>CM036879.1:15000000-20000000 GCA_020796165.1 Pantala flavescens | reverse complement strand
ATTTATTTATCACGGGGTGATTCAAAGCTATCGATTTATTTTTAGTGTCATATACAACTCAAAGTGGTGAGTTAAATCTATTTTATATTAAATGATATCTCGCTATTTACACTTTTGTATCTCTCTTTTTGGAACTTAAACTTACTTTTATACCCATAAAGATATACTAAGTAGTTTTTTGCTGTTTTTACGTATTAGAAATAATGAGCGAAAATGATTCGACTTACCAGCTCGTAGTCTTCAAGCCCATGCTTCTGCTTATTACGGAGGGAACGTTTTGCCAAGTATATGGCGTACTCCACGTTGTCTGGACAATGGCTCTGCGATGGCCAGTAGTACGGAGTCTGTTCAATAGAAAGCAGATATCGAGGTGTTTTCCAAATTCAAATCACAATTAAATGAATGAAACTAGTAGAACATGAGCGATACTTATAGATAAAAATTTAGGAAGGAACGTTTTATTATGTTAGTTTTACCATTTTATACTAGTCATTTTCACATCTGATATTACTCCATCCTTTTTTCTGTAATTATGTTGAGAAAGCCTTCTTACCTGAAATCTGTAGAGTGAACTGTCATCTTTGACAACTAGGCTCTTCGTGTCTCCGACAGGGAAGAAATAACCAGATTGGCAAAGAATGTTCGCCAATCTTACCGCTTCGGCTAAAAAAATTGAGGGATACAATTATGAAATAATATACATTTCAAAAGTCTAATGATTCATTATCTTTCCTCGTCGGAAAAATATAATAATTTCACTTATCTACTTAAATTCGTCTTTATTTGACCAATCCTTACTCCTCCCTGTTTACGAATATACTATTCACTCAATATATTTTCAAAGTATTTTTAAATACACTTGATTATACCTTTAACATACCGAAAATTCAATAATAATTATATTTTTAGTACAACTGTCCACCGAATTATATGTGATTTCACATAAAGACGAAGTAGATCCATTCCCGATTAGGAAAAATTCCCATCCAAACCGGGACCTCAGAGTTGGGAAGGAAGTAGAAAACTTCCTAATATATCACGATAGCAATATGATTAAAAATTCACTCTCATTGACCAACAAATTATTGAAAACAGTTTATTAATAATTACCGAAAAATGCATGTTTGCTATATCTTAATTATGACAGTATACCATTATGAAACGCAAGTAATTTTTTTAAGGAAAAGAGGATGTAAGGAGGAACAAGAAGATAAATTAAACAAACGAATAGCACTGGTAGACTCACCCGAGTCTTCAATGTTCAGTCTCTCCATAAGCCACTCTATCAAGTCGTACCCTGAAAGAGAAGAGATAATATCTCAGTTAATACTCATAAATGTTTGGTATTAAGTTGTGATCATCTTTCGATACGTACCCATGAATGCAGATGGTATGGAAGTGAGGAAGAGCTTCTGGCTTCGAACGGGGACTCCCGTCTCTGGATCCTGCATCTCTCGAACCAAGGCCTCCATCTGTTCATAACGAGATGCGAATGAAATTTTAAAGACGGCGTTCCACCAGTCAACCCTTATCTCCAGGGCTTTACACCGTAGCTTTCGTGCGTCATTACCTCCTTATCTGAGTTATAAAGAACCGCATAACCGCGAGTAAAATACTGCCTCTTTTTTAGTCCAACATTCTGTCGACGCATTTATTTATATTTTGAAATTTAAATAATATTTTTGACTTAGGGTAAAGAGCTTGCTAGAGTCATATTATTATAGGGTAATTCAGTTGTTTCATAACTTTTGGATAATTATTGAAATTATCCTGATAATTCACCCAAGTGCAGCTTTGTCATAAAACTGATTACGTAATGTAACAATGATCTTACAAAGTCAATAAGTACCTTCCCTAGTCAGAGCACATTATTATAATTGCTTTATCGCACAGAATTAGATGATTCCTTAGAAATTTTCACAATGATATAGTGTGTACGAGATTAAATCAAAGATATTTAACGCTTCGAAAGAAAAAAACCTATCAAATTCATAAACATATTATCCAGAAAGACTAAAGTCAATTACTCCAAAAAAACGGAGCTATGGAGAGATACTAGATATACATTTAACGCTAATTGTATCCGAGAATAATATCGATCATTCACTATCGTAGCGAACGATTAACATTTTAGATATACCATCTTGATTGACCGTAGAATCAATCTCGGTGAATCGAATTACATTTTCCACGGAACGGTATAAATTTTCTACGTGAGTAATTTTCCGTTCAAAATTTACAACTTCTAGTCACGATCACCGGACCACAGACACGTTCTCTCTCGATTATCCAAACAATAAATTTTTATTACACTCGAAAAAAAATTTCGAATTAAACCCCAATTTTTTTGGAACTTCTTAATTTCTTCGTACGCTTCGTCCCTTTTGTTCAAAGCGATTTCGAAATCGGAGATTCTCAGAATTTCCCAGAATTCCACCTTTTGTTTTATTTACGACCTCTCCTTGTCCACACACACTCGCAAATTACTCGGAAAGTGAAAGAGGTCGTGACCTGGGAAACCCATTGGAGAGCAAGATAACGCATCCAGATTACGCTTTCACGGATTAAACAGTTCCGAAGATCGATGTTGTTAAAAGGCCTTTAAATCCCTCTGGCGCTTCCGAAATCATCACTCGGAAGGTTTTGGACCATAAATTAATCATTGCCCCTGGGCTTACGAGTCGCGCCATTAAGGCCACTCGGTATTTCGGCTGAGCCCGGATACAAACACGCGTTCTCAACCCCGAGGAAGTCTATTATTGACACGTTAACGATCCGACGTGACGTAGGATTCCGTATAATATCGGACCCGCACGACATGGCGTGCGAAAACGTGTGGAATCGAGGCGCTAAAATCTGTGAAGTGGGCATTAACTACACGAGAGCATAATTCCGCTTTCGTCGGCATAATGATTCGGAGGGAGGGATATCCGGACCGAAGTGTTTTTCTTTTTTAAAAAAAAAGACGAGAGGTTTCCGTCGATCGGCCTCTCGTATTTCCGCCCTTTTTTTTAATAAATTGCTTAATACTTTCGGGAGGATTTATCGTCTTCTTGCGAGGGGAAATTAAAATATCCGGCTGGATCGCTTTTATTAATGAATCTTTTCGAGCATAAACTGTCCCTAAACGGTTACTCGTTCCGGCTCATAAATTATTCAGCCGATTCTTTGGATGAATATTTAGCAGAGGGATCAAAGGTTGCGAAGAACACGCGACTCCCACGAGGCTCGGACGAGCGTATGAATTCGTTCGCCCACGGGTCGGTTTTATTTCCGAAAGCACTGTGAGATATGGCGCTATTAAAAACGGACGAGTCGCGTTCGTAGCTTGCCATGTATCCACTTGTATCCACGTGTGTATAAAGTTCCGTTGATAAACTGAGACAAAACCCAGAAAAGTGGGTCTGACGCTGCTATTGAATTACAACGGGGTTTTGATTATTTTACATCCATACTTTACCGACGTAAAATTTTTTAATATCTGTCTATATTTTTATATCTATTAATTTCTATATCTATTGCCACTGTAACTGAAAAAAGGGGATGGAAATTATCATGATATTAAAATATTACGGTCAACTTTAAAGGTTTGTAGATTTAAAAATTAAGTTTTGATTTACGCTCAAATCACGTAAGTTAATTATTAATTAAGAGTTATTTTAAAGCAAGTATTTTATAGAGCTTAAAATTCATTTGCTTCATCTGCTATATAAGTACCGGTATGAACATTAATTGTTAGAATTCAATTTTAGATTAAACGTTAGCTCTATGGCAAACCGTATTTTATGATACTATGCCTTTGAGGGTGTATGAGGTTTAATTTTATTAAGGTATAATTTGCGTTAAAGAATAATAATCGTAAAATTACCATAAATAAAAAATATCCATTACTGGATATTTTTACATTTTCCGTTTTCAATTTTACCCTTCAGGAATGCCGTATCAAATAAATAGGAAAATGATACTTTTTAACTTCCACAGGGTTGTAAAACCCTGCTGAGGTTACAAATTTTCATTTTCTTCTTTAGGTAGTTTTCCCACAAATTGACGCTTGATCACATTAATTATACAGTATATAATACTTTAATGTATTATATAATACTTATTAATATATAATACTTTAAAACCATCGAAATAAGGAGGTAAAAACGTTCATCTTCTCAATTCATGAGTATTTATCCAAACAGCAGTTGCAACATATCGTTAACTCTTGGCTTTTGATATGGCAAGTAATTATGTAAAAAAATGCAATCACCGCGAAAAAATGAAGCGATAATATCTTAATCAAGGGTATCGATTGGCCGTTGATAATATATCACACGAATAAGAAACTGATATATAAATCCTCGGATATAAATTCTGCACGAAGTTGTTTTCGTAATAGTTGTTCATCCACCATGACAAATGAATATTGAAAATATAAAAATCGCCAAGAATTCACTCTTTCATATTTCAAGAGAGTTTTTATCGTAGTTCTGTCTGGTTTTAGGTGACATATCGACAACGAATATTTCCACGAATCCTAGTTCCGTAGTGAAAGAGTTCAGTTATCTCGAGCCAATCAATGAAATGAAATTGAACTCGCAAGATAAATTCATAACGAGACAATTGGTCTCGACAAAGACTTTATTGATTGAACTTGGTCCACCGTTACTCGTACATATGTTGCAATTGGAGAAGCAATATGATGCAACTGCGTATTGAAAATACGTGAATAAATATCCTGACTCCGTAATGGATTCCCAAACCCTAGGATTTTTTTTCTTAAGTCAATTTGTCATACGGAATATGAATTTTACAGAAACATAATGATTCAACGTCAAGCATAAATTCAAATGTATAATTTCAATGGATTTTAAAAGTTCTATGTCCTTTTATATCGGAAAATCACAACCTAAGGCACTTTTATAGTTGACCTCCTTTCCGAAATTCTCTGATTTCAGGAATGCTACTTTTATTGAATATGTATGCAGTGAGTCGCATTTTTAGATTCTATAGAAGTTGCGTTGTGCATTCAATTAAACGGGAAATCTATTTATGTGTCAATTTTAACTTCGATATTCATTACACCTTCTTAAATCATCTTCATTAAACTACTGTTAAATATCAGTTATTTTGTATTAGTCATTCCATACAGGATAAAAAGAATACATCTTCTGTTTACAATGGTCTATGCCTTTGTACAGTTGAGGTTACTGAATCACCGCATCTTAAATAAAAATTCAATTTTCGAGTCCTCATCTTTTCTTATAACAACTAATACCACTTAAATTCATCTTGTATATTGACGGATAACTTGAAATTTAAATCGGTCTCCCTATTGTTTACGTGACGGACTTCTGAAAAATTTACTTCGAGGAGGGAATTTTCAATCAACGCTAATTTTTCAATTCTATCACGATAATCACTCATATAATATCTTCTACTATAAACATAAGTACTGAGTGAGTCGTATCTTCTCCTAGCTGTTATTCAAAGAGGTATATAGATAACGCATTCATAAAATCACGGTGAATAACTACAAAAGAATAAGCCTGATTTCGATTTAATTTGGAAGTAGGAAATACGTACATCGTCACGAAAAAATGCAAACAATGAACACACAGATCCATGTCCTATCCAAGAAAAAAATCATGTGCCAGGATCTGAAACGTAGTAGTAAAAGCTAACTTCTCCACACCATTCTGCAAATGGAGACCGCGTCGCATGAACATGACGATATGGCCAAGTAACACGCGAAACTTACCTTCCCAAAGACCAGAGGCCTCTGAGTCATCTCGTTGTCGACGGGATCCATCGCGAAGGTTGACGGAAGCACTTCGTCGGACGATACCACCACTCTTAGGGTCCTCAGTGGGTCCCGCTCTCAAAGAATCCACCCTCTAGTGAACCCATCTTCGACGGACAATCCAGGAGCCTCCGTGGTGCGCGTAGAGGAACGTTTCTTCAGCGACCGAAGGGTAACCCAGTGCATTCCGGTGCATCTTCATTTACGTCCGGCAGGAAAACAGCCAAAGATTCTGAAACAACAGCGATAAATCACTGGTGGCAGATGCAGAAGAAATCCGCGGCACAACAACACAGCGTAACGGCTTCATAAAGGAAAGGGAAATCAGATAAGAGGGGGATTTTTCGAAATTTATCGTAGCTTTATGCGCAACCGAGGTTTCGCACAAAGGCGCATGCGATGCCGCGAGCCATCTGAAAAAAAGCACTCTCGTGTCTGGAGTATTGCAAAGGCAGCAGCCATAGGGCGAGGGCTGAAAGATTTGCTTGAATAGAAGAGGAACTGCGGCAAAGAGGGTCGATGGTGATTTCATAACGTCAAATTGAGGTTATCGCGGAATAGATGCACATTTCGAAGGAGTTGGAGAAAAAATGATAAAATGTCGCGAATTGACCGACTCCTCAAAAAAAGAACGATCGTGGCGCAGAAAATTGCGACCTACATAATCCATACTTTCACGCGATAAAAATATTATCAAAATACGCAGGATTTGCATAACGCGTAATAAGTTTGCATTTAACATTTTAATGAATATATTTGACCATTAATTAATTTACTTTAATATGACTATATTCAAATTCTATTAAATTATCTTATCTTGAATACCTCATTATTGAAATCTAATTATTTACGTACGTCCTAGGATTAAACATAATTTTACGTAGATTTTGCAATTATGTTAATGATTAAAATCCGTTTTAATTAAAAGAGTGGGAATTTATCTAAGTAAGGAATGTATATTATATATAGTATATGACGAATATAATTTTTCCAAGCAGTTGATCATCAGCTTTTTCAAATTTAACATAAATAAAAAGTTTGCTAGTGAAATGACCTATTTTTCCGGTCGGCTGGTGATTTTTTCGCTGAAAGAAAGCTCTTCGATGATATACTACCAAATTATAATTTCTTTCTTGATAATTTTACGTCGCTTGAGAGCTCCACTCGAAAAAAATATCATTTCTGACCTAAGGGAAGAGAAATTTGTCATTTATTTCACGCAAATTATGGGAGCGCCTAGAGAATTTTCTCCTTCGATCTCCTATCCCAAATTAACTTATCGCAGTTACGAAACGCTAAATAATTAACGTCGTCCAAAAGGCCTATCAGCATTACGTGATAAGCAGCTGCACGTGTATTATCCGATGTCACGAATTACATCCACCTCTCTTACATTCAAAGCGTCGTAAGGATGATGACAATTTTCTTGCGGGACCTAACCCAATTTCGCGTAGATTGAACCTCTCATGAACTGCGATGTGTTTCAAATACCTTGCACTTCCACAAAATGAGGCAGATTGCTTCATCAAAACAGTAAAACGAACCGAAATATGAGATAGGAAACCCTTATTTATTCCTCACCTAATTAGTGCGACGGTAACCTAGCCTTGATTTTCATCCTTCCTTGATCTTCTGATTCCATAACTTTCCCATTAAGTATCTAATCTTTTTGGAGCTATCGCATAACGAACTTCTTTGACTTAGAAGACGATGCAATCCGGTAAAATTTAGCTTCTCCGGGATAGGATGGAAACTGGCTTACTCTAAGCAATCGATTGCTCTGTACCATAGAAGATTGAGCTACCATCTTCCTCGTACTCTTGCAGGTATTCAAAGCGTATCCCTGAAGTAAAGTGTATCTTACTTCTATCAGGAAATAACTCCATAAAAAATTCAATTGGCCAGCTGAACTTTGTGGTTGCTCTTCGTTATGAAGGATGAAATAGAATTTGATGAAAACTCTATTACTTTTTTATGAATTACTTTACTACAGAAATAAGAAGGAACATACGATTTTTTTCTACTTCATCTCTCATTTTTTTCTTTATTGTTACATAAAATCATGATTTTTGAATTCTGAACAGAAGTTTCTCATTTATAGTGCTAATATCTTTTCAACAAAATTTCCTTTGCCATTGGTCCTCTGAACAATAAATAACATCTTGCATTAGTTATTCAAAGTATATGTTAAAAATAGTAACATTTAATTAATGCTTTCTCTCATTCAAACAAAGCCATCTCTGAAATATTTTGCGATGATGGAACGAAACGTGATGTACTTTAGATCAGTATATATAACTTTCACCATAACAAGTTTCTCTTTTCTAATATCAAACAAGCATAATCATTTTTAGAATTTGAGCATGATAGAAAAAAATATCAACTCCAAGATAAAAGTGTTCCTTAAAGTTACCATTCAAATAAATACACACATACAAATCTTCCGATATTTGATAATACTTTGTGAGACATTACATCGATATTTAATCATATTGAATCAAATTTTAACGTTAGACTTTGATTTTTTAAATCTCTGTTTCATTCCAATATTCTGAGAAATACTCTACGTGTCCTACGTTATAAAAATCTACGTCTTAGATTTTTTCTGTCTTCTTTCAACCCATCTATTTTTATTGGCTTTTCAAGAAATTACCAAAATAATTTAAACATAAGCACTTCGTTCAGATTCCCTAATTTATTTGCGCGTTTTAAGGTACGAGTATCAAAAAAGGGCGGCTATTAATGAATGAGCGAGTATTTTTATGAATTTCGTTCTAATTACCACAACTTCTTCCTAAATTTCCCCGTATTAAATTTTATAGTTCGATGAAGACTCTTAATTCTTTATTACACGTATCGCCGTATCTACAGTACAGTCTACACAAAATCTACGTAAATTCTCATCTGTAACTTGAAATATCGAAATACGTACGTATGGATTTAAAAATCCCCAACCTGGATGAACAACACTTTCGTAGAACGAAATCCTTCCTGGAACCAACGATAGAATCGGATTCTGAGAACGAAACAAATCACCCTGAGTTATTGATCTATTACGGATTGCACTATTACCAGCCTTTTTGAGATCTTCGTGGAAGTAGATTCGGGATACTAAGCTTTCGTCTTTCATCGAACGAATAAATTAATAAGAAACTTCCCCTATTACCCGATTCGATCGTCTCGGATGCAAGCGAGAGAAAGAAGTTCCCGTGCCAAGAATTTTCTGGGACGCATAGGCAACAGAAAACAGAGATAGCAACAGGAGATTTTCTTCTTGCTGATAAAATGCCAGCGAAATAAGCTGTTCCGAAGGAGCCAATACTTCCGGTTCGCTCGTGTGTTAAAATGCAGCACCGTATGTTGCAGCATTTAAGAATTCCTTCACAATCGACTCCTTATAGATCTTTAAGTATTTAAAGAATGGAGAGAAGTTGGTCGATTCGAAATAGTTTAATTGCTGAATTCAAATGTACATTGTTTGCTATTAAAATTTAGATTGATACTGCAATAAAAAAACGATTTTGCGAATTATTAATTCGGATAGTAAATTTCTAAACAAAATGAACGTGTCGGATACTTAATAACATTTCATTCTTCTCGTTTTTAAGTCTATCTATACATACATACGATTATAAAAGTATTCTACTTTAAACGCTCGTTTTTATAAATGAGCAAATTAAGAAAATCAGAGCATAAATTTCAAAATCGTGAATCTATCAAAGAAATTTGCTATAAAATTCTGGAAAAGCTGGTTTCAATGGCAATTACTCATATTATTAATTTTAGGGTAATTGTTTATAGCTGAATAATTAGAGAAGTCGAGTTTATTTTTTATTAGAATTTGAACTGAAAAAACCTTTCTTTAATATGAAATATTTCTCTGTGGTATCAATAGCGTAGATTTTAGTGCATTAATTGTCGACAAAAATTTTTCGATTACTCTGAAATAACTGAATAGTATGATTTCTTATTAGTGTAAAAATCTCATCTACGTTACAAAGAATAGTAGATGAATAATTACAGGCATATATATATACCGACTCTGCCGCTTAGAACCAATACCAGGCAGAGGAAGTATAAATTAGGGTAAATTTTTAAATAATATATTCACGTTAAGTCTTCATTAAAATTTTTGAGGCATCCTAACCCATATTCATCAGAAATTGTTAAAAGAATATCTCAGATATTAATAATATTACGTGATACAAAAATGTAAGGTGCCCTTACCGGCCAAAGTCTGTTTTGGTTCATCACTGCAATGAATATTAAATTTAACCTACCTTAGTAACAACAGAACGTGATCTTTTTTCACAGATGGAGGCGAAAATACCCCTTCTCAATAATCATTCACTCTAATATTTTTCGTGCGGCAGCATTTGGGATAAATAAAGAATCAAGGTTTTTTTTTAAATCTATCAAAAAGATATTGAGAATCCAACTTCCCAATCATTTTCTTATTCTCTCTGTGCATTTGACCTTTTGTCTAAAATTTCAGGAAGTAGGTTACACTAGTACACGAGCCTGGAAAAAATCTATAGATGGCTCAATTGAATTTTGAGCTGAGATCAAGGAACTGTGCGGAGTACGCTATAGTAACTCTAGGAGGTGGATTGAATACGGAATTCGGATGGAACACAAATTGCTCTTACGGAGCGATAAGTAAGCTGAAAATTTTAGGACCAGAAAAGTTGGATTGGAAAATTCATAGGGTACAAATATGATGGTGGAAATTTTACGTTAGTGACTTGTATATATATATATATATTTTTTTAATTTAGTACTCCCGCAGCTTTGAAAGAATAGTTTGGATTTCCTTGATCCAAACAAGGCACCAATTATAATGGGCGGTTGTCAAGAATAATAATGCCATAAGGAAAAGTCTGACGAGTCAAAATGTCAAACGATGGAGCGTGACACTATTGATTGAAAAATAGAGCAAAATTAGATCCGAAATTAAAACGGCTTTGGATTGAAATAAATATTATCAATTACAACTATCATAAGCTCATATTATAATATATTACTCGTGACCGAATTCATCGTTGGGCAAACGAGTTGTCAGGAAAACGTAACGATTGCCCAAGACCCACGAAATAAATGTATCTCAAAATGTCCTTATGGCATTTTTAATAACGTATTATCAATACAATATTCATCTATGATTTTCTATCGACGAATAAACCACTTTAATGATCATATTATCATGATAATATAATTTGATTATCATAAAATACTGAATGAAATAACTGATGGTTGATATCACCGAAATGTTCCAAATAAAATCAGGTAGTGTATAAGTAGTTGCCGGGATACATATAATACACATGTGACATTCGATGGATGCGCGAAATCCACTGGCTTTACAATCGCTTAAATGGCTGCAACAAGTCAATCAACTATCTTGGCACAGGTTCCACTAAAATAGAATGGGGCTTTATATCGCGGGAAACATCGGAATGATTACAGAAAATAAAAGAACGAATATGATTCGTTTTAAATACTATAAAACGTTACTTCTGTGAACATGCTCGAAGGTGAAATGTAATTAAGTAATGGATACGATTATATGCCGAACTTGTCGAAAAACCTTTTATAATCAATCAAATATAGAACAATGGGTATTCAATAGGCAATCCTGACATTACACATTTTCCGTTAGAAACGTACCTATGACCTATATTCACGGGCATTAACCAAACACTAAAACGAATTAAAATACAAATTTAAACGGAAATAACAAGAAAAAGGTCTTTTAGGTGTGAGTGGTGTTGAAGGGTTTTAACTAGTTGTTTGTAATATCGATAATACTGATTGTTCTCGACGATTCTCAGAATTACGAGCAAAGGGTGAGTGACGCAAATAGACTTCGTTGCGTGGGGTCCTACAAGGTGATCCATAGCGAATTTGATAGCAATCTGGACCAAAATTGAGCTCTAAAGTGTCGTGTCGATAGCTCTACCCCGAGGAAATGTATATTAATCACCGATATTTCTGCATGTTTTCGAGTCAGATATCGCTTTCAGCCGGACCTAATCTTTTGAGTATTATGTGAGTGTACCTACCGATGGGAATTCACCATAATACTATACCGCCGAACGTGAAACTTCGTTCGGTATTTACTATTATATTTAACGGAAAAAGTACTCCGGAAATAAAGTTTTTTTCCAGGACGTTCCTCCCCGAAGTTTTCGTTCTTTTTTGGGTGGCTCGTTACGATAAATATTTTCGAAATACACAAAATGAACAGTTTAGAATGAAAGAACCTCTACTGCTCTTTTTTACCGGAGGAAATTATTTTTATCATCTTAAGAGGAAGCTGGAACGATTTCTTCGTTAATAGATTCTGTTAATTCGGATATTCTGTATCTATAACACCTCCATCCAAAGGCTATCGTTTTTATACTTTGGTATGAGCATATCAAGAATGCACAATATTTATCACTGTTCAGGGATTGAATTTAGCACTAAGATATAAAAGATTTTCACGGATTCCTTGAGGTTATTATCCCGGAGAGAGTTGGATATTTAAGCATCAAAAATTGTACTAGGTTCTCTCGAGATATGACTTTAGAATAATTAAATAAATTAACAATACTTTTTGAGCTAAGACAAGCGATGTTAGGTTCTATTCTGATTACTAAACATACAATTCCCTCTGTGCCCATTTTCTTGTGATACACGTTTATTATTAATTAACTAAGGGAACACAGGGAGTAGATTCCTTTATTTATTCTAACTGCTGCTATTATTTCACCAAATGATCTAACATTGTGTTCCTAGTGACTAATTATCATATAATCTTCTTCGGGTAGAATGGTTTTTCAATACCAAAGTATTTTTATCGAAAAAGAACGTGTAATTGGTGGTTATTTTTTAACATACTCTGTTTATTTTACCCATGCATTTCTACTGGAATGTTATTGACGAAATAATCGTCATCCTATCTGCAAGTATTGGATGAAATGAGAAATACTTTTACGAAACTTCGGTATCCATTGACCTCTGTCGAGCTTAAATAGCATGGAAAATTAGCATTAAATATATGCTCATATAGGCGATAAATCTCATTCAGATACTATGTAGCGAAGACTTTTTAACCATATGATACTTGGGTAACTTTGTGTATTTTAGACACGCAATGCCTAGAATCGCATAAAAATAATGCGGAAGGTCTTATGAGTAAAGGTTCATTATGATAAGAGAGATGAATACTTCGCGGATGAATGGGAAAATAAACCTGTATATATCTACTAGCGATGGATATTCCTTTTTTCCCGAAAAATTATCATGCAATATAGTTTCACAAAATATTACCATGCAAATAACGCGTAACTTACGTCTCTCCTCTATTTCTTCCATTACAAGTACGTACTGAGGCTAGAAACAAATACGTCCAATCTCCAGGGACACCAGAGAGCAGACGGATGAAACCCAACAGCAGACGATCGTCACAATTGTCAGAGGGAGGTAGGATTCGAAGTAGGTTGCCTACTGAGTGCACTTGATAGATATGCTTACGACAGGTATTTCTCAATAAGTTGCATGTCAGTAGAATTTTTTTTTAGGTGAAATTCTACTATATTTTCGTGTGCTTGCTCATGACTCCTACAACAGAAAATGCGACACTGTTCCTCCCGCCTCCTGTCGGGAGAAGGGGTGGTAAATCGATGGCGATTCGAAGATAATCCGGGGAAGTTAAAAGTTTTGCCGCGACGAGACGCCACCATCTGCGTAGGTTAAATTGAAACTAGCGCGCCTTTTTGGATACAAATCTTTTACAATTATACAACATTATTTCGTGCAATGTACTGCTGACAAACTAAAGCGATGATTTTCTACTATAAGGTAAGATACTGCTGAATTTTAGATTTTCATTCTAATGACGCCTTTTAAACAAATATCAATCAATATTATTTAGGGCGACGATTTAAAATTTAAAAACTTAACATTCGGATAAAATTATTGCAAACTTCAATAGAGTTTCTGTTATATTCATATAAGCACTATATTTTATCTTACCGAAATTCTTGTTATATTTGGGAACAAAAAAAATTCTCAGCCCTTAATGGTTCTTTTTTCCTCTATCTGAAGTGAGCTCGTATGATTAGCTGATTTAATACTTTAAAATAATGACGGTTAAATTTTAGTATCAAGCTCTAACAAAGTTTTAACCTATTCTTAGTAACTCTTAACAAAATGACCGTAAGTTCATTTGTAAATGATGGTCGTTCTCTAAATACCTTTGAATCTTCGATTGGATTAAAACTATAGGCCCCTCATACTCAGAGCAGTGATTTATTTTCCTGTTCTTCGTTATGTAAGAACTTGTTGCTAGAAGACAGAATATACGTTCCAGTCGTTTCGAACGCATAGTGCTATATCGGCGTTGCCAATGGCATCCTAATAAAAAGAACGGCTGTATGAAGACAGATCCAGGCAGACTAATTTGACTTTCGAGTTACATATCCTTACTTCATGGTAATAAAACCTCATTTTAAGTTTTGTCTCTAACAATGAGATAAATTTGGATTGAAATGATATAATTAAACCAAATAATCCAACTAGTTCTCTATCTCGTCTTCATTTGAAAATAAAAATTATAGCGGATATTAGCATAAATGATATTTTTTAATGACGTGTTCTCATCCGTCTTTAAAATACATTCTATTTAAAATTTCACTTTCATTTGCCCGATTATAATCGCGAATATACATTCACGATTCGAACGCATAACAAATGAATATATTTCGAAGTCATTACATAATCACCAATGATCAAATCTCTACATGTTTAACTGAAGTCATATGATATTCTTAGGAAGTACTGTGTCAAGATAAATGTATTTTAGAATATAAATGCTACATTATTTTATTTTTCCTCGATTTTAGATATTTAATATTATTCAAAGTTGGTAAACCTGTTTCCTTACAGCTGTCTGAGTAACTACGGAAAAGATACTGCGGTTCAAGTCCGTTCATGTGAGTGATTAAATGTCTGGTTAGCGCTTACTGCCAGAATGATCGATCATGATTTGTTGCATCCCAACACTCTGTTTTCTTCAGCAATGAAGATTTGATTCATCATACCGAAAATGTGGGTGGAACCCCAAGAAATACTTCTTGCCAATGCGTTGTGGTAAGTCGAACAGGTTCTTACACTATCGTTCTTAGTGAATATCTTATCTTCCTTCATGTGTTCACTCTTAATCAGTTCAGTTCTGCGTCTATGTTTGTTGAAATTTATTTTTCTAATTATATTTTAAGTCAGACTCTTCCATTCCTTCGATTATAGTTTTATAATCCATATTATTTTAGAAAATAAAACACAATTTTGAGTTGACAGCTTCATTTACTGCTGTGAAATATGAAACACTTTTGCATGTGGGCTTAGCGACATAATTGAATACTAATCACGATGTTCCTTTGTCTTGCTTGAATTTTGAGAATAATTTGACGGCAATCATTTTACCCTAGTGTTTTGATTTCAAGCACCTATGGGTGCTCGCTGGTCTTCTATACATGCAGAGGGCAGTCATTCGAATGATTGATTCGTTAGATTCTTTTTACTGCAGTGTTAGTACTGCATTGAATTCTTTGATTCTTACAGCTAGTACTACTTGTCTTTAACGTTAGGGAGCCAGTTATTCTCCTGTCGTATGATTGAGAATCGTTCGAGATACGCCGAAATTTATGCAATCAGTATAATATTTCAACTATTTATTCTACCTTTCATAAAAAATAAGCCTTTTTTGTATTTAGAACTACGCGATAATACTTGGATGATAAATAGTAGTAATTTTAACATCAAAGTCCCAACTTTACGTATCAGATAGTTTTCGTACGTATTGTCATATCACCCTGTAGGAAATGAATGTTATTTTTTTCTGAAACAAAGCTATTTACCTCTTAGAATTAAAGAATTAATTTATACAGTGATTGTTTCTTTGATTATTGAGGAGGTATTTCAATTTTCAGGGTAGATGAGCTACGGAGTCCTCACTTTATTTTACAGAGGCGTCGTGGGCATGTGCCTCCTCCAAAAGAAAAGGAAGATAAAGAAAGAGAACGTGATTCAGGAAGAGGACTCTCATCTTGGTTGGTTGGTACCTGGGATAGTGTTTTTGACACTAAACCACCACCATATCGTATACTCCATCATACTCCGCATTCAGAAATTTACTATTGTAAGTCTATTACACATATTTTATTTGTATAATAAAGATCATATGTTTGATCTTGACAACCTTGTATAATATATGTAATTATGTATGTATTATTACCCTATACCAGTGAGCATTCAGTAAACCAAAAATATTCACCTTTGTTTTGACATGGCATCTAAAATACTTATTTAAATTGTGAGATAGATATGATTATCATCCAGTTTCTAAATTCTCAATGTTTGGATTTAAACTTAAAATCTTCCCTTTTCGACAATGTGAACGCTAATCTAATGAGCTCTTGTAATACACATCAATCTCTTTAAAAAACTATTTACTGTGCAGGTTTCTCTATTGTCATCTTCATTGAATAAATATTGAAAATAACTTCTGCTTGGTGTAAAAGGGCATGAGGATTGTGTCTAATTATATACATTTATATAGATCTAACTGAAATATGAGCTCATAATTTTATGTGTATTTACTGATACATCAATTTTAGATTTGATTAGATTATATTTTCAATTTTGATAATCGTTCATAAATTACTAATTACTGCACTTACTGGAAACAATTCCTTTGTATTTTGGTATATTTGGTATAGATATTTTTTGCCTTTAATAGAGCTTTGGATAGATTTTAATTTATTTGATTTATTCTAGTGGTGTCCCATGGTTTAACTTATGATGAAGTGAGAGCAGACTGGGATTGGCTTGAAGGACATGTTTCTTCTACTCTGCATGTATTAGAATCTGAAAAAGAAGTCACTGAATTTGTCTGTTGCAAAATTAATTCTGTACTCGCTGGCTCATCCCCAGAATTTAATAATTCATTGACAGCAACAGTCACTGGAGGTCCAGGAAGTAAGTTTTTCTGTTGCCATGTATTTTGTTCCTTTATCATAAGTTACCAGTATTTATATAGAAAGTTTTAGTTTTCATGTAGGTTTTATATAATGAGTTTTTAATCTATTAATTTTATGTATGTTTATTTTAATTTCCTATTTTCATTATCTTTCTTAGTTTTTATCTAATATCTTATTTTCTCTTACTGTAATATACTGGGTCTATCTTATTTGTATTTAATTTAAATTTGTGTTTTAGTTAAAAACGGATTTGTTCAAATCTTATTTTAATAATTAGCTATGAAAATAAAATGCAATACTGTGCAACCTATGAGAGATATTGCAAATATTTTACTTTATCCAAAGTTTCCCGCAACCCAAATGAAGTTCCAAAAGGACACTGTCTATACAAATGTACAACAGTGATTCTAACTTCCTTACAGTAATGCATCCTAACTGAAAAGGAGCTTTAATAACAGATTTATATATTTCCAAAATCCCACCCAGTTGTGATCAATAAAAACATTAAATAAATAAAAAAAATTTTGGATCGATTATTCTTCTTCTTTGACTCAGACCTCTGCATGCTAAGTTCCATTGTTGTCTATTTTGCCTTCATCAGATTGTTTTCTGGGATTTTTTTATACTAGTGGTTTATACCATAACTGATATATTCCTGAATTTGCTGAACATACTTATCTTATAATTTTTACATATTTATAGATTTCCATCCACTTCATTATTTTTTGTGATTTCATATTAATACTTATATAATATTACTATCTATTTTATTAATTTTCTTTTCAGGCGAGGCTTCGAAAGCATTTAGAATGGCTTCCTTTAAATTTCACCGGCTCTTCAATATGCCCCCAGATGAAAAGTTGGTCAACTATTATTCCTGTTGGTGAGTTATTTGCTAACATTGGTGCCTTCTTCTTTTCTCCTTTTTATCATTCATCCCACTTTAGAATGTTTAAATTGCTTTCATTTCCAGTGGGTAAGTTTCATAATTACCATAGATCAATCTCTCATTGCCTCCTTTAAACTACATGTGACCCTTCTTCACAAAGCCTCTTCTATGAATCCTCCTAAATTTTAGGAAACCCTGAGTAGTTTAAATATCTTCTTATATCAATAGTTATAGTTGATATAAAAAAATTTCAATTATAACATTTAATAAATTGTATGAAAAGTTGATGATTAACCCTATACAGTCTACAGTTATGAAATTTTCTTCGAGAAGATGTTGGGATATTATATCTTTTAAAAGAATTATATTGGAAATCTAGTTAATATTTGAAATTTTTATATACAGTTTGAAGTCTTTTATTTATGAAAATTTATGTATGAAATCATTTCAACCACTAATGCCTCCATCAGTAATGGGAAAATCATTTCAAGCGTTAATTTTTAATTTTTCCCTCATGATAGGTCATTTACATTGAGTAAAGTTTTTGGCAAAATATAAAGAAGAATTTACCATAATGCTTAGCTTAATTGATATTTACTTTGTTCCTTCTATATAGTTATTGGAAAGGAAGAGTTCCTAGACAAGGTTACTTGTATCTCTCAGTGGGTCATGTTTGTTTTCATTCCCAAGTTCTTGGAAATGAAACGAGACTTTGCCTAAGGTGGTCTGAAGTAACTGCTGTTGAATCAACTACTTCATATCTTTCTCTCTCTCATGGTATACGTGTATCCACTAGGAAAGCAGAGGTAAGTTTACAAGACATAAATTTTATTCTAGATATCTCTCCTCATTTTTTTATAATTTTATTTTTTATATTGACAATAAGTGAAGGATTTTTCTGGAATTAATTTATATCATCATCATATTCCGAATAAATTTACTCAATGAATTAGCTGTGTAAGTTCTGGAATATAAGCAAAATATGGAAGTTACTGAAATGTTTCTATGGCTATTTTGACAGACTACTGATGCTTTTTATTTTTTCATAAGGAAACCCTTATTAGTATTAAAGGCATGTAGTATAAGTTGTAGAATTATAGATCATTTGCTCTAAAGACAAAAACTATCATTTTAAAGGTCAATACATTAAGAAATAACTATAATCATCAATTTTCTAAATTATTTCATTTTAAAATCAAACAAATTGAATAAAAGTATAAATAATTTTGTTTAAGTTTACATTTCTAGGACATTTTCTTTGTTATTCAATGCTACAGCTGTTTGTTATTTTTTGAGTTTCTTGTAACCATCAATTCATATTTTTTCTCTTATTTTCCTTTTTTACAGCATCAATTTGGTTTATTTCTTCATCATTCTGAAACATTAGGACTCATGCAGCAGTTGGCAAATCTTGCAATGAAAGGTTTGATTGAGAGAGCTCAGTCTCTTTCCCTTAGAGGACTTCCTGGAACATTAGGAGATGGAGATTCATTCATGAGTTCATTATCATTGATTGATGAATCTCTGGAAGATAGAGAACTGCTGAGTAAATTGAGGTATTTTTAAAATTCTCCTTGTTCTTGCTATTTACAAAGATTTATATTTTAATAGTGCAAATATTACAGTTGTGAAATTGTAAGTATTAAATCATATTATGGTTACAGTATTATTGAGTTATTGCCTTTTGATGGGGCTTGTTGTACTTGTGAGAAATCAATTGAAACTCAGTTAAATTCATTTTTGTTTGAATGCATATTTAGGGTACGTAATTGATATCAAACTTTTTTTAATTTTAAAATAAAATTATTGTTGTTTTTAAGTTATTATTTCAAATAGGAAGTTTTTTTTATTTTTTTTTAGAAAGAAAATTTTACTTAAATATATATATATATATATATTTAATAATGTAATGACTTCTTAATAATGTAATGACTCTATCCTTCCACAGTAAGAACCCTCCTCAAGCTCCATCCCTTTTGAAACGCAGCTTAGATGCTCGTGCTCGTTCTGAATGGGTCGTGAACAGGTTCAGACTGCCAGCAAAAGAGCGCCTTGATGGCATTGCCCCAGCTTGTTTATGGACTCCCCATGTATTACGCCATATCCGAGGCACTCTCTTTTTAACCACCCATTACGTATGCTTCCTTTCAAAGGTAAATGGTTTATTTTTTCCTTTTCTTTACACACCAAGAAGATTATAATGCTATACTATTCATTTTCATTTAAGTTGATTTCTATCACTACAATTGTATCTTTCTTTTCCAAGAAAAGATGCATCAATTGATCATTGATATTTTGTTTTATCATTAATAATAATAATAATAATTAAACATTATTATGTTTGGTAATTGATCTATAATCTCAACATTGATTATAGT
The DNA here is from genome assembly GCA_020796165.1 of Pantala flavescens. Classification (NCBI taxonomy): domain Eukaryota; kingdom Metazoa; phylum Arthropoda; class Insecta; order Odonata; family Libellulidae; genus Pantala; species Pantala flavescens. The sequence goes on along the minus strand of CM036879.1, from coordinate 19,979,921 downwards.
CATATAACTTGAAAGTGTATTTATACTTCTATCTTAACTTCTTGAAGGGTAGAGTACTGTTATACTCAAAAAATTCAAAATTATTTCTTTTCATTCTTACATCCATATACTTATTTTTGTGTTGTAGGTAAAAGATGAAGTTTGGGTTGTGATTCCTTTACGAGATGTATTACTGGTGGAAAAGGGAGAAGGTAAAGGAGATCTTCAGCAGTGTGTTGTTATCAGTACTCATAATAAAGAGAATTTTATCTTTTCACGGGTTCAAGATAGGGATTTTCTTGTTCAAAAGTTAGCAGAAATGTTGGCTGGTCCACTTGAAGGGTAAGTTTCCACTTTATTTATACCATGAAAATATCATATGCTGCCTGTAATTTGAATTGAATTCATTGCTTCGAATGTATTATTTATTTTTCATTTTAATAATTTTCAAAAATTTAGATGTAATAATGTTCTAGCTATTTTTAAGTAGATTTTTACATCAGCTCAATTCACTGTCAAAGTAATTATTGTTTTGCATTGGTATTGTTCCACTGATAATGTTATTGTTCAAATTATTGTTGAAAAGAAGTGAGTCTGTGAGAATGGCTCCCGGCAGTGAAAAATCTTCGAGGAATAGTGAGGAGAAAAAGAAATCACAGTGGTCCCCAAGCCTTCCGTTGCGCACAATGTTTGGGGTTGAGCGATCACGCCCTGAGGTAGCTCAAGATATTGGAGAAGAAGAATCTACTATTGGTTCTGTCAATTCCAACTCCGATGAGGAAAATAGATCTGTGTCTACGGATGGAGGGTATGTTTCTGACTCTGTATCAATTTTAAATGCTTAGCTTTTTTGTGTGACTCACATATCACACCCATGTTATTTTAAATTAATGTGACTAATTTTGGTTTTGTTTTGCTAAATGATCAGGAATGATGACGAAGGTGAAAGGAGGAGAATGAGACAAGAGCAAATAGAAGAAGATAAATTATGGAGGTGGGAGAGGCATTTGAAAGAACATGGAGGAAGATGGATTGGGATGTATCGAACCACTGAGCTAGCAAATCTAGTTCTCGATGGTATCCCACACAGTCTGAGACAGTCACTTTGGATGCTGTTTTCTGGTAAGTACCGTTTAAAGACAAAGATATATAATGTAAATTATGCTGTTGACAAAAGATATTTTCCTTTTTTAGTATGAAATGCTTAAGTAGAAGAAATTCAAGTATTTATATTTTTAAAACAGGTGCTGAAAATGATAGGGCAGCTAATAGAGGAGTAAGTTATCATTATTTGGTGGACGAATCATTGTTCCGTCCTTGTACAGCAAATGAGGAAATTGAAAGAGATCTTCATCGTTCATTGCCAGAGCACCCAGCTTTCCAATCTGCAGCAGGAATTGATCCCTTGCGCAGAGTTCTTTGTGCATATGCCAAAAAAAATCCGCAAATAGGTATGTATCAAGAAACCTATGTGAAAGCATTGTTGACCATTTGAATTTCTTGTTTTTGTCATTAGAATGGAAACTATTTTGATGTTTTTACCAATAAAAGTCTATTGGTTATCCATTTATTTAAATAATAAATTACTGTTTGTTTGTTTTATGTTTTAAACCATTATATATGTATATATTTTTTTTCATTAGGTTATTGTCAAGCTATGAATCTTGTATGTAGTGTGTTACTGTTGTGGTGTGGAGAAGAAGAAGCATTTTGGCTTCTTGGTGCTGTTTGTGAACGTCTGCTAGCTGGTTATTATGAAAGGAGGGTGGTTGGTGCTTTAGTGGATCAAAGTGTTCTTGTTGATCTTGTCTCATCTGAATTAAGTGCTCCTCTTCAAAGGCATTTGGCCCAACTTGGTGTAGTCCGAATAGCTTCACTTTCATGGTTTCTGACTCTCTTTTTAAGGTAAGAGCCTCTTAATTTTTAATATGTCATAGAATTTTCATTTTGGAGTTATATTAATGCAATGAATGAGTATTACAAGCAAAAATATTCTCTTGTAATAAATAAAATATTCACATAAATATTCAATAAATCACATTTGAAATCTTCATCATTTTTCAAGCTTTTTCTCTGAGTTGTTTAACTAATAATTTTTATTTTTCTAATACATTGCTGGTTACAATTTTGTTTTCTCACATTGAATTCTATTTAGCCTTCAAGTCAGAGGTAATGAAATTTCTATGTAATTTAAACTTTCTAAATTTTGATCCATTCTTGATATGGCCTTCAAATTACCTTATAATAGTGATTGGAATTGAATGATATTCTTCATAGATAATCACTTCATGACATGTAATTATGTAAAAAGATGTAAGGCAGTACTTTCAGAAGCTTTTCAGTTCCTGACAGTCCCAATAGGTACAAAAACTGTACATATTGAAATGTTATTTTTATCCTAGGGTACTGGAAGGCTGCTGATAGCCAACTATAAATAAGGCCCATAAGAATCTAGTATGGAGTACATATGTATTTTATGAGAACATAGGTTTTCAAGAATCCTTTGTGTTTATTTTTACTCCTTAGAAATACCCTTACCTTAAAGGTTAATATTAATCAGCTTTATGTTATCTTTTACAGTGTGATGCCTTATGAGAGTGCTGTAAATATAGTAGATTGTTTCTTCTATGATGGAGCCAGGGTTATTTTTATGGTAAGAATCTATTATTGGTATTAAATAATTTTATAAGAATTATACAATTCTGAATCACATCTTTTATCCCACAGTTAGCTCTAACTATATTTGAGTTGAATGCAGAGAAGCTGTTAAATTGTCGAGATGATGGTGAAGCAATGACATTGCTATCTTCTTATCTCGAGGGTGTGTATCATGAGGAAGGGGGAGGAAGGACTCATGATCGAGAAGGAGAACCTCTGAAGAGAGTAAGTCAATAGTTATACCTGTAATTTCATGTTATATATTTACAGAAATCAGATAAGCAAATTCTTGGGTTATTCTGACTGGCATGTATGTTTACTTACTAACCCTAGAACATTAATACCTGTGTTCTACTTAATTACATTGTGATCTGTAGTAGTGTGCTAAGTAAGAAGTATGTGCTAAGAAATAACCTCTTGGATACTCTCACATTATTTGATAGTTTTCTCTTGGTTGTGTTTTCCATTAATTAAAAGATAGAAGAAGATTGGTGCACAATATTTGAATTCATTGTGAAATTTGCCTGAACCAAAAACCAATCGCTTAAAATTTTTAATCAATGGAAAATTATCTGCAATACTATCCACTGATGTTCCCAATTTTTGTATATTTAAGAAGAAAATATTTGTTCTTTGAAATTACGTAAGAAATGTCTCTCCATCTTCTTCAAGTTTGATATCTGTTGCTTTGTATCAAGATTGAAATTTTAAATAAAACAGGCAAATAAAAATTGTATATTCAATGTTTTAGTAATATCAATTACTTTCTTTCAGAGTATTGGAGTTAAGGAGCTTCTGGCTGAAGCTCATCGACGTCATGGTGCTGCTATCACATGGGAACGTCTCGAAGCCTTAAGAAGGCGGCATAGATTAACTACTGTCCATTCCTTAGAGGATTCATTGGCCCGGTCTGTATTGTTACGATCTGGAGGTGTTAAACCAACATCTTCAATGACATTAGAAGGAATTCAGAGCAGAGGGAAAAGGTCACCATATTTCACACAGGCAGAGTTAGAAGTAAGTGAATGGATAAATACCATGGCAGTGGTAAATTTATAGCATTATTCAAATATATCTAGCAAAAATATAACTATGCAAATTTCTACTTCAATATCCAATTTAATTTAAATGTTTCATCATTATCATATAGGTATTTTTTAGCTCTCAGTTTTTATGTCTTGCTCATTTTTTTTGGAAAATAGTTAATGGTATTGATAAAATAGGCAAGTTAGATTAATATTGATTTGATAATTTCTCTATCTTTCTAGGATCTTCTGTCCTTGGTGAAGGCTGAGGCATTGGAAAGGGCATTTAAATCAGGTTCAATCTGTCCTCTTACCCAGAGAGCTGGAAATTCTCCCTCATCTCCCTCAACCGGTGAGACACAATCATGGCCAAACCATGAAGTTTTATTCTCAGTTGATCTTCCTACATTCCGGGACCTATTCTGTGGAGGCTTATCACCATGGAGTGGAGCACACCCATCCTTACCTCATCGTCTGTTCAAGGTACATTACTAATTATGATTGTGAGATAGAATGTGTTGTATTGATCTCCCAATTCTTTGTATTTTACTAGTAAAATACTTCAGTGTGATATGTTTATGGTCATTCAGTATTCTCTTTATATGGATATAAAATTATACAATGTCAAAAGCAAGAATTGTAGAAAACTAAATATTTAAATACATGTATACATTTTGTATCTAAGTGAGAAATTCAAATCCAAAATTTTCAATTTCCCTGTTTAAGCTTTTTATATTATTGTATAAAATACCTTAAATCATTTGAAATATAAAATGTTGTTAAGAGAAAATTAGCCAAATAAATAATGATGCATGCTATCCCCTGCCAAATGCCAAAAGGTGGCTAACAGGGTAAATATGTAGATGTAAGGAGGTAAAAATAAGTATTTCTTGTAAGTAATTTATTGTTTGATTGATGGAATGTCTATTTTAATAATTTGTTAAATTGAACAGAAGAATTCATATAGTCTCTATGAACAAGTTTTACACATCTCCTGAAATGTGGTTCTCTTGAGGTAGTATCAAGTAGTCCTTTAGTGAATACATGGTAATCTAAATACTTAATGATATGTTTTAGTAATTGATTTAACTCTTTTATCTCTAGCCTTGTGCTTTATTATAAATTTAAATTGACACATTTTTATTGAAAATGAGGAAATAATTAATATATTTTCTCTGTTTAATGCATCTAATAAGTACATACATCCCAGTATAAAAATAAATTTTACCTTTAGAAGTAACAATCAATGAATAATAAAGAAGTAAAATAAAAGTGAATGAAAATAAAATGTCTAATTAGTTTCTCTTTATATCAGCCTCTTATTTTCTTTATAATAAATGCTGTTTTGAAAAAAGAGTATTAAGAACTGTTAAATATATTTTCTTAGAAATGATTTTAAACGATAATTTTCATAGAACATAACTACTGAGTATTGATTTGCTTTAAGTTATATCTTTCATTTTTTCAAATATTTATAATAGCTGAACATGTAGCCTGTAATTTGTAACACATTCATTAAACAAAATTTTAGCATAAATATTTGTTATCTTACTATAAATTACCCAATTTAGAATCATCATATGCTTTTGCAAGCATGATATATGCCTTTTGAAGTTATATGTTTGTTAGTTTTCTTTATTTGTTTAATTAATTTTTATATCAATCAAAAAAGATATTTATTTTATGTTTTCTACCTGTACATACAATGAATTTGTTAGTATTTAAATAAGAGCAAATTATCTCTTTACTAATAATCAAAGATGATGTGATTACTAGTCTTACATTGTAATTTTTCACTCTCAGGATACGCAGTTCCCTATTACTTACAAGTTTTTAACGTAATTCATAACTAAACTTATGCACATATTCTTTTAGTTGGTGGACTGGGACAGGGATGGGGTGCTGTCTTTTCCAGAGCTTGTATTAGCTCTGGTTAGCACATCAAGAGAAGACCCTGTGAGACGTCTTACGCTTCTCTTTGCACTGCACTTGCCACCACTTCTTGCTGACCCCACTGCTCTTCTCTCGTGCCCAGGTTTGCTTTTTGTATTCCTCAAAAGAATGTAATCAGTCATCTTTTATGGAGAAAATTTTTAAGTAATATTGTTGAAATAATTCACTTCCAAGTATTTGATTTAGCTTCATTCTGGAATATACAAATCTAACTTTCATCAAACAAGATTAGTAATTGTGTTGTACACTATTGAAAATTTGTAAATAACTCTCATTTGCATGAGTTAGTTTGCATTTATTTCATTGCAAGTTTTTCTTAATCTCATAGTTTATTTGTTGACACAAGAAGCTTTAGCTTTTCATACTTACTTATTGATTGTAGTAGCTTATTTTTTTATGGTTTTTTTATCATAGTTACTTGTAAATCGTGTTGTAGATTATATTGTTGTACCGTTGAAGAATCTTAATTTTATTTGCAATGCACAGTACATTCTAGTAAACCTCCTCATCATTTTGTTATCCTTGATCAAAGTGCATTTTCCCTGTTTCATTTTGCTTTATCTTAATATATCTCATGTCCTAAAAATTAAAGTTAAGCTCGAGTTTTAAGTAATAATATTCATATTTACGTATAGTTCCTTGTTCAACATTTTAACTTTATCAGAAACAAATTTGAAATAATTGATATTCTTTACAAAATTAGGTTGAATGCTCTTAAATGTGAAGTACATGAAAAGTAATTTCTTGAGTTATCACCATAATTCCTTGATAGCAAATTTGAAGCTGAGCTCATTCATTTCATTTATCCTTCTAAATAACAATAAAAACTTAGCTCATATTCACAGTTTCCTATTCTTCCACACCACCTTATATGTACCGCAATGAATGTTTATATATTCTATGAGTAAGCTCTGGTATCTCTGCTTAATTATCCTGTGTATATTCTAAAATATTGAAAAGATATGTGGATTATTAATAGCACCTCAATTAAAATCCCGTTTGGTCAAAATTTTTCCAATTGTCTATTCGACCATTCGATAGAGCTTGTCAGTGACAAATGCTTATACCTGAAGTATGCTTGGAATTTCCATGTAAATAGCGTTATTGGGCTTCATTTTCTAACATAAATGCTCTGCTTATTATACTTTTTGATTGATGACCAAAATTTTTTGCTAACCAAGTCAGAGGTAGAGAAGCATCAGAACTCATACCCTTTGTGATTATCTTCTGAGTTTCTGAATAAATGCAAATAAATAGTATTATTTCTTCATATTTTATTTAGTACAATTTGTTGGAAATGCTAATGCAATCCTATGTTACTATTTATTCAGGTTTAATGACTATATTCTTTCAGAAAGAGAAATGGTGCTTAGTCATTGATTTTTTGTTACTTGTAATTTTAAATAGTTTATGCAGATTTATGATGCAAAATATTCTTCAATTAAGCTAGTGATGCATAACCTTTAAAACTCTTATTTAGTTTTCATCATGGGGAAGTAATAAGCTTAAATTAATATTAACCAGTGTTGAATTTTATTCAGCAGATTATCAGATTAGTTATCTCAATCCTCAGATACAAGTTATGCAGAGGAAGTGGGAGCAGAAGCTACTGAGGACATGTTTACTACAATGGATGAAGGTGTGGTAGAGGCTGTAGCAGGTGAAGTGAAGGAAAATGTGATGGGAGGCAGTGAAGAGGAAGAAGAAGCCCAATGGGAAGGGATTATGCGTTTAAGGGCTGCTACTATAGGCCCTTGTCCTGTAGGTCCTTCTTCAAGTGATTCCCCCTTGCCAAAAATGGGTAGACCGCACTTTGTTGCTCTCTGTAGATCCTTACATGCAATAGTGGTTGGCCGAAGTACAGATGCATCGACAGTTGAAGCAGTTGAAAGAGTAGGTGAGTTCTTCCCCGTTCAAATGGTTTTCTATTTCGTAAACTATGGTAATCTTTAAGCAAGAGGCTAATATTGATTGAGAAGTCAATTTTTTTCCTTTGAATTAACAATTGAATTGCCTATAATTTTTTGATCTACTTATCTTTTGTAACCTATACCTTCTTCTTAAGTTACTTAAACTAAATTTAAATTATTTTCTTATATCATTTGTAGCAGTCAAAATATGTAAATTACATGGTCATCATAATATATATCGTCATAAAAATATATTGCCTTATTCTGTACAGGGAGACTATTGGATGAACTGGGTGAAGCTGGAAGAAGACTCAGTAATGCATCTAGAGTATCTGGAAGTAGGTGTAACTCAGAAAGTTCTCCTTGGAAAACAAATGTATGTATATAGACTAATGATATTAATATTTTTGTTCAATCTTGCTTCATAAGCGATTATTGAATTTTTATAAATTACCTTTTGAGACTTCTCATTAGCTAATCTCCATTAATATTAATAGTATTATGGAATCAGATACTTAATACAATCCTTTACTTTTTTATGTACACTACTGTATTAAATCTTCTTTTACTTACTAATAACATTAATCTTAAAAGCATCCCATCTAAGAATTTTGAAGATATGAACCAGAATTTTAATTTTGATTATTTATATTGCTTATGCTTTCAATATTATAGGATCAAGATAGGAATGGAAACTCTGCTGACTCAGCTTCCATGTCTTCTTCATCTGGCGTAGGAATGGAGAATAAAATTCCTGAAGGCACTAAAAGTGAAGAGGTTGAAGATAGTGCAACTATTGCAATACCTGCTGATGACCCTAATGCTATCAGGCCACTGGATGTAGAAGAAGTTTCTGATTGGACTATAGGAGTAGAGCAGTGGATTGGCACTGTCTTATCTTGCAAGACTTTGTCAGACTTTTTTGAAGCTCGTCCTGATCTTTCAAAGGCAGTAGTTTCATACCAGGAACAAAAGAGAGCCCCAAGGTTAGAAGTGTGAATGTACAGTAATATGCTTATAAGAATTCCATTAGTCAGTTTAAAGTGTATTTTTTAGATTCATGTCATCTTTCTGCTCCTGTTGCAGATTGACTGTTTTATATCTAGTGTGGTTTATGAACTTTATCCCATTGGTGAGGATATAGGTCTTTGACCTGGTGCAATTTAAAATTTTTCCTTCTCTTTCTATCTGTTTTTTTTTCCTTTAAGTTTGTCCTTTCATGGTGGTGGCATTTTTACAATTGTTTCACTGTCTTTCTCTTCTTGTATGAAAATTTACCATCAGTATCCTTCAGTTAGGAAATCTTTTCTTTTGTGTAATTAATGTTGTTATTCTATCTCATGTCAAATTTTATTAAAATTCCCTCTTGAAGTCTTCAGTTTTGATCTCAGATGCATTTAAGTCATGAGTTATCCTTACAAAATTACAGATCTCATATCTGTCAGTTCAAAACCATGGTCATCTTATCAGCAAAAATTGCGTTCCAGATCCATCATGTTATCTTAAGACTTCCATAATATTACAAGTGGGGTTTACTTGTTTTTCTGTGTTTCATTCTCAGTAGATATTATTTGTTTACTAAGTATGATTGTGAATGTAGGTTTTTTACTGTTTTCGTACTTTGTTTTTTTTTATATCTTCAAAAATAAAATTTTAATTTCTAGTACCAGAATGGATATCATAACATCATCAAATCAATAAGTCTTACTGTCCTGGCACCCCCAAGATGTCATATAATGATTGATTTTGAATTTAAATATAACAAACTAGAACATTCTTTAGTTAGTACTATTACATGGATGTAATATAATCATACTTTAATTTCATTAGTATCCCCTATATCTTTTCCCTACCCTTGATCGGATAGCTTAAAGTGTTTCATCTTTTAAGGAAGTAGAGTTGTTTTCTCTGTTTTATGCCAAGAATCATTAATGAGCAATCTTCAGATTGCCAAGGCTAAGCAAAAAAAAGCTCAAAGGTTACTTTGTGGAGATGTAAAATATATATCTGGTTATCTGGCCACATTAAGTAATTTTTCTAGAGCAGTCCTATTGTTTGAGTTTGCTGGCTGTGAATTATTGAATTTAATAATTTTTGCATTTTATCAAAAGGCTCTTCTCTCAGGTTTATTGTGAGACTTCTCAGAAATTTAGCTGCAGTTCTTGAAAAATTTAATGCTGAGCTGAAGTTGAAAAATTTCCTGAGGAAATATTTTTTATACGGTATAAAATTTAGAAAGGGCTTTGAAAAATGAAGATTTGTATATTCTTGTATATTAGTACCTGTATTAGATGTGTAATCATGTTATATATAATTACAAAGTTTATTGTGTGATATCGAATTACTGAAAATTAAATGTTTTACATGCAAACCAATTTCACTGAATAATAAATTGTTTTTAGATGCATCATTTTTTATGTAGTATATAGGATAAAATATTTTACACCATCTAATGAAATAATGTTTATTTCCTTCGATGATCTGACTTGAGACTTAAGAGTATATACTTGGAACTATATTAGGAAAGTATACTAATAAAAATTTTCAGTAATATTTTAGTATTCTGAGTAATTAAATAAAACTCACTTGGAATTCTTTAAGAGGTATAAGGTGTGAAATGCTTTTCAGCCATCCTAATGGATGTAGAGTTCATAAAATGAGTTAGGTATACTTCATCATACTATCATTGGATGCTGACAAATCATAATGACAGAAAAAGGCCATTTCGGAGAGATTAGCCTGAGTAAGTAAATAAGAATCACTTGGAAATCTTTAAGAGATACAAGCTGCAGAGTGCAACTACTTGCAACAGTCATTCTACTGTATATTGCAGGTACTTCAGGCATTATTATTACAACACTAGACAAAATATGTACCATCACTTTATAGTTCAGCTGAGGTTGCCTTACAGTTTTTCGACTGCCTCCTGCAATCTAATTGGTTGATCCACACTACGGTGATTCTCTGCATTCCAGGCTTATAGGTGAGGGGGTGATCTTTTTAAGAACTTTAAGTCCCAATTAGCCACTTATGATGGTACATACTTTGTTCAGTATTGTAGTCATTAGTGTCTTCTTCCTTCTTTCATTAAGTAGATTGTCAGCATCTAAGATGAAGTATGGGACACTCATTTCTTGAAGTCTACAGCCAAAATGCTTGAAAAATTCCTACCAAAGGAAGGAACAAGATCTTTTTAACTTAAATAATCAATTATGGATTAGTTTTGTGAACTATTTAATTAACTGAAAATATAAATTTAACAAAAAAGAATATTATTTAGTTTATTAAAAAATAATAGCTACATATACAAGCAAATGCACCTACTACAAGTGACAAGTATTTGCCCAAAGAAGAACCTGAAAAGAAAAAATAAAAACTTGTTATACTAATTATTATTATTACTATTAGTAAAATTCTTGCTATATTATATGGTCATTAATATCCATCCTGAACCTCAACATCCTGTGATCTCTCTTATCATTAAATTAAATGATATATATTTGCTTTTTACTATTACCATAACTAAGATTATTTACCATTATAAAGTCAATCTCAGTTTACATTCCACCTGCTCCACTTTCTATTTGATTTCTTAAAAATATATTACTGATCTACATTCTACAAATGCTAACAGTTAGCACACATACTGATTTCTTTCCCCAAGTCCATTTTTTCCTACAGCATTATTGTATTTGTTGTTAGTTTAGGTATATGATAATGATAATTTCATTGTTTCTATTGCTTATTTACGATGACAAATTTGTAAGAGAAATAAGGCTGTTCATTTTGCAGACTTTGATGTCATGCTGCAAAAATGTGGCATTAGAAAACTGGAAGGGAACAAAAGTTGATTGTAATTGAATTACGATCAATTATGCAAAAAAGCTAACTTGTGGAAAAAAACAGATTTTGGTCCTGAAGGAAAAATATAGAACAACCACAAGAATTAGGCAAATGATACTAAAAACAGTATGTTCAATTGGACTAGAACACATGATATACTGCAAGGGAAGATGAATAGAACAACTCCTAAATTACAGCCATGAATTCTTTTTTGAATAAATTAAGCCTACAGAATTTTGGCATTATATTTCAAATTTTTTTATGAAGGAGGTAATTCCCATTCATGAATTGCTAAATGCTAGGAGGGATATCCAGGGAGCTTAAAAAAATGCACATACACTCAAATCAAGGATGCTGGTGGAACTGAAGGAGGCATTTGAAATCCTTTGTACTTCAATAGGTAGGTAGTTAGAGTGGACAGAAACTTCCAAAGAACATAGAGATGACTTGGTCAATCATGCAGAGAGTATATCACTAAAATTTATAACTAGTAAGAAACTAAGAATACAAAGCTGATATTTAAATATCATAAGCTGTTTTCTATATATGCTGAACTGGTTTATAATTTCTCTTAAATTTCTGATTCTTCTTTTACTGAAACATTTTTCTTTCAGCATCATAAAATTGAAACATATTTTTTAATCTAAATATTTTACTTTCAGACACAAAAATTGTTTTTAAAAACATTTACAGAAAGCTGCTATTCCTATTATCCACTGTTTAATCTTTCATCATCCTATGCACAGAACTCAGAGAAACATGAAGGCATTTCCTATTGCACTAATAGGTCTTTTCATAAAATATCTATGCTATGGAATAAGCATAACTAAAACTTACATATTTTATTTTACTAACAAGATAATAGTAGTTGCTGGTAGTACGCCAATGCTCCAAAATCATGCAATTTTTCGAATACATCTTTCAATAAAAGTCAAAAATGGTAGGATGTATGATAAGAATCCCAATGCTCTATTGGGACATATCATACATTCCAACTCAACAAACAAAGTCATATTTCAGCTCAAGTCAGTTTTGATTTTCTTAATTCCTTCCTTTCCTTCTCCTCATTAATCGCATGCCAAATAAATAAAAAGGTTTGAAAAGTAGGAATTTATATTAAAGGCTTAATTCTGGTGAATATTTAGCTTGGACTTATTTATAGAGATGAATTATTATTTATTTATCACCTTACACATTCCCTGAAAGCATTATTATTTTAACTAATGAAAACTATGTACCAAACAAATTATTTATTATTATGAAATTATAATTTGTACCGAAACTCCTTGACTCTTGAACCACATTCAATCTGTTTTGTTTTAAAAACAAATATTAATAAAAAGTTCATCAAAAAATTTTGAATTTTTAACACATTTACCAGATGAAACAAATCAATGAACTTAAAGAAACTTCACACATTTCTATAGGAGATAGCTAATGTTAAAGGCAGTAAATATTTTAAATTCACTAAATGTTCCCTCTTGTTTTTGTTTAAGGTCAATCATGATTTTCTACATATCTGCCAGAATTTACGTATGTATGTTATGGTAAAAAAATTAAATGAAATCATACCAACTTTGTTCTCTTTAACTCACAAAATAGTACAAATAATTTAAAATCAAAGCTAGTATATATCTCCTTTAAAACAACATTTATTCCTTTATAGGCTGAGCATTAATAAATTAATGGAGTAGATAGAAATGCTACTCATTAATGTTCTTCCTGAAAACAACAATCTTCAAAGAGATAACTCAAGTTAAGATAAATTTAAATCAAGTGAAAACATTTCTTCATATTTAAACCAGCATCATACATGCAAGAAGAAAGAAATTTTAATTTCAGAGCAGATCAACGTAGTATGAATCAATGACCAATTTAAGCAAGCTTCTTCATACTAGTAAGTTAATAAAATTGAAATTCTTAGAATTTTTACCGCCCCATATTCCTAATTAGAATGAAACTTAAGTGCCTTAAACACGCTTTAGATTTTCTTTCCCCTTTCTTTTTTAAATGTTAGATACTATTTATTTAATTTTAGTTCATGTTTAGCTATATCCCTTTCCTATTTATTTATAGTATTCTTATTATAATACATCTAAGTGGGTATTTATTGTATATGTTAAATAATAATTGTGTCATTTAAAAGACAAAGATTCAAAAATAAATACAGGGAAGACGGTTTTTTCAATCTTTTGGATGAAATATACAAGAGAAATTCTGTTAAATCCATATCAAAAAGGAGATTTTATAATAATATATTGCTGCATTATTACCATATATATTGTAACATAATGATTTTGTTGAGGAGTTCATTATCAATATAAAATATAAAATTGCTTATTCATAACTTGAAGGCACGTGAAAGGAACCAAACGAATTGATTAAAGAAATTCTTTAGTATTTAATAATATTACTCTAGTTATAAAAATCTTATAAATAATTGGAGCATTGACAATGAATTTCTGAGGAGGCCTATATTCACGTACTATACACGTCGCGGCTATCGAACACTACGTTATACTGAAACCATGCTAGCCATGACTAAATCTTAATTCTCCTTGCCTTTCATCGTTCGAGTAGCTGGCCGAGTGGGTCGAGTCACCTAGGTGCGACGCTACTGTTCACGGGTTCGAATCCTGTCGGGAGCTCCCGGCCGCCGTAATTGTACCGGGAGATTTTTTCGCAATTATAAACGGATTCGAGCCCGTACTTTAGTGTTGCGGGAGACTCAAACCCGCTCCCAGCTCTCGAACCCGTGAGGCGGCACGGTCCCAAACGCCGAAAGGCGCCCTGATTGCTATTATTTTTTTCCTTATTTTTCGCAATTTTCTTTCCAGGTGATGAAAAAAAATTTACAGTCATAATCAATTAACCACCTTAAAAAATTCGCTGCTGAGTCTAAGTTGAGAAAAGATCTTGTGTAGCAAAATAAACTTAAATCTGAACTGCCACACCCAACAGCGCAACTTTTATTAAGAGTAGATAAAAATAATTTAAAAATGAAACTTTTTCCGGTTCAGATGATGTTCATATTTAAATTATTACCGACCTTAATAAACAATGCACAGCTGAATCTGAAAGTTAAGATTTAAGCTTGTAACAAAAGAATTATCTCGATTTAGACTCAGCAGCGAACTTTCAGAAAACAATTAATTATTTACATTTAAAGCTTATGCAACCTCCAAAAAATTACTTATAATTCATAAAGGAGAAAATATTTCATTCGCAAGTAAAGATATTACAGTTACCATTTGAAGACAGCGAAAACTGTTCATGGAACGTAAGCTCTTCGGGTTTAGCGGCGACCGATTGAGAGCCGACGGCATAACGTAGCTCGGGTACTCTGGCTTAGAAATCCGATTTTAAAATTTTCGACCAACGATCGATAGACTCGAGCTAAAGAGCATTCTTTTTCGATAAATAAAACATTATGATGTGGTTTTCACACTGAAAAATTCACGTTAAGTGTTTACGTTTTCCCTAGTACTCAGGGGTAGAAATCAGGATATGGTTCAATAAAAGAGCCTAGAGAAAATGAAACGTAAATAAGTGCTCTTTAATACCAATATAGATTTTGATATTGTACAAAGAAGTGAGTGCGAGAGGATAAATAATTTACTAGATATAAAACAAAATATGGGATAACTGAAAGAGGATTATCTTTTACTTACGATGGAAATAAAACACAGATAACTATGAATATCTTAAATTGTCGGGAAATAAGACTCTGAAGGATCTCATATTACCAATGAGGCTCAATAATTTGGAGCAGTAACTCAACAGAGAACTGAATGAATCTCACTGGTGAAAAGGAGCCTACAAATGTTCAACAGAGCTTAATACATCACTCCTACTAGAATAGCATAAATGGAAAAGATGCGCCTGAAAATTGAAGCTACTCAAAACTTCCAAAATATGCAAAAAGAAAGAAAAAATGTAAATAGACCACTATTAAGGTATTATTATTAACTGGAAATATCAGCTAGAATTTGGCAAACTCTTCAATCCTAAAGTGAATTTGCAGAAATGGAAGCAAAGGAAGATATAATTTACAGAAGCCATGATATACATCATCTATATCATTCTTACAGCTCAAAAACAGGAGAAAAAGATTGCTTTAAATGTGGAGGTACACTTGTGCCCATATACCGTATGATACCTACTGTTGAATAAAATTTTATCATTCTGTGTGCATAAGAGGTATTTTAAAAAAAATCTTTGAAAATCAGCCCCATGCATTCCTACAGCAGAAAGTCTGATTTTGGGGGCCTACGAGAATCGAATCATTGATAGACAGGGTCAGCATATATATACATGTATATGTCATTTTGGAAAGTATTATTATACACATGTATGTGAAGTTTGTCCAGTAAAGGAACATACAAACAAATCATTGAGAGCTACAGAAATGTTTTAATGGAGATGGGCAATCAAGGACAATAAGAATAATGGACAAAGCATATGAAAGATAATAGGAGTTAAGTAATGAATCATACTAGTACTCGTGACCAAAAAGTTCCTTTAATGAGATAAGATTAAATGAGGTTAAACTAACAAGGAAGATTTTGAAACACACTCAAGAAAAGAGAGAAACAAGAAGAGAAAAATTTGGCTTGGATAGTACAAATTAGAAGATGTCAGATGACATTATAACCCATTAATTTATAACATTAAGAAGTGGAAGACCTGTCCCACAATTGAGGACTACAAAAAAGTCTAACAGTGCCGAAGTATGAAAGCCATTGGTTTCATACTTACGAAGAAATTATTAACAGTTCCTTGAAATTACTAATCAAATAAAATCATTCAATTGTGAATTACCTCCTATTCAAGACAGGAATACATACGATTAATTGCATGTGAAAGAACAGAAGCACATGCCTGACATCCTTGACCAATAGAAATTAATTTATCCACCAATTATCTAACGATCTAAAAATTTAAAGTATGCACTATTATACCTAACCAGTATATGTATATTTGATAAAAATGCCACACAGAAGATTTGAGAAATTACCATGAGTAAGAGCAAAATTATTACCTCACCCTCATTGAGATAACAAGGTTCTGTATTTTGGCCATTACCATTGGCCATTGTGCCTCCTACTATGTTTATATAAACATTATACTTTAAAAAGAAATAGCAAAATTCTAGACCAAAAATTAAAACATACTTTGTCAAACAAACAATCCTACTCAAGTTAAATGGTTTTGAGAATATCATACTAAATGTAAGTTGAAGAAAAAAATTAAAAACTTACTTGACAGCAGCTGCAGGGTCACTTTAGACCTTGATAGAGACGCTCAGCACCTTGTCCTGACTTGACAGAAACCATTTCAGCTGATTCAGCAATTTTTGCCCTATTTGATAGTCCCTGATGGATTTCTAAAGGTAAAGTTGTCTCCACTTCTTTTGCTATGCCTTTCCTCCGTAAATCAGCTTTGTTTAATTCCTTAGAAAAAATTGAATGAATCATCAAAATAGGACCGGAATAATAAAGTTAAATAAAGCACTATAAAATCAAAAGGTGAAAATTACTCTCTGATTCTTGCATAAAAAGTAAAAATAAGCTTTCCGGTGGAATAAATTTCCGATTAAGAGCATTTTAATGTTTACTTCGATAGAAAACGAATCACAGGGAGCGTGCTTACTACACGCTTTTCTTAAGATTAAGTTTTACAAGTTCTAAATTCAAATTTTACTTACTACAAGTAAAGGAGGCATAGAAAAAGTAGACGGTACGATCTTATCTTCGATCACTAGCGCTTGACCAGGTTGCTTCCCCTTGATATAATCTTCTTCTTCATGCTTATGTATAAGTCTGAAGTCCTTCTTGTAAGAGGCACCGAAGACTTTCATCGGCTCAGGGTATATTCTACCACGGAAAACTTTCTCCACCCAGACCGTGACTTTACGAATACCCTAAAAAGTAGTGATTTGATATACCGTAATTTGAATATTTGCACTTTTCCTTAGGTGTGTTAATTGGAAACAAGCAAGGAACTCTTAAGTGAGAGATCGGTTTCCGAAGATAAATTAAGTACTAAACAGCTTGTGGGCTCAGTTAAATAGCGTAAAATAAAAACTTTATTTACCTCATCTTTAGGAGCAGCTTCTACTTTCAATATTCTCATATATGAGGGTTCTGGATATCTTTCAAAAGCACTTCTTACTACCATTCTACCAACCCCAAAATCTTTTAAATTACCGACTATTTCCCATAAACTCTTTCCTCTAAACGAGGTTGTCCTACCGATGTATTTAATCGGCATTTTAATGAAAATTAAATTGATAACTTATTAGAGCAGAAATTTACTCGAATTCTCCTTAGGCTCGTACGCGCATTGTCGAACCCTCGTACGAGTACCAGCTGTTCCTTTGTTAGTGTCCAGCTGAATGGCGGCAAAGGCGCAACAATTCAAACTTCTCACAGTGCGCTAATGCCTCAATATTTAAACTTTACTGCAAAAAGCTTCGGGAATGCAGATTAATTTATCCAAAAAAGAAAGTAACTTGTTCTGGAAAATTTACATAATATTTTTGGGCTTATCTTATTCTTTTCATAATTTCGTTAAAGCTTAAATTATGTTCCAACTAAAAAATAAACAATTCTGATAATTTTTACGTTATATTTAAGAAATATGATTCATGAAATTCTGTTTTTAGGAGTTAGTAACCATAGTAACCTAAATTAGGAACTAAAAGAATCTTGTGTGTTTCTAAGTGCCATAAGATAAATAATACTTTCCCATTGCTCTTAATCAAAGTATTGTTGAAATCATGTTTTTTAAGCAAAACTTTATTTTCTAGCTTCACAGAGAAGATCATTCGTCATATGAACTCAAGACACGAAGGTTAGGCATAAGATTATTCTCGCATTTGAACCTAAAAAATTGATAATAGTATTGCAATGCTTGGATGAAAAGGAAAATCCAAGCAGAATTTACTATTTACAAATGAAAGTAATATTTTACTTCATGTATAAGTTTTGCTCTCAGAACATTTACATATCAATCCCTTAGCAAATATCTGATAATTTTATACAAACCAACTACTTGCTCTTGATGATCACCTTCCAAGTCAAATAAAATTCTTTTATTGGCAAATTAAATTAAGATAATTTCAAGAAGGCACTTTATTCCTTAACAAGAACACTGAATATATAATTATATAAAAATTAAAACAAAACCATTATCATCAAAATGATAAAACAAATCCTCAATGAGCATATTTCTCATAGCGTATAGTTGAGGATTTCTTCCCTAATAATAAAAAACACTCAAATGTTAATTTTTTGCAAAAGAAATCAGGAGTGTTAAGAAAAGAATTTCTTAAACATGCTCTTTTTAAACAAAAAATATTTACTCTTCGGTTTTGCTTATTTATGCCGTTTCTTTATTCTCATCTGTCACTCCTTTGTCACAGATTTCCTTTGACACAGTTTGTGTTTCAGGGTTTTTGTCATTCAATGATTGTCCATCACATTCAAGTTCTTGCTCCTCCTCTTTTTTCACACAGGAATCTACTGTCACAGTACTCTCTTTACATTCTTCCTTAGAAATGACCAATGATTCTTCTGCCTCCTTTCTAGTTAGATCTTTTGAAGAATCTGGATCTCCATTTCCAGAATTTTCTTTCACAGTTGGGGATACCAATTCAGATAAATTGTATTTCTTAAAACCATAGAAATTAGGAACTACACTGATACAGCAAAAGCTTTTCATAATTTCCACCAATACAGCAAGTTGAGGATTACTAAGGTCAGCACGATTTAATGGATTGGCAGACTTAACCAAACCAGCAAATAATTCTATGACTTCATCACGTACTACTGAATTATTGTAACGAGCTCTGAAATTAAATACGAATGTAAATAGAATAAGCATTCTTAATCGCCATAAACATCCAATAAGGAGCATTATTTTCCAATATTAATTTATTTATGAAAAAGAATTTATCATTTTCTATTTACCTGTATATTATAGAAAAAGTCTTTCCCTCAGAAGAAAAATACTTCTGTAATAAAGGCTTAAAAGCTTCCTCCATCTGCTTAGGAGTGGCCTACAGTAAAATCAAAAGTTATAAGTCAACAATCAAAGAAAATTAATCTTTCACGGTGTTAAGTTACTTTACCTTGCAAGTGATTTCTACTGGCAACATTCTCAAAAGGAATCGAGACTTTCTTTGCTTCTTCGTTTGAACTTCATCCATAATTTTAACTACCAAACCCACAGGATCATCGATCTAAAACATTAAAATCTTATATTTTCTCATTCAAGTTTAATCTATCAATACAAAAATTTGTTGTAATTCTACATACCGTAGTTCTGATGAAAACGCAATTATTCAATCCCGTATCAACGACTTGAAATTTTCTAAGCTTATTTCCCGAGCTGTTTTCATCTTGAAGAGCTTTTACTTCCTTGGCAAGAGCTGCTTCTACATCCTCTTCTTCATCAAGGTCCTCTGGTTCTCCAGAATTTTGTATCTTAAAAATTAATAGAATGATACTAACATTTAACCATAGGCAAATACATAAAAAGGTACTATACTTACCTCAAGGTTATCGCTGAACTCGTTCAAGATGTTATAGGCTTCTCTGATACATTGCTTCTCGTTAAAATTGCAAGTGCATATGAATCCCTTCTGTCCAACGTCTAAACTGTAGTTCGATTTCCTTTTTCTTTGATCAGCATTCCAAAAGTTAGCCTTCCTCTTTCCGTAAGAACCTCTTCCTCTTCTCTCTTCACTCATTTTCTTTACGTGTCAGCCAAATCAGAGCTAGTAACCCCAAGTGATCGTTTAAGTGACTGCTCATTTATTAAAGCCGTGGAAATTACAAACTGTGGGGGTTGCGAGGCAGTCAGTTGTTTATAACTATAAGTTAGTAGCGTAAAATGCGAACGTCTACTTACAGTAGCGCTGGAATTCGAATCTCATTTAGGTATCTTTAATAGATACTATTATTAATAATAATATGATAATATTAGGTGATATTGGATTCGCCTGTGAAATTTAACAGTTTAAGCGAAAGTTTGCTTTTGTTGAAATATCTCTGAATAAATCATATGATACGAAACTGCTTTTATCAAACTTCGTGTTCGGTGTCCAATGCATGATAGGGATTTTATGATTCTCTAAATCAAGGTAATATCTGACTGTAGGTAAAAATATAATACTCTCTTCATACCCTAATATAAATAGCTGTGATTTTTGTCGGTTATTTCCCTTTTCCTCAAATCCGTAGATAAAAAACGAAGAAAAAATAACTACCATATTATGATGTATATATATGTCAGATGAAATTGTTTATTTTGAACCAATAAAAATTTAAAAGTTTAATGAAAATAATTAGCTACGTCCGATTTTTACTGTAAACTAAGCATCAAGATGTATCTTGATCTAAGTGGAATCTCAGTATAGTACAGAAGAATATTGTGATAAGGTAGTGAAACTACCATAAGATACAATGAAATCTGTAGAGATATAATTCTATTATTATGGAAACAGAAGTGGCAACGTGTTATATTTTATATGCAAAACGAGCTCACAATAATAAATATATTTTCTTAACCGATTTCATTGAACATTAACCATAGGGTTATATGAGTAGAGTATTTTTCCTTGTTTTTTCTTCTAACAAGTATCCTTTTCAAATAGATACATTGATGGATATGAAATAATCAATGAAGAATAACTTAAGTTAAATTCTATTGAAGAAAACACTTATAAATCACTTATTTTTTATTATTCAGTGTTAAATCCTAACAGTACAATAAATGTTTTGTATTGGTATCTAATTTTGAATCTTATGAATAAATTAAATATTCATAAAATCTCAGGTTCATATGTGAAAACGTTTCACAAGCATAGACAAATCTTATGAAGTATTTAAAACTTGACTTACATCAATGTTTGTTTTTTATTTTTCTTTCATGTGCTAATTTATCCAATAAATAGTTTTTTCTATTTTCACTTTCTTTCAAAGTCTTTTGCAATCGAAGTAGTAGTGCTGAGTTTCTCTTCTGTTTCAACAGAAATCAATTTGATATTAGACCTAATAATATTGTATGTCAATTATCTGTATTTTTTATTAGATCTAAATATTAATCTACTTATCTTGATAAGGATTTCTAGTTGCAATCATTTGTCAGACATAGTTAGATTCAATAACTCAAATAGAGATAGAAGAAAACAACTTCACAAAATAATTAGAATATTATGTAAATTATTAATTTCTCTCATTTTTCAAACTACAACCTCTATTGCTCTGATAATTGTATTCTTTGTAGATTTATAAAGATTCAGAAACAATTGAGAAACCATTCATACCACAATAAATTGGAGGGAAAGGTTGATTTCTTATTTTATTATTGTAGTTCCAATAAGGTGACAAAGACAAGAGTCTCTAGAAGTTGACTAAATATCACACTGAATATTATAATATAAAGAGAACATTTCAAATTTTATCCTTAACTGACCTATTAAAATCCAATATGGTATTCATAATGTTGATATATGTAAGATTTATAATTAAAGAGGAAGAAGTATGGAATTTAAACAATATCATTTCTTTATAATCTATGGATCTATATATAAATAACAATATAAAATAAAAATAGAGGATAGTTTAAATATTCATAATATCATATTGAAAAGAATGCCATAGGTTTAGTAATAAATTTTATAAAGATAAAAGAAGATAAATTCATTCTTATCATTCACATTATCTTTTGTTAAACACTACATTTCAATGGTGCTAATTAAAGAATGAGAGACAGGCTGTTTTTCTAAAAATCCTTAAACCTGGATGATTATTTTTTGAATGCTACCCAAACTACCTTCATGTATTGGCTATTCATATATAAATTAAAATTTTGAGCATAAAAGTGACACCTTTGGAATTATTGCTCGATTACATTCATAAATATACATAATATGTATGGATTCATAGAAATAGAATTTTTATGAAGGACATAGTACAAAAAATAATTTTGAGCTATTATAGTAAACATTGGCTTTTGCATACCTGTAAAATTTTATTCTCTTGTTCCACTTGTTGTATATTTCCATTAATTGCAGCAGAGTGATTCATTATTCTCTCCAACTCAGTTGATAATTCATCTCTTTTCTCAGAAAGTTCTTTTATTATCTCCTTCTTTTTTGCATCCTCTGTTCAAAGAATTTAAGGAAATGCCTTCATTGGAATGTGAATTTATGGAAAATAAAGGGAAATACAAAGCCACCTGTTTAATTCAGGATAAAGCATTATATAACCTGATGTGAATATGTTTCAGAGAAAATTAGATAATCAACTTGAGGATTTACATAAATGTTCATCCTTATAAAAAAAATCTCTGGAATCTTTCTGACAAAACATTTTATTTAAAATAAAAGGAAATAAACATGCAGAACTATATATTATTAGGTTAATATATGCAATGGCCTTCTACATATGATGTTGTCCTAAAATATTTGGCATACAATGAAAACATTGCAATGTTTGTTGGCTTCTTTATTAAAAATCATATTTTTTTATTTCTTAAGCTTAAAAAATATATGGCTGAAAATAGAGAATCTGATTCATGAATGGTTGTAATAGACTGTTTGTAGAGACCATAATATAAGCAGAAAAAAGGCATATAAAAAGTGATGAATTCCAATTATAGAATCCAGGTAAAACCTCTAATTATTAATAATTCATGCAATAAATAATAGCACTTTTAAAAGAGTGTCTGTTGTGTATTACTTATTGTTTATGTTCACATTTTAACAGAACTCCCTGAAATTACGATAAATATAGGATACAGAATTTTGAGACATTCCATGAAAGCAAAATGACTATCATGAACATTGATTTAATATGTTATAAATACATAACATACTGTCAAAATATTGCAGTGGAACAGAGAGAATTATGTAAGCAGAATATCACCTTCTTTCTTATTTTCATCAAAATAAGTCTCCTCTTCATCATTTATAAATTTGTTCACTTGAATTTGTCTTTCCTCGCACATTCTCTTTTCAGAAGAGGCAATAAAATCAGCTTTTGTTTTTTTCCAAGAAATTTGATTGATGTTTAATGCCAGATTCTTCATTGTATCAAGAATATAAACAATACAAAATATAAAAATCTATGACAATAAGTAATGATTAATGATTGTAAAAATATAATTGACTTTCTAACATAACAACATTGTGTATGTATGTATTAACATTTGTTAATTTTACATACACAATACATCAATCATTAATTCCATCAGGTACCTGTTTAATATATAATCCAATCCAATATAGATTAACGAGTATTAGTATTATAGAAATACAGCTGTAATACTAAATAAACATAATACAAAATAATAGAGCAATAAAATTTCAATGACATAGCATATTTTAGTTAACTAAGAATTTTTTAACTTTGAAGTTCAAAATAAAAGGATGGAGATAATTAACAATGACAAAATATTTTAGCAAAATAATAAACCATTCCATAATATGAATTTTTTTACATTTTTACCTTACATTAATACTTGAAATCAGTTTTAAAATGGCGGTAACAATTCCAAAAAGTCTGATTTCTATCATCTAAATATAATTTTATTATACTTCTATATTATACTTCTCACTTTAATTTACATGATCAGAAAGTGAATGAAAAATCATGATGGCCATGAGATGGTAAATGATGAAAGTAAAAATGTATTTTGTGAAATAAGAAACATCAAAGAAACTATCACAGATGTAAATATTTTATTGAAAATGAGAGGAGACCCAAACCTTATTTTTCTGTTCAAAATCTAATGCAGTTGCCTTCAGATTAGGTAACAAGGAGTCTAAAGCGTACAAAGTCCTTTGAATTCTTGACCTTTCCACTGAAGCATTTCTCAACTTTTCTTTCTCTGGTTAATAAAGTAATAGTGTGAATAAAATTCTCATGACAGAGATAGGATAACATACTTCCTCATACCATAGTTAAGAAGTTTTGTCTGCCTATCCAACTCTTTTGCTGCCTCATGTAAAGACAGCTCTAAGTTGAGCTGACTGTTTTTGGCTTCTTTCAGAATGTTCGGTAGATTGGGGAAGTTTATAGGATTCATTGTTTATAGAATTATCGCTCTACAATAAACTTGGATCTTAGGAAGTATTATCCAAAGGTTACCTAAAAAAAATGGATTATTAGATATAAATATTACGTTCAAATCCAGCAACCTTCGCACTATCATCGAACAAAAACATTCCTAAAAGCGGTTGTTTATTTTCCAATAATGCCAATTGAATTCCCGCATATCCATGATCAAGACCTTGCTACTGCTATTAAATTCGTTCTATAATAGATATTGAATTAGAAACTGCTCATATTTTTAATTCGATGAGGTCTATTTGAATTCTTTCTAACCTCTTGTACGTTTCATTCGTTATAACGGAAGATACTATGGTGATCAACGATTCGATTCACACGAGAACATTCCCTAATGGTAATTTTTAGCTTTGCAAATACTTCATCGTACGTTGTATTTTACATTTTAATCTTTATCATTTTCTTAGAGACCTAAATATTGTTTTATTTGCCCTAAATGATTGTTGAGTAAGTCTATGCGGTATATGAATGCATATCTGGATCGTATAAAATTTCCCGCGTCTCGGTACCACTGCCCACCGGTAGAGGAACCTTTACCTGTTTTCCATAATGTCTGTCATGAATGAAGCTTCATATAATGTATTTCTGATTTCGAAAGAAAAACACTGGAACGTATAACGGAGATATAAATGGGAAAAATTCTTTGAAAAAAAAATAAAAGTATTTAGAGACCAAAGTCATCTAGTTTAATAATATGCTATATTCACCTATAGCTAGCATTGAATAGAATTTTCTAATACATTTAGCAATTAAATAGCGATTATCAGTGATTATATATTTTAATTTGGAAAATCTAAGGCTTTCGAATTTTGGAGATTATCATAAAGAAAATGAGAATGATACACATACTTGTTCTGAAATTTGTAGGGACAGTACAATTTGGAAATAATAGGTAGCAAGCATTATTAGAATAATTTCATCGAGCTGTCCATATAATTGACAGGCAACAAAACACACTGGGGAGAAATATTGCAAACATTTTTAAGAGCCCAATATCAAAAAGGGCTTCATATCCCAGCCACATGAATTACCAAAATTTTTTCACTGATTTCAAAAATTAACTGATTACTTCTCAGCCAAGCATGTATTAAAATAAAGGGAAAAATTACATAAGTATCATAAAATTCAATCTTAACAAATAGAAACCAATGACTTGAATAGGAAGTATAAAATCCATCAGGATAAAATTTTATACTTGAAATGAATAAAATAAACTAATATAAGTTTGATAAATTTTAAAAAATTCAATATTATTGAAAGCTATCAGTTTTCATTAATTCATACACAAGATTGTGATTAAGGCAAAAGGTAAAAAACAGGCTTTTTAACAGTTACCAAAACTTGGTTCTAAGAAAATGATATCTCATGGAAAAATTAATTATGAAAATTCAAGAGGGTTGAAGTAATAATTTGAAATACAAAAATTTATACTTATTTCTATAGTCATAAAATTGATGATTGATAAGAAACTACAGAAATGTTTGAACAAATCAAAGAAACTTCAATAAGTAAATCAAAAATGATTTTACATACTTTTATTAGATCATTTTGGTTACAAGAATGATTTTGCAGCATAAAATTATGATGATCCTGGAAAATTTCTATAATTGGATGGGATAATTCATGATTTAAAAAATAGAAAGAAAATTAAAATGATTACTTAAGCAACTTAAAACAGGTTTTCATTCCAAATGAATGTTAAGTTCATTTCACCAACCCTTTAAGGATTAAAACATGTTCTCTTTATCAGTTTTGGATGGTTATTTCTGACAAGGTTTGTTTCTGATGGAAAATGTTTAAGATCCATTCTGTAACCACAAATCTACAATGGAATACAAAGGACAGAAAATTAATAGCTAATAACAATAAATTTACATAAAATTCAATAAGGTATTCATAGATGCATAAAGGACAGGATACTTTTCAGTCAATCTTGATGAGAAACTGCAACTCATCTGAAAATAAAGATTAAATAATTTTTACAAACAAATCACCTGACCAATAACCATACTAATAAGTAATTAAACAAGGAAAAACTTATAAGCATAGAAATGATAATTAAAGCACATATTGAATGAAATGACTTTTCTAATTATAATAAATAAATTACTTAAAAAACCTGTTTAAAGACTCATTTTGTATATCTAGAAAACAGTGCCAAAGAATGACTTTAATATGAAAGGTGGTCATAGTTTCAATTATTATATTCCATTATGAAAAAAACAATGTGACAATGAAACTGCTAATAATGGACATAATTCATTCCTATATTTTCTACACGTAGCACACAGCATCTTTCATAACAGTAGATTATTTGACAATGAACTTGTACGTAGAAGTATGAATTTTTCTGCATTTTAGTTGATCAAAAAAATTTAAGCTAGTAAATCATATTCTCAAGATGCCTACTAAATGATAAAAGATAAGTATGAAGAAAAACTCAGTAGTCATAAAGAGTAGCATTTCTACTCTTCTAAAGGGATCTATGGAATTGTCACAGAACAAAAACTCTTTCTTCAGCATGTTCTACAAGTACTTCTGCAACAGATTAGTTTTAAAAAGTCCAAAAGTAAGCTTCAAGTTCCCTGTTAATCCTTGCAAGTATATGTTACTAAGCAATGGAATTCCAAAAAAAGAGGATGGGATATTATTACAGCAACAAAATATCATTAAAATTTATAATAATATAATTTAATTAATCATGAGAAATTTTTTTATAACATCCAAAGGTGGGAGTGTTGCATAAATGAACAATGAGAATTTTATCGGTGAAATCTTTAGATAAAAAAGATACCACTCAGATTATTTACACTGTTATTGAGTAACAACTATAATAATGATTTTATTAAATTAAGTAGTAGTTTTATTTTCTAATATGCAATACCAATTTCACAAAAATATATCAAAACTTGAGGCATTTTTATATCACAAGCTATAAGATGTGGTCAAGTTCAAATGAAGAGCAAATGTTACAATTTCACAATGCTTTACATTAATAATAACTCAAGGAACATGAAAAAGAGAATATACGATATAAAAGCAACAGAAACCTACCGTTCAGTGCACCATCTGCTCATCCATTGCTTTTGTCATCCATTCAGGCTGGCAGTTAGAGATCTTTTCAATGATTTGATTCACTTGGTAACACAAAGATTGTATCTGCTTGTCCCAGCTAGGTAAGACTTCACGAGTCTCAAAATGAACAATTGAGTCAATCTGATCAATGTAACCATTCATTCTTCCCTCGGTTATCATCTGGCTGGCTATTTTCTCTGCCATTATTGGGGGAATTTCAAGCAAAGCTCCTAATTCTTCGAATGTGATGTTGTTATACAGCTTACTGGCAGAAAGCAGATTGTGTTCTATGACAGCCCTATCTAATATAGTAGAACCACATCTAGAAGTTTTTTGGTATCCAGGAAATAAAGCTGCAACATCTGTTGTAGAAGCTTTCTGATGAGGTTGCAACATAGATTCGAATTCTTGCAATTCTGATCGACGAATTATTCGATCGAGATACATCTTCTCCAATATTCCATACGCAGGAAGCTGCTGACACCTTTCATCCTTGAACAGGGTTGCAAGCATGCGACTACGTTGTTGGCCAGCTGATGCTAGCACAGTGCAAACGAGAGCATTTCGAAGAGCAGTCAATCTCTCACCCTCATCTATAATATTACGATATGATAGTTCGTTGTATCGCTGAGCAGCTTCGATGAATTTACGCCTATAGTCTAACACTCTGGCATAACATACTTTATAATATATTTGCAGCTGCTCATTTTTCGATTCAGCTTGCAAAAGAGATGCTCTGTTGATAAATGCTTCCGCCTCAACTGGGTCATCATCTTCTAAGTAAAGCCTAGCGATTTTCAGATATGTTTCGAGCTTGTAATCAATGGAATACTGCTTTTGTCCCGTTTCCAGCGGGATTCCAACTAAAACCTTGGCCGCTTCACGCCAGCACTGCTCTCTTTCATAAACGTCAGCCAGATGCTGACGGATACTAGCGACCTGTTCTTCAAATGATATAACTCTAGGTTGGACTTTTTCTAATGTGTAATGGGAAACTGCCTTTGATAAGTTGTCCGGTAACTTAGAGAGATGGACGCTTACGTCCGTCAGAATTTGTCTAGATATCACCAAACTAACATTCTCATTAACTATTGCCTCGATGAAAGTTTTAAGTCCTTCCACAAGCTCCACTTCTGGAGAAGCCAATAGATTTTCTAGAATCAGCCTGTATTTCTCAGCTTGATCTTTGTGTGAACCGCCAGAATTTGATAGTAATGTCAACTGCTGCCTCACTGATAAGTTACTCGCCATGATAGAGATCCGCCGATACTGGAAAATTATGAGGTAAAAAAATATGAAATTTGTCCTTATCTCTATAAAAACCTGGAAATCTATTCTAAACAAGAAAGCTCAGATCTAACTATGTACTTACGACAACAACAAGAGTCAGACCACCTCCACCATTTAATTTTTTAACGATGCTTCATTGTTTTAGAATAAGCTGAGGAAAGAATCGAAGCAACGCAGCAATGATTGCGATTGTAAAGGAACTTTCCGAAGCCGTTCATCTTAATACTTATAATAAGTCTTCCTGTAGTAATAGAAGGGCAATAAGCGGAATTTTCTTGATATAACTTATAATTGCGGATTTTTAAGAATGGCCTTTCTGAAAGGAATTTAGTGTTTTCATCAAGTTCGTATTTACATCTCTCAGTGAATTTTCCTGAAAACTTATTATTGTACTAATCAGTAACTGTATTGCAAAAATATTCCGTACGGCAGCATCATAAAACGTCAGTATTATGCGTTTGTTTTAGTAGTTCGGAAACTCGAATGGCAATTTTCATGCTAAGGACTAAGGAATTTAAGGCAAATTAGTTCGATTATCTTTCCAACAGACAAATCTTTCAGATTATCCATCGACATATACAGATGCCTGAACGCTAATAGTTATAATGACGATAATTTACTATCTAAAGATAGAGGATATTGACTTCCATAATTTTTTAAATTAGTAATGACGTAGGTGAATTTATTTTAATTCGGTGTGATGAATATTCGGCAGTGAATATTTGTAATTACTGTCATAATTGGTATGGAAAAACCACCTATCAAACGAAGTCAAACCTTTTCATCCACATCTCAATTTCAAGGTTTTTGGAAAATTGAAACACCAAGTCTTTCATCAGAAACAATTTGAATGATATTAATGCAAAGTGAAGCCCTAGCAGATATAGACTACCTGCAATGGATCACCATCTTCAACGCAAATTCTTGTACTATCAGAATATTTCTTATTTACCTCAACAATTGACATAAGATTATCTTCTTTCTAACAAAGCTCGAATATAAAAGAACAAAACACAGGTCATATTTAAAATAAAAACAGGATCTCTCCAAAGACATTTATTATATTCAAGTACACAATTATTTTAGCCTGCTTTCTGGGCCAACTCCTTGGCTTTAGCCTTCTCCAATTTACTAATTCTTGCAGCAGACTTGGAGCCAAGTAGACCACCTCCCCAATGACGCTTAATTTCTTCGTACCTGTCATTGTAATTAGTTTTGATAGCCTCAACCACCTTAGCCAAATCAGCTTTGTCCTTGGCATCAACCTGTGACAAAAACATATCTAGTCAGCAAAATATTAAAAAACTTGGGAAATATTTTCTCCTACCAGAACAAAATCAGTTATATATATAGATATATCACAGCTCTCATAGGATTGGCTCTATATTTCTTTCATCATTTAAACCATCAAGAAGGTTGAGTATTATATACTTATTCAGAATGATGATTATCCACCCACATAATTTGAGGGTGAAAAAACAGCAGTAATTTGGATAACAAGTTAGACTTAACTCAAACATTCAATGAAAAGAAGAGGTGGAGGTGCAATACCTGAGTCAAGGCCACACATGTGCAGGTCTTTCTTCTTACAAGTCGGCCTAACCTTGCCTTTCCTTTAACAATACAGTATGGAACTCCCATCTTACGGCACAGGGCAGGAAGGAAGAGGACCAACTGAAAAACAACATTATTTGTAGACAACCAGCCACAAGGAATCAAAAACATGATAGATATCAATATAAACTCAGTTGTCAATTACATCAAGCTGCTACATAACTGTAGCATCAGGTGAAGAAATTCTAGCATCACAGTATATACATAATTTACTTTCAAATAATCAGATAAAAAATTAGAAAAGTAGTGAAGAAAACTAGATGAAAGTACAAAAATTGATGTTGGCCTAGAACTTCATTAACTATGCAATTCCTTGAATGAGGATGTTATTAGCATTGTATTAATTATGAAAACTAAGGTATTCAGTCATCCAAGTGGAATACATGAAACTCGATCCCGTTTAGGATAAATAAAAACTATGAGGGGTGTCGCCCAGAAAATCACCATAACTGCTATGAATACATTCCCAAACACACCTCGATAGGATCCACATCATGGGCTATCACCACAACCTGAGCTTTCTTCTGTTCAACTAGTTTAACAACGGTGTTAGTACCCATTCGAACAGTGTTGGGGCGCCTAGTGGGAGCTACAGGGGGAGCAGGACCCTTCTTTTTCTCAGCGGCTATTCTCTCTTCGGCCTTAGCACGAAGACGCATCTTCTTTGCCAAGGCTGTCTCCGGCCTATACTTCTCAAGGATGCGGAATAGCTGTTTGGCTGAAAAGGTAGAAAGATTTAACAGCATCACGAATTGCATTCATAAATTTATAAAATGCCAAAGATAAATGTAACTAGAAAGAGTATTAAATAATTGGCACAGGCTAATCGATCGGCGTTTAAAATATTTGATAGGGAGCTGAATTTTACAACCAAGACAGCTTAGAAAAGACTACGAATCAGAATAAATAATAAGGTGGTAGAAGAGTTTTCATCACGATACTCTAAGATAGCAAATACATCATCACCTTCGTAGTCGTTATATTATTAATCAATCATCATAATCAGGAGGTAAAGGACTTATGCTTACCTGTCTGCTTATCAAGGGTCTGGCTGAATTGGTTGATCGCAGGGGGTACTTTCAATCTCCTCTGGAGAACAGCTTTTTGCCTCTGGATTCGAATGTATTTCGGCCATCTCACAAATCTGCTCAAATCACGCTTCGGCTGAATATCCTGACCTATAATAAACACACATCTCGTTCAGAAAGTTTAAAACTACTGATGTGTTGCATAAACTTTCCATTACTACTTCAGATAAAAAAAGGTGGTAGTATGGTTTTCACCAGATATTCTCTGATAGCAAATACGGTCATCATCGAGTAAGTTAAAACTGAAAACATGCACATGTGCTATAAGATAAAGAACGATGATTACGACTCACCGATGGCAAAGTTTCGCGGCCTCTTCTCAAATAGAGGATTAACAACTTTTTTGTGTTCTGGTTTCTTAACAGCAAGGGGTGCTGCTGCTACCTTCTTCCCCTTCTTCTTAGGCTGAGAAAATAGTGAAGATGGATGTTAGATACCACTATTACACATGCCTTGTTGACACATGTTCATACAAGCTAAATTCATCAATAATACAAATATATAAAATATCAGCTCAATATATGTTAAAATCATTAAAAGATTACATTTACCTTCTTTTGGACCATTTTCCTATTATTTATATCAAAGGATGCCTAAAGTATTTGACGGTGAAACCAGTTGATCTCCGCCGGGATACACCACGACGAACGTGGCCTGACAAAGGAAGTTACGCGATCGAAGTGGTCGAACTGCAGTTACAATCGCAAGGACTCTTCCGTGTTACTATCGATATGAATCGATAGTTACGAACAGCTCCCTTCAGTTGTTACGGTCCTTATTACTGATTGTATACATTGTATTTTTTAGTGCTTACACTTCTGTAAATTATCAGTACATTTACGCATTGCAATAAATAGCATATTTACCTAGTGTATACATTTAATACGCTCGCTTTGCGCTTCTGATCAAATGACTCACCAGCGAAGCCTTCCGCAGAGTAAAGAGGCTCTCCTCAAATCGTATACAACAAGATTAAAAGACGATGTAAAGTCAATGCTAGAGAATTTTGAAGGTAGGACTCCAGAATAGAAATGTACAATCTTTTAAAATTCACTATCTTAAGCAATAGAAAAACTTTTTTCACTGTACGTCCGACTAGTAAATCATTGCGTTTTCTGATACGTCTATCCATTATTTAGAGATGTTTACAATGTTTTTCCTACAATAAGGAAGGAAATCATTCTCTATCAAATGTATTCGTGATATGAAATTGTTTTTGTCTTATCTGCGATTATCTTCTTAAAAAGATATATCACCTCTATTCATTTCAGAGATAGTAAAACTTGCTAAAGGAGACACTGATACCCAGTTAACAAGGATAACTCAGTGTGAAAAGGATCATTTTGAAATGCATGTTAGAGCTGCCAATATCGTGAGTAATGATTTGAAATCTCTATAGATTACTTTAATTTATCTGATGATGTTAGCTCCCTAACGAAACAGGTCGTGCAAATAATATTTAGCAGTGGAAAGTACGATTTATTTATTCAATATATTACTTTAATTTGCCTACTCATACTCAATTAGGCTTGCTACAAATTAAAGTAAACTCTTACTCTTAGATAATAAACTGTTCATGATTTCCAATTTCAGGTCAGAGCTGGCGAATCTCTTATGAAGCTTGTTTCAGATATCAAACAGTATTTAATTTTGAATGACTTTCCATCTGTTAATGAAGCTATTGCTCAAAACTCAAAACTTTTTCGCACTAAGCAACAAGAATGTGATCAAAAACTTATGACCTTACGTGATGATATGGCAGCTGATCTGTATGACTTAGAAGAAGAGTATTATACATCAATTTACAAGTGATTATAAACTCCTTGTGTATATGTTGATTTCACTGTGAAAGGAAGTATGAACTGGAATTGGTAAACTGTCTTCTGTGAAGATAAAACTTCTTTATTTGATATTATTTGTATAAAAATAAATACTGCTGTTCTTAGTGTATATAATTTCCTGAACTATTGCTATCTTATCTGATTTATGTAGCAGAATAAATATCAATGCAGCCAGTTTGAAAAATTATGTTTTAAAGTCCTTGCAGAGAAATTCGATTCATTTTTACAAATTTGTTATAAGATTGATGAGAGCTGAAAATATATAATGTAAGTCTTAGAAGTTTCTCAATGATATTTGTATATAGTGGTTGTTAATAAATCAATTTAATTGATGTATAAACTTAAGGAATTGAATTTTAAAAGGTATGAGACTTTTACTAAATTCAATATAATAATAACCTCACCAACAAAAAAATTTTCTTGGTTTTATTTGTCACCAGAAGAAGCTGTAAAATCATTATCATGTAGTAATTATTTTCTGTGGAATATTGAAAATCATTAAGTTATTTTATTAGTGAGTGTCACACAGTAAAAACCTGACTATCGCTTGATTTAGGGAATATTTTTGAGCTAAGAATAAATAAAATAATGGAGTTTTGTCATAGTAATAAAAGTCTCTGTTTATAACCGCAAGAAGTTGAGTTTTTGCATAAATACAATTTCAATTCTCCAAACTATCACTTTGTGACATACTGCTGCTATAGAAGATATCGCCTTCATAACATTGAATTTTGAAGTTAGGTAGTGATCTAAAATGTATAAAGAGGAAATTCTCAAATCTTGTTTTAATTCATACATTAGTGGAGGATTTCTAATCTAGAATGACATTATTTAAAGCAAGTAGTATGAAAATACTGAAAAACATTGTCAGATTGAAGCTTTATAAATAAATTACAATAAGAATGAATGAAAAACTACCTTTAACTGAAAATTTTAATTGGAATCAAACTTTCGGTATCATATACCAAAAGAGTTAATATTATGTTACAGATTATCCAACCTCATAATTGATCATTTTTAGAGGATATAAACTGATTTAAATTTTAAAAATTCAATTCCATCCTTAGAAACACCATATTGAACAAATGATTATCAGTAATATCTAATCTGTAACGAACATATTAGTAATAGCAATGCTAGGGTATAATTGATGTTCCGGGGACAATAACAGATATATAGCTTAATTCCATTCACTCATATATAAAAATAATAATAATCTATAAAACCAATATTTTAATGTGTTTAAGGAGGAAATTCACTACCATAAACTGATTAACGTGATATATTTAATCGTATATAAATACATTCTACATATTAACTTTGCATTCTAAGTTGTTCCGGAGACAATGATAGAAATAAAACTTAATTCCATTCATACACATAGTCAGAATAACTTAAAATCAACAGACTAGTTTCAAGCATTGGGGGAGTTTGTGAGTAGGAAACGTTATGTAGAAGCCTTGTGAAGAAAGTTGCTGAAATACCAACACCGGTTAAATCATCAAGGAATAAGATTCAAAACAACCTCCTACAATTGCCAAGCATTGTCTCCTCAGTGGAAAAATTACATAGTACCTGCAGCGCCGACGAACGATGACAAATAGTACTTTGATTGTTGATTTGATTCGAAAGACGCTGTAACATCACGCCTTTCTGAACGTCATTGGTAAACACCGTAAATACGGTAAATACAAATATTCGCTCTCAAGTGCTTCTGGACCGGTTTTCAGTGAAATCTATGTATAGGCAAATGAAATAATTGATATAATTGTCGATACTTAGTAAAAAATAAAAAGTATTGTATTCTCTTTTAGTGTCGAAATCATATTCTTTTGAGAGTTCTTATCAGCGGCTACGAAACTGGTTGATTACTAGTTGTTAACTGATACTCACAGAATGAACCTCGGTAGAATTGTTATAACGAAGCAAGGAGATGTAAAACCCACTGGTTCGGTTATATTCCTCCATGGGTCTGGTTAGTATTTTTACTCAGATGGTTATTTCTCTGAAAATTGAGCGAAAGACTAACTATGGTCTAACATCTCTAACTTAAGGGGATACTGGCAATGGAATAAGAATGTGGGTCCATCAATTATTAGGAAAAGATATGCAATTTCCTCACTTGCGAATATTATATCCCACTGCACCATTAGTACCTTATAAACCTAACGGGGGTTCGGTAAGTTCTTACAAGTAGCATTTCATTGTCATTGTCTGAAAGTTATTATGTCAGATATCTTTTCAACTTGTTAAGGGTCCAAAATTGTGAGAATATTTACTTACAGCTGAGTAATGTATGGTATGATCGTGAGGATGTAAGCATAGAAGTACCTGAATGTCTTGACAGTATTAACTCTACTGCAGAAGCACTGAAAAAATTGGTGGAGAAAGAAGTTGAAGACGGTATACCCATGGATCGTATAATTATAGGTATCATTATGAAGAGTTCTGAATTTTAGAACAACTGTATACAATTTATTTAGTGCCTATCATCAGAATATAACATTCTCTTTGTTCATCTGTTTTTACTCATCAAAGGACATCTTTCTCTTCTAACATTGAGAGCACCTTTGATATTCCTTCATTTTTGAGAGAACCATGTACAGTATTTATCCTCCATCTAGTATTACCTCCTCTTATTAATGTTAACTTCTGAGTGATAATCAAAGATGTCACACAATATTTTCTAGGTGGATTCTCAATGGGTGGTGGAATGGCTATGCACATGGCTTACAGATTTTTACCAAAAATTGCTGGTTGTTTTGCGATGTCATCATTCTTAAATGATTCATCAGCTGTTTATGAGGTAAAATGTGTTAAAATTATATGAAGATTCAATTTATTTAATTTAGATTTTATTAATGTTGTTTAACTTCAGTCTTTGAAGAAAAGCAACAGAGCAAAGTATCCACCACTGACATGCTTGCATGGAGATGCTGATTCATTGATTCCACTTGAGTGGGGAGTTGAAACTTACACAACTTTAAAGAAGTTGGGAGTGGAAACATCATTTTCTGTCAAGAAAAATCTAATGCATGAATTATCAGAGGAGGGATTAAGAGAACTCATCAATTGGATTAATGGAAAATTACCACAACTATGATGGTGACTGAATTTTAGAAATTTTAATGATATAAAGTTTTGAAATTTATTTTGAGAGGATTTATGTGTAACCGTGTAATTTCATACAAATATCATCCCTCATTTTATAATGGGAATATTTTTATGTAAGATAATAATTAAATATTTTCTCTAAAGGGTTTCAATTTAGTTTTATCTTAGTGGAATATTTACCTATATTTTTGCTTGAATAAATGAATAGATTGTTGGAGTTATTGATTCTGTACAGCTATAGAATTCCCTTAAAAATTTTTGTTTCAGTTTTTCAATCCTAACTGCTGTGTAAATTTACCTTTTTTGGAAAAACGCATATACAGCTAGTTATATTAATGACTATAATATAATTGCTGATATTTTGTTCTTTTCATTACATAATTAGCCCTTAAAAATATTTTCAACTTAGAATATCAGCAGGAACGTCACATAAGAAAGCACTTAATTTGCACTCTGTGAGACTTTTTAAGGTTAGATGTTTTTGTGGTAGTTACTTCTACAATCATTGCAGGAATCTTTAGGTAAGAAAATAGAAATCTATCTTACCAGAATCTCTTATAGTTATCAAAAATCAAAAAAAAATTCAAGGCTGAAAGATAAGAATGACCTTAGATATCACTTTTTTGAAAACCAAAAAGAGTCAAAAGTTTCATCATCATACCTTTCTTTCCTTTAAAGCACAGAATTTCTAGCTTCAATATCCATTGAATGGTTACTAATTTTGAAATATTTTGATTTTTTCTTCATGGTCAGAGTATTGAATTTCTTGAATTATTAATAAGAATTACAAAATCAACATGTTTTCTTTTATGGATTAATGATATTTTGGAGTATTAAGATTAAACAACAGTAGAAATAAAATTCTGAAACTTAGAATTGCAAAAAGTTTGAATGTTTGACTTCCATAGCCAATGATTAAGTCTTAAAAAGCTACACTTACCTGCTCATTGTTGGGGAGAATCTGCTGATTGAATTACCAAAGATCTCATGCAATTGTAATATAAAGGAAGAATAGGTTATTTACTTAGCCTGAGAAAGTGTGGATATAATTCACAGAATTGAACCGAAGAGAAAAATAGCCACATGACTGGGAGTCAAACCCAGGGTCCCTACTTGCCGGGCAGTTATGCTGACCTTGCACACTCATGCAATTATTTAGTATGCTGTTGTCATGTTCCAATGGATCAGTTTTGTTCTTCGTAAGATTTCTACAGAATAAAATAATTTTTAATCTAAGAATATCATTATTTCTTTCACTAGAGTTACTGTATTTTACAAGAGCCATTAGTAAAAACAGCAGGGAGATCATTCAATGAATATCAATGAGGAACCAGGAGATGTATGGTATGATATAAATATTTGATACTCAGCAATTTCTTTAAGAGGTTGTTAATGTATAATTAATGACCCTCAATCTTTATATATATTTGAGATTCTTATGTACCTCTAAGTTATTTTATGGAACCTAGTCTTCTACATTAAATAAGAAAGCCAATATCAATACAACCAATCATAATTATTAACAGTTAGGTCTCATGTATATCTCATTGTGAGATTACTTAAAAAAATCAAGGATTTAAGTTCATAACTTTAGACCATCTTTCTTTCCTTGAAAAATAACATTTTATAAGGAAAACATGCAGTTATACCCAGGCTGTTGATTGAAATCTTATTTTAAAATCAAGCCCAGGCCTGCTAATTTATTTCCACTAATTAACATATAAACCAATGTTAAGTGCAGATTTGTATAATTGGTATTACTATTTTATTATAATTTTTTCAGAGGCAGAATGTTTGATTAGTCAATTCAAACATTTATGAATGCGTAATACAATTTTATTAAATTAACAATACAATAGGCCACACTGGAAGTTGAACAGAATTTATATTCACCAAAGTTGTCTTGCTTACCATCTTTCTTGTGGACATAAGTATGAATACTCACTTTGCACCGATGCCACTCAACTTAAAGCTTTAATCACTTGACAACATATAATGGTTGATATATTTTGTCTGTTATATCATTATCTATAGTCTATTGTATAATCAATTGATAAAATCATTCCTGTTTTCAGAGGGATCACAGCAGAGCATACCAAAATCTCCTGATTAAAAATAAAACGGAAAATTAATTAAGTGGTGTATAATAATCAATATAAATATGTACAAGATTTACAAAAAAATTAAAAATTTACATCCTTGATAATCCATTTTAACACAAGTTTTGAGAATGAATAGCACACATCACAAGCCAACAGAATCAAGAAATAATAAAATTGATTCGGAGGAAAAATAAGACAATTACAGCAATCAATAGTTATCACCTTGTTGCATTGCAGCAATTTCAATTTTGCCAATCACTGAGATGGTTCACATCAATTTAACAAAAACAAAAGGAATTTAACAAGAAAATTTACAAATTAAGGATACAATATCACACAATATGCTGACCATATTCTGTCTGACAGAAATTTTCCTCCATAAACATTTACAAATACAATACAACTACCTTATGGAACGAGGAATGCATTTCAATAATGCTCTTGAGATCCTCAAAGTTACAAATGCACAAGCTTGTTAGCAGACCTTAATTTCTGGCTGCATCAATTGCTTCAATCACTTTAACAATAACATACCTGAAGAAACTAACATGTAAATGGTAAAAATCACACTTTAAAAAAGTGATAAATTGCAATTCAGGAAGTATCATATGATTGGTCAATGCAATAACTATATTATCATTGGTCTATTGCATAAATGCCAGTATTAGAAAAGGGCAATTAGTTTAAAAAAAACATCTAGTTAATGATAAATGTGACACCTGATCCATTTTCCTTGTAATTTTTCAACTGTCAGTTATCTCAATGCTTAAATATGACTATTTATAATTTAAATGGGCAACTTACTTATCACAATGTTCTCAATAAAACATACAAGACACTCACATGACTGTTCCCATAAATGGAATGGTTGATATGAACACTTATACAAAAGTATCAATATATTTAAGGCTAAAGTGCACCCTTCTGTTTCATGTTTGACTAATAATTCTTCCCAAAGAATAATTTGCATCAATATGAAGCTCTGTTTATAGCATTATTTTAAGAGCAAATTACTCTATGAAACTCCTTTTATTCAGCTCCATTAAAAAATTAAAGGTATAAATTTAAAATCCATTTGAAAATATATAAATATCTCTCATAAGTAAGGCAAACATTAAAAAAACATAAATGTAACTTAGGAATCAATTTATGAATTAATGGAATTTTGGTGCCTGAAAATGAGGATTAAACTTTGCACCAATAAATTGAATAAAAAGAAATTGGTAAACTCTATTGGGATGGAAAAATATATCCCCAAATAAACTGAAAATGGTAAAAACCAATAATTAACGGATAAAAGTTACTGAATAATTTAACTAAGATATATGTGGAGCTGGAATCATTGCTCCAAAACTGGACTTGATCATAAAAACTTGACACTTGAGTAAAAACTGACAAAAGATGGATATGTTAACAAGACATCATCTACCATTCCTGGTGATTTGATATCCAGTTACATAAAATCATCTCCTTCCCGCAAGGGAATTTTTTATTTCTACTTCATTACATTAAGATGTTTTTCATTGCTTCAATTTAATAAGGGAATGAGTTTCAGGATCAAACATCCCATTGACAAAAGGGAAGCACATTGTTTACTACTGTCACTTAAAAAGGATTCATGGACTGACTTCCTTTTTAAGTAACCCACATATGATAACTTAGCTATACAAATTAAGGGAATGTAATACATTTCATGATACTCTTTGTTAAATCAGACTCGAATGATTCAGTTTGGTAAAATATGTAATATGCCTGACTTCCATTCTGTCAGGTGTTTAAAGTTAACCTTTATCATCAACAGAACATTTCCATTCAAGAGCTCTATGAGAATTTAATTTTCATGGAGGCTCAACTGAATTTCCCGTGCATAAAAAAACTTTTACACTGCATCACAGTGGTTCTCTACTATGGAAAGGGAGATTTTACTCATTATAATCATTTACACATACATGCGTGAATATTACTGTTCATTTTTAATAAATATCTCAAAAACTTTTCATTTTAATGAAATATTTCTAAGCAGGAAAGGGTTAAGGTGACACTAATCAGAAAACCATTGCATCAAAAATTGATAATGTGTCAGTCGACTACTGAATTGTTCGGTCTGAACAAATTTAGAAGAGAAGGTCAGCAGCTGTCTCAGCACTCCATGTAACTCCCTCTTCTGCAGGTTTGAGGTATTCTTCTTCTTTCTCCTCTGCATTATCTTCATTTGATGCATCTGACTGGTTGAAAGCATGGCTGGTGCTTGGTTGTGGAACAGTCCTTGTGATACCCAATTGGAAATCCTCTCCTATCTGGATCTTACTAGGGGTGTAGCTGGAAAGGGTACCGCCTAGAGGGAGCCAAGCAATGCGGATATTTCAGGCCATGAGGAATAGAGCAGGATGTCAGAAATAAGCAAATTCAGCATTGTATACTGTGCATGTGCTCATATTTTGTAGTATACTCAAGGAAAGTGTCGAGAGTACTATAAAATATGCCACAAGCTCAAAAAAGAGGATATTTCAGGTCATGGTAAGCGTAAAGATTATTATGAAGCTTTAAATCAATTTACAGCATTTAAAAAGATTGGGATGGGCAGATTAAATATGAATACTAATTATTTATACCACAAAGGTTAACGTGACTACAGAGGTTTAGAAATGAATACTAAACTTTTTGTATAAAATGAACTCTTATGTTTAACTTTTCAACCGCATAAGATATTAAACGGTACTGAATTTAAAACTTCAAAAGACTACGTAACTGTAGTCATGCGTAGGCACTATAATGGCAGTCAAAATTTGACGCTATATGCAGATACAGAAGTAGAAAATTATCAATCGATTAATTAAATCTATTTTAATTATATATGTATTTATATATTCCCAGATGCTAACATTGCAAATATTCCCCCAATATGCATTTTTATTTTTTGAATCTGAAATAAGAAAATTTAGAAGCTTGAAGCAGAAAAGAAAGACCAATAAAAAAAATCAAAGCAAAATGTTTAAATATTTGTTAAAAAAATCTACTTCAAGGAAGTATTTAATAAAATGATTTAGTTTCATAAGATAGATAAAGTGGGTGAAAGATTTTTTTAGGAGATTTTCCAAATTTTCCAAACTAAATACCTTAAGTAAAATATTGTTCAATATATGAAATTGAACATATTTCATCATAAGAATACCTAAAAATCGATTGCTTTAAAGTCAAATTATAATAATATGACTTTGTTTGCAATAAATATTTAAATCATAATGCTAAAATCAATGAAATTACATCAAAAGTAGATATGTCAGAATTCCATTTCTAAGGACGTAATATATTTGAAAACGATTGAAGTTATCTTAGTAAATTGGAAAATATTTTTCAGTTACTCGATAGACTCATTCAACTTTCAGCATCAGTACTGGCTTTTTTTAAGATCTATGATATAGGAGGATTCAACTAAGGCAAAACAAAGATACTGAGTTAGCATATGAACATAATATAGAATTATTTTGTATCGAAGCAACGACTTTGAAAGGTAAACATATAATTCTATGTAAGTTCTATGCAAAGAGCTAAGAACTGTTCCCTTTCTGCACATTGTCCTTGCATTACAACTAATTAATGAGGATGTATTTATTCTAGTAAATGCTCAGTAGAAGCCATACTTCAAAAAGGTAATTATAACCTACATATGAATACTAAGCTAAGGTAAAAACAAAGCTATGAAATCTAAACCACTGAATCATCATCTCCAACCCATGTACGAAGCAACACATAAGTGATTCCTGTAAAACACAATTTAATAAACAATGCCTAATTATAAAATATAGTACAGAAAAATTATTTACCAAAATGACAAAGAGCACTAAAATATTGGCTACTATAATCTCCATAAAATGTTGCGTTTAAATAGTCTAGGAATATTTTTCACACAGAACCTCTGACTTTAAAATTTAAAAGCAGTTACAGGCATTGCAAAACGAATATGCCAACCTTTTACATACTTCTTAAAGTCTACAATAACACAAGCATTAAGATCAGTACTTCAGAGAAATATGATATTTAATTTGGACAGTAGAGAAAAGAAAGGAATCTGATCATCTTAAAAGTCATTCATGCACGTTTACAGGAGGAATTGTACTTTTATTAATAATGAATAATATTAATTGTACTAATATACTCTTTGTATTTTGAGAAATAAATGACTTTTGATGAATGATGAAACTGGTAGTGAACTCATGTCTACCTCATCTATCAAAAACAATTTTAAATATTCACTTTATTTCTTAAAGAGGAGGAACATACCCGAGATTAAAAATGGATCATTTTTATTTCTTATATTAAAAACCATCATCTTCTAATTTTTATCTTATTAAACATATCATTTTCTTATTAAAGATGCCCAGGATAATGATGTTAATTAAAACATGATAATTAAATATTAAGAGATCTCTACCAGCATCCTCTAATAGCAATATAATTTTATGCTCAAGTAGGACTCCAACATAATAGTTAAATCAGATGCATTTTCATGTATTCATTGTTGGAAATTGAACAAATGTAAATATTTAATATTTTTTCAATATTAATTATGTAAACTGACCTGCTGACGGTGCAAGAGTTGGAGATGGAGCAGAAGTGGATGGAGGTGGGGGAGTGTGTGGCAATGGAGAAAGAGGACTTGACATTGCACTCGGAGATGTAGACGAAGGAGAATCTTCCATGTATGATGACTCTGATGGGTACACGAATGTCTTGGTGGCTTCATCATTGAACCGCAACTGCAATAGAAAAAAGAATAAATACTGATAAGTATGAGAACAATTGGTTTGGTGCTTAGGTGATGAATGAGCTTCCAAAAAAATGGAGCGGATATATAAGATATGACGCCCAATCAGAGTATGAAGAAAAGGGAATTCTCATAAACTATTTTATTACTCAGAAATAGTTGAGAGAAGGATAACACAATTTGAAAAACGTAGGAATAGATATATTAAATGTTAAATATACAATATACAATAAGTATACAATAGAATGAATGAAAAGATTTTAGAATCTTCCCTCTCCCAAGTTAATTTTATCCATTTTCAAATACAAATGAACCATTATGAAATACGTGTAAAATGAAAGAGCAGTTCTCCCATCAGTTAATCTCGAATATTGGGCATTGCGCATCTTTCAATTGATTCAGAAACCTATGCCACAGGTGAGCTCAACGCCCGCTAATAAGAACACGCGGCTGTAACACGTGCTTCGGCCCATTCACACGACTTACTCCCCGATTTTACTCGTTCCAATTTTACGAGTATTTTTCTTAAACGA
Source organism: Pantala flavescens (assembly GCA_020796165.1). NCBI lineage: Eukaryota > Metazoa > Arthropoda > Insecta > Odonata > Libellulidae > Pantala > Pantala flavescens. The sequence goes on along the minus strand of CM036879.1, from coordinate 19,935,992 downwards.
TATCGCGTAGTTACTCTGAGTAATCCTGTGAATCGGTTCAGAAACGATTTTTTCCAGATTCTCTCGATCCGTCTCCACTGGTGCGTATACGAGTTCAATTAGCTCTGAAGAAAGTGCGTAGTCGTGACGGTTTGCTGAACGCTAACCGAAACTTCGTATTACAGCAGGAAACTATGCACTTCGAACAAGTAAAACAAATGGAGAAACGCGTACGATCGGGAATGATGCTGCTTCTGAGGAAGCTTTCACCGCGAGAAATCAATGCATCATTTTCCGTTGACGTTTCGTACGCCTGAATGATTTCAGATAATGAAATCCTCCATTAATTAGGAATCATTCCACAGGAAAAATTCTAGGACAGCGAAACTACACAACGAAGACGTTCACTCAAAAGTTAAATTCCTCCATTTTAAATATTCTCCACCGGAAAGAAACGAGAATTAAAGCTACAGCCTCGGAATTTATTAGGGAAATTCACTCTGCTCACTGATAACTACTTTTCTCTATTCATATTATCCTCGAAAGAAATCGATCGATCGAAAAAAATTGACGAGAAATACGAGATGCATTGCGATTATTTAAATCGTTTATATGGAGGGAGATCTGAGATAAAAAAAATTACGGCAATTCTATTTCGGAATTAAATACAACTTGCACTGACTACTTCTATAGGCCGCATTCCTCCGAGAAATACAATAATTTATGACGGAGATGTGCTGAAAATGATGTAAGATACTTCATTCTACATCCGAAAAAAATTCGAATAAAAAAAATAGGATTTGGATATTTTAAAGGCTAATTCTTATCCAAAAAGTTAGATATACAACCCAATGACCTAATAACCCAATGAAAAATATGAAGATTACTTTCATAATTCTTCAAATTAATCCGCCGGATTTTAGATGAGGCCCATCACAACAGACTGGTTCATCCGAATTCGACATGAGATTCATGACAAATGTCAAAGACGACGAAAGTTCTCAGTAACTTTCAAAAAAGACGAGGAAAGAAATGAGGTACGATTTTGCGTCTTTTGATAAAATTGGAATGACAATCGAAAAAATAATTACAGTACTTACAATTATCTGAACAAAAATAATTGACCGAGTAAAATGGTACAGAAACTTAAGTGTATCAATGAGCGAAAGTAATACAACACTATGAAGCAGATGATTTCTCCGTTAATAAATATCTATAAAGAATATAATTAATTCGTCATTAATGGAGTAGGAGGTATATTCAAGGAATAATATTGCTGTACTGAAAAGCTGTTCCCTGAAAGTTCCTAAAAGGGCATGTGATGGAAACACGATCAAAGTACCTCGATCCCTATCTAATTAAACACAATCCCACAATCGCAGTCGTGGACAGTTTCGGGTTTTAACCGTTCCCAGGGTCGAATACGCTCCTCTACAGCACAAGCTGTGCTATACCTCCCAAAAATCATCTTTTTCTCTCCGAGTGAATACAGATATGATGAACGATTGCCGATTGATATGATGATAGCACCGCGGGGAGTTTTTCGCTCTGATTTCCTCGCAACGGTAAGCTACTGCGCCTCGCTGCGCTTTCTGCCGAACAGTTTAGTTCCTGGCCCTAGTGGAGACGGCGTGCGTGGAGACCGGAAGTTGGGAGATGGTTTACGCCCAACTCGATTCGTTCCTTACGCGCCGACTTCGCCATTGGCATTTCCGGACTTCGGTGTTTTCAACTCTCCGCTCGAGTAAAATGTGAAATACCTGGATGATCGGGGACAGGGGTTGTTAAAACATTGCCGAACTACGCGGCTGTTAAAGAAGTTTCGCGGTCGTTCAACTCTCTCGTATATACGCTTCTGCTAATTGAGGAGTTTCGAAAACACCTGCAAAATTATTTAGCTAAGAGCGGAATTTAGAAACGATATCCACCTTCGATCAATCCTTACATTAAGAGGTATAAATTTATTCTATTTGACAAGAGAAGTAGCTAACTTACAGCGAGGGAATCGCTGACGACAATTACGAAAGCCAAAACTTGATCAAGAACGTTGAAAACAACCACCTGTGAGCCATTCATGTAGAATTTCAAATAAATTAATTCGGCGTTCCTAAAAATTGAGCTTTTTTCAAACATGACTTATACGGAGAATAGTACATAGTATAGTATATAACTGAATAGTACAGTAAACAGAAGGCAACTAACTAATAACTAATAGTTGAAAATTTGTGTAATAGATACGTCACAGTCTATTTTGGAAACAACAAAGAAAAAAAAATCTCCTTCAGATAGATTTAAATGATAAAAATAGAGGTATACGAGATTAACTTCACTACTTATTTTCCATCTTATTATTCAAAAGCAAAATGTAAATGAACCAAATGGATACATGGTGAAATATTGTAAAGAAAGCTACGTCAACACAACCTTCATGTTTCTATTTCAATGTGAAATGCACGAGAGAATTCTGAGTTATTATTTCATTTATTCGAAACGAATTATCCTCCTCTCAATAATACAGACTTATAAGCGAACATAAGGATATAAAAGGAAGCATTAAAATTATACGGAATCTCTCATATTCAAACAAAAAATCTAGCATTTAATTGCAGGATGGGCATCGTAATTAACAAAAAACTAAACTAAAGCAAACTGGCTAAAAAAATTATATCCTTTCCCTCACACCTTACAATTTTTCCAATCTCCAACATTAACTACGTCTTCGACAAACTATCAATCAAAATGTTCGTGAAAACCAATTCTCTCGTCTGCGAAAGGAAAGTACCCGTTAAAAAATATCTCGGACGGTTTTAGATAAAAACAGCGGTAAGTAGAGCGGATATATTCGATGAACTACAAATGAAAATTATAATTGGATAAGCCTTCGATCTGGAACGCTTAGGAGGACGATACGTTTTAGAGGAAATGCTCGCTTTGCGGAGGATTCGTCACTCGATTTTCGGGTGCTCAATGTGATTAGCCCATTAGGATAACCTCATCGCGAAGACGCTTTCAAGAGGAACTGAAGTTAAGAAGGAAGCGTTAAGTAGGCGGCGCGTACAAATGGAAGCCTTTTAAATGACGTCTGGGCTACGTAAGACGGGTCATCTGCACGGACAGCCATTGCTTCCAATACCCAAGTTGACGCACTTGAGGTGTTTTTTTTTAGAAAGGCGACATGGAATCGACTCCGTGTTAAATGTAAGATACCAATACCTTATGTTCGTGTGGACGATAGAACGAGGACAAATCGGGAAGACTCGTGAAGTAAAAAGACTATTTCTTCAAAATTTTCTCCATTCTTAACCGGATTGTAAAATACGAACAAATTCGAGCAGAGTATTCATTTCCTTCTTAAGAACCGCCACGAAAAGAATCGATATGATAACTGAATGGATCGAAAGTTTTCTTGACGTTAGAAGTAAACCGGAGGACGAAATGAGATTAAATTTTGGGTTAAATGAGCGAGTAGTACGTTTTTTATCTTCGAACTTTGTTTACTCTAGAGCCAATTATTAGCTCGCTATGACAACTAAATACATTTTATCGTAGGTGAATGGTAAGGAATGGCTTAATCATGGCCGACTGCAATTTCCGACGTTCGGACGTTCCGAATTCGAAATTTAATCGGAGGAAGGTGGATAATTAGTTAATTAAAAAGCTATATACGAAAAAAACGAACAAAAAGTATTAGTAATTTCATACAAACTCTAATAAAATATACGTTCAGTTTTTGGCTAAACAAACATAACGAAACCTTCGCCTCGATATTTTTGTCACCAAGAGAAAAACCCCAACTATCTACCGATAAATTACATTACAATTAGCAAAGATCCACAATGAGAAAAAAAATGAAACCCGAAAATTGCGAAAATATTACATACACACGAGTATTTATGCGTAATCCTCTTATCTTATGTGGAGTTAATCTAGGATGGCTCGATTTCCAATAGTTTTAACACTATACGCGACTTATTCCTTCCTATGCTTATTTTCCGCCCTACATGAGGCGATTCCTTTTATCAAAGCTCGAAGATCGGTGAATAGTTCTCTGGAACCGGGAGAAACGGGCTATATTCCTCGTTTCACCTACAAACATTTTCTCTAGACTTTCCTCGGAGAAGCAACGAGCGTATCGAAAAGTGCTCTCTAATTCCATGCGAGAGAAATTCGAGGGACATCGGAAAATTAAATCCGTCGAAGCGGAAAATACAAATTCCGCGATATGAATAGTACAGAGCGACGAGGAATGAAAACATGAACGGAGTTGGACGTCTGCCCGAAAAGAAATAAAAAAATATGCTAACTTCTTTCCTTTGAAATCGAAATTTGTGAATGGAAAAGAGAACTTAAGAGCTCTGAAACGAGAATCTGGTCGTGCTGGAATTATATAAAACGAGTAAAATCAGGTTCTGAAAGAGTAAATGAAGCAGGACTAATTTCTATTTTAAGAGGACATTTGTATTTTGCATCTAATCAATATGTGTTCCAATGACTCAGGACTTTACCTACGAGTCTGTAAGGTTTCAAATAATAACACGAATTTGCAAAACTATTATGTTATTGGCATTAGTTCTCTACTATCTACTAAAAGAAAAAACTAAGAGAGCACGCTACTTGTGTAATAAACTTCATGTGTAATTTTCCATCTTTATACTAATGATATGAATAGGAAATAAGTAGCTAATAATGAATAATTATAAGAATATTTACACTAAGAAATCCTATCACTTATTAACTTACCCTGTTGGTATTTCAAAAACTGTGTTTGTAAATATACATTTTTTATATTGTAGGCATGATTAAATAATTGTAAAAAATAACTCTTGAGAATTAATAATTGAAGTGTAATGACAATTACAGAAGTGTTTATAAGTATGATAATACTTCAGCATCACAATAAGCTTCGGAGAAAAGCTTTTGAATCAATTATCACGTCATAAACATATTTCAAATGCATTAGAATAACGCTATTAAATATTTTACTTGTCTCACCTTTGATTACGATATTTATTGCCAGATAGTTCACACCTATCTACATTACTTCCAGTGATATACATTCGAGTCCATAAAAAGAATGAAGTTGGCTTTAAATCTGTATTTTCGAAATTTTATGCTTCGTCGAGTCTTAAATCTCTCAATTTCATCGTAGATTTTAGTTGATTCTGATGAAAATAACGACTACATAAGAGCTCCAAAGTTAATAGGCTATTTTTATGCGAAATATATTGGGTTTATTAAGTAGTGAGCGCTCAACCTCATCCAAAACTATCATAAAGCGAAGCATAATGGTTTTTTTTATCCTTTACTGATCGTAATAACACTTTTACGATCAGGTACATATACTTCAAAACAATACCTTTAAAACCTTCGCTAGACAATTAACGAGGAAAGATCGCGCAGCAAAAACATTCACATAAAAAAGAAAACAATATCTATAAGATTGAGAAATATTACTCGTTTCCATTAATTTTAAGTCTTTGTTTTCGAACGCACTTGGAAATGACCGCACCTCCATGACGCACGCCACAAGGACGAAACGATAAGGCACTTTTCTCCAGAGAAGCACGCTGAAAAGTAAACACGCGAGACTGAATTCCCATGAATTAGTTGTTCGCGAAGCGATTTGAGTTTACGATCTTTTTATATCCTCCGCAAGGAGCGAGATAAAATGGAGTTGGTACCAACGATCGCGCACTTGAGGTCGTCTGGTTTGACGCACGAGCCCACAGCAATTACGAAGAGAGAGCATATGACCGGTTAATCAAGAAAAAATAAAAGATCCCTTAAAATGTGATCTGAAAGTAAAAGCAGCAATAACTAGAAGTCGTGAAGAGAGGAATTTTTATCGAAATAATTTGAGTTTTGCTTTTGGAATGATGAGGCGAAACGTTCAGCGCAATTCAAACTCTGCCACAACTAGAAGATTTTAGCAGTCGTAACAAACCAAAGCTTGTCTGAATATTAGTCGCGTAAATGAATGCGTACGCTCTCCAGATTTGATGGCCACAATCATAAAAGTTGCGCCAATGAACGTCACACCTGGTGCCCTCCAATTATTTCGGGAAGCGGTAATTTTAATAAATTAAGGAGAAATGAAATTGTTAACTAAGAAACGAAAGTTTCCTTCACGGCAAGAGTGACATAAGATGGGTTTTTTGGCGCGTGAGATTCAGAGTACGAAAATCCAGCTGGCAGGGAAGTACATCTTCGATAACCTAAAATCAAACAGAAAAAAAAACGAATATTGAACCCTATTTCTAGCATCAATATTGACTGTCCCGCATAACATATTGACAAACCTCTCACTTGGATACGTACGGATGTCGTAACATAAGTACTTCGACAGCTGAATGATTGATTTCTTTCGAGATAAAATTTCAAATCTTAATCCCAATTAAAGTTAATTAACTAAACGAACGAAATGAGCGGGAAGACTAACAAAGCAATACTGCGTGAAATTAACCAGGAAGATACCTCCACAAATATTCGGACTCGAGACACGCGTTCACAGACTTGAATCGTAGTCGCGGAGACTTTCTATCCTTCCTACCTGAATCATAACGAACGCACGTTGCGATCTTTCGAGTGAGTTGAGATAAAGCACACATGTTGCATGAGAGTGCATGTGGGCGGTGCTGCACTTTCCTCGGCTTTCTCGCAGACTTCGGCGATGAAGTGATAGAATGGTGAACCGCCCGTCGTGGTGAACCACGCCTTTCCCGATCGAGACGTTGGCCACTGTTCTTTGGATATTTCCATAAGAACGTAAGGAGCGTGACGGATGGAAGTCGGGGACTGGTAGCGAACTCGAAGGGCCTACCGAAAGTCCACGAAACGAGACTTTCCATTCTCCATCCGAATTTATTAATCTGAACAGAGACACATTCATTTCCTGAATAATACACGATATAGTAGATGGAGCATATTATCTTCAAATCCAATCGATTGACCCAATGATGTGGCTGGTTTTGTTTACTGATCATTTCCACGATAACTATTGTGGTACACACCATATCCGTTCTCCATCAAGATTCGATCTCGGACACCCTTGGTTAGCATTAACAACTCAACTGAGACGGGAGATACAGTCTTTCTTTGAAAATGCTCTTATGGCAACGTTAATTTCCAAATAAGTTAAGAAGTAAATGATATAAAACAAAATGAAAAATTTCGAAGATTTAAATCACTTATCAAGTCTAATATGTAACTATAATTTTATTGACGGTGTTTGATACGAATATAAAATTTTAGAAAATGAACATAACTTTGAGCATCAATTCCTCTCAGAGAAGAGGTTCTTTTCAAGAAGTTATTCCTTATTAAGATTTATCTTTTGATATAGAAGATTAAAAGATTAGATACTTTATTGAAGATCAAATAAAACAATAATGAGTCGTGCAAATACACAATTTTTGAACCCATTAAAACTATATAGCAGCACCTTTAGATTATATTGATTTGAGAAAATTATGTTCAACAAAATCGAATCCCATTCGAAAATCGATTAAACCTATTCCACAAAAAGGAGAATATACCATGAAAAAACGAGAGACTTTTAAATTTATGAATAAATTCGCAAAATAAAAGCGTTCTAAAATATGATGGAAGAATATATAAAAGTGTGTTGAAAGAGAAAACTAAATTATACAATACTGCGATAAAATACAATCAAAAAATACATTAATTCAAAGTAATACTTATTATTATTAATTATTATTTGTATGAAGGAAACTGAAAACAGCACGGCAGCCTTACATTGCTGGTAGGGCTATGAAATATTCAAGAGGTTAATGGAGTTATGCAGAGTTCCAACGAGCAGATAAACGGGATTTTTAGCTCCAGATAATGAGACAAAACCTGCGGGTAACAGTTATAACTGGGTAAAATAACGAGCTTCCGATATTTTCGCGTACGATTTCGGAGACATAATTGCCAACGCTTTCCTTGTAGAAACATTATTATTTGAGGAAGGCGTGACTATTTGATCAGGACGTGAGTTTCCTTACAGAATACGGTTCTGCTTGAACTACAGATAAGATAACTAAAACATGAAGTACGTTTGCGCTGTGGAAATTTATAAGGAACGTAGCGACAACTTGATTGAACGCCGGCGATTGAAGAAAGAAATTACAAAAAATAAACAAGGCAAACTGATAAGGAGCTGATATCATCAAAGATCCCACAGGAGAAACAGGTGAATTAAACGCAGATAGAAATGAAACTAATCGGTTCGAAGAGATTGATTTCAATCGAAATATTTCAATTGAAGCTACACACTTGAGCACAAATACACCACGGTTACACTAATGGATCATTGCATCTCTGAAGTTGATTCCTTAAATAGAGCATAGAGACCGCTCAATAGATAAATACGGCGTGAAAATCGCATTCACGCGTTTTTTATCAAATACCAGCAAATAGTACAAAAGCATAGGGAAATTCATTATAAACGTTACCAAAAAAACATCAGTATAATTCTGAGATACGATAGAATCTCAGTCGGAATAAACACCACGCAAAATTATCCTACAACCACAAGTTGAAAAGCAAGCTATTCCATTAGAGTAGCGGTGTTTCTGACAGCAAAACCCTGTAAGTGGCGTTCAATTTAATATCCCTTTGGGGATAAAGGCTTGCATGTTTCAAAGGGCCGAGATAGGATTTTCCCCCACGAGGAAGTTGAAATCTTGGCCTATTAAGAACACACAAGAACTTTCCTTCGAGGCCCTTAAAAATTTCAACGACTTCCGCGGGTCTGAACGACGTCCCATTAAATCTCCATAACCCGCAAAGACGCTGCTCCATAAATAAGACACCGCTTTCTTGATGATCGTCTTCCTAGCGTTTGCTTAAGTGTGCGAGAGATCACGTGTCTTATCTGTTCCGCCAATTAAACAGCTTTTATCGTAATTCTCCTATACTTCCGAAGGGTCCGTGCGAGGCGTACCATCTAAACCTCGCGTCATTTCATTTCGGATAATCAGCTGAGCGAGGAAATGCCTTTCCGAACGCTGAGCGCGGTTGCTGCAATGGGAGGATGACTAAATGACTCCGCCTGAGAAATCATCTGTGTCAAGATAAAGCTATGATTGAAAATAAAGAGAGCGACTGTGTAGCGTTGTGCGAGATTGGCTGTCCCACGGCTCTTTGAAGGTTTCGCATTTGTTTTTTTTTAAATCAGTTCGCAGAAATTCTTCGTCAACATCTGAACTATATATATACACCGCAATTAAGTTGTGGGAATAATTTTTTTCGTCCTTTCACTTTCTCACTTCATTGAATACAAAACTTCTTTCGTTGAGTTTTCCGCTTCGTGGAGGCATTTTAAGATATCAATAAGAATTTTATGTACATTTATAATTATCAAAAAAGATATGAAAGACATTTATACTGGCTTAAATAAAGAAATGAAGAAATATATTTATAAAATGCCAAGATCAATATCAACAGCTCAACCTCGTAAACGCATTTGATTTGTTGTCACAAATTTAATGTGATTTAAACAATTACCTAAGCAGGACGAGTTTCAAATATTTTTCAACCTCAAAAATATAATCATACATCCTTACGTAACGACCTACCGTTGTTTTGAACCTTAGTAGTGAGCAGGGAGTGCTATAAATAGTTTACGAGCATATTTAGATACGTCAATATTTATTAACGAAAGGTAGGTAGAAACATCAACACTATGACTCATTAAGCTATCTGAAAGTTCACAACCAATCATTATAGCCAATGTAATATATGTTAAAAAATTGTTGACTCCTACTATGACTAGAAAACGTTCATCACTCACTTAAGGAAAAGACTCTAGGTGGTAAGATAACGTTCAACAAGATAGATCCATAACACGTTATTGTGTACAAATACAAAATGTACGATAATCCAAGTCATTGTTAGTAATTTTTTAATCGCCTCTAGATTTAAGAAGGACGTTTCAACAACCACCGATTTTTAAAAAAAGGGTTCAGCCGAAAAACCCGTTCATTCTCGCAACCTCCTCACGGCCCTTCGATCCACTCAAAATTCAATGAATCCCTCCTTTGCGAATTTAACTCGGGGGCGAGCGACTCCGTCATCCACTTGAAAGCATGAAAGACGCCCTTGGGTGGAAATTATCGCCCAAAAGAATCGCTTGATCCTTCTTAGGGTGATCGCGCACCTCCTTCCCTTAAAATTGGCTCAACCGCCCCACATCGAAAGGGATTCTCTAATGGCAGACGTCTTGGCGTTAGGGAATTCCCCTGTTAGTCACCGAGGAGGGGACCACTTCGGATCGATCCAAGGCGCTAGAGAGAGCAGCATGGCGACAAACATTGCACTTGGCTGCGAGACCGGATGTGACATCACTCCGCCCCTACGCAATCCCGGTTTCTAGTTCTCCGCAACACCCTTTTGTGACTTACCGCCACCCCGTCTTATCAACCATTCCCACCTACGCCCACGACGCAATTTGATGCGTGGATTAGGTTTAGGATGATAGAGAGAACTGTGATGCTGAAACGCTTTCGCTTTGCGTTGTGGATCGTGTGTTTTGGGGAGGTTCGATTTACTCGGAGCTGACCCTTTCTCCCGATAACCTGCAACTCTATACCGGGCGATGGGAAGTGCTGCCAAACAAAGCTGGTAAACAAGGAAAGAGTAAAAAGAGCCTCAATCGCTTGGACCCTTAATATACGTACATAGAAAAACACGTTGAATTCTAGGTTAGGAATTTTAATCATTTTATATTGATGGAGGGATGAATCTGATTTGAAAAGATAAAAAAATATATTATATTACTCATAATATAATGAAGGATAAACTTATACTGGATTAGTAAATCTATTACCATTAACATATCTATAAAATAATTACATTTCTGAGAACGTTCGCTTTACCCGTGATAAGAAACCTTAAGGGTCTAATCTGGAAATGATACACTTCGTTTACTTCCACACTATTTAATATAGAACTATAAACTATATAAACGAAGTTATCATTTTCGGATTAGACTCTGAGATGTCCTTCTACAAGGTTACGCCTCAAAACATAGCTTTTATTAAAAAACCTTATTATCATAACAATTAAGAATCGATTGGTAATTCGACGTCAGTTGATTGAAACCAATGTTAAAAAATTGAAAAGATAAATAATAATCTTACAGATCTTCCAAAACATACATCACAATCAGGATATAAATTTGAGTAATTATGTTCAACTCTAACCTCTATGTACGTACAACACCTTCTTGTCTTAAAAGAAAATAATTCGTTGTCTCTGTGATACACACACCTTTTCAAAACAACTCAGTGATCGGTAAAGTTTCGTCATGAAGATGCAACAAACGATTCGACAACACCTGATGGTAGTAAACATTTGGGTCAGGCGGAATGAGTCATTCGGTGATAAATATCAACTCGACGCCCGAGAGATAGATTTACGGAGAATTCCACCTGATCCACAACGCCTTTTCCGCAACGAAAATCATTCGCTCTCTTCCAATAACCGCGGCGTGGAGCTCGCACCGAGGCGTCATGTGATTTACGACTGTAGCAAACACAACGAAGGCCTTATGAAGAGAGATAACGCACATGGGAATCAAACTGCACACGGCACATGTACGTGAGAACTTCCGACAAATGCCGATGACGTGGTGAGGGCGTGATGAAAGCACGCACCAACATCCATCCTGTTTTTTTTACATTCTGTTTTTACGCGCAATACTCGATGGAGAGCTGAAATTTCCGTGCGTTGGCTAAACAAAAAGAAACACGGCGATGTGTCGTTACTTCGCAGCATCGTCCGCTTTCTATTACCTTGGGGTCACTATAGCAGAATGATCGTCATTTGATCTCTGACATCTGGAGTATTGTTTGAGAGCCGAAGGTCGCCGCTTTGAGCGATGACCTGGTCAATAGAACTCTCGTGCATGGATCGGTAGCCTCGTCTGCGATTGCACAAACAGAATGCGTTTGAGAGAGGTGAGAGTTTGAAACCGAAAACGAGGTGTGGGAAGAATTTAATTGACATAGATGTCGCATGATGGAGAATAGCTAAATGAGATCTGATCGAAGTTTTCCAGGATTTCTAATTTCTACGGGTGAGAGTGTTCTATGCAAAAAAGAAGCGTAAAATTCAAACAACATTTGTTGATAAAAGTAAAATTGAAGATCGTTTTCAAATTCTCGGAATATATAGGATAAAATCGAAAAATTTAGATTAGCCCTCAATTTATAGAAATTGAAACTAAACAGTGTTGAAATCGTCAGAAAATAAAAATTCAGGTTTATCTAAGACAATTATAGGAAAAACCACCCAAGTTTCTAGTGAAATGAAAGATAAAGTTAGATTTCTCTCTCAACCAAGTATTTATAAATTCGTAATTTCATTGATTTAATTTGATCATTTGCGAACCATTTGAAATTAATTTGCTAATAGTCCTCGCATAAGACACCTACTCTTAGTCTTCTACGCACGTGCAGATACGTTGGACGCATTTCCTTGCGCGGACTGATCATCTTCACTTCCATTTATCTCGATGGAAACGATTCCATCTAACGAAGATAGTTCGTGCGCAGACGAGAACACGTAATTATCATGCGCGGATCGTCGTCACACTAATGGTTCGATTCGTGATTCAAGAGCTGTGATTACATCTCAATCGAGCGTTTTGTTTATTAGTTTTCTTTCACTCCGAGCGCATGATATAGATACTGAATTCATGAGAGTCAAGCATTACACCTTGAGACAGCTTATCGACTTCCTGTCCTGCGTCACTCGTTCGATTGATATGGGAAATATTTTGAAATGGCAAAAAGTGTTATCTTTGGCTCTCTAAATATTTGAAAAAGTATGAAATCATCGATGGGCAAGGAAAAATGATCCGTCATAAGAATTTCCTCTTTTACTGACTTATTTTATAAGTGGACAGAAAATTTCAAAAACAAACGAATGACTGCTTAAGAAAATTAGGCAGAGATTTTAGTGACTGAAAAAAAAAACGAAAACGCGAAAATGTATGAAAAAGATTAATGATTAATTTTAAGGTTCCGTGATTACATTTGTGGGTTATTATTCCGATAATTATTCTGAAATATTTTTTTTTGAAAAACGTGAAAAGATACTTCCGGATTCGATCAGTTTTCCATCGAAGGAATTCCCAAATATGAAACATAAATAATTGGGGTAGTCAAGGAATTTAGACAATTTACCATTCAAATCTCTTCACTTTTACAAAGCTAAAAAAAAATTAATTTGCATTTTCCTATCGTAGATATTGCTTTCTCAATACGTATTTTTTCATTCAAAACTCAGTTATCCTCACTGTTAGGTACTTCCAAATTCATCTAGATTCTACAATCGGAAACAGTCAATACCTTCGGAACAAACTTGTTGGAACGCCATTTGATAAACAAGTAATTGAACTTCTTATATATACATATTGCATCTTTAATTTTAACGGAAGTCATTCAAAATAAATATTCTCGTGGAAATACTGAGCCATTTTACTCATGAATTCATAAGAAATAGAATGGAAAGAGTTACTTTTAGGTTCTATCCATCATTGTGAGTATAACCTTTCTGCTGTTGTATTACAGACGATCAGCGATCTTATAACACACGAAAAAAACATCGTGAAATCACAGGACCAAATAAGAAAACGTATGTGTCATCCAGTCATCAATTCTCGACTTTAATTCAAAGCACAACTTATACGAGTAGGATTCCATACTAAACACCGAAATGAATGAGCGAGCCTACGTAAAATCTCCGAGTAAATACGGAGGACTACAGCCACCGAAGAGGCGGAACTTTCACTGCAGGAATCGCCGTACCCTTCCTCATTGTTCCCCGTCAGCCTTGGAAACATTCACCGGACGGTGAAGATATGAATATTGATTGGGGCTCGATAAACGGCGTGCATTTCTCCCCAACGGACACTGGCACGCCCCATGCAAATGGAGGGCGAATGCACACTTGTGCAACTCGGTTCGATTGGACTGCTCCGTTTGGCGGACACACTATGTCCGTGTGGTCTGCTCGGCCGTGATCCACTTCATCTTCCAGGGTTTTTCGAGGGATTTCATCGCTTATTCGAGCCGATTGAGTCTCTTTGGCTTCCTTTTCTGACACCGAATCCTAATTCTTTCCTCCGAAGAAAATATCGAGCGTTCTACGCTATCCTCCTGTTTCGGCTTTTCAGCAAAGGAACGAATTGTCAATGGGTTTCCGAGAAAGTGGCACAGGACTCAAGGACGGCTTTTGAATTACGATTTCCTCGTAAGGCACGCTCTTTTGTGCGGAATGTTAATGGATGTGTACAAAGGATGGATGTTTCACACTGGATTCGTTAGCCTCCGATACCGCGGACGTATCTCGATGAATGCTTTTCTATTGTCTTTCGCCACTTCGTGCTGTGATTAATACTTCATTTACTTCCATCGCGATTTTTTTAAGCTGCGACAATGAAAATAGAAAGTTAATGAACGATGATGAATGGTGGCTTTTATTTTGGTGCTTGCATCCCCTGCTGTACGACGTAAGGAGGTTCGCGTGGCATCAATACGGACAAAGACTTAATCAAATAATGTGTAGATAGTTAAAATTCTTTATCACGGACATAACCCAATCCTTTCTATGCATGCCAATCCATCCGTTTGCAATTCACGCTGAACTGAGGGAGCTAGAGGTCAGAAAACTTTGCATTACCAAAGTTCAAACCATAGCAGCTATTTTGATCAAATTTAAAACAATAAAAAATAACAATAATGAAAACTGAGAATATACTACTAGATAAATTCAATACAATTAACAAATACTTTTAAGCGGAATGCCTCTTGTATTTCCTAACCTATTAATAGTCAAAGTTTTCATTAAAAGCAAGGCCTGATTGGGTGAGTCAACGTCTAACATATAATCTTAAGACTCTATTCTCGATAGCGACTCGATCTCACTGTTTTATTTGCGCACGCAGAATGACGTACGCAAATTGAAACCCATTCCGACGGAATTACGGTTGCGTAACCCTTATCGCGATGTCATCTCGAGTAATTGCAATAACGACAAAAGCGCGCTATTGATCATAACGCAGCTCGTTAATCCATTGGGATTGCGATTCTCTTCGACTGACCCAGATACACTTCCATTTCTAATGAAATCTCGGGGGCAAAAAGTACGTTTCGATCATAGACGTTTTATGAAAGGAAGTCACCGTACCTAATAATTCTTCCGCGGCACTCCACCGTCGCACGAACACAATGAAAAAAACTCGTGGATTGAGGTCTTCGAAACAAAACGAATCACGATCGTCGCAGAACTGTGAGAAATAATTCGTGAAATCACCAGGGAATTGAAATAGCATTCACGGTATTGAATCCGAGCTGATAGAGAGGAAAATACTTCGATGAAGCGGCGTTAGTTACATCGCCTCGAGGAACTATTAGACATTTCAAATCAAACTTGGATTCGTATCATTTAAGAGAAAACGATACAATCTATTCAAACAAAAAACTATTCCGTATCAAACATTCTAACAATACCCCATTCGAGGCGAAGTACATCGAGTTAATACAACCGATTCGAAATGATGATCGTGAACGGACTGAGATTAAATTAACTTTCTGTTGCAGGCTTGAAGATTATGGACGCCAATTGCTACTGTCTCTTCGATCCGATCTACCATTAACGACCAATCTAAAGCCGTGCGAATGGAATACTGAATTACTGATTGCGAGATTCACGACAGATAGCAGCAACACTTACGAAGGCATTCTTTGCGATGCAACGTGCGTGGAACGATCTCAATCGAACTTTTTTGTTTGGACATAGCTGGTGTTTCCCACGCGTGAAAATCAATGGTCCACGTGCGAGATTCAGAAAATAAAATCTTTATCTACTAAAACCATTACGAAAACACAACCTTTCTAACAAAAAAAATCGGCGATACTTCTATACATAGAATAAAATCCTTCTTATAAAATCTTACACTGTAAAGTAGGAAATATAAATGAAACTCGATGCTATCGAAGAGTCTAGACCGAAGATTTTATTCATATTACATACGTTATTTTAAGGGATGACGTTATATAACTAAAACGACTTCAGAGAAGGTCTTAAATTTCACGAAATCTGGTGAATTATTTTAATTACTATTCAAACATACAATTTTCATTTTTTTTTAGTTTCTTAAATTTTTATGAGGCCATAAATCTGAAACCTTTTACATAATTAATAGATTATACAGCATCAAAACTTTTATAAAGCCTCGTAAGACTTTTAGGAGCGATACTGTAAACTACGGGATATTCCGAACAACTAGCAATTCGTTTCAAGAAACCTTATACAGAATATTATAATACAGAAAAAATATTTCAGATGTACAGAACATGCAGACATCAGAAACATTAGTAAAATCCGACATTTCCTATTCCTCCATAAGCCTTTTCCGATGAGATACAGAAATCGTTGCATTTCAAAACCTTCATAACCCAAGAAAATCCCACGTTCGAGAGAACCGATCTCGTCTGATCCTCCATACTAGTAGTCCGTTTGCTCCACAGAGCCTCCGTCCCGCTTCTTGTCCCCGTAAGACCTCTGATCTGAACCATTCCTTACTCGGGATCCTCCAACGGCAATTCCCCATCACGGCCTCCTTTCCTCCTTTGAACGGTACGGCGTTAAATCGGTCGCAGTGAAAACCTCTTTTTAAGGACGGACGTTTTTCCTTGCTCCGCACAGCGACGCCCTCCCAAGTGACTCATGTTCCTTCGCAAATCCCTAGGCGACCCGCCCCCGCACACGCCCGGGGGCTGCTCTGATCGAAAGCGGATTTCATACCGATCTCCCGCTTCCTCTGTACCCCACAGACGGCATTACTACCAGTCTCCTATTTTTTTAAAAACTCTATAGCATAATCTCAGCGTGTAATCGAATACGATGTCGACAACTTAGAGGACGAGAGAGCAACTGTATAGTAACGAGCTATAAGTAACGTCTTTTCTAGGAAATAAAAGCATAAATAAGACAAACTGTTATTCAATCGCAGAAATAGTGCACGCAAATGCAAAGATTGATCATTGACTTCCGCAATTTAAATTCGAAATAAACCAAAGAGCGAGCGAAACGATTATCTGATATTAAAAACAAACCATAAATGTGAATTTCCATCATCGGCAATTGAACTAATAAGCAGGAGAAGGATAAAGTGATTGATATAAATGAGATTTATAATATTTCAATTCTGAGACAGAACTCGGAAAATCGCTCATATTGTAGGAGGGATGATAAAAGATAGGCATTCATCTCCAGAATTTATTGCTCTCTATTTTGACAATAGCAAAATTGGCACTAGTTACATTTTGAATCTATAATATTACGAAGATTTTAGAAACAATAAATATTCCGGGTAACGTAGAGAAATTAAGATAAACTCTCGTGCCTATCTCTTTATTGGAAACATATAAATTCCACACCCAAGGATCAAGGCAACCTTAGAGACTGATAATACGAACGATTTAGTACAAATTAAAAGAAAAAAGACCAGAATGAATGAAAGAGGAACTTCGTGTGCACATCGACTGCTCTTTGGGCTTGCTCGAAGTCGTTCCCGAACGACTGGAATCGCAAATAGACCGCGCTCTCTGCAATACATCCTTTCCGCTTCTCCACCCCTCCTTAATCTCTTCGATTCAATCCCATAATCCTTCACGCTCATTTCCTTCCATGAACTGCGTGGAGCAGCAGGAGACGAGCGCTGGATTCCAGGCGCCAAAGCAAAGAGAAAAACCTATATTTTCTCATTGAACGAACATTGGTTTCCCGCTGGCCCTGACAGGGGGCGCCTATGGGCGCTGACCCAAACGCCGACCAAAAAAAGTATTGCGAGCAAATTACGTAACGACACCTCCTGTACGGTCGACCGAGCTTCCTGGACGTTGGCAACCCTTGTGCCCTCTTCCACGTGAGAACGAAGTACCGTGTCACAAGCGTGGAAACAAAAGACTTTCGACAGGTCGCAATCCTTTCCCAGACTTCGAGACGGAATGCGTCGATTGAGAAAGTGGTAGAATGTAAACAATCCTTTACGCGAATACTTCGAGGCGATTCCAGCCATCTTTTGTGTAGTATTTCGAACGCTCGTTAGTTTGCGGTGGCAAGTGATGCGTGGAGCTGGAATTCCACGCGCCTTTCCTGTTTCCGCCCGCGATTCACGAGAGAAAATAAACGCACGAAAAATAATGCCGAATCTGGAAATTCGTGCGCGATTATGACCCGTTTCGAAATGTTGTTCGACGGAGGGCATATTTCAGTCGAATGTGACGAGGATATTGTGACCTGAGGTGAATTTGAGCGTGAAGGTCCTTCAAAATACGAGAGCTTTTCGAGAGAGGAGAAAAAATCTCTCCCTCATGCGTACTGGGCGTGTTCGAGAGATTTCCTTAATTTGTGAAGCATCCGGATTGGTTTGGATTGAATAAAAAGGGAAAAGAAAACAGTATCGCTGCTAAGGTCGAGACGGGGATTTTATCCAATTACTCAACGACTCATGATATAAAATGACCAAAAATAAACAGTAAAACCATCACCAACACACCTCAGTAATCTTCTATGAGGTACAAGCAATGATTTTCAATGGAATAGTAAACGGCGAATGTTACGAAAATTTCAGTAATTACGTCTTAGAAGATAAACGTAGATATTTCTTACGATATGCATAAAAATGATTCGATTTAAGCTTTCCATTCACAAAGAATGCATAACGCAATAAAACGGAAGATATATGAACTTTATCAGCACTTATTGAGGTGGCAACTCAAGTTTAATCATAACAACTTATTTATCGTGACAACAATATCTTCATCGAACTTATTCCTCAGAAGGAGATCAAGAAACTTAAAACGGACTAAGATACCGTAAGCTTCAATCAGTTATACATTCCACACGAATGCCTTCAAAAGAAAAAATAAATCCTCAAACCGTCTAATTATTATTATTCTATTGTTTAATTTTTTCTGCCAAATTAAAGCATCATTTCTCAGAGTAACACAGCGATGCATTTCATTTGAATTCCGCGAAGTCTTATGATGAAAAGGGGAAATAATAAGTAACTTATACCTTTACCACATTTATCGTTCCCCTTTTCATTAAGAAGAACTACCATGAAGTCAAAACCGAGTTAGCAGAGAGATGTCTTATGCACAAACCTAAACCACCCTCCGTACCTATTTTCTTCACACTTGCTGACCAAACCGAAAATTTCTTTAGTTCACACCTTGCGAAGAGATCTTAGTGATGTTACCGAGAATTAGACCCATCTCGCATCTCTCACAACACACAAGAATCTCTTGCGACACGTACTTATCGCATCAGAGGCGATCATCAACATCTATCACGTTTTTATCGAGGGAAGGAAAAAACAACTCGCAGCCAATCTGACAGCAATTCCTTACCGCGACACCTCGCTCAGACATAACCGAAGCAAAACCACGGAGGCATTTAAGCGCCGAATTATTGATGTGAAAACAAAACGAGGAGCAGTCGGTTGGCCCCGTTCCAGGATGGGCGGGAGAGTCAGCTGTTGCCTGTGGAACAGATGCCGAGCGACGAGGGCTCTTGTGCGTGGGTGGGATCGCGATCTGTCGCAGCTTCTTTCGCGTGAGGGGATTCGTGCTCAAGCACGCGAACCACGAAAGCTCGCGTTATTTCCTTCGATTTCACGCGCTCCGTGCTCCGGATTTTTCACTCTGAATGCGAGCTTAAGGAAGGAGAGTGAAAAGTATTTCGACATCCTCCTCTTATCTGACTGATCCTCGACTCAACGAAAGAGAGAAAAAAAGAGACGAGAGAGTAAAAAAAATAAAAAGAACACACTCATACACGAATCCACGATCATGAATTGGATAAACTATAAAATAATATATTTCACGAATCAATAACAACCTGAAGTACAGAATTAGTACAAATTTCTACTAATATGAATTATCAGAAAAACAGCTGATTTCATTCCATTCACAGATTGCACCATCAACCGAATTTAATCACCTTCTAAATTTTTGAAAAAATATATATTCAAGCACACTTGTGTCATATAAGTTATATAATATTTTAAGATATTTGTATAAACATAGTGAATGTGTAAATACTACCGAAGAGAAATTTCTTATCCTAACACATATGATTTATATCCGCAACAACTACAAACAAGATGCAATTTACACTAGAGCAAGACGCGACTTATGATAGAATAGTCACAAGGTCTTTTAACAGAAGTAAAATACGTCATTATTATTAAAATATTTTCTTCAATTTATACCGATAAATTTAAATTCACCGAGATAAATCATTCAGACAAAACATTCTTGGAACAACCACCTAGAACAAACACTGGGAAATCATACGACCATATACGCGCTAAGCTCCTCACAAATTCCTCCGCGTAGAATATTCACAGCAAAAACTCTTTAAGAGAGAGAGAGAACCATTAATGCTTCGGATATGAAAACCCTGGGCTGAAACTTCCGCGCTAACGAATTCCTATCGGCGATTACATCCAACGGAAACTCACCCCAATATCCCCGGAGTACATTCCGAGACCTATAAATCCGCGGAAATAACCTGCCCTTTCCATCCACGCTGGACCAGCTAAAAAAAACCCTTCCCTTCTTAAAACTTTTAAAACCTCGCCTTCGGGGCTGAACAGGCTGGCGTCTCGATTACCTGCGAGGGATAAAAAACGAAGAAAGCTCCTCGGATACCTACGATATTGATTCCACGTAGACGACGAGGTCTTGAGGATGTGATTCATGCAAGTTGAACGCGACGTCTGGAAAACGTTTGGACGGAATTCGTCGAAGTGCCGCGAACTGGGTCTTATGAATGTTCCAAAGCGCTCTTTCATTCCCTCTCGAGAGGAAAACGTTTCTCTTACGACGAACCTCTTCCACGTAGCTGGAAAATTCCGGTGGAGCCGATTGTGAGCAGAATAAAGGAGTAGCTTCTAAAGTCTTAAGGAGATGCAGATTCTGCAATGAGGTCTTCTCGTGGAATTCTGAAAGAAGGTGATACCTCCTCTCTGAGAATAATGGAAGGCGGAGTGATAAACCTCGACGTGAGAAACTAATGAAAGACACGTGGGAATAAGCATTTCATGAAGCTTTCCTTTATGAGCAATTCACTTTCGAGCGGAGACGTGAGGTACCTTTTATCGTTGAAGGTCCGTGCATTCCTTAGGGCTTGTTTAGACATGCAAACGTTCTTCTACATGGGTAACCCATTTAAAAATTGCATGTGTACACCAGGACACTCACCACCGTACCATAATGGAAAAATCTTTCATAATAAAAGATTGCTTTGGGGTTTTAGTAGCTAAAAAGCGCAGGATATCTCTGTAATACATCTTTCTAATTAATTCACAAGAAAATAGGTACGACCTAAAAATCCTTCTACGTAAGAACTATATTGCACATTAAAACTCGTGACTGGGTATTTATTCTAGACTAGATATATCTTCCTTTTATCACGAATTCAATCGTTAAATTTATAGACATCTTACGTATATACTTAGTCAAGAATGAAATTAAATAAACGTTTTTCTACCTTTTAGATATCCAAAATTTAAAATCACTAATCAACACTAATTTTATGTAAATGTTTCCAACAATTCGAACATTTCAATTTCGCAAACCCATCAGTAATGAACACACTACCTCAAAAAATGCGAAAGAAAATAATTAAAACCTCCATATATTACGACCCTTTTTAACAATAAAATAATATAGATCTGTCCTAAAACATACTACCTTAGGCGCGAATAAATCGTCATTAAAGAATTAGCATCATCGAACGTTGTCTACATTTGACAAGACGAGCCATCGATCACCCTCCTTTATCCTAATCGGAGTGGGCGGACTGCATTTCCCCCGAATGCCGGGAATCGCTCGGAATCCAGCCAAGAGACTATTATCCGCATTCGATAGCGGGGATCACCTGATGCAGACGGCGCCTGGGAGATAAGTGGAGACGTCTTCTGGTGGGCGTGGCGTTGGAATGGACCGAGAGAGAAGAGGATCCTTGGAAGGGAACGCGGAAGAGGAGCGAAGGACGGGGAGAGAGCAAGGCAATCCACAATCGAGAAAAACCAAATGCCACCGATGATTATCATCTTGTCGAGAGGCTGTGAGAGAGCAAGGGACGGAAGGCTTCCATCAAAATTCACCACTGCGAGACATTTATTTTTTTATTTCGGGGAGGATTAAATTCTGTTTTGCCTCGGCCTTGTCGAGCTGTTTCCCGATCGAAGATCAAGTGGGTTTCGGTCAAGGGAATTCCGAAAGCTCTCGAGATTTTTCCTACGGCATTCAGCCCCCAGGAAACGAACAATATGAATTACGAAATCAATTGAATAGATTATAATACACGACTAAAACTCGCTGGTATTCGCAAACAAGTAGTAATTTGGTCGAAATCATACTACTTAAAATATAATGCATTCCTTTTACACCCAAAAACACTGGATATTTGTTTTACTTTACGTTAGGGTGAATTGTGATTCCATGAAAAGTACCTTTACATTCTCTTTTATAAATGAGAAAATTCTTATTACTCGTTCTATCTAAAAAAAACCTTGAGGAATACTCCGACTACTATAAAGAATTACTCCATAATATTCAATGACGAAATCATGTAGAAGTAAGCATTCTCCATGCAATTCACATTACCGCATTAGGTCTTACACTAGATTAAAACCAACCGAACCACTACTACCAATTGAAACTGTCCTTACACATGCTCTTATACGACTTTACACGGCATCATTCATAGTGGAACACGCGACAAATAACATCTCACCCTCTCGAGTTAACGAACTCTCTTAACATCCTCTTGGGCACATGGAGGGCATATTTAAAGGAGGACCAAAAGCAAAAAGCACACTTCCTGTAGCAACAAAAAGTGGCGAGTTAAAAAAAAACCCAATTCTCACGTCGTGATGACCCATATGCGAGTTCTCTAAAGGAGTAAGGCTTCTTCGAAACGTAATAGAGCGGCTCTTGAAACGGCGTGAGTCATCAAGCAGAGGAATAAGATTACCTTTCCTTGGGCGAAAGTCATTGAGGGCAGTCGATCGAAATGATATAACTTTTGGCTTGAATTGTGTCCGAACTTTGTCGGTGAGGATTTGTCTTCGGCTTCAGTTGGTACCGCCCGCAGTGTAATATAAGGGGATTATGAAGGAAATTACATAATAAGCGCCAACGAAATGAAGCCATAGGTGGTCTTCCTACATTGCCTCCGCTTCCCGATTACATACGCATTCACCTTTCCACTGGGTGACGGAATTGGACCGTTTACTCCACACCAGCGAATCCAAGGAACTTGGATGCTCATGGGCACAATATTCCTACGCTCAATCGCTCAAAAACACTTACCTCAATAAACCACCAGGATATTGGAACATGGATTTATTGCATAAACCACCCAGAAGATACACAAGAGTCGATCTAGCTGAATACCACGATTAAATAAACATATTGTAATACTGTCGATTATAAGAAATAAACTTCAGGGGCGAATTCTAAAGGGTTAATACAGACAAAACGTAAAGTAATGATTCTAGAGTTTTTTATGGTACGTATGAAATAGCGGTCAATTCCTACCATGGATAATTCAATTGAACTGGATTTAAACCGTAATATTTAGTAAAGAACAGCATCACTCTTCTAATTTAACGACGTAACTTACGAAGCACACCAACTGCCTTGTGGGCACTAAAATCTTTATGCGGCCTCTTAGAATGCGAGCAATTCAAAAACTATTTGGGTACATGATATTCCGGACGAATTAGATATTTGAAAAGTTAAAACCAAAGACTCCACAAAATTAAACAGAACTAACAGGGGTAACAATCAAGAATCGAACTATTTCTAAACCAGTAAGCAAATATAAATAACAAATGGAACAGAAGAGAATATTCGGTCTAGGGTTGCGTGTTGAGAAGCAGGTGCTATGATCAGTCCCGTCTGAAAAGAGCCTACACCCCTCACTAATAAGTAATGTGTTCATGAAGAGAATAGAGGCTATCAAGATTACAGTAAAAGCCAAATGCATTGGATGGATGAAGTGGGCTATGAATAGGTCCTTTATGTGGCTAAATAAAGAAGTTATTGAACATAGTGAAACAAAGGGAATACGTAGAGACAGTATAGGAAACAATTACCTATTAAAACACAGTGAGGGAAAAGAATGGTATTAAAGGAGCAAGACTGGAATACACGAATTGATAAGTATATGAATACCAGATAAGAAATTGAATTTAATCAAAGTGTATGAGGAAGGAAGTAAAGACATTGAAAATGAATTCCAAAATTACCACTTACAAGTCTATGTATTAATATATGGTGATAATATACTAAATATACTACGTTTTCATTCGCAAACAGAAGGATTTCATCAAATCAAATTTTGCTTAATCGAATACAATTTCGCGAGACAACGATAAAACTACGTGAATAAAGAAAATGTTAAAATATGATAGCATTACCCTAAAATAAGTAGTTAACATTATTAAAGCTATTATCCATGAAAAGGGGAGATGTGAATTCAAGTGGAAGAAGGATGCTAGAGGTTTCATTGAGCTGGAGGGCGTATTAAAATACGGCAAATGTTTGCGGAAGATTTTGAAGGAAACTTCTTTTCGAGGAAAGCTTAAAAGGGATTTATATTTCAACGCTTCTCGAATTGGGCCACCCTTCAATTACGTGAGAAGGGAAATTGGAAAACAAAGGAAGGCGATGAGAAGGAACCCAAAACCATTTGATTGAATCGTAAGATAACAAATAAGGAAGAAGGTGCTATAGCCATAAATGCGAAATTGTTGGAATACGCAGGTATGTATGTGTTCTTGCAAAAGCGACCGACATACATACATTTTCCATTAACAGATTATCTTCAGATTTTTTAACGGTATTGATCATCAGATTAGATTGGAGACGGAGGTGTGACATGGCAAAATAACGGCGCATGATTCAACTAAAGAGTCTATTTCAATTCAATAATTGTGGAGCAAGAGGAAATCTTCGGAGTGGAATTTTGTATAAAAAATTTCATTTATTTTTTGATACATACGAATGTTTCTTACAAGTGCGAGCAAGACATAGACCGGCAAAAAGTACAACAAGACATTCTTCGGGTAATGGCTACGACTCGGACAAAAATAATAACTTAAACTTACGAGGGAAATAAAATGCAAATATACTTTAACAGACACTAGAATTTTCTTCTTTGATTAATATCACGAAACCTGAATACCTAAAGCAATCTAACGATACTATTTATTCATAACCTAGTACCGAAGCACCAGGAGTGTGCATCAGAATTCTACATTTCACTAGGGAAAGACGTTCAGTCTAAAAATGGAGAGAGAAAGAGCTATGCAATATTGCCAAACTATCAAGTATTTTGACTATATTGACATATTTTAAAGCATAGGCTTTATCAATATGGTACAAAAATAGAAAATCTTATTAATTTACACTCAACAATCGAGAAATATTGAGAAAAATATTCTCATCGTTAAAATAGGTTATATTATATTAAAACATCCAAATATAATTCAAGTATTACACTAATTTGATCTCAAGAAGAATAAATTTTAATTCAAAACGCTTCGAAGCCTCGCAACTTAAATCCACCCTAAAAGTGAAAGTATCAAAGAAAACAAAAAAAAACACTACGGTTCTCATAACCTTCCAAATCAATATTTAACGAACAATATTCCATTATCCGCCTAATTAAAAAAAGCGATTTTCTGACAATATCCTGAATAAGGGCCTCCTCCGACAACAACCGCCCCTGCTTGTTTTCGACCATCCCTCATTCCTACTGAAAGCATCCCTCTGATAAACGATGCGTTCCAATATCTACACCAGCACCACTCTCGCGTGCGAGCGGGGGAGATGAAAATAAAGAAATTTCCATCGAAAATTTCGTCAAGTTGGCAACACCATCTCCCGCCGAGACACGCTGTTGGGGCCCCGGGCGATCCTCTCGTTTTTTCCCCCTTTTTTGCAGCATCCCATTCCCACGTACTTCGCATCCCTTCTCTATTTTAGCCCCTAAAAATCTCTCCCGCCACGACAAAAAAAAGAACGTGGACCCTTTCGACCTGCACCGTTATTGGCATCGGAGATCGTTCGGTGCACACCACCGCCGATGGCCGAATCCACTATCCGGCGCTAAATCACTTTGGGACGCCATATCAGGGGCGAATTTAAACCTTCCGGGATACCGGAAACCTAGGCAGATCCGATTTTATGAATAATCGAGCGGTGTAAAAGGGATGCCATCGGTGTGCGTGGGTCCTCGTATTGCAGACCCTCCCGAAAACCCTTCGGAGGTCGTCTTTGGTTTCCATGACAACCCCCGACAGACCCCCATTCCGACCAGTACTACCGATGTACTACAATTCGCCGACCAACGCTATTTGACTTTATATTTACGGGACTTCCGAAAGTTTGCTCGTAGACTTTTTTTACGGAGACCGAGAAAGTTTGCCGATAACGTTTGCGGTCTTCCCGCCGTGAATTTCGGACCTATCATCGACGTAAATTGGGAAGAGGACCGCAAAATAATAAAAGCAAAGAAGGAATGAGTTCTACCGTTACGGCTTCCATCGACTAGACTCCTTAACGAGCCCATTCTTAGGTCAAGAGGTGCTCGAATTACCTCGAAGCGATTTTTGGGAAATTTCCATGATCTCACAAAATCGCCTTAACCCTTAAGGATAAAATATAACATAGGAACCTTTTTCCTATAGAAAAAGATCGTGTCTGAATCACAGTTGAGAAATTAAAAAAAGTATTACATTGTGTACATTTCAGAAAAAATAGGGAAAATAAGTTGATTCGCCTTTTCAAAATTTGTACCGAAAATAAGCGATTATCATCATTATACTATAAACATAGATAATTATTACAACTGAATCGGGGTTTTTATACATTTTTGTCTGATTCTGTTTCCGATAGTATTTCCATTTATTTTTAGCCGCTGTCTTCATATTTCAAAGTAGAAGTATACAATTCCCACTATAGCTACTCCCCCACAGAGTACACCCCATACGAATCCAAACGGAAAAATTTCCAACTCTCCTCATACCATCTTGTATAGAAAACGCACAACAATTCAACCTTCTCATAATTCATACCAAGAGAGGAATACTTTGAACGCGGCTCTAGACAACAACTCAGTTATTCTACCACTAAAACTTGCAATACGACAGCAACACAAATGCACCTGAAATCTCCAAATAGAGCCATGCATAATAACGCTTACGAACAGTCGAAATTCAATAACAACTCATCCCAATACAGCGTCGCTCCCAATCCCTCTTGTGCACACTCGAAAAACAATTGCATACCCAAGCAAACCCATTTGCGTCCCTCTTGATGATCTTCCTATTGGACGTCTAACGAGGGCATTACGGGCTTTTCCCGTTTGGATCGAGCTCGTCGAATATCCATAATAATTCGGGGGATTTCAGTTAGTGCCTCCTATGGAATCCGGTGTTGTAAACTCCGTAAGTGCGGGGGCGGGGAGTGGCAATGGAGCCGGATTTATTAACCGTCCGCCCCTCTGCCAGTTAATGAACGGACGTGGAATACGGAATCGGGCGATAAACGTGGGGACGGAAGCCTTCGTGAGTCGTTAGAGAGGGCCGCGGGAAGGGCTTTTTGGGGCCTTTTTCCCTCTCGAACCCTTTTACACCCCGGCAAACATCGCCATTACTTAATTGCGCTGCGATCGATTTTCTCCCGAAGTCTGTCTGCCGTCGATTGATTGGGTTGTTCCGCGCTGACGAATTGCGATCGAGGCACACGTGCTGTTGACGCCAAAGGAGGCGAGGGCACCCGAGCGCGATATTCCATCTCTAATTCACTGAGTCATTCGCCCGCCAATACCACTTCGCCAAACGGTTTATTCCGACGAAATTAAGCCGTATTGCGCAGGTAAGTTTGACAAAGCTTTGGGGAAATTAGCACGCGATACTAGGTCATACTCGCTGATGAATGTTTGCATCGAATCGTCTCTCGAGTTTCGAATTAACGCTGTATAATGAGCTGCGTTTTCCCTAGTGTCAACATAACGTTTCCCGCTGAACTAATACGATAGAAACGTAGATATTTACAAACTCCGAAACTAGTTCACGGAAAACGTAGACAGTAATTTGAGAAATACGCAATCGTAGCTGTATTAGAGGAGGTTAACCATGGATATATAATTTTGGGCCACAATATTTATGGTTATTTAAGAAGTTTCAAAAGAGATGTGTTTCCTTTCATTTTTTGGGTATTCTCCATTAAGTTGTTTATAAACATAATCGCCTCAATTTCACTGTTCCAATTCTAATGCTACAAAAATATTGCATTACTTGAGTTTTCTTTTTATTGAATCATCCCAGAACGTAAATGCTATAGTAGGACGTATATCCGCGAAAGACATTACGACAGAAATGTTGTAAAAAATGCAAGTATTTCATAATCGCAAGATTTGGAATGCGTAAATGAAGAAATACCAAATAATCGTACTACATTGGAGTGTGACTTGCGTTGCCACGGAACGTTGCTGGAAACAATCAATAAACAGTATTGCCTACCGTTATTCATCAAAAAAGCGCCAATCCATTAGCCTTACCTTCCATATTTTTTATAAATCTCGTATAAAATGGTTCGGTCTTTTAACAAAATTGGGTAAATTGATTACGTCTGACACACATAAGAAAATTCATTTTTCTTAAAAATGTGGAGCAGACTTTTTCAACCGAGTGAGCGGCTTACAAACATCACAAAAAGTCAAAAAAGGCCATCAAGTAGCTACCAAAACTCATTTTATCCGATAATATTTTTCCGTAAATCAGCCTGTATATTAACCGGAAAGTAAAATCATTCTCACTATCCTGAATTCAATAACACCAGAGTCATTCGATTAATCCAAAACGTCACCTTGATCTCTTTTAAGTCGACCACCTTGCCATTATCTTTCCGAAGAACGCTACGGCGACTCAATTTTGAGTATCTTTCCTCGAAGAAACAACGGGTAAACTCCAAACACGGTTGGGGCTTTAGCGCCCAGCACTTTTCCGGTATAAACCAAGGTTTTTTAAACGTCATCTGCGGATAACAAATGCACTTCTTACAATCGAGAGCTGAATCATCATTTCGACCTTCTATAAATATCCTTGATTAAAAACGTCTTTTTATTTACGACCTTCCCAAGTCTCGGTGACAATAAAATGTATTTACAAGCGAATGAAATACAGATTTCACCTTTGTCATAAATGTGACTATTGAAATCGGGAAAGACGGACATGAATGGCGGACCTTCTACCTCAAAGGTCATACCTCATGTGAGTGAAGTCTTAATCCGGAATTTATCTGAGTGGGATTTCCCCTTATCTATTTCTGTAAAATATATATATCTCAATCACCATCTGTGAAATCGACATATCTATATAAGTCATTCGAAACAAACTTATTTCTTAGACCTGAAAGTAATTTCCGTAAAATAACGACAGCAATGCCAATTATCTCCTTTTTCTCAAAGCGAACCCAAATCGAAAATCGAATCCTGGATCTTAGAGAAGAAGGTTTCGCCCGTAATCAATGGCGGGTGCTATATTTCTTAAATTACACAAGGAAAACGGAAATCGATACGTCTGACATTAGCGGGACTCGAACCCAGAGCTTCCAATATTCAGCTGATTCCTAGTCAAGGCTAGAGGGGTTGTGTTTATAGTATATGTAAGTATATATAGATGGAAGTCCTCTTGGATAAAAACGGTATTTAAAATATATCGCACCGAGAATTGTAAGGTACTGGAAAGCTGATTGGAGCCAACTACAATAAACCTTCTAAGACGTCAAAATGATCAGTTCCTGCAGCATATTCTTAATCCAAAAACAAAATCTCATATATATACCCCACGAGTTTGCACTTAATAAATTACATAATGACAGAAAATGTTATATTAAACAATTACTGATTATTTTTAGCGATTAAAACCTTTTAATCCGATAAAAAGATAGATACAATTATAAACAGACTACCAGCTTCCGTAGATATCGTTCAAATTAGAAAAATTTTCGCGAAATCATTACCATACACATGTAACAAACGCGCTCCGCGTGAGCGTAACTTCGGACGAGCGGACCAAGTCTTTAAACAACAAGCCCTCTCGTTAACGACACCACTGTTTCCAACCTAAAAAAGCTCGTGAGTATCGTCACTTTGTGGGAACCCCTCGCGGAAAAAATGCACTCGGCTCAAAGTGCGACGGGACTGGAATGCACTTTCGACAGATATTTCGCTGCGTCAGTGGCTGCGATATCATTATTTTGCGAGAAACGAGGACGGAACTTCCTCGGACCGTGTTTACCACTTGGGAGAGGAAACCGCGAGAGGAGGATGCGCCGGCATTCTTCTGCGGTTTTCTTGGCCGATTCCGAAGGAACTGCGGCGCTGAACCGGAAAATTAAAAAAAGAGAGAATTCCCTCGAAGAGGTTGACATCGGTGCTCTGGAAACAAACTCTAACGAGCGAGAGATGTTCTTTCTCTGGATCGTTATATAGACGAGACGTAAGGGAATTTTGCGGAAAACACGTATGCGGACGATGAGTTCGTGTCTTCATCCGAAGATTCTTGCATCTACGTCTTTTCTGCTATTTTAATTGCGCCGTGATGCAGCTATTGGAGAGGAGAAAAGTGACCTGTGCTACTGAGAGAATACGATAGCTTCGTTAGTATTCCATCTTAATTCGAATTATAATGAAACTCGGTCGTTCTTGAGCGTGACGAGACTTGGAAAAGATTCCTTGTTTTACGTAATCGAGAAATTCCACAAATCAGCGACCATATCCTAATGTGATAAATTAAAAGTATTCGAGCTCTTTATTTTGAATTCAGACCGCAAAATATTAACTGCTTGACTTAAATCATAATCACCACGTCCTTAAGATAAAAAGGGAAAAGGGAATTTCCTTTAATTTATTCCAATTTATTCACTCAGTAATAAAAAGACAAGGCAATTTTGAACTTATTTACAAAAGGAGAAGGTTTATTTAAAACCATGAATTTATTTAAAGTTACTCGGTTAAACTTTTAATGCGAGAGATAATTTTTTAATCGGAACGGATATCCTCTTAACTACGTCTAAAGAATGTAAATAACTAGTCTGTTAAAACTTCCACGATAGAATTTTTAGTACGCTAAAAGCAAGGAAAAACCATTGTTTTTAAGATAATCTATAAATAAGGCATTTTGTTTAGTCATAGGCAAGCAGAAGTTTTCCTTTCTCTCTTCTCCTTCCTTCATAATAAACTTAAACACATGTTGAGGGAAAGATGCTACAAGTGGTACAAGCAAGTTGCATTAGAAAGCCTAATATAAACAAAAGGTTCCATCTGTACCACAGGACTAACACATGAACATACATGAAATGTAATCTAGAAGGCTCCATCAAAAGACAGCATCCCAAACCATCCGAAAAGTGGACAAAGTGAGCTCGACAGGTTGCGGGATGATCACTTTCGACCACTGACCGGCAAAAGCGAAAATAATTCCACCTCACGAAAGCATTCCACAGCTCCCGATCTTCGCCGAATAAAAACACAAAGGGGACCGAATTCGATCCGTGTCAAGGTTCCGTTAGCGTGGAATTTAAACTTGAACAACCATACGGCGGATGTGCGGCAAAATCGCCTCTGGGACGAATTTCGTACCAAAAGCGGCGTCCTTCCCTTTTTTTACTGACGATTGCAAAACACATTTGGGAGGAAGATGTTGGACGAAGCGAGGCAACGTCGCGCTGCTCCTTCTCTGCATCCTGTGAACCCATGGGCGGACGTCCTGCAGAATTCCTATCGCGACCTCGTTGGTTCCCAAACAACCTCCCTTCCTGTGTCCCGCCACCTTCGGGGGATACCGACTAATTACCAAATGTAATTGTGTGGAACTCACACCACAGCGCTCTGTTCACATTTCCAAAATGTGCAAGTATATGAGATTAGGACATCAGAAGGCTGTTAGAAGACCCAGGATCGAGTCATCGTGCTTTCTTCTTACCTTGGGATAAATCCTAACCATCAAGATCTATTGTAATCGATTTCCTGTATAAACAGACGACAAGACATTACGACATCTGATTAATACCGAGTCCAAAGCAAATCATCATCAACCATGCATTAAACTGATATATATTACAAGGAGGAGCATTACATTTTAAACTTCCAAGTTCAATTTTGGCGCACCGCTGACTTCATATAGATCCAACAGGTGTAAAAGACGTACTCAGAAGTTACTCTAAAGAGTTCCGCACATTGAATACTTCTTTGAATAGTGCTGCACGTGTTCTTTCCGGCGCATAGATGTTAATAAATCCTCTTTCGGTTTTTTATAGAAGACATCTTACGACGTATTTCATTACGACAATTATGCTTGTGAGCACTATTTAAAAAAACTTAAATTTTGACCAGCGTGAGATTTCATTTAGACTTGCACTTTTTTCCCTTAATGAGCTACCACCAATGAAGTCGAGTCGAGATCATGAAAATATTTGCTTAATAACTGCTAAAATAAGTAAAAAGATTAGCAAAGAGAATCAAAATTAAATGGTGAACAATGCGGTATTATATTCAGGACTTCAATTTTGCCCATCTGCATCCATCCGATTACGACACTTATGAAGGAAACTGACGCTGGAATCCGCCAACGAATACAAGAGAGGAAGGCTATATTTAGATATGGCTGCATTTCGCCGAAATGCGATGAGATAATTGTGACTTGGGAAACACCGCTCTCTTCAGCAGTAGAGAAAGCTATTTAGCAAACTCGCTAGTTCTCTTGAAACTCGTTGCAAAGTAATGCACGACAAAAAGCCGTGGTCTCAAAAGCAATTTGAAAGCGGAACGTTTGCATAACAAAAACAACTATCTACAAAAGCTAGCGTTACTTAAATAAATAGAGTAAGTAGGATACTAATTAGTGAGGAACAGATGAGAGTAACAAGCGAAGTATTTCCATTATTTATTACGTAATTCGACAGAGATAACAAGAGAAATTAGATAGAACTAAACTAGAATAAACTTCGCTGAATCTTATACAAGTAAATTGAAGTTATATTAATACATAATTAAACTCTTTTCTCCCTTTCTCGACAAAAAATAATTATGTTCTCAAGAGTAATTTATATTTAAATTAATTTACCCAACTGTTTTATTTTCATTACGATAATCACTCTAGAGGGGCTTATAAACTAGGACCCCATAGGCACTAACACAAAGATAACAGGTGTCCTCCTTGATCACCATCGACGCCAATTGCCGTTAATTTCCTACGTAATAGATTGCTTGAAAACATGAGCAGGTAGAAACTTGCGGGCCCAAACGAGTTTTGATCGGCTTCTTCAATGCTAGATACAATCCGATTGTTAAAAACATTGTACAAATTAATTAAACCTATCAGTACGTCGGTAACCCAATTTATTGTGCTAGTACCCTACGACATTCAAAGCAACTACCCAGATTCGCCATACGCATGAACTACCTCTTAAAAAGAAAAAAAAAACATACTTGATATTCAGCAAGGTCTGTCGAATAATACAATGGGCAGTAAAATACTTTTAACTAACACCTACAGCAACAACTGATTTGTGAAGTGTCACCCTTCTAGGTAAAACCGTATTCCAGATCAATCCCCGAATCAAACTTATCACCGAAATCTTTCAATACCTCCATGTGGACATTGCCCATACATCCCCACGGACCTTCGACATCTTGGTGGAATGAGCGTGAACCGTTTCCACGGTGATTCGCGGGGACAATCGGAAGGAGAGGAAATTGATGGGGGAGTGAAGCGACGCAGCTTCCCATCTGCGGTAACGGTATTCGTTTTCACGTGCAGGCGGTCGAAAGGTTGAGAGGAAGGGATTTTGGGGATAGGCTGATCATAAGAGGCTGAATTCGGTATAAAAAAGAGTTGACGCGGGAGAGAAATGACACCGCTGCCAAATCTTCCACTGACTTTCAGTCTCACCTCAGGTAATTGGAAAGAAGCTACTATCTTTGGATGAAACTCCTTCAAGTATTAAAACAACTTATTAAGTATTAAAAGTAGCTTATGAGCGGTAAAAAATATGATACGAGCTTTAGACCGATATAAACTCATAACGTATTTCAATACGTAGGTATGTCTTATCGTAATATATATAAAGTATAAAAATTATTGGACTTTGTATTTTATACTAATAAAAACATTAAGCGTATGATTTAACGATAAGAATATACTTCACCTTACCAAATCGAGATATTAAATGTTTATAAATCATAACAAACCTCTCATTAATCAAGCTTTTCATCAAAACCATAATATTATTATTTCACTCGGTCTGTGACGGGAAAAGATATTGGATGACGAAACTAACAGTAACATTTCTTTTTTGTATCTCTCACCTCAATTTTAGAGCGAGATTTCTAAATACGAGACGGACAACAAAACACGCCGAAGACTTCACTACTGCGCCGAACGGACATGATTTATACAGTTTCCGTTATGTCAGAAGCAGAAATCGCTTCGAGTCAAATCACTCGAAATGAAAACGTAGCAGAAAAAAACGTTTCTGGATTCCGAATCAAATTCCTAAGGAGACGAGAGCGTGCGTTAACAAAAATTTTTAGCTGGACGGCTGTCTAAAACGTTACATCACGGAATGACTTCGCGGTAATGGGTGTGACTGAAATAAAACGAACCACATTCCTCCGAAAAAGGAAAATCTAAAAACGGGAAAGATATGTAAGCCCACGCAGGAGATGACCTACGGAATTACGGCGTGAAGATGAGCACGCCTCGATTACCTAATCTCCGAATTGAGGATGATATTGGAATGAAGAAGGGCATTGGGACAAGAGAACGAGCAACTTCTTCGGCACGCAACGTCTTTTTATTCGAAATCCGGACGTGCAACTTTTTCACGACCTCCAAAGATGCTCGGTCAGATAAGAGACGGGAAGTAAAACACAGGTGCCCCACTCTGTTTGGGGTCCTCCTCTAAAAAAAAGCTTAATCTTCGAATGGTTTAACTTAGACATTTCCTTCTTAGGAACCAGAATATACAGCTGTATTTCCTGCTCAAAGGGAAAGTGAAAAGGAACCAGGATATGATTAACAAATGAACTAACACCTAAATTTAATTGCTAGCCCAAAAATTATCAATCCATACTGCCTTTGATAAAATTTAAACTTAAGCATATTTAGCAAATAATTATGTTTAATTAATTGTCACTAATCCTTTTATTTAAAGTAACTCTTATTCCGTAACAAAACCTCATTAATATTCATGCTTTACAAAACTTTACACACATAGATGGTTAATTAAAGTTATAATGAAAAGTAAATGTGCATCGATACTAAAGCATGATCCAATATTTGGCACAAAAAAATGGCCAAAGTAGCATACATACAATACCATCTTATTCTTTG
Organism: Pantala flavescens; assembly: GCA_020796165.1. Classification (NCBI taxonomy): domain Eukaryota; kingdom Metazoa; phylum Arthropoda; class Insecta; order Odonata; family Libellulidae; genus Pantala; species Pantala flavescens. The sequence goes on along the minus strand of CM036879.1, from coordinate 19,900,510 downwards.
GTTTTCTTTAAATTAATTTACTTATTACTTCCATGAGTCTTGAATTTTGACATATTTAACTCAACTTGATGACCTTAAAAATAAATAGGCGAGAGAAAGTATGTGAGCATACCAAAATAATTCTTGAATTTGAAAAAAAACTTTTACAACTATCATATTGCAAATTGGCACAAAAGCTCCTACAAGACATTTTCCCTCCATAAAGGGAAAAAAGATTTTTTAAACTCCTAACGACAGAACCTTCACCTTCAATCCTATATCTAATCGATTCCAGCCTCCTTATCAACACCAATAATCTATACCAACAATCACTGCGACCATGGGGATACAATGAAATATTTTAAACCTGCTAGAAAAGGACTACTTGTAGATCAGAACGTCAGCTGTGTACCGCTACTTCTTAACAACTCTTAAACGATGATTTCAGTCTAGAAACATTAAATGAGGCATCAGCCCCTTCGCTTTGAAATCAACAGCTCGGACGCCGGTTGAGGGTACCCCTAAGCAATCAGTCACTAAAAGCACAGGGGGAGGGAATGGAGTTGACTATGAGGGAAGAGTCGACGCCAATCTTCTCACCGGTGAAATGTCAACTTGAGTGCGGCGAAATGACCCTCGGACGACCGCATTGGTAGAGCATTATTGGAAGATTGACCAGGAGGATGATTAGTGACGAAGATTGACTACTGAGCACCACTCTTAAGCTTAACGGAGATAAAGTTAAAAGGACGCGTTCTTATGAAAGATGATAATTATTCCATCGTAATACGGAAACGGGAAAACATATGGCAGAGACGGAGAACACTACCCTCTCTAATTGTAGTGAAAAGAGATGTAAATGGAAATGGATTTCTGAGAGAGAGGATTGTTAAGTGAAAAGCTATTCTTCAAAGAGGGTGGGTTTATGGGCAATGCTGAGAGGATTAGAGGGGTAAAAAGGATGGAGTCGCTGCGTGCAGGAGGGAATTTAGAAAATCAGAGTGATTCGTGGAGTGCTGAGATTGGAAGAGGGCCTCAGAAAGAGGGAATGACCGTCTGGAATTCCTTCGAACTCCGGAAATTAACACGCATTTCCTCCATCGCCTTTAGGGGATGTTCTTCTGCGTATTAATGGAATTTTTCGATTAAAAACTCGGAAACGCTTATGGAACGGGGTTCTTCCTTGCGATTGAGTTTAGGCGAACGACCCTCGGAACAATTTCCGTTCCTTCGGATGATGAAGACGCTGTATCGGACATTCCCGATGATTCGATGCCCCTCATCCGATGCTGGAACAGGTGCTAAGTGCCCGTAGATTAAAGACGCTGCTGTGAGTTGTGAGCGTTGATTAGAAGTGCAAATTCGAAGTGGTCCGTTCGTTGAGAATTTCCGCTTAAGGAAGAGGAATTTCCTCGACCGCTATTGAATTTTGATTTGCTCTCGTTTGCCGTTGACTCTGTATGCGTCGATGGCCTCTCACGTTGCATCGGCGGTGCGATACTTCACGTTGAAAAAATCGCGGAACAACTTCTAGTTGCTTGAATTTAAAGTCGAAAATAATAATAACGAAGCTACTAATATCACTACAAATATATTCAAATTTGAAAGCGCATATTAGCGTTAATTAATAAGCCTTCAATCGCAGTAACTTTTCTATCTTCTATATTCTTCTTATATTTCTATCGGAAGCACAAAAACTTATAAAGATACATAACATTTTAAAAGAATTAAGTATACGAAGATAATTTCTCATTCTGAATTTCCAAACTAATACATTAACAACCTGTGATATAACCTCCACTTTTATCTATGACATTATGATGAGATTCATAGTCCGGAAAGTAGAAACAAAAAGTAAAGACAAGAATACCCTTTTTCGAAATTCTGTAAAATACAACTAAAAGGAATCGCTTCGAATTTGAATAACTATTCAAGGAATCAAAAAAGAGAGGAGAATTTTGAAAATGTTTAAACATGACGCTGGAGACTAGAACGAGAATGATAAACCACTTGAAAAAAATTTCCTCGATTTTTATCGAGCATTCCGAAACGATTCTCAATACTCATAATATCTCAATCTTAGTAAAATACCAGATACAGGTTCAATTGAAATCGGAACATAGATAGCTATTCATTACACTCTTATCGATACCGATATTTATCAAACGATCAACAGCGACTTCCTCCAAAGACACACCGAGTAGATTGGGATCTCAAAAAACAATCGAACATAAAAAATTAGCCGTGAGTACAAAACTAGAACTCTACATTTATGAGGTCAATTTAGTAGCCTCTTGTACCCTTCTACTGTAAGAAAATTCTCAAGTAAGGCCGCTGCCTCATCTCGTGGAGTTTACCGTAGGGGATACGTAGAGAGCTTTTCTTACGGTTGTTCGGAGGAAATGGATAGATGCGTGACAGATGCTTGCAGAATCTCGAGCGAAAGGTATGAGCGAACGCTGTGTTCCTAACGGCCCGAAAATGAGCTCCTGGTAGAGCAAGGTGAACGGTGCGTCTCAGGGCTTCGGAAGGGTTGAGAGTAGCGGAAGAAGATGGCACGCAGTTGAAGAGCGTGATGCGAAGTAAGGTGAACGTTGACGAAAACAAGATTGACAACACGATCGATACTCTATCACGATTATGAGAAATTATTCCGGTAAATTCACGCTCTATAGATATAGACAAGCTCTATAGAACTAGCACTATAAATACATCAAACGCGTTAGAAGTATAGATATTGGCCTCTATGAGAGCTTTATTTTCTTCCTACTCTTACAGATAAGAAGAGATAAAAGCGAAGGTCAGGCAGGAAGACAAAAACTTCTTTCACGAGATGAATTGACGGAAAAAGGTGGAATTAAAGCCGAAGGCAGGAGACGTGGAGAGATTCTTTGATTGCGAAACTGAACACTTGAGAAACGCATGCAATGAGTCAATGACGGGAATTTGATTTAGACTGTAGCGCTATCTATCGAATTCTATAGATCCACTCGAAAAACATTTTAATAGCTTTTAACTTAAATATACGTTTACTTGTACTATTCTAATTGATCGAATACGAAAAAAGTACGTTCGTTAAAGTTTGATAACTGAAATCAATCCAAATAAAAGCGAATAATTGTACTATTTTAATGAAAAGTATTTATATAATGATGATATAACATATACTCCACATTAAAGAAAACAATTATCAGGTCATAATAAGAGAAACACAACGAAACTACATAGCAATCACAATTAACATGAGAAAGTTAACTTAATTAATTAAACCTCGATTTTGGCTAATTAGATTAATATTTGGGGAAACCAATGTAATGAAAGTAAAGACAGGCAAAAATACTCTGCGTTATTCGATTAAACTCTTCGCCGTTTCCACAGATATATCTGAATGCACCTAATACAAACGACTAACGAAAATGACCACAAATGGATTGTAAAATTTATCGCGAAATATAACTCGACGACTTTTTATTTCGGGACATCGTTATTTAATTCGCTCCACGAGAAAATTAGTTAGAGGATTACAAATATTGATCTAAGATCCAATTATGGCGGATGTTTGATAGGGGAGAGTGTAGGAGTACTAAAACAAACGTGGGCGAGGGAAAAAGTCGTGGATTATGGGGGGACTGTGGGGGAAAAAATGTGGGAAGTGTTCGCAAAGAGAGAGTGGCGTTGGGTCAGCGCTGGTTCCGGCCCAGCGCCCTCTCCGGTCGATTGTTTGGAGATTCAAAAACCGTTCCCCGCGGCGTATGGCCATTCCGGTGGAAGGGGGAAAAAGCCAACCACTTCCGCATGCTGAAAAATATGAAGATTTACCCGATGACGCCGCTCTTCAGTCATTTGCTCTAAAGAGCGCTTAGCCAAAAAAAAATCGCCTCTGTATCGATCAGCTCAGTACAAAAAACGATTTATTGACGCTTAACGACTTGGGGCTTCCGATATTTGAAACGTTATCCCCGAAAAACGCAAAAAATCATTGTCGAGCCTTTTAGCGAACGTCCAATCGGACGTATGATGCACAAAAAAATACGAAACACATCTCGTCAATTACTAACGAGGGCTGGTTTCCGATTTCAAAAAGCAATGAAATTACCCACGCGGCAGTAGAATTATTATTTTCCGCTCTTGATGCGCCCGCTGGAATATTTAGAGGGAAATGGATTGGAAAACTCCATAAGGGGAAAGTACTTTTGATCATCGCTTTCATCGGAATAGAGGATGACGCATTGGAACATCCTTACATCGCCAACATTTACATCGATCGCATTATACTAAAAGTTCCTCTCTTAATACCGCAGGTCAAAGAGTGATACTGTGCGGAACACTTCGTGAAGTACCCACACCGTTAACAATATTCTTTCATGCTCAATAAAATTTCCTTACATTTTTATTTCACAGACCTCCTTTAATGTAATCTGAAAGCATTTACTTTCACCACAATATTTCGGGTAATAAATAGATAATGATTAATTTGAAATCTGCAAGTTATAAAGTAACTATTATTAACTTCCATTAATTTTCTTTGATTAAAAAAATCATCCATCTACACAATGCAAATAATTTTTTTAAATGTTACGTTCGTGAAAATTAAACAATAATAAGATCCACACAAATAACCTTTCTTCCTCAAATACACACATCAAAGATATGTAATCAATGAACGTTGACATGACCAAAGTATTACCCATATTTCATATCGCAAATTTCGGACTAAAACATTAAATACCTTTAACGTAAACTAGGTACAATTCAATGTTGAATTACACCCGTTAATGCTAACTTAAATCCATCACAAACTTGATGAAAAAAATCGCATTAAACCCACACGATGTGGCCGGATTAATTCGTGACTTTTTTTAACGAGACACGTAATCAAAAGCGTCATCTCTCCACGAGAACATTTGCGGTTTAACTTCAAGGATTCGGCAAGGATAGACGAGCGGTCTCCTCGCTTTTTACCGAAAGAAAGAAACTGAACCTCAAAGCGCCGAGTGAGCGGTCATGAACCATTAATGAGGCCTTTGTTTGTTTCATGCACGCCCTTGGTGTTCTCGCGGCTGAGTGCTCATCTCGTGACGGTATTGCGCAGTGAGATGGTGATTCCGAACGAAGACTGTTCGTTCAGAGATTCAACCACTCTGCGGGCACATCCAAAACTCTTATTACCGACGGTGTGTGAGAGCATGTTGCGATTACGAGTGGCGGACGAAAGTGCGCTTACGAGTGGATTCTACAAATGGAATGAACGATGTCAAAGCGAGTTGCTCTCGACCGAGATGATACTGAATAATCCACAACGGTGAATAACGGGGACGAGCACAGGCATTGTGTTTCGAATTAGTGCGATGAAATGCACTTACGCCGAAAGCGTCACTCGATTTTTGAAGAGTTGAACTATGAGTTTTGGAAAATCCATGTTGTTATGCAAGCGCGTGTGCCGAAGAAAGAACTTAATACCATAATCATCCCGAAAAGGAGTACGAAAAAAATAGATTTTCAATCTTCCAAAAAATTCTGGACAGTCTGAGAAAAAGAAATAAAACACTAACTGTACCAAGGAGAACCGTAACTTCTCAGTAAATCAAAATTATGTTTTCAAAGGGTATTTAAAGATGATATTCTTATTCAATCATTGACAAACTACTTTAACACGGTAAGAATTAGTGAAACCAAAAACCATCCTCCTCTTCGAGAACAGAAACATCATCCTGGACCACAAATGACTTCGAAGTGGATTACTCAGAAATTACAACTCGAACCGCAAACAGAAGATGGCATTCCTCGCGGATTTTCCCGTATTCGTTCCGCACCAGAATAGCGCATTAGGAAGATTTACCGTCCGAAGCCGATTTCATCCGCAAAACCATAACGAAAGGCGCAAATCTTGAGCACCGTTAACTCTCCTGGAAGAATCCTCTGGGAAACAAAGGTAGGACGCGGGCAAAAAACTGAAAACCCTACTTTTTGCGCCTTAATTACAGCTCGACCGATAAGTCACCAGCCCTCGGGAGACTTAGAAACGTAAACAAACATTTTAAAATGAGACCGACCTCCTTTCCAATTGAACCCCCCTTTTTTAATAAACCTGAGACGTGCTTAACCTCTGGAAGGTCGACGCCAGGCGGCATCTGAGAGACGTGACAGCCTGAAGATGGGGAGGGCATCTCGAGAGAGGAGCCGTGAATGGGTCGCGGATTCTGTGTCGGAGGGAACAGGTGTCAGCTGGAGATTAGGGGCGCTGGGGTTTATTGCCCGGAAGAGAGGAAGGGCGGTGTGGGACGACAGCAGGCCCAACCATCGACCAACAGAGCGTGATGCGCTCGGTTAACTGCTTCGCGCTACGCACACTGCATTGGCGAATACGTGTACTCCTCCGATCGCCAAATAATCACTCTCTCATGATTAAATTACGAGCAAGGAACATATATTCCGAGCACCGTACCGATATTTGCGAGGATGATAAAAAGCCTATACAAAGAAGTCTGTTTGTCTTCGTTAAAACGCACATCCATTTGAGCTGACACTTTTCAACCGTTCGCCGCGAATTTTACGATGATTCAGCCACAAGTGTCCTCTTCATCACCGCGTAAAAAAGCGCGAGATACGGCGAAAGATTGATGATGAACGGTGAAGAGGTTCCAGTGCTGGATACAACTCCTTCCTCATGTGCAAAAAGTACGAATCTTTCGCGAACTGACGATAGAGATCTGGCACCAAAAACTCACATTCGTTCAAATAAAAAATTAACGCTTTTCATGATCAAGAATGAGGACGGATTTATCAAAGAGGTGATATGATATCGCCTGAATTCATAGTTACATCGATTTTTAACCGTTCACAATAGACAATCACAAATCATAATCCTTGCCTTTGAGAAACCAAGGATGGCTTATCATTTTTAATTAAGTTCAGCATAAATTTCTAATAAGTATAAAGTAGCACGTAAAGAATACGGACTACATTGATTGACACACATAATTTAACATTTTCACTTCCTAGGATGTCACGAGTGAGATTAAATTCGTGATGCGTGTGCCTAATGCGTTTCTGCACAGCACAAAATATACGTCGCTCAACATCTATTAAACAGACCCAGAAAACGCCTATTTTTTACAAATAGGAAAACTTCACATTAAACTTACGAAGGGATAAGTGTCAATTAGGCATGAAAAACGAATATAAAATTCGCGTACGAAACTCCCTCGTGCAGAGTCTTCCAAAACTTCCACAAATACGAAACCTTGGCGTAATTAAATTCACCACCAAGTTACGCGCAATACATATATTTAATTGGCTATGAGATTCGGTCCACTGGGCACAATTCATTTGTTTGCAAACTAGTTCCGATACAATCTCGAAAGACTTCACAGTCTGACGCCAGCGCAAACGGAGATTTCGATGCAAACGCGCTTTTTCTGTTGACATTGATGAAAGCAAGCTCTTCCAGGAAATTTTCTAATAGATCCGCAAAAAATGGCAATCTTATAGACGGTTTAAGATAGCGAGTTTGCGTAATCGACGAGTTATTTCGCGATTACTGGGGAGATAAGGTTGGAGTAAAAAATGCGTTGAAAACACTCGTTATCACTACTTTACAGTAGAAGATGGAAGACTAAGTGGAGTGATATTTATCCGGAAAAGAGATTTTCAAGAGACTTATGAACGAATGAAATACCTTCTACCTTTTCTCTTCAACGTAGATAGATATATTCATGCACGAGCGAAATATTATCAAACTAACAGATCTCATAATGCGCACACAATGAAGTGAATATGAAAAGCTATGAATACGAATATGCGAATGAATCCTTAGGACCTTTAGGAATTAATTACTAAAGGCAATGAATATTATTCATCCATAAGCAATCAATTACGTAAAGAGTGACTTGAAGGAATTAAGAGGGAAAGCTTTTGGGAGTAGAGTGCCTTGGCATAGTTAAAATTGGAAAAGTTCACGATCAACTAAAGGTCTACTACTATCTTGGAGAAATTAACATTCTAAATTTACTTCTGAAATGATTTAACGAAACATAACATACTCTTTCTCCTTGAAAGTATACTAAAGATATTTTATATTAAATAAATAATAATACAAATTCCTCAGAACACCGCCTCCTAGGAAACAGCGGGTGATTAACCGGAGAATTGCAGCATCTTAGAAAAGAAAGGTAGTCGCTGTTAAGCGAAACTAATTAATTCGAGCAGTTATGAAACTGCTTCAGCCGTAACGGAGTTGACAGCAAGCAAGTTCACGAGGATGGAGCATAACAGAGTGACGTCGGAGGAAGATAATTCCACTCGGGAAGTGTTAATTAAGCCTGTCGATGCCGTACTCCGTAGAGGGCACGGTTCGAACCACAATGCTTCCTTTGCTCCGGGAGGCTTCCACGAAATGTAAGGAGTTATAGGTACTCGTCTTTCCTACAAACCTCTTCATGTGAAACATTCCATGTTCAAACAATTTAACGTGTATTTTTTCTTAACGAAAATTCAGTAAGTCAAACTTGATCGAGATCAAATCTAGCATGCTTCTTGAGCTTTTCACGAAGAAAATTTGTGAATAATCTTAGGCATAGTAATAAGGAACCAAGTATAAATACGGACTCAATTAGAAGATGTAATTTTAGCCACCCTTTATCCATATTACCATAAACATGAGCGAAATAAAATAAAAATGAATCTTGACCCTAACATCTACTTCTACATTCATTAAGTCGCAGAATAAAAATGAAATTCACTATAATCAGATATAATCAAGGTTGACTTTGAAGGAAAACTTTCGAAAAACTAGTTACCTCTTTAGAAATATAAATCAGTGCTAGTAACCAAGTTCTCTTATTTAATTTGTAAACAAATAACGATCTTAACATATTCTACACCAATCAAGTTTCCTACTCATAAATTAAGAAGTATGATTAAAACAAATACGTTTCGTTTCAAAAAACGTAAAAACCGTGAGACAACCCTAAGCCCAAAACCACAATAAAGCAGCAAGAAAAGGGAAATTCAGCTGAAACAGCGGATCGGTTTCATTTTACATGTCATTTTTTCGGGAGACGGTCCGCTAACAAATTTTTATCCGCCGCTTCCAACCCTCCCGAAGGAGATAAAGGATAAGCCAATTAGATTCCCACCATAAATGGGTCATTCACGAAACTTAAGCCTCACGCCCGCCGCAGGGCGAGAAACGAGGACGCGTGCAGTCCGCGCAAATAGGGAAAGTGAGCGTAAAACACGCGAATTCGTCATTGCAGACGACGGAATAACAGGAAAATAGCTTGGAAATTAACGGTAACTTTTACGACGGCAAATCACGAAAAGAGAATGACTTAAATGTCAACCGTTGACGCGAGGAATTTCCCACTGAAATCAGCGCGTCTCCCGAACGTTGAAAAATGTCGGCTTTGGGCGGATTAAGGCCTTAACGAGGGATTAAACGGTCTTGTCCGGAAACCCGCTAAATGTAATCCGCGAAAACAAAGGTGGGGGAGAACCAAAGGTGACGATGGAGACTTATTAATTGGCTGCTTAAATGTCCCACCTACTACGTGTGCAGAACACTGAGATAAATCTAGTTCCATCCGAAGCTCTGCTCGCTGTCGCACGTCCGATTCTAGACGAACCGTTATGGGACAGCGGTAAATATTTACAATACGCGCAAGGATAGGAGGCGGAAATGTGCGGTTTTGCTTTATAATTTTGTCGAGGAAATAACATTAATCCGGACGATTTAGAAGTCTCAATACCACGCGACATTTGGTTAGAAGAGTGCGACGCCAGTAAACAGGATAATTCACGAGTCTTTGTGGTAAAAACCCGTGCTCATAACTCATTTACAAGTGGTTATTGGAATATTATAAATGCATCAAGGAAACTGGAGAAGTAGTTTCTCTAACATATGCATTCAAATTTTATGGAATAAATAGCAGTAACGTGTGTAAAATTCCTAGTAAAAATACAAAAAAATCATTATTACATTAGATTGAAATTATTCATACGAGGAGCACGTAAAAATATGAAATATGCAGATTAATAGTTTTCAAAGTATTTTCGTATTCATATAATTACTGACTTCCGGACGATATCAGAGAGAACTTCCTTATACTCGAAATAATAGAAACGATATACGTCTACGTACATAACGTAAATAAAAACAAAATTTCCGAAGCATATGATAAAAGCGATGGTTTGATTTTTCAATTCCATCATTACTATCGATATCATAACATACATTCACCGAATTCACAATGCAACCTAAACTCTTCTACTTTGATTAAAAAAACGACAAAAATTTACCATTGTCTCCAACTACGTTTGAACCCATAAAGAAAATTCAAAACTCAAAACAACCAAAGAAGGACCATGCGTATCACGAACCGACTTACAAAATCGCAACGATGTCAGGGTTAACAAATCCACAACCGCTGGAATGCAAATGTAAACCGAGCCTTGGTACATGCAACGATGTCAACATGCAGTAGAGCACTACCCCGCAAGAATTCCAAATGACTTCATTACGATGGATTCGGAAAAAGGAAACCCACACTTCATCAATCTGCATAAATTGACTCAATTCGGGTGATGATGCACTGGCATAGGCACCCGGCACACTAGCCTACGCAAGCTGAACCTCCCGCTTGCAGACTCCCAGACGCATTTAAAAGACTCGTCATTTCCGCGGCGATTAAGCGAAGGATCGCGAGTTATCCGGGGTCTAATGGGACACGACGACTCTCTGGCACCCCCACATGTCGCGTGAACAATCACGGCAATCGCACGGGATGTCGAATGCACCGAGAGGCACTTGAGAGAGAGCGCATGAGGTCACGCGATGAAAGATTTAAATGCTGCCAAGGCTGAGTGTCGGCGGGTATATTGAGGCTGAAAGGATTGGCAATTGTTCAACGAGCAAGGCCGCACGAGAGGGCACTCTGAAGACGGACCCGTGGCACGTGTCCCGGACGAGGAACGAATCCGTGATGAGGTGAAACCGATTCGAAACATTTTTCCAATTCGCAGGAACGACGAAAATGCTCTTGGGATGCTCATCCTGAACTCGCTCTAAGACAAGATAAACGGTAGGTTTCTTAGGATCAATACTACTTTCAACGGACTCGAGAGTAAAGCTTTCCACGGAATTCGAAGTAGACGGAAGACCAGGGATAGCGCGATTGTAATTCAAAAGCGTTATATCTCCAAGAAAATAATACACGCTGATAAATACGTGAGAATTACTAGAGTGAGAGTATGAGAGTGACAAGAATTGATAATAAGACTGAGTAAACAAATATCACTTGATTTCCTGTAATCTGACATATAGATAAATAAAAATGAAAAACAAGTGAAATCCATTGATTTGAAGATAAATTGACCGAATACATTTATTACCCATTTAAATTCATACTGATCTCAAGCCATGTTATTCACTAAATCCTTATTTTTCTCCCAATATTTTTACCGAAAATCTTGCGTTAGAAGTACGATTATTGTAATTCCATAAATTGAAAAATTAAATTTGAGGCACTTGCGTAAAGGAAGTCGTTTCACGGGATTATTCAAAAAACTTAATCATTCACTGGTATGGATAGCACAACCAGTAGTTGGGTTTTGTGAAAAGATTACGAGTTCGGAGAAGATATTATGCATTTGCGTCCAACAGCAGGTCTTCCCAGATAATGAATCGATGGACTCGTTGTTTCCGAAAGTAACAAATATTCTCAATCGTAAAAGAAGTTAGAGTCAACAAATAGCTTTTCCCGAACAAGTTTTCGATAAAAATGTTTTTGCTTTTCAATAACGGGATGACGCCTCATAGTTTCCGCCCTTGCCAACTTCCGGACAGGAAGCGCGACCATGATGAGGAAAGATTGCTCGACGAAGTTTCCTTTTAGCGCGGACACAGCTTAAATGAGAGGATTTGTGAAAAACTACGCGTTGGCCGAGAGCACTCATCTCTACGGACACCGATCGTACGACAGGATGCGTTCTGTTCGACATGGGAGTGAAAGGTTGCAAAACTTTGGAGGCTGTCCAAAAGATTGTAAGAAAAAAAGTTTCAAAAAAGAAATGAGACGAAATTAATACAAAAATTTGTAATTAGACAACTCAAAATAAGACAATTTTCTCGAAGAAAAAAATATCGAGCGAAAATTAATAAAATACCCCTTTTAATTAAAAATTCGCTTAAGTAACATGAGCTACTTTCTAACTTATCTTGTCCATATCATCAATTGGTCATAATTGATAGCATATCCAAGCAATGATGACATACTTACAGAAAACTAAAAATAATATAATTACATTTTAGAAGTAAAAACTCATTTAGGAAATATAGAACATATATTTATGAAAAGTAAGTAACCTAAAAATTGAGACTCTTTCAGCTAACAAGACGTTCAATGAGCTATTTAAGAATGTCTGCTATTCACATGAAAGCTAATACGGACGAGGACAACTATTAAGCTAAATACCTCTCGCAATTAGCAAGCTCATCCGGGAGAAAATTAAAAGCCATCGAGAAAACTCTGAGATGAGAGTTCTAGTGGCTGTTTGCCTAACGGCCCTAACATCTAGGGTCTTATCCACTGCGCAAACAATGACTTTCTTCGCGGAAAGTCTCGGAACGGAATTTTATCTTCTTATGGCCTAAATATAGTATGAATGGGAAAGCCCAAAATTAAGTCGAAAAAAAATTCTTCTGCTCCGCAACGAAAAGAACAAAAGCTCAAATCCTTGTATGGGCAAAATCGATAAACACAAAGAAGGGGATGAAGTTTCCAGGCGTGCCTCCCGAAACCAGAACTAGGAGAATAAAATATTCTGAAAGACGAGGAAATTACTCAACCCGGCAAAAAAGAGGCGATTACGAGAGGGGAAAAAGGATGTGGGAAATCCAGACTACAATTCAAAAGAGTTCCCCGGAATTATGTCGTCGTGGAAGACGAAATATGGACTATGGGATGGAATCGAGAGGGCATCCTCCGCATTAAGTCGGTGGAGGAGAAAGGGAGAGTGGTTTTTTCGTGCGGAATTAATACCCGGTAAGACCGGGGACCGGCTCCGAGCGGTAGCGAGAGTTTGGGCGAACTTAAGAAAGAGTTAATGCGGAGGAAAAATGACTTAAGATGAGAAATGTGAGCGAAGAGAAGGGAAAACTGGGGTTTTATGGGTTGGATGATGGAAACGAGAAAGTTTGAGAGAGCTGGTGGATGTTGAGGAAACCGATACATGGAACCGTGATAATTTTTTTCGATATGGTTTACGCTCCGGTTCCACAAAAACCTCAAATTCCGAGTTGGTTCCGGATCTGATCCGGTTTCGGATCCGTTAGTCCCTGGCGAACCGGTTCGAATCGATTTGTTTTTTAAACCCCCAACCAAAAATGTTACAGTTGAAATTTTATGGAGATATATGTTTGATATAAATATATTTATCGATGAAAATAATTATATTAATGAAATTATTTGTGCATATGCCCATATATAACACAACGACTACGCAATCTACATAAAATATACGCAAAAGAGACAAGGCTAATAAAGAAGATCACTGAGAAAAAATATTCTCTTAAAAAAATAATCTTGTCTTTTCAGACTATACCAGAAAATTTCCTACTACAATTTTACAAAAGATACCTTGTATCAATTTCAAGCAAACAAAAATTCAGACTCAGGAAAGTAAAGAAACGGAAGAAAAAAAAAAATTCTGACTCCCACCTTTCGGTATTTATAATCCTCTCTCCATGATTACATTTTCTCTTCATCCCACAAAACATCAAACCCATCGAGAATAAGTGACAAGAACTACTTTCATAAATATACATCACCTACACCTTCACCATACAACTCTCAACGAATAAACTTAAACCTTACCTTACACCCTACTTTCTAGTTCACCACCAATAAAGTTCGACCATAAGTTACTACACCCTTTGCAATAAAAGAAAAAACCCTCAAGGACCGAAACGGATTCTTTATTGGGTCCCGAAACCTGAGCCACTCCACTTTATAAGCCACTCGCTATAGGCGACGTTCTTCGAAACTTGGATCACCTTCGCCCGTAATAACAATCCACCGCAACTCACCATTCTTGTGGCCGTACTCTACAAATTACAAGGGCCGAGAACCTGGCTCGGACTGCCCCGAAGGCCACCTGTGGCCCGTGAGCCACGGTTTACGACCCCCTCCAGAGCCCTCCTCGAGACGTGGAAGGGTGGAGAAAAAAATGAGTTACCGTGGATGGAGCAAAACAAACGTCGTCGTATCGACATTGCACGCCTCAAGATGGCCGCCCTTCCAGAGTTACGTACGGGTGGAAGACGCGTACCCCGGGCGCGCCGCGTGAAAGGCTGCGTAAGAAGAAAGGAATTGCGAAGAGGCCACGCCATTGTGCCACGGGATGAATGGGGACGTGATGGGGGGTTGAGCACGACTCTTCCATGTCCCCTTTTTCGACGCCCTAATACGCCACGGCGCACGCACTTTTAATTACGCTTTCGATCGATAGCTCGGTTCATCTCCACGGGGCAAAATGGAGCGTCTTTTCGCAGCTGCGTGACGGAATACTGTACTGCGTCCGCGACTCGGGAAAAACTTGTATCGATCGCGACTTTTCTTTTGAATGGAGATTCTGCGAAGGGAGAGAGAGCCTTTCCTGTTCGAATGACTTAATTGCGGACTCTCGACCGTTCGCGTGTGGCTCCCGTATTGACTTTGGAGGAGAGTTCGACGCTGTGTACTCAAAAGGGGAAGAGACACATTAGCGGCTGATGAAAATTGCAAACATTCCTATTGTCACTAACAGTTTGCTTCCGCTAAATACGACAGCCTTTGGGTAAAATGAGGACTGGATCTGAGGTTTACATTTGAACAATAATAGGCAGAAGATATATAACGAGAAACATGAAAATATATTAGAATATACTTACTGGAATTACTTGTAGTTGACAGACGTGAAAAAAGTCTGAAACGACCGGGACTCGAACCCGGTTCTACCAGTTTCCGGTTGGTTGCCCTAACCATCATATAAGGACTATACTATCAATATAACTGAATGACAATGTAACTAATAAGAAGCACCTATCCATTGAAACTTCCATTCTCATAAAACTCACTTCTCATACATACGTGTGATAATCAAAGAATGAAATACAAAGGGAAAAATCTTTCTTCTATCCTCCAATAGTGATCCATATAACTCTAAATAGCGAAGTGAACTTTCCAAAAACATCAATAAAAATAATTACACATTACAAATAATTAATTTCATTTATCTCGAAAAATCATTCATCACTCACTCGAGAGAGGGGATGCTGTCAACCGAAAATTAGTATCCACGAATTGAATTCCAACTTAACTACGATCCTAGATTTTAAAAATGTCATACAACATCAAGGAAGTCTACTCATTTCCATTCAAAACTTTCTGAAGCCATTTTCCCTCTCCCTCGAGACCAATATGGATTCGACAGAAATTAAAACATTCTCCGTAACTTAATTCCGAGAGGCAAAAACTTTTACCGCGTTGGTTTCAAACGAGATTTATTCCATCTCCCAAAAATCTGGAGGGAACGGCAGGATATGAATCAATATCTGTGCTTTGAAATAATTTACGAGCAGGAAAATCTCGCGAAAGAGCAGAATGGATTTGATCCTTGGGAATACGAGGTGAGAAGAAGACGTGGTATCTGATGAAAAAAGATCATGCAGAGAAGGAATAAATACTATACGAAGGGATGAAAAATAAAGTAACAAAAAAGTTATAGAGAAATTTAAATTACTTTACCAATAAATTTCGCAAAAATAAAACTTACGAACGATTATGAAACGAATCCGCGAGATAATTGATAGATACTAATTGCCTAAGAGCTTATCTCAAATCAAAGTCTTGAATTACCTCCCCTATAAACTTAATTACATAATTAAATCAACTCGCAAGAACACCAAATCATTCCCTTAACACACGAAAGACTTTGAAACCTGACGAAAGAATCCTCTTCGTGCGAACCATCTATCACCTTTAATTAAAACATCGTAATCGAGCGAAAAATAATTTCGAGAGACGAATGAAGAGAAACCTCGCATTCCAGCCGTCGTTCGCCTTCAAAAAAACCACACACGCGTGCTCGAGTGCATTATTTCGAGGCTCGTCTCGCTCGTAAAAAAATCCGCGCTTTTTTCGACTTCGTGAGCGGTAACTGAGCCAAATGAGAAAGAAATTTCTCCGCTCTCTCCTCTTGTTGAGGATGGAGTCTGGAGGTGAGGGTTACGACTGCAGTTTATCATTCAAAGTCTGCTGAGGAGGACTCTACGGGGCGACGCCGCCTTTCTTCGCAGATGCCGGTGTTGAAGGGGAGATTCATGCAAATCGAGGGCCCACTCCGCTCTCAAGGACCCTCGAGGCCTGCGGCGGCTCCCGATTGACCCCGACTCGAGGAAGGCCAACGCCCTCGTCAGCGGCACCTTACCGCACCCACTTGATGGGGAAAAAGCGATGGTGACGAGCGTGCGAAGTACGTGGAGAGGCTTCGATTCCCTCCGAAAGTGATTTCGGAATTGTTCCAAGGCGACGAAGAAAAAAAAGCTGTTTGGCAACGACAAACGAGGGAGAAATGGATGGCATTTTAAGTACCTGATCCTCTCAAACGCTTTTTTCGCCAAAGGATCGACGTAGCGAACTCTTCGTGCAATAGCACTTACGGGCGATTGTTCCTCTAACGTTCAAAGCTACTCTCATTAAGTAAGAGCGAATAGAACTGCGAAAAAATGTACTTAAATAGAAAAATAAACACATATAAGATGAAAAACCTACCATAACGATCATTAATATATTACATATGAATGCAATTCCATAAAATTTCTTTCATGGTATACAGATGCAAGCTTAGAAAAATCCTCATCCAGAAGCTTAAAATTTCCATTCATACATCTAAAAGAAAGATAAAAATTTACACTGACGGGGACTGGAGGGGACAAAGTATTTCGTTCGTACCACCCTAAACTAACTTCTGTATCAAGAACGACGTGAAAGAGCGAGAACTTTTTTGCAGCCACTTAGATGACGACTTTAAGAGGTGAAAATTGAGGAGAGAAAAGGAAATCTGGGCGGAATAAATTTGAATAATCAGAGGAAACAGAAAATGGAACTTCGATTTCGTTGACGAGGAATAAACTGAGGAATTTAAACGCTCAGAAAATTAATGAATTCGTAATCAACTTTCGGTGTTCGAGCGTTTTTAATTGGAATCGCGAAGGCTTCCTCGAAGTTCCGTTCCATCGACGTTTCACCGGAAAATAAAAATTTCACTCCATTTGTAGCGACAGCGAGAACGTATTTATCCTTGACTTCTGACTCTCCAGAAATATACGTAAATTTCAAACCAAAAGATCGTTATGATCAACAGAAATCAAGTTTTTAAAATTAAAACGTTTCTAAGATTTCGTAACAACAAAAAACGAAATACATTTTTCTCTCGTACTTTTCTGATGTTATAATAAATTCATAAAAGTGAGTGTACTGTAGGGTAATTAAAAAAGTTACGGTTGAAAATCAAATAAGAGATCAACATATCAATATTGTTCATAAAACTCAAATAAAACCCGCACGGAAGGACTTGACTATGATATTACTACGATGACTGACATGAAACTGTCCTGAAGCACAAATAAACTACACATCCCTGCCTCAACAGGACTTTATAGAGAGAAAAAAATTGAATTCTCAAACGTAAAAAATCGAGAACGTAACTATATTGAATGAACAAACTAAAATAGCTCACTCGACGGAAATTATACATATTTAACTGAAGGAAAAATAATAAACAGGTCAAGTGTAATTCAACCTTCCTGTAGACCATTATAACATCCTCAACCAGCACTTCCTTCGCAGTGCTGGCATACGTTATTGTACATTAGGAGAATATCCTCCGCATTATCCGTGGGACGTCGCCAACGACTCTAAAGGCCATCCGTATACTCTTTGCCAAGGGATTTTGATTAGCATTTCTGCAATGTTTACCTGCCGCGATCCTCCGGCACTTGAGGTGGAACTCTTTCGGAGGTTGGATCGCCCGTTGATGAGCACGTTGCTTCCTTCGAACTGGAGGTTGCAGGGCGGCGGAGGGTCTGAAGACACCCAGCCCAAGGCGTTGGCTACGCCTTCGTCGTCGTCGTCTGGGTCATCTGAGGATTCTCCGCGAGTGGTTCCTGTCAGCCACACGGATCCGGGTTCGTTCCTCTGCGAAAGAAAGGAAGAAATGAAAAAACTTGAAGGACGAAGGATATTCGGCGACAATCGCAAAATAATGCGTAGAAAATTGGGGTTCTCAACTATAACCCACCCCTCATTCATGCCCACTAAGTGATTCATCCCTACAAGGAGAGGAAATAAGGTGAATTTGCACGACAATTAGCGCATCCAGGAGAAATCTCGGAGGAAGTGGTACCAGAAAAAGTTCGTTTGGCGAGAAGGCTAAAATTACAGAACAGCTGCCCGGAAAGGGAAATATTAGGATTCGAATCCACTTTTCGTCGAACTTTAGTCATCCAAAATTTTTCTATAATAACCTCTGAAGTTTTCATAATATCATCATCACTAATATTAGGTATCTTATGGTAATCATAATTAGTTATGTCATAGTTATAACTCAGTCGAGAAAATATTTTGGTAATCAACCACAAATTACGACCTGTTAGATTAATTATAGAATTTCTTTAAATGAAATACCATTGATTTTTATAACTGTAATACTACAGACAAAATGTGAGTAACCTTACGAGAAAAAATAAGCTACGACTTTAAAAGATTGCGTAGCTGTTCACGAAAAAAAAATCGCTATCTTCCGGAAGCTTTCAAAATCGATCGCATTTCGGAAGAGGAAAAAAATTACGCTGTGAAATGCTGTTAAATTGAGTCCATTCGCCTGTGAAGATAAATCTCTCCTCCAAAAGTTCCGCAGAATTACGCTCGAGGATCGTCAGTTAGGCTTAATGCATCTCCACAGCGCACAGCTATTTTTTGGGGGGAAATCATTCCGGTTGAGCAGACCGTTAGATTCAATGAAGGAGATTTTTAGGTCAGAGGAAAGGGAAAGCTCCTTAAATCCTCGGAATAAGGGCCATTGGAGATTCACAGAACGGCGACAATTACCGGGAACGGAGAAGTCGCGAAGCTGCCACGTTTCGTTTTGTCAATAAAACGTGACAAGTTCCTTACCGGACGTTTCCGGAAGTTTATGACGTACGAATGTGATCAGCAATTTTCTCATTTACTACGGAATTAAATCGTAAAAACATCAGATCAAATATAACGGTAAAACAATTCGCGCACTTTACTTTTTACATGACTACTTTATGAACATTCATGGTCTTACACTATCCAACTGATTTCAGCAAAGCCTGATTACACAATTGTAGGACACGAAATATGCTCCACAATGAAAATTATACTCCGATTATTAATGAAAAAAAACAATCTAGCTTTCATCTGTGTTAATATCAATTGTTAAAGAAAGCTATTGCAGTAATACTTTCGAGAAAATAAGAAAATAATATTCATGCTGGAAATGACAATTTTCCGGGGTAAATTACACCACAAAAGCAATTATTTATGGAGTTCTACAATCTAGCTTTCATCTGTGTTAATATCAATTGTTAAAGAAAGCTATTGCAGTAATACTTTCGAGAAAATAAGAAAATAATATTCATGCTGGAAATGACAATTTTCCGGGGTAAATTACACCACAAAAGCAATTATTTATGGAGTTCTCTGACAATGCATTCACTAAACTCGAATGAACTGCATGCTTAAAAAAATTCACTTCGGTGTAGCTGACAAGTTTGAAATTAAGGTCAAGGCAGTTTTTACATTCACTTAAAACGGATCAATAGATTAACGCTCGCTTACAGCCCGAATTAGCTCTTTTAAGCCAGATACATCACAAGTTGTTTTTCACATGGAATCTAAAACTTCATAAGATAATAATACAGTTTTAGAACACCCGCTTAAAAGTAGACACGAAACAGCTACAAAGTATTAAAACCCAAATTTATAAACATTACTGATTTCATGATCCTATTTCAATCAACTTCCAAAGAACATCTAACGTAATAATTGTAACATTAACAATAATAAATTTAACGTAATTCCAATACTGTTAAACTAATAATTTTACGACGAATTAGTAACAATATTACTGTTGAAAATAAAATAAATTCCGCTGTACATAAGTTATTTTATTAAGTATTTATAGCACAAAAATACACTAATTCATTTCCGACAGCTTAGTTAGACTAATTAAACGTTTATATAAATCCAGGTTTCTTCGACCGAGGTACATTCAAAGACAGCTAACGTCGTAAGCAAGCAAATGGACTATCAATGAACACACTCAATGAAAAGGTGTTCATTCTAAGCCCAAGGAGAGTACACTTTCATTTATCATTCAGCTTGGATTTCTCCCAACCCGTAGTGTTTGCTCGAGTTCGCATTCAGCGGTTGGCAGAACCCGAGATCTGCAAGCGCAATGCAAAAAGTATTTGCATCAGCGCACCGCCGCGGTGAATAGGATCGAAGCCACAAATGATTGCAGCCACTTAGCGAATGATAACGGAGGAGGAAATTCGAAGTTAAAGATATCTACGATTTCCGCAGAAATAAGAATGATAGTTTATTGACTCATGGTATGATTAAATATATCCCCGACTGATAAAATAGCAAGTCGACGCAGGTTTTTCTTTGCTTAAGATAAATGTCGATTGGGGGCGTTCGTTAATTAAAGAATGACTGACTTGGGGAAATATTCATTGCTGCATTGCATAACTGAGAACAACACTTCGTAATCGTCAACCTTTGACGTTACTCAACGGCGATATGCAACTGATGAATGTGCAAAAGAAAAGCAAATCGTTCGACAACGAGACGAAAGGTATACTAGATAGAACTAAAAGCCTCAGGGTAAATTTTCAATATATTACACATCTGCATCCCTTTATTTCAGAATAAAAGGGTCAGAATTGTGGTAATATAGTTTTCACTTTATATCTTTAATCATCCAATCAGTCTTCCGATTTCAATTTGCTGTAGAACGATCTCGCATTATATTAAACCGCTTCAATAGAGAAAGTGACTTCGTAACTTCGATATATCTTTCGATAAAATAAATAATCCAGGGAAACTAGTTCAACCACAAATCTGGGAAAAATAATTCACGCTTAGAAGTATTGTATCTAATTTCTCAGCACGATAGCTTTAGCTCCTGCTGCGAATTTGTAATGACAAAATTACCACTTTTCAAATAAACTCATAACTTAACGTGATTAGACAAATGATTTGGAGATACATAAGTTACGACTGGTGGAATATAAAAATCGGATATTGATTTTTCTTTTCAGGAATTGGTCCCTGCCGAAAATAATGGGGAATAATATTGTCACACAAAAACGTATTTATGAAACAATCACAAGAAAATGTGCTAGGCTCTAACCTACGCCATGCTGAATTCCCTCGTTAAATTTATTATTTCGATTATACATGGCAGAATCATTCTTTTATTTCCTCAGTAAGTAAACTTCGCCCTCCATACTTCAATCACACAATCAATTTCATCATTCCGCAGATAAATTTACAGAAATACTGTGACATAAATCCGAAATTTAATTACTTCATAGTATCCTATCTAGATAATTAAATTTGTCAATCAAGATTCCTTCACTTCTTTACATTTTTGGTTAAATATTTTCTCAGACAATCCTATTTCCATTCAAATCAAGCGAGTGCATTAATCACCGCTAATTTGCATGGATTAAAAGGTAGGTTTTTATTTCCATACCATACTTCGCATATTAAAACGCTCTTTAAACCAGCATTCTTCGTTTAATCCTTATTATAACTATGAATATTACAATTGGAGAAATCGTAGCATCTGAATTCGATACCTATCCAATTAACTTATTCTAATTCAACGTCATACTTCCGTGATAGAACTCATGGCATTCACAAAGAACAAACATTTTTCTAGAGCCAGCGATAAGTTGACGTTGATGGAAAAACACGGAGAGAAAGGAGTACGATTTATTGGTTTTCAGAATCCCTTTCGGAAAAGAAATGACGAACGAGACACGTGCGATCTGCGGCGGGAGACATCATCGCCTGCGAAGAAATAGAAAGTATTGGCAGCCATGCACCGCCGACTCCTTTGGCTCGCGGTGACCCTCCTTGGCAAGAGAGCGAGAGTGAAAGAAAACAGCTGCTGTCTGCGATCGAGAGTGCGCCGTCGCCCAATGCGAGTGTCAGCGGATAGATCGTACGAACAATGCTTGCGGAATGACGAAGGGAACAAAGGACGAAGCAACGGACCTTTATCGTAGAGAAGAAGGAAGCAGGATGTGGGTGGGAAGACTAATTCGTCGGAGAAAAAATTACGAGAGATCGAGCGTGACATTACTCCGTTTTGGAGGATTCTGAGGCCGATGACTGCAACACTTCAGGAGGTAATCTGCCTGGCACGGATCTCTTCGCGCGTATCGTGTGACGTATTCTGTACGATTTTATTTAATTTTCCACGGTGACTAGGGTTGATTCGGATTGCGAATTCCTGCGTAGACGTCCCGATCTTCCGTCCCTCGTCATACCAAGGAAGGGTTCGACGCGATTTGGATCGAAATTATCCACAATTTCATCAATCATTCAATAGAAATTGATTGACTTTAGAATTAAGAAAATGTTTTAGAAAAATTGTTTTATAATGTACATATTTTCGTAATAATTCGTTCATTTAATCTGCAGTTGAAAGGGAAATAGCGAGTTTCGAGGCAGAATAATACGACCACCAACCTGTCATCCACAAAGAATTTCAAATTAAATCACTACATGGCTACTCCATACTCCAAACAAAATGTCGAGAAGCTGTTAGAGTTATCATCGCCATTATTCTTAACACCCTTACTGTCTATTCTCAGCTATCACCTCGTTTGCGACATCCACCTCTGAAAGATAAAAGCTCCCGGGAGAACATTGCGGTCGTTTCATACGGGCAACTGAATCAAACGACTTGCCATAACAAGTTTTATCTCCTCTTCCGCTCAAAAGAATTTTAGGGGAACCAACCCCTTGATCATCTCTAATATGCGAAAGTTGAATAACGAATTAGACAGAGCAATAACTAAGAATCAAGAAGACTGAAACCCACAAATAATAAATCCAACTCTCGCGTGTGGCGAGGACATAGAGAAGGGATTCGATTCTTAATCAACAATTTCAACGCCTGAGTTATACTGAATGGGGAGCGGACTCTTGAAATTTGAACGGATTAGGGCTTTAATACTGGATTAAATGAAAAGCGGGAGATGGAGGAAGCGATAAGGGGTCGAGTGTGGGTGAGGATGGCAGCGTTCCATAAAGAGAAGAGAGTACGGGGATTGTTGGGGAGAGAGGGTGATAAATTGCAGAAGGGGGATATCGAAAGCGAAATGAAAGAAGCTCCGTAAGCGGAATTGACAGCGTTCTGATCGATACGAGGCGGAGGTGATAAGATAAAGCGACACTTTGCCCCGTGTATAACTTCGTGCGCTGTTCGATAGGTAATCGAGAGTACGATTCATCTTCGCGTGTGCAAAATGTACAGAAATGCGCAAATTTACAGAGCGTTCCTTTTGTGCTTTACCTTTTCCTTTACTATCAGCTGAAACCTCGGAATTATAAAGATTTAAACACGAATTATAGCTTCGTAAACAAATACCACATTAATAAAAAATTTAAGCAAATTGAAGATAATAAATACAATAAAAATGGAAGCAAAACCCCAAGGAATATATTTACAGAGTAAACGTTTCCATCTACGCAAATAATTCAGTTTAACTATATTAAATTATTATTATTATCTAGAAAATGATGCTGGTTACAGAATTAAAGAGGGAAACGATACTAGCACATGACAAACGAAGGGAATATTAAAAGACGCAACTCAATTATATAAACATTTTTATGGCCAAGCCATATTCCTTTTCATATTACGTAAAACGTAACAGAAAACTGCAGACAATTTCCCAACTGTAGCGTAAATTAAACCTTTTTCTATTTATTACGTAAAGCAACTTCTCCGCGCATCTCAATGATAAACGGGTAAGTAAAAAAATATGGACTGATGCAAAAGAAAAATTTCGAAAAGAAATCTTTCCTCTCGATGCAGACAAGTACGTAAGACGATTATGAACCGGAGAGACACTACTTAATTGCCCCGGAAGAGAACATAACGATTACTATTTACTTATGAACGCGAGCGTATCCTTAACGATAACATCTGCAATGCTTCGTTATGAGCGGCATTTAATTACGTTCGACCTTCGTTAGGAGGCTAAGTCTACGAGAGGAGAAAATCGAGTGATTTGATTGATTTTTAGCATCTCTAACGAGTTTCACCTATCTGACCGACGCCAGGAAATCCTAGACGCACTATGTCATGGACGAGTAGTTTGGCTCGAACACCCCCGCACTACCACATGCACTCTTTCGATGGAAATGCAGAGGGTTGTAGAGGAAGGGAATTATGAGAATAATTCAATAAATAAACAAGCAGAACACAAACTCTAATAATAATTAACAGGTAAATTTCTGATAGAATAATAAAAAATAATTATCATAATTATAATACTTTGATACTCTCTATTAATATAACGAGTATTCGGAATTCTAATTTCGAGCTCATTCTAGACGAGAAGTTTTAATTTCTTTCTGAACTGAACTGGAGTCCACCTCCATAAATAAGGAATTCAATTCTTCTAAATTCAGAACGGACTTCATTTTCCTTAGTCTTGAACATCAAATTCTCCAGATATGAATTAAGAGAGTGAATGGTAACTATAGCAACTGCTCAACACGTTGAAGTATACGATGACTGCTTTTGGAAAACAATAAGAAAACTAAAAGCTGGAGGGAGTAAAATTACCACTTTATTAACCTTAACTTGAAATACAACCAGGCTTTTCTACGGAATTGTCGTTTCATAACGTAAACAGTAAAACTTCACAACCCTAAACTCCCCATAAGGAAACACAATTTCACCCCTGGCAAACGACACCTCACTTTCACACGCCAGATTTTTCGAGGCTTTTCGACCGAGGCACCCGTCCTAGCTCTCGGGTTCGGCACATTAGCAACGTACACACGTCTGACCCTGTGAGAAACTCTAAAGTCGCCGACACATGTCTGTGGGAGAATCGTCACGCGCTGCTTATCGTCGAGAGAACAGCCGTTCCACCACTCACCACAATCTTCCGAAGTTGTGAACATTCTTTCTCAGGCGTCGGCTTTAGACATCCGAATACTCTCCCTGGACGAAAGACGTTGAGCGATGGATGGGACGGACCAAAACGTGTTACGTTGGGGAAAACGTGTCGGTTATGGACTAGAAAATCCCTAACAACCAACACGAGCTGAAAAACCCTATTTCTAAACCCGAATATCCTACGCGCCGAATGAAGTTCTTTCCGTTGAGTCGCGTGCAGGTTTCGAGCCGTGAAATATAGGATACCATTCCGAGGAATTAATGTGGATGAAAGTCGCTTAAGGTTATCGTGTTTGAGGGAAATGGTACACGCCTCATCAAACAAATGGGTCTGTTGTGATCAAAGCGGAAAGGTAGCGTTACTGAATATTTCAGTACATGACTCTGCTAAAAGGTGCTTAGGGAAACTTCGGTGTATAATCCAATTTGTGATCTAATTCGAAGAATACTCGTACTATAAAAATATACGTAACGAAGAGGAGTATATGCGAACACTATCTAGAAGCATCAAATTATTCTTCTGTCCAGGGGCGTAGCCTGGAATATATCACGAAAGGGGTTTTGGATACGTTGAAAGAACACGATCAACCCTCTTATGTCCTTCATAAGTGAGAAAAGTAAATAGAGTTTAAAAAAATGTAAACCCAGAACCATATATATAATTAAAAATACTTGTTAACGAGTAAAAAAATAATTTTTCAAATTTACTATCGATAAATCCTTGCATAAATGATTGCTGAAGATTTCTAAGTCAATTTAGGAAGTCATGCACGACATTTTTTTTCCTTTTTAGGCATAATTCCACGTTATGGTTCGCACCATTAAAAAAATTCTATTTTGATAGAATATTTTTA
Source organism: Pantala flavescens (assembly GCA_020796165.1). Lineage (NCBI taxonomy): Eukaryota > Metazoa > Arthropoda > Insecta > Odonata > Libellulidae > Pantala > Pantala flavescens. The sequence goes on along the minus strand of CM036879.1, from coordinate 19,874,396 downwards.
ACCCAACTACGCCATAGGAGCTCCATTGACCGAGTAAAATCAAAACTAGCGGACCCAAGCCTACTCGTAACTCAACATTGCTACCAAAAGATTACATGGACGATAAGAAATTCTTTTCTCCCTTATCCTCTTGGCCATTTTCACCTTGGGCTAGGCGATGGTGAAAATGGGAGAACACGAGTGACCATTGGGCGAAGGTACGTAAAAAGCTGACCTCCATACGATACGGAACTGATAAGGTCGGGTAAGTAAGGTCGCTCGGCGTGAATAGACGCTTTAAGAACTTTCCGATATAGTAATTGCGGGCGATTTCGCGGATGTGGAGAAGTGAAAGAACTCGATCGCTCGTTATTGGGGTTCGCTGCCGTTCGTTTTAACGGTTTCTTTCCGTGATTGATATCCTCTGGCGAAGAGATCCTCTGGTCAGCACGTAGGGGTCGAAGACTCTCGTATTGATTGCTACCTTCCGTGGATAACATCTCCTGCTTCACTTTCAGGTCGACGAGTGATTCTCTCCGCCTTTCTAAGGGAGGAAAAAAACGCTACGAAAAACTGCTGCGTGATGACCCTGAGATGAGATTTCTGAGGAATGTTCCCATTCAGACAGGTTCTAAACGAAAAATACGACGGATTTACGCCTTGAGAGAGAGACTCGAGGCAATGAGAGAAGGGTTGGTACATGTACTGTTTAATAGAACTGAAATGAACTGAGAGCTGGTGTTACAAAATTCTATCATGCTAGGTTTTGTTGGACTAAGTAAGGTTTGTGAATACGCGTATTCCTATTCTCACTAATTAAGTTTTTACGACGCAATTTTACAATTTGCTATACTCGTGCATTTCGTCACCTTTTGCAGATATAGCATAGTTTAACTGTCCACATAATAGGCATAAGATAAGATAATATTTACGAGATTTTTCAGGAAACATTTCAGCAAACGTGCCCCATTCATTCTAGAATGAAACGGATTCTTATAATAGACGAATTCTACGTAACTATTAAAGAGGTTTTAATAGCGTAAATATTCCATAAAGAAAATAAAGATTCTTTTGCGTAGATACATTGCATGCAATAATAACCTTATCGGTATCATTCGTGACAATATGACGAATATACAAGATAAACATAGTTTCTCTGAATATACTAATCGTAGATGACGAAACAACCTTTTTCTCGACTATTCCACGGAAAATCAATCTTAAAACACGTACAATTACGCAATGTAACACAAACTACCGTGCACAATGGACATTAAATTATATTTATAATACTTCGGCTTATCTTTGAGTATCTGGTTCGTAGTCCGAAGACGTTTGTATTGTCAACTTTAAACAAAAGAATTCAGTACTATCGTAAATTACATAACAGTAAATACGCGCACATTTGATTCGAGAAAACCGACCTCTCCATCTTTCCAACCCCTCGGGAACGTTAAAATGTCCTGAACACGAGAAACAATAGCGAAACCAGTGAATTATCCCTCGCGTTGCGGAAAATGGACCTTCTCGCTCATATATATCCGCATTATTTCCAACCATCGCTTAATCCCCACGAGCGTCTTAGCGTCGATGGCTCCCTTTACACGGTCGTTTATATCGACTGGATTAAGTGACCGGATTAATGGTGTGTTTGGGACGCTTTACGATTCCGCGGAAGACTCCACGGCCAACAGCTGTTCTCGTGTAAGTTTAATGGCCGAGGGAATCGTGAGCAGAGGAAGTCGTCTGCGAGGTTATACGCTTTGCTACTCAGCAAGGTGATGGTCACAAAGCGGCGGAGAGAGACTTGCTAAGGACGAGTCTTAGTACGTGGATGAAAATGCAACGATGGTGAGCCACAGTGATTCGTAAGCGTTCGAGAGTGATCTCATCCCTAAATGAATTAATCGAGAATTAAATACGAATATAAAGTTTCGAAATCTACTCCGATTTCGCGGATAGAATTTTAAATAGCGAGAGTAGCCGCTAAAATGAGTTGATATACACGCGAGATGACGTATAGATGATACGTGAATTCTATCAGTAAGAGGAAATGTATTTAACTCGGTAGATTTCTCCACTTATTGAAAGAATTTTAAACTATATTTATAATAGATATAATACTGAATACTTTCAATCTTTTTCCAAAATCTCCTCGATGAAACAGATTTCATTAAAAGTCAGAGAATTCTATTTATTTGATAAATGATTTACTTTCCCCATACAATGGAAACAAAACAAAACTGTTCAAGCCCAATAATATCCAAACTATTGCATCATCATGAAAAGTTGCACGATACCCAAGCGAAATACATTCAACTCGTTCGATTCAGAACGCAAATATTTGCATAAATCACATAAATTTTCAACACACATCAGACTTAGCTCACCCGACATCCATTTAATCCTAATCGATTTGAGAACAATACACAATCAAAACTAAATCGAAGCAGTTCATTTTCAGCAGATTTCCCTTTCGTCACGAAAAAAAAATTCCCTTGATTCGACGTCGGATACATCCTGCGGGTAATGAAATTACTCGATGACACACACGAGAAGCTTACGTGACTAAGAGAGAGAGAACTTTCACTCGAAAGGTGAAGGGGTACTTATACATCCTTTACCATTGCGAAACGCGTTTCTACATTACAAGTAATCCTGCGTGGATTCTCATTGGGTTTTAACGAATTTATTGTCCTTAAAAGGCTCGTTCTCGCTGGCAAATGCACCAAGGCTGATCTTTTCAAGGCTCCACGCGACACCTGCCCTCTCATCCCAACGCCCTTTCCGACGGCGCCTCGGGCGGACGACCATCCTCTTTCGATGTTTACGCGTGCACTGTTTCACCAAAGCTACCGAAAAATATCTCCCCTTTTTTTTCCATTCACCCTTATTTACCTCGACCTGATGAAAGCGAAATCTCATTTCTCGAGGCGAAAGGGCATCCCGCGGTTCTGAAGAAACCTCGCCTCGTCGAGCCGGCGTCCCTACGAACGGGCATCATTTATTCATGGAATGTATACATCCGTGTTCCTTTACTTCGCTGTGTTTAATCCTCCGTGGAAATCCGATTGGTTTGGATTACGTAATTCGCTCTCGTTCGCTTAAAATCTCTCTCTCGCATGCGGGAATTTCTTTTACCCCCCAAAAAAATATGCGGGAGATTGGAAAAAAATATTCAATTCGCTTAGAAATATGTTTCGAAACATCTTCCCCTTTTCAAATACATTAATTTGAAGAAGGGATTAAAATTCACTTGATAATAGAGCTGAAATAGCAGCTGAATATCTACGTTAACTGATACATTCTCAAACATATTTATGGATGATTGCCGAGGAAAAGTAGAATGGACAGCGTTGAACAATTTATCAAAGGAGATTCAATCATAGGCATCTTTTCTTTCCAATTGAAACTAATTCATCCTCGTAGATACTTCAATCACACCACCACCACAGTCTGTTTCATTCATTGAATATCTACTCATTGTTGACGTAATAAACAGACACTTAAACATCCATCGACTTCAAAATCTTCTAACGCAGGCAAAACCTCAGACAAAAGTTGCAACTCATAAGCGAAATGACTAGATCCGTCCTCTCCTCTTACTTGAGACCCAACCATTTCAAAATCCAAACAGAACAGAGCTTCTTCAGATTCTTCGCTTAGAACCTCTGTATATGCGACGGAACGATCTGTAAACAAAAACCTCCGTCTTGTTTGGATTTTAAAACAGCAGCTGCACATCTTCCACATCTGTCGCTCTGCTTGGCCTCTTTCCATGAGAAAACATGAAATAACTTCTGTATGAAGAGACAGAGAGAGAGCGGACGAGCAATCGAAGAAAAAATCCAGTAAAACCCTACGGGTCGTGTACTATCTCAACCTATCGAAAGTTAGGTCTAGAGGGAGAGGAGAGACCCCTGTTAACGTCGATGAAGATTCACCTCACGCTTCTAGGAAACCGAATGACCCTCTAAAAACTCTCTCCTGTAGCACCGGAGACGAAGAGAGAGAGCCTTTCTCTACGGATGACGCCTTTCCCTCGGTCCCTTGACGACCGCCTGGTGCAGCGAGAGGAATTCCACCGCTCTTTCGCCACCCTCCCAAGGACGCGCCGACGAGGAATTCATCCCCGGAGGCTCTGCCGCCCATTGTGGGGAGTTGCTGGGGTCATTGCCACCTCCCATTTCCTATGGAGCGCCCTCACACACACGATTGCCTCACACAATTCTAGTCTTTCGGAGACGCCGTGCGAAAGACGTTGCGAAAGTGTGAAGTGATTCATCCGTTGCAACGGTGGCTAGAGATGATGAGGCCTAATTGGCAGTTACGTCTGTTCTTAGAGACTCTAAGAGAATGCAGGAACAGAAGAACGCACTCAAAGCTGTGCGTCAAGGCCCTAAAATAGGTGTAACTGTCGTTACCTGCTCCAAGTTACGGATGGATTGGCTGGAATAACGCGTCGGGACACCAGCTCGAGTAAATACGTGCAAAAGGTGTCAATGATTCTAAAAGGACGCAACGGATCTTTAATTAAAGGCTGAAATTACATGATCAGCCCTTCTTATATTGATACAACGCTGGAGTGGGACGTTAATTTAATCTCTTCGTAGTAAATATACACATGATATTCCATCAATCACATGCATTCACTCACGACTACCTTTCACGCAGTAATAATTTACGTCTTTATATAAGCAGACAGTAAAAAGCAATACGAAACTAAGAAGAGCAAAGGGATTGCTCATCTTCGTGATTTGCAGCCCCTTCTTTAATCACTACTTCCAAGGCTCACACCAAAAAAAAAAAAAAAAAACAAAAAACCCACATGCGCTACATAAATCAGTTCAAAGGTCACCTACTGAGTGACTGATTAGGTAACGAGCAATCCTGATCGTTTAAAATGCGATTGGGGCCCCTGATCGTTGATGTAACCTTGAGTTTAGACCCCGAGGGCCATTTATATCCCCTTCTACCGCCATCGTGCGTTGTTTTTTGTCTCTGCAGACACCCGGAGCCATGGCACCAATCGCTCCCCCTTCGCCGATGACCAGACAGACGGAAAACACTGCAGGTGACGTAGAGAAAAACCCTTCCCTCCACAAACCGGAATTTCCATGGGGGAACGAAGGATGTAAACATCTCTTGCAGACGAAACCGACGGACTATAGACCTCAAAGGACGCATTTTACAACTTAATTAGTACGTACATGAAGAACGACCGCACACAAATATTAATTGCAACCCTTAATAAAATTGTTGTATGTGTGAATAGACTGATAAAGCCACAATCATTCGTTAATATATTTACGATATCTCGTACTCTTTCATAATCTCATAATACACCGCAAAACCTAATGGACGCAATTGCAATCAGACAATTGGAATACTTCGGTGCGATTGCACACCGAGATGAAGAGATAAGGCAGTCGAAGATAAAATAAACAATCTCCGACCCACATTTCCACAGACATTGTCCATTGTGAAGAGGAGCGAAATCAAACCGACTTCTGTACGCATCGATTCTAAAATATAACCACGTTTTTCATCCAAACTACGAGAATGGCTACCTCCAAACGTATAATTTTATTAGAAACCACACTTTGCCTTAGAAGTGATAATCATAGTGTAACTACTCACGCCTGTGAAGCCACAGGTTCAGTTCTATCATCAAATTCATCCAGACACACATAACGGATGAGTCAACTTTCGAAATATCGATCAAACGAAACGGAAAGAACGTAAGCCGTTACGGGGGGGTTGAAAGAAACCTTGGAAACCATTGCGCACCAATTCAACCGCATGTTACAACGATTCGCAGGTCAGAATTTACGCTACATTTGAGATTCGCAAGTTGAAGACACGATACTAAAATAGCAACACCGGTACTTTACCGAGGGGTACGAACGAATTCGACCACTCGTGGAAACATTCTATTTGCGCTACCGTGAAAGTTCCGTGTGGGTTTATGCTGAAGAAGACAAAGGGCAGCGAAACAATGAATTCCGCGGGTAGGAACGTAAGGAAAAATTCCGCATCGAATGCGCTGAGAATGGGGACGGTAAACTCGATCGGATGATGACGGCGGAGAAATCGTAAACAAACGAATAAAGCGCAACTCTCGACCGACGGAGACACGCGTGATGTTATGCAAATATACGATGCTAGAAGATAGAGTTCGTTGGCCGAGCTAAAGGGCTGACCGGAAGATGAGTCTATGAGCCGGGAATGTTAATTTCTTCCAATTGTCTGCATCTGCTTTTCAGACCCCTTCCGATTGCTTCGGCATTCTTCGGATATGTCACTGGTAAATGGGACAATGTCACTGTTGAGTGGGCGATCGGTCATTTGGCAGACGTCCTCGCTAACCCGCTGCTGTGACACGAGTCCGCTGGCCACTCGAACGGCCGAACGTGATCCGGGTTCTAATAATGCGAGTCGGGGAGGAATTAAAACTCTGCTCTCTCTCTCTCTGGATCGAAAAGTTCAAGGATTAAAAAAGACAGGTGGATAAGAACCATTCCAGCTACGTGACATCGAAGGCAATTTGAGCCAATTTCCTTTTCGGGGGGTCGTTAACGAATGGTTAATGTGGTGAAGGAGATACGTCCGCCGTCGCTGGGAAAAAGCGACGAATTTCGGCTATAATAGATCCAAAGAAGTGGATTATGTGATGTGATAAATGCGCGATGAATCAGCACTGTTAAAAAATTGGGTCACGTGGGGAGATAAAAGGATTTTTATCGATCGCAGGAAAGATCCATCATTCAGATCCGTTACCGGGGACTATGTCTTGTAGCGGATTACGCCATCCATCACCTCACTATCAAGAAATACCTCAATAAGGCGAACACTAGGAACAATGCTTAGAATCCTTGTCTTGACAAAAATGTTCAAAAATTTCATGCGGGAGAATATCTGTGGAGAGAATAGCGAAGAAAATGGAACGAACAGCCAATTTCACAGGTAACACTAATGCGGACCTTAACATGCGTAAATAGAGATTAAACCGTGTGTACCTAAAGTAAGATATCTTTATGAAGAAAGTATACTGAATTATGGAGATTCAGCAAACAGACAAAGGCTGGGAAAGTGGAGAAAGAATTTCCCGAGGAAAGCAAACCAAGAAGCCGTGCTGAGTATGCCTTATATCGATTAAAAGGGCCCCTTAACAGTCGCACGTTGAAGTTTCCACGAAAAATACCTTATCTTTAGAAGTGAATAAGAATTGATTGTTATATTTAAATTATCAATTACTCGTTTGGGCTCATAAACAATAGATTCTTTGCCCGTAATATAACCCGGATGACAGCGAAAAACACCTGCACAACTTCATTAAAGGCACGATTCACAGTTTCTAACAAAGCTTATTAGTAAATGGCCACTAAATTCAACCTAAAAATAGATAAACCCCGCCAAAACCGAGCAAATATCATGCTGATTATCCGTAACGTGCTGATAACTTTCAGAAGGAATAAGCCAACAACAGAACGCTAACACATTCCAAACGAAACCGAAGTCAAATCATCGTTTTAAAGATATACCATGAATAAGTAGCCAAAATAAATTGTTTTTCAAATCTCTTTATTATTAATAGTAACGAAGAAAATGACAAATTGAAACTACATGAAGATAAACCAATTGTTCTGATGCATGAACAGGCAGGACTAACTCTTCAAACCGCTCTGTGCACCATTCCAAAACTCTACCGAAAACCTCTTACACGCGATGTTTTCTCCGATGATCTCGCAAGTGTCATACGCAACGTAGGAATAAATCCTAACCTTTTCTCGTAAAGAGTTGCTCCACTTGCACTCGGAGGCACACAACGCGTCCGTGGAAACGAGAACAGGACCCAATTTTTGGGCGCAACTTCCGTCGAGAACAGAATGCGCGGAGATGTGAGATAAGAATCGCGGGTGAGCAGAAATGCACGCGAACGGGGAGGCCCACTGACGCTTATTAAGGGAGACTGGGTGAAGCAATCTCGTAATTAATTTACCGAAGGAGATTTTTCAGTCGGTCCGTCATCGCCGTTTCCACAAGAGCCGTTCACACGCCAATGAGATAACAGCACGAGTGGAAGGAAAAAAAATCGAGAAATACCGCGTTAGTCGGTATTGTTTTGCACGGGAGTTTCGTCTAAGTAAATTATAGTTCGCCAGCGAGAATGAAATTAAGGCTAAGTGAACAATCGTCATTGGCTACTCTCGTTTTTCATTTAATACGTACTTAGCGGACAGAATTTCCCAGGCGCGATGTTTTGATGCGAGAAGTTGCTATCGTTTCTCTTAAGATGGAGGAAATTTTCCTTCGCTTACTTTTATTTCGGAATCTTTCTACGCATGAGTTGAAATAATGAGCCTTATAAAGATATTCTTTGTAAGGACTGAGAGCTGAGAAATGAAAAGCGTTCTTTATTAGGTTACTTAGCTGTGTTCGCGTGGATGTTATACACTCGTAACATTCGGTGTGGAGTATGGCGAGGGGAAAACCCACCTCGCTATACTTCATCACGCTTTTCCCTCACCCGAGATACTGCAAGAGAGGATATAGTTGCTCTTCCGGTCGAGAATGATAATAACTGACACAGGAATCTTTTCCACCACATATTTAGCTTTCGATGCACGACGAGAGAACTACATTTCATTCCCTACAATCCAGTGATACCTTAAACAAAAATAAACTTCTGAAAAGGTAACCTTCGGTAACTTTCGTGAAACGTAACGTAAAACTTTTCGTAAGCGTAGAAAACGTAAACAAGATTATAAAAAAATGAAACTCAAAAATGCTAAGATAATATTCACGAGTAAAAACTTATAAATTGAGAAATGATGAATACTTCTCAACACGAAATTTAAGCGAGATTTGAATAAATTATCCTTTGAAATTATAAAATAAAAAAAACTGCGTAGTTCACACGAAAATCCCTGGAAGAATAACGAAAGTCGAACGGGGAATAAAAGGAGGGCAAAACTTTTCTTAGAATTCTATTGTGGAATCGAGCGCATATAGTAAACCGCATGCTTATGATTTCCAAAACAAATTACGACTGAATCGAGGCGCCACGAAAGAATTCGTCGACTCGATCTCGCGGCGAGGAATTTAAGAGAAGCTAATCGAGATCAATGCAGCGGTCTATCCAATCAAGCACTTGATATTTCATTCCTTTGACCAATTATGGAAGACGGCATGTGAACAGTAAAAAGAAAGAAAAGACATCCTCGAGGAAAATAACGCATCGAGTCGTATCTTTCTCAATTGAGCAAAAATCTCCAGAGGCATCCATCGGCTATGAGATGATGATGTCACGGGGACGCTAATAAAACTCTGACCTTCCTATAAATAGCAATCGAGAAGAACAACGAAAACAAGTATCTATTCACGAATCGAATATGACGCGTGAATAACTTGATCGGTTAGTAAAACGTAGACACCTCTGATTGAATAAAATGATACAGTTCATCGGAACATCGACCTCCGATCTTCCAAAGTAATTCACAGTTCACTCAACTACAAACGTCAAAATGGAGCTTTACACACCCAACAAAAGAAAATTAAGACTTCCTAGTAACTTCTTTAGAGATTTATATAACTCTACACCTTAAAAATTTACACTACGCTGAAATTTAACCCAACAAAGGAGATACCTAAGTATTTCTATTAAGTTAAAATATTAAGATGGTGACTTCAAGAATGCGAGTAATTCTGAGCGATATTTCGAAGTAGACACGGCACAGTGAGCTTTGAACAGTCGGTTCTTTGTAATAGCTCATGATTATTGCAGAAGCGAAACGTGCCTTGTGTGCTAATAAGTTCGCAATACAAGCTCTTAAAACGAGCTATAGTAGAATCCATTAATTCTAAAGCGCGTAGCAGGACAAGACTATTTTAGAATGCACTCCACCTCAATATTCTCGTTTCAAAATTGCCTTTGATAAAACTCGAAGTTTTCTTTTCCGCATTTCTGTGCGGAGGGTAAAATTCCAATCTTGCTTTCTCCAGGAGACGCCCATAATAGCAGAAATCTCCGTTTGTGAAATTATGCTAATTTCTCTTGTGCTAACGCTTGATTACTTCTCCAGCTAACACGCTTAGCCCCAGAGGTTAACTGGAACCTAAAGTTGCGTTAAAAGATGAACTCAAACTCTCCCTGTACAAACAAAAATATCGTTTAGTTTTTCATTTTTATATTGTTTCGTGCGATTTGAAATGTTCTAATACTAATCCTTTGCCTCATGAATAAAAACGACACCTATTCAACGGCTGGCTGTATTCGTTGAGGAGACTTCAACGGTAGGATATACCTTCCAATCGATGATTTATATAAGATACAAGGATGCATGTTTTCAAATATTCAGCACCTCTCTATTCCAGTGTTGCTCTTTCTGCTGACAAATAACAGCTGCTGATCTTACGACATCTCTGTCAGAAAAAAAAATTGGAATGTGGGAACGCAATTTCTGAAAATTGCAGCCAAACTAACCCTCAGAATTACTCCCACGTGCAACGTTATCTCTTGATCACAGCACATAAACGTGAAGGATAAGGCAAGGACTGGGAAGACAAATTTAAGACTGAAATGAGCCTCCAATTCCGTGGATCAGAGCATATTAACCGCTATTCCTTTACGGTACAGTAACAACATATTGACCCAATCTTTGCGGCATGACATGAATTAAAAAAAGTATTTAATACTATATCATAATACAGCTTTTATAAACTCATCATAATCAATCAATATTTCGTAGAAAAGACGTTTTATAAATCATGATTGAATTAATTGAAAATTATGGAGTGATGTCAAAAAACATCTACCTGCAATTTTCGATAATAATCAATAATACATTGAATTGCATACACAAATAGTAAAAAAAAGTTATGAAATTCGGGAGGATCAAGAATTAAGACTTCACATAAATAAATATAAACGTGAATGACCGAAGGGAAACTTTTTCGTACTATGAAAAATATCTGCAAGAGAATAATTGTTCAATTTTTTCGACTCAGTGTGAATGATTTGACACGTGCACAAAAGGAAGCTTCGTGATCGAGAGGAGCTATCTTGATTACAGAAAAACCGGAATTATGACGTCTCCAACTGATATCCGTAGCGTCCATGTGGTTTACTCATACGCCGCGTTCAGAATGACATTCATTCCTCTGGAGTGATAAGAGGCTAAATCGATCATCGGAAAGAATCTTCGCTGTCGTGACCGTGAGTTTTGGATGATTCATTACGATTGGTCAACAATTCTCTTTCGCATGCCGCTGCTAGGAATGAAGGGCGCCAAGTATCATTCATTTGCGGTCGCGTCATCGTTGCTTACACCAATGAGCATGAGGGGGAAGCGCGTTTGAACGCTGTCAAACGGTAAGAAAGAAGACGATCGATATCGATACGACTGCTCTCTTCCATCGGAATCAATTCCGTCGACTCGGATCCCCGAGTATTCTTCGAAAATGTGATGCTGCCAAAAGAAAATCGGTTGAGCGTCGGACCCGGTCACCCTGTGTGAGGAGCGCACATGCGCTTTCTCTTGTTTCCTTGTAACAGCTGACATGTGGGAGCGTGAAAAGGGAAAACAATCCCTGAATTAAAAAGTTACCGTTGCTCAACGGAATTAGGTGTTGAGGAGGTATGCTCGAAGAGGTTTTTGAAACTGGAATAAGCCGAGGAAATCTGAGTTCGGAAGGTAATAAACGATTGGAGGAAGATGATCGCGGAGCGTATACAAGGGCGGGCTTTTGAACCGCTTCGTTAAGTCAAGCGTCCCTTCCTCTGGACGTACATGACCGGGAGATTTAGGCCAATCTTTTCCACAGTGATGATACTACCCAATGACCTTAGGAGTTGTATGAAAACGCCGATCCGTTACCACATCGGCGATTGAATTCAGAGATCTGAACGACTGAATGGAAACTTCGGCGTTCCCCAACTATGGTTTTAGACTAAATATCCTGCACTAACTTATCAATTGAGAAGTACAAGACTGAAGTAATAATAGAATAAATATATTATTTATAATATATTGGAAATAATTATTGAGATTTTCCGCATAACGAAGAGAGCATCGACTACATGTGAATTACTTGATTAGCAATTACCAACAGGAAGAGAATCTATAGATTCTGTCAAAATTACCAAATGGAATGAGATCCATATTAATAATAATTGCTCCAATTAAAAGGCCTATTAAATCTGATTAATGCGTCTGTAATGGATATTCTGTCAAATATTACCAGATGAGCTGTAATCTTATATTAGGGAGAAACGTTTTTCATTGTTGAGGAAAGTCAGCTGTATATAGCATTACTTTATCTAACCGAGCTGTCCAATATTTGATAAAAGTATTAAGTTTGAGAAGCAGAGAATAATTATAGGTATTATACTTCAAGATATCATAATTTACAAAATATTAACACATTCCAACAGGGTATACTCCCCTCATGGCCTGTTTCTAACAATTTAATATTAAGAAATAACGCAAAATTACCCCTGAATTGATTTATAAGTTTATAACTACAAATATTAACAACATAGATACATTAGGAACAAAAAAATAACATAAGTTTTTATTGTGTGTATCCATTACTTGATAAGATTAAGGAGAAATAATATATATTCAGAAAATAACAGCAAATGGAATGATACTCCAATTGAATATTTATTATTTATAACATTATCCTTTTCATTGAGAATACTTAAGAATATATTAACATAGTAGAAATATAAAGTTTAAAAGTCAAAAGTTCCAACTATTCCTGAGGCTTTAATTGAATATGCAAAGTTTGACAAAAAGTAACGTTTGACCAAATAAAATCAAAATTTATGAATTTTTCAACACTAATTAATTCAAAAATGAACTGAAAAAGAAAAATATATATGATGTTCTTCATCAAATATCAGATTCTACTTCAAGGATGGTTTATCTTATTATTTGGGAAAAAATTGGAATTTATAATAACATGGTTGATTAGCTTTAATTAAAATTAGGGATTGATAGTAACTTCTTGTCTCTAACAAATGATATTTCTCACATTGTTCACAATGATAATCCAGTGTGATATTTGCATTAATATTATTTAGGCTATATTTAACTTTACTAATTTACTAATACTATTAGCATTATAAAAAAACTTTCCATAGCTTTCTGATTAAAATTATTTAAATAGATATTCATGTAATTATGATTTAAGTAAAACTCTTAAAACTATAGTTTATAGAGATTTATGAAAAAATTGGACTCACTCTTGGCCGATCTCTTGACTTGATAATCATGCCATCATTTTCTATATAATCAGGCACCGGGCGATCCTTAAATGAGTATGTCACTGAATTGGACTCTTGATTCCATCGATTCTTTGACTCCCAAAGAGTGGTCTTGAATGGTTGCGTATCGCTTGTATCCTCAGAAGGCTTCTTAAGTGCGGTAACCTTTGGTGGTTCAACTTTCGAAATACTTGGCACTTCCTTCACTACTGTCACTAATTTAGTGGCCCCAGCGGATGGTGAGACTAGCTGAGGTGGTGTGGTGGACACCTTCCTAGTTTGCGGCTCTGTTGATTTTACCCTGTTTATGTGATTTTTCTCTTTCTCCCTTTCTGTTAATGCAGACTTGACAACATCTGGTGTTGTGGAAGAGGAGGGTTGTAGGGGCACTATGCTTCTGGGAGGTGTAGCCCTTCTGGCAGTTGATGTGGGGGCTGCAGGAGGCTTTGTCATTGGCCTAATAACCCCCACTTGGCGAGACACATTTTCAGCACCATGTGTCGAGACTGAGGGAGATCCTCCCGGAAGGTAGGACTTCGGTTTTTGGGCACCATCAAATTGGAACTTGATGGTCAACCCATCTTTGCGGATATTTTCGAGGGCTGCTCGGGAGACAGTTCTAGAATCTCCAACATCTTGTCCTGCTTGACCATTTGGCACAACGGCATCTGGTAAAGGACTTGGAGGCTTGGGATCTACAGGAGAAGATGATGGTGAAGTCTTGCTTACTACCAATGGTTTGAATGGTTTTGTGGGCGAAGTCTTCTTTGCAGACTGTGAGGGAGGGTTGATCCCAGCCGGTTTAGAAATGGCAGGCAAGAGTGAAGTGGGGGAGGTCTTCACAGCAGTTGGCAACACGGTAGGGTGAGCATCAGAGGGTGGTTTCACCATCTTCTGGGGACTTTCCGGGGCGACCTTAGTGGCCGGCACTTTGACACTAGAGGACACAGTGTTCTTTGTCGATGACATTTGTAGGATGACTGGTTTGGGAGAAAGTTGTGGTTTAGGACCATGTGGGGGAGATGGCGGAGGAATTGCAACTGCTGGGGTGGCCCTGACAATAAGACTGGAAGTAGCAACACCATTAGTGGCTTTAGAACTCTTTTTTCCTCCGGGGGAAGGCGGAGGAGATGAATACTCAAATATTTTAAGAGTTTGACGCACTACATCGGGCGGAGGAAGCTCCTCTTCTACCACACCACTGTGCTTCACCCTCCTTCCTTCACTATCCGTCACCACTTCCTTGTTCCCTTCGATGATAATGACATCCTCTTTCGCGAGAGTGGGAGACAATAATCCCGACACTGGAGACTTGAGCAGCGTTTCTACTGAGCGGGCTCTCTTGAGCGATTCTGCCGGTAAGTGAAGAGTGGGGCGACTCGTTACGACCCCGGTTCTCTTGTTGTATCTACCGGATTTGGGTGCCGTTGTCTTGCTTTCGGGCGCCCGCGATTCCTTCGGCGTTTGCTGGGCGGGACCGTCGAGTATATCCTCCAAGCTGGCCGCCCTCCTCATGGAAGTCAGCGGGGGCCTCACGCCTTTAGACTGGGACTCTCTTAGGGTCATGCTCAGGTATTTGCTCTTTAGGCGGTTCACTATACCTGGACCGTAGCGCAGCTCTTCGTCGTCGTCATCGTCGGGTGTGGAAACGGAGCCCCTGGAGGATTTCCGGCGGCTTCCGGCGCGGCCCACTCCCAACCTCTTTCCCTCGCCCAGAGGCGGCTTGGTTCTTCCTTTCCCGATGTGAGCACCGTCGGCCACAGCGGCGGCCTGGCCGTCCTTGCCACCGTTCATCCTAGAGATGGACGAGGCGTCGCACTCGAGCCCTTCAAGCTTCATGGCGACGCACTTCACACCGCTCGCACCAGCGCGGGATTCAGGAGAGCGTCTGACGGACTCTCCGGATATAGCGGAGAAAGCAGCCGCTGCCGTCTTCACAGCTCCGCTATGTCCAGCGACCAGTAAGCTAGCAGCCGCCGAATTCAAGGCACCGCCGCTACCAGGCGTGGGTATGCCTCCTTGAGTTCGTGCTAGAAGTGCTCTCCTCCTCAAAATTAGTTCCCGCTTCCATGGCGGGATAGCGGAGTCTAAGCTGTCCTCCGACTGGGTCCTACTCGACATCCTACCACCCCCCTGGCTCCCTCTTCCTCCGACTCCTCTCTTCCCCTCTTCTCCCTCCGGAGTACTGTTATCAGAGAGGGCAGGACCGCGACTTCCTGAGGCACAATACGATGCGAATGGTGAGGAGGGGAATGGACGGTTCGGCAGCGACGAGTGAGAGTGATTGAACCGAATACGGTTCCTATAGGTGCATCGTGAGATTCAGGGATACCTGAAAATGGGGCCGAAACGAGTACGACAGCTTCTTTGCGTAATATTCTTGTGTAACCGCGTTATTGGAATGCATCGTGGAAGACTGCTGTTGACTAGAAGACACTCAGTTTCAGGAATATTGTAATATAAAACTATGAAAACGGCTCACTATTTGGTCATTAGAAAATGGATCACTAACGTATTTCCCTAGATACAGCCCCAACACAGGAGGCGGAGGTATGACGTCATCTTGCCTTAGGCACGACATCTGACCGATTCGATTCAAACTACAGAAACAGCACACTGTTGAAATGTTTGAATGGAACTCCTCGCGGAGTAAGAGAGTATTGCCTCAGTAAGCATTTAAAATCTCTTCCTATGAAAGATTTTACTTATTGCTAATTACAAAGATATTGCGTCTAAGAAATCTATTTTTTTGTAGGTAAAAAATATTTTTCCTTATCCATGCATAGTATGAGTATGCAAAGAAAATTTGCGATTGTGAATTCTCAGCTAATAGAATAGATTCTCTTTTATCTTAGAATCACCCTAATTAAATTGATGTTTGATATTTACTTGGGTATAGTTTATCATAATTATCAGATTTAGTCGACACCCAAACGGGACGGAGTTGGAAAACTCGTGAGGTTTTAAAATTCTATGTCTTCAAAAAGTTTGACTATCACTGAATAATTTTAATAAAATAGCAAACTTACACATTAACTTTCGTTTATGTCCCCGAAAGGAATTTATTCCCATATCATGTGCGATTTTAACTCATGATTTCCATAATCGTTACCTACTATTATGCTGACACTAAATACTTAACTATCGGTTTCATTAACAGAATAAAATAAGGAACTCTGTTCCGAAATTTTAACTTCAACAGAGGGTTGTTTTAACTGTAATCTACCTTATTTATAACATATAATTCATAGATGAAACAACTATATTTTTAATTATTTGATCTTGAAATTTTTTTTACCTTTGCTGTTATGAGTCTCCATGGATAAACATTGTAATTCCGTTTCATTTCTCTGAGACCTGATTTTCCTTGTGAAATGAGCCAAGCCATTTTTTAAATTTTCAGTAATGTCATGTTTAGGGTTGAACTGTAAATTATTAGATATTCTTATGATTGTTAGCCTTTCCGACATATGAATCACCCTCATACAGAACTCATTATCCTTCGCTAATAATCTCATCTTTTTATGTTTTCGGGAATCGTTTTGAGTTTTTGAATACTGAGAGTCCTCTCTGTCTTGGCTTAATTGTCCCTCAATCTAGAATAATGGATGAATTTGATTGATTACTATCATCACTTTCTTTCTATTATTAATTAAAATTTACCTGAAGTTATATATTATGCACATGATTCATTATTTCTGATTCTAAAATTTCAATTAATGCTGAATGAAATTGTCCCCTATTCCATATTTTTTGTTCAGACATCAACATATCATTATATCATCTTTTATTACTATTTTAATTTAAAAGGTTTATCTAAGGAGGTAAATAGCGAAGAATGGCTTAAAATAGATTAAAGTTAAAATTCTGGGGCTTGAAATCTGAGTTAACATGATTTTTAAAATTTTTATTAATTTATTCTCTGAAAGTGGACACAGCTTCCCACAGAGTTACTTTTTGATAAATAAGAAGTCCAATATTAGAAATATGTAGGTGATTAAGCAAAGGAGAATTCTTTAGGATTTCCCTTTTCCAACTCCACAGAAAATATTGGATGTATTAGGAAATTTTCATTGAACCTTTGTTGAGTTAGTATGTCCATTTGAGGTAGTATCTCCATCCTTAGTTAATATTTCAGAATTTGAGATTTTGGACTTATACTTCTTCAAATTCTTCAATTGTTTTGCCCCTTTCCATTCTCCCTTACAGTATTCAAAATTGGCAGTACCACATCTGTAATTAAACTTTTCAAGTTGAATTCCATTTATCAATTTTGAAATTAAATGTTCTTTTCTGATCTTCATTTAGTTATAGTTAGGAGATGTTTCGATAATTAGGAGACTCAAATATCTCCTGAAAAGTATTCATTATTATTTTAGCATTAAAATCTACCTTGAATTAATTTCTATATTCTCTTCTCGTATCTTACATTGATTTTCCAACCATTTCTTCTCCAAATCTATTAATTTTTCATTCTCTTTCTTCATTACTTTCAATTTTTTTACACTGTATTTTAGTTCTTCATTCAGATTGGCAAGCTTATTTCTCAGGATTTCATTCTGAAATATTATTCATGCTCCATTAGGTTGAATTATAAATTGTCTTAATTTTAGATCAATTATGTGTAAATGAAATTTTTCAAGAAGAAAGAATCGGTTATAGATATACAAATATCAAATACTTTTTATTAAAATCATTTAACAATTATTTTCATTCTATGTTAAAGTTTTAATTTTTAATCTATACAATAATTGAAGCATTATTATAATCATACTCACCTGCTCCTTTACATCCAATAATTCATCTACTTTAGTCTTAATTTTTTCATTATAGTCTTCTTTTATGTCATCTAATCTATTCTCATAATCTTTCTTGATAAATTGTAACTCATTCTTGTATATAGATTCGATTTGATGAATTTCTTTCAGCATCCATGTGTGTTTCCTTTTCAATTCATTTTCATATTGCTTTGAAATGGATTTTAAGGACCTTAAAATATATATATTTATATAATAATTGTACCATTTTCAATTTTATCATTGTAACCATCAATCTAGTGAAAATATTCCCTTCCGGTTTTGATTTATCAAATAATTTGGCATATGTTGAAATTAAAGTTTTGTGCAATTTTACTCATAAATGCCTTTTATTATAATACATATATCTTTAGCAATTCTACTATAAAGTGAAGATGTAAATCCTTTTTGCTACTTTTGAAAGGGTTAACAAATAAAGGGTTATTTGTGACAAGGCATTGGGGCAAATATTGTATATATAAAATGGAAAAAATAGTTTATGGATATCTTAACATTAAATAAATTATAAATATGTAGGATTATTAAAAATATTTATGAAAATCTACTTGAAAATATCCTCTCACAGTTTTTTTTACACGAATCTGAGCGTAATTATTTAAACTTGTTGCAGACAAAGTGATACAGATTATATGAATGAGCCTAACAAAATTTAAGACAGGATTGAAAGACTTATTTACTAACACACAATATATGCTACTAACTTTTGGTAGGTATGATGGGATACCTACCAAAAGTTCTACAAAGGAATAGCTGAGGATACGAATGAGAATCAATTGAGGAATCCTGATTCTGGCACAGTCTATTATATAAAGGTAACAGAAAGAGAAATCAATGAATTAAATAAGTAATTAATTACATTTGATTGTATTTGTGTGAAATTCTTGTAAGGTGGATCAAGCTGATTGAATTTCTTCAAAAGTTACAAATACTCTTTCACTGAAATTAATAATTTCCATGCTTTATACAGCTTTATTGGCTGAAAAACTTTATTTCAAATTTGAGAATAGTGACACAGAATGACAAAGAGGATGATCAGGATCCAATGATGATAGATAACATGAATGGCATTATATGGAAATAGAAAAAAAAAGTGTTCAATGACCAAGAAGTAATAAGGTATTTAAAATGTAAGGAATAGAATCTTGGTATTAAGCATAACATATATGAGGGACTCTTGGTCATGTTATGAGGCATATGAGCAAGATATTAAAATCAAAAGAAATGAACTTAACTATAAAGAAATAAAAGTAATAGCTTATTTATCACACACAGGATGAACCCAATTACATGCAATCAAATATATGAATAACAGAATGACGATAGACCAAGAATAATTTTAGTATAGCTATAAATTATAAAGAAAAGAAGGGTTCAACATAAATTGCTGTCAAGTAAGGAAGCTATGTATGCAGCTTATGCAGTAAAGAACTTTAAAGAAACATGGCTTATTGATATATTTTAGTTCTAGGAGTAGATATTGAAAGGAATGAATCTCTATGATAGAAAGATGATAGAGTCCATATTTAATTTTAGGCATTAATTATCGTGAAAAATTAAAACTTTCCTTTTCTACTATTAAGGCTCACAAAACCCTAGGCTATTATATTAAATATTCAATACTTATAGGGTGCATAAAAGAAACAGGAGAAATATAATTTAGACTGATGTTTTGGTAAAATTTAATTGTGAATAGATTAGGTCTATTTTTTGGTACATTCAGGAAAAGTTGGAAGTTGGTTACTTCCTATAATTGGAATTATTAATGACTAATTCAAATTGCTAGTTTATAAATACTCTTAAGTTCAAATAGAAACAAAGTTTGTTAATATCCTGTGTTTCTTAGAACATTTTTATAGGTTAAAGAAAAGATTTCAATAATTCTTTTCTAGAAAATTTAAAATCTAATGTTTTCTTTTCTCAGAGTTTTTTGTTATTTAATGATTATAGCTAGCTTATAAAATGCAAAAGATAATGAAATATTGGATTTATCAGCTTTCTTGCTCAAAATGTTTCTTTTTGAGTGCTTGTATTGAAACATTCTGGATACATAAAGTGATGGAGAATGAATTTGATGGTGACTTCAAACAAAATTTAATTTTAATGGACAGATGTTCTGCCGGGATAGCTCAACACTTCAGAAAGAGCACTGGACCAGCAATTAGGAGACATGGATCCTGGTCTTGATCCTGGACCGAAGTCAGAATTTTTTCAAGTACATTCTACCTTGGGAATTATCTTGGCACATAGCACATTTGTGCAACACTCTTTCCTTGTTCATTATGTTTAATGGACATGTTTGAAGGAAAGAAAGAGTTGAAACACACAAATAACGAGATATTTTCTGGACAAGGGAGGTACTAGATCTAGCCAAGAAGGGATCATATCAAGGAAGATATTAAACAAGGTTGCACACTGTAACATTAAATTTTCAAGCCATCTTCCTTGATGGTTCCAGGAAGTAAAAATGTGTTTTATAAATTATTTTTTTGTTTTGTGTAAGAATGAATTTATACACCAAAACATAGATGACATACAATTTAAAACTGACAATGAGTCTTCCTAGCATAGGAGAAATCTTTTTCAAGATAAATAAATATAAATGAATGTATTTAAATAATACTTGAAATGCAGTGATACACGTGACTGATAAAGAAAGAGATGGATTATTTGAGTGTTTCTGAAGACACAGATAGGAAATAAGCACAATATAAACATCTTTCCTTCCCATGTTAAACACAATCTTTAATTCAAATGTTAGGGTAATTTTTTAATTTATTTGTATAGAATTTCAGTATGAATACTAGAAGATTACAATCAATTCCCAATTCTTATTGAAATGCTTAGATTATAGAGAAACCTTATTTATAGCAATTAAATTATTCTGATATATGTTGCTGTACATGTATATAACATTCTAGTTCCAAGTTATGATCCCTTAAGAATTTGTACTTGAATCTGTACCTCTCCAGTTTCCTTATTCTGGAGTTTTTCTGATAGATATTATCCTCATACAGCAGTTTAAGGGAATCTTTTTCTTTGTTCAGTAGTTGCAATTTTTTATCCAAATCATCCACTTGGATTTTAAGATTATTAACATCTTTTTCTCTCTTGAGCATCTTGGAAATCTGCTCTGCGATAGGAAATATAAAGCAAGTGAAATGTTTACATCTCTTTTTGTACATTTATAATTGTATATCACTGTATTGTTGGACTAATAGACACTAATTCAACAACGAATCTGGTATTTATTGAAATTATTGTACGATCTCAACGGAAGTATACTCCACGATAAAATTCTCTAAATTGTACACATAAATTACTATATGAGAATAATTATAAAATAACCTATTCACAAAGTAATTCCTTTCACCTCAAAGATTGATTTGCAACAAATAAGCACATAACCTTGTATTTATATTTTCGTGATCTTATGGTTATTAAATTCATAATAATCCTTTTATTCAAATTAAATGACCCTCATACAGCAGGATTTAAGACATGTAATTACAGAATTATAACGAAGTGTGCTTATTGTTAAAGGCGTTAAGATCTAATATACAAACTAGTAATTACTTTTGTGAAGTATTCTCGGGATAACGACCAGGTAAGTCCGGCGACTTGGTGGTCTCCGGAACTGGTCATTACCCCGAAAATCCTTCACATATGCTATCCACCAGGAAAGAGACAAGTTTTAACTAGTAATTACTTGATCAATATAATACATCGCTGGATCATCATCATTGTTAAAACCAGAGATAAGATATTAATGGAAGAGATTATATGAAAATAGAATTAAAACGCTGTTATTTAGTATAACCAAGTACATTAGAATTAAAACATTTGACACCAATTCAAGAAAAGCTTATGTGAGATGTGTACCTCTCCTGCCTTATTATGAGCGGGGTGATTAAATAAAATTATATTGCTAAAATTTGTGGGTAAAAAAAGCATTTATTTCTCACCTTATCTACGCTCTTGATAAGCAATTATATAGAAACTAATTATCCAAAGCATTCTCACATTATTTAGCATTATTGTTTATGAACACCTTCATCGCTCGATTTAAATTGCGGTTTTACAGAACGAAATTTAACTGTCATCTGTTTCGTGAGTTGTCTGCCACCAAGATATAATACAAGAATAACAGAACGTCTCCACGATAAAACGATTTATTTGAATACTAATTTCCCTTAATTCTTTGAACTCTGCTCACGATTTTTTTCTTTGATGTGTATAAAACAAACTAAAGTATGAAATGCATCAGAAAATTCATAGTTATGGACGCATTGTGTCTTAGTTATCGGAAAAAATTAGATTAATTCCAGTTGAATGTTCGATACATAGTATTGTTTCCTTAGAAATGTCCGGTAGTCGTTCTTAGATTCCAATAACTTTATAACCATATCAAATGAATCTATGGTAATCGTTTAGTTATAATTGGTTATAAAGCTTAATAGAATTATTTCGTAATACCTAAATTTGGTTTATCTCTGTTTCACAATTTACTATCATAATAATAAAATATATTGTAATATATCAGAAGTGAGTAAATATTAATAACAAAATTTCTCAGTTTTGTACATAATTATGTCTAACAAATGATAATAATAAGATTAAACTTAAGTTTTTAAGGAGCTGCATTATTGTTATTCGATTAGTAAAAGACAACCAAAGTTACACCAACCTTCACTCATAAAAATCATACTATTTTCTAAATCTAAATTGTAGTCACTGACTAAAAGTTCCTATAGCAGACGAAATTAGACATTTTTTAATGATCTTTTGATCATTCCCGTCCGTTCCCGAACCTACTACCGATTCCCGCAGGAGAATTCCGTAACGCCCGGTTCCATCCCGTCCCGCTGTTAGCTTGTCTTTTCTTTCCCGTGACAGCCTAGTTTTCCCATTTACATTTCTTGAATTTGTGACATAATTGTGCTACAAGGAAGAAAACGAAAGTATGAGTGAGAAATGATTTCTGCGGAAGGTTATTGGTATATATAGAAACAGCATGTCAGCAGATCAAAGTAATGAGTTAACCAAAATATTGGTTCAACAGCTCATTGACGAGGGGAATGATCGTGTCAGTTTGTTTCCTTTGAAAAAGGATGGGGACAAATTTTCTACGCTCACAGTTGATGGATCTTTGCGGAATTTTGTGGTTTGCAACCTTTGCTCGACTGTAATACCATGGAAATCTCAATGTGATTCTCCAGATCAGATAGAGCATCAGTGTTTACCAAAACGCTCCCTTCCTGGAGTTGGAATGCCGGAATTCATTATAAAATCCT
The DNA here is from genome assembly GCA_020796165.1 of Pantala flavescens. Taxonomy (NCBI): domain Eukaryota; kingdom Metazoa; phylum Arthropoda; class Insecta; order Odonata; family Libellulidae; genus Pantala; species Pantala flavescens. The sequence continues at coordinate 19,851,036 of CM036879.1, read as the reverse complement.
CTCCCCCTTCATCACCCTTGAATTCCGAGGTTGAAGATCGTAAGTCCTTCCTCAATAAGCAGGAAATTACCGCTCTTGTTCAAAAATCTAGTGGAAGAGTTCGTTTACTTCCAGGACGTGGACGAAGCAAGGTTTGGAAATCTTTTTCTTTGATAGAAATTGATGGAATTCTCCAATATTTCGCTTGCTGTAACAGTTGTAAAGCATTAATTTCGTGGAGACCAAAAGACAGTACAAACGGCTTACGGAGACATACATGTAAAAGGCTTTTGAATTTGATTAGTTCAGAAATGGTCCCTGTAGGTGAAGAATTACACACATTTACAAAAGAGGTTTTGAATAATGAACGAGAATCGAGGTCTCCCCTGGTAACGAAGCGAGAAATACAGGATCTTATCAACTCAAACAGTCCTCGGATAACATGGATACCTGGAAAAGGTAAAAGTCACGTTTGGTCCTCATTTTCCATGGTTAAAGTGGACGATCAGATCCAGGATTTTGCAGTTTGCTCAGATTGTAAAACGGCCATTTCATGGAAGTCTAAAGATGGCACCAACAGTCTTAGGAAGCATGTGTGCGAGAATCATTTGTCCAAAAGGATGAAACTTTCAAATTTCATATACGGTTCTGCTCAAACATCATCTTTCTGTGATAACTATTCAAAGGGTATGCTTGAAGGGTCAGTCAACGTTTACAAGCTGTCCAAAGAAGAGGTAAAAGTGTATATATGGTGTACAATTTAAGTAAGTCAATTAAAATTCATTGTTTGGGAAAAACCTAAGGTTTCATTAATAAAGCTATGAAATAGAAATTCCATCTTTTTTCCCTCCTGGTTTTAAAAATTTGAAAGTTTATAGATTAATAGAAATTTTAAAAATCACTTATGATAATATTCCTATTGTAGAGGTATTTCTTTGTTTTCAAAGTTGTTCACTATTTATTCTAGAATCATTTTATTTGGGAGAACATCTAAGGGGAAAGTATCAATATTTCTTGTGTGGAAGTCAGTACCCTATTCATAATACTTGTACATGTAACAACTAGTATCAATCAAATTTAATTTAAAGACCTAAGCTAAACTTTTATTTTATTCATAGGTTCAAAGAATGGTAGATGAAGCTAGTGATAGAATTTCACTTACTCCTGGGAAAGGGAAAAGTGTAGTGTGGATGACATTTTCAATTTTAGAAGTTGATGGGAAACAAGTGGATCTTGCTTTATGCAATCAGTGCAATCTTGTAGTCACATGGAGATCTAAAGATGGAACCAATGGACTTCGGAAACATGCCTGCAAACAAGATAGATTGTTACAAGCTGTTGGGAATTTCTCAAAATATCCTGCCAAACCAACAATGAGGACACCAGAATTAGAAGAAGTTGCTGCAATTATGTGTGGAACTGATCTTAGACCACTTGACATAATCAAGGGACAAGGATTTCTTAATTTTATTCAGTATGTGTATAACTTGGGGGCTGTCCATGGAATGGGTCTTGATGTGAAGGAATTTTTGCCTACGGAGAAGGGACTGGCTCATCGTGTAGATGAATTGGCCCTACTGGAGAAAGAGAACTTAGTTGCAGAATTACATCTAGTAAGTTTTCCCATGCTATCAGTATCAAGTTTCTCATTTCTAAAATAACGATTGCTGAGCATTTTCTGGAAATGAATAAAATAGAAATTCATCTTCTGGAAAATTGTAGAAGAAGGAATAATTTTTTTGTTGCCAACATCTTTTGTCAATAGACACTTTTTATAAGCATTAACTCCCCGGCATAAATCGGTAAGGAAAATGATGGTTTAATTTTATCAGAAATTTTTTGATTTTTTTGATAAATGAATACTTCATAAAAAATTGATTTTGTTTGCCATTAAGAAAGCCATAATAAAATGAAAGTGAAACTTTTCCACCAAGAATTTATTCTGTGACCAAGTTTTGTAAGTTTTACTCACATCTTCTGGCTAAAGGGTTTATAAAGGAAGAACTTAGATAGTAAAATCTGAGGGAAGGTGGGGGTGGGTAGGAAGGATAAAGGGGGTGGTCTTCTAGTGAAGTTTGCTAGGTAAGGTGAGGAGGGGTGGAGGGTTTAGAAACAATTATTTGTTGGTTAGCATGCTGTTCTTCAGGAAATTCCTAACTCCACTTCTTCCAGGAGGTCAAAGGGACAGGAATTATTCTCTTCGTGATGGCCTTTTGGGTGGAAGTCACTGATGTGTTTGTTGTTTAAAAGATGGACAATGTTTGATAATAGTTTTCCTCTCTTCAAGTGGTAGTCTCTGTGGTCTTCTTCCACTCTGTGGCTGAGGCTCCTCACACTCTTCCTAATGTATTCCATGGGGCAATTTGAATGGGAGAGGTCATATACCCCACTGGAGGATTCAATAGCCCTTTTGTCCTTTGAATTCCCTAAGAATCTCATAATAATATTTGGGAATTAGAACAGGTCTTATTTGGGAGAATGTTATTTATTTTGTTGGACAAATTTCCAAAGAAAGGGATTCTTCACAAAGAGATGGGTGTCTTCTCAGCTGGGAATTGGCCAGGGGTTATCTTCCAGAAAGCTCGTTTTCCATATTTCCTATGAACAATTTCGCCTGTGATGGCTTGTCTGGATTAGATTTGCAATAAATGCAATAGTATGTAATTCTTTCTTAAATTATCATAACTGAGGAGAGGGTAATTACCAATGCAACATAGAGTGAAGAGCAGCATGTTTTTGGGAATAGTGGTGTAAGGGAGAGTTGGGGATGATCTGGTCCATGTATATAATCTGGTTTTCTGCAAATTTCAAACATTGGTTTTCCATCTTTATTGTGTGTCTATTATATACATAATATCCATTATAAGGTTGCAGTATCAATATTGTTAGAGAACATTTTTTAGGTTGCATTTCACACCTGAAAATCTGTCAAGGCATCTACGTTTAGGACAAAGGGTGACACTGTTTTTCAATATCTTAATGATTACATTATTATAATTTTCTAAAACATTGTGAGTATGGCGGTTCGTAGTCTATTGTATTTAATGTATATCTAAACAGTAATTTAGAATCTCTATACCTATGTTGCAACATACATTTTTCAAAGATTGTTTAGTAGATATTAATGTAAAATTATGTGACATTGATGATTGGAATTAATGAATGGAATTTTTATTTCATAGGGCTCATCATTTGGTGTGACATTAGATCTATGGTCACATTTTACATCTAAGAAAGATTTCTTGACAATATCAATACACTATATGATGGAAAATGAAGAGTCACTGGTGATAAGAAACAAGCTTCTTTGTAACTGTGAGGTTGAGCAAAGAAATGGAGAGACAATTAGGACAAAAACAATGAACATCCTCAAGGTAAAATTTAATTTTAGTCTCACATTGGCTCTATTATTTGGATTTTCCTAAAAGTCTATTAGTCTTATTCCGAATCTGAAATGAAGCTTACTAAGTGACCAACCTGAGAATTAATAAACTTTATTTTTCAAATAATATAAATGAAATTAATATAATTCAATATTTATTAATGAATGCAATGAGTATTTTGATGATTAATAAGATTCATGTATTGTTTTAAGAACTCAATGAAGGATTTTGTCTGAAAATTATTTTTCAGGAATGTGGAGCTTATCGGAAAAATGTTTACATAATTAATGACCAAAATTTAATAACAGAAGCTTTGATGAAAGAAAAGAAATTATTGTGTTCGTGTTTATGTATAAATCTTTGTTTGCGATCTTTTTTTGATAACCTCAAGAGTGATGAATTTCCAGAAATAATAAATTTGCTTCAGGCATCCAAAACACTTGTTTCATATGTGAAAAATACTGGGTAAGATTTCTATAAACATTTTATAAGTAATCATAAGAAATACCTGCCTAAAAGATTAAAATGGTAAATCTCAATTCTTTAGTTCTTGATTTAGAAGTTTGTTTTATTGATGGATGCATTGTGTAAGGTAACACAGTGTCCATCAAAGATATATAATTTAATTGACTTGGGAAAGAAGATTTCAATTATAATGTCCATGAATCTTGACTGCTTTATTTTAATAAATTTTTGACAGAAAATCTAAGGATTAATTAATCATAGCTCATGTTGCATCTCCTTATTTTTTCTGATATTTATAACCTCAATCTTTCAAATAGATATTTTAATGTAATCATTTTATTAACTTCTCAATACTCATTTTCTTTTTTTCATTTTCAAATAGTTACCTTCTTAAGTTAAATATTTTTTGACTATATTAATAAATTAATATTTGGATTATTTTGAATGTTTGGATCATATTATTTCATGGATTGTAAACAGGCTGGTTAGGTAACAAATAAATTGAATGTAGAGGAATTATTAACAGTTCAAGAAAACCACTTGATGTAATTATATGGAGAAAATTGATTTGTTTAGTTAGATATTTAATAAAACTTTGAATAAAATAATAAAACATAAACCTTTTTCACAAGTTTATGGTAATGTGCTAAGGAATTATTTTGCAAGTATGCAATGCATATACACCAGCATTTTAAGTACCTATTATTTTTCCTTTTTTTATACCTCGCATCATTATATCTATGTTTGAGTAATTACGTTTGTATTTGCATTATTGTAGGATCCAAAGAAAACTAGATGAAGGAAAAGACCTTCAGGAGGAAGATTTATGTGTGTGGAATTCTACATTCTATATGCTTCAGTCCATTATGAATGCCATGCCCAGATTAGGAGACTTACTTAGTGAAATTAATAAGCTTGATCTTTTATATAATGTTGATTGCAATCTTTTGGAGGAAATGGTAAGGGTTTTGAAGCCATTCGATGAAGCCACCAAATTACTCTCCTGGGGAAAAATGCCCACCATCTCACTTGTGTTACCTACCAAAATGAAGTTAAAAAGATGCCTGGAGGAAAAGGAAGAGGATTCAGAAATAATAAAAAAGGTAAAGAAAAATGATTTTGAAAGTTGATTTGTTTTCCATGTGCAATATATATGAAAAGTTTATTGAGAATCCCTTGAAAGAGTGCAAAATTTCATAAGATGCTAGTTATACACATCCTGGTATGAAATTTCTCAATTTGAAATGTTTGTATTGTTTTGGATTGTTTGCAAGGAGTATTGTAAGCTGGATTAATGTATCTGTTGCAAAATCAGATTGTTTGATAGAAAAAGTTTTCTCTGTATTCTTCATCGACTTTGAATTAGAGAGTCAGATTTACTGTAATTTTGTCAAATATGGGTGCCTTTTCTTCGATTTCAAGATTCCCAAGAAGTCTTGAAGGAGCATTAGTATTTCTTTGGAAAAAGGAATTATGAAAGTTGGGAATAAAGGCATTCATGTAATCCATACCCTTTTATCAATTGTAATTGGGTTTATATCATATTTCAGATACATAAGTAGACCTCATATCAGACTCTGGTCATCCAAAAACTTACTGTACCTTTTATTTATTTCTTTATGTATACCTTACAAGTAGCCTATCGGCATGTGGCAGGGGGTGTATGCACCATGACTCTACTATCCTAACTGATTATTTTCAAATATCATTAGCAGAAAAATGAATGCTTAAAGGACTCTTTCTGGCTTCTATTTCTCTGATCTTTTTACAGTATCTGAACGGTTGATGTAACAAGGATTATGCATAATGCCAGTTACATCCTGCAACATTACATCCTGTACTTTCTCTAAATTTCTCTAAATCAAACATCTTATATTTTCTCTTTGATTTGCAAATTTCCATTTCTCTTTCTTATATTTGATTTTTATTCAATTTACTGACTCTGTCATAAATTTAATGGCATCAGACAATCCCAGAAATGTTTTAATGAAATAAGGTTAAATTCAAAAATCCTAAGGCAGTAATTATGATTTCTTGACTGGGAAATTAATATGTATTTATGAAGAAATAAAATCATTAAGATGACTTCTCCAAATAATATTTTGGGCTTCGGTAGGTTAATATGCTAGGTTGGGTGCAATGATGTCAAGGGTTAGAAAAGACTAAAAATGGGAAGAATGAAAGAAACTTATTTTTAAAAATCTCTTAAATGATATAATTCAAATTAATATAATTGTCTAATTTTCTATTATCACAAGACTTGAAAGAAAACATTTTAATTTACTAATTTTTACATTTTATCCATTGTTTTATTTCCCATAATTTTAAATATTAAATTTATTTTTATTCCAGGTCAAGTATAAGCTGAGTGAGATATTAGATGAAAAATTCCAAATTGATATGATTCACTGTGTGGGCACTATTTTGCACCCTAAAATGAAAAGTTTTGTTAAACAGTACCTTGGCGAGGAAAGTTTTGAGGCTACAAAGTTACAAATAGAATGTATTTTAAATAACATAACCGGACCCAGTTCAAAACAAGATGCTACACCCTCTAGTGATAAATCTAACAAAAGAGTGATAGAAGATCAGAGTGAATTTTTGTCTGATGTAATGAATGAATGTGAAGGTAAAGATGATGAAGATGAAGATGAACTAATATTTTACCTAAAAAGCAAATATTCCAATAGCTTTCCTGATCCTCTTATTTATTGGAAGCAAAATTCTTCACTTTTCCCCAATTTATTCAAAGTTGCCAAGTCAGTTCTAGCTATTCCTGCAGCAAGCATAGCAAGTCAAAGGTATTGTAGCTATACAGGAAAGTATTTGAACGAGAGAAAGAAACTTTTGTCTGAGGAAAACTTGAATAGCCTCTTATTTATTCAAAATGCTGTACAAGGAGCATCCAATTAAGAGATAATTATATGATTATTCCAAATTAAGAAATTAGTCATTAAATATTTATTTATATAATCACTCTGGTAAATATATTAAAAATCAAGGAAATATTTTTAAAATTTATGTTGAAATAACATGTAAATATCTTTTATAAATCAATATATCTTTTACTTTTCATATTTTTTAGGGCTCATAATCTTATCAAGTAATTGATAAAATTTTCGTCTTTTAGGATAATATGTCTGGTTCCAGTTATTGACAAACATATCGCCGACATACTGCTCCTCTAAGTCTTTTTGTTTCATAATTGTTCATTGTTTACGTTGTCATGCTATAAGCTTGCTTTGTCATGCTATAAGCTTGCGTTGTTTTCCTTTTGTTTTTGTGGATTTTCCTCAACACATCTTTCTAGTTGGAATCTCCAGTGAAGTATTTAGTTCATGAGATTATTATATATTGTACAAAGTTCTCCTTAATAAAAATTGAGGGAACTACTACTTGAAGTAGCTTGATTGTACTTAATGGATAAATTTTTGTTCATTTTTTGGAAATTTGAGAACTCTTAGATAGCAAGAAAAGCAAATTAATAATTTTTCTATTTGATAGAGGTATCATTGAATTCATTGAGCTAATTTAGTAAGTAATTTAGATCAAAGAATTAATTTATTCACTAAAAGGCTAAAAAGAGTAGAAATAAAAAAAAATATAATTGCTTCTAAGTTTCGACAGTCTTAGATATAAACTCAAATGAAATTTTTGAGTTAATAATTTTCTCTAGAATATTTTTACAATGTGTTTTATTTTGAGTCACAGAGTGACTAAATACTTAAGTCAATCTTTGAGGTTTTAATTTTCTTTCTCAATCAATAATATTTAATTTTTTATGTACTGAAGAAAGTAAATATTTTTAGAATTTCATACTGGGAAGATTCTCTTCTTATAAAACAATTTTATATTACATTAAATTTGATAATGCATAAAGATGAAAATTATATAAATATAGTCTTAAATTTTGAGGCTATTAATGGATTTGAATCATTATAGTTCAAAAATTGTATAATAAAGCTGATTATTTATGTGAAAATTTTTCCTATTGAAGTGACTATATTAACCAATATTTGTAATAAATTGGTACATTTTCATATTTAAAGCACTTCAGATTGTAGCAATCTATCATTACCCAAATTAATTTTGTCTTGTGTTGATGATAAGAACTAAAGGTAACAAATGATTTGTATAAAGGATTATGGCTGTACTCCAAAGAATTTCAAAAGTAATTATATAAATATAAATAAATTTTCTAGTGGCTATGATTCGAAAAAATTGTAAAGAATTTGTTATAGTTTGAATGTATCTTTTGTGAAAATGAAATATTTGTTTACCGAAAAATTCTTTCTGGTTTTTGCAGAAAAACATTCTATCTGGTGATTTAAGGTTTATGATTGAAAATATATTTTTGTACCAAAGAAAATTTTAATTTTTTAAACATATTAAAAAGGAAAATGAAATAAAGAAGATGTATTTGATTTAACTGGAATGTGAACCATTTATTCTGTTGAATATCAAGAAAATGAACAATTTTGGACTTCTTTTATTTAATGGATTAAAGTGATCTATCCAACTTAATAATTATTTGAAAAAAATCTATATTGGTGTTATCCACTAAAAGGCCAATAGATATTTACATTTAAAAGGAACCATTATTTAAAATATTTTTGATGATGATAAACTTTATTTTCGAGTAGAAAAATATAGGTGTGAAAAATTTATCCATCAAAGGAATCTGTAAAGAAGAGAACTCAATTATGACCAGAGGGATGGAATTAATTATGTTCTGTTCAATATTTAACTAAAAAAAGATATTATTTTTCCAGTTTAGGCCATCTACATTATTTTGATAGTTGTTCTGATGAGCAATCCAATACCTTTACATGTATGTTATTATTGATAGTTTTTCTACAATATTTTATGTTTATCTAAATATTATTTTATATTGGCAGCATATTTACAAGATCCCCAACTGCTGCAACCTATCATATACTGCATTGGTGTTATGGAATGTAATATATACATATATTACATTATATAAAAGATATGTGTTGGTTGGACTTGGAAGGAATTGGACCATAATATTATATTAATTAAGATTATGTCATACTGTGACTTTTGGAGGATTATGGTGTTAATTCAGGTCAAATATTTAACTATAATACCATGAAATAAAGTTTGAGAGTAATACTAATCAAAAGATGGTTTGGTCAAAAACGAAAGTAATAAAACAATTTAACCCCAAGAAATGTTTCAAGTTCAATATCTTCAATCGAGTGAGTCAATCATTTCGACTTATAAAATATTAACTATGAAATTTCGATGAAATTTTTTTTCTTCTCATTAGTATGGTTGATAAATTAAATTTATCATTCATTCATTGGTAGCCCATCGCCTTCTGTTTATTGAAAATCAGTATTCAGTTAACTCACGGTATGCGAATTATATTTTTCCCTTAAAAAATTGGCTATATCTTACGAAGATTATATTAACAGCGGGTACAGTATCTATATTGTTGATTACGCTCCTATACGCAAAAAGAAAAACATTAATCGATATAAAATTTACGCGCGAATTTTGAGCAATTTTGCCAAAATTGTTTCACTTTCATAATATTTCCCAAAATAAAAAAAACAGTCCAATAAAATTTTTTACTGCGCGTTCGAATAATCATCCAAAACGATTGCCACGCTTAGCAGCTTGAATTACGAATTTGAATATGTCATTATAGTTCATCTCCGTGTAGCGCCATTTTTGATGGAATAAAAAAAGATGAATTTTGGAAATTTTTGAAATTAACGGATATACGCTTCGGAAAAATTAAATTCAGAAAATGGGAGCGACCGCGTTATTATGAATGCTTCTGGTGGCAGTGTATTTGCATTATCCATTGAGAGGGTAATGTTTAAACCTTCAGAAACTTCGGAAACGGATGATTTTCCCACCGGAGTCGTAAATCGAGCTGCTCAAGAGTGAACCACCACCTCTGGAGATAAGAAGTACGACCCTCTGGCGACTCTGTGAAAGGAGAGAAAGGTGGAGGAATAAGCTAAAAACCACCCTCGGGAGAACCCTACTGGGGCATCGCTTCTCGTTGCCGCATATGTGGATGGAAAGGAATTGGATTTTTCCAAACTTTTCTCTCCGAGGGGATGAGCATTTCGGAATATTTTGATGATATTTTCGGATCTCACCTTACGCTCAGAGACCTTGAATAATTTTTCTGTCATTAGCATCCGAAGCTCTTTTTTCTATTTCAGCTTTCTAATGAGAAGTTAAAAGCTCATTTATCTCCCATGAAAACATGTTGGGGGCCTATGAGATCATCGAAAATGTTATTAACTGCTTACGTCGAACTCTTTCGATGATTGATAGGCTCCATTTGAGTATGTAAATTTTTTTCTGCATTATCCGTCCCTTGGGATTCCTCAAAGGCTTTTCGGATATCGTCACCATCGTGCTTGTAAACATGAGAGTAAGACTATGTTAAACTTGACATCGAAGTAAAAAACTTTCTCCTGTTCAAACAGTACATAGTATGATTAACGTAGGTCTACTGCTTGCAGAACATTTTCAATTTTAAGATCACCCACCCACCACTAATTGATAAATATTAATTCGCTTTTTAAAGTGCAACCATCCTTTAGTATCATCCCTAAATGAAAATGTTTTTTATGAAATTATGTTGAAATTTGAGAGTCAAAATTTACAGGACTGTGCCAGGATGGATTTTAAATTTATAAACAACAGAAAACTGCACCGCACTCATTTGATACTGTAAACGATAAAAGAAAATATCCTAAATCCACGAAGCGAATTCATCATCAAATCCACCGTTAACCTCTTTTACCTGACTACAATATATTTAAAGAAACGATACAAATATTATTAACTTACCGATGCTTCTGATCTTCTTAATCATATCGAAATTCTAAATAATATAAACATAACTTAAAATCAAAAAAATGGATGATATAGACAATCATTAACACTGAAATATAATACATATATTTTAAATATAACAACGTTCAATTAAGATACTCAACGTCAAATTGATAAACATTTACTTAGACGCAACTTAGCAACATAAATGATTCATTTCGAAGTCTTTTTAAAAAAAGCATTCGGTTGGATTTAATAAAGTATATCAAAGTATAATGAATATATTTATAGATAATTTCACGAATGAGTGCGATTTTATTTCTGAATTTAGTTTTATTATTATTTGGAGATGATTATTATTTAGAAGTTTAACAATATAAACGTCTGATTCATTAAAGGATAGTGGTTTTATGAAAAACGTAAATTATTACTGTAATTCTTTCATAATTATTCAAATTAGCATAATTAATTTATATTCAACTAGTATAATCAGAATTTTAATTTAGGTAATGCATAAATTAAAATATTGGAATTTTAGGATAAGTACAACGGTTAAGTGTGTTTTCGATAAAGATTGAATTTTTTAAAAAGGGATTTATTTGTCAACACCCAAGTCTATTCTAGACAATTAAACTTTAAAATTTTTATATAAAATATTTTATATACCATATAAATTATTACAGTAGTTATTTATAAATAATTAGTGATGTGTGAAATATATCTTTCGGAAATATTCAAAGATAGGTGATACTTTGATTACTTATTAAATTCAGATTGACAACTTTTCGGGTGCTTCTAAAGTTACAAAAAGCGCGTTTGGTTTAGCCTACTTCATTTCAGCTATATCTTTGTTCGAGTTTCAATTATACCTTTTTCAACTCGCGACAAAATATAATACTTTTGGAGAGGCGCGTTAACGAGAGTAATTTGACAACAACTTGCGCCCTCTCCCGGGAATCTCACTAACCTCTCAGCTTGACTTCACATTGATCCAGTGCGGAGTACCTTTCTGCCAGCGAACCCAGGTTGAGGCGAAAATCCACCTCAAGCAGTTCCAATTTCCCCTGTAGAGTGGCGACAGCTGCATCATCCTGAGTGAGGTCCTTTACCGGCGAAGTAACTACACTTTGAACATTCTTCGAATCTGTCAATATGGAAAAACCGCGTTCTTCAATTTTATCTGCTAACTCTTCAGAAGTGGACATGGATATTGTTTCAATCAAATTGTATGGCAACTAATTTTGGAGAGCATCAACTCTGATATGAGTTTTGAAGACGAACTAAGTTTGAAATTAAATGAACACTTCGAAACTTCCTGAAAAGTCGCCTCTCAATGAATTGTTGGTACGTGATTTCCATTTATTTACATTTTCCTAGAGTCGTTGCTATGCTTTATGAATATGACTAAAAATAAATAAATAACCGCCAATAACAATCTAATTTTTCCTATGTCGATTTTATTGGATTTGATTACTTTTGGTGTAAAATTTATGGACTATTTCTAAATGAGGAAAACTCTATTATACACAATTAATATCAAGAGCACACTCGAATGATACTTATTTTGAATATTTTCGTGGAAAATATTTTAATTCTTTTTTTATTTATTTTCATTAACTACAGTGATACAGATACTGAGATAACGTTAAAAAGTTCACCCTTTTAGCGATTTGATTTTTTATGAGTTTAGGTGATATATATTTATGTTTTTCATTCTATTATAACTTTCGCTTAAAGGTGTTGAATGAGTTTACATGATACTAATTGGAAGCAAATTGTTTGCGAGTGTCTTGTTAGTGTTTTGCGACATCAGCTTCCATCAGCTGTGGTGTCCGAGTGGTTAAGGAGTTGGACTTGAAATCCAATGGGCAATGCCCGCGCAGGTTCGAATCCTGTCCGCAGCGAAATTTTGGTCTCGTTCCACATTAAATACGTCAGATCACGAATCTTAATTCATTTACGTGAAAGTAGTGAAAATAAGTGAAAGATCATTCCTTAAAGATAGAGTATAGGTGGTATATGTAATTAAATAGCTATACTTTCAATTAACCCAACAAAGATTAGTTCTCTTTTGTTGTTTTGAAAAGTCAATAAGCCTAACTAAGATGCTTAAGTATGCGGGATGGGAATCGTTAGAACAGAGAAGATCAAAGCATAGATTAGATTTACGAACTATATTCAGAGAGGGTACGTTCAAGGAAGACGTAGTACAGATAATGCTCCCTCCCTGCTACATAGCTCGATCGGATACAACAACGCAAATAAGGGAAATACATACAGAAACGAACAAATTAGAAAATTAGTTTTTCCGTCAAACAATACGCGAGAATGATCATCTAAGGAAGTAAAGTCACGGTGCACGAACCCCCTGCCACACATCGAAAAGGTGGCTCGCAGGGTGTCTACATATGTAGATATGGACAAACAGAGATTATTTGAAAATAACAAATTAGAATTTTAATAACTCTAAAAAGTACTGTAAGATTGATTGTATTTTGTTTGTTTGTCATCCCGTTGTATAGTTTATGGTGATCAAAGGAGGAAGTATTATCCAGTATTAAATGTTTTAGTATTTAAGTTATTCAGTACTCAGTCTTGATATCAAACGACACAGCAGGGCATGATATATTCCATCTCTCAAATGATGAAATTCTTTACATTTAAATCATAAATATTCACTTATTCAGAAAGATTCATTGTTTCGGAAATAAAAAATTAATAGCTTCAATTTTAGAATTAGCGCCCTTCTTTCTCGCTTTTGGTTGTGGCGTACCCTTCCATACTCAGGATTCAACTGAAGCTCGAAGTTTTAATGACGTCACTAAGTATGCAAGTGTAAGATTTCGCGAGGAATATTTACTTTTACGCATTCGTAAAAAAGTGCATTCTGTTTTAAAATTAAACCTGCGCGTTACAACTGGGATGCTACCTCTCGAGTGAAAGTTGAAAGTTTTCTCTGAATTTCATTAGAACGCGAAGACATTCCTGAGATACGGCTCCGTAATTTAAGATGTAAAATTCCCGAAGGTAACAGAAAGGGCAATTATCTCGTGGAACTTCGAAAAGCACGACGATCCATTATGTTTGAAAGGATATGAGGAAATGGAGACAGTTATTATTGCTCTCATTATCGCTGCGTAGATGAAATTCCACCGCCATTACGGAGAGACAGTAGGATCCCTTAGACTCATTTCTTCATGGCCTAGTCGTTCTTGCGGATTCCCTTCCATTCACGTGAAATAAAAAGGATTTCTTGCAGCCATTTGAGTAGAAACAAAAGAAGGAGGAATGTCTCGCAAGTGTGAAAATGCAGCATAATGAGCGTTGCGGATTTTCTCCTTTGGTCTACCGCCTGTCTTTGTGCATTTGAAGAATATGTCTGATGGGTTGACGCTAGAGATATTCTCCTGTTTTCCCGACGCACCTTAAATATCTTCCATTACATTTTACCCATTTTATAGTAGGATTGATGTTCAAAATGCAATATTAAAAGTAATTTGACAGCCTGATTATAAACAGGAGTCGTTTTCTTTATAAACCCCCTCAACCTTTGTTTGAAACTACAGCGAATATATAAAAAACTTTGCACATTATTAACGTTTAAATAAGAATTTTTTAAATATTTCAATTGTTTATTCACTTTCGGTATGGAGCGTTATATTCCGAGGCTTTAATTATAAATGAAAAATTTTCATGGAAAGGATTAAAGATCTGTGTAAATCGGTGAAAATGTAGATATAGTAAATGGTTCTACCATGTTTTTAATTATTCATTGAACTTCTTCATTACATTAGGTCATAAAGTCAGTGCTCGTAACAGAGAGGTGATGATAAGATAATGTCTCTGAATATCCATTAGATTAATAAGAAATTCTATTAAATATCTATTATTACCATCTGAAATTTGAGTTGGCATCACATTGTTTTGGGTGAATTTATCAAAGGAAATGTAGCAGTTAATATGTTGTTTCGAAGTTGAACTATAAAAGGTAGAATAAAGAGGAATACAAAAATTCTCTAGTTCTTCTTAGTTAAATGAAAGATAGGACTTTTTAGTACTAATTAGGCCAAAAAAATCGTTATCTATACTATCTACTTCTCCACTTGGTAGTTGTATGAATTGAATCTAGAAACATCGATCAAAAACAGTACTATAGCCTTAACAAAGAGGAGATTGAGTCGTATGTTTGTCAACCTTTCTACGTAATATATGCTTATATACATATGTATACATTATATTAAACAAATCGTAAGGTAGCTATACTCAATATCGCGCCAAACCGTCCTTTTTCGCCACATTCCGACCGCGAATCCCTTCCTCTGGTTCTATACTTTTAAGAATAGAGACAAAAGGGAAATTTCCCGTGGGAGAGACGAGGGCTTTAGCCCATATTTGGGCACCCATGGTAGAGGAGCAATCTCCGGTTCATTCAGAGGGTAACGAGCACAGCTCTATTACACCTTTGAAATTCGAAGGTTCGGCGGAAAATTTTACAGAAATGAAAAACGGCTATCATCACTTGGTAATCTCGTGTTGAAAGGCATTCGTAAATTTCCGTAACTGCAAAAAAATTTCCTTTTCCAATTTTGGCTATTGGGTTTTCCGTGGGCCATTAACTCGAATTATGAAATGATTATATGCCTTTAACACCCCGTATATGTCCTTCCCTTTTTCTATAGGAGAGAGAATTCGGTAAAATAGGATTGTAATCTTCGTTCACAACACGTCCTTTATGATAATTGACTGAAACAGATTTGAACTAGGAAGTTCTTCGTGAATTTTAAATCGGATTAAAAAGTTCTTCCGTTAAAGAAAAATCGACGAAACGCTAGCCGTAAAATAACTAAAGTAAAAATATTTTAATTTTCCTTTCATCCAGGAAAAAGTTTTAGGTTATTAGGGTTTTAGGGAAGTTAAGTGCTCTGAATGTATTGGAGAAGGAAGTAAACTGTTATAAAAGGACTTTCATTTCACTTGGAAAATAAATTAATATCCTATATATATATAGAGCCTTCAATCCAAATGTTTGAATTACGTTAAATTCTTCCTCTAAAACAATAATCTATCATGATTGATATAATTTAGAACTCCTAATAATGTAAGGTAGACCTGATCTATAATTTTGAGATAAAAAAAAAGTTTGTGTACGTCCTCGAAGCAGATTTAAAACTTGCCCACTGACGAGGAAATGCACGTTAACGGTCGCAATGTTTTTGGACGAAGAAAAACAATTTTATTTATATCGGTTTTAGTTAATATTTACTTACCCCCTTCCTGTACGTATATATGAAACCGTGACCTAGATATTTCACATTCCCCGATACTCGGCGCGCGCAAAAAAAAGCCTGAATGATCTACTCGGTCATCCGGGTCAAACGGGTGATTGGGGGAAAAAAATCCTCGCACCAACGCCTCGGATCCAATACGCTCATCCAATTGCCTCCGGATAGACGCACGGGAGCGAGAGATTCGACAATTAACTCCAGTCCCTTTAACCCGCTTAATTTTCCATCTCCTCGAAACCCATTACCCATCGTTCTCCTTTTCCCGCCCACCGACTCCGCGTGGGATGGATAAAAAATGACTGTCGCAGCCCGCTCTCGCGAGAGCGGGGCAAAATATACGTAAAAAGGGACTTCGAAGGAAGTTCCAATATCCGAACCCTTTGGCGCGGAAGGGTAAAAATAATGTCCCTGATCTTCGCGTGGACTCAAAGAATCTTCTCATCGGAAACTTCCGAGAAACTCACGCGACAAGTGGGTCTCTGCTCATCCTTTACTGCGGCCCGCTTACGACTGAAGGGGGTAAAGGGGGTTGTGAACTTGTATTTTCCACGCGGATGACCTCGGAGATGGAAAGATTCCACGTCTCGGCGATGGGAAGGTCAGATGTCTGAAGGGATCTTTTTATTCATAGGAATCCTCCCCAAAGTGTGAAGATTCCGAAACGGACGGGAAGAAAAACGGTCCGCACGTGATGCACTTTCATACCGATGGGGGAAGGATACGGATTTTGAAATTCGGTGTCCGCGGGTGTGTAACGACCGTTTCCTCGAGAGATCATCTCCTTGGAGATGGTTTCATCTCGCGCGATCACCTGTAGATGGCAGACGTGTCGGGGGATATGCGCCTGTGTCTCCCCCTACTTCCGGACTAAAGTGAAGAGATCGACGTGAGGGTATTATAACGCATGTAAAGCGGCAGACTAACCCATTTCTCCGTCGACGCGAAAAATTTTCGCGCCGCTTTGAAGGTCGCGTTTCCGGGTTGGCAAATTCTATCGTTTGCTGAAACATTGTCTTCATGAATAATTCCGCTTTTGGGATGGAAATGTTGCGAAGTGAAACATTGGCTTCCATTGCGAATGCAGTTTATCATTCAGTGTATTTTACCATTTAAACATGTGACCTGATTAGTCTGTGGATTTTAATTCCATTGTCAGTGATATATTTTAGGCAAATGCGTAGATTTTGGAACTAAGTTTTTTGGCGATTATGACAATCAGTAAAACGAAACTTAAACGGACGAAAACTTGTAAATAAATTAACTAAATATGTATACAGATAAATAGATAATCATGAACGAATTTTTCAACACTCACATCACTATAACCATTTCACTAATCGTTCAAATATTTCAATAAATTTGTTTTCATAAATCTTGTATATTAATCAATGGGAGCAACTCAAAACTATTCCTCATCATATCTATTTTAGTGACTCACAGTAAAATCAATCAAGGTGTAGTTGTGATGTATAAATATCCTCAAAAATAAATCGATTTACCATTAAAAATATTTTACCAATAATCGCATGAAAAATAATTTTTCTTGGGTCTGTACTTGACTCATTAACCATGATATTCACGAGAAACTCTTAGGAGGTATCGTAAAAAAAAAAACTGAAAGGTCAAACAGCTCATTACTTTCGACAGCGTATTCATTAAAAAAATCCAACCGAACATACGTCTGAATTAGTCATAGTAAACATACAGAAAGCATTCCGTTTCAAGGTTATGACGGAAGGGATGAGCCTACTTCCTCATACCACCGATTCCCAAACCGTAAGCATCACGTTTTGAAGAGGAAAATGCATTACTCCGCGAAGCACCTTCAGAACATCGAACTCCTCATCGACGAACTCGAAACGACCTCGCCTCGTCCCTTGAATTAATGCTCGAAAAAAAAGCATCGATACACCAACCCCCTCTGCAGGGCTCTCTCAAAAATTCATTTCCGCTGCAACTTCGAGGAGAACCGGAGGTTGGGGGTGGAGTTCGAATGGATCGGAGATTCGTTTGTTTATTTATTTCGACTCCCAATCTTCTTCGTCGGATGCGAGTCTATCGCCCCACCCCTCCCTTTCTGCTCGGGGCCAAATGGTTACGGGACTATGGCAACCGTAGTTAGGAAGATAGAAACAGACGGAAAGAGAGGCCCGTAACAGCTGCAGGGGATGAATGTAAACTAGTCCGTGATTCGAATTAATAATCCTCCTGTCTATCTCTTTGGGAACTCCGTAAAAATGGATTCCTCTCCCTTCTGTTCATTCGACATGTCCTCTTAAAGAGGTTTTTTTCGCTTATTATGCCCGTCTACGGACGTGAAGGGTTTCCGAAATGGAGGGATTTTTGAAAAAGGTCGTTCTTTGGGACTTATTTCTTTCGCTAGGGCCAAAGTAGAATCGTTAGAGGGAACGTTTTCGAGCGAAGGACGGGCAGTAGCTAAGGAACTGTCTCCTCCGACCGAAATAAAGTAATTGTAAGCGGGCGCCGTTTGGAAAAGAATCGAAGGCGTTTTCCGAGCGAACTGGGGACTTTGCGCGTTTAATAAGTTCCGTAGGTAATGAATGTTTGAGATGCGCTACTTGAATGTTGTTCAACCTGTACTGTGTGTAATGGGTTTACTAGGTAACAAAGTACACGTATTAAAGGAATGAGTAGTTGGATAAAAGTAGAGCATCTAGAGGTAAATTGATACATTATTGCTTGATTTAACCTAACAGGACAGACCTGATTTCAAGTTCCTCTATAACGGATATGTAAGATCATTTTCGTATCCGGTTCTCCTTAATTGTATCAAAGTGAATACAGAGTAATTAAATTGATATGGGTAATTAGTCAGAGATTAGCTAAAAATAATACTATTTGTAGTTTAAGAGAATTGTTTGTGGATCTTAATTAGATTCAAATGTGAGGATAAAATGAGATTATTTTTCAAGAAATCAAGATATTAAAAAGGTTTTTATAATTAATGATTGACGTAGCAAGAAAATTTAAATTTTAATTGATGCGAGATTGTCGATAAATTTCGCATTTGTATACCATTAATAAATTTACCACTCAATTTACTTCAGAATTAATTTCGGCTCGTTGCTAGATACACTTTATGGGACGGATATCGAAAAAAAGAATTTTTCTTTAGGTTTCCGCATCTTAATAGGTGTTTGAAAACTTCGGAAATTGAAGAATTCCTTTTCTCAAAATTTTCGGAAAGAAATTGAAGGCATAAATGCATTGAGTCGTGGCAGTTTGCGTAGCTGTGGAATAGGAGGAGGAGACTTTGAATAAGCAATTATGGCAGTTTATGCTGAACTTGCTCTAACTTCTCCGGAATAGCTAACGAATGCCATTCATGTTATCCTCTAACTCTGTCATTCTTATCACAATGAAGCCGTGATTCAATGGGTGAATAGGTGAGGTAACAGAATATGAAAGTTTTCCTTTTTGCAGCTGCTTTCAGTTGACAATAGACGGCTTATTTGTAAACAGCTAAAATATTCAAAGTTTCAAACAGTGGGGAATTATGGTTTCCGGGCGTCCATGAATAAAATTAATTCTATGAAACCGAGGCGAGATTAAAAAGCAATATTTACAGGAATAAAGATGACGTGCGTTGGTGCAGAAATGAAAAATAGGTCTGTGGGTCAAAATGAGCAATATTTACAAATAAATAAATTTATAAACTCTTTCTTTCACATGAAATTAACCCTTTTAGTGCTAACCGTCTTCCCGTGGTAACCAAAGTTGACCCCATTTCATATATTAATTGTTCATAGAAATCTCAGAATTAACCAAGTAAACATTAAATGTCGAGAAAGAAGGTTGAATTATTTAAGCAAAGACTTAAAGATATTCTCATCAAACACAAACTAAATTTATAGAAAATAATGGATAAAATAAACTAAGAATTTAAACGGCAATGATTACATGCAATATTATCATATTATCAGTATTCTGTTTGGACATGGCAATGCAATTCGACCGAATACTGGTTATATGATTCTCCGTGAGGTTTTGGAGGTCAAAGAAAAACTTCACTTCCACCAGAATAAGTTGTTTTTTTCCTCTCTTATAACTGCCATCCAATAGAAATTAATTTAACGTAAATTAAGATTGATGGTCTCTGGAATTCTTTTTGGTCTCCTTTTCTTTAAATTTTAGCACGGTTCGCAGATCTGTCTGGTCTCATGAAATTCCATCATTTTGGAAATGTCGGGAATTACAGCGTTCTTTTCTTCTTCGAAAGTTTTCGCCATTCAACTCACGAGTTGGGAATAAGTTCTACTTCGCCTACGGTTTCCGGAGATCTTATTTCCGGAGAATGTTGGGCACAGAAAATTGGATCGTTTACCATCGGTAATTATCGAGGAGAAAGGACATGTTTGAGATTGCTTTTCGAGCTGCTTTCTACTTGAAATACTTTATAAACGTTTAACCTGTAGATTTTAAGCGCACGTTCTCGTGGCGTTCATTTGTACGGGGTCGAGGTAAAGTTTTGATTCGTGTTAGGGTATTATCTTAGGGTATCCAAAAGAGATTCTGTGGAAATGGATCATGATAAGAAAGATAGAAGTTGTACATTTCTTAAATGTATTATTATTTGAAGAATTACTCCCTTATTTTATAAGAAAAAACAGAAAAGGAACACTATAATTACGAGGGAATATCATTTTAAATTCAAAATTAATTTTTCCCACTCATTAGGCTTAGTCTCAAATACTGCTGTGCTGTTTGGAATGCATATGATGTAGAGTTGGTTAAAGATCTAGAAATGGCTCAATTCAGAGCAACCCTTTTTCTGCATAAAATTAAGGCTCGACTGAATTGTCACAACTATGATCCTTAGGATTTAATTCACTTCGTTAGAGATGATAATCGACAGAAACTTCCCGGCAACTTCAATAATACCACTTTCTTTTCAAAGAAAATGAATACATCTTTCGGTAATCAACGACCATAGTAAACTAGAGAAGACGGCAAAATTTCTCAAGTAAGTGTTCGTTGAAACAGATTTTTGATTTGTCTTTCCTAGATGGTTTATAGATGAGACTAGGATGGACTATGTTATGTTTTTTATGCTTTTAACCACGATATTTAAACAAAAATACCATCATAATTGCAGTATAATAAATAATTAAGAATCGATTTTCATTACTATATTATTTCATTACTCGTTCCTCGCAACGAACGCGTTTGTCTAACCTCTTTCGTTGTTTATGAATGAACAAATAAAAAACCATCTTTGTTGGGGTTGAAGATTCGTTGGCAAAAAGTATTCCCAGTTCTATTTTTTTCTACCGATTTAATCTCCGGTCTCCGGTCTGTTCACCCAATATCCGGTCACTGGGATTCGTGAAACTTCGAACAACTGTAACTATTTTTGGACTCCATTCACAAAAAAATATGCCAACCCTGTGTTACACTTAAACAACAAAAATTATCTAATAAGTTTCTATCATCAATAAAAGTACGTATATATAGTGACCGTGAGTATTGAAAAAACCTTCAATTAGATAATCTGCCTCATCTCCATTAAACCTCTTCTGATACAAAAATTAACTCTATGATTGTTTTTATTCCATATTTATTACATTTATAAAGTTTATTATTCTATAATTATATTTAATGAAGCTAATATAATAACTCTATTTATAAATACACATTCCAATCAGGAAAATATTATTTTACCATTCTTTAATCACCATTGATTAGATAAAGTGATCCTCATTTGACACATTACTTATTAGTGCTTTGACGCTAATATTACGTATTAATTTATTGAAAATGCGTTGAGTTTTAAGCGGAAACTGGACATTTAACAATCAACATCATTACCAATTCATTCTTCAGGACAATTATTCACTAGCCCTTTAGAATGGGATCTGTTTGGAGTTTTATTCAACACTTCGCCGATATCAAATTTACTCGTAATTTCACATCTCAAATAAGCAAAATAATTTCCTTTCATAAAAGTTCCATACAATCTGAGGGGAGAATTTTTGACGAGAGATTCAATTACGTGATCGAATATGTTTGACTTTTTCATTAGAGATGATTCAGATGAAAGATCCATTGAAAAATCTTTCATTTAAATTCCCGCTCAAAATTTCGAGGATTTTAAAAATCATATTCATCCTATTTTCCACTGGAAATCAGGTCTTAATCCTTCATTAAAAGTAATGCCTCGATTGAAAAAGGCTTTGCTGGAAGATTTTATGGGAACATCTCTTTCGAATGAATGCAAATAAAGTGCAATTATCCTCATGATAATGAATCTGATCCCGGAAGGAATTGCTGGAACTATCTGTAAAAGGGAGGTGCATTGAAGGATTTTTTAATCAAGAACGCCTTGATTTTTTGACGTCATTAAGTACTTTTTATTACTTCCCTTTGCGATAGTGAGATTGATTGGAGGAATTTTCCTCAGAAAGGATCATTATCTTCATAACGAATCTCGGAAATTTTTTCGATCGTTTACATACACTATATGCATATGAATTTTGAAATTTCATAAAACTCATTACCTCCTGAATATTATAAAAATATGTTGGAATACTAATAGAGAAGTGTTGTTTAAGAACTTAATTCCTAGCGATGTAGAACTATATATCATCATAAAATCACTAAATGAAAGAATAATTATCTTCTATTTATATATTATTGGTTTATAAACCAAGTTGTAGAGCTTACAAAGTGTTATTTCCTACAGTGATATCATAACGTTCCACAAAGTAAAGCGTCTATATATTAATTTTCTTTCGAACATTATAACTTTATTAAATTTGAAAGAGCATGAGAAAGTATGAGTTGTAGTATGTAATACTGCCTACGGGAGGTTTTTGGAGGGTTTTCCCTCCCGTCATGGGCGAATGTCAGGCAGTCCTGTAACTAATATAGTATGCTACCCTCCACCACTGCCACCTGGCTAGAATGCCAAATTGCAGTGCGAAATTTTAAATAAATAAATAAATAAATAAATACTAACTTTATTATTTATAAACATTAAAACTCTGTAAATTGAACGTAAAAATGTTAAGTTCACTCTCATCTCAATCAAGATCTTCCATAGAAGTTCATACTATTATAAAAAATTTCGCCTTTTTCTCTCTAAATTTTAGGGCCTACAAAGAAGTTCATAGATGACACTTTTTTCAGATAATCAAAAATTCTTACGTAAAACTCTTTAAATTTTATAAATTTCTTATTACCCCTTACAGGAGCTCGCATTTACATTTTTTAAATCCCGTTTTAATTATACATGATTTTTCATTTACGTGATAAATTCAAAGTTAAACATAATGGATTTTTTAATATTGATTTTAATAATACGTAAAACGTTATTTTCTTCTGGGAATTCGTGTCATTTAAGATATTCCGAACATTAATATTCCTTAGAAACAATTCTAATTTTTTATTCGACGTGAAAACGCCGCGGTGAGGAAGGTATGAAACTCTTACGCAAAATCTAACCGTGGTAAGGCTAATATGATACGGCGACGGACTTCACGTAAAAATCTTCTGGCTCTCGACCTACAATCCATGCCTGACCATAAACCATGCTATTTACTCCAAAGGTGTCCTTTGCAAAAATTCTCGGATGCCATGGCCATTTAAAGTGGCTTCGCAAAAATAAAACCTTCCGAGAATGCGGTACTAGAGCGGCGGAGAATTTAAGGAACGCATACTGGAGCACATTTCGAGGTCTGCCGAGGGCTAAATGACGACAGCCTGTTGGGAATATCTTGTGCTTTTGAGACGCACTTCCTACGCGAAATCGTCTTAGATTAGAATTGTGACGTTGAATTCGATACGTGCGGAAACAAATTAGTTTGTATTCGAATTGTTGCAATAATTGTATACGCTCATCAAATGCGAGACCAGTTATATATTATTGAGATCTATTATTTGGAACGTTGAATGATTTTTGAAATTCTCAACAATATCCCGATATTTATTTTAAATTTATTGAATTGAATTGATCTAACAATAATATTTAATTAAATAAATTATACGTAATGCTTGAGGATTTTATTTCATGATGCTGGGATATTAATTAGAGGGTGGAAAATTAATTTCAATTGATTTCTTGGTGTAAATGAAACAGGCTATTATATCACTTCATCTATATTTGAAAGTGCATCTCTGTCTGTTTATAACTCGGCGAATTTACAATTTAACATAGTTTAATAAAGCTAATGATACTTCATTCTTACAATCAAGGTAGAAAACATTAATTCCATTGGAAATTATATTTTAAAAATTGTTGAATAATTTTAAATGAGAAGCATAGAAGCTAAAAAGAATGATATACACCATCAAATTCGCAACAGAGAATGATGTCAGTGATAAATTAGAGAATATGTATTTATTGAAAATCGTCAAGATCCGAATAATACGTGGATTATGAAAAATTTTCAGTCTTTAGTTTCAAAACATTAGTATATGTTTATAAAAGATTGCTTTTGCTGAAGAGAGAGAAAAATATGAGGAAAGAGCCACATTAAGATATTACTGAGAACAAAAATGGAACGAATTTTATAAAAGTCTACCATTTATGAGAATAAATTATTCAGAGTAAGTAAAGATAAATAAAGATTAATTCTTTTCTTCTAAAAGGTCCGAAAATATCATAAATGAAAGCGAGACCTTGAAATATACATTATAAATATATACATTTAAGTTAACATTTTTCAATAAATGACGAGTATCCTCTTAATTTAAGATAAACAGCTGCAGGGAAATGTTTTTTAAATTAATCTGTGACTTCAAATACATAAGCAAAAAATTATTAATAAACTCAATCTTGATGTTATTTATTCGATAAATTGGGCTGATATTTATTTTATATTAAACATCCTTAAAATCCAGTTGTCGTAATAAATTAAAATGCATATTCTGTGAAATTAACTTAAATAATGACGGAATGAAAGACCGTCAAAACGTAATTAAATATCCTTATTGAGGTGGACGGTGAACATTTTAATCCAAAAAAATTCAGGAGTAATTTAAGCATCTCTGATGACTACCGAGTGCCCTAAAACGTGCACGGACGCGGACAAGTTAATCACATCTCTTTGACAATAAAACCGCCCGTGTCACGCCAATCTATCTTCAAAAGAACCTCCATTCTATTTCCAGAGAGATATATATTCGTCCGAAAGTACCACCCTTTCCGTTCGCAAAAAATATCTGGAAATTGAAAGCGACGGAAAAATTCTGATGGGAGAAGAGATTCGTTTCCTTAGGAACGAAGAATGAAAACAGAGGAAAGAAACTTCCTTTCGATTCTTCGTATGAAAAATGCAGAGCGTGACCTTTTAGTGTTGCTTACCGGAACAAAAATGGTTCCCGAAAAGTCGGCCAGAACCTTTCCTTCTTTCATTCCGAAACATTTTTGCCTTTCCGCTCGTCACGACCTTCGCCCGAATCATCATCTTCTTTTTTTTGCATTAGGACGTCATTTAAATGTCAGGCGATTCGTCGGAAATAAAAAAAACGGGGAGAACAAAAGGAATCGGCTCCAAAAGAGACCGTTTGGAGTTCTTCCGATAAGTCGTGTGGTAATAATCTAGCGGGACTTGCAGAAGCCATAATTGGGACGGAAAATTCGCTCCGTCCGTCCGTTATTCCGAGAGGGAACCGAGATAAATTTTTAGACTATTTAACTTTATTTCGGGGCCGTGGAAATTTTTCTGTACAATTTTCGACTTAACTTTGATTTCGGAAGTTTCGGGCACGTTTGTGAAACAATGGCGGCCGAATGTATTCCTCTGTCGTTTCAGAGTCTTTTTTCTCGTTTCATCCATTTTACCTAACGGTGGCGTAAAAGTTTATGAAAGAATTACGCCGTAAATATCTGAGATGTATTCAACGGTATGGGGGTTAAATTATGCGTACATGTTTAAAATGTAGATTTGAATTCGTGATGAGACAAAAGAGAAACTTTAATTGAGTACGGTGCTATGGTGATCAAAAGACTTTCGAGAAGTTCAAATTGTTCACAAAGGAATTTTTGCTAGTAGGTTTGCTGCAAATTTTATCAATAGATTTTCTCTATATGGAAGTTTATAAGGTATAATTTTTTGTGTTGTAACTATACAATGTACATAAAGTGAATGGAAGACATCTTTTATTTGCTTATCACTAAAAATAATAAAGTAGAGGGATACTGAATTGCGATATAAATAATTCATTGAAAATAATGCTATATATATAAACTCGTACTTCTACAATTATCTTGAAGCAACGAATGAATATGTAAATTTCAGACATAATCATCACAATATCAGAGACTAAAATATTCTCAAAAATAATTCTCATGTAATTTCACCTTGGTAGTGCATATTTTACCCCTCGGCAATTTTACCCTGGAGAAAAATCTAATACTTCTTCTTTTTATCGATTAATTACCGCCTTAATACCCAAATATTTAATTAAAACCCCCATCAATTAAAAAAAGCAAAAGTTCCCATGCCTTTTGATATATTTACATGAAATCTAGTAAACTTAACTCATACGTGGAATGAATATAATTGGAAAAACCTTTTAAAAGTAGATCAAAATGTAATTTTGGAAGCATTCCTCGAGTCTCAACTAAATTAAACGACATGCATTCAGTGAAATTTGAGTTCATACTCGAAATTTCAATCAAAATCTTCCTGAAATATGTTTCCCATATTCACTATTTCACTCCCACCTCTGGGACTAATTACCATTCAATACTCGTGTAATTGAAATCGCTTCTCTAAAATACATCTAAAATTGCAAGTTTCTGGTAAATTTAACCCACATTCATTAATTCATTTCCACCTCCGATGACACGAAGTTGATTTCAAAACGTTAAAATACATCCGAGTAAATTAATATTTACGCTGTTTTAAGTTCTCGTCTTGTAACTAAAGCACACGTAGTTGGTTCTAATTATCAACGGGTCTAAAATTTATTCCCCTTTTAAGAGCTCTTGATTGCCGCTTCCTTTTTAAGGTTTCAACTTTTCCAACTGCACTACAGAGGAATCTTTCGACAACGAAGTCCCATTCACTTGTACGTTGCTTTAATTAGGCATCTCACGTGCGAGCGATTTTCGTATGGCACAACGAACGAACGTTTTCTGTTAACTTTTTTTTTCTAAAGCTCTTGCCAACTTTGAACGCCTGCATGAGAAGGAAAAATTCGTTCGGAACACATTGGGTCGGCGGGTGTGCTGTGGACGTACGAATGTCCAGTTGTTGCACCGCGGTCGCCAAAGATAAAAGAGGAAAAATTTTTGAGGTTACCGTTTGTTAGTTGTAAACGGTAGATATAACAGGATTAGTATCGGTGTGACCCAAAGAGTTCGAGCGTTTCCTCTTTGCAAAGAAAAACAAATGAAAAAAGGCGTTGTGTTAACTTGTAAGCGGGTTTACAGGAGTTGAGGTGGACACTTTAGATGCTGTTTTGACATGAAAAAATTTGGAGTTTTAGAGTAAATTTGAGATATTTTTAGAGGTTTCACAGCACAAAGGAATCTTTTTAATTCCTATTTGAAGTATAAAAACGGGAGAATGTAATTATTTGGAGCACATTTCTAATACAATGAACGTTACCTTTTTTAAAAATTAGGCTCCCAATTTAGTGTTGGTATAATATTTATGAGGGTCAGAAGTTTTAATCTAAATGGAATATTTAAAAGAATATTTTATCAAATTATGTTCAAAAAGGCGGTAAAATATTAACTTATCCTTGAAACTGTTATTCAGTGGCTAAGAAATTATGAAAACAGGGGTTAATTAAACAATATCTAGTTTAATATTTATAAAACCTAATATTAATGTACTTTCAAGAGTTTAATCCTTTCAATTCATATCTCGAGAAATGTAAATTGCTTTTAATGTCAATAATTCACAATAAATAATGATAAATGATACAGATAGTTGGGATATTCTATCGATATTGTAAAATCTAAAAATAATTTCATCGTTTTTTATATTATGTATAATATTAAGAGAAAAATCAACCAAGCTACACCGTGGAGCATTACCAATAAGCTGAACAAAAATTTGACAACACGTATGTTTTAAGATACGTTAAAATAACACGAATAAAAAATGCCTTCTTTTTTATCGATTTCTTTCTCATAGATCGCCAACTCACCACCACTTCAACGAACATCTCAAATATCACCGCGTGTGGCGGATAATTGCAATTAAATTCGTCCTTGACTGACCGCCAAACTGTTTCCTGCTTCGCGTTCACATAAATCTCAAACGAGTATTTTCCCACATCGTATCCGTTCCGACGTCCGCGATGCAATTTAGTCGCGCAAGAATCCGTCTGGAACTCCTCAAAGTACTTAATCGGCCGACTTCCAAAGTTCGAACGCGGGGTGGTATTTACGAAATCAAACGGTTGACTGACTCGAAATTAGCTGCCAACGGAAGAGCAAACAGTCGGGAAGTTCTTCGCTATTGCACGGAATGGGATTGATGAAAGAGTGTGACGCGGCCGTTGATTGGGATGGCGGAAGTAATATCGTGGAACGAATGTGCAGATCCCCGGAGAGAAAAACAAACTCTATCGGGGATATTGAAATGGAACGGGTGTAGAGAGAGAGAGAGTGTGTGATTTTCAAAAAAAATAAAAGGCGATCGTCAGTCGCTGTGATTGCGGATCCGTCAGACGGTGGAGCGAATGTCAGCGAAGACTTTTCCGAAATGAGTCAATTAGCCGAGAGAATGCAGAATCAAAATTTTTGTGTGCGTCCGCGATTTTCGAACATCTGATGAATTCGAGCCGAACTAAATTAACACTCTGATGAGTGTCGATAGCAGATTCCTATTATCAAAAATTTAAGCTCGCGATTGACCTGTTACGCCGAAATTTTTTGGCATTTTATCGATCACATTTTAATTATAAAATCAGAGGAGAGAGGTGTAGTCTTTGGAACTCCAACACGATAACATAAAGAAAAACGGGATTGTACCTTTCTAATTTCTTCCAAACAAAACTGTATTAAAACGACTAAATAAAATAAGAATTACATCAATACGATGAAGGAAGTTTTTAGGAAATGTTTAGGAAATGTTTAGGAAATACAACAATTTCTAGATATTTCGGAGAAATTATGAAAGAAGGCAAGAAGACTTCCTTGACTTAGTTTCTTAGAATAGTGACTGTCATGGGAAAGGAACTCTGCAAAAACCTATGCCCTAGAATGCTTTACTGTCTTCATAGCAGCAGGTCTCAATCTTTGGGATTCCCGACGTTCAAGGAATGCATATATTACTATGCCTTTGTGTGTCG
The DNA here is from genome assembly GCA_020796165.1 of Pantala flavescens. Taxonomy (NCBI): domain Eukaryota; kingdom Metazoa; phylum Arthropoda; class Insecta; order Odonata; family Libellulidae; genus Pantala; species Pantala flavescens. The sequence goes on along the minus strand of CM036879.1, from coordinate 19,821,821 downwards.
CGAGATGTCCCACTGACTGTTTTTATACCATTCAACAGACACGAAGCCGAAGACAGCAAATATAGTCAAGTAAAGTTGAGTGATTTCGCTCCATCTAACAGAAAACGTACAAAAGTTAGAATAATATCGATTCAACGAAAACTAAATTTAAGTTCAAAGTAAAATGATTGCACAGTTTTTTATAAGAATAAAATTGCTCGCAGATGTTGATTGGAGGACCTATTTTCCATTATGGCACACTTTATTCGACTTATTTTACAATTATTTTCCAAGTGAAAGTGAACAAACGCACATTTGTATGCAGATATGCTTCAAGAGTGCGTAAATTTAAAATTCCGTGCTCAAAATCCCCACTTTCTCATTTTTGACTAGCGTTTATCGATTCCAGCCCACTTAGGGACGTAACTTTCTTGGTAACCCGACACGCCACATCTGTTTCATTCATTACGGAGCATTAATCATACAGAAAAGTTCGCCGCGATCCCGCAAGCAGGCGGGTTGCATTATGGATACACGTCAGGTAGTAAAACTTTCCTCGAAGCAAAGGCAAAGCAGACTAGGGGCAGACAAGAAAGCGTTGCCTCCGGCCACGACGACGTTGATTGTAATGTATTCACCGTTCTTTTTTTTTATTCCCCGTTCTGAAAGGGAAAAAATTCCGGAAGCTCATTGTGCCCTCCACGCGAACAGATCCTCCGTCGCAGAATCGCATACAGGCGGAAAAATTCCTTATTAAAATGTAGATGCGCTGAATGGGGCGATATCATAGGCTCATAAATAAATTTCTGCGTCGGTGGGGCGAAAAAAAGAAATTCTCCCGTCGCCTTTGTTGACCCAAACAGAAATTGGTTACCTACAGGGATTGGTGGAATAAAAACCTCGGGTGAAAAACGAGACAGAAAAATCGAGGATCGGGAAATATGGAGGTGTAGGAGGTGTATATTTTGAGGCCAAATGACAGAATGAAAGTCGAGCTGGAGAAAGGGATAAACGGGCGTAACAGTTCGCACAGAATTATGGAGATTTGATCGCGGGATATGGAGATTAATTTTTTCTTTCGGATTTTATTCGACAGTTGTTATTTTTCAGGAGTTCTAGTTGTAAATGTGCGCCTATTGCTTTCTATTTACATCGAGATGAGAATAGGCTCTAAAATTTCAATCAAACAACAATTTTCATATCGGTTTTCTATATTTGTAGGTACTTTGCCTATTCATATTCACGAGTTAGTTTCACATTTCCTTGTTAAAGGGATATTGAATATTAAATATGAAATTTTCTGATAGAAAAATTAAGATCGTTATGTACGATAAAAATAACAATATAATGATGAATAATATAAGTAATGAATATATACTTCCGAATATTGGCACATGATCTATGACATAATATAGTCCAATCACTTCTGAAATTGCCTCCGTTAGTATTTTTACCTCAACTTATACCTCCAATGAATGCACTTAATATTATATCATACCGAAATATATTAAGCCTTTTCCCTTTGCATTGATCAGTCGACGAAGGACAATTTTCCAAAAACTCAACCATTTCAAATCCAGAAGACAATTTGAAAGTCGATTAATCGTTAACCAAGCAATTTAATAGATGATTTGTAAGACCTCCCCACATCATTACAGTATTTTCATGACGACGATTAATCAACATGTCGTTGGATCAGTATCGTACTCTCATCGTTACGGTGTACCTGTTGACATTTTGTGGCTTTTAGTCTATAGACTTGGATACATTGTTTCACGAACTTCACTAAGTTTCCGGTCGGCAACTGTCACTCGTTAGCCTCTGCGTCTGTACGTTGTCATGGCTGAATTCCATCGTGGACTGGTAAACTCTTGGCATTTCGGGTCCGTTTAGTAGAAGCAAGTTTAGCGCCAAGTCAAGTAACAAGCTTGACATATCTTGAAACTAATTTGCATGCGTTTGCGATACATCGTTCGTAACCTCGAACTTACTATTAAGGGTTGTGGAGGTTTAATTAATGTAGAGATAGGAAACCCAGGTCACGTGGAATCCCACAGATTTTTGAGGATGCAGTGACTTAATGAACATTAGAAGGATACAAAAAGCAGATAGATATAGTAATATTGTGTACGTAGCTTTTTACAGGAAGAAATGAATTATTTCAAGGATTTTATAAAGACAATTTCGAAATAAAAGTTTAAAGATTAATAAATAAATTTAATTCGACAATTGTTATACTTTTTGTAGTAATAACTAATTTTAATAATGTAGAATCAATTCACAGCTTCCATTATTATTGGAAGTATAGGGAACCATTTAATAGGAAGAATTCTTGTTAGTAAGTTTTCTAATGGATCGTGAATAATTGTTTCAAAAGGTAATATTTGTTTGATCAACCCAGACATAATTCTCCGTCGAAATATTTAGAATTTATCGCGAAAAATATTAGTTTGATGGACATTGGTGGACTATTTCTGATAGAAAAGAAACTATTTTTTTCCATCTAATGTTTATTGATTGCTAGATTTGAAAATGTACGTTATTATTTTCCAGAATCGGTCAAAACTAGCAAATAATGAATGGAATAATTTCATTTTAAGTTTCCAGTCACGAATTATATAGCATATATTGAGGTAAAAAATGAAATGAGGCGGGTAAAATTTTATACTTTAAAACCTCATAATCCCTTTCCAACACGATCCTACCAGTATACTTTTTTAAAACCTCAAATAATCCATGAGCTCTAATTATAATCTGTTTTACGTGTCTAATACTAGATTTAAAGAATTTTATTGGATTTCGTATAGTGATTCACGTTTACCAAATAAACCTCTTGGAAAGAGAACCAGAGATGAATACAAGCCTTTGAAACATGGTGCTGGAAGCATATGTTGAAGATCTAATGGACATAACGAACGAAGTAACGAAGAAATATATAGAATAATAGAGTAAATACCAACAATATGGAACAACATCTAGAAAAGAAGAACTAGACTATTTGGATATCTCCTGTGACATATTAGGAATGTACTTGAAGGTTAATTAGAGGGAAATGGACCTAAAGAATACCAAGGGACGAATATTTAAACCAAATGCGAATGTACAGAGGGTCTTAGAAAATATAAATAGCAGGAAAATGGAAGGGTTAGCATTAGATAGAGAGGGATGTAGGGCTACAGTCAACTAATCTGCGGATTGAATGATCAATGATGATGATGCAGTAATACAGTGTTGCTATCATTTGTTGCGAAAGTATAGAAGTATATGTGCGTTATTGACTTAAATTTATACATCAAAGTTAGGACTATTACAACAGACATTTAAAGAGAAAGAATAATTTAAGTGATCTAGTTCCTTAAAGTTATGTTTCTCCCCGAAACACATTATATTGTGTGAGATAATGACATACAGTATCTAGATCAGTATTTTCGTGATTGCATTACCTTGCAATACATCGAGATAAGAAAGTCCATCATTGACGACCAAGTATATGATTGAAACAAGGTTTCTTTTGTAGACGAACTTTCTCTACAAAAAATAACTAATCGTATTTTATTACGTTGTATAAATATATCGCACAGTACGAGTAGAATGTATCCCAGTCGGATGCATAAGAGGCACCTTCTGCATAGGGCGATAAATAAATGGAGACAAATGAATTCCTTCTGCTGATGGGATTATGCTGTAGCCGTAATATATATCGCGAATTGGAGGCAAAAAGAGCTCTCGCGGCTGTTGAGTTGCGAATCCTTCTAATCTGCTATAATTCCCTCTTCACGCTACGACGGTCACAACACGGACTGTTTGACAAAGGGTTTTCAGATCGGGGAAATTTCCCGCGAGAGGAGCGATATTCGAGAGCTGTTACGACAAATCAACGTGATAATGGCGAGGTCAGTAGACGTCATTTAATTCGAACGGAATCCGTTTCGAGTCGTAAAACGAGTTAAAGTCTCGTTCGATTCTCTAAGAGTTTAAGCTATATAACGACTTCAGTAAATGGATGCTCCATCTGAATCCAGTTTACCTAATCCTTTCACGCTAAAAAAGTAGATTAAAACAGGTTTTATTTTATAAAATTCGCTATGAATTTATATTGAACTATTCTGGGAGTTATACGATAACATTTAAAGCAATCATGATTAAAATTCTGCGCTGTTAACACAAATTCTCCATGATATACAGGTACGTACGTAATAACTTCTATCTTTTGTATGTTTCGATTACCTTAACTCTTTAAGTCTTACATACATGTATCATTAATAATCATATTTAAAAAATAACAATTATCTTTCCTAAGAGGTTTCCAGAGTATTGACGTATGCATATAAATACATACATGTATATGTTTGGTGTTGGATTTCTCATCGATAATAATATTTTCAGCATATTATAGCCAAGATAATGAGATATCTATACCAGCATATTTCATGATCGAATCATTATCGAAATTTTATTCATCCCAGTTTTAATTATCGAAATTTCCAAGATTTATCGCATTTTATCGTTACTTTTAATGGAATCTGAATGTTAGAATTGACCACGTATCGTATAATTAAAGACGAAATATTGCAAACATAAAGTATATTTAATAATGTATATATTTTGATGTAAATATGTAGTTTGTTGCAAAAAAGGAGTAATTTGTTAACGCGATCAATTCTCCAAGTTCTTTTGCATTCTTACAGAGAAGGACACGAGATGCGGCGACGACGTCACGGCGCCTCAGGTGTGCGTGCAAAGACCGCTTCGACCAATCCTCTGACCGAATGCTCTTCCATCTGCGTAAATGAAACTAGGAACGGGAAACAATTGAATGAGTATATACGTCGGACGCAATCAGACCCCGCCTTAGGCCCTCGGTCTATTCACACGTTCGAAACAAAACTTTTATTTTCCGGGCCCCTAATTCCCAGAGACGCCGCTCCGGTGAGATTGCTACATTTCCACGGACGTGATAGCCTTCCCTAAAGAGATCAGCCGGTGGTAATTTGATATGGAGAGTCAAAATGGAAAAAAATGAAGCGAAGGAAGACAAGAAACGTGTAGGATCCTCTGGGGAACGGAGTGGGTCTCTCCGCAGTGTGCTTCTTCATCAATCCGATGCCTCCCTCAAGACGTCTATCGAAGACGTGGAAAAGGGATTTGTTAACGTCTCCTTTAAAGGCTGCGAGTGTTGAGATATGAGGAGGATGTGATCGGAAGGCGATACGTGGGGCGGAGATGTGCCTCCAGAGATAATGGAAGGGAGTGGTGCGAAAATAATGTTGGCTGGATTACGGCGTATCCCCGTTCAAATCCTATGCTACGTCTTTTGGGTGTTAACGCGATATACAAGTTGATAAACTTGAGATCGTATGACGTAACCGTTTATTATCTGAAGGAATATTGAAGTATTCGTTTAAAATATAATTTAAGATAAATATATACTAGGATAACCTCTATTAGAAAATATTATCTCGTTGAGTAAATGATAGCGAAAATAAAGCACCTATGGTTTTTTGCTAGAGCCAATAATTTGATCAGTACCGGGATGTAATAATATCCACGTCCACGAAATTGTAATCGATTTATCAAATGTAAATTATATATATATATATATATAAGTTAATTGATTGAAAACTAAATTTACATTTTAGTACGATACAAGTCTACCATAAAGTAAGGAAGATTTTATCTCGTATACGTGAAAAGAAGAAAATAGTTTTAGGTCCGCTAAATATCTTTATAGCTGTAAAATTTGCTACGTATATGGTACACGTGTATATGCGCGTATTATATATACGAGAAAATATATTGTGAGTCTCCATTGTTACAGATGCTGTGAAGGTTAGGAACCACTTTTCAAAAGCGTTTCCAATTGTTTCTGTCTTGTGCATCTGCCATCCCTACTCCCCTTATTCTCTTGAGGACGTCAATCTATCGTGTTGGTGGCAGATCTTGACTTGGACCACTCTCCCTTGGTCTCCACTCTATCTGCCTCTTGGTCCATCTGTCATCATTAGGCAACGTGTATTGCCGATATCCTCTACACTTGTGAAATATATTTCATTATATAGTTAGCACAGTTTAGTCTCCGTTATTTATGATACACTCAATTACGAACTTCAATTTACTTTATCTATTTGTGTTAGTACATCTCTGCTTTTTGCGTACGGTTTTTATGAGAATCAAGGTCATTTACTCTTAGAATAGAATTGGCGGTGCTCAAAGACTTAGGTTGTAGCATCTACTAAGTATTCAAATCTTGATGTTTGGCGTCGCTAATTTGTGAAGAAATAAAATATTCTCGATGTTTTTATGTATTCTATTTCAAATCTAAGCTGTAACAGACGTTTTACCTTTTGTTACTTTAATAACAATCAATCATCCTATATTAAATCAGACGATAAATCAAGTTCATAATCACTTCGTCAATTACCAAAATTTGAATTGATAATGAACCGCGATCGGTGGAAATTTCGGGGTTTAAATTTCAGTAAAAGAATAATTAAACCGCTTGACATTATACCCCTCATTTTAAAATTCCATAAAATTTCTTTGTGAAATATAATTACATCTATTTGGACATTGTACGTAAACATTAGTTCATCGAATTATAGCAAATAAAAACTATACGATTAAATTATATTCGGTCTTTAGATATCGATAGTTATTGACCAGAGAAAAAAAAAAAACTCTTATATACCTAATAATGAAGACCTATCTGCACCGACAATTCATCTTCCAAACTGTGGGATTCAAATCGATTTCAAACAAATTTAATTTTAGTTTGTGGAGAATCATTTCTGGATCAACTAATATACCGTCTAAGAATTTTTAAGACCCATTTTTTTGTTTCCATCCTCCTATCCTGCTCTCTCCATTAATTTTTTTAGTCGAAGAAGATCAATCATCCCGAATATTCCAACTCCAGTACATTTATTAGGACGCAGCAACGTCCGTCAACGCCGCACAAATCTCTTCGTGTTGTGAATCAAATCAATCAAAACTGTTTCGGTGCTGATGGGGCACTACCTCCATAAATACCGGACTTCTTAACTATGGCTACGAAAATAAACCATGCTAATGGATACGCCGTAGCTCGCGAATCGCATTTCGAGTGTTTAGGCTAAAACCTGTTCGGCGCGTTACGTATGGCGTAAAGTACATGATGACGCAATACATAGGGGAATACGGGAAGCAGATGTCATTTGCGGAGATCGAATGGCCGAAAAACGGTTATATCTGTACGAACGGCTAAGTGGACGTAACGCAATCAATGTCCCGTGGATTACGAATACCTCGAAACCTGATGGCTTATTAGGCCGTTAAATGCTCGTGCAGAACATTCGATAAAGGATGAGGCACGTAGAGGACAGTTTGTTTTTCGTCTGAGCGAACGATGAATTATTTATATATCTCGGGTTCGCGAATCCACTGAGTCTTTGGGAATTCTGGGAATTGAATTTGGTCAAGAATATCGCGTAATGGTTACAGATACCGAGTTGTCATTGATAATGCTTCCTTTTTAATTACACGGGAGTTGAATGGGTTGAATTTAGTAATTAGATGTATATAACAATAACATTTGAATAATTTGTGCATGAGGAAAGCCATTTTTATCCGAAAATGCAATGAAGAAAAGGGATATGTAACGATATACACACGATATATAATGGAAAAAGGATTTAAATATCCATTTCTTCAACTAAAAGGTAATATAAGTGTTAGCGAAATTATGAAAACATTCTCAATTTAAAGTTCAGAAAACCTTTATTTTACATTGGTATTAACTCTTTAGTTCTGTTCATGCATTTGAAGATTCCTCCGAAAATATCGTACACTTTACCTATTGAATTTACTTGTTTTATATAATGCAACGAAACGAATAGCTTATTGTTTACATTTAAATATTGATGTATAATATTTAATCTAATATATTTTTTAAAAATAAATAATATGACTGGATTAAATATTCTCATTGACATTGTACAATGTATCAAACTGAATGTACTATTGTTTATGATTGAGATCAATGAAAATGACCTATATCATCATTGTTACTTATATTTTCAGAAAGATCGATAAATAACGAAGAATAATAATAAAATTGAATATTTAAATAATATGGCGTACTTTCGTGTAATATTTATCATCTTATCTATTCAAATATGATTATGATATTATCATCTTTCATTCGACCATCAACACGAATTTGCTTCGTCAAGTTTCATTCCGATTTTCTAAAACTGTTAATGCTCCAGAGCCAATACAAAAGATATTTTGAAAAAATATAATGGAAGTACAAACCTAGTTACACAGTTTAGTTCCGATTAACGAAGCTATGTGAAAAACAAAATGGTTAAAACTCCTCTCAAGTTTATGCTATGATCAAGCAGAGAACTTTTCGTTTCGTTTTCACAAAAGGGAGATGAAATTGTGCTGCACTTTAATTGGTCGAATCACTGGAACGGAACAGGTTATTCATGGGAAGCGATGCAGCGGAAAATTTTCGTTTGCTTCGATTGAAAATACCGAGTGCAATGACCTCATTTGTGTGTCAATTTTTCTTTCGAAGAACGAGATAAGATGTTAGAGTGGCACTCCTTTCCGAGTGTTGTTTGCATAGCAATGGGTTTCTAAGGAAACGTTACTTTACTCGATTCAATTCAGAATGGGATATACAAATTGTCAGTCGCTTCCCACAAAACACGATCAATATTTCATTCAAGAGGAGGAAAAGAATTTTCCAGAAAATTCATTCATAATCATTATCGTAAATTAATATATTTATTATATTAATTTACGATATCTACTATGAATGAATTTATTTATTATTTTAATATTTATTATTTTAATTATCAAGTATATGATTCGAGATCATATACTTGATTATTAAAATTATTAAAAATTTAGAAAAGAATAAAATAAGAAAAGGTATTTTTTTTCTTTAATTCCCATGTAAGATATGCTTACCTTAGGAATTTCATACTGATATTGTTAAGGAAACATGATGAACCATTCAAATAATGATTTAACTTATTAAAAATAAGCAAATAACTGTAGAATTCGTTTAGTCATTTCATCATGCTACCTGTTATCGAATCCTACAAGTTAAGACTCCTTCAAGTGATGTAAGAGTTCGTAAGTTTATTTATTTACGCTTTATTTTTTTGAGAATATATGGGTACTTTTTTATTAATTATGCCTTTATCTATGTGGATACCATGCGAGACATCTTTCAGTGTATGGCAGGGGGTGCAAGCACCATGATTCTATTTTCCTAAACGATTACTCTCGCGTATTGTTCCAGGAAAAAAAGAATTTTCAAATCTGTTAGTTATTGCGTCTATTTCTCTTACTTCATTCGCTGTATCCGATCGGCCTATATAGCTAGAAGGGCGACTGATGCGTACTACGTCTTCCTTGAACGTTCCTTCTCTGAACATAAATCTTATCTAGGCTTCGATCTTATATGTTCAAACGATTCGTATCCCGCATTCTTGAGCGAATATTAGAAGGAATATTCTTCAATAATAATAATAATAAAATTTTCCAGAAAAACAGAGAAGTTACACTTAAAAAGGACTAAATATAATCGAATAATACTTTAAATTTATATCAGGAAATTTTTGCTAATTTCTATCCCTCTGCTTATAGCAACGTTTATCAACCGAAAAAAAATCTCCCTCGAGAAAAGAAAGCATCCAGTTTCGACGCCTGAAAGGATATCTTTTATACATAAATTACAAAGCGAAATCTTGTTCGATTTAAAAAATACACCTCAAAAGGAAAAGATGAGCCCTATAATCCCCAATTGTCTCATGGTCACGTCCTTAACCTCTTCTCCAACAAATTCCGAACGCTTTAAAAACCTGAAATTTGGCACCGTCATAGTAAGTAAACCTCTCTGGAAGATGTGAAGAGAACGGAGACATGCAACGCTCCGAAGGATCTTCTATTTCCAATCGACGTTTGAAGTAATGGTTCTCGCAAGAGAAACTTTATTTTCGCCATTCTTCAACCGTGAGCGGAAAATGCTTTGGGTGAAACAAATCCTTCATGCGATCAAAAACTAGGTCGCCGAGTTGCCGCGGGCTTTTGTAGCGAAGGCAAGTGGAAATCTTTCCAATGTTTCCTTTGAGTTGTAAATCAAAAAGCAGGCATGCGAAACTTTTCGGAGATCGTGAGCAGCCATTTATGATCCATCGCCGTGAATCTTATCGTTCTGTAATCCAGATAAGTGATCGATTGTTTCCCGATTCTTGCTTACGTATTCATAAGATTGTAGCGATTTTAACGCGCTATCGAAGATGGAATGTACGGATTATTTTACGATTGTTTAAAATTCATTTCGAACTTATCTCAATATTTATATATATATATATATATATAAGACGCATTTGTTGTTTGTCTGTTCCCTTATAACTAAAGATCCAGAAAACCAAATAACGTGAAATTTGGTACACATACACAAATTACACGATGAAGGTTCTTAATTAGGTTTCGTCCCATTCCAACCTCACTTTGTCCTCCTACAGCCAAAAGTAGTGCTCCATGTGTTCTGAGCCATGGGTACATTTTAGAGAAAATTTTACTAAAGAAAAGCGGTAAGGAACACTCCTCATCTTGAAAGATAGATTCGTGTAGCTACTAAGTGCTCAAACACCTTTAAACGGATACAATTAAGTATACTTTTTATAACTTTATTAACCTTTGTTCTCTCTTCCGTAACAACAAAGATAAATAAGACCCATTAATATGTCCCGGAATTTATAGGTTACAATGTAATTACTACAATGTTATTTATATTGGACAGACAGAAAGAAACATTAACAGTCGAATTACGAAACATCGAACATTACTTTAAGATACCCTTTACTTACCCTTTTAATGCATTCAAATAAACAATTTTGTACGATTCAACAGAAAATCTTATTCAAACCCGTGCAAAGCCGGTTACTTGCACCTAGTAAAGAATAAAGCTTTTAATATAAAAAAATCGATATATAATTCGTTTCGATCGATCGTATACGTATATGTAGTCTCTTTGCATTTAAATCGATCCAAAGAGATCGATCTATTCTCTTCCCTTTAAGTCCATTTCACGAGTGTTTACTCTGTGGGGAAAAGCAGCGTTTACTAGGCAAACAATCGCTCACGAAAACAGGCGATGTAAATTCTGAGCGAAAGTGCTAGGCAGATGTCGAGAATTTGAGAAAATTGACACCATTGCCGTCAATTCCGTGCATCGGAGCGAATTTGATGGATAAATCGAGTTTTGCTTCCGTCCGATTGGCTGCGGAAGGAGTCCGGATGTGACGTGCTAATTACTATCCGTGGTCATAACGCCCTCGTCGTTCTGTGCGTGAAAGAGTGGCATCGTTTTCCGACGCGAAGATGCCGAAAATCCATTATCATAAGGCAAAATTTAGCAGATGTGGTCTACACGCACATTCTCTCCAATCCGAGGCGATCGGCTAAAGTGCTCGTCAAATTAGTGTGAGCTGTCGCCACTAACCTATCTCGGACATCAGGATGATGGGAATCCTATTAATCAATAGTCTTTCCAATTAAACGGGTATAAAGTATTGTTGAATGAAACGAGTATGAGTATTATGGAAGTTTTTTTATCTAGATATTATACTTCGATTATCAAAGCAGCTTTCAGCTAAAATTAAAAGCAAAATTCAACAATATTATCGTCCAAAGTATATTTTTTTAAAGAAATCTAATTTTTAATAGTTAACCTTTATATTTTTTGAAAATTCTAATTTTATAAAAATACTATCCAGTTATTCAATATATATTCACCTTAGAATTACGGAAAAGCTATAATATCGGCATTGATTAAAGATTTGAAGTTGATTTAATCAATATCGTATCGAATCGATATGGAATCAAATATTTGAACATATTCATAAATTTAATTCGATTTAAGTGTGTATTTAAATTATAATTAAAATTAAAAGCTATGTATTTTATTAGAAGTGGTTCACGAAGAGACTGTGTCCTTAGATAGCTTATTTCCGAATCTATTAACTAAGTAATTTGCTAGTCATTGAAATTTCGAAGAAATTTTGATAATTAATTAGCTTTAATTAACATTATTACACACCTAATAGACTAAATACCTGATTATGATCTTGAATACCCTTGGCAACAATCTAACAATGATTCATTATAAAATAAACTGAGCTAAGCACTGTTATTCACCAGAAACCGTAACCATCGTAACAAATCAGATCCGTTAACAAACAAAACACATACGATAAATAAAATCAATGCTCTTAACAAAAGTCCATTCAAACGGAAGAAGAAACGAACGAGAACGTTTCCCAATTCCTATACATCCTGTCGATACGAATCGTAACTGGAATATAACTGGATGAGGCATTTTTCATTCGCTCTGACCCTGAACCTAATTGAAAACACGTTCCAATTACTCGGAGCACTTGGAGAGAGAAAAATTGCATCGAAAGTGAACCGATAAATTGGAGGTTTTGCATCGGCAAATGAAATCGGTCGAAAGGTGCCTCTGGCGAACGTGTTTTTCCATCTTCACCAGGCCCTTCCCCGCAGTTTCTCACGGCGTGGATATTTAATGCGGGAAGAATAAATCAAAGGGCAATCCTATTATCTTCTGGAACACCGCACTCGGCGGTGAATGCGTTCAGGTAGTCGGCATTAAAACTTGCGCCCAATAATCCGTCGCCATGCGGGATACACTTGCTCGCTGTCATCCCATTAAGCGAGAGACAAAAGGGAGTGGATATTATTGGAGATGAATGAATTAGGATGGAAGGAGGAGGTAAAAATGATAGCAGAAAAGGAACAATTTTGATATCAGAAAAAGATTGTGAATTTGATTAGCAAGGCGTTAAATTACTCGAAAAAGTGACTGATCGTTGCGAGACAATTCTAATAAGTAATAAAATGGATTTATTTTTGATATTCCAATGTTATAATTCATTAAAAACCATTTGTCGAAATATTGATTGAAAAATAAAATGGAATATAACACGTAATGGAGGAAAAATTTCCGAGTTGGTTACAATCACATAATTTTCGAATATTACTAGAACAAGGTAGATCTTTACCAAAATCTTCCGAATGATTCCTACACAATATGTTTGAGAAAATATTTTGCTTTGGGATGAATTATATTCAAAATAGAATTTAATTTCATTATAATAGTAGTTAGTTGTAGTAGTAGTAGTATAGTAGTATAGTAGTTTTTAATTTTTTATAGGATATATCGTTAAAATTACAAAATATTCGTTTCGCTAACCGACCGAGCTACGGTCTGGAAACATATTTCTGATTAAAAAAGTATTTCTGAAAAGGTAGCTTGAACATATAGCTTCAAAGATTAGGGGTTTCAAAAGTGGACTTAAAACTTAAAATTCTCCTGCTACCTTGTACTGACGAATGAGTTTTTCATTACCCTTTCGGAAGAGATAAAAGGATACGAATTCACCATCTCTTTCTGTATCCGTTCCGTCCATGACGACTTTGATGGCGATGATTAACATAACGTATGCTCTCATTCGAATCGTTCTTGTACTTCTTTTGTGAACGTTTCCAATTCGAAGCATTTAGCCTCTGTGAAGATGGGGAATGTTTACTCCACTTCCCAATTTTGTTTGTTTACCTATATAGCCTATCCTGTCTCTGACATTTCCTTAACCGACATGTTGAGAGCACACTTATACAATAGATTGGAGGATTTTCAATACAATACTATATTTAATACGAATAATTACTTTATTGTATAAAGATATACTCATAAAAGGGAATAATTTCCTCTCATGCCATTTAGAACCTCGAGCTCGTTAATTTCCTCAATGCTCGTTGTATAATCCTCATTTCCATAGCAACTCAGTGCTATTTGATTGGGGAACAATACTAATTATACGTATTATATACTCTCACATACAATAGCCATACATTCATATAAATAAAACACTGAATCGGTATTAGAAAAGAAACGGCATAACAAAAGAATAACTGAGGACATAAAGTAAACGAGTATCCGATCAAAACAAAAAGATAAATACGTTCTCTTGTAGTCCACTGACGTCGAAGGTCAGAGCTCTGTTCGGGACGCGTCGAAAGCAAAACAACTGGGACCACCTTGCCGCTCTGCTCAATTCTCCGCCCTCAGATGATTCGAACTGAAAGGGCGTGGTTCCCTGCGGAGCTCCGCCAAAAGGGCCACCGACGAAAAACTGCATCAATCAATTGCGATGAACACGTTTTTTTTCTCGATTCGTAGAAATGAATGCCGAAAGGGAGTTCCCGACGGCACCCGTGCTTTTCAAAGCCGATTTTGCTTTCGGGAATTAGCAAATGGAAAAAAAAGGCAGAGGGAATTTGAGCTATGAAGGGGTACGTAATCGCATGAGTAATAACTTGATCCGGGCCGCGAGCATTAACGAAGATTTAGTTCGCTTAATTTAATTGTCTGTTTCCGGAACGAGCGTGTGGGGGAGTTAACTTTAGAGGGTGTGGAAATTTACGGAGTCGCGGGGATGAATTCGAGGACGGGAAAGAGTGGAGAGAGAGTGCTTGGTTAATTTTACGGGAGAAAGGTTAGGAAGCGTGTGATGTAAGGAGTGTGGCACTGGGAATGAAGTAAGATGTTGGTTAGGGAAGTTCCTTAGTTACTAAGATTCCTAAAACTAGAAAGTAAATTAACCATCACACCCTCTACATTATCTTGTATTTCAAACCAAACAGTTAAAACAAAATATATGATGTGTTATTTTGAAATGTTAAAACCTCACTATGATAACTATTAGTATTGATTTATCTAGTGTCCTTTTCTGAATCGAGATTGTTTTGTTTCTTGAGATATTTATCGGTGCCAAGGAACGAATTCTATATATTCGCTATTTTTACTCATATTAAGCTTATGCGGTATTATAATGATATGTAGACCATGAATTTTTTTGATAGCTATATCAAAATAAGCATCAGAAACAAGTTATCATAGAGAGACAAATATTACGATGTTTATCTCTATCCCTTCACGTACAATTTTTCCCTATCCCACCTTAATAGATTGAATATTTTCCACATGTTTATTTTAACAAGGTAGCAAATGATGAATGTTTCATGTACTTCAATCTAAGTCTTCCTCTCGGAAATATAGATGCTGCCTAGATAAGATTGTTGCTGAATTATTCATTCATTTTCGCCTCTCCTTTAAGAAAGTAATGTCCACCGAAGAAATTTTGTTGATTGGAACTAACTCACTCCACATCTTGCTCAGAATCGAGAGATAGAAACTCGATAAATTTCTGTAAACTATGCACTGGATGTCCGGGTTAATAAAAAGAATTAGAATGGTTTTCGGGCTCAATCGTGAGTAGATTCAGATGTAAAATTTCACGCAATTTTATGTTCAATTATCTAATAATATTGGCTTGAATTATTGCTATTCTAACTGATATTCTAAACTGTTTGCGTTTATCTCCCGATCCTTTATTTTACGAAATTAATTAGAAAATCAACTTCAAAGAAATGCGTAGATTTTTGGGACGAATAAATCATTATTTACTGATGAAAAATGCTGAAAAATAAATAAAAAAACATCTTAACAAAGTTCCGGCATCAAACAATGTATTTCAAAGATCGAAAAGCAGATAAAAATTTACTTTATGAGACTGTTTGGAGAGCAAAGAAAACAAGAATCAGTTCCTCGACGCGAAGAAATTCGTTTGGGAAATAGAACATTAAAGTTGAGCCGAAAATCTTCAGATCCCCGAGGGAAATTGAAGAGACAGTTAGAGAAGTGGCCTCCGTAGGAATAAAAGGAGAAGAACATAAAAAGTTCCAAAAGGAAGCAAGACTCTCACCGGTAAATTGTGTGTAGATATTGACCGTTAAGGGGTGTAAAACGAGCGAAGGAATTCCATCTCATCCGATCAAAAATAATGAGAAAAGAGAGATCTCTATTTTGAGGAATCGGGGATTTAACGTTTATGAAAAGAGCTCCATTCTTATGGAACTGAAAGACGGATTTATCGCACACAATGGAGAATTGCCTGTGAAATGAGTTAAAGGAGCATTCTGCTCCAGCATCCAAGAGATGTGCTCTTGAAGAGGCTTCCGAAAATTCAGTTCAGGAGGAATAAGTTGAGGAATGGGAGCTCCGTATTCGCGAAAGGAATACGCAAAATCTCGTGCGCTATGCTGCAGAAATATCTTCGATATTTAAGGTGATGAAATTCAAATATCTCTCGTTAATCATTCTGGGTCAAAAGTATTATACATCTTCGTGAAGTGTGGTTCGTGAGTAATGTTTCTACCGAAGAAGAATTCTTTATCGCCAAAGTGGAACAATTTATGATGAAGTATGAGATACAGAGGAAGACAGAATACGCAGAGCGAAGGAATTAATTTCCATAATGTATCGCGTTAAATCCACGCGTTCAACGCGAAAAGACTAGTTTGCCCGAATGGAAATTTTACACTGAAACAAATCTTTCTTTAAAATTATCATGACATCAAGTATGCTAGAAAATAACAAAAATGCTATTTGTGTTAAATAATATTGAATTATTATTGTGAAAATTAAAACTCAATCAAAGAGCAAAGAGTTTTATTATTTTCCACTCAATGACATATTATACTCTCAGATGTATTAATAAATAACAAGTTTTCCAAAGCTTATTTAAAATGCTAATCTATAAAAAATCTTACAAAGAGAAAAATTGAATGAATTTCATTTAATGTAGTTAAAGCATTCCATATACGGTGATCTGTGTATTTATTTATCTTTGAAGCTAAAAATAAAAATATAGATAAAAAGTTAATAACGTTTTGATTTTTATGAGATTTTTCCGAAGTAAATTAAATCCTCAGAATATTTTGAAGAAATTTGTACTATCTCATCAGAATACATACAACGAAGACAAAAATTGTAAAGTGGACGGTGTCAATATTTTATTTATCGTTTCTCTATTTAAAGGAATTATTTAATATAGAGTATAAAACCTCTAAATCCACCCTGCAACCTTTAGTGTGGACATGATTACTAGAGATAAAATCAAAAGATAAATCCAAGCCTCGAAGCGTAAAAAGTTCAAGCATTTTGTTGGAGTGACCTTGGTTGAATTGTTGATAAAAATCTAAGGTCAAATAGAGCTATCCAATTGGTTGTTTTCCTGATAACATCTGTAGATGACAACGCGGGTTGCTCTTTGAAATGAGAACGAAAATGTCTGCCCACGAGAAATTGGATGAATGGCTTGAAATAGACGACCCCTCTGGGATGAATTCTCCAACAGCTTGTGACGTCAATTTGAAGTGGAGAACAATGTTCACTAATCCCAACGTGATTCTTATGGCAGCTCCGGAATATCAATGGATCAACTATGATGTCACTCTTCACGTGACGTAGAAATTATAGATCTACAATTTAACCATAGGACACGAATAGAAATTGAATACCGTCTATCAAATTCAATAATTCGAGATGTTAGAAATGAAATTCAGTCATAGTTTTTCAAACTTATATTAACGAACAATTTCATCTTTACAATCCCGCTTTGCTAAATATAATGACTAATTATTATTGTAGAAGAAATTATTTATAATAATCGATAATTGGGATAAATTATCGAGCGCTTTCTTTAAATATTTTGAAACAATCGTACAACAATGAATTGAAACATTCCTAAGTTTAATCTATAATTTACCGCTCTGGTGTTAATGTAATTACTTATTAATTAATTAATAATGTAATGGAAGTACATGAAATTGACAATTACCTACTAATTAATTATTATTGAATAACTAAAATATAAGCAACGGATTAAATTCAAAAACTTTTTGTCTTTCTTAGAAATCGCATATTATCATTATTTATAGTAAACGTCGTTATGCATTAGTGAAGGTACTGAATATTTTTAAAGTAGAGAAGAAGTCATCCCTTGTTTTGCTGTAAAATAATAAAACTTTAAAGTTCACTGAATCAAGCGAGGTGTTGAGGTAATCCTTAATGAAAAGAGTCTCAAAAAACTTTACACTTTTACCATAAAAATATATTTTGTCGTAAATCTTTCAACTAACAATTTTATTAAACAAGCATTCATATATAAGAAAAAATGATTGTAATATACTTTTATAAATAATTACCAGTTCTATTAGCAATAATAATTTTAGCTCTTTTAGGTATAGTATAAAAAGAATACTAAGGATGAAGGTTTTTAAATATCATTTTCATAAATACGATGTTTTCTTGTTTATTTCTTTCCTAATAAGTAATCGATAGACCAATATCTATCTAATATCAATGAAATGATATTTTCTCTATTTATGATAAGTAGTTCATTAGTTATAAAAGTTGGAGGCGAGAATCTTCCTTGATATTATTTACACCCTATTTGCTTCGTTATCAAATATGTAAATTCAAATCTATAGCGTTTAAAATAATTGATTATTTCCGTTTTAAGTATTGTTCAGCACACATTTTATATCAATACCATATTATTTAGATTTATTTACAGTAACGTAATAGAGTTTGGCTTTAATATAATTAAGGAAGAACTTTTCATCTTCCAGAAATTAAATATCTTTAATTTTTATCGAAATAATCCTCTGATATTATAAGGGCACTTAAATAAAAATTTTTATAAAAATTCCTGATAAATATTTTGAGAGATAAAATAAATTTTCCCAAAATTCTCCACCTCTGAAACAATCGCTTTCCTTAAATAGAGAGTATCTCCCTCTCCTGCTTATAATTTAGCCAACTATTAAGGAACAAAGATATTGAAAAAGCAATCTCCAGCAGCTCATTTCCAGGATCTCGACAAAGGGGCCAAGAATTTTCGCTGGAGAATACAATCAATTTTCATTAAAACCCCTTTCCATAATTGCCGGATTATTAAGACCGAGAATGGGAACCTCCAATTAAAGGCGTTTGGAAGAAACAGAATGAAAAAAAGGGGAACCTTTTATTGAGCCAGCGGGAGGTTATTGAATACCTTTTAACATCGAGTTCGACTTTAAAGAGTGAGATTTGATATGGAAGGGATGGCCTCTTGTGGAAAAGGGCAAAGAAGTCAAAGGAGATTAAGTTGAATGGAGGAGAAGGGTTCAGTCAAAAGGCAAAAAGAAACGAAAATAAAAGCAAAAGGGTAAAAGGATAGGTCGTAGGATTTGGAATCATGACGGCGAGAAATTAAAGAGAATATCTTTATGCGTTGTTTAGGAGTTAAAGCACGTATTATTAAGCATGTATGTGGGCATATAGTAACGACTGTAACCTATTTATAATAATAATAATAATTAAAGATGACTGTCGTTAGTAGCTTCCATTTCGATGCAAGGATCTAATAATATATGGTTTGATAAAAAAAGTGAAATTTATAAATTTTGCGCATTTGGAGCGTCCGATATTCCAAAAATATTTTTAAAATGTTGGTACATATGTCCCTAGTTTATGGTAAAATTTTCAATTTTCTTTGCGATTTACTTCCATTGTAGCAGCCGCTATGGTAAGACGTGCTCCTATGAGCTTGGCGGTTTTTATTTATTGATGAATTAAATTCCCCTTTCTTAAATCTAACCATATATATCGGAAAAGAACTGAAAATACACAGAATGTTTATTTATATTGATCCTTCACTTAAAATTTTATCTCTACATTCAGATTTGAAGGATTAAATTTGTAAAGAAGATTCCTGGTGGAAAATTTATAATCAGTTATTATAAGACAGGAAATGTGAGATAGAAGGTGCTAAAGAGAGTAAAGTATCTCATTCATCCTTCTCGTGATAACGATGTACTAAGGGAAAGCATTCTATAATGCATTCTCTTGATACAGAGGATTGAAAAATATTCTTTATCATCTTTTCTAACCTTATGCATCAAAAATTTTTTTACGAAGAAAAAAGTTCACAAAGACTAATTAAATCGACAATTACTTATATTTTATGATGTTCAAACGCAATTTAAACTGTATCTCTCTTTGTATAAAAAGATCTTGATACTTTTATACGATATTATTTGATGATATATGATATGATATATTATACATTATCATATTATTGGATACAATAGTATTCCGATGATTAAAAATACTATCTACGAATAGTACGTAATAAAATTAAAACACTAATCAAGAAATATATCAGATAAGTCTGAAGCGAAAGAGAATCTAACTTAAGATAAATTTGGATCACCTTTGAAGAATTATTTCAACATTGAAACGATATATCATCGACTTAAGAATGAACTGAATTTTGAATCTTGGCTCATTTGTACACATATAATAGTCAATCATTTTCATTGACAAAAATGTTTCGAGACTATCTTCTCTTATAAAGAAAATCTAGGTCTATCAAAAAAAAGAAAAAACCTAAGTAGTGAAAATAATCTAGGAGTTTATCGTTTGACAACAACGACCACGAGGGTTCTCATTCCTCTACAACATTTTTTTAAACCGTACGAAGTACGTTACTCAGTTATCGGAAATGATTTTTTTGTTGAGAGTTCAGTTTCCAAACTTCCCCCGGGCAGAGTAAATTGTGTCGAAGTTTATCGGTAAAATCCTATAGAGCTTTATCTATGTACTTTTTGAGTTTGCCGATTCACCATTCGCTTCCTCTATGAAATCTTGTTCGCTATTGGGGGAGGCGGATCCCAGGCTAAATTCTATCATTTCCTTTTTCAGTTCAGAGCTGATAGAAAAATACCATTCAAACCAGAAAAGAAGATTTACTATGTTATAAACATAACAAGCTAAACAGTGTTCTTTTTATTCAGCCTACATATATTTATATAATAAATATATAAAATTTTTTATGAAGACAATATCATGTTATCAAATCATTCGCGAAAGTTTTAAATTGCAATTAATTTGTACATTTTAGTGTGAGTTAGAATATATACTTTGGACGATGGATAATAAGCCCAACTTACCAGTTGAACACTATATTAACAAAGGAATTCAGCGTTTTTGTATAAATAGCAATCCGATTTTTTCTGTATCTTTTTGCGAAAGATTCTAGTCTAAATATATGATTAGTCACATGGAATGGTATGATTCATTAGCTATCGAAGTAATGAAATTAAAAAAATAAATCCTGAATTAAAATATTAATAGGTTTGAATACTTTGTTGCAACTGCATGTAGATATTGCCTCTTTTAATTTACGTATGGTCACTTAAATCAATTCCAAACAAATGGCATATCACCGGAGTGAACTTCAATTAAATATTACAGACCGGCTTCGGGCAACAAGTGACCTAGACCTCTTCAGTTAATAATGGGCAGCGTATGATTTTATACGTGGATTTACAAAAGTAGGCAGCTAGTGATTTGAAAACGATTTCAAAAGCGAAGGTGGAAGTAAAATTCAAAATAATACCACTAACCGACAGAATTCTAACATTAAGTAATGCGTAAATTTAAGTCGAATTACTGTGACCTTTCGAAGAAAAAGTATAATGAAATTTTCCTCCGTCAGTTACAGAACTGAGTCAGAGATGGACCATGAGACTATTTCCGAACGATGCATGTAAATTTGAGAACAAAATGACATCTCAGTGCTCATTAATTTAGCACCTATATTTACATAGCTTATCGGTATGAGTTTCAAGGATCAAATTATAAAAATTGTTATTAATATATTAGAGAAATTATTAAATTCAAATAAGAACTTTGTTCGATCCAGATGTTATAATTTGTTTTAATATTGGCATTGAATATAATAATTTACTCAATTTTTATAAACTCATCATATGGTGATATGCTTGAAAAGTATATCTATTTACACGTATCCACAAAAAAATAAACAATTCACAACCACTCGATAATTCCAATCAAATCAACTCACGAGCAGCACGCTTCCTAAACCCGAAACACTTCCGTAATTAGAGAAAGGCAACCGCACGCAGACACTCGACACTCACCTCTTGAGTCACTTTGCGGGACACCACACAAAAAAATTAGGGACGCACGCGTTAAACGACCAAAAAGCGAACTTTTTCTATTTTATAACTCTAAACAAAAATTAGAGAGAATCCGGTCGATTTGAATCCACCCTTTACGAGATCTCTAATTTCACTCGTATGACCATCAACGGGCCGATGCATTCCGAAGTGGAGGGAGGGCAATAAGCGATGAAAGACATCAAAAGAGTTGCATTGCGGGCGACAGCTGGCTCGCGATCGGTCCCATTTCGCAGCGGGAAATAGGATTCGGGGAATAACGCCAACGAATCCAGGTCGGGACTGTGCAAAAAACTACGGTACGGCGAGAAACTGGATGGGGACACGGGGAGAAAGATTTACACCTCTCGAACGCATAAAACGCCTTTATTCCCATTTTTATATCCACGTGTTCAAACGCTCGTTTATACTATATTTTTTTTTAAATTCTGCGGGACAGGTTTGGTGTGCACCCGTCGTGCTGAATCCATTCTGGTACTTTTATCTCCCGGGAATGGCTTCGTCCCACCGCACCGTATCGGAGAATGTTTCGTACAATTTTAACGCAAAATAAAAATATGTGTGGGTGGAAAGGGGTTCGTTAAAATATCTCGACCGAATAGTCGTATACAACTCTGCTTTTTGTTCGGAGACGGTAACCGCGGCCGCGTTCATTGTCGAAGGTTATCGATGTGTAAGTCGTTGCGTGGTGACGTCTTCTATTGGGAAAAAAAGCCGCGCTCTCGCTTGCAATTGATAATTATCAACGAACACCTGCGCCCGATTCTCGGAATATTGAAATTTTCCACGCATTTGCACACTCGTTTTTTTTCTTTTCGTTCATCGCGATGTTCGCATCTGTTGTTCTAACAGAGTAGCAGTATACGCTGAAATGTGAGTTTTTATTCAATTTGAGGATTTTTAAAGAAAAGTGCATCTAATAACTACTCCAAATTTTATACGTTACTTTATATAATTGTTCATTATAAATTATCGGTCATAAGATGAACGTATTGCATGGCTACTATTTAATACTACTGAAAAATGAGGAAGAATCCAATAAAACCATGGTAACCACCCTTAAATATCGCAGGACTTGTGAAAACTAAAGTAATTTAAGTATGGATTTCAGCGGTCGGATTGTACAACTATCAACCACCTACAGATAAATTAAAAGAGTAGAATTAGACCTTATAGGTAAGTTAAAGTATTTTACTCCATCCACTCAATTTTTAAATCGATAGTAAATAGGTGTAAGTAATATAAAAATTGAGTTCTAAAATATGACACTGCCAGAATAACCATCAATAGGGTTAAATTATGTAAATACGATGATATAAGATATTAGGCATAGAGTATTTCGCTGTTGAAAAAAATTCAACAACTTTTATTGACATAAATCACGTAATGACTCTAAAAGCTTTAATGGAAATCATAACAATGTACGTCAAATTATTGTATCGTAATTACACCGAAGGAGAAAAGAAGTTAATATACAGAATGTTAGCTCATTAGCATTGTGTCCCATTCTCTTCGTAATGAAAACCGATGCGTTCATCCCCTCAGGCCGGCGATATTCATCGCCTAATAGAGACTTTCGGATGTGCGACACGAATATCGCAAATAAATACTTCGTGCATCCGATAAATTAATCTATATCGATACCGGTCCCTCGATACTTTCCAAAGCAGAGCGTGCCTTTTTCCCTAATCGGATCGCAAGTTTAATCTCGCGTGGAGGAAGTCGGAAAACCGACGAGAATTCGCCTAAAGGGAATTCATTCCGTTCCAGATTGAAATTTTTATTGGATCCGTTGACATTATCCACCGTATTTTTTTTAAAAAAAGGTATAAACATCTCGAGCGATTCTAAATATTTCACGCGTGCCGATAACGTTCCGGGGAACAATTTGTATCCGAAGCGAGTGCCGACAAAAGAGTCAATTTCGTGGATGACGTAGAGTGGCTGCTGAAGTGATTACGGTGTAATACGTCACTTGCGCCGAACGTGAAATTTTCACCCGGAAAACTTTTTAGCCGAAATTAAGGATTTACGAATTGTGAAGGGAATGGATGAACGGAAAGTTTTCCGCGAATTACGAAACTCCGGAGAAATGAAACGATGGTTGTCTCATATTCAATAACCTTTGGTGCCGTGTGTGTTGATGGATGAATTTTTTCTCGGAATAGCATAAAGAATAATTCATGGTTCGTTTATATTTCCTTCCATATTGTTCATGCATACGCTATAACGATACCTGCTGCTGTAGTAGAACTGCTGAAGATAGGAATTATTCATGGTCTATTCATTCTGAATACCATTTTTGAGTTTTTATTGAAAGGTCATCGCATCGCATTGGGTGACGTATTCACCGTCTGCCTAGCTCTCTATGGATACGAAACTGAACACTATCATCTCATTTTACCGCATAGTTTTCCTCCTCTATGCTTCAATAATATTATATTTTAAATAGAGAATCATAATCTCATATTGCTATGGAATAATCTCTCTTAATATATGCTACAAAGACGCTGGTTTTAGATATATCTTAAATTTCGCACCATTGATGAATTTTGCGCATCCATCTTTGTTTTTCTATTCTCTTGAGTCGATGTTTTATAGTGTAATTTTCCAATTATTTTATTTTAAATAATAATTGTTTAGTTCGAAATAGGCTCTGTTAGTTTCTGCTTCAGAATAAAAACCTCTTATATTCTGCATTATACTTAAAGCACATTTTCTTCAATAACCTATCTTTGGATAGAAATATACATTTAGGACTTTATTGTAAATATATTGATCGCCGATTTAATCTCCTATATATATTCAACTATCTTGACGAAACATTCAATTGTCTCTTATTTATTTTCTTTATATTTAAATTTAGTGTTTATTTAAATGTACGTATATTAATTTAAATGTATGTGTGTGGGAACATACATGAATGACGCAATAATTATTACCAAATAAACAGAAAGCTGCCAGCAATTTAGTATCTACTATTCAGCATGTAAATAGTTTCAATTATACTAGTAAGTATTTAAATAAATTTTATAATATTTTTAATATAATAAATTTAAAAAATTAAAGAAATTATAGTATAAAATATTAGGCATAATAATGATCAACATAATACCTTATCAGTTTCTAAATAATTTTTCACCTATTATTAATACATAGCTACTCAAAGATTTTCCCTCACTGCCATACCTTAGTGAAGCATGATATCTTTCATCGAGATCTTAAGTATTTTCCATTTCCCACTTTTGAACGAGTCATTTTCATAGCGCAACACGAGTCACTATGTGCAAAATATACATCTAAGACGCCTGATAGAGCACGCCAGAGCAATACATACATCTTTCAGTAGCAATAGACATTTTTTCCGATATGGTGTGAATGGATTCAGACATCCTTTCAGGCGGATTCTCTCAAAATATCGGTCAGAATTTCAATATTCCTCACGGGATGGGACGATGGGGGATCGGATATTAAATTCTTGCGGCGACCGAGTGATGGTTACTTTTTTCGGCACGGATTTCGTGACGAACTTCGTATCGCGACGTACGTTAAAATGACGCAGGGATATTAAAAACTTCGATCCGTGCATA
Organism: Pantala flavescens; assembly: GCA_020796165.1. Lineage (NCBI taxonomy): Eukaryota > Metazoa > Arthropoda > Insecta > Odonata > Libellulidae > Pantala > Pantala flavescens. The sequence goes on along the minus strand of CM036879.1, from coordinate 19,796,301 downwards.
ATTGATTCCCCTGTGACGCAACGCGTAATTTGCACCGCCTTTTAAATGGAGTGCGAAAGCTTTAATGGTTGGCTTTCTTTAAAAAAGTTTCCTCCCTTCCGATGCAATGGCGTCCATTAATCACGCACAGTCTCTCTTCGATACGTTCCCGAATTCCTTTCACGTTTAATCACTTCGAGGTAAAAAAATATATACGCCTGGCCTTGGCCTGCACGGGATGATTTATGAATCTCCGATGGAAGCGGCGATCATAATAAATACGGGTCTTAACCCTCGAAGATGAATGGCAAAGTGAAGAGGTCCGAACTGTTTGGTAGTTTATATAAACAATCTCTACGTGAAGTTCGATATTTGAGCCATAAAGACCGACCATAAGGTTACGTCCTATATATTCTCGCGCGACGTCCTATCGTCGTATCGTAAAGGTTCCGTACCGCGTTCCCATTCTCTCGGTAACTGCGAGGATTCGGTCCGGAACAATCACGTTATTTTCCGATTGGTTGCCGGATGATTAAGCGCGTCCAGGGAAGGTATTTCTTAGGGATCAAGAAATTATGTGTTTTGCACGCTCGAAAGAGTTAATTTCGTCTCAGAATGTTTCGGGTTGAAAGTTCAAGAGATAGTATTAATTATATAGAGTCGAGATCCAAATGAAACTCCGAGAAACCTTGAAAAGAGAAAGAAACTTCTATCAAGTTATTTGAACCTCATGGTTATATGGATTAATACTCCAAAACCTTCTACTATATCCACAATTAGAATGACTTCAAGCATAAAATGGGACTAAAACCTAGCAAGAATTGTAAATAGAAATTGTGGTATACGAGAAGTATATTATCTCGCATTATTCCTTATTCACGTATAGTCTCACTCTAATTTAGATTAATCAATTTTAGTGTTTAAGACTCTTGATGTAGATGAAAAATTCAAATACGAGACCAAACCTGACGTGGATCATTAATAAAATATGAATCGGATGACAATCTAGCTTCTCCAAAGACTAAATAAAACATTTCCTTTTTAATTCATTATTTTTGTGCTATGTAACAATAAACGGTATTTTCGAAAATAAACATTCTACTGCGATTATTTCTTCGTAAAAATGGTTTAAATAACCTCAAAATAATTTTCTGATTTTTTTTAACAAATACTCAGTGTGTTTTTAGGCTTATTTTTCAGTAGTTTCTATAAAGGTCCTTGCTCTATGTATCATGACTATAAATTAATACAAATATGATAAGAAATTTCACTTGCATGATATCCAACTTGCACCGTAGGTAACATGTTTTATTATAAGTTTATAACGTTAGTGAGCATGACACTATGACTTCATAACGCAGGTTAGGAAGACACAAGAATTTATTAGTAGCTAAAGTGTTGTAATGCATCAGCAAAAGTGCATACTTGTACGCTTTATGCGGTTCTTTACAAGAAAACATTCCTTCGCATTCCTATCATCCTATGAAATTTCGTGAAAAATACAGGAAATAGAAGCCGTGACAAGTCGGAAATATTTTCTCCACACAATTTGAGAGTGACATATTCCAGACCCTATTTGGATGTAAATTACTCTCTTCATTTCGACATTTAAAAGTGAAAAGCCTAATCAAGGGATAGGTACATAAATGAGCGCTCCATCGCTCTTCTAGATGACACCTTTCAGCGTTGAGTGGGACTCGATCAAAGAGCGTATCTCGAATCGGAATGAAATAGCTCTCTCTTTGTGGCAAAATAGGTTGTCGATAAAGTGAGGGAATTGGACCGTGAGGAGATAACGGTGGAAAACAATTACCACCTTTTCTTTTTTTATTTGAGCTCTTTTATCAAAGGGCAGGGGGTGAATGGATGATGTCGAAAGAGAAGCATACAATTTGCGATTGATATTCTTTCGCGGAGGAGAGCAAACGTTCATTTCCGTCCTTGAAATAAAAAAACGCAACTCTTTCTGTTGAAATGGGATGATTTCCCACATTCCGTTCGTCCGTAATCGAACTTTTTCTCATCGCGAAAAATATTTCTCGGCTGTTTATCTATTAGATTGAAACACGTCTGTTTTTCATCGAATGAAATTGTTAATAAACGTACTTTGGTGGAAATTTTTCCAATTATTCATACCTAAAAGGTGCTGATCCTGTTAAATGAAATAATAAAAAATGTAGCAGAAATATAAAGCACTCTTTTTTTCGTGTTACAGAAGTTCTTTCCTTCTCACAGCATTGAATTCCTTTAATGGCGTCGGAAAAATTCACTATTAACCTTATACAACAATAAATTAACCAAGTGGTAATTAATTAAGTGATAATAATTAATTAGTTTGGGAATGATTTTGCTTGAAGTATTCTAAAATTGGAAAGAGATATTCCTATATCCCATACAACTTAAAATTTAGAATATAATCTCTAACTATTAAAAATGGAAGATCATTCTTTCCTGATAAAACATTACTTCAACTATAATGATTCAATTAAAAGCCTCTAAATTAAATTTCAAGATAGATTTGATGAATTTGGAAGGTTGTGCGTCTGAACTTAAATCAAAGATGGGTAAATTTTTTACAAGATAAAAGTCTTACGAACCAAATTCTACATAAATGAATTTCTCAGTTGTGGTTAAACAAAAGCACGAATTTCAGCTGTAATAGAAGCATAGAAATAATGTAAGCATATCCATCTAGTAAATGAATACCTAAGTCAACATAAGCAATGGAAGCTTCGAAGGTATTCATCATTCCCAAATCGACTATCAATCAAAATCAATTTGTTTTCTTTACATCGCGATGTCTATTGGACAATAAAACTGAAAATCTCTCAAACAAAAAAAATAAACTGTTAATTAAAATCTCATAAGAGCCTAAGTGAAGCGTTTCTACAAACAACCCAATCAAATGTGTTTCTGCATCCTTGATCATCTCGTTGCCCAAGACAATTCCCTTAATGCCCTCCTTCTCCAGAGCGTGCGACACCATACGCGACCTTGTTTGACCTCTCCTTGTTTGGCGATTGTCTCCGATTGCATGCAGAGCAAATCTACGGAGTCTATTCCCACCCGTACGAACGCCACGTAAACGTCACAACCGCTGTTTACGTCATGTGACCATAATTCTCTTGAGGGATACGACGTAACACTGCTCCTTCGTAGACACTTAATCCCCTTAAAGGATAACGGCTCCATTTTAGTTTAATGGTCCGGATGCAGACGTCAGGTTTCGATCCAAGAAGAAAGAGCGTTATAAAAGAACAGGAATTAAGTTGCCCGGAACGGCTTTTTTGGAGACTTCAGGTATTCTCTCTCTATCTTTTACCATTTCGATTCTCCTTAAAAGGTCACAAAAACCATGGTGATTATTCATCTCGATGTAGACGTCTGCGTCATTTAATTACCTCCCATGAAGGCAGCATGAAATGCCATGGGTCACAAATTAACGGAGTCTTAAGTTAATTACCGGTCTCGTTGGTTAAAAGGTCTTAGGTATCAATTAAAGCATGCGGTGGACTGTACTTAGATAATGGGTTCGTCTTATACTTTGTGACGTGTTTTTTGACCAGTAGTGGACTGGAAACGGTGTACAGCCGATGCTGAAGACTGCGTCTATAATTGCAACGATTATTCTGCAGACAGTGGAATGCAGATTCGAGGAAAAGGAATTGTGGAGTTCGTGCCTTATCTAGACGATATCATCGCACTGAAGTTTGTTACGAACTACCAGAAAATGAAAGCTGATAGCTGTAAAAAGGACAGTGTTAATATGTATGTATATATACATACGATATATATATATATATCCAGAAATAAAAATTATTATTTATTTATCCATTTCCCACTGAGATTTAATTTTTCCTTTAGGTTTTAAAACCTAAAAAAGTCAAACCACGTATGTGCATCGTGCGCTAACATTTATGGAAACAAGAGAATAACCAAATGCTACAGCCGTACTCTCACTGAAAAATTATAGATACTATTAAAAACAGTTTATGATTCAAACGATAAAATAAAAAAACGGAAAATAATTTCCAAATTGATGTAAGCGATAAAATTTTTGACACTGTTCCTGTTGGAGGGTTATTAAAATTTACACCTGGCGTCATATACGGTTTACGTGAATATAACATTTGTATCTAAAAACCAACCATTCGCATGCATTAGACAATATAATATCTCTGGTTTTACCCGAATAATCGCTAGTTTTACGAATGCTCCCTAATACCTCATGGATGCCTCTAAACATTTGGCGATTAATCGCGAGCAATGAATTTCCATTTCTGAATAGCTCAATGAAAAGTTTCGTTGTTGCGCATAAATAATTCTCAGCACTAAAAAGGTCGTGGAATAGGGTCACGTTTGGACCAGAATGCACCTCGTTGGATTCTTTTTATAGACCATGCAGAGTTTTAGTGATAAATTGGGTGCGATTCATAAATCAATGGCCATGAATGCAATTATTTATCGGCGAATTTATAGAATGCGGTTCTCTGCTATTGAATTCTTCCTTAATTGCACAACTTTTCATCATGAAGAATATTGCAATGAATGCATCACAACAAAAATTAATGGCTAAAGAAGTAGCCTCTACTATCTAAACATCCTAGTTTACATACCTATGAACTTAGTTTTATTAGCTATTGATTATAAATATACTCATAGCATTCGATAAATCCACACGTAATGGAATAATGCATAGTTTACATATATTTGAGACTAGAATAAATGTAGGAATTATTTTAATCCATATATATATATACAGTAGACTCTCGATAATTCGAATTTATAGGGACCAAACAAAAAATTCGAATTATCGAGTTTTTCGAAATAGCGAGGGTTCGAATTAAAGAGGGGCTGAAAGTAAAATTCGAATTGAAGAAAGTTACATTCTATTTGTCATTGTATAAGATTGTGAATGCTGGTAGAAAAAAAATACATATTATAATAATACATGTGGATCAATTTATTTATTATAAAAAAGTTGTATCATTTCTTCATAAAAAAATCGGTTATTTTCGTTTGGGTCGCTTGGTTGGCTGCAATCTGGTCCACATCATTTTCCAAAGTGCTCACTGCTTTAAACACACAACCAGGTTGGATGTTATCCATTTCGGATTGTTCGAAGAAACGACGCAACCCTCTTAAAAAAAGGTTGCTTCCTTAGAATACACCTTCGGAACATCGTCGTCTTCATCTTCACTGTCAGAAATCTGTTGACTGACCACAATTGACTGTTTCATAATGTCTTCATCAGACAATATACCCGCTGTGGCAACATTATTGTCAATATTAACATCGTTGAAAGTTATGGGAACCTCTGGAAGTCTGTTCCAAGCACTCAAAAAGGTCCCTCATCTTGCAGATCTTGTTGAACCATATCATTTCCGTCCTTGCATTCCTAATCCTTGATGAATCCGCAGGCTTTAAAACAATTTGCGATTGTCTGTAAGCTAACATCTTCCCATACTTTGTGAGCCATTTCCATTGCAGTAAGCATTGAAATGCTGCACAGGTTATTTCCATTTTCCATTGTGTCTATTACAGTTCTAACCACTTCTTTTCGATACAAGGTTTTAAAATTTTTAACAATTCCTTGATCTAGGGGTTGAAGAATTGAAGTTGTGTTACGGGGTAAATATTTCAGCTCTATATTTTCAAGTTAAGGGACATCTTTATGGGCTGAGTAATTATCGATAAACATCAAAATTTTTCGTTTTTCTCTTCCCATTCAGTTTTCTCTTCTCTTCAGCATCAATGCTCATTGTCCATTTAGAAAACAATACTGCTGTACGCCTTCTTATTTGATTTGTAGATTAGCTGAAGAGATTTCATATTTTTAAACATCGAGGCTTAGCAAATTTTCCTATCATAAAAGGTCGAAATTTCTGTGATCCATCCATATTGGCTGCCAATATTATTGTAACCCTCTCCTTGCTGTGTTTGCCTCCATGACTGGTGTCATCCTTAAATGCCAAGGTACGATCAGGTAATTATTTATAAAACAGCCCTGTTTCATCACAATTAAAGATATCTTTCGCTTCATAATTAGCCAATAAAGGTAAATTCTTGGAAAAATTGCCTCGACACTTTCCATAAAATGACTAATTTTTCGAATTGTGGAGTGGGCCGGTCTAGCTTCACTTCGAATTATCGAGGGGACCAAAATACATTGATTTTCTTCGAATTATAGAGGTTCTCTCAGGGGACCGAGGGTTTTCTTCGAATTATAGAGGTTTTCGAATTACCGAGGTTCGAATTATCGAGAGTCTACTGTATATATATACTGAGTGAATGAACAAATATTGGGGAACTCTCAGTTCATTAAGAATATTAAGGTTCACAAAGTTATGATCGATTTTATTAAATTTAAATGCTAACTCTGAATCTATATATTATGGAATGAATGAAATATGTATATATTGTGGAACATATTCTGATTTTATATAAATATATAAAATATTATATAGAAATATTTCTTTATTATTTGAATTTAAGCTCTATATCACGTAATAGGATAAGATGAATTAATAAATAATAAAAATATAGAAATAATATAGAAATTGATAAAATATAACTCCTTTGTTTTCTTTTAAGAGCTGATTTTAGAAAATTTCATCATTATAGAAGATCTTATCGAAAACCCTTTGTGGATAGGCAGTTACAAATTCAAAGTACACCCCTCCATCAAACCCAACTTCATACGAAATAAAAGTCTCTCGTGTAATCCCTAACACGGATTATCGTAACTTGTTGCCGAAGTACAGGTACAGCTGAAACTGCCAAGTACTAAACAACTCCATCGATAAAACATTTATACGTAAACCGTAGAAAAGTTTTTGTAATATACCTCTCCTTTATTCTCAATTTAACGTTTTACGAGAACCGATATCTGCTTCCTTTCGAAGAAAGTGCAATGGGAAAAAAGGGCAAAACGTAGAGGAGTTAATGGGAATGCATATTTTTATCGAGCAGGAAACTGCGCTGGGCGAATCATGGAGTATTTTGCGATGACACCGCTGCGGCGTTAGCTGCCAGTCATCTCCATGTTTATGTACTTTCCCTGTTCATTCGCACTCAGAATGCCTCCCGAGGGGCATTGAAAAGAAGAATGGTGTGCCAGCGTTTGCACTTCCCGTTCTCTGTTTACTGCGCTCATCATCGTAACGAAGGGTGTGCACAATTAGTTCTCTGGAGAAGCACGAAAATGAGAATCCAAGATTAGCTGGGATTTTAGAGGATGATTCCAGTGAAACGCACGCCGAGTGGTTAGAGTAGCTTGTTTATTTCTGAGACAAACACGAGTTTTAAACTGAAAGAAATGAGAAAGCTTTTAAAAGCTCATTTTTGAGGCAATCGGCACAGTCTCTGTTCTCTCATCCCAATTATTGACAATCTCAAAACACGCGAAAATATATCGATGAATTGAAATGAAATGAAAAAGTATGTCAGAATTCTTGGATAAATGTTTACGAGGTGTTAACACCGAATATTATAATAGTATATTTGTTAAAAAAGCACACAGTATTTAAAAATAGAAAAGGTAAATTGAGTTATTAAATTAAAAACTTGAGAAATACAATGTGTAGATAAAGGAGATATATAAATATACGCAGAGAAATAAATGCAGAGTAAACACTCTCTCGAAATAAGGAAATTAAAAATTCGAGTAATATTCGCATATTTTAAAAACCAGGATCTAAAAATCCTATCTAGCTGTTAAAATACTTCAGTTACTTTTATACTATCGATTCAGAAAGAAAATCATTTCCAGACAGCTCCCTTAACATGCTACAGATATTCGATGCAATTCACTAACTAAAATAAAACCTTTACTTTCAGTCACGGCATGACTTCAAATTTGTAGATGAAACATCAATTTATTTTACCAATATTGCAAAAAAATTACGTGAGATCATATCTAATTTCGTCGAATTTTCGCAATGAGTAGTTTCGCAATTAAAATTTTGCTTCTTTATCTTAAAAAGTTTTTCCAGGTTTAACTGATTCTGTGTATATTAATCACGCTTCGAGTTAAAATTATTTTGATTTTGAAATTAAGTTTAGATTAAAATATAAATTCAGCATGATTATCAACATAATTATTGTTTCCTTTACTAGTTTAAGAGGACTGACCATCGGGACGTATAGGACAAAAAGACACAACTATATCTAATGGTTCAAGAAATCGATGCAAGAAAATATGTGGTGTTGAAATATTTGTTTAAGAGAACTTTTTTTTGTATTCAAACATTTTTTAGATCATTCAAGAATAGCTATTCTGCAACTTTAAATCTTCATGTTCCAATTTTCTGAATTTTAATAAATAAAATAATAAGAAATAAATAAAATATATATTTCTCTTTAATTGCAAATTTATGGTGATTGAAGTTCACCATAAAGTATCGCGTAATTTTTTGCCAACAAACAATATCATACTAATAAATTACCAGCCAAAGAAATAGTTATGTTTAAGTAAAATATAAAACTGTGGTATCTTAATCCTTTTTTTAGCGATAGTTAAAATAGAAATAGTGAGAAGACAAAAGAACCACATAAAGACCGTAATTTCCCAAGAATAGGAAGAAGAGATCGAAAGAAGAACTTTGTATATGAGCAAAATGAAAAAGAGAAGAAAGGAAAAGGCTGGATTGGAAAAGGAACGTATACGAAAAAATATCGGCTTGGACAAGAAAGAAAGAAGTATCGCAAAAATTAAGAGCTAAAAAATGAAAGGAAAAAAGATAGCTGAGCGGATTATTTTAGCGGAAAATTTGCCGCTACTTAAAGGTGGTTTTGATTAATAGATCTTCCCTCTTCCGAAAGAGGTATTTTTGGGAACATCCCAAAGAGATCCTAGGAGTGAGACGTTTGGGAGAGCGGCGGTTTTAGATCACTGAGTGCAAAGGGGAAGTGGGCGAATGGAAAATGGAAGTGAAGGAAGGAAAAGACAGGGATTGTAATGAGGGTCGATATCAGCGTTTTAGAGGAACTCGTGTAATAGTAGGGAAGGAGGTAGAATGAGGGTGAACAAAGCAAACTATGAGGAATATCCTTTCAATGGTCCACTGGAGATGAATCGAGGAAGATTGTACTGATGATTGTCTTGATCGAACAAATAATACGGAACAATTTGTCTCCTAGTGTTGATCCTATTGATGATTTTCTATTCTAAAAAATGTGATTGTTTTTTTCGGCATTCATTTGTTTTGCTTAATTTATTCTCTTATCACTTGATATTCAAATTGAGATATGAGCATTTATTTCTAGCTATGGTTTTTGCAGTATAGAACATTACATTTCTCTTTATTATATTCCATATATGCTAATAAATATTTCTAATCATTTACATCATTCCTTATTTATATAATACATTAATTTCACTCAAAATGATTAGATATATATGTAACTTAGATTTCCTACAGCTGAATTTTCTCGAAGTTATCTCGCGGGTGATCTATTCCTATTAATGCGAGCATATCAGTCTTTAAACTCGTATAGTACGTAATTGTAATTGTCTCACATTAACATGCAAAACATTCTTGTTTAAAAGCATCGACTATAGCGTAGAAAGGGACTCGATTTCGTTTCTTTATGAGGTACTCTTAAGCTAATACTATTACATGTATCCATGAAGGATATTAAAAAAACTAAGTACTGAATACTCTCCTTTTGTCCCACATTACTTAAAAATTAAGTATATTTGAAAATAAAGAGAGCTTGACGTGTACTGTAATAAATTATGTCGCAAACAATATTGGTGGTCATTGGAGATGTAAATCGAAAGCTGATTAATAATGAAAATATATCTTTATTCACTCGCGGGTTAATTGCAATGACACGCAAAAAATCATCCTCGACAAAAATGTAAACAAGGTGTTTATTTTCGATTTATTCAAAACAATCAAAGTATTAAAATTATTGGAACTGAATTTCAAGATGGATTTCAATAAAAAAAATATTATTTTCTCCCCTCTCTTTTCAAAATTATGAAACTCTGTGATTTCATTTTCGACAACATCGGGATTTAATTTCTCCTTCTCTTTAATAATTTGACTCCGATAATTCATTACTTTTTCCGTATTCCGTAGACCCTTAAAGTATCAATAAGTTCTGTATTAAAGCTCAAATTCATATGATTTAATGCGAAAATAAATGCTAATTATTAGGATTTATTTTTTTCGGTTTTGAAGGATAAGGATAAGAAATCTAGTCTCTTAAATTATCCTAATAAACAATGGTGAAAATGAAAGCTAAAGTTTCATCAATATAGGCAGTAAAAATAAACAAAAAATATTCGAAATTCGATTTGAATGCTGTTGTTTCCTTCCTGGAGAAGAAGATACGAAACGTAGCATATTCGATTCCCAAAGTAGTTTGAATGACGGCTACATTGTCCGATTAAATGTAAACACTGCAACAGCTGCGATGAATGTTTAATGCAGAAGTTCGCATTTGTGGGAATAGAAAATGAGTCGTCTATTTTAAAAATGTTCGACATACAGCTTTAACATCCGATCCGATATAAAAGGTATGCATGTACACATTTTGGTTATTAGTGAAAACGTTGGAAAATGTCATTCAAAAAGCATACACCGCATTGGAATATTTAAAAACCTTATGCGATTTATAGATTTGTGCACCGCACTGTACAAGCGTACTTTTTATACACGTGCGCTTTAATCGCAATTTATTTTTAAAGCTGAATATATCATAGATGCAAGAACCAGATTGGAATTTATTTCGGATAATCACTTTGATGAATTCCTTTCGGTTCAACTATAACAATATTTTAAGGGCTATCACTATTTCTTAATTTACTTACGACATATTTTATTGTAATGTTTCTTCTATTGATGCCTATCGCAATTTTCTTTCCGGTGTAATGTTGATGGCGAGATTGATAATAAAAATATTCAAATCAATATTAACTCTAAACACATAAAAGGTATTCTATTATTAGAATTATTTTATATATAAACATAATATGTAAACAGACACAGAAAAAATGAAGAAGTATAACTTTATCTTTCAAATTTCCCATTTTTCTTTTAAAAGTAGATGCTTTTATACTTTGGGTAGAGCAATGAACGTATTTTACTCTAATTGTCTGGAATATGGAAATTGCTGACAAATTGTGCTAATTGAAAAAAGGAAATTATCAATGAAAACTCAGATAAGTGGATTTCAACTTTTTGAATCATGATATTCAAATGGTATCAGATGGTTCGTCTGGACCCTTATCCAATCAAAAACCTCTTCGAATCACCGGTTTTTAATGGTTTTAGCATGGAAACAATACAGTCCCTTTCAAAGCAGTTATGCTATCAACCCGTTCAATTACCAAAGGTTGATTTTAAATTCCCTCAAATCATGTTTTTGTTTCCAAAGCATTTCAATTCGAGGATATTACAGCACGAGAGGGTTGTTCAATAATTTGACAGCTATGGAATTATGGTGAGCCAACAGTGGACATAAATCGTATTTCGAGTATAACAAAAGAATCATTGAATCGGATACCATGATACGTATTACGTATGGATGTGGATTCCGAAATTTATTCATGGTACCTGCAACAGCTGATGGAATATATTTTATTCATTTATGTTTTAACTATCGACTTTTAGTTAGATTCGTTTCTGTTTTGTAAATACGTTTATATACTAATGCTGAGAAATGGTATTTGTGTAAGCCAAAGGTTTAAAACTGTGAAAGTATCATTTATTGAATACTACGCATTCTTTTCTTTAATTTTGTCATCTAATATAAACTGTCGTTGGCAAAATACCTCATCCCTCATCTTTTTTACCGAGCTCCATTCTCTCTGCTAGTCTACGAACAATCTATGATTACGTAGCTGTGCATCAATTAGACTCACGGGCATATTACCACACTTTTAAAATATCAATAGACGTAGGTATCCATGGATACCATTAAAATCAAACTTCCAACCCAACAGTACGAGTTATAGCTAGGATAGCTTTATAAAACCTTAGAAACAACTAATGGGAACTCGCTGAACTATGAATAGTGCTCTTTAAGGTTAATTCTAACCCAACCCACATCCATTACTGCGACCATTAAATTGCGGTGGAAGAAGGAAGAGTAGCAGAGTCCTTCTACAACCACTTCCTCGTGATCTTGGCGTAGAGAGAAAGCATTTGTTTCGAGTCCGACGCCATTAAAGATTCCTAGGATTCCTTTTTCACCACATCACACGGCGGAGGAGAGTACCTTGGAGAAAGCCACTGAGACCACAGAAAAAAGGGGAGACTGCCTCCGCCCCCAATTACCCTAGCGTCCCTTCCCAAACCGCTTCTGGTGAACGTCCTTATCAGATTATTGCGAATCTTTTGGTCCTCGGAAAGTTATGACGTAGGAGAGGGACGCGTATGAATTTGGGAGGATTCGGAGAACAAACTGAAATCAAGAGTGCATTCACTAAGAGTTCGTGCGGAAATGTTCACGAAGGAGTGGAAACAAGATAAGAAGTCGAATTTCAATAGCGAATCAAGAAAGACAAAGAAATTCACACTTTAACATAACTGCTTTTACACTCATTAGAATAAATTCCTTAAAATTGATTGTAAAACTTGACAATATCAATCTGCTATTTAAATTCTTATGGTAGGATTTATTTTACCACAAGAAAATTAAAAGTAGTACATTATTAATGCATATTATTCGTATGAAATAATAAACCCGTTTTTATAGCTATTCTATGAACTTTATAAACTCATTCTATTTTCAATTTACTCTTAATTTTCTCAGATTTGTATATACTTAGTTAAGCTTTTAGCTTGTAATCTTGACGATATTACTTTCTTCTATAAATAAGGTCAGCTTAGGAGGATTCAAGTGCACTATGTAACTTCGTAAAAATTTCGTAGTGTCTGCTGATAGTTTTTACCTATTCTATAATACATTTATACAAAGACTTTAGATAACATTTTCTCTTCATAGCTATTTTCAATTTCACGGTAAAGGCAGAAAGCTGACCAACCACATCAAATTTTATCAATATAATTTAAATTGAAAAGGTTTACTTTGAAGTTTCGGACGAAAAAAGATATTCAAAGACAGCTCAATAGGAAGTTCAAAGTATTCAAATTTCAATAAATAATATCAAGAAGGCCTATGAAAAATTTCGAACTGTAGATATTTAAATTTGTGAAAGAACAAAAAGATCTAGATATACTTCCAAAACATATTTTGATGAATCCCCTCAACTGGACAAAAATATAAAGTATTCATAATAACATGGATAATTTCAATCATAAAATATTTCAAAAGACTAGGAAACTCGAGTAATAAGAGTTTATAATGGCGGCCCCATAGGAATTCGTAATGAGCTCATTAAGCTGGAAATAGCCTATGCTTATAATGTAGTCATTCTTCATCAGTATGCGTTATTGTCGAGAGAGAGATCCAAATGTTTTCAGAGGAACCGCAGCGTCCATCGCAGAAGATAACCAACGCGGTTATGATGTCATTCGATGCAAAGGGCCGGCGATCCGGAATCGGAGATAATGTTTCTTCCGCATGACCGATTTCGCCTATCACGGAAAGATATGGGCCGTGATTAAACGTGCACATGCACAAAATATGCACTGTCTGCGGTAGATGCGCTGCGAACGAAAATGCTGCGAATGATGGTTTATTTGTAAACTTCCAGTTTAGGCCGTTTGCTGAGGTCATAAAAACGACTCATAATAGAGTTTTGGATTGACTCATGTCGGCTTCATACGAGGGAACTTGTGAACGATTAGTTTTTGGGGGAATTCGCGAGAGACCATCGTTTCCAAACTGCAATTAGGCTCGATTCCAGGCGGGAGTTGCTCTCACATTTCTACGTGCTCACCTGCAACCATTCAAGTGCACCTATTTGTCAACTTGATATTATGTTTTTGAAGGCTAGCGAAAGGCTTACATAAATGTGAAAGGAATCCAAAATAAAAAATAATTCCCAATATTAAACTTTAAAAAAAGCAAAAGCAAAAATTAATGCTCGTTTTCTTAAAGGGATAGATATAGTACAAGTAATATCTTGAGTTGTACAATTCCTTCCATAACAGTTTTATTTCATTACTGCTTATAATATGTATTAATCCGATGCTTATAACCTTAGATTGTGATGTTATATCTTAAATCTAAATTAAATAACTTTTGATTAACAGATCGATTTAACTATCATTATTTAACTATCATTATCTGTCATTAATTTGAATTTCTGTTAAATGATGATGGTACGATTAGGATAAAGGAAGCCTATACAAAACATTGGTTTCTCAATAACACAAAACGAGGTTTTTCTAAACTATATCGTTTTTATGAGGACTTCAGGAAAAGGTTTTCAAGGCATTTGGGTATGAGAAGAAATTCATAGAAAAATAAAAAGTATTAACTCTTCTCCAGCTCTGATTTATTTTCTATACTCTAAATAATCTGATCGGTTGACGGCGTATGCAGTGACCCAAAATAACTCGGATTTTTACTCCTGAATGCTTCAAAATCTTTGACTGAAATTTTCTGGAATAAAAATGAGGAGAATGTATAAATGGTTATTGTGAGAACATGTACAATAGTGTGTCTCATCCACTTACACTTCCAGGAGGATTAAAAATTAAAGGGATATTAGAAAGGCATTCCTTTGATTTAGGCCTGAAACAAATTAACTAAACCCTTTTATCATTAAAGAAGATTACCTACGTAGAAAATAATATGAGATTCTAATGAATTATATTTCTCTTAATTAACAAGGAAAGATTTACGAACCGAAATTCACCGCATTTACGAATTCCTCACGAGAGTGTTTAAGATGATTTGGTTCTATTAATTTTTCGGCGATATTAAATACAAGAAGAACATGTAATTCGGAATCAGATGAATAAAATAAAACTGTGAATGGGTGAGAACGAAGCATGTTTGATAACGAAAGAGCTGGAAGGGCTCTTATATTTCCATCAAATATATATCCTTAAGTTTTGAAACTAATTTTAATGTAATATAATTACTCCATTAAATAATTTTTAGGAGCCTATTCTTCTTTCAGTATTATTATCTTACGTTCATCTAATAAAAATCGAATTCTATTTTTCGCTCTAGGTAATACTCAATTTATCAATTATTTTTTAATAATGAGCTATAAATGATTATTTGAAAAGAAAAACTTTTCCTTAAATTTTAAACATTTATATATAAGCGAGAAACATACGGTTTTTTGGTTACGTATTTATTCCATTTTATATTGTTGAATCATCAGTAATCAAAAAGCATCAGCAATCTTCTCCATTATGTTAAAATAAATTAATTATGAATCGTATTTCACGTCATGTACGTAGCTGCTTATCAAATAAAATTCGTTTCCGTGAAATTCTCCGTTTCCGTACCGTTCATAACTTCGTAATAATTTTTCATATGCATTTGTGAAAATCCGCGTGCGATTTCCATCCCACGTTCCGCGGAGTTGCATAAATATGAGGGACCATTTGTGCAGAAGGGGAGAGTCTTGGAAGGTCACCGAACTTGTAAAGTTAAATTGTGGATCTAAGCGTCGGATGTGTACTCCTTTCGACGAAGAAAGGTCTCAAGAAGATAACTCGGACAGAGATTCACCTCTTCTTTTATTCATGATGTTTGCGCTAACCGAAAAAAGGAAAGTAAAACAGCTCTCAGTTACATCGGAGCTTCGGAAAATTGAGTTTTATTCCGTTTTACTTCCACACAACGGCCTTTGCTTTCGGTTTTCGATTCGTTTCCGCGCAATATCTCGTTGTCGTCTCCGATTCCGTTTCTGATGGAATTGCAGGGAAAAGTAAACTCATCAGATCGAATTTCTGTCGCTGAGTGAGGGCGGAGATAAGAGCAGACTGGTTCGTTTTCGTGAAAACACGTTTTAGAAAACTTCAATTATACATTTCCAATATATCTTTCTTGTAAAAAAATTTTCATATTAGTACGAAAATTTACTTGCATTTTTACCTCAGATAAGTATGATGAATTACTCAATGCAATGATAATGGGGGTGCATAAAATTTAATTTATTTTATTCATTGATTTTTGTTAATTATAAGAAAGATAATATGAAAAGGACTATTATGAATGATATTATTCGATTTTAATAACTCTAAATAATCGAGCCTTCGGCACACAGATATGAACATTACGATATAACCGATCAAAGACGAACTACAGCGCAATAACGAAGCGTAATCCGTGTCATCAGTAAACTCTATCAAATAAAGAAAAAATTTTAATCTCAGTATGACACTGATTATATAACCTACCAAGAAAAGCGTAATAGGTTGTAACGTAGCGTTTCGAATTGTGAAGTAAACGAGAGGTATTGTTGGTCTGAGAGGTCTGTATTGAGAGGTCTGAGCCTATTTCCATCTCACGATTACGATTTAGAATTTTTCTCTCCCAATTTATATTTAATCCCTGCTTAAATTTAAATTCACAGGAAAAGACGGGTTCAATTCCTAATAGAGACAGATTGTTTCAAAGATACGTTGTGATTCATTTACTTACCCACTCCTTCGAATACCGACGCTGTTTCCTCCTTACTTCCGGGAAGCATCCATGAGGACAGAGGCGGTAATTGGTGCTTTTGAGAGGACATCTAAACAGTACGACCAGCTATAGTTTAGCCCATAAAATCCTCTTGCTTGTAGTATCCTGAAACAGAGTATTATGTAAATGAGAATTGGATTGGAATAAACAAACAGTGACCTATATATATATATATATAGTGCCTGATATATTAAAAAAGAAAATGGATTCAATCGGAAACTGAAAAACAATTCTTTTTGAATTTAAAATTTCTCACCTCATTAACACCTTTGAAGCCATCGATAACATAGTTTTAGAGAAATACAAATTACCGCAACCATTAACAAAGCGTGCTTATCTTATCATTACGATTAACCCTTTGTATACATTAAAGACAGAACTCCAAGGGAGAAAACAGCATTTTAACGATGTCCATCCGCAATTGCTTTATTAGTGCTTCGAAGGACCGCTTCTGAGGTTACATTTTTACCTCATCTGCCACCGCCAATCCCCATCCATCCACCCGAACCTTCGAGGGGATGGTGATTATGGGACAGGAACGAGGTCCCATTGAAATGCCAACTAAAACCCCGTCACCGGATGGGGTTCGTTACCATACCACAGCGGTTTAAACCCCTCGGGGACTTCAGTTGCAAACAACGTGTCAAAGAAACTGTCGACGATCTCTCGTCCCGAACAGCGGGGGTTGGAAAGACGATTTCACCGCAAACATTGCACGGGTCAATGGGGTTCATTGGGAGAATGACCGTGTGTCTACTTTTTGCTTCGATGCGTCCCCCTTTTTTTGCTGCAGAAAAAGTCGGACGTAATCTCGAGTGGTGACGTTTCGGAGATTGCCTTTCTAGGAGGAATATTTCCGATCAAAGTAATGATCGAGATTCAAACTGACGCGACAAATATGTTTTAGTGGTTTGAAAAGTCGATGGAATCGGTTTATTCTCCTTATTTCGGTAAGACTCAGGAAGGATATAGATGATACAGATACAGTAGATTGATGCATTAAGAGTTTGTATGACCTATATGCGATGTATAAAGGGGAAATTCTTACATTTTAGGCTGCAGTACTTTGACGTGAATGTAAATTAAACATCTTCCATAGAAAACGTAGCCATGTTAAATTGAGACAGCTTGATGCTATCGTTGATGCACAAAAAATAGTATAAATCTTTCTTATCTTGCTTCAACTTTTCTTTATTCAGAGGTGTACGTTAGAATGGATAAAAATGCGATATAATCTGGTAAATAAATACAGTTTTTGTATCAAAATTTCATCTTTGTTGCTTTAAAAGCAAGTAAGTCAGTAAGCAAGAGTACAACAGTGAACAAAAAGTATTTCATACTTCGTACGTCATTAATTCGTTTCTGTTAGCGCACCTTATCCTAACCTAGGATACAATTCTACATTAAACTATGTAGGTATCTATTATAATTGGAATTATCAATTAACTTAATCAGCAATTTTGAGTATTACTGAATGATAATGCGAATTGAATAAACAGCTAACAACAATTCGGTAACCCATCCAATACGTAATAGCAAAGTGAATGGGAAGGGTAGATCTAATCATTAAATTTTTTTATTGAATGACAGTATTTATAACAAAAATATTAAATTCTTTAGCATTACTATTAGCATTCACATTACCTTCCATAATGAATTACTCTGAGAATTAAGCGTTTCTCTTGATGAGATCAATTACTCATCTATGATTGACTTGGAGTCTAAAAGGATTAAATGGTCATTAGCCCACGTACTGACATATTTTAAAGAAGCTTAGAGAGAGTGACGTGTCCAATAGCTTTACTTATCTTCCCTCACGAGCACGAAAATTTGCGAATCAGGTATTGCGCAATAAATCATTTCCGTGAATTGGTATAATCTATAATCTCAGCTTCACATCCATCACATCAAATTGAGTCCGATACCTTTGATACCCTCACTTAATCCAAGAGCGGAATTGTCGTTATCAAGCGAAATGCGTTTTTCCTATTGCAAAAACCGATTCGCTGATTTTTCAGAATTCAATTTAACTCCGCGAGAGGATTTTTATTTATTTATTTAAACTACGACTCAAGTAATCATACGTGCCAAAGTGGAAAATTAATTGCGGAAACAGAGTAATTAAAGCTAATTAGGACAATCGATGCTCTCATCTCAGATGAGGGAGATTTAATTTTGAAAACAAAAGGCAATCGGGTAATCCGATCAAAATAATTGATTCCCGGAGAACATTGAATTCCGAGATATATCTCATTGTGCACAATTTTTTAAATGGAGTTTCGATCTATTTTAAGTCCAACGATATTCTAAATAAATGGAGAAAAGCAATTAATTCCTCTTGATTAGTAATTATTTCGTTGAAAATTACTTTTACCAGGATTTCTTTCAATTTTAATTTGATACTATTATATAATTGGGGAATAAAACGAAATAACAATGGAAACTTTGTAATCAATCTGGTGAAAAAATAATTAGATTTATATACTCATAATTAATTTTATATAGTATATATTATATATTATAGTTCCCATTTTTATTCCTAGAAAATATTCTATTCTATTACTATCCATGTTAATTAAACAGTAATGAATTTGCGCAAATTATACATAGAGAGGGTAATTATATTAATTTAACTTATGGTCGTTGAAATTGAATAACCAGGTTAATTTTCAACAGATATATTTCATTAACTAATTTATATAGGTTTTAAACCAGTTAATTGTTGAAACTCAACAAGTGTCAAACGATGTGAAACATTATCTCGTCTGAAAAATTCCTGATAAATGAAAAATGAATAAACTCTGAGCTGAATACAGCTCACAGCTTTGAGTTAGCGAATTTGGTGTTAGTATGCTCTACGATAAATCTTAAAAACTTATAAAGTCAAATTTTAGATCAATGTTTATACATACATATGCAATATGCATAAAGTATTACATTAGTACTTTTTAGATTCAGTTTTTACAGTGGTGATCAACTGAAAAATATCAAAACGTTGATTAATATATTAGTACTAAAAAATAATAACTATAAATAGTGTCAAACAGTTATTGCAATAGAGAAAAGATTAATCTGTTACGATAATCGTTATCGCCTTTCAGTGTGTCCATATGTAGAGGTAATTTCCAAGATTCGGTCTGATTTGATACTTACATCTAAAGCTTAAAGGGATCTCATGAATTACAACCGGTATAATTTTCGTAATGTATTATAACCAATAAAATATCTCTCAATTCATATTTTTGTAGAAGTAACAAATTTAATGTATCAGAATATGAGGCGTCTTCCCTCTTATTTAACCAAATCACTCTTCTTTTGTGGATACCGCTTAATTTTAAGGTAAGCTATGCTTTTATAAGCATTTTGCCCAATTTCAAATTAGAAGTACAACTGTCTGAATCATCATAGGTCAATGATAAATAACATTAATATTCATTCACATAACAAAATATGAATTTTTTAGAAGAGTTACTCAAAGACGACGCTTTATCGGTTAAAATTCAAGGAATGTTTATTCATTTATAGTGATTAAAGACTACCTTCAATTCCTGATCAAATTATATTGGCATTAACGATTCAAACTCTTAGAATCGAAATTTCCGTAAAAGGACATGGGTTGGTAGAAAAATTCACTCATTTTTTTCGAATGGAATCGGTGGTGGAAATGAGCAATCAAGATCGCTTCCTCTATCAAGCGAACACCTCCTTTTCATGGATTGCAACAGAGGGACGATTCGGTTCGTTTCCGTGGGTGGGAATTTTCCTACTTCTCCGTTTTTTTTTCAGTTCTCCATTTCCGTGAATGTGTGGCAAGAAATTGGAATATCAAATGCCTCCCTTCGTGGACTTCTCTGAAACAAATATATCTTTTCCTCGTACTGCGAATAAGTAAGTGCGGTCCATTAGAATAAACTGGAGATAGCGTAAGATTTTCGATGTGGAACAAGTAAAAAGTATACCGAAGATACCAAACCAAGAAAAGCATATGATAATGTTATTCTTCCGTGAAAAGATACGTATTTTCCAATTCATATATCCTGCTTTGATTCTATACTATTAGAAGGAAGTAAAAATATCAATTCCATCTCAAAAATAGAATCAAAAATATAATGTTAAGGATACGACTCAAATACGCCGTAAAATAGTGAATCGGAGAATAATTTTGATAAATTTTTCTTATTAAGTGTTGTTTCAATTGTTAATAATGTTCTCGAAAGTTGAGCAACTGATCTTGTTTGTAAAATATTATTATTATATGAAATGGCTATGAACTTCATTTAACATAATATTAAAAATTTTGAATTTTAGATAATTGAAAATTTACTTGAGTTCTGCATAAATAGTTTCGCATTTTATACCCCTTAGTGACGGAATAACTTGTCAGATAATTCTTTTTATGATGCTATATTCACAAAATTATTTTGAAGACGATTGATAATATATAGGAACTTGATTACAAAATTAAGAGTTCCATTGAAAAATTATATTTTTGAAAATTTCTTGGTTAAGTTAAATAGATATATTCTTTTAATTCCATCAGTCAATTTAATTCAGCACATTTTAGAGCAGCAAAATCAATTCAAATTTAAATGCCTCCAAAAAAAACTAACATGCAATTACACTTTGATGAAAAGAAGAGTTTAAACATTAACAAGGGATCATAACATTCACGGTACAAAAACTTAAGAAGACGTATTCCTCTATTGTGAAATCAGCGAGAATAATATCCAACACAATTATAAACCAATTACATATTTCATCCTTGATAAAAGCTTTAAGGAACCTCCTTGAACATAATTGGATTGAATTTTGTGAGCATTAACGGAATGCATCTCTTTATTCTCCATCGGTACGAACTAATGAGGCACCCAGCGCACGTATGTATGAATCGAAGCACACGTACTGACAAATCATCTCCGTTTATTGGAGGGGGGAGGAGTTCATTAACAGACAAAGAAAAAGCACGATCTCATTGTGCGTCTCGTAACACACTCATTCTGCGAACAAAATCCTTCCGCGGAATTTTTCAAGTCCGGGGACCATTTAAAAGCCCCCGGAATGTAATTGGAGGGCATGACGGGAAGGAAAGTGCTCGAGAAGAAAACATTTGCGCACTCGACGTATTTCCAACCCCCGCCTTGATTCCCAGCATCAATAAAACGTGCTTAGGGGCCGACTTTGGCCCATTTGACGGCATTATTCCCTCCCGCGGATTTTCTTTCCGTTTTTACTCTCGCGTGAAGGAGTGAAAGGGTTGTTCTTCGCTGTGTGGAAAACTCGATGATGAAGAGGTACGTCACGGGGCGCGTTTTATCTGCCTATTCCACAACACTCCGCGTTTCTCCTCGTCTCGATGGCTCTATAAATTGCACCGAGTTTACCCGACGCGAGCATATGAGGCCGTAATTCGTAACGGCGTTAATGGAATAAAAGGTGGAGTGAAAAAACTCTACGCTTCCAGTCTGATTGAGTACATCGCTTCGGGTAGAGGTTTTTTACCGTCAAATTCGTTGCTCGTTTCTTAAAGGGATGATTCGGGAGATTTATTATGGAGTTGGTGGAGGATTTTTCGAGAATATAAACGTGATGACGTGTGAATACGTGTGTTATATATAACATGTGTTGCGATAGAAGGATACGTATCGTTCCACGAGACGTGAGAATATTCTGCGCGTGAATGTTCAATTTGCCAACAATCAACGCAAAGAGAAAGGCTTCATATATTTTTTGGGGAAAAGAGAAGATAGAAAATGCTACTCCCTTGGGAAAATGAATACATAAGTGTTAAGAGTTTTTGTAAAGATGTGTTATTAGAAATGTAAATGGGCTTGGCAATGGGTGAGATGAAAAGAAAGTACAACTGAGAATTATTATAAGTTTTCCACTGGCACCACTGGTCGGTTTGTGTAGATAGAATAGTAAATAGAAAAGGTACATTAGCTATTTAGAGACTACGATGAATATAATGCTCATGATAGAGAAAGTAGTAGATTAACAGGTAGGCCCACCCCTAACGTCGGAATGTAACTATTCGTTCATTGTAACGATTAAGTAATAGACTACCTAAATGATTTGAAGATTCTCTTTGATAAAAAAACTTAGACATTCTCTCTAGCAGCTTATCCAATATTCCTTAAAAAGCTAAGCTCTCGCATTCAAGTACTGCCTATCTTCCCACATATCATGGGTTCTTGAGTTATTTTAAATCATAAGCAACAGTACTTATATTTAACTATTTCCCTATATTAAATATATATTAGAGGATAATTTTTATTAAGTTTTTACTAAGTACCTTTTTTATTTTTTACTCACGAACATAATTCCTAAAATATGCTCCCTCAGCCGATTTACATGGTCTAGATAGCCAGAGTTCGCGTTACCTCTGTAAGCATTTGTATGTTCAGCTTAGGCCGATTTAATGCAAGCGTCTGTATTGAATTAGAGTACACATATCTATTCAGTCGCTCAGATGTTACCAGTGTTTACATACCCTTACCATGTACGTAGTGTATCCTCTAATATAAAGTTTTATTTTCTCATTGTTTTTACGAATCATCTAAAGTAGGTCTTGAATTTACCAATGAATTTTGAATAACGAGTGATAAAAGAGGTGTGAAAAATTGCTGGAATTTTTTTTTTCGTTTCTTTTTACTTGTCTGAACTATTCTCGTAAAACGTTTACACGAGGACAATTTTAAGTCCACAATTTTAAATACCTACACTACGAAAAGCTTACATAAATAATGCTATTTGATACCAGTGGTCGTAAGTCATAACTTAACAGATTATAATTATAATTGATGGACCCTTTACTCGGCAAGGGCTATTCACCTTTTCAGGTCTCTCAAATGTACGAAGTAACCAGGATTAAAAATATCTATATAGAGTGCTTATTCCCTACAGAACACCCATGACCAACATTAGCGAGATTAAACATTTATCAGTTAAAAAGGTATTTATAGAAAACAAAAATACGAATACTATAAATTATATTATAAATAAATACAATGATATTTAAAAATAATACATAATAAGTATATATCTAGCCATAATAAATTATAAACAATATAAATTTAAGCATTGAATTCTTAAATACAACAGAGAGTTAAACACGAAATCGATTCTAGAGCGTCATTCACATTGATCAAGGGACTCTTTTTCGTCAAAGCAAGCTCGATTCGAGATTAACCCAGCCTCATGAAGCATTGGGTGAGCAATCATAATGCCCTGAGTCCATATGCGAAGGAACTTCAGGTGTTTACACCTGCGTAACAAATGACGATGTGGAGGGGGGCTGTTGAATCGGACGAGGTCATTACCGGTTATGAATGAGGCACACGGCGTCGATTGATTAGGTTCTCGTGGACCAATTCACTCGTGCGGGGGGATTTGTCATCCGACCTCTCTATTGTCCACTCGCCTTCCGGAGGTCAGACGCCGTGTGTCAATCCAAAGACAATGACGTCGGACGAAATCAGTTATCGACCCGATCTCGTCGTGTTCTTCCTTTTACAATCGCTCCCTACTCCATTTGCAGATCACGCCGACTGCAGAGGTAAAAAGGTGCTTTACATCCCAGAACGGAAAAAGACAGCTGTTTCAAAGGACTCGGATGACTCCCCAGGTATTGACTACTACCTGCTGAACAATACTGCCTAGGAACTGAATAACTACAAGACATCTCAATGGAATAAAAGACACAACCGATACCGATGACCGTGTTTAGATGTTAAACTAAGGATGAAATTTCTTGCATTGAGGGAAGATAACTTTTCCAGTAGGTATGATCAATTTTAAACGCTTTACTACATGGAAAATCACGGCAGGTATACGGATAAACATTTTCAACCTTTAAACAACCTTACAAGGTGAAGAAATAACGAATACTTTTTCCAACTTGTAATCAATTTTCCAACCTTACAAGATAGACAAGAATATTCGTAAATGTATTTTCCTTTTCCTTTCTAAACTGTAGGTGTTATAGACTCTTTCGTATGGATAGTTATCTTTCATATGGATATTTAAGTGTGTGGATAAGTTTACCTAATAAAAGGAGTAACTATTCATTGACAAAGATAACTTTAACATGAAGGAAGTCCTCCATAACGGTAGTGCTTCGACACATTACTTACACATATAATTACATACAATTTTAGTTGCATGCATAATTATGCGTATAACTATGACTGTTAAAAGGTGTCAACTGTCCTAAATACGGATCCCTGCAATAAAGTTTGCATATATATCGGCAGCGCTTCTTGTACTTCTACACCCTCACGTCCCGCATACACTCCGCGACCTTCCTCTATCCCTCGTCAAAGTTCAGCCGCTTTTACAACCCGCTGACATCCACCTATTCCACATCCGGCGTGTATATGATGGCGAGGAAGAATGATGCAGGTCAAATGGGGTGCGCTGCGAGAGTATTTCCACCGCGCCCGGAAATTGCTACGTGTTACAACCTCGTTCCACACTTCGCCCCGCGCGAGTTTTTTAGCGCGGGCATAAAATCGAATGCCGAAAGAGGGTCGCCTCTTTTGAGGAGCGTAACGGTTGCGGTAAATCTGAGTTTGTCGGAGATTCGTATGAGCGGAATCTAGCGCTTTAAAGTGGAAGAGAGTAGAGGATTCGAAAAGCTATCGAATTCTCATTTCGGGATACTAAAAATCTGTCACTTACTTCTTGAATACGCGTTGAGGAGAATGAAAATTGAATACGTCGTTCCAGTTGTTTTAGGTAGTAAGTTCGGATTTGAAATTTGTTCTTTATGCACCCTGAATCGTTAATACTATTCTATTAACGATATATTCATTCCTGCGTAAATTTACAAATGGTAAAAAAGAAGAAAAGGAATGAGGGAAAATTGTGAATTCTTTTATTGAAAGAAGACTTCTTTTTATCAGTTACAGTTATATTTGATCTTATTATGCCTAAAGTATCACAGTTTTAAAGTAAATCGTGCACACTTCTTAACTTTAACGCCAGAACCAACCCATAACAATGCACACTACTCTAACATCTCTTCTAACACACTGGGCATAAATTTTGATAACTTTAAAGCTACTTA
Organism: Pantala flavescens; assembly: GCA_020796165.1. Classification (NCBI taxonomy): domain Eukaryota; kingdom Metazoa; phylum Arthropoda; class Insecta; order Odonata; family Libellulidae; genus Pantala; species Pantala flavescens. The sequence continues at coordinate 19,770,686 of CM036879.1, read as the reverse complement.
AATTCGTCTCCAAAACTGCTTCCTTACTTTCGCTTGAGTACCATAATTATATCAATATTCAGTATCAGTAATCATTAACTAAATAAATGGTCTTTAATCAAATCGGGTTTTTAAAGTATGATTTATCGAGATTTAATGTAAAAAATGCAGAAACTTGTTTGATGCTATATTAAGAAGAAAGTTCAAGAAAATATTTCAAATTAGCAAGTAAAGATTTAAGTTTTATATCTGTTATGTTATTACTCATCATAAATTTTCGATTTGAATTAGAATTGATGGATTATATGATACGTATAGTACGCAATTTATCTAATTTTTCGAGCTATAAGTTTCTATTCCATAGCATTCGCTTCAGTGTTCACTATCTGTTACTATCATTACTCTCAGAAATGCAAAATACTCTCCGTAACATCAAAGATAACATCGGCATTTTATCGAGTACGGGATAACCCCGTCTGGCCGTACATTTAAATAGCTCGCTCCATCACGCTCCGTAAGGTTTATAAAAATTCTCTAGGAAGAGCGCTCCTATTGCAAAAAATGTATTTTCAGATCCTCATTTCCTCAGAAGCCCACCACTCCCGCACTTTCCTCCGGAATTTTTAGTAGGAAATAAAAAGAGAACGACGTCTTGTCTTCCCCGTGATACGGGAAACATAACGAAGGAAATCCTTGGAACGGTATTGGCTTACGCGAGACGTAAGGGAGAATGGGATTCCCTTCCCGTTTATCTCATTTATTCATCTCCCTTCGGAGCAATGAATTTTATCGAATCGATATCCACTTTTGCCATCCGAAAAAAGAGGTATAAAATGTCCATCTGCGAGTCAGACGTCATTTGCATCTCGGAAGGACTATTAATACCCCTTTTCCGTGAAAGGAGGGGAAAATCGGCGAAAGCGTTATTAAGAAGGGTGTGCGTGGGAATATCGCGTTACCCTTTACGGGTGGAATTCCATTAAAAAGTCTTCCTTTTTAAGGGAACAATGGAGATGGACTATCCGTCTTGATAAGCCGTCGTTTTACTCTTACCGTCTCGGAGGCGTGCTCTAGACGAGGGACGGATTCTTTGGAGAGGGGAACGGAACAGACGTATATAAGAAGAAAGGAAGAAGTTTAAGATGGGAATGCGAGAATAAAAAGGGATGCAAATAAAGTGGGGAGGGAAACGAAGACGAGTTTTTGGACAAGATTGAGACTTTACAGTCTCGCCTTACCTACAATCTCCGGAAACATACGGAGGGTTTTAAGTCGATGTTGGTGTCTAGATTTATCATGCATGCAATGCGACCTCTTTTTGATAACAGATGAAACAAATTCAGGTATTTAAATGACGATTCTGTTAAAATATCTTTTGTTATCCCAATGATAAGAAAATGGTGCACGATGCAATGCTCATTTCTTCATGCTAATAAACCAATGTCTTGGCGGTATGTATGTCGGTCGATGGTTGAAGAAATATTTAAAAAAGAAGAATTTGGTAGTTCCTTTGGAAAGAAATGCCATTTATTTCAAAGAACCCTGAAATTCTATTATGAAGTATAAACCAAAGAGGGATTTATTTCAATACAGCAAAATGGAGTGGTAAAAAAGGATGATTATTTTAAGTTATAAGTAAAAAAAATTCATTGTTAATGAGCATTTGAAGTCGTAAGAATTCCAGTTGTAAACGTAATTTTCAAAATAACTGTATTAATCCATTACACTTAATAGTTCCCGATTATTGAGACCTATTTTCCTACAAAAAAAGTTATTGGTCTTTTCTCACTCTATGTAAAATAGGTTTAATATATTACCACTCTTCTTCATTTATCTCCCTATTCCAATAAAAAGTGTAAGAGAAAATAATTCTTGGAGATCTTGTTTCTTCAGTATAACAAAACCTCTCTTAAAAATATATAAATATAAAGGTAGTTCTCTCTTGTAAATATAAGGGTAGTTGCACCTTTTTTGGAAAATGAAAACCTTTCTTTTTCTTCTAGGTTATGGCTTTCGTGCAGATTTAATATCCATTCTTCTTAGGATTCGTTCTTTCCCCACGCACAATACTTATAAAGACTCCATTAATCGGAACAAAGTGAGGACAAGGCCAACTTTTATTGTACAAAGGACAAGGGGGCTGGTGTAGTGGGGACAAATGAAACCAGATGCCTTATCGTCAAAGAGGAAACTAATTACTTCGGAGACAAAGCAATGAGTGGGGAAAGCCGAAAAAATGAGAGGAAGCCCAAGATTAAATTCGAGGGGAATTCATAATTAACACCAGTCACCTAATCCATCCTACGCTAATTTTTTCGGTAGATACATTTAATTAAGAGCGAAAACAATATAATTTCGAGAAGGAGGGTGGAAAGGAAACCACCTCAGATCATGCTCCCGAAATTCTTGGAAGAGGTATATTTAACTTTATGAAGGTCAGCAATGATGATAATAAAAATAATCAGATTAAATAAAGGGACTTATTTAGATATGAGGCCGATGGACCTCTTTCATAAAACTTTTATCGATCGAGATAGGGATGGCTTCTTTTATGGGAGAATTTTTATCTTGAGCTAAAAAAAAATCCTCATAAGCAAAGAATGTATACGATTTAACATACTCTCTATATAATGAGGCTACGAGATGACAGACCTATATTTAGAGGTCATTCGATAACTAAAGTTATTTCGAGATTTTATAGTTCTATTCGAGAATTAAAAGTAGGACAAAAGACTGTCGACCTGCGTTGTTCACTTGAGTTATGAGGCAGTTTGACATTTCATCAAACAATAGAAGAAAGGATTCAAGAAATATCTGGAGGAATAGGAATGGAGTTTATTTCTCTTAAAGTTTTAATATTTAAAGATGATCAAGATTGTTTTATCTTCTCATAAATGTGAACAGTAAAATATTCAAGTAAAGAGTACAATAAATTGTTTTATTATGATACACTATTCTTGAAATGGAAGTGACACTGCACTTGTTTTTTGATTTAATTATTAATTATCTAATGCGTAAAATATAACTGAGGTCAAGAAAAATACTTTATGCATCATGCAATTCCTCCTTTATTGCACAATTGAATGAGCCGATTGGGTTTTTTAAATTTGCTCATAGGACACTGTACTAGATAATAGAACTGGTAGAAATCATTCCATACACTTTACTTGCCTTTCACGGCATTTTACTAGAAGTGCTCAATTATCCGTGTACTCTACTTAGAATACACATTTAAAATTGATAATATATAATATATTATTATATATTAATCGTGCATTTCCTGATCTATTTTTTTTATTAAAGTATCGCGTCCAATAAAGATTATTTTTGTCTTCTCTCCTAATATGACATCCACCATCGCATTATCCATTGCTATCAAATCACTAACCAAAAGAACCTTAAAAAAAGGGAATCGTATATTCATCCCGACATACAGGTACTGGACAAAGCACTTTTGGAACGCATAGAATTCTTCTACGCAAAAAAGATCCCAAGGGTTTGAGGAGGGACCATCAATATCCCGCACGAGCTTGTTTACATCCTCGAGTTAAGAGAGGGCTCGACCGCTTTGCAATGCCTCGACGTTGAAAGGCCTTCCTCGGTTTTGTTATCATTATGTGGGAGGGCCCCACAGGGGAACTTACGTCTTCCTCGGAGAGATAAGGACGGGAACAGATGGCGAAGAAAGGCAAATTCGTGAGGGGGAGTGGAAGGTCCGAACTGCGGCAATGGGAAGAGATAGATGGAACGGAGGCAGGAAGATGAAAGGGAGGGTAAAATTGAGTTCGGAGGGCAAATGAAAAATGAAATCCGAGAAAAAAAAGATCGAAAATAGATGAAACGGGTAGCGTCTTCGGGGTTGGTCAGCTGGGATTCCTCGGGCGGGTAACAATGAAGAATCGTCCGGTGACGTGGTGCGGTAATCGCTGGCAATTTGGCTCCACTGCAGAACAGCCGAGTGAAACACGCTTCGCTGAACGCGAAGAATGTTGGAGTAAATATATCTTCATCAGGGCGGTAGGCTCCGTGGTTTCGTAGATTGCCACTCAAGCCTTAAGCAAATCCGGAAGTCTCTCTCTTAATTAAGGGAGAATTTTTTCTCTGGTTGTTCCTTGATTGGGAACATTCCAGCATGATGAGAAAAAGTGTTTCCTCTGAAGAGTGCATCGATGTTCGTAATTGAATGAAGCTCGAGATGGCCTTGGGATGATCAAAGGGTATGGAAATGTACGGTTTATCGTGAATATACGCTTATGCACAGTTCTGGGATGATGAGTGCACGAGACAAACAAATAACACTGATCGTTGTTAGTAAAGTTAATTAAATACTTAAAAGTTATCTATATTAATTTATTGCAGATATCAATGAAGAAAGAGTGTTGATCAGTAGACACATGGATAAATATATAAGGGTTTAAATAATAATATATTTGTACATGTATTTATAAATTATATATAAATATAAATAATAATTAAATATCAGTATATATAATTCTAAAATATTAGCTTTATATTAAATTTATAAACTGTACCGTTATATAAAAGAATGAACATTAATGAGCGATATTTCTTGGGAATTCATGATTAAATAACCTGAGTTCTGGTGATATAAATGCATCGAAACCGGTCAGCTGGATTTACATATATTAATTTTGAGGTATTAAACAAATTTTTAAAAGTTATCTGGTTATTATTCTTATTACTACTATATATATTATATTTATATTTTGTCAAAAGATTTAAAAATATATAATTTAATAATAGAAATATGTTATAAATGAATATAATTTCCCCGTTTTTGAATACATTGTTTGGACACTCAAAATCGTTATATATAAACGAAGTTATAGCTAAATGTGGAGGTTCGGAAAATGATAAAATTAAACACCAACTTCAGGTAATCTGATTTGATTATGAGTTCTGCTAATCTTCCGTTCAGTAAATCCGTTTTTCTTGGAAAATCGAGAAGCAGGAAAACTTCTAAAATTCGCGCAAATACGGCAATTCGATTAAAAGCTTTACCTTCCCTGTTAAGTATGATTAACAGATGCATCCCTGCCTTCACTCGAGGGTAAGCCTTTCCCGTTAGGACGTTCTGCTGAGATATTTGCAAAACCTTTCCGATGCTCTAACGAATATTTTATCGATCATATTGCCCTAGCAATTTTAATTAGAGAATATTATTATAAATAATGCATTAATTTAAAATATCCATGTAAATATAAAAGATAATGAATATTAATTTTATGCACTCCTAAATATTTTAAACTGAAATATAGTAATTAAAAAGATACTGATGACCAACGCATTAAAGATACGTTTTCCAGACTCATGTACTTCATAAAAGAGGTTTCATCAGAGGGTGAGAAAGGGAAAGTTTCTTGAATATATGTTAAAATTTAAAATACCTCGTGATTGAATCGAATATGTATAATTCCAACTTAAACGAATTAGATAAGAATTGCTACCAACATAAGTATTTGTTATGAGAATTCTATTGAAGTGAATCATGTTTGCTAAGGATCAGTCATTTATTCTGCCCAAACTATCTCTGAGCCTTGAATATAACTTATGGAAGACTAATAAATAAAACATATAATGACTCTAATGATCGGATTTTTGTGTAGATAAGGAATTAAAATTCTTTAATTTATGGATTTATATGGGTATCAAATCAAAACATGTAATTTTGACGAGTTTGGAACTGAAAATAGAAAAATATTATTCTCACCATATTCATTACCCCAAATGTAATTGGTTCTTGGTTACCTGTTCCAAAAACGACAGAACTACCTATAACTATTTGACTTTTAGTACTCCATTGATGTTCGATATTCAGAACAAGAGTTTTATTAATCGTCAAAAAGGCTTCAAAATAACTGAAGACTTCAGTTTAGAGAAAGATTGAAGATCTTTAAAAGTCCGTATAAAAATCTGGGCCACATTAACCCGAAATACGTAGAGACACTATATTTCGCGGTCTGCCGCAAGATCACAAGAAGAAAAGGGCTAGAATTATCAATTAAGTTAAATACGTCGGATGACACAGTTCGGAGTAAAAGAAAGAGCCATTCTCATTGTGTTGGTTTTCACGGCGGGTGAAGTCGCTGAGGAAAAAAACCCTCAGCTGTTGACTGAATTAAAAAAAACCCTCCTCAGCGAACCAAGAGGAGTTTATTAGATTAAGTTCTCACTCGGGTTTGCAAATAGAGCTTCGCGACGTTAAATAAATACAGGCGCTAGATCCGCTTTACCGTGAATCTTCTTTTTTTTGGAGCAACCATTCTGGATGGTAAATTAAATCGCGGAGCGGGATAAACCCTTTGAGCCTGGTTAAACCGAGGGTAAGGAATGCGTTTCCTCAGGAGGTCTTTTTCTTCCGCGGAACAATCTCGGATTTTTTTGAAGCAAATAGAGGCTGCCGTATGGAGTGCATTATTATACGACGTACGTGAGCAACCTACGTTGAAATTCCCGAGCGTCTCTTAGTCTCAAGGTTATGCTCATACTGACACGAAATTCCTCATACCTTTTGGTACAACGTTTTGAGCCTCATTCTCTCGTGTTTGCTTCTGTGAAAACTATGCTGGGTTATATAACGCTCACTTTTACGTAAATTTTACTTGAGGAAGTTATGATAAAAATAGCATCATTGAAATTTAAATCCTTGCTGGGCATAAAAGATCTTTGTGAAATACGATAGGATTTTAGATGCATAATTTGTAGAAGTAGTTCGGGATTGGATTCTTACAAATTCTTACGTTGTTCTAAAAGATACAGAGTGATTTAGTGGTAGCATATTAATACTCTTTCATATTTACTCATATTTAATCAGAGAGGCCAGGTAAATGGGTGTCGAGACAATGGAATATCTACCAAAATTAGAAACCAAACAAGTAACAGAATTTGTTGGTTATAATCTTTTTAACCAGTCATTCGTTATGCGTTGTTATTCAAATATATCACACTTGTTGGTCCTTTTCTTATTTACTTATTTCACACCGGGTTGCCTATTCTCCAAGGGGCAGTAGAGTTAACTCCGCATATCTCTCTCAGGGTAGGCGCGTAAAACTTGTATGAATATCTTTATTCCGCTCAGTTTAGCACTTGAGTCTTTTAGCTTTAAAATCGTATGCGCTAGTAATAGACTAAAGTTTTGATCGTGACCAAACTTAACTTCATGCATACGAGTACATTAAACGCGAGATTTTTCCTTGCACCCGGACTTCTAGCAATGACATTCCTTCACTTCAACAACAATAAAAAGAATCTTCACCTTTGACGTAGCTCACTTTTACGCTTCATCGAAACCATACGTAAATATGAACATCCGTCTGTGACATAACGACACGTATCACCATAGTATCTCACCCTATCGAGGCCATACGAGACCATAAATTCCCCGATAAAAAGGCTCGCCGTTGCACGACAAAGGGGCGCGGGAAGAAAGGATGTATGGAGGCTATGGAGAATCGCTTGTGAAGTGGGATAAGAGGAGCTAAGCATCTCTCCTCATCGGAAGCGCCTCGAGGGGTCGCCGGTAAAAAGGCCTCTTTGCGATCCGTGAGCCGCACTCGAGCGTTTTTTCAAAGGCCATTAGTATCACTCTTTACGGCAACTAATGGAAGACTCTCGAAAAAATTGCTTAAAAGAACGTCTGGAAAAATCTCGTATTATGAAAATATACGCTCCAAACTCCGGGAATCATCTCATTTTAATCCGCTACGGATTATTAAGAGAAGAGAAAGTTTTACCGGATGTGTTTCTGCAAAATCTGGACCAAAAAAGGAAAAGTTCCGCCGAAGCTTCCGAACGACGCAAAGGTAAAAAAATAGCGAACATGTAACTATCTTTCACTTCGCCTGTCGTTTGCGTCAAAGGAAGTGCTGAAGTTTCGCCGTCATTACCCGTCAGATGACGGCTCGAACGCCTTTATTACGTCGTATTTTATTCGCGGGGCAAAAAACTCGCGCGCTTTGAGTATTTCATCATTTTCTCCATTTTGTGCTCGTGTGTGCTGAGGAGGTTCTTTTGATAACATTCTCAATGTCTGAGTGTAGAGAAATTCCTGGGTCAAGATCTTTATGAAATCAAATCCTACTTATGACGCGTATTAATTTCAAATACCTTTACGAAACTTTTCCCGTAACTAAGAGTTATTTTTTATGTACAGAGAGGAAACAAAAAAAACACTATGACCGTAGAATATGTACTCTTGGTCTGTAATGTGATTAAAGACGAAACCTTTGGCTTTAAAGGGAGCATTAATCGATTCTTAAAATTTGGCACTCATTCCTTTATAAGGAACTCGGAGTGTATTCCAAAGAAATAGTATAGTATATTAAAGTTGATTGTTTTAGGTATTGAACAATTGAATCACGATTTCCGCTGTTGATATAAATCTTACGAAGGATATAGTCATTCATCTTGATTGAGATATGTTTTTTTTAACTATTCTATGCCCATGTTTTTACAGAACTATCATAAATATGAAAAAAAATCAGTTTAAAGCTTCAGGATGCGTTCTTTAGAATTTGAAATGTTAGGTATCATCTGTATTCTGTCGAATTTACCTATTTTTGCAATGAGTACCGCTGCTTCATTTATAAATATGGAATACTGCAAAGTTCAGACGTAGCTCGTCATAGAGCTGCCCGTTTCGCGAGTGAAGAGTTCAAGTTTGTTAGAAGCCTTTTGATAATGGTAGAGTCCCTAGAGTGAATTTCATTCCTGCTAAAAATAGTGGACCAGAGAAGAATGCTCTTCTTTGAATTTATTATTATCATTTCAAAAATTTTAATGAAGTAGGAGATATAATGATTCCAGCGAAGAGCGAACCCAATATCCAGGAATGATAAAATAAATAAAACAGATTTACTGCTGTCAGTTGTTCGTGCATAGCATCCAGGAATGCAGCGGAGTGAATAGGATTGTTATTTTTAATACGCTAGGCTTACATCACAGGAAAAACGCGAGATTGCGACGCGAGAGTTCGTATGAAATATGCGTGAGATAGCTTGTCTGTACTTAATGATCCAGAACGCTATTAGTTTGAAAAACTCATGTTGGTAATGCACAATGTTCAATAGACAAAAACTTCTTTTAATTTACAATACTTAACTAATGGAAGGAATGTGGTGTGATTAATGTTAAAGAGGGCGTGAGATAGCTTGACTTTGCATACTGATACGAACTATCATTTGCGTAAAATTTTTGGAGTTGTTTTGAATTTGAAATGAAAAATAAAGAAGGATGATTTAAAAAATTACAGAGTGCTTTAGTATATTCTAAAATACATCGATAATAATCTATTTCGATATTAAAATCCTTTTTAAATTAATAAATTTTTCGTACTCAGGAATTGAACATTTAAATCATTTTATAAATCAGAGAAACTTTTAACAGCTTTCAATAGCTATTTTACTGCTTTATTGGGATAAATTTTATCAAACTTTAAAAGTTTATAAATAAGCTATTTTTGACAGCATCTTGTGGAATTTATCCATAATTGCAGGAATTGCAGATAAAAGATAACACATGCCTCCATCAAAAAGTAATTTAAATATAACTTAATCAATTTCAAATTTTTTATTGCTAATAAAGTATCCTAATTAAAATTTGAATAAAGCTTATACACTTTTTTCACCTTATTGCAAACAACTATAACTTTCTTGATTGGGAAAATAATCTGCATGAAAGGTAAAAAGATCCCAATCGATCAAAATCAATGTGGTCAAACGGAGAAGAGGAAATTAAAGTAATGCATAGCATTTAGATCGCAGATAGACATAAACAAAATGAACTAGGATAATTATTTAAATATTCTATATTTTGTAGCTTCTCTCGAAATGTTATATGAATTATGCATTCACGTGAAATAGCCGGTTTGGATAATTTACATTTTAATAAATGTTCATGGAATTATTAATATCGCACATTTAGCTTTTAAAATTAAATTTGGATATATCAATCCCACTACCATCTTCCGAGAATAGAGTAAATTCATAGTTAGAATGTTATTAGGGGAATTTTAATTATATAAATTCAAAATTGAACGAAAACTATCTAAATTTTTGAATAGCTCCAAGTGACCTAATTAACTGTTCTTTGGAAACGATCATAATATATAGTCATAATCAGCATTAATATAAGTTTTTATTCAAGCTTAAAAAATTTCATTTAAGCGAACTTTATCAACGTAAATACTTACTACCTGGAAATATAATGATATGATAATACATATACCTAATGATTTCTATTATTATGCTTTTTATACCTAATCTTTCATCATAAAAACATTCCTGACATCGTCACCTAAACATATTGAATTCTATACAAAACGAAGAATGACGCGGTACAATGATGGCAAGAGTAAGAGTGGTAATTTTAATTTACCTTTAAATGAAATACCTTTGCCTCCAGGAGGGAACTCTTGAATGAATTTATTTCGCCTGTTAATATATTTTCAGAACAAAAACTCGGAAAGAAGTTTGCGGATCAAACTCTTGGAAATTCAATCACTCTACGTAATTATAACTGTATATGCATCCTTCAGAACGTTCTTATCAAAACAATACATTCATGTGAAATCATAAACCACTGAACCTATAAAATCCATTGAACTTATTAAGGTCAGATTTTAATTTTCGTAATTTCACATTTGATTTAAACGAATATACTTCAGTTACTATAACGTTTAATTTTATGATTGAACAGTCCTTACGCCCTCTGAAATACGAAAAAAATTAATGTTCCAACGAACCTAAAAAACCCGAACTTTTTGCCGAGAGGAATAAAAAAAATATATAGCGTTTGTAGAACATTCTTAGGACAAAATTTTTCTCGAGTGAACTGGGTCAAAAAATCTCGTTTGTTATGTCAGGGAGGGAGAACTGTCGTTGTCCACTTGTTCAGTTAAACGTCTCTTCATTCACAAAAAAACTCCATACCGCCACTCGAAATAATGTTTAATGCATTCTGCGCTGCGAAACTTCGCCGAATTATTCCGGACTCAGCAAGTTCCCGAGCATTCAATTTTTCGGTTCTATCAAAGCGGTCATTTATAATGCGACGGGAGGAACGGACGCCGAAAAATACTTTGAGAGAGGAACGGAAATAAATTTTGATGCAATTGTACGATTAAATTATGGCCGTTTGATCTCTGTGTGGTATGGGAGATGAACATGGCAGCTCGGACGATAAATAAAATGTTAAAAAACGAGATAGCTCTCTCTAGCGATACATAAAGCGTTCTGGAGAGTAATCAGAGGAGAAATTTTAGAGTCCGTTTTAATTTGAATATATTCGGGAATGGATGTTTCTACAACAAAGGGAATCCATAGCAACTCGCAATGGAAAGGCACCTATGTTGCTTTTTGTGGTTTAATAAAAGGAGGATGTTCTCTCATCTATAGTTATAATTTAAATACATTTTTATGTAGTTTTTTGTAGGTGGAAGTGGAAAATAGCCTCCAACGAAATTTGCATAATTGACGAGAAAGGGAAAGCTTAAAAAGAACAGAATGAGATTCTTTTGAATTCTAGAGAGAACTTATTAAATAGGACTCGAGAATAATAAAGTTATTTTCTTCTGACTTAAAATAGACTTACACAAATAAGAGGTTCATAAGTCATTTACTTTGTTATTTTATAATTTTCCGTGAAGTTTATTTTGGAAAAGGTAAATATAGGAATATGAATCCGCATTATAAATAATAGAAGTATTCGTTATGTTCCATGAAATATTACTTGCCAGACTTTCAACCTCTAAAGTAACTGCAAAATTTCGATCTTAGATATTTTTACTCTGTTAATACCGGAATATTATATATGGAATCATATAATAATACCTCAAACGAAGCCTTACCATACCTCATATACATGATATGTTATTAACTTCTCCCTCTACTTTATATTATACTACAAAGAATATAGGATTATGCATAATTACCTACACGTAAGTTGGGTGGCCTAAATCAAGGGGCAATGTATTTTTTCCGACTAATTTCCGTGTTATACGGAAAGAAGATATTAAATATTACATATACAAGTTATTTCTGGTGGAAAATTCTATATTGAGATTAGAGGGAATCCAGAAAAACGCATAGAGAATGAAAATCATGCTCAATCAACTACACGTTAGTTGGGTGGTCTAAATCAAGGGGCACAGGCACGAATATGTAATATCGTAATTCGTTATACCTCAGTTCAAAAGTTTTCTTCAAAAATTCATTTACTTTTCTCTAATGCTCATTATGTTAATATTTAACATTGCTATATGTTGTTTAAACGGTAGATTAGAATTCCTTGAACCTATGTTATACTATTATAATAATTTTTATCTTAATTATTATTTCTGAGGATCGTTTTAAATTCGAACTTACTCAGGATATAAGGAAATCGGAAAACCATAAGAAAAGGATCGGAGAAAATAAATAATTACACGTAAGGTGTATGGCCTAAATCAAGGAGACCTGCAGTTTCCATTATTAGAGACAATATTAACGGACATTCCTGGGCAAATTAGGAAAAAAAGCTCAGGGCGGCCTAGAACAAACGTAGAGAATTGAATATTCTAATTTTTTCCTTCCGAAAGGATTCGGGGATGTTCTTAACGAACATCTTGGCATACGTCGTTAATTGAAGTGTCGGGCGCAGCAGAAATGGAGCGAACGAGGAGTACACAGCCTTGGGTTGGGACGAGAATAGCGGTACAAGTGGATCCTACGGGCATTAGAATCCTTAATGCCGCCAGTGACGTCTCTTGACCTCTGGGTCGCGGGGCAAACTTGCCCTCAGGTCTCTGTTCAGTTGACTTTCCCGGCTCTTTGTGGAGATTCGTACTCTATTTCGCCCGCTTGCATTTCCCATGGCCTTATTAATTTCCTTCATTTTCACCTCTTTCTCCAGATGAGAAGAATTATGGCCAAGGGTTTACTGAACCGCTTTCTGACTCTTAAATAGGGTCACGGAATTGGTGAGGGGCGAATTAAAAAAGCCTTAGATCTTCTACTGTTTCCAGTGTCTCATCTTAGAGGTAAAGGTTCCTTTTATCTTTTGTAGTTAATAAAGAAAAAAGGATGGGAATATAGCTGTATATAAAATAGTATAATAATAAATATAATGCGTATATAACATAAAATAACTTCGCTCGATGATTCCGTGTGAATTCAATACAAAGATTAAAAAAAGATAAGAATAACGATGACTAGAACACGAAAACAGATGTAGTAATTCACTGAAAAACGCGCAAGAGAGACCTGGGTTCGAGTCCCAGTCATATCGCTATTCTACTACTCCGTTTTTCTTTCGGAAAATTATCTTGTTTTGCCATTGTCTCAATCACCGTTCATGGCTTTTTTCGATATGATGATACCTATCTATGATTTAGACTATGTAAAACGCTACCTAAGAATAGGAATTAAACAAGTTCTTTTCGCTAAGAATGGTTTATTTAATATTCTACTCCATCAGATATTGAAAAAGAGATCAAAGCCACATACTACTTAACTTCTTCAATAAATCTCTGACCATTTACATAGCCTTTGGTAGCTCTTAGTAGAAACTTCGGGTCTGATTCAGCTTTCGGATGAATCTTGTAAAAATGTTGACCAACCAACCAATTTAACGCACACTTTATTTGGCTACTTTTCTCTGGAGCAATGGAGCGCATCTCGTATAAACTTTCGCATGACCATTCCCCAACTGAGACACCGTGAAAACGAACTTCTAGCAACCGTCACCAAGGACGCGAAAGAGACAACCGTTTTCATTACGCACGCATAAATATTTACCCCCGGAAATGACGTCACGGTCTACTGAATATTTCTCTCGGAGACCATAAATATGACGGAGGGCGAAATGATATTTCGAGGAAAGGAATTCGCGAACGAAGGATTTAGAGTTTTAGAAACGAACATCTGGCGAAAGTTAAGGGACGAGGATATTCGCAGGGAAAAAGTTTTTGGAGGAAGAAAACGGAAAATAAGGAACTCAATGGTCCGAAAAAGCAGGTGCTGGTTTTGGAAAATGGAGAAATGGTTCGTGAGAAAGATTTTTTCAGAAAAAAGCGCAGTGTGAGTGGAAAATGCGGAAAAAATAATAGAGAGAGAGAAATATAAAGGGGTCTTTTTCATACCGGTTTCAGACAAACACTCCTCGACCAAACTCGGCCCCTTTAAATCCTTCTTTCGCAGTGTTTCCTTTCCTTTTGAGCTGCTCACGACCTCTCTCATGCCGCTTTGACCCTATTACTTTTTGTTTCTCCATCCACCTAACAGGATGCCGTGTATCTCCTTATTCACTGGAAACTGCTTCGAGCAATTTTTTCGACTCAAAGATGAAGGACCTGTGCCAATTTACGTGGCCAACTTACTAGTGATCTCTCTAGGGTTGCACTAGATGGGATTTTGGGATTCTGCAACTCATTACAGACATCCTCAGGCAAATTTTAACACACTTTCACCCAAATTATTTATAGCCATAATAATTGGCTCTTTTTAATAGGAACAGGAGAGCTAAAGTCTACAGTTATTACGTGATAGTATGTCAACGATTGTTGCAAATTTAATGAATTCATTAGTCTAATAAACATGTCAAAGAATATGAGCTAACTTTCTGTCCAACGTCAGCATGAAGTGCTTAAGTAGTTCAAGACGATTTTTTCACATACAATCCTAATTATACAATTTTAATCCTTAATTTATTCATATTCATGCAAGTATCTACTTAGTTCAAGGTCATGCACATTTGCATAGCTGGTTCAGAGATGTCTGTAAGGTATGCAGATGAAGGTTAGCTCGCACCACAAACTCTCTAACATTAGCTACCTAAAGCCTTGCATAGGGAATGAGGCTTGTTGTAGTGAGGTAGTTTGGTACTTGCTTCCTCAACTCGGCTCCGTAATGGAACTATTAGCGAGAAACTTTCACGTAAGAGCATCGTGGTTATCCGATAAATCAAATACTACAGGGAATTAGATAATTTACCAAAGTGGGTACCATTAGGCCACAGCACTTCTAACTCTGGCGGTTCCTAACATTATCGTACTCTGGACAGATCAGTTAAGACGACCGAATTAAAAAAAAGAAACGTTACCCTTTCTGGGACAGTAAAAATGAAAAATATTCCGAGAATCACGTAAGAAGAAACATTCAACAGAAATCGTTCCCTTTCTCCGGCCCAAAATTTACTTTCACTTCCATCGCTCCGTTCAAAAAAATCGTTACATCTCATTCAGACTTCATAACCAAATCTTTTGCTTTCGCAAGATATATATACGAAGAATAAACCCCCGAGACCAGGAATTGGAAAGGGATACGAAAGAAATCAATGTAATACTCTTATTTATCACGTCGATTCGGTATCTGGCGAAAGAATGCTAGGAGAGACTGTCGCATATCCATAAAGGCCTCTTCTACGCTTTCCTCAATGGGTCTTTCCCATCTGAAATTCCGATAGCGTGACACGAACTTTACGAAAGATATCGGAATAATTTTTTCCTTGTCAATCTCCGACTCGGACGGTGTCTGCTGCTCTCGAAACTTTAGCAGATAAAATTTCGCTCTGCATTCCATCACTTTTAGATTCCAGAAACGATTTCTGAATCGTCGCGAACTCTCTCCCATTTATATCTTTAGTCGTCTTTGAAGAATGAACAGTTTTCGCTTTGCATTCTACGGCATCTGGACCAAATATTGGGAACTTGAGGAAAGTTAGTTGGGAAAACGAAACTGAATCTTCCCTTTATATTTGATTCTGATTTATTCAAAGTAGAGTAGATATGGAAAGAGATTTATTATCTACTCTAAAGAATCGCGAAAGTCTTTTCTTGTCAGTTGACGATATTCAATAAATACAGAGAGGTCTATTTTAATTGAATAAAATATAACTAATAAAAAAATATTGTTTCGACGAAATTCCTTCGAAGTTGAAACAATAAAATGTTAACAATTGAAATAAATGAAAAACTGTAAGTGCGGCGTTAATAGAGGTAAATTAAATACAAGTTGTCGTCTGTTATAATTACAATATTAAATATTTCGAAGTATATTAATTTTGATAATATATTCATTACTTTCTTGATTACCTAATCAATGAATCAGCAAAGAAAAATTATTTAATCCACTTTGAAAACGTAAGTATATTATTACATGTACATTAATTTCACTTTTATCTCTCTCGACTTTGATTTTAGGGAAAATGGAATGAAATGTTATTTATAAAAATGCAGTTATAAATCAGTTATAAAAAATGCAGTTACAGTTATACTTATCGAAAATAAATACTTTAGAAGCACTCGTAGCAGAAGAACTATAATAGTAATAAATCCTATGCAACCTCATAAAGGTTCAGAAAATGTGCGAGAAAAACTCAATTGATGATCGGAAATATTGTGTAACAAGAGGTGGGGGAAGATCCGGTCCAAATCTTAAAGGAATAAGTATAATAACAAGTTGCCTTGGAATTTGAAAAATGTTAAGTAACTCGCAAAATTCTGAAATATACCACCAAAGAAATTCCACACGCTATTTTACACGTTGCTAAGGTAATCCGAAAGGGCGTTTATTTGATGGAAGAGGTTATATCTTTCGATTTGAGCCCATTCTGGGCGACCGTACTCCGCGATAAATATTCCATCTTTCTTGCAATCATCGGTCCCAGAGAGATTTTCTCGAACATTTTTCTCTTTCATGTAGGTCACCGAGAAGAACGCCTCTTGGCTCATTCGTAAGTGCACTCCCGCGTTAAGAGAACACAATTAATCAGTCTGGGACAATGACCGATGGAATGCATGACTTAGCGACACCGCTGTGGATTGTCAAAGGGAGAAGAGGAGGAGTCAAATTACGGACAAGGAATCGAACCAAATGACGGGAATCCACTATTCAAAAAATAGCAGACTGATAACATCCTTATAAACCCAACTTTATCATTTATTTCTCTTAGTTAAGATGTCATTGATTATATATTTATTGTCGTTAATTAAATCGTTTCAGCTCTACTTTGGGGCTTTTATGTTTAAATAAATATAAAAGAAAAATAACTATATTATTTTAATTTTAAAGGTATAACTTTATGTGAAATGTGTTAGCTTAAAATAAAATATGAAGATTATATTTCTTTCCGAGAATCAACTGAATTTTTTCGCAAGTATCATTTAGTATGAATCACTCACATCAGACTTTGTTATTCAGATTTTGAATTCCTATCCAACAAATCGAACGAACAGTATCAATTTAGTGTAGAGTTAATTGGCAGGCGATTTATTATTCATAAACTCTCAATTCTCTTTTCAACTTTCTTTGTTCCATTTTTGAAGTTAGATGACCGAGAAAATAAGGAAATAAAAGTACTATAATAACAGTCCTCATTTCAAATTTGGCACAGAAGTCAAGTATTTTTTATTTCGCATAATACTGTTATGAATTATAAAATTAATTATGTACACTAAATATTTATTGTGCACCATCTACTATTATTTCCCGTAGGGCACAAAGTTAATCGTGTCACCTCAAATTAACCTGAATTTCTGAAATAAAGCGTGTATAAAGCGACGCGCTCGTTCATACTTCCATGAAATTAACTTCATTCAGTAAAAGCACCGTCAAAACCGCGCCATGGTATCTGTTTAATCATTTGCGAGAGATAAATTCACCGCTAAAGCCTTTTGAACTTAGGAGTTTTGACGCGTCGATTCAATTCCGGTCCGATAAAATCTTATCCAACAGCACTTTCAGATCGTCCGCATTTCAGTTTCGATTTGAAAGCTTTGATTTATGAATACATTAGATCAAAAAGGGGCGTCTAGTGGTTAGGAAATCATTTAAAACGACCACATGTTTTCATTCCTTATGATCGCTCATATGTGGCAAAATCCAACTGACCAATCCAGTAATTATTCCTTTATCATTCACTCTGTTGAACATAATACGAATTCTACAATTTACGTTTCCATTCTCTGAAAAGGGGATTGATATTTAAGCGAATTACAAGATGTCCAAGATTAAAAGCCCATAAACATCATCGTTAAACACGTACAAACATTGTCTATGCGGTATAATTGTATCCTTCCTTCTAACAAGTTGATTATATGTCTCGTTCGCGGCTCTGATCACATTGCAGTTACTGTTGCTTGAGTAATACTTATGAAAGGTATTAATAGATTTAGATTTATTACTGTCGAGTTTAAACTTTATCTTTCTTATCATACACGTTACAGGAAATTGAGATATTCAAACACCATTAATTGGGTGTTTTTGATTTGTAATTAAGTGGGATTAAATAACTACAGCTCTACTAGCAAAAGTTTCTTTTTCTCTCATTCCTATATATTTGGATATTCCTCTTCCGATCACAAGTTATCATCATCGATTATAAATTAAGAGTATATGAGAAATAAATCCGGATAGATCCGCAATCTAGAAAAGGTTTGAATTTCAAGAGTTCAAATGCTGGAATTTTTTACAATCAGGGGAGAAAAAGGTAGAACTTTTCATGCTCTCAGCTGGGGTTTTGAAACGCAAATTTCTCAGTTTTAGGGGTGACGAGAATTTTCCTCAAATTTTTTTATTCCAGTCCCTTAGAAACTTAACGTCCTCATGAGATATGTTCCAATGAAAAATTCATTTAGAGAAATAATTTACTTTTTTCCTTCTTGATGCTAATCGAAAATGTTTTCTCATACACCTTAGGACGAATTAATGATCTTGAGGGGGAATGGAATGAGACTAATAACAGTTGGTGTGTCTTTGGTTGGGGAGGGGGAGACTGAGGAGGGAAACTTCGGAAAAGAATGCGGGGGAGATGTGCAGCGATGGAGTTAAATTAAAGGAGAGAGAACGATGTGTCGTCGGGAGATTGGAAATATGAGATGAGGAAGGAATCTGAGAAAAACAGTCGTAAATCATGAGGAATGGAGTTAAAGAGGAGGGAGTGTATGACAAGGAGAAGATATGGAGATGAAAAGCGGAATTTTAAAGAAGATTGAGTGAGTCCACCCTTAATATTTCTCTCAGCTTGAGTTCTATGATTGGAATCGACTGCGTAATCGTAAAGCAATATCTAAACAAAAAGCTCTATTGTCAACATTTAATGGAGATGAATAAAGAGGATCTGTATGAATAATTAAACCTACAATTTGATGTCGTACTTGATCAAACATCAGTATGAGATTATTGCACCATCTTTATCAACAACTGTTATCGTTTTAAAAGCTTGAAATATATTATGTGATACTCTCTGCTAATTCGGCTTTTACTTCGTGGTAGTTCTCCATAATGAAGGTGGGAGCAATTAGTAACTTCTACCTTTACCACAATACATAATATAAAATATATCATGTATATCAGAATTACATAGACAATATTATGATACATAATTTATCAGAATGCATCCGGAATCGAATCAAGATCCCCTAACATTGAAAGCACTACTCAGTTATCTATCCGGTAGTCCAAGATGACCAAATTACATCATAGGTGATTCTGTTAATTTTAAAATTTCAATAAATAATTAGCTATATTTAAGAAACTGAATACAATTGGATTCAGAAGAAAAATCTGTGAAAATTTCAATTTTCCACGTACGACAATTAACACGCAATAGTGCAATCTTTACTGTATGGATTTGCTGTGACCTTGTTTCTAGGGATACTGCCACTCTTTACCAATCATTCTATCCAGAAGGTTCCCTATATCGTTCGAACTGTAAGAAAATCTTAGCGACGCAGAGACAAAAAAGGGATTCTATTCCATGGATCGTCCTCGTACATACCAAAGAAAAACGACATACTTTTCTTTCCGGAGAAAGTAAAAGTATAAAGGAAAGGAAGGGAGAATGAAGAAGCCGAAGATAAAGGAAAGTATGTAGAAAAGGATAGGAGATATCAAAGGCGAAGGGTAAGAAATAAGAAATGAAGAAGATGAAACGGAATGGTAACCGAAGAAAGAGGGTAATTGAGAAAGGATACCGAAGGAGAAGAAGGGATAGAGATGTAATCCGAGAGGAATGGACAAAAAGAAGAGATTGGGATGAAGAGAATAATGAAATATAGCGAAAAAGGAAAGGGAAGACGATAAAAGGATGGAATAGAGAGGGCGGATTTGGAGAGGAACATGTACCACATAAAACGGAAAAACTCAATCGAGATAAGTGCATTAGTAAGGTCAAAGATGAGATTCAAAGGGAAACAGATTGAATTTCTGTACATGAGAGGTTGAGCAACTGCGATGCATGCTTGGATTTGAAGAAGATTTTTCGGAAATGAGTAAGATCTATTGAAGATTTCAAATAAGAATCGTTTTGAGAGTCGAAAAAAGTAATGCATTTTTTGAATTTTCTTATACCTATCCTCGAAATAATATCAAATATTGTCACACGAATGGCATGAAATTAACTTCCTAAATGTCTTCAAAAATTGTTATTCGATATTAAAGAAGAGAATTTTAAAATTCAGTTTGTGTAGTAGTATTTATATATCAGCAGTTTCCAAAAGAGATTTGTGATTGAATAGACCTGATGATGAATAGTGAGAGTTAAAACTGATAGCTTATTAAATACTCTGATCGCTTGTTAAATAGCTCTCTCGTATAATACTAAGCTACTTCTGTTCCTCTATGGCTTTACAGCAAGTAAGGCAATATCACAAATGATACCTTAGGATTCTAAAATTATTTCTTAGGATACAATTTAAAACTATATTTGATATTATTATTCACCGTTTTCTTTGACCCTTTATTCACCGAGGTTAAACACACTTAAATTTAACCTCTGTTGTAGACTGTATTTGCAATATTAAAAGAAAAAAATACATTCGATATTTACATCGTTTACAAAAATTTTTTCCCCTCCGTCTTAAATATCGAACAGAAGTTTACAGTAAAAGGAAGATTGAAATATAAACTTTTATTGTAAATTATTAAATGAAATTTCTAAAAATAATGATATAATTAATATGATGATAATTAATAAAACAATAAGGCTCTATTATTATCTTCTGCCTCTTTTCTTATAATAAGAAGCACATATCGAGTTTAGAAACACCAATTAAAACCAACCATTTAAAGTTTGAATACATTCATTGACGAGAAGTCGAAACATTAGGTAAATTCACTTCACCCAGTACATTAACCCTCTGCCACACGCCGAAGTCCGTCTTTACGCGAACGTTTGCGGACGGAGATAAAGCGGTAAAGTTGTCGAGAAGTGAAAGAGACGTAAAAGAGGAAATGAAGGAGACGTA
Source organism: Pantala flavescens (assembly GCA_020796165.1). Classification (NCBI taxonomy): domain Eukaryota; kingdom Metazoa; phylum Arthropoda; class Insecta; order Odonata; family Libellulidae; genus Pantala; species Pantala flavescens. Next base: position 19,749,466 of record CM036879.1, on the reverse strand, counting down.
AGACGAGAATGAAAAGGTGCCTCGAGAAGAGTAATGGAATGTGAAATGAAAATCTGTGGGCATAAGAGAGATAAAGGAAAGAAACGGGGAAAACGGTTTAAGAGAAATAAAAAGGGAACAAGTGGGGTGGAAAGAAGAGGACTTGAAGATGAGAAAGATCTCGTGGACGAAGAAAGACAGGAGAGTAGGATCTTTGAGATGGGAATTCGAACCGCATGAAATAAAAATGGACTAGCAAAAGACAGGGAAAACTATTTTGGTCGCAAGCTGTTACTCTGCCACCAGATTTCGCATTATGTATGGGACGGAAAACGAGTGGGAAATGGGGGGTGAGGGAAGATAAAGGGAAAGTGGTGCGAGGATCTTTATACGGGCGTATAAATCGGAAATACCGAGTTTGTGTGCAGAATGCTTCAGTTTTTATATTTACGTGTGCGGTCACCCATAGCAACGGGAGAGAGAATATGATCTGAAATGTATTCTTCCCCAACTTATAATGCGGATTTAACTCGATTTCGCTTACAAAGACTAAAATAAAGCGTCAATTATGAAGATGGCTTCTCTTTATCGCTCACTTTACAAGAGATTCTCTGCGCAAACTGTTCATTTTTTCTTTTCCTCCTGGAGTAACGATATCACGGGAGTTAAAATCGCTTTCGTTTGCCTTTTTTTAGAGGAGATTTTGTCTGTGTGTTTATCTTTGAATCTCTGTCAAAATCCACTTTGGTGATTCCCCAATATTCGGTCCTTGTTGTGAAATAATATATTCATGGATTAACCCGATTGTGGATGGTGTTATTGCTGAAGCGCCGCTTTGAGAAGGCACGATTCTTGTTTGAGTTAGCTATTAGACTCTTTTTGATCACCCAAAGCGCCACTTGCCTTTGTATGCTTTTGTGGGTACGGAAATGCATTCCTCTCATATCCTTCTTTATGTACTTTTTACTTCGTACCTACTGTGATTGTATACTTTCTCTGATACCTTCTCGCATTGAATAAGCATTTCCACTGAATTCCACTTTTTGATTCCTGATACTATTAATGTTCTAAATTATACAAATAAATCTTACTTTCTTTATCCAAATACGCAATTTTAAGACATTTTCAATTAATTTAGTTTCTAGTCAATAAAATTCTACAATGTTCTGTTATACTCAGTAATATCTAAATTCCATTTCAAAAGCAGAAACAGATTTGGAGTGATTTATCCTAATGATTTATTTATTCCCAATTTTAGAGGACAATTTTATTATTCAAATTCATGTCAAAGTCAAATTTATAATGGAATAGAATAGCATACAGTAATTGACTTTTATTGAACATTGACATCAATTAATAATTACAATATTATCGAAAGTAAAGAGAAACTGTAGAAAAAATAATAACTAATCTTTTGCTCTGTTATAAAACTACTCTAATTATATTCATAATAAAAAAATCGTATATTTCCGTAGTAACATTTAATTTATACGTATATCCCTTTTAAGTAAGATTCGAAGTGAATGCGCCAAGAAGAATTTCCCATCAAGGACTACCTAAGACGTCTGCAAGACCTCAAAGGCGCCTTAACCAGAAAGAGCTGGAAGGATGGATGGGAAGAGGAAGTAAAAGGAAGGTTGAAGTTGAACGGATAGTACAAATGGATGGTCTAGATGTAAAGAGAGAAAGAAAGAGATTTGGGAAATGGATGAAACAGCTTGTCTTCTCCCTTCTCTAGGGGATAAGCCTTAAGGAGAAGGAAGAAATTCCAAGAGGAAGCGATTGGAAGGCTTTCCGAGTGAAACCCACTGAGAGAGCGGTGTGTTGGTTTTGGAATGAAAGGATGTGAGGCCACAGGAAGAGAGAGGGTGCAGTGCCGTAATGGATATCGTTTTCGATGCTTAAAAACCACTCTCATCATAGGTCATAATTCGTGAGTAGTCTCGACGTTAAGTCCCAAAGGATACGCGTATACGAGCCACAAAAAAAAATCGGCGCATCGTGCGGGAGTGCCCTTTTATTTTATAGCCCTATCGATTTTGAATTTTCTGGGCCCTATACAAATATATCTGGTTAGGAGACCATTAGCATCATATATGTTTGGATTAAAATTCGTTTATCGTGTGTACTTTCACAAATGAGTTTATAAAGCGTTGACTAACATTGCGAAAACTATGAATAATTAGCGTGAGGTAACTTTTTTACATTACATTTATCATTCTAACGTTATTCGGTAACTATTTGGGAATTTCAGTCGTTAAAATGCTTATGTTCAGCCTGCAGGAGGTAATTGCCATTTTTTAAATTTCCTTTATATATTTATAGGTATAAGATTCGATTGTGTATCTCCACAAAGTATCGTGGTTATTTGTTTGTTTCCTAAGATTATGATTAAGATAAATAGAAATAAAACTTTTATACCACACGATAAAATATTATAATACGACCATGGTTTCAACCCGTTGGGTCATCATAGTCTATTTATCTTCACGATGGAAGACGACACCAAAGTAGAGGCCAAGTTACCGGATTCTGTTCCTGCAGCTACGGATAAGTTTCACAGCATATTACCAGGATTCATTAACTATATTTAAGTATTCTTACTGAGACAATAGATTTGCTAAAATTAGGCTATGTGATCAAAGGTTTCTCATTAAATCCATAGAGAGTATGTATGATTTTGGATAACGGAAAACTAACCCTCAGTTTCGCCAAGATTATTTCTCTTTGGGAAAACGACATTGTGGTTCTTTCAACAGTAATGAAATGGAAACCATTAGAGATCATCGGTTTAAATACTTCCCTCTCTTATAGTTCGTATTTAATGGATAATTCTGAATGAGCTTCTTAAAAGCTTCTTCGGATTCAATTCTTGATAAGGTTTCTCCATTTTATTTCACGATGTGCTCTTTTATGATATTTCATTAGAATTCTATTCTCAAGAGTGAAAATTTAGCCTTTAATTAGATATTTCTTCTTAATTTTTTTGCGGCCAAATCTTTCATTGAATTCCTTATAGATGTGAAAATAACTTTTCAAACTCCTCAAGTCCCTTGTGAATAATTGTTGAGCAGCAAAAATATAACGCGAAACGGATGTAAATCAAACTGTCTAAGGTGGTATAAAGGAGTTCACAGATTATGACGCAGTACAGCAAAAAACACTTCTCGTTTCCCAGCCCAGATCTAGGGCGAGCCATGAAACATTTTTGGCATACTAACACTTATCTCTTTCGTGTTCAACTTGAAGCATTTTCCCCTTAGAATTCCCGTTGATGGAGGATGCAACCTATTACATATTAATGCTCCAGACAAAATTCGAGGCAATACTTGTAGACACATCCAAAGAAATATCGGAGGGAACTATGGGTGTGGAAATTCTTCCGACAGAAAGAATTAAAATCTCACACTACAAACAGATGATAAGCTTAAATTAAAACCGAGGCTAGATATCTCCCACCAATTCATCATTTTCGCGAGAGACTCTATGGAGAGATGGGATAGTTCATACATATTTAAGGCCAGTTTCTGCAGCGTTTCAAAGGGATCGGTTCCAGGTCGATGGATGTGGTAACGGAAGTGTTTTGAAGATGAAGCTGGGGCCACATCTGGCCTGTAGCATGATTTAAATTCTCTTTCGACGAAAGGAGAGGGAAGCTGAGGACACTGTGCTGGAAGTTATCAAACGAGAAGAGGTTCTTTGGGAGGATTTGCGCAGTAAAAACTAAAGGAAGGAAGGGAATCGACATGAAGCTTTTAAACCAGAAGCTATGGAAATCAAATCCAACCTTATCTCTTTCCTTATTTTCTTCAGTGGACATTTTCGCGGAGATTTTACGTCGTTCGGTAATAATGCAGCCAGTTGGACGCATTTCTATGGTTTATGCCTTACGCAGATATACTTGGATACTTTGTTGAATCCTCTGATTCTATTGATAAATGCATATGGAGCTCATGCTGATATACCCTTCTTTATTGTAGTTATTGTGCGCTTCTTACTAAGGCGAAAATAAGACTTAAAAGTAACCTTGTTACCTTTCTTCGATGCAATTAAAGATTTTTAAAATCTATAGAAACAGAGCAAAAAACTTAGGAAGACTTAAATTTGAGAAAAATGACAACGTTAACTAAGGAAAAACTTCGTGGGTGCTGTGAGAAACCTACGTAAAATTTATCGATAGCACTAGATGAAAGATTTCGATTTATTGAAATATAATACTGTCCACAAACCTAAATTAGGCGACTATATTAGGCTGAATTCCGGGAATATAATACTGCATGGTTGTTTCTTAATCTACGTAGTTAAGGGTGACGCAATATTCGGCAATCCTAACTTCAAAGATTTCACCCATGAAGGAGACGAATTGCTCTGAATGATTTGGAAATATGATAAATTTATTTATTCTTTTATTTTTCTCAATAAAACCTTAACTTTTTTCATAAGAGATATTATAAACAGCAAGAAATTAAATTTGCCTAATAATACATTAATAATAGAAAAATATAATAACGAAATAATTTTCTTTGTTAAAAAATTAAGAGAGAGAAAATTTTAAAAAATATATTCAAAAGTTACTTGATCAAAAAATTCGCATTTTTTTCAAATAAAAACGTCCTTTTATATTCCAAAATTATCTCGAACGTAATATTTCAAAAAACATCCCTTACACACTCCTCAGTTATCTAAATCGAGTTTCGCTTCGCATTTTTCACCCAAAAGTTCACCCAAACAGTACGTCTCTAGACATTTCTATTTCTCTCCGAAACATTTTAGCCTCAATCATCTCGACGATTTATTTGGGAGACCACTGCGTGACTCCGGCCTTAATGAAACGTATATTTCGCCGAATAAAATCGGTCATTGTGTTGCCATCGCGATGAATTTGGCCGACAAATCAATGCCTCTACTGCTTAGAAACCGGCCGTCATTCCCTCATATATTTTATAGAGAGACGGACCATTGTTGTGTGTCCCCCCAAAAACGTGGACGTTTTACTCTCTCCCTATCTTTCACTCAATCAACTCTTTCTCTACGACTAATCCCGCCTCAATAGCCGTCCAATAAGTCTCTTTCATTCCTTTTGAGAGAATCGGATCCCACATTCGTATTATCTAACTCCTCATTCACTCTACGCCATCTTTCATCGGGCGTCAATTCCACTCCTTCGAATGCAGTCCATATTCGGGGGCCGTCAAAGGCAAAATGTACGGAATATCGACATTTTCTTGCCGAGCGTATAACTGGAATTGACGATAAATCGAGTGGAGAGGTGTATCTTTTCATAAATAAATTTCCCACGCATTTCAGTCCTCTGGAAATTTTCGTAGCCGTTTTTTGAAAAATGGGACAATCTCTGTGGCGGGGTTTATTGCGATTCTGCTTTTTCGGCTGAATGGTTTATTTAAAACCAATATCCATAAATACTCATCAGAACAGTTTGAAAATGTGAACTTAATGCGCGAGATTTCTACGAAAGGAAACTTAATTTGTGATATAAAAAGAAATTAATCGCTTATTGCTCCTTTGATCTCAAATATTTGGCAGATTTCCATTCTAAAAATTTCAAAAAGCGATTTTATTTCGGTGAAGAGGTTCGCTTCTCAGAAGTTTGAAATTCCACAGATAATCTATCAATACAAAACCTTAAAATATAAAAACTTTGTAATTTTCACGGGAAATTTATCTGTAAAAAATTAGTTTGTCATTATACTATGCCCATTCATTATTACATACCCACGAAGTGAAACCTTCCAATATTCTCTATGTATCTGTAGATACCCTGCGAGCCACCTTTCGGTGTGTGGCAGGACTTTAATATTATTAATTGTAATAAGAAGTTTTAAGAAAGAGAAGAGGAATATATTGCGTCTATCAAAACATTAGACTATTTTATTCATAATTCACGTTTATTTTTTAAGTGTACTTAAGTTTATTCATTTCAAAAGTCATCGTTATTAAACGTCTTTTAAGAGATTGAGCTACAACACAAAGCTAAAGAAGTGATTTTTACCACCATTAGAGATTCGTAGATTATAATACTATACGATTGTATTAAATAGTATTAATTATGATAACCAATATAAAGCTATTCATGCGATACCTTGATTGGCCTACTAATGTATTCTATGAATTGCGATAGTAATCTTAAAACCTCATTAACAACCCTGGTTTGAAATAAGCATCACATTACATGGACAAGTTCTCCTTCCTTCATCCAACTCTCATCAGTTTGACTTAAAAAAAAGACCATTTAATTGGTCGACTACCCTCGCATTAAATCTTCGTCCAACTTCCGGGTAAAAAGTAAAACGGAAAGCGTAAGAGATCCGAGAAAGTTACGAAAAAATCCGTTACGTTAGGCATCAGTTACTAAAAGTTGGGCAGTGAATCGTGCGGGATCTCATTCTGCCGGATAATTGCATCTCTCACTGACCGAGCGTGGGTGATAGACATCCCCTTAACGGAGGCACGACCCTCTACATCCTTTCCCGCCGATAAAAAATAACTCCTTACATCATCGGAATGGGCGAACATTTGCCGATGCGTTGGTTCTCCCGCGCAAACATACGACCTCTATGGGGTCCGCACTCAATCACGACTTTCCGAGGAAGCCATCGATTGGCGTTATTAATGACACCACTATTTCAACTCCGGACTGCAAATCACTGCGAGTGGGAAAGATTGGACGTGGGGGAGAGAGAGAGAGGGCTACGGGTGCTTTTCTGGGGCACCGCCCTTCGGTCAACAGGTCCATCCAGAGAGTCTGCAAAGCGCAACGAATACTTCAAAAAACTTCTTTACGGTAACCATTAGCTAGCACATCCATATCGTCCCCAATATCTATCCTAGGCCCTTAGTTTTCGGCTTGCAGAAGTGGACTGGTGCTGTTAAATCTTCTGCGTGTGGTTTACCTATCTATCTCGATTGGGAAAGCCGCAGTTCTCCCGTAAATTTATTCTAATGAGGGATGGTTAAGCTTAAATGCAGCCCTTATCTCTCCGGAGAGCCGAATACGTGGGACACTCGCTCACTCCTATTGTTATCTCTGGTTTTTAAATGCGTAGGCAAAAGAGGTGACGTAAGTTATGCTCTCCAAGAGCCAAAAAAGTGCGGGAAGATTAAATTAAACGGAAAATACACTGAATGCCGAGCGCTTTGGTGGCGATTTTGAATTTTGCTTTACGTCCATTTGTTTTTCTCCTGTGGTTTTGGATTACCTTATCTCCGTTGAGTTTGAATTCGTGCTCATGTTGGCGATGCTTCATGCCCGCGAATCCGCTTTCGTCCTCGTAAATCAAACGCTTTTTGTTTTCGTCGAATGCATGCTCTCCATGCTACGAGGTATAATTCAATGCATAATTCGAGACTAGATAAAGCTCCAAAATAAATGAATCAGACTGTCGTTCTTCCTCTATTACATCATCCTATCGTTCGCGAAATTTGCTCAGTTATGTTTTAAACTTTTCAGAATAGATAAATAAGTATAGCTTATAATATTATAAATTGTTAAATCTTCAAAATATTTGCAATCATAAGTTGATATTTTAAAAAAATTAAGCATCATTCAGTTAGCGGGAAAGATGTACAAGTAGGAAATCTGGATTTGATGTATTTTCATAAAATTATGTTTTTACAGAATACTTAAAAAATTATTTTTATCGAACAAAGGCAATTGAAATAATATAAACAGCGTAAAAAGATTGATGATGAAGAAAATTTTGGTTTTTCAGTATTCTTAGGCAGTAAGTTAACATTTTAGTTAGTTATTAAATCAATTACTCTAATTAAGAATACAACAAAGTAGTTAAGCTAGAGCATTAGAAGTCAAAAAGATGAAAAACGCAGACAAACTCTTTTAATTTATATACATTAAGTAACACGCTTAGAGAAGTTGAAGAAGCACATTCGCTATATGTAAAGACATCAAGACATGATTAATCAAATCGATAATTATTATTCTATCGTATTAACAGATCGGAATCATATTCCCTTGAACTCACATTTTCAAAATGTCTTCTTTAAGAAGCGTAAACCATCTTTTTATTGTACAATACGTTGCGCTGAAACGACGGAGAAGAATAAGCACAAAGACGTGGGAGTATTTAATTAAATATCAGTTTATTACTTCATTCATACCTAATTTTGATATTAAAACTTTTAAAAAAAGATCCCTAGAATATTACCTTTCAAATTTCGTGATTTTCCCATCTGAAAATTACGGCGAAGAAAAAATTTCTTTCTAATCATTTTCGAAAAGGTAAAAAAATAAAAAAAAGCCGACTGAGACATGGAGCTCTGGAGATAATGCAGTGGAAGCAAACTCTGGAGAAACATTTGATAAAAGCATCGCTGCATTCTCTTTGAGGAGGAGTCTGCTTCAATCTCATCGCAGACGACTTCTTTATCCTCACTATTTTATTGAATATACTTTTCTCTCGATCGCTTACATTCACTTCGTTTCATTTGCGTCGAAGAGCCTCGTATTTATTCTCCTCCGGCATTTTCCCTGAAAACATGTCTCCATGGAGATTCGCAAATGAATTGTTGGGTCCACGAAACGGCCGGGTGATTTATATTTGTGTACTTCGTAAACATTATAGTAATAAAGATCGATTGGGCGCTATCCGGAGACGCTCCACGGAGGATATGTTCGAATTAAGTCGATGAAACAACATCGCGTTCTCCTGAAATTATATCCGTCCGCTCGTCTCTTCCGTGAATTAAATTTTGCCCTTTTCGGTCCAATCTTGCTGTGAAGGATCCATGTAACGGATTGCGGGGTATCTTTTTAAATTTTTTTATTTGGTAAATGATAATGAAGGTTTTGATGCTACCGTAAGTTTTTATCTCCAACTCGGAGAAAACTGTAAAAACTCCGAGTTACGAAGTCTGATCGGTAGAGTTTATCGAGAAAAGTTCTGCTGGAAAGCCTCTTTAAAGTTTTATTTACTCACAATCATACTTTACGCTCATAGGTGGACATCTGTAATGAATAATAAACTTCGTGAGCTATCAGACGTATGCTACAGAATGTACGTGTAAGATCGTATGTAAGATCTAAGTCAGCTACTTGAACAATGTTCTTCGCAGTACGTGGTAAAGCATACCTATGAAAGCTAAAAATTCTTACTAGCTCGTATACATGATCTAAGTTTAATAGAAATCACAATATCCCGTTATTCATTTTATTAATCATTATATCACAATTTATTGAAATTATTATTTCTAATGCCTGACTCTTCTTTAATTAAAGTCTCTTATTGTATGTTATCCAGAATAGATGGAATAAAAAAGAAGAAAACATAGTCTTCCATATTCTTAGTCTTCTATTCTCCCACCCTTAATAATTGAATTTCTTCTCTGTGAGTTCAATGATTTATTAGGGGTGAAAACCATGTAAAATCACAATAAATATGAAATTTTCCGTTATTTAGAAACTACAAGTCCATTCATATAGGAATTCTTATTAAAATTCCCAAAATGCTCAAACTCATTTATTAATTAACTTATTTACCTTTTCGCAATGTTAAACCCGATACGCTTCTACTATATCTAGGTAAAAACTGAGTCACATATTAATGCACAATATAAAACAATACGTAACTTTATTAAAACCTTATCATCACGGCCTATTTTGGGCAAAAATGAGTGTGGATTTTATTTCGCTAAAAGTGACACACGTAAGTGGGAGTAAACAATTTCTAAACCACGTAATATACTATACAATTCCCTACTTTATAAAAAGAGGATCGAGATAAAGAAAAAACGAAACAACTTAAATGGCTTCCGAGTTTTTGAAGGAAATAGTCATCGACATTAGTGGTGGAAGACAAAAAAAAGGCAACGGCTATAAAAACGCGAAAGGATTTCCTTCTTCCGCGCGGAAGGATACATCTCGACAGCAGATGACGCGCTCGGCAGCGAGCTGTTTCCTGCTTATTTGTCATTCGCCTCCGCTGACATTTCTTTGTGAACCGTGTCATTCTTTTCATGCGGACGATCATTGGCTGCCTTATGATGGAGAGAAAGTCTGCCGTCGAGGGAATGGAATAAGAGCGCTTCATTTCCAAAAGGGAGTGAATATATCGTGGAATGCACACCTTCCACAGATGTAGGGCTCATGATCTTTCTGTTCCCTTGAGATTGTGGTACGTGAGAAACCAAGATTTGAGATGGTAAGAGAAGATGTACGCGCTGGGATTTGGATTGAAAGGGAAGATTTGGTGAAGCACAGTGGGGATAGAAACCTCATTGCATTTAAGTTTTTTTTCCGTGAGGATTTTTAAAGCTGATCTAAATTTTTTAAAAATTCGTTAGCTTCTACATCTCAGAGGTAGAAAAGTAAGTGAAGAATTCATAGGAAAAATCCCACGGAAAGTAGTTACAATTTCCTGAAGCGGGAAACAATTTCCATTAATTCTTTGAATTGCATTTTAACTTGTTTGATTACGTTTCCGTACGTTAATTTTTAAATGAATACATTTTAATTAAATTAAATGTGTTATGAACTATATTTCCAGATGATAATTTATCCTTAATTTACTGTAACCATTAAAGAACCAACAGAAGCTAAAATCAATATTAATCAATCATACAAAAGTTCGCAAATGAATTAGATGAAGATAAATAATTAGGATAGGTGGAAGACAAGCAAGGGATTCATAATAACTAATTCCGTTATATTTTATAAATTAATACATCTCTTATAAATTTAAACTTCATGAAAAATAAAATGTTGAATTTAACTGAAAAATATCGAAATGATTGGGATTTGACCCAGGTCCCCTATAATGCTACAAATGAAACATGCTATGCATAAAATTCACTTTGGTGCCGAAAATAATGTGTAGTTTACTTCTAGTAGTATAAGTAGTAGTATTGTAGTATTTTCTATAAGGCAAGTTAATACTTATTCAAAGATATATATTTATCAAATTATAAAGTAGGTCCAAGAATAAGATATTTGAGAGAATAAGTTACATTGCTCTATAATGTTTTGAAGAATTTTCCATTCGAAAACTTATACTATCAACCTATTTTATGACATTTTGTTCGAATAATTCTTAAGTATCATCTTCTTACATGTCTGATGGACTTGAATTATGCTATTAAAATATTCTGAGTAGATCTCTCTCTAGGTTCAATCTGTATTGGACAACATATCTAAAAGCCCATTATTTATAAATCTTGAATGAAACATCTTTGAATTAACTCTCTTTTGCTAATTCATCCTAAACATCTTAGAACTTTAGGTTAAGTTTCTTTGAAGCGTCTACCAGAACTTGACCTGAAATCGAACAAAATGGATTGTGAAAAAGACGGAACATTTAACACGAAACCAACCAAATAACAAACGCTTAACGTCGCGCTAAACAAATATACATAAGTGCATGAATAGTTGATACGTTATTGTATTATAGCTTCAGAACGTGAAAGTCTCCTTATATTTAATCCAAATACATTTCGGAGTTGATAAAACGAATGCTTTTCGACTTCAAATCCTCTGGAATGTTATTTCCACCGATTCGAACTCGATTCGCCACGCCTTTTAACCTCTTGAATCCAACTCCAAATGAATCGTCACTCCCCTTGGACACTTCAATTAAAGTGGGGGAGCATCCTCTAAGACAATCGATACCTTGGATATATCTTAGGACATGCATCTCCTGGCAACGCAGGTCATGCTGTTGTTGAGTAATTGCGACAGACAACGAGGGGCTAAATTAGCAGGCGCTTGCAGATTAATTCGCTCTTGGATATTAATCAAGTCAGATCTTCCGGCATTAATTTTCTCGGCCGCATTTATCAAACAAGAGAGACATCGGGAGTATAATACCTCATAGAATGGGGCTGGAAGAGGTTTATATATTTCATCACCTTCAGAGATCTAGAGCGCATAATATCCGAGGAGATTTATAAGTCATCGCCTTTCGATTTCAAAGAAGCTCGTTATTTTCTATGTGGATTTATGGTGAGATCTTGAGCAGTGGTTTCTTTGCTGCCTGCACACGTCACTTTTGATTTCGCATGAGAATCATAATTTTAGGAGTTGAAGGATGAGCTCTTTTAACGAAACTGATTATCAGAGTCCATAATTAATATCTGTGAATAAATGAAAGATTTGATGCTCTTATTAACACTGGAAGTGAGCGATGAAGTTCAAAGTTAGGGTATAAAATCGTAAAAGTCTTTTCATTATATTTTGTAGCGTCATTCATCTTTTGTAAATAATTACCTCTAAGATTAGCGATTTATTCTTGATATAATGCAAGGAATGAAGCATTTATGTCAATTAATATGAGTAAAAAAATTTGACTTCGATAGTCCGAAGTTTTATTATCTCCATTTGTCTTGAACTTTGAGAAAGAATGCGACTATTCGGAGATAATGCTGCGTTGAATTTTTTCTTCTCTCATTTCAAATAAAAAATAACTTTACTAAAATATGAACATTGCAAATTCAAATATTTTTGTTGATTTGAGAAGTTGAACTGAAACTTTTTAAACGAAATGTAACGTAACGTTCCTAAATCAGAAAATATTCTAATTTCACAACTATTTATTAGTGCACTATTAATTTTTGAGTAAAGGAGAGAAAGTTTCGTTTGCATGGCAACGTTTACAACTAAACAGCATTGTTAATGATTATAGAGCGTGTTTTCTTATTTATGTATTTGAACCCACAGTATTGTATGGAATGTTATTATATTCACAAACTAATCTTTGTGGAACTATACATGTATATGTATATCGAGACGATATGCTTAAGAACATCGATTCTTACCTTTGCGTATTGTAGATTTAATTAAAAAATGAAGTAAATATAATTAGAAATTACAAAAATGTAGTTGAAAGTACATCGAGAGATTTGATAAAGATGCAGAGTCATCAAAATAAGATGTGAGATTGTAACGTATGAAAACAGTTTTAAATTGGAGTGCCCACATCCGTAACGTATGTGGACTAGACCTAAGAAAACTTGGCTTCGTCAAGAGAATATTCGGTAGGAGCGATGAAAAGGTTCGCGAACGTTGCTACTTCACGTTCGTTAGGCCTCACCTTGAGTACGCGTGCAGCATGTGGGACCCTGACAATAAAGACTACGTTCGGGAGTTAGAAAAGGTACAACGTAAGGCGATACGTTTCGTAAAAAATTCTTACGATAAAACAGCGAGCGTAACACAGATACTTAAGGACGCCCGGTGGGAATTACTAGAAGAAAGAAGGTCGAGGAAAGAATTCAATTATTGGATAAATTCAGAGGAAGCTCCTTCATAGAAAACCTAAAAAGCATAATGCGTCCACCGTTATATATAGGCCGATCTGATAATGCGCGAATGATCCGAAAAATAGATACGCGAAAGAAGCGTTACAAAAATTCATTTTTTCCGCGAACTATACGCGAATACAATCGCCCAGGGAAATAGAGACATGGTGCATGCACCCCTGCCAATCTCCGAAAGGTGGCTCGCAGGGTAATTATGTATGTATAAGAAATAGTTAGCGTCGTCGCCACCAGCCGCAATGGAAACGGTTCAGTTGGCAAAATGGGAACGGTTCAGTTGGCAAAATGGGAACGGTTCAGTTGGCAAAATGGGAACAGTTCAGTTGGCAAAATGGGAACTGTTCAGTTGGACAAACTGGAACAGGTATAGTTTGCCAACTAAACAGGTAAGAAATCGCTCGCGTCGTCGCTACCTGCTGCAATGGATACGGTTCTGTTTGCAGACTGGGAACGGTTCAGTTAGCCAGCTCATAAGGTTTTCAAAACACTTGCGTCGCTACCTTCTGCAATGTTAAACTGTACAGTTAGCCAAGTAACCAAGCCAATAGTTAAATCAGAAAATATCTGGGATTTACGCTGACGAATAACTTAATTTGAACGGGACTTCAAAGACTTATTTTCCTCTCTCTAGAGGGATAATATGCTTATTTTGGCCCAAAGAACTATACGTTTAAGATCCGTTCTTCCATACGATTAATTTTATATCCGTTTCCATAGAAGCTATAAAGGAATAAATAACTATGGGACTCAAGAAATAGATTCTTTCGGATAAAATTAAGAAATTAAATTCAATCTCGTATCAAAGGTTAGTGGGCACGTATATATAATTAGATTCGGGCTTCTTAGTCCATTGAACAATGTCCCCTTTTTTAAAATCCTGTGATCCTATGGTAATAAGATGTGTCACCTGCAGACAAAATTGAATCGTTTGCACACAAATGCGCTCCTTATCGTATGCACGCGGAAGTTTAATGTCTACCAAGATACCGCTGCAATAGATTTCCTTTATTCGGTACGTGTAACTTGGGATAAAAAGTGAAGTATCAACTCTGTACATGGTAATACCTCGATCAGTTAGAGAATTCACTTGACGTATCAGTGACTGAATCATTTCAAAAAAAGCAATTCCATCTTGGTTAACAAGAAGCCCTCCGGTACGAAATCTGTTTGATCTCGGTTGCAATTACTCGACCGAACAAAGTTGGAGTAGTCTTCGGTGGGAAATTAGTAGGGATGTAATTTTAAAGAACCTTATCTGCGTGTTCCTGATAGAGATAGCTTTTCGGATAGACTCTTTGTATTTCGGATTGAAATTGGATCTGGAACCTCCAGTTCAAATCTCCTATCTCTAATTGCTTCCCAAGCCGATACTCTGGTTTAATGAAGATATAGGATGGCTGAGGATTTCATGATTTCCTTTTCATCAATGCCTCGATCCTGCTTAACAGATTCACACCGCGATTTATATGAATACTTTAAAGAGTATTTGCGGAATGACAATTATACCATTAGTTTTTTAAGGACAGTAATTGAATAGGTTTTATATAAAACTTTGACCAATGACATTTTTCAAAAACTCACATTTTATTTCACTTACATTAACCCGCTGAAGTATAGCTATTGGAGTATGTTGAATGAAAACAATTTGGAACAAAACAGACGACATAGCCGAAACTTAATTCTGGTAACATGAGGAAATGTATAGGTGAAAAATTTGACCCCCGTCAAGAACTAAATAAAATAATAATAGAAAATTTAAGTACTAAATAAAGCGATGTTACTTTCCCTCTCAAATAATAAAGTTTAAATTTGCTAATGTGCAAATTTTACATTTGTTTCAAAATCAATTCTCTTTATTTAGTAATTTACTTTTATTTTCATATTTACACCTCTTCGGGTATCAGAAATTTTCACAATAATTTTCACATATATTTCCCATATCGCTTGAATTAAATTTTTGTTATTGACTATTGCTATAGGATTTTATGGTCATCAGTAGTTTTAATCCTGTTCAATACCTCTTAATTCTTCGCTACTGTGTGGATGGACTCATAAGGATTAACTTTCACCCTTGGCAAACATAATTCCTGAAATTTTTCGTAGCGTTCCTACACTCACAAGTTTGTAATTCTCTCCCGATTAAAATTGCGATACCTGACAACCTTTATCTCCTTCGTCCCTCATTAAATTAGAAATGTTTCTGAGTCCCGCTGATTCAATTATGCTCGGACAATCCACGGGAAATTCGGCTTTTAGCGCGTCAATTCCGATGTCGAATTCCTCTTAAAAAAACGTCGATTTCCACCTGGTGGATGAGTCGCAAACTAACACTTCAAAAGGCTCAAACGTTGGAACCGAACGAGGAAAAATACCTAACGAAATGTGACAATATATTCTTCGGCCCCTTCCCATTTCATGACACGTTTTCAGGAGAGAATTCGATGCATGGAATCTGTCCGAAATCATCGCTTTTGAATGTCCGATGGAGAGTATGCGCTCCACAGATTTTTAATTGGCAGCCGAAAACGTTTTTCACGTCATGACAATTTATTCAAACCCGTTCGTGAATTCCTGAGAGAACTTTGGTTGCCCCGATACAAAATATCCTCATCGGCGATATAGTTTCTTTCATAGCAAATTCTGAGGCACAGTGAGAGTTAAACTAAGATTTTTAGGCTTTATTTCAATGAACATACTGGATGTTACAGGTGGTAAATATAAAAAATATAAGGCAAAATATGAAAAAATAAACTGATTGTCTGCAATTAGCCTTCTCAATTACTCCTGAGCGATCATTGAAGAACGTGCATAGAAATACGTCACTCTTTAGTTGAGCATAACAATTTATTCAGTAATTTTTGTGGACTGGAATTTTAGTCTAATCGTGACTTTTACAATAAACCTTCCTTATTTGCGTGAACAAAAATTCCAAGTATACATTTCTAATTTTTCTGAAATAATTAAGATATGAAGCATATACTGGGTTATAGAAAGCTGAACCAACTGTACATTTCGAAATAGATGTCGAACTTAGCGCATACGTATGCTAACCACTACACCACATCGCTGAGTCAATTGAATAAGGGCTTCATCGACGAGCGCAAGGAAGATCCGAAAGTATTCTCTCCCTAATTGCATAAATGATTATCAGGAAATAAAGTATTGAAGCATTCATATTTTTACGGATATTCTGTTAATAATATCACTTTATCCTATAAGATCATAGCCAAGCATCAGAATTTTAATTTTTGTGTTGTAACTTTTAATAACAAATTCCATCGCACTTAAAATTAATCAACTAATATAATTTAGGTTAAAATTTGAAATTTTATCAAGGTTTGAGTAATTGGTGACTTTAAAAGTTAATACATATGTATTTCTCGAGATGAATGAGGGATGTTTCATTTGGCCGATTAAAATTTCAACTGAAAAAAAAACGTGCAAAAGTATTAAAGGAATACCACGGGCGACTTAATCAGAAAACTTCATCTCCGTGAGAATTACTACATCGAGGAGTTGATGAAAACATCCGCATGTCCATTTGCTTCGAAGTATATAACTCTAGAGATGGAAACGAGTTCAGTCTCATTTCTCACGTGAATGTAACCCTCATCTCTCAAGCAGAAGGTTCGAAATGTACTTGGGTAATGGGTCTTCTCAAAACTGTGCCCTTTATTCCATCACATAATCAACTGCATCCTCTATTAGAGGCGGATTAGATTTGCCTAAAGAAAATTTTCCCTTTGAATCCACTCCTCATTCCCTGTACTTAAATTCTATGATTGTAAATGGATCTACACATTCGATCTATTCTTCTTTTCTTCGTAAATCCTATTATTATTTTTACTGTAAAAGTACACTATTTTATTTATTTGATTCCACCGTAACTGATAGATGAATACGATACGAATTTTGTGAAAATGTGAAATATTTTTTACACTTTAAAGAGCAGTATCTTAAATTATATGTACACATCAGTAAACAGCAACAGCATTTAGTAGATAATTAATCTAATTATTTGTAGATTAAATTAATTTAGTAGAAAATTAACTAAAGAAGAGGTAACATATTTATTTTACGATGGAGTTCCTTAACTTCTCGGCCGCCTATGTCGAATTAAATTTCTAAATATTTGTATCTAAAAAACTAACGGAATTGAAATAAATTCTAAATGTTAAAGGGTCTATAAATTGCATTATTAAACATAAGAATTTATTAAGTTGGAATTAAAAAGATGTACGGAGCTTCGGATATCTCACGAAATGTAAGTACTACTTTACATAGAATTTCTTGACTAAGGCACATGAAAATTACGTTAAATGTATAACCATCAACAACAACATGAACAAACTAAATTGTCGCATTCATAACCTCAATTAACTATTGCATCACCAACCTATTATGACTCCTAAACCCTTTAATCACCGACGTTCAATCATCGCGCAATGGAATATGACGAGACGAACGAGAGTGAATTCTTTGAAACTAACACGTTCCTACACACACACAGAGAGTTTGACGAAGCTCATTTACGAGGACGAGTAAGATAACGTTATTGCATCTGCATTACACTCTCTCGAGGGCTAAATATCGCGAAGATAACAGCAGCGGCGTGCTCATCATACCGGATATTGACTATCCGGGTAATGGCGAAATAATCAAGTCGCGAAATTACGCTCCACTCACTCTAGATGCCGCGTCGAACCGTTACATGCGATGTTGCATTCAAAATGGATTCCCTTCATTAAACAGCTCCTTTCCCTCGTCCACGAGAGAAAAAACCGCAGCGTGCATTGGAAAGCCAAAGAGCCGAAGAGATACATTCATACGATCAGCACAGCTTTAGACTGATTTCCACTAATGGAAGAAACGCAAACAAACACATTCCTCGTTCCGTGCATATTTTTATGACCGCTTGTCATTCTTCCCGGAAGCGCGGTGGTCCTCGCAAACTCGGCCAATCACAGCTCGTATATTGCGGACCAATTTGCATTCGTTCCCAGATTGTCGCGCAGTCATTGCTCCTTTGGGGGAGGCGATGAAATGCGAAACTACGAGAAATATTTTCCTCTTCTGAATCTATTCCCATTGCACATGTTCCGCGGATTCGACTGAAATAGGATGAGGATATCACAGAGGTTCGCGTCCGGTGGGACAAGAGAGTGATGAAAGAAATAAAAGAATATTTATGTTTTGTTTATGTTTAGAATCTCCGCGAAATGGATTTCTTCCGAGAAAATATAGCCGTGAATGAGATACTAAACTTTTCTTAGCGTTCCTGGAATATTTTTATCGTATTCCGTTGAATTACTCGTTGGAATATACTCGTTGGAATATACTCGTTGGAATATACTCGTTGGAATTATCTCACAAATTGTCTGAGAATAGCCAGTTCGATATTCAAAATTACGTTTGAAAGTTTCTGAACTTAAGTCAATATTAATTTTTAGTTAATATTTTTAAAATGGATCGAAGACTACTATAGTATTCCTATCTACCAAAGAATGTAAATCTTTTGTTCACAGTCTGTCGAAAAAAAAGAAATTAATCTTGGCGTATACATGTGTCCATTTTAATATTATATTAAATATACAGAATTTATTCTGGTATTCTTTTATATATGTATAAATATGTGCGTGGTAATCGGTTAAGCACGTATAAGAGAGCGAAAAACAAATTAAACCTCGAATTTTATCTTTTGTTTATTTAGGGTAAGATTGTGAAGATATTTTATTGGAGCTATTGGCATCTACTTTCTTTCAATCGACAATTTCAGCAAATCAAACGTAAAAGATACTAATACCGAAGCGTATATTTTAAAAATACTCTAACTAAGCCAAATCTTAGCTAATCGTACTTTTCTAATTTAAAATCCGTTGTAATATATATTTACTCAATGATTAGAACATTTCAGTTAAGAAATTAATACATACAGAACTTAAAGTAATAAAAATAATAAGAAGATATGAAAAAGCATATGTTCTATTACAGTAGACGTAGTAATGACGATATTCAACTCAAATCGTTTGGATATAATACGTAAGCAAATTTATTTTCTTTAAAGGATTGCGATTTTATCATTTCTGCTTTTCTATGAGATATATATAAAAAAGGACATCATTCGGTCTAATTTCTACCATTAAGGGAAGGGATTATATTATTACGACATTACATGCATAAAGACTAAGTATCAACACATTTAATCCCTCGAAATTCTTATGCGTCCCATTTCTCTATTAAAATTTTTAGGAATATATTCAGTACTTATTAAAAAAAAACAATACATTCGGCAAATTTCATCCGGCAGGGAGTGAGTTAAGACAAATTGCGAAATTATTTCGTCGCGTGAGTACATTTAGACCCATTATGATACTCCGTGCATGAAATTAAAGTAGGCATACATGCACTAAAGCGTGCACTGAAGGGAGAGGCATTCATATGGAATGAGCTTTAATTACAGCCACAGACTGCTCGAGTTGGAAAAGCTCTCTTTTATTATTTTCCATTATGTACTGTTTTTATCCTTATTCCAAAAATTACTCTTTTGTCCGGAGCTTTTAATTTCCGAGTGAATAGAATTAATGAGTAACTATTTCGTCGGATACGCAGTAAAATAAATAGGATAGCTTAATTAATACTATTTTGTGTGCATTTAGAAATTTAAATATGAAATACGACAGTCATTTTACTCCATTTCTGTGCGAAGAATTACGTCAAAATTAACGCGACGTATACTTTTTCGTGGATTGATTTATTTTGAAAGGCCATGAAGCAACCTGTTGAACGCTACCTTGGAGACGGAATTAAAATTATTAGCACATTAGACGCCAACGGAGTGGAAGTAGTATGTAGATGATCTAAATCATTGGCACCATGTAATAGATATATTTTACTGAAATAAATAGGAGGAAAATGTGTGAGAAATTTTGTGGTTAATAATCTACGTACAAGAATATTAATGTGTGCCATATTTAACCGGTATCAAATATATTTCCTTTTCTTATAGTATTATGTCCGGAGAAAAGTGCTCTATTAATTTTAATTTAATTGGATAGCTAAAATATGATTTCAGATGAATGAATACTTGATAAAAAAGAATTGTAATATCGGTTTAAAGGGGTTAGAAAACGTATATACATTTAGATTTGAGGGTCGAAGTGCTAACTGTAAGTATACCCAAATAATTAATTCCCTATTTCGTAAATTATTCCGAATAATCACTTTATTTATATGAAATTTTGATATAAATTCATTTTATAATCTCAAAGAAACAACTCTATTCTCTCTGAACGTCACCTTCAAAAACCGTGAACAGTACAGCATTTATCATCTAGTCCACAGAGAGCTTTATGTGTCATAAAAGAATTCCTTACTCTCTTAGGCGTTATTCCGCTATTAAATAGAGCGCATTTTACAGAGAAGCGCAAATTTATCGCGACCCTATCGGACGAAAATGTAGAAAAATTTTCGCAATGCAAACACCGAGGATGAACGAGCCAAGGGGATACAAAATATCGCACAACGGTAGACGATTTCAGAGGCGAATGTATTGTTGAAAATTCAGGGCCTCGGCATAAATATGCTCACATAAAGGCGTGAGATGAAGCTGCTTTGAGGCACGTGTTGGAAATGTCCATTTGTATTCTGTGTAGAGATCACGTAGTGAAAGAGGCAAAGGGGATACGTGTAACGATTTCAACAGTAATGTTTGTTTCCTCCACCGGAATCGATCCGGCGCTGCGTAGAGCAGATGTGCAGTTTCATTACGTGAAAATGAGCTCACGAGGTCCCGATATTATTAATTCTGAATGTTGATTGGATTTCCTCTTTTCCCGAGTGATGGATGCCATGGGGATGCGATGAGGAACAGCGCTTAATGAGGGATGCGGTGATTTGCCCTCTGTTTAGTCTATGGGTTGAGATAAATTCAGAGGAAAAAGGTAATAACACATTGTCATTATGTCGTCCTGTATATCTATCTAAGCTTCAAAATAGTACGGACCAATATGAAGTTCAATTTGATGCTGTCAATTCCTGATATAGATGTAGAAAGATGAAAAAGTTAAAATTTTAATATTTTTAAGTTAAAATTTTAATAAAATGAACTATATATTTACCCCTATCTTCTAAGATTTTTCTATATTTCATGATAAAATTTAACAGAATCCTATAAAAACATTTTACTTTGGAGATTAGTTAGCTTTTGATCGTAGCATGACATCAACGAATTAAAAAGAATATTTACGAATAGGAAATTTAAAATTTGATGATGACAAATAATGTTCTTAAGGATACTTTGCATATAATTAAATATTTTAACAATTACACTAAATATACCTCGATTTTAGTAGTGGAACATGAATTTTTTGAAATAATATCGTAAATAGTTTTAGGGTTATTTTATTTTCAAAGATGTTGCTCTAAAAATATTCGTTCTTTGTATTAAAGTTATAAAATTAATAGTTTGATCAAAGCAAGGTTATTCCTTTCATAAGATTTTGTTTTCTCATAAAGCATCTGTAATTACAATTTCTTCCTATATTCCATAATTTAAGCCAATATAAATATTATTTACGAGGAAAATACGCTATTTTAAGGAAACTTCCTTATCCTTAAGAACAACTTTAATGACCTCATAACTTCCGTCCTCTAAAATAAGTAACCCCACTGACTCATATCTGCTTTGAAAGTTGATTTAAAATCATCTCTGTAGAATCCTCGAATTAACGTAAAAGGTAAGAAAGAGCTAACTTATTCGTTTTTAATGAAAGCATGTACCTTCAAGCAAATATTAATCTTATACCAAAGAGCTAGTCATCTTCATAGCTTCTAGGAAACGAATGCTAACAAGGCAATGGCTCAAACCCAAGGGGTAACGGTAGAGTAATCCAAATGGCAAACGTGAAGGCAAGGCCCGTTACTTCCTTGCAAGGGGGCAAATACGGAACGAATTGGTACGTTTACAGAGCGGTTGTACGATTAGTCTGAAGGAGAACGCCTGAAATTCAAATCCTTGTAAGGAAGACGTTTTCTATTCCATATATAATTCCCTATGTTCTCTGCAGAACGCCTCTAAATCAGGGCAAGAATAATAAAGAAGGAAATTTGGGTAGACCCATCGCATGCTGAAGATGACTCTGGAGTGAAAAATACAATGATTTTAAAAGTGTGGAATGGAGAATTCCCTTTAAAGTGTGCAAATTTATTCCGTGTGCGGAAATTTACAACTTGTCTCCGATGAAGATTTTGAAAATAGGGTTTGTTCACTTTCAGAGATAACCAAGAAGAGAATGTGTTTAAGAGACCGTAGTTAATTAAGTCTATATTTATTCTAACGTTTCTCGTAAAATTCATCGAAGTAAATTACGACGGAGGGAGGCGTAGTTAGAACATTGACCCTGTGACTATACATTGTATGCAGATCTTAAACTAAACTTGTGAATGTTCTAAGAGTATAATAAACTAAGGAATGTCAATCTATATAGATCTGGCCCTAACCTTATGATACTTCTACTTTACCGCACTTATGTATAGAGTGATAAGGAATAAGAGATTTATTTTTATAACCAAACTTTGTAATTCACTAAGAATCTTCTACTGATACTATTTAAAGTGAGAGGATAATGGGAATAATAGCTTCGCAATCTAAAATTCGTTCCGCTGTAAAAGTTGAAAATAGACTGTTTGAGAATAGAAAGAGGGAATAAGACTTCATAATTGAAGATTTTGGAGAACGAGAATGAAAATAGCGTGTTAACTACTTCCTTATGCGAATTTCCGCTGGAGCAGAGGACTTAATTGCAGCATCTGGAAGGAATTTAATGTGGATCTAAAGGAGTAATAAGGGAACCTTTAAGGAAAGAGGGTGAGAGTTGTTCCGCGGGTAAATATTGGTTCTTAGATAGACGGAAACATCAGTACGTAGTAATTAGATTGTTAATTAAATGCTATATAGGTTACAGCGATCATAAAACTCTGACTGACTGAAAGATGAGACTTCAAAAACTACGAGGTTTGAAATAAATATATTTAATTGGCATTCATAGTTTTTCTCTTGAAAGGCTCAATTGTGGAAACTATTTCCGTGAATTTTCAAAGCAATTGGACATGGAATGATGATTAAAGTTATATGAATTTTTTGTTTCTTTATAAATAAAAGACTTCGAATATCTTCAAAGTTATCATCATCATTTATCAATTCATCGAAGTTCATCGATAACCGTATATAAAATAAAACTCTGGCTTTTAATATTTTAATCATATATCATTTTAAATATAGCATTAATTTTATGTTAAACTCAAATTAGGACAACGGAGCTGAGTTAATGATAAGTAGAAAAATATTTATTTCTAATTTTTTAAAATCACCATTTGAATTGAGAAACCTCAATGAAAGCACTTATCCAGAGAAACATTATACATGCGTACAGCTGATTTCGTAGCTATATTAACATCTTCGAATCATACAAATACCTGTTTCTAATAGTTTCATCGATTACAGTGTTACTACATTACATAAAAATTCCTCCATTAAAATGTAACATACACCTGACTTAAATTTGATACGATAAAACTGCTGAGTAGGAACAGTTATGATAAAAGTCAAACACAATCAGGACTCGAACCCAGATCTCCCGATTAATCTTTGTTCACTCGCTAGCAGCTAGAGATATTCTGACGCAACATTAATCATTATCCACCCACATAGAAGAAAACCTTTTATTATTAATCGATCAAAATAATCCTAAACTTCCATTATAGAAGAAGGTCCAATATCGGACCGCAGAAATAAAAACCGTGAGAGGGTATCAAAGGATTTAGCGCCCGATTCGCTCGGCTTGGGCCTATTGGTCTTATCGTGTTTTTACACGCGAGTAAAGGGCTTGATGAGACTTTTCGGGAAGACAAAAGGGCGAAATAGATAGACGGCAGAAAAGAGATCGATTAGGGGAGTTCACGTAGGATCATTTGAAAGAAAAGAAGCGAGAGATGGGGGTTAAACAACGCGCGATATTTCACGAGTATGGATATGAAGTATGGATACGAGATGAAGTGCTGCTACACGGATGCACTGAGGAAAAAGGAGGCGGAAAACAGGGGAATACACACGTAAGGGAATGAGGAGGTGGTATTGGGTTGTGCGATAGCGAGGGAGGAGCGTTGCGTGGGGCTGAATGGAGGCGCTCGTTGGAAATTAATTGCCTCAGCGAGGAGAGAGTAAAGGCTTTCGCGGAAGATAAGGCGTTGGGAAGACGCAATCAATTCCGTCGTTGCTATGGAATCCTAGGGAAGACATCTTCACGACCGCGGATCGAGAAAGAAGCCGGGTCTGTTTAATGCAAGGAACGAAATTTAATTTCAAGGTCTATTAGGGTAATTAAAAAGGAGGAGGTAAAAGGGTGGGGGTGCGCGTGAATACCCTCGCTCACTCTGAGTGGGAGAGAGAGATACGAATATGATTTTGGGAAAAGGTTTCGAATGCTGGGCCTTGTTTCGCGCGTGTTTCCGAAGAAAAGCGATGGAAAATTTTTGTTTATGGTCAAACGCGACACGTTACGCTCGTGCCTAAATCGTGAATGTTTGCTTCTTTTGATTCGGACAAAATTTTTTACTTCTCCTAGAATTGGAGTACCTACATTAAACCAGAGCTTTTTTTAAAAAAATTTTAAACCCCTCTCGTGCTATTAAAAAAAATCATAACGTTTGCAACTTCAAGTCGAGTGATGTTTACTGTAGTATACAAAAAATTCACGGTGTAAGTAAAGAGTTTCTCTTGATATCAAAAGGATCAGCGTAACTCAAACGAGGGATTATGCACGAAATATTTTGACCATAAACCTGATGATAGCACGGACTGCTGCACGTGGGTTAACTAAACGAAAAATTTTTGTAAAGCGAGTTCATATTTCGGAGATGCATTTCCTATTTGGGCTACCCATCCATCGCAATGAAAAGGCAAAGGGAACATTTTCTGAATATGGCTCTAAAGTAACGAGGGCCGGAATATTATTTTTTTAAGGGTTCGTTGACCTTAACCGATGCTCGGTTGGCTCTTTGTGCAAATCTCGGAAGTGTATCATAGTCATACGTACTTGTGAAGATACAATGGGAAAAGCTTTAATTAAATTACACTTATAAAGTTATTATTATCATATTTCTATGTTATAACAAAATAACATTCAGAATTCAAGGAAATGAGAATTAAAAACTTGAATATTATTTTCATTACGTTGGAATAACTTGCTCAGTATTTTTCTCTAATGCAGCATAATTTGAAAATTATTCCAGATAAAACCCAATTGAAAAAGTCTTTGTATAACATCTCGGTATAGAACTATCCTTCATTTACGTATATAAACGTACACAGAGAAATATTTATCTTTTAAAAGAATCATCTCATCATAGATTAAGGGCTCCTTGAAAGGTATAAATAATGATGCGATTCGTACTTTAAGAATTATTATACTTTCAAAATTTATATCATAGCGGCATATAATGATAAACTACTTGACACACCCTTTCTCTAAGCAGCCTTGAACCTTTTTCTGACCTTTGTCATCTTAAGATTAACAGAAAAAGTTTCTAATCAAAATTTGGAGTCTAACATTACATGGAAATTTGATTAACATTATCCAAATCGATTGTGCTTTATCTACAAATCTAGCATATTAATACATTTGATACATTTAGGTACTTGTTACTTCTATGCTTAGTTGAAAAATTTATATTGAAAATAGAAGAGAACTATATTTTACGAGTATGTAGATTTATAATCCGGTGAAAATGATACAAAGATTCATCAGACAGTGATTCACAGAGCTCACGATTCACCTCCAGGAACCTTTCCCATAGGATATTGACCTTTCGCAAAAAATCAATGCTAAAGTTAATTAAACCGGTTACGCAGGATTAAAGATAGAACACAAAAAGAAATATTTATTAGAGGCGCTAGTCCGTGTGGGACGATGGAAAAAGCAGAGTTACAGAGTGTATGATAAGATTCCCTCCTGGGGCAAAAATATTTCGTTCCCTTACAAAGAAAGCGAGAATAAACCTCAAAGATTATCTGAATTTATTTTGGAACATTCTCTTTTGTTTAATAAAAAATGTGAGTATTTCAGGATTAAATTTTCAAATATTCTTTTCCCGAGGGAACGAAGTTTCATCAAAAGTTTTTCAGAAAAATGTAATTAGCTTGGATTGACGATAAAATAATCTTTAAAAATAGTAAGAAGACTGATAATGAAGATAGTCAATTTTTTTTCTGTTCCTATATTATTTGACTTAAAATTTATGGTAAACTTAATGGAACATTCATTTGATTGTGACTGAATTTTTTTTCTGGAGAGTAATGTATTCTTCAATTACAATAGGCATGTTTTGTTGTTGGCATCTAACTCGCTCCTAGGTTATGATTCAGGTACCTCTTTATATATTTTTAGCTATCTCTCACAGTATTTGCTTTTAGCATTACTCAGGATAAATTACTACTTAGAATACTTCTCTAATCCTATCTTATGAATTAAATTGGATAACTGATTTTCTTACGTTTGCTATTCATTCAAATAATATTTCATCATTGATTACTTATAAAGTTCTTTCATTAGTTGATTATATATGAATCCTAGATAATTGAATATAAGGCGAAATATTCTTTATGCAGACGCCGACCTATTTTATTTACTTCCTAACCATCTATGGACTGATGATTATAGGGAAATAGAATACATGCTTAGAACCGAAAAAAATCATTCCAAAACATCTACTTCAAGAAAACTGGCCTAAGTATTCTTACATTTTATTTTTATTCATTCATCTTAAAATCATGAATGGTTATGAATCAGCCGAAGGTAAATGAAAGATAACGTTTTGTAATTTTTACTCAAATATATATGAGTAATATTTAATGCGTTTCTGGATATTATATCTAACAAATCTATTAAGAAATTTACTTTATAATTAGTAAAGTTTTAGATTAAATTTAATGTTGTATGTAACGCATTTCAAGTTGGAATAAATTATCTAAGTAAGGTAGTATAAATAAATATCCCCTAATACTTACAAAATGTATCTATATAAAATATCTAAATAAAAGATATAAGATAAAATGAATCAAGGAAGCAATATGAGATAATTATCACGTGTCATTGTTGACCAGTTTTCAACGTTCCGAAATCGTGGCCTCATAAATAAAGCAGTTCAGTATTCCTTTAAACTTGCCAGTAGAACTTCCTAGGAGATATTGCGGAAATCGGAAGGTTCCTCCGTGCACTAGCATACAGATTTAGCTTCACCTTATAGGATCCTCGCTATAGCTCAGGAAGCACTGGATGAGACAGACTTAGAGAGCACATTATGTTTATTAATGGTTCAATTTCAGGCTAAGGGAAGAGGCCAAACAGAAGTCGACGATGCAATTCATTGCTTCCGGAAAATTGCTCTGGTTTTGAGCTCTGCTAAATGGCCTTTCGCAGAATGCTGGGTTATGATGAAAATATTCTTTCTAAGCTTATTAATGCTCTTTGTTTTCAGCGTCGTTTTTGAAAAAAAGCTACTGATGTTTTAATTTTATACTTCCTTCGAAATTTGTATCCCTCTTATTAAGTATATATAAAGCGAAGTCTGGTTTTAATGCGTGATTTTTAATTAAACGGAATATCATCTTATATTTCAGCCTTATATAAAAAGCATCTATATAAATTCAGTATAATAATACTAGATTAATGTTTTAAGGGATTAATTTAACAATAACATGTTTTCCAAGCATTAGCGAAGTAAAAATGTTTTTAGATTATTAAAATCATTACTATAAATAATCACGTTACTATATAAGATAATCACAAATTTAAGAATTATAAGAACAATTTTAAAAAAACATCTACCGAATTGAAAATGCTGATAAATTATAGAAAACTCCATTCCATGAATGATGAAAGTTTGGGCTATATTGGCTAAAGATATCAGAAGAATCAGAGATATATTTGGAATAGAATTCCTCCAAAAAAAGGTCCAATCCAATCAAACAGTCATCAGGGGAAGAGGTATAAATTTCCGATACCGATCGTTTTCAGCAATCAGACAAGAATCCAATTCTTCTTTCGGACTCTCAAGAAATTTAGCCTAAAATAAACTGCTTAAAGAGTGACTTTCGATCTAAACAAAGGGAAACAACTAAATGAAGAGAACAAAGGATAAAGGATCCAAAGAAGAATCGATGAGTAGAGACCTAAGTAAACGAATAATGGATCCTATTGTTCGTAAAGGTTAAGTTTTTCATATATTCTATTTATCTAATTATATATTATAAGAAAATATTTTTTAGGGTTCTTGATTAACTTATAAAGATATCGATGTACGATTTATATCGGAAGAAATCCCGGTTGGAAAAAGACACTATCTGAATATATTTAACATAGAAACCATCGGAACACGACGATTTCTTTATATTTATCGTACATCTACTTCCGTGGATATCTCCGTTCCTTAATTGACACCCATTTACGTGTATAAATACGGGTATCGGGATAAATAGTAGTCACGCACGGCAACGTTTTGGGTCCATAAACATTCGCGCAAATCGCCGAGTGAGTACGAAGAGATGGAGGCACCCTGAGGCAAGAATCGGAGGCATACGCACTGACCCGTGATGCGCTGAGGGACACAAGCTCTCCTTAATTTCCGAACGTGGAATCTCCGCAGCGGCCGATGGCACCCGCATTTGCATGATTGCGCCACCGGGAAAAGATTTAAATTGCGAATGGAAATAAATAAACAAGAGCGTCGGCCATTTTATCCTCCGAGGGCTGCGTTGGATGCGT
The DNA here is from genome assembly GCA_020796165.1 of Pantala flavescens. Classification (NCBI taxonomy): domain Eukaryota; kingdom Metazoa; phylum Arthropoda; class Insecta; order Odonata; family Libellulidae; genus Pantala; species Pantala flavescens. The sequence continues at coordinate 19,720,385 of CM036879.1, read as the reverse complement.
CCCTGGCACGGAATCCCTTCCCTCGGGCACGAGGCCTTTGGGATGGACGGTGACAATGGCCCACGTGTTTGGATGGGAGAGGAAGGAATGCCGACGGAGAAGAAGTGAAGGAAACAGAGGAACAGTGGATACAACGGTGCGAAAGCTCAATTGAGCTCTCTCGATTAAAGATTGCTATCGGAGAGGGTTGAGCGTCGTAGTTTAATTGAGGGAAGATCTAGAGCCTAGTTCGGTACGATCGGTTTAACTATCGATAAAATATGATCCTAGCTTAACTGGATTAGGGAATAAAGTAGATAATCGTCAATATCCCAAATGTAAACTTCTATAATCATGTAATTAATCGAAAATTTTCGTAATTTATCAGCGAAATAGAACTGTTATCGATGTGAATGACGTACGAATAAGATGGTAACGAAAAAGTTACCGGTAGCTCCAGGTTCGATTCCCGGTAATGTTAGACTTTAATTGCATCCTGGTCCTAATTCGAGACCCATATATTTTCACGAAAAGTCACCTTTACCTTAATTAAGGAAGGATAGATTTGATAACTTAGTACGTTAAATGGTGCCTTTTTTCACAAAGTTAAGCAAAAATAAAAAATCGCAAGTTATCCCAGTCATGTAGTTACTTTTCCATTCTATTTAAGTTTGTCGTCCTTACCTCTTTCACTATATACATTACCGATGAGACCGCATGTATGAGAGAATATAAATACATTATTAGTGCACATTTGTATCAAATTCAACATGAAATAAATTCATGGGAAATAAAATCATACAAAGCATATTCACAGGAAATAAATTCACGGAAAATATAAATAATAAGCAATTCTTTGGCTTCCTATTATTCCAATAACATATGATCAGGTTTCCGCTCAGGAGAAAACATACGTATTTATCGCCAAATTACAAACAAAGGCATTTTATGATCAATGATACGTTGTGGTATTTCCAGACCAATCAACACGGAATAATAGTTGTTTCGAGGGAATGGAATTTTGTGGACGGAAGCGAAAAGAATGTGGCTCTCTTTCGGAAGAGACGGAAAATAAATAAAATCTAATATAAATATAACGATCGGCCCAAAACAAAAGGGCATCACCGTATTGACGCGTGTTGTGGCAGAACAAAAGAAGAGAGAGAAACGGGAGCGATATTTAAATGAAGAACGAAAGGAGAGGTTGACGAGCGCATAAATAAATTAAGAGTAAGCCTTGCAGTTAAATTAAAGAGGGCGTTATCGCAGAGATGTTCGTGAGGAGTGAAGGAGAGAAATGATGGGAAATTAATAGGAGGCAAAAGGAAAGGTTCGGATGCAAGGAAAGAAAGGTCAATGGAGGGAGAGAGTTAATGGAGCTGGAAACAAGGAGAGAGATTTAGAGAAAGAAATAGAAAACAAGATCAATCGAGTGGAAGGGCAGAATGAATGGCACTGATTCTTATAGGTTCTGAAAAAGGCTAATGTTTACATCACGGCCGTAATTCAAACACAGACCTGGGTGACAAGACAAATATCATCAAAAATGACAAGATGATACTACAGTAAAAGCCATATCGTTACGAATGAGTTAATCACATACTTATTACTTGCATCACACTCAATGAAAGAGGCAACTGAACTGAAAATTGAAAAGAAGGTTAAAATGGAACTGAAAAATAATGAATGGCTAGTCCATCCTCCTCTCTTTCCGAGTTAACAACTGTACCAACGTGCCCCTCAATGTCACTCTTTTAAGCTAATAATAACGTTACAGGAGTTTTGTTTCGAGTGCTAGTTTTATCGCTATTTTATTTTTCTTATCTATCATGAAAAAGAAAAACTAATTCATCGTATATAGGTATTTTAACTTATCCTTAATTCTTAAAAGTTTAAGAAGCATACAAAGAAAATTTAAAAGATTCTAATCCAGGAGTAGGAATGTAGCAATGATTAATATCTAATAGGAATGCATGCATCTTAAACATTTTTCGCAATCATTTTTCATAAAAAACAATTAGTTTAAAAGTAACACAACAAGATTTGGTTATTAAAGGCTATCATCAGACTTGACGATATTATAGCATATATTTATCTAATGCGATAAAATATGTTAATGACAAAGTACTTTTGTTTCTCTTATAGTTTTTATTAGCAATACACAACCACCCAGTAGAAAAACTTCGGCTTCTCACCTCTTCTACAATCAAAGATATCCAGAAAGAAAATGAAAAACACGTATCCCTTTATATCGCCGAAAAGTCAGCGATAAACAAGGACTCAATCACAGAACCACGCAAGACGACGATGAGCCGGAGAGATCTCCGCATTGTAAACACTGCCCTCGGATTGAAAGAGACAAGAGACAAAGCAAACCATGAAAAGAATCGGATGCGAGAGAGGCGCACGAAACAGAAAAGGACCGGAATTGGAAAAAAAGAAACGGATGAGAGGAAAAGGAACGGGAGCAAACACGGGTGATAAAGAAATAAAGGAAGGTAGGGGAAGGTGAAAAGGATGGCGCGATCTGCAGGAAGAATCAGCAATTGACGATCCAAGAGAAGAGTAGATCTCGAATCGAACACAATTGCGGGAATGGACCGTTGCCAAGTCAGTGTTTTATTTACACCTCCGAGCGACGGTATCGAAGGGAAGAGAAGGGGGGTATAACGTAACTGGGGGAGGAAAGGTGTATAATACAAGGAATGGAACGCCGCGGCGTTAGATTTTGGGGTTAGGAGAGCGCACCAATTGTGCACGCCGTACTAAATTTATGCCGATGAAGGGATTGGATTCGTTTCAGATAAGGCGTGCCCATTTCTCTTGTAGATGTCGGAAGGGTGCGTGGAAAAAGGGTGCGAATCTGCGGGGGAACTCTTATGAACCCTGGGAATCCCTGTGGAGTCCCGGTATTAGTTTCACGCGGAGAATCCAGGAGGGGATAGAGATCGCGGCGTGATCCACTTTGGATATCCGCGTCACGGATTTATGGAAGCGGGAGAGCGTAAAATGTGAGTGTGTCGCCTAGGAAAGGTGGTGCACGGAAAATAAACGGCGGCTGCGGAAGCTGCATTTGGCGGTCGTGAGTTTGAGGTTCCTTTTGTGGAAGAATTAGATTAGATCGACTCTTTTGCTGTGCGAAGAGATTGAGTTCGCGTCTCGTTTGGTTCGGAATTACTTTTCGATGTATACTCTTCATAAAAATCGGAAAAAAGGGCTAGAAACTTAATTTTGGAAAAGAATTCAAATAATTTGAATGATAAAACTGCTTCAAGGAATAAAGAAAATTAAGCATAAATTAATTTATTACATTGTTAAATCCTTTATTATTAATTAAGTACATTCCTTTTCATTCCTAAGAGCAACTTCTCTAGCATTAGGATCTTCTTCATAGATCTACGTAATTGTAGACCAGGAGCTAAACAAACAATGATTAATTATTTTTTCAGGAAAATTTTAAAAGATTTCAGGCAAGATGGTTGTCCTCAGGTTAGTGATTCACACTTTCCCTCTTCCTCAGTGATTCTTATCTTTGGTAGTATTACAAATAATCAAGATAAAGATAACAATAGTTGTTTATTTAGTATTATCTATTAATCATTGTTTGTTTAGCTCCTAGTCAACACTCTTTCTACTTAAATAAATTGTAAATCTAAAGGGCTTAAACCATTGCGGTGGATTAAATATTTTTCTGGTGGAACTATCAAAGATTATAATATTGTTTTCATTAAAGAGAAGGAGATTAGGTCTAGATACTATCACAATATTTTAATATTTAATTCAAGTTTGTTAAGATTAATCTGACAATCATTTACAAGTATCGAAAAAGAGTTTCAAAATTTCTGTACCTTATGTAAACTAACCATAGAATATATTGGTAATATCTACTTTATGTTTCCTGATTGTTGAAATCGAATACATAGTAGGCTGAATATCAATAAAATATGTATGGAATATCAAAGAGTTAATTTAAGAGAATATAGTTTCTAATGGATATTAGAATAAGTAACTAATGTGACAAATATAACCTTACTCTTTCGAAATTTTTCATATTTCGTAAAAAAACACCTACTAATAGAATATTTTTTCTCAAAATTTGTATTAATTTACCTTGAACAGGAGATTAATTAAAGTTGGATTCTAGAAAAGCTGCAATTCTTCATTGGATTAGGACTTTGACAGAATTCTTAGCGGCACGAGCATTAATTGGGTACCGTCCGTTATTCCTAAACACGTGAGTGCGACATTATAGACTCCGCTAATTGCATAACTGAAGCTCAATTAAATCTAACTGGATGGTTGGAACAACATTTTAAACTGGGTGAAATTACATGTTTTGTGCCAATGTCGAAGTGGATTAAATTCTTCTCGGTTTGTGTCACTTTTAATGAATATCTCTGGCCTTTCGCTGAATCCCTTTGCACTGTTGTTTCCGCTAGAAAACATTTAATTTACATTTGTTTTGGTACGAACTTTTCTCTACATCTCAATTAACGCTGAAAAGTAGAGCTATTCCCTAATGTCCATAGTTGTACCTTTTTAAAACGATAAGCTTCATTTTTTTGAACATTTGTAAGTGCTATTAAAATCATTTGCGAGTCGTATTAATTTTACTAACTCATTCAAAGTTTTTTAACAAAAAATTACTCATCTTCTATCGCTTAACGAAGAACATTTATGTAATATTATTTCTATTGCTACAATTGATCCATAATTTTCTCCTACACTGTAGCTTTTTGTCATCTTACCAGAATATATATTAAATGTTTGATTTTAAAAATTCGTCATAAAAATTTATGCCCGAGAGGATGATGTTTTACGTCATGATAATTTAAAGAAACACTTAGATAATTATCGGAATTATATGTTCATGTCTTTTAATATTATATCATATCATGAATGTTTATTATGTAGAATATTAAGAGCAATGATGACTAGGGATATCATGAAGAGAGACTTTAAAATTTTTCACGTGATTAATTATTTACATTCTATCATATACCAGATATTTTGTATGTAATTATTTAAGGCTAACGTTTAAAAGCTAGAGAGAGAATATAATGAATTATGGTTAATAGTACAGTCAAAATGAATCCAGCGATATTTATTGGTTTAACTTGAATGTGGGGAGCGAAGTTTTAGATTCATAGTTGGATTCCAGTTAGGGCATAAAAATTCCCGCAACCACAAAAAATTCACATCCCCAATGTAGGTAAGGGCTAAAGGATGCCAGACATTTTTTCCTCGACTCAGATCAATCCCATTTCCATTCGGTAGCAAAAACTAGGTTTGACACCGCCAGCAATTGCGGGGATAGAAAATATAGATCCGATAAGTAGATAGACAGATTTCCATTTTTCCAATTGTGCTGACTGACATTACAAATATTTGTTTTCGATTAAATTTAATCCGAGCGAAAAACGATTGCCTTTACTAGTCTCTCCGTTAACTATCCTATAGTTTAGCGATTAAACTGAAAATTAAATCAATTGCCTGAGTTTTCTTCCTGTCAGGTAAAGTTTCGTTTTAACGAGTTCTGACATATTTAATCAACTTTTAGAATTTCTTGAATAATCTGCGTTGATTTCCTAATTAAAAATCGAAGTATTTTATTGAGAATCGGGCTCAAAGTGTTTCATATAAATTTTCAATAATAATTTATGCAAGAATTCAGGTACGGTGAATTGATTTAACATGATAATTCGTACGATTAGAATGCAATATTAAACAGCAGAGAACAGATATCGAAGTCATTTCGATATTTTTTACTAGCATAATTTATATTTGATGCGATATTCTATTTTTAGAAATAATATTAACAAAATTTATATTGCTTAAATTTACTGTTATATCTATAAATATTATTACATTGATGTTTTTAATGGAATTTTTCTGTAAATTTTCTGCATGGAATTTTCTTTAAATTGACCGGTAAGTTATATATAAATAAGAATGATTAATTTAACATAAATCGAAACCTCTCATACAATTTTTTTCTTTGATTTAGGAAATAACAATGGACAATCTATAATGGTACTATTTACTTATTATTATTTGTAAAGCATTTCAAATTTCTCTAATCTACACTAAAACAGCCCTTTTTCTTTAATTCAGAAATGTTCTACTTATGAAAGAAATATGGGTGAATCGCTAAGTCATTGATAAATCGATCCTTGATGTAAATATATTGAAGAAACTTAATAAAATATAAGTATCTGTTGAATTTACTAAATATTCTTCTTTCATTCAGCATGACTGCCTTATAAAGAATCTATCTAGACTATATTAGATCCATCCTCCCAATATGAGAAGGGCGTAGTATTCGTCCCCATAGTAAAACATCCCGAGAATTAAAGTCACCACACAAAAGCGTTTTTATACACGTCCAGTGTCCTCGTTCATTTCCCACTATCATTAGACAGCATTTCCGTCGTATAATGGAGACATTTATTTTCGATATGAATGTATCTATGCATATTAGCCGTGTTTTATCCCCTTCACTTTTTGCCGCTAGGCAACTATAACAAAAGGCCATCATAAGAAACGGCAGCAGGCCGACGAGAAAAAAAAAGAATGGATTGAAGCATAATGCAGAAGAACGTTAATGAACGTGGTAATTTGGACGATGCGTCAGAAAAGGCGGAATGGCAAGTAACTCAATGAAGATATGGAATTACAAAAGGGCGAGATTGATAGTCTGCAATATTAATGGCTAGACTGGGCTTATCAGCGAGGGTTTTAAAGCTACCGTAAACCTCTTACGATCTAATCGTCAGTCGGGAAAAAACGTCCGTTTCGGAGGCGGCGCGAGACGAAAATTAACGCGTCCCATTCATTAATTACTTGTTATGACCCTTTCACTCATTAATCGCCCCTGGTTTGTAATGGGGAGAAGTCCGCAGCTATGCCGTAGGTGCAAATTAAAAGTGACGATGTATCGGCCGATATTGACCCGTTGCTTAATAACTCCAAACGTTACTCATTGTTTATTTCTGCAATTTTGCCGTCGACTGTTATGGATGCTGCGTCATCGCTATCCTCTGCTAAATAATCGCGAGTTGATCTTCGCGTATGCTAACAGTAACTTATATAGATTCAAAATGTGCGGAACGACGCATTAATTCTGTGGAAGTGGGATTAATATCTAAAAGTAGAATGGAATAGAAACATCAAATTGAGAAAAATATAGTTAGAAGTGATTTAGGATGACGTAATACTATTTTACTGAATATTGTATATTACTGCTCATATAAGCAATACCTAAGGAGCCTTTATCTTCAATGAAAATTTGTTATCTTTAAGTTAAAAGGGTAATCATTATATCAGTTCTAACTAAATAAATTTTAAGGTTATGTAAAATTCATATTCTATGAAACTACGGATAAAAAAGTTATATTCCATCCTAAATTCTTCTTAGTTGAAAATGCATAAACATTACCAAGCAATAGATGAACTGATAATAAATCATCTGCTACAAAAATACAGTTTAACAGGTAAAAGAGTAAGCAATTCGACAAAAAAGGAATACATATCGTGATTTATCAGAGTGAATTTAAATGACACGTAATATTTAATGACCGGAAAACTTTACAAATTTTGTACAATATCAAAAATAACTTTATTATTTTGTGAATTTATTTATTTTGTGAATTTATGCAAATTTTATAAAAAACGTTTCGATCATTAAATCGTTGTTTCGCTAAGTATCGCCCTTTAATATTCAATCACGCAATTTATCATAATTTACCGGACACTGAGTTAAAATAGTTCTCGCTGTACTACACTCTATTTACTACATATATTTAATCGCAGGTTTAGTTATTCAAGTTTACTAAAGCTTCTTACAGGCATTCACGTAATAGCTACTCCAAATCAAATAAGTCTTACGCTTTTTATTTTTCATCAGAAATTGCCGATGAAAATTTTTTTGTATCCATTCAAGGGACCCGCCGATTTTTCAATTATGGAGGCCAAAGTGAAAAATAAAGTCATTACACATCCATTATTTCGAGGGAATGGAAATTCGACCGAAATTTCACTCTCGATATTCTACCCGGTCATGTTTCCACGAGTCAAAAAGGAGGTCATTATTTATACACGATTACGGTGATCGAGGTAACAAGTGAGAGTAAATTACGCATCTTGTTACTTTTCTGTGGGGAAAATTGCTGGAAAGATGATATATTGCCTTTCAGATCGACGCTTTCAGATATCAAATGTTGGTATGATTGCCAATTAATGAGATAAAGAGGTAATGTATGGGCCAAAAATATTTTGGATCAGTGAATTACTCACTGTTTTGATTCAATTACTCGACTGAGAAATGCTGAGGTAGAAAGAGCGGACTTATATAGATATTGTTCTCAGAAAGTAAATAATACTGTGGGAAAGAATATTTATTAAAGATTAGAATTTGATTTATATACAGTTGACTGCTCAGTATATTTCAGTAGATACTCTTTATGTAATATAACACTCTCATGAGACACTAGGAGATAATACAATCTACTGTTTATTAACTAAAATAGTCAAGTTTTTCAGAATAGCCAATTCTATTGGAAATATGCATGCATGTCTATAAATGTATTAACATATTTTAGATATATACTACGTACATATCTACGTATATTAATTTTACGACTACTATCGTTTAATCATCTTAGAAAATGTATTCGAGAAGTAAATAAGTATTGTGACTATTCATGGCGTATATATCAAAAATATATTTCCCAAAAATAGTACCTACTCGACAAAATAAATTCCAGCAACACTTCAAAGAATAGGCTAAATGTGAATGTACTCGGTGGATGAATCCTAATTTAAATGGGTTAAAAGAGCGTATGAGCATTAAGTTATCCAGCACGCTGGCAAAAATCCAAACTAACAAACGGAAAAAGAATATTAAGCACTTCATAAATTTCTCATTAAAAAGATTTACTATCACAACAAATTAGTACTAAATTATAACTGAAAATAAAGGACGACTAACCCAGAAGTACTTGCGGAAATAAAACAATTCTGTCTCACTGAATACACTTGAAATGTCTATCACCAAACTAAACTTTCATCTTGCGTAACATGTGTTTGTGATTTACGTTGTCGATCCAAAGTGTCATAACGATAGATATTACTATCACTGTTATTTTAAAAGAAAACCCTTGTAATACATCAATTTGACACTTTTTCCAAATAAGATTGAGAAATAACGAATACACCTGCGTGCTACTGGAGATGAGGAACCACAATGTATGTCAAAGTATTCACGTAAAACCATGGAACACTTAATGGATTTTTAGGATCAAACTGAACTCTTCTCATCTTACTTTTAATGGGATATTCAATCCTCTCGTTCATAGTTCACGGTTTCCATAGCTGAGGATCATTGTAAGAATATAAAAGATCCTTCTAGTACCTACAAGATCCCATCTGCACACCAAAGGCTAAGATCAGCCCAACTATTCCTCAACTATGTTCATTATTACGTCAACGGCGCGGGTCACTAATGACTGGCCTAAAATTTTCCCCGAAAGGAATATCCGGAGAACAAAGATGACCTCTATATAACAGCCTTGTGAAACGACGGGAATTGGAGAATAGAACCTTAAGGGTCGTTCATACAATATTCAGATATTAAACAGTCCTTCACCGAGGTTGTATTTAACACGGAAAGGTTTTTTATTTCGGACCCTTTTTAATCCCTCTCAGATGATGCGGATGACCTTGTACGGATGAAATTAAAACAGTTTCTTCCGCCCTGTTTCAATTTAATCCCGCTATGCAAGAATCTCATTTGGGGCCACGATCGTCACTTTTCCGGATTTAGGGCGCAGAATTAGGACTCCTACACTACATCCAGGTCACCGAGGGAACATTGTTATGAATCCTAGCAACATTGATTGTAGATCTCCACATTAGAACAAATCGTAAGGGTTTAATAAGTATCACGCTCGGTGATGCTAGACTGTTAATAATATCAGCTGTGACTTAATCAAAAATTTTCAGGGATTTATTTTTATCTCAAAAGTCAAATATTTTCCTGAGTTGCTATAGATAGTTTCTATTTAGTTATTGGTACTCCATATAAGATATCACAGTTTGGAAATCGGTCGAGGAATAGGAAATTTAGAGAGAAAATTAGGAAGTTTGAACTTTTTACATTAAAAAAATCCTTTTAATGTAAAATTTATAAATTCTCCCATTGTCATTTCACTACAGAGTTTCTAAATACGTCAATAATCTCGACTGATAAAGTAAAAATTGTAAAATTCTAATAAAAAATCAATCTGATTGTGTTAAGCATCAATATGACTTGATCTACATTGGATAAAGGTTGATGACCCAATTTCTTGTGATAGTAATTTTTGCGTTGAATTAATACCAGTCACTTTCAAACTGGAAAAATAGCTGCTGAATATAGCTGCTAAACTAAAGTGACTTAGGTGTAGAAAGAAAATGTATGGGAGGCATAAATTCGGGATAAATATAAGTAGAAGCTAAAAATAAGTTGCAAAGATCAGCAATGGGTAGCTATCGCCTTATCAATTTTATTGTGATAACTTTGATAAAAGATGATTATTTAATAAATCTGTAATTGTAATGTTTTACTTATAAGAAGATAGTGAACGTAATTTTGAAAGTATCTAAGGGACGGATGATTTAACAGGTCAATCATATCCATATTGGAAGTTATAAGGAAGGCTAATATAATCCATTGGACAAGCAAAAATGTTCATGTTCTTATCAGGCTACGTTTATTTCAACCATCTTATATGAAACGTAAAGAATTTATGGCCCTTTTTACAGTCATAGATATTGAATATATGCCAGGCGTTTGGAACTCCTGGACCTCATTTCTGAAGGGCTCTACTCCTCTATATGCCCATTATGCTGATTTCAACACTTGGGATGCACACGGAACCACATTTGCGAAACACTCAGCAAAAAAAGCTAACAGAACTCCTATCTAGCGAAGACTTAAGGAAAATTCGAAAGCATCACGTCATAACTATTTTTCATCTTCTATTCTCGTTTCGGGCGATAGGAAACCATCACGATGCAACTTTTTTTTTCTGCCTCTCACATCGCACAATGGTAAAAACCTTCGCAGCTGCATCGCGTGGGAGTCGAATCCCATCAGCATTCTAGTAATGGGTAACATCTGAGACTCAATGAGTCCCTCCCACGTGCACGAGTTCATTCTCGTTCCCCCAAAAACTTTCACTCCGAAAAAAATCGATATTACGTCTGAATGTGTCCTCATCAAATTCCTTTCATTTTTTAAAGGCGTTTTAGCTTGTTTTGTACACTATTGGAAGCTGAAGATGGATGCGAGAGATGGGCTATAGCATAATGTACTTTCTTTTACTCTTATCCTTACTTCAGTTGAAAGAGACTTGGAAGGGAGTGTAGGAGGACTATTGCTATTTGAGGAGTAAGGGTGGTGCGCTGACAACTACCAGAGACGCGGGCTTTAACTCCGCTGTCCATCTTAACTCCCTTAGTTAGGTTACTTCCATGCCGTGAAATTAGAGCTTCAAGACGAGAAAATGAGATTAACTTGCATATATAGTCCTTTGAAACTAGGGCGGAAGAGGCAGTGAAGGCGGTCGATATGCAATCAATTAGTATCCAATTGTTACTATGGAAACAATTGACATTTATACGAAAAAAACGATCTTTTATATAAAAATACAATAAAATAATTTTTATAAATATTATAAATAAAAAATAATAATATATGTAATATATTTAATTTAAAATTTAAGTTAAAGAAACGTGAAGAAATTGAAAAAAATGAACCGGAGAATTCTATAATAAGAAGCATTTAAAAAACTGCCTTTCCATGCCTTCTTGACGTAATGAAAAACGAATATTCGTTATCGTTTTTTTTATTTTTTTAGACGCCAATTAGAATGATAGCTTCCCTTTAAACTCTCGAGTGTGTCTCCAATATAAATCTCAGAATTGTTATTTCCTATCGGTGAATAGGATTGTTGTCTCTCTACTTCGAATTCGACTTTCGTATCCCAGTCAACTTCTTTGAGGTCTTTTGGAATTTGCGTCCTCGGAGTGGATAGCAAATCAATATGTTATTCATTCCAATTCGACTTGATCTTTTTCTTTGGACTCCCATGCGTGGGAGAAAGCCATTTGAGGTATATTCTTTGAGCCATTCCTCCTTAAGAAAGTGGAATATACGGGATACCCGCCCAAGGGTCTCTGACGCAGCCTTAGACGTCTATAATCCCGTCTCAGACTAAGAAATAAGCAGGAAATTCTTAGTTCCGAAAATACTTATTTCTTTTCAAACTACTTAAGGTTCTTCTTTAAATTAGTTGGTAAAATAATGAATTGTTTAATAATAGACAGATCTCAAGTCCTTGTGTAGTCATGAACTATACTATCACACAATTAAATTTACCTTTCATAATAATTTAAACGTAAAAAAACTAATTATTATTTTTGTTACCTATCACAGATAATTCCTAGATTTTCAACTATGTGACGATACTTATATTTGAGTTATTGTTCATGCTTTTCACTCAAAAATCTACTCCACTTTAACAAATTTATTGAATAACACAACTAGCAATGAATTTTATTCAATTTCAGCAATAAAGGATATCAGTTCATTGTACATTTGCAAGCAGAACAAGTGATTTACTGTTAAAAATATACTTTTATCAGAACAATATATAAATTAAAAACTGTTGCTATAACAATGCATAGGATAAAAACTATACTCAAAATTCCTGCCTTCTAAAATACTCACTCTAAAAACTGAATTTATAAGTATCCTCTTTTCTAGTCTAATAATTTTATAACTCTATCACTATTTTAGTGACCATAGGCTTTCGTAACCAGCCGAACAGTTCTCCATCGTTTTATTGGATTGCACACTTATGTATACCGTTCCCTAAGGTTCGGGTCTGGGAAATTTCATTTTCCTCTTACGTCATCTGCGTAGGTGTTTTCTTTCCGCATTTTCCCTCCTCCATCTATATTTTTCATCACTTATTTTTAATTCAAAGGTGACGGTCGAGGTGATGGAAATGTGAGGCGTTTAATCTTTTTACTGAAATTTGTCTTCCCATCTCCTTTACTCTAACAATAACTTGAGGCAAAATTTAAATTACGGAGCCTAAAATATAACACCGTATCACTTTTATAATGAGGAAAACACAGGACAACTACCGATGAAAAAGTATTTTTAAACTTAACGGAGCATTAGAGATTAAACGTGTTAAATCAGTGTGATATAATCCTGACTTTAACGCTATTTAGAATTATATTGGATATTATAGCTATATATAGAAATGAGTCATTTTTGGATGTAGATCATGGTATGGGGATTACAGATTACTTTTATTAGTGAAATCGTGAATTTATATAATTTATGCATTTCAAAGTAATATATAGGATTGTACATGTAATATTGAAGTTAAGAGTAATTGATAACCGTTTTTATATTGTGTAAATACTATATTTAGTGTTATTTAAGTATTTAGGGCCTACTTTTCTGGATAATTTGGTATTCTAATGTTATGTCAATGGCCACTTTCGTTATTATTTTAAGTTATGCGTAATGGATGTTAAATACAGAAAAATGTAGTATTTTAGGACCTAAAATGTATTCCCTACGAACATATTTTACCCAGTACACAGGCTCATATCATCAATTGTAACTCCACAGTGCGTTAGATTTAATCATTGTTTTCTGAGCTCCCTAATGTCGTGAATATTACCCACCAACTGCGAACCATTTTTGTCTCATTTGCTTCTACGCTTTTAGGTAAGGGCAAGGCCGTATCCAGGTCCTGTGGAAACGTATCTATTGTGTTGATAACAATGCGCGGTGGAGACCCTGAATGGACGAGATAAGTAGAAGAAATGAAGGGCTGAAGAAACTCGGGAAAGTAAAGCGTGATGTATCGCTTTTTGACCCGGAGTGCCACAAGGTATAGCACTCGCTCCCCTTTCACTCTTTATCCTTTATTTCTCCCTTAAGGACGTGGCCCTCCCCCTCGGGCACGTTTGTGCGAAACTTTCTCGCGAGATGGCGCGTAGGATCCGATATATTTCTTTTGGAGAGGTGCCTCGGGGAAGAACGGATTAACAATAACCCCTTTCTTTCTCTGTCTTCCCCATCCTTTCACCGCTCATAAGAACTGCCTTTTCTCCACTAACGCCCTCCTTAAATATTCACCAAAGTAAACTTTTTTCGCCGTCTTTTGTTTCAAAACACATCGCTTCGTTTTCATTGTCGCCCAAAATGCTTCCGTCCTCTAGCGACTTCTTTGTTTATCGGTTCAACGGCATGAATCATAAATGAGAGAATTTTCGGCAGCAATTATATATATGGCCGCTGAATTATTACGATGGGACTCGACCGAAGATGGAATGTTTAGCGCAAATGCATACGCATTATGCGGAGATTTTTGAGAAAGCTTTAACCTTTTAAGGAAAATTTCACTTTTGATCCTGGGCTGTAGAAAAGACCTTAACTTCCTTTTATAATACTTTAGCCTTATTCCTTCGAGAAAAATTTAAGAAGAAGTTTTTCTATACTGGCATATAATTGGACCTAGATTGTGACGAAAGCAAACCGCTAACTTTCATAGATCTACGTAACACCTCATTAATTAGCTACGACACCTACTGTTACATAATTAATCTAGAAAAAATAATTGAGGATACAGATTTTCTGATTTTTATCTAGATTGCACTACCAATAAATGTTATCCATATATCAATAACTTATTTTAACTTGACGTCAACATTATATTTTGAATTGATCTTGAAAAGATTAATTATTGATAACATTTTAAGCTAAATATCAATGAATATTAAAAATTTCCATCGAATTTCAACTTTTTCGAGTTGTTTAGTATAAAATATCCTTCTCGGGAAAGGAACCAACCAGAAAATAAATTCTGGCTTCATTCATGATAATTACTCTTAAAAATTGAAAATATCAATATCAAAAAAGTTCTGGATACATCTATTCCGTGATTTATGCTTAACAATCCATCAAAAAATCACGAACAAAAACCATGTGACGTACTTTGCATCGTCAAAGCTTTATCATACTCAAAATTTCTTGTCACCATTACGTAAATTCCCAATATTATACTCTCAAGTTACAAGGAATTCGTGGGGATTTAAATCTCTCGTCTCCTTTTAATCCAATCCATCGACTGTTGCTTGGAGCAGAATGAATTGGCTTTGGAATCCGATCGCGTAGCAACGAAGCGTGGGAAGACCGATATGGGCGATATATAATTTCGCAAAGGCATTTCCACGTAATTATAACTTAAGCAACTCGTTTTAAAAAAACCTCGGAATGCAGCGCAAAGACTGCTAAAACGACATGAATTCCGGAGAGAAGAGAGGTTCTCACGGCGTCATCACAATAGCGTCATCCGTCCCTCAAATATGACCTCTTTTCTATCCATCAGAGACGGAATTCCTTTGTTTTTGAGTCTGACGCCATCGCATGCCCAAAGTGCCCCTCGTGGTTGGATTACTTCCCTCGGGGCGAAGAATGCCGCACACGTTGCTCTAAAACCCTTTCCCGTGGTCCCTTTTTTTCCACCCCTTGGAATTTCGGGTTCTCCGTGAGCCAGGTATCCTCTTTTTACGCTCAGGTATTTCGGGGCGACATTTCTCCTTCTTTTGTTTATTCGTACGGAAGATAAATCGAACGTCGTTTGCGTTCCCTCAAGGCATTGAAAAAGACAGCTCTGGGTGGAGGTTAATTCGCCGCCGAGAGAGTGGATTCCGTAATGGGAGAGTGGATTTAGTATTCAGCCGATAGATAAGTGGAGGGATAGGAATGGCAAATTCGTGTCGCGAATCTGATCGGAGGCTGTGTATTGGTGGAGTTACGAGAGTTGGAGAAATCGATGGAGTCGACGGGAAAAAATTAGGTACGAGGATTGATAAAGCCACTTGATGAAGTACGTGTCTTTATCGCCTATTATCGAAACGAATCGAGCTTATTTAGGTGCCTTTTTCGGCAAAAATAATAATTCTCATGCAGTCAAACTTTGGTTAATTCGTAAAGTATTTAAGTAAATCGTCTAAAATCCGTTTTAAGTTACATCTGTTGTTAAGTTAGTTTTACTAAAAAATGAATTTTTACTAACCGAAAGAAAACCTTCCCCTTATTCAAATAGAAAAATAGAATTATATTATTTTCTATAATTGCTAGGTTAAATTATGAACGGACTCATTATTTCTTCTAATTTCATAAACTGCTATATGCTACAGCGAAACATGAAAAATGTAGACGAATTCTAGGAATAATAAAGTCCAAAAGAGTCAAACTGGGCAGACATTAATATAAAAAATAACCTATATCTATGCTATAAAAATAACATATAACGATTTAGCATCGCATCCCATATATTTGAGAACAAATTGCATTTTAATTCAAACATTTAGATCTTATCTCTTCACAAAATAGCGCGCATCGTATTTCAATGTTTGTTTAAATCATTCCCATCGTAACCGCCTTGAAACTGAGACAAATTCTTTTTCCCCCTTTGGAGGGTTGGAAGCCATTCGTATGGAACTAGACCTACAAACCGAGAAAGAATCGGGGAGGGGGGTGGAGTAGAAAACCCTTCTCAACGTTTCCTTAAGAAAGGAAAAAAATCGCCTCGCAATCTGAAATCAAGTAGGGCAATCTTCTACCAGGACGTCCCGGAGCAGAAGAAGTCTCCGTAAATCGCATTTTTCTAGATAAAAATCTTCCTCCGGCTCAGTGTTTTCCCCACCTAATCAAATAATTTATCCTAATTTGACAACGTTCGTAGGGAACCCTGTCTTCTTTCTTTTGGCCCGATTCATGGCTCTGTTTGCCGGGTTGCGCCAATTTGTGACCACACAGATTAACTTCGAGTTCCGAAGATTAGCGTGGAAGGGAGAGTTCGGGATTTAGAAAGTGGGGAGAGATAGCGTGATGGAGTGGAAGGGAAAGGAATCCGGTGACAATGTTTTCAGAGAATATCGGGGTTAAAGAGGGAATAAATAAGTCGAAGGAGACGGTCCAATGGTAGTGGGATCTGATTCTAGATCGTTAAAGGAATGAGCGATGGGGTATCCATCGTGGACGCATAACTACATCGCCCCTTCATTACGTGATATTCGAAGAATTTTTTCTTCAAATTGTCCGTTACCATAGAAACTTATTCTGAAGACGAAAATAAATCTGGTGGATTCCGAAAGGATTTTGCACATCGAGATGAAATTCAGGATGGATCGCTGTAATAACCAGGGCATTCTTTTTCTTGAATGCTCCGAAATTCTACAAAAAATAAGATTAGCAGAAATCTTGGAGGTAATGAGTTGGAAGAGGAGAAATTAAAGGAAAAGTACTAGAAAGTGGACATCTAAATGAGGAATAAATTACATCTGGAGAAGATAAAAGAAAGTGAGTCTCGGTTGGTGCTATTCATTCGAACGACATTCGTTGACTTTTATCGATGTTTACTCCTTTCTAAAAACATTTTTCGTCGTAGAATATGTGCATCATTATGACTGCTGTTTTTATCACTCCTGTAAGTCTGAGCGCAAAATTGATATTCCGCTTCATGTTTTAATGATCCAAAAATCCTTCCACTTTGACACTATTTTTCCGTGCGGAAGATTTATAACATTACGTTCATTAATTTGATGCTCGTGATTTTTATCGTCACCGGTCGTTAATCTTTCTTTTCCCAACTCTTGAGACATTACCAACTTCTGTTTTTTGTAAGAATTCGGTGAAGAATTTTAGGCTACATATAATTTTGTAGAAATTAACGTGTGACTCTTCAAAATGTTTTACTCGCTTGATAATATAGAAATATTTTTCAATATTGCGCATTGATAGTTAAACTTTTTTATGATCGAAAGGTATAATAACTATCACGCTTTATTTTGAATTACAATTTATCTTTTCTGTATGAATTCAATTCAATCAAAACTTAAATCTTAAACTTTTTGTGTATATTCGAGTAATCCATTCTTTATTTATTATTTTTCTACACATTTTTTCATTTAATTTAATTTTTATGATACTTTTTTGTGAAATAGAAATATTAAAAAAATTACAATGATTCATACGGATATATCTCATGAAATAATTATTTTAGTACAGTATTCATAAATATTTTACCAGAAGTGAAGTACATATCCGAGTCGTTTCTTTAAATACGATATGTCGTTATTAGATCTTATCTAATAAACATGTATCAGATATCTTACGACTTTCCCATACATACATAAGATAAATATATTAGAACTATCTCCTAAGATAGCTGGCATATCTTTCTTCAAAACCAGGAAATGATTAAATATTAAAACTCATACTCAATTACAAACTCATTTACCTTCAAGACAAACATACGTTAGAATTTTAAACTGAAGAATCTAGTGTTGTAATCGCAAACCCTCTAGGTGAAATCCCACATTCCTTACACCCACCTCGATCAATAAACAAACCTCCACGCAAGATATATATTCTGATCAATTGATTACCCAACAGTCCATCGATGAGCGCTCCAGTCTTCTGAGACGTCGATGACTAAAGGGCTTAGAGACGACGTCAGTGGCAGGCGATTGGAAGGCAGGTGTTTGGGAAAGCCATCGAATGCGAGGAGATTCGAGGGAAACGTACAAAAGGAAGAGAGAGACTCTGTTTGTGAGGATAGATTAGAGCGATACTTGGGAAACAAGGCTTAATCTGTCCCTTACGCCTCGAGTTTGATGAGAGGACATATAATAGATGCGCGTCTGACGAACTCACTTTCTGGTGTGATTCGATTACGTGCGCACCAGGGGAATCCCGCATGACCGCTTATCTGGAGGACAAGAGGGGGGGAGTGAATGACGCGGTGGGAGGTGAGAAAATCAGAAGGAAGGTAGACCGCCATATGTAAAGGGAATTCCAGGGAGTGTGGGAGTAGACCACAGATTGTAAGGTGAAGAAATGTAAAAAGCACTTCTACAAGAGAAGAGGTTTGATGAGGGTGCTTTAATTATGGAGAAAACCCATCGAAGGACTTAAAAATCGAGAAGTGAAAGAGGAATTGATGCTTATCCAAAATTAAGGGCGTTATTCCATATTAAAAAAGCTTTAAAAGTGTTTATTTAAATGGTTACTGAACATTGATTGAATTTAAGTCAAGAGAAAATTTAAATTAAATACCCTTTAAATAAAAATTTATGAGGGGAATAAAGATAAAGATCCGCTTAAAGTATGTAAGAGAATATCATCAAATATCTGACTGCAGAATTTACATGCTATCTTTGCATATAAATGCATCTTTTCCATAATAGTTATTAAGAAATTTAGTATACCAAATAATGTAGAGGTACGTTTGTTAAATGTTTTTTGAGTTAAGAAATAGTTAATACAGAAATGTTCAGTTATTTTTAGTGCAATGCCGGATTATTCATACTTAAGTGTCGATATGAATTCAGGAATATACAATGAGTTACGTAGTAAGTAAGTAGCTTGTTTACAAATAAAATATTCCCATTTTCAACGTTATTCCATTCCGTATTATAATTTATAATTATATATATATTTACCCTATTCATTCAAGAATGTATAAAGTTAACTCCTTAAATCACTCCTTGAAAATTAGTTATCTGATCACAACCCCGCATTTGCCAGTAATTTTCATCCTGTAACACTCCGTTCCTATGGAAATTAAACACCAACTCAGTCCTCATCTCCCAAGAAGATCTCTCCCCTTCTCTCAGGGCCTTTCTTGGCTAATGGCAGAAGGGATGAAGGTTCTAATCTTCACCTGAATGAACACACACCATGCAATTCATAGACGTCCGTTTGATTTCCACTCAAACCGCAAACGTAATTGAATTCGGCTCCGCGGAGAAAACAAGTAAAAACCGAGATGGTAGCTCCTCAAGCGGACACGAATTAAACTAATTAATGCACACCCGGTAAGGAGAACGAGGATGACCAAACGAGACCTGGAGAAAGAGGGTGTACGAGGGGAAAGATCGCATTACGAGGAGGATATGAAAAATTTGCCGCCACCTTAATATTTACGAGCGACCTTTTGGTTAGGCCTACGGAATTTGATCCCAGGTCTGGAAAACCACCCTCTCTCTCTATTTACTCATATCGGGGGATATAAGTTACCGCCCGCTGCAGCGCTAATTTAACCAGATTTTCTCCGGGCGAGATAACGCGGATGTGATACCGCTCGGAAGAATAATCAAGGCCTGGAAACTTGGTTCGGACCTTTTAATACCGAGAAAGTAATTAATGGGAGGAGATCTTGGCGAGGATTCGGTGTGCGTCTTTAGGAGGGGCCGTGACGAGTGGCGAAATTACGTTCCCTTTAAAACTTCCCAAATGAAGCGGAGACCTCATTAGGCAACTTTCGCCCTTTCGATAAAGGGGTTTCATTCACTGGGCGATGGATGAACTCCGCCTGTTGGATATGGTCCTTCGTTGTCGGAAGAGACGGGAATCGGGTCTCTTCTGCAGCAGACTTCGGTCACGAGCTGTTTATAGTTCGCGTGATTACTTCAATGGGCCAAAATAAAAATGAAAAGTTAAATAACTTAATAACAGTGTTTATAACCTCTATCGTCGACGTAATTATTTATACAAGTCATTTACTTTCGTTCATCATTATCTGACGTAAACAATTATATCGTAAGCATAATCCATGAAAGGTAAAATAAGGAAATAATTATTCATTCTGTTTGATGGAGTTTCTCAAAAGTAAGCCTATTACTGCGAATTATTAAATGAATATTATTACCTATGAGCCGCTATAATCACATATGTCAGTATAATCTGTATATATTTATAAAAACGATGTAAATTCAACATATGTCGTGAATTATTAAGTAAAAATAGGTCACGTGTAGAAAGGATAATACTAAAAAAATTTAAATAATGAACTTTCAGGATAAATAAAAATGTTCTAAATTAGATTTAATTAAATTCACAGTGTACGAAAGTAGAATTTCTCACATATAACATTCTATTCTAACATATATGTCGATAAAATGTTTAAAAAATATTTTTATACTCTATGCTAACTCGGCTTTGAATTCGTGATAGTTGCTTTTTTCAAAATATTGTTGCTTGAGCTTATTCGAGGTCAAGCTAGAATTATTTAGGATGGAATGTTTTAATAATGAGAACAAAATAACCAAAATATTGAAGTATATTTTTTTAGAGTTCAAAATAGTAACGAGCTATTTTTAAAGTTCACATTATTAACTCTATTCTACAACGTATAAAAATCAAGAACAGTTCAATTAAAGATCTTTATTTTTTCACTTAACGAGTCTCTACGGAATGTTCAATCTCATCATTGATTCAATCTCCAATCCTTTTATACACAAATAAACGCAGTGAGATCGCTAATTAACCCTTTTTTGTCCTTCTTAACTTAATTTCGCATTCAATGGAGACCTGATTGGATAAAAATTGGTCGGAATTAGGTCGGTGATTCCGACCCAAAAAAGAATTTTCTCGTAATGCAATTTTTAATTTCTAGAATCATCGCATGACGCTCGTTACTGCTTTTTACATTCGAATCAGCTTCAAATTTAATTGCAAAATCTATATTTTTATGTGTAGAATTGCTAAATATTACTTTATGTGAGCCAATTGAAATTATAAACCGTGATGATGGAGTTAAGTTCGATAGATTATTTCTTTCATCAATTAATCAGCAGAGAGAATTAAAAATATAATGAATGTATAATTACCTGTACTTTGTTATTGGAAATGAAAGGAGAAATTAAACTAACTATATTTACTATATATATAAGTATTACCCAATTATTCGACTTAATAAGTCTAAAAACTAAAATCGTAACATTTAAATTTATTTAATTTGAATAAATTTGATCAATATTACCGTATTTGAAGCTTAGATTATATGAATATTATCTACTTTATTTTCAAGTGGACATATTCAAAAATCGAAAGTCCTTGTTCAGAAATAGACATGAAAATTTGAATTAGTTCGAAACTGGGTTTTCTAAATAACTTTCATGCACTTTTTAGGGCAACATTTAAAGATATCAAGCCAATCCAATATTATTTAATAAAACAAAATACGTATAACAATATATATTAGTGCACACGAGAAATTCGCTACAAGAGGAACTAGCTTATTCTTGGCGAATAAACCAAGTCGTACTGCTAGTTTATTCACCTTTGATTCCAAATGCATCGTGCTAAAGAGCTATACTGCGCTCATAGGAAATGCTATTTGAGGCATTGAACACGTGCGTGCCTACACTGGTACGTGTACAGTCGTAAATTAATGACCGAATTCGAGAATAGTTTGGATACCTATAGAGAGACTCGAGACCTCGTAAACCAATCAGTTTGACTCGGAATAGAATCGGCCTCACTGCAAACAAAAACAGAAAGTTCGAGCGACATGCTGACCTCTTAAAAGTGGGGATTGCGTAAATGTATGCGCAGAAATCAAAGTCGTTCCTTCCCAAAGTGGAATCGGCGTGATTTCCAATTTCTTAGCTTCGTTTTTCTACGGGCGTTTCCTTTTTTATTCTTCTTGTTTACTCGATCGGATATTCCGTCCGGGATTCCGTCCGACGCTGAATCAATGTTTGAACTGAGGAGTTCACGATTCCCAGATGAAGTTCCTATGGAATTCCATCCCCGCTAATCCCCACTTGTTCGCCGAATTTTATGTTTGGGCACGAACGTGTAGTAGGCGAATGACGCTCTCGCGGAGGGAAAATGTCTCTCTTTTCGGAAAACATTTTTTCAAGTCGATTGTCTACCGGGAGCATTGTCACGGGGGATTAAGTGTGTTTCCAAGGGAATGAGATTTAGGGGCAGAGAGAGTAGTGCCCGTTGCCCCGTTCCATTAATTCATTGCCTCGGCAGATGATGCATACGGTGCTTGCATTAGTACGCCTACGTGATGATATACGCCTTGGATTGCTACGGGAAAGCCCTCCGAGAATACGTTTGTTCCCGAAGTTTTTTTTTATCACTGCCGTTCTTAAGTTGTAATCCGTCTTATTTTTACTAGATTATATTACCGTAGAGTATGATGGGGGAGCTATAATTTTCCTGTATATGATATAAGTACTTTAGCCATAAGAAGTTCCACCTCAAGTCATATGACTCATACACGTATTAAGATAAGGTTTGTATGAGCGATGAATTTATTTAAAAATGGTGTATATATAAGTGTTATCAATTAACTTCACCTGAATTCTACCTGTAAGATTAAGGCTTAGAAGAAAAAAAAAATAATACCTCCTATCTAGAGTCTTCATAAGATATATATAACGAAAAGATGATGATTATTGATATATTGTTTCGTAACCTGTAATATTGTAACTACGAGAAGGGTATCGAAAGCAAATTAAATTATCAATCTTGTCGGACTCTTTAGTTAGTAGCTGTGATCTAACAGACTTCAATGGCAACAGACGATTCACTTTACCTCTCAGGAAGTGACTAACGTGTATAATAAATGAATATTAAAAGTGAAAAGGCTATTTTCGCTCCACAAAGGTATTTTGTCTCACGAATATTTTTAAAAGGTTTTGTTACCTTAATATGGAGAGGAATTTAACGATGAGAAGTAATTTAATGTCCGAAATAGAACTTAGCGAGGAGATAAATGAAGGTGAAGAGTTAAGGTTCTAGGTGAGAGGTTTTTTAGAGAAAGTGATGATTAGACAGTGTTGGCCAATGATTGAGATTTCTCAGGAGAAAGCAATTGGCAGAGAAATGGGAAAGATAATGGTGGATTTGGAAATCCTAAGGGTCGAATACATTCTACTTCAACACGGAAGAGAGAGTTATTAGGATAGATTCAGGTAAGAGGCATGGGGGAGGAATTAATTGCAAAAGATTTCATTTGGAAAGGTTTCCTTAAGATCGTTGTAACTTTGAGAATAATATCTTCTTCGTAATATTAGATCCTCTACGGTATCATTAGCCCAATCTGTATGTTCTGCCAATTGAGTGCTGGGAATCTACAGCTGTAAATACGTGACAACGGTGTAATCTCCTGGATATAGGCTACTCGCAACGCATCCGCCACTGGAGTTAGTCCGTTTGCTTTTTCAGTGACGCATTGCGAACGCCTATTATAATCGAAACAATTATAATTCTGGGTATGATTTTCGAAATAAAAACCGAGACTACATTAAACAGAAATAAACGCACAAATGTATTGCTATATATTGTTCCTAAGTACGGCAGCTTATGATTAATTATTGATCAAAACTCTGACAATATATTTGGATGCAAAATGCGACACAATATTCAACAAGACAACGCACTATATCATTCCTGTACATAGATACTAATGACGTAAATTACCTTATAGCTCTTATTAGAACCAGTAAGATTTTAACGGAAAAGCATCTATATTAAAAATCTATTATATAAAAGTAGATAACATTCCTTACTCTCGCAATATGCATTGAAAACAACTGAAAAAACGTACGCATTGTGAAATTTACTGAAAAAATTAGTCATTTACTATAAATCATAAATAAACTTTAATTTTCCTCCACGACTTATGAAGATAAACATAAAAATTCCTGGAACATATTTATGTATAAGATTCCAGAAATTGTCACTCAAATAATCCGCAAAAAATTCTTATCAGAGCGTTTGAACTATAAGCCAACTCATAAGTCAGAATGTATACTTAACAATAGTGCATTCCCATTTCAGAAAAAAATTCAATAAACATCTCACAAACGGTTGTTATAAATTAGTGTCAAACGGTTTGGGAACAGCTTCCTGAATACGATTAGCATCTCAGGGAACACGTGAAAAAGGGGTGCAGCGGCAGAGAAGGCGGGACGAGGCGAAAACGAACGCCCACTCTCGATCTCATGACGCGGGCACAGAGCTGCTGAAATGGTCGTATCAGCAGACACTTGATATCTGTTGCCACTCAGCGGAAGGACTGAAAACGGGGGGCTTTAAGCGGCAGAACGGCGTCACGCCCGTTTACGCCACCGCGACGCCCTAAACTTCAACCAACGCCTGCAGAATCGAGTGCGAATGCATTTGGATTGCGGCTGCAAATGGAGAAGGGATTGTATGGATACAATACGGATTCTGCTCGGACGCTTTGAAAGGCGGTTTTCATCGCCTCCCTCAAGAGAAGGAGTGGAAGAAAAAGACGCTGGGGTTAGGGGACTTTGTAGTAAGGGAGCCGGATTTTGATATTGTGCCCCGAATGTGACAAGTTCCAGAAAATGTACAGGAACTGTAAAATTTACTTTACGTTATTCTCTTTTCCGTACGTATTTTACAGGAACTCCTTTTCAGTATTCTCTTTTTCTACTTCTAATGGAAACGTTTATTTTTCCCGACTCGAATGATTTATATTTTTCAAGGAAATCATTCTTTATTGCTTTCTACCCCTTCTGATTTAAGGTTATGAGTTATATGTCACTTTAAGGATATATTTTCCCAAGTACGATAAACAATGAGAAAAGGTCATAAAAATTTGCCGATTACAGAGTATTTCAACCTTCTAAACAAGATGATAGGTGAATATTAGGAAGACATAGGTTTAGTAATATTAAAGTATAATATGTCTAGGATATAAATAATTTTTTAAAAATTTTCCGCATTCATTATAGTATTGTATCTCACATTTTATAAGAATCGTTTTAATGAATGGATTACCTAAGGAAATTTTCAAAATAAATTGAAACAAAAGAGTTGAGCAATTTTGAGAATTGTATTGCAATTATAAGCAATTCTATGAATTCAAATACAAATCTATGACTAAAATATTTTCGCTAATGGTTCACTAATTTCTTAACACCAGCTCCAAATATAAAACTCTAGAAGAAGAGATAAAAACTCAGCCATACGTTCATTTGCGCTATATATAAATACGCCTATAGTCGAGGCTCAATACGTCTTAAATTGTCTGCAAATAATCCGCGAAACATCTCGAATTGCTATCCTCAGCATCTATCTGCCTCACTTCGTGGATAAACGTAGCGAACCAAACGGGGTAGGAGGGTAGTTTATGGCCGCATAAACGCATCCTCCAAAGCCACATGTTTCCGCCTCTATCCATCTGGGAGATGAATCATCACGTATAGGAATGCGACGAGAGAATCGCGTGTTTTTGGGTGGGTGTGGGTGGAACCCAGTCTGAGCCAGGCGTCGTACGAGTGGATCAAAACGGCCCACTCGCTATGGAACGACGCCACGGTGCAGGAATTATAAAAAAAGCACACCTATACGGGGTTTGGAAAAGGGCAACGAAAAATTTTTTCAGCTTGGGCGCCGATTATCGCGGGTTCAGAGGGTTGGAAAACGGTCCATGAAGTGGGCTGACCTCATTATGTTACCCGCCGCGGCATCTGTGAAAGTAACGTCTTTCTACGTTCCGCTTTGTTGGGATCTCATCGGCGTTCCTAATTAATGGAAGCCTCACAAAAGTGTTGAGATTTGAGGGCTTTAGAGGGATTTTATTGCTCCGAATTTTGCGAGGTTCAAATTTGGTTATCGCTTCTTCGCAAGGGTCAACGGCTGCCTCAAAAGAGACGGTGGATTTAGTGATTAAAAGGGACGGTGAATGGAGCTTTGATGTTTTTTTTTAGCCGTGACTAGGGCGCTTACATCAAAAGGATTGCTATGACGTGGGGCGTGATTTTGTTTTGTTGCAAAAATGTGCAACGTACACAACGATGATGCACGCTTCATGCCCATCGGATACGTTTCATATTACGCTCCGGAGCAGAGGAAAGGAGTTTGAATTACGGAGTCAAGGTTCCGTGAATAAGTAAACATGAATGTATGCAATACACTTTGTGCTTCGCTGAGCAGGAGCCCTTATTTTACATGATATCAGAGTTAGGTTATTCATGTTTACATGCGTTAACCTTAGCGTTTTATAATATTCATAAACTACGTTCTAACAATTTTTTGCTTCGCAAAGCGAACGCTTGATATTTTTAGTCTTTCAATATATATCCCTGGTTCCTTTAGTATGCTAAGTATTATATTGATAAAACTGAACCAATATTCTACGGTGCATGGGGATCATTAGGAATATCTAGTGAATGAACCGAAAATGACTTTTCACGTTCTCGGTAATTAATTTTTTTTAAATTGGAGTCCTTTCTAAGTAGCATTTTTTATGGATTTTGCAGAAATTGCACGCTAAAAATTACAAATTATATACCAGAAACAAATTTGAATTAATGTGAATATCTAATTAAAGACATCTTACGAATTATGACAAATAAATCAAAGAAGACTAAAATAAAATTGTGCGAATGATTTTTCTGGTCTGTCTGTCTAATAAAATCTCTGGCATTTCACTTTTAGGAAGCATTATTCTCTTGAATTTTACATACAGATTAATCTGAGTTTCACGTATTCAAGAATAAAGATAAAGAGTAAGGGATGTACGCCACTCGAAAGTTTTCGGACCGATTAAATACAGAGAAACATAAAGAAAACACCAAGATCGAATGAAAATTTACGAGAATTAAGTAAAGGGTTCATTTTGAATAAAAGGATGCAAAAATACTTTATTTTCGAGTTTGATGACGTTATTTTTATACTGAGATAAGATTCAATTTTTAACTAATATATATGTTAAAATTTAAAATTATTTTTCCTTGAAATAATTTTCATTGGAATAAAGCATTGAGAAAAAATGAAATATATCTTTTGGCTGTCTTGATGCATAACCAACGATACGGAGCATAAAAGTACTGATACAGTGCTAAAGTTTCAGTAGTCTTTTACCAGCCTGATCGTACATGTAGCGTATAATAAAGGTTTATATTCAATTATAAAACCCAAAATTTTAAAACCAGCACATAAGATCGCAGATCAAAACGAGCAAACTCGCATCACCTCAATCAAAGCACCAAAATCGGAGTAACCGAACCGCATCGGATAAATTCGTTAGGGGATCATTTTTCATCCACACAGAACATTATTAAGGGATGATTAAAATAAAAAAAACCCTCTCCTTTTAGCGATTCGGGGTGAAAGTCCTCCTCACGCACGAGCGCCCTCGCTAGAAAATTCCAAAACGCACGGGAATACATTAAGGAAGCTTCTTTCATTTCTGTGAAAAGAGAGAAAGAAAAATTTTCAGAGTAAGACGTTCTCTCGTGCTCTCGTGACATGATGAATATGGATTTACTCTCGTTTAAAAGAGCTTTTAACAAAAAAACAACCCGCTTCGGAAAGAACGCGAGGATAAAGTGTTACACATCGTGGGAAAAACGTGGCGGCACATCTGCGGTACGGGAATAGAGATATGGGGTAGCGAAAGAACATGGGAGAAGGGAAAAATGGATGAGGATAAAATGTTTGGAGGGAAAAATGAGGAAAGCGTGCTCGCATGCGGTATTCTTTATGAAGGCATGAATACGGGAAAATATGCGTGGGCGGGAAGGATGGAAATTGGAGGAATGGAAAGCGACGACGAAGAAAGAAAGGGTGTGTGTGGAGCAGAAAGGGCCGGTGGAAGGAAATTGAGCTTGAATGCCAAGCTACCGCGAGAGTTTCCGTAAAAGTCATTCGGAAGAATGTCTATATCTAATGGTGGATTTTAATCTTCTTCCCGACAGCTTTTAGGACCTCGATGAAAATTCATTTTACTATTATGAAAGGTGTCATTACTGCGAGGTGTGATTGGATAGAATTTAGATTAAGTATTTCAAATTTTCGTATTTTTCATCAAATACTTAAGCAAACATACAGCCACAAACAGCAAATTTTCGTTGAGAAAGAAAGCTACTTTTATTCATAAAATTACCAGCAAATCTCTTGCTTGAATTCACTACGCGAGTTTTCGTTATTAAATTACTATCAGATTAATTACTAGAAGAATCTATTTCTTAGATTGACGTGCTTTAAAACGAGTAACCGTTTAAGTTTCATGGTTACAGTACGACTCTTTTATTTAAAAGTAAGCGATCAAATGTTATTTTATTCTAATTACTCTACATTTGCGTGAAATTCTTTTCTAACGTAATTCATCTCCTCTGTCACTGAAAACATATATCACTTATTCTTTCTTTTGTACCTTTGAATGAAATTTTAAAGTATTTTAAAAAGTTTTGAATGAAGATGAAATTCGCCTTATTGTCGATTTTATTAAAATTAACTTATTTTTTATTTGAGGAATTGAATGATTATTTTTTTGAACTTGATATCTTATTTCATCAAAGACTCTTCAACATTAGCACCAACAAATGTATTAAAGATTTTCCAACCTAGAAGACTTAGTTATTAATAATAATGTCTCCAAGACTAATAATCATCAATTTTTTATAATTTAATTTCATTATTTTAATTTAATCGTGCATAATTCACTTTTAATGATAATCTTAAACTTTAAGAGAAATGGTGAAACTGCCTGATACTTCATCTTTTCTATTTTATATCTAGTATTCATATTTTGCTTTCAGATACATAAAATAGTGTCAGGACTGAATGATAAATTACTTTCCGTATCGAAATCGATCCGAGTTTCCCTTGCGTGAAAGAACAGCACCTATAGTAGACGATCTTTAGCGAATTCTAAGAGAGAATGTAAGTGCTGTGTAGGCACGGTAAAAGGGTGAAGGTGAATGCAGATGAGTAATATGTATCAAGACTCTAGAAAGAGTAATTAAGGAAGGGCGAAGGTTCCGAGGCATATGAGAAAAAGTTAAAAGCTAAGGGATGAAAGGAAAAGGAAAGAGGTAAAAAGATAGGAAGGATGGCGCCTAGAAGGTTTTCAATAGAAAGGGTCGGATATGCGACCAAGGAGTACTCGGAAGATAACGTTTTCCCTCGGGGCAATCAATGGCTGCAGTCGAATAAGGGCGATAAAGCCAAATTCAGGGAGAAAATTTGGTATATCGAAATTTCGTTTCGTCATAACTAAATTCCCTCTCAATTTATTTTCAATATCAACAGCTCAGTGAGGTGTGTAAGACTACCTGATAAGTGAATGTTTGGAAATTTTGTGTAAAATAAGCTATTTAAAATTACGTAAATAGAAAAACATACGAGAGCTAAAGAACAGATTCAACTTTAGATACATAGAAAATCTGGTATATTAAACGTAAAGATTTATAGAATAAACGTAAAGAATAGGATATTTTTTCTCTCGAGAAGAGCAATTATTTGTTTTTTAAAAGAATAAAATAAAGATTTTCTCAGTTCAACACAGCTGTAGTTGGCTATTTCTAAGCTAAATTTTTCATTCCAAGAGGATATTTCATGGATAAAGTTTGAACTCTGATCCATCCCTTTAAAATTTGAATACTACAGAGAAATTAATAACAAGTAAATATTTATGATATTTTTCTCTCTTTAATTTTATATGTTCACTTACAATTAAAGTTATTTTATATATTTCTTTTTAAGTGAAAGTCATAGTCAAGTCTTACTTTATGCACATTACCTTTTTATATGCTAGCGTTGGGTGTGCGATAAATCCACAATTATCGTAAATAAAATTAGAATTTAATAACTCTTCTTTTTATGATACTGCCAATACTTAAACATAGACCTTCCCACAGAAAATTATGAAGGATTGACTGCAAAAGAAAATTTTCATTCTCAATCTCAGCAAAATGCGGTAATCATCATTTCCAAACCAATAATTTTTGGGCGTTGATTAATCTAAAGATGGATTTATTTAAAAATCGCTCGAAGCAATTAATTTCTGCGTGATGAATTTTGTGAAGCCATTTATATATTCAAATTGGAGGAAAATTTCGACTACAGAGTGGAGCGGAGGAGCTCGAGTTTCCATCTCAAATCAGATTGATTTTTATCCGTTTGGATTTCATTTTCTCCGTTGAGTGATTTCTATAATAAGTTTTATTAAGTTTCGACCCTTCTCTCATTTTATATTTGATTTACACTGATTATTTCATAAATCTCTGGGCTAGAAAACTAGCAGTTTATAGGTTTCACAACTTAGTATTCAAAATTTTATTCCATATAAAAGATAAAACTTTTTTGTGGAATTTTATCAATTGAAATGTCTAATGAAAGCCTTTTTAGAAAGATCAAATCGTATAAATGTCAATACGAAAAGATAAAATCTGCTTCTTTTATGAATACAAAATTCCATATTTATAGATAAAATAAAAATTTTCTTTAAAAGAAGAAAAAAAAACAGGTAGAATTGGAGTTAAATATTTTGATCGATATTATTACATTAAAATCAATCAACGTGGTTCGGTTAGAAATTCTTTTAAACCTTTAAATATGAAATTAATATGTTCAAGCTTTACTTAGTGGAACGGTCACGACAAGGTTTTCTTATTGAAGATATTTATTATAAATTTAACTATGTAGAACTTTTAACTTTGACAGTTGATGATAACAATGGAAAACTAATTAACCCAAAAAAGTAAAAAGACTGATTGAAAACAATAATTTAATTA
This sequence comes from Pantala flavescens, assembly GCA_020796165.1. Classification (NCBI taxonomy): domain Eukaryota; kingdom Metazoa; phylum Arthropoda; class Insecta; order Odonata; family Libellulidae; genus Pantala; species Pantala flavescens. Next base: position 19,688,972 of record CM036879.1, on the reverse strand, counting down.
TACTTTCAAGAAAGATTTTGGTACTAATTCAGAGGCATTCGTCTTTGAGAGGGATAAAAGTTACCTCGTGGTAGATAAAACAGAGAAGAAGTTTCTGATTCAAAGTACAATTAGCTGTTGAATCCAAAACTGGTACACCGAATATTGCAAACGAATCCTCAAAGGGAGGAATGTACATCATGCGAGGTAAGAGCCGTGTAATTAAAAGAGTAAAGCAAGCTGAGAAGGAAATTAGCTGGCCGCATTACTAGGAAAATTGCCAAGCATGGATTCCGAGGTATTTTAAGTGGACAAAAAAGGAGACCAGAAGCCAAAATTATTACGAACTCGAGTGAGGATGAACAAGCGTTGCAGGATGTGCAAGGCCCATCCTTCTGCATACATTATGTGAAGTATGCGCATGATATAGAAAAAGTTTTCGTATCGTAGTCGTAAGCTTTCGTCCTTTTTCTTTTACTTGAAAATTAATCATATTTTCTTCTACACGAACGTAAAAATATATCGAAGTATTTTCGAAGTATAAAGAGTTATTTAGAAAGCAAATAAATTAATTTTTTGAGTATCTGACTACAAGAATGGGTTAATGGTTTGTAAATGATTAAGGATATTATAATTTTAATTACTATATTTTAAAATAGGATATAGATAGCCAATTAAAGTATGCATATAATTCAATATTTAAAATTTTATAGTCAGTAATTTTCATTCCTATTTTCTGTAAATAAACTTTTAAGCGGTTTATTTTCGTAAGAAACACTATCATTCTATAAAATCGTAGACCGTATAGGATCTTTAAAAAATTTAATATGGCAATACTAATCTACATGGAAATTTTTATCGAAAATTTTAAATAAATATTATCTGTTTTTGATAAAAATGCTACCACAATTCAGAAGTTGCTATATTTCAAATAATATCCTAGCATTTAAAATATCTTTAGGTATAAACAAAATCGTTAGCCTTAATTTCTTATTTCTATTTACGAATCACCTTTTGTTAAAAGTTGAAAACATCAAAATATGAAGGATTGATTTCAAAAAGGATAATAATACTTAAAAAGGATACTATACTACTACGCGAATCCTTACGCTACTAAAACAAGTACATCTTCTCAAAGAACACACCCCATCTGTAGACAACTCATCAGAGAATTCCCTTCTACATCCATAATTCCCCAATTTAAAAAAAAACCTCGCTTTCTTTCGCATCGCAAAAACCTTGAGCGAAAAAATCCCGAGTAGCAAATTCTCTCCGCGAAAATTAGCGCTAGGATCGACGTTCTCTCTCGCTTGAAAGGTTTCCCTCACAGTCCTTAAAGATAGCGAGAGTGTGAGAGAATCCCTTCCCTTAAAAAATAAACACGCCTGAGAGAAAAGGAATCCCCCCAAAAAAACTCGCGGAATAAAAAATTACGGGCGCACGAGTCACGTAAGATGATTAGAATCTTCCTCTCCGGCGAGCAGTGGAAGGAACGAGCAGATTCCGCGATTTATTTCCCCCGGACGTTTCTCGAAGGCTGCGAAAAGATTATCGTCTCCCCTTAAAACACGAGGCAGCTATCGCTCAACGCCCTCCCTCGGATTCCATCGGAAAAGTGAAAGGGATGAAGAAGGGGAAGACGAAGGAAATGAGGACTGACGAACCCGGGACGACCTCTGCTACGGGGAAACCGCCTTATCTCCGGAGGCTGTTTTAGTCTGCGATAAAAATGGCCCGCTTCCAGAGGGGAAAGAAGACCTTATTTGCACCTCGCATTTTTTGGGACCTTATTGGGATGAGAAAAGTGTCTCTCCATTCGCGTGGATATCCAGACGCGTGAGGGCAAATGTGTGCCTTCCATGATCGTTCTCCGGAGTGGTGAATGGCGAAGGGCTCCATTACGGGAATCGAAGAAAGTGGGCTTCCGAGGTAATGTGAGGCTCCTTTGCGGCAAACAGAGTGTTTTCTTTGGGTAGTGAAAGTTTCGCGCGACGCGAAGGCCGATATTTTTCGCTAAAGAGTAACCGGGAATCGATACTCATCTGGTTTCCGGACGATTGTAAATGACGGATCGGGAGGTTTTATTTAAAAGCCATTATGCGCATCTGATCTCTGGGGAATTCCGGTGGTTAATTAGCCTTAGTTTCGAGGCACATTCTCCCCCATGACGAGTCGTTTTCGAGCGGAACCTCCCAAACGAGTACGGGGAGAGATGACGGCGTTTCACTTTTGTTTTGCGGATGACGTTGGAGAAAAGTTGGCTCTCGCTTGGTGCTGAAATTGCCCTCCGAGTTGGATGAAATTAATTAAAATATCATCCGCCGAGGGAAGTGTTTAGCTTCAGCTGATGAGGCAGTCTTTAATTAGGGTTAAAAGAGAGAAATAATGACTCCGAAAACAGTCAATTGACTAGTAAATTAGATCAAATTGCTAGAATGTGTCTTGATGAATACTTTTGCTAAAATTTTCAATTCAACATACTTTGATAGACCTTCAATCATTCCTATCACCTGATCTAGGCACAGTGTGTGAATATGAATACTAAAATGAGAACCATAGGTTAATTCTAGCAATACTCTATTACTCAGATATTAGAAATTATCTTACGAGAACATATTTAAAAGATAACTCACAATTTTTCGTCTTCCTATAACTTTTGCAAGAGGAAAAAGATATTAACGAAAATAGAATGAAATAAAAAATAATTTGATCAATAAGGAAAGGATTATTAAGAAAGGATAGATATAAACGAACAAGTCCGAAGATATCTGTGTTGGTATTTCTTTGGTAGGGTTTCCAACGATAGCCCAATCTTCTTCGCTCAAACGAATCCCTTCAAATCCTATCGAAGGCTTTTCCAAAGCCGAGACGTTGCTTGCGAAGCTGAAAGCTTCGCTAACAAACTGAGCTACTATCGGTCGGTCTATCCTTAAATCAGAGACTAATTCCGCATCGTAAAGATCCTAAATAGCTAAGCAGTGTTCTGTGGAAGGATGATTGTAAAACACACTCTACAATATTCTACGTTCGTGCTTTTACTCGGTGGCTAATTGAGGAAAACAACTTAATGAATATTAACTAACTATTACGTTTATCATCAAGGTATATTAATAGCTAATGTATCACTATAACAATGAAATTTTTATATTTAATGTACTCAATATCAGCATATTGGGGATGCTTATGAGTCGCGTAATTTCACAGCTCACGTGTGAATGTTAATAGAAAATCGCTAAATTAATTCGCAAATTAATAAACACCATTCGCAAATATAACAAAATCCCTCAGTGTGAAGCTATTCCATTCGCTACTATCTTAATAGAAAACCAGCTACAGGCCACGCGATTCAATCAAGATATGAATATATCTCGTATTGAAAACCAACATTAATTATAGCAAAGAATTATTCTGATTACGCTCGGATAATTGAATTCGCCGCTGACTTTGGGCGTCTGAAACGCGATTATGATGGGCTGATTTCAATAAGCGAAACACAATTACGAAGGAAATATTGAGCGCGGAATTGCGTTGCAAAAATGCCTGCCGGTAATCCAAATAGCGGAGCAATACGAGGGTAAAATAATCAAAATTTCCGTTGATAAATTTACGGAGATTCCTCTTTTGGAGTTATTAATTCGGTGCACTGCCAAAAGCGATGAATTCGGTGGGAGAGTTAATCGTACTTTCCCAAAGGGGTTCGGAGATTTTATTATTCCCGACGGACGTAATTCCGAAACGAATTAAATAATCCTCGCATTGCCGATCGGTTTGACGTGTCGAAGCGTTCGTAACTGAATAAATGAATGTCGCCGAATCACGGTTTAGACGGTAATGAAAAACCGAAGCCAGGAAGCTAATGAACCGCGATGAAAATTCGGCTGTTTAGGTTACCATGACTGCGGTTGCTATTGGGTGCTTGTTATTCCCGATACGTTTCTCGAAACTGAGTTATCGTGTTCTTGAGATGAAGAGAACTCATTTTCTTCTCGACGCTCGAAGTTCTCTTCATCCTCCGAAGATGGTAACTAAGTTGTAGAAATACGTATTGGGAATAAAGACGTTGCTAAGAGCAACAACGGTGATCCCTAAATACTAGCTGGTTGGGAGATTCCTTAGGGTTTGTTTGCTTCCCGATCACGTTTTCTTGTAGCTCATTAAGCACTGATATCAACTCAGATACAAACTTTGTTCTTTAATATGGATTGACTTACAAACACGCTTCATTAAGATAGAATTCTCTGCTTGAACCCCTTAAGAGTTTGCTTTGCAATACCACTTATGATGTGATTTATCGTGTATTTTGACTCGTTGCCTATGAAAGAAATATAATATAGAGAAGAGAATACTAGTTAATTTCGACTACTTTGAACCACTCGCAAAGTTCGACGATAATGCTACGAATGACATTATTAACATTTTCTTTGTTCGATTGAGATTACAGATACATCCTCATTTAACAGGATAAAGTTCCGATAACCTCATCATCCGAAATAAAATTGAAAGAAATTCTCCACTCAATTTCAATTCAAATATTTAAGAATTCACAGAAATCGCAGAATTAGAAAACGAAGGAAAATGCTTCTTTATGAAGAAAGACAAACAAATCATTAAGGGAAACAATCAAACGTTGGAGTCGGCAAACAAGACATTAGGAGAATATCGAAAGGGGAGAAGTGAAAGGTTGGGTGTTATCGGTTGAAGAAAAAAGTGAAAAAGTCGAAGGAAGTATTTAAGGTGAGTCTGTAACGGGGTGAGAGACGGAATGGAAAGAAATGAAGAAAGAGTGAATCTTAAGAAAATTTTCGGAAAGGGTATATTGAAGATTTTTAACGAGTCTAGTTCTGTTGTAAACTTTCAAGGATAATAATGAAATTTATTAATATTTTTAAAAAATTTTAATGTTCCTAAACTCTCCTACCAAGCGTGATGTATTTTCGATAACAGAATGGGTAAAAAATCCGCTTCTGATGAAAACTCAGTAGATGTGGATATAATGGAATTATTATTAAAAACCTTACATAAAATCATGAGGTGTTTATTATAGATGTATAAGATATATTATAGATCCGTATATCTCAAGTACCCAAAACAAAAATTCTTCAGAAACCCTTCTTCATTACATTTAACTTTAATAAATAATAAGTGGCGTTAAATTACATCTTAATAGGTTAATATTTAATCAATTTATAAATGAAAGATATAATTGTACAATAGAAATGATGGAGGAGTAAAATTATCATTCCCAGATTTATATATTTAAAAATACATTATATATTAAACTCAAACGAAGCTTAAAACTGACATTATTACAATATTGGACATAAAATATATCATTTACGAATCAGTCATTGAAAAAATATTTCATGGTTAAGCAGATCTTCAAGAAACATCATAAATTTATAAGCTGCTATACCAAACAATAAGGAATCCTTAAACGTATTTTCGCTATCCAAACAAATCCATGGTGATCGATTTTAAATATCGCCGATGGGAGAGAGATCAAAGGGCCATTTTTGCGGAAGGAGGTTATTCGGGAGAAAAAGGATTTCGTGGGAGGATGCACGTGCTTGGATTTGTCAGCGGAAAAGGCTTACGCCATTCTCTCTCCTTGACCTATATATTTGCTCTTTTCACGGTAATCCCCTTCAATTTCTCTTTACCCATTCCATCGCACGCATTTTTTGTTCCATTTCCTGCCGATTTACTTCCCGAATCCTCCTTACGATACCCTCTTGGATATCACTTTATTTTCATTGGCCCCTCCTCTAGATATTTCAACCTCAATCTTACTGCCGCTCGCAGAATTTCTTAGCTCCGAATGCAGTTTCCATTATGCCCGGTTTTAATTAATTTTCCATCATGAAGTTTGAATAGTTTGTCTTGGGTATTGATTTTATATCTCCAGAATAGTCTATATGAGAGGATCCATAAATAGTTCGGGTCCTTATATTACATAAAGTGTTTTTATTAAAATAAATTGAAATTTTAGATGTCATTCTTTTCTATTAATTAAGTAATAATCTACTGAAACTGAATTTTATTGGTTTGGCTTGAAATGTAATTAAAACATTTGATTAAAGAGTATGTCTTCAGAGTTACGTTTCAACGATTCTTCCTATCAGTTCATAATTACTTTGATCTTTGTTATTTTATCTGAAAGGTATTTATCATAATTGCAGAGAATGGAAATTATTTCTCTTGTATGATTTTATATCAATATAGTTTTATATTAAAATAAATCAAAACTTTTTCAACAAATTTCAATTTAAGCATCCAAGCAAGTTCTCAAAACCTAATCCTAAATAGCTGATTTTATCTATTTTATCCATAATATGATTATAAAACTAGATATTAGTAGAATCTGTCATGTCTCTACTCTTTTTCGTATTAATTCTAAAGAGACTCTATAATATATTTCGTATTGGAGAATATTTAATAGATACTTTTAATAGATATTTTAGATTAAAATTCTCAATATATACTAATAATTTAGAGAACTATTAAGATTTTAACTTGTTTCAATGTGAGCATATGATTATGATTTGAAGAATATCGTATTTCATAAGCAGAAAATTTTCATCTCCTTTCATCTTAAAGTTGCATTTGCATTAGAATAGTGCCTCCTCCTCTTACTTTAGATTACGATTGCGTATAGGAATTAAAATATCCGAGCGCATAGGCAACACATAGTTGTTGAAATAAATTAAAAAGAAAAAAAACCTGTATTATTACGTGTAATAAATGTGCAAATACTTGTATGTTGCGTGTTATAATTCATGATCCTTTTATCAACACAAAACTTAACTCTTCGAAAGTTATTTTATTTCCTTTCGGGGTAAGATTTCTCTCTCTTCCTAATTCTTTTTCCTCCATTCCCTAAATTACCTCTGCCTGAAACTCTGCCCATCCTTTTCACCTTAACTCACTCAGCGTGTGCTTCCGCATTCACTCCCATCATCAGCCCCTGAAAAATCCTTTCTCGGAGAGGGACCTCCTCTTTCCATGAGAACGGTAAATCGCCTTCGCATTTTACCGATGAAAAGTGTGACTTAGGTCCCTATAGGCGCCGCCTTAAATAGATGGCCTATCTCGTCGATTTTCTCCCACGTCCTGAGGTGATACTTCTGATGGCCTAACTGAAGCTGTGCAGGCCACGTCCTTCTTATTTCGATAAGACGTAATGCATGGCCTTCGCAAGAGTGCCTCTGCGAAATCTAACGCTTGGCAGAATCTCCGGAAGCGGTGAGTCTTCTTATAAAGTCCACAGAATTTGCGGGCTATAGTGTGGCTTGGAAATCTTTTATGGTGATTATTATGTTTGCTTATACTATATGCACATTTACAGCTAATATGTAAAAAATGTATTGGCGATTTTATTTTAAAAAATAATTATACAAAATATGATATAGATAGTAAAAAATTATGTAAAAAAGTAAATTTATCTTTATTTATAATATATTATTTATATATTTTGGATGGAACCATATTGATAGATCCTATGTACTTTTTATTTAATACTAATAATAAAATAATAATTGTATAACTATAAATTTTAAAGATGATCAAACGTTTTATTTCATCTCTTACTATATAATACCCATAATTTTTAGTTATTGCTTTTTATGTATGGAATAAATTTCAGTCATCTATTTTATATATTGGGTATATAATCGTTTATACTTATAGGTCTCTCAAAAGGGTTCATAAGAAGATTTACTTTCCTTCTTTGATAGAATGTTAGATGATTGTTAGCTTTATTAACAATGGTATACTGTATATCAGCTTTACCATCTTTAATTTAAACTGTAAAGTAACGTATTATATAGCTTATATTTAATTGCATATATTTCTCCAAATTCAACAAAATATGGGATTATCATTTATTTTGGTTCGGTAATTAGTCGTTAATGATATTTTTCAAATCTAAAGGTAATAGAGCCCATTACTATTGTTAATATTAAATTATTAAATAATAAAACAGTTAACAATTTAAATAAATAAACAGTTAATCATTTTATCAATTATCTACTAGTATTAACTAAGATACTGTTTTCAGAGGGATATCTGAGCTAAAGTTTTTCCACACATGCCGTTCTTGTATCACTATCTTAAACCACAACTGTTTTTTTTGTGAGATGGGGAGATCTTTTTATATTTTTTTGCGTTTTAATGCCGTAAATTTATACCATATAATCTGATTTATCTTTCAACTTAACGGATGAAATAAACAGCAATTTTATCCTCTTATACCGAATTACAACGCACAATAACTTGAAAATGATATCCTATTATACTCCTCTATCAAGCTCTTAACAATAGCGTAATCAAGTCGTTTGGATACTGCACTCTATCAGCTAAATGTAACGCAATTTTTGCAAAGACCAAAGCCGATAATTCCTCAAAATATACGAACAATTCACGATATAACTGCACCATCCATCGATATATTACGATACGCAGATATAAAGTTGCTGTCGGTGAAGTTTCTCCGAATGAATCCCCCATAAATTTGGGTATACTCAAAAATCAATTGATTCTCTGTCATGGCCCAACGAGCTGTACCATACATCATCCGTTGAGTACAATAAACCACCGGGAGCCCATTTGTGTTCGCTATATATATTCCCAACCGACAGCATTCTTCTGACGTCTTTATCGATGGAATCGAGGTTTACTTTCTAAGTTATAAAAAAAATCACGACACGCGGAATCCGTATAAATTTCGCAATATTTCGTGGTACGATTAGAACTCCCATAACCTGCATCGAACGGTATTCGCGGTGGGTGCCAAACCCGTGAAACGAATCGCTCCTGGAAAATTCGAGTTAAATGGAGGAATGATAAACTCAACAGGGCTCCTTTATCCAAAAAATTTCACTCCGACTGCAGCGAATAAAGCAAGATGGTGGATGAATGAGATACAATCACTCTTCAAAACTCTTATCCCGTAAGCATTTTTCTCGGTGGGCAGTGACAGGAATAGAATGGGCAAATACTCTAATATGGAGGAATGGGAGAGAAAGAGAGATTGATGGCGGTTGGGGACTGTATAGGATGAGGGAACATTTGGAAAGTTTAGATAACGCTATGAAGGAAAAAAAGGAGTTATAAAAACCGTGGGCTTAGAAAAAGTCACTCCGCGATGGCGAAAAAGGTATCAGTGAGACAAAGAGGCTGTACTGCGGATACTTGGGAAGGAAACATTTCGTAAGATGAGAAAGGACCGGGAAATATTATAGAAATGTCTCGAACCTTTCTGTTAAGGTTTCCTTGGGCCAAATATATACGAACAGGGTCAACATTGAAGGCATCATCTATCAAAAATCTTAAACATAAATGTGAAAGTCGTTCTTATTCTGGATTGGTTGACCGTAGATCAAGATATCTATGTCAGTTTAGATAAGTAATGTCTGGCTATATTATTACAGCAAAAAATTTTCATCTATAGAGTAAATATTACTAAATTAATTTAAAATTTCACGTTCAAATAACGGTAAAATTATTGATTTTCATCTATTTTTACTTAAGTCCTTTAATTTATGATATTCATAATAAGTTCTTGTTTATATAAAACAAACTTCAAAGAATGTATATTGCTATTGCTCCTATATATTTTTACGATTTAAATCAATCAAAGGACCCTGGATTGAACACTTTAAAGGACCATTTTAAATATAGTATATCGAATTTTTTTCTGTATTACTTCATCTTGATACCAATAAATCTTAATATTCTCTCGTAAATCTTCATCTTATCACTATGACACACCTGAACCATACACCTCCTAGTCTCTGTTCATCCCATCTCTCATTATCCCCTATGGTTCATAAAATTATATGCTTATTAAATCGTTTCACCTACAAAATTAATAGCATTACTACAAATCACTTCTGTAATTATCATCGATATCTTACTTTTTACCGAACATCAATTATACTAAAACGGTATCTGTAAAACTCAATATGATCCTAATGAATTCAATTACTTCATAGAAATAATATTTTTATATTGAAAAAAAATAGATTTAGATATGCTATATGGGGAATACACTTTACCGGAAAAAGGATGATCTTTACATCGTGGAAATATTTCTCATATGTATATTAAGATTCATAAGGTGAATCTGAAATATTTTTACAGACATATTCATAGAGGATAATTATATTGCATGAAAAGCATTGTGTGATACCCTAATGAAATTCGCACATGAGTCTTACGAACTATTTCCTATGATTAAGGTATAATTTTCTCTATCGGAAACTAATTTCGTTTGAAGGGCTCTCTTCGCAACGAGTTTTCAACAAAATACTTCTCCTCTGTTACTTCTATCTCAAACGACTTTCTGACGAAATGAACAGAGTTCCTAAACCAGTTTGTGAGTGTTTAGGGTGATCATTTACGAAAAATTTCATTTAAAATTCAGCTGAAAAATATAGTCATCCTTTTTTCTTTATACTGAGACGGTTGAAAAATGGAACGTTCCCTTTATTTTCAAATATTTGTGGCAAAAACTGTATGCAAATAGATTCCTCAAAAAGCACGGAATGTTATCCTTCCCCCTTATATAATCAAATGCTTAGGTTAAAAAATACAATACTGAAAAATATTAGTTATTAATATATACATATATATATATATATAATTAGGATACTATAATGAAAATTTGTACATCAACATCAATATTTTAAATTATAAAAATTTTTCTTAATCTAAGAAAACTTTTCACATTGTTTTTGAGCAGTAAAATTCAGGTCCTTCCTTTAAAGTGTCGCGCCAGTGACGTTAGAGTTTTAATATGACTTCGTAACGTTATTTTCATCTTTCCTTTTATCGTTCGCAAGAAAAGACCTCATGAAAAAGCACTAAATGAAAGGTTATGACATGAATGCGTCGTTAGGGAGTCATGAATTTCGGAATAGAAGGGATCAAAAGTCAACAATCATCTCTTTAAACTAGGTTTAATACCGGTGAGAATTGTAACAACAAATAACTAGCTGAAACGACTTTAAAACGTTCTAAAAGCTTTGTAATGGTGCTCCAGTAATTTTGCTAACATTCTAATATGCCGGAAATACTAACAATGAGTAAATTTCTAGCAGCAAAAAAATTCAGTTTCACTTACGTAAATCTAAAATTTAATTTATAACTTGAGAAACATCGTATTCGATTTCATATTAAACATTAATAACGGAATATTTTACTTTCTCATAAGATACATGCAGTTTTATTCGCATTTAACATGAGTGTAACGCTATTGGGAAATAATTCATGAATAGATAAACTTTCTTTTAATAACTTTGTGAAATGTGAACACATCTGATAACAATTTAGCAAATCTACTGGAACTATGGCTTATTCCAATCTTTAGTGTTAATATAATAAAAATAGTTGCTTACCATACAATTGAACTACTAAAGCTTCTAGAAATCAACCTTTTTTACATGTTTATTAATCTGGGCTCGTACTACTGCATTCAATTATTAAATTAATAACTATTTAGTATCCATCGTAAAAAATCCTATATAAATTTTATTTGCACTCATTCTAAATCATAGCTGTGTAAATAAAGTTATCCAAGAAATCTAGGAACGTAACTTCCGTGACTTCTCCCAAAGCTTTCCGTTACATCCGATTCCCGAAATGCTACCATAGAAACGAATTACCCAGATCGCATCACCAGGTAAACCCGCTGTAGGTCAAGGCCTGGCAAGATGGACGGATTAAGCGGCACAATTCATTTACGACCGAACCGATGAAATCTCCCACTACGCACGTTTAACCTACTCCGACTGCGCATTCAATAGCTACAGAGTATGATCTAATTTCCAATGCTCGAATCATCGGACAAACTCGTTTCGTGCAACCTATCGCGTTCAATCGGTTGATAAGGATACCAACAAAGTCTCCTTCCTCTTCGGAATCCGACCTCTAACGAATTTACCGTCGACGGGAACTGGGTCGGACCGAATTCAACAGCTGAGATTTGATTTAGCTGTCGCGCTGAAGTCGGTCGGGCGACTGGAGATCTCGGTGTAGACTGAGGCACGCATTGTCCAGCCCGAAACAGGGGAAGATCGTACTCCGAGACTTGTTCGTCCTCACTCAGAGTACAGAATGCTCCCCGTCCTCCCGAATGCCCCATGTCCTTTGACCGCGACGGGATCTCTTAGGGAGCCATCGATCCACCTTCTGGTAGAGTTGCACAAAACCCATATTTGCGAAGGTCGTCTCTCGCAACGGACGTCACTAGTTCCGCATCCTTGTTCCCTAGGGAATCCAAAAGAGATGTCCCTGAACGAGAAAATGCCCTACTGAAGTTTCGCATTAAAGCAGATCTCCAGTAGCCTTTACTCGGAAGGAGGAATTACAGACGGAACTAGAGGACGTTTTGTACATAAAAGTCGGACATCTCGAGTAATTTCAATGAGTGAAGCATAAAATTTTACATGAAAATTTAACAAAATTTATCGACTGTGGGATGCAAACGTTTTACGAAATTATCCCTGGAGACGAGTATAAAAAGGGGAAAGAATGAAAAACAGTGAAGATATTTCCAATTCCAGTCCAAGTTTTTACAGGGTAACAACGAAAAAAAGACAAAACAGACGGTAGTATTTCAGTAACTATTTCTAGAAGCACTAGTAAAAGTAAAAATATGAAATATAAAGCGAAGAGTTCGTTTCACGAAATCTAAAGACAAATTTAATGAAATTCTCCCTAAAAATTGAGAATATGATACAAATAACATTGTAAATACGAACAATTAAAGAAATAAGGGGAAAAAAGGTATAAATACGAATGAATTATATACTTTATGGTTGTTATTCTTGATTTCATGGAATCATATTTTTATTTAAAAATATTAACAAAATAATACTATTTATCTCAAAACATGAGTATTCAGATGCTTTACTACGTCTTTTAGCCCCAATAAATTAAAAATATATCTAAAAACTTGGTTTTCTATTGTTTATCTTATTTATAAAGTTCCTTAATTTAATGAATATACCGAAATACTTAATTTACCATCGTTTATCTCGTTTACAAAATCTAATTATTCCATTTGAGTCACTGCTTTGACAATTCAAACGAAGTTATACGGTTTAATTTTCTTTTACGAATGCGATTGCATGCAATCACGCTTCGTAGCGAGAGGAAAGAATTAGAGTACTTAAAAGTGATTGTGGACTGAGAATGAATGGACTCCATAAAGAACATTCGCGTTGATATTATCTTTTTCTCATTTGGGAGCGCCCGGGGAAATTTGGCATCCGATGATGGTGTCCCTCCATTTTGGCAGAGATTCTCGCACTATATTTAAGATAAGTTTCTGTTTGGGGAAGCAGGATGTGCATAAATAAATGCATTCCTTGTTATCGATTCCAATCATATTTGGACTAAGCTAACTTCGGAGGAATCTCATTGAATTCAGATTGAAATGATAGTGAAATGATCTAAAATCTATATACCAATAGCAGATGTCATACAAACACTCTAGTGGACCAAGAGAGTAATAAAAATAAATAGATATCAAGAGTGAGTTACTACGGAAGACATTGATAAAATTCGATTATGAATCTGCTAACATACAAAGTGCTGTACAATATGAATAGCAACAACAATATAACCATAATAGGCAAAAGCCTTTTATGTCATGAGTATGAAATAGATGCTTCTTAATTATATAAAAGTGAAGTATGAGGTCAAAGAGGAGTTTTAAATTAGTATTATAAAAAACTTAACTTCATTAATTCCTTTAAATTTCAATGTAAAATATTTCATTGAAACTTTCAACTCCTTAATTGACTTAATTGTCTATAAAATCTGGCAAAATATACTCAAATTATAAGCTTGACGCCTCGCTATTTATTAGCATTAGTATTTCGTTTCTTTAAGGAAGGTATTTCAACAAAATTATATACATTTCAGCTCGAGCAATACTAATAATTTTCCAAAATATTTTGTCTATAATATTCATAATTAGAGTCAGTACAGTAAAATCATTATGAATATCAATATAATCAAAATATAGGATATATTTGTATTTTTAACCTCTATTTCTCCAAAGTATTATCAGAAATGTAAGAAAATAGTTTTCATTGCTTAACTGCCTCTTATGACGATCGATTTTCATAACTATAATATAATAACTGGAACATCGGTGGTATGTGGAGAAATCACGAATGCGGGAATTTGATACAAAAAAGGTTTGGCGAGCGCTGAGTTACAGAATCCGAGAATTCCGGAGATGCCAAAACGTTTCACCTTAAGAGATGGTGGATAGGCTTTACGAGTAGCATAAATCCCGCCTCTGGAATATGTATGTCTGCTTGTCCCGTTTTTGTCTGCGAAACTACGATTTCGCCCGCGTTACTTTGGCATTATAAGGAACCATTTCGAGAGATTTAAGCTTTTTGAGGAATGTATTGCTTCGGGAACTGCCCAGGCAATACTCCTAAATCTTTGCGTCTTTGGGATAGAACTAGCGCTAGCCAAGAGAAATAAATGAGACTAGCCAGGTCCTGCAGTCGCTAGCGGTAAATAACCGGTCTAGAATAACGCCAGTTTTTCACCTTGGTTAAAGCGATTGATACACTCCGATTCGTTTCATTACAGCATCTAACGATCTTAAATTTAAATTACGAAGCAACATTGGTACACGTTAGCATTCACGCTACAGTTTTTCAAAATATTGTATTCAAAAGTTTGAATTTTTTAACATGAATTTTATAAATTTCATCTCTATAATCAACTATTATTATCATTATAGAAATTTTCATTAATAATACGCTATCCCCGATATACACGAAGAACAGTATGAATCCACATAATGCAGTACTAAAGCCTTCCTAAATCGGAAAGTCCAAATAAGAAATTATATAGTTATAAATTAAGGCTAAAAACGATTATCTTTTATATTTAAACAAGGAAAAATTAAAATTCTCCTATAATACGTTGATAACTTCATCTCCGTGAAGTTATGAATTTATAAAACTAAGTATCCGATTCCCAATCGAGACGAAATTATGTATGAAATAAATTCGGTGTCAGTTGAGGTTTTGAAAGGCGCCGTATGATATGCCCTAAATTTGAAGCACCTTTTAGGGATAAAATTTAAAAAAGGAATAGTGAAAACGTTCGAAAGTTTGTTCGAGAAGAGTTGTTGAAAGGAATTAAGTGGTTATTCAAACAAAATAATGACGAATTAATTAACATCAATTTTGTGCGATATTATATATTAAATAGAAGTTAATTTATATATATGTATCATTGAATGAAATAAAACGTTTAAACCTTCCAGTCTAGTAATGATGAGTTTACAAAAGAAAGATTATAATAATAATACTTATAAGTAATCAATCCACTCTTTCGTGCAATAGAATAATGTTACTGAATAATAATTTCTTTTAATTGAACATGACCTTTAGATCTAAAGAGAAATATAAAAATGTTGCATGAGCACTTAGTATGACGAAAAAACTGATAAGCAAGGAAATAAATCTTATGGATCCCATTTCACCTGCTTTAAGGCTTAGCGCGTTTTACGTGCTCCAAGAGGCTCACAACCTCTGATAAAGGCTCTTTGCACGGACCTAAAGAGGATGAATGACAAGATCCGCAGGTAGAGAAGATCCTCGCATAGTCGCAGATATTGCGGAAGCTCTAAAATATACGCCCGAAGTCAAATTTAGGAAAAAATACAACCCTTCGCAAGGTTTACAAGGCGTTAAATTTATTCTCGGCGATACTCCGCCACAGAATAGCTCAGTGCATTTATAGCCGATGGTTTATCAGATCCGAGGGAAATGATCTGACAAATGTTCGTGAATTACGTAGTAGAATACAGTAACGACTCATGGAAAAGTAAAGTTCAAACGAATTACAGAAATATTCTTTATCATTTAAAGTTACAGAAGTAATATTGGAAAAGCATTTCTAGAGAAAGGATTTTAAATTTTTAAACAAACAAATTATTTTACGTATAACACGAGATAAAATCTGAAACATAATACTCTCTTACCCTGAGATTGATGTTTTTAAAAACTAAGATAAAGTACGTTACATCAACACCTTCCATTCGAAATTACATGCTATGGATTCGAAGAGGACAATGCATTTCAGAGGATAGTTAGAGATAATTTCCGTACGGTGTGTTCTATTGTCATTAACGATTATTTCGTTTGAATATTACCTCGTTAAAACCTAGTTTCGTAATCAATAATGAACGCGTGTTTAGTGCGATTCGGTTCACCGGTAGTTTCAAAACAATTCGTATCGGATATTTGGTAAAGTTTGTTGGAAACGAATTAACCTACATTCAAGAGAAGAACTTTGAACTCTTGATAACTCTTCAAATCAGTGAATAATTTGTTAAATTATGTTACCTATACTTATTTTAAAAATAAAGGAGCCGAAAGAAAAGAAAATAAGGGTACGCAACTGAGTAACGGTCCATCAGTCCCTATAAAGCCTAGTTGCAGGATGAAACCTCACAGCTTCTACATCTTATTAATGGGATAAGAGAGAGAAAAATCGGATTCATTAGGTAAATAACTTAATGAGATTGTAAAAGAATATAGTTTTTTTACATTAAAAAAGATATTTTTCATCGTATTAATTTCGGGATATCCTACTCCTAAGGTACAAATAAAACCTATTACAGATTACGGGATCATAAAATATCACACTAATTCGTAATGCAACATGAATGAAAGTCCAAAATTCTGCTTTTACACAATTAATTTCTCGTAAAGTTAAGGTTTGCTTCTTCTATTAAATCCTTTGGTCAATTCCTCTGTAAGTTAATTCCTCGAACATTAATACTAAGATAATTAATAGAAAGTAATTTGAAACCGAATTTAAAAAAAAATTATCAATATTATAATAATGAACAAAAAGAATGCTATTTATTTTGTTTACAGTTAGACTCCAATCATAAAAACTGCTTTGCTTTCACTTCTGACAACAAAATTTTATACGATAAATCATTCATGCTCCAATAATACCATCTAATTTAAATAAAAATAAATAAATTCATAAATCAGTCTTTATCGAACTCCTGAATCACGTACGTACATTTCTACTGACAATCCCGGTTCCCTTTCATCCATCATGTAGTCAAAACGTAATAATTCACGTGATAATATTAATCATCAACTGGGAATTGAATGTGACCGAGCATCTTGTATCTCTACAACGCAGTACGCGCGTTGCCAAAGCCGACGACTGTGAGATCGCAGATAGTCGTTTTAAGGAAGGTCGAGCGGGGTCATTGAGTCGGAAAAATTGCATTTGCCCATCCCTTTATACGGAGTAATGAATTTCTCCGCCGATGACCTCAATCATTTCCCTTTAAGTCCGTCCATTTGCCTCGTGGGCGACAGACTGTTGGGACCCTCGCGATTACCGAGTTTCGTTTGATTTATTACCGAACATTGAGACGTTTAATGGCGAATATAAAGCTTTTATGTCCTGCAATCATATCGTATCCTTTCATCATTGTCAGGAGATTATAGGAGGGAATCTGCGGAGGGGTTTCATTTCGGCCAAAGTGCGTCCCTCCAGTGATTAAGGAATGGAATCCTAGGAGGATCGACCTTTGATCGGTTCCCTAGAGACGCCGTGGTTACGGAATTCGGACGTCAAAGGAGGCGTCCTACGGTGAGTGATTGGAAAATGTTCAACTATTGAAATGGCCATTAGGCTTCCTCAGATTTGGTGGTGTAGAGAAATTCAATCTCTATATTGCCGCACCTTTCACCTTTTCGTCTTTATAAAGCACAGCTCCTTTCAGGTTGATCATTTTATCGTGTAAGTAATGGGTATATGATTAAATACTCTTCCAAAAAGGGGAATTTTCTAATTTTCTATGCGTGATCAAATTTAGTTATTCAGAACTCTATGTTCGTAAATGACTTATTACTTGTTGAATTGATTTAAATCATTAATAAAAATCCTTCTTTGTACACGAATAATACAATACATAACAATAAAAATACACGGATGAAAAGAGCTCAAAACAAAAAGAAATACGTAAATAATTTTTCTTGCAGTTATCTGTCATTTAACCTAAATAGATTGCTATTCCTATTAGTTGATAGTTATTAATTTTATAATTCCTAGTTAGCTGTTAGATACATTTGATGAATTTAATACTTCAAACATGAAATTGTTCTGTATGAAGATAGTGTTATCTCCACACACCTACGAGATATATTAGATTAATACTTTTACTGAAAATTATGTAGTTGAGTACCTTTATTTATAACTTTTCTTTAAATCCAAATAAATTGATGGGTGCTATTAAATTAATTATCGGGTAATAAAAGATCCTTTTTAAATCTATAATAGCCTAAACTATCAACTAAAATAAACTATGAGGATCTAAGGGACAAATTCTTTAACACTCGCTTAACATAAAAAAATTATGAAAACTACTTCTAGGACAAATTTTACAACTGCTACATGATGTGTAATGGCATGCAGATGTAACCACGGCTAACCACCGAACTACGCTGTCTATTGCAGGTGCTTGTAAAGCTCACCTATTCAGGTAGCAGCGAAATTAATGATCATGTAATAACCTCCACTATGAGCAGGAAGAAATCGGGTCAAAACGCTAATATTTCTTTCGATTATATTTTCACTTCGTCGGTTATAAGTATATTATTAGAAGATATCTTTCCTTTAATTGCTCCTCAGACTCCTTTCTAACCGGAAATAAAATGAATGTATCGTATTTTCAATTTTATTCCTTCACAACTGGAAATAGTATTGCTTAAAACCTGTACAACACAAGCTCTGAATAGGGGTAGAAACATTGTAGGTAAGATACTGATACGTACACTTAGGGTTGGATAAGTAGGTCTATGACCGTTTCATAACGCACGTAATTTGATAAAAAAGATAGCTATTTGTTGAGAAATCGACGAATTCGGAAATATCTCATCTAGGAAATGGTATTCTGCGAGAAAAACCTACAGACATACGAGCAATGCACGTTTGGACAAATAGCCGAGAGACGAACGAGTAAATGCACCGCCTAGACCTAGAAGAACGTCAGAGCATAATAAATATTTTCATAGTAACAAAAAACAAGGAAGCCTAGCAACGCTTCCCCAAAACGCGGAACGATTGCGCGGATCGTTAAGGCCGTGGAAGGGAAACGTTTCTTCAGCGACTAATGAATCAGCTCCATAGCTCAAATGATGGAGAGATAAAATCGACGCTTTAACGGGCAGTTACGTATTGTTTCTCCGCACCCAGTGTTTAATTTGGAGAAGAGCGGACTCTCTTTGGTCGTAAAAACAAATTTACGTGCGATAAAAAAGACCTCTGGCCTAAAAAGGAATTCCTTTGTGTCACTCTCGTTGGCATGGCGACCTCCAGGGCCCCTCGTTCACCCCTAATCTTATTAGCCTTTCGCTAGGTGGAGCTACGTATACTTTTATCTTCCAATTATAGGCCTCGCGTGTTACGTGGCCGATGTAAACTTATCCTTAGCGGATGAGTGGAGTCGACTCGAATCCGGCGTATATTACTCCTCTAATGGACACTCGTGCAAATGTGGCACTCGTGTTGGGTAAGTGCGATAGCTGTACGGAGTGGCCTTCGGTAAACATTTTGATGGTACGCGGGTTCAGAGGAATATATTAATCGGGATTTTAGAGATTTGTAGGTGCGGATGAGAGCGGTGGTTATGTTAATGCACGGAGAGGTTATTTCGCCTTCTGCCAATAAATCCCACGGTAAGACTCGAATTGATTGCTAAAGAAATTATCGAAATGGATGGCTCCGAAATAATCGGTAAGGATACTTTTAATTGAAGGATTTAGATTATTCACGAAAGGTTAACCGCATCGTTCTGCTGAAACCCTTTCCGTGAGTCGTAATTCATTCCGAAGGGAGCATTAACGACTGTTTGTAATTGCGTTGGTTGTCATGGAGGGTCTAAGCCGATGCTAAAGTTGAGCGTAATTTTGATGCTTTACGGATGCTATGGTCGCGTAAACATGAGAGGAAAGTTGTCTTATATTCTTTGAAATTCCTGCCGTAAAACTTTGAGGACACGTTTGCTTCATTTTATAATAATAATGTAAAGCTATTTTTGGTATTTGAATTTTTATTTTAAATTGATATAAAAATTAGTTCATTAGCAAAGCTTGCTAACAGTCAACATCTTCTGAAATTTCTAGGCAGAAATTTGATTTTATGATGATCATAAGGCTTTAAAATGATACTTAATATATCATAAATTTATCTGAAACTACACTTTAAAAAAAACTTTATCATATGTCTAACAAAAGTTATTCTTTACGATATTTCCTTCAACATTGCCAAAAAAGAATTAATTCTTGGAGAAAATGTGCAATGGATTTTTATCGAAAGAGATCTGAAATATTTTATCCTTCGAAGTAACATCTATATTTATTTAGTCGTTATCTACATTGCTTGAGAAATTGCTAAAAAATATTTTATAGGTACAATTTACTCGGCCTTTGTGGCCTTGATCCACTGTACATATAGGCAAAGGAACGCATTACGAATGCAATAGCTGATTGAATACATTTCTCATTCAATGCTCAGACAATATTGCCACCTGTTCTATTTACTTTCGTTCTACGGTTGTAGTACGAAGTATTGAAGTCGGAAAGGTTCCACCAAATGTGAGCTCTGGAATCGTTGGAATTCCTTTTGAAGTCAAACATTCGGAAGAATGTTTTATGCAAATTTATCTTCACTCGGAGTCTATTCGCTACGTATATTTGCTGTACTTTTCATATATATGCATACTTCTTTGGAGTTTCGCAACACTTGTGAGCATAATTATGTCCCGAAGTTAACAATGCATATGCTTTAAAAAGAATGTAATTACTCTCAGGTATAATGAAAAAACTTTGTAATTTCCACAGGAAATTTCCTTTACTTGCGACCGGTTTTGTAATGTTAAATTACATCTGAATATGTACATTACGAAACCGGTCGCAAGTAAAGCAATTTTTTTGTGGAAATTACAAAGTTTTTTCATTGTACTATGGCTTTCCACGAAGTCACGCCTTCTCATATTGATTTCATAACTCTCAAGAGCTTATCCTTAACATTGCCAACTTTTTATCATATTTTAAAAACATTATTAAATGTTCCTCCTCTTATTAATTGTGGAAAATGTACTTCTAAAACATCATATTATTCTACTATTATATAATTGTATGAAATAACCTAAGTGAGTCAATAACGCTGTCTGAGTGTACTTATAGAAAACTTATTCCATAATCTATCAACTGAAAATACTTTAAAATATTTTAAATAGTTCATATCATTCTTCATAAATCCCTTTAATTAAAAATTATTTAGTATTTATAATTTTTTATTATTATTTTTGTATTCTGTACTCTACATTTAGAAACGTATGTATAGCTACTTGAGCTATCACTCAAATTACACGTACAGTTTACTTGTTGTGTTATTCAGCATTAAGTGAAGTTATGAACATCGAAATTCTGAATGTCTACACAAGAGAAGAAGTGCCCTATCACACGAGTACACTCTCGAAAAAGAACCGCATTTGTTTAGAGTTAAAGGAGACATCCCATCTCGCTCGTAACCCCTCAAAAACGCTTCTGCTTTGTTTTCCGACACAAAAGAGACGATACAGCAAATCCGCGGAATGACGGCAATATATTTATAGCTTCGACAAAAAGCATTTGCACAAAAAAAGGAATCTCTTGTTTTTCCGTTAATCCTTTCGCATAATTGCCCCTATAATAAATACTCTTTTCGACATCCCGAATAATAATCCCGGCAATTAGAACAGGTCCACCGGGAGTTGTAAAACACACCGCTGTCCTTGGAGAGCGCCTTCCCACCTGTTCCCCCACCGGTGGGCGGTCATCTCTTGCGGACGCCTCTGTTTGATTTAGACCCTTCTGCGGCCAAGATCTAGATGGCACTCGTTTGGGGGAACACGAGTCGAAGCCATTCGGGGTCATCAGCAGGCACTTGTCCAGAATCGATAGCGAAGGAGAAGGAGGTGCGTGGTGGTGGTGTGGTAATGGGCTGAGCGGTTTGGTTTGGCCCTCGCAAATGCGACTTGTTTACTATATTTTCCCGGAATGGGGTCGCGCTCCGAGTGCGCCTTTTTTTTCGCGTTCGATGGAAACTTTCTCCGGAGATTTTCGCGTGGAAGGGAATTGACTTTGGGCGATGATTAAAGGGGTCGCCTCATTAAGGGGGTCTCCGCTGATGAACGGAGGCAAAAAGACTCGGACTACGGAAGGGGAAAAAAAGAAGTTTTTGGGATTCGGAGAGGACATAGAGAGAGAGCATTACGACCGGCTCTTTTTTTGGTAATAACAATCGGAAAAATTGCGACTTCTGGAAACGGTTTTACGACCTGCGAGGTCATTTTCCGGTCACTCTTTCGAGGCTTTTATGTCGCACGAAGTGGTCCAAACGATGCGTCGTCCGCTTTTTACTGAGGCGAGATAAATGCAGGCGACTGCTCGAACGTGGTTATGGACCAATGGATGTGGCCGTAGGGAGATTTGTTTTTCTCATCTCTGAGGTTTGAAGCAAAGGATTCGGAATTCACATCGGAAATAAGGTTACGTATGTGCTGATCCTTCTCTTTTGTTTCGAAAGTATTATAATCATAAGTTGAAATCGCAATCATCTCGTACAAATATTCTGTTTTCCTGCGAATAATGTGCTTTACAGCATGCGTGTTATTCATTTATTCTTTGTAACCTCAACATTCAATCGATATGTTATACTAATTCACACTATTCACATACTAATTCATGATATACTAATTCATTTCCTTGCTAATTTTCCTAGTTTTTGCGTTAACATCAACCATTTCAATATTACTTGAATAATGAACAAATTTATCTTAGATATTAAAAATAATAAAATTAAAAATCAAAATACATAATTGCATTATTTGGGACTTAAACTAAAACACGTGGGATAACTAATACACGAGCATAGTTTCGTAGCCTCGCTATATCTTCTGGTATAAAATAATCGAGAAATTGAACGAAACAAATCTAAAAAAGTATGGAGCT
The DNA here is from genome assembly GCA_020796165.1 of Pantala flavescens. Classification (NCBI taxonomy): domain Eukaryota; kingdom Metazoa; phylum Arthropoda; class Insecta; order Odonata; family Libellulidae; genus Pantala; species Pantala flavescens. The sequence goes on along the minus strand of CM036879.1, from coordinate 19,665,927 downwards.
ATTTTACTGCTATAAAATTCAACTTCACTTAAGAAATATCAAGAGATACATCAAACGCACAATGTTTTCGAAGAATCATAATCATACCATTTTCGAAATTTTGTATACTATCTACTAGGAAAAGTTTGCTTTTACAAGTATTACCATACTTCGACTGTAATTTGACTAACACTGATCTAGGCAGCGTTTCCTTATTATAAAAAGAGAGGAAGAACGTTAGAAAACAATGATGAAAACTGGTTCTCATCGAAATTCGTCTCCACAGGCACGATATTTATTATTCAGCTTTCATAATTCCGCCCCAGCGTGAGATGGCAAACAATCAAAATGGCCGACTGCTAAATATATGAGAAGAAGGCGAAAGATTAGTTCCAACTCTCATGGGAAGTGGCTCGGGAGATGTAGAAGAGTCAGTGGAACAAACAGAGAAAGTTTTAAATGAAAGAAGCATCGGATAAATAAAAGAGAGAGCTTCACCAGTAACCTAGTTCTTGGCAAAGGAGCCGGAGTTCATCTTTAAGCACAAAATCATACGAACCCTTTAAACGAGAATCTGTGTGGGATGCGTTCGATAAAATTAATATATATTGGAAATAGAATGACTTGGGAGTAAAATGAGTTTAATACAAGAAACTAGGAATTATAAATAAAGACATATAAGAAGAAACGTTCACCAAATACATTCCGAGAAGATTATGCCTACATTCCTTTGATACAATATAAATATTGCTCTTAAGTTTGGAGGTCAGACCATAAAAATTTAAGATAAGTTTTTGGATATAAATATACAGAACCGACCAACTTGTGAAGGACGCAAAAGAATACTTTCTAGGAAGTGAACGCCTGCAAGTAGGAACCAGGCGAAGGGTTACAAACAATAGTTCTGTTATTTAATTCTGCATATCCCCTTCTAATATTCACAAAAAGTCATAGGAAACTGAAAAATTACATAACACAGATTTAAGATTACAATTTTAACATGTTGAGAGTACACTACATTGTTAAACATATCCATTTATGTACTTCCTGATGGCATAATAATCATGGAAAGTAAGTATAATCCGTGCTTCTTAAATAATTAACCCTTGCGTTTACTAGTACGTAATCCGCTATTCCTTAGCAACGCATCTCGGTGCATCTTTGATCCTCACAAAGAACTTCCCTAGCCTCGCAACTGCACGTCATCTTCCATCCCTCCGTAGAGATATCTTTCCTCCCTTAGCGCCACTATTTTCCAGCCCCGAGGCGTAACGCGAGTAGTCTGTAAACACAAAACCCTCACTCCCCCTTTAACGACCCCTATAGGAAAATTCCCCATTCTCTCAAAAGCCGACAACTTCTTTCTCCCTAATTGTAGCTCCGTTGAAGCATCCTTTGCGTCTTTGCAAATGAGATTGGCTTACTCTTTCCACCCCTCAAAAGGCAAACGCTTTTTTTTCTCTATATCAGCGCTCAATCTTGTCTCGGCGAAGAAAATACCCAATTGCGGTTATTTTTTTCTTCTCTTATCCTCTCACAGCCTTTCTCTCTCCTTGTCGCTATTCTCTCTCCCTCTTTCGGATTTTCCCGCCTTCATTTCCATTCTTTTCCCGTCTTTTCTCTTTTATCTCCCCTAAAAATTTTCTCTCGAGCTAAAATATATGCGCTCCTTCGGCATTCGTCATCGCGTCTCCGAAATATCCGAGATTTTTTGTTCTCTCCGCACATATATAATCTCGCTCTCTCTCGAGTTCCGAATCTCCGAAGTTCATCTGACGGAATGAGTTGTTTTCTTTTTTTAACGAAAAGGAGGTTAAAACTCGTTTTGGTTCGCTGTCAGAGATCATGAGACGTGAGGACGGTTGTTCGATTAATTTTTTGTACTCATAAGCTTAGAGTGGTCGCAAATGATTGCATCTATATATTCCTCTGAAAGAATGGCATAACAAAAAATTTTGAAGTTTCAAATTAAAAGTACAATAAAATTTACGTATTTTATAGAATTTCGTGGATTTGGAAACTAAATAAATCTTTGGTTATGAAATGATATTCATCGATAAAAATAAATTAATATTTATAAACCTAATTTTTATACAAACTCTTTACAAATAAAAATAAATATTCTATGTAAATATATAAAAAGAAATTCATAAATTTATAAATAACATATTTTTATAAATCCAACTTTTCATAGCAAATAATTTTAATAGAATAGTTATATACCGATTATGTTTATGCATAAAAGTAATATATTTTTATGTGTGTGTGTATGAATTTTATGCTCGAAATACTGATGATCTGAGTTGGTTTTAAGGAACAGATTTCAGAAAGGAAAATATCTTACATAAATAATATATCTAACAGTAGTTGATGGTGATATTGACAGGCTTGCATTATTGGTCCTAAGTCTGTAAAGGTTTTCAAATATGCTCGTGCTACATTATGAAACAGGAGATACGCAGGAGAAGCTGAATGCATGGGTTACGGAGGAATTATTAAAACTCTGTTCATATGCAAGTTAAATATTATATATTTATAATTCGTCGCAAATGAAATTCAATATAAGAATAACTCCTATTTATCTGGTACTTTATCTCTCTTGTGATACCACTCTGACAGACGTTTTATTTACTTTCGTGATGGATGATTTGTATTCGATTCCTTACGGTGACATTGAATTCCTCTCAACAGAGACAACCCCTTTGAGCAAGATGAATCAACGTCGGCTAGGAAGAACTCTAAATGAAGTTATCTCACTTCTGTACCAATTCCCATTCAAGATGACGTACAAATTGTTGATTCGAAATAAAAATGATAATGAGTAACATTCTCGTAGCTGTTTCTGAAACTACCCAAACAAACCTTTCCTCCTATTACCACTCAGCGTGGTAACTGCGTTCTGTTTCGAAGAACTCCCGAGTCGATGGAATATCGGGTAAAAAGGTAATGTGCCCTTGAGATGGAGTTTGAACCTATTTGAACGTGGTCCCCGAAGAAACTTCGAGACTGAACACGAAGGAGTTAAATTGAACTCCGTACGTTACATTCCGAACTTACTTATGCTCCGAGCGCGTGGCCTTCTCTAATCCTCCATTTGTGTAACAGATACAGAGATTAGGATATGTTAGCCTTCCTTTAACTCAGCCAAATACAGATCGAAATGCGTGCGAAGAAGAATGGCTAACACTTATAGTTACCCCACACTTTGCATATTACGAGATCGAGTCGAGTGAGGAAGGATGTACTTGACCTACATATGGAAAATAAGACGAGATAAAAAATAATGGACTCTTAAGGATAGAAGAACCAATATATCTGGCGTAATGGATGTTCCATATCTATTTTACATTCCTCAAACTTTACGCTAGATCAGAATCTTCCGGGTTGACCTCTAAGCATATGATATAGGGCCTTGTTCTTTTCTGTACCCAGCATCCGATTCGAGATACTCCGCGACATACTCCACACATATATTTTCATATCCATTCGCGTACGAGAGATATCTCCCCTTTATCACGTCCCAATCCAAGCCACACCCAAAATCTCTCTCCCAGCTGACGTATTCACCCCAATTCTTTCCTCATCTCTTTGCCCATTTATCTTCTCATCTACGTCATCTTTCGCATGCTTCTTTACACCCTCAAGTTTTCTTCCGAATTTTTTATACGCCCTGTTCTTTCATTTTCCATACAACCACCCCCTATTCCGACGGTATCTCTAGGCAACGCGATTCTTCTACCTTCTTCTAATCTCAATTCTTCCGTTTCCCTCCTTTATTTTCTCCATTAGCCCCCGCATTACATTTTATTGTTCTCCCTTAATTCTCTCCGCATTCAGTTTGATCATCTTTTCGGATGGCCGACCATTATCGCCTCCTTTTATTTCCTTTGTATTCGACTCGGCCTCTGCTGTTATCGTCCCTCTTTTCAGATCCATCTTCACGAATCTCAATCCTTTCTGTCACTTGCGAGGAGCATCCTCTACTACTTCCATCTTCATTTCGAGGATTTGCCAATGGAAATCTACAGTACAGCTACGTCTTTTTCAGGAGAGAAAATTCCATCAAAGTTTTGCTCTATCGAACTTCTTTACTCCGGAAATCCTAGCCTTTCTTGGTACATAGCGTACGTGTTGTAAGAGGATAGGGTGACAATCTCTCGGCTTTGCCATGAGAGATTGTGATTTTCAGATAAAGATGATTTCATTTTTCTATATAATCTCCCTTGACTTCAAAACATACTTGTTCCATGTTTTCTATAACATCAGTATTTCTTCCAGGAAGTGACAGTCTGATGATACGTGCACCCGGATATCATATACTTCACTGATTAGAAAGCCGTCTATATATCAGGCGGAGAACTTTTCACCTTGCCTTCATAAATAGGAAATAATAGTCGCTTAGTTAAATTTTTGTTCCGTGTTTTGTACTCGTTTATCGTTGAAGTCTGGAGGCATATGATAGGACGAGTTTAAGGATTCAGTTGTGCATGTACAAGGAGGAATACTTCTTTCAAGATATCCGTAGCAGCAAAGTATTTATAGGCTGACCCCAGAAGTTATCGAGTTACGCCAGAAATTTGGTTATATATCACGGCTCCAGACTCAACGTGTACGCTAAGAGGTTCGTGAAGATAACTGGGGAACCTAGAAAAGTATGGGGGCAAAGAATTTTTGCTCATTCTTATGGAAAGCTCTGGTAAAAAATGTAACAATAAATGAGTATACTCTGTTATAGTGGTCATTGGCCCTAAACACAAGGAAGAAATTTGAGCTCCGAGGCGAATGGAATAAAATATTGTATAATTCCCGCTAATCCAATTCTATTAATCTGATAATTAATGCAAAAACTGTGTTCACCTAATTTTTACGATTCAGATCTATGTAAAATTTAGTAACTGCGCATTTTGAATATTCGGGGAATTTAATTATTAACATAAAATCTGATATATTAAAATTGTGATCATATTATCGAATAGAAAATCGAGATTAAAATTTGTTTTATCAATTCACTAAGTAGTTTTGATATCGCTTTTCGGACGATTTTAAGTAGAGTCGTTAATGGTAGCTGTTTAATCATCCTACATTATTATATCTATTTATTTTATTTATTTGTGTAATATCCTGTGGTATCGTGTCAAAAAGCTTTGTCTTTCTCCATTTTTATTACCGATAAATATTCGCAACACACAATCGCAACTCCTTCTTAATTCATATTCTAATTTCCATAATAACAATCCGCTGTGGCTAAACCATTTCCAGCACTTTATTAGGATATAATCTGCGAAAAACAACGGAGAAAACTAATTTACACCGAGTAAATTTCTCTCCTTTCTTCGCCATTTGAGAATTCCCTAACACTTTGCCGGCATCCATCTTTCTACTCCGTTATTTCTCCTTTCTTTCCTCTGAAAATTTAATTCCCTCTTCCCTTCTTCTCTACATCCCTTTTGTCCTCAACTTTCACATCTTCCTCCTTCATCTCCAATTACATTTTCCCTTCCGCGATAACCGGAGTTTCTCCGGAATGCGCCTCTGCCCGCATCGCCTTTAATCGCTCGGACCAGCATCCGTGCGCTCTCTCCACAGCCAATGCAATTCCTTCCGCATTGCCGAGCAAAAAGGAAGGTCTCGTATTTATTCCGTACTACGCTCGTCATTCGGTCTTTAAATGCACTCGGGTCGCAGTCCCCGGAGAGATGGGAAGAAAAAAAACTAGAAGACACAGCGTCTCGCGAGATTCTTGTTGTATTTACGTTCGCTTGTATGGGACGCTTCCGCGGCTGAAATGAATCCACGGAGACGTTATGGTGGATGACGTCCGAGCGCCGTCGAGTGGATTTTTTTGCGGTGAAGAAATAGAGGAATCGAGAACTCTGGGAATTGCTTTTATGGAAATAAGTCTTCCTACTTCATACATACATACTTCCACGTATAATAGCTTAGGATAACTTCTTTACGGTTATAAACACATTATATCTCAACATTTTAAGCGTAAACTACATTGGTAATGGATAATGATCAATTGCTTACAGAATATTTGTGTCTAAAATAAAGAAGCTATAAACTATCACTGAATAAATAACGTAAAAATGTCTTGTATTTTGTCTTTCATTTATTTCTTTCTATATTTCCAATTCCAATAAAAATACCAATCGAGTTTTCTATTTCTCTTAAATTTGCGACAAAGAGTTGAAAAACGTGTTCACCAAGGAAAGGTCATAGGTCCAGGATGTTTCGAATGGCAAAAGTTCACGTAAATATTACATTGACGCTTACATAAATAAGGATTTTCGGTGGAATTCGGTGGAAAGTAAACGGAAAGAATGTCATCAGTACTTTTCTTGCTTTTTAAACTTTTTATATCACAATAAACATTTTTATCTAAAATAATATGAAAATGAGAAGCTAATTTACGCTTTTTCTGGAGAGGATGATTGGGTTTCTATCTACATGAATACCCTGAAAGTCAAGGTGTGGGGTGTGGTAGGAGGCATTCATTTTGAGAATAAATAAATAAATTTCTAGACTATGTGGTATTTGTGAATACTTGTTTTCCCTCTAAAATTCATCGACATTTTCTGCTGATAATAAAATGTTGACATGTACAATCAAACTGAATTCACTTTTAAATCCATCTTTCTACTTAAAGTTATCGATAATCGGTATTGTATCCGTGCACACTTTGCCATAAGGACGGGGTTTAAATGAAAGAAAAGTATGTATAGGATTACGAGAACCGCATGAAGAGATGCTTTCAGTAAGTCTTCGCGATGTGTTTGCTGAATCTCAATGAATTTAATCTGAGATGCATTAGCATTGAGGTAGGTATAGATAGGAAAGGCTACATTTTCCTAAAGTAAACTTGCATATGCATCTTCGGTAGGTGCTGCTGAAATGAAATGCAAGCCATGAAAAATTCCTTTTCTTGTTAGAATCTACGCCTATAAGAATCAGGATGGGATGAAAACCCAAAGTCAGGTTCGCTTATTTTTTGCATCAAGGTGCTCTCTTTGATGCCTTACTTAACCTTTTCTAAGGAAGGCGGCTTGTAGATTAAATATTCATGACCTGAATGCTTTTGGAGAGAAAGCAACAATCTACATACTCATTTCTCTATGGAGATTAATTCTAAATCCTGGATAGGGGGAATTCTTTAATAATCAAGAGATGGCAATAGACAATCTGAGTAAGACGTTTGGCAATCATCGATGAGGAATGTCCAACAGAGATGCAAAAAAAGTGACCGGACAGAGAGAGGAAGGAATGACGAATATGTATGAGTTTCTATTTCCATCTGCGTGGGGAAATTTTCGTATACGACACACTACTTAAATGGTCCAGAGCACAAGGAGAGAGTGCGTGCTCCCGATTTGATGACCACTCTACCGGAAGTTAAGCAACTGCAGTGGAAAGGGACAGAAGAAGCCCCGATAAGTTTACAATGTTAAAAGGGTTCCGGGATGGAGAATTCCATGGTGACCGGAGCTATTTTCTGAAGTTGCCTTAACGAAGGGTAATGCGTTTTGCGGGACTCTTCCATATTGAGGAGCATCGGTCCCATTTCAGCTCTTTCGCGTTAATTGCCCTCTCAACCGCTTGTCTTTCGTGTGCGAAACTGATTATATTCTCATTCACATATATGTTCATTGTAATTATTATGGAATGAGCAAACTTTCCCTCTTTTAATATTGCTTGAACATCATTAATGAGGGGAAACGCTTTCGGCTTGGTTATGTTATTAATTTGAGTGAATTATTGAAAGAAATTTTATATCGAGGCCACCTGAAAATTATGCAGTCGATCGTGTTGACAATAGTATATAAAAATGCGAACAAAATATATTATACTCATGTTTCCTAAATAAATAATTGAAGAATATTTTATGAATTATCAATCTACAGACAATTTTCAAAGTTAGAGATGCAATCTATACAATAATTCAACTTTTAAGGGAAGATGGTATGTTTCAATCCTTCATAGATAGCATTCAAATTTTCTATGAATAATATTCCAAACTATATATCCACAGAGGTCGTGGTTCTTAAAGAAACGAGCATTTTTATATCATGTAGTCTCACATCTATATTGAATCTATTCTGAAATTCATAGAGACTACGAGTGCAGATAACCTTATGGATATCTTAAGATAGAATTTGAAAGTAGGTTAAAATCACCATACACCACGTTGAAGAAAACTTTTCAGTAGGTTTCTCAAACTTTTTGAATGCCAACCATCTATGTAAAAGCAATTCCTTCTATTCAAACGTATTTCGATATTCATTTAATATTCATTTGAGAAATAAATGTATGAATTTTAATGCAATAAAGACCAAAATGGAAAACGAGTATTTGGTAATTTTCGGCTTTTCTATTTTACGAAAAACGAGTTTCTTAGTATACGTATCCTTATACAACTACAACGACTAGCCTTGGATCGATGACTCATTTCGTCGAAGTGCCGAAAGGGTGGAACTATAACATCACAAAAACAAAGTGTTTCTAGATCCTTTCTCTCATTTTGAAGGAAAAAACACTACCAATTTCGAGTTTGTTTTCTTTCCGCTTTTACATCACAAAGGAACGTCAGCAAATGAATGGATATTTTCTTCTCTCCCAAAATTTCCTATTTCGATGTATTTTGTTTTTAGACTTCCCTCGTCAAAATGCGCTCATTAGCATATTGTTTTCATTTCACAATTTCGTTATTATATTTCAGTTCTGAAATATTATTCGAGGCCAATTCTTAATCCCATAAATAGAATGATGGAATTATATGGTAATTTTACCGTACTTTTCAAACTATTATTCTATATAGTATTCTAACGTTCTACTAAGTTTGTCAGAGTGAAGACGAGGTAGTAAATGTTTTCCGAATATATTATGAACTATATAATTTCTTTAATATTTATAGAAGTATGTATTTTCTTTTCTCATAACCAATCTTCTAATTAAAATGTTATTTTAAGTAAAATATGCATGTGAAAATCACGAACGCAATGAACTTATTAACAAGTATAGTTATAAGAATTTTTGAGAATGATCTCAGGTTCTAAAACACCTCATAGTTCCTTTAAAAAATTTAAACAAACAACTTAAGTTATCAATGTTTATTTAGCACTCAATACTTTTCAAGTAGGAATGTTATCAAAAGGTTTTTTGAGGGACAGATATGCATTTAGGGAAAATGAGTTTTCGTACAGTTCGCGTACTTACAGCGAGGAATTCTGATTAGCGTGGCTACTGGTAATAAACCCTATACCAATGGTTTGGTATGCAGTTGAGGACAAACAGAATTGAGGAATCTCAAGAATGGGATATGCCTTAGCCATTGAGGACGGGATTGAGATATGTTTACTTTTGACTTCATCATTAAAATCAGATAAACGCTTACAAGTACCAGTACCATATTTTGAATACTGCGTTCTTAACAATGAAATACATAAAAAACTATAAATATATTAAATTTCATGCTTGTAAGGATCGGAGTTTTTTTATAATTAATCCATCGATGAATATCTTAGAGACATAATATTAATCTATGAATAACCAGATAAGGGACATACGACTAACGGAGAGATTATGTAAGTTTGAAAAAAGTGTAGGAAACAAATATAAAAAGATGTTCAGAAAACATTATTCGCTACTATTCGATCATCGGAATATTAAGGGTGGATAAATGAAACATGGGCAGAAATTGCCGAGTTGAAAACATTTTGTACTTTTGTTTAAGTACTCGAAACAGCTCGCTTGACTTAGTTGGAGTTTATTTACCAATAGGTATATCGGAGATGTTGGAGATTCGGCTCCGTTTAAATTAACACAAAATTAGGAACATGAAAGGAACTGATGATTACTAGGCTTTTAGGTAATTGGGTCAATGTTGTTTGAGATCAGTACTGTACTTTAAAATGATAAGATAAATTAATATTCATGAATGAATGTTTATAAGCGTTCCAACGTGATATTTGCATCAATACGAATGCGCCATAAAAGCTTGTGTGTTTTGCATTGATCATTCATGAATATTTACTATTTCATTGAATATTATATTGATTAGCTAGATTCTTTTACTTTTAAATTTGTTACGTATGAAAGAAATCTTATTCATGTGATATTTAAGCTATGTAGTAATTGATTATATAACATTCCTGCGCAAAAATATAACCATGTATGGGAATTTGTGTAACAACAGGAGAAGGGGAACAAATTTTAAAAAACAATTCTTAAACAAATATTAGATCCAAAAAATTTCAAAATCTTCTCACATTAAATATGAAAAATGTTCAACATATGAGTAACGAATTTTCAATATATTCGGAATATCAATAATAAAATAATATATTCATCCGGTTGGTGAGCGCAGCTGAAATAGTACTGAAGTTATAAATATTCCTTCTTAAATACACATTTAAATACACGGAAATTCCTAAACATCGATCAATAAAATAATCTTGATGCTATTTTCAACTTATTATTTCGCCAATATTTGTAATCGAATTGTAAAATATTAATTTTTAGGAATACAACAAAGTTGTTATAGAAATAAAAGAGGAAAAAATCTTAAGTGAAACTAAATATAGAAGTAGAAAATCTATCTCTTCTTCCATATCTCTCTCAACATTCAAACACGTCGACCATACGTTCCAGTTCATCCAACACGTGAACAATTTCGGACGATAACTTTAAAATCCTTTTAATCAAAATTACTGCGAATCGCATTGGGGAATAAAATGAATATTGATTGCTAGAGATTTTGGTATTCAGGTCAAATAAATGGATGGGCTAATCACACGATGCTCAATTGCCCCTGTGAATATTTCAGAGCGGATTCCGAAGTAATTTGCAGCATTCTCCCACAGCAACATAGAAGTCATTTCGCTAAGCCGTTTCTGCACTGCAATTTGGGATTATTCTCTTTTCGAAAGTCATTTGCCATTAAAATGCGATGAGCATTAATTGCCAAAGGTATTTCCAAATTTTGAATGGGTATTTAATCTGATAATTTTTATGGATTTGAAAGTAGCCTTTTCAAATAGATATGAAAAGGTATCTTTAATTATTTTTTGGCAACCAACTCGCATGATAGCGTCACTGGGACCTTAATATTGGGATATGGCTAAATTAAGGTGACCCTTAGCCACAAGTTTAGTCTAAATTTTTATTTTAACTAATTATGAAAATTAAATCGAATTAATATTATATCCAGACTCATTAATATATAAGACACTGCTGTAGCTGTTATTTTGTTTGGAAATGGAGAGCAGTCTTGAGTAGTATTTATAATTGTTACGAATATTATTGCAGATGTGATAACGTGTAACTTTCAACAATAATGAACTCAATTATTTAAACACATATTTAGAAATGCTTTTAATGAAAGTTAAAGGGATTGATTAGACATCTAATAATTAATGCTCTGAGAAAATAATTAATATCTTAAATGCACATTGATTATATTATTTAATATAAACTTTAAATAAATATTCCTTAAATTTCAAGGCCTATATATTGGAGGTTTCGATGATTATGATTCGTATTTGATATCTTGATAGTGTGTTTAATTATTCAAAAGTAACCGTGAGTTTATCATGTTTGATCTAAGATCGTAGTTGGAAATCACAGTTCACGAAGTTATAATTTGAAATATCCTAATAAATTGCGGAAAATTGATAATGCGGAAAATAATACTACAAATTTAACCACACTTGACTATTATTATCGCTATTCTGAGATCTAATTATTCGGTTGAATCTTAACTTACGTAACCGGTAACTATGAAAGTATATCAATAATCATGGTATTAACAGAACAGAATAATTTCTTATTAAATAAATGAAAAAATGTTGAAAATTAAAGAATACATTATTTAATATACTCGTAAGCATATCTTTAGGTTAAATTTTCATTATTTGAGAGAAGCTTGATTCATGAAGTCTGTTTGAATTTATCAAATGAATCATTCATTTCAATGCCTTTCGATAGAGGAATCTAATGAGAGAATTGACTTTATTAATTGCTCATTGATTCAGGCTTATTGGAATCAGTTAGTATTAACTTTTGATAGGATGTTGATTTCAAAACATCTTATTGTACTCAAAAGTCTTACCACCTAGAAACGTGTATGCTTCTCTATCTATATTTTTGATTTGACGTGAAATATTTTCTTTGTCAGAGAAAAAAAGCAAATAATGGAACTATAAGTGACAAGCGGGACATGTAGGCTATCGAATGACCATTGTGGTTCTCTTTGGGATGTAAATCTGATTTACAAGTTTTAGTAAGGCACTTGCATCTCCCCTACAAAGAGAGATCCCCTCAATCCAAACTTCCACACCACTGTTTATCACACGGAAACTCATCAAATTACCACCGAATGTTCAATTTCTCATGAGGATGCTAGACGCTGCGGCAGAATTTGCACGTTAACTACGCGATAATTAGAGAATCCGTGGTTTCACGAGTTGAATCGGAAAAAAAGAGTTCGAGATACCTATGTCTTTCTCCCTCTTCTGGTACTTGTTTCGAAAACTCATGTTTGAAGTTTTAAATCGGAAATTTTAGTTGGAAAATGACCCAATTAAAATTTGGCCGAAGTTATTTCAACTATTCAGACATGTAAAGATGGAGAATCGTAATTTGCTCCATCGCAGAAATTAATTTGAATGCATAAGAATCAACTTGAGAAATTTAAATTTCATCGTAAAGTAATCAAAACAGAAGTAATATCTAAAATTACTGCGTCAACAGATCTTGAATCAGAATTTGTTTCCTCGTCAATTAAGAACGAAAATTAAACTATACTTTCAGAATATTTTGAGATTTGTTCTAAATAGTCTACCGGTTATAATGATTAAAAGGTTTAGACTATAAATTCCTAGAGTACTTGGTTTAATAATCGTTTTTTCTATTGTTTTAAAACTACTTTTTTTAATGTAATGCCTAGAGCAGAAATTTTTGTAAAAAATTACTTTTAAAAGTTTGAAGAGTTATTTTTATTTTGAAGGACGATTTTATAACGAACAATATACTTGAATAAATAGAAGTTAAATAAATATAATTTTTCGTATCATTGGAATTTCTTTAGTTATATCAATATAAAAATTTGAGCATAAACTTCTCCTACATAAATATCTTTACCTCTATTATAGTTCATGAAAAATAATACAGAAATTTTCAATTTTTCTCTCATAAAATTTTCTATTTTATAAAAAACTTATTATTTATTATTTAACATGCATTATTTTAAAAAACTTTATCCTAAGATCTTCTGAAAGTTAGTAATTAGAGTAATATGTTAATTCATGCAATCATTTTTACATTTTTAAAAATCATTAGAATAAACTGAAAAACAATTAATTGTTTTCTAATTGAATTATTCATCTGAGATTATTGATCACTTGCATAGTAATGATATCTTAGATAAATATTGGTATGTTCAATCTAATCTACAACTTAATGATGTTATTCATTGATTAGAGTCACAAGAATTTGGAATCCTCACTCTAAGAAGTCCTTCCGTAGCTCATGAATGTGAAAGACTACAAACAGAGTAGCCAAAAGACATTTACATAAATCATATTTCGCTTATGTTTATTCGCACAGAATGGAGATGGAGCGATTAGATAAAATTGTTCCCACACGCTCAACACTCATTTACTACGATACGTACGACTTTATTCCGGTCCAACTTGAAAGCGTTTCCACATTAAGCCCGGAGCGTATGAAGTCTCAACTATATAAACTCAATATGTATTCCATTTGCTTCCTAACCCTGAGGTCAATGGTCGGCGAACCCTATTTCCTCTACCCTATTATTCGAAACCTCCCATTCATTCTGCAAATTCCCTTCAGCATTAAACCCACGAATAAGTGCCCCATAAGTCTGCTAAGTCCACTATTACACCTTCCATATACTTTCTTTCGCTCCCAATTTTTCCAAAGACGGAAGGTTTCATTTACTTAATCGTAGATTTATTATCAGTTGAATTACGAGGGAGTAGTAGATTTTTCAGGTACGTCTGAATACACATAGCTGTGATAAATTTAAAGACAGATTATGTAAATTTTATATTGAAGCGTATTTTATATTGAATACTATTTTATATAAAAGCGTTTTCTTGAAGAATATTTTTCTCTTGATTAGAACCTCTAAACTCAATTAAATTGGAGAATTTCAAAATTTATAATTAAAAAATGTACTAAAACGTTGGTTCTTGCGATAGGAAGTTTACATCTGTTGAAGTTATAAAATTAGAATAATGTTATAATTTTAATTATATTTCAAATTTAGCAATTTATTCATCAAACTAAACGATTATTTCGTCATATTAAAATAAAAGTGAGGAACATAGAAAAAAAGAATTCTCTCTCAACTTTAAAGCACTTATGAATCATATAAATTGATTCTTATCTATAATTATCAACCTATAATATTTCTCTTAATATTTCTTAATCTTTCTCGGTTATCAATAACGATATACATCTATCTCCCAATTTTCAAGATTCTTCTCGACTTAATCAAGTCCATATTATCAATGGAAACAAACTATGAAGCTGGGAAGAGGGGACAAGCACCCTATACAAATTAAACCGATTTAGAACTTCATAACAGAGTTCGATGGGTTCTAATTAGCGAGGAAATCCATTTTGAGCTATAAGATGGAACGATCGATAGATGAGCCTTCGATCTTCGGGACTTCGTATCGATGTGCATAATGTGGCGTAAACAGGAAGTTTGAGTCGGAAAGGGATGGCGTAAGAAATCAATCGGGCCAAATTGATACGAGGAGCATCCGTTTTGCGAAATTGCTCTGAGAGAGAGAGACGGGACAAATCCACACGAGGAACGGTGGAGGAAAATCCCGGCAAAGGGTTCCGAGGGAAGGAAGCGCTAATTCTGAGCAGCGGAGGATGAAAACCCATTTCTCGAGCGAAATCTTCGAAGGATGGATGTCTGGCTTAAAGCGAATCGATTCCGGTGTACAAAGGAAGATCAACAAATGGAGATTTATCGGAGTTTTACCGCGAGGCAAAAACGTCGGTTTCCCGAAGTGAACGTTGAACAGGATGGAACATTTTGCGGTACGTATCCTGCAGGAATCGTGAGAATTTATGTATCTTCCGCGAGTTTGCGATTGCTAGATGACGTACGTGTAAATATGTCTTCAACGTAAGGCGTGAGAGATGGTTGCCTCGGAAACGCGTTTCGACAATATGAGCGCCGATTTATTGAAAGTTCTACGGAATATTCGACGGGATATCGGATATGAATGGTATCGAATTCTTAATGGATATAAAAATCCTATGCGAGTAATTTTATACACGGAAATTTAGTTTATGAATATCTTTTCTTCCTCAATACTGTACTCTATCTATCATCATCCTTATTTCGTTTATAAAATTCGTTTCTCATTAAGTATGAATCTGAGTATTCACTTCATGGGAAAATAAGAAAACATATAAAAGAGATGACATAACAGAACTTTATTCAAATACATACTCCTTTATAAGTAAATTTTCTGCCTTTCCTTGAGTTAACTATATAGAGGAAATTTAGATGAATGCATGAAAAAACGAAGAATATCACTTTAAATTCTACTTAATTGAGTAGAAATAGAAAATTAGTGTAAGTGTATTCTCATACGAGTAGATTCGAACCCCTAAAATAAATATCAGCGGATCTTAAGTGTCATGAGACTTAATTCACTTACAGACTTGATACTTAGCTTCTTATAAACATGAACTTACTTTCTGAAATAACCAATTTAAATGATGACAAAAATAAATTGAAATAAAAAATAACATTAAAGTCAGCCGTAAAGCTTACGTTTTATAGAAATGGAATAATAAAGGAAATGGTTGAAATTTGAAGGATGTACTTAAATTTATATGAAAGTTTAAAGCTCAAAAAAATCACACTCATTTTTACAAAAATTACTTATTATCAACATAACTCCTTCCCCAAAAATTACGATTATCCTAATTTTGAAAAAAATATGTCAAGAACTTAGTTCTATTCCACACTGATAATTAAAATTACAAGTAATAACTAAAAAACCAACTGCGTTCAACCACTCAAGTTCATTTCACCATCACACGAGCCAGGGAACATCCTCCGAGCACATTACGTCCGTATTAGAACGGCCTTTTGAACATTCGATTAAAGGGAGCAGTCTACCCTCGGAGTTAGAAAAATCCTTAGGATTAACGAAGTTTTGATATCCTAGATTGCTTCGGGTGGCGGCAAGAGAATGGGAGCAAATTCGTGGAAATATTACGTCCATCGATCAGACGTTCTCTAGTCTCCTTCACTAGGGCCTCAACCACCACTTTCATTTGTTTCCCACCCTTTGTCCCCTTTCTGTGCCCATTTCACTCTTCCGCCATGGACCGCGTACTCATCGTCCGGCAAATGAGCCGTCAAACGCCGTTTGCGCTACGAGATATTTTCGCGAGACTTTCTAGGATCCAATTACTTTCGAACCTTGCAGAATTTCATTCGCTTAAAGAACGAAGTGCGGATGAAGTGGGCGGAAATTTTGTCTCGAGTATTTCAAGAGGTGTTTTGTATAATTAGGTGTATATTTAATTTATAATATATGTTTCTATATTGAAATACTTAATTTAACGCCATATATGCTCCAGCTCGAGAATTTTTCACCTTTACTCCGTAGAGCCGTTTTTGCTATACATTGGTTATTTTTCTCTCCATCAATGATATTACAATAAGTTTATTGAAACGTTAAAAAAATCCGTAGTTTAAGTTAAAATTACTGCTATTTGTTTGCTACATATAAAGTATATATAAACATGAAGGGTTAAGGAAAAAATCTTGAACAATGGTTAAGATCCTAAGTATCCAAAAACATTTGTAATAGATATTATGTTCTTTGTTGAGTAATAATTATCTCAACCCTTGACAGTAACAGAAAATACTGCCACTAATCATATTTAAAAATGTGCGTCTAAATTTTTACAATTTACAGATACTTAGTTAAACAATGATTCAGATTATCTTATAACTCCTTTATATATTACATATGAAGATGTTACTATCCCATCGCAGCTTATGGTAGCATAAAAATCTAATAGACCAACGAAAAGAAATTAAGAATAACATTGAAACGTTCATCATTCAAAACTGGATAGTAAGACAATGAATTTCAAATACCATTTCAGGTGAATAAGATTACACAATTTTTGATCCATAAATTCAATCTTAGGAGTAATTTTACATCATAGGGCAAGGGAAAAATGTGCTAGAAAACGGCTAGCAATCGGAAGAATATGAGTGAAAATTAAAAGTAACGGCGTGGAAAGGTTCTGGAAGAAACTTTACGGTCAGGTCTGCTTCGAAACGTTGGAAGAAATTTATAAAGAAGTTTCGGTGAGAAGTGAAATTCACAGGAAATAATATAGTATTCTAGTGTGAATTATTGCGCGGAAAATTTTTATATCGACATTCAATTGATTACCATGTAAATATTATATATTGTAACTAAAATAGGTTTTTATGACCAGATCAGGATAAGTGAAAATAATTTTGCACCATATTAAGATCACAAATTGTAAACAGAAGTGGGAAAAAATGTTATGACTGGGGCTCGAACCCAGTTCCTCCAGACACTTTAGGTACTTATGATATATTCTTAAAGTAGTGGGGTTCTACATTTCATAAAAACAAATAAAACTATGTAAAACCTAAGAGATATTTCCTTTTTCTTAAAATTTTTTGGAACAGTTGGAATTTCTATCTTTTATCTTGGTTGGGTGCATCTCTAGAGGATTAAGTAATGCACTCAAAATTCCTCTTACTGATCTTATTTTAAATAAACTTATTACACACATCCCACGATTTCTATACGATTCTATAAATACTAGTTTAAACATCCATTAGTGAACAATCTTATACATCATAGATAGATCACTTTAAGATGAATTGGTCCCGATATTTCTTTCAAATATTCCTCTTTTGGTACTGAAAGTATCCTATCACATTTCCTCTTTGCATCAGGGATTCCCTTTGCAGCCTCACATTCTCCAGTTGTCCCAACACCTAACTCTCTCCATCCAACCTTTTCCTATCCTCACCCTTTCTAAAATCCATATCTCTCATTGTGAACCCTCCCTATCCAATCATTCATATTTTTCCCTACGTCCATCCAACTCAGCATTCCCTCGTGATAGATCCCTTACTTCAATAACGAATGGGAGTGTCTCTATTTTTCGCCATTTGTGCTTTCCTACGGAGAAAGGTTGATGGTAACTAAGGCAAGCTTTGAGACTGTTTTTAATAATATAGCTATAGGTGATCGTTGAAATAAATACTGAGTACATCAGCAAATAAAGTTGGAAGATTATCATTACAACTGAATTATTGGTGTAGCTAACGAGTATACTGGTTATAAAGACAGTTGAGCGAGATAGTTTGTTTGGAAAAATAAATCGTATCAATTGAAAATATTCCTCAATTTATGAATTTTTCATTTAAGTAATGCGTCTGTGGAGTAATGAAACCCTTATCCTTAGAATCAGGCTTAATATCATTAATCCTTTACCCATATCATGAAAACAGACTCCACCTTCGTACAGAATGCGTCAATTTAAAAAATTAAAACTCAGATAAAAACGAATTTAAAATATTTAGCTATAGAAGTAAAAATAAACTAAAAAAGTAAAAATATGCTACATAACTTACGGAATTACAAGCAATCTTAAATCAGAATAAATAATTTGAAACGAGATAATACTATTCAGTTCAAAATAACACAATAAAGAATATATTTCGATCTTGTATATCATTAATACTCATTAGATTTCACTCAGCTCGTAATATTTTTAAAATGTTAATATTACAGCTTTGACCATGTGAAAGGTTATTAGCTATACCAATATATGAGTGTTAAAAGTGTTTTATCTCAGTCAAAGCTACACTACAGTAGACGAAGAATGTTTGATGACAATAAACCTCGGAAATTTGAAAAGGCCAATTAGTATCCGATTCCCTTTTCGTTCACCAGAACACCTTCGGACTTTCGAAAAGAAGTGAAAATCGGTTTACTCCGAGTACACCAACGTTATCGGAAAAAGAGCAGAAAATCGGAGATAAAAAAAGAAAATTGAGCGTTCCGACAAGCTAATATTTGAAATCGATCATTAAAAGGGCCTGCAATACTCGATGAAATTCGGGAGTATCGGGAAGTGCTTGGGGCGTGCGGTTTCGTACTCGTAAAAAGAGGCGAAGAATCGAGCCGAGGTCGGATTGATCATCATGATAACACACTTTGGACCCTTGCGCTGCAATTCGCTAAAGGATTCATTGCGTTCGCGAATGGACGGAAAGAACATTGCGGGGCAAACCTCTCTTCCCGGCTTTCAATTACATTTCGTCGGAGGTCGTCAAATAAGGGCGAATCGTGAGGGAAATGTTTATAATCGTGGCTTTGTGATCGGGTCGTCAAAGCGACCGTTATGCCGAAGGAGAGGAAAGGGTGTTTGCGCTGAATGAGAGCTAACCCGCGGAGAGGGCGTAGGCTGATGCTGAAAGGGATTAACCCATTCGTGTAATGGGAGAATTATTGCGCGGCGAGTTGTCAAATGGGGCTGGATCGGCGGAAATGAATCTTTTAATCAGAAGCGCGAAATAATACTCCGGGAGAGGAGAGTTTGAATGCTGCGGTCGGAAGCTTTTCTTTCAATATTTAACATCGCTCGGGACGCATGCAAAGATAATATTTGCCGTTATGGGCGGGAGTGGTCAAATGGGACCGGAATAGAATTTAGAGCAACGATCAGAAAATATGAAACACGCCCTAAATGTCGAAAAGAGAAGTAAAACAATATTCTGCACCACACGACAAAAACCTTAGATTACCTGCGATTCGGGAGAAACATATACAACGTCTCTTAAAGGCGGGCAACATTCCGAGTGATTTCTTCTTAAAGATAAGGCAATAACTTTGGAGAAAGGAAGCTTGCGGGTAACGAAGGGCGAGAGAAAAATGCTGCCGGCAAAATGGATATGAAAAGTCTCGGTGATGGATGCATGACGGATGGGTCTCGGAGAATTTGATGAGGGGTAAAGGGATAAAGGGATCTGCAGATGAAAGTTGAGAGGTGGTATTGCTCCAAAGGGTTTTGCGTGATGAAAAATACACGAATCGTGGGAGCTACGGAAGAGGCGGAGAGTTTAGAAAGAAGACTCGTTTCCAGTGAGTATCCCACTCCAAATACACTCTTGGAATAGACGCTGAAGTGGGATGGAAAAGAAAGCAAATTGAGGTAGAACAGAGGGAATGGCTGACGACAAATGGAAAGTGGTTTGGAGCAAATAGGAAGAGAGAGAAGAGGTATAAAAAGTCAAAGAATTTGGCTGGAAGTAATTGGATTGAAGGAATTTGATTTGCAATAAAAACTGTCTTACGATGTAAGAAACAGACAAACGGATGTATGTGGAAATGTAAAATTTGATTAAACCATAATATTATGATTAAAAAAACAGGGGGATATGAGATCGTAACCATGGCGGTTTTTCATGATTATTCAATATAAAATAAAACAGTAATATTTTTTATATTCTCTTTGAGTTTTGTATAAAATTGAGGATGAATAATCAAGCTAGTTTAAGAAAAGAAAGCCATACAGTTAATTCCTTAGGTATAAAAGGAAGGCATAGGATATTTCGGCATAACTCATCAATTTTCAAACTATCATTGAGGAAAAAAGAATTATTCAGTAAATATTTACCTAATAATGGATTCGTGAATAATATTTTGCGAAATATAAAAATAAAAACATTAGAAGACTTCGAGAAGAATGAAAATAAGAGATTTACAAGTCCTGCATACTCAACGTTTTATTTTTTAAATCGAGAATTTTAAATTGTTAATAAGATGCGTAGGTTAACGGAATAACGAAGGATTAATTAGAAGAATTAAACCTCTAAAATTAATATAACAGAGAAATAATTGACAATGGTACTAGGAATGAATATTGATGTATTAATTTCGATATATAAGACGCAAATAAGCCAGCCTCAAAAGGTGAAATTTTAGAAGATAAATTTCTCTTTATTTGTTTATTTCCTTCTATATGGATGGGGTTACTTTTTCAGTTTTATCTTAATCACTAATAGATATATTTCGTGGAGACAAACTTAATAAATTATAGGGCGATAACTTCCCCTATGTATCACCTCAGATTAATGTTCGTTCCGTTGAGCACTTGTGGGGTCTCTTGGTGGTACTTAAAGGACTAGAATGCCTTTGGCTCTCTCTCTGTTCTCTCATCTTGGACGATTCTACACTTAGAAAGAGGAGATGGTATTATCTAAATAGCCTCATCATAGATCTTTCGGGTACTATATTCCCAGTTTGAGGTTTAATTGGTCTAGATCGTAGAGCCAGATGAGCTTGTCTTAGTTTTAGTATAAAATGTCATGGCCATTTTATACTAAAACAAACTGTCGTTATTCATTCAAATTATTTATTTGGTTGCAAGTAGTATTAATGTATCGGTTACGTATACTGCATTAAAGCCATGTAAATTTAAATTAACGAATAAATCTTGAGCAAGCATCATTTCTTAGAAAATTATATTGATTATATAGCAACTTTTTATTTCGTAACATTTAAGGAAAAGGTACTTTTCACTAATAAGACATAAAGGTCTAACAATCCCTCAACGATCCCCGGAGAGGGCTTCTGGACAAGATGAGAAGCGTGGTACATCGTTTTCATAGGTCTATACCGGTTAAGTTCGAAAGGACAAATAAATCGATACGCAATTACGTATCAACCATAATAATACAATTTCATCTCCTCACAGTGTCTATTATACAACCATACGTTGGGATCAGCATTACGACCCTGCTCCGTGGAACGGCCACAAAATAAATCTGGTCTAACAAACGAAGATAATCTGTAATTGACGTGTTCGAACTCTCGCAATCCAACGGTAGCTTTTTACTCCCCTGGGCTGTACGACAAAAAGCACGAGGAACATATATGGAGGCGTATTTCAGGGAGTAGTGGATAATGAAGAGTTAGGGAGCGATGATACGGTGGAATGAGGCGTATAGAGGAGAAGGATATACGCTATAAAGACGCCGTCCGCTTTCATCTCCAGGATACGATCAGTCGAGGCGTAAATTAAATGATATTTTTTGGTCCAGTGAGAGGACGCACAAGGAGACGGATTCCGTAACTGAATCGTGGTTTATGGAATTATCACTCGCAGAACCACTTTTCGTCATTCTATCGAAGGGAGCCTCTAATGAATGGCCTCTCCAGTCATTTAACTACCCTCTTCCGGCATTATATCCTTTAAGAGCAGGTGCTTATGATACTTTCACACCCCTTTTCCTCTCCCGAGGATGGTTTTCATTTGACGAACCCATCTCGAGTGCAACGGAGAATGAGCAGGAATAAAAAAACACGACAAAAATAGAATATGGTTACTTGCGTTCGGATGAGTTATGTTCATATACTTTAAATAAATTCTGCATACTATTATGACATCATGACATGACATGATCTTTATTCTGGTTCATTATAATCATAGAATAGTTTTAAAAGTTAATATTGACCAAATTTCACGAAAAATTAATATAATTAAATTCAAGATTATTTTATTAATTAAAATTCAAGATTATAAGATTAAATTCAAGATATTAGGTAGCAAAGTTAACAAAGTATAATAATTAAATTTAATAATACTTGTAAAAGCAACTATTGCATATATTATACTGTCTCAATTTAAGATGCATTTCAATTCACAACATATATTAACCGTGTATATTTTAGTATTATTACCGTTATTTATTTGAATGAATACATTATTATTCTCTAATTTCCAAACATATTGATGTCACCGTTACCAATGAACTTTAAATAGATTGATTTACGATAGGATACGTATAAGATAAGTCAAAACAGTTTCGAGCCAAAACCTTTTTCGATAACTAAAAAAGGTCCTTGTAAGTAATGATACATTTTAACTGATTAAATCGGAAATAGATTCAATCTCAACCGACTTCCAAAACGTACAATTCATCCAATCGAGCAAAAATTACATTCATTCTACCCTGTCGACTCAGACGTCAAAACTCCATCCCTGTTTATCTCTTACCTATTGGCTCATTCCCATACACTGCCCGCACATAAACCTTTCTTTTGGGAAGGCCCCGTTCGAGCGCCTTTTTTATCACTCCCGATTGCTCTCGTATCCCCTCCACTCTCTCTCTATCGATCTTAAATGTTTTATCGGGTGGTGTGAAACCAAGCAGAATGTGTTTCGAAGAGAAAAGGAAGGAGAGGAAATCATTTTTCATTCTTCTCTTTTTACGGACCGCTTATTATATGTGGAAAAAACGGGTGATTTATTAAGGAGAGCGTTGTCGCGGCGGTTTCGAGTGGTCCCGTAATTAAGGGGCCGTAAAAAAGGGCCTTCTGACGGTATACAACGGGCCCGATCGGATTCCTAGATTTTTGATCGCGGGGATTCTATTTTGCGTGACGGCCAATAAAGTGCGCTCGAGAAAGTTTGAAGCGTACGATATTTCTTTTATGAGATCCTTTTAAATGAACGAGATTGATTGGGTTTAGGAAGGGATCTATTTGTTCGTCAATTGAGGATCTGTTTGGAGGTATACGGAGACGGTGAAGGGGCGAATTCGTTGCTGCGATCTTTTCTAAGGAGAAAAGAGTTGAACACGTGATATACTAAAGTAAATGCGATAAGAAAGCACAAAAAGAAGGTAAGAAAACTCTTACATTCGATTGAATTCGCAATCTTATAAATCTTAATTAATTCATCGTGACTATGCAGAGGACTTAATTATCTAGTTAACGAACAAGAAAAAATAAGATTTTCCAATGTCAGAGTATCTTGATATATCTCAATTGACTTTTCTCTCGCTTAATTGATTCGTTTTTGACTTAAATTTCTATATTAATTGAAAAAATAATCGATGAAATGGAGTGAGAAAATATATTCGAGGCAAACTTTACACATTTAAATTAATCTAAATCAAATCGATATCCACAGTCCACAAATCTGTCATCAGCAAAAGTGGTAAACCTTTTATAATGGAAGCAATATTTCATTTTCCAATATATGTCTAGAAATTTTATCTTTTGCTCTAAAATATATTGACTAAGTAACAAATAATATTGAGACCACCTGTAAAAAACCATTAGATTTTCCTTTTTCTATTTTCGAAATATATTATGATTAAAAGTCGATCGAACTTTAAATAGCTCTCCGAATTTTATCATTTTAATGAAATATCAAAGAATCGATAAATTTAGATTCAAAATTAGGATTTCGTAAAATTTTTTAGAAGTTTCTATTTATTTAGAACAATAAACCTTGAATGATATGACTATGAAACAACGAACTTTAAATAAGTCGACTTATCAAATACGGGTCCATTTACTTCTCACTATATACAATATATAAGGTATTATTGTATAATAATATTATACGTTATAATAATATTATATTATTATGCCTATTAAATTTGCAATGCACTTTAACTCGAAACTAAGATCAAAGTATAGCAATAAACATTACCAATGAATTAAATAAAGTATTTATGATACATTTTACTCAAGGATATTAGAATTTATTCTCAGCGAGCAGTATTTTCCTTTAAGAAATGGAATTTATCCATTCGCGATTTTTTACGCAGCGTGTTTTTGGAAAGAAGGCTGCAAAAAGAAACGGGAGAGATAGGAGTATTTGAAAAAGATTTTCCAAAAGGACGGTCGCATTGATATTTGTGGAATTATAAAAAAATACGTGTAAACGTGATCTCGGCTCTGGGAAAAAGAAACGAGAGTGAAATATGACATGTCTACATCGGCAATATCTTGCGTCATCAAAAAAGTAAATAGATTTTATTTTTGAAAACCTTCATCGCCTCGATACTTGCGATTTGTGCAAAAAATCTTTCAAAATGTATGGAATATGTAAATCTAAAAATATGCTAGACATGGCTTTTATGTTTCATGTAAGCTCGAAATTGTAATGAGAACATTTGCGAAAAAAATATTCCCTTTTGAGGCAAAGATCGTATGTTTACTGAGAAGAAAAGCTATAAAAGCTCTTTATTTGCATCCAATACCCTAAAATAAAGAAACTGGAACGATAAAAGGATGTATGATAGTGAAAATAGAACATATTGGACAGGAAATTTAGAAATATAGTTCGAGACGGGCATTCTGAACAATCCAGGCTATTTACTAAGAATTACCGTAAAAGATTTTTGTATCATACAGAGAAATTTTTATCGTATAGTCTTCCACCAATGAAAAATTGTAAACGGACCTTTTTAGGATATAATATAAAAAAGAACGTTCACTTAACTAATGAATTTTTTAACATCATTTTCTAATAAAGTCCTAAATACTCATTATATATATGGTTAATTGAACGGAAATGCGATTCAATCAATTAATTTGTTTCGCAGATTTACGATTATGATAGAATGATGTATTAAAAGATGATGAACTGTTTAACATTGTGAAAAAAAGGCAAGCTTTCTCGTAGAAAAGTATAAAATATATCCATAATACCTTTTATATAATTATCTTAATGCTCAGCTTAGATAGAAGCATAAATATATTAGAAAGAATAAAAATTTAGAATCGTATAAAAACAACAGAGTTCTTCTTACGTAATAGGGGTAATTTATGCTTAAAAAAACTAAATTCCGAGATGAAACACAAGGAATCTATAAAGAGAAAAAACGATTCGAGGTCCCTAAAATTCGCTTTGCTTCGAACTTGTCAAACTTTCTTTTTTTCCACACCCCCAAGTTATGTCCTCGGGCGATTGGGAAGTGCCCTAAGAATGTCCATTTGTAACACCTTCGAACATCCCTCCCCCTACAGGAGAGAATAGCAACTTTTCAGAACACGTGTCCCTTCCGGGCTCCTTTGAACCTTCCAACTTCCCTTAAACAAATCCTTTTTCGTCCGTCAAAGACCCTTCCCCGTCTGTGTTATCGATAAATGAATCCCTCCTTCACGTTTTCTTCGCTCGTCTATTCTTATTTGCGCAATTTGTACGATGAGATTCATTCGTCTCGTTCTGACGCCGAAATGGCATTCTCCCCACGGCGATCGAGATTTGCTCTAAGGATAAGCAGCTGTAGAAGAGGCGAATTAATTCCTCTCTTTCCTAGAGAATGTAATGAAAAGGGAAATTGAAAACCGTAAAGAACCTACGCATTTCCTCCTTCTCGTTTAAGGTTTCTGTTTGTATGTAGTCATAGTTTTCTCATTTGTGTTGTTAGGGTTTCCTTATAAATAAAGAAACCTTAGCAACGCTCACTACAGAGTTTGTTTGTGACTCCGACTGCGTTAAACGTCTTAGGGAAGATGTTTTGAAAAACATTCGTGAACGATATAAATATGGTTTTCGATAGATAGAACTAGACTGGATATTAATCGATGAGATAAGAGAGAGAAAGCTATATCTTGTGTAGTATAACTGTTTACATTCTCCCACATATTATACATTACATTCGGTTCAAATAGAGTGGTAATTCATGGTAATATTGCTTTGATAATATTATATAGCTTTAATCTTACGTTCAACGTATTTAAATCACGTGAGTCATAGTTAGTGCTTAATTTCAGTAGAACAGAATTATACAACGGTATTTAAAATCCTGACTTAAAAATATACAATAAACATAATCTATATTACTATTTTTTTACCTTTACTGTAATTTTTACTTAGCCTTTTTTTCTTTTTTACCTTACCCTCATTAGATAATATCCGAGACACTATTGATAATGACTATAGTAATAAAATATTATAGATATTAAACAGTTTAAAAGGAGGTGTTTTCAACCTCATCATTCATAACTCCACTAAATATTCGTCTCTATGATTGCACTAAGTATTTGTATGAACGTAAGCAATTTGACATGTTATCTGCAAAGACGGTCAAAAGAAAAGCTTCAAAAATATTTCAGAATAAACTATCGAGTTATTGTACCTCTTACTACTACATTACAAAGAAACTGTATATTTTCACGATGTTCATAGTAGTGGTATAAAATAAAGTAATTATAACAAAAATAATGCAATGACGTTCAAAATTTTTAAATCCGTGACCGTACAAATTTTCTTATGCCCTGATTATATTAATGCCTTTGATATACTCCGCAGTAAAGCAGATACTAAAAAAACTGTACCATACAGCATTCCAAGGTTATTATTTTTTATAGAAATTTATAGTTAAGTAGATAAAACATTGAATCAAAAGATAATACCATCCTAGTTGAATCTTTACCGTATTATTAACATAGTATATATACACTAACTATTGCGTAACAAATAATGAATTTATCCTGGAATTTCAATTTTTAATCTACTATTCAGAAAGTCGACAAAGTTTTTATGTACTTAAAAAGTTTCTCTGTAACTGATAAGCAAAAAAGTAGGAATAGGATTAAATCTCTACTTTAAATATGGAAACCCTTCGATGTATTATGTAGATTATTAATCATTTTAAGCGAATACTTGGGATATAAATATCAACTTTATCAATCTAAACCCATCCATTCATCATTTTTCAGCACGGTAAGATTATCTATTTTCAATAGAAAGGTCATACCAGTGTTTTTTCGGGGTACTTGGATGAAAAATGCCTTCCAGCGAAATGGGAAACCTTGTGTACGAGGAACTTACGAGGGAAGTGTATAGGCATAGTTTTAAGCACGGGAAACTGTGCTACCCATCGCACATGAATATCGACTCCATATACCCACCGTAAAGTTGTCAGTACCTAAGGAAGGAAGTGTTTGAGTAATGGAATTATGTATTCTCCTTAATAAAGATAGGTTCAGAAATCTTCCAAGTAGCCTAAGAGTGGAAGTTGAAAATTGATGAGATTCTGTCAAGCTCCTTATCGTGGTGTAATATTTCCTTCACCATTAGTGATACCTGAAAGAGCCCTTCGTAGAAGGGCGTAGCGTTTCCTTAACGATTCTCTAAAAATTTATACTTCGAGATACACGAAAAAGTATCACCTTCCATTAAGGATCTCGTCGATAAGCTAATCATAAATAACGGATTGTGTACAAACATTTAAATATCGTAAAATCATACGAAAGATTCAAGTATTTCCTATATTGAATTAAACTGATTCATTATAAACGAGTCCATCTTTTGATAGAGCATAAATTGTATAACAACATTGGTACATTACTGAAAAACCATTTCATTCGAATGCCTACACAAATGAAGATAAATAAACAGTAAAATAATCTTCATCAGATATCAACAAGAATATTTAATGATAATTTAAATCAAATCTTTATTAGCTCTTTGAATATAAAACACAAAGTCGATGAAATTTTTAACATAATTGTACATCATGCGTAACAGAAAAAATTATATCATTTCCGCACGAAATGTTTTTAAAAAAGCTCAACTCTCAAAAACCATCTCTTGAAAATATTGAGGATCATTAGAGTATACTCTGGGGAAATTATACTCACTCTAATCCCAAAGAATAGTCAGATAAAGTTCCTTAAAGTATATGTGAACAGAAGATATATGGAATCAGGTTCTGACCTGAACATTTATATTCCAAATTAAGATGTGTTGAAAAAGAAAATTGATGACGAAAAATTTAAAATTTTGAATCCTAGAAGATTTTTATGACATCTAATAAATATATAAATAATCGTCACTCCAATATTTAAAAGCGGAGAAAAGGATGACCCATCGAATTACAGACCAATATCACTAACGTCACTAAACGGTAAGGTAATGGAGCATATAATCGTTAGTTCTTTAATGGGATTCCTTGAAACTTCTAAAATCATTTTTAGGAACCAACACGGTTTTCGTAAGACGCGATCTTGTGAGACTCAGCTTGCATTATTGGTCCACGACATTTTAACATCAGCCGAAAAGAAAAAGCAAGTGGATGCAATATTTTTAGATTTTCGGAAAGCGTTTGACAAGGTCCCTCATCAGAAGTTGCTATACAAATTAAAAGTTGCTGGAAAAATGTCGAAGTAATAAACTGGATAAAAAATTTTCTCTCCGACAGAGAACAGCGAGTAGTGATAGATGGGGTCAGCTCTAACCCCGTTAAAGTGACATCGGGAGTACCACAGGGTAGCGTAATAGGGCCCTTACTCTTTTTAGTTTACATTAACGATCTTGGTAGTCTCATTAACAGTAACGTTAGACTATTTGCAGACGATACGGTTATTTACAGAAAAATAGAAAGTAGGACAGGTTAGCTCTATCGAAAGATTTAGATATCATCGGGAAATGGTGCGATGACTGGGAATTAGAGCTCAATATTCATAAATGCTCAGTAGTAAACTTCTTTAAGAAAAAGTCCACTACCGAAGACTTTCTATATAGCATTCAAGGGAAAAATATAGCAATAGGGGAATCTGTAAAATATCTGGGAGTTACGCTGACGAATAACTTAAATTGGAGTGCCCACATCCGTAACATATGTGGTCGAGCACTAAGAAAACTTGGTTTCGTCAAAAGAATAGTCGGTAGGAGCGATGAAAAGGTTCGCGAACGATGTTACTTCACGTTAGTTAGGCCTCACCTCGAGTACGCGTGCAGCATATGGGACCCTGCAAATAAAGACTGCATTCGGGAATTAGAAAAGGTCCAGCGTAAGGCGATACGCTTTGTAAAAAATTCATATGATAAAACAGCGAGCGTAACGCAAATGCTAAAGGACGCCGGGTGGGAATTACTAGAAGAGAGAAGGTCGTGCCAAAGAATTAAATTATTAGATAAATTCAGGGAGAGCTCCTTTATAGAAGACGTGGAAAGTATAATGCGTCCACCTTGTTATATAGGCCGATCGGATAATGCGAGAAAGATCAGAGAAATAGATGCGCGAACGGAGCGTTTTAAAAATTCATTTTTTCCGCGGACTATTCGCGAAAGTAATCGCATAGTGAAATAGAGTCATGGTGCATGCACCCGCTGCCAAACGCCGAAAGGCGGCTCGCAGGGTAAATATGTAGATGTAGATGTAGATGTAATAAAGTCGAGGTTAAAATCTTTCTAATTACGTAACAGATTAGTAAAATGACCATCGGAAATGGTAATCCAAGTCAGGCTCTAAAATAAGAGTATTTGTATGAAAAAATGTATTACTTTGCGATTTTCTCTTAATACTCCGAAATCTTTTGAGGAATACCAGAAAATAATGTGAGTAATATTGGTTTAGAGCGATATAAACTCATTAAATTTTCACCATCTCTTAGTAAAAAAAGTTATATGAATGATGTAGAGAGAAAATCGAATTAAAATTAAATATATGAATTAACAAACGGATAATTATATAAAATCTAACGATACTCTCAAAACATATTCACGATAACACACAAACACCACTTCAAGATAAAAAGCATGATCATGAAATAGTAATTGCAATCATCATGTTGTCTTAGATAATTATATTTTGGTGTACGATACGCTTTACTGTTATAAAAACACGCTCCCGGAACTTGCAACGAAACTCTATTTTCTTGCGTTTTATCCCATAAAAACACATACAGACTAATACGATGCAAAGTCAACTCGGTAATGCTCATGGTCCGAAACGGCATTTCTTTTAAGTACATTGTATACGGATATTAGTGCATTTTTCTTGCAAACTAGACAAATTATCCTTTATAATTTATTATTTGAACCCCAGAATCCAATAGCTCTTTGATATCTCGGAAATTTAATATCTTTCATATAAATTTACTAAAATAAAAATCAGAAATTTTCAGAGACGTTTTCTAATTTCCACCCTGCCATTTCCTATGCTTCAGATGCGAAAAACTTAATCGGGCAGCTAATTTCCCTACTTCCTTCATGTTGCATCTTACGTCACGGAAACAGTTATTCCGCTACGGAGAAATCAAGCCCCAATCTCCTTGCGGATCAGAACCGTATGCTCATTGCCTCATCTCCGCGACGTACATAGGTACTTGGAACGATATTTAAACAGCGGTTAGCATTCGGAACTGAGCTCTGTTACGTCGCTTGGTGGAGCATTACCCGTCTTTCGCTGCCTCCATTATGTATCCGTGCTCCTTGCAACGGGAGACAGTCAAGAGCATAGATAACGTCTTTCGGTAAAACTCCAATTAATTCGAGTCGGCTTCTCGCGCACGTCAGTTTCCTCTATCAATTGTCTCGCTTTGGTAGACGCGTCGGCCACAGCGTTTGCAGTCGCACTGAACGGATGTATTTCCATGCACCGACGATCTCAAATGTGCAGACAATCAAAGAGTAACACTAATAAAAATGTAAATCTGGGCGATGTTCTTGTTCCGTGAAGAGAATCAAGTTATTTTAGCCGAGGCAAGGAAAAGAAATGGAAGTTTTTAACCGATCATTATTTGTGAGTGAATTCTCTGAAGGTTTAATATCGTCCTACCAAATGATACTGAAATGATTAGGATACGACATAAATTAAGTCTGAGTATTAGAATGGACTCTGTAATTAGGTTTTGAGTTTTAAAACTACTAATCTTTTTCCTTCTGTTTTATTGGTTTCAATGAAATAACATCTAATTATCTTGTATGCATATAATCGATTAGTGACATCATGAATACTATATTTGTTTTATACAGAGTTAGCTTGATTTCAAGATGTTAAGTTTTGAAGCCTAAGAAATTCAAGTCATAATATTTATTCCAGATGTGGTCTAAGAATTCTTTGACATTTCTCAAAATCTATTTGCGTTTTATAGCCATTTAACTTTGTATTAAATTTATTTTATGTATGTATTTGTATCCAATTCGCATTCATCATCCTAATATTCAATTTCTTGATTCATATCTAAAGTATAACATAAGCTAATTCAACTTTAATTTTAATATATTTTTTACGTATTTCATATTCAATTTTATTATAAATTAATAAGTCTGAGTCTCTTCCTCCATTTTACCTGCTAAACCTGTACATAAAGATACAATTGCCCTTTAAATTTATGGCGAAGGAAAATTTTATAATGATGAAGCATTTATACCTTAAATATTGATCAAAAAGAACGAAATATGTGTGAACGAAACGATGATGATGAAGTATTTATTCGTGTTACGAAAAACTTTTCTTGATACCATGACTTTCAAAAAATGTACGTAGATAATCTATAATATAGACTTATAGATAAAATTAACATCATAGTAGAGAAATAGCAATGAAATTTCATTTGGTACGATTCAAAACTTACGAGTATCATTCGGCGGGAGACTAGAGTTTGGGCTTCAGTCGTACACCATAAAACGAATCGAAATCCCAGGAGGAAATCATCCATAAAACCATTAGGGATTTTATATTTACTGTTCCCTTGTCCCGTTCAAATGATCGACCCATATTCGGTTAATTCGGATCTTGAAACGTGTAGGATTGGAACCATTGAGTCAGCAATGAAAATGATAGGAAAACATCGAATTTGCTTTCTGTAAATGGACCATAAGAACGAAAGATAACGTCAAGAGAATGCAGAGAGCAGAAGATTCTATTGAGGCAATTATATAACCCTAAGGAATCCAGAGAGAGAAATAAAGGGAATGGATGAAGCAGGAAGTAGAGATAATACCTAATTGTGGAAGGAAGAAGATCATCATCTACCTCGAGGAAACAAAAACTTAATCGCTCTTGGTTTTTGTAACTACTCCCCGTTGAATTTCATGAGAACGAAGCTTTTGTCCTTGCTGGACCATTTTGATATTATTATACCCTACACTTTACGTCACATTTTTAATTGTTATCTTTTATCATTCAGTAATGGTATGCAAGATAAAAAGGAACATTTAATGAATGAATTTTTTCAACTATCTCTCAGAAAAATTCTGTATCTACTGTCATTTTTTCCTCTCGTTATATTTTAAGCGCAAGAAAAATGAAAGGAATTCATATATATTTCGAATATTCTGAATTTTTTTAACTTTAAACTTTGGAATTTTCGTAAATAGGTAATTTATATCTCTGAAATCCTCGAATATTATTTTTTGTTCAATAACTATATTAATTTCCCATTTACATTAATCGATTTAATATTTTCTCCAAAATTAATCATTTCCGATGAATCTTTTCGGTTTGTTGAATATTACTGAGTGAGTCGAGTGGAATTTGAATGATAGATATGAATTAGAATCAGAAATCTCTCAATAAAGCATTAGAGAGAAATAAAAAGCACTCCTAGATTCGTCACATAGTATTCCCAAAATATTCTTCAAAATATCTAGTCCATCCATACTTTTTTTCCCATTCATCGTTCTTAGATTATATTAATTTAGGGCATATATTGAAATCAATATGAGAAGGCGTGACTTCGTGGAATGCCATAGTAATAAAAAAACTTTGTAAATTTCCACAGAAAATATGCTATATTCGTGACCGGTTTCGTAAAATATGAGGATGTAATTTTATATTACTAAACCGGTCGCGAATATAGCATATTTTCTATGGAAATTTTACAAAGTTTTTTATGACTAGAGCAAATATCTTTTCTTTTGCCCTGAAAAAAATATCAACCTAAAATATCAGAGGAAAGAATTTGACTAAAAGGAGACTATAACTTCGCTAATCCCTGTCAAACGTTTCCATGGTATCTTTTGCATGAACTACCATTAATCCTATACGATTAATAGTAGTACCATCGGACCGACTTGTAAGAAGTGATTGAACTTTGATTCTGAACATGATTTGAATAACCACTACAACCTACCGATAGATCCCTCTGTAGGGATGCTGAGGCGGGCTGGAGAACGGACCAATACACCGGAAAGTTATCCGGCAGATGGGACGGAACGAACGTTGGGGAAAGTTCCCGGCGAGCTTTGACAGTCACAAGGATATTCTACGAGAGTTTTCACCTTTACGGCTCCGAAAATAAAAAGAACCCTAAATGCATACATTACGGGCGTTCCTTAAAAAAGAGTTCCTTAGGAGGAAAGGTCGTCCTTAATAACTCTCCACTGTCCTAATCACTGGTACAGCTCCATAGCAATCACCCGAGATCATTCTTCCGAACTCTCCCATCAATTTAATTTCGCCCACTCCGCTTCAATTAAACGTCGTTTAAGTCCGTGACCTGGAAATGCTAAATGAGCCACTCGCCTAATGCGAACCAGATAAGAGTTTCGCCTTTGATTTCGCTCCTCTCCTTATCGTGTTTCTCTCGAATTTCCAATCTTCTTCTCTCAATCGATATGTCACCCATCCCCTCCTTCCATCCATCTTCTTTTTACGATGAAATTTCGATCAATCTGAGGATGAATGTCCGCCATCCGTTCCCCGCGTTCTTTTTAATCTTTTTTTCTCTCTTGTTTCTCAATATGGAAGGGGAAGATATTAATATCATCGGGAAAAATGGCAGTGATTGCTGTTCGTGTGCGAGTGAGGCTTACTATAGGTTGTTTACTTGGGCTTTTTAGAGCGAGAGAAAATAACATAATCAATTTACCCTGACGTAACTTTGTGGAACGCCATAATGAAAGAAATTACAAAGTTGGATTCCATGGAAATTACGTTCACTTTGAAGAGAGAATAAGTTACTTATAAACTCGTGCCCTCTAGACAGAAATTACACGTAAGATCTCACTCGAAAAAAATTTACCTAAATGAACAATAATTAATACACTTCATTCTTCTATAAATTTAGTATATGATTACGATAATATTATTAGAAAGCACCGTTATTTCGCATTGAATGTTGACTGCGTAAAATGCGAGTGAATCTACTTTTAGTTTAACGATCTCTGCTGCTAATTATTAACTTTAAAATTCTAGCTATGAGATTCACATTCAAAGCAGTTTTTTTACATCAACGTCTCGGTAAACAAGCACTGAATTATTACGATGTTTTTCTCGTAAAAAGAAGAAAGACTGAAATATGAGATACAAAGTTTTAATGAGCAAACCTATATCATTGCTAGTTTCTGAATTCAAGTTAACGATATTACGAACGCGTAAGATTTTTGCGTCCTAGTACGAAAGATACTGAGGTTCAGTTCACTCGCGAGTGGGTATAAATTAGAATTGTATCGCGAAGAATAAAAATCCTGAGCTCACAGATATCGTATCTTTGCTAGCGTGCCGTTTCGATTCCAAATCCAAACGTTGAATAGAATAAACCATACCGTATGCACTAGGGAACGATTCGACAAAAACAATCATCCTCTACTTCAAAACCCTCTCCTTCAATGCAGTAGTAACGTAATTCCCAAGCGTCGAATATTTCTATCCCGCTGATCTTCAAAAAACCCCCAGGCAATGCCGCTTCCTGATTTAACAGGCATTTTTCCGAACGCAATACCGTACCTTTCCACGTACAATCATAAATAATCTTATCTTTCCAAAAACCCCTATTGTCGACGATCCATACCTTCCGGTAAATCCACCACATTCCGCAGCTCATTACGTGGAATTTCATTCCATGCCACTTTTCATTTTTGTACCTCTTCCGTCGGGGGGGAGGGGAGGGGAAATATTCACCCCAAATTAGAAGCTAATTCCCCATTTTTGTAACCCCGCAGAGCACAGACGTCTCCGTAGCATTCCAAATATGTGCAAATTTAGGTTGGAATCCTGTATGTGCTCTCGAGAGTACCTACGGCTTGGAACGCCCGATCTGCGATTTACATCGAGCACCCTTTCTCTCTCTTACGGAGCCGTACTCTCATTATCCCGAATTCTCCGCGATATCCCGTATTCACCATTCCGGTCCTAACGTAGTTATGTACGGATTACACGAGGATTCTTCGAGGGGAGAGCCCGAGATGCAGCGTGGCCTCGTAACGACTGCTTATTATCATCTCTCCGTCCCGTTATTAACATTTCGCGCCCCAGAAAACTCGGATTTGAAGGAAAATAAAAGGCCTTTTGGGAAGGAAAAAAGGGCTTTCTCTTTTCATCCCGCGCTCCTAACGTTTGAATGAATTTCAATAAGGAGGGCTTTTTTCTTTGCCCGAAAACCTCCGACTTCCTCCCTTTCATCTCGCGTACATTCTCTCGCCCTTCTTTTTTGATTTCCGCCCTTTCCCTCTGCACTTCATTTAGGCACCTGCATCCAATTTCACGCTGGATAATGTTAATTCCGGGAGGGCTCTGTTAGGGGAAATTCCGGAAAAAAATGATAAATAATAATAATGCTAAAACGCCCGTTGAAGTCTCCGCTTGCGTTATTATATCCCTCTCTTATCCGAAGGCGGTTTGTTCACCCGTAAAGGAAAAAGGATCCTTTGCGAATTATCGTGCGCAACGCAAGCCGCAAATTCCATAAAAAAGTCCCGAATTTCGTTTGGCGTTCTCTTTCTTCGTAATACGCGCGAATCAATGCTGTTTTGCTTATATATTTAGAGAGCGTATTTACAGGATGATGATGCGGCCGTTCAGAATCGAATCGCGTTGTCGTGGATTCAATAAAAGGCGGCATCGCTCGGTTGGGTTTCTCCGCCAATATCCATTTCGAAGTTATTGGAATCTTTTTATATATCCCTCCGCTTTCTCCGTTCCTTCTGTCTTCCTTCCCGAAATATGACATCCCGGATGATGGGAAGGAGGACTCCCATGACTGACAGAGACATTCCTGCCCTTCATCCTCCCTTAATTCGTTCCTCGCGACCCGAAATCACGGCTAATGGATGAGTTAACCTACTTCCCGAGCGATGCGAAATTACTTCCACATTATTCCGATACTAATTAGGATAAAAACTGTTGGAGTCGAGCTAGAATATCAATGAGTATGAAATACTCTAACTACCTTTTTCTCAACACTGTTTTTAAAAGAAGTTCGCCCTAAAATATGTCTTTTGAAATCGAAGCCATGAAACGAAATCGTCCTTTGCATATCATGAAATCCTTTCTGAATAAAAAACCTAACTACTAAACCATTCACTATCTAGAATAAAATATCAAAGAAATTAAAAGAAGAGAATTTTCTTGTTTTGTTTTTCGAAAGTCGACAGTCTTGCTATTAGAAATTTTAGTTTCAGCAAAGATATAAAGCGATTTCGATTAAATGTGTTGAACGAGAAATACTATTTATGAAAGTTAAGTAGAACACATACTAAAATAAATTGTGATTAATACACTATAATGCGAGTTACGTATATTATGATGCTTACATCTGAAAATTGGCTCGAAATAGATTTAAAAGGGTGATATAAATATGTTATTAGTATTAATTTCTTTTCAAATACACCAACCAAAATACTATGTTTCATTACATTTTACATTTTTCAAAGTAATGATCATATATATGCCATTTAAAATAAATACATTCAATCAAGATATGACGCGACATAAATTTGATAAAAAAACATATCGAATGAAAACATCTTTAAGTCTTTACATTTCATATTAAAGCTCTCATCAGTGGATGACTTTATATGTTAAAGGAAACATCTTTCTTAATTTCACACAAACAGCAATACAGAGACATACATAGCGGCAAACAAACGCATGCAAGCGTTTCAAACGCTTGGAAGTTAACTAAAAATTGGGACGATTCCGGCAGATATGAACGTCAATGTGAAAAGCAAGTTAACCTCCCTTCTTCTTCATCATTTTTCACAATCTGGAAGAAGCTTTGAAATGGGAGCTTCTGAGGGGGAGAGATGACAAAGTGCGTGGTGGGAAGACCCGCTGAGGAAACACGGCATGTGAATTCCGCTCACTTTGGAGGGAACACGAGAATGCAATGAAGGTTTCGCTGCATCTCGCGTCAAGTGAGAGAATACTGACGATCTTGAATAAAGTACGCTTCCACCTAATTCTGAGCTGTTTACATTGAACATATTGCGAAATGTATTCGCCAAACATGCAGGGGAGCTGTCAGCAAGACCATTCTATGTTCCTTTGATCAATTCCATTTTTAATACTACAAAGTTTCCTCTCCGACACTATTGTCAATATTCCCATCCTTAGTCATATGTTTAGGGTAATTTTGATTCTTTCATGAAGAAATTTAATAAAACTCGAATAAAACACACGCAAAGACTTTGTATTTGATTCATAATAAATCAGAAATGTTAACTAATCGACAAACGTTTTAAGAATATTCTATGATTTATAATAAGAGAAAGAAGTAAATAGTATCTAAACACGAAATACATTAATTTCACTACCAGTTTCGCAATTAAATACTACATACATTATCTTCAATTTAAATAAAACTTCTATTATTTGATATTTATTATATTTATAATATAAAATATATTTTTATTTATGATATAATTTTAAATGTCAATATTTCCTTTTGAAATAAATTAATATATATTGTATGTTAATTCTGAAGCATTCTTGAAAATTTTGATCACAATTTCTGTTCAAAAATAAAACTCATTCATATCAGAAATACCTTTTACGTTCCATTCTTTTTGGTTTATAAATTTTTACGGTATATTTAGCAGGAAATTATTATCATTAGAGGAACTCGCTAAGTGATTCACTACGTCGAAGGCTACAAAGGAGAAGCATATTTGCTTTGAAGGCTTTCACTGAATCCAAGATAAAAATATATAATGCTTTCGGAAACACAGCGTCCAGATTATTAAGAGTAGCATGTCGCCTAAATTGAACGAGTTAAGTGCCCGAGGAAATGTATTCTATATGAGAAAACGAATTTTTTTCCAAGTCCATCAAATCAAAGTAAAATTTGTCACTATAAATTTATTTAAAAATATAATTAATCTCAAACACTAAAAAGATTAATTATGATTTATATCTCATTTGCGTGAATTTATTTAATTCATTCTATAGAACTGCCTTTTAGGTTTTTATGAGATGTATTTGATTATAAGAAATTTATCGATATCATAAGGATATTTACACTTAATCTGAAATCCTATTAATTAGCCGTATGAAAAAAGATGTATTTATATTACTAAAATAAACTTATTATTCCATATCAGTTTGTCTCGCACTACACAAATTTTCAATCGATACTGAAGACGATGGTTTATTACTTAATTATACTGTGTAATTTTACTTCATTGGCTTGGAGAAAGCAATACATATGAAATTAAAAGCGTATTTGCGGTAAGCTAAAGGTTCGTAACAATTCAGACACATTATTTTGATGCGAACAACATTAAAGGTTATTCATGTATTCCGCAGGAATTTTAGTTTGCAAACACAACCCCATTGAGATTAATTTAATTTTGGTCCCGTTGACAGGTAGTGAGTTATATTTCAAAGTAGTGTTTATTTTCAGACCCAACTTCAATATTTCTCTCTGTGACAGTTGCGGGTCGTATTCTACTGTGAAATGAGAATATATATTTATTCCTCTGTGGCTAAAACTATGGAGTTAATACTCATTTCCTGGAATATGAATGCTAACTGG
Source organism: Pantala flavescens (assembly GCA_020796165.1). Lineage (NCBI taxonomy): Eukaryota > Metazoa > Arthropoda > Insecta > Odonata > Libellulidae > Pantala > Pantala flavescens. Next base: position 19,626,589 of record CM036879.1, on the reverse strand, counting down.
AGTCGACATTAAATAACCCTTTAACTAAAAAGATTTTTTAAGATCTTAATTATTCCCAAATTTTATTTTGTCATTCACTTTTCAAGGTATTCCAACTTATAAGAATTATATAGATGTAAAAATAAAATATGGAAAATCGATTTAGTTGACAATGTTGACAATAATAAATGTTGATTGATGGATTTATATGAATTTTTTTTTCAGAATCCTTAGAAATAAATTAGGCATACACTACGAACTTTAATTATGTATAACATCAAAAAATTCGATAAATAAGATATATTTATAAAATACGATTTATTTAATAATAAGAAAGATATGACTGGGTTCATGATACTTCTGTAGCTAATATCATTCGACTTTTTTCATGTAGTTTTAGGGTAAATGATGAAACAAAGGACGTATATTTTGGCAAACACGTAAATTTATGAGAAAAGTAGATTAGATTATATAAGACTCACACTAAATTACGAAATTTCCGAAATATGTATTTAATAGAAAAAGTTAATCATGTACGCTTCGCGGGTTTCGCTCAAAAGTAACTATTCTTTAACCTTAAAATATCGTATATACTGGTGTGGTGTTTCTTTACCTTGCTTATTTATTTCTTTTCCTTCCTTGGCAACGCAAACATGATACACTTTTTCCATATGTAGCGACACACCTGGAAAGCAACTCATTTTTACAACCTTTCTCAATTCCTATTCCGCGTAAGTTCTTTCGCCAAATTATTTCCTTCACGTCCTTTTCATTTATCCACCTCCCGTTCAATTCTCGCTTTCTCTTTTTCCAACGATTTCTCTCTTTGCTTCTTCACATCCACTCCGCTCCCTCTCACCTTTTCTCTTTAATATTTTTATCGTTCCAAAGTGCTGCATTCGTCAAGAGGGTTGTATTTCGTAGAAAGCAAGCGCGGTTTCTCCTTGTTAACATTCCTTCATTATTTACAAATGCCATCCTAATTTTCCTTTCTTCTCTTTCCTTTCACACTTTTACTCTTTAACCACGGCCTTCATTCACCGCTCCAATTTCTGGAGGGAACGAAAATAAAAAAATCTCGCAGCGTGACACTTTTCCATTAATAAACTCCTTCCCTCCCACGCACTCAGAACATACTTCTCCCTTCCACGAGCTTAATCTATTTTCTCCGCCTGTATTTTGCGGCCTCATGTACATGCCTAGATAATAGATATCCCGCTCTTCTATTACCGTAAGCGGATAAGGTTGTTTCCTCGATATAAATCATGACTTTTTCCCAAAAAACTAGTCTCTATTACTTGTTATCTTGTTATTTTAGTTCTCTATTTTTTAGAAAAACGTAAATATATATTTATAATATTCAAAATAGAGAAATTTAAGTTTTAAAATAAATCCCTTTAATTTTTCCGAACTAAGAATACTTGCGAAAAAGAAAAAGGGATGATAAAGAAATTTAATATCTAATTAATCTTAAATTATATAAATTATAAATGAACGATTTAACAAATGCTGATGAACCCTAACTAAACTTTATGCATAATAAGTAATCATATTTCTATCTCTTGAGTTTAGATTATCTTTTAAATCTGTCGAGTACAAAAAGTACTTAGTAATATTAAGGCTTGGAATTTTTAACATTTTTAACAGTTTTTTAACAGAATGCGGGAAAAATTATGCCACTTAAAAAGTAATGAGTATTTTAGGGACTACACCAAGATTATTGTCATAATTCTGCGACAGAGTTATAAAATGAGGAACGTATTTCGTCTTCTATTCGTCGCTCTTCTTTCGTATTCTATGGAGATGATAGACACAAACTACTCTACTCTACATTTCAAATTCTAACTCACAAGAGAGAAAAAGCATTGTATCACAGAACTTCGAACAGAAAAGTCAGGAAAAACATTTCCTTTATTTGGATACGGTGATAAAAGCCTTTCCTTTAAATTAAACACGTATTACGGACGTCATAACGTAGCTGGATGTAACATGCAATAATCAAGCCAAGTCAATCCAAAAGTTCCAACAAATAAAATCACAATCCGCCGTACCCAACTTCCCGTAAGTTTCACGTCTACTCCAGACTCAAAAATATATTCACATTTCCACCAAAGATTAACGTCTCTGGAAACATGCAGAAGCTGCGCGCTGTATCCTTCGGGAGGCTTTCTAGACAAAATTACTTCGGATAACGTTTTAGCAAACAAGAATGCCTCGGGGACGTCCTATTCCACTTCCTTTGATCCGCAGAGACAAAAGCGATCCTTTTATTACGGAATATTGCACGGAAAGGATAAAATTTCGCCTCCGGCGTAAGAGGAACCGGATGCACGCTTTCTTTCCATCTGCCATACTTCCCCATCGCTTATAGAAGAGCGTATTTCACTCCCTCGCGCGAGATCAAGAGATTAAAGGCAATAACGCGATATGTACGAACTTCTTACGCAGCGTATCTGTAAAAGGAATACATCTTTGGAACCGGAAGCACATCACTGTAGAAAGAGAGAGATTTGTGACGAATCGAGAAAGTTTTCGAAAGAACGGGCACTCGTTAAAAGACATTGGCTCACAAAGGAGCTTCGTCTTAAGTAATTTCATCTCTCATGCATATTGGATGAATCGGAGTGAAAGTTGAAAACACTTGAGAATCGGAGGGCGTCCTGGCAAACAAGGAGCGCATTCTTCTCCATCAACAGGCGCTCCTACCGCCTTCACCAAATTAACTCTACCTCATTAGGATACCAAACCGCGCTGCTGTATTCCGAGGGACGAATCCTAGTCTATTACGCTCGCGTTCGACGGACATTCTCGCTCAATGCAGCTCGTTACGTACGTGTTGGATTCCATCCAATTGCATGAGGTCTCAAAGACAAACTGCGATACTAAACACGTAATCTTGTTCCCTAACTTCCCTGATGCCCCAACGCTTGTCGATCTTCCCCGATATGTTTCCCCTATTACCTCAAGGAGTAGTTAGGTAAACTTTGAAGAATAATTTTGATATTCTAATTGAATCTTTGATAGTAGTTATTAATAAGGTTCGATTTTGAATGCACAAAACAAGAGTGTAGCTTTGGATTTTGAATCGTTACAATGATCTACGCTGGTAATATCTGTCTATAGTGTGATCATAGATATTTTTGCTGTTATTAAATTGCTGTTACAGTTACTTTATTTAAACAGGTAAAATTTAAATTGAAGTTTCAAATGATAAGGTATATTTAACTACTCGTTGCCAACATAAATATCAGCTTCTATTCTATTTATTTAATTAAGAACCCATGAAAATAAATTACCCTCATAAAAATTGTTAAAGCACGAACCTATTTACCTGAAAGATATTCTATTTCTTAATCAATATTATCGATAATAATATTATACTACAATTACAAAAACTCACACTGGGATTTGAGAAATAATAACTGTTATTGTATCTTTATTAAAGTGAGACTGTTAAATCTCTCCTAGAAATAAGTTACTTTTAATTATCAAATACTCTGCGTTTAGCGGAAAGATACAGATAAAAAATAAAACTTCATAGTCATATTAATTTCACTGAATTTCATTGTATACATTCAACATTTCTCCATAGAATCACCTCAAATGGAATTAATCTTGGATTGTAAAGGAAATTTGTTAACTTACTTCCACAAAAGAATACCATATTAACCAATGCAATAAAACTGGGTTACAGTATGTGTTCTGAATTCGCAAAATTTAGAGAATTTCTCCGCGTATGATTAGAATTCTGCGACTGCAGGAAAGGTCAAGAGGTACAATATCACAGTAAGAGGGTGTTAGACGTGCACATAACAGTGCATAGTACAAAGAACCCTTCCTACAGTATCTGCAGGTGTTGAATATTTGTACCAGATGGTGCTTGGGAGATATCAGTGCTTTCGTAAGACTCATACTCGAAACATTAGCACGTGGTTATGGTGTAAATGTTATCTTTGGACCACTGACACCTATGGTAAAGGGGGTTTTGGGAAATCTCCAATGTACGTACATTTACATTTCCCCAAAATTTTGAATATAAAAGAAGATAAGCATTTATTGAACGCGTTCAGCACATTTCAAAGTAAAGGTTTCTCTAAGCATGGAATTTTAAGGATATTATTTTCTCTAGATGATACAACATATCTTTCGCTCAAAAGAATTGATTTTGTAGTTGCTGATTCGTAAGTTGATTCAATCAACTTTCTTATCCAACTTGATGATTACTACGCATCGAATATTGTAAATTGTGATAGCTTAAAAAACCTATAATGTTCAATTCAATTACCTGGAATTAATTTTTAATTAATTAAGTTGGGAACAGATTTTTAGATTGTGGTTTACAAAACCTTGCTCCACTAACCTGTTTCTTCACTTATAAATTAAACACGAAAAACTTAGCCAATTGTTATTCCTCCAAAAAAAATCTGTATTTACAAGCGTGTGAATATATTTATTCTCATATCACCAGTTCTATACTACCATTTGCATTCTCGGAAGAGAATAGTCATTAAAACGAATGAGAATATCCAAAAGTAGAGCTGGAGAGAAAATAATGCTTGAACCAATATCCCTAGTTTCACCCATTGAATATTCCCAAATGAAACTCTTTAAATCTAAAATTCGTCCTTAGAGTATCGGCTTTACAAATGTCAAAATGTGAGTGGAGCGTGCTTTCAAAAATCAGAATTGTGTGTCCATTCGTTTATAACCCTCATCTAAGCTTCAGAAAATGCAGCACCGCACTGCAGGATATATTGCAAAGTAATTTTTCGGCAAAGTAGAGAAGTCTTGCTGCATTGCTACTTTTCTAATTAAAAAATGACCGAATTTGAAGCAAGGAGGAACAATTTCAGATAAAATAGAATAGGGTACAATTGAAAAAATACAAGCCAAAAATGATTTTTTCCAGTGCAAACTTTAGAAATGCGCATACAATCTTCTGCATAGTATCTGCAAACCCTTTGTTAAATAGCTTATCTCAATTCTCGTGCATTAGAATATTAAAGCTGTCAAAATAAAAAATATAATAAAACTTTTTGAATTTTTATGAAACTCTTCAAAAACGTGAAATTCATCTCTAAGATTAACTGTTGAAAAATTAATTATTTCAAATAGTACGCTCTCTAGAATAAGTGGAACTCCTCTGCTGTTATTAGTAATAAAAAAAACGCTGATTGTTTGATAAATTTTTAGTCAACGCGTATATTATATACATCCCTCTTCTACACAGAATACTCAAATTATTTCTCCTACTTAAAGATATCTAATATCGAATGGTCCGTGTGAAATAAGCGTTTCGTAATACATTTCCACAATCAAAATTTTACATATAACCGGAATTTTGCTCAAATGAGAACTGAGTCGCCTTCAGATATGTATTTTTTATCTACGAAACTTACCTACTTTAAATAATTGAGTAGTAGAGATAAGTTTTCAATGTATAAAATTTCTAATCACTACCCAAAAATATGTGACAAAAAAGTGGAAGTCAAAGCCGATATTGCGTACACTTACAGAAGATAGTAGTGCAGTAGAATGTTCTACTTCACTCAGCTCACTAGCTCATTAAATAAAACACAGCTGAAAAATAAGAAAATGATTTACCTGAAATAAAAGTATTTTGACACTTATTGACGTCACTTCCTGATCGAGACAAACCTTTTGTTGACGTCGATTATTTTCGCATTACCAATTATTCGTATATTCCTAGAGTCGGTCCATTGTCGATCATATCATTAATCCGTTGTTGTTGGGAGGGCAGGGAGTGAATTGGAGGGATCCTATCGCCCTAAGAAGTGGACCCCCCCAGACCCACATAGCGTGCATTGAGGTTCATCCCTGTGCCCAGGGAGCCCTCTGCTATGGGTTCTGGAGCAAGAATACGACCTCATAGACAAGAAAGAACGAACAGCTGAGAAGTGAGAGGGCTCAGTTAGCTCACCGCTGCAAAAGAAGGTGAAAGAAAGGCCCCTGAAAGAGATGCCTGCGTCTGTAGGCCTAGGCTAAGGATGAGAGTTTTGCATGCTCACATCCCCTAAAGAGCAGGTGGCACAAATATCTACAGAGTCTACGAATATTATAAAGTAACATGCTCATGCACGGTTTTAATATCAGTATTAACTGTTCAATAGCTACTGAGTTTAAAGGCTTTAACCGTTCATAAAAAAGTTACGAAACAAAGATTGATCGATAGAGTGAATTTGCGTATGAATAACGAGGTGATTCTTTCAAAACAGTATTTCACGTAAGTCCCTAACTTTTTCATTAATGAAATTTTCGTCCGCTGAACGCAGTTTTCTCTATTACAAGTTAAAAATTGAGCACTCACCAAGATGTTTCATTGCAGAAGATCTTTCTTCACCTGGAGAAGAAAGAAAGAAAAAAATATGAATATGGTATGATAATAAAATTACGAAAAGTAAGCCAATATAAAAATATTAAGTTTTAGGAGTAGCAAAACTCATCTGAGAAACGGAATAATTATTTTTCATCTATCAAAACATTTATAAAATGAACTAAATATTAACAGTTGGTCAAGATGATAACAATAATTAAGGTTGGTTTGCGTGATAAAAGAAAAAAGAAAACAATGAACAATTGAGTAGACACTTTTTTGTATACACTCATAGAAATCTTTCGTGACTCATAAATACTTCATAACTTTGCTCCATGTTACACTAACTTAAATATAAAAACATGTTTCAGTAAAATACCACTTTCATTCATACATGGAGCTGAATTAATTTCATTTCAACTGTTCTATAAATGAAAGTTATTTTCAATTCCTTAATTTAATCAAACGGAAATACCTAATCATAATAGTAATAATAAATATCATTTTCAAATAATAATAAATATTTAAATTTTATCTTACTTTCATCACGAATGTACGATCAAATATGTGTATCTCTCCGTGAATATTGAAATCGGAATAATGATATCATTCTATTTATGTATCAGTTATTATTTGATTATTAAGGAAAGATTATCACTCTAGCCTCTGATAAATATTATTATTTGATTGGTTAATATCGTTCATCAATACTGCTAAGTTTTTAAAGAGGACAATGATGATAAATTTAAACTCATTTATTGGTAATTAAGAGTATCATATATATCTCTTTCCGCTAATATAACCGTGAGCTGTAAATTAGAGCAATTGAAATATACGTACATGTGACAAATATAGAGACAATACAAAAGGCACATTCCGCCGTATGAATATTTCAATAACCTTTAACTCTATTATCTGAATCTATAATTTATTAATTTAACCTTTCAGTCGCTAATTACTGAAATATATATAAATAGGATAATTAAGGTTAAATATAATCGAAATTTAAAATATCATTTAACCCTCTCAACAACAAAATTAGTATTTATTACAAATACGATAATAGAAATTAATGCATATAATTTTATTTATATATATTTGTAGCGAACGATATCGATCTAACATTCTAATATCCCTTCAAAAAATTTAAATATGTCATTTGAAGTCAAATTGCTGTCGTTAAAACAGCCAGCCACCAGAATGAAAGGTAATTCCTCCTCTTTTACGTCCCAACTCACACGAATGCCTATCTTACCTCTTCAACTGTTGAAATGAAATACGTGATCTTTCGTCTGTGCTCTCGCTGCTGGCTTTTCGCCTGTCACTGCGAAACATAGCCCTTTGAGATATTGGTGTTCCGAAATTCGTCCGAAAGGGGCGCTCTTTACCCCTTTGATCAGAAAAACCCTTTACCGTTCGATTATTCAAGGCATGGGCTCTAGAGTGGCCGACACACCAAGACACGAGATATACCAATGCTCGACCTTTGCCAGATCCCTATAAAAGACAGCCCAAGCGCCCGTCCTTGCTCGGGCGTAAAATTGAGCCTATTTTTACGGAATATTTCATTTCAGGATCGATTATGAATTCACCGAAAGTTATCGTAAATAAATTCGATACTTTGAGAAAATATGCATGAAAAAAAATAGAGTGAAATTATGAAAATATTATATTCAATTTTATGTTTTATAAAATCGATATGGAATGGTATTAAAGACTGTGAAATGGAAAAAGTTATCTCACGTAACTGTTGCAGAATTCTTTTAAAGTAATTCATATATTTTCCATTACTTAAGGTGAACTGTAGGAATCTAATCATTAATTCTATCAAAGAAAAACTTTATTGAGTTCTAAATTTAAGTATTCGCCATCTGTTTAGAGTATAAGGGCTAATTTGAAATAAAAACGAATTTTCTTTAATGTTTTTTGCTTAAGAGAAATCATTTATTTCATGAACAAAAATTTATTTAATCAAATATAAAAATTCTAGTTCAAAGCAGAAAAAAGTATACTAACTTTGAAGATGTAAATGAAGTGTAAAACATCTCGTGATTTATGATACTAATAATTAAATGCATTAAAGTTTTCCGAGCCATGCAACAACTTTCACTAAAGTCCCTCGTCTGCCGAGAACTTCGCATAAACTGGAAAACTAACTTTTCCACTTTTACTTACATTTCATAGCATCTGGTACGTTGTTCTTATTTTCTCATTATATTAATGCAAGGAACAAAGACTATACATTATTTACATTACAATCATATCGTGGATAATTTTCATAAAATAAAACTCATGTTATTAAATGCTCGCTGGTATTAAACGAATTATAATTCATTGCAGATGCTCATTCAGCTGCTATCTATGTAGACATGTGACCGATAGTGAATATTTTAAAGGCGATGGGTGGGCGAGGTTTTAGTTTTTAAACGAACAACTGCGAACTTTCTCTTCATGAAAATATATGAACGTAGAATCATTCGTGCTATTCATCCGTATGAATCCGTAATCCTTCCAGCGCCACTTTTCCATTTGAATGATTTACAATGAAATTCTCATATAGAAGCGAAATCCATTTTAATACCTCCCATTCGATATTTTTGTGATCGACGTATAATATATCGATGTTTAGGGGATTATAGGACCTCTTTATAGAGGATTACTTTCACGTGTAGTGCTAAATAAAGGGACCTTGAATCTTCTCTTCCGAACTCAAACTTTTATAATCGATATCGTGCGACCCCTCCAAATGGCAGAGTTGCGATGGAATACGGATTAAATTCTTTGTTTTCCCGATAAATAATTTTGGCGATACAAATCCAACGGAAGCTAGAGGTGGAATATCTTCAAAATTGATATCGAAACTTCTATCTGAACCAACACTCACAAAGCTTAGTTTAAAATCGAAGTTTTTGGATTTTAAAGTACCATTTTAGATTATAATTTCAATCCAAGACATTTAAGTACGACAATTTAAAATATTTAAAAAAATTATATTTGAAAATTTTCGTTGCATAGCTGATTATAGCTATTGCAGGGTATTATATAAAATACAGGTGATAATCTTAACTATAAAACATGATTATGTTGAAATATCTACTAAATAGTAGAAATAACAATATAATTATTTTAATAGTTAATCAATACCAAAGGTTTTGATCCGACAATCCATGTGCACGGTATCAACCAAAATATTAATTTATCTCGATACATTTTTAGAAATGTAAGGTTTGGTATTTAATATAATTTACGATACATTCAACTTCTTAGAATTGCAGGATCGAAATAAATCTTATTCTAACTATAAAATTAAAAAATCATAAAATTAAATAATAATTTTTGAAAAATGTCGAATTTTGGATGCGTGCGTCGCATTTTCACTAAAAAAACGATTTTTTGTCGCTTCATCTGATGCAATACCTCACCATCGTGAATAATGCGAAAAAATTTTATCAGCGCCGTTCCACGTACATGAATATGTACTTCGGAGTAGAATAGAACATTAAAAGCCCTTTTATAATTCCTTATTGCAGATTCAAGGAAAATCAGTGGGATGCTTATATGAAAACAGACGCATGTAGGGCGAGATCCAACATTTCTTAACAAGTTAACCTGTCACAGTGAAAGAAGACTTTGAGCATAGGGTAAACAGACAAGTGAGTATTACCTACTTCCGAGTCTGTGTGCAAGAGAAAATGTATCGTCCCATTACCTTTGAAAGAGTCGTACTGGTATCAGATTTGAAGTTAGATGAGGAAAGGATCTGCTTCTTCTTTCGAATAAATTCAATCGAAGGAGAATTGTCGTTTAGAGGAAATATGAGTAGCATCGGTTCAGATAGAATACGTGATTCGGAAATAGCAGTAAGGAGCGCGTATGAGGGCGTTATCTGTATTTCTCTTAGCAATACCGGATGCATTTCCTGCCTACGAAACTCGAATACTACTGAATGTAAACGTGGATCCATTTCTGAGCTTTGAAGTTATATTTTTAACTTTACGTACGTTTTTAAGGTCACTGCTGTTTGAGTGTAGGAATAAGTTGTATTGTTTCTGAGTCTATGAAGACATGAATATATATAATAAGAAGACATAATGTATATATATATATATATATTTACAATTGTTGTCGAAAGTAACTAAGCAACTGATATCATTATTGACTAATTCCACGTGTTATGTAACGATATTTTTTGCATTCTAATCAAGCATTGAAAAAATATTTTTTCACAAGAAGAAATCGCTTCTATTAGTGTAAATATTTATAAGAATTCTTTCCGATTCGACTCGACAAAGAATTAATAAAAAAATCATTTCGTATCACGTAGCCATATTAAAATTAAGAGCAGGATTATGATTATTAATGAAATTAATGTATTTTAATGCACCCAAATTTAAGGATGGGAAACATTCAACGTGAATTTGAATAATATTATGTATAATTTAAAATAAAAAAGGTATATTTTCATACAGGTCAGGACTCGTTTAAGATAAAATATTATTTCACAAATTAATACTTTATAATTAACCTCTCCTTGTAATATAAGCATTTAAAACTTCTTAACTCAACTATCCTTTTGTTCAACATAATATTCCATCCTTCCGTAAAGCCAGTTCATATCTCCAAATTGATTCCATTCAGGCTGACCCCTTGAGACGACGATGAAAAATATATATCGATATGGATGAGGGAGGAGCTGAAAGTTGCCGTCGTATGACCTCCAAAAGAAATTGGGAAGAAAAGAAGCAGCTTAATGGACAAAGACGCTTCCATGATATATAGCCCGGATCCCCTTAATCCAGATTATGGCATCATATAGCTCTTTCCTTTCATAGTTTCGCGGACCGTGCGCGGCTCTTTGTGTCCCTTCTTAGAAACTACGGTCAGCGATGGCAGCAACTCCTCTTTGACCTAGAGGAAAGGTCGCGCGACTCAAACTTGCTAAATCAGCTTACGGAATGTGCGAACTCACTGACGTATTTATGAGGCACTGGAAATTCCCGAGTAAACACGAAACATACGGAATTGTTAAAGCAGATTTCGCGTAACAAGCTCCTTTTTTAAAAAAGCCTTACGGTATTAAATAAGGAAAACATTTAATAACAGCTTACTTACGTGTAAACGAATGAGGTTTTTATAACGGATAAATATTAACTTTAAAAGCTTTTATAAATGGAAGTGTTTCAATTTTTATACGAGTTTCCCATTTCATCGCATATTATTCTGAAGCCAGAAGAGCTTTGTATAATCTCGACGGCTAATACCTGACGTGACACGAAATTTCAATCCTGAAGCGTGAAATTGAATCCAGAGCTATTTTATCTTCCATAATATAAAATAAATACAAATATAAAATTATAAATTTAAAAGTATAAAAATAACTCATGACTTCTTAATTCAAAAGTTGGAAAATTTAATCAAAACAGGGTACAAAGTTATCGTTTGTGATTAATCTCATTAACGCAAATAATAAATGAAGATAGTTAGGGATGCATAAATGAGGCAGCAAAGTTGGTTGGTACGAGCCGCCGAGTTCCTAAGACTGACCCCATTGTATGAGAGAACTAAGCTGGCGTAAATTATATGCTTTCGGTTATAATTTTGGAAGAATTATCAAATAGTTTACATCCTACTGGCAGGGTGAGGGATACCTTAATCAGCCCTGGTCCTGTTGGTTGGGTCATAGCCGTAAAGCCATTGACCGAGTGTGAGACTCTCTTGACGCCGTAAGAGGGAGCTCTTCACAAAGCCCACTTGACTCCCAACTTTGTGCCATTTATACTGATTTTGCCCTATGGACTTAGAGGCCTATTACGTAGGGTATGGGATAGGCAACCATTGGAGGATGGGGCAAGGGGCGAATAAATCCTCGACCATGGGTTTTATTCCTGTGTTAAGAACATGGGGCGCACCCAGTAGTATCTAGACGGTCAATACGTTCTAGCAATACAAATATGTGGAAGAAAGAAAACATTATTCATGGTTCTGATTAGGGCAATGAAGAGTATTTCAATAATCTCAGAAGCAAAAGAGGAATTTATAATCAAGGAAAGAGCTGTAAGGAATGGAATGATACATAAAAAAACTGAGAAAGAAATTTGAAGAATAAAGGCTATAGACGTTAAATAAAGTAAGATGTGTATTTCAGAATAAAGAACGAAAGCAGGGTGATATTTCCTGGATTGACTATGGAAATAATTTTTAAGCAATATCAAATTACTGACTAATTAAGAAATTTTTTAAACGACTAATCTATATATAATACGGCGGTAAAAAGATGATAAATTTTTGGATAAGTAATGGATTTTAACTCTTAAAAGATTCTTTTTTATAATAAATAAAAAGAAAGGAATAGGTGAAACTTACTGGGTGGGTGAGGACATGTGTTTATATACGTATCATCGAAATATTCGCTGAAATTTGCTTACGCAGAAATTTTACGACGACCGCTTGTAAAAAAATTAAAATAGAAACGTTTTTGCGTCGCCTTTTTAAAAAATAATTCGCGAGAGTCATTAGGAGGAAGGAAAAACAGGATCTCGGAGATTATAAGGATTTTAAAAATAAAAGTGAAATTCAACCGTCTCAAATAATTTCCGCAAATGCTTAAAAAATTCGCCGAACAAAAAAACCATTTCTTTCCTCAATATTTTATTTCTCAAGAGCCATTAGGGAAAGGAGAAACTGGATTCGCACGAAATCACAAAACACTCAAAAAAATACGTTTTTCCCTCCGAAGTTCGACTACCCCGGGGACAAAACAAGAACATACGCTTAGTAAATCACGACTCTCAAAAGTATTAAACGTGTGAACAAAAGGGGTGATTAATCATCGAATTTGCCTTCGTTTCGCAATCCGGTGCAGCGGGTAATGGGAAATTTATCACGGCCGGACGTCTCAAAGACTTTGGGAGCGCGTCAGAAAAAAATACACCGCGTAACCTGTCTAGGCCCACTCGACTTGCAGCTCCGCCGATGTTCCCCACGGGGATCCTCTATTATTCCGAGATAATCCCGCCCTTTCACTTCGCCTCGATCTTTCCTCCCACCTTCCAGACGTGCCCTCCTCGAGAGTTCCGTCCGCGGGCAACGTGACACAATGCGAACACGCTGAAATACGCTCCCGCCTTCGGGTAAAAATGGGAGTGGAATGCGTCGGAGTAAAAAAAATAAACGGTTGTTCTTCTTAAAGAGGGCGCTGAGGGTATCCTAAAGGCATCGATCCCGTTGCCATGGCTACGTGTGTGAGGAGGATGTGTTCCTCGGAGAGTGCGTTGAGGAGGGAGGGCCTTGTCTTTTCGGTCAAAGGGATGGGCCGAAGGACGAGGAAATTAGACCCTATTGCATTCTCCAGTTGCTTCCCCAATTAGAGGTGTACATTCTCCCTTCCTCGTTACATTGTCGACGTGAACGGCTGTCGAATCGGTGGGTGACTGCTCGAGACAAAGGGTGCAGTATCTCAAAGTAATCCAATCAAATTGGTGGAACTGTGATCACATAGGGAGGCGAAGAATGAGCATGGAACTCGTCTCAACAGTACACTATTATTTCGTTTTAGGGCTCTTTCTTTAGAACAAACATTAATTAACAGGAAAGGTAAGAATAAAATAGAATACTCTGATTTTTCTATGAATTAAATTGTGTTCATTAAATAATGAAATAATACCCACTTTTGCAGATTAATAGAACGAGTATTAGAATATTGTATATTGACTTCAATCGAACGATTATTATATCCAAGATCAATATGATTTAAAATAGAAATTTCAAGGAGAAAATTATTATTTCATAATATAAGAAAATACTCTTATTAAACCACATTATTTTCGGAAATGTTTTTGAGACAAATTTTTAACTTCACTAACTTAAATCAAAATTTAAGAAATATCGCATGATTTTCATAGAAACAAAACGAAAATTTGAAGTATTATTATAGTGTGAATATTTGTACTAAAATATGTTCGAAACAATACCTATGACAATAAAGTCTAACTTAAGCTTTTTTCTAGTATTATATTACAATACAGTAATTTAGCTTTATATTAATACATATAAGCAATGCTAATTATCAGATTTGAGACTGCATTGAAGAAGATTATATTGGCTTAGAACCACTTAAATCTTAAATCATCCAGTATTTAAAGAAAATAAATTAAATTTTTGAACGTAAATCTGTGTTATATAATTTTGGGAAATTATTCTGTTGAGATTTTTATTTAAATTTTCACAGTAAACCATCGAGAACACTTTGCCTACCGGTATGAATCCAATACAATTTAATGCATTCCTTCCAAACAAAAAACATTATATACTCAAACTCATAAAATGAATGTGTAAGAAAAATTATACGTCATCTGAATCAAAAAAACCTATTTAAAGGTCTTCTGTTAAAATTCATGAATTGCAATAATTTTCCTCGTTGTATAAACGCTTCAGATGATGGAATTAAGGAGCAAACATCTTCTCTCGAAAATTCGTGGCTTTTAAGATTTGGTATACATTTCAAAAGATTTGCCAAGATTATGGAAACACATTTCTCGAAGAACTTGATAACGAATATCAGTAATCGGAGATCATTATGGTTATCGATGTGTAAAATTGGATGAGCGGAAAGTTCTCAGAATCCATAAAATAAATTTTCCTCGTTTTGATTCTCAAGAGAAGGACGATTTTCTTCTAAACTTAGACATAAAAACTGTTTTTAAATATATAGCGAAATATTCTTTTGCAGGATGTAAAAATTTAAACAAAATAGTATTCCGAAAATAAATCGTTGAGAAAATGAAACCATCGGTTAATTGAATAATGTGCAATAGTTTCCCCTGACGTCAGCCTTTTCGTATACATTTATACAAAAGATACTTAAAACATCACATCACGTAGAACTATAGTAGTAGAAACTATAGTATGATCAATAAAGAAACATAATTTCTTTGTATATTATTTACGAAATTTAAACCAATTTTTAAATATTACGGAAAAAAGCTTTACATATCTAAATGATTTTGAATATTCGTAGAATTTACATAGATGCTTCTGTGGATATAAAAATAATTATTTATCCTTATTTTCTGTTTTAATTCTCAATTCATCGGGTTAAATAATAAGAATATGGAAAATTATATCTTCTGATTAATTATATTTATAAGTATTTACTACGTATGCTAAGATATTTACTAAAGGACATACTACTACACTCTTTTTTCAATATATTTGAATAAACAACTCCACCATCCAGCATCTAAAGTTATGATTTTAAAAATAAAATTTGGCAGCAAAAAATTTATGCTATTTGAAACAAGAGGAAGAAAACAATTTCGAATGATGAGAATTAGAAAAGGATACGCATAACCTTTAGGAGTGATCAATTTGAGCCAGAAAATGAAAGGGGAAACACGAGAAAATCAAAAATAATCCCAGGTTTAATGGGAAGTGTAAACATACTCTTAAGGATAAAGGAACGGGAAACCGGATTCGGCATAATGGCTCTCTCGACGCAGAGGAAGATATAGAACATCTAAAAAGGTCACATAACAAGATTTTCAAAGAAGAAGGAGAGGAAATACTCTATTAAATAGAAAATACTCCGAGAGATCAAAAATTTACCATGCTATGGATACTATCCTCAGCATACACGAAATATAAAACACTTTTCCAGTGTCTTACAAATATTTTAAAGGGATAAAAGCCAAGCATAAAGCATAGTGAATCAGGGAGGGAAAATCTTGACACAGAATAGAGCAATATATTTAAAGGAATGTTTCTTTGAGTGGCTGAATGGCGACATAAGATGCAATAAATTCAGTGTAACAAAACACTGAACCACTTGTTGGGGGAATCCAGAAATGGTAGAGTTAGAAAGAAAATAAAATGGTCGAACAACATGAAGAGTGGTGCAGAGTAGATGGTAGTAGTAAAAGTATGGTAGCAATAAAAGAAGAAGATGTAGTGTTATTGAAACCGTCAAGATAATATAAGATTCCAATCAAATAAATTGGATCATAAAAGTGGGAAAAGTAGGAGTAGTCCATGAATTGTAAAAGGATATTGTCATATTTATCGCGAGGGATATACATAACTACATGAAAACTAGATATATAGAGATCTCGCCTCTTATCAAACACCTTGTAAGAGATTTTACCTCTTATAAATATGATAAACTGAAAATTATCGAACGTGTAAGATGTGGTAAAGTTCATACCATTTTATCGTTATGATATTAATCTGGATAGTTAGCAAATATAAGAGAAAGAATCATCATTTCAAAGAATATTATTTAGGGATAAAGCCGATGAGAAGAGAAGAAAAATTTAATTGAGATCTTTGGTAACTACGATTGATGAAAAAACATAACAAAATAAGTAGAAGATTTGCATTATGTATAAAAATGTAAGGCGCAATACACCCAGTTTTGTGGAAATAACAAAATAATCCAAAGGGATGAAGAGCTCTTTCTTTAGAGACAGTTGAAGTGAAGTAACCAGATGAGGAAGACCACCCTGGCAAACCAAGCGAAGATGACGGGTCAAATTGAGGTCAACTCTGGTTCACCCGGGGCTACACAGGAAGGGTCTTAGAACCATGAAAGATGGTGTTGGGAAAGCAAATGTTGGTGGACCTAATTGCCACTAGAGCATGAAAAGTGTTGACGGCTTTATTCTTAGGAAGCTGAAGTGAACCCAAAGAATAATAGCCATAAGGGTATAGGAAGTCAAGTTTTATAAATACAAATATTTGAAGTATTTATTATCATAAGAATTATTTTGTTTAGAAATAGGAGATATTTAAGCTCCTTGTAGGGAAAAATTATTCATTTTCACCTACGCTTTACTACAAAAGAAATCTCCCTTACGCTGAAGGAAAATTTGATAAACATAAGTAACCATGACTGGAGAATACTTATAGGAAAACCAAAATCAATTTTTCCTGTTCTTTAAGAGATTAAAATCTGAGAAAAGATTACCAAAAGCAAAAAGGAACTTAATAAAAGCTCTATTTTCTAATGTCGCTAAAATTAATTCCAAGAGCTTAAATCCTTGCAGAAAAATAAATGCAGGTAAAAGAAACGACAAAAATCTGGCCTTATGATTTGAGTTCCCTTTTTTACGATTCAATCGAGAGCCAATATCAACAAAGTAAACAATTCTTAATAAAGTTATGATGACTCATGAAACATGGATATAGCAATTCACTTTAAAGTTATGATGATTCAAAGAGAATATAATTTCAAAATGAAAAGACTTTATAATCTACGAATTAGGTCTCATTGAAGATCAATAAAAAAGAAAATGTCCTCTCAACGAGACAAAAATATCTCATAAACATCTTAAGAGGTATTTAAGGCTATTTTCAATTACGTCCGCCGGACTTTATCGCCGATAATCTCTCCGGGAAATTTGGGACATTTCCCCTCCACCCAAAGTTTACTGCGACGGGCATTTAGGGTCATGAGCTTCTCTGGAAAATAAGAAACGCCGAGGGGGGAAATCACTTTCTTGGGAACGCTAAGTTGGCAGATTCCCCAGATCTCGCTCAAGGCTTCTTGTCCCCCAGAAAAATTGCTTTTATTTTTATTGTTTGTTTACGTCAGTCTTTTGGTTGCCACTCAATATCAGAGTGGTTATTTTTATTATTTTATGTAAGTGTTAAAAAAATTTTATCACTTTTTCGTTAGGATTATTACTTTTCATAATTGACTTTTCACTAAATTAACGTAATTATTAGCTCCATATTTATAGAAATACATCCAGATTGTTAAAATTACTTTTTTGCATCGTATTAGGTGGATTTAAAAGATTCATAAATTATTAATTAACAGCTTATTTTAAATAATGGAATGAGTACGTAAGAAGAGGAATAAACGGATTAAAATCGTATATCATTCTCAAGTGGCAATATTTATGCATACTTAGAAAACGAGAACAAAATTAATAGAAAATGTTAAATAATCGAAAAATATTTCCATTATCTATTAAAGACCCGATCGATCGAAATCGTGTATATTTATATCCAGCGAGCATGAATACAGCATGTATGCTTGATATTCTCTACTTGAACAACGAAATATAACAAGCTTCAATACTTGTTAACTAGATAAATTTAATAAGAACGATAATTATTTATTAACGAATTAATTTGACTATAATTTCAATCAAATTCAGGGGGTGCGGGTATAAAATAACTAAGATATTGCCAGAAATATAAAAAATTTGAACGAGAAGAAACTCCAAACCAGCGAATCAAAATTACACGAATAAAATCCAACATCACTTTGCAGAAATTTTTAAAAATAGGTTCGTACTATTGAATTTTTGCGGAAACCTAATATGAAGAAGATAAATCTTAAACTCCCTAAAACATAGAACTTCGTAATCCTAAATTCTCTATCGAGAATTGAACTCTATTGTGAGAACATCGAAATATTCCGATTCCTAATTTGAAACGAATCCTAAATATAATTCGCCGCATCGAAATCCGTAAAAGAAACGGATATGTACCTCTATCGCACCAGAGATAAATGAGATTAAGAACCACAAACCTTCCCTCACCCTACATTACAACGTATCCATGTTATCTTGCGTACATCCATCCCGATTCCTGCCCTTTTTTGCTTTCTCCGAAGACAATCCATTAAGAGCGCGCAACTTTCGTCATCGTCCAAGATATATCTTAAAGCATTTCGCGCCCTTCTCCACTTCTCGTCAGTACCCTTAAAGGCGCTTTCTTAAGTCAACAAGGGTGTGAAAGAGGGGAGAGAAACATCCCCACAACGGGAGAACGACTTTTAAACGTTGTTTAATGGAGATCGTCCTTGAAATATACATTGCTCGTTTAGAGCTGTCGTTTATCCACCTTTTTTATGACCGTATTCTTTGAACAAAGGGAACTTGAGAGAGGACGCCCACGCATTCGAGTGAGGTCGAATTCAATTCTTCCTCTTCTCTGAAGACAAAAAATGCGGAAAATGCTCGTTTAGACGTTGTGATAAGATAAAAGGTTGTTTTCCTCCTCAGCTCCTGGAAGTGGTGGGAATTTCGTGGAAGTGCCAAGTGGGCAGGAATTAAGCATTGAGAGAGTTTTTCATAATAGTTTTGCAAACTCGTCCACTCCGTGTTCTTATTCATCGTAATAATGACGTTATTAGTAGTGAACGCCATGCTTATTCTCGATTCTTGAGATCCTTAACAACGGTTGTCAAGAGGTTTATAGACCTAAATAAATAATTTTCCCATACACATTTTGAGCGCACCTATAGCAGGAAAAGTAAATACTTTTACGATTCCACAGAATAAGGTATTTCAGTTTAAGTTTAATGGATTTCAATGTTACTTTTACGTCAAATTGTTGGGTTCTGAAGTGAAACAAAGTCGAAAAAGTATATTTTTAACAACTTATGAACAATGAAACTTCTAATACCAAGGATCGTAAAAAAATTAATTTCAAATCTCTGTTTAATCAGTTTCTATACCTTCAGGAAAAGACATTCTCCGTTTCTATTTATTTTATACACAACACAAATTAAGCTGAATACCTTAAGAAAAAAGAAAAATTAACATTTATGGTAATTCTAATTTAAAAATTCCGTATTACTGATTATATCTCAAATGAAATTAAACTACGATATCAACTCCATAGAGTAAAATTAAATTTATTATTCGAATGGTCCTGTAACTATACGATAGATAGGTAGGTTGTAAGTTACCACCCTCAAACAACGTCAGGGTTGACAGCGCCTCCCTTCTGAACGGGATGCTGGCGAATTAGAGCGACATACAGCGACTAGCCTTGAATTTGTCTCTACCGGTAAAATCACTGTATCGGGAGGAGGATACGTCCCTGGCAGCGCGCTTATGTAAGATTCATCTTTGGGCGACACACCGAGCTTGTGCGACAGTGTGAATGCTATTGCGTATGACTCGCAATCTCCCGTGATACGGGACACGTTGACGTCCCAGTGGACGAAATCTCGGGACCGCACATGCCCTTCCCATGCCGAAAACCCGTGCTTTAGCAATACATCGTTCGGCCCTTCACCACACGATCTTCGAGATGTCAACATGCATCCGTGGCCGCTGAAGTCTTGTCACCGGTCCAATAGAATGGGAGGGTCCAACGGCCACTGTTAACGTTGGAAGGGCGACGGTAGCAGATGCAACACGATACCATTTAGGGGAAGATCACGATGGGCTGTTCTGCCTTCATGACTTTTCATGAGATGTTAAAATGAGCTTATTTTAACATCTCCACACTCAGTTTGGAAATATGTCGGCTTTTTTATATTCTGGAAGTACTTTAACACCAAATATTGACTATCAGTTGTTTGACAATGATTTTAAATTTTATTTCCTTCTTACGAAGTTTTTAATTATACGTTATTTTTGCCTTCCAATATCAAATGAACATAGTAGTCAATTCCAACTGAAATTTTTCTTCTTGCAATCATTTTTTCCTATCCGCTTTCATCTATTAAAATTTATTGATCCCAATTTATCCTTTCAGCACGTTTAATACCTTTCATACTCAAAGTCAGCTCTATTCATCGAATAAGGGTTTCCAAATCTTATACGAATAAAAAAATTTAAATATAAGTATAATTAACGATAACTTATCATTCAAATAATTGAAAGTGTAATTTATATAAGTAACTTTTTCTGCTATAAGAAGAATCTCTTTAGACTTATTAGTTAAATGAAAAAAGTTTATAATTGAACTATAATTAATACTTTTTGCAATCCTTCTATTCAATCAATTACCAAAAGAAATCTTAAGATCTAATATTTTTATATGCTTGAGTTTTTCTAAGTAAAACAACTAAAAACTCAACAGATCGAATTAAATTGTTTGATTATTATATTCAAAACTATTGAAACCGAATATGTAATTAATGTAAAAAACAAAATTTATGTATGCTGAAATACCCCTGGTGGTGCAGAAAGGTATTACTAAATAACTATGATCACTAAAAAAATATACTTCAGTTATTTTTGTCACATAGCATGACATTAAACATTTAAACTAGTCAAGTGCTATTATCTACTGGATAGCGTGCTTAACCTTTATGCTCACCTATAATATTCAAGCGAATTTCCAGCTATAAACTTAAATACCATAATACTTTACCGTATACTTCTATTAATAATCATATTAAATAAAGTAATATAAATGAATCAAATGATCCTCAATGTTTCCACTATTATTCATACTTATTTACTTTCATGAACGGCAATATTAACTTTCCAAACCCTTTTCTGAGAATACAATTCGAAGGGAAACTCGATCTGCATAAACGTCCCAACAATTCAATATCAGCCCAAAACGAGAAACTCGTGGATCCTTGACAAACAGGAATCATTGAAATTCTTAGAACGAAGTTATATTGGAGCGAGTTATGGTGTCCAAAAAAAGAAACGCCTGAAAAACTTCTTCAAAGCATGGACCGAAAGAAGTTGGTTTGTCTGATGGTTTTCCAATAAGGCCTGCCAGCCGAGACTTAAAATTGAAACCAGGAAAAACTTAATGCTCCGAATTCTTTGAGGGAATGCAATGCTTTATAAAGCAATAAAAAGTCGGTCGCTGTTGAGGGATGAGTGGCAGAGGAAAAGATACCACAGGAATGTTTTCAATCCCTCGGTAATCCGAAAGAAATCCGAAAGCGTAAATGTTTTCCAGTTTTTAATTCAAAAGTTTATTTCAGAAGAAAAAGTGGTTTTTATATGGATCGTATCGACATCCAAAAATATAATAAGATTAAGGAATATTTTACGATCAAAATAGCCTTGAAATATTTAAATGACCAACTGTTATCTGTTAATTCAACTACAACTATCAACTGTTAATTATACATTTCACATTCTACATAAGTTAGAGATAGAAATATTTAAAATTAATCTGTCAGCTAAGCGATCGTTGGATTCTTATTTTCCTACCACAAAAACATAGCCTATACACGTATATTCCGCCCACAATTAAATATATAAAGACCTGTGACATACCATAATCGTACATTACTGTATTCATAGCATAAAATTTATAGAGAGATGATAAACTTAGGAGCATGTATGAATCAATATGTTCTAATATACTCTAAACGATATCATGGTGAGAAGACAATATAATAAATTACATTCTTAAGATTCATCTTTTTAATTATCGTTTACGTAAATTATATAACACTAGAAAGACAAAGGCATGAGTAAATCTCTTTATATATTGCTGCATATAGAATAAAATAAAATTTTATGGTATCCATAGCAGCAGCCTATTTACGCTGAAATATGTATGCTCAAAATAAATGTTGTATATCTTCATCTAATCAGTCGTGATCAGCTAACTATTCAAAACAATTCCCTTCATCATTCATAAAAAATCAGCTGGCACGAGAAAAACAGACTTAGACGATTTTTGCCCGCAGAATATCTTACATATACATTCACTTTAGAATTTCCGAAGCCACGTGGAGCTAATAGAATGAATAAAGCCCTTCTCAACAGAACCCCTCTCCTTATTTGGAAAATACGAGTTCGATATTCGCCTCACGAATCCCTCTTGAAATTCTCGAGAACTTCGGGAGCTTGATTTTCATATAAATACGCCTCGGAGTATCGTTTCATTTTCCGATGCCGAGATTCAGCGACAAATGCGATTGGGCCGCGGAAGACGTATCGGGAGGGGGTCATCGATTGAAACTCTTTCGCGGAACCGTTCTTTCGGAAGTAGAATTTGCGGTATCTCTCCGAAAGAAGTGCTGCGGAAAGGCGACAACGATATCCGAGACTGGTGACCGCTATCTCCACCGCTATTGCACGATTCAGAGCTAGAAAAAGGGGCCACTCGGGGGAGTTCGTAGAAATAGCAAGCTACTCGGGGTAGTATCACCGAGAAAGGTTCTTTCTGTACGAATCGGTTGCTGTGGTTGTTTACATTCCTATCTAAAAGGTTTTCCAATTTCGAATCAATGGAAAAAATTTACTTTCGTACATTATAAATAATTGTTGCCCTTTTCTGAAAATCATGTTAAAAGTATCTAAACAGTAACCTTGCAAGCTGCATTACGGTGTACGGAAGGTGGTGAAATTAACATGAGTCTCCCAGCGTACTTTAATGATTTCTTATATCGTTCGCGAAAAACGGGTTAGCGAGTCATCTAGTCACTTCGCATATAGAATTAAGATAAACAAAAATGATCGATAAGTTTGAGATCCAGGTTCGAGTTTCGATCATATCAGACTTTTTCCACGTTCATTACTTCTTGTTACATTTTAAAAATAATGGTCGAATAATATACATATAATTTTCACTTGGACAACAATATTTAATGATTCCTAAATATGACCCAGGATCTTTTAAACATGTTATATATTACAGTCCATAAATAGTTTAATAATAACATTTAATTTAATAATACAAATATATTCATTAAATCTTCGATAATAGACCATAATACGTTAATCTTTATCAATGCATTAGAGATTCAAATTTCTATTTACAGAAGATATTTTAGCAAAACAACAACAGTCTCCTATCCTAATACCTGAGTCTATTGAAGTCGAGAAATTGAATTCAAAAGATTTATAATTATCTCTTTTGTAAACCTAAGAACATTGTGGAAGATTTAAACGAATCTTTGACGAGCCGCTACGAAACTAGGTATGTCGCGACAACCTAGTTTAATTACGAACTTTATCTATTCCCTTTGTCTTTGTAGAAAATGGAAATTCTTTTACATCCCTTTAACACAGCGTGAACTCTACCAATCTGTTTTATTACCTCTTAACACGGAGCTCTTAAAAATTAATTAGAAACTTGAAGGTGAATGAAGTTTCTGATTCTATCGCCTCTAATGCTTTCTTTAAAACTAAGAGTTTAACTCAATTATTTTTTTGTGCCGGAAAATTTGGAAAATGAAGCTAAAATTACAAACTGAAAAACATTTAATAGTTTAAGGCCATTAAAAATTGACGTTATGCATATGAATAGGATATAGTAGCAGAACTTAAAGAACAAAGTTATGGTTCACGAAAGTTAATGAAGTTTCAAATATTTACTTCATCATCATCATTCATTACTATCAACGTAGTTAAAAATGACTTTAACTTTACAGTTCTAAATGGCATATGTAATATTATTACTATAAATTAATTTCAAATCATTCACCCCTTTTACACTACAATTACCACGAAATATTTAGATTCATCTCCTGTATCATCCGTAATTTTAAAATGTACTTTTAAAAATACCAAATTGTGATGTTAAAAAATACCTTAATCTAAATCTCAATAAACTCTTATGGTCAGATAAATCTTCAAATTTTCTTTACTACTGTCTAGTTTTTTTTAATTACGCAACCAAATCTTGAGATTTAATTGCAAATTCTTTTTTGTTTTTCATATTTTACTTTATGAGCGTATAATTTAAAAATGTGGAATGATAGTGAAGTTGAGTGTAATAAAAAAGTGAATATATATTTCAGATATGCAAATATTATCAAATTCCCTTCGGATAGCGCGGTACAAAAACGAGAAAATATACTAAATACTTAAGGAAACAGTGAGGTAAATTAAATATTTTTTTTGCCTGACAAGAGATCTCTTAGATTCGTAATACCTCCCTAACAACGGACTGGACCATTATTCAGATCCCACCCTTTACAGCATATTAACCCCGAATTATTGATTTTAGCAGGGGATCAAAAGGGGAGATAACATTTGCATAATTCTTAAAAAGCCTGCTACTGAAAGTTGAAGATTACATTGTAAGGAACTTTAAGTAGATTCGCAGAATCTACAAAACGCATTGAGTTTGAAAGATAAAGTTCGAAGAAAAGTTAGGCTCGCAACTGGATATGAAAACAAACTGTCAGAACATATTTGACTTGCAAAGAGCACGTAGTCACGATATGAAATGAATACGGCAAAGAGCTTAATTCCTTTTCGAAAAAAAACCCGCTCGCGACATGATGCCTTGTGTTTTACTGTATCAGTCGTTTGGACGGGACAAAAAAAGGAACGAGACCAAATATCTGCGGTAGACATCCAGCTACGGCAAAGTGGTCGGATGATTTAGAAACACGTTCTCGGCCAATTACCGATGGCTTCTTCCAACGAAGCGGAAGAATCCCACAGTGTAGGATGGCGTGAGGCTGGTCGTTATATATCATCACAGAGACCACGGGGTAACGTGGCAACGATAAAATGAATTGCAGCACGTGGAAGTAGGATTCGAAAAGCAATTCCTATGCATTCACTTATAAATTAAAATAGGATTATAAAGGAATTGAATAATAAATTAATAATATATCAGTCGTCATTGATTCCATAAATTGATGACTTCACGATAATGTGGAATTAATAACGTTTAACGAGTTTTAAAATGCAATATTCCCTTACATGAAACAAAAAAGGGGCATTAAAAAGTTCAATTTAAAATCTTATACTTACCAGTCCTTGAAGTATCTTTTTGATAGGTCCACGACTCTAACTCACGATGTAGTTGATTGCAGATCTTATACAGATATTTTCTTTTCTTTGACAGCTAAAATATTTGGGGTGACCTACAAATGAAAACGTATCAAAATAAGTCACTTGTTCATGTTACTTAAAACAGTACGTCATTTTTCAATATTTTTATGAAATAAATTGCCTATATAGATATTTTAATCCAAAATCGTAGAACATAGTCAAGAAAAAATATTACAAATATAGTCTGAAACTTATCTCCGCATTATTAACTATAGAAAATGGTGTATAGTTATTATTTTCAGGGTGACATTCATCATGATAAGGGAGTCCTTAACATTTAAGTGACCACTTAGTCCTCAAAACGTAGTAATAATCGCTCCTTTTTCATAATAATTATTTCCTTTCATGTACTATAATATCTTCTCCCATCTTTTTCATAGGCTTTCTCGTTGTATTCACAACGTTGAAGATCAATTTCGCTAAGTAGATCCGACATCGTGCTGTTTCTTCATTCGATTTCTTCGTTACTTTCACTGCATTTAACTTCAGTCGTCGTTGGCTGTGGTGAAAGGAGGATCTATCTACTTTCACGGTACTTTACCTCACTTTCTTGAAGGAGCAGCAAGTTGAAGTTCTAGTCGATATACTCAAAAGCTTTCCTTAGATCCGCAAAGGCATTAAAAGTTCGTTACTATGTCCGAACACTTTTCTCTGTCATTAATCTAGGGACAGGATCAGCCTCCTTTCTGCCACAATTTGTCCTAGATCTCTTATGCGTTTTATTTCGTGGTAATATATGTGGTACTTTTAACAGTATATGACGAAGATCAATATCTCTCCAAAAAGATTGAGAATAAAACAAGCAATTTAGCTAGATACTAGATACATATCTGAAGTTTCAACCTCTTTTAGGTCCCGTCCTCCACTAAGATACCTCATATTCACAGTTCTTTCCCTGAGAAAATGGGTACATACTGTATTCTTTAGTGTGACTTATCTTCCGCTTATGAAAATTCTTAGATATAAAATTCAACAGAAAAGGATCTAAACTTATAATTGTAATTAATACTTTTTTGTATTTCATATACGAAATTGAAGATCCAATCAAGATATATTCGGCTTATTATCTTTAAAACTTACTGTCAACTTTGAGACTTTATGTTGACTTATGTAAATCAGGTTTATAAAAGCGGACTAATTATAACCATGTTAAATTATTCATAAGTAAACATGAGTTTACTCCAACATATTCTTGTGAAACAAGAAAAATAATTATGGATAAATAATGAGGATTTTAACTTAAAATAAATATGTGATTTTCTTTTGATACGCTATTTTTCACTTTTGAAAGGATATTGTCTAAAAAATTATTAATCAAGATTTTTGAGTTTATACATCGATAATCATTTTAATTTATCAGTTTTAGAACATTTCGCCTAAAAAAGTTTGGAAGTAATAAGAGTTTAATTTTTTTAGTTATGCCTCCATTCTATAAAGCCTGCCCATATCAGACTTATTATTCTGGTCTGAATTTTAAATCAGAACCATCGTGGAAACTAAAGGTTCTGTTTATTAAATCTCTCATACAAGTTTGTATATTTCATAAGATTATGAAGTGAAATCAGATATCGTTGAGAAACTATTTTTTAAAAATCTTTCCTTATTTTTGAAAGATTAAACTTTTGAAATCCAAACATCCTCAGTTGTTTACGAAAGATGAGCGGAATATAGAGATAAAACAGACGGACATATACGGTTCTATGCAGTAACGAATATTCCTTGTGAATGTATAAATAAATAAATATTTCCCTTTTAGACTAAAGCCATTCTTATTATATTTAAAGTAATACCTTAGCTTTATGTATACATTTGATACCTCAATTTCATGTTTATAAATATCAAAAACGAAACAAAAAGCTAAAGCTCATGACGTTCAAAATACATATAAATCCGAAAGAAAAAAAAATCATAAAACAAATACGAATCGTATTCCGCTTGTAAAGCTCTTCTCTTACCCTTTGCTACATATATTGCACGGAATCCTTTAACCCGCGATTTAGTCTAGCACGAAACACAAGGGAAGTGATTAAACCCCAGAATCCTTGTGAAACGCCGGGAGACGCGAATCCGTTTCGGAGACCATATCGGATGAAAAAGCCGATTGATAACTTTACATAGGATTCGAAAATTAATGAGAACATCGAGGAAGCGCAAACCTCTATCGTACGTCAATTTTTCGGATCGGTAGAGCGTGGAAAATATCAAAAATGAACACGACCTTTCAGCTCGTCTCTCTCTTTCAGCCATTACGGTCTCGAAAGTATTAATTTTTTCCTCGTGTGCATTGTTACAGTTTTTCCTCTCCGCATCCTGCGAACGTGCTTTTTTACGACGAAGTTGCAACAATGAGTTTGTTGCCATCGACTCCCTGGCTACCGCACTGAGCGAGGATTCATTCACCTCTCGCTCCTTTGTGTCTTCCGTTGGCTCGCCTCGAAGAGATATATACACACAGAGATATTTTTATTCCCGCGTACCTTTCGTATCGAATACCTACGCGATGAAGAAGAGTTTACAAAGAAAAAGCGCACTTTATGAAGTTTCGGCTCGGGAGTGTTTAGCGAATAGAATAGCAGGTGATGGGGACGCCGAGGGTGATAAACTCACGTACGTAAAACTCGGAGTTACGTAATGTGGATGGGTATCGATGACAGACGAAGAGGGAAAAGGATGAGAGGGTAGAGGTGAAATTCAAAGTCAAAGGTAAATTTTGAGCAAAGGAAAAGACGTATCAGGGCGATGAAAATTCTTAGTTTCTTGTGGTGAGTTGGAAATTAAGTTAAGGATGTAATTGAAGTACTTTCTTTAAACTTTAAAAAGGATTTCTTTCAAATTCATTTTTCTTTTAAAAGCAAATTATATAGTTGTCTGTATAGAATAAAAAATGCGTATTAAAAAGAAAAAATATTGCTTAAACAAAAATAATCAAATATTTTATAGCTCGAGAAAATTCTCTACTGGTATCAATATACGAAGTCAAAAATTCCTTGCTCTAATGATTGCAACCAACAAAACTTTATCGACACTTAAAATTTGAAAAAAAAACATTTATTACTATTCCTCGATCAGTATCCGTTTTCTTGTATATCCATAAAAAATACGAAGTTAGAGGAGTTACAACATAAAGAAACTATTGTACAAATTAGACGTTCATAATGTTAATAAGAAAAAATATTCAAAACTGCTTTTACAATCACATTTAACTTTAAAATAACTTCGAATATCCATAAAGAATATCATCCAATAAGCATATTATTTACGATCACCTGTTTGAAATGATCCTTAAACCCTCATTGAGACTCAGACATCCAAATGGCATTCCAACCTTCAACCACAGGAAAACGAAAAAAAACTCTTCGCATCGGACCATCGGACCCTAAAAAGTGCAATCCGAATAAAAACCTTAATCCCTTCGAGCGCCTTGCAACGAGACAAGATCGTGGAGACACGAGAGAAATCCCGTGTGAGAGAGAGAGATACAAACGGTGTGAAGGAATCAGAGGTGAATAAACACGGGTTTCGAGCGAAAGAGGAGTGGGGAAAACGAACGCACCGTTGCCCTTCAAAAGGGGTTAGAGAGAGACTCTTGCCGTCTGTAATGAGATGGAAAGAGTTTGACGCCTCGGAAACACCTCTTTTTTTGCAAAGTGATATTGCGCGGGAAGAACAGGATCCGTTTACGCAGGAACTGCGTGCGAAAGCGGGAAATCTTTTTCTCGGAGGTGCGAAAAGACTTGCGGGAGACGCAAAGGATATT
Source organism: Pantala flavescens (assembly GCA_020796165.1). NCBI lineage: Eukaryota > Metazoa > Arthropoda > Insecta > Odonata > Libellulidae > Pantala > Pantala flavescens. Next base: position 19,597,005 of record CM036879.1, on the reverse strand, counting down.
TCCGGCTTTCTTTTAGAAGTGCGGACGGCTCTGAATACATCCGAGCCGAGAAATAATGCATCGGGAGAAAAATTTATCAGGTGCAAGAGTTGAAGCTTTTCGAGAAAGCGGGAGAAAGGTGCTTGAGATCTCATTACTATGGATGGTTTTATATCGAGAATCCCTTAGTTTATTAATAAGAAAGCTAAAACTGTACGAGAGTTTTCCATGTCATGTTTTTAAAAGCTTTCTCATACATGTGAGCAAGCCTGTGATCGCAAAACCTTTCTCGTCATTTCCCAAACTTCTTTACACCTTTAAACATTTAAGGCATCACAGATGAGATTCGGCGAAAGGAAAAGATTAAGTTTTCCGATCGCAGACTTAAACGTTCCCTATGAGATCTCTGAGAAGTATTATTTGAAATAATGATTCAGTTTGATATATTTAAAAAAATGTATTTGCAATTCCAAAGGGATAAGAAAAGATTTTGACTATAAAAGTGAATTTGATAGCGTTCATAAGAATAAAAATTATTGAAAACGTTTTGATTCCACATGTTTACCCCAATTTACTAAATCCTAAGAAACCTTTTTCATTTGCTATTTATTTTCATCTCTTGAAAGTGAATACCCATAATATTTTAATAAAAATTATGTAATGATCAGATTCGTTTCTTGCTATTAAATGCAGGCAAGGCAAATATTTCCAATCGATTCACGATTAGGACTGAAAACAAAAGGAAGAATCGGAACGAACTTGTTCAGCGAATCCTCGATCGTTTCATGTATAAGAGATAAACACTCGACCATTCTTTACTTTCTAAAAGAAAAAATAAACGGCTCGACGATATCCATTCAATTTTCCACGCATTGGCTGAGAGTGTATATCCGCAGAAATACTTCAAAAGGAGATACATGGCTTTCGAATGCCGCATCTTGTTTTCCAATCCTCTTGCTTTCTCAGTTCCAGTTTTAATATTTTTTCGACTGTTTGAATTAAATTTCTTTCGTGCATTCCTTTAATCTAGCCTTTTCTTTCGAGAGTTGAATATTCATGCGGTTGGCATTATATTTTTCCTCTATCTGTATACGTTCTATTTTAGCCAAAACGCTCTCCTTTACCACTTTACATAACTCTTCTCGATTCTTCCTTTAATGTCGACCTTCTTATCGTCATCATTAACTTTTCTCCTCCGCCGTAGAATTCTACAAGCGGTTTTTGGAAGACGTGTTTGTTGAAAATTCAGAGGTTGAACCACTAATTTGCATTTAATTACTATTCGTGTACTACATATTAGCGATTTTTGCAAATAGATTGTTAAATTTTAAACAGATGACAACGTTCGTATTATGAAACATTTTCCAAACCGAATACGAACTACCATTGTTACGCTAGAGTTTTATATATTTAAAAATTTTCATTCCTAATTAATACTTTAGTAACTTTATCGTACCAAGTATTTACTTTTCTAAGTCTTTCATTTGGAAGATATTTTCCTTTGAAAATTAAATTGATATTATCTTGATATTTTACAATTTTTGTTCGATAATCTCTTACATAGCTAAACTTAGAATCACAGCTGAAGAAAAGCTAGTGAAAGGTCAATACGAGGGTGCTTTTAAATTTGTATCTTATTTTTTATCAAGTATTCGTTATTTTCACTATGAATCCATATTAAATTGTTATAGATGCAACCGCCTTAATTCACATTCTTTCATACAAAAAAGAGAAAAAATGCCAATTTACATAGAGTTTATGCTGCATATGCATACGACAATGAGGTCCCAAGAAGAAACTATTAAGATGATCTAGAAAAAGTATATACTGAGGTCTACATCCATTCAAAAGAAGACAATGACGCGAGTATGGCCTTTCAGCCCTCCCCATTTCTAACGCACAAGTTCCTCATTCAAGAGAATAGACAAATTTGAACAGGAAACTTTTCACTTTTCCTACGTCCTCCTGTGCGTCATAGTTTTCTGAGCCGTTCGGAAAATTTCCTCCAGAAAAAGTTGGCTTCTTCGAAATCGCGTTGCTACGATACCCTCCGAGGAATAAGGGAAGGCCCACGTCACGTTGGAGGTTTACATTGTCACGAGAGAAAGTTCCTCACACGTGGCGAATTGACCCCTCTGGAAACTTCATCAACTATTGAGAACTGGGGACTAGAAACCTGCCTCCTTGGAGACACTTTACCAGTCTTGAAAATCGTATAAGGTATTTACCACTTGAATTTTTAGCTTCTTTTAAATCCTTTGGGAAACAGTTACGGCAAAAATCTCAGCGGATTTCTTTGCACATTCAAGATTGGAATGAATGAAAACACTTTAATATTATTTCCCGAATAAAGTTACCCTCGACATTAAGTGATACAGACTTAACTCCTTAAGGATATAATTCTCGATGGTTTACCTCCTTAGAAATCTAATAAAATTACATTCAGACCCTCATAAAATAAAGAAAATAAAAACCTCGAATAAAGACTTTTATGTTCTTTGGAGGATAGGAACTCAGATTTTCATTAAAATGAGTGAAACTTAAGTGTATCGAGTCAACTGAGTCAAACAGACTGACACAGAATACGTTGTGAGGGAAATACATCAGTGGTTTTATGACTTGTATTATTCCACTAATCATTATGTAATATTCTTTAATAATAAATATATATAATAATAAAAAAACCTTCACAAATACAAATTTAGACTCTATTTATTTGATAATCAATATCCATGTAGAATTTAATTAAATATCATTTTTCGTTGTCGTATGAACGAGAGAATTCATTGATTTCAAAGTAAAATCGATGGCGATAAAATAATAATATTTTAATAGTATTAGTATATGTCTTCGTCGACTTTCAGTGAAAAATGAAAAATATGACACGAAAAAAAAGAATTTGCATTTGATAAAAACGGACATGAGGCATTGCAATAAGTAAGGAATGGACTTATTAAAATAGTAATAAATAATAATATATAAATAAATATAAATAATTTAAATAATAATAATATAAAATATATATATATAAATAATAATAATATAATATATAAATAAATTTAAATAATTATAATATAAAATAGTAATTTATTAAAAATAAAATTACGATATTTTGATGAGAAGAATGGTAAGAAATCAAAGTGTATCTTCAAATGTACTACCCTAAGAATTTGTCGATCTTTATTTACTTTACTCAAAACTCGATATCCTCTTTGGAATACGATCTTTCGAACTTGATTTTAATTTGAATACCGTTGAAATAAATAGAATAAGTGAAGATAGGACTAGTTGCTGCATCTTCTTTTCACTAATAAAAGTCAGGATGTTTAATTCAGATGGGAAATACAATGCTACAGATGGTAATGTAAAACAAGCTACTCCTACGGAATGAACTGGAAGCTTACAAAAATGTGAGCAGAATTGGAAAGGGAGCTTTCAACAGCCGGATATTGCGTGACTAAAATGAGGACGATGCAGAGTGGCTCGCGAGCTTCGTTTCTAGGTAACGATAGCATAAAACGATGATGCTTGTTTTATTACTCGAATCGTTTTAAATATGCGGAGCCTCCTAACCTCGGAAACGGCTCACGTTAAATTTATTGAACTCTCCGTAACTTTATGCTTATTTTTTTAAATAACTCTGTTTTATTATCTCCTATTCGGTCCAACATGTGTTTACACGTATATGAGCTACTACATGCAATATAATAAGCTGTTATTCTTAAAATTTGTACAAATATCTGTTCAAAAACTATTGAATAATAGTTATTTTTTCAAACTATATTATTAATCAATATAATAAGTTAAATTTAATACTTGCAACGTGCTTAGTATTTGAACTAGATCGAGCATCTTTAACGGCTGTCCCAAGATTTCCTACAACTAAGAATACTTTTTAATATTTTATAACTTCTATATCCCTAGGCTACTTTAAGAATAAGCCAAAATTAGCTGTAATGGCAAAAATGTTTTCGAAATATTTTAATGGCAATGCTTTTCAGGATGAGTTAAAACTAAAAGATTCTCTACCTGGCAGCTATTTGTTTATGCTCAACTTCTTTTTGATGTACGTAAAGAGGCGATTTGTAATGAAGTTATGTACATCCACAGATTCTTTAATCCAATCAATTCGAGCATGGATTTGAACTTTCTACCTCGACGTTCCCTTCTGCATAAATTGTCGTTGGTACAACGTCACACGCCACAGACGAAAAACGAAAAAGAGTTTAGAGGACGTATTTATTGGCACTCATAATTTTAGCTCACACCATTTTTATACCGGAATTGTGTATTGTTGAATAAAACCTTAGTATCCGGCAGAAAATATTTAGAAAAATTTATTATTCTCCGTCACCAACATATTTCAAAAAGTGTCACGATGTTAAAAAAAGAATGTAGGCAAAGATGTCTAAAAAATATATCCTATATCTCCTACATTTTCAGAACATTGTTAACCGAATTTTCGTTTAAACTCTGTATGTTCGATCTATCAGAACATACAACTTTTTCCGAATCGCATAGCAGAGCATTACGGCATGAAAGCACACTTTTACTTCCACATATATACGCTTCAGCAAATATAGAATTCAAAGAGAAATACTTGTAATACTATCAATTATATATCTATATGCATATAAAACTAGGTGGTTTTCTTAAACCAATAATAAAGGATAAAAACTATAATATAAGAGAACTACAAATATACCGCGCGGTCAAAGGAGACACACTGCTACGTAAATTTATCACCTTTTTGATCTATTACTGTAACGCAAAAAGCAAATTAAAATTTCGTTAGTCTTGTTCGAATTTATCGACTAACTTCTTGAAAAATTCCTGACGACAAGTTACGAGATCCTTATCAGATCAATTGATGTAAAAATCCTGTCTTTAACAAAAATACGAGCTCCTATATAAAAAGAACTTCGAAAAGAAACCGAGCGACACGTTCTGACTAAAAAACAAAACGACGACCGTCACCGTAGGAACGAGACACGTGCCAGTAACGACAATCATCAAAGCTCCTTTTAACACGCGATTTCGTATTATATTTCACTGATGTAGACTTTCTTTTAGTTAGCAGAATTTTTTGCACTTCCTCTTTGGATATTTCGTTCACTTTTCCGGGGGTTGTCTGTCACCAACAGAGAGTGATGTAGAGAGGGGACATACATCTGCAAGGGCTGTCTCTCCGCCGCCGTGACACAGGAATCGAATAGTTTCTGGGGAAAAGGGGAAAGGGTGAAGAAACACACGGTTAGCGGGTGGAAGCGGAAGGAGAATGAGGTAAAAATTCGACTGGGAAATGAAATTGACTCGGGTCGGACAGGGAAAAAGGGAAGTCCTTTATTCGGAGGAGAGACGGATATAAAGAGAACGTTCAATCCAGGGCTTCCAAGAGTTAAACTTAGCCCCGGGCTGTAGACAAATGGGGTTGGGGCGGGGGGTCGAGGATTCCAGACATTGGATACGTAAATATTTTTAAGTAACGTTTACCGTCGTACAAATATGTGGAAAAAATAAGAGCGGAATCTAAGGGAGATATCTTAAAGTCGCAAGATATCGAGTGCATCAATCAAACTCATCACAACTCCAGTCGTACAGTGCAGAATTCAAGAAACGACAAAGCGTGTAAGTTTAAACAGACAAAGTAAGTTTAAACAGGAATAATTGAATCTTTCCCAAATATATTTTATAGTTATTTTAATCGTGAATTTCTTTTTAATTTAATTTAAAATATAATCAAGAATGTCGTATAATATTGCCGATAATTATTGATATTTTCTCGTGATAACTGGAAATTTATAACTCGCTTCATTCATAGATTCATTACAATAAATAGGTAATTAGAAAAAAAGCTACTCTCAGTAACTTTTCCTATACGATTTCATAATATTGTTTGTATTTTTCTACTTATTAGTTAGTAAAGTAACTTAAGCTTTTGTATTTCACTTTAGCATCATTAACTTTAATATAAAATTTATTAAGTACTATATTTTAGAAGAAGATAGTTACGTCGAAAGAGAAATATTACAAGAACTATCAGCTTTGTTGTAAATTACGAGATAATTTTTATAGCTATACCTACATCATAGAAAGACATGTAGACCTCTCTGCATTTCTATGGCTTAATTATAAAATCTGTGATTTACTTCCAATTTGCTAAAGTTGATACAATATTCATTAATCTATAAACCTAATTAATGCTGTTTTAAATATCTTTGCTTAATGGATACTTTAATTGATACAATCTACATAGAAAATTCCCTCGGTTTCCGCCTCTTATAACACACATAAATTCAGCACAACTCATTAACTACACAATGTTGCTTTCATACAACCCTAATTACAATTCATACAACCCTAATCCTTTTCGTATAGACTCAAAATCTCAAAAAGCTCCCTTTTATATGCAGCGCGAACTCCAAAAGACGTCATACTAAGAAAGATACTCCATGCACTTCCCGGGACCCATTCCGGTATCCCAGGTAAAATGACCCTTTGGATCCTCTTTTATAGGGGCGGCTTGGGTTTTGGGAGATATACGAGAAGAATCTGAAAGAGCGAAATGGAAAAAGGAGGAATAGGGAAGGTGGAAATGGGTTAATCGATTGCGACCTGAAATAGGAGAAAGTAGAGAGAGAGAGAGGGTCAGCGGGAACAAGTATAGCAATGGATAGGTATTTCTTAGAGGATTGGAAAACGATAGAAAGTTCGTTGTGCCTGAGGGAAACAATCGCGGGAGGGATCGTCAAAAAAGAAGAGGAGCGGGGTCAAAAGGGACGAAATGTTGATGGCGTTTAAACGGTGGGCACGTAATAAAACGGGAGAGTGGGGTTGAAAGGTTATTGACGAGGATATGCGAGTGTGATTTAGTGTGCCATTGTCTATTTTGGACGGATTAACTCCGAAAGGGTGGAGCCTCGGGTAGTTTTAGGAGGCGTCGTCAGCTGCCGGTGAGCGCGTCGGATTCGGGAACTCGCTAGTCTTTTCTCCGTGGGATGTATTTGCCCGAGGTAATCCAGATTTTCTTCAATATTTTAAAAGACGAAAGGATATGTTGATGTTCGGAGATAGAAGGGAAAGAAAGTAGTAACTCTGACGAGATAGAATCTTCGATGCGCGTAGAATACGCAATGCGGAGGAGCTTTTCTGTTGCATTCAAGCTTTTCGACAACTCCGAAAAGAGAGCTTTCTTTATTTTCAAGTCCAATCTAAGGAAGAACTTTTTACGGCTGCACCCATTCTATTTCAAAAATAAATACTATCATTTAGAAAACCCATTATGACAGTTTATCTTCAATATGGCTAGCACTTCGGATACCTGAATGTTCTACTATAACAATTGGCATACATACGCTTCACAATTACTGAACAAAGTTTCTGGAAATATATTTCTACATTAGGGTCTTAGAATCATCTTTTATTTAAAACCTTTATCCATATCGCTTCCTCAGCATTTTCATTGTGTTTATAACATCCAATCATTAGTTGCCTTAATTATTCGTAATATCAATCAAAATATTTTAAAACTCGATGTTTATTCTTCGTATTGATTATCAAAGTATATATTACAATCCATCGATAAGCAAAGGGATCTTACTAAGTAATTCATTAAATAAAAATGTTAGATATCCCACGTTCAACATTTGATCATCAACGCAATTAAATTATATTTAATAGACGTTGTTTGCTCCCGTATCAGTGATTCCTTCAAGCATGTGTAAGAGTCATTCGACTAGTCGTTTTTCTTCTAGCAAGTTAGCTACTGCTACGTGAGCCGGAAAAGAGTAAGGGTAGCCTCATAGGGGAATCTCGAATCGTTTATAACGGAACTCACTCAAAGGTACTTTAAATTTGAAAAGTATTTTAAAACTAGCCATTACCTTATAAGATTAAAGAGATATAAATATATATTTCTATATATTGCTCAAAACAGTGACTAATAGTTTGAACAAACGAATAATATTACCACTAAAAAAGTAACTGAACAACCAGATCGCATTCCCTGAACCAGACCTCAGAACCATCCAAGATACGTCTCTCTTAAAATATGAGATATATTTTCCCAAAAATCTGTCTTAGCATTCTCCATAAAAACGATTAATCAAACACGATAATCCATCTTTGTTTACATAAATCCATAAATTCAATGGTTTCTCCTCATCCTCAACAATTATAAAATTTCCCTGACAAGTTAAGGAAACCGATATTGGAAAATATTTCGAACAGATGAGGCCACGAATGAACGATTACCCTCGAATTCTGCTTCATATATAAAACGGTTTGTAAAACGATAATTAAACCTAATAGCATAATGATAAAAAATATTAAGTATAAATATATTGGCTCCTTAATTCCTAAACACAACAAATCGTTTAGAAGAATAAATAATTTCTGTCTTCCACAACCGCTTCCATTATTAATCAGATAGATCCTTATCGAAGACATTCCAAAACAGCGTCCATCAAAACGGAAAAGATAGGCTCCAATTGTAGGCCAAACAATTTCATCCCCATTCGACAGATAGCGAGATTAATTACTCGGACGAGAGAACACGAGAACCGAAGACGGTTAACTTCTTAGAGAATTCCAAAGAGCGCAATGTTCTCCGACATCCCTCCCCCATCAACGCTGCTCTAACGAACTGTAAAGTAAAAACAAAACTCTCGAGTCTTCCTTTTGCCTTTTGTTCCGAACTCTGGATCCCTCTTGAGTCCATGTCTTCCAAATTTCACGTAAACTTTGTCTCTGGCTGTGACATCACTCTGTCCCCTCGTTTCGTCAACTCGTCCTTTGAGGCGTTCGTTGGGGAATACGCAATTCATCAGCGGCGATGAATCTTAAGATCAAAAGTGGAAATTGCGTTCGTTTCGAGAGAAAGGCTAACTTTGTACATTAGCATTGATTTACCAAGTTGTGGATCCGAGAGAACCTCGTCTTAAATATTCATATGTACCATAGGATTTAGAGTAAGACTTTAGCTGGCAATTAGCGTACTTGTGTTCCTTTCAAATAACGACGAATTAATTTTTATACTTCATGTACTGTCGTTCTGAGAACTACCGTAATTTGAGACTGAGGAATGGATGGCTTAGAAAATTGCGATAATAAAACTTTTAAAATAAATTTTCAGATTGTATGTTATTTTATAGTTATATTTATGTGCATACATCGTAAATTATTTTGTATGATATACCTAAAATTTCGCCACCTGACAAAATGTTTAACTTAAATAATTATTTTCAATAATTATACAATTTAATGCTATAAACAAGATCAAAATTATATTTGTTATTATGACTACCAATGAAAGATGAAAGCATTCGTATTAGAACATAACAATTGGTTGTATATTTCCCTGGAACGTTCTTTGTTAACAGTATCTGTATCTTATATTCTTTTTTAATCGTTTAAAATTTTTAAATATTCATACGTATTAAAGAGTAATTACCTCATATGATGAAAACTCTGGAATTTTAATGGATGTTTCATTTAAGATAACTTTAAAGTGACATTTAGACTTTTTCTTATTCCTTAATGTTGATGACTCATCTAAAGAGATTTCAGAAAGAATAAAATACGGCCAAACGTCGTTGTAGGCTCATTTTATGGGTGTAAAACAAATGTATATTCTTAGTTCCCTCAGATAATTTTGAGTTAGTTCTCTCTTAATTTTTTTCCATCTCATTTCATTCAGTATCATTAGTGAGTTGACTAAGTCCTGAGTTAATCTTTCAAGCTCGTTCTCTTTTGACCAAAATTAATGTATCACTTAAATCACACATACTTGAAGTTCTGTATGTGTATGTACAACAGATTCCTCTACTTACAAACCTAATTAATTGTATTCACTTATCATCGTAAGAAAATAATTCATCCACCTTAGTACAAATATAAAAATTAAAACATGAAAGCTTTCTAATATGTTTTTTACATTATAATCCTTTTTCATTTCACCATCTTCAATTTTCCCTTTGTTCTCGAATTATATGTTTTGTCACTTCAAAAAGTCTCTTTAAATATGCAAAACTCATTTGGCACATATAATGTTTCAGCAATACCTGGAGTATAGTTATATTCTACATATTCAACGATATATTAAGAATAGATGTCTATATTAGGTTACATTGATAATAGAAGCCAAGAAACTCTCAAGGATCAATTTATGAAATTAGGTCTACCATTATATATCCCTAGAAATTTACTTAGCATACGTTTCTTCCTCAAGTTTCCATCTACCAGAAAAATCTCCCATCTAAACTATTTCCAACAACTCGCGAGTCTAAAAAAAAATCCTTGAATCCCTTAAAGCGACAATTTACTCTCTGGAGCGGGTATCCTCGATTCTACTTCATGGATGAACTACGCCTCGGTTGCCAAATCAACCGTAAGATCTTTCGATACGCTACTCCAAAGCTTCATAGAACGAAGAATAATACCTCGCGCTGGATAAAATCTAACGCTGAGAAAACAGAGATAAAATATTAACGAGATACCGCATTCTTAAGCCTCGGTGCAACTCTTGGTTCGTTTGTTTTCCTTCGATGTTTTTTTATACCCTCTTCAGCCTCACCGAGAATTAACGAGCATCCTTTGGCGCAACACCTCCCGATATTGGGAGGAGAGCTTTACCGTTGGAGAACATCCACCATCGGGCTATTTCTTTTCTCCTCTAATTTTATTTATTCTTTACATTGGAGGGAGGTGGTGGTGCTTCGAAACAGCCTCGTGAAAGAGGTTTTTCAAAGCCTCCCGTAAAACTTGATCGCTTTATCCATGTCTTAACGTTGGGGAAGTTTATAAACTAACCAGGTGCAGTGAAAGGTGATTCATTCTCTCCAGGATTTGGATACTGTTGATATTTCCGGCTTAGAGAACAGTTTTGGTATTTTTTTCCGGGACAGTGACCTCCTTTTGGATTAATGAGGATCTCTTTATCGAATGAACCTATCCAGTATGTCACAGATGCATTTTTAAATATCACGTGAAATTTAAATTTTACGGATGCGTCTAAAAATAAATACGTATCCAAAAAACTTCTTAAATGTGATATATGTATATATAAAAATGAGACATTGATATAGAACGATCAAAAAACGATGAATTTGCTAGGAAAATCAAATTATAATTTCAATCGTTTTTTTATGTAGCTCCTAAAATTGCCATATTTCAATCTGAATGGGATGAATAAAAGGGATTTTTAACGTGATCTATACTAAATTTTTTTGAATTATTTTTTGAGTATAACAATGGAATGCGGTGCAGGAAAAAGGATATATCCATAGTAATGGTTAAAATATTTTAAATCTTGATCTCATTGAAAAATTTCACCTGACGTAAGTATAATGACGGTTAACTTTCAGGTTATAAAATCAAATATGGAATTACAAAAATCCAGAATAACATAATAATAATAAATGAATATTCTAAGCAAAAATGTGAAAATTTATGAAGGTGATTAAGAGGACATTTTATATTTGATGGGTTCAATAAATCTGGACTTGTTAACAAAATAAAATTTCTCGGCACACCTTTTCACTTGTATAGAGTCATTAGCATGAAGAGAATAGAAACTAAGTAGTAAGTGAAAAGGAAGTAAAAATCTCATAAGCCTCTCCTGTCTATCACAACGGAGAGGTTTAACGGAATAGTAAGTTGTATCCTTCCGCCGATTAAAATATGATAACTTATTATCAATTATAATGGAAGAAAACTAGTCCAGCAGTCAAATGACTCATAATGGCAACAAAAATAACCGCCCGCTGAATATTACATAAATCTATATAGGTACTATCCATTTCCACGTGCTATTTTTTTAGGACAAAGGACATAAAAATACACGGTATCAAGCATGAACTATGTGACGCCTGGTGCCTCATTTGGTAATTTTTGAAAGCTTGGATGAATGCCAGAATAAAAAGTCATATGGAGTGAAAAATGCACTTCGTGTTAGATGAGTGATTTAATAAAATTAAAATTTCACTATAATCAGTGATTAAGAGAACTAAACGAGTGAGCTTGTTGAATCTGTTTCACACGAGGAATATCACACACGTTTTTGTAAATTGTTAACATTAATTCAGGGGAAATAATTATACTCTTTTTAATATAAAAAATCCTGTTACAAAATATTAAAGGTAAATTTCCTAAGATCATGTAACCACTTTAGCCAATATCCTAGAATTAATCCAAAGCTCAAATAAAAGTATTTAAATTTTATATACATTCCTAAATAAAAAAGCTCATCAATTACTAAAAAATATTTCTTGGTGAAAAGTATCCAAGATATTTTAATTAACTCAAAGAGATAAGAAACAAAATAAATAAGATATAGTGGCAGAAATTTTAAAGTTAAACACTGCTGCAAAAACATTCCCACCAGAAAATATCACATAAAACTAAAGGAATTAAAATTCAAGCGCTAGAAAAACATAGTTGTTATCGTTTTGGAATAAGAATGAGAAACGTACGCAAGACCTTCTTCAAGATCCGTAACCTAGTAACAGAATGTTAGCTTTAGTAGGGAAAGAATGTAATATGAATAACGCTTTTGGGATTCTCTGTTGAAGATAAGATATTGGAATAAGGTTTCGTTTACAACGCATAGATTGAAAAACTAAACAAGGAATATATAAGATTCCGTCAGAACAATTCCGAGACAAGTAATGGAGAGGATTTAGGAATCCTTAGTATTAACCTGAGCTCCAACTACAAAAGAATCTGAGATGATCTTTTTCAAGCTGCATTATAGGATGAGATCTAAAAGAAATACCAGATATTTTCACATGATTTACACAAACCGAAATTGACGGTGTGTGATTCTTCGATCGCTATCGAAAAGTTATCTGACCGAAAATCTCGGGAGTAATTTATATTATGTAATTTTATCGCCGCCCATAGGTTGACAAGTTAGCCTGGTGGTAACGTTGCCGATTCCAAATTAAAGGTCCGAGGTTCAAATCCAAGTTATTCCAAAAGCTTTCCGAAGTCCAAAATCTAACGCAGCTGATTCCAAAACTAAAGGTCCAAACTCAAGATTATCCAAAAGTCTTCCGAATATCCAAATCGTTTTTATTTTTTTCGCGAGTAATTTATACCAGTTCTTCCCCTCCGCCGAATTTGACAGAATATTCAACTTTTTATGCATTTCTTTCCCGTTAACACCATCTTATGGGCCAATTCCCGCCGCAAGAAATTTTTATAACCTCTATCAAAGGACGTTCGGTTACATGTACAACCGATTTCTCATTCTGTCACGGCTGCGGGAGAACATGATTTACCCAACGAAAGTATCCTTCCGTATAGGCAACCCGAAAGTACATCAGTGTCGTGCACATTGCATTACGAGAAAAATACGGCTGTAAGTTAAAAATCTTTCATGTTATAAGTTGTGCATATTAACGTATTATTTAATCAACAAACTATTTGGAAGATTTATTAACATAAATAAATAGAGACGAAGTTATAATGAATTAGAACCTCACAATGAACGTGATGGTTAAATTGTAAAACAATAATTCATGCTTTCACGTCAAAAGTTTACGGAATTTATTAATTAATGTGATACCTACAATTAAAAAATATGTAAATCAAATTATGAACTTTTCTATGATAAAAATAGTTATCTATGATGCTCATTAAAAATTCCCGTATCCTACTACATGAATCTTCCAATCCAAATCCAATCAAAGCACGAAACATCAATCGATCCGCTACGAAAGCGAAGACTTCTCGGGACGATTACGTTTTAACTTCTCGAGCGTAATGAATACAACGCGACGATCCGTAACTTATTCCGGAGGAAGATAAATCTACGCGAACATTAAGGCGTTAATCGAGCTCTTTGAAACATTTTTCCTCGAAGCCTCCCTTGAGGTGTCGAGAGATCTTTTCAGTTCTGCCGTGGCTTATCCCCAGAGTTTTGAAATCTCCCGAACAATGGAGGTAACGCCCACTATTGTTCGAGCCCCGGGGTTTACCTGGATATGCACCTCGTCGATTCTTTGTCGTAAACTGTCTATTGTCTTAATTTTCCTCCGCCGCATTAAGAAGGCGCTGTATTCGCGGAGACAAAGGACGGGGCCGTGTGAGGTTATCGCTCGTGAGTAGAGAAGTCTCGGAAAGATTTGGGATAAAGAATTTAGGCTCTTTCTGTTACGTGAAAAGGCGGCTTTCCTTTGAAAGAGAGGGCCTAAAGCGATTACTTCCAGGCTAGAAAATTCGGGGGCTTTGAAGTTTTCGCACAATTCGAGAAATAAGCCTGTTATGCAAGGGTGTAACTAAGGTAACCCCTAGGGAGATAAAGTTTGGCCCTCGCAGACTTTCTCGCTTGGATGATTAAAAAAGAATAGCAATTTGCTTGGATAGTTTACTACCGCTGGTTTTTTTAAAGATTTTTTTAGATGTTATCATAGCCTCTCTACTAAAATCTCGGGGTAATTTCATGCAAAAAAGTCCATTAGTTCACTTGTAATTAACTGAAATTGCTACGTCTTTTTTTAGGATATTTTACGCTAATGGCACTGAAAAAAATATACAAAGTATATTTTCCTCTTGGAAGAAACTCTAGGTTTACATCATTGCCATTAATTTGAGTATTAGATCGTCCCTTTATTGTTGCATAGACAATCATTAAGTCAAAAAAGGTTTCAAATACATGTAAATAGTATTAATATAACAATATTGATATTGGAAGCATGTTATTACATTGAAAGTTTTTAATGTGATAGTATGAAAAGTATTCGGGAAAGAGCCCTGTACTTAATCAACTATTCCTATGGAAGCGTAACCTGAATTATTAATGCTAATATTTACAGCATCCTCATCAAGGTATTCATGCAGTCTATTTGTACAGAGACAAAGAGAGTGCTAATAATTAAATAAAGGCTATTAGGTAACCTAAAATGGATGGAAAAACACTTAAACGTAATTACCTACCTTTCAATAGTCAAGAAATAACTAACTTATATCATTATGTTGAACGAGAGACATAAATTTATTTTCAAATATCCCATTTTATAAATTTTTAGCAGCAATGTGATCTTTTTATGCATGAAAGCGTAATATTCCCTTTCTAACGTAATGCAATTTCCTTAATAGCTTTTCTCTTAGGTGGGAGATATACTTGATTATAACGGGGAAATATTTCGTCTGAATCCTATTTTAGGTAATAGACGTAGCAAATTGGATCGGTGATTATTTTCCAGTCTCATGCACAAGAAACCAAAATCCTTCGTAGTTTGTATTAATGTTTTAGAGGGAATAAACGATCGAGCGTTCTTCAAGAGCGAGGAAAACGTTTCTTATCTCCCATCACAGTCGTTTTCCCCGTGAATGAGATTTCTTTCTCGAGAGACGCTTTCTTTTGTTCAGAGATGACGTCTCCTTTCACGATTCGTCATTTCACCCTTCAGTTTTCTTTTTGCGGGAAACAAATCGTTTCATCTAGACAGGGATGAAACGTAAATGGAAGGAAAAAGCAAAAGTGCGGAAAAGGAGTTCCTAACACGTGAAAGGGAATTTTTTGCCGTCGCTGAAATGTTGGTAATAGTTTGAGCGTAATCGTAGGAAATGTTAAACCTTAATGAAAAATTCGTACATCCCTTTCTTTCATTGTTAAGGGAATAAACAAAAATAAGAGATGGTATGTTACATATTACGTTATATAATACGTTGATATATTAGCATTTAATGGGTTATTGCTTTGAATTTCCTCTTAAAATTCTAATCCTAAATAAATTCTAATTTTCTTAGATAGAATGAAAAAGCTAAAATTTTTGGAACGTAATAAATAAATTAATACGCATGTGTTCATTCAATTATTCTGAAGCCCTTTGCTTATATTTTCTAATAATATTAATGAAATTAAGTAGCTAAATACTATATCCTCGTTCTTGTAGATTTAATATGCACATGTGAGTCTAGTGCTGAAAAGATCTGAAGCTAGTTTTCGAAATTGCCATGAATGATGCTGTGGATTATATTTTCGTAGAATATTCGATGAATCATTGTGCTAAAAAGGTAGGTACTGAGGGTAAATAAAATTTGCATATTTATCAAGAAATAAATTTGAGATTTAAAAACAAAAATGAATATTTGAAATCTATTTTACTTGCCAAAAGTATTTCAACTCTCCATTTGTTCAACTTTCCATTTGAAAACTAAGAGATAGTGTGACATAGACATTTTATTATTTAATATAATTATTTTCATCAACCTTGAATCATTATAACCTCAAAAATTAATTAGAGTTATATTTAATTTGTCCAATGCTAAATTTTTAATCTCGATTCAAATCGAGATCTCGCAATCCAAAATATATTTAAATAAATCAATGCAATTTCTAGATACGATGCATCATTAACTAGATACTATATACTTTCACCTCATCCTGCACCCCATTCATACATATAAAAAACTAATAAAACAATCGTCATAAGGTCTAAAGGAGAGCACGTATCAATGACGTACTCCTTCGATACGAGAACACACCCTCATTATCTGCGACCTCAACAATGCTCCATCCGCGTCATTGTGCCGTATATATTCCCGTGAAACACGCCATGAGAAGGACTCTTTAGAGAGAGAGAATCATACTTCGAGACGCAGACTCGGAAGATTTGTGGTCCCGAGAGAAACGCCGACACGTACGGAGGTGGGCGTGCTCTGTTTCGGAATTTGCTGAATACACGCGCTCTCCTTTTGAATGCTCTTCTGAGACGCTAAGGGTTCAAAAGTGCGTTGATCACGTGGGCCGAATGTATCTCTGTCTCGATGACTTCCTGCCTTGGGAGTTCAAAATTCCTACTCCTATGGTTATGGCCCTTCTCCTCGCTTTCCAATTTATTTTGGACAACTTTTAATGATGACGTTTCACGGTGTGATGTATGGTGTGCGTGACTGCCGAACGCGTTATTCGGATTCAAAAGCGTCTCCCCGGGGTGCCTCGGTTCTCTTTGATGGTGAAAGGATCGCTAATATACTTTCCGCTCGAAGGTGATTATGGTAGATGAGAGCTAATAGAATCCAAATTATGAACGATAAGATAATATGTGAAAACAGAAAACTTTGAACTTTATCCCTTAGGAGATGTAGCTAATTTATCAACGGTAGTTTCTAATGATCCAGAGGAGATATGTCTAAACAAAAACCAGGAAAAATAATTAAGTTTAATTCTACCTCATTTATTCGTAACGCGAAATTTATCGATAATGAATACGAACTTTTTTTATGCTCTAAAGGATATGCAATTGTTTCGTTAAAGTCCGCAATAGAAAAGATTCCCTGAAATATCTTCTACGGTACAGATATTAAAAGAAATCTTAGGATTAATCAAATTTAAAAAAAATAAATTGCAAAATGAACACGCATCCAAACATTTTATCTTGCTATATGGATAAGCATTGGAAAAATATTTACGGATATTTCTCTTCCGAAATTGTTAGAATCAGAAGTATATATAAGCATTTGGATATAGCTCACATTATTTTATCTATTGCTATGTTCAACATTTTTATATTTGTCCAAATTATCTAGAAAGCGCAATTGAAAATTTATATATCATATTACTATATGAATATAATATTCTCGGAGATAATTTTATAATAATTTTAAATAAATATTTTATGCACCGTTGGTAAAATTCACGACTATTTCTTTCAATCGCTATCGGTTGATTAACACTAGAACAGCGGAAGGTGTCCTCAGGACACCTCGCCCATGAAAAAAACGCACCATTTTTGTAATTTGTATCATAGAAAAAAATCGTTTCGTGACTTTTAATTATTTAATATTTTGCGTATTTCTACCAAGTTTTATAATTATTGGATAATTTTCATAGGAGATCCTTCCACATACCCCCTAGAACAGCGGAGGTGTCCTCAGGACACCTACGTAATATTAACTATTATTTCTTATGATAAAACCTTCATTGTTTTATATTAGAAGCTCTTACGAATGTTCTTTGAGATAATATTTCTTTTTGCTATTATTTTGTCCCCGTTCTCTAAAATTTATTAATTATATTGTTTTGTATAAAAATTTGAGGTAGCAATTCTAATGATGATTTGGGTTGGAAACATTTTGCCTTATATTTTCTAATATTTCCATTTATAAGATACGTTTCCCATTTCTATTTTCGCAATTGACTTATTTGTCTTATATCTTTTTGTGACACTCACTCATTGAATATTGCCACGCTTGCCACAATCCCGGTACAAAAGTGACGGTGAATGATCAGCTTTTTCCCAGAAAGTGTAGATGTCTATTCACACAATTTATTCTTGATAAACCTGATAAATATGTACTTAAGTTTCGGTTAGTAGTGGATTTTAATTCCAAATATGCATAGAATAGATTTCCATAAGTTATCGAGTTGGAGGATAGGCCATCTTCCTGAACCATGTGGTCATGACCTTGATGGGACCTTTCCTATATAAAAGGAATTAACCTAATGACCGATAATTATTTTCAATTAAAGAAACTATTTAAAAGGCTGAAGAAAGCAGGTATTTTTTATCTGGAACATTGAACAAATTGTGATGAGAGTCGCTGGAGTTGAAAACCAGCAAAAATCTGCAGTGAATTCCGATGTTGTCGAAAAATGAAGAATAATCCTTGTTTATAAAACTTAACCGAATAAACATGTTCTTCTCGCGATTTAGATGCTTTCTAATGTCGTATTTGACAGTATTAGTAAAAGAAAATCAGACGCGGTGACGTACCATAATTGTACAAAAAGCGGCGCAGTGGACCAAATGGCGCGTAGGCACACGGTGAGACAGACTCACGACGTTGCCTAATGCATTCTTTTTACATAAAAACTTATCTAGCACAAGTCAATGTATAGGTTATTTGCAAGCAGAAAAAAGGTCGCCAAATAACCAGATATAGATTCTTGCAACGAATCGCAGATAAACAAAGTAAAACCTAAGCTGTCTAAAGAGATCTCAAAAAGGACCTAAGTAAACACTAGATGCACGAGACATCATCCAATGAAGCCACCGATATCTGTTCAAAAGAAAATACAAGTGAAATATAGCATCAGATAAGTGTAAGAAGTGTAAAGAATAGGTTAATAGAAAATGTAACATCAAGAACATTTATGTATTAGCTTCGTGGAAGGATTCCGTGGAGTAATTATTTCGTGACAGCATCATTGTGCTAAAAAAGAAAAATTAATGTAATTACGTATGCAAATAACATTTAAGGTCCAGTTTGTGTCTTACACCTTATTTCTAGTCTTTTTGTTGTGAAATAAAATCAAAGGAAGGTACGTGAAGCGGTAAAGTTTTATTACGCGAGTTTATTTTTTCTTGTACCCCATGTAAATTGTTGATAAAATCGGGTAATTTTCAAAAGTTATTCAAGCAAATAATTATTTTATCTCGAAAAGGCTTAATATTAATTTATTCATATAATTTATTTCTGGCTTTACTGTTCTGTATATTTTTATATCGGAAAATGCGTCTCATGAAATTGATTGAACACAACAACAATTTCTATATTAAATATGTAGCAACTATTTACCTCATGATCTGCCGATAAATAAGTACCCATACTTAGTTATTAATTTTTAAGCTTATAAGGAAAGACTAGAAATTTAAATACGACTGCCTCATTCAATTTAAAAGAAGCGCAAGTGTAGGTGTCCTGAGGACACCTTCCGCTGTTCTAGGGGGGTGTCCGCTTCCCGCTGTTCTAGTGTTAAGATATCTACCTATATAAGCTATTTTCTATTAAGGTGAACTATATTATTTCCATTTCGATTTCCATTAATCTATAGTCAGTTCACTATCTCGGTATCAACGTCATTTAGTCGGTTTATCCTCAAATTACCTCATATATGACTTATGTAAACAGATTTTTTAGCCTAAATAGGACATGTTTACCTAACATAGAGGTAGGTTAAAAATCATTACAAACTTCGCTATTCGAATGAAAGTATGAAAGTTAGTCTTAAGTGATTTTAACTTTTTAACTAGAATATAAAATTAACGACCACCGATTTGAAAAATAGAGGAATACTCTACAGACTGCGTCACAGTCGTCCTCTAAAAACCACCGCTAGACCACGCATTTCAAACGTAGTTTACACAAAAAAAACGAAAACTCACGAGTTAGTCAAGGTTAGAGAAGGTGCAACATTTAACGCGAGAATCCATTGTTAATTTTGCACGGCTCTATTGAAGCGTCAGTTGAAAGTGCCTCTGTAACTTTTATACCTGTGGGACACAAATGTTTGTAAATATAGTCTGTGTACCCAACGATCCGTGCGCTTTCGTATGTGGGGCACTTTAGGCGTCCGCTAAAGGGGACAGAAAAACAAATAAGCATGCGGTGAAACATGAACAAATCCATTAATGATGCAATGAATTTCCGGATACGGCCGAAACACTCCCTTCGTACTGCCTAATTAGATGTGAATTTTGGATTAAAACCGGCGAAAAGGCGTTAATTTAAAATATCGTTGCTTCCTCCATGCGTTGTTTCATCAAGTATGTATGCAAAAGCGTTCGTTGGCGCGATCTAAATGAGGGCTGCCCAATGTTTTCCAATTTTAAATGCTCAAAAGTCGCCGAGTTACGTTATTGATGCGAAGTCGAATAAAGCGCTTTTTTTGTTTTAAAAGAATTGACTGCGTTTTAATTAGGCCAAGCGCCGTCTGGCGTTTGTAGGTAGGTACCCCCAACTCTGAATTTCCGAAGCTATTAAATTGAAAGCGATGAAAAGTTATTCGATCCCATCATTTCGGGTTTTTTATGCGGGGAAAACTCTGGTTGAAATAAGAAAATTAAGAGATGGATATTATCTTATCATATTCCTCTTTTTATCTTTAATATTTTATACGTAAAAGTAATTAATTTTATAATCTCCTCGATAATATTGTAACCGCTTAAATATCGTATTCTTACTGCTCTTTTTCAGTTGATTCCATCACATTTTCTCTTTAATCCACGAAGAATGCATATTATTGAAATAATTAAAATTTGTAACGGATCAAATTAGCTGAATATGAGAGATGGAAAAAATTTCACTGGACCAGAGATTAACCACTTTCATCTCCTTTAAACCCTTTCAAAGTCGTCTCTTAGATAGGTAATTAACTAATTAACTCCTGTAATTTTTTGTCAATTACTTCTTCGGCATTAATTAAACATTTTAGAAGCAGAGAAGAGAGATAAAATGTATAAAGAATATTGAAACCGCAGGAGACAAAAAATAATAAAGAATTTATGTCTTCTATTTGTAATACTACCTAAGCTACTCTTCAGTGCCCCTTATACTTAAGGTTTAATAAGGAGTTTTTAATTAGAAGTTTTAACTCACTTTAAATAAAATACGAGAAAATTTGAGATTAAAACATATAAAATATTAGGATGAAATGCATTTATTTCTATGACATTTTATAAGCTTTACCATGGAAGCGTTCGATATAAATTGAAAAAATATTCCTCATTTATGAACACATGCTCAGTAGAAATTACCTCAGAAAACCAGTAATAAATCACCTAATGGCAACTATTTCAACTGGATTGATACATAATGAAAAACCAATAAACAAACAGAAAATTTTGTCCCTTCGAAGGAAACCTAACAATGAAAGATGAATAAGGTAATAAAACGGCAAACTTTTACAAGCGAACACATGAATCCAGCTGATTGAAATGGGGTAGAAGAGACAGCATATCCCTGTAGAGGTTGTCGACTCATCATTAGCACTCTCTCAAACCAAATAACCAACTCCATCTTCATTTGACAATTCCACCTGTCACGAAGCTCTTTACGTCTTCCCCCACACGCCGTTTGGATACGTGCGAGAGTTCAAATAGGTAATCGGAAACTGCTCGCAGAACCAATTTGTTACGGAACCACTCTGAGTTTGTGTGAGTTCACGCCACGGCAACCCTTGCAGGGGATACGTGAAAGGGGTTTACATAGGGGAAACCATGTTCACACTCAGTTGCCACAAGACCGGCAGAGAAAGGAACGGGATCTCGGATTGCGTGTATTTCTGTTTGCTTGGCACCCACGGGCAGAAATGCTGATCTCTATCGTAAATTTTGGAATTATAATTTAAAAACCTGTTACCCAACTTAGAATTAATTGAAATTGTTGTGTGCGTTCATGAAGGGCGCTAACCATTGTTAGAATAGCGTTAGTTTCGCTGATAGGGTGGACTTAAGTAAATATGTACGTGCATCTCCATCGAGAATCGATCTTGGGACTGCTTCCTCCAAGGATAAGCGAGTTTCTCTGGAGGATATCCTGGCACTCCGAATGAATATTCGTGGCGTGGAAAGGTAATACAATTGGTTACGATTACAAGAGAATTTGCTTAAAATTAAGCAATTCTGATGAATTTCTACATTCAAACAATCAATATTCAAATTTGCTCCCTTCATTAAAGTTGGAAGGTCAATTAAAAATCCTCTTAAATATTCATATCTAATCTATGAATGACTGAAATATATAAATATATGGAATATATATTTACATACACTACGTATTCTATTTTATAATATTCAACGAATCCGGAACTTCTTAAAAAGCATCAATATCAGTCCTAATTAATCCAAACCTTGCAAATAATACCAGTACTCTATGCTTAATTTACCATAAGTGCATTAAGAAGAAAGGTTATTATAAATTCATTTAGTTCAAATTCGTTCCACACTATAACACACTAAATTCATGGCCTACTTATTTCCATCCAAAAACTCTTAAGTAAAACCATAAAAACCCTATAAGAATTTAAATAGAATAATCTTAGCCGGCACTTAGAGCTATATCGATCACGAAGGACGAGGCATCTCGGGCGAAGGCCAAGGTTTAGTTAAGGTCAAAATAAAGGAGAGACAATAACAAGGCAAAAACTACTTGGAACTAGGGCGTTACCCATTTGCACCGACGAATCATTAGCGATACCCCATGGACCAAGAAAACAATTAAAAAGAGCTCAGACAGCGATTAAATTGGGTATGATTATATTCTGAAATTAATCATGGTCAAAATTATACTTAAAAAATTTTCCTAATAGGTCTTTCTATAGTTAGTATGGATAATATACGGAACAACCTATTTTAAATATGACAAGGGTTAAGTGTTTGTCATCTTTTCAACCGAGGATAATAATTTCAATAGAATAAAACATATACACTGATAATTCCATTTGTATAGCAGTTAGAGTAATTGGTTGTGAAATCCATATAAATATACAACGAGAAAAACTATGACAGTCGATGGAATACGTGATATTTGTTTCCTCTAATTTTTACGTCATCGTTGTGGTTGGCATGCTGTAAAACACGTCTCGTCACCTCGGAGAAATCTCCCTTCTTAATTGCGTGCGTCCTCACTTTTAATCACTCTTATTCGGAGACGACTAGAATCCTTCAGCTTTATAATGCCACTTCCCTGTCACATCCCGGTAATTTCCTACTCCAGAACTGTCGTCTCTCCTCCTCCTTCCGACCGCGCACTCATAATAAACATTCTTTTATTAAAAAACTTGCGAGATGTACACTCGACTTCTGTAATGCAACTTCTGGTCGCTAGGCAACGATGCTCGTTCCTCTCTCGCGAAATATTTACCTTTGATTTCCATAATTGAAAACCTCGCGAGGGGATTAGATGCAGCGAGGAATATGCATCTTTATTCTATGCGGAGTTTTAGATACGAACGAATCCTAGTTGGGAATTAGGATGGTGAATTATGTGCGAAGAGTGAAGAAGAGCCTTTCAACTTAATAATCTACTGCTCCACACCACCTTCCTCTCCCTTCCTCCCACCTCATTATAATTCGTTTCTAATTTGATCGATCCTCAAGATGTTATTCCTCCATTTTTTCTAATCGTCTCCCCTCGCTGAGTTCCTGCGAGCTCTGTTTTCTTTCCTCAGTCAATTTTTCCATCCCTTTTTTATCCCTTCCACTCCTTATATACATATTCACTTTCCCTCCCTCTCCTTCGTCTGGACTTTCCTTGCCCAGCCCATTCATCTCTTCCTTAATTCCCCAATCTTCTCATCTTCCGCTCCTTAGTAAATCCCAAACTTTTGTGCCGCCCTCCGGTGCAAGCGATACTCCTTCCCCCAACTGCGAACCTACCACAATCCACTCTACTCTTCCCCGTTTGCCCTCAGGGGTCACCCGTATAAGATGAGAGGATACTGCTATGCCCAATTCCCAGGGCATGTCTTTCCAAAGTCTCCTCTCCGCTTTCCTTCAGGGATCCTCCGGAATTAGAGACATCGTCTCGACATTAACTCGCATTTTTTGTTGTCGTCGCAAAGGTCTAGAAAGTTTGCATCGCTCCACGACGTTGATGCTATTAAGAGAGAGAGAGAGCACGGAGATGACTCATTTTTGTTTTAATTCAATTATGCTTTTCCTGTTCTGGTTTTCTTATACTCCGAGACTTTGCGGGTCATACAAAAGGGAACTTGGAAGAAAGAGATTGAGACCAGAATGCCATATCTCTCATTGAATTCGACCCGAATGGATTCCCTCGGGGTATTCCTAGAAAATGTAGATGATGTAGGAGGACATGCTTTTCCTAGCCCATTACTTCCGTTGCTATGTTTTCTCGCATCTTGGGGAGGAAACACAGAAACGACGAATCTAACTTACCATGAGCGTATTTCCTTCCTATTTATTCTTTTAAAAAATCGTTTCCAGAGATTGTCTTATGACAAAAAGTTAAAATGCTATTAAAATGCATTTTAGAGGACGTTATAATTTAGAAAATTTTAAATTGGAATTTATGAGTTCTTAATTTGAGTTATTTGACTTTTCTATTATAAAACATTAGGAAAGCACGATATTTCCTCAATGAAAAACGAATCTAACTTTCTCAGCTCAATTTCCTACCTATTTATACTTTTAAGAATCATTCTTCGTAAGATTACAAAGTTTAATTGCTATAAAATGCATTTTAGTATAAACACATACGATATTATTAAAATTAAAATACCAAATTTTACGAACTGTTGAATCGAGTCCATAAATTTAAACTAGATACATTATTTAAATTCGTAAACGACAGCCACTGAGTAGATGCATTTAATTTTATGCCCATAAAACATTTCACGTACATAATACGACTTATAGCAAAATTACGAGGCTTCCACAACTGAAGATTTTATTTTATATTTTTAGTTCTTTCAATTAAGTGATCAGCAGCCTTATGTTGAGTTAAGAACGCGTTCTCCTATGTGGGAGAAGTAACGGAATAATTACGGCGCAGTACACGATAGGACGATAGCCCATCCCTTGCAATGTATCGCACGCAAAGTTAAATTCTTATATGTGCATAAACACCAGTCTCAGACTGCAAAACAACATTATCAGCTACTAAACTGTAGTATGATGAAATATTTCATCCTCAATGCTTTTCTTCGGCGCCGTATTTCACTTAGAAGTTCAAGCAATCGAGTGATTAAGTCACAGATGGATTTCACCCGGAACTAATTCGAAGTAAGCAACTTTACGAGGAAAAGGTATAAACTGCATCTCGCAGACTCTGGAAGTTTCCTTCTTCAACATCACTTTTATGTCAAAACATTGGAAGTTTCTCGTTAGTAAAAATTGACCAGAGTAGAGGAAACTAAAGGCTTTGCTGGAAAATTAAATTTCGTAACTACTAAGCTTTTCTATCTGAGATTGAATAGACGGGACGAAAACGGAGAGAGATAATTCCATACGATTTATGAAAACACAAACGATATAGATTCTGCTTAAAATTCTAAATTAACGAATATTAAAACTTCTGCATCTCAATTTAGATTCCTAATTTTGTTTATAAGCGTTGTTTCGGTAACAATCGACGATATTTCGATACAACTAGATATTGTTGCTTTGTATAAAATAGTAATGCTTTAAAGCTTCCGAATTCAAAGAACATAATTAGTTCAATTCCGATTTTAATCCATCATTCATTCGTTAAACATAAAAATTATTTTCCGTCAATCAACGTTGAATCCACATATTTTCCTTAAGAGAAGATTAAAACGGACTGTCCTAAAAAGATAAATCGTAAATAAATATACATACGTAGCCTATCAGATTATATTTAACGAGCAAATATTTAATTAAAAATACAGTATTTACAATTCATTATTTCTATCCTTTCCAATATTCAAAACAAAATGCATTACTGTTAACTTTTACCATGAAAGTAAAATATTAACGAAAACTTAAATGTTAATGCTCTATCCCATTATATAATTTATATTTGTTTTTTAGTTTAAATTACGTATGAATATTTAATTTTCTCTTTCATATTTTACTCAGTTACGACACATTTATGTTGAATAATTTCAATTAAGATGCCATAAAATAATATAATTCTCTGAGGTTTAAAATAATACAAATAGAACAGCTATAAATGTTATGTTAACTCTAATTTTGACGTCACCCTTTCTGAATTTCTCTCGGTAGATAATTTTTATAGCTTTCAAAACGAACAGTTCATATTCATTTTCAATATTTCACTGTCAAGGAAACCTTAATGAAGTCTCTCGAAGTAATCCGTCCAGGATATTCAGCGGGAATAAGATTTTCCTTCTCGGTGTAATCGACATTTGAGCAATCCCGAGTGACAATTCGCTTTTTCCTTATTTCCTCGCAAATCACTTTAAGACGGCGTTTTTATCGGAACTCAAGTCCACGGCTCGAAAAAGATCGATACGATGAATATGAAATTCTACTTAAGAAAGTTTGCTCTTAAAATTCGCGAGATTTGCATCTGGAATTGGCGCAATGCAATCCATTCGCAGCCGTAAGATCTCACGCTTCACTAGCATCCCCCCACTCGAGCGACCCGGCAATCGATATTGAATTTTATTGCCGAAACAGTGAACGTGTAAATGATAACAAATGAAAAAATAATTCACAAACTAAACACTCTGAAAATTACCTCTAAATTGGATTGGAGAAGTGTCTTTACGTTATAATTATTTAACGTAAAATTAGCTAAGGAATGAAAAAAGAACTAAAACTATTTTCTATAGTTAAGTTTGAAACATAATTGGTTTAAGCCCAGATCGACAA
Organism: Pantala flavescens; assembly: GCA_020796165.1. Classification (NCBI taxonomy): domain Eukaryota; kingdom Metazoa; phylum Arthropoda; class Insecta; order Odonata; family Libellulidae; genus Pantala; species Pantala flavescens. The sequence goes on along the minus strand of CM036879.1, from coordinate 19,569,976 downwards.
TCATCTGCTACTTGAGCAAATTGTATTCAAATCTTATTTTGCCCTTCAACTCATATTTTTTCTCAATCAGAATAGTCTGAAAATGTAATTATTATTTAATTTCATCCTTCTACTCATATACAGAGAAGCCTGCAACTACTTTCTATGGATAAGGTAATATTTTTGATAGAAATATAATTAAATTAACCATATCAATAGCAAATAAATTTATGTGGAAAATTAGTAATGTATCCGAGCAGGAAATATAAACTTTGCAATAAACAGCCGAACCTCAAAAATTATAAATATTCTGATCCATATATCGTAGAATAATTTTTTGGCATTCCGGTAAATATGTAATACACTCCTGAAACCTCGAATGCTAAAAGTTAACTAAGTGAATTTGTAAATAAATTTGCCCGTAGCTCAAGATTCTTGTTCATCTAGCCTCTCATTCTGCTACGACTGGGATTGGAAAGTCATCATTCACGTTCAGCAAGAGCGCTGGGTGAAGAAACTTCCTCTGTCACCTACTTAATGAAACTTGTGTCTACGAGCTGTCACATGTCACAAATGCCCAACAATGATATGAGATATCATCACCATAGTAATTGTTAGAATAGATTCCTGCTCGTTTTTTTGTCGAATTAATGTATGAAAGTTTTGGAAAATAATTATTGGATATATTTCTAGTGATTATGCTATATTCTATTCTATGTTTATCAAACTAGCAGCATGCAGAAGAAAGTGTAAAGGAATAGAGGTATGTAATTATAGCTGATAAATGAAAACGGAGCGAACGAAAAATGACTAATTAAAAGTTTCTTCAACGAGAGAACAAAAAGAGAAGACCATTACAGCGTAAAGATGAGAGATTTTACACAATTTGGGGCATGATAATCTGCTCTAGGGTGTATTGGATTGGATGGTGTCAGCGTATTAATTATAGAGGAAGATTTAGGTCAAAGAGGAGAGATGAAGCAAACCAATCCTTGCATCGTTAAACGTTGAAGATGAACCGAACAGTACATTCTGCATACTTATGAATTTGACCAATATTTTAAGATATCTTTAAAGTTCTAGAGTATTCATAAATCATTGACGTTTAGCGCTCTTATACTTTAATCGAAATAAATCGAAGATGTAATCAAACTATTTATATCGACATAGAATGAAATTTTATGTGACTTAAATAAATTTAAGAAACATTAATGAGATAGATCGAAATCAAACGAGATTATGATTTTCCTTTTATATAATAATTAGATTATATATAATGGACAATTATTATTGCAAACTCGAGCGTTATAAAGATAGAATTTGGATGTTCGTATCGTCGAAAAACAAACAATTATTGGTTCCGATTCGAAATGCACATTCGAAAAGTCAGCGCACAAACTTTAAGGCGACGTACCAACACATGCTTCCGACGACAAACTCGCGTGACTTCTTCTCTTTTCCTAAGACTTTCTCAATTTCCCCTTCTTTCCCTCAAAGCCAACTTTTCCTCCGCCTTTTCCCTCGTTCACCCCTCCCTTTCGGCTCATCCATTCCGTTATTTTCCGAACGGGGGTGTTACACCCACTTCTCTCCTAGGAGATCCGTATTTAAATTTCTCCCTAACGACCTCTTTTAAGAATTTTCATTGTTCCCGCATCCGAGTGACGTTTCCTAGAGCAATCCATTTCGAAAGTATCCGCTTTTTTCGACCCCTTTCATCCGCTTGATTTAAAGTTGAGCGATCCATTAGCAGAGGCCGAAGCGAGTACTGCCAAAATTAAAAAGATAAGTCTGCATAAATTTTCTCATTTCGCTACCGCAATTTTTTTTTAGGATTTGGAAATCAATTGGTGAAGATGTTGCAAATATTTAGATGACGACTGATGAGTAGTGCCTTAGAGAAAAAAAAACATTATATTAGGATGAAATTCACTTGTTTAATCCCAGGAATTAAGAACTTAAACAGATCAAATATGAATCCGTTACGTAAGAAAGATTATTTAGAATCGATTTAAATTTATTGTAGTTAAAATTGAGATCTCATCTAAATAATTTATTAGCTACATAATAATAAAATAAACAAACTAAAATTCTATAGATATTTCGAATTGTTGATTTATGTCGAATTTCGAATTATTGATCGATCTACAATTGCCATATTCTAATCCCGAGTAAGTGCATATCGACTGGAAATCGAGTTGTTTTATTTGGAACTTAAAATAATATTGACGATTTCTTAAAATACCTCACTCTCTACTAATTCGACTTTGACTTCGCGGTAGTTCTCCATAATGAAAGAGGAACCAATCAGTAACTCATACCTTAAGCACAATTTTCCAGAAACATTTTTAAAAAATGTGGTAAAGGTAAAACTTACTTATTGTTCCCCATTTCATTAGAATACCTTCCCAAACATTTGATAATTTGTGTCCTAATTCATAACTGATAATTTCTTACGATCTATACCATATGAAAATCAGGAAAATATATTGCTTAAAAAACAGGAAATTTCTCACAAAACATCCTTTGGATGTTATAACTTTCCTTCGGCTTAGAACTTAGCAAACTATTCTCCTGAAAGAGTTACTTTACGCATTTAAAAGTGAAAGAAACATTGTTTTTATTAAGTAAAAGCTCTTGGTGAAAGCTAAAGAGAAAAACGTGTCCGTTCCACTGCATATACACACAACTATGTGAATGGCGGTGTTATTTCTCTAGAATATTACTGCCAAACTTCAAGTAATAATACCCTTAAAAAAGTGCCATGAGTGTATATTCAGAGTCAATTTTTTTCGTCATTTAAACAGAACTTCAACATCCACTCTTCCCTCTGAAATACTATTCTTTCACTCAGCGCATCTATTTGAGGTCGAGTCCTCGTAACAGAAAACTGCAATCACCATTTGGACACTTCAAAAACTTACGAAGACCTTAAGGGAAATGAGTTGAGATAATTGAATACGAGAAGAAAGCATAACACTGTCCATATTGCGAGAGAAAAGCCAAAAAAATCTATCCCGGATCCACGAAAGAACTTCGCTGAATCTTCCTAATGCTCAACCCTTCTTGAAGGTCCGACTACCAACCAGAATCTCCCTTAAATCTTCCGTAATTCCATCCGTTATTGTCACGCGGTGAGAAAAGATGGCCGGAAATGCGAAAACTTCTTAATGCTCCCTGTAATTAGTTTCTCTCGCGTCATTTTCCAACGGATTAATGCTGACGGCATCGCCTCGACGAAAACTTGTTCGAAAAAAGCCGACCCTCTCTCTCTCTCACATCGGCAAACAATCGCAGCTCGGAAATTTTCGCGAGCTTCTTCGGTTCCACGATGAAACTTCCCGCGCACGCCCTCTTCCGGAGATAATGACTGTATTTCCCGTAATCTTCATCCTCATCTGACATCGTTACTGCGCGGAGTTTAATATTCGAAGCCCATCTCGTTCACTTAAAGGGTGAAGTTATCCCTTCCGCGATGTTTCGATTACGCACCTGGTGAACTTTGCGTGAGATGCGAATACCTTTCTCTTTTCTACGTAAATTCGACAACGCGATGCGCGTATTATGCTTGCGAGTTCAAACGTAGCAAGGCGGACCAACAAGTGTGGATATGGATTGTAAAGGGTATCGGATTTTTAGAGAATCGTAAGCTGTTTGGGAACGGAAAACGTGAATGTTTATAATAATAATAATAATAATAACAGTGTATATATATATATATATATATATATATATATATATATATATATATATATATATATATATATATATAACAAAGAATAAACAGAAGTAAAAAGATCATAAAAAGCATACTTAAACAACACATGGTAGACCTTGGTTCGAAATATTAACTTTTTCTATCTGGCATACCCATAGCCATTGAACTACTTGCATATAAAATAATTATTTCTGTTGATATTGAATATACATAATAAGTATATAGTGACCGTTTTGATTAACAGAGACCAAACATTTACGGAATAAAGGAGAACTGACAAGAAATCGCATCTTAATTTTACTTCAGCATATTTTTAAATTGAAGAAAGAATTAATTTGTAGAATTGATCAAATTCACAAATATTTAGAATGCGACTTAAAGATAAAATTAACTGGTTAAACTCAATTCCTCATTTGAAACGTGGATGAAATTTAGATTTCCTACAAATTAAATCGAAGATTTAAACTGTCACTTTTAGAAATGTGCATGAATAAATCAAAAGAGCTTTTAAAAGAAGGCATCCGAGGATAAAACGATTCGATTACAAAGCGATCACTCCATAATGAGCTCTTGTTAATGATTGAAAGTATGAAAAACGTCCCTAGAATTGGATTCTCCCCTTAGTACACTACTTCAAGCTTTTAGCCTCTTACTTTTTCTTCGAAAGAAGCGGAAATGTGTTAAAACACTTCTACTTTGGAAGATGAATTATTTAGAAAGAAAAAGCTTACCTCTCTTATTCGACTGATATTTATGTTTATGTGCCTTTCACTGTCAAATATTTAATAATAAATTTCTCGAAACTTTTTCCTTTCCTCTCAATACAATTGAACAGTAATTTTGTTATTATTAATAATTTAATTCAATTTTATCTTTCTCGAACCTGTGTCTATCTAGTCATAACTTGTGACTAGCAGTCCAAAAGGATATAATTACTCAAGAGAATTTTCAAACTTAAAGTCTCTCAGTGCTTTCTCATACTGCTATTTATTTGGGTCCGAATTTTATTTCATTGACCAAAAATTAGTGTATTCTGGGCGTCAAATCCGTGATTAAGTTGTAAATTTGGATGTACTTACACTAAATTCAATGTTTTGACAATTCTAACTGTTTTTGGGACTGTTGAAAGCAGTTTTATGATACTTAAACTTCACTTGTTTCTTGTTAAATAATTGGTCAAAATTACTGATACTATACAAAAGAATAAAAATTGTGACATCTTTCATAGGGTCTTGTTTTATTTTATTCAAGAGAATAGAATACTGTGGATATAGATGATGCTCTTAATAATAAATAAATAGAAAATTACGACTAATTAAGTCTAAGGAGAAAAATAGGTCATCGTATTTTAATTAGGTAATATTAATTGCCTTTCTTTTCAAAACCAGCAAAAATTCTTAAATTCAATATTCTGAAATAAACTGTATTTAAACCATAAAATCCATTAGGAATCTTCTCTTTTGTTATTAAACTCAATAATTAATAAACTTTAAATTGATAGCCTTCATATTTTTTCAGAGTAATCTAAAATTATATCCGTAATTCAATGTATTTAGCAACCAAGATATTAGTATTTCTTGGGCACCTAATAACTAACGAATATAGAAATCAATAAATGTTATATAATCAATTAATTATCTCCAAATAAATCATGCATAATTAGTATGAGTAAATACATCAATATCTTCTGCTCATCATTTTATCTTGGACCTTCCGAAATAAATAGATCTAAAACTCTCAAGAACAGCAATCTTTCTAATGGTTTTTTCATCTTTCATCATCTCCGCTTTGAAAATGAAGCTTGTAAAAGGATATGGTCTTAAGCTCGATGTCTTTTACGCGAAAAAATGACCCCAAACGTCTTACAGTTCGAAAGATAAGACTCCGCTTGGGGAATCGATAAGCTATCCAACTTTTTGTCCCCGTTGCTTCCTAAGGCCGACCAAAAGATTAGGAGGGACACTTTGGATCGTTAATCTTACTTTTTCCCTTTGATTCTGAGCTGCCGTGAAAAGAGGATATCGTACGAACCAATTCCCATTTTCGCATCTCCGCGATATCGCAGTTTTTTCACACCAGAACGACGTACGAGTGCCGCTTATGTATATGTAGTCATGGGCATTATTTGCTGAACCTATCCATCAGACAATTTTTTACCTCCTTTATCTATGGACGTAATCTGGAGTTGGTTTTGATAAATATGTAGCACCCTGAAGGCAAAGATGCCCTTTTCCTCCCTTCGTGACACCGTATTCTATTGAGAGATAGCCAAGGGATATTCACTGAGGAGATGCTGTGCTGGGAGTGTTTCCTCTAGGCAAGCAAAATTGTTTATTCTCGTGAAGATGGATTGCTTCATTCAACTATTTAGTGGCGTTCGGTCCACACAATCTACATAATGAATTAATTTATTCTAACACCCGAAGATAAAGTTCGTAAAGATCGTAAAATACATAAAAAATATTGTCTTTTGGAACGAAAAAATTATACTCGGTATTTACACTCGACATAGGTTGTTTTAGTTGACATAGGAGATGTTAAAGATGCAATAAAACCTACAGAGACTTGTTGTATTGTTGTAAATGCTCTACTAGCTACTCTATTTATATTTACTGTAGTGAATATTCATGCAATTAAACAGATTATTTACATAGAATTTTACGCAGAAAAGAGAACGAAATGGTATTCAAACTGTAACTCAATTCCGAAACAATTGCCAGATATTTATTATTTTCCAGTTGTTTCACAGATAAACTCAAATAATAAATTAGTCCATCAAATAACCCATTCTATCAATTGATGCATAAAAAAAATTTTCAATAAAAAAATTCGGTCTTTTTTAACTAATAAATCGATGAAATATTTTGAATGCACCAAGTCCAAGATAATGATTCTCAAATTAAATTCTTCTCTTTCATGAACACTTCCGCGTTTCTTTGTTTTCCATTTATTCAATCTGAATGAACTAAGAATAATGAAAAATAGTAAATTAAAAATCCTTAGTGTAACAAATATTTAGTTTTGTGGTTTCATTGATCGAATTAAAACAAGTATTACAGGAAATAAAGCTTCACTAAAAGAGCACTTAAGTTAGATAAGTGTTTATCTTAGATTATGAAAATACCCGATACGAATCCCTGAGTGGTTTAACGTTCGAAATCATTGAATTAACTCTGCATAGTCGTTAAGAATCTTATAAGTAATTTTTACGATAAAGTAATACGATGACAAAAGTAGAAACGGAGCTAACAGGAACTAACATGATATGAGTAATTAAGTCATTAAAGTCCGATTACGAAGTTTTAAGGCGAGGAATTACCGCAGTTAGAGGAAGATATAATCTCGTTTGGACACAGCTACAAGATGAGAGGAATTAATTGCTGGAATTCAAGGATTCAAACTTATGATGATGATAAGCCTTACAAAAGCTTCCACGGCGACGAGGGAGGTACTTAGATTACGGTGATTGTGGTCTCTGCATAACAAGTGTAAGGAAAGATTTCAATTAGGTTAAACGAAATGTAACACCATAAAAATTAGTTAATTTAAATTTGGACGTCACGAAACGAAAAAGAGACATTTAAATTAAAATTCGGAGTGTAGATTGGGTAAAAGGAAGAGGCTTATAGATAAATAGGCACAAGAAACACTAATGGTAGGCACAAAGGTTAATCAGACGTGAAAAATAGCGACATGACTGGGACCTTGGTATCAATCTTCCTTATCCCACTAAACGCAGAAAATGAATGCAGGTAATTAAAAGTTTTGACTGCAGAAATCATTCATTTAATACTATTAACTTTCTTCAATTATGCACAAATAGGCCTATCTGAATTATCTTCATGAAAAATCCACAAATAGTGCGAGATAATGCGAAGATGACTCTATTATATATATGTGCTCTAGAGAGCCAATTTGATATTGAGCTAACAGTCGTATTATTTACTATACCAGCGTAATCTACAGACCTTTATTAGTAGATAAGTTTTAAAAGAATCTCCTTACGTGAACTAATGACAAATAAAACTTAAGTGAGATTTTAGAGCGCACTAATGAGTAAGCTAATTTTAATCACACAATTCAAAAACATCACAAAAGGCCTAGCAATAAAAAGATTAATAAATCCCTCATTTTTTCGACCTATTTGGATCAAACTTTCTTCTCCAAACAGACGCGTCCTAATCCCTCATCTTCGTGGAATATTCACGGAGAATTATAAGTTTATCTCATTTCGACCATTAGTTCACATCAAACTTTCATTTCCCGACCGACCCGAGACAGGCTCCCCAATTTTCCATTCGAATCCGCAGTACACGCGTTTGATGATATTTAATTCATCTCTATTTTTCCTCGTATTAAAAGACGAGGGAAAGAGCTTAAGTGATTTCCCCGTTCTTTGCCGACGTAAAAAGGGACCTTTTTATTCCTTTCTGTATCGTCCCACTTCTTGCACCTTCCCGCGGCCTTCCCTTTCGAATCGGCATTATGTCTCCGAAACACGTCACTTATCAACTCTTTTGGCAATCTGCCTTCCCCACGACGACGGCTATAATCGCTTTAAAAACCTCCGAACGTCCGCACGAAATCAAATTCATTCCATCTTCTCTCTACGTTCGCGTGCTTCAGAACCGCTTGGATTAAGCGCTTTACCCTCTCTGCATTCATCTCGCATCTTCGCTTTAATTTCTTTTTCTGGACTCTCACGTCCACCCAATTCGCTCTCATTCTCTCCCAAATAAAGAGAGCTGTATAGTCTCGACCCCAGGCAATAACGGGGACGGATATAATTTCTCCATTCTCTTCTGTAACTCTCTCGTCTCTTCTTTCGAAGACGTGCGCTGTGTTTTAGAGACAAGAGGATGTATTTCGTTCCGATCCACCGCGTGTACCTTTTTGAAACCGATGTGAAAGTGGAAAATGTGGCACGTACATCTCGACGCATTTCAGTAGAGTTTGGAATGTTTTACTGATGGTTGCCGCTATTCTTGGTTCTATCCTTTAGCCAATATTTGGTAAATGCGGAACGGAATGTTAAATACGTATGAGTCCATTTACTTGAGATCAGACGAAACAATAAATATTCCTTTAAATTTTCTGTGCCTTTTAAAACCTTAGTTGACCATAATTAACCTCTAATAAATTTATATAAATAGTTTCAGCTTACGATTCTATTATAACCTATGCCTTGAAAATATAGATTCAAGGTTCACTTAATACTTGTTAGCTAGTTTCTTTCTTAATAATCAACATAACATAGTAAAGATTACACTAGGATATCAAATATACATTACTTTAATAAAACATACGAACATTAGAATTTTATGGGAATTATGGAAGATAGATAAATAGTCTGAGAAAAAATTACTCAATGTCAAGTGAAAGCGAATATATATTATTTTGTGATAACAGTCCATAGTATAAAAGATAAAACTAAATATAATAATTTTAATATACAAAAATAAAACTCTATAAAAATCCTCCTCTACATCGGAGTGACTGCTCTATTATCCCTATAAAGGGATTTAAAATAATAATAAACACTCGATGGGTCTGTAAACATTACAAGCAACGACACTCTATTTGATTTGAATTTGGCAGATTTCGGAAAGTGAGCTGGCCGTATTTACGGAACGAAGTATCTTAGATAAAAAGCTTAAAGGAAAGAAGTTATTTTACCTCAGCCTTGGGGGGAATTGAAAAATCGAGTCAATAACACGAAAACCTACTACGCATTTGTTGTGCCGTTTATGCAATCGATTATAAGTGGATTTGAGGCCATAGGGTATCCAGGATAAAATCCATCCGGTTTATCCCGTACCGCATTATTTACGTGTTTGTGCTTCCTATTTTATTCCCTTCCATCCTTTAGCTCTTCAAATAAACGTGACTCATGTTTATTGTCACTTTATGCTTTATCTCTCTCTTCCAGCCTTTATCCATAAGCAGCTTGAGTTTTTTTTCGACCCTCGATTTGTTTTGACCCGATAAACTGGCCGCAGTGTTTTCCCATCGGAAGCGAAATTTATATTTGTTTTCGATCCCGTTTAAATCAAACTCTACGGTGTACTTTCGATGCTATTCGCTATTTTAGTGCCCCATTCATACTTATTCATACATACAGAGTGCCAGTGAAGCATGAATAACATCATACGCGCCTCAGGCGAGTAATGAAGCTTCGTGAATTCTGAATTTTCATTTTAGTGAAATGGAACTGAAAAAATACGCCATTCATCAATCCTTACATTAAACTTGACACCTAAAAAAATATAAAAACTCCAAATTAAGTTACCTTTCATTAAAATATGAGAGCGGAGAACCATAATCATATATTCCTCAGTAGAGAAAAATCACAATTTAATTTAGAAAATTTTTCAGAACTTTTCATATTCTGTATATTAAAGCTCCGTAGAAATGAAATCTTGTCCGTAAACATTCTCCTTTTTCATATTTTTTTCTATTTTGAACATTTTATGCCAAATAAATATGGGAAAAATGCAATAAAGGACTTGAACGTAGAAAGTAATAACATTTAACAACTTTTTCTTTATTTTGATTTTATCCTCGCCTTTGAACTTTCATTAAGGGAAAAATTTGGAAATTTGGTTCTTAAATTGAAATGTTAAAAGTGTTCATGCTATAGCTAATACTTTCATCGTTCATATACTTGAATGTAGAAGCTTGGATCCTAATGTTTACTTGTACAATATCAACTAAATATAAATCCGTGGTTTGTATGTATCAGGAACATTAGTGTTCACTTTGTGTACAATTTAACGCATGTATTAAACGTTCTGCCAAGAAGCGCTTCGTTTTAGCGAAAAAACTTAGGAAGTATCTTTATACGAGTTATACACGCACTTAAAAATTCACCTCAATCTCAAAAACTAGACCATTTCATCCTGGTACCATTACTCCTAACCCAGTAGTTGCATAAACTCCGTTTACACCTTCCAACGAACTATCCCACCGTATTACCTAAGCCTCGCGCTCCATTATTCAAAAACTCAGCTGAATCTTCATTTTGGGAAAATCTCATTTTACTCTCCTTACCTTCCCACGCTGTTTAAACAATGCGATTCTATATTCCGCGAAGTTTCTCGCGAATATAAGCATTCCCCGTAGGCGCTTTCATATGTCTAGGTCTTTTATTCCCTTGCTGACTTTATCCCACTCTTATTATTTTTTGTTTCCTTCAATCTCGAATTTCTCTCATATCTCCATCTTGTCACATTTTACTTCCCTTTCTTTTGCGCTGCGTAAATATGTCTCCCTCTCTTTCATCATCGGCCCAGAGACAGCTTGACCTGCACCATTTCTTTTCCCGCAACTCTGTTTTTCCCTTATCGTTATCCTTCCATCCATTCCTCTTCTTCTGCTCCTGGATGATCCAGAAAGATTTACCTTCATCTACGTCCAACACAGTTTCTTTCCACTTAACACCCTTCCTTCCCATCTCTCAATCTCGTATCTTTTCTTCAAATTCATCTTCTCCTGTCTCATCCATCTCTCCCCTTCATCTCTCCGTCGTTATAGCAATATTTTCCTCCCGTGTCAACTCCATACATATTTTTTCATCTCTTTCACCGCTTTATAATCCGCTCCTTCCATTCCGCAATTTACTTCCTTTCACTTTTTGTTGCGGCGGTTTCACTTCAAGAACAGTTCCTTTCACTTTTTCTCGATCCTTACACACTTCCGTGCATCCTCATCTCTCTCGATTCAATTTCTTTTATTCTTTGTCCTTATCCCTCTTCAATCACCACCGTTTCTTTTTCCTCTTACGCCTTTTCTTCATCTTCTCTTTCACTTTTGCATCCTTTACTTTCACTTTTCAACACGTCCTTAATTGCCGCCTTTCTGTCTTTCGATCGCCCATTTGCACTCCATCCATTCCTCCCTCTTTTCACGACCCGTTCTGCCCCAATTCGGTTCCCTGGATACGGTCCTAAGGAACTCCGAGTTACGTGACGTCAGGAATTTTACCATTTGGATGCGTTGACGCATGTCTCGGTAGACTTTCGGGACGGAGACGACGTGGCGAACATAGTTATTTGCGAGGCGAAGGGAATGGGATTTTTCGGCCTCCGAAACAAATTCGGATTTATTTATTTTTGCCTCTGCACTTTCGGGCGTTCGCGGAGTTCGATGATCGAGATATCGCGATGGTTGAAATGAGTATCGTTTCGATTCGATGGGCAGAACGAAATCGGATTTTCTCGGAGGGGACCAAGGAATCGAAACTTTTTTGGCATCTTGTTTAATAACCTACCACCCAATTCGTATTTATATCGAATAAGTCAGTGGAGCAGCAAGAATAAGATTCAAAGTGGGTCTAAAAATTTGCATACAATCAATTCGAGAACCAGTTTTTCATTTACAATCAACACATTTATGATATGAGAACGGGAGTGGATTATAAGATTAAAGTTTCACAACCATACAGATATTTAGAATGCTCTACTTTCGAATCCTCATATCAATACAGTACAGCATATTTCTTGGTTGTCGTGTCTAACGTTTATTTTTTATAACTAATTATACTTTGAGATTTAGTAAATGAGATCATATGAGGGTAATAGTTCGAAGATACTAAGCTCAATACTCCATCAATGAATCATAAATATACAGTATAAATCTTTAGCCAATCAAATTATCAAAATATATATGATTCTAAGTCCTATTTTAATTAGCAGAACTGCCGGAGCTAAATGTGTGGGAGCATAACCATGTAAGTCTCCATGGAATGTTGAAGAAGTTTCCTTAGATTGGTGACGTGAAACGCTTTTAGGTCCATTTCTTTTGAGAGTAAAAGGAATGGGAATAGGAAAGAGAGTGAAGGGTAGCGGAATAAGAGAAGGATGTGGAAGTGATGGGTTGAAGAAAGGTCTCTACGATGGAAAAAGGGCGCAAACTTCTAGAAATTGGCCAAGGGTTGAAGGAATGGCGAAGTTGCTCGGGGCGAACGCGAAACTAATTTTGGCAAATGAAGAGAAACTTAGGATTTCTCAAGTGGTCATGGGAGTCATTTCCATTCACGAGAGAACATTTTGATTACAAGTAATTTCACCTCGAGATATATTCGTTTCGAATGCAAATGAAACTGTGAAGTTTTCCTGAAAATAGTAATGATGAGCGAGTGATTTATTTTGCTAAGAAAGTTCCAACCGAAGATTGATTGAAGGGTACCGATATTGTTTATTTCGATGTGGACATGAATTTGAGCCAAATAAATACACATAACGAATAACGAGTAGAATATATACGGTCTTAGTCGTAGATATAATCTTGGACTTATTCTCTGAGAAAAAATACGTATGCTACACGGTGATTAATACATTTTAAAGGCCATTGTTAGACGATACAAGATTCCCTCTTAGAATACCCACCACTAACTGTACATCAAAGATAAACCATTATGAACATCGCGCTGCATGATTTTAAATATTAAAATTACAACTTTGTATCTATCCTTAGTATATTATTCAGATCTTCAGTATGAAAATTGATTAATATGCTGAACTACATTATGTAATATGCTAAACGTTTTAGTATGGTAAACTAAACTACACTGTCTAGCTGCTAAAAAAAGGGAAAAGTTTTTTTTTCTCAGAATCTTTATCGAAATTTGACCAATAAGGTTAATATCTGTTAAATGTACCGAATAATTAGCTGAATTGTAAAAATAAATAAATATTTTTGTATTATGTTAATCAAATTATTTATCAAGAACTCCTCATAATGAAACACATAGCATAACATATCGCATAAGATTTTGCATCAAATATTAAAATAATTCACGGTAATAGTGGATCGTCTTCGGCTATACTCACTAACAATATCCACAAAATAATTCTAGCTACTTTAAATTGAAATCTAAAGCTTGGAAACGTGGAATAAAGTCAATTTTCACCTAAACATTCTAAATTATGTGAAAATTACACGCTTTGTATATCATTTAGATAGTTTGAATCAGCAATGGGAAGCCATTTTGGAGATGATGATGTGTTTACGCGACTATCTCGTATAGCAATTAAGGTTTGCTGAACGCAATTCCTCGACTCAATCAATTCACCACTGAAAATGCTTTTGTGGCATTACCATAATTGCAACTTGCGCTTAAGCAGTTCTCGCGCGTGTCTCTTAAAACGGAGTTTACTCGGTTATTCAACAGCATCATTATCTTCGTAATAACGCATCAAATAGGTAGCTACGATTTTAACATGTCATTAAATGTGAGAACTTAGTAATATATAAAAGTTAAATTAAAATGAGCTAAAATTTTAACTGAACTCATATTCATGTTTCATAATAACTTTCAAAATACATAAAAGGTTATGTTAAAAGATACAAATAATTATTCTTGATCATGAGAGAAGAACGTAAAGCAATTTCATCATCTAACTATACGCAAGAATACGAGTAAGTACATTATATCAAAATGTTACGAAACTATTTCAATGGAGGATCGATGCAGTAAAATTCAATCAACTCAAAAAACACATTTTGAAGAGTTGAAAGTTTAATACAAAAACGCAAAAAGTTTCCGTTTTTCATTAGTTTATTTTATGGTGTGTAAAAATTTTAATTAGCGACAATAAAAACTAGGATGGAATATCAATAGAAAGTTCCACGAGCATCACCAATTGTTTCACGTCGGTATGAACAATGATAACAATTACGCCTGAATTAAAACTGGACTAAATCCGAACATTCGAGCAATTTTCGGTTACTTTTTGATTTGAAATTTTATGATTCGATAAAAAATTTGTTCGCTCACAAAATTAGGAAAAACAATGTATGTCCGTACAAGCTTTATTGGTAGGATTAATCAGAGCGTGCACGAATGTCCACCTAAACGTTCAATTCGCCAATATTGTTTTACACAACTTGACTGCGATAAATATTTGCGGTTGACGCGGAATCGTTTGCTATTCGTTTAATTGTTTTCGGGAGAAGTAAGCCGATTGCTGGATTATTTCAAATGAATAGCATAAGACTGTACATATCGGATAATAGCGGAAGTTAATTATATGTATTTAGTGAATTTAAGTTTGGTTTAAACGTATTAATATTGTATCCTTGATTGATTCATTAAAACACAGCTTTTTTAGTTAAAATATAGGTGTGTATTTTTAGGAACTATCCTTAAACATAGTTAAACACATCAATAAAGGTGTTCATTATTTTACTTGTGTATTAAAGGAGCAGGTGATGAAAAATCAATAAATATCTCTTTTTGAATAAAAAAGCTGGAAACTTAGAAACCAAATCGATAGGGAATATGAGATGAATACCAATGGAGCTAGTGAATACCAAATAATACCATTCTTTGAGAATTTATCATCTATTTTATTCGCATGCCAGTAAAGTACGTATATTCTTACGAAAACTTTTCGCTCGTTTTCTTTTGAAACTATTCACATTCAAGTTCGATGTTAAACTTCTTTCGAGCGCATGAAATCTCTCTTCCCAGGGGTCCTTCTGCGGAATTGATCGTTAACGAATTCAAAAGAGCTTATAAGTTCCTTCTATTCTCACCAACTCATCCGCACACTCCCGAAACGGAATACAACTCAAAAACAGTTAGTGCAAACTTTCGAAGTCTATTTTTCCCGCTTCTATTGCGATAGTCCCATATCTATGAAGTTTCTATGGACCATTTAAATCACAATAATTGTTAAATAATAAATAAAATTTTCAACTGTATCTTCTCTTGGAAGTTTTGGGAATGGTAAAAAGGAATCAAATTTTCTTAGAAACGTTTAGCGATAAGAATACCACCTTTTAATACCGCTTTTATAATATTACCATATTCTATAATTCTAAATTAAATTACCATAAATTTTCACATTAAGAAGGTTTGCATATATATTATACGCAATACCACATGAAATTACAATCATGTTTTGTTCTCACCAATAATTGGCATCCATCTCTCTCTCACGAAGGGAATGCTGCATATCAATTCTCTATTATCATGGTGTTGGCAGATAGCACCTTTCTACATTGATTTCTGATAAACCTATCTACTCAACGTTTTCTTACGATAACCTTAGCTGTGAGTGAGGTCGATATTTTACCAACAGAGCATATTGAATATTGAAAGTACACAAAAAGTAAAACAGGAGCAAAGGATGGTAATATGACTGGAACTCAGACCCTACATTCCCACTTGCTGGGCAAATATGCTAGAAGCTATAAGGTATGAAAGCATTCCTATATATTACCATCTGAAATACTAAAAAGTAATATTTTCTTCGAATGAAATACATTTTAGACTATTTCATTCAAAATAACAGAAGAAAACTTTTTAACGCATATTTAAAAGTTCGAAATACGAAAAAAAAATAGCTTAAAGTAAACGAATTCTCAGGATATAATAACAAATTAAAACATAGGATTAATCCCTTTAAATCCGTTCGAATATTGTTTCAGAGAGAAAATATATTGTAAAATTAATCCGACTCCGATTGTTTTATTGAATAAACGTATCGGTTGAATAACGTATGAAAAACGCCGTGACGTGTTACGTAAATCCACCGTAAAAAAAAGAAGGGCTACTGTACGAACGGGGGAGAATCGCATCCCGCGTTTGGTATGCGTGGAGTCCACTTTACGAACAACTGTAATTAAATTGGACTGCTTCGGGAATCCGTAGATTATGTAAATGAGACAATTAGTTTAACCCACAACCTGGTGTCATCAAATCGCGCAGTCTTTGTGCAATCACCGAGCTAGTCCCGCTGATAGGTGTAAAAATAGGCTAAACTAGCCGAGAATTACCACCGGAAAATTGCGAAACTCTATCCTAGAGTCCATCAAATCCTTTATAAAGCTTACTCATCGCATATCTTTGCATCAGCTGCGAGATGAAATCTTTCCTGAAACTGACGTCGGTAGATTTTCCTATCTCGCTACTCCATTATGTAAACAATAGCCAATTTCGTACGTGAATTGCTTAGCATTTTAGCGCACCATCACCGTGGTAACGTACTCGAGTCCTGACTGATTAGTTTTTCTAATCAATGCACGGCTGTTTCAATCGCCCCCTCTTTGTTACACCGAACACCATTTCGACTCGTGAACACGCAGCGCGTGCATCAATGAATACATAAATATCAATGAAACTGGATACGAACTTAAATGATTCCAGAACCTAAATTGATTGTGGATACGAATTCAATCCCCTTTAACCGTATTCTCTTTATATAATCCCAACTCCCTTTTTTTACGTAAACGAAAGGTAGACCTCAGGTTGGAAGTGTACGAGGACGTACTGTCCTTACGGACCCATTTTAACTCTTCGGGGACATCTGATTAATAATTATTTACCGCACCTTGTGGACAGCGGGCCTTCACCTCGGCTCGTCCTAGGAATACTTCATCGTTGGAGACAGCTCGTAAAATAACCCCTCGTGGGCGTCTTCCGGCGAAAGAGCAAGGCCTACCCCCGAACGCCATACGACTCCAAGGGCAATATTTGTCCGACTCGAGTGCTTTCGAACGACCCACGGGGATTCTAGGGGAAGTCTCGCCTTGAAGAAGGAGGAGTGATGGGGGGGTAAAGGAGGAGGAAGGGCAAGGAGAAACGGAAGGGTGAAGGTCTTGGTAACCAAGAACGTTTGATGTAGTAGGCATACCCTTCGCTACGTGAGCGTACTTCTTAAACGCGAGAAATCGAATGCCTCCCTCGATTACACTGGAATGACGGAGACAAAAGTAGTCCGAGGGAAAATTGGCTGTCGAAAATGTTCCGTCGAAACTTTAGGATGTTTCCTTCGCGGAAAATATCTCCTCGCTTAAGTTTCTTAAAGTCTGCAGAAGTGCTCTCTAAAGTTTGGAATGGTATTGGATGAGGATAATATAGAATAATGGATTCGGACGGAAAGCCAGGCACGAGTTGATCTTACATTACACTTGTAAAAGGAAAGAAAAGCAATTAATTTCTTAAGAATAGATCGTCGAATTGTGTCTCCTTCCATTAACCTCAAAATTTACTCGATGGAAAATCTTTAAAGGTTAGATGAATAGACTGGAATTGGAAAGAATAAGAAAATTTAAAAATTAATGGAATTTAAGAAATAAATTGGTTTAAAATTTTAATTTAAATTGGTATAATCTGAGGAATGAGTTCGATAAAACATTTTTCCTTTTTGATAAAATTTGGAATAATTCTGCCAAGACAAAGAGAGGATCTCTTATTAGAAATATATTGAGTCATAATAAGAATTCGACACACTCGGGATGTTTTCAATGAATAAATGTTAACACGAGAATTATTTCGAAAACTTTGGAAATTGGAATGAATTCTGAAACGTATATTTTCCTAACTACCATCATTTAGCAACTTTCGTTGAGCAGCCTTGATGTAACCTCATTAAAAAATATATTATTATCTTAGCTTAAAATCTTTCTAGGCTCATTAATTTGCTCTGACATTGACCACAAATTTAGTGTCCTGAGACTTCTTCAACTAAAAACATTTGGAAATTCCCATTTAATGAGAAAATTTTGATTGTGGTGGTATAAGAACTTCAAGCTATAAAACCGTGAAATTTCTTTCATCTTATAATAAATTAATTCCTTAAATTTAAAGTACAACTTATTTGATTGGAGATATAAAATTTTAATTACACGCAAGTGCATAACAATGTCTGATAAATATAATACTTTCAGCTAAACTTTTATTGTGTAATAGGCGTGGAATACCTAATTTCGACGCATAAGATAATGAATCAATTACAACGTTAATACAAAGATACAACTTCTATACATACGATTCATATTTTTCCTCTTCACTCAAAGTTCTTTCCTAAATTTGCTCTTATTTTCAATAAGTGAAGAATAAATATTAGTAAAGCCAAAAAAGTTAAGAAAGTTGGTTTCTGCATTACGAAAATAAACCTTAAAAAGACTACGAAGAGAAATAAATTCTGCCGAAACCCATTATCACGGCTTTTAATTAAAACAACACCCATTTCGAATATTCCACACTTCTTGCAACAAGGATACTCCATCCGCTGGATACAAGCCATATACATTATCACGAATCCCAAGAAAATAGCGTTTAATTCCCCCGTTGAATTTAGGACCCGAGAAAATTCGTTGCGTTAAACTGTTCCTTCGCGATTTTGCTCCGCTCCCACTTCCGCCCGATTGCGTCTCATTTCACAAATGAAACGGAAATAGGTCATGCATATTCGCCTCTGTTGCGGGAACTTCGACGCGTACGTGTGCACTTCTTCGTCCGTTCTGGAAAATCCCGCAGGATCGACGTAGATCAGTAAAAACCCATCTCGTGCCCGACTGTGGAGCAACTCGTGGGTGAAGGCCGTTCACACAATGGTCCCTCGAAATCCATTCGTAGCACCCGAAACCAGAAGGGAATGCATAAAAGGAGTGTGTAAGTGCTCATATGTGTTCTGGCCGTCATCGGAATGGTGAATAAAGTCGGTACCCTTTTTGGTTCGAATAAGAATGTCTCTCTGTGGTGGTTATCCTTCGTGTGTTCTTATGGAATCCCTCTTCTACGGCAAACTGTCGTGAGAGGGCCCTCTGGGGAGGACGTCGAGTAACAATCCTTTGGATAAACAAATACGAGAGAGAGAGAAAGGAGCCGACTTTTGCGTTCCGAATAAATGAGACGGGAAAGGAAATATGCGCGAATAATAAGCGAACGGGAGCCGAAAAACTTTCCGACTTTCCCGAAAAATATGCGATTGAGTGACTGGTATTCGTATGCAATAACTGTCATTTGTTCCGGAAGAATTTATTTTATCTCCCACTATGGTGGCAAAAGGACGCGATTTTGGTAGATAAAAGAGCTGGAAGAGGTGAAAGTTAAACAAAACGGATTTATGATGTTTTCGAGATGGGTTGGTCTACGAGTTTTTCGTTCCTATACGTCCGAATCAGATATGAAATTTCGCAATATCTAAAGGGAATGGAACGGACGCTGTTTTCCCTAAAAATGCGAGCGTAACGTTTCCCGAAAACGGATACGCGGAGAAACTTTGTTCATTTGTGGAGAGCAAATGATTTACCCGTGGGAAAACCCTGTTGGAGTCAGACTAGTCCTATTCTAGAAGTAACGCGGATTAATTAAGTTGAACGACTGGACTGTATCCGCGCTGAATCGGATGACCGAACCCATAGCTACAATTTGGTCGAAGATGATTCTTGATTACTGTAATTCTCGTCGTGTTTTGAGCGCGGAGTGTTCCACTCATCGGTGATGTGATGTATTGATGCGAAATCCGAGAAAGCACTCCGCTCGCAAAGCTATCGGAATCGTCAGCAATTAGCAGCTGAAATAACGCGTCATCTGTTTTTTCTTTTTCCACTCGTCTTGTATTTCGTTCGTTGAATCCGATTCTTGCGGATTTTGGTAACGTACTGTAACCCTTAGCAACCACAAAACGTATATCGGAGTTATCCTGGCCATTAAACCTCCTAAGATTCTATGAGATCAAATTATTTGAGCGTTACCACTGAGATCTAATAATCAGGTAGTAAGCGAAAAATTAAACCACAGATAACGTTGTGTTATTCAGAACTATCATCTCTTAACCATTTTTATTGATATTTATATATCTATTCCTACCCGTATTTGGTATTTTATTTTTACTTAAGGCCATTTTATGAGCTTTTGCTAATTCAATATCAAAAACAATAAAATTAGGCATTTACTCTTCAATTAGAAATATATTTTGAAAAGTATAAATAAAAGTGATGACTTTAAATTTCGATAAATGCGGTAGAAAAACTTCATGACGTTTATAGACGTCATACCCAGATAAGTGATTAAAGATAGATACTAAGGAGGAAAATTCGAAAACTTATTTTTAATCATGATATAAATGTTAAAAGAGATAAGCTAAACATAATTAAAATTTGATTAGTATATTTGTAGCAATATTTCCAGTACTAGCATAAAAATTCATATTATTTTGATTGAGTTAATTGAAACGATTCCATGATAATTTAAACATAAATAATTCAAAAATAAAAACTTTTCAAGCTTTTGTTACTCTCGCGCGTGTATAGAATTAGCTGTTCCATAGAAATGTGTGCCAATCAAATTCAGATGAAGACATAATTTATAATTATTTATTAAAAATTATGAATTTTAAAAGCTAATATTCAGCTGTTTTATTAACTTATAAAAGATACTATTTATGTACCGATTATTTTTGATTATCGTTTCATTATTATTTTTATATTCCAATTTAAAATATTTCACAAATCACACTTCCTTATTAATCATTATTACTGACTATATTTAAACATTCAATACATAAAGACCTGAATAACATAATCGGAAACCCATGATAATTTCATTTCTTCCTTATCATTCAATTATAATACTCCAATTCCCAAAATTTGTCGGAATGGCTTTGTTGATTAAACCGATTTTAGAACTCAATATTAGATCAATATCAGTAATTGAATCTAATTTTATATGTTAATTTCAATAATCATTCCAACTTCCTTTGACAAATCCATAGATAAAAACATTATTAACAAAATTAGAATAGCGCATCAAATTATCAAAAAAACCCTTCGCTATTACGTAAATAAACTCCAATTTAGTCCCCAAAAACACTCAAAACCACATGAGATTTTATAAAGCCCTTATTCAGCAAAAAAAAAACTTCTTTATAAATCTCGGGTGCATGGATGTGGCATTAAATTAATAGTCGGATTTCAATGGAGATTAGCGACCCACTTTTATAATCGTTTCCAAGAACTGCAATTGCATTCGTACAAACAAAGCGTTCCTAAGAACGGGTTTTGTTGCAGCAAAGGAACCAATATCTCACGGATTTAATTTAAAACTCATCTCAAAGAGGCGAAAACTTAAGCGAGGAAAGTTCGAGGCGCTCCTTGAGACCGTGCAAGGCTTAATATATATGCATCCGAGACTCCCTTTCTGCTTCTCCGAGAGAGAGAACAATATCCTTCCGCAACAATATGACACGGATGAAGAATTTATGAAGAAAATAACGCTCTAGCTCTCCTCGTTTATTAATCCATTAAAAGTTTCTCGTTTGCCCGTCGAGGATCCCTGTATGATTCCTCATTCTTTTGGGACTTTCCGAGATCACGGTGCAGAAGTGAAAAGAGGTTCTTTAGTGGATAATTACCCCCTGACTTTGTAAAGCTGCGGCAGCTGTGTTAGAAAGCGAAAGATTTATTTGATCGGAGATCCAAAATTCACTGCAAACTTATTTCCCTATTTTTCGAATTAAACCGTGACAAAACTGTCATTCTTTCGACTTTCGAAAGGCATTCATAAAAACGAAAAAAAATTGTTAACTTCCTTAAAAAACATACGTCGCGACAAGAGTATTATTGTCCAAGAATATTATCTTTAACAGCCGTAAATTTTCCAACGTCCACTCTATCGCTTAATGTCTAGAAGCTGTTGGCCGTTACATCCATTTGTCGTTTTTCTTTTTTATTGAAGCACCGGAGCGCTAGATTTAATGCCGTAGGAAAAAAATGTTCTCCAATTTTGCCATTACTCATTTGTATCGTTTATCTATTTTTTTAGACCGTATGAAACATGTAGCCTTTTGAGAAATACCCAATAAATTGAGTGGTTGAAAAATGGTAAACTTTCTTTAAATCTTATCTTAAATAAGAAAATTTCCGATTTATATTGAACGGATTAATTATAGCATATCCGTTTATATATGTATACTCTCATTGTTGTTTTATTTCAAATATCTCAATAATTTGTTCTCAATTTCAAACCTAACTAAGTTATCTATCCGAGGTCCGAGAAAGTTACGTTTACTTGTGATATAAATCACTTTATCAGAATTCAAGTTACATAAAGTAAAGATTTAAATAATATTTCCAGTAAAAGCATACAGTTCATTTGCGGTATGAGAATGAAGCATTCATTCCTAGTATAGTGATAAACAGCTGAAGAAATTTCAAGAATTCATTCTAACAAAAGAGATTTTTTATCCATAACCTTTAGGCAAAAAATTAGCATTTCAGAATTAAAAAATCTAAAAAAACACCCCTGAATAAAGGTATCTCGCGATAAATTTTCATTCCTAAAAAATGCGATTTCTTTCCGCAAAAAGAATTTATCCTCTGGTACTTCACATACATAGCCATGGGCGTCCTCTTGCTGGCTTATAAAGGGGACCGAAAATTAGGCCATCTGTTGCAACGGAAGCATTTAAAAAAAGCATTCCGTATGGGAAAATATTGGTCAGCAAAAATGCGCCGTGTGCACCCTAAGCATTGCAAATACCTCACTTATTTTTATGCCGTCCACGTTGTTATATAACAGGCGAACATTTTATACGAAACACACGGGGACGCCTGGATTAGCTCGGATAGGTTTAAACTTTCTGTCCACATAGACGGCTTAACAACTGTCGCTAACGAAACAGGGCACAGCATAAAAATTAATACCATCGACCTTTACAGTGTCTCTTCAAGCAGAAGAAGATTAGAGTGCTTTTGGTTATTGGTGATACTCTGTCATGAAATGACGCTCACAAGGGACTTAATGGGAGATTGTCGTGAGAAAATCAAATCAAACCAAAGTATAATTACCGGAAGATAGACAGCTGATCCTTCCAGAACATTCCCAAATACATTTTACAGTATCTGAGAATTCCAGACGTCTCATCGAAGATGACACAACATTTTTTCAAACCTCATCCTTCCATGAACTCATCATATTAGACTTAAATTGACATTTTTATTTCTGTCAAAGTTAAGAAGCTTATAGACCTCGAAAATACTGAACTAGTTTCTGGGGAAGAATCGAATAAATTCATTATGATGAGAGATGACGATTGAGAGGGAGACATAAATTCGATGTAAATAATGTATTTGAAGTTGATTGGCAGCAATCATAAGCAGTTGTGTTATGTCTGTCTACAAATGACACATTCAAGAACAAAAAATCAATGGAACAGAAGATGAAACATCTCTTCAAATAGACATAAATAATGAAGGAGCGTTACTAGTGAACGCAACTTCCTACAACATACAATTGGGATAATTCTGGAGGAATGGAAACAGCAAGAATAACCCTAAATCGGCATAAAATATTTTTGCTGATCTATGTATCTCTCTAGATAAATAGTATTTATTTATGCAAATAAATCAGAAAATTACGAGATACTTACAGATGGTTCTAAAATCAATTAAGAACCCTTCTTAATTACAAATATGCATCTTTATCAAATGCACAAAACTAGTTCATAGTACGTAAAATCAGCTTATGATTGCTAATTAATCTCTATGAGAAATACACTTAACATTAGGGCTTCTATGAAATCCAAATGAATAGCTCGTTAGAGACAGCTTCGAGTTAAAATCCATACGAGAAGGTTTATGAACAATGAGCTGAAATAGTCTACAATTCATCAATACAAATATATGTGCATTCGCCAATTTACCACAATATTCCATCCTATTCTCATCGATTCAGAATACCGTAAAACTTCGCACAAATAGTAACCAAGGATACGATAGAAACATACAGTAACTAGGAATTTCGACGCGCACATTTCAAACGATCCCGAAATTCAAACGCAGGCTCCTAATTTGTCATCCGGATAAATAATACGTACCACCGAGAAGGGTTACATCGGCCCTTTTTTCAATCCGGTGATGAATCGCCGCGCCGTTTTTTAATCTCTATTATTCGCGAGAGCTTTTTTTGTTTCCAGAAGGACATTCATTATCTTTGGGATCTTTTTTTCCGACGGCGGTGCGTATAATTAGTGCGAGAAAGGGATCGAAATCCTCGGCCCTTGAAATCTCCGGATTTCTGGAAAAGTGTCGGAGTTATGTGAAGGAAAGGGAATCTAGTTTGGGAATGATTATTAAGGATCTCGACTGCCATGGAAAACGAAGAGATGAGGGCACGTTTGAGGGTTATCTGCCGACTCGATCGGTGAAAGTTTCATCTGCGTAATCTGAGTCTGAATTTCAAATCGCGAATGTCGCGAAAGAGATGAGGGATTCTCTTGTATGAAAACGGATGAGGCGAACTCCCTTACGTGACTCCGATTGTCTTGGGAAATCTCGCTTTCTATCGATTTTTGACAATTTACTTTATCGAGTTGTATTGCTCCCTATCAGATCCCCTCTCTCTCTGGCTGATTGACTCTTTTTCCAAATTTCTGAGATATCATTGATGTGTTACATAGGGTACTGTTCTAGGACCCTTGATATTTTTACAGTTTAAACTTTAAATTTACGAGAAATTTTATTATCGCAAATACTGATTCCTTTGCTGATAATATTGAACTTATTGCGTTTTCCATTCCTTTATACTGTGTTGTTTTTGCTATGATATTTTTGTATTTTGTTGTCTCTTTGTTCTTTCACAATATTGTGTTGTTTCATGAAAATTTTCACTGAACAGACAAAAATTGTGAGATTGTTTCTTAGAATATTTATGCAGATTTCAAAAAGAGTTTTTCATAGTTGTTTTTGGGATACTAATGAAACTTCAACTTAGTTATTTTTAATAATAAGAATCATATTTAGTTGAAAGAGGAATTTCGGAAAATTTGAGGAAAGTTAGATAATTGACAATGAATATGACCTTCTTTATACGTAAAATTCATAAGAGAAAATGAGAGCTTATATTTTTATGATGTATTTTAGAGAAGGAATCCGCTTCACTAGACCTCCTTTTCTATGAATAATCAATAATGATTCATGGATATAATTCTATCAATTTAATATACGTAAAATTTAAAAATGTATGTTTAAAAATTCGATATGAGCACTAAGTTTCCACGAATGAAAACATCGAGAGAACCTGATAAGAAACTTAAACCTTTTCTTAAAACATCCACTTAAGGTTAGCGTTAATTTTTAAGATTTACTTTCAATCCATGGGAAGTTCCACATCATGCCGAAATAGCTTAGTTTATAGAGCGTTACGGAAGTAAGCGAACTCGGAGAAAGGCTGTTACATCCGAGTAAATAAAAGCTTCTTCGTTGATCTGCCGAAATTACTGTTAATCGCAGAGAACAAAGAGCGTAAGAGGATGAGGAGGATTATCGAGATGGAATGAGCGAATCAGGAGATGAGGAAGGAAGGAGCAAATAAAACAACCTCCAAAGAAAAGGAGGAAGGCACGTTCCTCAGCTAAACTCTCTCAACCGAGGAAACTTCAACCCTCCGCTTTCAATAGGTTTACTTCCCCCGAGTTTCCAAGTTTTGAGTAACGGATTTATTTTCGGAACCACCATGAGGAAAATCTACCGTGTAGTTTTGAAAAATAAAAAAGTTGGAAATTTTTCTTTGTCGATATGAGTTATCTTAAGCAAAATAGGGTGGAGCTTTTCAAAACTTAAAGTAACATAAAGTCACTTTTTCCTAGATAAATGAAGTTTTTGCTTCTTCCGTAACACTCTATAGGAAATGGAGAAAAATTTTAAAATGGAATTTTATTCCTACGAGGACGTCTTTTATTCTATTTACGTTACGATGAAGTTTTGAAGAGTAGCGAAAAAGATTTCGAGGATGATAAATATTAATGCGCCATATGATTGTACGTGCAAGCCTGAAAGTTTCCACCACCCCTTTCAAAGTGATAAAGACCCTAGTTTTCTAGGGGGATGAATGGGATTAAAATAGAATCATCGCTTACAGCGCAACGACACAGTGGATGCCTCACAAAAAGAGAAGAGATGAAAACCCTCATTCGAGAAGGCAAAGCGAAATGATGCGCCATAATCCGAAACAAAAATGAAAAGCTAAATTAAACATAAAAATGAGAGCATCAGAAATAATTAAGTATAGAGAAATGAGTAGGAAAAAATTATTTTGCATTTGGAGGTAATTAAATCAATTTCAAGTTAAAATAAGAATCTAAAAGTTGAACGGATTTTCAAAAAAACCTTTATCCTTAATAAAATAGAAAGGGACTATTTAAGTAAATTCAACTTTTGTTCCAGTCTTTCTCTAAACTATTAGCTACAATGACACGACAGTAAAAGTTAATAACAGAAATGGAGGAAGATACAAACACGGTTTGTAACTGTGCACATTTGTAACATGTAATAGATATTTATATTGATAATATTTTAACATATTGCAAACAAGTATATGTATTATCAGTATGAAAAACCATCGTTATAATCAGAATAGACTTTTAAGATATTCATTAATAAATAGTTTGTAATTCTGGTCCTCCAAATATTGAAAAAATACTTGTAAAATAAATTATTAAACGAGGAGTAATATCATAAGCATATATAATAAAATGAATTTCTCCATGAAGAAAAATTACGATCTAAGGAAATAGATCGATTGGAATGAAAAGAGTTCAGTATAATTCAAAGGAAAAAGAAGTAAATTAACATTACATAAGTTAAATAAATAAACTTAAGCAACTGAAAATTTTCCAAAGTATTGAAAAAAATAACTACCTACAAAAAAGGTAAAATAGGCAGCTCCTACGTAAATTAAAACTTCAAAACCACTCGAAAGAATCACTTTAATAACTCAAAGCTCTTATAAATCAGCCTTGAAATACTCCTTCG
Organism: Pantala flavescens; assembly: GCA_020796165.1. Classification (NCBI taxonomy): domain Eukaryota; kingdom Metazoa; phylum Arthropoda; class Insecta; order Odonata; family Libellulidae; genus Pantala; species Pantala flavescens. The sequence continues at coordinate 19,542,735 of CM036879.1, read as the reverse complement.
AAAAAATGTTCTTGCAGTCAATGAAGAAGCTAATGAAGTTAAATCGGAGTTCGCTTCAGAGAAAGGATCGGGGCAAATAGAATCTCAGGAGGGGAAACTGTAAAGGGATTTACGACCCCTAAAATAGAACAGATTGTCCGACGAACTGTGAGTTCTGAGCGTAATCTGAATCTTCAACCAAAATTAAATTGGACACTTTCACTACTCCAAAAATCATTCGATCCCTATTTCGACAGTTGGAATCTGAATATTAAATGGACTTCCAGAAATGTTACTTCCACGAAGTAAATGCTATCTCTAGTTCGCACGAATTCTTTAAATTAGCATACTTTTGCGACTTTGGCCTTATAAAGAATTCGCATCGGTTCCAGGAATCGAATCGGAGGAGAGAATGAGATCTGTACAAATATTATTCCCGTTGATTTCATCATTTGATTTTTGAGAGATAATTTACGAATTCAGACAAGCTTATGATTACGTTAATTGATTTGTTATGATTTGTTATTTAATTTTACTTTTGATCGTGCAAATTTAATTTTTATGAAAAAGTTATCGGACTTTTTTCGGATAAATTTTTAATATTTCGAAATAACAATAATTAGAATTATTCATTTTAGGACTAATTTCTATAAATATACTCATAGACATAGAAAAAATGCCAAAATAACAATATCCTATGATTAAAATTTTCTTCACACTGTGGTAACTAAATCTTTAGTTTAAGAAATTAAAAGAAAGTTTATCATTTACTGTAATTATAAGTTAACTAATATCTTTCTCGAAATAGTATATTCAAATTTGAATTTTTTTGGAAAACTTATCGAAAGCCTGCTAATCTACATGTATAATATAATATATTAATATATTATGTACAGGTATATTCTCACTCATAGGTAGTTTTCCTACATGCCTCTAATTTATTCACTTTAAGAATCAAAATGACGGAATTCACTCTAAATACTGATGTAATGGAAATTTTTCAATCATTCCCGTCACCATACAAATATATATGCCAAAAAACTCTTATGACATGCCTCATATAAAATTATGTAAATATATAAATCAATAGCCCTCGAATCCAACTTTTACACTTTATTCTGAATATCACTTTTCAATCTGATGAATGACGATCTTAAGTTTTCCGGAAGTTGATTTAGAAGGCAAAAGAACGGATATTCTAGAGTCATCTTTATAGCTTTTCAGCGGTTTTGATGTAGTTTAGCTGTCTAAAAATCAATACACTATTGGACTTCAAATCTTTTGAACCACAGATCCATCCAGATTACACGACTAACGAATCCATGCACCTGAAAATATACCGAGTCCATCAATCAATTGAAATCGAAGCAACAGTTCGAAAAAACTCATTTCTTTTCCTCTTTCAAAGGATGCTGGATTCCTTTCAAAGATGCTGAAATTCTTAAAATGTTTGCGGAGCGAAGGCATTTGCCATGTATTTCCGCAAGGTTTGGTCACTCCTGAGAAAAGTACCCTCGGATGCCTTGAAGTTGAGAGGCAAAGAGCCTGAGAGAGTCTCCATTCTGTTGAAAGGTAAGCCTTTCATGCAAAGCTCATCGCACGGAGTACTTTGCTCCCTAAAAGCGATCATTTAAAATTCCTGTTCATGGAGAGGTAGCTCGCATCCCTACGGTGTGCATCTCCCTTTCGAAATCTTTCGGCGATTCTTCTCAATAATCAATTTCAGCCTCCCGCAGACTCCTTTCACAGGTGAAAATTTTGAGCGCGGGAATTTATGGTCCATACAAGAGATGGGTTAGAGATGAGAGAGAGAGATTTAACGTCGAAGTTCTGAAGTTCGAGATACACCTGATACGATGTTTTCGAGTCATCTTTTCGCTTTTGAAAATTGGTTCTCTATAAAGTTCGCATAAATCCGTAGATTTTCATTTATAAATTGCGAAGACTTATTGGCTTTTTCAACACCTGTAGCCGTATCAATCATGTGTATATTTTCTGATTTTCCCAAAAGAATAAAAGCGAAAATGCCATCCATTCTGGCATTATTGTGAAGGATAACAATGAGAAATGTTATATGATGCATTCCGTGTTCAGTAACCAGATAATAAAACAATTATAGGATTTACAATACTTCAATATTTCACGAAAATGTTTCTAAATGCTGACCTTTCTAGTCTATACACACTATTTATGTTAAAAGTCCATATAGATAGATATACACTATTTCTGTAAATATATAGCGTATAATAAAATAGTTATAATCTGTATTAAACTTCTTAGGCAATGAATTTAAATTGGAATGAGTTTGAAAGGGAGGAATGAATTGATGTAATAAAACTTAAGTAACGAAATCGACAGATTAAAGTCTTACTTATTAGATTATATTTGTTGAATTTTACTTTTAAATTAAACTCTTCTTATGGATTTTATTTTACTCAAAAGAGTATCATAAGATTTCAGAACGCGTAGATTTTACTATTTTAGAGTAACTTAATTATTTCTTCTTATACATTATATAATTAATTATACACATTTTTACATCTTTCATTTGATTTCCATAGTATAAATATAATCTTGAAAACACTTCTGGAAGTATTTAATTAACTTTGAATATCGAAGATAATCAAAAACTGCTAGCAACTTTAAAATCGTTTCATATATTAAGGATCCATTTATCTTTTCTTAAGCGTTTCTTTTGGAACTGGCATCTTAATCAGCCTGCATCTTTCATCTATAAAAAGCGTGATTTATTCTTTATAAAAAGAGCTCGGGATAAATAGACTTAATAGATAAATTCCTTTCAAGATTGTTTTGATCCATCAATCTTCGTCTACGAGAGATCACGATTGGTAGAATTTCCCTAGCGTAAGACACGACCTTCCATCAAAAGCCCACCAGATCCTTATAAATCTCCCTTTCCTTACGCCTAACTTGGAGCTTGAACTGAAACTTGCAGCCATACCGTCTAATCTACGCATAATGAATAGCTTTCGCATAAGTTGCCTGATCTTTCAATGAGTAAAAGCTTACGAAAGTGAGGTCAGGTAAACACTCTAGATGTATCTGAAATCAATAACTGACTGCTAGTTTAACACCGATAGATCCCTTGGATTATTCATTTCGCTGGATAAATTTGACGAATAATTCAATGATAGTAAATCGGCCTATCGGTGACTTCCTCTTTGGTAAATAATTATTCATCAGACTTAATATTTTAATACTTTATAATAAAATATATTATTCTATTTAGATCCTAAATGATTTGCCATTGAAAATAGCTCTTCAGATAATAAGGAGCATGTTTCTGAGGAGTTTGTAACTGATTGAAGCCTTACATACATAAAGAACGAAATTTCAATAACCGCTGTATCACATTATTTTAAAGCGCTACATAGAATACATTAAGTCCTTAATTGAAATCTTTGTTAAAGCAAGCCTGCTTTCAAAATGTCTCTTTTTTGTACAGAATATCATAAGTAATACAAAAATGAATTTGCAAATAATAAAAATAAAAGCTCAGCTGTGAGAAGATCCGAACGGAGAAAAATTTAAGCAATATTGAAAACAAAGTATCCGTAGCTGAAAAAGAAACCACAAATGTGCAGAGGAGTGAGAAATCAGCGTCACTATACAACACAAGCCTAAACACACGAAAGGAAAATTATGTTCAATGCGATATTGTTGTACAATAGGAATATATAATGAAAAGCACAGGTATATTGTATATGTAAACGAAAGAAAGTAAAACAAAAAACGAATAAATAAGAAAATTTGCCCACTCACCAAGCCTAGATTTTCTCGTTGCGAAGTCGCCTTCCAACGGAATGATCCTGAAAAACGAATAAAATCACGAATTAGTTAAGTACAAATATTTCAAACTTTCTTTTAAAGATATAAAAGTATATGATACATTAAATAAAATGGTCATTAAAATATTATAAATATACAGAATAATCAAAATAGTATAAAATTTAAGATAAAATACAAGGAAAAGGGCAACGGTAGTTATTCCAAAAAATAGGCGTATAACAATATGAGGGTAATAAAAAAATAATAATAGTATAATAAATTTTTCGGCAATTAATTTACAACCTTTTTTGAATTTATAGCATCACCTCGCCATCTACGAAAACAACCCATATATCTATCAATCATACTATTTTACTATTGACATTGAGCATTGTCTCTCCCCTAAAAAGATACGTATTGTTCAAATGTGCCTAGTTAAGCCATTGAAAATTTGACTGAGAATAAGAGAATGTATACTTATTTTGCGATTTAATAACTCTATATACTATTAAGGTGAGAATTTCAATCGAAGTGTAGAAAAAATAGCAATTTATTACCACACGAAATGGGGTTATAAAACGTTATAACAGTTATATTATGTCATCGATATAATACCTCAGTTCTATGCAATAAGATGAGTAGATAATATTAAATGAGTATTGGCCAGCCATTGAACTTCTATAATTAACTTTATTGTATTCGTTTTAAGCCTATCATTTTGTACCTTCTTTTGAATCATCATTACTCAACAAATCCATCATTTTTCCAATTCCATATGATACAATAGACAAAATTCGCATACAGACAAAATTTTCCAAAGAATTTCTATAAGGTTTCATAGATAGATTTCACTTAAATGTATTAGATACGAATAACTTTTAACTTATATTCAATTTCATTAAGAATGGAAGAATCAAAATCCGTCAGAAAATACTCAATTTCAATCCATACATTCGCATATATTTAAAAAGAACAGATTAAAACATCTACGGAACAAACTCGTGAAGTTCATCATTTTCATTCCCGCTCAGAAAAAAACCCTCTTTGGGGAATACAATAATTTTCCAGACTGCTATCCACTCTTATCCCGGAATTGCACGCAGTTGCAACAATGAAAACGGACCGTCATTTCAGATCCACCGAGAAAAAATGTCGGCGATAAAAAAATCCGCTATTTATTCAGTTTGAGCAAACACTCGTTCCATTGTTTTGCTTACCGACTCCACTTGCGATACTCCATCGAGAGAGGAACGCGTCGATAGAATTCGCATTGTATTCGGGAGCCATGGCAACCGAGATGCACCAGCTGCTTGTCTTTTCAATACCCGCCTTTATTTATTCCCGGACTCAAATTTCCCGCCGTTCATTTGTAGTCGTTCGTTTCCAAGCCCTTTGTGGCACTGGACAGAGGAGGTGCTCTAGCGTCCGTTTGCATACGGAAATCGAATTCGAACTCTTTTCTGGAGGATCGTCTCCTGTTTTCAACGTCCTCTCATCGTTGCTACGAGCCCGTCTGCCTCTACGCCAAACTCTTTCGCGACTCTTCTTGCTCGGAGTTTTTATTTTCCTCCGCCGGAATTAAGAGTGTAACCGCTGTAATTCACTTTGAAGCCTCGGATTTAATCAAATGAGTTTAAGAAACACTTCCGAGACAAGGGCGGAGTTGATATGGATGGCTTCCTTGAAGTTTGGATTAGGCTCGGGGAAGTTTACGCTCCACTCCAAATGACCGAGAATCAACTTGTCTGCGAGGAGTGAAAGACGAGTTTACTCAAAACTGAGTTTACTCTGCTTACAGTCTGTTCGATAATTCGCGTAGTCGAACTTAATCAATACGTATTTCATTTAAAAAATGTTTACATGTATTAATTAGTAAGCATCCAAGTCTCTTAAACTGTATCCTAAAATAAGGAATAATAATGATCCTGAATGCACTACTTTTTAAATCGGCCGAAGGAAGTGAAACATCACTCAAGAGTTCTAGCACAAGTAATTGAGTTTGAGAATGAATTGAATCCTCTTTCTTTGATGAATTTAAAAATTTGATTAACATTTCGTGAAGAAACGTACTAGCTAAAATAAAAAATAGTAATTAAAGAGTTTAACGCAGTTAAATTTAAGTCCTTTTCTTCTAAAATGTTGATGAAATTTTACAGTCTACGCTTACTTTTCACTGCTACTACTTAGGTTTTTTCTGAAGCACCTGAAGTTGACGTATGGAAGCAGTAATAAATTTGGTGAGAAAGGGTTTGCGAATCGAATGCTGGGATAGAGGGTAGAAGCTTTCAGATCCGGATCTACTTGACCCATTCTGAAACACTGCACCCAAACACGGGGTCATTTCAGGGGGACGTTAAGTCGCCAGAACCCTTTAAAGGGAGAGCGAGCCGATACCCCGGTCTCATCTTGACACCCTTCTAAACACTCCCATGTTCTCATCCTATTCTTCCCTAACTACCCGGAGGACATCCACCCTTCGTCTAAAGTCTCTACATCCGCTCAATCATCCCTTCTCTTAATCTCCTTCTTGCTCTGTTACTCGTCTACGTCGTTAAGCCCTTCCCTCGGCCAATGGGAGCTTGCCAACGCTCCTTATGTAATTTCTAGTTACGGTAATTGTCTATTACGCCTTTCTGAGGCTCCGAATCTCACTCCATCTCGCGAAATGTTCACGACACTGGTGTTAACATTTACCACCTCCAGTTCGCTTCATACAATGTTATCCTCCAAGCATCTTTTTTTCCCTGTTTTATTACCGTAATGATAAAATGATTCGCAGTGAGGGAATTTTCATCGACTAAGTCTCCATTCTAGGACGAGAATATTCTTAAATATAGCTTAAAAGATGAACAGATAAAGCAAAAGTTGTCAATACAACTAAGCCGAAACTTAAATAAATCACGAATAACAGTTGAGGTTTGAACTGAAAACATTATCAACCTATAAAGTAACGTTAACTACTAATCAACTTCCAATGTATATTTCTCTTTCGTCACATTGAATCCATTTCAAATATGAATTTTATTAAGATGTTATATTTCAATAACATTCATAATACTTCATTCGGTAGACATAATGTTTCACCGCATGTCTGCAAGGGGAATTTCTCAGATTAAAATGTCATATCATTGAACTAACTTCCATTATTTATTCGATATGATTTTCATTGAAAAATTAAAATAACTTTAAAAATGCGTCATCTATTATTAAGTATTAATTAATTAATCAAATTAACAATTTTTTGAAAAACTTACTTTTTAATACTTCTACCCAAACCCTTCATTTGAAAATGGCATAGTAATATTTTAAAAAATCATTTGTGAAAAATACTCTTAATTCCTATCAACAACTGTAACATCTCCGATAATCCGCGATTCATATCCGAAATTTAAAATGGACGAATATTCAGAAGTGAAATCGTTCCAACTTTTTAGGGATTAAATCAGAATTGCTAATGTTACTAGTAATTATGAACCGATAGGGACGTCATTTACATTTTTCAGGAGATTAAAAATGTTAATTATGAAAAGGAGATTCGAATGATAATCCTCATGCCGAACTCTCGTGTTTTTTTAAATATATCGAATCCCAAGCATGTTTTTAATGTCCATGCACATAATTAAACGTGGACGCCCGATATTAAAGCTATAGCTGTTTACAGACGTACACAAATTAGAGTAATCCTCGTGATCAACACCAGGACAAACTTTTCTACAAAATAGAATACTACAAAAATCCTAAAATGGAAAATAAATTAGGTCAAATATATTTTTCTGATATTTTCTTGACTGAATACAAAACTTTTCGAAACGAATCGATTCATAAAATGCGTGATTGATATCAAATATATCCACGTTAATATGCATGTGAAAAACTAACCCTGATATCGAAAGAAGAACATGACTAAGTAGGCTATATATGCTAAACGTTGTTTTATTTTAAGAGATAAATATGGATTAAGTTAAAGTGGAATGGACAATATCGCCGCTAGTCCGTTTAAGAGAAGACCACCACGCTCATCTTTCACAAAAGTATAAAACCCATAAAGATTTCTTGAATGATGAACGATCTACGTTGGCATATTCACATAAAACGCACGATTAATCATTCCTCATTCAATTTACATCACAAATTCATCCTTGACGTGAAGGACATCGTTCTCATCAGTTTACTATAGACTTTTCACGTCGTAGATCTCGGATTAGTATATCAAGATGCGAATTGACGCACTTGCCTCAAACGCTGAATGGAGTGTGGATTCAGACCTTTCTTCATGCATAAAGGCTGCGATAGATGCTATATTCTTATTGTTATAATTAAATAGCTGAAAAGAAAATATTTTGCGAAAGACGTACTTCAAAATGAGCGACGTAAATAAGCAAATAAATTTATGTTCTCCGAAATTAAAAGCGAACAAAACACTAAATGGAAGAACAGATAATTTAAATTTTTATTGGTCTCAATAATACGGAAAAATTATGTTAAATGAGAGATAAATATTATGGATTTAGAAAAAAATAAAGTTTAATAAGTCACAGAGACATTTTAAGTTATTATATAAATTGGAAATGAAATATTAGGAAATATAATAATTATAATCAATAGAGTTTTTTAACATTCTAGAAACTATATAAAGTCTTAAAGCTTAATAACATTAATTTCTATAAAATTAAATAAAAAGAAACTTCTAACATTAATTTCAAAAATTAGCTTTATAAATACGTAATGCCATTTTCGAAAGTAGATAATTTTAAATTCATTGAATATAGTAGCTATTAGTTTATATCAATAAATTTTAAAGTACATCATGCTCCGGAAAAATTAAATTGTTAGGGTTAAATAAAAAATAAAGATTTGAATATAAAACATTATGACTCGAAATCCCATTATTCCTAAAAACTTAAACTAAGAAAAAACAATCAAAACAATAAAAAATGTATGCCAATGCGATAGAAAAAAAACAATGTGAATAATAAATTCAACCAGAATCGCGCTAAATCATTATCCCGATCCCTAAATAAACGATACAACTCAGTCGAGATAAAACAAGGGTAAGACCTCTGAAACTGCGACTCAAGAAACGGAAGCCTTATCCAAAGAACGTCACGCACACAGCAGCTGCAGCATCAAGAAGGAAGACTTGGGAAGGGAATATCTTTCCAAAAAAGGACCAAAACCGAAAAGATATTCGCGCATAATCATTCTGAGGCATTGACCTTTTCGAAATGTTGCATGGACAAGAGCAGATGTCGAGGACCGATATTGCACTCCCGATATCTACGCAGAACTGCAAAAGGGAGAGAGAAGAGAATGGAAATAGGAAAAGGGAATCCTTTTGAGACGGCTTGTTGGGATTTGCGAGGATGGCTCTAATGGGGCGTTCTTCAATCCATTCTGATGCTAACGAGGAATTGCGCGTGGGAAGACATTTGTCCTTGCTGTGACACTGTATCTTCTCTTGGGTGCATCCTTTTGTATCCAAGACGTTGGAAATGATTCCGCAAAGTCTTTCTGTGTCTCCTACGGCGAGACGTTTGACTTACTTATTTCTCTGGATAATTCGAACTGAGAAATGACTCATTTCCTATATATTGACCAATATTCTACTCGAAGGGAGTTTTTTCGTATTTTTTCTCCATGTGTCTTTCAACGACATCGTCTAGACAACAGATATTGATCCACGATGTTTTACGTAGTTTTCTTTCTTTCCAAGAATTACGCGGTAGTGAATCGATGTAAAGCCATTTTACTTACTAACTGTTGATTGGTTCTAAATAACTTGATAATTATAATTAATTATATAATTCATAATATAAATATAATATCAAGTATTTAATAATAATAATTTAATAAACCTTCACTGAACCTATACTAAATTAGATTAAAAGGATATTTTATATTTGATAAATTCATGGTATTAATAATAAAAAAATTTTAATCCACGATCTCCAGTAAAACATAATAATTCAAAAATTTAATAAAATACATCGATCTTGCATCTATTCCAATCATGCTGTACCTCAGGAAATGGAATAAAGTTACCGTTTTGTAGAAAAAATTCTTAAGAAACAACTCCCGTACATATTAATTATGAGCTTTTTATATAAACTTTCGACTGTAGTTATAAAAGGAAGTTAGTGTATTACTTAAGCACCTTTTGAAAATATTATGCTCAAAATTCTAACATTTTATTCGTTGTATATTACACATTCTGTACGTATTTCTGAATTAAGTTTTAAGGACAGAATTTGAAGGAAAAATATATCACACATATATATACATATACATAGATTATATTAAATTATATTCTTTGTACCAATCAAACTATTTTATAAGATAGGATACTTCCACTTAAATATTATTGCATGTGAAAAGTTATTCACAAACATTGTTACGTTTATCAATCGAAGATGATAACCCTACAACTTCCCTTTCACCCGATTTTAATTTTTTTATTTTCATCGAGAAAAATATCGAAGAAAGAAGAAAGTCAAATTTGCCTTCTTCTTGAAACACGGGACAGAAGTCCTCATTTTGGAGGTCTTATGAGACTCCTTGCTAAAAAATATCGGAGGAATGAAGGGGTTAAGAGGTTTGACGGGAGTAAATAAACATCAGCGTGGAACGACTAAATATAGGAATCGAATCTGGATTTATGTATGATTTCCTCGAGGCATTCGTTGTTTGTTCGTATTTATTGAGGACTTTTGAAAGGCAATTTAAGAAGGTAATAGGGAAATTTCATTTCAAATATCGGAAAAAATTTCTCATCCATATTCATTCATATTTTAACGAACCGTATAGAACAGATATCTGAATTTATTAAAAACTTCAAATCTAAAATCACATCACCTATCAGTTAGAATATATTTCACTTCCTTTATATCCGTTCAAGATTTGATGTTAAGTTTAAAAACTAAGTACAAAAAAAAGTTTTTATTTGGCAAGTATGTTTATATATATTTAATTATATTGTAGCCTCACTTATAAACGTAAAAATGCTTGAAAGATAACACTAAAAAGATTTTAAATGCCTTCAATTGAGTCGGAAAATGTGAAACGCTTAGCAAAAATTTTCTATAAGGAATTTTGAATCTTTTAAAAAGAATCTGCTCCTTAACTCAGTAAGGATCCGCATATTTCGGATGGACCACAGAAGTCACCACCAGATATTTGAAAAGAAAAAAAAAATGTTGCCTTTTTTACCCCCTGACGCAGCTTGAATTCAGTTTCCATTTGGTTTGATAATATCTATGAAGAGAAATATTTAACTCATGTCTTCACCAACCTTCCACTGTGAATTGATAAAATAAATACTCATAGGAATATATATATATAATAAGAATGGAATATTGAGAAAAAAGAGCATTTCTTCAAATAAACCGAGAAATTAAAACAGAAGATTTATCCCGCAAGTCCTTAGATATTCATGTTTTGAGTAAAAATTAATGTGATGAATAAATACATCTAATATCTTCGTAACCACACTAAGTGAGAACTTACGAATTTCTGCTACGCTAACTTTTCCATGACATTTTCAAATCCTACTTCTCCACCTAGACCTTGATAGGAGCTCATGTACAGCTGTTGCCATGGTCACTTGGATAGCCTCAACGCAGTGCAAAAGACATTTTTAGAGTACGGCCTCGACCCTTGAACCAAAATGCAATCCACCGCAGCGAGGTAAGAACTATAAAATGGTTATAGCAGCGATGTAGCGTTGAAATTCACAAGAAAAATACGGATTTTTGTCGCGCTTCTCAGTTTCAGGCCGTTTGCCCCATACATTTACCTATAAGACGTTATTGCATTACCACAATAATCATGTCATATTCATTAAAATAAATCAACAATAAGTTTTATGTTATTGACTACTGTTCCACAATAGCTTTTAAATGATTCTCAGTATTCAATAATTCTTTTACTTCAGAAGAAAAAGTTTTCTTTCGTAAATACTCGTAAATAAAACCAGTATAGTTTTTTCTGCAGCAAAACCTTATGTGGGTGCCCAAAGAATTTTGGAATGAAAAGAAAAAGCATTTAATCTCAAAGGTCGACCTGTCAGATGCCTGATCATTTCAACAACTCACATAAAATACTTCCATTTCCGTCATCGGTGTTTTTTTAATCTTTCCAGTAAATGTTCTTCTATAACATAAAATCTTTAAATCCATCCATGTAAACTGGCAATTGAAACTTAACGCTCTATTACGTCTATTTAAAAAATTACGTAAGTAATTTGATGGCAATTAGCTCATATCTTGATTTTATTCTATTCAGATTAAAAAACAGTTGAAAATAAATTTGATGTTGACGATATTTCAATCATGTTTGATGATGATTTAGTTGACTTTACCAAAACAATATCAAATAGATCAGTAAATGTAATGGTGCAGAGCTCTCCAAATATATTCTATTTCAGATTCTACAATATCAAATTCAAAATTATTGTTTTATGACAGTTATAGTGGAATATCAATAAAAACTTTCTTTCTAAATTGAATTAATATTAAGAATAGGATATATTTAGAAATTTAGAATATTTAATCACCAATTCATTTTATGAAACAAGCTGCTAGAAACAATTTAATCATTTGCGTATTAGGATTTTACATTCTTTATTTTAATACGACAATTTTATTTTAAAGGAAAGCGAAAGAACGACTACAAATTACTCTCCGAAATCCATAATCTTTTGAACAAAGATCTACGTCAGTCTACTTCGTTTCCCAATTACTTGTTGAAGCAACCAACATAAGTCCTTCCTTACGGAAGTAAGAGGTTTTACCAGACAGGGGAAGTGCACCTCCTTCAGCCTCGTAGAATCTTGACAATTTAAGAACACGTCGCTTAGAGATCTGTAGCAAGAAGTGCGAAAAATGCGGTGAATAAGTCACCAGGTTGCTTCGAAAAGAGGTTCCCGAGAAGAAATCCTAAGAAAGATCCTTCAAAATAAATATTCCCCTTTGAGATTTGCATTTTGAAGTTTGCGCGAGAAATCTTTTCTCCGGCAAGTGTATGGCATGAAAAATTTACCGGAAAATATCCTGCGAGGAAAAAGGCTACTTGGAAAAATTTGGAGCACAAAAAACTCCTTGACCTGAATACCTTACGGAGAACACATTCAAATGACGACTTTGTGCGCGCTAAGCCACGGCAAGAAATTCAGCGGTTGCACATCTCAAGCCTCTGAGGAGCTTGCGTAACCTTGATTTTATTTTACGTAATTTTTATAAATGTTGCTTTTACGGTGGAGTTCTCTGAAATGGATGTTGCCATGAATAAAGATACAAAAGAAACTTATGACTGTTTAGCTGGACTAATCGTAACTGGGTAAATAAGACACTTAAGCAAAAATTGCCTCATTATAATAGAACAATTATTAGAATAATGTCCAAATTAAACAGTACCCTTCAAAATGGATTATAGAGCTGCAATAAAAATTATTTTAAACTAAGGAAATTCTGTCGTAACACCTTAGAAATAAATCAAACTTTAAAAAGACGAAGAATTGAATTAAAAATATGAATTTTTCTGGAATATTAATTTAAGTACACTCAAATCCAAATAACAAACCATGGAATATTTAAATATAGCAATATAAATATACGAAAAATTATTAATTTCCCAATGAGTCCTAAAGCTAACTGAATATAATTAATTTATGTATATATGTCCTATTCTATCTCTTGTATAGAGTTGAATTTGAACGAAAGAACAACGAGGATTTCATAATCATCCCACTAAAATAGAATCGGACCTATGGAATAAAATTAACATATTTCAACGCAAAGTTTTTCATACGACAAACTTATAATTCCGCAACGAATATAACAGAATTTGAAACGAAGGAGCAGAGGATGGGTCTCCGTGATATGAGGGCTATTAAGACGTAAGAATAAAAGAGGTGGGAGCTTAAATCGGAAGGGAAGACAAACACAAGTGAAAGTGTCCTCATATTTCTCAGCCCTTCAGCAACTACTTGTAACCCCTCCTCTTTCGTCAAATCCCACGCGATGGTGATAATTTCATCATCATGCAGAAACCGAATGAATAATTAAAATATGTATCGTGAGGGATGAGAGAAGTTTTTGCAAAGTTTAAGGACAAGGAATGTTGTTGAAGAGCCGTTTCTTCGAATGAGGTAGTATAGGGAAACAAAATTAAGCGCAAATGAAAAAGAAGGGAGGGAGACTGCAAAGTAACGATGATTGAAGTAAGAAATAAGAACAGCATTCAATTACTTCGTTTTTAATAATCAAAAAGTTTAAAAATTCAGATCCTCGCCAAAATACGTTCTCGGTTTCTCATGAACTGACGATATAATTTAAATCTTTGAGTTTGAAGTATTAGGAAGTCATTAATATCAGTACGTTATAATATATGATTCTTTCAAATTCTTTTAGTTTATGCCATCACATAGCATATCTCGACTTTAATCCCTTCACACGAGATTCATGAATAATATGTTCATTATATTCGATATCATTCGTACAAAAGGTACGACTTACGAGTCATATCGTACATATAAGTAATTGATGGTAATAAAAAATTCAATTATAACACAATATTACTCCATCCATACCATTATCATTTTGTAATATTTACATAAAATGATTTTATTTTGACATAATGGGAGTACAGCATTTCTCATTGTACCGCATGATGGAACTCATTCGTACTAATGACATAAAAGCGTTACGAGTAGAACATAAATAATCATCCTTCTTTTTAGTCACTAAAACCAGTTATACGTAATAAGCTGTCTCAAAGGATAAATCAAAGATAGTTATTAGAAGGATAAATTTACTTATTGAGTAATAATTCCTATAAAAAATTACCGGAAAAAATTTTAAGGGGATCCGTTACGTAATAAGTGGGGACTACAAGTGAATCAGAAAACAGAAATGGATGCCGATCCGAAAGGAAGTGAGCGGGGAAGGGAAAGACTTGAAGTGAAGGAAGACAAACAGGAAGATAGAAACTCTTAGTTGGGCAGATAGTGAAATCGAGAATGAGTGGCGTAAGATGAAATTCGATGGGTTTCCGAAAATACTTGGAAGAGAACGGGTAAAGTTTCGTGCTAGATCCTCCTTTTAAATTCAACGTGTTTTCGAGATTGTCACGAAAAAGTTTTATCGCAAGATTTACGGTACATCGAACGTTAGGACAACGCGAATCTAAAGTTTTGAGGCGGGATTGAAACGGGCGAAAATTTAAGTTTATAAGGATACGGTATATAAGCGTTTCGTAAAGATTTTGCAAAGGTTTTACAAATTCCGACAAATAGCAAAGTGAGAGAGCGGCAAGGATGGGAGGGAGAAAGCGAGAGCGATCTTATTGGGCCCCCTAAAGTTTTAAGACCTTCATAAGTGTTAAAACCCTTCTATAAATAGCATCTCGGTTACTATAACGACGTCGCGGGAAATTATATTGCTAACGAACACGGAAAAGACCTATTAGGATATTCGAGACTAATGAAGACATGAGATGTGTAGGAAAGACTTCTCTGACGAGAGGAAAAGTTTCCCCGAAAGTTAGTCTACACACATAAGTAGCGGGAGAAAGATAGAGAGAGTTGTTCGACGATAATTGAAATGACGGTAACAGACCTGAGGGTTCAACTTCTTCACAGAGATCTAGTGGATATCTTTCTTAATGCTCCCGTCTCACGCTACTTGCCCTGAGTGTCGTCGGTACCTAACTTAACCGAATTTATGAGTGGTTTAATTTGCGGAGACTTTCTCCACTTCTTAGTAGAAGATAATAAGTTACTAGTTCTCTGCATTTTGTCTTACAATCAATTTTATACAGCTAAGAAGACAAAGACCAAATTAATGCCTATCTTATGATACAATATTACATGTTACATTCTGTCCACAAGTACGATTTAAAATTACTATTAATAAAGGTTTTAACAATATCAAAATAAAGTCTCTAAAAAATAAAATAATACTTCAGCTATTATCATGATCGTAAATATACATTTTTTAAAGAAACTTAATATTATTAATAACTTTAGATTAAACTATACGGCCCTAATTGTGAATTAAAATATCAATAAAAAATCAGTTTAAAAATTGAAATTCTACTAATTGAAGTAATAATAGATAAAGTTTTTCTGCGTGTAACATTTAGCATGACAATAGAGAAAAATGAAGTAATCCCATGTTAAGAATGGATAAAAAATACTTAGCTATAGTGTACAATCTATAAAACAAAAAAACTAATAATATTCAAGTTTCACTCTTAAAAAAAGTAGAAGTAGTTATTTGACGCTCAACTCAAATTCTCAAATAACGACAGTGATTACTGAGTAAGCTAGAAAACGTTAGATCCCTCTTGTGAAGCAGTGAAAAGTGTTTCACGTAGGAAACGGTGTATCGTCTAAGAAGCACACTGCCTTCGAGGGATACGGAAGGGCAAGGTGTATTACGCTGTGAAACGGTTGCTCTAGCAGACGCCCGAATGAAATGTATCAGAGGAGGTATGTTTCGTAATCGATGGTACAAAAAATCCTTTGTAAGGAGTGCGGCTGTGTGTGGTAACTTACTCATCCCTCTCTCTTCTCTTAGCGCTAAAATGAATGCCGCGGGTGACCGAACCTGAGGTGGACGACAAAGAGCAAAGGCGGTTGAACTATCTCTGAAGTCCGCGCAAGTGGAACGCTGTTTCGTAATGTGAGAGGCTGACTGAGAACTGAAGTAACTTATCGTTGTATAAATTGAAAAATGAAATATATGTAAAATATCAAAATTTGTTTTTACGGAGATGAGATACAGAATTAGGTCTATTTGTTGAAGAGGTTTGGATTTGAAATAACTTTCAATGATACTGAATCAATTAATAATTTGTCTGGATATTATTAATTACCAATACTCTCTGCACTTTAAAAAATATAAATTAAATAAAACATAGACGTCCTCAACTAAATATAACCTTTATATATAAAATATAAATACAATACATCGAAATAAATAGCGGTTCATAGCTACAAATAAAGTTTAACGAAATATGAGAGATAAAAGCCATACAGAGATACTCAAACTTTTACTAAATTTTATAAAATAAATTTCAAATACAAGTACATAAATACCGAAATGATAAAAGCTGTTGATGAAATATGTATATAATCATCCAGTGATCAAAATCTATATGAAATGCGTGAGACCAACTTTCACTTCTAATCCATTCCAAGTTTTCACGATTATTCGTATAAAACATTCCTTACAGTTTTCAATTGATTTAAATATTCTTTAATAATTTTAAGATTATAAATTGTAACTCTAAACTTAATATTTGAGACACCAGAAAATTCACAATCTCTATACCATTTTAATTTTTTCAAATAAAATAATGATAAAATATCGCTTATAAATTATTCGAGTTTTTTTGATCGTTTTTTACTCAAGGAAGTTTTCCATTAGCAGTATTCCACTATTCTCTGGCAAAGCTAAACAGAAAAAGAGAACAGTGTTCTTCGTAAAATAACTGGATTCAATTCAATTGTTCTATTCTGATAGATATAAACAGGAGGATGATGAAAAATTTCAGACTTTGAAATAACGATAAAATTCACAGCGAAAAAGGAGTGAACTATCGTCCTCAGAAAATGATTTAGTTCTGCTACAATTTATGGCAAACTGAATCACGTACTCCATTCGTGGTGCACTTCACGAAGAAGCATCGGGTAGTAAGAGGAGTACCTCATTTCGCGGCCAACGACACACGAGGGGGTAACATGACTAGCACAACTCCCGGACGCCTATAACCTATTCACCTTTGAGGGCGAACACAAAGTTTACAGCTGGGTACACTGTAGGGTCCTCCGAAGATTGAAAATTCAAAAACCACCACGACAGGAATTGGAACTCACAAACATTGGGTTCGTAAACAAGCGTTCTATACAATCCAATATCACGTGAAAAACAACTAACGCTGACCTAGACCTTGAAGCCTATAAAAAGTTTTTTTTAAATTTATGGGTAGATATATAGGTAGATAGCTAGCAATATAAGGCGTTTTATGAGAAACCTTGGCTACCGTAAATTTTCCTTCTTTCTAAAAATATAACATTGTTTTCTAATACATGAAAATGGTATAAATAAATCAAAAAGTAGAAAAAATAAAAATCGTATTCTTTTAGAAAAATAAGCAATTCATTCAATCCCTTCCTGAAGGTTAGTTTTTCATAATTTTAGAAAACTTTATCACTGGTCTCCAATTAACTCTCAGTTAATCTCTTCGGGTTCCTCTGCTCTACAGTGTTAAATAAATGGCAATCAAGTTTGTTTTTAGTTTTCTATTCATCCCAGAAAATATTAATCGATTTTTTCGTGTAAAATTTGAACTAAAAGAAGAGGTACTGGTTCAAACTCGACATAATAAATCAATCGTTTTTACGTGAAATCAAGTTCTTTTTTTTCATGTCTCTTTCAAGTTACGTATGTTAAGTTTCTAATCATGTAAATTATCCCAAGTTAAACTTTTAA
Organism: Pantala flavescens; assembly: GCA_020796165.1. Classification (NCBI taxonomy): domain Eukaryota; kingdom Metazoa; phylum Arthropoda; class Insecta; order Odonata; family Libellulidae; genus Pantala; species Pantala flavescens. The sequence continues at coordinate 19,524,475 of CM036879.1, read as the reverse complement.
GAAAATGTCTAAATTATACATTAAATCAATACTAATTTTAATTAATAATAAAATTAATTTTAATTTTGCTGAATAGCACAGGATTAAGAAACAATTTTAGTGATTACAGTTGACACAATTATCTATGTGAAAGTCTATGATCAGCACAGAGCCATAGGCAAGCTTCAAATAATAAGAAAATAATTCAGTACCCAAACCAAAGATCCAAAGATTTGTCCTTTTTTATTAAATTGTTTAAACATATCACCAAGAAAGTAGACCGAAAAGCTTACGGACATTTTGGTAGTTATATTAGTGCATCTCATTTTTCACTGGTATCCTGAATACCTTAAGGACGATTTATCTACCATCATTTGTCTTCTAGGCTTTTTAAAATAGGCCTTATCCTTCTTCTTGCTCCTTTATAATGCTGGGCCGCTCAAGACGCTCAAAGAGGCCGACGAAAAGTTCTATGCCTGAATACTAAAGTGAGCCTTTGCAAATTATGTAACCCTGATTACAATGGATACATTTTTAACGCAGGACTTGATGGAAGAAAGTGCTTCTCCGCGTTGAGTTTAATATGTAGAAAGGCATAGTTAAGCGTACTCTCGCACACACAACTTTAGGAACTAGGCGAGAATTTTTGATGGAGCTCAGGCTTTTCTGCCTCTATTTTCTTTTGTGACTTAAGCGCCAAGATGAAGTGGCGGCGGAATACGAAAATGTCGCGAAACTGAACAACAGTGAGCTATTTTCTTCGCAAGATTACAAAGGATTCTGGAAAGCTAATGCTTTGAGTGGTGAAGACATCCGTACGTAAGTCTTAATTTTAGAAAAACTGGCATGGATGATGGATGAAATTAGATTGTAGATTTAGAAAGTGCATCGTAATCGATTGGGGAATAAATTATGCTAGAAAATCATTCCCTCTCGAAAACCAATTATCTTGAAAATTGAATGCAGGAATATCATACCTTTGATAGAGTACAATTATTCTTGCAGTTCAATTTTCTAAGATAGATATTTAAGTAAATATTTCAAGATTAAAAATATCTAAAAATGCATGCAAACAATTACTAATGTTATACTCTCATTTGCCAATTATAAAACAGTAGAAGTTTTGAAATAACAAAAACTTCAGGTTAGGATTGTGAAAAATTTACGAAAATTAATTTTCGTAAATTTTTCACAAAAAAGATTAATGACTGTTGAAAGTCTAATATTGCAATAATTCTCTTCAGTTTAAAATTTTAAATCCCTTACAATCGTAGGTACATGAATCAAAGAATGTACAAAAGGAGGAAATAAATTTTGACTTTTTCATATTTCATAGTGACTTTCCATTTAACTAACGAATGCAAATGAAAAAGAGTACTCAAGGCATTCAAGAGTATAATTAAAAGCTGAAACATTGCTTATGATAATACTCGTTTTTATAATATGTAAATAACATTCCGAAGAGATTCTTTACTATTTCCGGGATAATAAAACTCTTAAATTATATTTGATTCCAGCTCCTTTCATTTCATTTCACACCGAGTATTTTTCACTATATAGCAAAATAAAATGATTTGGTTTCCCTCAGCGAATTCTATTTCAGTACAATTCGTAGGAGAGGAACCATTTTGGTGGAAGATATTGTTCTGAGGAAGACCCAAACGGACCAAATCCTTTTAGCGAGGATCGTATATAACTTAAGCGTCTCTCTGGCACACTAAACTTATATTCTCGGGAAGAAAGAGTTCTATCTAAACGATAAGTCAAAATAATTTTATTTTTTTAACGTCTAGGATATCAAATCTATATTCTTTTGCGTAACTCTTACGTAAACAAAATACCAAAGATGAAAATATAATCCCAACTGGGGTATTGTACGTTCAAATAGCCTTAGCTTTCAGTAAGATACACTTATTTAAAGGTTTCAATGATTTCTGAGGAGGTGGCATTAAATTAAGAACAATTTTTAAAATAGAATTTCAAACAAAGACATGCTTCAAGAGTATGTTACGTTATTAACCTTCTCTCATTCAAAGAACTAATAAGCAATACTAATACATTATACATTTGTACACAAAGGTATTCAAAAGTAATACCAGAAAACCAATCTTACAATAAGTAATATAAAATAGTAGATCTATCAACGAATTCAGTCCTAAAAAATATATGTTTGGTCAATTAGAGAAGCCATTCAAAAAGATAGTGATAGTTCTGAGTCTATCGTAAAAATCTACCAATGAAACACTCTTGACAACGCTTATATTCCAATTTACAAGAAAAATCTCAAGAAAAATTATTTTTAAAATATGTTCAGTAAATAAATAGATCAAACCGTATTATCGTATATGACGAGACAAAAAGATCTATCCGGAAAAATGAAACGATGATACACAACAAAGAAGCAGCTCTTCAAATATAAAATGTATTCAAACGAAGCCGATATGAACTTGGTTTCTTTTATGACTCTTGACCCCAAACATTGGACTCTCATCTCCGTCTCTATGGAAATTCTGTATCAAAATTCTTGGATCCCATATCAATAAAACGCGAACTAAGAATTTCACGTACGTAAGAATTCCCATCATTTCATCATCTAACGTTATAGCTCTAAGAGAATGTCGTATACTAATCTAACGGACTAAAAATAATAACCGTATTTTAAAAAAACGTACTTCCTATGAAAACCCATTAAAATCTTCTCCGAAAGCCATCAAAACCACTCCAGGGAGTTTGAGACGCATTTCGAAAATCCTTCTAAAGAATACTTCCTTACGTATACTTTGAAAATAGACGGTATTTTCCGTCATATACGTCAGGGCAGACCTATTTCCCCCCTCATTTCTGGCGAATCCATTTGAGGCCGGAGTCACTCAGTGCTCCTTCATTTCGTGCCCGTCCCAGATCGAATCTCCGGGGTGCCCTCCGCAGACGAAGTGTTGTCGTCTTCTTTGAAGTGGGAAGAGATTGCGTGGTCCAAGGAGCGTCACATCCACAGAATCCCTTTCGTAGAGAAACAATGGAAGACCTTTTATGGTGGAATGGGCTAAAATCCGATGAGTTTTCTTCTTGATTTTTGCCGTAGGTCGGGAGTTCATTAATGCGTCATGCTCAGAGCGATTAAAACATCTTTCGCACACTAACAAAAGGACTAGATATCTTGATTAATTTTCTCAGATAAGAATATTATAACCATCCCGTTTCGAAAGCTGATTTCCTTATACAAATATATAACCTAAATCTGTGCTAACATTTAAATCAAAGCCAAGGATGTTATAAACAACTGACTTAAAATCATTTAAAGATAGGAAAGAAGATACCGTACTAGATGGAATGTAGGACGCACTGGCATATAAGACGCACCCTCAATAAGTTGACCACATACGTGCGATAGCGCGGTACCACAATAACATAATGAGTTACTAGTGCTATATTTCTATGGCTTTTTAGTGAAATTAAACACTCCTAGTTTATAATGAATAGTGTGGCTTAATCTCTTGTATTCTTATGTCATATTTCCCGAGGGTATATTTAAACAACTAGTGTTCAGCACCGATATCAATACCTTTACATATAAGAGTCGGGTAAATTTTTTGGGACCGAATTTAGGAAAAAAAGTGCGTCATATCCGTCATGCCATCGGATTAGGTACCTCGTTCCCTTTCGTTATGAATTTTCTAAACATAAATATTTGCTATTCGTCACAAATGTTGAATCATGTTTTCGAAAATGCTAGAAAGTACTTTTCATCCCGAAGGACGAGTGCCTTAATCGTTCATGTATACACTCACTGCGAATCCAATGTAGATAATGTTTTGTTCCTATGTTTACTGAAGGTTCGCACTTGGTAAACAATACCTGTACACTCAACTCAAATATCGAGAGTAGCAAAAGGATAATGTGTTCGAGCATTTAGATTTGTTTATTTCCAACTACTCTCTTCTGAACTATTCCCGTACAGGTGTTGATATTTTGAGTTTGAACGAAATTTCGACCTTCACCAAAATTTAATTATTTTATTTAAAACTTTTATTTCACTCTTTACTGTTTCTAAATCATCTGTGAATCTAAAAATAAAATTTCATATTAAAATAATCATTTCAAAAATCTACCATTAACCTACATCAATCATCTATTCCAAGCCATAATTTGTAAACAAATTCACTGAGTTTCATAGGATTTAAATTTTAGCACTCCATCTTTCGAAAATATTTCGATGAATTTTAAGCTATATTTTGAATTATTATAATCTTCATATTCTTTACTAAAAGACAAAATTTAATTAAATTCTTAAATAAGATTTATCAGTACTCATTAACGTATTATAAAAATGTTTCACATAACATTAATTATAACAGATATAATTATAATTCCTTGCTGTTCCATAAAGTACGATGGTAGAACTTATTGAATTTTTCAAATCATACATTATGCCCTCGTAGACGGTAATTTAATTCTCTCTGAAGTTATACGCCTTTTTATTCATGGGATGTATGTAGGTCAGACGTATATGGGGATTAGAAGCAGAGCAATCGATGGACATTCAAAAAGATAGCTAAATTCTCGAACTTCAATAGTTGGTTAATCAGCTCATCCTCTATCGACGATGATTAATCATGCCACTGGCTGAAGCAACGAACAATCGACCTTCACGAGAATGAGGGATGTTTACAGAGCAATATATCATTATCCTAGTGAGGGTATACTCCATGAAACATGGGGCTTGTTCTAGTGTGTTGCTATGTGTTCCTCGTTTCTCTTTAGTTAAAGATATCTCTAAAGCCTGTAGATCGTGAATGAGCCTCTTGTCCGTGTGAGAGAGAGGTACCTCGTGTCAAAGCTCATTATCTACTCTCCTGCCTTTGAGGAAGGGAAAAATAAAAAGATGCCTTGGTCATTATCCCTTTAGAATGTGTACAATCAATCAACCCCTTGTGTTCGGAGGCCCCTAGTTGAGACGAGGACACCGGTTGTGAATACCTCGAATACATGCAAGTAGTTTGGGTAATTAACAACCTATAACTAGAGAAGGACAAGCAATGAAGTTCATCATCATACACGAATGTATCGTATATCAGTTGAAACTTGTAATTAAAAATGAGATCAGATGACACATATTTATAATTTTATTACAGAAATATTTGAATGCATCGAAAGAATTGTAGTTAATATATAATATATATGTTTGTGTGTATAATTTCAATGCAGGTTTTAAGTCTATAGAATTTCGATATGTACAATGATAAAAGAGATTTTTGTATTTAATTAGGGAAGAAAATCAACAAAAATAAATAACGTCAAACTATTTCCACTTTTTGTGCTGGTAAAAAAGTTTTCAATATATTTACACGCACATTGAATAATCTTTCTACCTCCTGTAAAACGAATAATAAAATATCCTTAGCATCTTAAAATTTACAGAATTTTCAAATCAATCCTATGCTAAATAAATCCGGCAGTTCTAGAAACATCTCCTACTTAATCACGCTCCATAATTTCTTCTCTGAAATATGCAACAGGGGGCATATTGGTTTACCCTCCCTTACTGAGACGAATTCGATACTCGGCCTAAACGTTACAAATCTAAATAAAAAGGGATAAAATGAAATCGCCAATAAGTCATTTCAAAGAATCGAACTTCGAAAACTTAGGGCGTATATTGTGGAATTAAACTGGGTCATCCTGAGGATGGAAATAAATAGCAATGTGTTCTGAGCCGCGCCTTTGCAGCGTTACTTAGAACCTGTGTAAATCGATAGCTCAGTTGGAGCATCTTATCGCCTCTTTTCCTCGCCTGTGGCTATGGAAACAAACGAAACTGCTCTTATCTCGGCTCCGCGAGGGGGCATTCAATAACATCACGTGCACTGGACACGCCACGGCAAACATTTCGTTCCTCCAATATTATTAACTTTTGCAGGGAGAGCTCGCGAAAATATTGTTACGAGTGTGCAAACGTCTCCAATGTCGCGTATGCGCTTCATCACACATTGTCTTTTTAATTGATATCTTTTACTGAGTTATTCTCGCAGTTAGTTCTTCGAAAATTTCTAGGTCAATGTTGTGACAGAAATCAAAGCCAAAAATAAAAGCCGGAATAAACCCACTTGCTTCATTCTTGAGTTTGCGAGAATTTGATATTGCTATTGTTTGTATTTTGAGGTTCCATTTCAAATATTACGGCCAGTACGTTAAATTAATCTTAAATTTTTTTACACATAGCTTGAGGAATAAAGAAAGAGATGTTATCTTACTTCTTATATTTCTAGGAGACTTTTAGGAATAACGGCGGAGGCAAGAGATTCAATATACCCGCATACTACGCCAAAATTTTTGTAAAGTACTTTTTTTAGTAAAATCTGTTAATGTATGTTTTAACTACACTGACCATTCTCAATGCTTTTATTGTATATAACAACGTTATACTTAAACAAGATTTACGTTATTAATTAATGGGACCAAGCTTTTTATATTATTCTAAACTTTACAAGGATACTTCTATATTATTCAGATAAAAATACATGTATACGAATACCTGAATAGATTTTATGAATGTAAGGATTGAGTATTTATTTATTGGTTTGATTATATATTTTGATAAATGGACCTCTACAAACCGGAGTGAATAAATAAGCCTTATATCTGTGTAATATGAGCACAGTATCTATTAAATTAAAATATTATGATGTTACGGCTAATGTAAACATTACTACTTTTTCAATAAAAAGATTGAGATCATTTTAATAATATTAGAGAATTTTATTTTAATTATAAACACAAATATTATGCTGTTTCTAACACACCTACTTTCATATTGCTTCCATACCGCTAATGTGCGAAAAAATGGAGATGACCTTGAAAAATTTACCACCATTACTTAAGATTTTACGAATTTAAAAACGAAAGAAAAAATCGAGACTTTTCCAAATGATCTATCTTAAACACTCGAGACATTAATTCCCTTCAAATTGAGTTCGCCCCATTACAGGGGACTTCGACAACCTCACACCCCGTAGGAGAACTTCAGAGTTCATTGCTTCTCTTATCGGTAAATACACGATCGCTCCTGATCTCCAGTCGCGTAGTTATTCATCGCATCGAGTGAATGAAGTCTTGGAAAGGGAGTATATATCAGAACCCGCGAGTTCACAACGGCAGAAGAACAGATGGCAGTCAAATGGTGCGGAAGTAAATGGAAAGGGTGTGGCGCGAAGGAAATCCTGTGACTTCTCGAAGGAAATGGTAGAAAGTGAAAGACAGCTGAGTTTCTCCATGGAGACGGCTGATGAAAAAGGAGAGGGGAAATTAAACGGCGATCGTGGAAAGAGAGCTGTAATAGGCATCGAGAGAAGAGTCAAGTGCGGGGAAAGGAGAGGTTTGTGAAGGAGATAAGGTTGTTGAACCAGCAATAAGGAGAATCTTAGAAGAAGCTGAAACGCGGAAAGTTTTGAATGCAAAGCGTCCTGATCGAAAGAGATATCCGCTAAAGTGAGTCCGTCGAGACAACAATTGTGATTACTTTATTAAGTTTACACGCAAATCCCTTCAAAATGGAGAGGTATGATCGCGCGCATTGACTTGAATCGGAATTATTCAAATTTCTCCGAGGAACTTTTGGAATGCTCATTCAGATATGTGACTATGAATGACTAGATTGTGCGTTGACTATGAATGATTCCAGTCGCACGAGCGATTTCACTTGTTTTTGATATTGAAATTTTCTGTGCATTAGGCAGGAGAATAAAATATGGATTTTATGTATTGCGTAACACTTTATACTAAAGCAATTACGTCTTTTTGTATACCTATAGAAAAGAAAGAAATTTCAATTCTTTACAATGAAAATTTTAAAAAAAACTCTCAAGAACTCTAAGTAAAAAAGTCATTCAAGAGCAAGCTATCCAACCATTAAGTGATAACTAAGTAATACACAAGATTTTAGATTGCTATGTATATTGAAAAAAGAAAACATTTCTGAAAGATCTATAATAATAAAACATTTATCTTCTTTTTCATCACAAAGAAAAATACATCACATTTCGATGAATTTATAGTTTAACATTTGCAATTTAATTTTGTTTTATATTTTATCAAAGACCGCACAAGCATCCTCTTACAAGGCAATTACAGTGTGGTCGTAAACTTAACAACGGACGTCTCAAACATCCAGACCCTGAGAAGAAAAATTCCTCCTCATCCCGGATTTGAACCCGGGATCTGTGAATCTGAAGCCTAAGATAAACTAAAAAAAGACTCTGAAGAGATCGACTATTAAAAAAAAATTCAAATATTTAAATACGATTAAAATTCATCGAAGTGAAGGATTACTATTATTCTCATTATTAATCATGTAGATTATCCTGTAACGGTGCAACAACTAATCAAAATTTACTAATATTAATAGGCTGCTCAATGAACAGCATACTAAACCTGACAAAGAAAAATACCCCTAATATAATCATCGCTCATTATTTCGATGAAATAGAACGCACGTAGATAGGGTTGAACCGTGCTCCGAATAAATTCACCACTTCGCGAAAGTAAAACGGGAATTAGGTAGAACTGCTCCTCGTTTTTTTCCTTAAGGAAGCTATTACTCGGATAATGAAGCCATTCTGAGGACGACAGGGAATAATTTAGCGCGTTCTGTAGTCGGCCGATCTAAATGAAAGTGAACGAGGTCCTAAGAAACTCAGCGTTGGCCGCAAACAGGGAGGTTTAATTAGAGCTGAATTATAGGGAGTATACGTTCACAGGTGTCCTTTGTTAACCTCGCCATGCCATTTAAGCTCATAACGCAGAGTCTAGTTTCGCATCTGCATCTTCTCCAAAACATTACTAGACATTATGCCTTCCTCTAAGAGCTCCGTAGGTCACCGCTTTTTAGTATAAATCTCTATACTAATGGAGCCATTTTCATTAGGTTAAAAAAAGGAGCAGAAGCAAATGAACAATAAAGGAGGCGAAAATGGTATTAAACCGCGAATATAAGGTTCTTAAGAGTGTGTCGGCTGTATTTAAGAAGATGAGGAAATGGGCGCGTGAGATGGGATGAACGTGCGTCGAAAAATGGTCAGGTTAAACCAATTGGAAAGCGAGGAGTGGGCCGAATTGGCAATAAAAGGGGACGACGGAGCTGACAACGGTCTGAATTTTCTCCTCCCAAAAATGCACTCGGCAAATCGAAAAAGTTTGGCGTTGGAAACGAATCTAATATTGCTTTTCGTTCGGTAGAATCGGCCCGAATACCGTTTCTGGAGTTTCTGAATTTTAATTTAACGAGTGTTCGCAATGATATAAACGGAAACATCGTCCTATTAAGCTCAAGTATTCTATAAATGTTTAATTCCATGTCGTTGGGTCGCTAATGCGTGTAGATCACTTATGCACTTCGTTTAAAAATTGAATGAATATTGAAGATGAGTATAAAAAGGCTGGAAACAGATATATGTAGTTTGTGTTACTGAAAATATTCAAATTCATAAAAATTTTAAAAGTTCATGGCTCAATTAGATCTTGTAAAAACATAATTCTTACTTGTCATAGATTTGTGTGTATCTATGAGTTATATAAATGAATATTTACTTAATCATCCTGCAAAACTCTGGAACTAAATAAATACGACTGAAATAACCCATCGCGGAAATGGTAATAATTAAAGTGAAATACGAAAATAAATATATTTTTTAATTTTTTAGTATCTTTTCCCCCACTCTCAGATAGATTGACATAAGGAGAGGAAACCAAGAATAATTTTAAAACCTTTCACTTGTTTCCATTTAATTATTATTTGTTTCATTGTCAAATTTCGTATTAGTGCATTTAACGATTTATCATTATTTATATTTACGTTTTGATATTTATTCTACGCCTATTTTTTCTCGGACCCTTTCTGGGATTCATCCTTCGATACTACAATTAAAACCCAAAAATAACATCTCCTTCCAAGATAAATCAATTTTAGAATAAAGGAGAAAATATTTCATGAAGTTTAGAACCATCAAGTCTCACAATTGAGAAAAGTTTACATCAATGAAGTATAATTCACACTAGAAGATAAGTCCTAACAACCACAAGCAATGAATTGTTCATCAATGAACTCAAGCTAATACAGAACCTCATAAGGCTTTAGAAAGTCTAAGAAAAAATTGGAATTAAGGAAAAAAAGGCTCGAAAAAGATTATACCCGATTTACCAGAATCCTTGAAGCTCCAGAACCGTTCTCAGTTTGAAGAAACTGCTGAATAAACTTTGGGGGAAACTTCTTTGGTTAAAACATTGCCTCGAGCTGTTTTAGAACTGCCGCTGAGGGGAGTTGGAGATCTTAACACCCTCTCTTTTTATATCAAACGCGAGAGAAAAAAAGAAATTTGCCCGGCATCTCCGAAAAATTTAAGTATATCTATAAGTTTTCCCATTTCGCCTTCTCAACTCACTCGAGCGTTGTAAAATACGAAAGTTTCAGCTATAAAAGTTAGATATTAACTAATACTTCCATTTCCTTTCGCTACGGGAAGATAGGCGGTAGTGGAATCGAAGTTTTTCCAATGGAAGTGCCTAGTGTCCACTGTATCCATAAACGTATATTATGGTCGTTTTCATGATCCAATCCAATGTTCTGATCAATATTCCAGTTTCGTTTTATGTTTCTACTAGGCTAGGAGATTCTTGGAAAATTTTCCTATACTTAAGCATGAATATTATACGTATTTTTGTGGAAGCAATTTTCTCTGAATCCCATTGTATAAATTATTAGATAGGTAATAATGGACACGAAAAATTTCGAAATTCCATAAAGTATACGATGAATATTATTAAGCTTGAAAAATTAAAACGAATTACTCCTTAATATCACAGCTGCAGAAAAAGACAAGCAAGTAAATATTTCTCCATAACTAATTAAATGTCTATACGAAAGGATAGGTACTTTAATTTGATATACAATATATGCACACAAATACTAGTCGATAAAGTATTAACACTTGAATCATAAATTACTTTTAATGTATTTTTCTCATACAAATTTATTCTTTTACCTTCATGATATTTTAATTTACCTCTTATAGTGAATTTGGAGATAGCATACATTACGGAGTATTTCCCATTCGCATATTAGAGTCGAATTTAAATCAAACAAATTTTACAAGCCGTTGTTGCATAAAAATCGTGCGTAAATATTAATTTAAATAAGGAAATTGTATCTCACTACTTACTAGCGACTGATTCGTTATTTCTAAAATTCTATTTCCATACGTTCCTCTAATTCAATAGTTGTCCAACTTCCGTAAGTGATTTCGATACTAACAACCCAGATTTACGATCATTGATAGTTAAATAATGCCCGTGGAGAAATACGTTTGTGTAAGAAGATGTATGGGAAATGGGGAAGAGCTGTATATCGGAGAATGCTTCTCAGCCAATTTAAGATCTCTTCCTTTTATAAGGAAATTCCTAAGAATAAAAATCCGATATTTTTCGTTTATTTTTTGAGGGAAGAATGGGGCTGTCCTTTCACATCGATTTTTTTCTTTATCCAGAAGTCTACTCTGTAAATCCTTTGAAAGGGGAATACGGTTTTACGTTAATAATTGATCCAAACATAAAGGGAATCCTTTAGCCGAAATTTCAAGGATATTAGAATAAATCTCCCTTTTTCAAAATAAAAATGCGGTAACAGAAGGAGCTAAAAGAATTTTATATGTATGGACAGGTAAACCTTTTTGGATATTCAAATAACTACGATGTACAACGAAAATTTTTTTAGAGACACGACATTCGTTAGGTTCAGTTAGGAAAGTTGTATCACGCATAAAGTCCTCTCAAGGAGGCAATATGATTTATTTTTCGGTAATGATATGTACTCCTTATATGAGGTCCTATTTAGTAGAATTAGAGCATCTCTATAGGTTATTCAGTTATTAAAATAAGCTTTCATAATCCTTTGTATCCAAGGATATAGCGTATGTCCAAAACTATTAAAAATAAAACTTGTAAAATATATAAAGTAATAACTTTAGCATTTATAGGCCATATATGATTTAAATCATTTTCATTATAAGAAATATGTACTTTCATTGATTTTAGATGCATATAAACAGCTATATACGCTAATACAGTAAATTAATTAATTTTCTGAAAGTAATACGTTAGTAATCAATATCGCATTTATTTTAAGCTATTTTGATAGATACGAATTTCAGTCCAAGCTATTCTATAAAACATTATTAGAAAATTCATCGGAGAAATAGAATAATTGTACTGGTGTATTATCGAATAACTTATAATGAGTTTTTCAGTTCACCATATGGAATTCGGTTGCTTTTCAAACTATTATAGAAAGCTGAAATAATTTTGGTGGTCATTGAACCATCCCAAATCTCTCTGAATGCATGCGCACAGGGGTCGTTGGACTTTGAGAGAATAAAAAGTTTGATTGAGTTGATCCCAAGCATTATGGAACAATTTCAAATTGGTTTCATTATTTTTCTGTCTTCCATGATTAATTTGTAATCAGGATCATTCAGCTCATCGAAAATTGATGAAGAGTATGGATTTCACGTGTCGAACTACATTAGTCATAAGTGCTGCGTTAAGTATTTCCTATATTGTAAGATTACGCAATCATTGAGTAATTCAGACCACAAAAGCTAAGGAAAAGTGTAAAATGATAACATGACGGATTCGAACCCAGGTTCCTCACTTCCCAGGCAGGTAGGCAGGGTTTTTCTGCAGGGACTTATGTTCCTTAAAGTCGCTGTTTTTGTTATATGTTCAACCTTAGCAATGAAGTCAAACGAACTCATCATGTGAAGTTATTGTCAACTATTCTTATATTTTCGTTAATAGGGACTATTAAAGTCTCATTTTTATGCTCTGAGAACTATTTTCGACTCACAGAGCCAATACGGCATAATAATTTCAACACAATTAAAGAATTGAGTATTTTAATATCATATTACTTAAAACAAGCGTTCATTCATGATGAATATAAAGAGTGAAATTTAAATTTTTAAATAACTCAGTAACACACGATCAATTTTACAAAGTACCACTTTGACGATAAATGAGAATAGAATAAATGACAAAATTAATCGAGGTAGCGCTGATAATGATTCTGGCGCATTCATTGCGATTATCAATAAGTAATAGCTCGCTACAGAACATAAAATTTCAAAGCACTTTGCAGCCATAATATTTCACCTGAAAACGAATCGCAGTATACATTATTCGCACCCATTCACCCTTTTATTATTCATTTAGCCTAAACTGCAGCATTATCGAGCGAAACCGCAATATTTTGATCCAGATTTCGATGTTAAACCATGACAGATGCATTTGTTTCGAGAAACGAATTCAAAATTTTCATCGAGTGAAAATGTTTCTCATCAAACAAATACGAACAATTTCGAATGAACACGAGACAAAAGCGAGATTAAATTGGAAACAATGCGAGCTCCAATATCGAGGAGGGCAGATGTTACATTTTCAATAATATGGGTTGAATTGAGGAATGAAACAATTCAGAGAGCGTGCGAGGATCTCTATCTGTTGTGTGTGAAGTGCAGAGAGTGAAGAGGGCGCGGCAATTGCTGAACGAGGCGCGAGGATGATTCTAAGAAAGCCGAGGAGGAATTGCTTTAAGTGGATGACGGTGGTGGAGGGAATAATTCAGAGATCGGGCTCGTGGGAACAATCTGGAGTGAAACGTGGCGTTTAGCGCTCTGTTGGTCATATCGTGCGATTATCGCAGCCGCCGTTTCTGGAGATTTAGGAGAAGAAAAGAGCAGGGATGCTTTCGTCCGTGAAGGAGGCAGCGAGTCGGATTTTCTTGCGGCAAACTCGCTCACAAACGAAATTAATAAAACTTTCGAGCCTTTGAAAGAAAGCGGGATCCTTTCCCCAGAAGAAACGAGTCTTTTGAAATAATTTTGGGAAAGTTTTGGGACTGTCTTTCGGAAAAATAAAAAATGTTAAAAAGTGAAGCTCCAGTAAACAAACTGGTACATCCATCATCTGGCTCAACTGTTTTATTGAAGTCAAACGCGATGAGATTTTTATGGGATAAAATATACGATGTAGTGATTACAATTCGTAACCATTAATATTTCTGAGAGTTAGACGCCTTCCTCTGCTAAAGAGATTAATGACTGACACTAACAACCTTCGTGGTTGATAAAAATTTCTTTGAGATAAATTCCTTTACTAATCTACAAATTTAATGAAAAATGAACAAAATTTATAATTGAAGATATACTTGCCAGTTATCTATAAAAGAAAGTAAAGTCTTGGGACTTTGACGCATATCAGTAGATGATAATTAATAAAGTATGCTATGAATCTAAAAAATAATTTTTCTAATGCAATTAAAAAATATCCTAGATGAATGCCAATTTTAAGTTCATTATTTTTAATATCTGTTTCTATGTATGTCAATATTTATCAGAAAGGAGGAAATAAGGAAGAAACAAGTAACGATTAAAATTCGAATTGAAGAATAATAGAATTTCTTAAAATGGGCGATAACGGTTCAAAAACGGCGGGTACAAAAATTATATCCTTCATATTTCATATTTGATCCTTCCATAGTTCTGCTTCAAACTCTCTTAACCTTCATGCAAGCTAGACTGAGTAAAGTCAATTTGAAGTTTGTAAAATTAGGCATTAGATATCACGAACATGTTGTAAGAAAATCATAAAAAAGAAGGAAATCTATCCATCTGGTATCTGAGCTGTGATGATGAGGTAAGAAAATGGAGAAAAATAATGTTCCTCAGTTAAAAGTTGCACCAGATACTTGTATAACAGTTATTTACAGGTAAGGGTTTTTTTGGGAAGACTATTCGTTATATGAGCTAAGTAGATACCTACGCACCGACTCATACATAGGGCTAAATCATAAAATAATTGGGAAAAAAATGATTATTTATCTTTCCTTGATTAAACTCGAGTAAATCAGAGACTGAAAGCCTTTAAATTGGAATTCGAGAAACAATAAGACAGAGAAATACAAATTACGAAACTATCTCAAAATCTACGATTCATATTATTATTTTAAACATTACGTATAGAGTCAATATGAGATTAAAAACCGATTTACAACAAACATCCTCATAGTAAATATAAAATAGAGATATCAAAGGAAAAAAATAAGTTCTGGTGGTCACTTAAGTTTTGTAAGATAATAAAAACAAAACCCTATTGCCAGAAACTTTTTCCACCTCTTTCTCATTCCAGTTTGACAAATACTGAAGGAGAAGTTTATAGAGATAAAAATCTGGAATCCTCAACCCAAACACACTATAGCGCATTTTATGACTCAACCCCATCAATTCCCCGAGACAAATTCCCTTTAAACTCCTCTTGCACCTAGAGATCTTCGAGAAAACAAATCCGAGTGGAGCACGAACGTCGCGCTCAATTCTCATCGGCAATCTCCAAGGGTAACTGACCTACGCGACGGTTACTTGGCGGAAAATATCGAGCGACCGACGGATTCCGGAGAGTGGTGCAAAAAGCGGCTCAAGACGTCGTTTCGCCCGCCACTCCGAAAGTCTCGAACGCCGTCCAATCGTTCGGGGGATTCATCGCTGTCAGATACCATCTCTGGAAGACTCTCTTCTCCGCAAATACTCGCCTTGCATTCCAATAGGGATATCTCCCGAGGCTTTAAAAAGTAAATAAGAACGTATGTGCGCATAAATTCGGCTTTATCGCCTTCGAAGATTGCGAGTGCAGCGGAAAATGTTTCCTATAGCAACGGATGCGTCGTAAGGATCCGGACTGAGCGACCGAGATACGCTTTGAGAAACTATCGGTAGCGAATACTTCCGAAATGCTACTTTAGGTACCACTTTGCGAGTGGAGATAAGCCTTCGGAATCCTACCCTTAGCTGGAACGAAAACTGTCTCGCAAAAGGACCGATTAACATTTAAATTACTTGGAATCCGCGGAGGAGATCTGCCGCCGAATAGAAAACGTATCCTTTTCTTAATGTCCCTTCCTATTAGGACCTCCTTTTTTTATTCTGACGAAGACTAATTGGCCACATTTCACAATGGCTCGAAAACTTCCACCGAGGGAGATATAGTACGTGCGGAATAAATAAGGGATGAGAAAACGAGACGGAAGGGGTCTCCGGGTCGACTCCGGCTGAGCAATCTCGCAAGAGAAAGCAGCGCTCCTTTATTTTGGGATGAAAGAAAGGGATTTTTGGGTACTAGATTAAAGAAAAAGGGCGGAGAAGATGAAGGAGAGACGGTAGGAATGTAAAATAATGAGAGGAGACGAGGGGAGGACCGGTGGATTATTTCGGCTCGAGAATAAAATCTCCGGGATATAAACAGGTTTCATTAGCTCGTTGTGTCCAAAATTTGCGGGAAATCTCTCGTAACAAAAGGAGCAAATACTCGCTTTTACGAGGAATACGGAGAAAAATCGGCATCTTATCGGAGGAAATGAATTGGGAGATGAAACTCGAAGCGTTGTTAAAAAAGTGTAAGGAACAAAAAAAAGGAAGGAGTTACGGACAAACGAGGAGCGAAATCAAAGTGAGCGGAAGGAATATTAGAAATTTCCGGAACAATAATGAGAGTTGAAGTGGTAACCCTTATAATGTTGGGTTTTTAAGAGGATTGCGTACGGAGCAGAAACGCGTAATAGGCAGGGCTTTCTTTTCTTGGAATATTTTTCCTTTGTTCTGAAAAAGAAATTTCGGCAAGAAGAGAAGAGATATAAAGCCTCTTCATGCTTATCAATTAGAGCGAAGAGGTGGAAAACTCGGAAATGGGTTTACCTGAATACCAAAACAAGGAAACGTATTTAAAAGGATGAAAAATGGCTATGAAATTATACGATTAGCCTAACTAAGTGGATCTGAGCTGCGAGGAAAAAAGATTCATGAAATCATGGTACTTAATTCAGGTTAAAATATTTAAAATTTAATTAAATTACAACTACTCCATATCTAATCGATTATTTTCGATATTTTACATGAAAGATTTTTATACTAAAGGCCTAAATCGAATATTTATTTTTGAACAGGAGTTATTTTATTGAAAGTGATAGAGTATTTGATAAGTATAAACTTTGACGTACGATCTGCTTTGAAGTTCGGATTAAAGCAAAAGTATGATAAGTTTTTTATGCAGAAATCTATACATCCTAAGTACAATTTCATTGTATTCAGCAAAGAAACAGCTGTCAAAGAGATTTATTGTATCATAAACCTAAATAATGCCTCGAAATATATAGCATATATTTATAGAACTTCACAATTTAGCTTTCAAAATAAAACCCGCATCCGTAAAGTAGCTACTTCTAAAGCTATATTAATAATGTGTATAATATATTCCATAGTTCTTTTTCCTACTTAAATTTCGGAAATCACATTCTTCTTGAAGTTTAAAAACCGAAAAGAAATTCGTTTAAAGAACTGTAACCTATAAAATAAAGGGAAAAGATTTCGTTTGAAAATTCTCAATTTTATCATGAAGAAACCGAGCTAAAGTCAATCAAATACTTTAGAATTTTATGTCATTCACCGTTGAGCCAAGCCTTGAGATCATTTCCCCATTTTTACATCGTTAAAGTCCACATTCCTATACATGCCTAATCAGTTACGTATCATCGGTTCATGCATGATCGGTGACAGATGCTCGTCGAGTAAGAAGAATCAGGTTCAGGAGTGCCAAACTCTATACTTGAATTGAGGTCCACTCTACCTTTACGCGACAAGACCAAAATCGCTTACCAACTATCAAGGTTGACTTTCCCAATAATCCTCACATTTGCATCGTGTGCGCACGTGTAGCGATCTTTTGATTGAGATAACCGGAGCAAGAGGTATTTCGCCACAAAGGTGAGCCCCTGGTGATCGCATAAATCGGTGCACGGACCGCAGTGTGTCCGGTGCAACAGACGCTATATCGCACGAGTGACGTCACGTCCCGCTGTCCCAACCGTATGACCCACTTAAAGCAACATGGTCTTCCCATTTCCAGTTTTTGCTTCCCAAAATGAGATCGCTTGCCCCTGAAGGACCGATCTGATCCAGAAATTGAAATCCGGCTCTGCCAGGGTTCCATCCTAGGGCTGAATAGGGACGTTCTAGAAACATCTAAGAGTAGTTTAAAGGCTTAGCATAAGTCCACTCTATTAACCTTCACATGCTCATCCCATCATCCACCACAACGCGTTTACTTTGAGCTCCTGATGTCCGGTTACTGGGCGAGGATGACCAGCTATCAATTTCAGAGGATAATTCACTATTATAACTTAATTTATTCATGAATCGTTTGAGCAATATAAATTAATAGTATGATGGTACGTACGTATGAGCTTCGAATATACATCTGACTATTAAATCGTCTCCGGAGAAAGTCAAAAATATTTTAGTCGATAGTAAAGATAAACATAAATACGGTGAAAATAAAAGGACAGATCTTGTTATTCATTCCATTAAAATGAATATGCTCTAGAATGTAAAAACTTATTGACCGATATTCAAAAATCGTCCTCGTTTTTCAAATTCCTTATATTATTTTTAAAGAAAAACTTAACAAATTACGATGCAAGAGAAACATTTTACCGTTAAAATAGAGTTATTTCTGACTTTTAGTTTCTAAAAACTCTACATTTTGGATTTACGTTGTATAATATACCTAAGGTATATTTTGATAAAAATGCAAAGAATCTCAAAATTAATCGTAAGAGAGCTTCCTGTGTATTTATGAACAAGAGTAAAAAAACAGTATGATTTAAGTGAATTTCTTAAATCCTATGCTACACAGGGAGTATATTTTAATAGTTGGGTTCATTATTGTATATTTATCTCACACCGAAAGTTAAAGTTTAATACAGAGCATCGTAAGGATAACGGAAGTTGTACATTTATAATTCAACTAAACATTTTTAATGATAAAAGTCACTAACGCACTAGCCGTGAACTCAAAATACTGGGAGAATATACCTGTATTACATCCTGTATATGAAATTATCCTCCATTCATTCATAACCAAACAGCACTAAACGATGAGGAAAACAACAAACTCAACAGAAGACCTATTCAGTGTATGCACCCATTCTTAATTGTGGTGACGAGAGGTCAAATTATGGGGTAAATGTTTTGATGGGAAGGTTTCCCGGAAGGAGCGTATAAAAGCTTAACCGTAGTAAGAAAGGTGGGCGTGATATCGGATAAGACTGTTGTAGACGAGTGTGATGAAGACTATAGGGCTAAAGACGACAAGGAGAGTGTGAGGAAGTGATGTATGGGATATTCTAAAGGGAAGTTTACTGAAAGGACGTCGACCTTTCTCAGACACTGTAAATCTCTCGATCTCTTCAAAAGGACTTCAACTTTACACTCAAACTTCTCCCATTGCTTTAAAATGTGGAGATATTAATAAAGGATAGGAAAACCAAACACTTTCCTTGCCGCAACTCGATATTTGAAAAGAAAGACGTGTCTTTTAAATATTAATCAACCGATAATTGACATCTACACGGGACTGAATGTATGACATCGCGGATTCCGTAAATATTTCATATCTCTTGCATATTGAAAATGATGGGGTTAGGATCGGAAACTATAACGTGGGTCAACAGATTTGGTCTTTATTGACGTACAAATATGCTGGATTGCCAATTGCTAAGAAAGAGGAGATAAAAAAATAATGGTGAAATTTAGTTGAACAGCGAAGTTCAAAATAAAAAAGGGCTCTTTCTAATTTAATTTCCTAATTTTTAACTCCTATTAATTAATAGATGAATTTCATTATGAATCTTTTAAGTTTAAATTTTATGGCATCATGAAATTTGACAACAGAGCAATTTTAAAAAATTAATGATTAATCATGAACACCATTTACATTCAGCTAAGAGTGAGCGTTAATCAAATATTTTATCCAATTTTATCCAATTAACATACATAAATAAGATATATCTTAGTTCTTCTATATGCCACTCATTTTTAAATTCCTAAAAATCTAAATTTTTTGTGTCACAAGACGATATTTGTTATTTAATTTATTGATCCTAATATGAAATAACATAAAACAAACAAATCTTAGAAAAAAAGAACTAAAATATTTCATATATGACTCAAACATCTCCTTCGATCATCGTTGGGTCTAATACACAACGTCATGATTTTTTCTAATTTCATATCGCCTTTTGAAGCGGATTGACACTGGGTGGCATTTACTGTAAACTCTAAAACATTTATCGTTATATATATGTAAAACCATGCGATGAACGTATCGATTGCTATTCTGATAAAATTCATTAATGAAATAATACATGCTATGCGAAATAACACCCTGAATGAACACAACGTAGTATAATTAAAAACTAAAATACAAATAGTAATAGTAACATTTTATTGTAACAGAAAATCGAAACATAGTTACTCTATCCACGAATTTCCTCTGCTCGTTGAAGTTTAATTTATTTTATATTTCCTTCTCAGGAAAAATAAAGCATAAATATTTTAATGTTCCATCATGAATCCACAACAGAACGCATTTGTATGTAAAGAAAAACGCAATCGCTTGAATGCTGTTTCTATTTAACAAACGATAACTGATGTGTTTCGACTTGATCACCCAAAGGAATTCTACGAGAGTGAAAGGAAGTGGAGTGGGGATAGCAAAGATTCCAAAATTAGTTCCGTAGAGGAAATTAATATTTTGAAACCCTTCCTTCAAAATCGAGGATGTAGTTAAGGTTTACACTTTCACGGAGAACCTAATTAGCCTGTGCCATCATGTTTACTGAACGAGATTTTATTTTAGCCTTTTTGGACGGATTTCCTATTTCATCTGATTCGAACTCGGATGATGAGCCGGAGAAGATTTTACATTCAAACATCCGATTTCCCTTGCGAAAATTAGCTGTAATTTTATGACTTTAAGGCGCATATAAAATCCCAAATTTTGGTAAAAAGTCGGAAACGAACCTTATATTTCCCTGCGCATTATGTATGAATCTTTTTCTTGCGTTGAGGTTAGGTGACCTGAAACCAATGCCTCAGTTCACACTGCGCTAAAAAAATCAGTCAAAATGTTTAATGTGAGTTTGGTAAGAGACAAAGCAACTCTATCCTGATTGCAGAAGTATAATCACCTCTCAAAAAGGTCTTTACGTCAGCTTTCCTTCAAGATAAAGGTTTGGTGACAATATAACTATTCTGCAATTAAGAAGAAAACATTTCTTTTACGTCAATCACTTATCCAGATACGTACAGTGCTTCAACATTATGCTAGGTAAGGATTGCAAAATAGCACCTGTTAACAAACGTGCATACATAACAGATTTCGAACACAATACCATCAGCAAAGGAGAAAAACTTGACGATAGATAATCTGAAAGCGGTTTAAATTTAGCAAATCGATAATATAGAGGTAGAGGAAACAAAATGGCCTTCATCAAATAAAGAAAATGAAAAAAATCTGCGACAGAATATTAGCTCATTTACAATGTTAGTAATAATTAAATTGTCCACGCATTAATTTGCTACACATAAGCTAAAACGAGGAGTAGTGGAAATATCGTTCATTCATCGACATTCATCGTTTGCTTGTCAAAGTGAATTATTATATAATTCCTTTCAACGGAGGGCAAAGTAGATGTTCGAGTATCGCTGCTCCTTACATAGTTCGCGGGTCTTTCTTATGAACAAAGTTAGTTCTTGTACTTTGTGAATCGAGTAATCTCCCTGTTGTGTTTCGCCATTTCTTATCAATCCTTTAGCTATGGAATCTTGACAATTCCTCGTGGTTGAAGTGATTGAGACCATATTGATGTGTTAAGTGTATATCGGAGCAAATAAAATTCTTAACAGATATGCCAGTTCAGTAGAGGGAGCATTGTGGCGTCCTCATATGTGCGTTAATGAAGCAGAAAAGTGAGGATGCGTGGTTCAAAGGAAAATAAAGGTTAGAAGCCTCGTCCCATTGGAAAATATTTGGAACTTTCTTTGTTTGTGTTCACAATTAAAACTAATATTTTTCTTCTCTTTTTTCATTTTTTTTACCGAATAATGTTCCAAAGTTGTTTTTACTGTTTACGTCTCAACTATTTATGCTACTACGCATTTTTAATCCGATGGTCGAGGCTAAGAAATAAGTACAGAGCTTTAATTCTGAAATATCCTTTTTCCTTTAATTTCAGGGACGTCGAATAACTTGATAGGGAAGGATATCAATTAAGGAATAATAACACAGGACGGTTGGTTTTCAAGATGTGGATAGATAATGTGGACAAACAACAACAATTGAGATAGAGTACCATGGCTACAGTGTAATTTTAATGATGAAATGTAACTAAAGATGTCAATTATGGTAAAATTTAATAAAGATTATTTTTAAATTACTTTATGTTCGTGTTTTAAAACGTGTGTAAAACACATTTAGAAAGAAAACCTATTTTCATGAGTACATTTTCTTTCTAATCTGGATTTATTTAAACTTTTTTCATATCAAAAGCCTTTAGCTATAATGATATTGTGAATGATTAACTCTATTTAGCATTATATGTGTGTTGATATTGTAGCGGAAAATAAATCAACCCTAAATTCCAATCATTGATTCACTTGATTTTCTCTTTATTTATGAAGAAGATAAAATGGGGAAATATCTAGTGAAGAGGAAATAAAATTCTTCACTCGAGAAGAATTATAATGATTGGAAATTTCATTCATAAAAAAGATTCATTATTACAGCCTAATTCATTCAACTGACTAACTGTTATGATAGTACTTCTTAATATTATGATTCAATCCTTCTTGTAAGCAATTCTACGGGCATCCAAACCTTAGGTGAAAAATAGTACGAAATTTATAACAATATATAAAAAAAAATCAAGTTTCTCAAATGATTTACAGAATAAAACTCCTCTACCTCCTAACATCCCTTCATCAACATTTCTAATTCGAATATAAAACTCGTGTGATGATATACATCGATATCATCAATACGGGTGGCGAGAATAAAGTGAATGTGTGCGATAGAGAACCTTTTTAGAGAAAGCACGAAGCGAGGTTGTGAAGGGCTTTCCAATTTCGCTAATTCCATATCATGCGACGTGATTTGGATGCATACCCACGGGAGATTCATCCTTTTCGCGCCAATCCCATTATTAACCGGTGAAATTTAATTAACCTTCTTTTCGTCCTTCTGGAGGAGCGTGATGACGTATTCTCCCACTGTGACGTCAAATGTTCCAACGTTCCGGAGCGACTCCTTAAAGGAATCTGGTTACATGAGGAATCTGCGTGAAATACTCTACGTACGCTAAGCACGGAGTGCGGAATATTTATATTGAAATTATGGAGGCGTTTATATTCCAACTATTCCCGCTGAGGCATCAACATCGCGAGGGAGGAATGTGTATAACATTCCCGTTCTCGTATTTCCAAAGATGAAGGGTTACATTCTCGAGAAATGCGTCTGGATGATGGGTGTTTCAAAGACATATTTTTACTCTTGAGGTTAAATAGATAGCTCCTCAGCCAATACACGCATCTATGAAAAACGTAGTTACACTTTTACGGTAAATTGATCATCTATTTAAGTAAAATCTAGGCCTTCAACGTCACGCAGAGTAAAAGAATCTACTGTTAGGCCATGATGAAATTCTTTGTTAATCATTTTATCGAGTCAACTCACAGTAGAATTAATATTAGCATTTATTAATCATATCGAGTCATCTCATAGTACTTTCAACAATCTCATAGAATAGTATGTTTTATCGGTAATTAGATTAACAAAACAATTATATATTAAGAACATAAAAGTAAAAAGAAAATAATATTGCTGCTAATATTGAGAAGAATTACGCTGAGCTTAATCAAGTTATATCGAGAGGTTCCCATCAACTTAATTAAATGGATATGGGATTCGTTTATTCACCTTTACAATACATGGATTCACTGGAGAGAAAATAAATCTTTCCCGCTTCACAAAGCAACTATCAGAATACTGCGAATTCACGAATAACGCCTATTTACAATATGCTTGCTGACAAAGCATGTTTTGGCAATAAACCGTCGGGTGTTTGTTACGGACCTTTATTCGCGCAGCGAAAATTTTCGCAAAAGCATGCAAAATCTTTCATAGCATATATTCTCTGGCAAAGAGCGACGTGTTGTAAGTATTGGCAAAGCTCACTGATAATCAACTATTTTAAATGCAAGGTATTCGTATGCGGAGAGTTAACATTAAAAAACCTGCGGGATATTTTCGTCGATCCATGCAGTTTTTGAACATGGTTTCATATGACCAAGAGTTTATGATAGAAATTTTTATTATGTTAGGAATAATTTTGAATAAAGTTTAAATATTGTATTCCCTTAGACGATTTAGATTTAAGATAAATAGTTTTGTTTTGTTATAAATAGAAATTTAATAATTTTTATAATAATTGTTAAGAAGATGCAGTATGAATTTGTTCCTAGAATTATTTGATATTTTCCTTATTAATAATATTTCGTACTTGGAGTTACTAATTTTCTGAAAATTGAATCCAATTTTTTCCATTCCAAGCAAATTCATCATTATTTCGTCAGGAATCTTTATACCATTCCCTCTAATTTTGAATACAGTAATCGCACAGTTAAATACAATATTAATAAATTTATCTTAAACTAATGTATTCATATATAAGCATAGAATATCTATATAATATTGAATCCTTTACAATTTCTACGCATATTAAACTTGGATGTTTAACTGAGGAAACAATATTTAGACAGAAAATGAGCAGTATTCGATCACTGAATTTTCTATAGCTTCAAATAAATTGAAATTATATAAATATAAAACCAAAAAAACACGTTAAGTGTCATATCAATCTAACACTATACGATATAGGGTCTTACGAAAGTTTAACTGAAACAATCCAAATAATGCGTTCGCAAGTACTACTGTAAACAAAAATAAATAAAAATGCAAACATCTCCGCTGATTGAGGATGATCGATAGTGATCGACTAAACCTTGATGTGTAAATGCTGTTCGAGTAGGCTTTTAGCACTCAGATCCATTAGAAATGAGCTTTAAAAGACATCTCACCAGTTCAGTTTACGCACTCGCTCTTATTCACCCACTCATCCGCGTGACCTGCTATATATACTTTGCAATACATTTCAGTCGTTCGTCATGAGGAATTGAGAAATGCGCCATCTCCCAGACTCGTTTCCTTTTTGTATCTGTTTCACTTCAACAAAATTACACGATCTCTGTTTTCCGCCAATACGTCTTTCTTCTCTTTCCACGTGTGAGAAATTCTTGTGATAAATTCCCTTGCGACTGCGACTGAGTTTGAGAGCGAAATTGGCAACAGGGAGTTTTCTTAGATATGGTAAAAGGGCAACGTAGAATGTCATCGCGCGAAATATTTCGCACAAAACACACACAGAAATAATCATGGAAAATCAAGAAGGAAGAGATCTTACAAACGTAGCATTAGCATTACAAACGTAGCATTAGATAAACAAACAACGAAAAATTTAGCATATTTTCTTTAAACACAAAAAAATACAGACAATCAAACCAGGGATTTTCGTTCTGTCATTTAATTCATCTTATATGTATAAGAGCCGATCAGTTTCAACT
Source organism: Pantala flavescens (assembly GCA_020796165.1). Lineage (NCBI taxonomy): Eukaryota > Metazoa > Arthropoda > Insecta > Odonata > Libellulidae > Pantala > Pantala flavescens. Next base: position 19,498,886 of record CM036879.1, on the reverse strand, counting down.
ATTTATTCCCTTATATAATTTACCTCCTTAAGCCCTGATTCCCAAATTAAATTTTCAGAAAACTAAAACGTACTCTATGACTATTTTTATTTTATACACTTTCTCCTTCTTAATTTCACTCATCAATAAAGAACGGATAAGTGTACGAGAATATATCATATAAGAAATATCTTTACGGTTTTTAGATCTGAGAGATAAATGCTTTGTTGATATTCAGCTGTAAATATATAAATAAATCCCTAGTAAATGAGGCAGATGCTAAAGTAAAAGAAAGAATACTGTTTCTATGGAAAGTATACAAGTAATAAGGTCAAGGCACCTCGATGCCAAAATGTAGGTGCATTAGTAATTTATAGATGAATTGATAAAGTTATAAGGGTAGTTATGATAGGGAAACCGAAAATTCCATCCATTTGGGATACTGAATCAAAAATGTTGACGTTATAAATTAGGTACTTTCATCCTCAACGAGAATCGTGTATAAACAATGGCTTATCAAACATAAATTGTAGTCTTTTAGTAGGCCCGGGTTAGGTTTATCAATTAATCATGAATGCTAAGTCCTCGATAACTCTTGCTCATTTCTCATAGAGTTGAGTATGATATTTCATTTCTCACAAGATAAGCAATCCACTTTAAGCCATATATATCCACCAAGTTGTCATTAAACATAATGATTCATTTAAACGCATATTATAACCTCTACTCAAAAGAGACTAATGAAAGAAAAAGATTGCTTCAAAAATGTATTCAACAATGATAATTATATCTACCGAATCCTTAAGAGAGATGTATTCCGGATGGAGTGTGAAGAGGTTAAACATTTTCCCTTCCATACAATTGAGTGGGAAGGCGGAAGAACAAGAAAAAGACAGATCCGGTTCCCTTCCTTCCCTTCGACCTACGCAACCTACTCGCACTGGGAAGTTGGTGACAATGGTTGGAGGAACAGGAGAAGAGGGTAAGGAGAGTCAAGATGTCGGTTGGCAATGGGTTGGGTCACGCCCTCCAACAGCAATTCCTATGAAACAGTCCTCGGCGGAGATTTGGCTCGGATCACGCAGAAGTTAGTTTAACGCGGAGATTAAGTGCAGTTGGAAATCGTAGAAGTCGTTTGGGCATGAAGTTGCCAAGAAATGATAAAGACATTAGCAGTCATAAGACGTTATCTGAGTGCATGAGATGGTTATTAAAAATTAGAGGGAAAATTGAATGCTTAATATGAAGATATCATTTAAGGAATTGAAAATTTAAAATTTTGAAAATTAATTAAGAGCATACTAATTGGTACTCGATGAAAATATTAATCTTAAATTTGTCCGTTTGTGCAAGTGAAACATTAATTGTTTATTGCACTAGTTTATCAAAACAACTCTAGCTACAAGTTTTCGAAATTGAACAAACAAAATATATGTTCTTACAGATAGAATGTGTCTCACTGAGAGACAGGACATTTTCTATAACATTAAGGATTACTCATTTGGTCAATTTCGATGACGATAAAATTGAAATGGATGTATGAAATTTTCTACAAGGACTACTAATAATTTTGCAAATAGAAAAAGCTCGATAAAGTCATGCCACAATAATCTCTTACATCTGAGTAATTATATTTAAAAATTTACGTTACCAAATACAACAATAATGATGAAAATATAATATGGGAATCCAAATGGTTCAATTATATTGAATTCCTATGAGAGAAAGTAGAAACGAATTGAACGAAATGGCTACGTGATTGGGCAGAAATAGAGAATGAGGAATAGGAAATTTTCACCATAAATAAACGGTACTTTCCTAGGAACAATATCTTATATTCATCTTCCAATGAATGCCTCATATAATGGCATTCTTCCAGAAGAATCTCTTAGTTGCCTTGTATCCTTATACGTATACACTATTCGTACACCCGTGTGTGGTGTGTTGCATAAATTCACGGCGCTATGGAGCGTTAAAATGAGGAATAAGGTGGAGTTCGAATGACATTTTGGGAGTCGATTAACTCTTGTGAAGATTATATGCGACTGGAAAACAACATTTTTACTGAAAGGGATGTATAGAAATTTAATTAAGATGTCTTCGGCTGAAAAAACCTATAGCATGGTACGCTTTATAACTTATTTGACTGATAACTGTACAACGTATGTGAGGCAACACATAGTAGATCCAAATGTATAATTTCATTATTTACTGCATCCAAAAATATTAAAAAATATACGGAAGCGATACAAATTATAGTAGCTCTGATGCCAAAGTTAATTATATAAATTTTATTAGAGATATGGTAAATTGGGAATTCAAAGAGGTACAATAAGAAAACAAATAAATGTTAAAATATCCAAACGTTTTTCTACTTAAAATTAAACAGAATACCTTAGTCACCATAGTTTTGTTACATCTATATTCTTCCTTTCTTTTTGACCTTTACATACAGGTATATTACGTACATATCCTTCGATTCAGTAAGAAATTCCATTCCATACTCATCAAATAGTCATATTCAGGGTTATATATAATGTATATTGGACTAATGTCAATTTACCCGCACTAAATGCGTTTTGAAATAAATATTGTTTATGATGCGAGAGAGAAATATACTCGTAAACTTCATAATTTATTTTAATGTTATGTTAATTAGATCACACTCGTGAACGAAAATATCCATAAATCGAAATATACGATTTTACATTTCAGAAAACAAACATTACCAAAATAACGGTTTCCCTAAACAATTATTCGTTACGTACGTTCGAAAAATGATTTTAATTAAATTTTGGGTCTCATTCCTTGAATTTAATGAACAGAATTCTGAACAAAAGCGTTAGACTGAAAGACAAAATTGTCAAAATGTTTGCACATTGATTTAAAATTTCAAAATACTGTTGCTATGAATCGAAAAATAATTGAAAGCAGACATCCGAAACAAACATGAAAAATGAAAAAAGGCGATTGAAATTGCATGACAAAATACGTAAACCTCCATTTACACTATCAGCACACGTTCAAAATTCTGAAAATCGAAAATGTACGATCTGTTTTGACGCAAAAACTATTTTTTGGCATGAAACATTCTACACGCTTCGACGATGAAAAAGGTCAAATTAAAAAACACTTCCGATACGGAAAAAATACGACGATATTTTTCGTCGAATAGAAAGGAATGGATGGATTATTTATGGATACAGCGCATTAAAATTAACCGCGAAAAAATTCCCAGAAGGATTAGCATAACAGAAGGGATTTTAGACTGAAAACTATTTTGTTTCATACCTGAAACCTTATCCTTTACATCTCACAATAAGTATTTCTATGTTTTATTGTAAGAGGGATAATAGTGGGGCTTAATTACTCTTCTCGAAAAACTCTAGAGAAATTTATTACCGACCCATAAGCTCGTATTCAGTTTTGTCCATTTGGGACGCGATTAATTGGCCTAAATGTCAAGTGTGAATGAAATGAATCCGAACAGACTTTCCTAAAATTTGTATTATTAAAATAAAATGGATAAACATAACTAACCTATCATTTTAAATCTGCTGAAAAAATTTCGCGAAGCAGATATTTTACTAATTATACGTTAATTACTAAAATATAGTGTGACTTGCCGTTTATTACTTCTCTCCTTCCAACGTTTTAATAAGCATAACATTATTTTTAGAGATGTGAATAAAAGAGAGGTATATTCTCTTCCTAATGGGATATTTAGAAAATATGAGGCAATCCTTCTCGTCTATTATGTTAGGATAATGAGCAGACTGATAAAAATTAAAGGGAAGCTTGAGCGAATTCGTTACAATTGTATCATTTTAAGAGAGATGCAAAAACATTTTGCTACGCTTTCATCCAGTACTTAACTATAAAGAATGTATTAGAAATATTAATTAACTGCCTCCGAAAAATGCAGAATAACAATAAAAGCTTAAAAATAATGTATCTAAGGAGAAAGAACGAAACTGATAAAAAACTAAGCTTAAAGGAGCAAGTATTTCTCTCGGAATAGTTGAGCTGATTTTAAACTTGTAAATACTTGTTAAAATGAGCAAAACAACATAATAATACCATTACGTACCGATTATATGAACCTATGAACGACATATTTTTCTTCATATACCTCCAATTCTCATTCTTTAAACTGACCCTCAAGTATCAAGTTCTCACGATATATTTAATCAGGAATGTTAATATTAATACATTGAAATGAGACGTCAATGCTTCCACCATTACAGGTAGGTCAAGAATTCACTATAAGTTTACTTGCTCCCTATATACCACTTTATTATAATAAGCATTCCGTAACCACTCTTGTTTGATGTTCCAGCCTTGGTGGATGGGAATTCCTAGCTATTTTTTTTATATCCATATGCTTGCAATTTGATGTTTCGCTGTAAGAGTAGTAATTTTAATACTTAAGTTGATGCTTAAAAATAGACATAATAGTTGCATATTGGAGTAAAGTTTGAAATACAAGTGAAGAGAAGTAAGCAATCAACGGTAGAGAAAATAATATATGTTGATAATCCTTTCTACATAATGGTATGGTGTTTAGTAATTATAAATTCTTTTTATAAAATATTGGACACCATTATTTAATTTTCAAATATAGATATTTATACATTACGGTAATAATATATTTTCTTTTTCTGTTCTGATACCATAGCGGAAATATGAGCTAAAATAATTCCTCTGATGAGTTTCTACACGCAACGAATCTCTAATTTTCCATGAAGTGGATAAACAGAGCTCTCTTAACAGAGAACCTACATAAACAAACCTGTTTAAAAACCCTGAAATCCATCAATTCGAGGTAAAATCCGAGAAGAGACTATTTAAAACCCCACTATAACCTTTGCAAAGTCGTGATAGAATGGACCGAGTCGCTCGTGAAGCTGTATTCCCTAAACGCGACGGAGCTTTTAATGAACACCTCTCCTTTAAACGCTAAAAACAATTCCGGACAGTTATTCATCAAACTGCAACGAGGGTTTGGGGAATAAAAGGGTGGAAGTCGATCGGATAAAACATTTCCTTCTCCGAACGGAAGACTCATTAAGAGCTACCCATGCAAAGGAGTGCAGTAGAAAGCAATAATAGGTCAAAACGGAATACGTCGCTGAACCGACGACTGAGAACCTCCTCTTCGCAGTTCTTTGGCTGAATTTTTAATCCCACCGATCAATTAAAATCGCGATTGAAATCTCTCGTTCGAATGAGAGAGGTTTGAAGTTATAAAAACTTCTCCATTAGTTAAGGGAATGCAAACCCGAGTATTCTAGACGTAATGATGCATGGTGCGTTTGGTGCGGAATGAGAATTAATGCTAACTAAGGAGAGATTCTGCAATCAAGAGATTTCACTCTATATTAAGCATACCTCTGCGTTTGGCATGATCAATTCAAGCAAGCATCGGCTGCAGATCCGGTGTTCAAACTAAATTACGCAATCACTAGCCTATAATAATATTCTTAGGGGAAGGCTATAACTCGATGAGTCTAACTAATCCTAAGTAACCTGATAACTGGTAAAAAGTCGATATTCTGGTTGCGGAGTCCGAATAACTTTGACTTTATGGCAAGAGTTATGATATTAATACCAATGACTAAGACTATAATTAATAAATTTAATAAAAACTTCAAAATTACATCCTTCAAGAAATTGAGCTTAGATAAAAACTCATAAAATCATTAAAAAATAATTATAATTGAAATAAATAAGAACTGAGTTATTCAATAAAACAATATTCTTACGTCAAAGCAAATAATGTGTTTCTATGCATGAAGTAATTCTTTTTCATCACGATGCAGTCCTTTGTCACATTCTTTTCCAAAATACAACAACCTTGTCTTAAGAAGAGGTATTTGTAAATACACAAAGAAAATATGAAATCAAAATAATACTTTCAGTTAAGTTATTCCATAATTTCATTCGGTGGATAATGGGCTGGAATTTATAATAATTAATAAATATGAAATGGATCGATTTTCCTATTGTCATATTATTAGCTCAAAACAAAACGTAGTTAAAAAGTTCAAAAACAATACAAGATGGATTTTTAAAAATGCATAACAAATTATGACGAAATTCGTAATTAACTTTGATCTAAACGACTGAGAGTCCGTATTTAGACTACGTTCTTATATCCTTTTTTAATTTTTTCGTGAATTAATTTGGCGAAAATCTATATCCGGATTAGCGCAGATGGGGCGACATGGACCAAAGTGCATTGTTACCAAAAGCGGGTCAACTGGGGGTTGAAGATGCTTTTCTCTCTTACGCGTCTTAAGGATAAACACACCTATAAAAAGGTACAGTCACCCAGCTTTAACCGTAAAAGAAGAAAGGTTTACGTGCAAACTTTTAGCCAAGACGCTTTCTTTGAAGCAGAAATTTTAGCAATCGAGACGAAATTATAATCAAAGTTATGGTGTCTAACGGATAAGAAACATTAACCCTCCAATCAAAGTAAGTATGTTGCGAATTATAATTTGAAACGATTTTTATTTTCAAACAAAAACTCGGAATTTGGTATATCTCTTTACTATATCTTAGAAAAAAACTCACTATAATTATATATAAATACACACAATTTTTATCTCTTGGTTATTTCCAACTTTTAATTCCAAATTCCTAACGGATATCATACTTCGTTAATGACTAATTACTTGAAGAAAAGAAAGAGATTTAGCAGTTAAAATAAAATACAATTATTGAAAAAACATTGTTTATTAGGTCGATGTTCTAATTGATCACCAAACGAAACTAAAGAAAGAAATTTTGGGAACTTTTCAAAGAAAAATTTCATCCCTACTTCCGTTTATATCTTTCAAAATCCTTCTTGGATATAATAAATCTTCATATAATCAAATGAATTATATAATTTACTATAAAAATATAAGGATTAATTTTCAATATTTTTTCAAACACTCCGGTTTTAATAAAAACCATAATTTCTCATCTAATTGAAAACAAAATTTTTTGACGAAATTAATTGCATTTTTTCTGATTCAGTCTCACTTTCACTCAGCCATTCTTATTTTAATTGTGATTGAAATATGAGAGATCGTCTATATATGCGTCACTACCGGATTTCGTTGATGAAGCAATTCCATTTACGGTCGAAAACGCAATTGCTAAATGGCAAATAAAGAGGTGACGCGGGAACCAATTCCTGTAATTAAAAAATTCGCTCAAAATGGAAATTCCCCTTTCGTTCCGCAAGACTCTTGAACAACGCTGCCCTCTGGTGATAATAAATTAAGCTGCATCGGTGCTTCCGGATGGGATAAGCGTTGAAACATCCCTGAGTAGTAACGTGACGCGGGATGCAAGTTCTATGAGAACAGAAGTAGGTCAGAAACGGAACTCGAAGGTTGAAGTTCGAAATATATGGGTCCGCGTCGGAAAAATTATTCCATTGCGTAGGCCCTTTTGTTATCACTACGATGTGCTTCTGGAAAATTTCATCGCCACCTATATCCGAATGCACTGAAACTGGGATGGGAGTTCCGAGAGAATTAAGTCGGGAATTTTCGTGTGATATTTAAGTCATTTATGTAACGACCTTCTAAAGCGGACTATTACGCTGTAAGCGCGGCAATCATTTCAAAGTTATTTAGTCAGAATTTCAAATGATGTTCGGGAGCTCGAGAATTGTGGATTGTGGGGTGATAATCAATTGACCTTGAAATTTGAAACATGAGTTTGGATTAAAATTAGTCGTCAAGGAAAATAGAACCCTATTGGGAAGTTAACATACCTTTATGAATGTTAATGACATCGATGGCAAATGTATGCCAAGGTCTTCGTACAATGAGATATATTCGTACAATAAGATACAATGAAAAATAATGTTCTTAAAAAATTTATTTTATGCTCATATGTACTTCTGCCATACATCAGATTTAAATTGAAATTGAATCTTATGTATTAGTGGAAGTATGAAACAATTAATACAGTATAAAATCAAAGGCAACAGTTGAAAATTATTTTATTCGAAATATATATAATAAAAGTGTGATATAAATGATTTTACGAATGTTAACATATATAAGCGAAAGGAAAAGAATTCCAATGCTTCATAATTCAAAGTCATATTGAAGACAACTATAACTGTTATTCATTCTTTTTTGACTCTGAAATAATTTTGATGTTGCTCCAACTGACAAACATCAAATTTTTAAGGCATATCTTTATTTGAAACGAACTTATATGGTGGTAAATTTTAAGTTCTGCTATTTAAGAATTAATAGGTAATAAACCGGTGTATAATCACTACGCTCTGGATAGAGAGATTTAATTTTATTTATCAAGACTACGGAGATTCCATAGATATGAATTTAAACCTAATTTTTTATGAGTTATAAATCTACGCTAGAATAATTAATTTTAATATCAGTTGTTGAACGTGGTAAGAAACTAATTCTAGCGCTTAATCGACCTTTTCATCCATTTCCATATATAAGCGAAATAAAGCAATCATATCGGTTAAAATTAGTCCGTGCACAATACAGAAAATATTTCAAATGGGAACCCATTCGTATTTTCTCTGTTGTAAACCTCTTCTCTCCGACGAGAATAACAAAACCACATCGATTTCAACTATAGAATTTAAAAATCGACCTAAAATAAATACAACAGAAATTCGTTATCAATTGAAAACATCCTCCTACGCCAAACGCATTTTAAAATTCTGCAATAAAAGAGGCGAAATTGGGCGATTGAAATACGTGGAGAAAAGCCCTTGCAAATCTTTTTCCGTTAAACGGCCAAAAAAAGATCCGCTCTAATGAAATAAAGTATCTCCAACAATCGAGATTTAATCTCATGGAAATATACATCCACCAGAATTGCGTGGAAACAAAATAATTACGATTCGTGAATGATTACCGCTTTCACAAGTCGATGGAGCGAGTGGTCCTATTAAAGGCAATGGAAAATACGGTTCACTAAGGCTCTCTACGAAGTAAACACATTCCCAATAAGTATGGAAGAATCTATTGATGTGATAGTTTGGACCAATGCTTTAATTATCAAATTTATGAGGAACTCAGTTTATCTCTCCCGGAAGAAGGATAAGTCTTAAAAAGTTACAGTTTCATCGATGCGTATTTTATGTTCACTAATTAGAAATATACATTGCAGACTTTTTTCATGCTAAGTATAAAATACATCGAAAAATGTACTGGTTTCTTATACTCATTAAATATCAATTACAAGTTACCGTATACAGATCTTATCTATTTTTCCGGAGTCAGGGAAAACATGAAGCACATTTTATCATGTTATTCAAACCGTATTCTCTATGAGTTCAAATTAGTCAAGGAGTAAAATATTTAATACTATCTTTCTTCTTCTTAAAAAAGTAGGTAAGGTCAGAAATATATATACGAGTAGAAAGATCATTAAATGGAGAAAATATATGGAATAACCTATATAATATAGCATGGATACCATATTAATGTTTACGTATTTAATCGACATTCGTCCAATTTCAAATATAGAACTGATGGGAGACTATTGTTATAAGGGTAAACAAATAGGTGGAAAATTAAACATTTGTTGTTGATATTATGTTAGCGAAAAAGAAAAGCACTATTCCTGGACCAAAAATGGAAAAGGATGCCACAGTAAAAAGTGCTGAACAATGATATTGGTGGTCCATGAGAAATTGTCTCCCGGTAGGGAGTATGCTATACTGTATGAGAAGTAAGTAAAATAGATTAACGAACTAAGGAGTAAAATTCCAATGGAATATCATAAAGTCACTCAAAAAATATATGAATTTATAAACGATATCAAAATATTAGAGAACTTCGAATAATAAACTCCAAATGGTCCGCTATTTACTGGAACGTACCTCAAGGCATCATACTTTGCCCATCTAAATTTAACATATAAAATAATTAATGATATCGCTGAACGAGCAGCATCTTTCGTTTCTTCATTTTCTCTTAAATTGAAGAAAATCTTCATTGATTACATTTGCTTACTTATTTGCATTATTTAAAGTAATACATTTTCCTTCACAGAAAGGAGTTAAAAATGGTCGAAACTGCTTCGGATATCATGATGTAGCGCATATTTACTCAAATACAAAAACAAGAGTTATAAAATCTACGATTCAGAGATTCCATGAACGTAAACGCCCCAATAATCTTAATGCTTGAGGTTAGGAATGCACTTTAGAACGAGCTTTAATAAACTCGTGCCAACTCCCCAAATATTTCGGTTCATGGCCAAAGATGGGTCCTTTAAAATTACCGCCTATAACCATTACTTGGCGTTCCCCCGCTTAGTTAAATATTCCTCTAGAGTGTCTTTGCAGCACCGCGCTACGGAGCTGCTGAAAAGCTAAAGAGGATAAAGCCATTAGGGCAGAAGGCAAAAAAATATTTAACGGAGTAAGTGCCTTTCTTCTTTCTACTCGGGCGTACATACATCGTGGAGCACACGAGGACAAGAATAGGCTACCGATCCACTGACTCGCTTTCCACGCAACTATCCCTTAAGCACCGACTCCTCGCTTTAAAACGCGGTTCTCGCTAATACGATAAAATTACTGCACAAAAAGAAGCCAACGTGGGGAATGATGATCGTGGAAATGTAAGCGGAGTCTTTTCTGATCTAATTACCTTAACCCTGGCTACAGAACACAGCTGATTAACGTAATCCTACCCACAAATTAACTTAGAATACCATTTCAAAGTGAATCAGAATGTCAGGGCACTATTGCTTTGGAGGTCATAACGCTAATTACAATCTAATTTTTGCTATATTTTTTTCCACGAATATGTTTCGTATAAAAACCAAATAAGAATATAAGACTTATTTTCAATACACGTTATAACCAAACACGAAATAAAAATATTCAAATGACTGTAAACTATAATGTATATACACATCTATATGGATATTAATATTTCGTATTTCCTGGTATTCACTTTCCTTTTTCTAAATCTTTAAAAACAAGCTACTTTAAAAAACGAATAGATATTGGACTTTAAATTCTTTGAAACCATCCTGTTGAATATCGAACACGAAATATTTCTATGAAATTTCAAAAAATGTTTTATTAAGTTTAAAAATAACGCTCAAACCACTTAGAGATTACTCAAAAATTTCGCTAAATCGAGCGTTTGCAAAATTCGTCCCCTTCAATGAGCAGAATTCACTTTTCCTCCTCTTTATTACAACCTTTAAAGGCGAAATCATTTTTCGCTATCGATCACTTCGATACAATCGACGAGAGAGCGATTTATGGTTCGAAAGACGGAATTTCTGCCTGGAAAATCAAGTGAAGGGAAAGAGTTCATCGCTTCGATTCGAGAGAATGTCGTTTCTAATGTTACGTACACGGTTTTAGATTAACGACTTCCGCTGAATGCGCTCGCGAAGTGGTGTACCCACGGAGAGGATACAAAAAGATTACGTGGACCTCCGGTCACCAATTAAGAATTGCTTTCTCCTTTTGCTAATGAATCGCATGAACGACTGCCGTTAAATATTCTGAATATCGCGATGTTTTATAGCGAAAAAAAACAAAATAATTTGTTGGATTAAATTTAAAAAGAGAACGTTTGGGAAAGGTATGATTATTAAAACAGATCCCTGGTATGTCTTGAGTTATGGCAAGTCTTCTGTAGTATTGACGAAAAAGAAAAAAGACACACGGATTTTGTCTGCGCAATAAGACTAAGGGGAATAAATAACGAGCTCATATTTTAACAAAAATTAATTGGGTGTGGTCTTGGCTAAGGCAATATTTCACTCGAAAATAGTCACCTTTGGCAAAGAAATTCTTATGCATTCTAGTTATTTCATCGAATGTAAAATTTTGTACTTATAACAAGATATTCTACTTAAACTTTTGGGTCTTTAAAGTAAAATATTCAGCCTTATGATTATTATTTCAAAAATTTTAATCACAACAATTAAAAAAGTGAATAAAGAGAACGTGAAATAACAATATGACTGAAAGTTGAACTCAGTTCTAATCATGATGTGAACAAGAATTTAGCATGCATACCCAGTAATTGGGGGACCTTGATTCTACAGAACGTCATGTTTTCATTTTCAACTTTGAAACTTTGTAATCAAGTCATCGAGTAAAGTAATGTTTCCATTACATTAATACCACTACCTCTTTCTATAACTACAAAATTTCAGAAGTAAAGAAAAAGTAAATCACATCCATCTGAACGAGTTTTTGTGTAACGCAATTGCAACTTCTTGATTGAAAATGTAATATTCTGGCAATTTTAGACACACTACAAAATCACGCAGTCTTTATCGCTGATATTCTTTCATAAACTAATCGATGTATAAGGAGTTGAAAAAGCTGTGACAGCTGAGAACTTGGCATATATACATTCGAACCAAAATGTTTAACTGTAAATTGTCAACGATGACGAAATTGGTAATTGATATCATTATAATCCTAAAATTGAACATTTTATTATTTATATGTATTAATCCTATCAGAAAAAAATCAGTGGAAGAGAATCCTAAAACAACATATCCTGCCGTACTCATGTAGACGTTGCTTTAAGATATGAACTTATCAGTCACGAAAGTGAACGAACCAAGATAGGCCGCGCTATCAAAACCTTCCGATACCAATCTCTACCGTTCATCTCCGCGTCACGAAGCATCAGAAAAAACAAGGCCTCCCTAGAGAAAAAAACCGTACTGATAACCTTATAAGACGCACCCATCCCCACGAGACATCCTTGTGCCAAATCATAGCATAAAAAAGATCGCAAATCATCCAGCATCACGCGTCCCTCAACTCCGCACGCATATTAATCGCACGACGAAAAACGCGAGCGAATTTGGCGGCGTAGGCAGTGCAGTTGGAGGACTGCGTCTGCGCCGTCCTGGACCGAACCTAAACGGAAGTGACGTAGAAGGAGGATGGAAAGGGGGATGGGGGCGGGGGCGAGATGGGGTGTGTTTCGGGAGATGTGGCCACCGCCAGTCTCTCTCTCGAGGCGCCCACGTGACTATGATCCGGACGCCTCTCCTCCGGTATCTGCCGGATCCCTGACGCATACGGCGACGTCGTCTCCTTCTCCCGCCAGATCGCGGCGTTCCTTCCCGCCGCCGGTGTCGCGATGTGCCGAGGGTTGTTTCCGACCACCGGAAAGTTAAGCGCGCTCTTCGGGAACAACCGCTTTTGATCCCCGAACTTGTGCGCGACTTCGCGGGGGCTGAAGACCACTTCGCGCCCGCTGTCGGAGGGCAACCCGCCGCCGGAGGATTAAAAGACACGGCTCCGGCTTAAGTTTCCCGGAAACTGAGCCATCACCGTCGGAGGACTGAGAACGGAAACGGTGGTCCATCCACATCATCCCTCATCTCTAATCGGGACAGCAAACCTATCGACGACACCCTCATCTTCCTGACAACCCATCCACTAGTGTCGGATGATTGCCCTCCGAAGGAATTTCCTCGACGGCGCACTCTCGTCTCCCGGTGAACAGCAGGGACTCCTGCCGCCAAACCCCTCTTTCGCTTTCCCTCGCGCTATTTATATCACGCGATACTCTCCCTCTCAAAGCCATCCCGAGCCGTCTTCCGAAATAATAACGAGGTCCGTGTGAAAGGTTGGAAAAAAGTTTCCGGTGGAAGTTTGTTGACCTATTCCTGTGCTTCGGAACCTGATCGCGAAGAAGAGTTGTAAAAGACTCGTTTTGGTGACCGAAGAAAAAGAGAGATTTATCCATCCGTCGCCGATGTGAATAGTGAAACGCTTGTTACGTAAGGAGATCGTTCTAAATTGATGAGATATATAGGTCGCAAAAATATTGATGGTGACGCAAGACGGGAGGGAATAAGTAACGGTGACCTTTGAGAAGCAGATGGTGTGGTAAAACAATTAACGTGCTAAGGAGGAAAGGCGTCGGAATTACATATCAAAGTAAGTAGAATCGATGCTTTAATCCTCCACTGCGTAATCATATATAGTGACGTGACAGACGAATCCGAAAATCGCATTATTGGAAATAAATCGAGCTTTTAGATCGAGAGTTCTCTCACTCTGCCATCCAATGAAAACCAATATTTCCCGAGAAAACAAAACGATAAGCTGTCAACGCTTTCGATTTCTTAAAATAAACACGCCGAACGGCTCCGCTCAAATTCATTATAGAAAAGAAGCCACTTCTATATTCTCAGTCGAAACAAATATATTTATAACACGGAAAGGCTTTCAGTGTGAGGCGATCAATCAAGCTTAAAAATTCATTTCAGGAAGGAAAGAAGACTCCGCTTGGACAATCATTTTCTACTTGAAGAGTAATTTAGACCTCCTCTGGGATTATAAGAATTAACTTCTCAAGTTCTGCATCGCGAACTTCTGGAAACTTTGGATTAAGAATATTACCTCTAAATCTCTTAATTTTTGTAAAACTTTACGGTTGGATCCCAAATAGTATCCGCCAAAGTATTAACGCTTAACTGACGATGATGATCCTTAAGTAAATTTAAAAATCGTGGAAAATAATAAAGTCGCGATATTTAATCGTAAATTTATAAAAAACATTTCCTTCTTGAAGGAAAACAAACTTGACTATATATAGTAAGCATTTAAGAAAGACTTTCATGAATAACATTTTGAGCTTTCGGAATGAAACATAATTATATTAGAGAGAATTTACCAGGAAGTTCTTTGCAAAACTTCTCTAAATGTAACTTTTAAAAGCTTTCTATCTTTATCACATTTTAAATGCATATTAAAGCAGGCAAAGAGAAATAATTTAATTTTTACGATTTAGCAATCGGGGTAAAGCAACTTTTATAAGAACATAATTGAAACCTTCACGTTTAGCATTCTTTGTAGTGCATAATAGAATTCTGTCATAACCTCTCAAGATATTTTCCTAAAAATGACAATTTAGTAAATCATGGATTCTACTCACAAATGGCAACAACGATATAAGATTGTGCTTTGGATAAAAACTCTTATAACGGAATGTGACTCGCAAAATGCAATTAATTTATGACTAATATGTGGAGTTCACAATTTCTTTCAATGCTTTAAAGATAAATTCAATTTAATTTTCCACAAAACAAAATAATATTGCAAAATATCACATTTTGAGCACAGAGAAAGAGAAAACATACCTTCTATTACCTTAAGTATGATCAAAATGGGACGTAATTATATAAGTAGATAATTTTTTTAATAAAATCAAATTTTAGTACAAAGAGAGTTGAGTAAACGAAGTTTAGTAGATACAATCAAGAAAGAATTTTCATCATGTAGCTGAGTAAGATATTGAAGATATGGAGAGGTATCTGCGATTAATTCGATTATAGTTAAAAAAACGAATACTTGTTACTCAAGGAAAATTGTATGACTAACCCAGATAACTTAGAAAATAAAACAGAAAAATAAATAATTTGATACTTTTGATGAGTAATAATATTCCAGACGGAAGTAACCGCAAAAGAAGGCGAGGAGCGTATGCTTAATTTTCAAAAATTCTCTCTTTAAATTAATCAGGTAGGAATGGAAAAACGTAAGCCTCTGACCATCACAAAGACAACTTCTAAAAAAAATATCTTCTGTCGGCAAATGTATGCACATCAAAGGACCTGAATTGAAAGTCGCCTTGGAATTTTTGCGGGGAACCAATTGCGGTGAAAGAAACATGCGATGCATAAGAGGCATTTAGGGTGCTGTTGCTCTTGGCAACTGTCAATCGAATGATGAAACCAATTATGAAAACAATCTCAATAGCGCTGAGTTCAATTTCGTTCTATGTAATTCTTTTCTGTTATTCATCAATTTTAGGTATAAAACTATTTACAAAATATATCGACTTTTCTAGAAGTTTTAATTGTGCGTAGTATTGACGAAGTAATGCCAGTATTTAAACTACTTTTATGATAGAATTATGAATGTATTTAAGTTAATTATTATTTATCAGTTTCTTCTTTAACTTTATTTTTTTATATCTAGATTTGAGATAGAAACAATAATATTGATATATAATATGAATAATATATAGAGTGCGAGTTATCTTACTTTATCAAAAATTGCAGTTGAAACTAAATTAACTCTAACTAAAGGCCATAAACAGATCTTTAAGATAATGGTACATTGCGCACTAAGTGGCAATGTATCTCAATAAAAAAGTTGCTTTTTGCCATAATTAAATACTACGATATAGAAGATTAGGGAGGAATGAAATTTACCTTAAATTAAGCAACAAATCAGACACACAACATTATTACGTTCATTGGGTGCATATTCAAAGTATAATGTATCAACCCGACCCAATAATTTGCGTTATCAAGAGAGCGAGTTCTAACTCGCGAAGATGATACGTAAAATTTATGATACTCCCGATAAATAATATCTGTCGAGTGTAGAACAGTAGCACACAAATAACTCGCCGCGATCTAAATCATAACTTAGTGCTGCTAGTACGCAAGTATGAGTAAGGCGATTATTCACCGGTGACCTATAATGAACTATAATTACAGCGTTCCTAATCAACATCATCTTGAAAAGAACGTATATTTTAATAAAAATTAAGAATATGAAAAATCCAGAGTATGGCATTGTTCCTGATGAAATGAGGAAAAAAATCATATCATTATGCTAATCTAATTCCCCTCTCATCTATCCAACTTCCTTGATATACTTACTTTAATGCTGTATTAAAGGCAGCCTATAAAGTATATAATATCTATCCATCGTATTTATTTTAAAATTAAAATGATTTATATATTGGCAAAGAAAAAAAGCGTCTTAAAGCTTCTCAAAATTACAAATAATTTTTAAAATTTCCTAGCATGGATTTAACATAAAAATAAATAAATTCTTACTCCATTCAATATCCTTGAATTTCAGATACAATTTCTACAAGTTTACTCTGTTAATTATAAATATACATGAGATGGCCTAGAAAATTCTTAAGACGTAAATTAATATTCCACATCATTTTAGAAACCTACGAAGGATTTGCTTTCCTTCTTATCAATTTCTTCCACGCTTCTAAAGGTGTTAATGCATTTGCATAATCTGTCTCCTTAAATTCAACATCGCGTCAACTCGGGTACCCGTAAAAAAAAGTAATACCTAATTGAAAATGTATTACGTAGGGAACCTGATTTCTCATCTACTAAACTCCTACCTTTAAAACGGAGAAAAACGAAGAACCACATCATACTTCGCGTATTTTAGTAAAAACAAGCGGTTCTAAATTCACTACAATTAATTTTTTGAATTGAATTGAGCTCTTTCTTTAAACCCGAAAGATTTTTCTGCACTTTCACCAGCCATAATCAGAATTAAATAAAACAAAAGTTTACAATCATGTTCCTCATCTGCGTGCGTAAGTTGAGGCAGAAACATCAACGCAACGAACACCACTCTCTCTCCATGGTCTCCGGCAGCTTTCGGTAGATCAGATACGACGATAAATCAAGAGATAAAATAGCACGCGAGCACTCCGAGTTTATTCAAACAACAACTCCGATAGTCATGTACCGAAAATAATTTCCTCCCGTCAAAAAAAAGAACGCAGATTCGCGATCCTCGCCATAAACTTGCATGTTATTCCGCGGTTTTATAGCGAGGTATGAAGATCACTCGACCTTCAATCAAACGCATCCCCTTTACTTCGTTATTACCCGTAACACGTACTCCATTCGACTATTTTCCTCGACTTCCTTTCGCCTGTGGTGTTATCTTTTATTCACGGGTTAATAAAACAAAAGAAAGGGAAATGCCATGGAGCGAAAGGTGCCTTCGGCTCCTGGGAGCAGAGGCGCGAAGGATTAAACGAGTGTTACGAAAGTAAGTGAGAGGATTAACGGGGTGCTAGAGAATCGGTGAGTTCGGAAAAGGAGGTTTTGTCTCCTTGGGATAGCTTCTGGGGAATTCTTACGGGGGATTTTTTCGTTAAATATAAATGCGGAAAAGATTGCTCGTCTAAGTTACCTACTTTCACGCAAAGTCAACCGTGAAACTGTGATTGAAATCGAGTTGCAGGGAGATATTTTAAAATTTCCTTTAGTCAAATATATCAATGATGTTGCTCATCATTTTCAATAAGAAGTGTTAAGAATCACAAAACTTTAAATTATTATGTTAGTTATATTTTCTGTGGTAAATTTAAAATGAATAATCAAAATTAATAAAAATAATCTGAATCGGAAATTAAACCTAATAATTGAATAAGAATTAAATCCAACGAAGGTCACAGTTTTAAAGAATCTCTGAGTCGTGAAAAAATTAAGAAATACGTGGAATATTATACTCTAGTTCAAATCATCAAATTGGAAACTTTTTTCTATTTTTCGTATTTTTTTATTTGAGTGGTTGTTAAAATCTTAAATATTGAAAAATGACTTCAGCTATCAATTCTAAGATTGCCAAAATTTCATTTCTCCAATGACCAGTCTTAATTGTCAAAGATATTTGAGAATTAACTCACCACTTTTACTACCCCACTCGTAAAATTTACGAACAGATCATTAAAAAATTTCATGCTAGATTTATTTAAAAATAAACCTACCCAAAATAGATCCTAATCAAACTAAAATACTAACTTTTGGACACGAATTAGCTAAACCTCTCACTTTCACTTCACCTTATTTTCCTCGCAGCACCATAAAATAAAGGATGAACAATCGAATCGAAAACATTTACGCAGAGAGAGTTTTATAGGAAGATATAAATAAGCCTTAGAATGATTCGTGGACTGGCCTAACTCTTTAACGAACGGTAAGGCGTTAAATTGGTCGGAAGAATCCTTCTAATTGAGATGAGGCCAAGGTATCGCGATAGGCTCTAATAAACTTTCGAGAACGATACTGGGAATCGTCTGCGATAACTTTTCTCTTTTTTTCGTGCCTCTTTTAGAATAAATAGCCGTAGGAGTTGTCAGAAAAGGGGTATTCTTTCCGCTGGCATTTATCCCTCCTGAGAATAACACACGAGAGACCTTATCACGCGTCCCGCTGTTCGGATCGAATCCTCACGAATGGTCACCGAAATAACACAGTGAAAGTTTTGTTGGTAAAGAGGCGTAAAATGTATTCTGCTATCCTTCACCACCTACTTGTGTATCACCAATTTTAAATTATCATTGATTGATCACCCTTAGAAGGCCTCTATAACCATAATCGAGATTGATGCCTTTTCCTATCCACCTACGTAAAAAATTCCAGTGGAAAGATTTGAGAGAAAGTTAAGAATCTTAATCTTTTTTGCCTTGAAAATTCGCGGGTTAATACGGTTCAGTAAACCTAGTTCCATCACAATAAAATAGCTCTTCCGTATGACAAGCAAATCTTCGTTGCCAAAAGCTCATACCATACTTTAGTATACATTTGTGATAGATTATTAAATAATACTCTACAGAGTTGGATAGAAAAATAAATCGCCTCACTCTTGCCGCATTTCAGTTTCTATTATTTATCATTCGTGGCAAAAAACGCTAAAATCGGATTTCATATGTACATAAATGGCGTATAAGTAATCCTTTTGAATGATAGAAATACATTTAGAGCATCGTGATGGATTATTATATGAATTTGATTCGGCACGGAACGATATTAAATCATTCTCCGTCAGTAAATGAATTCAAACAAAATTTTGTTACGTGACCCAATATATTTATACATGAATGCATTCCGACTGTTATTATATTCTGTACGACCGTCTATTTTAATCCTTATTGCGCGAAATCTCTCACAGACTCAAAAACAAAAACACAGCAGATTAAGGTTCGTGTTGAAAATTAATATTATAAAATTTAACCGCATTTTTCAATGTTATATTATATTCCTTTAGCTATTTGAGAGAATGCAATTTGGATTTTTATTATTATTGAAATAAACTGCATGAATGCCTTGAGATGGAATTAGTTTCGGTACTTTTACGAAGGTAATGATTTAAATATTAAATCAAATAATACTTTTAAAGGAGAGAGGTTGCGTAAAATCGAATCTTGTGTGCTTTTGTATAATTAGTAACATTACATAATAATTATACAACATACTGAAAAATTTAATATTAAATAGGACACAATCATGGTTTTAAATACGCTCGGGGAGAATATAACTCTACTACACAATAAAATACTGTAACTGTAAACACTGCCAAAGTTTCGTTGCTTGGTTACGTATTTAGGTATAAACCATAAAAAATATAAAGAGTATCATATTGTATACGAGAATTCCAAGTTCTCTTCCATCGGGTGTTTAAATGTTAATAAATACCGCAAGAACACCCCTGAATCTGTGTCAGTTATGATAATGCTTAAAAGATGTTTCAATATTAACTAAAATTTCTACTGCTGGTCCCATTTGCATTATTTATGCTTCTCTCTTTTTGGTATGGAACCAAAACATCTAACAGGTTCCTCGTGAATTCCCTTTATTTTCACACATATTTCTCTAGACGACCACGGATTCAAAACTTCTGCAAATTTTATGCCCTTCGACCAAACCTTGACCTACTTGTCACTCATCCAAGAACTTTTGAAATAGCTATTCCATTCGAACACGTACGCATTTAGGGAACAATAACATTAATTTTGAGGATAATGAGACGAATAAAATGGTGCGCGACACTTGAGTATCTTTCCATAAAATTTATCGATACCGAAAAAAGTTATCCTTTCCAAAAAAAACTGCGCTCCAATACGCACTACTGCACTGGTGATGGAAGGATTTTTATCTCCAAGATCCCCTCTTCGATAGCTAACAAAGACCTCCACAAAAAACATACATGTGGATGGAGCTTGGAAGCATTCCAGGCTAAAACCAAAATGAGTCTCTGTAGACGTAGGGCTTTATGGAATAAGGAAAAATAACATTAAACGCTGCGATTTGAAAATCGATGGGTACGAATCTTCTTTTAAAGCTCTTGCACTCGTGGAGGATGAGACTGAAAATATATTAGCTGTGCAGTTTTAGCCCTACCGACGAAGAACTTTTAAGATATTCATACTACATTAACTGCATGCTCTTTTCTGAGCATGGGCACGAGCGTTTTACAAAAATTTACGCTCTTTGCCTCGAAAATTTTGTTTACTAAAGCCAAACATCTGCGAAGTTCTTTTGTAGCATTAATTAAACGCGTTGACTTTCGTGAAAACTTCTTACCCGTTAGCAGTACTCTACGTTTATAAAGTACTACACCACTAACCCCAATCTTGCGGTTTATCAAACATTACAGTTTAGAGGTACGCTCAATCGAATTCAAGCGAACAAAAGGAATAATTCTGAAACGTTCGTGCGAGAAAAGTTACTCTTGGAGTTGATATGGATTCTATTGCAATTAATTTCCTTTATCACAAAGGAAGAGACGTACTGTAAGCGTTTATTATGATAATGAACGAAAGAGCAATGAGAATGATGGATCTGGTTCAGCATGGAAAGGGCTGTGGGTTTTAAATGATTCTGGAAATGACTCGCAAAGATTACCAAAGGCTTCGAATGACGAGGTACAAGGATACAGGATGAGCATTTGCATTTGAAAGGGACTAGTTATCGGGTATCCACAGAGGGAAAGTCTGTCTGATTTTGCTTTTACTAGCAACCTCCCCTCTTTAGTTAAATACATTTATCATCCTGTAGTATATAAATCCACAATTTATTTTCAGTTTCGAGCTTCGGGGAGTTCAAAAACTACCCTCGGAGAAGTTTTGCTAAAATCAAACCTAGACTTGAACAAAGTAAACCAGAATAGAATTAAAAAAGGTCATAAAAGTACGAGAACAATTTCTGCTGCGAATGAAAACTAATCAAGAACGGAAGTAGCGGAATAAATGGAGATATTTCGAAGAACTGGAACACTTTTTGAATGAAATTAGCGGAGGATTTTATCGCTCTATTATTAGAGCAAAAAAGGTCGAAGAAGTACATTTCCGTGAGTGGAATCTGGAAATACCACGAGCTACGCCTTTACGGATGAGCTAACAAATTCATTACGCCGACTTGTTCTCCTCGGGCAAAAGGCAAAGATCGATGCCATATATATCTCAAAAGCGGAACAAAAAAAATTTCGAAAGCTAATGGTAACTGATTTAGGGAAGAACCGAAGGAAGCACCTCGGCAGCTAAAGCAAACCAAGGTGAAAGATTCGGAATTATTTCCGCGAATAGAAACTTTTTCTGGGATAATTAGGTTAGCCTCCGTCAGAATCAAAAAGGAAAGAGTTTCTCACGACTGCACCTGCAGACGATGGGCATCGATGAAGTCACCAGAGCTAGTGAAGGAAGTCGAAATTTCCGAGGGAAAAAATTTCCCAAATTAGAAGTAACTCCTCTGATAAAGTGCCGAACGAAGCAGATGTCGAAAAAATTCACTGCCAGAGGCAAGAAAGACGACGGAGAAAGAGTCACGTTCCTCTCTACGAAGGCGACCTCATAAGGCTTTGCCATAGCACATAATTTTCTCTCCTAATACATCTTTTGATGGCTCCAACCCCCTTCCCTTTGAGAAGTCAATAATCTTCCTCGATAGAATAAAGAAGCTCTTTCACAGAGCAACTTAGGGAGAAAAAGGATATCCTTGCCGTAAGAAAACACTGGAATGGCCGTTTAAAAAGCTATTTTGAAATCGAACGTAGCTCAAAATAAAAATACAAATACTACGTAAATAAACGTAGATAAAGGATACTTCTTCTTATTGTTCATTTAATAACACTACGATAGCAGTTTAAACCTCTTAATCAATGATTATCAAACTTTAACGTGAAAGTAATGTTCGCATAGAAAATAAATATCCTCATAGTATATTTATTAATCCTTAACGTATAATAATTTTCAATTGATCAATTTATTTTGATATTTTATTTTATTCGTTAACATATTTTAACAAATGAATTTCAGTTAGGAAAAGAAAGGGTACTAGTCATATTCAGAGTTGGACATTGCTTACAAAGAAGCACCGAAGCAGTATAGCCTTTAATATACACAAGAAATATGGTAAAAAATACTCGACTCGAAAGAATCGACGTAAATTTCAGGCTCCTACCTTTGATTTTACAGAAAAAGAACCACAAAAGTAAACGATTTCATCTTTATATTCTTTGAATCATGAGTATCAAATTATATTCACATATAATCATAAAAACGATCGAGTCCTTATCCAGTATACTATAGAACTGATTTTGATTTATTCTTAACCTTTTTATATTTTTTCTGATGTTTTCAATATCTGAAACTTATTAAAATTTGATTTCTAATTGATGAAATCAAAACCGCACATCATATACGTTTCAAAATTCAGAGGTAATCTGTGGGTAAAACTTTCTCAGCTCTTATAAAGACATATCCTCGAGCATTTGGTTTACAAAATCCCTAAAAGGCAATCGTAATTAGCTAATGGTTCGATTTTCGTTCAAAGAACAACTGAGAGAACTGATTGGGGAAATTTCAAAGGAAGCAAAAACATTTGTTTTCCAGATTCAGGAAAAAAAAGGTTTTGAGAAGAATAGCAAGAAAGATTCAATGCTTTTCCAATTCCCGACTTTTTGAAGTGAAAATTACAAAGAGAATTCTTAATGAAATACTGCTAAAATATTTAACTAATTCAGGTTGATTGATATATATAACTGATGACTTATTAATCCAATACAATGGAATATTAGTTCTTAATCTGTATGGTTAGAAACTAGACTACAGCATGATTTCATCCATCCACTGATATTAAGTATAGGGAGTAAATTCATTTTTCAGGTGTTGAGAAACTTTTAAAGCTTCTAATGTATTAATTTAACCGCGAAACTGTTGCTAATTTTAGGTTAAATATTTATATTTCTCTTTATACACATCAATCACCTATCTTATCATCAGATTAAATATAAATATACTAACCAAATTAATTGATTCAAGAATTTATAGTAAAAAATTAATAAATATGAATATTATCTTTAGGGACAAAATAGCTATTCTGGAGTAAGGGAAAGTATTGATCCTTCGTGTTTTAATACGATAGAAAATGCATTTTATCTGCCTATAAGAAGAACTAGGTTATCTAAGATTCAGCATTTGAATACGATAAATTACTATTAATATAGTTATTATTATAATTGAGGAACGTAATAATATAAAATCTAGACATTTACACAACATTAATAATGATACTGATGAAATTGAAATTGAATAAACGAACGATTAAAAAACTTGTTGCCTTCACTCGCATTTACGAATTCAGTTTTAATTAAACTTGATTAAAATCGAATTGTTTTGATTGCCGCAACGAATTTGGAGGTTTTATTAAACTAGGGCAAAAATAATCAACGCTAGAAACACATACGACGAGATATACGTGAAAGATCAATCTCTTAATTGAAATCAGGCAACTAATCATGTTCATTAGTTATCCGCAGGTGTCAAGTTAGTTATAGCGGCTTATCAACATTGCCGAGTGACAGTTGACGCTAATAATATGCCTAAAACTCGTCAAAACTTACCGCATAATCGGGATAGAGGCGGGTCTCCCGTATAAGTGGGTATTAATCTCTTTCGGTAGATTAATATTACAACTGAATAATATATTGAACGCAATTACAATATGATTAGAACGCAATTAAATATTTAAAAGTCTATTATGAAATACATTAAAATAGGCACAACAAAAACTTTTCAAATTAACTACATGCTTCACAAGGTGTCCTACATTAAATAATTTGGTTTATATAACTTTATAATGACATCTTGATTAATTTTAATAGAATAAAAGTGATTCACGGAATCCAATATTAAAAATAATGAACGTTTAAGCCAACAATTTGTTCTCGGAAGAGGAAACTCGTGGAATTCAATCAGTAATCGATATCCGATTTTTCTCGTGGATATACAACGCTTTAAGCGGCTCAACAATCGATTATTGAATGTATCGAAATTCTAGTATTGTGTATTGTCTTTCGATAAATACGGCCCACGCACCCATTAGAAGGCTTTTTGCCGCTTGCGGTGACACTTCCCTGTTAAAAGGTCAATCTTTAGTCGAAAATGATCTTAAGTGATGTCTTAAAATTAAAATTTTGTTTTTAAATCATAAAAAAACTCAGATTGCTATAAATATTTTCAGAATGTCAGGCTATTACCACACTTTCACTATGTTCTACGTTAACTTATAATTGACGCTTAAGATATAATTCCGTACTTTGTATTGGATAGAATTTTAACAAATTTCTGACTCTTAAAATAAATTGAATTTCTTTCTCTTTACAACTAAAAATAATTTATTTAATAATAATTCTAAAAGAACTTATTCCCAATCAAACATATAGTAATACATTTATGATACAAAATTAGCAAACTATTTTCGTCTTTGATATTAATATCTCCGACAAACGTAACCTAAAAGATCCGATCCGTTTTATCTCATCATCAGCCTCGTGTTATATTCTGACGAAACGAGCGTACCATAATATTCTAATTTCAAAAATAAATGACGGGAAAAATTGTCCGGAAAAATTCCCTTCCTTAGTAGTTAAGGGAAACGTTATAAAATATAAAGACTCCTTCCATTTGTGTTTAGGGTAGGTTTTGACGTACAAAACAACCGACATAGCAGTCATTTCGTTTTATAGTTCCTTCCTTAGCCATGTTTCCTATTCATGCTTTCACTAAAGGCCTGGACTAATCCGAATAAATAGCGACGGGGTTAATAGAGCTGGTGCACTAAGCCTCGGGCTATGGCCTTGATCCTTTGAATTGCGAGGATTGACCCGCGGCCAACTTCGCCTCGGTGCGTTATGCACAGATATTAACATAATCATGGGATACTTACGCATCCGCTCTTTTGACGAAATGCATCCATAACGAATTAAGAACTGTGTTATGCAATCCCATATCTATTCACTTTTTCATTTACATAATTAAATAATAAAGAACTTTTAAATTTTGAATAAAGTGTTCATTAAGCCTTTGAAAACACTTCTGCTTACTATAAAAAAGGTTAAATTTCATTCATAATGAATATTTGAATTATTTACAGTTAGGAAAGGAATTTTCATATATTTTAATCCATGAAGACCTCGATTAAAAGTTCGATGACCGAGGAAAACTAAGTAGAAAACACCCAAATATGATGAAAAGAGATGATCAAAGGGAAAGTCTATACAAGAAGAGACAAGCACGCATTTAAATCTACAAATTCTACTTTCATAATTCCCATAAACGAAAAAAATCTAAAAAACACCGAAACGTTTCGAAATTCGCATCCCATCAATATTCCCGGAAGTTGATTCGACTCGACTAGCTACATCCTTTTGTGCTCGATGAAATACCTTCCAAAACCTACCCCTTTAATGTCACTCTGAAAACACCGACAAATATTCACCTCGCAACAGTCCCCTCCGCGGTAATACGTACGTTTTTTGGGGGGGAAGGGGATGGAGGGGGGGGGGGGGGCGCGACACCCGACAATGCAAAAGGAAAATTTGCACACCGTAAGCTTTGAGGGTGAGATAAAAGCCGCGAATACCAAATTAGTCCCACCGCACTCGTTACTCATTCAAAAGAGGGATTCCTCTTCCAAAGAGATATTCGCAGTTCATCCGAAAACCAACTTTTCTCTTCGACCTTCCTTATCTATCAGGGATCTCGAATAGCCCCATTTCCAGCCTTACTTTTTATATTTATTCCTCTCTATAACCGTCCGAAGACGTTAGCGCCTTCTTCCCATCCTCGACTTATTTCCTTATCTTACTTCTTTTAATGTCCCTTTCCTAAATCCTTATTTTGCCCCATTCTCAGCCATAACTCTTCTGTTTTATCTCTCTTTTCATACACCCTTCCTTTTCTCTCTTTATATATATGTTCTCTTACTCTTTCATCTCGCATCTCGTTTACGGAAGCATCTCGACAGAAATTTTTTTATTTCAATTTTCGTTTTTCGTTTTTTTTGTACTGTTCCATCTTATCTTTATGTATCACTTAAGCAGCGGATTTTACACTAAGATGTTTTTTCAGCATGCTTTTATAGAACTAAAGTTTATTTTTTTGCCTTTCTTGAGAAAGCACAAACAGGTCCAAAATACCTTTTGTAAAGTCACTTTGTTTGAAAAGCTTTCGTGCTTTGTAACTCGGTATAGATCTGGATTTTTTTTATTGAATTTAAGTGCGTTGTCCATTTATCGGTACAATCCCTACTTGAAAATCTTTTATGCGATAATTTGAAAAATGCTAATAATTTTTTTTCTTCCCATGTTTATGATAATCATTTCTTGTACAATAAACATTTCTCTTAATTTTGTAGACATAGAGAGATAAAATTAAAAAAAACAACATGTCTGATCTTTGTCAATGGACGTTAAACACAAACATTAAGTTAATTTTTTCGAAAATTACGCCCATTATAGAATTCTAAGAATTTTTCTGAAGAAAGAATCTGTTTCTCCGTAAAATTTCAATTAGCGTTTTCTCAGAAAAATTCCTTAACAAAATCGATTGCTTTCGATTCTATTTCGATACCAATTAACCGAAGAATAATGTCGATGCGAAGTATTCTTGAATTCTCAGAACTTTAAAAGGATATAATAGGCAAATCGATTTCATATAAATAGTAGAGGAATAGAGCAAAAAGGTCGTACTTTATTCCAGCCAAAATTACTGAGAAATCAAACCATAAAAGATTCAAATTTTTAGCTTAGATTATTGGAGAACAAAATACGAAAAATTTCATAAACTTATATCTTATTACTTAAAAAAGAATATATAACTCATCTCTAACTAAATAATAACTCATCTCAAACTATTCTTCGAATCACACATCGTTCCTAGGATGATACCCATTTCAGAACTATTGAATTATACTCAAATATACAAATATATAATTTTCCATCATATTCTAGAGATTATAATACTCAACTTTCTTCAAAAATCCCATTCTAAGCCTTTTCTCCTGATTATTCCCCATGACAACAACAAATTCTTCTCCTCACCTAGATAACAATGTATCATCTATATCCTAAGCCACTTTGCCTTGTATCTCATCGATATCCACGTGAATATTTCCCTCTCCAAGCGTTTCTTTCACCTTCCCTCACAAAATCCCCTCCCGACATCACCCAATCACTCCCCGCTAATCAGCGCTCCTCCTCCACATATAATTCCCCTTCAACATCAATTTTCCCCATCTTCTTCAATCTTTTCCGTACCGTGTTGTTCTCCTCCTTCTCCTCTTACGTACCTCCATCCTCTGCTGCTTCCGAATCTAAACGGAGTAATAATGATGCTCGTTTTCGATAATGAGAATTCCCGCTTCCGCAGAGACCTGTAGTTGTTTCGTGTTTTTCCGATTTTATGACCGGGAATTGTTTCTATGGCAACTCTTTTTCATTTTCAGAGGAAGGCGCATGCTTATATATTGTTTCGTTCCCGTGCTCTGTTATTCGTTACGTGATTCGCGTATTAAATTTTCGAGATGATAGCTATGCCCAACTTCCAATTTCCCGAATCGAGTTCTCGGTGTACTTCGAATGCAAATTATTTTCGAATTTTAGTGACTCTTCTTCTTCTTCGTCCTCTTTTTGCATTCTCGTCTCATCTTCTTTTCTCTAACTTACTTCTCTTCCTGCATTTCCCTGAGGCTTACGCTCATCTCCACATTGCCTTTCACTTTTAGTTCTTTGTTTCTCTTCTCGTCTCATGTATCCTTCCCGTTTCTATTTAACATTTTCCTTTTGTCTTTCGCCACCCTTCAAAGCTTTTACCTTTCAATCTTTATAATTATTTAACTCTGAAACTTAGTATTCCGTTAAACGTTTTCTCTATACATATAGAATTACGATGCCTGCTGAAAACTAAATTCTCCCCTCTTCTAACGTCTAGGATAAAGATATAACATTCTTCGGTAATAACTATCTCCGTAATATCTCCATACGTTTTATAATCACAATATTACAGTGGTATTACGAATACGGTTCCCCTCTCTTATTTAATACCATTTTTATTTTACTGTTCCGGTCTTTATCTCCGTAAGCATCATCTGCGTTATTTTTATACGTCTGAATACAAACGACCCTCAATTTTGAACACAACACCCCTAGTAAATTCAGAGACGTTACGTTACGTTAAACGCCGGCATTATAACCTCCACATCTGCACCATTTCTTTCCTCTTTCCACAAAAAAATACGCGCGTATGAATCAAACGGAAGACGAAATTTAAAACCCCAAAATTCCCCCGAAACTACGAACGCATTTCTTTGCTTTATACTTTTTTCTCGAACGCATACGAACCGCCGCGAGATTTTTTTCTTCTTTATGCGACCATAGCTTTTCTGTTTTTCCCTTTGTTGTTTTTCTCTCTCTCTGCCTCTTTCGTCGTTCTCCTCGTATATATCCACCACCCTTTCCCACGCCCGCATTCCCCTTCTCCCCCCTTTCTCCCTTCGTTCAACATCTCTTGATGCGCCAGCTAGCGATTCCTTTGAGAAGGAAGAAAGACATTGAGTGGCGCTTTTTCTTTATAACCCACTTTCCCTTCCCACTCCGCGCATCTATACTTCCCGAGGAGAGCGTGACGTGCAATTGGGAGTGTATTCCTTTGGGAGGGAGGAGTGGGTGAACGAAGAGGACGTAAAATGGCATTAAAGGGGATGGAGAGAAGAGAGAAGAAGAAAGTGGGGAGACCAAAATAAGAGAGGGAAATGTCAAAGGGAAGAGTGAAGAATGTGAAGAGAGACACGATAACGGCGAGGCTTTGAGAACCACCGGAAAGTTTCATTCCTGTCGTTCTGAGGCTGGATTTTGGAAATTTTCACGAAATGATCATTCGTAAGTGATGAAAATCATAAGCCGGATACTTAAAATAATAGTAGAATAAGGCGTGGGAATATTCTTCAACATTTCACCTATGTAAGAGAGATATTTCGTTCCTCCTATTCGATCCCATTCCATCTATATTCCACGTCGAAATTATTCCGTTGAGATCCGAAAATAGGAATTTCGTGCAGAATACGTCAGAAACTCCGAACGCGATGAGATAGAAAGGCAGCGATGTGCTTCTCAAGTCTATACGTATTTCTACGAGGGAACGGATGCAAGTCATATGAATAAAAGACCATACGGCGGCTGTTCGGATGGACGGAAAGAGAAGGGAAAATGCCGGAAAACGTCGAATGTATGCGGTGAATGGGGCGATCGAGAAACGAAGGCTGAGAAGCTATCGGAATATTTGGCAGCGAATGACGGATGGAGCTCATTGGATCATATAAGGGTCATCTTGCGAGAAAGGGGGATATCGTGTGTTGAACGCGGGGAGGAAAAGCTGTAACCGACGAATACGTATTATTAATTCAGAGAAAACTTTTATAAGGAAACAGGAGTTACTAAGAGCCTTTCTTATAACGAAAATAAAATAAAAATAAGACTGTCAAAATATATATAAAATACGATAATTTAGGCTTTCCTCGCAGTTTCGAATGAAAGTGTAGCATCGTCATTGAAATAAATGGGAAAAAAATAGCAAAAAGTGGAGAGAAAATGTATTGCTGTTTTCGTTCAAGAATTTTTCACGTTTGATGAATGATTTAAGAATCATTTCCTATCTCACCTTAAATAAGAGAATTACAAAAACAAATATAACGAATCACACCACGAAATCATACGAACATTATGTGAAGATAATAAAAATATAAAAACAAATAGCATACAAAATGGACCATGATTTTTTTCAGTTATGTTCATAAACGCAGTACACGATGGTGAAAATATTTCAGTGAATGGTGGAAATTATGTTGGTAATTAAATTATTATGGTATAATGGTGAAAAAATTTCAGTACAATGACCCAAAACCGTAATAAATTATGAGAAAGATATTAAAAGTTCAATTTAATCATCGGAACTTTAATGAAGTCTGAATAACAAAACTCTCACTTCATCACCCGGCGATAATACGAAACAACACAAAGTGTGGACATGAGTTTTACTTTCGAATTCATCACTTTATCGTCCTTGGCTCCCCAGAGAGATACAGCACAGAGATGACAATCTCTCGCGTATAGAGAAAGTCCCCCGCAACCAAACCCTTTCAGGAATTTCCCCTCTGTGCGATAGATTCGCCCAAAGACCGCCGCAAACACGTTCTGCGACGCCCATCTATTTTAAACGAAAGGGGAAAAATCGGATAGGAACAAAAGGCACGCGATGAAACACAAAGTCGTAAATGAAAACAAGCGTGAGCGGATGACACGGAGAATTCGGCAATAAGGGGAAATAAAAAAATAGGGAAAGCGTATGAGGCAAACGGGATGGGGGTAAAAAGCGAAGATGAGATACGGAAGGGAAAGAAGAAGGCGACGCCGAAGATAAGCCTGAGAAACGTCGTATGTAAGAGCGAGGAAGTGAAAGGGGAGTACGTCTAGTTCTTTCCCTCGTGGAATGCGTCGTCTCCGTGTTTGCGCGTGCGTGCGAACGAGTGCTTCGAAAGGCATTGCCGCCGTTGAATTCCGAGTGCTTTTTCTACGCCGCAAACTTTTTCCGCGAGCGTTGTCATAAAAGATTCTCCTATTTATTCTCCATCCTTCGGAATTCCTGACCTCTTACGTTACATTTGACGGGGAAATGAGACGGGAATCTCCCGATACATCTTGTGCCCGAACGTATTTAGAATGCTATTGAGGGCGAAGATTGCTTGGCTAAAAGATCGCTAGGATTAATCTAGCAGGATGCCTCGTATCCCTTTCGAAAAATGCGATGTGATGTTTAATCTGTGAAAACGTCTTTCTTGTAAAAGGATCAGTATTTCAGTTCGGAAGGGTTTCATTTCTTAAGGCTTACAATGAAATTGGATCTTTATTCCTAACCCTCTAATTATTCCTTAAATCACTAATTTTTGTTACGAAAAATTAACGTTAATATGTAGCTGATACGTTAGAAATTGAATGTGTTAGGATCAATAATCTTTCGATCAACCTTTTAATTTATTTTCTCTTGCAAATTTCGCACTTTAAATATCACTATTTAAGTTTGATTCTCAACGAGGTAATTCTAAAATGGAATGATTCTTAAGAATACAAAATAAACTAAATTGATGAAATACCATAAATATATTTTGTAAATCATAATTTTTCTTATTCAAGAGGAGTATTCACAGAAGAATTGGGCATTACTCTCAATTCAATAAACGAAATTTAAATTAAGATTTATTATCCCTGATTTCAATAATTTTATATCATATAGACAAAATAGTGAGCTCTTTAGGCAAAGATGTTTTAAATATGTTAAATTCTAAATTCAAAATAAAGTTACGGGTACAGTTACTATTTTTATAGCTATTCCAAATTATTTGGCATTTTATATTGATGATATTATATATTTTACATAGCTGCAAAATTTTGCAGACCCCATCTAGATTATACGTTGATTATCTTTTTTTACTAGAAGTTTAATAGCCAGACATCAAAATATGCAATCACGCAAATAAAGTTTTAGTAGAATGTAAAGTAATTCAAAATAATTGGGCATTTTTTGTTTGCGATGAATAAAATATTATTGTTATTAATACCAACTAAATGACTTTGAGAGAAATTTAGGCTATTCGTAAATAAAAGTACATTGGAAATATATACTGATATATGAAAATAAATTTATTAAAACGGTAGTTAATTCATATGCTAAATTTGCTCTTTAATCATGGAGGTAATATTATTTTTAATAAAAATAACTTATCACAAAAAACGGCTAAATTGATAACGAATAATAACAGCAAGGGGTTTCAAGCGCCGGTATTAGGAAGCAGTCTCATTAAAATGGTCAGAATATTTTTTTTAATATCCACTAAATGAAGCTGGTTTATCCAATTTAATAATCTGCTCTTGGATTCTGAGTTTCAAATAACTCCGAAACCGCCTCATTCTCTCCAAGTCATCTACAACTCCATTTTCCCTTTCTTCAGCTTTTTAATTGGGCTCTCTAAATTAAAACCGCCTTTTGGTGTTATGGAAAAAGAATTTATATAATTTTACCGCTTTCCGAACGACGCCCGCTGGAATTCTATTTCTTGGCGGAGATGGTAAGAGGGAAAACTGGCTTTTAAGGAAAATTTTTCAATTCACTTTCTCCTTTTTCTGCATCCACACGAGTGTTTTCAACGTCTTTTTTTTCCTCTCCACCAAAGGCTTTCTGAAGCGACAATAAAAGTAGGAGATTTGCGAATATGATTTTCCTGCCATTTCATTCTCATCTTTTACCGTAGTTCTCCCAGCGGGCAAGCGCGACATTCCGAGATGACTAAAAAGATGAAAGCACACTTGTGATTACGCTAAAAGACGAACGTAGTTGAGGATTTCATCGGAGATTATTTCCATATTAATCATTCGAAGGATTGGATGCTCTCACTCAGATTATTGTGCTTACAAAGACAGAATGTCACATCAAGGACGTATTACCTTCGCTCTACACTATCTTATAACGCGATAGAACGAGCAAAACTCCGAGTATCATATAAGTACGCGGATGAAATAATCCTAAACACAATTACTATCCAAAGTATTCCGTTAACTTTAAAGCTCACGATTCTTTCACCGATATCTGGTGAATTTGAAGGAAGAGAAAAACCATTAAAGTATGTTAAATAAATTTTTTCATGCACCCTTAAAGATAGCTAGTATTTAAAAAAACATCCAACAAAATTACAAATCGGTTGCGAACGTGTCCCGAAACATTTTACTATTTTAGTAATATGTTTTCTGTCTTTGATTAAAAATACAATTCTATATAATTCAAAATTTACTTGTAACCACTAAATATAAGGAAAAAATTTAAGAATCTGTTTCCGCTTACTCACTCTACTGCGGTCAAATGGCTGTCCTTCTCCCTGCATACAAAAGACCCTAATTTATAAGTCTCTTTCCAGTCTTTCGCGACTCTTTGTCTCCAAAAATCCCCTCCACTGTTCAAATACTTCTCCTTTATTGTTCTCGTATTTTCTCTCCATTGTATTTCCTCCAATAATGCTCATTGTAAACATTGCGTCCAAAAACTTTACTCGGACAATGCTATTATCACATCGCTGTAATTATCCAATAAGAAATGGAAAATAGGGTAAATATTTTCTTAAATTAGAAGGTTTATGCATCCTTAGTAACGATGTGATAACAAGCAAGCAAAACTTTCTCTAATTTAACGTTCTAGGATTAATGAAATTTCATAGAGACCTTAATGAATGATTAGCTTAAAGGTTGTGCATAACAACGTTAATAGAAACCTCTTTAGTATTGTTTACTCAATTTGTGTATAACGCTCAAAGAGGATAATGAGATACTTATTAAAGAGCACTACTGTTTGATGCATAATGGAAAGTCAACTTCTATTGCGAGAGATCATCCCTTTTCGATAACAATCGGAAACTCTGACGCAGCTCGTGCGGAAAACGATCAAGGGTGAAGTCAGAATTGCATTGTTTTGATATTCTTGATTGAAACGGCAACACAAAGACGTTAAAATTAGCGATTGAGTAAAATTAAACGTTATTCGTAATTGTACTTATTAAAGAATTGGTTTTAAATAACAAAATCTACGATCTACATAATGCTCCATCCAATAAAATTTTTATCGCCATGGTAACCAAAGATCAACACTCGATCCATAGCAACTCAACAGGAAAAGCCATAAAGCCTTTAATTCTATACATTCTCCTTTGACTTAAAGCCATTTGTGGAAACCAAACAAGGTAACTCTCTCTCTCTAGAGAGAATGAGTGCTTCACTGGGATCATTCATTCGAGCTTGGAGTGGTGTTTACACAACCACAAATTGCCTCTTTTCCTTTCGACTGAGAGTTTATCTTAATGATCAGAGATGCGAGGCATATGTAACGAACGATCGGAGGTGTAAGAGCAAGAAGCAGAATGGAGATGTTAGGAGTAGATAAAGACACGAAGAGATAGAGGGAGAACGGGGAAGCTGTGTTGCTCGATCAGAATCGGGACGGGAATAGTCTTTGGAGTGGGTTGGGGGGGGGGTGGTCCCGTGGGCGTATGATAATGAGCGTGCGTGTGTACGTGCAAGTCACGTCGGATCCTTTCTGCGGCGTGATGCACGGGCGATAGAGAAAGAACGTTCTTATCGAGGGTTACCCTGGCGACGACCGGTTGCCGGGACGATAGCAATTTGTGGTCGGATGGGACACGGACCCTCTCTCACACTGCATTGTGGGTAATTAGGTCGTACAAATACGAAATTAAACCTTCCCTTAACGGAGACTCTACCTTCGGTACAGGAGCGAGCTAGGAATGAAGTGAGGGTGAATAAAAGTCTAGAATAAAAGTCTGTGGATAGAACAGGAGTAAATTGCGAGGAATTATTGATTGTATACTGGTTACTCTTAATTGACGAATACTGCTAATCTGTACTTTTACGAAATAAATTCCCTCATAATTCTGTTCATCAGGTAATCTTTAGAATAATTGTTAAATAATTATCTCGTTACATGTCATATTTAATTTATTTCCATTAATTACCTCTTCATTTCGATACTAAACTATAAGGCTGAATTCTTTTGTGCATTTGATGCGAATCGAACTATATATAAAAGAATCGACGTATTTTGTACCATTCTCTCGTCAAAGTATCATAATACGCAGTCATTTACATCTAAAATATCATCATATGGGCATACTTATTTGTTTTCCTGACTTTCTAACACTTCACTTTCAAAGATGCTAAAATACTCTAAAATTTAAAAAAATATATACATAAAACATAATATTAAATCCGTTTATATAAATGAGGTCGTATTTATATTTCATAACCTGATTGATGTTTAAACATTCCGTTTTTGGCACTTTTTCTCAAACATTCTCCACGAATTGATCTTAATAAAAATAAAAGTATTAGATATTTAAGAATTCCATAGCATACAAATATATATGAATTACAGAAGTATATTCGGAAGATTGGAAAAAAAATCAGTATTTTTTAAGTATGAAAAAAGCGTCATTACATGCCAATAAATATAAACCTTTATACAATAAAAAGGACGAGTTATATTGGCCTTTCATTCCTCACGTGAAATGTCCTTATTAGCTACGAGATCATCTCTTGCCTATCCTATTATATCTAGGTCCCAAAAGCTATGACGGATTGAGAGAGCGAGGGATGGCTAGCTGTAGAGGATTTTTGTGCTAATTGGAAGCTTAAGCTTCACCATCCTTCCGCCTTCCTTAATTTTATCTCCACTCGCTGGAAGTATATTTTCCGCCCGGAAGTTTTCGATCAAATAACAGCTTTCTCCCTTCAGCCATCACGACCTTATAAGCCGCGTCTGCAAAAGACAGCGGAGATTCTCATTTAAGACATCAAGCGCAAGCTTTCTGGTCCACATTTCGCAGAAATTTAAATGTAAATTCTCTTTGGATTAATTTCTATTTTTTAAAATGGCGAGAGAATATATAATTCAGCCGGGAGACGATCTTTCTTGATCCGTTTCCATGGAGAGCGATTATGTTCGACTATTAGAACGACATAGCTGCAATTCTCGCGCGAATTCCTTCTCTTAAAAATGCTCGAAATATCGAGAAATAAGAAATACTGGTTTCAGAAGCAGGAGAAAGAAAAGAATTCGAGAAAAAAATGGCGGTGTTGAAAATATGTGGCGCGTATTATTGGGAACGAAACTCGAGGGTTAGCGTATAAAAAAAACGAGCGAAAATCGGATGGTGCGGAACGAGAAAACAGCGGGGAAACACCACTTCTCCCAGACTGACGTTGTCATCATTTCTTTCGGATGGGACCCGGGGCAAAAAAAAACTCCGAAAAAAAACTGACAAAGTATTACTTTCGCTTTCAACCACTTTTTCGGAGGAAAAAGAAATGAAACGTCCCGCGAAAAATACCTTCCCGTCTTGCGATGGTGACGGCGTGCGGTCGAAGGAGTCACGCGTGAATTAAAGGGGAAAAAAGAGCAAGACGATGGAGATGATGAATGGGCGGTCGCATGGAAGAAGGAACGAGAGGGACAAACGTTGTGGTTTGCCGAAGAGTTTTCTGTGGGGGGAGTATTCGGCAGAGAGAGATGGATTAAGAGATGGAAGGTGGAGAAATATTTCTCGGCGATGTAATGAAAAAGGGAAAGGGAAGGAAAGTTTTGTTCCTAAGGGTTGGTTCCCTAATCCCTCCCTTTTCCTTATCTCTTTTTCTATCTCGCTCTGGGGAAGTATTCCGGTGAGAAGAGGCCGTACCCTCGATTCGATGCGGAGAGGTTCCTTCGAAGATACTCGTGCTCGATATCCCGAGAGAATGTGCTAAATGGTGTAAACGATTTTCGAGATTTGATGCGTGATTCGGAATCACGACCTTTTTGTCGACGTGTTGTAAAGGGAAAGTATATTCGACAATGAAAGAGAAAACTTTAAAATAATATATTAAGGAATTTTTAGTAACTTGATATTAATAAAAATATATTTATATTGATTGTGAAATATTCTGACGATAACATAAACTTCCGATGCAGAAAAAGATTATTTTCAGTTGGAATCTCATTTCTTGAAATTAAATAGAAATGTTCACGAGTAAGACCCGGTAGCGCCTACTCGGAAATTTGCTTGTAAATTTTATTTATATATTCTCGGCCAATATTATTTATATTTTCTGCCAATATTATTTTATTTATGTACTCTCTGCCAATATTATTTATATTTTCTACCAATATTATTTTCACTCTACTATCTTGTTTATTAAAAAGTTAGTGATATTCATTTTCATAAACCTTACTGTACAACATTATATATGATTGAACTTGGACTTCACTTATACAAACATTAGAAATTGACAATTGTACATATAATTATAAATTAGAAAATTGGGAATAACTGGGCCAAGACAATGACTGGAAATGTAAGGCAATATTGACTACTTAATATTCAAATTTATCACAATTACTGCGTTTTGACTTCCTATTATCAAATTATTTTAATTGAACACTGAATAATAATGTCTAGAAAAATAGTTAAAAGATTTTTAGCAATAATTATCGGCTGGCATTTAGCTTGCAAATATATTCATTATTACAGCTGAAAGGAGGAGAAGTATTTCTAGTCTTAAATTTCTCTCTCAATGAAGGCGGTTCTGTTCTATTCTACTAATTCGAAGACAATTACATTAATAACTAATAGTAGAAGAACTATCATCTTCCTTCATCATTCTTCATTAAAAGCTGAAAAATCACATTCATTTGTGGTACCAAAAGGAAGTTATGCCTAAACAAAAGAACAATTTCCTTGCATATTAAAGGCGATATTTCAGATATATCCCAAGCAATAAACTGAAAGATGAGAAAAAATTGAGCAACATTAAGCCTCATCAATCTATGTCCATGAGAAATCGTCTAATACTCTTTCGATAGCATATTTTACAGCCATGAAGAACCTTAAAACTAATTACCTACCGAGACAAATGGAAATTTGACTGCGCATATTTTAAATTTTTTGCAGATAGGAAACACTTCGTATAAAGTGTGGTAAAAAATTAAATATCTACACAAAATATTTCAACTATTATCATTCCGTAACTAAAAATAGACACGTAAAAAACGGCTATTTGACGCTGAACGTTGAAACAAAAACAATTTAATTTCCCTTAAATTTACGTTTATTAATTCTACAGCTTTCACGAAATAAAGAAGTTGAATTTAAAAGCTTAATTTATTAAACTTGTCTCATTTAATCCAACCTAAAAACACTTGATCAACATAAAACGTATTACGTATTTTAGTACGGCGTAATTCTTTTGTTTCCCCGTGATATAAACAACTTCACACCTGAGAAAATATTTTCACGTGAATTCGCTTTCAACCTTCGCCACAAACGTTGCAAAAAAAGTTGCTCGAATTGAAACCACAACACAATGATATATGATGAAAGTAGGTCGGCGCGACAGTTTCCATGGGATCATTTATTTACTACTACTCGAGGCAGTGAAAGTAATGGGAGAGGTCTCTCAAATACGCTCCTGGTGTTTATGAGTTTGTTACGGTGAGATGAGAGAAACAACTTGGAGGGAATGGGTTTCAGGGAGAGTGCATAACCCGAGCAGTCGAAGAATAAAACTTTTCAGTAGACTATAAAGACTGTTGCGAAAAACTTGCCATTAAAAATGGTCTCCGACCGAAAGCTATTCAGTTCTCTTTGCTATATACTCAGATGATTCCAATTTTATGGTATTGACATCTCGACACGTTTGAAATTTTACACCGCGTAGCGACTCCATCAATTGAAGTTTTCCAATTTTGCACGTTTTTGCACAATTTAATATTCGAGATATTCGATTTAAAAATAATAGATTCCATTTTCGAACAAAAGGGCTATTTTCTTAAAAATTAAACCCTAAGACCAACGAAATTCTTTGCAAAGTATTTCAGTAAATTCAAGTTCTCCTTTCGAAATTATCCAATGAATTGTATATCAAATTGTAAAAGCTTCACACATCCTGCCAAAACGTTTCTGTAAATAAGAGTATATGAATAAAACGTATAATGGAGAATATATACCCGGTATATATGTGTGGGTGTATTTGGATTAAAGATACACATATAGAAAAGAAAAGCATGTAGTTGAAGTTTCTGTTAAGCAGTATAGTAGTATGATAGCTAACTTAAAGTAATTTTAGCAAGCAATTTTTTCATTTTTTTAAACTCTTCAATTACTCAATTTGGCTTTAATTCGGGAATTCTTTGTTAAAAAAATTATTTTTAAACAGTAATAAAAGTATATATATCTTAAATTTATACTTAGTGCGTGCATTTTGTACATTCTATGTTTTGGCCTAAATTGTTGTAAGTATCAGCTTCAAAGTTTTGATTCATGTTACGGACACCCATCAATTCAAAGCGCGATTCTAAATACGAGAACTCATCCAAAATATCATTTTTCATTTGAATGAATTCCAAACAAGTATCTGACACCCTACGGACAGTTGAATATCACAAAGAAAATTAGTTCCATCATGCGAGAGCTTTAATAAGAAGAGAGGACAAAGCGAATTCCGTTCGCCGTCAATTCGTCGCCTCGTACCATTTTAGAAGCAATGCCATCCGCCACCCTCTGTGACAATGGGTTCGGCCGATTTCCGGCCATCGTCCACTCCCAACTTTGATACCTTCCTTCCACATCGCCATGGACCCCACTTCCTCGCACTCTACCCCATGCAGTGCTCCGTACACATTCGAATGAATCTAATTCTTTCATTATCCTGGCCGGGCATCGTCTGGCCCTTTTTTCCTAATCCTAAATCCCATTTCCTTCTTCCTATTTTCTTGAATGATTCACTCCATTTCATAATCAAAGCTCATCAAAGAAACATATTATATTTCCCTCATAGAGCA
The DNA here is from genome assembly GCA_020796165.1 of Pantala flavescens. Taxonomy (NCBI): domain Eukaryota; kingdom Metazoa; phylum Arthropoda; class Insecta; order Odonata; family Libellulidae; genus Pantala; species Pantala flavescens. The sequence goes on along the minus strand of CM036879.1, from coordinate 19,458,585 downwards.
GATTATTTCTCTTTACTACTTTCTTAATCCTTTACTTATAATACCCTAATATTTTGTCAAAGATGGTTACTTTTATACTATATATATTCAAAAAATATAAGTTTAAACCTAATGGAATTATCTTCTTTTCCCGATGAACTGCCTTTTTAAAAAGATTTTTTGGATAGAACAAGAGAGATACAGATCGATTTACCTCGAGGAAAGCGTATATTAGAACCCACTATTGTAAGTTATCCGCTGGGATGAAGATGGTATTATATATTGCGATAAAATTTTAGATAGAAGTACAACTGCGACCTAGGCTCATGAGCCTTCATTTATATCCACAGATTTCTAAATTATTCTCATTCTGCAATATGGTACGTTTATCACCTAAAACATTTTCTGCTAAACTAAATATGAATGCAAAGCTTCTGAATTAACATTAGACAAATTAGTTTAGAACGATTACTTCCTGAATCAGCAATAAAAGTGAGAAACTGGGAGAATAAACACACATATTTCACGAATGAGATTATTCGAGAGATTCAACAAACTAAAAAAACTCTCAATCTAACAAGGTTACCATTCATCTAGTTTTAATATTAAATTATTCTTCTTAAGAAGACCTTTCTCAATAGAAGAGGCTGAATCCTGAAATTAAATTCCCCACACATTTTAAACTACCGTGCTTCTTCCCTGCAAAACCTAAGAAGAGCAGTATTTATGCAGATTCTTATTCCCCGCCCTAATTAAATTTCCATACCTTACATCCATAATCTAGCCATAGGAGAACAGAGCAGAACTTTTGCGTAACCATGGTTCCCGACTTTAAAACATCCCATCCATGAGGGCCTCTCTCCATCCGTTATACAACTTGTCTCACCCTGGAAACCGATGAATTTTTGATGGAATCGGAATACTTGGGAAGTTCAGAAAGGATGATTTTGTCTTCCAGAACTCCCTTCCATCCTTCTTAACGAATCTCCAATCCGGTTGACCCCACACGCTTCCAAATCCACTCTCTTTTACTTTCTCCTCAAACGATTCCTCATCTTTTTTTTTCTCTCTCCATTTTAATAAAACCTTTTTCATCCCCTCATCCACAGAAAACTCGATTCTTCTGAGAATCCAAACTCTCCTAAATCCACGGGAGTATTTCCGAGAAAATTTCATTTTCTGCGGCAAAATCGAATACGTCTTCGGGGAAAATTTCCACCGAAATCCTCTCCACGTATTCTTGTCGATAAAACCATTGACCAACCGCGCCTTCCGGTAAAGTTGGTCCTCCTACGTCTTTCCATTCTACATTACGATCTGATGGACCCATCTACTCCAATGTCATCTCTAGTTCTCCTAATTGAGATTTAGTACGGGAGAAAAGCAAAGTATGCATCGCCATGCATTCATCTCTCTCCGTGCACCGTTCCTTTGTCCTCTCTCAGACCTACTCCACCAATGGCGACCGATTGCCTTCCGGCTACGACCAATGAAATTGAAAAGAGTCCGGCGTAACACCGGCCCGTGAAGATGAATTAATTCGCGTGACAAGCGATGCGGGGAAACGTTCGATTCGACCGCCACCACCCACCGTTTTTTGGTACTTTTATCGCCGAAAGAAAACTGTCGATAACGACATCCGGAAATGGCGACAAACGGAGGGGAGGAGAGATATCCGATGCGGTTTTTTATCGACAACCATCGATGAATTTTGTTTTTCGGATGCATTAACGTCCCATCCCGCAGGGGGGATCGGTTGTCGAATCAGTGCAGTTACTTTGACCGGATCCGAGAGTTTTTATCTTTTATCGCTTCTGTTTTGTTTCGGACCAGATGTTCTGGGGTCGGATGGATCTGCAGAATGAATTGGCGGCTAACGTGGAAATGGATATGCGGGTGGGGTTTTTTTAATTTGTTTGCCCGCCGTCGACGGTTTTCTTTCTCTAACAAATTTTGCTTGTCGTGGGATTCATTAATCCCAGCGTTCGTTTGCCGCTTGAAATCATCGCGTCCATGAATAACACTCGAGATTTTCCCCGATAAGGACTGTGACGTCAACATCAATTGGTTATGAGAAATTATCTTGTATATAACGATTCTCGTTAGGAAAATTAGTTTCTACTATCAAATCAAACACTGTTATTAATTGGAATGTTATAGCAACGGTACTCATTTCATTATGCTCATTAGACGGTAACATTACATTATCCTATGATAAACTATAGATACAAAAAGAATGTTTGCTTTTAATTAGATCAACTTTTATTTACAACTAAAAAGGTTTGAGTCATCTGTAGCTATGGTATCGTTAATTGTACTATTTAATATGTCAATTGGTCGGTAAGTGGTAATGAATCCCTACTGCTATGATCTAAGAGAGGAATTCAAAGCGTATATAGACTCGATTAGGTATACGATGGTTTTCGTTCGTTATGCGAGCTAGATGATTTGGAGTAGATACGTAGGAATAGCAACCAAGAGAAAAGCAAATGACTCTATCATGTTCGCTTTTCTAAATAACTCGTAAGTAAGGACAAAGATCATTATTATAATTCAGTATTAAATTGAATATAATATTATATACATTAACAAAGTGTATAAAAGTAGAAAATGAACAAAATGTACACATTTAAGTGTTGAACGTTTAATCATTGAATTATAATAAAACGAATAGAAAATCTATCAATTTTGAATATTGAAACCATCATTTATGTATAGGTTTAATGAAGTATGCCATAAATAAATCAGCGCCAATTGAGTTAAATCAATGAGCTGTGAAGCCATTTGCAAGTGTAAAATCTTTTTCCTTCCGACAAATTTTGTATCTGGTACTTTCAACAGAGAACAACGGATCATTGTAGATAAATTAATCATTTATGGAATAATATAGATCCTGTGAGTGGTTTTCATGCCAAAAATATCAATCGAATTCGATCGAGTACAAAATATTAACGCTTCGATATCAAAGAAATCTGTACATCCGCGATAAATGTTTAAATCATTTCTGTCCGGGATTTAAAGGGAACTTTATGGTATTGTTTAAGATATTGGTGAGTTTTTTCGTCGTTTTTAACTCTGAAGGTGTTTGAATATGAAATCAATTTAATCATCGCTGCTATTCATAATCAGAATACGTCATTTTTAAACCAATAAAATGAAAATGAATTACAACAATTTTAACCGTTGGAATACAAAACTTGTTTCGATTCGATCAGAATGTGTAAATTTAATGAAGCGAATGGTAGGAGAGTTTAAAGAACTTGTTCTGTGAATTAATATCGAGGAAGTAATAGACTTTAGTATAATATTTCAAAGTCATTCTCAAAACCATAAGATACTGAAATCAATGTGAGAAGGCGTGACTTTGTGGAATGCCATAGTATTAAAAACAACTTTGTAAATTTCCACAGAAAATTTTTCACAGATTTTCTGTGGAAATTTACAAAGTTCTTTTTATTACCATAAGATACGGTAAACTGATTCTGCTTGAATTATCATTACTTATGATAGGAACTTTTAGATCAAAAAAGCCAGAACTATATAACCAAACTTTATTTTGAACGCATGACAGATATTCCCTTAAAAATCGCTCCGTCATTCATACATGTACTTCCTTCTTTTCGTTTCTAAAAGTTTATAATCTGATTTCGGTGCGAAATTTGATGAATTTACTATTCCATATTGGTATTTTAGAATAATTATCTACTGTCCACAGTATGTGTGGAAAAAGTTTAATTCTTCGTACACTTCGAAATTTAGCGCCCTTTAAGCAGTGTCCCTTTAAGTTCTTACATCTCCTACGTACATTTTATATGTACGCATACATGAACACTTTGGCTCCATTTATAGCCACATTTTAGTACTTTTTTATACCGGTTTTCTCTTTCGATTTTATTTAGAAAAGAATGTCGTTGGAATTTGTTTCTAAACCCACCCTAGTTACGAGTAATTGAAACGTTTTCAATTTATTCCATTTTTGGCGTTGTGTTAAAATACAAAGAATAATAACATAATGTAGTATAATTTTACCACAATAATTAAGGTATCTTTTAAAAATTAACAAATCTTAATTTTTTCTTTGCTAGCATACTTTAAAAATAAGAGAAAAGTAAAAACTTCAAGGATGGTATTAAATCTAAAAGTCTCGAATCGGTTATTCATATCCACTGTAAATTAGAAATATCTCTTATCAATCAATCGATGAATTAAAATCTTTATCCTCCTCATTTGTTACAGACAGCTAAAATCCTCAATTTTTGGTTTTCTACAAAAAGTTTATGTGGCGTCAATAATATTGGTAACATTCTTAAGATTCTCTGTAATGAAAAGTTTTAAGGGACTTTTCTTCATCATTCATGTACTTTCCCTCTTTCGTTTGGGTTGCACCACATCTTGTCTTACTAGTTTCAGTAATGGGTGTATAAAAATAACCTAATAACAATAGGAATCAACTCCTCTTTAATAATTTGAAATATTTTAATAATGAATAAGGAGTTTTCTAAAAACACAGTATAAAATTCCGATAGTTGTAACAATAATACAGATTTGTGATGTAGGGAAAAACACTGAACTGAAAATTAAACTGAAAGAAACCCACGTAGTAAGAATTCGTCAATAGAAACGAGGAAATGTAAGAAAACCAAAATAAAGATGCAAAAAAGATGACAAACAACCATTTAAAGATAAATTTTTGTTATAAGCTACTCAACAACGCAACTAACTTTATCAGAAGTGGGCGCTAACAAAAAATATTATATCATTCTCTCTGGAAGAAATTATCTTTTGGTAACGATTAACGATACCTATAGAGATACACAAATAAACAAAGTGCCTGTTATTTTCGCAACTTTCTCCTTACATTTGTTTCTCGCCTTATTTCGATATTTTATCAATATTTGCCAACCGCATAGTTCAGCAAATACATTTAGGACCATCCAGGAACCAAAGCAAACTCTATGTTATCCATTCGACCAAAAATAACCGATACAAAGCACCTCTTGGGGTTTCGTAATCAAATTTACTCAACATGGCGCCGTTACATATATTCTCGGTAGAATGGATCCCGTTCTTTTATGATTTGGTGCATTTGAAGGAGAGCGACTGTTCGTAATTTATTTTTAGAAATACATAACTTTGTAGAATGTCTTGCATGTGCTATCATGTTGTGTAATAATGCAACTCTTCCTAATTTTCTTCAAAAGATTAAATAATTTATAAGAATAAAGTAATAGAGAACTCCATCCGTTTCTTTTTACTGAATGAATTATTGAAAGATTATTCGAAGATATATTGTAAAGGTAAATGAAACCATGCTTCTGTATCAAATACAATTTTGGAATTAATTTTATAAATTAATATGAAATTTTATGATGAAATTATCGTAAAATACGGTTAAAAGTTGACAATAAGAACAGATATACACTTGGCTACTGTCATTTTTTCAAATATACATCCATTATCTTGGGTGCCGATATGCTTGTAATCCCCTCGTTCTATTTTGATCGTAACTAGAAATTCGGTTGAAGATGAGGTACTAATTCACACTGAATGTTTGACATATTGATTAGTGTTTCATATATTCAAAGTCAGTCAGTAACACTTTCTAAAACCGATTTTGAAAATTGTACGTACGTTAATTCTTTATTAGTAACAGAGTTAAAGACGGATAATAATATGTATAGACTTAGACTTAAAGATGAGAACGCAAAGTATATTATAAGTTGTCTAGTGCATTAAGAAGAAAGAATCAAATTCAATTCGAAAGCTATAGGAATTTACCACCAAACATGTTTATTCTTAAATTTAAAATTACATTTGACATATTTATATTGACTGCTCATCTCTCAAAACAATTTATTTACGGTTAAACCGAGTGAAGAACCGAACTTCTAAAACCTCTTGATGTGTTAGTAAAAGCGAAGATCCTACCCGATCTTATATTATGGAGATACTCATCAACTTTTCGGTCGGTGATTTTATCTCGCGTTAATCAAATTTAAAGAGGATGTCATGAAACGCCCAAAGACCTTCCATCCTCTCGATGAAAATGGATGAACTTGGGAATGATTAGCCCAGGATCGGTTGATCTCAAAATCTTTCCCACCAATTTCATCTCCGTATTCCTCTTATATCAAAAGACGGGAGAGGCAAAAGTACCGGCTGTTAAATAACCCCGCTAATCTTGGATGAATACATCGACATTACAAAATCTGGAGGTGTATCTTGATACCACTATCGTTAAATTAAATCGTTAAGGTGTAACTTTGTGGAGTTTGAGTTAATATTATAGAAAGGAAAATGCTTAGTAATTTTCGCATCCGGTATATTCTACGAGGATTATCCTCGTGATATTAGCCCACTGAAATCAACTATAGGAAACTATAAAGGAATAATTCTCGCTAATTTCTACAGCAAGTTTAGTGCACGAATAGCTTATTAATGATCTGACTCGTAACAAAAGCTAAAATTTACTTTAGAGAAATAAAGATAGTTTCAGATGTACTGGATTTATTGATTAATCACTTAACTACTGAATATATTAGGTTTTATATTCGCACGACAATCCTATTGAGGAATCCACAAAGCATTCATTTTATTCAACATGTCTACCATTATCGTAGTAACCAACCACAAGAAATCGACCCATAATCTCCAAAATTTATAACACGACACTTCGTATCCATAGATACGCTGATCTATTCACTTTTTATCACGCAGTAAGAAATCTCGGGAGCGATAAATCACCCACAAAACCACACTCTCCAGGGATCGCATTTCTGCAATACGCGTCGCCGAATTTTCTGGGACCGCTTTCCACGAAATTTGCGACGACGGTGGACATAAATTCGCGATAACGGCCTCCCTAGAAAAAAATCTGACGCTAATAGAGTCGATAATTTGGAATTTTGGTCGTGTATTGCCTCGTCGCTTGTGGGAGGCTGTTTGATCCATCGGGAATCCATACTTTACGAGTGGAATGAGAGGGAAAACTATGGCGCGCACATCTTGAGAGGACTCTTGAAGAAAGAGAAACGGAAGAGGACCTAAAAATATTCCCGAAAAGAAGATGGCGGGAGTGGGTGTTTCGAATTTGTTCCCTCCGTGAGGTGATTATGTAAACATCTTTCTCTTGTATTAAGGAGGTCGCTAGGGGAACACTTGATGCTGGGAACGCGATTCTGAAGTATGCTCGCATGTATGAACGTGTCTGCAGCCCACGATCGCGCCCACTCCTCCCCGTGTCTGCATAAAGGTCACAACCGGAGAATCCTTCTGCATGAGATGCATTTCGTTTTTCCGGATGAATTGGCGTGCAAAGCATAGCGATGAGCTGTGGGGAGCTGAAGTTTTGTAAACAGTAGTGCGCCTGCATTTGCCACTTCGGTTAATATCCAAGCAACTGTTACTATGCACTAGAGTATTTCGTTACGTCATAATACGGTAATTTAAAGCCATCGCGTAATACGCACATGATTCGATATCTATGAGTAGCGCACTTTGGTGACGATACATTAATATGATTTGTACAATTTATAAGGTATGCATTGATAATTGAACAGAACTATTTCATTTATAAAGTTTTATCAAAATCAATTTGTACTTATACCGGTGTACATAAAGCCAATTTGAAAATAATTTGAAAATTTGGTTCAAATATTTATTTAACTAGTTGAATGTAAGTTTATGATTTTATCTTGGGGGCGCTGATTTATATAGATTTATTATGTTTATATTTAATATATATGTTGATATGTTGGCACGATAAAGATAATGTCATCTGTACTTGTTTAGTATTTTTTTCAGATACATGTTTCTTGTTTAAAAAGTTTGAACTACATAACCCAAATTAAAGTGACTTGAAACAGTGCGGTATTCTCTTGAGATCGATAAATCTAATCAGCTATCATTTTCATCTATTTCCAACAACTTTAACTGCATAAAATTTTATACAGTTATATAGTTACCTATGAAAAGAACTTGAACATCTAAGCCTAAGTAAGAAGGTGATCTTTAGATTTCGAGACGTCCTGTCTGAGTCTTACAAACGCAACAGTTTTCTTAGCGAGGATATTCTTGCAGTGCTCTCTGCTACAAGGTCATGTGTTGCACGGCACAGTCTCATTTGGGAACCGCCGTTTCACTTCTTAAAATAGCCAATTCTTTTCTGCTTATCTTTGACATATACTGTAAAATCTTTTTAGCTTAACATTTCTTTGAAGCGGATACCTAAACAATTTTTGGCGGAGATATTATATATAAATTATATATAGGAGCAGAACACTTTAATCAAGTTCTTCTCATTTACATAAAAGAACGATTTTTAGAATTCGGTGCAAATAATATCTGTTAATCACTTAAATAGTATAATGTTCAAATAAATAAGAAAACTAAATTTTGAAATTGAATTTGAAATAATTTAAAAGTACCTTGACAGGTAAAAATATCGAAAATATATTTATGATTATTTGTAAAATCAAACAACTGATGTCGAGGATATGAAGACTGATTTAGCTTAGAATTTTTAAGTTGTTTCATAGATTTCCTCTGCATTTTACTAGTTTATTAATTAATTGAATTTTCAAAAATTAACGAGGCAGGCATTCGGTAAAGAAAGAAAATTATATTTCTACGCACTAATTATATAATACTATAGAGCGCCATAATTTTAAAATCACCAACTATCGAACAATGATATTTTAATTCCACTAAATTCCAATCGACAATTAACACGTATTTCTTGGAAGGCAACTCATGTACTCAACCACAACACGAATCTGAACCGACATACAATCTCACGTAATATATTTCGCAGTTCTACGTGAACAAGAGGTGACGGATGTATGATGTTTCGCGTTGGTGGAAGCTATTCCACTGAAACAACACGCATTTACTCTGTTTATATTCCGGATTTGTCCGTCAGCCTTGTAAATGGCTCGACTTTGAAGCATTGCTCTATCAACACCCAAGGGGTTTATGGGCTTTAAGCGCACCGATTTTGGTAAATATGAAATACATGCGTGTCATGGTGGATTGAACTTACAACAGAAGTTCCTAGCATTATCCCATCCATCTTTTAAAGACAGAATAATAAAATTTGTATTCCTTATTATGCTGTATATTAAGTTCTATTACTATAACTTGTTTTAATGGTTGTAAAAGTTTAATTAAGTATATCTTAATTTAATACCGACATCCTAAGCACAGTAAGTAAGGATTATACTCTTTATATCCTTATTATTGTATAATTGAATATATAGATAATATATTCTGTATAACCTAAATATTCTCGCTTATTAAATAAACATAAACCACATGCTATTTAACTACCATTGCAGCTCTAATCCGAACTTGGCTCAACAGAAAATAGCACAACTATACTGCAGAAGCTGAGGGCAACCATTATATCAGTCTGCACACCTTCAACTTCCAAGTTAGGCTACACTTACGGAGAGGGGAAGAACAGTACTAAACCGGTGAATAATCGAGGACGTGAATTAGATTGCCTTTGTGTCTTAGTGGCATAATTGGGTGGAAAACCAGAAACTGGCAAAAAGTACATTCTGCTCCACTACACAATTCTCTCGATACATAATTCTTGGCTTGTTCCCTCGAGTTCTGAACTTGTTGACGCAGAACTTACTCCCGTACTCTAATTGCCGCGTTCTCTTCACCTCATTGCAATAAATTCCGAATTAACCTCAGCATGAGGCTTCTGTTTGACGCCCTCATACTCTAGGAAGCGGATGGCCACGTCTGGTTCCGGGTTCATTAGCAATCGCTTAGAACTGCCAAGTTAATTACTATAAGTCTAGGAACGCTAATAAAGTGAGTTATATGTTAAATGAGATTTTTGTTAGTAGGATGTATTAAATGAAGGAGAATGACCTTAAATTGTCATTGCCACCGCAGTGCTTGTCTTTATATATGCGAAAATCTTGCGAACAGTAAATAAGAAGTGATTTTAAGTATATCTTTTCAAGAGTTCAACTAGAAATACTATTAAAAATGTAATTTACAAGAATTGAGAGATGATAGATCACCTCTAAGAGCCACCAATAAAATTTAGAGTCCGGAGCTAGTAAATATTATTTTCATTAACATTAATTAGGTGTTAATTGTAACTCATTAGTTATTTATAAGCTATTTGTATACTCCCAAAAACTTTTGTTGGATTTAACAATAGGAGTACTACGGATTACCATTATGTAAAGGCCTCAACTGTGATTTTAATTTATTAAAATTATCTTCATTACTTCAATCTTCTATACATATTTTATCAATATAAAAAAGTACCTACAAGTTGGATGAAATAATAATCAACTGATTGTGAACAAATTTAAGTATATGACTTACAAAAAATGAGATGTTTACTCTAAATTGTTTATAGCAACACCCCTGTATCTCTATACTGAGTAATTCAAAAAGTATAGATAAATTTTTATCATATCGCAGAATTCACTTACTATTCACTAAAACTATGAGAATATTTAACTCTCTCCTTCTCACGTATGAAAAGTGTTCCGTGTCATTTTCCTATCTTATTCCTTAATGGCATTCTATTCGCATTTTTCGGAATATACCTCATTATAATTCCTCGTTACACAAAAAGGTAGGAAAAATTACTCTATTAGAACTCGTGTACGAAAATTCGAGGAAAATATTTTTTTGAAGAAAATTACAAAAATCTCGGCATCTTTTCCTCTTAAAGAGAACGGCATCTTTTTCGCATCCCAATCACACAAAGGCTTAAGCCTGAGACTGTGATTTGGATTCCAGAGAAGCTCTTTTCTATGAGATATTGATTCTAAACTACAGTTAATAATGAAATATTTCTGATAAATCCTGAACATACGCAAAACGCATCATTTAATTATAGACAAAACTTATTTGGGAATTATGATTTTATAATGAAGTAATTATTAAAGCGTTTTTAAAACTTATTGCTAAGTTAAGTTCGTTTATATAGGACATTGACATCTTGTTACTTTTGATAAGAGATCCATCTGGTCTAGGACATTCTACCCGTCAAGAATTACGTAGAAATTTTTTTAACGGTTTTCTATAAACTAGTTTTGACTATATATATTTCGTATATTCAATTTTTTTGTATGGAGCATTTTATCGTAGTTACTTTTTTCACTCACCAGTATTCATTTATTCATATATTTAATAAGAGAATTTTGAGTTAAAATTGACTTTTAAAGTCTTCATTATTGGTAGCTAAAAATATGAGTTTCAAATGGCATACTTATTATTTTCCGGCATTCCTTGAAATTAAGCACAAAAATATAATATTTGTAAAAATGCTTCACTAAGAGATAACTTATTTCTTTTATACGTATATAATATATCTTTACATTTTTCTCTCGCAATAATATTCATCATTAGCTAAACACAAACAAAAAGCTATTGGAAACATTGTATTCGTAATGAAGTTTACTAAAAATTTTCAATTTTAAGGTAAACGAAGAATACTTCGTAACTTCAATTACAACATATTCTCTTAAGTAAGAAATTAATATGTATTACTAGTTTTTCTATGGTTAACAATAACAGTTATAAAACCGTTATTATGATAACGAAGTGTTTTACAAGAACTAATAAAACACACTGATGAATGAGAGCAAGTGGTATCGTTACTATGGAACTCTATCGTAACATTACAAATTCAGAAAAACTGAGAAGATGAATGGTGTTAAATGCACACCAGCAATAGTGATCGTGGTCCATTCAATAAAAAACTTTAAATTGTGGAAATAAAATAGCGCGATTAAGTTGGATAAAACTTTATCAATCAACTTAATCTTAGTTATCCAAGCTTTCATCAGCATTCATCGCTGAGTAATAACGATAAGCGAAAGACTAACAACACAAAATCGTCCAATCAAAAGCAAACTGAAGTTTGGACCTATCTCGAAATAAAATCTCTTCCCGTGTTAACTTCCCGAAGAAAATCCCCTTAATCATTTACGTTGAAATGATTTGATAGAATATTCTCTCGCTTCGTTTATTTTGAGAAGGAAAGGATGTATATTATCCATTTGACAAGTGAAGGGTTAAAATGTTCCCTCACTCTCTGCAAACCCAAAGCTTTTTTTCAGAACCAAAGTTTTGAGATAACATTTAAGAGATAAAGATGATTATATGAACAGAAAATTTATTTAAAGTTATGAATTCCATTCCATTAATACTTAAAAGACTTAAATGAAAAATGAATGACGACTCTTAACAAAAAATAACGAGATCTCAATTGATTAAACTATATCATCTATCTATTAGTAATATAAATATAAGAAGTGCAAATCCTTTGAAAATTTAAATATAAGAAAGTAGAGAATTCTTCAGTTGGCGTTTCTATTTGAATTTAATGTCAGAACATTATGTATAGGAAAAAAATTTAAAAGAGGGTAATAATGATTTATTTTTCGCCACATTCTTACAACTCGAAGAGTGATTTCACATTTTTGGTGCTATAATTAATTATGGGTTGTTAGATTAAGTATATTATCAGGACTGTTTCCCTAGAAAGAATAGTTTGCAAATAATGCTGCCTAGAATCTTATTAAACATGCCTATTCTTATTGTAATGAACGATTCTTCGAACAATACCTATTTATTAAGCCTGAAAGAACTATATTTAATAATAAATAAAATTTATGATAGTAAGTATGATTCCACCAAAGCTTTTCTTCGAACTCAATCGTCAAGGAATGAATTTTTTAATGTCTATGCGTTCATGGTTTAGAAACTTCATACAGGCTTAAAGTTAACCTCTGTGGGAATATTTCCTATCTTATGTCTTTCACAGACACCTTTAATGCATATTATTTACATAACTTCTACAATACTTAGGGTTAAAGACTTTAAGCTCCGTTTTAATACAATACTACTTTTATTCTTAACAGAGATTTACGAAAAAACAAGTTCCCCAAAGTATCATTCATCTATTTCATATATAAACTGAACTATTTCATATATAACTGTAAATTTCTATTATATTTCTAACAATAAATCTACCCCTACATAATTACACTGTAAAGTGCATTTAAGTGTGTAATGCAATCCACATGTTCATTCACCCGATTTCAGATAGATGTTGGATCTTGTGGCGTCAAAATTCCCATTTGAGTATCATAGAACTCAAATCGAGTGTCAAAGCAAATATCGAGACAATGATCATGTGATTATGATCCACCGAAAAGTTTTCCTAATCGTATTGGAGAGGGATAATTGCATAGGAAAATAACAAAGAATGCGATATAACTGTGCGTACACTTTGGATAAATGGATGCCCTTAATTCACCTTTACAATTCGTCGTCGTTGGAGTATTGATCTAAATGCCGATTATGCTACGAATGACCATAATTGACAACCTTCCTAATTGGCTAGGAAATGATTACCTTCTGATTAATTTATTACCTTTCATCAAGTTCAAATCACTTAGTGAAGTAATCGAATGCTAATGGATAAGGGCTTACGGAGGTTTTAACGTGCGAAATGACGTTTAATCCTCATGATATTGATCGGATGCAGATGAAATCTGATAAAGCAGAGCATATTAAATAAATTTTGTTCTATATATCGAAGTATTTCAACCGACAAAACGTTTTATTGAAGCATATTCATGCGAGTATTAAATGAATTAATATGCATGAAATACTTTAAGCCTAATGAGAGGCCAAGTAAACGGACGTAGTTCAAATTGTCATACTATATATTCTCCAGGACTAGGAATTATTTTCTTCTATAAATTCATTAGACTTTGGGACAAACTTCAGCGTTATCCCAATGCAAATAAGTTCGGAAGGTCAATCCAAAGTAATAATGGAAGTGAAAGGGAAACCATAACCTATTTTAATAACCGCCTGTCTTGCTTTATTTTCGTGTTTTTTCACGAAATATATGCATGACCTCATATTCATTCCAGTACGCAGCTCAATAACAACAATTCATTTTTTGTTTAAATTAAATGCGATTATACTAGCCTTAAAAATATTATTCAATATGGCTAGGAAGCTGTTCATCACCATTGTCATATTTATTTAATGTTGTCTTAAAATTTTATTGATCTAATCGGTATGTTTTGAATTTATCGTAAGAAAATTTATAGAAGTATACTTGAATAACTCGTAAGTTGCTTATAAATTTGAATTACAATGTTGATATTCGATAAATTGCTTCGTATAAAAATACATATGTATGAATTTGAGAATTAAAACATCCTACTAAAAATCTGGATATATTAGAATGAATGAATCAAATCAAAAGGTAGATGAAATCAAAATAAAATCTGAACTAAGAAACTCACACTATACAAACCTTCCAAAATCACTTTTAAAAAGTAATATCTATATACATTTCGATATATGTTATATCTGATCTATTCCATTGCTATTCCATCAGTAATAACAACAAAAGTAATAAAGCGCATTTAAGGAACCGTAAATGATAACTATGGATCAAAATAAAAATTAATTTTATAAGTTAAAGATTGCGAAAAGAAAAACTATGAAGTAGAGGGCATCGAGTTGAAAGCTGTGTAGAACAGGAGCAAATGGAGTATGGATAAATAACAGTAAATAATGGTGGAAGAAGAAGTCATTTTATCGCTGATCAAAGGCTGTTTATTGAATACAAAGTATGTATTTATTTATCTTGTTCTATTATTCGAATGAAGAAAAATACAATTTATTAAAATAAACTTATTTTTGGTGAATACTGAGTCAATGGTCCATACCGAAGCTTGTATTATTAGCTGATAAAATTTCCACAGAGATAATTGACACATATATTCAATCTCTTATTCTGCTTCTAATCATAATCTAATTTCCGCAAATTGATAATCCAACAGTACAATTTATAGCAATTTACGAAACCATTGGATCCATAGCCACAGCCAGACCGACGCTACAAGAAATCGAACCCTGGCAACCTGAGTGGAAAGAGAAAACCGCCTCTATACTCCACCTAAGAGGATACTTCCGACCAAATGAACCTCTTTTCACTATCTCCCGCATTTCGATTAGTGAAAGGGAGACGTAGCGAAACTGATTCTGGGAACGCCGTGGGACATTAAGTGCTAAGAATATATCCGATAAAAAGTGACACATCCGAAAATCTTAGGAAAGATGATCTCTTTGGGCCGTATAGAAATATACGCGAGGCTCGTTGAGAGGAAAAGCAACCTTGGAACACCCTGGTAACGATCACCATAAGGTCGTTTTCGAGGGAACGTTTTTGGTTTGAGCCCTCCCTGTGGGGACCCTCGTCGCTAGGCAACGCGCTTGGCAATAATGCCGCCTTCCGAATCTCTCCAAGTTTAAGCTGACCTTCACGCCGAAAACCTCGCCACCAATGATATCGATACCCCTCCCCCTCTTCTCCTCTATATTGGGGAATTTGTATGTTGGAATAACAAGGATGGTGCTAAAGAACGTCATCCCGATGTATGGGGCTTCCCCAACACCTTTGTTATAGTATAATGTTTCTCTTCTTTCTTTTGAGGCCGCGTATGAGGATACAATGCGGGTGATTTCCCATTTTATGGATGACGTAAGATTTATCTTTAAAGATAGATAGATTCGTTCTTTTTAAAAGCTTCGCAAAAGGATCAATCAATATAACACACTTCATCATTGATTTCATAATTTTTTTAAAGCGATGGAAATGTCATTCGCTTTCTTCTTACGTAAATTGGCAAGCGCTGGGATTGTTCTGAAGGTACTTATCAAAGATGATGAATACTTTTAATAATTATCATATTAAAGGCATCAACAGATGATCAAGCGTAATTTTTCGTATTTTTTGTAACTCAGTTCAACAAAATATACGAAAAAGGTATTTCACCCTATTGTAGTTCATAAAACCTGGCAGCTAAGTTCCTTTTGAAAAAACATTGGTTACATCTCGTTATAACACTTGTGCAAGAAAAATTGTTTGGTATGATTTTGAATAACATAAGTTATAAACTACAATAAACGTTTCTACCCAATTTACCTATCCCGAAAATTAAAATAACTTAGTTCCCCCTAACTTTTACACTTAAAATATATCACACAACCATAAAAATTATTAGGTTTCCATGTACGATATTTTATTGTGATTGCAATACGATATAATCGGGATTCATTTAGAAGTACCAAAACGATAACAAAGACACAAAAATCCCAAAGTTTTCAAACTCAAACCTTCCATACCATAATGTACTCTACCATAATGTGAGTATCGAGCTTTCATAACCGGTATGTACACTTTCCCTAATCAACAGACCTTCCGAAATGACCACCTTAATTCCGATGTATATGGTTAGAGTCACTCTGGATGACAAACAGAGCAACGAAACACTTCCAAGAGTCGAGGCGATTAAAAGATAAAAATGGGGTCCTCCATTCCATCAATGACAACCAATTCCACACCAAAAGAGGGATATTAATTCAAATCCCAAAGGAGTCGACGTTGAGTTCCATGGCCACTCATATAACTGTCCTCTGCTTTAATCCCTTCGAAAAATTTTTCCCTCCGAGCAGGGATACAAAGAGTGCTAGAGGACGAAATTTACGATCTAGAAAATAAACGAGGTCCTTTTACAGCAATCATTCGAGCGCAGATAAAAAATGGAAGGGATAAATTAAGGGTTTGCGATGAGAGCAACGGACTTACAAATATGAAAATATAATATACGACGAGATCGAGCCCTTACATTACTAGGCGGAACATTTATTTGAGAGGGTAATCTCGCATTGTTTTCGCATATTGTATCTTGCACCTTGAATCTGTTTTCAGAAAAGAAACGTACGATTATAGAAGACTCTGCTTTCTTTGTCTCACTACTCATGTTTCCATCTTATCTTAACAGGACTTTCGCTCGTTTACACGAATAAGCACAATTACTTCCATCACTTTCAGATTCCTTACACAACTAAACATGATTTGAAACACTTCATAATACTTCTCGATGATAACTGACCTCTGAACTACACTTGAAATCTATAAAGCTTCTCTTTTCCCAATGTTTCTCTAAATTATTTATCTATTTATTTAATGGTAACTTAGTTAAAAAGAAAAATGATTCAGAGGTAAATGTGTGGTAAATATTAATATTTGAAAATTAATACACACTTCATGAGGATATATAAACTTTGTTGTCATCAAAAGTTTATATCTCTATTGAATTCATTACGTTTTAGGATAAAAACTATATTTAATCCTAGAATCGCTAATAGGCGTAAATAAATGTTTCTTTCTGCAATCAAGCTCGTATTTTTAGCCATAAAAAGTATTTCTGAATAATACAAAGCATATGAATTAGGAAGCATAGTTTATAAAACTAATCCTAAACGGTGTGTCTCAGAAGTAATGCTTGTATGTGATAATTTGGCTACAATAAAGTACTTAAATGAGTACTTTCCACTAATGAAGATACAAGCAGAGAATATTATATTGAACACCATAGGACATTATGAAGACAGTGCTAGAGGAAGATGAGTTCGAGGTGAATATAGAGATGGCAAGGAATCGGAGTAACTTAGTTTTGAAAGAAAAGAGAAAGTGAAAACCTAGAGTTATGAGAAGAATAGAATTCATTAAACGTTATATATGGGTGTCCAAGATAAGGAAGAGTTTCCAAAAGTGTAGAAAAGTGTTATAGTGAGAAAGAAAAGAGTACGTGGGTGTGCCAAAAGGTACAGGCGTGAGGATTACGGGTTTATCTACGAGTATTTAATGTTAATAAAACGGGCATTCGTCTTTCTTATCTAATAATTTATTGAACAATCTAAGTTCTATATCTAAGGAAAGTTCGATCATAAATTTTTATCATAAACCTTATTCATGTCATCAGATAAATTATTAATTTTAATAACTATAACAAAAGATGTACGCTACGCATTGTACATTGTACGAAACTTCGATTTAAAAATAAGAGTTGTAGATAATAACGTATATAAAAACTTCGCCGATTCGTAAAATTAAGAAAAATGTCACATATTACGCTTAATCTTACTTTTACCTTGCCAACCATCCATTATAATCACCTCCTCGCCAATTACCCAAACGACGTAGAAGTACAAAATCCCGCATATATTTCTTTCCGTCGAAATCATTATTTCAAAATTTCCAACTCACTAAATGACATTCCCCAAAACAAAAACCGCATTCCTCCGTAAAAACATCCGTATTTCATTTCCATGGAAACTTTACCTAAAATTTATTAACGACTTGCATAAATTCTCTGGGACCCAGGAACGCGTTTTGTGGGGGGTTTAATATTTTTTCGAAAACTTCGCGTTGAAAAAAGCGCAATACGAAACGAATTTGAGGGAGGGTCTCTTCGAAACAATTAATACCGCCGCTAAAAACCACCGACCACCGCGTTTCCGCTCTCCAAATTTATGGATTTGGCCCGAAACGAGGGCCGTATGGGTCCCATTTTACGATCGCAAGGCTTAATTTCTCAACTCAATCCCATCGCACTCAATTATGCCTGAATTCCTGCAAAACTTATATGCTTGCACTTGCCGCCTCTGCCTATCCTTCGATCTATACGCGTAATTCTAGATCCATTCCCGCTTTTTACACGCCACTCCGTGACTTAAATTCACACACGTACGGTATCGTGAGCTATAAAAAAGGAGTGACAAAAACCTCAATTTGCGGTATCAGATACGTAATTATCCGTGCATAAACACTTTTCACGGTTAAATGGCCGCTTTAACTACTGTGACTCAGCTAATTATAAGAAATATCTCGAAATCTTTGATTGAATATCTTTCACTTAGTTGCATTTATACTTCTCCTACTAAATTTCGAGTATAAACCACGCTGATGATATCTCCTATACGCTCTGGAATACCCCCCATTAGAGTCTTTACTTTATTGCATTTGTATTTCGAGTAGAATTGAATGTAAAAATTTATTATTTTTATAGTTACAGACAGCTTTGCTGTAAGTTGAGATCCATCAGCTTAAATCTTGCAATTAAAATACCATAATAAGAAATATAAAAGAGAATGTATCGCACAATTAAGAGTAATTGCTTTTAGATACGTATTCTTTTGCATAGAATTTTTCGTTTATGCCACGTTTATGAACAACATCAAAAGTTTCCTGTAACCACGACTGGATTAATTTATAATATAGACATTCATATTGGAAATTTTAATTTAGTATAGGTATAAGTATACCACCCTTTATTAAGAAGGTCTTCAAATCGTTGTAAGCATAACATAGGCAATGCACAAGAGCATAAAAACATTTTTATAAGGGGTGAATGATTCAATAACTCATTTGCTATTGATACTCTTCAAGTTCACTATATTCAATGAAACTCGGTTTAATTAACCAATTTGCAAAGTACACTAATTTCACTTTTTTCGATTGAAATAATCCAGAATTTATCGAGTAACACCAATAATTAAGCTCTGCATCCTCTCATTTTCAAAATCGTTTTTCGAAAATCACTACCTTCCTCCAGTACACCTTATCCGATTTTCTAAAGCAACACTTTTCGGATCCCGCACACACACTCAGGTTGAGCCGTGGCAAGGTCAAAGTGGCATCATCACTTCAATCTCCCCTCTCCATTCCCTTCATCCTCAATTCCCCATCATTCACCCATTATTTGCTAACTCACGGAATAAACCTTCCCATAGAAAGGGACACTTTATTCCATCCCCGCACTTACATTCCTACGTCCCTCTCCCCGTTTCAATTTCCCACACCTTTGATATATACTTTCGGAAGGGATACTCACCCATTTACCCCCTCACAACTCTCGGACGTTGAATTTTCCTTCCCGTTCATGACCTGCGTGGGCAAGGGGTTTCTATCTCGATGGGTCTTTCCCGCAGAAGGTGTAAGGATCACTCAATCATTGGCTGAGAGTGGGCAGAGACCGGTTCAAAAAACGGAGACTCTTGGATGTGCTTCGTCTAAAACCCGGTTGTTTATGGCGGCCAACCAGAATTCTCAGAGTGATGCCGTAAAAAGAAGGGCGAGGTAAAAAAATAGGGAAGCGGTAGAGGATGAAAAACGAGGATGTATAGGGTTTGCTAAGCGGGCTCTGGGGAATTAACCGTAGACCTGAGTCTACTTCGACCAAAAACTGGAGTGCGAAGATTAGTTTTGGCGGTTTAGAGGCGATGATAAACTTATTATCGAGGCTAGTAACGGGTGTTGACAAAAACAGCTCTCTCTAATTGGTGTCGTCACTTTTCCCAAGCGTTTATGTACTTATTGCGGGATTGGTTGCTAGGTGATATCTCTATGACGATGAAATTTCATCGCTAAGTAAAGAAAGACAAGTTCTATCATACTTTTTCCTTAATGTCTTTGTACGAACTAAAAGAGATGGTTAAAATACTCCATACGTAATGTGAAAATTTTAAAATTGAATACTTGTTACTATGGAATATTAATATTGCTTATTAATTTGTTCGTGTAAAAGCTAAAAATTATGAAAATATCTTCGTAAAAGTACGTGATATTTTAATTAAAATTGTATAATAAATGCGAAATAAATGTTTCCTGATTATAATTATATAATTTTCATAAATTTCAAAACTTCTATTAGTTCATTTAAATTTTAATTGATACCCAATATCACCTAACGAAATAATTTGGAGCTAGTAATAAATTACGTTTGAAATCAACGAATCATAAAATTATTAATTTTCAAATATACTAATTCTACGTTTAATACTTTAAAATTTGACTTTATAGCTAAATTATAAGCATCTAAATAATATTTATTGAAGTGAATATTTCTGTTGACGTACACAAGAAGGATACAGAGAAGAAAGATCTTTTCTCTCGCAAAATACTATTGTACGAAAAATTTTCCTGCAAAAATGCAAAGCCGACATTTATTTATTTCACCGTCGCATTTCATATTAAAGTTGAACATTATTTTCAAAATTATGTTCGAAAGGAGTTATTATTTTTTTCTCTTATTCAACTGCGAATTTATTAAGTAACTGTAGCGAAAGTTAATTCATGAATTAAATTAAATACGGATGAATATATATATATATGAATATATATATCCAAATATAATTACAAAATCTCTTCAAATTATAAATATAAAGATTTTAACTTTTTCCATTAATTTCTTGTAACTAATTTTAATATTTTTTGTTGTTGTCTTCTTATTATAATATATTCTATTAAGAGTATTTGTTCTTCTTTCACCGTAAACTATCAATCGCTACTACTAGTAGCATTACTTATAACCGATAAAAATGAAGAAATAAACAAATATATATTAAATATTAACCATTCCCGATATACGTTTTACCTTACATCAACCGTGATAAGTAGAAAGGTAAGCTTAGAATTTACGAGATAGATATTGAAATAAGGCATTCCACGTGCAACCCGATAGATAAGTCTTCGGCCTGCTTCGCTAATTTATGCTGAGGGAGATATGAGGATGTATAGGTGCTCGAGAGGATATGTTATCAATCTCATTGGAGTAATTCCACTATCAGTAAAGCGTCATAGATGGCGCGAAGGAGGTGATCGACGAATTCAAGAGAGAAAAATAGAATAATAATAATAAGATGAGACGGATGTGAAAGGAAAGAAGATTTGGTGGAAATTCGCTAGGAAACCGAGGAACTCTATTTATTACCCCTCGACTCGAGAAATTCGGAAGAAAACGAGCTTTTAAGGGAGTGATGGGATATCAAATTCGAGAGCGTATGATCAATTTACTTACCGAATATCTCCCTACGATGGAGAAAATTGAATTTTCGATCGTTTTCATACCCCAATATAAGAGAAAAAAGGGAAAAAAATCTGTCCGGATTTCCTTTCATCGTTCTGAACGAAAATACTTCGTTTCTCATCGAATTAGCCTACTGCGCACCTGAATATCCGATCGCTTTGAGCGAGTCTAGTAAACGCATACGGATTCCTCTTGAAACCCTATGAAACTGAAAGATAAAAGCTTATCGTATTCCTTTTAGTTCAGCGTATGTAAAGACATAACTTCCAAGAATTAATAGACAACTATTGATGTTACATACATTGTTATGTGTTTAAAGTCAATATGTAATTCCAAAATAACTTATATTCGCAAAAAATGAAATTATATTATTCTAATATTAATACACTGAGATTAAAGATTTATCGACCTATCAGTATCGATATAAATATCCATCCTTATATTCAAGAAGAAAGTTCTTCATTATGACATTTAAATATATGAATACGTTAATCAATGTGTATTTGTACTGTTTTTAGTAAGTTAAAGAGTTCACGAGGTGAAATAATAGGCATATAAGGAAAACAATGAGTTAAATTATGCTTTTGCCAAGTATTCTGAACTTATATCAAAATTTATATAAAATTAAAGGATTAACACTAAATTCTAATAATTAAGATTGGGTGAGATTGGAATTAAATTATAGTATATATGGAAAATCCGCATCTAAGTCATATATAGGAAATTATTCTATTTGAGGCAATATTTTTGTTTTTGGAGATGAACAACTGAATAATCAATACACAAGTTTTATAAAACCTTTTTTTAAATTTTATATCCCTAATCCTCGAAGAATTTAATTGCAAAACCCTTTGCAAATCAATTGTACAGTATCCAAAAGGAGAAGAGGTTCTCATAAAACATTTTAAGTCCCTAATCCGAATACTCTACGTAACCTTTTTATGTGATTTTTTATTTGAAAAGCAAGAGACGTATTCCAAAGGTGTAGGAATTCACCGTATCCTCAAATAGATTGCCGAATTTGTCTGTAAATGACTGGTATAAGAGTTCGTGGCACTGGAACAGAATTTAATTAACTCACTTTGTAGGGATTCGAATTTTTCAAACGCACAAAACAGAGACTCAAAAGTGAAGTCCACATAGGTAAAGTCTGAGTATTCTTACTGGTGATGATTTCCTAGTAATTGACTCTCAATACTCCGCCGTAAAAAATTCAATTAAATCCTGCAAGACGAGAGAGGGCTCCTTTGCAATTTCAGCGAGTCTATTTATGGGTTTGAAAGGCATAGAAGGGGTGGTGAATTGCATTTGGCATGAACCCTTCACACAAAGTCAATTCAATAGATTAATTTTCTATATGTTTTTCAGTATAGGTCAGGTGAAAAAAGAAGTATGCAATTGTTTTATCGCAAATATACCAAAACGTTTGTTTCACGAGTTTCACTACTGAAATACAGTAATAAACTAAAATATATATCTCGTATTTTTATGCATACGAAATTACCTTTTGAGGTGGTATCAATATCAGAAGTTCAAGAGCTTTGCATTTCATTTTTGATGTATAATATTGGAAATAACAAAATTTCGACTTGTGTGCTTTATCAAAGACAATTTAATTAGATTTTGAATTCATAAAAATCGTAAAGTTGATACTTATAATAATTTTCGTCACGAATATCTTCTTGAAATTCTACATTTTATTTCCTTCAAAATAACCGATCCTTAACAACAAGAAATCGGCATGAAGATCGACATATTGGAAAAATAACTGATTAAGTGTGCCTATAAGATACGTTTGCCTGCAAGAAATTTTCGGCTTTGTATGGAAAACGCGCTAAGAGATAGTGATTAATATGTATTAGTAATAGTAATAATAATGTAATAGTATTTAACCCTTTTTTTATTTAGCTGAATTAAAAACCTATTACTTCTACATCGATTTCAATCTATGTGCTGGAAGTTTTTTTGGTCCAAAGCTATTTATTCATAGGATAATTTGCAAATTATTGATATTTGCTCTTTATTTAGATATAAAAATCTGTCACACCATTGACTTCTACTGAATCACGATTTAGTCAAGGATTTCAGGTCAATCCAATTAGCAGTATTAAAAACTGGCAAATTAGAGCGAATGTTTTGTAGCACTTCAAAATATAATTGCAGTTATTTATCTATTTTTCTCAAGAAGAGCATACATTAATCACTAAAATTACCTCAAAATTCTTATTTCGGTGTAATAATAGATTTTGAGAATAACGTAACTCAATTATTCACCTAATTAAATTTCAAAATGCTTAATGAAAAGGTTATTCGTATGTAGTTCAGAGTATAATCATCCCACGGTAATAAGAAAATACAATGAAAACTGTTTGTATTTCAGAAAATATATCATTAGAAGGTTTAGATAGGTAAATCACGAAATACAATAAGACTATAATTTTTTTCGCAAAAACTATCTTCAATTTTAGTGAAATATGAATAACACATTGAAAATTTGATTATTGATTGTTTCTTGATTAATAATTAGAAATCTAATAGACTGAGATGCTTTCATTTGCAGAGTAAATGAATGTATTGGATTTCTTTTAATAATAGTAAAATTTAAATCGCAGAAACGGAAATGGAAAGAAAAATACGAAGTAGATAAATCACGTTGAATTTTCAGGTGATTTACCACTTTCAAATTTATAGGTTTAAAAAATTGCACTTTGATAAAGTAAGTAATAAAGTTGTGTATGTAAATTTTTAATGTTCATAGATCAAGGAGTTCCGTGGGCAAAGAACATCTTAAGGCAAAATAATCCGTAGATATCGTGTTGTTGCAATGATAAGCTGAATTACAGAGCATGAAAAATCCTCAAGCAAAATATGGGAGATAAGAATCACAATGTAGTAGGTCGAGGGAAACCCTATAGCAAAGAAACACGATGATAAAAAGCTAAGAATACATTTTATCACAAATGAGCTTAAAATATGATTCAGATAGGAGAAGATTCTACGGAAATACGAATCTCAGGGCAAAATATTGAATTAGAATCAGAGGAAGATAGAGAAAATGAAAACCCATTAAAATGATGACAAAATTCTTAAAATATCCCTATCTTTGAATAACGAAATCTAAATGAATAATGAAAATATGAGTTATAAAATAAAAGGACTATGAAATTATGGTACGTATAAGGGTAATAATATGATGCCCTTTCTTGACGGTTGTTGTAGGTCGAATTGCTATGTCTAAGGCATACTTTGCGCTAAATCTTCTTATATCTTAATGAATGAAAAAAGATTTTGGTTATCTTTTTCCACTGATCGAATATATAAAAATATCATTACGATTCACCGTCGTAATTTTTAACTAATTCCACCATTTCCACATTTCAATGGATGATTTTAAGTTCTAATATATCAACAAATTTTCGTAAGAGTAGCTCCTGATAGCTCTTGGTTTCTTGTGGATGGTAATGAGACAACAGCTACAGCAGTATTTAGACAAATGTTAGAAATAGAAGAATGGAAATCCTTAGAACAGAGACTATCAAAACGTGGACTGGATTTACTAAATAGATTCATAGAAACACGTTCAAGAAGGACGTTGTGCGCATCATGCGCCCTCCCTCTTATATATAACTATCGGATACAGCGAATAAAAAGGGAAATAGATGCAAAAACAAACAAGTCAAATTCGTTTTTCTCTCGAACGATACGCGAGAGTAATCGTTTAGGTGAATAGAGTCATGGTGTTTGCAACTCCTGCCACACACTGAAACGTAGCTCGCAGGGTATTCACAACATAAACATAGACAAATATATTTTCTCCAACATTAAATACAAACTTTTATCTCGCACTCCTTAAGAACATAACTATAATCACGCTACACATAAGAGAAACATGTAAACCTTTAGATAAACAAACATGTGTCATTACAGTCTACGTTTACCTAAGTTGTTACACGCTAAAAGATTTGAATGACGTTCTCTTATAATGCGGGTATCTTCCGCAAATAGTTCAACACTACTCACCTTAAGAATATCCTTTAGGTCATAAATAAAAGTTACAACAAGAAAAGAATTTTCAACACAAATATATATACCAATCATACAAATTGAACGAAAAATATACTATTAGAAAAAATAAACAGTTATTACAACAATATAACATTCGGAAACAAAAAAGAAAATCAAAATTGACGTAGAAGTCGATCTCAAGCACGCAAGCGAGCCAACGTACCCGCTTTGCTGCACTTTAAAAAGTTCCTACGCAGATTAAAGAGTAGAAAGAGACGAGTACTTACCGACGGGAAAAGATGAAGCACATGATCTCTTTAGGAAATGCCTAAACACTGCCGCCTCTCCGAGTCAAGCGTTGATCCTTCCTATTGATCCTCGAACGGCGTGCCCGTATACACGAACTAAGCCTTTCGTTGACATGATGCTGAAAATAGTACAAGGAAATACATGTACTAGAACATCGGCTATAACCACATGAATAATTCATGGACTAATAAAGGAACGCATGAGATACACTCAGGATGCTTATGCGGGATACTTCTATAGTTTTCCCAATTTTCTTATACATAATTCTGAAAGGGAGCCAAGCAAAAAGTTCGATTAAAAACATAAGCATTTCAATCGTACGGACTAAATATAATTTTAAAAATACAGCATAAAAATTTGAGGAAATCTAAAAAAATAACGATCTTATATGCTTGAGTAAAATTCACCATGTTATCAATTTATAATTTGTACGTGAATCAGTTGTCGTTTCCTTCCATGATGTAGAAACTTTTCATTATTGTAATCAGCAAAAGATATTATGAATGTTTTAAAGATTTTCAATGAGTTAGCACAGATTCTCTGAATTTAGGAAAGAATAATGTCAACAATGAAAGCGTGACAGACATAACACTGAAAGATCCAGTTGTAGAGTGCTTTATTCTGTCGTAAATTTTTCATTTTCCAAATACATAAAATTAAGAACAATATAACTTAATAATAATTAAATACCTGAAATATATTTGATTAAATAAATACCACAGCTAGTCTAAACAAATCAACAACTCAGATAATGAATCTTTAAGAAAGTAAACTACTAGAACACGAATTATATTTCGGAATGATGGGGTTGTATGTGGGTCAGTAAGGAATGAGAACTTCAAACCTAAAATGTGATAAATTACGGGTCTAATTAGAGATCAATATAGGATACTAGAAAAGGACTTTTAGAATTAATTCTGCATATAATGCACTCAAACAAGGACGAAAGAAAGATTACAGAAGGAACCACTCGATTCACTGAGTAAAGATCTCTCGTAAAGAACGTGAAAGGAGAATACGAAATGAAGGCTCAAGAGATAATTGTGAAGGGAAACGTATTGAGTCTGTATGCAATTACAACGGTCGAAAATTCTACCTTGAATAGTCCGCTAAAAATTACGAGATTTAAAAAAATCCTATCAAAGGGAAAGATAAAAACGCGAAATGAAGGGAATTCAAGGAACAAAAGCACTTTAACTAAAGAGTAAAAAGGTGTAATTTCTAGCTTATGAAGGCTTTTCTGGATTCTTTTAAAGCGAAAATAAAGGTCTTTGTGCAGAGTCTAGAGTGTCTTCTATATAATTTTTCTCGAAATAAACCTTTATTTCTCTGTAGCAAATATAATAACTCTATGGCATACTCGGACAATTCTTCGTAAATTATATTTTGTATATAGTGGTTTCTATTTTATATTCTGAAGACGGAAGTGTACGTGCGAAAGATGTTACTTAAATAAAGTCCTCAGCAATCGTAGAATATTGAAGATTTCGCGCGCGCTCTTAATGATACAGTCACGGAAATGAGAAGACTCAAAATCTACCAAAAGTTCCAGCCGAGGTCTGCTAGCAATTTCCCTGCAGGCAATCAGCCTAATGGGTCAAATTGACTTTTTTATCTCCGGAATCAGAAGGAGTTGGAAATGAAAATTTCAGAACGCTTCATATCAATTATATCATAGGTTATGGACCGAACTTTTACTCCTGGAAAGTACTATGAAGTTTGATTCAATATTTAGCATGAAATTTACAATAGACGCTTCAGTACCGGTAAATTTTATATTCAACTCTAAACTGACTTTAACTGTAAAAATTCGACTAGAACGTCTGCATATTATGAATGTTAAGCGTTAGAAAAACTTTTCGGTTTCAAATCGACAAAAAGCTGAAGGAATTAATTGAAACCGGTGGTGAATTTATATGGATTCTAAGAAAAATTGTAGTTAAAAATCTCGAATTTATTGTAAAGAATACCGTAACCTAACAGCTGATTTACTTCAGATTTTATTTAAACGGCTGTTCATTAAGAATAATATACATATATTAATTTATTTATATTTATAAGTATAAAAGAAGTCCATCATATTTTCTGAATCCGCAGTTCAGCCATACTTGAATTATTTCAGCCACACATGAAAAATATTTAATTTACCTTTTTCTAAACAATAAGATATTGAACTGGAAAGAACCAAAATATTATTCATTATGTGCGAACTTAAGTAGGGTATTTGACGAAGTTAAAAATCTCTTTAAGTTCTTCAGGATTTTAAAAACTATTGATCTATATGCTTAATGGGAAGTAATTAGATTTAGAACTATATGTGTATTTAATTCTAGAATACTGAATATGACACTAAATCACTAATAAAAACGAAAAGATAATTTGAAAACCTGTAAAGATATTCAAAATATAATTAAACCCTAATGTTATTCAACATCTCACTAGTTCAGTAGGTCGCAAGAATATAAACTAAGAGAGAGAGAACTGTTCCCTAGCGAATTAAGCCTCGTGGTGGTTTCGTAACAAATCCACTCAGAAGTTTCCCTTATCTGTAATTTCGCATTTCTTTTTCGACTGTAGCTCCCTCTCTAGGTGAGCATCGATTTTTGAGACTCTAAACGTGGCGACCTATTTAGCACAACCAATCGCCGCTGTTTAATTGGCACCTGGAGCGGAAAGAAAAACACTCATCAAAAACCGCGACGACTTCGCGAGAGAATTACGGCGGTAATGAAGCAGTCGTTTCCACGGAAACTGAGAGATTCGCTGAGAGAACAATACTTCAGACGAGGAAAGTGTTCTTAATTCCGCAATTTGCTACACGAAGACGAAAGAAATTACCATTACCAAGTACAAAAGTTTTCTTTCGGACAAAGTGATTGTGATTCGCGTGATGAGAAATGTGTCGTATCGAATAATTCGGTTCGATTCTCCCTCTCTCTCGAGAAAGAGTCGAGACGAGTGTGAGAGAGAGAGAGAGAGATTTGGCAAAGACTCAGATCCGCGTCGCCGGCCTAGAGGGGGCGTCTATGAACTAGAGGGAAAAAAACGAGCGATGAAAACCTCTCGAAAGAACTTGAAATATCACGTGTTCGCCCCGTGGGAGGGCGATTTTTTTCTCCGATGCAACCCTTCGCTGAATGGGAATCAAAGTCTTTGTCCTCGCTGCAGAAATTTCGCGCTATTTTTCACTGTTCCCATCTATACGTCGAACATCTTCGCGGTTCGTTAAATATGCGGCGTCGGAGATGATTTCCAGAAGCTGGGAAAAGTGTTACACTAGGCTTTCGGGTGCCAAAATGGGGTTTACGAAAGAAAAAATTCTCGGTGAAAGGAATGAAAGAATGCGGATTTGAATAACTTGATATCTTCTTGCGTCCGCTCTGTTAACGTTGATGTATGGCTCTGAAAGATTGAATCTAGAATGTTTAAGTGATTCTGGAAGAATTATGTACGGAGTCGAGAAATGGAAACCGAGATGTTATTATCTCAAAAGTAGCTATTACAAGCCCTTATAACTTAAGTAAATTAATTTATAATTAAGAGAAATAAAAATTTATCAAAATTTTTTATAAAGATTTTGCCAAAGAATTCAAAAAATTTTCTTTATGATGAATAATTTTATAAAATATTATGAATATTGTCAATTATTTATCGTATAATATAATCGCATAAATATGTAACGTTGATTATAAGAGTTTCACAAATTTATATTAAACCTTATCTTTGTCTATCAGTTGGGAGGAGAAAATAAGAAAATAGAGCTAACAATTTCCCCATTTAATATTAAATAATAATTAAGTAATGAAAGCTCATAATCTCAGTTATAAAGAAAATAAGGAAAATATAAAAGCGTTTAAAACTGTAATATATGCTGATCTCTTGTAACTAAGTATTTTAATATAAATTTCAGAAAAAAATCTTATTACATTGCGAAAGTCGAATTACGATGTTTAAGATAAAAATGTTAACTTTACTCTTCATTGAACAATGGCAGCGAATAAATATCTCTCCAGAGTTTCTTTTGAGAATAGATAAAATTGGAGCATCAAAAGGAAGTATCATGAATTATGGATGCTAACAAAAGAGGATAATAGAAATAGGAAGAAGTTTCACTAGTACATAAATATCATTGTACCAAAAATGTACTTTATATTCTTGTATATTTATAAATATGAATAGTAAATTTTCTTATTTTAGACTTGACCTATCTTTCCATTTATGGGGGAATATTAAACTTTTAATTCTTTTTTATCCATTTAAAAAGCATTATTTTCATACTTGTTAAGGGGAAAATTGTTATGACAGATGAGCGAGTATTGCTGGCTATTAAAACCATTTTATACTATCTTATGAACTTTTTTCGTTTCAACTATACAGAATATATCACAAAGTGAATAGACATAAATTTGAAAAATCGAGAGAATAAGCATCGTATAGGAATATCTAACACATCCACTACATGCCTACATTTCTAACGCAAAGTTAACTCAAAAATTTCAACTCTTTAAAGCAACTGCGAATTTCATTCTGATGGCAATCCAGATAAAAGCATTTACACAGAGACCATGCGTCCTGCTAAATCTGAATAAACAGCGTCGCTTAATAAGTAGAGCGCTAATGCTAACGCTGGAAAGAGGACGTATGCAAAAGAATATTGTTTTACTGCATCACTCTGAACATCTACTTAGAATTTAGACCAAATTTACCACGGCTCCAAGGGTTAATTAAGAACTGTAGTGAACAAATTAACGTTAAAAAACTATATAAATGTGAATACAAAGAATTTTAGCCTTTAATAATAAGGGACATTCGAGGAATATTTCATAGTAACTAATGCTATTATAAGTGTCTATCTAAAGGTGACGAGATCACTTTTCGCTTATATATTAATTTCCCACTCATTGTTAGATATATTCAAATATATACATAATACAGATTAAAAGTTTAAAAAAGTAATCGAGTTCTTATTTTCAGTCAATGTAAGTCGTCTTTACCAAAACATCCATTCCGCAAAAAATACACAACTGTTCCTACGATATTTCTCTGTCACTCCCATAACAACGAGACATAGTTAAAGAGAATACGTTAGAAAATGATATTCTGTGAATGCGTCCTCAACTTTTCTCTTACAACATAGCACTCCTCAGTACTTTACTCAGAGCACTCCAACTCGACAAGAATCCGAATTGAGGTAGAAGGAAACGGTGGCTCGAAGACAGCATAACGCCATTCCCGTCCGAGTGAAATATTGGGTGATCCAATCGAAGTGTATGCATGAGTCTGCAGCTGGACATGGGCCCTCACATCCTGAAGACTCTTGACCGCCTAAATCGCAATCCAATTTCTGCCCCAACTCACTCGCCAGTGTCTCCCCTCGTCGTAGCATTTTGAGCGGCGCTGCTGACTCTAACAATTCCAAAGAGCCTACAAATCTGAACTCTGGAGAGACAGCCCTTGGAAACACTTTTACAGCTGCTACTCTTCCGCGTTGAGGATAAATTGCTTTTGATGCCAGGCGTCCGTGTGACCGTATGCATGATAGCACGTTCCGAGAAACTCGGGAGTTATTTACGTAAAAGAAAGCGAGGCTGTAAAATGTGTTTGAAGCTATATCATATAAAGTAATACAATATTGGAGACTATAGAGAGATGTTATAATACATATACAATATAACAACTCGCTGAATCTTGGATAGGAAAGAAGGCATGCAATACATCAATCTTCGATATTATAATTCGAAATAACATGTCGATATAATATTTTGATACACTTTCGAATTAAGATTTTGATATTAAATACCGATAAATGTTTCAAATTATAATGCGATATAATACTTTGATGTCATTATAATAGCATATTTCGATATAATACTTCGATATTATTTTAAGATCTAATATATAATTAATTTAAACTGAAATGGAAGCATGTAACAACCACATTATTGGATGGAAATCAGAAATTAAACAACCATATCCAGTATTAAGCGTAAATCACAAAATATTATATAATATAACTACTCCAACAATAAAACGTAAAAACAAGATTCTTAGTATCGAATTCTGATTTAAGAATACTTTATATCAATACGTCTAGTATGAACGCTGAGCTACTTACATCTTAAATATATAACAAACGTGAATAAGCTCAAGCGTCACTGCGTCTCCAAATTCCCGTTAAATTAATATTCTCGGAAAAACCTTTCCGTGGAAATAGACCGCTTGACGGAAAGCCTCCTCTACTCCCAGGCGACTCCATTCAAACATTATGATAATGCGTATTATTTCCCTGTCATCGGCATTATATTACGATTCCGTCTTTTCTCTTTTTAATCCCTAGAGAGAGAGAGCGTCATTATTTCCCCTCACTTTGTCGCGTCTTGAAAAACGAAAGCACTTTCCCAAATATGAAAGGACCCTTCCAATCAACCTTGAGAAGGAAAAGTTACGTTTCGCCCTAAAAAGCCCTCCTTCTCGTCGGTGTGGGCAGTGCGCGAAAACGCTGTTATCTGCGTTGGGATTAGTATGCGCGCGCGGAGGGGAGATTCAAAAACGGAAAATACGTCTCTGGCTTTTATCGAAATGACAGCGCGATTGTCGCGGCTTAATGATTCCGTTCCGATTAATAAACAGGGGAACTACCACCCCCTTCGATCTCATTAATAATTTCCTCTGATTTCCCATTAACATCGGGAGGGCTTCCTTATAATTGAAATTGCTCGCTTTCCTTCGCGAACAATTAACCGAGCGTTCTCGAAGGCTTTTTGGGGAAACCGTGAAAAAAGGAAACTTTCTGACTCGGAGAAAGTTCGAGGAATGTGACAGGGGAATCTAACGGTAGGGTTGTTTGATTGGCGGACGTTTCTCTGCCAAAGGAATCGATGAAAAGGAATTGGATGGAGCGAAATCTAGCGTTTCGTTGGAAAGAAAGTCGCAGTACTTCCAAATTTATCTTTCTGTTGCCTTTTTAGAATGAGATGGAAGGACGAGGCTGGTCGTGAGGGACGACGGTGGATTCATCAGGGCCTCTTTCCCCTCGAAAACACTCTTCTATATTTTCTGCTGGGCGGTGGGTCAAACAAAATACCCGTAAGAGGAGAAAATTAATTGCGTGCTATAATCACCGTGACCTTTCGCTGCCCAATGAACTTTCTCTCGAGCTTGTGCACATTCGCACCGATGCAAGGAAATATTTTGGAGGAATAAGCATAAACAGCGCTGGGATATGTGACGATATCTTTTCTGTGGTCGAGAAAATTCAAAGGGTTTCCAATTTATGACGCAAACAGCCGTACCGTAACTACTATTTTAAATATAAAGCAACAACTAAAAAATTACTATAAGCCAAAGATAATTATAGGAAGAATAAAATCAATCCGTACTAATAGAGGGATAACGATTAAGCTTTAATTTATCGATTTCTTAATCTACAAATTCGACATTAAATGATTTTCCTATTTAAATATAAGACATTTGCTTTTCATCTTTAATTAGAGTTTATTTAAATATAGTAGCTCAAAATTTAAAAAAAACTTGCATTATTTCCAGAGCTGTAGATAGAGGTTCGCTGAAATTAGACAAATTATTGTTTTCTGTTATACTTATTCTAACATTTCGCTATAATAATGTACCACGAGGGAATACATTTTGCATTAAACTGAAGAATACCTAAAAATGATTTATTAGACATTGCTTGGCCTACGACTTTGATTGTAGGAGATATTGTTCAACCCCTATTTGAAATTAAATATAATCTCAACCACGTGTATCTCCTAATGTCCTCTCTTAACATTGTCAAATGATACTTTATTCAAGGAATTCTAAACTTAGATAAATGTAGAGTAGAAAATTAATAATAAAGAAGGGTATATAAATTCTAATTCAGGTAATGGATATAACTTCCTTTCATTATTATTTAGATGATTATATTGAATATGAATTCGTGAGATAGTTTTTATAACAAGTGAAATATTAAACCTGTACCGAAGGGACAGTACCTGTAAAAGCGTTCAACATTGTATGAACTCAAAATCATAGCAAAGGTGCGTAAATAAAATTTAGATTCATAATACATTAAATTGATGACTGGGAATCAAACATCATTAAATTAAAACTCCAATAGATTACTCTAAAATCATTTATCTTCTCTTTAATTAATTAATTTTTAAGCTATGACAAGGATATTTCGATAGGTGTGACTAGAAAAATTTAAATTTCAGGAACTCAATTTCTCTGATGGGGCATTTATTTTTGATAATTTTTTTTAAAGGGAGAAGTTTCTAGAAATAATTAAAGGATAATCTAAATTGATATGCATGAAAGAGATGATACCGCGAACTGCTTTATTACCTTGCAAAGCAACTTTCATCAAGAAACTAATTTCCAACTTTTAAAAGACGAGAAAGATGTCAAAAACTGAAAGGAAAATGTAAACTCAAAGAAGAATTAAGAGAAGATTCCAGAAAACAGAAAATCGGGTAAAAAATAAATGCAAATCTGTTTGTTCTTCAGTTAATGATACTGTAGATTGCATTAATCTTGATGAAACTGAAGAAAGGAAAGATTCTCACAGACTAAAAAAAATATTTTCTTCTATTTTTAATACTTCATGTACACAGAAGAATTAAAACGTGTTCACCGCAAAATTCATTATCATAAAGTAAACATTAGATTTAAATAGAACATCCTGAAATATTGATCAATTGTCTTATCATCATTAATTAAATATTCATGGGATAAAAAATTTAAACCAACTACAACTGTATTACCCAAAAATGCAACAATAAAATTTCTATATAGCTTGAAATAATTTAAGAAGTATCAACGAGGTGAAACTTTATATTATTTCTAACATACACTAATAAAGCTATAAGATTTATTTATGAATATATTAAAGTACTCATCAATTCTATCCTTCTCTCTTTGAGTCATTGTTCTATAAAATATATTCGCCTTCGTTGACTTAAACGTGTGATTTAAAAGTATTATTCGCATTTTGAAAATTTTCCAACATAATAAGAGTTATAAAAATATGCATGCTTCCTCATTCGATCAAATAGCTTTCAATAATCAGAAGTAAGACTCTATCATTAATGCATTTCTGTTTCTCTTTTCAGAGAAGAAGAAGAACTCATCCATCACCGTTATCACTTCAAATACCTCATTAGTTTTCTCATAAAGCATCCTTCTGAGACATCCATTAAAAGCAACAGAACCACAATCACTTAATTCTCAGAAAACAATCAGTGTCCGAGTACTCATTTTAGCCGTATAAGAGAACAATTGTTTACTATAGTTTCAAGTGGAGACCAATCACCGAAACAATTAGATCTTCCGAGATATTGAGTGAAACTCGGCGAGGACATTTCGTAGCTATACACTCGCAAGGTGTTTTTTGGAAGTGTCCGCTGAAGTGTTTCCCACAATAGATCATCCTCAGTGACCTACAAACACTTTTTGTTTACGGACGATTGCAGGGTCGAAATTGAATTTGCATTCGTGATCAGTACAAAGCCTCCGCTAAAAAAAGCAAACATAAATCCGACGTCGCGAGGGTGTTACGGCGTCGTTTCTATTCCGTTCGAATCACAAACCGATGCTGCGCTGGACTTGGGCGCCAACGCCCCTTTCGTTTGCGGGTAGCGTATAGAGAGACAACCGCTCTTATAGAGACATGAACGTCCGAATCTACAGGATGTCCGCCGTGGCGCGGGTCGCGTGCGCCATAGCGTTCTTCTGCTGCGTCCTCACTCCGTGCCAGATGGCGACCACCGGACGAAGTGGAGGAGTCACGATCGGTACCGGACGTGGAGGCACCGGTCCGGTGACGACTGGGACAAACGTAGGCGGTAGGAGCGGCTCTGGGGTAACCATAGGAACAGGAAGAATAGGTCTGGGTAGCGGACTGAGGGGAGAAACCGGACCTAGGAACACTACTTACAGCCGCACGCTCAACCCCACATACGTCGACAGGACAGGGACCGGGTCCAGTAGGACCACCGGTCTGTCCCTCACGAGGAATCGCACTGGTAGCATCAAGTTGGGTTCTTCCGGGAGACATAGAAACGTCAGCGTGGGGGTGGGAGAGGGTCGTGGAACTCTGCACAGGGGTGTAGTGGAAGGTGGGCTTTCGACGACGGACCGAGCGGTGGGGCCCAAGGAAGAATCGGACGTGGAGCACTTGGTGCCGGAGGTCCCGGTCGTGAATGTGCATCACGGAGGGAGAGAGACCATCCAGATCGGCATAATCGTTCCCCATAAGTCGTTCGGTGCTAGAGACTACAACAAAGGCATAGCCAACGCCATCTATGCTCTGCAGAGGTCTTCGCCCAGAAGGGGACCGCGTCTGAAGCTGCTTACGAAGTACCAGTTCTCGCAGTCCGACGTGAGAATCGACATGATGCCTCTGACGCCCTCGCCGACCGGTGAGTACTACTATTTCGATATCTTTCTATTTGAAGGTGCAGAGAAATGGCGTTCGAAATTTTACGTCTACGTATTCAGGCGAAACAGCGAGGTAAACTTGTTTCCTACAACTCTAGCGTTTCAATGGCCTTGGAATCGCACTAAATACATAGTAAATGCTTAATCTTATTTATATATGATGGCTACATAATATTTAGGAAATTTTACGGAGAAAATTTTACATTAAATGGAAAAATAACTCTAACTTCTATCGCCATTTTATTACAATTTCAGAAAGTTTGATTGTAGATAATAATATCATAATCGGTAATTATTAATTCAACGACCTAGGTGAAAACATAACATATATGAAAACTGCTTCGCAAAAATGGTATCAGGTAGTGGTATTTTAACGTTCTAAAAAAAGCTTTGTTAATTAAGACTTACCTCAAGATCGATTTACATGTTCACATGTACAGGACAGAGCATCCACATCTTAATAACTTCAGCAATCCTATTATCTCACACCTAACTGTTTTTTTTTTACCAAACTTCCTCTACGCTTTTGAACTTGCATGAAAAAACAATGTTTTCACTAGAAGCTATACAAAAAATTCAATAGTACCCTCCACACATACCTGTACATCCCGTACCATTCATTCATCAAAAAAGTACGATTCAATCAAACATTTTCCACTTGAGTAAGAGACTTTAAAGGTCTGAACGCACACACTACAAAAATTAGCAGGCAAAGCAGAGAAGTACGTAATTCAACCGAGAAATATAAAAGCTTAAAGAAAAAGCCTCCCTCCGAGATGCAGCTATCCATAACGACCAAATTG
The DNA here is from genome assembly GCA_020796165.1 of Pantala flavescens. Classification (NCBI taxonomy): domain Eukaryota; kingdom Metazoa; phylum Arthropoda; class Insecta; order Odonata; family Libellulidae; genus Pantala; species Pantala flavescens. The sequence goes on along the minus strand of CM036879.1, from coordinate 19,421,324 downwards.
GTACTCTTCGGCGAAGAGAGTCCATTAAAGATTTACTCGAGTTTAAGGGCCCCCAAAGGGACCGAAAAAGGGTCTCTCTAATCTCATTGGCGATGCGGCCAATGTTGTAGAAGTGAGCTCTCAAACTATTCCGTATCCTTTTATCGAACAAAGACTCCTCTCGATCGTAAATGAAAATGCCGCGATCGTAAGTCACAATCATATCGACGACATCGGTCCCAGAAAGGCCTTTTTACCCTTGAGAACGACTTCCTTCTTGAAATAGGCAAGATTCGCAATGCCGATAATGTAAATTCCTCCGCGTAGAACGAGCCGTAGGTTAATGGGACGGTCCGTAAAAAAGTTACAGCTCCGTATTGAAAACTATCTCGGTTTGCGCGATGGTCTTGCAGTTAATCTGGGGGATGGGATCTGGAATTTGTTGCATCCCTCAATTTGACGAGGCACTAAAGAAGAAGTGTAGACGTATACGTCACAATTCACGGCACCCGAACGTATAACTGTCTATTCTACGGAAATGGTAATTTCGCAAAGGTAGGTGAAACTTTACGAGAAGCCGTGACAGTTTCCTAATGTTAACGATATATTCCATGAATTTACTCCTTTCGTCATCGACTCTCAACATATCTCTACATATTATCGTCACTATTCACTATTCTAGTGGTCCTTTACCTGAGATATTACCATAAGTCCGAATTGACGACTGTATCAAATGGTTTTCGACGGTCAATCCGAGTTCATTTTATGCCCTCTTCCTTATTGATAGAATTAACTGCTCCAGTAACAGTCGACAATGAAACGGTTGCTATTGACAAACCAAAGTTAGATTCAACTGCCTCCTAAAAGGAACTGCGTAGTGAACGGCTTGATAAAACCACGTCCCGCAATATTGGGTCCAAATACGAAATTTACGAGGTAGCTATTAACCTTGTGTTCTCTTCTGTCAAAATAAACTAACATCCGTATTTTTTTATCTTTGGATAGCCCTTAGAACATGTGAGAGTGTGCGAATCAGATTTGATATAAAATAGATTCGAAGATGAAGGGGTCGCAAAATTAAAAAAGAATATAAGATTACAGAAACCATTTTCTAGTAATATTTATAATCAATTTAAGTCATAAATTATTCAAGATATAACATAACAGATTTATATTCTAGATTCATTTAGAAATATGAGATGGAGTTGAGAGACAGTTACTAAATTAAGCCTATTTTCATTAAACTATGATCCTTAGAGAAGTCTAATTTTATCGTTATGAAAAATATTTAGAGTCATTACAAACTTTTCAAGAAATTACATTCATAACAAATATACATTTAGCTCATCATTTATGAATTATTTCCCCATTATATTAATTATCAGCAGAGTTTCGTCTTTCGAATCTTCAACATCATTTTCTCCTAAGGTGTAGACTATATAATATGAATATAACTACCGAAAAAAAACATATTCTTTTAATAATAAAATCCTATGCAAAATGGATAGTATCGTATGAAAAAGCTATAGAGTACACGTTTAATTATTGAATCTACTAACGATATTGCTTTAACCCATTACCCACTCTGAATAATAAAGGCAAAACTGTAAAGGAATTCCCTTAATTTAAATCATTCCGGAGCGTACACTCGTGATTCGTTTGACTCCCTCTCATAGCTATTTCATCACGATGAAAATTCCGATCCATATAACATCCTGTGACTCATTTCACCAACATTTTGCCAGCTGTGTAAATTGCTTTTCTAACTGGAAATATTGCGTTTGAAAAGTACGGCGCGCGCAACCTCTATTCTCTCTCTCCCTGGAAATACCAATTTCCAAAATAACGAACTCCGTTGCAATAAGCGCCGTAGGAGTAACTGCTGCATCCATTATCTTCACTTTGACACACTTCCACCATTTCCGTGTCACGAAACTTTTTATTGGGGATCTGAAATTCATAAGCGATGGCGTGGCTTAGAATGAAATTAACGCTGCGTCTCTGATGAATGGGATTAGATTCAGAGAATTTTGGAAATAGAATTGTATTTGCGCTGAAAAATAAGCCGAAATTGATTTCGGGAAAAAGAACAAATTGGGGTGGCAGATGTAACTTAATTTCAGTAGTCTCTCGCAGAGGTAAACATAGATTCCTTTAATACTATGTTTTAAAATCTAGGACGCATAATTAGCTTTTCTTCGTGTTTACATTTCATTTAAAGCGTGGTCAGAGGAGAAACTGAAAACTATAGACGTTAACTCATTTTTTTATTGCTTAACAATGTAGGGAAATATTATCCTTCAAAAGCTAAAAAATATATTTAACCCTTTATATTAACCTTAATTAATATACTTTTAAATTATTAATATAACTCATATAAAAGATTGCGAAGTGAGACGATTTATCATAAGAACTATTGTTTTCCTTTGGACATAACGTAGTAATTAGCAACCAGATCATATTATTAATCATCCTTTATCCAGGTCCCTATTCTTAAGACCCTGATTACACTAATTAATCTTTAGATAACCATTTATTTCGTGAACCTTTCCCAGATCTTCTCCATCCTCCTTTCCTTTGAAGTTCTATTTCCTTTATTCCAATCTTCTTCTCTTCCCTTGTTACATTTCTTAGTTAATTTCTCCCCATTTGTAGCTGAACCTCCCCATTTCTCATTCGACCTGACCACTTAATTTTCTGCATTCTTTCCCTCTCTGAGAAAGTTTCTAGAAACTGGATATGCTTTTACGTCGGCGTTCGTGTCCTAGCTCCTCAAGAGGAAACACATAGCCTTTCTCCTGTTCTTCTCCAAGTTTTCATCCATCTTATCCTTTTACGTGGTCCTGTTCCTTTACAAAGTCAGAGTAGCCTTTCCCTTATTTCTTAATTCGAGTGTTGTAGATTAATCAACCTCTCACAATCACTTTGACGCAAGAAAGTACCATATAAACTCGATTACAAGACGCAAAATTTTTTGCCTCCAAAGTTTCGCAAAAGGAAAAGGCTTATACCGTTTCCAATCCACGCTCGATGGCTGAATTTGGTACCTGTTTATCACCACCTTTTTGGATTACATCGAACATAAGATGCAGTCAAAATACAGTGAAATTTTGAAAGCAAAAAACTGCCTTATAATCGAATACATACGGTAAAATTAAATTTAAAGATTTCGATTGAGAAGTGAGGCATCAAAAGGTTTTACAGTACGTCCTACATACTCCAAGGCCTGACTTGAGTTCCATCAGAAATAATATTCATTTCCCGCTCAAAAATATAATTAATGCGCTGTTATATCTAAAAGCAATCATTGTAGAGGACGAAATTCAAAGGAATTTCCTAAAACCTTACAATAATCTAAGAGTACTGACGCATCCCAATAAAGTTAATACGTTCTTAAAGCAGCGCAATATCTATGATTTACCTCGTTTGAAATTCTCAAACTCGCGACAGCAATGTACACTTTTCTATTTAACTCCAACGTAATTACGTATTAAATGAGAGAATAACTCTTCTATATCATTTCGGCGAGCCTAAACTTGAGATTAAGATGCTTATGATGTTCTCAAAGTTTCCATGACGACTGTACCTTACAGAGAGATTTATTCAAGAAGAGATAAATACTAATGCCGTATTATGTTAACTAACTTTCCAACTACGAAAGGAAGTCTTGAAACTCTTCAAAAGCAAGTTCATCCAACAATGAAATGCGAATTCTCGTATTATATGGTAACACTTTAAAGTTTTTCTGACAGAAATACATTCATGACGAGTACCATACTTCATTTTAATTATACGAATAAAACCATCATGTGTGTTTATAGTATAAACTGATTGTGGAATGTCATTTTCAAATTTAAAAACTCCGAGAATTGTGCAAGAAGAAACAGAGAACCATAAAAGAGAACATGAAACTAAAAAAGTAAGTGGATAATTTAATGAAACCATATCAGAACAATTAAAAATACGTGTATATCCACTAATGGGAAGATATTTGATGATAACAAATAGAAAGAATAGAAGAATATTTACTAATTTTTCCGATAAATAATGAGCTTTAATAATCAAAATATTTTCAATAATTAATTATCAATAAATTTAATTAATTTATTTATTTATTATTATATTATTTACTCAAATTCCTATTCGGACTATTTTCAATACTTCCACAGCCTTAGGTTTGATTAGAATGAATAGTTTATTTTAATACGTAAATACGTAGGGTTTTATACGATAGTAGATAAATACAGAGAGAATTCACTACTTGAATAGAAAAAACAGTTCCATACGTGTAAAGATCAATGGGAATACTTCAAGGGGCACGACTTCATTATTCAAAACTTTCAAGAAGACCTACCTCTAAAATATTGAACAAACTTCGCTTTGCGAAACAATATCTACGACTGTCTCATGCGAGTCTCGAAAATGCTAAGTATCATCGCATCTTTTTTCCGAGAGGTGACATCTGAGATGTTACCAACGATCGTGTGATATATCTTCTTCAGCATGAAAACGTGGGAACTTATAAAACAATTTCATCATTATCTGCCAAACAGGGTATTAAACGTAACGTAGATCTAACTTTAGATGTTCAAATTAATAACTCAATCTCGAAATTTCTTTAAACTTAATATATATTAAATTGTTTAATCTTTTATTCTTTAAGAAATTAAGTAGAATGAATGTAAAAATGTTGATTTTTCGTAACATCTTGATTAAATATATCTCAGATAAAACTAGCTTAACGAGTGAGTGAAAATGAAGGCATTTAGATTTTTAAAAATTGTATTATTTCAATGCATACGAAAGTTTGATGCAAACTAACACAAGAATTATCATTCAATGAATCATATTTTCATAGGAATGTAGCTTTCGGATGAGATGATATCGTACTAGATGTTATTTTTACGTAGGATAACATTCTAGTTTCATTAATTGATCCCCAACCCCTAAAATAAAATGAAAAACGACTAAACCTGATAATATTCTTACTTAAAATTCTAATAAATAATGGATTTATAAAAATTACGGTAAAATTAACATAAAATATCTCCGAAGGACTAGAAGAAGTAAAAATCTCAAACATTCTGACTCTTATAATTTATTTATTCGGTTCATTTAAGTTTTTATTAAAACTAAAGATTTCCAATTTAATCTAAAGTACTACTCTTAACACTGCCAGGTGAGAACACCCCCTTTAAGAAAATGAGTTTATTAATTCTTTGAAGAGCAGAAAATTATGTCCGTAGTTATTTAAAGTTCGGAACGTTTCCCAAGCATATCTCTATGTCTACGTGGTGAGTGGAATGGTATTAGGAAAGAGTAACGTCCGTGAATAACACATCGTTCATTCAAGTCCACCCAAATATATACCAGAAGCTCAAGTCTATGTTAAAGCACCACCCTATGAGTAGCCCTCCATCATCCCTGACCGTGACACACATTACAAGGTAAAATCCATAGTGGCAATCTAAATTCCCTGAGGAAACCGCTGGAATTCCCTTTTCTTTGGGAACCTTAATGGAACTTCCGCCGACGACCGGAATAAAAAATTTCGCAAAAATTATCGGCGATGAATTCCGAAGTAGGATTGACCGAGTTTCCAAATCGTATTCGAGCTTCGGTTGGTTGGGTAGTGAATAAAACGACCGTCGGGTTGTGGAGCACTTCTGCTCCTTCTGCAATTGGAAAAGAACTCCTTCAGACCTTCTGGATAAAGGCCCCATCGATCGCTCGGAAATTAAACAGTTGCGTAACTAGAATGGGAGACGACGGAAGGCAAATGGAAGACGCGTCGATTACTAGGCCTTCGTCGCATCCGGATGCAATCCGTTCTCCGCAGACAATCAGGTGATGAAGGTTCGACCCGCGAGCAACACCTCCCCGTGGATCAAATCGATTCTCCTTTCTAAAACGTGAAAAGGAGGATGGGGATTCACGAAGCCTTGCAGAGACCTTCTTTTTGTTCCCTCCGCTAGCAGCTTTACGTTTCCCTTTTTCCGGAAACCTCCTTCAAAAGCGATCGGTGTCACATATGTTTCGTGTGAAGATACACTCGTAACGAATACCTCCGTCTGCGATCCTGATGGTGCTACTTGGAGCAGTATAGGAAGTGATTCAGATTATAATATCTTGAGATTTACGAAGGTATGTAAGAGCGAGCAGTTTTCTCAAATTTGTCCCTATTTACGACTATAAGACGTAAGGATTACTAAATTCAACTTTGTCTGCAATCGATCAGTGAACAAGTTTCTATACGGTTACAGTATATGCAGAGAGATGAAAGTTAAAGAATTGGGGGAACCAATATTTCAATGGAAAAGGAAAATTTGAAATGCTTTTTTACCAAGATCTGCTATTTGTGATATCAATTAAATAAGTTTCATGAAACATCAATGTTATCTACTTTTTCCTACAAAATTTGTACTCACTTAAATGCAAGGTTTTTGTGATGATTAAAAATGTGGTTTTAATACCGTCCTTTCCTGATAGCGTTATTTCCTGATCCTACTTTTGTATCTCAAAAATCGAAGACGTATGTAGATACAATATCGCCACCAAATAAATTCATTTTTCTAAGAATTCAGTATGAATTTCGAAAGATTCTAGTACCAGAATATTCACCTCAATATTCTCAGTCGCGTAATAATTAATGCAATGACATGTTACGTCAGATTTTTCCTTCCTGAATGTAAATTATCCCCCTTTAAATTATAAATAAATCCTTAAGTACTTATACGCTCTTAAAGAAAATTTTCGAAGAGTTTTCAATTCAATTAAACTTTAATTTTAGTGAATTTAAATTGCCTCAAACTATCACCTCTTTCGGTAAGAATTCCATTTTCGCTGACTTTACACACTTATAATGCAGATATATGGATTGAATACGCAGAGAATTGTAATGCTGATAGTTTATTAGAAAGACAAATTAAAGTTATGCATTTATAACTACTAATATAAACCACTATATATAATTATGAACCTAAATTTGATACAGTAAAATATTTACCTACTTTCGAATTTAAATCTGCATTAAATATAGCTTTGTTAAAGTACATATTAAATCATTTCATTCAATAATAAATAATTTCGTGAATAATAATTTGATAATAAATATTTTTATTTTTCCTGGTTAAAATTATATTTTTTCCATAATTTAAACGTAATTTTTGATAATTCCGTCTGAAAATGGAACTCAAATAAAAATGAGTATATAAATCGAAAAACTACATAATTTTAATGATGATAAATACGTATATTTACGTTAAATTTCAATTAATAACCGTCCTCTATTCGATATCTTATTAACCTTACACAATGAAATTTCCTACATCAATAGTCTTCCATAAAGATCTCTAAATACTCTGAGATAATTATGTTACAATGGGAACAGTGCACTACTTAATTCAATTCCATACGAATGCTCTCAAAGCATTTTGTATGCATTGAATATACTCTAATTGATTCCAGCAGAGACGTAAGGCTGACAATGGAGATATTGCATCCGCATTTATATGCGGTTCCTATTGGTTCAAGCTAGACTTACGCTTCGACGGGATGCAGATATATCGCCTTCCACGCTCAGGGATGTGTGCCTACCAACGGCACTTATTTCTAGAGAGGCTACAATTTCAGCCGAGCGGGTCTTCCACACTACGTTCATTGTTCCGTAAAATCACTGAAACACTTCCGTAATTTGGGAGAATGCAATGCAGGAGAATCCGTGAATGCGATAGTTATACCGAGGCTCTGACTATAGGACTGAATTTGCGTAGTTGGTAAATTCTTTATTTCGACAAGGCTTATCATTGATGCTGTATTTAACAGAGACTCCTGCAATTTTCATAATTGCGCCGAATGAAAAGAGAGAGAAGAAATCAATTACAGAGAGAGATGAGTTTCGGTTGACTGATTACAGAGAATCGGTTTAAAGGAAAAAAAAGAGTAACGAAAATTTAAAATGATGCGGATTAAAACTGCTCGTTGATCCGCTCTGTCATGTTGAGCTTCAATCATTTAATTTGTAGAATAATTTATGTAATTAAATCCAAAATAATATTTAATGTAAATTAAGACATGGAACATTAAATTAAAAATAAATAACTTAAGTCCTCGTAATGAAATTGAGAATTGTAAATACCAATTAAATAGAGATTCATTACATCAATATTGAATTCGAATGTTATATCATCCCGTATAGGATAAATTTAGCAATAATAATATAGTTGTACGCAATTACTAAAAGGAGCGATTTAACTTTTGAAAATTGGATTACACTCAAATTCATTAAAAAGCATGTAAAATGTTTTCGCAAAAATTAAATGAAGTAATGGTAAAACCTTTAAACGACTCATTATCAATTTTAAACAATTATCATTCTTAATTTAAACAATTTTAAAAATCTATAGGTATTAAAGGAAATGTTTCTTTTTACTTAACTAAAAAGAATTGAAACCGTGTTTTCTTGATATAATTGAGGTATTTTAAATCTTGAGATAAAAATTATGAACACCGATAAACTAAATTTAAATACAATAGGAGTTATAGATATAATAAGGTAACATACCTGTAAGAAGACTAATTTAACGTACAAACAAACTAAAAATTAATTTAAAATATTTTCAAAATATGAAGAAATCTATTTCGTAAACATAACATAATTATCTAATGCTATCAGATTAAAATCGTGAATTCTTTTTATTTATTTTTTACACACATAATGTAGCCCATTTTATATAATTTGCCCTAATTATTTTTTCACGAAAGGATCGCTAGCAACAAACAGGTTGTCACGCGTTTGAAAACGAGTGGGTATCTCAATGGCCTACAGTTTTCCTTTCAGAAGCACCTCTCTGTTGACGTAATAAATATTTAAACTGCTTCCTATTTACAATGTCTGCGGGAAGACACAGCTGAGGATTAGTACCAAGGGCTTTGATTTAAGTAAGGGAAAGGAAAAACATCGCCACTTAACACATAAACATGGCTAACTAGAGAGACGGAATGCGGGAATGAAGTATTTAAAGTAACGAAGCGGAATGTAAACGTAAGAAATTAATAGGTCACGATTTAACAAGCCTAAGAGAGCCAAAATGTACTATTTAAGAAGGGAATTTGTGAGTAATAACCAACTGATAGGAAAGAAGTAAAGAATTTAGAAAAAGGAAAGTAGAACAATGGAAAAATATGATAATCTGATAAAATTTAGGGAAAAGAAGAGAGAATAATTAGGAAAATTAAAAAGGGATCAGCGGAAAAAAAGGCATTAATGATATCAGCCGAATTTGGAGTTAGTAGGGGAACGGATGAAGCTAAATATAGGAATCCGGAATTGACTCAATCAGCTTCCATTCCTGTCAAGCGTGGAGCTTGACTTAAATTTATACCGTAAAATTCCATTTATTAACTTGAGACTAAGGGCAGGGAAGGGATGAGAATATATTACCTTAAAATAGAAAAGGTTTATTTTTATCGCTCATATCACCATTTTTATTAACCTATTTAGCGTATTTAGTGGAAATGAGATTTGATTACGTAAATTTAATTTCACTAAAATGAATCGATCCTCTAATGTAAGTGGAGAGCTAATCATTGCAGGTTGGAAATTTCAGCGTCAAGTATTTGGAATTCGAAATGACTTTTGTTAGAGTCTCCGCTTGATTGTCGACGGCTAAAAAATTTCGTTCAACGTCAAGTCAATGAGAGCACTTATGAAGTTGAAAATTGAATGGGATTTCTATCAAAACACTGAATGGTACTCAATTACATACTCCTATGTATAATCCTACAATATCTCCCATTTACAGATTCCAATCTTATTAAAACATCCAGTTGACGATCCTAAAGGTACTACAACGTTTTACAATGAATGTCGAGAGAGAAATATTTCAAGCAAATTAAATTACGTATTTCACAATAAATTTGGAATAAGGCATCTGGAATATAAAAGATGTCTTACAAAATACTTTATTCTTCTTTATCGAGTTTATTCCTCACTCCTTTTTCGATAAAAATCCTTATAAATAGAATTTTAATACCGATTCTATTTCTCGGAACAAATTGATTTGAATAACAAACATTAATTCATTCATTCACTTGCATAATAAAAGTGTATATTTATAATTGTCAAGAAGTCAATAGAACGGAAGTATCTTTAATAACTCTCATTTTGATTCAGGTACCATTGAAGAAGCTCGTGCACAGAAAAATTCGATCGTTCATAATTTAAAAAATATCTCATCACGTAATAATGAGTCTGGAATGTAGAGAGACAAAACAATTTCCAAAAAACCGAGGACGTGTTAATTGAAATAAAAACTGAATCGTGAGTTCTCAACCTTTCATTTCAAGAACGTTTCCAATTATCGTTCATGACCTGAGACGTAATTTGCATTGTGAGAATATTCGAAAAAAATAGATTAAATGATCTCTTAATTCGAAATTTTCACCTAGGTACGTATATTAAATTCCGTGACCTGGAGATGATAAAAAATGCAAAGGTCATGAGGTCGTTTTGGAAATGAAAAGCGTCTTTTAGAATAGTGCGATGCCATCTCGAATATTAAGAGGTCTTGAAAACGTCATCCCTTCAATTTAGAAATTATGAGAAGAAGTACGACTACCCAGTTTATATCCTTATCGACTGATATTCCGAATCATAATTTACCATCAATGCCATTATAATATTCAATCTATATATTCGATTATTTATATTATTGATTCTATGATACTTTTTAAAGGTATATCGATGTGTGATCGATACAATAGAGTGTATATAATTTACTGTAGTCAAAACTCAATGGAGTTTAAATAAATAGTAAGAATAGTCTCTCGAAAATCCTTTGAATAAATCTATGCTATACTTCCGACACTTAGGAAATAATAGAAATAAGCACATCATTGCAAATACGTTACTAAAACTAAAACACGAAATATATATACGACTCCTCATCCCTTTAAATAGCTCAGGTAAACAATCCAATCCTTTTGTTCGCGCACATATAAGGAGAAGGAAATAAGATCCCATTCGGAGATCAAAAGCGATCCTTAAAAAATGCGCACACATTCAGATTCGACGAAATAAAAACCTGAGCTAACTGCGTATCTGGACCGGGAAGCCATCGTGGAATACTTCTGGAGGTTCTGAAAGAGGATACCGAGGGAGACAGATGCATGGGTCAAAAGAGATGAGATACAGAAATGAATTTGAGCGAGTAATAGAAAGTTCCTCGAAGCTGGAAATTAAATACGAGATGGGAAAGAGTGATTTAGAGATTAAATAAACTAGAGCAATGGATGGAAAAACAGCTACGGAAGGTCAAAAAAGGGAAGAGAAGGGACAGAGCGGGATTGGAGTGAAAATGCGGGTCCGGATGTGAAGACGAACGGAAACAGAAAAGAATAGCATGGGATTTTAGGTGGCACAAAGGAAGGCTGTTCGATAGAGATTTACTGACACGTATTAAAAGGGGGGATTGATAAGGAAAGTGAAGGGAAGTCGTGGCGCAAGGAGAAGAACACTGCAGTGACGATACAAAGTAGTGATTTCGGGTGTGGAAATCGCCAAGGAAATCGCCTGCTTAGGTCTATCTTAATAATTGTTCATACTTAAATGCAATAATACCTTCCTTTCGACCATTCAAAGATATAAACTATTTAAATGTACGTAATACGTAAATACTTAATTAAGGGAAGAATAGGTTTAATACGTAGCAGAAGAACGCATGCACTTTTCACAGAATGAACAGAGGTGAAAATAATAACACGACTGGGACTCGAACCCAGGTCCCATTTTGCCGGCCAGTTTAGTTTACAATACCACTATGTCGCATTAATTCCTTGCTGTCTTTTATGTGACGAATATTTTAAATGTGATACTTCATGTGATGTGATATTTTCGTTTGAAGAGCTAATAATTCATTCATTATCACAAAAATGATAAAATATTAAAATAATAAAAATGTATAGGATTCAGTAGAAGTAAATAAATAGAAATTATTAATTTATGTTTTAATATGCTATTTAAATATTTAATTATTAATTAAATATTTAAAAAATCGAACTATTTCAATATTAAACTGCGTCAGGATCAGCTATAATTTGCTAAATTTAGAGATAATTAAGAAAGATACTAACAATTCACGAGTAATGTTTGATATCCCGTTTAAATTGTTAGGCAAACTCGGCAACGTGCGAATAAAAACGTACCTATAAATAAACAGCCAAATTGAACCTGAAAAGCGATTAAAATTCACAATTAATGCCTATCATGGCTGAATGGCGTTTCCACGAAAATATATAAGCCACTCATTGGTATGATATCAAACAGATGGCCATAAATTGAGAAAAGTAATTAAACTGAATGGAACGAACGAAATTGAATTTACGCAGAAAGAATTATATGATTAGTTGAGGTTAAAATAGCCATGGCGTACTAAAAATCTATTACCTCCAACGTTAATTCAGAAAGTTTAGTATCGTTATAATACGAGTGGAATGATTGCAGAATAATTGATACACTTCCGCTTTATGCTTCCAAAATTCGAGTTTTTAGAAATAATTGGATTAGTGAAATTACGAGTTTTCGTTTTTCAGAGCCAACCGAGCCATCAATTCATTCGATTAAAGAATAACGTAAACTCATTAGTAAAATAAATAAACTATTTTCAGTGCATAATAAAATTCATTTCCTGATCTCAACCAATTAAAAATAGAATTATAATAAATATTTAACCTCAATAACGAAGAGGGAAGTTTTCAGAACATGATTTTATCAAAATATTGACAGAAGAATCACTTATATTCTCTAAAAACTAATGATAAAAATTAAATTAATATGAAACTCTTTGCAGATAGAGGAATGGGAAAAACGATGTTTATACAAAATATCACAATAAATAGGATGATCCATAAACTTCGTCAGTTTTCTCCAGACTACGGCAATAAATGAAATTATATAGAAAGATTTTATCTTTCAATCTTCGTAACATAAATGTAACATTTAAGAAATGTTTCACATTTTATTACACGTGAGTCTATTGATGAACATATAATTACACAGATATCAGTAATTTAAATAATACTACTTTATTTTCTATAGATTTATTTAAATTTTTTATTAGAACTAAAGATTCAATCCATAACATTATCGATTATCGAATACTGATGATTATACCATGATATCTTTATAAACAATCTAGGTATATTAATTCACAATATATGTCGAAAATCACAGCAAAAGAAAGGTGTTAATTATTTTAATACGAAATGCGATTTAAAGCATTCTAGATAAACATATATTCTTATTCACACCTAATTCGTGTAATTAAGCATTCTTTCTCTGGATTTATAAATTGAATTAAGCTATAATTCATACTCTGAATCAATAATAAGGTACGATATTGAGCTTCTGATACATACATTTTTTATAACATAACATACGTATTGATGCGGAACTTCTCTTCAGAACCAAGTGACAGGCATCCTGGTTAATTCACGAACTAAAGGAACAGAATTACGATTTGATGAGATGAACCATTCGATACGTGACTTTCAAACGTAACGGGAACTAGATCTCGTTCTACAATACATATACCATACACTATAATTAATAATACCATTCTACTATTATATATATATTATGTAATTCCATGTTCATAATTAGTATAAAACGATCCTTTTTATTGACCATCAGAGTGTGAAAGGATTTCTGCTAAAAAGCGATACGGAAAGTCTCACAGATTCAAACGATATCTGTAGATGAAGCCAATATATAAAAATCTTTTTTTCATTTCCCAGGAAACTAAATAAATACAATAGAATCAAAGGGTTCGAACGGAATTTTTGGTCCGTAGATTAAAAATAGTCTTCCCATTAAATCTCTTGGAAATAGCTTGCATATTTATACGCTTTAATAAATTCTTCGCGACTCTACTCTAAATCTCGACTGATAAAGGAAGTGAGGACCATTTGGTTGGAAATGAAGGTGTTTGAATAGGGAAGAGAGAAAAGGAACAAAAAAAGTGGGCTGGTAAAGGAAAAGCATGGAAACAAAAGAGGATGGAAAACAATAAAGAGAAGGGAAGGAAATAGCCGAAGATAAGCGAAAGAGGAGACAAACAAACATTTAAGGAAGGCAAACAAAATGGACAACCCCAAAGGGAGAGTAGAGAAACAAGAGTGGGTGAATAGAGAACCTTTAAGCTAAGAATAACACGATGATAAAATTTCTAAAAGCAAAGAGGGGGATATGACAAGCTATAAATAGCACTAAGTGGTGAGTAAGTATGGCAAAGGAAGATACATCAAGAGAAGGATGGAAATAAATATTCTTTAATGGAAGAGAAATGGAGAGATGTGATTAATCTTCTATCAGTTTTTCAGTTGGACACTCCTTTCTAGGCTCAAAATTAGATGTTACTATTACTAATGGAAAGTGAATAAGCAAAAAGTCGAGGAAAGGTATTGTATTCGATTACTTTAAATAACGATAATGTGCAGAAACTGTCTGAACAAAAAGAATTTTCTTTTAGAGCTACACGAAATAAATTAAGCAATAAATTCTGAAAAATCTAAATGAAAATTGTAAATCATAAATTTAAATAAAAATATTGCATTAAAAAACTCCTAAATCTTTCAATGTTTCGTTGATCTATTTTTATTAGATCTATTTAATTAGGAGAGTTTCTTCCAAAGCGAAGAAAATCACTATAAGACACAGTTATTTGTATTTCACATAAAAATGACAAATAAAATGTAAGTGTTACAAATTCATTACAAATAAAATGTAAGTGTTTTACCGTATATGCAGAAATATTTACTCCATCTAGAAGAATTAGATTCTTGAAAAAAAAAGTACGTCTAAGTTGGCAATTTTGGGGTTATGGGTTTCGCAAGTCGTAACCGACTTAAATAAGAATTGCGTGCCATTTAAGTTTTTCGAAATTAATTCGGAATAATAAAATTAATAATGAAAAAAAATTAAAATAGATAAAATACCGACACCTCAGTGGCCAGAGCATTGCTTTAATTTGATAAAAGGGATTCACTCTTAAACAGAATATATTCAAGTAAAATTAAAAGAAATAAATCATCAAAACAAGTTTGATTGTTGAATTCCATCCTTTAAACAAGATGTGGGAATTTAAGCAATATAAATCACAAACTTTATCTATTTAACAACATAGTTTCAGAAGTAAATTTTATATTAATTTATAATAACCATCAGAAAAGTAAAATCGAAACTAAACCTTTAGGTACCAAGAAATAATCCACTTAAACATAAATTCCATAACATAAATGACTTATAAATACTCAGCTGTAAACAAACGTCATGGATACGAAATGATAAATTAAAATAAAAAAGGTAAGCTAAGGAATACAGCGTTCAGTTCACATTAAAACCACTGACAAAATCAATTAGCTGAGGACGGATAAGAAAACGAGAGATGACAAACAAAAAAAGCGTAAGAATTAAATGCGGAAAAAACTGAGAAGTGCGTCGCGCAAGAAAAAAAGGAGAGAGGGGAAGGAAAGTGAATTGTACGAGAACTTGTAAAGGCTAAGTAGTATTGTACTAGAACGACCAAACCAAGAGAGCAGGACGGAACGAAAGAGAAAATTTCGACTTCAAAGAGCCCTGTAGACAAAGAAGAGCGTGGAATGGAAAGTGGGCATGAAAAAAAAAACCTAGCGAGAATTAACTGAAGGTCGAGTTCCTTGGCTGTCTTTACAAAGAAACTCCTTAAATAAAAGGTGAAAACCGCTCCTTCGTCATTTTCACCTCGAATTCTTCACGCACTGAGAGAATACAAAACGGAAGACGGCAAACACGAAAAAATGATCCAGCGCCTCGGAGAATGACCCGAGTAATTGCAACGAGTTTTTACGTATATTTTTTCGAACGAACGTGATTCGAGGACGTAATTCGTTGCTCCATTAGTTAGCATTGGGCGGTGGGAAAAAATTCGTTTCGTGGCCGGCAACCTTAAGAGTGATGAACGGAGTAAATGGAAGGTTGACGGCGGCTAGGATAGGGGGAAGGGTTCGTGGGTGAAAAATTTCCAGCAGCGGATGTCTAATGATGAAAAAAGGGAGTGAATGACGCGGAAAAAGAATAGGGACGATAGGGAAGCTGAAAGGTCGAGGAAGGCGCAAGGAAGGGAATTAAAGGGTTGACAAATTGGAAAAGGGAAAGTAGGGTGGGGTAAACAAGACGGATAGTGTTGGTTAGATGCTCCTAAAACCCTGCTATTTATGGCGTCATGGTTACCTATGAGAGAGACTGTAGAATTTGTAATAGAAAAAAAGATGCGCTTTACAACTCATTCGACGTAAAAGACATAGCGATTTCAATTTCGAAACGTTCTGCGAATTTATTTTCATTCAAAGCAATCATGTGCTAAACTTTTGATTACAAAACTTAATAAGAGATTTATCTAACCACGTAATGTCATTCTCCTGAATTGCAAATGGGTGCGTCTATTTCAATAGTAATCATAATTCGTATCTATATTAACTTTCAAGTTAATTTTAAGATTTAAAGCATTCAATCCCATCGGAACATGATTGTCCTGTATACGAATACGCATAAATACGACTAAATGCTTATTACGCAATCTGAAATGTTTCTAACATAAAAATGAAAGTAGAAAATAACCTTTAATAATAAGAAATGACGTGAAGTTGAATATAATAATTAATAATTGAAGGACGATAAGTCGAACAACCGTATTTCTTCCTGAACTGGTACATGTATCCAACCGTATCTTTCAACTACCCTAATGAATAGAAATTTTACGCAAAATACTAAAAAGAGGTATGCATTTACACGCCACAAGTAATTGAAAAATTTTTATATTAAGCATAACGTAATTATTATTTAATTTAATCAAATTGTAAAATATTTTCTTGAAACGATAATTTACGAATATCGATAGCTCCCAGTGCATATTCAACAAATTTAAATAGCATATATAAATCAACAAAATATATTCATCTTAGAACCGAGCCTCAAATTTAGATAATTTCATAATCAATTAAGAAAGAACCATCTCTCTTGTCAATTCAAATAAGATTTTTCACACAAAACCAGTCAAAAACATAAAAATTACACCCTTAAAACCATCTCATCGCCTGGCTATACACGAGATATCCTTGAGCACCCGAATATTTCTGAAAGCCATTACAATACCCATCCTCGAAGGGGATTCTGGCACTCTTAATACGTTTCTTGAGACACTGCAGTAAGTGAGATCTTCCAGGAACACTCATCTCCTTTCAGATATCGCCAAGTGCTTAAGTGAAAACCGCTCCTCTAGGAAGAAGAAGAAGATATCGACATCAGCTCCCTCTCTCAAAGAGAGAACCTAGGAGCCATGGTAACCGAAAAAGCCAAATAAATAGGAAAAGAAGTTCCAAAATCGCCGTGGAACATATGAGAACGTTTTCTAAATTCCTTTCCTCGTATCCTTCAAACCACAATAACATCTTTTTTGATGGGTCTAAGATCTCGGAACACGTCTCTCAAAGGCACGCGTAATCTGTCCTCCTGTATTTATGGTGCACACAAAAGAGATGTTCGATACAGCGACCTTTACCATTGCTCACGTGTACGGAGAATTGAAAGTAAACATTTCCTCTGGAATCACTGTGTATCGAGCACAGGCATCAGAGAATAAATTGGATCAAGGATTTTCCTCTTTGGTCAGATACGTAAAAGCACAATGACGTAGTTTATCTAGCGATTTGTCTTTTCGGGAATTCTGAACGGAACCTTACTCGTTTCCTCAAAAAAGACTAAAAAGAAAAAATTCAAGAGAGATAAGATATTTCTATTGATGTTAGCACGAAATGCATACGTTGTGTCTACCGCTCGAGGTTCTGTAGAAGAAAGCACGATTTTATGCCTCATATGTCCCCTCTATGGCTTTTATCTTTAAAAAGAAACATATCTTCCCGTAAAAATTCAGATTAAAGCAAGTTCAAATATACGTAAATTAAATATTTAAGAAGAGCCTTATTTTGAATTTAAATTTTTTAAAATGAAAATTTCAATTTCAAAAGTTTCTAATTGGAGTTCTAATACCTCGTATAGATTATAGTTTATATTAAAATATTTTAACAAAACTCTCAATATTATAATATATATATAATCCTGTCAATTAAATTAAATCCAATAACATACGTATATTTAAGTACTATCAATTATTTTCTCAATCCAATATTTTTATAAAATAGATTGGAAAAATTTCATGACTCATTCATCTTATTTGTAGATTATTTCTGTATATATTGAATTCATTCAAAATAAATAATTTTGCAGCTATTAAGAAAATGTAGGAATTTATATGTATTTTATCAATAAATACTCATAGATAGCCCACGCTTAACGTTCTTTTTAGATTCATGTTTTTGTCCCTATATAACAATTCAATCAACTAAAAGGCGGATTACATAATATTCCACAATGTTGGATCAAGCAAAACTCAATAAAACTAAACCAACGTCTTTAAATAATGGGTATTTCAAACTAGTAATCTTTGAAGTAGTCAAAATGTAAGCTAAAGATATCAACATTATAAAAATTATAATATTTCTCAGTCGATAAGTCACACAATTTAAAAAAGATATAAACTTTTTAGCAATTAACGCTAACTTTGAATTCATATACGGCGTATTTCCGATAATAGCATGATAAATGTAATGAATTATCCTTTTCAAAACTCAACTCAAAGTATATATAATAATGATGATAATTCAAACCGGAAAATTAAGGCCAAATCGTGAAACTTTTCTCTAAAAAATAAACCATGGAATTTAAAAAATGAAAAGTTGATATTAATTATATGGCCGATTAATTCAAATTTACTTAGTATGATGTACTTCTTTCCACAAATACGAAACCTTTTTTGACTAAGACTACACTAAATGTGCGTACGTATGAATGAGTATACAAATTAATTTTTGAATTAATATCTCCTCTTTTTAAATTTCCTTATAAATGACCTTTCATTTCATGTGATGCGCAATACTGATTAATTAATCTGAACAATATTGAAAATTATGTTAACAAAGTATTTAAGCGATACGTAAAAGTGTTTACTATTAACACTTTATTTAAGTTCATACACTCAATAAAAAAAATTAAGGATAAAATAATATTAAAACCATTTGCACAAACTTTTCGCAAATAATTCCTCCCTTTTACTAAAAATTTTCAAAAGATACGGAAAATGATTCGAGCAAAAAAAATCACCTGGTAAGAATGCGCGACACCGATGCGGCGCCGCCATCTTCCGAGGAACGAGCGAACTACTTGCTGGAAGTCGGAGATTCCCTTACTAGATGTCGACATGAACTGCGTGCTTGCATAGGCTATTACATCACGCACACGAGGCATCGTTCTATAATTGGGCGCTCATTTACGTAACTATGTCAAAATACGATAGTAATTATGAATGCGTATCGAATCAATCCACAAATATAAAACGTATTCTCAACAAATGGAGTTTTGACGACAAAAAATAATTTCAATAATAATGAATCTGCATTTAAAATTGATGATGGTTAATTTAGGTTAATACAATTTTAACAGAAACAAATTATAATACGACCAGTTTCTGTAATCGATATGAAGATTAGTCGATTGTTATTATAATTTCGAATTACGTGATATACAGCAGAAAATTTTTATATTTCATTATATCAGTGAACTACTTGTAACGTGGTGAATTTGAAACTATAATGACATATTTCAAAATAAACGATGAACTAAAATAATAAATGCATTAAAATGCATGTATTGAACGTTTCAATTTTAAAGTATTAACTCTCTATTCTCTGTAGCTCCATAACATCCCTCTATTAATTTTCTAAATAGGTAATAAACTTTTTTATGAGTGCATACGTTCATTAAAAAACATAAGTTAACAATATAAGAGCGGTGTATCACCAAACTTCGTAAAATTCTATCACTATCGAACTTATAAAAATATTTCTTGATAGAGCGTTAATAACAGGTATAATAGAAGGAAAAAGTACTTTTCAAATATACATTTTGACCATAAAAGGTGTAATTTAACAATAACCAACACTTACTCAAGAAAAAGATTCGTAGAAAGGTCATATTTCTCTTTGAATTAGAGTTTAACACGTGTTTCAGATATTGTTTCCATTTTTATCAATTCAAAAAGCTTCTTTAAAGCTATGATTCCAATTTATATGGATTTGATATTCATAGAGCTATTCAATATATTTATTCTCAATAATAATCAAACAATCGGAACTAAAAATTAAGGAGATTATTTATATAGAGCTGTACCACTTAAATGGTGAATTCGTAAAAATCTAGAAATACGTTTCATTACCCAAACTTCATCAATCGCTGTGGACTTATAAAACAATGGCTTCCCAAAAAAATAGCAATACTCAATAACTGAAGAAACCTTTACTTAATTACACCTAAGAGGATTTAAACTTGCGTCATCGACTCTGGTTCAATTAACGAAAATTAAAGCACCCGAAACAGCTCCGGGTCTATTTAGGTCACGTAGCTGATCATTGGCCAAAAATTCATATTAAAGCAGTAGATTATCTCCTATTCTAATTGACGATCCAACTCAGCGCTTTAAATAACCTCCCACACGATAATTGAAACCTCCGAGGATTAAATTCGCTTTGAAAATAAATGATTATAACCAATAATTTATGTCTCGCCAATAAATTTAGGCAAAGGACAAATTACATATTTGTGTATTTCTGGAATAATTTGAACATTTCTTTCTGAAAACAGTAAAGAGTTAATTTCTTGTCCAAAATCCAAACTTAACATTATTAAAATTCAATAAAAATACTTCATTACTTTGCGGAGTTCCGTAATCTGTAGTTAATCCAGGTAATTGAAGAAGAATAGCTAAGCGAGAATTCCAAATTTAATGTTTAATGACATGCGACCGATTCAAGATTTTTTCAACTAATGCAATATCTAATAGAAGTTAATAAATACATTTATATAATTAATAAATGCAAACGCATACGGAGATTATAATCCAAACTTACGTATCATTATGTACGGGAGGGAGAATAAATCAATGTTGTTACCAGATGACGATTGTTGATATACTTTAAAATATCAATCAATTCTTACTATTATCATTCATAAAAATAATGAATCCCTTTGATTGATTAATATATTTATATAAAGTTAAAATTAAAATGACTTTTTTAGAAGAAATATAAAAAATAAACCATCGAGAATCACCTAGAAATTGAAAAAGTCTTACAAAATTCAATCAAATCAAAATAGGACCTAAATAAATCCTGAAGTTGCACAATATCTGCATAAATATGTTTTATGATAGCTTTTTACATAATATAATGTAAGCCAAGTAATAACCATTACTTTGGCGAGGTCTCTACAAGTAGTTTAATCTATGAGTAAATAATAATAAATTCATTGTCAAATTAAATCAATTCATTCCCTCATATTTATAAAATTGATAATCAAAGATGATAAAGAAGATATTGAAAAATTATTAACACCAAGGAATCACAACAAAATATGCGGAGAATAAAAAAAAATTAACCAAAACTGCAAGTTCTCATGCATAATAAAAAATGAGTACGAAGGGTTGCATAAGATTCAGGCGCGAGTAGCCGCAAAAGCCGAAAAAAAACATCAAGCGAAAAGGAAGAATGAGGATTACGAATAAAGCAGGAAAACGATACATGACGTCAATTTTAGAAGCTCCAAGAAGAATAAGAATAGTCTTTATTTTGGACAAGATTGAGACTAGAAAGTCCATTCTTCCGTCTAACCCTTGTCACGTTACAACTTTGAGAATAAAGGATAGTGTATAAGCAAAAAAGTGAAAGGACGGAATACACTACCGTAGACGTTAAAGAAATTGCTAGGAGCTGAGGAAGGTGGAAAAACGATGACGTAGGGAAAGTTATATATATATAGGAAAACACGTTGTGTATTTCGGGATCGGAACTGTTTTATGCTTGAAGGACTAAAATTTATGGAAACATTAGAATACAAACGGGATGTATACTAATAAATAAAAAAATAGATAAATAAATAAAGAGAATAATATACTCTAAGTTTATTAATTAAATTAAATCGCTAAGATCCATAAGATATTAATATTCCAACTAGTGGTAAGTCTTTTAAGGAATATATATCGCAGTTAAATGTTTCGCACATCAACTACGTTTCAAACAACCGATTCCTTGATTCGTATTCATGCGAAGGGCAAACCCATGAGTGAAACGGAGCTGAACTATCCGCAAATCTACCGAGTCTATAGGAGTCTCCTCTGTTAGGAGAAAGGGGATTTGATAGAGAAAATGGGTTTCCGGAAATCTTCTCTCCGTTGGGTTTGATGAGTATTTTGCCAGAGGCGCCCTAATAGTGTTATGTAATATTGAGTGAGCGGTATAACTGGAAGCAAGAATGATTGAGGCGGAAAGAGTTATTGTGAGAGCAGCAGAAAGATCGTCGCTAAAAGAGGAAAAGATGGAGTTGATGGGAAGTAATCAACAAAAGCCATGAGCTTTTTGGGTTGACACGGAGGAAAAATAAGGTGAAATCAAAGATTATGGGAGGGCATCGACGGAACCTTTTTCGGGGAAATGCGATTTTCGAGAAATAATAAATCGAATTAAATGATTAAACTGTGTTTAATTAAAGAAAAAGAAACAGAATACAAAATAATTATAATTTACAAAAAGAAAGTAATAATATTATGTAACAAAATTACGAAAGGGAAACGGAATAACACTTCCTAATTCTTGTTAGTAATTTATGATGTTCTTGTAAGAAAGATTAATAGAGAGTAAAGTAACAATAAAATTTGGATAACTCTTAACTTGCGTTGGAATCGATAAGGATCCACTACTGCAGGGAAACTTTCGTAAATGGCGGTCTAAGTGCGCCCGTTGTTAACACGGTTACTAGGCAACAGATGGTGCTCGGAGTTATGTTAATATGAGATCGGACGTCTACTTCAAAATACTAAATGAAATGTTAGAAAAATGGAATGGATTGATAGATAGTAATAGAACGTAAACATGGAATACGTAATCAGAAATTGTTAAATAGTATAAAAAAATTAAATAAGGCGAGTGTTATAACGTTAACGCATGAAAATTCTAGGGTAAAAGCATTCTTAATAAAAAGAGCATTAAAATAATAAGTTCCCCTATCCCGGTAATATTCGAATACGTAACAATAAAAAAGGAAAATTAGTTGAGAATCTCATCTCGTAAGAAATACTCCGAAGAGAAAAAAAGCAGTTAAAAAAGCGCTGAGTTCGCGATGTAAGTGAAAATTACGACTGCTAGAAGAGCAGAAGTTGGAAAAAGGAAGAATATGCACTTCGCAGGTGGCATTAAGAAAGAAAGAGAAGGGCATTAAAAAAATACGGACTCCATAAAGAAACTAGGACGTTACAGAAGAAGAAACCTCTTCTTGGAACAAATATTTTGCGCTAATTGACCCTTACATTCCACTCCCATAAAGTTTAATTTTCGAGATACCTTCTCGCAAAAAAATATATACGAAAAAGAGCTAATTATCTTCATAGCGAAGTTTTATCGATCTTTTTAGTACTACGATTGCTCCTTGAACGTACGAACCGATCTGAAGTGGACTGCAGATACGTCCGAGAGGGAAGAATGTACCAAAAAAATGACGTACTTTGAAGGAGGGAGATATAAACTCTTGAGAGATCAAAAAAAAGACAGCTTTCGTGAGAGTGAAAGGTACGATAGGGGAAGGGGGGAATGTGGCAGTATCAGAATGGGGTTCGGTAGGGTAGGGAGAGAGAGAGTTTCCGATAAATGGTAGAGACGTCGAAGGAGTCTTCAAAGGAGGCTGCGAAATAAGCAAACACTGCCGCTGGAGTTCCATCGGTAATGTATTAGAGAGCTGAATGGAGCCTTACCAAATGGAAGAATTTGGGGATAAAATATCCGTTCCAGGAATTATCGGCGGAGTAACGTTAGATTAGCGAGAGGAGTAGGGGAAGGAAGGAAGGGAAGGGGTGTTGTAGGTGGTGTAGGGAAAGTAGGGGAGGGGATAAAATTTACGGAAAGAGAAAACAGGCGGTGTGCCGGATTAGGGGATGGAAAGCAGACGATGAGAATGAATATTAAGGGAAGGTGAATGAGGAAATGAGAAAGATGAAATTTACAAGACACGATGGAAGAGAGCGGTGGGTTCAGAGGTGCTCGAAATTTACGACTCCTACCCCTCCTGAGATCCCTTATAGTACCCCTAATCCTTTCACTGAATGGTGCTAAGTATATTGTTCGAGAGTTAACCGTAATTCGATTTCGGTTAATTGGGTCTGGTAATTAATGCGGAGTAATTTTAGGATCTCCGATTTGGTCTGGTCGCCTTCTTTGAGACATGATTCACGAGCATTAGAAGATTCAATTAAGAAAAAAGTTAGCGTTTATATATTTCTATTTAGAATACCTTAAATCAAAAGACTGGGATTGTCATTTGATCGCATATAATCCATTAGAACTCTATAAAATCGTTTGAATCCAAAAATATTTTTCTTTTACATCGAAATAAGTTGTCACTTAAACTTTACATTTTCAGTTTGAAAATAATTAAGTAATGTTTTTGGAAGTACGATGATGAATGGAAAAAATAAAACATCTATGTATTTATAAGATTACGAAGAAGTACCTGGTCGGTTTGTAATCAGTAATTTGAATCTTTAGCCCAAATAAATGAGTTCCTCAATAATATTTCTGTGTAGGTTTTACATTTAAAGGAAAATGATTTTCCCCAAAGATATAGAAAATAGAGAAGAAACAAAATAAATTAGGAAAAAATGTGATAAATATTCTCTTTTAAAATAAATCGATGCTTTTCCAGATGATCTATCTAATCTACAACGAAAGGACTTAAACCATAAACTCTCTTTACTCTCGCAAACATCACTTGCAACCAAGCATTTAAATAGATAGAATAGCTTTAAAAAAAATATAGAAACCTAAATTAAGTAAACGAAATTGCAATACATCATAAATAAGAAATTATTAAACGTGTCACTCTATTTAATGTATCTTTAAATTGGCCAGGAAGGAAAAAATTGACTAAACAAATATACATGTATAAATACCCTAACACGTCAGCTCAAAAATCTAATGTAGACCTTCCTCAAGCACGACATACGAAACATCGTAAGCACTGAATAAGACACATCAAACGTAAACCATCATATCCCTGAAGACGTCAGACGTATGCACAATCGTCATCGACTCATAAGTTCGCTCTCAGAACATCGCTAATCTCTTATTCCCCAAACTCCCGCTTCTCTTTCAAAACACACACACACACGCCTTCTAAACCGTCGCTTAGAGAGAGATGAGCGACGTGGAAACAAAAGCCGGTCTTCTTTCATCCTCGAGGATGGTTGTGAATAGAAAGCGAAGGAAATGAAGGAGTAGGTCAAAAGCTCGGAGCTTTCGCCGCGAGGCGTTTAGGGGATTAAGCAAAAGGGGGCGGAAATAGAGAGAGAGTTTACCCTTCGGAGCGGGGATAGGTGAGAGAGTGCGTGATTCGGAGGCATGGAAACGGGAGAAAGTTTATTTTAGACGAGATTAGCATGAGGAAGGGAAGGGGGACGATTAAGGAGACGGGATTAGATGGGACGAGGCGTGAGGGAAAGTTGCTTGGATCATAAAAGAAAGGAAATGCGGGGTGACCGCGGAGACTCGGAGAAACGCGGGAAAGATTGCGTTGGGATGGCGACGATGTGAGGGGGGGTTCTTTGAGGGGGAAGAAAAAGAAGGGGTGAAAAAAATAAGAAAGGGTGCAGGAGTTCGCGCGCGAAAGGACAGAGAACTGGAGAGAATAAGTCGTTTTGGATGTGATCTAAAGGCTGTAAGGAGGTAAAAAAAGGAGCTTTTTCTTCTCGTGGAAAGTAAGAGGCGAAGATTCGTGGAAGAGCATTGAGGGAAAGGAAAAGCTTAAGGATAAAGAGTTGGTGAAAAAGGGGCGGTTACTCCTTTTTTTAAAACACAGGGATTGAAGGAAAGACTTAAATGGGGAGTTAAATGAGAGATTTAAGATGGAAGAGGGTAAATGAGAGGGGGATTGGGGTGGGAGTGAAGGATGAACTCGTGTGGAAGTGCTGGAGACCTTCGAGTGCAAACCGATTGAAATTCGACAGTGTGTTAAGTGAAGAGCGTCAGAGATTTTTCGGGATCGTTATTTATGGGCGAAGTTCATTTTAAACTTCACAACATTTAAGTTCGAAGCGTAAATATTTTATTCTACATCCCTAAACGTATCATGTAACTTCATTATTCACTAAATGCAATGGTTGCTCTAGAATTAAGTTCAAAATGACTATCTTATCATTTAAAATAAAACCTTTAGACTTTATTAATTACATGATATTAAGTTATTACAATATAACAACTAAGGAAGTAAAGCTTTTACCATATATGATGGTATTCTATCTATATACTTACAGCCATTACGTAATATTTGAAATAAATAATTAATAATTAATCATCTTAAATCAATAGTTAAAGTTTTACGTGGAGGAGTCGCTCAATACAAATAGTAAGCATATATCGAAACGTTCAAAAAGTTATATATTTCTGATTTTAAAAATAAACCTATCTAAATAAAATTTAATTACTCCTTTATGCCCTATAATGTTAATCATATATTTCAAGTTATAACAATAACTGTAACTTTTCGAGTATAAAACCAATGTATTTTTGATTAAACTTAAGTTAGAGAATGTATTTATATAAATCGCAGAAACAAGTGTTTCTTATACCGCGAATGTTAAAAAGTATACAATCCAAACATTAGTACATAAATAAGAGCAATAATCCAGTTAATGTACTTTGAGAAATGAATATTGTAGATAGCTCATCATGATCGTTAAAAATTAAGCGACCTAATTGTATTTATAAGATGGACGTAATGTGAGTAAATTAAGTGACTTGGTTTAGGCCGAAGTCATCTATGCTTTCAAACCTACCCATGATGCTGATAACCTTATAAGTTCCGAACAGAAAAATCCAAAAATGATAACAAGTAATAGAAATCGAAGAAACTATACGCTCCATGAATCACAAAACGCGCTGGGAATCGTGCTAGAATCGCAAAATTAATGTGTCGACTTCCATTGGCATTCGCGTACGTGAAAACAACTCTTCTGAAAGGCTCTTTCTTCCTCATTGATCACAGACGGATCGCAGATTCCTTCTGACGCGTTCGTCTTGCGAAAAACCAAAAAAAAAATAGAAGAGAGGATTGATGGCATTTTGGGTTGAGGCGATGATTTCTCTAGCGAAAAAAAAGGAAAAAAAAACCGCAGGAAGAAGATGGGAAAGGAAGGTGAGTTACGGAGAGGCAACGAGATGATTCCAGCGGTAACTTTAAGAGGAAGAATGTGCGTGCAGATAAGGGAAGGATGAGATAGGAGGAGGGTAGATGGGGAAGGATCGGTCGGGATATGGGTTTATTGGTGGGTGTAAGTGGGAATGGGTTTGAGAGAAAAGAATGGAAGTTGAGATTCGAGGGCGCGTACATTTATTCCTCTGGAAAAGGGATTTGCGTTCGTTGGACCCCTAAGAGCTGGCGAAAGAGGAATTCGATTTGATAGCGCGGGAGTAGAATGAAGCCCGAGTTAATGCAGTGGTATTTCGTGGAATCCCAACTCTTCGTCGGATCGAAGAATAGAGTGGTGGACGACGTCAGACCGCACGCAATGGATGTGCGGGAATTCATATTTCCATTGAGAGGATTCGTTTATGTTTCCATGGCGATCGAGAGGGATTATGACGGGTGGAGAATAAGCACTTGACCGTGAATTAATGCTGGTATCGCGAGTCTAATTTCATTTTGTGTGCCATCAGGAATATGGAAATTTAATGCGCCGGTGAATCTGAGGAAGATTTCATTCTTAACCGATTTTTGATGTTCCTCTTTTTTTCTTATTGTGCATGATGAAATTGAAAAAAAAAATCTAGCGAAACTCACATCATACGTCTCTTTAATAGGCTTCATTGTAAAATAGCAGCACAATAACTGAATAGCTATCTCTTAAATAATATGCATACGACATTGAATACCCCATAATATTTCTATCCTATCTGTTCTACGCCACAATAGTTACGGTTCACTTACGATAATAACTACTTGGGTTACCCAGCACGAGTTCAAACACGGTTCAAAGTGTATCAACTAGTATTGTTATATACGAAGTACACAATACTCAGAGGGACGGAGAATTTGTGCAAAACACAAGACCCTCATCGGAAAGAATAAAAAGATAAAATTCAGAAATGGAGTAACTATTTACAAAAAGCTTTATGATTAACATTGCACAATAATTGTGATTTACGGATATTTTGATTCTGACTCAATTTTGATAATTTGTGCCCTATAAAAAATATTTAAGTGCAGATTTATTTGTAATTTTTTGTCCGTTTATATTAATTCGTTCAAGCTTAGATTTAACTCTCTTAAGCACTGGTTTGCGAGGAGATTGTATTTAAATTCTTAAAATCTCTAATATTTTTCATAAGACTACATATCGATACATCAACTATCTCAGGTATAAGTAAATATCGATTCGAATGATAATTTTTAGCTTGAATTCCCAGATTTAATGCATTAAATAAATACATACAACAATGCGTCGAGAATATATATGCCACCTCTACATTACTAGCAACAAACTAAACTGAGGACGGCAATAAAGTGAAATTCGAAAATGTATTCAAAATAAAAATTTTACACAAAATTTTTTAATGATATAAAACTTCAAATCTCTCTCTTCCTTAACATTGCATGCATTTCTTAGAATATCATGTATTTCGAAGAAACTGATTACATAATAGTTTACGGAACAAGAAAACTATATTTACTCAACGTGATTCTTTCGAAAATGCACCGGAGATAACGCATCCTTTATAGAAGCATACGAATCAACAAAACTGTAACTTACAATATAAATAAGGAATCCTATCTTTCACGAAAGCATCCCATTTTGCGCAAAAAGTTATCATAAAAAAGAATAACGATTTTCAGCCGAGCTTTGAACGAGGGAGACCTCCAAAAAAATACATAATCCGATTTTTATATTTAATTCGATTTCTAGCATTTCTTACTTTTGAGGACGTAGATAGAGATATATAAAAAAATAAGTTTCGGAGAAAGGCAGAAAGTGAGCGGGAGATTAGATATCTCTGCGACGTCTTTGGACAAAAGACGAAGGTCTGTGTGGAGAGAGAGGGAAATGACGTCACAACGAGTGTAACGACATTCGGAGACTGTGGGGATAATAAATGACGGAAGTAACTCTCCTCTTTGGTACGAGGACCCCGTAAAACCGGACTGTAACGATGCAGAAGGGCTTCGCGAAGAAATGAGTTGCGGAATCCAACAGAAGAAGAAGCTGTTGGAATGTATTGGACCCGTGAAATCGCTCTGTATAAACTATCGAACGAATTCGATCCTTAACCCCTTCCATTAAAGTATAAGAATACGTTCCTTAGCAACGAGAAAGCATTACCATCAATAACATTTTCTAAGATACGTTCCTTAGCAACGAGAAAACGTTTTCCAATAAAATTACCTAGTGCTTCTTAAATAAGTACCCTGTTCTAGCGGACCCACCTTTGAGTCGGACCTTCTGGTAATAGATGCAAAAGTTATTGCCATCGTTGAAACGAGTTCTTCTTGAGGATCTTTCGAATGAGTGTCCTTATGAACGACTTGGAATAACTGCTTCCCTCATCTGCGAGACGCCTCTTTGATGGCATCGGATGTTTGAAGAGCCGATGTATGGGGTCGCAAATAGTCGAGTGGATGCGAGAATAAAGTGATACGGGCAATGGAGCTTTTATGTGGCCATGAGAAAGGCTTGATGCAAATTGACCCTTTTCTTCATCTTCCTTTCGCATTTACTTTGAGGAGAAAAAGGGACGATGATGCAACGAAAAAGACCGTTACTAAGGAAATAAACGCGATAAGACGGTTTTTATGAGGTGTATCTATCTGGAATGATGTGGAAAAGAGAGATTCGTATCGGAAAATATAAATGCAGGGCGGAAAATGTGCGTCATTTGAGAGATATAGCAATAATCATTGAAAACATGATTTAGAATGAGTAATCGAAAACCGATGAGCAAAATTTTATGTCATCTATATTGCCTAATAATCATCTACTATCTTCTGGTAGACGACATTCGGCTTCTTGTAATAAAATCAATGATCAACAAGTACATATATAAATACTGAATAAAACTGAAATAAATAATCTAGTACTTGGATGGATAAATTCACTTACATTTGAGTTACACGTTCAAATAAACCCAGCATAAGTGTATGAAAGGTCTAATAGAGGATGTAGGAGATATACTTCAAGCAAAAGAGTGGAAATATTACGTGAATGATAGCATAAAAAAGCACAGAAACAGGAAAAATTAGATACTGATGATATATATAGGGAAAATTCAAACCTTAGAGTAGATAGCTCAAATTTCAACTAAGTGTAACTAGACAATATTCTTTGCAACACTGATATTGCCAACATATTCCATCGTTAAGTTAATCCAGTAAGAAAATTGAAATATTACATTTCATATAATCTACATCTACATAAATACCCTGCAAGCCGCCTTTCGGCGTGAGGCAGGGGTGGTAATATAAAATATATCATATATGATCTCTTACAACAGACATTCATATGATTAAATTCCCATAAAATAAAGCTCATCTGTCTTTTTCAATTTCAACAGTATCGAAAAAGACCATGAAGACGAAGTTACTTGATGACAACGAAAGAAAGCTATAAAAAATGCAAATCCATATACAAATTAAATCTACGTTGCAGTACATTTCTACAAAATCCCGCGACGATGTACACACGGTTAAATCTTTCGTAAGCCTGAAAAAATTCAAACGAAACGAAGTCAAGGCTTTCGAGTCTATATTGTCACCTTGAGCAAGGGACGATCTTCCCGAATGACGCACGAATGTAGGCCAAGAATACGCAATTTCGCATTATTACCGATGGAGACACCTAGACTCCAAACTCAAGAACTATCTCTCCAAAATCCCGGACTGTGAGTTAGTCTCTACTCCACGCAATTTTTCCTTCGCCGGTGATTTAGTATGCACGAGCCCCGGGGGAGACGTATTTTTCTCGGCGATAGGAAAGGATTAGCCATGCGTCAACTTGTTTTGACGAGCATCGGAGGGCTTCCGAAATGCGCTCGCATGAATAAGTATGGCCGTTAAAAGGGAAGGGGGGAAGGGATAGGAGGGGAAAAAAGGAGTGGAGATCTGGAGGGTATCTGTGAAATGAAGGAAAAGGGACAGGAGAAAAGTTGGAGGAAATTGATAACCCTGAATGAACAGGGACGGAGGCACGAGGTGCTCTTTGGGTTTCGTTGATTAACCTGCTAACTTTGGGGTTTTTTCGACTTCCATTTTATACGGACCGAAATTCTGGAAAACAGGGACACGATTTTCCTCCTTTTCCGATGAAAAATCGTCTGGAATGAAGTCCGCTATACGTTCAGACTTAAAGAATTCAGTCTCTTTGTTAATTCGGTATGGCTTCATTAAATTTTATTTACAATTTTAATTAATTTTGTTGCAATAAAATTTTATTCATACAGATTTTATTTTTATTTATTTATTAATTTTGATATCATGAATAAAAAATTGTCGCTAATTTTTTGGGGAAAATGAATTTCTCCAGTCTGTTGCTATACCAACTATCATAGCAAACATTCTCCAATAACTTACAATTATTCAAAAGGACCGCAATAAGAATCCTAGATGTTATGAACAGAAATGAAAAATATTGTGAAAAAAGGACACGCTTTAACGTACTAAGTATAACTACTCCATCCTTTATTAAGAATCGTAGATGATTCGCACGTGTTTGAAGTTATTTTCGTGAATAATGGAGATCAAAGAACTTAAAGAAAGATTCATAGACAAAAGACCATCTACTTCGTTAAAATGCTATTTTTGCTTTATTCTTTTCTTAGCTTTGCTCTATTCTCTTCTTAAAATTGAGTAAATAACGTTATGTTAATCATTCGATGCTTAATATATCCGTATTATAATAAATCATTAGAAGGAATGTAGCAGGTACTTGAACTTACATACATCTTAGATAGTAATTCTATATACTTAAGTTCCCCTTTAATACATTCGATTCCGTTATCAATAAATTCTAGCATCCGACCGAGTAAGGTTAATAATCTTCGCTTTTCGTTATAATTATTCAAAATGAGAATTGATAGAGATAGTTCTAGTCTAACAAAATCCTTAGGTTTTTTCTTTAATTGATAAGTATACTTTTTAAATAAAAATGGAAACATAGAGCATCAAAAAATATATTTAAAGCTTCAAATCAGCATTGCCATCGAAGCATTTTTAGGGAGATAAAGAAAAAAAGGCGCTGGTGAGATGAACGCCAGCTGACGCAAGGACACCCAATAAAGAATAAAGATAAAAAGAGCTGCAACCTAGTGCAAAACGGAGAACGGCAATGGGGGTAAAGATGTGACAACCGCAACTTATATAGGCGAGGAGATCTTTGGATTGAACGGATGATGGGTGCAGAACGGTACAATATCCGAATTCGAGCGCCATCTACCCATGTTTCCCGGAACCTCGCGGCGGGAGTGAGGAAGTGGCATCTAGGAAGGGTGCACATCCTGAGGGAGATTTGGAAAGTGTGTGTGTGTGTGTCGTGTTCCCATATAAAGCGTCGTCGGCCTCGGGCGTAGAATTCCTTCGAACCGGATAAAGCGTGGAATTGCACGGCAAAACCGTTTTGGAGAAAGGCGTGCGCTTTGTGGGTGTGTTCTTCTCTTTGTGGAGAGGAAACGCCCTCTTTCATTAAACCCTATTCCTAGGCGCGTATACATCTCGCTACGGTTACGGGATCCCTAATTTCCGATGCTTTTTCACTGAAACGAGCTTCTCCTTTACTGCCGCTCGCAATTGCTTGGGATTAAGACGCGATTGGAAAAAAATTGAAAAACCAATTGCGCGAGGAGGTTAACGTATTTAATCGTCTTAGATGTTTACGAGCGCTATTTAGGCGTCGATACGTAGAGCGAAATCACCGATATCTGTCGTGATAGAAAAGAGGTTGCGATTGATTGTGAATAAGTTGGGCAAGTAGCTTTTTCTCGTAAGATGAATAGCTAAATGTTATACGGATACGTAACAATTTACCTTAAAAAAATAAGACGATCGATTAAAGTATTTCCTATTTTTATGGTGGAATACTATGTAATTTGAAGATTGCTATTCTTTTAAAATTTAGTAGATTTTCTGAAATTCAAGGCTAAATAAATCTGTGTGAGAAAGTTAGAGGAAATAAGTTGCACACTATTCATAAACAACTCAATCATTATATTATAAAAATAATGCTAAATAAAATCATCAATCATGGTCATAAGAAACAATAATTGTCATTTCAAATTTGTTCAATATCCCGGGAAGCCATTCAAATATTTAAGTTTAAATCATATTTTCTCCTTTAAGCGTCCCATAAAAAATCATATAAAAAAGTTATAATAGGATAAATCTTGAGGAAAAAGCTAGAATTAAAAATCCAAAGTAAACTTAATATTAATACTGCAGAAGATAAATCAATGGGCAATAGAACACTGAGATATCATTAGATAGCGTTTATCTTCTAAATAGAGGTTTCTAAAAATATTCGGAATAAATTTTCCGAAAATCAGTATTATTTCTTTCCTGAATCTTTAAGCGACAAATCAATATGGGAAGAGAAAGAAAAGTAAATATTTGGCATATTCATTATTTTCAACAAAAAACACCCTTATCAGAGAATATAGTACACAAGATTTAACCGAAAACTATAGGAAACGAATTAAATAATCTAATACGCATCTAATAATCTAATCCTTGATAAAACGAAAGAAATAATCTCACGCATGCATCGGATTAAACAGGATTCTATTCTCTGCAACCCATAAGCAAACACGAGATCGAGTTCAGGGAAAGTTTCCCTTGGGAAGGGATACAATCCAAAGGCTTTCAGGTTAACACGAAGTTTACCTCCAAGAGCAAACTAAGCATGCCAACTCCTTTCCAATACCTTTGACATGTATACAGGTGACATTAGACCCACTCCATTCGGTTTACGGAAACAACCCATACTATCATCGCGTGATAATTCATCAGAGCGAAAAAACATGCTCCATACATTTTTAAAATAATAAATGGAAAAGATTGATTTTGCTCAACAATGGTGAAAACTTAGACAAAAGGAGAAAATTTTATGAGCTAGGAGTAGCATTCAGATTTTCCTATGCCAAACCATAAATTATAACTCAAATGCAAGCACGATTGTGTAATACTTATAAATAAAATTCAATATTATGAGAAAACAAATAGATATATCGTGGCCAGCAGGTTATAATGTCCAACTGCGACGTTATATATATTGTATAATATGTTAGTAATTTAACATAAATAAAACTGACGATATTTCGAGTATTTCAAAATAACATAGAATGCTTAAAAAATAATATAAGATCGATCAACAGACTCCATATCTTAGCGTTCAAAGATAAGTCTTCCTATTATTACCAAGTCAATAATCCAAAAGTAGTAATACGATAAATAATGATCATATGGGCATTCCAAATAAAATATATGATATACGAACATGTGATAGAATAAATAATAAACAAGAAACATAAGTAGTATTACTTTTGAGTTCGTTTAATCGTATCTATACAATTTCACAAAACATCGGTGTGAATCGATAGAGTGTGTCGATATGATTTACGGTAGTAACGTGACATTGAACGACCTCCAGAAAGAGTAACTGACTTACAACTGAGACGAGAAAAAACTTTCACAACTATCATTGAAGAGAAACGGTAAAAGGTAACGGTAAAGTAACCATCAATTGCATTATCTGAAGATTAACTAATGTTACTATTTAATGACTGATTAATCTTGAGATATAAGCTCATGCAGTTCTCAGTCATATTTACTCCAATAATAGTAGTCAATGTCATATCTTTAACTATTTGTTTTCATAGTAATCAATTGCTGATGATTAATAAGTGATTCGCATATATTCCGATGAACAGAAATGTCGCTGACCTCTTCATACGCAGTGCAGCAGATTTTGCAACAAAATGCAGTGTTTTTATTGGCAAGCGATAGTACCGATAGTATGACACCGAAAAGATATTAAAAATCAGATCGCTTGCGAGTCAAAGTACTGTATACCATAACATTCTTATGCCATATACATTCTTTTAGAAAAATATTTAAGCTTTCAAAAAAATACAATTATTTATTTCGAAAAAACGGGATATAAGAGATGTTCTTTTCTTTAACAACTACTATAAAATCTATCTTAATCAATAATTTCTTAAATATAAATATTCCATAAACAACTAATGATTCTATACATCTCATGAACGAGATTGGGAAAAAAGACACTCTCTTCCTTAGAAAAACTCACTTGTCACGCATGAATAATTCTTCCTAAGATAATTAATCCTGAGTAATGAAGTGTACTGTTGCAGGAGAGGAACATAAACACAAACTTTAATTTACGTTTTGAGATTCGAATCAAGCATAATAAATTTTTAAAAACCTTTGATTATCCGTCTCTAAATTAATACAGAATTTAATTTCCCGGTTAATGCACTCTTCCTCAAAAAAACATCTGCCTATTCCCATTAACAGATTCTAAAATAGCTGATAAAACAATTTTAATGCTCATGAAGCACAGACATTACCAATTTTAAAATAAATTTTACAACTCAAGATCGGTTCTTGAAACTCGAAAAAAGAAAATTTAAAGCCCTCACTTGAACTACGTAATTTATACTCGTAACGTCTCGATTTTCATCCAACACGTTTCTTAGCAACCGAAACAAAACTGTGGCAACCATTTGGTTGCTGGGCATTCTTGCGAAGAAACTACGAAGCCACTTTAAAAAAGAGAACTTCTCTTGCTGGAACACTTCCTGCTCTCGTTGATTGAGTTTTGTTTCGTATCTCGTTTGAGTGAGGTTCGACGACCTTCTCCCATTCATCGGAAACACATCTCTCATTAAAAGGGGCATTTCGCAGTCCCTGCACTTCCTTTGCAGAACGTTAATCTCGATTCGCATTCAAGGCGAACCCTTTCTTGCACTCACCTCCAGTTAAATAGGCTGAAAACATTGAATACAAAAAACTGAAGTATTTTTCTGAAAATTAGTTTCCCTCGGCATCCGAAGTTTTCAAGTGCATGTTAATGGATCTATCTCTCTAAGTGCAATAATTCGAAATCTCTGAAGTGGAGGCATTTACAAATGAACTTCCACTATCTAATTAGAGTAATTAAGCTCTCGCAAAATGTCGCCGTAATGATTTTAATTGAATGCGAATTGAATGTGAATCAATGATGATGCAAACTGAATATGTGCATGATAAGGTTAGCTTTAATAATCCTTCGAATTGCTTTTGACGATTGAATTCGCTGGTTATGGATTCAGAATAGACTTAAATACTAGAATTGTTTAAAATTACCGTTCGTTAAATAATAAAGAGAAAACATTGTTCTGTTTTTAAAAAAATATGTTATAGATAGGATATTTATTAAGTAAATTTATCTATTTAATTATTCAAAAAATCGATAACATAAAAAAGGCTTATTATATTTTATCTAACGATAAAGTTTAAATAATAATATGGCCCTATACATTTTAAGCAATAACTAGGACACAAAAAACAACACTTCAATACATCATATAAGATTAATAAATAAAATTTTTCTTGAGCAACCGAGAACGGCTACAGTACTCCGTAAATATGACGTGTTTTACGTAACGAATATCCTACGATACCGCAAAAAAATCTTGAAAAAACATAAATTAGAACATCCGAATTACCTTATTGGTATCTAATTCAAACATTTCTAATTTTCATGGACTTTGTATTAGAGAATTTTGAAGGGTACTACAGAATCGCATTAAAAGAACTCTTGATCAAAATGAACTATCGAGATTAAACTCTCCTTTTTTAGATCAAACAACACGAGATCTTTCATCTGAAGAGGAGTGTTTTAGAAGAAGAATAATTATATTTTGGGAATCTTACCTCTTCTCTGAATTCATCGCTTACAAAGAGGATCAAAGATCAGCCCCTAATTATTTCTCAGACGAAATTCACGACCTAGATTGGTAAAAAAACTTATACTGACTGATAGGAGAGGATTTTTTTAAAAAAAATAATGGGCCACAAAAAGAGACTCGTGAAGTTTCAAAAGCTGCCGTATTTCTGTGAAATAAACGGGTCTTATACAATCAACACTCATTACCCAATGTTTTGAAGGAGAGGAATCAAATATTGTGGTTCTCTTTTCGAAATTTCGGAACCAAAAATGCTTTAGAAGTGGTGTTCAATCTTTTATTACTGTTTCGTCATCGATTAAAGATAAAATAACTGCTTTATTAGCGCGCTATGTTTCCGAATGTTTTTAATCTATTCCTAAAAAATGCTACTCGAGTTTTTCTCAAAAATGAAATCTCGAGGATTAAATCATTGAATTTTTTGCAAAGCTTCTTACTATTTAATCGTCGATGATCATACTGACCCAATACTTGGTCTGATTTTTTAGCAATCTGCTGTTAAACTTATGGATAATTAAAGGAGGTCAAAAATCATTTTCCGTTATTTAAACCGTATCTTTGTATACTTTTCAAATTTATAAAAATTTGAGTAAATATGAAAATTGTTCCTCTTCTAAATCAGAGATAAACGCTATCTAAATAGGGAAAAATAAACTTACTTTTCCGATTCCTCCTCCATGTCCTTCACGACAGCGACCGGTATCCAAAAAATGCAGTTCAGACAGGCAGATCCTCGTACCTAAAATATCAAAAAGAATGCCTTAAAATTTTGTTTGGGATATCTTTCAATAAAAATTTTTTAGGATGAAGAAACTAAGGTGTTCTACATAAAATACTGTAAGAATAAAATTAGTGAAACTGATTTTGTATAGATAAAGATTCTTAAAGAATGAACAACAAGGAAAAAATAAATTTCATGTAAACATTAAGATTAAATTAACCCCAGGGAAATTAAAAATGGAAAATGAAGTAATTATGAATAACTTAAACATCTAATACTGAGAGCTAAAGCTGTTCTGAACTAGCAAAGTAAATTGAAACAACAATTCAAAACTAACTACAAATTCCCACCCTATATTCATTTTAATGAAACTTTTTACAACCAGTAACCTAGCAGGGAAGCAAATCTGGACTCCCTTCCCTAGCAACGCCCACTAAGAATTAACACTCCCCAACTTAAAGCATATCTTCACTCTTTATAACTTCCAGCCACTTTACACAAAACAGTTTCTTCTTCCCTTCTCTTCTGTTTTTCTTTGGCTGCTTTTAGCAACTTTCTCACATCAGGATTAATCCCCCAATTTTGCCAGCTTCCTTCTTTTATCTTCCATCGATGAAATTCCCTCTCCATCCTAATTTTTCTTCCCCGTTCGCTCTAAATGCCACCCTACTTACATTTACTCATGAATACCGCACCCACGCTTCTAGAACTTCTAATCCTTTAATCTCTTCCGTTCCACACAATAAGATGCTCGAACGTCTTCAGCTATCGTCACGATTGTTGTTATGCCTTTTGCTCAAAAATGAGTCACAAGAATGAAAGGGAGGTGTGAAGCGAGAAGGGTGATGAATCCCGACTCCATCCTCAATTTTTTTAGTAATATTATTCTATTCCTATTATAATATTAGAGAAACCAATTTAAGACACAATATCCTTTTTGAACAATTCATAATAAGCCTTACAAAGCATTTCTCAAGAATTTCTGCAAAAGCTCTGTTACATATTTAGCCAATTTACAATTTTCTTTATTAATTTACCGCAAACAGAATTGAATAATTTATAATATTAATAATTTAATTTATATAATTTTATTTTTTAAAAATACATTTTTACGATATTTTTAATTCAACCCTTCATCAACTTGGAGAAAAATTTTGTTGCTTAGCTACCATTTAATTCGTACTACATAGAGAAAACATTCCTTTAACCATACCAAAAAAGAAATAGTTTGAAATTAATCATTAACCTATTCGAATTATATTCTATTACCAAACAATTTCCTGCAACATGATCAAACAGTAACAAGTAATTTAGATTTTATTGTTGAAGTTAACCTATAAACTAAAATTGATATTTGAAACAGCTACTGATTTTAATGAAACGTAGCTTCTCTAAGTATAATTAAAAGCATATGATTAGATTTTCTACACGAGGATATTAATCATAGTCATGTTTACTAGCATAGCCATGGCTTTATAGTACCACAATAAAATCTAATTTCCATTTATATTAGCTCCATTAATTTCCTGTTTTCTTTCCATTACCAACAGCTCTAGTGCCTAATTTCTAGGAATTAGCTCACGAGTCTCTTCATATGTGTTGTATTCACAGGGGAATTAATTCTCATTATATTTTCTCAACATCCCATTTCATTGACTTGCAAAAGGGATTTCATCTATTTTAAAAATTTTTAATATACTTTATATATTCTTCAAACTTTTTAATAAGTCACAAAATTGATACTTCATCAATCTTCAAAAACCTTTCAGCACTCATATTCCGTCCTTACACGTTTTTCCTTTCTCATCCCAAACGTTTCATTAAAAATAATTCAGAGGTCATTGAACAACTGACTGATAACGAGCGACGTACGGTCTACTGTTGTGCTCCAAAAATTTCCCCAATTAAAACCTAGAGTAAACAGACCAGATCCAAAAACAGCTACTGAATAAGCTTTTAAAAGGTCTACTTTGTCTCAAATCTTCGACCGAACATTTCGTTTTCACAAGACTAAAATCAATTCCCTTCCATCTCTTATGAATGAAAATGTGTTCCTAAAAATACGTAAGGTAAATATTGAAAATTTGATTCATAAATTTTCCTAATGGAAATTTAAAGTAGAATCTCGAATCTTAAAGTATTCCTTGGTGAGTTATAAGCAAAATTTTGCATTCATAGATATTCACCTCGTTTCAGAAATCGAATTTACTTCAGATTAAGGTTACTTTCACCTTTACCGTTTGATTTACGTGAACGTTACCATCGCATAAAATGCGTATCTAACAGATTGTTGCCTCTAAAGAGAGAGAGAGAGCTGATTTCTCCCTATTTTCATTTAGCGATAGCTAGTGATGGACGACACGTAATAAACAGGAATTAAAGGGTAAAGGTAATGACCATAAATTCCTGCGCGTCCCTGAATGAATTATTGTGCGACATATTAAACTAACAAGCGGGAATGCTAAGGAAAATTAATCCGTGGGACAAATAAAATGGCAGGAGAGAATGTGGAAATTTATCAGATACTGGGCACCCGAAGCGAGCCGATCCGACATGATAATACGATAATCAAATTATAAATCTACGTTAGACAAAATAGAAAGATATGGTGACCTCGTGCGAAACATGGAAAGCACCTTTTCAAGATAAACCAATATTCCGATGCCTTCATACAAGGCACTGATACGTAAACAATTACCTTGACAACACAATCAGCCGTTGCTGGGGCATTTCCATAATGAAGTTTTACGGCCAAGGTCAATCATTCGACTCGTCTTTGGAAATCGATCTTTGATTGAAATATAATCGAAATAGAAATTTTCAATGAAAGAATACATTTCTGTTGATGATTCGTGTGTTCGGAAAAAAATAAAATAGAATAATCGGGACAGAAATGCAATAAGCCGTTTAAATAAATCATAAATTCAAGTAGCTTTTATTACAAAAAACTCAACGATCTATTAATACATCTTTCTTTCTTCAATTGCTTTCTAAAATCAAAAAAGTATTTTGATGAATGCGATCGTGTTTGTAGTTCCTTCAATATTTCAATTAGTGAAAAACTGATTTTTTATGGAAATAATATTATTATTCGCTAACTCACAATACTTCAATTATTTCAATATTTTATTAATCATTTTTCATATCTATTGGTAACCATTAGAGCTCTATTTACAATGAATTGCTTTGGAAACCATGACAACTAGTGAATTATATGAAAGAATAAATAGAAGATTGGAAAAGAAATAATGACCGATGAAAATGGAATTAACTTCTCAATGAAACGGATGAAGTAAAGCATTGTATAAAGCATTATGATAAAAGTAAGTGAAAGTAGGACAGTGCTGAACCGATTTTTTCCATGACTGTTGAAATTTATCTTAAGCTACGAAATACCAGTAAATAACGGTTCTTCTTAGTTTACCGCAATATATCTTGAGTTCCGAATTGAGATCGAACGTGTACTATTGAGCCTTAAAGTGATAAATGGATAATTCGTCCCTGCCAGATCTAGATTTCTCATATCAACCTATTTTAGCTAAGAGGTCGCATAAATCTTAACAGAAAACAACCTCTGGGCTCAATTTAACGCGATAACATTGATAATACTTGATTTATTGAAGGGAGAACTAGTGTTTTTTGGCGGCATATTGGAGGTGAATCGACTGTGTAAACGGAATATATGTGCTCTCAGGGTTGGGCCGGTATTGTGTTTTTTCTGGGATATATCACGAAAGTAAGCGAAAGAAAGTAAGTATTGCGAAGTTATAGCCATGTAAAAATGTACCTCCACTTTAAAACGTGTATTATCGTTGTTTTTAAATTTAGTATATGTCATAATTATAATGTTAAATAGTTAATTATTTACGTTTAAAACCAGAATAGATAGTAAATAATTTCCACAATGGACGCATCTCCAAGGCAACCCATTTTGACGAATTAAGTCCGATACAAAAAATAATGATCGATAAGCATTCATTCAGTATTAGATTGGCACATTTATTTTGCATAATGAGAGCGAAAAATGTTCTCTTTTATACTTATTTAAATTCCATGAGCATAGTAAACCACGGAAACAAATAAGGTTGAATAAATCCAACATACGAGGAATACATTTCTCAGGAACAGATGTGAAATAATATCCATGTATCGAAGCCAAGAAATACGCGTCGATGGACTAATTCATAGGCACTACTGATGTTTAAACTCGTACGTGGTAACAAAATCAAAAGATTGATTTAGCTCATTCATGTCAACCGAATAAGGGTCGGAATGGTAAATAAACACGTCAAGTAAAGGTAAGCAAACACAGGCGTAGAGTCTAGCTATATTTTGTTTTCATCTAGGATAGATTCGTTGCTATCGTAGCACGCTAGATTGAACAATTTAATCAATTTTCCTATAAAAAGATATAAAAAACCACAAGATTCGCGATTCATCCTCGGCGTAAGAATAGAAACTCTCTTTTTTATAACGTATTTAATATTTGTATTAGACTATTTCTTAAATATGAATAGAGTTACACTTTGATTAGTTTCGTAAAAACCTTTTCTCTTTAAAAGAAGGTTTGACCCACAGATATTAAATCGTGTTCATTTGAAAATTCTAGCTGTCCCTTTTATGTAAGGAAACAGTTATAACTTCATATACAAAATCTATCAGCTAAGCACTGCCAAAAAAATGGAAAACTCTAGTATTAAAAGCATTACTATCAAAAGTTGTACTATTCAAGAGAATTTTTTTTACTTACAACTCTCAGTGAGGACATTATTGCAAGGAAATCTATGTTTTAAATCGGACCAAGGCCATACCAATTAACAACTGTAAGACATTTCAAAAGATCTGGATTTTAACTCGATTTGCTTCTTTTAACATAGGAACATAAAATATTCAGTTGGTTTGTACCAAAATTTCTTTTAACTACATTAATTCTGCTTAGCATTAAAACCATAAGAAACACGTGTAAGTACATAGTCGTTTCTTTGCTTATACCTTAATCTAAAATAAAATAGCGTAAACATTTAATTTATAATTGGAAAAATTCTCAAATTTTTTTATTAATAAAAAATTGAATCCTGAAATCAATGTAAGAAGGCGTGACTTCGTGGAATGCAATAGTAATAAAAACAACTTTGCAAATTTCCACGGAAAATTGGTATGTTCGCGACCGGTTTCGTAATATAAAATTACATCATTTTGAATTATTCCTTTTAAATTTCTCTTTTTAAAGGATTAAGGAGTATTAACATACAAATAAATAGCCAAATTAGAAGCGACAATAAGAAAGACATCCCTTACCAGAAGAGTAAGAAATTTGAAAGAGACGTCTACAAAGTTTGAACCAATATCCATTTTATAAGACTCCGTAATAATCTTCACTTCTTATGTAACCATTTTATAAATATTTTATGAAGACAATACAGATATTGAACTCCTAATCATATTTCCTACTAATATTACTTCCTCATTTTTAAACATTTTAATTCTATACTTAAATAGATATTTTCAAATTTATCCCTAAAAGTTCCAGGATTTCAAGTGGTCTTACTAAAACGGCTTTCATTACTTCCTCAACTCTAGAGATAAAGCAAGGAGAAACCAAAGTGACGGAGGAGTGATGACTCTCGTATAAGTGGA
The DNA here is from genome assembly GCA_020796165.1 of Pantala flavescens. NCBI lineage: Eukaryota > Metazoa > Arthropoda > Insecta > Odonata > Libellulidae > Pantala > Pantala flavescens. The sequence continues at coordinate 19,377,796 of CM036879.1, read as the reverse complement.
GATAAGGATCGTTACGTTTTGGACCGCAGTCATGAGCGTTCGTCATAAAAGCTGATCGCTATCTGATCTGAAATTCTTCTCGTATCGTTTCCTCTCGAAAGAATAAGTGGAGAGTTAGAAACTTTCTCGATTCTCCGTGACGTAAGATAGGCTTACGTAATGCTCCATTGAGTCTATTCGATGTGACAGGTAGCACTACTAGTTCATAATTATAAACGTACTTCTAATGTATCCGTTTATGATAGACTTCCTAATTCAAAAGATTACACATTTAACTTAAATATGAACTAACAAAATTAAGTAGAGTGTAAATAACACATTTCGTTAATATCACTTCTCAAAATATGAATTACTAAATGCTGACATTATCCAGTTCAAAATACATTTTAAAAAAAGAAATAAAGTTACTTTGAAAATACTTTGAATAAATAAGAAGTTAGAATTATTCAAAATGTGCAAAAGAAATATAACACCTTCCTTAAGAGATTCCAGGTACTAAGTGGAAAAACACATGTCCATAGATGACTTTACTGTGCATTACACTAGTAAAATTTTGTATGTAAAAAAAACATAAACACTTAAAATACTCATAGTTGAATTTTTCAAATTTAATTTTTGTATTAAATTATTTTAAGACTTAAAGTAATCAGATCAAAAATGCATCTAATTCCATTTAAATTTACCTATAAACCGTTTAAATGTGGAGGTAAGGGGTGAAGTTTTTGAGAATGATAAAGTGTATTATACATTGATTAAAACGTCTCGAATTTACAGAACGAGCAATGTATATATAATGTATATACACAATACAAATACTGTAAATAATCGGAAACATTAATGATACGTAGTATGATAAAGGAGAAAAAAATCATTTTCTCTCCTAACATCTCAATTATCAGAGACAGCACTGTGTGCTACAAGATTTACACCGTAAGAGTGGACCTCACAAATTTCTTTTCCCTATTTCACCGTCCTTTTCTACCGAGCATAAATCAGAATAAATTTTACATTCTAGACGGCAACCCGAGAAATTATAAATGGACTGTCCCCGGCTTAAAAAGCACGATAATGTGATTCTTGGCTCCTTTGAGAACCAGAAAAAAACACGCGAATAGCCTTTTACGAGAGAGAGAGAGTTGCATGCAAACCGAAGCATTAAATATTTCTCCTCGGGAAAATTTTATTCGGATCGCTAGGGAAAGTGAGACAGGAAAAAAATGGAGCGCACGCTGTCCATTGGTAAATTATTCCTTCTCTAATCCCCCTTTAAGCCCATGATCCTCGTGAGTTTCTCAAATCGTGGGACCTAGCGAAGATGCAAAAGAGGTGTTGGCATTGTCGAATGGTATTTGATGCATTATTCGCACTCCCAGTTTTGCATGCGCGTTCAACAACGATAAAACCCATTTAATCCGATCTCTGAAAAACTCGTCGCTCGTACGAATCTTTAACGGGAAATTTTCGAGCAAAAACCAGATGTGTTCGCTTTATCGAGAGCTTCATAGAAACAACGTTGGTTTAATCGTACGTATGGATCTTAGTCGGGAATGCGAAAATCTTTCACGGCTTTATTTTGGAACACTACAATTCCTAGTGATTAAATGCTGAGAACAAGCTCTATATATATTATGCACGTGGTTGACCTCAGGTTGGATCTCTGTGATACAGGAAGTTCGCGAATTTAAAAACTCTTTTATTCATCATTAATTAGATGATTGTTATAATTTCTATTAATACTTATATAGATATATAACAGGCACAGGATTTTTTATTTGAAATACTCGTAAATTCCTAACTTAAACTTTCACTGATTTAATTGAAAATCACTGATTAAATTTATTTCACTATACATATTTCATCTGTCCAATCAGCAATGAAATTTAAAATATTCAATTTTGTGCAAAAATAAAAATAATGCATTCTGAAATTATTTCATATTCAAATCTTGATAAAAGGGAATATGACCTCTGCGAACTAAATTCTAAAGGAATTGTTCTTAAGTTTTATATTCTCTAATTATAAAAGACATATACTGTACTTTAGAAAAGACACAATGAAACTATGCCTTACCAAGGGCATTCTACGTAAAAAATATCTACTTACATTATTAAATTAGGGTTTTTATTTTAAACAAGTGTAAACCTACATAAACTGAATTTATGCATAAGATTGTACGTCTAATGATCAATCATTAAGTGATAACTTTAGAGTAAATAATGAAAAAATTACTTAAAAATTACGAGTGATGTTTTATATAAATTTGTGCACTAATTATTTCATAGCAACGTTTCCTCATTCTCCAAATAATAATATATATAAATTTCAATATGATTGACACACTATTAAAAAGTCATTCAAGACATACTCATCGAATCAATTAGTACCAAATTCTAATCCCAAAGTGACACCGAAATAAATACATCACTCGCAACAGTTGACCTTAACATCAAAACCCCTAAAGACGGAAAGAAAACACGTGCGACGTAGCGATAGACAAATGTCCCCGTATCGGGAGGGAGGGGTGGGGGATGGGGGTTACGCGAAAGACTTTCTCCACTCCACCGAAATTGGTTCTGGCTACCGGAAAATAAAAAAAACTGCGGCAAAGACAGCGACACTAGGATAGTGGTGCGACTCGTCCGACAGAAAGACGTACGAAGGGCGGAATTCGATGGAAATTAGGAATGAAAAATAGAGTCGATCGGAGAGGCGTCCTTTCGGAACTAAAGCGTGCGCCGTCACGATCGGCAGAAAAAAAAAGACGAGCGAAGACTTGATGTATTCGAGAGAGCGCGTGCATGTGGCGAAACGCAGGGACCAACAACGGGTGGGGCACTTCCGAGTGGAGAAAAGGCGTCTGTGGAAAAAAGGCGAGATATCGCGGGAAGCTGGGCGTGGCAGTGGGCGGGAGATGCGTGAGGAAGAGTTGAGTGACGAGGGGAGGGAAGACCCGGGAAAACTCTTGTCGTCATGGGAACGCTGGGGAGAGAGCCCTGCCGAAGCAAACGGAGGGGAGAAAAAAGGTGGAAATACCGTTCGAGAATATGGATATGCAAAACGGAAACGAGTCGGCGTTTTTCCTGACCGACGTCCAATTGAGCGATGTATTCTTATTCTCGTGTGAAAAGCGTTCCTTTCTTCTGCGGTGGGAATTTTACGCGTTCCGACCAACGCCGCGCTGTCTTCGTGAGTGATTTTATCGTCTAACTCGCCTCGAATTAGGAAGGCAAATGAGCGAGGCCGATGTCGGTTCGTGTTTCTCAAATGGGGAACCCTAATTTTTTTAGTCTCTTTTAACTTCGTTCCTTCTGCGTCGATAATTGACTCTTTATACGATCTTACTTGATTGCAAATAAAACTACGTGATGCAAACTGATGGAATAAATATTATTCGGTCGTAAAAAATAATGCTGATATCTAAATACGTTATTCGTCATAAGTCATTCAATTTTATTTTGCCAGTTATCATGACCATTAAAGGACTCTAGAGATAAAGTACTCCCATAGAAAAATGTTTAGATAACAATAACATATTTATTTTAATGAATGAAGATATAAAAAAATTATAATATTTCTACAGAATATAAATATCAAAAATGTCTACACACCTGTACCGGTAAATAATTTAGTTAAATTGAAAAAGTATTTAAGATATGAAAAATATTTATATTTGTTATTCTCTTAGAATAATATGAATTATAGTTTAGTAATTAATTAGTAATTAATTCAAGATAGTGAATAATTGCGATATCTTAATAGAAAAAAAGTTTAACATAAAACAATATTGCAATTAATATGAATTCTAGACAGTAATACATCGTTATAACTATACATTTAAAACTATGTTAAGTAACGAAGCTTTAATTCGTACCCTGAACTGTGATACTCAATGTAAAACTTAAATTAAAATGAAAGAAAGGTCTCGATAAATATATCATGTTATCCATGAACGTTATTTATACATCTTAGCTATTAGTATCCCAACTTCATATATTCATAAATCGCTGTAGCCTACCAGTGCAGTACAGAATTCATGATTTAAATTTGGATCAAACAAACATTATTTCGTTCGTAAATTTCCGATGACCGGAATTTAAAAATCGTATTTTTCTTCAAGATATAATAGAGCTATAAATTTTATGTTTCCCAAGAGGAGAGAAACTGACAAAGAAGGCATTTGAGTGAAAATTGAGAAAAAGTGAAAGTGGACCGGATAAAGCTATTGAAATTTGAGAAAGGATTAGATAAAATGTGTGTGTGTGTGACAAAGGATTAAGAGGGAACGAAACTGTAAAAGTTTCGAGAGCTAAGAAAGGCTTGATGAATAGTCGGGAGTTATCACTTCGGGACCTTTAAAAGAACACTACGTATTTCCATCAAAATGCTAAATTAAACGTCAGCCATAGCGTGGACGAGAGTTATTGGGTTAACTTATAAAGAGGGAAGTGATTGATTATAATGAAAAATGAAAGCGAGACGAGTTTTTAGCCTCACGTATCAAAAATGTGTTCATACTGCTATTGACAGGAAAATGGCAATCCTAAGTTATTTTCAATTTAAACTTTTATTAATTTTCTTTAATACAAGACTTTCCATCTCAAATAATATAAAATTTCGAAAATATTTGAAATTTAAAAAATATATTTCATATAGAATTTTAATAAATAAAGTTGAAGATTCTCCATGGTGTTTCGATTTATAATCCATCCAACTCAATCATAGAAAGATACAAAGTGAATGTAAATATAATACCTATAGAAATACAAATACTCTAAAGCGACAAATTTTAGTTATTCGTGGCGATTCATAAATTTTAATTTACTTAATTTCCTGGTATACTATCTGCGATAGCACAATGATATGTGTAAATATAATATATGTACCATTATATTTAGCACAGAATTGTTGTTAGGAACCAATACGTAAGTTTGATATTTATTTTTACTAAACTACCGTTCCTATATAATAACTTAAATACCGAGTTTTACGAATGGCATATTTAACAACAGTTACCTCCTTAATATCTACCGTTATGCTAATTTTCTTTCACTCTCATTTATTAATAGTTCATAGTAGTAAATATTTTATCGCATTCTTTTAGGTTTCTTTAATTTATAATAGAAGTTATTTACTTAAACACATATGTATCTATTAAAATTCCAATTACATCCTATCGCCATCTTTCGAGATAATACGAAACGCTATAATTCGATATAAATCTGAACACACATTTCGACATCTTATTCCCTCAACATTATCATCGGAACTTACGCTACTCAGAACATGGATGGCTCAGCTCAACCTTGTGCCAATAATTGGAAGACTTATTTCCCTGAAACTTGCGGTCCCCGATTCTGGTAAAAGAGCACATTCGATTCCTCTTATGCAAGAACCCCGTTTTCTTGGGAACTCCTATCGGGAATTGGGGTGAAATTTTCCGACGTGAAACTTAGCCAAATCGCGCGTTTGGCTTCGTATTCGATTCCGTGGGTCGCCATGGAGATGGAAAAAGACGATCGGTCTCCCGGCCGCAGCGAAACTGGGGCGATTTTTCACCTCGGAAACTCTTTTTGGAATAACATTCCGCCTTTTTGACACATGGGCTTGACTTCATTACTCCCATTACCCGCCATTTTCCGAACCCACTCTTGCATAGGAACACCTTATTTGGATTAGCATACGGCGTCAAATTGGTCGACCAGGTAGCTTCTCGGCCCTTCCGAAAGAGAGCGCATCGTACCGAGATGGGAGAAACAAGAGAGAAAACCAATTCGCACGAGGATGAGAAGAGAAAATTAGGAATTAGAAGGAGGAGAGACAAAGGGAGCGTTGGGACAGTAAGAGATGGTGTAGCGTAACTGTGGAGATGTGAGGATAGCGATGCAAGTTGGAGCAAAAGGGTCGGAAATGGGCTGGATGTATCCCTCTGAGGTAGCTTTTAAAAAGGAAGGGAACAAAAGGAGAGATGGAAAGAAAAGATAAGAAAGGAGGAGGAGGAATAAGGAGGAGAAAAGAATGGGGCAAAAAGGACATAGAAATGGGATTTGTAACGAACGTTGGTTTGGAACTGGGAATTTTCGGATATAAGAGCCACAAGAGCAGAAATTGGAAGTGGATGAAGGACTGGAAAAGGGCTTCGTCGAGAAATACAAAGGCGCGCTCTCTCTTTCTCTCTCTTGAATATGAACGCGACTCCAAAGCAAAACCCAACTGATAAATATATATGATGTTTGGATGGAGTAATAAAGAGATTCTTTTCCCTAAGGTTTTTCTGAGGTATTTTCTCCCTCTGCTGCCTATGTACAAAATCGCTCTAGAACTACTTTTGTCACTGCTCACACTCAGCTGTTTTTAAGTAACAGCGTTAAAGTCAATGATTTGTGGTAAAAGATGATAAATATTTGAGAAAAAAGAGAGAAAACATACAAAATTACTTATATTCGATATATTCTCTCTTCAAACCAAAACTTTCACAAGGCTTTTGATAAGACAGTAATAAGTAGGTTAAATAAAAAAGTATAAATACAGGTTCATGATGATCTGAGAAAAAGCTCTTGCGTGTGAGGACAATATGTGATATGTATCCATAATTTTCTAAAATATATCAGAAGTCGAAAATAAGTCCATAATTTGTACCTGAATCCGCTTACATCGAACACGATATCTGATTAATTTATTTTGGCTTATAGTTCATAAGTACTACTTCCTAAGAAAACGGTTTAAGGTTATATTGATTCTATTTTAAAGCTAAAAATTCATAATATTCCATCGAAATACTTTTTGAATTCCTTATTCTTTATTTATCCTTTTTCGGTCAATAACTTTTAAACCGTTATCTTTGTATTATCTCTAAGAACTTCCAGGTTGTATTTTTTATCACAATCAATATCTACTAACTGATCCCTTCATGTTTATTTATAGTTAGATTCTTTAGTATTCTATATATATATATCCACTTAATAGTATCACATTACATAAGAATAATGACCTTCATAAACCTCACACATTAGCCGATCAGAAACTTTAATAAGCATCATTCTATGCTGCTTTAATTAAAGAGGAAAGTATTAGCTTTCACTTGACGCAATTGTCTTTACCTAATTATATCTAATTCCGTTTCTATACGTAATGTATTCATTCCACATCATTTAAGGTTCACATTTAAATAATCCGAAATACATTTACTGGAGACCATAGCATTAAACAAATTTGAACCCGACAGGGCACTTGTATAACGAGGTTAACAGAAAAGATTTATCTTAGCCCCTCGTATTCGAATGAGTTTTTCTTCCGAGATTCAAAATCTAATCTGACTCACACTTAGCCCCCGAGAGGAATCTGAACGTTTTCAAATATCATTAGGAAGAAAACAGACGGACACAGAGGTACAGAGGAAATTCAATTACTGGATTTTTTTACGCGTCCCTCCAAAAGAGACATACCCATTCATTTTTTTCGCAACTTTCTTAACGGGACGTCTCTTTATTTAATTTGTCTTTCAAAAGGGACGGATTACACAATTCGTTGGGTTAATAACTTGGAAAGGGCAAACTTTGACTCCAAAAACTTCGGTATTCAAATTTAAGGCCTTTAAATAGCCTCTACCTATTTAATTCTGGTATTGATTTTTAGATTAAGAGGAATCCTATTTAACCTTATCGTTTATAAAATTAAATAAGAGAACATGAATATTAACTCCTACATTTTAAGAATGAAAAATTATCGAAATTATAAATGAATTATAGTGGTAGTATTAGTAAATTATGGGTTAACGTAAAATATAATAGCTATGCAAATATAAAAAGAGACAAAACTATTTTCATAGCTTAAAATATGCCTCGTAACTAATATTTTTTAATATTCCATAACATCAAGTACGATCACTCGGCTTAAAAACCTTCAATTCCATCCCCTTATTCATCATTCCCGTCTGTATCGGAATGTACACTTAGCTATATAAAAAAAGCTACTTCAGCAAGTGTTCCCGCTTCTTCGTAAATTAAAAAGAATCGTGAGAGAGTTCGTGTAAGGACGCTCGAGTTTTGAACATGCATTTCCTTTCGAAAAGATATTGAATAACTTTGCAGCGGAATCAAACAGTTAAATTATGAGAAACGAGTAACTTCTTTTTTCTCGAATCAGATTTTGCTACTTCAAAAACACGTCGGTAAATCATTTCACGAAAAAAGAATCCAACAATAAATTCCACTCTGTCCGTCTGAGTCCATGAATCAGTTTGCATCACGTTGACTAGTAAACAGAATAAAATTCAGAAGATTCTTTTTCGTAATTCTTAAAATTTCCAGTCGTTCGAAATGAAGTCCTCGCCGCACTCCATGTGAAATAGGTTATGGAAAATTTGGAGTTAAATAAACAGAAGATAATCTTTAAAGTACCAGAGCCACTCGAAATATCGGCTTTTTTAATCTGCGGAATTAAGTACCGAGTGTTTTGGAAATCTACATCTGGCTTTGATTACTCTTCTCGTATTGAAATATTCTTTAATCCGCAATTTTAAATATCATGAGACACTGAGCCGTTACTTCTAAAAAATACGTATTTAGTGGTACGAAGTATTTCAATGCATTTTACAACTGTAAATAAAGTGATCTTTTGCTTCCTTTGATTACCATTCACCATATTACTATATTCTTTTAATTATTATATTCACAATAAAACGATTCAACTGTCATTCATAGGAAATCCTACATATGATACCATCTGTTTACGAGTATATCAAATGGTCTACATTTTCAGTTAGTATGATACTGACAGAGTGTCAAAATATCGATAAACAACATAAAGTTACAGGATATATATACATAATTGATAAAAATGTTCAAATTTTTAGAAATATAACTTCCAAGTAAGTTCAGTAACACTTCGGTAAAGATTTTGTCTTTGTACAACATAATTCAATAATAAGGAGTTATGTGGGGAAATAATGATATTACCGTACGTATAGAATTCGTTCAGATAAATAACCATCTATTAAAATATGAACTATTGTATTGCGAAAATATTAATCCATAGCTCATTTCAAGAAACAATATTAAAAATGAAATTTATCTAGTATTTTATTCATATTGGAAACTTATTGGCCAATATTCTTTGATTATAAACTAAAAATGTACACGCATTCAGTGATTATACTTTAAATAGCTTTAAAGTTATCGATCTCTGAAAGTTACCTTTCTAATCGCTTTAATATTTCTCGTTCAATTGATTTAACTGCCACATTAAATATTAATGACAGTGAAAGTAACCCACTTATTTATGCGTACTGAAGTAAAACTCCAAATGCTTATTGAACTTTAACCTTCCTGAAACTTATAATGTAAACGGCACTTAACTAAAATTAGAGAAATAAGCTTTCAACTTCCATCGAATTATTTCACATCAACTGGACGGAAACGGCGCATAATACAGGGAAAAGATTTGGACTATAAATATTCTGTTTTAGATATTAAATATGTTAATCGTGAGATTTGAATGCGATCTCAAAACATTCCCACGTTCAAAATAACACTACTTTCCATAGTGCGAGCACTAACCAGTCGAATAATATACTTTCCCCTTACTGATGATGTTTAACTTTCAGTTCATTTCGACGACTTTATATAATTTCTGAAACACCTCCGTTGACATTTTACATGGTGCGAACTTCTCCTCAGTCTTGAATAATAGACGTGCGACTTGTTCTTTCATTACTTTCCATTCGAAGACCAGAATCCTCAACGACTCCTCTACTTTATTTTCACCTCGCTACAATTTAGAAAAACAAGTTTCCTTCCCTTCTTTCGATACTTCTCAACCTCTCATTACAATTCGAACGTTCGAGAGAAGACCGGTTGCCATGGAATTTGCGTTCCGAGGAAAAGTCGGCTGTAAAAGTTCCTCGGCAATAAAACAGCGTTGGAGGGAAGAATCCGTAGAGACAAGATCTCGTGGGAAAAGGGTTACAATTTTGGGAAAATTGAGACAACCGGGACATCTGCGAAAGGAGATAAAAAGAAAGCAGTAACCGAGCAATACTAGCAGCTTGAATTGAAGAAAGACCTATTCCATTAAAAATAAATACGAATAGAGATGCAAAATCGTATTGTGTCTTAAATCAAATAAAACACCGCGTACGTAAATATAGTCCATAAAACAATGAATAGTTGCTTGTGGCAAATGTAAGAAACCTAAGATGAAATAAGATAAATATTTACATTTTTTCAATTGAGAAGAAACGTACCCTTCATCAAATATTTAAGATTTATTGCTGTAAATAGGATGAAGTACATCTCTAAAGTAGAATACTTTTATCGTATAAATGAGCCAGATTCCGCACAATAAGAATTGGATAAGAATATTTCATCCATTGTGTCTATATTGAGTTCTTGAAAGGGAAATATATTCTTAGAGTATATATAAATGTCATCAGGTAGTTCTTTATCAACAAAAAATTACATTTATTAGGAAAAATTCTTCTGAATAACTTTTATAGCTATTCGACAAAGAGAATTTCATAATTCTAATGGAAACAATTTTACGTGATTGAATGTCACAATTTAACAGGGATCATTTCTCGATAAGATACAATCCAGGCAAACATTTTTTTATATATTATAAATTATATAAGATCAATTTTGTATAAATTAAGATGTGGCCTAGCTTATCGAATGTAATTAGAGAGAGCTTTGATGTCATAAAAGCATATAAAATATTTACTTAATAAATAGTAAAAGATTTTAATAATTTAAAAACTATAACCATTCCCAAATATTCTGAAAATAAAATTAACTAATTAATTAAGTACTTAGTGAAACTTCATTTCTGTATAATCACTTCCTGAATCTCCTTTTTTCGCTTAAAAATGATACATAAAAGCCACGAATTAAAATTAACATATGCGCCTCTTTCACCTTCATCTCTAAAAGCCATCGATGAAATGAAAATAATGACCTATGCCGATATTTTCCCGATACGTCACCGCATAAGTATTATAAACGTTAAAGATTTAAAAAATCAACGAAATGCAAACATTTACGTTTTAATCCATCTATTATTTCTTTAAATAAAATTTGAAGCAGATATGCCAATTTGACATATTTCTATAAATAGATTAGATTTAAAATAACGTGAGGATGATAAAATTTTAATATCCACGCAACTGAATTTTTTTAAAAGAGTCTGTTGTCGAGGCATATGAAAAATTAGTGCTTGCAATGATGGAATTCACGTTTGATAATGACACATGAGGCTGGATATGACGTAAAGCAAAACTTTGTACTATTTTATTGAGGTTAAACTTGTTATTTCAAAAGCTTAATGAATTTATTGGCCAAACATGGATCGGATAAACGTGGATAAACTGATTTAAAATTTAAAAAGTTTCATCCTTACGATTATATAATAATAATAAAATAATAGTCGATACGTATTCTCCTAAAATCGCATCCTATAAAATATAAACTCATTCATTTTTCTAATATTTTCTATGTCGATTAAATTATCTACTCCAGTCAATACATTCGTATTAACTGCAAAAATGCGATATAGTTCTCTTATCGAAAAGTAAGCCAAGCATTAAGGAGAGATCATATTCACATACGAAGTTATTCATTCTAGATATAAAAGGTAAAATATCTCTTTCAGTACGAGCTAAGCCATGCAAATATTAAATAAATCTACTAAGATTGATGTTCATTAACATATCTGTAAAATAAAATGCGTTTTCATAGTCCGAAGTTGAATACACTCTAATATTATATTATTAAATATTAAAAAAGTAAATATAGTTTGACTCATTCAACGGGATATCATATTTAATAAACTTTAATATTTACTTCAATTAAACGCTTGGACATAAAATAAATACTTATACCTATATTTTTCCGGAAAAAATATCGTCAGTTTCAAATGTGAACAATTATGTGTATTGACGTATAAAATTTGAACTTGAGAAAAAGATTTTAATGTTTTCAAATTTTAAATTTTCATCTTTGATTAAAACTCAATAATTTCATATTTTTAAAAGTGAAAGTAGAGCATAAACAAACAATCTCATCGGCCTACAAATTTAATTACATTTCAGGATACCCATTCATAACAGCGATTCCCTTCAAAAACGTTCTAAAAATTCCACGGTCAGTTTGAATGTCATCCGGATTCGACTTGCAGGGACGGCTTTCCCTTCAGAATGCTTCCAGTTCGAATACGGTTTCCGGTTCCATCTCCGGAATGTCATTCGGTTTGCGTAGGTACGATGAATCGATACAATGATACAGCGGCGAGTAAGCTACCGGTGACCGGACGAAGAGCTTGTCACGGAAAGTTGAAGAACGCCCGAGAATTTTCTGCGAATTCAATCCCTGTAACCGCCCCGATATGATGTTGAAAAAATACAAATAAAATATATTTACGAAACGTACCATTGACATCCAATGACACCAACTAGTAATAAAAGTAAATATTACACGAATAGTGACACACCAAAATAAAACAAGGGGTGGCTCATAGCTGTTTTGTTACCTATTTGTTTAAATACGAGCGATTTTTCCCTGGAATTCCTAGAAATAGTTGAAGGACCTGTTTGTATATTATCTAAGGCAATTCAATGCAAAAATAAATGTTTCATTCGTAAGCTATTGAGAAAACTAAGATGGTACCTCGTGTTTTACTATTACGCAGCCTAATTTCTGTTGAGTATCATGATAAAATAAAATAAGATGTTCAAATTTTTTAATAAGGAATTTACGTACACCTAGTCGTCAGACAATTTTAAATTACAACTAAGATCTCAATATATTAAAATTAAATAAATACGATGAATAATATCTATAAATAAAAATCATAAAACGAAGGTTTCCGAATTAATAAATTTCCCCTAAAAAGCAATTGATGTAGCAATAATGATAAAAGATTAACTGTTTTCAAGATAATAAAAGCTTCAACAAAAACAAAAATAATTAACCGTTAATCGTCGCCATGGAAAACAAAAAATCATATGGTTACGGAATTGGTACAGAGATAAATAGAGATCAGATATTTGATATAAATTCATCAGAAAGAAAAAAAAGCGATTGGTATGTGATAAATCAAACGGTGGGTGAAAATAGGACGTGTATGAGGAAGAATATGACGCCGTGAATGAAGGGAAAAATAACTCGACCGGTTGAAAATGACAGCTGTAAAAGGAGTGGACAAAGAACATAAAACAGAACGTGGTGGAAAGGAGAATTTTGGGGATAAGTGAATACCCCGAAAGATTATCGGGATAAATAAAATATCCCAACGAATGTCAAAATAACGGATACAACTGCGAAATGAGAGCAGAAACAAAGGTAGATGTAGAGACCGTAAACAATAAACGATGTTTATATGAAAGAGAAGATGAAGGTATGAAAGATAGCGTGGTCCATGGAGATAGAAAACGACGTGGATGAGGTGTGTGAGGGAAACATCAGACAAGATATATGGAATGGAAAAGGAGTAAATGTTGCGGAAGTGGAATAGGGAAGATACAAATTTATCTTTCATCGCTGCAAATGAAAAGAAAGAGAGCGCGCGAGATAATATACGAGTGGAGAGAGATTTAATGTTTCCTTCATTCACAAGGAAGAAAACGAGATGTGTATCTAGCATTGAGATAAATTAATGCGATACATATTTTAATTCGTATAGAGGGAGATTATTTAGGAATTAACCTAAGCAAAGTGAGAAGCAATGACAACATTAGATCTATAATTATTAGCGGAATTACATAAGATTGCAGGACGAAGATCCTTTTTCATTGCTTTTTCTTTCTTCGTACGTATTTCATCACCCCCGCAAGAGCTTTATTGCCCCTTCTATTAAGAATAATTCTATTAAAGAGTATATTGATTCAAATTAATGGCTGCTAGTCATGCGGTGATATATTAACCGTACGCTCTGCGCCGGTAATATTTTAAGGTAAAATAACCACATAATATACATTATTTCTGCGGTCGAAGGATAATTAGTAGCGCCAAAAATATATATTTCGCTACAATATGCCACTTTTCCGCTTGTTTTGAAAAAAGAATACTTTATAATATGCGTAATATATGCGTCATGAAGCCATGGAAATTCATAATTGTCTTTTACCCTCAATACAAACGTATGGTTTCTGGAAACGGAGTTTTTGCTTGTTTTTTCTCTGTGTTCTCCTAAATCTACATCGACATGAATACTCGGAAAACCGCCTTTAGATATGTGGCAGGGGGTTTTCTCCTAATGTTTATTGCGATTTTTAAAACATAACTTTATAACGTAGTGTTGCAGTTCATTAATGTTTTTACAATTTTAACTCACGACTGTATTCCAGTTGAAATTTAGTCTTTGACAATTAATCTCTTTAAACTCATGCTGTTTATTGTCAATTCAATACGTATTTTCTGTAAATCTATCCAATACGTGACATATACGACAATCCTAAAATGTGGTCCCGCTAAAAAACCGAAAGAAAAATCTTCCAATCAGACCAAATCAGTAGAGAAGAAGATAGTACGAATTAAACTCCGATCGAACACGCCCCTTTCCCGATTCTCTCTTCGACAGCGCGACACACAAGGAGGGACGAGTCCCCTTGTGCGCTTAAAGCCGACGTACCAAATCAAAAGCGTGTCGATCGCGATAAACATCGCCGACGAATGGCCGGAACTGTACCAATTAGGCGCCGGTCCGATGGAGGAAATTGTTTTTTCCCCGCAAACGATGTCGATCCGCATCACTTAACCCGAGTCCGAATACGTTACGTTCCGCTTTTCTAAACTGGGAGAGCCTTCCTAAACCAAACGGCCCGGATCGCCTCCTATTTCACAGGGCGTGGCCATCGCGACGCGAGGCAGTTTAGTCACGCGCCCTGGCTCGCGAGAACATCCGATTCGGAGAAAAAAAGGCAAAAACCGGATTGAATCAACGCGATCCCATCAGCGAAAAAACAAAGGGGATCTGTGCATCTTCGTGCGCTCGCCGCCAGGATCCTCTGTAGTCGCTGACGCTGCTGCGTCGCCATGGTAACCGTGGGGAAGTAAAATATGCCTCGGTCGCTCGGCGACTATGCATGCGGCGTCCTTGCCCGATCGGAGGGAATGTAAACTACGACTCGATTCCGACAAAAAGAAAAATGGTAATTTTTTGGGTGATATATATCTCTATCCGTCTGCTTCTCCGTCCGACGAGATTCCGTATAAATATTTCAAACGCGAGTGGAAGGTGCGAGCGATAAAATATAAAAAAGGCGCCCGGAATTTGCGCTCGGCGTGAAATATTATCTTTTAAAAACTTTCCTCGGTTTGATTTAACTCCGCGCGTGAACTAACAAAACGAGAAAATCGAGATTTTTCGACGGTTCCCTCGTGAGTCCAGTTTATGTGGATAAATCATGGACTCCAACAGATTGGCCTCGACGCTCGTGACGAATTCTCGAATGAACGAACCACGTGGATTACTTTATAATACTACATCTCTCGTTAATCTTTGAAAACTGGTCACTCGTGAAACATTTGGGATATAAAACAAAACTTCACATACGCCAGAATCACGCAATATCAACAATATACGTATACAAAATCAAAAAGATATTTTTCTTTATTTTCGAAAAATAAACGAGCCAGATTTTGGGAATGCTAATGGTGAAAGGAAATGCAAATTTGACCTACATTTTTCAATTTTTTCTTAAATGAAATTGGAGATTTCCGCATTATGCTTCAAAGTCATATCTTATTATTTAAGAAACAGAATTAAGAGGATTTCTAGCCACAAAATTTTTTAGCAAGCCAAAAAATTATTCATTATTATTGATAAAAGACACACTAAGTATGTATGGGATGTCTTATATATTCTTTAAAATGAACTGATAATACACACTTTAATATTAAAATAAATTTATTCATTCGTACTTTGATTTTTGCCATATGAGATCTCTGAAAGTTAATGATTCTCTGTTACCATTGAAACGCTTCGAAATGACAAACCTTCCAATAATTAAGGATATACTCAAACTCAAACTTTCTGGAGAGAATCCACACTAGATGTGCGAAGAATAATAATTACTCGTATATTCCTCACGAATTTCTATTTCTCTAATTTTGTCAATAAGTGGATATTAACTGATATTGGAAACAAGTACTATTTATAACGCAGGCATCAATTTGCAAAAGTAATATACGTAGAAATCGCAAAGTAGTCTTCGTTTGTTCCAAATGAAATTCCATGTCTATATTCCACTAAAATCGTCATATTTATTTTTAACTTGCATAAGATAAATTACACTTATTTATTCCAAAACTATGGAATTCACTTGTATAAATTTTATCCATGCTATATCGAACTAATACTTCTCCTATAAATTTCAAAATTCCAATAAACATATCATTTTATTCTATATTTTGCTGTTGTTGAAAACACGTCACTTTTGATAAAGCAGTCTGTTTCCCCAAAATTTGTCTCTGCTCCATCAAACTACAGAATTCTGACAGATTTAGAATGCGGAATAAAGTATCCTGTCCAAGTTGAATGCCACTTTGAATTGCTTAACTCTCGGCTGTACTTTTTGTCCCACTTTCCAACCTGTTACCTATCACGTTTGCTCTAGGGTCGGGAGCTGTCCATCGATGGGGCCGCCTGGGCAATAAAAGGTCCACAAAGGGTCAATCCTTATTCTCCCTTTATGCTTTCCCTAGAAAAAGGGCTTCTTCGCCACTTCACCTCCGGCTACAGTTCGATCACGTCCTATTTTCCCCTTCTCTCAACCACTGTATAAATACTTTATTTATACCCACTCACGTCACTCAACCGTTTTTAGCTTTTGAGCTTTTAATTCTTTTGAATCGACTCCATCGTATTATAGTAGTACTTTTAATCGATCTACAAATTTTATTAGACTCTTTGATGCCACACTCACTCTCTACAAATATTAAAACGTACCAAAGCTTTTTTACCTTCCCTCCTCCCATTAAAATCCATAAATTAGACCTTAACGTATCGTGAACTTGTTTCATTTAAAAAAAAAACTTATGTTTCATCAAATATGGACTATAGACTACAACAAAATGATTCATCACATGAGCACTAATAAAATTAATCACATCGTAAAATTACTATAAATTTCAAGCGCTCCATCAATTATTTGTAATGTGATACATTATTATGAAAATATAGGCAAAGATTATAAGTTAAAGTTTATCCAAGAAAATTTAGAAATACAGTAAAAATGTTCTCATTAATATTCATGAAGCTACAAAATTTTAATTCATTTCATCTATTTTATAGTGGAAAAATTTTTAAAAATAAAAGAAAAATAATGAATGGCATGTCGTAGATAAGATAATTAAAATCTTTTGATGCTCAGATTTCAACAGCATGTGATTTAAATTGATAATCAGCTAATTCTTGATTAATAAAGTTAATTTCCTTGCCACTTACAGATTGCATAACACTGTTTATTTAATTTTTCTAATTTTCAGTAACAATTTATCTCATTTCCATAAGTGGATCTGACTGTATGAAAGCTTCTAAGGTCTGACGATTTTTTCACAATAAGACTCTCTCTATAGAATGCTATGTTCTTACTCTGTCACTGCGCCTTTCTCATTGGGACATACTCATTCTGTGGCATTAAGGATAAGGAAGGCTTCTTAACTATCCTCCTTGTCAATCAAGTCTCATTTCCTCTCCTAATAATTCACAGATATTGGTACAGTAAAAGAGATCTCATCATACACGCGTGTGGACTACTTTACAGGCTGACATTGTTTCAATGTCAACAGTCCCAAAGAAACCTTTCCTTGGAACGCCTCAAAATGCTTTCCCGGTAAAATCATCTCCTAATCCACGAATCCTTCTTATACACTCTCTCAGAACGCGTTACGACTCAACCTTCCGAGAACAACCACCCACTCAATCTACTCGGGAACCGCACCAACTGTTTGGTCCCTCTGTTTTCACAACTCTATTTTTTCAATCCGTTCACCAAAAACTTTCCATCCCCCCTTCTTTGCCATTCGGTCCACACCATCCTCTCCCAGCCTTATCACTTATTCCCGCGACATGCTGCACGCCCTCTTTCCCTTACCTACCTCTCCTTCCCTGAATCACAATGTCCCACTCCAAACGCTTCCTCGAACGTTGCACGCCTTGTTGAACGACACACTCTCATATTTCGAACGGAACTCTTTTCCTTTGTTAATGACGCCCTTCCTATGGCAACTCTACGTGCATCTGATGGTAGTCAAGGCTTAGAGGGCCTTATCCTATGGATTCCTGTACGACTTTTTTTTAACTCACGAACTCTTATTCACGTGTATACGTGTATATATGTATTGCGTGCCTGAAAGAGCGAGTCCGTGAACGCGCTTTCGAAATTCCGTTTAACGCGAAGAGGCATTTATTTCGCGCAAAAATTTGTTCTGTCGGAGAGGCCATTCGTTACGTCAGCGCGAAGATGGTTCCGAGTATAAATTCATGTCCCGTCCACCGACGTGCTGTCTTCGAGGGAGAAACGTTACGAGAGTATTTCGAGAGCTATTTTCTCGAAAGTAAGGGTTTGAATTTGATGAGAGCACACGATAGCGATATATTTTCGGATCAGAATACGTTTTTCGTGCGTCGATTGTGTTCGTGTGTAAGTGAGAGGGATGGGAGTTTAATATCTCCGACTCGATATTGCTGCGTAATAGCTATGAAAACAGCAACAAATGAAGTTTAATGAAGAATTGTGAGGGGGAAAAAGGAATAAAAGGGTAATAAATCCGAGGGGAGATATAAACGGATGAGCAAAACGTATTGCAACCGAGATCTACCTTGAAGTCTAAGTGATCTTAGCAGAAGACATTATGAGATATGAGGAACATTACTGGAGGTATGAATAGGTGAGAATTTAAGATATAATAACTCTAAAAACGCCGTAATATGAATTCATATTTGTCCTTCAAAGCCTTCTATGAATGAAGATTTGATAAATCAAAATTTACTTTACGTGAAAGTGGCGTATCATAAATTATGAAAATGAGGATTATTTTCCGTAAATAAACTTTGATAGCGAATATTATGTTAATATTTGAAATAACTACGAATAATTTAAAACATATACAAGAATTTGAACGTACGATTATAATCTATTTAAATAGATGTAGATTATAATCTTTTTTAAAAAATGATAGATTATTACTGCGTAACTTGATATAGAAATAATAAATATAAAAATTAATATGGGCCGAAAAATCTAAATCGAAGATTTATAGTTAAATTTCCGATAATACGTACTAAATGAATTATATAAATTTATTAGAATGTTTCATTTATACTTGAGCAAAATACAAAAATATATAAGGCATTTTATTACGTGAAATCTCGGATTTTGGAGCTACAAAAGATAAAATTCAGAATATAAAATACATTGAAAGCACCGTTCAGATATTCTACGAAGGCCTCTGGATGAAGCAATTTTTGGCTTTCTACTTTTTAAACTCTGTTCCATCCTCTTTTTTATTCCTTTGTACCATGCGTGTAAGCAGTAAACTCAAATTTTATGTTACATTTTTCTTGTTTCTTGGGATTCAGGTAGTAAATGTTAGGGGCACTTTTGATTCTACTATAAACTTCCTGGTTTTAGTAGGGTCTCCTCTATTTCCAATCCTTTCGGTTCGTCTTTCCAATTATGGATAAGAATATCCGTTCTTTAGCTTAAAATATTTCGATTTATAACCTTTAAATAATTTAAAAAAAGTTCGTCTATGAATATCTTCTTACATAAGTATGATAAAAGGAGATGTTTGATATCCGAAATCAACCTTAAGGAAATAGATATTCGTCCCACGCTTTTATACTCATAATGTAAAACTTTATAAATGTATAAAAAAGAAAAGGACAAATATTCGATTTTTTAACATATTGTCGTATTATTTCAAAAATTCTCTGTAAAAACTAATGACTATGAAGTCAATTTAGTGTGTTTTCTATTAGGAGAAATTAAGTCGAATGATTATTCTGCTTACATGGAGTTATTCCGTATTTTTATGGCTATTTATCATACAAAATGTCGAAAAAGAATATTAATTCATATATTTCAAAATTTAATTTCCAATCATATCATGTACGTTTACCAATAATTATCTACGAATTATTTTCAAAGCACGTGAACGACTTGATTTACAATCGACACCTAACATTTTATCTCGCTCCCTTTTTGTGAGCCGCAACCTAGAGAAATACGAATTAACTCGACTACCGAAGCAATCAATCCTCATAAGAGAATCCTCTCCAATAGAAAGTTCATGTTTACCACGGAAACAAACAGGAATAGACTCTCACTTTCAACATCCACAAATAAGTGGCAAGAAACGTACACGGATGACAAATTGCGTGTCATCGTTCTCATTGGAAAAAATGTAAAAGAATAAAATATTCTAGGAGACTCGATATCGGCAAAAAGAGATAAATGTAATTTTTGAACGAGAATAACACAAAAATTTCCAGCATCAATTTTTTGCGTACAATTTTTAAACCTCATAATACCTATATACGATTCGATTTAATTGCTACTACTTCGTAAAATATGATTGAATTTTAGCTTCTACAATAGGAACAATCGATAAAATCCATAAAAATAAAACAATCATGACTGTTGTAAAGCAAATGATTCGAATTGAATTACAATGTAAACAAAAATATTAAACTCAGAACTCGGTACGGGTATAAAAAGTGATCACAAATTTATAGCAACAGTAAACAAGTGGAATGGGCATTAGATTTTCTATTTTACTCGATGAATGCATACGCTAAATTAGTCAAAAGTATTACATAAATGTTTGAATATCATGTTTTGAGGATGAAAACCGAATGTAGTGAATTTTTAAAGAGAGTGATTTTTACAAAAAAAATTCGTGGGAATAATTCATCTTGCACCTTCCTTACACCATATTCCAAAAAAGTTGATATCTTTAAAAATATAGGCTTGAAAGTAAGAAAAGTATTATGTTAGGTCAAGTGCTCCATTTACTTAACCTAGACTTTAGGCGAAATAAAAATTCCACCGTCATTGTAATGCATTTATTTAAAGTAGGATTTTTTTTGCATGAATGACGTTGATAGCAGTAAACACTCGAGAAAGACTTGATTGGGTTAGTTCAAGGAGAAAGTTGAAAGAGGAGCGAGTGACTTGTATTCCGAAAAAGGAGGACTGGAGGTAAGAAATTTATGTAAATGGAGTTAACGAATTCGATGAATATGTAAATTGTGTAGTTGCCAAAATGATTCGCTTAGTGCTTTCACTCCGTGCAAATTCGAATCAAAAATGACTAGGGATTGATATAGACATTCGTGTGCTGCATTTTTCTCTCTATCCCTTTCCTAGTTGGACCGAAATCAAATGGAATGAGTTTCTCGGGTAACCTTGTTTGAATTGAGTTGTTTATGTATGTCCCGACGCGAGAAAGCATTTTCCATCGCGTTCGGCCAAAATTTCCGTTAGAAATCAGACTACCTATAAAAATTATGGTAATAGACTGGAATAATTTATCTTAAACCTAAGGAAATACTATTCAAAGAAATTATTATAGATGGTTTTCAGTAATATTCGAAAAAATGAATTTAAAAGGCATAAAATAATACGATGAATTTTAAATATATCATTTGGTAGATTGTAGGATATATGGGAAGGGAACTTAATAAAATTTTAGATTTCCTCAGTAAATTTTTTTCTATAGAAATTAAAATGTAATTAAATTTAAATAAAAAACTATTTTATATGATATGAAGAACAACGTTTCAATAAAAATAAAAGACTAAATTAATTATAAAAGAGCAGTCTACTCTTAATCTCACAACGACAAAGATGATAGGATTATAAATGTATACAGTTTGAATTAAAGTTTAACTTGAATATAAATTTGGTACTTAATATTTTCTGAAACCGTCCTTAATAGCTTCGTGTACTCCAGAAACAAAATAGTTCAAAGAAGTGAATATCTTTCGAAACAGTTCTTTTTTAATACGTAAAACGTAAAATATATATAGGCTAGCTACCTTTCACATACGATTCCCGTGCGATCAAAAGATTATCGGCAGAGTCGATTTAATAATTTAATCGAATCCCCGTGAGCCAGAGATAAAGCCAATTAAGCTGCAAACAAATCCTGCTGTTTGATTTCTCTGCGACAGGACCGAACGCTTAGCTACCATTATTAATATCACCGCATCAACCTCGTTACTTGTTTTTATCAAGTCTATATCACGGAACTTTGATGAAATTTCGGTCTGTTTCGACTAATGGGCTGTCATGGTGATTTGCGAAGTCTAATAATGAAATAGATGTGGACGTCACTGTATGAGTTCTTATCAAAGGGTTTCACTGATGAATGCTAAGCTCTTTTGGATTGAGACTGATTGCATTCTTTCCCATTGACATCATAAAGGATTTATTCCACCGTTTCATATCATCGATTTAGATTAATTGGTGTCGTTTTTCTTTAAACAAGTCACGGAAAGCTTCCCTTCGTTTGTAACTCATAGATTGTTAAAATAAAACACAAATAAATGAATTATGCAAAAAATAGGAGCAGAAAATGTATATAGTAAAACATATAGATAAATCGAAGTATAACTATAATAGTATCACCAAAATGGAATGGATATTAATTCCATCTCTACGTCCTGAAAGAGCTACGGTATTAATTTAAATATATTTATAATACAGTATGGATTTCGCTTGGAAATGTACACAAAACTGATAAGAAAGAACTATATCGCCTTAAAATACGTTCATATAAATCCTTCAACAGTATTTAAAGTATAAAAGGTATTCTTTAGGATTCCAGTTTCTTTGAAAAACTATATTTTATGGACTTGTTTTATTTTTAATATGAATCTTTAGTAAGAAAAGCAATTCATGAGTAGTAAAAACAAACTTTCCTTAATTTTTCCATCCTTCGGAAGGATTGGCGACAAACATCGTTAACTGAACAAATATTCACGATATCTAGAATTATAAGGAAAATAATAAAGTTTTAAAGTTTCCCTACTTAACGCAACTGTCTGATATCACAAGGACGTATTTCACGCTTGAATGAGAACTGTTGTTTTTATACGAAACCAAATAATGAGCATAAGTAATAGGCGGAACTGTAGGAACGAATACCGTTCCCTAAGAGAAGATGTCACCAATAATGAGGAAGGAGGGTTTACCGCTGTGAAACGCACGGGATTTGAGATTTCTTTCTGCATCGACGTTCTTGGGAACATTTCTTGGTTCTAGTTGCCTAGCGACAGAGGGCAAGAGACAGAAACGTCACTTGAGCGTTAGAATGGAATGTTTTGTACGTGAAACCCTGCTGGAGCAGTGATTGCCTATACTAAGGCAAGGGTCAAGGGAGAAATAGCATGCGGAATGGCAGTGGAAGGAAAGAATGAAAATAAGTCGGTGATGAATGGGAAAGAGGATTTCCTTTTTATAGAAGAAAAGCTATTTAGAGAGAAAGGGATCCCTGTTATGAGGCTGCGAATTCTAACAAAGACAGATGAGTAATATTCCGGTGAAACCGGGATGGATCAAGAAAGGAATGGATGGCGTAGTAATATAATTCGGTAATATTATACGTAAAACGTATAACTAAAAAATATGGATATTTAAGCCTAAATAAGAAGGCAAAACCAAGATTCAGCTTATCAATGTCTTCTAATTGGGCATACTTCATGGTTATCGTCTTTTGCGGATCTCGTGTACTAAACTAGTTCCTCTAAAGCTAAAATTATACAAAATGCTATCACAAACGTTTCTAAATTCTAGATTATACGATTTTGAAAATTTGTTTACGAAAATGTCCTTTTTTGGAAATATATTTGAGTAATGTTATAATATATTAATTATAATAATATTATATAATAATATTATATATAATATTATACAATAATATTACTTTGTTAATTATAATATATTATAATATTACTGAATTAATTATAATATATTATAATATTACTGTAATATATTTGAGAACGTTAGAATTTCATAAAAATGTTGTTCGGTTATCGTCCTCATATCAATGATATTTCAGTGGAAAGTAAAATATATAGCACGATAAACAAGTAACCTAAATTAAGGAGTTTCTAATTAATTAAGTTCGATTCGGTATCTCGTTTGAATATTAACAGTGATAATTTTAGTTTAGCACCGGCTTTAATCTATGCTAAATATATGACACCGGAAACTGTATCATTATTGATTGATTAATGCTTTGTTGCAAGTTATAATTAGTTTAGTTTACCACGAAATTCATGTCATCAGGTCTTTTGGTAGAAGTGGCGTCTAACTAACCAAGCTTCAAGAGTAGAGAGTTCCTAGTTGAGCGCTAATTGAACTTAGACCATAGACCATCCCCCTCTACGAAAACAAGATCGTTACGTATCTTGTTACTTTATAAACAACAAGCATACTTGGGTGCTTCCAAAACGATCCGAGGTTACAACTATTAACAAAACTATATTCATGGTAAAATAATAAATCTCCTTACCATCTTAAATTGAAAGTGTATAAAACCGTTTATAAGAACGGTCAGAATATCTTCAAAATGATTTCCGTATTATTTACGTTTAAAATATAAATTAATAAATAAAAAACGTTAAATTAATGTACTATAGACGATTAAAAAATTCCATGGACAATATATAGTCTAGAAATTATTTCCAGCTATTCTACAGCTCATTTAAATCATTTATATTTTACTTCGGAAGCAAAACTATTAATTAAATTTATTATAACTATATCATATTAATTTTTTATTTGTTATAAAGCAGATTTTAAATCCTTGGGTGAAACATACATGTATACATAAATCCCGTACTAAAAACTGAAATTCACTAAAACATCGACAAAAACGAAAATAAGTATTTAACTGATTAGTAAAATTGAGAAGTATTGTGGTGAGATAGTACTTCACTTGTCACTTTTTCTTTACGTCAACTATTTGGATCAACAAAACGATTACATCAATTATCGAGATGGTATTGTGGATACCAACATAATAATTATGAAATAAAACTTAGGAAATTTTATGAGTTAATACTTTATAGCAATAGTAATATATTTTGCTAAATTCATATGATTTCAATAATTCAATGAACAATCGTTTTTCAATGAATTCAATGTGATTGAAAAAGTATAGTAAAGGAACTAGAAATAAGAATCAAGTCTAAAGTATCATTTTGAAATCTGTCCTCTTCCATTCACCATTAATTTTTGAATTGATTCGTTTATCTTGAAAGGACTTAAGGAGATCCATTAAAATCCTCCTTCAGAAGGATCTTAAAACACTAAAATGGAAAGATATCGAGTGGGTGGAATAAAAAATTGCAAATGGAAATTTGAGAGGTAAAAAAGAAAAATTCCAAGTGAAAGCATTATGTACATAATATTGAGTGTGGTAAAAATCATAATAGCTCGGATTGAAAAGATAAACTTGGAAGGATATTATGTTGAGAAAATGATGAAATCTTTAAAAATCTGATAAAAAAGACGTACCCCTTTACTCTGAGTAACACATTCCATGAAATAAACACCGAAAAATTGTTATTTCATGTTGCCCGAATATATTTTTCTTTCGTTTTTCAACAAACATTCATGTAATTCATAAATCTACCATATGATATTACATGCCTTAGACATAAAAATTCTTTGGAAATTACGGGTATAATTTAATCATTGTACGTGCTGTTCCTTTCATGTATCTACAACCAATACTCCTGCTCTGATTCATAAACTTTTAATCAATATCCATTCAACTCCGCGTCCATTTATTTCATTCCATCTCCGTCGCATATGACAACTCTCATTAACTTTATCATTTTTCACGCTTTATCAGTATCGTACATCTCTCCGTCTCCATGACAGCGCTTGCCGTTGATTTCCCATTCATCCAAACACATCGCTTGTCAATACGTGCGCAGCAGAGAGATTTTGATATTTGAAATAATATTCACTCGCAACCCTTATTAAAACGACACATTTTCATATAAATTCATACCGATTCACGAAAGTCACGAATCAACAACGTCGATACGTTCTCAACCCAATTACTTCATTAATCTTTCCCTTTTTCAGCTCTGCTAGACGCATAACGCCCCGCTACCCAACCTTAGATCGCGTCACGAGGCATGCATACATCTGAATGCATAAAATCTTCGTAAATGCGGTTATCCACGTGGTAACGCCCGCTTAAAACAACAAAGGGTAGAGAGAAGCCCCGGGGACGACGGGAAAAAATGCGGGGTCAGGAGTGGAATTCGGGGATCGAGGTTAGGTCTACGTAATGTGCTGGCGACGACACAGGTCGCGGCGTTGGCCGGTGGCTTTACGGGCGTTGGGGGGGGTTTGACCCTGTTACCGAGCGGGGAGCATGTTAAGGAAGGCGGCGGAAGAGCCAAGGGGGGGAGATGACAGGAGGTTAAGCGGGATGGCAGACTTCTGCGGGAGTTGCCGGCACCTAAGAATGTCTCCTCCCCGTCGAGAGATACTTCGCCAAACTACGGAAGCGGTTATGCTCCGCAAACATTATCTGGCAAAGCGCTACCAAGTCTGATTTCGCCTGGTGAGAATTGGATCCCGCACGCGAGTTACGCCATACTAGATCGGCTGAGCCTTCGTAATGTTCGTTTGCTGATTATTTATCTCGCGATCCACGATTATAAACATGTGCCTCTATCCGGCAGACTGTTTGCCGCCGATGCTTGTGTAGCAGCTGCAGATTTAAGTCGATGACGTCAATTTAGTAGCGCATAGCGACGCAAATGAGATCCTAGCGAAAGAAATCGAATCACGTATCTTGCCGCACGATTCGCTTAGATGTCAGGTTCTTGTCGTATTTTCATAATGATGTGAACAGAAACATGAAATTTAAATCGCGACGACTGCAAAAACAGTTTCCGTTATGGATATGCCCTAAAAAAATGTCAAATTAACGATGAAATTTTAAATCCTTATTATAAATTCTACCAATAACATAGCTGATCGAAGTATTTTAATGAAAAACAATGAGATAAGTAGTACATTAAGTTCTTTTCTACTGTAAATGCTCTCTTTTTATTCCAAACAATCACATTCATATTTTCAACTGCTAAAGCTATCTATATTAAATAAATATTACCTAATATCATCTAAATTATATTAATCCTGCTCTCAAATCTTCAACTAATGAAAAACACACATAAAAAATAATTAATAAAATAAATTCATAAAATTATATCCCTTAAATCAAAATTCATACAAAAATAAAATAATCTCTTATGGTGATCCATATTCCGTGATGACTAGTGCAAGAAATACCTATTTATTTCAATAAAAATTCATTCCGATAACTATTAATTACTTCTATCATAAAACGAATTATATATATTTTGATTTCGTACTTTCTAAACTGTGCCAGATTGTAAAAAGTACCGACTTATCCCGAAATCCAAAGTTAATAAGAAGAAAAAAGCAACCTGAACACGTATCGAACAAGGAAACTGGTTCGTGCTACGCGATAGCCCATTTTTTGTCGTTATCGAAGTTAGATGTGTCAGTGATAATTCAGCATAATTTATTCAGGCATCCGCTCGCAGTTGTCCAACCGAGCTCTACTTTCTGTTGAAAAATATTATGCTTTTACGTCCGCCCGTTCCGAAGAAATACCGGAACATTTTCTCTTAGGGTACGTCTGACCCAGTAAGTACTCACTACATACCCCGTTAAAAATTAAAAGAAAGCAGTAGTATTGTTCAAAGCACCTCGAAAACACGATATTTTACATGTATGGGTCCTCGGGGGTAATTAGAACCCAGAACGGCTTTTACCGAGGACTCAGGGCTATGGCTTTAACCCACTCGAATATCGTGTAACAAAATATAACAATCTGAGTGAATCCCTTAGAGGCAGATGAACGTGTTTAAAAAATAAAATATCCAAAATTCCCATTACGCTTTGATATGATCGTACATGAGTCCATCAATAAAGCACTATATAGACTTGATGGAAGCTAACTATTTATCAGAGGAGATTTTCCTAGGACTCTCTATGATATCTACAGTTTATGAAATCAACTTACACGAAAATTTTGCAGAGTCTTCCTCTTCTGCCAAATAAACTTACAATAGATATAATTATCATCAAAATTGTACATCATTGAACTAATAACTCTCTCAAAGAGACGTAAATCTATAAACAAATTATAACATCAAGTTAATGATAACTTATACCAGATATCGCCAGCTATCACTAATCGATAATCTCCTAACTTTTTATTTAAGCTCTATCCAAAAGAATAACAATTCAAATGGTACAATGTAAGTAGAGGGTTACTTAAATGCTACACTATCTGACTCTAAGATGTGATCATTGTATTGAATAGTACTTCATTTGGGCAGATGATAACCATAAAATTCTTAAGCTGCACATAATTGTCTTCATCACAAAACTAAAGTGTTTTGAAGCTGTCCCTCCTGAAAAATCTATGCCATTAATTATACAAAATCTGACAGCTGTATTGTGAATATATACTCTAAATCTCCTCACTTAATCACCCGTCGTGTTAGCTTACTCGTACAGAAACTGCCCAAAGTTTCGAAACAAAAAATGACCTCAAAAAGCGGAGATGGCACCCAGATATGTTAAAAATGAAAAGTTTGAGAACATACATCTTTCCCGCTTCCGGATTGGTTCCCCCAAACAAGCAATTTATCCATATTCCTGCTCGACGTGAAGATCGAACGTCAAATTTCATGAAGATCCATGACGAGAAAATAAATATTGCGCGAGTGGGAAATCACGGGAAGAGATAGTGGAAATGGAAGATGAGTAAGAGGTCGGAAAAATATACATGACATATGCAATAAAAGACAGCAAAAGTCCAGAGGGAAAAGCATGAAGATTTCTGGCGATGCCGAGGGACACTGGCGGAAGTACCTTTCGGACGGACCTAAACGGACGGCCTTTCGAACCGATGTGGTTGATTGCGAGGCGAAGAATAACATGCGTATTTCCATTGTTTTTTGATAAATAAAATTGTGAAAAATCATAGCATTCACTTGTTAAAGATGTCTTGTATGAATAGTAAGTCGATCATTACATAGTTTGCTATCAAGGGTGTGTGTATATGTAAATACATTTATATCTTAAAATATGAATGATTACTTTATGATACGAACATACCGATTTCCTCATGTAATGAATTTAACTCATGCTTCTCTCTATTTAATATTCGTAAAGGCAAATAATGCATATATAAAATGCGTTTATTAACTTAATGACTTTATCTACAGTAACTCCTTCGCTTACGATAAATAAAAAGATCTAAACAAAAAAACACCTGGGCTCATTAAACTCCTATTAATACTCTCTTTAAGAATTAACCATATTTTCAGATGCAATTATTTTCAAATCATTGGGCTAGAAGATTTTCCTTTAAAAAAAAGGTTTTATTCAGTCGCGCTGGGTCTTTGGCAAAGTAATCTTTAGGAAAAGCATTTTCACTAATTAATTTCTTTGATAACACCTTCAAAATTTAGGTTCATAGGAAACTTAAGGAAAAAACTTAACGATAAATTTACGAAAAACCTTTCATTATGCTACTTCATAGTAGTTTTATCCTCTGAAAGTACTAGGTATAATATAGATAGTAATTTTATTATAAAATAAAGTTAAGAACCTCGTCTTTAATATCATAAAATGATATATTTACCTATTCTCTTCATTTCTACGAAATTCAAATGTACTATATATTAATAATATGAAATACTTATTGAGCAAACAATACTTTTTAGGCATGAAAGCCGTAATTAATCTGATGAATCTCCATGCTTCATTCTATAAACTACTATACGAAAATGCTTCTAGAGAGATACGTCAGAGAATTATCACTTCCGAGCGTTGCTAAAGATTTAAGGCAAAATCTGGAACAGTCTAATCCAAGATTCTAAAACGCTTAGACAATAAACGATTCTCAGATCCATTTATAAATCGCCAATAGCTCTGCCGCTCTAGAAACTATCCATCTAGCGTATCCATACAGGAAAAAGCTGGATATACACGCAGACAATCGGCTTTTAATGCTAAACGAGTCCATAAAATAGTTCACAAACGAGAAATGAACGCCTTTTCATAGAGCAAGTGTAGTCCTCAACACTAACGTTAAGCCTGTAAATCATTGTTACGCTGGTATTATTTATTGGGTCTTGAGATGAATCAAAATAGCGTTTCGCGGTCAAAATACTAAATATTGGCAATAGATCACTGTTATTTCGCCCGACGCCTCTCTTAACGCGGGCAATAACCACAGATGTGTGCAAATCCTCAGTAATACGATGATCCGACAACAGCGAAGGAACAAATAGGGTATGGAATATAAATCACTCTGCTTAATCTTTTTAAGGAAAAAAACTTTAATCGTTCGAACAGAGTTTGCAAATGGAAGATTATTTAGACTCCTATTCACAACACCTAGAACTTTGGAATTTTTTTATTGCATCTCCGTAGCCTTTTAAAACAAGATTTACGGGGGAAGTAATTTAGGTTCTCTATCGAATATGAATAGGAAATAAAGACAATGAAATAGCAATGGTTAAAGAAATAATTTTTGACAAAAAAGTTATAATATATATTAATTAGTGGACTAAAATCAATATAATTAAAGATTTTGGAGAATAAGAGATTAAAATATAGAATATAAATTTATGGCTGATAAAACGTTTAAGAAAATTTTCACTTAAACAGTTTAGTGAAGACAGTAAACAATATATATATATATATATATATATATATATATATATATATATATATATATATATATTATATTTTCAATATGTGTCGAATATCATAAATCAAAAATTCGTAGGAAATAGTTTGATAAAATATTGAACAAAAGAATTAAATGAAACAGCAGTAAATAGTAATTAAAAAGAGAATAACAGTGTTTTTAGAATATGGTATCCTATCTTCATTTTTTTTAATACCAAAGATAATTTTAAATTAAAATTACAAATTTTAAATATAATTTTTATACAAGCTAAATTTTAGATGAAACACATTTTACTTAATTAAGGATATAAATATTATGATAATATATTATATTTTCATCGAGATTTTTTCATTTTTCATGTGATTAATTTATAATAGACAACTCTGATAATACATTGATATTTAGAGGATTATTTTAAATTCATATTTTTTATTGATTGTTTCATTCCGACTCCTTTAATAATTCGCAAATTTTAAAATTGAGTATGCTCTGCAAATGAAACTCGACGCTTTCTGAGTATATTTTAATACATTTTTAAAAATAATTTAACGATGTTTTAAAGAGAAAAATAAGTTTAAACTGTATCTGATAAAGCTTTTCAAAAGCAATGCTTTTAATCATTGGCTCAAAGCCAAAAATTGATAATAAATGTGATGGTAATAAAATAACTATTTAGTCTAGTAATATTTTAATTGGATTTAATTAGTAGAACTTGAGCAATCTAGGCGTATTATTTTTACATTCACTCCTGGATAAAAATTATCGTAATATTTCATTTAAAATTAATGTGCATAACATTCCTCTTTAAACCTCTAATACGAGTGAAAAGTATTTTTCCCTGTTATCCTAATAGAATTCTGAGAATCCATCGCTGTAGTCGCGTTAGAAAAACTTAATAAATTCCTCTGTCATAACACTGACTCCGTCATGACATTATCGAATAAAAACTAGAAGAATCTATCAGTAAAATGAATTTGAACGTTTCGCTTTTTATACTCCTTGCAACTTCCATAATAAACCATAAAAAAACAAGCATTGTAATCCAATAGCCGAGAGAAAACCACTAGATTCCTTCGACCCTTGTTATAACTTGTATTAAATCTCTACTTAACCCGCGGCGACATAAAATTTCCCGAGAATCATAAAAAATTGACGGTCCCAAATCCAGACCTTGTGGAACCCTATCTCTCATGGGATCTCGCTTTGATTTTTCCGACCGCAACACCTTCCCGCGACGAAGTGTCCTAACCACAGGCTGGTAATTATTCCGGGAGAGCCACTGCCCAATTAATTAGCGAAATAAAGAGGATGGAATGCCAGTTAACGGACCCCATCAATCCTTCTTCCGGGAAGAGAGCTTCGGAAAATCGATTCGCGTACGTTTCATTGCCCACTGGAAAGAGGAGGATGACTGAGGAGCGGCGATAAAGACGGGGAGGCATTCGTATCTCGCCTGGAGCGACGCATGCCTCTCTACGGTGAGTCATGCGTGCTGCTGCCGTCCCAGGGGTCACAAGGGTCAAAAAGTGTAGGGCACAGCTATTGCGCATTCTTAGCAATCTCAGCTAGACGCAAGGTGACGACATAGCTTAAATTGTATCCCAGATGTCCGTGCTTCGATTGCTTTATTTTTATTCATGATTCCAAGCGCGCATATCCATTGCAGATTTGGGTTCGGAGTTACGAATGCAAATTTCGTTACTGGCTGAAATTTTTCGCCCAGAATACAAAGATATTTTACTCGCAATTTAATAATACTCCATTTGAATATGAAATTAACAAAATAATATAATAAACAATTCGCGTCCATCTTTGTACAAGGTATTGTATTAATATCAAATTACGTTTCCACTAGATTAAAAGAAATAACGAGAAAAATTATTTGAAATTCTTTTCATGTTGCTCTTTTAAACAATAATAAATACCACGTAAATTCTAGAGGAAATTTCATACTTAACTATCTTACAAGTCGACCTTATATTCATCAAAGAACGACATGTAGCGATGTATCATAAAATTGATTTTATGCCGGTTGAATATTCGATACTTGATTCCAAAAACATCTTCGATCAATTCGACTGAAGCACTATATCCTCATCATTTGTCATGACATATGCTATCCGTTTCCACCCTCATAAACTCCAGCGGCAAAGTTCGTCGTGACACATAAAGACAGTTCTGTTACCATTCAATCAAATGACAGATATGTATGTGGAGTGAATACTTCACGTGACATTTCAGAAAACATATCCATATAAAATATTGCTGATGGTTGTAAAAAAATCAAAGCGCTATAAGATTCATTTGCAAACATTCCAACAATGTAATTCATTAATTAAAATCATGGATGCTATTCATTTCGCAATTGCATTAAGTTTTCAGGAGAGTGATATAGAAAAGTATGCATTTGCTGAAAATTTTATATTATTGAGACCTCATCACTCTATTATATGGTGCTGCTTTAGAATAGTAAAATTATCTAGCACATGATCGATTATGACCTAAAGAGAGATTATTAAGAGAGATATTAAGTGAAGAATATTCATCTAAACGAAATGATTATTAATAATACTATTTCAATAATTAGATGGATGAGAATGTCCTCTCTTATCTATTCCTCTGAATGAGATGCGTATGATTCTATGATGATTTGAGACAAAATAAATAACAATCCCTATAAATATGTATATTATTAACTATTTCGAATTTAGCTCGTTCAAAGTAATTAATCGATCCCTGCAAATGATATATAATCAACGATACAGTAAAATCCTCAAATAAATCTTTCAAAATATACTTTAAACAATTGTGGAAAATAATCCAAATATACGAACATCAGATGGTATATACACATAATCATAAAAGAATATAATAACGAGCAGACAGCTCTTTGTGGCCATCTCATCATCCCCTCACGACTTTCCTTTCATCTTCTTTACCCTCCTCTTAACCGCACACTTTCCACTCCCATCTTTCTCAGCCATCGCCCACTTTTTTGGCTCTCGTGCTTTAATGGCTGCCAACATTTCAAACAAAAGATTTATTGGCGCCGCCGTCGTCTCTCTTTTCCGCGATGGCGCATAGAGGATTTTATTTAGCGGAAGAATGCTTCTCTGAAGGTACTCGACGGGAGACAATAAAAGCGAAGATAGGCATCGGGGTTCTCCTCACTTCACGGAACGCTCTCCAAGTGAGCGATCTGTAATGTATTTGCTGCCTTTCAAACGAAAGGATCCCATTCGCGATACAGTTCGTCGGCCCACGTATCGGATGATACGTCTCGTGCGTCATCGTAATTGGAAATGAGAATCGAAACTCGTCTTAAACAATGCAATGTTTTACGAGGATGAAAACAAGAAAAATTAAACTTATTGAGTTGCGAGGATACCTTTAAGTATACGACAAATTAGGGTATAACGTGATTTAGCCGGACACAAATGCAGAATACAGGTACGTCAAGTAAAGAAACTTATAGGCAAACTTAAAAAATGCGATATTTTACGATTGAAACTAGAAAAATTGAATTTCTTAAGTTGCGAGGATACCCTTAATTATACGATAAACTCATAAAATTATAGAATTACGTGATTTATTCGAGACACAAACGTAAAAAATAGGTACGTCAAGTAAAGGAACTTAAAGGCGAATATAAACAATGCGATTTTTACGAGGATGAAAATTTAGAGATAATATAAAATAATTTCTTAAGTTGAGAGTATACCCTCTATAATTAAACAAATCAGAGCGTAACGCGATTAAATCGAGAGACAAAATTTAGAAAATAGGTTCGTAAATAATATTAATAGCAAAAGAATACTCCCTTAAATAAAATTAGGCTGTGTCACACATGCAAGAAGTATCATTACATAAGATTCAAGTTCAATATTTCGGTACTTCTTTAGGCTTAAAGAATCATTCGCAAGCAAGCTTAGCTAAGGTAGTTCCTAATGGATTGTTTATCTCATTCTCACTATAAAGTCAGTGCATTAGAATTTAGATATCTTTTCTTATTCATTTAACTTAATGATTCATATTCCTGAGATGGATTTTTAAAAGAATGTCTATAAATTTCTCTGTCCCAAAATACAAACAGGTTTAGGCCTATGTTAACATAAAATTATCAATTCTTTAATTTATGTATAAATATTATTATTGGACCCTTTATACGGTAATGTTAGGCTCAGCTGGTCCTCTATAATACCTAATCCAACCTATTTATGAATAATGTTACCTAATTAAGCTTCTTTTATTACTTTTTAAATTCCCTATTCATGCAATTATGAATATTTTATGGGCCCTTAAATACTGCGGTTAATTAAATGCCACGAACAAAATTAATTGTACTTTGGCTATATAAAACAGTGGAGTAATTTCATTGATAAGAAAAATAAGGTTATTTATAAATATTGCTATATGGATCGATACCATAAAATGATGATCCTGGCTTATTAAAATGTCCATTAGATGGCACTATTCCAGGATTTGTGTCAGCTGAGCCCGCATAAACTAGTCCGGTGTGGGTTCAATTATCTTAAAACCAGCAATTGCGATAGATTTGATAATACGATAGCATTAGTAACATGAGCACATAAAACGTGATAAATTAATATCAGTAAATTCGACAAATTATATAGGACATCATTCCAATCAAACAAAATAAATTTTTAGTGTACAGTGACATTAATAAACCCAACATAATTAACACTCCAATACCATCGTAAGCAAAATAAAGCGAGACCATTGGATATAGATATACAATATCTATGACGCATCTGGCATGTGAGGTATTAAAGTGGAAAGAAATTGTTCCCTGGGATTTTTTACAGATTCAAAACAATTATTTTCTTTGGGGTTAGGTAGATGTCCCTATTCTGTAAAGTTTGAAGTTAATATTTCAAAAACTATTATAACTACTTTCGGTGATAAATTGAATGAGGTATCCCAAGCTACGAGAAATATTAACTCTATTTCGAAAGTAAAAAGGACAACTGTGGCTGCAATAAATGAAATTCAGATTCAGCTTTAAAATCCCTCATCTTATTTCTCTTAATCCGCTCATTAACACACCCCTGATAGGAAAGAGTTATTCCTGCACCTAATCAATTAATATTATTTACTTAATATTTCTAATATTATTCTATATTTATTTATATCTATTCTCGTCTCTTTTTTAATTTAATATTTATTTCGCTTGTTAGTAATTCTGTTCTAGCTGTTAACCCTGTTGCAAATTTTTCTACACACGTTACTTTTGGTGAAACGTCACAAAAATTGTAGAAATTATAGGGCCCTGAGTTAAAATAACTCTACTGTAAACATTCATTTAGTTTTGCACGCGTATACATAACTTTTATCGATGCGTTAAGTATTTTTCTCTCAGCTTTAGTTTAAGGATGAAGACAGGCTAAATAGTGATACGATTACAATAAGTTATGTTCATTCTCGAGTCCATGTGACTACTTTTTATGTCCGTATTTCCTTATTGATTTTGTGAGGTCAAACCGGTCACAACATTCGTTCAGGGAGGTCACCAATTTATTCAATCTAAGGTGTGAACATCTTTTCAGAGGCTAGCAATCGAGACCCGCGACCCTTTTAGCAAGTCAAACACCTTACCCACTCTCTTATGCGCATACATTAAACTTAAGAAAGTTTAATATAAATATCCAACTTGAGAAGGTCTGTTATAACAGTGGGTTCAGATAACCCGAAACAAAAGAACAAGGAAATAACATCGTAACTTATATAAATTAATACTTCCGTAGAAACAAAATAGGAGAAAGGTAAAAAATTTAATTTGCGAACTTAAACGGAGATGTTTCGATATAAATTGCAACTCAAGGGCGACCATAAGCCTGAAAATAGCTAATACCGAGTAAAATAACTACTTCCAAATCTCAATTTGGTTTTATTCGTTAGAAAAACGACAAGGATTAAATTTGAATCCCATTGCCCCGTATAGAATTGTTCTGCTATACGCGCTCATAAAGAAATGAAAAGGATATGCGTTCCGCTATGGGAATTTCTCATAATATAAATCCAAATTTTAAGCGTCAATGGAAAATGTGCTGGAGAAAAAATTTCGCATTTCTATGCTTTACGCATTAACAACTGGACGAAAGTGACGAAAGGAGAGCGTCACGTGGAAACAAGATAAAAACTAAACGAAAAAAAATACTGCAGCATAGCGCACGCATATCTTGATCTAATAGCTATGAGTTGGCCGACTTCCTGAACTGCATTTCTAGCTAAAAAAATACTTCGCCAAAGTACACACATTTTGCTAGAGATGAAAATAAAGTCGAAGTATACAAAACTTCCAAACCGTACTATCGAGAAAAACTCATGCAAATTCATGCTAGGGATAGTTTAACGCATTCGCTGCAATCACGAAATTCTGAATACAAATCTTACTGAAGTATACACAGATAACTTATGCATACCGAAAGGAAGGAGTTAAGAAATTCTTAACTCGTCATATTTTTGCATCTGGTATATTTTCAGTCGATTATATTTATGATAAATTTAATTAAAATATTTTATAGATAAATGCCAATTGATGTCACAAAGTAATTGATTTATTTCTATTTTCAATAATTAATCTCAATAATTGAAGATTTTTCTTCATTCCTTTCACCCCACCTATAATCGTATACGGGTGAAATCAAATGGTTCTATGAAAATGATTACTAAGAAGTGCTAAGATTAATAGTCATATAATGAATACTATGAAATAAAGAAACACTACTAAGAAGACTAAAGTTGGGACGTCTTCGGTCAATGAAAAGAAATGTATAATATTTTTTATCTTTTAGTATGTACGCTTATATGAATGTATTTTATTGATTGAGAAAATTCTGTTAATACTACGATACAAATTATATCTAATATATTACTTTCAAGAAAAACGCCCAGAAAGTAAACCAAAACTAATGTAAATTAAACTCGTAGTGTAGGGCAAAATAAATATGGAAAATTCCATCTTAAATATTGGTTAAAAAACATTAATAGAAAAACAACAAACATGAAGTTGAACTGTGAATTATAACAGTCAATAAGTATAAAGAGACACTGAAGTGAATTCCAAAATGTTTAAAAGATCCAAAATATAAAGAAGTTTTGTAAGTAATAATTACAGTTTGAAATGTGTGTAAAATATTCTCGAGCTTCAAAAGTTCAGTAAGACATGGAATGAAGATAGAGGCCAATGCGGAAGGAAAACTCGGAACTCACACAAACCGTATTTACACCATCATTCTTTATACGAGAACGATGAAAAATAAATTCCGCCTCTCCGACGAAGAATAACAGGTGGAATTATGAGCGGAACTTGGCGACGGACCCAATTACAAGATTCGACTGAAGAATCGCGCCTCTTTGAGAAGAAACTCGAATGTCTAACGCGAAAATACCTTCGAGGAAACTTCTCCAAGAATTGAAATTCATTTAAAAGTGGAATGTAGAACTCTTTCGCGGGAAAATTGCCTCCATCGGAAACTTCGTTTCGTGCGAACAAATAAGAAGTGGCATCTCGCTGCAAAAATGTTTCGAATAAACTTCTTCTTGGCGATTAATATTTATGGGTTCTTTGAAACCCGATTAGTCGAGAATTCTGTTCCGTCGTACTTAATGAGATTCTTGAACCCTTACTGTAGTCTCAGGAGGGCGGACAAAATTTACATTTCCAAAGTTTGCGTAGATGGTTCTAGGTCGAAGTATGATACAAAATTATATCGATTCTTACAAGGTTTGCTCGCGTTCACTCGTTTCAGAACTCTTAGAGTTTGAACAAGAATTTTAATAGACACTTTTTAGGGCATATATGTTTGCTCAAATGTATAACTTGCTTTATAGATCGATACTCCGTAGCACAAACTTCTATTTTGAATTCACACACATTATTGGGGTGGGACTCGTTAGATATTAGAAGGTATTTAGGTAGGTTAGAAACTCTTTATAAAAGCGTACTGTGAGTAGTCAGCCGTCATGGGTAGATATCGGAGACAAATTAAAAAAGGCAACTGACTACAAGAGAAGGAACTATAGTTATAAAAACGAACCGCTGTCGCAGAGGATAACTTTGGTAAATATTTGTTTTGTAACCGGAGCATAGAACAATGGATCGCGTTGCCTGCGAATATCTTTCAGCCATTCAATCCGCGCGTGCAAACTTTTACGACAAAGTTGGGAAAGATGCTATAAAACAAAAATGAGTGATGATGAATTAGTGAATGAAGTTAAAGTGTCAAAAATTGTTATAGTGTGGTAATAAATGAGAATGATTTAAAATTCTAATG
This sequence comes from Pantala flavescens, assembly GCA_020796165.1. Classification (NCBI taxonomy): domain Eukaryota; kingdom Metazoa; phylum Arthropoda; class Insecta; order Odonata; family Libellulidae; genus Pantala; species Pantala flavescens. The sequence continues at coordinate 19,338,729 of CM036879.1, read as the reverse complement.
CATATTTATGTTAATGGAGCGTATTGGTTTCAATCGGTTAGATGTTTTGTTTGTTGAATTTTGTTGCCTCCGGACCGATATCCAATCGCAACAATTAAATTAATAATTATTATAAATATATAATAAACAGTCAAATTAAAAAATATTTTAACATAAAACCGTTTATATCCATAAATAAAACTAACCAGTACAACTGAATTCTAATTCTATATGGATCACCATCAATGTCTGAATTATATCTCACTAACCTTTTTATTACACTTAAATGTTTAATAACTTCAAATACTTATTATTCTACTAAATGTATACCGTATGTATGCCGATAAGACGTACTTTTTTTTCTCTAAAATATGCTGTAAAATTAGCCTGCGTCTTATGCGCCGATGGTATACGGGTATCACGGTTATAACTTCGTCCTATAATAAGCAACCGTTTTGACAGAATAAATAAATACGATTAAGTATTTTTTAGTGTTTCAAGTATTGAAAATTGTCCAATTTATTAAAAATTTTGATAATAACTTTTTTTTAAATAATTTAAACCTACGATTTTCAAACCATGCTAAATACTTGCTCGCGTTGGCAAGGGAAAACGGTTAAGTTGGCAACTGGTCTATGTTCTGTTGGCAAAATTGTAAACGTTAGGTTTGTCATCTTGCTTACGTTAAGTTGGCCATATGGTCTGTGTCAGCTTTGCCAACTGGAAAGATTTAAGGTTTCAGTATGTTGATGTCTAACTTCCTTCAAACAATTCCCGGATAAATCAGAAATGCATACAATGTAGAATGTTTAGTTTAATCTTGCAATGGGTGCTGTTCTATCATAAAGACTTTCAAAAATTGTGGAATCAGCAATGCGCTGGATAGAAGTGAAGATGACATTTTGTATGAGGAAAGTGACGACTCGCGAAAAAATATCTACGCGCATGATTTTATCAGCAGTGATGAGGAGTTTTTTGGGTTCTATGATGAATAAACTCTGATATATTTGCTTATTATTTTTTAATATTAAAGTTCCGTTTTTATGTAAAATGTTTTCCTTAAAATTCTTTTCTGCATTATCCAAGTATTTTAGATTATTTTCGTAAATTCTAACCTGAAAAATCCAGGTGCGTCTTATGCGCCGGTGCGTCTTATAGGCCGGGAAATACGGTAATTATTTAAATGACTGCCATATCATCACTCTAATTTTAATCTCCGCTTAATGTCATACAAACATGATTGAAAACTCTTTACGTAACTAACATTCTTCAATTTAAAACAAAGCCACGTTTAATTTGCGATATTTCCTTGAAGAGAAATGTGCTTGGCTTGCCTCAACAATTTTCCATATTCAGTTTCCGTGAAATTTCATTATGTCTTTTGCTCTCCTTAAAGATAATTTTTGGCTCAAAGCCATGTAAATCAAACAGAATTGAAAAATGAACCTAAACTTCCTTTTCCACTAAGGTAATTTACCGTAAATTACATAAAAACTTTATTGTAAGTATCTTCAAAATAATCAAAAAAATATTAAAAACATCCATAGATTAGATTGACCGAAATTTCATCGCGTACAATTTCCACTAATAATAAAAAACATTAATAAGAAATTCATACGATACATATTTTTCCTAGCATTAAACCCTAACCTTCTCTCGACCTAAATTCCGTATCTAGAGCAGAAATACGACTTATTACACACAGAAACCACATAAAAATACATTAAATCCTTGACCATTCCGTATTCCTATACCTGACAGGCCTTTAATCAATCAGAAGAGTTACAGAAAGATGATAAGCGCCTAGGACTGGATGATTCATCATCACGTCGCGATCCATTAAAAAGAATCGAGTGATGAACGGCGGAATCAATCGGCGTGAAAAATCTGGCGTGCGAGGAAGAATCAAATTGCAGAGATTCCACGGAACGGAAAGAAGAGTACCAATCGGAAACGCGACAAACATAGGAGGCGAATTGATATTTCAGGAGGCAAGTCGACGATCGATTTGTTTGAAGTTTCGAAAGTGGGAAAGAGAGTTTGTTTTCCTTTTTGGATTGGAGAACGATGGAGCGTCACGTGGGACTGACCGGTAATAAATGAAGGCGAGTGTGTCAGAGAGGTTCGAAATAAAATTAAAAGAGGGCGGTTGCAAAGGGATTGAGGTCGAAATCCCGGGGGAAAATGGAAGAGAGGGATCGGTTTGAGGGAAGAGGCGACTTGAGGTGGGAAATTTGGAGGCCGAATAAGGTATGCTTAGAGGTTGAGGTGGAACCACTGCTTAATAGGAATGAGATGCGACCGCAGAAGCGATGGGAGATGGAACGGATTGTGTCTTTGAGGGAGCACGGATTTTATTGTTGGCATCATCGCTTGTTGAGGATGTGCAAAGTGACTTCGAAAAGGGAATATTTCGAGTCAATCGCTGCTTTGAACCGTACGATTGAGTTTCTAAAGTTCTAATATACGTGTCTAAACTTGACTTGCAGAACATTTTTAGACCTAAATTTTCGTAAAGAACTATTAAAAAGTTTGTAGAGAAATGATAACGGTTTAATGATCAAATAGTTTGTTCTCATCTTAAGTAATTCTTTTATTTCTTCCCTATTCTGTACTAATTGAATAATATAAATAAAAATTAAATTTATCGTTTATTAAAAACCAAAAACTACCATTCGTAGGAGTGAAAATTTTAACTAACTCTCTTTCTGGTTACGAAGGTTAAATAAAAGAGAATAAATTAGCGATTTGACTGGATGAAGAATCCAAGGTATATAGAATGCTAAAATTTACCTTTTTTACTCTCTTTTTGATCTCCAGTTGCAATAGTACCTTACGGTTTTATTTTTACACACTTTATTTAATGTTGAATCTCTATTTTCAATTAAAATTTACCTTACATTCAGAAAATATTTACATCAATTATTTCATCAGCTCTGTAATAAAAGATATGTTTCAATAAATTTCAATACTTAGAACCAATGCTCATTCATATTTCAAAGTAGCTTTCGCATTCCATAAATAGACCAACTGAAGATAAATGAAGAGACAATTCTCAATATAACTCAGCAGGATAGCTTCTGAATCTAAAAAAATGTATCTCTTTATGCTTCGATTCGATAAGCCACTATGTAAATCATCGTTTCGGAATCGCCATGAAAAGATTATCCGAATTAATAGAGGTTTCCATTTTTTATAATCGTTTCCATGGAACCGAACGTCGTTCATTTTCTCCATTAAGTAATTAGATTTCATTCGATCCCCTATTTATCATCTCTATAGCGATAAAGGAAACAATGATCGGTATTTATGATTTTTTCCGATGGCGTCCACTCCCGCCAAACATCGTGTGATTCTCGTTCGGGGATTAAGGGCGAGAGAGAGAGATTAATTTTAGGCCACTTTACTGTAGAAAAAGAAGGGATCGAAATTCGGAAGGGCTTTGTCAAAAATCGGCAGAATGGGGGGGAGAGAGAGGGTTACCAATCCCGACTTCTGGGAACCTACTTTCCGCGGAACTCTTTTCAACCACGGGTGAAATATTCGGGTAAAAACAGCTTTGTGGGTCGCTGATAACGGCACAAAGGAATTGATCCGCCGGGCACCTCATTCACTCGAAATCCGTCCAAAATAGAAACAAAATCTTTTTGACTCCCGGTGTAAATTTGACCCATCCCGTTGAGTCAGAATTCGCGGAACCCTCGATGAGCAAAGAGATACCATCTTTTATATATCCGCTCATTTTATTGAAACGAGTGGTTCATGACTGAATAATCTACTTCCGGAGAACACTTAGGATGAGGAATCAAGTGCATCAAAGGCAGGTTTAATATAAAATTCAGTGTACCACCCAACAAGTGGAAACAGAGGATGCCAATATACTGCAGCCGAGGAAGATTTCGAAAGTATTAAGTTCATAGTATGAGAACAAAATTTTAATTATGAGAGAGAAGAGTATATAGTTTCAGCTTCGGTCTACAATATGAAAAATAGGCACGTATTCATTCTTCCGATTGCTATCGAGAACGAAATTTCATATCAAGCCTTACTTCCGTTCTTTTCTGGATATATAGCCATATTTATAACATACTGTATGCACTGAATATTAGCATAGGGCTCTATCAGCTTTCACTCTAACTCTCCAGGTCCCAGGTTCGAGTCTTGGTGGATCGCAATATTTTCCAATCTGAGATGAGAATTATGATGTATCTGTCCCTTGTAGGGATTAAATTTAAGAGTGTTCTTACCAAGCCAAATTTTGCCCGAATTAATAATTGCGTATTATCATTAACACCCAATTCTTTGTATACAGAAGTTTCACTAAATAAGGGCAGTAATGATTAATAATTTCCGTCGATACCTAGTGGAACGTTATCTTAAATACAAAAACCAATTAACGAAATGTAATAATATTCGTGTACACAGTAACCGATTTATCATAATTTCACCCCTTCAACAAAAACACGAACCAAAAATAGGCTACGTTTTCCACCGATCTCCTTAGAGGATTATTAAGGGTTAATAAGATGAGCTCGTTTTCAAATCTGGACGCGAGCGGTTGGACCTTCTGAATGCGGTTCAACGCACAGTTCAAGGGAGGGAAAACATCGCAAGGATGGATTTAGTGCCCGGACGAATCCTCTCTTGCGATGAAGGATGAAGAATTGGAGTGAAAGGAAAAAGGTAAGAGGAGAAAGAGGACGGGCGGATTACGTCTTGCCGAAGACCATCCGTGTAATGAGAGGATGAAAGATTGGAAATAGAGAGAGAGAGGGGTCGAGTAAAAAGACGGAAGGTCGGGAAAAGAATGGGATGATGAGAATAAGCTCTCGGCAGAGGGCTAAAAATCCGACCCGTGCGTCCGTCTATAAACTTCGTGAATGTCTCCTCGTTTATAGCCCGAAAACTCACCCCATCTCCGGACCTCTTTTGTGTAAGCTGCCGCGTTTAATATTAAAAGAATATCCCACCAGCATCATGTATCTGATTATACGTATCCTCTGACGATCGCTAGCGTGTTCCTCTGTTTACGGCATCGTTACCGCCGCGTTTGTGACCTTTTTCTCTTCTGCGTATACATACACCGTCGACTCTTTTTATGAATTTCGGATTACGTTATAGCACACCTCTTTCGCTGACTTCAGCCGTTCAATTTTAACGCGAAATTTTAACACCGTAAAAGACGACATAGATTTAAATTTCAGAGTCAATCCTTCCCTAAATTTACACCGCTGCTTTGAAATGATAAGTCCATCTTAATTAATGCAGTTTCAATTTGAAAGCTAAGAGAATTTTAACGTTTTGATCTTGTAAATAAAATACGCTCGATATACGTGTATATCTCTACAGAAAGGCGGTCTATTGAGCAATACAACCTTAACACACGCACTTTTAATGGTCTCGATCGTGAATATAATTAACTGTAGGAGTAAATTTAAAGGACGTGAGAGAGATGCCGTCCAAAATCTAATGAGGAGGGAGTTAGTAGTTGCGGTGCATAATCCTTCAGACGGAACTCGAAATTCCCTTCTCTGCTTATGCAACGACGCTACCGATAATGGAACTCGGCTATACTGTGACGATACCTCTGTTTACAGCCTTTTCGTTTACCTCAAGGTGTGCGAAGGGCTCATCATCCGGCATAATTAATGGTGTCCCCTGTTGTTGGAATTTATACGAGTGGAATTAAGTGACCTACGCAATATTTTATCCATGATTCACAAGTCTGAACATATTCACACTTTTCAAGCTTAAACTTTAATAGCTAACGTTTTTATAAAAATTATTAATAATCATATAGACTTAATAGTAGGATTATAATGCTAAAATATATTTGAAAAACTCAACTTTCAATTCTGATATAAATAACCCCAATAGACAGATCTTTTTGGAGAGATGTTTAGTATGTTATCATTCCAATGATAAGATCTCAGTTACGTAATTAACAATGGGAATTTTCTTATCAGTAAATGGACGTTTAATATTTGCCTGTATGATGTACTTCAATATGATTGCTCTGTGGGTAAATACTGCGAAATCTACGTTAAAAATTAATAATAATTCGAGTCTATGTGCGATGGGAATTTTATAAAATTTGTAAAAAATTAAAAAACTTTATCACCCAATTACGTGAGGTATCTATCTATCTATAACTATATAACTATCAACCTAATTTTTCACACCTTTCCTTAATCCTAAATCCTTAGGTTAAAAAATGAATCTCGATTGCATAAAATATAAAAAAAACTAAAATAAAATAAACTGCAACTTGTCATGAAAATGCTAGAAAACTTCAAATACATCTCGTAATTCACCACAATTTTTTCCAAAAGTACGATGTACGATATTTGGTCCTATTTGCGAGATATATTCTGTTTCACGCGATATCACAGAGAAGAAAATTTGATAAACAGGTTTGAGCAGCAGAAAGACCAGAAATCAATGACTCGATTTCTGCTTACAGATGAATAGTAGCATAAAAGGGTCAATTCAAAGATATAAATTAACATAACATAAACAACAATTTTCTGTGCTGGAAATAAATGCCACATTATCTACCGGAGATTAAAGTAAAAACAATTACATAATTGAGATAGAGACAGGAAATGTAATTGGCCTCTGGAAGAAAATTGCAGGAACGGTAAGTGTGATCGCAACCTCCAATAAAGAGAAAGGCACTCAAAAACCGACTTCAATTCCATCTCGCGGAGTAATAACAAAAGAATTAAGATATTATGGAGATGGATTTAGAAACCTTTGGGGAGGAAACAATCGGATGAAAATCACCATGCAACGTCACATTAAGTGAAGAACGCAATATTTCGAGGACAAATAGCGGTCGCATTAATGAAAGAATGTTCCTTGGGAGAACATGACAAAAAACGAATAAAACAGAGAAAAATCGCAGAGAAAATCATCAGAGCGCTGAAATAGCGACATTAAGAAGCGGCGTAATCTAGCCAAAAAAATCGAAAAGGACAGGATACTGAAGTGATAAATCAAGAGCCGGAGAAACTGAGGGAGGGATTAATAACTCCGATATATTCTTGTGATTACCGGAATATGAGACCAAAAGAGTAACTCTTATATTTTAACTCTATGGGAGGAAGAATTACGTATAATAACATCCTGTTTATAAATCAACTTACTTGGCTAATTATTTACGAGAATCCACAGTTGTGGTGGTTTTATTTAATCGGGTTAGAAGCAATTCCATCAGGTTAAAGTCCACGTGAATGCCCAAGGCTGGGGCTCGACCTTGTACTGTCCTATTAGCATCAATCCTAACGGCATTTCAGATGGGCAAAATCCGTTTATGGTAATGATTCGATTAGGAGAGAGGATTTTAGGGGTTTAAAAATCACAAGAAATCATTTACTTCACCTCCAATAATCTATGTACTTTGACGCATATTTTTCTTCATTTCGCATCTCCAAGATATCGTCTCCCTATGCACTTATGAAGCAAGGATTCATTTTTCAGGTCAAGTACCATTAGCGATTTCGTTCCACCCGTTCGAGAACCCTTGTAAAGGGTACAGAGATTCCCTAATTCGAAAATTCATTTAGAGCACGCATCGACGTGAGACTGTAATCGCATTACTGCCGCCCATCTCTCTCGCCGTGCTCCGTCTCACTTTATTATCCACGGAATCCCCGAATCAAACACGCTATTCTCTTTTTTTCGCCCTTTATTTCCGATCCCTTTGATGTTCTCGGGGCAAGATCATTTATTCGCCGCTGCGCTCCCAAACCCGTATATCGAGTCACGAAATAAAATCGACGGGAATGATAAGATGAAGAATAAGAAATGGCGCGGTTGAGGTACGCGCGGAGGGGGATGATAAGAAAACGGTTTTTTTTGCGGGGGGAGGCCAAGGGGTGGCATGGGACTGTGGAAGGGGGTGTGTCGGTTCCCTCTTCTGGTCTTGGGTGCGTCGGCGCTCGGACCGCAGCGCGCATGCGCCGCGGAGGAGACCCCTGGACCCGGGAACGAGGGAAGGAAAGAGAGTGCGAGAGAGGGTGGGGGGAGAGAGGGAAACAGAGAAAGAGAACGCCGAGGGGATGGTGCTTGGCAGTCGAGGGAAGGTTCCGAGGGTGTTAGCGCACCCTGAACTGAACCCAAAACACAAACTCCCGCTCTTTTACTCCTACCCCTTCGTCCTCCCTCCCTGCCCCTGTTCCCGTCGATCTACTGGCGAGTCCTCCGCACTTGGATTGACTCTCCATCGGAAGAGGAGCGCCGGAGGTTACGGACGCATGTAGTACGTGTGTGGCGGAGGATTGTGAAAAGAAGACGCCTTGAGAAAAGAACCAGAGAGGGGGATGTGATTCGGAGGAGTCCTTGAAGAAAGGGGGTGTTCCCCAAGGGGATGTCTTGGGACCATCTCGTTTGGTGTTTTCCACTGCGGCCGCACTTTCCTCTGTGCTCCGCCGAGGGGGTTGACGAATATTTCCATCGCCCTCAGGTGAAAAAGTGTTGTGTCCTCCGTGGTGTTTTTCTGGTGTCCGGCGAGCGTTCCCAAGGCGACGACGACGTTTGTTGTGAGAGGGACCGTCGATAATAATAATAAAACAGGAAGGGGGAGTGTCCGTCAGCGATAAAGTTGCCTCCGTTGCGAGGGGAAACAGTTCCGCGAGGGTTGGCGACCCAATGGCCACGTAGTCCGGGATCTCCTCGCGTTCTAACGGGCTGTGCTCTCGTAAATATTTCAACCCGAGAGAGAGAGGTGTAAACTTCTACCGACCCTTTCCGAGGGTTACTCTTCTCTTCACATCATCACCTCTCTGAATAGAGTCCACTTCTTAGACTCACGGTACGTTTGCTTCGCGTATTTAATTAGTGTGTGTGAATTCTTCGTGTCGTTTGTAACCCATTTCTCTCTCTCAGTGTTTTCGCTCTATTAAACTATTATTAATTTTATCTCTCATAAATATTAATTCTATTCGGGTATTAAATCTCCCCGATAAATAAAAAATTGCTTCATTTAAACTTTAAGCCGATAAATAAAACTTGTGTTTCGTCTCAGCTGAGCGGATACATTCATTTACGCGTTATATCGAATCGTGACGCTGCGGGATCGTTTTCGTTTCGGAAAACACACGCGTCGACGTTTCGGGAGGAAAAAACCGGCCCTCGCCGAATTCCCCGGCGAGCCCCACGTGAAAAAAGAACAGTTGAGCATCGTCACGGGGTCTTAGCTGACTCTCTCCCAGACGACCCCCGTGTCCCAGATGATGCTCCGAGCGCGAGATCGCTACGCCGAACGACCCCTTCGGGCGTTCGCGATTCCAGGGGAAATGATAACAAATTGCTCATTTCCCTTCGTGTCGAAATCCGTACCTATGCGACGTGTTTGTCGGGATTGCAATTGCGGTCGCCCGGCGAATTAATCTGCGCGTACCGCGAGATCTTGTCACGGAACACTGCATTGTCTCCTAACGGACGTGATTTATTCATCCCTCCCAGTTGATCCATAATCGGGTCAGATAAACAACGATCACCCCTTGGGAACGCTACCGCTAACCGGTTCGATAGAGACCGGTACACATCGTGTTCCTCGTCGTCACCGAAAAAGGTTTTGAACTATAACTGGGGGTTAAGTGTCCCGTGACCCGGGCGCTCTACCTTCGACTCACCGCCGATCGGGAACAACTCCTCCGGAGATTGATATCGACAAGCGGACGATCCGACACTAACCTCTCGTCTTTTCTTGACGTCGAAAGCCGAAGGGATCTCAGTTCCACTAAACAAAACCTGTCGGAGGATCAGGAACCTCGGTGACACCTGAGTGAGGAGACATAAAGAGTGGGAAGGACCCCTCTGGACCACAACCATTTGAGGTTTCCCAAGAGGAAGAAAGTTGGACCCGAATCTGAAGAAAAGGTTCGGAATAAAAATCGCCTTTTCTCTCAAGGAAAGAGGCGTGCTGAAACCCTCATCCCAGTGAGGAGTGGAAAAGGCAGTTCAAAGCTTTGGACCATCCGCCTTTTTCCGTTTGATTAATACCTCTTACGGACTCTTCTTTAATACACTCTCCCGATATATAGAAAAAGACCACGCCCACCCCACGAAATTTTACGCAAATATCGCTCGAATCTCTCTTCAAAGGAAGCGGGTTTTGCGAACGGAAGGAATTGAGCAGAGCAAATCGAAAGGAAGGTGAAGAGAGAGGCACAAAAAAAGTCGTAACTTAGCAACGGATGGACGTCCCGCTTGCGTGTAGAGTACACGCGTACCTATACGCTCTATAGAAGAGGCGAGGGAGGGGTGAAGAAGGGAGGGGCGGAATGCCACCCAAAGAAAGGCAAGTACCTCATTTCCTGCCGTGGTTGAAGTAGTGACGTAGAAATAATGCATGGGAACGAAAAGGTTTTGTGGTGCGAATGTCGAAGGCGTGAAAGAGTCTGAGAGGCGTTGAGAATGAGTGAGGATGTGCTTGTGTGTGTTTGAGGATGTTATGTATGTGAAGGCTGAATGAAGTGAGGGATGGCGGCCGTGCATTTATGGGGTTATAATGGAGAAGTGTGTCGTGCAGATCATGTACTTCGATATTCCTTACAGGCGAACAGGCCATTGTCTTTCGAGCGACGAGAGAACGGTCGTAAACTGCGGCATAATCGAAGAGGGATTAATTGATGGAAATGATAGGAGAGACGATCCGATGACGACTCGAGAATATGCTTTTGAAAATTCATTCTACTTTATTTACTCGGAATGATATGAACGGTAAATTTTAGGACAGAATACTTGATTAACAAACGTAAATATCACGTTAATTATACTCAACCTGTATTCATTCATTATTAATATAACTTTGAATTGAAAGATCAATAAATCAGTCAAAATAAAAGGTACTACAGATCATTATCCATCAAAATTAACGTAAAAAATGTAAGTCCCACCTGTGGTAACCATATAATTAATAAATTGTCGATAGGCTGTAACCATGGTTACCTTTGAAACCAACGAAAACAATATATTGTTCTCTGAATACAAGAGATAGGAAAACATCACTTGAGAATTTCGTTCTGCTAAATTTTGTTTCGTTAGATCGAATAAAAACATATTTCACGCCCGTTAAGATAATTCTAACGATGTCAAGTCATGAGATCACTTATCTTGATTAAGTGAAGCGGTGAGAAATGCTTTCATAGGACTCGAAATCTTAACGTGTAACGAACGATTACTTCACGGTGTATTTAGTCAGGAAATCTGAGCACTAAAAACTTGCCTCATTCCATCTCTGCAAATAACTCTGCTCGAGAGATTCTAGCTAGGAGAGTGAATTAACATGGCTTCCAATCTAGGTTCTCCCTGAGGAAATTATGAAATTCGGAAAATCTTGAAGCAACTGCCCCAGTAAGTCTCGGAATAACGCTTCTATAAACTATGAAGACACTCATTGTATTATACTCTGCAGGGAAATTCATCAGCATTATTCGATTAACCATTCGCCGGCACAAATCGCGTTCCGTTTAATCCAGAAACTGCTCTGAATCTCATAAGGTTTTAAAATGACTTACGGCATTCAGTCATTCCCTATCTACGGTAATATATAAATCTCTATTCACTCCATTGTATTATGAAAGACTTTAGGAGAGGAAAACCCTATTCATTTCGAGATCTTGCTCCCAATATCCTTTTTTCGTACTTAAACACGAAATCTCTCAAACCTGTTCGTTAAAATAATGGAAATGAGTTATTTTTCAAAACGGACTATATAAAATTTTGAAAAAGCACTCCACGATCGCGTCACCAGCGATTGAACATGTAAGATATTAGCTGACATATAGCTTGGGAAAGGAGAAAAGCTTTCTCTTAACACTGGATTTTTTGCCTTTTTCTCTTGCAAAAACGGAAGCTTAAAATCGCTGCGTGATAAATCACGGACTCTGTCTAGTACAGAAGACACGGTTCGTTGCAAATAAGTTATCATAGTGAAACATTATGGAAAGGAGCCTGAGAATGTGTTGAAAGGATGAGATATCTGGAGTTGTATGAGGACATTAAAGAGTAGGTTGAGGGATATATACCTCAAACACATTTTGACTTGACAATAAAAATGATTAAACTCCAAGATTAGAATTCGCGAAATTTAACAAATCTTTTGCTAGAATTAAAATTTCATTTCATTTGAAAGAAGAAGTGATTATTTAAAATCATTTATTAAAAAAATAACTGCCCTTAAGTGGAAGACCTGTGTTCGAACCCCAGTTATATCAATATTTACCACCTCTGTTTATCCTTGAGTCCTTGCAACTATTATTGTGCTTCAGTATATTGTGCTACTTTCTATCTTTATTTAGTTCAACAAATTTTCTTAAAACTCAACAAAGTTCAAAAATATTCTTCATATAGGTCAAAATACAATACAGAAATATCATAGTTCATATAAAAAATTTTACAGAGTAGCATGTAAATTAAAAAATATATAATGAGAACATGATCATGCTTGCAGATAAGATTCTAGGTGTGGTTATGTTAGGGATAATCCATTTGTTTTTCGAGGCATATGAATATCGAGCGTATGCCGATTGTTTATATTAAAGAAAACATCCTGTTATGTAAATTCCCTTGGTTGGATACTACAAAAACCGCTTGCGAGTAGTAATTGGTAGTATTACAATTAGGCATTATAAAATCAGTTATAGAAATATTTCAATCTCAAGAATCAGTGTTTCAGATATATCTAGATAATTGTAACTCGAATTATAGAACCACAGCAAAATAACCATTAGTTGTGAACATTGGTTTACCAGGTTAAAATATAAAAATAGCAATTTATAACAATATTTCATGAAAAGTTACCTTAAACTGCTTCACCATATGATTGCAAAATTAAGGCTAGTAACCGATGCGTCAAAACTATGCTTCGATGACGAATTTACGGGATTAGTTCGTACGGAATTAAACGTAAATATTTTATTTATCGATACTTCCAACCTTCGGCTACTTCTTAAACATTTAAATATCCATAATTCTTTCCGGCACCAAATTAAAGTTTATAAGGAAACTTGACAATCAGGAACACTTTCAGCTAAATTGCCAGCAACGAATAAGTAATTGAAATATCGGAATCCGAACGATATATATACGAAAAAGTATTCGTGAAAACGCTTAAATTTTGATAAACTAATGGAAAGACGCGAACCATTTTATCGTCTCTCGGAAGAGGGTATTTTACGAAATTGATTCGAATTTAAGAAGCGGACGGACAAAAATGTGGACATTGAAGGGTTGAAGGGCAGAATGTTGAAGTTTGGATGAAGGAATGTTCTAAGGGGTGAAGTACGAAGAAAGGAGGGGTCGAAAGGGATGCTAAAGAGAAGATAAAGTTGGGAGGCTGGATACAGAATGTGCCTCGGAGGCAAAATAAGCAGGAATGAAAAAGGAAGGAGGTCTGGAAGGAGAAGAGAGGACAGCTATGGGCAGAGAAATTTGGAATAGCGACGCAGTAAGAAGATCATAAGTTCGTAGAGGAGCGTAAACAGAAGGTTTACGGGACAGGGCGGATCATCTTGACTCAATATTGCTAAACATTTGTGTATGATTCGCTTTACTTAATACAACACATAAATATGATTTGCTGACGATGTAAATTTGTATTCATCAATATTATTGCCCTGATTACTTAGGATAGATTTCCACAAAGTACAGACTTCGTCCATTTGATTTATATAACTAACTTTTGCGAATCTGGAACAGGCTTCGTCCGTTTAATTACTATAAATAGCTTTCGTGAATCTGGAATAGATTTTAAAAATCGTGCTAACTAATAAAGATGGCACACAACTAAGGAACTGATTATATCAGTCAAAGGTCCTCTTTGAATTGTACGCTCATCTTTTCAGTTCCGCACCTTAAATTGTAAAAGTGTCCTTGTTTAAGTGGAGTTTTCTTAAAAGAACATTCCTAAAAAACATCATTATTCTTGGGTTTCAGTTATGATTTAGTGTCAGAAAGTATTTTCCCAAAGGGTGTCAAATTTTATGGAATGACTTTATTTTAACATTATTTGGCCCTCTGAAAAAATCTCTGATAGTTGACAAACAAAACTTTTACATTAGATAGATTTGGACTACAGGAGACATTTGATTCTATCTATTTATTTTCTTATTCAAATGTCTTCTTTCTATATTTATTTCGTTATGGCCTGTGTTCGTCTGCAATATTCATAATATATTACAGGGCTACATATAATATGTCTAATTATCTACATGCTTGATTTATATTCGTTTTGGTCTTTTGCCAATTAGAGGACGTATTAATTAATAAGGCTAACATGGGTCGGAACAGGAACGCTCCATTAAAAAAGGAGCTTTCTGGAAGAGGAAACAATCCAAAGGAAAAATTTCATCCTTTTTCCAAAATTAAAAGTATATTTTGGAGTGAACCAACAAAATACTCATCAAATAATTTACATTATTATTTTCTGGAAATAAATCACTTTAATTTGCCTTAGAAAGCCGGGTTTCATTTTCAACACTTGTGCATTATTGACGTCGAGATGCTTGAGCGTCACGCGTTGCATAGCAATCAGAATATAGCCTTTATTTTATCCCTGGTGTATTCTCCTCGTTATCTCACAGAATAATGATTTGGTTATTTTTACAAATGATGAAGGATGCTTTAGAAACATCTCTCTACGTAATTTTAACTGCCTTCTTAACTAAAAATATATGTAAAGGCACATTTACTAATTTTTAAAAACTCCTAAACGTAAGAAATCATTTGCAAACCTTCTGAGAAGACAAGACGAGTAGAATACGCAATAAAATAATCTTCTTTTTATACTTCACTAGAAATAAATTCAATTTTCCTCAATTTAAAAAAAAATAAACCTCCTTCAAATGGAGAAATAAGCTATTTTTAGAACACAAGAACCTCAAATCTGTTCCTGCAGAGGAGTATTACACGTATTTCGCCAACTTTAGGTGGTTAAGATACGCTGAGTCAATTTGAAACGACTTCGAAGTAGATAAAAATTTATTTCTGCTGAAGAGCACTTCAACAGTTCGAACGTATCTAAGTACATTTTCCGATCGAATGCTTTAATAAAGAGTTGGTTTTCTGGGTCAGGAGTGCGGTAGCTTTTCTGTAAGTCTATGCGTCTATTGGGGGTCGAAATTTTCGATATCAAATCATACGACGAAGACTCGACTACGAAGACACGAATTTCAATTACGTGGATAAATTGGAAAGGAAATGTCGATAGAAAGGTAATCTCTGCTGATTATCCTTTGATTAAATAAATCTACACCTGAAATTGATTGAGGCATTTTCAAAATACAATTAAAACACCTATTTCTAAAAAACGAACAACATGAATTAAAGGATATCAAAACTGTTTTTCAACTCTCATTGTTCGTTTATTTTCCTCTAGTACCATCCTATGCGACAAAAGTATCATGAATGTTTGCACTCAAGTGCACGGGAAACATTTCAATCTCATCAATAGTTTGATGAAAACCGAACTGCACTTAGCTCGGAATGAATCACTTAAAACGAGCTCCGAGTAACATTTTTAAATGGAGCTAGTTTTTCGTGTTAAAAACAAATATTATCCCGATCCATCTACACCTGTCAATAAGGCGCTCCGTGTTTGCTTGCGTAGTTTCTAAAAAAACGGCTCTCTCTCTTTAGTGTTTCCATGGAGAAAATACATTTTTATTTTTGCGATTTTGTTTATGATGATTAAGCGAGTCGTGAAATGGATACGGAATTCATTAAGGTGCCGTTTCATCTCGAGAACCCTTTATGCGGAGTGAGCACAAACGATTAAGCCACTCATTTCTACGCCGATTCGTTTAACGATCCGCTCGTAAGAACCGTGCTCGGTCGTTAACCTTTACCAAGATATTCATGTGCCGGTCACTCGCGACTTTTCCACCTTGCCCTCTTATCTTTAACCCCTTCACGACTTAAACATGTCCATTTAAAGCAGAGAATACGACGGAGGTGCTGGAAAAAGGGAAAATTAACAGCAATTAGCTTAGAGGAAGAGCCCAAAGAGAATAATGATTTCAGCGTGAAAACTCGCATTTATTCATTTTCTCTCTTCTGCAGACCAATGCATTATATTATGAAAATTTATTGTGAGCCAAAGATACAAAAGGGAATATTTACGACATTATCTACACTCAAAGAGGAATCTTATACCTTCCCATAGACAACCATACTGAATTATTATGTTTCTTCCTTTGATATTATTTATGATCTAAGACGCTCTAAATAACTCTTATTAAACCATACTTTTTTCTACAGTAAAAGATCGATAAGTTTAGGTGATTGCAAGCCATGTAAAAAGAGATCTAGATTACTTTACTCTTATACTCATCCAGTTTTCAATTCGACATAATGTTTTCTCTATCCATACTTCTAAAATTAGAAATAAACTGTCGTAAATACGGAACTATCAACATTTTCGACTCGAGAATAGTAGTTGGTGTTTAGGAAATAATTAATTTTTGACGCGCTGATTTGTAACTCAGCACTCGCACTAATATTTCAAACTAAAAAATCGCCAGCCAGCTCACAAACGGTATTTGCAGCGAAGGGCAAAATTCTTGGTATCTTCTAGACGGCCCTATGGGTACCTCACAAAACTCTTGGTCAAAGCTGTCTCGACTTCGACTCACCATCAGAGCCCATAAGTGAAGAATGGAGACACAGCTGTCGAAGCACTTTTTTTAGGATACTACCACCATCACTGTCGTTCTCCGCATTCCATCCCTCGCTAATAAAAGATGCGAAAAATCCGAATGATCCAAAACGTTCGTCCTTGGGGGGGGGGGGGGTAGATGATGTTACCGAGTCCACCAGAGCTTGTGGGCAGGAGCGTAATTGAACGAAGGGGTTTATAAATTGGGGGAGGCGGTGTCGCATGGGGTTGAGAAGGGTTAGGATACTGAAAAAAAAGAGGGAAGGAGAAATGAGGGAGAGAGAGCGGTGGATGATGGATAGCTCTCAGAGGCGATGGGTCTGGTCGTGGGGACAATGACGAAGTGCGCGCCGAGCGGTAGAGATCAACATGAGGGAAAGGGAGAGAAAGTGTGTGTTTGAGGGTAATGGTTACCGGAGATGGAGAAGGACGAAGAAAGCTGGATCAGCGGAGTGGAGGGAAGGAGCAGAAGGAAAAAAATTCCTGAAAGAAAGGAGTTGGTAGCGGGGGAGGAGGAGTGAGGGAATTTCTCTTTTATTTCTCGGTGGGAACGAATCCCGGAAAAAAAAGACGAGGGAGAAATTAATTTCGGATCGCTCCGGGAATGAGGAATTGAGACCTGCTGGAAAAACGAAACCGGACTTTAATTAATTCGCTCTCATTTCGGAGCCCATAGCTTGGTTGTTAAAGTCGTGGGGTTTTTGTGATTGATATTTAAGTTGAGGGCGATACACTTGTTTGCGGAGTTTATTTCCATGGTTTAATTTCTAATTTACACCGGACCGAGGAATTTACCTTGCGGGACACCTTATGGACCTCCAATTACGTGCATATGATACCTGAATGTAGGTTCATTACCACGTTTAAATGTATTTTCCTATGATATTTTTCCATTTTATCCATACAATTAATTACTTTTATACCTTTTAGTACTAAAGGACCTATATGCATATATGTAATGCACGTTCGAATTCATTAGACCAACTAGTTTGGCTAGTAGCCAAGCAACCAAGTAAAGTCTTGAGTCAGCTTTAATGAAGTTAATAACAGAAAATACGATTTTTGCGTATGAATTCATCCATAACTTCCTCTCAACATTTAAGATATCTTGTACCAAGTAGCTAACTGTTTATCTTTCGAACTTCCTTCCGTTGAAGATCGAGAATATCCTAAGTCTTAAAAATACCTTGACTAAATGTTAGAATACTTCAAAATTGGTATTTCGTAATCATCATGGCCACAGAAAGTTAAATACTCGATAGGTGATATGAACGTGAGACAGCCAGAAACGTTGACACCTACCTGGCAGTGACAGGTATCCAATTAGTACAGCTGTTCGTACGTAGGTTTCTCATACCACCGACGTATCAAGGCCTTCCATTTCGTTCTGAGGCACGATAAGAAATCCTGATATCTTCACCACAGATATAAACGAGTGCTTTTCCGTATTTAAATCAATGTTTACCGAGGTCAAGTCTGTAAAATGGAAAAATTATTAAAATTAGTATTAACTTTGAATATGTTCTGAGCGATATAAACTTATGATGAGAGAGATATTTAAAAATCTATAATAATAACGTTTAACTAACTATCACTTCATATACATAACTCATAATTACTTTTATAAATGTTTCATTTAAAGATTTTTCCCATTCCACTTTGCGTATCAATATCAATGAATAAAGTAAATCATCGAGAATATAATAACATACTAATAATACAGAATAAATTATAATAAAATTAAGATTATACGTGAGCTCATGATTAAAACTCTTCATACTCTAGTATTTTACTATAGAAAATCATACTAACACGCACGTTTTCAATGTTTTCACTTATTATTTTCAGAGAATATAACGTAAGTGAAACAAGTTAATTATTGTTTGTATTGCTCTGTTCATTATAACTGCGGTGAAGATGCTTTCACATAGCAAAACATTATATGATGCGGCTTTAAGACGACCCCGGATAGACAATAAAATCCTTCCTAAAATAATAACCCACCATTTCGTGGTAAAGATCAGCCCTCCGCATCTCTTTTTGTGAAAGGAAAACAAGAGTTGCCTGGGAGTATCATTATTTCCTTTACAAACAAATTCCGTACACAGCTACGACAGTAATTCGGTTCTTCTCGTTTCCCTTTTTATGTAATTCTCTTCGAATGACGATCCATCTGAGGAAGTGAGGTCTTATTGAAGGCCTGGGGGCGAAAAACTATCACCACTTGTCAGATGTTCCGTCATTGGGGAGGAGGAGGGGAAAAGTTGATTGTTAAATGAAATTATGATAATTCAGTTCGCTTTCGGCACAAATCACATCTGATCTCCTTACATTCCACCTGAGCCTCGTTCCATGAGCCCCTCATCAACTTCTCTCTCCCTCGACCCAAACTTCCACGTATTTGACTTCCCCATCTCCCAACGACCCTTCGGCTCTCGTTTAACTTCACTTTCTACATCATGTCCTGTCAACTGTCCGGTAAACCTAGACGATATAACAGATGATATTAGGCTCATCTGATATCTATCTTAACTAGTACTTACAATCTACTTCATAGCAATTTGGAAATTAACTCACGCAAAACTTATACCGGACCACAAAAGGTTATATTGTAATTGTTTCGATAAAAAAATCGCATATTCCTATGGTAACAGTAGGAGATATGATTTTTAAATGTTATTAAGCTAAAATAAATTCTATCGTATTCAGCCTTCGTGAAAGGACTTTCTGAAGGGTAGTTTTCATTCTACTCTTCATAATTTAGCATAAGTTGTAAAATTCTAAGTGTGATCTTGTTGACAATATTATTATTCAGATTAAAAACAATAAAAGGTTCACTTTTAAATGAACTTTCACGAAAATTTGAAACTATTATTCGGTAAATTATTTACTTAAAGGTAATAATTATCAAAATAAAGTAATTTGAGAATAATACCCTATTATTTTTAAATTGAATTAATACTTAGATATTTAATAGTTTGATTTCTCTAAGAGATAAATCATCAAATACTATTTTTCACAGCACAGTAACCTTATACAACGGAACTAATCCGACACCGAATAAATAGGCAAATTACTCAAACTAACCTTTTAATAAATCCTATGGATACGTTAGGTTTCAAATTTTTTTTCTGATTCTTGTTTTCAAATATTCCAATACCTTGCTAGTTATTCTATACTTTACAAAAATTGATCGTATAACAAAGTAAACCAAATAGCTATCATCAAAAACAATTAAATTTTGATAAATATTAAAGTAACAACTTGGAATAAGGAAATAAGAGACGAATTTTGAAAAATTATGAAACTTTAATAAAGTTCCTCAATAAATGAGCAAAATCTGGAAAATATTATACGCCTCAGTAATCCCTGGTAGAGTCTCGTGTACCTACGGGAAGCAAGTGTCCCCTGTTAGGAGAGCTTACACTGAATATTCTGATCTCGGTACTTGGTACATGCTACTTCGATATTTCCGTAATCTATGAGATGTTATGTCGAGGTACCCGGAAGCAACAACGTTAGCGTCGACCCCATCATTTACATTTTACGTCGATCGATATTAGCTTTAGATATATCGAATAATTTAGCAACAGCTTGCGTATGAAAACTGAAGAGAATTTAGGTAAACTCGTTCAGTATTTTTATATAGGACGAGGGTATATTTTTTAGTTAAATTTTATTTAAAAATTAGATTTTAGTAGAAAATATAAAAGACTTGACATATTATTCTAAAAGACCTCTGCCGAGTTTCATAAACCTAATTTTTATAGAAGAATAAATATAAATAACTACCGATAAAAATTATATAATATTACGTATCAAAATAAAATGAAAGAATAGAATATTTCAAATAAATAAAGAGGAAATTCTTTTCAAAATTAATTCTAAAATCATCTTTACTCGTATCAAAAACATTTACAATTCTACTAGAACTCTAAAAATTAAAATCTTAACCAATATTATCCCTCAATTGGTAACAAAAAGTTTTCAACTCGTACAATTATATTCATATGGGAATAAATTACTCATATAGAAGGAATAATAGGCATTTCTTAAAAGTTAGTAACATTGTGTAAGTGCAATAATACATATATAGGAACAAAGAACTTCAGCTATCAGTGATAGTACAACGCATAAATCTAGCCGTTAACGGAAAACTCGTGATCAAAGCGCATCAGTAATAAACGTTTGTTTGAGTTGATATCGGTTACACAAATGGAATGCTTCAAAAGAGCAAAGGACGGAACTATTTGGTTCGGTTGGCCCCGGAGTTTGTGCATACCGTAATTGTTAGCCTTTTCCCAGGACAACTGTGGTATCGAGTTTACCTCAACGACTCCAACTTTTCCAATGGGAATTCCCTTTTGCCCTCGGAGATACCGTATCGGTTTCCATTTCCATGGCGGACTTTGAGAAAGGCAAAGCAAGTGACCGAAAACGGTGCAGAAAAGTAGTGTGACACCGCTAAACCAAGGTGTTAACAGTGTCGACACGTATACAGCCCATTAGAAAGGATCTTTAAGGTAGAAAATTAAGTGAGAAATCTACGCAATAATGATCCTATTGAATCCGTAAATATAAATATACAATCTCCCTCACGATCGTAAGCTTTGAAAGGATTGGGTCAAAAAAAAATAAAATGTTGAAAAAACGTATATATGAACGACTTTTTTTAATAAAATCAGCACGAAACCATATCAAATTAAAGAAAATTCATTCAACAAAAATATAAGAATAAAAATATATTTCTCAAATTAACTATTTACCTCAAAAAAATCAAACATACACTCACTCATAGAATACTAACACAATTCCCTATTGTTCTATACCTAAACCCTCGGAAAAATTTATCGCAGTAGAAAATATTATCGTGATTTTTATTGTAATGAAAATCCACCGCAAGTTATTGATTTAACGTTTATTTTAGATTGCATTTCATTATTCATCAATACAAAAAATCGTAAGTTATATAGAATTCATCTTAATTCAAATATTCAATTAATCTAACCGAATCAAAACATATAGTTATTTTAAAGTTAAACAAAAATAAATAAACAAATATATATTTATATATATATAGCTATGCAAATCTCTTTCCACCCTTTCTCTCGCTAACTCCGACGCATTACCATATAAATGGGACAATTTCCATACTCGAAAAGGGATCGGCGAAAAGGAAAGAGGGACATTAAAAATGGGCGGGGCACTCTTAAAACTCGCGCGAGGGGCAATTAAGACTCGAAGATGTTTGGCTGAAAATTAAAAAAAAAAAAAAAATTGAACATAGTTCGTAGCTCCTCCGATGCCACCCACACCACACCCATCTCCCCTTGTTTCCCATAATCTCATTTTTCGAATTCGTCGTTGCTAAGCGCCTTGAATTCTCTTAATTGCGGAGACCAAGCTTCCGAACTGTCTCTCCACCTGAATACGCTCAGTGGTGCGGAATCGCCTATAGTGTCTCTGGAGTTGGCGGAAAAGATAGGAAGAGAATGAAACGTGGAAAGAAAAAGAAGAAAGGTTTACGGGTGAGAATGGGAGGGGATTAAGATTATTGTTTGTTGGGGAAACTAAATCCGATCACAGCTTCCGGGATGATTTCCGAAAATTTATTGGGAGGATCGACCAAAGGACTTAATTAGCGACGACGTGAATTAAACTAAATTCAGAGCGTTTTTAATAGACTTTTGAATACATATTTTTCTTCGTGTCTAGTTAATCTTTCGTGTTTACAATTAACGTCGCGAAGTTAATTTATCGCAAAGTTTTGGTCGGAGACTTCTATTTGCGGATTAGTAAAAGCTAGTTGATGCGATGGCAGTTTTGTAGCTAATGAAGATGTGAAATGATGTGTCCTAAAAGTTCGTTGAACGAGGAAGAAGACTTAAATTTAAGTATTAAAAAGATTCAACTGAATCTCAATGTTTGAGTCTTTGTGATCAGTGAAATATTGCTGAGGAAAGATATTTTAGGTACGTAATAAACAAAATCATTCACGATACGTCAATGTATTAGTCAACAAGGAAAGTTTATGAAAATTATGATCATCAAATATTATTTTCATAATGAATTTTCAATATTTAGATATTATAATGGGATCGACAATATTATTTCTTTACGAGTGTTCTTCAAAACATATCCATCTTTTAAACAAACAATGATCAATTTAAAATTATTATTACAAGTTTCAAGTACTTCGATATATAAAGAGTGGTAAAGTAAGAAAATAAAGGAGCCTTAATTCAAATTCTGTCAATTTTACTTCAAATACAGAAGTAGCAATTACACATACATCACCTTACCTTATTATTCCATATCCACCTTATGCGATAAAATCTAAATGTATGAAACTTTTGTAGCTATAATTTACACACTTCCTTGTTTCAATTAGCGTTTGAAATTTTTAAATTTTTTAAAAAATTAACTCGCTTTCCTAATTAAACTCTCAATTAAAATAAAATATACATTTAAAAATTGACTCTTGAAATAATTGGTATTTACCGTGAACTGATATCACATATTAGGGGATGTAATATATGAACTTAAATGGACTTATTGGATAATATCAGAATTCGTTAGTCAAAGGAAAGAATCTTGGCAGAAACCAGAACTATTGTTTCGTAATCCCTATAAATGAGTACAATAGAGTGTCTATATATACCCATAATAATCTCTAATAATTATGCTTCCATTCATCCCTGAACACAAGAATACCCTCTAAGTAAGCTTCTTTAGGATATTAGCTGCTTAGTATATTCTTATACTCGCCTAACAAAGCAAATAGAATAGAAAAGTAATTAATGAAAAAACTTAAGAGAAAGTAATAAGTTCGTCAATCCTCATCAAATTGTCACTTCCAAAAACTTTTAGAAAATAGACCAATTCAGCATCACTATATTGCAGAGCATTTTGCGTAAATTATTAGTGAATTTATATCAAGTTATACAGAATAATATTTTGAACCTTTCTTGGAATTTAATTCCGCTTCGTTTATTGAGAATCACGAGAGAATTATGCACGCATAAATTGAAAATGACATGTTAAAATTGTAAATAAATTTACAACGGGAAATATGACACACTGCTTTCACTTTTCAATATTATTACTTCCTTAAATAAGTATTCGCATGAATTGTTATTACAGGAGAAAGATTTACAACTTCCTAGGCACCTCTGTCAATCAAGACTAACCACTTTCAGCTGGTCGTTCTGACTGATCTGATTATGAATAGTATATATTAACGGAAATTGAAAAATGCTGTTCAGGAAGCTTTGAAAACCTCTTAAGTGACGGTTGTACGCGACATGGCTGCAAGTTAATATTATGGTTCCATTTCTGAGAAAAAATTTATTTAAATGTTGAAAAAAGGCGTTAAAGACGTTTGAGAAACTGCAAAATAGTGAATATTAAGTTTAAAGTTTAACAGAGTTAAAGGTAATAAAGGCTATAGATTTCTTTAACTTTTGCAAACAAAGCGAAACAAATTAACTTATCGTATAGTCTCTCTTATGGCATAGTTACTCAAACTCAATGGAACTCTCACTTACAAGCTTAAGTATTCTCTCGTTCATTGATAAACATTCTACGAACACTTTCGTTTGTGAAAGAAATACAACTCCGTCCATTGAACCGATAAAATAAAGAAATATCTACTAGAAATAAATATTTTCTAAATGGTTATTCATCTTTAAGTGTATTCTTTTCAGAATATAACCTTTTAAATAACATTTTATTTTGAAAGTATACTAAGAGCTCTGCCCTTATCTCATAAAATACGTTTCTATAAAGAGCTTTATAAAAAAGCTTACCTTTTCAATCTTTTACATTAGAAAATTACCAATGACCTCTGTAGTGTTCCAATTGAAATCAAAACGAAAGATCTTTGGGGAAAATTTTCAGAAATACAACCCTCGATTTAAAGAGAAAAAACCCTCATTATTATGACTGATCCTGCCTCTTTCAGTCGATCAGAAAAAAATCTCCTCGAACGAACGTCGAAACTTATAAATCAAACTCATTCAGCGGTCTATAGCTCGTAAAATCGATGAATATTCACAGTGGTTGAGAAAAATTGAATACAAAAAAAGAGAATCATAAAGGAAGCTGAATTTAATGCTCGCATTCATCGGGCGGGAGAAGAAAATTGTGACTTTATATTCAGACTTTATATTCAGCAATAAAATGCCATTGAGGGAGGGTCGGAAGAATAAAAAAAAATGGCGAAAAAATGTCCTTTATTCCCGCACAAAAGCCACGAAGCCCTCGATGAAGATTGCTCTTAATTTTTCGTATCCTCGACAACTTTGGAGGAATCGCGAAAATAAAAGGAAGCGATCTGAAAAATAATGAACGGAGTAACTCTAGAGAGGTCTCTTGCGTAGCAGCATCCTCGATCCGATGAACAAAATGTCAAACTTCTTACATTTTCGATCTTCCTCGAAAAAACAAACCCCTTCGAGCAAAAAAAACCTCCCGTAGTTATGGAAACGTATTCTAGAGTTCCCCACTTCCAGAGAGATACAAACGAAAACGCCCTGAACTTTTTTTTTTCTCCGCGACTCCTTCAATACGTGAGACAAAAATTCTGATTTGAGACGACGACTCCCTCAGCCTCTCCATCATTTTTTTTCGTCGTGGCTTACAAAAGACGGCAAAAGGAGAGTCATCTCATTACACTCTTGTCCGCCACCTCTCCCACGCCCCCTCTATCTTCTCGATTCGAAGTAAAATATAACGCTGCGCCATTCGTGCTTCTTCTGTCTTCATCGACGTGAGCTATTTCGTGAGGTGACTGAAAGAGGCCGCAATTACAACGTTCTGAGCGTACGAAACGGCAAAGAGGCTTTGAACCTATCACGAATACGGATTTCAGATTTGAAGTCTTTCTCCCCTTTTTTTATCTCGACTTTATTATTCTGAAATAATTTTCCCGGAGAGAATGCTGAAAGTCTACGACTTCGCACCGAAATTTCAGTCGACTTGTTTTTTTGAAAGATTCTTTCGTATAACGTCGAAGCACAAATATTAATAGGAAAGCAAAATTAAAATCGTTTTCACTTCATAATAAAACTGCGCAACATAAGCATTTAAAGTAACTTTGCAGACAACGAGCAAAATCAACACATGAATAATATAAATAATTATAATTAATAAGTGTTCCGTGAAGCGATAAATATAAATTCATATTTGGTAAAAAATAAATTATTTTACAAATTAAGATGTAATTCTACAGCAGATAATTCTATTTTCCAATTTTGACACCTTGTAATCGCATGTTCAAAATTATATCACAGGAAAACGCAGCGAAATGATTAAAATTTTTAAAAACAAATTTTTATTATTTATAAATACAAAACATACACGAATAAAATCCGAGATATCAGTTTAGGTACGTTTTACGATAATATCACAACCAAGATCAATCAGTGAACCTAATTTTAAGCCGACTTTAATAAAAATCAACATAGCTTCACGCATAGAATGCATTTATAGTTTCAATTTCCAGCCTGAAAATGAAGCCAGATCGGATCTATAAAAAGTCATCAATAGACAGAACGACGCATCTGTTTTTGTGCAAGCTACATTTCAGAGGACGAACGATAGTACGATGCCATCTGTCCCATGATAAAATCGTATAAAAAATAATAGCCACGCTAGGGCGAGTGGACATGCGGGCAGTATAAAGCGATATCATCTGCGTTAATCAATTCGTTCGACTGTGGGAAAACGATCGTCCAATATTGCGCTAATCCGTAATATTTCAAAGCGCGGTAATTACAAATCCGGTGTACGCAGTTACGAAAAGAATTATCGCGTAAATGGAAAGGTTTCTACAGCTCGTAAATACCGATGGAATTCTGCAAGCATATTGCAACGAAATTGTATCTTCTAATTGAACACTCGCGTAAAAGAAGGAACAGGGGAAAATAATAATGACGTAATAAATATAATTATATACGTGTATTTTTGAAATACGAGAATCGACCTTCATCCACTGCCTCTCTTCTACAGTACGGATTTAAAATAGCAATTCCCAAAGCTCATAATTAAATTATGAATTTCCAGCAATTAATGCTAATGATTAATAATGAGATCCATGCTATTGAGCAGTGTTTGAAAGTAGGTAAAAGAATGCATACTGTAGAGTCGTTCACTCATTTTTTAAAATATATCTCGAAATAGAATCTTTTCGCTTTGACGCTGTACCGCATTCACTTGGCATCCACAATGAATTGAAATGAGATGCATACGTATACAATGGGGGCATTTCGTTCTCCTCAGCATTTCCCTCGAAACTCATCTTTTGTATCGATTCACCAACGTTACGTTTGCCTGTGCATTTCCATCCAACAGAATTGGAACCTTATTTCCTTTAATACAGTCTCTCTCTCCCTCTCTATTCCCATCCAATCTTTCTAAATTACTCGCCTTTTATTTTCAATTCCGCTTCTTCATTCAACTATTTAATTCTAATCCTTTATTCTGCCGCTGTAAGGTTATGAGGAGGCATTAGAGCAGTTGATTGCAAAATGGTGTAAGAATCCAATGCAAATTTAAATAAAATTTCTCATTTCTTATCGAATCGTGAGATAATTTACCAATCATTCTGTTTTAGAAAAATATTTCTTCTGAAAATTCCAGGCAATGAATGTCGTTTATCATTTATACCTTATGACAAGTATGGAACATTATAAAAGTAGTATTTTGAGTTTAAGGTCCATCTTCGATTAAGAATTCAGTGGGAATATTAAGTTGAAAAGAGTCGGACAAGTTCTTACAAATTCACCACTTTTCAAATGATTCTTAAAAATATTGAAGAATGAAATGGGCTTCGCAAATAATCAGAATACTCCTCGTCGTTACTTAAAAATCAGTATAACTAAAAATGAATTAAATTTTGTCCTCAAAAATTTATATGACAACAAAATGGATTGTTTGGTTTGTTAAACCACTGCTCACATATAACCTGTTAAAAGGTACTACGTTTGGAAAAACACTTTACTTAATCATTTAGAATTCTATAACGTATTAGATCATCTCACTCTGAAAACGAAAATTAGCGATTTAATCATAAATCATTATTATATTCTTAACCTTCTAGTCTCGAGCATAAAGAATTATGATCGTTATCATTCAATGAATTGTCATTCAATAATTTATCATTTACATTTAAAACTAAACTAAACAATTTAACATTAAATAGCTTAATACTTAAATAACAGCCTCTCTATTCGTATTCATTTCTAAATCTGCTTTTCTTTAACTTTTCATAAACTCAGCTGCGCGGCTGAAATAATCCCAAATTATTTCAGTCCCATAAAACGTATATATTGAAGAGCTGCTTTCCTATTGTCACATGGGAACAGGAAGGATAAATAGAAGTCTCCTTATCTCGCTGCCTTTCACTTTTTCTTTTCTTTTGACCTCTTTGAAATATATTTATATACATAAATATCCCCCTTTCCTTTCTTTATCCTACAAAATATATTCTCTCCCCTATTACCTTTCCCAGAGAAAAGCGAATCTCATTGTGCAATTATATCTCGAGATTTTTCTTCAGCAAATCAATTTCCCTCTTCACTGCACAACACCTTCCCATCGACACTCACATCGTAATCGGACATAAAAGTGCTTCGCCATAAGTCGCCCTTTCCTGAGCTCATTTTTTCTCCCACTCCTTTCAATCACTTAACCGAAATTGAAATTTACAGAACGCTCGACATTGCCGGAGATGAGCCAAAACGATCAATCTGGAATGGATTTCAATTTGTAGCTATAAAATATATCGGAGTCAGCAACAATTGTTAAACACACAATGCGGAATCTCTGAAACTAATATAGGTCAATCTTCGTGAAATTTTAAACTTATTTCTACGGACTCAGATCGCAAATATTACATCAAATTTAATCCCATTTTAAATGCCTGTTATTATCTTATTAGATGCAGTAATTATTTAACCCTCAAGTATCTTTCATAGTACGGCAGAAGACGTAAAAAATAAGTTCATTTCATCTTTTCTAACTCGCAGTTCTCGCATACTACGAGAGAAATAAATCCTCAAGGACTAATTTAAGTATCTATTTCCATTTTAATGAGGAGACACTATGAGTATTTGCAAGAAATCATTGTATGATCATTGAAAGATTGAAAGTGCAATCTGGCTGAATTGCAATAGCATTATTTTAAATAGATTTTGTAATGATCATTTAACAAAATACTTTTTATCAACAAATTAAGTAACATATAACTTAAAACGCAAATAAAAATAAAGCTCTAAATAGATTATTTTTCCATGATAAATATAGTTAATTGTGCTAAATAATCTTTTACGTAAGACCGCAAACATAGGCATTTTAAGGTTTGGATATAAAAATAACAAAACCATTTCTTATTAAGCGGTAAGTATATCGATAAAACGACAATTAAATCAAATAAAATAATAAATTGAAAAAAATAAACAGAGAAACTGACCATTATCCTAATCTCTCCCTGAATAACAATCACGTTATTCTTCTCCACAATAGGTCCAAACAGCTTCACAGCGAAAAGGAATAAGGCTAATTGAAAATCCTGCCGCGATCTTACATTCAGAAAACTTGTTGACCCTTGCATGAACCGCGTACGAAACGACCCCACCGTGGACGGATGAAAAGACACGTAAGAAGAATTCTCCTAAAAAGAATTTCATCCCTAAAATAACCTGCTTCGCTTCCCATTTTAACGAAATCTCTCTTCCTTCGCCGGAAAACGGATCCCTCATGATTGGATTTGTTATTTTGGATACTGACTCGGAAGAGGAACGAAAGCCACTTCACCATCGTTAAAAATAATTAACATCCGCGATTCGGTGGTGCTCAGAAAAACCTCGCTATGCTCGTTTTGAACTATTTTATACGCTACGCATCGCATACTCTTCCACTACGCGCCATTCTCTTTTCTCCACTTTCACCAAGTCCGTATTCAAACTTTCACCCTTGTCACAGGAAACTTTTTAACGACCAGCGCATCGTCAAAAAAGTGACATCTCGCCAAACAAAGAGTGCGATGTAAATCTCTCTAGGTTCTCTATTTTGATGTTTAGAAATGTCTTCTGGGATATTTCCTCGCAGTATATTTCGAAACATATTTCTCTTCAAATCTCAACTCCTTATTTCCACTCGTTAAATGAAGTACGTTCTTATTTTTTGACGCAAGCCCTAACTATAGGAGAAACATTGCCGTTTACTCTTCTTGCCGCACATAAGTTAGTTACTCAAATAACCATATCCCCAAAATAATTCTTTATCATTCACTAGCTAATTAAATCACAATAAAATTACCATTAAATGAAGCTGTTTAAAGAGATATCGTAAGGTATAACTATATATTAGAACTATATTGAAATTTCCGAATAACGATCAAATTATTTAAAAAATTGCTATAAGATACATATACGCACATATATGATGGGCATAAGTAGATAGTCATAAAGATGTTAAACACATATTACACTTAAACAGCGAATTAAATATGAACCAAACTTTTTAATAGGTTCCATGTTTTAAACTTATTTATTTTTCGCTATCTTACGATTACCTTACAGTAATATTGCTCGAGAAAACGAGATAATTCATAATTTACTGATCTATATTTTTAAATCTGAAAAACAGGAAGCTTAAAAGGTTTGTTTACTTCGTCCAAATATATCCTCCTTTTTTTCTCATCTCTTCAGCTATTCTTTTCAATTTCCATCCAAACTTCAGCGATACGTATAATTCTTATCAAGATCCATATTGCATTACAATACTGCTGCACCCTTCTGATATATTCAATACTCATCCATATCTCCCCAAATCGACTCTCCAATCCATTTCGATACATTTGGACCCAATGCTTGTTGACCGACCTAATACTACCCCATTTATCCCTACCTTTTCCTTCAAATTTATTCATGACGACACGATAATTACCGAGTTTAACATTAATCAAACGATTTCCTTTAGGCACTGATTCCATTACGCCCTCTTTTAAAAACAAAACTTTTCAGCCCTTTTGAATTTTTTGTCGGCATTCCTTTTCCCAGAAAAGAGCTCATCTATAAACATCTCCCACCCTCGATTGCTATTCAGGTTAACCAACCAGAACCCCTATGACCGCGCAACCCTTATCAAAATTTCCGAGCAGCCTTCCTTCCTCGTACATCCCCTTTCATTCGCACTCGTGGAAGAACCCTTCCACCGATTTTCACCCCGTCTTCTACCCGAACTCTATCCCTCTTTTGGCCCATTTTCTTTCCCATTCCTATCTTGTTTCCCCAATTTTTTGCTCATCACCCTTCGTGTCATCAAACAACCCTCCCTTCTGCATTCCGCTCAGCCATGGCGCGCCCCTCTCTTTACCGCATGTTCCTTCCATGCCATGTTTGTCATCTTCATCTCCCGTGGCCTCTTTGGTAGAGTTTCCTCCTTTCTCTACCCGTCTTCGTCCCCATTCCTTCCACAGTCATCCTCGCCTTCAACCCTCCTCCACCGCCATCCCTCCCTCCTCTCTGTTTTGTTAACCTTTCCTGAGTCACACAATGATAATTTACCTCAGTTCGGTTCCACCTTCCACAACCATCTATCCTCCATTAGCTTGAGTTTTCCTATGTGTGTTCGCCCATTTACCCTTCCCTCCATCTCTAATTGCTTTCGCGCCTATTCTCCGATTCTGCATCTCCCTCTTGTTTTTCTCCATGATTCCTCGATCCTCCATCGCGTTAATGCTCCAAAATAGTCATTTATCTTCCTTCCCTACGCCCTCATTCCTCCGAACAAACAGTTCATTGCTTAAGCTCTTCGATCGCAAAAAAGTCATTCAAATCTGTGTTGATTAAGACAAACTTTACGAGTCTTATGTATAAGAACTCTCCTCGGAGCTTACCTATCATTTTTTCGGGGCGTTTAATTAATCCAAATGCTCTTCGAATAACTTTCATCCCTCCCATGGTGTTCCATCTTCTTATATTCTCTTTAAAATTCACGTCTTTTTTCTGGACAATTTGGACACTCAACTGTTAGCTTTTCACCGAAGTTAACTCCATGACAAAAAAGCAATTAGCATTTGAAGAGTAAAGAATATAATAGAGTCTTAATGAAAGTGGAACCCTAGGAATATACCCAATTTAGCGGACGTAAAAATTCTAATGGGACCGAAGACCGAAGATCTTTATCTCCTTATGTTACAATATTCATTTTCTTATTCCCATATCCTAGTTTTTTCCAAAATCCCTCAAATAAAATCCTTCTGAATCAGTTTCAACACATTTGCTCCTATTATCTATGCTAAACGTGTTAATATACTGAGGAAATATATAATATTAATAATAAATAAATATATTTTGATAAATGAAACCCACTATCTCTTAACAACAAGTACCATAGGAAAACCGAAAAAATCTACGGGTGTTTTTCAAATATGTTTCGCGAAAAACATATCAGACATGAAGAAACATCGCAGAATTTTTCAGAAATAAGATGAATGATCCTTAAATCCTTTATGGATCCATCCTTAATTTATTCTGACATTTGTCAGAGGAAAATTCATCACCTTGTGCCTCGAACTGTCGCGCGGGCTAAATCCTGAGACTCCTCGCGCCGTTCGCTTTAAAATCTAATTTCCTCGAGTGAAGGATAAGCAATTGCGCAGGCAATGGATGGGAAATGAACCGACAGAAACTCTAATTTTTCGTTTGCCATAACACCGTAACAACACCTTCTCCGTATCCCTGAAGACGTCTCCGTCAATGTGGATGGTGATCGAGACTCGAGGAACGTTTCTTCGTCCGAACTCCACGAAGTAAAGCGAATCGAGAGCAAAAAAGAGAGCAGGGAAGAACTCTCTCCTATTCCAAAACTTTCTTATTATTACAGATATAATAGTAAATCCTCTCTTGAACATCCACTTATTCTTTAAATTACGACATTTTGCGTATTGTGCGGTATTTTTCGTTTTTTACGACCTATTCATTCTCCTCTATCTTTGAGGAATATAGTCGTTTTCTCGCTTGCTTTCTGCATCTCCTTCCGTATTCAAATCCTTCCTCAGGCGATATCTTTCCTTTTCCCAGATCGCCATCGCTTTCTTACTCTCCTTATCGTATCCTAACTTTGTCTTCCTTTCCTCCGCAACCATAACACACATCTCTCTCTCCGCATTTCTCCATCGGCTTCTTTTCCTCCCATTCCTTCCCCTCCGTCCCCTTACATCCTCCACCGATGCTCGGGCGAAAATCAATAGAAGATATTTACTTCCGGACTCTGCCCTTAATAGCATGACTCCTACGAATGGACAATGCGCCAAAATCTTTCTCTCTCTCCAAAGGAGGTTTACTCTTCTCCGACCGCCCCTTCTGCTTTGTGTTACCGTCTTCTGTATCCGTGGAATAACATCCACAACGAGTAAATGGGGCTGATAAAATGGGTGGGGTTAATAACTGCTATTCTTCTGAGCGCTCGAAGGATAGCTTTGAACAATTTCTGTAAGACGCGACAGATAAGAAATCGTGCGTTGACTTTTTTAGCAGTAATTTTTTTCGAGTCACTGAACATAGGAAGGATTAATAAGAATTTAATAGCGCTGGATTTAATTCAAATAAACTGACTGCCTCTTCCGATAAACCATTTAAAATAGCTCCACTAACTGACATTAGTTTGGTTTCACAATGGGTATAAATGATTATCTTCCATATACTTACTAGAGCATTCGAAACGATTGATAAGACGGTATTGGAAAGCGTTACTTTTATCAAAAATAAATAAGATAGAATTACATATATAATATTAATTCTTCCGCTCCTGGCTTCATTCGTTAATGAATACCTTCAATATCGTTAGATTAAAGTACGGTCGATTCATTGCCATAGATTCTAATCAAATAAAATGCACATGAAATGATTATTCGTGAATTTGGACATTTATGTTTCTAAAATGTAAAATCCTACATTGATCCTTAGGTTCCCATTCTTTGGTTATTGTTATATTCAGGGTAACATGGAATATTTTATATATTATTTATAGATATTCAAAAAGAAATGGCTTTATAAATTATATAAAGACTTTTCAGTAAGCTTTGCCTATCAAGAACTCAAGTATAAAAAAACAACCATAAATAAACGTCTTGATGATTCTATAAAAACATAGATATATCATCCATAGTGCAAAAGATTACGATGATGAAGAATTTAATAACGTACGTGAAAAACAAAGTACGGTTTTAGTTAAAACTTATATCAGAAAAAATAAGTTTTAGCGGTCTAAAATTAAAACCGATATCATATTATCACTGAGAGAGAATTAAATCTTTTAACGTCTAAGAATGTTATATTCAACAGCCACAGCGCGTATAATTTCTTTACTTACTGAAATCGTCAAAACATTATAACTCCACATTAATCATTACGCGAATTAAACCATTAATAATAAGCTAACGCGCAACTTTTGAATCCTGAAACTAATTTATCAAAAACGCGGACCCTGAAATAATTATTAATTACGACGATAAAAAGAAATAAAACGAAACTTGGCGTTTTTCATCCTTTTAAATGAACGAGCTCGCCATCCGTGACGTGCTGCATCCACAGTTTTGAGAATAAGAGGACATTCTCTGAGCGTCAGAAAAATAATGATTCCGATGGGAACGGCCAAATTCAGCTGAGTTTGCCAGTAAAAGCTCTTTAATTGATGACGTGTGAGAGAAACGGCGTGAAAAGCTGTCTCCCAAACCTCCGTTACTCTTGGTGATACAGAAGTGGAGATCTTACCATTGATCGAAATCCCTTATCAAACCGCGTCTATTGGTAGAGCTCAATTAATAACGCGGGAAACAAAAAAATTCCATTTTTTCAATTCTCTCTATTCATAGAGGATTGCTGGCGGAGAAGAAAAATTCTCTACTCTAGCGAAAGACGCATGATCAATATTTATAGAGATGAATGCGCTAGGATGTTTATTCTGTACATGATGGATGCTCGCTAGACTTTTATCATACTCAGCAAATCGCAGGAGCGTGAATGTTTATTCCGATTCCACAGTTATCTTTCGAATTCCGTTATTTCTATTTCATTTGTTGATTATCTAGCGTGAATTGTGAGCGAGAAAAATGAAAATGGCTTGTTGTCACCGCGAAGTATCGTATCTAGCTAGATTGATACATCATCGAAACTATAATCGAATTCAGTGACACGAATTCTCGAACTCGAACGTCTAGCTTCAATTGCGCTGACTCACTTCAATCATCACGATCATTAAGAGGGTAACCAAAT
This sequence comes from Pantala flavescens, assembly GCA_020796165.1. Classification (NCBI taxonomy): domain Eukaryota; kingdom Metazoa; phylum Arthropoda; class Insecta; order Odonata; family Libellulidae; genus Pantala; species Pantala flavescens. The sequence goes on along the minus strand of CM036879.1, from coordinate 19,303,806 downwards.
TGAAGTAAGCGTTTTGAAAACGGTATTTACGAGACAATTTTGATGGTTAAGACCATTACTACCTAGGAGTATAAGCTCTAAAAGCTAGTATGAACATATAAATGACAGTGAAAAAGTAACACTACAAACTATAATTTTCCTTCATATAAATTGAGAGATTGGTTTTTTGAATTGAGCAATGTATATTGAATAATAATCCGAAGAGAACTACAATTAAAAAGTTATTTATTTCAAATTATTTTCGTTCTTTTGATTGATAATCTGTGAATGGATAAGCGCTCAGTATTTTCACTCTAAAACATCATCGATAAAAAAATAGAATCAATTGCTATCTTTCAGGCAGATAAAACATTATTTTTCCAGGAAACGAAATTTATTCTCATTTTAAACAGATTCGTAGTCGTAACTAGTAAACGAAAACAATGGGAATATAAAATCCAACGCATGAGAGAGCATCGTTAAGAAACGCATAAAATTCTCAAAGGACAACGAACAATAAGAGAAAACAATTCCTCAGATTATAACTTAAGTACGATTTATCTCCGACAAAACTGTCTTGTATAGGTATTGTGAGAAAGGGCAGGCCATAAACGACAGAGCCACCGTAACTCTTAAAGGGACGGGAGTTTTTCGAAGACAAATAGGATAAAAACAACATTAACTGTTTATCGGATAAGTCTCCATGACAAAAGGAACACCTTTTGAGTATCTGCGACGGTTCTATGGAGTCCTCGAGATCCCGCAACTTTCGAACGTCGCCCGGACTTTTAAGGATTGAGAATTTTCCATGGAAACGCTCGTATCTCCGAAGAAAACAGTTCCAAATCAATCGAGAAAAGAATATCGGTAGAGAATGAAAAGAGGGAGTGGTAGATGAGGATTGTATAATGGGGTGAAAATCCGAAGTGGGATGTTTTTTCCGTCCGAAAGAAAGCGAAGAGTTACGGTTGATTCTTTTTACGACCCTTATCGATTGCGTGAAATGGGTATTCGAAGAGAATGTCGGCTAAGGGAATATCCCTTTAATCACTCCATGAGCATGCGAAAGCGTTCAAAATCTCGCCTCCGCTGGAACCCTAAGCCGTGATAATGACGATTAAAACGAGATTTTGGGCTACAATTGAGTCATAGGGATGCAGCAGTTTTGGGGATGATTGGGATATTGTGTGTGTTGAACCCGTTGCTTTGGTGACTATATCGAGTTTTAATTACTTGGTATTTAAAGTCAAGAGTCCATGCGTTCTAATTTTCATGGTTCGCTCTTCATTCGAAAGACACGCGATTGTAACGCTTCATCATTTTCACGCTTATTGTTCTAACTCTTTAGACCATTGGATGGTTATCATTAAGATATAAAGTGAACTTTTCCTCCGAGGCAACTCGAATTGAATGCTTTCTGTTACGTTTGTGACAGGTGTTATTCTGTATATAAATCGGTGAATATTTACGAGTATATGCTAATAAGAAAGGAATATATAGAACACAGATCATAATAATAATGATTAAGTAACAATTTCAATTTTCTCAAGTATTATTGTTACTACATTACAATTGTTACTATATTACAATTATTAAGCAGTGTTCTTTATAATCAATAATATAAACATTTTTAATACCTGCTCTTTTGAGATCATTTACTAATACTTCTAAAGCGTTTTAAAAACAAATATACTTATTGTAATGTTGTTGGTATACACCAATACTGGCCGTGATTAGATAAATCATTATTAAGTAGCATAGAGATTATGAAGTGCATCCTCAAATTTTTTGGTGGCTTGAAACGAAGTTCGACCTAATAGTGCGGAATTTACGCAAGGTAAAATTTATAAAACTATACTTTAATCACCCTAACGTAGCATGATTTTCGTACTAAACTTTTGCTCCTCATATTAATGTACAAGATTTATATCGGTAAGCTATGAATTAAGTATACCCTTATCAAGATTATTGTGCTAATAAATAATAATAATAGATTTAGATATTGATATGGTGATGAATAATAATAGATATAAATATTGAAAATAAAGGAACGATTTTAATTAAATCACATAAAATTCTAGGACTTAGGGATCGCAGGAGATCTACAACATACAAATACACATTATCGACATTTTAAACACATTACTGTTCGATAAAAGAAGTACGCAAAATATTTGACCTTTTAATCAACACACGAGATTATTTGAAAAATTCCTATTCCTACTGTAAGGGAGCATATTGACCTCAAACTTTCCATCTCCCTTCATTATTCGGTACCTTGATCATTGTGGAAATAATATCTCAGGAACGTCGATGGAAAAGAACGTACCCTCTGGTTCTCCGATGCATGAAGCGTGACCAAACTCTTCCTATCTTAATCAAGGAGTTCGCCACGTCTTTTTTTCTAATACGCTCTCCGCCGAAGCGCGCTATTTTTCACGGAGAACACACGCAAATTACAGATGCATCCGCAGCGGAATAATGAAAAATCCTATACAATGACCCACACCGCAGGAGAGAAAATAAAAGCAACTTTGAAGACCCCTGCACGAGGGCTCTCCGAAGGGAATAAGGGATGTGGCAGCGCACCAATTTCCACTTTCACGACTTCGGCCACAATTATTCAAATCAGCAACCGGACCGCCCTCGAGTACTAGCGAATATGCGCCCCGAATCGTGAAGCCTTAGAATCCCATTTATTCGGGCATCGAAGTCCGGGGAGGGGAAGTTTCTTTTCCCGGGCGCTAACCTTTGAGAAACCGGGGAAAATTCCACGCTCGGAGAGGTCGCGGCTAATGGAAGGAGTGGTCCATTCGTCCTGAGAATCGCAATGGCATACTCTCTCGCCATGGGAGGGAATCGATTAGGAATTGCTAGAGAAGTGTCCCGGTGAATTAAATGGGAGTAAGGAATTTTCTCCCAAGATTCGACTTCCTCTCCCACATCGCGTCTTCACGTACGTGGCCCCGTTCTTGACGTGCGGTTACCGCAAACGTGTTAACTCTGACGTGTGGGGGCTTATGTGGATGGTTCGCCCTGAGATTCATAAGAAGGATCTATGATGTGATTTCTTCTGGATTTTGTTCCATGAAGCTACATCCAAGAAAGTAAACTTCTGATTACTACAAATAGCGTGAGGATTAAAAGATAAATCTAAATAATTATAATATACTAATAATATACTATATTTATGTGCATTAAGGGCGCCAATTTATTGTTTTCTAAATAATTAAAACGAGTGAAATGCTGGGAATATAATTTTAAATAACTTTTTTCATTAGAAGCTGGAAAAGAAGATATATCTTTTTTTATTACTTATTGATAAATTTTGTGTTGAATGAGAGCAAAAGATTAAGAAACTGTAAACATCCTCCGCCGAGAAAGAAGAAAATCTACTTAAAATACATTTAGAAATTAAAATATTCTGAGCTTTTAAACGATTTTATTATATAGGATGTATTTTATTCTAAAAATTTTTAAGAGATCAATAGAGACTATTTGAGTAATTTATAAGATATCTAAATATCAACTAAAAAATCACACAACTATCTAAGATGCCCAAACAAAAAATCTTTTACCTCGATTCTTTTTATACATTCCACAGATTTTTTCCAATCAATATCCTGATCCTCATTATATCATTTCTAAGTTTCTTCTGTCGCATAAGCAACATGATGTACTTGGATTAATAAATACTCGACTCGTGTCGGATGATAATCGATAAACACGTAGTCTCATACATTTTTACCCATGAACTCGATGGTTTATACGCCAATACGGTATCCACGAAAGTAAAATACCTCTATAGTCTAGCTGTGACCTAAAATAGATGCGCACGAAAACCCACATATACAACTCTGGCACAGTTCCCAATTGCCCACGAAGCTTTCTCCTCCTCTTAAATGCATTGCCAGCACTTCATAAATTTCTCCAAAGCTGTAATGTATATATTCTTTCCTTTTTTATTCAGAAATTCATTCGGGGAAACTGTCTTAAGCCTGGCAAAGTACTTTAGGGAACATTGAGGTACTAAGTTTCCAAAGATTAAACCTTGATTCTTAAAATGCTTTAAAATTTATCGTTGCATTAAAAGTACTTGATGATTAAAATTACGAGAAGACTCCCACTCTTTGGGAAGACAATTTCCGATAGTAATAATTTACTTCAACGATGATTTCCAAACAAATACACAAGGAATGAAATGGCGAATCAAATTTATCAATAATAACAACTTTTTAGGCAAAATTTGTCAACTTCAACTGTACTCTGACACTAAAATTCAGGATGAAATAATGGGTTCAAAAATATTTTCTCTCTCTTTTCTCATTAGGAACATTCTATGCCATTAAAAAATCTATATATGTAGTTAATCATTACATAATAATTGAGTTATTTCTTAAAGATCACGGAAAACTGGTGCAACGTAACATTACGTACATTTCATACTTTAGAAAGGATTTTCTGAAAAATTAGCGTCCAACATAATAACTGTGACATTAGGTTTTAAATTTAACGTAATTACGCGTTAGATGTCAATCGCGTAGATAAAAGAGGTGACAAGACGAGTTTAAGAGACAAAATCATTATTACTATTCAATATTTTAAATTGAGAAGTAAAACACGCGATCTTCCATAAGCAAGAATCGGTGTGCCTCGAAGAAAGAATACTACAATAGTAGAATCATATGTATGTGAAGGGAAATTTTCCCCTTCGAGCACACCCACCACCGCGCCCAACCCCGAGCCTTCCGCTTCCCATAGAGATCGTTAGCCACCACATCCTCACCGACTCTTCCCCGAACACTCCAGTAGAAGTATCGCATCCGAAAAATCGTAGAGAGCCGTAAAAAAAAGACGGCAACCGATGATATTTCAGTTCCGTTCGCCAGCGATCCAATCAATCGACAACACCCGGTCCGTTCGCACGTTACAATACCGTACCGCTCCGCGTTTGATCTCCCGCGGTTTACTGGGCATTCTAGGGAACCTGGACGGTTATGGGGATCGCATATTTACACGGGATACCCGGTCCTTTCATTATGACGCACAGGTCGACACACGGGCGGTTTGCTCCGTCGCGCGTGCATCGCCTTCAATGGGACAAAGAGGCTCCATTAGAAGGGAGGTGCCTCGGCAAAATGGCCGCGCCTTCTGAAGGCGTTGCCGCGAACGCATCTCGGGGTTATTCGCATCGATGGCTGCTCTCCTTATCGGTCGCTTTCAGAAGGGATGTGATACAAACCCTTTCATGGGTCACAGATTAAACTCCCATCGGGGATGGAGGGTTTTGCGTTCTTGAGGACGGGGGTTCTGGAAACCCATCTGCGGCATTGATGTGGGAACATCAGAGTTCTGTATTCCGGCTAAAAACGGAGTGAAGGCTATTGGAAACGAGTGGGAGGGAATTTAGGATCGAAACTTACGTATGTGAAAGTATCTTGAGTTATTTGAGGAAGAGTTTCTATCCATTTATCCGCCCACTTGAAAATACTGTTCTAAGCAACGTTCATTACCGACCCATGGTTAACGCCTAAATATATCCAACCCGCAAGACACATATGTACCGCTGGCTACATAAGATACAGGATACATGTATTTTTAAAAATCTTTCACATTCATAATATCGTTTTAAACCTCTTCTAACAAAAGAGAACACAAAATGCCAATGATATATATAATAAATAATTTTCAGAAACAAAATAATTGATTTGAGGGATTGGTTTAAATTACTAAAAGGTTTTACGTTCAGTGTATAGAAACCCATGCATGAAAAAGTGGAGCTAACTGATTAGGCAATTTAGGAAATACTTTGACCAAATTAATTCTCTTTTCATTCAGTTTTTATTGGGGTTAATTATTTTCCCGAATTTTTCTTTGTTAACTCGTTGAAAAACTCCATAAGTAATTACGATGGGTTAATCCTCTGCTACTACTTCTATGTCCAATGAACATCTTTAGATTGTTAAGTTAGATGATGGTTTTTGGTGGCAAAATTGATTCAAAACACTAAATTATAGAAAATAAAGGTAATGCAATTGTTTTGTAAAGCATTCTAGCAACATCAAAATATAAAATAAGGAATTATATTTTTATTAATACCTATACTATGATTGGATTAAACCCAAATACTATAGAACGTTCAGCTAGATTTCTCTGTTACATGCTAAGAATATCAAACCAAAATATTGTGTTATGTCAAAATATATTCCTATGATTATGATAAGTTATTACTGTGTGATAAAACCTGTTTAACAATAAAACTAATTAGCCTCCTTTTTAAAGTTTCAGTTTTAGAAATGGAATAAAGAATCTAATGTGTAAAAGCATAAGCAAAAAGTAATAGCGAAATCGACGAAGTAAATGTGTTCCTCCTTTCGTTAAATATTTCATTTAAAATTCAAAAATCATTCAATTTAAAATAAAACCCCTCCCTCTCTCAAATAAAGAAATTTCCAGTAAATAAAAACTAAAAATCAATACACACCTATCCGGTATTAAATCCAAATTATTCCGTAAAGTAATCAACTATTAATTAAAGTAAGGTATTAGAAAAATTATTCCGAATACCAAAAAAAGGATCGACCCTTTTAGCTCGAAACTGCGATAGAAAAACGTCGACTCCAGAGTAATTGTAGCAACGCGTCCTTTTTCCTTCCACCGATTATGTAGACCAAACATAATGAAAATTCAATCACCTCCCCGTAGCGAAGCAAAAACTCCGTACCGGCAAAACGCGGGATCAAATCGCTACTAAAAGGTAATCATTTGAGAGCGGAGAAACTGATTTGCCGATATGAATTCTCTTTCCGACTCAATTAACGCGCCGAAAATTTTGCGAATCGCGGGATATCTCGATTAATTGCGAGCTTTTACAATAATTCGTACGGGAAGTGCCCGATCGATCATGGAACTCGCCCATTATGTATCGTTATCGAACTTATTCCATTGTTCAACGCGTCGCTGAGTTACACGCGTGTGTTTCCCTCGAGGCGACGTTCGATTCCCTTAAAAATAAAAAAAAGCCTACAAAAATCGAGGGTTATTTTTACGTGGAGAGGTTTGGATCGATTGCAAGACAATTACTTGCAATATCCCGTATCCTTTCTTTTTATCCTTCTAATATCCCGTTCGCATCCCAACGTCATCCGAAGAAAAAATTACCCTAAGCATCGCTTTGAGCGAATACTCCTCGCCATGGAAACCTAAATGAAGAGTAGAGGGATGGCTCCAAGATGAGTTTATGGGGAAAAGGATATTATTCGGAGGAATGGAGGTCGAGGAAACGAAACAGCCACTTGAAATCACTTCGACTCTTGATATCCGTTCCAAAGGCCATATCTCGGATACGTGGGGCATATTATCGAGGAATGGTATCGTGGGAGGCGGACTAAAGAAGAGAGCTCGTGTCTTCGACAGCCGTTATCGAATCATGGGCTACGCGCGTAGGTAGTTTAGCTGCGATCGGAATGGATTGAAACTGGGAAAGTTAAATTGCTATGGAAGAAAGGGTGCTTAAGTTAATTCGCCCGAGAACAAGTGGATATTCGTGGAGGAATAGCCTGGATTGGGGTTCTTATTGGAAAGCATGTTTATCGCAAAAATAACAAGGAAAAGAGAGTTTTCTACGACGATTAATATCAAAAACTATTTCCGAGAGAGAGTTACGGATCACTTTGTATTATTTATGTATGATTCAGAATAAATGCTTATAGATGATCAACAAAACATGTCATGATGATGGTGAAAATTTACTACGTATATTACTAAATCTATAATGATATTGCTGAAAAATATAAGCGTCAATTCAATCCTTACCAATCCTCTATATATATTAATGAGAATTTCATAAATTTCGTACTTAAAAATTCAGTTAAAAACCTTAACACTTTTAAATCAATCTCAAAAAATAGCTCTAAATAGTTACAATATCAAAGCGATGATTACCATAGTAATCCATGTATATGATAGTCTTATAAGGTAAATGCTAAATCTATAATATTCGAAACATTCTTAAACTTTACATTTTAAAGTTTGTCGTTTCACGGTCAAGAATGGCAGCTTTAAAAGTTGCCCTTTTCATTTCCATTCTCCATCTATTTTGGTTCGAGCAATCTGACCCCCGATCCCTCTTCCATCTTTAATCTGGACTTCCATATTTTAATTTCTCCTTGAATCCAGTCGATCACATTTTAAATCCTCACTGTTCATTCAACGCATCGTCAATCCCTTCGTATTATATAAGCTCTTCTTTTTAAAAGAATCACTCCGATGATTATTACTTATTCTCGAGTTTTTCAGACACATTAAATTAAAACGTTCTTAAAAGAGGCATTATATAATTAAAGATCATTTAAAGTATTTGAATTTTAATGCTCTGACATATAAGTTGATTTAATACGGATATTTCGATGGATATATAACTCTAGAATGAATGGCTGTAACGTTAAAATAAAATTCCATTATTATATCTACTTCTATAAACTAGATTTCAAACCACTATTTTTCATTGCTCCGAGAAAACAATATTCGACTTAATAAAACTTTGGGATTTCATTAGTTGATGAAGTAATTCGCTTCCACTTTCAAAACTTTCTCTTATCAGGGGTACGATATTCCTTATAAAACTTTTGCATACAGCGTTTGCTCACACCCTTTACCTTACTGAACACGCATTTTACCACATAAAGGACATGCAATTGAACCTTGCAAAACATTCTCAACCTAACACGTGGACCTCCTGTAAGATGCGTGATATCGGGTGCTGCCTCTATTAATACTACCGTTGAATAGGTGAAGGTGGGCGAATTCAATAGCTGCCACAGCCTTTGCAATTGTGCGTCATACACGACCTATGGTATTATCATCTACATGGCTTTCCATTACTCGACAGGGCTAGCCTATTATTAGAATCCCTTTCATACAAGAGCGAGATATAGCCAAAACCTTGGCAGGTTATCTCTTTAATAGTCTAACAGTTTAGCTTTTTTATTTTTATTTATTAATACATATTTATTTATTAATAAAAATTAGCTATGGTTGTAGCTAATAAAAAGGAGATTCCACTCATACTGTAACCCAGCTTTTAAAGTAGCAAAAAATCTTAACTTTCCTAGGGGTTTATTCAAAATTAACATTCTTATGCCTAATTTGTATTAATAAACTATACTTAGTCGTAATAATTAACGTCGTTTTGCAGCGAACATATATCCTACACCTCGCCAACCTATAGATATATTTCTACAGTTGAATTCACCCTTTCGTACCTTGGGAATATGAATCCGTAACGGAACCAATAACACTTAAAAACCTTCGTGATTCATAGTTCCGAAAGAATTTTGATGTAGAGAGGGACTCGCATCGATGGCGCAATGACGGCATAGTTGGAATGGTATCTCTTTATGACCACTAGGGAATTCGGATTCGATTACGTCCAATTAAGCGTCGAACTCTCAGTAGCACTCAGGGGCAGTAATTTGGTGTTAGTTCGACAAAGTTTCCCCAATCTTCCCGGATGTAATAGCCACTGAGGAATAAAGAGACAAAAAGTGTCGCCCCATCCGCTGCTTTTTGGGCACCACTTGCAGAGGCAGTTTAACGAACTTCCGCAATATAGTTTCTCAAAGTTCGAAGAATTGAAATTATACTTCTCTAAAGATCTTTGTTGAGAGAGTAAAGGAGTAGAGAAAAAAATTGAAATGATTGTTACATGGTGACGGCTCCCATGTTTCTATGACGATAGAGTTTTATCCAATGCTTGTGATTGTGACACTTTCTCTGAATATTAAAGTTACTATAATATATGCATTTCAAACCGAGAAAAATTTTAAACTAATAAATAAAAACTGTTTATAGGATACTAATATTCTAAAAAGGTTACTTAAAGATATAACTGTTAGATAATCATTCCTCAAAAGGAAATACAATGAGTTTAACTAAAATATTCCATCGTTTTCAATCCACGACAGAGTACTAGAAGAAACTATTCTATTTTACTGCTACGTTATATAAATTAAATTAGAAATCTTTCGCCTTTTACATAAATTGAGATGAAACTATAAATATTTGTCAAAACTCGTATATTGAATGAAAAAATGTATTAAAAACTTAAAATAAACTCACAATGCGCTAAAAATGAACTTGAGAGATCGTGAAATGTATTAAAACAGGAGGTTTACTATTACTTCTATTCACATAACTATTCGATAAATATCGTAGTTTAAACGTGAATGTGTATATTTATCCAACGCAGCCAGCCAAACATATAAATCACAAACAAATATTATTAACACTCACATCATCTTAAGATCAGCGTTTATCAAAATAAACCACCTTTTACTTCTTCATAGCGTTTTCTACTATCAGTAAGCATTACGTAACCATCAGAACATACAACCTACTTTAACTCACGTAAGTTTTTCAAGACTTCTTGACATTGAACTACCTTAAATGACCAGTAGTGTAGACTTTAGGACCAAACAGAACTTCCTCAAAGAAACAGCCACCGTTGCTCTTTAATATCGACGAGGCAAATGTGAAACGTTAGCATTGGAGAACAAACGTTTAACCTACTGACGTTATCGGCAACGCATAAAATGGATTCAGAGGGTTGGAACGAGTGACCGTATATCGGCGCCAGAGACGTTCTTCGAGAACTCCGAACTCTTAGCTTACCGGTTATTGGCCCATTCTTATTCTGCGGAATGCCCTTTAAAAGGAGTGCTGTTCTCATGACGTAAAAGGGGTTACCCTCTTTTGTACGACGCTTACTTATATTTACGCCCGTATTTCGGAACGTTCGTCATCCTTTTGAAGGTCAAATACAAGGCGCTTCTGGACATTCATCGATTTTAGTCTAGGTACCATTGCCAATGACGGAATGAGTTCCCCGAGATATACATTTCAGTTGGGATGTATACCAAAACTTTACTTCGCTATTCGTTCCATTTAACTTTCAGAACCTAACTTCTGTTTCTCTCATTTCTTCTGACCTATGAAGAATAAAATTTCTCTTCGGGATATTTTGGTTTAGACAATAAAACCATTATAAGTAACTGGTTTCATCAGGTTTTAATGAGAGATATTCTACGCTATCTAAGGTATTTCAATCAAGTAAAGGATCACGGGATTTACAATCCAAGAAATCGAGATTAAACTTCTCTTTTAAGATGTTCCTTCATGAGAATAGCTACGAACAGGAACCTGAACATTATCTTACACCCTGTAATAAACTTCGCAGCAATAAAATAAAATTGAATTAGGTTCCCTATGCTTTAAATCTTCTCGGATCTTTATGAGGCATTTTTATTGTAAAAGAACTAGATATCCTTGTCGTAAAATAAGCAGTACGATAAGTCTACATTAAGAAATTAATCTAACCAATAAAGTCTTTTCTATTGATATATACTTATAGATTCTACAACCATATTATGACCATTACAACCAAATATATTAATCTTAAAATATTTTCGATAAAAGTTAGTCTGTAGTCTTAGTTTTTTCCGTAGAAAGCATTAATAGAAAATCTTAAATAATGCCTAATATGATAGATAGAAAATGAGCTTTATTTATGATTAATATTCGTATAATTCCATGTATGTATTCCATACATGGAATTATACATATTCCATGATGTAAAATCACAATTACAATGGATCAACATGAATGAAGAAGGAATATTAATCAAATAATTAAATGATATAACAGAAAACTCACGGTTAATGTTAACTACCGTTAATGATAGATGAAAGTATTACGTTCAAAATTGTCGAATTTTTAAATCAGATAATGTTAAATACCATTCGATATGTAATGCTGTGGATGTCGTAGAAAAGCTTGAGAATATTTTTAGCTTTTATATCTAGAATTTCATTCGTAAATACGCGTGAACATATGTTCTATTGTATGCACTATGGATAGCTTTATACTAATGATAATGGTGATGATATCACATTAACTTCCTAGCATAGAAACGCAGTCGACAACACAGTAAAACAAGGCTGGATGGTATCCAGGCAACAAACAGGATTTTGCATCGTAAAACACGCCGGACGCGAGAATCTCTTTCCGATCATCCCCTGCCATATTTCTTTAAGTTTCCGACGCGCATGGGAAATGGACCTCTGGAAGAACCGGCTTCTGGAACACCCTCCTACAAAGAGAGCCCGCCGAGATTATTTTTTCGTTCCAGAGGCAATAAATCCTAGCCCCATAAAAAGATGTCTCCGAGAGCATCCAACTGCAGCCATTTTTAGACCTAATGGCAAAAGCTTTTTATCCTCATTCAGAACGGAAAAAAATACCTCCGCCCCATTTAAAAAAAAAGACCCGAAAGCTCGTATTTAACCTGGGGCGGACGGACAGGTTTTATACTTATTTGCGTTCCGGAAAACACGTTTGGCGCGTTTGGCCTTGAATATTTGATGGCTGCGAATGGCCGCAAATTGTCGCCGGAGAAAGACACTTGATAAGAATCGGATTCGGTGGAGATCTTCTAGAGAATAAAAGCAACAATCCGCCGCCTTCTCATTAGCGGGGAAGGCCCCAAAAGGTTCTGGAAGGGCCCTCGAAAGAAAAGCCCTCGCGCGTCAAAGGACTTTTTCAATCCGCTTTCCCACCATTCTCGTGAACCCTTTATACGTATATCTTTCCATATGCAAACTCGTGAGGGATGTGGAGATCTCGAAAAATAAGGCCATACGCGCTTCGGCATTTTCTCTCTCTCTCTCTGTTGCTCCGAGGAATGGCGCGAGTTCGTTAGTTCTTGTGTTCCGGTCGCCGAGGACAAATAGGAGGAGGCACATGAAAGAGCATTTTTGAGGACGATGCGCTTCTGACTTTTTAATGGTTGAAGAAGATGTGCCGCACGCGACTCAGAAGAAATTAAAACGTTAAAATGGTTCGAGAATACATTCAGAGATGTAGAACGTATTTGCATAAGATGCTGAAGAACTGTGTGGTAGAACTTAAACGCCTTTTAAACGTGCTTTCTTACGATTAAAGTTTGTAAATATTCTAAGCTCCTAAATAAACTCGCTTTATCATCAAAAAAGTTTTCAGTCATAATTATATTTTTCCATCTCTTTTACTCATTTAAAGATTCATCTTAATTTCTATAATGAATACTGTAAACGCGGCCTTAAAGTTATATTTACCCCTTCACATAAAGCTTGTTAATATATTATAGATAAAATTATCAATTTGATACTCAATATTAATACTATGAAGCCTATTAATACTAGAAGCAAAGCTCCAATATCGCAAATGCAAAGCTCCTACAGCTTTGATATCCTACAGTCCCATTCGTCACTATTATATCTCAATAGTATATTGTATATGCCTTGGATTCCATAGTTAATAACTATTTGATTATAGATAATCTCATAGCTATAACCTAAATAACATATACTCGTACTATATGTGCTCACAATCATAGATCTTTTACATGACTAGATGTTAATTCGATAGTAATTGTAGTCTGATCACTACGCAACTAGGATCAGAGGTAATAATAGCACAAAGCGAGCTCTTCGCGCAGAGTATACCTTTATATGTTAAACACAATACCTACTAAAATAAAGGATATAAAAACATAGATAAAATGGCAAGTAAGCTCTCTTTTATACCGTTTCGTTAAGCTTCATTGAAATTTGATGGTAAAAAAAGTCATAATTAATTATTCCTGAATATAACGTTTCTCACAAATTCACAAGACAAAGATTACGGTTTACATTTAAAACCAAAAACCACTATAAGCAAGAGATCTTTAGTTTCCTCCTTTTTCGTTGTTTCTTTGAAGCATATTACGTCTTTTTTGGACATAAAAAGTACACCATTTTTTCTTAATAGCTCACGTAAATTTTCCGATTAAAATTGGCGATGAAATATATCTATATTTAAATATAATATGTTATTATCTTTCCGAAATTTAAGTTGAAAATTGAGTGAAATTTGTCATAAACTGTAGAGTTAGAGCTGAAAGTTTCTTAAAATATCATCGACGTGAGAGATTGAGAGAAAAAGGCGAGCAAGTCCAACATTAAAGAGAAAGAGCTTTTGTTTCTTTGAACTCGCTGCTGGAGATAAGAAGATACCTTTTTTCAACAAGGATTTAAGTACGAAACAGCAAAAAAAGAGAGCTGGTGGATTATTTACTGAAGGTGGAGCAAAGAAACCCAGAGTTTCTCCATCTGTTTTCGCAGATTTTTATATAAGGAAAAGCAGCAGTCACTCTGGTGTGAATTAATATTGTTCGTCGAGAGATAAACGCAGAATTCCCTCTACACCAATTAAAAGGCAGAAAATGAAAAATTCTATATGAAACAGAAAGAATGTTCATACGTCTAAATGAGTCTAAAATTATCTTCTTTCCATAAACGAGTCTAGAATCTCAATTATGAATCCATTCGCAATTATTAAAACGTACATTTTCATTTCTTGAATATCTTAAAGCTCATTATTTATAGAAAGATTTGGTGCTTTCCCGGCGTAGTTGCTGTAGGAAGATCTCTCGGGTTTCCAACCGGGTCATTTTCCGGAACAGGTCCGACGTTTCGGCTGCTGTCTCTGCAGCCATCTTCGTCCCTGAAGATGGCTGCAGAGACAGCAGCCGAAACGTCGGACCTGTTCCGGAAAATGACCCGGTTGGAAACCCGAGAGATCTTCCTACTCATTATTTATAGTTTATGCCTATATTATTATCTATCTTTGTAATATGACTAGTCTTGGGTTTAAATTCCGGATGAGGAGAAAAATTCCCTCTAAGGATATGGATTTACGTCTATTTTTTATTTCAGTACCTTGTAATGTGATAAGCATTCTGTATAAGTGGATTTTTGTATGAGCTACGTTAACTATAAATAGTATTCTGTTAAACTTTAAGTAATTACTTATTATATTAACTTAGATACACTCTATGATACTAAAAAAATTAATAAAACTAAGAATTGATTACAGCTAATAAAGAAAAAGTTCAAGTTAAAAACTCGATAAGTTTTTGAAAGTTAAATTTTCCACGTAGCTTAATCGGTAATTATCGGTATTCAACAAAACGACCTAAATCGACTTATTCTGCCACGTATATCTGATATGAATCACTCACAGCATTTCAAAAATCGCGTATAAATGTTCAGAAACAGTGGTAGATGACTTCAGTTAACACTTGTTAGCACAATAGACTGCTTTATGGTACAAGTACAAGTGCTTCATGGGCATACATACATTAGCAAGAGCAAGAAAAGACAAAAGATTCCACTAAAATATTTTTTCGATCACATCGGATTACTTTACGAAAAATATTTCACGAACTATTTTTTCCTTTCAAAGCTTATCTGTTATGGATAAAAATGTACCGTCTCACATCCTATGTGGGTAGTAATTTTATCTCCATTGAAACAACGATGGTGCCACCTTCCAACACTCACGTTAATGCTTTTGCTTTCCAACCATGGGCTACATCCAAATTTATGCGTATGGCGCACTCTTCCTTTCAGCCAACGAAAAAAAAAATTCAAAGAAAAAATTATCCACAGCGATTTTAATCCACGCCCATTTCACCCGAAATATATGCCATACAGGATATTAACCATGGAGTCGATTAAAATCACCCTCACGCGTTCATTTCCATTGTATTTCTCCGTGAAATTGAATGACTTTATTTGAGAACGTCACCCAATGTATATAATGCTAATTATGAATATTGCGCACTGTATTTCACATATTCGGACAATTTGATTACCTTCGTTTACCCCAAATCTGCGAGCGCAAGTATAAACATGAGTAAAAAGATTATGTCCGAGGTAATAGACTTTGATTAGTTCTCTCCATGAAATTCTAACCCTAAACGATAAGTAAAAAAGAAATTTGACATAGCCATACTCAAGTTGAGGACCTAGATTCGACTCCTTTATAGGCTGCTACTTTTTGGTCCCTTTAACGTCATTAATTACCCTTACTAAATTATTAATTTTGAATTCACACCCATCCATAACAGTTTAATAAAATAGAGTGGATATCAAGAATAATTTAAAACATAAGCTATCGAAAAGGTTAAATAGAAGCAGGAAATATCGATATGACTGGGATTCGAACCCAGGTCCACCAAATTCCATAATAGCTTACCTGCCTCGGATACAAATTGCAACAACCGTCTGCTTCTTCAAAATCATAAATCTCATAACGGAATGTATTAAAATACCATTTTACACGGTATTTAATTTTATACGATAATCACCTATGGGTCATAGTTCCTGATAGGCCATTACTAATATTATATATCGATAAATTGTTTTATTAAAGAATCATGACTTTTACTAAAAGAAATTAATCAAGCCGATTAAAAAAGATCAATGATCAATTTTTTAACTGAATGGTTAATACGAATAAAATACAGAACGTATCTTCATCACACCATCACTGATTTTAACGATGAACTCTTTCGTAATGTTCATAGGCACATTGCCATGGGTTTCATTAGTCACACTAAAATACGGCAGAATTCCCGTAAGCGTAATATATCACCATGAAACACAAGATAGGAGAACAAGAGAATCCAGAAGTCCAAATTAACCTTCTCCGGCAATGTATAACGAGAAAATTCGAGATAAGTCTCCACATATAAGAGACCCATATCTTACGTACGAAATGACAAATCGCCTCATCGTAAACACTCCCTCTGGACAACGATATTATCACCAATAAACAAAAACTGGGACGATATAGGTAGTCGTAATCATTGGCTTTTAGAGCAGATATACGCCATGGATCGAAACTTCAAGACCTATGGTAGTTTATAACCCGACTGGTCTGTTCTCCTGGGGCACGGGAGGGCTATTAAAATTTTTGCGATTCATTAACTGGTTGCCTTGGAAACCATGGTGGCGGCGTGGCGTCAACCCGTCCCTAAGCAGTCGCTTGCGACTCCTATTAGGATACCTTCTCCGCCCGCCCCACTCCTATACCGACGCCGACAGAAAAAAAACTGTTTCTAGTTGAAAAGTCCCTAAAGTTGCGAGAGACACGAAGCAGAAAATTTCCATTTCACTCCGTTTGGTTTGAAGGGAAAAAAATATACATTGCATGACGTTTCATTCTAAGTTATCCGTCAGTTTTCCGCTTGATTTGCGAACTCGGAAAAAAAGTATCCGTGAGGTGTGCAAAGCTCTACGTCTAGGGGAAATATAAAATTTTAATCTTCAGTTTTTTCCCCGCGTAGCTCGGAAAATACTAAAAATCCTACTGAGAACGAAGGATTCAGATGTTAGATTCGAAATGGATTACGTTCCATGAAAAGTTAATGCCTTAAATAATACAAGTCGATAAGTTCTTGACTAACAAGATGAAAATTTTACCCGACGTATTTTTCCATATACCAAAGATGGTTAGATATTTTTCCTTCATCGTCGTAAATTAAGTTACGATAAACATAAACAAAACTGAGGTAAGAGTAATTACCCTTACCCTGAGGTAAGTGTTCCATAAAGGAACGGCCTCATGTGTGACTTTTATTATTTTAATGTTTCTTTTGTGTACCAATCCATAATTTATAGGGATCACAGCTTTACTATGATTTTATTTTTAAAAATTTTTGTGACGATTTTTCCTACTTGGGTATCGCTTTAAAATAAGAAAATATTAGTATGGGAAAGATATTTTAATATTTCGTTAAAACTAATTAATTTTAATCGAAAATTTATAGTATTCTCAGCTCATCAAGTAAAAGAATAATTTAATGATAACGTTTTTATCACAATCATTGCTTACAATGATAAACGTAACCTCTTTTCTTACTTGCAGTAATTTCCCTACTAAGAAATGATTATGTTACCTAGCAACTGAAAATACCTCATTCAATCTAGTTGAATCATTCCCTCAGAGAAATTTTTGCCTAGCAGATGAGAGTCCATCCTGTAATTAAAACTGCACCAGCAGACTAATTATGCATCAACTAAATTCAGAAGGAACTGTTGATGAGCTACGGAATGCGCTCCTCTAAATAATTCAATTTTGAAAAAAATCGAGGCACCAGAAATTTATTCCGACTCTAAAACAGACGGAATTCCGGTAACCATATTCAACACGCAGCGAGTTACACACCTTATTAACCCATCCACGAGTAATCCATAACGCTACAACTCTTTAAAAAATCCTGTTTGGGTACAAACAGAGTGACACTAAATCGTATCCACGACAACCCGACGGGAGCGACCACAATTTGGCACGCGCTCCGCACGAAGAGGTAAAATCTTTTCCGAACGAAAAAACCCGGGATGAAAAAAGTACGATGCGCGACATCTAGCGAGAGCTTCTCTCTCTCAGCCTGTCGACTCTAATCTCGTTTCCTCCGCCAAATTATTCTAGGATCCCTCCCTCCTCCGGCATTAAACATTCGCATGGAAAAATCCCTTTTTTCCGCGGAATATTCCCCCCGCTCGCCCTTATCGATCCCGCGGTGCGCCCTCGGGCTCCGTAACAACGTATCCGACGAAAATTAACCTTAATTGGCGCACCGCCATGGAAGACTCGAACCAGATGAAGCTGCCCGCTGAAAAATGAGATGGGTAGAGGCGCCCGAGCCATCTGTATACACAGGAGTGCTAAACCGGCGGGTGGAGGAAGATAATACGTTTGTCGCAATTGGGTTGGGTTTAGTAAGCGCTGGCGGCGTTTGTGTCGTTCGGAGACGTCGATGAGGATTCTCTCGAAACCTATGATTTCCGCTACGCGGCGCTGCTGGATCGAGAGTCTACGAACCCACGGATGGTCTGCAACAGGGTTCGTTCGAGTTTAATGCTGTGCTTTTCGAAGACGCGCCGAGAAGCTCTACGTGGGATTCATTCGAAATTTATGTCCGATTCCTATAGGTGGTGTATACTCCGTAATTGGTAACTAAGGTAAACGTAAGTGGTTGCTGCAGATAGTATAAGATGGAATGAAATTAATCAATTGATGAAATTAGTTGCTGATCGCATACATCGAAGGCTATGTTTTATATCGCTGGCTACGTTTAGTTTCGAACTGGATATTTCACTTTTTTATAGTTATTAGTAATATCTAACTAATTAATCTCTGCGTGAAGAAAACGATCAAACGGAACTTTATTTTTTAAATATATTTTATTTTAAATAAATTTTTTTTATAATATTTTTTATTAAAACGGAAGTTAATCGGAATCCTCGAGAAATTAAAACAACTGATATCCCAAATATGTATAGCATAAAAACAGTTAGAGATAAAAAGTTTATCATATGTTTATAGATACTCAAAGATAAGACGAAAACTTGAAAACCTTTGTTAAATATGGATGAACATAATATTCGAAAAACTTTAAAAAAAAAGAAAAACCATTAAAATTTAATAACATTTATGTTCCTTAATCCATAGTAGAGACCTCAAGTTAAATCAAATTTTAAAATAAAACGAGTGTTAAAAAATTCAATGTTTGTAACCAAAATTTGTCACAAATCTCAAAATAGGGACTACAAGATTTAAAACTAAACTAATCATTTCGTTACCACCATCTTTCACCTTAGAAACATCCAGAATTCAACCTCGGTAGATCATCTTTAAACTTATTCTACTTCTGACCTCGAATCAAAGTAAAAACTTGGTCAGATTAATAGGCGCGGTAGCTGATTGAACACCAGCCATCTGCGGGAAGGTCCTATAAAACCGCCACATCGCCATTGCTCCCGCTTCCAAACTACAAATATTCCCCCAATTCCAGCATCCGAATTACTCACCCAGTTCCGAAGAGGGAACAAACGCTATCGGTAACGAAAGACGTCCCGAATTCGTTTGGATAAAATTCTTTCACTGAATTTATTGCTGTCAATCCGTGGATCCCACCCAGCGAAAACCTTTGGATCGATCTACGACTCCGAAATGGAGAAAGGGAAGGAGTGGAAAGGGGCTGACAGATATCGAATTCGTACACGCCCGTTTTATCCTTCTGCTGGCGACATCTGCTTAGCCACTCGAGTCACCGACAATGGATTCGCACGAACCATTAAAACATCACACCGCACCTCAAACGCATACGCCCCCATCCCGGGGACCGCAGGCACACCCCCTCGCCGCAAGCCTACCGATTCGTATACACCCCCATCCTCCTCCTCCACCCCACTCCCCACTCCAATCCACTTTTATCGCGGGTAAAAATACGGCGCGTGTCCATATATCTTCGTGTTAGTGAGCTGGAGGGTGAAGACGTGCACGGACACTCGGATGGGCACGTGTGAGCCGCACCGACTCGCTGCCCGCTCCCAGACAGTCATTTGTCAAGCACGACTGACGGCCTTTGTGCATGAGGAGATCCGGATGGGGCCGTGGTGCGGATCAGTGGGTGGGAATCCGGAAGGAAAGCTCTTTCCTTTTTTAATTATTTGGGGCGACGGAAAACAGAGCTGAATAATACTCCATAAGGATGCGGATGAGAGAAATGAAGGGAGGAATGCACTGGGAGATTCGAAAACCGCGTGTTGACATCGAGCCTTATATGTTGGTTTTGCGTTTAATTAAATAGGAAACGAATAAAGAAATATTTATATTCAGTATTGGTAACTAGTAGTGCGAATTCATCCTTGATTTTCTTTTCATCATCATGAAGGAATAAGCTCTGAAATTTATAGATATAGGAATGATAATTTTCTCAGCAATGTATCGCTCATATAAACATACTTTCTCGTAAACGCATGAATATCTGGTTAGCACATTAATGATAGTAAGAGCCATATTAATTTCATCCTTATAAGAGATCATATATCTTAAGAGACCTAAAAGTAACTCACTGAAATAAGCGTGTAATCATTCCCGACTTAGAAAAGATATATATATAAACAAGGACGTAAATCTGGGACCTTAAGGTCATGTAATTAACTTATTGACAATTTTCGCATCGCATTGTGAAAGGAGCATTATATTGGCGTTATTTTTTTGTAAAACATAACCTAAAGCTTGAAAATAGCTGCCAAGTTGTTTTTTATCGTATTTTGATAAATGAGCGGGGATTTATCTAGCAATTATTTTTATACAAACCAATCATTCTATCTCAGAGTTTATTAATAAGTTTCTTTACGATTCTAAAAAGGTTACCATAAATAGTAGATGATAAAGGAAAGAAATATTTCTAAAAATTCTCTTATCGTAGTTTATAATAAAGACATATTTGCATTTCCCCTAAATTAATCTTCAATTAAATACAGCACCGATACATGAGATTTCTATAATATATTATTTATAAAGATAAATAATAAGAAATATTCAGTTTCCTCAATTCTACTTCATATTAAGGTACATTATGAAGAATAAGTAAAAACCTTTTACGTAAACCCATTACATCGACAGCAAAAACAGTAGCTTGGCTTGAAAAGCATATCAGGTTTACTTTATGCAGATGACGCAACTTCTGGCAATCTGTTTAGGAGAGAACATGAGCTGATATCGACCAATGAGAAGTTGCTAAACGTTGGAGGATAAGATTCCTCAGTCGAGTCAAGACGAGTTCTCGGATTTTTAAAGAAGGATTAAAGCTCTCCTGAATTCGCAGAGCAAGGATGCACTCGTAAATGGATGAAGCTGGAGGAAGTTTGTCGTGTGCGCATTTTCACCGGATTCAACGAGGATATTCTCCTTGGTAGTTAACACAGGAAAATGGGGATCATTCCTTCGTACGCCTCTATAGGCAAGAACTCAACTCGCTGCATAACGATCAAAACAACTCGTTTAAATTCAAAATAAATGAAAATTAGTATTGATTATTAGATACGTACAAGCTACCTACAAACGAACCGTGAACTTCTCGCTTGAGGGAAGGGAATAAAATACGAGCAGCAGAGTTTTGCTTAATGTATTTTAAATTAACTCGGCCATGTAGAAAGAGAGAAACGAATGCCTAATTTATATTAAACTTTCGAAGAATTTTTGGAGGGAAATGTACGAGTTTCACGAATTATCACCAGAAGAAATCAGGTACCTCTATTCTTTTAATAGGCAATTATATTACCCATAAAAAGCTAGGTCAGAAGATTTTATTTACTAAGAGGATTGATTAAAAAGTTTTCGAAGGAAAATAATTTTATTCTGCATCTAAATAATTAGGAAGAGCTTTGGAGTCAGGTATATATTTTTGCCGATCTCGTTGGCTGAATGGTTACCATGATAGCTGAGGTCTCGGGTTCAACTACCGGCTGAGGAGAAAATTTTCCTCTCAGGGACTGGATATTTGTGACGTTCGTTGTTGAGTTGACGACTACTCTGTAATTGTCCAGAAAGTCGATGTTTGTTCGGTCTTTGATAATAAATAAATAAATAATAATAACACGAGTAGAGGCGAACCATGACAAAATAACCAGCCTTTAAAGGTATACATACATCATACTTCCTCTGTGGATGATGTAGAAATTACGTACCCCATCTTTAAATACAAACAACCTTTTTTAATCCCCCATTGAATACATCTCGTAAATAACACCCATTAGGAATCCTCGCCTAAAATGCACTCCGCCAGACTAAAGCAGTTTCATTCTTCATCCCACGTTACCTCCCGCTGAGTTCGCAGAATTTCTCCCTTGGATTTCAGCCGTAATGCCCGGCATATTAACAGCGAAACGTCCCTTGATCCCGAGAACACCTATTTATATACAAATGCCCCTCGTTTTTAGCAGCCGTAAAAGACACCTGTGTTTCCCTCCCTGAGAAGAGTGTTCCGAGCGATGTGGTTTAACGCCTACACGTCCACACTTAAGCGCTCCTTCGACCGAACGCCTCGTTGGACACTTACCAAAAAATGTACGGTTGAGGGACGTATAAGCAAGATGACCTCAAGGGAAACTAGGTCGTGGGGAGGTCGCCTTGGTTATCACGTGATTGCCACCCTCCGCATAATGCATTAGCGAAAAAGGGGGGGAGATTACGGAGAAAATGTTTCCGCGAAGCGATTTCCATAGTGTGGGAATTATTTAACCCGCTGCATCCGATTGCTTTCGAATACGGGGTGGACTTGTTTGGTGGACGGATCGTTCGGATGGAAAGCCGCTGCCACTACGACTTTTCGCACCTGACGGTCCAAATTCGACTGCCCTCGCCGCAGAATTTCCCATCGCCCTCCGCATACAGATGCGTTTCTTTCTTTTTCGGTTGGCCCGGAACTGCGCGTTCATTTGGTTCTTGATGTCAATTAGGGGTCCAGTCACTTCGCTTTTGGGATGAAATTTGAAAACCGTTGCTGTGACTCCGCTGCGTAATCTAATGAAAGGTGCCAATTTTAACCTCCCTTGGAATCGGGCGCTATCGCATTAGCCATGAGAAGAGTGAGAACCGCCCAATGAGATTAACAACCATTTTCCGTTGCCACCGCGTTTTAATGAATCCACCTATTTCCTAGGGCTGAATCGAATCAAACCGCATGTTTACTTGAGTAACTACCGCTCTGAAACTTTATCACGCTGATGGGATTGGCAATACGTTTGTGTGAAACCGAAATGCGAGTACGTGGATATAGGGAACGGGTGTTGAAACACAACGTAACACTTTCGTGTGCCATCGTAAAAATACTGGTAAATGCAAACCCGACTTTGGAGAATCGAATAGGAATTACAATCGTATATTTAAGCAGCATTTTGTGATGAATAATTTTTAAATGTATGATAAATTTACGAAGGAAAAGGATGTGTATGATGCTATAATAAAGATTCTTTTTCATTGTTACCATGGATATTTAAGGACAATTTAGACAAAAGGAATATAATGATTTAACTATCCTCTATAAGAGGCATTAATAAAAATATAAATCTGTTTCCGGCTTACCTTAAGACGCCCATTTTCCACGACAGTCTTTCGTCCGATACATTCAAAGATTCACTCAGTTTCCTTAAACCCAAGGACCAAACTGGAACATCTTTCATATGAGTCGATAACTAAGTACTGCCATCAGAATCTATGGAAACAGACACAGAGAGTCCAATTATATTATTGTATTGCAATAGTATATAACGTAAAATTACGATAGTTATGTTTAGAGACAGCGATTACAGGTTTGAGACACATAAATGAATCTTCACCTCTAAACATCTTTCTCCTTTATTTAAAATTAAATGTCTTGCCTTTAATCTCACTTTCGTAGGATGATTTTTTCTTTATAAACAAGTCAAAAAATTGGCATAAAAAGAGCGATATATTTTTAAAACTATTCCTCAATGGATTTAAAACGTCCTATAATAAAAACGAACACAAAATTTTTCCCAATCTTTTCCGTTGTACTTCGAAAAACTTTTCGTTTTCGACTCGATTGGACATGGTCGGCCCATGTATGGTAAATGGGCAGTTGACAATGGGCAGGTTTCGTGTTTCATGATTTTGATTGATTACTGTTGCCGTGTTTAGAAAACAGCTTCCAACGAAAATATGCCGCTTTTACTGAAACCTTTCAACTTCTTTCTCTCTGCCCCTAGATATGGCTATTCTTCCTTTTTGAAAGGCTCCCGGTTGGTTACATGAATAACACGTTCGCCTTCGGTAAAAGCATCCCCGTGTTCGATCCTCGGCGGGGGCTATTTATGTGTGAAGCGTCCAACCTCGGACGTCAAAGAACGTTTAAAAATTCACCATTTAGATTTCTACAGTAAAGAAGTAACAAATTCAGGCTAAGATTGTTGAAAATTAAGGTTATAATTTGACTTCCATTTATTTAGAAAGAATAATTCCCTTGATACTATGTATTGTTACCTTCAGACAATGTAACTATAATTAAATAAACAGAATTATATACCGCAAATAGATACCAGTAATAAATAAAGTAAATTTAGGCATTTAAGCAAAATTGTATATGTCCCAAATAAATATAAAAATATTAAAATCAAATTAATTTACGCATTTTTACCGTGCATGACATACTACATACTTTATGCACTATACTAATAATTGCTTAGATTTTCAAAAGCGTTCATGAAAAAATTTGGGATTAAGGAGTTCTCATAAAAAAATTAAAATACTTTCAAAGCAATGATTATAGAGCAACACAAATCGAATAGCATCTTCCAAATAAGCCCTACAGGTAACATATATGACAGAAATATGTTGCATTATAATATTCCTTATTAACCCACTCTTTCTAAAAATAAATTAGCAGTTAACTAAATAATACATGATAAAGATAAGTCATACAGTTATACAGCAATTATATTAATAATATCTCTTTGCAAAAATAAGCTTTAAATGAAATTAAATCTAAAATAGTTTACATATTATTTAAATTAACTCCATTTTAAAAACATGAGAACATTGAAACAAACAACAGATGAGGATATTAATTCATGTCAAATCTTCGGTCTCTCTTCTTGTTTATTTCGATGTATACACAAAAACATACGTTAAACTAGAATGAAAAATATCGATATGACTGGGAACCGTGCTGATTGGCAGGTATAGCTAAAAACACAAGTCACTACTCAATATTAAACAGCAGTCGACAAAAATAAAACACTCCGCTCGTCCAAAACGAACTTTAGGACCGCTTACGAGATACCTAACATAGGTTTCCCGATATCCGCCGCGTATAAAATATTTTCCGAGATAATAGGACATTGAGAACCGCTACAGATGGAAGCTGCGAGAAAAAATGGAGTCGGGAAATGAAAAACGGTATTCCGTTCGCCGATGGGATCGAGCGAGAGAGCTAATGACAATCGGAACGGATTAGCGAAAGTTCGGTGTGGAATTCCCGAAACTCCATTTCTCTCGGAACATGTAAAAGGTGGAAAGCGTCGCTTTGGAAACGAACGGGTCGCAAAAGGATGGACGAATAAATTGAATGGAAGAAGCGAGAACATGTAACGAGGTAAATGGATAAAATGCGTGGAAAGAATGAAAGTCTGCGGTCAACCGTTCTTACCTCCCGCTGCATTCTATTCTCAGCGGTCATCCAACCTGACCCGAAATAACGTACAGGAATTTCATTTGAGATCCCTCCCGCATTTCGCTCTGCTCTTTTTTTTAAATCGTGACGTTTATAATTTGGGTTTTACGTAATCTGAAAGAAAATAAGATTTCTGTGCGTGGATTCCGCTGTGAGATATACGCGTTGAGTCAACCCATTTAAGTTCCTACTGTAGAATTAAATTAAGACCTAGGTCGGAAATAGAATAAAAGGATGGAAACAGTCCAAAAACAATCCTCTTTTAGAATTTTTGCGGGAAATAATGAAGGCATTTAGGATTTCTCTCTTTTCAGCGTTAATAACGTTTAAAATGCAATAATATTTGTAACATGAAAATAAATTACAAAATTGTAAAGATCATAAGCTTTTCAAAAGTAAACGATTCTAAATGTACTTGTAGTATATAATCAAAAAGGTATTGATCAATACATTAAAAACACGACACGACAAAATATAACTTTATTTTTAGCTACAGATTTTTTCTTTTCGCACTTTAAATACATCCCAATTCAGCTCGATAACAGTATCTCGACAACTTCTTTTCTAAACTACAGTTGATATCTAAAAATGGCAAAATAATTTACAGTTCGAATAAAAAGATATCAAAAGAACATTATAAGATAAAAATATTCCAATTTTCAATGAATGAAGTCGTTCACTTTGTTCTCTCAAATCAATTAATCTTTCTCGAATTTCCAAAAAATCATCCCTCAAAAGAGAAAGGGCTAAAAATACCAAATTTTCAGACTGCTACATTATAATCCAGCTCCGACGTTCACAATTTAATCCGTTCAGCCCAACTGATATAAAAAACGAGTCGAAAAAAAATATAAGGACCAACTCGTATGCAGACTCGCGTTTTCAAAGTTTGCCTGACACACATTAAGATAATGGAGTAGCGAATTATATCAAAGTAGGGCACCGCTACTCCTCCACTATCGACCACGATAAACAAGGCAATAAGACATGATAAATGAAATGGAACGAGAGTGGAAAAGTTCCAGGTATGAACTACCACTATGTAAGAGCACCAATAATACCCTAATCGGAACTAAATAGAACGAGTAGAAATAAAATTGTGGTGTGAGTAAGAACTTAATTTTATGTTTTTCTGGTGTTAATTATTTGAGAAAGATATATATTATTCCCTATATTCATATCAATATAAATGATCGATAGACTTTTATACGCTACGAAATATATTAGGTATTCTTACATATACTGACATGCTTCGAGTAGATATATTAATTAAATAGAGTAATAACTTAATATTCCGTGCTTCTAGTGATAATTTCTTGAGAAATTGAATCATTATTTCCTATACGTATCAACATAAATTATCGATAATATTTTATACGTTAAGAGACAATGCATCAGTTACACCAATATATATTGACGTGCTTCGTGTACAGACATTCCAGTCATAAATAACAGTCACTTATTGAATTTCCAACTAAAATACGTAAAATTTCAATTAATTACTCAACAAAGGCAATCATCGAGTACCCATTTACTACATCAGCCCTTTGATCATAACGTAAAGCAATACTTAATTCCCACCAAAAACATCGTCCATCCGATAGCGAGCTTCAAAGCCGAAGAGTCCAGAAGCAAACACTTCATTCGTAGGCAAATCCTCATGGGAAGCGTAAGACGCAATCGCGGTGGCACAGGGGTAATCCTTCGTATCACCATATCGATCAGTTCGGAATTTGCTCCCATAAGACCGCATGCCTCGGAGGACCGCAGAAAAAAAGCGTAAGAGAATAAGTTGTTTATTTCCGAGAGTTTCCTTAGCCGGCAATAGCATTGCCTCTGTCACCGAGAGGGCGTTTGAGTGCGGAAAAAAACGAGGCGGAAAGGGTGTAACGGACAATGGGATCAACCCCTCGCAAAAACCTTGGATGTGAGTGAGAATCACTCACTCTTCCTACCAGCGAAGGCCCAGTTCCCACGGCTCTCCCCCTCATCCATGCGCATATACGCCCACTCCTTCCACGTCACCGGCGCCCTCTTCCCTCCGACCTCGTTCCCCCGACGGTGCTCCCGTTGCCACGCAACCTACCCGCCGCCAGCTAAACCCCTTTTATACATCCCTTCCATTTCTCCTTCATCTGAGCTTACCGTCATAACTTTTGCTCCACCGATATTTCCAGCCCTTCGCATCGCTTACGCATTTTCCTCCGTCGCTTCCTACGATGACGAACGTTAACCGTTTTTCTTGTTGGGGTATTCGAGATATGTGCTTGTTCGATTCCACACCAGGGGCAGGGCGGTAGCGTTTATTAAAGAGCGAAGCTTTGGTAGGTCACTGTGAATGTTTTCTCTAACGTTTTACTTAAATAATAAGCTTATTCGATTTATCAGTAAAGCCTTAAAGATATTGCGACATCAAGATACTTATCATTATCCAATATGTAAATAGAAGTGAAATAGTACACAATAATCCACAAGAGGCTTTAAAATGAATGTTTTAGAACCGAAAAATCTTTCCATACGTATTTATAATATCTATTTCTGAAGTGTTACAGTAAATAACAATAAGAGATAACAATAAATCATTCATTCATAACAATACAATAACGATACCAATAAATAACGATAAACAATACATAACGATAACAACAAATCATTAAATAATGTCTACTGATGAATGTGAAGAGTATTATACGCATCAATTCACATCGAATTTAACATCAAATAGAGGATACGATACGACTGTAATATTACAAGCAGTTGCATTACTTTAACTAAGAGACCGTTCTGTTTAATTGCCTCATTAAGTTACCACGCAAGCGAAATTAGCTCTATTAAAGATCTTTGTACCGAATGTCCTTCATTTTCATTATTATAGCCCCCGAGTTAATAAATTCCTTTGTCATGCTCCTCTCTTCGTCCGACCCCACGGGAGGTAGCAGATTCTACGGAATATACACTTTCTCTACGCTCAAAGGCTGCCGCTTCTGATACGGTCGCGAAACTAAGTAGTTTAGAGGGATTTTGCGCCATCGAATAGCGTAGAATATAAAGGTGCAGTGGAGGATGAGAGGACGTATGAGACAAAGGTGATAAATAGGCTTTGTAGAACGATTCCCAGATGCTTTGTTGGAAGCCCCCGAATAGCTGAGCGTTTGGCCCACTCTCTCAAACCCATTCTGATGGCTTTTCTGCAGAAAAGTGGGAAGAATGTTCATTAAACATTCCGGAAAGAGACGTCACACTGTTTATGAATGTCCTTCACGTTCCTAGTCTTTCCAGTGCCTTGGCAGAAGTACTCTGTTCTATTCTTCTCCTAACCCACGCTCTGCTGCAGGTTCCTGTTCAGCTGTTGCTATTGACGTAAACACGACATTCCCCCCTTTGGATTCCTTTAAGACCAAGATAAAACGCCACCGGAATAAATCTTAGATCCCGTGATTTTAAATGAATGCATTAAGAATACTAAATGGTTAAATTTAATTTAAATCAATGCTTCATAGCAAAGCTTAGACTAATATTGTTTACCACTAGCCCACTACTTTGAGTGATCCATAAGATAAATACGCATTATTTTGGTCTAAATTTAAAAAAATCGAAATTACGCATTAATTTTCTGTCTTTAAGTTCAGACTCTATATTTGAGAGTACCATTTTTAATGGCATTATTTTTGCTATTCAATTATATATTAAGGAATTAAATTTTTAAATAAAAGATAGTTGAAAATTTGCTACGTAAAAAAACTACCAATTACGATTTTAATATAAGTTTATTTATAAATCCCATCAACATTGAGCCGCATTGTATAAAATCCACTGCTCTGAAATGTTTGCTTTATTCACCTTTACTGGTCCTGTCAGTAATATAGACAACGACTCGTCCATCAAAATTTTACTCCACTCACATCAATGCACATTAGGATCACCCTACCTTCATAGCTATAGGACATTTCACCTTCATCTGCTCCTGAAAACCTAATGAACGCGAACATATGCACCTGTCACCAACAGCATTTAAAACGATCCGAGTGGACGCGTCACCAAGGCTAAACGCACGGCCTTGAAAGAAGCCCCTCCCACCTCATCTTGCATCTCCAAGCATCACAGCCTTCTAATAAAAAAAAACAGGAATCTCCTGTTTCCGCATCATTCACACACAAGGCTTCGATATATTGACACAACTATGAGTGACCAACCTTGAGCTTCCGTGCGCGATACCTACTCAAACTCTGTTATTTTCATTTTTATATCCGGATATATCTCCCTTTAACGTCAACCCCATTAACCTTCTTTTTCCCATATCTCCCCAACCTGCCATTTTTCCCTTTTTCCAATCCATTCGTGGCCCTTCTCCTATTGTTCCCTCGAAAATCTCCGTCAAAGGAAGGAAGCGAGGCAAATGAAGGTAAACGCGCGGGTGGGGAGGCGTAAAAGAAATTACCAGGCAGAGGATGAAATGAAAGAGAAATGCACAAAAGAGGCCGGGAGAAAAATGAAGAGTGCAAACACGGCGGTGAGGGTGCCTTCTGTAGCCAACGGATTTGAAATTCTGCGGCAGAAAGGGGATAAAAGTGTGAAAAAGTGTGTGGTTACCAGCGTCGCGACCGAGTGGTTTCTCGTTTCGTTGGGGTCTTTGCTTCACTTACTCGGTGTGGATTAAATTGTTCGATTGTTACGTCGAAAGATAAAGGTGGTCGTTGATTGCGCTTCAATTTTCGTAATTCATTCTCTCTTTGAATGACGTACTCTTTGATGGATTAAATTGTTTAACCGCTGGATTACTTAATTATATGTATGGTTACATGGTGAAATGAAATAAGACCACAAATTACGATAGTTCACGAGGAATAAACGCTTTTAACGAGGGTTTGGTTGTAAGAAACAATTTAACCCGATCATATTTTAATGACGATTAATTTTATATTTTACTTTCAAAGGTTAATTTCTAATATTCCCTTATAATATATAATCAACTTTACTTTCTCTCCATTCATGATTGGAATGTATGAAGTTAGTCAATGCAGATTAATTTTTAATTACCGTATTTCCCGGCCTATAAGATGCACCGGCACATAAGCCGCACCTGGATTTTTCAGGTTAGAATTTACGAAAATAATGTAAAATACTTGGATAATGCAGAAAAGAATTATAATGACAACAATTACATAAAAACGAAACTTTAATATTCAATAATAATAAGCAAATATATCAGAGTTTATTCATCATAGAACCCCAAAAAATCCTCATCACTGCTGATAAAATCATGCGCGTAGATATTTTTTCGGGAGTCGTCACTTTCCTCATACAAAATGCCATTCCATCCAGCGCATTGCTGATTCCACAATTTTTGAAAGTCTTTATGATAGAGCAGCATCCATTGCAAGATTAAACTAAACATTCTACATTGTATGAATTTCTAATTTATCCTGGAATTTTTTTTAAGGAAGTTAGACATCGACATATCGAAACCTTAAATATTTCCAGTTGGCAAAGCTGACACAGACCATTTGGCCAACTTACCATAACAAGATGACAAACCTAACGTTTACAATTTTGCCAACATAACATAGACCAGTTGCTAACTTAACCGTTTTCCCTTGCCAACGCGAGCAAGTATTTAGCATGGTTTGAAAAACGTAGGTTTAAATTATTTTTAAAAAAGTTATTATCAAAATTTTTAATAAATTGAACAATTTTCAATACTTGAAACACTAATAAATACTTGATCGTATTTATTTATTCTGTCAAAACGGTTGCTTATTATAGGACGAAGTTATAACCGTGATAACCGTATACCATCGGCGCATATGATGCAGGCTAATTCTACAGTATATTTTGGAGAAAAAAAGTGCGTCTTATCGGCCGGGAAATACGGTACATAACTCTAGCGGATATTATGTACATTGACACGGTGCTTCTTAATATCCAGAATAATAATTTTATACCTATAGCAGTGTTCAGATAAATTAATGTACTTCACCTTGTTTCTCGTCTCACAAGTAATAATAATAATATTAATATTATAATATTATATTAATAACAATAATACGACTTATAGGTACGTTTTCTAAATTAAAAATACTTTCCATTATTCTATCTAATCCTCACAATCATTTTATTATAATCCCGTATTTACATATCACCTTTTGGCGTATGAGCAATAAAATAAATCGTATAAAAGCTGAAAATAGGAAAAGGAAAAAGAAACAAAAGGCATGACGGCGTGAGCGCGGATATGAGCATTAAGGAAGGAAGGAAGAATCCCGAAGAAGTTCCCGAAGTGTGAAATCGATTAAATAATGCCCTTACGTTCCATTGATTAATATTTGGGCAATCTCTACTCAAGAGCCTTCTCTCGTGAACCAAGGGGGATGGGGGAGGGGTCGTTTCTAGGCTCTCCCATTAGCCGATAAATACACGTTCATAAAGGCTATCGTGGCCTAAGGGGTTTTCTAACCGCAATCTCGGAAATCAACCGAAGAAAGCCCAAAACGCTTTTCAACCATTCCCCATTTAACTTTTCCTCGCCTCCGTCAAATTAAAATATCAAAGGGAGAAAATCGCCCGAACAATTTCACTCCCGCTGCGTTATAAAAGCTTAAATCTTTCGATGATACCAGCCTGAGAAAATGCTTAAAAAAGCTCAATGAAAATTCATTTCCGAACGAGATTTTTGGCAAATCGAATAATCGGCTGTGTCAATATGAATTGGAGAAAAAAACCCTTTCGATATAAAACGTACGAAAATTACTTTCATGAAAAGCTCGTGAGAGGGCGGTTAGAGCGCGCGGACATCATACGTATAGCGATGAATTGTGACGTAATGAAAAGCGAAATGGGAACCGATCGGGGAAAAGTAAAATGAGTGAAAGAAAAGTGAGGACTATAAAACACATTTCCTCGGAGGGGATGAGGGGGTCGTCGTGAGGGAAAGGACAGGTTTTTTGGGGAAAAGAGAAACAAGTAGAACAAAGGCGAATGAGGCGGGGAATATGAGAGAATGCCGGAGGTAGAAATGAGTGTCCTTTCAAGCGATATCTGTGAATGGTTAGTGAGTGTCCAGGGAGAGTGGTCATAATGGAGAGAGACGGATGAATTAAAGGTTTGCGAGGGAGAGAGCTGAGAATGTGGTGAGGAAAGTGGATGATGAAGGACGAGGAATAAGGGAAGTAGAAACCCATGAACGTCGTAATATCAAAGACCGTTGTACAGTTTTCGTGCCAAATCGGCGAATAGTCTTCATTAAGGGAGAGATAGGTTCTAGTTTCCCCAAAATTGTACATGTAAGTAATTGCACGATTATTTCGTCTCGTGGATACGGTTACCAAGTACTGAAATAATCGAATAATAGTGCCTGTATAGTCGTGTCTATATTCCCTGAACGCTAGATGAATGCAAATATTTAGTCTAATCATTTTATTGGATGGATACAGCAGCTAATATTTGGGAATTAAAAACCTAGAACCTGAGAAGCTGGACTGGAGAAGTTTCTGGCAAAAAGCATTAAAAAACCTAGTCTTCAGTATAGACTCTTTCCTATTGTGTCACAATTGGTTTATAAATACATTAATTACGTTTCTCTATACAGAAGAATTCAATGATTGACGATTTTTTCAAAATGCTAAATGAAAATTAATGATGAATTATATCTAAAATATTTACCTGTAAAATATGTTAACTTTTATAGACCATCACTGTTTTATTGGAGAAAATAGTCATTGCATATTTTTGAATTGGTGAAAAGGAAAATATCCTACATGTATATGAATACCCTACCAGTCGCATGCGGTATATTAACATGTATGAGATATGGCACAAAATATTTACTTTATGATGGGGATTATGTATGAGTCATACTAACATAGACATTTCAATAATGGTAGAACAATAATGAATGAATCTCTTAACTATTCAAACGGAGGTTAAAACTAAACCAGAGACAAACTTGAAATTGACTTGACTCAAACTTAAAATATATACATTATATTTATCTAAGCTATAAAATAATGCGGTGAGAATACCATTTTTCTTAGGCAAAGGGAAGCACATTCGGCACGTCCAGGTTTCGTTCGACTAAAACCAATAAAATTTCAACACTACATCCTCTACGCGAGTAAAAAACCTTGACCTCTAAAAAAACGATATGAGCGCGTCCTATTTTCGACCTATATCGAGGATTCCATTACGAACATTTTTAAGCTTTCGTTGCTATGACATGCAAATTCTTGCGGTACAGAAACGGGTCGTCATGAATTGGAAATTTTATGCGCAGATACTTTATTGAGTTTCAGCATAGAACATTGGAGGGTGGCAACGGCAAAAAAAGCTAGAGCCCTACACGATTCGAATGGAATCAAAGCATATATAGACCACTGATAACGTGACGATTGCGAAGTAAAGTAAACATACAGTAAAAATAGATTTATGTCATCACGGTGGTAACTTTTCTAGTAACCGCTATTCTTATTAAGTTAATATTGGTAATCTTTACTTGGTTGAATGGTAACATAATGAATAAATAAATAACAAAGCAGTTTCCACATGGGTTCTTCCACATTCGGCTTCCACATAGGATATAATAACACGACTGGTTACGTTAGAGATCTACCTAATGATCTTGGGTTTTATTACTTAATATTTATACTTAATAATTAAATTACTAAGATTACTTGGCTAACGAAACCGTTCGTAATGTTAAAACCTATGTTGAAACTACTAAGTTAATTATTCATTACGACTATTCTTGATTAATATTAACAATTGTAACAAAGGAATTCACTTTAACTCCACGTGACAAGTTTTTGAGCGAATCTAAAAACATTTAGAAGATCATTTTTGAGTAATTTCCGCTTAGATTTTAACTTGAAAAAAGGAACTTATCTCTACCTCTAACACGCCCCTCTATTTACAGTTCTATGACATCAAAACACAGCCAGGTATTCAAAACTGATCGTAAGGGTAAATCACTTACGGTTACCAAATGTTTCAATCAAGACAACATGAACCGATAGCTTAAAATACCTGTGAAAAATACCACCTGAAATTAAAACATCGGAGATCGATATGCGACATATTGGAGCAGATAAGTGACAAGCACCTCTTAAGCGAAGCCGATTCGTTTTAACATGCGACAACCATAATGAACGACGTACTTCCTAAGGGATCATTTAGCTCCTCGCAAGTGTCGCTCGTTCCAGATTTATTGACTCTCCTCGTTTTCGTTCACGAATTTCCGATTTTCCGATGACACATTTTTCGCGCCGCCGACGACGCCTCCGCTCTTTAAAACTTCCGCTAACTACCAACAGCCATTCCACCGCGTGACGTCCGACCTTTTGCCGAAATCTATTATTTTCCCCTCTCGAACGTCTTGGGACGACCGAGATGGATTCGCCGGAAGGATTTGGCCTATTTACCGCCGTAAATTTCCTCGCCTTTCTCATCTGCATCTTCCGACAGCTCGAGATTTAGATAAGAACGCGGCTTGAGGTTGATAAATTTGGCCGGAATAACTCGCTATTTGAAGAAGTCGCTTCCCAACCTACGCACATATTTTACGCTAACCTACATTTAAGCCTCCTCTGTTCGAGATTTTTGGGGAAAGGAACCCTTTCACTTAGCCTCGGTACTTTCCCTTTCTCTCCGATGATGTACTAAAAACAAAATGGAGGCACGTTATATCTAACGTTAATTTTATCCTTCCTACAATGAGTGGAAAATATAAATCTACTTCTTAGTTAATAGCGGAATCTTTTACGCCCTTAAAATGAAATAAATCATTATTATTTATATACGTATATCTTGGCAATAAGGAAGATAATTTAGAATCCATATTGAAAAAAGAATTACACGAACATTCAAACCGCAATATCGTATTTTTCACGATAAACTATCACGATAGTTTTGTTATCAGTTCCTATAAACATAAGAACGAAATTAACAAACCATAATTCTCACTATAAATAATAATTTCCTTATTGTTCCTAAAAACTATTTAATTCAACTATCAACCATGTTTTTTCAATTGTTCTTTGGATTTAAGTTTATTATTTACATTATTCTCTTTCGTAATCAATGACTTGTCTTTATAGGACCACGCCCTAAATATTTACATCAAAACAAACTAAGATAGAGAAAACTAACTAAGAGAGAATAAATACCGCCGAGATCGTTTGTAAAAAATAATATAGAAATTATTTCTTTCTACACGGAAGTTTTTCTCAAAAGATTCTCCCCTGCAATAGACTTGAAAGGCGAATATTGAAAACTAATTTAATGATCGTTTACGAACTCATCCGAACTCAGCTAGCAAAACGCGAAGGCGTTACGTCACAAGAGGGCTTTGGTCGAAGCGAGCATTTGATTAGAAGGCTTCATCGTATGATTTTTCGCTTTGAGGAAAGACAAGAACAATGACAGACAGCGCTCCTAGCGGAGCCTCAAAAGACCTACATTAAAGTTGAAGATAATTCGAGGAAACAAGTTCAAGCGGAGGAAATTCGAACGCCAGGCACACTTAAGAAATTTCGAAGAGGTACGCGAAATCTTACTAAAACCTACAAAAAACAAAAGTGTCTCCAAGAGTTCGTCGCTAAATTCCTACTTTGACTAATAGCTAAAGAATTCTTAAAAAACTT
This sequence comes from Pantala flavescens, assembly GCA_020796165.1. NCBI lineage: Eukaryota > Metazoa > Arthropoda > Insecta > Odonata > Libellulidae > Pantala > Pantala flavescens. The sequence goes on along the minus strand of CM036879.1, from coordinate 19,267,287 downwards.
CAAAAGTATAAGAGGGTTTTGAATGTATGAGTTCTTAATAAATATATGTTATAGAAAGATAAAGAACAAGAATTTGCACGCAGTAATAATTTACGACCGGTTTTACCTGAATTTTACCTAGATAATGCTTCTTATCTATAATACAGCTTTTCAGAAAGGTATTCCACGCCAGATAATCTTTATGCACACAACTAAATTTGCTTTGAATAATCCTAACTATTAAACAATATGAGCAAATAATGATTTACGAGTTATAAGAAACTTTTATAACCTTTATCATTTCATGACGTTTTCACTTCAGACTTCTATTTTTATTTAATCTGTGCATCGTTGTTATCAGTAAAGCTTATGATTTGAAATATGCTTCTTTATCAATTTTGTTAGTGCGTAACGATTTTTCAATTTTAGGTCGAAAATTCGCAAATATATAACTAAATATCTATCCTTCTTTCAGTTATAATATTTTGAATTATTAACCTATTAAAAATAATTTTCTTTAACATTTAAATTATTTTAATATCATTCACTGACTTAACGTTAGAATTTATTTGAAAATGTATCATAAAGAGAAAATGAATTTTTATGGCACATCCTGCGTAGAAATTTAGAAAATATAAATCATTGATTTAAGTGTATGCAACATCTGTTCTTTGTTGATGATTTAATTTATTATTCATTACCAGATCCAACGTACTACACTTCCAAAGTTCCTCATGTACTTCGCAGGGTGAAAGGTTTAATAAAAAATTAATAGAATCCTTTTACCACAAACCTTGCTTTTTTCTAATCATCCTTCAGTTTTTATTGCAATACAATAACATTCAATTATTTCATTTTCCGTATTCTGTGAAACTCTTGAAATTATCGTCATATTAATCTTTAGTTTACAACACTCTTAATAGCTTAAACTCGGTTGAGCTAGAGGTATATAGCGCAAACCACTCTTAATATAAAATCCACCACGTACGTATTAAATATCTTTGAGATACGTGCCCTAAAATTCTACCTTGAAACATCACGTAAAAAGTTGCTACGTTCATACGTGAGCTGGGAAAGAAAGAAATGTGATGGGGATGACAAAATAGCGTTGCTGACATGGAGGTAACGGTACGGAAGGCACGGCGAGCCTGAGGGAAAAGAAATGAGAACGAAAGAGGGCAGAAAGAAAGCGAACTTTTGTGTGGATGAGATTTGGATTTGTCGTGCGAGGGAGCGTGGGTGAGTGTGTGCTTGTGTACGCGTGCGTGCAATGGTGTGTAAGTTGACGTCTAAGAGGTCACAAAAAAAAGAGAGAGAGAGAATGGGTGTTTTTGCGTTGGTGTAATTGGAAGAGGAGAGAGTGCTGCAGAGTACGAATGTACGCATGAGGACGAATGCATGCTTTCGAATCTATATGGAATAGTATAATGGATGTCATTTCTTCAATGTTACTGTGAAAACTATGATTTAATTAATATATATAAATAATCACGCAAAAAAATCTCTTGTGAAAATTCATAAAAAAATCCTGCCTTATATTTAAGTAAATAAAATCGAGATCAACATTCTTTTCATAAAAATTCTTTTTCCCTAAAAGAATTTCTTAATTTTTTCGCCAATAATCAACTCATCTTAAAGCTGATCGTTCGTAAGTTCCCTCGCTTCTTTTCTTAACGTATTAAATATGAAAAATAATCTTGTGATTCGTAGGAACTGGATACACGAAGACTTCTGGAAATCGATCTCATCGTCCTTTGAGGAAAAAGCTCTGATGTATCTCACTGACGAAGATTTTGAGTCTCTTGAACTCAGAAGGAATGATAAATCGCATTCCTCTGCTAAGAGGATGCAAATAAATTCCAAAGGAGTGCACTGATTTCTTGCAACGAAGTCCTCATGGGGAAGTGAAGTACTTTAATTAAAATAAATCAATAATCCACTGTGAAAAAAGAACGACATTCCGAGAAGAGATTCTTCGACATTCCCTAAACAAGATGATAATAAAGACCATAGTTTCTATTTAGGTCAATCAAATTCTTTCCTATGGATTTGTAGAGCCAATATCTTATCCTCTTTTTCTCTCTTTCTTCTATAAGTATTATTTACAAATAGTTAAAGATTGAGAGAAATTTAACGTGGACGGAATCGAATTTATATTATATACGTAGAACGTTTTTTCGTGTTTTCAAAGATTATAAGCTTATATTTCAAGGGTGAGCTGGAATCACGCTGAAAACATAGAATACCAGGAATTTTTTGTCTGTGTTGGTCTAGGATCTGTTCAAGTTTAAGAAGATTTATATAGAAGTTAATCGACTGATATCTTTACGCATCTGAATAGATATATACGAACATAAACGCCTGTGGTTGTGTCTTAAGCAGGAGTCCCGTTACCTGAGAAGAAACTTCTAAGTGTTTTGAGCATTATTTCCTAGATATCAGCATCGATACTTTTTAGTTTATCGACGTCAGACAAATTTTCCGATCTTTACCTCAGATGTAGATCTAAAAAGTATTAACTAGCTTCATCCTCGAAATTCAACCGTCCAGAAAAAAAATATTTATTCGACAGTTCTTAAATCAATTTCGCGTAGAAGTACTTCCCGAGATTTACAAGAGCTCTGAATTTAGCTATATTTTTCGAATCGCCTTAGAAACAAAAATCTGCAAGAACCCTTTGAAAAAGGATAATCGCCTGCTTCACCATCTGGAACAGCCTTTCAAGGGATCCTAAAACCCTAAAGGAGTACCTGCTGAAGTCATGATACGTTCTCACTTCTACTTCTCCTCCCTGGGGACTCAGCGCGGAGCTAGGTAACCTGTCACCGAAACTCATTCCACACAACACTGCCTGTTTGCAACCATGGTTTCCAGCGCTGAGAAACTGCCCCTGTGCTACGTCCTGCTCCTAATCCTCGGCGTAATGGGACTAGAGGATCTTAAGAAACCGGGAGAACTTGACGTGGAGAGAGGGGAGGCGAGCGGAAAGTTGGCCGCCCCTCTTGGAGACCGCTCCGAAGGTACGAAGCCGGGCGAAGGTCCTCCGCAGGGTGAGGGCGTAATTGAAGGAAAAGGGCGCGAGATGGGTGCGGGTCGGGAAGGGTTAAAAACATGGGGAGAGGTCGCCGGAAAAATCGACTCGGGGCAAAACTTGTGTAGCGCTGGAGTAGGAAATGAGATGGGTGGGAAGCTGTGCGGTGGGGATCCGTCTGCGGGAAGGAGAAGAAAGAGGGACGGTGTTCCTCAAACTCGTAATCCCACGGAAACGAATGGGCGTGGACTTGGTGGAATGGATCCCCGAGAGGAGATAACGCGGGAAGACCCTAAAGAGTTGGGAGAGGGGGCGCCCGAGTCGGAACGAAGGAAAAGCTTATCAACGAATGAGCCTAATGCTGGGGAGGAGGAGGAGGAGGGAAGGATGCTGGAGGAGGAGCTGAGGGAGGCCGAGATGGAACTGAGAGGAGAAGAGCTGGAGGAGGAGCTGGCGCTGCAGAGAGAGGTAAAGAAATCGGAAACGGATCGAGTGGAAGGAACCCAAAAAGAAGAGAAAATACCGAAAGAGTGCGAGCATCCCGAGTGTGGAGAAAAAGATGCGGGGAAAAAAGAACCAAACGAGAGCCGTGGGGTGGAGAAGATAGCGGCGGATGAGGGCGCGGCATCGGAAGAAGAACGACGGAGAGGCAGCGAAGAGAAAAATAACATTCGCGCGCCTCAGATCGACGTTGGAAAATACGGAAAGGGTCCGGAATTAGCGGAGATGAGGGAAGCGCAGGTGAGGGATGCGGGAGTAGGCGATGATGCGTTAAAATTAGAAGAGGGCGGAAGGAAGGCCTCGAAAGGCGGTAATTTCTCGATGAGGGGAAACGCGCGATCGGATGGATCGGTAAGCAATAAAGAGAGAGGTTTTCCGGTCGCTCGTGAGGATCCTGCGGGGAGCGAAGGCCTCCATTACGGATATGATGAAAGAGACCGAGGCGGGCAAGAGGAGAAAGAGCTAATCTCGGATGAAGAGAGAAAAATACAAGAAGACGAACTGGAAGCGGAGCTGAAGAGGACGGAAAGTTTGGAAAAGAAAACAGAAGACGGAGCGCGTGAGGGAAAAGATTCGGAGGGGTCTGGGAATTCCGAGATCTCTCGAGAGAAAGTTACGTCTCCCGACAAAGAAAAGGGTGCGGTTCGAGACCCCGGAGAAGGAAAGAAACTGGAAAAGGACGAGGGGGCCAAGGAAGGAACTGCGACGGGAGACGTAACCGGAGAGCCAGACTTCCCGGAAACGGAGGCGCCGGAAGTCGATTCCTCCGGTAGAGAATATGAGGACGTGCACAACCTGAAACCCAAGGATTGGATTGAGAGTTCGGGAGATGTTAAACAGGGAGCGGTGGCAGGGGAAAATGTCATACTGGATGTCCCTTTTGTCAAAGGGACCGGGGAAGATTCCAGAGAAACGGTGGATGCTGCTCCCCTATCGAGGCCCTGTCCCGGAACCCCTTCCCTCCGTGTCTCCACTGACGTCCCTTCGTGTTCGGAGAAGGTCGAAAAGAGAGACTACGAGAGGGTGGATGGGGAGAAAGAGGGGCAGATGGCCAAGGAGGAGGCCTCAGTCATCGTTGGAGAAAGAGAATCGCCGCTTCTAATGGAGAAGAAATCGCAAAGGCGTCTGAAAGGCGATGATGGGGAGGTTTGGGAGGGAAAGCAGTGGGACCCAGGTGAAAGGAACAGAGGAACCCCTGTCAAATGGACGGCCGAGGTTCTAGATTCGCATCTTCCGAGAACCGCTACAAACCTTGGCGAAGTAAAGACCCTTGCAGAGAACGAAGGGTTACCTAAGAGAAGGGTTATCGAAGATGCCGGTCTTGAAGACACTTGGAAAGATCGTAAAGACAATGTCGACGAAAACGAGGAAAGTTTTTACGAGAGAGAGATCGAATCGCTGAAAACTTCGAAAGAATATCACCCTCGAAGTGTTCGGAAGAAAGAAGATCCTCATGGAAATCGTTCCGAGGGAGAGGAACGTAGAAGACCAGATCAGAACGAATTTTCGAATATTAATTCCGGATCGAACGTAAAGGAGGATAAGACGGAATTCGATGGCAGAACTTTCTCCGAAGGGGGCGCACCTGTTGTGACCGCCGAAGGAGAAGGAAAGGGGGCGAACGCCGTGAGGGGTTTCGGATTAGGTGATGAGATCCATCAGGGCATGCTCCCTTCTGCGAAGACGATTCCCAACTCGATGCTCCATCGGATTCTAGAGGCAAACCTTGACAGCCGCTCTGAACCGAATAACCAGAATAACTTTAACGAGGCGGAGGCAGCGAAGCAATTGATGCGAGGAAGCAGAGCGGTTGATCGACTAGGGTCCCCCCGTAAGGAGAAATCGGCTGTGGAAAGCCATAATGGAGAATTTGAATCGGAAGGTAGTGATATTAAAGGTCCTAGGAGGATGCTTATGAGCGTATCCGAGAAGTACCAAACCACGAGAGAGATGGGTTATCGAGAAGAAACTGATGAACCAGAGTTGACCACGCGTTCTACATACGATCTTGGATATTCTGTCAAACCTTCCAAAGTTACAGGTCAAGCAATGTATAAGGGAAGAAATCTCATCCAACCAGCTTGGAAAAGCGGTAAGGGGGTAAAGTTTGTCGCAAGGAATGAAGCTATTATGTTCGAGAAAGGATTTCATGGACCCCGAGGTTCGTTGATTAAAGCGCTGAAATATTCCGGGAACGCCTCTTTAACTGCTGGGAAGTTAGAAGTAGCAAAAAAGCGTGCTAGGAGTCGAGGAGTTGTAATAGGCGACAAAATATACCGCGTCGGAAAGTACGGTTTGGTGGCCGTTTCCATGGTAGAAAGTCCAACTATACCCACCAAAAGACACGGGCCTCGTCAGTTAACCACTTCAGATGACGTGATAAAACTCATCGATTCGGTTACGAACGCGAACACTGATAGTATGACCCCCACAACTGTGACTGTTGAGGATGACCTTGGGGTAAAAACGGAGCCAAATAGCTCAAAGTCGAAAGCTTGGAAAAGCCTACCGGAAAAAGATACTCCTGCAGTCAGCACCGAAAGCAATTTCGCAACAGTGGTAACCCACGATGAGCAAGTAACGTTGGAGTCACCTCCAACGCTTACAACAGCGGAGGTGAGCAAAGATGGCGGCTCGACTCTAGGCAACCAAACGGTTAAACAAACAACGACGCTAGCGACGCCAGCGGAGAAAGAGTTAGGTCTCCCGGATTGGAAAATGGCACCCTTGTCAGATTCCTCCGCTCATTCCGACGGATGTGAAGGCGGTGTTTGTGTACATAAGTTTAAACCTAAGGAGGAATATTTGGGGTACACGAGGTTGCAGATAAGGAGACCCAGGATGTTGGACGCCAGTGGTTTCGGAAGGGGGAGGGGAACTCATTTGGGTACCAGCATAGTTTCCTCGTCCGGTGGTGGGAAAAGAAGCACCCTAACTGTCGGAATGATCCTCCCTTACACCGCATTTGGGCAGAGGGATTACACCAAAGCTACCAACAACGCCATTGCGGGTCTTTCCAAGTCCAAAACGAGAAAACTGGAATTCATCAAGAAGTACACTTTCACGCCGCAGCAAGTTCGTCCCGTGATGATGCAGCTTACGCCCTCTCCAACTGGTGAGTGAGAATTGCAAGGAGACGTATTTCAGTGTAACATATTTCAGCTAAGAGGTCTCTGAGAGAGAAATGCTTCGTGTGCAGAACCTAGAATGACACACTTTGCTCGGAAATGTGTCAACGACATTATTAGTCCTTGCGGTATAAGGACCATCTTTGAATTTTCTCATCTGTGCCTTAATGCGGTACGAGTTTCATTAATTTATGGCCTCTAAACTCTTAAAAATATTGCTTTAACCATACCATGTAATTATCATTAAGTTTATTTTATGTGTTTTTTATTTAATCAAAATTTATAGGTATATAAAATTAAAATAACAATTTAAAAATTATAAAGTTTTTCAAAATACTTTTCCCTTGAGATGTTCGAATATTACCCAAATTTTAGCTGATTGTTGTGAATTCGTTATTAAATATTCAACGCACATATTCAATAGGAAATTAAAGGTTATATGTAATGCTTCGAATAATTCTAAAATCATAAATTTGTAAATTAAACGATATCTCCGCATTAACAACACCAAAAATGACAAACAAACGAAAGCATCGGTTTTTGCAAGTTGTGGCAAAAATCTACAATCGAAAGAAAATCGAACTTTTAGTTTCTATACTTGAAATTTATTTTTTTTGGAAAATATGTTCATAAATCTCCATTAGCAGTTTTCTGTATCTAAAGAAAAATTATTTTTATCACTATATTTATTAGAAGGAGCTTAACGCAGTAAAAATTTAATTGTTAGAAGATCTGACAAATAGGACTAGCCTTGTTAAATTAACCATGAGCTACGATAGTATAGAATAGTAGAATGAGTGAAGGTGAAAGCAAGAAGAGCGAAAATGAGGATTCGATTGCACAGAACCTGAGCCAAAATGAGAAATACAGATCTTTTCCCCAGGCAACCTTTGCGGAACCTTTCTTTTGAAATATCGATAGATATATAAATATATATAACTCGCGTAGGATGATATATTCTGACTGTATCTATATGTCCTCGTTTCTAATCCCAGAATTATTTACGAAGGGTCTAGAAAAGTTATTTTCCCTTATCTATCTTTTACGACATTCTTTTCACATTAAACTCAATACTAATATCTTTTACGCATTCTACTGGTATAATGTTTACCTAACAGACGTTTCAAGAAGATAGTTTTTAATGAAATTTCAAGGAGTTTTCGATATGTTACAAGAATAGAAAACATAGAGTATCAAGACGTAATATTCATATTCTTTGGAACGTTTTGGATCATAATTCTCGTCAAAAATTAAAGTAAAGATTATGGAAGCATTTACCACAATAAATACCCCATAATCTCCAGATTTCATTTTATTAAAAATCTCGATTCAGAATGTGATTCCATAGTAAACTCTACGAAGAAACTTGAAGGGATAAAATGAAATCTAAGAAAAAAAAATTAAGGCCTCATTGCACGAAAATATTCTTCTAGCTTTTTCCATCCTCAAATACGGTCTTCAGATGCTAATCGTAGGAGTGCATTCATCCTAAGGAAGGCCCACTTTTCCTTCTGGGCAGCGTTTCTTATTCCCGCGTCAGACCCCAATCCTATGGGAAGTGCGTGCGTGGAATGAAGGCCAAGATGTGCAAATACGCTGCAGCAGCAATCCCTCTTCGACCCATAACTCTCTCCCTTCTACATCTAACTCAATTCCTCTCCTTCTAGGGCTTTAAGAAATCCTCCATCCTTCCTTCTTCACTCCAATCACAAGATGTTCCCATACATCTCTAATCCTAGACGTTCTATCTTCTTCTTATCAACTCTTCCGCACTTTCTTTCTTGTTCTTTCAGAGGAATTTTCCTCAAAGAGAATAACCATCAGAGAACCTATTATTTCTCAGTTTGCTGACGTACTGAAGCTGTGAAATTGTTTATCAAAACTTATACATCCTCATCCGATAACTATCGTTTATAGATATTCCGTTAATTCAATAGAAATTAAACTCTAAGAATGAAGCATTTATATTTTGTACTAAGGTTAATGTGTACTCTAAATTTATTATGTTTTAACTTTAATAACTGTAAATGTACATTGAATTATATATGCTTTTAACTCGATTCAACAACCTAAACTATTTTTTATCTTGATAGTGAATAATGTTATACCATTATGTGGCCTAAATTCTGACAATGATAAAATTTTAATATATAAAGTAATTCACCTATAATAAGTTTGTCTTTGATACAACAATTCTTACATGTTATAGCTTGTTGGTACCAGGGAAAATATCTTGAAGGAAAATCTTCATGAGTATAGAAAGTAGCTGTATTAATTAAATTCAACAATCAACTGCTTAACATATTTTTTATATCGCATTAATTATATAGTAAAGTGAGGAACGATAGAAGAATAATATTACAATTTTTTCCAGTGTTGATAAGCTACATTGCAAGCGATGCAAAAATGGTACTAAGTAGTACATTCTTCTCCACTGGTTTATTTATTAGTAATAATATAAAAATAGACTACTCCACCCAATTCTATACTCTTTATATCCTCGAGTTATCCCATAAAACATAAGTACCGATTGAAATTGATGCTGATGAAATTACCTTTCAGGATTTGATATGTTTAAAGTTACTTGAGTTAATGATCGTTGATAAATTCCAAGTAAAGCTCATAGATTCCTTAACTACATTGCATCCTCTCAACATCCTCTCAAATAAGACGGCAACACACTAGCAATCCTCCCCATTCCCTTAAAATACATTCCGATCTAAGTAAATCAGTTAATCCACATCATCCGGAACCTATCACCCAAACTCAATTCTTCCGACTACAAAACTTTAGTGCTGCGAGCTGTGCTTTTATTTGCCTTGTTACCGGCACATCACTCGCGAATCTTCCATTCACTGTGCAGTCTATCCTCTTTTTTTTATACCTCCACTCCAATCTCGATCCTCACAAAGAGATCTGCTCGTGAATCCGTCGTAAGGGGAGGCCTTGTGTGTATTTTGAGGGATCCGATCAGCCATTTGCTTACCTACGCTTAGAAATCGGATGTCTGAAGGGAGTCATCGAATGGATGTGCTTCCGAATCGAATAGTTGCGCGCGTGATTTTTGAGTCGAGGGCCGAGTCGAGAGGATTACCACAGAGATATTTTCTTTGCCGTTTATCCGAAGCACAACGTAATGTGCTTTCGAGAGCACTCGAGTATCCGATGGGTTCGCTTAATTTAATTTTGCGATCACTCGCGGTTTCCATGGAAATCGAAGAATTATTATTCTCGATCGTATATTGACGTTGATCGTATATAAGATGATGAGGAGAACACGAGGAAAAGTGGAATTACAGGTTTACTGGATTATGGATGAGGCTTCACCATTAGGCACGGAACTTTTTGGTAGGACATAAAAATATCAAATCTGATAAAGAGAATGGAAGGATGTTATTAAACATTGAATTAAAAGGCCTTTGATCTATTGTGACTCGTAAAGAAGAATTAATACGGATGAGTCTGCCAGTTATTTATCTCAGATCAAACGCTTTCAAGGTGGCCTTCTCCTCACCTATAGTACTATTGCTCTGAATTATCTCAATAAATGTTTCCTAAAACTTTCAAAATCGTCGTCAAAATCAGACCATATTATTCTTTGGTACAGGTCGACGTAGCGTTTTTAATATTAAAAACGTTGTTAGTTAATTCAAGAAAGTATACAGAACAAATATTATAAGCAGCTATTACTTTAAATAAAATTTTATTTACGGAGCAATCACGTTGAGTATCCTGCGTCGGTAGAAAAAAAATGAATATATCTTATAATAAAAACTGTCATCTGAAGTGTTTCTAGATAAAAGTTCTTTTAAACTTCTAGTTGTCGAATGGAACACGATATTGGATTTGAAGAAAGTTATCCAAAACACAATCCTTCTTAAAAACGCCCCTGAAGCTGTTTTGATGTTTTCTCTCAAAAGAAATCTCGATAAATTCTTTATTCTTATAAATTAGATTATAGAAACGAAACATACAAGGATGCTTTATCAATTACCTAGTAAAGATATTAAGAGAAGAAACGATGGCCAAACATTTCAGTATATATATTTCATTTCCTGATAGCTTCTAATTAATAATTGTGATAAGGAACTTCATTTTTATTTGAAAGACTACTACCTGGCATAAAAAGGTTTGCGTTAATTCGTGTCACTGATATTATATTTCAAGCTAAGAAATACATTCCTGGGGATAAAAGTAAATTGTATAACTGCTTTTGGTTGCATATGACCAACATCAATGTTTAATACTCTATTCACAACGATCTTTTATTCAAATACCCAATGCAATTCTATTATTTTTGCAAAACTATCAATCACATGCTTTATTCCGTGCTTGGTCTATACAAATTCCTATTTCATTTTCAAGGTAAATTCTTTTGAGTTTTTTAAAACTTCTATTCAATACTTTTATAGTATTAATCGAATTTATCTGATGTATTACAATCTTTAATAGTAAAATTTACAATTTCAAGTTGAAAACTTATAATTAAACCTCTAATTGGGAAATACTTTAAATTTACTACACATCTATTCGGAGATAAACGATTTAAGAGGCAATGATTGAATGAAGTTAATGATCGATTGTTAAATTGATCAGAGATGAATGTAATTCAAGTGAAATTGACAAAAAAATCGTTATTAAAAATTAAAAAATAACTCTACATTTTTATAAATAAACACATAAGCTTAATCAAGTGCCTTTTCTTAGTATTCATTAAAGCTTAATTGATTTCAAAGTTTAGCATAGGTAGTAAATATGAAATAATACTTAATCATCCCCATAAAACGACCCAAAAGAGCTCGTTATTAAATGAGAATTCTAGTACAAGGAGAGTAATTAAATGCATGTGAAAGATTTTCAGTATTGGATCAATAATTTGTACATTTCTTATCGCACATAATGAGATAAAGAGTGATATACAAACTAAAAGGTTACAACTTTAAATTGTCTTTGAATAGGGAAAACCATAAGTCACACCCATAAATGAATTTTCTAAAATCTCCGGCAAACCTTACCAATCAGTAAAAATATATCAATCAAGTGCATAAAGCTTCGATCTCTATATTTATCTCATTTCTAAATTGAATGAAAATTACGTCAATGCTTTTAATGGCACGATTGGGCCATAAAATTCGCAAGTTCAGTAAACTGCTCACAGCTGAGAAATAAATCGAGAGTGGAAATGGACTATAAAGAATGATGTTCCTCATAAATCGCAAATTAGATGGGAAGAAGATAAACCGAATGCAAGAATATAATGGAAGGAAATGGAAGGAACGGTGCGAAGATGAGATATTGGAGGGAGGGATGGACACTGGTCTGGAGGAGATAAAATGGGAGCAAAACATAATATGTCTTTGGTTTCCTCCGATAAAATACAAGCCACGGAGCTAGTCTTCTCGAAAGGAAAATAATAATGTTTTCTCATAAAATGTAAGCGTGAAAATCTTTCAGAAAGTGATTGTTTGGTTTTCTTCTGCAATAATACGAACAAAGGCAATAGAGTTATCTGTGAAACAATGAAATGTTCCATATTTAAAAGCGAGCTTGCCTGGCAACCTATCTCAATACACTTTGCTTACTCTTTCTTATTCTTGAGCATTTGATTGTGTCGCATATATATCTCGATGATAAAAATAACTGTACCACAGAAACTTCAATTTCAATTCATTAAAAATTCATTTAAACTTTAATATTTTAAATGCATAATAACAACTGCTTAAGATAAGTAACATAAGTAATTCAACGCACATAATAGTGAAAAGATAATACAAAAGGAGTAATATCACTCTTAAAAATTCCATTTCAATTAATGCCCTAATTTCAAGCTGAGACTCTATTCATTTTTTGTATTTTTTAGTAGTGTGGATGCATCGTTATCATAATTATACACTCCAACAATTAAATAATGATATAAACACGTGTTATGTTCAATACCCTTGAGCCTTATTTTGTAAAACAACAATTCTTTTAACGCAATATCTTTCCTCGTTACCTTAAATTAAGGAAAATTATAATAACCACATTCCAGTATCACAAATGAACAAATTACTCCGTAGAAATGACTCATTATAAAGAAAAATCGACCCATTATAAGAAATTCACATAATTCATACTCTACGTATTCGGTAGAACAAGACTCAGTTTTCTTCTCTCGACATATTTTGTCCCTTTCCACACATATGCTATTTATAGGCAACTGAAATCAAACGATACGATGCGAGATTACATTTTCATAACCACCCACGTTTTCTAGAAGGGTTGTAAACGGCCAGCGTGAGTGAAACGAAAACTATAAATCTCCATCAAGCTTTCTCCCCTATACTCACTTCTGCCCTTCTGAACAAAAAACCCATGCTGTGTTATCCGAAGGCCGTCGAACATTTCCAGACTGAAATATGATTACCTCTGAAGCACGGAGCGGCCAACGGTATTGCAGCAAAGATTAAGGTTTTTTAAAGCCCTACGGAGTGTAATATATGACCCTATCCAACCCTCAAACACAGCTATTGGTTTGAAAAGTATTTTCAGCTTCGCCGATATTCTTTACCCATGGGTTTCCTTCCTAATTCTCAACGCATATTAGATAAATATTTTGGCAAATTTACACTGTTTTTTAGATTAAAAATTCGGATTAGCTAAGCAGTTAACGTGGTTATATGTACCTCTAGACTATTCAGAATTAGATTACCAATGGAGTGCTAAGGCGAAACAAAATCTTTTGACGAATTCTTTATTAAATATTACTACATCTTCAATATTACCGCTAAGAAGTCGATTTTTTTGTATTTCTCATCCATAAAGAATCTCCCTTATTTATTGATACTTATAGACCTTTCATTTCCATTATGTATATCAGACCTATCTGATTCTGTTTAAGCCAATTTATTAATTCTTAAATTAAAGAATACCGTAGTTAAGTACTATTAAACAAAGAAACAAATCATTAACAACAACGGTAATAGATGAAAAGTTGATAGCTCAAGGAAGCGTAAGAGCGAAGTTAGTAATGAGAAAGTTGGCGAAGTAAATGGCCAAAATCTAGTCGTACCTCGCTACTCCATGCCCCATTAACTGGGGTTGTACGAGCACTATAGTGAAATATACGAACATTGAGCGCAAAGTAACTTTTTTGGCTTGACTTTCATGAAGACTTAAGTTTATTTGATGGCATAATACCACTTTTCATAATAAGCTGCTACTATCAAAAGACATTGGGTGGAAAATTTTTTTGGTGAGGCGATACTCTTGTAAGGAACAGGATGTGAGGTAACGTAAGAGCTCAACGCTCAAGAAAGAATACTTGCACACTAATCAAGGGGAATAGGTTATGGTGACGTAATAACACCTAACGGAATATTCATCTCACACGATTCCCTTGCATTCCTGGAGTCTTACGTCACAAAGTAACCAAATTCATATATTAGTAATCCTTTTACAGCAACTAGGCGTAAACTAATACGTAATGGCTCTAAATCGTTCAATAAATGATTCATATCGACCGTTTTCGATTTTTATGACAAAATCAAAAGTAACAGAAAGTGAATAAATACTCTTTAAATTAATATCCGAAGTAAGAAAATAGGAAAACAATCGAGTTAATTAATCCCTTAGATCATTAAATTATGTTCTGTATACGTGTATCCTTCATTCCTTAGGAAATATAATGGTACCAGATGAGAGTTGATTGCACATTTTTATGAAGATAATAACAGGCTTCATTAAAGTAATAATATATATAACCCTTAATTAGTACACATAGTTACGATGTATATAACGTCATATTGTAGAAATTCTCTTGATGAGCTACCATAAAACTCAGGATTATTTTGACGTCAGTAAAAAAAAGGAGAACACGACAGATGAAGAGGACGAACAGCACAAAAAAGAAGGGGAATTGCGTATAACGAAGGAGAATGTTTTATACGAAAAAATGATCCGGAGAAAGATGAACGAAAAAGAGGAAAAAAGATGTGCTTTTGGATGAGAAGGGGAGAGAGATAAATCGTGAGAAGGATATAGCTTATCGAGATGGCGTGGTCTTTAATTAAAGAGCCCACAAAGTATGCTCGAAATGCCTTTGGATTTGCCCCGCCGATATCTCTCCTCCGGCTAAGAGATCTCCGTAACCAGATTTTTTTCACCCGAAAGTTTCCTTATAAATAGGGCGTGCGCTTCTGAGAAAAAGGGAAGTTTATTGAGAGAATGCGGCAAATTCTCTCTCTCAACTTGGACCGATATTCATCAAAAAGCGAGATGTTATTGATGTTTGCACAAACTCCGCGGGGATTCGTGTATTTCTTGCACCGTAGTCGCAGATGTAGTACATTATCAAGGAGGCGCCGGCGCTCGAGGGTCCAGAAGGGGTGGGTGGGTAAAGAATGTTTTAATTATTCCCCGAGACGAAGACGCTTCCTTTCTTTTTTATTGCTAAAAGCCTTAATGATTCCTCGAGATTGGGCGTTAACGAAAGAGAACGGTTCTTTCGTAAGTAAACTCTCCGCGACTAAATAACTTCCTTAATCTGGGGAGGGAATCGTTTGATTTTCGGACGCAACTATTCAAAGATTTTTAATTAAATTTGCTTCGCGTCTTTCATATCTGCCTGAGAAATCCCTTCCCTTTCCGAGTCAACGATCTCTTGCGCATCCATTATGACTCGTTTCACCCTCTATTGCCACGCCCACCCTCCTCTTTTTAATATACTTTATCTATCCCCCCACCTCTCCGAGGTGAGAAAAATTATCTCGAAATTTCTCCGCGCTGATTAATATATTCGCAATCAGAGAAATTCCATTAATATCGCGAAATATATTTGCTATGCGAATAATTTAATAATCGTGAGCTAAGGGAGAGTCGATTTATTCAAATATAGCTCTTAATGCCTCTATTCTACGAAACTACGTACTACGTAGATCGATAAAAAAAACCGATGCGCGGCCTCTCCGGATGATGACGTGAATTTTGAAACCATTTCTCCTTGCGGGCCGCGGAAAAATCGGGCAGAAATCTTATTACCGCCCAATCGAATGGCAAATTGAATTTTCGAACTCGAAACTCCTTTAATTATTCGGCTCAATCAGGAAAGGTTATCAACAGGCCCTGAACGTGTCCGGGGGTAGGTGAAAAAGTCTAGGCGCAATTAAGGTTTAGCTTTCTTTGTTCGGAAGCGTGAGTAAAACCATGGAGGAGTGGAGGGCGAAGCGGTCAATTCATCCAGTTGGCTCGAGCACGTTCGTTTTCCTCCCATTCATCTCGCTAACCAACTCTTTTATCCCTGCAGAGTTAGTTCGGTCGAAGTTCGAACAGGATTCGAGAAATTTAGCTCTCTCTCTCTCTAACACTAGACAGCTATAACTTTTGTTATTCTTGATTCGTTGTTATATGGGCATTCCATGACGGAAATTCTTAATTGCAGAGGTTACAAAACTCCAGCAAACTATAAAAGAGTACGCTGCATGAAGTTTAAGAAAGAAGAATCAGAACAACCCTGGAATGTGGGGAAACGTAACATAGCTTCGCATAGCGACGCTACCTCTCAGTTAATATGATCTCGGCCAGATGACCTGGAAACAAAGTGACAATATTGACAATTTCCAAAATAGATCCGCCGTGAGTACTGAAGTTCAAATAATGGATGCTCAAAGGGAATCTGATTATTGAAACGCGGATTGGTCCGAGAGATTCATAATGAGAAACAGCAATAGCTAAATTACTGGAAGCTTTTGCCATTCAAAAAAGAGTACGCTAGTATATTACTAGACAACCAATAAACCATACCTTTATAGAACCCCGATATCTATATTGAACCGATTAAACGTTACTGATTAAATTCTAAAAAAATTAAGTCAACTCAGCGCATATTATCATTTTCCGATCACCAATATCCTTTGTGCCATCCTTTTATTTCAGAATTCGGGAGTAAAACCTAATTTTGCGGTTAAAAAATGCGCGGCAGCAACGTATGACAACCTCTTTAGGCCCGCTACGGGCATATTTTATCGTGAATCTTCCAACAACGTGGTAATGAGGGTAATAAATCATCCGACTACATCCAAATTCCCCCTTCTCCGTTATATTTCTATTAAATCGTAAAATTTCCCGATGTAAGAGATAAAATGAACTGATGGCGGATGATGGATTTATAGCGCGAAATTTTCTTTTAACCAGAATTGGGAAACGGGCATAAATTTAATGCCAATTCTCGATCGTAAATGGTGTCAACTTCGACTCGACTGTATCTTATACTTATCGATTGGAAATAAACGAGTGCCATGAATACGAAACGAGGCTTTAGACTATGCATGAGCAATATGGATTCCAACGTAAGCACCTTCATCAAGAGCTTCGAAACAATGAATGGATTTAAACGGCACTATCCGATAATATGGGTTATCGAGATTGCCTGCATCTCAGTTCGACACTTCCATCGATATATATCGATTTTTTGTACATTTAAAAGGTTTAGCATGGATCTTAAAGACTTAAATCTTTTAGGCCTTAATTCAATCTCTTTTTTTAGATTGTGTCCAAGTTCTTACATTCAATTTTTTGTTTAAGTATATCTAATCTTTCTAAAATTACCGATAATGATAAAATTTCCTAGTATGATTGTTTTAAATTTAATTATATTCTAAAGATTAAAGTGTGATAGTAGAGACCTATCCTTCTTCATAAGGAAATAAATAGTATCTTCAGTAATATGATCTAATTATATTCATAAGCCTACTATAAGTCTATTAATAAATTTGTATTGGTAAAAAATTCGGGTATCATCACAGAAATTTAAAATCTTCAAGATATTTACCCTGATTAGGGATATTAATCTGTTTAGAACACTAGGATGTTATCATTACTAATGAAAAATTAAAATCATAAATTCCCCATGCATATAATATACGTTGTGCATTTTCTCGTTTTTAAAAACTTCTCTGAAAAGAGTTCCTCAGTTCGAAAAAGATGTGTTGTTGGAGTTTGAGCTGAAAGTAGGCAGGTAGTTCAAGGATATGAGAATACGCGTGTCAGTTACTTTGTTCGTCGCAGAGGACAAAAAGTATTCTTTAACAAAATATTTAAAGTCAACTTATACAGAAAAACTTGAATGGGAAAGCTGCAGAAAATTCTGTACAACATTTATTATCTTCTCATAAAAAATAATGTTTTCCCATTTCAGTTGGTTAAATTTACGGTTTATATATGTGAAAGTATATAATATGAGGTATTTCTATAAAATTATGATAAAAAATTCGGATGTTAGAATATAACAACCAAAGCAGAGGATGCTTCTAAGGTAATGCTTCTAAAATATGTCAGAGCTATTGTATCGAACCGCACATAGCTTCACGGTTATTAAAATGCATCTCTTTATAATCGATGCACTCAGACCTAACGATGCAAAATACCATAGCAACAATGGAAAAAAAAACAATTTTTCTGACCCCAATAACGATGCTACCATAGTAATAAAATTGGTTGTTGAATCAATACTCTTTGTATATTGTAAGATAAGCTTTTGGAATTTGATGCTTAAACCAACTCTACTCAACAATAATTTTAATGATCACGGTTATGAAAAGGTTGCATTAACAGGCATCAACATGTTATTTCTTACGATCTATCCCTTATGCAAGTTTCCATTACTGTTTCATCCATAACTAATTTATTAATCCTTATTAAAATAATACCCTTGAATTCAAAAGTTCAAAAATTCGAATCTGGGGCGCAAATTTTGCTGCTCCGGATAAAAATTTGCGAGAATATGATGGTACTACAAAATCCTCGACTGGTAAAATTTGCACTCTTGTCATTAAGGAGAGCTCTTACCGCCCAAGTTAGGATTCGCTACGTGACGTAATTCCATTTCTTTTAGCACATTTTTCTGCGCAACCCACTTTTAAAACTGGGATTAAGAATTATAATGCATAGACAACATGAAGTATAATGAAGCACTAGCGTCAGAGTTACGAATTATGGAAGTTTATAAGAGCTGAAGTGAAGATTACTTTTAAGTTTACTCAAACTATCCATTACAATAAAGGGTCGGAGAGTGCACTTAGAGATGTATTTGCCTACCACATCAAACTAACGAAATTTGTCGAGAACAGGAATGATTCGCTGCGGTTATGTTTTATTTCAATAGCAAAAATATTTTATCTGGGCGTAAATCATCTCAAGATGTCAATTTAAAACTCTAGAAGTAGCTTCTTCAGGTTTCATCTGCAGTTTTATAATTTTGTTTTTTTATTTATTCCTCGTGGCTCTCTAAAATCAAATGCAAAGTGAATAGAACTCAATTGTATGATGGATGAGATAACAACTTCAGAGAAGGCCCTCAATTTTCAAAAAATTTATAAATTGTAAAAATCTAGAGCTTATTTCGAAACTTGAACTCTCAACTACTGCAATATATTCGGATCGAGCAACTCAGAAACGTGGGTTTGCTGTTGAATTTTCCGTTTCCAAATATTGAGGTCCATTGAGCTTTCGGTACAACTTCCTCCTAATTTTTATTATTTTTCCGAAGCGATTAATAATGAATGTCCTCAAATAGGTTAATATGGGATTTCACATTGTACCCACAATTCCAATTAATTATCGCGGTTCTATATATTATCGTTTGCGGGACACTAACACCCTCCGCTGACATTTATTTTAGGAAATACGAAATATTAATATATTACTAAATCTTACCAGTCAATGAAAATAAGATTATACTGCATAAAACTACATTAACCTTAAGTATTAAGAATTTTCATATGACCAAATGCCTATTCTAAGCTCTCTTCTCTACAATTAATGGCTCGCTCATAAACGTGAAGATGATTGTAATCGAGACGCTAAATTTAAGGAAAGTCGAAATATAATTTCAACTACGAATTTAGATCGCTTAATTAAATTTCCTCAGAAAGGTAACTTTAAAGTGAAAGTTACTTTGGTATTATTCCACAACCAGATTGCGTAGGAAACGACTCTTAATGAGCTAATAAGTTGGAACATAGACTACGTACTAAGCTACCGAACTTCCTCATTAGCTTTCCCTACCCTCGCCGTTATTAAAGGCGATTATAATTGTGGTATGCACTGGCCCGTACTATGCATAATAGCATTTCAACTTTGCCGCAAATCTCTACTTTTCTGATAGCTAATTATTCTGAGACTTCGTTCAATATAAGAAGGAGGAACAGAGGAAAAAGGAGAGATGGTATTCTCTATAATTCATGATTTAAGTTTCTTTACGTCAGTTAATATATTTACTTATTAAATTACGATGGTAATATCCTATTAGGTAAGGGAAAGTGATCGAATTTGTTGGGGTAAATCGCATTCATGCGTCAGACTAATGAATAGACATTGGTTATCTCATAAGAGAGACAGCTGATTATGCCCTGGATTTCGCTAAATATCTAAATTTCTCTAACATTTAAAATTTTAAAATATCCATAGCCTTGATTTTTCGTCAAAGTCTCTATTTTCTACACCGAAAGTGAATGAATAAATTATACCTTCTTTTCAAATTTCAAAACGTTTTATACCCCATAATTAAATACAGAAAATCGATGGACGCTATGATGAATAACAGAATGACTTGAAGTATCCGTTTTCAATAGGATTCATGATTATATAATAAGCATATTATTAAACTAAATCCTTTATCGACCATGCTTTGTCCCATGATACCGTGGAAACAAAACAAATTTCCGCTTATTAGCTACTGATTTCTTAAACGAATATCAGCCTAACTAAATGAGAATCACAAAACAAATAAAATTTACAAATTTATATTATTATAAATACAAAAGCACACGACAACATTTATTTCGATAGCAACATAGGAACTTTTACATTAAAATGTAAAAAGCTATAAAAACACGATAAAGAACCATTTTCATCTCGCAACCCTCATATTAAAAATTCTAGATGATAAACATCAATCAATTAGTATCTATAGTGAGCATCCCTGCTCCATAAGGATCTCCCTTGGGTGATATTTAACATTCATATCATGATTAAAATCGCTATCTCGTCCAGAAAATCCATAAATATCACGGAAATTTCCATTTACATATATATCCATTCCGGCGGCAACTCCACTGAATATTAACGCGGTTACGCCCATTCGATATGTTAGGAAAGAATTACCGAGAAAATTTTCCAAAAAGGAACAAAATCTGAAAAATTTCTTTCCTTTCACCTCATCCCTTATCTTTAGCGTTCCGCGCGAAAAGGTTTTTGCCGAAGGAAAGGACGTCACAGGCAATATAATTCATGAAAATATATTCCAAAAATCCCTGAAAGCCACACTAGCTACAGGAGCCCTTTCATCTTTTCACAAACTTTTTAGAGAAAGCGGAGGAAAATGAAACTTGCAAGATTCCTGATCTGAATTCCTAATTCCATGGGTGTGAGTTGTTGATTCCAAACAAGCGGATGGGCCGAACTCCAATCCGATAGTGTGTGATTGGGAGTAACGCGAGGGTGTGACGTAACGAAATGGAAAGATTGTTTGAGTGGAAATTGGACGGAGGGGTGGATGGTTACGAAGACTGGTGGCATCAGAAAACATCAGCAAAGCCGTACGAAAACGAACAGAATCGAAGAAAAACTAGGACAGAATAATAAACATTGGTTTCTATAGAACGTATGACTTTACCATTCCAATATATGAGTAGTATGACAAGAATTTCGTTGCATAAAACGTAAATATTCTAAAAATAATAAGACAATTCAAAGGGGTACATACGTAGATGGAGGTTTTGTTTTACTGAGGCAGTCAAGGTATTGATAAATGTATTTACGAATTATTAGCTTAAATAAGAGCAATTTTTAGAGATATTGGTATACATACCAAGGAATTATCATTAAAATAAAGTACGATATAGTTAAAGAGACAACCGAACTTCATCTTTAAACAGTTTTTTGTTTTTGTTCTTGTTGTTGTCAAACATATAGCTATTAATCTAATTATAGTACGTTTAATTTATCAACGCATTACCATTCAGCAATATTAACTATAATAGTCCCCTTATACAGTGAAAGTTTCCATTAATAAAATATTATTTATCCAAGAACCTTTCGGAAGGGGCGTATTTACCGAAGAAGATAGAATAGCTTCTCTCTTCGTGGTCAGAGGGATAATTATGTTTGTTTTTCCATCCTAACGAATACCAAATAAAAATACCGAATATTTTTTTAACGAGTAAGAAATGAGAGTCAGCACAAATAAAGAAAGGACGAAGAAAATTATCCACGCTGTGGATTTCTAAGACTTTTGCAAACATAGCTCACGATCGAGAAGTTAAATTCCTCCTTGAAGCCATACTTCTCGACTCTTAATAAAGGGCATCGACATTTAGTATTATATTTGCCTTGAATTTATATTCAAATAATACTTCGACAGTTATATTGAAAAGCTTTACTAACACCCTGAGATGATAAATGTACCAGACGTAAATATATGTACTCTCACCGAGTATCTCACGTTTTTTATTGCCTATTATAACGTCACTTGTGCTTAAAAATGAGTTCTTCGGTTCTTTAATTAAAGGGTAAATATTTTTAATCAAAATATTTTAATCCTTTAACTACTAGTGCCACATGTTTTTTACTGAGTTAACTCTACACTGTTAGCATAAAATTACATGACGGATAGATATTCTCAAGGTAGAAAAGGAAGAGGAGAGATGGTATAAAAAGCTTCTTTAACCTATAGATCCATTGACTAGCGGCTGAATCAAGTGCACATAGAAGCTCGACCTATACCCACACCTCATTGCACAGCAAAAGACTTCTTATGAATACAGCAAAAAAGTAAAGATAGCTCCTACGCTATGATCAAAGAGTAGCGTTGAGCAAGATTGGGATAAAGGCCTTGAACATACGTACTACATTATATACCATACTAAGATACCCAAAAGGTACTTACTCTTCGATAGAAGTAGAATTTTAACTGATCGGATTTTCACACATAAAATCCGATCAGAAAAAGAAAATACTCATATAATTAAGAACAGTAAAGAAGTGTGCCAGAATACGTATCTAAAAGAAAGGTATCTTTTCAACAGGAATGAAAGTTTACCCAAAAGATATTTCCTTAACCTTTCTCTTTCTTTAAAAAACATTTTTAAAATATTATTAAAAAATTCTTTTTGTAAAATTTACTGCCCGAAGTAGATAGCGCATGAAGGGTGCTTAATTGTCAACATATTACGAGATAAAAAATACGTCAAATGAAAAATTTAGGAAAAATCACTATTTGATTTCTATGAAATAACGATAATAAAGATCTACCTTAAATATTTTCCGAGTTATAATCCAAGCTTAATACCAAACTTCTAAGCAAAAAACATCGATAATTGAATGAAAATCAAATTAGTCGCCAGACACCTATACTACACGAACACGTATAAACGCTAGGCAACGTATACAAACTTAACCTCTTTCGTCAAATAACAACAAACACCATAACTCCATTCACATACTTCTATCCTCTATACATACAACATAAACAACCTATCGCATCCTGGATAGGAAAAAGTACTCATAAAATGGTTGAAACGCAGTAAATTCCACAGGAACGGCGGATTTTATTGGAAAAACACCGTCGGACGGTGGATCGGAGAGACCTATTCGAGGGGATAGAAAAACAAGGGAGAAAATAGACCGGATTGACACCGAGACGAGTGGATTGCACCCTTTCATAAATAAGTCGAATGAAAAGGGAGAAGAGAGTGGAATGAAAGTGAAGGCGGGTAAAAGGCTAACGGAGATGAGGTCGAACGGAGAGTATGGGACGGAGTGGAAATTACATGGAAAGTGTTTGGGGGTGGATTGGGGAGTGTAAGGAAGTTAGCGGGATAAAGTGGAGTGAAATGGAAGTGAAGTGGAAGGAAAGAGTGGGGGAACGAGGAGAGAGAGAGTATCTCTAGGTGACGAATCCATAGCGACGGCATGATCCGCGGATTCCCTCTTAAGTGGCAGCAAAAAGTGGCAAAGTGCGTGGGTGATTTGATTTGAGGTAGTTCTTTTTGAGGGAAGGGATGATGGGGGCCATGAAAATGGAGGAGAATAACTTAAACTTGATGCAATGGGATACAAACTGCCCGATATCACCGGAATTGGAGGGTGTTTCCGAGTTGAGAATGACTGAAGAGGTTTATTTTTAGAGAAAGACCCCTCGTCACAGCTGAAGTGCGAGCTGTGAAGAGTAAAAAATTACCTCGTAAAGTTTGCGTGGAAGTGAGGAGGGCTTTGCGGGTTTTCAGAACTTTACTGCTTCTATTTTTTAAGACTGGATTCGGTAGGAATGAATGTAAAGATTCTTTCGCTAACCAAGCACTTTATATAGGTCATACATTGTATTCGATGATATGAACCCTTTTCCATTGATGGAGACACTTATAGCATTGCTTTACCATTATTTTATTGTTTTTTTCGTTTATTTGTTGGAAAATAAAACCGATCACTACGCTTGATGTTAGAATTCAGTATGATAGTTTTAATACTAATAATACTTTCAGATATATAGATCAGAAATAAAAGCTGACGAAAAATCGTTGAGTAGATTCATCGAACATTGTCTTCACCTTTAAATAATTAACCGCCAAGAAATAGAACATTTTACTGATACAAGTGAAAGAAAAAGAGCATCAGGATAGGACGAAAGGAAGAAAGAATTAAATAAATCGAGATAATTTTTTTCTTAAATAGAGTTAAATATCAAAATCAAATCAGAAACTGAAGTCAGTTGAGTTTATTTTAACATTACCAAATTTTATATGGAATTTTCTTGGTTACTTAAACTTAATCGGGAGAAAATACCCAAGAATCTTTTTACAATTATATATTTGTACTCGGATGCAGCTTTTATGGTACATTCTTGAAAGTAAATGGAGAATCACTTACGATAAATTTATAGGGCGATATAAAGATCAAAGTTTATTTGCCGGCCTCGTTGGCGGAATGGTTAGCATGCTAATCTTCTAATGCTGAGGTCCCGGGTTCAAATCCCGGCTGAGGAGGAAATTTTCCTCTCAGGGTCTGGATGTCTGTGACGTCCGTTGTTGAGTTTGAAATCTCACTGTAATTGTCCCGTAAGAGGATGTTTGTGAGGTATTTGTTAATAAATAAATAAAAAAAAAAAAAAAAAAAGTTTTCTCGTATTCCGATTTTTAATTTTAAATAGAATATGCAAGCGAAATAAATTTCTTTTAGACAATACTACAGTAGAAGCAGTAAAAATCAGTCTATAGATCAATTTAATTTGGTTCGTTAACGTTAAATTGAACCCAGCTCTTACAACGCCTTAAATTTACGAAATTGATCAAATAGTCACCAGATAACTTCTCAAACAAGTTCTTCTACCTTTTTCTGCATTATCAAATAATTCAATGGCCAATTTGGAGACACATTGAACATAAAAACAATTAAATTACTTTTTTACTACCATTCTTCCCTAGAAAACAAATCAGCAGGTGAATACAACCGAATCAAAGTGCCACTTACGAAAAGTTGATTCGAGAAGTTCGACTTGCCTAAGAGATCTTAATCCTTCTTAGCGCACCGTGTTAATTCCAAAGTTTCCAATCTAATCTCGTCGTAATCTGTTAACTTCCAAATCTCTTGAGCTCAACCGGATATAATTACCCCTTTATCTCGAGCGCTCATCTAAAATAAAAAAATAATTAATCGCTTTTCTCCTCCAAAAACCCGATCTCTTTGAAGCCTCTTTTTAAAAAGCTTAAGAGCAGCGAAAACACAAAGAACTTCAACGCACATGTACACATTGCTTCACTTCGCGGCAAAAAAAAGAGAATAAGAAGTTGCGTTAGATCCTTTTGAGAACCATCGAGGACGACAAAGATGAATAAAAGGATTCCGTAAAAAATCTTAAGACACCGAAAAGAGAATCTCTGGAGACAAAAGTGGATCGGCCACTCGAGATAAGCAAACAATAGAAAAATCAAAGAGGATTAAGGAGTCCGAAGGAAGTGGCGAAAGCAGAGATTCGGGACGGAAGAATAAAAAAAGGGCTATGACATAAGATGAAAGGAGGGAAACGTGAACGGAAGCAGGGGTCACCATAAATTGCCCCTATCCCTGTTCAGAATGGAGCAAAGCCGGGCGTTTCACTCCGGGCTGACGCCAACAGCCGTGCGATCGCACTGTAAAATTCCTCATCCCGTAAGCAAGAGTTTCTCTCCCGGAGGGCACCTCGCCGCTCCCAAAATTATCGCCGTCTTAACGCAATTAGGTGACTTGGCACTTGATAGTTGCCATACATAGGGCCTGAATATCTCTGGAGAAGCAGAACGCAGCGTTTTGTGGCATTTCGGGCGAGAAATAGACTCCCAAAACGAGAATTTATGGCGAGAACCTCTTCGACAAGGGTTGGGACAAAAAATCGGTACAGCGGTAGTAAATTATCATTAAAGGATTTTCGTCGGGGGAAATGGGAGGACTCTCAGAGGAATTCCGATACCATGAGTGGCCTGAGAGATGGATTTAAATTGCGGAGGAAAATATATCGGAAGAATTGAGTGCTTTCCTTTTTAGAGGTGTGATGATTAGTGCACGAGCTCGTTCGAAGCGTCGTCCTTCCGATGATATTTTTTGCCTCTCCTATTATTGCAGTGATTAATTCGAGAGAGGAAATACCTTTAGTTCTAGTGGCACTCTTAGAATGGAATACGACCAAATATCGTAGATTTAGGTTTTAAAATCCCCCATTTTGTCTATCTTTTAAACGGTACAATTAAAAGAAGAGAATTTATTTTCAAAATAAATTATCTAATACCAACATCATAATAATGAATGAACTTAATCTATTGAGAAGAATAATACAACTTATAAATTTATTAAATCCGTTAATAAAATCCTAAAACAATCTTCAAAATCCATTTTTACAAATTATAACATTCATAATCTTCTGCGACGTATAATTCGGGAATTCATTAATTCATTCATTTATAAATAATGAATGCATTATCAATAAATAAGTGATAGGCGTATAAGGAACAATAAAAATTACTATAGGGAAGCCTTTTCCATATTATTATAAAAAATATAAATCCCTTCTGTATCTTTTATTTCAAATAGAAAAGTGTACAGGGAATCAAAGTTTAGATCTTGAATATAACACGATACAAAAGACAATAATACTACTTTAAATACTTTCGTCTAGCGAATGGAAATGGAGGAGCATCTGGACTCTCAGTACATTAATAAATGTTTAAGGAAGTGAGTATGAGAAGATATTTACTCGTAGCTGATAAAAATCATCTCTATTAGATTTTCGGGGGGAAACTGGATTTTTCCTTTCCATTAATAATGAGAGACCTTTATCGCAGATTGCACGCAAGACAAAATAAGGAGGTGAGAGGAAAATCAGAAAGAGAGATAAGAAATTCGAGAGAAAAGTAGTAGAAAATTCACCTCAGAATCATAGTTCGCGGAGAGAGATATTATCGTAAATTACCTAGATTACTTTCCAAAATATAATCTCGTGTTAATAATAATAAATCCTGAATGTCTTTAAACTATTTATACTATTGTTCGTAAATTAAAGCATCGGTCTATGAATTGAGTTCTCAATATTTTTAACTTACACGAGAAGACTATCGAAGGGTTCCGAAAACTTAACAGGAGGACGAAAATCTCATAACAATAAGGCAAACTGATGAGTAATTAAAAGTATCTGATGAGGGGAGTGCCGTTAGAAAATCGATGTATCCCTACCAAAAATTCAATCATCTCTAGAATCACTATTTACCTAGCCGATCGAACTTTAAAATCGATATAATCGAAACTCTTATGGATATCTCGAGATATTGAGAATAAAGGGAACTCGATTTAGCGGGGATATTGGAGCATCCCTGGGGAAAAATCTACCATGGTTGATATATTTGGATAAGCGAGAGAGAAATTGCTATGTCGGGAAGTGTAATTTGAACGCTATCGGTGGAGCTTTTCCACCGTCTGGGAATTCTGCCGCTCTCTTGCCCATCTCTAGCAATTTGTAGATCGCTCTATTCACACAAAATGGATGCCAGGATTCGTCATACATATCACGTTCTATAAAAGTCCCTCTAACGAAACCAGCGGTGGTCCACTTCTCAACCATCTATCAACTGAAGTAAATTACTTTCTGATGACTAACCACTAGTTATTCAAAAAAATACATCCATTTTAAACATTTATTGCTGCATTGGCAGTGAGAATTCAGAACTTAAGATTGTTTGTTTTATCTATATGATATCAATATCTACCCTCAAAAATGGTCGGTATAAAAGTTTGAGATTATAGACTATTGAAAACTTTTATCTAACACCAATGGATCTAAATGACTGCAAAATCACTACTACGCCATGGTACACTCACTGATTAAGATAAGGTATTTTATTTTAATTTATGCATTTAAGATTAAATGTTAGTACTAAATTCAACAGAACCAATTCTTTTTAATGACTGAAATATATTTCATGGAATTAATAACTTAACTATATTTAATTGAAAAGAGATTATTTCACTCAAAAAAGTAAAACGATTTGGTAATAATTCAAACAATTTTGTATGGATATCGACAAAAATTATGAATTATATCAAACAACCCATATTTTAACGAAAAAACAAAATTCTTTGATTTTAAAGTCTCCTCGAAAACTTTATAAATCGGAAATTCTAACTTGAATCCATTTCAGGATATATAATAGGCAATACAACCCGTAATGGATATAACGAATCTTTCGTATAGCCAAAAGCTTTCAGCCGCTAACGATTGAATTTTTAGTGGGTTATCCCTTCAGTGACAGCTATTACAAATAAATATAAATTCTTAAAAAAATTCTATTATTGAAAATTTCATGAATTAATAATAAACAAAGTATAATAAATGAATCGTCATGGAAATTTTTATTAAAATAATAATAATCGATGGGTCAGCTCAAGAATATTCTAACACGAAACAAAAATTCTAGATGCGCGCTGTCCCAAGCCCACGATAAACCAGGAGCCCCGTGGAAATGGCAGAACGCATTACTATAATGAGTTGCAGGTAGCATATAGTGCAGGCGCTAAGGCAATATTTTTACTGTGAAAGCTTTAATCACGTACGCAATTTTCTAGGCCTCCGCTAGAGTTCCTGATACGCTGACGTTAGATACGTAGAAACACATTTCTTGGGAGTAACATTCATCATTCGTAGATGTTATTAATTTAAAGTTTATTTTTATAATTTCCTTAATATACCAAGATCTTGAATTTAATCTATAGTCACTTAGATTCCATTTAACTCGATCTAATTTTGTATTTATTCTTGGTTAAAATCGATTCCCTCAAAATGTTTAAGGAAAAAATTATTTCTTAAGTATATTCTGCTTTTTTTAATCGTTATATTTATTAAAAAACCATAATTGAACCTTGACCCAAATACTTCTTCCAGGAACAAATTAAGACTCCAAATCTGGATGAAATTTTGTTTGCCTTCCTAAATCTTAAAATCCCTTCAATTTTCCACGAAAACTTTACCCGCCTTATTCTAATCTTAGCGCACTTCAGCGCAGCGTAAATTAGGATGCTTTGACAGATCGAGGCCACTTATTTGCATATTTTTCCATTTCTTTGCCTTAAATCTCGAATTTCACTCGTTTTCTCATCGATTAATTGATAAATCACAACGTTTTTCCGAGTTTTCAGATAACCTTCCTTCCATATCTTAAAGCGTCCTGAATTTCGAAGCATTACTGGTTTCAGTTAATTATCTTAATCAAACCTTAAGACTATTTCCCGATCTTATTAAGAAATATTCGTAATTCAGATTCATTTAAAATATTGTCCTGTACTGCATCCGAATCGAAATCTTCCAATTCTATTAGATTGTCTCGATAACAATAAAAGATATTTTCAATTATATTATAAGTTTATTGAAGTACTTACTACTTAAGTATTTATTCATTACAATACAACTTCATAAAATCTATACATAAATTTCAAAACGATTCCACAAATATAGATATTTTAAGTTATAAAATAACTCGATTTCATTTCAGAATATAATAATTTTCACTGTAAATATGAACTGGTGAAAACTTAACGTACCGATCATTTCCTATTTCAAAGAAGATACCGACATTAAACATTACAATCATCTGATAAAATATACAATATGATATTTAAGATGGTAAAATATGAATGGCAATTTTTTCTAAATATTTCTCGCATATTATAATCCTAAATGAACATAATGACTGTTTCACCTATCTTACATTAATTTACCTCTAAAGTAAAACTTATTTTCTTTAAAATAACTTATTCATATTCATTACATTTCCGAGACAAATTTGTACAAGAACCTATATGCTTAATTGTTATGACACTGTCTCTTCAAAGGCAAAGCAGGATTCAATGATACAATTCACATCAAGATAGGTATCAATTGAGCGAATGATGAGACCAATGGATACGAGATCAGTACATCGATCCATTTGAATACACTTAGACGTAAGACGATAAACCTATGTACTAGAGAAGAGCAAGGTCAACAAGGAACCCGCGCGGAAGATACGAATGAATAATCAAACGTTTTTCATCCCGGCCTTGTTGTTAGCGACCGAACGATCCTGCATCGAAGAGGATCGAGTCAATTAGCGAGTGTATACATAATCTGAGCGTTTAGATAAATAAGCGAAGCCAATTTCGAAACCGTTCTCTGTAATGAGAAGAAATCGCTCGCATGTCGAACAGCATGCAAATTTGCGGGAATGCGCGCGTGGGTTCGAAAACACGCGACGAGTCTCCGCGAATTGATGCAGATGAACGTTTTTTTGAAGTTATCGTGATATTTATGGCTCCCGAGTGATGGTTTTTGCATGTCCTCGAAAGCGAGTCCGTGTTCAATTCAAGACACTATTTACGACAACATGCTCTCTATCTGGGGAAAAATTTTTATCACAAAGAGTGATTTTCAAAACGAATCCTGTAATTTTATTTAATGTTATGCCTGTGTTTTCGCACAAAGACATAAATAAGGCAATACAGAATATACGTTATTTCCCATCCGATAATTAAGAAAATGAAAATTATTATCTACGATTATCGAATAGAAAGTAATTAAACGCCAGAGGTGAAAAACCTCTAGTTTTCTATTAACCTATATTATTATATTGATTAACGAATTCGAAGAGTATTATAGTGCACTGGAGAGAAGAGAAGAGTATTTAATATGTCATATTAATATCAATAAATTCTCTTTCGTGAAGAAATCGTAACTATGTGACTAATTTAAGATGTCATTCCATACTGACGATCACATTAATTATATTCTCTTACGTAATATAAATTAGAAGAATTCAAAACTATAATGATCCATTTTTCCACAGAATAAATAACGTAAGAATTAAAATTAAAATCTTATAAATTTCAAAAACATAATGAACAATAAAATGTTCTTTCTCGTTTGAGAAACAAAAAAATCATTAATACTTGTGAGATGGAATTGACAACACATTTGGATGATATTTCGGATGGAAAATGCATTGATAAAGGCGGAATTAAATTCAGAATGATTTTAACGTTACCCATTACTGCGGGAAAAACAACTGTCAATATGAACAGGAAATACGTCGGTAATAAATAAATAATGACGGTCTGGAATTCCTCTTTCGTTGTATATACGCCCTAATATTCCTCGATATCCTCGAATTTAGAATCTTCATTACGGAACGCGAAACATTTTCATCTTCTACTTAGGAAAGTAAACTTTTCACCCTCGATCTCCGATTTCCCACTCGATATTCAGCTCAATTCTTCTGAAAAACCAATATCCGTAAAAATTTCCGGAAAAGAATACACTTTCAGATATCGAGAAGGGAAAACCATGTAGATACAAATCTACGTTTAATTCCGACGTCGAGAAAAAGAAAGATCCCCAAACGAGTCAATTGAAAATCTCGGTCGACACCGATAATGAGTAAAATATGAACACGCTAATTTAACACCGCGTGATGAACACACTCCCATCTCTACGCCGACGTTCTGCGCAGATCACTGCCGACCAGCATTTTCTGGGCAAATGCGCGACAATGGAAAGTTACTGTGGTCGAAACCAAGGAGCGGTCATCCATTTACGGCATGCTCTATATCTTCGCTAACGGTCCCTTTGCGTACGCCTCTCCTCTTGGGATGCCGATTGAACCAACCAACCTCAGATGTGGTAGCATCCAAATGGATGTTGCACTACGTGGCAGGGATTACGCGACCGACTCTCTCGCTCGGAGTTTTCACCCACCTTCGCTTTAATTCCGCAGTAAATGAAACGCCCCGAAAGATTCCGTTAATCCTATAATTAAGTATCCGCTCGTTGCCGCGTCATATATAAGCGCATTACAGCGGGAGTTACGTGCGAGATATATTCCGGTCTCTGTCGTGCAGATGGGGCGACAAAAAGAACGATGCTGGAGGTAAGATTGCTGAAAATATCTGGAACACGGTAGAGAACGGCGCTAGAAATTGGCGAATTCCCGTACAAAAAAAACGATCTCTATCAAATTAAGACGGTTTCAGAATTTAGCGCTCCTAAAATGTCTGTGATGCTAGAAAAATCGCGAAACAAAGAGTTGAGTGTTAGCAATGCGGGTAAGTGGTCTCCGCAGGAAGCTTCCCGGAAAAGCTATCGCGACCAAGTAGATTTATTTTTGCCGTAAATTTCCGTGATTTTTCACACTAAAGAAACTCAAAATTAAGTAGTACATCCGTCCTAGTCCTCGAAGTATAAAAAATGTTTTACGCGTAGTCTATCGAATTATGGATTTCTATAAAGTTTCACCCAATAATGGTTTAAAAATTCATTCGATAAAGATTTCAATAAGATATTATAGAATAAGCTTGATGGGAAGTAAATAACTTACGGAATTATTATGCCTGTTATTAGTTCAATAATTATGATAATTATTAAAAAATAAATAATATATACAAAATTTGATTTATTTAGATTTTAATTTATTATTTAAAATATACTAATAAATATTAACATTAAATTTATTTTCGAACTGAAAAATTTCATTAACGCAAAAGGTTGAGTAATAAATAAAGCATATTGTTATGTAAAAGATTAAAACTGATACGTCAATGCTAAAGTTTGACATTAAATAATTAATATCGCCATTATGTATAAGTCATTTAAACTTAGCACTATTATACGTTGCTCAAAATGACGCAAATTTCCCCATAGAAAAGCAATCGGCACATGTGGAATATAGTGTGTGATGAAAGTAAAGCCATAGCAACGAAAATAAATTCAAATATAAACAACATTGGCTGAAAAACAAAAGTCGACATGGAGCTATCAATTCATATCCGTTAAAAGCGTATGCTCAATCCGACTTAAATTCGAACTCCGGATTTCCAAAACCATGGACTCGTTGACGAATATTATTTGATGGACCGAAAAGAAAAAAAGAGATTAAGGGTAACGGCCAGATTTTATGGCACCAAAGCCCGCGATAAGTAGAATTAAAAGCAAAACGCATACGTAATGTTCTCCAAACAGAGGCAGCCATCGATTACTGAACTATATTCACCATCCGAAAAAACAATGTCGCTAAAATGGTCTATTCGAAATGTTCCGAGCGAATATCATACTTGAAACGGCAACTGCCGGAATGGCCGAACGCCAGTAGATTTAGGGAGTGTATTCGGTGCTCGATAACGGGCGAAAAAATGGGTAGAGAGCGCGTCGCCGGAGGTTGTTATAGTTTCCCCCGATCAGATTCGGTCTGGGACGAGGGCATTGGAGGGCGCGTGACCTCTTGGAACGGATCCAACTGGTGCAAATGTGTCGAGGTGCAGCGAGGAAATAGGACGCTATCCCGGAACCTCCGCCGTGCTCTCTCCAATTCCGAATATCCAAATGATCAATTCCAAGTTATATACGGAATCGAATGGATTCTGAGAGGGAGATGTTTCTCTCTATCGATGCGCCATTAAATTTTCATTTTGAATTTCCCGATTTGCTCGAATATGTTGATAATGTTTTTTTTTAATCGATGCTGTAAACAAGATCCGCCCGCTGACCTCTTCTGCATATATTTATTCGACAGCGACTAATTAAGGGATTTGGAGATAAATATCGCACGGATTATTTATGGACAAAGAGGTGTATTTCATTGAATTTTTTTATCATTGAAGACCAGGATCGGTTCGACTATGCTGAAGTACATTAAATTTCATATAATAAGTTTAATTATTTGGTAAGTTCGCCCATGAGCTTTCCAACTTATTAGTATAGCTTTTCACAAAGTTACGCCAGATCATATCATTTTAATTTCATATATTTATAAAAAATATCACCATATCATGTATGTGTGATAGAAAACAATTCTTCTAGCATAGCGGATGTATATATAAATGATAACTCTTAAAAGAGTCTTAAATTTTTCGCATGAAAATGACCCCTAAAAGAATATTAAAATCGTCGAAATATTTCGTCTAATTTGACGTAACAAAAAATATTAATTTTTTGAATTCAAAGAAGAACAAATTTCTAATACGATGCAATGTAATAATAAAGCCTTATGAAATATCTCAGAATTATTAAATAGAACATAAAATGTGAATAATAGAACCAGCAAACATAAGGTGTAAAAAATACTATTCGAATTTAGTACCGAAAATTTTTCATCTGGTTGCACTTTGAAGCACGCTAAATTCATACATCTAAGAATATAAACGAAAACTTAAACGAGCACCTAATAGTCTACCTCAGTTTCCCACGCCTCTCTCGAGACAGATACTTGGTTACGTAAGGGAAAGACTTGAATATAAAAAACCCTTTTCCCCATAAGGTAATCCCTTGATAAAAATGATATGCAATGTAAATTGATAAAAGAACCACTTTTCCGAGAACGCAGAGGCTTACACTTTTCGCTCCCCTAATTTCCAGGGCGCTTCCATTAACGTCGTGCGGCGCTTGTAACTATTCTCCAATATGTAGAGCGCTAGATTTCGGAGAACAGATGATAATGGTCGATCCTTTTAAGTCGCTTCCGTTACTTGGAAACCGCCCCTCTCCCTTCCTGATCCCCAGAAAGCTGTAATATTATTTCGCCGGTCTCTCCCGGCATCTCTTGAACATACAAACACCTAGGCGCCCTCTTAACCTCAACTCCCACGCCCAGGCGACGGAACGTCTGCCTCCCCTTCGCATACCATCACTCCACGGTCGCCCAACTCCATAAGGGACCACTATTCATCCGCCTTTTACGGATTTAATTCGCTTACGAACTTGGGTCAAGCGCTCCGGTACGTAAATACTTCGAGACAGCTCCGACTAACTTCGGAGGGTGCTCGGATGATAACGCAAGAACGTTACTTTGATGAGGGCTTGGATCACCGCTCCATAATTAGAAGGTCCGTCCATCTATAATTAACTTCCCTTTATCTTTAATTAACTTAGAGATGTGTGATGCATACCCTGAGAGGCTATTATCAACGATTCCCTGATACGATTACAGCTTCGCAACGATTGAAAGTGAATCCAACTTGAATTTATATAAGTTCAATGATCACAAGTTAGCGATGCTATTTAGTTATTTTTTATATATCATTATTTTTTTAATTAATCCTACTATTAATATACGGTTGAGAGTTATATCACGATTTAAGACTTAATAAAAGAATGAACGTGAATCTACAAAATATAATTTTTTTAAGGATATTATCGTGATATAGTCTAATTCATCGATTTCATTATATTTACAAATTAATAAAAAGACTCATCAAAGATTTTTAAAAACTATCTTTACCATACTTTACTGAAAGATAATAAAATTAAGGAATATTTTGCTTAGTAAACCTTCTAAACATTTATCACTTTATCGTTTATAATGAACGGCGTTAAGAGACAATATTTCTTTTTAAATACATAATTTCCTATACAAACATGCCTATCATTGGAACTAATTAAACATTTTAATCATCTATTCAGTGTGAGATATAAGATTGCTATTTTTATTCGAAGAATTGGTTACTTTTTGACTTAGAATATTAAAAAATATACCATAATTTATTTACATCCGTACGAACGTACGAACATCAGTTGTCCCTACCTTAAAGATTTCACCTTGATGAACGTTAGAGCAAAAATGAATAGCCTAGCAGATGATAGAATAGCACTTTAAAAAATTGTGGAACCATATGAGTCAACAAACTCTTCGTGAAATATTTCGAATCCAAGAATAATTATGCTGCTATAATCCTACAGAGCGTTCTTTGACCCTCCAAAGTTTTTTGAGGCTATCCTCATGACCTCCTTTTACACAAAGCTATGCCCGGGACAGGATATCTAACATTCTTGTCCTAGATCTTGCATTATACCCCTTGTTCTCGTGAGAACATAACTCTAGCTTTTTGGTAAAAAGCATGTTCTTTCAGCTGCTAGACTTCCTTTGTCCCCCACAAATTTAAAAAAATCGAACGAGCGAGCTATAGAAGGTTGGGCATTGATTATACATTTGTTGCCGTCGAATATGGTACCTGCTTTCGGCATGTAGCCTTGTTAATTTTTTACCGAATAAAGAAGCCTGGTTGTCATCTTCAGAAAGAACAGAAGATGACAAGATTCCTTGAGATTGTATGTTCATTCTCATTCTCCTTAGTAAAAGACTAAAGAATTTTTTCATGATGTACTTTAGAACGCAAGAAATTTAATTTTTTCCTTATTTATTCTCTTTATTGTTTACGATAAATATAAATTTTGAAAAAACTTACATGAGGTTTCTTTCGTTTCTCATTTATTTCGAGATCTTGAAAAATGCATAATAAAATATGAGCAATGAATTAATGAATCAATGAAATATTACTTAAATAACCTAGGAATTCATATTTTAATAAAATTAGAATATTATCTTCATTAACCGTAAAGTATTATTATCAAATCCTCGTTTATTTTTTCGTCAACGCTTATACATTATATTAAACATTAAACACTAAATAATAAACAAAACGTTTGCAATTACTGCAGTGGTAACCCAAACTGCACTGGTTTCCCAAACTGCAGCGAATTTTCGTAGCATTGTGCACATGCAAATAATCATCGGTGAAATAGGTCATTCAGCCACCTCCCACGTTCTTATTCTCTGTACATTTCGAGTAAGCATGGCGGAAATGATAACTGCAACCTCAGTCGTAAAATTTCGACGCCTTTAATCGCCACCAGATTACCGCTGCCTCGGCACCACCATTCTCTTAATCTCCGCATCTAATGACGTCTATTGTGCACGTCTCGCTAATCACGTCGATGAAATCTTCCGGTCCGTGTGCGGAGCCATGATTTTGTCCGGATTTGCGACGAATTCCGAAACTCGATACTTTCCCTAAACAATTTTAATGAGAATTTCCTCCGACGCTGCTTACGAGAAACAAAAGTACGTCAAAGGTTCGCTCCCGAAACTTTTTTCTGCATGTGGCGCACTTATGACGTGGGTTTCGCGTTTC
The DNA here is from genome assembly GCA_020796165.1 of Pantala flavescens. Classification (NCBI taxonomy): domain Eukaryota; kingdom Metazoa; phylum Arthropoda; class Insecta; order Odonata; family Libellulidae; genus Pantala; species Pantala flavescens. The sequence continues at coordinate 19,230,165 of CM036879.1, read as the reverse complement.
TTCATCGACAGACGCTGCGTTTCTGAGAACTTGAGCGATTTTAACGACGTACTGAGACAGGAGACTATTGGCGAAATGTCCTTTTGAAGCTATTGATAAAGTTTCACCGCTGCAGTTGGTGCGGAACGATCGCAAGGAACGCCGGGAACGATATTTCCAATTCCACCTTTTTGTTGAGACATCTCTGACGGATTTTTTCTCTACCTCAATTTTTGATATCGTAGGATTAGTATTAGCGTATTTATTCCCATCAATTCTTCAGCATTTTACATAATTTTACTATTATCTTAAATAGGGCGAGAGCTTACGCTATTCTAGACGGAATATTCAAAAGGAAAACAGAATTTTCGCTTGATAATATTCATCGCTGACCTTAAACATCTGTATTTACATTGATTACCATAAAAAAAACCTTCGCCTAAAATTAGGAATAATAAAGAAGATTCATCACTAACAAAAAATTAAGAATCCCAGAGAAAAATAACTCTTGCATAAAAACTTACATCGCATAAAGAGTAAAGTGATTCCGAGCGGAAACATTTACTCCCTCAAAAAACTCGAAAGCAATTCGTGAGATATTTGAAAACAATTAGAGAGGAACGAGTTCAAACAAACAGAAAAAGATTCTAATAAATAATTCAGAGCTTGCTCTCAAAACTCAGCTAGAACGATAGCCTGAAATCATCCCCATTATCATCTCCAAACACTATGGTTCTTCTCCTAATGAGATCCAGATTCCCGCAAGTGCATTAAGGAGAGTCATCGCAGTTCTCAATTACATCCACGACCGGATATAACTCCGCGGCATCAACCTCTTCTCGTCCATCGTAATCATTTTTTCCTACAACATAAACCACGAGCGACGCCGCAGTTTTAAGCACCGTTGAGATACGAATCAAATTCACTCCGATTCACCGAGTTACTCAATCAAAACTGAATTATATGAACCTTAAGGGAGATGGATTTCCGACTCGGCGCAAACCGATTTAATAAGAGGAGGGTTAAAATTCATAACAAGTCCTCCTGCTTCGCCCCTTGAGTCGATATCCCAATTTTGAGGCAATGAGTACCTCCTCCGCTTGCCATTTCCGACTCCAAACCCCTGATCCTTAATGTTCTCCTTAAGGGTCGGAGAGGTCGCAACAAGGGGATCCTTCTTCGAAGAATGAGGGAAACAAAAGAGGTTGAAAGATGAGAGAGTTGGCGCCAGACGCGATGGCACCGGTGGGAGTTGTTCTCGATGCAGCTTAAGGTAGCGGGGCAGAGATGGATGGAATGGAAATGAAGAGGAAAAAATAGGGGGTATGGTAACGAGCGCTGGCTGATCTCCATTCACCGTTAAACCTAAGATTAATAGATCATCGTGTGCTTTACCTAAGACATGATCCTTTATCTTTTATATTCCTAATTCACGAAATAAAAAAACATTTTGCATCTTTCGCGTATACAAATTCCAAACTAACCTTCCAAACAAAAAGTACAACCTTAAAAGTAAGTAGAAAACGTGATGTAAAATGGTAAAGAAAATATTAAATATTCATCAGTTCAAATGATTGATGGTATTTTCCGACTGGAAACCATACGGCGTTAAATAAAAAAGTGCTACAGCAATAAATCTCGATTTCTTTTCATAGCTTAAATCTCTTTGTGACACGGCTTTTCACAGAGAAAAGCCATCGCATATTGCGTTTATCTTGCAAACATCTGTAACTGGAATTTTTGTGATTCCCGTGGCTTAAATATTTTGAACTAGATAACACCAAAACAATACATTTCAACTTCAACATCAACAATAAAATTTTTTGAAAACTTTCTATTTGTTGAAGTAAAACTAATGATTATCTAGATCATTCATTTATTATTTATCGTGAAAATAAAATTTCGTTCTGATTAACATTAATATTAAATCAGTATATCAGTCTATTAATTTACTTTCTTCAAAATGTTTTCCCTGCTTATAAATTACTGTAATTGCTATAGGATTTTAATTGGTCTAAGTTTACGATAAATTTTTTCAGGTTAAACTTTTCAGAGTCGCAACACAATTTTTTACACAAAACTTTTACAACGAAACGGCTTAGAAAAACGTTAGACATTTTTATCACAAACAGGTTGATTTAATAAGTTATGTGTGAACAGGTGAACTCATGAAACCATTTTCAGACGAAATAATCCCTCTAGCCGTAAACCTTTACAGATGGAAAGCTAGAAAACAGTGCTAATCACTCCGCCACCAATGTCGTAAAAATATCTAATAAATCATGATTTCATAATTTAAATTCAATCTTAGCAAATACGAAATCTATATATATCCAATTCTATATTCATTAACCATTTTGGTAGAGGGAATATATTCAATATTCGGGACTCGAACCCGGGACCTTATAGATAAATAGTTAATTATGCTCCCACTCCGAGATCAGTAAAAGATCTTATTAAACATGTTTTTATAATTTAAATTCAATCTTAGCAAATACGAAATCTATATATATCCAATCCTATATTCATTAACCATTATGGTAAAGGGAATATATGCAATATTCGGGACTCGAACCCGGGACCTTATAGATAAATAGTTAATTATGCTCCCACTCCGAGATCAGTAAAAGATCTTATTAAACATGTTTTTATAATTTAAATTCAATCTTAGCAAATTCGAAATCTATATATACCCAATTCTATATTCATTACATTCTTCAACTCCATCCTTGAGAGACTTGATCAGAAGACGTAATTTTAAATTAAGACCACCTCTACAAGAGACTCGATGAGTGTGGGAGGGTAACAGGAAAAAAGGGACCAAAAATATACGAGAACCCAAACATGATAAAAAAGGAAAGAAATGGAAAGATGTATCGAAAAAGAAGTATAATTAGGCACGGCGGGAAGGGATGGGAGATGAGAAAATAAGTCGACGGGTTTCGGGCCCTGTTGTACGAGAATTAAGGTGATGGGGGGGAAGGGGACAGATTTTGAGGAAACCTTGGAGTGGGCGAAGAAGCTAAAAAGAGTAAAGAAGAGACACTTGAATAGGGAGAGTGTCTCTTCAGAGAAAGAAACTTGAAGGATACACAAAATCGAAAAAGAAGATGAAGCGTAACTGTGAGTCGAGAGGTAGTAGCTTCCCCACTCTATGATGAGAAGCAACTTTAATGAAGGTATGCTTCTTTGGTGGATTTGTTTTATTATATAACCCCTTCACGGGTGTGACTTTGAGATGGGGAAGACCGACAGTCTCAATTAAGTTGGAGAGGAAGATGGAGAAGGGGACGTAAACAGGTTATTTGATGGCTTTCATTAAAATATCGAGGTAATTCGTGGATGGAGCCTCTAAACCGCCTTTAATTCTTACCGCGGATGATTCTCCACTCTTGATCGATACCCGCATCGGATTTTATTTCGTGGATTTCTCGCTCTTAATTATCTCGAGGAATCTAAAAGTGGATCTTTTGAAGTGGAAGTTTTTAATCCCTTTATCTAACGTAAATACTGTCTTAATGGTATTTGAACAACCAAGAATCTTTCGTTTGTAAATTTTTAATTATATACTGAACTATAAGTTGCAATTTAATATTCGGTTAATGGTATGAAAATGTTTTGATAATAACCAAAGTTGTGCAGGTAATTAACCATCCTTTTCATATTTACATGGTAAATTACTTCCAGAAATTTAGCGTAAAAATTTAATTATAATATCCTTTGAAAACCTCTTTTAAGATTTATTAGAACGGTAAATTTAATATTCACGTGGTTAATTAGATAAAGGTTAAAGTCTTGATATTTTCGTATGGAAACGACTTCCACGATATTAAAAAATAGATTCATTTGAAGGCTGAATTTGGATATCTATAAAAATTATAGTTAAATCAATATCACAATAATATATTTGTGAATTATATTTTACAACCAATAAACCTCTTAGCTAATCGGGGAAATATATATAATTTGATTCATATTATTCATAAGGCTAATGGTACTGAATTTATGCTAGAAAACAATTTATAGCTTGATATGCAAAAAACTTACAAATTTATTGATGAAGCAAGTCCCAAAAGCATCTACAAATAAATGAAAGGGACAATAAATAACTTTTACCGGAGGGATTTCCCGACAACGTTAAATAAAGCGTTTTATGACCTGAAATACGTGATGCTCTCGTAATGTTTCCTAAATAAGCCACTCGCAATCTCTAGAGATTAAGTTAATAGTTAACGAAATTTCCATAGCGACCGCAGTGTAGGAAAACTACGCTTTGAACATACGTTTACAATGGATGTTTACGTTACGAATTGAATTACTTCGGTGCGCAATCCGATTAAAATACCTAACTCACATGCAAATGCATGAATGAAAGACTTTCAACAATGATCTGAAAGGGATTAAGATAGCATTTACTCATTAGATGATAAATAAGTTATTCTATATTTATCATAATACAACTTGAGCATAAGATAAATAAAATATTAACGACAACCTTATTAAAAAATTAATACTACGGTAACAGCTGAGAAGTAAAAAAGTATAGAGCTTTATTTCATATTAAACCTCATGAAATAAATTTTTATGCAAAAACTATTGAGATTATAAAATTCTTGGTATCCTCTCAAAATTATTCATAGAAGAATAGTATTACTCAAACGGTTTAGGAAGAATATTTCTTCTCTACTGTTGAATACTTTTAAGTCGGAAAACATTTTACGTTTCTATAGATACCCGTGGTATAAAAAGTTGACATCTCGTATTGCACTATTCTCCACGAAAAATAAAATTAATTAGTCAACTATTGATTTTAAAACACACATTTCCTATCTTCTTTGCAAGTCGCGCTTGTATACATTCATTCTATTCCTAAATTTTGGAAATGGATATAATTAAGTAAGAAAATGTTTGGAGATATTTTCATATTCTTTTGACTTAACATTTTAGCAAATAAATTACAACCACCAGGTAACGTAAACGGGTTCGATGAGCACTCGCACATTTTAAGGCTACTGGTGTTAGAGACATAGAATTAATAGATTAAATCTAATCTTAAATATTTTAATAATCTAAAACTTTGCACTTATTAAGTTCAATAAGTAATGTGTATTTAATTCAAAACAGAAACCTTTTTTTAAATTTTCGAGGAAAATAAAAATGACTATAGAGTACATTAGAGTTAATATCTTAAACCTCTCATATCTGTATCTCCAAGATTTCGTATTTTCTTTCCATGTTTTCCTTCTAGATTAAAAGCCTTAAACCATAAGTCTCTGCTCCAAAGAGATTCTAAATTCACCTCTACTTCTAAAGGACAACATACTCGAAGATTTTAATGATGTGCTCACCAAATTACTCAGCCTAGAGGATATTTATTCCGAGAAAGATATCTCTCAACCTTGATTAATATTGCAATCTCCATCTCATCGCACATCTAACAATAAATATATATATATCGCGTTAATTGTCCAACTTTTTTTAAAAGACGTCGAAGCAGTAACGGGCCATTCTCTTATCCTCTGAAAACATTTTATTTGCCACGGATTACATAGAATATATGGGCCATCGCATTGGGTTTAGAATAAGCTCGGATTCTCCATGGAAAAGCTCCGGGGTACTAAAATAAAAGAAGCGTTCTATCTCTTTTATCTCCCTTCCCCTGGAAGTAGACCTATTCTCTAAATGACTCTCCATTTCCTCTTTTTAATATCTCCTTACGACTGTGAAAGCGCTTTGTGCGTCTGTAGATAAACCGAGGAAAAACTCGACTCCTCGGTATCCCAGCATCAATTAACGGATGCTCGGAAACTCCGGAAAAAGACGAAATAAGCAAGTGTACTTAAGTTCAAGCATTTTTAGGGTGATTAACAAAAAACATCCGCGAGGAAACTCGACCTACTTTTTCGTGTGGAGAGCAACTCGTCCTACGCCGAAGAGCGATGGAAAAGCGCGTCTCTGGGACTTAACTGAGTTTCCTTCCGCGGCGGGAAATAATTCCCCTGTCATAAGCAGATGAGAATCCTAAACGCCGACCTTAGGGATGGGGTGTCACGCAACGAGAACTACAATACGGAGACGTTAAAACGAGGCGTCAAATTGTGATTTTCTTTGTTCCGGTTTAATATAAACTTGGAATTGCTGTTTCCGTTTAAAGCATCTGTTAGTTACTGGTTGAAGTTTCTGTCATTTCTATACATGTCACTTTTGATACTGCGTTAACTGGTATTTTCTGTCCTTGCATTTAACAATTTATTCTGAAACTGTGAATAAATTGGAGATAAATATTAAATAAATTAAGAATTTAAAATCATTGATATCCTTCACTTCTGGTAAATCCGATGCAATTAATTTATGAGAGCAAATGAAAGAAACTGGATTTAAATTCATATTATTCTTAATAATCCAAAGAGAATTTCAACACGAAACTTTGCTCACTAATGTTTCTCAACTACACAATGTAAACATTATGTTCTTGTTCATTATAATATATAACCGAATTGAAAGTTGTAATAAAGAAATATATAAAGTAATTATAAGAAAAGAAAATTTTGAAAGACCAATGCGTTTTAGAGCGGAAATAAAAAATATTAATAAAAAAAGTCCTTCCCAGTAAGAATCGAACTCAGTTTTCCTAACAGCAAGACTCTTAGCTTATTTAGCATAACAGACCCAAATCACACTCAATTCATGATTCTTTATTGCGAAAAACGTTCATTAAAGCTCTACGGAAAAACTGGGTTCGAATCCCGGATACTTAAAAATATTCATCCATCATTTTTCACTCTGAATATTTGGGTATAAATTAGGGTATAGAGCATACATTCCCCTACTCACTCACTATAGTTTACGACTTTTGAAGGATGCAGAACACCATAAGTTGCTGTATATGTCACGAGAATGGTGTCGGTATACTTTGTAATGAGAAACGATGGTACGGGACGTATGTAGAGTGGAAGACAATTTCCTCAATCCTTCGATATTTATGCGGATCGAAAATCGGAGCGAGGTGGTTCAGAGAACTGAGAGGTGAGAATAAACTTAGGAGGATTTGCAATAGAGAGAATCGATTCGCCGATACGCCGCGACGGCAAAGGTTTCCGTTAAGGAAATTAAGGGTCGTGGAACAAATGACTTCGGGAAACGCTGTCATTTAGTTGATCGTCGCCGCTAATGTCGCGAGAGGAAGGTCTAGTTTCCCAAGAGATACGTTCTGAGTGGATATTACAGTTTCCGAAGTGGATAGCCGTAACAGAAAAGGGCAGGTTTTGATTGAATCTCGATCTCTAGAAAGCATTTCGAGATTTTTATCATTTACGTAATGGGAATGGTCAGCGTGCATTAAATGACAGCTCATAAAATAGGAATACCTCTAACCTTTCTATTGATAATTTAGTTCATATTTCACGATTTACTTTAACAATTTTAACATATATTTATTATTTTTATAAATCCTTTCGTTTATTCAACATTAATTATCAGCAATCATTACCGCTTCTCAAAGACGTAAGTAATAATAAAATAAATCAAAACATTTTAGTCTAATGGTTACAAGATTTTTTAAACCGTAGACGTAATCTAAAATTCTATAATTACTCTCAGCAATATTTATAATAATTTAATAGGTAATAATATATAATAATAGGTGATATGTTTTACTGATAAACCTTATTACTTACTATTTGTCATATTCCTTTTCTTTACAATCACCTAGCAATAGTTTGACAAATTCAATAATGAAAGTGGTTCTGAAATATAAATTATGCAATATGAATTACCTTTAAAAAGAGATTATAAAAATAAATCTCTAGAGGTGTAATTTCAATAATGAATTGAATTGGAATAAGCGACACTATACTATATTTTATTAAAAATTACTGGTGTGCCATAAAAATATATTTAATGCGTAAATAAAGTTTAAATAATTGCTTCATAATTGTAGGAGTTTTTAGCGTAATCTTCGAACCAAAATTCATTAATTACTCTCGACGATAATTATATTTTTGTAATCCCTCATAATTATAAACTTTGTGGCATTCATATTTCAGCAACTACTTTTAATCTCTTGGCAAAGTTTTATTTAAAATCACGCGAGCGCTGCCCAAAAATCTATCTCATTAAACCCTAAATTTGTTCGCAAAAAGCTCCGGAAAATTCCGACCGCCCCGCCCTCATCGCTCTTTGTCATTAAAACTTTCGCCACGAGTGGATGACGGAAACCGTTCCATCAAATTTACCCGAAACCTTGTACCTCTTTCGCGGAAGATGAAGCCTCCATGAGGCACTATCCTAGATATAAGGAGACGAGCATTGTTGTCCTTGGCTAAATTCACCTCTGTACTACTCGTTACGGTTCCCTAATTACTCATGCCCCCATTGTTTCTTTCGCAGCCATCCTGAACTCCTTGTGCAAGGAATTCCTCTCCGTCAACGTGTCCGCAATCCTCTATCTCATGAACTACGAGAAGTACGGCAGGAGCACGGCCTCCGCGCAGTACTTCCTTCAGCTGGCGGGCTACCTTGGAATCCCAGTCATCGCCTGGAATGCTGATAACTCGGGACTCGAGAGGGTGAGTTATATATTTTTTCCTTCATTAGTCCTGTTTCTCCTCTCGTTTCCACTCGTCTCTCTACCCCCTCCGTTTATTCCTCTCAATATACCTTTGTGAAACGGAATCTGGAGCGTAAAGCGATCTCTCCGGAGATGTAGTAGCTAGCAGATTCGATTTCCTTTCCCAAACTCTAGGCACGAGATCTAAGCGGATGGGACTTTATTGAATTTTCTTGGACGTATTTTCCCTTGAGAAAAAAGACTGCGTCCCTAGATGCGACTGGTAATAAACGAATTCCAAAACGGTTGCTTTCTTCCGAAATCGAGATCCGTGCGAAATCTGCGTCTCCTGTTGCCTTCGAAAGAGGATAATATTCGGTGGAATTCTCTCTCGCACCTCTTACGCGACTTTTTACGATCGAATTTTGAGGAAAATTATCCGCGACGGTGCGCGCGTTAAAGGCTTTTTTTATCACGAATGCAGCGGCTGAATTGAATCGAGCACATTAAGGTCGGAGAAAAATTTCCGCGGCTATGAGAGAAATCGCGTCCTAATATTCGATGAGCGAGGTGCTGCTTCTTGCGCGGAATCCCTTGATTCTCTATGCCTCTATTCCTTCCTCGCGATTTCAATCGACTCGACGCGTACGTTTCTCAAGAATTCATAGAAGCATTAGATAGGGCAGTAGATTGGGCTTGGAAATTCACCTTTAAATTCGGACTATTCTTATTTAATTTTACGCTAATTTAAGTCAAAGATAATCACACCTCTATTTTTAAATTTTATGATCATTTATTGACCAAAGATAGCTGAATTAATTTTGGAAACTTTTGGATATTGACCTTTCGATTTGGACATCGGAAAACTTTTGGAAACTCTTGGAATTGAACAAATTTTCCGTAAGAGTTTCCAAAATAGCTGAATTTAGAAATATCAACGGCGACTTACATAGATGTGCAGTAAAATAAAATTTAAAACCGTTTACATATCATTTTCGATAAGTATACAATCGATTTGTATAAAAATTCGATTTATACATAAAAGCAGAATTACTGTATTAACAAATGATGGGGAAAATCCAAATTTATAGATTGCATAAAAGGATTACAATCTAACTATATTACAATACTGTTGCTCAATTTAGTTCAAAAATATATTCAAATATCATTGTATATTATACAGCCTCTCTTCTATCTAACCCTTATTTCTGTGTAACTTTGAGAATCTTCCATTAATCCCTTAAGAAAGGAGTTTGCTCTATTGAATCGAATAATCATTAATATAACTTAATTACTGGGAGATTACATTCCCAAAGGACTTCTTAAAGAAACTGTAATATCAGAGTAAGAGAAACGTACTTATTTATCATAGCAACAAACCATAACTTTTGGACTGAATCGAATAATCATTAATATAACTTATTTATTAAGAGATTGAACTCCCGAAAGAATTCTTAAAGAACCCATAATACCAGAGTAACAATAACGCTTATATTTACCATGGGAACAAACCGTAAACCCCCCTTAAACACTTCACTCCGTCTCCTAGCAATACCCCTGATCGATTGTCTCTTACCCTATCCCTTCCTCGCCCAAAGCGAGGAAACCATAAGCAAGGGGTACACAAGGACTGCACAACCCTTTACGGTCCCTCGCCGCTCTAAAAGGTTCGAGATTTTTACGAGGGATACCCAAAGAAGTCCGAGTTAGAAATACCCGATCCGAGCCACTCAAAATGTATAAAGGAAGCCACTCACATTCACCCACTAAAACCGGGAGCCCGCAAAATTCTGATAGCCATTCATCCCTTCCCGAATGCTTGCTAAATCGTCTGAGCACTAGATGGCCGCATTATAGCCTGTCCTTTATCGCGTGAATCTTTAAATTCTACCTCGCACCTCTTGGAATACATGGCTTATGCATGAGGAAGGGACAATGGATTGCCAAAGTTTCCGCCACTGAACGGCATCCTCAACCGAAAAAAGAACAGGACGAGATAATGCATTGCTCGAAATTGAAAGTTTCTTTGTAGCGAGGAGATTATCGGTAAAAAGCTTTACAATGTGTAATCCCATAGAATTCTGGGATATTCGTCATAAATAATACGACAATAAGCTACTTATAAGACTGAGCAATACATAATATTGAGCAAAGCTTTAAAACACCACTTTCCCAAGATATTTTCAAAAAGTGAATAAGTAAATATACATTGGTAAAAGTAATTAGTAATTATGGAATAGAAATGGAAAATTTTGGACACCTTGTTTTATTACAGAAATTTCTTATAAATTTAACTCAATAGATTTTCGCACACACAAAATTATTCTCCACATCTGTCATAAAATTTAGACCTGGAATTTATCTACATCGTTTAGATTTTCTAAAAAGGAAGGGGAGAAGCTTTATTTTTATAAATTTTTTATTCTGAAAGTTCAATGAGAACATATTTTTATGTGAATGGTTCATAAAAGCTATTCGTCAAGTACCATTAAGTTTGTTGGATACCTCTCATAAAATCATAACTTAAATACACACCGATTCTAAAGCGCTTTCTAAGTCATTGCAGTCATCTTCGCACTGAATACCCCTTACTAATGAAGTAGCACATCATTCTCTTTAAAGTGTCAGTATGAATTACACATTTTTCTAAGCGAGATTTAGAATGTTAAGGAAGAGAAAGAGATATGTAATACCAACCCTAGCATAAGACTCCCCACTTCCCTTCCTTCTTCAACCAACTCCGGAATAGAGCTATAAACCACAATTTCCCACCCCATTCACGCAGCTCTCTGCTACGCTTGATGAAGGACACGAAACGCTCCTTTCCTTTAAAATAAATTATTCACTTGCGTTATCAATCACCTTAGTAGACTTAGAAACCTGCGAAGAGCTTACGTTCAAAGGAAGTCACATAGCCCGTGAACACGGAAAAGATCTATCCCTTGGAATCAGGTGAAGACATTTGGAAGGAAGCCAAAAAATTATACATTATGAATTCCACCCCAACGCTTTCAAAGTTGAGCTCTGCGAATGGCTTCCCGAATTTTTTTTTGGAAAAGAGACCTTCGCGATTCTCTCTCTGAGGCTCCAATTAATCCTCTCCAACCCAATTCATCGTAATTCCGACAAGCATTCATTCTTCTTCTCTTCGTACAAACCCTTCGGCACTATCATTCCAGCATTCGCGGTGAATCCGCATTCGTTAAAGATGAACCAACGAATCAAAAAAAAAAAAAAAACAAGTATTGATCTTCTCTTCCCTACCTATCGTTATTTGGGTACTTATTGCATAAAGTATGCATGAAACGGACCAAAGATACATTCATTTGCAGTTGCTCATAAGGATAATTATTGGGAATGTCCTGGATTATTATCCATAGGAACGATTTCAGCATCTCAGTGAATATTCATCGATAAGTAGGAAGGACGTAATTTAAACCCTGTGTATAGCGTTACCATAACTGATCTAGATATAAAAACTTCAATTATTATCAAATGATTAGTGAATAAACATAAATCAAAGGATAATCGGATTTCTTTCATGTTTGCTTATTTTTGTCTCCTCTACTGTTTTTCATTGTTGATTATACAAATTATAATTATAAGCATATTGCCACCTATATTCAACAATACACAGTACGATAGTTAATATTTCAGCAAAATCGAATCTTTAATCTCCTCTTATACACGGGCTTTCCATGAGCAATTTATCACTCTGAGATACAAATACATGGTAACAGTTTTTAGAATTACGTTTAATTGTTTGAATCATTCTTGTTTATTTTAACCTTATCGAAACGTATTCATTTTCTCTCTTTTTCGTTGAAGTACAAAAGGAAATTTCTGATGAATATTTAGTTGAAGAACAATAGTCCAATGATTATGACTCAAAAAAGAAATGAGAAATCGAGATTAGATGAAAATATATTTATACTTAATATCCTGATAGTACAAAATAGAAATTTATTTTTATTCAAAAATTGAATCAGCTCATTGCTACATTATTTCAAAAAGAATTTTAAAAGTATTAGCTTGAACAACTTATTTTCTAGAACACTCCTGAAGATAATTTATCAGAATAATTTGTAAATAAAAAATAATGCTGAAACATTATTACACTTCTTCTCTACAAAGAAAACTGTGTTGTGGTAATGGTACTCACTATACCGTACGCGATAATAACAGAAAGTTCCCCTCACATCAAATCCTCAAAATAACCACCCGATGTCGAGTACGAAGCGTTCACAATCACTTTCTGTTATTAACTTTCCTCTGTACGGGTCAACCTCTGAATACTTCACAGGAATTTAATGCCAACCTTTTACCGTGAGCTGTAATTTCCTCGCTCTTAATGCTCTAAATACCTCTTCACTAAACTGGAGCTCTTCACCGACAATCACTGACCGAGGGATGAAATCTCGCTGCCTCCATCCATTATGCTACATTCAACCATCCTTCGCGAATCATTTTGTGAGTTGAAAATCTCTTTCATCACCGAATTTTCGGCTCAAATATACTTAACGAGTTCCTTTTCCACGAATATAAGCTGTATTCCGGCTGAAAGTCGTTATTTTTTCTGTAACCGCAGATCTCGCTCATTATTCCTCTGAGATAGCTTTAATTACACCATTACCGTGGATTGAATTTTGTCCAAAGCAAACCACCATAATTATTTAAATACGCACCAAATAAGCTCCACCTGAACATGAAAGCTTACTTTAATTTTTTAACCCTCCTATATAAAAGGAATTTGTTATTCGAATCAGATGGGAATGTAAAGTATTTTTATCTATTCAACACATTCCCCACAAACAGCTACTTTTGGAAAATTACTGTGTAACTCGGATCAACGACTGATGAACACCAAAATCCATAACCTGAGAGGAATATTTACTTTTCAACCAGGATTCGAACCCGAGACCTAGGCATTAAAATTTTCATTAGCTTAGTGACAAAAATAACGTAATTTTAAAATTTGAAGAAAACCTCGAAAGAAAAATGGCGAAATACATGGATTCGAATCCAGATATATATAGATTACTTAATAAATGATCAACTTCATTAGTTAATAATTTTTAAGGCGCGATACAGATTCTTAGTTATTTAAAAACGATGATAAATTATACTTAGGAATATCAATAAAATGGTATTCACTAAAAAATTGAAGTTTATGTATATAACATCCTCCTTTTCATCAGAATTCCAACTTATATAAAATCCTATCCTTGGAACCTTACTCATTCCACAAACCCGCAATTACAAAATCCATGATTAACTGAGGGAAAATACGTCGCAAAAAATCGTAATATATTCATTCCTTCATTGGAGCAATCCCACGGATTATGGCCACTTTTCACTTCAATCTTCTCTTTTCGCAAATCCATATTCTGCGCTTCCTAAAATCCGTCACTACCCGTTCGTTCTCTAATCCCTTCATCTGCTTGTGCCCTCGTCCCTTACGTTGCCACTGACAGTCTCCGATCGTGCCGATTCAGACACCCCGTGTACGTATCACCACTGACTTATTGAGTAGCAATTGCCCACTCCAATGCTCGCCTAACCACTTGAGGTAATGAGACCAATAATCCTCGAAACAGGCTTTCAAATCAAATATTTCTGCAACTAGCAGATACGTAACTCCATTTCCAAATGTAAAATATAATGCGTAAGTAATTTTCTCGTACACTAAGATAGATTAATGGGAATCTTAATGGAATTATTTCCATAACTCAACCCACATTTGCATACATTTATGAGCAAAAATTTTACATAAAGAATAGAATCACAGTTAACTAAATAGCAAAGGAATGAATATCGAAATGTTTCGTGATATTCCTTGAAATTAATCACAGACTCACATGTAATTAACCTTTTAAGTTCCTCATCAAAAGAGGCATTAATGATAATTAACGGATAGAATAAAAATGTTCTTTTATGAAGACTCAACGTACATGTATTCGTTAACCAATTTATGTTAGATGAAAGTAATGCACTTTAACTCATCTTCGTTATCAACAAAGATTCGTAAATTCAACGAATACGTTTATATATAGCTTTCCTATATTTCTACTGATATTCACAGGCTCTTAAAAGTGAATAAGACCTGAACCTAATGTGTTTATGATAACGTTTTCAATGCCAGAAAGTCTCTTTGAGCCCATGACTTTTAATACACCGGTTCAAGGAAACTCTTCAATGACATGACTATATTCGCATTTGAAAAGTCGAATAACATTTCCGTATCTTGGCAACAGATATATAGAACCGACTCATTTTCCTGGTTTTTCATTTTTAATCCTTTAGCTGCTCACTGCCTTAATCCACGGGTTTAAATCTTCCCTCTTCGTGGCGTGTTTCCTTACAGATTTCCGTTTACGCAGAAAAATATTTCCAAAACCTCTTCCTTCTTCCCTTAAATTGTCTTTTTAACTTACTGCTGATCCAATTTCCCTTCCCTTAAATCGTCCGGACGGAAACGACTTTTTGCTCGTCAATAACTGGCTTTCCGTATTAGCTGAAATCGATTTCGGGGAAAACGATACCGATGTGAAAAAATAATTCGTTGAAAATTTTATCCGAGAGCTGAATATAGAGACTCTGAAGAATTGAAAGAGTTAACATGGCGTGATCACCTGCGCACACGCTTCACTGAACCCATTTTCGAAAAAAATCGGAGGTATTTTTACCTCTTTAAGTTCAGAAATGTATGCACCGAAAGGCGACGATGCAAATGAAATTCGTCATTCAAGGATTCAAAGTATGAAAATAATGATGGGTCTCGAAACAAGAAAGAGGTGGACACCTTTAAAGATTTAATACGCATTTTTAAAATACTTTCTTATGCTTTACAAGAAGGAATCAATGTTTGAATATTATTCAAAGTATTCTACTTTTGTGAAACTGAAATTCGTGAGAATTTAATACAACTTTTCCTCACATTAAATAGTATTGAAAATTTTTAAAATCCAAATAACAACATAGCTGTTCAATTTGACATAAGATTCTTTGGATATTAATAATAGAAAAAATTCTATCCGCTAAAATTATCTGAAAAACAAGATTCTTTTCTTCATTCTAAAATTCTAGAAAGACTGACAAAAATAAAAATCTAAAATAAAGCTTTAAAATCGTATTAACTTTTCATATTGAACAGATTATTTAGAAAATAAATTTAGATCAGAAATATTTTTGTCTATATAGCATATCATATCAAAAAATAGCATATCATATCAAAAAATAGCATATCATATCAAATCATATTTGTGAATCCCATAAGTAGAATTTCTCGAAAAGTACGAATAAACCTATTTGAGCTTTTTAACTAATATTTTTTACTATTGACAAAGAGAATAAATGAATGCGTTTCTCAATCATCATGTCAATATTCAAGTCCTTTCATATGAAGGAAAGAGTCGAAATTTCTTCTCTTATCTCCACTTGAAATCAATATCTATTTTAAAGATATAAGGAAAAAGAAGGTAAAGACTTTCCTGGTAGAGAAAAACGGATATAAAAACGCTTGCTTGAATATAAACGAGATATTTACTACATCTCTCATTGGTTGGAAAGATCTAACAAGAGTAAGTTGTGTATCTGACCATAAAAACTCCATAAATGATCCTACCTTTCATCACAGATTCAAATACCCTAATCGGTTAGGAACATTACCATTTAAGTCCTAAATCAACGAGATAACTGTTTCAATGATCACATTAATTAAAATCAATCCCTTTATCCATCGAAATCACACATCATTACTTGCTTGAATCCCGACTTATCAAAAACAACTCAGAACAATAATGGGAAACCGTCTTCGGAAGCGTTGCATAATAATCAACATCGACACGAAACCGATCCGTTAATTTCGCCACCGCACTGTCGATATCCGAGGACCAATCCCATCGTCTCCAAGATAATCAACTCTTAATCACTCGACTGATGAACGAATCCGGATATCAGCTCCCTACAATCCCATCGTCTCATAGCCTCGCCACTCATCCGCATGAATTCTCTAATATCCGATATTATGGGTGAAATACGACCGAATCCTTCCGTAATTGGTGGCGACCCGTTAAAAAAAAAACCGCAGATGATTTCCGAGAAATAAAGTACGTAACACTCACGCTACTTTTCCTCTCGTTCTCTTTTCCCTTTAAAAAAAGAGATGGAGAGATCTAAATTTGGTATCTCTCGAGAGAGGGACCCTGTTCCCGTGTTTTCTAGACACAAGCAGTAGTTTACCTGACAGATGCCCTTGCTTTATAGAGTGGGGAGAAGTAGGTGCGGAATAGAGTGGAAATGGGACGGGAAATGGGAAAATATAATACGGAATGGGAATAAGGGAGATGCTAAGGATGAGAGGGAGAAAATTGAAATTTTAACCTTTCCTCCGCTCTTGTTTCGCACTCTCTCTTAATGTACCCCTGAGTTCCTCTCCTCGTTGATCTATACGTTCATCTTTTTGATTACTTCACGAGATGAGACGTATCAAGTTGAAGAGAGCAACGCTATCGTCATTGGTCGACGTTTTCGTTTAACTTTTGTGGCATGAAGTATATATGAACCCGTTCTTCGTTATTATGTTTAACCACTTTATTAAAACCTTCACGGCACGAGGTTTTCATCTCCTTTTTCTCTCCCCAAGGACGGAGAAAGGCGAAAGTTGCGGTGAATGGGAACATCGGCCTTTAAATTAGGAGAATACAATATATATTCACCGCCACAAGCTAACGGATAGTTTAGTGGTCAAGGAAATTTGGAGACTTGTTTCCTATTTATCAATTCTAGGGTGTGAACGCTGATATTTAGGTAGTTAAAACCTCAATCCCGCTTATCTGGTCCTGTTTAACCGAGGGATATAATCTGCAAATTTATTTTCGGGTTTCTAATCGATTTTTCATCCGTATAAATTCCGTATGTTTATATTTCCGTAAAAGGCCGTACGTTTTGAATTATGAACTGATGTTTTCGTGTGTGACGTAATGGATTATCGTGATACCTAATTTAAAGAATAATCTAAATAAAAAGCTTAATTTACTTGGGTTATAGATATAAGAAGGAAGTGAAAAAACTGGAATCGAAGCCTAGACATTTTATCTTACGTATCGTATCAATATCATATACCTTATAACCATCTTAAGAGATCCAATCCATTAGAGATGATTATGACCTTTAATTAGTGAAAAAGTAAAAGCACTTAACATTCTTTACGATTGCTGTTCTGTACTACTTCTCTCCCCTTTCACATTCTAAACTTTCAGTACGATTCCATACCTTTTTCATCTTCTTGATACATTCCAAAGTCGCGTACCCTCTTTTAAAGATATCTTGTCATCTTTTCCCTTCAGTCATCTTTTATTACACGTTCTTCCTCTTCACTTTCGACCATCTTTCACCCTCAACTGCTCCCTTTACCGCACGCTGCTCCTCTTTGCTCCATTTCTCCTCGTCAAAGTCGATCTTCTCTTTCTTTGCGTCTTATCCTACATCCTTCCGCTCCCTTGCGTAGCGTGGTTTCGACCATTCTCTCATTTTTCCTCTTCACTTTTCTTCTTCCAATTCAACAACAATTCCTCTTTGCCTTTCTTACACACACACTTAAGCCCTCAATTTGGTAAGAATGCGATTCTCTTCGACCGAATTCATATTTACCAATATCGACAACTTCTCCGAAGAGTAGAGACTTGAAAAGGACGTATACAACGCCGTGAAAAAATACCAAGAACCAGATGACTTAATTTACGAAGTGAATTAACTCATCGATCCTTTTCATGAAGAAGTAAATGTTGGTTTTATTGATTCGATTATCAGAGACTTATTCACAGAAAAAACTTTACTATCCACGAAAATAACGTCAATGGTGGAATTATGAGCGGCTTAATGGAATAACCTTTAAGGTGATGTGAAGGTCATCGTTAGGCAATAGTGATGTGAGTAAGAGGGTATAAACGGCAACTACTAAATGATAACATAAACATGAATGTGAACGAAATTTCTGGGAGGAAAAAGAGATTAAAGGTTTCTGAATTTGATGTAATGCTACGCTTCTTTCCCTTTCAGCTTCGGGGAAAAGTAATATTACCTTAATTACTTAGAGCTAATATTTTGATTCGGCAACTGACCCCAGAAAGAGCTGTTAAAAATATACATATTCCCTTCACAAGAAAGTAAAAACAAAATCTTTTAACAATTGAGTTTACGAAAAAATGTCATCGATAAGTGCGACTAAATATAAAAGACGAATAAAGGTTTTTAAAGTAATCAAATTATACTGAATACATACAACAAAAGAACATAAAACTTAAGAGATAGGAACGTCAAAAATTCTAAACCTCAATTCCACGCCTATTATCAAACAAATCCTCAAAAGTAATATATCATTCAAATTAACGAGAGATGCTACAGTAATTAATAGCAAATTTCAGTCACCATCTAAGACACCTCGTATTAATTAAACTCGTTAAAGGAAACTTCCTCATTATTTCTGCAGCGAAGGAATCCTCGTGCGGCATGTTTAATAATCACATTAGGTGAAAAATTTTTTAAAATTGCGGCGATCCCACATTTCTCACTCAATTTTTGAGCATGAAAAATGACGTAACATGAACGCTTTACTGTGATTTTAAATAATAACACCATTAACAATCTTTTGACCACATAGATAGATATCGATTATGGGTATATTATAGATCAGATAAAATTAGATAAACGGATGGCATATCTTACTTAAAGATTCCCTTGATGACAAAGGATCGAAAGCAACTAATTGCATCACAATGACTCGAATCCTCTACGAACGAAGAACGAACCCGATGGCAAAAAAACCGACCGCGAGACTGCTCACTCCGAATCGATGCAAACGAACAGCTGCGCGACTTAAATTCATCCGCCCTAGTCCCTTCCAGTGGCCCTCGAATCCGTCCCGTTCCTCGCGAACGCTACTTCGTTCCGCGTGCGAGTCTAGTGCGTCTGCGTTCGTTAATCCCTTTTTGAAAAAAATCCGAATCAAAACTCTCGACACTTTGAGAGAGAGAGAGACGCAGAACCAAACGAAATCGTGAGCACGTAAAAACTTTGCCGCCCGAGAAGTTCCACTCGCCATGGAACCCTGAATACACATTCTTCCGCAGAGAAGAGCACTCTCATTTCGCAAATTTTCAGACGACCTCCCTCGCTCTGCCCTCCGCAAATTTTTTTCTCTTCTTAAATAATCATCCCCTCTTTTAATTTTTTCCTCCGCGCGCCCGCCTGTTTACGCTTCCTTCCCTAAATTCGTAATAACTTCCCCGTCATTCAAGCGCTGACGGAACCTCGCTGAAGGAAAGGGGCCGTTCTCGAAGATTGCGGTCTGCACGGATTGTTCGCAGCGAAGCAACTGGGGCGTGAAAACTTCGACCCCTCTTAAGGCGAATCGTGACTTGGGATGACGGAAATCATTCCTCTCGTCCCAGCGCTTTTCTTTGATGCGAAAATGTCTCCTTTAATGTGGACTTTCGAGGGTTATTTTCGTTAAAAGAAGGCAACAAGTACGCGCTCGTTGCTTCGAAATCCTCTTTTCCGATCCTAAAAAAAGAGCAGCTCTTTCTTTCTTCCCTTCTAAAAGGTTCGAGATGTATTAAAATAAAATTCGTTCCTCTTCTGTTTTTATCGCACGGTCGGATAGGATACGCTAACTTCTTTCTAGGAAGCCTTTTTCGAATCTGCCGACAGAATAATTTAGGAAAAGGAATTAACCTCGATTCTTAGGATAGCGTATCAGGTGCGTCATTAATTTCACGGTCGCGTTTCTATTATATCACTTTCCGTTTGTCTTCTATAGAAAGCGCGACTCATTACTTCGTGGCACATCAAAGGTCAGAGATTAGGATCGCGTATATGCAAAGAAACCGTCTAATTCATTTCGAGTCTTGTGCTAACATATTCGTTTCGCGTGCTTCCGTAGAATCTCATCTACTTCCTCGACATTCGCTATCTCAAACAGGAAATTTTAATAAAACTCTTTCAAAAAAACTCGTATGGAAACGAGTAATTTCAGAGGATATTTTCGCTTTTGACTGAAATCCTTGGTCAAAGTTTTTGGATCTCGGAATAGCAGTTATATCTATCTTTATTAAGGAAACTCATACATTTCAGGATTGAGTGGTATTGCTCATTTTATTTTTGAAATCTTTTTTTTTTTAGCTGTTGCCAAAGGCAACGCATATTAAAGTTTATCACACGAGCTATTGAAATAAAACTTTGTGTTTCTCATATATGAGGAATTGAGAGAATACAAACAAAAGAGATTCTCCCTTTTCTATAAAACTGCACTATAGATAGAGGCAGAGCTGAAAAATAGTCGGATTGCAGCATCTCGTGCAGAAGAACGAGATTTAAATTCTTCATAATATTTTGTTAAAAATTTTGAGAACAATTCTTTCGAGATAAGACTGCTATTCTTATATATAATCTAATAATAAGCTACATTTTATGAATATGGCGAGGTTGAAAACATTTCCATTGTACTTAAACAAACTTGTGGAAATCACATAATTACATAGGATGTCCTTAAATTTTACTTTCTGTAAGATATTTTAGATTTATCTGAATATTATAGCATGATTGGAGAAAATCTTATATTATAAACGGTGATCTGTTGCTAGAATATCTTTGTAGTTATATTTAAAGTTGCTGATCTGTCTATCATTGTTAATTTCTCCATTTTTTAAGAGTGGTTTCTTCTAAAGAAACCACTAAGAAAATTGTAAATTTTTCATCACTTCTTCTTCAACACTCATATTCAAATTCTTAAGCTAATAAATAGAATGACTTTATGAGAAAAACAAAATCTCAGACATATGTCCGTAAGCTCCAATTAAATAAATCTTAACGCATAGAACGAATGTGGAAACATATCGATGGAATCTCGTCCAAAAATTCTTTTGCTCTTTGATATAAATATAGAATCTTTCATGTATTCCAGATATAAGAAGACAAATATTCCAATACCTCTTTCAACCCCCTCACAAAGATTATCGTTCGACGCGAACTACGTGGGCGTATTCCAAACTCATATCGACAGAAGGAAAAATTTCTGCATCGAGGACACGAATCATGTACTATATGAAATATTTTGGTTGCTCTCTCTTGGTTTATATATTAAAATACTCATTTCCACAGTTTAATACATTTCAACAGATAATATTAATTTGTCTAATTTAATAAGTAGTCTGTTCATCCGTAAATTTTTCGTATCAGATAAAAAAATAATAAAATAATACTGATATAAGTGTAGGAAAAAAGTAAAACCAAAAAATCCTGTGGTTATTACCACATATAGTACGGATTTTGAATGATGAGTAACGAACCAAAATTGCACGCTCAGCTTCATTGATGGAATGAAAAGACACCTTGGGCTACCTGTTGAATTTACTTAAAATTGATCCAAATGATGAATGACACTTGAGTTGAAAAAGCATCACTAACTGAGATCCCAACTTGCAGTTATTGAACATACCATTTACTCGAATTGAACACATACACGGATTCAAAGATTTGGACCCATAAAAAAACAATTTTTCGGAGTTTGTCGTTTCTAATTCAAGTTATGCTGACAAAAAATACTTAGAAAAAACACGGTCATAATTATTTCATTTACATTCCTAAGATTAAACTGTATTAACTGGTTGTTAATTCATGTTAAAACCAAACGATACGCATAGAGCAAATTATATATCAACAAAAAGTAAAAAATTAAAAACAATCTTTACTAATCGTAATTCTACTAAAAAATAAATACCGTATGAATTGAGGAAGGATTAATGTTAAATTTTAAGTCCTTAAATGACAAACCTTATCCAAAAGAAAAGTTAAAAGTAAGTTAATTTTTAAATAAAGTTATTTATTTATAAGAATAAACAAATTCCTATGGTCAGCATCTGCTATCAAACATATACCTAATTGTGACGGAGGAAAATGGGATCAGTAGTATCAAAACTCATTCTAATTTAGAATCTGAGAGAATCTGAACAATATATTTATATTAAATTAACTACGAAAGCTATGAAAAAAAGATTTCCTCACCCTCTCTTTCTTCCTCGATATAGATTCTGCGCTCATCTCCAAATGTTTCAACCTCTAAAGTAATGACAATTCTTATCCGTCAAAAATTCGCTAGTTACGTATTGATTTAATTACAAACTCATATTAACTGAAAAAGAGCACAGCTTCGTTCACCTTTACTCGTAAATTCATCCACTGGTTACTTGCAATCACCTATACCTAGGTCAAATTAGATGTACCTTGTACGACTATGAACTTATCATAAACACGATACCAATAATTAAGTCATTCTATAGAAATTCTTCACCAATTGCTTCCTTAAGTCCTAACCAAAGTAGATTAAATAAATAAATGACTCAGTCAGAGAATTTTCGACTCATTCTCCATAAAAAAGTAGCGAATTTTACGATAGTTTCCAGCACAGCACAATTACGGTGATAAATACTTTCCTATTGTCTAGTTTTGCACGCACCTACAAACATTCTTAATCTCCTAAACTACGAGTACACATGTCATTCACGTTTACTTGCAACGTACACCGTACGACCACATGGCAGAAACTGTAACTGAAGGTCGAAATTACGACCAGGTAACGAAAATATACGTCAACCTCTCGTTTCCAGAAGCCTCCGTTGACGTCACTCCACTTCGCTCGAGGTGTGACCTAACTGCAAAGCTAGGGAATGTCATAGGCTGGAGTATGGTCAGACTAATGGCGCGTTGGAATTTTCTCCGCTTGGTCGGGTTACACCGCTTGTGGAGGGCGTGCTAGAGGGCCAAAGGGCTTGTCCTACGCTTGTGATTCATCCCTGAGCGACAGCATGGATAACTTTGACCTCTCTTACACGAGTGGAAGACAAACGAAAGAAAATACCAAGGGATCCTTCTTCGAAATAATACGAGTATTAGGGCGACCCAGAGATACGTAAATATAAGAGATATTTTGAGGTTTATTTTTTTAATTCCCTATCAAAAATTCTAAATCTAAGAGGTTTGAAATTTGCCACGAAAAAACCTACATCTAATATCTACAAATGAAATTTCTTCTATTGTTTATGAGAGTATTAGACTAATGTATAAGAGAATATTAGATAAAACTTCAATTAATGGACTGTAAAAAATTTTATACGTATGATATAAATTTAAAATATAGAAGTTGAAATTAAAAATTGCAGACTTCAATCACAAATCGTTCCTTTTAATCGCTCTATACCTATTAAAAGACCTGAGCAAAATTAATAAGGAAAACAAATTCATGAGAGTTAAAATAATAAAACATCATTTTCTAGACGAGTATGACTTTACTTCGGTATACGATTATTGAAACCTTTTTTGATTTAAGTTATCTATACTTTTTATATCGTAGTGCTATATCAAATCTCTCGTCTTACAATTGGTAATGCTCAAATAGAACAGATATCTAATTGATAAAATCAAACGGAGCAAGAAATCACTAAAAGCAGTCCATTATTAAAAAGAAAAATTTAAGAATCGTGAGTTGCAAAGATTTTAAATATTTCACCTTCTGTTTCAATTTTTAGTTGCATTGATACATAAGTAGTACTAGTATATATCTCTTGTCTCGCAGCCACGTTTGGTAACGCCGTTCCCAAGTACCCTTTTAAAATCGTGCATTTCCCGATGTCGAACTCTGCTTGATTGAACCAAATTTATCGTATCAACCAACATGCAAAGTAACCGCGCGACGGTTGTCAGCTGAACGCGGGCCAATCCGAGCACAATCCGCGACCGACTTCGGCCTAGAACGAATCAATAGGGAGCAGCGTTGTCAAGGACGCGTTAGATGCCGACCAATAGGGACGTGGAGAACTGGGGCGTGGTCAGATGCTGAGGAAAGGGGGCATCGCGTCGGCAAAAAAGACCCTCAAAAAACTCGACGTGTGTAAGCATTTAATTGAAAACCAAACAGAAGTGCGCAAGGATCCCTTATGGTGTGCGAGTGGAAGGAATACAAAGACGGAACCACCAACTAGGTCATATGGCTTTGTGGATTCGAATGACCTTGTTTTGCCAGCCTCGGTCAACCGTGGTGAAGATCACTACGACCGTAATGTGCTCAATTTCCTGACAAGTGGTCTTTGATCAAAGACAAAGGAGGACACGAATTGGAACCATAAACCTACTAATTTCCATATCCGTCGGTTTTTCTTTTAAAAGGATGATCAATCGCCATCGCTTTCAGAAATAAAAAAATCGATAGAAATTTCTCAATCACCCATTAAAAAAAAATCATTCTCGATTCAAATAAATAACTGTGTCTCTTATCCTTCGTTGATTGCTTTACGAGTAAAATCATCGACATCCACTATTAATTTTTGCCATCCTTACATTCCTTAAAAATACTCCTATTAAGATACTATAAATATATTTCTATTACAAACTACCTTTTACTAAATAATCTTTATTATTTAGTAAATGGAAGTTTAATTATACTATTGATATTTGGATTATCCATTAATTTTAAGTTAAATCTCGAAGAACGAAATTGAATCTTAGCAACTTAAAAATTATTTTACCCTTATATTTTTGAAAATGCGGTCTTTCATTATTTAAAGTAAACAAACTAGGGGTAGATAGGAAACAATGATATTACTAGTAGAATAATATCATGAGATAATATGCAGCATTTTCAAATTGAATTTTATTTATTTCATCGTGTTACTCTACTTTTAAATTTATATAATTAAAGCTGAATCCTTTTAAAATTATATGTCAGATGCATTAAACCATCATTTTCTAGCGTGAACAATAAACATAATATATTCTGTTTCATTTTCAAAACTATTAATGTGTGAACAATTGATATTTATAAAAATGGGAAAAATTCAAACGCTTAAATATCGTAAATAATATCAGAGCAAATTCTAATTCAACAAGATATCAACTTTCTCTTAAATTAGGATAGAATGGACGATTCCTTCAAAAGGTAATTTTCCCTATGAATACTCATTTATAAACTTTCGTTGTACTCAAATGTATCAGTAAACCCCACTCGAGAACCATCTCCTCAAAAAACTTTTAAGAATTCAAAGACAGTTCCTTAAATCATTCTCACAGCATCACTTCCATCTTTCATCTTCCATTGAACATCAGTCATCGCGGAATAGAGCTCTCTGAGGAACCATCTTATGGACCAACCCTCTTTCCTCGCCCCATCCCTTGACCTACACACTCGGACTGTTTAGGTGGCACTTCGGATACGCTTCCTTACCTCGACAAACTTTTCGCGCTCGTTCCTTTCTCCTTGTCTTCTAACTTCTCTTCACCTAACACTCCCTCCATTTTGTTTCTCGGTGCGATCTTTTACTCTGCCATTCGCAGCTCTTTCATCTCCATCCCCCCTTCCCATCTAACACGTCCACCTTTCATTCCCAAGTGGCTGGTCCTCCTGTCCTCTCTTACTCTTTTACGCTCTCCCGCATTTCGCACAACTTCCTAATTGCTCGAGAGCTTTTTCGGGGCCAACTTTAAACTATATCAATTAAGTCGGAACGTTATTATATTAACCTCACTCACCTGCCCCACGGATCCCTCACTATCTTAATTGAAGGAGGAAAATCTCGGCGTTAAACTACCCTCGTGCGGCCGTTTTAAAGCCTTGTAGCAATGAAGATTATTCGGTGCGGAAAACTCCTGTTTAATTAGGCTGATTATCGTGGATTTGGACCGCGATAATCCACGAAATCTTCTCGGCACGTTATATTAATCCTTCCGTGATTATGAGTCCTAATTTAAAGACTTCAACGGTAGAATGAGAAGGAATTTATTTCAGAAATATTTAATTATATTATTTCCTCTTATGAATAATTTATATGAGAGATAATAATCACTCGTACTTTATTGACATCGTCATAAAATATATTCGATATAAATTCTCTTATGGATCGCAAAACATTAGCCTATTATGAAAAATTAATCTATGCAAATTTTAATAGCGCTTTTAATTATAATTTTAATATTACGACACTTAAAACAGATTATATTATTTATGCGTACATTTTAGCAAATTTTAATATTTCTTTAACAATTCTGAAACCCATTTGGTTCTTACTTCTTTGGTTTCGCATAAAATTTTAAGTATCTTTTTATATTTGAGGAAATAAACATCACGGTTTCATCTCATTTTACCAGTAAATATATTTATCACGATATAGTGGACATTAAATTAACTAGCTAGGCAAACTATCAAATAGAGTCTTTTGAATTAATATTTCCAAAAAATGCCGAGATTATCATCATCATCAATACTTTTATACATTGTGATACAAAACCCGAGACGGAGATAATTATGGAATCCTCTCCCTATCGAATACATATAAAGACAAGTAAAACTCCTTTAAACAAGACTATTTAATTGATTGGAACTGCAACAAGCCATATTTTATAATCCTTTTCTGGTATATCGAAGTTGTGACCCTAAGTTCTATCCTTGCAATACACTCTCCTTTCTTTCGAAGACTCAACGCCTGTGTAGGCATTCCCCTGAAAATCCTACGTCACTGCAAACAAACATCCAATGAGGATAAATAAGGATAAATAAATTCCGCGAGGATCGTAATAGGGGAGCTAAAAGATTTCCGACTGGGAGAAGAAGAAAACTTCCATTCCCAGATCTGAGAGAAAGTGAGAGTTTTCTAAACCAATCTTTTCAAACCCGTTCCCACGGATCCTTCTACGGAAAGAGTTCATCTAATTTCCTCATTTTTCCCATTTACCCTTCGTCTCATCTGTTTCCCGCTTCCTTCCTTTTGGTAAAGTATTTCACAGCGAGGAAATTAAGTCTCGAACATAATCGTCCTACATTCACCCTCCATTCTACATATTTAGTACCATTCACTAACGCTCTGTGTAAATTCGTACTTGTGTGTAGCAATGAATTGAATTGAAACAGTGCCACTATGCAAAATGGCATTGGCAAAAGTTTTAATTAAATATTTTTAAAAAGTAAACTGCGGGCTATTTTCGACATCCGTAAATTGCATGTCCCAATTTAACCTTTCTCATTAACGAACAAGCTCCGCTAGAATGGAAAGTCGCTCTTTGATGCATTTGACGTCTCATATTCGCTTTTAATCTCCGTAATTGAGTATTTTGCGCTAAATATAACCGCTCGGGACGAAATAGTAAACAAGAACACGAATATAAATAAAATAAACGACAACCTTGAAAAAAATACGCTACAATTAGACGCGATTTTAAAAAAAATCTGTTTACAAACATTGGCGTCATACTACAAATTAATTTAAGTAATTCCGCCCTTATTGGATTATTGTTGGCCGTTTATTTTAATTGTACACGGTGAATTTACATAGTAAATTAAAATAAATTTGATCACATTTTACTTTATATTCACAGTATTATTACATGTCACTCACTTCAAGAGTAGGCATCTTATTTAAGTAAATAAAAGATATCTTGTTATTTTTGTAATTTAAAGGACTACTAAAAGATTGAGGACTTTTTTAATTGTTTCTGAGTACCTTGTCCTTATAACCCACAAAAGTGAAAACTTTGCACATGTTCACTAGCCTTTACAATATCTATATACGAAATCATCCACAAATAGTATATATATAGTATTAATATCTAACTAATATTCTTAAATTATTCCAATTCGTTAGCAATTCTTCGTGTGAATATCCATCAATCTCATTTTAAATCTACTAACAATAAACTGCCTATAAATACAATTCGCAACTAATTGTATCCCTGTTAACCGTCCCTTCATTTTTGCCCTTCCTTACTAGTTACCATAACTACAAATCTCCCAAGAACGTCAGCTCCCCTACACTACGAATTACGCTTAATCCTTTTCCCCTCAATATTCTCGTCTCTAATTTCCCTATACCCCAACCACTCACCTCAGCATCATTTCCTTCCCCTGCCATCTCCATATCCCCCCATCTTCCTTCCCCTCTTGGGCCACACCTCCACATACCGTCTCATCAATTATTCCTTTTCCCTCTTTCCGAGTGGCCATCCCCCCGAACGACGATGAGTCGCTTATTCGGCGAGAAAGGGGGGCCCTCCCCGCGAGGGCCCGAGGCGCACTCCCGCGACAACTATTAAGGCTGTTTAACGCGTTAATCCGTAAACGGAATTACCCCTACCGACTGAGGGCCCCAAGAGTACCATCAGAGCTCGCAACTTCCCTCGATTATTATTTACCGTCTTTATTTTCCCTCCTCCTGAATCAACTGTTGCTACCTTTGATGACGGAATGTGTGCGGGAGATTCTCAGGCGAAGAGACAATGACTGACTGAAGGAAAGGGTTTGAATCTATATTATTGTATTTGAAAGAATAATGGATTCATCTTTGTACGATTTCTCCTGCTTTATTTTAAATTATGAGAAGATAAATAACCAAAATTAAGTGATAAATGAATGGTTCAAATCTAGATAATTTCTTCATCGTCATTTTAAAATTATGAGGAATTAAGTTCTACGTTCATATTATAAAAAGAAGACGCGATAAAATATTTTAAAAATCATTTAAGATGCGTAATACGAAGGCTGTCTTTTATGTTCTTTGATAATTACTTTCAGATAATAACAGTATTATTTAGTGTAATAATATTTATATATTTTAATATGTAATTAACCTATATACAATGTTTTTATTGTAATAAGGATCGATAAACAATAAATCTAAAAATTTCGAATGAATAAATGGTAGAATATTTTTATGTTTGTTTTCGCCAATCGTTTAAAATTCTTTCCTTCGGGATTTTCATTCGACGAAAGTAAAATTTACGGATAAGCGAAAAAAACAAGTGAAACTGTTTGACGTAAGCTTGCAGTGAGATTTTTTTTAAATGCTGAACCTTGGCCCGGAAGTTGTGAGATCGATATCCCACTCAATATTTTTCCCTTTTTTGAGCCAAGGCTTAAAGGCGCTCTTTTAAAATTGCCTTGTTTTCAGTACCAAAAAGTTGTCCGCAATTTTTGGGTCAAGAGGTTTCAGTTATTTTATTTTCTTTAATCTCCAATTTCACTTATATGTGTACGAGGAAATTTACCCTTTAAATAAAGACTTTACTAAAATTTTTACTTTAATTCAATAATTTTCGTAACCAACATTAATAATGAATAGCCTTCGATAAGCAACATCAATAATTCATTGTGAATAAGAATAGATTAATAACGTTTCCAGTTACAATTTCAACTATAAGATCGAGAAAAAATAGTAATACGTAACAGAAAGGTACTAAAGAATAATTTTCCTTTCATTTCCACACTTTCTGAAGTAAAAAGATTGTAAAATTATGTATTTAAAAAAAAGAATTGTAAAATAACGCCGAGAACAAGAGAATGGTCCATTAAAGACGCGAAAATAAAATATCTGAGATGGAGGAAAGACATCCGCCGACAAAAGAGGGAAAAAAACGCTGTACGAATCCGATTTCTTATCCTTTTTTCCTCAAGCGATTGAAAACGGACGGTTTTTCAGACCTCAAGCAGAAATAAGGCAAAGCAGCCATACCCAGTTTCCTACCTCCACCTCCTCGCATTTCTGCAGCTTCCATTCCTCCCCTCGGAAAATAAGAAAGCTACCACAATTCACAACACGCCGGTCTGCTTGACGTTTACCGAGCGCTTGAAATTTTCGCTATCCGACAAAGCCTTTCATCACATCCTAGTTTTTGTTCAATTTTTACAGGGCGTTTGACACCCCTCACTTTTCTCCAAGTGTCTCCTTTTGCTCCGAATGAAACGCATTCTTCTGATTACGAAATTTAATGTTTCCAATGGTTTCCTCTCTGCAAAAAGTTCTCATTTGTGCAGAAAAATCCTTTTGACTGATTCGAGGACAAAAGAAACGAAATAAATCCTTTCTTCGCTTTGCCCATTCACCGTCGTGTATCTATGTTCGTGATTTTTTTCAATTCATCAATCCATCATCCTTTTAACAAATTACGTTGAAAAATAACTTTGTAACCGAATTAAATAAAATACGATTCCATGAAATAAATACAGTGCTCTAGAAACTAACAGTTATTAAAATATGAACGAATGTAAAATCGAAAGTTGCTCCAACTAAAGTAAACTAAAAAAGTACTTTTGATTTCGAGTAAAAATCCAACGCTCACATAAATAATCTAAAGATTTGAATATTAATAATAAAAGTAAAATTATGAATGATATTAAAATATAAGGTACAGTAGTAAATGGTTTATATACCCATTTCGTCCATCCATAAGAAACCATCATTCTCATATTCCTTATTCGTCTTCCTAACATTATAAAGAAAACAAATTTAAAAACCTAAAATTCTAAACACCATGAGCTTAATCCTTTAAAAATATAGTCAGTTAGTTACAAATTTATTTATTCACTCAATACCACATACATCATATTAATCATTAAAACCTAAGTTACGAATAAATTTGCTTCAGCAAAGAACCCTGCAACATTTTCATATAACCTAAGCACTTAAAAAATAAATGCATAGTTCAAGAGAACATAGCATGCCTATACTCCGCCAAATCATTCAATAGTATTCTCTTCACTCGATTTTCTATACATCCCTCTGGTTTCTACTTGAATCTCCATTAATCAAACATCGGCAACTTTCTTTTCATAAAAAATTCAAAAATCCTCTAATCACTCGAGGGTTTTAAAATGCTGAATCAATACATTTAATGAGACTTCTATGAACACGTTATTACGTCCTTAAAACGTCCTTTCGCTTTCGTAAAAAATATCTGACATCAAATGACGAATGATTCCAGCGAAAGCAACCAAAAAGGAGAGTATAATTCTTTATGGAACATTCTTTCTTTTATCCTAATTGATCGCGCGCTTGACGCACTCCATATCCACGAGAGCGAGTGCAGGGCGAGGTTGGAAAGTTCCGACCGCGAGAAACTCCAAATAATCGCCTTTCCTCACGAGAACCTCACCACGACATTTGGGGTTTAATGAAAGCGAGGTTGACAGCACTTTCGCAAGGTGGATGTCGGATTTATTTTGCCGTCACTCGGACCGATTGCGACTTCTATTTATCTCTTTTTTTTACTTCGTGGGATCTCAGGGTCGGCGGCGTTATCGCTTTTGTCTCTCGCAATGATTTCCCAATTCGATCAGAGGAAGACTTAAGGGGACTCGGATCTGTGAACCATGGAAACGGGAATGAGCGTGTGGACGGAAGGGTAAAATGGGGTGTTTGCGAGGAAAAAAGAGGGATCTCTGGGGGAAGCGGATGAAGAAAATGGAGAATTTTCCAAACTCGTAGTCACTCGTTCCATCTTTTTGCCCTTCTCCCTTCGGACCTCGAGGAGAGAGAGAGAAGGAAAGAGCGAGAGGAAGGCGAACGCAGCGCACCGGACGGCCAATAATGCAAACAGTTATCGCCTCGCGACGAGTTAGCTCGGGGCGAAAAATAACAATTGACGAACGAAGATTGGCAATTCGATAAGATAAAAAAAAGCGACGAGCTCAGAGAGAGAGAGGACTAAATGAAGCAATATTCTGGAGCACGAAAAGTTTGATGGAATAAAAATCGCCTCTGTACGGAGATGCGGGGTGGAGTCCTGTTAGCGCCCCCTTATCCAGGAAACGGAATCGAATTAGGGATGGGCGGAATGATCTCTTCATTTGAATCTCCATTGCCTGTATAAATAACTCGAAGTTGATGAAGGGCGTTCCAAAAAGGAATGTACTTAAAAATTTTTTTTTTGGTTATCGAAAGCTTCGGTGATGAGGATGGACTTATGGTGGTGGTGGTTTATGATCCGCTTTCGTAAAAAAGCGCATTAATATGCTATCGGAGAAGATGGACTTTCACAGCAGCGATTCGTTATTTAATCCCTTGCGGTTCACTCGCGAGATGGATTCCCTTTTTCGATTATGTGACGATCGATCTTTTGAGTTAAAATTCTTTTTGCACGTGTATTGCCGTTTTTGCTGGTCGCCATTGAATTGCACATTGCTGCTCTGGATAAAAAGGAACGTAGTCAGTACACTCCCAAATCATAGACTCATGTTTATTGATATATATCTATAGGAACTGAATGATATTAAGGAATAGAAGTGAAACATTATGATAACGTTTTCTCTTCATTTAAATAACTTTAGCGAAGTCTGTAATATTCCTTTAAATATCCCCGTGGTTTTATTTCAATGACGAAAATTCTTCCCTATCGTAATAGGTAACGAACTATACCTTGTAACGTACTGCATAAAAGGTGATATATAGTTCTATAAGGTCCTATATAGTTAACATTTAAACTTCCTGCACCTGCTTTTGTAAATATTTCATACGCTATATTCTGAATTAGAGATTTCGTACAATAACCAGTGTTGAACAGAAAGGTAAATTGATATGTATTATCAAAATACAAAGTAAACACAAAATCAAAAATAAAAAATGAAATAAAACGCGAGAATAATTTTCAAAAAACCCTCATTAATGGATAAGCTCTAATTCTATAATGATCCCATTTTGTATAGAATCGCAAAAACTTCGTAATTTCATTACTCGAGCTTCTTTGAACGCAGATAATTCTTCAATTTCGAGAAGAAATTCTAAAGAGCGAAGAAGAGTTTTAAAACAGTCACACTCCAATGAATATTAAAAAGCAATGTGAAACATCCAAGAACTAAAAACTCAATCTAGAAGAATGGCTACCGAAATAAATTTAAAACCAAAAAAAACAAAAACAGAATCCGTCTCCCTCAACGATATTGATTTCTCGACACCCAAAAACTTCAACGCGGAAAGAGGAGGATATCAAATCGCAGAAAAGAACACCGGAACGTCGAAATGAAACTACGAGAGATGTTTGAAAGAAGAAAAAGATCTCTGAAAACGACCTCTTTCAAATTATTTCCCTAATTCATCCGTTTCGAGAAAAGCATCAAATTACTGGGCTCCTCTCGAGAGAACAAACTCATGGATGTAGTAGACGACGATGTTTGTCTCGCTCGGTAAACGAAGACGGGGTACACTACGTCTCGATGCGCCTTAAAACAAAGCCCGGAATCTCGCGAGCTACACATTTTCGCTTGCTTATCCGTGCGCGTATAAATGCAGCTGCAGCAGGTGAGAACTAAATACGTCTTGCGAGGGATGGGCGGATTTCTTCCGCATTTCCACTAAACTTTTTCTCCGTTGATTCGAACCTCTCCTCTCGTTCCAGCGAAAGGATCTCCTCCTATTTCCACCGTTGATGACGTCAGGCCCTTTCTTCTGGATTGGAATTCCCTTCTCGCGCCCCCGCACTCCCTCCCCCCAAACCTCTTTGTCACCGCCATTTCCCCTTTCCGCTGTTTTTGTCCTCTTTTCTCTCGCCACTTTCATTTATCCTCCGGTACGTTTCCGGAAAACGTCAACATTCTTACTCACCCCACCAGGGCCGTCCTCGGACGGTGAGCGAGTTTGACGGTGGCCCCAGGGCGGGCGCGAGGGGACGCTGTTTTTTAGCCATTAAAACGCTCCACCTTCTTATATCCACGAAAAGTAACATCCTCGTATATTAGAGACGTATTAAAGTAATAACGCGCGTAAGAAATGTAAGTGCTTCGTATCCAGGGCAACGAATCGTTGTTTTTCTTCGAGACGTCATCGCAATACATGCCAAAATGGCAAAAACTTAAGTTTCTGGCAGCCCTTTTCAGACTGCAGATGATTTATTCCACTTTTTTTGGCTGCTTCGTTTAAAAGTTTTCGGAAATGATTCTCGGTATCGAATTCATTAAATGAGAATGAATCATATCCAAGATATATTAGCTTGATTAAGAAAAAGGTAATAAATAAATTCATCGATCTGTATTGAATAAAATATACGAACAAAAAATATTTTGTTTTTTTTATTATAATCTATAAAATAATTCTGTATTTTATTACTAAACATGAATAAAAATACCCTGGCCGTGTTCCGAACTTGGGGAAAACGTAACCTGGAGAGCACTCTAGTCTGGCACACTACCGTGAATCAATGTGCAAAAAATTTACAGAATTCCATGACCTAAGGTGCTTTTGCGAAATGTAACCTCACAAGAATATAAATTCTTACCACTCACATTAAACGTGAGAGGTACTTGATCATAAAATTGCATTCTATACACTTATTACACTTCAATAACATTTTTCTATTTCTATTTAAGATTCCAGAATAAATCGAATCAGGTAACTAATTATTTTACAATTTACTATCTTGAATCAAAGATATGTATGGACGAAAACCTGCTTGATTTTACGCGATCGTATCGTGCCGCACCAATCGGCATCATTAATTGAACATAACCAGAAAAAATATCAACAAAAAAGAGACATTGAAAAACCTCTGAGATTTTCAAATCATTTTGGACTGCTGCTATGCAAATCTATTGACCTATCAGACGGAAAAGAGTTGTTTTAACCCTCATAGAACGGTCAAAAGTAGGAAGGCTTCCAACACCAAAATCCCAGCTAGAGGAGGAAGTCCCTCTCCCTTCAACCACTTCGACTTTCATTTTACGATTTCTTTCCTCTCCGTCTTGGCTAAGAATTCCTCGGGCGGTACTTAATTCTTCCCTTTTTATCCCTCGAAACCACTTTTGCCTCCCATTCGGAATTTTTCGCGTTCCTTTCCTAAAAGATCGAGATTCTTTCCACCCGGCACAACCGAGGCCTTTTTTCATTGAAAGTATTGGCTTTTCCGCGCGATCTTTGAAGGAAGTCGCGAGCACCGTTTGAAGCGAATACCGGCTTCAGGCGAAGTACACGGTTCGGAGGAGAGACGCGGCGCGTTTAAATTCGATGAAAAGCACGGAAATTTTTTTTCCGCGGAGAAATGAGATCGAGGACAACAGCTTTGGATCCGAGCGCTTGACACAGAGAAAATTACAATTAAAGCGTTCCAAATGAACCAAAATAACGGTCCTCGCTAAGCTATTACGGCGCACCAGCCGTCCGACGACTTATATCGCAAAAAATATGCGACTACGTGATTATGGGGCTTGAAATTTCCCTCAAATTTTCGAAAATTGTTCCTTTGTTTCTGGAAATAGCTTCTAATAAACGTCCCTCGCTCTGCTGAATTTTTCCGATGTAACCTTCGATGGAAAAATCAGAAATTTTTCCGACCTCGAAATGAAAGATTCGAAATAAACTATTGAGATGAATATTTTTCTGATATTGTATTTCGTATACTATTCCGTTGCGCTTTATTCGGAGAATTGATTAATGAAGTGCGATTCCGCTGAATCGATTGTAGCTTTTTCACGGAAAAACCAATTAGTATTAATTACTCGAGGCAAACCAGTTCTTTAAAAAGATTTCATCGGAAAGTGACGTTTCAATTCTGATTTGTGAGTTTATAATTGTTTAACAAAACTCTTGCACCTTATTAAAGACTTTATAAACATAAAAAACAATTTTACATACGAAAATATAAATTTTAATCTATTTCAGTAGATAATTGTTACTCTTCTTCCCTCTCTATATATGCAAAAGATAAATATATTTAATTTTATATTCATATATAACGCTTAAAGTAAGCTTCCTTCCAAGAAAAATAAATAAATCTACTAATTAGTAAGTCGGCAAGGAAATGACTTTCATTGGGAGCATTTAAACTTTAAAAACCATCACAAAATAAGAACAACATAAATAGAAATAAAAAACGATTGTCTCATTAACAAAAAAAATAATGCTCCAAAAATTTCTCAAAACCGTACGCTCATTCTTGCGCGAATAATGAAATTCGCAAATGAAAATCGCATTCTCATCAAGTTTCCGCATCAATATCTTTTAACCTAAATAGCACTTCTATAATTGTGCACTGAAAGCGTGGCTCTCTGCACCACGGATGAAATCGGTATAACTGTTCATTATCACGGCTTAGGATCGCAACACACACATCATCTGTTCTCCTTTCTCTCTCCCATTCGCAAAATAGTAATCTTCCCTTAATTTTCTCTTTCCATCCTAGGAGACTGCCAACTTGTGCGATTCCGGACCATTTCTCAAAATTGACCCACTCAAATCCTCTTCTTCCATTAATAGGTTCCGCTCCGTTTCATTTGGCCCAAATGATGACTATCGCGCCTGGAAATTGCCGGTGACTCAATCACGCGCTCAAAGTCTCCATTTGATTTTCAAAGGGGATATGACACTCCGTTCGCAGACCTCCTGTGATTTCGATCATTCTACTTATGACGCGGATCCTTCGCCTAATTTTCTCGTTACCGACGCAGCCAGATCCCAAATTGACCCAATTTGCCCATGTGTGAGATGAGAGTATTTATTTGGAACGAAATGACGAGCTTTGATGGTCCATCAGTATGAATTGCCTTGAACTTTATGAATCTCAGTAAAGATTTAATGGTCCTTTAAGATTCGGATTTATTGAAATTGAACTGATTCCTAGCCTAATAAAATAAGAATTGAGCAAGCGTTTAATTGAAAACAAATATAATGGCACTTAATCACATGGCGACACGGAAATATCAGAAGGTTTATTCCTAATCAATCATATATTATAACTTTCAAAATAGTTTAACTAAATATAAAACAGTCGCACGTTCGAATCGTGTAAGGATATTTCTCCTGCACTTTATACTCTGATAACCCAAGTATTATCTATATTAAAACTGAAGCTAAAAGATTCAATAAATTTTTAAATAATTATTTAAAAGGGCTCGATCTAAATGGTTTCCCTACTCTATAGAAGAGAAATACCTTCATCTCAAGAAATTTGTTCGTTGAATAACTAGTTGCCACGAAGAGAAATATAAAATTAGATTACTGAACAAATATATTTCTTTTTTAATTTGCTTTCTTATACGAGGTGTAAGGTACAAATTACTGTATTTCAAACTCAATCTGAGAAATACCATACCCATTCCTTAATCCTTTTAAAAATGATATAAATTTTATGATCCTCAAATAATTTAAGCTCACATGTCTAATTAGGACAAGAAAACAGAACAAAAGTCTCCTCATACAATTTAAATCACATTCCTGTTCTTGATATACACATCTTGTCCCACCTAATCCACCCAGTACAAGCACTGATAACTGGAAACCAGTCATCTTAGAGAGGCATACTAAACTGTTAGCAAAGTTCTCCATCTCTTTTCCTCAAGGTCGCAAATCGAATTCCAGATAGACAGACAGACAGAGAGAGAACATAATTCAGCGAATAGTTGGAAGAAAGGCTCCTCCCTTGAGAAAGGATGAGGTTAAACTTTGCGCAAGAGAACTTTCTCTTGAATAGAACAAACATTTTCTAATTACGATTCCTCTTCCCTTATATATATAGTTGGGCACTTCCGACGAAATCGGGCCCTTACTTCTCCTGATAAGTGACAGGGAATAAGTGCAGCGCACGCACTATTGAAAAGCAATTTCGAGGCGAGGATTTTCCCTTGGAACTTCATTTCCGGACCCAATTCTACGAGACGCTGTCCTTCCATTCGGCCACTTAGTCCACAACTTTTCGGTCAACTTTCAATTCCTTCGTTCCTATAGGAGTCCCTCCTTTTTCTCATATCGCGTCATACTACATTCTCCTTTCGACCTCGCAAAAGATTTTTCCAGTGAATCCCAATGGACCAATCGCATACCTTTCAATCCGCCGGGGGGACTGAATTCAGGGTGTCCTTTTCTACCGACGGAGTTTGTTGTTCGGGAAAGGAA
Source organism: Pantala flavescens (assembly GCA_020796165.1). NCBI lineage: Eukaryota > Metazoa > Arthropoda > Insecta > Odonata > Libellulidae > Pantala > Pantala flavescens. The sequence goes on along the minus strand of CM036879.1, from coordinate 19,191,951 downwards.
GAAAAGTTTTTGCCCTGAAAAAAAGAGACGGGTTTGATCCTGTTCCGAGAGGATCTGAAGAGAGCGTAACCCTCGTCCGGGACGTCTCTTCAACCCGTATGTCGAATCTCTTTCCGGACGACATCGGTGCCATCCGTCCTCCGACTGAGTAATGAGTTCGCATGCGAAAAATGTGAAATGTCTTGGACGTTCGGTATCGCAATTTTTCTACCGATTCTTCCTTTCCGAGATATGTCACCGCGGAATATCATTCCGATAGACGGTTCTGTCATTCGATATTTTAGATATAAAGTATAATTATTGTAAGTATTTATTATAGATACTTTATATCTTTACCTTATGTGTTATATAAATGAATATTTATTTTCCGTCAACGGAAAGACTCCATCTTTATCAGTTTCATAATAATTGTCATTGATGATTTAATGAAATCATTCCTTAACGTTAAGGGTAAATATAGAAATATGTGGGCTCGATACTAGTTAAGGACGGACGTATCATTATCACTTCTCTTTCATAGATTGAGCATTATACTCATACAAAACAGCTTATATTCAAATAGACGGTCACTATCAGGTTAGCATCTAGTATACTGAGTAGATTGATAGTCACTATTAGCACAAAAGGTACAACTAACATCACTCTAGCTAAGGCACTAACTTTTAACCACTCCGATTACTACCGATTTCAGTAATAAAAATGAGATAGAGAGAATTAAAAATGCTCAATAAGACCTGCTTTCTATGCTTCACATTAGTAAAGTTAGTTCCTTCTTGATCGTGTGATCCAAAGCCTTGGTGGTAAAATGTCTTATGAATTCAGTATCCTCTCTTTGGAACTAATCTACCTCTTCGAATATCTTCCTCATCTCCCTCATTCTGTTATGGGACGTGCTAAGAGTGTACAAGCATGAGATCAACTCAGCTAATTGAGTTTTGCCTCGTAAATATAACTTTGATTCCCATAGCAATACCTTTCATGGGTATTATCTTGTGATATGAACATATATCTACTAGCTTATCTCTCATCCACATTATTATACAGCATCTCCTCTTTGTTCCGCTTTCTTACGGATCCTGCTGTAAAATATTTTCTCCGTTTTCTCCTAGATGTTCAATTCTCGAGCCTTTCTCTTTCCTCTTCTTTTTACTGCCACCTTCCTACACTCGGAAATGCAGCGAGGCTTCTGTAGAAAACAGCCTTACATTTCCCTTAGGACCTTTGTTCCACAGTATTCCAACCACGTTTTGATTGAATTTTTTGTTGCTTTTATATTCTTCTCTTTTCATTTCATTACCTCAGTTTGTTCACTACCAAGATAACAAAGCATAATACGACTTTATGCTTCTCATGTCGCTTTTTAGTGTTCCAACTTCCTTGCACACCCTCTATCATATTCCTACATTTTGAGGACTGTTTCGTGAAATATGAAATTTCTCGGTTACATTTCTTAAATTTATTTATTTCTCTCTCTCTCACTTCGTAGATTGTTATACAAATAACAGATTCAAACAGGAATTGATATCATTATTAATTTCACACTATCTGTACCACTATCATTTATACCGTGTCCAATTGCACTTTCTCATTTTTAACAATACCAACTTTAAGAGCTTTTAAATACTTATCTTGCCTCGTTTTACTAAATCTTTCCGAAGATAAGATATCCTTCTCATTGAACGAAATCGAACAGAAAAATTTAGCTTCAAATCTACCGGAAGTAAATGTATGATTTATTTGCCTATACTCCGTGTTGTAAAGGTCTATCTTAAGAAATACACAACCTGGAGCGTGCTTTCATAGCGACACAAGTGAACTTGATAAAATTCTTCTACGTCGCAGGAAATACATCCGCAGTATATCAACCCCGTAACTCCGTAAAAATACATCTCTATTGCCAGACACGTACTGAATATATCACAAGCGTTGGAGGCCCACGTATGCCGAAATTTTCTGATCTCGTTCGGGGTTATTTCACCGGGTGAAGTGCGCGCGAGGCTAAAGTGGAAGCGGAGGGAAAGATTCTTCTGGGGATAATATAAACGCCCGATGCAAAAGCACTGGCCCCTGCGAGACGTGGAGAAGCGGCGCGAGGTCACGTGGGAAAGCCACGAAATGTTCGGGCAGCGGAAAGAGGATCGAGGTTAATCTATTAAGTGCTTCGATGAATGAACTCATCATGAGGCCTTAAGGGAGTACAGAAACCTTTTTCCTGTTGGACAATTTAGGTGATTACGGCATTCTGAGGAACACCTGCGAGTTTAAACATGACCTGGCGGAATTCGTTCCCTTGATGTACACCAATGTAAGAACCACAACTTTATTTCGGCTAAGGTGGAACAAAATTACACATAAATGTTTAAAAATAATAGCGTTTTACCTTTTTTAAATTGCGTGTTTCAGTAACACCTTCAAGTTACGTTCGACTGCTTTAGCTTCTATTAATTACCCTTTTTATGGAATATTTAAAAATTCAATTATCGTGTTCTCTTATGTACCGTTTTAGGACCACCTTGCTTTTAGATACAAATGAGGGCAACATAATCATCAAATGTGATAGATCCTCATCACACATTGTAACAAAGAAAATTACTGTTATAACGTATTTCGATTCTTCACAATTAAATAGAATTAGAATTTAAAGGACTTAAAGATCCTAGAATTATATTTCTGTGAAAACATAACTTCAAAGTGTAACGTAAGTGCAAATAATTCTATCATAAAAATGCAAGCCAAATAGTAATTTAATTTCGTTCGCTGTGGTTAAAACAATCTTTGAGATCTATACTACAACATCTACTCTACATTATATTTGTCAATCTCGTTCTATCCGTTAACATCTCCCATACACAAAACGTATATCTTTGATCGAAGATCCTTTCCATTGGCTCTGTATCATCAACCGAACTAAAGCGAATTACAGAAAGCCGGTGCTTTCGAGTCTATATAAGCCACATCTAAGCTAGAACCAAACGTTTACGTACGCTAATTTTAGAGCAGGTCTTTTATCCGACGATACGAACACAAGAATCGAAGTTAATGATAGCTTTCCTAGAAAGCGAAAACGTTCCTTTGAACCCGATTCGGAGAATCCACTCAGTAAGAGCTAATTTGAGGAATATGATTCTCCCTTTCGCGAGAGACAGAAGGAAAGAGTGAAGATTAAAGCAAGAAAGATCCAAAGATGCAGCGCACCTCTTAAAAGAATTTCGAGGGGAGATGAAGGGCGAACACAACAACCACCACTCCCTTTCAACGTCAGCAGAAGAAATAAGGCGTCACGCATTGTGCTCAAAACAACTCTTCCTTTTTCTCATTTAAATCCGAGAGCTTGATTTGAAATGTAAAAGACCAAGAGATGGATAATGTACGTGAGAGCGCGTGTAAAGTATTTTACCATAAAAAAGAGACTATAGAGGAATCTTCCTATGAAAGCATTGATTTTGAGGATCAAAGAAAGCACGCTTCATATCTGCCGCACGTTCTATCTTCATTAAAAGTTTTGGCGCCAGTGCCTTTAGAGTGCCTAAGGTCCAATTAAATAGCGGATCCTTTGACACCACCTCCGGGGATTAAGATTACTACCACAAACTTTACATTGGCGGTCTTTGTGATAAAATTTGGATTTTTTTCGAAAAACAAATATTAGGATGATTAGGCTGCGGGAAATTATTTACAGAAAATTGGTTTTTGGAACTTGAGGGATATTAAGTTTCTTTCAAAACTTCCATGATTAACTATTCCTTTCTTAAAATTTGATGAAGGCTAAGCAATTCATTATGTTTTAATATACGTAATCCTTCACTGAGATTATTGCTACTATCCAAAGACATTGTAATCACAATGAAGTATATGCTCTGAGCTCTGAGTTCATTCTGTATGCTGATTGGCGAATTATGATGAACTTGTAACGTAATTGACAATGAAATTATTAAAACATTAAACCACAAATCTATAGATTCCATTTTAAAATACTCAATCACAATAATGAAATTCAAACTATCATCCCATATACCACTGTAGGAAGTATTCATAATTAAGACAGTTGAAAACAGCTTATTTAAAGATAAAAATAGAACCACCTGAAGATATTACATAAGCTTTGCGAGATGTAAACTCTTATCAATTGGAAAATAATTTGATAAATTTTAAATACACGATTATTTAATATGCATTATTGTGTTAATTTGACAGAATATGAATAAAAATACAGGTCTCTTTCACGTTAAGTATCCAATCGAAAGCATTAAAAACATGGTATTAGACTTAAAACAATGAATAATTACAAATCTTTAGATCAATGCGATGTGAGTAGTAATCATGTTAAGATCGTGATGAACTGGATCAGAGAAAACACGCCACCACGTCGCTCACTGCTACGTTCATATATAACTGCAATGACTCTGAAGAATCTTCCAAGGAAAATAATGAACATATGCGATAAAAATATTTCTCAATAAAAATTCCGTATTTCTCACAATTAAGTCTCTCTTTCTAAAAATATTTTTCTAAATTTATATTACTCATATCATATTCCATTCCATTCTTATTAGCGATAAAAGTATCTCGAATTATAATTAACTTTATCTTTGATACGACAAAAAGATATAAAATATAAATTTATGTAACAGGTGAGTAATTTGTCTTTTGATCTAAGTATTCAAAGAAAGAAATCCATATCATTATTAACTCGTAAAGTACGAGACTTTTATCAATGATTTAGCACAAAAAACGTTCTTCAATCAGTAAGAATACGCATGAATGCTGAATAAATTCTTAAGGGCGGTGATTTTCAAAGAGAATTAACAAAGGATCATTTCATAATTGGATAAATCAACCGAGACAATAAAAGAAAGCAATTCATCTTTTCACAATTAACGAATAGTTTAATTCATCATCAAGAGATAGGATGGAAATACGAATAGAGAACTATAGAAGTATAAAATCTATAGTGAATTAAATTATGTTATTTATGTATTTAACTGAATAATATATTTATACTACTTTGATACTGATATCGTAAACTGGGAAAATATCAGCAGTCATATGAATATTTCGCTGTTATATCTTGGAATAAAACAACTTCACAGTACTATAAACAGCTTAATTTAAAATTTCCCTTAAATGTTCCGTCACAGCACTTTCCCTTTTCTCAAACATTACCTCAATTACAAATATACCGCCATTATTTTATCACGAGAGTCTCAGAAGAGCATAATACCTCAATTCCGTCACATTCCCATCCATTCGAAGTTCATCTTCCGGTATCCATTATCCAATATTGATTTTATAGGAAGATTCTGCTCTGTTAAATTGGAATTCCCTCGGGAGGTCGTTGATCAGTCGCTTCTCATTTTGTGGGAAAAACACGCGAATGCGTTGGATGACGGCTTAACGCGAGAACACGGTGAATGATGCTCGTTTGAAATCGAGCTAAAGTATCTTGGAGTGTCTCTTTGATGACATCGACAAATCTTTCTCCCATTCATCAAATCGAACATTACTCGTTAAAGGAAATCGTTTTTTGAGCAGATGAGTAAATTCCCTTTATATTCCCTTTAAAAAAATCATCGGTTGTAAAGACTAATTGTGAAGTAAATAATCGAAAAAATTCATCGATAAAACGAGTATGGTAAGCAAAATTCATTGATTGGTAGGCAACAAATAAAACGAGGATTTATTGGACCAAGACGCAAGAAAAGTACCAGATATACGATCTATTGTCACGAGTCCACCTCAAGCCTTCTCCTCCCGATCACATCCCGATTTCAAAAGGTCCGAACCCTATATTGGGAGACGAGAAGAGAGTCGTGAGGGAAAACTGTCTTAGTCGGTATAGAAACGCGATACGGATGAAAATATAAACCCCTAGGCGAGCCAATAAAGGAAGAGGGAAGGTTGAGATAAGGAGTGATGGAAAAACCTCGCTCCTCGGGGAGACATTCCGCCACATGTTGCCATCGCAACCAAAAAGCAGTCGATCCTCGTAGTGGGACGTATCGGGGACCACGAAGGGAGTTCTGCTGAGGAAGGCTCCTGAGCAGAATTGACGATAACCACCTCGACAAAGGAAGAAAGAGGATGATGAAAGGATTTGGAGGGATGGAAATAGAAGCCGTGGCTCGTCGCTTCGAAAGCACTCAGTGGCTGAGGTGCTTCGTCCATCCATCCTTCTTGCATCGCCGGTGACACCGAATTGCAGCCAACCTTTTGATGCGGCGTTTGAAAGCAGGGGGGCGAGAGGGAAAGCTTTCTGCGTTGGATCGATGGGAAATAATGCGCTTATCTTCGGCGAGGGGTTGCTCTCTGGCAAAATTAATTAGGAAGATGTGGGAGGGGCGTGATATAGGGAGAAAATACGTTTCTAATAGATGCTACATGAGTTTCCAGCTATAGCGAGAGATTTATTGGATCGGTAGTTAATTAAAGGGAAACTAGAAGATCGTAAATCGAAACTTATTAAGTGTATATTAATGAACTATTGTCAGGATCTAAATTAAGATCCTAAAAAAATCCAAATCCTATTGCAGACTTTCCTTGGTAATAATCACCCAATATTTTAGCGTAAGTCTTCACATTCTGAGGCTTCCATTTGCACTAAAACTATCGAATGATTTTTTCTAATACGTTCTTATCAGCATACTTCTGAATCCAGAGAAAATAAAACTTACCTTGAGTCGAAAACAAGCTATAATCTTAAAATTAAATTATTATACCAAGATTACATTTAAATAAGCATGAAAATTTAAATGCTTTAAAAAAATATATGGGAATATTGAAACCAATGAATCTGAGAAGAATTAGAAATTTACCTTCCCTTTCAATATTTAAAAAAATAACATCATACGAGTATTTATTCCAATGTATTTGCTATAAAAATCATTCCTCTAATCGTTCTCATACGTATTAAATTAAGAGCTTTAATTCTATATTCGATACTTGACTGATCGATAAAAATGCAATGCTTGTTTCACTTCGTGTCAAGTGGTAAAAAAACTCATACATTTCACAAAGAGAAAGGAAAATATTCCAGCTTTATTTACATACTCGGAATTAAATGTGTATTTTCCAATTAAATTAAACCCCGTGAGAATTAATGACCCGGTGAGACCTCTTCAACAAAACCACGATTAATTAAGAAAAATTAAACTCGCGATAAAAATATACAACGACATTTCTGGTAATATTATTACAAGCGTATGTCATTAAGGAGTCCCAGCCATATCGCCATTTTTCACTTTAGTTAGCTCTGTGAAAAGCGCACGATATTTCGTTCTAAGTTAGATACCTATTCTTCCCTTACATTAACATCTATAAAAATTTAAATCATTGTATAAAACGACATATCACCAGTATCAATTGCTGGGAACGCACTCTAAAAACTTTTGAACGATGGAAAAACATTTGACGATATTCCTACCAACGAATAAAGGTCGTATCTTAGTAATGGTTATCGTTACCAAGGAGTAAATAGCGTCAGTTCCTACCTTTTCTCGTCTACGCAGTTCCAACATCTCTCCGTTGGGAGCTCCATCTTCTCTGAGTAATCACTGACCTTGAGGTCTATCATACCGTGGGCGATTCTGCTCCGTAAGACTTCCTCCCCTTTAACATCCTCAATATCCTTTGACAAATATCTCTCGAGGGTCTGCCACGATGCGACAGTAGTTTGTTTACAAGTTCACCTGCGAGAGGAAAACTATGCGATTGAAAACTGATGTGCGGAATTCCGGTGAAGTGTCTTCTGTTTACTCTTCTCTGAGCGTTTTTACTCGCTTTGATCTGAGAGACAGGGAAAGATGAATTCCCCGAATGACACTAACTACATTATTCCCCGTTTCTGTTTGATGTGAACAGAGAATGTTAAAAAATCATTTTCCTTTTATTTATACACTACTTTATTAATTAGGAAAGCAAGACAAATAATACCGCTTTATTCATTAGACCCAAAACCCCTTAGCTCTTATAATAAAATGGTAAGGATAGAACATTAAGACAAATTAAGAAAAAATACAAGAATCTTCCTAAAAAGAATATTAGTTTTTCAAGGACGAAAACATAAGCATCATATTAACCTGTTTCTATGATGAATAAATAAATGAAAAACAAATAAATATAATATAAAGGTTGCATTAAATGTGTACATTAAAGTAAATCATAGAAAGGAAATAGACTAGCTTTCCACTAACCAATCTAATTTAGCGAAGAAAAAGAAAAAACAAAATGGATACCGCAATACATTTACCATAAACATAAATTTTACCTATAATAATAATAGCCTAAACCCTAATAGTTCTCTAAGATAATTTCAGTATCAAACATAGAGAAAATACGAGCTCCTTTTTCAGCTTGTATATTTAAGATTGTTTAAATTACATCTCAAAACACTCCAAGAAAATAAAGTGTTCATAAAACGTGTGCACAGCATGCGAAGTCGTTCCCTCGCGTTGTATCCCCTCTCCATCCTAGGCATTCCGTGCATAAATCACCATTACCTAAGTAACCTAGCTATCATCCATTTTACCCCCCTCGAAACAGGTAGCGGTAATATTTCATCTCAGCTCACGTTCGTATTTTGACGTTTCTACCATAGCATCGTAAGTAAACTCCGAGCGTTTCCAGCAAATGGATAGCATCGGATAAAAAAGGAGGGGGAGGTCTTGTACTGAGATTAAATTCGGGAGCAACCTCTCGTACCCTTTCAATAGTCATAAATGGAAAAGCTTTCGATGTGAGACAAATTACTTTTCTCGCACATCTATACTGATTCACGAATAACTGGTTGGAAAATAAATCACATGAGCTTGAATCCGTTCAAACTGCATTACTTTCTTCTCAGAATATTGTTACGTAGTAAGCCTTCAGAATATCATTATCGGGTAGTAAAATTACGTTATAGAATCATTCAGAATAGGCAAAGACTTCAATATTTTTTTAAATAAACACTTCGATTCAAACAACAGCAGAAATAAGCACCATACCATTTCTCCCCCTTTTTTATCACATCCTCATCGCATTTAAGATATCCTATCACTCCCATAGAAACACGTCATCAAACCCTTAGGCCTTATGGGTGTTGTGGTCACCATGGCTAAAAAATAATACGAGGGTTGTTTACTCTGTCATAGAATGCAAACCATTTATCCCACACCACTAAAACGCTTTCGGGCACTGAATATAATCGTCAGATATATTTCTGGCCCTTAACCACAGCAAAGGATGGAACTGGACGCCGGTGGCAATACCATTTTTATCGGTGGTGTTTGCGAAGAGCGTTCTATCGCATGCAGGGCGGCATCTCTGCCATGGAAGCCTTGTCCGCGCACTGGTCCCGAAACGCTGTGTAAAAGATCGAAATCTCATTGGGCCATATCACGCCGTGTATATGACGTAAGAGAACCCCCTACTAACATTGTAATGTAGATTTTAGGATTGTTATCGAGTATCAGCTGAATCAGTGATCGTTCGAAGTGTAATACCAGTTCTCCTCTTTTGTGTGATAAGAGCTTTGTATTCACATTCCCTCAAATTTCTTTATTTTTTCTACATTCGATTTTAAAAATCAGTGCTTAAACGATATAAAATGATATGATTATTATCATTTATGTTGTTAAAATATTATCTAATCAAACGTTAAATAAATAAATAACTACGTAGTTATTATTAGAATAGGTAGGTTTAATATTAGCATAGAATTGAATGATTCTCTCACTTTAGTTACAAATCATAGACGCTCTTTTTTAACCTCTGATCAAAATTCTGTTTTCGAAAACGTATTTCCTTTTTCTACAGATATTTCTTTACGATTCTTAAACAAATCCTCGCTGTTTTTAAACTATTTACTAACGTATCCTTCTCTTTAAGATACCCACCGCGAAACATTTATTTATGGAAAATATTTCAGCCGCATATTCGGAAATATATTCAGTCGTCAAAACTAAATTTCCATGGCAACGTATTTATTCGTCGTAAACGGGTTGGTGTAAAAATCGACTCCATTTTCTCTGATAACCCGACGGCAATGACTATAGTATTCCCGATACGCTTTCTTTTTATTGGCGGATCCGTGGGAATTGCAAATAAGAGATGAGAAAGAAGGAAAAAGATGGGAAAGTCAGATGGTGGCTGTAGATTTATCGACAAGACGCTCAAATGATTGATTATGGTTCAGTGCTCTTAAAAAGAAAGATTGAAAGCGCGGGATGTGCAACTCGGCGACAAGGAAAAAGGGAAAGGAAATTGTGGAAGTGAGCCAAATTGACGGAGATATACAGCCGCGCGCGTTTACGCACATATAAACACGCACATTTTTATCTCTCTCCATTTCTGAAGTATTTGCGTCCACGAAGATGGAATTATCGACCTCGCGGGGAACTTTAAATTCAAGAAATGCGCTTTTCATTTGATTCGAAACACCTGTACTAAATATGTTGAAAAAATATTTAGCTATTAAATTGCTGAATTCACAATATGGTCCATCTTTGCGGATGCTTATCAAACTAAACTAATTATATAACAACAACTTCACTACGTATAAGGTTTGCTCTCCAAAAAGTAAATTTATGATTGCGGTCTATATATACAAATAACGCATAAATAGAAACACAACCTTAACCTGGAATATAAGTATTCAAATGCTAAACCAATCTGGTGATTCCGGTTTTTTAATCTCAATCAACCTATTATTGATTCCTAAATGCTACAAAACAGGAAACAAATAACCTGAAAAACTATCGATTAGAGGAAAAGTTTCTTCATTAACTAAACATTACGAACACCTTGTGTCATTTATCAATTTATTATTATAACGAAGGAAAATAATACACTCTATATACACTAATAACGTCATTAATATGATTAAAATTAATAAAATACTTCTTCTATTTCATAAAATAAGTGACCATTTTTTGCATATAAAGTCAAGGCGGTAGTAAATAAGTACATGAATAAAATTACGTATATTATTAACTCTTGCTAAATGGAAGAAGAAATTTCCTAATCTCACCCTAAATAACGACGACTCTAATTCTGTTTCTCCTTTTTTGATTCATAGACTAACGATGTAAGTTCCAACTCTAGAATAACTAATCCAGTCTTCCTTAGTTAAACTTAAACGATACCGCAAGAGACTTGGCACCTCATACATATATCAATCATTTATAATTATCCCAGTTTAATATTGAACAAGAACGAAATTGATTTATTTTCAACAAACCAAAACTCACAATTTTTATGATCGTAAATAATTCCAAAAATTTCCCTCGTTTAATTAAATAGCTGACTTACAAAATGACATGAATTGCTTGTCCAGCATCTAAGTTCGCTTTTACATGGAAGATATGGGTAAGAACGGGGACAAAACATTTCTGGGAGACAAAAGGAGGCTTAGAGATAAGCAAGAAGATGTGAAGGCTTTAGGAGATAGTGCCCAAAGGAGAATGAGAAGAAGAAGAAGAAAGATTTGCGATGGGAAGAAATAGTCGATAAGGAGACTGGATGAAAAATGAAATGATGGAGAAAAGGGATAGGGGAATACCGAAGAACTAGATAAAGGGACAGATGTGTAGAGAGAGATACGAAAAAGGAAAAGGAAATAAAAGAATGGAGAGAAAATAATTACGATGAATTTCACGGTTATCTATTTAAATTACCGCAATTTTCTGCTCGCCTCTTGTAAAAAGAGACATTTTCGTATTTTTCCTTTTTTCGAAAAATTAGCATATTAATTTCTGGCGTGGAGTAGCCATAAAAATGAAACGTATTTTGGATGCGAAAAAAATTTAACGACTACCCTTTTATGTACGACGAGCCCTATTTGAAATCAAGCTGAATAGCCTCTCAATTATAACGTGAATAATGAAAGTTGATATAAGGGTAACAAATGAATGTAATATTTAATGCGAAACGAAATCGAATTACTATGATGATCCTAATCCTTAACTTGATGGAGAATGGAAATTACTCAGTATGAAATTGAAGAAACCTCCCACGAAATTGGAGAGAGCTTAAGATCTATTTTTACTCACTCAAATACCAGGAAATAAATTCAAAACGCGTACTTTAATCATGAAAAACATTTTTCTACGGAAATGAACGGAGGTAATATATCACGTAATATTGCAGATGGACCTTTCTCTATCCCCAAAGATTTATACGTACACATTTTAATCCTTCGAAATAACGCTCCCTTTTACTTCAATTTGATTGAGTACGAAGCTGAAGTCCTTCCTTACCCTGAGTTATACTTAAGAAAATAAAATTATTAGGGCTTTAATCGGAATTTTCTATGAATAAATTAAGTCTAACGCAAAATAAATCTCTTACAGAGGAATCACGAGATATTAGGCATAAAGATGAACTCTGCTGAAATATAAACGTCAGTTAAAATTGTATCCTCCATTCGAGGTACGCAAAGCGCTGATGAAGTTTCGGATTTAATGCAGCAAACAATTGAAGAGCGCGAGAACGAGCAACGAGGCGCGAATTCCAGTAATTTTCCGCCATTGTGCCGTCCTATAAATACGAAATTTATCTTGTGTTTCCAACCATGAGCCAGATAATCCCTCCTCGAAAACTTTTCCGAAGCTCATCTAAAGCCGAAAGGGAACTTATCCTCCCCTCAGGAAAATATCGTCAAACCAAACAGAGGCATCTTTCGGAAATCTTTTGATACTGGCGCCGGCTAAAAAAAATCTCTGCACTGCAGCAAAGTTCATTTTTTGTGATCGAGGCATAAATTTCGGCCGAGAGAACCAAAAACGCCTGCGCGATAAATTCCGGAGCGGCAAAACTTCGCAGGAACTTAGACTCGTGTGGATGAAAAGCCTTTAGGCCATAGATTGGGCGATTCATCTGGAAGGCAGATGATGGGAAAAGCAGCTACAAAGTTTTATAAATGCGAGCGTAGTGAAGCACTGAGAGGTCGACGTGATGTATTGACGCTGTTTGTAAGCGTTGGTCCTTCGAGAGAGAGGCTAAAAGGAGTTCTATTGGGGACAGAGGGCATTCGGGGCCAAAGTCCTCTGAGCTGATAACTCCGATATCCATACCATCGGCTAAGAGATATTGAATCCAAGCCAGGAAGTGATATCTCTGATTTTTTGTAGTCGTTAGAGATGCTTTATGGGCGGTCAAGATTAGGAGCAAAAGATTACTGTTGGAAGAATGAATATCAGATTATCCTTCGGACCGAAATTTTGATTACGAAAAATATTTCCTATCTTCCCTTCCAGTTAGTAAAATATAGTTAGCGTCACATTATCATTTTCGTAAGTCTTGCAAGGATACTTTCTGCAAACTCAGCTTTCGCTTCATGGTAGTTCTCCATAATGAAGGAGAGTAATTAGTTACCTTTACTACAATATTAAAGGTAGAAGTAACCGATTATTCCCCCTCGTTTTATAAGGATTCCGAACCTAGGGCGAATTTTACCCACATACGTACAGTTTAGGTACCATTGCCTATAAGCGGATACCTAATGTCTGCCTTAACTTAGTTCTCTGTATCAGAAAAACTATAGAAGGAAAGATACCTCATAAGATATCATAAACAATATAAATAATTTAGAATAATCAACATGAATGACATTGAGTAATGATTACCAAATATAGGACAAATGAGTTGATTATTATTAATTAAAGATTTTTTACTATGTTCTTTAGTAGGAGGACAAGAAAAAAAGCTGCGTGTGTCAAAATGAAAAAATAATTAACATACCGTGAGTAGTATATCGAGTATAGACATATATGATCATCATAATGAAGATAGTAAAGGCATATATATACACAATGTACCGAGAATGGGCATAATCATAATTAACTATCAATCTTATTTTACTCTTCTATCCATACCCTTTAATATATATTTAAATCAATTCTGTTGCACATCAAAAATCAAAAACTATTTACTTAATTTTTCACACTAAACAGATTTATCAGACATTGAGATTTTGTTTCTTTTGAGAGCTGTACAGAATCTCCCGATGCTTTGTTTCAATTACTTATGCTATCTCCACGATAAGCAACATTAATCGACCGTGAAGACGCTGGCATTCATCGTAGCTAACGAAATTTTTGGTGCAAAGAATCAATACGCCATAATGAATGCATCCGAGCGTGAAGGAGAAGCGAAGGGTTTAGAGGTGAATTGAAGGCCAAATTCACTTCTGTTGTCCCTTGGCAAATTCACTTACCCGATACAATTACCGAGGGAAGGCTTCCGCACAGAAGATAATTTTAATTGAATGCCTCAGCTTCAAAGTAGAACGCTTTTACGTGCTAGAATTCGAACCTATATTTTAGTCTACTGGTGTACGTTTATGTTTTTTATAGAAAAAGATCCGGTATCTTTAAATTGAAAACACTAGACTACGAATCGTACATTGTGGATTTCATTTCTAGACATCTAGCACCGGAGATGTAATTATGAATAAATAACTTTAACATATGCATTGAAACAATGATTTTAATAGAAAAAACAGAAGGATTAAATCTTGGTCCAGCATAAAATGGATGCTGGGGAATAAATTCCAGAAAATAACTGAAACTTTCAAAGAAAAATGTGGTTTATGTGCGGAGAATAAAAACGACAAATTATTCGAATTATAAACGTCCCGATTTCATGAGCCAATGAAAGATAATAGCTCAACTATTAGAGCCTACATAAATGTAGCATTACTGTTTAATTAATAGATCCGAAATCATTTATTTCACACTCTCCAAAAAGAAATAAATCGTTGTTTACATCTTTTTAGGGCTAAATTTTTCTTTCAAAAAGTTTTGCTTAAAAAAATTTCTACAATAATATTTTTCGATAAATTTTCGAAACTCAGATTGTGTAATACTAAAGAAAATATTACCAGTAAACCAAGCAAAATTTTCAGCAAATTGTTAAGGATTTCATATTTTTAATACATATATTTTTTAAAAGTCCAAATCCCTCCGCCCGGCAATTTTTTCACGATATTATACAAATCTGCACGACACTCAAAGGATAAAATCTCTGTAACGATTAAATTCATTCAACCATCCCTTCAAATACTCTAAGATTATTTACCACCCACACACAAATCCTAAACGAAAAACCTAACCGATTACGCTCACCATATCCGATATCTTCCGCATTTTATTGGAACTAGACGAGAGAGAGAGGATGGGCAACTGGCACATTTCCGCCCGAGATCGCCCCTCCGATTCAGATGGGGAGTTTAGGAGGGATCTGTGCCCGAGATTGGTTGCAATATTTCCTGGATACGTGGATCGGCACGCGTCTCGTAAAAATCTAGATCCTTCCTCGAATTCCCGGTCACGACCGCACTCTAGCGGGAATTATTTTCGCGTTCCAAATGCGCATCGGATCAGACGGACTCTGTAGCATATCACGAGCCCACCAATGATGTTTTCTCTCGGAAAAAAAACGACGGTTCATGAATCCGACGTAAAAACAGAGGCGGGGGAATCTCGACGCCCTATCCCATTACTTCTCGCGAAGGGACAAGAAAAGAAAAGCGCAAATCTCTCGCGTGCGGATGTCCCGGTGACGCAACCGACCGAATATCAATCTGCGAGGAGATTAGGCTTAAACGTAGCGTGGAGTACTGTCGAACGGTTAATCCCTCTCGTAAACAAAGGCTTTCATTAAAATTCCGTTTCGATGTGTGCGAAATGAAAGGGGGAAATGCATGTAGACGCATGGGAGCGTTGGTGGATTTCCGATGCCCTACGAAATGAGGTTACGTGTAAAAATACCGTCGAGAGAGAAATGAGCGACAAACCGCTGCACGTGGACGTTTGTTTAACTAAATTTCCTAGAACTATACCATAGATAAACCCGCCATTATGTTACCAGAATATGATATATATAAAAGAGCAATTTTCGTATCAGTATGCGATTATCCTTTCGTTTATACGAATAGTTAAAACCGAAAAATAATAACGAAAGATTTTTTTATAAGATCAGATAAGTTCGTACTAGAATTTCTATGAATTGGGTTTTCAGTATTTAAA
Organism: Pantala flavescens; assembly: GCA_020796165.1. Classification (NCBI taxonomy): domain Eukaryota; kingdom Metazoa; phylum Arthropoda; class Insecta; order Odonata; family Libellulidae; genus Pantala; species Pantala flavescens. Next base: position 19,175,947 of record CM036879.1, on the reverse strand, counting down.
AATTGACTCTACGTTTTATATTTTTACCCCTACCTTCACTCATTTAATAACCTTATGATATTCCAAAATATTGCTTAAAAAAAACCTAAAAATTTACTTAATGAAAGTTTCTGAGTTTAATTCACTATCGTAAAGATTGGCAAATCGTAAATTAAAACCAAAAAGGGTTAATTTACAATATTCTGAAGTATAAATGGGACAATTGAAAGACCGCGAATATATAACTAATTAATTAAACTTATTCTCGAGTCTTGTGTTCCATCTTTGCCTCTAATGGCACTTCTTGACGAACAAATTATACAATGACGTAACGAGGCTTTTCATTAAGTAAGACTGGTTTCAAACCTGATAAACTTCTTGGTGCTCTATTACAATCCAAAGTTAAAGGCAAGATATCAGTTATTTTCATAATTGGTCAGTCAGTATTATGATTATATATTATTTATATTTATGTAGAGATAGTGATGTTTGCTATTGACAAAGAAAAAGCCTAACATTAGAAATATACATATTGATGCTCTATTACGATTCAAGGATTAACGAAAGGTTTCAATGGGTCTATGATATTGCTAGGAAAAGCAAATATTCTCTCCCATTAAATCTGCGATTGAGCCAATAAAATGAAAGATTAATTTTCCTGAGCCGTCCATTAAAAGGAGTAGATTTAAACCCAGGCGAACGTTGGATTCCGATTCATCATCGAATCCTTTCAAGCGAATTGAATGCATAGCGAAAACCCATGTCAAAAGATACCCCAAAAGAATTTATTCACCGAATCTATTTAATTCACTGCATTACATTTAATTTTTAATTTTCCAGGATTAAGAGTGAATATTTATTACGTAAATAAAAAACTATATGCGTCAAGTGACGTCATAAACAACTTTCCCGCTTAAAATCAGATCTTAAATTGAAGCAATTTCGAAAGGAAAAGCGATACAAAACCCGGGAACCTTAATTTGGGCTAAAATATATACATTAGCACCATCTGAGAACCAGAACCAGAGAGGATTAAAATGGAACCTTAATTGAGGCAAATTTCCAAGTCGTACGTTACATTAATTCAGAGACCATTTCATTATCTTTCGCATTCCAAATTTAATTCATGCTAGCGGAGTCTTAAAACTTGATAATTTGAATGCTTAAAAACTTTTGCTTCTTTTTCGAATTCGATTCTAAACTCTTTTAGTGTATAGAATCAACGTAAGGGCACATTATGCACGAAAACGCGTTTTTCTTCATTAAGCACGTCTTTGAATTATTTGATCGAACATCTATCCTTCCTAACGTACCCAATTCTTATAGTAAATGAGTTAAGGTAACATAACGTAGTAAAATACGCTGTCCAGATTACACCTAGGAATCAACGTAGGTGAAAAAGAAGTCTTATAGGAAGTGAGAGAACTGGGTTCGAGTCCCGGTCCAGTTGAACTTTTAGCACATCCTTTACTCTTCGATTTAGTCTTGAATCTACGTCGGGCAATATTGGGCATTCGTCTCCTAAAACAAAATTAATATAAACTTATTTATACATGCATTCGTACATAAAATTCACACACAGTTTCCTGCGACGTACTACCCTGTGATCATCCCAATTCAATCTCCCGCTCCAGACTTTCCTCTCGTCTTATTTACATGGACCCATCGGTGGATTGATCCCGTCAGCAGTTGGAAATCAATTGGAAGCGAAACGCATCTGTACCTTAATTCGAGCCTCCCCAATTAAAGGCATGAGTCGCCGATGGACGGGAGGAGAAACCGGGGATGGTCATCGATCCTACGTTAACAACGTTTTCTCCTGCTCTCCCATCCCTTTCACCGCTTATTAGCCTCCATTTCCTCTTTCTGTCTACCTTTCCTAATCCTTCGCTGTAATCAATCTCTCCCCGAAATCCCCTCTTTCTCTCACCCACTACGCACGGCGGCCATAACCGATTTTAAGAGCTGCGGGAGAGAGAGGGGTGCCGGTAACCTAGGAGACAATGAGGGATGCTGGGCGAATATTTTTACCCGAACCAGTGCCAGCTGGAAGAACGGTATGCCTTCCCGGTCAAGACGGATGACTCGACTTAGCGAAGATGACGCGTATCCCAAAGGGGCGGGGAAAGAAAGTTTTCTCTCGCTTAAGCGTCGGGTCGGTGGAAAGTTCTCGCGATGATGTAAGCCGTAAAGGGGTAAAAGTATCCATTCTCGTGTTGGGATTAAGATCTCGTTTGCCCGAGTAAGAAAACGCGGAGTAATTAACCGCGGTTCAGTTAATCCCGGGGAAAGCACGAACGTATCTCTCGTACGGCTGATAAGTCCGATATTTTACGTCTCAGAAAGCCCTGCGATGGCTTCTCGCAAGAAAATCGAGGTGCCGGGAACCCGGGTATTCCTTAAACGGGGTGATTTAAACTTTATTTATAACTTAGTTAAAAAGCGCGACCTTTTTCAAGATTCCAGATAGTTCCAGAATAAAACATCTCGGTTATATTTTAAATCACATCAGTTTTTTGTTTACGTATCGTTTTTTTCAGTTTTCCATTGATCGTCTTTAAATTAAACCGATAAAAAAAATAAATGAAGCAACTACAGGGAACAGCTACAAAATAAGGAACGATTCGCTGGCAAGATGCATCTGTTCTATAATCAAGATCGAGTTTTTCGAAATACGAATAAGCTCATGCTATAATTCTATTCTCTAGGTGCATTTCCATAATGGCGCGAAACTTCTATCTCTCTCATACTTAGGAATAAGATTTAAGAACGGTATTTTCGCAAAGTTCCTATCTGGCGGCTCTACAACACTGCATGGTGGATTGAGAAGAATAAATCGAGAAGATACTACGCCTTTCTTACGAATACTAATGGCTTCCCGCATTCCAGAGGCTAATGTACACCGCGGTTGAAATTCATGCGGCGAGAAAATAATGATGCGAAATTAAAGCATAAGGACAAAGCTATGTGCTATATTCCATGTCAATAACTACTGACCATGAATAGGAATAAAAAATCAATTAATACAAAATAATTTCTAGAAGTCGGGGTTTTAATGGCATCAGAAAGAGTTTTTTATTAATTTATAATATATAATATTTAATTTTTGCCATTATTTTTTCCCGATATTTTTCCTTTTGAATTTATGCCCCACTGGGGGATTTTAAGTTCCAAAAGTGAGCAAAATGTGCCTCGACCGTGTAAGAGAATAAAATATTCTCCTTTAGACGCGTAAAACCGTAAAAAAATCTATTCTAAGAATAATAATAAACCTTCGCTAAAATATACGTTATACGTCAGCAGTAACACTTAGTTCCATGAGTACGCATGAAAGGGAATAGACGAATTCTTTTCTAAACCATCTCTAAAAATATACTTAAAATAATGGTCTCGTAAAACATCCGAACAAATTTGAGTACTAAATCTTTCCACATTTCTATTTTTATTCCCTTCTATAGCTCCTATTTTCAAAATTCCATCATTTGTTCTCGTAAGCCACGATGAATCCGCACAAGCTGAAAATTCAATGACAACGAATAAACCACGATAATGCATCCGTAACGAAATTAACAATCCCGGATTCCCACAAAAGAACAAACTAAAACCCATTAAGAACGGGAATAAACATTGTTCAAAACCCAATATAATATGATTACCTCTCTTCTGTCTACCTAAATTCCGCCTACCGGCGATGCTAAGGGTGACCGATTAGAGAAATGCTGAGTTGAGAACAGTTGGACCCAAATTCGGTGGAAGTAAAGAGAGATGTAGAGAAAACCCTGTAAATGTGAACAACGCTAAGGGTCTCGAAGAAAATGTTAGGGTATATAGATGAAAGAAAATGCGATAGAAAGAATTGGAGGAAATCCGATTTACGAAAAGAATATGCAGTTATTGGATAGGAAGCGAAAAAGGTCCGTTAGTGAAAGTCCGTGTAAAATCGGTTCGAGGAAACAGGCTAGACATGTGAAGAAGGCTAGATAAGGTGAATTCCGGAAAGGTCAACAAGAAAGGAATAAACTCCGAACATAGGTTAGAGAATTTAAATATATAAAATCAATGTCAAACCTATTAAGAATTAAAGCAGAAATATTATTTGTTTGCCTGAACATACTTCATCTATTTAAAGGAACTGGGTAATTTTATAGTGGTTCCGGAAATGGTTTTCGGATCTAATGTTATAACTGAAATTTTCTACTTATGCTACCGAACTACGAAGCATGAAATATTTTTCTTCTTATTGTATAAATAAGATTCAATCGATAGTTTTTTAACTTGAGTCATCGCTGATAAAGGCAAAAGTTCAAAAAGCAAATTTTCTGACTTAATTAAAAAATCGGACGACTTTTCGCAAGAAAGATGAACACGATTTCTCCGGAAATTTAAAGAAAAACAAACACTTTAAGAATAAAAATCTTCCGTTAATGAAGATTCAAGCAGAACACTTGAAAATGATGGTTCGTTGGAATAAGTAGCATATAATTAACAATTAGTAGTAAAGTACATATATGAAAAAAATCTCACTCTATAAAAGTAGTTTCTTTCCTGAACATTTCGCTTTAAATAAAAATTAGAACCTTAGCGTTAATTATTCACATATTTGAATTTAAATACCTTCTTAGAGAATGCGAATGAATGAGATATATGTGCATGAGAGCTAATAAAAAAAACGAGAAAAATTTTAAGGCTGGCAATTCCACACAGTAAGGCCATAACGGAGAGAAATATTTCGCCGAAATTTTTCAGCGGCATTTTTAAAGGAAGATAAGGGGGAATGGCACAGCATGTTCCGAGGAAACGCAAGATATGAGTGGGATAATTAGAGAATGAAATGATGGATGAAAAACAAGACGAGTAGGAAATGGAACAAGGAAAAGAGAGAGGATGAAATTACGCTGAAAGAAACGGAAGAGGAAGCCATGAAGATTTTGCAAACGAAAGAGATGACGGCTCGGATGGATAATGAGACAACACGAGAAGAGGAAGAAGAGAGAGAGACGGTGATTTGCGCAGTTATACACTCCCGAATTTTGCACGAATGGAAAGAGGTTATAAAGCAGAGAAGTATGGAGAGGGTGAAGAGATATATTTAAAGACTCTATGGTCCAAATATAGTTTGGATATCTGACGAATCGCTAACGGACCGTTTTAAAAAAGGAGTCCATAAAAGAGAGGCGAGAACGCGAGAGATGGAATGCATACATTTTTATGAGCTCGAGAAAGAATTTAGAATACATGAGGAGGGGGAGATTTTCAATGAAAGAGATATGGAATAAAGAAACGGAATGTGGGAATATGAGGATCGACGAGGTTTGAATGTTTGGAAAAATTGCCTGGAATAAAATTGAAAGATGTTTGTCGACCACCAATGAGATGTGCTTCTTTAAACTTTTCGAGCCACAAGCCACTCTCGGAAGATTTTCCTTGGAACATTACTCGTTTTCCAAATATTAAGAATCTTCTTAACAATAACAAAATAAATAATCATTAATATTTTTAAATGCGGATTACTAATTAAATTATGCATTATCGATATGAATTAGACGAATATATATACGTCATTACTGAGAACATTTTTTCTAGTAAAACATAAGATTAGAAGGAATAAGTAGATGAGAACTAATGAGTTGCATCCTAATCACTTATGTAAACTAAATCAGAAGCAACATAAAGTTCGGGAGTAGATTTCTTTATGAGAAATAACCTCTTAACCAATTCCTAATAAACTCTTAAAACCTTCCACTTTAGATCTCCAAAAAAGTCTAATTTATTAGATCTATCAATTAACATCTATGAAATTCGTGTACTCGTATACGCGATTGGAGAATTTTTTTAGATCCATTCATTTTTAAAGGCTTTATATTAGGTAGAGCTCTGACTATCGATGCATAATTTCGTCTGCCTTTTTACATTTTTTAAGAACGGTGTATCGGAAAAAGAGATTGCCTTCCATTGTAACCTCGGTTCGGTCATTTTTCACTCTATAATGAAGACAAGAGAGATTTTTATAAGGAGCTTAATTAAAGACAAAGGGGAACAAGGAGAAAGAGACGGGATTTAGATAAGGTAAATGATTTTTGGTCCGCAAAATAAGGAAGGGAGGATAAATCGGGTTGCAGCTAGTTAAGTGAAAGGCAATACTATAGAAACGTGTTTCTATGGTATTAATCGCTAAGAATTAATTCTTTAGGACCGCAAACTATACACACGAGCGTATGAGGGTCATTTACATGACAAATACAAAGGATCATACTGAAAACCAAATTTTTGTGGTTCGAATTTATTAGCTAGCTCTTTGACCCATGCCTTATAATCATGCGTTCTTCAGCTTCTTTAGAAACGATACCTTTTCAATATCATTTATTTAAAGCATTTTTAATTTTTTATTGACTTTTATAAGACCATTCTGATGAATTTATCTCTTTAACTGCTCTTATTACCAGTTTTATATTTAAATTTGCACTAATTAGATTGTAGACGTAATATGAAATTTCATAAAAAATTTAGATACAGGTACTGAAAATTCATAAAGTCGAAAATCGGATATGAATAAAATTACAGTTAAATTTGCTTATATTCATATCATAGAATTGATACTCTAATGAAGAAAGTTATACATCGAAACAGATGTATGGAAACATATTTGATGGTGCATCGCACTAATATGAAAAATATGTTCATGAAAAGGAAAGAGGAAACAATATTTTGCTAATTCATTTAAAAAATTAATGCATTGAACACGATAATGCAAAGTAAAATTATAAAATACATTAGCAATATATAGCATGTAAAAATATTTACACCGAAGAAACATTTACAACACGTTTAAGATATACGTTAATGATGATGCTCGAAATTTTTCGAAGTTTAGATATTTTGCACGTTTAACCAGAATAGAACGTTGGATCGCTTGTCACGTAGACGAAGTTCCCAAACGGAAACCTTTGGATACGTAGGAGATGGAAATGTAACGGTGCGGAGTAGTCAAAGGCGTGTTGCGACAATTCTAGTTTGTTCGTACTTGCTTCCCTTAAAGAAACGTCACAAAGTTTTGAATGGGCCAAGCGATAAAACTTCCTCCGTGGAAAGAAAAGGAACCATGGTGTGCGTCTGCGAAATCTATTACAGCGAACTCTGCGAACGTTTCTTGAAAATACTCTTATACATGACTCAGAATTGTAGGAAATTCGATGGATTGTCCCTTTAAAGATATGCATGTAAATAAGATCGTTCTTGTAAGCTGGAATTATTTAAATTTAGCGAGATAAATCGAAAAGGTTTATATTACTCTAATATTCTACACCTTCACAGTATTATATCACCCATATTATAAACCTTCACAGTAATATCAACATATGATTTCCGAAATAAATGTTTTATCGATAAATTTTGAACTCAGTATCTTTCAGTATATTTTAGGTCGTTTTTTCTTAAAATAAACCTCTTATTAACCTCTATCATCAATCTGTTTATTCTTTATAGCGATTACGATAAATATCCCTTCAGTTCTCTAAATCCCACAGTCTAATTTTCGGGAAATACTAAGATTCAATAAAAATGTATCCTTTTTAAATTGACTCTTATATTACGACTCTGCTAGACGTTACAAATTTCTAAGCCATTTATTTTCAACTTGGAATGCTACACAATAACGTATTGTGAATCTCTGCTCGTATTATTTTATAATCCTAAATATGCATTCCAAACATTATTGTACGCCTTTGAATTTCAAACCGTCATCTATATTCCATTTGACAATATTCTACGTACTGTTGAAAGTTGGAATTGAGACAAAATTTCGAAATATATTTCTTATCGTATCTAATATAAGCCTCCACATGGCACACGTATAAGCCAATGGGAGGGCGGCGATATAAAAGGTAGCTGCGTAATGGAACCAACTTGAGTTCAGGTAACTCTTAGCGTCTCTCGTGCTTTACGCTTCTCATCACGAATGAGATGAAACATTTTGTTACGATTTCATCAACCTTTCCACCCTCTATCTTTCCATCAACCATCAACGTGCAACCCTCTTTATGTTTTTGAAGATAAAAGGCCTGATCTACTCATCCTCTTGCTCTAAAAGCGAGAATAAGTTTTCCTTTTAAACGCGTTTATTTTAATACTCTTCATCCCTCCCAATAAACGAAGGTATCTCATCTTCATTTATTCCAATCATTTCTGTATTTCATTACTCTGTGCGTGCCGAGTTTTACTTTATTCTCCACTTACTTTATGCTTTATTCGAAAGCCAACATTTAATCTGTCTAACAAGAACACAAACAAATACTAACGTTTCATCCGCTGAAAGAAGAACTACGTCTCTAAGTTCAGCCTCTCGTGGCGAAGAATACAACCAACCTAATTACTTTCAAATCCCTGGGCGCAAACGAATTCATACGAACGTCAAACATAGAGAAACAGTAGCGAGAGCGTTCTCCGTTGGAGACAGACGGCACAAATTGGGGTACAGAGAGAGCCACAGGTTAACATGTGCGAGACGTGACTTCCCGAAAAGTCGCATTGAATTATCCTAAGTGGGTCGTAAGCGATTCACGACGCGTGCTCGTTCTCATTTCGATCACGCGGGGACCGCCGCTTCGGCTACCCGTTCCGCTGCATTAAGTAGTCTTCCGTGCGATGGAGACATCTTTCCTTCACCATGAGGTGAGTGCACGGATGGTCGTATAAGAGCGGTGGTGAAAAAAAACCGAGGGCGTCTTTTTGCTGTGGAGAAGCACATCGCATTAATATCGGGAGATTAAAATTTGAAGATGGAGAGGGATTGGAAGGTGGTGAAAGGAGGAGTATGGGGAAGGGGGGGTCCTAGGGTATGCCGAAGGAGGGGGGGTCCTTGGGGTCGCCGGATGGGGCCCCGGGGGATGAAGAGAAAGACGGTGGATCGGATGGATGGGCGTACGGTGTGACGCGGAGGATTAAGGGAGGAAGTGACGATGAGGAGTAATGAGTGCGTGTGGGGAAGGACCTCTGAGGAATTTATGGGCTCCTGAAGGAGGGCAAAAAGGCTTGGCGCGGAAGTAGACTTAATTGAAAATGTGCGATATGTTAAGAAAGTCCGTTGAAACGTTCCTCCGCCGAGTTTTTTCTCGCGTCCGGTTTCCTTACGATAAGAGGATTTCGATCATTAATCTAATCTGAAAATTATTTTTTTGGTTGATTTCTCTCGAAACAAATGAGTAATCCTGTAGCATCATTTTTATTTTATATGTAACTTTACGATTTTTTACACATAATCTTTGTCTCAAAATTTCTATGATGTTTTTTAATTGCGCACTATATTTAAGATGATTTAATCATCTTATGATGACACTTGGAAGTATCTTGGTTGTCCCACATTCTTGATACATAATTTTTATGCGAAAACTATTCTAAATATTTGACTTATTGAATATTATTAAAGGAATTTTATAATACTATTTACCTAAACCTTTGGTCTGTTCTCAAAAACAAATATTTCAAATATATATTCCTATGTTTTTAAAAAGTTATTAGACGCTATATAAGAGCTATTAACAGTCTTACCACGCCAAAGAAAGCGGAAATTTATAAACCCATTGTCCACGTGGCTTATAATAAGCGGAAAAATGTTTGCTATAAATTTATAGCACTCCCAAACATAATAAATGCAGCAATCATATTCAGAATTTTCACTTTTTAATAATACCACAAACCATCGCTAGATGTAGGCTAATGGAATTCATTACATCAAAACCTGGGTCATGCGCGTTCACTAGTTAGTGAAATTGCAATAAAAAATCCATTAGTTAAAAGTTAATATTCTTCATTTAATTTACAGTTTTTAAATGTATTCACATTGTTGTTCGGAATAATTATACCTAATTATTTCCTCGATGAACAACAGATACGCTATTTGAAAAGAACTCCATAACATATGAAACATCATAGTTACATCTTTCGAAAATATCATTTCTATCTAATAAGCCACATATATTTCATTAAGAACCGTAATAATGGAACCATTGAAAAATCATTTTATCCATCTCATCGGTGAAATGACACGAACGTTTGCACTTCATTCAATTATTCATGAATTTATTCATATTGACTCGATTCCAATTCTTATTAAAATTAGCAATGCATTACATACATCACTATATTACGAGGGTTGCAAATTCGGTATCAATTTAATGACCAATTGTCCGTGACGATTTTACAAACGCGTTATGGCAGACAGAGGGTAAACAGGAAAACTATTTTTATATTGAAGAGGTCGAATAGGTATTCCAATTAATGTATTTTCCGAACGAGATGACGATGCATTCGCGGTAAACTTTGAAATCGTCGCTGAAATTACGTGCTTTTTGCGAAAGCTGTATTAATTCAGTGCAGTTTAATTAGAGTCTCACATAGAGCATAACCGAGTTCTATATTTCCATCAATTTGACATTCTATTTCCTCACTCAGAAAACTTTACCTTAGTTAAGCAAAGCGACACGGATTGATAAACGTGTTCATGTACGAGTTTCAATTTCCTTTTGTAGCTTTGAAGATATACGTACATATAAAAATTGACTAATAAAATATACGAAAAAAATTTATCTCGATAATAAGAAATCAATTATGGACATACGTCAGAATAAAATTACCATTTTTTTGAACCATATATTATCTTTCCCTTATAGAGTATTTAGGCATTCATATCTCCGAAAACTTTAATTCGATACTGAGCTATGTTACTGATATTCTCAGATATTCTAATTCTAATTTTACATGAACCTCATACTTTTCGTACTTGACTACTCTCCATAACTTCTTGATAATTTTAGTTCTTCGATCACGTTATACTTTGCAAAGCTAAAAATAAATGTTTTCTCTCTATTCTTATAGGGGCTAAAATGGCTAAGCTTGTAATATCCTGTAATTTTTTCCTATTAATTCTAATCTGTAACACATGTAAAAACGAAAAAATAGTCTGCTGACGAAGATAATTCATCTTATATTCGCATTAAATAAAAATGTATGCTATCCATCATTTTAGCCTAGAATTGAATCTACGTTGAAAAGACGCCAAGAATATTATAGCGATGTATTTGAAGAGCAAATGACTATGTACTCATCAGTGGTAAAATACAACGCTCCCTTTCACAAATATATTAAGAGATACTTCCTTCGTCGAAAGACTAGAATCATTAATAATTATTGTATCGATTCCTTATAAGTCAAAATTAACAGAATATCTTTTTTTCTTTCCGCAGAGAGCATCTCAATCCAGTCTCCAGCTACAACTGGCTCCATCTCTAGAACACCAAACGGCTGCTATGTTATCGATATTAGAAAGATACAAATGGCACCAGTTTTCCATAGTTACCAGTCAGATAGCCGGACACGATGATTTCGTTCAAGCGATAAGAGAGAGGATACTGGAAATGCAGGATGTATTTAAGTAAGTAACCCTTATTATATTGCCTTATTATTGACTGCGCTGGAGATATTCGTAAGGGACATACGTGATTTATAGATTTGGAAAAAATATTTTTAAACAAGTAAATATTCTTTAATTTTAAATTGTAGTGATTATTAGATAATGTTGCTAATTATATATATAAATTGTTTCTTTAATTAAGGAAACATCTAAATTGACAATTAAACCTATAAATATGAATAATGGATATTTTTAACTAATAATGACCTTGATCATTAATTCAATGAATCGTGAAAAATATGGTGAAATGGCCAAATTTACTCAATACCTTTAGTACTACTTTTTCATACTAAATAAACTTAGAAAACTAAGTAACTTCCTAACAACCATAGCTCCCTTCCGTAAAGTTGAGCTTGATCATACCAATTACAGACCATATTACTGACTAATATGAACTAAAAAGTTCAAAAACTCTATAAGACTCGAGAAAAACTTAGTGGTTCTACATATAATGAAAGATAACAGCGAACTTCGTTAGGAATATATAACCCCAATTTACTGGTATCCGTTACGAAAAGTTGTTCGAACCATATCTACAAATAAACAATAATAATTCCCAAAAAAGAGCAATATATTTGAGACAGATAAGTAATATATCTCATCTCATAAGTAATCCTCTTAAAAAAGAACAAAAACATCCTACGTTTCTTTCGAGATTTTTTAGAAAAGTTCCTCACGTCTTCACCACTTCCTAGAGCAGGAAATCCCCCCTAGGGCATCCACTCATAGAAACTTTTTCGTACTCAGAACTCGAGAATTTATTTGGGAAACTTTTCACAAGCGTTAAAGTCATAAAACGTTGATGACACGTGTTAAAGTCCGTTCCGAAGATGGTTATCGACCACAGAATCACTGGAGAGAGAGAAAGAGGGACCTCTCGCCGAAAGTAATTTATTTCCCTTCGCAAAAATAGCCCGAGAGTTTATTAACTGCTTTATTTTCGACTCCGTCATACCCTGCCCTTTGAACACAACGACTCTCTTTCATCGTGAGGATACGAGTGACAAAGCGATGAAATTGAAAACCCCGGATTCCATTAAAAATCCCTCCCTGCTGATATCCAATCTTCCATTCCGTCTTTTTTTTTAAATAGGTTCACGATTCTCAACGCGGTGTTGGTTACCAAACCCTCCGACCTCTCCGAGCTGGTCAACTCCGAGTCCCGAGTGGTGCTGCTCTACTGCACCAAAGAGGAAGCCCTGAAGATACTTTCGGCGGCTGCAGACTACCAGATTACGGGAGAGAACTACGTGTGGGTCGTGGCGCAGAGTGTGATCGAGAATAAAACGCCCTATCCGCAGTTTCCTATCGGAATGTTAGGTAAGTACACTGAAAGACTCCATCGACAATGTTCTCTACTACCAGTTGAAAACGGTCTATCATAATCCTAATGCTATAACACTATCTAAGGTTTAGAATATCGTGTCTGGTTCAACGTATTCAATGAATTCGATTTATTCCTAGCTAAAGATAAATTAAACTATTGAAAATCCCATAAGTTTTTTATTTTAAACTTGAATTAAATAATTTGAGGGTTTTATTTTGGTTAAATCAACATACTATTCACTCAAAAAAAGAAAAGTTTTTCAGGAGATATTCCGCTTGAAACAATCTAAAATAGACATTTTACAATACTTATATTAGCATATTACATTCATTGTATTTTTAATTGTTCTAAAGACGTATTATATCATCAATAACACTAATGAATTTGAATAAAACTCAAAATTAAATAAACATATAATTCAAATTAAATTTAACTCGAAAACTTAAGAAATATGTTTTTAAGTGAAAGTTATATACTCCTTTTCAAAAGATACTCGTATTTTGTTTAGTTACAATTATTTCTCTGTTCTATTGCATTTACTGGCCATATTTTGGTAGTAATGAAACAATTATTACGCATTATTAATATAATTCAAATATATATCGAGGGTTTATACATTAAATATAGCTGCGTGTATACATTCACACCGATATGCTATCAATAAAGCCAATAATCTAACAAGAGGATGTAGAAAATATATACGAAATTACTCCTTTCCCTCACTTGTGAGCTGAATTCATGGATTTATGAAAGAATTTAAAGGCGTACATTCCTCAATATCCTTTGCAGTTTGAATTGTTGGAAAAGTAACGTAAAAAGTAAAATAACGATACATAATAATCTTGTCAATTATACCAAATGATATAGCGTAAACTATATATACATAAAATAATTCAAACGAAAATATTTTATTCTTTCCAAAAATTTCACCGTTTGAGGTAAGATAAAAGGGAAAACCCTCTATTTTTCCTGCGAATGATGCCGCTCACCACCCCACCCAACATCCTTCTCCTTCCACCGTAAGCTCTCAGTTGATGCTCGATTTCTGCTATAGCCAGAAGCCACGTAAGGGACGAATTCACTTTCGATTTTCCGAAAGAGCTCTCACAATACCGTTATTAGGAATGCCGAATGCGTTAAAGCGAAGTTCCATTCACAGATGCGACTTTTACTGAAAGCCTCTCTCGAGACGGATACGTGACGTTTTTGCCTTTAGTGATGACGTCAAACGCGGATTATTATTTCAAAAATGCTAAGTTACGAGCGACGATAGCTTATCCATTCTGCGGTTATATACTCCGAAATAGATACGTACACTTGAAAGAGAAAAACTCACGAAATGGGAAAGTACCTGTACCGCATATGAGGGAAAAACTACAAAGAAGTAGCTGCTTAAATGTTAAAAATTATGATTCAAAGAAAAATTACAACGTCGAAAAAATCAAAAAAAGACAAAATTAACATATCGGTGCAAATATAGGAAAAATAGGATGAGAGAAACCCAAAATTGTTTAAATAACCATAGTAACACTACGATACAAAAAACAAAACTTACCGGCGATGATAATAGAAAGTAAATAAACCATTTGTAAATAACAACAATTCCTTACAGAGGCTTTTGTTGTAATATTAATGTAATTTCGGACGATACAAATTAGTTTGATAATTTAAATTGATGTCAAAATGATAGTACATATGAGAAGGAACAGTGAAAAAAATGTGATGGGAAGGGTGGGAAATGGAAAATGTTGTATAAATTGGAAGATTGATAAGCCAATTTTAATGTTATTGATTTAAATTGGGAGTTAAATATTCTATTTTTATGGTTATTTCTATTACATCTCGATTTAAATTTGATAAAGATAGCTTTGCAAATGTGACATACACGCTAAACCGACTTAATAGCGATTGCTTGGATATTATTAATCGCACTTACTGTAGCCATAAAAACATTCGAAGTATTTCTAAGCCGAATTTTTCAGTTATAGACGTAAATTTATGTGAGACTCAACAAAAAATTCACATCTGCTAAACGATGCCACATCATCCTCTGATGTTCGAACGTTATGAGCACCTTCCTATCCTTTTGTTGAAGACGATATGACGCCTGTCCCATTTCCTTTACCATTCTTTCCGTTCTGCTCCATTTAGGTGTCCACTTCGACACCGGAATGCCAAGTCTAGTGCAAGAGATAAGCACGGCCATCAAAGTGTACGCCTACGGAGTGGAGGACTTCATCAATGATCCACGGAACGAGAAACTATCGCTGAATACGCAGCTTTCGTGCGAAGGAGCCGGGGACTCCAGATGGAAAGTTGGAGACCGGTTTTTTAAGTAAGGCGATTTGACTATGGCAAACGGAACACGATCTCGGATTTCGCATCATCTTTAAATTTGCACTCTAAAGGAAAACTTTTTATTAATCTACTGTGCAATTGTTATTAAATATAATTCTATATTAAATTTTAACTCTCCAAGTACTTGCGGAGTAGTTAGCATGTTAGTAGTAGCACGTTCTAACGCTGAGGTCTCGGGTTCAAATCCCGACTGAGGAAGAAATTTTCAACCTCTCAGAGTTGATGCTTGTGAACGTCCATTGTGAAGTTTAGAACCACACTGCAATTGTATTTGTCCAGAAAGTGGACCTTTGTTTGGTCTTAGGCAATAAATAAATAAGTTGATAAAAATTAAAATTTACATTGAATGTAAGTGATGAAAATGTTTTCGAGATTGAAATTTGAATTACTACGAATACATCAACGGCATACCTAAATCCATTATCTTAGTACCTCGAAAAAAAAATTCCTTCGTCTTGTTCATATAACCATAAAATTTCGGATGAAAGTCGCTTACAGACCTTTCTGATTACGTAACGTAAAGTAGAAAACATCCATTAGTCACATGAAGACATCCTTCTGGAAATGGTGAACTCAAGCAAACGACTCTTTTACAGGTACCTGAGAAACGTGAGCGTCGAAGCAGAGCACGGAAAGCCTAACATAGAATTCACACCGGATGGAGTTCTAAAAGCAGCAGAATTGAAGATCTTAAATCTGAGACCGGGCGTTAGCCGACAGCTGAAATGGGAGGAGGTAAGATCCATGCAAGACGTCACCGATCTTCATTAATTTTTTTCTATTTTCATCATACAGAAAATATTGAACTATACACAAGAAATAACGAACTGAAATGACAAGGATTCGAACCCGGATATCCCAACGTCCGAGTTGCTTAGGGATATCCTGAATCGAGTTCCAGCCATAAAAAAAACTTTTCAATTCCGTCATTTCTTGAGCATTTTTAAAGTAAAATAACTTTCCTCCATTTAAATTCAATCCTTTAGCCTAAAATTACACATTTTAAACACTCAAAAGTTTGAGCTTTCGTTTTAAAATTCGCAAATCTTTCATCACGTGTTCCATCTACTTCTTGAAAACGCCATTATTTTGATTGAATTCATTCCGTGGAGGAATTCGATATGATTTTCATATAAATAGAAAAAGAACTGTAACTCATCCCTATTCTATCTCCCGACAGATCGGCGTGTGGAAGTCCTGGGAGAGAGAAGGTCTAGACATAAAAGACATCGTGTGGCCGGGAGGAAGTCACACTCCGCCTCAAGGTGTTCCCGAGAAGTTCCACATGCGCATAACGTTCCTCGAGGAGCCACCTTACATTAATGTTGCTCCACCAGATCCCATCACTGGGAAGTGCTCCATCAACAGGGGCGTCCTCTGTCGATTTGCCGCGGAAACGGACATGAGCGGGTGAGTGAACATCCCGTACGCCTACTTACTTTTGTTCAAGTGGTTCTTTACGTTGTACGATATCAAAATGACCAGAAATAATTGTCTAAAAATTACTCGTTGAAAGCATTAGATATCTATGCCACTAAAATACAATGAAAATCAAACAAGAAACTATTAGATGAAATACGAAAAGGACAGCTGATTGAATCAGAAACCAAATTATAAAAAATGAGATATAAAGACAAAGAATTAATTACTCTATTACCCTTCCCCAGTTAACTGCAGCTTAAATAAATTGGCATAAAAATACATCTTATTAATTTTCATAATCTTACGGAATCTATTTCTATAAATGAGCTCAATTTGATATCTATAGATGAGCATCACGGAGTAAATTATAAACAAACTACAAACATTTATTAATTTCCAAGGTCCCCAAATTCTTATAATTTCCTTAGGTAATAATAGTCTACCTCGGACAAATTTGGCAAACATATTCATTTTTAGGGTTTCTCATTCGTTTATTCGAAAATTAGTACCACTAACCATGGTAAAAATCGAAAATGAAAGCGCGATGTTAGGTCGGACATCAAAGCTGATCTTTTAGAGTTTTTTTCATCTCATCCTTAATTTCTGATAAACTAACAGTGCTGTAAATGATTCAAAAGACAGCAAGAAAATATAAATTGCGTCGCAATTTGAAATGCCAGTTTTACCAACCTATTAAGAAATTATTTAAGAATAAAAAAATTATTGTATTGAAATTTCAACCGTACTATAAATATCTGCCGAATGTAGAAGTACGTAAGTAAGAGACGACAAGAAAATAAAACCACCTCAGTAAAACCTCACAATTTAATTTGTGAAAGTTCCTTGATGCCTGCATATTATCCTAGAGCGAAAATTTCTCGTTAAATTATGAAACTTCATTCATCCTTCCCCTAAAATTTTAATAATTAAAGTATACTGAAATCCATTTAAGGAACGTGGAACAAACGGTTGTTGAAAGGGAAACAAAAAAAATATTCATAATAAACATAACTTTTCAGATTGTAACACTTACATTAGATTCCGTTGTACGCTCCATAAAGGTGATGTGAAAGCGTGGCTGTCGAAAAAACTTCCTTTAGCTGAGGTTATTCCAAAAACTCCGGAAGAATCAAGATCGTATCTGTTCAAAAAAATTCCACCATGTTCTGTATTGAATGTTCTGAAATCAAAAGAAAAAAAATCAACGATTAAATCATGAAATTATAACAATCCGCAATAATATCGTATTTCTCCCTCTCAGCGTTGATTGCAGCTCTAATATTAATCCTTTACTCCAAAGCAAAGCAAAAAAATAATCCCACAACAAGCAGCTTATATAATAATATCGCCCTCATAATTATTTCCTAACACGTAAATGAATTAGATAATTGGCCTTAAAAAAATTGCTAATTATATCGTTAACTCCCTCGGAAGTTCCAGCGGGATCATAGCGAACTATTCCGCAGAGCTTAACTTTTCTCCACTCCCATTCTCCAGCATTAATTAGCCGAAATCAATTAATTGGCCTTGGAAGGAGGAGGGTCGGCACAATGATCCCATCAAGGATGGTCGAATGGGGGAGCCTGGGAGATTTGTTCTCCGTGCATCATTTGTGCTGGAGAGAGAGAGCTCTCACTTGGAGCACGGCATTCATGTGTTTGAGCAGTTGATGACAGGTTGTTTAGGTCCGGTAGTGCGAGAGACAAAGTGAATCGGTGTGGAGACAAGCTAGTTAATTGGCTTCGGGGGGATACGAAGAAAGAGAGGAAAATACATGGCCTCGATAACCGACAACCCCCCCCCCCCCCTCCCGTCGACGACTGATGTCTTCTCCACCGCCTTTCTTTGCCTGCGAATAATCATCCCCGAGTTTATTAACTCCTTTCCGCTCTTGGGTCCAGGATCCTTACGCTGAGATCCTCCTTCCCAGATGGAACTAGCTTACTCTAGGGACGAATTCGATCTTTAAAAAAATTGCGCTCTCTACCTCGCCTCCGCGGGTTTACTATAGTCATTAATAATCTCCTCCATCCTAATAATTTGTTCAAACTTCCATGATTAAATATCGAATATCCTATGGTATGACTAATTAAACTTATAATCCTCAAAAATTAAGCTAATTAAAAATCTGTTGCGTATATCCTCATTGTTATCCGCTGTAATTTTCAATTTCTCCGATGCCATACTTAGAAATAATACCTTTAAACTATATGTTTTCGGAGGGTATTAATATGGAATTTTAAAATTTAAAACAATAAAATATAAAAATACTACCGCGTATATTTTTTTGGATTTAGGAATACGAGCATTTTTAAGAATAATACATGTATCTACTACTTCTATCGAATAAAGTTTTCCGAACTAACGATGTAATTTTTCTACGGTATAGCGATATATTTGAATGAATATGTCTTCAGTATTTGCCGTATTAACTAATACGATACATACTGAATTAATTTGATTTCAAAAGGGAGAATTTTAACGAGAATGAGGCTCTTTTCATCCAAAAAATATATATAGTTTTTATGTTATTATAGGTATCAACATACTAGCAATAACGTTGCAATTTTTACGTAGATAAGAATCTTAAAATATACCCAATCTCTTCGGAGGCAATTTCTCACCCAACTTCCGCAAATCACGAGATAAAATTTTCGGACAGAGTTTGGAACGAAAGTTATTTATCAAAAATATCGCAATTAAGCGCCACTAACGAAACAAAAAAGAAAAACGATCGAAAAAACGAAAAAAAAAAATTTATCATTCAGATTTAAGGCGGATACGCCCTGCAAATTACGAAGTTAGTAAAGTATTCTGAACGGCTCTCGATTCGCCTCAGGCCGAGCAAAAATGTCTTGAGAAAATTCGAGATCTTCCGCCAGAGGGTGGTAAATACCCTCTCGGAGAAAATCTGACTGCTAATAAATCGAAAGGAGCGTTGACGGATGTTAGGCCTTTAAGAAAAAATAAAGCTAAGAAAGAGAGAGAGGTTGTATAAATATAATACGCAGATCCCGATGATGAATGGTGATCGCGAGATAGTTTTGGGAGGAGCGATAAAAGAGTTGGGAAAGTAAAAAATGGATGGGAGAGAAAGAACGCGACGGTGGGGGAACAAAAGAGAAATTAATGCCGAGAGAGGAAGCCTTTGTTCGTTAAATAACGAAGGAGAAGAAGTGGGAAAGCGTGATGGCGAAGGCTGCGGCGGAAAGAGGGAAGATCTGACGTTGGCACTGAGATGCGTACTTTTCCGGAATTTTCTCATTTGAAAGGGTACTCGAGCTACTCAAGTCTCTCGCGTTTAGAGACATTAAAAAATTGTAACTCCCCTATCTGAAGGATTGTGAAGGCGAAAGTCGTGAAAAGGACAATATCTTCTTATAATTACGTTTAATTCGCATTTATTAAACGTCTAAAGTTAAAAAGGATGGTTTGAATATATGCGTTCGTCAGTGACGTAGGATTCTTTATTTTAAGAATGTGAAAAGGGGGTTAACAATCAGTTTTTCGACAACTGAGACAAAATTAGAAAATACCACTAAACAGGTAAAGAGTATCATCAACAATGTAGAATATACTACAATACTAATAATACGTAGCTTAAAAATACACCTATACGAATAATCATTCGTCCGATTGCGTCATTTTTAAGAACACTAACAATCCGAGCGTCCACAAACATCCTATTATAATCGAACGCGTTTACTTACATTCCTTGCAATCTTTGGAAAGATATTACCCCGCTATCGAAGATGGTTCATTGTTAAAGCGATGAAGACCATAATTGCTGTATTTTTCTATGTACATGACTAGCAATTCATAGAAAATGTGGCAAAAAAATAAATTGCGATGTTTTCTGAAATATTTTTGTTCTATTACGTCTTTGATAACCTACTGCCAATAGAGCCTTATAAAACAAATTGTTGTCCTTTAATGAGAAACGAAGTGAAACTGTGAGGCATGATCTAAAATCAGGACGTCTCTCCATTATCATCAACTGCCAATTGAACATCCAATCCGAAGTGCGAGAACCCGGTTCCAGTCATACCAATCTTTTATCATTTCCTTTGTTGATATTTCCCTATTCGCATCACTTCTGTCAGAGAATTCGACACATACTTTTTCTTTGCGTGATATTTCGTTTTCTAAGGTAATTTAAAAGTTTGATCCGTTACGTCAACCACCATTCATTCTTGAGCGTTAACTTCAACAGATAAGGGTCATTAAAACCTTCATTATTTTTCATAGGAAATTCGATAGATCTAACCTCTACTTTGTTCCAAATTGTTGCTCTATCTTAAATTTTCTCAAGATTCGTTTGTGAGCTTACAAATTCCAATTACGTGCCTTTAGCCAATATATATTATATTTACTCAAATAATTATTCGCGAGCCGTATTATGATTAAATACTCATAACTTCTTGTACATTGCCAAATGAACGTATTACGCCAACCGTATGATGTTACAAGACCTCAGCTATAAATTTCATAGCTAAGATAGTGAATTTCACAAAAGAATATTAAGGATTTGCGTCGATGATAGAAAATTAACACTCAAAATAGCCCCCATAAATTCACTTCTATAGTAAATGTTACTCTGAAATTTATAATAAAATTCTTAAAGTTACAGTCAATTAAATAAGTTATAATAGGTTAGTAACTATAAGTTAGTTAAGTTGATTAATCATAATTTTAACGAAACATATTCTTACATCCCCAGTAACACACAGAGGATATTAAATGATATCATTACTAATGTGGTTAATAAAACTTTCTTATATGAAAAAAAATCTTAGATTTAAAACCAATAAACACACTAATCCAAGTATTCCAATTGCATCGATGTCGCCTTAAACTTTTGAAACTTTAAATCCCAAATATTTTTCTTGAATATTGTTTGCTCAGTGATGTTTTTTTTTAATCACAAAGTAAATTTAAATAAGTGAAATTAGTTATAATTATGGAACCATAAAGGTTAATGTTACATTCATTTTCTTCCTTTATAAATTATTTTCTTTAAACCTAAATAAATGATAATATTATTTACCAGCCAAGTTTCCATAATCTTAACATTTAAAATTACGAAAGATCTCTATTCAACATTCCCTTAAAGGATGGATATGTCACAAGCCCATCGAAATGCCAGCTACTACCAATGCTGCTCTGGCTTCTGCATAGATTTGCTTGAGAAGTTTTCTGAAGAACTTGGCTTCACATATGAACTAGTCCGAGTTGAAGACGGCAAATGGGGAACGTTAGAGGTATGAAAAGTACTTTTTCACTTAAACCTATTACTGGATATTAATATTAATGGTAAAATGAGAAATTATATCATACATGAATTAAGAATTATTTTTGTGATATTAAAACTGTACATAACTATAAATATGTTAAGTTAATATAGTGATATTTAGTTCTTAAAAGTATCAAGCAAAACAAAATGCTCCTCAGAAGGTTACAGGTATTGTATGCTTTAAAAAAAAAAAGAAAACATTCATCTGAACATAAATTGATTTTACTTTTTCGATTTTTGTTGAGATATCAAGCTATAAATAGTAAACTTATACATGTTATTAGTTGTAAATCCATATGATTAAATAATTGAATTCAAGAAGCAAGTAAATCCACCATTGAAACCTTAACTTTCCCAATTAATTCCTTGCTATAAATGATTCTTATTGTATATTTAAATAAGATAATTTACAGATGTTTTTAAAAAATAGTATTACTTAGTACCATAACTATAAATTTTTATAAATATATTTATAACTGTTATTTTATGATAATGATTAAATTTTTAATGACAGCCTTACTTAGTATCTGCACGAATATCGAGGACATTAGAATTATATGTATTTATACATTTTTAATCTATGCAGCCATAATCTTAGTCACACAACATTATCTTGATTAAATATGTATATGATATTTGAAACAAAAAATACTAATTTACAGTATATTTTGTAGTCTTTAATCATTTAAGTCCATACATACATGTATAATATCCTATGATTAAAATTTTCTAATTTTATTTTTAACACTAAATTCTAAAATAATGAATGATTGACTCAACTGTTTATAAGCTTACAAAACATTTTGAACTAATATTTTCATTAATTAAGAATAATATTAGGATATAAATTAATAGAGGATAGGGGAAATTAATTAACCTGATAAGAAAAATGTGCAAATTTCATTTACATCATTCTTCAATATTGATCAAAGCCAAAGAGTTTAGGGTGCATATTCAATATTTTAGTATGATATTCATGCTATTTCCATTGCTCAAACTTCTACAAACCATGTTATATAACCTTGGTTACAATATTTCCCATAATGGCAGAAGCAACAAGTTCATAGTAATCTAGAGCAATTTTAA
Source organism: Pantala flavescens (assembly GCA_020796165.1). Taxonomy (NCBI): domain Eukaryota; kingdom Metazoa; phylum Arthropoda; class Insecta; order Odonata; family Libellulidae; genus Pantala; species Pantala flavescens. The sequence continues at coordinate 19,153,018 of CM036879.1, read as the reverse complement.
AATTTAAATTTATAGATCAATTTCTGAATGTTTCATAACTTTGATTTTTGAAATTTCAACACTTCTTTACTTACTAATCAAATCTTTTTTAGACAGCACATATATGTCTATTTTTGAAAATCTTTGCTATCTTTGAATCAGTGAAGTTCCAATTAAAATGATTTTCTTTTACATTATTAATTGCTAAAATCTTTTATCAAAGGATTTAAAGTTTAATTAATTATCAGTCATAGTTTTTATTTGATAAAACACTTAATGTATAAAGTAACTATGCTAACTACAAATATACTTTTATAAAAATGACTGAAACAGCAGAAATAACTTCCTGGAGAGTGTTACTGGAAAACCTTTCTAGTATACACCTAAAATCTGAAACTTGATTGCAAGCAGTAATGAATAGTTAAAATTCAGAGGAATAATTCATACTTTGAGTATGAACCCGCACCATTTAGTAAAAAAATAATAATTAAATTAGAATTTTATTATTATCCATGAAAAAAAAAACAGAAGAATTCAAACTAAAAATTGTTTATTATCAACCTAATAGGAAAAAATTATAGTTGATAGGATGACTTATGCATCCAAAGAAGAATTGAAAATCATATTTATCACTTTGTGGAATACCTTATATTTCTAGTACTTTATGTATTTCAACTGAATTTGCTGTCATCAAATGGGTGATTAAATTCATTTTTTATTCATCAAAACAATTAGGTATTAGTATGAATGCATAAGTCTAAGATTTAATAATAACTGTATAAAGGTTTTTGATGAAGGATAGATTTCAACCAATTATATAGCAAACTTTAAAGGACCTATAATCAAAGTGTAAAAGAAGAAATTTCACAAAGGAGAGATAGACAGTGTTATTGTTCAGTTGATATCAATAAACAAGGGAATTAGTATATTTATTTCTGAGGAAGTCTTAAACCAAATTGAGATTAAAAAGAGACTGTGTGCTCAGCAGTTTGCAATTAAGAGAGTATAGACCATGATCATAGTTACTGAAAAGTCTTTAACAGCATGCATATAGGAGGAACTAATAACTAAATAACTAAATGAAATAACATATAAGGATACTGCAACATAAGTAATCATAAAATTATGAGAATTCCAAATAGTTTCCAAGACCAATCTTTCCTTATTCCAAAAAATCATCTATTAACATATTTTGATTTATAAATAATAATTTCTAAGAATACTAAACAGTTTCTAATCTTTAGATATTCATATTTTTTAGAGTTTACTTCCATTCATCTTTATTTGCTTTTCTGAGGTTATCTATGTATGATAATAAAATTATTCCCATCAATTAGTCCTCACAAATACACAAGATCTTAATTTCTCTCTTCAGAATGGAAAATGGAATGGTCTGATAGCTGATTTAATAAATAGAAAAACAGACATGGTGATGACATCCTTAATGATAAACTCAGACCGTGAAGCAGTTGTAGATTTTACAGTGCCATTCATGGAAAGTGGAATAGCTATTGTTGTAGCTAAAAGAACTGGCATTATATCTCCAACAGCTTTCTTAGGTAAGAAAAATTTAATTCACATTGAAAACTGAAAATTGAATATTTTAACCGAAATTCATATATGAAACAATCAATGTTTTATTCATACTTACATCTCATTATTTACAGAGCCATTTGACTCAGCATCCTGGATGTTGGTTGGTTTGGTTGCAATACAGGTCTCTGCTTTCACCATTTTCCTTTTTGAATGGCTAAGCCCCTCAGGGTTCAACATGAAGGTGAGAGGGGTAAATAATCGTTTCAATTTTAAACAGGGCAAAAGGTTTTTCTTCTTTAACTTCTGAATCTGGTCACCTATTTTGAAAAAAAAATTATATCAAAATTATCTTTATTTTTCAAAATTCTACTTATTAACTTTAAAAGTTATTTTTAATACATTCACTGTTATTATTATTCATCATTAACTTCATCAATATCCCATTTCACTCATCAAACAATACATTTCTCACTCACCGATGCTATATATGAATTCATTAATATTTGATCATCATTATTTACATAAGAATTTATAAGCAAAAGAGAACATCTGTATTCATATTGACGTTGAAGTAAATATGAAAGTATCATGAGCCTAGATTAACTATGGTATTCTAAATATTTTATATATGAAAATAATGGTTTATTATCTCTTTGATTTGAAGATATCAATGTATACTTAACTTTAAAATGTTAAGAAGAAAAATGACTGAAAGTATTTCTCTTAAAGTATTTAAAAATATTTCTCTTAAATTCTTCAATGAAATTTGTGATGAAATTTGAACCATAAAATCATGTCATTAGATATTGATCATTTAAGTTAATCCTTATCAACAATATTTTTATAAAAAATTCATGAGAACTTTATAACTTATAAGCAACCAAAATTCCTAATTTTTCTAATAATATTTAGCTATGATAGTTTTTAAGAAATATTCATGAAACCCCCACATCAAGTCTGAACTAAAAGGAGATATTTCTTTTGCTAGAAAACCATGGTCATGAGAAAAAATAATACTACCTGGACGAATTTGACGTTTTAAGTGAAAGAATATGTGAACTAAGTTTAAGTTTTCTTATTTTTATAATAATTAACCTAGTGAAAAATATCTCATATGACTTAAACAGGTCTACACTTACAGTTATATACCTACATCAAGAATCACTTTCAATTTGTATAAGAAAAAGTTATTATAAAGATTCATCATTATTTTTTAGTACTTGAAGTATAACATGAAATTTAACTAATATATTTAAGACCACATAAAAGAACATCATATTTCAATGATACCTTCATACAGCTTTAGTCACACAATTTATTGGAAGACTAAAATAAATTTTAAAAGCACAAATTTTTGAGGGCTTGAGATTTAAAAAATTTAAGTAGACTTTTAGCTGGGACTGAATTTTCAGAGCATTAATGAAAAAGGTTATCAATGTTAATTTTATTATTTTGAGATATCATAAGCCGATATAGATATATTTTGGTCTCTCTCTATTCACAAGACTTATTAGCAAAGATGGTAAAAGAATCATTTATTGATTAAATTACATCATAATTTTATTAATATATGAAAATTTTGGGTTCAAAGTTGATAAGGTTTAATTTAAAAGTTCATTTTACTTTCCTTAACATCTATTGAATCATTAGTTACAAATAACAGTGAATGTATTATCGTGGCAGATTAAGCCTTGCCCAAATTCATTACCTCTTAGAGTAGTGGCAGATTTGAAACTATGACAAAATATAGAAATAAACGTTAAGTTTCATAATAACTAAATATATGAAAAGGTATGACTGAAACTTGAATTTTATTTAAGATTCAGTTTGTAGAAATTTGTTAAATATAAGACTTAAAACTTCTTATTATATATGAAAAATAATTTCATAGCATAACTTGCATAAAAGCTATGATTTGTTCCCCAAATTAAAAATTTTAAATTGAGATCATTTCTTATAATTAATATTAGAATTTATTATTGTATCTTTCTGATTGGTACATTTTGTCATGGTTTAAAACTGTCAATATCATAATTAGAGATAGATAACAATCATATCTCATTCAATAATCTGTGTGGTGACCATCTCTTTTTTATACTTCTTTTTTAATATCAATATCTCATCAAATATTTGGTAAATTATCACACAGGTTGCACCATCAACAAATCATCGGTTTTCTCTCTTCCGAACATACTGGTTAGTATGGGCTGTGCTTTTTCAAGCAGCTGTACATGTAGATTGTCCTAAAGGATTTACTGCGAGGTAAGTTGTTTTTTGCTATAATTACTTTACAAAAATCTGATTCGATAAAACTAATTCTCAAAATTATTATTTTATAGAAATTTTATTAGAAATATACAGTCTAGCTAAAAAGTTTTCATCAAATCCCCTTGATTATACTCCTTTAAGTATACATCAATAGCAATGCATTTCTCTCCACAGATTCATGACCAATGTATGGGCAATGTTTGCTGTAGTGTTTTTGGCCATCTACACTGCCAACTTGGCTGCTTTTATGATAACCAGAGAAGAATTTCATGAATTCAGTGGCATTGATGATCACAGAGTAAGTTTTACTTCAAATTTTATTCACAATATTCATTTTAAAAATATTTTCACTGAAAATTTTCATAGTAAATCACAGGATGAAAAATAAAAGCATGTATCACAAGCTAAATATATAGATAAAAAGTAATAACAAACTATTTAGAAATGTTGTTAGAAATCGAAAATGTTTGTATAGCACATAAAATAAGATAGGATATTTGAAGAATTTTGCAAGATTACAAAACTAACGGATTCACAAGACTAAGGGAACTGTTAAAAATAGTAATAGGATCGATATTAACAAAAAACAATGTTTTGAAATGAATGAATTTCTTGATAACTATTTTCTCAGTTTACTCAGTGTGTTTAATAAGTTTCCTACTTCTACCAAACTTAGCTTAATACACAGATAATCCCAGTTCAATTTTTTATATTGTCTCAAACATTCTTTTCATATATTAATCAAGCACTAACAACTCAAACTGTAATCCATAACACCTCTTTGTTAGAATAACTTAAAATTGATTAACTATCAAATTTCATGAGATATTCATCAGTAATATTCAATTATATATGCTACATAGATTTACCTTTTGTCATAAGTCCTAAATATGAAATTTTTTATATATTTCTTAATATAAAATTTGACAGAACTATTGTAGCTCACTGTTAGCCTTTCATCAAGATAGTTATCATAATAATAGGTAATATTTTCCAGTCGTTTTAAGTCGTAATTAAGAATTTTAGAAATATATCTATCACAACATTGAATCATTTATTATGAAGAGTGGATTACAGTTAAAATTTTCTATATACATTGTCACGTAATTATTGGAGTATTTTTGCCATGATTCAACATTAAAAGGCAATTTTTATATTTTTATGCAGCTGGCAAAGCCATTCAGTCACAAACCAATGTTCAAATTTGGAACAATACCATGGGGTCATACTGATTCTACTCTGAAGAAATACTTTCGAGAGATGCATGCATATATGAAACGACATAACCGCACCATAGTAGGGGAAGGAATAGAAGCTGTTTTGAGTGGGTGAGTATCCCATTTTATTTCGAAAAAATAAAACCATTTCCTAAATTAATCTCCATCCCTAGTTCTCTTCATTTTTAAGTTGGAAAATAGCAAATTTATGTTCCATATTCATAGTTCCACATTAATGTTTAGCTGTAGGACTCATCATAAAATCCTTTAATTTTTCTCAGGGAACTGGATGCTTTTATTTATGATGGAACGGTCTTGGATTACTTAGTTTCACAAGATGAAGATTGCAGGCTTTTGACAGTTGGATCTTGGTACGCTATGACTGGATATGGTATAGCTTTTCAGAGAAATTCTAAATATGTGCGAATGTTCAACCAGCGACTACTGGATTTCAGGGAAAATGGTAACTGTTCTTATATTTATTTGATACCCAATTCAAATTCAAAACAATTCCAAATTATAATTTAATCAATGCATATGTTTTTTCTTACATAATAGAAGCACTCAATATTTATGCAAATTAGAAGCCTGTTCACCAATTACAACTGACTCAATAGAAAATTCATCTCAAATAATAAGATAAACTAAGACTAAAAGAATACTATAATTAATTCATATTTATTCAATTTTGTCAATTGCAAGTCTCCTATTACTATGTATTTCAGATCAATGATTAATTTCTAAAAATCAGATATTCAGCTGCTTTCATCAAATAGATTGGCAATTGTAAAATCATGTTCATTTTATTTAACAATTGTTGGGTTAGTTTCATGTAATATGTAGGTTTCAGAATTCTGGAATTTCAATATTATTTATTTCATATTAACTGAAAATATGATTTTTTCCTGTTTATCTCATCAAATCATTGATATTACTAAATATAAAAATTTAAATTTTAGATTGATTTTAAGGAGTTGACATTTTAAAAAATTAACAAACATTTAAATCTGTTGATTTTTATAAGAATTTTAATAAATATTATACTGAAGTTATTTTTGAGAATCATTACCTAATACAAGAGTTCTTTAATCAGGTGACTTGGAAAGACTTCGTCGCTACTGGATGACGGGTAGCTGTAAACCTGGAAAACAAGAGCGGAAGAGCAGTGATCCTCTAGCCTTGGAACAGTTTCTTTCAGCTTTTCTTCTGTTGATGAGTGGTATTCTTCTAGCTGCATTTCTCTTGCTACTTGAACACCTCTATTTCAAATATGTAAGACACCACTTAGCAAGGACTGATAGGGGAGGCTGCTGTGCACTTGTTTCTTTAGTAAGTAAAATAAAAGATAAATTAATCAAAAATTTTAATAGCTTTTATTATAAGCAATTTTTCAGAATTATGAATGAATTTTAGCTAAGCTAACCATAATATTTTAGGCTATGCTGAAGCTAACAATAATATTTGGACTAGCAATCATAATGGTTGTAGATTAAGACAAACGATTGACCATAATTGCTATCTGAAAGATAAAATGTAGCTGAAATAAGGAATTTCAATTTACTTGTTTTTTAGTGATTCTTCATAAATTTTCATTCCTAAAGATTATTCCTATGAAAGTTGTTTGGGACAAGAGGACCTAAATATGAAAAATTATTAACTTCTTCTTATTAATTAGACCAAAGTTAAGCCAAAAAGTTAGAGAAAATCCAGTATAAATTGCAAGCACTCCTAGGAAAATCATCAATGACCTAGATCTTTCCCCTCACTATTGGTGGTGAGTGATTCAATAGATAAGGCAAGGAGGTCAAATTTATGCTAAATGGTAGAAAGTTAAGCATTTATCATTATACTTCCGGAAACTTAAGTCATATTAATTTTTTTTAACTACTTTGAAAATAGACATACAATATACTATATACTCATATAGTTGTCTTCAGTGCTTTCTATTAGTAATGAATGGACTGATAGAAATTATCTATCCTCCAAAGTTTATTACTAATAGAAGAAATCAACCATAAAATGTTACCATTAGTGTTTTCATAATAGATATTTGATTTATTTGCTGCATTTTTGATTTCAGAGCATGGGAAAATCACTAACTTTCCGAGGTGCAGTTTACGAGGCACAAGATATGTATAGAAATAATCGAAGAGGGCCTCAACAGCATCAGCTTACTAGTGGTCATCGTGCCTTTTCTGGCATTGGTAGAAACTGTAACTGCTCTTATTGTGAAGGGCTCCATACATTATGGGCAACAAGAAGAGAGTTAGAAGCCTGTAGACTCAGGATCAGACATCTAGAAAAGCAGATGGAGGCACATGGGATAAGACCACTGCCTCCTCCTCCTCCTCAGTCCTTGCCTTCCCTACTACCTCCACCTGGATCTCCAGGAAATAGGAGGTAAGTTTGTCAAATGAAAAAGCTCTAATTTCTTTAAGTTAATTTTACATTTCAACTCTTCTTTAATTATCTCTGAACTTTTAATGCCTGTATAATTCACCAAAGCAGATTGGAATAAACAGTTGATAACATTGCTTAGCCATTTTACAATCATTTTAATAACTATGTACGATATGCAAGAACTATTACCATATATCTCTCTTTCTTTTATTCCATAAAAACATCACCGTTTAATTAACCCTAGGGGCATAAGTAAATGAAACTGTTTCAAGCACACATATGTTATCAAAAAATTTTCTTTTATATTTCATATTCAAATTTTCCTACCTTCTTCATACTTTTAAATACCTGAGCAGCATACTTTTTTTAGAAATGCATGGTTGTAAAATTTAAATTGAAAAGAACATAATTAAGAGAAGATTCAATTAAGAAAAAATTACTTATCTAATTTGACTTTAATGACTTTGAAAGCACATTATCTTAGCAGGAAAATAAGCCTCTCTCTTTATGTATGTATATATATATGTAGAGAGAGAGAGAGAGCATGAATAAAATTTAATAGCTTAAGGGATGTTAACCTATCACATATTTCCAACAAGAGAAGGGATCTCTAACAGTAAAGTAGGAATTTTTGATGAGAAATTGACCAATGGACAAGCATAAATTCACATTTTCTGTGACAGCCGTAAGTATGTATAAAATTAAAAATTTTAATTCTTACTCAAGGTTCCTGAATGATGAAGATGCTCTAAGGACACGTGATATGACTAGGAATCATGTTTCTTCAACAGAATACTGTGGCCAACTATACAGGTGTGATATTAAGCTTAAATGTATTCAAATCAGTTGATATTTTATAGTGTATCTTTCACATTCCCATGATTTTTGTATAATAGTTTAAAGTCTGATTAAGGAAGTGGCAATATCAAAGTTTTTTAAACTTCATATATACAACTTTTCAATAAACTAATCTAAATGCATACTAAGATGCAGAGAAATATAAGAGTATAAGAATAAAGAGTCAGAGAGGTTGAAATTTAAAGGCACTCCTTCAAAATACAAATCAACTGAAATAAACACCATCAGAACACAAATTTCAGAATGTTAGAAAAACCTTTTGAATTAAGATAAGTATGATAAAGAAAATTCATACAAGAAATTTTGCCAAAGGATATCACACCTTTTCTTAAAATGCCTACAAAAATATAAAATTCCTTTTAATTTCCAGGCCTTGCAGAACAGAGATAGCGGAAATGGAGACAGTTCTGTGATGAAGGCTGTCATTTCTGAAATTATCAGCTTCATCATTTAATTGAATGAAGGAATAATTGCAAAAAACATTGCATGAGCAATGAAGGAACTGCAGTGTAGATGCTTTGTGATCATCTATAAGCAGAGCAGTTTGAATCTTTATAAAATCACAATTCTTGTAATGAAATTATAAAGAAAAGTTTTCCAAAAAATTATAAACATCAATAAATGTGAACATTTGTTCTATTTTTACCAATGTCTCCTGTGTGAGTGGAAACCGTTTACAAGTGTGTGAGTGATGGATAAGTTGAATAAAACTTGAAATGTGGTGCTTCAGTTGAGTAATCAAGGTTTACAAAAAAATCAAGTTGTCAGAATTTTTTAAAGTTTCATCAAATGTGAATGGATGATAAACAAGAATAATGTCCTTGTAGCAACAATTAAGTGGTCAGTTAATGCTTAAATTAACAATAACATAGATAAAGTAGATTAAACTGTTTCAAGTAAATTAAACTTGCGAAACATGTTATGTGACAAAATATATATTATATATAAAATTAATATGGAAAGAAAATTGGGAAATCCATAAGTGCTCAAAAAATCAAGATGGTGCTACCCAGGTAAAGTTACAAAAAAAGATTGTAAACAACAGATGAACATTTATAAGTTAGATACGTTATCCAAGGTACACATGCAAAATAACTCATTTGCAGAAGAGTAGTTGTGTTTAGCAATGAGATGTTGATAGATAAAGACAAAAAATTGGATGTAAAAAATTAATTGTTGTCTGTTTACCTGTTGTTAATTTATTCTTGCTGCTGCGTCTTCTGTTGTTAATTGTTTTTGACGCATCCATTAATGTTTGTGGCTGCTATAATACATAAAATTTATATTATATATAGTCTAACAATATATCTATATACATAGTGTGAATAAATTACACAATTCATCACCATCAGCATGTATTGAATGCACAAGCAAAAATTCAATCTCAATTTAAAGAGTGTTTGTGTGTGTACCAACAATACTGTCCTTTATTTTGGGAATATAATATAAATCATCTAGTATGATGATTTAATACATCCCTCTTTACCTCTACCAATGAAATGTCTTCAATTTGAAACATTGTACTAACCCCATTAGCATTGCATGGCTATTCCATGCCCTCACTTGTATTACCTCAGACCCCTTAAATTTATGTCAGTTTATCTAATAGTTGTAAATCATAATTAAATTTAAATAAGGAATGCAAATTTAATGAAAAGGTAAAATTTTAGTGACAAAATGAAGAGCTGTTTAATGTCCACTAAGACTTTTATGTCATTTATTAGGAATATTTTAATGTAAATACAGTTTTAAAGTAAACGTGAAAAATATTAAAAGAAATACTACATGGTCGTTCATTTCAGCTTCTTAAAACTTATATATAAAAAATAAAATAAACAGTTTAAATTAATAAAATTTTTCTGTTCTTACAATCGTAGTTATGTTTATTTCATAATATATTTCTAAAATAGAATTAGAGAGAATATTTCAATAAAATTCAAACTTAAAATCCATCATTCCGCATTATCACATAAAATCTTTTTATAATAGTTATAATAAAGATATTTTTAAACAATTTCATAAAAAGATTTTTAAAAAATTCTTCATCACATCTTTACCTTAACAACGAACGTTGTGGGAATCTTTATTACCAGAACCGATAGTATGATATGTTTGTTACGTTGAACTTCAGTTACCAATTTTAAAATTAAAAATTTATAAAATTTATTAATTACTATCAAATTATCATTTTATTGTAATCTTCATCCCTAAAAAAGAGGAAATATGTATCCGCTTCAAGATATGAAAAATCATATATTTGAAAATATCGTACCTCTTGCTTTGCGATCTTAGTTTTCACCTCTTATTGACCAATTTTGGAGTAATATGTTGCGAGCAATAGTTCAAAGTAAAAGAAACACATATAACAATACTTTTCAGTTATAAGTGTAAAGAGCGCGAAAATTTGTTTATTTTTACATGCTTTCCCTCGCAGAAACAATTCGAAAAGACTTTCAAAGATGGTGGGAATATCGCTAGACCCTATTGGTAGTATTATTCTCACATCTCATTGGTTGATGCGCTTATAAGAGAATGGAGGACTTCTAGCCCGGAAACGTCGTTCTTGCTCGTCAGCTGTCAAATTGTCAAAATGTTTTTAAGGGTTGGGTGAATGTTTCTTCTTAACGTCAGTACCTGGGGTGACGTGTAGCTTATTATTTTAACAGGTTTGGAAAGTTATCCAATAATTTTAAACAAGTAATTGCTTTGAAATTGATAGTGAAAATAGTAGGTTTACCGCTGGAAATCATAATTCAAGAAGGGAATCGTATTTTCATCACCAAATTATTTACGATTAAAGAAAGACAAAGGCATTAGTTGCTTTATTCATTAACTACGTGATAGGAACCTTTAGCGCTTTTCCTTTAATCTATTCTAGATATAGATGGTGACATGTTTGATTGGACATTTGTGCTCCTTTCTTGTCTGAGCACAAGATCCATGAATCAAGAAGAGATAGTACTTCTTTTTAAATTTTGATTTTCTGATTATATTATCTACGTTCCAATTAATTCTGGCTTTTTTAATTTTACTTGAATTTTTTTGTACTTTGATATTTACCTCATTCACTTACTAATTATACCCTTTTCGGCGTGTACATATAATTATTTTTGACTTCCGAGCAACTTGTAAAAAATTCCAGGCTCTCACGTTTATAGAAAATCAGATCAATTCGAATATTTGAAAGATACTCACTGTCAGGTGACCTATTGTATAATTTTTTATGGTGTGCCTTGTAAAAGATCGATCTATATTATTCTCTTTACTCAATTCTTAAATAGTCAATTTGCAACACTAGCGGTAGATATAGTGAATATATTATAATGTATTTTGAGGTGCTCAAGGTACTGAACAACATTTATTTATGTTTGTCGATTGCAGTAGATTATTTATTGTGTATTATTTTATTTTCATAAAAAACACAAAGAAAAATGTATTCTTTGTTTGGTTAATTTTTCATTTGTGAACAATATATTTAAGTAAGAAATATTTTAATAAATAGGGAGATTGAATTTGAAAATGTGATTGAATAATAATTTATCGTGGTTTAATAATGGTTTATCATTTTTATATAAAACATACATATGTATATATGCTTCTTTTATGAATAAATGCATGCATACCATCTCCTGTGTGATTTTTAAGAGCAAAAATATTACAAGCTCTTCTGGAAACAACTCTTGTTCTTATTTTTTTTGAGATTCCCCTGAATAGTGCTATCTTTACAGCTATACTCTTAAATATATTCTCATAACAAGTTTAGCATCTACTTTATTACTCCAAGTAAGTTATCAACCTTTTACTCATCTATTAAAATGCCTTGGAAAGCTTCTTTTCTGTATTAATTTATGAATTATTTCAAACCAGCTTTGTTTTATATAATTTTATTTCTGCTTATAATTAGCTAATAATATTATAAAGTACCATACTTCTTGTTCTTTTGAGTTCTGAGGTTAAATCTTTATAACATGAAATTCATACTCATTAGGGAGCATATAAGCCAAATATGTTAGAAGAAAAATAGTGCTGCCAATTTAGGCTGTAATGGAAAATTATAAAAAGCCCATCCTGTTCACTATTATGAGTTCATGAAGTTTTATATAGCAAATTTACAGTTACATGGAATTACTGAAGTGAATGGCATTTTTTGATCTAACATTAATTTTGTCAATCTTAGCACTTTAAAGCTAAGATGATCTTGTAAGATTTAATTTAAATAAGAATGTTGCATTTGAATAATTCAACCAGAATATACTGAAACAAATATCATCTATTTTTCCCCGGTTGTAGGATCCAAACTCATGTTCTGTGAAACTCCTCAACCTTCTTCATCTTCATGTTTTAACTAAATTTACAAATCACCTTATTTAGTTATCTATCTAAAGGTCTTAATTGAACTAACTTTCTTTAAAAATATATACTTAATATACAATGATTTCACACATACCCTTGTTATATTCATCAATTATTATTATTTCACAACTGGTGAAATAAAATATTTAAAAAACATTTTCAGTCACATCCTTTGAATAATAATTGTTTCAGATATATGTTACATTATATAATATTTATGAAGTAATATATCTATTCTATTATGATGTTTGCCTAGCTCTTTACTTTTAAACTGAATTTAATAATCATCTGCTTAAGTCAGATCTGAAAACAGAAATGACTCCACTTTTATTTTTCTATTGAAATATTCTGGCAATGAAATAAAAAGTTTATTACAGAAATCTTATACTAATTTATTTAATGTAAGATATTAATCTAAAACAATTGTGTGTATAAAACCTTGCTGAAATTTATCATAAATTAAGTATTTGAACTTCATGTATGATTATTTTTTGTGATGCAATAATATTGAAATGGTATATATACTAATAGAAATAACTTAGTAAATTTCCACAGAAAAAATTTTTTCTGTGGAAATTTACTAAGTTATTTCTATGGCATTCCACGAAGTCACGCCTGCTCACATTGATTTCATGGTATATATACCTTTCAGAGATTTAATTAACTCTATTTCTACAGGACCACCAATGCTCTTTGCCATGCAGCTCTGACACTTGTTGGATTTTGACATCGTACAGAAAATTTCCTTGTGTTAATGGTAAGGGGTATTATGTTTTAACTGAGAGTTTTGACTTTTTTTCTAAAAAAATTTTTGTTAGGATTTCCATTATGAATTTGAGTGTCTTACATCATGTAAAACTTACAAAAATGCAATTTCAAACTTATGAATTCTGAAAAACTTTAAGGATTTACTCATTCTGTTTTCTTGAAATATTTGAAATTTTTTTAAAATTTAATTTAATTTTTCTCTTAATAGGAAGGTTATTCTCTATTCTTCAACCATGCAGTCTTGCTCTGGAAAACAATCAAAAAGCAATGGAGCTAGTAAATCAGATGAGCGTCCTTCACTGTCTAGTCAGAAAAGGGATTTCAAGCGAAGACACAATTCATCATTAGTTTTCTCAGATTCAAGTGGAGAATCATCTGGTAGTGAAGGCCCATCTGCCGATGAGTATGTCTTCTTCGAGGTGAACCTTCCATCTAAGGTATCCATTCAATACATTAACCATGCTCTAGAGTATTTTAAGCTTTCTAAATTCTGAGTTATTGGTAATAAAAGCTTTAGAGTGAAATATGTAAATGGCAGTGTTTTCTGAATTGTTTACTCTCCCCCAAAGTTTTTCCCAATTGTTATTAAATGCAAATCGCTTTCTGATTTCATCAGATCCTAGGAGGACTCGAAAATCTTCGTAATGAGGGTCATTTTTGTGATGTAAGTCTTTCTGCTGATGGTCAACTTTTTCCAGCTCACAAAAGTGTACTATCTGCCTTTAGTCCATATTTTAAGGTGAGTAAGTTTATTTCTTTTATAATTTAAAATTTGTGTGTTCACACATATTAATTTTAAACTTCTGTTCACAATAGGATATTTTTTGTGCCTAAACCTAATAATAATAAAATAATAAACATTAACCTATAAAAGCATTAAAATAATCATCCATTTAATAATCTATTAATGAATTTTCTTAAGCTACAAGATTATTTTCTTTTAATTACTGTTTATATGTTTAAAGGCAATGTTCACTGGTCGAATGGCAGAGTCTCGACAACAAGTAGTCACACTACAGGGTTTAGATGCACCTACATTATCAACATTGATCGATTATGCCTATTCATCTGTAGCAAGCATCAACAGCTCCAATGCTCAGGTAAAGCATTTGTAAGATTATAAATTTTCAAAATCATATTAAAATCCAAAAGTTGGATGATATTTCTACATTCAGTAAAAAGGATTGAATGGCTATGAATAATATATATTATCTATACATGATTTTTCCTTCTTTGATTGGATGATTACTCCCTAACTTAGGCTTTACTATCAGCTGCTAACTTATTTGGAGTACATTCATTACGTTCTGCCTGCTGTCGATATCTCATCCGCCATATGGACTGCACCAATGCTCTTGGAGTTTTGTGTTTTGCTGAAACTCATTCCTGTGCTCGAATGGCTGCTACAGCAAGAGTATTTGTGCTCAAGTAAGAGTCTTCTGTTTTGTTTTAAATTACTCTTTAAAAGATTCAATTATTGAACATATTTTCAGAATTAATTCAGTACAAAATTAAACTCATTAACCGAGTCCAACAGGCATTTTTTAATGACTTATGAATAAACTAAGTTATGCAATTAATAATTATACCGAGATATTTAAATATAAGATAATAAATTTCATAAAATATTCAACATTAATTTTAATCTATATCGATATTTATTTTGCATCAATGCACAAATTTAATTTGCTTTATTATTAAACATACATTAGATTTAAAATGTATTCATACAAAATTAAGTTTAAAGATGAAAATTATGGCTGGAAAAAGTAACATACCATGATTTATTTAGACTTGGAAATCGCTGGTATTAGATTTTTTAATGTTTATTTCTTTTCATTGAGTAGAATGAATACACTACTTTTCTTAAATTAAATACTGAACAAATATTTTAAGATCTAGAGTAGAAACATGAATCTCTTAATTTGCAAATTGTTATTCTTAACATTTGATCCTTATTTAATGGAAATGTTTGTATATTTTCATTAAAAGTGTTTCTCTAGATAAATATAATATTTCCATTCATGTATAAGTTACCTCTAAAACTTTCCTTTCATTGGCTTTATTTTAATTCACAATTTAGTTGAAAATGTTTGAGTTAGAATGTACAAGCTTTTATGAAAAAGAAGTACTGTGTAAACATCTATTTTTAATGAATAAATGAGAACTTCAAATATTTGTGTGTGAAGATATACCTTCAAGGAATAAGTATCAAAAGTTTTATGCTTTGACACCAACATTGTTATAAACATCATCAAAAAATGAATTTTTCAAAAATCCAAAGCATCTGAAAATTAGTACATATGGAGAGTAAGTGGCAGATTGTGTTTTAATGTAAAATTACTTCAGTTTTCTAAACTATTTTACAAATTCAATCTATTAAACAAAATTCTATTTTAATACCTGAGGTATTATTGCAATTTTCCTTGAAAATTTTCAAATCTAGATGGCTTAAAAGCAGGTATTTATTTTCTTAAGTGCTTAAAAAATGTAAAAGAAAATGAAATTGATCCATTAATATGTATTTTAATTTTAGAAACTTCCGTGAGGTATCTGAACAAGAAGAATTTTTGTCATTAACTCCGACAAAATTAAGGGAGATAATATCAAGTGATCATCTTGTCGCTGAGTCAGAGGAAATAGTGTTCAGAGCGGTGTTGCGTTGGCTTGATCATGATCCTCAAGAGAGATCAAAAGGATTTCACAAGGTGTATATCTATAAGCTAAACATAATGGTGAATTAAAATTATAGTTTAAATTGAATAGTATGATAAATTTGATTATCAACCTCAGAGGTGCTGTAGTTTGCATTGTATCTTATAAATGAATTCAAGTTCCAGCTAATATGAATTCTCCTTTTGTCGAGTGCATATCTATTGAATACCCTGGAGTGTGTGTCCTTTAAATGGATGTTAGTTACAGTTTTTTTCAAATAAATAAAGTTATACAATCATCATATTAAAATGATTTATCTCATTTTTGTACTAATCAGTAATTTCTTAAAATTTAGCCAGATATTTGATTCCATTTTCCATCTCTTGATGTCTTTCATGAAAAATAGCTTTAATACCTTGGTGACTCTCATAAAATTCTTTAGAATGCCATATACATACTTTATGCTTATGATAAATCTCAAGCTTCCTTTTGCTCTAAATTTTAATATTCTTAAAATAACCTCTATACATTCATAATAAATATAAAACAAAGAATAAAAATAAGATTTCACTCCAAACAATATTTTTTTAATTAAGGGTATTTTTACATTTGATTATATGAAAAATTAAGTGGTTGTTCTCTAAAAATATTTGATACACAATGTTACTATTTAATCTGATTTAATAAGTATTTTTTTTTTACTTTTCATATCAGATTCTGGAAGTTGTTAGACTGAACCTCCTTAGTCCGTATTTCCTTCACGACTACCTAGAGTTGGTGCAGTCTAATGGATCTACTCCACGTGATGAAGAAGAGCCTGTTGAGGAAGAAAAATCAGGGAAGACCCCTACAAAAGAAGGAAGTGAATCACCAGAAAAAACTAATGGTGAAGGCACTAGCACTACTCCAGTATCACCAAAGCCAAAGGAGGGAGGTGAAGTTTCTAAGGTGCTGAAAGAAGAGAAAGAAAAGTTAGGGGAGGCTAAAGCAGTTACAAATCAGGTGATTCATTTACTCATTATCTTTCATTGGATTTAAAACAATTGAATATAAATTAAAGATAACCAAAAGAATATTTTATTATTCTATATAAAAATACAATATTTTTGTACTGCCATATTAGTTTTAGTTTCCAGTAATTTTCCTGAATGAAATCAAGTAGGATTGCATGTTGTTAATTTAATAACTATCAAGTTTTTTAGTTGCTTATTTCTTTTTCAGAGCTCTGCCAATGGTCATGCATCAAATTCTAGTTCAGTATCAAACCTTCAGCCTATACGGAAATCCTCTATGTGCTCTAAGAAAGGAGATGCACTTTACTCTGCCGGTCGTAAGGACCATAAACAGAGGGTCTCATGTGCACCAAGTATATCACCACCACCTATTCAGCCACCAATGTTTAACAAAGAGTGTATACAGTTACTTAAAGAGGCATGTATCCACCATCTGCTACCGGATAGGCGAACAGAAATATCTAATCCTGAGCGTTCAAGGCTTCGAAATTGCTCAGATGTATCTCAGGTAAGATTGTCTAAGATTAATATGGATGCTATAAACCAAAATGAAAATGATTTTATTGCATTAATTATCATTCTAGTCTTGTGTTATCTTCTCATTCAATCACATTTCATTTGTTATAGGTTGTGCTTGCAGTAGGTGGTGAGGATGACAAGGTTGTACTTAGAACAGTTGAGTGTTTCTCCCCATCATCTGGAGAATGGAGAGCCCTAGATTGTCTTCCATTTGCCATCAGGTACTGATTAGCATGACAGTTGTTAACTTTATATGAAACTAAAGAATAATCCCCATAAGCTAATGGGCAAACATTATTTCATCTGATTATTCTCACCTATTTTATAAAATCTTCATCATATAGTTGTCTCTTGATTGCACTTTTTTCCCTATATAGTAAGCATGGTCTGGTTACATCTTGCTCTTCCAATTGGGCATATTTGTGTGGAGGAGAGTTCCCAGATGGCAGACCTTCCCCCCAAGTATGGCGATATGATCCGTTTCTGGCAAATGCATGGACGGAAGTAGCTTCAATGAATGCTCCACGTTCTGAATTAGGTCTGTTTAATTATTTCCAGTCATAACAAGGTTACTAAATGTCTCTTTATTTACTTACAATTTCAATCAACCAGTGGTGAAAGTTTGATATCTATAAAATATAATAGGGATCTAATTTAATTACTTGAAGTAATTCTCTATGCATATTTATGTTTGAGATAAGTCTATGTTTCATATTGTTTAAAATTAATAGTAAACATTAATGGTAAATTTTTAAATCATGAGGTTCCAATTTCATAATCGATTATCGTGGTAATATTATGAATATACCTGTAATGTAGGAATAAATAATTAAATTATTGCTTTGTACATAACATCTCTGTTTTTAGATTGTATTTTTGTAGATTTGTGTTTGTAAACAGCTTTTCTCTTACACCAAAAGATCACCAATAGTTAGTCAAAAAATATTTCTTTTAATTTATTTAATATTTTACTCTCTCTCTTGTCTTTTTTATTAAAGTAAAATTGTTCATTTAAAAACTGGTTGTAAGTGAAAATTAAGTAAATTAAAGCAATTGGATTGGAAATAATTTAGATATGTCTTCTGTAGTGTAAAGCATTCATCTGAAATTTATTGCGGGACAAGATTTAATGGATTTATCTTGAAATACTTTTAAAATTATAAATTTTCTCCTTAAATTAGTGGAATAATATTGGTAATGTGATATCACACACATCTCAAATTTAAAGGATTAGCAATGCTGGATGGAAGTATATATGCTGTTGGAGGATGGGATGGTAGTTTTGGGTTGGACACTGTTGAGAGGTATGATCCATCACGTAATCAGTGGTTCCCAGTGGCATCTATGCCTCATCCCTTGGCATCCCCTGCTGTAGTAGCTCATCATGGCCTTCTTTACATCATTGGTGAGCCTAGCATCAGCTTGGATAAGTAATGTTAGTTTATAGAAACAACCTTAACTTAGCCACTTTCAAGAATCCCTCTGTAGTTCTTTCTATTAGTGCAAAACTTGTAAGGGAAGTATTCTTTGTTAAGCATTCTTTCATACATATTTCAAATTATAATATTTAAAACTGAGCAGGATGTTCTTTCATAGTTAAGGACCTTTAATCCTTTTGTTTTTATTACCTTATGATATATTTAATCTGAAAAGCTTATTCAATAGATCTCTTTATGCTCTTAAGTATTAAAAATAAATGAATTTTGAATTATCTGTTATTTATTTGATCTCAAAACTATGAATGTAACCACTTTTATTGTATAAAGTAGGATTTAGTATTTTTGTTTTCATAATTCATGAATTCATCTTGAATCATATTAGCTTTTAGTTTCTGTATTTTCATATCAGTTCAAGTTTCCCAACTTTTATTTCTTATTATTCAAAATTGTAATTGAATCTCTTAATAAGGGCATTTATCTCCTATTAGGGTTTTGTATATAACAGTTATATATAGCACTAAATATATATAGTTCATCTTAAGTCTTGCAGCTAAATCATTACAGTATTTAAAAACTCTTTGGGAGCAGTTCCTCTGAAATGAATTTGAAAGATACACTTAAATGTGTGCTTTATATTAAAAATTGTTATTTGTTTCTTTTAATTCAATTAGATTAGTTTTCCATTGATTGTTTCTTCCTTGTAGGTGGATCTGTGCATCAGGAGGGTGATGGAATTGATTTAGTTCAGCGATATGATCCACGCAGTGATAGTTGGCATAACCAAGGTAGTTTGTTGATTCCTCGTTCAGGAGCTGCTGCATGTGCAATAGGACATCATATTTATGTTATGGGTAAAACATTTCTGTTCTTCTTAAATATATGATATGTATGGAATGTGATAGGGGAAGAATAAGCATGATATATTATATTTAATAGTTTAATACTATGTACGATGTTCTTTTCATATCATTTTCTAAGACAAGTATTTTTGTATGTATCTTTCTTTTTCATTGTTATTTTAATTTGTTTATTATTTTATAAAAATTACATTTTGTTATTTTAAAATATGAATTACTCGGAATAAAAAATGCAATCTCAATTTTACTTTTAAATTACTGTAAGTAATTACTGTAAGATGACCTTCCTTTAGAACAGCACAAGAAGTTTTTCTTTACTTTCAAAGCATAAGCCATAAATAAATTGAAGCTTATTTAAGTTACAATTTCAGTAAAACTGATTAACCTGATTCATTCTGATTTAAATTTCCATACTTTTATTGAAGGAGGTTGGCATGCATCCACTGAGAATACAAACAAAGTTGAATGCTATGATGTGAGGAACAATTTTTGGGAATATAGAGCTCCAATGCAGGAGAAAAGGTACCGCCCAGGTAAACAACTTTGTTTTATCTTAATGATATCTAAATGAATGAATGTGATTATTGCAACTAGTATACTGAAATAATTGACTTATGTAATAGAAAAATAATATCATGGGATAGTATTTTATTACCTTATGATGGAGTTTTACTTCCTCTTTTCCTTCTTTGAAAATTTTTCATTTCAATAAGAATATCATGATATTTTCCTATTTGAAAATTTTTTATCTAATCAGTTGCATCATCTTAACAATAATCTATGATAATATAGTGTGAAAGTTTTTTTTTAATTTTTTAAATATTTCTCAAGAAATGATTTTGAAAAATTTCAATTAATTCTGATTAAATTTCATATTTTCTATTTTTCATCATCATCATGATATTTGACATTATTAATTCCTATTGCTGTTGAAAGAAACAAAAGGTAGAATAATGTCTAATGTGCTTTATTGACTTTATCTATCACTCACACCAGGAGCAACTGTGGTTGAGGGAGATATTTATGTTCTTGGAGGAGAAGGAGGTTGGAATATGTATCTTGAAACAATTGAAAAATATTCTCCTGGTAGAGATGTATGGGTCCCTGCTGGAGAAATGCCAACTGCTCGATCATGGCTTTCATGCATAACATTACAGGTAATGATTTATTATATTTTTTTCAAATTTTGGTTGAAACAAAACTACAAACTATCATTTTGATTTTCAATTAATTTAGTATAAGAGGTAAAGATGCCTATTCGTATATATGTTAGTATAAGATTTTGTACTATTATGCTAAATAGATTTAACTTAATATGGTCACTATTGAGTTATACTATTGCAAAGATTAACTTGCATGAATTTTAATGTATATATTATATATGTATATATTTGTAAATGAATATATGTTTAAATGATATAACTATAAATAAGTTTATTATCATTATCCTTCAGATATTTCTTTTTTGTACACAAAGTTTAATTGATGTAAATGAAAAATTTTCCCTTAAAAATTAAATTTTCATTTTTAAATTCTCAAATGATTGTGCTCAATCAGAAATATCAGAAAACAAACAGCATTTAGTGGTGCTAGAAAGAACCTAATGGATTCATAAAGTTTAATGAGTTTTTAACTGTAAGTTATTTCTGCAGTGTGACAGGTCTCACAACTCATTAGCAGGTACCCTCTCATCCTCCACAGATAAGCAAGAACAATGAACTTCATAATTCTCCAATGAGTTTGGAATGTACATTCTTTGGTGGCAGAATACTTGAGATAAATGGTATTTAAGTAGCATTATTGGGAATGGAATTGGATATTAACGCAATTGACATTGTTAACAAAGGTGCCCAGATGAAAGCAGATTCGGGCTCTCCAGTTTCTGTTGTGTGGATGCATATCTCTGAAGACTCAAGAAAGACTGAGGTCTATAGCAGCAGTATCAATATCATATCACCCTTTAAATCTGGTATTCAGAAGATTTTGGAACTTCGAGTCATCCAAATTTGTTGAACATTAAGTTTAATACGCTACTATATCACTGCTAGTTTTCATAACTATTTTACCATTTTCTTTAATATTTAGTAACTATGCCTTTAGAATCAAAAAGCATTCTCATTAATGAAGAAAATGAGGAATACTCATATGTATGTAAAGTTGCAATAACCATATAAATTAACTTATAAGTATTGATTTAATATTTCCTAATAATTTTCTCTGGCCCTTTATAAATTTTCCTCTGCAATCTTGCTGTTATAGAAAAATATGTATATATGGTAATCAGTGATGCTTTTTCCGTTACTGTTTTATTGTTAAGCAGTACTATCACTGCATTATGAAAATGTTTGTTGAAATGAATGTGGGTGAGAAAATTGCTTCTTAATGTCATGTAAGTAGGATGGATTGTAGGACGCAAAAATCAATCCCATATGTATTCAAATATTTATTACCCAAGATCCCTTAAAATTTCCCATACTCTCACAATGAGTGTAATCAGTATAATTTCTTCAGTAAACTCTAATTATACTTTTTCAATTTGGAATGTGCTGTACATCATCTTCTCTATTGACTCGAGATTTTACAGAATTTAACATCAGGTTTGCAATCATAGGTAATGAATTGAAATAGTATGTTTTGGAATTCAGAATTTCAAAATGGATGTATTTATTGGATAAATGTAAAGGGTTTGGATTTGTATATATTATTAACTCAAATGCTCAATCATGAATTTTCATTTCTTATATAAAAAAATAACTAATGATCTCAAACAAAACTCTCATTTAAGTCACTATAAAAATCTCAGAATTCATTTTTGTTTACTTTACATGTTATATTAAATAATGGAATGTGCATAATAATTGTCAGAATACTGTAATACATATGTTGATGATAATAAATCATTTTGGAATTTATTAAATGCTTAAGTCAACAGAGGTGTTATCTATGTTCTTAGTATTTACTTTTTTTAAAAAGTACTATATTAGTGTATGGCTCTTCACTCAAAGAACATGTTAATTAATTTGTAGAACTCTAAGTGGATAAGTTCTTGTTTTCATGGCTATTTTTAATTAATTTATGATTGACGTGTACATTAATCTGATATAGATTTACATATATATAAAAGTATTCTATTAAGTATACTTAAAAATCTTGTGTACCAAATAATAGCTTGGATATGTTAAATTTTTAAAGAAAAAAATAATACCTTTTATACTTATCTCATTAATTAATTTGGAATAGAATAAAAAATGTTGAATATGCTATTTAAAATTCGATTAAATATTGTTGTGTAAATGAAAGTTAAATTGCCTTTCAGACAAAAAATCTCTTTATGCATCCATTTTGTTTTTCTTGTAAGATGCTCTTAATGAGTGAATATTTTTTATTGTAAATTATACTTCAAGATGATTTACTGCGAATATCATGAGATGACTATAAATACAGAAGTTTGGGGATGAAGAACTTATACTGATTTTAAGTATGTGGGATACTCCAATTACTATTTTTACTGATGCCAAATTTTATTACATCTGTTTAACTAGAATTCTTTAATTATTACTGAAATAATGATTATTTATGCTAATAACCATCAACTTACATTGATTCTGTGTATATGTTCAGTTATTGTTTCATACTGAATATCAGTATTTATGTGGCTCAATTTTTATACTCTAACTAAATTTTGTTAGTTAAGTACTTCTTAGATTCCTACTTAACGAAAGAATTTTCTATTACCCCTCTGACCTTGTATGTGTAACTCTGTTGCTATTAAATACTTGAATATGAATGTGAATTTTTCCATGTTTTGATACTTTTGTATATTTAGGCAGATTTGCCTCTGCTATTGACTGAAACTGCTTGAAAAGTGGCATTCCTCAATAGCACTTTGTTACCTTATCTATCTTAAAGTAATGGGAATATAATGATGATATTATCTAATCCTTCCAGTTTTTAAATGCCGTTATGACAATTTTTCCTATCTAAAAATTTTAAAAATTATTTATTTAATGCTAATTTGCTGTATCATCTATTGTAAATATAAATATTGCACTTTTTATGAATCCATGATTTTGTGGAATTCAGAAATTGTAATTGTATGGATGAAGTATGGGTAATTCAAAAATTATCTAGGATTTTACAAGCAAGTTAATGTATATTGACATATTAATGACGATGTTTTCATCATTTAGATCATCAAATGTTATAACCAGTGTACTTTTTGCCCTTCATCCTTTTTCAATTTTGTTTTAAACTCTAACATAATCTGCATATGATACTACTCATTCATTTAAAACAATGGAATTTATAAGACCTTTTTCATCATGGCTACATATTCACAATTTGTTTCAATATGTAAATAGAATTTCTTGTGTAAAAGTGGTAGAGGTGTGGATGCTGTTTTGATTGTGATGCAGTGAGTAACTTAAATCCTTGTTATATATTTTTATAAAAATTTGAAGCACAAATACAATTACTCATCAATTTCCATCCTCTTCAATTATTTACTTTTAAGAATTTATGTTTTGCCTTAGCAGTTATTTACTCTTTGACTTTAAGGAATATCCTAGATTTATTTAAGAATATTTTCTTTGTCAAGGAATGAGAGGTGTTTTTAAAATCAGTGCTTAAGAGCGCTCTGTGTGTTACTTCATTGATGTATTGTAAGTAAATTGGAATTAGCATTGAAATTATTATATGAATAGGTGACTAACGGCTATGATTCTGAGATTTTGATTAAAAAAGTATATTCTAACAGTCATCAAACTTGATTTCTTGCATGCAGTAAATCAAAAATGCTTTCTTCTGTATTACTAAAGATTTCATATGAATGCCAATAAACATTTAACAGTTTTCAAAAATTTATTCTAGTCAACATTCTGGAAATACTCTCTTGGCATATAGTTCATCTCACTGCCATTTTTTATCTCTGGAGGAAATGATTCGTACATGATGAGTGAGTGTGCAAATTTTCATATTGTGTGCTTCATATGATTTGTGGAAATGATGAACAACTTAAATATTTCCAGCTGACTTAAGTTAATTTAAACAAAGCCTCTCAGTTCTGTAGTGTTTGTCTTATTAAAATTTATCTGTTATGAAAACTTCCTCGTAAAGATGTCTTGTCAATATATTAAGTAATATATTTGTAAGATTCAATACTGTATCATATCATACATCTTTTTACTCAATCTGTAAATAGAGCCAAGGTTTCAAAATTGAGTTTAAATTTTGTGAACATTATACCTATATTATATAAGGTATAATTATGGTTTTTTAATTTCCAGATTTTAACGTTTGCTTATTGTACTATTGATAAAGCATAGTTGGCACTTAAAGATTTTTTTTGCTCTTTCTTCATGATATCTGAGGAAACATTCCATGCAAATAAAGCGTGCAGTACTTGACTGATCAATTAGCTGCTTCAGTAACTATAAATTTCTATTTAAATTGTTAATGTATTTTACTTTTATTAAAATTGAGCTGTGATCTATGTATGACAAATATGTAAAATATATTTAAAATTAATTCCATTTTTTTACTATGAAATTTCTAATTAAAACCTCAAATTGGAATTTGTATGCTCTCAACTTCAAAGCAAGGCAAGGGCATATATATTTCCTGTGACTCACAATCCGATACATTTTTTGGCTTAACCATAGACAAGTTCTCTACCAATTCTTGGAATGAGGAATAAAATCTTGATTTTTATTGTAAAAAAGTCCAGATAAAAATTCTTCAGTATTTTAAGACAAAAGCATAAGCATGATTGCAATTTCAAAATAAGATTGTAATTGTAAATCACAAGTAGTTAATAGTAAATTCAAAACAATTAGTAACTACAGGAATTAATTACTCATTAAAGTAATAATGAATGTCATTATATGTTACAGTGAAAGGGCTCATTCTTTTTTAATGATTTTTAGAATGGATTGATGAGTTCGTGAAAGGTTCATGGTAATTCAAAGATAGGTTTAGAATTCTTACCAAATAACAAGAAAATAGAATTCAGTTCAGTATAAATTAACAAGTTGTTATTCTTTAATAATTGAATGAATTTTCTCTTACCTAGATCTGAAATATAGGAAAATTTTTGAGAAATTTTGAAAATTACTTCTTTTATTCACAATAAAATATCTCGAATACCAAATTGGATGAAACAACTTCAAGAAATTACAATTCAACTGTCAAAATATATTTATAAATTTCAAGAATGCAGAGTATCATTCAATAGAAATCTCACTTGATAATGGATCTTATATGTCTAAGAAGTTGGGCATTTCATTTTGTAGTAGTAAATACATATTTATCCTTGAAGATACGTCAACTCCAATTGATCTTCTTCCTCTTCAGTTTCTAAGCAGTTGCTTTGGAAGAACATTTCTAGAAGAGTACAATATGTTTAACTGGTGATTAGTACAATTAAAACCACTGATAATTCAATGGAGGCATTATCTATGACATGAATTAGACTCACCATCTAAATTTTCTTCTAATTTTAATTCAAATTTATTTATTTCATCTATGTTTTCTGGATAATTTTGATTTAATGGTAACTTGACAATGCTGTCCAAATTCATTTCATCACAAAATTCTTTCTCTTCAAGTTGTCTTTTATTAGCTGCAATCTGAAGTCCTTCTACCTAATTGAATGTAATTTTTCCGATTTTCCTCTTGTTGGTTCAGAAAGTTATCATAATACAAAGATACTGTGGTAAGTTTTTTAAGAAAGGATGTTTGAATAAATGGATTAAATTAACTCAGTTTGGTGACTAGATCTAGATGTTCTGAGTCCCCACAATAATTATAAATCCACAATGAATTTTTTTAAGCATGAAAGTCTTCTATAGCTTTCTAAGAGGAATTTGTTGATGAAAGGAGAAAAATGTTGTCCAAATGCAGCTTAGAACTTATCATACTGCCTCAAACTATAGCTGCCTTAACTATTTGTTAAAAAGTGAACCTTTTAACAAATCTTTGGATAATGCTGATTACATACTAAGGTAATCAAACTGGTGGTATTGTTAAACTAGTACATAGAAATAGAAGAGGCTAATAAAAAATCTTTATTAAATGACAAAGAGAATATATCATTTAGACATCTAGGGATGAAGAAGAGATTAGAAAGAGTTGCTCTCCCAAATTTGTAAAACTTGTGTAAGGAGAAAGAGAGGCTGAACTATTTCCAGTTACTATTTTCGTGTCGTTAAATAGCTAGAGTATTACAAATAAAGTATTCAGTATAAAATAGAAAAATGAATGGTGGTTGAGAAAAACTAAGGAAATAGATGCAAATAAAGAACTTGATCAGAATTAATCAATTAACTAAGGAAGAATAATTTCTTCTTCCGTGAAATTGAAACGGGCATACCTCTACTTTTGTCATTTGATCGCGAACAATGTCAAGTATTTTCATGAGTGCCGATTCCTGCTTTTGATGCATAGTTATTTTCCTCTTCAAACGCACAATTTCGTTTCTGTAAATGCTCTGTGCATTAAATCCTTTTCTTTCATCTCGTTTTCTAGCTTTCCTTCTATTATTAACCTTAGCCATCGGATTGAATACGAATTAACCGAAATCAAAATGTAGAATTTTGCAAAAAAATAAGAAGTTGAAACTAATGAATGCTTGGAGATTTGCGCGGTAAGGTTACGACCAAGTGATTTTTTCACCGGTAATGCAACTAGATATGGCAGAAGTTACAAAAGGATACTTATTCATACTATGTAATCATAAAGTATTCTATGTTCGACTGAATAACACATAATATTAGAGATGGATTTTGTTTAATTCAGTAATTTGTCTATGTCTTTATTAAAGTTTTCGTATACTCTACAGACATTTATATTTTAAGCTGTGTTAAAAAACATCCACAGAACAACCTCTGTTAGAAAACATAGTTATACTATAGTCAAAGGTGATGAAAGGTAAATAAAACTAACTGATTTGACGGTTGGAACTTCGAGTAGCACAATGACGACAACAGCAGGAAAGGGGCGCAGCTCGAGAGATGGGTATGTAATATATGGAATGTGGAAGCACGTATTCAATTTATCCAGAGGGAAACAGATATGGCAAGAGGGATTTATAATATAATATAATAATGATTTAATTAAATTAGCTTTTTCAATTACCCAAACGTGCTGCTCTTGTTAACGAAGCATTAGCATTGAGATATAGATAAATTAATAAATGAAAGGAATTAACAGTTCATGCATACATTTTGCCTTTCGAATCATCTTGCGGCAGCTTTGGGTAGAAACATTTACAGTTTGTTGAATAAATTAGTTGTATCTCAAATCTTTCATTATATTTATACCTTTGTGAATCAGAACTTCGAGTTTGGATGCTATTTAACGGCCAAATTCTCAGGGGTTATAATTCTTAGACTCACTTTTAAAATTTCATGTGGTAGTGATGAATACCGAATTTACTACGGCTACTTCATATTTCCATCTAGCTAAATGTATATTGAATGATAGAATATGGACCGCCATTACATCAAATAGTATTTTTATCAGTAACAATTTCTTCTCATTCAATGTCATTCACCTGCTTTTTTATGATAAGTATAGTTTTCTTACAAATAAATAATATCAAATAAACAAAACTGTTTTCATCGATAAAGTTCTTCTTGGAATGTTTTGCAAATATAAAGCAAGTGAATTTTTACTAAGCGATTTATGTATTATCTCATCGACTATAGTGTACATGATTTTCAACAGATTCATTGAGTATATTAAGAGAAACATCCTTAACTTAAATGTCATTATCGCTTAAGTTTTACAAATCTTGTTTACTGGATGGGTATAGGTTAATATACCGCATAATTCTATTATAAATATGTTATCATCATATAATTGAATATTTTCTGACTGAAATTAAACCGAGGGTCTGTTGAACAGCGTAAGCTACCCTATTCCTTTGGAATCGAGACTGCTAATGAAAGGCAAATGATGAGAATAGATGTACCTTATAAGCGCATTTTTCATAGAGAAGAACATTTTCGACAATTTTACTTTTAATTTTCAAGTCTTATATGATATCTTATACTTGTAAATTTGGCGCCCTTACTTTTAGAGACATCTAACGTTTTGTCAATCCACCAGATAAAACGAACAACGCTTTTGCGCTAGATTCTTTCATATTGAATTGATACCGGGGTTGCTTGGTAATTCTTAGTAAGTGAGCCTTGAAAAATTTCTGTAACTACTATATTGCATTATCTTCTGTTTTATTTTTCAACATAATTCATTCTTTATTTTGTGGCATATTTTTTCAAGAAAATGGCCGGAGACGCTCATGTAGACGAATCACAATTTAAAGGACTCTCAAAATATTTTAATGGAACCACAATGAGAGGCCGAGCTAACGTGAGTTTTATTTATGTTTTGTATTGTTCTTCGTATTTTTCAAGTTCTTATTTTGTAGTGTTATAAATAAAACTAATTTACTCCTTTAGGTGGCGAAAGCGACGTATGCTTCTGTTGGTCTACTCATTCTTTATTTCACAATGAAACCCAAGAAGAAGTGATGTGAAGAAAGGATTTTTCGATATTTAGGTCCTTTCCCTTCGAATTACGCAGTATGAAATTTTCCATTTCTGTAGACAAATTTTTATTGTACATACGCAGTTCGTGCAAATAAATCTGTGTTAATAGTTAAATAATTTATATTGTTTAATTTATCTCAAAGGTTTGGTTTGTTAAAGAAACAACAATTATGCAATTATATATTTTGTTCGATTTTTCTAAAATTAAAGTTAATGCGTCTTTCATGGCGTCAAACCAATTTGGATTTAAGTATAGTTCATTGCCAAGAAAACCACGTTCAATTGTGTAATCTGCTGTTTTTATATTATCTGCATCATTACTCTGTTGCGGAATACGGTTGGAGCTCAATTAAGAGTCGCTTTTAATTGGAAATTACGCATATATGCAAATTCATGAATGTTGATGGGCTAACCACTCACTTCTCAACGACAATTTCCTTCAAGGTTGTTTCATTATAAATGTGAATCGAAGAATTATTGAATGGTTCAGTTCACTGATGATCTATAACTTAGTAATTCTGTTCATGACACTGAAAGATTGAATAAGAACCAAGAATTTATACTCCAGAATAATATGTACCTTCTCCTTGCAAAGAACGTAATTAAAAAGTTTTACTTGTACTTTTTCTTTCCTTAAAAAGCTCGAGCGATTTGGTAGAACCTATACTGATCTCAGTTGAATAATTGATCTTATTTTAAAATTTTACATTGCTTACCTATGTACCATGAACCAGATATAGTATCAAGTTAAATGATAATAACAACCTCTTGTCCTCTAAAACAATAAGGGTGAGAAAAAACAGCTTGCAGAATGTTTTTTACAAAATAGCATTACATAGTAATTTTCATGAAATCATCTCCAAATAATTAAGTACACAAATATTCCATATCTGCAGTAGTATCATAGTATTTGTCTCTTTCACTCATATCACTGATCTATGGTTTATGATAATTAAAGAGTTTGAAAGACTACAAAAAATTTAAAATTCATGTTTGGATGGAAACATTACTTGTGGGAATGCGTTGTTATCAAATTCTTACCTTACATTTCAAATAAAAATTTTATTGAAAGATTTTATTTTTGAACTGGAATAAACAAAGTACCTAATCATAATAAACGCTTTTTAAAGTTGCGAAAGATGTGTATTCCAAGTACAGTGTAATTTACTTTCTCTATTCCTTTTATGACGAAACGCATTACACAAAAAATCGGCATGGTAACATCAAGATGAATCTGCTCCTGAGAGTGACAAAAATTGCTCATCAACAATATAACAACTTCTGTAAATATTTTTTAGTCTTTTTTGCAATTGGTCATAGTTAAATTCAGAATGTGGGTAAAGCGGCACTTAGAGGCTATAATAACTTAAATCACTACTTCAGGAAGTACAATTCACTAATCTGAGCATTCAGTATTGTAGCTAATGATTATACAAGCTTATGGCAAGTAACCTAAGTTTTATTTATCGGAAAAGTTCCAACATAGAGACAGTATTACAGGGGGTAATTCAAGAGAGAATCAATAATCCAATATAAGGTGAAAGTTGTACAACTGTAAGATTTACATGTCAATACGAAATATTTGCTCATAGTCTTTGAAATTCTATTTCCTTACGATATAAATCTAAATTTCATGAAATTATTTCAATTTTAATTGATATTTTCTATGCAAGACTTCATACCTAAACACTTTTCTGCAGAGTTGTTAACTAAGTTAGCACTGTTTAAACTTATGCAAAAATCTGCCTTCGACGGCAAATCA
Source organism: Pantala flavescens (assembly GCA_020796165.1). NCBI lineage: Eukaryota > Metazoa > Arthropoda > Insecta > Odonata > Libellulidae > Pantala > Pantala flavescens. The sequence goes on along the minus strand of CM036879.1, from coordinate 19,121,843 downwards.
ATGTCATAGTGAATCGATCCAGAAAGTTATAAATACTTATTTGCAACCCAAATGTGCTAAGACAAGAGGATGATACTCTCATCCTTTCTTTGAAGAAGGCCAATATTTAATGAATTCTAGCTGCGAAGAAATTTTACATCATGTAACGCATTTCTATTATTGGTTTTTATTATTTTCTCTTCGCCAGAATTAATTTGATTCCTTTACCTAATATTCCAGAATTTCCATAGGTCCATATACTTGGGTTACTTTACAGTTAAGATGAAATCATATTTTCTATTAATTCAAGATTAATATGAGAATGCATAACCTGCATGATCTAATGCCTGTTGAGGAGATAAAATATAAAGTGATATACCAATAGCTGAGTTGTAATGGGATGCTAAGCATGCAATAATACGTGAATTGAATGAGATAAATGAATTTTTGATCTTTAAGAAAGGAAAAAGATACGGTTGTGTACGTTCCTGCGTATTCTTGTTAATAGATATGCGTTTTATCATATAAACTTTCTTCACAGTTAGAATTCATTAAATATTAGACTTCTACAAAGTAAGTATGAGAATATCATCCTCTTGTCTTAGCATATATGGGTGGCAAACAAGTACTTAAGACTTTTTCGAAAAAAAATTGTACATTTTAGGATATGACATGATAATTTTAAAATTACATTTTATTCTTCAAAAAATCTCGGTGACTTAAGTTATTCTACAAAATAACTACAAAGAAAAGATACAAGTGAAAATTATACTGATACATGTTGAATGCATTAGAGAAGAAGAATTTTCATTTACATATGGTTGATGTGGAAAATACAAAAGGGTGAAAGAAGAACGCATGAGAAAAAGACCTTTCGTTAATAAGTGAAACAATAACACATGAATTTTGGGTTAAAGGGTTTGACGAAGTTATCATAGTAAAATCATACTGTAAGTAATAAGTTTAATGTATTCTATCAAATTCAACACATTTGTCCACACATTCCTGCCGAACTCTTTAAACCTGAATTTAAGATTTAAAATGAACAGCGGCAATTGAGAAAATGAAGATCGTTCCAGCAGTTCTTTAGGTCACCGCTCATAGCAGTAGTCAATACCTCGACTTTCGCGCCGAGGTCGCATTTGTTTCGTTCTGACATCGTTAAAGCGACTCGTAATCTATTATTATTCGTTATCGTCTCATAAGTTGGATTTAAAGATGGTGAGTTGGTTTAAAAAGATATCCAGCATCCCACATGTAGTTATAAATTAGATTTTTCTATTTAAAGACCAAGAAAGACGGTGTGTTTGGTTAACGGTTACGCCGGCGTCGGCGTTGCTAATGGAAAAAAATTGTCATATTTGAATCAAGTCGCTATTTTATGAATTAAATTTTGTTTGTCAATTCCCTCTATCATAAATGACAGATCTTTTGGTTTGGCTAGGGTTAAGTTAGACCTAGAAATTACATCGTAGCCTTCTCTAGGAGCCCAAGAGTTTTAGTTACTTGAGTAATGCTAACTATAGCTTCTTTACTTTGGCGATGCTCAATAATTTTTGATAATTTAATATGATCTAGTCTTAGTCGATAATTTAATCGAGCTGTACCGGTGCAGTGAATATTATACTCTTATGTTTCATGACCACATTATAATCAAGCATTTCTTCAGTAATATATGATGAATGTCTATACCTCATGCAAATTTGTTTACAATATGTCTAAAGCTTGTAATTTGAACTTAGGGCGTTAAAAATTATTCACCGAAACTCTGTTTAAATATGTTGTTTGTTTTAATACATAAGCTTTATCTCTCACCACTTAATTACACGTAAGCTATTATATCATTATTGCAGCATACAAACCTGTTTCTTTATTCACTCACGGAGACGAATATTCACATTCACGACATCATCCATTTTTTTCCGAAGCTAGAATGATCTTTTTTTTTATTTTTGTCATGTAATTTATTGTCCAGAATGTTACTCGAGTATTTTAATAGGGATTCTATTCAGCATTTAGTTTCTTAAATTTGATTTATGAGCCCAGTATATTAGTTTTTGCAATCTTTCATAACTCAGTGGCATAACTGCAGTATATTATTTGCTTTATCATTAAGTGAAAATAGAGAAGTGAGCCTAAGTCAGTATGTGAAGTAGTGCTTTTAGTAGTTGATAAGAATGGGTTTATCGTGTACTAGCTTAGTTTCTTTGGTAACTTTCAATTTTCTGCTACAAAACATTATTTGTTCTCTTTTTCAGGTGCACTGAAAATATAATTTTCAAAATTTTTTTGAGAATCGGACTGACAACTTCTTTAGAGAATGCTCCATTGATGATAAAAGTACCTTAATATTTGGAATTATTTTGAAAGATGAGTTCTGATAGATCTGGTTGGCGTGATAGAAAAATGAGAGAGGAAGAAGAAGATGATGATGATGACGAAGACGATGAAGAGGAAGTGGAAGAAGAGGAAGGGATCAAGAAGGTGGGGAGAAGAGGTGGAGGTGGAGGGGACAAAGTGAGCAGTACTTTAATAGAGAAAATTCTGGGGGAAATGAAAAGTGAATTCAATAGAGGCTCTGCTGCTGTTCGTGGTGAAGCTCAAGAATCGGACAAATCATCTAGACGAAGTAGTGGAAGGGCAAGCAGGCCTTCTGGAACTAGTGGAGATGATACTCCCAGATCCAGATTAGGAAGATCTTCTGAGAGAAGATCTGGTGTAGGTGAACCAGATGAAAGTACAAGACCTGCTGAAGAAGCCTCTTCAGAAATAGGTGTTGATAGTAGTCCTCCAGTGCTCCTACCAGAAGTGGGAGGAGAGGATATTGAAGGCACTCCTGGAGCTCAAACAGGGAAAATGGCTTTGAGAAGTAGAGGAAAAGGAGATTCTGGAGAAAAGCCTCCTCCCCCTCTGAGGTAATTTGTCATGTCATTATCTGAATATATTTATAAATTTGACTATCAATATTTTCTAAGATTTAAATGTCTTCTTATTTAAATCATTTATATATTAGTATTTAAAGATTAAATTCTCATTTCCTGAGCCAATTGAATGAAACATTGTGTATTATAAATACCATGCAGCACTGAAACTGAACTTTAAATAATTTATAGGTCAAGGAGCATGCTTAAAAGTGGACTACAATAAGTTTTATCTAATCACTAGCTGTGCCTGCGCCTAACAGGCGCGCGTAATCTAATTAAAGACGACAAACAACACACACACACACACATATATATATACAGTAGACTCTCGATAATTCGAATTTATAGGGACCGAACAAAAAATTCGAATTATCGAGTTTTTCGAAATAGCGAGGGTTCGAATTAAAGAGGGACTGAAAGTAAAATTCGAATTGCAGAAAGTTACATTCTATTTGTCATTGTATAAGATTGTGAATGCTGGTAGAAACAAAAATTCATATTATAATAATACATGTGGATCAATTTATTTATTATAAAAAAGTTGTATCATTTCTTCATAATAAAATCGGTTATTTTCGTTTGGGTCGCTTGGTTGGCTGCAATCTGGTCCACAGCATTTTCCAAAGTGCTCACTGCTTTAAACACACAACCAGGTTGGATGTTATCCATTTCGGATTGTTCGAAGAAACGACGCAACCCTCTTAAAAAAAGGTTGCTTCCTTAGAATACACCTTCGGAACATCGTCGTCTTCATCTTCACTGTCAGAAATCTGTTGACTGACCACAATTGACTGTTTCATAATGTCTTCATCAGACAATGTACCCGCTGTGGCAACATTATTGTCAATATTAACATCGTTGAAAGTTATGGGAACCTCTGGAAGTCTGTTCCAAGCACTCAAAAAGGTCCCTCATCTTGCAGATCTTGTTGAACCATATCATTTCCGTCCTTGCATTCCTAATCCTTGATGAATCCGCATGCTTTAAAACAATTTGCGATTGTCTGTAAGCTAACATCTTCCCATACTTTGTGAGCCATTTCCATTGCAGTAAGCATTGAAATGCTGCACAGGTTATTTCCATTTTCCATTGTGTCTATTACAGTTCTAACCACTTCTTTTCGATACAAGGTTTTAAAATTTTTAACAATTCCTTGATCTAGGGGTTGAAGAATTGAAGTTGTGTTACGGGGTAAATATTTCAGCTCTATATTTTCAAGTTAAGGGACATCTTTATGGGCTGAGTAATTATCGATAAACATCAAAATTTTTCGTTTTTCTCTTCCCATTCAGTTTTCTCTTCTCTTTAGCATCAATGCTCATTTTCCATTAGGAAAACAATACTGCTGTCATCCACGCCTTCTTATTTGATCTGTAGATTAGAGGAAGAGATTTCATATTTTTAAACATCGAGGCTTAGCAAATTTTCCTATCATAAAAGGTCGAAATTTCTGTGATCCATCCATATTGGCTGCCAATAATATTGTTACCCTCTCCTTGCTGTGTTTGCCTCCATGACTGGTGTCATCCTTAAATGCCAAGGTACGATCAGGTAATTATTTATAAAACAGCCCTGTTTCATTACAATTAAAGATACCTTTCACTTCATAATTAGCCAATAAAGGTAAATTCTTGGAAAAATTACCTCGACACTTTCCATAAAATGACTAATTTTTCGAATTGTGGAGTGGGCCGGTCTAGCTTCACTTCGAATTATCGAGGGGACCAAAATACATTGATTTTCTTCGAATTATAGAGGTTTTCTCAGGGGACCGAGGGTTTTCTTCGAATTATAGAGGTTTTCGAATTACCGAGGTTCGAATTATCGAGAGTCTACTGTATTTTAAATTCTCAGGACGATTGGATGTATGGTTTTTGAGTCTATAGTGTACAGACAGACACACACACTAATCAAGTATACAGTTATGAAATTTGTTACCAAAGTAGGTAACGTCATTAACTCACCAAATTGTGCAGTACATTCAATCTCTTGAATTTATTCTGATATCACTTTTAATTTAATATCAAAAACCGTTTACTCTATGAAAGTATACGTAAATATTTACGTTGCTATAAACAAACATCATTTAAACACTGATTTCTCAATGTGTTCTTAAGAGAAAATTCAACAATCACATTCGTGGTAACTAAGGAATAGTTTGTTTACAGCCTCAAAATTATCGTCTAATTTCTCCAAATTCTCGTAATTTCTCATCATAAACTATATTTCATGACCATAATAAGAAACTTTATTCAATTTCCCTTCTTTTGGTGCTACTTTCAATCCATATGTGGGTTATATCTAATTTAATTTTGCAAAAGAAAGGAAGCATGCAAGTGATAAAATCTAAGTTTACATGTATTTCTTATGAGAACAGCGTAAACACCGGACACACACCAAATGGATTTTATATATATAGATATTGTCTTAAACGAATACTAATGTAAGAAGTCAAGAATTGTCCAATCATAATTTATTAAAACAATTCTCTGAATACAAATTATGTTAGAACAGTTAACTGATTAGTTAATTGATGAAAATTCCTATTATTCCTATATTATTATAATTATCAAAAATATGTAGTAGTTGGACTGTCTGATAACAACATAAAATACTTAATGGCAACAAATAATTTTATATAATTAAGTTACATTCATTATCAAAATTAAAAACATTACTTTATCAAAAATAATGTTGGTGTATACTGAATACAATACTGAATGGCTTATCTATTAAATACTATTTAAAGAATTAGTATACATTTCTTTTTTGAGGATGTGGTGTTTTCTGGTAAGTGATCTAAGAGTGACCCAGGTAACTTATTTAATTCAATAATACCTCTATATAGAAAAAAAATACTTTGCTTTATCTGTTCTTTGTCATTGTCATGTATTTTAAAACTACAGCTATCTTTATTAATGAATTTTGTTGTCTCAATTCATTTTTTTCCTTCCTTTCCTACTCTCTCACACCTGCAATAATGTTATGTATACATCTTCATCAGTTAATTTTCCTTCTTTATTCTAGTGTTTCTCACACTAGGGTCTTTATCATTTCAGTAAAACTTTTGTTTTATAGAACCTACCCATTACGCATTGCACTGCTTTTCTCTGAAATTTTTCTAGTTTTTTAATTTTGTTAATATTGTTTGTCCCTCGGTATCTCTTCTCTTCCCTTTCGCCGTAAGTCCTCGGACTTAAAATTTATTCATAACATTTTCAACTGCAGATGTAGATCTCCTGATTTACTCTCTTTCTTCTCCCTTCGCGTCCCCTCCCGACCTACCCGTAATCATCACCTCCTTCATACACCTCACTTTCGTCTCACCGTTTCCCAAAGATCTCTTTTTCATCGCATCCCTGAATTGTTTAACTCCTTCTCTTCAACAAATCCCTTCCTTGAACTTTTCTCTCCCATAAATTCCCTTCTCTCTTCATTAAATTAATGACTTTTTTTGTAACCTGTTTTATCATTGTATATATTTATTTTGTATTAGTTTATTGTTGTTAACTCTAATGTTATTATTCTTATTTATTTCTGTTGTTTATTGTTTCATATATATATAACAATTGTTATTAATTCTTTCTAATTATTGTTTATGATCCAATGTAATAGGTCTGAATGGCTGTTTTTGGATTAATTGATAAATAAATAAATTATCCTTATATGGATCCCAGGTGATTGTTGCATATTCAAATTTAGACATTATTATTATTATCTCTTTCCTTTGACCTTCCTGTTGCTACCCTTCAAATTTCTCATTACTAATTAAAGCATCTTGTTTTCTTTATTTAACATCTATCCCCTCAATTATGTCCTATTAAGACAAACCTTTATATAATATAAATATAATATAATATAAAGTTCAATGAGACTAAGTCAAATATCAAATTGTCAATTGAAATGTCAAATAATATCTTCCTTTCACTTTATATGAAAATAGAATAAAAATGAAATTGTTTACATTTGAATCATTCGCTGTAAACATTTTTGTAGTATTAATATTTCAAGTAACTATAGTTTGAACATACTGCTTTTCTTTCTAGGCCAACACCTCCAGTGGAAAGACCCAAAAGATTAGACCCAGTCTTACTTGAAGGCGCTGCTGGTAGCCTCAATATAGTTCACTCAGATCTTAAACGATCCGCTCGACGTTCTAAAGATACAGGAGAGTCAGTCTTACAGAGTGCTATTGCTCGTAAGGAGAAATCTTTCTGTGTTCGTGGCCCCGAGGAATATGGTCGAAGTTCTGCTAATAGAAGTGATAACAGAGGCCAAGGCTCTGGAAGCAGTTGGAAGTCTACCCGCCAGAGCACTGGAAGTTCTCAGGTGAATGCTGAATCTTACCAAATGATTTCATAATTTCATCAATTATCAATTTTATTCAAGCATCATTTTATCAATTGCTTAAATGTTTAATCTAGTGCTTAAATGGTTATCTAATGTATTAACTCTCTTACTGAGGTGAGATTATGTATTGGCTTTTGTTATTCTGCTATATAGTGCAGGGGGCTGATATATCAGCTCTTACTCAGTTCATTAAATTAATCATAAGGGATTGCATTTATATGAAATAGATTACCTATTTTTTGATATTGACATTCTCAGACAAGTTCTCTGCTTTATATAGCATACTTTAATTATAATTTATCATCAATTATAAATATTTACCATAAATCATAAATAAAGCAATCAAATAATATTAATGGATGAAGTAATGCTCCTCTCTAAATCTCAACATTGTGTGGCCTGGTGATGTATGAAAATCGGTCTCCACCATTCCTGAAAGAAAATAAACCAAGTCGATTGTTTTGGGAAAATCATGTTTATAGAGCACCACATCTGGAGCCAAGGCAAGAGCTGCTTCCATGTCTGCTGATACACCAACTGTTGCTAGAGCAATAAAAAAGAGACCTCAGCAGAGGACCCAGCGTATTTCAACACCAGCAGCTAGAAAGCGTTCACGAGGAGGAACAGTTCGTATTGCTCGGGATGCAAGTTCTAGTGATGGTTCTGTCAAGGGAGAAGCAGACCAAGATGAGCTAAGAGTGGAGACTCCTCCTCCTCATGAAGAGGAAGTGGACGATCCAGTAGAAGTGCCGATCAAGCAAGAGGAGGAGGAAGATTCAACTCCACAACCAGTTGTTGGACGTAGGGAAGGAGCACAGAGGAAGAACTCTACTTCATCATCATCTTCATCAACATCATCAAGTTCTTCCTCCACCTCATCATCATCCTCCGATTCTTCTGGCTCATCTTCCAGCTCTTCTTCATCTTCCACAACATCATCATCCTCTGAATCTGTTATGGTTCCAGAAGCTTCAGATGAAGTTGCTGCTGTTCCTTCATCTGGTACAGTTAGGAGTCTTAGCCCAGCCACCGCAGATATTGTAGATAGGTAATATCGCTTGATATTTTCTTGTCAATATCTTTTAGTTTCTATGGGCAAGGTAGGGCTTTTGTTCCCAGTAACGATAGTAATCTTTCATTAATTTACCATTTTTATGGAGCCTTTAAAATAAAATTTTTTGTAAAATAAATGAAATAATAGATTATTCAACAAAGCTTTATTGCTTAATAAATTTGCTTAAGAAAGAGTAATTCTTTAAAATAATTAATTGTATCTGTTGTAATATCTAGAAATGTAATATTAAAATTTTAATAATGTTATTTACTTAAAATTTGTGCTTTCGATCACTTCATGCGAATACATCAAAACATATCTTCCAAGATTTGAAGTTTTTGTCTAAAATAGACTGTGTTTAAAGATAGTTTTTTTATTTTTTGCTAGGAAACGAAGAAATTCAAGACCTGAAGAGCCAGAAGCAGCAGTAGCTGAGATGGTTTCTGCAAAACGGCCTAGAAGGATGACGAGGCAGGGTATCCCATCTCCTTCTAAAGCAGAACCATCTCTTTCTTCCTCATCTTCATCATCGTCTTCTTCATCTGCATCATCCTCATCTGAATCTGGAGCAGCTAGGCCTGAGTCAACTGGTGTTTCGCATGTGGTCAGTTATTTGCTTAAAACTTGTTACCAGTAGTTAATAACTTTTAATCAGTCCATATCTTTCAGTTTCTAGCTATTAGAGATTCTTGTTTTTTTTATAATGAAGCTATTGTAAAAATACATCATGCTGTAAACAGTGTAATATCATGTATAACATATTTTAGATAACTAGTGCACTAATTGTCACTTCATGTGATTATGATAGAATATATAAATTGTTTAACTTCGAAATTTCAGGCTCAACCATCACTTGGAAGAATACTATGTTGCTGCAGAGAACGTAAGACTGTCATTGCTTGCCTTGGAGGAAAGGTTGCTCTTCCGAATGGAAAGAATAAAAGTGTCATGAGGGGCAGCCGCACTCCACTGAAGGCAATTGCTCCTTCATTAACATTGCAAGATGAAAGCAAGAACAGATCAAGCTCTCCTAGTTCTGATATACTTTATTGCCAGGTTAGGCTGATTTCATTTTTAGTAGTCTGTATTACTTGCCAATCATGAACTGAAGTTTATTCCTAAAGCTACCTAAAATTCAAGTTTCATGTTAAGATCCTTTTTGCCATTATAAAATATATAATTTAGTATATTCTTATTGTTGGTTCTCAATTTAATTCTCATTCAGTGATCCCCTACGTAGGGGTTGGTAGTCTTGCTAGCTGAATAACAAACAGTGTCTGTGCTCAGTTGTTGAGCAAAAATAATTCTTTAAGCAGTTTAAAGCAGCAAGTTAGTAGTTAGGAGGGTGATATCTCTAGCACAAAATTTACCTGAAGTTTTCATTAAGAAAATTACCTTTGTAAAAAATAATCAAGTATTGAAAAATCTTTCTTGTAGCGTGTTTAACAAACCATTCTTGTGTGTTTTCAAAATCAAAATCTAACTTATAATTTATTCTTGTTAGAAGGGGTAAGTTTTTTTCTATAAGATACGATTAAAATACCTAAAGTTTTCCAGCTCTTATGTTACTCAGTAGTCAACTTGTATAATTATTTTCAGCTATTATATTTATTATCCTTATTTTTTCTTACAACTCTTTCCTTGGAAGGTATTTCATTGATACATTTTTGAGAGCTTCTTTAATAAACATTTTTTATATTCCATGTTAAATAATTTTTAAGTATTACATTGAATACATTCACAAACTATTTTTGTTTATGTTTTTCTGATGTGTACTAATAACTAATAATTATATATTGATAATATTTTAATTTTGACATTTTTTAAAAGTTAAAATTTTACTTATTGTGAAAAAATTCCCTGCATAGGCAGTGGATTCCATGGATGGCAGAGCAGTTGGATGCTGTGGTCTTGTACAAGATGGTTTTATGAGAAGACCTTCATCACGAGTACCTTATTTACTGCTTTGTGAAGTTCACCGACAAAGGCTTGCTCGTCACAATTGTTGTCCTGGCTGTGGAATGTTTTGTACACAGGTGAGAGATGTGTAACTACACTGCTTTACTTAAAAATTACCTCAGGTTTCCCCTTTAGAAAATTTCTTTCTAAACATCACTTCGGCAATGTAAACTTGAAAATATTAATCAGAATAGATTTCATATAAAATGAATTTAAGATCTTTAAAATACCTGTTTATAATCATTAATTTACCCCCTGACTTAGCTAAAATTTCTCTCAAACAGTTCTCCATCCCTAACATTGCATTCTGAATCATTTTTTCAACAACTTTTAATGTATCTTTTCTATATTTAAGGGTTAAAAAAAGTGAAATGTTAATTTATCGAGAAAACTCATTCTGTTATCCTTAAAAGATTCTTATCAGCTTTTGTCTTACTTTCGGGATTTTTCTCTGGGTAATTTTTACGATCCTTATTTATTCCAATGGAATCTCTCTAACGTTTGTCTCTTTTACTTTGGTTTAGGGACAATTTATTCAGTGTGAATGGAGCAAAAGAAGAAGAGGTGATGGAGGTGGCTCTGTTCATCACTATCATCGTGACTGTGAATTAATTATTGATGATGAAGCCTTATGCCCACACTGTGGTGCCCCTTCTGCTCCTAAAGCAGATGATAAATTGCTCTCTGTAACAGATACTGCTAGAGAAATAATCATGAGTCTCAGAACTCCAAGAAATCTTGTATTTCTTCCTAAGCAAATGCCACCAAGGAAGCCGTAAGTTTACATACGCAAATTTGATTGCGTTATATTTATTTGTAAAACTTTTAGAGTATATTGATTGATTTTTGATTATATTTTGATTGATGATCCCATTTTTAACTACATGAATCAAGTCTTAAATGGTGAATGAAAATCTGTTAATGAGATTAGTTTCTAAAACCTCAACATACTCTTTATTTTAGTATAATGAAATGCGATTAAAGAAGAGTTATTCATTAGAATTTCTTTAATCAATCACATAGCAGTTATCTTATGAACATGCATTTTGTTATGAGTAATTCAATTATTGCTTTTGTTATGTTATTTTTACAGCCCTCCTGCTAAGATGGGTTTCACAAAAGGTACTTTTCCTGAAACTAGACATCCGTTTCCTCCAATGCCCATCGCAGCTCCTGCTATTCAGCTACAGAAGTTGCTCCCTCTTGCAGTCCAGGCCAGTGAATTAGCTCCAACTTCCAACCAAGCACCTGCATCATCAAGTCTTCTAAGTGATGCTGATAAAGAAAAGTTAGCTTCATTATCTAAAACAATATCTTGTGTGTCACAAAAACCTGAGCTTATTGCAAGGTGTGTTGTTTTTTTCGTTTGCATTGTTCTCACTATTACTTGATGCAGTTGAAGCTGTCATAAAACTTAACCTCTTACATTCCTTAAGGTAATCTCTTTAAACTTGACTGCTGAAGTTGCGTATGTATTGCTTTAATAGCTGTTGCTTTGCCTTGTTTATTTGGAGACATTTACTAGCTTAGAGACTCTGAAGTTTTGCCTTATTTGGTATTTTTCGTATGTTGATTTCAAATCTTACTTTTGTTGTAATTCATAGAACTGTCACTTGAATTATATTATTCAAAATATCGTTAAAGGAAAACTGCTTTTCATCGCTACATAGCGATTAATGCCAGTAACATTACATTGTTTTGTTTATACTGAAACCAGTTTTTAAGTCTTTTTTGCTCTTAAAAATATCAAATTGTATGCTGCTTCTTTATTTAGCAATGTTATTATATTTAGTACCAGCTTGAATTTTTATATCAATACAAATAAGAAGGATAAAAGAGACAATCAACTTAGATATTTAGCTTTTAAATACTAGGAAGAAGATTATTGAAAAGGAATCAATGATGTGGGAACCTTTGATCATCCATGGAATGTTCGTTATCTTGCAACAGAAAGCAGATAAATATGAGAAATAAAAAGTTACATCTTCTCGAATGCTTTTATTGATAATAATTTTAGAAGAAATATAAATAAAATTCATTTTATGTAAGTTGTTTTGAATTTAAATCTTGGGAATTTCTGTTATGTAAATTGGGTGTGGTGAATTATTGCGTAAATGTGCTTTCTGAATAACTATCCTTCTTAAGCAACTTTGATAATGGTATTGTTTGATAAAATACTATCATTTATAATATATTTGTACAATATTACACATTATTTTAAATAGTTACTGTAGATATTATTCTAGAGTGCATGTTAATGTTTATTGCCAACCTGACACTCTTTCCATAATTTGGATTTAACACTGTAGATTTTTAGCAGGATTACTAATGTGTTTATTGTGTAGCTTTATGCAATAGCTAGAATTGCAGTTCACATAAGCTATATTAGAACCTATTTTTTGCATGAGACTCTTATACAATTTGAAAACAATTAGAATTATTTAATGGTGTATTTCTTTGTTTGCCTTTCTGTGTTCTTAAATCACTATGAATGGTTTATATTTCTGAAAATAACTGAATCATGTTAGTCATGATGTATTTTCTAATTTCAATGAATGAATTTCAAAATTTGATCATTCAGATGTTTTTAAGAAAGTTATGTTTTCTGCAGATTTCCACTGAAGAGCTTGTACCAGGCTGCGAGAGTTGGTGATGTTGAAAAGCTTTTAAATGTTCTTGGTAAGTGTTAATTGAATTTTCAATTACATCCCAATTAATTTCATATACCTAATTCCATACTATTTTTACATACTATGTAATTTAAATTAATTTTGCTGTGAGTTTTTTTTTTCAATTCTAGTTAATTAATTTATTGATAAAGAAGAGGTATGATAGTAATGAATTATTTAAATCAAATTATAGAAGAAAATACTTAAAAAACTGTACAATTCACTTATTCTAATATACAACATTTTTTGTTGTTAATATTACTTCTGCCATTAATTATTACATTCTTCTGTCACCAAAGTCTGTATTGGTAGAAAGCATGGATTTTTAATGAAAATTTCTTCAAATCCTTTCTAAATCATTAGCTAGTGACTATTATATTTGTTACCAATTATTTTAATATATTTCATCGTGTTCCTGAATTTTTATTGAGGTCTACCCATAGCTTTTGTACTTTACCTTAAAAATTTTCATTGCAGCTGTTGGTCACAATCCAAATCACCAGTTTAGAGATTACAATCTGCAAACTGCTCTCCATGTGGCTGCAGCTGGAGGACACATGGCCAGTGTTCACCTACTTGTGCAAGCTGGTGCACAATTGGATGCTACTGATAGAGATCATTCTACTCCATTGATGCAAGCTGTGCGAGCTGGGCATAATGATGTTGTTGCTTATCTTGTAAGAGCTGGGGCCTGTGTTACTCTAAAGGTGAATTTCTTTTTTATGAGAATGAACTCTATACTACTATGTATATAAATATTTATGTATAAAAAGATTATCGGAAGTACATAATTTTTTTTTAATTCATAAATTTATATTATATTCCCAAAAAGTTTTTAATTATTTTTGTATCATAAATTGTTAGAGATTTTTATATAATTACTAAAACTAAATTTCATGTAAGGATATTTTATTTCTACGAATCAAAAATAACTTTAAAGTAAAAACTTAATTTTGATTTTAAAAATTTCAGTTTCACTTAATTCTCAGTTTGATTTTTTCCAGAGAAAGTCATGAATTTTTATTTATGAACCTTCTGTATTTATAGGGAATACCTTTCTAATTGAATGTTAAAAATACCTGTGAGAATTTTTTTATTGTTTATTTAACGTGGAACAATTCAACTTGTAATGCAGGGAAGTGAAGGAATGACTGCACTTCATCTAGCTTGCAAGAGTGGAAATCTTGATGCTGCTCAAGAGTTAATTGCTGCTGGAAGCCCTATTTCATCCAATCATCAAGCCAGAGGGTCAAGCAAGCAATTATCCCCTGGCCCTCTTCCTCAGCCAAGGTCTTTTATTGACTCACAGGATGATGGGGGATGGACACCTTTGGTTTGGGGTTGTGAACATCGTCACATGGATGTCGTTAGGTTTGTTGCATTAATTTCATCCCAATAGTAGTTTAAACAGTATTTCAAAGAAAATTTATTTTGGATTAACCTGATAAAGTGTTCCATTTTTTAATATTTAATCATTATTGTATTATATTATGTATATATTCTAATTGAAATACATTAAAATTTTATGATTTATATCTGGGAAAGTACACTACACTTAAGCATTATTTTCTGATTTATCTCTACCAGTTGAACTCATTATGATTAATATTTATTATTGTATCATTTTAGGTTTCTTTTGTCAAAGAGAGCTGATCCACTTGTAAGGGATACTGAACAAAATATTGCACTTCATTGGTCAGCATTTTCTGGTTCTCTCGAAGTATCTGAGTTGTTACTTAATCATGGTTGCTGGGTAAATTGTGCCAATGCACATGGAGACACTCCTCTGTAAGTTACCTGTACATCCAAGTCATATTTTATTGTAAAATAAATTTATCTTGTTAAATTTTTATAATCTTCTAAGTTAAATTATATTTATTGACTATTTACAAAACCTTCAAATGCAAAAGTAATAAAAAATATGCTCGTAATAAATCATTACCTTAGAAATATTAGATTCTTAATGATGATTGAATAAATTTTCAAAGCTATTTCCTAGATTTTATTATCTTATAATGCTTAACTTCCTTTTACAGTCATGTTGCAGCACGACAAAATAATTATGAAGTAGTTGTTCTTCTGTTAGCAAGGGGTGCAAGAACTGATTTAAGAAATCGTGAAGGTGAAACTCCTTTGGATTGTTGCTTCCCACCAGGGGAATCTGCACCTGCAGAACTTGATGATTCTCAGTTATCTGATACTGCTAGAGCTATTCAGTTAAATGTTCACTTACGAGCTTTGGTAGAATCTCCTCTTCAACCAACTCCAAAAATATTGACAAAGTGAGTTTGAAAAGTAATATTATATTCTTATTTTGTTAAATTTGATGCATTTGTTCTCTTTTATTACTCTTCTTCTGAGAAAAATTTTTAATTGGAAAATAAATTTAGATCTTCTGGATCATAATTACTTTTAAAAAATATGACAAATTATAATGAATTGTATTTAATTATTTCCTCCCAAAAATTTGCATAAGTTTCAAAATTAACGTAGTTTTTAAAGTATTATTAGCCTCTGTCTTTAGTTACGTTCCTATTGTAATGTTAATTTTGTTTGAAATTTTTTTCTGATGTCAAGAAATTTCTCTTTTCAGCGATATCTCAAGGGGTAGGGAAGTCAATCCTGTGCAGTGTGTTAATGAAATTGATGATCCAAGTTCAGAAGAAGGATCCCAAGGAGCCCCAAGAGATTTTACATATATCAGTGAGAATTGTGTGACCTCAGATATCCGGATCAATCGATCCATTGCTTCACTTCACTCATGCAGGTGTGGTGATTTTGAAGATAAGTGGATGAATGGTGAAAAGATTGAGAGTAAATCTGGTTGGGGCTGCTGTTCTGGTGGTACTGGAGGAGAAGTTGTGGAAGGAGAGGATGGTAGTTTAGAAGATAGAGGCTGCCTGTGTGCCAACAGTAGTGTTAGATGTTGGTATGATGAAGAAGGAAAACTTGTACCTGAGTTTAATTATGCAGGTTAGTTTAGGTTAACCAGTTATGGTCGAATATTCCAGGAAACTATCCTGTAAGGTTCATGAAAATTAAAGGTAACATACTTTTTTTAACTAATACTTTCATAATTGTTTTTATGATTAAAATCTAAATAATCTTCTCAAGAAGTAACGCTAAAGTAAAATATAATATAAAATACTTGTTATAGTCTGTACTATCGGATCAAATTCTTTATTACCATAAGTCACAAAAATGTATTGATTGAAATATTTATTCTGAAAATAAGAGTTAAAGGCTAGGATAAGATTTCAATATACAGCTACAAAGTATTGTATTATTATTGTACTTGAAATATGCAATATATAATTAAGTATTTATATTTAAAATGAGTACGTTGTGGACCTGTATGGAATGAAGACCAGAATGCAGCTTTAGGTGTTTTGAGATTGTTTCAATCAAAGTAAATTAAATGGTCTTAAAGAATGTGAAAGTTTCAAGTTCTAATTTCAATAATTTCTTTTACAGATCCACCAATGATATTTGAGTGCAATCAGGCATGTTTGTGTAATAGAGTAACCTGTCACAATAGAGTGGTTCAACATGGCTTGACTGCAAGGGTGCAGCTTTTCAAAACTCCTAATAAAGGTTGGGGTGTTCGCACATTGAGAATGATTCCAAAAGGCAGTTATGTTTGCGAGTAAGTGACTATGAAGTGATCAAACTGGTTTTAATAAGAATAACCTTACCTTTTGGTTTCGTTAAAAGTATTATAATTAAATGTCTTTTAAAAATTAGTTTCAGTTCTATTAAAATCTCTGTATTTTTTAATGTTGAATTTAATTTTTTTTATGGTGAATGCAGGTCCATATTCAGAGAGACTGCAATGAAAATGTCTCAATAATTTTTTAACCTTCAATTTTAAATGTTTTCAAAAGATATAATTATATGCTAAATAATATTATAGATTCATTATGTAGAACTCTTCATTTTTCCTTTTCCAATTTTATCCTACTTTTTTGTTAGTGATGGCTTCAATGATGGAATGGAATGTGTATTTGAAATTTATGAGTGACTTTTTACACAAACCAAGGGTTTTTATTTTTTTCAGATATATAGGGGAAATTATATCAGATTCTGAAGCTGACCAACGTGAAGATGATTCATATCTATTTGATCTAGACAACAAGGTAATACAATTTATGTTCTCATTCTATTGATAGCATTCTTTAATGAAATATTCTGTTTGATTATTTTCTTGGGGTGTTAATTATTAATGATTCAAAAATAATTAACCCTTTTCATATGAAATACTTATTTTTAGTACATTTATATTTTGATTCTTGTTTAAAAAATATTTTTGAAGGAATTTTAGCTTCTGATGCTAATGTAAATGATTCATTATTCTTAATTTGTGGTAATATTACGGAGGAATATAGTAATAAGCTATGAAGTAACTGGATACAAAGCAACTTCATGCAAAAAAATATTCTTGCAATATCATTAATTTATTGTTAATTACATCAAAGGTTTATTTTAAATTCTAGACAAAATATCAATGAAAGGAATAGCATTATAGCGTTTTAATGTTGCTATTAAATCTAATATTTATTTTAAGGATGGAGAGACATACTGTATTGATGCTCGCAGATATGGGAATGTAGCAAGGTTCATAAACCACATGTGTGCTCCAAATCTGCAGCCAGTAAAGGTCTTTGTTGAGCATCAAGATCCACATTTTCCTCGCATTGCTTTCTTTGCCAATAGAGATATCCTTCCTGACGAAGAACTAGGGTAAGTACTACTTATAAGGAGTATATGATGTTGATTTATTGGTGTTCATAATGTCATTAGAATCATTCTGTGTGTTCCTTTTAACTAAATATAAATGACATAAAATATATTTAAAATCTGGCATTCACTTCAATTAATAATAACATTCACCATATTTTGCTATAAATTTTATAAAATGATATTAAAGAGCTACATCGATTTTTGCTACATCGATTGACACTAAGTGTTTGCTTTAATTTTCTTCTGCTGTTCTGATGGCGTGCTCTCTGATTTCACAAGTATTCATGGTGTTGGAGGATTGTTTTTATTTTTAATTTTTATCTTTTCTCCATGATGAAAGAGGAAGTTAAGAATAATATTTTAGCTTATCTTATTGTTAAAATTGAAATGAGAATTTTTTTCTAAAAGGATGGAAGTTTAATAGCTACAGTCTTTAAATTTATGTTGTTTTTTACCTATTAATAATTATCATTTATTGTGCTTCAGAGTTTGTCTACGTAAAATTATTGAAAATATAACATGTATATCACCTGTATAATTATTAGTATTAATTGGAAATTATGCCTACGTTTAAACCAGTATTTGTGACAACTTTAATTTTTAATAGGTTTGATTATGGGGAAAAGTTCTGGATTATAAAATGCAAGTCCTTTACATGCACTTGTGGAGCTGAGAATTGTCGATATTCTGAAGCAACAATTGGTAATACATTGGAATTGTATCGAGCACGCCTTGCTTTGGAAGAGGAGACCTCAACTTCTTGCCTTAGGCTGGGTGCTACAGCTGCTTCTATACTTCAGAATAAGCAGATATCCTCCTCTGCATTTGTACAAGTGAACTCTTAAAATCTATGGTATTTATTAATTTTGTGTGAGTGAATCCTTATTTGGTAATGAATAGATGGGCTTTGTTAGACCGTATTGTAATGAGACTTTGTGCGTGGGTTTCTTTTAGCTGTAATCATTTCAGCTAATATTATGTGATGCTGAAAGAAACAATTGTCATACATGATATGTAGTCTATTACAAATGACAAGACAAAATGTTTAGATCTCCATTTCATAAGTCATAATGTATTTTGTACGTATGATCTTTGTTTTCTGTTTATGGATTGCTTGAATCATTGTAATATCTTATTATTACTTATTGGAGTTATTGGGCTTAAGAAAGTATGAAAACTTTCACCTATATTTAAGTACGAATATAAATACCTAGAGGGAAGAGCAATTGGCAGAATAGCTCTTTTTTACCTAGTAACTACATGGTTGAATATATTTATTATATTTGATATAATCTCACTTTTTAAATTGATCTTCAAATCTATAGTTTTCCACTTGTTTAGAGATGTCTTATTAATTATTGATTATACATCTCTTATATTATATTATGATAAAATACTTGTGTAATGAGATGTGCATGAAAATACTTTTAGGCTGAGAATTTTGTGCCTAACATCAAATTTAAAGTAATTTATGCTTCTTTGTATCATAAGATTAAATTAAACAGAATTTTTAAACCCAGTTTTGATCCGTATTCAATGGAAATAGGTTATTTCTAGAGGATTTTTTCCAAAGAAACTATTTCAATGACTGTCATTGAGCCAAAAATCAGTTTTTAGCACGAATGAATTTTACTATATATTATGTTTCTTTGTGAGATTTTACCATCCTAAATACTTCTTATCCTACAAAGAATAATACCTTGTGATTTGAGAACAATTCATTCATCCTGGAATAACTTGTTATTTTTATTTTGTTTGAATGTTAAACAGTGATGATGTTATGATTGTAATGAATTGTATGATTCTTTTAATACAGATATGAATTATGTAAGATTGTTGCGTTATAAATCTCTTAAGTGTGCTCAATTTCTTCCTGTGCCATTTGTGAACTATTATTATTAGATTTATACTTAAGTTTTTTCTATTTATTATTTTGTTTGAACGTTCCAATGGAATTCCTAATTTAATGAAAAATGATAATTTTACGTAATGCATTATGTTACCAAGCACTTTTCTTTACAAAAGTGTCTTTTATTCTTTAGTTCTTGTTTGGTTGTGATTTTACAATGTTGTTTTTTGTTTTAACTGATGAGTAAGCAATAAGATTAATTAGGAAATATA
This sequence comes from Pantala flavescens, assembly GCA_020796165.1. Taxonomy (NCBI): domain Eukaryota; kingdom Metazoa; phylum Arthropoda; class Insecta; order Odonata; family Libellulidae; genus Pantala; species Pantala flavescens. The sequence continues at coordinate 19,102,047 of CM036879.1, read as the reverse complement.
TATTTTATTCTTAGTGCAAATTGAATGCATTCAAATACCTTTGTTGCATTGTAGTCTTTGGTGGAGATGATTGAATCTATCAGAATAATTGATTACATTGACTTTTTGTCTAGGGAGTCAAGAAAATTGATACTAAATGGAATGAAATTAGTAATTGATCAGTGATTATCTTTTGATCTTTTGGCCATATTTTCATGAAGTAGTCTTTTCGTTTCATAATTTAATGAGGCCTATTTTTATTGAAGTCTATTATAAGTCATCAAAATCTTTATTCTTGTAACTAAGGAAAAAATGTTTTCCTAAACATCTGAATATCTGCAGCTCTTCATGCATTTTTATTTATGCATTTACTGAAACTGCCAATTTATTCTATGGTTATCCTTATCATTTAAAGTCTAGTTGTATTATTTGCTTGTATTTTATAAGTTTTCATGTTGGCTGTAAGAGTACAAATCAAGGTATGTACTCAGAAATGTTATCAACTTTATGTACAAAGGAAATTTGTGCTTGTGATTTCTTGTCAAGGATTGAATAACAATAGGATTTTTAAAATTTGGAATAAGTCTTCTCTATCATTCATCATTATTGCATCTAATTAAATGAATATCTGTGTTTGATGCTGTTGTTTCTCATCTAATTAGCATCAAGCAAATAATGATAATAGGTCATTCTAATCAATCTACACTGTCCTATCCTAGTCTCAAATTAAAAGCAAGGTTATGTTAGTATAATGCTATTCTGTAAAGTTAGTTTTTCTCTTATTTGAGATAACACCTTCCAAAAGATTTGTACTGTCAGAAAGTATAGTAAAATGTGAAATTTTCTTGCCTGAAATATATCCTCAGTTTTATTCAAGTTGATCTTGGTTAAATTTAAATTGGAAAAAATTAAGGAAACCAATAGATAACAAAAATGTCATCCTCAGCGCAATGCAACCCTTCCAATATTAGTGTTGGGAATCACAGTATTTAAACTCATTTAAATTAGTCTGCCGGTACACATCATCTTCCAATTACCCACATGTTGCCCTAACCTTTTATCTTACCAATTAAATCAAATGTTAGGCATGGGCGTTAGTTCAACAGCATTGTTTGATACCACGGCGTAAGTGATGTTAAGGAGCCCCCTTAAGGTTACTCAAGGCGGAGAGGCGATGGTAAGTATTGCGTGAATATCTCACTACTGATTTTCAGTATTTAAAAGACGAATTACTATTTTCGCGTCTAATAATCATCGGAATATTCGAACCGCATGAGCTGGAACCTGTTCATCTTCACAACGCTAGGTACGCAAACCTGCAGGGAATTCGCCGGCCTCGTTGGCGGAATGGTTAGCATGCTAATCTTCTGAGGAGGAAATTTTCCTCTTCGGGTCTGGATGTTTGTGACGTCCGTTGTTAAGTTCATGACCACACTGTAATTGTCCCGGAAGAGGATGTTTGTTCGGTCTTTGATAATAAATAAATTGTTTCTGAATTCGATTTTCATAATTAAAACGTTCATGGAGTACGCCAATCGTTAGATAAGTGCTCCCCGATAAATGTTGTATATAACTTGTGACTTCGCTGCAAAATCGGATACCTATTGGTTAAAAGCCTTTGATAATAAACGTAAAATTCTTTTCATATTCATCTTTATAGCTCACTTGTTGTTTTTGCTCGAAAATGCATTTATAGAAATAATAAGTTTAAGAAGGATTCGATCGTAAACAATTTTAGTCTCTTTAATTATATAGACAATAAATGATGCAAAACAAAAAAATGCAAACAAAACTGAAGGGGAATATTATTTTTCAAATGATTTTTGCGAAGATTAATTTAATAATATTATTTTAAATTAAGCGACGTAAAAATATCTAAGTTTTGAAGCTATACGAAGGAATATTGAATGTATACAATATTGAATATACTATAAATACACATTTATTCTTTTACAAAGTATGTTTTTACGTATCTCTGAATGTAACTAAATTATGCTAACTTGCCTACTAGTTACTAGCTTTCCATTCAATAGGGCATTAAACCGTGATCTTTTACCTTCCGGTTTTCACTCCGGTTAGACCAAAACATTTCTATCGTATCCGATTTCACTTCTCCAGTATCTTATGAACCGAAATTATTCACATAGATAGTAGGTCACACAGATCCTTTTTTTCGAAACGAGTTTTTTTATTTTAATCTTAAAAGAATTTTAGCAACTTATCGCTTACTTTGCTAATAAAAAGCACTTATATAAAATTATATGTAAATTATACTAACGCTTTACAAGAAATCCTCCTATTGTATTAAACAAAGTATGAATAGTAAGGAAACCGAGGAGTAAAAAATACAACACCATTTATCACAAATGTTCTTATTTTTTATTGGAAATAATTTTTAAGATCTCAACTCATGAAGATGATGAACAATAATGACATAATTTATCACACATGCCTGTTGGAAAATGAAATTCACATCATTGAAATAAATATATACAGAAGGATGATAGTACATGGAAAGTATCCCAACATTTCTCGCTCTTTCTAAACCGTAAAACGATCACTTAAAAAGTATTTTTATTGTTTTGTCTCCTTGACCGCCAAATATTGTTGCCAGTTAAGGTTTAGTATTCCGAATATAAATTTCCCTTTCTTTAGCAAGAAATGCTGCTTTTTAGCAAACACTGTCCCTGAAACACGAAAAAAAAACTGTTATTCGCTGAAAGAATATTTACATCCAGGGAAACACTTTTCTTCGTTTGTTTATCAAACCATTATCGAGTATTGACCGATTTTTCACTCCTTGTTTTCTGAGGTTGAAAGGCCATTTTAAGGAGAGAAACAGCCGGTGCTTCAAAACATATCGAGACGAGGAATGCGAGGAAATAGGACGCACACAAGAAGCCCAGGTATATCATTGTCTGTAACATAGAGAAATTTTATAAAATTAGAAGTCGCAAAAAACTCATCCTTTTTGCAGCCTACTGTTTTGTATTTTTGTTCTTCTTAAAGAATTGATTGTCACACGGTAAATTTTAAAAACGTATAGTCACCTAATCAACAAATGGCATTTGCCGTAACACTTAATTTTTTACCATTATTGAAAATGCTTTCTTTACGTCAGTCTTACAACAAATCTTTCATTTCTTTAGTAGTTAATTATTTATTTTTGCAGTGCAAAATATGTTAAAAATTCAATCAGAAACAATCATGAATATGAATTGTACTCATAATGATCTTTTATGTCCAATTCTTCGAGGTCGAGGGTGGTGTGATCCGTCACATTGTTTCTTTTAATTGAAAATGTAGTGCATTTTCAATTAATTCAGTTTTTAAAAACGTCGATAGTCATAGGTTCTTACTAAAAGTCTAAACATGACTTACCACTAGAGCGTTTTCAAGATGTAGAGGTCCATCCATACGAAATGCGACCTGCACCATTACCAGAGGGTGGACTAGATAGGCGCAGTAAGCCAGACGGCTAAGCGGCCTTAACACTGACCAGCACAACATACCGGAAATCCAACCTTAGGAACATAAAAAAAACAATTACGGAACTAAATAAAATAATTAAAGGAATAAAATTCAATTTCCTTTACCACTCAATTCATCATGGTGTTGAGCATGAATTCTATCGTAACTGATAAATTTAATTGCTGAATAGGCTACGAAAGGTACTGATATTAGTATCAGATTGTTATTCGTATAATATTAATAAATATCAGACCCTAACTATAGCTTTCGGTCTAAGTAACGGGTCGGATAAAGTTCTGATTTGCAGATATTTAACTTATCAAATAGAAATTATTTGAATTAAACTATATAAAGCATGAATATTCCTGAACCGTCATTCTGACGGCTTCTAACTTTTCAAATTTTACTCTACGTTTGCTTTGTTACAGAATTAATAAGCTAACAACGTTGCTGCATTTTTATCAATCAATTAGAGGATTGATTTGAATGCATTGTATTTTATGTATATATATTTTGTATTATTTGTTGATTCTGAATAATAGAGGAGATGGAACTACCTCCATTTCCTGTAGCGCAGGCAACGATGACCCAAGCCACTGCTATTGCCCAAGCGGTATGACCGAAAGATGCATATGCTGCGGAACCCATGACGCTCAGTCCAAGACCTCCGAAAGGTGGTACGGGGCGACCAACTAAAGCCACTCCGTAAACCAGGGCAACCATGCAACATATCGATAATACCCATCCTGATATGACTGCCACCTGAAAAGAATAATAAATCCATTGGAGGTTGAATCTCTTCCTCGAATTGGAAAACGTTTAACCCTCGCACATCTTCGTCATTTACAACTCTATATTATTTATAAAAATAATATTTTACCAGATAAAAGGTAAGCATTGAAATTTTTTATAACAAATCGTCAGTTTATTTAAAGAGAAAAATTTCCGAGTAATGTATGCTTACCACTGAATGATTTTAACGTTAATGATGATAAAAGTAAGAAATGTTATTATAGCCAACGCTTGATATCATAATTATTTTGGCTGTTTCTAAGATCACCTAACATTAATTACAATAAATTTTGCTGGATAATTTAATTATATATAAGAGACATGAATCTCTCGAATGAAATAGATTGCTAGGGTTCAAATTTATTTTCTAGGTTTTTAGGTATTGCTATGGCTTTTTCTTATGGAATATTCTCTTGATAATTCAATATTACACAATCCAATAACAATTCCTAAGACCAGATAAAGAATATCCTTGAAATCAACATAACAAATAAAAAATAAATATTCTTAAGAGGGCATACATAGCTTTCATCACTTATTCCAAAACACTATTTATTACCTTGGATTCAAAGATTATCTTGACCATATTGATGATTATAGTTATAATAATTTAATCCTAATAATTATAAAATTATGACAATAGTTCTGGATAGTTCAAACTTTTAAAATGGAGAGAATTTTACCTTGGGAAGCCGTATTTGAAAGCTTGTTTCGTACAGCAACCAACCGGTAAACATTCCAATCATGTACGGTCCGAGGCGTAACCATGGTTTGTCGTAAAGCTGATCAAAGAGAGCGAAGGGGTCTGGGATGCTGCAGAAAAAGGAACATCAGTACCATTTCATTTTCTATATTAAATAGCTCTTTTTTAATCTCAGAGAATTGTTAAAAAATCGAAGTGAATATTTATACTTTATTAATATTTGACACTTGGATGCAATACGTAAGTATTGCATCCAAGTGTCAAATATTATTCGAATATCGTTTGATAACTTACCTGACGTGGTATTCGTATTGTATCGCTATCACAGCTGTAGTTACCCACGAACTGACTAAGAACACAAAACCAGCCACAGCCGCAAACCGGAAGTGCCTGTGAAATATTTACGGTTTACGGTTAAAACTAATATTTAATCTTAAAAATTAACCCACTTTAATTTTTCGAACTCGATAATTTGTTCTTACCTGACCGCGATCAATAGAAGAATGATTCCTATTGCGTAGAACTGCGTGTCGTTTGCCATGTACCAACTCCACAACATGCACTGAAGCGGAACAAATGCATCTTTATTTATAAACCATAGAAAATGTGCAAGATATTCAAAACTTTTCTTCTTATTTTCTTTATTCATTTCCCTCTTAATTCTATCAACTTGGATCATAAATTTAACGAAGTTTGAGAGATAGAAAGACAAAATTACTGACATCATATTGCTTTTTGCTTAAATTAATTTGCTTTTCCAGTACTAGATATAGATATTTATTACTTTTTATGCCATTAGAGGGCACTTGTGTTAATCATTCTTTCTTTTCATTCCAATTTAGGTTTTTTTACGTAAAATTGTCTAAATCTCACCATTTCACTTTGGGGGAACAACGAGTTGATGTAGAGGGCGTTCCTCCACCAATATTTGGCGCAGTTGACTCCGTCCGCGAGTCGAGGTTCGAACACAGACTCGTTCAGCTGCCATCGCATTCCCACTTCGGCAATTCCGATCGCAAAAAGGTACGGAGGAGAGAGCCTAGAGATGGACAGATGCGAGAGAAAAAAGATAGTGAATTAGATAAAACATTCACCGCGCAATCATTATCGAAGACGGAAGGGAAGTGAAATTTATTCATAAGGTTACGCAAGCCATTTTAAAATTTTTAGACAAGATCGAAATAGTTCCTATATTCTGAAGGAACAAAAGAGAAAGTGGTCATCGCCGTTTTTATCTAATACCTTTTTTCAGTCATCCCGAAAGAAGGAGAAACCGGATGTAGCCAAAAAGAAACCTGAGTCTACAGTAATCGGTATTCATCATTAGAATGCCAATTCGCGTGAAATTTATCGCCTATATCCTTTCTTTTCTCTATCTTTCTATCGCAATTTCATCCTTGATCGCTTTCTTCGCATCTCTACGACCACCCGTCGTTCCATTACTTCCGTCACGAATTTCATCTCTATGCGATGATAGCAATCTACTACATCCGACCCATTTCTTTCCTCACTTAAATACAATAAGGAACCATGATAAAAAAACCTTCAGCAGTGTGTTACGAAGTTGAAAACTAAACTCAGTTGCGGGAATCCAGGTTAAACATGGAATACAAATCACAAAATCTGTTTTCTTTGGCTAACTCTTACAGATTTTCTCCCTAACATTCTAAATTTTATGTTCTTTACCTTTTTTTCACGTGGTTTTTTTTTGTTGACCAAACTCTAAACATTATTTACTTTTCTATACTTAACTGCCTTTACTTTGCTTCTGGAGTGCTTTTTGTTTGATATTTTCTCGTATAAATATGTTTTTTCTCAAGTAGGTTTATGTTTCATTAACAAAATAAAATGTAAGGTGGAGAGTTAAAAGCTACATTTTCCCAGGATTTCCGCTAATTTGCTGTTCACACGCGGCCGATTTTCTCCAATACCGTTCCTTTAGAAGTTAACATATGAATGAAAGGTTTTTGTAAGAGAGTTGATAAATTTATCTCGTCTTCAACTCATATTTTCAGACTACTTTTCCTGAAAAAGACTTTACCTTAATGTAAATTGCATGTCTTTTGGCAATTCTCGATCGAAATTATCTAGTTTTATATCTATATATAATGAATTATCATATATTAATATTTAATTTGCTCCTTCTGTTATTTGTAACATTCATCGGGTTAGTTTGGTAAATGCAGCGCGAGATCAATGCCAAAAAGAGTTTAAAAAGAAACTGCCATGTACTGGAAGGTTATTAAGGATAGGATTGATTTGAATACTTTTAATATTTTTCACTTCTGTTTAACATTACTGGAAGGTTGCTGGGAATCGACTATAAATACAGCCCCTCAGCTGACCTAAAGACTAAAGGTAGCGAAATGGTCTATCGATTCAAAATTAAAGGATAATTTGATTGATCTATTCGAATCATTGACTATTATTATTAACTATAATTAACGGCCAGAGAATAATTTTTAATATTTGTTCAGTAACTTCAAGAGGTGGAAAAGTGTGTGACTAGCCTCAAGAAACGATATCCCAGGAGCTTGAAGAACGTGATGGTATCGCTGACTCCTCCAGACATCTCCTTCTTCGGAATTCTGATCCTCTTCACTGCATCCGTATCCTCGTTATCCTCCAGTTCGATTCCACTCTTCTTGGGAGCTTTTGCTCGGAAGTAGAGATAAGCTACGAGTAAACCACTTAGGAAGAGAATCAAGCATTAATATCGACATACAATACATAAAGGTGAACATTCTTACGGATGGAGAATTTTTCACACATTGCATTTTCCAAGGAGCACGATCATAAATTCTCGGTACTTCTTTAAAGAGTAAATATTAAAATTGATCCACAAAAATAATGGCTTTCTTAAAATAATTTTGGAAAAACCAAGGGTTCTTTGCTTATTTAGTACGGCACTTAACCAAAATTGAGCTTAATATTATCAAATTGAATAGGAAATTAGTGAAGGTAAGGAAAATCTATCTCGAGATTCTTTCCATCCTTGTCTTTTAACCTCTTTTAGTAAATTCATTTAAGCCAATTTTACTTTTGAAGAAATTCAGCTCTGTTGAAAATAACAGTCTGTTAGTTTACAAAGCAAAACCGTAATTATCTTGTGAGATCATTCCAATATATCTTTGTCCATGTATATTGAATGAAGAATATAAATCTTTAAGCAATGCTAAAAATATTACTTATGTTGTTAAACTTTAATTGGGCATAAGTATGTTTGTGTGAAAAATTATTTTACTTTCAAATAAGTTTCAACTTACTTGAATATGTAAACAACAAATTAAATAAATAATAAATTAAAATTACAAATAATTAATATATAATAAATTAAATATTACATCATGATTATTATATAAGACTATAATATATATGATTCTAGGTACTAGATGAGTATTATTATTAATTTATAGATATTTTAAAAAATTATAACCAATAAAATAGAAATTGATTTCGAAAGGATGGAAAAGTGAGAGTTTCAGTTTACCTAATTGTAAAGAAGGTGTCCACTGAGAAAGTTGCATTGGATATCGTCTGGAATCCTAGATCTCGCTCCGCTACCGTTCGTAATTTCTTGTTTTCTGCGAATTTGAAATTGTTTTTAAAACGGATTGTCAACACGCGTAATTTAAAATCCGACATGTTATAATGTTCCACTTTCAATAAGTGAACCAGCTCCAGATCTGAATCATTTTACGATACGAGATAAGTTCTTGGAAAGTGACTTAGAATCTCTCTTAGAACAAGTTCCATGAGTTTCTAAGTTTTACTTATCACTTTCCAGACTCGTTTCCCCGTCGGGATATCTCTAGAAAGTTACGGAATCGTCTCATTATTCACCTGCGATGGCAAAGACTTGGAGGTACGTGTGGACCATGATGACCCAGGCCAAACTCACGGCCCTCAAACCATGGAGGCACGCCAAATGCTGTTCATCGCTCTTTCCAGGTTCATCCGTAAGGCTGAGTATCTTACTTCCGTTGCGACGGACAGAGAAACACAGCAGCAAGCGAGCTGGTAGGGATGGGGTCGAATCAGCTGTAAAAAAAAGAGTTTTGAATATGAATAAAATGAGCCAGTAATCCGTCATTATAAAAAGTACATTATATGGTATTATAATGTATTACATAATTATATTAAAAGTATAATGACATGAATAATAACAGTATGTTCATGGATTATAAATTTCCTTTGGAAGTGTTCACGATTTTTCAAGTCTCTGGTTTTAAATCACGCTAACATTGTAAAAATAGAGAGATTATAATTCATATTTTACTGGATGCTAAAATTATACAATAAAACTCCTGATGAAGTAATCAAAAGCTCTGAAATACGAATTGCGATCAGCTCTTTCACATAGTACAGTATTATTTGAAATGATAGAATGCTATTATCATCGAACTCAATTAGGTCCTAATATTAAATTGAGTATTCATTTCAATCCTTAATTGAATCATATGTTGGATTGAATATTATTATCCCATGTTTACGTGAGTTTTCAGCTCGCCGTGAACTTTTATGTATTGATATAACAGTCGTGATCATGACGAGATGTGATTTCTTTAAATTATTATGAGTATTCATAGATATTTTCGGAAACGCAAGAGATGATGTACGGTACGGAAATCTCAAACACACAGGGCGCTTACCTTTAAATTTCTCCCTAGGCTTCTTCGTATAGTCATTTTCAAAGTTGTTGTTTTTCCCTTTCTCTGCATCCATGCCCTGTTGCGTCTTAAGGTCGCCATTTTTCCTTCGACGGCAATTCCTGAAGCTCTCGTAAACTTCAGCCAATACCATAAGAACTATAACCGTGACTGTAACTCCTCTGGTATAGTACGAATGAAAAAAGTTTTAATTTTATTCATATTCATGTTCAATAACATTCATTTACTGTAAATTAGCGATAATAACTATTTATTGATAAAAATATCTTAAATATATTGACTGCAAAGGCATTTCAGTTATTATTATTTGTATAACAATAAAGGATATAAACAAAAATAAGAAGATGGCTTAACATTAATTTCGTCAACTAAATCGACGCAAATCAAGTAAAATCAAACTTCAAATTGTTAAAAATAATGGAAATATGACATCAATATTCACTCATTTACTATTTGTAATATATGCATATATGTATATATTTTTTGGAAGAAATTCGAAGAAAAAATAGATAGTTCCGAATAAAGAATGGAGAAATTCAAGAGAATATATCATTTAGTTTATTACTCACAATCAGTTTAATGGTGACATAATAGGTCGAGATAAGTAATTTCTAAAGATCGATAACATTCGTTTAACTCTTCACGAATTTCACCAAGCGAACGTAAATTACAAAAAGGTCTGCAAATTTCTGCGACTGCTCTATATAATTTAAGTGATTATCTTAATCCATTCGTCGCATACTCGTATCTTTTCAGAAGAAGGGGGATGAGTCTTATAAATAAATAAATAAATCCGCTCTTTGGGCATAAAGTCACGTTTTTTCGGCATCATGAGCAACTCATCGTGCGTAAAACGTCCAGATGACTCTGTTTAACCGACAACTGTTGACCCCTGAATCGCTTGCTGCCCATGAGTACCCATGATGGAAAGTTTTTCTCGAAAGGAATAAATATGAGTCCGAGTGGGGAGAGCTATATTTTCGCACAATCTGGGAAACGAGAAGTCGATGGTAAACAGTCGAACGCGGTCGCCGAGTGAGCTTTCTCCGTCGACGCATTTCCCGTGTTTAACTCCTTCACGTAATAGAAAGAGCGCGGCGCCTTTACCTAACCGTGACCACTTTCTTTCAGCGATCACGAACGTGGGCGAACCAAACCATAGGCGATTACGTTTTCCGAGATGGGAGATAGAACCTTGGTTTCATTAAAATTATTTCCGAGCTTACGCATGGGTGAATGAATTGAGATGAGAGATAACGCGTATAATATATTGCCAAACATAAAAGAATTTTAATCCTCGTAAGAGTTTCATCACGAATCAGTCCAATCAGTTTCAAATTAGTTACAATTACGACGAATAACCTGCATCGTCCCTTATGGAAATTATAGAAATTCTTTATATTACCGTGATTTGAATACATCGAGTTATTCAGTTTTCAAAATTAAAATGTACCGTTAGAATAAACCGTTAGAATAAAACGAAACAGCTATTTTTATGTTATTTAGTCGTACAATAGAAAAATAGAATCACAATATACGAGTGCAGCGAAGTTCTCGTTCTCAGAAAGTCGGATCAATCAAAATATTCCATAATTTAGAAATATACCCTCTTTCTAGTCACACATATGGATTTTAACAATCATATACCACTTCCTACTATCTTCAGCTTTATGCTTTTAATGTTGTATAAATATTACGATAAAATGGAATCAAAACTTACTCTCGATCGCAGATTTATAAAACATATAATATTTATAATATAATATAATGTAATATAATATAATATAATATAATATAATATAATATAATATAATATAATATAATATAATATAATATAATATAATATAATATAATATAATATAATATAATATAATATAATATAATATAATATAATATAATATAATATAATATAATATAATATAATATAATATAATATAATATAATATAATATAATATAATATAATATAATATAATATAATATAATATAATATAATATAATATAATATAATATAATATAATATAATATAATATAATATAATATAATATAATATAATATAATATAATTTTATAGATATTATAAGTTATTATACAGCGTTTGAATTCGGAATATCACTTTAAGTTTCGCAAACTCCGGCTGTAAGAGTCCAGAAGTCTCTTTAGAGCTTAAAATTACATGTATGTCTAATAAGCATACGTTTATGATACGTAATAAATATTACGTTTTTCCTTTATTTTACGGTTTCATTCATAAGTGGTGCACTCACGCCAGTATGTATGCTTTTGGGTCCATTTTCCAATTGTAATCCCCTGGAACCGGTCGGACACGGAGGACATTGAATGATCTCCCGTCACCTTCCGAATCATCGTGTGTGTTTGAGGTTCGGTTACGACCTTTGTCCACAGCAGACAAGTCTATCAGCTGCGATATGGCTTTCGGAGAGCATGATCTGGGCATACACACACCCAGGAGTACTTGGCGAGGCTGCAGGAATTAAAAGATATGAATAAATTATCATTATATTATTATTGACATAGTATCAAAATTTTAAGATTATAAATTTTTCGTATTAAAAATAATTACACTTCAAATAAATGTACCTTAGCCTAAATTTTCAAAAAGATTAGTTATCGAACAGAGGCAAATACTTTACTACTACTACTACTACTACTACTACTACTAAGTTCCAACGTTGATATTTACGTATGCTTATTCAGTATCCACAAAATCTCGCAAGCCATTAGAATCTCGTTATTTTTATAGCTAAAATTTGAACAGCAATTCAAAAAGACTATAAAATTCTAACGCACCGTAAATATAAGTTAGGTGTCTAAAAATCGATCACCATAGAAATTTAAGCCAAACTTTCAAAATCTAATCCTTTGTGCAAACAAAATTTTCTCTTTTCTGAAAAATTTAGGATACGTGAATGTTAAAAATTCTGTTTTCACAGTTGTTTTGGAAAAGCCGCAGCTGTCGACATGGATATACAATCCTACATAAATTATACTAATTTATGAACCAGGGAATGTATGCCATACTGTAGTTCTCTTTTAGGACGTATATTTTTCGTTTTTCACAAGGAACTGTTTTTGAAAACGATGTGAGATTTATATTTAATAAATATTAACAGTGTATATATATATACACTTTGTATATACACACATAAACAACAATATAAATAATTTAAATTTCATATGTTATTGATATTATATAATTATCATATTATATTTTTAAATATCAAATATTTCAATGTTTATTCGTTTCTTTTTACTCACTCTCATGAGCAAATCTTTGGTCAGACCCAGCTCGATCCGGGCGATGAAGAACCTCAGACGGTAAGGCGGAGATTTCGATGCAGCGAGGAAGGGATTGTGCGTTCGAACGGGTAATACAGGTGCAATGCTGGTGCTGTAATCGACCTTTGTTGGTTTCTCCTCCCTCTTCTGTTTTGGAGGCTGCGTCGTGAAGTCCACCGGATTCTTCTCGGGGCTGAAGACGCTTTTGGTGGCTTCGGTCTTCCGCTTCTCTGCCGCCATCCTCCTCAACGCCATGTTGTCCAGTTCCAGACACAGAGTCTTAGAACCCATCCAAAAATCGTTGCCGAACGTGAACTGTGACGAGTATCTCCCCGTCGCGTCGTATACTGCACAGAAAAAGGATATTATATCTTATTGACTAAGAGCTATTTAGCGGAGTTTATTAGTCGTAACTAAGTTATTGAGAGTGCATTTAAATCATTTACCTCACATTTAATTTTCGATTATCATTGTCGAATTAAAATCAAAGGAAAACGTTTTGCTCCTTTTTCTAGATCAATAAGGATGAACCCACAATGATAATCAAATTATTAATTTGATAAATAGAAGGATATTCTGAAAATGGTCGATTTATGAACATTAAATCTCATCGAATAGCTTCCAAGAAACTGTTTTGAACGAAAAAGGAATTTCAACAAAAATTTTAAGTTGTTAGATCGTATTAATTTACTTCTAAATTCTTTTTAACCAAATATATTCTACTCGTATGAGTATATTTGAATCGATCACACTCAATGAATTTTCTAATTGAAAAGATCCCGCGAATGGAGTTATAAATTGCAAGATATATGGTGGAAGAAAAAGTGAAAATTGAGATGGTGAAATCGATTGCAACGTAAGGAGAGTTCGGAAGATGAAAAAAGCAAGGGAAACTTGGTAGAAAAAGAAAGATTCTCTTTCTATAAATCATAGTAGCGTGACTCTAGGATAGAAGAGTGACTCGAGAACCACCCTAGTCTATGGCATACACTTACAATATTATGCTTGATTATATAATAAACTTACTCATGTTGGCCCAAGGGGCACCATGTCTAAGGGCTTCAAGGTAACTGGAGACTTCTGCAAGGCATGACCCAGTACCATTTTTGCTCACGTCGTACTGTCTCCATCTCCCTGTAAATTAATAGTTTTTTTAATACGTGAGCTATAGAATATTTACAGAACAAAACACCTATGCTGTATAATATCCATCTTACTGGGGAAAAATAAACTATTTCTTAGAAAATGTCTTGTTTTTATATGTAGATGAATGATGAAAATACATGCTGAAGAAGTGAAGAGTTTGAATTCAAATAAGAACGTAGGAACTTTGAAATTTTACCCATAAATAAATACGAATCATATTCTATAACTTCATTTTAACAAAACTAAAAATAAATTAAAATACATTAAATAAATGAAATCACTTCACATAGATGTAAAATAATAGCACGGCTAAGTACATCTAATTAATAAAATATTAGCAAAAAGTTATTTTATCACGATACAATTCTTTGAATCGTATGAATCTGTTGATATAGATATGACAATAGGCTATTGATATTATACTTTAGTTAATTTTTTGATACGAAATAATATTATTTCCATTATTTGGATATTAATGACATTGTCTTCCCAAAGCATAAAATTATACCAAATTGTTAAAATGAATAATGTAGATGAATCCTCGAATTATTATAGTTTTCTAAAGAATAAACCTAATCTTACCAAGTTTTATTTGTATATTGATGTTTTTAAGGAAAAGCAAATCATAGTGAAGTCTTATCTCTAAAAGAAAGCAAAAGTGATGAAACTGGATCCATATCTCTGTCTAGTAACGAAGAACTTCACGTGGAACAAAATATTGTTATCGTAGATTTTTTCTTTGGCACAGGTTTAAGCACGCGAGGTTGGGAAACAAAAGCGGAAGAGATTTGAATTGAGATTCGATTCCGAGAGAAAATTCGACCTTTTTTCAACCTTAATTTGAAGATTATAGTCTCCTTTGGACACACTCACTGGCTTTAGTGGAACATTTAGCGTCAGATTCTGTAACAGTTGAAACTGTAATCTGTTGTTACGATACTATTTTCATCTGATAGTCGCTTCAAGAAATTTTTTTGTCATTTATTAAAGTAATCGATGATTTGAGTGATTTTTGAGGATTGAATTTTTGGTTTGAATGCATAATGAAACACGGAAACTATATCTTAAAGTAATAATCATAATATAAGTTGCATGATAAGAGCTATACGAATATATATACATATGAGAGTAATGTTTTCATAAATTAAATGCAGTTTATTTAAACTGGTTTTCAATCTATAAGATATATTTATATATTCATAATACGATGCATGATAAGATCTGTACGAATATATACCGTATATTCGTAAATATACGTATGAAAGTAATAATTACATACATTAAATGTAGTTTATTAAACTGGTTTTCAATTTTGGTGGTTGAAAATCTGCATGATTAGAATGATTATTAGACCGTGTATCTTTTGTTAAAGAATTCAAAATCGAGTAAAAACTACGCTGAATGACAAAAGAGTACGATTATCATTCGGCCAATGGATACCTAGAAACAATAGAAGACGTATCAATAGGAGACTTTTAATTAAAAAATTATTCTTCATTAACCCTATTTTATACACAATTAATTTTTTAATCATCTCACTTCCAACTAATAAATATAAAAAGCCCTGTTAAATTTTCCTAATTTTTCAAGTTCCGTCAAAAAAGCTTTCGTTTGATTTCACGCGTCGTTAACTTCTGTTCGATGATTCCAAAGCGAATATTGTAGATCGATTTCCGCTCGGAATAGCAACTCATAAATCTGGAAATGAGGGTAGACATTGATGAGAGCTATTGTCACTGATACTTATCTCGCCGTGAGATTTTATAAAATTTAGTAATTATCATTCATTTCCTTCCGCCGATGGAAAAAAATGTGGGCGTTATTAGATGCGGCTTACATCGATTTGCTTCCGGAAGTTTTAGAAAGTCGAAAGAAATCATATGCCCCATTCGCATCGGGATGAATTCCTTAATGGGAAAAAAATTCGATCGAAATATTCCATTGCGAGGATTGGGAATTTTTACCGAAAATTTTTTACGAAAGTAAGCTCCCAGGCTATCAGATTGAAACCAGTGAAATCTTATATGTTAACTGAATGTTTCGCAAATTTTGTAAGCAAAATGAAACTGGGCGTGTATTTATTGTTTGACCGAAGAGAAAAATATTTCCTTATTTATTTGAATTCACTTTGACTGACCTTCGTCTTCATTTCTAACAAAAACTTTGGTTCTCTATTTGTATTCAGTTTACAATGAAGACTAAATGAGACTATCCTTACTGTTAAAAGGTTTCGCATTATTATGTTAAAAACTCAACAAAAGAGGAATGAATACACAGGCGTGCCTAAGAGCTTTATCAAACTCCAACATAGTATTCTCCATTCACGAAATATAAGGCTGTATATATCCGTAAAACAACCTTCCCCATGGTAATCAATTGAAAATTCGAGATAATACGACGAAATTAGTAAAAATTGTAGGTATATCATGCACAAATTTCATGGGCATATTTCCCAGCATCGACCATTCAATTATGCACGCTCACCTCCCTCTTCCTCACCATTTGGTCATCATCCGTAATTTCCATCAATCAACCACGTACTACGCGGAGGGGTGAAAGTGTTGTCTCTCCACCACGTCCCAAAACCGCATGGTAAGCTTTGTTGTTTTTCACTTTCCAAATGTTTTTCTTATTCAAATTGTTTTCTTAGAAACCTCACGATTTGATATCAACGCGAACGTGAAAAGTAATTTGCGCTCTTATTTGACCGTTAAATCGAACGTACGTGTTAGCGGAGTGAATAAGCAAGATACGTATTGTACTCGTATTACACTCGACAGCTCTTTCTGCCGAACGAGTTCTTTTCACGCCGAGGTACCTATCTCTAAAAACCGGAGTAGGTGCTCACCCTTTTATTAATAACTTTGCGTAAGTCGCTGGAATTTTAAGTGCTGTTACGTCTTAATTATATTCCAAAATCATATGACCTCTTAATTATACTCGATCATGTCTCGGAGAATGGAAATCGTAGATGAAAAAAAAACCCGCTTTTGAAAAGTGTCAGAAAAACCAGTCCTCTTCCTGGTTGCGTATTTACCTATTTTACAATGACAAAGCAGTACGAAAGAACATCTTATGCCTATCTTCAAGACCGGTTACTGTTTTCGCAGAATAATCATCCGGCGAGACAGTGAAAAGGTTCAGATCGTTGACCTAAATTTGGTGATGGCAGCTCACACCTCTTACGAGATGCGCTGAGGTCACACGGCGTTAAAAACTTCATTAATAGATTCTTGTCTTCAAAGGATTGATGATCCCCCTGAGAACGCAATAGTCCAAAAACGAGGATGTAATATTGTTCACAAACCGGAATTCCCACACAAAAGGATCGATCAATCATTTGACCAGATTGAACTCGATGTAAATATAACGACGCTCGGTGGAGAGAAAGTTCACTTCCTTGTTGTACTCATAATGCTTTTCGGATGAAGGTCTTCTTGAGCATAATCATACCCTTTGAAGTGCCGTTTGATGAAGATATTTCAGCCTCTGGCAAATTGTTTTCTCCACGCGTGCGTAACGTTCGTCTTTTTTTCACGTTGACGAGGTATATGGTCATTTCGTTCGGAAAAAAAGAGCAGGATTGATATTTGACAGTTTTCCCGGTTACGATTGCTTGGAACGTATTTTCGCGTATTTGATAAATGCTTATTTTTCTCTCGGGACAAAGTTTCACAACGTGGTCTGGTATTTTTGCGAAGAATTTCCTGCTCCAGAGAGGCGAAAAATTCTTTGTTCTCTTTCCAGAAAGTTTTTTTTTCGAAAGAAATATATAGTTGTTTTCTTCTCGATCATTAATCAACCATCATGGTAGTTATCTTAAGATAATGGATATATTCATACATTAAAACCTGTTCCTTCCTATAATTTCGTAATTATTGAATTTCCAATACGTTTCCAACTCGTTGTGCAATCGTTAATATTAGTTTACGAATTAAGAACTTTCATTTTAGAAAAAAAATAATTGTTTGTCGTATCTCAGGAATCTAAGTATTTTTTTAATGATGAAGCAATAGATAATGATCAATATTATAATTATCTTAGCTAAATCAAGAAGTACAATTCGTACTTGTAAATTTTCCCTTTTAGATTCAATTATCCATCGAAAAACCGGAGCATACTTTAATTCCGCGATTTAACTTTAACATGTGAAAGTGAATAAATTTTATAATATATAATATTACAATTTTAATATGTAATAATAATTACCAACTATTAATTATAATATGATTATATTGTAATTAATAAATGGTAATTAATTTTGAATAGGAATGAATCATGAATGGTTAATAGACCATTACGTATATTATATGATCCGTTTGTTAACAATCCGCATGGAAAATGTACTTGCGTCATATATATTTAGAATACGTTTCTAAGTTGAAGTACTTCCTTACTCCTTCAATGACTCTTTCTACTCTCACTCTCGTTCAGGAAGTTTGTCGTTGACACAGAGAAAATCGTAAGAAATACAGATAGCCTGTTACAAAATGCCATTTACTCGAGAGAGATCCCTTTTACTTAAACGATAGGATTTTACTTTCACTTAACGTTAACACCTGAATTCATTACGTTAGTGACGTTCCTTTGCCTTCACGGTATGTTTATACACAATCCTTTTTTACCAACAGCTTCCATAGTTCCATAATACTAAACAAAAAATGACGATATTGCATTCAAATTACTGAACTCAATTACCTTTCACTTTTAAAATAAATCATGTATTCAATTCATAATTTTAGGGCCATTTTTGGAGGTGGGAAAAATGATATTCCTCTATCTGGTTAAATCACTTCTGAAAATTACTCTTAAATCGAACGTAGTAATTATTTCGACTCCTTATTTTTGCTTTGATTGCAGTCTAAAAACGGTATCTCGTTTCGATCTGAATGAATATCGTTTACAAGGGAATGAAAGTTATGCGAACTCGACCAACTCGTGTGCGAGGGTGCATATCTATCCTCTGCAACGAGCCACTGACACAGATGTATCGAGAAACTGAAGATCATTCTTCTAATCTGCTGCTGGTTGACAGTCGCGTGTTGCGGTAATATCTACCTATCACATTTTGATCACTGTGTTCTCGATCCAATTTTAGAGGTGTTAAGAATCGTGAGTAGAATGTAAATATCCAACAGTAATTGTATCTAATTATTGCTTTCTATTCTTGCGTCGATTGAGCCTTTCAGAAAATGAGAACTCAACGATAAATATCTTCTACTTCATTACGAATCTTCCAGTAGTCAAATAAGTTTGATGTTTATCATGAATTAATTTACCAGTTAACTCAATTAAAGTGAAATTATGTGTGAGAATATTTAAGGGAAAAATCGACTTTAATTAATTTCGTTCATAAGATTTGATTAAAATGATATCAATGAATATATTTTTCTCGATGTATCTAGGTACTTTTTATTTAGCCTTATATTTCATGGCCATAGATTCATTTCATAAATCATCCATGTAGTATTCATACAAAAGAATAATTTCAATTATTTTGTGAGGATGTATCCAATAGGGTCAAATATCTTACACAGAATAATAATCGTCTATCCTTCAAGGTCTGCTAAACTCTCCTACGCTTCTTGCACAAGAATTGATTACTTCCAATTTCATGTGTTAATCGAAAAAAAGTAAGAGATATAATGAAAAAACTTGTTGGTTTCTTATTTCATTCATCACTTCAATGATATATCCATAACCAACCAAAATCCCACCCTCTGCTGCAGCGTTCATAAACAGTCGAATTACCATAACAATCAAATCACAATTTTATGCACCAATTTATCTTACCCCTTCCAATCTTTTCAAACAGAACAAATTCTACACACATTTTTCCTCCTAACTCTAAATATAATTCCGACATTTTGGTGGCAGAGATACTAACTTCGTGAATTTACTTTGCTTTGATAATTATTATCTAAAAGAAAAATTAGAGAAATTAATTCCGAAAACTATTGTTTGATAAATAATGAATAGAGCAGAATTTCAGAACAATATCTGTCACAAACACTTATTTTTTATTCATCGATTCTTTCGTAGCATAATTGGCTTTGTCAATTTAAGTACCTTTCGTTAAATTATTCATAGCTCGAAGTTTAACCCAGATTTTGAACAATTCTTGTTCTCAAATTCCTGAAATTTCTCGTATAATCAAAACCCCACGCAACTAAAATAATATTATTTATAGGATCCTATCAATATTAACTATAGGTACGAACGAAAGGAAAATAATTCATTAAACTAGTGGAATACTTGAGCGCATTTTTGTAGGGTTGAGTTTAAGGGTACAAATTTTTTTACAAAAATCTAGAATACTAGAATCTTTATTATTTCAGAAGATTTAATGAATGGAACGGTGCATTTAAAGATTTTTAAACCAAGATTCTTAAGGTATAGCGCGACATTTTAATTCAATTCATTTTCCTCTTTACGTCATATTTAAAGAAAGTATTTAATCACTTTATGGTTGTCTAAAACATCCCTTTGGTGTACCTTAGACACAAGAAAAAAGATTTGCGAGTAGAATTAAGAAGCACTTATACATCGTTCGGGATTAAGATCAGCAAGTGTTTTAAGGAAAATCCGTAAGGACGATAATACGGGATGTATAACGCCGAAAAACACAACTATTAAGGAACCGTACCAAAGAAGAATTTAAATATTCACGATCACCTGAGAGAAAGAGTCCGCACCCAAACCCTCCCACCATTCACTCACTTTGAATCGCATAAAACACGAATAAAACATCCTCTCCGATTAAAACCGCACCGTTCACCGCAACGTAATTCATCGAAATATAAACCCAATCCATTAACCTTCTCCAATGCGGCTGTGCAGCCTCCTGAGGTTCAGCAGGTCCAGCACTTCGTCTATCCCTCCTTGAATCTCCGCAGATCCGTGGACCAGGCTCAAGGCCGCGGTGAGGATGAAACAGGTGGGAACCCAAGGGAACGCACCGCCCATATCGGTGTTCTGCGGCGTCCGCAGAGCTTTACTCTTCCGCGAACTCGAGGAAAATGCGATGGTGAAGTCGCTGTTCCCTCCTCCCGCCTGACCGCTCTCCCCTTCCCCTCCCAGAGAATGCACTTTCTCCCTTACGACCACCGCGGGCGACCCAGTATCCCTCCACTCCGTTAGGGCACGCAAGAAAGAAACTACCCGCCTCGCTTCTCTCTCGTTACATAACCCATCTTGGGGTAGTCTGAGAGCTTTAAGTGATTACCAGAAGTCACGATATCTTAAGCGTTATGTTGCCGGAATCGAAGCGGGACTATCGAGCATCGAAACTCTCCGATCTGCGATTTGAATGTCACGGCCCGTCTGTTTTGGAAAACGATCCACGAACTCGCTGCACGATTTCCGTGTTTCTGTAGCAACGAAACATGGGAAATCGCAAGTACGTCTTGTTTCGCCGAAATAACGATTTCGATAACGTCTTGAGGCAGCTTTGAAATTGTTTTACGTGGGAAGGTGGCCAATTAAACTCATCGCTCGCGATAGGGGTAATTTTATCGTTCGCTGATCGATTCTTGATTGCCTGTTTCTTGCCGTACATCCTCCGTTTGTTTCGTGTACTTTCGATGCAATGAGAGATTACTCTTAAAGTTGAATTCTACTTTCATTCATGCAAAGAACGGGACCGATTGTTGATTTGGAAATACTATGCGAATTAAGTGATCGTATGCTCAATATAATATTAATTCAATCTCCCGAGTTTAAGACATTAAAAATGCAGGCAGTCATAATCATAAAATCCGCGTTTGAAATGCAAATCAAATAGCAAGAATACTAATAAATATAGTAAACTGATATTTAGCACTAGTAATACATATTATGTTATACGATTTTTAAAATGTACTTCAAGGAATAAGTAATTTCAGAGATTTGTAAAATGATTGCTCATAATCGAGTATAAATTTATATTTATGAAATTTATTTGAATTTATCAATATAAGACATTAATAAATGAATATTCATCTAGCAAATTACAAGGCACCGAGGAAATATTCAAATAAAATATGGAGTATAGGTTTAATAAGATAAGAGTAGAAAATAAAATCCAAGTTTATGAAGGCATATATGAAATAATCGAGATAAACTGCACTGATAGAGTGAAGAGATCAATCTGAAAAGCAAAAATGTTCGATTTTCCTATAATAAACGTTTTCGTATTGGGAAAGGTTAATTATATTCCACTGTAGGATTTATGAACATCTTGGCCTCTATTATAACATATCGGATAAAATGAAAAACTCAACTAATAAGAATGCTCTATTTCAATATTTTATGACTCACCTTCCTTTCTAGTCGTAGAGACTCCGATCTAGCAGTTAATTCATGCAAGAAAAAAATTTTGTCGGTCAAGAGAAAATGGAAAACTTTCCATTCTTCATATGTTACAGAGATTAAATTAATATGTCATCATCGCAGTCTATTCAAAACGCTGACGGTTATGACTATAAAAAACATCTCAAATAAGGACGAATAGATGCAAAACCAAATGTTCCATTGTGTCTCCTTCTTTACCACAATATTATCTTCATATCTTCTCCAATAATGCGTTTTGAGTTAATACTTGGAATTTAAAACATCTGTGTACGTAAAATATATGTATCTAATAATATACCTATCTAATATTATTCTAATTTGGCTTTTAAAATTCGATTATTTTCAGAAATACACAGTTCCTCACTCAATTTTATTCGGTCTGATTCATGCTCCAACATCTGAAGTATATAGAACAGAAAACTAAAAATGCTTAAAATGTAAGAAGTGTTACAGGAGACAAGAACAATAGGAAGAAATGATCGATTTCTTTTCCTAAATTTCTTGTATACTACACCGTAAGACTTTATTTCTCTTTTTACATTGTCAATTCAGCGGTATTTCATTTATCTATCCTACTATTGGCATAAACTTAGTATTCCACTTTCACAGAGATCTTTTTCGGTAGTAATATCTCTCATAATTGATATAAGTTCGAACTGACTTACTTAGTGGTGAAAGATCGTTTTATTAAAGTCTTGGTGCAGATTGAGCTCTATAATTTCATCAGGAAGGAATTTAGAGAACTACAAGGTAAATTACGTACATACTATAAAAGCTTGTTCAGAAATACTTACACAACCATTGCTAGATTCTGGACCACACCAATATATCCAGTCCTACACACAGCCTCCCGTCTCCTCGTAATCTGCCTTCACCCACGTGAACTACGGATAGAATTTCTTCCTATGCTTCTCAATCTACTCAAAACTTTCATTTTGCAGAGCTAGTGGATTGCCGTTCTCTAAACTTGTTTTAGTTTTGAAGCTATGGAAACGGGTAAAAACGAATTGATTGTAACTTTCAACTCTAAGCCCGGGGGCTACAGAACATCTAATAGGGTAGTCTTTTGTTGAGTGCTGAATGGAGATTAAGCGCTATTATGATAGAGACGATGTGATTACTGCCATGTCCTTAACTTTCCTCATTTTTTGCGCATTGTTTGCAATATTCAATGAAAATCACAGAATAATAACTTTACACACTGAGATTCCTCGTATTATTCTTTGCTCAATTCTTTCAACTGAAGGAAGTATCGAATATAATCCGAAAAGTAATCGTACTTATCAGACAGCATATTATCAAATTGGATTTGAGAATTATTGAGATATAAATATTAGAATACTTTCTAGGTTAATATGTGACTAAATCAATGAAATAAGGCGCAACTTTGTTCATCAAATCTAAAAAGTTTAAGCTAATGAAATTAGTTTACATTTCTTTTAGTTTAGAGAGAACAATATCTATTTAATTTCTTTTTCCAATATTTTGGTGATCGATTTAGTCTTATTATTAAATTGTATTTTAAAAAATATATAGATATGAGTACATACATATATTTATGCTTTTATAGTATAAATATATCTTTTATTGATCTCTATACTTTGATTAATTATATTATATTTTGATTAAATAAATCATAAGAAATAAATAAATTCTATTCCATTTGCTCCTACTTTTAAGTAAACTGTACTATTTTGGTTGAATAATATTTAGTTTTTGAAACATGATACTCTTCTCAACAATTGTACGTTTTTTAACAATGAAACGGACTGTTTAATGAACTTTCAACCTTAATCCTTTCATAAGGAGAATATAAGATGATTCACGGATAAAACCGTGCGAGAAATCACGTAACTGCACCAAACAGCAGCCGTAGAGAGTGACCGAGATGATTTCAATCCATCCGCTGTTGATCCATACTAAACAAAGGACTGGATTTTCGCTAATCGAGGAAAGGGAACATGAAAATTATAACTAATTTGCGACGTCGCAACCACCATGGAACTTTTTTCATGCTCCGCTCTTCCGCCCTCATAAAACGATAGAAATCTGGTTTTGTAGTACTTTCTCTCTCAGAAGAATTCTGAGAAAGCAGTTTTGCCTCCGTCTAAGGCACAGTTCGCGCATCTTTACGAGCATCTAATATCTCATTCTAATAAAAGGTGCAATCTTGCCTCGAAAGGAAAACTTCTTCGGATGACTGCGAATTCGACGTGAATGAGCTTGCTTCGTAATGAATAGAGGAAGGAGATATCAACGGTGAGGACGGTGGTCTTGTTCGCAATCGATTTATAAATATTTAATAAAATAATGGCGAGTTTTAGTTTCATTCGCGAATATCTATTAAGTGAAAAAGAATAGCAAGGAGCTTCCTAGATTACGGAAAGTTGAAATACAGTCTACAAATTCTCCCGTTGATATTTGTCGATGAATTTGAAATGGAAAGGAATGTTTGAAGGATATAAAATGTTCTAGTGTACCAATTTTTAATCTGGTTTTGGTTCATTTCGTGAAATAAAACAGAACCTGATTTACGCATTGTTCGTAAAATCGATTTTCATTCAATCGGAAATTCAAGAGATGGTCTGTTACAAAGAGTTTTATACATCACTGCTATCGATGATTTATGGAGAAAGATAGAAAAAATTATCTGAAAATAAGAAATCAAGAACCTTCAAGGAGCTTTACTATAGATATTCTTTTTCTTTTATCGATCTCTATCAGCATACAAACCACCGGTAATAAAACATACTAATACTTATATTATTCTTATTTTCTGGCCCTTGATTGAAACATCGAAAGATGATTTTCTCCTGAATCTATTTTAATTTAATATCGATTAATATTATTTCTATTTTATGATTTATTCTTCATTATTGATTATCGAGCTCAAAACTTAAATTAACTGAAATAAAATAACTATTATTAATATTTATGTTTTAGGGAAAGAATTATATATATATATAATTATTTGGCATTTTCTAATATTGAAGCAATGATTTTGTAAACTTTTAGCTAAGACTTAATGCGTGTGCAGAATTTTTTCTCTGTCGCATGTAACCTTAAAAATTACTTTCATTCCAAATAAATTTCTTTGGTTCATTAGAGTACACACTATTGATCATTTTCAAAAACGATTTGTCTTTTAGGCTAGCTATTTGTAAGATATCTCTATAAACTATAATTTGACAAACATCTTTGCCATCTTCATAAAATAAATCATAAAATTTTTATAAAGGATATTGCAAAGAACTTCTGTGTTGAATTCAAGAATTGGAAAGGGTATATGTCTCCATCGAATATAGAAAGATTGAGAGACTAGTAAGTGAAGTAGATTGTAATGTTGAGAACGCATCATAAGAGGAAACGAAATTTAATTATTAATACATTATGTTCTCATTCTCCCGTTTCACGATGAACTCCATTTGCTGTTAGAAATAGATAATAATGGTCTTTTTGGCGAAATGTATGAGATATGCTGCTGTGATGCAGTCTTGAAATTATTTAAGGGGTTCACAAGTTAAAAATATTTATGATAGCAAGATTGCATGAATAAAATTTCTTTTAAAAGCCCGTCAGGCTAACGATTTATTTTTAAAAAATATATTTGTTAAGTTGATATTTATGTTTATAATATTCATTAGAGCCATACGCAACATCAATTACGGTCTTAAAGGCTCTAATAACCATTTACCATAGTTCTCCTAAAAGGAATAATTCCGTTTTTGACGAAGAGATAGAAAACCTTCTTTGATCGTGAAGGTAATAAAAAGTGCTATAATAATTTCTGTTCTAAATAATGGTTTAGAAAGCACACATATCTTACATATGTATTTGTTTCTGGATCTAGCTTGTGTTCCTTAAATCAACACACAGTTAGATCCTGATAATCTTTAGTCTTTTATTCAATAGAAAGTTATGGGAAGTTGGAATTGTTGATAAGATAATGAGGAAACGCATTTAATATCGTAGAACATTTTTCTCTTACGGAATCATACAAGCATTATTTGAACTTCCCCGCTACACTTTTTGTCTTCCTTCCAGATTTTTAGCACTTTAGCATATAAGTATAGTAATGAGAACTACGGACCATTTTCCAAACCTAATTAAAAGGTAGAACACCATAAGCGATAATTTATATTTTTACTGCTAACGTTTTCTTTTCTGAGAATAGAGATTTCAACAATAGTAAAAAGAATTATTTAGTTTCAGAGCTAGCGATAAATGAGGGATATTTCGCTGCGCTCCTCCTCTTATGACTCAGACAAACCCAATCGTACATTCGCTCTCACAGAAGGTAATGATAAAAATTATTAACGCAACTCCTGCAAGAAATATTTCTTCTTAAATAATCTTTCTTTACGTGTTCAAATATTAAAATTACAGACCACCTCTCACTTGGGAAGCAGTTTGGTCTATTACCCGCTAATAATATATTACATTGAAACTATATAAAGAAGTAAATTTATGTTTTAAAACCCAGAATTATCCTGAAGTTTTAAGATCATTGTATATTCTTATAGGGGGTCAATGGATCAAAACTTATTACCAAATATCAACTTATCTTCCAAAATTTCTATTTAAAACTTGCCAAACCTATAATTTACAAAATATATAGATTAGAACAGATGTATTTTTTGGTGTTATGATGAAGTTTAAACTCTTATCAGTAAGGTCTTTTGGATCCATTTTTCCGTTTCTTAAAATCGAATCAGAGATAAAAGAGCGTAAGACTTGATTTCGAAGAAGGTAAAGTTTAGCATGGATAGCGCTCGCGTCGAGTCTTCCCAGAATTTCAATTCTAATTCTTGATATTCTTTGAGAAGACCACATGGCCGGCTCAAAACAAACGTCGAAGAAGATGCAACTCCTGTCCTAAATTGACTTATCCTTGATTTATTCTTCAAAATGAACCTTCGAATACCATTGGATGTTATTAAACTTGGAGTCATTGACTTATGTAGTAGAAATAAAGTGTGTAAAGACCACTGTCATGTATTTCTGAAGATCGAGGTAAGTACGAGTTGAAATCATCGCTTGTAAATTTGAAAGATTAGATAATATAATAAAAATATATCTCATTATTTGAAGAAATGGAATGAAGCACAGACTCGAAGTCTGTTGTCGACTTTGTCGGAGTTGCTTTTGATATCAGAATGTACAGAAGCCGTCGCCGAGAGCTTCCCATCGTTACTTTTGCAAA
This sequence comes from Pantala flavescens, assembly GCA_020796165.1. Lineage (NCBI taxonomy): Eukaryota > Metazoa > Arthropoda > Insecta > Odonata > Libellulidae > Pantala > Pantala flavescens. The sequence goes on along the minus strand of CM036879.1, from coordinate 19,074,455 downwards.
TATTGTCGAGCAGCTTTGATGCTAGAGAGCAAACTTTCGATGAAGAATTACATAAGATCCGTTGTGTTGCCCTAGGAAAGTTGGTCGCTATTCACCAGGATGCAGTTAAGTAAGTTTGACGTTTTTCATCGTGTACGATATTTTATAAAATATATTTTGTTTCGTTTACTCATGTACTTGAAATTTACCATCTCTCTTTCTAGAAACTATAGAATTACATAACAGTTTTTTGAATACTTAATGACATTAAAATATACCTTTTATTCAATAGTTACTTAAATATTACACATTTATTAAAGGTTTTCTTTGGAATTTTTTCGGAAAAATCCTCCCCCATTCCACGTTGGAAAGAGTGCAATCGATTCTCATGTTAGTCCTTCTGTTAAAAAGAAAAAAATCACTCGTAAAGAGGTGCCTGATTACGACTTGGTTTTAGCTACATACAATTTCTTATCCACATCCTGTGAACACTGGAGACAGCATTGGAATTGGTCATCATTCCTTGAATATTTGAAACATCAAGATGAATCAGTGAGATGGTATGTTTTTCTTTTAATTTTTGATTGGAGAATATTCAAAAGTCAATGTTTTTAATATGAAATTAATTGATCATTAATTAAATTGTTAAATATTTACAGTATATAAAGGTTTTTATATTTATTTATATTTTGTTTAGTAAAAGTATTGAAATACTAAGCATTGTCCACTCAAAGGATTTACCAGACTTTGGAATTTTTAGTAGTTGGCCAATTTATGAGAAATTGTATGTTTCATTAATTAACTGCTGTTATGGTGTGTCCTATTTATAGGCTTGCTTGTCAGTGTATTGCTACTGTATCCGGTATGGCATATTGTCAAAGACAGTTATTAACCTCCAAATATGTTACGAATGAGTCTGCATTAAAACTGTGCTTGGAGTTTGAGGAAAAAACAATGAAAGTAAAATCAAGAAAATTTGGTTTTCTTCAGGAAAGTAAGTGTGGCTAGATGATTTTCCTCTGTTTTAATTTTATCTTAAACTTTAAATTCACCTTCCAACTTTGGATGGAAGGTGAATTTTTTTATCCAGGCTTTAAACTCATTGTGAATAGTTGTTTTCCTCATTACAAATATGTTATTTTTAGAAAAAGAATGAGGAGTAAAATAGTAATTATTCTGTATCAAATTTCACAAGTTTATATCATAATTCTTTATTATTAGGTACATCTGCCAGTACTGCAAAGGATGAACATTTATCCGTTGCATCACCTTATGTTGTGTCTGTAGCTGGAATTCTTCTTCCTGTTTTTGATTCTTCTCAGGTAAATTGATATCCTTCATTGGTCATTTTTGAGTAGGAATCATATTTCTCTATCTCTGAATTTGGGAAAATTTTTATTGAAATCATAGCAAGCTTAATAAAAAAGAGCACCTCATTAAATATGAGGAAGACAAAACAATAAAAGATCTATGACTGCATTGATCAAAAAAATATTCTGATGTATTTGTCAGTGGATGAATGTTTTATCATTTTACAGGTATCAGAAGGAAATCTGGTTCTTGTATCCTCCACAGTCACAAATTTAAGAAGTTTAGCCTTAGCAGTTGCATCTGGTAAAGCAGTTTGCCTTGAGGGACCAGTTGGATGTGGAAAGACTGCTTTAGTGGAGCACTTAGCTTTAGTAACAGGTAATTGTCAAACCACTATTGTATTTTATTAAAACGATATTTTAAAGTAACCTTTTTAAACTAACCTTTTCTTGTACTATCTCAATTAAATAGTCATAGTTTATATTTCATAGAACAAGAACTATCTATGGACTTCCTAAGTTCATTTATTGGTATTTTATAGGCCGCAGAAAGTCTCCAAATTTTATTAAAATTCAGCTTGGAGATCAAACTGATAGCAAGATGCTTCTTGGGACCTATAGATGTACTGATGTACCTGGAGAATTCGTTTGGCATCCTGGTGTTTTGACACAAGTAAGTGATATTGGTTTTTTTGAAGAGAAGATTGAGCTTGCAAGAATATCTCAAATATATATACAGCTCAATCTAAGAAAAGTGTATTGATATAATATCAACATAATTCTATTAAAGCGGATTTAATGTTAAATATTTTACAGTAGTAGAAGTTTACATTTATCACTATTTTAAATGGCTACTTACCTCTGTTTGACAAATAGAAATAAAATTGTATAGGGTGCATTATTAAATTAAAATTTTTACTGGACAGAGCTGAAGAAGTATTATATTACTATTATTATTGATTTAAATTGGTAGCAGCAATAGGCCCTAGTGGTAGTTATTTCAATTGTTAAAGATTTATAATGGAAGCATAAATAAATAATATAGTAAAAGGACTTTTATATAAAAATATCACACCCTTAAAGAAGGGGATCCTAATTGTTTGCTTTCCCTGAAAAGGAGGCAAGTCCATATAAAAATCTCCTATAAATCTTTATTCAAATTTTCCATGTAGGTGACATGTGTAAAATTTTTCTTCTTAATAATTTTAGTGATTAGAAATTATCATTGGGTGCTAGTTAACAATCTTATAAAATTTTTACAGGCAGTCATTGCTGGTCATTGGATTCTCCTGGAAGACATAGATTCTGCACCAACAGATGTAATTGCTGTTCTTGCTTCTCTCATGGAAACTGGAAGTATATCTGTTCCTGGTTACAGAGATTCAGTTCATGCAGCACCAGGTTTTCAGCTTTTTACAACTCAAAGGTAATTGATTTCTGGAAAATAATGATACAAAAATACAAAACCTGGCATAAATCTGATAAGAATAAAATTATTTATTCTAGGAGATATTTGAAATTATATAAAAAGGTGTATGTTTCTTCTGTTGAAAAATTTCACCCTAACATTTATGTATTTTCTTTTAAAAACTAATCATTTTACTATATAATGACTTTGTTCTTTCTATGGTTTGTTCATTTTGATAGGCATCTATATATATAAAATCCATTTGGTGTGTGTCCGGTGTTTACATGTAAACTTAGATTTTATCACTTGCATGCTTCCTTTCTTTTGCAAAATTAAATTAGAAATAACATACGTATGAATTTGAAAGTAGCACCAAAAGTAGGGAAATTGAATAAAGTTTCTTATTTTGGTCATGAAATATAGTTTACGATTGCATTGTGTGTCTGTCTGCCACATTAACTCCTTTATATATATATTTATATATGTTGTTTGTCATCGTTAATTAGATAACGTGCGCCTGTTAGGCACAGGCACAGCTTGTTTAAGAATATAATGAATTAAAATTCTTTTTAATGCTGTTTCTCATCCTTTTAATTGCTGTCTATCTTTAGGAGAATCAAGAAATAAACATGAAATCTTATGGCATTTTTAGAATTTTGTTATCTTAAAAGCGGTTCACCCTCTATGTTCTTTTGATAAATCTTTGAAATACTTGCATCATATTTTGCATTTGTTTAAATCTTTTTCCAGTAAATCATCTGTGAATATCTTTTTAATAATTATCTTTTTCAAATGACAGAGAATAAAATATTTTCAGTAAAAATATATTTCTCTAGATTCTGTTTAGTAACTTATTCTGTTTTTTTTTTTTTTCATTCCTTTAATTAGAATTATAGCTCAATTATTTTGACTTTGTAGAGTTGGAAATAATTCTAAGTTACTTTCAAATAAGAGTAAAGTTAGGTTGAATACTTAGAGGTATTACCTTTTTCTGCTTTGTTTTAAGGTTGATGTGACTATATTTGACTTAAATAACTCATTCACACTGGAAGAAATTGAAATTATAACAGTGTTTTAATTCACTGAATATATGAGCTGTTTTTCAGTTAATTTATTTTGTTGTTATTTTGTTGGGAGTGTCAGAATTAGAATGAAGCACTTACCAAAACTGAATTAAATTTTCCATGTGTTTATTTTTCTGTTATTGAACTTTGTTTCTTAGTAAAGCATTTCTTCATATTTTTTTATTTTTAGGTTGATTCCAGGAAATGTTGGTGGATTCCACAAGCAGCAAGTTGGAAGTTCTGGATTAATGGAAAAATTGTGGATTAAAGTTAGCATGGAACCCTTGTCTGGTCCTGAGCTAATTCATGTTGTTAAAACCATGGTTTGTATCTATCAGTATTCATCAATGATATGATTTACAAATTAATTCCCAATTCTGTTTTCATGTTTAACAAAAATTTTCTCCTTCGATATTGTGAAATTTTAATTCATTATCAATGAATACCTTTCCATTAAAATTATCTAATGTAAAAAATACTTGATTAAGTTTTGTTTACTTTTCCATATTTTATAATATGCACTTCAATTAAAAGAATACACATTTAATGAACACTGGTATAAAGAACAGCATATCTACTATAATTATTATTAGTTAAATTTCTTAATCTTGTATCAATATAATCCCATCAAGATCTTATCCTTCTTTAAAATGTGTTTATAATTTAAAAGTAAAAAATACTGAAAAATATGTTAGTTCTAATCTTATGTAGAATGGGTAGTATTTTAAGGGTATGAACTGCAGGTTGGTAACTTTTCTCTCTTACTTTTTTCAGTACCCAGTTTTAAATACAATTACACCTCGCCTTCTGAAGGTGTATTTGCTCTTTTCTGCTGGGAAGCATCACACTGCTTTACCTGATGAAGAGTTAGTAGATGAAGCTCCCATGGAAGTTGATAAAGAGATGAATATGAAAGTTCACACCATTGGAAGTAGATTAACATCAACAAGGTTGATAAAAATTATGTCCCTTGCATGTCTCTTTGATGTTAATTGTTATATAAATTTTAGAAGTTAAATTTTAATTGTTGGAAGAAGTCCTACTCCTTGTAAAAATTTATATTTTGCAAAATTCTTTAATGTCTTAATTAACTCTCATTCAGGGACTTGCTCAAATGGTGTGCACGTGTGATTGTGGGCTATGATGTGTCATCCCAAGAATCTTCAATAAATGTCCTGGCGAATGCTGTAGATATGTTCTGCTGCAGTATGAATGATCCAGGTGATATTAATAGCATTCAATTTTTGTACAATATTCCTGAGCACTTATCGGAAAGTGATAAGTTTATTTAGCAGAGCCTTCATTTAGTTTTTGGCCTTTTACTCTATGCTACTCAAACATCCATGTCCTGAAAGGTTAATTTCCTTCTCAGCCAGGATTTGAACCTGAGTTCTTAGCCTTGGAAACAATTAAACCACTTGGCCACCGAGGCCAAAATACTAAATGTAAAGATTAGATGTCATTTCTTGAAGATAGTTTTCCAGAATTAAATAAAGAAGTGTTTGAGGATCGAATTATCCTCAAACATTAATTTTTATTTTTAAATACAATGTTATAATCTAAAAAACATTTGCTCTCTGACTTGACTAACTTTATTAAGATTACAAAGAGAGATTGTTGTTTTTAATCCTGATCTGAATCAGAATATATTATAAATGTCCTCTGTATTTATTCATAATTGTAAGTATATTCTTAGAAATGTTTTATTTGTAGAAATATTGATAAAAGATAACATGAATTTTTTAATGGCTAGGATTTCCATAGAAATGCTGCTATGATGACAGCAATTTGAGGTCTTTTTAGATGCACTGCCAATAAATATTTTATCCCAATGCAGGGGAAAGCATCTGTAGATGTGTGCAGCTTTGGTCCTGTGATCTGTTTGAATCTACAGTCTAGTGCAATTTTCTTTTACTTCCACCCTCTCTGTAGTGACTATTAAAAAAATGTTAAAGCAATACTTAGTTTGAAGTCGTTTAATTTTGTCTGTAGGGTTTTCATACAATCTTTTTATACAAGTATTTTTCTTTTCACAGCTCAACGATTGGAACTTGCAGGTGATGTTGCTGTTTGCCTTGGCATCATTAGACTAAAAGCAGAATATTTATGTAAGCAGTGTAAACCTGCTGTAAATTCAAGTCAGGAACACTTTTGTATTGGTCGTGCTAAAATGAAGCGTTTGGTAGATCCTAATTTACCAGTCTCTATGAAAGCTAGGTAAGTTTATTTTAACTTATGTTAAATACATTCATTCATTCAAATTCATTATGTTATTAAAATTTAAGTATCCTCAAGTTTGAATGTGTATAATTTATATCTATGTATATTTAATGTTTTACTGCAAAATTTCCTCATGTAAACTTTGTGTTCTGTCTGCGGGAGGATTTTCTGGAGTGTTTTCCTTCCAAGTTAGGGCGAATGCTGTATAGTTAATTTCATTAATCCCTTTAACCGTTGTCAACTGGTTGCCACATCCCTTAACCAGCACCCTTATTGCAATGGAATTTCATTGTATAAATTAATAAATCTTTATTTTGATTAATATTCTAATTATTCATAATTAGTATCTAACATTATAACATTGTAGATAATAAGTCATTTCATGAATTTAATGTCTCAATTATTATATTTCATTTTTATGTACAATTTCTTTATCTTGACTGAAGCACTTTCTTCTTTTTTATACCAAACAGCACTGTAAAAAGAAGTAACTTTTGTCTCACGAGGCCTACTTGTCAACTATTGGAACGAGTTGGGGTGTGTATCACCAGAAGTGAATCAGTCCTTTTGGTTGGTGAAACTGGAACTGGAAAAACTTCGGTAGTACAGTTCTTAGCAAAAGAACTGAACACACGCTTAATTGTTCTTAATATGAATCAACAGAGTGATACTGCAGATCTTTTAGGAGGGTAATGAATGGTCCCTATTTAATTCAATAAAAATCCTTTGGACTCATCATCAATTTTTTCCACAGTTATCTTCTAATTGATTGTTTAGTTATTAGATAATTAATTTAATTAATCACTTCATAATTTAATGTAAATTCAATTTTTAATGTTGGTTAATGTTTTGGTGGATTTCTCATCTTTGCTAATTCCTAATTTAAAAGGATATTTGTGATTAATTTCTATTTTCTTTTAGATATAAGCCTGTTGATCTGAAATGTATAGTAACTCCAGTGAAAGAAAATTTTGAGAGCTTGTTTGTGAGGACTTTTTCAAGGAAACACAACATGAAATTTTTGGAACACATTTCTGTAAGTATACACCAATATTGATACTTAATTTTACCTTACTCATTTATCTCAATTTATCTTTAATTCTCTAATATCGCAATCTTTTTGAAGCTTGTGTTGTTAGAGAATGCCAAATTATTTTGGAAATAATTATTGAATTAGGAATATATTTATTCGTATTGCAAATTATTTATTTAGTGTAGAAATATTCACTTTTCTTTATTCTATATTCTAGACTTGTTACCATAATAAAAACTGGAAAGCACTCCTGAAGTTGATGAAGCACACAACTTCTGCTGGTATTAGACGTGCTACTACTGAGAGTGACAAGAATGCAGTTGACTTTAGAATTGAATGGATTGAGTTATGGAAAAAACTAGAAAGATTAGAAATTCAGCTGAAAAATAGTACCCTAGCGTTCTCATTCATTGAAGGCTCACTTGTCAAAGCCTTACGTGCAGGTGTGTTTTTAATCTCTGTCAAATGTTCTCTCAAAGTAGTGGTAGAAATCTTATGTAATTATGATGATATTACAGCCGATGAATTAGATGAATCATGAACAAATCTTTTATTGTAGGTTGGTGGGTACTCTTGGATGAAATCAATCTTGCTAGTGGAGAAACTTTAGAATGTCTATCAGGCTTATTGGAAGGTGTTGGAGACATAAATGGAGGTTCTCTCTGTCTTCATGAAAGAGGTGACACTACACCCATAGAAAGACATCCTAATTTCCGTCTTTTTGCATGCATGAATCCAGCCACTGATGTAGGAAAGAAAGACTTGCCTCCTGGTCTAAGAAATCGGTATATTTACTGTTCTTTTTGCATAATGTTTCATTTGTAGAGGATCAGTTGTTCACTAGTTCATCTGCTAAAATTAAATTTCAGGTTCACTGAATTCTTTGTAGATGAGATAATTGACAAAAATGACCTAATCCAATTGTGTGGAAGCTATCTATCAGCATTTGTTGTGCCCACATCAGTCTTGGAGAGCATTGTTTCATTCTATTTGAAAGTTCGTAAAGAAGCTTCTATTTCTCTGACTGATGGAACTGGGCACAAGCCGCATTACAGGTATGATGAATCTTTATTTCTTATTAATTCATTGAAGTGTGTGAAATTTTTTAGGGATTGGTTTTCACAAAAATATTTTTTCTGTGTTTGATGTTTGTGGAAGTTAGAATTTTATAGGCTATAGCTTGGTTGATAAGTTAAATGTTTATCAACTTTCTGATTTTGATATAACTAACAAGATTTACTTAATTTTGCAGTTTGCGTACTTTGTGCCGTGCCTTATCTATTGCAGCTAGTAATCCATGTGGAGCATATTTACGTTCTCTTTATGAAGCTTTTTGCCTTGGATTTCTAACGCAGCTAGATAGAACATCTTATCCCATAGTTGAGGGAATGATTTCAAAAGCCATATTCAAATCTGAGAAAGAAAATAAAGTAAGTTTATATTTTAAAAATAATCATTTAATATAATATTTATATTTTTATCATTATTTCATTTTTAAGTTATCCAGTGTTGAATTCACAATAAATTTTCTTTAATAGTTAAGTGTTTCAGTTTTCAGTTGAAACTATTATATTTTAGAGTGAAACACAGTGTTAAACAGAAGTGAAAAGTAGCAATTTGACTGAGACTTGAACGCAGGTCTCCCACTTGCCAGAGCTCACAAGGCATCAGATTAAAACAGAAGTGTAATTGATGCAGCATGCTGACGAAGTGGTCAACATACCTTTCTGACAAGTGGGAGATGTGGATTCAACCCCCAGTCATGTTGCTTTTTTAGTTCTGTTAAACTTTATGTTTCAGCTAGTAAAAAGGTCACACTTTCTCATTCTAAAGTTAAAATACCCATTCTTCCTTTGTACTATTATATTTTGGCCAGTATCCATAAAAACTGTTGTTGAATCGTTTTCTTATTTGTATTTTTATAAATTTTTCTCTTCCTTAGTCTTCATTAGTTAAAAAGCCAATTCCTGAACCACATCCCACTGGATCATATGTGTTCATAGAAGGTTACTGGGTACGTAAGGGGTCTCTGGAACCAAAAGCTCCTGAACGCTATATACTAACACCATCAGTGAGGCAGAATCTTCGTGACATTGCTAGAATAGTTGCATTATCTGGAGGAAGTCAGCCTGCTTTAATCCAGGGAGAAACTTCTGTCGGAAAGACCAGTCTCATTGAGTACTTGGCTGCTGCCACTGGCAATGTCACTTTGAGAGTCAATAATCATGAACATACAGACTTACAGGAGTATGTTGGAGCTTACACTGCTGATCCTGAAACTGGAAAAATGGTTTTCCATGAAGGTCAGTATAATTTTTTGTTGAAATTCTTGTGTGAATGTGAAACTCCTCATAATTGATAGCACTAGTAAATGTAGTTATCATCCTGATATATTTAAAATCTTCTTTACTTAAATCTCCTGAGTTTCCTGTCAATTGAATTTTGGAAAAATAAATATTTTAGATCTATGTTTTTCTTTTCTTTTCCTCTCTCTGCATCCAATTTATTAAGATAAGCTATGATATGAGCTTATATATTTATACTACTTATAATCACTAGTAGATTATTGCCTATGCACACTTACACACAAACTTTGTATTTTAAATTGATATTTGCTATTTATTGGTTGTAGCCAAGTGAAAATCTTAAGTTGGAATAAGAGTGTCAATAATACATCATGTTGATCAGTTTTCTTTAAACTTCTAAATCTCATGAAATTTAATTTTTGAATATCAGAGGTATGACATCACGTATGTACGTTTTTTTCTCTAAGTACGATTTTTTTCATACACTTAATTATCTATATTCAGGTGTTTTGGTGGAAGCAATGAGGAAAGGCTATTGGATAATACTTGATGAGCTTAATTTAGCACCATCTGATGTATTAGAAGCTCTCAACAGAGTCCTTGATGACAATCGTGAACTTTATATACCAGAGACCCAGGATATGGTTCAAGCTCATCCTCATTTTATGCTTTTTGCCACTCAAAACCCTCCTGGACATTATGGAGGACGAAAGGTAAAGTTTTAATCTAGAGTAAATTTTTAAAAAATGTCTAAAGTGAAGTTACTGATTTTCTTTCTTAATTGATTTCTAAATTTAGTACAGTTATTGGGATGGATTTTCTTTCAGTGATAAGTAATTTGATACTCTAATTATAATTACAGCTTCTATCTCGAGCTTTCCGAAATAGGTTTGTAGAGTTACACTTCGATGAAATCCCTCCTGAAGAGCTGAGAACTATACTTGAAATGAGGTGCGACATGCCTCCATCATATTCTAAGAAATTAGTATCTGTAATGACTGATTTACAGGTTGGTAGTATTTTGCTTTGTTGAATGAGGAAGATGAAAATCAAATAATAGATTGTTTGATGTGAATTTCGCTCTATAGATATATCGTCGTGGCAGTGCCATGTTTGCTGGGAAGCAGGGATTCATTACTTTGCGTGATCTGTTCCGTTGGGGTGAGAGATATCGTCTAGCAAAAAATCCTGACGCAGAAAAAACTTTCTATGATTGGGATTGCCATCTTGCTCATGAAGGTTATCTTCTACTTGCTGGTAGAGTTAGAAAAGAAGAAGAAAGAAAAGTGATTGCAGAAGCTATCAAGAAACATCTCAAGCGTAATGTTGATCCAGAGGATCTATTTACTTGTAAGTTCAGCTGATTTAAGATTCCAGTTGTATCATTTAGAAATCGGTTTATTAATTTGTTTTACTAGATGTTTTAATCTTATAAAAAGTAGTTAAAATGAAAAATTTGATGTTGAAGTTGTGATGAATGTGTAAATTTTTATTTCAGTAAATTCGAAAACATCCCCTGTAACTCGTCATATATTGGAAGAATTAGTTTTGACTGCTCCTCCAAATGGATTTCAGCATCTTGTTTGGACCAAAAATATGAGAAGACAAGCTGTCTTACTTGGTAATTATACAAATTTTCAGTCTTGAATTCCAAGGAAAGATTTAATTTTAATGTTGATATTTGCCTTGATAACTTACAGCTGCTTCTAAAAATTAAGTTGCATTTCCTGAATATGCATATTCAACGTTTGAAATTCAATGCTAGAACTTCATCTTTCAGTATGAAATATACTGAAATATTGTGTTTAAAATTGTTAGGATAGCCTAAGATCTTGGCACTCAAATTTAATGCAATAAAACTCATTTAAGTTAATCATTTTTTATTAACTTGCCATAATGAAAGCTCTATGTTGAGGCGTAACCTTGTGGAAGTAAATCTCAAAGTCTAATTCAGAAATGATATACTTCGTTTACTTCCACAATTACACTTAATTCCTACACAATTTATCAATAAATATTCAAAGATGTTTTAATATATTAAGAGCTATTTGTCTGTTTGTTGTCAAGTATTTTTGTCAAGAAAAATTTACCTTGTCTTCAATTGTCGTTCATTTCACTGTGAATTTTTTATCTTTGAATAATTTCTTATTGGTTGTCACAGCAAAAGCATTCCAGTTTGATGAGCCAGTACTGTTAGTTGGTGAAACAGGTATTGGAAAAACTACTTCCTGTCAATTGTTGGCTGCACTACGAGGCCAAAAGTTGCATACAATAAATTGCCATATGCACACAGAAGGAGCTGATTTTTTGGGAGGATTAAGGCCTGTCAGGGAACATTCAAATGTAAGTAACATATGTTACTTGGTATAATTTCCATTGTAGAATTAAAATTTACAAAATGCCTTCCTGTTTGTGTATGTAATGTAAATCTACTGGGCCTCTATCTAAGAATTGCAATTTAAATAATTTAGTTCTTATTTCTTTCATTCGTTTATTCTTTTTTATTTTATCTTCAAGGACAGTGGAAGTGAAACGACTAAGAAACTATTTGAATGGGTTGATGGACCTCTCATTAAAGCCATGAATGATGGTGACATATTTTTAGCTGATGAAATATCTCTTGCAGATGACAGTGTTTTGGAAAGACTCAATTCCCTTCTTGGTGAGTTGCTATTTTATGTAAATAATATATTAATTTAAAATTATATTGTGTTTATGCATCAGTGGTGGTCAGTATTTGATTTATTAAATATTTCAACATTGTAAAGAATGAAATTAGACTGTAAATTGAATGAATAATATTTTAGGTGTAATGGAAATGTTTTTTATCTGTTTTTGATTTAATACTGAAATATGTAAATGTTTATAAATACTGTAGAATAATAAAAATAGAAAACTATCAACAATATTGTAGGTAAAGGGATTTTGTGCTTTTCTGCTGTATAATGATGCATCGAAGATATTCTCGGGAGAGCAGACAGGTGAGATGTGGCAGTAAAGCTGACGTTTCAAGGACCAACTCGGTCCCCATCTTCAGGGCTTCAGGGTCCCCTGCACTTCATCCTGAAGATGGGGACCGAGTTGGTCCTCGAAACGTCGGCTTTACTGCCACATCTCACCTGTCTGCTTCCCCGAGAATATCTTCGATGCAAGATTGTACGTGTGTCCATAGCAGGTGTATAAATCCAGGTTAAACTGAATTATAGCTAGAAATTGGGGAACTTGATTGAGAAAAAATGAGTATGAAATAAATGAAATCAAATTTTATGCGTATAAAAACCAATTTGAATACTACTCCTATTGCTGTCATTATAATTTAAATTAATTGTAGTTTTAAAGGCAATCTTGCTCTGATCATCATAGCTAGAAATGCATAAATAAATATTGCAGTTAATATATCAAATAATTTTTTATTATTTCACCAGAATATTTTGTCCATTTTTGTATTCTATAGTTTAAATCAGAAAGTTTTCTTGTTTAATACTTTGTGATTTTTCAAAATAATTCTGTGATACTGAAAGTAAATTAATGTTCTTATTAAGAAGTCAAAGTGTTCTTATCCTCTAATTTTATTTCCTCAGAACCGGAGAGGAAACTCCTTTTGGCTGAAAAGGGAGGTGGCAGTGATGGTGCCAATGCTGTTGTAGTGGTAGCTCATTCAAAATTTCATTTTGTTGGAACAATGAATCCTGGTGGAGATTTTGGCAAGAAGGAGGTATTTGTTTCAGTTATCTTTTTTTTGTGTATATAACTAAACATAATATAATTTAACTAATATTTTTTCAACTATGTTTAAAAAATAAAAAAGTAGTTTTGTAGTTTAAAACTTAAGCCTACCTTCTGTATCTTTGAGTTCCACTTCTTAAATGATTAAAATTAAAGAAGAATAGAAGTAAAGAAAAAATACTACTATGGGCAATTGCATAATTTTAAATATCCATCAAAAATAATTTTACTAACAGTTATATTGGACTTGTGTTAATCTTAAATGAATTTAGGTATCAGTTGTGCATGAGGTACCAAAATTCATCTTAAACACACATCTATTTTACCTCTAATTATCAGATTTTTATTTGTTAAAGGAATTGCTACATTGTAACATTTATTAATCCCAAACATAGCTTTCTCCTGCTTTACGAAATCGTTTCACCGAAATATGGTGTGAAGGATGTCGAGACCGAGGGGATTTGATGCGTCTAATAGAAGAAAATCTTAGAGATGAACTCACTCTTGCAAACCAAGAAGATGCCACTTCTGGAATTGGTCACATAATTCTTGATTTCGTGACTTGGTTTTCTTCGACTGAGATTGGGAAAAGGTAGGTAAAATTTTCCTGATGAAAATCGGATTTTGAACATTATAGTTTAAGTTCATATTCATTTTTACATTTACAAGCTCTTTGTCTACTTCCGTTAGTTTAAATATTTTAAACGCTAAGAAAGTATAACGGCAGGAATATGAAGGCAGTAGTGAGTATTTTGTAGCCTTGGATGCAATAAAGGTATCTTATAAGTGGGGGTTGTAAGTATTCCGGATGGTAGCTGCTCTAATGTCGAAAAGATATCCTCGCGAAAGTATGTCAATAGTATGCCCTCTGTTAATTCGAGATCGAGGTTGATATTCCTTGCGAAGGATGAGGCATTTATAATATACTAAAAATAACTCGTCGTGAAGTACATTTATTTTATATTCTAATACTTTTCACTGTCATCCTTAATCCAACCAAGTAATGGCGATGATGATATTTTCGGTAGAAAATTTCTGGTTCGTATCGGCAGTCCACCCAATCAATAATATGGTTCAAGCACTTTATTTTTTGGCGATCAATTTTAATAATTTTTTCAATGGTAGTAGAAGTGAAATAGGTCAATTGCTGTCCTTGCGTCTGCTATTTTTTGGCGTATAATTGACCGCGGCGTAACAGTAGTGAGTTGGGGATCGTACAAATTGAAAAGGTTCTTAAATTTGTGGGGAGGAGTTTAAAATTACTTGAAGTCCACATTCTTATTAACTGAATGTTTCTTTCTACTATCTCATTTTCCGTTACGGCATTGTTGTAGACACATTTCGTTAGCAGTTTGAATCATCAAAACAGCGGATTGTAGGCCATCTATGGACTTCCGTTTCTTTTGAGAGAAGCTTGAGCACAGACTCCGCTGCTGCGTAAAGAAAGACATGAGCACTCAACGACAAACGTTTGAGCGGGAGTACCGCGTCGGTAAACTTCTGGAAAAGGGAGGGTTTGGAAGTGTTTTTTGGGGTGTTCGTGTTCGTGATGGCATGTCAGTAGCTATTAAGCATATTTCGAAAGAAAAGATAGCCAATTGGACTACTGTAGAAGGCGAACGAATTCCCATGGAAGTTTGTGCCCTGAGAAGAGTATCAGAAATACCAGGGTGTATAAAAATTCTCGATTACTATGAATGTGATGATTGCTGTTTAATTGTTATGGAAAAGCCGGATCCTGTGATGGATCTTTTTGATTACATAGATGAACAAAGAACTTTAAGTGAAACATTAGCCAGAGAGTTTTTTATTCAAATCGTTGAAACGTGTTTGCAGTGCTATGCTGCTGGGATTGTGCATAGAGACATCAAGGATGAAAACATTTTGGTTGATTTAAAGTCACATTCTTTGAAGTTAATTGATTTTAGAACCGCGACACTTCTAAAAGACGATCTTTATTATGATTTCAACGGCACTCGTATTTGTGCTCCGCCTGAGTGGATTCAGTTGGGCTGCTATCATGGTAAACGTGCTGTCGTTTGGTCTCTTGGTGTTCTGCTTTATGTTATGCTCTGTGGAGAATGGCCATTCAAGAAAGACGATGAAATCGTAACGGCAGATGTAGATTTATGCCCAAGATTATCATCCGAATGTAGAGATCTTTTACGGAAGTGTTTATGCGTTCAGCCGGCAGATAGGCCTTCTCTAGAAGATATACTTCGACATCCTTGGGTTACAGAAGAAAAAGACACCTTACAAGATGATAAACCTGTCTCTCGACCATGTAGGTTGTGTAAAAGAAGTGCTGCGTTAGAATAAAAACAACTTGCTCTTCTGGTTTAGTTTATTGTGATAAATAGTCAATCTGTCTCGGAGCCCTTTGAATTTTGGAATCTCAATTCGAGGCCCATTTAAAGTTATGTCTTCCCATTTAATTCAGTATTAACGACTCTAGTTTTGAATGCTCATTCACTTCTGTGTTCAATTTTTGAGCTTTGTGAGAATGGTGTATCACTAAAATTCTAGTTTTAATGAAACGAGGAAGTTGACGATTCATTTATCGCTTTTCAATGAAACTTTTCATGTATCAGTATGCCAGTATTTCACATGTAGTTATTTTTACTGTACCTTCAACATAACGTGACCCAAAGTTTTATGCTTGAAGTGCTCTGAGATTCTAGTAAGCCACTTGAAATTTTGAATATTCAATTGTTAGAACTAAACAAGTCTTAATTCATTGTGTTCAGTAAATATGTACAGAAAAGAAATTTACAAATTTTGTAGCTGTATAAATCTTCTTTTGACCTGTAACATTTTGTTTAATGTTATTGGCCCATTGTGTTTTTTTAGTCATTTTAAATTATTTAAATTTATATGAAGTATTTATGAAAATGACTGACTGTGAAACTATTTTTATATAAATTATGTTTTCAATGAAAATGGCTTCTTTTTTAATCAATTCTTATGTAGAAAACCCCTCACTTTCTAATTTAAGTTACCATAAAGAAAAGTTTGACTTGACATTAATAACATAATCTTTTAAAATATATATTACTATTTGTGGTAATAATTCCTTGTATTATGAGATGTTTTATTCGTTTCTTATTTTGGCAACTTATAATAATATAAACTGCTAGCTTTGACTGTAGCTCACTGGTTTTTCCTCAAGGGTTTTCTCAGCATTCACTTTTTTCTTTTCAGTAGAGTTCACGATCAAAAAAATATTTTAATCATGCCCTTTATTTATATGATTACTAAATATCACTTGTCTTACTATTATATTACTGAAAATCCAGAAAATCTTTTGCTTTTAAGCATAAGCTCATTTTGCCTGAAATCTTTCCAAAGTGTCTTCCATCTGAATTTAATTTTACTGTTGCTCTTCTAAATATCTGAGTAAGCTCTGCAGAATTTATTTATTTTGCTTTCAAATACCCCCCGTATAAAATAACTGTGTTTATATAGTACACACACACATATATATAATATGGAAATTGAATATATATAAATGCCTTCCATCATCAGAATATTTTGCTCCAAACTGATAGAAGAAAGCACTGCATGGCAGTGATAGATTGTTACAGAAAAAGGAAAAGAAATGGTTACTTCTTAATGGTAATGGATAATTTCTGCATTTTAGAATTAAATTAACTATTTTTTATTCATCAAAAGTTTTGGCTAGAAAAACCTATCTCAAGATCAATATTTTAAAGGAATCCACTTTTGTTTATGAAAAAGGAAAAGACTCTCATTCTAGTAACTTGAATGCTATGGGAATATTTGCTGAGCCTAATTGCTCAAATGAAGCTGAGCCCAAAATTACATTTTGCCTACTTATAAAAGTGTAATAGATCTATTTTCTTTAAGAAGCTGCTTATACCTATAAGATTTGGGCACTGTGCATTTAGTATATAGTATTTTTCTTAAGAATCAAATCAAGATTTAATCCAGATTTTTAAATAATAAAATGGAATTCTCAGCAATTCTGGTTAATATTTTTCTGAGCTCAACTTTTTCCTGTATTAGACAAGCTGATAATATTGGACTACTTACACAGTTATATTTTGACTGGCTGAATAAAGAAATAACTATACTATGTTGTTATCCTTGTGAAGTAAAGTAAGTGAAAAAAGGTAATTGTGAATTTAGAACAGAAATAGGAAGAAGTAGTTATATTTTAGCATTTCAATATCAAAGGATCCCATTTTATCATGTGTCATCTACCCATTTGTGACAATAAAATGAATAATTTGTTGCATATGTTTATATTAACGCTTAAACTTTAGCTTTATAGACCACTGAATTTCAATAAACCAAATTTAGCTATATAGAGAACTGTTGTTCATTAGTTTTATAGATCCATATAATATAAGAAAGCATTTTATTTTTTTTATTGAGTCTTAAAATATCTTTTGTTTATTAGTAATTAGTTGTGATTTTCAAGTCAAATCCTTTGAAAGAAGTGTAGGAAAAATATCTGCAGGATACCCAATGAGAAATTGATACAGAAATTCCCATTCGCTTGTCAGTTATCACCATGATGGAGGAATTTTTACTTCAGTTTTTATGTCTTACATAAAATTTTTCAAAGTTGTTACCTTGCCATGATAATCACATTATACCTCCCTAAAGCTCTTTTATACTTCCCGAATAATTGATCGTATAGGAAATTAAAGGAGTGCTTGATGATTTAATGTACTTAACCAAATTACCTAATTTACTTCAAAATATGAATAAATTCCGAAATTGTTATATTATTATTTGTTATTAGAAAACTTTGCTTGTGTTTATTTATTTGTTTACACAATTCAATTGGAAATAGGCATCAAGCGTACTATCAAGAGAAAAATAAGACACACAGCCTCATAATCTCCCTAGAAAAATCCTCATTTCTAGGTTAATATTACAATACAATGTATAGAAGTTCATGTCATTCAATTACAATCTACAAAATATAGTATTTTGTTCTAAGTTCAGTATTGAATACAGCCTTTTCACACATTGGCATTACATTATTACTATATTTTTTAGTACTATATTTTTTTAAACTTCCACAGAATGAAGTTATTTATTGAGAACTACAATTTCTAAATATAATGATGAAAAATTAGGCACAGTAAACTTTTTATCAGTATTTTAATTGTTAGTTTTGCCTGTACATGTGTTGGATCTTATCATAATATGATCTGATCATATGATGGATCTTGATAAGAATTTGTCTTGGCCATACTAAATATTATAATGTAAATGAAGTATCAAAGAAAATGAAGTGAATTACATGACACCATATACTAGTCTTAGTCACATATATTAGTGCTCTTTTACACCTACATCAATTTATATGTAAAAGTAAGTTATATTTTTTATAATGGAGGAGTCATCAAAAGCTCATATAATAGTTTAAAGGTTGTTTTTATGAATCATCTCAATCCGAACGCTTCATGAAAGTATGATTATGGTTATTGATTACCAAAATTTTTATAAGAGTATTTGAGATTAGAATTGGACAAAATTGTGAAGGAAATTATCAGCATCTTCTTTATCAGTTAAATATTTTATGAATAATTTTTAGTCTTAAAATTTAAAGACGTATAGTCATAATATTTCTATAGTATGTTGTGCTTAGGAGCACAAAATTATTGAAAACGTATTTAAAGTAAAAAATTTTAACCAGATTAGTTTCACTCTAATTGGCAACCTTGACCAAGAGTTCACTCAAACTTTTCAACTTTATTTTGTGAACCCATATTTTCTTATATAGTTTCATGTAGCTTAAAGTTAGATCACATTGTCAGTCAAAACAAATTGTTCAATTTTGATTGTTTTCTGTATATAGTATTCTAGTAAAAGAGAATGTTCATGAGTGTCATTTCTTTACAACTGAAAAATTCTTTCCTCAATCTAAGTGAAAGTATTGTTTTCAGGGCATATTATAGTTCTAGGATGTTTATAATTATATGTTTGCTCTAATTTTATAACATGACTTTGTGATATCAATAATTATTTTAACTTTATCTTCATTCAGATTTACTATAAGCATTCGTGATTATTTGAATTGGATACATTTTATCAATATTACCACAAAAGACTGTGAAACGGATTCCTTTGAACATGAAGGAGGTGCATTGGCAATAAAATCTAAACTTGACCTGCCTAGTGCTATTGTTCATGGAGCTTGTTTTACATTTTTGGATAGTCTTGGAAGTGGAATATCCAGTTCAGAAAAGTAAGTATTTGTTATATTTATATAACTGGAAAAATATTCATCTTTGTGATCTTTTTAGATTGGTTCTCATAATGCAATTTTATTGATTTAAAGGAACACATCTTTACGTGAACTTCAGGAGTCAGCAGTTAAATATCTTGTAAAGTTAGTTGAGAACTCGTCTGGAGTACAACTAAGTATTGAATCATTTCTTGCCAAAAATGTGACACAATTTGAGATTCATCCAAACAGATTTGGAACAGTTCCATTTTTCATTGACGTTGGAGATAAACGTATGTTATCACTATTTATATAAATAAATCCATTAAATATATATTTAATATTAGCAAATTTGTAACTCAGGCTTGTCTTCTCAAATTTGAATATTTAGCATTAATGATTCAGCTTATAATTACGAGGTTTCACTTTTATAAATTTTTCAACAATTATTATATTATATTACTTAGTTATCATATTTTGTTTATAGAGGATTCTAAAAGATTCATAATATCATAAATAATAATGTAATCCTTCTCTCCAAAGTATCATGATGAATATGTTTTTACTGACTAGTGTTTTATATGCTACAGTAACATATTATAGAATAGAATTATTAGAAATAGTGTAATAGAATTCTCTAAAAACTTGTTTGTTGTCTAGTATGAACTTCATAGTAAACCTTTGAAGTTCTAAATCTTATGAATATTTTTCTGTAAAAATAAATCAAGAATTTTTGTTCATTCAGAACATAGTCATATTTTATTTGTTCATCATGTATTTTCATAGATATTCATTGTCTAATTATCATCAAAGTCTTCATTCTTACAGAACATGAGTGACAACATCATTATAGGTTTATTTCAACAAAAATAAGGTTTTATTTTTCAATTTTATTTATATAATATAATTCCTCTTTTTAGTTATGTACCATGATATTAGCATCATGCAGCGTTTTTCATTTGATGCCCCAACTACTGGAAATAATGCCCGTCGTTTGCTACGTGCTCTCCAAATTGGTGGTCGCCCAATTTTGTTGGAAGGTAGTCCTGGAGTAGGAAAGACAGCACTAGTAGCAGCTCTGGCAAATGGGGCTAATCATCGGCTAGTACGAATTAATCTCTCTGAGCAAACGGTTGGTACATATCTGTAAGGAGCTATGCAAAAGAATTAGCTCTATCTTGAAAGTTAAAATTTAGATTTCCCTCTAAGCTTTCAAACTCTTTTATAGTATATTAATTAAATGTTTTCAACAAGAGTAAATTTTGGTTTTGTCTAAGAAATTGATTCTGATAATTACCTTTGGTGAAGGTAATTATTTTTTAGATTAATTAATTAGGTCTTTTAAATGATTTTATCATAGTTTGTTTTATAGTAAAAGTCATGCAAAATTATGACTATTTTTATGTAAACAAGAATAAATTCTGTCTTTGTTGAAGGTTTTAACTGATGCAGTATGTACAATTTGAAGAAATGATGTTGTTGATTAAAGGAAATAAGTTTCTAGTTTGTTAAATCATGCATAAATAATTTTCATAAATTACAGGTTTTAAATTATAAATAGTCATCTTTGTCAAAACAAGTAGAGACTGGTCGAGTTCATAATGAAATTTTTTTCCGAA
This sequence comes from Pantala flavescens, assembly GCA_020796165.1. Classification (NCBI taxonomy): domain Eukaryota; kingdom Metazoa; phylum Arthropoda; class Insecta; order Odonata; family Libellulidae; genus Pantala; species Pantala flavescens. The sequence continues at coordinate 19,053,585 of CM036879.1, read as the reverse complement.
CTAAGACAAAGTATTAGTTTCCTTATCCTTATAGAGGTCCATAATTTGACAGCTTAATAGATTGATTTTATGTTTTCAAAATCACCCATTTTTTTAACTTATTTATTACTTACATGCACTTTCAGGATGTCTCTGATCTTTTTGGAGCAGATCTACCAGTGGAAGGAGGAGAGGGAGGACAGTTTGCTTGGAGAGATGGTCCTTTTCTACAAGCTCTTAAATCCGGTAGTTGGATTGTACTTGACGAGGTAATAGGAAGAAGTAAAATCAATCGCTCCTTTATTAAAATCCTGTATTTTTAGAGTTATTTTGAAATTAATGTACATTTATATTAAATGGGTTAATTAAACTCAATTTAACATTACTGCACCTCAAATGCCTTAATTTAATGTTTAACTTACTAGAAAACCTATCAAGCACAATGAAGTATGTATAGTTTACATGTCCAGTTTCCTCTAGTAATGTTTCTCATTCTAATGGTATGAATATTTATGAGATTTATTGCTCAATTCCATATGGTATTGATAACTTAAATGGGATTTTTATATTGTAGAAATGGGAAACTGGTTGAATAAGATATGAAAAAATATTTTCTTGGATGTTAAAGTAAAAAATTCTATCGATACAAATGAGGCACATCTCTTAGGAAGGCTTATTTAAAAAGTTAGCCCATTTTGTGAGTTGTTATAAAAATAATTTGATTAAAGTATCTTTCTTTCATTGCTCCTGCTTAGCTGAATTTGGCTTCACAATCTGTTTTGGAAGGTCTTAATGCAGCTTTAGATCACCGTGGTGAAGTTTATGTCCCTGAACTTGGTCGTGCATTTTTTATACAGAAAAATACTACACGAATATTTGCTTGTCAAAATCCATTAAATCAGGGTGGTGCTCGACGTGGCTTACCTCGCTCTTTTCTCAACAGATTTACTCAGGTATGTTTATTATAAGTAGTTTTTGTATTTGCTTGTTATTTACAGGTTTTAAGCATTGTTAATCATTCACAGCACTTTCTTAGCTTATCTATCTTTAGCATTTTCATCTATATGGTCTAAGATAATGAACCATATCTCAATTTATTGTAGCTGTTACTTAAAATTCAATTCTTTTTTAAAAAATTATTTGGTTTTTGTTTCTGATGGTCCTTTATTTTGTCAATTATTAGTCTCCTCAAAGAACTAAATGTTTATATTTATTGTGATTTTCAGGTTTACATTGATGCCTTAACCGCTGAGGACCTCAAACTTATCTTAGCCTCAGCATTTCCTGCTGCTCCTCAAGATCTCATCTGTAAAGCAGTTACCTTTAATGGTCATCTTGCTCAAGAAACACAGGAACTGCGTCTTTGGGGTCACAGAGGAGCTCCATGGGAATTTAATTTAAGAGACCTGCTACGCTGGTTTGAGGCCATGAATTCACACCATGACCACTCAAAAAAGTATGGGCTTAGCCCAGCATGGGAGCCAGCAAAATATGTTCAGTTACTTTATGTAGACCGAATGCGCACCCCTGAGGATAAAGAAAAGGTTATTTCAATATTTTCTTTTAATTTTTGGTCAATAAATTGATGATTGATTTCATTCCATATCTTCTGATTAATGTTCATATTAATTATTTTGATGTGGCCAGAATTATTTCTGATCGAATTTTGCTGATTCTGAAAACCTTTGTAAACATTGGTCACGACTTATACTCTTTTTTGAAAGGGCTAATTTAATTTTTATATTCTTTCTTTTACTATAATTTTGAAGGTATATGTTGCTTTATGTTTTTTATTGAATATGAACTTGATTATGTTTATGTCATGTTTATTCATTTTGTCATTTTTAATTTATGCCTTATAGGCTGGTAAATATCATGTTTAAAGTAGAAAAAATTTCTTTCTTTTCAGTTCCCGTGATGTTTTAAAACTTGCAAAACATTAAATGTTTTAAGTGTTAATTTTAAAGCACGTAAGATTAAATTCTCAAATATAGCTTATCGAGATGTTTAACAAGGTTCTTTTTATTTACTTAAAGGTAAAACAGCATTACATGAATGTTTTTGCACAATCAATTTATAAAGAGCCAATCTGGGATCCACCAAGAATCAGAGTGGGTGGAGATACTGTATGTTTTGGAGATATCAGTTTGATGAGAACATATGCTGAGCCATTGACTTTTCCATTGGCTCACAATGCTCATCCTAGACCAAATCAGCTTCTTCTTCATCGGGATTTTCATGCCCTGAGATCAGTTGCAATCTGCATCCAAATGAAATGGTTGCCGATATTGGTGAGGCCTTAGATATTGTCTTCAAACATTCAATTTTTTTCACATTAAAGAATGTACTAGAGTCTGCCCTTTATATAAAAATCTTCACATCTTCTTATCAATGTACCTTTTGTATCCAATAGGTTGGTGGAGTTGGCTCTGGAAAAACGTCTTTGATTCAACTTCTTGCTCATCTTACAGGAAATGAGTTGAGAATAATGCCTGTCAATTCATCAATGGATACTACTGAAATATTAGGAGGGTTCGAACAGGTTAGATACATACTATATAATTATTTTCACTATACTGAGTTAGTTACATCAAAGTAAGCTTATGGAGAATTTTCGATATTAAAGATAAAATATTTACGGTATTATTGAACCAAAAGGAAGGTATGTTTTTGCTCCTGTTACTGCCTCAACACTAAGCCTTCTGGTAGAAATTTACTCAATGTGCTCTAAACATTTATCTTTATCTAACTATTTATTGAATTCTAAAATGTTACAATAACTTGTAGCTACATTGCATGGTAATTCATAGTTACTTATTAATTCTATTTTGTATTTTGATTTATCTCTAATTTTCAAAATCAATAATCCTTTTTTATCTTTATTCATTGCATGGTTTTAGAAAAATGCAATCATGCGAGACACAGCTTGTTTTAGTAGTTCATGATATTCTGAAATCTGCAGAAAACAAAAGACAGGTTGACGCTATATTCATTGACTGCTGTAAAGCCCTCGGCAAGTTATCTTACCATAAATTATTGTATAAATTAGAAACCTTGAGTATAATGTTGAAGTATTACAGTGGGTAAAATACTTTCTAAAAGATAGAAAACAATGATTAGTGCTTGATGGTATTTGTTCAAATGTAGTAGAGGTAACCTCAGGCATTCCACAGGGTAGCGTAATTGGACCACTCCTATTTTTTAATATATATCAATGACCTCGGCAAAGAAGTTGATAGTAAGGTTAGGATATTTGCAGGTGATACAATCATCTATAGGGAAATAGCTAGCAGGAAGGATAGTTTAGTACTTAATAATAATTTAGATAAAATAATGATGTGGTGTAAGAATGGGGAATTAGATTTAAATATAAGCAAGTGTTCAGTTGTCAACTTCTTTGATCTGATAGCTATGAATAATAATTTCACTTATTGCCTTTGAGGGAAGAATTTCAATAGTAGAATCTGTGAAGTATCTTTGAATAACCGTGATGAATAACCTATCGTGGAATAATACATGTGGAGAAGCTGTAAAGAAACTTGGATTCGTTAAGAGGATATTCGGTAAGAGCATAGAAAAAGTTTGCGAGCGGTGTTACTTTGTGCTAGTCAGACCCCACTTTGAATATGCATGTAGTATATGGGACCCTGCTAATAAAAGTAACGTAAGTGAATTGGAAAAGGTCCAGTGTAAAGTGAAGCGTTTTGTAAAGAATTGTGGCAATAAATCAAGATAAGTAAAATGCTCAAGGATGCAAGATGGGAATCATTAGAACAGAGAAGATCAAAACGTAAATTAGATTTACTAAATAGATTCAGGGAAGGAATGTTCAAGGAAGTACAGATAGTACAGATCCTGTGCCCTCCCTGCTATGTAGGTCGATTGGATACAACAAATATAATAAAGGAAATAGATGCAAAAACAAACATTCAACAATTCCTTTTTCCCTGAACAATATGCTAAAATAATCATTTAGGGAAGTAAAGTCATGGCACGTGCTCTCCCTGCTGTACACTGAAAGGTGGCTTGCAGGGTATCTTCATAGACATAGCTATTGTTATTGTCATTATTGTATTAGTTATCCAAAAAACTCCCCTCTTGGTTTCTTCAAAAGGTAGATTGATTTAAGTACCTTCAAAATATTGTTATAACCATTATATAAAATAATCCTGTTTTTTATGATTTTAATGTCTCTAAGTTAACCATAACCCTTTTTAAAAAATCAGTACTCAGAACCCATATTACTTATGCCATTCAAACCTTTGTTTTTGTTACACTAGGATGTTCTTTAATTCATCCTCTTCATAAATTATTTTGTGTTAGTATAGATACGTAGCTATCCAATATCTTATGCACATGATACTACTTCAGTGGAAGAAATAAAAGATGAACTTTAACTTCATAGCAATGTATTCCAGTGTTACAGATGAAGATGAAAAATCTTAACCTTCTCCATTTCTTATGAACTTTATGAAGTCTTTGTCCAAAATTCTAGGATTGAGATGAGACAACCTTTATGATTATCACTTATTACATGAATGACTATGCAAATCCATCTTTTGCTCTATGAATGGTGCATATTTTAATAAATGAAAAATAAGGTATTTACAATTTTGCACAATATACTCTCTTTAAAGCTTGCTCTAATATTCCACACTGATTCACTCTTTCAAGTAACTCTGATTAGATAATAATAATAATGTCTTTGTCAGATCTGATGTAATTAATTTCTTCAAAATGTGGCAACTGCTATATTTATGATAATAAAACAGTTTTGATCATGTCAACTGAAACCTTATGTTCCAGTTAATATTTCAGTTAAAAAAAGCTTTCTTCCAGCATAAAAAATCTGATGAAGCTATTCTCAGGTATTTGTTTCATATCTCTGGAAGTTGATTTTTTAATATCTCAACATCTGTACCCCGCTCTCTCCCTTCTTTACAATTCCAGTTGTTCTCTTTTTGTCTAACTTCATTCCTTCTAATTCTTAGTAACACAATTACCTAGTTTAAATCATTTACATCAATTAAAACTCTAACTTAAGTAGACTAGAAGATCTCCTTCACTCAGTCATGTCATCAATGTAAATATGTATTTTTTAAAATTCAGGTTTATGAAATTGCTCATTCCAAGTGCTGTTATTCTGTTCCTGAATCTCTCAATAATTAACACACATTTTTGCAGAATTCCTTTATCTTACATTTCTCTCTTCTCAGTAGCTTTTTAACTATTAAAAATCAACATAATCAGGAATCATTCATTCATTCATAGTTCATAATTAATGTTATGATATTTTTTTTCTTTTTACTTGTCTTTCCATCAATTCTTCAATTATTTGAAAGTGTAACATAGATACACTAAATACCTGTGATATTATATTCCTTGCCTTGTATGCCATTACCTAAAGGGGAGTATATTTTATTATTACAAACACTCATATATTTACATAAAGTTTAACATTAGTATCTTTCATTAATGAAATTTTTATTCTAACTTTGATATTTTTGTGAGTTCAAGGTCATCAAACTGAATAATTGTTTAACATTTAAGTATACCGCCTTTTATAAATGATTAATTTTTTTACAGACTGATTATACTCGGCATTTTGATCTCATAGCAGAGAAGACAGAGAGGTTGGTCATGCATTCCCTTCGTAAACACTTACTGTCACCTGGAGAAATGCATGCAAACCCTAATAATAGGTTTGTTCAAGAAAATTTATCAATGGCTCGAAATCTGTTGAGGCGTTGGGAAGAATTCCAGAGACTGAGTAGCAATTTTCACATTTATAATGGTAAGCTGTTAGTTGATGATTCATAGGCTTACCTAATTTTATAACAAAATACACATGGAAGATATGTTGTATCCTATAGGTAGAAGGGTATGCTTTAAGAAATTCCTTGTAAATGCTCTCCTTATGATGAAAAGTGTATAGGAATGTATCTCATTACCTTAAACCTATTTTATAGAATAAGTAAAGAGATACTTAAAAAAAGCTGTTGAGTTTTTTTGTAATCAACTTTTATAGCTTTAGTTTTTCTCGTAAGAATTGTCTTTATGAGTCCATTTTAGCTATAATTTTTCATTTCATAGTGAAATATAGAAAAAGTATCTTAAGATGAGGTAAGGGAAATTACTATTTGCAAGTGTTTATTTTTAATTAAAGGATATATCTGGTTTAAACTAACTATACATGTATATTTTGTTTCGAGATTGGTTGTATTTTTTGCCTTTTCATTTTTAAATATATCATACTAATTTTAATTATGGTCACACAATGATGGAGTGCTAATGGTGAAAGTAATGGTAATGAACTCCACTGTGATAGATTATTTGTGAAATGAATTTAATGCTAATATTCTGGAAAGCAAAATAATTCAGCCTGGCAAAAACAATCTGTATGGAAATAAATTGCATGTCATTAAATGCATCTCCTACTTTTCTTTGTTGAAATAAATTTATCATTGCATGTATATCAAGATGATATAATTTTAATTTTCTCTGCTTGTTTCTATAAACCATTGCTTGAAACATTTAAATTATATTAATGGTATCCATTTTCTACAGAGAAGAATGGTGAAATAAGACTATTCCAACAAAAGATGGAATCTCTGCTAGAAGTCCTCAAAACTCTTGAGCAATTAGTGATGAGCATCGTTCCCCTCAAAGCAAAAACAATGATTGGAAAACTAGAAAAGTTATGGAAAGACTTGAAAGCTGATGATTCATATCATGAAGGTACCTTAAAGGTAATGGGTTCCTTATTTTATATGCAAATGTTACTGACAGTTATTAGTCAAAACTTAAATTAAGGATAAGGAATTGCTTGTTCATGTTTAATTTTTGCTTCATATTTCTCTCTAAACAGGATGATGTAAAGATGCAGTTTGAATCACTAGCTGCACAAGCATCTGAATTAGTGGAAAATGGCCAAAGTTTCATGAAGCAAATTGGAAGAAGTGATGAAAACACCAAAAAACTTAAGCCGTTATGGGAAGAATTTGAATATTATTTGTCATTTACCCATGAAAGTATGTATAAATTTTTGTGCTCCTATGCAACTATATATTTCAAATTCTTTGTGAAATAAAATGAAAGTTTTTCTTGTTTGACATTTTTAGAATTTTTTTTTGGATTTGAAACAGCCAGAATTTTTTTGCTTGTAATTGTTTAAGAAAATGATAAGCCAAGTTTTTAGTCTACATTTTTAATATTATTTTATTTCTTTTTGAATAGTAGATGAAGCCTCTGATGCCTTTCCCATTGGTAGTTTATTTAAGAAGAGACTTAAATTGTTGAAAGAGGTGTTAAAGATTCTGAAATTAGATAATATAATTTATGAGAGGACTGAAGCTGAATCCATGATTTGGCAATTGGAGAATTTGGAGTCTATTGTGGAAGGTGACGGTGGAAAATTGAATGGGGGAGGCAAATTTGAGTGGATTGATAGTATTCTTGTTAAGGTATTTTAGAAATCATACATGCTGTAGCTTAATAAGTATTCATTCTTAGGTCATTTCTTTATCCTCCTCATTATCTTTTTAGTGTCTGAAAGAAGGTTGCTGGCTAGTTGTGGAAAATGTAAACCTCTGTAGCTCTGCTGTGTTGGATCGACTCAATGCACTCTTAGAGCCCAATGGCACTTTAACCATTGGGGAGCGTGGAGTTGGACCTTATGATGATCCTCCCACAATTATTCCACATCCTGACTTCAGGCTCTTCTTCACTCTTGATCCCCGCCATGGACAGATATCACGGTAATTATAACACAGAAAAATACTAAAACATTTTGTGTCAAAATTCAAAGTGATATTAAGAATGAACATTATGGATCAGAAAATATATAATAAGAAATTGATTTATCATTTATATAATAATTTTTCAATCTGAAATAATGATATGTATATCGATCCAGTACATGCAATTTTTGATTGAGTCTGCCATACTTGTGTCTGAAATACTTAGGAAAGTGCAGAATTATGCTCCATTCTTGAATTGCAAATATGGTATTTGAGCTCTGCATGTAAAATATTCAAGCTTTTCTTTATTCATTAAATGAGCATCTCAAGACTACTTTTCAGTAGTTATTTTTCTGCTGTAATGTATTTAAACTACATTCAGGTGTAATAAACACTTTTTGATTAATTCTTTTTACTGAAGTTTATTATTTTGTTTTCAGTGCAATGAGAAACCGAGGAGTTGAAATATTTATACTCGGGCCTGAAGAAAATGTAGAATATGATATGATGGATACTAGAGCACTACTAAGTGAATCTGGAATAGAAAATGTAGACTTACAGGCTAAACTTCTAGCTGTACATAACATATTGTCAGCTAGATTTATGGGTGAGATTCAATGTCAATATAATTCTATACTTTTATGACTTACTGGTTATGTAAGTGTATTTCTTAAATTTATAAAGTTATGAAATTAAGTGTTATGTAATTTTTTGTAAATTCTATTTCCAATTTTACCCTGATATTAATGAGAACATCACTTTTTTTTCCTTTAAGAAATACACTCTCATTAAGGATTCTTAAATATCTCATCTCGAGATACTCTTGATAACTTATACATCTTAAACACCTAATTTAATGGCTCTCAACTTATTGTAAACATATTTAGTATATCTAATCTTATGTGAATTTTATTAATAAAATTTCCTTAAAATATTTTTTAGGTCCAGACAAGCCTTCCTTGCAAAAGCTTCTCTGTGTTGCATTTCTTCTGTACCAGCAGCTCTCTCATTCTGCTTTGTCTTATAATTCTTTGAGAGAAAGCATAAAAAGTGCTTTTAGTGATGTTTATATTAGGCCTCTGAAGGGGTCAGTTGAGGCCAAAAAAGCTGCATTAGTGGTTCTGAATGAGGCTCTTAAAGTATTCTCTAACTCAGATATAGTTGATTTTGAAATATCAGACATCATAGATTCTTCCATTCAGAAATATATTGGATGGGCCTGCAAAGAAGTTTCCGATTGGCACATTACTCCTCGTTGCTCTGATCTGGAGGTGGATACATATGGAGTTTTTTCAAGGCTGAGAGGTGTTATTCTTGAAATGTCTCTAGTTCGACTTGGTCCTGGGAAACCCCCAGAGAATTTCCCTGGTGTAATATACAAGCATTCTCTGGAAAATGTTTTTCCAGACATTAAACTTCCATGTTCAGAAATATGGAGATCAATGCTGTCTAATAGGGATCTGGATGCTGATGGACTTAATGCTTGGAAATTCCTTTCTCGTTCAGTACTTGCTTTTTATGCAACTTCCTCAGCGGATGAATCAATTTTTAGGCATAATTATTTGATGGCTCTCACAAAATCTTTGAGGAAGCCAATAAGGATGATAGTGGACAATATGTCAAAAACTGTAAATAATGTAATTTGTCAGTTTGAATGCCGCCCAGATAAACCTTGGGATCCAAGATGGTGGAATACCTGTGAGGCAGTTGATAATAAAGTTAAGGCTTGGGACATCCAAATGGAGCTAAAAGTGATGCAATTTCTGGAATGTGCTCAATCTGAAGATAATTTATGGTGGTCAAAGCCAAAAATCAGGTCTTTCCTTACCCTGAGGGATATTCATAGGCGTCTAGAAGATGGTAATTATTAAACTATATTTGATATTTTTTCTATTTTCTTTTCTTTTCATTGGTGATTTTGCTATAATGATTTATATTTTATTTGGGAATAAATAGGTAACTGATTAATTATATTTTTAATGTTCTTTGTATTTCAAAAAAAAGATTCCAACATGTTGTATCTTCATTTTCACTAGGACTTTATAAGAAGAGAAAAAATAACAATTATTCATTCTTTGAGTATTCCGAGTAAATATTTACCTAATTATTATTATATAAAAAATTATTATTTTTTTGTTTCACATCTATGGTTTAAATGGTTTGCTTTGCATGGGCAATTTATGTAAAATCAAAGGAGAGTATTTTTTGTCTTGAAAACCCAACGTGTATATGTTAACTTCAAGCAATTTTATAATTTTCAAAGTGGAATATGTGTAGTTATTATGTAGGTATATTATTATGTTAATCAATATTTAATACCATTTAATAACAGTAAATTTATTTTCTCCCTAAGATTGATTTTTAAAATGAAGAAATGTATATCTGCTTGGCTTGTAAGTTAATTAATCAAAGAACTAATACATTGTAATAATTATATAATTTTTAGATAAATTTTATTTTAATATATCTAATTTCAGGTAAGTATTGAAATAGCAAATGCAAGATTTTAAAATCTTTCCCATTTTACAAAGTTTTGATCAGGTAATGTCTCTCTTGTCTCCAGGATCTCTACCCAAAGGTCTTAATCAGGAGCATACAGTTCAGCCTATATCTACTCAGTATATGAATCTTTGCCATCTCCTTGATAAATTTTTTGATTCAATTTTACAAAAGTGCTCTGAGTATGTTGATAATTGGGAAGTTTTTTGGCATGCATTGCAATGGAGAGCTCGATTTGTGGGCTTAGGACTGCTTCCTATATGTAAGCCTGATAAAGTAGTTATTCCACCTCAGGTGGAGGAATTACTTTGGATTCATGTCAAGTGGGTTCTTAAGCATGTTGCAAAACCCTTGGCAGAAATTCTTCCTTGCAGTAACAGGTTTGTTGATTTTTCTATGTTACTAAATCTTGTCATCAAAGTTTTGCCAGTTTGCATGCTTTTAAATATATTTAAAGCATTGTTATTCATTAATCATGAATATATTTTAGTAATAAAAATTATTTACTAATTTATTTCAATTATTTTTATTTCCAATTAGTCATTTGAATTTAAGACTATGCAAGTCATATCAAAGAAATAAACAGCAATGAAATTTATTGATAAATCTATAATCTAAACATTCCTTGCAGAGAGGCATCTTCATCTGTGGATGAGCTCCTGATAACCCTTTTGAAACTTGAGAAATCTCACTCCAAAGCAAGTGACTCAGTTGTACACCTTGCTAAGGTAGTTGGTACAAAGTTTGGCTGGCCAAATCCATATGGCAAAGATGATGAGGCCATTGCTGCTAAAGAAATTGAAAGGTATTAGTAGTATTTATACTAGTATTTCTACAAACTTTTATTTATTCATGGTCATTTTAGAAAAAAATTTCATTAAATTATTTGTTACAGATTGGAAAAAGTGCTTTGTCATAATAGTTACACCCCAGACCTCAAGACCTCTAATATATGCTTTTTGCTAACTAAAGAGGGAACAAAATGCCATGAAGATCTCATTTCTGCTCATATAAAACTTTGGGATGGAGATGCTTGTTCAGGTATTAGTTGAATATATAGATATATAAATCTGTCATATCAAGTCAGATATTATAGCATTTACCCTGTATTTATCTCAAATATTTGAAATTCAACAATTCTCCATCATGGCTAAATGAACGAATGTTTATTTTCTTTATTGATTGTTTATGAAATTTACTAAGAATTTTTTTAAGATTATTGCTGTTTTGCATGAATATTGTCTACAAATCTTTTAATGCCATGACTTTGAGACCTACCTTTACATTTCAATAGTCATCACTAACAGTACTCAGTTTAATTGAGCATTAATCTTTTCAATTATTTTTGATTTAACTAGTATTATGTCTGTTTCATAGGAAAATACTTTTATCTATTCTGGCTATTTTAGGCTGCTTTATATCTTGAGCAGCAAGTTTTGCTATTGCTTTCAAGTTTAATACCATTTTTGTTGTAAATTTTACACAATTTTATGTAAGTAGATATTGTCTCTATCCTTAAATATTTAGTATTAGTTAGAATTGGAGAGAGATACCTAAATAAAGTGATAGGTCTATTAATTTACATTTTACAATTTCAGTATGAAATTTAAAACGGTTTAATTTGATTTCAGCCACTGCAATCACAAAAAGTGTGTTGGAAAGTTGCAAATCAGCAAAACTAAAATTCTCTGGACATCAATCACTTGAGGTTGATAAAGAATTCATGAAGAATGAAAATGATTTACCTTTGCCTGAAATTATGAGTGATGCTATTGATGCACAGCTATGGCCTCTTAATGAGGCTATTGTAATTGCATTATCAGCATGCTTAAAAAAGATGCTGTTTACTAGGATGGCTGATTTCTATCATGAAAATAATCTACATTCTTTGAGTCAAAAGGAAATGGAAATAGACAAAGACATTACCATGGTAGAGGATATCTCTTCAAAGAATGAAAAGGATTTGCTTGATTTGAATGAAATGATGCCACTCATTTCATCTCTGTATTCTGCTGCTATGAACTCAACAAGCACATCACCAAGATTGGTGGCTTCAGTAAGGAGGCTATATAACTTAATAAATTCTTATCATGAACATAAAACTCTAAACATGACTGAGTGGCTAGTCAGTGTTCATGAATTTGTTGTCAGTACTTCAATCCAAGATGAATTTTCTCCTGCAAGATGCAATCTTGTAAAGTGGACTAATATTCAAGGATTGCCTCCTGCAGACGAAAGCGACATTTTGTCTCAGTTTCAGACAATCGAAGGAAAAACTGTAAGTTTACAACTGATAGTTATAGCTTAACATCTCATCTCACTTATTCTTATTAATACTTCATGCGATTGTTTAACCATTAATATTTCTATCAGATATATTAATGTATAAAATATTTGATTAATATTTAAAAAATTAATATAATTGTAATAGTTTGTATATTTTGAAATGTCCCAATTAAGTTGATTACTATTTTAAATTCTGATATTTATTGTGAGGAAATGTTTATTTTACTTTCCAGGAACCAATTCAGATGCATTCTCCAGTTTTATCATTGGCTGTAACATCTTTCATATTTAGCGATGAACTTCACAAAAATTCACTCCTGAGGTCCGCACCAATCAATTTGCATGATAAGAGAAAAAGGCATTTGAAAGTTATCTCTGAAACACTATGGAAGAACCAGTTTTCTCTATGCTCAGAAGAATTTGATTACAAGTAAGATCTTGAAGTATTCATCTTAAGTTTTTTTGTGAATAGATAAGCACCATTGAAAATATTATTACAATTTAGAAATTGGTGAATTTTAATTTAAAGCCCCAATAAATACTACCATAACATATTGACGAGTCTAATCTGAGATGAGTGTCCTTCTCTAATTTGTCACCCAATTCTCAATCCAATATTTAAAAGCAAGATGAACTCATTCAACTTTGTTTGATGAAAACTTTTTCTTCTTTAAATTAAATGTAGAGCTTGATTTAGTTTATCTTTGATATCATTTCTAATGCATGTGTTATATTCATTCTTGTTTCATACATATTATCTCATAATTATTTAGGAAATAACCTTTCAGTGTGCTAAAAAAAAACAATGTTAATGTCTCATTCGGACTGAACTGGCAACTGGCCTTTACAAGTTAATTTTATTTCCTTCTCGTGGATTTTTAAATTCATATGAAAGTTATTTCTGTTAAGCTTAAATAATAAATTTAAACACCTGCTTATAACAATGATATTTTATGTATTTTCTTTACCACCAAATTTTTAATTTTTTTTAGGATTAATGATGCTAAAAGTGCTGTGGCAGTATCATCTACATTATTAATGATACTGAAAACCAATTCTATCACTAATGATTCATCAAATACATGGGAAGGCATGCTGGCTCTTTATATCAAGTTACTAGAAGAAAAGGTAATTATGTACTTTTAATACCAATTCTTAATTCTGTAATTTCAATTCACCCATATTCTGCATATATGTTTGAGTTGCTATTTTTTAATGTAATATTTTTATTCTCAATTTTCCCTAATATCCTCCACATTTCTTTGAAATAACTTTTACTGCTTTCATTGTGGGGACTTCATTTATTTTTAGTTAAGGTTAATTGCTATGCAGAAATAGATTTATAAAGAATATTGATTTTATGTAAGTGTTTATTCAAATACTAACTTCTTAATTGGTGAGGGCTGTTTCTTTGCTTGATCAGCATACTGCAGTGTATTATCTTTAACCGATAATCATCACATGATTTATGAAAACTTCATTATATTTCTGTCATTGACCATTCCAGAATCAAATATTAGAAGTTACTCTCCAGCAATGGCTTAGTGGCAAAAAGGATGAAATGATGTTGATCTCTCTCACTGGAATGTGTTGGAGTTTGTATGGAGGACTCTGTGTATTACTGAGGACTGCATCTGGACTTGTTGACCCAGCTCACAAAAGATCCTTAAAAATATTTTATTTCAAAGATGAGGTAAGAAGTCCAACAATGTTCAATTCTAATAGTTTTTATTAAAAATGTATTATACTCTGTAATAGGTACAATAATAATTATTAAATGAATGAAAATCATTTTTATGTTTTCCATGTTGGTGATATTGAAACATATTCACTTCAAGTGAAGTGATTTCACTACAAGTCAATCTTTCTAAATTAAAATATTACCTGAAAATATTTAGTAAAATCATTTATGTCTTATTATTATCATTGAAAAACATTAGTTTTCTTCTAAATGAAAACTGTAATTTATATTTGCTTTGTCCACTGGTGCTTAGCTTTGATACCATCCTATAAACCATATATAAGATTCATTTATGAGAAATCATAATATCTTTACAGTTGGAGACTCTACTGCTTTCATCATATGTTCATAATATGCATTCTATGATAGAGCTTGGGCTGAAATTGGATGACCTATCAAGTTCAGCTCTACATCCCAATTTAAATTGCATGAAAACAAGAACAACCAATTTGCAGAAAAAAGTACAATCCCTTTCTGAGCGAATAGCTGCTCGCCCCACTCCTTCAGCATATTATGAATTGTCCACGGTAATGTATTTTGTTCAGTTTTGAATATCTGGTTTTTAATTTACAATTAGTTTTTTATCAAAAAGATAGATGGATTATTTTGATTTTTATTTCTATTAATATCTGTAATTTTCCAAAGTTTACCCGATTTCATTGAGGTCTATTGAGAAATTTTAACTGTTCACTGTTATTATTTCCAAATTAGAAAAAAGTGTTTTCTATGAAATATATAAATAAAAATTGTTATGAACAGGAATTTATTATAGTATGTTTTTATATAAATAAATTCCATTGTAATTTTTAATAATTATTTGTTTAAGGAAAGAAAGAGCTTAAATACAATATGTATGTTTATTTTAAAAAGCAATTTATTCTTGATTGTCAGTGGAAAATATGAATGTTTGGTTTTTCTTAATTGTATACCAGATTGAATTGAGAATATAATTGTTAATAACAAAATTTTTATTTCCTTTTATTTAGGCTCTCCACAACTTTGTAATGAGAATAGGTTCACCAAGAAGTTTAAGTGAATTACATGATAAACTTTCAGAAGATATTAAATATTTAACATCAACTCAGCAATGTTCAGAAAAACATTTTTCTAATGCCAACAAATCTCTTCAGGAGTGTTACAGCTTGAGGAAGTCACTGATTCAATTTATTCATCAGCTTACATCTCAATTTGGATCATGGTATAAGGAGATGGTAATACCAGTTATAGGAAGTATACATCAGGTATGAATAACCTTTAGTTTCAAAACTTAAACATTGGAAATTTCTCTTATGGATTTCTCTACAAAAAGAAAGAATTATTGGATTTAAGTTCTTCCATTCATTACATGTGCAAATCAACAAAATTCTATGAATATCATTACAGAAAATTGTAGATTCTTTGTACAAGATGAACTATCTATCTTTTCCAGAATGAAAATTTGGGCCCTCTTAAAAATTTTTCATGTAATATTTACTAGTGCTCAAATCTTGTTGAATTTAATTTCTGTTCATGTATGAAATATTTTACCTCCTATATAGTTCATAATTATCTAGTTCAAGCACATAATTTCCGTTAAATTATGATTTATGCTGCATAATACTCAAACAGTTATAGAAAATTGTTCCATAATATGTACTTTTAATACATATGTTATCTTTGTGTTAGATTACTTATGGACTTTCCCTACAAGCATCAGTTCTGGAAAAGGTTCTCTTCCAAAAAACAAATAACTTTTTGCATTCATACCTCACAAGCCATCCCTCACCAATGGATAAATTCATCTCAAGATTAGTTTGTTTCCCAACTATTGGACCTTGTCAACCATCTTTGTGGAGTCTTGCAAAGACTTGTGTCTCTCCAAACACTATAAATCTGGTGGAAAAAGCCTTCCATGTTCAGGACATTCCTACTGAGGAGAGGGATAGGTATATAAAACGGCAGTCTTTAAGGTAAGGCTGTTCTCTGTATGTGTATATTTGAAAAATATTTACTATTGATTATTAATCCTTAAAAATATTCATATATTGGATCATTACTTAAAAGACTTAAAGAAATTTAAGTCACTATTTCATTGTTTATTGTTATATCTATTATGACTTCTATTCTGTAGTTTATGTGCTACTGAGCTTTGCTTAAATCATTAACAGGCTGATGATGGTTGGATTAGAAGAAATAAAGAATGATTTGGCTATAAGGAAACAAATAGGAAAGAAACATGCATCATGGGATGCTTTGATGGCTGTGCTTTTTCACCTTGCAAAGGCTTGGAGGAAAGATCAAGAGTTGCGTAGAATCCGTAAAGCTGATGAGGAAAGCCTCTATTCTCTTAGGTAAGCTCTCAATAAAAGTTAAGTTTATGCTATATATCTTCAGGTAAATAGGCAGAAAAGAATCTCAAACAAAATATTTCAGAACTTTGTAGATTCTGTGATGCATTTATTTGTGTTAGTTTCTCAGTGATTTTCATGATAGATGATTTTCTTAGCATTAATGGTAGCATCTTCAAGCAAGGTGAGTGGGAATGAGCAATCATCAGAGTCCTCCTTGTTTGTCATGATGTCCTTCACTTGCTGACCATTTCTCAAATGTGGAAAAACTGCAATGAATAGTTAACTGAAGAAGCTAACAGTAGTGTCAGCTATTTCCAACCCATATTACAACTGTTGCTGAACACTAAAGAATCAATCCAAACCCTTTTTATGTTTTCAATTTCACACCTTTATGTATCTTATCTCTAATTCATATCTTTAATATAATTAAAATGTCTTAAGTCTGATGGGTTACATGATTTTCTATATTCTATGGTCTAAATCTTCAAAGATATAGAAAATGATATACAATTTTAGTCAACTTATGAATAGAGAAACAAAGGATAAGTTGACTAAATGATCTCTTAATTTATTATGTGGTTTTATTTTAGGTGTGCAAAAAGAACTGGTGTGGATGATGATGAAATCGATCCTGTTGCTCTTGCTCTTCAGTTCCCATCTTTCAAAGAGGATTTTCTAGACATTGAGGGACATTCCACATTGGATGATGAACCTTTGCATAAAACATCAGATTTGAAGAAAGACTCTTTTGAATCCCTTGACTTAATCCCAGAAGAAAGCATGGTTCAAATTGCCAATATACACTTAGTATTAGTGAAATCTCTTACAGCATCCAATTGGATTTTGCCTAACAGTGATTGTGCTTTAGAATTGAAAGAAAGCATAAATTATGTGGAACCTTTAGTTGAGAGGTAAGGAAATAAATTATATACTTTGGTTTCTCGTGAGACAATTTCTTATGTTTCATTGGTATGCTTTATTATTTATATTTCAGGTTTGGTATTTTTCATCTTCTATTGCGCAACTTCTGCAAGGTTATTTCATCTGATATTAATGTGATATTGTATCCAAGCTTAAATTTTCTGAGTGCTGTTGCTCTGCAGGTAACAAAAGTTAAATATTGATAGCTGATAATTTGCATGACAGTAATTCTAAATCAAAAAACTATTATGATTGTAATTGTTACAGGAATCATCCCATCTTGGTGATGGTGCAGAAAAAGCAAAAATGCCTGTCCTTGGTCTAAAACATTCTTCACCTATCTCCAAGGAGCATCCTGATTTTTATCATGATTCTTGGCAAGCTGAAGCAGTTCGTTGTTACCCAATTCTGAAGGGATTAAAAACAGATGTTTTGAAGTTATTGTCTACCTGGCCTGAACATCCTGTACTTAATCAGGTTAGTTGTAGAACTCTTTAACTCTGTAAGATTTATATATTCAAGTTAGTAAATATATTTTTTTATATTCATCCATTTTCTAGGGTTAAAATAGTAGGGCATTTCTTTATTTCAATTGCTCTTAAATTGTTAACTCTAAAAAAATGAATTTACTTGCTCATAAGTTCATGTTTCTGTAATCTTATTCTAATATAGTCTGTTTTAAAACTATTGAAGAGATGTTTTACTGTGATTATTTGAATTAAATTTTAATTTTTTTCCAGATATGTGTGGTGATTGACAGAATCATGTCATTTTCTCCAAGCAGTCCACTAGCTCGTTTTGTGACCGGATTAGAGTTGACATTGGCAAAGGCCCAGGAATGGGAAGCCAATGCTCATTCTGGAGTGAGTTTATCCAGTCATCTGACTTTGCTAACAACCCAAATACTTGAATGGAGGAAGCTTGAATTGTCCTGTTGGAAAGATTGTCTGAATAGATCAGTGGAAAGGTAAGGCTACCAAGGCTGTGCTGGGTTGCAATCGAACTTACTTTTTGTTATCATCTAAAACACCTATTAGGAAATGAGTTTTAATGAAGTATGCTCTCGCAGCTTATTCATAATTGTTGAATTTAAAGCTACCTGCTTTAATGTTTGCTTAAATTTATAAAAGTTTTTAGGATTTATCATTCCTGTGCGAGATGCTCATTCATTAGTAATTTATTTGTTTGAGACCCATCATCATCAAAAAATATTATTTGCAATATCAACTTATCTTGTCGTCTTGCTTATCCTATCTTTCTTATGTTAGTTCTCTTTTTTCTCTCTGTTTTTTATTGTATTCAGAAATGTAATTATTATTGAAATTTTAAAATTGCTTTACATCTAGCATATTTAATTTTTTAAAAATAAGCTTACCTTTTTTTCAGAGCCAAGGCAAGGTCATCTAAATGGTGGTTTCATCTTTTCTGGCTAGTGCATAGCTATGTAAACCCTGAAGAAGATGATAGTACAGAAGATCAAAAGGAAGCCCTTAAAGCAGCTGAACCTCAGGAGCTGTTAAATCTCCTAAAACAATTCATTGAAGACTCTCCAGTGGTTGAATATGAAACAAGATTAGACCTTCTATATTCATTTCACCTTCATACCATTCATATGGAAGAATCGGAAAGGCAGAGTATGTAAAGTAAAATATTAATTTTTGCTTGATAGATTTTAATTTGTAGTGATTCAAAGATTTTGTGCATTGTGCTAATATATCAATAATAGTTTGAATTTTCCTCTTTTAATTGTTTGTTGATTTTTTATATGAAAGATAAACATTTTGTTTTGATTTAGGAAAATATTAAAAATAATTTAACTGTAACAAATATTTTTCTCGCCTCAGGTGATCTCCAAAAAATTATATGGAATGTCCATTGCTTTTACTCTCAATTCTCAAATCAAGTGAAAAATTATATAGAAAGGCTCAGGAAACCCATAGAGAAAAAACTTAAAGATTTTGTTAAAATTGCACGTTGGAATGATATAAGTTACTGGTCTGTAAAGGAGACAGTAACTAAAATTCAGAGAACCTTACACAAGCATGTCAGAGAATTTGAGGTAAGTAATTTAAATTTTGTCGTATTTTTCAATTTATTGAATAATTCAAGGCAATGAACCATCTCAATATGTCTAATATGATTTTATTGCTCTTAAACAATTGTAAATACATTTAATGAATGCTATTCACATTCTTCATTTTTGTAGAAAATTCTTCAGTATCCAGTTTCATCTGTGTTAACACAATCTAAAGAGAAGGAAACCATTGAAGAAGGAATTTGGGATAAGGAAAACCAAGTATATGTTGCTTATCTAGGGGAGCAAGATGCTGTTGGAAGAAATGTTTCATTAGTTGATACTTCATCTTATCTTTCTCTCTCTAAGGTATTTTAAAATTTTATAAAGAATCTTACAATGCTTAGTGTAAAATTAAAGATATAATTTTAAAGTAAATTTTTTATGTTTATCTTAGAAATTTTTGTTTTGATACTTATTATTATTTGACTCATTTTCTCATTTTGTGATGGATTTGTTCATAATAGTCAGCTTAATTATATAGATATTTAAAATTATTTGAATATCTGCAATTCACTATTATATCATTGTTTTTTTAAACAGCTCAAAAAAAGTATTGAACCCCCAAAAGCTGATTCTGGCTCTCTAATAGAAGCATCTGGATCATATTTCAACCGTGCAAGACATCTGTGTAAGGAGATAGTTGCATCACTGAAGTACCCCTCCCTAAACCATGCTGTAGAAAACATGACCACCGAAGTTATAGAAACAGCTTCTGAATTGGGGTCTCTTCAGGTGATTTTAATTTTTTAGTTCATTCTCTTTCAAAATCCAAAAGCCAGTTGATTGTTGTCATTTTGTTATGAATGATGAAGAAACTAGATCATGTTTTATGAAAAGATATAGCATTTATGTTTGCATATATTTCTAACTTTCTTATAAATATTTTTCCAGGTACCCGTTGGCCTTCCCAAAGTAAAACAGCGGTCAGCTGCCAAAAATATTTTACAGCGCAAAAGAAGGGCCCTTGCAGATCTTTTCCAGATGCTTAATAAGATGGGTGTATCTTACCGGAAAGGGTTGATGATTGTTGAGAGTTATGATTCTAAAGAGAGCTGGACAGGATCCCTGGAGATCTTTTTATTGGAACCTTTGAATATGAAAGCTGCTTTTAATCAGTTAAAATACAGGTAAAGCTATTGAAAAAAACTTGTAAATATTTAAAACTTTTTGCAATTTTCATGCATAAGAATATTATTATTGTAATGGATAATTTATTATGAATTTATTAAAGAACCTGTGTCTAAGTTTATTCTATATTTATTACTTTCTTGTTACAGGAAAGCTGATGATTATCTTCTCAAAATGTGGGATGGTTGTGAGAAATATTACATTAGGTCTTTAGCAAGGTTAACTCAATTGAATACCATTCTATCCATATCACCATCAAAAGATTTGGGCCCTCCTTCAATTGAAAGGTTTCGTGGAACAACTGCTCACTTGATGGTATTTTTTGTCAGACTAATCAATATAACATTTTAAATTCTTGATTTTAAGTTTTATCATTAAAATTTTTCTTATTATCTCTTATGAATATAATATTCTATTAAATATATTTAAAATAGAATTATTTATATAAAATTAATTGTTTGTAACACTATTTGATTATCTTCTAATTAAAGTTTTTTTTTAAACTTTATTAAAGCAAATGGCAAAACAACAAAAAGGACTCCTAGTACAATCTACCAATCATCTTGTGATGTTCAGAAAACAGTTGTCTTATCTCTCCTCATTAGGAAAAAGTGATGAAACCAACCTCATTCCAAAACAGGACACATTGAAAGATCTTCATGTAAGCCAATTAGTAGCTTTAGAATGTATTCTAACTTTTGGTTGTTACTCATTAATATTTAGTCTTAGAGTCTTTAATTATCCCTACCTTTGACTTTAATTTTCTGTGATTATATATATATACATTATAAACATTTATCTACCATGACCTTTGTCTCTAAAAATTTAAATAGCATTGTTTAGTTTCATTCTATTAATAAATATATGAATAGAATATCTTTTGAAATTGGAATTGTATTTTTGCTGACTTTCAGACTCGTCTTGTGGATCTCCTGAGTTCAAGCATTGTATGCCTATCTCAGATATGGTTGTATCTACATGCATGTCCTTCTGATCCTCCCTCAGAAAATGAATGCTTGAGGATAGTTAAGCTTCCAGAAAGAAGTATAAATGAATCTCCTGAGTGCAGGTTATCAGATTCAGTCCTTGGTGATGAAAATTGGCAATCAGCCACCAATGATATCAGATTATTTGTTGCTAGTCTTAGTCAACTGAAATCTGATATAGAGAAAATGAAAGTCACTGCTGAATTCCCAATCACTCCAAGTCATTGGGTAGTTTTTCTGAAGGTGTCCAATAGTCTTGAAGTATATGTGGATCGCATTAAAAAAATTCGCATAATGTTATTTGGACATAGCTCCTCTGCATCAATAATTCCTTGCGCTGCTGAATCACTGGATTGGCTATTGAATGAGATGACATCCTTATCATTCATGATAAAACGTGAAGATGAAAAGATATCTCAATCATTAGAGAGTTCAACTGTAGTGAAAAAAGACAAACGTAGAATTGCTATACATTCACAACTGAATAATCGCACAGAATCTCTTTTGAAAAAGGTGTTATTGATATTTCAGTCTTTCTTTAAGAAGTATTGTGGGACTAAAACAGATGAAAAAGGAGATGAGAAAGGGACGGATGCAGAAATATCTATAAAAGATGGTAGTGCACATGATGAAGAAAGTGAAAGTGAAGAAATACACGATGGACACTTAAGTGAAAAAATAAATGCATCAATTACCAGTGATGTTGAAATGTTGCAGCTTGAAAGCATCACCTCAGACCTAAAAGAACTAATTCAAGATTTAAGTATATTGATGGATGAAGATGGAAAAAACCCTGAATCTCTCAATTGTAAAAGGTCAGTTGATTATAGAATTCATAGTTTTCAAAGCTGTTTTATAGATTATTTTTGTAATAATATATACTCATATGTGACGTCATATCTTCAATGGTTTCATATTGTTAAATAAGTAGCAATAGGTATAGTGAGTAGCTCTAAAAATATTATTTAGCACAGTTGTAATGTAATTGGAAGCTGTCCCTCATATCAAGATATGGGAGAAATATATAGAAAAAAGCTTAATCAAGATTAAACTTTTTTCAATTTTATTTTGAGCTTTTTTAGAAGGAGGGCAATGTGACAAAACTTCTGATTAAAACTTTGACAAAGGTATTTTAAAAAAAGAATATTATGAACTTTGTATTTTTAAATATTTAAAATGTTACTATCAGTATTTTATATTATTATTTCCTCTTAAAAACTGTAAGCATTACTAGACTTTTCATAGCCATTAGTTTAGTTGAATTTAAAATTAATTTATTCTTCATCTGTATTTCATATTAATGAAGGATATGTATATATTAATCATATATCCTATTATTTAGGATGGTTTTGACCTGTCTACCAGCCTTAGACCAGCTTTCCTTGTTGTCACAGTTTGTGATCACTCAGCTAACTGTGTCTTATCGAACTACCAGTAAACTTCTGTCTGTCCTGCTTGCTCTTTTCATTGACCTTGCATCACGTGGATTCTGTATACCTCGTGATCTGGATGATGATGAGGAAAGTAAGGATGATGGACCTGGTGGAAGAGATGGAAAATGGGAAGAAAGTGAAGGATTAGGTCTTGGCGATGCAGAAGATGGAGATGAACAGGCAAAGGAGGCTTCTGACAAACTTGAGACTGAAGATCAACTAGAAGGTGCTCATCAACAAGGCAAAGAGAAAGAGGAGAAGGCAGACAAAGACCTTAAGGTGATATTAAATTATTTAACTGAATTTACTTACATTAATCTTATTTATAGCTTTCATTTACTTAGAATAGTTTACTTCAAATTGAGACAATTGAAAGACGTGCTTAATTTGTAAGTGCAAATACAGTTATATTTTATGATGTTCCTTGATTTAATTTTGTTTATTAGTTTGAGAAACCGTAATGAAGATTTTTTTTTGTAAAAACTGAAATAAATTTATAACAATTCTATATTACATATATATGTAATCTTTATTGCATTATTATAGTTTTGTTATATATATTTAGTATCGAAGTTATATTTTAATGTTGCATTTATGTTTGGAACTTTTTTAAACTCTGATCCTCCATGTGATTTAAAATCATGCTATGTGGGTTATTTTTATTGAGCTTAATATGATATTTTAAGGAGGAAGAAACTGGAGTTGAAATGTCAGAGGACTTTGAAGGTAAACTACAGGATTTGGGAGAGAAAGAAGAAGAAGGGGATGGTGAAAGTGAATCAGAGAATGATGATGATGATGCAGAAAAGCAAATGGGAAAGACTGGAAGTGAGTCAGAAAAACTGGATGACCAGATTTGGGGAAGTGATGAATCGGAAGATGAAGAAGAGGAAGGAGAAGAGATGGGATCAGATGGGGAAGAGGACCAGAGCAAGGGCAAGGGAGAACAGCCTGAACTCAGGGCTAAAGATCAGAACCTTGGAAAGGCTGAAGGAGAAGAAGAAGAAGGAGAAGGGAAAGAGGACAAGAAAAAAAAGAAACCTGATGTAAATGAAATGGAAGACGAGGGCGAGATAGATGATGACCAGGTATGCCATTTTGTACAAGAGAAAATCTGTCTCGCTCTGCTTTGTATTAACTTTTTTCTTTCAATGGAAAGTTGAATAAGTGATGTAAATATGGTTTTTCTATCTTGAAAGTGCATTTTCAAAATCTGATCATGTTTGACAGCCGTTGGATTTTTTCTATGTTACCATTCATCAGCCTAAAAATTTTATCATTTTAGTCTTCGGTTTTACCATTTTCAGTGTATATGGTGCTATTTTTTATTCAGGTGGATCCATACCATGGAAACCAAGAACCTTTACCTGAACCTGAAGCTTTAGATCTTCCAGATGACTTGCAGCTTGATGATGGGGAAGCAAAGGAAAATGAGGGAGAGGATGAGGAGAATCCCTTTGATATTGACAAAATGAAAGGTAATATTGACTTTGAAACTACCATTAATTTGGAAAGCCAATATTGAGACATTTACCAGATGCATTTCTATTTTATATCTATAGATTCTTGTCTTTTTATGTGTATACATCAGTCCTTATAATGATAAATTTGATTGAATCATTTGACAAACCTGTTTAGTTATTTGCTTTATATGAAAACAGATTTTTCATCATTAATTCTTCTAGTTCCCTAATGATGTTTTAATTTTTGTATTATGATTTCAATCTTCTTTATTGAGGTTTTATGTCATTTCTTAATTTATATTATTATCATATATTCAAAAAAATATATTTTGTTGAATTAATAGGAGATCTATTTTCATTATCATGGACTAAATTCTCCTTACAGATCTGATGGGAGAAGGTGATGAGAATAAAGAAGATGAATCTTCTCCGCAAGAAGACGAAGAAAAGGCAGGAGAAGATGCTGATGGAGATGAAGGAGAAGGTGAAGATGATGGGGAGGAGGATCCAAATGTGGATGGACTCAAGCAGGACAAATCAGAAGAGATGGATGTTGATGAAGAAGGGAAGGATGAAGAAGATGATAAAGGAAATGGAAGAACAGATGAAAAAGAGCTTGATACAAAAGAAGAAGAAAAGGGGGAAGAAGAAGAAAAGGCTGAAGAAAAACAAGAGGATGAAGAAGTTGAACCATCTGATGATAGACCAAGCATAGTCCCAGTTGAAAGTGCTAGTGATGCACCCAAAGAGGGCTCTAAAGACAAAACAGAGAATAGTCAAGAAGAGTTGAACATGGAAGAAGGCAAAAATGAAGAAGATAGTGCAGAGAAACATGGAGTTGGATTGGCTCAGGAAGAACAGAAGAAGCAAGGTCATGGTGGAGAAACAGAGGATGCAAGCTTAAAGAGAGAAAAATCATTGAAGGAAGAAGCTGAGAAAGAAGAGAAAAAAAGGAGGAGAAAGCCTGGAGAATTGGATAGCAAAAGAACTTTGGGTGAGTAGCTAATGGATTGAACATCAATACTTTAGTTAGTACTCTAAACACATCTCTCCTCTTGCAAGATGCTTTACTGTCTTTTTCTTTTTTTGCAAATTTCATCTGAATAATTGAAAATTGTACCAAACAGAAATATTACTTGAGATAATTTTACATTATTATGTTGAAAAATTTATACAAATTTATATATCAGAAATGATTACTTGACCTCTTCCCAGAATACTGGCAAGGAATGTGCAGGCAATTTTAATAAAATGTAGTAAATTCATGGATACAGTTTTATAAATAGTGAACTGCATAACTTGTTTGTACTTGCAGTCCAATCTCAGTGAATTGAAGATTAGCACTTGGAGATTTTGCCTTATAGAGGAGGTCTTTGCATTTAGCATATATGCTGAACTATGCAAATTTTTTGAACAAATTATGTAATCTCAATCAACAGGTTCAAGCAATGCTTTGATTTTGAAACTTTTCCTTATATACTAAATTATTATTATGTAATCAAATAGCTCACCAAAACGCATTTGCTTGATAATAGACTATCAGGTTATAAGCCATTTAGTATCTATTCATAAAGGAAAGAAAACTCGGTTGAAAAATAGAACTTTAGATGAGTCTGTTTCTCAAAAGAAACAGAGTTACGGTATCATTTATGCTTTATGAAGTGTATTTGAAATTGATGATAAAAAATAATTTAGGCATTCGACATTAAGAAGATAATGTACAATTTCAATAATATAAAAAATACCATATTATTGTAATCACTTATTGTAAGTAGAGTATTAGACAGCATAAGAGCCCATATTGGATTGATGTATTTTTTCATAGTGGCAAAAGCTAATATATCAGCTGTACAGGTTTCAATTTGTTCTTTCTTCAATAGGATGTGATCCAACCCTTTTCTTGAACTATTTTAAGATACATATTTTGTAACAGCATCATTTTATTTCAGTATCATTTTCTGTAGCAAATAAATCTTAACTAAGGCAATTTATGTATGGTTTGCAGGTGAGATCAAGGAGCCTCTAAAGAAAAAACTAAAGACTGTTGAAACAGAAAGTAAGAAGGAAGCTTTGGAAGAGGAATGTAGAAAAGAAAATGTTGAACAAGAGAAGGAGGAAAAATCAAGTGAGGAGAATGAGATGTATGAACATATCAAAGAAGCAAAACAAAAATCAGAAGCACAGACCCTGGATGCAGCCACAGAGGTTGGTATTTTCATTAAAATGTCAATATATGAGAAATGACATTGATCATTTGTATAATTAGTAAAGGTTTTGTTGAATATGTGTATGTTATCAATAAGTAAATCCTTTCAATGATATGAAATTAATTATAAATCTATTATATATACAAATATAACTTTCTTAGTTTTTGAAGTACTGAAAAACTGTGTTAACATTGGAAGTTGATATTATTTGAGATTCCATGCGAATCATGTGTAATGTGTTTTTTTGACTTAGGATCAAGCCAAAATGCAGCCCACTCCTAGTTTAGAAGAGGAAGAAGCTGATAAAAATATTGATGAGGAGGAAGATTTAGAAATGCAAGAAGGTCTGTTACAATATCACACATGTCTATCTTCAATATTTCTTGATATTTAGCTTAAGTTTGTCCTTTTATCAATACCATACAATACCTATTTTTTTCTTGGTTCTCTTCAAAGTTATTTAAAATTTTATAGATTAAAAGAATCAAAATCTTCCTTTCTATGTACTTTATCTCTAGAGCCAAATAAAACTTGTTTAGTTAGTTGATTTAACTTTTGATGGGAAGAATAGGTGCACTACATGAGCATGAAAAGGCACACACTTTCTCATGCTAAGTTAGAAACCTATTCTTCCCCTAAACTTTAGGTCTTTTTTGGATTCTTCTTCTGTTCTAGATATTTCTTCTTTTAAATCGAAATAATCTTCTTAGAATATCTACATAAAAAATAATCAAACTTTTACTATGTTCGGTTTTCTATGTTATAGATAAGCCAATAGTTGTAGATGAAGAAAATCCTCCAGTGGAAAAGCCTGAAGAAATGGAAGGAAATGAAAATGAGAAAAGAAACAAAACCCAAAGGGAAGATAAAGACCACAATGGCGAAGGAAGAGCGGAAGGGAAGGCAGAGGTCGAAGGAGATGTTGTTCTCACAGTAAACGTGCCAAGAGGAGCTGAGTCATCATTCCATACCCTACCGTCAGCACTTGACCATAAACTTGAAGCTTCCTTGGAAAATCCTGATGAGTTACGTAAAAAATTAGAGCAACAATTAGCAGAATGGAGTCAGGTTTGTTTTATTTATAAAACTGTATAATATTATTATTTGTATGACTTTTTTCTATCTATACATATATCTTTGATATAATTTTGATTTGTTTAATGACAATATTTCAAGTATTTTTAAAAAGTTATCCTCATAAATTAAGATGATTTTTTTTGCTTTTTGCTCTCTAGTTATAACTTTTAAAAACATAAGAGTAATGCAGATGAAATTCATGAGTAATATATTATTTTATTAAAAATGTTCCTTCATAAACATCTTTCCATAGCCACCTGCAGGAGATGAAGCTTTATCCACCTGGGAAAATTTTGTTGTCCTTACTGAAAATCTCTCTAGAGATCTCAGTGAACAGCTTAGGCTTGTATTAGAGCCAACTCATGCTTCTCGTTTACGTGGAGATTATAGAACTGGACGACGAATAAACATGCGCAAGGTATGCAGATAAATTGTATTTGTGGTAATTTACATTTTCTATGGAAATTTCCATGTGGTACTGAAAAAGACAAAGTTGAAAGTGTGATATGTATTAAAATTTACATTTTAACATAATTAATAACCATGTTATTATTTTTATATATTTAGTTATGTATATAAATATACATTTTTTTATCATCACTTGGATTAATATCTTTAGAATCACATGAAATTATACAAAATTTCTCTTCAGAATTTTAATATTTTAGCTAATCTTAGTATTTATATATGTTTTAGACTATTATTACTGGGATAGATTATCAAGGAATATTTATAATTTTAATATGAATACAGTGTATACTTCTTAAAAATTTTAATTTTTTGTTACATTATGATTCCTCTACTTGCATCATTCCTTTAGTGATAATTAAGTCTTCTATTATTAACTCAACCGTTAGAAAAATTGCTGCAAAATATGCTTTTGTTTTGACTCTTTCCCCAAGAACTAACTTAAGTGAATTTACTTGAGTGAAATTAGTTTTGTAGCTTGCCTAAATTGTTGGCTAATAATAAGTATATTTCTTAGGTTATACCATATATTGCAAGTCAGTTTCGGAAGGATAAGATATGGCTGAGAAGAACAAAACCTTCCAAACGTGAATATCAAATAGTATTAGCTGTTGATGATTCATCCAGTATGGCAGACAATCATTCCAAAGAGGTAAGAAGTGAAGATGCTGTATTATTAATGTATCTTGTTTTAGAAACTAGGTCCAGGGAAAAAACAAAATAGTTTCATTATGTTTTATTTATGTGCAACAAGACTGGCTAGACTGTCTGAAAGCTAATATTTGTTTTAACATTACATTTCAGCTTGCTTTTGAGTCTTTAGCTCTAGTTTCTCGAGCATTAACTTTGCTTGAGGCTGGTCAACTTGCTGTGGTTAGCTTTGGAGAATCTGTAAAAGTTCTTCACCCATTACACGAGCCATTCAGTGAGCATAGTGGAGCTAGGTAACAAACAACTTTTCTGATTGTAATATTTAGCTGGACCTGTTTATTAAAAATAATATTAACTCTAATATAACTTTAACATTATTGGCATTAACAATAATTCAGTATGTATGTTATGCAATGATGATGATGATAATGACTCTTCTCACCTCTAGACTGCTACAGCAATTTTCATTTGATCAGAAGAAAACACTTATGGGTAGCCTCATGGAAACTGTGACATCCATGTTATGTGGAAGTAAGTCTTCTTGTTCTCCTGGTGTTGGAGTTGCACAGTTACTAGTTATTGTATCTGATGGTAGAGGTGTTTGGAATGAAGGCTCTGATAAAGTGAAATTAGCTGTTCGAAGAGCTCAAGATGCTGGAATATTCACTGTTTTTGTAATAATTGATAATCCTGAAAGCAAGGTAAGTTATGTAGTTATAAAAATCTTGTGAGAAGTATATTTTCCATGAAAAATAACTATCTTAGGTTAATATTTATTGCGACTTAAATCTTTTTATACTGAGTTATCTATTTTTATCCTATTGTAATATTTATAAAAATATATTAAAGATTATTTTCTTAAAAGTTTTGAGTGATTAGACAAATTGAAGCATTCTATGCTGACCAAGCTTTAGTTTGAATTAAGTATAGGTTGGTGGTAAAATTTTTGCTCCACATAAACTCTTAGGAGTTACTTGCTTTCATTTCACTGCTTATATCATTTTATTTTGATAGGTGTGTGAGCTAGTTTCATACATCTAAAGATTTAATCTTAAGCATTTATAATTTTTAAATTTTTATCACCTTCATGTGAGAGTTTTTGCATATTTGTAAGTTAATTACGAAGAAAATGCTCTACATCTATTCTATCAAATTATGACTACAGAGGTTAACTTATCATTTTAGATGATAAAATATTGTCTACATATCATGAAATCTTTTTCAATTACCTATTTTTAAGTATATTCATTTATTCTATTATTTATATACTTTCTTTTTTATTTTAGGACTCAATAATGGATATTCGGATGCCAATATTCAAGGATGGGAAAATGTTAGGAATATCATCATATTTGGATAACTTTCCTTTCCCATTCTATCTTATTCTGAGAAATATTAATGCTCTACCTGGTGTATTAAGTGATGCATTAAGACAGTGGTTTGAACTTGTGACTGAAATGGACAAGCAGTAGTGAGATTTTCTTTTGAGATTGGGCTTTTGAATGGCTGTAAAACTTTGTATTGTTTTCTTATAAAAATCCAGTTTAGGCACAGAAGGTCATGGAAAATAATTTTGACTGTTTTCTCTTATGAAAATAAATGTGATGTAATGAAGACTCTAGCCAATTAGAGAACCTGTTTTTCACTTAGATTTCACCTGTTGTCAGATTCCAAGATCGAGGTATCAATGTAAATATGTTTTTCATTAAATTCTTTTAGCATACTTGTAGCTCAATGTTTTTTACTTTTAAATTAAAGTGGTTAATTTTGTTTAAAAAATTCTATGGTTGATTCAATGGCATCAATTTTGCTGAAGGTGTGACATTTTGGCTGAATTCTCCAGCAAAGTCAAGAGTCAATGAAAAAATAAAACAATTTTCTTCTTCAGCTGTTCTTTACTTCTAGGATGTAAGGTAATTAGAATTCTTACTAGGAAAGACGCTATTATGCATTTATAACAGATAAACAGTTATTTACTTCAGTACACAGAAATTATTGCTGTTTATGTGATACCTACTACAGTAAATAGTGAAATACTTTCCTCGACTTAATAGACTTTTTGATACTCACTAATAATTCAGTAAGATTGATGTTGGCCGATAGTGATAACCCTCTAACTTAGAATCAAAGAGATTTTTGGTGCTATTTTAACAAGATACTTAACGATTTGAATGGCTATCAGCGAGAGAACTCTTACAATACCAAAATTATAAATATTTGTATCTTCTGTTAGTGTCATGAAAATCTTGATTTTACGAGCAAATTATTCAGCTCATTAATTAAATTTCTACTCACACAGAATACTTAGTACTCTTTATTCGTATATAACTTTTAGACTCGCTAAAGAATACAGCAGAAATATTGATGATTATCTTATTATTATTGATTCACTCGTCAATTCCGTACATGATATTTTACGAATGATCCAGCTATCGATACAAAGTCTTCAGTTTTCTATATAAGTCACTGAAAATAGTACCTCTAAGATCGATTCATCAGAGGATTCAAGCTACGAAAAACCATATAGCCCTCATAACCATATTGTTATCTTAACGGAATAGAGGGAGGAAATAAAGGGCGGAAGTAAATTCTACCAATCAAAGTGCTTACAAGAAACTTGGAGACATCAAGGTTGATACGTATTCATAGAATTAAAGTTTTTAAGTTGATTCAATGATTTACTGACTTCTGAAGAAATTGATTTGTCCAACTGCAAACAAATTTGCAGTGATTGATTTTGAGACTATTTAGCCCGCCTGTCGAACTTGAAGATATCCTTCGACATCTATCGTATCAATGTATCGATAGAAGTGTATCGTTCGACCGTCGAGATATATCAATCTCGTACTGCGCGAGATCAGCTCTCGTTATTCTCTCCGGCAGGAAGTAACCTCGTGGCGACATGGGTGAGTTTATGTTGTCAAGAAATTGGGTATTTTCTATTATGTAGATGAATGTGTGTGCATGAAATTAGTTATTAATGTTATAAACTCATATCGCTGGGTAGTTAGATTTCTGAATTACGTCGTTTATTAAATAATTCTTCCATGTGGTCAACAACACAGTTCCGCGTGGTCTTATGGATCGAGTAAAATCTTATCATAATTTATTTATTTTTGAAAATTGTATTAAATTAAATTAATCATTTTATTAGGTAAACCTCGTGGTTTGAGAACTGCAAGAAAACATGTCAACCACCGACGCGAGCAAAGGTGGGCCGACAAGGACTACAAGAAAGCACATTTAGGTTCAAGATGGAAGGCCAATCCCTTTGCTGGTGCTTCTCACGCTAAGGGAATTGTTTTGGAAAAAGTGTAAGTATTATTTCTTTCACTTATTTTGTATTTAATCAATGGAAATTTTAAATTTGTTTCTTTTTAATTACTTCAGAGGTGTAGAAGCCAAACAGCCAAACTCAGCTATTCGAAAGTGTGTTAGGGTACAACTTATTAAGAATGGAAAGAAGATCACAGCATTCGTACCCAGAGACGGTTCCTTGAATTCCATTGAGGAGAATGACGAGGTATTAGTGGCAGGATTCGGTCGTAAAGGTCACGCCGTCGGTGATATTCCCGGTAAGTTTCACACATCTGTTTTTAATTGTGCGATTTCATGACATTCTATTGAATGTAGCGACGAATATTTTCATGGGTCATCCATGAGGTGAGATCTTGCTGGTAGGCCGACGTAATGTTGAGGTAATAGCTCTACTAACAAGATCTCTCGGACATTCGAGAAAATCTTCGCATAATCGGTTACTGCGAATTTTAGCTGCTTCTTTATTATCGCTACAATTTTCTTTATTTTTGCACATATGCTCTGATAAATAAATGATCTTTTAAATTCCAGCTCTCCAACGTTGTTTACGTCTCGTGTAGAATTTCTTATACGTAATTTGCTAGACCGTTCCATGCTCGTACATATCATGCATTCGTTACTATATACCCGGTCATATATATATATATATATGTATGATATCCAGGAAATTTCCGAGGAACCTTGGTATATTGTTCATCAAACTTAGAATTGTGTCTATTCGGAAGTATCAGATATCAACCACTGGGCCTGGTAGTTTTCTTACATTAAATGTGGTACTTGCAAATTAGTGCCATTTGGATGAAGCAATAGATTTATTAATCAGTCAATGAGTTTTATGATGTCATGTTGGTTCTTGAGAATGATCATAGTTTAACAGTTCAAATGGAAGAGCATCAATCTCTATAAACCTATATTGTGATACTATATCATTGTTAATATATTTTTGTTAAGTTTCAGGAATTTTTTTGAGATATTAATTTTCTTTTTTTTTCTTTTACCTTCAGGTGTTAGGTTCAAGGTTGTCAAGGTGGCCAATGTATCACTTCTTGCCCTCTACAAAGAGAAGAAGGAAAGACCACGTTCTTAATTTTTTTTATTCTGATGTATAACATATAATAAATTCCAAAAGATACATTTAATTGCAGATTTTTCTTTCCTCAAATAATTTTGGGTTAAATTTAATGTTCCTAAGGTAATAAAATTTGATGTGGAATTTTATAGTTTTTTAGGTCTTTGGATGTCAGATTTTAGTGGTGTAGAATGTTCGTAGAGTAATCAGGTACATAAAATAAGAAGTTTGTCTTGGAGTTGGGATGCTACAGATGGAGTAACTAGTTTTAATATTATGCAAACAAAAGAAAATGATGTGAAATTTGGCTACATATCAGGTCTGAAGTAAGTAATGGTGATTTCAGATTTAATCAACACATGGAATTAGCAAAAAAAACTTGGGACTAAAATAATCCTTGTAATTTCTGCAGCTACTGTATATCTTTTTGCCTCCATCATCTAATAAAGCCCTCGTTTAGAACTTGACAGTTTAACAGACAGAACTTAAAAATAAAAATAGTTCAGAAGTTGATTTTGATATATAAGCACGAAGGCAATAGGATGAAAATAAATGATAACTTACAATTTATTGCCTATGTACCCTTTCAAACATGACTCACAAAGTGACATTTGGTTTAATTACTCTATAGAATATTAATAATTAAAATTTGACTCCCATCAAAGTAGATGCCCATTGGATTTTGCTGGGACTTAAAAATAAAACCCTTATCTTTTGTGGGTTCCTTCAACCTTGAAAACCTTCAAGTATTTGTTAACATACATTATACTTCAAAAGGAATGTCAAACATAGCAGACATCACTTATTGAATTTACTTTTTAATATAACATATTAAGGTGTATAATAGTCTTATTTATATACATGCTGCACTAAATGATAATGTGAAAAATCTATTTAAATTGCTCTTGAGATCCCAATATCTGTTAGGGCATACGGATTGCATGAGCACCAAAGATGAATCTTATCAAATGGATATGATAAAGGGATTTTATAGGGCACACCTGACTTAACTAAAACTAATATAACTGTAGCATCTTAATAATCTTTTTTAATGTCTGAGTATAGGCTAATACATCAAGCATAAGAAAAGATCATTCTTTCATAAGAATGAACAACTAAGATTGATTGGGGTTACAATGATTCTGCCCAACACAGCTAAAAAATTGATAAAACCCAATTCAGGATCTGTTTTTCACATTATAATTTGCACTTGGTTATCAGAAAATAAATGATAGTAAAAATTAACTGACACATCAGAAGAAGGGAAATTGGGCAAACATGGAAAAGTAGGTACATTATATCAGTACAATAACAGAACCTATCAACAATGCCCTACAAAGTGCACCTAAAGAATGCCAGAATGTATTAAACTAAATGGCCTAAAAACACAAACAAGGAAATGTACATCTAAAACCAAGCTCTACTTCCAACAGCAATAAAAACTGATGCGAAAGGGGTTGTGACCTACAAGCCTTAGCGTAATTATCAGACTAAGGAACCAACTAAGTAAATAAGGAATAAAAAGGTAACTATTACAGGGAAATAGATGTTATTCGTAGGGAATCTTCATAAACATATGCCATAGGAAATGGAGATATAAAAAATTAAATCTTTACTACAAAATTGTCTCTTTATGAAAAAAAAAGATATAAAAGCCAAAGATACAGGAATGTCTCCTACCGGTGCCCTTGTTAGTACATCAATTTCTGAACATATAAATGATCATTTTCCTGGGTATTAAGGTCTCCCACAAATATATTAACACAAATCTTATTAAAACCATGTTAAAAATAAGCCCTGGGAGCATAGAGATATTAAATTAAATGAATGGCTGGATTTTGAGTCAATCATGCAGCTGAGGTGAGGTATATGGTTGAAGAATTTAATTAATTCACTGTATTTAATCTGTTGCATAGAGTGCATCATGTTTAACATATTCAGTTTCCACGTACTATGATTGATGAAATAATAAAAATGAGCAATTGGGCCCAAACTTCTATGCAAAGGTACTGTTTTCAGTTTTCACATACTATGATTGATGGAATAAAAAAAAGGGCAAATGGAGTCAAACATTCCATGTAAAAGTACTGTTTTAATATGTCCCTTTTGCAAATTCATTATGTCAAGAATGCCACATATCACCTGAACCATATAAATATTTGCAATCCCGATATTGCCAATGGATTTTATTTCACTTACGAAATCAATTCTCATTATTGGAAACGCATATTTTTCATGAAAGATTTTTCAGTGATTTTGGTGAAAATGTCTCGAAAATTAAAGTTTTGAAATAAAATAATTTTTTATGAAATTTAATATCAGCAGGGTCCAAAAAGTTCTTTTCCACTAAAATTTATCTCCATACTTTGAATATAAAAGAAATAAAAGCCAAAGATACAGGAAAGTCACCTACCGGTGCCCTTGCTAGTACATCAATTTATGAACATATAAATGATCATTTTCCTGGGGATTAAGGTCTCTCACAAACATATTAACACACATCTTATCAATATAATGTAATGCAAAAGCCCATGGAGCATAGAGATATTAAAAATTAAATTAAATGAATGACTAGATCAGCAGGGTCCAAAAAGTTCTTTTCCACTAAAATTTATCTCCATACTTTGAATATAAAAGAAATAAAAGCCAAAGATACAGAAATGTCACCTACCGGTGCCCTTGCTAGTACATCAATTTATGAACATATAAATGATCATTTTCCTGGGGATTAAGGTCTCCCACAAATATATTAACACACATCCTTTTAAATTAATGTAGTACAAAGGCCCTGGGGGCATAGAGATATTAAAAATTAAATTAAATGAATGACTAGATTTTGAGTCAATCATGCAGCTGATGTGAGATATATGATTGAATAAATTAATTAATTCACTGTAGTTAATCTGTTGCATGAAGTGCATCATGTTTAACATATTCAGTTTCCACGTACTATGATTGATGGAATAATAAAAATGAGCAATTGGGCCCAAACTTCTATGCAAAGGTACTGTTTTAATATGTCCCTTTTGCAAATTCATTATGTCAAGAATGCCACATATCACCTGAACCATATAAATATTTGCAATCCCGACATTGCCAATGGTTTTTATTTCACTTAGGAAATCACTTCTCATTATTGGAATCGCATATTTTTGATGAAAGATTTTTCAGTGATTTTGGTGAAAATGTCTCAAAAATTAAAGTTTTGAAAAGAATTAACTTTTTATGAAAATCAATATCAGCAGGGTCCAAAAAGTTCTTTTCCACTAAAATTTATCACTATACTTTGACTGAAGAAGAAATAAAAGCCAAAGATACAGAAATGTCACCTACCGGTGCCCTTGCTAGTACATCAATTTATGAACATATAAATGATCATTTTCCTTGGGATTAAGGTCTCCCACAAATATATTAACACACATCCTTTTAAATTAATGTAGTACAAAGGCCCTGGGGGCATAGAGATATTAAAAATTAAATTAAATGAATGACTAGATTTTGAGTCAATCATGCAGCTGATGTGAGATATATGATTGAATAAATTAATTAATTCACTGTAGTTAATCTGTTGCATGAAGTGCATCATGTTTAACATATTCAGTTTCCACATACTATGATTGATGGAATAAAAAAAAAGGCAAATAGAGTCAAACATTCCATGTAAAAGTACTGTTTTAATATGTCCCATTTGCAAATTCATAAAGGCAAAAATGCCACATACCACCTTAACCATATGAATATTTGCAATTCCGACATTGCCAATGGATTTTATTTCACTGAGGAGATCACTTCTCATTATTGGAATTGCATATTTTTGATGAAAGATTTTTCAGTGATTTTGGTGAAAATGTCTCAAAAATTAAAGTTTTGAAAAGAATTAACTTTTTATGAAAATCAATATCAGCAGGGTCCAAAAAGTTCTTTTCCACTAAAATTTATCACTATACTTTGACTGAAGAAGAAATAAAAGCCAAAGATACAGAAATGTCACCTACCGGTGCCCTTGCTAGTACATCAATTTATGAACATATAAATGATCATTTTCCTGGGGATTAAGGTCTCCCACAAATATATTAACACACATCCTTTTAAATTAATGTAGTACAAAGGCCCTGGGGGCATAGAGATATTAAAAATTAAATTAAATGAATGACTAGATTTTGAGTCAATCATGCAGCTGATGTGAGATATATGATTGAATAAATTAATTAATTCACTGTAGTTAATCTGTTGCATGAAGTGCATCATGTTTAACATATTCAGTTTCCACATACTATGATTGATGGAATAAAAAAAAAGGCAAATAGAGTCAAACATTCCATGTAAAAGTACTGTTTTAATATGTCCCATTTGCAAATTCATAAAGGCAAAAATGCCACATACCACCTTAACCATATGAATATTTGCAATTCCGACATTGCCAATGGATTTTATTTCACTGAGGAGATCACTTCTCATTATTGGAATTGCATATTTTTGATGAAAGATTTTTCAGTGATTTTGGTGAAAAAGTCTCAAAAATTAAAGTTTTGAAATAAAATAATTTTTTATGAAATTTAATATCAGCAGGGTCCAAAAAGTTCTTTTCCACTAAAATTTATCACTATACTTTGACTGAAGAAGAAATAAAAGCCAAAGATACAGAAATGTCACCTACCGGTGCCCTTGCTAGTACATCAATTTATGAACATATAAATGATCATTTTCCTGGGGATTAAGGTCTCCCACAAATATATTAACACACATCCTTTTAAATTAATGTAGTACAAAGGCCCTGGGGGCATAGAGATATTAAAAATTAAATTAAATGAATGACTAGATTTTGAGTCAATCATGCAGCTGATGTGAGATATATGATTGAATAAATTAATTAATTCACTGTAGTTAATCTGTTGCATGAAGTGCATCATGTTTAACATATTCAGTTTCCACGTACTATGATTGATGGAATAATAAAAATGAGCAATTGGGCCCAAACTTCTATGCAAAGGTACTGTTTTAATATGTCCCTTTTGCAAATTCATTATGGCAAGAATGCAGCATATCACTTTTATAGTATTTATTCAAACAATTTGATAAATAAAGAAATGTAACAGTCATGTTTAAAGCCTAGGGGAAGTAATTTAATTTTATGTCAAAGAAAAAAATTGAATTTTCCTATTTTTAATTTTTTTTATATTATTTCTGTGATTAACTTATCAATTGTTGAAGGAATTGCTCATTAATATTCTGGTCCAGGTTTTATTTTATATAATTATATAAAAGATATTGCAAGGCAATCTTTTTTTAAAATAACTCTAATATCTCCAAAAATGGAATTAATTTTTAAGATACTTATGGTTAATTCAGGTTACTTCATTTCAAGAAATTAAAAACAGATTTTATGATTTTGGTTATGATATATTTAAAGAAGTTTACATGTTTAGCACAAATTATAATCAAAAGAATGAGTAACTTACACAAAAAATGTTATGTACAATTGCTAGGAAACAAGATAAAATGTATTGTGACAGAATTCATTGCACTGAACATCTGTCAAAGTCATTGAAAGGCATTTACAAACACCTTTGATGACTACACCACTTCTATCCACTCCTTATGGCTGAACATTACCCTGAGATTAAAGTATACTGCTAGTTAAAGGTATATGCCTGCTTATTTTGACACTTAAAGTGCTTGGTTTTTGCAGGATAATACTATTGACATTGAATTCTCTTAAAATGAAACTGATAGAATTGAAATTTGATCAATTCATAACATCAGGAAAATATGCATGTTCTTGCAATATTGCATTTAAGGATTCACTCACTTCATTAACAAAGCACCATATTTCTTATTCTTGTCGATAAACCTTAAAATTGACTTCACTCTAAGGTTTATTTGGTGAAACATCTTGTAACCAAAGATAAGCTTCATCAATGTTATTTCACTACCAAATAGGTGACACTGATACAAATGCACTCATATTATTTTCAATGTTCTCTTCTATTCCATTTCCATTAAGTAAAATCCATAAGCCTTAAGACCACCACACATAATTAGGATGCCATCTTAAAAGTATCAACTCTCTCTTACAAAAGAATAAAATGTATGAGAAATAACATTCTTGAAAGTGTACAGTGAGCAAAGAATAGAAAAAATCACCAATTTAAGTGACAAAAATTTATACAACATTTCTGATGTTCATTGTGGACTTTACTTTGGGGATATTTATCATACAATATTGGTCATAGAGCTAACAGCTACTATTTATATAAAATAATTAAGTAGTGTTTATTTTAATATTACAAATTAATTCATTACATCTAAATATCTGTCATTGAAATTATAATATTTCTTAGACATGCAATTATTCAATATTCAATTTTGTTTTATATACATTTGCACTCTTATTTCCTTTTATCAGAGGAAATATCTTTTACAAAAATAACATCAGATATTCATCTTTTATAAATATTTACACTCCTAATTTTATCAATTTTAAAATATATCTCTTTTTAACATAAAATAATAGATGAAAATGAAGTTCATGCTTCTCCTTATAGGTTTTATATGAAAAACTGGAGTAATATGAAAGAATTACCTAGTATACTAGATGCAAGGAACTTATTATGTTATTCAGTCATAAGATGAGGCAGGGTGTTATTTTTTGCAGGATTACTGTTTGAAACAGTATGTATTTCCTTATGAGAACTTTGGTTCATTATATATAGCCGTTCCATAGACTAATATAAAGATTTTCAGAGTTGAAAAGTCAAATGTAACCTATTTTAGTAATCTGGATTTCTTTAAGGTTTTAGTCAATGTTATGCTATGGTATTTCATATTCATTAACAATGAATATTCTTAATATTATTTAAGCAGCATTAGCTATTACAAAATATGCAATAGAAGTAGGTGCTGATAGCTTATGCTTAATATTTACCTTCAAAAGTTAATCTTATGATTCACTTCTAAAATCTTTTTTAGCCAGGAAACATATATTGATTTGGGTTTATTATTATTCGGTAAATAATTATTAATCAAAAGTGTGAAGGAACTATGCAAATACCAAGGAAGAAACAATACTGATTTCATTTTAAGGAATTTAAAACCATGTCATAATCACAAAGTAAAATTTCCATCTAAAGCACCACTAGATATAATTTTCTACAATGGAATATTTTCTGAAAATTTCTTCCTAACAATTCAGGGTTATGACTTTTTATGATTTAACATGTAAAAGATATTTACACAAAGATAGTTTGAAGGTGATATTAAAAGGAGATAAAATATACTTTAACACAATTCGCAAAAAGAGAGCAGAAGATTTTTCTGTTACTTATATTTCTATTTACAGGGCAAGAACCTCATATTGTTAAAACCAATATTTTTTTCTTAATAAAGATTATTCCTCATTTCCTCTATTTTTTCAAATTTGAATTGTATTCAAGAATAAAACATGGAATAGTCTTAAACTTTGTTATTTCAAGAGTATGACCTTTTATACCTTAAATGTGAAAAGTGACAGCTGCACTCCATGTACAGAAAGCTTAATTTTCCCAATTTACACTCATGCATAAGCCATGATAATCAGAAGCTTCTTCATACTCGTTGTCAAGACAGACATTCCTCAAAGCTTACTGTATTTGTCACTTTCCTTTGTATAAGATGAATGATTGTTCCCAAAAAATAGTTTAAGTATTTCAGATATTCACACCAGCAGCCTGCGGCTGGTTAGCACCTGTGACTGCTTTCAGTTCCAAATATTGATAGGGCACATGTAAAGTACAGGAATTGTGTTCCACAAGAAGGTGACCTCGACGTGGTGAAGCTCCAATCACTACAACTGTTTCACCCTTATGAAGGGTAGTACTTGTGCCATCACCATTTCCACTTCCAACAGTATTTTCATCTATAAAAGTAATTAATTTGAAATGAATCCCTCAATGAGTGAAACGTTATAAATATCAACTTTGAGATTTGATTTTTATTAATAAACTACAGTACTAATGAAAGAAATAAATTAGAAAAATTCCTGATACTTACCACTAAAGGACATTTTCATTACTCTGGTCTGTGGATAACCCAATTTAGTATTTCCTGCCACTGTATAAGAACGACTGGGAGGGACGGGTGGCGGTCTTTCCTGTAAATAAAAATAAAGATTAGTGAACAACTTCTAGAAAAAAATACTTTGAGCAAATTAAATTAATATTAGGATAAAAATAACTATACAAAGAATATTGTCTTTAATGTTAATATGGATTCATGTTATCAAACTCTAGGTACCTCATAGATTCAGAAATAATAAAAATGAAAGAAAAAAATAGAATTCAAGACTTGTTAAAAAATTAGGCTATGTAACACATAATAACTTTTAACTTTATTGGTGTTTGAAGTATATTTTGGCATCAGATTTTTGATTTATAGTCAAATAAATTCCTATTTTAAACAGATAATGGTCAATATTTTTACTTAAATTTTAGAAGTACACTAAAAGTAAACCTATGCCTATGAAGAAAGTGAAATTATTTCACTTAAATAAATTTACCAACTTTCTACTTTGACATACAGCATTATGTCAATAAGTCATAAAATATTAGGTTAATTATGGATAGACTGTGAATAGTTTTTCATTTTTTATAAATCATATCTGAATCCATGCAATGATCTAAGAATGACTTACAAGATCTAGACCAAATAGAGAGCATGTTTGTTGTATCATCTTGTGGTCACACTTCTCAATTCCTGCACCAAGAGCACCTCCTCCAGTACCATTTCCTCCTGCTGCACCTGCCCCATTTCCTCCAGTACCACCATCTTCAAGGGGAGGAGGGGTTCCTGATATAGGCTGAGGCCTAGGCCTTGAGAGAGATCCCCCTTGATTCGCTCCAACGCTAGCTGCTGCTGAAGCTGGATTCCCAGCCAGTTTACCAGCTCCTCCCACAGCACTTGTTCTGGAAATGAGGTTGATGGAACATTAGATATATAGCAATGAAAATAATTACTAACTCACTTTCAAATGATTGCATTTGTTCAATTTATTTAAAAATGTATACCTCTATCATCCATTAACCTCAAGAATTTGAATATTTGAATTTAAAACATGCATTGGTTGGAAAAGATCAAAATATTCTAAAGTTAAATTCCCATCTTTTCATAAGCAATCTTTAATTTAAACCAACAGTGAATGAATTAACATAAGTGTATGAATTTATAGCAAAACAATGAAAATACTTTCCCAATTAAGTCATTTGATGAATAGATTTTATTCCTAATCTCCCTACATCATCTCTATTTGTTGGATAACTACTGAGAATGTATAACATCAAAATACATTTAAAATAGAACAAATAGTTTGAGTATTAAACTAATGGCAAATCTTGATAACAGTGGTCGATAATATCTTAATATTGAGGGATAATGTACATCTCAATATGCTTGCATTTTTAATAATATCTTTTTAACACTACATATTACACGTATATACACGTAGCTGATCAGTTTCCCATGGATAGAGAATACTAGTAAAAAATTAAAAGCAGTAGCTATCTCTTACCTCCCTGTAGTGGTTGCTGGCTTTCCTGAAGAAGGGCAAGCCAATCCTCCTCCAATTTGAGCATGTTGTGGTGGGGGAGGAGGGGGTGGTGGTGGTTGGCTAGGAGGTTGAGAAGTTCCTCCAGGTTGGGAGGATACACGCTGCCTCACATCCCCTAAAGATAACCTCAATGCAGGCCACCTCCTACGTCTGAAATGCCACCCTCTCCATGTGCTCTGGATCGTTACAGCAGCTCTTCTCAACCTTTCCCATCTCATGGCTTCCAATTGTTGCCGAGCTCCTTCACTGAAAAGTTCACCAGAGTTTCAATTACATTGCTCTCTCTTATGTAAATAACATGATTCCCTAAGTAAAATGAACACCAGTTCCTAATAGAAAGATTACCTTAAGAAAATATGCCTCTTCCCTGTTGCCCAGGCAGTGCTTACATTAGACATTGGAAGCAGACCACTCCCTGCAGCAATCATTCCCAGGGATAGACCTTTCCCTATTTGCTGTGATTGGTTTCTGATGAATGAAAGGAAAGCAGTGCATTAGATGTAAAGAATAAATATGAGGTAATGCAATTGCTAGATGGTACATTTCTGTGATTTTTGAGATGTATTTGTAATTTTTTATACAGTTATCTTTAAATTAAAATTATCTAAATATATGATTTCATTAAATGAAC
Source organism: Pantala flavescens (assembly GCA_020796165.1). Lineage (NCBI taxonomy): Eukaryota > Metazoa > Arthropoda > Insecta > Odonata > Libellulidae > Pantala > Pantala flavescens. Next base: position 19,010,002 of record CM036879.1, on the reverse strand, counting down.
TTTTTATATACATATTTCAGGAAATTGTTTCTGGAATAAAAGTAGTTAGAAATTGAATTAATTTAGTTTGTGCAGAGAGTATTAGCCCTCTATTGATGTATCCTCAATATTGAGAAAGAAATGATAAGTACCGAGTAATATGTTGCTGGGCTTGTTGTCCAGCTCCACTTCCTGCAATTAATAATGCCTGTTGGAAGCATTGGAGGATAAGGACACACATTTCTGCTCCTTCCTGTTGACTCCCTGTTCCTCCATCACCACCAGCTGGAGGCACACAAGGTCTCTGTCCAGTGCTTCTTAAGCAATGGGAAGGCGCTAAAGATCTATATCTATTGTTGAATGCCTTGAACCTCATTCTATGTGGGAATCCTAAAAGGATGAAAAAAAGATGATTTAATCAACTCAAAAAATAAATGTATTTTTAATAATCATATTGCTAAATATTCTGGTATCTAACACATTGAATTTTTTATACATACAATTACTAAAGAGATGAATAGAACTTTACAATGAATCAGCACAATTACTCAGTTAAATTGATAACTGATAGCAAGAATTCACCCATGTAGATAGTATAGTAATTATAAAATATCAGCCAGAATTAATATTATGGCAAAATATCTTTTATGTTCCTACTAACCTCCAGCCATCAGGTTTACAGTCTCTAATATTTGAAGAGATCTTATTTGTCTTCGGACAGACTGCCTAGCAAATTCATCAGGTGGATTTCCTCCTTGAGAGACACTTCCTCCATATGTAGAGCTCTCTTCATCTGCCCTTATGCATCTTACAAAATGTGGACGTGCATGAACCAATGTTCGTAGAAGATTGTCCAGACGTGTATGGAAGTCCTGGGTCAGTGTAGAAACTGGTTCATCTCCATTTTGCCTAAAATGAAAATCATTCATAAATAGTAGGTCATTTCAAACAAAGAACTTCGAAATTTTTATCTCTAAGAAGAAATTCTGATCAAGTTATTTCTCTTCCTTGAAAACACTAAAGCAACTATTTTCTTCTCAATATTGAAGATTCATTATAAAGTCAAAATGAGAATATGGCACTTACAGATCTGTGTGTGAGGTAGGTGATATCCTGAAAGCAACTCCTCTTGGATGAATTGCTCCCGATTGCTGGTGAGAAGATGGCACTGGTGGAGTCATTCCATTGGCTAATATATGAGGGGATGAAGTGGATAGGGCTTTCAACTCGCTTCCAAAGAGGTGGGTAGCAAAACCAAAGTTGCAGTGATGCCGATGGAATACACTCACAAGGTCATCTGGGACAACATCTCGGTTAGTCTCTGGAATGCCAAAAAAATTAATTGTTAGTTGAAAAAGAGATTTTTCATTAAAATATTATATATATATTTATGGTGAATAAATCTTATATTGAACAGAATATCAGCTCTAAATTGAGTAAATATTTTAATTTATAATGAATGAAAATTAAATCTTCCATAATCAATGAATGTACATGGAAATATTACCTTTATTGAATTGAAATTAAATGATTTTCTGTTAATTTTATCACAATTGAAGTTAATATATGAAAATAAAAAATGAATAAATTAATTGAATATTGGATGAGACTGAAAATTGAGTTTCCTACGATCTTGATGTTTTGATTAACAGGTTACTGAGAGAGAAAACACAATCATTAAGAGGAGGGAATGTTTAATTAACTAACCTAGAAAATTTGAAGTATCATAAACTACAGTGCCAGCAAAATGCCTTATTGCAAATGAAGTGGCTGGATTAATAGAATTAGTGGTATGTCCTTGTCGAGCCATCTGTTGCTGTCCATACTGGTATCCATTAATGTGATGTTGATTGGGTCTTCCTCCGGGTCCATTCAAAGATACCTCAGCCACTAGGCGTGGATTATGACGATGTTGAACTCTGACCTTCTGAACATATGACTCAGGAGTTCCTCTCACAGAGCATTCAACATCGAGCATGCTCAAAAGACCTGTGCGCTGTAGACAGAAAGATTAAAGTTATCTCTTAAATTTTCATTTTTAATTTGGCTCATCTTTCTCATGAATCTCAGAAAAATTTATTCTAGGTTTATAGCTTTCAAATTCTATAATAGGGAATTTTGTAACATTTGATTGACAAATATAAACTCTGCTATTAATCCAACAAGAATTACTGACTTAATTTGTTTACAACCCATTTTACTTCCTAATAGCATAAACAAATCTCTCATTTTCATAGTTGTTGTTGAGTAATGGAAACTAATAATTTGTGATTTTAATGTTTTACTATAATCAACATAATTATGTCAAAAAATGAAGTACTTTTTTCTTATTGTATACTGAAGGAAGATAGTTAAAATATGGAATGTGATGAAAGATAGTGATCGTCATGCGCCAGATTGAAAAACTTACCAAGGAAGAAATAAGATCAATGCATGGCACATTGTCCACATATTCAGCCTGCACACTACATTGGATTCCTTCATCTCGGCATGACTCGATACTTGATTTGAAGACATGAGTGTTGTAGAAGTGCTGCATTGTTTCTGCACAAAGATTGATGCAAAGATGCTCTAGCTGACTTGGCTGTGAATAAAAATTTATTTATATTTAGTTTGAGTAAATATGGCAGTCTAATTAACATAGCAAACAGATCATTCCCAATAATAATTACCTTAGGGTCTTCAAATCCAAACATATCAAGGATTCCTATGAAACCATGTGTAGCATGTCTCACTGCATTATTAAGTGCCACCATTGATTTACTAGATTTTGAACCAGCTGTGCCTATTGTTGAAGCATGTTGACTGCTTACCTGTATTTATATATTTATTAATTAATAATGGATAACAAGGTTTAAAGCCTAAATATCATTGGTCAGTTGATCGATATATTTATTAAAATTAGAGAATGTGATCTACTCACCTCTGCAGCTTGATTATGAACAGAATCATTAGAGTCAGAACTGAGAGTTCCTGATGTGGATCCAAGAGGTCTTTTGAGGCTGTTTGCTCTACGTACAATTGTTGCTACAGTGCGACAATATAATGCTTTGGCTAAGGAGTCTCTGGTGGCATTGCACTGCAATGATTAATATCAAGAAAAAATAAATCATATATAAGATAATAAAGTATGATATAGGGCCCTAATAATAAATAAACTTCAAATTTATGATTGAAGCCTCACAGAAATGTAATATGCATCACTACAAGATGTTTTTAATAGAAAAATACATGACACTATTGAATAAACTTTCTGAAAAAATCAGCTTCATAATATGCATCAGAAATTTTTTCTACAGACAATAAAATGTATTATATCACTTACATATCAATGTAACAGAATTTGAAATCAACAAGATTTCAATATGAAAATTTGTATGATATGACTTATATGATGCTGAAGTAATTATCTGAAAGAGTTTCTATTGAGATCAATGGCTACTTTGATAATTATTTTTCCTTAAACTCAGCAGATTTGGTAGTTTTACTCACAGTGTCGGCATCTGAAGAGGTCTTCACCAATTGGCCCCTAACATTTCGAGTCCTGGTGGTGAGGCCTTGCATTAGAGCATCTGGTGCTACTCCGAGAAGAGACGCTACAGAGGCTAGCAGCTCCTCTCCAGATCCTGCACCCCCATTCCTCCTTCCACTCCTCCTCCTCCCTCCACCATCCTCCTCATCCTCTTCTTCTCCTTCTTCCTCTTCCCCATCCTCACATTCACCATCCTCTTCCCCACTCCTTGCCCTTGCTGCAGCCCTTCTCCTCTTGTCCTCCTCCTCGTCTCCCTCCTCACCCTCCTCCACCTCTTCTTCTCCCTCCTCACCCTCTTCATCTTCCTCCTGGTCTCCCTCCTCATCACTCGCTGCCGCATGTCTTCTCGACGATCTTTTTCCTCGCCTCTTTTTCCTTCTCCGTCTCTTCTTCCATCCAGAGCTAATACCGTTGCCATTGGACGATGACGTCGAACTTCCACAAACTTCTATGACTTCTATTGCTCTGGACCTACCCTCCACAAACTGGATGTTTCCCAAAAGCAAAACGGCAGACAAAACACGCACAACCTCTAGGAATGGTATGCCTAAAATTCCTGGAGATTAATTATAATGAAAATTTCAGTTTGATTAACAGGGAAATCAATTTTATCAATCATGCACTATCATTATTGATTTTATTCTTGCATGCTCGATCTTTATGAATTAAGAAGATTTCTCTCTGTATTGAATTTATAAGTTTTCATAAATGAAGAAATATGTAAATCACTAAATGAAATTTAAAATATGAATTTCATTGCAAAATTTTTAAAGCTAATTTACACAACAAATCTGCTTTGATTTTTAGCATTGTTTGGAAAAATATAAGTACAAGAGATTAATCATTGCATGGTTCCAAATTGTTCATTGAAAGGTTTTACCATTAGTTAATAAATAAATATTCTTACCTAAGCAAGCTTTCCATGCATGAAATCTTGATGCATCTCTAGTTTCATCCTGTGTGGTGTTTCCTCTATTTAGGTATCTAAGGTTGTGAATACCATACTCTTGAAGACCAAGTTTTTCTGCAAGTAAGGTTGTTTACAGGTCAGTAAATATAACTAATTTAAATATAAATGGACAAGTTCTAAGGGTAATAACTTAAGATAATAGTGTACTTAGTAATAAAATAATTATTTTCTCTTGCTAATCGAAGTAATTCTGTAATATGAACCACGCTCCTATCATGTAACATTCACATACACTCACCTCTTTCTTGATCGGTGAGCCCTGCTAACATTTGATAAAAAATGTGATAGTTCTTTTCTGAACTATCTAGTGGCCTCACTACTCTTGTTTGATCTAGGAAATAGCAGTGAATCTTGGTTCGGTACAGTGATCCATCAGTTACTTGTACCTCGATGAAGTGTCCCTTTGAAGAGAATCAGATTTTTGTGATCAGTGTGATAACCCTTGAAGAAGACTAGGTACTGACATATATTCATATACTAAAGACAAGTATAAATAGATGTGAGCAAATAAATGGATAAACAAGCAAAATAAGAAATAAAGAAACTGTAGACAAATATATGGTTAAAAAATTCCAGCAGCGTGGCCTCAATACTTATAATTGACAAATCACCATAATTTTATTATAATCTATTTTTATAAAATATAATGATAATCCTTTTAGCTCTTTGATGAATGATTGGCATTTTCAGTGAAAAATAAGACTTAAGTTTTTAAAAATATAAAAATTAAATATGAAATCGGAATTAATTTAGATTTGTTATGGGTATATTTATAATCATACTATGAACTTACAATACGACTGGACTCGGGATTAGAAGCTGTACGAGCTGACCCTAGAGATCGAAGTACAGTAAAAGCTGCAGCCAAATGCTTGAATGCATCAGTCTCTGGGCCACCACCAGCAACTTCAAACAGCTGCCTGAGGACCAACATAGACGTGAATGTTTTTCCTGAGCCGCTAGAACCTGCGGGGAAAAATTTATAGGATTTAGTAATCATGACGCCGAGATTAACAAAATATAACATATAAAAACAACTTGCATCAACCTGTCAATCAAATTCGAAATTTATTTCAAAATTGATATTTGAAATAAACATGTGAAGCCTTGCGAAAGTAAAAAAGGAAGCAAGTTCTTTATCTTTAGTTGAAACCTGTTCTTACTTCGAATTATTACCTACGATATAGATCGACAGCCATAGAGTTATTTATAACAATATCTACGTTTTTTGTAATCTATTTTTCAGTATCGGGAAATGATACATATAACGATGCATATGCGTCTGTAACATTCGCACTGTCTATTTCCTTAAAATGAATTGAGTATCTCTCGTTCGCTTTATTACGGACGGTTTTACGTTACTGAAAGAAAATCCCTTGTGATTGGATCGCTGACAGATCTTATTGTTGTGATGTATGATAACTAAAGATGACCTTGGTGGCCACTCAACTTTGGGTGTCTTTGGACCCAAGAATCTACGCCATTATAGTGGGGTTGATGTCCCCAAACAGGAAATCAAGTCCAACAACATCCTAATAAAAGATCCAAGAATTTATGCTACGATAAGCCTTCAACAGCTTTCATCTAGATTTTTTATGATAGTGTTGAAAGGCAGATTCTAAAAAAAATCTCATAGGTTTAGGGGACGAAGTTTCTCACAGTTTCCACTGATTCTGCGATGACCTTTACAGCAGGTAACTAATAGTACTTAGATTCCAGAAATAGGTAGAGTTAACTCCTTTGGGTCAATGTCGTATTACTGTCGAAATGAGGCCAAGAGTTCGTATTTAATACACCAAAATAATTCTATTATGAACGACGATTGACCAGTTTTTTCAGTAGAAAATATTCGCTTCATAATGACAAAAGGCTAAGATGTAACCATTTTGAGCTGAATTATGCACGGCATTATATTGTAGCATACTACTTAATTCAGTGTTTTATTTGAAGCAACCCACATTTTGTTTCTAAATTTATTAGAAGTCGGTTGCGGTTACTATTATTATTATGCACGGTATTATATCGTACCATACTACATAAGTCAGTGTTTTATTTGAAACAACCCACATTTTGTTTCTAAACTTACTTTCGCAAGACAACCTTAAAGCCCCCGTGGAATTTTGACTGGCTCATGAAGAAGCAGGATGGAATTTTAACGAACTTTATATCTTGATTTTTAGAGTCCCACTTCTTTTTGCAGTTGATGTTAAAAGTAAATTCTCTCAATTTGAAAGCAATAAAATTTGCTGAAATATTTGCTTGGGTAACATTTTAAAGAGGAAGACAATTCTTTTATTGCTTCATAAAGGAGAAATATTTCGTGGAATTCGGATAATCAATAAGGGAAGGAATGATATTCATGCTTAATTTGAAGCAACGTTTTGTATAATGGACATGAGATTTATCAGAAAGATAAAACAAAAGATTGTGAAGACAATATTGATACTCTTACAAGAGATAAATATCAAAAAGTTTCAAAATCGATTCATGATTTTAGATACCTTTACCGGTAGCTTGTTTATTTACGTAGCCAACTATTGACTACGTTTGAAAATTTATTAGGTATCAAAAACATAAATAATAATAATGATTTTAGAAGAAAACAAGACCACGCGAAATGAAGTTAAAATACACAGAAAGGGGAGACGAGATCCAGCCCATCGTGTTCCACCGATAACTGGAGAAAATTCTCTTCAACCTCCACCAACAACCAGTTCCCAACCTCCCTTCCGATGAAGACCCGAAGCTCATCATTGTGGGTTTTGTAGACAACGCCTAGGTCGTGTATTTTCTAGCCCAACAACTAAACAACGAAAGCTTACTGTCGATCGTATTAGGAGTCGGTTGCGGTTACTTCAGCTCACCTGAGAGTATGATAGCTTGCGGGTAACCTGTCTCGGATTGCTGCCGCACCGCGTCCGTCACCACCCTTAACAGCTTAGGATCCAAGGGAATGCTTCTGGTGCTGCTCAGCGTCAGCGGGTTGCCGTCATCCCGGTGGCTGTTCACGCACACCAAGATGGGACCCACGTTGGTCTGAAATGAGAACGACATGTTTCGTGAGTGATGACAACGAACACAACATCCTCAAAACTTTACAAACTACCCGACACAATGATGACAACAACCTTTATATGTAAATAAAAGGAGCTGAATGCGTATTCATCCGAACAGGAACCGAAATATATACGTTCCGGTTGGAGTCACGGAAATCGTTTTTAGGTTTTTTTACCTCGCATGATTTAAACCACCGGGGATGCTTCGCATTTCAACTCTTTCTATTGTTTCGCTAGGCAAATCGTTGGAACACCGCGTCAGCTCCCTTTGTTCATCTGCCTCAGATATCATCCAGATTGAAATGACGTAAGAAAACGTGGTAGGCTCGCTGCAGAGGTTTTTTACTGTCTACCTCCAAGGTTAAGCTCCTAGAGAGAGATCGCGATACGTCGACGGAGAAATCCGCGACCCATCCGATTGCGCGACAGCGCTAAAAACGTCGGCTTCGCGGACGTACGCGAGGCAACGATTTTTACCTCGCGACCGTCTGCATCTTCCGACCGCGAAAAAAGAAAAGCGCACAAATCAACGCGCTTACAATGAGGGAAACGTGCCATGTGGGGCTAATTTACAAGCGTCATTTTGCGATGGTGGTGCGGGTCGTCGCAGGCGTCCGGGGAGACCGGCATTCCAACCCATAAATGGTCGCGAGGAATCTGCCCAGTCACCCCACCAACTGGTTCCCTTTCATTCGCAACCCCCTATGCACGGGACTGCGCTGTGTGGTGACAGTCCGTAAGGGGGATGAAAGAACATGCCTCTCATACCAATCTCCCCTCCCTCATCTGAGGAGGTGTTAAGGTGGTCCCGGGAGAAGATTATCACCTCGTGGCGGGAATGTCTCCTGCCAGGGACCGAGAGCGTTCCTTCCCCTCGCATTCTGCACGAGATGTGATCCTTCCCCTCCCCTCCGAGCATTAGATTAGAACGAATAAATACCGAGGAAACGAGGAGTGGAGAAATAGGCGGAGAAGACGAATAGGCGAGGCCTATTACTTTGTCTGCGAGGGTAGACGCTTGCTGCTGCAGAGGTTTCGACCTCGATGGTATGCGTTGACGCGGGTATACATCGATAAATGCGGTGTTTCCTTATGCATTGCGAGATGCCTCTTCCGAATCCATCCTTATGAGATATATTTCTACAATGATACAAATGGAGAGAGTTATAATCAAAGGATTTAGGCTAGGTGCTTCTTATACGAGAATCTGTAATTGGTGGATGGATTAAGCGAAATTCATTGGCATAGAAATAATGATGCTCATTTTCATAAACCACGAAAAAGCAACAGAAGAAAGTTTCTTTTTTTGACTAACGAGAGCTTTTTAAAAAATCTGCGATACGTAATATTATTGAAGGAGGAAAAAGTAATTTATAATATAAAGATATCGATCAAGGATCTGCTCCAAGTGTCTATTTAGTTGTTTAAACGGATTCAAACGCTAAAGATAAATAATATATGTATAAATATGCATGTATATATAAATATGTATATATACATACATAAACAAGTTAACTAACATCTAGCTAGAAAACGAAACGAATGTGTTTTTTATAGCTCAATTTCACACATCCAATTTTCCCATTTTTATTATTCACGTTCATACAAAAAATAAGAAATAAAATTAAGATGGTTATGCAGTCACAATATGAACAACGCAAAAATCAGAACGTCACACCCAATTCCAGACCGACGGACGACAATTAAAAGCTATAAAACGATCGAAGGAAATAGAAGGAAGTCCAAATAACACGGAGATAATCTTATTCTGAAAGGGCATTCCTCAATTTCGCACCGTCCCTGGGCTATTAATATCGATCATTCGTCCTAAAGACATCGCCGAAAAAGTTCTCCTCCTCGAATCATGCACGCGCTCCAAATAAAAAAAAAGAAAAAAAACTGCAGCCTTCGCGAAATGCGTGATTATAGACATTAAAGAGCACCTCGGTACGTCCAGATGATTATCGACCTTCCCCGCATAAGACACTTGACTGCGAAGAAAAACGAAACGTCCGAATGGAAAAATGCCCCGTCCAGAAAAAATAAAAAAAAGAACCTAAACCCCATTTTGAGAGCGTAAATACTTTTCTGTCTACGCATCATCGGTAAACGAGCCTTCACGAATTCCTTCCTTTAATATCGCGTAGCGTTTAGCTGTCACGCGAACATCTTTTCCCGCTTATTACGATGTCTCTCTCTCCGCTTTAAGACGTCCAGGGTATGATGGGTAAACGACCTCCGATTCGTGAGCAGTTTGTTCAAGTTTCGGGGAATAGGGTAGGAAAGGTGGGATTTTTCGTGAGTGCGATGTTCCGGAATTCGTTCCTGCCTTTCACTCATCTCTTCCCGCTGGCATCTTCTGTTACGCTTATCGGTGATTTCAACTCCTGAATCGCGTCCAGAGAGTGCTAGGAATTTCTCTTTCTCCCTGTACCCAACCCCCCGTCGGTGGTTGCTTTCGTACTACAGATCTCTCTCAAGGGCCGATACCACACGTGCGAGAACGGATTCGATTCTACGAGTGTTATTGTTTATTAGGCATTCGATAGTTTTTTTTTCCTTTATTGATTCGATAGTGAGCGCGTGGGGAGATTAATTGCATTATATAGCTTTCCTTCCAATTCAGTTAATGACGATAGGGAGATGGTTTTAAACATGCAGTTCTAGAAGTAAAAACAAATTTTTCCTTCGAGGGTGGGAAGTCTAAAACAATTGTGGTACTTTTTAGAAGCTTTAAGGGAGTGGTAGACAATTTTCTCTTACAATCATCAAAAAGTCATTCTGCAGGGACGAATTACTTGCATCTTGATCGTCAAAAAAACTTCAAATTTAATTTCAATTCAACCTTCTCCTCAAATCTCAGGTATATTGGTGGTACTTTTGAGTCCTCAATTGCCTCTGGGTCTGGTCCTCCCTGTATCCGCAAATGCGTGTCCTCATAAGCCAATCAACTACTTTTTATCCCTTCGCAGATTTCGGGTTGGAAGACATCATTACGAGATTTCCCATAAGGGTCGGGGATGATATTTTCAAAAGAGAGATTGTTGACTTCATTTTAGTAGGTTTGCGGTATTAGTTCCGGTGGTTCGGACCTCCTCGTGTTTCGGCGAGGACGGGATCGGGAGATGGCGGTTTTCCGATAATAAAATATCGTGTGGTTTGGAGGACAGGGGAATGACACGAGTTACTGGATTTCGAAGACTCGAACAAGCTGTGTCGAATTCGATGTCGCTGAATTCGGACGAAAGATGTTTCTTCCGTAAACCGTGCTCCGTTTTTCGGAGACGGAACATGAAAGTGACACGACGGCCATGAACGTTTTCGGAGATGCTTTCGAAATGGAACAGAGCTAATTTTATGGATAACTGAAGTTAACTACTTTTAAAAAATACTTAAAATTAATAAATATTGCGAACGCTTAATGATATAACTACGATGCGTAGTCGCAAAAATATAAACCTATGTTATAGTCATTAAAATCTAAATATGTTAAACAATTTGAGGAAAAACAATATACGTTAATAATATAAGAGGGCTGATTAGTATAAATAAATAGTTAAGAATATATATCTACATTTTCACAGCTCAAAATTTCAGAAATAAATTTTGCATGTACGAAAACTTAAGTAAAATATAATTTATGAGGTCATCTGATGGCATAAGAATATTTCGTTGGGTTAAATTCAGGAAATTATTATAAAATCCAAGAAATCTTGTATAAACTCGAATGGTTACTACTGTATTATATGATAAGTACTATGAAATTAATTTAAACTAATTACATTGTGTCAGAGACCTTTCATAAACAGAGTTGGAGAACATTCACCCATACAGGGAAACATTCGTGCGATGAAAAATTACTCTGAAACATTCACCGAAGTTTAAATGAACGGCATAGTCTCTGCTATGCTCCAGCGACGGTATCAAATCGCTACTCATTTAACTAACGTTTTATTCCTCCACAGCCTCTTTTGTTAAACTCCGCATACATTTTCCAGATGGAGGTGGGAGGGTGGAGATATTAATGCCAGAAACGCTCTCCTCCGAAGGAATATGCGTGCCTCTAGTTGTTATTGTCGGGATTCCGTGGCTACGTCATCGTACACTCTCACATCCATCACTAACCCTTCTTATTTCCAGAGAAGAGTGTTTCATACACGCATTTCGTCCCTTCCATCCATTCTTCATATCTCTCTTCCCATAAACCTGTCTATTTATCCACTCAGCTCCCAGATACTTATACAGTAGACTCTCGATAATTCGAATTTATAGGGACCAAACAAAAAATTCGAATAATCGAGTTTTTCGAAATAGCGAGAGTTCGAATTAAAGAGGGGCTGAAAGTAAAAATTCGAATTGAAGAAAGTTAAATTTTATTTGTCATTGTATAAGATTGTGAATGCTGGTAGAAACAAAAATACATATTATAATAATACATGTGGATCAATTTATTTATTATAAAAAAGTTGTATAATTTGTTCATAAAAAAATCGGTTATTTTCGGTTGGGTCGCTTGGTTGGCTGCAATCTGGTCCACAGCATTTTCCAAAGTGCTCACCGCTTTAAACACACAACCAGATTGGATATTATCCATTTCGGACTGTTCGAAAAAACGACGCAACCCTCTTAAAAAAGATTGCTTCCTTAGAAGACACCATCGGAACATCGTCGTCTTCATCTTCACTGTCAGAAATCTGTTGACCAACCAGAATTGACTGTTTCATAATGTCTTCATCAGACAATGTACCCGCTGTGACAACATCATTAATTAATCAACATATTAACATAATCGCTAAAAGTTATGGGAACTTCTGGAAGTCTGTTCCAAGCACTCTTCAGCTTCAGGATAGTTGATAAGGTAGATGCCGGAATATTAAAACGAAGAGCTATATCCTTCTTTTTTCTCCTTCTTCAACAGCCGCGATGACTTGTTTCTTTTTGGAGAGCGACAAAGACTTATAACGTACAGGGTCCATTTTAAGGCTGAAACTGCACTAAAGCATTTCAGGGGTGGTGTAGCATGAATCATAGACATTGGAGGGAGGCAAGTTCTTGGAAAAATTGCCTCGACACTTTCCATGAAATGAATAATTTTTCGAATTGTGGAGTGGGCCGGTCTAGCTTCACTTCGAATTATCGAGGGGACCAAAATACATTGATTTTCTTCGAATTATAGAGGTTCTCTCGGGGGACCGAGGGTTTTCTTCGAATTATAGAGGTTTTCGAATTACCGAGGTTCGAATTATCTAGAGTCTACTGTATATAGAAACAATGACCGCTTCGAATTTGCATGTTTAATGTAGTAAGCGCGCGCTGGACGGGTTAGAGTGAGCAAAACGCCAATGTTTGCGGTCACTGGTTCAAGGGAAATTGAATTCCACCGCATGAAAAATTCCTCATCATATCTATGGTTTAAAGTATTTTCGCACGAGTATGGCACAGCGAATTTCCCTAAATGTTATAATTAGATACAAGTATAGGCCATTATTTTAGAATGGACTCTTTTCAGACATTGATTACAACATACTTAATATGAAAAGCAGCAAAGATAGAGAGTGAAACATAACAAAATACAATTCAGACAAGAAGCATAAGATGACATATAATGTAAATTTCTTAAAATAAAACCACACTTAAATATTATTAAATGTTTAATTATGAATACATATTTATTACGATTGCTATTCAACGTGATTTCAAGTGATAAAATTTAATTTCCAAAGGGGGTTGTATTGATTGTTAATACCAATACCTGATAAAGAGGGACTATATAAAAAGATTCCACCGATAATTTTTTAAGCCCAAGTAACAAATATCAATAAAAGACCAGTGTAATCAATTTAGATATTGGGGAATATTGAAGATTACAATAAAATACAATTCAACAACCTTAGAAATAGACATACGATTTGAAATATTCGATAAATATTTGTGTTATTGGTCGATATCACTGCATGGATAGCTTATTTAGCTATACGAGTACTTCGTATTTTCTTTACCTACGCAATTCTGATGAATAAAACGTTTCACCATACTTTTACCAAAAACCGTTTGTAAACAATTAGAGCAATTTAAGCCACTTAAATGATTTAATGAATGTTACAAAAAACCACTCTCCTTGAAGAATCGTCTTCTTAAGTCAACAAAAGTAACGAATTCCCACTGATCCCCGAAAATACGACATCGCTTTAAAAAAGTCCCTCGTTCTTCTTAACACCTTTTGGATCTCGAAGTGACTCTGTGGACACTTGGTGGACACTTTTCCACCTTAACCGTACATTACTTTCTCAGCAGCTCGCCTTAGTGACGCCACCTATTTAACGAATCATTCATCGGAACGCGAAAGAATAAATAAACGTCGCCCGTGTTGGTCCGCTCGCATTGGTCCGTTCTCTGGTGAGACCCAGAAACTCTATCCCCGTATCACTCTAAATGGATTTTATGCTTATGATTGTCCAACGAGCTCCCATCCCCATTTTGGAACCCCCTTTTGACCGAAAAATAAATTCCACTCTCCTTTTGCCCAATCCTTCTTCCCCGTGTTTTTCCGTATCGGGCGTTGAAATCTCCACTTCGAGAATTTCCCTCCTTTCCAAAGATTTTCAGAAGCGTTAACACTTCCGATCGCGTCCTCAAAAATATTTCCTCTCCGTTCTTTACCACTATTTCTTCGAGTGCTAAAACATCCAGTTCCTCTCTCTCCCCTCTTTCACACGTTGGAATTCGTGCTTATTCCGTCTCCTTAAACAAAAAAATCCTTCCAATTCCCTCCCTTTTCTATCCGTCCCCCGATCCTTTCTCGCCCATCTTTTTTTACCGTCTTTCTTCACCTCACTCCCGTCCTACCCCGTGAAACCTTCCCTCTCATTTCATTTCGCCGTCTTTCCTATTTCCCTTCCCGACTTACCTGTCCCTCCCATTCAGCCCCCCCTCTTCGCCTCCCCTCACCTTTCATAGGCTCTGGAATGCGAGGAACCGGTTTTCTTTTTAGTCGGTGGCTCTTGAGGGTGGCACATGAGAGGTGGGGAGGGAGGCAGTCCTCTCTCCCGCCTCCAGCTCGCTGTTATCTCTCCAACCCCCTCCCGCCGCACCCCCATCCCGTTTAATTTATTCACCGCCTGCTACTGACCCCCTACCCACGCCGAGACGCGCGCACACACGAACGCGTATACGAGGCCTCAGTGTCCCGGAGGAAGGGCGTCTGCAGGAGCCGTTGACGACCGCGCCTATTTCGCCCTCCACCGAATCCTCTTTCCGCGTTTAAAAAATCGTTCTTTCCGCACTCGCTCCATTCCGCACCGTTTTCTGCATCTATTCCGGCGGTCCCCGCACCTCGGAGGAACCTTCCGACATCCACAAGCTATTCCCCGGTTCGTTTTTGCCATCCGCGGAGGAATGTCGTACGCTTCCATAAAGGTTAGGTCACAGACGTAAGTACTTTCGGCTTATATAGGATGCGTCTCACACACGCTATGAAAAAAAGACACGAGTTACGACCATCCAAATGGATGTCGAGTTTCGATCGGGTGCCTCGACGTAATCGCACGTCTCAGAAATGCAATCTAGTAGGATAAGAATCGCCCCGCCCTCGCATCCGACGTAATTATGACAAATAATGTCGATCATGGAGCAAACCGAAATACCTCGACCTACTTTACTAGGAAGAAATATCGGCTGTAACGGCTCTTTCCCATTTTTTTCACCCGCAATTTCCTTCGCGTCCAGATCGCTGACTGATTGGAAAACCCGTTCGCGTGCATGCTTGATTTGAGTCATAATGTGAAATTTAAAAGTCTCGATTATGGCGTATTCTAGTAGGCTGACTGCTTCATCCATCTTTAATAGAACAGGTGTCTTGCGCTGGTTCTTAAGCGCCTTGGCTCGAAAGTAACGGACTTGTGCTTCGAATATAAAAAAATGAATGTTTCTGTCCCCGCGTAGATTTATTTCAGCGCGCGCTGAAAAATTCGCGAAAGGTTCCCGTTCCGGAATTACGATCGGTTATACAGCATTATTTAGAGGACATAATATCGCAAAAAAATCATTTTAATTCGTGGTATATATTAAATTTATATCTCTCCCGTAACTCAGAGTGTAACCGCTATATTTTTATGTCGAGATCGTACGTAAAAGCTGACGAAACGCTTGTTGAAATTATAAAAAAAGAACAACTCGTTCGTGCTCGTTTGTTTGAGGTCGTCAGCGGTATATAAAGAAGAGATTAAACGCATGTACCGCCGATGGATATCACATTTTCACACTCGTTTGCTAAATCATCGGCATATATCTCCGACGTCTAAATTGCGAACCCCTTTTCCGATGACTTTTAACAGTTTTTCTTCGCCGCCGTGACCAATCAATCCATTATCGATTGGACCTTTTTTCCACATTATATCGTCGATTTCCCCGGATAACGTATCGCTCCTCCTCGGACGCGTATTGCAGCTTCGCTTTGTTCGACCGCATTCGCAATCCAGCCTTAATTAGTCCCTGCGAACTACTACTCTCGATTTTTTTCGCCTCGGAGGTAATTCGCTGCGTTATTTTTTGTTCCATTGCACCAACTCGCGAGCTCAAGAGAAGAACTATTCCAATTTTCCAGTTTGCCTCCTCTAGATTCCTCTAGAAAAGCTTTCCTTTTGGAGAGAAATTCCAGCCTAAGTACATAAGGATGATAAATTATAGTATTTGCATCTCATAATATTATGTACTTTGCGATCCAATTATCGAATCATTATTGAGTGAAACGTAAGTATTAAAATATATATCCTCTGTTGTTGTATTTTATTTTTATATCGTTTCATATTAAAACATCATTATTTTTAATTAAAAGTCGCTGTCGATGATTCAACGTAATGGATTAACTGAATGTAATCAAATACTAAAAAATAAATAAATTTCAAAAAAGCTGATAATCTTCCCGAAAATTTTGTTCTGATCTCTAATCTTTGATTTTTCTCTATACCTATATCAATGGCCAAATAAATATTTCATGGAATAAAGCTTTCTAAGACGCATTATTATCATCTTCCTTCTTCAACACCATCGGTGAAAACCAGAATGCAACATATTTCACCAGAGAAAATACATAATTCGTAAAAAATGCAATTTCTAATATTTCCAAAAGAACAAGAATATTTTTCTCTAAAGTGCTATTCACGTAGTCAATGAAAATTTTCCCTATTAAACCTGAACGGTTGTATAATCTAGAACAAGAATGCGATAAATTAACAAAAACTTTCCTTTATTTACCTCCATCGTCGCGGAATATTTTTCTCGAAAAGCAAAGCAATTGTACGAGAATTTGGTCAGACATTCTCGTGGTAAGTGGAAAAATGAAAAGAATGTTGTAAACGGTGTCCTTTGACATAATTTTGCGCAGCTCACTTGCCAGATGGACAGCAAAGGATGCCATGAAAAGGTTCTATTCCTCTCGAAGCTCTAAAAAAAAACTTCTTCTAACACTTAAAATACATGCGTAACCAGAGGAAATAGTCATCAAACTTGAAAAAAAACTGATGCTAATACTTTTTACTTGTACAAATATCGTATCGAGGTAGTAATAGTCGATGAACACGGGAGGGATGGGAAACTAACGATGTAATTAAGGTTCGTGGAAGCAGAATTTTCTACGAGAAACACAAATGATGTAAAAAATGCAGGAACGTGGATATGTTAACGAACGCAGAGTTTACAGTAAATTGAAAAGGGGGAGGAGGTGAGAGAGAGTAATGTATCTAAAGAGATAGGAATGGAAAATTGGTAGTGGGAGTGAAATGGAGAAAGATATTCATTGCAGTATGGAATGAAACAATCGGAAAGTATGGAGATAAAAAAAACCTATTTGAGAGGAGAAATTCCAGTCGTGTAACTTTCATTTAACGAGGTTTAAACGGGGAATTTAAGTATGTTAGTCTTGGAATTCGCTCGATAATTAAAAATAATTGAATGAATTAAACGAAATTTAATGTATTCATAAGATCAACATTTCTGCCTTCCACAAAATGATATTTATTAATAAAAGATGTTCAAAATATTACGTATATTATTTCTGCGAAAGATTAAATGGTCATTTCCTAATCCAAATCCGAATATATTGAAGGATAAGTCTGCTCATCTCAATCAGCAATTTGTCGGTTAGATTAGGAATAAAGGGACTCAATTGTAAAAACAAATATACAGTACAATGTAAAGTACAATAGTAGTTTCAAAAATTTATAATAGCTGTAGATTTATGTGCCTCGAATACTGGAGTATTAAATGGCCTTCAACGTAAGCTTCGAATATTATATCTGATATCTTTGTTGAAATAATAAAAAAAATTAAAATATATTCCAAGTTATATATTCCTCTACCGTAGCTATAAACAAAAATTGTGGAAAAAATGAATCAAATAAAAATTTGACATTGATCTTAATTTGTGGAAGATACTCCAACGATATGATAAATAATGTGATTTCTTTAATTTTCTTTATTCGATTTAAATATGACTTTGAAATTGTTAGCGGGCATAGATAACCATAAAATTTTAAAACTATATACTATACCTAGTAAAAAAGTGTACTTTTAACCGAATATATGATATAATTATAGGTATAAAATAAATTTTACATAAGACTGAATACAAACCACGAAGCTGGAATAAAGTGTACCTTTTCTTAAAGCAAAACACATCGTTTTAACTCTCTCGGAAAATTAGACAAGAACTTGGTAGACAGAAAAATAGGTGAGATGCAAATTACATCTTCATTTCCGTTGGAGGGTCTTCTGAAGTAGGAAAGAGCTATAAAGAAAGCAGTAAACGAGAGAGAGAATGCAAATTCAAGAGATATCAAGTGTATTGTCTATGCTTCCTCAGTTGGGCGTGGCACATAGAGCGTGGGCGATATTCAACAGTGCGATTACTTCTCCTCGGCACTTGTACAATGGACAGAGACGCCCTTGCCATTTCATGCCAATGCTTTGGGGAATTTAGCGATGTGAAGGAGCGCACAACATTGAAATTACTTCTGAAAAACGTCCTCTATAAAAACATGTTGGAGACACAATATTCTACCACTAAGACCTCTTAGACCGAGAGCATCAAGAGCATATTCTTACGATGAGAGGTTCTCGTATTTATAGACGCGGCAGGTTCCAGACAGGCAGGAATACTTTTTATCGTCCGAAGTACTACGTTTATTTCTAGATTTTTCATTTTTGATTATTTTCAAAGAGTAAAGATATCATCGCCACAATAAGATGCTTTGGTAACTCTGTAAAATATATATTGCGTATAATTTTTCCATGAAATCTTCCAAATAGAGACTCGTAAAATAAAACCCAATAATCTACTTACGGTTTTATAGAACGATTCGAGAAATATAAGTATATTTACCTTTTTCAAAAGCATTTTTTTTTATATTCTGTTTCATAGTCTTATATTACTGATAAGTTGCACATATATTTTATATAAAATGATTATTCTAGAGACCAGAAAAGCAAGTCTGCCCTCTTATGACTCGGAAATTATATTGATAAATTGAACAACGATGTTTACAGTGCTTGGGCGACTTACATATTCCTTATAAATAATAGCATCCCATCTATCTAAAAATTGCCGTAATAATTAAAACCATTATTTACTATCCTTCACCGCGAAAGCTGAAAAAGAGGTACTACTTATTTAATGGAGCATTTCCAGCAGTATTCATTAATTCTTGCGTCGAAAGTACTTTTAAATCCCTCGGAGCTAAGAATCTAACGCAAAGCGAATGGTTGCGTGGTAATATACCCACGCTTTTGTTTTAAAGAATGGCTCGGAGAGTTTTAGTAAATGTGCGTGTATCCCGGTTTTATGATGTGCTAAAAGGTCAATCAATTTATTACCTCTAACATGACTATCTAAGACGCAACGTTAAGAACACACCCGTTTTAATTTACCTTTACTCTTTAAAATGGATTCTGATGTTAACATGTTACTGAAAATAGGGTAATATATTTAAACTCCCATTATCATAGATATGTTTCCCCCAGCTCCCATTTTGGAAATAAACCAAGAGGAAGATTTTTATTCATTTAAATCAAATAATATTTACTTAGATGGTTGAATTAATTAACGACAGATTGTTTCCATTTGATCTGAAAATTTTCCATAAACTTGGTACTATAAAGTAATATTTGAAATAAGTTTTCTTTTTTAATTCCACACGCCTTGTAATAATGAAAAGAATGAATGATTAAAGACCAGTCTAATCTTTCAAATCAATCATCAATAGCTAGCAAAAGATTAAGATAAAGGAACAATAAAAATTGGGCTCGAGATGAAAGATAAGGGACGAGTTCGTTCGTCATCAATATCTTAATACCGAATCATCACACTGATGAAAAGTAATGATTTAAAACAAATGCATCACTATGAGATTATGAGTTATAGTTCCATAGAATTCCTCGATATGGAATCTGCATAAATGCATCTACATGTTCATACCTTATCAACTCCAACTTCGCATCCAACCACAAAATTTTTTATATTACGAACGAAATGCGAAAGATTCGATTTGAGTACATAACGTAACGGGAATGCCATCCGTCCTTATGCTGACATTAATAGTCCCAATATCCCCGAGACAAACAACCATCTTTTTTATTTCAAACCCACTTCAAAAATTTGACGTGAATTTAAGTGTCCACCCGCCCGAGGGAGTTCCCGAAAACCGCTTAGCTGATTCACGACTCGAAAAGCGTTCGTCATGATTAAATCGAGCGAAAAATCCACCTTCTTTTTTACCTTCGAGAAATAAAGAGAGAAAGAAAAAAAATGGGATATGCTTCCAGGAAACTAAAACGCCACCATTTGGTCCAGCCACATACTAAATTCTTAATCAAACTCGCTTTTGGATCTCATTCGGTGTTGAGGTAAGGAGAGCTATTGCCCAAAACAGTTACTCGTCCCTCTCTCGGGAGAGAAGGACGTCCTGCCAAAGCGACTGGTGGTAAGTGGGTGGAATCCGCGTAGGCGTCAAAAGAGAGTACAGCGTGCTTATCTCCACCCACCGCAAGACCATCTCCAACGGAGTAAAGGCCCCTCCTACGCAGCATTCTCTCCCACGGATCTACCTTCTGAGAAATGTGCTTTTCACTCTCGCTTATCCCATTCGGTCACATCTCCCGCAGATAACGTCCGCTTCTTACGAGTAATTGATTTGGGCATTCTCTAGATGGATCTAGGCACGTTCTGAAAATTGGATCCCCGGCGTCACCTCCACCATTTATAAATCCCGCGCTTTGTGAGAGATGAGAAATTTTCAACAGGACGCTTCCACGACTCCACGGCTTCGTGACTTGCATCCCTCGTCTTTTTTATTCGCTCCGCAGATAAGGACGAAAACAAATAGTGAGCACCGAGTAAATAATGGTTTTAAAAAGTTTTGAGAGAAATATCGTCCGGGAGACTTTGGGGAGGTGAAATTCAAACGGATCGTGCTTTTAGCAAAACATGAGGAGCGTTCTCCATCTCCCGAAGGAAGAATTTAGTTCCTTCCTTTCCTCTCTCACGATTTCTGCATACTGGAGCGCTCATTTGACATGGAGCTATTTGTGCGAAATTAACAGAAAGCCCTTGATGCTTTGCCAATGAATGGAAGCGTGGCTTTTTTAAAGAGAGTGAAGATTGAAAAGGTTCGTTTGTTCGTTGTCTAGGAAGGATCTCGATCTATATGCAGCGAGGGAGGGGAATGTTGTACTATAAGTTTGCGAAGAAAAGTCCTTCTCATTTAATTCGTTGGCCGAGAGATAAGTGAAATTGAAATTCTCGCTCCTCCCGATAAATATTCAACGAAATGCGAAGAAAAAAATTCTCTTTTGAGTTTGGAGTAAGCCGTGTTTAGAAAAATTCCTTTCTTCATCTCATTTTCACAGGAAATAAAAGATCCTTTATTTTCCGATTGCTTTAAACAACTTAACTTTACTAACTCTACTTTAACTTAACTTTAGAAAGGTAAACAAGTGAAAAATAGCGACATGATTGGGACTCGAACCCAGGTCTCCCGCTCTTATCTTATCAATCAATACCAACATCTTTTGTATAGATATTCCTTTTTTATATAGAACTGAAATGTAACTAGGTTCTGTAGGAAGAAACCTTAATATTTATCGTAGAAAAAATCTATGGAAGAGCTCCATAACTTGATAACGAATCAAAATTAAATATTTCACTTTCTTTTCAGGGTCAATAAAAATAAATTCCTAACGAAAGAAAACAATCAAAGGGATGATCATATCTCTCGTAAGGTTTAATTCACAATAAAATAATTTCACCAAATTTGGGTTTATCAATTAATATCAATACCCAACGGATGCAGTAAAAATCCACGCGGAGGAGAATCACACTAATCTCCACGGATTGATCGGATTCCGCGATGTTTAGAACTCGCTTTAGAGAGAGAAGCCATTGTATCCGAAATGAAAATCAGCGTTAACGGTTTCCAATCCGCGGAAGCGGTATTTCCAATTAATCGAAGCTTTCCGATGCATGGCGCCAAAGATGCACAAAGTCTCCAGAAAGGAGGGAGATGCTTCGAAGAGCGTTGAACTTTCCCGAGCGAAAGACTCGGATGCCATTGTTATGGCTGCGACTCTGTGCACTTTATCAGACCATCTCTTGCCCCTTTCCACGGGAGGAGCATTCCAGTTATTCCTCGCGCCCCAAAGAGCAACGGAATTTGTCTGCAAAAACGCTCTCAGGGGGCCCATGGAAATCGTCGATACGAAAAGCCTTCAAAGAGAGAGAGCCCATAAAAGAGACCAAGATTTCGGAATGCGTCCTCCCGCCGTTTCATGTCTTGGGACACGTTTAACCGGTGAGATAGCTCAGTAACTTCTTACGTTTATAGTTACCACCCAGGCTCACGGAAGAAAGGTACGGACGGCGAGGGAGGCTTCGAAGCACTGAGTCACGGAACCCACGCCCATATTGCATCATGAGAGTGCCGTGGCCACGTTCTCTATTCCTCTAAAAAAAAGATTCACTCCCTTCCCATCTTCCCATGCATACATCTGTCGGATTTTGTCGCTTTGCAAGTCATCCGTTCCAAAGCTTTACGATTGAGGGAGGAACTAATCCTAAAATCAATCTTCGAAGCCAGAACTGCGGTTCGGATACGTTTACTTTCTTATTTCATCCCTCTTATTGAGGGTTAAATGGAAGAGAAGAATCTCGGTCTCAATTTTAGCCCTTGATAAATACGATTTATTATTATTATTATCTACATTCGATTATTTCGTTGAAAATAAAAGGCTGATATCGTCTTGAAAAAAAGAAGTACCTCTTATAGCAAAGAATGAATTACGATTCTTATTTGCAAATACGTTGAGTTGTATATTGTATATTATGTTGCAATGGGTTTCTTGATAACTCAATTTGATTAAGACTCATTCAATTTTTTCCAAGGCATTTGCTCAGAAAGTATATTTTTTCTATTGACAGACTCAAAGAAATCATAATAAAAACGCTCGCTTTCTACTATTTTCCATTTGGAGACACTTTCGAAAGGTTGCGTTTTTACTGCACTGATATGGGACGGATTCAAAAAACTTTGCAAAATTAAATTATTTTTAATATAACGCGGTCGTCGTCAAGTTTAATTGGTTCAAACAAATCTGCTTACACATACTGTCCAAGAGGGATGATGATAATGATCCAAAAAAGTATCATACGATAAGCCGAAGAAGATGCTTGAGTTCGAAGAATAGAGAATATTTTAACAGAATTCGTATGATTAGAATAAATGAATATATTTACGTAGAATTTATAATTTGGGAATACGAACAGAAAAATGAATTCTGACCGATTAAAATGTACCAATTTATGTCCTGATATTCATTAAGCTTTAAATAATGAGCATCTTATCCCATAGATTACGAAACTTCAACTTGAGTAATTTTCTAGTACACTTAGTTGGATACCTTGGAGAGTTAAAAAAAAGACCAAAAATTTGGAAGTTTCTCGAATAATAAACAATAAATACTCACGTAGAATTGAGAGGCGCAGAAACGCGAATGCAGACACCTGATGACCGCGTCCTCCGTGAGTGGCCCTGGTAAGTGGATGAGGTCATCAATATCTGCCGTGGAGGCGCTGGGGACAGCACATCTTGGGGCGGATCCCGGATTGGGTGCGGTGCCGTGCTGGCTCTGGTGCAGGTGGGAAGGATGGGCGCCGGGGGGAGTGGCTGGTGCCATGGCGGGTGCTGGGCGACCCATTAGAGGGCCGCACCCGGCACCGCTCCTGACTCCTCCTCCGGAAAGGTGTAGCCTGCTCTTCGAGTCTGCACAAAGAAAATACAGTCGAAGGTTAAAGTCGACCGATAGGACACCAGAAGTTTAACTTACAAAAATGCTGATTCAAGACCGATTGGCTTACATTACGAAAGTGGAAGTGTAAGTGCATGTTGAATTTACTACTGGTATCATTTTTCTTCAATCATTATATTCCGTTTTGAGCAATTAAAAAGAATTTGCCTAATATTTGAGTGATTAGATGTTTTCTAGGTTCTTGTTAATTTTTACCAATGATAATTTAGCTTCTATTAAAAAAATTGCATTTAACGAATTGGTCACTTTCTTGGAAAATAATAGAAGGGTGTCTAACATTTTTACTGAATATATCTCCTTCGATAGATATGGGAATTTAAAAAGTTATGTTCAATATATTATTTGGAAATATTTTTAATCAGGCAACATAAAACTCAATTCATTCTTAATCACATTTATTCATGTCTGATAACGTACGTGATCCATCATAATTACTCCCCGATTGATTTTCGTATTTGAGATAATTTGCTATTGATAATGTATCGTCTTCAGGGATACAGTAAAAATAGATTCAAGGGAAAGGATGAGGTTTACCTAGCACGAAAAGTCGTGCGGCTTGGGAAACTCTCAAGGAGAAATGGATGTGAAAATAGTCCGGGACTCAAACCCGGATCTTCCACTTTCCAAACCTATGAAAAATACATTAGTTGAGAACAGTATGATAGTAAGCAAAGTATGACCCAGAACCATCGAAGAATGGGAAAAAAGGAACGAAAGCATATACGAACCTTCTGGTGAGAGATGCAGGTTTCCGAGGTTGGCGACGCCTCCGTGGTGGCCTCCGAGGTGCGGATGGTGTTGAGGCGCCCCGTGAGGGTGGTGGGCGGTGCTACCCCCTTGGTGTTGGCCCTGCGATGGCGCATTGGCACCTCCTGGCTGCGAGACGTGCAGCCTGTTGCGAAGCGTGACTAGCTCCGTGCTGAGGCTTCGCAGCCGCTGCTGGAGGTGTACGGCCTCGTTGGAGGAAGAGGCGTCTGCGAAAGGAAAAGTGGACGCCATCTTGAGTTTAGAATTCCCTTTTCGACAACTTTTCGATCCTAGCGACTTCACGGTTTTGCCACATTTTCTACGGATTAGTTCCTTCGACGCGCGAGGATCGTTCAATGAGGTAAAGATTCGTTGCAGACATAGCGCGATCTTGAGATAATTCATTTCTGCGCTTTCACCGATGATGGTAAAAAAATAAGGATTAAATCGAGGCTGTTCTGTCGAGGAGATCACGTACTTTTAACTCTTTTCGCCGACTTAACGTAGACTTAATCGAAAGCGCTCGTTATTTAGAAGATCAATCTGCATTCTTCAAATTCTTAATATATACTATTTTTATGTGAAAAAAGACGCATTTTTGCAAAGCCTCGTTCCAAAATCCAAAGCCAAAAATCGTTGGCCAAGGTAAATAGTAAAACATTAATGCAATTTTAATGATAATTTTAAATGGAAGAATGTCAAGATAAAAGTTTGAAATTATTTAAATTAAAACAAACAAAACGTTAAATTTACGTAAAAAATTAAATTTTATACAAATATAGCGTAGAAGACGATAAATATTATTGGTAAACTTAAGATCAATATATCAATAACTTATAATAGATATAATAAATATCAAAATGTTATTATTCGCGTATATATGTTCACCATCATTACACTCGTGCGAGAATAAATGCCAAGATGCATACTGTACAAAAGGTTATTCATCTAGCGACTTTTCACCTTAGAGGAATCGGGAATTAAGGTGGTATTCTCCATCGAGTTTAGCTGACTTCAAGGCTATTGCGTCATCCAAGGGAAAAGTCACCTCCAATCAGAGGGTGAAATCACATCTGTACTAACTATTTCGTACGTGTAGATTTCTCTGAAAAACAGTGTTGACAAATGGAGCCATTATAAAATTTCTAAAAGGGGTTCCCCTTTAAGTGGTGGTTGAAACGGAGCGAATTTCACGCGAATAGTAGAAGATCCATCCTCGGTGGTAATCGAGGGCAATTTTTTTTTAGTGGAAGCGTTTGATTCATCGTCATCATCAGGCACTGATGGGCAAGGCGATATTGATTTCCACGGATACACCACAAGCATTCAGCCCCGCCGCCATGTTCTGTAGCTCACCGCAAACAATTCTCATGGTTGCGGCTTAAAAGGGGGTTTTAAAACACGCGTTCATCGTCCCACCCCACATCTTCCGAACCTCACGCACTATGGACAACTCGAGTGCCGTCCCCACGTCCGGATACTAATGACTTTCCACCCTTTCTGGGAGATCTTGTACGTGTCCGTTCGGATCATCCGAGGGGAAACACTTCTCAATCTGATGGAGCCCAATCTTGCATACCAGTTCATCTTCGATCGTATCGATTTCCTTCTTATTAGATCGACAAAATAGGCGCACTGTATAGTTCTCTCTTCTAAAAACGAACGCTACCTTTCCTTTTCGCATTTCGTTTCGCATCTGTTCGGAGATCGAACTGGGATGCCTCTTGGGTCGAAGATTCGTATGTGGGAATATTGCGATTGCACGTTGAAAAAAAAGGAAATTCGATTTGTAGCTTTCGTGAAATCGCGGAAACTTGAATGAGTGTACTCACTCGTGTATGAAATATTGTTTTAAGTATTCTAATTTTAATACGTTTGAATTGTTAGGACGAGAACTTTTGAAAATTATGTGGTTGATAACAATCAATTACGTGTCTATTTATAGAAAAACGTATCAAGGAGAGGTATAAATATAGCAGCCATATTCTCTTACCGAATTCTGAGTATAACTTTATTAATTAATACAAAATAAATGAATAAAATACATAATTTAAGTAAGTGTAATGCTATGATATTATTCTAGCTGCATATGTATGTAGTTCTGTCCTAAATATACACAAAATATCCAACGAGAACAATAAATAACTTCCTGATGATTGAAAGGTAAAACTCAACGAATGCTAACCCATTTTAAAAATTTACGTACGTTTACGATCGCAGCTGAAAACGTACATGGAACAACAATATTGAGACACGAAACTCTAAAACGAACGGCTTCGCAAGGGGTAATAATAACTCTTTACGTGAAAAAGGACGTGTAAGTACGAGAGTGAAGTTTTTAATCCATTTACGTTCAGACGGCTCATTCAGTTCACGCTGAGGAATGACATATTGAAAAGGCAAATGAAAGCCATACATTAATAAATAGGTGATACTAGTGATATAGTACGATATGAATTTCTTTCGCATGCGAAAGACGGTGCCACGTTCGGTTAACTTCACAGAGATAAGTAAGGAGGAAAGAGGCGGAGGTGAAAGGAACTTCGAAGAAACATTAATTTAAAAGCAAGAGACTATAGCATTACCTCATTAGGAAACCAGACACCCTCGCATACTCCAGGTTACCTTCGGAGTCTACGACCTAAGGGGATTAGACTCTATCAATCAATACCTTTTCTTCCAGGACATCTAGCGCCTAACATTTCTTTATTTCAGTCCCCGCTGTGAGGCTGCATATTTATATACGTCCAGAATGAATAGAGACTAGAAATTTACTTCGGAGCAGAACCTTGGGTTTGAATAGATTTTTTTCGAGAGTTTTATAAATGATTTTTTTTTTCAGAGAATTCAATGCTGTGACACGAATATAATCTAGTTTAATTGCGCATAACTTATATCCACGTATACGTTTCGTTGCGTCACCCAACTGATAAGTTTTAAAGTGCTTTCAAATCTTTTTTTACGCAATATGAAAGACTGAATTATAATAGAATCTTTCTAAATAGAAAGCAACCGAAAATTTCACGAAATGTGAATTGTAATAGAGATGAACAAATCGTCTCAATTTTTGTAATGAATAATCTAAGAGAAATGATAAATACGAAAAATGGATTAAAGTTCATGCTACAGTTACAGGATCAGGAGAAAAAGTAATCGTTTTCATTTTAATTTGATTTTGTTCCTCAACTGTAAGGGTAAGAAACTACTTGAGAAAACAATTTAAACTTGAAAAGAACAAATATGAATAACATCGGACAGAAGAAGATATTTTTTTCTCTCTTATCCTCGAATAATTAAATTTACATTTTCGTAAAAAAGCTTTCAAATTTTACAAAAAATAAACATAAGGGAGCAAATACCAACATGGGACTCGAACCCAGGTCCTTCAGTTTTTGGGCAGTCCTGCTAGCAAACTACATTCGTATTCTATACCTTGCATACCATCCTTGAACGTGGTAGACCTGGGTTCGAGTCCCAGTCATGTAGCGATTTTCCATTCCTATAAAACATTAATATTCAAGTCGCACGAACTCAACGCGTAAATTGATATCCCTTTACTTTATCCTACTTAAATTTTCGTTTGGAGAGTAAATGGTTGAATGGTATATCTATCGAGTAATTTAAGTATTATTAAAATTACATTAAAACTGCAAACAAATATGACGTATTCGTAAATACTTCCGAGGATATATTGTTCACTGGTACTCCTCGGTAATGCCTATTTCCCGAGATATTTAAAACACATCACAAGGAACATATTCCCAATAAGCATTCGTCTCATTTACTCTCAACTCTCCGTCTTTCAAAGCGAGAAGATATCGTGCGCAGAAATTCTCCTCGATGGGGAAGTTCCATTGTTGTTTTACAGCCGCAACCGGGGGTTTTCTTTCCCTCATCGGCGGTCCATACATCACGCACTCTGCGGGCAAATGGCCACGAGATGTGGAAGAAGCGCGAGTGTTAATTAAGGAAGAGGATATAAAAAGAGGGGTGGGAGTATTCTCCTCGGCGCAGGTGTTCGATCTTCTCGAATCACAGGGCGGTCACGTGGTCGTGCGGACGGAGATGTGTTATCGTGAAGGGAAGGGCGTTTGAGGGTCGCTTTTAGCATGCGAACGAAATTGGGTTTTGCGAGGGTTTCGATTCGATTAGTCGAAATGTGGTTCTCCATTGCGGAGCTGCGGTTGGTTCTGCCGAAGCAGAAGAATGAACGTCGACGTCCATGGGAATCCGCGATGGATGGAATTACCGTGAGCACACCGACTCGCATCGTTCCATTCACATTCAAATTTGAAAAATATTTGAGAATGCGGGATCGCGGTCTTTCGTAGAAGGACATGCTAATGTAAACAAAAGATCTCTTTACACCTTCGGAGACCAATGCAAACCTCTAACAAAACCACAATCTATAGCGAGGTATGCTGCCGTAATATTTGCGGAATTATCTTTCATTTCCATTGATAATGTTACGAGAATACGTCAAAGGGTGTAATTCGGTGTGTTTCGATAAATATTAATAACGTAATTTTTTACGAATTAAATGATATAAAAGTTAATTTTTGTATTGATTGACGCTGTTGTAACGAAATTTTATAGAAAAGAAGTTGTAAGATCTTTGGAGGACCTGAGGATTCTGATGTGAATATTCATTCCTAATTCCAATCGTTGATCCTTAATTAATGACGATTCGTTTTTAATTGTATAAATTTCACCGTTGAATAGGTTTCTTGCTATATTTAAGGGAATGAGAAGTTACTCGCTATTCGTAATTTCCAATATAAAATCGTGATATTGAATTGAAATCAAAGAAACTGTTCGCGCCTCTTCGGACAGCTCATTTTCGATGTTTAAAAAATCAAGACCCAGATTTTATTACCTCGATGTATCATATTCTTTTAATGTAATACCATTTAATTCAACATCAATATTCCTTAATGCCAATAAAATACGGATGCGAATTTAAATAATTTTACGAGGTATAGAACTATTACAGAAGAAGTCTCATTAAGTCCGGGTTGGAACCTTAACAGTACACCAACTTCGTTTCCGTCTCCATTCACACCATCGCAAATCTGCTCTTACTGCCACAAACTGGAGTGGTGCTGATATTTTTCCATCGTGCGAACTTCATTCCCTTAAAAACTTAGCCGAGGTTCTTGTGCCAGGAATCCTGATACATCCGAACCTTCGGACTTGAGCTTTGAATAATGTAGCAGATGCTAACTCTGATTAATTACTCGGAATAACGGGATACGAACTGACATTCTTCGTGAAACCTAAACCTCGAGAACCGAAGATGCTTGAGTGAGCCGAGAGTGGAATGCCGTGAGGACAAAGGGAAACCGGTACAAGGAAACTGCTCATTCTAATCGCAAACAATGGAGCAAACATTGCGGTTCGTCAAACTTAGAAGAAGTACACCATCGCGACCAAAAAAGGTCCGGTACTTTATTATAAAAAAAACCGGACCTCGAAAGCCTGCCATAAAAAAGTCCGAGTTTTTCGTATTAAAGAGAAATTAACATAATTAGAAAAGGGGAAAATAAGGTTCTAAAACCATCGTGGTCCCTCTCGCATTTTCTCGATACTTTCGTCGGGTCCTGTTCTTCTTTTTTTTTCTCGGGAGAAAATAATGTACTCGGGGAGCGAGCACAATCTGACATCACGTGCCCCGGAGCACAAGGAAGAGGTAGCTAATGTTGCCGGAGAAGATTCGGTCAGAGGAGATGAAAGCGGGAGATGGTGAATAGGCAAAATGTATTCACAAAAGAGGCGCTGGAGAAGAGAAGGAGGTGGAAAGATTAGAAAGCCCAGGATAGCAGAGAAGAAGAAGGAGTGAATTCCACTTTATAATACGAACAAATTTTACGCAATAAAAATCAAAGCCCTTTGTACATTCAGAAGGGAATATAAGTTGGCTGCGAAGAAGATATTATATATGCTTCGCTTGTCTCACTAGTAGCAAAACTGTATTAGCTTCGTTACACGAAAGAATATAAAACGAAGAAAAGATAAGAGGACGAATAAAGGGTCAGTAAGTGTAAATAATATAAAATGATGGAAAGATAAGAAGACAAATAAAAGGGTCAGGGAGTGTAAATAAATAAATCCATCCATCAACACCAGTTTAACGTAATTTTTTATAAAATAAACCGAGGCTTAAGCACGAAATAGATGTTGGATTTACGAGGATTAAGAAAAGATGCGATCTAAAGTAGAGATGTAATGGAAGGGATGGTACATAAAGAGCGAAGATTAGACGAAGAGGATGCATTGAAATAAAGAGAGGGAACTGGAAGAGGGACAATGAAGAGAGGAAAGAATGGAGGACGGATTGTTCGGGTCAACCTCTCTCCACGGCGCCCGCCGAATCCCGTTCGTTCCTCTTTTGTGTCCACATGATAAATCCATTCCAGCGTAGAGGACTAGAGGCTATGTTAGAGGGACTGAGGAATAGAATTCCGAATTTAGGAGCGCGGTTATAAAGAAGGAGCCACGAGGTAAGGAGAGGTATGCGGAATTTAAAAGAAGAGATTCGGAAGATGGGATTAGCAGCTAAACACGACAAAACCTTTTCGGTACATTCCCATGAAATAGAATGGTTTAACCGCGGGATATTGCTAAAGTATACGTATTTATTGTGTATCGCAGTTCGCAGATTTGAGCCGGAGTTTTATTGAATCGATGACAGTAAGTGGACGGTGGGTCCAAGGGGAGTCGACGCTTCGTACGTATCTGCAAAAGGGGATGATACTAATCTGAAGATACGAACCGAGAGAATTATCATAAATAAGGAATAAGTGAGATAGAGAGGGGATTAACATACATCTCGGTCCATGGGAATGGAAGACGTGAGAATATGTACCATAAGAGGGATTATTATATTAGAAGAATAATGATACGATGAAACAAAAAACATGCGACATAAGGCTTAAGAAGCAGAAGAAAATGAAGTAAAGAAGAATTTCTAATACGTATTTTCAATTGAAACTCCGTCGAAGCTATCTACATAGTTCTATTATACTGTCAAGACCTAAATGAACCACTCGATAGTAAAGAGTTGAAATCACTGATATTATCGTAATGAAATCGCTGAAATAGACATAGCTAATTCTCCTAAATCTTCCCAACTTTTGCACGAGAGAATAAAGAGAGAGAAATAAAAATTACAGAGACAGTTTCACGTAAACAATTGACCATTCACTGAAAATAAACCCTCGCAAATGAACATCACAACGCACTTTGCAAAAAAAATTCCTGTTTCCTGAGAAGAAGGAAGGATTCGAAATTGAATTCCTATTTTAATTAAATTCTTGCGTCTGAGAATAAAACGAATAAAATCTCCACCCGAGGGGTTTGCAAATGATTATGAACGGTGAGCAATAAAAGAGAAAAGCCGCTCCGTTTCAAAAAAACGGGGATAGTTTCAAACTATTTTGACCTTTTCAAAATAAGTTTAATCTCGTATTAAATCATTCTCATCAACTGTGTACTTTAATTCATACCATATCGGTACCATACATCAAGTTTGCTTTCACCTCGCCGTATTTATCTGCGAGCATATACGCAAAAACGTAGATTTATCACATAAAACGATGTAACTTTGCCAAGAGGCTTCATTAAATACTCTGTTCAGTTGAAGTTTCACCGACACAGGCCTACTTTAAAAAAATAGAGCGTTTTCGCTGGAAGTATGGGAGATTAAAATAACAGGTTGTATTTTGCATCTTCATTATAATCGTAACGTAGAATTTATCTATTGTTTGCACAAATTATATTAATAAATTAAATTTAGATCGCAATAAAACTGAACTCTATAGAGTGCTTTTTATAGCAATGCTCTTTTTTGATTCTCTTTCAAAGGACCAATTTTCTACATCTCATAGATGAGAAAGATCGTTATTGATACTACTGGAATACAACTCCGTTATTAACCTTAACTATTCGCTTAATACATATGTGGTTGATTCAATATTATCTTATCAATCAACATAGGAATATTCTCGGAACCATTTTCTGGGAGATTACGTTCATCTTTCACTGCAACTGTGTTTACTATAGCGCTTTTAACTGTATTACGAAACCTTTTTCGTACGTATAAAGATTTGCGTATACTGTGGATTATACTTTGGTAAGCCCTTATGAAGGTATTTTTATACTCGTACAAAACACCTGCTGAATATAAAAATTTTTCAATTATTCTTTCATCTCGACTGCATTTTCTCTCCACGCAAATATAGCTAAAATAAATCCGTACTATTAATTATTTTTTCTTGAATTTAACGTTTATTAGACTGTGGCAACCAAGGAGGAAAGTAGCTGAGATATGGTACTTTAGAAGCATAATCCTCTCTAAAAAAAGACAATAATCTATTGCAAGAATCTTATCTGTGAGTAACCCCTCCGCAAGGGCGATATGATGGCAACGCAGAATGGCAAGCGAGAATATATTCAAGTGCCGGTATCTTTAGCAGTGTCTCGACACCGCCTGCAGTGCTCCGAGGTTTTCCTCTTGAAATTTACCTAATGCGACATCGAGAGAGCTCTTCAAAGACATAAGTCAATACGGCTTGACATGCGAAAGAAGAAAAACAACGAGAGTCGACTGCATTCTTCAAATATTCCGGTGAATTTGCGATGGATGGGTACGTCCGTTTGGGCGATATCGCAGTGACAGCCGCGACAAGGGCTTATGCAGACGGATAATACTGAATATTCAAACGAAAGAAGTTTCTCAAGCATCCGAGACTTATTCGAGAGATAATCATCGTTGCGTGAATTCTTACGTTTCTTCTAAAGCTAAGAATGCTTCGCATGCAACGGAGTGTATATTTGTGTTTCCATCAATCATCCGTCTTGGCTTTTTTAATATTTTTTCCGACCAAATCTCATCCACTTTTATTTTTAATAAATCCATTCCGACAATTATTCTAAATTTTATAACGTAAAAGAACGATATGTACGAAACATTTTGATATGCAAACTGCAACAGTCTGCAAGTTCCGTTGTCTGCAATTTAAATGATCATAACCGAGTATTTGAAAGATATAACACTCAATCGACCAAATTGATAAATTCGTAAATTTGTTTAATTGTAGATTGCCATTATCGGGAACATCCATAACATACATTTTCATCCTTAAATACATCAAAGTTAATCACAAGACGAAAAATTTCAAATTGAAAAGACAAATGAGACTAATCTACTCCAACTTATTCTTTTTAAAAGACAGTTTATCTTTACACAAAACGTTCCATTCGCGATCTCTATTTAGTTAGATGAATTAGTGTATTAACACCCCCGCCATATGCCATAATGTGTTTCGCGGGGTACTTATGTAAGTGTAAATGTTTATGTTACCACTGTTTGTTCAATTAATAAATAAATACGTATCTATCATCTTCAACTTCTAGAAATTTTACAATCGCAGTAACCGAGAGAAATAATAAACATTTCGTATCTTTCCTGAGCCCAATGGGTAAATAGAGCCTCTAATTATTATGTTTCTAGAAATAGAACAGCCTTTCCTACGCCGGACAGCATATCCAACCAAGAGAGCGACACATTTCCGAAAGGACGTCGAATTCATAGTTGCGAAAGGATAGAACGGAATCGTAAATTTACCGAACAATGAAGTTCTGCACTTTAATGAGATTCATCGTTAAGGGAAAGTGCTGCTAGTACCCGGAAGGGAAAGATCTGGATCATTTTTCTATTCTATAAGACAACCTAAAAAAAAGGATTTTCAAAAACTGGAAGGCCTTATTTTTCTGCAAAAACTGGATCGCTTGAGAATTTCCTCAGATTTAAATGAGAGATAGAAATATTTATTAGCTCTTTCCAACGAAAATGATAAATACATTAATATGAATACGGTAATTCAATTCGATAGTTAAGTGACAATACAATCATTATAAACCCATTTTAGTACTAAGAAAAGAGTAAAGCAATATTGAAAAGAATGCATTAAAATTAATTTAATTAAACTTATGCACAATTTATGTACACTGCCTCAGGAGATTTACTCCGTCAGCGCATACAATTTAATTTTCGCTACCACGAAAAATTTCGCGCGTAAATTTTCATCTCGTCCTCAACGTACACATAACGTACAAAATACTGGAACCCAGACAGCCTGCGAACTGCGGAAAATATTTAAAAACAAAAATCCAATCCCCATAACAGCCATTTCCTTACGGGATTCCTCGCCTGTACATCTGGCGACCACGAAATTAACTTAATAAGCGAGTAATTACACTTTAGGTCGTAAGAATCGAACGTGAACATCAGGTGTTGGAATTCCCGTGGATTGGGTAGGGTCACGGATTCTTCTTCCCCCAACCCGAGGGGGCTTTAATCCTCGCAAAACATTCCTACGTAATTTATTGCACATTTTAACAGCTTTATTCTGCAGGTATCTCGATGATCTTGGAGGGAGAGAATCTGAGGAGATTTTGCACAAGGTTCCCGACCCTTCTCTCTTAATATATTGCGACTACCCCCGCGCGCATGACTGAAGCTAAGCCCGCAAATGATGTGGGGATCTGCAGAAGAGAACCGTCGAGGGACGGACTTGAATACTCGAGGGGCGTTTTACAAGACACATAAATAGGAATGAACGGGAACGTATGGAAGTGGTTTTCGGCTCCGATAAACTTCGAGGAGGATAATATTTTCGGGAGTTTACGAAACTTAGCACCCGGAGAAATTGTTAATCGTAATTGTATACAAATAATTTATAAATCCTGCGCCAATAGGTTCGTCCAACAGGTGTTTGCATATTATTACGTCTGAATTTATTCGTTCTCTTTTTCGCTCCGAATTTCGCACCTCGACGTATTTGTAAATAAATAAAATTTTGCCCCGATACGATGTTATGAAATTTCCTTTTCTGTTTTGAATAAACTAGGAAATATTTAATAACCAACCTTTGTCATGAGATATTAAAATTGATTTGGAATGAAATTACTTAACACAATTTATTTATAATTTAACTAATTTTCGACGACCTATCCAACACATAAACTATTAAATAGCGATTTTTCCTAGAATAAATTCATAAAGAACAATAAAACTGACTCCTTTTGATTTATTATCAGTAGAAATTTTAGAATAGCATCATGGAAAATATAAACAATATTAAAACATTTTGAACATTTTC
The DNA here is from genome assembly GCA_020796165.1 of Pantala flavescens. Lineage (NCBI taxonomy): Eukaryota > Metazoa > Arthropoda > Insecta > Odonata > Libellulidae > Pantala > Pantala flavescens. The sequence goes on along the minus strand of CM036879.1, from coordinate 18,974,203 downwards.
ATAATTCACGATTCCAATTCCCTCAAAACGAGACGCTTCAAAAAGTGAGAAAAATTAATGTTTCAAGATCAAAGCTTTCATATTAAGTATCGTTAAAACTTTGCACCTTGAAGTCGTCTTAACCACGCATAAGGCCTATTTACGTTTTTGAATGCTGATGTCATTTCAGTTCAATGAAAGTTAGGACCGGATTACAAACGTTTCGAAAGAAAAGCAACCATTACGTCAACAGGTCCTTAAATAACGTGGTCAATTATCAGTTCTTTCGTCAACATATCTATGTTTCCATTCGTTAGAATAGTAAATTCCTAGAGATAGGTGATACATAAGATATCAAAGAATCAAAATGAACAAAATAAACGAACACTAGAAAAAATTTATTAATAGTTATTAATTATTATCATCTGGTTAGTGTTATGGTTAATCATTTATGCACATACACCAACCTACGTGTACGATATAAGACTTTTCGTCAAATACTTTACTACGACTTACATCATTAGGTTTCATTATAATATATAAACGCCTCGGTTGGAACATCGCACTAACCTTTACCCATAGGAATCAAGTATTCGAATATTATAATGCACAACGAAGTTAGAGTAATGGATAGGCTGGCGTTAATGAATGGGAAGTTGAGCATTCCTACCGACGACACACGGACGGTCCGAGATAGGATCTAAAAATCTTGCATGAAAATACAGCAAGGGGTCTAATCGTTGAAGAAGATGAATTGATGGAGCCATAGTATGCTCATCATAAGAAGGAAACATATTTAGGAGCTTCCTCTTGGGGTGGGGAACATTTTTTTAATGATTGGGGCGAGATGTAGCCCCCGGCTCCTATATTATCTGGGACGGCTCCAACTATCTCTTATCCAAGCGGGTCAGAAAAACCTTATTACATGTTTGGGATTGGACTGGAAGCATAAACGGGTAGCTTGACCATCTCATAAGAATTTCCTAGGGCTTTTTTTTGGGAAAGCGAGCTAATAATATTGAAGGCAGGGACCCATGACAAATTGCTCCCCTTCTCACGAGGGGCCAAAACTTGCGTTCTGTCCTTATTACTTAAATATATTTTACGTAAAAATGTTAGGAGGGTGCGCCCTTTATAAGTCTTTTATAATATTTAAAAAATGATTTATGAAGATTCAGAGAGTTAATACTTAGTACAGTACTTAGAAATACTCTCTGTGAGAAGTCGTATTTTCCATAGACTCTCTCGGTACGTCCCTCCTGAAGTTCTTTACGTAAATCTCGTTTGAATCTGTTGTCATGGCCACTTGGGTAGCCTCAACTGAGGGTCCCCTAACGTAACCCAACCGTTTTGAATGCAACGAGTAGGAGTGCAGCAAAAAATACCTGTTTCATGACCTTAAGGACGCAACCAGTGCATGCTCGGTGAATTTATGATGTCGATCCAAATTTTCTTTCCTATAATCGCTGACGTTTGCACGCAGACTAAAAACTAGGAACGGATCTTGAAGCACATCGAATTGAATAGGAGATAATAAAGAACATAGATCAATATCATAGATAAAGACTCATTACAGAATAACGACGAAATTAAATAAATTAACTTCAACTTTATACAACGTAAAAATAGAAGGATTGAATGTTAGTGAGCGATATTTTCTAAAACTTTACGATTTTACAACCAGAAAACTTCACGAAATTTAGAATTGCACAAATTTTATTGTTTATTAAATAAAACTTCACTAAAATGTTATGAAATAACCGGCATAGTGGCACATTAACGACACTTTGACTTTCTTGTCGGGATTAAGTTTCAACTCACTGTCACAACCCGGCAGTTTCTTGTCCTACTTAGTCATTATAAACTATCCACATACCCTGTCTCACTGGATTAGCCCTCGATTCGTCGTCTAGCGTCTGGACCAAGGTTTCCCAAACTTTTTTACGCCATCGTCCCTTTCACTAAGTACCCACAGCCCTCGACCGCAGCCCACAGAATATTTGCGAGAATATGAACGCAAAAAATTATTCTCTATCTTTAATGAACATTTAATTTCTGAGTTCGTTTTTAACTCTCGCACATTGACTTTTATAATACCATTACCGGTACAAACCTATTTTCCCAGTATCCGAGGTTGTTTTTATTATGTTCAATCGTTTGCCATAGGACATACGAATTTACGTAAGCAATGGATCTCAAGCCATTGTTACCCCTAACAAGAATAAAGTTGTATTGCATTGGCACCTAAGAAAAGATGCATGCTTCTTATAGAATTCTTCTTAGTTAGAAACCGTAGTTTGTTTGATATGACAAGGCCCAATAAGGTAGTACAAACCCACACTGAATAAGCAAAAAACACTAAGTATTCATTTCATTTGAGTTTAAGAACAATACAAAGGTTTTTCGTTTATCTAGTCCGGTGCTCATCATTGGAGTGTTACTTGTAACCATTACTTGCTAAGGTATATTCAGGAAAGTATAGGATACAACAAAATACAATCATTTTATATGATTAACAACCTTTAAAGTGGGGAACAAGCTATCGGTATCCACCATCACTCAACCCCGAGCGGTACATTAATTTCAATTCTTCGACTTCTCCATTGAAATCTCTTTGAAAGCGTTTTTGCAGACCGTCCTCTCCTTACAGAAGAATTGCACATCCATGTTTCAACAATTGAATTCTTTTTTTCAATTACCGTTCGTCGGATTGGGTGAATGCTCCTCCGATGACGTAACCGCAGCATCCGGCTCACGAGAGAAAATGATTGGTCATTCCGAGAAATAATATAGCCCCGTAATCCGAATGTCGGCCATCGCACTCTGAACAGATTCCGATGCCCATAACTTCCACTTCTTATCTCGAAAATTGATGCAATTCTTTTTCGTTTCTCTCATTCGTTTCCAAGTGCTCTCTCTATAGTATGTTTAAACGGCAAATAAAAAAGTCGGAGCAAAAAGTGGTAATATCCAGTTGGATGCTCTGAGCTATTTTCCACGGCATTCCACTTACTTTTTGGTCTAACGTTCCCATAGTAATTGCCTCTGCCTTGAATGGGAAGTTACGATCCCGGGGTTCGAAAAGAAGATTCTTCTCTAAAAATGTCGAAATGTCTTCGGAAGGTTGATTTCACGGAAGAGCGACTAACGTTTTCGAATCGGGGCACATTAATAAGCATTGTGTAGCAAGAATGCACCTAACTAAATGGAATAGAATAGGAATTGAATCTGTTGGAACGGTAGCCTCTAGTAGTACCTATGTAATGATCAACATGGATGTGAATGTATCAAAGGATATTCGATGAAGATAGAATCCACTATTCTTTTTCTTATTGCGAATATGTATTCTAATGTAATAGTTATGTGGTCCAATTTTTCATACCTAACCTCATTTCATATTTATTTGGCTATCACAGTTAGTTATGTTGTTAAAAGGGTTTGTTAATCGTAGACTTATAGAGGAAGGGAATATATTCCAGACTCTATAAAAATGTATCATAATAGGATTTAACAAACCGTTAATTACTAATAATACTATATCGACAACTAATTAACTAAAAGTTAAATGCTTAAAATACCTACGAGCGCGCAATGAGCATTATACAGCTATATCGAAGTAAAAGAAAGCGTGCCATTGTTTTTTTGTATAGTATGCATAGAAAAGATATTATAAGACTATTGTGTTTTTGAACCTATTCAAGAATCGGTTTCATAGCCGATTTTGCGTTTAAATAGTTTTGCGTGAATCAAGAATTCCGAAAGGTTAAGAGTGATGGTACTTAAGTAATAACAATATATCACAGGTCAAAGTATCAGGAAGTAACAAATTTAAAGTTTTTTTGAACACGTAAAATTGATGGTACTTAAAGATAGCTATCGCAAGACTTGTATCTCTGTTGTCTCACGGAGAACTCGTTATCGTAGATATCGCTCGTGGATTGTAAACACGAATTTGCTTCTTGGACACCCCCGAGCGACGTACCTCACCTCCGGAGAAACATTTGCATGCTTTATGGAAACACGTCCAATTCGCGCGAGAGCTGAGCACACACATACTACATACAACTTTGAAAAACGATTATGGGATCGTGTTTAGAGAGAGACCACTATAGAGGCCTTGGCATTCTTCTCCGAGACCTCAACCGTAAACACGGCAATCTCGTCAATTGCAATTTCGAGGGTGTGGATTCCCAATAACTGCACGTAGACGGAGTCCATTTCGACAAAACCCTTTTGGTTTTCGATTCAGAGAGACCACTCCCTTTCGAGTGTAACGATCCCGCGGACCGCAACCGTAATAATTTCCGAGACAGCCTTCGAACGACTTCCATCCGACACCTTTTATCGCCATCGGCCGTCTCGCGATATCTCGATGGCGGAGCCGACGTCCGCGCGGGCACATCACGAGGGCTGCGGTGGCGGGACTCGAGCGAAGCCCTCTCGGCTACCGCGATAAGACGCAGCGTGGGCGAACCGGAATACGCAGCCGTCGTCTGGCCGAAGAATACGTCCCTATCGGATTCCCCGCAATTATCTTTCGGCCGCAAAGAATGAGTGGTAACACTCCGCCAATTAACCTTATTTGAGCCCAAGGAATCGGCCGAGTTTTCTTCGTTAATGTTCGTCTCTTGTGCACGTCGGGCGTTGGAATCTCCGGCGTGAGAGGTTGCCGTGTAGCGGTTGTCATGTTGTCGACGGAATTTCCGGGGGCGAGCGATGGATGGAGAGGCTGATGGAATGGCCCCGAGGAGGATAGCCATCCATCCACCGCCGACTTTGTATTCTCTCTAACGATTATTGGAGTGTCTTTTACGACTGCCTTCGAACAGCCGGTAATGAGTAGGTGGGAGATTGCCTCGGAATCTAGTGGAACTGAAGAGGTTGGCGTGTGAGTGGAGAATGGCCTATGGGGCGAAAGGAAAATTGTGAAAAATCCGCGGAGGGGAGATTATTTTCATATATCGCCGGAAGAGAGGAACGAATTTCATGCCCGTTTGGTCACGTGTCATTCGGTCGATTCCTTCGATAGGTCGGTTGATTCAGATTGAATGCGTCTTCTTCGATGCGTTCGATAGAAGCATATATTCGTCTGGAACCATTGCTACGTAAGAAAATGCTACGAAACGTAAGCGTGCTTCAAATGCTTCGAGTCGCTGGGTGAGAACCATAGGAAGATCAAAAGGTTCCTGCTGAGAATCAATTAGTTAAATAAACTTCGAGATGTTCTTATTAGGTGTTGCCGAAGTTAAGACCCTTATTGTTATTTAGTTCTTTTCTTTTGTTATTGCATCCAGGAAACGCGAGTGAAATTAGAAAAATCGATGCAAAAACAAACCTCTTCAAAAATTCGTCAAGTAAAGACAGCGAGTAAAGTTCTAATGTTACTCCGAAAAGTGTCTTGCACTCAGCAATTATCCAGATGTATAATCAGAGGTAATTTTCATTTCCCCCCTAAAATATGTGTCCATTTAAGTCGTGTTAAATAGAAGGGTTGTTTCGAGTATTCAGTATGGAAATATATTCCGTTCATGCTTCGAGTACATTTGACCTCATGAATATCCAACTGTTCTCTATGTACCACAAGCTCGCGAAGCATGAAGATCGTGTAAAGTCTGCCTAAAATGTTCGTATCTCGTCCGAAATGGCTCTTAATATAGTAACCATCTCTATCCAACTAATCACTTTTTAAAAAATCTGATCTTATTTATTCTGAATTTGCAGTCAACTCACTTCCTTCTTATTATTTACAGTCCTGTGATATAAATAAACATACACACGAGAATTGATACTGAAAAATCGTATATTACGAAACTTAAGAAAGAAAAAAAGCACTACCTGAGAACGATGGACGCATATACTTGGGATATTATTGGATAATTTTCCCTGAAAGCCTTCAACGGAGAACAATCTGTGATACATTCCGTAAATTTTCTAAGAATCACAAAATCTAAGAAGACATAATCATGCATTTCAACACAATATCGTAATATGAGAGAGCTAAAAATAAAAAAAAGAAAGGCTGGGGTGATCGGAGTCTCATCATTCAGCATCAAAATCGAAGTAAAGACACGTGATCATAATTAATGCTCGGCTCGACACAGAGGTACTCAGCCATTCTTTCCCCATCGGACAATTCAATGGGTGTGGTTCGGAGAAATCATTCAACGCAATTAGAAGTCATTATGCCACTGCTATTGCTAAAACCACCCATTAAGAATGAAGGAAGCCTACGTTCGATTATTACATCAGGAATAATGATATGACGAGTTCGAGACGAGAGTGAGAGGTAAGAGAAACTTACGATGACACTGGCGGTTGAGCGGTTCGTCAAAGGGGAAATGTGAAAGGTTTTTGCACGTGTGCATGCGAGTTCGAGATTAAAAAAGAGATAATATATTCCTCGAAGAAGGAAGCGTCTCTCATCTCCATCCTTTCACAATTTATCTATCGTTATTTATCATTATAAAGTACATGGAAAATTACGAGAAGTGTTCGAGTGAGTAAATAGAGTCAAAATATTTACGTTTTATTTACGTCGGACCCAAGATTCCGGGGTTCTAACCGCGACAAAATTGTTTATTTATTTCCGCACAATAGTACACTTTAAGTTTCGAACGCTAATATGTGGAAGATCATGGGAATGGGGTGCTTTCGGGGAGAAAGAACAGCGAACAGCTCCTATTAGATAAATAGTGGAAAAGGTTTCCGACTTGTAAACCGACCTCTCTTTGGAGCACGGGATGCGGTCGAGGGGAGTATTTCCAGGAAGATAGAGGAATGGCTCCTTAGGGAGGGCGGTGGAGTCTGCATGAAAGAAAGGAAAAGAGCCGGAAATGAGGGTAAGAAGAGGAGAAGATTACGAGTGGATGGCCTTTCCTTCCAGTCGGCCGCTCCTTAGGCATTTCCTCGCCACCTAAACTCAACGACGACGACCGCACTCACAAACGCTACGGAAGGTTGCCTAGAGGATTTCCCATAAAAAAGAACAACACCGGGGAGTTGACGAAATACGGTTGACAAGTAACAACAAAATAACGGAGCTGTCGCGTTCGGAATTACGGCAAATAAAGCACGAGCCTTTATAACGCATCTTTCCCTTTTCGAATGCTCGGAAACCGAAGTTGGATTCCCATGAGAGATATACGTTTTACGGAGAGCGCCCAAAAGAAACCGAGCTTTCGATTTTAGTGCTTCTAAATGTCCGATGACCTTCGTCTCCTTTAAAAAAACACGCGGTATTTGGACATTTAGAGGGTTCCTGTGAAAGGGAGTTACTAACTAGGAGTATATTTTCTCTGAGCCTGCTCGACAAATAATGAAGGGAAACGTTTATTGTTTCCCTGATTTATTTCTGCTTAAAAGGTTGACTTGTCAAATTATCATAATAATGTTCCACCCGAATAGGCTAAAGCTTCAAGGGTAGAGTTATGTAAAGAAATTTCGAAAGGTGGCGAAGTTTTGTAACAAAATGAATATACGTTATATCCTCTGACATTAAAATTTATTTAAAAATTACGCGAGCAAATTAAATTGTGTATAAATTGAAACATCTCAATAGAAGTCAACATTATGAAGCATTCAAACAATAAGCAGTTTTAATTTTGCGATTCGCGTATATTTAATTCTATTTCAATTAATGTCAAAATCTCTCGTCATAACCATCCAAATATTTTCCTGTAAAAAATAATCATCCGTCTGATAATTCATTGAATGAGATAATTTAAATCCACAAAGTAAGGAATCGCTTGGATCAGTTGTAGAATTGTTGAAAGAATCAAAGATTACATTGCGTAAAGAATGAGGTTTCACGCAACTAATATCATACTAATATTATAGATTACGATATAATTTGTTTTACAATAGATTTATATCTAATCCATAGGAACTTAATTTAACGAAAGGATGACCTAATTCAGCTGAGAAGCTGAAATGGAATTCAGCTGAGGAGCTGAAAAAGGATAACCAAGAGATATTCTAGTGCATAAGACCACCCTTTCGACTCAAGGCCAGTAGCGCTTACGTTTAAGAGGATTCGGCCAACCTTTTATCCTTCCCCTTTCTCCTCATCCATGATTAAATTAGAATATAACTTAAACCCATATTCAGGGACGGATTTACTAAAGGACTGTTCAGGTTTAAAGTAAGTACCCATTTCTAGAAGTAATCTACTTGATAGAAGTAAACCTTTTAAGAGCTACTTTATGCTAGGAGGATTAGGATGCTAGGTTGAAATTAATTCCATCAAAATATATCACAGGTAACATTAGAAGTTAAGGTGAAGAATACGGGTTTAAGTAAAACAATACCGGTAATATCTTCTAATTGGTAAAAGTTTATATGTGTGTCTTTACAGTTAGATGAGCTGAAGATAAGCCGTGAGAAATCTTTGCCGAGTTCGTTACTTAACGTTAGAGGGGAGCCAATAAAATTAATTGTGTTTTCACCCAGCATTTCAAGGATTTCTGGTTTCTGGTTATGGCCCACCTTAGGCCTTAGATGAGATATCCGACACCGGGAGCTTCTAACCGATACAGACTTGGCTAGTGAACTTACCGCAGACGAGCTGTGGGAAAACTGATGACATATTCGCGTATAGCATGCTTGTAACAAACTCGAACCAGCATCTTTTAGAACGATACGTACAAGGAACGGACAGTGACAGTTCACACTCCAAATAACACCATCTCCGGTGCTCACAGGAAACTCGCATCGTTTCATAATCTCCCAATCTACGTAAGAAAAGAACTTGTGTGAAAAAGCGCATTCTTTTTTCTTCATTTTTCTCGAGAAACTTCTTGATTTGCGCCTCAGGTAGAAATAAAAATACAGCTACTATGATTTAAGTGACACACTTCATAGATGCGGTTCCTATTACCTTGGAATAGAAAACTGAGGGATGGAGGATTAAGAATTTTATATCTCTTCTTAATTTAGCGAAGGCTCAGCCAACTGTAGCCACAGATGGAAGCACCAAGGGATTAATTATGCTCGCCAAAAGATTAAAGAACGCTGAAGATTCCTAGGGATAGTAAATTGAACTTTAGAGCGGATAAGGAATTCATAGAAAACTAATCAGAAAATGACGACAGTGGCAGACGAAGGGAATTCTTCGAACGTCTGCGCATAGCTGAAGATGAGCTGTAGCGGAAAATCGCGAAGAATTTTGAACAAATGAAATTCGCCTGAAGCAGAGTTATCGAATTACGTAATAGGATGGGATACCTTCACGTAAGAAAGTCGGAAAGTAATATTTACGATCGATTTCCTTTTTGAAGGTTTGGGGACAAAGGAATTGAAGGCGAAATAATCAAAGGTTATCAACGTATGCAAAATGACTTGCGAAAAGATTGAAATTTCATGCAATTGGCGAATTTAAATCGAGAAAACGATTATATCGATATCGAAAAAAAGACGACAAGAAAAATATCGATAGAATGCATATTCTTATAGAGAAAGATTTACTGTCTTATTATTGATTCAAATTCTATGGAAAATAATAAACGTGTGTGTGTATGGGTATAGTTTGGAAATACTCTTCGTATCGCTATGTCGCCATAATCTATTTCCCCGATATAAAGGTGCTAGAAAATCATTCGTTTAAGTCCTTCCCTTTCACTTTTCATTTATCTTCCCGATCGCATATCGAATTAAGCAACCTTTTTCACCTTTTTGATATTTTCGGTGTAGATCGCGCGATACGCTACTTCTCATTGTAGCTCCTAAAGGCAATTGAGGTAGAGATATGCAGATAAGGCTGCGGTGCAGGTTTTCATACACTCAAAAATGAGGGCAGATCATGTAAATGGAGCAAGTTGACTAGTTACTGCATGAGGACATATGGCGAGCTACCTACAACTGCTGCATATGGCGCTCTATAGGTACTCGAGTAGAGTATCTCGCAGGATTATCTTCATATATAGAGAGGAAAAAACCAATCATTTCTGCCCTCGTAACGGTTTAAGCTACCTTTAAACCGATCGAGGGGAATTGTTTTTCATTTTTATCGCGGTGCATGATGGAGGAATATGCATACCTCATTAACTTCACTCATTCCTGCGATGGTATGATAATTCGAAAGTTGATGAGGTATGAAGGATCGTGAGCAATTGTTTCCACTTCGATCGATTCATATGGAACGCTATGTAAAGTGTTATTCAGAAGGTCATTGAGCCACACTTGAGTGAATATCCTCTCGTTAATAGCATTCTTTCTCGGAGAGGAAAAGTGGGGAAAAATACATAAAAGTTTCTTCGTCTTTTACTGCACGCGTTATCTTTTAATTTGCTTCTGTAGTTGAGGGAACGAGGATGTAGCATGAGACAGATTTCAGAAAACTGTATTCATAACCTTGTTTCGTTTTGCGGAAGAGAAATCGGAACCGGTGATTAATTTGATTTCATTTTTGGAGCTGTGCTCTGAATCCACATGATTACTCCCCTTGTATCTTTCGATGTAGGTTAGGAGACGAGACGCATTTAATGGCTAACATCTCGTGTTGATCTCTCGATTGAGGATACTCGAAATTAATTTTTTAAGCCCTTTACAGTTGGATTGATCATCTCCCAGGATTATACGACTTTTTAAAATGATACAATAACAACCAAAGCCTAATTTCAATTTGTTGTTTCTCGTTTCATTCCCTATGAATGAACATCAAACCTGTCAGCAGTTGTGCGACGCATAAAAAGTAATGGAAAGAACCAAATGATCAACTCGGATTTGAGTGAATATTATACTGTATTCAAAGGAGAGACTAACATATGACTGTTCATGCTAATAAATATGAATCATGAAATACTTTTACGTATTCTTTCATTTGCTAAGACCAAGACTCGCCACGATTAAATAAAATGAAACAATTTGCTCTTTTTTCTCTTTAACTTTCGCAGAATATATATTTCAGACGACTATAATCTCGTCGATACCTTGACATACTAGGGGCTGAGCAGAATTAGTGAACTGACATATACTGTGAAAGTTACAAACAATTAAATTTCCCTTAATAATGGCTCCATTCCTCATAGCAATAAGCATATCCATATTACATTTAATTAATCAGAATTCGCAACGTCGCTTGTTCCACCATACAAATCACCACCCCAAATTTCTTGGAATACGTCTTTCTGCAAAACACCCATCGGATCCCAAGAATCCCAGCTAAAAAGATCCAGAAACAAAGCGATTAATAACAGCCATAACCGATCGGGAATATTGACGCCCCGAGAGATTCGACTGCCGAGCTAAAGGCGCCGCAGAAAAAAAAACATACGTTTCAGAGAAAGAGTCACGGTCGAAGCCCACGCTCATTTGCGCGCTTCCCTTTTTTAATTCCTCCTTCCTTATCGAGGTTATTCGTGGGAAAGAAGAGGCATTCGGGAGAGAATCGCTCGGAGATATTTGCGGACGGGAAACGGAGTGTCGAATGCGGGCACCTCTCTAGCCGCCGATGGAACCGAGATGAATAAACAGGAGGGAAGAACAAAAGAGACGGCAAAGACGGGTTCTGTTGGGCATAAACCGTTGCCTCTATCCTTGAACTTGGGCGCTTTCGGTGGTCGGGAGCCCTAAAGGGACAAGCAGCCAAGGTGTGGTCAGAAGAGGGACGGCGGAGGATGGGCAAGGGGTTTGTGGATGGGCTCGCAGGGTTCATCGTGGTGGTGGGGGATGTGTGAAAGAGGGGAGAAGCAGAAGAAAAGGCCAAAAGAGAAGAGCAATTAGACAAAAAATATTTAGGGCGCATATGAGAAGAATGACTTTGCGAGTGAAGTGCTCGTGAGGTGAACGAAGTACGAAGCTGAAGACATTGAATATGTCTCGTTAAGACTTATTATAATAGACGCTCGCCTAGACCCCGAGGTCGCGTTGCAGTGATGTAAACGCTACCGTGCTTATCTCAAGGCAAAGACTATAATGATGCCTTCGTGTACCCGCTAGAATGACGTACGATCGTGTATAATCCATTTCAATGAAGCATTAGTTAGTTTATGGTCGGAATTTATCGCCGTATCGTTACCCAATTGCTCGTTCTGCGAAGTCATCGCGGTATCCGCTAATGGTCTACTTTCCTTACCTTTCCACATACTCAAAATCAAGATTCGGACTGCAGACGTGGAAGACAATGCGAGAAATTGTGAGACAGTCGATACGGTCGGGATTGCATCAACGTGAGGGAGATATTGTTATGTTACATCACCGAAATGAATGTATTATCTGCATGGCGAATGAACTATCTCGGATAAAGCACGAAAGGAGTGTGTTACTCAGCTAATTTATTCTTATAATAAAGTCAGCTTATTTAGGCTTGTTGATAACTTATGGAAGATTTTTTCTTTGGCAAAACCCAGTGCCTTACGAGTAGCTTTGAGTTATCTATAAAAAATATGCAGAATACAGGAATATTTCATCCAAAAAAATTAGCTTCTATTTTATAAACACAGCCACTACCGCATAAAATAGAATTAACGATGTCGCTGAATACAGTAAGCTAAAATTAAGCACTAGAATTAATTTCTATTATTCTTCAATTCTACTTTGAATTGAAAACATATCAATTGATACTGCCAAGAAGCGATATAATCTCGCTACACACGATGTTCAGATAGCTATTCGAGAAGATGATAATTATTAAAGAAGCGAATCGCGTACAGGGGATAATAAAGCGATGGTTATAATAAGATGATTACTACTTTTAAGCCGGATGGGCAAAAGATTACATCTTGATTTCGTTATGTGTATGGAAATTTTGGATCAAAGACGTAGTATTTAGACGATGATTGCTTTCGAAGAACATCTGCCTTTTCAAAGCTTTGAAAGGGTTAGCTCGTTTTTGGGTAAAGGTATTTTCAAAACCCATTTTTCGTCATTCGGAATAAAGGTATATTCCACTACAAAGAAATAGGTAGCGTATAATTGCGTGGAGTTTTACGTAAAATAAATTTTAGTTAACGTGTACTATTACATGTAACAATACGTATAGTGAATATCGTTACGTGGAAAAACAATTTCGCGGCTAAAATCCAATTAGAACGCCTCCCGGTGTGTGGTATCTATCAACACAACACACGACACAGGACAAGAAAATCAAATCAACGCAAACGGCCGTTTCAGGAAGTGAAGATGAAACCACTTTGTTCGCTCACTCCGGCGAATAGGCCACGTATGGTCTACGTACGTATAAGGGCTGCGGTTTTAGAACCCCATCCCCTACGGAGAGAATGTCGCGGTTCGAGAGCGTTAGAACATTCATAGTCATCCACGATTCGCCTCGCTTTTTGTTCTCTGCCGCGTCTCCTAGTTCGTCGACAATGGCCTCTAAAAGATTGTTGCGAGGGATAGCGTGATATTGATCCCAAGACGAGACAAGAGGTGTGAAGAAGACGCCGGCAGAAAAGGAACCTAGAGACGCGTTTAATCCATCTCGATATACCTTTCAAACTCAGCGGCAATGACTCCGCGACTTCGGAGGGTAACGGGTTAAAGAAAAAAATCTTCAGCTTAACCTCCAAAATGATAGAAGTATTGTCGCGTTCGAAGCGGTCCCTATAGAAACGAGAGAAAGTTGTGAGTTGACGTGCCTCGACGTGATCGGGGAAAGAAAGAAAGGGTATGTATATGCGCACATTGTGCGAGAGTCTTTTTTTCTTGAATAGGAAACGGCGTAGCGAAAGATGAGTTATCAAAAAGGGGCTTCTCTCATTTGCATTCGAAATAAATATTCGGCACTGTAAATCAATTGGTCGTTCTGGAGATGGAGGTTCTTTGAATATTGCTCGGTCCATAAGAGGAGAGGGAAATTAATTAATGGCGCAATCTCGATCGTTTATTCTCGTCCGATCGTATTTCTGGGAGGAGATCGTAATTGGGAGTGAGCCTAAGGGCCTTCGTGGGCGTCGAAATAGTAGGTAGCCGAAGAAGAAGTAATCGTACGTTTACTCTCGAGTGAGAACGACGCATTCAAATGCGAGTGATTGATGCGGTGCAAATACTAGAAGCCTCGGTAACCACCGGTTGGGGATTTTAAGGAGGTTGAGGTTCTGAGGGCTCCAGGGAAGACGAAGTGCTCGAAGTGAGTTAGGTACAGAAATGTATATTTTGACCTTAGGTTGGATGGATTTAAATTACGGAATGAAAGAGCTACGTCGGTATCACCCATGCTTCTATGCATAAGCATTATTGTTGTAGGAATGATTAGCGATGTTTTACTTTCACTACTTATTTTACTTTTATTTTTGCATAAATATATTTCCAGATTGCGAGATGATTTATAGTGTACCAATAGCAGACGAAACCACAGAAAACTTTGAAAAGGTTATTTTCCTTTTTCTTTTAATTTATTCAAAGAAAATATAGCAGTCGTATTTAGAAGCCTGACAAGTGTTAGACTACGTATGCGTATTTCTTTTTCTATTTACTTTCAAAACTTAGCGTTAAATATAAAATCATGGAAATTCTACACAATATAATTATAGTTAAATATTCCCGGAAAAAACCTTGGCGAGATAGGTATTACAAAGTCCAAATAGAGAATATAAACTCCGCGTTTACACTACATTAAAATGAAGGTAAAAATCAAAGGAATATAAATAACTTCGTTTAAGTAAATAAAGTAATACGTAAGCAAAGTATAAAGCTATTTCTATTCCCATAAGGTATAAGGATCTGCCAAACAAGGTCATATTCATTACAAAAAGATACATAATTTTCTCTAAGTCTTTCAAGACGGAAATTTATCCCGCAATGAAGTCATTATCCTGTAAATAAGATGAGGAATGAGCGATCTCTGCTTCTACATTGCAATCAGGGCGAAGAATACGACGAAACACCCATTATAGTACATGTGTCATACAGAACTCTAGAGATGTGGATCCAAATTATATCGGACCTGCAAGGTGGACCATTAAAAATCTATTGGGGTAATTCTTTAAAGACTTTATTCTCATTCGGAATTACAAATCGAGCGCGGCGAATTGCTGGTGATGCGGTTAAGCCGAGCCCATTCGTGCAAATGGTTGAATTTTAAAACACGAAAAACAGGAAATGAATAGAATTGCTTTTGGAGAGAGGTTTGTGGCGTGGCCATCATCCTCTTTTCTGAAGGGGCTGAGCTACCGAGAAAGAAGATAGCGAGGAACAGGTAGATTTTGAAATAGGGCAGGTGTATTATAACATCTCATCGCTCAAGGCGGTGAAGTTTCCTGAATAATATAACAGCTGTCCGACTGAGGCGTCATATAGCCGTGTTGGACATCGTCATGAAACTACGTAAAACATGCCGAAACATCGAAGTGGACAGAGACTCGACTGTGTAAGACCAAAGAACTTCCTTCATCCACAACTCGTTCCTGGTAAAATGAATCATTATTGCCTGTTTTAACATCATAACGAACGGTACCATTCATTTGCTGCTAACAATTTTAGCAACTGAATAAAAATTACATAAATTATCTTACTTAATAATAAGGAAAGACACTGATGTATATTTATTACGTACAGAATTCAATCATCACCTACTTTCTTCTCGTTCAACCATTATTGATTAATAGAGGTAAACATCTACTCCAAAAAACATCGATTTACGAAAAGAAATCAACATTATAAAGTCGCGACGTAAGTCAAAACTATGTATCGTGCACTCTTCCCTTTCCCACGACAATCCATGGGAAAAATATGACGTGCGACTCGCCAAAACGGATATAGATTCGTATCGGGTCGAGGCGGCTCTCTATTACCATAATTGGAGGAAAATGATTATCCGAGGAGCGCCTTCTCGACTCCTAGATCCGGTCCCACCGGTAGGTCCAAATATTTTGAGCCGACACCATCATTGTCCCCGACGAGTATTTGGTTTCCTTGGGGCGGAATTGGAGTAGGCGAGTGGAGAATGGATGAGAGAAAACAGGGCGATCTGGGTTACAAGTCTGCACAGTGTCTTTCCAGAGAGATTTATGAAAAAGGTTCTCAGATCCGCACATCTAGGCGGCGCTACCGAGGGCCTGTTTCCTTAAGCGGAGCTACTGGGAATGCACACGCAATATCCGGTGCCTGGATCGACGTCGTCCGGGACTCTATTTCCAGTCGGGGAAACTACTTTATTAGATAACCGCGGATGTTAATCACGATAGAGGGACAGGTTACACGGATCCTAGTCGTGGATACGCCGTTCCTAGACGAGTTTCATAGTCGCCACCCTCCGCCAGCCATTCCGTGAATAGAGAAACACGAGATGCTTGTGGGAGTGTGCCAGAATAATGAGCAATAATTCGAGACGTCTTAGAAGGATTTAAATGCGTTTTAAGGAGGCTGGTATACGCGACAATGTTTCAGAGTGGGAGGAATTTGAATATCAGCTGGATGCATGATCAAACCATAAAAGAAGATTTAACTTTAAGTTAAGAAGAGTATAAGTTTTTCATACAGTATAAAATAGATATCATAGACTAATGAATAGCAAAGATTGTTTTAAATATATAGAAAAGGAAAATGAAGCTGAGCGATTTAGAAGACGATATATTTTTAATTTAACATAAGTAATGTGACGGTAAATCTACGACCAAGAATAAAGAAGAAAATTGATTTATTTATAGTGTAAAGGGGTATATAAGTATAAGTACCCAGTTACAAAAAATTGAAATCAGTTCTGAAGTCCTCGATTTTTATCTTTAAATATTTGAAGAGGTTTCTTTCTTAGGAATTTCAATTGCCCTACTAATAAATTTCGTTAAATTTAATAATTTAACGAAATAATAAATAATTTAACGTTAAAAGAATGAACCTTCTACGCAAATGGAATTATTACGCATAATTATTTCTCTCAGTGAAATTTGCAAATTACTAACGTAATTCTAAGCACTTATTAAAAAAATTACTTAAAATAACAAGTGAATGAATCAGTGATCATTAAAAATTTAATTCGCAAATACATAAGGTAAAATTATTGTATCGCTCATGAATCTGAAACATCCTTGAAAGTCGTCTAGAAAGAACTTCGTCCTATAGTCCATGAGAACCGCGTCTCGAGTCCGCCCCCGCAATCACCAGAGCATTCGGTACGCCTCAGAACCACCTACAGACACAAGAGTACGGACAAAAGCACGAGCGAGTCCGGTAAAATCGCGTCCTCTCAAGCGAACGAGAGGAGAGATGGTTGCCTCCTCAAATTGTCGAAAATGGTCCGATGGCTCTGAAAAGGCAGGGAAACACACGGTCTTAAGCACTTCATAAGAAGCCCTTTCTCCGGATCCCGAAACGTGGAGGAGGGAATACAAGAGAGGAGGATGATGTAGTGGTCGTAGAAAAGGAGCGGAGGTCTGGGAAGGAGAAGGGGTGGGAGAGCGTAAAGGGGATGAAGTAGAGGACAAGAGGTTGCTGGGTCTGTCTGTCGGCAATTCCCTATTGTGCCTCTCCCACCTCTGGCGGCGTAGAGAAGTTTCTTCTGGTTGGCCGAGGAGGAGCGACCGAACTAAAAAGTGCCCCAGAGGAAATTTTTGCCGTCTGCAACGAGTTTACTCGATCCTGAAAATTTTTCCCCACTTATATTCCTATTAGGCACGAAAAAAGCACCGTCCTCTCCGTAAACGATCCCTTTCCCGTGTTTTAACGGCTGCAAATGAGCTGTCGCGGTTCGTTCCGCCGAATTTACGATCGCGCATTTTGTCCGGGCGCACGTTATTAAGTGCTAATTCCGATGTATTTTCCCGATGAGGGGTTTTGGTTGGAAGGATGGGGAATGCATTTGGGTGCACGATGCATCGGAGAGGAGGAGAATACACTTGTATTTGAACCCCTCTTTTATGTTTTTTCGCCGAATTAATGCTAGTCACCTGCTCTTATCTCTAGTATGCAATTTCGTAGAATATATATAACATTTAAAATTTCTCGATTTCATACTTTACGATATATATATATCTTTTTTCAAATGGATTTTCTGCAAGGGCCTTCGACGTGTGTGGAGATGAAAGGTTTAAGAGACTGAGACTCGAACCCAGTGCCCCGACGCAGGTAGGTTGGCATGCCAACCTCTCCACCTCCTCCTTCGAGGTCGCAGTGAAATTTACGTCCCATGATGCGATTCTGTACGCTTTTGCTCACTGTCTCCCTTCGTCTCAAAAGTTTCGCACGAATTTTAAATCTGAATACGGTTTCTTTGTGATCATTAAGTTCTAATTTTTTTATTATAATATTACCAACTCGCGTATAATTATTTATTAGAACGCTCATTAGAGATAGGAGGTTTGCTTATTTCCCAAATGATTCTTAATTATTTTCTTAAAGTATCCAACTCACGTGTAAACTAAAGCAGGATTTACATATAATGTATTATTAAAATATTATATTAATATCTAACATATACATATGCTATTTTTACAATATCTTCTTTCAATCCTAAAATAAAAGTACGATTCGTTTTTCACCGTAAAGAATTCAAGATAGTTCGACATAAAACATCGTATCAAAAAATCATTCAACCTGTCCATCGTAACAAATTTAAGTTACTTAAAGTAGGTAATACAAATTTTCAGTATACTGCATGCTGTCGCTCACAGAAACCATCGTCCTGTAGGCAAACACGAATGAGTGCGATCCCACGTTTATGCTTTTGCGAATGGTCGAACCTATAGTAGATGTGTAAACATCTGCGTCTCCGCTCTTCAGCAAGGTTTTTAAAAAAAACGGGTCGTAAAGGCATAAAACTATTATCCTGACGAAAGCATCCGACGCAGTATCGGAGAGAGACAGGAGACGGGATTAAAAAAAAGTGGGAATTATACGTCCGCGATTGAGCAGAGAGGTTCTCCCTACGGATGGATTTTTTTTTTCGCCGAACCTGGCGATCATATTCGCGATAATTACACTTCTCGCCAATCACGCCTTTGATGCCTCAGAGTTGTGGAGGGAAATGAACGAATCTGATCAGGGTCATCCTCAACGATTTTCATTTCCAAAAACAAGAATCTCTTTACTTCCCTCATGAGTTACCGAGAGAGATTTTAAATTAAAGACTCAAGGCGAAATCTTTCTCTAAAGATCCTTTTCAAGATGAGTCTTTTCTAAGACCAATGGTGTCAGAAAAGCCACAGTTCACCAACTACCTTATCGATAACTTTGTTTTCTTCGATGTTGAATCGAAAATGTAACGGAGACATTATCCTGAAAATAGTTAGTTAATAAAAAATTTAATTCATTATCGTAAATTATACTTCGACTACTGTTCAAGAAAAGAAGAAAATTCTTTTCACAAAGTTTTGTTATTTATTTCAACCAATCCCTTAATGGAAAATAAATTTATAGATGACGCCATGGTATAGAAATGAATATAGATAACAATTTAATTGGTAAAAACATGATCATTCTAACACTTGGTATCAGAAAAAAATCCTTAGCTCCATCGAGTAATTTTTTAATTAGTACATATCACTTAATTTGATTATTGAATCTTAGAATGAACGAATTCAGAAAAAATACGACAGTACTAAAATTTAACCTATACGATCCTTTGTTTTGAATTCGACTCTCTGACTAAATAGTTTTCAATAAATATGCAAAACTAGTTTTTGCACACGAGTATTCTTGTTTAAATCTTCTACACATAAATTGTAAGAAATAAGCTTAAATACAACCTCATAATATATTTGGTGATGCACTTTACAAAAAGGTGCCGATTTCACAATTGTATAAACATTTCCCCAAACTTTCGAATTTAATGGCAGGTATTTCCTGAAGTATCTGAAGTCGTAAACCTAGCTGCTTTCGGAAGGTAAAGGATTAACACGGCTGTTTCCAAACTCACTATGGAAATGCAGGGGAATGATTCCGAGCGAGCGGAGATTTCAACGCCTGTTATATCCTCCAGGTCATTGAGGGAAGCAGTTCACTAACTCTGCCGTAAATTTTCCTGGAAGTGTCTTGAGAGGCACCGTTCTGGCTTTCGTTATTACTGTCTTAAGCTTTTTAGCTTTCCCTTTGTTTGGTGGACTTTCCCCGAAATGTTATGTTCGGCCAACATGGCGACCACCGTCTGTCCTCCGGCTTCTTTTAAGTACAGGTGCTTGGGCGTGCACTTTCCTCCTTTGATAAAGCAGCGTTGATGCCAAAGGGCTCTCAAAGGCTATGGTCAAGGAGTTCTCAGAAGAAGAATGAATCCCTGGGTCCATTTGGATGAGATGTTTCGCGAGTTTTTACAGAGTTGCAGGCATTTATAATGTCTGAAGAAAGTATATCATTTCACGTAAGCTAAGGTAATAAATTTTAGATCGCATACTTTTACCGTTCCTAGGTTTTTTACTCATTTATGGGATATACCGTATACGAATTACGTTAATTTTATAAAACCTTAAATATTTTTAAAGGATGAGATTTTTTAGGAGATAAGGTAAAAGAAAAAAATCGTAAAAATAATTAAATACCTACACTTCAAACTGATGGAAACCAACTCGGAAAAGGAAACACCTTGACCTTGTTCAAATCACAGTTTCGAGTTTGATCTACCATGCCTAACATACCATCAAATAATAAAATCCAATAAGGGAGGATATGCAAAATAATGGTGCAATTTCATCATGAAGCAATATAGAAAATCTATTCGGAAAGCAAATATAATCGGACCTATAACTAAAAAAACAGTGTGCGTAACTCGGAGATTCGACACCTGTGTCTCATCCACATTCTTCTCATCCATTACCTATTGAGCCATTGAGCCAAGACAAAGCTTCGTAACGTAATGAAGTTGGCAATACTCCGAAGTAATATTTCACTGTCCCGTTAACGAAGTCGTAAACACCGAGTTTATCATAATGGTCGACAATTTGGGTAAAAGTCATTCTTTCCGCCCTGCAATAAACTACCGAAAGAATAGCTTTCGATGCTTTGGAAGTACAAAAATAAATTAAGCCGCCCACGGAGTGCTCTAAAAAGTCCTCGACGAGTCGACGGAGGGAAAATTTCAAGGGACAAGTTTAAATCGTACCGCGCCTTCGTTCTCCCCCAGGAAAAAGTTATTGGACCGCTGCCAGCGAAAAATCCTCGCGTGAACTCGAAGGAGAGAGAGTTATCTGAGCGAGTTAATCACTGGACGCACGCGGTGCAGGGAGAACGTCTCTCGCCATTGTTATGAACCGAAATTAAGTCTTTTTTCGTTACGGCTTAACTCTCGCGTCGTCGTAATTGATCGGGTAAAAAGCCACGGTGACGTAACCGGGCTGCTCGTCGCGAGATCGTATCGTCCGGCCTCTTAAAAACTCCGCTCATAAATTACACTGCTAAGGTTCTACGAGAAGAGAAAGTCATATTCAAGGACGCGTGGGAAAAAGTTTACGAACATGAGATGATGAAGTGGACCCGGCGCACAAACCATGTGCTCGCGGCATCCGAGGAAAACACGGGAGAGGTTAGTGAACGACGACGGCGAGGATTCTCCTCAACTATCATATGTTTAATTTCTGCAAATACGTGATGCGAAGAATGGGATTCGTTCTGAGAGATGGTTTACGTATGCGAGGAGCGAGCTCTGATCCAAGCGTGTGTTCCTTTGTGGTTTGGTAACGCACGAGCTGACTCACTCACGTTCTTTTTACGATGAATAAAAAATATGGCTTTAATCCCGCGATGAAATGCCGCGTGACATAAAGATAAAGGAAGGGAGTTGTTAACACACCCACTCTCCTATCCCCGGGTTCGAATCCCAGCTCGTGGGAATTATTTCTGTCTGAGAATGGATGTACGTACTCATTAGTATATTGTATCACAAACAATTGAGTAGGCAAATCTGTTTGTAATGAATGAATGATTATTACAAGTCATTATAGTAAAAATCAACGATAATTATAAAAAAAATCTATATCTACTTTACAGGTACAGGAAACCATTAATATATGAATTTTTATGTTCAAATTTACATTCCTTCATATGCCAAACCCGTGGTTAATCCACAAAAACAGATTACAATGTAAATTCTGTATTAAACCTCGAAACCACCGACGATCAGAATCTGATAACCGGTGAAAAGTACTTCGAAATACCTTTTCTTTAAATCCAAATTTCACTTTCAGAAAATCATGTTCAAGCTTGCAAGACTATCGCTCATACATCTCCTTTCTTGAGTTAGGATCGTAATACTGTCTTGTTTGTTTTAGGTTTATTTACTTTTTCGTTCCAGAGGGTACTATAGGTCAAGAAAACACGAAAAAATAACTTTTATCTCTCGCTTTAACAGGGTCCGACGGTAATTTGGTTCGGGTAAACATGGGGGTGAAATTTTTCGAGCGTAGAAAATCGGTTGATGGAGACGTTACGTCTTCCTCAAAAATTGGCAAACATTAAATCATTGTTTCGATCATCAACTGAATGTTATCACGTGCGTGAATTACAGAGTAACGAAACTCGAACTGCCTCTCGCTCGGTCTCTGAAGACCCAGTGCTCGGGCGGGTCATGGGAACTACAACTTTACTTCGAAATACGTTATACTTAACAGTGGACGATGATATCTTTATACATGATAAACATACGTAATTATATACATAAGAGCAATAATACAGGGATTCCCACGAACAAATACATCATGACCTTGCAAATGAAACGTTTTCTAAAATTAGTAATAGCGGAGTGAGCATTGTTAATACGCAAATACGGTATGTATACACGTAAATATATAAATAAACAACAATGTGACAAAAATTTGTAAGAGAGATTTTTAATATAGAATGTATTTAAGCAGGAAAGAAGGAAACTTATGATGGGTGATGATATTGAAAAACTAACTTTAAAGAATGTTTTTACACAAATTTACTGGAGAATCTATAGCAATGTAAACAACAATATAAGACCTTCGTCGTTGTAAGAAATCATAAGGTTTTTGTAAAGAATATCATAATTATCTAAGTCTTAATCGCCGAGCATAAAAATAATCTTCGCACACTGAGAAGCAGATATCTTTCTCGTGATTTCCACACGAGCACGTGATACATTTGCAATTATACGGAGTTCGCGAGGATTGAGTTACCTTTTGCTACTCTGAAAGAAAAATGAACACAATCGCATGGCATCCACGAGATCTTAGCCACTTTTTCTGAGAGCGCAGCGGGGTAAGTAAGCGACACGCTGAGCATCCTTCACTCCGCAAATAAAGGGCTGAAGACGTTATTCGCTGGTGACAAAATACCGACCTGGCACGCTCTCTTACGTCATGAATCTTAAGGGCTACGTGCTCCTCAGTATTCTCAGTGTAACATTACGATTGGGTAACATATGTATAACATATTTCGATAGGGAAACTTTATGTTGGATAACGCAGGTATGGACACAAATATATCTGAAACAAAAAAATCGTATTCATCGTAAAAAGCGATCTCAAATGTAAAATAGGTTAAAAATAAAAGGATGGAAATGCACTTTGTTCATCGAAAATAGTTTAAATACTACGTTAATAGGTTAATAATGTTTGGTAGTAATAGCAATGAGAAGCTCTGTTTAAATATCAATAATGAAATCAAGATAAAATCATTATCTGACGATACAATACGTAAACAAGGATTTCTAATAAAAACGAAATACTGAAACGAGAGATTTTTTTGGAAATTATCTAATAGCTTCTTTTTAGGTTAATTTAATGTACAATCCTTCTAGAAAAATGATGGATATCACTTTTGAAGATAAAAATTTTACCATGAAAATATCGGGGGAATAGCACTTTACGAATATCGCTTAGTCATGAGTGACCAAAGTATAAATATTCTCTATATTCATAACAAAACACATACGCAATCAAATCACAGTTCAAACAATCACAGAGCACTTCGTAACTCGACCATCCGACTGTCCTTTGTTTCCTAAATTAGCTTTCCTTGCACCCAGGTGTCCCCATTGGACAACGTGGGTGAGCTAGTCTCCTGAAACAAGGGATTAGCTTCCGACAGTCATTATTTCTTGGAGGGAAAAGGTTCCAGTGGAGGTAGTTTGGAAAATCAATTAATAGCTGGCATTCAAAGGAGAAAGTGGTCAGGGAAAAATTCTTATCCTCCGGAAATTAATTTGGGATGAACAAGAGTTGGGTTGGGCCGTATCTTGATTTAGATATTGTTCGCGATGGAAAATAAATCTTTTTGGAGATTGACATTTCGGGGAAGTATGAAGAAGCATGGATATCTAACGTTTAAACAAAGATTATAAGTTAAACTCGAGTAATTAGAAATTGTAAAAGGCAACAAGGGATAAAGTAAACTATGATTCGATTTTTCTATCAATTTTCACAATCTCTAGTTTTTAGTTTAGTTTTGTTTTGCTGTTATTTAGTGTTTAAAAATTATTATGCTACGTCATGTATTGATGATTTTGTTTTACCTATTGTAGAACTTCAACGCCAATGTATGAATTTTTCAGATGTTGTACTGATATATGTTACATGATGTTATACTATTATTTAGCGTTTGAAAATTATTATGCTACGTCATGTATCAATGATTTTGTTTCACCTATTGTAGAACTTAACTTAGAAAGGTAACTGTACTTCACCTTAATAGGGGTGGAACTAATTTGAAAGGAAATAGTACACGAAAAGTATTTGTATCCTTAAACCATCATTTAAAGTCTCAAAACGTTTCGGAAGTTCCCAGGATTGAGACCTGTAATGCCCTATAATCCCAGAATCACTAATTATCTGGGAATCGACAAGCTCCAATAAGCATTAGTTCCAGAATTTTCCCACCATTCAATCAGCTACAAGTAATAGTTCTTCCTTGTGCCGATGATAACACTAGCGATACAGCACTTTGTAGACTACATAGAACTTTTAAGGTTGACCGAGAAAAGAAGGAGACCTTTCTCTCGGCTCTTCTTAGAAACACGTGTAGAGTACGAGTTTTTGCGGAGGAAAAATTGAAAGCATCGCTTTTATACGTGTATTTTCACGCGGTCGGGGGAACGTTAACGGCTCGCAGCGGGGTGCCCGAAAGCAGAAAATCGGGCGGTTTTTTCCACTCCCACAACTTCGACTGTGGGAAAGAAACAACGAGTACTGACGACACTCATCTTTTGGAACTGTGTCCTGATACACTCTTGAACACAGAGAGAGCAGTAGCGAGTGGAACACGAAAAAGGATGGTTTGAATCTCGAAAAAGGATTTAACGGTTATTCGGATAAGCATCTTCTGAGAGATGTCTCTTCGGGGAAATTTCTTCTCTCTCTCTGGTTTTGAACTCTGCTGCGAAATCATTTGCGGTCGATGATTCTCAAATTTCACCGTCTTCCACGATTGAGGAATTTTTAAACTTATACTTAACTGTTATAGTGCCTAACGTTATTAAAAAAAGCTATAACTCCCGGATATAGAAAAAAATGGAGAAAATCTTAGATAGCAAGCAATGTGAACATAATTCTATTTCTAATGTACATCATATTGTCCAAAGAAGCAGGAATTAAAAATTAAACGCTATTATTTTTTGGATATTTACATATTATTTGTACGGATTTATATACGAAAAATCCAGTCAGAACTTCTTGTAATTCAAAACAGGTAATATGAGGCTGTGTATTACGGAACATCGTTTACTCTAGAAAGGAACATTTCACTCTTTTACTTTACGAAAATCGAAAATGATAGTTCGGTGAAATAATTCGATTTCCAACAATTTTTTAATGTTTATGATCTCACAAAAAGTAATTAAAGAGAGAATAACTTTTATGAAGACAATTTACGTGGTTAATTCCTCCTTTTCTATTCTGATGGTATAGTATTTCTATTTAATACGTTTAAATCAGCGGGGCAAACCATCTTATGATCAGTATTTTTGAGCTGATGAGCATATGTATATATATAAGTTTACTCAAAGTTACTCTCCAAGCACGTAAGCTTTCCAGCGTGTAAAAAACATCATAACATTAGTTTCGTAAGGGTCATAGAATATTAGCAAGCATTCCATTCCCAAGTAGAAATTAGTGAGATAGCCAAACATCCCAAAAAATAAACGCCGTTCTCCTTAAGGTCGCGAAACGAGCTCTTCCCAAAAACCTCCGTGCATTTCACGTTCCTAAAGAAAAAAATCGT
The DNA here is from genome assembly GCA_020796165.1 of Pantala flavescens. Lineage (NCBI taxonomy): Eukaryota > Metazoa > Arthropoda > Insecta > Odonata > Libellulidae > Pantala > Pantala flavescens. The sequence goes on along the minus strand of CM036879.1, from coordinate 18,948,190 downwards.
CGCTTAACCGTTAAATCAATAAAGTGTTTGAAGGGCGCAACCTGAATCGGGAGGCGAAGAAATTTAATTATGCAAATGGACGCAAAGAAAATCAAGTAAGTACTGCTTATCATTTCCAAGAACATTCTCCGCCTCACCCGGGGACAAATATTCGGGACTCAATTTCATAAACAAATACGTCACTTGTTCCCTTTTAAAACGAGCCCTTTATTGATACAACGCTTTAAGAGAGGACCGTGTTTGCGATAATTGTATAATAACGAGTCATAATTATTTGCGCGTTCAATATCAACACGGAGATGCTTTCGCCGAGCGGTCGTAAGTGCGTGAGGAATCTCCTTCTATTACCTTTCGCATTTAGCGATATTATGCTTCGGAAAATCGCCGTCTCGGAAAAGATTTTTTGATGATGCCTACGGTATATACCACAAGGGCAAAAAATATGCAAATCTTTCGCCTCTTAAAATGAGAATCGACGTCTGATTTACATTTCGCTAATTCCGGAGCATGGTTTTCCATAAACTAAACGAAAACCGGGAGAAAATGAGTTAGCACTATGTCGGTTCTCGGAAAGGGAACACGGTTCAATGTCCCTGGATATGAATATTTCCGCACCGTGTTTTCTCCTTGTGTATTGTCAGGTCAATTTGACCATCACAATCGGCATGAGAATGTAAAATATATGCTCAAATTAGATATTGTCAAGTTGCTCCAGGGATTTACCATTCTTCACTCTCTACCTATCCGAGTTTTCCGATGATTTCAACAATGAGATGCTGTGATTCTAATACATTTTTAAAGATATAATAAATATAAAAAATAAAAGAATACATCTTGGAAATGGCATCACGAAAATTGATTATTGTGAAATAGGATTTTTTTCAAATTACCTTGAGTTGAGAAGGTGTTATTTTAAATTAGAATTATTTCTCAAACAAATATCAATATAAAGAAGAGGAATAAATCTTGTAGTATATAAGTTGATTATATTGCTCAACAGATCTTGTTCTTATGAAACCTTCGCAGAGGGTTGAAGCAAATGTTTCTTCTTCCAAGAAAAAGTAAGTTATTATGGAATCGTTATTCTGCCTTGATTTATTTTAAGCGAATGAATTATATCCAATATTAATTGGAGTCACTCAATGTAATTAACCGATCATCAGTCATCATTACTTTTGAGCACTTAAATCCCGTCTAAAATATTTTGTGCTAAAAATTTAATTTAATTTTCGCATACTTCCTTCGTGGCTAGGATCAAGATTTTTCGATGTTATTTAAAATGAAATATTTCAGGCCAATATACTAAACAGTTAAAACCATCTCTTGTTTCTCATTAACGGTAAACACATCGAGAAAATGTTCAAAAACGCATGACTCACTGCAAGAAATTCCACCCACTATCTTCCTTAATAAGCACGATCTACAAAACAAATCCAAAAAAATCGTCATATCATCCCGCCAAGAAGAGACTTCCTCGGTACCCACAAAAAAGATCAACTCCAAAACCTTCGTGCAAGTCTGAAAACACGGAGCAGGAAAATTCGCCGAGTTACATGCATGGGCCGAAACTCAAAAACTCATCCTTCCACAGTCCTCACGGATGCCTACAGATCCGCCTTCAACGGTCGGCCTTCCAGTTATCCCCCTCTCCCGACACCCACGCTCCCCCTGGGAAATTATTCCTCCGCCGACCCATCGCTTCGAGGGTCTCCTCCAAATTGACACACATTACAAAAGCCGAGGGAAAAAAAGGAAGAAGCTTGTCCTCGATGTTATTCCCTTGAGGTCGGCCGGAGTGGGCGGTTCTGAGGGACGACGAGGGCGTGGAAACCCTTGGTCTGGAGATGCACCGACTCCTGTGGGAGAAGGAGGCAGGAGAGAGAGAGAGCCGAGGAAGATGGAGAATAAAGGAGAGGCCGTGTGCGGCGTTGCCATCCTTCCAGTGACCCCCGCCGCAGGAGGGCAAGGTGTCGGACATCGCACGCCTGGATTTGCACCGTAACAGAACCTATGCCGTACCTGAGTCGATGTCCGAAAAGGATTGAAACCTTCCGAAGGGCCCTCGAGAAGCTACGAAATGCAGAGCCGCACGAGAGAGAGAGAGAGCATCCGATGGTGATTACCGAACGATGTTTTTTTTTATTCGATAACCATCTTGGTCAAATACAAATGGGTGATTTATCGAGGGGCTGAATTTGGGCTGGCAAAAAACCATTCGAGCTTTCATCGACGATGGAGATCATCGATTATAGGTGATTTAGAGAACCCGAAATGTTTCGGAGATGCTTCTGCTATGCCTAATGTTCTTTCTTTAACTCCCAATCGAACGCGATGAAGCAGAATCTACGTATAAATGCTCTATGATAGGAATCTACGCCCTCGGGAGCTATTGGGTACCTCCGAAGGACCTCTCGAAGTGGCATTGCGAATAATCAAAGTGAATCGAGGCAAACATTTTTTTACGTATTATAAATAGAGAAAAAGGAGACCTTTTAAAACACGCAAATACAAATAGACCGAGAAAATATGTTGTGGATGAGCATAAAACACGAACGTAAGTGCAAATCCGAAGGTCCGCACGTATAAAGGAAATCCCTCGGATGCTAATTGCTAACATCTGTTGCATTCCGCGGCCTCTTCAAAGGGAATTTGAGTAGAAATAAACGAGGCACGAAGAAAAATTTTTGCAAACCGTCGCTTCCATATTCACGTCTCATTAAGGTGTTAGCTTGTCTTGCACTCTCGTTTCAGAAGAAAAGGAGCTTAAAGCCACTTGTCGGAAGGAGTCTGCTTCGTGGACCGCTCCCATCCCGTCGCGACTTCCATCGCTCGGTTACCAAGAGACTATCCTCTCTCTTGGTTACGTACGTTTCGAATCCCGAGGTCGAATCGGGGACATCTGCTTAAATGAAATAAAAGAAGCGGAGCGGACGAGCGAGGATTTTTGTCGCGAAGTAGAACTGACATTATTTCCCAGTCCTGCCGCAGAAAATGTTGCTGCGGTCGCGGTGATGGAATTAGCGTTGTGGTTCTCGTATTTACATAACAGTACGTTCAAAGTTGACTCTTCTGAAGCTTTGGGGGTATTGGATGATCGCCAGGGCCACTGGGTCACGAGTTTTTGAAACTTTGTGACCCGGATAAATAAAGCGATATAGTTATATTCATAGTGATGCTCTTGCATCGCATTATTCTATGACCCACGATTTATTTCGTCATAAAACAGCATCTATAGTAGAAATAGCTTATTATATAAGAGTGAGCTGAATCGTTAACATCCGAATTAATAAGAAGTAAGAGCATTTGGGAAAGAACAGTAATATAAAGATTATATTTCACTGAAAGTTAATAAGTTAATGCAAATATTTCACGATAAATTATGTGTTATCTTTAATCAAAACATCATTAAGTTTCGAAATCGTTCAAATAATAACTTCAACTTACTTTCCTGAACTTCGGTAACTAAGGAATAAAGTGATAAACAACAATGAAGCAACAAATAAAATCATATACATAATAGATAAAGTTTCTAGAATGAGGATTAGCAGGATATAATTTTTGCAACAAATCCATAATCCGATGATTTCTTCTGCAGCTAATTACGTTTTACAACGTAGTGCCTAGACTTCCTGATTTCAAAACCCAAGTCTGCGTAGCGTAGGAAATGATTAAACATAATCGGCCACTATAGCAATTCCGTTCTATAAGTCGCTAAAAGCCTCACGCTGGTATTAGCCGCATACCTCCCGAGCGAGTTAACAGAAAATTCTTTTTAATAGACTCCGCTACCGGAGGAATAGCTCAGTAATTAAGAATCTCTCCTTACGTGCCCATTTCCTCGGTCACGGACCATTGGAGAGCCGGAGAAGGAACAGATGACGTCTCTAGGGTCACGATTATCCACTAAAAAGCTCACGAACCGTTGATTCCTTCCATTCAATTATTTTCTACCTTATTTTATTCCCACTCGAATGAATAGTCATTCTCCTCCGATATTTCCCTAACGGTAGATTCCCGAGTTCTTCCTTCCCTTCCTCGACGTCTTCCCATCCAAGTCAGCATCTCTTATGTCCGAATAGATCCTAGAGCCTTCTGGAAGTGTTTATCCCATTCCAGAGGGGCTCGACAATGCGAGAGAAATGGCCCTCGTTCCGCACGATTCACGATTTCCACGGGGGTGCCAATTGCCAACGGAGCAGTTGCACGGAAATGGTGACCACTCGTCTCTTAATAACATATCGCGCGGATTGGGAAGGTCAGTCATTTGTCCGAATCCTCCGAAAGACTGAGGAGGAATGGCCCGTGACGCAATTCGGTGGAGAGAGAGAGAGATTTCTCGCAGCATCTCGCCGCTGAAGGCGCTGTATTGTGAAATGAAGGCTCTTGGTCACCTCTCCACGGTCAAGTCAAGTTGCCATGGTGGCCACTTCCTCAGGTGCTACGGGGTGTCAAGGTCACGCAACATCCGACTTCTTTTGTTTTTTTTTTTCATCTCTTTTCCTCTTCCCAGAGGTGATTGAAAAATTTTGGTGCCTATACGTATTACTCACTCTCGGCCGTTGCGGCGTAGGTGGTGGTTCGAGGAAATGAGGGCCTGGGTTCGATGCCTGATTGTTAATTATGATGTTAAGAACGCGTTTGGATCTGGTGGAGTACACAGGCTAAAATGTCATTTCCAATTTGTTAAAATCTGCCAAATGACATTTCAAATTGTAGGGACTAAATAATTAATAACACTCTAAAATCGCACGAGTCGTACAAAACAAAGCTTTAAAATCATACAGAAAAATTAATATATTATAACTTAAGAATGAGTACCATTTTTAAAGCAAATACTTATGTACTTCATTACTCCATCTTCATATGTCGACAAAATTAGTAAATCTAAAATTGAGATTAAATTATATCCAGTTAGTGAATAGAAGAAAGATAATTTAAGGCTACATTAAACGAAAAGCTGCAAATTGCTTAAATTGAAATAAATCCGTAATATACGAATTGCCATTTCTTGTTTTCCCTAGAATCAAAATCTCGATATCTATTTATTGAATTTGAATGCACATAATTTATCCATAAACTTTCTCTAAAGCTGTAAACGTCAATTTCACAGTGGAAAAAACTGGATAATCATTCATAGTATCTAAAAGAGAACAACTCCTAAATTTAAGATTTTCCAACAAAAGGAGGATTAGGGATACATGAAATAATCTAAACACGATAGTTCGTTCGGTTTGATATTAGTGGTGAATCAGAAGCGAAAATTAGCGAAATTACTGGGACTCGAACCCAGGTCCAGTTATATCGCCATTTTCCACTTCTGCTTTTTTCACCTTTATCCGAAGAGAATTAAAATCCAAATCATGCTTTCCTTCCTTCCTTTCTCTCACCAATTCATTCCTCTTCAACATTACCATCTTAAATATTCCGTTAGGATGATTCTGGGATATGTGTCGAAGAGAGGCGAGAGAAAAGGAATGATTGGATACCTCCAATGGAATCCAACTTGCCAAAAAATTTTTTTTCGACTCCTTCCTTTAACCTCTCGTCTGACCTTTCACGATACATCCCAAAACCATAACAAATAAGTACCATAAATCAGACCTGGAGGGAGTCGGCTAGAAAAAATAAACTGCCGATGGTAAAAATCTAAATCTTGACAAATGTCTATTCGTAAATTGTACAAAGTATGTGATGACGAATTGAAAGGATTCGGGAGTGCCGCTGGATGGAGCCTTCGACCGATCAAAGGTCACATGCACACCCAACCATGCGAATCGGTGATGGATTGATGGTACCTCTATTATTGTATACGCATTAGGAAACTTAATTTTCGGTGAAAAAACAATAGTTCCGAGAACATTAAGATTTTGACGTCTTTTAAATTAGTTATAATTGATGGATCCGTAAAAATTCAACTCTGCGAAGCCCTGGGGAGACTGTCATTGGTTCCACAAAGTATCGAATTTATAATCAATTACTTTATATATAGAATAGGTATATCAAGTTGAAGAGAAGACAGTTGACGGTTGTAAGAAGTACATGAAATCCTGGCGAATTAGAAAAGTTCATATCGGCAGAAATTTCCATTACTTTAATCTGAACATCTAAATATAAAATATTTTTAACTTCATAATCTTTATCTCACATAATCGTCAATTCTCCATCGTATATTTTATCGTCCTTCAGTCGTTCAGGAATACAGACAATGACTAAACTTGCATTAAGACATAAAACAGCGAATATGACACATGCTAGGCAAGATTACTCATGTTCTGGCAGCGAAAGAATCCCGACAAACGGAAAACGAATCGAAATGCAATTCCGAGAAATAACTTCGCATACCAGATTCCAGCTTAAATTAGAAAACAGACTCATTGGAAAGGTTGCCGTACCGAGTCTTCGAGATCTGTACGGAGAGGCTGTTTTAATGGGGGACGCAAGTAGCAACAAGATTCCACGGGACATTACCCATACCTACGTAATCGCCGCTTGAATCTGGAGTACTGACCTAACGGTGCTGCTTAAAAAATTCGCTTTAAGATGGCAATCTGGGGATGGACCGGGAAATATACGCGACATTTTTCGCATCTACGTACTCCTTTCTAGGAAAACCGCGAAAAGAATCTTATCACATCGCTCGGTAATTGCATCCTCTTGAAGTCCAATTAATTTCAGCCACGAAATGTCCCTCGGGTGTGGGAACCTCTTTGAAACCGTTGTGTCCCGGAGAGAGAGAGATTTATTTATTCTAAAGGGTTGTCGTGGCTGCGGTTCTTCGTGTGACGCACCGCCCGGGAGAGCGGCCACAAAGAACTCGTTTCGCAGATAGGATCGTCATGGAGAACACGTGGTCTCCGCCTGCTTCCAAAGCCGCTTCGAATTATTTCACTTGACTCACGAATCAGTGCCATCTATCGAGATGAGGAAGGGCCGCACGAAAGAGGGGAGCGAAAGAACCGGGTTCGAGACGCGGTTAAAGGTTTTTCTAGATGCATCGATCGGGTCCGTTTAAAACTACGGGAGCTTGAGCTTCGACCGCTAGAACGATGAAAAACGAGCGGCGAATATAAGCAATAACACCGACTGTAATAGCGAGGTAGTTATAATGTGATCTTTTAAAAATAGAAGTTCTGGGTTCGAGTCCCGGCGAATTGGAAAATCCCTATCAGGAAATGGATTCTTTCATTCCGTTGGATTCCGTTCATCCTTTGTTGTATCATCGCTGTAATTTTCCTACGAGCGTATTTATTATAAAAACACTCCACATAAAGTAATACAAAGAATTCAATTAAAATAGATGTATTCTAAATTTGTTGCACACTAAACATAAAAGAATTTATTCTACGAGACTACTTGTATCGAAATGTCTTTCGGGAAAAAAGGGAAAATTTGGAATTTCATCAAGGACGAACAGCACCGTTCTAACGGATAGCATTGTTTTTGCTATATCTTCTGCAACAATACCAACATCCAAGCGGCTAATCCGCATTTGATAGCTTTTCCAATCCCAGCAATCTCAAAACTGATGATGCTCTTATTAGCCACTTTAATTATAGCGCAAGGTTATCTTCTCGCCGCTGATTCATTCATCCTCCAATGGTCATGGGATATTCGTCCTTCGCATTACTTGGAAGCTACAAAAAAGTAGTCACAATTTTCCTTTGAAAATAAAACACGGCGATGGCGTTCATTGAGGTGACGATGGTTCATATACATCAGACGATCTACACGCACGGCCTTCGTGGAGACTTCAACGCTCGAATCGCAAAAGGAAAGCAAAGATGACTTTCTTGATTCTTATAGGTGTAACGCTTGGCTGGGATATATTAAAAACCTTCGTGACAGTAGAAATATGACCTTAATAAGAAAGAAATATGTGTGTGGAAGATCACCAACAATCTAGTTATGGGACTGTGGAAACACTCTCAAGCATTTGCGGTTGGGAAATAGCTATCTCTAAACTCATCCACTAAGATTTCATCTGACGTTTTTATGTATAGAACAATAAAAATACTTTCCTTGTTTTCCTCGCAGCATTAGAGTCAAAGAAAAAGATTAACTCATTAGCCATAAAGGTTTAGAGAAGCTTTTTAACTGACAGGTTATCTAAAAACATTACCTGTATAGTCGTTAGGCGGTTTTCACGAGAAAAATTTACGCGGATTTTTCCTCTTCATCTTTCTCTACTAATATTTGCACAAAAACTGCGAGAATGCCTCAAAAAACTGTAAATTATCCGCTGAGTTAAATATTATCTTAACTTTTTATGAACTCATTTCTGGAAGCTAAAAACCGTGGAAAGCAAATGGGACTGATGAGTGCTAGAAGATGAGTGAAAATTCATCCGCTCACTCTTTTTTCAAGAAAAAAAAATGAAAGGCTCAAGGAAGAATCTTTCATGTAGAACACAATTAATTTATTTTCTCGAGTTTACAGGTAATCAGAGAGAACAACTAGATGTATAAATTGACTCGTACATTCGCGATGAGGAAGTTATTTAAATATTTTATCGCTGAAATAATAAATAGAATATAATATTGCGCTGTATAGTATCATATTATCGTTCAAAGGATACACATTTTTCGAATGGTATTATACACTGCGTTTACTTAACTTCTGTAGGGGGATATTTATATCCTCTTAAGAATGAAATACTTCCGATATAGCAAATAACGAAGTATGTTCATACCAACGAAGAAATGACAAAATTTTCTGTAAATAAAACTTTTGTACTATAAACACGAAAGATTAAACGAGAAATCATACTAAATAAAACTAAAATACCATAAGAATCTTCTCGAACACTACAATTTTCAGCAAAAAAACTTCGGTGCCGTTCAAATCCAACAAACAATCAAACAAAACGGTTCAGGAAGCAATTCCATGAGTGCTCGAAGAAAGAAATACCCAATTCGCAAAAAATACGATCGAGTACGTGCAAAAAAACGCGATATGGAGCAGAACCGACTTTTCCCTCTCAATCACCGACAATATCCGGCGCCTTTCAGTAACTGTTACCACTACATCACGCTCCTTCTTTGCCATCTCTCTCATCTTCGAATGGATCCAGAGAGGTTAACGGACCTTCCTTCCCTACTGGCCACAATTATCATAAATTATGTCCTTGATGGGAATTTAAAGGTTGCTGAGATTAGATGCCAGATACAATACCAATGAGGTTCGCTGAAAAACCAGGGGTGATATATTGACGATACTCGATGCGAAAGCTGAAGCGACTTTACAGTTTTAAGCGGTACATGATAGGGCATATTTATTCGGAAGCAATTTGAATCGCATCTCGATATCCAAGCATTCCATCAATTGAGTGAAAAGAAAATAGAGAAGTAGTTGGATAGGAATTGAAGAATTTTGCTCGCGAAATAAATAACCTTTCGTACGAGTTGATACGAATATTATTTACACCCTTCTGAAATGTTGATTTATAAAAATACTACTTTAATTGTGATTTAAAACGAACTTTTTTCACATAAAGCAATTATGATCAGTATAACATAAGCGTGAAGTATATAGTATTGATGCATTAATGATAGTTGATTTTGAAGTAGTATAGTTAGAAGTATAATCTATCATTGATCCCTGCTTAGAAAAAGGAGGATCTAAAAAACGTAATTTTCTACTTATTATCATATCACTTACTCGCATATAACAGAATTCATCATTGCAATAAGAAGTAAGCGATCTCAATCAAAATCGCTATACTAACTGCACACTACATAAATAACATTTCGATCATAACAAAACGGGTCGATTTTCTTTCGTTTTCAACAGGACCATATGTTTTTTTAGCAAGAGTTCCCACAATTGCGTACCTTACGTATGCTTAAAACCGCTATTCTTAGGTCTTATTGGGCGCCTACCTCACCACCATTCAGAAGAAGACGACAGTGGCGACAATTATTCAAAGCGGAGACGTAACCTTCGATGATGCCGTCGTGTGTGTGGAAGCTTCCCGTACTCCTCTACCGGAATCGTGAGAAAAGAGTGGCGCGGGGTCAAGGGACGATAAGGGAGCGTGATTGAGGGCCCTAGAGGGAGAACCCCCCGGATGACCAAATGGGGAATACCCGCGTCTCCCCCACGCCATCCTCCGGCGTCAACACCGGGCGCCGGCAGAGTGCCAAGAAAGCCGGCAATGGGGAGAACAGGGTCTTCCCCCTACCGGCGGCAGCGGCGTAGGTAGCCGGTAGTCTACGATTCTCCATGGCCACTGCCTATGCCCTCGCTCTACGTAATTATCTCCTCCCGCCCCTTCCCCGCGGAGTCAATTCCCTTCTCGATCCTTATAAAACCGCCGCTCCAGAAATCTGACGTCCGCCCGATGATTAACGACCCTCCGTCCACCGGAATAATGTATTAGAATTCCTCGTATTATTATTGGAGCAAGGAGGAGGGCAGGGCGAATGGGTCGCATGGCGTTGTGGGACGGGAAGAGGGACTTTTAAGTTCAAGGTTGGCCGACGATCCTAAATGACTCGCGGCGGTCCGAGCGCTTATCCACTCATCAACGGCGAACTTCTCGCATTCCGGAGGCGCGGGGTGGGGCAAAGGGGGAGGTGGGCGTGCCGTTTCGGGAGATGCGCCTGTGACACTGCGGTTGGAGCCTATTTGAGGATCCTTTTAAAAGACCCATTTCGTTCGATAGGGTCCAGAGGAGGTGTATGTATCCTGATCGAGAGGATCCTGGTCCTTAAAGAGTTTAGGATGCTAGGTGCCGGAACTAAATAACGACCGCCATCGTGGAATAGGTCTATCGTGGGCTAGTGATTGCTCTGTGGTAATAGAAGGAGATAAATAGAATAGAAGGAGATGAAAATTTTATCGTTCCTTGATTCGCAAACATCCTGAGGAATTTTGAGTTTCAAGGCTATCAATCTATGTTCCCAATCTGATACGATGCATAACCCTCATCCGTGGCCATAACAGGTGAGAGTGGCGTATTATCTCACACTCTCCAATTTTTTTATTTTTACTGGAATGAATAAATTTCAAATTTATACCTCGTGAATTTCTCTACAAGTATTACCAAATTCAAACTCAATTCTTCCGACAGAAAAAAAAGATCCTACGACAATATTTGACGAATTGGAAAGAGACCTTTTTTTAATCCTAGACTTCTATATCTTTACGAGGTGGAAAAGGCTGCTCGAGACCTAAAAGGTTAGAAAACCAAGTACTGGTTACAACAGTTACGTATGTTATCACAAGACGTATTAGGAATGCGGTATTAGGAAATTATCAAAATTCGAGGAAAAAAAAATAATAATGAGTGAGAGAACTCAATCTTTTGAACGATCCTTTCACAAAAATAATATGATAGATCTTCGATAATTCGTAAAAGAAACATATTCAATAACGAATAACTTCCTTGGAATTCGAGTGTAAAAGATTTAAAGATGATGAAGGAGTTCAAAATATAAAAAAATCCTGACAACAAAAAAGTATTCTTTATATATATAAAAAAAATTGTAAACGGTTTCTCCTCGGTTGACAACATGACTGATAGATGATTTGACGTATACATACTTGGAATAACCGATACCAGGAAGCTCCAAACTTGTGAACGTATATTCCTGAAGGCACTTCTCGGAGAGCTGTTACATCTTTCGAGAATTTTCATAAGAAAGCAGTTTTTATTTCGCAGAACTCCAACCCCCCTTATACGATGAATATTAATGAGATTCCTTGGGTAGTAACTCTTTAATTTATTCATAACAGCATGCGTGAAAAGTGTTCCATTTATGTCGCAGATGTTATGTGGCGAAAAACGGTTTTTTGAAAGGAAAATTCAGATCGGGAAGACAATGAAACTGGTTTGTCTTCTTCTTCCGATGAGTACAAGCCTCTCATTGCGGTTTGCTCGATTTCCGGAAAGAAGATGAAAGGAACTGATAGAGAGTTTGTTTTCTCGTAAGACAGTGGCCAATTTAAAAATAATACGCATCTTTTTCGAAAGTGCATGTAAGCTTAAAGAATAATCGTGGGATATCTGATCGTAAAATGTTAATGTTCGTGAACACCGAAATTGGAAGATGATTCAATTAACATGACATGTTATTACGAGTTATCTTTGTATTAAATTTAATTATCTGATCGTAGCTTAATTTTCTTAAACATTTACAAAGTACGAGAAGGAATTGCAGTACACGTGTTGCGTAGAAATATTTTATGGGTGAGGAGTGAGAAGGCTGTAGTAGGAAAAATTTATTTCAATTGAAAGTCCAATCCCTCAAAATATATGTATGTACTTTTTGCTATATTTTATAATTTCTCCGAAATTTTTGAAAAAATTACATAGATAGTCGTTATGAATTTAAATTTGATTCAATCGCCGTGCCATTAAGTATAATGCAATATTGTGAATAATAACAGACAAGAATATATAGATATAATTATAGTACAGTCAGAAAAGAAAAGTAACGAAATAAGCGGGGAAAATATTAGTAGCAAATGACTATATATAATTCTCTTAAAAGGAGAAATTCTGGTAAAGGGCTTGTCAAACTTTTAGTACTATGAGTCCAACACGAAACATTTCAATCGAAAAGTCCTATAACATTACTTGTTTAAAAACTCGTGGTCAGGGCTCTCATTGAATTAAAATGGTTGAATTAATTCCTAAAACTTTCAAGAATAAAATCATATATTATTAAATTAATGATGCGGAAAAGAAATATCATTCACATATGTTTGTAATTACCTAATGACTTATATCTATCTTGCCAAAAAACGCAATCTCATATAGGTTTGATCCCTCGCGCTCTTTTAAATGTTTACGAGAATTTCCATATGATTTTACTTGATTCCAGCGGACAAATAAATGAATTCCAACTCCTAGAAAATATATGACCCTACTTTACCCCAACTTGACATGGAGGAACTTTTTCTATTTATCTCACTTAATTTTTATTTAGGATTTGCGAAAGTACGAGGCATCTTATAGTTGATGTCTAACTAATAAAAGGGTAATTGATTCGTATCAGTAGACTTTGACTACTGGAAACGAGAAAAGATGGGCAGATGAATAGTCCGTAATTGTGCCGTGAAAAACTTAGGTCCAGTTGGTCTCAGTTGGTCGTATCCCCTCGCCTCCTCGCCTGGCTGCCGCACTTACCGGGAGTGAGGGGATAACGCTGTAACCAGTATCTGCATAATCACCTCGTAAATCGTGATGATTGGCTACGGGAGCAAGTCCGGTCGGGATGAATGATTAAATTTGCACAAAAATTATGTGGATCAAGGTCAAGGGAGCCGCTTTTGAATATAGACCGCGGCACGATTCCTTCACGGGGTGATTGTACACACATCTGGGAAAGTAAACTGCCATTAGCGAATTAAGGCGATGGGTTAAGGGTCGAGCGATTTACTGCCGGAAAAACAGGGTTGCGGTGATGATGCAAAAGAAAACAAGAGAGAACTGGGCAGGAACGGAGGCGAAGGAAAAGCAGGGGTTTTTATGTTACGTTTCTGCGTTTCTACAACCAAACCTTTAGCATACAGAAATAGCTCACGAATATTATAGATTTCGTATCTTTCTATTTAAATCTAAAAAGTATTTTTATTTTTTCCTAATTATATCTAATGATTGATAGGAGAGAATTCTCTGACATTCAATTTACAATAAAATGATCCTCCAGTTATATATTCGGAAATGTTATACTACAAGATACATACATAGTTATGACTACCACCTGGCCGTGTCTACTTTTTGTCTCGAAAGAAATAAATAAATAGGAAAGAATACGATTTGATTATAAAGTACTTCTAGGATAACTAGATTCAGAATAACTAGATTCTCTTCACTTATACATCGTAATTTTACAAAAATAGATCAATCCTTCTTCGTCACCTAAACATTTTCTCATTTTTCTCTGCAATATAAAGTTGAATCAAAGAGATTAAGAAAATTATTTGATATTATATTCGACGAATTAATCATAGAATATATGAATTTAGAGCTTCTTCGCTTTGGAAAGGAATTTTTACGCAATTCAACTCATTTCCGATAGTACAAGATTGTGTATTCCCTTCCGCTATTGCCAAAAACTTCAATTAATAATACAATGTCTTATATGAATAAAAATATACAATCCTATATTTGTGATAAATCATGATCAATAATTAAATATACGTAGATGATTAATACCTAGTTAGACCCATGAATATTTCCCTAATAGCCTTACCTTCGCCATAAATTCGCGGCGCGAGCAAGTAGACTATACAGACTTTTAACATCCGATTTCAAAATCCAACGGTTGGCATCACTAACAATCGAGTGTGAGAAAAAAAGTTGGATGAAGAGGAACTAAGGGAGATTATTTTCTTTTTTCCATTTGCAAAGTTCCCACGCTGTGATGACTCTTATGGTTTTGGAGCGGTAGCCTGTTTTACTTGGTGTCCCGAAACACGATTCCATGGAAAGAGAGAGAGATGAAACCTTACTATACTAGACCCGAAACAGAGTCCCTAGCGACTATTGTTATTATTCCGAAAGCGAACTTAACGCAACGATGAATATTATTCGACGAACACCGCGGGTCTTAATTCTCCTGCCGCTTGGAGATTCAATACGTGCGTGAACGAGACTTCGCTCCGTGTATTTTAATTTGACGTTTCATTCAACATTCCGAGCGGCGTTTCGCGACTGACTATGAAGTGCAATTCTTACGTGACCGACACCAGTAACTAGCTCTAATTCGGATTCGTGGTCATTTATTTATCTCTTTCGAATCGAATTACGTTCCGGAATGGCGACGGAATCTATTCAAACGATCCCCCCCTTAGAAATGGAGGAATTGGATAGACCATTTTCAAATAATAAATGGAATCGCAAAAGAGAAACAGTAAATCTATCTGATGATGACTCAATGTCTCTGGATAAATAATGATGGACACCGTTACCGTGGGAAGAATTTCTTGAATTATCCTAGGCTACCATTCACCTTATTCTGCAATAGTACAGTTTGGTCTCGTTCTTGAGCAGTTCCTGCCGATAAAAAGGGGTTTACTAATCTCGGACAAAAATCTCGTATACGATCAAAAAACCTGAAGACTAACGGATATCGTCCCACGTTTAGAATGAAATGAACGTTGGGTCTTCGCCATGTTGAAGATGATAACGCCGTAATATCTAAATGTATTATTTATTAAATCTCTAAATCATATGAATGTACGTAAGTTACACTCATAAGGAAATCACGTATTGTATGAAGATGGACTTCTATAAATCCATGACCAGTTTGTCATCCAAATTAATACCAAGTTAAATTTTAGCTGGAGAAATAACTACAATTACTTCAAACATACGATTTATATCTAATATATTTTAAGTTTACGCACTCAACCAATGCTTAATTCATACTCACTCAATACGTAACATGACCACTTTATAATGGTAGCTTCTGGGACATACACATAAAAAAAGGTCTAAGCAAGATTTAAACGGAAAATTAATAATTTATTCAACGCAAACAGATTACCCCAATTACATGCGTTACAATAAATGGCTCTTAACAACGTACGTCACAAACACACACCTTGAGAGGAAAATTTCATCCTCAGCCGGGATTTGAACCCAGGACCTCAGCGTTAATTAAATTAGCATGCTAACCGTTCCGCCGACAAAATCTTATCTCACCCGTATTCGCAATAATATATATTCATCTCACGAACCTCCTGCGACATACTTGAACGACGAAAACCTCCCGGGAGGTCGAGTACCAACTAAACGATCCTCAAAGTTACGGCCTCATCGGCTGAGAGCGTTAATCCTTGGGCGATAATGTCCGTATCACGATTCTCGTTGCGGAGGGCCAATGATGCCATATGCCAATAGGCCGTGAATCAAAGAGCATCATCATCCCTCCTTTAAGACACGAACCTCGCCCCGAAACTGAATTTACGGTCTCGCACGAGCGATCTCTCTCCCGAAGGGCGCTAACGACAGCCCCTTCGGAGGGAACTTCGCACCGATTCTATGCGAAGGAGTGCTTTCTCGAAAGGGCATCTGCCAGGGACTCGGTTCGCCGTTACATAACAATTCCCTCTTTGGCGCAAATTTCAATTTTCCTTCCATTTCCTATCCTAAATGCCTCTGTCATCGCTAACGCGCATGGAGATGTACTGGCATCATTATCTTCCACCGATTCTCGTGGCTTCGATATATCGCAACTTACTTCTTCTATAAACTCGACAGTAACGCAGTTTTTACGAATATTGGGATGTTATCTTCGGAAATATAAGATTATGTCGAAGCCAAATCATACTTTCCAAAAGATCACCGTAAATGGTAAGATTATTCGTCACAAGCAAATGATGATGGATATATTTCTTCATTAATAAAGTTGCTTATATGATAATAGAAATGATAAAATCCGTGCAAATAGGTGTGAAAATCGGTATATATCGATAAAATACATTCTAATTTATTTATTATGTGGTTGAACTGGAAATTAGTAAAGGTTCTGCTAATTCATCACTTATCATGAGAAAATGCAGCGCATTTGAGCCTAAAACCATTAAAATTTAGTTGATTCTCATTATATACATTTTCACATTAAATATTTATTGTTTAAATTTCTTATGTAAACATAAATAAAGATAATTTTCACTGTTTCCTCATGCATTGACACTAAAGCCATCTATTTAGAGGTTTTTGAAAGACATTAAAAAGTTCATAAAATAAATTTGCTGATGAAAAGTTGAAAAAGGATGTACGTAATATAAAATAAATGTGCTGAGTTCAGGGGACGATTCATTGCAAATAAATCCATCAAAACAAGCATTGCTCCATCTCTAGCTGAATTCGGCTTTGGCATATTTGGAAGTATATCTTTTACTTCGAGTGATTTTTGAAATACATATGATAATATATAGTATGATATTAATGAAGTTAGAGGAATTCTTTCAAGATTAAAGAATGCATTCGCATAAGACCGATGAGTACCAATCACTCAGCATATAACGGGCAGACTCTGATAGTTTAGGACATAGATATAGCCTTTAACTGTTTAAAAGATGACCGGGATTGCAATTCAATCCAATTTGGTTGTATCGATATTGGTTTCTTAAAGTTATGATGCAAAAAGTATTTAGAAAAAGTGCTCTCGCCGGGGGCTATTGGTACATTTCTTACTCATCCGCATTCCAGTCTCGCGGCTCTAAAAGCATTTGTTCCGCGGTCGCTGTATCCGAAGAGATGCGGTTTGCTTTTGTGCTATGAATATGTTTGGAATCGTACCTAATGAGATTCTTGTTATTTCGAGAGGGTTCTTCGAAAACGAATTTAGGAATTATCAAAACAAGGCTGTTCTTATTTTTTCATATAGGTACTTCACACTTGACATTATTTATCGTTAGTAGATACATATATTTATAAATTTGTAAGTGATGCATATTTTTATTTCTTTACGTTATATCTATCTATCAGAAGTAATTATTTTTCAATGATAACGACGTAATCTTAATGGAAATCGATTTCTGCTAATTTGGCCTTGACTTTTTGGTAATTTTCCATGACCAAGGAACGAAGACGAACAGTTTATACCTTTATAACAATTCTATTTTACCACGAACATAGTTCCGAACTAAATGATGAAAAGATAACTGAAGATGATCTTTAAGATCTAAACCACGGTCGTGGAAATACAAAACTGTAGTAATAGTTTAAGGAAACTGTTTTTCGAAACATCTCCGGGGCAATATCGATCACGTAACTTTACTATTGCAAAATAACATCAAAACATAGCGTTATCAGTTTTCTGAAAGAGTTAAAGTATACGTATTCTTTGGCTGAAACATATGATATGTTATCCTGTGTATCTAAAAATTGTTATGAGGTTTCCTCGAGCTACATATCCCACTGTCACACGGCAAGTCAAAGAAATCTTCTTTCTGAAGGAATAAATACACATTGCGAGTTATTTCGCGGCTTCGGATGTGATAAATTTTGCGAATGTGCGAATGAAGAGCGGAAAAGGAGGAAGGGGACGAGTAAACAAAGAATACGAGAGCCGGTTTAAGAAAACGTGCCAAAATGTCTATATCGGTGCGACAGGTGAAGCGCGAATGAGAAGGGCACCGGTATTCTTTATGAAGCTAATATCGTTATTGTAAATTCTCAGCTTCCTCAGACATTCTTAGAAGACGGTATTGAACGGTATGCTTGCGTAACTTGAGTTAAATTCAAAAAGTGCTCTGATATATTTCAACGTAATGTTTCAAATTTTCAGTGAAATAAATTTTAAAATTAATTCGAAACACGAAGTTCGATTATAGAAGAAGAGTGCAAGGATATATAAATCTTAACATACTGCACAAATAGATTAATTCTAGTATATAATCAAGATGACAGAGAAATTATACTTATGGCTATATGATTTTGCAGCAGAGCAAATGTGAAGAATAAATAATATTATTATATTTTAAAACGGTTTATATCCTCATGTGGGTGTCTTTGAATATGCCATGTTTTTCAATATTATAATAAAAGTGGTACTAAATTTGCATAAGTGTAATCAAAAGAACAAATAGAAGACTTGGTATTTCAATTATATATAAGGAAGAGAAATAGCTTGAGAATCCAAACTTTATATTTCATCCAGCCATAAAGAATTTGTTTTTGCCCTTTCATTTCACAAGTTAACATTTTCTCCTTGGAATTCAGATAAATTTTAAGGAATCTTTTTCTTATAAAGATTGTAAGAATTATTTGCATAAACTATGAACCCTTGAGAGAATAACGAAGGCTACAGTAATTTGGGATTTGTAATATAATAGCAGAAGTTCTCTGATAGATTTTGAAGAAATTAAGAAAAATATGATGGAAAGCTTCTGCTATTTTTCACCTGCAGTTAAATTTTATAAAAGATTGATTTAATTCAAAGGTTTACTTTATACGAGCATGAAATCAATCATTCCTGAGTAAATTAAATTCCTCAGTAAAAATTAAAATTACATTCAATGAAAAAGAAGCATTAATTAATGCAAAAATTCCTCTAAAACAAACACAACCTATGTATATAATCACCAAAATAATTATTAAAGGTAACAAAAACTGAAGCACTATATCGTTTTTAACTTACTTTGATGCGGATATGGTTTTAGAAAAGATTCCAGAAACTCGATCAAAAATACAAAAGAATGTATCAATCCCAACACTAAAACGAGCCTAAAATTTCACGTTAAATATTTGATAACTTACGTTTGAAAAATAACATTAAATGGTGAGCTAGTTCAAGGTATACGAGTAACTTATCCCAACCTGTGACTATAGCAAAAATCACAATCTATATTTGCAGCTAAAACAACCTTCTTAGAAAAGGTATGAATTATGAATAAATATGGAATTAGATTACTAAAAATTTGATCATAAATCGTATATAATAAAGAGAAAATTGTTCAGAAGAGGGCATGAATACAACTTTACTAAGGTATACTTCTTCACAAGAAATAAGATATATATACTTTGTACTGCAGTTTCATTCAAGGTCCACATGTTGTGGCAGCCTACTCTCTTTGATAAATAAACATTCATAAAATAATCAATGATGTTCCTATATCTCCTACATCATTCGCGGCTAGGTTGAACAGTCATATTGGGGCCAAAACCTTGCCAATAAAGGGTCAATCCATCTATCTATATCAAGATAATATCTAGCGCTTGTAAATCACGCGCTTAAAGTTCATAGGAAACTTACCCTGCAGCTTCTTTTCAGTTTCCCAAAATTTCTGCAGCTCCGTGAAGTATTTGTCCAGTATGAAGACTTTGGATAGCCCCAGAGTGGCCATTATAGAAGAGCTGCGGTGGTGGTGGGACTCATGCAGAGTTTGGATATCCTTAGCAGAAGGAACTTAGTTTCACTCACAGTTTCGCGCTTATACCAGATACTATTTCTCCACTATAGCTTGTCTTCGGATGATCATAAATCGTCGTGAGCACTTGGCAGGCTTGAAACTGTAACTTAAGTGTCTCGTAAACACCTAGCTTTTATCCGGTGGGCGTACGTACGTTCAAGTCACTATTTCGAGCGTTGAAGTCTCCAAGACGAACTCGTTTCAAGGTTTGTTTATATCAATGTTTTTGCGTCTTTACACTTCAAAAACTCAAAACTGAAACCTCTTCTTAAATTACAGTCACTTACAGGAGACAGAAATTCAGCCGCTGTTGAACATAACGTTTCGTTCATTAATTGAATCGTAAAGAATCTTCTGACAGATCTGACCGATAAATCACAATTTGTGAAAAGTACTTTAAAGTGTCATTTACGTCAAACTCTTTCTTGCACCTGTTCTGAATGCGATTCCAGCAAAAAATTCCTCACACGCCTATATCGTCAAAACAATCTTGTCCTTAAGAGAACGTGGACAGAATGTAAAACGAGATTTTTTTTATTTTCCACTCCTGTTCCGAACCTTCTTTTTCTTAAACGAATATACAATCAATTTTTAATTGTAATGTCTTAGTTAACTCTAAGGAATGAAACGCGTTTATTCTTACTATCAAAATCAGAGCGAAAATCACAGTTTTAAATAGCAACTGAATCGTAACTATGATTTTCGAACGATACAATTCTTCCTAAAAGTATACAGATATCTTACTAAGATTTACTTTGTGAGGAGGAAATTTAACCTTCGAAAATTCTCGAATGATGATAATATGGCACAATTGTTGAGCACGAAGTTAAATAGTAAGATGAATAAAATGTCCTTCTCTGCGTTACTTGATGAAAAAGCAATTGCAGTATTATTATTGTTACATTTTCACTGGAATACCTACCCCTATACTTAAAACAATCACTAAAAAAGTTGAAAAAACACGAAGAAAACTACTACTTGAAACTTCAAGTCATAGTTCCTAGATGCACCCTTCACACCTTCTACTAAACTTCTACTTCAAGAAACAAAATGTTTCGATAACACACTCCCTCCCTCGGAACAATGCCTTCAACACAATCACCGGCACACTCTAAGCCTTCTCCCCAAGCAGGTACGATCACAACATACCGTTCTCTTGGCAGCCATTCCCCGGCGAAAATGTTTACCGACAACAAACACACGTAAATTCCAGTTTTCACGTTCTGCACATGTCTCGCAGGTGATGTTCATATCACGAACACTCGATATGAGAAGTGCAGCATCGGAAACACGCGAAAAAGACCACGAAAAACCGTTGCGACGTCCGCCGTGTGCTTTAGATTTTCATGGCGACTTCGTAACTTCTTCTGCACTCGAAGTCTCGGACCTGACTGACCTGCCACGGCGAACGCTGCGGCGGAACCTGCCACCTGTCGGAGAAGTGGACAATCACCTCTTCACCCTCAGCCTCTTTCACAGCTGCCTTTCGGAGGATTTGCCTTTTCGTATCGCACAATGAGCCGCAGCAGGTGTATTTGTTGCCCTCCTTCAGAATGTTAGTCCCGTGACAAGTGTAAGGAGGTAAAAGGTTACAGGGTCCATTCGTGCGATTTTAACCGTTTCTACACTTGTCTTCGGGTTTGAGTTTGGTGGCGGAGAGGAAGGGGTAAACAAAGCTTTTTGCTTACAGCTGTTAAATGAGACGGATTGATTTATCTCGCGAGTACTCTTATTAAGTCATTTTTGTACGTATACGATATATTTTGCGCGAATATGGAATAAGACCGCTGGATTAATAATTAGCGCAGTGAAGTTTTATTGCGATAGCAGAAGATTACGATGACGTGTTATAATGAGGTATTTTGCTATATGAGGTCCCAGATAAATAAAACGTTAAACTTTTGTGTAGGTAGTCGTGATTTTGATCCTCCATAAGTGCTCACAAGCGAAAATTAAAAAAAAAAATATGTCACTCGTGAAACCATAATGTAAAAATAATTTTCGAGAACTCCATTTATACGCAAAAAATTCTAATCGCGTGATATGTGTAAAAAAATATTTAAGTTTATTTTTAGCACTCGCTAAATTATCATCATTCAGCCTTAATACCGAAACGAAATCTCATCTTGGTCGTGAGGAATCAATTTTCAACCAGCTCTGCTAAAGTGTTAATTTGTTTTCGTCTCTTTGATCAACAAAGCATAAAAAGGGTACTACACGAAACGGTATACATCCACCATTTCTTCGCAGAAATAAACAAATCTTTAAAAAAATATATCCATCCTCCTGAGTACGTCATCTTACTCGAGGAAGAAACGGTTCGTAACTGCTCGTACATTTATCAACTTTTTTTCCCTAAGCTTCTCCTTCCTCTCCTTACACGGGCGGAAGCTTAACAACTCAGCACAATTCCGCGTACCGAAAGCCAATTCCAAACATCCCAAGAAGAAGATCCCAAAATATCCCATCGCCGAAAACAAAACGGGAGAGAGAGTATATTTATTTACGTCTCGCAAATTCGCACACGACGACCCCCAACGAATTTCCGCGCGCATTCAAGTGCACGAGATAACGCCATCAAACGTCAGGCAAAATGCGCGGCATCGTACGGCTATGTTGTCATTTTCCGATTCATTTGGCGCGAAATCTCTTGTGGTCTGGCAGCGGAAAGAGATCTGCCTACGACAGAGCGGGTTACTAGCAGGATACCTCCGTCAGAGGTCAAATAGGAGAAGGAGGGAGAAGTTATGCAGGAGATGTGCGTAGTGTTTCCGAGCGAGGGAGATAAAAAAGCAATTCGAGGTGGAAGGTGACCCAGGGATAGGACGATGGCATAAAAAAAGAGGGGCTGAAGAGGCCCAGGTAGACGACGAAGAGGTCCCCTAGGAGTCACTCCCATTGGCGGCCAACTCCTCCAATGGGATCCAAGGTATTCGTGATTATCTTAATTCAAAGGTTAGAAAGATCGTCCTCGGGTGTCGTTTGTGTAAGAGAGCCCCCGAGTCAAACCCGAGGCAGGACAAATTTACTTAGAGAGAGAGAGGTTCCCGGAGAGAGATTTTTTCGTGAGGAATGAGGGACTTCTCTGTTTGACCCATATCGCGGGGTAATTTAGCGAGATCTGAAATTGGAGAGGTTCCGAAAATCTGTGGAAAATCACACGGTGTGGCGTTTCTTTCCACGAAAATGTATCTCCGGCTGTCTATCATCATAGAGATGAACCTGAAACGAAAAATAGTCGTCGGAAAACTTGCGGAATTGCATTCGAATTTCCTTTGTTTTTTTTATACGTCCTCCTCCGAAAAGCGGCGCTCTGTTTGCACGAAAAGTTTGAATGCCTCATTTCAGATTTTCCTCTCCATTTCGTGCTTTTTTGGATATGCTTTTTATACGCGTTTGGTTAAGGTAATGTTCTCTCATCAATTCTCTCTTGATTTGCACGATCGTCCGCTTTAAGGTTATAAAGGGAAATGAATTATCTTCTCTTACGTCAATTTCCGCATTTCAATTGTATCATTTTAAGTCGAACGAAAATATTTAATATTCTCTAATATTATTGCAATAACAACAGCTAAATTAAGCGTATTTTAATATCAATCACTTTATTGATCCTATTTTGGATGATAAGTAATTCTTCATATTATGGCACTTGCTATTAAAATTGAATATATATAGTAATAATATTAATATAATGTTATATTTTTGTTTTCATCTACCAATAAATCAGACATTTAATTTTAATCATTCATAATTGTGTAAGATGAATTCTTCCGAATAATATCTAAAAGTAGTCAAAATAAATTGTCTATCTACGTAACTATACCTATAAAGAAATGTTTCGCATGCTATTATTTTATTCACCGATTAAAGTAGAGCGATTATTTATACTACACTTTTAAAGATGTATGGAGCGTCTTGGGCTGGAAAAATCCTAAATCTGGCAAAGGAGAAGGGAACATAGGGTATTGGGAAGATTAGTTAATGGCGAGGGTTCAGAAATAATAATAGTTTTAACTCACAAAGGAATAGCAATGTTGGTAATGATGAGTCATTAACTAATCGAGTTTATAGAAAATACATGAATTACTTTTTAAGTTAGGTAAACTTTGAGAATCACCTCAAATAGGGATATTTTCTCCTCTGCGAAAATATCCCGTTCCCTCTGCAAATTGCTTTTAGAAAATGGCTACAATGATCTCACCCTTCCCAAGAAAATTCCCAAAAAAACAAGGAAAGTATCTCAGGACGTCATTCGACGAAAAAACATTTAAACATACACCAGAAGATTAAGTTACGGGGCTATTTACAATCGCAGATATCCATCGATCCATTTCCCGCAAGGAAGTATGAAAGTAGTTATTGGTTCTACGCAAAAGGGCAAACAAGGATAACCACCGTTCTTTCACAGAATAGCTTCGGGTAGAACAACGACTATGAGCGATGGAATAGTACATATCATCGGATATTTTATCTCGCGCTACGGGATCTATCTCCTTTAGCGTTGAATACTACCTTTTTCGAAAGTTGACTTAAAACTCTTCAAAGTTCAAATTGCCTTTTCTTTACTTAAGCCCTTTCCAAGATGCTTGAGGTATCATTTCGCTGAAGAGGGAGATGATGGAAATATGCATCTGCAAAAACCCACAATGGTTTAACGCATCGAACACCGCGGTTGCGAAACGAAATTGCTTCGAGATTGAGATTCGGTGATTGGCGGTTGATAGATATATATTTCAAGTCGCGGATAGTTCTCGAGACATTAACGTGGGAATGTGAAACAATCAGATTCTGCCAGCTTGAGTGACGAGCTTGAAGATACCATGCGGA
This sequence comes from Pantala flavescens, assembly GCA_020796165.1. Taxonomy (NCBI): domain Eukaryota; kingdom Metazoa; phylum Arthropoda; class Insecta; order Odonata; family Libellulidae; genus Pantala; species Pantala flavescens. The sequence continues at coordinate 18,923,491 of CM036879.1, read as the reverse complement.
ACGTAACTTGTCTGTATATTAATATCGAGTGAACGACAACGCCTGACATTTGTTACTTTCAACTTTCCACCGATACTGATCGTGTTTACTTCTTGAAGAATGTCGACGTAAGAAATACAAAAAATCTCAAATTTTTCAATTTCTCAAAGTTATAAAAAAAATTATTGTATGAGAATATTTAACGAGTTTAAAGATAACTGTGACCTCTTGGTTGACCAACAATGTTCAACAAGTGTATCTCAAATAAATATGAATTGATAATTTTAATAAATATAATAACAATCACGATAAACAGTAATAGCACAAAGTTTACCGTAAAATGTTTAAATAAAATAAAAATTTCATTTCATAAAAATTTTTTCTACAGTAGTAATTCCAAGCTTAAAAAGTATTTCTCAACCTATTTTTATTTCAACTCAGAGCTTCTGTCAGGCTTGTAAATGCTATGTGGTTTTCTGCTGGAACCTTGTTGTGGTCTCAGATTTCTGATTAACGCTTTGCTCAAGCATCTCATTTCTTAGCTACATGAATTTGGAATGACATCATCGAATTTTTAAGCTATATTTTATCATCAATATTGTAAATTCATTTATTAAAAATACAAATGGAGGATTTTTTGAGTCTACATTATATTTAATAGTATACATTTGCTAATCATTTCTTGAGGAAAAGGAAATATCAAAAAGCACAAATGCTCGTATCTGTTTGCACGTGATGAACTGTTAGTCGAGAAATTGTATTTACTTATAAGCCATTCCAAACCAAATGGAAAACACTTGTTTTGTCATAAGTTTGATTCCCGGTAAAGCGAAAGTTACAGCTCCTTTTCTTTAAGAATAATTGAGCTTAATGAAATCAATAAAAATCTATTTAAAATTTCTCACTTGAAAGAAAAATATTTATATTTTCATATTTTTCAATTAAGAATATTTCACGCTCTAATCTGTGAGTCAAGAGAATTTTATTTAATTTGTCTGGATACTGAAATTGTTACTAAATTGAATCCGATAAAAACCTTTAAGCCGTCTTAGCCTTCACTTACTGTTTAAGAAATGGTTTGTATTGTTTTAACTAATGTTTCCTCTTAAGCAAAAGTTACTGTTCCAAGTGAAAAATGAGCTAAGAAGACATTCCGTAAAAGATATAAGATATCGCCTAGTATTGGTATATTTCTATTTTTTTCCGACGCAGGAGTCATATGAGTAAATACTATCTAAAACGTCTTAATTCAAACACGAATACATAAGTATTTCTCTATTTCAACAATTGATTGATAAGTTATGGACAACAGTTGAACGATTATAATAAATAGATAACTTATAGACAATAGTTTATCGAGGGACATTTCATTTTAGTCCTGCATTATTTCACAACGAAAGGGCTTATAAGTTTGTTAAGATTCATTCTCAACAGAACCCAAGCAGTAAATTTTTAAGAGAATTACTTCTAATATTTCCATCTTAATTTTCTAGAAACCCACCTCCGTTATATCGGTAGGAAAGAAGATACCAGGGGTGGTAATCTTAAGTTATGGAAACGATAAAAAGGTTTCAATCATTTTCTACTGCACAGCCTTCTAGCTCTCGGCTCGGTTACCTTGCCTACCATCTCTATCTCAATTCGCGTAACGCATTTGCATACCACCAGATGAGGCAATAATCGGTCCTCGACTCCTACGGCGACAAGTTATCCGACTCAATAATCATTAAAAAGATAGCCTTACCTCGCGCGGCGATTAAAAAAGCCACAGCGATCTATTTCAGACCGCAAGAAAAAAAATGCGAGAGTTGATAAGGTCGTTGAGAGAACTCGAGCGACCCTCGGTGGAGGTAGAAAAACCGGGGAAAGAATTTAAAACATCGTCGCGACAACTGCAAACAGAATATTACATTTGCTAGGAATGCGGGTCTGAAAAACGCGCGCTACAATTTAGCATCTAAATCGCTTCTTTTTGCGGCGGCTGTTTGCATACGAGTTCTGCGGTCGTGAGATGGTCAGCGGTGGAGTTTCATCGCAGACGGCTGTGTATATGGTTCATCGACATGTAGTGCATGTGGACGCCACACCCCCTTCGACGCGAGAATGGCTCGCTTCAGTAGTTCACCTCGCGACTCGTCCGTGAAAATGCAACCGGTCGGACGCCCGCGTGCAGAACAAGCACTACGGGTTGCCTATATCCGAGGGGGGCTTAGATTTCGTTCAATCTTTTTAGTACTAGTTGCCGAAACATTTGAGAAATGAGCACTTTTTGAAGAATTACAAAATACAGACGTTCGAAAAAAACGAAAAAATTAATCTGAATAATAAATCATTCACGAACGAAAAGAAAATATGAAACGAAAAGAAAAGACATTGTTTTTTAAGTATAAAGTGTTGCAATCGACATCAAATTGAAATATATATTGGCATGAAACTTAGCGAATTATTTTATTAATTATATTTTAAATTTAAACATTAAAAGACTGGAATTTATAAATTATATTAGTGTATAAATAAAAATATGAATTACAAATATTAATTTAAAAAATATTTTACACGTACCTAATGTGAGAACCCATATCTATAAATGACATGTCAATCATTAAAACCCGCTTAAATGCTTATGACGGAAACACCTTGACTACTTTGATTTGCAAGAAAAATTTAATAATTATTTCTTAATTATTCACGAAAATTTTGAAAAATTGAGAATAATTTGACAAGTTATATAGAATATTAATGAATAAAGGTTGATCGAATGTAAGCATTCAGTTCTCCTTGACAATTAATTGCGATTTAGAAGTTTGAAGATTATTAAACGCCTTGGAATAATAAAAAAGAGTTATCTTGAATTATTTTCATGTAAGGTAATCTCTGAAATCCATAAACAGTCACTGGGAAATTGACTATATTAGTTAAGTGTTTTTTAAAGATTTCAAAATTCGGAGTGGTAAAAACGTAAAATAAAATAAAATTAATATTCACCTCTCTCCTTGGCCAGATAGTATCATCATTGGTCCATGGCTGAGATAATGGAACTGAGATAGCTTACCTGAAAGAAATTAGATTTAAGGTGAATATTTTAGGTACAAGAAAATATTTAGGTATAATTGTCAGAATTTAGTCATAAATTACTTTTAAAATTACCATAAATTTAATTGTAATTATTCTAAAATATTCACTATATCTTTTATATAAAACTATTTGATTCTGTATATAAAAAGACGAACGTCTGATTCATAATTGTTTGAGATGGTTGCTTAATAAAATGTTCAGGCAGAGACGAGTCAGAGGAAATCATTCGTCTGGAATTCCAAAGAATTTCTTTCGAATTCACTTCAATAATCTCTCGTGTAACGCAGTCTCAACAGAAGTTTAGGTGGTTTTAATTTTTATTAATTAAGTTAATTCATACCTATGTCCATAAGCTATCAAAATATCTAGGATAGGAAATATTGATAGCCATTATGAATAATGTTTCCTTTGCTCTTTTATTCTTTATGGTTATGATTCCTATGTAACAAAAATACATATTTTAATTGTTCATCTTTTTTATTTGATCCATCAGAGAAAAATTTGTGATAGGGGTTTTCTGTTGCGAGGTTATAAAATACCTTAAAACATCGTACCCTTTCATTAAACTTCGTTATTATAATCTAAGCACGTGCAGCACGTAGATAATTCAAGGCATTGTGAAACTTTACAGAGCATCCATACACCAGTTTAGTTGCCACGTGTGGAGATAGATTGAGGTGTCGCCAGTGAAGTGTGTAATGACATCCTTTCCGTTTACTAAGGCAAAAAACATCTTCGAAAATTCTTTTCCGAAACTGTTACCATCTTGGTCACGGTATTTAATCCTAATTTCCTTCATCACGCCCTCTCATTAAACTCCTGCCGCAGCTGAATACATTTCTCTCCATATCTTTACCTATTGTACGCTTGCTTTTTTACGAATACCATTTTTTTAACGATGGAATTATATTCTCTTATGAAACTTGTTTTTTATTGATGCTTTTTGTATTTGCTGTACGTATTTTAGATGCATTGCTACACTACGGTTTGACTTTTCGTTAAAGGGCATTGTAAACGTAATGGTGATATAATCACGTCATAGGACGGGAATGTGAGGTGAGCCTTGATTTTCTATTCATGGGTGAATTCCATAGCCAGTTGAAGTATCTAACAACATAATAGTTTTTCGTGTCACTCAAACGGTCGTTACATATTTTGTTCTACTTTTAGCTAATATTTTGCTGTACTTTTTGTGCTACTATGTCGCAGTATTTACTGTACATAATTTAGATACATATTTAGGATGAAAAAAAGTTATAAAGAATAACGAAATGACTTGAGCTCGAATCCGGACTCCCCCTCTTACCGGGCAGGTATACTCTGTGCTACGTAAAATAGTTGAAGACATCGGTTCGAGTCCCAGTAACGTTGTTATTTTTCATTTTTGCAGAACTTTTGCTATAAATTCGCATAAAATCATCGTATTAAGTAATTCCTATCTTTTATCTGACTCCTAACGAACTATCGGCAACTCTCAGAAGAACTGCCAGCCAGCGCAGAGTGGGAGAACGAGCGAAGTTTTTTTTTACGGTAGCCCGGCTTCCGAATGATTCCGAGGGATTAGAAAAAAAATGACGACTGGAGGACCGCAAGGAGGAGGATGAGGGATAGAAAATGAAGGGAATTAAAGAATTAAGAAATTCAAGATCAGAAATTGTTGGAAGCGCGCAACGGGAGGAGAGAGGGGCTTATTAAAGGCACGGAGTCATTCATCGGACACACCTACTTTCTTCGGAGACGTGATAATTATTTCCTTGGGAGAAAGAGCTCCGAGCGCGGCTTGGAAACGGCTTATTGCGCAATAGCACTCCTTTTGGATCCTCTCTCTCTCGGGTGGTCCAAGGATTGCGGGGAGAAGGAGAGCACGAGATAAATATAAAGGTGAACACAAAGGGGAAATCAGATGGTAGAGAGCCTAATGTAGAAATAACTCTCTTGGTTTACATCCACACTAATATATATATATATATATATATATATATATATATATATATATATATATATATATATATATATATATATATATATATATACGAGTAAAGGTGCGCTTGCTTACAGCAAGCAATCGGAAATTATATATTTTAATAATACATACGCTTTTTACTATACTGACTAACGAACATTTACGCAGCGTAGCGTGACTTCGATTTCGTATGCTTTTCTCTTGACAGCATTATTAACGCACCGGCTTCGAACCAAGGCCATCCTACAAAAATCACTGTAATCTCTCGCTTATGTATGACAATCTTTATAAACATGCCAAATTTCAAATTGAAATACATTAAGGAATTACCTCAAAATGACTCCTAAATTCCCTATGCATTTCATATGCAGATATAGTTATCGCCCCCTAGCATCGAACCAACGACCATTTACGACAATATTAGGAATGCTCATATATGAGAATGGTCCCCTTAATGGCTGTGTGAAATTCTAAAATTCTGCGCTGTTTGGAAGTGTAATAATAAGCTTTCGGAAATATAGCCAATGTATTTTAAACGGGATAAATCGAGATTACGGGACGCTCTGGAATCGAACCCGTGACACGTAGGCAACTGTTGATTTTTTTCGAGGTATATAATATACTTACCTATAAGTGAAAAAAATTTGATTGATCTATGTATCATATTAAGAGAGCTACGATTTTTCGAAATTCGAAAATATTTCACCTCCTGGCATCGAACCCATGACCGGTTGCGCGTAAAAAATATATTTTTGCGTAGATATATATAATAGCAATAGCCATATGAAATTTCATTGTTCTCTCTCAAGGGGAAGTATTTTTAAAATCATTTGAAAAACGGCCCAATGCATTCTTAATGGGGAAACTCGATTTTTGGGGCCTCCTAGAATCGAACCCATGATAGGTAGGGTGGATTTCCCAATTTTTCCTGAGTGAGATTTAGTGGGCCATTACGTAAAAAAATCGGCGGCTCCGTGGCCGAAGCGGTTTGGGCCTGACATTAATATCCTATATATATGTTATATATATATATATATATATATATATCCCCCCGAAGCGTCTATATGTATAGATATATATATATACGAGTAAAGGTGCGCTTGCTTACAGCAAGCAATGCAATAATTTATCTTTAGTGAATAATAAAATTTTTCGAAAGATTACTCTGCTCAAACGTTGCTAAACATTAAGTAAAGGGCATTAACGCAGCTGAAAATGCACTGAATACGATTTCCGATGCATTTCTTTCGGCAGCTAAAATCCCGCCCCGGCGTCAAACCAAGGTCATCCTGCTAAAATTACTGTAATCTTTCGCTTGAGTATGGTGGACTTTATAAACACCCCGAATTGCAAAAGGAAATTCATTCAGGAAGTACCTTAAAATGAGTCCTAAATTCCCTATGTATTTCACATGGAGAATTAATTAAGGCCCCCTAGCATCGAACCAACGACCTTTTATAATAATCTTAGGATAGCTTTTATATGAGAATCTTCCCCTTAATGGCTGTGTGAAATTTTGAACCTCTGCGCGGTCGGGAAGTGTCATAAAAAACTTTCGGAAATATGGCTAATGCATTCCTTATGACAAAAATCGAGATTACGGGTCGCTCTGGAATCGAACCCGTGATACATAGGCAAGTGCTGATTTTTTTCTAATTACATTTTGTATGTATGTATATTTGTAGAAGGTTTGAATGATCTACGTACGATATTAAGGGCGCTACGATTTTTCAAAATCTGAAAATATTTCACCTCCTGGCATCGAACCCAGGACCGATTGTACGTAAAATACTACATTTTTCCGTAGATATATATATTAGCAATAGCTACATGAAATCTTATTCTTTTAACTTAAAGGAAAGTATTTTTAAAATTATTTGAAAAACGGCCCCATGCATTCCTAACGGGGAAAATCGAGATTACGGGACGCTCTGGAATCGAACCCGTGACACGTAGGCAAGTATTGATTTTTTTCGAGGTATATAATATACTCACCTATTTGTGTTGAAAATTTGAATGCTCTATGTATCATATTAAGAGAGCTACGATTTTTCGAATTTTGAAAATATTTCACCTCCTGGCATCGAACCCATGACCGGTTGCGCGTAAAAAATAGCATTTTTGCGTAGATATATATAATTGCAATAGCTATATGAAATTTCATTGATCTATCTCAATGGGAAGTATTTTTTAAAATTGTTTGAAAAACGGCCCCATGCATTCTTACGGGGGAAAGTCGATTTTTGGGACCTCCTAGAATCGAACCCATGATAGGTAGGGTGGATTTCCGAATTTTTTCTGAGTGAGATTTAGTGGGCCATTACGCAAAAAAATCGGCGGCTTCGTGGCCGAAGCGGTTTGGGCCTGACATTAATATCCTATATCTATTATATATAGACGCTTCGGGGGGATATATATAACATATATATATATATACGAGTAAAGGTGTGCTTGCTTACAGCAAGCAATTAATTTTTTTTTCATTGAGTGATCAATAAGATTTTTCAGAAGACCATATTACTTAATAAACAAAGTAAACGACATAATCGCAACGGATATTGAATGGAGATGGCTTTCCAATGAATTTATTATGGCATCATTTTCTTCGCCCTAGCGTCGAACTTACTTACGAATTACTTTCATTTTCCCATCCCTTTCTTACTTTAAGCGTTACGCTCCCTCGTCTTACTCCGGAAACCGTTACCGGGTTTTACCAAATTGTATATTCTTAGAAAACCCTTTCATCTTCCTTTGACGCTTTGTTGTACGTCGACCTCGAGCAATTCCTTTCTCGCACGAAAAGGACGCTTAGCTGCTGAAAGTTGTCCTGTTCATTAAATGCAGTTTTTGTGGTGCGTATTAGCTAAATAATGCCACAGTTTCGTCTCAAAAAGTGAAAATAGCATCATACTCACAAACAGCGTAACATGAATGTCATCGAATCGGGATTTTTAATATATACCGCATTAATTTCTCTTGAATTATTAAACCGGAAAAGGTGACGCACTCATTATATTCTGCGGAAAATAGTGTCATCGTCCGCGTGAAAAAAATGCTTAATTAACATCTCTAGACATTGAGGAAAGTAAAATTTCATGTGAATATAGCTAGTATATATTTCTACTTAAAGATATTATTAATTATCAGCAAATGGTTATGAGTTCCATGACAGGTGTTAAAATATTTCAAAGCGAAACATTATAACGTAGTACCCAGAAGTTGCTCTCAATATTCCACACAGATTGATGGATGTAGAGGAAATGAATAATACCTTCAACTTTCACACAAGTATTTTATTTTCAATATTTTCCACAGTACATAAATTATAATTATACGCATTATTCTATTATGAAACAAAAGTAAGCGTATTGCTATACATCAAAACATTTAACATCGTCGAATTTATTTTAAAGTTCAGAATTGATGTTTACAACCAATGTTTAAGACATTTTAAAAATATCCTGCAATTTTTTTAAACACGATGTGGACTACTATTAGTCTGGTTCCTCTCTTCTGACCAATCTGGCATTGTTGCACAACCAGCACAGCTCAAGAAAATCATTGGAACACGCAAGCCCTTCCACCACTGCAAGGTTGTAGTCCAAGGAAGAGAACTAAAACTAAAAATTAACAAAATAATGAAAGAAAGAAATAAAAAAATATAATAATAATAATAATATAATAATAAATTATAGTAAACTTTCTGCTCGAAAGTTCTTTCGTTAAAAAAAAATATATCTACAATAGTTTTTTATGTACAATATTTACAGAATGACCTAAATTGTTCTCTAACACTCTACACTTTCGAAGCAAAACTTGAATTGAATTCTTATCTCTAACTCTTCCTAGTGCAACGTATAGTTGACCGTGCGCGAAAACGTCATCCCTCAAATCTAATCCTACTGTTTCTAAGGTTTGCCCTTGTGATTTATTAATTGTCATCGCATAAGCTAATTTAATGGGAAACTGCCTACGGAGAATACTTAACCCTGCCCTTCCAGCTTGAAACTTAAAACAAATCCTAGGGATAAAAACTGTTTTTGATACATCCTCACCAGGAACGTACATTTCTATTAATTTTTTCGAAACGCTTTTCACTATCAGTTTTGTTCCATTTACCAATCCGTCCTCAAAAGACAAATTTCTAATTAAAACGCAAACTGCTCCTATTTTTATAACTATTTTATGGTCAGGTATTCCAGGCTCAGAAATAGAATTTATGAAAGTGTCGCTCAGAAATTCCCCATCATGACTATCGGCAGTGGTCTCCACAGAATCGGCACTATATAATGTAATCAAATCCCCCTCCAATTTGTTAAGTATCATGAAATTAATTTCTTCTATGCAGCTGTTTGTGCCGGCTAAAATTGCTCTTTTACAGCATATGTTAGGATTTGTTAAGATATCAGTGGGATAAACAAATGAAATTAAATTATTCAAACTATCTGTAACTTTAACATTATGCAATGGAATTACATTACAGCTGTCAAGCATAACTTTTTCAATTTTATCTTCCCCAACATTAAGAGTGAATTTGGAGTAATTAACGTCTCCCTTGGAACGAATTTGCTCAGTCAGATGAAAAATCTTAACTTTTTCCCATAAAAATGAAAATTTAATACTATAATTGATCGAGTCTGTAATCAATCCCCCTTTTACAACTGGAGCAATTTGTCTAAAATCACCTGCCAGCAAAATTATCTTTCCACCAAATAAACGTTGGTTATTAGAAATATCCCTGAAGCTTCTTTCTAACGTTTCTAGAGTCTGTTTATGAGCCATGGAAGCCTCATCCCATATAATTAAACCTGCTCTCCTAATTAATTCTGCTCTCTCACTATTAACTTTAATATCGCAATAACTCTCTGAACTTGAAGAGTCCAGGGGCAGCCTAAACATCGAATGTGCTGTGACACCTCCTTTATGATTAAGCGCAGCTATTCCTGTGGACGCGGTACACAATACAATATATCCCTGCCTTCTCAAATTCCCTGTTATCGCATTTAAAAGGAATGTTTTTCCTGTTCCGCTCGGGCCATCAATGAACAAAAGATTATTGTCGGAATGCTCCTTGGTAACTACCTCACACACATAGTCATAAATATCCTTTTGATTCTTGTTGAGTAAAGGAACCCACTCATTTAATTGCAAATTTAGGGCTTCAATATCCCACCTAACCTTTTCCCTGCCTGTTTCGGTGCTGTCGTCAATAGCTGAAGGGAGCCCTACTTCCTCTAAAGTTCTGCCGTGGCATCTAAGTCTAATTTGAATACCTAGTAATGCGGAATTATAAGCCTTATCTGTGTTGTTTGACTCTCTATCTAGGAAGTCTTCTGCTAATAAGTTCTTAAACTCTTCCCACAAAATTCCTGCCGGTGCACCGCAGACGACTAAACACGCAAATAACTGTCTAAGCCCATCTCCTGTTTTGTAAATTGCCGCTTCTTCTAAAACCTCTCTATACTCGTTATCATTCTCTAGAAGGCCATGAGCTTTTGCCGCTTCCTGAAATGTACTAAAGCAATTCCCTTCAACTGTCCTAAGCTCCTCATAACTGTATGCATGAAATTTTAACAACAACATTCTAAGATAGTAAACTTCACCTAGGGTAGGCATCAGCCACTGTAACCTAGCAACGGATTTCCCCATAACTCTTTTAGTGATCCAGTGTTTACCTGAAGGGTGTTCTATCACTGGCACCTTTGCATTTTTCCTAGGCTTGTTATCGATATTATAGTTCTCATAAAAATCTAAATACGTTAAACTATGGAATTCGGATGAATTAGGCCTTTGAAAATATAGAATTAATTTAGATAAACTCATGTTGAGTGCTTCAGTTTCGCGGCCTGGCTGAAATATAATCGAATCTCTGTTCGGTAAGTGAACGGGCAACATTACAACGGCGGGATGACAATGGGAAACATCAAATTCTAATATTCTCCAAATTGCCTCCGAGGCACTTATATATCTAAGGGAAACGTATTCTTCTATTTCGTTTGATTTTTCTACTGTATCTTGTACAACAGCTACTCTAGCGTGGTCAGGGCCCTTATGAATATATTTAAACAAATACTTAACTATCTTCACGGAACATGCTATCTCGACATTGCAATGGCATTCTAACAACAGCAACAAAGCCGGGCAATAAGGAACCACCCAACTATCATTAACAACCCTACCGGAATTTAACGTAACTTTATTATCGTGGCAACGTTTGTAATGCACATACCCCCTATCGTCAACAAAAGTTACTTCGCATTGGGGTTTCGGAAATCCTTTGCTGCAGATATTTCTCCTACTATCCATACATGGAGCGTTAGTTCTCTCATCTCCGCAGGGTCCATGCAACATGTGCTGCAATACTAACCTCCTAAGCCTACCATCTGCTTCATCTTCTGAAGGTATTGTAGCCCTAATGAAACTATCTACATCCGCTACATTTTTTGGCTCTCCCTCAACTTTGAGAGCGATATGTGCATGCGGTAAACCACGTTTTTGAAACTCTATCACGTACATAACATAAATTACTTTGCCAAAAAGCTTACCGCACTGAATTAATCTCATGACTGCGGCTAACTTGAGCTGAAATACCCTATTACATAAATCCGGCCTGTCTAATGCAGTTTGTCCATCGCCGAGACTTCTTTGGATCTCAACCCACTGAGGATTACACGTTAACGTAATGAAAAAACTGGGCCTTCCTTTCCGGGAAACTAACGCCATCCCATTCTGCATCTTCAATTTCATGTAACGTGGGCCGTAAGTAAACGAACTCGGCAAATAAACCTTTCCAATCTTGGGCCCTCCTTCAGCCTCAATTGTCTCGTCTACCTCTTGCCTTGATGCAACCCTTAAGATCTTACTCTGATTAAACTTATGCCAAAGTAATCTCTCCTCTTCTACCCTAGAATACATATCTACGAAGTATTCCTGCCCCAAACGTTGCAAATTCGTGAATCTACTTTCTGACAAAAGAAACCTTCGGTAATATTTAACCTGAGAAAACTTATTTCCATCCCTATCTTTCAAATCCTTATGCCAACCTGATGTCCCATGAGGAAAGAGGAGAGGATACTGTAAAGCTTCGTAAGTCTCACTAAATATGCTAATAAAAGTCGGTTCTCCTTTGTTACGTTTCCATATCATAACTTGTCTAGGCTCACTTCCTGGACCAGCTTTAACAATCGCGGCTATTTCTTCTACTCTCGGTCTATCGCCTAAAATAGGCCCATGAGTTCTTCTGTCCGTTTTCTCAAATACAATGCAAGCCTCGTCTGATGCATGGTTACTTAGATGCCTAAGGGAAGTTGCTATAGGATTCACGCCATGAATATAATTTTGTATCTCACTTACAATATTTAGGTCTAGTTTCAGTCCCTCCGCTATTCTCCTTCGCTCAACTCCATCGTCTACATATAGTGCAACATTATTAATCCCTTTATCCTCTTTCCAGTCCAAACTAAATAACCTATGATATGTGCGTCCTTGTATCTTAACTAAAGATGGCCCTTTGTTTCCCTGAACATTCTTAAATCCATGCGAAACACCTAATGCTGAAAATGCAAAGATATTATTATAGCTTCTAGCATGTTTTAGAAAAGTCTTATTATTATAGAAAGACGCACTTAAGGCTGGGAGAAATCCAAGAAAGTAACGTCCACTACCACAGCACCATTCCTTCCGACCTATCTCTTCTTTGAATAAATTAGCACTGCAATAAGAACATTTCGGACATGCTGGATCTAGTAAAGATGAAATTTTCAATTTTATACAGGAAATTTCACATAAATTATTGCCTGATTCTCGTCCAATACATGAAATTTTTCTGATGGTAGAGTCTGTGGAAGAATAACTTTCTCTTTTGTATGCAGCTTCCTCAACGGTATGCGACAACTTATATATTTTTTTCGACTTTTTCACAATTTCCGGATTTTTTGTCTGATACCTAATAATGGCCTTCTTCACGATTTCCGGATTTTTTTCCTGGTAATTAGCAATGGCCCTCTTCACGATTTCTGGATTTTGTTTTCGATACTTTCTACTCGCCTTATTCACAATATCCGGATTTTGTTTTTGATATCTGTTAATCGACTTTTTTACGATATCCGGGTTTTGTTTCTGATATTTGTTAATGGACTTTTTTACGATATCCGGATTTTGTTTCTGATATCTGTTAATGGACTTTTTTACGATATCCGGGTTTTGTTTCTGATATTTGTTAATGGACTTTTTTAAGATATCCGGATTTTCTTTTTGATACTTGGTAACAGCCCTTATCACGATATCCGGATTTTCTGTTTGATAATTTCTAATAGATTTCCTAACGATGCTAAGGTTAGCTTCTTGATATTTAGCAATAGACTCAGAAACCTTATCAGGATTATTAAGTCGATATCTTTTTCTCGCCTCCAACATTTGCTCATCGCGCGAAGTCGACAATGTTTTTGGTCTTCCTAATTTACGCTTCGGGGGCCTTCCTCTCTTCTTCGAAGCCACTGAAGACTGTTGAGTGGGGAAAGGCTCGATACATCTATTTTGCAGAATTTTAATTAAGTGGGGCCTCATGAGATGGGTACAAAAAGTTAGATTAACGGGGTCAAGCCCATTGGCAATGGAAACTGCAAAAGCGATAGCAAAAATTCCACAGTCAAATGCATTTTCTTGCTGTTGCACCGGTTCGTAAACTACACTAGGTCGATGAGGGAATAATTTTTCTAAAAAAGCCGCCTGTTCTGTAGTAAGACCGCCAAAACTCGTCAAGCTGTTATAAACATGTATTACATTCCCATCAAAATACGTACAAATCCAATGAGTGACCTGCTCTGTTGCTGAGGAAGGCAAAATTTGAATATGGGGGTCGAAAACGGGGCTCACTTCCGAAAGTAAATTCCACATAAGAAGAGCTTCCTGAGGTCGAAAATTAGAATTACTCGCCAAAATTTCATTAAACTTCGACACGTGGTCGCTAGTGATGTAACCGTTATCCCTAACTTCCTTCAGTAAATTTTCCGAAACAGGCAAAATATCCAACGAAACGCTCATTTTTCCCTAAGAGATGAAAAGAAAAGTAAAACGAAAGAATGTACTCACAGAAATGATGATCCAGTATGGTCCTGACCACGTGGCTGTCCGAAGTCCTTCCAGCGTTGTATCACAAATCGATGAAATCCTTGATGTAGAAGTTCTTCTATTCTTCGGAGTCCGATGCACTGACTTCTTAGTTGAAAATGTCGAAACTTCCAAAAAAATATTTGGATTCGCTGAAAATAATTATGTAAACGATCGAGCGAAACTTGTACACGTCTAAACATTCAAGATCGCAGGATCGCTATGACGCAGTAGTAAAAAAAATGGCGTGATCTGCGCCGTTATCATGAAATCATATCTACGCGCACCCGAGGGATCAGGTGATCGACGCGAGATTGATAAATCGATCAATTGCGCATGACGAAATGATTTTAAATAATGAATCCAGCTGACGTCACAGAACATGATTTTTCGTTATTTTCCGTTTTTAAAATGTTCTTAATATTCTTTACTTTACGTAATTCTGATTATTAGTCACAATAAAAATAATGATTATCATTCTCAGAAATTGAAGAAGCATTTTACTAAATCTACGTAGTGAATAGATCAAACTTTTCGGGACGCAAATAGTAATATATTCTAAATATCTTAGATAACTAAACAAAACTAAAACAAAAAACTGCACAAACGCCCTTCAAAATACGCGATACGTTTCAACACATGTGTGTCATTTTCAACTGAGGAAGAGAACAACTGAAAAGTATAGAACAAAGGGTCAGGGGAAGGTGAAAGGATTCTTAGAACACATGATTGGGTAAAACCAAAAACGGGATCCGAGAGAGGGCGAGGGAGCGTGACTAAAAGAATAGAGTGGGAAATGGAAAGTAATGCATTTGCGAGTTTGAAATTCTCATCCTAAAAGAAGAGAAATTCAACTGCCTTCGCCTATTCGTACAGCCAAACTTCCTCGGAATCCGTTTCTGGTTTTACCAAATTATATCTTCTAAGAAATAACGTTTCAACTTCCTCTGACCCTTTGTTCAATGCTTCTTCTTTGTCATCGAGCGCTACCATGCCCGCTTGGAAATGACACTTATGCGTTGAAGAATGTTGTTTGTCTTCGAGGGAATTTCTATAGTATTTATTAACTAAGATATTCTGAATAAATCATCAGTTTCGCCTAAGAAAATGGTTATATCTTCAACATCTGACATATAATACTATTCATCACAATTAATGTACGTGTTCATGGTAGATCACCAAAATGTACGGGAGATCATAAAAATTTCTCAAGTCCACCCCAACGTGACCTTATTCTTGGATATCCAATAGCAGCGATTTATTCAGTACAAAAGATTTTTCTAAATAAGATATCAGGTGCTTATCATATTTCGTGTAGTTGTTGAGATAATCAACTGTAGGGCTTCAAATCTCGATCCGTAAGCCACCTGCTTAAGGTTTAAGGTTGAGAACATTCCCACGTTCCAGCCTATTCAATACAAAATAAATTTACTTTCCCACCCGACACTCAGCTCGCAATACTCGATTGTCACATTCGCGTTCCACTGAGGAAGCGACGAACTAAGTCGAGCTGCGCGCAACATTGTAACTAAATTCTTACGCGGATAGTTACATTGTTATAATATCAAAAATGGATGTACATAATATCGTGCGAGGAAGCCCGGGGCGCTTGGAGCGTCGTACAGAAGTGCTATAGAGAAGCGGGAAGCTCTGTGCGGTTCAAGAGTGCGAACTGCTAGATTACGACATACCCATAATTCGCTAAAAAAAGATACGCCAGTACAATGATTGAGAGCATTGGACTGATAATTAAAATGAGAGAATAAACCTTTCTTACAAAGCCATCCCCGATAATATGCCAATCTTGCTCGGTCCCGACAGGTGGTACCTCAAAATGAGTCCTTAATTCCCTCTGCATTTCTTATGAAGTGATAGTCAACGCCCCCTGGAATCGAACCAACCACCATTTACGACAATCTTAGGTATGCTTATATATGAGAATTTTCCATTATACGGCTGTGTGAAATTAGGAATCTCTGTGCGGTTAGGAAGTGTCATAAAAAGCTTTCGGAAAAATGGTCAATGAATTTCTTATGAGAAAAATCGATGTTACGGGACGCTCTGGAATCGAACCCGTGGCACATAGGCAACTGTTGATTTTTTTCGAAGTACATTATCTAAGTATCTATACTTGTAGAAAGTATGAATTATCTATGTATCATATTAAGAGAGATACGATTTTTCAAAATTTGAAAATATTTCACCTCCTGGCGTCGAACCCATGACCAGCTGTACGTGAATAAGAGTATTTTTCCGTAGATATATGTATTGGCAATAGGTCCATGAATTCTTACCCTTCCATCCTTCGCAGCTGACAATGCATTTAATTCGATTTCCCACGCATTTCTTACGACAGCGTTATTCCCGCCCCGGCGTCGAACCAAGGCCATCCTACGAAAATCACTGTCAT
Source organism: Pantala flavescens (assembly GCA_020796165.1). Taxonomy (NCBI): domain Eukaryota; kingdom Metazoa; phylum Arthropoda; class Insecta; order Odonata; family Libellulidae; genus Pantala; species Pantala flavescens. The sequence goes on along the minus strand of CM036879.1, from coordinate 18,906,956 downwards.
CTTTCGCTTATGTATGATAATCCGTAAAAACACCGCAAATTTCAAATGGAAATATCTTAAGGAAGTACCTTAAATGACTCCTTAATTCCCTATGCATTTCTTACGAAGTTATAGTCAAAGCCCCCTGGAATCGAACCAACGACCATTAACGACAATCTAAGGTATGCATTTAAGTGAGAATGGTCCATTTTATGGCTGTGTGAAATTTCGAACCTCTACGCACTTGAGAAGTGTCATAAAAAGCTTTCGGAAATATGGCCAATGCATTTTAAACGGGAAAAATCGAGATTACGGGTCGCTCTGGAATCGAACCCAAGACACATAGGCAACTGTTGATTTTTTTCGATGTACACTATATACGTATCTATACGTGTAGAAAGTTTGAATGATCAAAATATCATATTAAGAGAGCTACGATTTTTCAAAATTCGAAAATATTTTACCTCCTGGCATCGAACCCATGACCGTTCGTACGTAAACAATAGCATTTTTCTGTAGATACTAATAATAGCAATAGCCTTATGAAATTTCATTGTTCTATCTCAATGGGAAGTATTTTAAAAAATTATTTGAAAATCGACCCCATGCATTCTTACGGAGGAAAGTCGATTTTTGGGGCCTCCTAGAATCGAACCCATGATAGGTAGAGTGGATTTCCCAATTTTTCCTGAGTGAGATTTAGTGGGCCATTACGTAAAAAAATCGGCGGCTCCGTGGCCAAAGCGGTTTGGGCCTGACATTAATATCCTATATATATGAATATATATATATATATCTATACATATAGACGCTTCGGGGGGATATATATAACATATATATATATATATATATAGGATATTAATGTCAGGCCCAAGCCGCTTTGGCCACGCAGCCGCCGATTTTTTTACGTAATGGCCAACTAAATCTCACCTGGGAAAAATTGGGAAACCGACCCTACCTATCATGGGTTCGATTCTAGAAGGTCCCAAAAATCGATTTTCCCCATTAAGAATGCATTGGGCCGTTTTTCAAATGATTTTAAAAATACTTCCCATTAACCTAGAAGGATAAGATTTCATATAGCTATTGCTACCATATATATCTACGGAAAAATGCTATTGCTTACGTCCAACCGGTCATGGGTTCGATGCCAGGAGGTGAAATATTGTCAAATTTCAAAAAATCGTAGCTCTCTTAATATGATACATAGATCATTTAAACTTTCAAAACCTATAGATACGTATAAAATGTACTTTTAAAAAAATCAACAGTTGTCTATGTGTCACGGGTTCGATTCCAGAGCGTCCCGTAATCTCGATTTTCCCCGTTAAGAATGCATGGGGCCCTTTTTCAAATAATTTTTAAATTCCTTCCAATTGAGTTACAGCGATAAGATTCCATGTACCTATTGCTAATATATATGTCTACGGAAAAATGCAATATTTTACGCACAATCAGTCCTGGGTTCGATGCCAGGAGGTGAAATATTTTTGAATTTTAAAAAATCGTAGCTCTCTTAATATCGAACATAGACCATTCAAACGTTCAAAACGAATAGATAATTACAAAATGTAATTGGAAAAAAATCAGCATTTGCCTATGTGTCACGGGTTCGATTCCAGAGCGTCCCGTAAATTGGATTTTTCCCGTTTAAAATACATTGGCCATATTTCCGAAAGCTTTTTTTGACACTTCCCAACCGCGCAGAGGTTCAAAATTTCACACAGCCATAAAAGGGACCATTCTCACTTAAAAGCGACCAAAATTATGTCGTAAATGGTGGTTGGTTCGATTCTAGGGGGCGTTAACAATAACTTCGTAAGAAATGCATAGGGAATTAAGAACTCATTTTAAGCTTCTTCCTGAATGAATTTCCTTTTGAAATCTGGAGTGTTTATAAAGTCAAACATACTCAAGCGAAAGATTACAGTAATTTTAGCAGGATGACCTTAGTTCGACGCCGGGGCGGGGTTTTAGCTGCCGAAAGAAATGCATCGGAAATCGTATTCAGTGCATTTTCAGCTGCGTTAATGCCCTTTACTTAATGTTTAGCAACGTTTGAGCAGAGTAATCTTTCGAAAAATTTTATTATTCACTAAATAAAAATTATTGCATTGCTTGCTGTAAGCAAGCGCACCTTAACTCGTATGTTATATATATCCCCCCGAAGCGTCTATATGTATAGATATTCATATATATAGGATATTAATGTCAGGCCCAAACCGCTTCGGCCACGGAGCCGCCGATTTTTTTACGTGATGGCCCACTAAATCTTACTTAGGAAAAATTCGATAACCGACCCTACCTATCATGGGTTCGATTCTAGGAGGCCCCAAAAATCGACTTTCCCCCGTAAGAATGCATGGGGCCGTTTTTCAAACAACTGTAAAAAAAACTTTCCATTGAGATAGAACAATGAAATTTCATATGGCTATTGCAATTCTATGTATCTACGCAAAAATGCTTTTGTTTACGCGCAACCGGTCATGGGTTCGATGCCAGGAGGTGAAATATTTTCAAATTTCGAAAAATCTTAGCTCTCTTAATATGATACATAGATCATTGAAATTTTTTACACTTATAGGTAAGTATATTATATACCTCTGAAAAAATCAGCAGTTGCCTATGTGTCACGGGTTCGATTCCAGAGCGTCCCGTAATCTCGATTTTCCCCGTTAAGAATGCATGGGGCCGTTTTTCAAATAATTTTAAAAATATTTCCCATTAAGTTAAAAGAATGAGATTTCATGTAGCTATTGCTAATATATATGTCTACGGAAAAATGTAGTATTTTACGTACAATCGGTCCTGGGTTCGATGCAAGGAAGTGAAATATTTTCAGATTTTGAAAAATCGTAGCTCCCTTAATATCGTACAAAGATCATTCAAACCTTCTACAAATATAGATACGTACAAAATGTAATTAGAAAAAAAATCTGCACTTGCCTATGTATCACGGGTTCGATTCCAGAGCGACCTGTAATCTGGATTTTTCCCGTTTAAAATGCATTGGCCATATTTACGAAAGCTTTTTATGACACTTCCCAACATCGCAGAGGTTCAAAATTTCACACAGCCATTAAGGGGACCATTCTCATATAAAAGCTATCCTAAGATAGTCGTAAAAGGTCGTTGGTTCGATGTTAGGGGGCGTTAATTAATTCTCCATGTGAAATACATAGGGAATTTAGGACTCATTTTAAGGTACTTCCTGAATGAATTTCCTTTTGCAATTCGGGGTGTTTATAAAGTCCACCATACTTATGCGAAAGATTACAGTAATTTTAGCAGGATGACCTTGGTTCGACGCCGGGGCGGGATTTTAGCTGCCGAAAGAAATGCATCGGAAATCGTATTCAGTGCATTTTCAGCTGCGTTAATGCCCTTTACTTAATGTTTAGCAACGTTTGAGCAGAGTAATCTTTCGAAAAATTTTATTATTTACTAAAGATAAATTATTGCATTGCTTGCTGTAAGCAAGCGCACCTTTACTCGTATATATATATATATATGTTATATATATATATCCCCCCGAAGCGTCTATATATAATAGATATATATATATTCATATATATAGGATATTAATGTCAGGCCCAAACCGCTCGGGCCACGGAGCCGCCGATTTTTTTACGTCATGGCCTACTAAATCTCACTTAGGAAAAATTCGGAAACCGACCCTACCTATCATGGGTTCGATTCTAGGAGGTCCCAAAAATCGACTTTCCCCCGTAAGAATGCATGGGGCCGTTTTTCAAATAATTTTTAAAAATACTTCCCATTACGTTAGAAAAATGAGATTTCATACAGCTATTGCTATTATTGATATCTATGGAAAAATGCTATACTTTACGTACAATCGGTCATGGGTTCGATGCCAGGAGGTGAAAAAGTTTCAAATTTCGAAAAATCGTAGCTCTCTTAATATGATACATAGATCATTCAAACTTTCTACACTTATAGATACGTATATATTGTACATCGAAAAAAATCAACACTGGCCTACGTGTCACGGGTTCGATTCCAGAGCGTCCCGTAATCTCGATTTTCCCCGTTAAGAATGCATGGGGCCCTTTTTCAAATAATTTTTAAATTCCTTCCAATTGAGTTACAGCGATAAGATTCCATGTACCTATTGTTAATATATATGTCTACGGAAAAATGCAATATTTTACGCACAATCAGTCCTGGGTTCGATGCCAGGAGGCGAAATATTCTCAAATTTTGAAAAATCGTAGCTCTCTCAATATCGTACATGGACCATTCAAACGTTCAACGCGTATAGATACTTACAAAATGTAATTGGAAAAAAATCAGCATTTGCCTATGTGTCACGGGTTCGATTCCAGAGCGACCCGTAGTCTCGATTCTTCCCGTTTAAAATACATTGGCCATATTACCGTATGCTTTTTATAACACTTCCCAACTGCGCAGAGGTTCAAAATTTCACACAGCCATTAAGGGGACCATTCTCATATAAAAGCTATCCTAAGACTATCGTAAAAGGTCGTTGGTTCGATGCTAGGGGGCGTTAATTAATACTCCATGTGAAATACATAGGGAATTTAGGGCTCATTTTAAGGTACTTCCTGAATGAATTTCCTTTTGCAATTCGGGGTGTTTATAAAGTCCACCATACTCAAGCGAAAGATTATAGTAATTTTAGCAGGGTGACCTTGGTTCGATGCCGGGGCGGGATTTTAGCTGCCGAAAGAAATGCATCGGAAATCGTATTCAGTGCATTTTCAGCTGCGTTAATGCCCATTACTTAATGTTTAGCAACGTTTGAGCAGAGTAATCTTTCGAAAAATTTTATAATTCACTAAAGATAAATTATAGCATTGCTTGCTGTAAGCAAGCGCACCTTTACTCGTATATATATATATATATGCTACATACTAAAATAGTGTGGAAGTAAACCAAGTGTATTATTTCTACATTAGGCTCTGTAATGTCCTTCCATGAAGTAACTCTGGGACATACGTATAGCTTAACAGATAATAGTGATTGTGGGAAGGAAGATGAAACGAGATGAAGAGGAAAGAGGAAACATAGAAAGAGCCGGAAATCTATAGAGAGGAAAAATGTTAGAGGAAGGGCAATAAATTAGGCTGAATGGGAATATAATCCGTTATAGATTGCGGAATCCCATTTCTATCACCATTATATAGTCTCCCAATCTTAGGCGCCGGGCCCATTAAATTTCACGTTCGTTTATCGTTTTATTACTCATAATTTCCTCGTGAGAATCGAACTATTATTAATGTACTTAAATCTGATTTTCAAACAGAATCCACCGCCTTGGTTTTAAGATGTGAATAGAAAAGTGACTATTTTTTTTTATAGGGAGCTCGGAGAAATTCCGAGGTTCTCACGATCTATTTTTTATTTAGTTTTATCACCACGAACATTTTTCGAAATGACGCCTACAATTAAGTTAATTATTAAGTAAAATATAGAGGAATGAAAACTTTTCAGTCAGTAATGAAAAAATATAATCTACAATCAAATAAATGTAAAAATGTGTCATGATAGATGATTAGAAACTGTATAATTGGATTGATTATTATTTTAGGTAAATGTTCAATCGAAAATAAAAACATTTAGAGACGTATGCGACATTAAAAAGAATTTATTTATCGAAGAGAAAGAATTTTTCAGTATCTTATTTTCCAACAAATAATAATATTAAATTTAAAGATTATTTAGTAGTTCCTTTATTTTTATTTATCCCCATTATTATCGAATTAAATTTCTACAAAGTATAGCAATATACTTAGCAATAATTTTGAATGAGTAAAAAATATTTATCATAATATGTAAGCTCTAATTTTTCAATCCCAAAGTTATGAGTAGTAATTGAACTGTTATGTTTAATATATTAAGATTATGGTTGATGATTTGCTCGTGTTATACCAATGGTCACAAACAGACCATTTTAGGAGCAGAGAAAGATAGAAATGACGTCAACAAGATGCGAGCCCAAATGAAAGTGTAACGTTAAAAAAAAAAGGTTCGAGTGAAAGAGTAAATTGACGGAAGATTGTAAGTAGATAAAGGATGTGAGAGTGGTGGGCAAGGGAGAGATGGGCAAGAGTGCAGTGGAGGTGAGAGAAGAGGGAGAAACGAAAGGGAGGTAAGTGGGGGATGGAGGTGACGGCAGATAAAACGATAGCAGGAGGAAAGATAAAAGCAGAGGATTGTGAGAGCAGGAAATGAAAAAGAAACGAGACGCTTTAAAAAAGGTCTTAAAGTGAAATTCGGCTGGGAAGACTTCGGGATTAGATTTCGGACCGAGAACTTCCCCACACTTTTCTTTCTTTATCTCTGATTTTCTATCTTTTCTACGAAATGGATTAGGAACGGTTCCTACTCTGAGTTCCCTTATAGATAGGATTAGAGTTGTCATTCTTGATTGAATCAATATCACGATTCTATTTTTGTGTATTCACTGTATTTCATAACAAGGAGCATTCAAATTCGTTAATAAGTCTATATTATAAACATGATTATCTTCATAGCATTATTTTTATGTACAATTTTAATTTATCGTCGCAAAACGGCAAAAACATTGTTCACGACATAATTAATTTTGTATTCAATCGTATTCCTTAAAGCAAGGGTACATTTTGACAAATGATTTAAAAGCGTTATCAATTAGTAAGGTATCAAGTCAATGAATTCATCTTGAGCTTTAATATTCATTCTTATGAAAAATACTAAAATATACTATGGAATTACTTTTGACTATATAAATATTGTACTAGTATTACGAAGAAATATGATTATAAAAATTAACAATCAAGTCACTCGCTTTATTTCTATATATCTAAATGTGACCGTTTTTGATACCGTAATAAAGCTGTTTTCTATCATTGAGTTATCATTTGGTTCATTCTTCTACAATGACGTCATTTTATAGGGCTGAAGCTAAGTTATATTTATATATAAGATTGGTTCAAAATTTCTTTGATCCTAAAATGCTGGAAGAAATAAAAGAGTAAACATTATTTTAAAGATATCGCCTTCATTATCTACTACTGATTTAACAGATCTGACAATGAGCGAAGTAATGTTTTTATGTACGATCATGACGCGATACTTTCAAGTCCACTTTTAACCTTTGTTAGTTCAGAGCATGGATATCCAATACAGAGGTAATAACAAGTACATCATGAGTGAAATGCTTCAGAAAAAGTCTTAGTCTATGGTCAATAGATTAGATTCAATTTGGGTGAAGGTTAGAAGTTTCTTATGAATTCGTTTTCAATTAAAACTGTAAAAGCATTCTGGATAAATAGAAAATTACGTCTCGCTCGAATCGTAAGTGATTCTCGAAGTGCAATTAGATGAGGTGGCTGCTTTGAATTCACAATAGATCGCGAATAAAGTGGCAGCTTCTAGGAATCGGTAACAAGAAAACTCGGAGGTGTTTACCATCACGAAAACATAACAAAGCAACCGAAGACCTCAAAAGAAGCCGGATGTGATCGGTCGAGGGCACACAGCTGTGCATAATTTCGATAATAACGTGGATAACTTCGATCTAAAACCGATAAGGATGACCCATTAATGCAGTAAAGTCACTGATAATACAGCGTATTCTGAACCGGGTAAAAACACCGCTCGGATACGAGCGGTAAATAAAGATTTTGCGTCGTAAGAAGAAGGCAGTGAGGCGGATGGAGTAATTGTTAGTTTAGCAACCCCGGAAAACACCGAGTTGAGAAATTTATAGCGCAAGATCATTCTACTCGAAGCGTTGAAGATTCAAAAACATCGAACTCTGTTTATTCTGAGTGGAATCGGTCCCTCTCGGAATGTAACCTTTGCCTCCGGAAAGGCCTTCTGGAAACAGCACCGTTGTGCTGCGTGGAAGTCCATCCAGCGGCCATTTGCCTCCTATAAAACCAGAATGACAGAGGCTACGTGATTTTCCGGAGGCTTGGTTCATCTATCATAGGGACGAGGAAGAGGATCGGCTATCATTTGAGGAGATTTTTTACTTGGAAGGGACACGCGGAGGGAAGGAAGAACCGGTGAAGACTTCTCACTGTTTTGAGAGGGGGAGCCTTTCAAAGTTTACACGTAAACACAGGTGGATGAAAAAGAATCTTCATTGGATGATGGAGTATCGATGCTACTGCACCCTTCCAGTATCATACGATCTTTGAAATATACCCCAAGATGAACTGAAAGCATCTGAATTTCGATGAAATTGAGACGGAGTCGATTGGCAACTATTTTGAACATTGTGACCGAAAGATACAAAAGTGTGCGTACTGATAGGAAAGTACTGCAAACTGAGGGAAGAGCGGATGTTTGGATGCATAAAATATGAGGGAGAGATACACACAGACGCAGCGGGTGACCTAGTTGAGAAGAGAGGCTGCGGCGAACTCTTCACAGATTTGTGAAGAAGAGGCGTTCAGCATTCGATATAATGCAAAGATTGAGTAATGTACTCGTAGAGTTATTCTCCATAGTTTTAGCGTGAAGAATATTGCTGTATGAAATAACCCTAAAAAGCGCTATAAATAATAAAACAAAGAAATTTTATTGGCTTAAGAAGTTCAATTATATAGATAAATTTACCATTTTCAACATCTTTAATTATGAATGAGTTGTAATCCACGATTCAATAAATACAAAAACCTACCGTTTACACCATTCGGAATAAAATTGCAAACAAAAAGCTAAAATTAGGAGTTTTTAATGAATGACGCATTTAATTCTAGTTCACATTGCGTATCAGATAAATCTACTCGATCAACATTACATCCTTATAATTGTTTATTATATTCATCAATGCTCTCTGTAGCCATAAGCATCATTGAATCGATGCATATTTGGAGTAAAGCAGAAAGAAATCGTAAATATTCGCACCTATAAAAGAAAAGCTAAGCTGTGAAGTTGAGCAAATTTAGATTAAATATTTATTAAAAAATTGTCAAAAATCTTTAAGTAAATTATTTAAAGTATAAAATATGCGATGTGGAGAAAAAAGTTGGGGCCAAATAATGAGATTTAGGCCAAAAAATATGCTTAGTATTGCATAATTAGTACAGTTATAAATGACAATCATACCAAAGCGAGCTTAAGCTAACAAGTAGGTGTTCCCTACAGAAAAGTTCGAAAAGGATCCACGGATAAAACTCAATGCACCATCCGACGTACAGTTCCATTTACGGCAAACGTACCCGCCCACCGTTCCATCCTTCATCGTCGCCTCGAAAGCACAGTTTCATTGCGGCCAAACGTCTGTTTATATATTAATACATCACGGATAAAGAGAGGGAAAAAAGCGAGCCGAAAAACCGCTCGCGAGTCTGCACGAGGCGGGCGGATGCAGAACGCGTGGAAAGGGGGGGAGGGAAGAGCGGGTTGGAGAGACGCGACCCTGGAGAAAAAGAACGGCAGACGAATAAAAGGGAGAGGCACGGAAACCCTGCAGATCGGCGGGGAGAAGATGCGGCCCTCGCACGTGGATACAGCGGCGGATGGAAAGGTGCGCTGGCATGTGTGGTTCGTTGTCGGCAGCGGCAACGTCGCATGCCGTTCTCGGTTGTGGTCCCCCGGGGGCACGAACGGGAGGGCCCACCTACGGAATGCGACGACGGCAACACCGGAGGGTCCGAAGGAGAGGTGATGGATCCCCGGCGCGCGGGGGTTAAAGAGGAGGGTGGGCAGATTCGGGAGGACGCTTTTGAGAGAGGACGGCCGAATCGGTGGCGAGGTGGTGGTGGTGGTGTGGGGAGGAAAATGAGGATGGACCGCGATGCGGAGACTGTTATGAATGGCATCGCCGGAGAGCGGGATATAAGGCGGCCTCTTCCGAGAAACCAGAAACAAAAAAAAGGAGCAGTGTTTCTTAGTCGGGCCGAGGGCCCCTTTTTTTCGTTTTAAACGGTTGGGCAAGTGTGGTAAATGCTGCGTGCGGTAAGGAAGGTCCACCTAATGTCCACCGATTTTAATGCGTCCGTCCGTTTTTTGGGGAGATTTCAACGAGCGGTGGTGTCGTCCCGATTCGATTGCGCGCTTGGAAATTCCGCTCGCCGATGGTAATTTTCGACAGGTTTAGCCGCGTCCACCGCTCCTTATCAGTTCGGGATGGTCGCGGAGGCGGCTGGAGGGACGGCGTGTAACAGTAAACTCCGGGAGAGAGTCAATTTTGCATGCCCTTCCCTACGGTTTTGGTGGTCCGAGATTCGTGGATCGAAACGATTTTATTCTCGAAGCTGTTTCTTTTTTTTGTTTCGTTACGAAGTGAGAACAGATGAAGCGGCGTTTTCATGAGGTTGTTTTGAAGCGAAGCTACGAAAGAGAACAAAAAAACACGAAGTCTTATAAATATTTTGCCGAAGGATCGAATTAGCGAATTTACGTACGGATGGATTCTTAAATATTCATCTCCGTGGTTCAAGTACTTTTAATCGAAGTAGAACACGCTATGAATACAAGTAAATGAGGAGATGTTAGGATGATTCTTCTCTGGCTATTAACACATTTCGATACACATCGATTTATTTCGATATTAAGATTTTATCTTATCAAAAACAATAACAGCATACCTCTAAAGAATATCTTCCTAATCTACGTTCCTTCATAATCCAGTGGCAACTATATTAATTCCTTTAAAACTTTTTGATTGCGGTTTTGATTTATTAAACACCTCAGCTAAATAGGGTCTCCCCTAATTCATAAACTACGACTATTCCTAAACGATAACTATCAGATAGCAATTTATATTTGTAGATGTTAATAATATCGTTGAAATTGGTCTCGTTTAGTTCCAATCGACCGACTTTAAAACTCAATTTAAACGTAGAGCGGCACATAGATTGGACGGAGGAACCTCGATAAATAAAGTGGTGGATTAAAGGAAACGATCGACTCAAAAATTTACAGTTAAATAAGCCCGCATCGATTCGGGAATGTAAATGAGCAGTTAAAGATTTAAAACGGAATGTCTCCAATGATTTACCAATGCTCACAATAAAAACGCCCTACTGGAAATTAAAAGGGAAGATTTATACGACGCCAGGAGTGGAAAATAAAAGGTAATCAGGAGGAGATGGAATTTATTTACGAAGAGGCCACTTTTATCTCGCTGTACCTGAAATGATTTCGGTATAAAAACATCAAGTGGCCAATCGAATAGAGGCCTAGGTATGTACAGTTACAGGAATAGTAGGGTAATGTAATTTATTAGGTAATGCGTAATTTAACAGATCTAGAACGTCCAACTACCATTTTCGCTGTATCTGTACTGGAACGATTTTATGATCCGTTTTTCCATGCTAAAAAAATAGCGAATGACTTTAGAAACAAGAAATTTATATCTCATTTTCGTGAGGATAGAATCGCTTCATAGGAATTGAATTTAAAGAAATGAATATTAGAATGATAGACTAAGAATAATAGGACATGTCCTTAAGGTTATGAAGTCATTTCCTATTTTATTATATTGGAAAATATCTTTTTAGATTGGAAATTTACGATAAACCTGAATGGATGTATTCGTTATGCATAGAATTTCTAACTCCTTTTTAGATGATTATGAAAATAATTTGTTTCTGCAAGACATTCTAAAGGTAATTAAAAAACTACACTAGAATATAACAGCTCTAGTATGACATATGATACCATTTCTGATTGATATTTTCTTCCAAAGTAATAGAAAAGACAATTTTTACCAAAATTAAAAAAGATGTACATGATATAATTCTCAGTTAAATATACGAACATAAAAAGTCACTCTGATTAATGAGTGAATAACGAAAGTTCTATAACACTGCCAATAATATCCACCAACTCTCCTAGATCACGAATGAATATCTATATAACACTAGGTGATAGATAAATACTATACAAACCTTTTTCTCAACGAAAATAACTGAAAATTTCTATCTCTACATTTGGTTCCCAATTTGAGTCACAAATATGTTCTGAAAGTAAACCCACTTTGGGATACAATTATCATTCCAATGATATTTGCATAGCATGCAATTCATTGCACCCGAAGTAAATTCAATTCAAGGTATTACAATTCATACACTGACAGATTTCATGAAATAACTGACGGGAAGGATAATACATAAAAGTAAACGAAAACAACTTTTATATATATACGCTGCACAATTCACGAATATAATAACCATCTTTAAATTCAGCATGGCATGAACATTGACCTGTTATAAACTACGATTCTGAGCTGTATATGGTTTCCCGATTCGACACTCGGAATAATTGGGGAATCTTTTGTATGCACGCATATACATTGACCTCCTGGCTTTAATCAATTAAACACGAGAAGCTAACCAAACGCACGCAATTGCTCTTACCCCTCTTTATAACACGCATGCACACCCACGAGCGTGTTGATATTTACGCACCGAGTCAGGTGCATTTGTACGCGCTTGAGGCCCGTTTTGATTGGATTGTCGCACCTCCTCGGATCCAATCTTCTCCCTCCATCTCCGCAGCTGAAATTTATCACCTCTTCCCCCCTCTTCCTTTTTTGAGATGTTCATCGAAATCAAGATCCACACTCCTAGCGGGGCGAGGGGAAGATACTACAGCTCATTCATTCTTCCTCGGCTTTTTTCGCCTCAATATTTCGCCGTTTATTTTGCCCCCTTCCACCGCCTCGCGTGCTGCGGAGTGGGAGGTGTTATCATGCGGGGAGAGGATAACTAACTGCCGATGATCCGACTGCCTCGCAACCCGTAATTGGCGCTCATCTCGCTATTTTGTTTACATCCGCCCACGTTGTGCAGAGAGGGCGGGCGGGTGGGTGTTTTTTTCTCTTCCCGTAGCTCCGGGTTACGATGACCGGGTACACCGGAACAATACTTCACGTGGAAGTGCGCCGCTGCCTTCAAGAGACGTTATGAATAATGCGGTCTCGGTAGCGAAAGGGTATTTGCGACTGCGCGAGTTTAACATCTTATTTAGAACTGATCGAGCTCATTAATTTGATCTGGAGGAGTCTCGAGCACCTGCGGATTTACGAGCACGCAGATTGTGGTCGCCATCACGTAATGCCAGAGCATGGAAATTTTCGAGTTAACCTCAACATAAGAGGTTTTTTCTGTTTGGAGAACATGGTAATGTATATCTCACGACTCTTCGTGATGATTACGGAATTTAATGAGCGATCTAGTACAGTAGTTCTCTTGATTTCTTTGCATTTAAATGGCCATCAAATATTCACTTATTCATTTAAACTGCTTTATTATTAATAGAGATTAATATAAATACAGTCATTAGTAAATATAACTAATAAATATGGATTATGTTTTTCCAGTATGAGATTAATTTCTAAATACTAATGAAACTGTTAAATTTTGGTGATAAACATTCTTATCCTACCAAAGTGAAGTACTTAAAAACAGTTTAATTCCAATATAACTTATACTAATCCAAAATTATTTATAACTATAATTCAAGTTTAGTAAAATATACTACATTTTCTTTTCAAAACTTTTACCACGGGTAAAAAAATAACATTTAAAGGGTAGCTTCACGTCTATTGATTTGGAAAGAAAAAAAGGAAAGATAGAAAGAGTTAACAGTTATATCTTTCGGTGCTTCGAATATTTTTTCCGTTAGGACAGGCTATATCTGAAATGTAAACAACATGAAGATGAAATCCTATCTGCAACAGATGTTTTCCTAAAGTTAATAGTGCTTTAGAATTAAATTTTAATGGAAAATCCATCAAAGATTAATACAGGCGGAAAGTTTTACGAAAAAAATATCAAAATCTCACATTAACACGCACTATTATCATTATTAAAAGGTGCAAATTTTTACATTAAACAAAAATAAATCAAAATCTATCAGTAATGCGCACTATCATCGCTATTAAAACCTACTAAAAGTCCGAATATTTCCGCGATTTACAGTTCTTGCGGAAAACCCAGTCCTCAACACCGTTTGCTTATTCAATTGGAGTAAACACACATTCTACATCATGCTAAGTGATTGGAAAAGGATACATCTTTCATACTTTCCCCAAAATCCTAGAACTAAACTCACTCATTGAAGAAATAACCGTTCTTTTAAGAATGAACGTGGATGAAAACCTTTGGAGATGATCCACTATTTACAATCCTACCACGAAAAACAGGAATCCACTTTTCAGGTAAACATCCCAAAAAGTTTTCGTAACATCAGCTTTTACTTTCTCATTCACCAAAAGTCAGCATAATCTTTAAGCCGTTGAAAGAGTATTGCAATGGTGTGAATGAATAAGGATGGCTTAGATGGAACGAAGAAACAGTTCGCTATATACAACAATAGGTAACCGGGAGCGGACGTAGCAACAATCGTACGTTGACCGCGTGATTTAGGATGGAGAAATATTTCGCGGAGAATCTTTTTAACACTTCTCTTCAGACGGGCGAAGACTTCTCTTAGAAGACTCCTCTGTCGGCTAATGAATGTAAAGCTAATTTCAGCGATCCCGAACTCGAGCGGCGTTGTGAAAGCTGTGCAGAAGAATTATCGAGACGAAAAAATACCTTTCGAGAACGGGAATAGTTAGCGGAAGGTGGGACAAGAGAGGGTATTCAGAGGGTAACACGCATAACTAAGAAAATAAAAGAAACAGAAGGAGTTCTTTGTGGGAAAGATACACTTATAGCTACTGAAGGACGAGTAGGAAGACTTCTTCGAGTTCTTTTAAAAACTTAGGCGTCGGAAAAGGGGCTTTTAATTAATGATCGCTCGCACTGTGTTTGCACAGATGGAATTATTTGTCCCTGAAGTTTACATTGGGTTTGGCCGCTCGCAGACGTTTCACAGGAATAGCTTTCCTAGCGCTTGCGAGACCTTGTGTATCTTGAGTAAAAGTAGCTTCGGAGATAGCTTCCAAAGACTTCTGTAGTTTTACATGGTGGATAGAATAAGATGTTTATGTTCGAATGGAGTAATTGATTCAATCAATTTTATTTACAGGAAAAAATTGATTTATGGAAATACGATGATGTTCGCTATATCATAGTTATCCATAAAAGTAAAAAGAATGTAAAACATAAGAACTGCTATAATAAATAAGAGGTAGAGCAGTACATTAATTATGAAAGTCGAGTCATTTTTAAGTTCCTCCGTTTATTTCCTATCCGTATTAGAATCTGTTGAAACGTTGGTACAGTCAGTTTAAAGATGAACTATTCTTTCCAAATGTATTTATCTTTACCAATACGTTTTGCGTATTTTCGCTTGTAACTATAAAAATATTTACACGTCTCCTATTTTATTCTTTCTTTATTTGCTAGCTTTGTTTTCTATTCTCTAACCTTCCATTAGAGCAAGTCAATTTATATACATCTGAATGTACACATAAATTATGTTATACATGATCATTGCGTCATATACATATTTGAAACAAAAAACTTTTCTTCATCTCTACCAGGTTACTTTTCCTTGGGCCCTCTCTCTCCATAGAATATTTGTTTTTATTCGAGAAAACTAATAAACCCTGACTGCATAAACGAGAGAAAATGAATACTGTTCCATTCTGCTTCTTGCAGCGATAACATTTTTCTTCACTGGTTGTTTTGGTTTGGACGTGAAAATATAGCTATAAAATCATCTCGAGATAAATTCGGAAAAAAAGGCCAAAAAAGTAATCGGCGCTAGATGTTTCCTTCTGCCGGAAATAGCAACTCGTAGTCGACGGAATCCAGACATTCTCTACGATGGGAAACAGCTAAAAAGGCTGCTATTTGAGCTCACGGAACGTATAACTAACTAAGAAGAGGAACGCTGTTTCTCGCAGACCCGTGGCGATTCTCTGAGCTAGGCTGTGTTTTTCGAAATAGAATGACGCCGAGAAGAAGAGGAGGAGGAAGAGATGAAATGGGGGAGAGGACGGGTTCCATCGCTGGACCTGCTTGGGTCCCTCCTCCGTGGCCATCCCCACGCCACGTCTTCCAATGGGCACATTTCGATCGTTTTTCCCCAGCATCCTAAGAAGCTTCATAACATCCAAGGTTTCTCTCCATTGAAGTCGCACTTGAGCCATTAAGTCTCACAGCATCCGAGTTTACTGTCGAATCGGTCGAACCCAACGATCGGCTAAGGCTGTTCCGTTTACTGAAAATCCTCATCGGCAATGCGAGCTTAGTAATGTCATAATTGAACAAGGTAGTGGGATTATAGGTATGTTTGCGTCTTTGCAGAAGAGAGAGAGAGTATATTGATTTGAATACATATAAATCTTTACTGAACCGTCGCAAGGCGCTTGTCAATTCGGAAAACGGCAAGGCATGAATTCAAACGTACCATGTTTTAATATTTGAATTTACGATGAAAAGTATAAGAATTTCGATACGACAACAACAATAGGACTTTTGTACCATTTAAGGGTAGATTATTTCCATCCGCATATTCCTTCATGTACAATCCATCTCAAAAATTCAACAACAACATTCTTGCAGGCGAAGTTGTCAGATTTTTAACGTAATTTTGGTCTCTTGGTAATATTCATGTAATTTAAAAATTAGCAACACCTTATAAATTTCAAATCACCGAAGAAAAATTTAAAGAAATGAATATAAATTAGCCTTAACATTAATAAACATTGGAGACTTCAACGGTCGAGAGTAAACGATGGGTGGGGAAACAGGAGTGGTGAACACTTAAAAGACCTGCATAACGTATAACAATCAAGTATATTTCCTCTTCTTCTTACTATTGACTATAATTTTACGTGGTCTCCCCTTATTAAACCAAGTGATACTTTCAGTAGTTGTGGATAGCAAATTCGTTACGAATGTCGAGTTAAATTTTTGCGAGTTTAAAGATTTAAAATGACATGAAGAGAATTACTTTTCAAAGTTTTGTTACTAGGCTCATCCCTAAATACGGACACACTAATTACTTTAAAAAAAATTAAAATAAAATATATGAAAAATTAAAACAAACTTGTGTTAATGTAGGGTGTATTTCCAACTGATAAGCAAATTTAAATTTCAGTAGTTCATTACGATTTTAAATAAATGAATCGGAAAAATGTCATGGCGTTAATTGAATGTGCTCAATTTAATTTTTAAGTGTAAAATATATTTGTAACCCATAGAACGCGATTGTCTTTGCCGTTAAAAAACTACGGATATATAGACAGTCCTCTAGCCGTTGCTTGAGAGCTGCCTGACATCTGTTTACCGCAGTAGAAAACAGTAACGGGCATCTTCTGCCTACTGCCATCTTCAGCCTAGCGCTTTAACTATCAGAGTCCTCCGCTCAGGAAACTGGAATGGGAAGCCCGCGAAAACCTGTACGTTTTCAAACAACTGTTAACGAAATATTATGTGTATATAAATCGTACCATTAAACTAAAAAAGAAAACACGATAGTTTTTTATAATATTACAAAGAATTTCGTTTCCTCGATACTGACTAATATTGATTTTTATGGTCGAACATCGAAATTGTATCATCATCGCTTTATAGCTCTGATTTATAAAGATCTCTATAAAATATTAATGTAATATTAGAGTAATGAATTAAATAAAATAACATCTATCAGGCATTAAACAAATATAGAGGTTCAATACGATACTAGAAGATTTACATTGTTATAGACATATTTAAGACATTTATAAATATCAACAACTACCAAACTCGCTGTATTAATAGTAGGGTAAGAAAATTAAATGAATGCAAATTTATTTTCCTTTCATTCGGAATATTTAAATAAAAGATCCATCTGCATTAGAAAGAGCGATTCTGGAAAAGATGAAACATCGAATATTGAATCTTTATCAAATCAATCAAATAAATATTTTATCTATCAGAGGAAAATGATGAAATCAATGTGAGAAGGTGTGACTTCGTGGAATGCCATTGTAATTAAAACAACTTTGTAAATTTCCACAGAAAATTGGTATATCAGACCTAAGACAAATTATGAACAGTTGTTTTCCAAAACATTGAAGTAAAGCATTTTATGCTGACATGGACTTTTTTGCAAATTCTACATGATGTAAAGAAAACTGAATTTGGAATTTTCCATAACTCTTTTCAAAAAAGCGGAGACATTCATTCGTTTGTATTTCTATTGATTAATTGTGAAATGCATAAATGCTTTTAAATAATACAGAATATATAAATAATATGCAACATAATTTTGAAGAAATGAGAAGAATAATATGATCTGTATGACCACTATATTATTTTACTTTCTCAAAATCATTCATATAATTAGTATAAAAAAACACCGTGTCGGAACCATCCCTCTTACGACCACATTCACGATCGTATTTCATGCACACGAACTTCATAAAAAAACTTCGGTAGAACGAAATACCGATACTGTTGTATTATGTAGATGAAAAGGTTACGTACATCACGATATGGATGCTGAAACGAGAAACCGCTTATTAACCATAGGATCGCGAACGTGAATTTTTTCGACTTGGAAAAAAATTATCAATTAATTCAATTGAATCACCCGCTCGTAATTTTTACGTCGGAATAAAAATCCATCATCAAGATAGCGCGGGTTGAATTATTCGTCCAATGAGATCGAAGCACACGGGAGGAGCCTTAGGGATCGGCACTTCCAATCCGTAACCTGGACACCCCGCTTCTTGAAACGATGACAGATTAACAGGCAAAAAATCGGAGCATACATTTCACACAGCGCTTAAGTAACTCTCGAACTCCAAAACCTATTAATTAGACGGAATTGTAAATCATTCTCGATGAGCTTCTCTCCTCTTCATCCGAGGACCACTTATAAAAAAAGCAATCGTCATAATTATTTCACGCGGTTTAAAAAAAAAAACTACGAAAACTTTCGCGTTTCGTAAAATTCTTTGAGGGGGATGTTCGGGATGCTCGGGATATCTCCGGAATCGGAGAAAAACCGAAACGCGACAAGGAAAAATCGCCTCCGAGAGAAGCTCGCGTTCGCCGCTTTTTTGATGCGACGTGAAACAAGATCGGCAAGAAACGCAGCCTATCTTTCATCGGCGGAATTATAAGAAAGGGACGTTAGGTAAATTTATCGCCACGGGATAGCATCGTTTACCTCCGCGAGCGATTGACTACGTTTTTTCTCGCGAATTAAACAGCCCAACTGCCTATACGTCTTTGGACATTAAAAAATTCCATTAAGTTAAGAGCGGTGAAACAAAGATTCCCTCCATCCGTAGGGATAGGAGGACTCGATGGGCGATGGTAATTGAGAAAGATCGCGTAAAAGGAAGCAGAAAACTCAATTGTGCTCCGTAATGCAATTGCGGGCGGAGAAATTAACTTTCATGCCTTTAAGAAGAAAGAGTGTTTGCGAAAAAAAAAGTTTTTAAAAGAGGGTTGTGTAATAGATTGACTGTAGTTTATTAATTTCGTAAATGATCCTTTTACGCGGAGTTTCAATTAATCGTGTGAAAAACTGTGAGCAGATGCATTCGATATAAAGGATTCATGCCATTATTCATCACGTTATTTAATAATATCTCTTTAAATCGATGTAAATAATATACACAATATCTGGAGGACCTTAAGATAAGATATATGTGTTTAATAACTTATACGTACCTGCATTGGGATCTACGATAACCCCAGTTATTTGGAAAAGTGTATGGTGATTGTGAATGGTTCTTAGATGAATTTTACAGATCGTATTAGACATGAGACGACGAAGAACTCAACATTCTCTTCAACTTTAATACATTCTTCATGTACGTGTGCAAATTATGTTCACGAGTGTGTAGAAAACAATCAAAAACTAGCCATAGTAAATATTAACAAGTTAACAGGAAGAAAAAAAAGCTTCGCCTCGTATTCGTGTAAATATAGTTCTTCGAGAAACCACGCTTTGTTTGACGTAATCGCTGAATCAATTTCAATGCCATATTCGGAAAAGGTTAAGGAAAAGAAAATTGCAAACACAACCAAAAATCAAACAGGTCATCACACTTTCTTAGTGCCAGATTAAGGAGAGCTTTGCTAGTTCCAGCTCATTTTCGTAAACGTCTTTTTACCAAAAATCTTTCGAGAGTACAATAATCGTGAGGGGCGATCATACACGACTTCCCTTGCGAACTCATAATATCTCTCAATGGTTGGGGGATAATTTACATCCAAGAATAGATATAATTTTTCCAGTAATTTAACCATCTTTTTACGAGCTTCGAAATTACTATTTTAACAACGCCGACATGGCATTCCTTCCTTTTTCCTTCCAGCATCTCTTAGGTTATTTTTGGCATTCAAAAAGCCCCGTCAAGTTGACACGAAGATCA
The DNA here is from genome assembly GCA_020796165.1 of Pantala flavescens. NCBI lineage: Eukaryota > Metazoa > Arthropoda > Insecta > Odonata > Libellulidae > Pantala > Pantala flavescens. The sequence goes on along the minus strand of CM036879.1, from coordinate 18,886,720 downwards.
GACCTGGTTAGTTCATCCTTTCGATCAAAAAAAATCCAATTTATTTCGAAATTAAGACGGCTGAGATCATAAATCATCCTCAACATGCCTCCTGATTCACCCAGGACAGCAACAGATATTGCATGCGCATAAAATTCTGTTGTGCACCACTTGTAAACGACAAAGTACGAGAAGTAAAATCAACACCGTATTTAGGATAAGACTTGAACTTGAGACTTAGATGAAATATAACAAAGTTTATCGGGAGCACACAATAGCTTCTGGAGGGTTGAAAAAGTCATCTTTGATGGTTCAAAAACTTTCTCCAGAGACGACCATCGTCACGTACTATGATGAAAGAATATAAGAGGGACAAAGAGTTTAAGAACGCCTCAAGGGAAAGATTTTTTCTTATCCTATTCTCTTTTTCTCTATACTCAACATCTTTCATTTAGAGCTATGCTTCGGAGGAACGCGTCCTTCCATCATTTGCTCTGTCCGCTCCTTGTTCTTCACCGCCTTAATTTCTTCCCCGCCCACGTAACCGCGGCACAGACATCACGCTGCGCGAGGAGTCGATGATTTCCGCCATAACAGAGATAATCCGCGGAATCCTTCGTTACGTCGATGAAAGTGTCGGGATCGGGAGATTAGAGATGGAATTTTCGAGTGCAAGATGTCGTGGAATAGAGTGCTCTTTCGTCGTCTCTCGTGAGTTCACGTTGTACGTGGGAGTTGACCTCTAAACTTGTCTAGATGAATGAATGGAATGTTTTCTATACGTCTGTTGAAACTGGACCGAGATATAATGATTTATTTCTATTAACATAGTGATTAAGAATCAGGATTTTACGGATCAGACTAGTTAAGAAACTACTACAGAATAAAAAATTGGTATTATTCATAAAAATTATACATCAAAGAAGTAAAAAACGTAGTTAAACAGAAGTGGAAATAGCCACATGACCTGTTCTCGAACCCAGGTCCTCCATTTACCGGGCAGGTATACTTAGTATGCTCCTGGAAGACCTGGGTTCGAGTCCCAGTCATGTAGCTATTTTCTATTGTGTTTAACTCTGTTTTACCGCGAGAAAAGTTCACACTTTCTCATGCTTAGATAAACATATTCTTCCCTTATTATAACATATAAAATGCCTCATTAGTTCTGCAATTTAATTCTTCTATGGAGCTCCACCGAGTAAGGATGGATAAAATTTTCTATGTAATCTTTTTATTTTCTAAGGATACTAGCTAGATTTTCTCAGCAACATTTACACATTTATTCTCTAATTTGTTTGGCCTGAAAGACTTACTAGCGTATATAAACTCGAAAACAGTCTTAGAAATTATCATAGAAAACTTTGACGATGATAAATTGGAATTAACATCATAGACGCCAACCTTACAAGGTCGGTACGGAATACGGAAGGGGTCATGCATCAGTTCATTGAGCTTTTTAAGAGTCATGCCAACGGCTTTAAAGGCCGAGGAGCCGTCTAGAACTACACGGTAGTGTAAATCCATGGCTTGGCTGCTGAGCTTTCCAGTACAAGCTAATGAATTCATTAACACGTAGAGTATCCTTGCCGATTGTCGTAAATACTATTTTACAGCAAGAAACTTAACACGATATTCTCACGTGAATCCGTGTAAGACCTATCTAGTGTCCTAAGAAGTGTATTAAAATTAATTAATAAGTAATTAAATTCTGCACTAAATGCTTCGATAGTTGTGATTATTTCAAACGAACGAGCCGTCATCGGGAATTAAACCAACGACCGCTTTACGGAGGCGCATTTGGACATCCGGAAGCACTGATTTCCATCGCGAGATAACTCGGTGACTGATGGTTATTTGATGTGCTTACATAACAATATTTTTTTCTGCGTTTCCAAATCAGGACCGACTCTAATCTTACGATCTCCGAAATGATCCTTAATCATAACATCCACCGGTTAAATGATGGTAAAAACACATATTTATTTTCTGATTATCGTAAATTATGTTTCGTATTTTCGTCGCGGTGGATGAGGAGAATGGGACGTTGGAGAATCGTCTCGTAAATCCGTTTCGGAGGAAGGAACGGAATGATCGCCGTAAATCATTAGATGAAGAGCAATCAACTCATCACGTAGGGGAAAATGCAAATAAGCAAACAAATCAATCAAGCGGAAGGCTTCATAAGGGAAGAAGCGAATTATCAGTCGAGTTCACGACGGAGACGAATTCAATTTGAGGCGATGATTTTGGAAATTTGTGTGGTTTCCGAGCCCGATTTGGATACCGCCTAATTGAACGCGAGGGGTTTAAATTGTTTGCGGAGCTTTTACCGGTTCGATTTGAGTTAAAAATCATCCGGAATAAGTATGGTACGATTACTCAGTTGGATCATATTCTATCATTAGCCCTTCTTGTTTAAGGCCACACATTCTTCGAGATAAATAAGTAATGTACATTAAATGCATCTAAAATAAGTCGTATGAATAAATAAGTTAGGATGATTATGATAATAAAGTATTAACAGAAGGATATGCAACTAAATAGGAGGAACCATAAATTGTTCGATATTTATTGATTTAAATCATCAATTATTAAGTATCCTCTAAGTATAAACTCTCTAATTGCATTCGATGATTTTCACTTTGATACTAATTCTGAAAAGATAAGCGTGAATAATTTTAAGAAAGAGGATTCCAAGTATATTGCCCTGACGTACTAATTCTGAAGATATTAATAGTAATTATTCCACACCAACTTATTAAATATTCCCAGAGAATTTTCTACTTAGAATACGAAACTTGTAGTCTACGAAAGTTGAACTAGTTTTTCTTCCTTCCTTAAAGTTTATAAAAAAGTGAAAAAAGCTTTTCGTATTTCAAGGAATAATACTTTATTTTGATGGAGATTGAAATTTTATGTTATTTTAAAATTTTATTTTGTATTTCTATCGCTTGATAGGAGTTGTAGCTATTTCTTCACTTATAAAGTAGACACACGGGCTGTTATTATAATATGATTGAATATCCTTAGAATTTAAAGAATCGGTAGGACTAGACCAGAATCGAAGGTATTTGAGCGATTTTTTAAAAATTTTCAATTATAGACTAGATGAAGTAGGAGACCGATATGTATCATTACTTTCCTAAAATAAAAGAACTTCAATCATTCAGAAATTCTCACCCTAGATCAAACACGGATTCATAGCTTTGCTCAAAATATTAAATCAATGAATAATAAAAAAGCACTTTCTTTATAGTTTTCATATTCCATTTAGTACTCATTCTGGCATCAAAAGCACAGTACTTGAAAGCAGATTACGGTATTCTGGACAATTTTTCTGAAAAAGCAAACGAGCTCTGGCATCCTATAGAAAAACAGAGGCACTTTGAATGGAAATCTCTTTAGGGGAAAAAGTCTCATGGTGGAATCTCTGTAGCAGATGTTATGGATACGTTAGGCGGATTATCTGTGCTTTTGTGAGCTTGCACTCTTGACGAGGTGAATTTTACGACTCATCGTATTTCAAAGTCAAGGAATTCAGGTGGGGCGGAATTTAAAGGTGACACGCATTATTTTTCATAACATTCTTAGAGATTATCACGGTTTCAGTCCGAAGAAAATTCAATACCGCGAAGCATGACGAAAATTAATATAAAATTATGGTAATGGATCAAAGCGAGGAATTTTCTGCATAGAAGAGCCATAGAGTAATTGAATCTGCATGGCTGGATACAGAAAGTTTGAATACTTTTAATTATTGAAGCGTCTGTTTTGAATTATGAACTTAAAAGCAGAGAAGAATAAGTGGAACATTTAATATAATTTCCCTTCATAAAGCTACAATATTTGAAATAAAAATTACATATTGAGACAGCGCAGTGATATTGATGATCATACATAGAAATAAAGTTATAAGGGAAAGAGCTAGTAAACAGTATAGAGTGAAGGTTATCCTCAAACGTATTATCTAACATTAATCAACAATCACAAAAATAGGCAAAAATATAAATAAATACTAAAATCCTAGCCAACTAATTCAGTCATTGAATTTTCTCTAGTAACAATCGGTTTATTTTTTTAAAAAAGATTACGAACATAGCATTCACTCATCGGAAACAATAACTTATTTTCAGCCATTTTAAATGAATCAATTTTTACAATTGTACGTATCTTATATCTTATTTTAGCACCAGCATTTATTAACTACGATAGTAAATTGTATGGAAAGTATGTACATCTTTCTGACTGAACAAAAAAAAAGGATTCTCATTTCACTCAAATTTGCTAAATGATCCGATAGAAAAAATTCCAATCTCAGTCTTAGAGATTAAATATTGGCGTTAGAAAGCTAAATGTTGGAAAAACAAGAATATCGAATTTCTCCAAGAATCATCTTCCATCTCTACCGCCAAACTGAAATTTAGAGCTCGCTCTGTTTGTGATATGTTTGCTGTAGGAGTTGAAAAACTTTCCCGCAAGTCGAGCAAATTCCTGTGCTTCTATACTGCTGAATCACATCCGCGGATGATTGAAATTAACCGGAGTTTAGGGAAATGAGGTATCCACTTTCCGCTCATCCTTGCCTGAGATGTCGATCGATGCATGAGCTCTTCCCTCCTCATAGTATTTCAGCAAACGATCGCTGAAGTGACAAACATCCGGTGAGGAATGCAGATTCCCTTCGGTCGATGGTTACGCTACTCCGGTAGCGGATTCCCTTCCCGAGGGATGAGGCGTGTATCATCGGGAACGCAATCTTAAATCTGTCAAACATGCGCAAATGAGCGCAGGCGAGCTCACACTCGCTGTGTAGGTCATCAGCAACAGTTGTTTGCTTACATGAGGGTCAGAATCGTGCGTTACGCCTAGCTCGTCCTTGGCTCGCTATCAGCACGACCTACCGGTCGAGAAGACCCTGCTCGCACCCTCCTAACATTCTGCATAATTTGCATCCGAGGGTTATGGAACCTCGAGCGTTTGGCGGAAACCTGCGAGGCTATGATTCAATCGCCACTACACTCTTCCCTAACTCCCGTAAGCGGATTCCTGTTTCCGGAAAGATAATCTCTAACAAAGGTTAATTTAGCGTACCCGAGTATCTGATGCCACTTAAACTTATCGCATGTATTAATTTAATTCTTATATTAGTCAATTAGTGGGAATTTCCTTTTTAATTCTTTTATACATCTTCATTAACCTCTCAATTCAAACATATTGATATATCTAATTAAAACTTCGCGAGAATATTGAAGTTTTCCTACGAGAAAAAGTATTGGTTGAACATGAGATAAACTTTGGAATATTATTCAACTTATGATAAATTATTCTAAAATATGCTGATAAAGAATAGACGAACAACGTTTTAGTATTAATGCTGAATGCACCTGCGTAACAGAATCTTTTATGGGAATGATTTCCCTTGAAATATTCCTTTCTTCCAACAGATCCTCATGAATGAAACGTGAATGCACTTCTGCATCTCCGTTAGGTTTATTGCAGTCGCTTCAATAAAAGAATTCATACAAACCTAATCGAGAGAGATGAATTTCAATGCGAGAGGCGTATTAAGTCGGAGCTCTAAACAGATGTTTTGCAATCGACATAAAAAGCACCGAGACTTCCGAGTCATGCTCACTGAAAAAGTGAAGCCTTTGAATAATAGTAAAATTACTCATGTTTCTTATCGTCTGGTCATCAGACGTCTTCCTCGTCAGTCTTTCATTCGTCAGACGAAATCCGTTAACCCCTTTGGAGTCCCGTACTTGCGCATTAGAGAAAAAGAAGTGTGCCTCAACGGATAAAAAGGAGAGCAAGAAGAATGAGGAAATAAATGGAGCTAGGAGCCTTTGGGCAGATAAGTCGATAAGAACACAGATCTCGGAGAAGGAATCGGACCAGCTTCCCACGCTGTGTACGTCCATCGCCTAGCAGACCGTAGAAATAGAGATGGAATATATACGTATGACAACGCCCGGAAATCACCGAGTGGGAATAGAAAATTCATCGTGAGCTATTTCACTCCGAAAAGAAGGAAAGAAAGAGGTTCGCGAATGGAGAGGGCGTGGATTTCTGCGAACTGTAACTTCTGACGATTCTTTCGGAGCGCGTTTGAATGGGTGTGACGGCGAATGGAAAAAGGACGAAGTGGAGTTCCAATGGACCCGTCATGCATTATAGGGCAAACAAGTTTCCGGTGACGATAAGTACGTGTATTTCAAAAGGCAATCAACGCGATGACGCCAGAAGACCACAAACACGGGCAATGGAAGACTCTCGGGTTTTACGAGAAGAGGCATTTAAGATTCCCGAGGAAAAATATATTCATAATAATAATAATATTTATACAGAATTATAAGAGGTTTTCACGTATTTTTTAAAAGTTGTCTTCATCCTAAATACCTACATTTAAGTTGATGTAAATACTGTACCTGGGAGAATCAACTTATTGATAGATATAATAATATACGATAAAATTTTAAAATAATATTAAAAGTTAAAGGAAATTAAATTATTAGTGATAAGAAATCATAAGCTAATGATAAAATTGGCAGATGGCAGATTTACGCACTATTTTTGCAGATTCAAATTTCAAATCACACTTTTGCATTCGAAGAAAAACTTTCCTGTGGAAAATCTATTATTTTGCATTTTGTATATTTAATAAAATACGACTATAAATAATGGAGAAATTCATTTATAAATTAAACATCGGTGATCAGTTGTGGTAGCGTGTGAAGTTAATATAGGAGAGATAAGTGTTAGAGTGGTTGTGGTGGTCATTCGTTTTCAATGAAATAGGATACCTGGTTCGATTCCAGGCGAAAGCCTAAAACAAAAAAAAAGAAAAAGAAAAAACAGCAGGCTCATAATAACTCGAATTTACCGTGACACTTCCCATATTTCCATTACTTACGAAAGACGCATCGGTTGCAGCCGTCTTATACAGTCCGAGCATACGGGAGACTTCAATGATGGAATAAAACAGTAACCCTACCATCCTCGGGTTCTCCTGCAATCACGTGACTTTTCGTTGTCAGACATGGTCACCCTCGGATAACAACGAAACTTCCTGATATCCGTTATCCGTAAATCACCTCGGCTGTTAGCCGGATTATTTTTTCGCAGCCGCCACCGGCATTACGTCGGTAAATTTTATTCCCTTCTTATTCAAGTCTAATCTCCTCGGCGAGGATAATTACTTGTTTCCCTTCTCACACCAGAGCGCAAGACAGCTCCCCCACCACTCGCAGAGGCCGCCGCCTCTTTATCCAGGCATCTTTCTCTCAGCATTTCAGGAGGTTTTTCCTCTTTTCTCCCTTATTTATTCCCATCCTCATCTGGAGAATTTTCTGTGTCCCTCCTGCTAACATCCCCTTCATGCTCTTCTCCCTCCCGCTATTTATAACCGCTCGGTGCGAGAGATTTTTCCACTCAGTTTCGCCTCGTTTTTCGCTTCGTCGACTCGGTCCCATAAAGGATAAATTTTAACCCTTTCGTCCTTGCTGCGGCTCGTTCTCCCTTCTACGCCGTCGTACCCTAACTAGCGAGGATCGAGAAGAATCAAAAGTTCAATAATTTACCTCCAAAAACAAGAAAAACACCAAAAATAAAAGACAAACATACGCGAATAAAAAATCCCTCATATACGAAAATTTGGATTAAGACGGTACTTGGTAGAAAAATGGAAGATACACGGTCTGGGGGAGGACCTTTCCGGCAGATGATTCGTCAAGACGAGCCTTCGTCGACAAACTACGAGCTGACAGGATATTCCACATTCCATTTTCGTCTTTCTTCCACTCGGACTGAAATATTTTATCCTACCCTCGACTTCCCTCCATGACAAAGATCCTCTCCCCGCTCGGGAATATTTCAATAAGGCCGGAAAACAAGATGATGAAAAAACTTGGACTTTTGAAGCTTTCCTGGATCTTCTCTCATCTCTCCTCTCCCAAATCAAAGCGATTTGTAAGAACGTTTTATCATCTAGAGAAAAAAAATCCACGTGAACGGAATATTTTTTGATCTCTTATTTAATTCGATACTTTTTAATCTTGTACAAATATACTCCTACATTTATTTATTCACAATTATTAAAATATTAAAAACATTTTTTATGGCAACCATACCTGTTTTCTATAGATAATGATGAATGGATATTAATTTTAAACACTTTACGATAATAAATACAATTTTCGCTATACTTAAAGCATAAACTTTTCCTTTCTCCACTTATGTCGTAGAGTTTGAATGCGCATGGAAATTTATTTGTAAAGATAAGGAATAATAATCTTTTACGTAATTTTTAGGAATAAAAACCTTTTACGTAATTTTAAGGAATTCTACGTGGAAGGCCACGTTAATGAATAAAAGAGCCACGTATTTACGTATACATTTCGTATGACAATTCAACTTTGAGGTAGACGCAAATTTCAACATCATCCGAGGTAGTTGCTGGACACGTCATTACCCTCGGTGCCTTCTTTCGTACGCAGAATTACTCGAAGATAATCAGCTGGTGTGTCAATCATCCGCACACAGTTCCACACACACACAGACATCCAGCGAGTTCGCAAAATCATCGATCATCATTAGATATCCCCTTGAATTTTGTCGGATCACATAATAGATTACCCCTTGAAGTTGATTAATTTCTTACGTTTCTCCAAATGCTCTGGATATGAATTACATTTCAGATCGTCGGAGAAGCAAAAAGATTCGCTGCCTTTTTTTTCTCCGCGGTCCAGCTTTCCCGGACGGTGGAGATGAGCGGAGTTCCTGCAGTTAGCTGCAGGGAGTGGCCCAGTGAAAAAGGGGGAGACGACGCAAGCAGATGTGGCGAAAGACTGCGTTGGATGCGCGCTGAAAGAAGCGGGTTGGCGAGGGGAATTTATATATTCCTCATAAGAGAGAGAGAGAGAGAGCTTAAGTACTTAGCGTGCGGCTCTTTATAGCTCATCCACGTCCTTAACGGAGAACGTATCGACTCTTTGCGAATGCTAATTAAAATAACGTTTGCATTTCCATGGGCATTCGCCGGGAGATGGCATTCGAACGTGCACCGGTCATTTCATCGCTGCGTGTTTATAGAGAGAGAGGGAAGGCACTCGGCGCAGATATGGATGTTTAATCGCGTTTCAGCTAGAGCTGAATGATCAGCAATACGTCTCATTAGTGCGCCTTGTATTCAGAAAGATTCTTTTATACTGCCTCGGCACTTTTATAGGCCTCTTCCAACTGTGTTATCCTATGGATTGCGGAGTCTCGCCGCGACTTTATCTGATATTTAGCGCGATGGACAGGGAGAGAATGCCATGACGACTGATGGAACAACCTATAGCTTCGTAGGGAGACACTCGCAAACCGATGGGGTTTCAATGTTCGTTCTTTTTTTTTTAAACGAAGTGATGATTAAATTCAGAGTCTTTTCCTGAGCGCGAACTTCGTAATAAGCTCGGGTATTTTCTTAATGGTGCATCAGAGTAAAAGACAACTCCGAATGGAAAAAATATTGAAATACATTTAAATTCGATTCCTTGCATATGTTGAATATATAAAAGTAACCTTTGAAGGTAGGATAACTTGAACTGCAAGTATTTCCTCCGACGCAGTTTCATTGAAAGGTATGGATTATGCCAAAGGAAAATAGATGAGCATAATTAAACAACTCAAACGACACTTGTACAGGCGGTTGGCTTTTCTTTTTACGTACCTAACAGTTTAATTAGCCTCTTTTAACTTAATAAACTACGAAATGATTAAGTTGTATAAGGCGCGTTCTTAATTATAAGGCTAATGTAATGTAAACTAAAGCGACTGTTGTTCCATTAAAGCGACCGTAACTAGCTGGATCGATAGTTACCTAATTAAGATGAATGTCGAGAAATTCAGACGTAGACTTTAATTTAACCGTTTTCTAGAAGTTTGAATGCGTTATTTTCCTTCAAATGAAATTTATTTTCATTCTTTCCAAGTTTTGCACGTCATTATTAATAAAGTTCGTATTTTTATATTCTAAAAGAACTTTACATATTGTTCGGAATCGATTACATGTTTCTTTTTTGGTTATTTCGTCTTCATACGTCTTTCAGAAACTTTTAATACACTATTCTTATTTTACTTTTAGATCTGCGGATACCTTCGACACGTATCCAAAAATACATCCAACAAATTCTTACAGAAGAGGTTTAAAGAAAAGATACTGGCTAAAGCTGATTGCAGCAACATATGCAAATAATATACTCATAACCTCTCATGACTTAGCTAATTCCAATCGAGGTACCTTCCTTCACCCTTCACCGCTTCATTATATCCGTGCAGTCGATAGATCCCTCTAGCTTATGGTAAACATTCCCAGCATGTATCTATCGCTGAGCTGGACTCATCCTCGCATCGGTGTTAATAATTCAGGAAAGGATTCAGACGTCACATCTTATTTGATCTTACGGATGCATTGCCGCGAATACAAAGCCTTCTATTCCAGGAGAACTACCGTGCATTCCTTTGTAACGAATCAATCTTCCTCTCATCAGCGTATCTCTCCTTTAGAATCTCCCTTCTCCGTTCACCTTCTTCGCCCGCGGCCTGATCTCCATCTCCTTCAGGATCCATATCTTTTTCCGTCAATCGCCTCAATGGGAAGCTGTCAATAGTGGGCGAGGTATGAACCCAGCCGAATTAATTAATGGCGAGGAATCGGAGAGACTGAACAACACGAGTAGATTTATGAATCGGCCGTCTCAAACAAGGGGCCGTGAGTGTAAGGTAGGAGGATGTGCTCTGAAGAATACAGAATGCCATTTTTATTGGCGCCTCTGAGAAATGGACTGCCGGCTTCGGTGAAGGAGTGGTTGGAATGCTAATTTTTTTATGCTTAAGTCCTGGAATCGCATCTCATCTATGGATTTTTTTCCTCTCAGTGTATGGATATGGGTTTAGATATATTGATGATTTGAGTATCCTTCAGTAATTGTCCAATAATGGATGTTAGTGAGGCGATGAAAAGATAATTCAAAGATAGACAATCTAATTGTCTATTGAACATATAAGCATAAGAACATTAGTGAAATCAAAATTTATTGGTTTGATATGTTAGTGAGGTTATATTACAAGAATATAACTTGGTACTTAAGTACTCAAGAAGGATATGGTTTGCATTGATCATTGATTATGGAAATGAAAACATCTCAAGTCAAGTCCTGGATCACTGGTAATAGCTTCAAGGAACTCCAATTGTACTATAACTTCTACTACTAAAACACCGTGAAAATATACAATGGTACTAATAGATATTTTTAAATTACAAGTTGCCAGTATGAACTCTTAATCACTATCTTTTTCCAAAATTTAATTACTTACGATAGAAAACAGTTACTAGCACAACACACTAAGTAAACAGTTCAGAAAACAAATTACAGAAAATGATGAGGTTATGGTGCTGGAATAGTATAGGATAAAATCACACGAAACGAGAGAAACTCATGGATTAGATTGTGGCATAAAGCTTAAGTGATTGGCGAGTGAGTGGATAGATCCGTAGAAATAAACTTTCAACTAAAACATTTAACGTCTCTCAGGCTCAAAAATAATTTTCCATAACTAGCTTCCGTTGTTCCCTGATCTAGAAAATCTAATGCGCACTTATACAAATCCACGCCTAATTTCACATAATAGCGCGTCCCAAATTAATGCTAAGCAAACATCCGGTAGAGCATGAGCACTTACAGTTTGACCAGACGATTTTCGGGTGAGTAAAGCTAATTCAAACATCACAGGGAATTAACCCACCTAAAACTTTAAGGATCATAATCTTCAGTAGCTGCTGAGAACCACATCAACTCCACCAAAGACGGAAGTTGCCTAAGTGGCTACAGGAAAGCCCCGCGTGAACTCATTGGACCGGCTTTTCCCTTCCCCAACAAAAATATTCAAATGCAACACGGATCTGAGACCCGAAAAAAAATCCTGGCGAGCATTCATTAAACATATGGGCAAAACGAAATTCTAAAGAGGTCCCGTGGGAGCAGAATTTCCAAATTGTGGTGCATTAAGGAGGCTGCCCACGTCTTTTCACGAATGGATGTAGAGAAGAGGGAGAAAGTAAAGCAGGGGAGGAGAGTGAGTCTGTGCAGGTGTGGTTGGAGGGACGAGGGTGCGCCTCTCGGATGGCAGTTTGGCCATAAACGAGGGTAGGTGGAAGGAATGGTACGGATGAGATCCCCATAAGGTTTTGAGCGGTACGTGAAGTAGCTTACCGCTCTTTCGGTAATAGCGTCTCCAAAACGGGCTCTGCTTTGGATGTAGCGCGCGTGCGGTTGTCATCGCTGTGCATATTAATGGCATCTGATAATTCTCGAGGAGCGTATAGCATTCCGTCAAAAGTTTAAATCGTAATGATTCGTGCATAGAATTTGGACGATTTGAAACGTTTAGTCATCGCTGAGATTTTTCCTCTTTTCTCTCTGGAAGAATTCGAGTTGTAATAGGACTTTTTGCGTAAATGCCTCCAACCTCCTACCTTTTCGAATTCATTTCCATGGCTGGAACAGGTCCCGCAAGGAAATTAAATGCACCGAAATGTCTCTCGGTTACATATTCCGGTCCCCGGTCCGGAGTTGGCTACCAATGCGGGAGGAACGCGAAAGCGTTAGCTTAAATTTGATTTTCTCTCGAATAACGACTTCGATCGATCGAATGATACACGTTTCCTAAAGATCTCGAACAAGGTCTCAAAAGTTCTCTCTGATTGCGGTGCATTCCGCTGTAAATATCGGGACTGAATCCTGCATCTTATTATGCTAAATCGTTCCAAAAACGCAACTCGACTCTCATTTTAAACGCGTATTATAATAGGGAGCGCTCGAATTTTACTACCGCAAGCTTTTGCATGTGTCGTCCAAATTCTAGACAGAAATAAACATTTGAGTTAATTCTCCGAGTGAGTGAAATAATTATTATTCTGTAACTCTCTTTTCAAGCGTATTGTCATCAAATTCCGTAGAGAAGAGTACAGAAATGTTAGTCTGGAGCGAGGTGCAATCCATTTGTTTGGAGCTGCTCTACCCATTAAGCTGTATTGCCAAAAGACGGTTGAGTATGTCTGAAGTCTGCAGGGAGTTTCCAGTTCTTTGTGTGTCCAGTCTCATATTTCTCATGTATGCTTCTGTCAATATTCAGCCTTTTACATGTTTCATTTGGGTATTTCTTCTACGTAAATTTATAGTCAATTACGCCAAAAATATATTTATTAGAATAAATATTTCTAATTTTGTTCTTTTGTTTGTGTTCACAGTGAAGACAAGAGTTTAATTCAGTGCATCTTCTTTTACCGATATCCTCTGATTTACGGCAACTTTTAATATAGGTTTATAAGAATAAATTTCGTCCTTAAATTTAAAAAAGTATTACCGTATACAATTATGAAATTAAATACCCTTACATTTATGTTTCTGCTTATACGTGAATGTGACTAAGGCTAAGTGAATATGGCTAAGTCTATTGGATATATTCTGCTATACACCTAGAGGAAACAATGGTTAGGAAACACTTTCATCTAGATTGAAATGCTCTTAAGGAATTCAACTAATTGTGGTTTAACTTTGCGAATCCAAATGTTTTATAAGAGAGATTGAGGAAGTTCTTTAGTTCTCAGAGGTACATCGTTCCAAATTCTTACAAACAACATCACGAAACGATGGAGGAGTTAATAAATCAAAAGTTTCGCTGGAGAGGCTTCACATTTGATCAAAAAAATATGTTTTTCCCACTTTCACTCAACTGAATAAGATCCACGCTCTTTTAATATTAGTACGAGATGAAACAGAAAACGAACCAGATCAGATGAAGACTTTGAGGAACGGAATTAATGCACGAAAAAGAGAAGAAAACTTGGAGAACATTGAAAGGGAAGAGGATGCAATGGAGGAGAAAGAAAGACAGGAAAGAGAGATAAAGGAATGCAAGGATTACTGAAAAATGTGGCGGGACAAGGCGACCCATTTGTGGAATAGGGGGCGGTGCGTAGGAATTCGGGAATGGGGTGATATGAGGAGGAGGAGGGTTTTGCTGGTGAGTTTGGCAAAGACAAGGGTCAACGGAAGGAACAGCCACGAAGGATGGGAAAACAAAAGGCCGAAGACAAAAAATATATGTCTCTTCTCGAATGTACATGCGTAATCGACAAGAAACGAACGTGATGGATAGCGGAGGTTCGCGAAAAATTGAGCCCGCTTTAAAAGAGGGAGGGAAAGATTCTAATTCGCAGAGTCTTTTAGGATAAGGGCTAAAAAATGCTGGTGGTTTTTGGCGACAATAGGAACTCGAGACCGGTTGTGATTCGACTTAATGACCAGATTCAATGGAGAAACAGATAAAAGAACGTAATTATTGTTCTGGTTAGGTCAAAAAGAACGTAATCGTCTGCACCAAAATCTTCCAGTATTAATAACGGGCCATATTCTGGAGAGGTTTGTCGCAGGAAGGTGAGAAATGCAAGATTTTAATGAGGGACAACTGTACTCATTATTCTGGAAGGCGTCTACCTCCACCGTCGTCCCATGTCCTTTTCTGGAGTGAATATATTACTTAAAAGACATTTAAATACTGCATCCTCTTCCTTGGGTGTTTCCTTAGCTTCTCAGGAGGACTTATTCAAAAATGAAAATGATTTGCAGAATTTCAAACGCGTTTAATGTTCCTCTTGGAATAGTACGTTCAATGCCTGTAGACTGCCAAATATTCTTTCGTATGAATGTAATTGTTTGAATATTTTAGTGTAGAAATCAAATTAAAAGAAGTTATTATAAAATGATTGATTCTCCGTTCTGAAATTGAATTTCCTAGCAATTGAAAAATAAATATATATCGTTTTTTTACTTTCCTATGTGAAAATAAAATTATTTATTTAAAAAAGCATTTGATGAATCAGCTAGATTGCTAAATTATAATAGAGTAGTTTGATATAATCCTATACGTTAACATATATACATTTTTATTAAATTATTTCCACAACTATGGTCATGTGAAAATCAAACTTATGCTTATGCAAGAGAGTCCAATATGAGAAACTCCCATTGACCTTTTGAAACACTCCCGTGTTTGAAGGAATTTCTGATGTGAAAGATTAGATAGCTCTGCATTCCGAATGAAAGACTTTCCGGAACTGAGAGAGAAAATTGTTCTAGAATATAAAATCAGAAACTTTATTTGAAAGAAACTGAGATATTATTCATGCGAGATTTTCACCAAAATTCTAGTTAAGCTTCATTTCTTTACATTTTCCATGAAAATTTCATCTAATAAATATTATTTTGTGATATAATATCCAAATTATTTTCTTCTTTAGAATCGATTTTAATTCTACTTTTCTTAAAATATTTTGGAAACAATATAATTTCCTATTATTTCCTAAATCTGAGCCTAATCGTTTTAGATGAATAAATCAACAATTGATAAAAGATGATAAATCAAAATGGATAGAGATATCTATCAGACATTAAGATCCGTAGGCGATATTCAATACAGAGGATGTTCAATGTTAGAAAAGTTTTAATTAATGAGAAAATTATTCTCAGCGGAACTATATCCTCGCGAAGTCACATTGTTTTCTCCTTAGAAAAGACATAATTTATTTCTGGAAACTTACGTGCACAGAAATAATCAAGAGCAATTACAATGCAGGGAAGGTATGAGATCAATGAGCTGAACGCTAAAACAAAAAGACTCTTTAGTGAATATCCTGGTAATTAAAAGTATAATTTCTCAATTAAGATCGCCTCCTGCTAATTTGGCTCTAAAAATACTCAAAAGTCGTTGAAACCTTAATTATCTACGTAAAAAGAGAAGAAAGAAAGAGATTATGCTACAAGAAGGTCGAGTCTTACACTTTCAATGCGCTAAAATTATCGTGTTCGTTTAGGCACCCGCAACACTAAAACTCTACGAATGCCTCTATGCTGGAATTGGCGTGATTGACCCAGCCAGACAATTAGTGGCGAAACGTTTGGCGATGGAGTCCGAGCACAAATATTTCACAAAAGCCATTCTTCCCGAAAGAAAACAACCTGAAAAGAAGAGTCTGCTTTAGAAGTCCGTTCGAAAACAAGCAGTTTCTTATTCTCGGAAGGAAAACGTTTAAGTCTCGCCGATGAAAGACGTCACTGTCTTGTGTTCCTCTCAATTCGCCGCCGGGTCATGAATCTTTCATTCAACATTCACTTCTTTTACCGCAAAAGAGCAAATTGTCCGCATTTTTTCCCTATTCCCTCCCTCCATCTCGGAAGTCAACTTATCTCTCGAAAATCATTTTTCCCATCCGAACTCCTCCTGTCCACCCTTTCTTACGTCCGATTATGTCATGAGGCGGCCAAAACCTCCCTTTCTCTCCGTACGTCCAACACAAACCTCCACTCTTACCCAACTTTTCGGAAGATAATCCCCGAATTCGATATTCTTTCTCTTTCTTATTTAATGACCCATTAGTAGTCCACTTCGGTGTTTCCGGCGGACTTATTCCTTTCCCCATTCCACCACCGTACGTTCTCTTACGCCGTCTTTTTTTAATGGTCTTATCTTCCATCTTTTGTACACGGTTATTCCATTTATCTCGGCATTTCTTAATGTATTCCCTGGATGTTTCCTTCGCTTCGCGGGAAGGCGTTTAACATACACGAGCGCCCTTGTGCCTACGGTTATAGCTACCGTATCATTCCATCCAGAGGACGTCTTTATGATAATATTGGTTCGAGTCGATGCGTCAAAGGAAACAATTCGTCGAGCGTTCGAGCAAACAGATTGGAAAAAAATAGACGCGCTCCGTTCTCGGATACAAATATACGCATTGCATTACGGGCACGTACGGGTCGCTCGAAAATTTATACCGTTTCGCTTTACAAATATTGCCACAAACGATGATTTTCGAGGAGGAGGTCTTGGGCACTCGATGTTTGCTGAAAATATAAGACCGTCGTTGAATATGAGCGGCATGAAAGATTCAGATTCGCGAGGAGGGAATAATATATCTTGAATACGTGAAAGAAACAGATGGTATTATGCGTGCTGTTCTTTCCTGTCGCTACGATACTTTTGGGAAAGATATCTTTCCCGTATACTCGTAGACACAATTCTTCTCGTAAATGATGATGAGAGATACAGAAATGTTTCGTGGTCTCTGAATTTACACGAATATTCAGCAAGAGAACATATATAAATTGGTTGATAAAATCAAATATTTCTGTTATGAAATCACGCTTTAAAACCTCGTCCCATGCCCTTATCTTTTCGTAGATTTTCTCTCCGTGCAAATGAAATGAAATTGCTTCGAGACTTAAAGCTTAGCGAAGACAATTTGTAATCTGCTTGAGTATGAATATATATGAGTATATTTCCAGCCGAGGATTTGAGTTTTTGAGTTGATTTTATCGGTCATACGCGGACACGAACGAATCCGCTTTTAAGACGAATAATCTCACGAATGCTTGACATACCATTGGTTACTCTGAGTGCTAAAAAAATGGGGAGAGTTATGTAAGCTTTTGGAATTACCAAACGATAGTGGTCAAAGGAATGTAGAACATGTAAGGATGTAACTAATCAAAGGCAATCAGGACAGACTCCGAGTGCGTTATTAGGTTAAATATTGCACTCGTAACAGTTGAAGTGAAACTAACAGTGAAAGTTCAGAAATTATAGAGCTATAGTTTAATTTGAGGAATTTTTCTATCGAAAATTCTTTGCGATTTTGACGAAATGAATGAATGGTAATTGGTACTGGAATCATGTATCCGATTTGGTCGATTGGTGAATTTTTGCTAATTTTTTATCTTTGACAGTCATTTATAACTTTTTATATTTACATTTTAACATAAATGATAATTTAATATAATAAATTGGCAATTTTTTATAAAATAAAAACTAAATTTATTTCATAGAGATCTCTTTATCTTCTGTGTATTATAAATGAGAATTATTTATAATTTGAACACATTTAGCAACCACTTTAAGTACAGTACATCTATAATTCTGAAGTATATTTCTCGTGGAATCCCTAACTTTGTGGTAGTCTTCCAACATGAAGATGGAAATTATGGGAGCAGTTATACTTAGTACCATATAGGGTTTATTTACTTAACAACCATGGCTTAAAATAGTTGAGACACCGTCAACTGATGATAGAGTATAAAAATTTTTATTTCATAACATATCTTTCTCAATAAAATAGCCCGAATGAAAAACATCGGCGTGTGAACGGAAGCTAGATATTCCAATTCCATCGCCGCAATAAGCGCTACGTACACAACACCGCAAGTACATATTCCATCGTCGACTTAATGCATCCATTAAATATTCCCATCAGCAATCCGAGCTCGTACATTAAGCCCCACGTTGAGTAAAGAGATGCTCATCGACTTGTCTTCCTAAACTGTTAACGAGCTCACTTAATTTGACGTTTTCAAAAGATCGGCCGGATGAATTATTTTAAGGAAAGGGCACCCTCCCAAACACCTCGTTCGTTAGCTTTTTAAGTCTGAGCAAAATATTCTGCGAGCGCTCGCAAAAAAATGCTCGTTTAGCATCCGAATTGCGCATGGGATATGAAATTACCGGAAGGAAGGTGTTTTCTCCTCTCTTCCAGGAAGACATCAATAATTGCTTGTACCAGCAGCGCTTAAAAGAGAATTAGCCAAAAGGAGGAGATAAGGTGGTGCAGCGAGACGAGTTATGCAAAGCGATGATATAAAGATACCCCCGAAAGCAGAGTTGTTCGAAGATGAGCTTTTGGTAGGAAGGTGGTTCAACAGCTGAGAGTTACGAGCTGCTATCTAGAAAGTAATTCGTACTCGTTCGTAATTCGTTTGAAACTCGAGCGGATAATAACCGATATTTTAGCGGCGTCTCTAAAGCCGGTCCGTATAAATGTACATATAATAAAATACGACCATAATTTAGCCCTTGAATCTCCAAAATATTGCGAAAATCTATTAAACGTAAAAGCTCTCCGGTATCTTTTCGAAATGGACTCATTCTCTGTCGACGAAGACGTAAATGAATAAGGTTCCGAACACTAATTCTAAAGGTCCATCTGCCTTATGGTTGTTCTCTGGATATCCTTTTCGTGTTCGGACACCGATAAAACTGAACCAATCGTAAATTTTAAAATGGCTAGGCCACCTAGGATGAATAGGAAGGTGAAGTCATCGAGGAAAGATGAGAGGCAATTGGGAGGAAGTTAGACTGTGATGACATAGAAATAGTGGGAATGAAACTCGTGAGGCTGTATTAGCCAATTCGTTTGTTATCAAGGACGACCGGTTTTCACGCAATCCGGATGCAACAACTAAATTAGAATAGGAAAATATTTAGATAAGATTTCTTTGGAGAGACATTTGACCTTGCTATGCCCCTCAGCCAAAGAGAATAATTAATTTTTGGGCTGTTCTGAGCAATATGCCATAATATTCTTACATAAATTTTCATATAGCAGTACATTTTTATATAAGCAATTATGTAATTTCAATGGAAGCAAGCTTATGCTTCTATTACGGCTTTTACGGAGGATAGATTTAAGTTTTTATAAAAATTTCGCGGAACTTTATTGACTTATATATATTAAACTTTATGTAATACAATACGAATGAAACAATAGAATATCTGTACGACATATAGGAGTACTTATGTTTTCTCGTAAGTGCGGCCTAAGTTATAGAAATCTCTTTTCATCAATTTTAACGATTATTTATAGTAACTATTGTTCAAAGTCGCCAATTTCTAAATAAATAAAAAATTATTAGTACTATTCATTCTTTTACTTTACTTAATACTTAAGTGAATTACGACCCATTAATAAGGTAGAAATTATCCTCTTGATTCATTAGAGATAACCACATAAAATTTTCAACCCATAAAACTTTTTCTGCACATTCCAAACACTCATGAGCTCATTGAACCATCATAAATGCATAATCCGCTATTATTCAATTCCCAATCCATAGTGTGAGATAAAAACTCTAACTTTCCCGCTCGACTAAGTATGTGAAGTTAACACTGATATGTACTTATATTATTTTCCGTAATTGAATGAAGAATCGAATAAATACAATGGAAAATTATTTTACTTTACATGTCAGAAAATATCATACAAAACATCACACAATATCCAGTGACTTACAGCTTTCACTATCATCAAACTCCGTGGACAAAGGCCGCTCATCCAGAGAGAGACCTTTGTCTGAGATCCGTGGTAAGGAACTCTACTCGTAACCATGGAGGAAACGCAAAAACACTTAAAATTGCAACCTCGTGCGGGAAAAACTCCTCTAATTCGATTCCAGTATCTGCTTCCTGTACTTCAAACAATCGATCCGTACGAGAGAATCGCCCAACTCTTAAGATAGCGTGTGTGTGCCTTTTAAGCAAAAAGCGGTCGCGGAGGGAATTATCTTCGGTGCGCGGAAAAACTACTCCGATTGGAAGAATCATTTGTTAAACGAGAAGAATAAAAGGTACGGTAGAGAATTTCCGAGCCGTTACCCGATGTAAATAGCCCCGACCCCACCTCTCCCACTCGTACCTGAGCTGTCCATCGCGGATGGAAGAGCTCCCGGTTTTCTCCGACTGCAAGATGGCGACCAGATAAAACTGAAGGGAAAAGCCGCGAATGGTAAAGGAGGGGACTTAAGGTGGGATTTGGGAGGGAGTGGTTACGAGGGGCTTTTTAAGAACAGGAGGACAATGGGGTAGGTGCGCGGGGTGGAGAAGAGAGGGGGTAGGTGTGCAGGGGGGGAGAATGGGATGGACGCCGGAGGGTTGGTAGCCACTCGGTCGCTTACGTACAGTGTCATAGCGAGGGGAAGAATCCGCACAAAAAGGGGCAGAAAAACCGCGACGCGGTATAGGATTCCTCCGATTCGAAAGTACGCAGTTTTTTTGCGCGCAGTAAGCCGATGCTAATTAATGGCTCTTTAATTTCAGCCCATTTGCGTTCTGGCGGCTCTTTTGAGATAAAGAATCCGCGTAGTTAAGGATCGCGTCGAGTACGATGCGCGACGGAATGGGGAAATATTTCGATGGTGGAACGAAGTTTTTTTTTAATAAATTCATAAAGAGGGAATAGGGCTCTCTCCCCGGAAGATGTTTTCTTAAAGGAATATGACTTAAAAGATCAATTAATCTTAAGGAATTGGTACTTATCGATTATGAATGTTCTTATCAGATGTTGGTATTTTACGTCCGGATGGTGGTATTTTTCCGATTGCGTAAAGTTCAGCTCGTGTTGCCTTGAACCTCGAGCCTTGTAAAATATATACTACGCCACGAATTTTCCTTAAGAGATAATGAACCAACATAGTATAATGAGGAGTGAATTAGTTTCAATTTTAATTTAAAGCATTTAATATTCTTCCTCTGTCAGAATATAATGACTGAATAATATCATCGAAGTATCAACACAGTGGCTCATTACGTCAATTATAATTTTAAATAGTACCCATTGAGTCGGGTGGTCGTAATGGTTTAATATGAACCGTACAATCGTGACATGATCACTTTCCAATTCTCAAAACCGTGGAATTTATGTTCCCATATACTAGTCCAAATTTGTGATATAATTCATTTATCGTGAGAACATAACAAACAATCTTTCAGAAAATTATTCATTAAATTATTGTTTTAAACGTCATAATACCTAAATATACGTCATAATACCTGAATAAACGTCATAATACCTAAATAATAAACCTAAAAATACCTAAATTGACGGAAATAATGGATATAATTCGATCTAAAAATCATTTCAATTTCCAAACTCAGACAACGTGAAGGAGAATGGTGAATTCTACATTTTTTCCAAAGACGGTCGGGACTTTGAGGGTAGTTGATTTACTTTTAAACAAACCCGCTAACTTTTCACTTTAAGAAGAGTTTTAAGTACCTATAAATTCCGATGGTGCTTGTCGATGCTTAAGATATTGCTGGTTTCAATAATAATTTTCCAGATTTCTCACATTACAGTAGCTTCCTTTCGATAGAATCACTGTATCCGATCGCTGTGCGCAATAAAATACCCCCTTATATGTCAATCGGATATTTCTGATATAAATCTCGTAATATCTTAAGGATGGAGGAAACTAATTTCTTCGGGGAACGAAGACGATGGTAACATGTTCGTTGAAAGCATTTGAGGCCGGAAAAATAAAAGTGACTGTCGGTTACTATACGAGCAGTTAACTTGATGGTCGAAGACCTTCGATATTTTCGTCAAAGGTTAAGAAAGAAGAAATTTACGACCAGAGCCGATGAAGTTTTCTCAGAAGAGTTTAAAGGCGATATTTCGTCGAATTCGTCAAACTGTAAGTCTATTGAGAAATTTATACTTTAAGTTACACTTTTATAAAATATTGAATCCGGTTGTGCCCTATCCTTTATTTGTTGTGAAAGGATATATTGTTATCGTATTTGTAAATAAATTTAATAATTCTGTATAGGAAGCTTACGTTTCATCTTATTACGAATCGGCTATATTTATTAATTATAATCTTTTTATGTTGATATATAAAAAGGTTTCCTTCTTCAATCTAGAATTGTACATAAAAAAAGAAGGTAAAATGGTTTCGAACTCCTGGGTTTTACAGGCTAACGGTTATCGTTTCAATTTACAATCCTTGGTAATGGAGGGGCACTTAAAGGACTATATCAATTGGTCCAATTTCATTCACAAACCGAATAACTCTTCCGTTTCTGTCCGTAAAGTAGGCGAATACTTTTCCGGATTTCTCAACAGAAAACATAAAATAAATCACGCATTTCTGTAGGGCATTCTGAAATTTATTTCGTCCTTAATTTCTGGAAATTGTCCCGGATACAGAGGCTCGTTAAAGATGAAATAGATACCTCATTCAGGAATCGCTGGCTTCAGGAAGTGATTCTATAATACCGAACTGTTCCGTCACTCGAGATAAATTTCCCAGAACTGTCATATAAACAACAGTAGCAAAGAATGCCACTGCCGTTATCCTCGACTTAACCGAGGATATTTTTGCGGTGCAAAAAATTAGGAATATGCGGTTGCAATGCTCACTATTCTGGAACGAGACATTGGCGTGAAATACGTGCGATATCTAGATCACGCTTAAACACTGCCCGGTAGAAATTTCCCGAGAAATATGGGTGAAATCTTAAATCATAGCTATGGAATGCATTCCAATTAAATACTTGACGAAATATTCTTTATGACCACTATCAATCACTATTTAGAAAACAGCATAGAGCAGTTATGTAAATATACTTCTTCTTTATGCCGTGATTGAAATACAGTTTTTAGAAAAAAACGAAATATTTCGAATTTTTTTGATGTTGAAGAAAATTTCATCGTATTGATCTCTATCAATCTGTTTATGTATCAATCATTCAATTGGTTGGGCAATTGAGGACACATTTTTGATGATTCAGTTAACGAATTTTTCTATAATGTTGGATATGAATCATAACTATTCTTATAAATAATCGTTTTAATCTCTCACGTTTTAATAGCTTCTTTGATATCAATATATCAAATGGTGTATGTTTAAATATTTTGTCAGGAGTAGACAAAGATTTAAGTATGATTAAGCTATTGTTCTTCAAAGTAAAATTAACCTTCATGCATGAAGCTGTGATTTCTTTATTAAATATATCTTTTATGAGAACTACATAATATGATCAGCGGTGCTAACAGTTTCGGTGAATAGGGTATATGATTTCATTACCAATACTGTCAATAGAGTCAAAAAATGTATTAACAGAGTTCATTTGTGAGGATGAACCCGTAAATTATCTTACATATACTTAAGAGGAAGCAGAGCGTGAATTTTTACGGATCATTAAACTTCCGGCAACCCTTACTTAAAATTTTAAGACCAAAAGTAAGCAAACGTAGACACATTAATTCATCGCATTTAAATTAGCACAGCGTGAGGTTGGCATTTTTTCAGCAACAAGAAACATGAGATGATAAATCTCTAAATTTCTTAAAATCTACCATTGTAATTCACGGAGATTGCGGTAATACCACGGAAGATTTCAAATCTTAATTATATCAAAATTTTGGGAGTTTCCAAACGAAATCACTTGCGGAAATTCTCACGGGAGCTTGATAAACGGAGAAACTGCAGATAACAGATTGGATGAACATGCATTTTACATTTACCCAAAAAAACCTAAAAATGTACTTAAGTGGAAACTTCGCTCAAAACGAAAAATAATGAGGCATAAAGCATCATAAGCCCAGGACGGAAAAGTATCAAAACACCTCATTAGCGGGGCATTTTCGGATCTTAAAAACCAACGGCGCATTCTGTTTGTTCACCTAACCGAGCGCACCTTTACCTTGAGATATTCGGACGAAAGTGAATTTCCTCGCCTTTTCACTCCCGGAAAACGCTTAATCGTCTATGAAATTCCAGGCCATTATGCAAGCTCATTTTCTCTGCCAAGGTGCGTCCGAGCTTAAAACGAGAGCAGGTTAAATTTTCTTGTGGAAAATCGTATCCCAAATAGTCCGGTCGCCGTAAAAAAAGGTCCCCCGTGGTGCGACGTGGGAGGGTGGGCGGAAGCGGTAGCCAGTTAGACGGGAAGCAGTGATAACAGCACGCCAGATGCTGTCCAATAAGGACACGCCGATGAGGAGAGGTAATGAGTCGAACAAGTCCCGGGAAAAGACTAAAAGATATATCCCCAAAGCACGTTCTCGGAGAAGCAGTCCAATTAAGAATGCGATCGGCGAGAGGTAGAAACTCTGTCGATGCATTCACTTCTCTTATAAATAGCGAGAGGAAGATATTTTATCAGCGCCCTTTTGAAAAGTTTCCTCGGACTCCCGATGGATGTAAAAGGGCGAGTTCCACCGGACGTATTGAGAGATACGGGCATATTTATACGGTGCGTAAAAAGATTTCGAGAAATAAAAACAGCTATGTACGCTGGCCTCGGATTCCTTCACCTTCAACTTTTGCTACGGTAGCAAATGCTATCTGCTAAGTAACTACTGGATGTCAGATTGCGTTCATTCCGCAGATATATGACGTATTAAAAAATATACTCTTTCGACTGATAATTACGATTCTGTACCATTCCTTCAGGTGTTTCAGAGAGGAGCATTGGGTAGTATAACTGATTTTAACGATGATAATTATAGAACTGAATGATACCTTTAACCCTGTCTTTCTTCCCTTATAACCCAACTATATCTGTATAAAAATTAGAATGCGTAAAAATGTAACCCATAGTACGTAAGTATCCTTTTCCGCCACCTTCTCATATAGCACAAAAGAAGACGAAACTCAAAGAAGTAAGAATAAACGAGCTACGTTGCATTTTAAGACGACGAAATCTTGTGATGTAAATATTCATCTGGAGAAAAAAGGAGTGGTTTTTCGCATGCTGGTGTCACGTCTCACTTTTAGTCCACGGAGAAGGGCACTGACCTTTATTCTCAGAGAACAAATGAGACCAAAGGTAAGGCGCTACAAAAATGAGGCGAGGTGGTAACTCTCCGAAGGAAAAAGGCCTAGCTGAAGGAAAGGGCTGGAGATGGGGGAGAGACGAAGGAAAGTGGGATGGGGACTCATTCCTCATGTAATGGACTAGAAAGAACTAATGGGCAGAGAAAGGGAGGCTGAGGTGAAAAGGAAAGGGATCAAACGGAGATGGAAAGAGAATTTGCTAAATTAGGAATGACTTGAACGATGAAAGAAGTGACATAATGAAGAAATATTTTCGAACGTTTAGAAGCAGGTGCCAATGAAGAAAATTACGTATAGTTAAGAAGTGATTCAAAAACGGCGATGAATATTAAGATAAACAATGGTGCCTAAACGAACTGTATAGTTATAAAGTAAGTCATCCTGAGGGTAATAATGAATGATTATTAACGGATTGAGAAACCTTACAAAGGTAAAATCATCGTATTCGCTCATTCACTTTAATATATTTCTCCAACTAATATGAATCTCAACTTTCAACTTCTGACAATTTATTTATATGTCTATTAAATTTTACGTAAATTATAATTTATATTAATCAAAAATCATATTTATCGCAAAATATAGTTTTAAACATCATCTCACCTTAGAAAAGGCTATTACTATATGATATTTCTATGAATAGCAGTAATTTTGCCAATAGAAATGCATTATTCTTGGCAATTAAATCCAGTACTTATGTTAGTAATTATTCCTCCCTTCTTTGGAAGAAATAATGTCTTATAAATAATTATACATTCAGTAGTATATACTACTATAGGCTGCTCAGGCCATCAATTGAACAAGTAGAATTGCGTTGGGGGTAGCTTAGAGACATTAAAATTTATCCACACATTAATGAGTGCTATACCATTCGACTAAATGATATGGAAATAGCCTAAGAATGATCGATTGAGCAAAATTTGTCCTTGATTAAAGTTTGATGAAGTTATTTGTACACTAAATGAATGAAGAAATTTAAATCATTTTGAGCAATACTTTCACGATATGCGTTTAATTTATATTTCATCGATATCAATATGGGTAGCACGTTCATCTTTGGCGAAAGAGAGTATAGGTTCGATTCCAAAGGTATATATAAAAATTAAGAAATTAACAATCTTAACCACCGAATCTTTTTTAAAATTCAAATGCTGAAATTTACTACCACACTGAATCCATGATGAAGACGGAGTCGATGATTTCAACGCCTGTTTAGAGACATGTCGACAGTAGAGTACGATTTGTTGGGAAAATCTCTTTCGAAGGATAGAACGCAACCAAGGATGGAAAGAGAGAGTGGAAGGAGAGGGAGATAGGAGTGGCGCAACTAAAAAAGAATATTGCACTCTATAGAAAAAGGAAATAGACGGAGGGTATTAGATGAAAAGCGCGTGGGTGTGCGGAGGGACGTGAAAGAAGGGGAGCGCGATGAGTCTGCACAAGACGGCGGAATGACGAGGAAGATCCGAGTGTTTGGGAAACGAGTCTCCGAAGGCAGTCTCAGAGAAGGGGACGAGAGAAAAGAGGAATATAATTGAATGGAAAGGGATTAAGCAAATAGGTAGGTGCTCTTTTATCCGGGGGAACGCATACTTCGCACGGCTTTTTCTTTCTTCCCTTTTTCAGCGCCCCCTTACGGATGAGGAATCGAATTTTCCGAACAAATGTATCCACGCGGTCATAAAGTTCCATTTGGAGAATGTATTTCGATTCCGTTACGTAATGCCTTGGCGGGGATTGAAATCACCTCGGTTAATTTGCGGATGCGTAATGAGATTTACTGTCCGCGTTGGATGGCGGACCGTTATGGATGCCTCCTTCCCTTGACAGCATGAATGAGCAGGGATGTAAGTACCATGAGTGTGCCTCCGGCCAACGAGAGATGCCGCCGATTGCGCGATCGCCGGACAATACCAGAATATTCCATCGCGAATATCGAAGAGAACCGATAAAGCGGCGATTCCCAGCCGTTGATGTGACATGAGTGAGCTCTTGGCGTGCCGAGGAATACAAAAGTTGTTGCCGGAGAAGGTGTGTTGCACACCTTTCACTGGACACGAATATCTTTTGTCGGAACTTTCTTCGTTGCAGACTCTAATTTCAAGATTCATATCGACGATGGATTGATTTCTCGAGAAGCCATCTGTTATACTATTTTCCATTATTATTCAAATTGAACTCCATGGTATTAATGTCACTGATAAATCTATTCGTAAACATCCCGAACGAATGAATGATACTTAATGAACTTAATATTGATTTAGTTTGAGTTTAATTTATTCCAGATAACATTTAGTAATTAAAAAACGGATTTTCGGCAATGTATACTGTTATAAATTTTCATTTTTTCTTATTATACATCTTTAACTTCAGTTATTAAGCATGTGGTAATAAAAAGGAGCGATTTTAAGCTTATAAGTAGCGTAATTTTTACGTCACGATTACATTATCGATCGATAACGAATTAAGCATCTCCAGATTTTGGTTCACGAACAATACATTGAATGTTTAAGTTTATATTGCTCTAAGAGCCCTCCAAAGTCATTTTGTTTCGTAAAGTGACATTCTTCGCTATACTTCTAAAACCCACGACCTATAACGACCGTATCTGTGACAAAGAGTGCTGAATCATTTGAAATTCAGCATGGACGTTAGGAGCTAAGATGTTTCTAAGAGGTATTATTCCACAAAAAATGAATGACGTTTTTGAATAAATACAAGTTTACTTTTTTATATGGATGATTTTATCATTTTATCTTGAAATTAAACTGTGACTAGGGCGTCATGATGTGGATTGAAATAAAGACTGGAAACAGGATTTGAGCTTCCGTCCGAGGTTACCATCTCAAATTAAGAATTCATCTTTTATCATTTATAGGCAATGAGACACGTCGGAGGATTTGAATCCTTTGTAGAAGATGATGATTGTAGAGCAGATGAAGTTTAGTGCGGACCTTCTCAGATACGTGGGATGGAACATATTACTCATTGATTACTTCGCCGACAGGTGGAAGGCGAATTCAAGATCGAGAGCAATTTCGCTATCTGCAAATCATTGTAAACGTTATAGTTTGACGGAAGATTAACATGTTGAAGGGCAAGTCGACGTCTCGTTGCGGTAAGTTCTCGGAATAATCGTAGTCTTCCGATGAAAAGGATAATTCGAAGATTGATGGATTGCCGGCTTTCGCAACAGAAAGGGAGCAGGCTGAATTCAGTATCGCCTGGATCTGAATCGCCAGGTGACTGCATACTGAGTGATTTGATATTGGTTACCATCATCATCTTCGATAAAATTGACTATTAGGTAGTAATACGAATAACTGAGCGGTTGATGAAACATAATGATCAATCTGTCAATAAATTACATCGATCAATTCCGCAAATATAAGTACAGTGTAAAGCTGCCTAGAAAATTACAACCCTATATAATTTTCTAGCTGTATTGGAATGCGTATAAGGAAAAACCTCCAAAATATCATAAAGAAAACTATTTCAATAAATACATTTGGACATTATTAAAATCACTAAAGCTTTGTGAACGGTTTTTTTGTTTAAGTTGCTTATAAAATATTGTTTTCAAAAATCAGAGGAATTATTAAGGAAAAAATAAATAGAAAATTGTATATCTGTGCAATTCTCTAGCATGGAAATTAATTTGAAATGAAAAGCGTTTTACGTATAAGATTTCTTTTAACACCTAATGAATTATAGTATACTACACTAAATTTAAATGAGATCAGTATTTTCATAAAGATATAATTTTAATTGTGACAGCAATGCATCTAAGCAGCGTATAACT
Source organism: Pantala flavescens (assembly GCA_020796165.1). Lineage (NCBI taxonomy): Eukaryota > Metazoa > Arthropoda > Insecta > Odonata > Libellulidae > Pantala > Pantala flavescens. The sequence continues at coordinate 18,857,446 of CM036879.1, read as the reverse complement.
TACTCACGATATAAGACAGACTGAATTGGATAGCTCTGCTCAGAATAGATAAATTCAAAATAGAAAAAAAAAATTTTAACACCTTAAAAATGAATAAAACAGGATGAATAGGTCTTTCAGACCACACGTGCATACACAATCCATAGTCCCAGCACCCATAAAGTACTCGTGATTCCTTAAACCAACTTCGTAATGTATTCTGAGGACGCCGTAAAATTGAACCGTAAATTTTTAAGATTATTTGCAGAGCTCGTGCTCAAATATGATTTCAGGATATATGGACTCAACCTCAACGTGCAGTCTCCTTAAATTCAGGAGAGAGAGAGACTAAATATATTTTCACTTTCGAAGGCCATTTCCCAAAGTAGGCGACAATAAAATACTTGAAGAATGTGGCCACTTAACTTTCTTTAATAACCAAATGAGCATTGGCATAGATCGCTAGGTCTAGAAAATTTATGGCAGTTCGTTTAACGTTTGAACTAATTTCAAAAACCAACAGCAAACAGAGAACTTTATGAAGAGAATTTAAGGAGAGATTTACCAGAGAGACGATATAATATTTCAGTCCAAACTGAAATGTGACTAATACGATGGTTTAAAAAAAATTAAATTATCGTATGTAATGTTAAACAGAAGTGAAAAGCGCATGCTTTAACGTGCTAAGAAGTACCACTAAATCAATCCTTATTAAATTATCGTATATACTTGATTGTAACGACTAAAAATTAGTTCAACATACACTCTAAAATGCTGATGGCGTCTAGAAAGTCCAGGAAGAAATAAAAAAGGAAACTTCTCTAGAGAGCTAAAAAGACTCCAAATAAAAACTATGAATAATAAATTAGTTTGAAAAATGATATTGGTTGTTCGATAAAAGAAGATAGAATGATTTATAGTTACTTTATAGTAACTCCATGAGCCCATTCACCTGCTAATATCATTTCAAATTTTATCGCGATTCTCGATCTATAAAACGGAATCTACCTCATAAAATTTTTCTAGGAAAACTAGTATTTCGAGCCTACGCGTTCATAGGTATATTTTTTCGATAAAATAATCATTCATTTACCTATTTAAGCCTCGATACTGTTATTTTATGACCTCTTAAGAGAAACTTTCAACGCTTAGCTGTTGGGAGACGTACAATGGAAAAATCATACCCTAAGATTAGCTCCCATTAGTTAGCGTCCGTGGTAGCGACAGGATGATAAAAATCCGTGTCGGCTCGAACATGCTAAGAAGCATTATTAGTAAGCGATGCCTTCAAGCCGCGAGTCAAACTCCTCTCTCTTACCCTAATGTACGTCAAAAATAAAAACCGGACGATTCCTCAGAATCCGTAATTCTTTTATCATTCCTGTTTCCCCTCTTGGAAGGATCTTTAGGTATTCATCTGCAAAAGGGGGGGAGGGAGAGTGCGACTTAATCTGGCCATTAGAACCCCATGCCACCGTTCCATCTTCTCCTTCATTCCGTTTCTCCTTTCCTTCCGGCCTCATTAATTTCCCTTCCACCCTTGTCAATCCCTTTCCTCACGTCCTCTTTATTCTCTTATGAACCTCTCAGTCGCTTTGGCATTCCTTCTCACCGCTCCGTACCCTTTTTAAACTTTATTTGAAAGTGCGAAACCCATCGTTCAAATCTCCTTGCTTAGCCACATCATTTGCGGACTCTGGCAGGACGTGCCAGTGTGCTCGATTTGCCGGATCATCCTTAGGCGAGATATCCATCCCTAATACATATTTTGCCGGATTAAAAGACGTCTCTCCTGCCACGGATTGATGCTATCTAATAGGTGTAGGTATCCAGTTGTATGAAGGTTGCGCTTTCCTCGTAATGGGAACGCACGAAATTTTCGTATAAGTAATAATATTCGAAGCTTAATTTTTATCGAAGTTTCATGCCAAATTAAAGGAAGTATTTACGACGATTTAAGGTTAAAAATACATACGAAAACACTCGCACTATAGCAATTAAAGGTGGAACTGTCTATGAACGGGATGTAAAAGGTATGTGAAATGCATCTTCTCGTCACTATCGGATTAGATTAATAAAATTATGAATATTTAATTTCATTCAAGTAACTCCAATGTTAAAATTTCAAAAACGCAAATATTATGCTAAATTGAAGGAAGCGGTTATGCTCAGATTAGCTAAAAAATGCATACGACTATACTCGTTTTGGAGCTGAAATACCTAATTGGTTTCCATCGGGTTGTTGAAGTTATGAATTACTTCCTTATTCTTCGATTTCCGCCGTAAGAATTCGAATTGAAAAATATATACATTCGTCCTTTTAATGTAAAGATTTAGATTTACGAAATAGGGGATTTTGCAAGTTTTCCACTGAATGTCCCTAATTTCTCAAGAGCGATTTGTAATTATCAAAGTCGACTTTCCGGCTGGTGTTTTATATTACTTTGCATTCGGAACAACTTTGGCGAAGGAGGAACATTAAGTAAAATTTAAACCATTTATACCGCTAGCATGCTGTTTAGAATCAACGATGTCACTCTTTATACATTGTTATTACAAACTAAATTAGAACAAAGAGAATAACGATTACAAACTGTATTAGAAAATAAATTTGAGCGATACTCGTGCAATTCATAGGCTAACGATGTAATATATTAAATATAATTATTGCAGCAATGCACCATCAATGATGATAAGAGTCCATGAGAGCGAAAATTACCATACAATCGATATAAATTCTTAAAATCCACATGGTCATTTAAGGTAAACACCATCGAGAGTATAAGTTCCTTTCGCAAATAATCAAAACGAATAAGGTTCTTATACTCTCTTTTCAAGTCTACACGTCTGTATATGTATTAATTCCTAAATGTCCGTAGCGCAAATGGAAGTCGCGTTTCCATAGCTTCCGTAAAAGGCCTTCTTTTCTTGTATTATTAGGAATAATCGTTGTGCGCTCGAGCACTTGAAATTTCCGAGACTCGATGCCTTCGTAACTGCTCTCATTACCATGAAAACACTTATCCATTCCCTCCGTCCCTTTCGACATTTAGTCCTTCCTCCAAGGGCTCCTGATTTGCATTTTTTCGTCGCTCCTTCTCCTTTGCGGGCCACCCAAAAAGGATGCAGGAATTCCCTCTCTATCGCTTAAGAGTGACCATCGCTTAGCATTACAAGATATTCCCATGGAAACTGGACGATTTGCGAAAAAATGGCGCGGATTGTTTCGGACGAGAGAGAAAAAGTGAGGTCAGGGCGAGGAAATGAAACTTTCATGGAATTCCTTTGTGTTCAATTCGATTTATTCGAACGAAATGGGAAGGAGGAGTGTGGAGGAAGTGGATGGGCCTTGAAGGTTCCTATGAATTTAGCATGACAAACGGCACTTAGGGCAAAAAATAAGTTACTCCCTTAAAACCGTTTTCGTGTTCGCGAGGTTTTATTATTCCTTGGGCCGTTTCCGATTTCGTGGCCGGTGGTACGCTTCCGTCTCTACCTTCTGCTCATCGCAAGATCTTTATCTTTAAGCCTCGCGAATTATAGTTGTTAAGTACATGTTTGTTTTACGATATCCCAATTGTAATGATCCACATAAGTACTCTTCGCTATCTCTCTATCGTAAAGTTCGATTATGAAGTGACGAATAAACTCCGATATCAAATAGATGGGAATGTAAGGGTTTTTTTTTTAAAGTCGTGCTCTCGTTCGATCATTTTACGCGATATTTTTTGCTTCTCAAATGCCTTTCTGTTCAGTTTTCTCTTTTATCGTTCGAATATGACTCTCTCTCTGAAGAGATCGGAAGTTGATATTCGCGAGAAAAAGGTTGGGGAACTCAAATCCCACGTTTTTTTAGATCTCTAGCGTCTGGATTCTGGAATTTATGAGTTTACCTTTCGTTTTTTTGGGTGAAGTGAATTAGGAGATCGACCATGAAGTGTCAAATGTTTGAAGATTCAATGCACTCTAGGAGATGGGGATGGTACAACGTAGGTCAATGGATTTCACTTTCATAGGCGGAGCATCTTTTCTGACGTACAGAATAATAAGTTTCCAAATCAATTGTATAAATAATATGCACATTTATTCGTTCACGTTAAGTTAAGCGTATTTTATTTAAGAGCTAAATATACACCTTAAGCCCAGTTAATACCATTCTAATTATCATACATTCACACACACAAAAACTGCCTAGATAGCTGGATAATTTGTTATCCAAATTATTTCATCCATTACTTATACTTAACGATTTGACATTTTGTCTCACTTTTTATTTTTAGTTTTGAAAATGCAGTGTAAAATAACGAAAAACTAATATATGATTTTTCCATAAAAATAAAATATCAAATAGAAAAAGTATACGAGAAAATTTATCACATTTTCAACGCTATGATCTAATAAATTACACTTAAAAGCGTATCATAAGTTTTGATAGATATAAATTGTTTGATTTGACCCAATCCAGCCCAACCCCTCAGAACTTTATCCTTAATTAGCACTTGTAAACAAGAGCAAGCACAGAAAAATGGTAATGAATGAAACGCATAATAAAATATTTAATACGATGATTATTTTTGAATTTTTCCTTTCGAATTATCCTACCGTATGGATTAAAAATAGTCATTGATTCGTAAGAAGTAACAGAGACTGTAACAGAAAATCTAATCGCAAATTTTAGTAATACACGATAATAAATTTTTGAATAATGAAACTGAAACACATGCGAATAAAATGTGAACCTAAAATCTCAATTTCAATGCTTCAAAATGCTAAAATGTTCATCGAGAAGGTTGAAATTTATTTTATATATATTTTAAATTAATTCCGTTTATAATTTCCCGTAAAAAAGCAAATTTTAGTACTTATTTTTTCTCTAAAATATTTTCAATCATTTTTCAAATATTTTTCTTTTAGAGATTCCTTGATGACTCAGAGAGAATGTATGAAAAAGTTTTTGATTTCTTTGCCTTTGACAAGACTAAGTCACTCTCTGTTTCCCATGCAAGAGAGAGGGAGGAATCAGGGATGCACTTGGTTGAACCACCATGCTAACGTTCGCTGATTCTGCATATAGAGTTACGAAAATAAAAGCAGGATATTTCAATATTCATAAACACTAAGAACAAAGAGAGTTGAAATTTGATACTAGAAGAAAATATTTTGATAATACTGAGTATTTTTTGAAATTCATATATTTGTCGTGCGGCTGGTTAATCTATTTCTCCATATCATTTACCTCAAACAGATACTGAATTCCTCCATCGTAACATAAGAAGAAAGGAGGACATATACAATCACCTGAAGAAACATATATTAACATACAATATTGCGAAAACATGCGATTATACATTTTAGAATAAGAATATTTACTAGGAATGAATTAACTTTAAAGGTTCTTTTGAATTTTGATACATTTGATCTGAGTCATGTATGTGGATAATCCGATACTTGTGAAAGGTTTCCTCTTTGGTTAGTTCCTTTTATAAGAGTGTCTGAATAATTTATAATGGAATGAGCGAGAATCTTTTAACTTTTATTTGATCGATTTTCAAAAGTCCTTTTACATTTTAGACGATGTATTCCGTTACCGCATACATATTTACTTTTTCCATTTCCTCCATTCACTGAACATTAACATCTGTACGACTACTACCAATAAATACATTTACTGAAAATTAATAAGGCAGGATAGGATCGAAATAGCAATCATCAAGCGATGGGAACGTCTTAAAATTTTAAAGAAGAAGAAGATAACAATAGGCTTCAAGAATAAAAGAAAGGAGCGTTGAGAATGGGTTGGACAGTATGAAGAGCTTTTTTAATTTAAGGGTATACTAGAGCACGCATACTTTATAGGTTGAGTACAATTTGATACTAAAATTTAAAAAGGGAAGGTTAATAAAGCTATTCGACTCCTAAAATTTACAAACTCCATTCTTCATTGAGATTTATGCAAGATATGGATGATGGATGACGAATTCTCCTTAAATTATGTACAAAAAATTAAAAAGTCATGGTCCTAAAATTTTTTCTCTTTTTGGTGAACGGTAAAGAATTTGATCAGCTGAATGTGATAAAATTTACCCTAGACTTCATATAACTTACACATGTTTTATGATTCAAAATAAAAATTTTTTATTCATACGTGTTTAAATTAAATCGATCTCTTATTTTATCATATACTTTAACGATATGTTAAAAGAATCACAGATATTTTAACGATTTATTTAAAACGCATCCGTGAAAGTTAGGACTCATAATAACTCGTAACATCAACAGTTAGTTGCCTCGCAGCGAGTGGAAGTTACGCTTCTTCAAAAGAAAACAAAAAAGAACGAGAGGAAACTGAAACAGTGTGTGAGTGAGAGCAAACCCTCTTGAAGTCTCGCAGATGACACTCGACGTACGATGAAACAAAACCCGAGATTATTCAGAGAGCGTGATTTCCGACGAACGCAAACAATTCGAGTGATTCACGCCGAGAGAAATTCTCCTGTCGAACGGAAAAAAATACGTCCGAAAGAAGTATTCCTCTCTCCCCCTCCTAAATGAACCTCTCTTTTGGTATTTACACTTCCTTATTGGTCGAGTCTCTCAAATAAAGGATCGCTCTGGAGGAGGGCTTCCACACGAAATTTGAAGGCGATAATCAAATCTTTTGACAAGCAGTTCTCCCTTTCGCTGCCAATCCACGAAACCGCCTCCCACTCCACCACTCGCCTTTCACACCGACTCCTTCGCTACGAAATTTCATCTGCCTCTTCCCTCCATTTTTTTTTGTCTGCAATGTGTGTGTGTGTGTTTCCTCTCTTCGTTTCCTTCAGATGCTATTCCACGGCCTCTCTCTCTCATGTCACTCATCTTTTGCTCTCGACACGAAAGTTTAGTCCGAAAGTAATTTTGTTCTCTACGTATTCCGTTAAAGACTGATTCGGCATAACTGAGAAGAAGAGGTGGTCGAAAAAGGAGTGGGGATAAGGTCCCTTGAAAACTCGCAAAAAATTAAAAATTAAACAGAAGTGAAAAATAGAGACATAACTGGGACTCGAACCCAGTTCTCCCGCTCAGTTATACGGAAGTGAAAAATAGCACGAAACCCTGATTCGAGTCCCAGTCATTTCGATATTTTTCACTTCTGTTTTTCGTTTTGAGAGAAATACACACGCTTTTTCTTGCAAGTATAAAATCTAACCTTCTTTTACTCGTAATAAAAGTTTATTCTTCGAGAACATACTCAAGAATTTACTATACCCTTACGATATATTACATTGCGAACAGAAATATCTATTAAATCATGGATTATAATTAAAGATATGTTGCCTAAGAATTATTCATAAACCCTCATATATTTCTCTTGTTCAGTAAATGATTTAACGTTCCCTATTTGTGCAATATATATCACGTTGCTTTTCACTTTACTTTACGATGGTTCTGTCTCCGTTACGAGAATCTTGGATCAGGTAACTGAGAAACCTTTGAGATCGAGCGGAACACCTGTTGCTGAACGGTACGGGTATCGTAGAGTGACTCTGTGACTGTGCAATATCGTGATGGAATGAATTAAAATCACAATTTTTGTCAGCAATTAAAGAAAAGATGCAACGGAACATGTATAGTCTAGGAATTCGATTAAAAAAGTCATGAGTCTCATGTACAAAGTAAATATGAAAAGGGTGTGACCTTAAATGTTAATTCGATAAGTGAAAATATATTAAAATGAATGATTATTATCACATTAATTGCTGTAAATTTATTGAAAATAAAAGTTGATTGGAATATGACTAATAAGGTTCAAATCAAAACGGGAATCAATTACTAAGTTGAAGATATTACTGAATTAATAGCGATATTAAATAAACAATTCATCAAATAAATCGAATCAAATCAAAAAATAAGCTATGCTAAATAAACAATTCATCAAATAAAGGTAGAATTTATATTCCAGTTCGTGGAGGTAATGTAGATTTATTTGACGCTAAGAAATAATATTTTTTCATTCCAGTCCAGTATAAACAGTTAACTTGCCTTAAAAATAAAAAAGAAAATGGAATGCGGAATAAACATTGGATGAAAATGAAACACATTTCTCACCAAAGGCCTTCATCAAATCGTCTATAAATATCAGAGTTTTAGATTTATAATTTCTAGATTTAGACTCATCCCTCAAAGAGCCGAGTTATTTGCAATCTTTCAAGAGATCTCGAGAGCAGAAATTATTCCTTTTTAAGGGGAAGATACGCGCAAACACGAGCATATATCATGTGGCTGAATCAAATCAGAAACACTGTTGGAGACTAGACGAGTTTTCTGCACCAGCGTGACGAGCTTTTCTGGGGTAGGCACCGGAACAAAATGTGCAGGAACGCTGGGACATTGCCATGAAATATCTTAAACAACCTTTCAAAAACCGGTACAGAGCCTTTTTTTACTTTTATTTTAATTTTATTAGAAGGAGCCGTGAACGGGGTAGTTTTAATTTTCAATGAATTTCAGAGATCGGTGGAAAATGATGGTAATCGCATTGCAGCTTACATCCGAAGAGGTTTTTTACCGATCGTATTTAAGACATTGACCTTTTCTTTGGGAGAGCTTCTCCGTTCCGGACAGTGTTTATTTTGAAACGCCCGTATCTTCAGTGCGAAATTTAGCAAGAGATCGCCAAGCCTTTAACCTTGTGGACATGTCTGCGCTATCCACTTTCAAGCAACAACTACTGCGCTCCCAAGTTTGAATCCGTGCGGTAAATGAACAAAGGAATTCTTCCTACCGAAATCACACCTAAAGTATCCCTCCATATTGCACACAAAAGGCATATCTTATCAGTGCGTATTTTCGTACGTGCGAAAAATTCCAGCACGAGAATCAAACAATTGATTTTATTTTATCCCGATTGTTTCAATTGCATGTGATATAAGATTTTTTTTACCTTAATAACCTTTCGATATTTAATTATATTAAATTGTTATTATTAATCAGTGATTAATTAAATTAATGTGAATTATTATATTATGTTTAAAAGTTTCACTTTCTTCTATCGAGAAAATATATTTTATCGAAATAGGTTATAATTGGTTTCCTTTCAAACTGAAATATATTAAGTCGGATTCTAAAACTTGAATATTCAACTTGTAAATTATTGATTCTTAGATTTTATTAGGTTTATTTATCTTACTTCTTCCAATATTTTCGACGAGGAAAAGAAAATTACTGACTTAAATACAAAATGGCAAATAGATAAATTGTAAGTATTAATGCCGATATATTAGTAAATCATAACAGTTAGGTGTACTCAGTAATACAGTTAGTTCTCTGGAAATTCCGTTATATAATAATGAGGGTGAAGAGCTTTGCATAGGGGGATACTTAATCATCCAGTAATATGATTTATAATTATTGTGTAACCACTTCTGTCAGATAACAACGTAGGGTGGTGTCTAACAGTGAATCTATTTCCTCAAGAAGGATTTTGTAGAAGATACATACATAAAGGAGACTGTAGATTTATAAACTAAGTTTCAGTTTGAATAAGACGATTTTCATTGAATTATGTAACCAAACATTTACAAATGTTTTGTAATTTCCAGACGCAGTTGGATAACAGAGGAAGTTCCCAAGTACAGGGAATTTGAAGACGATCGATTCAGAGGCATCCAGACATGCTAGACGATTCACGGTTCATTGAATTCCCTCTACATTTGACAGGAATTAAAGGGAGGGCTTTAATCTGATCTAATACGGCTAGACGTTCTGGTTTACTGAGCTCATTACTACGTAGCCGAAGGTTTTCTTCCTCATCTCCGAATAACTGGTCGCTAAATATAATCTGTATGATGTAATATTATCAATAAAATATAGCCTTATACAAGGAGAAATATTTCCTATTACAACCATTTACTTTTGCTCATTCGTGAATTTAATTTAACGAATGAATTTGTATTCTAATAGATAGAACACATAAAAAGTATATGAAATCATGCATGGACCAAATTATTATATCATTCGATACTTTAAGTTATTGGAAAACCACATTATTGAGTCGATGAATATTGAGTAATATATACATTACATGAATATCATTAACCTACGAAGATCCCGATGGCTTTGTAGTGACACTTGAGTCGAAGAAAAAGAAATATGTCATTCCACCAAAGTACGAGACGTTAGGTCTCCATCCAAATCAAAAACGTGTCCCCCGAGGCAACTACCAGGCTCTCCTAGACTGCCGTCCCTATTCAGTTCATCACAAGTTCTAATAACGACGATAAAATTCTCATATTTATATATCCAAGACTCAAAGCTTAGGCCGACGTTAGGCGGTGTTGGATGTCAAATTTTCATCCAGAAGTTAATTCAGCAGAAATTTAGAATCTTCAAAGTCCAGCTCATCCAAAGGACATCTAAGGAAAGGGATTTCATAGTACAAGACATGATCCATGAATTTCTAATCAGTTTCAACTTCAAAGATTTCTAAATCTCTGTTGTCCTGGGAGGAATTTCAAATTTTTAATATGTTAAAACCCAAAGAGCACCGCCGAATTCCAGTTCTATGACGAATGAAATACAATAATAGTAAGGGGTATGGTATTAGAGTGTTTCAAAAAACGATGGTTTTATCCTTATATAGAGGCTATTCCTCAATTAAATTTTAATTGTTTAGATGCTAATCTGTAAGTAAGAGGTACAGGGTTCGATGTTTATAACTAGCAAGTTTTGTTTGATGTTTACGTGAATGGAAAACTACACTCCTACAACACGTTTGGGGTCCACGTCAACCAAAAAGGGTTAAATACCGCTCTACTAGGCCTCTCCTTCGAATTAATACGCATGCCTGCACCCGGTCCTATAATTCCCTCTTCCTTTATCTATTTCGCTCTCGTTCGAACCACGACTTACCATTCCTCATCTTCCAGATTCCCTCTCATCTACTCGATGACTTATTTTCCCTCCTCGATTCACGATCGCCCTTCACTTTCATCTCCTACGCCTTCTACGAATTATTCCCCCTTCCTTATGGGATCTGATGTTCTAACGCGGTCTTCCAAGAGACCTTTTTCTTTTCTCACGGTCGTTTCCAACTCGCCTACAGACTCTTTCCCAAACTTTTCGTTCTCGATGGATAGAAATTCACGGTCCATTGAGACAAGTTAAATATTTCCTTAAACGAAACGAGTTAATGAGTAACTTAGGCTACAAAATGGGAAACGATTAGATTCTATTTGGGAGGGAAAGTTGCACGATGGAGTAGATTCGAAAAGGTTAGCGAAAATACCAAATTTTAATTTTAATTTTAATTTTATGGAGATAGGAATTTTATATTTCGCATAGCTACTCTGACATAAATTCGGCATACAATTATCCGAGACATTTAATTAAATTTATACTCTGGACTTGGATCTAATTGCTTTTCATATCTTCATTTCAATATTAAAGGGGCTCAAATATGGCTAAATTTTGGGAAAAATACAACTCTTAAATTTATTTCAACTTCAAAGCGATTTAAATTAGAAATAATAAAATACATGGGACCATACACCGATAAATTTAGCAAGTTGGATCAGATTAATAGTTACGAAATCTTTTAAGACGTAAGAATAAAAACTGAACATTCATTCTTCTTCTCGAATATTTCTATTTTATATACTATCCCATTTAGCTTTATAATAGCACACACGATATTCTATAGATTTAGCTTGCTTATTTATTCATTGAATCAATGCTTTTTTCTCTATTATATCATATAATGACATTTATTTAAAAATGTAGCCAATGACTTCGATATTTCTGGGACTGTTACGGGATAAAAGAACCAGAATAATATGTTTCATTTTGTGTTTTCGAATTGAATATAACCAAAATTGATCTTTAAGAGGCTTTGATCTGTAGGTTCGAAAAAATATTTCCTTCTTAGCGAAATAGTTCATTAGATACTAAGCACACGTTATCTTCTCTAATTTGTACACATTTTCCAGTAACTACAATATCATTCGCACCAATCGTTAACCTATGTATAACCAAACCGATACTTGATGAAACCTTTTTTAGAGAAAGGACCGACCCGCAGTGGAAGTGAACATCATGCCTTGGTAATATTCAAATATCTTTCATCCAGTAATCGCCAAGTTTGAAAACTTCACCCCCTTGGGGCATAACGAGGGAGACCGATGGAATCGAATAAAGCCCAAAATCGTGTCCGTCGGTCCCGTATCTCATGAGCAGCACTGACTCACGGAATATAAAAGGTCCGAAAGGAAATTTAAAAGATCCTCATACATTTTTCCTTTCTCGATCGATGCATCGCGAGTTGAATGATGAATGCATCATCTGATTTCTTTCCTCTCATGGTTTTTTTTGTAGGCATTGGGTGTTAATGATGAGAAAGCCAATTTTAATGGCGAATAAACGTGAGTTTTTGTGAGGCAACTCCCATCGAGTGCTAAGTCGTGAGGCGATGATTTAATTCTTCTTGATTCGGCGAAAATTGAACGTGAAATCATGGGCTGAAGTATTAAATTATATATAATTTAGAACAAGAATATTTATCGGAAAGGTTGCATCCATTTTTCTTCAGAGCATCCGTAAAGATATTTGGTATAAAGCACATTTGTTATTCCTTTAATATAAATTGTTTATAGAAAACAGTTGCGGTTAATGAAAAACGGTTCAAATACCTTATAACTTCCCATCGTATATTGATAGTATGTAAATGTATTAAAATGAGTTCTTTTTCATTCGTGACGGTGTTTTTAAAAAGTATCACTTACATCTTTGAAACGTTCAAAAATATTAGCGATACTTTTTACAAAGAACGAACTCGAGCGAAAACGCAACGAAACAAAAGCAAGAAACTATGGCTTTTTGATTAATTTTTGGTCCATGAAAGTTAAGTGTTATAAATTTTTTGTTAGTAGGATGTTTTAATTGATTCTTGTCAGCCTTGAATAAGTTTTTTTTAATGAATATTAGAAATAATATTATGAATATAGGAAGAACTACGGATATAAATAAAAAATTCGCAGAATTTCGTTGACTTCTGTGACATTAAATAATTACGTATAGTTTTTTATCCAGAAATACTTTAATCGTCATTGTAGGACACAAAAAAGTACCTCATGTTATATTCCTATATTTCCTGAAGTTAAGCGCTTAATTCTTTAATATACATTAAAATGATTTAAAATCATCATGCCAACTATAAGTGTAATTTCCAAAAAAATGGGTACAACTAAACATAATGAAGATCTTTCGAAAGTTAAAATTATCTGGTTTCCAGGGATGATGTCTTCCACAAAGTAATCTAAAAGAGCATGGAATGGCGTCTAATTAAATAAAAGCCGGTGTCGTTGACTCGGAAAATTCCCCACGCCAAGGATAGTAGAGACGAGAGAACGAGCTGTAGAATCCGAGGGAACACAATGGCTTTCGAAGAAAAATTTTCGGTATCAATTTTCCGAGTTTTTCTTTCGGTCCTCACTCCGCCCACCTATAAATCTCTTCGGTGACTGTCGTTCCAAAGGTCAGTTTCGCAATTCCAGGATTTCCAACGCAGTAAAAACTATAATGAGTTTTCTCGGTGTTTTCCAAAAGGTAAAGCTGACTTTGAAAATAAGAGATTCCCTGAATAAAATCCCACTTTATCTTAGAGCCGAAAGTGAGACGAAGAAGCCGAACTCCGTCTCTAAGTATCACAACAATTGGATTTCGAGAAGAAAATTTATGTCCCATTGTTGGAGATAATGGACTTCAGAATATAATCATTCGGAATGTATAGGTGGCATTGTTGTCTTTTATGAGTCATTATACAATGGGAATGGATTCGATCAAAGCTGACGGCAAAAAATGATACGAAATATTTTCTAAATTCCGAGGAAATTATCATTATTTTTCGATAAAAGAGATATCTGCGTTTTTTTAACAATGACGAGGAAATATGAGGTGAATTAAATTAAAAGAGATAATAGTTTAATTAAATCAAGGGTATATTATCATTAATTTAATATGTAGTAGTCATAATTTTAATGAATACACTATTGATACGATAAACGAATGTTTAAAAATACGTAATACTGCTAGTAATAAATTCCCTCCTCGAAAGAAGCAGCAAAATGAATTATGTAAATGAATACTGTAATTTTTCATTTTATTTATAAACCTTAATCGCTTCCTAAATGAAAAAAAAATTATTCCTTCCTTGCTCTGAGGAAACGTAATCGTTCTAAAAGAGCAGCGCGGTCTGTTCTCAAAACTTTCCCACGTGAATTTCCGAGGCGCCGCCCACGATCGGTGTCAGAAAGACAAACCAAATTCAATTTGGACCTCATCTGCGAAAAGACTGCTTGAAAAAAAAAAACAAAACAAACACGCCACTCGAAAACACAAACTCGAGAGTCCCATTTGAGCGGAACATTTGTCTAAACTCGACGATCCGACGCTTCGTCCTTTCATTTGCAAGTAAATTGCACCGCCTTCGCGTTCCCACCGCGCGTGGTCCTCCTTTCAGTATGGTAATCAACCTCATTTTCGTCGCGTTCCATCACGACCAACGGCACTGACTCGTTACCCCAATTTTTCACGCCGTCCATTTATCAATACCTCCATCGCACAAAGGACTGCCACCACAAGGAAGGCCGTCCCACGAGACTACCACCACGAGGACCACCTGGTCGCGACCTCCCCCTCCGGGAGCCCTCCGGAAGCAATTGCTGGACGCATCGCTCAAAAAACCGCGCCTTCCTCCCCAGAAGCTTCTTTTTTATAACTTTCCCCGCTGGGTTTCGGGAAATGGAAAACACTCCTTCGCGAAATCTTTACGCCCACCTTCATGAGTCCACGTCTCGTCTTCACCTCCTCAACATTTATCCGAAGCGTTATCACGAGATTCGTTCCGTCTTCCACGGATTTGCAACGGACGGAGCCGTCGTTGTTCCGACCCCTCCCTCTGCCCCATTCTTATGGGAGACCAACGCCTTTGTCGAAAGGGAGGAGCGAAGGATTGGGGGTCAAAGGTCGACCCGTCCGCAAGGGCATCAAACCATTGTCGTCTTTTTGACGCAGGAATCTGCCACGGAGGCCGTTCTTCTTTTATTTTTTTTGAAGCGTGCCTTTGTCATCCATCCATCCCGTTTATTCATGAAGAAATACCCTTTTTTGCCGTTCTTTCGGCAGAAAAATTGCCTTCAGAAGAAGATGCTCCTCCCCTTTTCGTGTCTGCAAAAAAGTTTCCGAGAGAGGGAGTGAATCGAAGATGATGCAAGGCAGTTCGCCTTACGCTATTCACCCACTGTGCAGTCCCTTTTTTTTTGCTCGAGCCCGAAAATGATCTTCTTTTGTCTCTTTGCGATTTGAAATGTCTGACTCATCCGATGAGACTTCGGAAGTTGATGTTTTAAGCATAGGTTTTTGACAAAAACTAAATGGAAATATTTTGAGATTTCCTACCTTTTATTTTTGAAGATATTATATTAGTGTGGGAATAAAGAAAGCTGTAAGTATGGTTTTATATACCAAGCAAGTCTACCGTATTGAACTCCAGTTAGAGTGATCTATGAGTTATAATAAGACGTAATTGGGAATTTTCAATCAGCTTCTTTACCAGTTAAAATTATTCGAACAAGACTGAAGAATGTAGTGGTACTAGGAATAATTTTCAGTCTTTAAAAGTGTTTTAATAAAAAGATTCTACGAGTGTTATCAGGCAAGTTTGCAACGCTAACTCTAGTGAGTGAAGTTTTAAAATTACCTTATTTCAATTTAAAGTCTTGAATTCAAATAAGGCAATTTTAATTTATAAGAGCGGGTACTTCCCGAATTAATTCTGATTACAAAGACAATTGGTCCAAATTCGGCCGTGAAATTTCTCAAGGTTCTTGAAAGTCATTCCGTTTTTATGGGAAGGAGGAGTGGAGCTTAATTCCATTTTCCATGATGTATCCTTGTTAAAATGAAAGTTTGGTATACGATGTTGATGAGAGTCAGTATAGGAGTATACCAAACATTTGACTATATTAGGCTTAGAAAAAAAATTTTGGGCCTCCTTCCAGAATGAAGTAGCTACGTGATGGTTGTCAAATATGTTTGATAGATTAAAAACGAAATAAATTTATTTTATATGCATTGATTTGATGAGATGAACGAAAATAATTGAGTCCTGTATTTATTCTTATGGAATCCGATATATTAGATAGCCATAAACTTTTAGGTTTATACAATTTTTAAACAGAAAGTATTACAAAAGCTCTAGCTATTGATTCTTTTCTTTTCTTCTTTTTAGAATATTACACACCTAGCTACATGTCTATCCACTACTTCTTGACTCTACGAAGCTGCTAAAATGAAAAGGTAACTTTGCAATATGAAATCAAAAATCTATTGATCTATTGCGTTAAACAAGAATGAAAAAATACCTAATCTCATCCTTTCCGTAAGCAGCAGTAGCAAGTCAGTGTTATCTCTTGCTAACGCTTTGGACACACATAAAAAATAGATATTTGTCCTAAACACGGTAACAAAAACGCTTTATGGCTAATTTCAACACTAGGGAAATAAATTTCAAAAAGACATCGATATAAAAAACGCTTCTAGCAGTTCGCTTCCTACAAATGTGCTAAAAGACATGGAAGAGCGTAAAAGAAAAAAAATAAAAAACCCTTCTTCAATCACCGTCATAAGTACGTCAACACACCCATGGAGAGATATTTGCGCGGGTGGAATTTTGATTCCTCGCACAATGATGCGTATTTCTCGGATCCCGTCACGCTCAGTTCCTCATCGCTTTCCGATAGACCTTTGCATTTTTCACCTCCTCAACAGCCGGGAGAGGTCTGCGGGACCGTTACGTGGTTTTTCCATCTCCTATCGTGCTCTTTCGGCCATTTAATTCACTGAGTTTCAACAATGCTCGACTTCACCTAGCATTCGCAATTATATACCTCTTCGAATCGCCTCCCACTGTCGTGTCCGCAGCCTGCCCCATTACGAAAATGAGGGACGCGATGGGAAACCTGGCTTTTGAATGGGGTTACCACTCCGGTAATTCCTCGAGTAATTCGCGACGAGGGGCTGTCGGGGAACAAATTAAAGTGGCGTTTTTTGCCGAGGGAACTCCAAGAGGGAATTGGATCCCGTCCGATCTTACATGATAAACGCGTGCGATCAAATGCGGCCCACCCACAGACGGCCGGTCTGGTTTTCGAGTCTGCACAGATTGTCCTTTTTGCCCACCGATTGCGATCGCCTCTGTCGCGGACGGGAATTCCGAGATGGGGAAAGGTTGCTAAACGCATTGTCGCGTTCAGATGGACGCGATTGGCCTCTGGCGAGTCGAACCCCCGATGACGTGTTTGGGAGCGATTTAAAATACGGCCGTGAAACTGTGATAAACATTGGATTCAGTGCAGTTCCTTATCTCGGGTGGAGAATGGTACTTTCAATTATTGGCGTGGTTAGGAAAGGTTGGAAAAAATATGTTATTACAGTTTGATTTAAAATTTTCCAGAATGAAATTGAAGGTCTTCACTTAGGAAAATTGATAATTATTTTGAAATTTTAGTACGCCTTTTTCAAAAAGTTTTTCTCTGGTAAGTTTCGTTGATGGTTTCTAAGTAAGAATAATAAAAATACTACTCATTCATCTCTATGTAGAGCTTAATTAAGGATAGTAAAGATACAATATACGACCCCAGATTCTTTGGCACCTCTAACACTTTCCCTTGAATCTAAATAGAAAACTACTACAAAAAATCAAGCGAATTTTATCTCAGTGAATGTGCTATTCCCTCTCAGATTTTGAAACGCTTTTCCTTTCATAGATAATATCTGTTAGCCACGAGAAGGTGCGCGATAGAATTCCATTCATAGTTCCATAGAGCAATATATTGGTTCCATTCACCGATAGAAGTACCGATCGAAGTCGCTTTTTTACCGATAACCTCTCTTGGACACAAAAGGAAACCATTAGCCCTAGTTGAATGACATGCGTCACTTATCAACGACCATTTTGAGTTTGATGGCAGCGACAGCGTTCTTTCGCTCAACTTTGGGCTGACTCATAGCCGGACCCCGGGAGCTACAGAAATACACGGAAGGCAAAGAATGCGTACGGGAATATGAAGAAGAAGGTTTTACGAAAAACATCTTTGGAAGAGCGATTACATTTTTATCGAATATACGTTTTACTTTAATATACGTTTACAACTTTGCGAATTATAGAATTAACAGCTTGGGCAGTAACTTCGTGGTATGGATCCATTCTTATGCAAGAGTCGAAACTATGGTCGTATCCCAAAAATAAATCTATGTTGCTGAAAAAATTTGTATTCACCTTTATCTCCTCGGGAATGATGTTTAATAATTATAACGATAGTAACTTTCAAAGTCTCTCATAGCAATTTCTCTTTTTATCATAGTTTTTTCCCTTCATCATAATCCCTCCAGTACGTAAAATAACATCAGACAGATTAGAATGAAAACGTCGAGTTATTGTTCTAATAATTAAATTCTATTCCATTCATACTATTAATTAAATTTTTATGTTGTTCTCAATAATCCTTGCTTATATATTTCCCGAGTATTATTATATACTCCGTATATTACATAATATACCACGACCTTACAGACAGATGATGTTACGATCCACACAAGAATTTAGTCAAAGAAAATAATTAAAAAGCAAAAAAAATACGAGGACTTTTAAAAAGGCCGACATTGAATAACGTACAACAATAAAAAAGCTGAAAAGAAGAGAAAATTTTCCTCTCGCGAAGTGTTAAGTGGATTCAAAATTGCTTATCCGTTTCCATACTTATGAAAGTTCGGAAATTTATACGGCTCGGGTTGAATTCCATTTTAGCAGGTGCACGCAGGAAAATTCTATAGAAAGATAAAGTGGGTCATGTAAGGAAAGGTTACTTAACGTCACCTCCCCGTCCAGGGAAGGGATGAAGGCAAAATGCCTCGACAGGCAAGAAAGAGGCGATTTTTCAAGAAGAACCCACGCTCATTAAATGTAGATTTTTTATCGAGAAAAAGAAGTTGGCTCATCACACTTTCGATGAGAAAAAGTCAAAAGAGTGATTTTTTACGAAATGAGCGAGGGCTCAAAGGATATGAGAGATTTATGGATTTATAACAACGTCCTCTGGGAGTCTGTGAAAGGATCTCACATTTTGCTGGTGATGTATACGTACATTTTACGATAAAGAATCGAGTGATAAAATAACGATCGCGAATTTCAAGGTTAGAATTAATAGTGATTATTGTTAGGAGAGTAATGGAATCGCATTTAAATAAAATATAAATAACGAATATGTCAATAAATTTACAGAAGGGAAGCCATTTGAAAGGCAATTCCTTAGCTATGGAAATAATTTGAAAAGTCATAATAGATTAAACAATTTAGTTGAATATAGTTACTGAAAATTAGACACTGACTTCTAGATTTTTTGCAATTAATATACCTTTTTATCAGTATACATATCTGTAAAAATAGACATATAATTGAAATGTTAAATTCAAATAATTTTCTAAAATTCTATCTATTGCGAAAAAAATTACGTCTTTACCTTTATTACAATAATAGCAAAAGCTTTAAATATTAACATCCTTTAGGGATTGGGTAGAGAACTTTTTATTGGCAGATATTCCGTTGTAACCCCCCGTGCCCTCACAATGCTTACCTTAACGTCTCAACTGTTAAATTTTATGATCGTAGTTACCGCAATACTGTGGTTAAGAAGCATTAAAAACAGACATCGTAACAGTTTCTTGTAGCCGAATAGGCACGAACTAAATCCTATTTGCGGCCACATTGCGGTGTTTCCGCTGTATTTGCGTGTTCGTAAACATATAATATATTATTAATAATCATGTCGTATGGTATAAATGAACGAAGACGATGTATAATAGATCCGAACTTTTACAATTTTATAATTAATTTTGAAACGAATCCGTTGGAAAATATTTTTAAAATAATGAATCATGATTAAGATATGGAACGAAATTTAAGATAAAATGCAGACTGGAGCGTAGGATAAGTTTTGAGAACTGAAATATTATTATTAGATTATAAAGTTAAGGGAGATATAAAAAATGCATGAAAAAGTGCGTGCATACAACTAAATTTATGGTATTATGCTAAGATGGCGAAGTGGAGGAATTTTTCGATATCGATATTTTCGATTTCGGTAGAAATACTCGTACAAAAATGGATCCTTCTACTTTTCGTTAATAAGGAACATCAGACTGATGAGTTAATAAACATCGAATATTACCATGCAGAATCGGTAGGAATTTACCGATGGATATATTGGATGACAACATCCATTTTAGTAACGACATAATCTATAAGAGATTATTTGACAATGTCCGTTCTATGAACTAACACAAAAGTAAAATATTTAAGTATTCACCGAATCATATTTCATTATGCAATTACTCGCAAACTCAGCATTTAAAATTAATAACTGATAAAAGGCAGCTTAAAGTGAACACAGCCCCTTCGAGGAACATATTGTCCTTTTGGAGAGCAAGGTTGACCAGATCGTTTAGTAAACTCGCAAACCTCAAGTCAGTAATTTACAATGTGTGATGGTTATCGCATTCAACACATTAGAGAGAAAAGGCTTTTGCCGTCACTAGCCGCAGGTGTCGAGGAAAAGTTTTTTTAAGAGTAAAATGAAGACTTTTAATAGCTGGATTCCGCACAATTATTCTTAATTCTTTTAATAAGATTGTACGAGCATTAGCAGAGAATGTACTGGAGCTCATAAAGAAAAGCGGCTTCAAGCTGCCGTTTAGTACAGCTTCGATGTGGAAGGCCGCCGTAAGTCTGCTAAAGTGCGATGCTTACTGATTTGCGAGAAGATAAAATTTTTCGTTAGGTAAATATTAAAATTGATGTATACTCGAAGATAAATGCCTAAAGTACTAAAGGGTGAGCCTCTATAGATAAATTTTACGGAAGAAGATTTAAAATATACGTATTATTCTCAGGATAACTGACTCTAAGGATAAATAGTCGGGAATTCACATGGGAAATATTCTAAGAATTTTAACTGAATGTACGCAAAGATGGAATGTTTATCCTACAGTGAATGCTGGAATTTTTCAACCAATGTATCATTTTGAAAATTCAGTGAGAACCACCTGAAAGCATACGACTAGATAATAAATTTCTTCAGTTTATGTGTATGAAACTTGTACGTTTGAAGTTAAAGTACGTCACATAAGTACTTCAAGAATCATCATTTTGAGGAATGGTTTTATGAAAATGAACAAACAAATTCATATCAAAATTTCCACAAATAACAACTATTAATAAAATGCGTGGATATTTTTTTATCATAACAATTATCAGTAGATACAAATGTTTACGTAATCACGTAATAGAAATAACATGATGATTCCATTAATAGGTACAAATGGTTACGTAATGGAAACAGTATTAAATAATCGTCAGTAAGTAGACACTCAATACATAAAAATACGAGAAGAAACTCAATCAAACATTTCCATTAACACATGCTAAGCAGCACTTCCCTCCTTCCACCCCACACTTCTCAGCCTCCCATTGGAATGGTTATGATTCGTTTGGGTGAGTGACAGGATTGAGTAACTGTTCATGAACTACATTCCATCCTCTTCAACGTTAGAGACCGATGTGTGCAGACAGCTAGACGGAAGCCGTAGTGTAGTATGTGCGTACCATTAACCCGCGTCTTTACTCACAGTTTCTGCGCCTTAGTAGACTGCCGTTTTCATGTCTTCTCCGAGAAAGGTCACGGCCTATTTGTTCCTCGTCGCAACCATAGGTTATCGAAGATGAATTCGACATATTTCACGTGTCGGAGGATCGAGATTTTTCCAAACAATTACGTTCTTCCGTCGGCCTGGGAACGCAGCCCTTGATTTCGGTGTTTACATCGAGTAAAAAAAACTCGTTATAAGATGTAACACCCCACCTCCTTCGTGACCTTTATGGTGACCCCGACGGCCATCTATCCTCTTCGAAGTCACGAAATGCTAGATCCTACCAATTGCCCTTCCTTCCCTCCCCACACTACTCAATCTTTCTCCATTTACCTCCTTCATTGCCTCCTCCTTATCTTCACTATGGCCTACGCCAACGATGCCCGACCTCTAAGGCTCGTATTTCATGCAGGTTATCTACGATGGCTACGGAACTGAGCTATAAAACTGGGTTACAATGAAACCAAAATACTTTAGACGCAAGCAGAAACAAGTTTGAAGTGTGAATTTGAGGTGAACTTAACTCACACCAATAACAATCACTAGAGGTTATACTGATCATATAATTATCTTAGAACATCGATACAGAATCAACAATGCCAGACAAAGTATTTGTCTCGTTAATTTGCGAAGTATTTAAATTTCGTGCAATAATTTGGACAATGATTCAATTATAAAAGAACAAACTATGTTAAACAACAATTAAATGCCAGTCAATATAATAAACACGGTTATATGGTGACAAAATATAACCGTATGTAGTTCTTTCTCGACAGAACGAATTCAGGAGCGAATTAGGCGGAAGTTTCTAATTAAGATATTAAAATATTAACTACGATTTCAGATATAACAAGGTAACCAAGTACGAGTTCCTCGGTTTTGTAATATATATCCATGTTGCAATCGAATTGTTCCATCATGAACATGATATCGAAGAATCATTTCAAATACTATTGTGACGATATTTTGCAGCCATGGTCCGAATATGAAAGTATTTGCAGAACTTATGGATAAAGTGCTTGTTTCCTTCATCATTACTTTACAGTTTTTTGAGTATGAAATCAGAAAGGACTGTAATAAAATCCTACTTAAAATTCTTCCTTCTTATAATTTACTAATTTTACCGGTATTAATAACAAACTAGAAATGATGAAGATACTTGGAGAGAAATTAACCAGGAAATATTGCAAAATCACCCTTTCACCTTGCAAAATATCTAGATCCTTTCCTGCCTGATAGCATAAAGATAGATGTAAAGGTTTCGAAGATGACTCATCGGTTCCAGAAGGTGAATATACAAACTAATAGGATTTACCCTTTCTGAAAAGCATTTTAGGAATGTGCAAAAACCATTCGTAAAACACGAAGAATTATTTTCTCTTAATTTTCCTGTTTCGTATCCCTTTTACGGATAATAACATACTCATCCTTCACAACATAAAACTCTTCCTTGACAACCGGAGAAAATAAATTTTAAAACATTTCCACTCGACTGCGTCCCTTTCTTTTCTCCCGCGAATATTACATTCTCTTCCAATACGATTCGGAATATTCGCTTTTCTTTTTTTTCATCACGATCCTCGCCTTTATTTCCAATCGGTTTTTTCTTTTCCTTCGAACCTTCAATTACCACTTCTGAACTTTGTCCCAACAACGGAGGTCAGGCATTAGCTTCGGATCAAACGCTGAGTTGATTTCTGTGGAAGTGAATTACAACTCTTTTGCTATTATACTCCTCTTAATTTACCACCTCCGGGGGATAATTATAGTGTTTCACGCATCCGTCTTCCGTTATCTAAAAGTCTAGCAGGAACTCATCTGGTAGGCGAGGCCCTCAATCCCCTACGCGTCCGCTAATCGGTTCTCAGGCGAGATATGAAAATATTGACATTAATTGGATTATCCTTAATTGCATCGTGTATCTTCCCCTGCGTTAGCTTTCGTGATGGAAACATTAAGTGATAGCATCGTAAACACAACGAACGAGAATAGAAGAAGAAATTTAAGAGAAGGTGTTTGATGATTTGAAGTTTTTTCCTCACTATCCTCACAAATTGGTAGTCTATGTATGTGGAGTTTATATAAATTCTATTGTATTTGGGATCACTTTGTGGAATGATATTTTCTCTATACAAATCATTGTGACATTGTTTTCAATGAGGATCTGATGATTACCTGCGTGAGAAATAATCGTTCGTTTGTAGAGGAAACTTAAAATGTATGTTCGTTTTACTTGCTTCGATTAATTCAATTTTTGACATTATTACCCATTTCATATGATATCATCATACATTACCTCTGCCTTCTACATATACTCTTCGGTTTTTAGATGTCTAGGAATAAAAGTACAATGTATATGTTTACTAGGTGGTGTAGTATATATTGTCTACAAAATAATTATTGAACAAACTGTAAGTTTGTGCCTGCATTTATGTATAAATTCCACCAGATTTCCCCAGAAAATGTAAATTACGTTTGACTTCCAGAGCCGTAATTGAAATAGATTTTACGCTTGTTAAACGAACCGCGTATTTTATGATCAAAATCATAATCAATACATTTTCATTGTCAATTTTCGTATTTGGTTCCCATTTTTGACTTCTAGCCCTTGAATTTATATATATTTACGCTAGTTAAGAGAATCTCATTAAAATTAAATCACGATCTTTGAACACTCGTGTTGAAGAAAATATTTCATTGATCAATTAAGCGGAAGGCGAGAAAGAACAAATCAAATGAAAAAATTCCTCCTGATGGCCAAAACTTCTCCTTGTACACAAAGAAACTATGTAATAAAAGTTCAAAACTATAAAAAATATAATAACTCCGGATGTAAGCACCATTTTCCCCAAGCAACCATCAGCAAGGACAATTTCCCTTCACGCCAGCTTCCACAAGAGTGTATTGCTCCTCTCCGTACTAGCAACATTGTTCCACCGCACTTAAATTTCACTCAGGATGAAATTACCGTCGAGGACCCCCGGAACCGTTCCAGAACCATTCCGGACTGAGGACGGTCATCGAATCTACAGTTTCAGAGCAGCAAATATAGTTTGGCAAACGATCAGGACAGCCGTAAAAATTTTTCGTATCGCCATCCTCGTTTTCAGCATCTCAAATTTTACGCTCCCGAGCTTGTTCACTTGGACACGAGACGTCTAAGTTCCTTCGAAACATCATCTCCAAAATGATCGGGATGTCTTAGCAGCTCGTTACTTTTTCGTACGCCGGACCTTTCCCGGAAAACGTGGTAGGATCGGTTCCGCTACATTTTACGAGCCACACTCGTCGCCTATGACACGGTCCCAGATGCTTCACGCGCAATTACTCCCTCTGCGGAGGGGAAAGGGAAACATCGATCCCGCACTTTATTACGACGGCGAATGCTCGTGAGAACGTAATGTTCTTCGAACCCGAAAAGGTATTGCAGGAGGGCGCATGATTCGAAAATCGGAAACGAATGCCTGGTATTAATGCGCGGGGATCGAAGCGCCACGCCCCCTTGACGTCTGAATTTTTACGGCGCCCCTTCCGACTTCAACCTTTAAATGCGCGGATAACCCACTCGGGTGAAAAGAATTGATTTTTACCTTCGGATACGTACCACGAAAGTGGAATAAGAGGCCGTAAGGGAAGGGGTTCGGAGGTAAACCTTGGCTGGGAACCTGTTCCGGGGCGGCAATTACCTATCCCCCACTCCAGCGTGATTTCCAATTGACTACCCGCCCCCATCCAGCGCGTAATTGCCGAGCTCTGTGGCCCCATCTCCGGAACCCTTTGGAGGATCCCTCCCCCGCACTCTCATTCATTTGTGGAAGGCAAACGAGTGTATCCCTACGTCCCCTTCCAAGCGATCATCTTCCCCGCCCACGCACGCCTAACCATCCACTTGCCCTCCGCATAGTTTTCCACGATCCTAGAATTCTGATCTCTTCTCTCTTATTCTCTGGTGTACTCTTCCACGTTCTCTCCACTTTTAATATACGATAAGGGATGAAGAGTTTGTGTTTCGCGTTCGCGAACCTATGTTTTCTCACGCTACGACTTTGAAAGTTATCTTTCCCGAGATCCGCTCGAATAATTTTGCCCGTAATTTCTCTCGTATTCTTTATGAAAGGATTCCTTTTTTTTGCGGCTCTAACTCGCTCGTTAACTGGAGTATTAAGACTCGTACGTTTTCCATTTTAGCGTTAAAGAGACTCCTTTTAAGTAAAGTAAAAATTCCTTTTTGAGAGATATTAAAGTAATATTAAAGGTGCGTAAATTAAGAAAGTAAAGACTTTCATTTAAGACAACTCGAGGATCTGTAAACACTGTAAAGATGTAACCCAAGTATTTATTTACTCTTACGCGAACTTATAAGTATCGGCTTTTTTTGGTATCCTTCATTATGAACTCCTAATACTCTTAAAACTCCATTTAAAAATGGAAGAGGTACGATGAACTGCTTTTAGAATTACAATATAATTTTAAAGGAGAATATAAAATAAGTTCTTTTCCATAATTATGCCTTTTATGGAATTTCCAGAATCAGTAATATCATCATCAACTTTTACGATCTTCGAGTTACTTAATCATTGAAAAGTTTTACATTAACATCGAATTGGACTGCATTGTTTTTGCTGTACTCAAGCATTTTTTATTTAAAATGTTTTCAACTTCCAGATATTTATCATTTCAATATTTAACAACTATAAAATATGAGAAACGATATTTTGAAAATACTTCTGAGATCCTTAACAGCTAATACTAGACTACAGTTCTGCAAGACCAAAATCAAAGAAATGTTGGATTTGGAAACGAATTTAACGATCAGTTCGTAATTGATTTTAATTTTTGTGAGCTTCATATAGCTGGAAAATATATTTATACTTTTTAATGAATAAAATAGACATTTTCATAACTCTATTAGTATTTACAAGAGTCCGTATGGAATGCCAAATGAATAGCATTTGACTAAGTAATCAAACCAATTAAAGATAAAAATATAAGTGAATATGCAACTGGCTGGAGCTACTATTACTAGACTCAAGGTTAGCATATCGATTAATATTACGACATTCTGACGCATAATTCGAATAGGATATCACGTAATACTGCAACAGAACGTCGAGAGCATAACAACCCACGAAATATTCAGTATATATTTAGATGAGGCACAGCCCGCTAATTCTGGGAACAAACACCGCGAGAGACCAACTTGACTTGAAAAATGGCTCAATTGGGAACTCATTCCCTTCCTTATCTTTGGCGGAGCGAATCCTCCTTTTCCCCAACCACTCCCCTTCACTCCCACGCCTTCATTTTCGCCCGTCCGATTCCTTCCCTTTTCAAAACCAGTCCTTTTTTTTAAAAAAAACCTCTCCCCGTTTTCTCACCCGACCCTCGTTGTTTCACGGCAGAATTTGTGTCTTACTTAGCGTCCGATATTTTTTCTCCTCGTCATTCTTTTTTCCCAAAGGATTAATAAAGCCGCGCGAAGCTTTTTAAAAAAATAATGAACGCTCCTCGAAGACGAGGTGCTTTTAAAGGGCCCCTCCTTCGCTAATAAAATTATTGCCAAAACCCGGTCGTTTCCCCAGGAACGAGTTATGCAAATCTTTCACTGGATCATCTTTCACAAATATGCTTTCGTTCTCTTAAGCGAAATGAAACGGTCGCGGATCCGAACGGCAGATGTTTTTTTTCTCCGAAATGAGAATTGGTTTGGGGTTTTTTTGCCTTCGCCCTACCGTTTGTGCGGCAAACAGTTTTTTCCCACGCATGGTCCCTCGTTTTCGCCGAGGTATTAAAAGGTTCCCCTTTTAACCCCGTCAAAAACAAATTTTCCCAATGGACGTGAGAGATATTTGAAAGATGACCTACGGCCTCGGAGTAGAGATTTCCATTCGCATTTCTTTTCCCGAGCTCTCTTCCACTAAAATCCTTCCGTTATCTACTCTTTATGAGCACGATATAACCATTCTGACCTCATAATCAACTTTTATTTTCTCTTCGTAATCATAATCAACTCATAATTTAAAGTAGGCTGGTTTCTACGTGAAGAAACTCCTAGAAATACTTCTAATTCCATCATAGGAATCTTTTTATCATAGGAACCAAGATATGCTATAACCTCTAATTGTCGATGAGTAGTATACTATGGTCCTGTAGGAAGGGTTTTTGCTTTTCTTTACGTAAGTATTCATGATCACCACTGGCAATGATGCAATCATAACACTATTCATGTAAATGAAAGTAAATAATAATTTTCTTTAAATTAACCCAAGACACTTTCGAAAACTTTTAAATTTAACACTCAAAATTAATCAATCACTTCTTATAGTTTTGATGGAAAATTAAAGTGAAATAATGCTAACGTTTTATGAATCCATAAAGTTGAATCTTAGCAAACTAAATGGAACTCCAAGAAATCTGTTTAATTATAATTAAAATTCGCAGTTGCTGGAGATTTTACAATGAAACCCTTAATGATAAAAGGAGAACATTTGCTTTTCACAATGAACATTTCATTTTAAAGTTAAAATTTCAATCTCTCAATTGGACATTGATATTGGAGACTTCTTCTGATATGACAAGATGATTATTTTGTGCAAAATGAAATATATTTCCTAGATATCCTCGAAAATAATTTGTATTCCTACTGCTGTAATACATATGGAAATATGTATACAAACCAGTTAAAAATACTGTATATTATATAAAATTTAAGAATAAACTAACTAAGATATTTAATTGCTTTAAACGTTCTCGACCTTGGCTCATAGATTCGTAGAAGAAAGAAGCAATCAACGAAAAACTATCCAACGCCACTCCAATTCCAATTGAAGCATTCATTCGTAAGAAACTTTCATGGAAACTTGGCCGCGTAATCTCCTACTCGAGTTGCACGCATTTCCAGTCGAGCATATAATTCCATAATACCATGAAGGTGTACTGAAAGCTTAATAATGGTAGAGGAAAAATAATATCAGCCCTTTTCAAAACACTTGTTTAAGCATAAGGGAGTTTACTTAATTTTGCTGACGATACGTTAAAGAGAACTTCATTAAGATGATTAGGCAAGTAAGCGTACTAAAGAAAACTGAGCATTTACGCCAAGAATCCCTTTCGATCTTATAGCGAGTAGAGATGGCCAGTGCTTGTTTGCTTTATCGACAGAGGAAATTGATGATTGTAGCTTTAAAATGGTTTGCTGTTAGTCAATCTAATATCTTTCACATACACTCCAGCATGTTATGCTTTCCAAATGAGTAACTAATGGTGATTTACCCTATAGAAATTTATCGAAATATCATTTATGATTGTAATACATACGAAGCTTAATTCCTCCATAAGATTTTATGACGCTGTGCACTGCAGGTCAATGATTTCTTCGACGAACAGATTACGCTGTCACAATATTAAGAAGTGAAGATTTCATGGATTCTCCCATTAATTAAAAGTGTGCATGACAGCTTTGTATTGATGTAAATTGAAATAAGTTTTTTATTGGCATATTACACCCCTATGAATAACAATATCATCAGAGTAATTTATAGTATGATCAATTTTCGGTTAATTACCTACGCACAGTATTATTGGGATCATTAAAGAAGATGAAAGATGTCTGTGCCTTTTAAATCTATGTTGATGTCTGAGAAAGGATTACTTAGGCCTTTCAATAATATGTAAGTTAATGTGCGATTAATATGAGATCAATGCACTGGAACCAATAAAATTAATAATTCATATTTTGAGCATCTTCATTAACAAAATTTTAGGAGAGGCTTTATTGCTGGTTTCAAATTAGGATAGAATTTTTTGTAATTAACTCATATTACGTGAAATATTGTAAAGTAATCTATATTTTTTATAATGAATCAGCGAGTGTATCTTAAATGCTTCTGGATATCGTAAAGGAATTGTTATGGGATAGGAGATTTAAGAAAAGAAATATTAAATAATTTGTTTAATTAGGGAAAGGATTTATACTAAAGATATTTCCGGATTTCAGCGCTAACCTTGTTATATTTAACGCTTAGATGATGCGATTAGAATAATAGGGTACTCATACAAATGTGGATGAACTCATTCCTTGTAAATGTATGGATCACTCGCTTATCCTTTATAGGCTCCTGATATAACAAAGTATCTATGCATGCTCATGAGATGTTGGTATCAACAACTTCGCGCATTCTCTCTAGATAAGTAGACGTTTCTCTACGACTCGTAATTCCTATGCGATAGGGCAATATCACATCGTGACTCGTGTGTTTTAATGGGCTTTTCTTGAAAGACTGTACTTCCCCGAGAGTTTGTTTCAGACACGTCGTGCATCTTTGTTCTAGTAAGATCTTATTCTTCCGCTGCAAGACGTTAGTAACCCAACACCTGACCATGAACTCGCGTTCCCCGCCCTCCATCCATTCCGATTCGGTAACACCCACCGCAAACCTTCGCCGCCAACTCAATCTAGTACTCTTTCTTCCGCACCGATAACTCTCATCTCTCCACATATCTCTTCATTTCTTCGCGCCGATAAACATTCTACGGGTAATCACGAAGGATTACTTAATACCTCTGGTGACGTTTATTGCACCCACAGAGTTGGATGATAGAAAGGACAGCATTCTGCGGGATTTCTCTCACATAACGTCAATAGTAAGCCTTTAATTTTATGCTTCTATTTCCTTGATATCGCATGTATTTGATAAATAGATAAAATAATGAAATACGAAATGAAATCGATTTACTACAAATAACTCCATGCAGAAGTAGATTATAATTTTTTCTGTAATTGTCAAGATAATTTTGAGTTATCAAAGCAATGGAGAAATACAATGCTATTTCGACAAGAAGACTTTGTTTCAGCCGATATTTTCCCATACTAATTTTTTCAAATACATTATAGATAAGCTCAAGATGTTTTAGTCTAATATTGTGGAAAGCCACCCAAGAAAATTATAGGGCGTACTTGGTATTTTCCACAGCTTTTTAAACAAAGTACACTCTTGATTTATTTTACGCTAAAGACACTGAATAAGTGATAAAATAAAACAAAAATTAAAGTGTAAATGGTGTATCTGTGATAGTGTAAACTGGAGACTTGTCTTGATTGAAACAACTATGACTAATACTTTAAGTTTTCCCTATTTAATAAAAGGATCGTACCATAAAAGAGATGTGATTCTTTGCAGACTACACAAGTGGAAATAAAAATACTATGGTCACATATTAAGAAAAGGGCACTATAATAGGACGCAATGCATGTTAAAAACAAGGTTTTACACCATATTTTATTCACCGTAATTTTGGCCCGGAAAAGCAAGCAAGAGCTTTACACTTACGCATGATACACAGACCCGTTATAGATCCATTGAGTACCGTATATATATCTCAATAAAACGGTTTCGTTAATCTCATAAAAAATTCCGGCAACGTAAGGGACTGGAAGATCCCTCATCAACAACTTTCGCTTATTAATTCCTCCAGAAAACGACATCGACATTCCAAAATAAACCAATACAGTAACATGCATTCCTTACCTTTGTCGATGGGGTCCTCGGGGTCTCCGGCCTCCCCCTCCTTGTTGGAAGTGTCCTCCGCCACGGCCTCCTCCAGCACCTTCTTCACCTCCTTCCACTTCTTCTGCCCGCAGAAGTAGTCCTCCCTTATTCTGTAATGGAGAAGGAACCTCTCCTGGAATCGGATGATTTCCAGGATTCGCCTCCTGCCCTCCGCATCGCCGCACATCTCCCCGTGGTCTTCTGATCCCGTCAGCTCCGTCACGCACGATGAAAGTGTCTCCAGCGTCACCCTACCGGAATCCGCGGAAGTGCTGCTGTCGCCCCCGTCAGATTTACTCGCATCCTTCACCTCGTCACCTGAACGCAATCCCTTGAGGTTCTCCAACAGCAAGAGCGTCTTTTTGCGCTGCCTGAGGACGTCGAACGCGGTTTTCGGTTTCAGCCCGTTTTTTCTACGAGACCCGCACCTCTGAACCTCCTCCTTAACCTTCTTCGCACAATCCTTTTCACTACCCTTTTCAATTACTTTCACCCCGGAATTCCCCTCCGTGAACTCCGTTTTGGCAGTACCTTTCGGAGGCGTTGGCTGTCGACCCTCTCTCCCTCCCTTACCGTCACCGTATAAATCTCGCGTATCGACGGATTTTGCCGAAACGTCCGAGCGCCTTCCCTCCTCCGGAACGCCGTTTCCGCTTCTGGAGGAGGGGATCGAAGAGGACAGTCCCTCCCCCGCACTCCTCCTGCCCGTTTCCACAAAAGGAGTCCCCGCCTCTCCTCCGATGTTCGCCTCCAATTCCTCAACGCCTATCGGCATTCGGCAATCTAAAGCCTCGACCGCGCTCCTCTCTTCTTTCCTCAATCCGTTCCCCGTCCACTTCGCTTTCTCCGTTATGCCCATCCGCGAAATTTTGATCTCCACCCCTCCCTTTGATTTGTCACCCTGGCTCTTCCCTACATCTACTTTAGAAACCGCAGTCGACTTATTTGTGGGAACGTTACGGGTCGCCAGCGGAAAGGGTTTCCCATTGCGGACGATTCCGTTCCCCCGGATGACGGATCCTCCAGCGAACCTTCCGAAGCACACCATTAGACCTCCGTTAATTTTCCCCCGCGTCCACTGCTTCCCTCCACCCCTTCCTCCTAAGTCCCATCCATCATTTCTCTTCTTCTCCGGGATGCCTATGGCCGTCGCCGGGACCTTCCCTTCGATCGCATTCCTGTGCCAGGCGTTGAAGTCTCCGTTGGTGTCGCCGCGCCCGACGACCCTTCCTGCCTTCCCGCGTCCCACCACCGACTCCAGGGCGCTCTCCAGTCCATTCCTACCCAAACACTCTTCCTTTTTCCATAAGGATTCTCGAGACTGGGATTCCATCTCCTGGGCTTTTGTCTTCAGCAGCCACTCCTCCACTATCCTCCCTCCCTCCCACCAATCGGGGCTGGGCTTCATCCTCGTGATTTCGTGTGTTCTTCTCTCTTCCCCCAAACCGCCTTCCGGTTCCTCCCTCTTCGCGTTGGGAATCTCTTTGGTTCGACTCATCCGGAAAAGCTCGGAATTTCTCCCCTCGTCTTCCCTTCCTTTTTCTGCTTCGCCCTCTGGACCACATTGCTTTGTGCTTACTTTTTCTACTGCTCTCTCGGACTTTAGGGTCTCCACGAGGCCTCTCACAGTGCCCCCCTCGTACGTTTCGTCTGCTAAAAGGATGAGACCTGAAGACATCTCTCATACTGGATCTCAGTCTTCTGTCGCCGCTTGCCTTCTCACTCCCAAGACTTTTAGCCACCCTACTTAAGTTAAGATTCAATTGCACTAGACATTCTATTATTCCTTTAAGCTCTCGATAAAGACATAGGGGTTGTTGGCGGAGTGTTATTTTAAATTAGTCTGTGCTTTGGTTTTTACGAAGAATAATTTATTTTTGGCTTTAAAAACTTCGATGAAAAGACTTATTGATCGAAGAATAGAATACCACTGTTTAGTTAAAGTCTGAATACTATAACGCAACGAACATTGAATCTCATTTTAATTAAATTCTAAGCTTTGTTTAAAGAATGATACAGAAGAAATGTTTCTTAGGTAATTCACTATTTTTTAAAAATGTCACTGGTATAGTCAGACTAGAATATCCAAATCTACTATGGTAAATCAACTAAAGATCTTGAACTAACAAATAATTGAACTCTTCTGGTAAATGAAGATATCTTAGAGCCCTAAATAAATAATAAAGCGCTTAAAGCTAATGGATAAGGTCAAAATAACTCGAACGAATTCAATTTGCAATGGGATCAAATTTCCTACACGTAAAGTTTACGGGAAACTGTCGAAACCACTATGCCGTTCCACGATATCGGAGATCCACTGAGTCACACGTAATCTCGAAACCTTCTCGAGATGTATCTCGTGGACGGACGATGATAATCGAAGTCTCTTCCTCGTCCTTACGAACAGTCACATCTTCGAGAGACACCCTTTCCCCACTCCTACCTTTTCGAACACCACAACCTCCTTCATATCTTCCTCGCATCACCTTTTACCCCTTTCCGCGCGGCGACAAAAAAAAAGAAGAACGACGACGCGCGGAGGGAGATCTCGTGGAAGACGAACGAGGCGACGAAGACTCCGGGGACGAAGTGGTAACTCGAGGACTTCTTACACACACGCTCTCGCACGACACGCGTCCCGCGGTTCTTTCACTCTTGAATCTTGCTTTTCGCGTGACGGGGGGCGGGAAGTTTGCTCGTTCAAACCCTCTTCCCTTCCTTTCGTTCCGGTTCCTTCCCGCCAAAGGTAAAAAGAGCCGCTTGTCGTGTCGGGCGGGTCCGCCGAACCACGCGCTTTTCTCACAGGCTTCTCTTCTCCCCTCCCCTCCCCACACCGACCCTTCCCAAGCGGTCCTCCTCTTTCCCTAGCGGAAAAAGCGCTCGACTTTGAGGCGACTCTAATTAATTTTCGCTCTAACGACCGCTCAGAGGATCGCGCGGGACAATCGGATGGATTTAACCGTCTACTCGCACGCACTCCACGTCTTCGCATTCATTACGAGCGCGGATTTCTTCTTGCCCTGTTCGCTCCCAATTTGTACCACTGTCCATTAACGCCTCGGTACGCCGCTTTTAAAAACGAGATGCTTCGACACTTCGACGGAGGATGCTTATGACGTGTTTTTTTTCACACTCTCCTTATTCCAATTCTTGTGCGGTTCTTGTAAAGCACGATCGAGTACGTAATCCGCAAACACTTAAACGTTTCTCCACTCGCTCAAGAGACCGATTAGATCGTAGTTTTTTTTTAATAGTTGCCAAAAAGTCCCTAATGATTTGATTATCTTCTCAAATGAGGACTCACGCTTAGGATGATTAAGGCGCGACTTTAACTCTTCCAAGCGCTATCTTAGGTCGAGAACTATGAGGAAGATGGTCGTTATGATTGTCCGGGACGATAAAAGTTGAACTTCTGGAACATTCTGAAAAAAAATATAAAATGATATTTTGATTTAAGGATAACATTTTTTGTGTGAATTAATAAAACTTTATGTCTCTTATTTTAAATGGTGATCTTATTTTAAGAATTTACAAAAGCCAACTCGGAATTGTCTAGAAACTCTTTGATTCAAGATTACAATATTAATGAAAATACTTGTTGGTCTAAATATATGATATAAAGCAGCAATCTATTGTATGATAATTTTTTATTCTTAGCGATGTTTTCTCGAATCGATGTTCCAAGATAAGAATTCCAGTAAACTATTATGCTGACTAAAGTATTTATTTAAAGCTTACCCATGACGTGTTTAATTAGTTGCATAAACTAAAGAAAGCCATAATTTCTTATTTTTTATACAAATACTGTTCGAATTGAGGTGACAAAAGAAATTTGAACAATTATCCCTAACAAGAAAATGTGAAGCTAATAAGAGGAATAGAAATAATTATCCCTTAAAAAGAGAGTAGGAAAGTACAAAATTCAAAATTAAGGAATAAATTATCTGAATGACAATATTATACTTCATTTATTGTTTTCATCGGTAAAAATTTCAATCCGAAATATTTTTCATCGGTATTATTCTAATGAGATATGAGCTTACAAAGACATATTTTATAATTTACATCTGTGTAATGTAAAACATAAAATATTTCTCAATTTTAGGGAAAGATATTAAGTTAGAAAGGCTCAAACTAAAAAGCAATATAAAAGCTTACGTGGGGATAATATTTTTCTAGTAAATCTAAAGAATTATTGATAAAATATTCGAGAAAATTAAATTTTAAAATTTTCCCTATCTTACTTAGAACAACTGTTCAAAACTTAATCATTTTTTTCCGCGAGTCATCTGCTATTGAAATAACATATTCTAAAAGGTTAAAGATCCGTTTTCAGCTAAAATGTCGTTTTCCACTTATTCTTTCAACAAGCTAATCAGTACTTGTTATCTCAATTGATTGAGAATTCCATTCCACAATGCCGGAAGGTCTTCAGCATCAAATGCTTCAGCAGGATGGTCGCTATCAATCTTGAATACGTAAGGAAATACGTTTTTTAATACCAACCGTCAAAAGTTCAGAATCCCTTGCGCTGGAGAAGTCATTATTTAGCTCAAGAAGTCGCACATGAAAGCAAGTTACGACGCCAGCTGTCAGTGAGAATTGCATCTTTTTGCTCAGATCAAGTCGGAGATTTCTAGAATCTCACGAAGATACGTCACTTTTTTCCCACGCATCTTTCTGCGGATCGGAAGTTCCTCAGAGGCAATCGAAGTTGAACAAGAAGGAAGAATTTCCTATATTGCACTATCAATTGAGGAAACGGAAAAAATAAATTCTCACTTAATACCCTCTCGAGTTCTGCATGTACGGATAATCAATGGTTAAATGATACTGTAAATTTCCTTATCGAGGAAAAAAAACTTAATAAGAAGCATCCTTCAAATTATTGAAAGCTGTAAAATTTATGATAAAATTATAGAAAAACATGCAATTTAGGAAACCTAGTATACCCATATCCCTACTAGAGACAAAAAATGTATTGATTTCATTACTGTAAGCTCGAATCAACACTGTAGGTACAGCCTATTTTCTACAGGGATATTTTCAACGATAAAACACCTTAATATTCGATTTCTAATGAATTAATGCAAAAAATACTACCATATAATCTCCTATCCAATTCATATGTTCTGATGGAGACCAGTGAGCTGTGAATCTATTGATTTGTCTGGTGAATTGACATATATATTCAACAGCTACAGTAAAGTGATTTGCTAATGAATATGAATGACTTTGAGCAGTTCCAATTAGATATATAGATAAATGTAGCATACATTAAATAATAAATGCGAATTATTGTAGGCGGTAGATACCAAATAACGATTTTATGTAATTATAAATATGACGTGCTGACCAGTAAACCAAACCGTTGCGTAAATTAAAATATAATTATATAAATGTAAAATATAATCATAATATATTTCAAATGTCCAAAATTCAAACTTAATTATAAACATCAAATTATCGTGATATAATGTTGTAAAAAAAGGAAACTACAGCATTGTTCATTGGAACCCAAGAATCTACTTTAAACCTCCCGCATCCGCCCATCCATCCGACCTTCATTGGATGCTGAATGTAGCATCTTTCTCCTCAAGACAATGTTTTATCTTTCGCGGTCTCCGAAGTTTCCTTCGATCATATCTATGACTATGCATTCTCTTCCAAGATGCTACTCGATCGAGATCCTCCAACTTATCATCTCCGTACGTTTCCTTGTCCATCCAATTATAACTAACATCTCCACGTTTGCGATCTTATCTCTCTAATTGTTTTCTGCATTCTTATCCATCCGCAAGCTAAAGAATAGTGGATGTATGCCCTTAATCCGAAGCGTTCAAAAAGCCAACGTATGAATCAGACCGCTCGGATTAATAGGGACCACTTCACCGACTTTCTCAGTCAATAATTAACGCAAAAAAGGAATCAAATGTGTAGGATATGCGGAATAATCCAAAGGAAACCGTGTAATTTTGAATTTCCTTTCTTCTCTCAAAGGCTTTCAGCATACGATTTTTCCACTTCCTCCACAAAGGGTTGTTAATTTCTCCCTATGCAGACGCATATCCGTTACGCATACATTTTTTCCTTGATTTCAAATTCAATTTCCTTTTATTTAGCGCCCAGGATGAGTTGAATATCATTTCAATATTAATTCGTCTTTTAGACGCCACCGAGTCAATCAAAATCGACGACGATCGACGTTTTCTTTTTCTGCGATCGCTAATTATTATTCTGATCGAGAATTCATTTCATTTCCTATCGTTTTGTCTTATCAAAATGTTAAGATAAAGTTTCTTACGTACCCAATGATTCAAATCTAAAATACTTATATGTATACTACTATAAAGCTTCCTCGAATCAAACGTTTCCTTTATTCGATTGCTATAGAAACACTTTCAGTTCCGCTGAATGAAATCGTCCCATGATTCGTTCCGAATTCAAATATCCTTCGGCCAAATATGGGAACAGGAAGGGAATAAATTAAGAGCATGCGAGTTGAACACTTTTTCTTCAGAACCCTGATGGTTAGATGAAGAGATTAGACAAGGAGTCGTGATGAATGAGTTGAATCGAGAATAAACGTAGAATAGAAGAAGGCACAGAGAAGTGCTTGGAACTCTCGGTGCAGTTCCTGCAGTAATTGAAATCATGTCCTCGATAAACTTGGAGCGATAAGAACAATAATTTAAAGAGAAATAGATCACCGGAAATTTCTTAAAACTTTACATTTGTGTGGTGTAAAACACGTGAAATATCCTATATTGACTAAGAGTTAATAATAATTCCATTTTCAGTAATTATTTTCCATTCCTAATTCCAATCAATACATGATAATGATTAACTTGTTTTTCTTCTTAAGATTTCTATTATAAGCTAATAGTAGAGTACATAAAACAGTACAATAATCCTTTATACTGTCGTCCATTGGTAACCATGTTTCTAAGTCATGTCCTTCATTAATTACGAATACCATTAAGGTTGTATACGAAATCTTTAAGATTATTAATCAATGTCTTTACAGACACGAGAGAGTGCTAAGGTGCACGCTTTAACGAGGCGTGTGAAAAGGGGTAAATTAAGTGTGACTAAGAATCAAAAAACAATCTTTAAAAAGAGTTTGGAGGCTACCTAATTTGAGGAAATTCCCATCATGAACTTATCTCATTAGATACGCTCCTTGAAAAATAACCATTAGCGCGAAGTTCGAATTTTTCAGAAAGATTTTGATCAAAAACTTTTGCAGAATTCCCAAAATTTTCTGAATCTGAAGCAAAGCTCATTATTTGTTCCTTTCCGTACAACCTTCGCTGATTCATGAATAAAAAGGTTATTAACCGCCTCATCAATTCGAGTAAGCTCATACTGTTCATCTCATTCCAATAAATTAATAATTAATGAATCAGTGTGTAGCTAAGTGTTTGTTAAAAGAAGTTCAAACATTTTTATTCGCACAATTTCTTCGCGTTATCAAGAAAAAACTCAACGTTCCATGTCATTGAGCAACTTTTAATTTACATAAAAGATCTCGAACAAATAATGTTCTATGGAAAGAATATAGTGGATAATACCGAATAATTTATTACTCGAGAGAAAACAAATTATCACACAAGAATATTACGATAATTATGTATTATATAATATTATATCGTGATATTTTACAGAGTGAGATCGCAAATTGCTATTGAATATTTATATATATCAACGATATAAATATCTGTCAATGGTGTTCATACATGTTATTTGTAAAGTATATTGTATACATACGTCGAAATTTAAATTTATTGGCGAGTGTTAAATTGGTGCAATTTGAGAAGAATGAATAGCAGATATGGATGATAAATTGTTTTAATTATCCATCCAAACTAAACAAATCAAATAATATTGAAATTGAATTTAATCAGTCTAACATCCGATAACACTCCCATTTACGTAATATTTCAGCCCCACTAATTACATCCCTTAAAATCGTCGAAAACGTAAAAAAACTCGATCGTAACAATCGTAAATCTCGAATTCAATATCTCTCGTTGAAATTTGCATCCGAGCACCGTAAGCATTTTTAATGAAGACATTTCTCACGAACGACTCCAATCACCACGCCTCGTATTGAACCTTGTCGAGAGCGTATATATAAACAGTGCGTGGAAGAAGTGAACCGAAGACCGGTGTGACTCATGGGTTCCGCAAACTCTTCTGGAGAAGAGCCACGAAAAATATGAGCGATTCCATCTTCGGCATGACTCACCCACCTTTCGAACATTTTCGAACGACGGACGCACGGACTTCCGTATGCGCCGACGCGTGCTTCGTAGTTCCAGTAAAGACACGCCTCTCTCTCCCTCTTTTGCCGATCTCCGTGCGTTGGTTTGCAAAAAACACCCGATCGACGACCTGATAGGCTCATGACGTTGGAATTCCAAACGGCACGTGACAGAAAATCCTTATCGGAGATGCGCGTCTCGGTCAAGTTAGAAACGACTCTGGAAGGCACGCCTCCACCTCCGGTAAATACAGAACTCGCGTGGCCGAACGCATCTTCCCTATATATGCTCGAGACAAAGGGAGAGTGAAGGGTTTGATTTGGAAATGTACGACAGCGTAGTCATTGGTAACCAAGGGTAGTCGTGGAGTCACGCTCGGCGACTGAAAAATCGATTGCGAGGGAAAACAGGAATCGGTCTCCGGTAGAATAGATAGATGGATGGACTAATATTTCATCTCGATTTCCATGCTGCATTCCGGACGTAAATTTGTCTCGAATATATTGCGATGCATACGAATTTATTCATAAAACCGTCAAATCTGATATCCGATACGTAAAACCGTATCTTCTTGTTATATCGACGGAATAAAATGAATGTTATGCGTCTCATGTTGATTTACTATTTTATCACAGACATTTTCAATAGCAACGTGTGAGGTCTAACGTACTGGAACTGAGCCTTGGAAATACAAATTCCAACTATACTTCAACATAGTCAAAACTCATTAATTTATTCTTCAATAAATAATGTGATTTCTGGTCCTGAAAAGCATTCAAAGTTGGAAATCTATAAGATTCATAGTTTCTATGCAAAATTATTTATGTATAATAATTAAGTGAAATTAGCGACTATTAATATCGATCAAGAATTTTATATAACAATATAAAACGAGAACGATTCACAATAAAATACTTTCTATTAGAAGCTTCTACGTATCGTACATAATTTCTATACCATTAACTTATTTAGGAAAATCATTATTACGAAAATATTCACTTACTATATTATTACCTCTATTCTTTTACTACGAGCAACCCCAAGGAAAGAAACCTGGCGTAGAGTTTCAGCAAAGATAGAAAAAACTAGCAAATTAATCAATACAACGATCACAATATTGATAGAATTTCACTATAAGTTTTCCAGAACTGCGACAAATCTTACATCTATCCCATACGAATGGAGGCGTACTCCTCAATCTTGTTCGAATCTTTTTACTTCTTTCGCCCTCAAAATATGCGGAGATTCCTCGAGGAGACATGGGCAAGTGACTGCTCGACATACCGCCGAAAAAATATTCTTTTTATATGCTAATTTGGCCACAACTCTCACAGGAAAGACAATCCACGAGCACAGGAAGGTATCCTTTTACGTCGCACTGACAGAAGAGAGGGAAATCGGACAGGTAAAAGGGAAGTTTTAATAAAAACTAGTTCAACTGACTAGCAAACAATACCTTCGTGCATGATGATAAAACTTGAATATTCGCATATTATTTTCAAGCTAAAAAATAGCTTCCTGAACTGCATCGACGATGTTTTAAGAAAAATATTTTTCTCGATGTCTTGAAAAAGAATACGACCAAAACTATTCGTCATAAACCCGTAAATAATTCTGTCAAACTGTTAAGTTACTTAAAATTTAATGGAGCTCGTAAGTATAGCCCGCGCCGGATCACCCAAGAAGTGGCGGGATTCCTTATTTTAGGGTTATTTGTGGAGAAAATTCTCAGGTGTCACCGTAATTCGAAGAAAAAGATTCTTGAGAGCGAGATGGCTCTCCGCCATGACCCTCGTGTTGGCCGTTAAAAACAGCTATAAAATGGGATTGACAAGCTCGGTTCCTACAATAGAGCAATTTGCTATAAACAGAAACAGCGTGTGTTTTTTCCCTCGGTGTTGTTTTTTATGGTGACCGGTTTCTCCCGACAGATGCGAGATCTTAAATCTCCGTTTTGGAGAAGACGATTCTCTGCCTCGAATACCTCTGTCCCGAGAGCACTTTCTTCGGAGGAACACGCAGTCGCAATTGCGCTCCACAGAATGCAATCCGTGAAAACAAAGCAGGAATCTCCTAGCGAATGGACTGCCATAAGCGTGCGTCTGCGGTCATCGGCTTTCCATTCTTGGCTGGACATTCTCGAATGAAATTCGCAATGCAATTGAGATTTTTTACTAAATACTCTTTAACAACTTCAAACTTTCTTACAGTAATACATTAGTTTTTTAAAATTCTATACTAAAATCAATAAAATCCTCAAGTTCCTATCCACGTTAAAATAGGTTATTTTTAATCTTAATTATTGCTTACCATGCTGTTATTCTTGAGGAAAAGGCTTTAAATGAATAATACTGATCTATAGAGGGATAAAATATTAAATTCTAACATTAAAATATCCTTTGATGATAAAAAAGTATTACACGAAAAGAACTTAAAGACGTGGATCATTAGATACGTAAACTTCTGAAAATGAGATTAAGCTCTTAGAATAACTTTCTGAACTACCAATAATCCCTCTTGGGGAACATTTACATTTACATTTCGTACGTAAGTTTGCGTATATTCTTCTAAACGTAACTATAAAACCTTATCTCTGTGTTAAACCGAAGTCGTACGTTTTGTATATGATCATCCTTAATCATTTACTTGATATCATAATTTGAGGAAAAATAACTCAAAAAAAATATACATTTACAAATACATAATGTTCTCAAATCTATTTCCACCATTATTTTAGCTGTATTCATTTCTCTATATCATTTACGCTTATAAAATGGAAAAGTCGCGTAATATATGAATCCATTCCTTGACCCACACAATCCAAATAAGCTACGCTCAACTGAACGAGTTGAAACCATTTGACCAATTAACAACTCGTTACTTGAATTCTCAGCAAGTTTATTTCTCACTTCATTCCTTCAAACTAGAACATCATTCCTATTGCAGACGAAGAGGCGAATAACAGTGAACGCTAGGGGAAAACGTAATCGGCACATTCCGTCCCTTATCCCGACGACTCCTGAGGACCCCACCGCTGACGGCGCTAACGACTCGGGCTTATTAAAAAAAGCGAAATCGGCGATTAGATTTGGATGAGCTCCTTTCCACGCCGGTCATGATTGGTCTCGATACCTTCCTCGAAGGCCGAGAAGAGACGGTCGAGGTACGGCGAATGCGATATTGCTGAAAAATGATTCAGCGTTAACCACTCCTCCCTCCGTGGCTCCCGAAGAAGTCAAGTCGCTTCGCCTACAATAGACACCTGAAGTGGAGCCGAAGGCTGAAATGGGAAAGATGAATGCTATAAAGGATTCGCGATGGAAAGGTTCGATGAAGACACCGAAACGTTCTCCAATCCGCGGCAGTCGATAATTGTTCCGGGAGATGAAGGCCTTATGAAGTCCCTTCCACTCTCGCCCCCTTTGTCTATCCAAAGTCTCGGACTTTCTTTCAACCGTCAGTCACCGCGCCGTTGTTCTTTCTTTGGCGGAGGCGAAGCGAATGTTTTACGACCGTCAAAGCTGCTTTTATCGCTTCCTCATGAAAGCGGCCCCTTGCGTCACTGCATTCCCTCCTCCCGCGGGATTTTTCGCCAATGGTCGACATAATTAACTTCCATTGCCTCACCAACATTCCGACGTTGTTATTGCGAATATTCTACGCGGTGTTTTTCTTGGATTCCCTCGCCCGCCTACAATTATCGGAAGGGGATAATTAATAGCCGTCTCGATTAATTGCAAATTAACTGCGGGTGAAAAAGTTTCCGACGGCTTTAGTATCGTAACACTCACTACAAATGAACTCGGTGTAATAGATGTCGGTGTTATGGCCGAAACAATCGAGTTTGATAAATAATTCGACGTACGGACGAGGATGAGACATTTTATACCTCCCGCCGTTTCATCGCAACACAATTTGTCTCGTAAATCTGGTTAACCGTCCCGCGGAGTTGAATCTATGAATATTAAACGAGTGCATTTAGTCCCACGCCGTAATTAAATGCGGATTTTTCAATAAAGGCTGCCCTCGTATTAAAAATGCGTAATTTTGAGTTAATTGTCGGTATCGTATGCATTCGTTTGGGTGGAGATTAAAAAGGTGGTAAGAGATGAGAACATAAAGGATTATTTAGGTGGGAAAAAGGCTTCGAGATTAACGATGACGAATCGGTCTAAATATAAATATCTTATGGTAATTATTCATTTTTAATGTCTTAGAAATATGTCCAAATGTTCGAACCCGGATTTCTCTATGTCTCTATCCATAATAAAATCTCTGTTACATGCACAATATCCCTGATATATCATACCTATAGCGGTATGAGGTTTAAAATAAAATGGAATGCCGTAACTTGATATCAACTGTGTGTTAGTCTTCCATAATGTTGATAATTGGGAAAACATTTCTTCGCTGTCCACTACAAGGTTTCTTTGTTTCATTACTAGATAAAGTAAACCTTTCATTTAGTAAGTGTATTACCAAAATAATGTTCGATTGAATAGAAGTTTTTTAGAGATGGTAGCAATTCACGCTTGATTGGACTCATAAAATCGCAATCTATGGCTGTAATTATAGCAAAAACTGTTTTTGTTTCGTAATATAATTTCTTAATTTGTGAGTTGATGAAATAAATCAAATAAAAAACCAAATAAGTTTTTTAGTGTTTCTGTTGGTTGAAGATGTTATGCATATAAGTTTCATATATTACTCGGTATAGGGGATGATAATGAAATAGGATACTTATATAGGAAATAAAATAGAAATTGTAGCATGAGAATTAAGAATAAAACTCTATAATATTACGTATAAAATGTAGGAGACTAATAGTGCTGTAACATCAATATCTAGAGAATTCAGCTATGGACGGACAAAAATGATTGAAGTTCACTTTCAGTCAAAGAAATCACTAT
The DNA here is from genome assembly GCA_020796165.1 of Pantala flavescens. NCBI lineage: Eukaryota > Metazoa > Arthropoda > Insecta > Odonata > Libellulidae > Pantala > Pantala flavescens. Next base: position 18,813,001 of record CM036879.1, on the reverse strand, counting down.
ATAGATGATTAAATTTGAACGTTAATAAACGGCTTTAAAGGAAATGAATGACTCAAAGAATGAGGAGAAAATGTGAAAGCGGAAAGATTTTACTTAGAACTTTCCAAGTAAGTGAGGGATGTGGGAATTAGGAAAGGAGATATGAGGTAGTTTAGTGGTTTAATTAGAAAATTCAAGGAAAGTGAGTTCAAGTTCTATTTAAAGACAAACTACCGTAAAGCATTTCATAATATCATTTATCGTTTGAAAGTTTATTTTATCATGTTGTTCTTAAGCGGGTAAAAATCAAACAATAAATTGCTGATAATGGTCATATCGATGTATTTGGCCTTTCTACAACGGTATAAAAATTTAAAATGAAAGATATAAACTATGATTTTTCAGAACCTTGACCAGAAGTAATTGAAAAAACACTATCGTAACCATATCCTGCCAAACGCCAAAATGCGGCTGTTGGTGTAGATGTTTCTTTGTATAATTTATCAGCAAATAATTTAAAATAGAATGACTCGTTTTTTTAATTGATAAAAATGACCCTTGATGATAATTACAACATGAATGGAAAATTTAATCTAATACGTACGGCGACTGCTTTCAACAAACTGAACTTCCCTATGATTTTATTGTTATTTACTTTTATTACTCGCTTGCCATATAAAGTAGTATTATTACCTCTGGTCAGGCAAATAATATCATATTCTTCCTAAATATTAGCTATAAAAACAATGCGAAATGTGTATTTTTGGACGACTATTCCTCTCGAAAAATATGTTATATATTATAAGCAGCGATCTATTTTCTACAGCATTCTCATTTGTGCCAATGAAAGCCATCAAGTGCCACAGCTTTAGACCCAAGGCGCCAGTGATCATGACAGTCCAGCCGAATCGGAGCATAAATACAATTTCAAATAGTCTTTAAGAAGTTTATTTTTCGCCTATGTATGCGGTAATGAGCAATCAAGGATAGGAATGTCATTAAAAGTCTCCATTAAAATTTTAACGGCCTCCGGTCATTCCGAGTGAAAGTATCAGATCTTAGGTAGGTAAAGGACGAGACGAAAAAAGAAACATTTCCCGGAAGATGTTGAACATTCTTGAAACGTACACGCACAACTCCGGTCCCAGAGAGTAATTTGTTATCTGACCACTCGTGTAAAAAAGTCGTGGGCACCTCTGATCTACATGAATGATGCCAGCACCGGTCGGATTTAATTAAGAATACATACTCTGGCGTAATTAGTTTATTTCTGAAACAAAACAACGACGAAACTTTTTGACGCCGGAGACTGAACGGTTGACCCCGATCGCTTCGCGTGAAAAGCTATCGGAAAAATGGAAGAGGCGTAGAGAAAAATGGCCCTCGAAACGTTCATGCGCCTTAGCTGTTCGGTTTGAGTGAAAACCCTTCGGAAAAAATGATCTCAAATTCCCTCTAATAAGACTGATAATGAAGCCCATCGATCAGGCCGTCTAGATACGAAGCGAGGCGTTTCCTGTGAAACCGTGTTAATTGGGACTTAATCAGTCATCGTGGGCGATTCTGGGAGTCACGTCTCGAGGTGGCCCTATCGAAAATTAATCTCCCTAAACGCGCTCTATGCGACTTCTCCCTTCTCCTTTACACATATACTCTCGTACTTCCTTTTACGGCGCTTCTATGGAGCCGATTCTCTAGAAAAAAAAAATAAAATGTTCCTCCTGCTGCGACAGCTCTTCCGTAAGTCCGTGCCGCCGGTTGAGAGATCCTCGTGTGTTTATAAAGAGTAAATAAAAAGCGGTTCTTTTTCGCGTATCCATAAGTTGAGCTCATTATCCGAAGGCTTGCCTTCGTCGCGCCTCGATTCACAATCGTTCAAATCTCCAAGGTGCGTGTTTTGGAACCGGAAGGAAAGGAATGACATCGGAGAAGTTGAAGTTACATCGGCTCAAGTGTTCCGTTCTATCCGTCTGATGTATCATGGGAAATTAGATTATTTTTTATTAAGACTTAGAAAGAGGAGAAGTTCCGGTGGAAGATCGTTCGATAAGTCTGATCGTAAAAAATATTATAGTTATTCGTTAATTTATGCTACATGGGCTGGAAAGAGACTTCGGGCGTAGTTTTACAATAGGAAGAGAGCTACTTTATAGACCACTGTGGGGATTGATAATATATCATTTTGAGATGCCTAATTAATGGAGCATTCATAAAAAATGACTAACGATTTACGATACTAAGTAGGTAGATTAGAAAAACTAGATAAACTTAGGTTTTCTTGTGAATTTTGTGTCAAGCAATAGTATTCACAAAGTTTTTATATAAACACATACTACAATAAGAATTACTCATGAATTTCTTTTCTTATATAAAATCTTTTATTAAGATAATAACTTTATCGAGACAACTTTTGTAAGTAATCACCTGTTAAATGAAAATGGATTGGAGTCACACATGCGTAGATGTATTATGCATTTCATACGGAAATCTGACATAACATGCAATATTTCCTGCGTAAGAATAACCCTAAAAAAGCGAAACATCGATATGAGAGACTATTAAACGTAGTAAAGGTATGCAAAAGCTGAGAAGATAAGAAATTTTTCTACAGTTGCACCTGGTTGAGAGTTAATAGCATTCATATAGGCCGAGATCGATTACACCATCTTAAATTATCAGCTGCAAATAAAAAAAGTTGAAGATATTTTACAATATAAAAAATACATATCCATAACTTTCCAGCGAGAGAAAACCGCGGCAACTCAGAACTGTAGACCTCGTAATTGTGTCTTAGATTCAAATATGAGAAATATTATGGATCTAGGTTAGAGCGCGCTGAGTCATTCGATCTATTAAGAAAGTCGGAAACTTCCTTTCATATTAATAACTCCAATCAACAAGTAATTTCTATGGAATAAATTTCATCAATTACGAGAAAATATGATGTGATATCATATGAAAGTTTTGTATGGGCTTATTGGGTGATAATTGCGGGGAATGATCGAGGTGAAACACGCATGCTACTTCTTTCGTTTCGTTAAATCGATAGATATATACACGTCCTGGATAATCATCGCTAAGTGTATGAATTATTACGGAAAGTTAATCGTCCTTCCATTACTGCACATGATACGTAATCGTAATGTATACCTAAAGAGTATATTGCATATAAATAATTGCCGTAAGAACATGGTCTTCATGAAAGTAACCCATTCACGATGTTCAGAATAATTGTCTTACCATAAAGAAGGGAATAATATGAACCACACTGAGAGCTTTATGCCTTTTCTAAGACTTATAGTATCAATTTCGGCAAAGATTTTACGAAAGGGTATTGCTGCGCTTCCCGGTGAAGTTCAAGAGGTATTTTGAGGCTATAGAAAATTCCAAGATTGCATCTACCCGCAAGCGCTGGGCTACTCTAAGTACATAAACGTACATAAGGTCACGGATATGCCCTGCTAAAATTACGTACACCGTTAGCATGGAAGACTGTTAGACCCGTTCCAGGAATAGGGGTCCATACAATACCATACTTCATAGAAAAGGCGTAATCGTCAATAGACGAATGCAGCGCGTTTCAACCCTTTCTTAACATTTACTAAGGGTATAATGGAATATTTTAAGATATGGTACTTCTTTTTCTCATTGAACTCGAGAACAGAGTGTCAGTGCTCTTTGACTCTCTATAAAAAGAACAATAATATTCCGTAATAATTTCTTTTTATACCACATTTTCTCTGGTATCTAACTCGAAATACATTATAAAACTACCCTTACCGCTCGCGGAATCTCGTTTTAAATTAAACACAAATTTACGGAAATCCTTCACTAAAAAACTCCGCCATTCTTAGAACATTAATCAACTTAAAATTTGAAACCGTAACTTAACAAGCTCCAGGGTCGATACCCTCGCGGTTTCCCATTAGAATACCAAAGATTCCGATAAGATTATCATTTTGGTTAATAAAATTCGCGGAAGAGATTTGCAACTTGGTTAACGGAACCTTTGTATCCCGGTTTTCCATGGAAATCTAAACTTCATGAGCGGAGCAAAAACAGAAAGGTTCCTGTAGTCGTTAGCCTCGCTGCGACCGCATTGGCTTTGCGGTACGTGGTTAAGAAACCACCCCCTGGGAGCGGTCTATCAAAATACTAGTTGCAAAAACCTACCGTTGCACTCAATGGAACAGCATCGACGTGTAGGCTTATAGGTGAGAGGATAACGTCCTATTCATCAAAGGCCACCCACCGCGCGAAACACCGTTCTGCTCCTTACTATTCAACTGGTGTGGATCGTATGATGTGAGCCGTAGAGTGACTGTCGGCATCTCGTAAGTAATAGAATGGGAGTAAGGAGATATCCAGTCATCCGTAAGCTGCTTGATAAAGTGGGGAATATCGATGGGTGTCTCGTATTCTTTCGACGAAAGGCGTTTTATCAGATCCTATTTCGCTAAATGCAGTACGAAATGGGGTTTCGTTGGGATGAAGCCCTCCCTATAGTCACTTGATTCATTTGCGACGCTCACCAGTTCACGAGGAAATATATTCCGCGCTTTAAGAAAGGGTGAATCTGAAGTTCCAAGGGCCTGTCTACAGTCGAGGGCGTCTTAGATTCTCTATCTAACTAATGTTGTTGGAAAGTGGTCACGGTTTAGATACTTTACCTGAGAGGAACAGTTTGAAAAGGTAATAGAAAACAGAATGTACAACGATGGTCAATACAAATTGCCGGTTTGGGGTAAATACCCTTAATGCATTTCTGAGCAAAATTCCTAAGGGTTCATTAAGAAATTACGTAAAAAGGACTTTTTAGAAAAAGTATTTGGTGAGTCTATAAATGATAGCGATCTATAATTTCGTTCGTATAGAATTCAAAATGCAGCTATCATAGCATGGTAACTAGTGAGCAAAAATTCCATCAAATAAATAAAATAAAACAGTATTTACGTATTGAAACTTTTTAGAGAAATATTGAATATTTATGTCATATAATATTTTTTCTTTTGAACTGTATTCGAACGTGAGAAAGATATTCAAATGTCATTATACGTTTAGAAATTAGAACCTGGTCGTCATGGAAAAGGAAAGAGATCCACTGAGATCACACTCTGAGACAGGGATAGGAATGTAGCAAATTAAAAGACAGATAAGATCTGCTATGAAGACGTATCACGGAACCCTTTCTGGTTCTATTCAAAGGAGTAAAGGAAACTAGGTTGGATATCATCCGACAAGAGAATTCAAGATCGAAAATGAGATGGCACGAAACAACAAAAGGATAGGAGACTTTATGGTTGAAGACGTGGGTGAGAAGTAATTAGAAACAGGATAAGATATCGTTATGTGTAAGAAAATTTTATTAAGAATAAAGAGAAATTAATAAATATATTACGGGTATTAATAAATAGGAAAATTTTATTAAGAATAAAGAGATACGAATTAATATGCAAACGTAATTTCTAAAAAACATTTTAACTGGGTTATGGGACAGTAACTAATTTTAAACGTGATGTTAAAGTTATCAATTGGAAAGAGTAACCGACTGGGAATTGAAAACTCTTAATTCGGATCCTGTCTTGTAATACTTTGATTTACTCCGAGTTACAAATATTTTCACGATAAGTCATCATAACCGTAATGAACAACTCTATATTTAATATGTATGGTATGAGAGAGATCTGAATAGAGACCTAATCCCTTCAAAATTACTCTTATTTATTGTTATGAGCAAATCCTTAATTTAGCACACAAATACATTCATCTTATCCAAGCGCTTTAAATTTACTATTTTCTCTTGGTAAACTTTCACGTATGATACACGTTTTAGCGAAGAGTGAACGAACAATAATTCAACGAATGTAAGTGTATGCGAGATAATTTCCTTTTCTATTTTATTAAAATCCAGACTGAATAATTAGAGAATAAACATAAAAATACTAAATTTCACAAAGAGAGAGAGTTTTCCAGAAAAACAGCAAAAAAAGACATGAGATTTTCTCGACAGAAAATGGTAGGGTTTCCTAACGCCCGCCGATTCATTTTCTAGGTGGAATTAACTACCCAGAACGGCTTTGATGAGGAGGTGGAACTTTTTTCTCCGTAACACTCTCCGTGAAATCTATTCGGAGCAAGGATACTACCTCGGAATTCTCATAAACTAGGAGATCGTTGGTTTGATTTTTATCTTCTGGCCCTGAGATGTCTCTTTTTTAATAATTTGGAAAATCCAGTTGAAGAAGGAACAAAGACTATTGTGATATCACTCTATATAGATCTCTCTGGCATATGAAAATGGCTTCTAAAATGCAATAGGCAATTATCTATAAAAATAAGGACATTTTTCTATCGATCCTTAGCTTAGTGTAAACAGATTGAAGATTTAGATGTAATTCTGAATATAAAAAATAAAACACAATTGCTTTTCTTGAATATAATCATTTATCTCTTTCATAATTCATGGATATTATATTAACTCTTTAGTTAAGTAGATTCGTATTAGACGACTGGTAACTCATTTGAATAAAAAATTTCTCATTTAAGAAATTGACAAAAATAGACGATAAAAACAAAATAAGATCATAATTTTACTTATAAAAACCGAGTGAGAAAGTTTTATTAATAATATATCGGCTTTTTCTATACAGCTTTCCTATTTATGTATCCTAAGATCCAGATAATAGGAATATAATAATATCTTCAATCATCAATAGTAGAAATATGATATTTTTCTACGATTTTTAATTTTAGTTAAGTACTCGATAGAAATTTTTTTGAAGTTGATAATACACTAAAAGGGCTAGTAATTATTGTGAGGCATTCGGCAAATAATTGCATCGCGATGGAACAACAATGGTGAATTGAGCTTTGGTTTTTTTTCAGTGTTACCAACTATGCTTTGCACGTATTCATCCTTGGTCTGCAGGGCGTGGCGCAAGACTTCCTAATACCTCCTCGAAGCACGTAGTCAAAAGCAGACCTTCGATCGAATTTAGCTCGTTTCCGATAAATCGAGGAATTCGCAATTGAATCGAGTTTAATTGCCGCTGCAAGACTCGCTCCGGTATCACTTATCCATTATCACAAGAATTCTATTTTTTCCTTCGTTTATGCCTCGAATGCGGGCTAGTGTTTATGGAGATAAATCACTGTCTATTAATTCGATCAATTTTTTCAGGTCAATTAAGCATTCAATATAGCAGAAAGAGCGTCCTTGAGCTCAAAGTTGGCCGCCATGGAAAAATCTATGGAGAAAACAAAAAAGGCGCGGGGAGGAGAAAACAAAAAAGGCGCGGGGAGCGGATGGAGGTCTAACCGAGAGATCCTATGACGGCGGAATGAATTGCTTTGACGGAGGAATCATTAATTTCGCCTAAAAGTGTGCAACTATTTTGACGTCCTTCGCTACTCATATAGGAATTCTATACTTTCCACTTTCAGCAATTGCAGCGATTCGGGAAACGATGCGGAAAATTACTTACGAGGATATAAAAAAACGTTTGCGTTATTGTTAATGTGCTGCAATATTAACTTGAGGAAAATAACAAAAACACATCGTTAAAATCGTATGAGTATTTCAATGATCAATTAATGGCTGAAAATAAAATATCGCTTATTAAAAGTAAAGTTATAGTATTAAATACTGCACGATATATAAATTTTTTTAAATGGTGGTAAGAATTGACACATTAATATACATATATAGAAAAGCGAACATATAAAAACATTAAATGACGGCAATTGTATATTTTTCAATTAAGCTTAAAAGTAACTAAAAATTCATGAATGTTCCTATACAAAGAATTTCGGTAATCGATAAAAGTTCTATTGATACTTAAAATCAGATGAATTTAGGATCGTGCGAAAACTAAAAACAAGATGAGTAAGTATAGTAGTACTCTTCATCAAAAACTCACCTATCTTCTGGGATAATACTGTTTATTCTTCAAACTAGAATTCCGTCAATATTAAAAGTGTTTATAATACAGCCTATCCATTATTTCAATAATCTCGTTCAAATTGAACAGTTGAATAAAAACCAAAAGAAATCCTTACATTACCTAATCATTCAGAATTTTCTCTCGCGGATGTGAAATCCCACTACTTTAGATAACGATGTAGAACTTCTGAATCTTTCACAGCCTTGCTCCAAATCCCTCTTTTTTTGGAATCCATCCAAAAGAAAGCCGTAATCACTCGAACAGATTTCAATTTGATTGACACCTTAAGAACTGTGTCTCCAGTAACGCACCGGATGTCCGAAGCTACCAAAGTGGTGAGACGATTTTCACTAAAAGTAGCCCCACAAAAATTCCGACGCGAAACCTTCGGGAGCATCCTACGGAAATGATTTTTTTGAGGTTATTAAGCTGAGCAAAAACGCGGAGTCAACCGGAGATCTCGGTAATAACGAGCTAACTCCACCCTGGTTGCTAAAACAAACCTCGCGAATGGACTTCTCCTCATAGTGCCGAGTGTATATTTCAACCTACACCTGTGTTTACTGCTTTATCTATTTGCTTCGTTAGGGAATTTCCCTAACGCGCTTTTGATTGCTGTTACGGGATAGGACTCCCCCCTTTGAACCAAGCGACGTGGAATGATGATAGGCGAGATCACGAATTAACATCCGTGATCTTCCTCTTTGCGAATGCAGATGCTCCCTTTGGAGGGGTGCCTGAGGCGAAATTTGCATGCAATTTAATTGTAAGTGTGACGCCGTTAAATATTCCAGCCTTGGAAACCTCATCGGCCATTCTTCTGCTTATAATTGGTAAGACTACACTCGGAGCAACGGTGGTCTACTTCCTACGATTGAAATTCCTCGGATGCCGCGATGAAAACTTTGGCCGCTTGACAAGTTGATACGTCTTTTGTTTCGAATGCAGATTAATTCCTGTTAGCCGGATCGGAGTATTAACGGACTGAACCGGCCCGATTACCAGATGTGTGTTTAACGGCCTGTTGCATGGTAATAGGCGACGAGACGTGGTTTTCAAATACGCTATAATTTCGAGGTGTTGTCGCTGAGAGTGGACGTGTGTGAAGAGTTTTCGAAATAGAAAAGTTTACGATGCAACATAAACACAAGACTGAAGAACAGTTTGCAGAAATAATACTATAATTGCTTCGAAATTGATTAGAACAGAGTGTATTTAAGTAGCTTTATGTACGTTTCTGTAATGAATGATATTCTACATTTTGAATACGTGTTTGTTTTTTATTATTAATGCAATTATTGCGATTGGGTATCGGTGCGATGACAACAAAAAAAATATATAATATAGAAGTATATGTGTGTGTATGAAATAATTTTCGTAAAAAGTATTTCTACCAGACGACCAGTTCCGAGATATTCTGTAGATGTATATTTAACTTTACCAGCTTAAAAGTTTCTTAGTCCGAAATTTCGAAATCAAGTTGGGGTTCATGTAAAAATAATAAAAAGTTAAGTGGGAACGATTCTAAGTTAAAGTCTTGGCCTGCAATTCAGCAATTTAATAATCTGAAGGTTTATCGAAAAAAAAAATTCATTCTTATCAGCAACTACCGATTGAAACTTCATTCCATTATAAAGTAGACCGACTTTTCATTCCCGGAGAGATTTCCAAAACGTACCGTGGAACGAAATGGTTCGAACATAAATTGCACGAGAGACCTACACTCCATGGTCGAATTCCGGAGAAAAACGATTCTCCGGAAAGTATGATTAATTATATACCGAAGTAAACGGAACGCTTTCGATAGAAATTGACGGAATCAATCACTTATCGAAAGTTGGCCTCTGAATCGTGACTCGCTTTGAAAGAGAGCTTTGGGAGGAACCAAACACATTGCAGTGCATTTCGATGGGAGAGAGGTTATCGGATCGAAGCACACACGTCTCTCGCCAAGGGAAAGAAAATACCACTCGAACGGATGGCTAATGCGCCGAGTTGCAAAAATGTTCCTTTTGACTCAGCATTTGCAAAAAACGGGCAATTTCGCCTCTGCGGTAGTATTACCTAAGGCGGGGGGAAATGATTTATGACGATTGCAAAAAAACGCGATTTTCGTTATGGGACCGTAATGGAAGGAAATTATCTTTTTTTATGCACAAACCTGGAGGTTCGGTAATCTCGGCTAAACACCCCAAACCCGCTAACTACTCGTGCAAACATCGCTCTTCCGTAGGGAAATGAACTCTCCGTTTTATTTCGCACACATTTCGCGTACCGTTTGCTTAAGCGTTTAAAAGATGCTTAAATGCTCCAGTTTACGACGAAATTTATGACTCGAATTCGGCGATAACATGTTCATTCAACTTGTCCTCCGAAATGTATCCGAGAATAATATCCTTTGACGTCTATTTATGATAGATTAATGAGTTGTGACAGGTGCAGGAGCTGCCTAAAGCAACAAACTGGAAGAGTCATCATGATCCAAATTTTTTTGTCCGCTTGATACATTGGGTGTAATAGAGGTCGCTTTGACAGTCAGGTGACATTATATTTAATTAATTATGCATTACGTTTCGTATAGATTAATAATGATATAAACGAATAAAATTCTGGTCGGTTGAATTAGGTACGGATGACTATGAACACATGAAGATGGACTAAACAAATGATACGGAAAAATTTATTACAACAAACCATACCAAACACAACTTGTAGTGAAAGACTACTAAAAAAACTAATTCCATCCGGTCCAAGTTGTTTGGCGGAAATCAGAACTTCTTTCTTTTGTTTGAAGTTTGATATAGTTCTCACAATTAGAGCGTTGAACATTTGTCAAACAAGGGATTTGAGAAACGAGGAAAGTATAAGGAGAAAAAGTGTAACATTTCCTCTTATCTCGGAACGAACACGAATTTCTGCGAAAGAGAAAAAACTTGAGAAACTGCGGATAAAACGGAAGGATAATGTCAGAAGTAAGTGAATAATAAAAGGGGATAAAAAGAAAATAAAATTAGGTAACCATTCATAAAGAGGTGTTACGGGTTGTTAAGGGTGTGTACAGAAGATAGACGGAAGCAAAATAATTGCGGTAATTTGCGGAAAATGGGAGGAAGTGGGGGAGAAAGACAGATACTCTGGTATCTATTAGAGATTCTGGGAAAATTAGACTCCCTTTAGGAAACCAAAAAATGGACATGAGAGTAAGAATTGTTGCCTTTTGGAACAGCTTTGCCCCAGGAACTACTGACCCTATTTACGTCAAAATTTCGCGTGGATAATTGATAATAATCGTCCAGGTGAATTCTATTGTTACTTGGCGAAAGTTTCAGCTTGGACTAAATGAATGCGAAACAACCACACGTTTAACAATACGACCATCAAGGGAAAGGGTTAAAAACACTTAATGCTTCAAGTCTCAAACCTAGAGTTTTCTACAAGCAAAAAAGACATGAGAAAAGTCTGAAAGGTCCAGTAAATGAGCCCTGGTCTCCCGATTCGTGATCAGTTTGTTTGACCCGAATTCCACGACCCTACCAGAAGATTTGGGAAATTGGGATTTCTCTTTGACAGGACGATTATTTGGTAAATCAACTCAATGGTCAGAGGAAGTAGTAGGGTCTGACGGTATCCAGGTTCTAATACAGTTCCAAACAACCTCTTTCCATACAATTCTTGGAAATCATTCTCTTGCGAATCCAATCTATCAACAAGCGCTATTATTGCGACCATCCTTTCATACAAATCGAAACATTCAACCCCACTGAAAACTCCGCTCCCGATTGAGAACTTCATTGTCCAGTAGCAAGGTCATGAACACCCCGATCTACCGATTCACCAGCGACAATCCAACGCAGTGCAACAATAGCCCCGGACGTCCGATCGCCTGAAACCTATCAACCGGACCGGGCGGGTGCATGGAAACGCCTCGATCAGCTGACACGCCACACCACCCTCGTATCAATTATCCCGTCACGTCCCTCCCGATCCAAAAACCATCCCTCCTCCTCCTTGGCACCGTGTGAACACTCTTACCGCGATGTGCGCGGGTGAATCGCTGAGAACCATCTAGACGGACATGAAGAGCCGACATGTGGACGGAATCCTTTTTATCTTCCTTTTTGTCATCATTCCGCCTCGCTTCCGAGTGAATCATTTTTTGGGGATGGCGAACCTTCCGCCGCCAAGGTTGACATTTCGGGTTTGAAGATGTTGTGCCGTAACAAGAACACCCTCCTCCTCGGACAGAGAGAGGCCGAAATTTTTATTCGCCGGGAACGGTAATGTAGCGATTTTTATTTCGGTCCCTATGTATGAAAGACTTATGACGATTCACCACTCCGGCATTCGCTTCGGAACACGATTTTATTACGTACATGACTTCATTCGTGCCTACTGCTGTAAACAACTCGGAGCTCTTTCATACGCGCTAATCCCTCTTTGCTTTGAGAGAGTCATCGTGAGTTCTTTTCATCGATTCCTCTTCGTAAACCTTTTTAAGTGATGTATCTGATATCAAAGTAAACAGATTGAGAAATGTATATGTCGTGTCAAAGAGGGATACATATGAAGGCTATTGCGGCGAAGAACCATCGTTTTTTCTTAATATATTAGTGTTAAACACACTATCAATCAAAGTTACAATCCTGCTACAATTTAAGTATTATCGTGATTTGAAGAGTTCGAAGTAGTTTGACTTAAAGTGGTTAAATTCCGTATCAAACAAAAATTTCTCTTTTGAATATCATGAATATCTTAGAACTGATGAAATAATCCTTAAACGCAATTTTAGATTCGACATTTTCCTACTTTTATATTCTTTATATTTAAGCTTCTGCTTGTATTTTTTCGTAAATTCAGTATTTAAACGTGATCATCTATTAATTTTCGCGAACGGTTTGTTCACTTTTTTTCATTCAAAAATGTACAAACTGATGATCACATTTCCCTTATTAAACATTTTTCCTCTCCGTCTTCGTTTCAACTAATCCAAGCTTTATTAATGTCTATTAAAGGATAATAAAAATAAAATTAAACTTCATCACATCCACACCGTGCATATGTATGAAAGTATAAACATATCATACAACTACAACGACAATTCTGGAAATTCTTTCAAAATTACTAAGTTCTGAGAGTAATAATGTATATATAATAGTTTTCATGAATTGCATTTTTTCGTTTTGAAAAAAATTCAAGGACCTCAATGATCTATTCCAATTCTAAGTTATGAAGGTAAAAGTTTACTTTATTTTCGTTTATCTATATTATTCAATTTTCCATATTTTTTAATCTTTCAACTTTTTGGAATCGGTAAATAAATTAAATAATAAAACTGTACTCTGTATATTCAAACTAAATAGGAGCGGGAGAGAAGTTAGCCATTATTTCCTCCTAATAATTCAAATGAATTCTTTTGAATTCTAAAATTAATTAAAACCTAAAATATAGGAAATTAAAACACATCAAAAGATAATATCCATAGAATTAATAAATCTTTAATAATTTTTAAATTGAATATGAAATGAAAAAAATCCGTTCACATTTACGAGATTTATGAACTCTACAAGGCACTATATTAGAAATCAACCCTCGAGATTTTCCTATCAGATTCTCTTTCATCTATCAAGAAGTGCGGTAGCAGTGCTTTTTTTCCAATGGACTAGTTCGCATTTTACTTTCTCGGTAGAATGGCGTAATGAATTCGTTCGGAACGGGAATATATCTTGTATAAAGCAAGCTGCCTTCAGACGGTAATTTGATTGAAGCAATCATTTGTAAACTGGTAGACGTGAGCGAAATCTGGTCAAGTCGACATTTTAGTCATTTATGGCTCTCTTTAGAGATGCCGTGGGTGTATCAACCGTTTTGACCTAATTTACTTTGGCAAGAATGGTTTATCCCTAGATTACTTCTGACATAATAGGAGTAGTTCATTAACTTTTCTTCTGTACATCAAAGTGATAGCTTTTCCGCAAAAACTCCATTCAAATGATACTCTCTCTATACTCTTCCACCTGTTGGCTATGAGAGAGATGTTTTTGCAGTATCAACTCGGATTTAAAGCTTCCTGAAATGCTATCTGGGATCTGTATTGGTGATTGATAGGTTACATACAACAAAATTAGGAAGAAAAAGATTTCAAATTTTATATTTTTAGATCCGTTCCTTACTTCCTCGTTCAATTATTTAGCATTATTTCTAGGCAAACATTTGATTGAAAAGTGTATGAATAACTTATGTTACAAAAAATTCGCTGAGAGCAATTGCACGATTTTTTCCACTATGAAAATTCCATTGATGAATATAAAGCGAATATATAGCCAATTAAATTGCCAAGAATTAGTTTTTTGAACTACCCTGGGATTTTTTTCTTACCTTGTAATAATAGCTCAAGTATAACCACTCATTTTATAGCGAAAGAGAGTATAAATCGATAATAAAAGAATATGAATAACTGTCAATGCCTTATTAAGTTTATGTATTTTAATAAGCAATAAAAATACTCATTAAAAATAATTAGTCAAGAGTCAATTAGAAATTTAAAGAAATCATGGATTCAGATATTGGAAAGATATTTTAAAGTTATGCCCCGTAATATACTAGAAAATGGGATCTTGGACTGAACCTAAAATAAATAAACTATAAATCCTGAAAGACTGAATCTCGAGGCCGGAAAGAAGCTATTAATTTTTCTAAAATCGAATTTATGAGCCTTTTTCGTATCTAACATCTTCTGCGACATTACAAAGAATTTTATTTCAAGAATAAAAAATGCAGAGGAATAAATTTGTCTGGTTTTAAATTCTAGTTAAATTAGTACTCCAGATCTTACCTAGTACGTATATGCATAAATCTCATCTAACAATGAAACACTCTTGAACTTCAAAAAGTACACCATATACGATAAGAATAATTTTTAGTTACGATACATTAGATGGCTCTTCTAGTCAATTACATATTATGATAGATAACGCAAAGAGAGCACCATGTAAACAATTAAGTATACACAGTACCTTCTTGCACGTTATAGGGTAAAGCTTTCATTAAAAGCGCTCATTAATCAAACATAAAAATTACAAATACTCACTTTTTAATAGAAGTCAAGTAATCCGTTTCCCATGAGCATAGTTTGTTAAAATTGAGGTAAATCAACACTCGCATTACAACTAGAGACAAACTTGACCACTGGTAACGAAGACAGACATTCCTCCTTCCCTCCTGTGTATATAGCGGCACAGATTAAAATTTGGCGGCAATTACGCTGGGACACACGTTATCCCCTAAAAACGAAAAGGCGCACTCATGAAATCCTCGTACAATGGCATCTCCGTACTGGGAAAACGATCGGCGATCCATCACTCACTTGGGGGAAGCACGCGCGCACCGAAAGAGGTAGTAGAGTAGCTTTGGAAAAAAGCATCCACGACCGAAAGGTTTAACATCGGCACACAATGGGACCACTGTTGAAGCGTATCGTCATCGTGGACGGGCAAGAATTTTCGTCCACCGCTGGATGACGTCTCCGCGGATCGTTCCTTTAAAAAAAAGGGGGAGGGTAGGGTAAAACACAATAACACGCGTATCGCTTCCTTTTTCTCTTATCCGGGGAGGGTCGCGTCTTAAGCGCGGTCGCCGGCGGTACGTGACATCTCAAACAATGGGCTTTTGGGAGCGTGAGTTTTGAATTTCTTTCTCCCGGCGGATCTCGCCGCTCTCCCCGGAACCCCGCAGGCCGGCCTCCCGGCAGACATCTTCGTAACCGGCGCCCTCTGCTCCTGGAGCACTTCTGAGGGCCGAGGCGATGTGGGCGGAGGGGAAGGGAGGGGAGACGCCTAGCGTCGTCATGGCAACCGGGAGTCACGTGGCCATGCGGAGAAGACGGAGGATGACTGCTGACACGAGCACGGGTGAATCTATTTGATTCCTCGAGGGAAGGAGGAGCATTCTTTTCCACGTGTTTACGTTCGAGATCTGCTGCATGTGCCGATGAGAAAAGCATGCTCTACTGTGTACTCTTGCGGGAAAGTGTTTTGTTGAGTCTATGAAGTCCTCAATGTCGGCGAGTTAATGGATCGTTGCATTGCACATTTCGAGTGTATATTCTGGTCGATAATTGATGTGATTCCGGCCGGAGATCTTAGAGAAACACGAACAGGTAAATTATATGAATGATTTGACCTTTGCCTTTGTCGCGTCTCTTTTATTATTATAAGATTGAAATAAATATTAATGATAATTCCGTAAATTACATAGTATCTTATATGGAAAACGAAACGAGACAGTTTTCTAGCAGGCTTTAGTATTATCTTATTCTCTTCAAAATTTTATAGAGAATAAGTCGAAATAAAGGTATTTGAGTACCACAATGTACTTGTACAAAAGTGGAAGTTATTGGGAGCTATGTTAAAGATAAATAATAGAAACTTTTATAAAACCGATGCGTGGGTCAATTCATTCTTTTCAATGTAATTTTTTTTAAATTAGTCAAATTTTAACTCTTTTCTTTACCGAAATTTAAAAGTTTTTATAAATATAACAGATAAAATATTTGAAATAAGAGGAAGTTTTGTAACTTTATAATTTAATTCTCTAATTTTATTATTTTACCGCAATAAATCTGATCTATGATGATTGACGTAACCGTTGACAGGTGTTGAACGGATAAGCAGCAGTTGATAGATAACATGTATAGAACCCGGAATACTTTCAACCAAAATAGAATATCAGTACGAAGAATTATGCATCTATTCCACTGATGAATATCCTGCCTAACTCGACGAGAGTTGTAAAATACGACTTCATCGAGAATTCATAATTATATTCTCCTATCCAAACCTTTTAAAAGATACCTGTCTTCCATTCCCATGAAGATGAACTAGCGATTTCCACGATTAAATTACGCATCCGAAGGTTTTAAAAAATCGATGTAGCATATTTCTCGGCAATATAAATTAACCCATCCGTTGCGACGATCTACGCCGTATGATTAACGTAACCTTTATTTGGAATTTCCACGCTTTTGATTTATTAAAAGGCCGCTAAGGGAGGACGCGAGACGTGATCGTTCCAAAATAGGCCTTCCCGTCCATATTCGTATCTCCTTGGAAACGTACGTAGATCGTTTCCTAACTCGTGTAACATTGAAGCCTCTCGAGCCGTCTACTTTCACGGGTGATCTAAGATCTAACGACTTGAGAAGTGCTAGAGGAAGAGTGAAAATCCCCGAGGTGGTCGTAAGTCAACCTTGCGAAAGACGTTTAACAGACATGTTTATTTAATTCGCTAATTGGTCGCGAACCTAACACGGCTTCTTGTTTCGCACGATTTGCCCTTTTTCGCCGCATTGTTGCCTAACGATACGTACCGATTGAGTAATTTAGATGGGAAAAAATCCAGCTTAGGGCCAAATTCTATCGCGCTCATTAGTATTCGTAAAAATGCCGCGTGCTGCAATTCTTTGAAATTATCACTTCCAGATTTGTATCGGTGTAATTAACGACTTGTCGATTTTGAAAAAAGGTCCGAGTGCGGTCGTTCGCTCGTCGAATCTGATAAGTTTGCTGTTTTGTCCGAAGGAACAGGAATTTACGACTTAAAATCTTCATTTTCGTGAGAAATCACCCAAAGGTTGCTAGGATTTATCGGTTATGGGAAAGAGGTTTCAAAATATAAGTCTTGCTAAACTCAAATAAGGAATTCATTAGATTTACGATACGCGTGGTCCAAATGTAAGCAGAGATGCTGTCATCGTTAATATTCACGACTAGAATATGACTCACAACATTGAACTCACGTACGTATTTTTAAATAGTTCAGGAAAGTTTAAATATTCCTCAAATCGTGCTTAAATCTAAACATTCGTTTCGACTACAGAGCACAAAATAGTACCCCATGCTCTGCAAATAACTGATATTAAAAGATAAACAGGCTACGAGATGCAGGATAATTTCGCGTAAAAACCTTTGATATTTCACAAAAGATGAAATTGATAACTATTCTGGCTATCTCTGAAACTTACAGATTACCATTTCGCATACCAATTAATAATTCACACTTCAAAAACTCGTAAAATATATTATGTATGCGAGAAGAAGAACTGCATGAAGTAAGATTATCATAGATAGTACTTATACGTATAGGTGCGCTGACTTGTAAAAGCTATACTTATAGTGAGTTGTTCAATTCCTCGCTTATTTTTTCCAATACATAACGGGTCCATGAACTCTCTTAGAATATTCACTTTTTTAAACGGTCTTTTATCCGATGCAGGTTTTTACTGGATTTTGATACTGAGTCATCGTGATAATTTCCTTGCTAAACGACTGCTAAGAAAAAGTAGTTCCTTTTTGTTAAACTTTCTTCCGCTCAAAATTCGGAAACTTCGATAAATGAACGAGGATAATGACGTCATTTCATTCGTCTTCATGTAAGAGCTTGATTTTTCGGTGAATGAAACGTAATTAGTAGTAATAATATAGAATAATGTATTCT
Organism: Pantala flavescens; assembly: GCA_020796165.1. Taxonomy (NCBI): domain Eukaryota; kingdom Metazoa; phylum Arthropoda; class Insecta; order Odonata; family Libellulidae; genus Pantala; species Pantala flavescens. Next base: position 18,794,588 of record CM036879.1, on the reverse strand, counting down.
ACGAGAGCAATCATACATCAAACATTAGGCAGCAAATACGTAATAGATAAGTTACTAATTTCTAATTTAATTTCAAACGATAATTCATAAAACACTTCAGTTTTTCAAAGCGTTTTATTACTTATTTTTCAGTTTATTAGGAAATTTAGAAAATCTGTCAATTTATCACTTTCATATCGCATTTAGATCCACATACGTATAAATATTAAGAAAATTAGAGAAATTTAAATTCTTATGGAATAAGATAAAATATTTCACACAAATTCAGCTTCTGCGCTTAAGAAATACAAAAACCACAGAAAAAAATCGTTTCCCAGAAAAGAATTTTCCCATAACATTTAATTAGCTAGTTGTCCATAAGAGGAAATTCTAAAATCTGGTTTCGCGATTAGAGGAAACATCGCCTTTCCGAGGAACTTGTTTCACTTCTCCGTCAATTCGTCTATGAATAGTAAAACTGAGCTCGAGAAAAAAGAAGTAGTCGAAGATTATGGAAATGTATTTATTCAAAGGCAAATATTTATCGTAGAGATAATTTTAAGGTTTGTAGAAAGAGCTTTCTTCCCCATTTTGGGCTAGCACTTAGCGAAGGAGTGATAAAGATCGATCCAAACTTGTTTACTCACTCACCACCTGCGCCTAGACATTTCGCCTGCGCATAGATCATTTTGAATCAAAATTATGACTCCATTAATTCAAAAGCGATACACGGAATGAATTGAACGCATGCATATTAATTCTTGTCTACAAGAAGTTAAATCCCCTTAATACCTCTCAAACACAGAGCAATTTGGATGGCTTTCAATGAAATAATTAATTTTAATTAGAAAGCTAAAATATTCGTTTTCATGTAAATGTAGGCACTGAGAAAGCTTAAAGGTAATTATCTTCTAAATCAAACTTAAAAGTAGAAAAAAAACTGGTTTCCTGTTTAAGCTACATATTTTCTTCAAAATTTCTATTAACGGTCATAATTTTGTTTAATAGAAATAATATCAAGCAATCCTGAATCAAATAATGGCAACACAATAATATTAATGTTTGAATTCCAAAGGGAATCTTTCCTCATAATTTAATTGTGATCGTATAAAATGGAATGGACGATCAAAATATTCTTTTCCGTGAAAAAAAAAACAAATATATCATTCAGAGAAAGATAATAATCTGGGGCGATTTTATATCAGAGCACTAAAAATTTTATTCTTTCATATGAGTGGTTTCATTCTTATATATCTGGTCAATATAAGCCCGTGCCTTGCTATTGGGTACTTATATATTAATAAAATACATAAATGCATTCTATTTTATTTATCTAAAGCTCGCGATACACGCAATGCACGTATTAGCTAAATTATCGAGCATCCGCGTGTAAATTTTTAGTAAATTTAATTGCTTATTTACTTTACCAAGAGATAGATACTTAAAGGAGTAAAGGTGAATTTGATCAATGGACAAAAGATGAACACAAAGTAAACGATATTCTTTCCAGCGGAATAATGATGGGTATATCCTCACAGCTTTCCAACAGAGAAACAATTTCGCTGGCATAAACCACGTCGTTTTACGATCCCTATTGTGGAGGCATGCATTTTCCCTCGCCAGTAATAGCCAACTGTGGTAGAATACGTGGTATGCGATGCGTTCGTAAGGATACCTCGTTATTGCTCATTTTTCAAGAACTACACTTCGACGAGACGAAGAAATTTTAATACCAAATATTCTTCCTAAGTATAATAGACTAGAAATAAAAATTCTGCTATGGTAATAAACCCTAAAGTAAGGCACTGGTCAGAATAAGCTTCTGGAGATGGAAGAAAAGTAAAATTCTTCTTGGTCCATCAAACAGCCCTCCCATGAGCATAACGACGTTTCCATAACAGCTTTAACTCTCGTAAACCCCAGAGTATTCCTCATCAGAATGATCCGCTATCTGCACGTTTCATTACCTCTTTAGTTTGACGGGAACATTAGCGCGATGAAACTTCTCCGCGGGGAGGAGGAAGAATTCACGGCGATGGCGGCGGTCCTTCCCGGTATTTTTATTGCGGTCCGTCGAACGTTTCCGGAAAATGAAAAGGTTTTTGAGCTCCACGCGGGGAGGTAAATATGGGGAATAAATAAGCGCCGTGTTTAATGGGTGGGAAGGCCGATGTTGACTGCACGTCCATTCCTCGCACAAAAGGTTTTGGACCTTTTAACCTCAAATAGGCGGTTACTCTTCCACACGCTTCTCCGGAGACCTTTTAAACGTGTTCCGGTAAAAGATTGACCCCCGACCCTCGGTCGTGCTGGGTTTCGCATCGGGAGGTTCCACTAAATGGTGGGGTTAAAAAAAATTAAAGGGGCGGAGAGGATTTAGGGATGGATAAAGGGAAATTCCGAAAGGAGTGAATGGGAGGATCGGGAGATAATGAAGGAGGATAGAGAGAGACAGGTTGATTTCTTCAAATCGACGGAATTTGTCGAAATTCTCGCACATAGCTCACATTCCCGTGCGGGGAACGCACTTCGATGTTCTCTTGTCTGAACTTACGAATTCCTTCCCTCAAAAGGGACATTATAGTACTCCGGAGAATGTACCGTAATCTGACGATCAACTTTTCGTTTTTTAAACGATATTCTTTGTTAGAATTCTGCACTTTTAGTAATTTAATTTTTTTTAATAATTAAGATAGATCTTGGAATATTAATTATTAATTTTATTTCCTAAAATTTTCGTTAGTGCGCCACTATATTTAGATATACTTAATCTAATAGGAGATATAAGAAAATTTCCCAATCTCGGACTGAATTTACACCGTCTCCTCGACAACAGATTCCAGATTCGCATTTTCCAAGCAATCAAAATTCAGGTGGTGTTATTGTCAAATGAGGCTTAAATCAAACTAATTATATCTATTAACATAAATAACAGTTATAAATATTTTATAAAATATTCTCAGATTAAATAATTAATAATAAATTATAGAATATTCTCCGATTGCCAGAATAATTTCAAATTTACCATCTCCAAATAAAAATATAATAAACTATTTTTCATTTAATATATATAAAATTAAAAGAGCTGTGAATCAATAAGAGCTAATTATCTCTACTCATCATTCAATTCGTATCAGAGACAAACCGCGATACTATATCCGATTGGAAGAATAAAAGTTAAAATCAAAAATAATATATTCTCAATCTTCCTAAGGATATCCACTCTTCATTATCTTCATTCACAAAAGTAACAAGCTTTCATAAAACCGAAGGTGTTGGTTTAATCGAACTCAATACTTTATCATCATAGAATCCTACATTCGTAATGCATCGAGATGAACGAATACGCGAAAAAGAGAAAAACCGGTCCGAATCAATGCTATCGTGCTGCTAAGACTTGAAAGCTCTTCTTTTATATGGAAAGGATATAAATCGGGATTTAATTTCTTCCTATGACAGGATGAACCACCTCAGCCGCCAATTTAGGCCAACCTTAGAGCCACTTGATACCAAAGAGCCGTTTTATGCCAACGATGTCCGCTTGAACTGTCGGATCCTTAATTGGTCGTGAAAAGCGTCAAATGGACTCTTACGAGAACAAATTGGCCCCATCTGAATTCGCCCGAACGTTTGATGTGGTCCAAGTGTTTCGTCGTGATAAGTAATTGACGCCTTCATTCGAGCGTGATTGAAGCGATCTCGATTCATTTTATTAATTAGATGGCTACTTCGATATCTGATGTAAAACACCGTACACCCAAAGTACAGCGGATAAGCACTGAACATTGGAACAGATAAAGGAAAATTACATTACGAATAGAGTATTTTATAGGCCAAGGCCTAAGAGCAAGGAGCTTTGAGGTAATGATACTGAAAGAACACAAAAACCCGCCTAATGATTAAAAAAAGTCAATGGTACACTTTTAAAAAGAAACTTAGTAATCTTTTGCTCTGTTAAAACATTATACTGTATAGATTATAGATGAATCTATCACAAAAAACATGTAAATGTGTTCAAGTGTAAAAATATAAAAAGTGTAATTTATGTTATTAAGGATTATTTATTTATTTATTATCATAGCACACAAACATCCACTTTCTAGACAATTACAGTGTTTTTCGAAACTTAACAACCGAAGTTCACAAATATCCACGCTATGAGAGGAAAATGTCCTCCTCAGCCGGGATTTGAAAAAATAATTAACAAAAATGGATTAAAAATTAATCATGACAATGTTTTATAAATATGTTTCATATATATGATTGCATTCAATGTCCTCTGACCTTATCTACAATGTTCTCTCATGATTGTTATACTTTTACTACTGCCTTCTACTGTACTACATAAATATATTTCTTGGGACGAATAAATTGTTATTATTATTTAATTGTGATTATGATTATTTCCACAGACTTACATGTAGAACTTGAAGATTCCACTTCAAATAGCAACTACGACCAGAAGTGAATCTCAAGTTCAATTGCGTGTTGGAAAAAGCGTAACGAAGTTTGAATAACGAATGGTAATGAATCCTTCATACTGATGTACACTCAGTGCATTTCTTTTAAGAGTAAACTAGCCTCCTCTCTCGTTATTTGACTTCTTACTGCACACAAACGCGGTCGGACGAGTATGAAATTTATCTGATGACGGAAAGCACAAACGTTTTTCATTAAGTAAATAGATCGATGTATCATAAACATGAGGATAAGAAGCTCGTCCATGTTTCTTGCACCTCTCCACAAAGTATTCCTCGACTTTTATCGAAATGCATTCAATCGATTCAAAAGTGACGTACTACATATTTCTTAGCAGAAGCAGTAGAATGAAATTGAAGTCGTAAGACTAATATAATTAAAAAGGAAGAATTTTCAAAAACGGCGCACTCATGAAATTCAAATGAGAGAGAATGCGTGATCATTTTCATCGCGCTATTCGAGGTATAGATAAAATTAAGCTCACGTAAAAGTTTTAAATCTGGTTTCGAGCGTACGCATAACTTTCAGATGGAAGCTGAGAGATTTTTAGTATCTTATAATCTCCTTTACAAGGTATACATTCATAAAATTGAGGCAAATAAACATGAGCATTTAGAAATATAACTCAGACAAGGAGCACAGCTGTTAGACCTCATGCTGGTGAACTTTTGTATACTTAAGAGATTGACAAGATATTCATAATGAAATCGTGCATAAAAACATTAAATAGATATCAGATCGGAATGAAACCCTTGGAAAACAGGAATTTTAAAATAATAAATGTTTAAAAAGGAAACCAGCGATTAATAGATTTAGATTCCAATATAGATAAAGTACTCAATTTTGAAATTTATGCTGTACTACAACGATATCCATTCCAGAAACTTTTTAAGACATCCATTTGTATCAACAATAACTTGTCTAATTAGTCAATAAAGACAGGATTTTACATTTAAACAAACGGCAACAATGCATACACAAATAAACGACTTCTGCTGGGATATCTCGCAGAAATAATTAAAAAATTAATTATAACCTTACTTCATCGCTACCATAAACTGCTTTATTCTTCTATCTGAATCTCTATTGTGTTACATCTCCGAATCATTATTCACTTAAATGGACTTTTAATTACTACTCACTCGCGAATTCACCGGAATAAAATGAGTTGTCATTTAATACGTTTATTTGAGTTCGAGGAGCTGCATACAATGTAAGTCGGAAGCTATAAATCCTTCAACCGAATACAATACATCTTTACAAACCGCAACATCATGAACATATTAAAGTAAGAATGAGGAAAGGGAATCCTTCCATAAATTTGAGAAGAGTACGCTATAGTATAGCTATACCTGTTTTAAAACCCCATTCCTTTCGAGTAAACTCAGACTCATTATTCATCAACCGCGAGGCTATTTACCAGTGGAATTAAAATACCCGCATGTAAAGGTGTAAAAAGTGTTGCCTCTTGCTAGATTCACAATCCACGGAAACTCCCTTGACCAACTATTACGAGAGAAACTGTGAAGGAGTTTGCGGAAGTATTTGTATCAATTAACAGAGTCATCAAAGTGGATGGCGAGAAATCGTTCGTAGACCACTAACTTCGAGAAAAAATTCTGAAAGGTATGGGCGAGGACGACTGACATCTCGCGTTCCTCAGGATGTGGTTTGCACCATCTGGCCACAAACATACGTCCCTTGCCCACGCTCCGGTTCACTCGGTATTCCATTCCTATAAGTCATTCCCGATGAAAACGTCCACAAAAGGGGGAGGAAAATACTTTTCGGAACCAAGGAAAAAATCAAAGGAGATACCTTATTGGAAAGGTATGAAAACTCATTTTTATTACAGAGTAAACTTCAAAATTACTATGAGGTGGTGGGAAACTCCATAAATAATGAGAATTCAGATTGAAATATTAGTGCCAAAGGGATTCGATGTAATCCATATAAGGAAGAAACATTAGGATGTATTATATGAGCACGTAAATGAACATACGTCATATAATTCTCAAGATAAGATGTAAAATTGAATATTATATATAAAATTTCAGCCAAAGATAACGAGGAAGATATGTAAATGATAATAATAAATAAACATAAAAAAGGTAAATTTTATGATTAAAAACTGTAATATGTTTCAAAATGAAAAGTCATTCCTAATAAGAAAAAATAGTTTACGATGAAAAATTGTTCATCGTGTTTAACTAACTAAGGACAATCATAAAATACAGGAAATTTTTCTCACAGTTCAATCATCAATTACAAAATATAAAGCAAATAAATCCAAGCAAGCAGTGACCACTTCGAAGGGGAGTTATTTTTATATTCATTTCTAAAGGAAAAAGTAGCCCATGATCATGAACGAAAAGTAATCCAAGAATAAATTTAAGAAGCAATATAAGAACTGTTCATAATCTGCAAAAAGGCCTTTAGAAAAATGATTTCCTCCAATAAAATCCAATAATTCAAGAGAATCCATTTCAATATTGGTATCGAGGATTTTGAGAGCACGTTCTAAGTAAAGGAATATAGCTTCTCGAGGTGCTAAGAATCACCGCAAGGTTCCAAACAAAAGACATTAAATGAAAAAAAAAATTACAGAAAAAGATTTATTCGACCATCCAATTTTCTGAAAGTATGGGGTATTACGACTTGATCAGTGCCACCGGTGGTCAGTTTCCGAGGTAATTTCCGGAAACAATTTTTAAAAAGGGAAAGGTGGAAGTAAAAAAGTAATTGGATGGAAACATCGAGTAAATTTGATTTGAGAGAAAAATCTTTAAGGACAAGAACTATTCGCAGGAGAACTTTCATTTTCACTGCGTAAATATTATTTTCGTTTATCTGAGCATGTGATATAATTTTAAATTTTGTTTCTTGAGTGTGTTACAATTCAATCTAAAGATCTCTGGAGAATAGTAAATGAATTTACCCAACTTTTCCTCTATTAGAGAATCATATCTGATATAATAACATCATTGAAAGAATTTCTTTATTGTATACATGCAGAAGATTAAGGCAGTAATATTGAATTGCGCCATCTTTAATCAGAGCTAAATAATTGAGAGTTACTCAAATCGTCCGATGAAAAAGTAGGATAATGAGTAAAATTAAGAAACTGATTACCTGTGACTTATATTTGACTATAAGTAACCTATTAACCCAACCGAATTAGGAGTAAAATCTAAATTTTGTCATGAGCTTAGTGTTAAATCAAAAGATATCTCGATATAGAGTCGTCTTTAACGAAGAACAAGTTTTACATCATTTATAGACAGAGGTACAGATGGAAAAAATGAATTTTGGTGCCTCGACACCTGCTATATTCACCTGCACTCCTCCAAGGACTATTTCTGGCTTTTATCAACATTTTCATTACTAATGAGAGGTAAGCGTAGGCGTAGACAATTATAGACATGAAAGTGTTCTTGAGCAAATAACAGAGAAACTATTCTGAAAATTCCTCTAGAAATTCCACTGCATTTTAAGGATAACTACTAAGCAACTACCAGCTGAAATGTTTCAGTTCAAAATGTGCTCAGCTGCATCACTACAGTTATACTTGACTTCAAATCGGAATAATAGGTTTAGCCGAGTAATAAAGTAATCGTAATCGACCGTCGAGTTTTTCTCTATATTATAAATCGTTAAGGTTCGTGAATTTAAAAAGCAAAGGGAATTTTTTACGATCGAAAGACTTAAGGCTGTCCACTCTCTTTTTCATTGTTTTACTTGAAATTAAATAATATTCTTCTACTCTATTCATTGTTAAATAAATTCAGAAAATTCTATCGCGAAAATAAAGAAGAATTTCAAGTTTTCCGAAAGTCATCCAAAACATTCGTTTCAATTCAATTTCTCCATAGATAAGATCTCGTATGATAATACATAAATACATATAATAGATCGATTCTTTAAAAATAATTGAAAATATTTAACGGTATTATTTTGACTACTACAATGACCTATATTTAATTCAACACGACACATCGCTTATATTTGATAAAGAATATTTCAAAATAGTTTGAAACGTGTACTAAATAACAGCTAAATCTTAAACAATAAATGTAAATATTTTTTGTCATTTTTTTATCATTAAATCCTTCATTATAACACTCTAATACAGTTTCCTTTAGATTGAATAACACGTAAAACATTAAAAGGCTGGAATATGACGTTTATGCCTACCGAAACTAAAAAAAAAATTCAATCCATCAACTTCTGGTGTCGATGACGGTAATTTATTAGCCGATAATAAGCGGATTTTTTTTCAAGATGGAGGATGTCAATTAGCAGATGAGTCATAGAATTTTGTGAGTTCTTCTCAAATATGGTTTATCCTTTCGACGGTTACAGCTTCTTTAGCCAGAAATCGTTCGGACATTTTTAAGAGATTATACGATAGATTATGGAGTGTATCGACATATGAGAATAGACGAGAGAGAAAAATTAAAGAACTGACTTGAAAATCGCATAGTATACGTAAAATTTTAATAATGTTTATCTTCTTGTGGAAAAATGTGATCACTTCAAATAATTTTCAATCCAACACTGGACTTGGCTTTGTTATGCATGCTGATATATTTATTAATGAATGAAATAGTAAAAATAAATACTGATTTTTAATGTTATCTTTCCGACTGATACTTCCACTCTCCCATCAACCATTCTCCCAGAGACGCCGTTGGTATTCCACAGAAAAATCAAAACCATGACTCATCCTCGAAGTATTGAGCATCAAAACTCCATCAACACTTCAAAGCCCGAACCTATCGAAAAAAATTCGCGATCACGACATGGAATAGCGGGAACGTGCAATATTTCTCAAAACGACCACGTTTCATACCCATTTGCTATCCCTCCCACACAACCCAGGCACTCGCCCAATGGCCGCACCTACGTCTCCCGCGAAATTTATGATTAGACGGCGTACGCGAGAGCTGCACCTGCTTACGTGCCGGAGGCGGGTCCAAATCGAAAAACAGACTCTGATAAACAAAACACTGTGAACTCCCGCAGTCGAATCGATTGCAGCGCACGCTGAGTAGCGGAATTCGATGGTGAGACACTTTTGAGGAGGATGGCTTCAGGAAGTGGGCGGGGGGCGTTGCTTGTGATGGAGATTGATAGCAGGCTATCCCCACCGCGGACTACCTCTCGTCTTCCCAGAACGCCTCTCATTGTCCTAGGCCCTGTGAAGACGGTCCGGACCGCTCTCCTTCTAAGTCCGCTTCCCATCTCTCTACTCATAATTTCTCTCATTCCACGCGCGAACAATGGACTATGCCTTCTGGGGATGAGAGGACTTCCAAATTGAACGCTTTTTGACCTTCTTCCATTGTCGAGACCGCTGTTTGGGTTGGGCGCCAAATTAATCTCGAAAATATAAGATGCTTATGTATCTCTCCTCTTTTGTATGTACCTATAGGCTGCGTATCAGTGTTTTCTTCTGAGACTAGTTTCAATGTCTTCTCTGACAGAGAGATCGATCAATGCCGTAGAGTGGCTTGTGTTTTATCTCAGTGTCACAACTACTCCAATCTTATTCACATCCATGACGGATCGAAATGTGCAATTTACAATTTTTACGCTTCCAAATTGTAAACACTCATATGGAGTCCAAATTTAAAAATTTCCACACTTATCGTGATATAGGTTCCATAAATCTTCTAAAAGTTGAACCTTCGTGCTTTTATTTTCTACAAACAACTGTTAACTACGTTACTCACTGACCATAGACTTGAAGCAATGACCGAATATTGTAAGCAAATTCTTTAGGGACTTACGCTAAATTATTTCGATTGGTTTCAGTTCAATTATAACTCGATCCAATTCTACATACGTATGATACTCATGAGTTTAAATAAGCAAAGGTAAATTTCCGTTGCAATTATTAAATCCTCCGCTCCAACTCTAGCAACCTTCCTTGTCGCAATCTGCACGATGTGTACGTTCTCCTTCACATACGCGTAACCAAACGGGAGGACTATTTAAGCTTAGCTGAGGAATGCTCACAGCTATTATGGAGCCCGAACAAAAGGCCGGAGATGAGAAAGAATTCAATCAAGCGACGGTCAAACTTTTTTCACTGCACAAGGGGAAAACTTAATACAATTTTTTCTGAGCCAAGAAGAGGTGAGGGCTCTCACAGAACACCGCTTTAAAGTAAGCGCACTTACAAATTCAATTGTCTGTTTTGTAAATCCTTATAAGATACATTAAGTAGCGATAAATGAGGAAGACAATAATTTAAATTAATGAGAGGTTGAAGTTTCATTTCCGTAATTACTGCTATGAATGGATGTCGACACTTATTCAGAATAGTCACTGACAAAGACAAGGAATCGATTTAAAAAATTCTATATGAATACCATTGCGATTACCCTGTAGATCATTAGAATAAATACACAACTTCATTTATATTTGCATGATATTGGATGGATGCCTGGTAATACAAGCCAAAAAAGTATGTGACATATTTTGAATCAAAGATTTCCTTCTAATGCTTTTAATTAGTCCATTAATTATGCTAATATCTTATCATTTTTATTCTCTTATGATTGACACTACTTCACTCCCTTACATCAATTTTTGATGAAATACTTAAAATGTAATTATCACTTATTAATGTTAATTTCTTGCCTTTAATGTCAACAAAAATGACCATCTCTCATAAAAATCAATTACATTAAATGTATGCCATAAGAGATATATACTATAAATTGAAGAGGAATTTATCGAAAGACTTACATACATAATTTTACTGGTGATCCAAATTAAAAATGGATGTTCTTCAATATAATTTCTTGATAGAAGAGGAAATCATTAGCATTGTACGATCTTTGATTTTCTAAGTTACCCTGAAATGGATTTTTCATATCAACTATAAGAAACTTGAGATTGAACTACTTCATTATTGGTAGAATTTGGATTGGATTGATTATTATACATAATAAATTTACATTTAAACAACAAACTTAAATACTGACAACTTTAACACATGAGCATCTACATGAACTTTAATGTCGGAGAAAAGGTAAATTTTATGAGTTTTAGAATTTAAATATCCTTCTTAATCCTAATCTCCTCCTTCAATATCTCACTTGGGGAAAATATCCATGTTATTCAACATAATCAGCTTCTAATAGAAGATAATTTCCTTTTGAAGACTTTTTTGAAATGAAAGATAATTTTTAGGGAATTAAATTGCAATTAATATTATTAACTAACTTAAATCTTAAGTTACTGGATCTGGACTGGAAAACTGTTATTTTTGCATCAATGTACACTTTCAAAAGACACTTCAATACTTTCCCTTTACTTTCAATAGTTTCAACAAACAACATGCATTACTTAAGGTTATAAATTATTCCATTACTTCTAAGTGTTTTCAAACTTCTTTGCACATTAATTCATATTCTGTCACAAAATACAAAGTGAGTTATTCTAGTAATTACAAAATTTTACATCTTGCCAAAAGTTTTGTACTTCCAAATTCTATGTGCTTTTTATTGTTCATCTAAAGAGTTCTAAATCAAGCAAATCAAAACTGGGGAAAGTAATCCAATTCCGATCATATTTCACTTCATAATTTAAATAGATTTAATTTGAGAATAAGAACTGACAAAGAACATTATAACCTCTTTATAAATATAAATGAACCCTTCATAAATGCTAATTATGGATGAAAAATGACCAAGAATATAGTCCAAAGCATAGTATCAACGGCCTAGTTGATTTAACTTTAAATCAATAACTTGACAGGCTGCCACCAGAGCAGAAAATATCTGCTCTGGTGGATATAAACGTTTAATAATTGTGATTAGTAGAACAGCAATTCACATTCAATACAATAAGATACCCAACATAAAATAGATTACTACATAGGTTACCCAAAATAGGTGGTTGAATGACTTCTTGCCATAACATGGGGAAGAATTTAATCTTTTCATAATTTATTTGCTAAGTACAAAATTGATTGGGTAAACTTTTTTATATTTAATCACAAAATTATCAAAAAAGGAAATGGAATGGAAATATTTTCATCTGAAATCTAGGAAATTATTTGATGTTTTTAATTAAAATGTCTTAAAATTTTGTATACAATAATTTTCCTTATATCATAATAAATTTGTGATTATGACTATCTAAAATATTGAAACTTATATACTGGAGCATTCCTTATATTCTGATAGAATATTACATGTGCTTATAGTATCAATTAACAATGAGATAATGAGTGGTGCATAGCATACTGTATTTTATATTAACTTAAATGAACTAATCATAACCAAAAATATTTTAACTTTGAAACAAACTCAAAACAAAATTTTGTGATCTAAAATACATCTGCAAATTCATTAGCAAAATTAATATATAAATTACATTAATTTGTTATTATTGAAATGACATGAAATGCTGATATTTGTGTTTATTCTAGATTAAGAATGCATAGATTAGTTTTGAATATGTTAATTAGGCAAAAATCAACTTTACTAAAGCTGCGTGCTTTAATACGACTTACTTGTGGTTAAAAATCAAAATCCTCATAACCATTGTATGATATTAATTTAGCTAAGCTTTTTAAAATCTAAGTATTTTTAATACTGATCTTTGGTTCATTCCGTTGGGAAAATGAATCAGTTCTTTAATCCTATTAGGGAGATTTTTTTGTTGGCTTTAAGTATCTAAAGAGGGTTACAATAAATATATATGATAAAATTGCAATTGTAAATAACCTTTAAATAATCATTTAATTTAAAATGAAACTTAAATAGCAAAAAAGATAATGATTAGAGGGGATATTATATATAAGAGAATATTCAAAGAGAATAAATTGCTCTTAAAGTACTTTAAGCCTCAATGGGATTTTTGGATTTCAGAATGGACAATTACTATTCTAAAGTATAATGACTAAAGGTATTTAATGAGTTATTTCAAAGTTAATAATATAGCCAACAATTTAAAGTAGAGCAAGAGTTATGTAAATAGATATGTATCTTTTTTAATAAAAGCAAGTAAACTGCAAAGCAATAGTGATGAAAAATTTCCTGAAGACGGATGGGTGACAGATATTTTTATACAATAAGTTTTGAGTAAATTATAAACTGACTCAAAAATCCTTTCCTTTAAATGATCAGAAATATCTATGATAACACATGAAATAAATATCTTTTATCAACTTTCAAATTTTTCCTTTCCAAAAACCATGAAGTTTGACAAACATTTACATAAGTCTAAACTATTTCAAGACTTAGTGTAGTTAAAAGCACATATAATTCTCGGTGAAATAGACAAAAAAATTTCCATAGGGGACAAATCTATTTTAATACACAAGCAGTAAATTCAATACAATGGTATAAAATGTATACAAGTTGTTGAAATCTGCAGCATATGTCACTTCTTTAATGATTACGATAAGGAATTAAGGTAGCATTAAAATGTGTACCTAGATATTAAGATAGAAAAACACTTATATTAATTAATGTTATAATTCCATTTAAAGTAATAATATTCTGTAAAATTTAATAATAGAGAGTGATATGATGCAAAAGAGAGAGAACGTTTTGGAAAGACTAGGAAGAAAACGCTACGATCTTTATTAAGTATAAGTTAATAACAGTGATAGTCTCACATATTCATTATCTGTAATATAAGCACTGTTTCATCAGAAAAACACATAAAACCATATCTACTTATACTTTCCATTGATAATTTGCTTTTAATATTATTTACTTGTGATTGTTATCTTATCAATAGTGAAATATATTTTTAAAATTTATAAAATGACTGTATTAGAAATTTATTTAACGTATTACTTTCCTTTATCACAAACGTGCAGTTATAGATCACTACAGTAATTAAATACAAGCATGTTTGTTTCTAATTCATTTGAACATAATTGTCTCTTTAATTTACTTTGTTATCAAAATAATTAAATCATAATGGATCGAATGGATATATTTCAAAGATTTTGAAAACTTTCAAGATAAGAGTTCAGTATATTTGGTTTTCATAAATGAAGTCTAAATAACGTTCTATTATCTTATAGCGTTAATCATATTATATGATTGATTAAATTTGGAAAACACATTTCAATAACAACATTAAGCTCCTCATTCATATGCAACAAGAACGTACTTTCATCTAGGTAACATGAATCTAGAATATTATAGGAAGTTTCAACTAAAGACGTAATATTCATCTCCTCACACCTCTAATATTTTCTCTTCTGTATTTACTCTTCTAATCTCTCTTCAATACGAGTGGATATGTTAATCAGCTTCTAACGAATACGATCACGTCCTTCATAAATAGAAAAGCTTCCGTAAGATTGACCCGATCAAAACAATCAAAACATTGAACACGACCTCACCAGGCTTGCAACGCAATCTATCTGGAGTACTATCAAAGCAATTTCGATTCGTTGTCAAAATGGCTAACATCGTTCATGGAGGATCACTGATCCATTCCGTCTGCTAAGAACGCTATCATTCGTTAAGGTAATTTCTACTTTATATTTATCCTATATTAAATAATTAAACAGGAACAATATTTTTCTATCTTGCTTTTGAGAAGTTTATAATGCCAAGGATGTAAGTTCGGAGGGGCATTTTAAACAGGAAACGGACGACGTAATAAGGAAGAAATAAAATCTTATATTTACATCTGTTTTCATTTATTTGACAGATCATTTCATTATCTGTCCTTAATTGTACTAACTGCCATACTCTAAATTTTCTCTATTGCTGTCATTATGACAGTTGCCAAGGGTGAACTTTATCTATATAAAAAAGTGATTACATTCAAGGCTAAAAGAAGTGGGCGTGCGCTTGTGTTGTTGATAAAGTCTTATCGGACAAGTATGGTCTAATTTACTATGTTAATGTTTTATTTGGAATATTTATCCTTGTAAATACGCCTTCAGACATTTTTCACATGTCTCATTGATTATTTGATGAAACAGCACTCCTAACATTGTATTACAGAGGTTGTTATTTTACTTTTAGTGGAGTCTTGAGCGAGAAAGTATATCTCACTCGAAGAAATGGGCTCACTTCAGTGGGAAATAGTTGAGCTGGCCAGCCACCTTAGGAATGAAAGACTTTTTGTCGCATCAGAACAAGAGAATTTGAGAACGTTGAACAAAGAGGTAACATTCTATTTTTATTTTGTGTTTAAAATCAATTTTTGTTAATCACTTCCTTCAATTTTAGACAGTATATAATTTTAATTTTGTGAATTCTGTCTATTTATATGTAATACAGTAATACTATTTCTATAATATATAATTTTAAATCTCTATTATTTGAAGTGTTTAATCTAAACAATGTACTCAATATTTCAAATAAAATGTATCTGAATGAATTCATAGATTCTTAATTTCTCTTCATAAATGCATCATCCTTTTCAATGAAAATATCATTGTTTTGGTAGAAGTAAGAGCCAGGAAATTTGGTTATAGTGCTCAGTTTGCATGTATTTGCAATTAAAATTAAAAATGCCCTGTAACTTTATAATTCTTCCCAATGCACTTAAACCTTATAATCTTGTGTAGGTGGCTTCAGTTTCCACAAGGCTTGCAGAAAATTTATGGATCCTTAGTCAGCAAAGACTTAATCTCAGGCGTCTGGTTTCATCTCATCCAGATTGTCCTCCTTATATATGCAGCAGAAGAGCCAGGAATCTTGACTCAACCCGCTTTGTTGATGGACATAAAGTTCTTGGAGTACAGGTACATTAAAATACAGTTTTCTTTGAACATTTTTAGTTAATAATTTCATTTTCTTTTGTTTGAATTAAATATTTTGTTGATCTCATAATCTCATAACATCTACAAGTTCAATCAAGGTTAATTGCTTTATATTTGCCATATAATCAAAATTTTCAGTTCATAATTTAACTGATTGTCAAATTGTATTATGTAGGAAGCCATCCGGTATGGTCATTTTCTATATGTGTTACGATTATCTCCAAGACTACTAGCATCTTGCCTAATTGCTGCATCACAACCTGCTGGTGGGTCAAAAAGTCAATCTTCTAACTCTTCTGTCTCTTCAAATTCATCATGTGAAGGTTAGTAATTCATTTCAAGAACTCTTGTTTCATTCTTGATGTGTTCAAAATAGCCCTATGTAAGCTTTTATCACTTGATAAAATTTTTATAGATACTATGAAACTTCCCTAAAATAAGAAAATCATGGCAAACTTACCCAGTGAAATAAGTGAGCCTGTATGTTTTTAAGCTGGTCTTTGACTGTCTAATTTAAGAATATTTAACAGTTCATTTTTTATTATCTCTTAAAAAGTATATAGAAAGGTTTAAATTAGTCTATATCTTTAAAAATATTCAAAAATTTGCATTAATAATTGTGAAGTAGTGATTGAATAGTATTTTATTTAGTGGGCACGGAATATTAAAGAATGAAATATTGTTATATTATAATATTTGATGTATTCTTGATGAACTGTAGAGAATTGTGAAGCTTATCCATAGAGTAAAAAAATGAATTTATCAAAAATCTAGACCATTAAAATATCCATGGAGATTTATCAATAAAGTCAGCTATGATATCTATTCCAATTAATGTATTTTTCAGGTGGGAGCACAGCATGTGGTGTTGGGTCTGTTACTGGTGCATCAATACCACTGCTTTCTCCAGAAGCTCTTTCAGGAGTTTATCATTCCCTTCTGTCTGGACTCTTCTGTGGCTGGGACATGGAGGATAATCCTGAAGAAGATGGCGAGGAGAACTCAAGTGAGAGGTCTATGTGGAGGGGCTCAGTTTGTGAAGATCCCTTCCCAGATGAGAGAGGTGTTCCTGTTATTTTAAGGCTCTTAAGGCATTTGGCTAAAGTTCAGGTAATTAGGCTATTATTATAGAAGATACTTTGTGAGTTACCCCGACCTCATGATATATTTGTAAGCAGTGAGTATATTTGCCAAACTAAGAAGGTTCTCCTAACCATGCTAGTATTTCTATTTTTCTCTGAGGATTATATTTCCAAATCTATTATTATCTTACTACAATCTTGGTATTAATATATTTCGATCTATAGTTTGTATCCAGCCCTTGATATGATGTATTTAACAAATTGTCATAGAATTTTTGGCAAGCAAAGGGTGTGTAAACATCAAATTAATCAAATCTTAATTAATTATCAATATTGTCCTCAATTTATTTCTTAAGGTTCATGATACAATAACCAACATCTTCGTAATTTTATAACTGGCTTTATAGGTATGGCATAGTATCTGTAATGCTTATATGGGCACGAGAAGTTAAGATTGTAGTTTAAATATTATAAAAATTGAATACCAGTATCAGCAGATGAATTTTATGGAAACTCATAAATCAATGCTCCAATTTTCCTTTGAATAAAAAATTTTTCTTGTATCTTTAACTTAAACAGTATATTTATGTTCTTTTTTATTCATGAAATTGATTCAGATCTCTTATTTTATTAAATTTATTTAAGCTTTTACATTTTTGGTAACTTTAAATGAGATCCTACTCTTATGTATCATTTGTAATAATCACTCATTTACCATCAGTCTTTTTTATGATCCTTGAGGAGGATTAATTATCAGATTGATATCTTAAGAGTGTGTAAATTTGTTCTCAAGTTTTGTATGATTACCTTTATTTTTATAAACACTGATAGTAGTTGATATAAAAAAATTAATTTCAAAATTATTTAAGCTTTGCATGATGTAAGTCATATTTTGTTCAAATTTGCTGAATCAAACTAATTTCAATTTCTTCAATACTAAGCTATTTTTTTCTTTCCCTATTTTAGTGAAATAGAAAAGTTTATGAAATATACTTATTCCTGTTTCATTCCTCTTAGGTGGCTCCTTCCCCAGATCCTAGAAGACTACTTCGCCAAGGTTCCTGCGCCTTTGCACGAATATATTCCTCTATGAGGGAAGATTTACTCTCATTGCGATTGTTCCTTACTGCTGCGCTTCATAAGCCAGTATGTCATTTAATTGCAACAGAATGGAAAAGAGATGCTTCTGAGGAAGGATTTGAGGGTTTAGAGGAGGATGGATGGGGAGTTGCAGGCCTAGGCTGGGAAGCTGAAATGGATGATCCAGATTGCATTGAAGATGTAGGATGTAGTGGAGACTGGAAGGGGAGAGGAAATGAAGATAGTGAAGCAGGTAAAAATGATGATATGTGGAAACATTTTGACTGTATGAGTAAAGAATTAGACAATTTCTCCAAGTAGATGTACAGAACTTAATATCTAAATATGAGAATTTGTATTGTTCAGTTAGTATGCTGATTTTGCCAAATAACTTTCTGAGGATATGATCACAACCACAATGTGTGTGTAGAATCATAATAAAATTAAGGATAATGAGGAGAGAGATAGAAGGAACAAGAAATAGAAGGGAGTTAACATAAGTACCTCATACATATTTTACCCAATTTAAATAATATTGCAATTTCCTATAAACTGTATACTTGAAATTTTTGAATCATTGAAATATTTAATAAAAGAAATTACATTTATAAAAGAACTCTTGAAAATATTTATTTTAGTACATGAATAGTATGAGGAATCAATATGAAAGGATAGTATACTTCTTCTGAGAAAGCATTCACTGGGTCCATTCTATGACACTGACAATCAGAACACTTTTAGCACTGCAAAAGTAGTTAACTATAATCATTAAGATTAAGATTTATTAGATGTTCATAAGTCTATAATTGAGGTAATATTGCATAATTTTCTTTTTTGTATTTAAAGTTGGTTGTAGTTCTTAAAAGTCCCCTGTAAAGAAAAGAAATACTAGTTAATTACTAAAATGCAGATATTATGATTATATTATGTTATGTATGTTGCTAAGTATAATATATCTCATTCCTCTCTATCCTTCAAGTATCTTTTTGTCAATATAATTTGATGATTATTCGATAAATGTTAAAATATCAAAATGACAGGTTTTACTCTATAACTTGATAGACTTAAATGCAGTCATCTAATATTGAAGTAGTCTCCTTCCTGAGTTACATTTCTCTGAATAAGTATCATAAATTTAGAAATAATGGGTCCATACGTTGGTAAATGTGTGTGTGATTTTGAAGAATACTTCATGTTGTTAAATGTGTTTTTAAATTAACAAGGTTTTAAAATCTATGCTCATAGGTCCATCAGGGTTCTCATGTATGAACGACCACAAAAGGAAAAGGAAGGGATGCAGTAGAAAAGCTGTTGTAAGGTTGGCTGCCTTAGTCAGGCGCTTCCTCAGAAGTCTTAGAGCTAATGCCAGGCACTTTCCAGCACCTCTTCGATGGCTCATAGCACATGTGAGGCAAGAAATGCTCCTTGCCACTGCAGCTTCTATTAATGGTATTGATGATTCTTATCAGTCTTTTATGTATGGGTATGTAAGACATTTGATAATCCTCAATAAGATTTCTCCTGTAGTGCAAAATACTCTCTTCAGTAGTATTTAGAGGATATAGAAGGTAATTTTCTTCACAGAAAGGTTGATCATTAATAATTAGATTTGATATTCAAATATAGCGTTCCGTCAAAATCAATGTTGAAGTAGATTGGTTAAATCATTAGTAGCCTTAAATAACTGATTAAATTACTTATGGCCATTTGGTTGAGGGTTTTGGCTTTTACTCCATCTATTTTTTGAATGAGCATGTGAATGATATGGTTCCATTTATTATAGGTGAAAATTCTGGCCGAGGATCTCCTATTAATGGACAAGATGGAATTTTAAGTCGTGACCCTATGGAAAGGGTTGGTGCTTTATGCACTGATTTAGCATTTACATTGATAGTTTGTCCTGCAATAGCAGATCCAGAAGCTCATGGGATTATATCCCCTGATATACCAGTCTCGCAACAAGCAAGTCACAGACTTCTACAGGTTGGTTGAATCTTTTATACTTGCAAACTGAAGATAGATTAAAAGTATATAGAAAATTAGTGACTGAAATTTAATGTCAAATATAAGTAATATATAATAGTTATAATTTCTGAGTATTTCACTAAAGATGATTAATGTCATTGAGTCACATAAGTTGATAATTCCTATGCAATGCTTGATCCATAAATATTAAAATTCATGCTGGTTTCATTTAGGTTGCAAAAGCCTTACAGGGATTAGCATTGAGGCCTTATCAAGAAGAAGATCCAAGACTGTCTGAGCTATACAGTTTATTTGAGAAGGTAAGACTATCTTGTTACTTATAAAAGCAATTTGATTATAATATAAACTATTTGTTCTTGTCTTTAAGTTAGCAGAAAAATATCAGATTTATTTCTGTATTTTTTCTATTTTTTCAGTGAAAATATTCAGATTTGTTCATAAAATCATCTGTGATACTGATTGCTTATTTTTTCTGAATCTTATTATTTTATTTCCAGGACTGTGTCTCATCCATTGTGGATTGCATGCTAGAGGATGATGATGAGGAGACAGAAGAAGATGGAGTATGTGGAGAGGAAGATGAAGTAGAAGTAGATATTGGGGAAGGGGTGGAAGATGATGCCATGGGTATGAACTTGGGCGGTGTGCGGTTGAGACGAGGCAGGAGGAGGAAGCAGAGGAAGAGGAGAAGGGAAAGGTCAGCCATTCCACCTCCAATAATACACTCTTCCAACACCAGAGGCCTCTCAAGGTCAGCAGCGCTCTTCACCGAAAGTGAATTGTTGAACCTGGTAAGGGAAGGATAATATAATTGCGTTTTCTATTTTTTTACTATTTAATAATTAATTTACAATACAATAATTTATTAATTGATAATTTTAATAGTTTTTTAGTCTTTTACTTTCAACAAATCCTTAAGAGGTTTATAATTTTATTATATTGTTGTTAACCTTTCCATTTCATTTCAGGTTAGCTTCCTGCAAACTGTATACACTGAAAGCCAAAGCAGTTTAATTGATAAGAAACAGTTAGGGGCACTCCTCAACCTTCTCCCGGCAACAGGTATTGCAGTCAATGGAAAACACACGAGTAATAATACTCTCCATCCTCAGCAACCAGTATCAGTTTCACCTATTACTGCAAGTAAAAGGGCTCTTCTTTTGGGAAAAGGTAATTTTAAAGTTTCAAATTTTATCTTTATAAGTTATTTAGCAATTCTAAACATAAATTGCTCCATAATATCCTGATTACCTTATGTTTAAGTTGGTAAGTTCCTCCGTCAGACCATTCATACTATCCTGTTTTTTCCTAGCAGTTCTTACTTCCAGATGAAGAGGAATTTTGAGCCGACTCAGTCATAAGTTTGAAAAAGTAGTTCTTTTGATTAACTATTTTAGTGGCTCTATTTTTAGTGATGTTATTCTAATATTTGTGTTGTTATTATATATAACCTTCTTTAAATTTTTTATAGTATCCTTCACCTTCTATTAATAAATCAGAACAATTTCAATGGTACTGCTGATTGTAATAATATTTTAGTCCATTTGATCGTATTTCTGTGAAGGAATGAATTTTTCAAATGTTTTGATTGTGATATTTTGTTGTTGTTATTTTTTTGTGTGTATCTATTAAATTATATTCTTATTCTTTTTTTTTTCTTTTCTTTTTTATCTGTTATGTTTTGGTGAATTTATGTGTTTTGTTTTTTTGTGTGTTGTGTCATGTTTGTTGTTTCTTTCAGTCACTCGTACCCGTATTTCTCGCACTTCTTCTTTGTCTTCCTCGCCAGCTGGTCATGATGGGTGGGACGATGGAGGTGGGGAGGAGGATGTAACTCCACCAGCTGGCAGTCCAAGCAATGCTTCCTTAGCTAACAGACCTGCATCTCCTCGGGAAGATGTCCTTGTAATTCCATTTGGACATGCAGGAGGAGAATGTATTGGTATGCTTCCAGAAGAAAAGGTAAGGGCCACTTAAAACTTTATGATTGACTGATAATGTCTCACATTTTGTTTTAAAAATTCAAAAGTTTACATTAGTGACATCATAGTGATGGAAAAATTGCTTACTCTGATTCCCAAGGTATTGGAGATGGAGTGGGAGAGGAGGCAAGGCAGGGGTTTGGCTGGTGTTAGGGGTTCTGTTGCATCTATTGGAGGTGCTGCTGTGGCTGTTGCAGAGAGGGAATTGTCCGGTAAACGGACACGATTCTCTCTCTCACATGATGAAGCTTCAATTGGTTAGTGTGCTACTCATAAAAATTATATCCCAAGATTTCTGGGTTTAGTTTATAGCTTCAGTCTTGTTAGTAAAATATTATGAAGGGAATCCAGATATCCAAAACTGCTAAAATTAAGAAGTCAAAAGGTTACATTGAACTTTCTATAGAGTTTGGATATTGTTATTAAGTTAGTATGACATTTTTCACTTTTTTTTCATTATTATCGTTATTATTAATTTTGAAGAGGAATCATAATAACTCCACTCAGGAAATATACTTGTGTGAGGCAAAACAAACAAGGGAATACAACAAAAATAATTTAAAGAGATGAAAAATAATTATATATCCTTTTTATTGTGTTGTTTACAATAGAAATGATGGATTTATTTTGTTGGATTTTTAAGGGAGGATATTATTTTTTCTTTCAATATTTGTTATATAATTTTAATGATTGAAACATTGCATTTGTTAGTAAGAGTTGAAAATTTGGGAGATTGATTGATCTTTTGTCTTCTAGTCTCAACTTTGGAAGCTGGAGAGGTAGATGGTGTGAATGTGGGTGATGAGACGCGTAGTGTAGAGGTTGAAGAGGAAGAAGCTGTGTCCAATCACAGCGTAGCCTCTTCTTTGGAGTTGGGCACAGAAGAAGAGGAAGAGGAGGAAGACGAGGTTGAAAGTAGGAGGAGAAGGAGAGGCAAACGAAGAGGTGTTGGAGGAGAGGTTGGCGGAGGAATAGGGGGACCTGGGGAGGAAGATCAGCTGGTTCTGGATAATCTCTCAGACATGGTCTCTGCTAATGTGTCTTCGAGGGGAACCCCAAACATATCTGGTAAGAGAATCTTTCTTTCTTGCTTGTAAAATTCTCTTTTTACGTATAAATACTATCTTTAGTTTGATGATTTACAAGTATGTTTGATTTAAAAATTGATCCATTGCAACTTGAGACATTTTGATGAAAATGGTTGTATTAATAAAATCATGCTATTTAATAATATTATATCAGTTAATTAGAATAGAGATCTGGTTTATGTATCAAACAATTGAAGATATTCATTATTTGATTCAGTACTCTTTTAAACTGTTGTTTACTGTTTAAATGAATACTGTCAAATTTAGTGTACTTAGAAATAAATATAGAGCTTCTAGCTCATGTATATTATATCTATTTCTTTGTGGCTTTAATTTATATTCTTTTTCTATTTTTTATTTGTTGTGTATATCTCTGACCATTTAAAGTTTCATTATCTGTTATTTTCTGTTTTAAGGTCGTGATACACCTTCATCACAAATAACCGAGGGTGATGGGGAAGAGGGTAGAGCTGGAGGGAGTGGAGGTGCAGAAGAAGAGGATGGTAGTGGTGTTGGTGGTGCAGTAGGTCTTCCAGCAGTAAGAGGAAATGTTGTGGATGCAGGAGTTGACGGGGGTGTGGACAACATCCCTGGAGAAGGGGGGTGCCTTGGAATGGATGGACCAAGAGGTGGCCCCTCACAGCATCGTCAGAGACATCCAATCTCAAAGCAGCAATTGCAGCAGCAGCAGCAAGCCAGATCTGATATAGATGATAAGTTTGGGAAATTTGAAATCAAGAAACTAATTGAAGGCAAGTACTTCTTTGAGTAATTAATTCAAGAGTATCTTCTATGCAATAGATTTATAAAACTATAAGTTCTTTCCATTTTTGTTAAGGATAAAATGTTTTGATTTCTTGTCTAAAATGTTAATTTCTTAAATAATTTTACAGGGGATGAGACAGTGTCTCTTGTCAGTGATACTTGGAGCACAGATGTTCTTGCCAGTGATAGTGAGACTGTGGACCTCAATAGAGACTCAGGCTCTAATTCTCTATTGAACCAGATGAATCCTCTTCCTTTAAATCCATTGGTTCCTGGACAACAGATGGTCCCTGGGCATCAATCTGCTTCATCTTCACTCATATCTCCTCCTAATGAAGAAGGTCTTGTGGTTGGGGCATTAGGAGCTGCTGGTTCAGCCAGGCAAGATGCTTCCAGTCAAGTAAGTTTCTTTTAGTCTCTGTTTTTATTTCAATTTTATCATTAAAAATGTCCAATTAAATAGTCATAATGGTTATTTAATAAGTAATTAGCAGCGCTTGAAAAAATATTCTTTTTAATTTTCTAGCTTTTGGATGTTTCTGAAACTGGATCTGAGGCATGGAGTGTGGATGTATTAGCATCAGATTATGAAAGAATGTGTGAAGTAGATACTGATGATGCTGGAAGCGTTGCCAGGTAAGTTTTTTTACATATTGACATCCTCTCAAGCCTCTTTTCTCTTTGTGCCAAAAATATTTTAATCCTATAATCACTCTCACTTCATTATTTTCCAAACATTCAATCAATTATCAACTTAAAAATATTTTGGTTTAAATACATCATATATTTTCATTCATTAATGAAATTATCTCTGTGATATAAAACAAATTTTGTATCTAAATTTTTTTGTATTCTATTCTAGCAATGTTAAGTAAATTATCATATTTCCTTCCTTGTTCTTTTCCGAGTCACATTTTCTGTTTACTTATTTACCTGTCACTTTTTTATACTTTGTTGAAAACTAATTATCTCTTTAACAGTTGAGGTTAGCAATTTGTAACTTCTCTTCACAAATGTCGTCATTGCCATTTATTGTTTAATAAATGATGTTTTGCACTATTATTTTTGGCTTGTAGAATGCTTGTTTATCTTAATAATCTCAAATGTTGGAGTCATATGTTTCTGAATCTCCAATCACAATTAGTATAATAATTATTGATAATATTGATTAATAATTTGATTTCAGAGTTTCACAAAATTGGCAAAATATAATCCCCTTAATTTATCTTTTATGTTAAATATCACACTTCAGGCTGTGAACAGTGAAGGGCTGAAACTAAATCTCACTTGAAAGTTTTTCTGCTTCATTGCAATCAGTAGAGGAATGAATTGAAATATTATAATCAAATAACAAGATATTAGTTTGAAATCTATATATCTGTTGGGTTCAAAATCAGTAAAAGAAGCTTTTTCTTGTTATAACTATTTGGGCTAGTTTAGAAACAGTTGAGTTTTCAGTTCTAAAAGTTTTTCTAGCAGTGATTCAGTGTAATTATTTGTATAATCACCTGGTGTTGGCATTTAATGAAATGCATCAGCATGTGATGTGAAATCATTCTTCTTCCCTATTATAGCATGGTTAACTTTGGTAAAGATAGAAATCGAAACACTAGTGAAGAAAATTTTTTTGATAGTTCTGTTCTCAGATTGAGGAATTATGTTTATTTCTCAGGTCTGACGATACTGCTAGGTCTGAACTGGAAGCTGAAGGCATTGGTGTACGTGGTGAGCTTGAAAGGGCTCCTAGTCTAGGGCTTCCTGGTGATGATCTTGGTGCAGCTGCCAGAAATGAAGAGAAGGCAACTCCTCCTTTACCACATGGAGCAATGGGTGCAAGAGGACCTTCTCCTGGCCTCTCTTCTGCAAGGGGCCTGTCCCCTGGCCCTACCTCTACGTTTCGACCTATCAGGGAGGAGGAAGAAGCATTATTATGTGAAGAAATGGATTTGCCTGCTCCTTGTCAAAGACCGACTCCTCGATACATTACAGGCGCAGTTCCTACACAGGGTAAGTCTCTTGTATCTAAAGAGATACGTCACTGAATTTATGTCACCAAAGACTGATCTCTTTGAATTATTTGAATTCAATTTTTATTAATTTTTGTTTGTTACTTTTTAGAAAGATTTTTGATTTCCAGTATATCTTCCGTATCATACAGTATTTTTTTGAATAAGAATTTTTATGTAATGAGAATGAAGTTCAATCTAAAAGTTCATTTATAACAAAATACTTGACATTTATTTTCAAATGAAAGATTTATAATCAAAGTTTTAAAGATCATTTTTGTTTGATTTTGCAGGTAATTTGATTAATCTTCATGTTATAGAAGGTAAGATATGATTAGAAAATGTTTAGTTCATGGTTTCTTCAGATCATCCTATGAAAACCTGGCTTATTGAAAATGTGGGAAAATGAGGATTATTTTTGAGTTATTATTGCATTTTTCATGGTGCTAGACTAAACCATTTGTAAGATAAAAATTGAGATACTCTGATGATCTCATTAGGAAATAAATGAGAATTAATTATTAATTATTCTCTGTTTTGGGAATAACATACATATAAGAATCAAACTTTTAAATCTTTTACAAAAATTTTCTTTGATTCCTTTAAACCATTCATTAACTTCATTTTTATATTATTTCCATTTAATTCATTTTATGGGTACTTTACTATAGTTGTGAAATTAATTTTTATTCAACTTTGTTTTTAAAATTCCTCATTCTTTGTTCAAAGATAATCTATTTGAAGGGGAAAATTAAGTAAATGAAAATTAACATAGAAACCAAGATGTTTATTGATTGATGTTGGAGATATACTGATTCAACCCCTAATTTGATAATAAATTCACTGTATTACTTTTATTTTTCGCTTTCAGTTCTTGTTTTCAACATCTTAAATAAATGTTTATCTCCCATTTTTTTCTCCAAAAGGTGTGGATGATGGGAAACCAGAAGGCTCTATAAAATCTGAAGAAGGCAAAGAGAGTATCAGTCTGAAACCATCTGCTGCATTTACCCCTCAAGAAATATCTCAGCTACCATCCCTTCCTGCTACAGAGGGAAGGGATGTCAATCTCCAAAACCAAATTATGATGCATCGCATAAGCAATGAGTTTCCATCAGCTTCATCATCTACTCCAGTGAAGGCCAGTTCACATGAGCATCACCCTCCTCATAGGAGAAGGAATCGTCATGGCCATACAAAATCTCTAGGGGCTGGAGCACCCATGAATTTGCTTGGTGGTCAGGTATGAAATTTTTTATCTAGTTGAATGTATGCTTGAATGTATATATACTTTTCCGAGATCATTCAATTCAGTGGTTATCGTCCTGACAAGAAAGAGTTAGGAAGTGCTAAAGATAATGTTTAATTTGTGTTTTCGTTGAGAAGTCATCTTAAATAAGATTAAGTCTAAAAATTTAATGTCATCTGCATACATATTGTAAGGCAACTAACCATACTATTATTAAAGTTACAGAATATACTTCAGAAACTATTCAATTCAGGTGATAATAAGTTTTTAGCATAATCCAAATGCTAGAATGAAAATTTAACTTAGACAAATGAGAAATTCAACTGGATATTCTTATTTAAGTGCTATTTATTACCTTAAGGTAAACATAAACTAAGATCCAAATTAAAAAAGTTCATTCCTTGAATATGTTTGTGCAAGCTGAAATTGCATTGACCGCTTTATTATTTAAGTGTTGATCAAAGGATGAAGGATTTCCTTTACTTGTCTATTGATTTTTAATTAATTTCTTCCTTGCTACCAAACAAAACATTCTACAGGAAGGATATTTTTTCTGGAAAACTTAATTCCTGGAATATATATCTATTTACTTAATCCCCAATGTGAGAAATTTGGAGATATTTATTAGATTTTCTCTTATTGTCAATTAAGGTTCATGAACTGTTTTAACTGAATATGTTTTAATAAATTACAGGTAGATGTTCTTGCTCGAACTAATGGGAGAATAAGAGGGGAAGATGATGTAGATGATGAAGAGGATGATGACGAAGATGGTGATCTTGAGGAGGAGTTAGAAGGTGACTTCTTATCTGGGCCTGGGAGTGGAGCTCGTCTCAGCTCAACTAGTTTGGCTTCCTCTTCAAGTAGCAGTGGAGGGGGAGGAGCAGGTGAAAGTGGTCGAAGGAGAATGAATGTTGCTTCAGTCCCAGCTCACCCATCATCTGCTCCTCCAGTGGAACTTCTGAGTACCCAGGAGGAACCTGTGAGAAGAGAAGGAGCAGCAATGACCAACTCATTCCAGCCAACTGCATCATCACAAGGAAGGAATCCGTCAATGGGTGCTATACCCAAAAGCATTAGTTTCGACAAGACAGCAGAAAGAGGTGACAAGGTAATGGAAATGTTTTAAGATCATGATTGAGGCTTGTTTTCCTTCTGTCTCTTCCTAATTTTGATGCAATGAATAATTTGAGGAATGTGATTAATGCTGATTTCGATGGTGTTTTAAAATCTCTGTATAATTGGGACATCTGAGTTGACAAAAACACTTAGCTTTATAAATTTGTGTAATTAATAAGGTCATTTGGAAAATAAAATGATTTATATTTTATCTTATCATCATACTGTCCTTTTGAAACTGTATATCATCGACCATTGTGAACAATATAAAATTTTTGCTTCTTTTATGATTTTTTAATGGATGCTTTACAAAATTCATCAATCTTTTGTTTTGAAATTTTCAAATTTTAAACAGGAAACCGTTGTGTTATTGAAAGTTCTTGATATATTGATTTTTAAAATATGAATAACATTCTTTTGCTATTCTTAGCCTAACTTTACTGACCTTATAATTTTTAATTATCATTAATACTAATTACCATTAATATTTTAATTTCAGGATATGCTGGAAGATGAGCACAAGCAAAAAAGAGGATTCTTTCGCAATTTTAAATTGCCTTTTAAAGGCATACAAGGAAGCAAGAACCGTGGAAGAAAGCCTGGACGAGGAAATGCATCATCAGTGGATGACATTGGGTAAATTTGAGAAATAAAATACTTTGGATTAGACACAAAAGACAAAGAGTTTAAAATCAAGTCCTATCTATTGCTCACATGAATTATTTTACTGATTTATAAAAATCCTGTGATTCATTTCTTTAATTTAGATCTTTATTCCACTCTAGATATGAAGGTGATCAGCTTGGGCTAGAGGGTGGTCATCCTGTTGAGAGAAAAGCTGAATCCTTTGATTCTCTGGATCATGTAAGATTGAGGCAGCCCAATGCAATTGAGAATGCTTCTACCAGTAACAGTGGTAAGCTCATCTATTTCATAATTTAAGCTTTGAGTATGGTGTTATCCACTTCAAATTTCACAATGTCCCTTTTTTCATCAGCAGAAACAATGGAAGATATTCTAGCCAAGTATCGAAGGAAACCAGAAGCTGGGCCATCCACTCAACAATCAGAGGGAGTTTCTGTCTCATTGTCATCTCTTGGCGTTACACCAACCATGAATGGATCTGGTCGCAGAATTTCTCCACAAAGACCTGGCAAAGGTACCTCTGACTTGAAACTAATGAGGCGCAAGCAACTGGTGAATGGCAATGAAGAAGAGGTAGATTCTGATGAAGATAGTGATCTTGAAAATGAAGAAGATCCCGAGGAAGACACTGGTTATGGAACAGGAATGGCAGAAGAAGAAGAAGTAGCTTTTGAAGATGCGAAGAGAAAGCTACGGTTGGTGCTCAGTAATGCTAATATTCTTCCAATTGAAGGTGGATCTTCATTTAATGCCATTGTAAGTAATCTTATAGTTTCATTCTCTTCTGTCTGATATTCAATCATAAAAATAATAAAATTGTACATTCAGTTTTTAAGTTATAATTTTGATTTGCAATTAATGTTAAAAAGCATTTTCCTGAATTTGAATATGCAGTAGATAAGATACTTATTTGCCATATTAATATATCTCGTTCAACTTATAACTACAATTTTTATGAGTACAGTGTGCTTGTCTACTGACCAAATATTAACACCAACCGATCTGCATGCATCTGTATATTTGAAACTTAAAATGATTATTTTCAGAGGGAAGCTGCCTCAACTACAATGACATCCTCATCATGGGCAACAACCAATGGAGGTCTACCAGGGATGTGTGTCATGCATCGTCAACCTAGAAATAGGCTCATTAGCACAAGTAATGAGCTTGTTTCCTTTCTTAGACTGCAGTTAGCTGAGGCAGTAAGTCTACATGATAGTGTCCATCAAGAAACTACAGTTCATATCAGGGAGACTCTAAGATGTGTGATGTCTTTTGACAATCAACGGTAAGTAATTTTATTAAGCTAACTTTTTATTAAGTATTACATGTAATCACAAGAAATAAGATATAAGGATAACTAGTTAATAACACAAAATTTTAACTTTAAATATATTTATCTACATACATGATATATTTCTCTTTCAAAATCATAAATATATAGATTATTCTCATTTAGCATTATTCAAATTTTACTTTTCATTTCAGATGCTGTAAGCTCTTCCGTGCCTTGAGAGATGACTATAGAAGGAGAGCACCTTATCTGGCATACTTAGTTCGTTGCAAGCAAGGACTTCTTTCAACTCTTGCTCACTTAGAAAGGTTTGTCTATTGTAGACCTTAATTATGGTTCCATCTCTGAGATCCACAATTCCCTGTAACATTGAGTTAACAACTTATTAAAAGTTATTAGTTGGTATAGAGACTCATTAAGTTGAATTATGATGTGATTATTGGGGATGGGAAAAATTTATAAATATAGGTAATTTCATATATATTTATTTAATTTTACTTTCAGACTTTTAGAACGTGCTGGTCGTGAGAAGGAAGCATGTAGCAAAGCTTTAATTTGGATTTGTGTGAATTTATTTGTGAAGCGTCACGAGAAGGAGCTTGTAGACTTTGTCGCTGATTTTGGGTGTACAACAGCAGCTATGGATGAGAAAGTGGACCTTTTAAGGTCATTTCTCAAAGGCTGGCATAGTCAGATAGAAGATGATCCAACTTGGCAAGGTTAGTAAATGAATATTTTGATGTAGCCTTGATCATACTTTGGAAATTTGTTTCATGCTGGATACAGTATTTTATAACATTATAAAGTTACAGTAGGAGAATACTATTTGTTAGATTCCCGTTTGAAATAATAACAACTTTTTATGTTTAACTTACGGTGAATAAATTCTGGTCAAGGAACTTCAATGCCTATTTAATCATCTAAAAACTATCAGTATTAATTATAAATTACTTAATTCTATTATTCATAATATCAAATTATATAATCATACAATGACTAACCATTAGTATGGAGATCAATAAAAATATCCTCTTTCTATTTTTCTTTATTTATTTAGGTGCAAGTGAAGAACAGGTGGAACTTGCTAGGATAGCCATGGAAAGAGTGGTCATGGGGAGAGTTTATACGTATGCATTATATCCTAATGGAGATGGTGATATTTCTAGAGACCAGTAAGTTTTGTATATTATTTGAATATCATTATCAGAACTTGTAATTGTTGAAGTTGTTGAGTTGAAGCTCAGTCCACTGTGTTATGTATTTTTATATTT
Organism: Pantala flavescens; assembly: GCA_020796165.1. Taxonomy (NCBI): domain Eukaryota; kingdom Metazoa; phylum Arthropoda; class Insecta; order Odonata; family Libellulidae; genus Pantala; species Pantala flavescens. Next base: position 18,762,805 of record CM036879.1, on the reverse strand, counting down.
TACGTTTTTACTTATGTGTTTTACTTACTTTTGTAGGGTTCTACATGAACATATGAAAAAGTTATCTAAAGTAATAAAACCTGGTCACAAAGATCTCAGGATCCCTAAGGTAATTACAGTTTAAACACATTCATATTAATCTTTTGTCTGTTCCATGAAGTGTTGAATATATATATTTTTTTAGTTCAGCTGTTTAATCTCATCAATATTACTTGTTATAAATATTTCTCTTGTATTAATAGGCTTTTCGAAGAGAGTGCCCTTGGCCTAGTGCACAGACTGAAATCTCAACTCTTGGAAATTACTGTACCCCAAGAGATAAAGTTGCTTGTGTATCCCGAACTTGTACAACTTTAATCACTCTTTTGGCAATGGCAACAGAACGGACAGGATCCCCTGCTGCAGATGATCTTATTCCTGTTCTGATATACGTTCTCATCAAGGTATTTTATTTTTGTTTTCTTGCAATTCAATACAAATGTTGTATGATGATTCCTTTTATTTGCAATGCTAGTATTGCTTAAAATTATTTAAGTTGCTTGACTTAGGAAAAGAAAATTAAATCTTCCATAAGAGTTTTACTGTTTTAACAGTTGTCATTGTTGTTATTTTATATTGTTTCCTCATGTTAACCCTCTTTCAAATCAAATTGACAATTTGTTTTCTTAAATTATGTTAGAATATTCAAATGTCAATCCAGCTATGGTATTAACTCTAACTATTAAGAAATCTTTATAATAATTCATATGGAATGAATCGAATATTTTAATCATTGCTTTTGTTAATGTTTGATTTTAGCATGGTACAGTATTTATACATTATTGAATTGGAAATAATATAAATGCTCACCTTAGCTGAATCTCTTTTCAGGCCAATCCTCCTTCTCTTCTATCAACTGTTCAGTTTGTTAACAGTTTTTACGGATCAAATCTTGTTGGTTCTGATCAGTACTGGTGGGTACAGTTCTGCTCTGCTATTGAATTCATCAAAACAATGGATTATAGTGACTGAAAAGGATAGAGGAAATTTGTTGTGTTAGATATTAAATTATCAAATCTCAAAATCTCTTTGCTGAATGATATAAAAAATGCTCATGATTTGATAAAGATTAAGGAAATTAGTTTGCCTGCTATGTTGTTGCTGATCTGACCTGAACCAGATTTGTCATTGGTTAGGATGTATTTCCTCTCCATGGTCTATGAAAGGCAAAATGCTCCTTTGATATAGGGAAGTCCAGGATAACTACTGTATAAGACTGTTAAAGATAAAATGTTACTTTGATATTAATGCCTCATGGTATGGCTTTGTTACTGTACTTTATTCACATTAAGAATATTCAATTTTCTCATTACAAATTGCAGTGAACACTATTTCTTATATAGTGATTTCAGTTGTATTAAATTAACCATCCTTTCAACGTACTCAATAATTCAGCAATCCACTCTTTTGAAAAGTACTTCTCCAAAATCAAATACTTTTTGAACGTTTAGTCATTTTTAAAGCATAGTCAAAAATTTGATTTATTAAGATGAAAGTTCATATTTATGACATTATTTTCCTTTGTGTAAGTTGTAGTTATAGAGGGCTATGGCAATTTTATGTGCACCAAATATATTGATTTAGTTATAATATTAATGAAAATTTAACGCACAGAAATCACTGCTAAGTGGTTATCCAATAACTCATTTTGGTTTTTCCAAGCCAGTAGATTTTTGATTTGTATATTTAATTTTCTGCTAAATATGGTATACCTTAAATTGTTTCTGTGGTTTAACCCAATTTTATTTTGTTCAATAGTTTCTTTGTCATTTCATTTGGTGTTTATTTATTTCTTATTAAATGTAAACTTTATCAGCGTAAACAGAGGAACACTGTTGCTGCAAAATACTTAATTTCAGAGATAATAATACTGCTGTCAAACTGGCATTTAATTTAAACTTCATTACTTATAGAATATTTTTTACATTTCTTTACGCTAACCAAATACTCAAATGAATGTTAAATTGAAACTTTTTATTTGAAATTATGATATATTTCCTGAAAAACTTTAGGCAAGCAATTAAATTATAATTATTACAATAATAGTATGATTATATAATTTTAATTAAAGAAGGCTGAATTTGTTTGACAAACAACATACTCTGATATTTTTGTTTTTATATCTATTTTATGAAGCATTTGTTAATATATTGGCATTTATTTATAGGTTAATATAGTTTTTCATTGAATGCCAATAGCAATTGTAAATGTATGGAGCTGTAAGAGTTTAACTTTGGTCAATAATCTGTATAATTATGTAGAAAGTGACAACCCTTGTCCCATGTTTGTCTTTTGTGTCAAATTTTACTTGTAGAAAGTGTAAGTGATGGAGGAAAGTAAGGAAAGAGGTGTTTCTTTGTGCAGTTATTGTATTTTGCGTGGGGTATGAATCTATTGTGAAAACTCAATTTTTCTATGAATTATACAGTATTTCTTGCCCTTATATGGGTATAACTGAAGTGCAACAAACTCATTAATCAAAATGCAAGAGATGACATATTTTTTGTTCTGATATTTAAATATATTAATGCACGTACAAAATTATAGCAACACTTATAGGGGATTTGGGCCTACTAAACGAGACATCATTGACAAAGTTATTGACTGATGTACCAAGCATTGTTGGGAATGCTCATGAATTTGGTACTTTGTCTGATTAGAGCATCTGACTGAGTGAAATGAAAATAATTATTTTGTATACCATGAATTTCAAACTGGCTTTGAAGTTATGATCTTGTGCATAAGTATATGTAAAACTTATATTTACAAATTGATTCAAAAGCTATTAGCCACAAAAATATCCTTGTTTATCTTCTGATTCTGTGATAATATTCTTTTTTCTCTTTCTCTAACATAGATATTTTGGTATTACATTCACCAAGCTTAAATAGGTTGCATAGAAGTATATAACTCATAGAAAGAATGCTAGACTTTTCAGGTGATTTTTCCCACATTCCTTTAAATGGTGAAAGAAAGTCTGTGATTGTAGATGGAGAGTTAATATGATTCAAGGTATAAAGAATATTCTGGTAAACCAAAAGTAATAAAAATTCTTTTGATTTTGATACATAATAGGTATGGTTGCACATTTACATTGTTCAAATGATGTTGTATTCAGTATTTCATTGTTGCCTTGGTAGTGTCAATAAATTTTTAATTAATGCCGTTGAGATATTTTTGTGGGGCATCAATTTACTAAATAAGTACAATGGAAATAACATCTTCACTTTTTCATGTGTCAAGTAAAGTCTTGTTATTTCTTATCTGTTATCCATGATGTGTAGCTTATTTACTGTTTATTCATTTATATTGTGTATATATCATACGTATATATAAATGCAGCTATTTAATTATCATTCATTTGTCTTATTCTATTCCACTATAGACCTTTCTGTTGATGTGTCCCTCTTCTTCATATCAATCTTTTTTCAAAGTTTTCGTCAAATTTGGTTCTTATTATAATTTAATCATATATTTTAAAATAATTTATAAAACCTTTATTCATCTTTCTTGTCCACATTACATAGATCATCTTTAGTCCTTCCTCATAAACTATATTAACCTGATCTGATATTTTTTTTGGATTTTGCATGATCATTCTCATCTTTCAAGCGAAAGAAGTTCAGTCATGAATTAACATTTTTCCTAAAAAGCATGAAAATACTTAAAACCATGCTGCATCATACAGAGAATTGAAAAGGGTTAAGCTGTTAGATCAAAGTTTAGTTCAAGGAAGTGACCTTGGGTCAATTGTTATGGGTTTGAATATTTTATAGTGGCTACTAAATGGATTTCAGGCAAGGACATTCAATTCTATAAAATCCAAAGGGTAAATTTGATAGTCTGCACGTACAAAAAAGCCATTCACTTCCCAAATGCCCAAACAAAGTTTGCAGAAACAGAGGTTGTTATCCTTCTCTTTGTTTTACAAATAGCCAGTGGTACAGCTTTCATGAGAAACTCTTCAAAGCATCGAAAAAATATCCTGATAACCATTTCTCCTTTTTTTTAAACAAGCAAGAGAAGAATGTCATTTTCCAAATGTTGATGAATTCTGTGGAAATGCAGAATCTCAAATAGATTATTTCTCTTACCAAATTTTACCCTAGCCAGAAAATCCTAAGCATAGAGGGGCCTTCGACTTTTCCGTTCATTAATTAACATACGATATTATTGTACAAACGGATATTTATAATTTTTCTCTTTTTCCAGATGTATTAGATGCCTAAATAAAATGTTTAGTTAGGGACTTAGGTGCATTAAAACCCCCTTCCAGTTAAGATGATTAGGGGGCGGGAAACGTCAGGCGTCGAGACATGCAAATCAGATGAATAGCGAAACAAACATTCAATTGTAGCGTTGTAAATGTCTCAGCGGGTCTTCCCCAGAATGGAAAACTTCTCGAAGTCGACTGCTCCATTTGTAAGTACCACTCGCAAGCTTAATTTTATAGCATATATATTAAGCATAATAGTCGTGTGGCATTTCGCTGTAAAGGGGCTAGCTATCATGTTTGAAGGCGACTATAATTATGATCCTAAATCTGACCAACTCCATTTATATCTACCAGGAGTGCAATTATTACCCGGAAGTTTATTTGCTGCTAAATATTTACTCTCTGCAAAAAATATGAATAATACTTGTGTATAGGGTGCCATTTATATTGTAAAGGGACTGCCAGATACTGGAATGTTTCTGGAAGCTGACTTCAAATACTGTGCTAAGCGCTTTACCAGTCAGCAGTAGTTTCGAGCGCGCCGCTAGATGGAAATTGTGTGGTTATATTGTAAGTCCTTCGCTCTTTTGACCCTGAAGCGCGAAGGCTAGAAGGCATAGAGGAGCTTCCTTTATTGAAAATTGAAAAAGCTTAGACCGATTAAACTATGTTCATATACACGGAATAAATTTTCGTTTCAAAGATTTTTTTAAAAATTCTATATCCAAGAGAGTAATTGACTTAGCACTTCGATTGTTAATCATTATTACTTTTGTGCTCGAAACTCATAGACCCGGGAACGTAATTCAGATTGATCCGGAACCGGCTCTCGGATATAGCATTCAAAAAGTTAATTTCTATTTAAGATATCATCCTAGAATAATCTGTAAATAAATAATATCTCAGGATCATTTATCTCAAAATTTCTTGCGACAAGTTTTTCGTAACGTAAAGAACAAAAAAGTTATAAGGGATGTATAAATTGGATTGCGCGATCAAATTTTCCGAAGGTTATGTTCCACTTAAATTATTTTTTACTAAGATAAGGTTACTCCGATATTAGTATAGCTTGACTTTTATGTATCCATAAGGTATAAAGAGTAATCTAAGAAAAAAATAGCATTTCTTATTCAATAGCATTCAATGGCAGTTTTAGTAATGTTCTCCGATTTCGTAGCCATTTTTTCATTCCGCTACAAAACATCTTTCTTTTGTTATAAAGATTAAAAAAACTTCTTTTATAGAATCATTCCTTCTTATCCTGATTTACCAAGAATTAAGAAAAATCGACCAAACTAAGCCGGCAATCTTAATTTTGTCCGTTCGAACGACATTTTTGCGGATTTGAGGTAAAATGAACCTACGCACGAGGCTATTCGATTCTCTCATAAGACAATACTACCTAGAATTTTAGAAAAGGCTATAGAAAAATAGAAACCTCAAAGAGAGAATGTTTATTCATGATATTTTGCAATATATTATACGATTTTTCTTTAACGAATATTCATCTTACGTCTTAAAGCTCTGAGTTCTGCTTAAAGCATCTACGATTACATATCCAATATAATCCTCACTATAATTGCAACTACTTTTCGAATGATCTTAGAAATCTCTAATTCAGTTGAAAAGACCTGCAAACTGATTCAATTGACATTTTTAAAATTTTCCTTTTTGCGAATAATTTTCATTTTTTCAAATAAATAAACAATTTAAGAACTGAATTCTATAAGTTTTAAATCAAAGTTCAAAAGAACCCTTTGTTAATTATATCTTCTCGGGGTTTAAGAGAGTTTTAGAGCAATGAATCCCTTATTCAGAAATATAAATATAGTAATTTTGTAAATTATTATATCGAAATTATAATCGAAAACAGTTATATCACAATTACTTATAGCGAGGGAACAAGGCCGCATTAAGCAGAGGGAGCATAATAAACCTTAGTTGTCGGATAAAAACATAATATTATCTAGCTCGCATCTGATGGTTTCTTACATAAGTACTCATCACGAAGAAAGCAACTTTGCCAATGATAAATATCTCTTCAAATCAATCATGACAATTGTATACCCGTAAATAATAAAACGCTGTGATTCTTAAATTGAAAGTCGAGTTTACAAAGGGTTGCGCTAAGAAACTAAGGCTTACTGAAGATCAAATTCGACCAAGAGTAAAATATTGTTAATAATATTTGCATTTTATCCCTTGAAACGTGTTGAATTTGTTGATAAACCTTTGGGAAATTTTTAAAATTACCAATATAAGATACCAAAGGGTATTCTTAGAAGTTTTCAAGAGGTTATTTCAATTGAACTTGAATTCAAACGTATATTTGTGGAGATGGAAGTTGAATGTACATCGTAATGCATTTAAAGTCGCAAAAAATCATAGTAAAGTGAAATTTATCAAACAGTAATTTTCAATCGATAATTTAAATCGATAAAAGTTACTTTTTAATATCTATCAGCTTCAATTTTATAATAAATGTTGCATTCAGTTAATTCTTCGAATTTTTTGAAGTGCGGTGGATTTTGATAAATAGCGGAAATATTTTTTCATTCATTTGAAATTAACGTTTTTCATTATAAAAAACTTATATGTATCCCTTGTTAGTTGCGGAATACTCCTAAAGATTTAATACCATATTCTCCTTCCACCTAACCTATCGAATTACTTGCCTTACTATAATCATAACTTGTTTGGAGATTTTAGCTCGATATTCAATTTTACATATATCAACCCTCAAATATAACTCAATCCATATTTTCATTTCATATAATTTTACATCACTTACTATTTATGTATTATAAATAAAAGGAGATAGATATTCTTTAAGGGAATGTGTGGAGGCACACTGGTTAATAATTTTATCCTCTAATTTTGTGAGACCATTTATTCTCTTATCAATGTTTTCTTTTATTTTAAATTCGAAACTTGATATTTTATTTACGGAAATTTTATTCTAGCATCAAAATATTTTTAGAGCCGTTGCAAGTTCTAAACCCCTCCAAGAATGAATTATAATTGATTTCGATGGCGATTTTACATTTATATCTAGCATTCTAACGCTGAGTTCCCGGGTTCAAATCCCGGCTGAGGAGTAAATTTTCCTCTTAGGGTGTGGATGTTTGTGAAAGTCCTTTGTTGAGTTTAGAACCACACTAATTGTAACAGTAATTGTCCGGGATTTGGATGTTTATGCGGTCTTTGATAATGAATAAATATTATAAATTAAAGGAAAATATTGTTAAAAAATTATGAAGGAGTTTAAGATCTACAGATAAAGCTATGAGTATGATTGCCAGATTTAAGGAGTTTATAAAACCTTTTCCTTTACTCATCGAAAGAAATCATACTCCTAAAGGAACAAAACAGTTCTAAGCTTTGTAGTCGATCACCAGTCGTCCTCGTATTCCATCAAACTCCTCGGTGTATCTTTCGTGTAGCGCCATAAGCATTCTGAAACAGCTGACTGTCGAGAGGGAGAAATTAGGTCTCATGCATCCCTATCGTTTGAGAATCCCTTAGCATCGCCACCGACTTCTGTTCAAGGAGCCCATTCGATATAGAAGCTTCCTTCAATCCGCAACCTAATTTAACATCGATCCGTTGTCATGACTACGCCCCTCCTACCGTCTTCACCCCTCTGCTCGGCCAATGGGAGATGGGCGGGATTGTACTTTGACGCAAGTCCTACCAATCACTTTGAGCCTATTAGCGTCCTCTTTCCGTGTTGACACGTTCTATTCATTGCTTACCATCTTCCGAGTTCTCCAAAGTCATTTATCGAGGTAACTCAGAACTCCTTCATCACCGAAATGGGCTGTATGGTTCCCCTAATCTCATTTCTCAGTTACCAGATCGAGAGATTTGAGTGGCAGTCATTAAAGTGAGTCGAATCGAATCCGTTTGTTAGACAGCTGAGCTATTGATGTTCTTTGATTAATCGATGTTTATAATCCTTGTTTTTATTATATCGCGTTTTAATATAATTGCAAAGAAAACACTTGGGATTACATACATATAGAATATACATACTGTATGGCAGGGATGCGCAACCTTTCCGCTATTGACGGCCGCACTACAGAGTTTTTACTTTAATAACGGCCGCACTACAGACTTTTTACTTTAATAACGGCCGCCAATAAGTACACTTGATAATTTTTTATGATTTATGTAAAAATTTATAGATTATACACTAAAACGAGTATGATGTATATGACAATATTCTATTTACTGGTCTACATATGTAAAATATATCTACGTAACGTCATATAGGACAAAAAACCGTTATAGCATTTGTTTCAGGAAGTCTTGGTCTTCGTTCGCGTTAAAGCCGAGCTAGCCGCTATTAACGTGACTTCTAATCTACTCCTGGGTTTGAAAACACCCAGAGTAAGAGATAAGATAGATAGAAATAAGATTCCGCAGCGTTGAGACCCCGTACTCGCTGGGGTCCAGAGACCCTACACCGGCACGGCCGCCACTACGTACACTTTAATATAGACGTCCACGGCCGCCAAAGTCCTTGCCCACGGCCGCATGCGGCCGTACGGCCGCAGGTTGCGCACAGCTGCTGTATGGTTTTCTTGGCAGGAAAACACTAAATATACTTTAAAGTTTGCTAAATTTACATTTAGCTTCAAAATTGCGTAACCGATATTTGAATTCGCTCCTAAACTATTTTTATCTAAATCGATACGTTTCGTATTTTTCCTTATTAGTTCATATGCTGTTTTAATAGGTATAAAGATAGGTAATTATTGCTACTTAGGTTTTTTGCAAATTGGATAAACAAACCATATAATTTATCAGTACCTTAAAAATGTTCAAGGCTATGTTGAAGTACCAAATAGAGTGAAAAACTGTTTCTGGAATTTTTGAAAAATTTGAAGATCTTTAATATAACATACGTATGAAATTTAATGGATTAGAAAATAAAAATCTATAGACTTTTTTCTGTATTCCTTGCTCCCAGAAATAAATAAGGTCTGTGTTTGTATAAGAAGCATTCTTAAACTATTTAGTGGTATCAGTGCATTTATCAGTTGCCTCTCAATACCTATGAAGAACAACATATGGAAGTCATTAACCTTAAATTCCGCTTGATGGATCATTATTCAGCGAAGTGCTTTGTTCACATTTTAGCGATATCTAACGATGTAAATGTATGAGAATACTAAAAGTTTAGGAATTATAGAATTTACTCGTTTCTTAGAAAGGATAATTTTCACCTTTGAAATAAAAATATTCCTCAAACCCGGCATCACGATTAAAAGAGTTTTAATTTTAGTGTTACGAAAATATTCTTAGGCGAAGTTTGGTAATATTTGGGAGAAAGAAGATTAGAAGCAAAGCTCAGATCAATCTATTAATTTTTGTATTTATAATACAGTACGTTTGCAGAATACGTTATCTATTTAATGTTTCTCCCTTCTGGCTATGCCAGTACGACAAAGATTATAAAATATAAGACGTACATTTATTTCCATATAGGATGATTCGTTTTAGGGAGTCATTCTTTCGAATACAATGTAAAATAATAAAGAAATAAGGAATTGATAAAAAATCCGTTGTTTTACGCCCTCTTCTAAAGACGAAAAAAATCTTTGTTGGTTATTGATGCAAATAGAACACTACATCAACCCTCCAGCTGAAGGAGTACACCACCTTCATATTCAGCCCCCATAAGTAAATTGCTTGCAATCAAGGGAAGACGTAAGCGACCGCGTAGTATAGCGCTCACCACCCACTCCCCCTCCGTGCCACATATTCCGCTCCCAAAGCGTTCTCCTCCCTAGCGATGCAAATGGAGCGACCAATAGCCTCTCTTCGGAAGGGCTCCCCGTGGAGGGGGGTGGGCCAATCGTGAGAGACCATTTCGTGCCCTCACGACTCCTTGCGACACGCTCGCGATATCTCTATTAAGCCCCAGAAAATCAGATTAACGCTCCGCGGTCCAGAAACGGAAAACATCCATAGCAATCAACATAACCACTTCCTCCTCAACGTTCTGGTTTCTGTAGCTCTTGTAGAGTAAGATACGGAAGGTTAAATGCTGAATTGAGAATCGATGGGGTAACCAGTACACTCTCTTATATGTTACTCTTACGTAATAATAACATTTTACGAGTTTTGCTTACGTAAGAATTTTGTAAACAACGGGGCAATAACAAATGAGAAACGAAATGTTATCCGTATGGGAAATATTAGGAAAGAAAAAATTAAAATTGATGATTATTATTCATTAAGAACATGATATCTATATTTATAATTCATCGAAATTTTTGAATTGATATATTTAAAGGGTTATTAGCTAGGGGTTTATCTGATAGTTTGGTCTTAAAACATTTTTACGAAAGTGATTCCAACAGAATACCAATGACGACCAACTTTAGTTATGAGGAAAAGAATACGATATTCTTATATTACGTATTTTTCATTATCTACGTAAGATAATAATTACGTAAAATCGAAATTTTTAGAATCCTTATATTCTCAAACGATGAATATAGGATAAAATATATATGGACGTTAACCATCGAGATGAGAAATGTACGTAGATAGGTTGCAGCATCGCTTTACAGGGAAAGCGTCCTGCAGTTTAGAAAAATGTCGAGAGCGCGTCTCGGAAGTTAACATCCTTTATCTCGAGCACGTTCGTTATATTCCTCGCGTCTTCGACTCCTCTTTCTCTCTTTAAGGGAAAATAAAGCGACTTGGTCTCTCCACGATCTCATTTCCCCTTTTCCTCTGGATAATTGCAGACACGCTTCCTTGATATAACCCCGCTTAAATTGCGAGGGGTGCCAACAGGGGGCAGCAGAGGGGCCGGCTGATGTTGAAAAGAGGTTAACAAGGATGAGATTTTGGGGACAGCGAGAGAGAGAGCGATTATCATAACAGGGAACTCAGTGAGGTTGTTTTTAAAACATGGCGAGTGGAGATAATGAAGGAAGGGAAGTCCTAGAGCGCTTTTAAGAAAAACTGTGTACGTAAATATCCTCATGCTTGCGATTATAATAGTGTTGTGACTAGAGTAAATATAATGTTTTATTTTAAGTTGTTTGCGAAAATAGATGAGTTACTAATTAATTAAAATTTGATTCATCGGTCAAAAATGCAATTATTTAATTAACTTTCTTTTCGCTCGTGATGCATTCCAATATTGAAGTGGACAAGATGAAATTAAGCAGCATATGCGGAAATATTATATTTAATTAGGAGATTAATCAATGAGTTTAAGGAAGAATAGATAGAGTAGAGAGTAAATGTAGAGCAGGAAGTTAGTAACGTTTCACGTTACTAGAATACTCTCCTATAAAATTTTTATTTTAATTGAAATATTGTTTGTGCTATGAAGTATCAGCTAACAAAATTAGTGACAAATTTTTTTACCAAGACTGTGAAATAGAATAGGTTAAGACAAAAATCATCATATTATTCTCATTATTAATTAATTTCCAGGTTTTTAGTGACTTTATATTTTACGGTTGTGCGTGGGAATTCCATTTTATGGATAGAAGATATTAGTTTTTCAGGAAATTTTATTGCGTGAAATGTACAAACACAAGAATTTTTAACACATTAGATTATTATTCATGAAAATGGATTCATAGATCTGGATTATGATTGGATATTGCTATTGCAATCTGCTATAACAAAACCTGTTCAATTTAATTCATGCTCGGTTGGAAAAAGCAAAATATTCCCCTGGTAAAATTATATCCCTATTCATCATATTCTAAATTAAAGTAATAATAAGATTCAACTTTAATTAAAGTTATTAATTGAGGATGTTTTAGAACCAAACTTCAACTACGTTATAAAATTTTAATTCTCAGGACTCAGCCATCGAACTGTTATTATTTAACGAGTAAAGATATCTGCGTCCCATTTATACATAAATAATTTAATCGAACCAAGAGCTTAAAGATAAATAATAAATTTAAGAAATAATAAAAACATTCGTGGATCATTTTATTCTAATATAATTACATAATCACAGCCGTAACCATGGTGAGGTGTTACGTGTCGAGATGCGGTCAACATGGATTAATACAACGAATTTCATCCCCGTTAATAAACGGAAGGTGGGCAGTCTATAAAAAAAGGGAAGAAATAACGAGAGACATGTTTGTTGTCGGCGCGTTCGTGACACGAATAAAACGCCGTTTTCGAAGGGGATGAATATTCAAGAGAAGCCTTTGAAAAGGATGGAATTGAATTAAGAGGAGGGCGATGAACAGTTTTTGTCGAAGAGGCTGGATCATATTCGCGGACACAGCGTATTTAACCATAAACCACTCGAGCGATTTATGCTGTAAATGTTCTTCATACGTCGAGAATAATTATCGACTCTCCGTGAATTCCCTCCCTCGAGGGCGTAAAGACAAAGGCCCTCGTCACGTACTCACGTATGTCAACCCCTCAATTGAAAGGATGTGAATTATGTACGCATAAACGGCTGATTAATACGTTCTCATCCACTTAATTCATAAAGGTGACTGCAGGACTCACTTACCGAAATAATGATCCCATCCAAAGTAAATAGGGGAGTGTCTCATAAAAAAACGCCTCTGTCCGTTTCGGAGATGAATTATATTCAATTGCTCCATCACGGCTTTTATTATTTTTTTAATGTGAAGGCTTACGGGAAATTATTTTTGACTCAATTATTTTTGACTCGCGATGAATATTTACCAACTTGAAAAGTTTCGCTGGAATAAATTCCTGCTTCGATTGGCGAAGACATTTATGCACTCTTTATACTTAACATACTATAAATATTCTGCAAAATCAATCGTTTTTGATCATGAATGGCAATGATAATGTAATGGTATTACTATAATAAAGGATAGTATAGGTTTTTATACTTTTCGCGAGAAATCGTGCGGCTTTTCACAGACTTAAGCAGAAGTAGAAAATAACAACATAACTGGGACTCGAACCCAAGTCCCTCACGTTCTCACATTTTTAACTTTTGTTTATCATAATGATATTGTTTTTACTAAAGGAGAACACGGAAGTATACAAGCCACAACTTTAAATTTACGACATTTTTTGTTAAAGAGTTGATTTATAGGAGCTTATATCGAGCTACAATGGCTAAGATCTATGCTATTGGATGATGTATAAATATTTGGAAAATAATTTATTTACATGAGACAGTAAGGTTTTCTATTCATTATTAATAGTTCGTATATAAGATTTTTCCTCTTACATTACCATTGAAGAATTAAAAGTAGTACGGAAAGAAGAATGTTCACTACCTACACTAGGAAATGCCCACAGAATGTTCCACTACCCAAGCTTAATCCAGAACAAGATAAATACATGGAGGAAGTTCTCTCGGGTTTCCTGCCGGGTTGTATCTTCGATGTTTGTCGACGTTTCGAAGCCCTTCCTAGGCTCCATCTTCAGGACGAAGTCAGAAGAAGAAGATGGAGCCTAGGAAGGGCTTCGAAACGTCGACAAACATCGAAGATACAACCCGGCAGGAAACCCGAGAGAACTTCCTCCATCACATTCGTCGGGAAAACACGAGATCTTTCCTAAGATAAATACAGAAAATACGAAGAAGTAATAATAAGAAAGACCTTGAAGTGAAGGACAATGGAGAAATAGTTTCTTGTAGAGAAATTCCTTTCGAGGTTCCGAGGAACTTATGCTGATAGACGCACTGTATTGCCTTAGTTATTCAATTGCGGTGTTACTTATGTCAATTTTGCCGTCGAACTAAAGAATTAATGCACTTCACTTCAAGTTCTACACTCATAACTTCTGAGTATCTTTAGTTTTCCTACCCCAGTTAGTGAACGTTTACTGATCATAAAACACGTAGGAATGATGAACGATGGAAAATGTAGCGATAAAATAGTTATAAGCTATTATACATAATCATACGTAAATACGGAAGATATAATCTTTATGCTTTCACGCATCAACAGTTTCAAATCGGTTTACAGTTTCGGAGAGATATCATGGATAGTAAACCTAAGAATCAACTCAGAGTTCGTTAAGGACGCGATGTTATGAGACCTTTGATAATGATCCCGGAAGAACGGCCTTCGTACCACCAAGAGGAAGAGGGACGAATAGAGGGAATTAATTCCCAGAAAAACACGATCGGGAAAATAAATGAAAGACGTTGAGCGAGGGAGTATAAGCATCAAGTAGCTGGCGGTGTATTTCGTCGGAAACGGAGTTTTTCCCGAAGGGGACTGATTTGTAGAGGGCATTGATGTGGTAGTTATCTTCTCAGCGGGAGGTATAGCTTCCCTCTCCCGACGATCCCACGGCCTTTTCATCGAAGGCGTGTGAAAACGCCGAAGAATGATAAGTGCGCAATATGTTGTAATTAAGAAAGTGCTCGAGCGATATTTGAATGGGGAACTGAGTCATTATGAGGCGCCGGGGGGCTTCATTTATTCCCATCTCTGCCGATGCGGAACGCCGCCGATGACGAGCACAATTACGAAGCCATGATCGCTCAAGAATGACTCGAACCTTCCTCTTTAATTCTCTTATAAAAACTCGTTTAAAAGATGATTAGGGATTGGGGATGTATTGAACTATTATTCCTCCAATTAGAGATGGGTTCCAGCAGATATAGCCATAAATAGGTATCGATATGGAATCAATATCGATATGGTATCAATATCGATATGGTATCAATATCGATATGGTATCAATATCGATATGGTTTTAATATTGATATGATATAATCGACATTTATTTATCGATAGGATATAATTAAGAGTTCGTTATCAGTACCATATAAATCGATATCGATTATTTTAATCGGCATGATCGAATATTGTCAAATCAATTTGATTTTCATTACTGCCTCAATCTAAGGAAATTTTTAAGCGTGCTTTGAAACAGTCACCTCTCTCCATGGGAATGAAAGATATATTCATCGACGGCGCGTTTATTAATCCATTATTTCTCTATGATATATCAGTGATAGTGAAATGAACTGGTTTGTACAATCGAGTTTTCGAAGTTACATTTCTCTGATACTTATTTTGCAGATTTGAAGTCCTGATGAAAATATTTAATCGTATCGTTAACGTGAAATACATTTTACATTTAGTTATTTGATTGGTATTAACGATTCTTAACATTTTTTTGGCCTTAATGTATGTTCGTAACGTAGCATCTTGAAATTGATAAACAGGAATACATGAAAAAGGAAAGTCTTCTTGTATTCTTTCAAGCATAATACGAGATAAGTTGAAATTATATTAATATTGTCCAATCTTTAATTAAAGGAACTCTTTTTAAAGATTCGCAATTAATAACTCCTTATATAGAACGAGTAATAAGCAAATTACTCAAGAAATGACCAAAATAAACTAAGTAATATTCACAAGTAAATATTTTAATATACTCGCTTTCAGCAGTTAGCTGCTATCTTTTTATTGATGATAACCTTTTTAAAAGTTTTATTGGTTCATCTTACTAACTTTTTTTATAATTTCAAAATCTTTCTCCATAAAGTACGACCATATGAGAGACTCTGGTATTTATATAATTCTAATATCTAATCATACAATTTTATTTCCTCTGGGTTTATTGAATTACTCGATACATTTATTATTATATTAGTTAGTGTTACATTTTTCCTTCTCATAATATATTACGATTATGGGTATTAAAAACAATTGAAGCGATATCTCTAAATTACGTAAAGTTATTCATCTTCATATCCAACGAATAAACGATGTTTACGGCGATATTTTAGAGCCACGAAAAATACTAGCTGAGACATTCTTGGAAATCTCTCTTCATTAACTCAAGAATTATGAAAGATTTTCAACTCCTTCAAACACTGCCATATTTAAGAAATTCCGGAATCGAGTTCGTTTCGTTCGCCTCTTATTGTTATCCTTCTTTTGTTTCTGTGAACTGTATCGTTGTCAAAACACGCGAAGGGTTCAAGGAATTAAATGACTCGGAAGGAGACGAGATTTTCACGAAATGGACCAAAAGGAAGAGGTAACGATGTCCTCCGTAACCGAGAGATAAAGAACAATGACTCACGTTTTTCTTTTGATTAATGAACGCGTGGCACAAGCTGCCTTCTTACGTTTTCTTCTCATAAATGGACTTCTTTCCATCTTCTTTGCTCGTCAACTCAAGTCATTGTTCGACTTTCCTTGCATTTTTTTAACTTTAAACCTCGAATTATTGTTTCTCTGTTTCTTTGTGTATATTTTTGCTTCGAATCACGGAGTCCTTACATTTTAATAATGGCAAAATTATTTAAAAATGAAACAAAATTTTCGTAATCAGGATTTGTATGCAAAAGCTTTTACTCAATCATTATGGAAGTGGGGTTTGGAAGGCGAATGATGAGAAACAATTAAGAGGAAAAGATTTATTGTTGACTTTTCTTTGTACTTATTAAGTATATACACCATTGTCGAGCGTTTGCTAACTGATAAAGTAATTTCATCGAAATGTAATATTCGAGTAAACACGTATTCTGACAAATTTCCTCGGGGACTTTAATAAACGGATGTTTGTTTGTCTACCCTAATTATCCAATACAATTCCGTTTGATCGCTGATAAACCCAACAAGTGCATCTACGTCTTATTGGTGTAAAGAATTCAACAACGAAGTAAAAAACAAAAGAATTATATTATTGAGTTTTTTAAAATGATTTATATAGATTCAAGGTTGATTGTTCATCAAGAGGCATGAGCTGTCGATTTTATCGTTTCATAAAGTATCTGTAAACTCGAACAGTTTGATTTCTGGAGAGCTTTTAAAGTAAATAGATGCACAATTTAAATTCCTTAATCTTTCGTCGGTTTCCAATCTTCGTTGTGCATGCTTAAACAGAGCTATAAATAACAAGTTACTGGGACTCGAACCCAGGTCTCAGCCGCTTGTTTTTCCCTCTTGTTTAACTTAGTAGTCCAAGCACGCGAAAGAGTAGTATAAAATTATTCCACCTTTCCTTAATCTTGTGCACTTAACCTTTTGCTCTACTGATGTATGGAAATGTCAAAAACTAAAACGTTCCCTTTACTATCGGTAACTTGTACCCCAACTTAAATACGTGTATCAAACAAAAGTAAAACCTGAATGCCGATAAATGATGAACGAAAACCCTCATGTGGTAAAAATATCGCGATCTGAGGAGATAATTCAAGAACCCGCCAAAGAGATTCGTGGACGTCCATGGATAAAAAAAAGAATGACGAAAAGAGTGAGCCATATTAAAAGGCGAAAAGAAATAAGTATTACATCGCATCGTATCAATTAAAAGATAGAGCGATAGAGGAGGGGAAAACGTCCCCTCTAAAACGCGAAAGGGTGTTAGAGAAAAAAGAGATCGAAAGACTGGAAAAGAATGGGAAAAAAATATGCAAAAATAATGCGTCAACCAGGTGTCAGCGTGGCGGAGAGTAAAAGGTTCTGCGGCTGAGAAAACACGAGCTCACGAGAGGTTTGTGAGTTTGCGAAGGAACGTTGGAAGGGAAATTTAATGAGAAGAGATCGGTCCTTTTATGACCCGCAAAATACTTGTGGCGATAACGAGGGAAGTCTTTTTGAAGAGGACGACTGAAGAGGAGAATCGGTGTGGAGGGATGAAAAAGATGAGGTAAGGGGGAGTACTAAAAACCACGTGATCTCTCTCTCTCTAAACTATGGTTTCAATATAGGCGACCGGCAAAAAGGGATCATCATCATCATCTTCGTGGAGGGTGATGGCTTTCGAGATTCGCTTTTGAACGATGGGTTTTTAAAAAATCCTTTGCGTCTTTGGGGAAGACTTTTATAGAGAGAGTCGATCGTGAAAGATGGTTCTTTTTTTATTTAAGTGAAAGGCCGAAAGCTATCGATATAAAAAATTTTTGAGTTTAAGTTCTTACGGGATGAAAAAGATTCGACGCTCGAATGATTTTGATCGGAAAAATTTAGTGACGCGGAGTTCATTCATAATGTTATTTACGCGTAAGTAAACTAAGGATGTACGAGATATGGAAGGGATTGAGAAAGAAGGTTGTTATTTTTCACAGATATTACGTAGAAGTGTACTGTTTTATGTACGAGTCAAACTTATGTTTAGCAAAGGACATCTACGTCTATTTAATTTTCAACTTTTGCTTTTAAGTGTCGGTCTCCTTTGCGAAATGATTGTACCAATCATTTCGCTGAGGTCCCGGGGTTCGAATCCCGGCTGAGAAGGAAATTTTCCTCTTAGAGTCTGGATGTTTGTGAACATCCGTCGTTAAGTTTCGAACCACACTGTAATTGTCCAGAAAGGGGGTGTTTGTGTGGTCTTTGAAAATAAATAAATTAATTAATAATAAATAAGTATTGTATAGTAGTGAAAGATTTTGGGATTAATTACTGTTCTTCCATTAGATAAGTTAAATTGCATACCGTCTATCAAAGGCAATGTACATGTATGTAATGCGCGAAGAAGTTATACACTAAAAGTTTATAATATACGCATTTTAAAAGAGAAACCATACTATAAATGCCAAATAATTTAATAAACGAATGAGGATGATAAAGTCGAGTGTTTTAAATAGAATAAGGTTCAGAATTAGAAAGATAATAGTAACTTCTCCGCCCTACTATTTTTGTTTATACGTATACAGCATCTCATCGTCAATTCATATCGAAAGAGAAAACAGTTATGCTAAAAAGCACGAATATATAAGCATAATATCTGTATGTGTAATGTAATAATTTAAAATTTGAACGTCCAAACTCTAATACTATAAACGATACGATGAAAAATAGCATTATCTAGGAAATAAACGAAGTTTATCTATTGGATGCTTAGGAAACGACTCTATGATAGAGACAGTTTACTATGTAGCACTTGGAATCAAATCGAATAGCATTCCTCGATCATCAAAGACAATTTTTGGCATCCAAGCGATATCCAAGCAATACGGACTCGCACCTTAATATGAATGCAAAAGTAGTAGATGGGTCAAAAGATGGGGGGAATACGGAGGTAAGAAAAAAATAAAGAAAGACCAGAGAGAACGAGGGAACGTAATGAACGACTCAGTTACCAGGAGAGGAAAATGCAGAGTGATGCAGTAATTGCGAGTTCGTTCGAAAGAGGGAAAGATTCTCGGGAAAGAGGCGTTGGGATTAAACGGAGGAGATGCGAATGGTAAATGAAGGAGGAGGCTGATTGATTCGACGGAAGACAAAGAAGGAAGGTGTTGAAGGGTTCAAAGGAAGCGTTAACGAAGGCACCAATTGTAATACAAAAGAAACGAGGTTTAGCGCCTCGAGAGGGGAACATTTTTCAAATTCGCAGAAATGTTACGAGAAGAAGAAAATGCTCGGATGGAAATGCTGCCGAGAATTGAAACTCTTACTCAGATACTTTTTTGAGGTTAACGGTTGGATATTCTGTTGGATTAGAGTGAGAAAATTTAGGGAAGAGGATGAGAAGGGAAGGGTTAGATGTTAGCGTTCTGAAGAGTAGCGAATGAAAAATTATCACCCTCATGTTATCAGCACGTGAGATAGCCCTTACTCAAGCTATGATTTTGTAAACAGCTTGTTTATAGTTATTCTAATATCTTATTAGGAAAAGTTAGTTAAAATGTTAAGAGCAAGTATAATATACAATTTCTTGCGCTGCTATTTGAAATGTAATTACTTGTTTGTGCATAAAATAATTTAGGATATAAGTTGAAAACAATATACATAATAATTCCAATGTATATAACTTTAATAACTCATTTTCATCATCTCATAAGTGGTGGATAGGGGCAAAGACATTATACACCGTTTAGTAGCTACTTAGGATATGTATCGATACAGAAATATTCGTCAAAAAGAAAGTAGAAAGAAAATTGATCTAACTACATCCCGTTAATTTGTTTTCAAACCAATATTAAAGGTAATAATAATGAAATCATATATTCCCTCTGTATTCTCTATAATTAGTAAGGTTTTACTGTTGAGCTCTTAGCCCTTCGCATTCTATTAATAGCTTTCTCCGTGAATAAAGATTATATATAGTCACCGATTACGTAATTATTAACGTACATTACAGGGGATTAACAAAATGTATGGTATAATATAAGTTTCGGAAAAAAACAAAGGCGATATATACTTTTGAGGAAATGTATAACGAAAAAAGTGAATTAATGTATTATTCAACTATTAACGCAATCAAGTAACGTATCATTTAGCTATTGTTCAGAGAAAAAAACCACTTCTTTCAATAAACAATATAGAATATAAACTAAACATCCATTATTTTTTAATTTGGAAAAAAATCGGTCGCGGAAATCCCACATTTAATCCGAAAAGATTGTTTCCGATTGAATAGGAGAGGGATGGAAAGAAAGAGCTCGGGACTAAACGAGATCGAAAAGTTTTCCTCTGAGAGAAGAGATAGCTTAATCTTGGAGAGGCGCGATATGGGTGGGAGTAGATCTCGAGCTTCCCGCTTAATTGCTGTTGGAGGCGCTATCAACGCGAGTCTGCGGCCATTTTGTGGGTTGATCCAGTGCTCCGAGGGGAAGGGAGGGGGCGTTCTCAAAGGGATAAAGGGTCAGGGGAGGGTACGCAGGGACGTAGGGGGGATATCTGTGTGGACCGAATCCTCCTAACAGTCAACCTCGTGTTTTCCGGGCGCGCAGAATACGCAAGGCGGGAAACATTCGCAAGTCTCCGGGGATTCATTTCGTGTGAACTTCCGAAAGGAAACGAAGGTGATTCTGTTTGAAATCGTCTCGTTTCCGAACAGTATTACCTTTCCCTCTTGGTGTTGAACTTATCTAGGGTGGTTTTGGTGTGATTGAACCTCAAAGGACACGTAAAACTCAATTCCAGAGGCTTCTGCAAATTCTTCCAGGTACCCTCCCGAAGGAACTGTTAAGAACCCTGGGAGTGTCAGCTTCCTTATAGACAAAATATACCAACGTGAAAATTAATTCCTCTAGTTCTTCCGGGTGTTGATGTCCATGAACTGAGTGAAAAAGTTTCTGGTTGATTTCGGACACTTCAAGTTGCTTCCTTGCTGTGACTATTCCGTGCGTCAAGTATGTCCCGAATGGGAAAAGGAACTGTTAGCATATGACTTCTCGTTCAACTGCTTTCCGATGGACCTCCGTTAGTTCAATTACGAAAAAGTTGAGCCGTCAGAGGCAAGTTTCACACTCTTCATCGGTGAGGATCGAATCAAAGGATCAACGATGAGCAAGTCGTTCCTGATACGCGATCTCCTGGGAGACGTTTTAACAAGAACAGGTAAAGAACTTTTTAATTGTATATTGTGCCCCCTTACGTTCGTATGTATTTCGAATTTTAATTAAATGATCAGTTTATTTGCGGGGAATAAAAATTTACATTTTTTCATTTCTTGAGTTCCGCGTGTACATGTTGAAACAAAGAATTGCTGGTTTCTCTTCTATATGTTTGACTTTATGATACATCGAGTTGTTTTATGCATGGTTACCTTTATGGTGTCACTATTATGTTCGTACTTTAAACTTTTTTCTAGACGCGCTTCCATCAATGTAATTCGCTTCTAATTCGTATTTTATATGATGTCATTGAGGTGAACTCCGGATGATCTTTAAAATTTAAGAGTCATTAGGTTAAATACATTGTAAAATTTACTCAATTTTGATTGAATTTCGTTGTATAGATTACGTAAATAATGAATTTGGGAATTATAAGATACTTGACATATAATCTACCTACCAGAATGAAATATTAGGATTGTAATTTGAAAATTCCATAACATTAGGAATAATTAGAACATTCAAAAACTAAAACGGCACTTGAACTTAATATTCCCAGGCTTGGGTTTGGGTTTAGGAAAATTATTCTTGATAAATTTTATTCTTAATTACATTCTTTTAATCTTATTCTTAATTTATGTCTAATGAAACAAAAATCTTTGAACAGTTTGAAAATTATTAATTATACCATAATGAATTTATTCCTTCATAAAGTCAATCGACCAAACATTTTCTTCGTGGAACTCTATCGTTTTTCAACCTTAAATCCAACTTAAATAATGTAATCTAAAAGGAATTTTTACCAATTTATTGCCCTTCCGAATATTTCTGTATCATTTTTTGTGACTGATATTGAAGAACTAATGGGTTTTCGAAAGTTTTTTTAGCGTTCAATAATCAATCTAAATATAGAATCGAATAGAGTTAAAATTAGACTGGATGTAGATCGCCAAACATTACCGACCGCGTAAGAATCAACCTTAAGTTTTCATTGAGATTATATATATTATACGTTTTCATTTTTACTTTAAGTTGCATAAATATACTCACTTGCCATACTATTTTAATTTACAACGCTTATAATTACCCAGTCCATAACGATCCCTTTATTCTTCTTTCCTCCTTCAACTCTCGAGATGGAGATGTAACAGTTAGAGGAGATAAAAGATATTATAATGTGAAAATAAACAGAGAAATAACGAGCATAAAGGACAATGGTTATCATCTTTTTAATTATTTCGAATTTAACTGGAGACGGGCAGGAAGTCCGAACAAGTGCATTATATGATGAGTTTATTCAGAGCTTCCTCTCGACTTGAAGCACCCTTCGCCGATGGACATTTCTACCGTGATAAGCAAATGATAAACTTACGAGCTAGCTTAAAAATATGTTTAATTACTTTATTAACAGTTTTGAGGAAAACTTTGTTCGTTGTGTTTATAACTATTCATCGTGAATGGGTATCCAGAGAGAGTAGGCAACAGCAATCGTTACGTGCGCTGCGTGAAGTCGCACGCAGGGAGAAAAGTTCTATTATGTATATGTTCTATATGTCTCCTCAGGATTTCAAGATAACGGCGGCATCTTTTGTCAACTTAATAAACGATTGGCTAATTAAGCTAGATTTGATATTAGATGGAAGGTGTACATTATTAGAGTTTTCTGTTATAGATCTGTTCGATAGAAAGTAGCTAAAGTATGAGAGCATCTTCAAAAAAAGAGAATAATAACTCATGTGCATGTGCAATCAACGAATAATACGATTCAAAGTATCACCTTTTTATGATTTTTAGTTTCAATTTCAAAAAATTTAACGGTCTAAATTCGTTAATGATGGTGAAGACAATAGTCCAAACCCAAATTGACGAATCCCTGAGATTGATTTTTAGTGTTATGTCAATCTAGCTCCTTAAATAATCTTACCGAATGTATTTCAAGTTTTGTAATTTCTGAATCAAAATTTGGGGAAGATAGTGCTTTTATAGCGGAAATTAGTTTTAAGCAAAATATTTCAATTGAAGGCGTCACGTCTTAATTAAATTAAAATTTAATTAGTCTGTACTTGGCTTTCGTTCGATTGAATGGTAGAACAAGATAATTTTAGCTTTATTTTTTATGCGCATATTAGGCTTGAGCCAGTGTTGTTATCCGGAATTGTATAGAAATCCCCAGAACCTATAGTACCGAGTCATCCATTCGTTAATTATATATAAATTTTCCCTCCTCTTGGAATTAATGCCGTTTTGTAAAACAAAAGACGAAAGTTAATATTTTTGTGGATTGAATGAACATGAAGGCATATTATTGCAAAATACTCTGGTTGAAAATGGATAAATAGCCCCTTTCAACAAAAAGGGCAGTTGAAATTTATGCTAAGTATATGAAAGGATCTTGTAGGATATCAAGGAATAACATAGTCAATTCGAGAGATTTCCAGAGGGATTTATCCGACAATATAAACTTCCGTGTTGAACCAAACCCTTATTGTTGAAATATATCAGTGTAGCGCAGAACCTTAACCTTTTTAAACTCTAACATAGCCGACGATCTTTACATGTTTGTGAGGAAGAAGAGCTATTAAATTAATGTTATTTGATATACGAGTATAAATAAAACCATGAACTTCTAAGAACGCTAGGATGTGGGTATTATTCCAGCAATGCTAAAATTACTCTCTCAGACGACAATGATCCCAAAATATATACGATGACGTAAACGATTAATTCAAGCAATGATTTTTAAAAAAAAACCTTCCGAGAACATTTTGTAATAATCGCGCGGTTTAATTAAGCGGAGCGACTCAAAAGTTTTCCTCCCGAGAAAGACCGTAGCACACGCTTCCTTTTGTCTCCTTGGCTGGCGAAAAGGCTGAGAACGAGTGCATGAATATGTAGAAGGCGGAGCGGGTAAAAGAATAATAACGAGAGATGAATGAATAATGGAAAGGGGCGGTGCCACGCGGGAAGGAATTAATGCCGGCCCTTGAAACCACTCCCACCGACCAAAGGAGAGGGGAGGTTGAAGGGGAGTGGAGATCGTATAAATGATCTAGCGCGCACGCGCATTCATCTGTTTATACCTTATACACACATCCATCCATCGTTCCCCCGCTTCTTCTTAATTCTCTCTGTGCTGTTTTGTGGCAATTACGCCAAGACGAGGGAAGCACGGAGATTATGCGGAGTGGTCGCCTTGCCAACCGAAAAGTATCCCTCCGCGAATGATTAATTATCGAGCGTCAAAAAATTCAAATTGGAGTGGTGTGCGAGAGTCTACACGGTCACATACACGTACCGCTCCTTTCGTTTGAATTCCGTTCATATTCATAAGCGGAATCGTTTTGCATCTATGGGACTATGAATACGGAAGTTTTCTCATCCAGTTGTAAATGGAGATCTCTCGTCGATGATGAATCATAATTCGTTGTTTTGACACCCTTACTCTTGAAGAGGTGTGGGAATGAATGACAATTGAATTTTGACACCGTAAACAGGCGAATATTTCAACGCAAATTTTAGAATTATCACTCAGTTAGGAGTTGTTGTTATATTAATATTATTTAATAAATTACGCTATATATACAGAACGGTTTAACATTATATTAGTTGACCATTTATTATGGACCGAAATATCTAATCGTTATAAAAATATAAACAATGGCTGCATAAACTATGTACATACCGACATCCTCACTTCAAATTAAGAAGTTATATTTTCCAACAAGATATAAAAATAATCATCTGGAAGAAGGGACATTAAAAAAAGTGGTTACGGTGGCTGGGATATGAATCCGAAACCATTTTCTCGGAACTCATTCATGCATCATATCGTAGAGCTTTCTTTATATATTTTATTTAATAAATAAAAACTATTAACTAGGAGGTATAATCGTATCCTCCAAGCTCAATATATTTTATTTTTTCTCAAGTAGCGTGAATTATAGCTTAGATAAAAACTTTGAGAAAGCTAATGAAAAATAAGTGATATAGCACTTATGATAAGTGCATTTTTTGGAAGAACGTAAGGTCAAATTATAATTAAATCCAAAATAATTCTTCCTCGCAACAAAATAATTCTTACAGATATTATAAATTAATAACTGTGGTTATTCGCGAAACAATATCCAACACACTATTTAGCGTACATTTGTGTATTTCGATACCTTGAGAGATAACTATCAGAAACGCATATGCCATCGTATCATTTTAGTTTCGCAAAAAAACATCTCCTAGTAACCCATCAACCTGCTCTCTAAACTCCAAATCAGACGCCAATTTCAGCGAAACCGACGTCCATTCAAAACGACCCCCTGAGAGAGACTTCATTGAAAACACGCGCGCTATCTGATCGAGGAAGAAAAAAAGAACACGTGCGTCCAACTGCCTACCGATCGCACATCCATTAGCGCTAATCGCTCCAAAAGCACTGTCCGATACGGTGCACTCATCTCTAGCAATCGGATACGTTCGCTCTGTTTCACAAACCTTTCATCGCCCACAGAACGATCTCTTAATACTCCCATTTATACATCGGGAGATAAGAATCGCGGCTGTCCCCCGTCTTTCCTGAGGGAACGCGCAGATGGCGTTGCGGACTGGTTCCCGGGACAATGTATCCAATCCGGTTACGGCCGCCGACGGGATGGTTTCGTCGGAATAAATCACGTTACCGTAGGATCCTTTTCGCTCAGAAACAACAGGATCGTGGCTTTTAATCGCCATCTGCCCGTGTTCCGCGTGGAGGCGGAATCCCCGTGCGGAGTTAATGGAGTCCTTTCTGCAGAAGGAACTCCCCGCGGAGTCCGCCACGCGCTTCCCTCCCCACGGACCATTAATGTTGTTTCTCCCGTCTCCATGGGAATCGGATGTACCCCGGTAAAGGGAAGGATGCGTGTGAGGGTCCGTACGCGGTCGTACGAATGTCTCTCCGTATGTACACGCGCTCACGAGATTTGGTCCAAATCACTCCGAATGTATTTACGGGAGATGAGGGGCGGCGTATAATCCATTTATCTCGGAAGAATTGTCACCCGGCGATAATAGGCAGGAATTGCTTTTGTGTCAGATCACGCCTGTGATCTGGAAAATCTCTCTCTCTTTTTGATGGAGACGTCGCTTGCTGAGTTATAGGACTTCCACCGCCTACACCTCGTAAGTGCTGCTGGAAACGTGTTCGTTTAACTGGATGTAGTAGGAGTTATTTTTTTGGTGTGACGATAATTGATCGCTTTTGCTCTTAGTGGGTTGAAATTTGCGGTGGATTGCAACTGCAATTGGTATTTTCCGCTCTGTTGATGTTTTGGATGAATTGGCGACGTCTTGATATGAAGAATCGGCACGTAATGTGAACTGCTAATTTCTGCATTACCTTTTCCATTTGTCACAACACAACACATATCGATATACACAACCGAAATATCATAAATCTTATTTGATCTTCTTCCTATTTTATTTGAATGGTATTTTAACCTCTATCGAAGATTTGTTCTTTTAAATTACATTTTTTTTTAATCACCAAGACAGAATCAATTCATATATCGACCTTAGATTATGCTTTATTTAGTTTATACCGTTAATTTACTTTTTCTGGTATAAATACGTTAAAATGTGTCTGTAACACTTTCAACTGAAGAATTATAAAATTTTAACTCAAGGAAGATCGATATTTTTCAAAGTTTAAATCATAACTTAATTAACAAAGCTTAAAAGAGAATATGTTACTTGAGAAAATAAGTTAAATTAATGTTTTACAAGGAATAAATACTAGACGATTAAGGTTAAATAATAAATGGAAACTTCTTTTCTGATTACCAAAAAAATAACTACCCTAAATTTTTGACTCATAAAGTTATTGGAGAATGAACTGAGAAGGTTTAGAATCCTACAGTGCATAGAAAGTACACTTTTACAGTTCTCTGTAACAAATAGTTATCGATGTTATCAATATAAAAATCAACTAAATAAGTTGTGATTTGATCTAAAAATGATGGACATTACATTTTCATTTTATCTGCATAAAAATTACGGATGAATTGCATTCCACGGAAAAACAAAACCTGCTACCAGTATCCGATTTAAAAACTAAAAAGATCAATTTTCATCTTTCATTACCCAAATACGAAACCAATTCAGCCAATAGCAAATGAAAGGGAGACCGCCAATTCGAGAGAATCCTCATTCATTGATGAACGAGACTAATAATATCCGTATACTTTGATAATCACCTAACCTCCTCCACTCATTCACGCTACATCTCTTTCCAATAGGTCCGAAAGATGTAATTACGACCAATTAAAGCCCATCGATGATATCATTGAGGATAAAAGAATCGCATAAAATTAACAACCACCGCCGTACACACTCACATTGCGGGGACCGCCCCTTCCGAAAGCAAAACCACTCCTGTTCGGTCGGGACAATCGGAAAAACTAACCGGGAAGGCCTCCTACTCGCGAACTAATCCGAATAACTCCAAAAGGATCTCCGACTCTTTCGACCTCTTCACACCACTCCTCCATTCATCCTTTTCGCTAAACACGGCCATCCCATCTCTCTTTGATAATCCCCACTGTCTGCATTGCCCCCCGCGGCTACCGGTGCGGCATCGGCACCCCCTGGGCACATATTGTCTCCTCTCCCACGACAGCGCCCCCTGCGGACCTCCATCTCTTCATTCTTCCCCTCCTAATCATCGCTTATTCATTATTTCTCACGCCGTTTCTTTCATCGCCTCCTCTTAACTTTGTGATCGGCGAACCCATGAATAAATACCTAACCCCATCGTCAAATGGGGCCCCGATGCGTCAAATGATCACTAATTGAGCTGCTTGTTTTCTCCGGGGATGAACCTCGTTTACTTCTTTCCCCAGCGCTTGTTTCCCTCTAATTTGCACACGCTTTGTCTTCCAGTAGCGATCCTATTCTCTTTTTTTTGTGGCGTGTCATTTACTCGGGATACTTTTCTCGTGTTGTTTTCCCGAGAGGGTATGAAAACAATAGTTGGGTAAATGGATCAGATTTGCAGAGGTTATAGACAAAGAACGACAAGCTGAGTAACCTTTATTATAGAGGTCGATGGTCATAATAAATATGTCATAATGATATATTAAATCCATTGATTGTTTCAGTATGAATGATTGGAAATAAATTACGATTTTTCACATCTATCTCGTGGCATTATTATATTAACGTCGCTTTTGCTTATGATACTTACAAATCGTTCATTTTTACGGTTGTCGTCATTAAATTGATTCATGATCGACTTAATGGTGATTCATTCAGCACTAATTATTTGAATGAATAAGTAAAACTGTTATTTCTACCCTTCTATGTACAATGCTCATATATATTATACGAATTTATTTCATTAATTAGGTAGTAGTTTGAGATAAGGATTTAACGTTTATTGCTTTGATTAAGCGAACTTATTACTGCGAGTTATCTATGGATAACCCATTAATATCTTATTATGATTAAGAGACGTAAAATATGAGTTGATCTAAATCTTGTTTATTTGATTTTATTCTAAATAAACCTTTTAATTTAGTATACTGCTATCAGAAAGGTTGATGTTAGTCATAATCTCATACAAACTGCAAGAATGACAAAAACCTTTCATAGATTTCAACGCATTTGGAAGGAATAATTTTGACTCCGTTTAGTTCTTTAACTCATAGAATTGTTTTTCATCTAGTTTGTGGGGTTGTTTTGAAATCGGAGATTCTTCATGGCAGATGTGAAAAATCCCAATCTAGTTATCGTATTCAACATCATTTGTCACGCAATGAATGTGAGGTGACACTAACATTTTTCCCAGCCCAGTTCTTATCATTCCGACCGATCTCTCCTTAACAAGCCGGATTACAAACACAAATGGGGGAAGCGGTCATGTTAAAAGGTGCTTCTAATCCTCCCCTTAATTCGAACATCAAACTCTCACACTTCCCTTATACCTATGCTTCTTTCAACGTATTGTTAGGAGCGCTGAATAAATAATGTCGTAGATAAGGATGCACCCATTTGCGGATCTTATGAACATTATAATCCTGTCAGTGTTAGATTTTAGATATAGATTGTATTGTTTCGAAAGATGGCCAAGACACTCCACCATAAGCAACATGTGCATCAACGTATGGGAAGATTGTGTTTGTTAGGGTATACTTGAATATTAATTTATTCATATTTTTTTTCTTCAATAGTTTTAGATATTTGTTTTTCTTCTAAAAAGAGAATCAACCTATTATGAAGAATCAAAATTTTCTAAATATTCGCCAAAATTTAGGGTTATTACTCATAATATTTTCCGTTATAGAAGTGATATACTTTGATGGTTTAGGTATTTAAAATACGATTATCGACACGAAATATTGAAAGAAACTAGTTCTTCCACAATAAATTTTTATTAAAACATTTATTAGGTTGTATTAACATTTTTTAAATTAAAATATATTGGACCCGAAGTCCAAAAAAACGCCGATTTGTATCAGAGTAGATTATTCTTTATTATTTACACACCCATATTTTATATTATAGGTAGATTAGTAAATGAAAAATTTTGATCTCAGTTCTATAACTTGCAACCCTCATCAACTTCGCTAACCATCCTGTTCTACAAGATAACATGAAAAGTAGCTGTTGATGAATGAAAAACTACGTCTACCATTAGTAGAAGTTACTCTTTGTTAGCCCTCGATTTCTGTTTTACTTTTAGAATACTATGATCCTAACTAATTGTCCAATAATTTGATGCATAAAGAATAGACTGTTTTTAACCTAAGTTAATTACTTTTTCCTCGTTATTCTTCCTTTATTATTTTATATTTAATTGTGGTATTGTTTGGTATGTTGTTGTTGATACTTTATTTAAAGTCAATGATAAGGATAATTGGCCTTCTTTACTATTTTTGAACCTTTAATTATAAATAAATACGAAAGAAGATATATTTTAAACCCAAACAGATAATAGTCTAAATTCAGACATGTGCTCCACAATGTAAAACACCGACCGTCATAATAAAATAGCACAAAGGGATAGATAAAAGATCCCGGAGACGGAGGGACGTTTTCCAAGAGTGACAATAACAGCTGCACCTACTCGCAAAACATGAAAGAACATTTTTGTTTCGCTTAATTCAAAGCCACGCTTTCCCCTCCCTCCTTTTTTTAACGAATTCTCTTACCCCGACGCTCTTAATTATGTGAATTTCGGATTTTCTAGAGCACGCGCCCAACAATGGGATCGAATTAACAATGCACTCCTCTACAACAATGCGACCTGCACGACGATTCCGCTAAGTTGAACGTTAACCTCGGGCCTTTCAATTATCGCGTTCTTCGGACCTTTTTTAATTCCCGTAATGGCCTTTGTTGTCGCATAAACAATCTTTTCGCACCTCCACCACCAAATGATCACTTCATCTCGACGTTTTATAACGAGACCTCGCGTTTTTACGAAGTTTACGAATTTTTATCGCGCGTCGAGAACAAGGAAATCACCGCAGACAATAGGAAACGGGAATCGCTTTTAAAAAGGTTGAAGGCGAAACTCCGTGGAACAAAAGACGGTCGATTTTTCCTCGGATTATTTTCCCCGCGTCTTCCTATACATCGCGGAAAGCAATCGACCTTGGGTAAGAAAAAAAATCAGAAGTTCATCGGGATGAAATCAAATCGTCTAAAGCTCGGGTTTGTTCGTTAAGGATTCCTGTTTGCGGAAATAAAGAAAATATAATAATTGAGGTTTCCAATGCTGTTGTAAACTTGTAATGAAAACTGTTTCGTAATTGTGTTTGG
Source organism: Pantala flavescens (assembly GCA_020796165.1). Taxonomy (NCBI): domain Eukaryota; kingdom Metazoa; phylum Arthropoda; class Insecta; order Odonata; family Libellulidae; genus Pantala; species Pantala flavescens. The sequence continues at coordinate 18,731,510 of CM036879.1, read as the reverse complement.
AACATCCGAAATTGTTAGGGCGTACATATTTTCGTAGTACCACTGAATAATTTCACACATCTAGAAACAGTCATTAGTCGGTGGTATTAATTAAAAGAAAAGAGAATAAATAAAAAGAATCGTATTAACATTATATTACCGTAGGCTAACGCTGGAAGAAGTGGATTGATAGAAATTTTTATTATAATCGTAAATACGAGTATACTTGATAGAATTGTAGGTACAAATATTTTATTTACGTAATAGGAATTCCATCTCAAATTTTATCAAATTTAAAACATTGAACATTAATGAGATTTCCTAGCTATTATCGAAAGCAAAATCGACATATAAACTAAAGATCGACGAAAAATCAAATTGTTCATTTGAAGGACTCTATCGATGCCGATCTTCTATTCCGGACTCCCTTTTTTCTAACTTAACAAGAAGCGGAGGCATGAGGAAAACGACCAAGTAGTCCATTAGCATGTGGTCTCCCAAAGGTCGAGGTCTCCGAATGAGGGGGAGCGAATGGAACTTACGACAAATTGGTAGAAAAGGAGCAGAGCGTATATAAAAGATGTTAAGGAAAAAGGGTCAGGGAGATAATGGGATGGTAAGACGGTGTGGCCCGTGTCCGGTCTGATAATGGGCCCACCAAATGGGTGGTTCAGCGGCGCAAGGCCCACTTCTGCACGTCCGGACCCTTGGAAAAAATAACATCCTCCACTCGCCACCTTCCAAGAGAGGAAAAAATCGGGGCTTTAGAAGCGGCGCTAGTGGCCATCTGCGGATGCTCGAGAAAGGAAACGGCGTTCTTTGAGATGCCGAAAACAGTTTTGTGTGAGGAATAAAAGAATGCGCGGGAGGACGAAGGACAAACGGGACTCAAATTAGTCCGTCGTTGCGCAACGAGTCGCTCACGCGCAAATTGGACTGTTGCTGCATTATGCAGAGTAGCCCAAGAGGGTGTTTACGTAGACCGTACGGTAATGGGTCGTCGTCCATCTGCTCCGTTGCCCGATTCGGCCGCAAGTGCGCTGGTCGGATGGGTAATTGCGGTGACGATGACAGAGCTTGGAACGGAGTGTGTAAACAGGTAGATTTAATTGCGGAGGCGTATTTTGTAATTGTTTTCAGCCCATTTCAAATTGTTTTGATCTAAACTGTTAATATAAGAAGGATGTTCTTCGCGGAATAAATTAATCTTCTTTAATAAAAGGATAATAAGAAGAGATTATCTTTGAAAACTAAACTTTGCGAGTCCTAGATAACTACCTTGTGGAACATAAACTTTTTGTCTTTCTTTACGTAAGACGTAATTGATGATCTCACTATGTGTGTATTTACTTCCTTGCTTGTTCCATTTTCATGGTAAAACCTTTTAAATCAAATAGTAATATTTATAATCCGGGTTCCTTTCAAATGCAATGCGCTGTAGTGTCTTAGTTATCTTCAGATTCAAATCTGAGGATCCTTGCTTTGAGCTTTTATCATTCTTTGAACTAATAAAAAAAAGGCTTATCTTTAGAGTATGTTGTATTCAGATAGTATTAATTTATCGACATAAGCTTTACTAGAGAACCAATTCAGATGATTTCCTAGAAAATCTTCGGTTCTTCGTTGAACTTTGGTATCCATTCATAACGTACCAATCAATGTATAAAATTAGGTCTAATGTTGATTAGATATAATGAATAATAATACTAATAGGAATATTAATACGTGAAAATGATGATCATGACCAATAATTCCACGTGTTGCAAAAGCAACTTTATCATCTTTCAACCCTCTTCTAATATTCTTCCGTTAAATCTTAATGATTTTAACTTAAAAATTTAGATTATTATAACGATAATTACAACAAATTCAGAATAACCTCGAGTAATTTAGCCTATATTTTCAGAAACAGCAAGCCATAACGCTGTAAATCACAAAGTCGATTCAATTTCCCAGCATTCATCGCAGCAATTGAAATCAATTCCTTCCAAATATCCGAAACCCGATGAATATCGCTCTCATCAATGGCTTCCGGAATCGAAACCTAAATTGCAGCCGAAATATCGTCTCCCTTTCACGAAAGCAACGACGTATCCTTTCACGAACCCTATCAATTATATTTATCCATGACGACTACATCACGGCCGTTGACACATTCCTTTCAGAAAAGGCTCGAACGTGGCCCACCGATATTCTTCGATAACTATAAATGACGCACACGCATTCAGAGATCGCGTTAAAAAAGAAGCATCGACATTAACGTGCGCATTACGAAAGACTTTAACGAGGGAGGAAGAGAACGGAACAAAAGGGGACGGTAAGGCGACTATCGAGATGCGATTCGACCCGAAGCGATTCATCGAACGGATTCGATACTTCGACTCCGGTATCATTTTCCATTTCAGGCAACGCTTATAATGGCGCGCTGTTATTTTTTTTTACTCCATCGTTTCTGGCGAAGAAATAAAAGGGTTTTGAAAAGGAGTCGCGTATCATTTTCCAGTCGAATCCGGGGAGCGAGAAATTTTTTCCGCTCCATTGAGTTTGTACGGTGGAGCGCCCTCTTGTGAGACCGTCTGTTTTCCATCGGAATCGATACATCGATGCTCTCGATTTGAGTTCCTCGATAGCCACGGCTCGTGGAGGGAGTGTAACCGCTTCAGGATTTCGCTTTTGAAGGAGAGCGGGAGTAGAAGTAAAAATTTTTTAACACAAAAGGCTTGCATTTAAAAGCGTGGAAGGTTTTCTCGTTTGTCCTTTCTTACGGATCGCCATTATTTTCAGCAGTCATTTTTAGGAGCATGAACTTCCAAAAATCTCATTCATTCTCTGATTTCAGTGGAAACAAAAATACGCGAAATATATACATATATCCTTATTATACATTATTTTATGAATTAAAATTTTTACTTATGTATCAGTGCTGAGGTCATATTTAGTTGAACATTTATAGAATATATTCTTATATACTTAAAAAATACTAATGTAATTTAGGTTTCAACGCAATCTAATTTGTAGTAAATAATTCTGAATTATTTTAATAAGAATTCCTAAATTTTTACAAAACTGTTTAATATTTTATGGGAATAGATACATTATATTTATATCTTGTTGTTTAAATTCTTCCAAAGATAGATTACAGAATATTAGTCGAAGTCGATTGTTTTTTCCTTCTCCAATTTTCGTACCTATTTAATTTAAAAAAGCTGGGATAAAAAACCCCTTGTATCTTTCTTCCTCATAAGTTTAATTTTTATTCACATATCATAGAAATTAAATATATATAAAAATATAATGCTTTATAAATAGCTTTTATGTGCTTCAATGCATATTAAAAACTAAACGATTGTTTGTTTAATATTACAAACTACTTTCATTGTAGAGTTACATATTATCATTCGAACTATAGATTTAAATAACAATTAAAAACTATCGAAGTTAGCTTAACATGCTCTGGTTACCTCACCCAAGTCCCATACCCGCCTCACCCATAGATTTATAAGTTACGAGAGTTAAAATAAGTTCTCATTGATCATCAACTAAAATGTATTGAAAGCAGGAGATAAATCATTTTAATGTAAAGAAATCTCTATGAAGAAATCCGACGGGAAAAACACGTCTTTGATTTTGAGGATTATGAAAAGTAAAACACCCGTCACAGACCTTCCCTGCGCTGAACCTCACGAGTTAAAGAACGTGAAGAATCTCGCGTTTAATAAGACTCCCTTTTTCTCACATCTCTCGCTAAACTTTTCCCCTCTAATCATTTAATTCGAGGGAAAGAGATGAATGCCTTCCGATCTTCGCAACGCGCCCTTCTTGTCGCCATGAGAAACCACGAGACGGAGTCGCGCATACGGAAAAAAGATCGGAAAAAATGTAATGATTCGATTCCCGAACATTTCATCCGTGAATCCCTTCCGTCGATCCCTTTCTGCGAATTCCATGCCTTTGTGGAACTCTTTTCATCGGAAAAAAACGACTCGACTGAAGCCGAACGTTTCCCTCGTCTCCTCGCGTTTCTTCTCCGTTACGTTTCTCAGTTCTTCTTACCGCGGATTCTGCATCTCTTCCTTCCTTTCTACCGGTCTGTATCTTTCGGAAGCTCAGGAGATGGATGCGTGAGTGTGGTGTGACTCTACGAGAGCTTCCGCCATGGAGGTGGGAGTAAAGATGAAGGAAGCATTTTATCGTGAATGTAATGAATATAATTGCGGTGAATGACCGAAAATTAAGGTGCTGTTCTTAAACTTGCATTAGTTGCTAATGCGCTAAGCATCATTTTCGTAAATATTCATCATCAGGTGTTGTGATGTTATGTCCATGTTGATGGATCATTTAAGCTTGCGAGAATCTGTCTGTAATCTTCATTCTATTACATGTAAAGGGATTTGAATGACGATGATTAAAATTGTGTGGTTAGAATAAACAGACAAATTGGGAACACTAATAAATATTCGAAAGAGCTTTCTCTCTCTCTCTCAGAGGAAAATGCGTTCGTTCGCTTAAAAATGATTCATGTTAAACATACATAGCCGCGATTCGTTGATCTATACAAAATATAATATGATGATAAAAGGAAGAAGATTATTTTATAATCAGTAATGAAAACTGTTTTCTATATACCGCATATTACCATTATAAGTACCAAATTCAAGCCATATATATGTGGGCACGAATTATATGATATATCATCAATTCGTAAGTAAATAACAGTAACGCATTGCCTAATGGAAGAAAATAGGGAAAGAGATACAAAGTGAATAAGGGAAGCTACCATTCAGGATATCATTCCTCATCCTCATGAAGAAGGGAAAATCTTTAAAAAGAAAGAATATCTCGCATTTCTCATAAAAGCAGAGGGCGATATTTGATCATTTTCCCGTCTTTTTAATTCGAAAGTTTTCGAATTAAAAGGAAGACATTCCAAGAGGATGTTCCGACTCTTCCCTTCACCGATTCTTTTTACGCTTCGCCGAAGGAATTTATTCATCGTTTACATTTAAATAGACTATTCACAACTCCGAAGCAATTAAGAAATTAAGTCGACCGTAGTCAGAAGATAAACAGCAGAGATACAAATTCATTAAAACTTGCAACTCTTTGAAGTTTAATCGTTAACTGTCAATTACTCAGCTTCTGCAATCAGCGCAAAAGCTTCTCATTTAATTCTCTCAGAAGGCTGAAATGTTTTGGGACTTATTTTTCGAGAATCCGAATCATTTATAAAGTTTGGAGGAAGGCGAAAAGCTCGACGGGTTTTTAGACCGTCTCTGAATATTCAAAGAATATTTAAGAAAGATGTTTCAAGTCGTTTATTACTCGTAATAAGCGCTTAAAATAAGAACTTGGGTCCGATTTCTTTAGAATACATTTCGATAATGAATGATGATGACAATGAATAGTTAATAATGACAATAATAATGACGCATGTTAGTCTATCATAATCGTAATAGGATCATATAATACGTCTAGAAAATGGGTACAAATTCGTACTCTGCGTTTCACTCTCAGATTAGAGGACTCAATAACCTTTGGTCACACATAAATTCAGCTAATGGCTGTAATATATGGAAAGAAGTTAGTCAAAATAAACTAAAAGGGATTGGAAAATAAACACAAGACAGTCTTTCGTTATTTCGTTTTATACCCTGGTTTCTATTTATAATCTTTTTTACCTTAAGGACTTTAGTTTTTCTTATGTCTCTTAATTCCCTATTCTGCAACAGAAGCTTCCGCCATCGAAAAATTCAACAAACTCGACAAATCTTAATCTTTGAAAACTAGCTATAGTATCCTCAAAGATTGATTTGGCAGAATCGGTCTAATGGTATTGAAAATCTTACAGATGAGACCGAGGACGAGTTGGATGATGAGGAGGAGGACGAAGATGACGAGCACCACCGGAGTGACGACTCCAGATACCTCTCGACTCCGATCGCCTTGACGACGGATAAACAGGATGGCATGGGAGGGAGGAAAAAGGACAGGGAAGATGGGAAATACGACGGGTTGTCAGATACAGGCCTCCAACCGGGGGGTCCGGGTTCGAATCCATCGTCGGGAGGAAGGAAGCCACGGAGGAGGCGGACGGCTTTCACTCACGCACAACTGGCGTATTTGGAAAGGAAATTCCGCTGCCAAAAGTATCTGTCGGTGGCCGACAGGAGCGACGTGGCGGATGCATTATCTTTGTCGGAAACGCAAGTGAAGACGTGGTACCAGAACAGAAGGTGAGTGGTGCGATAAAGAATAAAACTTAGTGTATCATATAAACAGATATTCATGAAATGATCATGTAATCAATCAGACTCTTTAAGAGAACAAATATATTTTAATCATCAGTAGTTGTGTTAAAAAGTGTTGGTCATTCAAAATTCAATCCAGTTAACTCAAACGTAATTTATAAACTCCTTTGCAGGACTAAATGGAAACGACAAAATCAACTTCGCCTGGAACAGCTTCGGCAGCAGGCAGCAGGAGAAGCCGTAGTCGTGTCTTCTGCTGGTCCAGGGGTACATCATTCTCTCGGAAAAGACCTTCACCACCATCTACACCATCACCATCTACATCAGGGGGCGTCACAGCAGCAGCAACTGGGAGGAGGTGATTCTACCACATCTCCAACCTCCTCCACTGCTTCGACCTCCTCGCCTTCCTCCGGTTCTTCCTGCTGCGCCCCTCCACCACCTCCACCGCCCCCTCCTCCCCCACCGCCTCCGCCCCCGTTCCTGCTCCCTGCCTCCGCCGGACACCACCACCCGCACCATCATCACCACCAACCATGCTTCCTCAACGCCGCAGCCATCTTCAGGAACGTCACATACGTGCATGGTTGCCAACTCTAGCAAATGGCCCACGAGCCAGCGGACTGCGACGATGCGTTCGCTGGGCTCGTAATGCAGGACAGACTGCAATACCTGAGAGCTGGCAACTCAGTTGAAGACCACTTCTGAAAAATGAGGAACGAAGTTCCACTCCAATAGAAGGAAGTTGGCAAAAGTTTCCATTACCGTTGGAGAAGATTTTGGACACCATAGACTTGGTTTCTCCGTACGTTTACGGAACTGATGTGTGTAAGAAGAAGTAAATAAAACAAGAATTAAAGTTAACTTATGACAGAACACGTAATTTAGCGGGCTGATGTGTTTCGTGATACGCCTGTCTCTGTCAGAATATAGACAACCTATTGATTGTGTCGGTATTATTTTGCTTTACGCTCAGATCTTTTAGAGAGAAACTGTTTTCAAGTTGCAGCTGCAAAGAAACCTCCAGAAAGAAAATCTGCATGCTGTGTCTGTAATATATATATACCGATTAATCTCCATCTATAAGGGGGAAGTTTTTTTAAATCAGGCTGCATTGATCCTGCTATTTATGACTACGACTTCATTTCAAAAATGTTCCTTCGAAAATTTCTAGAATGTTTCGGAAGGGACTCTATCTTGAATGAAATGAAGTTTATTGCGTATGATGAATGGAGGAGATACGTAAATGTGTACAGTGCGCGTGGCAGAAACTGTGATGGAATGGACCAAAATAAATTTTGGAGTGTAATTATGAACTACTTTCACCTCAGTCATCGAAATGAAATTATTGGACCCAGAGGTTTGTTTCACTCTTGGTTATGAATTAGTATGACCCCATTGTCTTCGTGTCGAGTGTTGTATATGTGTGGCTGTTAATGATGCGTAATTAAAGAAGTTGAACCCTATCTGGTTTTTTACATTCAATTCATGTCCAAATTTTGTTGTGCAATCCTAAAACCATACGGATTCAGTTTTTCCATTGAAACTTGTTAACACAGACAAAGAGGTATATCTTATCTGCATCGTATGTTGTATATATTGTAGGAAGAGTTGCAGAACGGTCAATAAGTCCACGAAGTATTCTCAACTGTCAACTCAACACTTTCCCATAATTCAAAGACAGAGTGTAAAATTCCGTACGATAACGTTTACGTTAAGATTTAATAGGTCATTCAGCTGAGTTATTGGTTGGAGAAAATACACATTTTCTTCTTTAAATTAATTATATCATACATAGGTTTTCAATGTTTTATTGTTCTGTTTACATATAAATGTTGATGTATCATCTAATTTAAGCTTATTGGACAACCTTTTTGTTGCATTAGTAAGGATATTACAACAGCTCATAAGAATAATACGCGTGAAAAATATTCGGTACATATAATGATTTCCATATATCGAATGAATTGTAAAAGAGAGAATCTAATGTAAAGATAGCAGATTACAGAAATATATCGTGATTACAAAATGGATGTCATAAAAGGCAGAGATCCTTGTAATATATACGAATAACTATGAAATAAGCCTCGCAATTGCAAGAACGACAAATAAACGGCCTCAGAATTGCTTCACATTTCTCCAAGGGCATTCCAGGGTTTGTGATTTTACAGCAGTGAAAAGAACGACTCGTTAAATTTTCCTCGAGTCTAATTCTATTACAATAAATTGTCCTCGACATCTTTCTCTAAAGACCTCAAATTCTTCCCTCGCTTATCCCTTTCACCCTCATACTGTATAATATATACTTCAGTATCCTTCACAGCTCCTTCCAGACCATGGTCATCTTATGTCATCACCCTCTCCACCGAAAGATTTCGCAAAACTGAATTTTGTTCCTTCGTTATTCACATTCCATGAGTTTTATTTCTGGAAGGAAGGAGATAAGTACCTACCTTGCCTCTCTTTCTCATTTTGCCTATCTTTGGATGACATTTTTGTTTCCACGAGGATTTTTTTTATATACTCTCGCCCCTCATGAGGAGAGGGCATCTGGAAGGAGCTTTCAGTTTTATTTTACCGTAATGATAATATAAGATGGGAGTCCTCCATGATTTTTCTCTTTCATTCGTAACTTACATTTATGTGCCGTCGCTAAACTAAAATGACCGGAGTGGTTATTCTGGGCGACCTCATTCTCAGAAACAAAGAAGTGAGTGTTTACCCTCAAGCCTTAAATAGACCCTTAAGGTTGGTAATTCATGAAAACATGAAGTTTCAGCTACCGTTTAGCTATTATTAATTAAAATAAGACTTACACGAACACTGCAGAAACGAGTTGAAGTTAATAAAAATTACTGTCTACAAAATAGAGGTCGCTGGTTATCTTCTCGTACTCGTGAGAATTATCTGTGGGAAGATGGAGATATTATTCCCGTACTAAATCATAATTACGTCTTGATTCTCATCCATTAAGGCTCTAAATAAACGTAGATGTCTCTTGTTCTTTCTTATATTTGATTGAAATGAGGACTTAAAGATAATAATAGGCAAATCATAAATAAAACTTTATTAAACTTATAGGAGTAGAGAACAGTTTCCATTAAAAATGGAAGTTAAGATGGAAATAATCTTTGAACGAAAGATCGGAAGATTGAAACTTACTGTGGGAGAACACTCATCTCTAATAAATAAAACGTACTCCTAAATCAGAAAAGTCATCTTTAAAAATGTTAAATTGTATATCTAATTATACCAAAGAGTACACAGACGACATTGAAATATTATTGCAGAAATAATCAGGGTATATACACATACATATATTTACACAACAAATGGTTCTATAATTAATAGCTAGTTCCCTGCGGAACTCATTATGACAAATTTCTTTTTCCTAATTAAATTCTTTTAAGAAGCTAATTTGATGTATTAAGCTTTTCAGTATATGACCCTGCGTTTGAATAATCCGTGGGTTATTATTTGCACATTTTAATTTTAATTAACATTAATTTCATTTAATTAAGACACGTGAATTTAGTTATTCCTTTATTGAAGCGAGAACAGTTGAAAGAAAAGATAAAAGATGAAATAAGCTAAACAAATTACCCTCGATGACAACGAAGCTATAACAATGTCGTCGGACTCATAATCGCCTCATTTCGGACAAAAGACGTTATATTCTTCTCTCTCCCTAAATCAACACTTACGAGTGAATTACAAAGTGTCCACAGCGTGTACGGAAATAGCAGAAAATGTTTCTTCTCTCGCCACTTAATTTCGTCCGACTAAAAATGGAAATTTTGGGAGCGGTGGAGTCGAGAGCGGCAAATGATTAGCCTTTAGGCAGCGTTCTCCTCGAGAGAGAGAACGGGAACAAAGAATAAATAACACTGGAAAAAACAAGAGGATGGAAAGAGTAACTACTTGTGGTACTCAATTGAGGGAGAAATAGGCAAAAAAACCACTCCAACGGGGGGAGGAGACGAGAGTGTGGTGGTAGGGGGTGCATAGAAATGAAACAGGGATTAACTCGTCGACTTCCGCGAGAGTGATCCCATTGTCGTCATTGTGTGCGAGCCATGCGCCGTCGACAATGGTCGCCACCGCCCCACTCCGTTTACTGCTATTGTTGACATAGCGCCCCATTGTTATCGACGCACTCGGCGCGTGGTCGTAATGGTGCCTCAAACAAGCGTTCGAGACGGTTCCTCGCCTGCGCATAATGGCGGATGTTTGATTCCGTGAGGGATGTATCCCGCCCACTCTCTTATATGGGTTTCACCCCTCTTCGCTGACCTTCTACTCCCACTTGTGCCGTATCATCTTCGATCCCTATGATTGTGGAAGGCATATGCTACTATGCCAATAGTCTTCCGTTGCTTGACCGCTCCCCGGCACTTAAATGGATGCGTTAATTCGGGCGTTCAAGTCTCCAAGTCACGTGCGATTCTGTCCGGCCCTCGCGGTTATGACGACTGGTAATTTGATGGAATTAGGATCGGAATTTTTTTGAGAGATTTTCTCGACTCATTTAATTTTCTAAAGGGCCATACTTCATGAATTTTTTAGCGTGAAAGTTTTACATTAAAGCAAGTTTATGATGTTTTTGCGATCCCAACTCCAAACAACGCCTGAAGCTCTTTGCGCTACGAAATATTTTCATTGTTTCCGATTCAAGCGTTTTGAAGGACTCTTGAGCACATAGATCTTGAATATCACAGTATTTGATACCTCAAGTTAACCGTTTCCCTGAAACTTACTGCAGCTTAAACTTTTCGGATCTATTTCACTCTTACCAAGTTGCTCATTTTAAAGTGATAATTATAAATCGCGGATGGATAGTTTATTTCAAACGTTTATAACAGTTTACTATTATGTAATAAATTTGTAAACTAATAATTTTAATATCTATTTGTTAATTATCCTCCCTTTTACTAAAAAACATTTTACTCAGGTCGTTGATGTATACGAAAAGAGTTTTGATCAAAAGTACGTTAAACCTCGTGGAACTCATCAGTCATGATGGAGGTCTCCTCATACAAATACATATTCTTAAACTCTCATTTGATCTGACAGATTCATTTTCATGCTCATTATTGTTAAGCATGTTTAGCTTCAAATGCATGTGAACGTTAATAGAGTTGGATCAAATAATAAAATTCTATACATTTTTAAAAAATTTATTGATTATGTATTGGATTACTTTCTTAGGATGAATTTGTATTTTATGCATCATATGTAGTTAATGTAAACCATAGACTCGTTAAGTTTTATGAATAACTACCTATAGTACATTAATGAATTATTCCGTTAGACCACATACAAGATGTTCATTTGAAGATGCTAGCAAATATTCGGTTGGATGGGTTTGATGGAAGAAGTGACACGGATCAAAATTCATGATGAAAAAACGGAATAAGTCGTAGAATAGAAGGAATATTAATGAGAATATATTTTCAACATTTGAAATTTAGGGGTTTTTCGGAACATCTGCAATGAACGTGATTAAGCGTATTAATCGTTGAATGAAAAACTCATTCACGTATGAATTTACGTGTTTTACACATATACTAAAGAAAGGATTTTTAATAGTTGGGGTGGAATATGCTACCTCTTACCAACCCGAGAAATATATCCCTTTGTCCATTATTTTCATAAAAAAATTACGATGAAATTTCCACGTCGATTATTTCCCGTCCCTCCCCTAATTCGATTTAACAAGCAAACCACTCACGTGACCATAGATGGCCATTTTGTTCTCCCGTCCGTTTCCTTAACGACGTTCCCGGTTTTGTGAAGGATCCACCTCTCTTTCCGATTCGCCTCTCTCGGATACACCCACTTCAACATCTCCCACTTCCCATTATCGCAATGTTTACCCCCAACCGAGTTTCTACTCGAATTTCCGGAGCAAAAAGATGTCATGAATATGAAAAGCGATTCCAGAATTTTCGATCCAGAAATTGAGTGGATTCGAAAACGGCCGAACAAAAAGAAGGGAAAAATCCTGAAAAAAAGTGGAAGGCCCTACTTCATGTCCCTTTTTTTCATCGCGGGGCATTTTACGTACGTCCGATAATTAAACGGAGGTCTCAATTAGCGGCGATCGGGTGTCGTAAGCGAAGATACGGATCGTCGTTAATTTGCAGATTGCGAATCGCGTGTCCGAAGAGGTTCTTTCCAAACTCGATTATGTTCCCAACGCCATTCATTTTCCTACGGCGATTACAGATGGCGCAGCTGTAGTTTGCGCGATTGGCGAAGTGTGAAAATAAAGTGAGAACAAAAGCATAACGCCACTCGATACGCGTCGTTATACCTCATCAAAAAACCTCTCAGGTTGCACTCGTCGAGCGATTTTCGCTCTAAACGGAAAACTGTTTGCCATAGTCGAACAATTTGCTTCGTAACTCTTTTATTCTCGCGTTTGGACGACGGTGAGCGAATTTTAAAAACCTTTCAATTTCTGTTGAATTAGCGTTTCTAACTGTGCAGTTTTCCCTCCCTTCCAGTTTTCCTTCATTTGTGCCTACCCGAAGCCTTATTGGCATTTATTTCTCATCTTGTTCGTTAAAAGATCGAAACTGTCCTATTAAAAGGTAAGTGTAGATCGATAGCGAGGTGCAAATTTTGTTGTATTGACTTTCTGTTACATTTAGGAAAATTGCTTTATCTTCCTCTACATATAAGGGTGATTTTTTAATCTTAAATTTATGTGAATCGAAATAAATGTAACAATAAGTATGTATTTAATTTACATAATATAATAAATATATTGGCACCCTAGCACATTTAATCGGAATATTATGTCCTAACATTAACCAAACTTTTCAACATTTAAATATCATAGTTACAGAGAATATTTGGTGTATGCTTTAATAATTTAGAATGGACTCCATTAAGTAAAGGATGTAAAGAATACCTTAACACTAATATTTCTTGCAACTTGACAACAAAGGTTAATGAGCGGATAATAGCGACCTGACTGGGATTCGAACTTAGGTCCTCCAAATCCCCAGTAGATATAAGGTAAGTAACCCGAGTTCTAGTACCAGTCATTTTGCCACTTCCGTCTAAACGTACTTGATGTGAGACCGGCTAAACTAGGAATAATGTTTCACTGCAGTTCTGTTTTAAAAGTCATTCGTCAAAGGTCAGACTGCAACATCAAATAACTCGGTAATGCCAACGAGCTCGGAATGACTTTCATAAACTCCCTCCTCTCCACAGTCAACAACAAAACCCAGACGACATGTTTAGGGCAATACATTGTGCGCATCGCGACATCTTTCTTTTCACCCTCGTCCAACTTTCAATTAGGACGAAAAGACCTCTTACTTTTGCTCCTCTCGATTATCCAGTCCCTCCGGAGAGAGAGGGCCACGGGGATCCGCGGGCTTTTGGCCCATTCGTGCACAGCCATGCGGGTCTTCTAAACATTTTTTCCCCATTCGTCGTCATCCCTGTGTGTGTCCCCGCTGCGGAGAGTTATTAAATAAAAGAAAAGCGAAAACGGCAGACGAGCGAACAAAACAAGGAAGGCAGAATAAAACGGAGGAACAAAAATAGGGGGCAGGAGTGTCGTTCAACCTGCGTCGACTCTGTTTTCACGTCGCTCTTCCCCTTTTGGACCCACTAATAAGCAGACCTGAGTCCGGACCGGTATTTTTTCCTCATTGGTCGAAAAATGTGCCGGAGAATAAAAAAAAAGAAACTCGCGAGGGAAGATCCAGTCCCTTTTATTCCCCATGACTGGATGTAACAGAGTGGAAAGTGGTTCGAGGGAGCGGAGGAAGTAATGCGAGAGCAATTTCCATAGCACGGCAATCCAGAGCTGTGAAATTAAGTAGACGAGATAATTACGGGAAGAGAGAAAAGGGAGACTTATTATAGAAAGGGATGCGTTAAAAGGAGACGAGGAATGGAAAAGGAGTGAAAGGGATGGGAGGTGGTGGTTAGCGAAGTCCACTGAGCTACGCGTAAATATGAGAGAGAGGAGATGTTTCGTGTGGAGATGGGATTCTTTTGGAATTCGAATGAAAGTGGATCTGACTATCGCCCTAATCTGAAGCTAAGTCCCTTCGTTAGATTTAGGCTTCGTGGAAGGCATTCATTAAGAATGTTCGAGTGCCTTTTATGATGAGAAAATAGGCAAAGAAATATAATCACTGAAACAAACAAAAGAATGTTTTACCTAAGGATTGGAGGGGATAAATATTGTAATACGAAGGGATATAGTATTGATGTCCGCTGTTCTATTAAAACTGATAGATTTTTATTTATTTTTATTATAATTTAATTAAAGTTTCTTCATAAAAAAGATGGATAAATGTTTGTTAAAGAACTTTTATTTTAATAAATAAAACTTATACATTGATTTTTTTAATGCGCTCCTATGAAAAACTGATGAAACTAAACAAAATGTAGAGATATTATTTTAATAGTTTAAATAATTTTTATATAAATTAAACAGCTGATTCATAAATTTAATTCATTTAGTTAAATCTATTATGGTGAGTGCGATAAACTTTTGCTACTTTTGCATTGGAGTTGAATTCACTCAAAATATTTTTGCTACAATTTTAGCATTAATTGGAACGTTAGGCTGATATTAAAATGCTATTTGCATCCATGAATAAAATATTTTATAATGGAATAGTTATACATATAATTTAAATTTAGTTACTGTGTTTTAATTAATTGGTATTCTTTGATTTTAACGAGGGTAAAGAATAGATAATTAATTAGATAATATGGAATGAGCTTCAACTAAATATTTAGTATCTTATATAATATTAATAATTTTTTTATTATAGTAAAAGTAAGATTGGTGCATTTGTATTTTATATACACCTGAACGAACGCAATCACAACTGAAAGCCTTAAAAATCATTAATTACCTTATTCCCCCTCGCTTTCTTCCGTTGAAGATTTTCAGAGACCGAATTTTTCCTCAACGCCCCTTCGTAAGTGGTAATTAAATTACGTAATTCGAATGAATCAGCGTGTGCTTCAAAATCCTCCCGATACGATGCATTAAAATCGAGTGATTCCTATTTTTACGGCAACGCGACCAAGTTAACGAGGATAAAAATGCTAGAGCTCACAGCTTTCGCGAGTCATGCTCCAGATACACTTAACACACGCTTTCATTAGGGATTTTTCCTGTCTTATTAACATCTTTCACACAAAGGCGCCCGATAAATTTATAGGAAGAGAGCGAAACATTTCACGATGACACCCGAGCGTGGCGTTGAATGCAAGGCCTCGGATTTGATGCACGAGAATGCATTATATAAATGGCATGACGTCGTTATGCCTCACGACGCAGGTTGAAAGGGAAAAAAGAGGCGATGGTTAAAATGAACTAAACAGGAGACAGCTTTCTTTTTATACGCTGCGATTTCGAGTCCGAAATAAAGCAATAAGAAGGATGAAAAGCGCTGTGAAAAGGGGAGGTGAATTAATAAAAAAAGTCGAAAGAATCGCGTTATAAAGTAAAACGGGGACAAGATGTCTCTTTCGCGCCAAAATAGCACTCTATGCATAATGCGAGAGCAGCGCCGTGCGGCTGAAAAGAGAGGGTTTGGGGGGATGAAAAAGATGGGAGGTTGAAGTGAGTTGCACGAGCACTAAATTTAAAACAATTGAGTGCACACAAACAGAAAAACAGCGAGGGGTACGTGGAGACAGCCTCTCACTCCCTCGTCCGTCATCGCTCTCTGTGCTTCTTTTTTTTTGAGGTTCCACGCTCCACCCTTTATTCATCGCGTCCTCCATAAACAAAGGAAAAACGCCGAGGGCTGTGCATTATTACGTCAGTGTCCGCGAACGGACCGAGGGAAAGGTACGAAAGAAATTATGGCAAAATAGAGTGTGGCTAGAGATGGGAGTTAAACAGAAATGTTAGAGAGAGAGAGAGAGAGCGTGTAAGATTGCAGAGATGAAAGGAAGAGACTGTCTCTTGTTCGTAAATCAGTGTCACGTGCTTTTTGCTCCCGCTTAGATACGTGTTTATCGTAACGCAAGTTTTTTCGCATCTCACAAAAGACTTTTCGAGTCTATCCAGAGAGAGGGTGTGAGTGAATTTAACTGAGAAATAACTGCTATGTGACTATGAGACAGAAAATTTCACAATTAGGATAAGATAGAAGAATTCTGAGTTAAAAAATTAGAGACAAGTACAGAATATAAATAGACTTTTTAATAACATGATGAATAAATGTTCGTATGTCGTATTTCACTAAAAGTTTCCTTTGACTTAAGTACGAACCTATAACTTTGCTCACCTGGTGTTAGAATTTGTTTGATCGTTAACAATTCTTACTGACCCATGCTTTTTTAATTCTCCCTTTAAATATAACGATCTTTAGTAAATATAAAAGATTTACATTAATAATTTTATATTTGTTATTTACGCCTATTATAGCACCAGAATTTGAACACGAGCAAAAAAATTAATAATGTAAGTGTCCTTCATTTCGCATCAAATGGGTTCGGAGATTCTTTCCGAAAATAATAATCACAAAATTTATAAAGTAATGAAAAATTGCTGATCTGTAGGTTATATAGATCTTTACTAATTGGCTTCTTAGCTTCATTTCCTATAATGATCCAAAGATTTGCTATTTTGAGATTACAGCAATTTTAGAGTAGAGAGAATTTTGTCATTATACTAAACACCATTTTCATTTACAGTTCTCCCTATTATGAACAAAGGAAAAACTTTGGCAAAACTCTAATTTCTACGGTTAACAACTATGTCTCTTAAATTTAAACACTTCTACATTTGTTTGTTAAACGACATCATTAAGTTTATAAACACCACCTGCCTTAACTTAGAAAATATTTATTTTCCTTTGAATCCTCTGAAAAGCTTTGTGTCTAATTTTTCAGTTCCTTTCTCATCCACTTTTTGTGAACAACACATCATTAAAATTCGGATTTAGCCGTGTGAAGATAACCTGCTGAAAAATTACGAGATTGAAACGTTGTGCATATAATACGGAAAGAAAGGGTGGAAAAGTAGATGGATTATTATTCTCACTGAAGCCTTGTTACGTTATGGAGGAAAGTGGTAAATATCACACGCAAAGTTATTAAGAATTCGCGTCGTGTTTGCATTTCACACCATTAATACGGAGAGAGGGTATTTCCTGAAGTAACGCCTCGCAAGAGCCCAACGCGCCCTGGGTAAGTTCCGATGCAGGAGACATGAGGTAAGGAAATGGGTAAGAAATCCGAGAAAGCTTTTCCCCGGAGGCTAAATTATCTCAGAGCAGAATCTCGTAAGAGAACGAGACACGGATGTGATTCACACAAACACTTCATTTTCTCGAGGTCTTCAGGGTCTCTTTAAAAGCCACCAAGCCATGGAATAAGTTTGTGAAAGAGGTTTCTGAAAGCGAGAGGGATGTCGACACAGAGAGAGATGAGGAGGGCAAATTAAGGGCACTCCGCACTGCATCATTCAATTGTCTTTTTAGAGCCGATTTCGAGTCGTCGCTGGTTGTCGAGAAAGAGGCCCTTACTTTTGTGTGGAGCGTGCGTTCCCCAAACCACGATACGGGGGCGTGAAAGATCTCTCGAGGAAAATGCCAACGGACACGAAACTATTTCTTTTTTTTCCGCGAGGTGGTGGTAGTGGTGTTGGGTAGTGGCCGCTATGGCGAAATTCGTCTCGCTAATTAAATCTTGTGCAAAAGACGACGCGACCTTTCGCGATGTCTCGTCTGTTTTCAGAAGGGAAAGAGAGTGTAAGGAAGTTTTAGAAAGGAGGTGGAAGGAGATGAAAAAGGAATGAAATACGTTGAAAAGAGGAAAAGGGAGGAAGGGACAATCGGCTGAAGAACATTAGGATACGAGCCCCGTACGAAATATTTCAGTCACGTTGCGTTTCTGTTTATGAGAATCGGTTGCTAATCGGTCGCCTATCGACGTAACTGTTTCGACAATTATGGAAGTAAATGTTAGTGGAAACGAGGCTTGATCTTTATGTCGCTAAAATATGAATTTGTGAAAATTACTTCGTAACGGGCTTCGTAACACATCTTATTGACTGGAAAGAAACTCGAGGAAGAGCAGTAAATAGCTTGTATAGCTTGCTTGCTGTTTCCTCTATTCATTTTCAAATTTATCATTATCTTATTTTGCTTACGAAAGAAACTTATTTGCTGAGGCCAATTATTAAGAAGAAGGGTTATAGTCTTAAAAGTAATATGATTTAAATCTTAAACTTATAAGATATAAATTGGAAATTATAAAATAAGACATTAATTGAATATAAAGTAATTGAATAATTCAAGCTCATCCTCTCCAAGTTTTGGAAGAGGTATGAGTTAGCGATGAATTAATGAATGAATTAGGAACATAATTGAGGAATAATGTCGCGAGTGATTGAATGAAATTTGTGTGCTTGGTTGTCTGGAAGAAAGTGATTTTTTGGTTGAGAATGGTTGTTATTATTCTGAACAGGCATACCAGTAAGTGAAGCCAAGGGTTTAAAAAAAGGCCGGATGTACGTGCAAATATGACCCCCGCGTGCTATGATTTTAAAACATGAGCATAGGATGATTATCAGTACAGAAGAGGGTACTCGAATGTCTTCTTCGCAAGGCAGGTGTTTAAATACTAGGAGAACCATAAGTAGAAAGTCTAAAAGGGGATATACGATTAAACGATATATATAAAACATTTACATGGGATTTCCTTCCCTCCTAAAGACTTTGGCTTCATGGGGGTAGAATTCTTGTGAATGCACTTAATTTATACAATATATTTTATTATTATTCATATTTTTATTATATTTTGTTATTTTTGAAGAATATATACTATGCGAATACTTTGTCTCACTTCTCTATGGATATTAGTGGTAATTTCGTGGATATTTTGTGTTTCTGAAAGATCCCAAAACTTAATTACATTATTGCTATATGCCTAACATGATTTCAGTTAAGTTAAAGTGAATACGTAGAATCATTCAAATAAAAGCACCTGACGATGTTAGTCCGCTGACGTAATCGGTCACATAATATACATGTAAATAGTGTGGAAGTAACCCAAGTGTGCCATTTCTCCGAATATTTTAGGTTCTTTGCATCATTGTATTGTTTTTAAGACTATCAATTGCTTAAAAATCGGGTTGTATTCTTTTCAGCGTAAATTAACTTATAATAATAACACGAATACGAGGACGAACGAATTCTAATTGAATAGAAAAACTGTTTAAAGTTTATTTTACATCCTGACGTTCGTTACTGGTACAATTTTATGTGGTCCCATGCATGTCTGGACGGAATTTCCCAGCTTCCCGAATAGGATGTATCATTCCCTCACATTTCTCTGCATAATAGTCCGGAAATCTATCTGCGAAGGGGGCGTTCCCTTCTTGCCGTAACACCACGTCTCGGTTAAACCACGACCCATTAGAGGAAAGATTCCCGCTGTTTTGAGAGGAGGTGGGCGTTCGGGGATTGGGGAATCGTTTCTTTTTATACCTCCGTCGAGTGCCATTGGAGAACAGCCAAACGGAAGCAGTCGGATAATAGGTTTGGTTTGTTACCATGGAAGCCAGCGCTCTCTCCAGATAATTGCTCTGAGGTAAGCAGCGGCATATGCGGGGGTGAAAGGAGAAGGTCAGAAGATGAGGGTGTGGGCGGAGAAGAAGTAATGAAGGTATCGTCTTCTTTACGAAGAATAAGCGGTGAATCCGTGAATCACGGAACGATTTCCGAATGAAGATGGATGGAATAATTCGTGATTGTTGTGAGATAGATTATAGAAATGGGTATTGTTTTACGGAGAGTGAATTAAGATACTCTATGCATATGTTATTCCCACGAGATCTTGAAGATTAGAATATAATACAATTTTTTAACGTTAAGTTTTGATAAATATGCATATGTATATCTTTGAGTTACACATGCATTGCTATTAGCTGCATTTATGCTAAGTTTGTTGTGTGATGTACTGTATAGATGTTACGTGTTTTAAATTCTTAGATTCTAGCTTATCTGGGAAAATGGGGTCAGTTTCCGTCTCTCTCTGATTATCAGTTTTACTACGGCGCATTCCTTTGTAAAGGTTTACTGCTGTTTTATTACAGGAGTTTTGTTGTATTATCACCATAAACTACAGTATATCTGAAGATTTTCAGAACGAATATCTTGTAACTATATGATTTCTTACACCGGGAAAAGAATCATCTCCTTTTTGGGTTATAATATCTTCATTTGAAATCGTTGCGTATTACTTCTTAAAAATGCATTAGTGGATTGGGAATCGTATGAAAAACTTGAGAATATACTTCAAATTAATTCCTATGATTTTACGATCAAACGTTTAGTCTACAATTCCTTGTAAAAAATTATTTTTGGAAATGCATACTGTTTTGATAGATTTGGTTTTTCTTTTTCAAACCTTTTTAGACCAACATAAAATGGGGAAGAAATTTTTATTTACTCTTATCGATACAATTCTTTTCAATTTTGTTTATAATTTAGTATTTAATAATACATAATATATGATTTATTAATTTGAAATTCTCTATATATGGAATGAACTATAAAATTTTACGTTACCTTATGTCCAACATTGATTGCATTAACAACATTTTGTTTGAAACCTTAATTTGCTCAAGTGGAAAGATCATGATACAAGACTCTTATGAGATAAAGATTTATCCTTTAATATATTCAGGTTTCAAAATAAAATAATCCTTTTTATGCTTCAGAATATATTAGCTATCAATCTTCTAAAACTACGTCTTTTCTAAGCACGTCGTTCATTAAAATACATAAAAATTATGAATTTAATTTGTATATGTGCAAATCTTTTATAATTGTTTCAAGTTCTACTCCGTTCTTGCTAACGTACGTAGATGATGATAACAACTAACCGATAACTGCCGATACCGATCGCAAAACCATCGCTTCCCATTATAGGATGTTCTAGAAGAAACGTTCGAGCGTTAACGTTCCCATTTCGATTCCCACGAATCCATTCTTCAACGCGTTTATCAGGAGGCAGAGTATGCCTGCGCCAACCGATGGTGTCCTTCGGCGCATATCCAAATCCTGTTCAGATTTTAACGGAGAGGAACGTTCGCTCCACCTGCACTTCTTTTTTCCTGCAAACGAGGAGTTTTTTTATTGAAAGGAGTGACGATACCCAAATCCGTATCGCGATCCGCTGAAGAGGACATTCCCAAAAAGATCGATTTCGAACAAAGCATCACCAATCACCGACCTCTCTTGCCACGAAGCCACGAATCGAGATTTTTGCAAAAATCGCGCGAGGTAAAAATTCCGGTATCTGAGGATACACCACCTATGGAAGCTTTAACCTGCATCGAAGTTATTTTAATGGTGTTGCTGGGTGTCAAAGATAGATATGCCCTAACTATTGAGCAGATATCCCATTTCCTAACATCTAAATATGGTATTTCTATATGTGTGTATATAAATGCATATATTTCAGGATATATGCATTGGACACATTTTCATGCTAGGAAAAATATGCTATTAATTCAAATCACGTCCGAATATTGTCATTATGGAAATATTAAAAGCAATAAAACTAAGGTTGAAATTTTCCTGCAAGAGCTTTTACGTTAAATTACAAGTATGTAAACAAATAAGATTCTTAAAAAACTTACATACAGCATTTTTTTTAACTTTCCTAACCACAAGAAATAAGTCAGGAAATAAGGCAATATGAACGATGTATTTGAATAAGTTAACTGTTGTTAATGGTAACTATTACTCGGAAATTTTCAATTGGAAACTTAAATATTAAAAAATAAGATTTAAATGCTACATTTAACAGAATTACCTGATTTAAATATGGAATAGTAAAGTAAATACTCTCGGCGGTTGATTGCCACTACTACTTAGTATTCTTCAATAATGAGATTTTTTACATTTAATCGATCATACGATATTAAGACTTGTCAGTGGTAAAGGGAAAATTTAATTCTCAGACCTAAAAACTCACATAATCAATTGGAAGATTGAGAATCAAACCTTGCGAAGAGTTTGAAAGCAAATTTTAATCTTCTAAAGCTCTGCTTCAGACATTAAACTGAATTACACCTTCATATTGTTCAACATACCCATACTTTTTGGAGAATGGTGCAATTTGTGGATATTGTTCGTGATAAATATTTGAAACTCAATCATTGCTATCACGATTATCATCTCACCCAGGGGCTTGCGTATTTTGTTGTATTTAATAAAGTATCTTCGTCAGTACAAACTCATTCTACAATAAAAAACAATACAATATTATACGATAAAAAGATAACTTTGTACATCAACATGTCTTATTCTCCATTTCATGGAGTCATGTCTGAGTCTCCATTCATACCTATGGATTGATGGATATATCCCATTGACTGGATAAAAACAATTGAGGCATCTCCTTTTCTTAATCACATGCGTGCGTCTCAGAGGACTTAGAGGGTTGGATAGAACTGCTACGAACAGCAGACTACACCCATTCACTCTATGCATCGTAGAACGGTTGTTTATCCCGCAATTTGGAGAAGTATTCATTCTTGAGACACCCCTTCATAGAATCCTTCTTTAACTCGAAGTCATCATTTTCGTCTTAATGGGATATTCAAGTCCACGTGGCCATGCAACCCTAGGAAAGGATCAAAGGAATAGAAACATAAACTTTGAAGAACAAATGACATCCCTTTCGCCGCTGAAAATAAAAAAAAGTGCTAACGAGTGAAGCGGACGCAAATCGTCCGTCTTTTTTCTTTGATTTCGTGGCTTGCTGCGTTCGGAAAGATGACTGATGGCTGCTGGGAGTGGCGCGGGTGGTTATGGGTAAGGGAAGAGAGACCCCATTTAATGAAAGGAATGAATACAGAGAGAATTTGTCAAAGGATCGGTAAGAAGATGGTTAAGCTCTCTGTAGGGAAGCGAGAGATACGGAAGACGTGAATGTGTTGAGGATCTGCCTTGAGAGTAACTGTAAATGACTCAATCTGTAGTCTTGTTTTAGAACCATCCAGTATCTTGCATTCGTCCATTTCACTTCGTTTCCATTGGTGACAACGATTTGTTTGTTTTGGCCAAACTTTATGGGATTTATGATTTTGCATGAGATGAAATTGCTCAGTTCTTATTAAAATAAATATTTTAAATTGCTCTTAGGGAAATATATCCTTGCCAATCGCTTAATATTGTCCCAGAATTATACACTCCAAAGGTTTCTGAGCAATACAAAAATAAAATATTACAACTGTTTGTAATCATTTCATGCAAGTAAATTTGAAACATTTATTTAGTTTTAAGGCAATTTTCACGGGAAACGATATTAAAATAAAAAAGTCAAAATTTGAAATTAATTATGTAATTATTATTATTATTAATTAATTGTAGTATTGCTTATAACTGTGATTCTTATTTTGCCTGTTTACATCTTCTGTAACTGTGCCGTTTACAAGTCTGTTTGCTGAGTTTTAGGTTCAGAAGAGGAAAGCTTGAAATCTAGGCCAACTATTAAAATGAAGTTTAATTATGAGATATTTGTGAACATTATACAGCTAAGATTCCTCGATTTGTCATTCAAAAAAAAGAAGAGTTAAAAAGAAGTCGTTTCCACATCAATTGACTGAAAATAAGTGAAATGTTATACTCCTGTCAACATAAAAGGTAAGACGATACGATGAATTTATTTAAAAATATCATTATTATTACTTGACGAGTTAAATTTAGAATTAATGAAGCTTTAGAAGGTCATTTTAAATTGTCGTTGATTCTCAGAGGATACGGAAGCAGTGAAGAAGCACGAAAAAAGATCTTTACGAAAGAATTATTTTTACGATCTATACCGAAATTTTACCAACGTAATTAGAAATTCTATCCATGGCAAAAAAGCCTAACTCTACTTGATTATGGAAAAGTAAGCAAAATTTTACTAAATATTTCATGAAATAGTTCATCTCGGATGTTTTCCATGTCCTCTTAGAATTTTAAATTATTTGATCACGTTGTAGTTTTCTGAATGAACTAGCTTAATTCAACGTAAAACTGGAATATAAAGTATGTCATAAGTAGTTTTATACTACAGTTCAAATATTGAAGCACACGTAAACACTTAAACTAAAAACTTTATCAGCTATACAATTAACATGGCGGCAGTCAACAATTGAACCTTTCATGATTCCAACAGTAAGGCATTTATAGTACCAATCTAGATATAAAAACAATAATTATGAAAATAAATCAAGAGTTGTTTGAGTTAGTTGTGATTTCATATTGTTATCCTTATTTTTTCTGCTGTATCTAAGTCTAGATTCTTCTAACTTGCCTATTTGCCTTGCCTAATTAATTAATAAATCTCGTTTATAGTTTCATTAACTGATAATTTCAAGTCGTGTTTATTTATGACCCAATATTTCCACAGCATTACGTGTTCTACTTATATCCTTAATCATCATTATCAATATTTTTCTAAATGACAATTTTTCATTTGTAGTCATTTGTAGGAAATCCCGTAAACAAGTAAATTTTCTTAGTGATGTCTTTCGCTTCTTATTACGGCCCACCAACCGCGAGGAAAAATCGTGTCGAAAAACGAAAATATTTCGAAACCTCCCAAATTCACACTTCCAAAACAAACTTCCATCTTTCCGTCGGTCCTTTATCAAACTTTATGGGATTGCTATTTTAGCGGAGACCCGGGTCATAAAAGACCACATTCTCGTTATCCCGCTAGAGAATTCCCTTTTCGGAACCCTTTAATAACATCTTCGCAATTACGGGCGAAATAATTTCGCCCAAAGGAAACGGGAATGATAAAAAAAGACGTCCTTTTTAGGATTTCGCCATTCTCTCTGAGGAGCAATGTCAGAGAACTTCAAAGAAACTCCTTCCCAGACATTATCGTCGATTCGTTTAATTACACGTTTTTGACTCACCAATTATTTTTAACCTCAGCTTCCCTACTTTTATCTTTTCGCTTCCGAATTGTGTATCATTTAAAGAAGGGTTTTTCCTTTTATTTTCCCCGTTTTTAATTGCGTTGGGTTTTCGTGAGGACCCCTCTTCCCTTTCTCCAGTCCCTTTCTCCACCACATGTATTTCCCTCTCGCTTTGCGGGATCCATCCCATTAGAGTCGGGAGTGTGTCACGAGAGAGAGCGCAAAACCGCTCGTTATGACGTCAAAGTTGGTACAAAGTTCTTCTTCCGTGGAAATTTTCGTCTTTCCGTACTGGAGGAGAGTCATGGATGGGGGTGGGGGGAGGGAAGGGTTTAGTGAAACGGAAAAAGGAGCGTTTTCCTACTTTGAACCTAAATTTGCATCACGTCGCGATGTTTGGATGTTGATCCGGAGTGACGATGGCTGAATTACGTAGAATAATCCTCAGTTCATTATGAGAATGTTTATTGATTATAATTAGGAATGTAGGGTTGATAACCCCCCTTAATTATTTTCATTTATTAAAACACATTTCTTAAATGTAGATAAATGATCAATGTAGAGTTTATTTGATATTAACGGACTTCATTTTGAGTTTCCGAGACATTTTAGGTCAATTCACGAGAGACATTCTGCAAGCAAATTATGATACATATATCGAAACAGCTAAGCTTCAAGTGTTAAAACTGGAGATAATTAAATATGGAAAATCTTCGACTTTCTAATGATTGGATTGTATTATATAGTTTCCTTTTTGGATCACTGTTATCATCTCAAATTTCATTTGATTTCATCTCAAGATGAACCAGATCATCTTCTCATAGATACTTCTAATATTGTCATCTCCTTTTCGCAAATTGTCACAATTTATTTAATAAAAATATCATGATATGAAATTATCTTCAGGGTCGAACGTAGGCTTAACAGAAATCTAAAATATACCAATCGATTTTTTCATGATGCTAATGGTCCATACCTAATTTTCAACCCATAATCTGAGAGCATTAGTTATATATTTATAAAGATGGAAAGAGATCTCGTCAAGGACCTCCAATTCTCAAGGCTCATTCATGTCGTTAAATGTCAATTCAGGAGCCCAAAATTCCATTTACATAATATCACATCAAGTTTCGAATGATGCGGAGCAGGGGGTAAATTAGAATCTCTGAAGAGTTTTCGTCCATCTGCTATTCTGATATGAAGGGGAGAAACAATCGAAGAGTGAATTTTAGTTTTAACGTTATTTTTCTCAGGCAGACGCATATAACTTATTATTATCAGTATAAATTTTATAAAAATGAGTCTTGTGGGAAGAAATAATTCAATTGACAGACAGGAATAATTTATGGCATTCTAGTGAACAGTTATTTAATGAAAAGATAAGGGGAGAAAAACATAGTTTTCGTTCGGTTTGAAATTCACTATCGTCCGGAAAATTAATTTCAGCATCTAGTAATCTATAGGTCCACTTTCGCTAAATCTTATTTAAATAATCTTACACTATATCGTCTTTATATTTCGTATTAATGTTTAATAGGATGAAGTAATACCAAAACGAAATGAAAAAATAGTTATACGAAATCAAACCCTTCGTAGCTCGTATAATTTAATTGGCAAAAATTCAGATTATTTGCTTAAACTACTTTCATAAACTTCTTGTAACATATATACATCAAATATGAAAACAAAAGGAGTTCTTTCATTATAGATCTATACATTTATAAAATTTATCAATTTATCATTGTCTTCTTTAAAATGTAAATTAAGAGTAAATTACAAATTTTGTATGCAACGCTAGTCACCTTTTTATATTCACAAAATACATATTTATATAAGCCAAAGTAAGAAAAATAAATCAAATTCCATTCGTGAAATGTACTACATCGAGAGTAATATTTCAGTTTTTATTCCTCCATCTCCTTCCCCCACGGCTAATCCATTCCATTCTCAACAACCAAATCAACTGTTGCCAACGACCGCCTTCCTCGTTAACCGCAAACATGAAAAGAAACATCGGAATAATACCTCTAATCGAGCACGAATTGGTTTTATTTCGGAGATGAAAAAAGGTGGAGAGTGGAAAAGATCCGTCCGCTTATTTATTCATCTTGGGGCCCTTTAGATCGCCATATTTTTCCCTTCCTCTCCTATATACATTTAGTTTTTGTTCTCCTCCACTTACCTCATCATTTTGCCATAGAAAAGCGAATCATCCTTTCAAACCCCCGTAAAGCCAAACCCTTCAATCATCCCTTTTTATTTTCTCAGCTCTTCACCTCCACTTGACTCCCCTCTCGCCTACGAACCCTCTCCGAATTCTCTTTTCATCAAAACCATCGAGCGTATTTCAATTTCGCGTTTTTCCCCGACCACGCTTCGTCACAAGGCAAAGGAAGGCGTCGCCGGAGTGGGGGTAATCCGTACAAACATCTAGATTATCTCCACTGAGACGCCATTTTCATATCCGACCTCCATTTTATGGCAGATATCCCTTTCTCACCCCTCCCATTCGTCATCTCCATCGTAATCATCCTTCTTTTTTTATTATTTCGTTTCTTTTCCGCAAGGCGCTGGCGGCGACAAAGAGAACCACGGGAGGAAAAGGTGGTGATTGCATCAAAATGTTAACGACACGCAAATGGATTCATCCGGCGCGATTCTTTTTTCCGCTTCCCTCGAAACGCTCTAAGGATGAAATTCTTCTGTGCTCATGATTTAATTTCGGTCCAATTTATTTCCCGTTGCGCAGCTTTCTGCTTTTAGGCGTCATCTCTTGTGTGGGAATAATCAAAGGGGTCCTTATCGTCTATTCTTAACACAAACGCGCTATAAACATTTGTATGAGAAACACGTTCCGCAAGGGGTGTAAAAATGTCGTAATTTTGATATAAAAAAGGATTCTGATTTTTCAATTTCAGTTCATATTATCTGCAGGAAGTAGATCACAAAACTTAGAATATGAAAGTAATTTTTATAATAAAAACATTATCTTTGAAATACGAAATATAATTTACAGATTAATCTCTATCGCACATTTATGATTTAACGTGATATTCACAAAACAATAATGAAACAGATACACTGCAATAAAGTGTTGCCCCGATTATCAATGTATCTTATAAAAAAGATACTGAATAGATATCGAATGTAAGTAAGTCCATGTTAAATAAAAATAGTAATAAAAAAATTAATATATAGGAATGAAAAATATTTGTTCAGTTAATAAATGATACTCGATATGTAATACTCAGCTAATAATAACTCCCTCTTGGCTCCTGTGTAGCACTAAAATTATTAATATATTTTCCTCTTCGATTCCAATAATATGGATACTTGAGATAATAAACTTGCAAACAATTACCGTATTTTGATCATATCCTTAATCTCTTTTAATATACATGCATCTCAATGAGTATAACTCTATTATATATATATATATATATATATATATATATATATATACATATATTATCTTATTCTTGCGTGGATGTATATATTTTAAGGTAATCGATTTCTCTCCTTTTCAATGGTATTAATTTTAAATTGTAATGAGAGACTGAATAATTGATTTTGGACTAACATTGTTGGATGACTCAAAATTAATATGAATCTCAAAAAATAAATCAACATCGAGTAATTTGAGCCATACCTCTTTTTAAATTATATTTGGAATATTTGGAAAAGTCAAGCGAGAATGAACTTGAAGTAAAATACGAAATATTTATATAGCCTGATCGGATAGCTTATTGAAAGGCGTGCGAGTAACCTATCAATCTTGAATATTTAGAGGATTTATAATTTTAGAGGAAAATGGGCGTTTATGAATGAAATTAATACCATCGCTTTCTAGAGGATCGGATATCAACCAGTATGATTGCAATCATTTCGAATATTTGCCAAATCAGCAAAATGATCCTGAAGTATTAACTTATCCTACTTTTAAGTCGAAGTAGTCTCTTTAGAGAAAACACAGCTTAATTTCAAAAGAACACGTCCATCCGCTTCCGCGTCGTAGTCCATTGACCGCACCATAAGAACCGAAAGCGCCCTCCGCCGCGTCTGCATTTCCTGATTCCCACCCTAATTGCCCACCCTTTCGTCCTTCCACAAAACGCGCCCGATTTTCTAAAGGGACCTTCTTTGGCGGCGATAAGCCCAAGGCATTCCAATCAGAAACTACTCTCGCGGATCGAGGTTTTCCGTCGAGACGGAAATTACGGCATTGCGGGGCGCCGTATCATTGGCTGTGCGGGAGGGTAGGGCCGCGGGGCGCGTGGGTGCGGTTTCTAATCATTACCCTCAGCCCTTCCAATTTGCGTCCTATTCAGAGGAGAGAGGGGTCCTTTCTCTCTATAATCCAATCTCCCGCCGTGTTCCACATCAGTCGTATCCACCACCTCCTTCCGCCGCAAAGCAGTAAACCCTGGGCAATCGGAACGGTTTAACTATGGTTTCGCGGTTTGGATACTCCTTGCTGCTCCCGTAACAACTCCTTCCGACCCTCCCTTGGTTTATCCCCTTTCCATCCACTGTCGTTTATCTCCTTCTATCGTTTCTACCTCCTGTTTACGAATTCTTTTCAACCGCAGCTTTTTTTTCTACGGCGTTGATTACGTCTCTTCAATGCGTACTAATGAACGAGTTGCGAGTGTTTTTTTTTTTTTAATTCCAATTTGACTCGCGTAATAGCACGTTTCGTTGTAATAAGTCGGTCGGTAGTTAAAGGGTGCGGTTTCTTTATCCGATGATGAAGGGGTTTTCGGCTATTTTGGATATGTTTTTGCTGTCGTCGAGTTATGCCGATGGTTTTCATTAGGGGAACATCTTCTTTTACGGAGGGGATTTTGGAATGATTTAGGTTGTAAATTGGCGTTTCAAGTGGAAATCATCAGTATGTATGACCACGTAAAACTCCTTAGGTACTGTTTGCTATATTACACAAGATAATAACGATGCTGCAAGTAAAATAGCAATTAATAAAATATCTAAAACATTATCGCTTATTAAATACTCCTGTTAAAATATTATATAATAAAAATATGCTTCGAAAATGCGGTACCATTAGAGATTAAACTAACATCATTCGGAGCACTGAATTGTAAGTTCAATGAAGAAGGTTGATCGAGAATTTTAAAATGCGTAACCCTAACATGTCCTTGAATTGTCTCAATAATTATCTACCTCAATATCTTTTACTTATCTCATTTCTTGTGTATATCAAAAAACTTCGATCGCCTTTTGCAAATTCTAGATGAAAATATTTAACGTTACTTAAACTAAAATAACTTCAAAAGGAAATATTTCAACAACAAATGAGATATTTCAGCAATACTCCTTTCCTCCGAATTGTTTTCTTGTTTCCCATATGTTATTCCGAACAATTTATATAAAATTAATTGATTACAACTGATGTTATACGTAATTAAAGACACAAAAGTTTTTGTAGTTGGATTTGGGACTTTTAGCTTTAAAAGAAAGGAAGGTAAAATTAAAAGAGAATATACACGTAAATGAGAGATATCTCCCTTGGAGAAAGCATGATGACTATGCCCTCCGCTAATCCATCTTCGGATGCGGATATGCTTTTTCTACACCATTAACGTCACGTTAACCAGTTTTATCCGAAATCCTTCCAATTCATACCAATTCTATCTTCCTAAAAGGGTATTAGATTTCGTCTCCCTGTACCATCTTGTGCAGCATCTCTTCCTTCTGCACCTGTCCCTCATTTCCCACTCTAATCCGTCCGATTCTCGCCCTTCTTTCCCTTGATTGCCTAAATCACGTTTTCATTGAACGCCAATCTTCGGCTCCGTAATTGCGAATGAGAAATAAGATAGCGTTTGTCATTGATTCCCTTCTCTCGCTTATTCCAGAAACTAACCAATTACGATGCCATTCATTCGGAGAGAGCCACCTTCATTCGAAAGCTAACTTTTTTGGGGAGACGATTGAAAGTCGTGTTCCGCAGAATTTGGGAATCCTTATTTCTTCATTTTCTTCTCTATGTCCGCAATCTATATTCTCCACGGGATATAGATGTTCGTGAATAACATACGCGTAGGAGATAAGACGAGTATTAAGAGACTGAAATAGTATATATAATATTTTTCTCTAGGAAAAGTCCTTTATTTATTTTGGTAATAATTTTGCAAATTCTCTGTAAAATAATCCTTCAGTTTGAGTCCTTATAATGTAATTTCATTCAAAGAATAATATTGATGTAAAGTGCACTCAAACCTTTATATAAACAAAACTAAGTAACTTAAATTCATATTTATTTTCAAAAAGTCTTATAATATCTAGATTAATCGACATCCTCAGCCACACTATGTGTAAGTATCATAGTTTTCTTTCTGATAATTATTATCTCTGTAGGTTTCTTAGGATTATATCCATATAATCCTCCTTGGCTCTCTCCCACGAAGTTGAGCCTCATCATATCAGATTTATCTCCAGTGTCCATTAAGGAGTTTTAGCTAGGAATTTATGTGCCTCATGTGCATAACCTTTACCCATATTGATCTTTGTTTCTTAAAAGTTTTCCTCTTGATAATTAACTATATTACGTACATAGATGCCTTTACATTTACTCTTATACTGTGGGAATTCGTTTCTTTTTTATCAACGAGAAGGAACACTATGATTTAAATATTGTTTTTAAATACCGCCTCAATTTTTACGTTAATTGCTTTCAGTTGTTAAGCCACTTATAGCAAGAAAACGATTGTGTGTTGAATTATTTAATTCAGCTCGTTTTAATTCAATTTGAGATTAATGCATTCATTCAGTCGAAGATAAAATTTAATTCAATTGTATATAAGTATATCGAGCACAAGTACACTTCGATGAATTTTGACAGTAGCTCGTGTCTCACACAAAAAGAAATCTAATTCGTCCGAGACGAGTATTCGTTAGTGTCTATACTGGGAAGGATCGACAGATGAAGCCTATTACTGGATCGTTTCAATGAAGTAGCATTCACCCCTTTGTCCCCCTCATCCCGCTACTTATCCAGTTGCCTAAACCTCTTTCTTTCACCCTCTCACAATTCCCCCTTTATATACTCCTCGTTGAGCCAATCTATCAAGAGAAATCCTTTCCTAGGAAGTCGAACCCACCTCCCGCTCACCGAATCAAATGCTGTAACGAAGTTTCCCATGGGGAAGATAAAGGGAAGGCGAAAATAGAGGGGTTTACGGGAAAATGATAATCATGGCGGTTCATTGGGCCCAATTATGAGTCAAACAATTGACTGTAGGAGGGGGGGTTCCGGAAGGGGTCTTGTGGAAAAGCAGGGCGACAAATAGTTTTTGTAATCGAATATGGTGTGATTTATTCTTGACGATGGAAGGAGTTTATACGGGATTAGTTAACGCGTCAGTGGCACTGGAACACCTTTCTCCGAGGAGGTGATGTTCTTAACATCGCTTGAATGAAGTTTATCTCTAAGAGTGCGCAAATATCTGCGGATACCTAGCGTAATTATAGTTG
Source organism: Pantala flavescens (assembly GCA_020796165.1). Lineage (NCBI taxonomy): Eukaryota > Metazoa > Arthropoda > Insecta > Odonata > Libellulidae > Pantala > Pantala flavescens. Next base: position 18,698,855 of record CM036879.1, on the reverse strand, counting down.
AAAAATCAGGGTTTCTTTACGTACAGAAAGTTGCTGTTTGGGTAGTAGTCTACGGGGTTTTTACATTTCACAAATATCATCTCAAAAGTAACTATCGGCCTTAAAGCGTAAAATAAAATTTATTTTTAATGTAATTTATTATATAAATTTAACATAGTAAGTAATATTTTACTAAGGATTAAACCATCAATTTTACCCTTTTATTTTGGAAAAGAACATGGATTAATAATTATCAAAGGAAAGAGAAATAAGCACTTAATTAACATAGAAGCACATATATGTGGTCATCAAGGAGGTATTACCTCTTATTATCTCTATTAGTCTAAAAATATAGTAATTGTTATATATTTATTTATTGTATATTAGAACTAAAAATAGGCATCAGGCCAGGTGGTAGCTCTAAGGCAGTCAGAAGTCTCCTCCTGACTGTACTAGAGAAAATATAAGAAAACGATCTGCTAAATCAATAATAAATAATAATTCCTAACTTTAAAAAGAAAATACTTCGCAAAAGCAAAAAATAAAAACGTTGAGTATTTTAAAATTTATAGAGAAAATTACAATACTTATCGAAGTGAAATTGAGTTCCTTCAAGAGAAGAAAGTTTCTTCAGAAAATGTTCGGGAGAAGATACATCGAGTAAACTAAATGACCCGCTGCATTATTCATGGTCCTCCTATATATTCATGGTAGTTTAGGTCGAAATACGCTCCTCTTATATCGATAAGGTATCGAAACCCTCTTTCCGAAGAGTTTATCTCGGTCGAAATAGGTTGACAAACACGTTCCTGAAGTAGCATGAACATTTATGAGCTGCTCTCGTAGAGTATCGTCGTTTCTCTCGAAAACGACTTATTTTCCATCATTTTCGTTTGTCGAGGGTCTCATAGCGATTTGGAAACAGTCGATGGAAACCTCTTGAGAAAGAGAGAGCCAAGAAAAGATTGGGACGAGTTTATAAATCCATTTCGTATCTCATCGTATCGGACTCGATTGTTTTATTTTTTTCTACAATCCCCTGTGGCTGGGGACCGATGAGTTTCCTTGAATATCTGTTTCATTGTCTGTACCCCAAATCGCACACTTCCTATCTTCCCCCGGATGCTGCGCGGCAGAGATTGGGCTATTCATGAACTCGTTTACATGATGTCGCTGGAAATGGGGAAAATACGCCGCCGGTCGCTCTTAGGAGGATTCTGAAGGCGAATCGGTAGTTAGGGCGTCTGCGAAAGGTTGCCTCATCCCCGAGCGTACCAATTATTGAAATCGCGAGGTAATTCAGGGTGATGTGGCTCGAAATTCAATTTGCGAGTCGTTACGAGATTTTTTGAGCGCGGGATATTTCGAAAGGATGCGAATTAAATTAATTATAAGAGTGGATGAGTGGATGGAAATACTATGTCTTTAATAGCTTTATATTCAATTCTTTGTATATAAATTTTACTTTTGATACATTTCAGTTTTTCTAGTGGGTTTGATTTTCTCTAAAATTATATATCTATTCTTTATGATTGGTTTTGAATATTAAATGAAGAGAATGGTTTCGAACCCAATGCTCCCACTCTCCTAAATTAAAAAAGAGATGAGAATTTGCCCAAGTCCAAAAGATATATATCTGCTCTCTCAATTAATTAAAACGAATATTGTATGGTTTACTTTTTTAGTAGATCAGATATACACCCTAACTATATTCTAATATGATAATTTTGAAATTCACGAATCATCTAATTATTAATAAACTTTGAAGAGACCTGTGCTTATGTTTGCAATTTCTTTTACAACCTGCTTTTATTTTACATTTAACAACCAGGTAGTATCTGCTATGTTATAACTCATAATCTATACTTATCACTACGATTTATGATATATGTATGTTTAATTACTAAAATGTTTGATTGACTAATAATTTATTAATTAACTATAATGGAATTAGTAATATAAATAATTATATTAAATTTTGATCAACATTTTAAAAGATTTTGAAACTTTCCTATAAAAGAGTGCCTATTAAAAATTAAATCCATGTGATTAATCTCAGTATTTTGCATAAGAATCTTTCTTAATATCGTGTATAGTATATGTTTCATTAATTTTTTAAAATACTCTAGATAGGATTATTAAATGTAATATAGCTAAAATGAATAATAGCTTTTAATGTAACGCGTTAGTAGTAAAGTATTTTAGAAGTCACATTATGTTGAAATATAAATGAAGCTGGAATGGAAATGAATTACGAATCAATCTCCGATTCCTCGCCCATTTTTCTCTCCTTTTTAATAACCACATTTTCCACGTTTGGCCCTTTCTCACTTCAAGTTTCCATTCCCTCATGTTCTTTTGAATTCGATGAATTATCTCCGTAGATGAATGCGGTAGACTGAGTGGGGTTTCTGCGAGATTTGACTGAAATGGAGGCTGTGATGGACCGGAAATTGAGTGCCGCCAAAAAATCTTCTCCACCCAGTACGATACGCCGAAAAATAAAAAAAAATCATCCGAAAGTTTCGAGAGCTCGCCCTTTTTTTTCATCGGAGGATAGTCTCGAACATCTCTTAACGAATGGCAAACAAGTTGTTACGTCGGTGATTGAGATATTTAAAAAACTTGAGCGAGCGTTTCTCTTAATGGGATGAAAGCTATCGGAAGTAAATGCACCTCCGAGGTTTTCTGTAATGAATCGGAAAGCGCGATCGGCTTACAACTTCCGAAGTGGAATCAATTTGGCTCATTTAAAGTTTTCCTTCTTTGCCGAGAATTAATGGATCCTCGATTACCATTCCCGATTGATAATGTTATCGATTGAAATGCATCCCGTTTCCCATAATGGGTGCTATATTCTATGATCTATGTGTTTGAAGTTTAAATTTAATTAAGATCTATCTCCTGGGACTGGAATTTTTTGGAACGCTAAAGTCTAAAACTTTTTCTTTATGTTCAAAATAAATTATATTCGCAAAATCATTACACTTCTGTCATTAAAATCTTTGATTGAAATTTAGAAGACTTTTAGGTATCCTTCAATACTATACAAAGTTGAGAAATCTGATTAGCTTAAATTTAAGTACAAAAATCGTAATTTAAGTATTATTACAGAAATGATAAACTCGTTTGGGTTAAAGATTTTTCAGAAAGAAGTTATTCTCAATCGATTGACAGATTTCGTTAATTAAAAGAAACTGTTTTTAGGGTACACATTAGAAGGGAAATAAATACGATTTGTCTGTGATACCTAACGAAAAAATCTTTTCTCATAAGACAGATGATATTTTCTTACAATTTCTAATCTTATAGAGCATTAAATTCATGAGCATTAGCTACTGCAACCCTTTCGTTATACTTGTTAGCAATACATTACGTACCTCTGGACACACCAAGACGACTAACGGCAATTCCTTCCTTAATCAGCATAACGTGAACTGACTAAACCCTTCATTACACCTGAATCTAATGCTAATGAAATTTTAGGATTTGGAAATGAAACTGACATATACGACAAAAGCAGGGAATTTAAAAATAGCTCTTGGAGAGTGTGACGCGAAGCATTACCTTCTCTTCAAATTCATTTGGAAAATATAAATTCCTCTGAGTGCTTACGAGGGATCTGCACGGATCGTCTAGTGAAACATTGGCTTCCTTGCCAAAGGGAAAAGCAATCTCGGGATGCAAAGTGAAACAGCTGAGTTTTGAATGCTTAATGGCGCTTTGCTTCCAAACCAAATTCTCCTTCTCTCCTCTGGTGGTTGAGATGGAATGTGCCTTCCCAAATCCCTATATTTCTCATCTCTCGTAATGGTAGAATTCCTTGCCATGTGGAGCATTTGTTCCAATAGCAAGGGTGATGAGTATTTTTAAGTTTATAATTGTTTTTTATTAATTTATAATTCTCTAAATAATTATCTTTCGTATATCCAGCATACAATTTGTGGCTATGAACGAGATGATAAAAAATATTCCATATTTATTCCGTTTATGAACGAATGTTGATTTAACGAAGCATATAATTAAATTCTAATCGTCTGTTGTTTACCTTCGCAACTAAAATCCTCATAAAATCTACTTAGTAAGAGTTATTCCAACTCTCATGGTTTATCGATAAAATACGGAAAGATTGACGAAATCAGAATTAATGAGTACAAGTCTTAAGTTGTTTTTTTTTATAAAATGAGTATATATAGTAATACATTATGGTTAATTTACCATCGTATTCTTTAACCGCTAAGAATTGATTATTATTTTTTCTATCAAGAAAGTAAGATATTTTCTAGTTATCTGTGCGTAATCTAATTAGAATTAATAATTGAACATCCAAATCCACATTCTTTTGATCTAAAAATTCACATAACTCCTCCATTGAGAACGGTACCAAAAATCCTTTGATTACAAATCTCTCAACTACGAGAGAAATTTCCTTATAAAAGAGATCGGTAGCTGTTCAATATCTATAGACGACGCTCTAATGGGGAACTTAATATTTTTCTTCCTTCAGAGAGATTCCAGGGATAGAACACATCCTCGTGGAGTGGATATTAGCGAGCCTGAGTTCAGCTAATGAAGGGCCAAGGAGAGATATTATTTCCAGAAACCCTTAGGACGTCGTCCAACTTAAATTACTCCACCGCCGCAAAATAAAACCAAAAGTGGATCTGTATTCATCCTTTAGAAAAGCGCTTTGTTTTATTCACGGACCGTCGCGTACCAACCTTGAAGGCACAGTTATCCTTTTCTTTCTTTACTAACCACTCAATACGTGGAGAGCTCCCCCCTTTCTGACCTCTTGCACCGCTCCCCCCCCCCCTCCCCCATCGCCTCCCGCTGAATAGGGGAGCGAGGGATGACGTTGCATTAGAGTGGAAATTGAGGCAAGAGAAATCAAGCGATTCCGAGTGTTTCCATGAATGTCTGTTTATGACGAAACGATGGGAAGAGACTCGCTGACCATGGCGAACGATAAAGATCTTTAATTTCTATATCCTTATTCTTTTGTTTCCCAGTTTCTTCTTTTACCTTAACGATAATGTACAAAATTCAGTACTTTAATATCTTAATTTTATATGACTTATAAAACACATCAATCTCAATTGATGATTTTGGTATTTGATAAATGACCTAATATTCAGAGAATTAAAGAGGTGTAAGGATTATTTTGAAAGTTAAAGAGGATGATTAAGAATTATAAGGATTTAGCTTTACTTTATGAATGATTGCTTTTTGATATTGACGATTTTTCTAAAACCGTCCGGTCTATATTCTAAATTATAATTTCTTCGTATATGATTAAATCTTTAATCACGCGTTTACGATTAAAATTTTATTTTGGACGAAAAATAAATTACTATTTGTGATGAATTTGTCAAAACACTTTTATATTTTATTGCGAAAACTAATTATTTCGATTTTTATTTGTATTCAACAAAAACATTTAATATTCATTAAATAATATCATTATAATTTAAATCTTTGATAATAGAAATATTTGTTTCTGTTACTTTTCGAAATTATTTCTATGCATATGGTTATTCTTTTTAATTCTATGCATAACTCATTTCGTTTTACACACGCTAATTAAGTTTATCCTTGACACAAACAGTTTAAGGCTATTTAGCAACCTTTCCTTTCCAGCAAGTCCCTTTTGGATCTATGCATATTCTGCCACTTACGTCGGAGCCAATTTCATTCCGAACATGACGTTCCTTTCCTCACAAATTGGCCTCGTTATGCGGAAGATACTACTCAGAGAGGGAATTCCGATTTTCGCTTTTCATCCGGAATCTCTCAAACATTCCGAGAGCGTCCTTTTGAAGAGACTGATACGTTTCTGGCAAAAATTATAATTTTAAGGTTGTTTAGAATAAGATCCTTTCAGATGGAAATTTTTATTTTTATACATCCAAAGGCGCTCGTTTTTATCATCGGATAAATCCGAGTGAAGTGAAAAATCCGGAGTTGCCCCTCGAGTCGGGATTCGAGTGGTGTGCGGTTCCCAAATGCAAAATGGACAACTTCCCAATTATCCACGTTAAAAACTTTCTTTTCAATTTCCTCCTTTGAAAGGCCTGCTACCTACTCGAGGTGAAACAAAGAGAGAGTTATGACCGGCGAAACAAAAATGAAAAGGCGAGTCCGGGCTCTGGGATGCGGATAAAAGTTTCGACGTAATTTTTATCTTTTCCGAGGATTAATAAAAAAACACGCGTTTCGGGATGAATCTGGATTAGAATTAGCTTCTTCCACCTTAACCCTCTGCATCAGTTATTCCAGTCGGTTACCCTTTGTTCGGATGTCTTTTTTCTCGATGGTGTTTCTTTTGGATTCCTTTCTTTTCGATTCGTTTTTGTTCGTAAACAAACAAATTGCCATGTTTACTTAGAATGCAGACAACGCAAAACTCAGGTTTTTACTATAAGAGATAGAGATGTACAAGTATATAAGTACTCGTATATTATACCTTATGAGTACTAGTACAGAGTTAATTAGTCTCTTATTTCCGTAGAGAGAATTTATTTACAGTTAAAGTATATTAAATAACATTTCAATTAATATAAAAAACGTCCTAAACATGCTATGGATCAATGATCATTCTTTAAATCCCTATAAGTTAGATACACTAGTTATTGATTTTTAATCCTACTTAATGATATTATTGTTACAATTATAGTTCCTAATAATAGTATCTTTCAATTGGCATTCATATCATTCAGAGGTATTGTATAATATACTGTGATTGGTTTTACATGTAAATTTACTTTGTAGCACATAGGACTTCAGCAGAATTAATTCACCCCTTTTAAACAGAAAGGGCAGCAATACAGCTGAATGGCTAGAGGCACCGACTAGTACTTGTGAGATTAGGGTTCAAGTCCAGGTGCTGTCAGGACTAATTGAATTTCAAATTACATCAATTTGAAAGATATTTTCAAGTTTGGAAGATTATGATTCAAGCCAAAATTTTTATACAGGTAATGACTTAACCTTTTTTGGAATTCAAAATAAGCTTTCCATATCCTCATTATTAATTTGATGGATAGTAATTTCTTAAATCAAAAAAAGAAAAGCAAAACATATACATTTCTATGGAGGCAACGATAATTTAATTTAATGAAAGGGCTGCGTTTGTATCGTTACCTAGAATTCAATAATTCATATATATTTCCTTAATTTATGTACCTGTATTTATATCCTTTAATTTATATTTATAGTCTTCTATCGACACTGGTAACGCGATGCACTGAAAAATAAGATAATATAAAAAATCATTTCTCGATAAAAATTGAATGAAGAATTTTCCGGAAAAAAGATTTCAAACAATGTAAATTTCATTCGACACTGTTATTTTTTGAGACAAAAAGCAGAAATGCACCCCAGGTAATGGAAAGGACAATATACGCATGACTTTACCCGTGCAATTCGATAAGAAGAGCAACCTTTTTGCTCCTCTCTCGAGAGAACGAAATTTAAATCCTTGGGTTTTTAGTTCACGCGCAATTAAATTGAAATAAGTCCCTCCCTCCCAAGTGTCCCTCCGATTGCTACGCAACAACGATCTTCTTTTATCATCGCATTGTTACATCCCTCACTGCAACGTCCATCCTTGGCACCCATAATGAACGATTCTTCGGGGTTTAAATAACAAATGAACGAGGAAAAAAATATTGGAGGGCCCTTTAAGCCGAGCTCTCTTTCACAATCCTTTTCGGTGCAGTTCGTTTCGTTAGATCGTCCAGAGCAAGGGGTTCGAATGCTTCCCTGAATGCTACGCATTTCGAAACGTACAATTGAACCAGGGTCGAGAACCCTTACGGAAGAATAATCATTCTGCCGGAAGGGTAAGAGTGGAGGGCGGAATAAAAAAATTTCACGTAGGTAACCAGAAAATAAATGGATAAACGAATCTCGAGTAACGGGAGATCTCCGTGGAATATTTTTTTTATTCCCGCCCACTCATTTCTGATATTTCCTTTTTAACAATTCCGTGCCTCTCTTGCACTTATGAGGATGTCCTCGTCCGTGCATCCACGTTTAGCGCTAGAATATGTGCATTATTAGATCACCTAAGTCTGGCGCCTCTGAAGTTGAATTTTAAAATATCTTCTCGTGAAATTAACCTGTAATTTCCCAAGTAAAATCTAGCATGATTAAGTAGATTTTTCTATCTCAGTTTCTTCTCTTTCGTAAATCTCCCAAACAATTTAATACGAAAGAAAAGAAAAAGGTGGTCTAAATTAAGAATATGTACCAATTCATTGATTAAAAGAAATTACATAGTTGTTATTACGTAATCTCATTGGCTTATAAAATTATAAAAACTTTAGTGCAAATCATGGAGTTACTTTTAACCTACGCTCAATCACATTTTAAAACTTAACAAATCTTGGCTTTACGAAATTTGTACATAAATTAATAAACTTTGGAATGAGGCGTATCATATATCTAAAGTTTTTAATTTGCCTATCGAATATATATTTTTGATAATGCTGACCCTTAAATTCTGATTTTAAATTATGTTTTAATTCGAAATATCTTATATATATGTTCATTATTGTTCTTCTATTTTGCAATTATACTTAATGATGAAGAAGCAAGGAATATGTACCTCATTATACCCCTTTTATCCTCGATATTTTCTCGATATACGAATATAAATATATAAATTATCGTAATAAATTAACAGCCAACAATCGTCACAAACGACTTCGTGCCTTAATCATACCTACTTATAATCAGTAACATTCATTGATAAAATTAACCTTAAAAATTATTAGAGAGAAATCTAAAAATCTCTAACACGTAAGTTTCCTTGACTATATGGGGACAAAAATAGTATGATTATATACACCAATCATGGATTATAAATACAATACAAATATATACACTATATTCACAAAGACTCTTCCTTTCTCTAAGTAAATAAGATTTAAATTAATGCTTGTAATTATAAATTCGTATCCAATATTTTTGATCCAATATAATTTTAAATCTTCGTGTAGAAATTTTAATTCGTCAAAGTCAGAAATTCGTCAAAAAACCCTTCTTTATTCATAAGGTATTCGGCTTGAATAAACGGCAAATATTCAATCTTCATTACGCGCATCATCCGTGAAAATCTTTGAAAACTTACATTAAAGAGAGGGAGGAGTATCGGTACGTTAATAAAACCCCATCTTTTCCATCCTTGGTTTATTTCACCTTCCGCTCCGATACGCCCGGGAATTCCTTTCATCCCAACGCGGTTTTCCCAACCTTCTCACCCCAATCAAAGGAACATAACGGTCCGTAGGATCTACTATATACCCATCGATATATCCGCCCTCGGCACATCCTCCTCGCTATCCGCTGCCCATTTCCATTCCACCCTAATGTCCCTCGTTGCATCCGCGCTCTTCTCACCGCTGCATCCGTCTCGAGCCGGCCTTCTTTCTCCAGCACTTAAGGGAAACCCTCTTATTTAGCGAACTTGGAGCGAGATTCATGCCCGAACGAAGCGCGACCTCGGCACTAGAAGCGGAAAGAAGGAAACGAAAAAAAAGATACAAATCGCGGCCGCAGAAGCGGGCGAGCTGAGATAGGGAGTTGGATACTTTCCGAATGCTCAATTGAACGCGGTGAAAAAAGCATCTGATGTATACGCGAACCGGTAGGTCGGTTTTATTATCCACTTTCATCCATCCCCCACTCGTCGGATATAATCGCGGTGAAGTTCCTATTTTTAAAACCGGACCGAAAAATTCTTTCGTACGCTTTTATTTCGACTTTTCTCCTCTTTCGCCCGAGAGCGAATCAATAGACGGGAACTACTTGGTGGCCGGCGCTCGTTTTAATGATGGCCAGAATTGTTTTCTTTTTTCCGGAGTTTTTCCAAAGAAGGGACACGGAAGTGAAAGATGGAATTGACTTGAGCAACTGTGGATTGTTTCGTTTGCTCACGTGCGTCCTTCCTGTTTTCCCAGTCGACCGTTTCCCAAGGAGGGTCGCTGAAGTCGGTAGCGTTCGCGTTTGGGGCTATGTGCGATAACTTCGAAAGACGAGGAAGAACTTTAACTGGCTATGCTACAGTGTGAGTGGAAACGAAACAGGAAAACTGTATAAAGGTTCGCTGAATGAAATGATTCGTCTATGCACGCTCTCTGTAAATAACCAACATTACTCGGTTTAATTTCAAGATCTCAATTCTCTGTACTGCAACTGAATCTCATTTTCTAATCTCATATATAGATACAAAATACTAAATCATTAATGCGGTATTAACAATTTTAAACATAGAATGTATTTACTATACTTTATGGATGACTTATTTATTTATGATAATTAATCTATAATTCAAAAATTCAAACAATATTCACTGTCCTTGTTTAACACGTGCTCCAGAAAATCTTCATTTAAATTATTAAATACATTCTAAACATAGTGATCGGAACATTTGGACCACGATCATCCAATAAATTCCTTAAAATTAGTTATTAATTGTATTCTTTTTTAATTTGAACTATGTCGTGTCGATACACAGTATAACTGTCAGGCGAGGAAAAATGTCTCAGAAACCTAAATTACGAAATAGTAAAACACGCTCACATTTAAAAGGGTTTTCGAAAAGAAAAACAGCTGTTAAAATCGCATGTAAAACTCATCTCCGTGGAATTTGTACGGCTTGCGAATTATTTCAAGGAAAAAATGCTCCCGAGTTGAAAAAGCGGTCGCCCACTCCAATTAATCAGAGGAAACCATCGCACAAAGCCAAGAGACTTTTAAAAAATAAATCGAGTGGCAACTTCTCGAACCTCGTTGCAACATGCTAGCCCTCTCTAGAGAACCGTCGGATATACTCTTTGCTTTGCCTCCTATATTTTTTTATGCATGGCTTTTATGCAGATGGAATATGTATTCATTTATTTTCGAATTTTTAAATCAAGTATATTCTCAGAAAAATCCGTGAACGTAGAGTAAACACAGATCTCAACAGTTTCCAGCCGTTCGTAACCCCTAATTTATGTAAAAACTATTAGCTTTTCTCCGAACTATCAGTTCTATTTTGTAGCAAATTTCGCTTTGAAAATTCAATCTCCCGATTATTCTTTACTTGGTCTAAAACTTCTTTTTTATCCGTGTCCTTTTATTTTCCCGTAGTTTTTAATTCATCCATTTTTCATTTTCTAATCAAGGATTATTTACACCACGTGGAATTTCATACGATACTTATTGAAATTTAGCACTTTCCTCTATGAGTTCTCGTATTTTTTTTTTTTTAATTTCGTACAGGTTGCAATTATTTCTTCATTATTTTTTCATCTGGGTTATTATTAAGATTATCTCCTCTAAACCGTGTATCTAAGATGTATATTCATATTCTTTGGTCATACCAGGTCAATTATTTCAAAAATTCACATTCAAACTATTGTAGTAAGCAAATGAATCTTTTGTCTTAAATTGAATAATTAGATGAAAAGGTTCGTTTTTCATAAATATATCATTATAATCTATAAGATTATAAAGTATTAATTACAATATCTCAAAATATCACATTTTATCTGCAAGTTAAATAACTGATACAACTGATTCACCATCCATAATCATACTGATATTCAATGCCCTGCAATTCATCAAAATAACAAACACCATTAATAAGGAATTTTGATATGTTACATAACATCTAAAATACACAGACTTTCATCTTACTGATGCATGTGGGAAGCTTATATTATTAATATAGATTCATTGTTTTTCTTCCATAGCTAAACAAACATAACACTATATGATCTTTTACTTTCAATTTTACAAAGAAATAGATACTTGAATTATATAAGATATCAGTAACAGATTTTTTACACCATTTGACAAGAGTTTTTTATGGATAAATTATGAGAGATATTTTATGAGAAACTCTGATTCATTCAAGCTTTTAATAAGAGACAATTTATGAAGATGAGAAAGATGAATGAAATAAAGTAAGCATAATTTTCAAGGTTAGATTTCAATGAAAGCTCTGCTTATAATTATCAGCCTTAATATAATTATAATTGAAATCTTTCTTCGTAAACCTTTAAATCATGACAAGGATATTAACAAATACTTTATCAAATGTAATATTTTAGTATATAATGAGTATGCCATTGAATATGCCCTACTTCTTATTGTCAATTTTTACCAGCCTTGGCATCAGGGAGGTTCCACACAGTAATTGTCCTTTCAATAGATATTTGTGAGGGCTATGTGATATACAAAAAGTAATGTTAAGTTGATATTTTCCTTTTTTGATCTGGCTATTGTAAGAAAAAGTAATTGTAAGAAAAAGTAATTGTAAGAAAAAGTAATTGTATGAAAATATATTTTGTATAACAGGATTTACATTTACTAAAGCTGTCAACACTATTCAACCAGTTGTGTTATTGCAATTTAAGCTGCTTAATTAGATTTTAAACTCTATATTGACTGACAAAATGAAAGCTTCAGTTTTATCCAGACAGCTCAATCTTTATAGTCATCCCATAACTTGTCCATGATGTTCTATAACTGAAATATTCAACGATATAAACTGAGAGAATAAGTTTCCACTTGGTGAAACTGTATTACAATAAAGGAGAGGTATTATGGAATATCAAATAAAATTTCCACAAATATTATCAAACAATATAATTTACTATTTTAGAACAAATGTAATTCAATGGTTCTTGAAAATCACCTTTAAAATGTAAAGTTGTTGCACAATTATATATTATAATTATATATATGTTTGGGAAAATTATATCGTGTTAAGTAGCCCTTCAGAGCATCTGAAAATTATTTGATTTTAGTAAATATATTTCTTATAATTCACTTTTATCTCTTGACAATAGTAACATATAAAGTGAATGTAAATTCAACTGTATTTTTTAGATGATTAAGTTGGACATTTAAGTATATTAATTGATGATATTCAATGCAAGCTTCTCTGAAAACCTCCAATTAGTATTTTCAAAGACTTATTCATGGTTTCTGATTATTTGATGAGTAAATACTTCTCCTTTATAAAGGTTGTTTGAATAATTAAGAATTAAGCAGGAATTTTTCTTTGTTATCAAATGAGAAATTATAATATACATAAAATATATTCATGGTATTCCAAACAGGTAATATCCAGTTTATAGTCTGGTGTCCAAACAAAAATTCCTTTAAATAAAGTAACTCCCACTTCAGGCTTTATCATTTTTTCTCATCATCCCTGATAGTCCATCTCTTCTTTACTCCATTATGTTTTGTAGTCAACAAGAAAATTATCACCTTTGGCACTAACTTTTTCATGCATTTAGATTATATTTGTTCATTTTCTTCTATAATGAAATGTGAAAGAACTATTTCAGCTGTGAAATTCATTACAGCATGACTCTGATACATAAAGAAGAAATTTAATGTTGTTTTACACCTTTAAAAAATTTAATAAAATTTAAAAATTACGCTCATATGATGATGTAAGAATATGAATTTGATAACTGATTGCAATTAACAATATACTGCTTTATAAAGTGCAAAATATGAAACTCAACCATCTGGTCCTGAGATGGAAACATTATAGACTTCGAAAATAATTTTTTGAATAACAATAAAATAATTATGCATAAATAAATTAATTTTAATAGAGTAAAAGTAAATAATTAGGAGACTTGCTTAAAAGTACGAAAGTTATTTAATTCGTCACTTGGAAGGGTATCAGTTAGTTCAGTTCTAATTTATTATTTATACATAATTATTTTTAATAAATACCAAAAATGATTTATAATAAAAATGAGGTTAAAATATTTTAACTCATTTTTTATGCGAATAAGTTTTGTTGCTCTATTGATTCTAATGGTTATTGTAACTTCTTAATGTTGGCAACAATGCTCAATCTCTACATCGCGGGAAAGAAGTACTTATGTCTCAAATGTGTATCACGTATTGATGTAACTTGCTAGTGTTAGATCTTAGTTTTATTACTGTCTTACGATGAGCGAGGTTGGAAAATTAAAGGATTTGCGTGAAAACGAACTAAAACGATTAAAGGATACTTGTAATGTTTGGGAAAATGAGTTGAAGCATAATGTTAGTTTACCAGAGAACGCGAGTGATTTAATCAGATGTGCAATAGGTAAGTCTTCTGCTGAATGGCATTGTTAATCATTATTTCATCCTTTACATGCAAATATAATATGAAAAAAGTTTAATCCATTTTTCTGTATTTTGAGCAATCCAAGAACATATTGTGAGTTCTGTTTTTGGAATTAATGGATCGCTCCCGTAGATTATTTTTATTTTAAATTACGAATTTTCGGATTTCTTCCTAACAACTCTCATTAGAAAAAGAATTATTTACTCTTGGAAGTATTCATGTTGTTTAACCACGTGTGGGATTACATTTTCCTTAGATTCTAATTTCATCTGCAGGTAAAGCCACTTTGCTCATTAATGGTAAACTTAAGCAGTTCAGTGGATTAATTGAGGACAGTGCAAGTTCTTCCGGTGAATGCAAAATTACTTCATCAGATCTTCAAGGATTTTGGGATCTCATTTGTATAGAGGTAAGGACTTAGAATTGGGCGCTGACGTTTATCTGTTTATCTTTAATCTCCCTTTAATGTAACTCAGATTTCAGGTATAGATAGCTCATTTTCTGATCTCGATCGACTTAAGAAAAATGCTTGGATTAAAAGTGATGAAAATTCTCGGGAATCCAAGGATAGCAATAATACTCACGTCGGTAAAGTTAAAAATCCTAAAAAAACCGTAAAGAAGGCACTATCAACTGTTAACAGTTACCGGAATATCCCTCCAAGAAAGCGTTTAGCAGAAATTAAGAAGGAAATGAAAGCTTCGAGAGATGCGAAGACAAGTGAGAAAGATACTGTTGTATTCGAAGTACCTGGCTTTTTCTCTGTTAGCAGTCCAGCTAAAGTGAAGATAGGTACGTATCAAAGTTGTATCAACATTGAATTAATATTTTTTTATGTTATATATATATATATATATTCTGCTATTACTTACCTTACAATTATTTGCAGGGGCAAGTTCCATTAGAAGTACTGAAAAATAAGTGTGTTCAAAAGGAAGACTTTATCGGGAATTATTCATTGGTAGGTGACGATGGAAACATAATACACCCTGTAAAGTACTCAAGATGTGATTTGAAAGTATGTACCTTGTATATATATATACTCCTGCTTACGATCTTGTTTGCTTGAAATGTTGTGGTTCTTTGTAACACTGTTTTTACTCTTGTACAGATATTTTGATTACTTTTGCTAATACTTAAGATTTAATGATAAGATTTTTAATGAAATTTTGTATTTATGCTATTCAAAAGAATTATAACTAACCACTCATCAAAGTTGAATTATTCCTTCACATAACTGGGCCAATACCTATGATAAGGATTAGCAATTACTCTATCTCAACTGAAGACTTCTAGTTATAATTGTATTAAAGTTATAAATAATAACCTAAAGAAATGTTTTAAATGAAAATCTCACCTTCGCTTAGATGTTTTATTATTTTTACAATAGTTGTCTATGGATCAACTTAGTCTTCCATTAAGCTTTACTTAGTAGCTCTGATCGTAATAGAGCTTAACCCCTAGTGTGAAATACTCATTTTCAAGAGATAATTGCAGTAACTGGAGGTATACTCTGCACATCAAATAGAACATCTAAGAGTTGATAGCAAATAAAATTTTTTGCCATTATAGGAAAGAATAATTCAATTTCCATTTTTTATATTTATTTTTTTACATGATAAATGTACATCAGGACTATTTTACATAATTAGCTGTTACAATTTGTTTAAGAATGTAAGTTTGTGATGTATACCTATTAGACTCTAGTAAAAAAATAAGTCAGTGAAGATTTTCATTTTTGCACAATAGTGGATTCAAAGATGATTCACTGTTCTTTAGCATTAGCCTTTATAAGGCTTAGCATAGAATTAATATGAATTTGCCTCCACTGATCCTACACACACAGCTTCAGTTCTTTTAGACTCAAATCTATTGTTCTTCTATCACAAATGAAAAAATAACTTTATCCATTTAAGCAGTGAGCTAAATTTCAATGCCTAAGATAGAGATCAGCTTCTGAAGTCTGCTGAGCACAGAATTTAGGTTTCTAACTAAAATTTCATTCACAGAATTCCTAAAATAGAAACCTCTACTCACAAGACTAGTTTAGATGCTATAAAAGTTAAGCTCTTATGGCATGAAGATTTAAATTGTGCAACCATTGATTCAATGTATATGATTAAAGACAGCTAAATTAGATGATAGCTACACACTTATATTTGCACTTTCACTGGAAACTCATCTAATGTGCAGCATACTGGAGTTATTCTGTCTCCTCTTCTGTCGTGTTCTCTTAGAATAGGCATTGAAAAATAGGTCATTCATTTGTAAAACAAAGGTACAAAATTTTAGTATTTAGTTTGGTAAAAGTAGTAAGACATACCATAATACATGCAAATAACAGCACTAATTTTTCAGATAAATCATAGTATTTTAAAAAGGAAGACTTATGATTCATCAACCACCTTTCCCCTAATTTCAAAGAATCATTACAAATGAAGTGATCTGAAACATATCAAACTTGTAATATAATAATGATGTAGAATGGTGGTCAAAAGTAGATTATCATATTAAATACTAATGTTCAAATTATATTTTGTAATAGGGATTTTATAGGGTCCAAGATGATCTCTGGAATCCTGAGAAGTTTATTTTATTTAAGATTGGTGACAGATCACTAGAAAATGATTTTCTATACCTTTTGCATTTCTACCTCAATTAAGCAGTCAATATGTTGAAATGAAGCACTTGAAAAGGCAGAATTTCAGATGAACAAGGAATAAAGGAAAAGATACTTTAAAGCAAAAGAGAAAGAATAACAAGGACATGAGACATTACTGCAATGTAGAAATTCAGAGCAAAGCAATTGGGCAGTTTGGTATGCAGAAAAACAACCTATAAATATTTCTTACGTAATATCTTCAGAAATATGTAAAATAATCATAAAAAAGTAATTCAAGGGGAACTTGTAAATTAATTAGCATGGCTTGGGTCCATGACCTCATGGAATGGAACTCTATGATCCTTCTAAAGATAATAGAGTTGAAAACACTGGTTATTAAACTCATACACAAAACATAAAAGAGCATCAATCAAATCTTTGCATAAAATTCTCTCTAACATAGGATGTAATACTAAATTAAACAATATAATAAAGAAGCCATTAATCATTAAAAATTTCTGCTAGCCATTATAATAGCCATTTTGCAAAGCAAAAATCAAGATTAATGAACAGCATTATGGTAACAAATAAATCCAGTGAAGGATCATCTGCAAAGAAAGTTGCAGATTTAAATGCAAATGATTAACAGAAATGTACATATCCTGGAATTATTGGAATCGTACATATGGTATTTTCCAAAATTAAACAATAACTTAATATAATCAAAATATAATAATAAGAACTAATGCTTGGGGTTGAAGCAAAACAAATTGAAGTAATGCAAGCTTAAACAATGCTCAACAACTAAGCACTAAACTGCTTGGAGAAATAAATACATATAACTCAAAATAATATTTTTTAAAGTGAAAGTATCACATTAAGTAGCACCCATTAAATTATAACATAATACACATTTGTAATAATTGGTATGGAATGTACTGTTTTAGAATGCACAGAGTCTGATCTCTGATGATAAACTAAGTACTTCTATTAAATAAAGTGTTATTTTCTATAATTATAATGGCCATTGGTTATTATGTATTTTTCACAAAAGCAGAGTAAGAGAATGATCGAAGAGGCAGATCAATCTTAAATCAAATTAGTAATTTTCTTTACTTTTAGTTGCAGGAACACTTAAACAAGTAAATGTTTTGTGGCCTATTCTGAAAGATATAACATACTGGAATATTTAATGTAATATAATATGAGTAATTGACACTGTCAAATTCAAGGGCACCATTCAAGAAGAATTTCTTTGGAATTAATTGGTCTACTTCATGGAGATTCTCACACAAATCACAGCAGTATCAAATTTGCTGTCAAACGTGTAATTAAGAAAAAAATTTTTAATGTAAATCAAGGTATAAATTTGTATAAAAATGTTTACCATTTATCATCAATTAATGTTTTCAAAGCCATAAAATGATTGGATATAGACTATATTCATGGGGAGTTAGCAAAAATATTCAATTCATTCAAATTTGAAAAGATATGAGATTTTTAAAAATATTTAACTGCAAGACAAGTAATCATTAATAACTCAGCAGATCTGTGAAACTGAAATGACATAATCTAATTGCAGAAGGTATGATAGTATCAGCTGAGTTCCTAAAATTTTCAAATATCCCTTTAAAAATAACTCAAAAGGTTAATGTTGTGTATGAGATGATGATGAAAAAAATGTATTTCACATTAGCCTTTCTTTCAAAATTTTGCCTTTGAAGAGAGCCCCATGCACAAAAATAGCTCTTTCTTGCCATGGACATTGGACCATGCCTCTGCGGCAAGTTACAGTATATTCTTGAAGATATTGGACTCCTACATACTCTACCTCCCATTCCATCTTGATAAACAACCTTGGTAAAAAAGCAGACTGCGAGTAGGAGGAGCAACAGTGGGACAGTTTTGGCTACCATATCCAGAGCCTATTTGAGAGGAGAGAGCACCGGTAGAAGTTAAATGGGGAGATGAAGATATCAAAGATGGTCCAGAAGATGACAAAGTAGGGTTGCCTTGCTTCCTCCCAGTAGATGAAATATCCTCGGGAAGAACTGGAAGATCCTGAAAGCAAAGGTAAATCATGAACTTTGAGGTTTTTAACTAAATCCAGAACTATATCTCCGCAAACTTTAGTTCATTTTCAATTACATATCATTTTAGATTAAGTGAGAAGTTTTGAGAATGATTCTCAAGTTACTGAGCTTTAGCTCAACATTAGTTTTAGACCTTTGATTCTCTAACAGTCACATACTAGTTTCCCTCTATTCAGTGCTGAATATGCACATTTTCAAGAAATCGCAAAATAAGAAAAGCTTAACGATATGTTCCCGCTTAATTTCTCTTAATATTAAGAGTACTTAGTAAAGAAATTTTTAATGTCAATTTATGATACATAATAGTCTTGCAAATTATAACTAATTTCTAATGTATATGATTATAATTCTTTAGTTCAAGAAACTGTGAATATTTTTGGTTTCATAACTTACCTGACATTCAGATATAAAGTCCAACAATCTTAGGCACAGCATTCGACTTGAATTTGTGAGCTTTCGTAAACTGTAAGGGAGATATGAAAATAAATTTATTAAAAATGGACAATAAGCTACTTGAATTTGACAAGTAGGCGAATTCAATAAAATTAAAGATATAAATATAGGCATGAGTTAAGGAAGGCTGAAAATATTTTATCAATAGCAAAAGCTAGGATGAACATGATTAAGATTATGCAATATTCAGACAAAGAACTATAAAATTTCTGAGACTTGGGATACCTTTGAGCTGCAAGCCATTAATTTACTTGTACTCGATTCTTACCTGTCTTCTTCCCATAGCCCTCCATTCACAATGGCATGACACACTTCCTGATTAGCTTCTGCATCAAACAGTGGCACACCAAAGCTACAGTCCAAAAGGGTCCATCCATCTGACTCCGTCTTAACTGACTCTACATTAGCACTGTCTTCTAAAAAGTTTCTTTCATCTGTGGTTTTTTCTAAGGGAGTATAATCTTTTTCCATATTTTGAAGATTGGAATTTTCTGCACCCTCCAGTGCATCTAGTTCTTCAGCCAAGATTGCAGCACATTCCTTATCAGTCACTCCATTTCTTGGACTGCTCCCTTGAGATTTCTTTCCCTCTGGAGTTCTTCCGCCTGATATGGGACTAAATCCAGCATCTGGGCTGATACTTTGAGCATTGATGAACCTGCTATTCACAAAAGATCTAATTAATCAGTTCTATCAATCATTGTTTCCATAAATAATTTAAACAGCAAAAAGGCATGGGTAGGTATCATATCATAGGTTGTCTGAATCAAACCTATTTATTTTTGAGTCTTTTTAAAAATTAGAGTAATTACCTCAGAGGATGCTGTACTTCTTTTCCCAATTTCACCATTGTTATGAAACCACAGTTGTGGCATAAGTCTATATTTTCAGCAAGTTTCTGAATCACTGGGTGAGACCACCAATCTGCACCATTAATTTCAGACAGTGCTATAAATATTGAAAAAGAATAATTATATTCTCTTATATCTTCTCCTGGGAGTTGAGTAAATTTACTCAAATTCAAGAAAATAAGAATCTACGAGATTTCCTATAAAACCAATTCGTAATCCCAATAATTAAACATGATATTCAAGACTGCTATGATACATACCATTACTGCTTCTCCTTGGAAAAGGAACAAGGCAGGTCTCTGGTCCATGATCAACACCGTATGCCTAACGAATTTAATGAATTGTTACAGGAGCTCAAATAAAATCATTTGGAAGTGAAAATTATATTAGATTACATACAGATTGGTACTAAAATAATTTTGAGATTCACTTGTAACAACTGAGGAGATTCAATGCAAGCTTTCCAAAAAACTGACATTCGAGGTGAAAGCAACTGCACAAATGAAAGAGTGATATCAATACAAATACTGTTTAGTGTATAAAATATAAATGTAAAAAAATCTACTAATCTATCTAATTTTTGATAATATCATTGACTATTTAAATACCTGAACAAGCACTGCAGAATGTCCTAGAGCATCATTTAGGGCAAATAATATGCTGGATAAAGGAAGGATGGTGGGATCATGACCCCATGTAGTCACCATGACTCGCTCGCAGTGAGCAAAAGGAGCTGGTAATTGCTTCAATCTTGTTCCTACATAATATATTTCAGTTCAATCCAAGTCATCGAGACAAAAATATTTTCAAGATACAAATGTGACATTGAACTATCAATGAGTGACATTTCTAACAGTCATATGATAAGATTTGTAAGAAGAAGGGAAGTTTACCTTTAGCAAGTAGCAAAGATGGAGGCCCAGATCCTGTGATGTGATACATGAAAAGTTTGAACCATGGGGAATTGACTTCTGGAATTGCTGGTCCAAGGTGTGGTGGTACACAACTGCTGATGGGTCTTATTTCCTTGCTTAGTGGAGCCATTGAAACCAACAGTCTTGCAAGTATAGAAGTGATCTTATTATGAATGTTATCTAATTTTAAAGCCTTATATTTATTTCAGACTATAATAGATAGTGAGATTAGACTATGAATTTACATCCCAAATAACTAGGCTTACTTGAATATTTTAATCCTAATCTATTAGCTTACCTGTAGTTTTTATTGAGAAGGCGTGATCTTGTTTCAGGATCTAAGCTTTGTAAACTTTCAATGCGAACAAGATCAAGTGGTAATCTGAATGCCTCTGGATTTGATGGGCAATCTGAATTTCTGGAATTAAAATAATTATATTTTTTACATGTAAAAGATATTTTACATCTACTGATGACATAACAAAAAAGATATTATTATTGTATTTCAAAATATATGGAGGTCTTTATTTCTTTTATGAATACTTATTTTAAATTTAATATTTGAAATCCCAGATATTGATGATTAAACCTAATAAGAATCATTAAGTTTAAAATTTAGTATTTATACGTAAAAGAACGAAATTTCAAATCAGTATAATAAGCAAGAATAAGATGATTTGCATGGCAAAAATATTACAACTTTTAAAAGGTGTCTTATAAAGTATAATAATACCGATAACCAATTAGTAATTATAACTGATAACTAATAATAATCATCTCTCTAAGAGATAATTAAAAAATCTATCTTCCATTCCTAAGTAAAATAAAAACAAGTGACTTGAAAATAGGTAAACTGATATGAAATGAGTGCTGTGATAATTAAATCCGAAGCTTGCCAATGCCATATCTCATACCTTCAAACTTGAAACTAAGTCATTCTTTTAAATTTCTTATACATAATATGCATATTTAATTTATTATGAATAAGAGCACAACGTAAATATGATATTTGAACTTACCCTTGAACATTGTTTGATGCATGGCCATGAGAAGAATTGATTCCAAATGATGGCATGGCTTCAGATGTGGGAGTTTGGGGAGGCCATGCCTGATTTGCTATACTCTGCTGAGGCCTTAATGCCATGAGGGTAGATCTTAGCAGTAAAGCATGGTCGAAGTAACGTCTTGCTTCTCCTTCACAGTCTCCTTCCTCACAAGAAATTTTGCAAAGTTCAGTCAAAAGAGAAGGAAGAGTTTCATCTGGCAGCTTACCAACTTCAAACATAGTCACAGCATGGCTTTTTAGACCCTGCATAAACAAGGGGAACAGAAGAAAAAGAAAATTCAATACAGTTTTTGAAGCTCAAAAATATTTATTTAAAAATTTAATAAGCAAATATATTATTTGAAATTTAACAAATTTAATACATTAACTCAAGAGTCATGCAATGCTTAATTAATATCTATATAGGAACTAACTACCTACAAATATTCAAACATATATAAATTCTTTATCATGTTAAGCTGGTATGTCTTAAGTATGCAGCAAATAATAAAATTAGAGAAAATGAACAAGAATATCCAACTACAAGGATAAAATGTACAATGAGAATGATCAATTAAAAGTGAACCAACTAATTATCAACCAACTTAAAAAATAATAAAATGTGACTTACAGGAGACAAGTTACCCATCATGAGAAAAGCAGTGAGGGTAGAGTCGAACAGGAACGCAACCCTCTTAGAACGAGGAGATGAAGTAGAGGAAGAAGAAGCCAGGGTAGAAGGTAAACCTCTTGCAATTGGAACTGAACCTGAGACAGGAGATGAAACAACTTCTCCCTCTGAAAAATCACCCGAGAATGAAGACACTCCAGGAGATGTTAAGGTGGGAGTACCTTCTCCACCATAACCTGGAAAAGGTCCAAGATCCAACAGAGAAACAGCTTCCTTTGTGGTTGCCATCCTAAAAGAAGGTAGAATTTATTTTTATCATTAATATTTGAAGGTAAATGAAGGTATGAATGAAAAGGCCAATAGAAAGATTAACCCTTTCAATGTGGATGAAGTACTTTTACCATCTCAGAACTTAGCACCCTTATGAAAGAGGTAATAGTGCCCCATCTGCATCAAAATAGTCAGTAAAAATGATTGATATGTAATGATAATAGAATTTTATTAAATATTAACATTAGTTTTTGTGTTAGCGGTAGACAGTACAACACATAGGATTAGTTTTAGAATTTATGATTCAGTAGTATTCTTTCATGATTATAAAAATCACAACTTAACATAATTAGGCAAACAAAAATATTCAAGACAATTTTCAATTCTCAGTATATACTCAACAAATGTTTCTTCAATCATAAGGATAATCAATTTTTTCATGAAATTCATCTTGAATCCTTGTTATGCAAAAAACTGACTTTCACTAGTTGTTGGTGTCATCTAATGTAAAATAATATATTATAGCTGTTTCATGATTTTTAAAATATAAAAAAGAAAATTGGGTAACTTCAAATTTATTTGCATTCCTTGATCAGTTACACCTTAAAATTGATAAAAAGCTTTTCTGAGAGAGTTGTCATTCTCCTGATACAGAGACCATTTCACATGGTATAAAAAACCAACAAACGCAAATTAGTAATACTATTATCTTCCAGCATAAATATTTTTTCATGATTTACTTTTGAATTCTTATGACATTTTCTATTAATTGAATGAAGTATAGATTTGATGATTTAAGAAAACAAACAATACAAGGCCATTGATTTATCATTCCGATACCTAAAACTGAAAGTAGAAAACAGAATACTGCTGGAAGATGAGCATTTGAGTATTTGAACACGAACTGTATAACAATACTAGAACAAAAGCACTTCACCAATCTCTCTCTATAATAATGATTTAAAATGAATATATAACTAATTTAGATTACAAGAAGAGTATCATTCGTAAAAATGATCTTCCCATAAAATATTATGAATGAAATAAGATATTTATCCCTGTGATTCAACAATTTCCAAATTTATAATATTAATTCAGTAAAAATTTTAACACTGAGATAATCAATTCTTTTCTCTCACTTTATTTACAGAGTATTTCTTTCTTCAGAGTTATCTCATTCACGTCCCAAAAAATCACTAATTTTCTAAGTAGATACACTTTCAGCAGAGCTTCCACATTTACAATAAATCAATTTAAAACTTATTAATAGCTACTGCATCGAGAAAATTAAAGTTAGTACTAACTAATACTGAGATATACTTAACAGCTACTTACTGTAAGAAACTTACTTTTTTACTAATACATGTTATTTTGTTATTTCAAATATACAGCTACATCATATAGTTGGGAGAATCAAATGAATTCAAACTGACAGGAGAAATACCATCAACCAGTCATTTTTTAAAGATTAACAGGGGAGAAAAATTATTATAAATGATGTGGATTATTAATGATAAAAATTTAACAACAGAAATACTCTCTTAACTAAAAAACTAAGCAGATTATGAGATACAGGGACTTATTATTGAAAATAATTATACCATGCATATGTACAAAAAAACTAGATGAGTAACCAAAAGGGAAATGAAAGGTGCTGATAAAAAAATGACCAGACATCATGATGACATAAAATACAAAACAGAAGCAAACATGATTAACATATTGCTTACACTTTTCCTAGTTTAAATCCCAATGAAATGTGGACCTGGAATAATAAATGCAATAAAAATGATCACTCATACTAATCCACTGAGAAAGAGCAGTTAACATTATTCAAACTGACCTCCTTCCACTCAACGCTTGGCTATTCCTCCATGAAGAATGGAGTTCTGATGGGTCAGGAGGCATTCCTTTCTTTTTGGCAAATCCAAGGCGGCAGTAGAGGGATATAGCACATTTCACAAGTTCTACATCTATCTGAAGAACACTTGCCAGCTAAGTAAAAACATTAGATAAACTGTACTAATGTTCTAATACAGATTAAATATTTCTATTTCAAAATTGACATTCTTGGTCAAAACTTTACATCCAATTAAAACCCTATGTGGATGAGGACCAAGATCACCACCAAGTTTGAAATTAATTTATTTGATGTATATTTGATAATAAATAAAATACTTCCAAACTTTTAGCTAAATGAAAAACACATTAAAGGCAGTGAAGTTATCAAATTTGGCTGCTTATATTATAAACTATTAAAACAAACATTTTAGTAAACATAGAGAACTTATAAATTACAATAAAGAATATATGTGATGCATGTACTTTGAAATATTTAGGGTAAAATGGTAAAATTTGATTTATTAAAATCTTACCTCTGACACAGCAGTATGTTCATCAATGGAAACAAAAATCTTGTACAACAGGGTTTCAAAGTAGTCCCCTAAAACCCTATTCATCACAAAGCCTTCCAAAGGTGGAACAATTATATAATCATCATCATCTATTGGTACATCTAGATAAATGAGGCCTTTCCTATTAAATAGCCAAAAAATAAATCACACAACATTATTAGTTTATAATTATATATAATAAGATTTTTATTATAATATATTGGGTGTATAATAATAAATTTTTAAAAAATTGACTATTATCAAAGAATCAGTCTTTCATTCTTTTAAATAAAATTTAATTATGATTAATTTAAAATGAATATTATATTGTAATAATATTCATAAATATCAAACTTTATTTTAATTTTAAATTTTATAAGATGTTGGGATATCCAAATAGAAAGTCATAGAAGAGGAGACATGGATAAAGAACACTAATGTACATCACTTACTTATAAAGACTGTGGACAGTGTTGTAATCCAAATCACCAGCTCTCTGAGGACCATTGTCTATTATGCAGTCAATAACTTCTTTTTCCATCTCAGACACGAGCTTCTCTCAGGTAATTTAAGTTCAAAAACATGAAAAATATTAATATTGTTAAATAAATTATAAATTTATTTCAATACTATGCTCCTTGCTTTTACAGATTAAAAACTTAAGGAATATACAAATTTCTTATTGAGTATAGTTATCAAAGTTTTCTTTAATATTATTACTATTATTATTGATATGCATGAAAACTACAACTTTTGTCAAATAGAAGCCCTTGATTTGTAGTTAATTTTTTAAATGATGAATAACTTTACATGTAAAAGAAAACAGTTAACTGTCTCACCTTCATGTCCTCCTCTGTAACACAGCCCACTTGAACTTTCCACCATGGCTCAATATGAACATCTACAGGTCTTGGTGGTAAGAGATCTTTCACTGCTGCTCCTCTTCTGCGGAACAACCTGCGACCTCCAGAGCGGCATTGATTCATCAAGTCAATATACTCATTTCGGCCAATTCCAAGCAACCTGAGACCTAAGTAAGATATGAGAACATTCATACAAAAGCATTAAATAATTGTAAGTTTTCAGTTTTATGCCATTCATTTTCTAGGTTATTTTTAGCTTCTGTCAATAAATTAGATTTTTATGTCACAAATATAAATAATTAGAATTCTTTAAAATGTTTAAATACATGATCTATGTATCTATCTACAGTAAATTATTTTTTTAACAATGTACTTTGAAAATACAAAAAGAAAGTGAGAGATAATTGGCTATTCACAATAAATATAGATTCTATCATACAAAACATTAATTTAATTGAACATTTTATTATAAATTCTAGGATAATAAGCAAGATGAAGCAGAATAGTATTTTATGTTGTTTCATTAGTAACTTAAAAACTTTTAACTGAATGGAACACAGCAAACAACATCATAATACCACAAAAATAAGCATATTTGAAATAACATTATCAATAAATCTTGACAACTATATTCATAATGATACCGACTAGGTAAACATTTGAGATGATCTACTTTAAAATTACAGTGAAAGAACACATCCCTGTTTACAATAATGATCATCTCCTAGATATAAAATATTTCTCCTTGCAGATAATAATTAACTTTATTATAAAATAAAGCTTATGCTATTTATACAACTGAGTAAATACATATATAATATAATCTTGAATAGTTCTTTATTTATCTTAAAATATATTTATATTTAATACATTTAATAGTTTTTCAGGGTAAAATTTCATTTTCTAAGATGTCTATTAAATCAGTAATAATTTATCAAATTTGTATGTAATATTATAATAAAAAGCTGTCCTAGTAAATTGTATGTAATAAATGGCTATAACAGGTTAATAGCTGCAAATTGGTGAAAAATATACATTCAGAGAATTAATAACTAAACTGAAAAAAGCTCCAATTACACATGGAGATAGGTTGCTTTATTTGACTAAATCTAAAAAATAACAAATGATTTTAAACAGAACTTACAATCAGCAGCTGTAAAATTAGGAAGAGAGTCATAGGATCTTTCTTTTTCCATGGTGGCTTCCACAACAGATACATAATATTGGAATGGTGTAGCACGAAGTCCACGTACAACCACATCTGAGAGATGGTATGGGTATAGCAGAAGTGACTCTTTACTGTAGGCCAAGAGATCCTCATAGTATCGCTTTTCATCTTTATGAACATGGCGCACTAACCAAATAAAAATTGCTTAATTAACATATAAGTTCAGTAATTTTCATTAGAGGAGGATAAAAGAACATTGTATAGAACTTAAGATAACATATACATAAAAAATTCTTATGAAGAATCACATATATTAAGATAATTTAAGATCTATCAAATTGGCTGAAGAATAGCTTTAATTATGCCTTATTTTGAATTTAAGTGGATAAAAAAACAGCCAAAGGGGCCTTGTAGAATATTTTGTCATTCACCTTGTTTGTATTTATCACAAAATAAGTTTAAATGATTATATGCACAAGAAAAACAGACGTAAATGGATTAAAAATTCTCTAAATTTACATATTAGAAATTAAATTAACAGAGGAGGAGTATAAGAGAATTATAGTCAATATAATAGGGCTGTTTCAAAAATGGCTTATTATCATGTTGGTTATAAAAGATTAATTGGGAAGTTTCCTCTGATACTGCTAATCCTCCAAATAATATGAATGGATTTCAGGCTAAAGCATTTCTCCTGTATTTTGGATGTACGTAATTATAAAATTAAATAAGCGAGTATTTATGTAAATGAAAATATAAATCCTAGCAATAACATCCTCATTACTCAACTCTCAGTATTGTGATGGGGAAGAAACGCTATATTCCTAAAGTTAATGTCAGATTTGCGCATATTACGGAAAACTCATACTTACCTAAATTCCCTCTATACCTTAATTGGTTTTTTATACTGAAATTAATAATACACTTCTCATATTCCTTTTGGGAATTTCCCAGGCCCTGAAAGAGTATAACAATACTTTCGTAAAATGCCAGAAAATCAAGTAAATAGCTCAGTAATACATTTGTTGAGCACTATCTATAGAGATAATAAGTGAACATGTAAGCAGTTTTGGAACTTTCCATCAAGCTGACATCTCTTGAAAATGTAAACAATAATATATTTACAATACCTGCTTAACGTTCGCTGGTAACTTAGCCCACGTATAGTTCTGGCGGATATGATACTCAATCTCTCCATTCATGACACTTAATAATATTATTTCCCTTAATGATTAAGTTATTTAATGACATCACCGTCCACACGACACCATAATGAACGTATCAGCTGCGTTATATCTGTACCATAAAATCTAAATTTCTCATAGAAACTTTCAGCTGGATTTAAGATAGCGCAGAGAATAGCCACACAATGAAAATCAAACACTATGATCGAGTCGTAACACTTTACCAAATGATATGGTTTTGTAGAGGAAAATAATATAAAGCTTTCTTAAAATTATCAATCTATGAGTGTTTTTATGATATTTACACTCTTATATGACCGTTTAACGTAGTAAAAAGTATTCTTGAAGTTGGTATTGAAAGTATGAGAAATTTGGAAATAATTATGAATATCGCGTAAAAGAAGCGGCGTATTTGAAAATGAAAATCTCTTTCGATAAAAACCCGTGTTAAAGGATAATTTAGCATATTAAATTATTATTTGTTTGAAAAAAATCAGTAAAATAATGCTATCAATGAAATTTTCAGTTCCTTTTCGAGTTCATGGCTGTTATTATTCCATTTCCATTTATATCAAATTTCCTTAATATTATTAATACTTATGCACATATATAAATTTCTTTATCCTCTCTTTTTATTATATTTCAATTTTTGTTACATTCATTTGTTGACATTCAAAATTCTTAAATGATTTTAATCTTTCTTGACAAAGTTTAATTATTGTTATTATTGTGATATATAGCTTTTTGCTGATCATTCATCCTATCTTTACATTACCAAATCAATACCAGCAATGGTAATAGTCAATATGTTTTTGATTTATAAAATTTTTTATAATACCTTATATGTATATAAATCATTGAACAGCAGTCTTTCAAATTAGGGGGAATTAATGTTGCAATCTAGTAATGCTTTGCAATGAATTTTTGATAGACAAAGAAGCAGTAAGAATCTATAAATAGTTTAGTGTGATATAAATAGAGATAAATCATGAATTTGACTTACTAGAATATTATATGAGAAGATACTTATTTTAAATTTGTCATAAAGTAAATATATGTCATTTTTATAGTCAATGACTGCAGGATATTATTTTTAAAATACTTTAAATTCGATAATGTATTTTGTACAATAAACTTTCTTTGGTCTAGTTTAAGGAAGTCTTTGATGAATTTTGAGGATTAAAATTTAAAATTAAAAATAGTCATGCTTTTTTGAAATAGTAATGAAGTGTGAGTTGGTTTAAGATTCCTTAATCTGGGCTTAAAAGTTTTTTCTTATAATTTAAGATTTATGTCCTAGTTTATTCAATGAAACTGTTCTTATTTGATGCATTATTAAAAGAAATTCGTAAATAAACTTCAAATGAACTTTCGGAGAGATTAACAATGAAACAAACCTTAAAAATAAAGGGCACCCAAAAGTTATAAGAAGCAGATATAAAAAAGGATGATATTTCACAAAATTTATTTCTTAAAGATTAATGTTATTATTTATTAATTATAATGCCACAAACAGTGCAATCTAGAATAGAGATCTTCTTATATGTGTCCTAGTACATGCTAACTTCTGTCTAATTATAATGGAACCAAGCAGAATCATGAGCAGTCCAGTCTCATTGTGACAAAATATCAGCTTATCCTCATGCCTCATAGATAATGACATTAGTTTAAAAGCGGCCCTCACTTTCACCTATCCTAGACTGGTAAAATATAAGATTATATATATGATAATCATGCGTTCAATGAGTTGGCCTATTTCTTATTATTATAATGTAAGTTCCATAAGTAAGATCCATATATATAATTTAATCATTATCACCTGTCCTCCTCTCATGGCATTTATGTGATTTATTGATATAACCATGAAAATGGTTTAACACATTTCAACAACTCTATTTCTTTAATTTAACACTATATAAAATTATCCATAGAGATCTTAAAGTAAGAGAAAAAGATAATAACCAAAATTTTTGAAATTATGGTCTCTCTTAAAGTTAATTTCTCTTAAGTTAGTAGTTAATTATAAGTTTTATAAAAAAATTTACTTGCAGAGATGTCAGATTGTAAATTTTACTTTAAGTAGAAAGTGTTTAAAGAAGATGGGTAATATTACTGGGTGAATTCATATTGTTAATTTCTGGAATTGTCCTTGCATCCCAGGGTAACAGGTTTGAATCCTGGAATATTATATTTTCCCATTTTCTTTTTATCTAGTACTTATCTGAAATTGTATATACTTTAAATATATATTATCATTATGGATAGTTAAGAAGCAAAGAATTAATGAATATCTGCCTATCAGCTACAAGTGCCAGGTTGTTATTAATTTCATTCGTAAACTTCAAGCTTTAGAAGTAAATTAAATATAGATTAGTAATCTTCCGTGGCATTGAAATTTTAAATTGCTAAACTTTTAAAAATCCAACAAGCCACTACCTCTTCATCAAAAAGTTTTTGTAGTGCTTATATGAATGAATGAATGATGATTGTTACAAGAAAGGATAAAGATATAAAGTCAATTATTTCTACAATGCATTCATTACTTGAAGTTGAAGTTCACGGCCAAATTACTAAAAAAATCATAGTGATGTTGCAATAAGATAAATTATATACCATATGAACAATTGGTTATCTATAAATACAATTAATGTGCTTTTATAGTCTTGATATAAAGGTATATATGAAATCTCTTATAGAGTAACATCAATGGACATGAGTAAAAACCACATTTTTTAATGAAAAACGGTTATGAAAAATGAAAATTAAGTGAGAGTAGCTTATAAAATTGTTGATAACAATGATTGTGATAACACAAATTCCTTCTTTCTTCGTGAATTCAAATAAACTTTTAGACAAAGTTCATTGACTTTAAGCTCTGATATATAAAATAACGTTCATACACACAATTTCTCCATTTCATGTAGAGAATTATTTAGATATTAAGACATTCTAAAAATATATATTTTTATTTATGAAGGGGCACCAAATCGTATTCTTTAATGATTGATGAATTTTCTGGGATGGATATTCACTAACATATATGAAAAACATTTTTGTTAGGTTTGTAAATAATTTATTATAATGATATTTTTTAATTCAAAAAACATTGAGTTAAATTATTCTACAAAGAATTCAAGTATTCACAATGAGAAAGGGAGAAATCTAGCATATATATTCTATTGAATTTAATACTTTTAATGCATTCAAAAAATTCACTCAAATGCAGATTTAAGCATTCGTATATCAACTTCAAATAATTGATATAGCAGTTTATCAGTGGCAAAGCAGAGAGAGCATAGAAGAGTGGAGAAATCATTAATTGTGTATTTTGATAGCAAAAGCCTTAGCTTCAGTAAAATATTCTAATTATTATAGCTGAGATGTTTTTAGCTTATCATAATAATAAGATAACTGGATTCCTGAGAAATCAATTTTTTTATTTATATTAGCGATTAAATAATTTATTATAATGATATTTTTGCATCTAATCGACGTTGAACTAAATTATTTTACAAAGAATTGAAGTATTCGCAAAGAGAAAGGGAGAAATCTAGCATATATATTCTAATGAATTTAATATTTTTAATGCATTCAAAAAATTCACTCGTGTACATTTATTTGATTTAATGAAAGTTAATGTACATAAGTTTCCTTTATTTGATGTTATATACGATATTCTCAAATCACTTTTCAATTTTAATTTAGCCGTCATTATGGTTAACCTATAAAAAAAGGTAATCGATTATTTCGTTTGTTTAATATTTACAAAAACAATTAAAAACTTGCTCTTATATTAGCACGATACATTTCGATGACGAAAATGTAAAAATTATCCCAAAATATACATTTTGAAAATTGACAGACCCTGAATGTGGGTTTATAATTGACGCCGAAAGGCCAGTGCGAAATTCCGCATTCGTTTGTCGTATAGGCCATCGCCTACTGTGTTCAAAGTTACCACATCCATTGAATATTTACATTTTTAACGATTTATAAGTTATAGGAATAATCGAAGAAGACTTTAAATGTCATCTTTTGTAAGTGGAATTATTTTACGCTCACCGTCCACCGATGTCTTTGAATTGCATGCATGAAAACTTGATGTAGAAGGGATTTAATAGCGACGAGACATGGAACGGTTGCAACTTCTTTTGATGAAGATCAGGTGAGATATTTGTAGTGGAGTGCGTATTTGAAGTACTAACTTAAATATGATGATGTCTTGAGTATAATGAATTCTTTTCTTATTAATTTGAACTAATAGAATCTCACGATTTTACATACTAGCTTAGATCTGTTTGGTTAATTTTACTGTAAGAACGAGCTATTTGATTTCCATATCTATCATATTTTTTAAATCTGACTGGATACTTCATCTGCAATAGAATGTATTTTGTGTAGAAAATTATGTTTTTATTTTTCTTTGTCATTTGTCAGAGATAATTATCCTTGAATTTAAATGTAAATATAACAACATCATTTTAGAATTAACCCCCAAAATATCAACTTAGTCAAGAAATCATTAGTTTTCTATTTATTCTGAAAAAATGAATGGTTTGTTAATGAAAATCATTCTAGGTTATTTAGAAATCTAGTTCTATTCTGAATAAATTTAGCAAATTTATAGAATTGAGCATGAACCATATTTCAAAATTCATTGAAAAAATTTTAGTTTTTAATTCAACTGATATTCTACTATGTATTTTCCTGGTCTGTAAGTAATATCAGAATTACATGTAAGTTATAAGGACGAGATCTGCTGTTAAAATTGAAAGTTATTTAAAAGAGGGAGTTAAAAGTAAAGGATAGAGATTTCCTTTCAGGTTAACTTACCTCATCCAGATGAAAATCTCTCCAAATGTATATTCTTCTTAAACTCATAGAAATGTTATATTTCAAGTCAGAAATCAATTGATAAAACATTTATAATTTAAATTGAATAATTAAACTTTAAATGCATTTATCTAGGCAAATAATAATATACATAAGAATAAATCTAGGTAACTAGCTATTTTGAATTATGTGAATATGATTGATGAAAATATATGAATGGATTTAATGAAATAGCATTGTTTCCACCTCTATATTTGACAAAATTGTAACTTGTTCACATGTTGTTATAATCATAACTGATTATCTATCATTATCATCAGTTAGGAGTTTCAGAAAAAATTTTCATTTAGTATTCTCAGTATTGATAAATTATTCCAATGAACTAATATTGTTATCCAGTTCTTAGTAATGTGTTAATTGATTACAGAAACACTTATTGCTAAAAAGTACTGTTCAGAACAGTTTACATTCTTTGATTTTTACTGTATTTGATATCGTGATTAAAAAATGTTTAGATTATATTTCTATTCTTTATTCTGATATGTTATGTAAATATAGAATGATTCCTTATTCCACTGATATAGTTGAGAATGAATATTTTCATCCTTTCCTCAGTAGAGAAATACCCTGTGTCTGACTGTATGAGTGCATTGTTAGAAGATAGAGCAACATCATGTCCATAACTCATGATCCAACTGTTTCAACCGGACAAAGGCAAATATGGCCAAGCACTCTTGTCATCTTTGAAGGTTGAGATGCAGCATTTCCTCTTGGATTTGATCACTGATTGGCAAGGAATTCGTTAATCAAGGATTTAAACTTACCAGGTTTGTAGTAATTACCTTTATGACTCTCCTTAGAAAAAAAGAGGTGATTTTAAATGATGAGATAAATAAGTCCAGTAATTAGGGATTTAAATTGCACCTTGTGTATTAATTTGTGACAAGAGGAGGCGTCCAATAATTTATGATATTATAGAACATATGTATATTATATGATTTTGGAGAACAGAATATTGAAGTCAATTTGTTCCTATTTTAAGATCACAGTTATTAAATGTTCTTAAGGAATCGACAAATCTCAATTCTGAATAGGGCTATGATTAGCCAAGTGTTACTAATCTTCATTTAATTCTGTTAACTTAAATTTGGATGGGAAGATATTTGAAAACTCTTTATTGAATTTACTATAGAATTAGCTAAATAATAAAATTAGCTGTTTGATTGCTGAATCGTCAGGCGATTTCTTTCCTTTGGGGTAATCTTACATATTTATTTATCTACATCGAAGGTAAAGAAAATAAATGACTATTGCGGAATAAAAAGAACCCGTTTTTTCTAATGACGCGTCGTGCATATAAGTCGTACATATAAAATTTCACGTTCCAACCTCGGAAAGACATGTATTAGGCGGGCATCTGGTAGAGGACATAACTGTCATGCAGACACGAAAAACCGTGTTCGATATTCACGCAATACGATACGATCTCGAAAAAAAAATTTTCTTATAATCAATCGTTATAAGTTGTTTTTTTTTCGATAATTTAACTTATGATATTGTTTTTAATTTATGAAATTCAGAATAGTAATGAAAATAGGAGTATTTGTTGACAGTTAATATTGCATTCCTACATTTTGTTATTGAATGGTTTATTTCAAAATCGCTCGTGAGACGCGGACGAGTGTATTTGCGCGCAGGCGGGAACGAGATAGCTCGATATGCCGCGCAGATGTTAAAGTCGAAGGCAAAATTCTCCAACCATTAGTGTGATACTAATGCGAATTAAAAATCCTACGATTGTCATTTTTCGAAAGTTACTTAGCTAAGTGATGAAAAATAAATTATGCGAATTCGCTAATTATTTCCTTTCACCTTTCAGAAACTTGCACTGCTGAGTCTAAACTGAGAAATGAATTTCGCAATTTATGGCAAACTTAAATCTATCCTCAGAAATTGTTGAGTTGGAGAGGTTAGATTTAAGTTTGTTTTGCACACAAAATCCTTTTCTCAGCTTAGACTCGGCGGTGCAGCTTTTGTAAGGGTAGGCGTTAGTAATTCAAAGAATTAAAAATTTCGGGACCGGGAAAAAATAATTTTGAAAAATGTAGTGAATTAACAATTAGGTCGCCTCGCGGCGATGGGGCCGTGCCGCCACACGGGTTCCAGAGCTGTCGTGCGGGTCTGAGACTCCCGCAACGCTAAAGTGCGGGCCCGAATCCGATATAATTTTGGCAAATACCATTATTTTTTCGAAAAAATCCCCCGTTGTTGGCGGCCGGGAGCTCCCGATCGGATTCGAACCCGCGAACAGTAGCGTCGCACCTAGGTGTCTCGACCCACTCGGCCAGCTACTGGAACGATGGAAGTCGAGCAGAATAAGCTCAAGCCTCGTCCAGTCTCTCCAACCCGAATCACCCACCCCCTTTCTTGTTCTGCCGTATCTTTCGATTCAATCATTCTGCTGTTGGAACAAAATAAAAATAGAAGGCTTACAATTATATAACCTTTCTTCAAATAGCAGTTAGATCATTGAATATTTGAGCTATTTTTCTGTTTACAATTTTTAAAACATTTTCGCAGTCAACTGCATTTTACAAATCTCCTCCTCCTGTGGAAATATTTCTACGGTCTTCTAATTCCATTTTAACCATGTCTTGAATGGGCGATGTTTTTTACGATAACGTTGCCGATTACTTTTAATTTTCGTCACTATTTTGCACGTATTTATCGTAATTCTATCATATTTAATAACGAATCGAGACGAATATTGTTGTATTACCGAGTACTTCTCTTGCCATCCTTTTTCGTATACTCTCATCGGAATAAATTTCCGTCTCACTTATTTTTATTCATCGTATAATTCACAGAAATAAACTAATTACACTAATACGGAGCATTTTTATAAAGCTAATTAACAATAAATCACGATAGTACCACGATGCATTCATTTGCGCTCTTGCGATATTCCGCTTTCACTTGGCGTTTTTATGATTCATCTGGTGTAATGAAAGTTAGAGTAAGAAATAAATATTTAGATTTTTAATCGCTTTAAAAGTATATGACGAATTAAAGAACGTTTAGAATGGTATCGACTTAAAGGGCGAGTGTTTTACGCTCACTGTTCATCGATGACGTCGTTATGGATACACAAGGAACCTTCATAAAAATGCAACGAAGAAGGGAAAGTACGTGAAATTGTTACAACTTCTTTGGATGTAACATAGGTGAGAGATTTATCATGAAATGTGTATTTTCTTAGCTTGCTGAATTAGAGAATGACATTAAACATCCGATGTTGAATCCCAACCCATGTATCCCAATTTATTTTCGTCTCTTTGAATTTGAACTCCTTATAATATGAGCCTATTATTTTAAAATATATCAATTGCTATATTTGCTGTGAATTGGAAATTTTTCAACCGAAGAATTTTTCTTGTCAAAATATTTCAGAGTAGTAATGAAATTAAACTGAAAGCTTCTAATCAACGACTTACTCAGCATATACATGTATATGTGCCTCTTGTGCCTAAATTGCAGTATGTTGTATTTTATCCCTTCACCTTGAGAATAGAGTTTTTATGTGGCATGGTTTTGAAGTTAACAGTGGATGGATAAGTTCTTGGGGAATTTTATAAAGATAATATTTTATTAAAAGTTTTTAAATTTTTTATCATCTTTTATGAGTTTTATGTCTTGAAATGGGTATTATTCATAATTTATTGTGTAAAGTATCGTTATCAATTGGGAATCTTTATTCTTGTTATTTATTTATTCTCAAGGAACTTAATCTCATTCCACTCTGAAGGCAAATCAATAAATCTAAAACGTTTAATTCTTTATTAGAGTGAATAATGACTAATTGAATTTATTTTTGTAACTCATGCCTTTCAATTCAATATTTATTAGACAATATTCTTAGAAAATCTTCTGATCAATGACTTATTCATAACATATATATTAAACTCCCAATGTGAAATCATATTCACCTTTTCATGTTCTAAAATTGCATTATGTTAGATTTTCTCCATTCATCTTCAGAACAGTGTTTTTTATAGACGCAATGTATAGCCAAAGTATATTAAGAAAAGAGTGAGCCTACAACAGTGCTAAGGGAAATTTATGAAATTAATTTGAATTAAGGAATCTTTTTCATTAATAGTTTTCATAGCTTTCTATCATCTTTTATGATAACTATGTATTTTGATGTGTGTTTACCCTCATGGTTAGTGGACAGAATTTCTTATCTTTTGGTCTCTATCTAGGATATACACTTCTGAAATATCCTTTTTCTGCTAACTGAATACTTTTTCTTCTTTGTACGCAGTCATAAACTTTATTCTTTATGAATACTTTTTCTTATTTGTACGTAGTCATGAACTTTATTATCAAGGAACTAAATTGTATTCCTCTCCTGCTTTCTTATCATTTAAGAATTGTTTTGAAACTAATTTATTGAATCTTTGCTGTGTATTGCCCAAATTAAAAACTTTATTTAGGAAGTGAAGAGATAAAATCTTACATGATGCAATTTTAGCACAAGAGGAAGGTCAATTAACTTTTAATTTAATATTGGGAATGTGATTGAAATGAAGTGATTAATCAATTGATTGGAGGAACTGCTTTTTAGGATTTGATTATCAAGTGAAATTCAACATTTAACTTTATTACTTTTCTGATATAATTTCTTCCTATTCAATTTTTGTATCCTTCTGACAACCTATCCCATCAAGTCACTCCCACTGTAATGCAGGTTATTCCAAAATTTTGTGCTTCTGAACCTTGTCCACTTCACAATTTTTCAGTACTTACACAAGAGTCCACCAAGACTAATTAAATTATATATACCTATGATAAGGCAATAATTTTTAAGAGAGTTGATCATCTGAAGATAGGTGGATCCTTCCCCATATGAATTAAAACTTTAATAGTATTTTAATTTGCTCAAAGTTGGAATGGTTGGAGTTAAGAAAAGAAAAAATCCAGAAATTTACTTTTTAGAATTTGATAGATTCTCTTGATTCAATGAAGTTTATTTTTAGTATTCAGTTAAATGTATTACTTCATTTTGTATGAGCATTCATAAATACCAACTAGCTGTTTTGTTTCTTCTGTGCTATTCTTTTTTTAATACAAATTCTGCTGAGATATTGAAAAATGCTGTTTATTATTAGTAACTGCTCAAATTTGATTCTATTTTCCTATTTAGTTGTTACATGTATTCATTTCTTAGGAATGTTCAGCTAGGAAAACTGTTTGAATCTAAGAGGTCGTTTTGTAGATAATGGAACTGATCATTGATAAGTATTAACTATATTACTTGAGAACTATATTGTTTTGTAAATAATTATTATTAAGACATTCAGGTGAAATTTAATATCATTGTGATCATTATGATTATTATTTATATTTTAAATAGAAAAGAACACTATAATTCCCCAATGTATATTAAGTTTATTTAATTCAAATGTGTGAAACAAATTTTAATTTATTTAATCAAGTAATTAAAATTGCTTGAAAGAAAATTATATTGTTCATTTTCAATCAACAGTTTAAATTTCCCATGTAAATTGTAAATAATCTTTTGTTTATTATTCTTTTACTATCCCTCATATTCAAAAAGAATAGAATCCACCCTCTATTATATTCAAATATTATAGAAGAAATATAATAGAATTTTCTGTATTTCAGTTCATTATTGCTACTTATTTAATGAACTTCCTTTTCTATTTTAATTTATATTATGGTCAGTTTATCTTTTAGTTGCCTTTATTTTCATGTTTTCCTTAGTTAATAATATTTTATTTTATTAAAATGATAAATGATGAATTACTTTCTTATAATCTGATATGATTACAGAAAAATAATATCTTTTTATTATAATTTTAATAGGCTATTAGAGGACTCCAAATTTGAAACACAAGTACAGGCAAAGATCTATGGAACCTGACTAATATAACAATTGTTCATGGTAAGTTTTATTTTTCTCTTAATTAGTAGTAGTAGTTAATTCTGATGTCACTGCACTACAGAATTGGGTCATTAATTGTTGGCTAAATTACAATTTTATTGATAATATAATGCAATTTCATGAAACAATCTTAGCATTTAATGTAAGATTATTATAGTAGTATATTATGATTTAAAAGTAACTCTGCTATAAATTTTTATTGATTAACTCTTTGGTATTTTTATTGATATATATAATTTTTTAATAACTTGAAATCAATATTATGTACAAGTTAATGTAATGCCAGGATCTTAACGAATATTTCTTGTTTTGATTGACAGGAAAGGAAAATGAAGAACAACATCAATCCTTGGAGCTGAAGGAGATGAGCTGATGTAAAGGAGTATTAGGTGAGAAACCTGAAAGAAGAGGTATTTCTCTCCTTTGCAGTCTGGGATTAACATGATTCTAACCCATTCTCAAGGTAACAGTGGCACTCCAGTGTACTCCAACAGAAACAACATACATTGAAGTGGCACTGTTACTACTAGGATGGGTTGAAATCATGTTGGCAGTCATGGACTAGCCCCAGACTGCAAAGGAGAGAAGTTGAGAAGAGGGAACTCTTCCTGGATGTAGTCAGTTAGTATGTACTGGAGGTGCTTAGGAAGGTGAAAAGAGAAAAAAACTTTGTTTTAAGTTCTAAAGTTTTATTAAGAATATATTATAATTATAATATTAAAATTTTAAATTTATTACATTTCTTTTTCT
Organism: Pantala flavescens; assembly: GCA_020796165.1. Lineage (NCBI taxonomy): Eukaryota > Metazoa > Arthropoda > Insecta > Odonata > Libellulidae > Pantala > Pantala flavescens. The sequence goes on along the minus strand of CM036879.1, from coordinate 18,658,724 downwards.
TCAACTGAGCTGCATGTGGTGCTTCTTCACTCATATCTCCATCCAGTTTCCTTTGTCAGAATTTCCACAAACATGGGCATGGCTAGCTCACACTTTCTGCTTTCAAAGTTTGTAGTATTGTCAGGATCTGTGCTACTTCCTTTTCCTTTCCTCCTTTATTTAACACATTGGTTAAGTATAAGAAAAGATTAAGAATTAGATTAAGCTCTTTGATCCTCAATTAACTTTCAATTTGGGAATGATGAAATAAAAGCTGACATGACCAGATAGTCTTCCTTATCAAACTAATACAAATAGTTTGAGTAACCTTCTTCTAATATTTGCTTGTCATTCAGACTCATTATCCCATTGAGTTACTGTTGAACCTCTTCTATTGACTAAGTGGAAAAATATTTCCCCAAAGTGCATCATCTACATCCTCTCAGCTGTTTCTACTTCATAATTTTTTACTACCTTGTATCACTCCCTAAAATTTATAGGCCCTGAAGATTGTAAGAAGGTAAGATTGCTTAGAGTTACGCTGAAAATCTAAAGCTAGAACTCATATTGTAATTAATTATGGTACAATAAATTTTTTTTCGTACAGAAATGTTTTAATTCTAAAAATTCCTTGCAACCCAAGTCAAAAAAAAACACTTTTCTGCTGCTATCAATCCATCCATTCAAAGTTAATAAGTTTCTAAGATCATGGGGAAAATTAAAGATGAATGTAATTAAATTCTTCATATTAAGGTTATAATGACAATGATTGACATGATCATAGGATGGTAAGATGCAGAATTAAGATGATAAAATTGAAACAGATAAGTAGATGTTATGGTCGAAATTAAGTATTAGAATTGTCAAAGAAAGAAATTCAGTTACATTTGAAGAATATATTCTCACAAGAAGAAGCGATTGAATAGAAAGAGTAAGTCTTGAAAAATGTAAGGAGACAGTGACAATAAGAGATCATACATTTTCGCTTACAAGAAACAGGCAAACAATTCTTAAAATGACCACAAAGTGCTTAAACAACACAATAAACACTGAATAGGAAGTAATCAGCACAAAATGAATAAGATGTTAATAACAGATATGAAGCATTTATTGAAGAAATGATTCATAGAAATAACGGAAATTAAATTAAATAAAGGAAATATTAGACTCATTAGCAGACTCCTTCCTTTTGTCAATACATCTCTCACAGGAATTTAAGCAGAATAAGAAGACTGAAAACGACACAATTCTTTAAGCATGGTACTCTTAATACTAAAAGAGAAAAATGGAACACACATGCAAAAGCTCATGGATTACAGATGAGAGGAGATAATAATTTCATCACTGAAAAGGTGAGTTTACTTTGTATGTCATATGAAGAGAAGAAAGGACAAACGTTGAACATCAATAGTGAACTGAATACAAAGAAAACCAAAAGATTGATGGAACAGATGTTATATCAAGTACTAGGTGGTAACTCACCAAGGAAAGCTCAAAAATGAGAAAATTGGAAAATATTTGCTCATGAAGAAGCATTTCATTTAAAATAGCTGATGAATGATTATTACATTAAATTGCTTATTAAACAATTTTTCAGAAAAAAAATAATCCAAACATAACTCTCCTATTTCCCAAAATCTCACCTCTTTGATGAAAATCAAAAGCAAAGGTTGTATTTTTCATACATTACATTACCTCTTGCAAGACAGCCACAAAGCTTCTTGTGTCCCCAGAAGCTTGAGGTGGAAGATTACAACAAAAGTAATATGACCACCTAGCTTCAGATGATCAGCATAACTCTCTTAACAATCATTACATTAAGGTTTATATATTTTAATTACTCTCAAGGGTGGTCTTTACATATATAAAAACTAGAAAGTTTATAAAGGACAAGAACATCACTAAATTGGACAGCAATACTAATGGCTCACCTAACTTCCAAGGACAAAAATTTCTACAGAGTTTGATATGAAGAAATATAATCAGGCACTGTCTGCAATCATCCTTCCCAATAGGAGATATAGTTGATTGAGGATCAAAGAGCTTAATCTAATTCTTAATCTCTTCTTATAGTTAATCAATGTGTCAAATAAAGAGGAGAGGAAATAATAAGTAACACAAACTTTGAAAGCAGAAAGAGTGAGCTAGCCATATACATGTATGTGGAAATCTAATGACGGATTAAAAAACTTTCCAACTTACTTAGTTTGCAGCCTCCTGCTTTTTACAACCTCTAATGAAGTCAGTCCACCTATCACCTATAGGTCCAAGATCAAGCCCAGCACCAGGTAAAGGATGAATTCAATGGATTCCATCTATGAGCATTAAAAAAGAATGTCTTATAAATATTACAATAATAGACATAAGTAACAAATTTGTTTTAAATGTGTACATTATAAACCATTTAGATAGGATGATTTGTACTCAGAGTGGAATGTAAATAAGATCCCTGACAATAAAGTTTATGGACTACCAATAAACAAGAAAAAGTATTCAGTTCCCGAAGAACTATTTTTTGACTTACTCTTTTCTTAATAAACCTATATGGCTCTATATAGTTTCTGTTAAAAATCACTATTATGCATTGATTCTTCACCATAATGAAATTTCAACACAATTCTGAAGTGAGTATGATTTCACATTGCTAAATGTGAAATCATATTTAAAAAGCTAAAATTGCAATTATTAACGATTTAGATTTAATGATTTGCATTCAGAGTGGAATGTTGATAAGTTCCTTGAGAATAAATGATATTGATTCCCAATAACCAAGAAAGATTCCCAATTGATAATGATACATTACAAAATAAATCCAAAGATTTACATTACATATACATCCAAAGATGTAATTGTAATGGACACCAATTTATTCATCGTATAATTACCCATTACAATTTCACGTCTTATCCCTTCTTCGTTACATTTTCATGAAGGTTCCGTTCCATATCCATAACGACGTCATCGATGAACAGTGAGCGTAAAACACTCGCCCTTTAAGTAGATACCATTCTTAACGTTCTTTAATTCGTCATAAACTTTTTACGCTATTAAAAATCTAAATATTTAATTCTTACTCAAACTTTCTCTACACCATATGAATCACAGGAACGCCAAGTGAAAGCGGAATAACGCAAGAGCGCAAATGAATGTATCGTGGTACTATTGTGATTTATTAATAATTAGCTTCATAAAAATGCTCTTTATTAGTGTAATTAGTTTATTTCTATGAATTATACGATGAATAAAAATAGGCGAGACGGAAATTTATTCCGAAGAGAGTATACGACAAAGGATGGCAAAAAAAGTACTCAGTAATTGAACAATATTCGTCTCGATTCGTTATTAAATATGATAGAATTACGATACATACGTGCAAAATAGTGACGAAAATTAAAAGTAATCGGCAACGTTATCGTAAAAAACATCGCCGATTCAAGATATGGTTAAAATGGAATTAGAGGTCGCATGACCGTAGGAATATTTGGACAGAAGGGGGAGATTCGTAAAATGCAGTTAACTGCGAAAATGTTTTTAAAATTGTAAACAAAAAAATAGCTCAAATATTCAATGATCTAACTGCTATTTGAAAAAAGGTTATATAATTGTAAGCCTTCTATTTTTATTTTCTTCCAATAGCAGAATGATTGAATCGAGAAATACGGCAAGGTAAGGAAAGAGGGAGGGTGATACGGATTAGAAGGAGTGAGACTGGACGAGGGATGAGCTTATTCTGCTCGACTTCCATCGTTCCAGTAGCTGGCCGAGTGGGTCGAGACACCTAGGTGCGACGCTACTGTTCGCGGGTTCGAATCCGATCGGGAGCTCCCGGCCGCCAACAACGGGGGATTTTTTCGAAAAAATAATGGTTATTTGCCAAAATTATATCGGATTCGGGCCCGCACTTTAGCGTTGCGGGAGTCTCAGACCCGCACGACAGCTCTGGAACCCGTGTGGCGGCACGGCCCCATCGCCGCAAGGCGACCTAATTGTTAACTCACTACATTTTTCAAAATTATTTTTTCCCGGTCCCGAAATTTTTAATTCTTTGAATCACTAACGCCTACCCTTACAAAAGGGACTGCACTGCCGAGTATAAGCTGAGAAAAGGATTTTGTGTGCAAAACAAACTTAAATCTAACCTCTCCATTCAACAAATTTCTGAGGATAGATTTAAGTTTGCCATAAATTGCGAAATTCATTTCTCAGTTTAGACTCAGAAGTGCAAGTTTCTGAAAGGTGAAAGGAAATAATTAGCGAATTCGCATAATTTATTTTTCATCACATAGCTAAGTAACTTTCGAAAAATGACAATCATAGGATTTTGAATTTGCATTAGTATCACGCTAATAGTTGGAGAATTTTGCCTTCGACTTTAACATCTACGCGGTATATTGAGCTATCTCGTTCTCCACCTGCGCGCAAATACACTCGTCCGCGCCTCACGAGCGATTTTGAAATAAACCATTCAATAACAAAATGTAGGAATGCAATATAAACTGTCAAGAAATACTCCTATTTTCATTACTATTCTGAAATTCAGAAATTAAAAACAATATCATAAGTTAAATTATCGAAAAAAAACAACTTATAACGATTGATTATAAGAAAAATTTTTAATTCGATATCGTATCGTATTGCGTGAATATCGAGCACGGTTTTTCGTGTCTGCATAACAGTTATGTCCTCTACCAGATGCCCGCCTCTTACGTGTCTATCCGAGGTTGGAACGTGAAATTTTATATTTACGACTTATATGCACGACGCGCTCATTAGAAACTGGTTCTTTTTATTCCGACATTATATATCTATACTATTCGGCGAGGCTGGATCGCAATGGTCATTTATTTTCTCTACCTTCGATTTAGATAAATAAATATTTAAGCTTACCCGAAAGAAAGAAATCGCCTGACGATTCATCAATCAAAGAGCTAATTTAAAATTCTATAGTTAATTCTATAAAGAGTTTTCAAATATCTTACCACCCAAATTCAAGGTAACAGAATTAAATGAACAATTAGTTACACTTGGCTAATCAAAGCACTATTCAGAATTGAGATTTGTCAATTCCCTAAGAGATCGAAGAACATTTAATAACTGTCACATTAAAATAGGAACAAACTGACTTCAATATTCTGTTCTCCAATATCATATAATATACATATGTTCTATAATATCATAAATTATAAGACGCCTCCTCTTGTCACAAATTAATACACAACCAATTCAGGTGCAATTAAAATCCCTAATCCCTATTTATCTCTCATTCCACAATTTTAAAATCATCTCTTTTTTTCTAAGGAGAGTCATAAAGAAAATTACTACAAACCTGACAAGTTTAAATCCTTGATTAACGAATTCCTTGCCAATCAGTGATCAAATCCAAGAGGAAATGCTGCATCTCAACGTTCAAAGATGACAGGAGTGCTTCGTTATGTTTGCCTTGGTCCGGTTGATGTTGCTCTATCTTCTAACAATGCACTCAACCAGTCAGACACAGGGTATTTCTCTACTGAGGAAAGGATTAAAATATTCATTCTCAACTATATCAGTGGAATAAGGAATCATTCTATATTTACATAACATATCAGAATAAAGAATAGAAATATAATCAAAACATTTTTTTAATCACGATATCAAATACAGTAAAAATCAAAGAATGAAAACTGTTCTGAACGGTACTTTTTAGCAATAAGTTTTTCTGTAATTAATTAACACATTACTAAGAACTGGATAACAATATTAGTTCATTGGAATAATTTATCAATACTGAGAATACTTTATGAAAAATTCATACTGAAACTCCTAACAGTTAATGATAATGATAGATAATCAGTTATGTTTATAACAACATGTGAACAGGTTACAACTTTGTCAAATATAGTGGTGGAAACAATGCTATTTCATTAAATCAATTCATATTTTTTTATCAATCATATTCACATAATTCTAAATAGCTAGTCACCCAGAGAATTACATTGTAAGGCTAAATATTCAATTTAAATTATAAATGTTTTATCAATTGTGACCTGACTTGAAATTTAACATTTCTAAGAATTTAAGAAGACTACATTTGGAGAGATTTTCATCTGGATGAGGTAAGTTAACCTGAAAGGAAATCTCTATCCTTTACTTTTAACTCCCTCTTTTAAATAACTTTCAATTTTAACAGCAGATCTCGTCCTTATAACTTACATGTAATTCTGATATTACTTACAGACCAGGAAAATACATAGTAGAATATCAGTTGAATTAAAAACTAAAATTTTTTCAATGAATTTTGAAATATGGTTCATGCTCAATTCTATAAATTTGCTAAATTTATTCAGAATAGAACTAGATTTCTAAATAACCTAGAATGATTTTCATTAACAAACCATTCATTTTTTCAGAATAAATAGAAAACTAATGATTTCTTGACTAAGTTGATATTTTGGGGGTTAATTCTAAAATGATGTTGTTATATTTACATTTAAATTCAAGGATAATTATCTCTGACAAATGACAAAGAAAAATAAAAACATAATTTTCTACACAAAATACATTCTATTGCAGATGAAGTATCCAGTCAGATTTAAAAAATATGATAGATATGGAAATCAAATAGCTCGTTCTTACAGTAAAATTAACCAAACAGATCTAAGCTAGTATGTAAAATCGTGAGATTCTATTAGTTCAAATTAATAAGAAAAGAATTCATTATACTCAAGACATCATCATATTTAAGTTAGTACTTCAAATACGCACTCCACTACAAATATCTCACCTGATCTTCATCAAAAGAAGTTGCAACCGTTCCATGTCTCGTCGCTATTAAATCCCTTCTACATCAAGTTTTCATGCATGCAATTCAAAGACATCGGTGGACGGTGAGCGTAAAATAATTCCACTTACAAAAGATGACATTTAAAGTCTTCTTCGATTATTCCTATAACTTATAAATCGTTAAAAATGTAAATATTCAATGGATGTGGTAACTTTGAACACAGTAGGCGATGGCCTATACGACAAACGAATGCGGAATTTCGCACTGGCCTTTCGGCGTCAATTATAAACCCACATTCAGGGTCTGTCAATTTTCAAAATGTATATTTTGTGATAATTTTTACATTTTCGTTATTGAAATGTATCGTGCTAATATAAGAGCAAGTTTATAATTGTTTTTGTAAATATTAAACAAACGAAATAATCGGTTACCTTTTTTTATAGGTTCACCATAATGATGTCCAAATTTTATTAAAATTGAAAAATGATTTGAGAATGTCGTATATAACATTAAATAATGTAAACGTATGTATATTTTATTTAGTCAAATAAAGGTACACGAGTGAATATTTTGAATGCATTAAAAATATTAAATTCATCAGAATATATATGCTAGATTTCTCCCTTTCTCATTGTGAATACTTGAATTCTTTGTAGAATAATTTAACTCAACGTTGATTGGATGCAATAATATCATTATTATAAATTATTCAATCGCAAATATAAATAAAAAATTTTTATTTCTCAGGATTCCAGTTATATAATTACTATGATAAGCTAAAAACCTCTCAGCGGTAGTAATTGGATACATTTTACTCACGCTGCTATCAAAATACAGAATTAATGATTTCTCCACTCTTCTATACTCTCTCTGCTTTACCACTGATAAACTGCTATATCAATTATTTGAAGTTGATATATGAATGCTAAAATCTGAATTGATGAGCTATTCAAGTAACTACGTCTGGGATTGTTTGTTTTTATATTAATGTAAATTAGAATTCTCAATTGATCTTTATAATGAAGATAACAAATATTCTGGACTGTCAGAATGTTAAAACACTCTTAATGATCTCTTATCGGGAGTCTACGATTTCAATTGCTGAATACTATATAGCCAATTCCACTCAATTCATACCAACTGCAATTAAATGGATAACATTATTGGTTTAGTTGTAAAGATCTTCAACAGCCACGCTCCAAATTTCTTCTTTCTAGTAGTCTAGGTATTTTTCGAAAGAAAACATTTTGTTTTATCTGTAATAAGTAATATATTAATTTCATAATACTTTACAAGTGCTGTGGACAGACTAGTAACAGAAAATGGCAGTGTGTGATGTGGGTATTTCACTTTGGCATATCAATGTTTTTGTACACTATGTCTCTAAAATTTTAAACTATATCTCGTTCAACCCAAAACAGAGTCACTTCCTCAAGTCTCCCCCACTACCAATCACTGAAGATGATCCATCCATTTCATGAGAATTAACACTGATTTTCAAGCATTAAAACCATTTACATTTTGGGGAGGATTATGTTTTGATTAGGATTACATACTTTTGAGCATGTATTCTTCCATTATCTTCAGTTTGCACCTTCTTCAGAATATTTGAGGTCATGTTAAGATTTCCCTGACCTGCAGTTCATTATAACAGTCTTTCCAAATATTCTTTGCATTCTTCCACATAAATGGAAGTGCATAATGAATATAGTTACTTTCTGCTGATTGCAAGTACAAAGACAATTTAAGACTTTTAGCCAATTTACTTTCCTCTCTAATTGAATACAATCCACTTTCCACACACATTTATTGGTTTTTAGAGATTTTCATGGATATCATAAAAAGGGTTTAAAGCTCTTTGTCATTGCAATCAGGTATTGACATGCATTGCTCTATACTAATAAGTGACAGCATTGATACTTGGCACCAGTTTGGGAAGAAACTGCGGCTATTTTGTAAACATTCATTATTTCACAAAACATAAGAACACTTCTCTCATACACAAAGCACTAATACAAAACATCACAATTAAAAATAATACTGGAGATATTGGTCACAGAATGAAAATTTCCTTTCCTTTGACATACCAGCAGTTTAGTGCTACAGGCCATTCAAGACACCACAATAATTAGAAAATGGTTTTTTACTTGGCAGGATAATTTTAAAGAATCACATTTCTGGGCATAAATAGTCATGAAAGATGAAATTTTATTCCTATTTTGAATTACTTGATGATTTGATTAACTCAGAGTGAAATGAGGCCTTTTACTTATAAACTCTCCAAAATTATGTATTAGAGAAATAGTTAATTCCCAAGATAATTACCATTCATAAAATAATGATGAAATATAGATAACTTTTTACTTGATTAAAAATCAGCAAAGTATGAAGTTTGAATGTTGTTATCTATTCCTTAAATACCATAGAGATATTTTTGGGTAATTTCCAAAAATTGTGACTTAGGTAGGTCACATCAAAGTTTTTCAAGTTGATTGATGAAAATATTGCTCCTCAAAAACTATAAGTATTTTACAGTCACTATATCAGTAACCATTGATTTTATGAAAATGGAGTCCAATTAAATGAAATATGAAATAAATTGTTACAATAAACAAAACTACGTAAAACAAACTACATACAAAATTATTACTGTTAAAAAGAAATATTAGACAATTGGGTTATAAATGCATAAAAAGTTTTTCCACTCCTCTTTCGGAATAACATATGCACTAAAACTCTTCTTGCCATCCTAATTGTTTAGCCACCTTTGACATTCACTCATTCACATCGATTTAATTTGTCAAGATTTGTTGGCACTCACTCTCTTCAGATACTTTCCAATGTCTTAGTTTTTTAAAGTAGAACAAAAGTATAAAAAAATGATTAAGTTTCATTCACACACTTCAACAATTGGCTCACATTTTTGGCATAGAAAAAATGATTGGATGCATAGAACTGTCTTAAATTGAGCAGGGCTATAGTCAGAGAAAGTCTGTATGAAGCAGTATTTGCAACACATTTGAGCTAATTTCCCATTCCATCATACAGATCTAAACTCTAAGATGTGGCAAACACCAGTTCAGAAATATTTGAAACAAAACTGTTTCTTATTCATATTCTCAGCTAATTCTTTATGATGACTTTTCCACATATGAGAAATTTTAAAAAATGCAGTGCGTTTAGGATATTCCATGTGCAGAAAATATAATGACTTTGCTGTTGTCAATACCACCAATATCTCTGTAGTGTAGATAATATTATTAATATATTAATTGTTACTCTATCAACATTTCTAAATTAATTTTAACTAATTGTGAATAATTCACTCATAATAATTCTCAACTATAATTGAATTATATTCATCTCTATTATGGCATTTTGGAGTTTTGTTTAATATCCAGCTATGTCCAACACTATTAGTAGAGAAATAAAAAAATCTTTCTTATTTCCTCTTATACTTTCATAAAAATTTTTAAGCATTTCACAGAATTGAAATGCAAACAACTCTTATGTTGTCCATCCATAACTTCACATTCTTGATTTTTCACATGAAACATTCACTCAGTATCTCTGGAAAAATTAGTTGGTATTGTAACAGTTCTGTCGAGTTATTTTGAAAAATTGTTCATCCACACACTTTTAGAAACAGGGAATAAAAACACACATACACAGTGGCTTCAAATATATTTTCACAGCTATTCCTTTTTGGTCTTCTTGTTGACTTGTTCAGTTTTCCTTTCCTAGGTTATTATCTAAAGAAGCACATATCATAATAGTATATAAATGTACTGCAAATAGTGTGAAAACATAGAGGATGTTTTGTGGCAGAACAACCAGTAATTACTGAAGAAATTACTGATAATTTAAATATATCTGAATAATAAAGTAAATAGTAACTGAAAGATCTATCTGAATGAATATCTTAGCAAGTTTGATGTTTTTGTATAAGTAATCCAAGAGACATATATCTAATATTTCAGTTATTTTCAATAATATAGTTAACATCTAAAATATAATATGAAAAGTCCATTTTGAGATATTTAAAGAACTCATAGAATTCTTTAATTTAATGAATGGTAAAATGATATTTTTAATTCAGATATTTAATATTATTTCAAATGATTTTAATTTATTGTTTTAGGTAATATTCCTAGATGATATAGAATAAAAAATTAAATCTTAGGAAGTAAGTGTTACTTTACAAGCCAATCAACCAGTTAAGGGTCTCAGATGTTTACATATTTTAATAGGTATCTTCTTTCTCATAAGTGAGTGAAGATAGGACTTATTTTTAAGTATATGATTACTGTAGATGGTATCCTATTAATACGCAGAAGAGCTTCTGCCTTTGTGGTCTTTTTTATGCTCTGTAAGGATTGTTCTCCTATTTTCAACCTGAAAACGGTGCATAAAGACTTATACTTCTTACTTAAGACTTCTCATACTAAATAAAACTCTTCATTTATATATTGCTGTCTGAATAGGTTAACTTTTGGAAAAAAATAAGAGACATATCTCTGAATAATATGATTACCTAAAAGAACTTGACCAAGCCATTCTGGTGAGTATCTTTTTCATCAAAGCGATATAACGAATAATCCAATAAAGCAGCTGAACCTCATTGGTTGTATGTATAGGAATAAAGATTGTTTTCGTAATTTCTAAAAAATGAATTCCGAGCTGAGAAAAAATACGATTATAGAAAAAGCTATTGTTGCCAGTGAGGTGAGAAGATAGGATAAAATAATTTTAAATTCAGGAACAGTTTACCACAGCCAGTCTTAATAGCATGTGTTTCCTATTTGGACAGGTCTCACTCTGCCGAGAATATAAAGATAACAAGTATCTCTCTACATGATTTCTTCAGTCTCGTTCGAAAGGAATTTGAAGCTGGGAAAAAATGTATGGATTCTTCCATGTAGACGATGGAAAAAATCACAGTGATCTTTGACGCGAATGTGTATGTGTGCTTCACTGCGCTTTGAGCAAACGATCTGGTAGAGACAGTCGAAAGAGGATAGATACGAGACGCGCTGACCCTCTGGAGAAAGAGGCTCAGACGGTCGTTTCCCTGTCCACGTGGATGTACTCGACAGACTGTGAGGCGTGGCGTCAGGATGGTGCCCCTATGAGAAGCTCTTCCGTGGGTGCCCTCCTCCTCCCCTTCTTCTCCAGCCCCTTTCCGCCACCCTTCCTCCTCCTGCGCCTCCTCCACAGCAGCACGCACGGCAGCGCGGCGGCGCAGGCCACTCCTGCAGACGCCACGATGGTTATCAACAGCACCACTGCTAGAGCCGCCGGGGCTCCGATGGTGGCGGGTAGGGAGGGGGGCAGGAGCGAGAGGAGGGCCCCCAGGAATGGGTGGTCCCTTTTGAGATCCTGGAGGGCCCTGTCTGGGCAGTCCGCCTCGTCTCTGCCGCTGGGACAGTTCCTCACTCCGTCGCACCAGAGGGACGGGGAGATGCAGGCGTCCAGTTCCGGACACCGGTAGCGCCCGCAACCTCCCTGCAGCTCCGGGCTTCCGTCTTGCCTCTGGTATTGCCTGTGTTGTTGGTGGAGGTTCTCGAAGCTGGTGTTGTGTGTGGGGTCGTCGTATCGGAGTAGGAGAAGAGGGGAAGTCCTGGGTCTCGAGATCTGGAGGTAGCTGAAGGCGTGCCTTGATGGCTCCTTGATGAGGGGACGGAGGAGGAGGGTTGGGGGAGGAGGAGGAGGTGGGGGATCCAGGAGGTAGTGCCGCCGGAGGAGGATGAGCCTCAGCAGACGGGCAGAAGCTGGAGGGTAAGGGGTGGTGTAGCCGAGGGTGGTGGTGGAAGGGAGAAGGGTGGTAGGTGTGATGAGGGGGTGCGAAGGTGTGGTTAAGAACCAATCTTCGCTGAAGATGTGGATGGCTGCATGGCGAGTGTTTGGGGCTGATGGGCAGATGACGCGAAGAAGTCTGAAGGAAAGAAGATGGTGTTAAAAGATTTATTTGTTTGGACTCACATATGAAAAATTTTGTAGATATTCTTGAATAATGGTTAATTTGAACGCCATACATCACAGAGTACCATTCATATGAATTCAGCTTCTTTTTAACTTTAGAACGGAAGTTAACGACATACTATTTTGCATATAATTTATTGGGTACATTTTCTTGAAATATGATGCTATGACACCTAAACAGTTTCCTCAGCGGAAATGTAGCATAAATTGAATTTCGATATTAGCAAAAGCATCAACATAAAAGATTAGTATTGTCAAGCTAGATACAATATCTTGAGTATAAATATACAAATAAGATGTTTTTGAGTTAATCAGAGTGTGTATAAAGCGCTGTCTTTATGTTTACCAAATTAAGAGAAATATGAAGCCTAAAGCTATCCTTTAAGTCCTTTCAGATTTAAGTCCTTCCATTTTCATTATGTGTCATCAAAAACACAGATGAAGGTTTGATGATCGACCTAACCAACAAAGAAGTTAATTTCTCTATTCTGATCTCTCATGTTAACTAATGAGATTAGTAGCTCCAACTAGATTCCAGTTAAGTCATTGTAAAACAGTAATAAATATCAGTCTCAAGGCAAGACGTTTAATTCTTACTAGATAACCACCATGTCTTCAGGACATCAAAGAGAAAAAAAATCATAAGCATCCATAATTTTTTAAAATAGTATTTTTTAATACTCGAAAACATCGTATCAATATCAGAGTAAGTTATGCTCTAGTATTCCTTTCTGAATAAGTTTGAAAAATTCATTCTGAAGGTTAATGAAAGATATCCAGTTCAGAAAATAAAATCAAACTTGTACATGAATTCAAAAGTTTTCATACGAAATTCATTCATGTACAAAATAGTAATCTAAATCAAAATAGAAGAGTAAATTATCAAAAGTATGAGAAACGCAGCTCAATCGAGTGTTATTTGCATGTTAAGAACGCAATGTTTATGACGAACTAGCTTATTAGTATATTCATAAAGATCGAGCGCACGCTGTCGAGATTTCGATTAATCAAAGCCATGACGTTCGCAACGCCTAAAATCGGAATGTTTTATCAGCCAATATTAAGTCGAGCACCTGCTGCTGAAGGGGAAATTGCGGCAGAGGAAGGAACATGTCGAACGGAAGATTAATTGTCCAGTTTTTGTTGTGTTTGCGGAACCGTAAGATTAAATTCATACATCATTGCCTACCCTTTGATAATGTTTAGGGGCTTATAAAAAATATGACTTTTTTCATCGGCTTAGGAGATTTTTTATGGATGATTAACAAAAACCGTGAAAATCACATGAAAGAACAGTTTTATTAGCTATAAAATCTGGTTAATATAATGCTTCGCGACTTAATTACGAAAAAGTCAAGAATCTAATAAAGCACTACTACTAACCATCAATCATTAAATCCTAAAATTTATAAAACACATTCATATGAGAATATATCGTAAAATACGTATGGCATTGTGTGTATAATACAGCATTTATGACATATAAGCGAACAGTAAGTTAAAATCCATGCTATGACTTATTAATTTGGAAAACGTTAAATTGGACCGAGATATTATATCATAAATCATACTCATCTTTCGTAGTCAAATTAAATTCAGGTGATAAGTATTGAATTTTGTTTCCCTCCTTTGACTGCTGAAATTTACTCGAATAATTCAGTTAAGGAAAATAAAAATTGGCAATACGTACTATGTAATAGTAATTAATGCGATATTTAAACCTTGTTATACGTCTTCGTTTATGATTATTAAGATAATCATAAATAAGATAATGACTATTATCAATATTATAAATATACATTTTTATAATCAAATATTTACAAATGAATTAACGGTATTCGTTCTTGAACCTAAAATTTCATCCAAATCAATTTACTACAAAATATTCACATTTTGAAATTACCTTAATATATAAATTCCTAACGTTTACACGTACAGAACTTTTAATTGAAAGCACCTCAATGTCATATTTTGACTTTAACCTAGAAGCTAGAATTATGAGTATCTGGCACGTGAATTCTAAGAAATTTGATGAAATTCCTATATTAAAAATCTTACCTCGGTGGCTGTCCCGTGTAAACCAACAGCCTGTTTTTCGTCGGACACCTTCCGACGCTAGACGAAGAGGAAGATGATGAGGACCCACTGCCTCCGGGTGGCGCTTGCGAAGAAGTCGTCGCCGTGGGCGTGACGACCGGCCTCAGCGGCATGAAACTTCCCCACGTCATCATGAAAAGACTCCTCTGAGGTTGCGCCTCCAGCAGCCAAGGGAATCCGTCACAGGGCTCGTTCTTCTTCCTTCTTGGTTGCAGGTACACTTCGCCACCAGAACCTCTAAGCCTGTGGGTCTCCGGACAGGCGTTGACGGACATAGCCGCACCTCCCTTCTGGGGAACCGTGACGTACGACGCGTGAAAGGAGAAGTGGTTGAAATCTTCCCACTGGGCCATCTTGGAGACTAGGAAGTGCAACTCCAGCACGTGGGTGGTGGACGTGACGGTGATGGGACCTGAGGAGTAGTCTTTCTCCTCGTGCGCTGAGGGATCCTCCTTGGACTTGTCCGGAGGGACGGTGGTGGTCGTCGGGGCGTGAGTGGTGCTAGTCGGAGGTGTAGCGGAGGGCATTGCGGTGCTACCGTGGACTTCGGCTCCTGGTACGCTGACGTTGGAGCAGAAGCAGGCGAAGGGTAGTCGGGTGTCGTCCCAAGGGACTTCCCACACTCTAAGTTCCGCGAGGCGAGGGGGAGGAGGTTGAAACTGGGCTAGTGGATGTACCGGAGGCGGAGGGGCATACCGACACGTGGGGAGGCCGGTGTGGGGGTCCGAGCCGGTGACACAGGAAGCCGTATCGATATGAGAGGCATCCTGGAATTTAAGGAACGAAATTTAGTCTTAAAGGGAGATGTGTCCATTGAACCATATATCAGCTACCCATCTTTAAAAGGATTATGGTTTGATGAAAGATTGCATTTTCATTTAGTCACATTATTATTTTATTAACCATCTCTTAATAATTAAGATTTATAAGGTTATATAAGATTATAATAAGTCGTTTGATAGATCAAAGATTTATCGATCCTTGGTAAATCAAAACCAAGTTTTAAAATAAGGTCTTGTTTAAGTGAAATATATTTAAAATGACAGTCAACGTTGACTGTCATCAACGAGAATTTGAAAGGAAGAAGAATAAAAGATTCAAGAAATTAAACTTTATACTCGTTATCGCATTTTTAATGGAAATTACTACTTTGAGTGCATGCGAGATAAAATTAACCACAAATTAAATTAATATAAATAACATCAATCTAAAATATATATTTCAAAACACATACAAAGCCTAGAGAAGCAATTTTATAGAACTTATTTTGCAACCTGAATTTATACTCTGTATATGTATTTGTACCTTAATACACATTACACCTTTTTCAGTGTAATTTTAAAAAACTGCATTCGATCAAATCTCGTAATTAATCTCTCTAGGTTAATTCCCAGTTTTCCATACATTCATATAATTATTATTAGTTAAAGAGTGGCGCTAACTTTAAAAACTTTTTCTTGTGCAGATTTTCTAGTTCTTTAATTTTACACTTAAGAAAATTATTCTCAGTTGCTATGGCAGGAAAGAAGAAGCGGAAACACCTCACGGTGCTTCGATTTTGCATCTCTATGGAGGTCAAAACATCTTGAATTTTCTCGCGTAGACGTGCTTTCCTTCTGAAGAGCGTGTTTGGGCTGATGTTGGTTTCGCAGCAGATGCCTCTGACAATGAACGTCTCCAATGCGCATTTAGAAATACTGCCCTCACTTCTCAAATGCTCTTCAACTCTCACATTGACTACATTGTCGCGACAACTTGAGATCAGCATAACGCTACTTCAAAATGTAGCTGCGTATTGTGGTTTAAAATAGTGTTTTGCATAAGCGGAAATTTTCCTCCATAACTGATCATGCAAGATTTTCAAATTAGAAATATGGGATGGAAACATTTTATTTTTATTGATTAATGTCAAGAAGCATTTAGTTGTTTGGAAAATATCCAAGAAAGTTAGTTTAACATCTTAGTTCCAGTAGTATTTTAGAGTAGTATTCCTAATGTGAATCATGATTGAATAGTTTAAGAAGCTTTTTAAAAGAGATCTTAGTTCAAATTTCATGACAACTAACGATATTTTTACAGAATCTTTACTCGGCTGGAAACAGTTTAATTATTAACAGAGGATATTAATTTAATTAACTTCGGAATAGTAGATCATTTAAATATAAATTTTATATATAATATAAATATATAATTTTATAAAATTTAAGATTAAAATTTAAACATAATTCAAGATTGTATACCGAACTTTTTCTTCAATTTAAGATATACTTATTCCAAGTTCAAAATGTATTTATACTCTCTTAAACTTGACATCGCCTTATTAAAAAAATCGAGATGTTTAAAACGAATATTAATCTCTAAACCGTGTTTACAAAGACTACAGGTTAAACCGTACACCAACGGAAAATTAACCTTTATCGCTCGTAATTAAAGTTTTCGAGCGCTAAAGTACACATTTCCTAACGCTTGTGCAAACTCTGGTCGATCCCAAACCAGATTAAACTGTCTAGGCGGAGGAACCCTTATTCGGGGAACGTAAAGCTTTCGTTTTCACACAGTTCCTATCGCCACACCCTCCTCTTCGGCAAATGTTTCTCCGCCTTTATGCAGATGCGGCGCTAACCTCGAGTATACTGGAGGCTCCGCCGAAGGTGGCGTTGTGTATCGTCAGCCGTATCCTTTGACCCGGCCTGGCTTCGATCCTGTACACACAAGACAACGACTCGGCCCCTCCTCTGCCGTACAGGAACACGTTCTTGGGCGAGGGGAGGTGCGCCGTGGTGCGGGAGCGGATTAGACGGTGACAGCCGCTCCCAGGGCCCTTTTGGGTCTCCTTCTCCGCCTTCGGAGTCCACGCCCCCGAAAGGAAAGCGCCCGGAAAGAGCGGAGAGCTACCGTAACCTCTGCAAAAGAAAAGAGAAGGAAATGAGTAACGGCGATGACGAGCCATTGTCCTACGGCGAGCGCTCGTTGAAGGACTCGTTGTAATTGAATGGGGAACGTGTTTGGATCGAAACGTCTGAGATCTTACGAGAAAGTGGGATTCGTTGATCCGCGAGTGAGGTTATTCGCGTGAGGATATGAGTTCAATTCATGCGATGGCCTTTACGGAGAGGATTGTATTTTGTATGAGCGTGTTAGGATACAGAAATGTGATAATTTTTTAACTCGTAAAAAGGACTTCCGGGTTTCACAAACTAACCTGGTTGGAAACAAGAGAGTTCTTTTTAACATGTTATCCACCAGGAAAGCCTATAATATTTTCAATTATCATCTTTAAAGTCATGATTTAGGTTTCATAAAATTTTCGTATCGTAAGATTGAATCTAAATCTATCTAGATTAAATATATTTTATGAAATAACGGGTAATTCATGAACACCAAACATAATAATCTATCTGAAGTGTTTCCTCAAGTTTATATGAAAGTTGATCCAAATAAATTTAGAATATAACCAGCAGAAATAGACATTAAAGTTATGAGCACGCGTTATCAGGATTTTTTTAGAAGTACATCTACGCTTTAAAGTAACAAATTCGATAAAATAAGCTCGATTTACTTGGAAAATACAAAATTCTGTCTCTGTGTCTACGTTTACTGAATCCTAATTTATTCGCTAAAAACTTTTTGAGCGTAGATTGAAACTCTTTTTCTTTAAAAAACTCTTTCATTAAAACTAGATCTTCCAACTCAAACTAAAGTAAGACGGAGTTGAATGAGATGGAACCAAGAAACGTCCTTTTCCACAGTGAAAGTGAAAATTTTCTCTGGAAGTAAAAGTAATTCGGGTGAATTTTTAATCAAATGAGAAAAAGAAAATCTAACCGAATATAAGTTATATAATTTAACCGAATATGAATTATATAATTAAACCTAATACAAGTAATATATGATCAGTTACGATTCATGAATGTTTCGATCGAATAATTTAACAATTGTAAGCTCTGCGATCGGGTAATGAAAACATTATACGTCTCCAAAACGGATTAATCAATGCCCTCTTAAAACTTTCCCTCCGTAAATCGGAGTTTCTCCGTAAGAAAACACTTTCATTTAACTAAATCTTCCTCGTCCAAAGTAAAAGTAAGTTGGACGCGATAAAATCAAGTTCCGTCCACTTCCATCGCGTGGAAGTGAAAGATTTCTTTGTAAGAAGGGAGAAAGACGTGTGGTGTGGGTAAACGCAGTGGCTTAAGACACCTTCGGCCTCTTTCGCTTCATAATCATAATCCAGTGGTCTCCGGATAAAACCTGAAGCTCCTTAGAAGTCTGAAGGTGTTCCGCGAATGATAGCTCCTTTTAAGCTGAATTCATGAAGCGGTAGGGATGAAATAAGGCCATCTTAAGGATTCATGAAGTTTGGAAACCACCGTTATGACCTAATGGTCCTAAAGACTTAATGTCGTCCTACGAACCTTCCCGGCCAATTACTTCCATTACCCGTATCCTTAGAGCACACTTGAGAGGAAACTGATTTAGTACGCCCCTTAATGTTCCACAAGAGTGCTTTGTGGTGATCTGGAGAAGAGATAGAAGCCTTTCATTTCTTCGCTCCTCTGCCCATTTCGTTAATCTCATAAATTGGTGTGTTCGAGGCGTATGAAATGATAACCCCCGGACGATGTTATGCCCATCAATGAATAGTTTTAAAGGAGAGATCGTCTGGATTTTGACGTGGTTCTTAAAGTCAACGGTTATCTACAGATCCATCATCCAAAACAATCAAGACATCCATATTAAAATGTTGCATAATTCGATTTCTCGTAAAACTTGTAATAATGTATATTATAGTAGATTTTAAAGATTGTGACTTAATGATATCGGAACATCAAAAATCAAGTTCTATATGAATGAATTTTCTATAAAATATTCTATAATTTTCTATAAATTGCATTATTTACTATAAATTGTTTAATTTTCCAAAAACTTATTTAATTTTCTATAAGAATCGAGTTTCCCCACTCATAGATGATTGAATTGCTAAGTGACTCTGATTAGAAAAAGCGTTAAATTTTAAAGTATATTCAAAGAAAATGTTTTCTAAATTTGCGAAATATAATAAATCATATTTTTCCAGAAAATATTGGCTGGAATGATATTATTCATAACCAAACTTCAGCTGATTTAAATTATCAATGCTATGGAATTTAAAACATATCACTGGAATAATTTAATTGTATCTGTAATTCAACCCCTTTAAGATCCACTCATTCAACATGCAGACCAGTAAATAAAAATAATCATCCCGTAAATGAAAAAAAATTTCATTCATTGGTTCCCGACACTCGCATCTATCTTTTCACCGCATTATTTCAGTATCATTCAACGACAGAAAGTGCAACCATAGTGATTGAGTGCGTAAGTATTGATCATTCTTAAGGAATCTGCCTCACCTTTCCCCAGTGGCGGGGCTCGGTTGTCTTCCAATCTTCCCTCCGCTGATTGCATCGTTTCCAATGTATTCCATGGGCTCTCCTGGAAGCCTCGTGTCCACGAATTCGTACCGCAGGCGGAAGGAGGCTGGGCTGAGAGCGGTTGCTATCCTCGTGAGTCTTGAGATGGACAATGTAGACCCACTGGACACGTACGACTCCGTCTTTGTATCGCAAGGCCTCGTCAAACGGGTGGAGTTTCTGAGGGAGGCATGGGCACACAGCCTTAGGGGTGGAGCGGCGATAAGGGGCATCGGGGGTGGGGCTGGAGGCGCCTGGGGCGGGGGTGGGATGCCTCCGCGTGAGCCGTAGACGATGGTGCCGTAGTGACGAGATGATGAAGACAATGGTCCAGTGTTGGCAGAAGATGCTCTCACGTTACCGTAAGAACCGGTTCCTGGATCGGCTGAGGAGCAAAGAAGGAAAGGTTTAAGTTCCTTAAAAAGGTTAAGATTTTTAATGATTAGAGAGGATTGAATTCTTCTCATAGATCGATTTGAAAAATCAAGGCTTAAGCTATGAAATAGAATGTATAGAAATGAAGTAGTGAACTGTGTATCCATGTCTTGGATTAGACTTTTTACGTACTCACCAATTACTGTTTTCTTAAAGACAAGAACAATAAGTAAAAGTGTTCTAAAATAAGAATATTAGACATAAATAGTTAATATACGTGATTTTTATGACATAATAGTTAAGATAAATAGATTTGTTTACTTATAATAAATAATATCTGTTCTACAAATATTTATAGTTCCTATGATGTACAGAAGTTTTTATTTTGGAAATATTTCACAATACGAAAATTAACGGAGTTTCTGTGATATTTCAGTCTATTAACTTTTTGAAAAGGAATGGACGTTTGATTGTTATTGTGAAATTTCAGTCTATTATCTTTAAAAGTAATCAACTGCTAAGAATTGATCGTTACGTTTCTCGTGGTTCTTCGTACGTGATTTCCACGAAGTTTCGACTGTTAGTAATCCATAACCCGAAATAGTGAAAGCGTGTTTCCATGGCATATTAATCTCTATTATCAAGAGGTCCTATAAATTATTAATGACACGGAAAGGAGATTGATCGATGTACTGAATGAACGCACTCTGCTGTCAATTAAGGCTTCGACGTGCATAAAATAATTCGATTATTCACGAAAGTGAATTCATTAAAATAGAGCATGATTTATAAAGACTGAACGCGACTAATTTAATCGTACGTTATTTAATTTAAAATTTAATATTTGATAACGGAATAATGAATCGGGGGCGGAGGAGAGTACATTTTATATTTAATGAAATGGGATGGAATTGTTAATGATCGAGACATTTACATCCTTCGGAATTTTCGATGTTTTAATAACGAGAAAAAAATTGAAAGTAAATAAATTCATCTTGAAATTTAATAGGCTTCATTAACGAATGAATCCTGCTGGTGTTCTCTTAATAAAGGTAATTAATTTGGAGTTTTCAGAGGTTGGATTGTCTTTTTGATTTTGAATCTATTTTAAACTTTTTACGTGATGTATTTTTATTCTCGTGATATAAATTTTAGTTCTGAAATTACGATTTCTGCAATATTCTTCATAAGCATTATATCAATTTTCGTTTCAAAATTTTTCATTTTATATTAATTTAATTTATTCATTTTAAACTTTGTTAAGATATTTAGTCTTTTCAGTTGGGAGGAAGGATTTGTTTAACTGCCTTAATAAAACAAGCTCTATTTGAATATCAGTGCTAAATTTGTAATTAACTTCAGAAGATAATTAAGTATGTGTACATAAAAAGATATTACAAGCCCCACATTGGTTGGAAAATACATATTTTCAAATACGTATTGTGTCCTAAATATAGAAGGCTTTCTCCCCTTTAAAATTCCTCGTTTAAAATCAACCTTATTCACAACTTAATTGAATCCTTTTAAATAACGTAATTAAGAATGATTTCTGAATGGCCACTCAAGTGTAACTTGTAGTGACTACTTCAACTTAAATCTCTTTACTTGTCCACCTCTTCCGGGAGTCAACGATTGTTTTGTCCCCACCACAGGAACCGATTCCAATTTGCCAAATGAAGTTTATTGGTTCGGAGTGCACTTCTAACGGACCGTTTCGTTCCGCGAATGCAGACGTTGGGGACTTTGGTGGGGTCGAAGGTAAACTCTTCCAAAGGTCGATCCAATGGATTGCTAAGGCCACACGAGTGGCCACAGAGTTTCTTTCGTAAGCGGTGGGAGAAGCAAAGGTTTAATGGATTTGCAACAACAATGCCCACGGCTGCTCCCCTAGCTGTATCCTGTGTCTGAGCATTTGAGCGTGTAATTGCGAATGCAGACGGGACAAATTCTCCGAATAAAACGGCAATTATCTCACCGAAGAAGGCGAAGTAAATTAGAACACCGTGTGCTCGGGAACTTCTGAAAGATTGCGAATTAATTTTGCTCCATTTCGTTCGTTGCCTGGGTAATTGATTCAAGAAATCCAAACCGTTGGAAACGAGAAAGTTTAATGAGATTATTTAGAAGAGTTTGAGAAAGAAAGGTCGAGTGCATAGCAACTGAAAGCAGCAAAGTGTTTATCCGAACGATAAAGTGCGCTCTGGTTGAGCAAATTTAATTTTTGTACTTTTTTGTATTTGTTTAGATGAATTCGGAATGGGTTTCAATTTCATTCACGAACTATTCACGAACGAAAAATCATAAGATCTAGTTTGCTATCTCTGAGATTATTGCCTTAAGAAAGAGTATATATAGGAAACACATTCCACTACACTCAAGGTAATATTAAGGTATAAATTAACATTTGTATCACTATTATATGAATTAAAGAGATGTAATATAATGATAGGCATTATTGTATCATAGAATTTTGTTATTTTATAATAAAGTTTGAATTTACGAAATCATTAGAATGAAATTTAGCTCTAACAGACGGTATTAGTATAATTACAACTGATAACCATTTAAATGAAAAAATTAATGAACAAATGAGAAAAGAATGAGGTTAAACAACTTCCTGCAAATGAATGAAATTTGTAAGACTTTGGAAATTGGTCATTTCAGATACTTCAGATAGATATTCACATGTATTAGAAACCAATAATTTTTATAAAAATAACGAACCTTAATGGAATAAACTAGTTTTTTATTGTGTGAATATAAACGAATCTAAAAATTAAAACAGTTCGTGAAAGAATTAGTTTTTTTTAGTTCCACTTGAAGACTCAAGGGATAAGTAATGGCCCTAGGACTTGATTCTAGATCGAAATTTATGCAATTAATAAATTTTTAAATTCTACCTCATATGTTGCATTAATGAATCAAAAACTATACATATTTTAATTTCTAGAGACTAATCCCAGAAGGATGTAACATGAAATGATAACAGTTACTTAAATCTGTATGATTTTAACCAAAAATAAGCGACACATTTTAAAACTGACTTTAGGAACAATAAATAGGACTAGAACTCCATTTAGTTGGACATTGTTACAGAAGAAACGTTCCTCTATTTTCCCTCTACGAAGAAACTTTATCAAGCGACAAAATAGAATTATTCCTTCGTCATGTTCAGACGCCGTTGAATTTCTCAAACCCAATCTGTCCGTGGGTAAACAAAGGGATAACGTCATTAGCCCTAAAATTTCGACTTTGGAGAATCCTTCCAATTTGAGTTAATTTCCGCGACTCAGAGGGGTTAAGGACTTTCCCATTTACGTCTCACGAACTCCCCTCTTTTGTGATGTAGGATACTAAAAACATCATGTGTGGCAGACAGTTGCATCATAAATTTCACTTTTTTATTGTACCGAACATTACTTTCACGAATAGATCTCAAACGGAAACCATACAGGATTGTGAAATGGTTAGTAGGTAATAATCAACGGCATAATTAACAGTAGATGATTTTCTATTTGTATGACCATTTTGGTTCTCTTACTATTAAATGATTTGGCGAAATAATAATCGCCGAGAGAATACTAAGCAATACAAATCGCGGATTTTTTTCCCGATTAGATATAATCAATTGAAATGATAAAAAAATAAAAATAAATAAATAAAAAAATATAGGAAAACATAAAACAGCATTTCTCTTATACTTTTAATTCAATAATAGTTCATTGAGAAGCTCAAAAGCATTTTACTCATTGATTCGTATTATAGTGTTTGAATATTTATTATATATGCACTAACAACAAAAGTACGTTAATGTTAAACTAGATACATATTTCACTACGTTATTGCTCTAGCATACTAACTGATTGTTTATTAATTTATTTCGCCATTTGTAATAAATTT
The DNA here is from genome assembly GCA_020796165.1 of Pantala flavescens. Taxonomy (NCBI): domain Eukaryota; kingdom Metazoa; phylum Arthropoda; class Insecta; order Odonata; family Libellulidae; genus Pantala; species Pantala flavescens. Next base: position 18,634,175 of record CM036879.1, on the reverse strand, counting down.
ACCAAAATATGTATATGTATTATTATAATCACCAAAATAAAACATCAATAGTTTAATATCCTTTGGCTAATTTGTTGCGATATCATATAAACTTCTTCAATATAACCAACAACATTAATTTGATACGACACAACATGTACAACAAACACTTCCACATATTTAATCTATTGAGGTTCACGAGATTCTATGATTGAGCGGAAGTAATTTCGCTTTCATTACGTAATAAACCCAACTCACCGTACGGCGTATCGGCCGCCGTTCCTCTGGTCTGCGCCGGACCCGTTCGCACCGTTCCGTACGTATGCGCGGGGTTGTCATCCTGCATCGGCTGTTGCTGTTGTCTTCTGGGCTGGGAGTCCGCGTATAGGGAAGGGGGCGAATTGAGCGGGTATGAGGAAGAAGCAGGTGATACAGCACCAGAAGGAGGAGGTCTACCGGAGCAATGCTCTTGAATGAGACGAGATCCGTCCCACAGCTGGAGGCGGGTTGTGCACTCTGCAATATTTTCGCTCTCCGTAGTCTTCCTGTGAGATTAAATCGAGAGACGGCAATTGAGTGGAGCTTCTTTGAGTGCATGACTATCTGCTAAAGTAACAAGACTTGTTTGTCTTCCTCCTCTCGGATGTCAGCCAATAAGGAAGGGTGTACTATAGTTTGGCTTATTCTGAAGCTTACTGTTTACTATGAAGCGATGTTCGAGGTACACAAATTAACTTAATGCTAGATTTATTTCTACCAAAACATTGTCAGTTATTAAATCGTATTTAATTTATTTGTGTGAAACCATGATGAAATGTACACTATCAAGACTAAAAGAACACATTGTTCGAAGAGTGTAGATAGATAATGAGAATTTTGAAGTTGACTTAAAGAGAATTCTGCTCAACTTACAACTTCATTTCGAAACTTCGTTTGTGAATTAATTTTGAAAAGACAATCATAGATTGAAATAGAAATTATATTCTTCTTCTTCCATTAATTGCCATCCCTTCTTTTTCTTCTTTAATTTCAACGCTATCAAGGTCTCCATTTAAATATATTTTGCTTCATGACATTCAGCGCAAAAAGGAGTTCCGTCATAAACATCACTACATATTCAATCGATTAATAGATAAACATCTTGTATTAAGTTTTAACTATGTCAAAAGAATTCATTTGTCTTAGAAAAAGAATAGAGTTTTGAAAAGAAATGATACCCAGAAAAAGAATAATACGCAACAAATTTAGAAGAACATGTGAATAACCAACTAATAATTTTCTTAAAAATAAAAGGTTGAGATTTATCTAAAATAATTTCAATAAAAGTAAATATTGTTTAATATAGTGGTAACAAATATCGGATGGTTAAACCAATTAGAGCTTTTTAAGTCCACGTAGTCATCCACCTCTACTGGAAAACACCCACACCCCTCCTAATTTCGTAAACTACAGGCTTAATCGTCCAGTTACCAATTAAAAGTTATTCCATTCTATCTGATTGACTAGACCACAATATTAATTGGAATATCGATTTTTTCAGGCAGATTCAATGCACGATTCAAACATTTAATTTCGAAAACATACTCTGTTGCATTCTACATTTTATAATTTTCGGTATCAAAATTTATCGACATACAATTAAATTTGAATTTCTATCACATTTGAATTTTATTACTGCACACTTACTATCATACTCTTATTATTATACTGCTATTATTATACTCTTACTATTATACTCGTATTATTATGTATTTTTCAAATATTAAAGAACAAAATACGAATCACTTTGCGGAATTTTCATATTACATACCTTAATACCTCCTCTCCTATTTTAAAACTTGTTTTACATTGAAAATAACTCATATTTAGCGACTATCCATTGATTTTCAAGTAATTCATTTTCTATATCATTATAACATACGTATGTCCCACATCCATACGAAGTATCGAATTAAAGGTCACTTTCTCTAATTTCCAATGAATTTAGTTTCCATCCACTATTGACTTTTTCGAAATGATAAACCACGAATACAACCTTTAGGTTATTTTCATTTTTAGGATAAAAAATTTCGATGGTATTTATTGAAGTAGGACACACGCAATCTAATTTCAATAGCAAAGGCCTAGTTAGAGAAACTCAAAGTATTCATCGCGTATAATTCCCTTTTTAATTTTCAAATCCCACACGTGGAAAAGTGGCCAATCATATGAAAAAAGACCTTCTAGAAGAGCGAACTTTTTTAGAAGCTAGTTTTCACGGCAAAAATATCATCACGTGCATTTTAACATAGATTCCTTTCTTTTTTTTTAATGGATCATAAAATCGTAACTGGACGAAAATCCTCCTGCATGCTTAAAACTCCAACTTTGACCGTCGTCGGAACATCCTGCCCGTCTCGTTTATTATTTTATTTTCGAAACTAATTATTTTCGCTGCGCGCGTTCCATCTGCAACGATTTTCAGGAAAACGACCGTCCGCTTGTGATGGCAATCCATACCTATGTGCGGACGAAAAAACTGATTAAAATTCATAGGATTTGGGATCTTTCCGTCGGGGTCATACCGTCGATAATGCCGCATTCGACCTTTTGGATTTTTTCGTTGGGATCGTTATTCCAATCCTATCGAATCAATTCTAGAGGCCGCAACGGTGCTGTTAAATGTTAAAAATTCCTCCCTAAGAGAATCCGAGGATTATTTATACGACGTCATCGAGTTTAACGGCCGCTTCCGCCGGAAGTTGCTCCGCAGCGTCCGCGAAAATGGCGTCTTGGAGCGAAAAGTGGAACAGTTGAAACGCGATCAGCGATTCGAAAAGCCCGCGTTTTAATGCTAAACCCGCGATTTCGTAAAGTCTTTTGATGGCACCGAGATGCAACCTGGATTTTCCGTTCCCGTGGATCCCAATCGATGCATATGAATCGGTGATACGAAAAACAGCACGGTGACAATGCACAGAATGGGAAATCAATGGAACTATTGGAATAGAAAATGTGCAAATGACAGTTGATACAGAGGCCGAGCTCCGTCCATGATACGAATGCCCCTGCAGCTTCAACTATTTATCGGGCAGTAGAAGAAGCTTTTGATTAAAAAAAGAGACTGACGGGACCACTCAAAACTAAATGGAATTTCAAATTGGAACCCACTAGATCGGAAACATATCCCGCTTAATATTTTATCGATAAATACACTCCGGCTATTCGCTCGAAAGATGTAAAGGTCTGAAAAAAAATTGGCAAATCGCCTCGCATTACTAACTCATGGGTAGTATTTTCGGTCGAAATAAGACAAAATGTTAAAAATTTATTCTACGTCACATTTTGGCCAATTATTTAAAAAAATAGTGAAAGCTTAAAATTTACGAATTAATCGACGTGAATCGAAAACGTTGATTGAAATGATATTATATCACCTAAATTAAGAAGATTAAAGGGATGAATTATAAGTAGGATTTGGGCTATATTTATAAAAATTATAGATCGTAACGCATGTATGTCGATTCAATCTTTACTACTGCAAATCAAATTAGGTTGGTCAAATAACTTTCTTCTCTCGTAGTAAGCTGTTTTCCTTTCTAATTGAGAGTTGATTTTAAAAATTTCTATCGCAATTCAAATTGAGTGAAATAATTGAAGTTTATAAGTATAAGATGAAAGAGTGATAAAATTAATTGGAATGCCGTTCTAAACCTATAAAAAGCTCCAAATTATATTCAATAAAGTAAATGAATAATAATTGATGTATGAAATATAATTTTAATAAAACCGATAAAAGGCTTTATCAAAAATATGAATAATTTTTCGGAGATTGAATTTTTTACTGGCCATATTTTTCTTTAATATATGAGTATAATTACTTAAATTTATGATTAAGTACTACCGTGTTTTAAATGTGAAAGCATACTTACATGTAATTTTATATATACGCCAAGTAACGTAAATGAGACTACGATATGTGTAAAAAGAGATTTTTAGTATGAAATTATTCTTTTATATTAATCTTTAGATTCTTATTTTTAATGCAAAATTCTTGCGAATTATTTTTAAATCATTCAGCTACCGCTACATAGTCTTCGGTGCGATAATACATGAAATCAACGAAAAAGATAATAAATTTTAAGATCAATTTAATTCATGTGGATATCTTTAGATAATATTTATGATTTGCCTAAGCAACATTTATTTTCGTATATTTTATTGAAAAAACTTTTGTACGTAGGAAACTGAAAATATTATATTTTGAATACCTTTCAAAACATGTCTGTCCTTTATAAACTACCATAAATTTTACTTCTCTTAAGTATTTAAATTTTCTTTTCAGTAATAACTTTCACTCTTTGACTGCATAAAAAAACGAAAATCCCTTCGCTGAAAATTTTGCATTTTTTTTTATAATCAGCTTATATATACTTATACTTACTCCTACTCTCTATTCATTTCTGCATTGCTCACCAGAATACCCAGAGTGTGTCGTAAGGTAATTCTTTTTGTTAAGACTTGACAAAGTTTAACTTAACGAGAATTCTCTTGACAAAATTTGGATGAAAGTAGTCTTACTGCTAAACTATAGATTAAACACATTTTCGGAATACGTAACGGACTAGTTGTTATATAATTCCCTGTTATTTCGATTGATACGTGAGCGTGAAAAGTGGAGCAGATACTAGAACAAACAGATATCACAAATACATCATTTCCCCAAAAGATACTCAATAACAACAATTGATAAATTCCGAATTCCGTTGAAGATATACAAATGCCGAAGATGTCTGGTTATCTTCCATCTTGGAGAGTTCATGAGTTAAATCAATGCATTTTAGTATTTTATTTAAATTTAAGATTTTTCCATGATAGCTCACATAAATTAAAAAAACAATGAATTAAGATATCAATTTCGTCTTAAGAAATTAAATCGGAATATATTTTCATAGTTTAAGTGTTCTATAGGTAGTATATCTCTTATACACCTACTGAGTTCTCACTCAGCTCGACGAACCTGAAAGGAAGCAATATTCTCGAGACGAATTTTCCGTATCTTAGGTTTATAGATCCCAAGTATTTATCAATCTTTCTCAAAAACCCAACCGGGAGAAAGTACCTCCCGCATCAAATACACCAAGAAGAGACCAACCACGTCAAGACTTTCATCTCGTAGCGATCAAGAACGCAGCTTTTCCCCAGAATTACCCCTTGATTGACCCCAGACGTAACTCCGTCGGATATGATTGCTTTCCTCCCCCACAAACCCTAATCTAATTACATCCGGAAAGAGATTTCGCGCGGACCTTCTAATCTCCCCTAAGGAAAGGGGTTACGCCCTGAGAGAGATTTTCATTTCCCATCCCGGTTGCATGCGAATACTGACCTTGACCCCTGGGGCATAATGAACCGGGGCGAAGGCCTCGGGCTGTACGAGAGGAAGTATATCCACACAATATCCCCGTCCCTTCCGGAGAATTTGTACGTGCAGGTCGTGTTGGGCGGGAGGCTGTGCCTAGGGCTCCTCACGTAGCCCTGCCTCCCTCCGGCCCCCGGCCCCACTCTGCCCCCCGCCGCATGGACCCTTCCCCCGGTGCCCCGCCCTGCCGTGCCGCCCCCTTCCCACTCCCACGGTGACGCACTCACGGTGAATTCGCACCTGCAAAAGATAGAGAAAGGAGTTTTAAGCAAAAGAAACGCAGCGGTTTTACGTGTGGAGAGATGAATGCATGCAACGCGCTAACCCGAGTGTGGGATTTTAGCCTTTTTTTCTCTTCTCGGGGCAGAAAATCGCGCGGCGTTGGCAGTTTCCGTAATCTAGGAAAATGGAGGCGGGATTGGGGTGTGTGCGGGATGGAATTCGAAGGGCATATAAGATACGTGCTGCGGCGAAGGAAAAATGAAGGGAATTCCTTCGCTGAGTTCCTTTTATGGGGAGCAAAGATGTGTTCTCCGGGGGTTAATCGTCGATGGAAAGTGGTTCTGTACGCGATGAATGGAGTCAGTGTCGAGTCAAGTGGGGCTTCTCGCTTAAAGCTGACGTAGGACTCGTGTGATCTGCTTCGAATGCTTTTGACTTTAAATATCAAGTGGTACATTTCACTCGCTTACGATTGATACGTTGTGTAAAAAGCTTAAGGAATGTAAAAAGCTTATTACAGAACACAGAAATAGGGATCTACAGAAATAGCTTATGTGCTAAAAAATTAATAAAAATGTTTCGTTGTAAATATAAGATTAAGTATGGCAGTAGAAAATAACCCACTTTTATAGACTTTGAATTCGAAACTTTAACTTCAAAAACTTTAACACCGGTATCAGACCAGTTTTTTCAGTTCTGAACGTGTTTGGAGAAGTATCTGTCCTATTGAATATCATGCACATATATTCTGGCACTGATTTTGATACAATTATAGTAAATATGTTATAGGTATTTTAAATAAATGTACTATATTCTTAAAAGAATGGTGCTTAAATGAAAACAATTTCATCCTTTTTTTAAATCAATCAAGCAAATAATCCACGGTTTTTTTACCATAAAATAATGTAATAATAAAAAATTATCTAATTCATTAGAGAGGCGCAGATGGAGAGTAAGAGGAAGAACTGAAACATCAAGATCATACTATGTTAAAAGTCAATGATTGGAGAAAAATTACCTGTTTATTTATTTATGATAAATTAAAGTATGTGCCAAACTATAAAATGGTAGGTGTGCTTACATTCAAATATAATTCTAATTAATTCAAATTCCCAGTGAAATGTTCTAGGACAATTTGACAATAGTCAAGAAATTTTTGATTAATAAATTGTTAAAGGTTAAACGTCTTTGGCAAACATTTACCTTTAATTTAGTTTCGATTTGTAAGAAAAAAGGTAATACTATTGGCTTAAAAAGTTTTAGTTCCTTTTAATGTAAAACCATCTCGGTTACTAATGATCAAAATTAAACTTCTAAGAGGATAATTAGCTCCTCTTCAGTTTCTAATTCCCTTGAACTACTTCAATCCGAACAAATACTTCAAATTATAACTCATTCGATTCCCTTAAATAACGCTTTTGAAAGACTCGAGGGAGTTTACAAATGAGGGAAACGGTACATAATACTGAAAATTCCACTCGAGTGGAAACATTAGCGCACTACTTGATGGGGAAAATCTTCACACCGGAATAAAATTCGATAATGTGGGAAAGAGTCGTGGGATGGGGGAATGTTTTGAAGTACTTCCCATCGTCGCCGCAAGGGGCGCCTCTTCCGAACCAAGATTATTTCTAAATAATCCGTTATTTATTCTTCCTCTGAGCCCTTCAAACTCGAGAAGTGGAATCAATTTTACTTTCGAATTGGGAGAGAGTCTCTCCCTTTCGGTGGGATGTTTTTCGTCAAGAGAAAGGCGCCTCTGGAATGGCATTAAAGGAGGAGAAAGGCTTACGTATTTTGGGGGGAGGAATGATAAACAGATTGTGAATATGAGAGGGGATGGTTTATTTCCATCCTTTAGCGCGACTTGACGCTCCCTAAACGTTCCCTCTGACGGAAGATAGTTGGAGGATGAAATTATCTCCGTGTTCCCGCCGAACAACCATCGCTATCAATTTGTCACTCCCTTTTGTTCGCCCTTATGAGTGGGTTTTGGCGATAAAAACTGTTTTCTGAACGGAATAACCATGGAGACATGATCACATGGTGGTGGTGGTTGTTAAGGGAGAGAGAATAAATAAATACAGCGTTGTTGGGATCACTCCATGTTACGGCTGTTCATCGGATTCATAATATTTTAATCTTGGTTAACGTGTAGTCTCATAGTCACCTAGGATATGCTATTGATTGGGTTGGAAGAATTTGATTAGTTACATCAATGATGTTCCGATCACTTTTGTCACTTAATTTCGCTCTGTTATATCTATTATTATTCCTTCATAGATAGAAAATCAATATGCAAATCATCAATAGATCGATTAAATTATATACAGCATAGGAGAGTAGAAGAATAACTATGCGTAAAGATAACTTCTTTTTTATAACTAATTATTTTCATAATTCTATTTTCCATTATTAGAGGAGTTATAAGAGGGCGTAATTCGGCTTATCTTTCACTATATAAGGAAAAGAAAGAGACGTAATTCTTTTTTTACGAATTCAACTATGAAAACTTTTCTTTTATTTTTCTTTTATATTTTAGGCACGAGAAGCGAACGAAAAGCTGCGATGAATAATAAGGAATATCATGGATGATTAAGATGAAACATTCAGAAATTTAAAGGTTTTAGTAGTTAGTTACAAATTAGTTTTTTTGGCTTAATTAGATGGATTACTGAGAGGAAGATATCCATTCGTTGTGTAGCATAGTATCATTAAATCTTGTTTCTCTTGTACCATGATAAGGCCGTGTAAAATAATATATCCTTCAAACATCTCTTCCATTTCCTTCTTCCTAAAGTATTGGATCGAGAAATCTTTTAAATTCAACAAAAAATTATACAACTAACAGAAAAAAATCCTAATATCAAGTTCGCTGCTTTTGACGTTTCTTTTTTAACGAATTTCGTCTTAAATGATAACGGAAAATTCCTGCACCCACTTCTACAGCTCGCCTTTTTAATTTGCCCGAGAAAATTTCTCGTTTCGTGTATTCTGTCGACGAATGAATCCTCTTGCTGATGGATACAAAAGGAGATTGGACGAAAACGTAAACAGAAGGGCCAAGAAAGAAGCCTTGGGGTGGGTGGAAGAAAATGACTTACGTGGAAGAGTTTTAACGAGGGAGGGCTTATGAAAAACATCTCTGAATTGAAAAGTATGGCTACCGAAGGTTAATAATGCATGGGAAAAGGGAAAGGGATTCTGAACTCCGTAATTCCGTAGCTTTATAAAGGATATTATTTTACTCGCTGAACCAATAATGACAAGGAAAATCCTCAAGCTCTTCACGATTGAGTTAGAAGTCTCCTTTTCTTTTTGATTCAGACACGCTAGATGTGACGGCACGAAACTCTGAATTTAACACCTAATATCTCTATTTCTAGGATCTTCATCTATTTTCAGACAATGGTAACAGTTGAGAGATAATATAAAACGTGGACTGCAGAAAACAAACCAGGGAATCATTTCTCGGAAATATTACTCACAGAACACTTAAATATATTCTTTCAAAACTAATAGTTTACCGAAGGTATGAAAAATATGTTTGTATGCAAAAATTCAAGTACGTAAGAAAATAAAAATAATACGTATAGGATTTGAATTTAATATTCGAATACATTCTTTCCACCCATAAACCGTTGATAAAGGTTATCTAAAAATAAATATCATTTATTTTAACGGAGAAATATAATTAACATAATTCTGGCAGTAGAAACTAAAATCTAAATAACATTAAGAATTTTAGTATATATGTATACTTCTCTTCCCATGATTTGATAAAAAATCAATTAAAATTTCCAAGATTAATATAAATAAACGAAAAACGATTAATACACATTCTCTAATTTTATGACGTCATACACACAAAGAAATTTTTAAAAGGAAATAAGTGCTTTTGGATATTATTAAATAAAAATAAACTTAATAAAACTGTAACATTTGGAGTTTATATTTCGATACAATTCATGTTTATTTACAGGTAAACGATATTCTGTTGGATCAACAAAGTGGCTTTGAATGTCAACTCATAGAAATTAGGGTCGGACAAAAATGATATCAAAGACGAATCCTACTCGTTTAGTCAGTCTTTTTCAAGTTTTCTGTGCTCTTTGCACAGTGTCAGTCACCCCGTTTAGCGGATGCCTTCAACCATTAACACCCTCCTCTGCATTTTTCTCTCTAAAAAGAGAACTCCATTTATCTCTCCCTTATTCCGACCCAGGGTTGTTTCTCTGCTCAAAACCCTTTATTGCCCGCCACCTTTTTGAAATCGTCGAATTGGGGATCCCTATTTCGCTCTTTATGCGTTCAAATGCGGCACATCCTCGCTCAATGGGGTAGGGATGAGGGGGTGGGGGGAAACAAGGCTGCGAAAAGGGCCGCGTGGGGTAGGAAGCTGTTAGGACAGAGCTAACGTGGCGACCTTCCAATGAAAGGCGTTGATGGACAGCCTTCGTCCGCGCCAAAAAGGTGTTCCGGACGCGGCCTCTAACAATCTCTGCGCGTGCTAGTTATTCCGGATGGCCGCAGGGTTGCGTGGCGGTCGAATTAACAGCGAATGAGAGGGAAGAGTGAGTGGGGAAGAAAAGGGTACGTAATGCCCTCCTTTGTCAGCGTAATGCCTGCAAATGGCGAAAAAAAAGGGACGACTCCGCCCCAACGAACTTGAACCTGCGAACGAACGCGTATTTATTGCGAGGCACTTTACGCGAAAGTGGCGACGCGATTTCAGCCGCTTCCGCCGGAAGTGACGACGCGAGATGTGTGCGTTGCATGCCGGTAATAATAGGAAGAGGCGGGAGGCATTGTTGCGTGGCGCGCTATAGATAAGGGGGGGTATTGTTCTCGCTGATTTAAGGCCGCAGAGTCGGCTGTTAATTTGCTCCTTTTTTTATCTTGGGTTTTTACTTCTCGTCGTCAGATGGCGTAGAGAGGTTTGTGTCGCTATTCGGAGTCTAATGCGCTTCCCTGATGGGGTCGTTCGAAAGGTTTGGACTATCAGTACGATAAGGATACTGAATCGAAAGGAATTTTTCCATTTTGTAACCTTTCCAAAATACAGAGACGACATTCATTACTTCTTTCTGATTATAACGCCAGAAATGTGCTCTCTTTTAGGACCTACAATTTCGAAATAAGTTCACGATTTATGAAGGTTAAAATTAACTAATCGATGAATCTATAGCAACGGTAAGAATGACAGGGCGTTAAAAGAGTTGCGTGACCAAAATGCTGATTTTCCACTCGTCGAAGTTCTAATCTATGATCAATCTTGCCAAGTCCATCGACATTTTTGAAATACTGAGAATTAGATTTCGTGAGTCATTTACCACTTCCGATTATTCTTATCCATTTTATTCTCGCGATATTCACGATAAGTCTGTGGAAATTCCTTCCGGGAAAAATTCTTTTTCCGAGGGTTGTATCCGTCCACTTAGAAAACGTTTAAATTAAAGGGATAAAAAAGGTGTGAATTGCAAAATTTTGGCCTTTGCGTTATATTCTAATATCCTGCTATTTAAATGAAAGATTTTCCAAATCCATCCAAATTTTCGATAAATATAACGTATAAACGAAAAAAATTGTTCGTAATAGAAGATTATAAGAAGCTAGGTGGAATCCCAGAATAATTTTGAGTTTGTCAGGGACTGGGTACAAATATTGAATTATTAGTATAACGACTACTCTAATAAATTTAGTTGTTAACATTTCCAATGATAATATCAATCATAAAACACTGAGATGAGCTCATAAAGTAAAAGCATTACTACTTATGATAATTAAAATTTAATCACCTATTCATAAGCATTTGCTAGTCATAATACTCGCATAGTTAAATAAATGATCAACTTTGAGCTTTGTGTTTGGTCATATCGTTATTTTTAACAATCAAATATCCACGTGATACGTCATTTTTCTCTAACAGGTTGCTACGATAAACAGTAAATATTTTCATCCATTAAATAGACAACAACGGTAGGAGGCAAAACGAGAGAAACTCGAAATCTTTAAGTTTTATTTATTTTCCGCGAATAACCAAGAATATTACCTCATCTGAAGTTTGCAAGTGAAATTGGCATCCATTAAATTGGTATACTTAAACTGGAAAGAGCAATTATTGTGATGAAGTAAGCTTATGGCTTCACGAGCTCTTTTCGTAAACATTTCCATCTCAAAATAAGTTTTCGCGATGGATATCAAACAGCTTCTATTTGACGAAGCCAAAAAATGCAATTAGTGAAAAATATTCTTCACTTGATATCGGTGAGATTCTTATCTTTATAGAAATCTTGAAACTTTGGAATACTTTCGTAAATAAAAGAGAACGTTTTTCTGAAAAAAAAAACTTTCAACAATAATAATAGGAGAAAAGTAAATAGGTTTAAGGTTTTCACTAGTTATAAGCTGCGTGTCTGAACGGCATCGTTTTAAGGGTCAGCCAATTAATTTCTCCAACTAGAAAGAGAGAGAGCTCCTTTCTCGAAACATCGGAGGAACCTTTACAAATATTTTTATAAGATCCCTTTTTATTTGAAACGTTCTGGGGCATTATTTTCTTTTGTGACATTTCGAGGTTTTAACTCTACAAGGAAGTATAATGAAAATTATAAAAAAATGCGATTCAAAAAAACTTTACTTTTCCAGCAATCATCCTGCGAACAGTAATTTAAAAAGCTACGAGAAAATTAATCTCATTCTCGAAAATGAAATGAGAAAAATAAGTGGAAAAATTTGGTTTTTTTGAATTGTAACTATATTGCCAAGAATGGGCAAGGTCAATTCCTAAACAGTTTCGTCATATAAGTAAAGAATATAATAGTTTCTCGATTGTACCGTCATCCTTAGTCTGCAAAGGACAATAGGAATAAAAGAGTAAAGGGGGAATCGCGTAAAGAATGCGCCAGAATAAATATTTATGGAAATCTTCAGGAGCATATGTCTTCTGATAATGATCTAATGATGAAACGAGTATTCTTAAAAAATTCAAAGAGTGATACATAATGGAGCGTTAAGTGCTCGATTTGAATGATGATCAGCAGTCGAAATATATGACGACGTTCAAACGCAAACACATACTACAGTGAGTGCACCCTTCAGATCCCCCTCATCTGTTGTTTGCACGATGATGGTTCCCCTCCCTCGCATCTCTCATGACTACAAAGGATATTAGAGAGATAGAAGCATGCTTCCCTTTTGTCCAACTCTTATTTCCCTCTTTCGTAAAACTTCCATCAGCTCTTTCCTTTTGCCGCCAGCTCTTCAATTCCTCGACTCTTCATTAATCCGCAAAGTCCCCTAAACACTTCGCTTTCTCTCTTCCGAAACTCTTTCCCGGAGACCAATTTCGTCGAAGGAATTATTCGCAGTGCGATCAGAAGAGAAGCTCGTGTTTTATTCGTGTGCTCAATTATGATCCCATAGGGATACACTCCATGACGTGGCGCGAAATGAATGGATGTGGGTATAAGGCAGTGAGTGGAAAACAATTGAGCATCTCCCACGAATTATCGTTGGGATTTATCAGTTATATGTACTGGAATCAACGACGTAATATTTCCATTAAATCTTAGACTTTCTCTTTTATTAGAGTTGAAATGAATCAAGCGCTATTTTGATTTGTTATAATCAAGTACGAAAGTTTACGAAGATCATTTAATTAATCTAATTAGCAAACAATTGAAGAATGATTTAATTAAATGAAACTCAATCACAAAAAATATGTCCGTTTGGATTGACTTCTGCAAAAAACAATCGAAGTACATTAGTCACCATTTATTTTACTAGAATAACTCTCTTTTAGTCGTTCTTAAAACTGTTTAAACCATATTCTATCGTCCTCTATCAGAAAATAATGTAGTTGAGACGTGTTTATGGCTATTCGAGTTGATTAATTCCGATAATTAATTACCGCAAGTCATGATAATTAACTGACAGAGTAGCAATCACGTAGATGAAGCTTTCCAATCCCTGGATTCCTATTATGTGCCGAAAATAACAGGTGCTTCTCTGTTTCGTAAACACGCAACACTCTATAATATTAGCGCATCAAGTGGGTCGTAGTAATTTTCGGTAAATACTCCATCCAATCGTCTATTTACTCCTTTCGTTACATTTAGGATCGCGTACCATCTTGGGGGTAGACTTTCTCTTCACAAGTACCTTCTCGTGTAACCCATCCACCCAAATATTTTTTCAATACTTAGCGAGATATTCTGTGACAAGAGATTCGTTTTAATATCATCTTTCTCTCTTCAGTGTGTCTTTCGGAAAATTCGAAGACTATACGAAGACCCTATTTTTTTTCATGCTCTCGACCGAATCTGTTCGTTTTGTTTGTCTCCTTCGCTTCCAAAAGCTTTAACTCCTCAAAATCTTTATCCTTCTTTTTCCTCTTACGTCGGTCCGTTGGGTCTTCTTTTTTTCCTTTGGTCCACTTCTCCTCCGGAGGTAAACAAACGGAAAGGAAGATTGGCAATCTACGTCGCAAGGCTCGGGTTATGAAACTGCTTACGACGATGCCAAGATTACGCTGATGTTTAACGTAAAAATTGGTCGTAAAAATGGCGTCGCCGCCTTCGGGTTTCTTTCTCCGCTGTGACTTATCTCTTGCAGGAAACGGTTGCAAACAGAAGTTAAGAGAGATTATTTTTTTCCTTCCGAAGACGGAAATATGGGAAGAGTTGGGGATAAAGTTTCCGAAAACGGAGCGAAGTTTACGAGGCTTTGAGCTGAAGCGAAGGGGTGAAGGAAGCTTTCTCTTACAATATCAGGCATGTCGAACTCCTTGGGATAAGACTACGTTATTTAATGAGCATTTTTCAGAATACAGATCCTAGTGATGGAGAAGGGCTCCAAGCATACATTACATCGTTAATCTTTCTTGTAATTTCGGATTTTACAAATATCATATATGTAATTATTACAACCAAATAATTTTTATAATGAAGTTCAACCACATATTCTGTACGATGTGAAATCGAAACATATCAAATATCGAGCTTTACACAAGAGTGTATTAGAGAACAGTGATTAATAACGACTAAAAACTGCCTTTAAAATCAGCGTTTCCTTTGTTTTTAAATAAAAATATCATTTTAAGGTTAACTTCAGTCCCATTAAAGTTCTTCGTCGCTGTACTCTAATATCTATTCACTTGAATACCTGTTAGACTATGGTGTATTATGAATACACGTAAATAACCTAAAAATTGTCAAGAAACGGTTGACTCACATTCATAAATTAGACATAAGAATAGTTGATGCAAGAGTATACTGAGATCGGGTTATCGACTCCAGATTGGGAAGACCCAAGGTGAGAAAATACGTATCTCTCCTATAATGATTTCTTATTACACCTGAAATTGGGATTCTATGTTCTATCGACTTAAATTGATATATTCTTATGCAAAGAAGGATAGAAGGATAATCTCTAAAATCCTCCTTCATAAGGTCATAATATAGTTATTAAAGGAACCGATTGCAACATCTCATTTAAATCGTTACCATCCTCGTTATTGTCAAGTACCTATATTTGATAAAATATACACCAAGGAATACCTTTGGTTAGATCACCCTTGTAAAAGATTCACGTTTGTTAATGTCTACGATGAAACCTCAGACTTCCTCCATCTACGAGGGAAGACAAGCACCGCGAGGTAGTTGAACATCGCACAAACGTCCTCCCTCTTGTCTTCCAAAATACAATCGTGATAATCCCAAAAATCCTCTCACCGGGGAGGGAACCAAAGACCAGCGTCAGCGCTCCACATAATCTTCCTCCTCCAAACCCACCTCCACCCTTTTCCACGAATCAGTCCCAGAAAAAGGGACAGAAGTGAAATCGAAGCACCGAAAGAACACGTTCTTCCCTTTGTCTCATTAATAATCATCCGATAAAAAAAGATAATCTTCCCGCATCGACCCATTGGCGACGATTGCCTACTTCGCGCGGTGCGAACGCAGTGGGAAATAGAAAAAAAAAGTTTCATCCCTTTTCCGTTCTTTCATCCATTACTCACCCCCCACACACACAGCATCTCCTCCCCCTTCAGACACATCTCTGGATTCTTCAGATCTCGAAAACAATCCCCGCGACTCGGTCCATTGTCACCGGGACTTAAACCACTTGAGAGAATGGAGTCACCCTTTGTCTTTCTTCCTCTCTAACCTCATTTAATTCACCCCCTTTTTACTACCCACTTTTGATCTCCTTCCTCCTCCACACGGCTTCCGCTCCCTCTCGCGGTGTTTCTTTTCCTATCGTCCGTTAGAAGGAACTTTCGCGTTTCTTTTTTTTTCGTGTTGCGGGAATTCGGAACTTTACTTTTTCATTTGGGGGTCTTCCTAAAAGGTCCAAGAGTTTTGTATGTCTTATAATTATAATGTGTCGGCATACGAGCCCCTTACACTGCATCTTTTTCTCGATGACCGTCATTAGATTTATTTTCTCCTTTTTTGGTGGAGATGAATTCGTTTTTACAGATGTATCAATATTTGATGTCTTAAATTGGTAAGTGTACGATTTCAAATCGATGTCTCTGTACTTAATTCGATTTTCACAAGGGTATATGTGAATTTAAACATGTGACGAGTTATAAATCGTACGTTCTTTAATAATAAGGGAGATGTGATACACTCCATAAGGAAGGAGTTTAATAAGTAACGCTGTGTTTGGATTAAGATATGTATTCTTTCTAAGGATAGCAATTGTTTTACTAATCTAAAAGCTTTAGAGGCTAATACTTGTTAAGCAATCATTATTATACCTTTTTCAAAGCGAAGTTTGAGAGAAAGATTGAGCGAGCTAGGACAATCTCTCACAGTTAGATTCTTAATTAATTCATTTAGTTTACAATACTATCGCAACTGAATGAAACTTCAAATGAATGTTTCCATGCCCTTTAATTGAATGTTATTCCCCATCTTAAATCTCATTAATAATCTAAATGCAAGCAGCAGGACAGCCTTATATTTTTGGCAAAGACTGTTTTGAAAATCTCCTTTAGCAACAGAACTTCAAAAACCCTCTTGCATCACATCCCTCTCAGAGCAACTTTAAAGAAAAACCCAATTATCCGAATATTCCGTAAAAATCACGAACCGTCCCTCAAAGTCTGCACGGACCTAAACGTCCTCTGGTAGACCAGCCAATGAGGATATCTGTCGAGCGACTCTTCTCTTTTTGGGTTCCATAAATCCTTCATTCAAACCACTCTATAATCTCACGTCCTCACTCCACGAAGTGCTCTGAAATCCCATCTTCTAATGCGCCCTCATCATTATCCTATTCAATTTTTCTTCTCCTTCATTTTCTCTCCGATGAATGGAACTTCATAACATGCAAGTCTTTTCCTCCTTTAAAACCGCCCGTCCTTGTAATCTACTCCTCCTTCCTTACGTATTCCTTCCCAGCATCCCTTTCGCGGTCTCGGATCCTTTGACAAAGGAGCAGAAGGAGAGTTTACCGTCTTCTTTTTTTTTCTCTCGGCTATTAATATCCACCGGTGAAAAGGCTCCTTCGTCATAATCCGCTCATGTCGATGGCAGACTAAAAATAGATCGGCGGAGGATTTTAATGATTGATTGTCGAGAGTCTTTTTTTTTTCTCCCGACGTCAGACCTTAGCAACGATGACAGCCATTAAGAGAGGGAGAGGTTGAGACGTGATAGCCTTAACAAAGTCGGAATGAGCTTCGGGAAAAAATCAGACCTGAATCGAAGTGGTGGTGAGTGCAATGCATCGTTAAAAAAAGGAAGAGATTTTGGATGGGTCGCGTAGGATCTTCATTTAGGAGATGCATGAAGGGTTGGAAAGACATTTCTTTTAACCGCTGACGAAAAAGAATTCATTTTCACGATGCAATGAGGGAAATAGGGATAATATATGACGAACTAAATAATCTAAATCTGTGCTTACGAGTTTTGCAGTTTGAATTTTGACCTCGCGACTTGAGTAGATTTTTTAAACTTTACTTCCTTTAATTAACAATATTACGAGAATACATCTAAACATCAATGTTAAATAGACAATTAATTAATTTTGTATTATTTTTATGCGCTCGAAACTTACAAAGTCTAGTATCTGTAAATTTTGTTAGTTGAGTATTCTAGATGAAACGCTTACAAGCTATATACTATTCCCGCTTAATTTGATTTTAAATAGCCTATATGACGATACAAAACTAAGTCAAAATTCTGCTCTAAAATTATAATAAAACTATACAATTAGATTCGGTTTTCTTAAAAATTGAGAAGAAAGTAAACTATTGAACGAATCCAATAACTTTAAGTATTGTTGTAAATGCTGCTTCATTATGGTTTAATAAGGAATAAGCCGAATATAACCAAAAAGTAGATTACTATAAATTTTCGACTATATTCATAGAATCACATTTCCATATTCATTTGGATGTTAATAATTCGTGTCCGATATAAAAGAAAACTAGGTCAGAATATTGAAACAATAAGTACGATAAAAGCCTTGAATTACTGTCAAAGCCTATGTTAATAACCAGACGAGATTACATATTTCAACGCTTCGCCGCTTTATGCAATCTGATAAGTTTCAATGTTTGAAATAATATCCTTGTTTAGGAACAGGAAGGCTCTGTCTTCCAGAGCCAATGAGTCCAAAACTTTGAAGTCTCCTTGTTAAGAAAGCTGGAAAATTGAAAAATGTCAAGGAAGGCTCGGGGGAATATTTTTTTCATCCTGTTGTTTCGTTGCCATGCAGACACTTTAAGTTTGTACATTAGTGAAGCAGTCTTATAGAAAGCAGATGTGGCAACTTTACACCACAAAGCTTTAAATGATAGCAGCGGAAAATTCTTTTCAGGTAAATTTAGGAGATTCACAGATCCTTAATTCAAGGCCACGAGCAAGGATTATTATTACACGATAGTGGACTCGTAAACGAGAAGTTTGTGAGGAAAAACACGAGATAAAAATAAAGAATACAAGAGAGAATGCTAATACGATATTTCATTTTTCCTCTCACAGTTTAACTTCGACGAAGCTTAATCCCTAAAACTTAAAAATCCAATTATTGAATTCGATACACAGTAGATATTTCGTTTAGAATTTTATGAGATGGAAACGATAATAAGCTCTAATTATTATATTAACAGTTAGAATAAGATATAGAATATATGCCCTTCTATATAATATAATGTATACAAGGACAAAGTCTTATCAAAACAGGGTTTGTTATTTAAGGCTAAAAAAATGAAATTGATTCAACTGATTTAAAAAGGAAGATTAGGCTCATCTCAATTCAATTATGGCATAAGTGGCTTAATGAATCATACGAATAAGTTTATTTGTTTAAATGTATGACATACATAACGTATATAGCATATGGATTTAAATGCTCTCTAAGGATAAAAGATCCAGTCTTAAAGTACAGTACAAACTTACGAAAATTTTAATTTAAATCACCAATGAAATCAAAATGATTTAACTTTAATCTTAAGATGACGATAAAACGCACGATAAAAACAATTTATAAGGAAATAAAAAACAACTAATCTTTAATCTTAACAAATTGATGAGAGGGTTCGCGTAGACAACTTATTAATATAAGCAAAGCTACGATAAAATAATCACATTCAACGAATATATTGAAATAATATTCAAATTTTAAGTTTATTAGTAGATAGTTTTAGTTGCAGAAATTAATTCACATGATTTCTACTTCGAAAGCATTCAAATTTCATTACGTTATTACGTACACATAACAATTTTCCTCACGTGACTATCACCATAGAGATCGAGAAATATGATGATCCATACTCATCGATACGAAATCTAATTCACTCCACCCATCCTCCTCCTTTCGTGTGAATCATATTCGTAGAGTAAAACGGCTTCAAAACCTCCCCACACGAAATCTATCATCTGAGAGCCGCGAAGTCGTTTAAAGACGATTTTCCACGCGACAGAATATCGCACTGCACTTTGCGTGAAAATGCACTCACTCGGTTGGGAGCACGCTTTTACTCCAGACGACACTCCCTTTGATCATTTCGTCACATCTGCGGAGAGACGTAAGAACGTATTCTGCAGACGTGCGGTCATCACCCCGCGTCGTGCGGGACACTCGCTTTGTTCTTCCCTCGAAAAATGCCACATTCCCTTTTATTAACTTACGAGTCCTCTTATTCTGCATGCATTCCGAAAAAGTCAGTGGGCTCGCGGAGAAGCACTCGACATATGTCTCCCCCCGATTCACTTTTGTTTATTCACCTCTCCCCAGCGGAGCTCCGAGTCCTTCTCCAGAGTTATTATTCATAAGAAAATTGAGAAGCAAGAACAGCGGGGACGCAATCGTTTTCTTCCCTTTCAATTTCAAGATATGATTTTTTTAAAAGAATTCAGCAATTGTTTCGTACAGGAGAATGTACATTGACTCTGAGGTTTACCTCATCTCGTTTCCTAGCGATACATTGCTAAGGAAATGCCCCAGGTCAAAGAATGTAAGATTTCAATGTTTGCTATCACTTTATTCCATTATGATCTCAGTTTAATAAATAGTAAATCAGTACACATATTCTCGCATTCAATAGAATTATGTTGCTCAACATACACCTCATACTATGTTTTTTTTTCTCCCTTAATAACGTTTCGTACGTTATTCAACACATTCTTCTTTTCAGAAGCATAATACAAAGCTATTTCGTTCCTTAAAATGGAGTTTTATCAAATAGAGACTGCTACTTTAGATTATATACTCTTCTTTTCCGCCTATTAAACTCCATTCCCTTGGCGATACTTCTTTTTGATCGATGTTCCATACATTATTTCCTTTCGTGACATTCACAACATACTTATTAGATGAATTTCATTTTCATGATTATTTCGAAGACTTGTCCTCTTTTACGAAATAATGGGCTTCAATGTTTCGATTACATATGCTTTTTTCTGATTTTTTTCTTAATATTAATCCATTTAATTACTAATGATTCTTTGTTTTACTAATATTTTCATTCCTTCTTCGTATAAAATTCTAATAAAAATTGTATATTTGTTATACCAAACCTTAATGTTTTCTGATATTAACCTTGAACAGTTTAGTTAATTAATGAATATCTCACTCGACGTAATATATGATGAGCTTTTTATGGAAAACTTTATAAATAATGCTGCTCATAAATTTTATAAATTCCAGTATAGATAACTTTCATACATTAAGGTATTGATTTTAAGCGACTCGCGACATTTTTTACCAAATTTGAAACGTTTTTAATTTTTTTCAACCACTTATGCCCCGAGTTTACGATAAAATGACTTCCATTCGTCAAAATGACGGCCCTAAATTTGTTTTGTTATTGCGTGGGGAGACGGGTAACTGGTTGTTGCAAATTTGAAGATTAAATTTCCATCAGCGGACCAAGATTCAATTAAAACCTTTCAACCAGAGCGGATACAATAATTTGATTTGATGAACTTCGTATATGTAATTTCTGCGGTGCCATAATACGCGTGGTTACCGCACGAAATTCCTACAAAACGTCCGTTTTGATAACGTCAAACAAAGTTTATGATCACAATGACGGAAATTGAGTGCTTCAATAGCAATCCCATCGAGTTGTGATGCGATGATCACGTTTTTCGATTCCCCGTATTCACTCATCGAACATCGCTTCGATTCGTGATGGATGCGAAAAGGGGATCCGTCGGAATGGGATATTCCGGAATTTACGAGTTAATTATTTTGACATGCGGAATAAGGATTCTACGTTCCTGCCAATTATCTCGCCTGTTCTGAATCCGGATTAGTTTTTCCTTTTTTTCGCCAAAAAACAAAATACGTTATAAAAAACTCGGTAGCAAAACATTTTACGAATGTTAAAATGGAAAGGGGAAAATGCTCATCAATTAACTGCGATAACACGATGTTTTACGAGAGATTACCGATTATGCTAATTATAAGTTTCCAATCATGATAAAAACTCATTTTAATACTCATTTTTCATGAAAAAGGTACGAATTAAATCTTCAATATATATAAAATATATAAAAGCAATGCGATAAATTTGATATGCACAAGCTCAGCTTTACGTAAGTCGAAGAATTTCATTTTCTTTAATGATAACGTTGTATAAACTTTAATAAATTTCGATTTCTTTAATTAACTCGGGAATATCAGTTCACACTCAGGCTAGTTGATTTTCGTATGTTATAGTATAGAAAAATATACTGTTTAATCCATAAAAGTTAACTTTCAATCTCGTATGTGTCTAAAACAATAAAATATTTCATATATTATGAAATAATTTGGAGACTTTAATGACTGGGGATTGCATCTAAAATTTTCAGTGATCCGTGCATCAGATTCTCTTCATATAGTGGAAGTTCACTTAAATATTTTTTTGAAAGTATCATTTTCTAATGATATTTCCCAGACATCTTACTAGACATTTACAGAAAATTACCCTACAAATACATCTACCATCTCTAGAACCGTTTCTTTGATTAAGAGCTGGTTTAAATTCTCATCATATCCGATCACGTCCTTACCACTCATTTCTACTGACAGTCACAGTTCCTCGCGTCTTCCATGCCCTATAAGACATCCGTTCGTAAAGATACAGCCACTGGAGTGCGAGGCAGTCATGAGGGAGACGAATGGTAAGTGGCGGGCCGACATCTGCAGTAAGCTATTGTCTCTAGATGCGGCTGATTAGTGATTAGCCACGCACAATGGGTCTAACGCGGTCCTCCTTAACGAGGTGGTCGTAAGCGGGATTAGTGCCTCTCTATCCCCGCCTATTACTGCCCCGAGCCTCCGTGTAACACCGAATAATTGTAACGGTACAGAGCTGATCGGAATGTGACAAACGCTGGGAGATGAAAGTAACTATCTCAGCCGGTCATCGGCACGCGTGTGCGGCTTTAATGGCGTGCTATGTCCACGCTTTACTCATGCAGCTACACCGTACGTACACCCGTACATTCTTTACTTAACGGTGAAGAAACACACATTTTTTCCACACACTCGAAAGAGTTTGGACTTTGAAAAGAGCTAACCGATTCACTAAAGCGTTAAAGGCTCTTAAATCGATTGAAAGACCTTCATTACAAAGTGATGGGGCTTGTTCAGATGTTGGAATTGAAAAAGTTATCCTCTAGAAAGTAGATCAAAGTCATTTTGCTGAGTGGACTAGAATTACCTAACTCTTCTCTAAGTGTACTTGTGCTAATTCTACCATTTTGTTCCCGAAGTTTCGGTTTGGTAGCGAAGAATTTGAAGATGAGGATTTGAAACTGTGACTTTTATCGTCAAATTGACAATACTAAACGTGATAAATCATTTGCGTCATTCAATGTCGTTATGCAATACAATTATATCAATAGGTCCTTTACAAATTTTAAAATTTATTTTCATTCAATGACTTTGAAATCACTATACAACGATAAAAATAAATTATGCCTTAATATTTCCTTTTATTTGTTTTAGGTCTCACTAACCTGAAAGAGCTTTTATTTCTCTACAGACATTTTGGAGTTGAAAAGAATGTGAATCCTACACTAATACATTACGTAAGAATAAAATGAAAATTCGTTTGAACGAGATTTTTTTGGCAGAATCCCTTAGACAACAAATGATCCAAAAAACTGAAAAGTGTATTTCGTAAAGTTCATCTTTGTTTAATGGGAATAAGAGTTATTAAATATAAAAATTACTTATTCTTGGAAAAGGAAAGAATAATAATAAAACTAACGTTGAATGTATCATTCTATGAAAAGATCACGGGGATGCTATCTAATTAAAAACTAGATCCGTCCTCGCGAAAGTGAGCTGGGAAGTGAAACGGGGGAACTGCTAGAGAAAGAAAGAGAGACCTTTGCAAAAGAGGGAGGAATAAAAATACTCGGGAGACAAAGGTCGCAATCGGTTGAAGATATAGGGGAGACGAGGACGACTTGACCCTCCTTTCGTCTCTGGAAAAACACCTTTTTGCAATTCCCTTCGCGAGGACACGACGTTCCTCTCTTTTATTTATATTCAGCGACGGTTATTTGTTTTATTGCAGAGGGAGTTGGAAAGGCCGCGATTTCATTCGAGGAAGCGCCCCAAAACGCTCTCTTGTGTCGATTCTTAAAAACGCGCCCTTTCTCTTTCTGCACAACGACTTGCATCGCACTCTGCGGACTTGTTTCATGTACTCTCTTCTCGTGTGCAAAAAGATTCCGCTGGATTTTTGCAACCGGTCATTTCTTTGATTCCCCTCGATCTACCCCTAAAAGGATTTTGATTCGGCTTGTCATCTCCGATGGATGAAAAAGAAGGGCTTCTAGACTTATGTATCCGTGCTCTTTCAATGATGGTTTCAGAGGGACTTTTACGATTTTCCCGGAAAGAGATAAATAGACGTTTCTCGAGAATTTTATCGGAGTGTTATTGGGGAATATATATGTTGTTCTGTCTACTGGGGATATGTATGGGATGTAACAAAATATTGTTGTACTCGAAATTGAATCTTTGTTTGTCTAACCTTACTCTGTAAACTGTCTATTGTTTGAAGGTCCTGTTTAAAAGCTAAAAATTGTATTGACCTCTCAGTATCCGAAATTTATATTTTTTACGTTTATTATTTAACATCAATTAATTTTATCGGAAATCTCTAGAGCGAGATTAAATGGAACACGATAAACGTAGGCGTGCTTTTCTCCGGAATACGTGCTTTATTCCAATTATATCTCGTGTTTTAAAAAATACATTCATTAAATTCACTCAAATTTTATCTAAAAAAAGTTTTCAATCAAAGTCCGTCTCCACGTTTATTTTTTTTAAGTTTTCATAATTGTACATCTGTTCAAATATCAAATTTTTAAAAAAAAGATTCGTAATTTATCGTGACAAGGCATTCAACTTTTGTAAAACCGATTGATAGCTCCGATTGATTGATTTTCGGTGGAAGGCATTTAATACAACGTTAACGCCCAAGAGCTTATTTGAACAGAAAATTAAAAAAATTGAAATTTTCACAGAGAGAATACTGCTGCCATAACTTGTTTAATTATCATCAGAAACATATCCATCTTCTATACTTTACCATACTATACTTCATCAAGTCAAAAATAATCATAGAAATTCGATACATACGTAAACTAACAGGAAAAGGTGGTTATTGAGGGTTTTAATTCAAATTAAATGAAGGAGATCTATCCGTCTTCTTGTCATGAAGGTAAAATACGCGAATAATAAAAATTTGTTAGTATGTTTTAGTAGTCTTAGCCTTATCACTTCATTCCACTTAATATAACTCCGCATTTCGGTTAAATTATTCCGAAAACTCCCAATAAAACAATAGAGAAGGTCACGATAATTTTATTAAAAAAATATATATGATTAATGCGCACTTGTCAATTCATTTTCGTTTATTTCCCCTTCCCATTCGAATCGTAACATTTCCGTTCGTCGCCCCGAGCGACAGTCTTTCGATAACAATTCATTTCCATAACGCCATTTCCTCCTCCGTCCATCTTTTCATCCCTTCTCCACACACCCTTTTATACTTTCTTCCCTTTTCACATTTCACTTCCGTCTAAACCTTTGGAGTCTACGGCTTGACTTTCTACCTCGAGGCGGAGGATCTAAACTCCTCTTTCCCCCCAAAGGCGGTGTTTTCCTCATTGTCCCTAGTTTGACCCTCAGCATTCGGACGAGTGTGGCGGACCGAATTAAACTGAGGGGGGGGAGGGAATCTGTTTTTGAGACCGCCGCGAGGGATTTTGTGTCGACGTAAGGAGCGGAAGAATTCTTTCCCGCCCTCCCTTCGGGGGTCCCATGGGTCCCTCCCCCCCGTTCTTAAAGGGTCCTTTGTTTTATTTATCCCGTCCTCTATCGCCGCTTCCGATGTTTTCTTTCGCCCTTCTTTTGTTTTCCTGCTCAGATTTGTAATGAGAATCCGCGATGGATCTGCTGAAAGCGTTTGACGTTTGTGTCTCGCTAAGGGAACGATGTTTTTGAAAAAAAGGGGTGTTTTTATCCTTAGTGTTTCGCTTTAACGAGATTAGAGAAAGATGATATTGTACGTACAAAGAGCGTGTCTCTTAATTTGTTGGGAAGAATACGAAACAAATATTCTCTATTGTAATAGAAATTTAGGCCTCGCGTTATTTTTAAAGAACGTATTAGTTTGTATGTGAAATGATACGTACTGATTCTCATTAAATTCCTTACTGAAATTTATGTAAAGGAAATGTTCCTGTTTATTTTAGTATATTCTTCGTACCATAAATATCCTTCCTAAAACAATATGTCGATTATACGTTTTGGTTGGTTTATATGCACTTTTCTCATTTAAAAATTGATGAACTAGAAGGTTATTTTTCTTATTCTCAGTACTATATACGATAGTAATTAACTATAACCATTATAGAGACTAAAAACCATAGGCCTTCGTTGATATTCAATATTCTGGTTTTACACATTATTTAATTTTTTATAAAATACTTGTAACAAATTCTTTGTTACATTCTTTTAGTAAACGAAAATCGCCGAGCTTATGGAAATATTATCTTTTATACTTAACGGCTGCCACAGATTAAGTAAACAAGAAAAAAAGCTGAAAATATAACCATGATTCTAGGGCATGTACATCAACTTATTCGAATAATTGGAAAATAAGACTATCTAAAACCACAAAATTTAAAAAATCCCGTTATATTTTGCTTGTATTTCAGGTTGAAGTGTGTAAGTATTCAGTATTACTCAAACAAACGTTATTTTCACTTGGAAATTTCAAGTTCTTCAACAAGTAAACTAATGCCTTTCAGTCAACGTCTTTCACTCTATTTTTAAATCAAGTTATTAATTGTTTGCTTTATGTAATAATGTAATGCCACTCGAATTGCCAGTTGATTTATGACGGAATTCTACGGATATCAATACACACATTCTGCAACACATATTTAATCATAAAAATCTAACAGTGCAAATTAAGCTTGTAGTAGAACGATCGGAAAAACAATCGGAAAAATCACTTCCGTCAGAAAGGGAATACGGATTCCATGAGATGAAGTAACATTAAAAATAAGTCGGAAGAAAGATCATGAAAATATCTTCACATTTTTTGCTCTCTCTGAGCATATTCATCTTCTAAGATCAATTACTCATTTTCATGCGCCAAAAATAGTAGAAAAAGAGAAAAGAAATACAAAAGCGGTTTTGACAGAAGAATGAATTATTCATCTATGATTTGAAATGAAGTAAATTGATTTCTGGATGGATTAAAGTAATCATTCGGTCGATTTAATTGTTTGCGTGCTCAAACAAATCAATTCATTTGTGTTCGAATCAGAGGATTCACGCATCTTTTTAAATTGTCTCTTGCATGAATTTTTTCTACTCACTAAAAATATATTGATAAAACATAAAGTGGACCCAATTATGTCCCAACTAGAAAAAAGAGTTTTAATTTAATTCAATATCAATCAAATATAACAAGTTTTAATTACGACGAGCTGATTGAATGGTTAAAATACGTATAATTTATGCACATAGTTAATTTAATCGCAAATTTAATAAGAGTTGTTAAATTTAAATAAAAGAAAGAAGTGGCAAATGAAGTTCCAACCGGAAATGGAGAATTTTAAATTAATTCATCAGTTGAAAGTCATTATCGTCGAATAGAATTTCATTTCTGTGACTCGGTTAATCAAAAAGTTGCATTTAAGTTAAATAATGAATTATTCCCTCCCCTTCCGGTAGGTGTCCGCTCTATTAGCCAATCAAAATGTGCACTATTTCCATAATTTCCCTCGAGTATTTCAGGATACGGTTCATATCTTTCGTATAAATATCCCCATCGGTTATCAATTTACGAATCCGCGAAATAAATCAATACCGGTTAATGTCATTGCCGGGAATGATTTCCTGAGATAGTATCACCTAATGATGGATTTGTCATAAATGCCATCGTTTTGCTATTTTAATACTTATTACTTCCTTTATCACTTCCTAAATCTCAAATTTTACGTGAAATTTAATTTTGGATCTCATTGCCTAAAAATCTCTTGCAAAGGATTTCCATAAAACTTCAATGACACAATTCAATACTTCTAGTCTAATTTTATGATGGAGGAAAAATGGAGGGGTCACTGGTGACTTGGAATAAACAATCTGCATGCAATATCAGTGCGTTTGTAGGGGAAATTTTTCCTACAAAAAGCTTAAATTAATTTCTTTAATCCAAAGAATTTTAAATAATTGAAACGACTAAATTATGGTCTTTATAATATTGACAAATATCATTATTTACTCCAAAGTAATGGAAAGGGTGTGATCTTCGTAATGAAATATCTAAATCATTTTAATGATCGGTGGATACCGTTAAATTACGTAAGAATGGTGCTATTTATTACGTTTCATAATTTGGAAGAGATTTTCTTTAAATATGTACGTAATGTTAAAAAAAACGTAATGTGATTGATTGTATGAGATTGCTTGGGGTACACCGTTAAATCAAAGGCAAAGAAGTTAGCCCTCTAAAAATAATGTTTATATGATTATAATGAAAAAACTTTGTCATTTCCACAGAAAATGTGCTTTACTTGAGACCGGTTTCGTAATGTTAAATTACATCTCCAGGAAAATTACACTAAACATTCAGCCTGAAGATATTAATATTACGAAACCAGTCTCAAGTAAAGCAAATTTTCTGCGGATATTACCAAGTTTTTTCATTATACTATGGCTTTTCACGAAGTCACGCCTTCTCATATTGAGTTCATTGGTATTATTAATTACCTTTGAGACGCCACTAAATACAAAAGAAGGCAAAACAATATTGATTCGCTCCGTGGAACTCCATCACTTATGATAAAAAGATGATGAACGCGAGGAACATAAATCACTCAGAATTCTATTTGCCTCCAGAGAATTAACATATCAGCACCAAGTTTCCACGGGTTAATTACCTTCGCGTCCCCTATAAAAGAGTCCATTCTCTAGAGCCCTATCGGTGACTTTTTCTCGAAGCAGCAGTATCGTTGGGAATAATAATGGCCCTAACAGTTGAAGAGTTTCGCGTCTTCCCATTAATCTTACCAAAGAATTGCGGGGATGCAACTGAAACAGGATAGAGAACCACTCCACCCAATTCCAACCTCTTTTACGCGGACATCTCTTCCCAGAATGCATCGGTGGGTGACGAAACGCGAAGAGTAAAATGGATGGAAAGGGAGGAGCGAGTTTTGGGTCAAACGCTGGAGATTACTAAATGCGACGTTAGCTTTGAGATCGCCGCTGGTTGATTCGGGTCAGTGGAAAAAATCGACTCCTGCCGACCGTTATTCCACTAATGAGGAAGGCACATGTATGCTGGCGACTTACCCTACCCACCCACTTCCCTATCGGAAGTGTGACTGCTCCCTGTTACTGCCTCTTTTTTAACTTCTTTACTCCCTCAATTTGTCGCTCTATTTCCTATTCCTCTTACATCCCATCCGGTCTGCGTTTCTTCCAGTTCTTCATCTCCACCACCGCATCCCCTTCACTGTGTTTAGATTCTTTCCGCCCTTTTAATTGACTCTGCTTTACCGCTCTTCGTTTTATGTATATTTTTAAAGTTCTCGGCTTCCCTTTTTGAAAGATCTTCCCTCGTTCTCTTTCATCTTCTTTTTTTCACTGCTTTCTACCATCGTCGCCCGTATGTTTTTCCTCTCTCTAAATTCACTCCCATACTCTTTTGCTTCTTGGTTGGTTTTACGTACTGAATATCGCGTTTGAGAATAACCCTTGAGAAAATCCTTATACCTCGTGCTTTACCTTATGTGTATCTTTAAGATCAGACGGATTTTTTGGCCTAATATTTTCCTTGATATTTTCTTATTTACCCACATCATGCTGAATTTCTTTCGAAATTATCGTTTACATATTTTTATTTAGGAATCTTTTAATTACTCAGTTACTTTGTGATGCTAATTCTTTTTCATTCCTTCTCTAGCTCAATTTTATTTCGTAAGCATATTCGTTTTTGCTTCGAAATCGGGGATAGTTTCTTCAGTGGATTTCCCAAATTAACTGAAATGGATTTTTTTCATTTCCTCTCTATTTTACTATCTTTGTTTTTTAAGTATGTTACCATCAATTTTAAAGCAAAAGCTTGCATAGCTGTAGTTGGAAAATATGAAGAGCGTAGCAAAAGAAATTTATCAAAGCGAATTATTTTAGTCCAATTATTAGACATTATAACATTACCTAAATCTCATAAAAGATTATGTACGTGTGTAAATTACAACCTGGATAGATTTTAAGAAAATACATGACAAGTAAAATTCTCAATTGCATGGTATTTTGCGTTTATAAATTAATATTATTAATTATTCTACTGTAATTAAATCGTTATTTAATAAAGCTTGGAGGTAAAATTGAACTATGGAGGGAAGTTTTTTATTTACTTGCAAGTTCGCAGTTTTTTTTCTCCTTTAAGATTTTTCCAGTTTTTCACAAATTCATTCGCAAAGTAGTCATATATCATTTCAGTTCAAAGTTCTCCTACTACTCGTGTCCATATGTTCCATTTCTCCCCACCACTGTACAGTGCAATTATTATTCTCCAGTATCTGTTTCTGTATTTCACGTCAATATCCTTCCCTGCCTTTTTCCTTCCACCTCTTCACTTCCCAATGACGTCTTCACATGTTGAGTCGTCTGGCAGTCAACTGTTCCTTCCAGCAGTTCGACCCACTGCCCCTCCTCTCATTGTGGCCACAGACACGACGGTGACCTAACTAACGGATGTCATCCGTTTTCCTCTTTTTCTAATAGACACTCGCTCCTCTTTATTTAGGTCCACTGCTTTTGTGAAGGAGTGGTTCGAGGGACGTGTGGTCGCGTGAAATTCGAGTTCTTTTTCGCGGTGGAGTGGAGTTTTTCAACCGCAAAAACCAAATCCAGATTGCAACGACGGCGCACGATGTGTTTGGAGACAAATACGGAAACAGCATTCGAGTTCTTTCTTCGATGTTTTGATGTCGGAGAGCATCGTATAAATTTTTCCATATGTAAACTACGTTAGGAAAACATTGTGTGATTTGAAGGAGTCTAACGTTAGAAGAGCATACGTGATGTCGATTGAATCGAAAACAGTGCAAAGAAAGCCACGAAATTCTGAAAATTGTTTGTATGCACGAACGTTAAATCGGAGACAACGAGTCTACAAGTTACGTATTCGTTTCGTTCAATGAATTTCTTGGAAATGGAGTGTTAAATATTTGGATGAAAAATACTCAGAAATGTCTGTGTTGTCTAGAATATTTGTAAGAAATGGATAAAGGACGATAAAGTTATAAGGTTTTACACTCTTTTAAATTGTTCTAAGGGCAGTGAAATAAGCAATGCTTTATTACAAAAATCATAAAAATATGATACATGAAGTTTGTGGAATATATCACATGACCACTTATCCAGCTTCGAATAACCTTACTACAGACATTTTGTTATAATGGCGTAATTTTTGTTAAAATTCGAATATTCTGTTTCTCTAAAGAATCGCTACAAATTGAACATTGAATAACGAAAAACTCTAGAACGGATTGATTAAAAATCTTCGCGACTTCATTTATAAAAATAATTGCTCCTTATTTTTTAATTTTAATTTATTATTTCAGTTTGAGGAATTGCTTTCTTTAAACGATCAGGATTCGACCTCAAACACGAAATGTAACCATGGGGTGTACGTCACGTCAAACTTGTCATACAGCGACGGGAATGGAAATTAATTCTTCGTAAAATCGTACACTGTAATCCTTTCGAAATCAATGTCTGCAACGGATGATCCGCTCCTTTGCTTGATTAATCCACTCTAAAACTTTGAAGAGTACATAAGATGCTGAATGGTGTTTTTTCAAGCACTATGACAGTTACGGAGTTAGGGTGCTGTTTCGGTAATGTTATTCAAGAAAAGAATATTATGAAGGGAGATGCGGACGCCCCGTTCCCGCAGCAACGAGGCGTATTCCAGTAAACATCCGGTGGAATTCCCTGAACTCACGACTTAATTGAGTTTAGAGCGGCGCTTTGGAGTTATGTTTGTTTTGATAAGCAGACGAAGCGGGAGTCCAAAAATAATTCGGCGGTCGAAAAATAAACAACCGTTAACCGTTACGAGTTTGAGATATAATTGCTTCCATCATACCTCGTCATTTGTACCGATTTCAATTCCCCAATTGCCAACACGTCTGTTGAGCGGCAAAAAATGAAGTACGTGATCCATGCATACGGTTGTAGAGAGAGTACTAAGCTCGATGATCTGAGAAAAAGGAATTCGCATTACGGAAGATGGATGTGCGAACGCGGAATATAGAGATGGGGTTTTCGATTGTTTTCTTCCAATATGGAATATCGAGATGAAAATGGAATTCTCGTACTGGCTGTACGAATATAGAAATCGAATAATCTATGCTCATGACTTTTGTACCAAAAACGATTGGTTCTTTAATGTGCGACAAGAATGATTGAATTTAGAACTTATTAAATTCAAATACCTAAAGAATACTCATGAATAATCTTGGTAAAAAAATTAAAAATTTTGCCTTTTTAAAATTTAAAATAATGTTTATATTATACACGATAGTATTTTATAATATAAACTTTAAGGTATATAATGACTTCTCAATAACAATATCGCTTCATTATATCTCTTCAACCTCTTAGAATTGTATTACGGAGGATAATATCAAAAGATAATTCGAATTTTAATGACTTTAGATAGTATTTAAAGACTCCTATTTAATAACCATATTTCAATAAATACTCATATAACTGCCCACTCCGTAAAAGTGAACTAACTCCTTATCAACCATTTAATTCTATGGGATCGGGAATAAAACAGATGTTTTATTTTCAAATCTAATACTTTTTTGTTTATGAATTACGAGTAATTTCTTTTCTATAATAAAACGTTATTAACTAATACAACACTTTTAGTTTTCAGCGTAAGATCTACAGGACATTAAATTTTCAATTCCTTCCATTTACATCGTTCATTTCAAAACTTTTAGAGCTTTAGAAATTTCTATAAGAATTATCGATGATTAAAGATAATCTTCTCTTACTTCTTACAATATTCTTCTTAAGACACCTTAAATTACTTTCTCCACAGGAGCGGATATTACCAACTGTTTAAATAAAAAACGTCCCAGATCCTGGTAATACCAAATATTTTATGATTATGTATCATCCTCGTGAAGTATTTTCCATTAAGAGAAAGGAATTTATATTGCCATAGGCGTTTCGCGGATAATATTCCAGGTGAAGGATACGGCACTATTAACGTGAGCACTAAAAGCCTCCCATTTCAAGCTGGTTTGCTTTCACTGCGAGAGAAATTCATGCTCGGCATGGGAGGTTTCGAAATATCACGCTTTTATCTCCTGCCTCCCGCATGGAAATTAGATCGTCCATTAAAGCAAGGACACGACGATAATTACTAAACGCTTCGTATGGTTCGAGGAGGAGGCAGCGAAACGAGGCACAAAGCCTCCCAACGGAGCTGGATGCAAATAAAGCGAAGGGAAACGTATTTCTCTACTTTTCTCCGAACCGAGAAAGCCTTACAACTGTTGCATTTGCCCAGGAGACGAACCTTTGTTCGCGTTCTCTCCAATCGATCTCGCATTAAAGTCGAGGTGGCCATTGTTCCTTCACTATTCTTCTTAATTCGACCCCTATTACGCATTCCGACCGTTTCTTCCAATCCTAAGGCGTTCTCCTTGTGAGGGCGCTCCTATCGCGGAATATATACGTCGTGAGAAACGAGGTGAGAATGAGAAGAAGAGATGCGATACTTGGGCTAACGAGCTGACGACATTCTTGCTTAAAGAGGAGTTGCCATGGTAATTAAATGTCTCTGTTATCGAGGTAGAATTTCGTTCGAGACGCTTCGACCTTGATGGGCGAATTTTAATGAAACCAGGTCTAAATTACCTTCACACTTTCGCCTGATAAGGAATACACTGTGATATAAGCACACGTTGGCCGATATTTTTAGAGGATATCGTGTATGATATTTTACTAAATGTTCACGGAATATTTTCCTTAGTTTGACTTTATTTTAATGACATAAATACACTGTAAGCCATCCTTCGGCGTAAGACATAGGTTGAAAATATCAAGCATACTATCTAATAAAGGGGTAAAGATTAACTTATCCTGAAAAACTCAAATGGATAATCCCGGAATTTAACAGACGTGAAAAACATCTAAAAAGACCTGGATTCTAACCCGGATCTCTCAAATAAAAATTGGCTGCTCTCTTGTTTGTGAGATCAAGCATATTGATTACTTTTTCAGCCTATTACAATTGCGTATTGTTCCCCGAAAGAGTGAATTCTTTTGACGACTCTTAGAATATTCAAAGCATTTCTCTGACTGTAAGCTTAGTATTTACATCACCCACAGTACTAGAGGGGTGGATTAAAATTTAATAGAATCTATGAAAACGTACTTTCACTAAATTCATCAAGCATTCGCAATATAGTTTCTTGTCTCCTATCTTTAAAGGATTCCCAATTTTACTCTGAGTGCTGTACCTTATCTCCAAGCGTTTATGGACCTAAGGCCCACTGTGGATGGTTTTGGGGATATAATACTAGTTTAGATATATGTCAAATTTAGATGTGGAGATAATGCTATAGACACTTATGCTTTAGAACAGGGATGTCATTTTTTTTTAGTCATAGAATAGATGGATCAATAACGTCTTTGAACTCACACACGATAAGCGTACTTTTCAAAGTTTCTTAATTCAGCACAAGAGATAATAGTACGAAATTTTTCGGAAAACAAAGAATCGAAAGATCCAGTGGTATTGTAATAATTCATAAGGTTCTACATCGGTAGCAAAAACTTATTGGCATATTCGAAACATAACGCCTCCCTGTACAATAACGCCATTCTTTTCAATTCTTACTCCCTCAACGCAATTTTGTATTACGGAGAGCGTTGGAGATTGCATGAATTCTTCCGCCAGAATTAATTTAGCTCTCGTGAAGAAATTATCTGTTCCCCAGCATCTCTTTGTCCCACTCAATCAGGTTTTGTGCCACTGCGAGATGTGACAGTCATTTGTCCGTTTCTCGATCGATTCGTTCCAGAAATTGAATCGGAAAATTAATTTCGAAGCCAGCCTTCGTTACGCCATGGTTTCGACGGCTCAATCATAACGAAATATTTTCGACACTTAGTGTCTTGGAAAAAATAATATCCTGGATTTGAAATATTCAGGCTTTGGCTATTTTGATGGACGCAAAAGATGACGTTGCAAAAAAAGCGATTGGGAAATACGAAATTATTCAACAAAACGTCATTCATTCTTCTTCTAATTTTTATATAAATATTTTATATGTTAGATATTTTCTGCGAGGCTATAACTCCGACTAAAACTTTTCTATAATTCTCTTTTTGTACTAAATGGATTGAGTAAATAATTATTACGAAACTTTATAATTTAAACGGCCACAATCTTTCTTTTAACTTCTAGTATCCTTTTATTATATACCTATATTAGTGCTATCGATATTAAAGTTTCGAATCCATTTAAAGATTTATGTTTGAACTATTCGTCATTTTATTACACACGAGAGATAAGTGCCAATAGAGTAAATTTTTGCCAGCCCTTATTGCTGAAGATTGATCAATGAGGTATGAATCGTAACTAAATACACTGTAATAAATTTAAAACTATCCGAATAAAATTTAGAGGATTTGTGTTCACAGATGAATATGAAAATATTCAGAAAATCATTTAAAGATACAAAACTATAGTATAAAACTAAATAATAGAATAAGTACTGCATCAATTTCTACGTGAAATAAATTGACCAATTATATTCGTTAAAACTATGTATAAATCAGAGATAATAGAGGACCTCCTCCATTACATAATCTTACTCTTAGCCTCTTGCATAAAATTAAATATTTATTCGCATTTAGAGGAAAACTTTCCGATTTACTTAAGCTTGCACTTGATGTCTATTAAGCCACCAAACATACGATTAAATCCACATAAATTTTAAAAAATTCTGCGTAACATTTTCCTTAATGAGCAAAGTTTAGAGTCCTTAAAAGGTATTTCCAAAAAAATGAAACTTTAATTCCGCGCTGACGTAACATCACATCCAGATTCTGCAATATTACCCACATCGCCAATCTCCAGATGACACCAAAAAGAAAGATTTCAGTGCTGAAACCCTTTCGAAAAATTCCACTCTTGAGCAGACCTCGTGAAATGCAAGCGAGGAGAAAAAAAGGCACGGATGCATGGTGATCGGGGAAGTAGGGCACAGAAATCAAAATTAACGGCCGGGGAAAGTACTTTTTACGCGGCGGTTGCGGGGGTAACAGATGAGAACAAACGAACGAGTTTCGGGAAAAAGTGGGACGGAGATGAAGTTCAAGGTCTTTTTTGGAGACACGTGCGCGTTTATCGATTCAAGGAGATTTTTGATACTCACTTGTCATCGCGGGCGTAGTCAGTGGAATCCGAATCGACGAAGATTACGTCCACGCTGAGGTCGAAGCCGCGAAGGGGTGACGGTGGGAAGTAAGAGTACGAAGGCTGCTGAGGCTGTGACTGTCCTTGGGGAATGTTCTGCTGATTGGGCATCGGGGAGGGGTGCGCCATGGGGGCGCTGGCCATGTGGGGCGGCGGGGGCCCCAATGGGGCTGGCAGGGGAGAGGAGTGGAAGGCCACCAACATGTGAGGGCCTCTGGCAGTGACTCTTGGGAGCGAATCCCCTCCGCACGCCCTCAGGAGGACGGGGTCGTCGGTGGAGGGGCCGTCGTAGAAGATTAGCCAGTCGCGGTCACCTCCACCGCAATCAGATCCTTCCAAGAGGCGGACGCCACCTGAAGACATCCCGGCACCACCCTACAACGACAAAGATTTTGGTTAGGTTGGTTGGATTTCACCATGACGAGCTTGCCTTTTTAAGCAGACCTATAAGCTAAGATGTTTCTTAATATTATTTAATTTATTCCTATTATTATAAATACATCAACACCATATAGGTAGAGCAATGCTCTGTTGGCAAGGAGACAAACTAAACACATAAATTCAATATTTCATTTACATGTACAATATAGTCACATTTACATTACAACTGATGTAAAAGTTTGCGTCGTCTTTTTCTTCGAAAACTAATCTATCTAATGAAAGGGGGGTCATTATTCCAGGCTTTTATTTTGAGGATTAGAATTGGTTTACAAGGGATATATCTACGTTTTAGATGAGGATGAAGAATGACCCTGAGTGATTTCGCATTACCTATGATTAAAAGAATAAAATTTAGAGTAAAATAAAAAGTTACAGAAATAGCAAGATGGTTCATTCTTAAGATTGCGTTGGAAATTATCGGTTATGTTTCCCTTTAAGGAATATATTTAAAATTAAGTTACCGTAACTTATTTCAGCATAATATTTGGACGCAATGGTTCTTAATTTTGAAGCCTGCACTGAAACTTATTGCCGAAATATTTGCTGAAAGTACTTTCGTTACTTATAGACTTCCTGTATATGGAAAGAAATCATTGTATCATAGTATAAATACATAGTGTTCTTCCGATGCCATTATGAATGATAAGATGAATACTGATGTCTCTAGTCATAGAAACGAATTGAAATAAACAAGATTTAAAAAAAATATCTCATTCGCATTAATTTAAAAATTTAACTAACTCATAATAGCAAAAACGCATACATTCTAATTATGATAAATGTTAGTGTTACTTTTTTAGCTGTACGTATCCCAATGGAGTATTTACTTTGATTCTTTCGAATCATTTTCTAATTCAACCACCCTTTTCACATTACAAAATAAAAAATAATAAAATAAATAAATTTTCGAACTAACTGTTCAAAACAAATATTTTACATTTTCCCAATCTCGGAGATAAAATATTTTATCTGCTGCTTTAGGATAAAAATTTCCTACTTCAAAGACGCTCTGTATATATGAAGTTCAAGGATTTTAATTCCCTCCTAGAGCTGGGAAATTTTATCAAGCGAAAAGTGTCTTCTGCTAACGTCAAAGGATGGCTTTTATTTCTTTTAACTTTGTAAAAAGTTATTATTTTATACCTATAACAACATAGATTAGATTCCGTTAATACCAAAGACAACAAAGGATTAGCGTTACTGGATGAGAACTTTATACGTATAATGTCAAGATTAGCTTAATCAAATTGGAAACTAGTGTTATACTGTTTAAGTTAGTAATAAAAGTTACGTAAATAAAAAGTTGTTCTTTTTCAAAGAGCGATGTAAGGAAAACATTAAATCTATTCTGTAAATCCATCCTTTTGTATATTGTTTTTCATGAAAGTATTTAAAAATATGAATAAACAAGGGCCATCGACTCATGCAAAACTGAATCAGCAATAAATATAACAGATTACGCTAATATCATCGATGATTATGTATTTATGTATGTAAATATATAATGAATTTTTTATATAATTTCACTTCCGTAATCGTTATTAATATATATACTTCAAAATAACATTATAAATTAAAACAACAGGATTACATTCTCAAAGCAAGCATACGTTACAGCAACTAAGTTGATCAATTCGAAGGGAAAGGAGATGCTGTACTTTATTTCTCATTTTTGAGTTAAAGTATAAATATTATCGTTGTATACGTAACATTGTATACAAGATAAAGCAGGTTTCATTTAATTAAACGTTATTTTCGGTAACTAACATTGGAATTTGATCTTCCTTAACTCAGGAAAAATCAAATGTATAATTTGTTTGTAATTGATACTTTAGATAACGCGAGTGATCATATCCAAACAAGGAAGATCCTGGTTCTTTCAAAGATAAACAATTTTCGACAAAACCCTGAAGACCATCAATTTTGTAAGTCTGCATAAGCCTTCCCTTCGATTGCTAAACATAATCCTCCCCAGAAGACGCAGTGCTTACCGTTGGAGGGTGCGGTAAATGATGTGGTGGATAGTGTCCACCCTCGCCGCCTGGGTCCGCATCTGCATAAGCCCCGCTCCAAGGGTCCCAACTGGAATTGACCCTCGGCCCACCCATCCTCCCCATGCCACCCATGTCCATACCTCCCATACCCATACCACCACCCCTACCCATACCCATTCCCCCTCCACCCATGCCCATACCACCTCCCATACCCATGCCCCCACCCATACCCATGCCACCACCTCCCATACCCATACCACCACCTCCCATACCCATACCCCCTCCTCCCATCCCCATACCCCCACCACCCATTCCCATCCCACCGCCACCCATACCCATCCCACCGCCACCCATACCCATACCCCCAGAACCCATCCCCATCCCGGCAACTTCCTCTCCGTGTCTGCGGAGCATTAGCATCCGGAACAGGGGGTCGTTTGGATTCGTGGGTGGCTGGAGGTGTGAAAACTGCGGGGGCATCGTAGGGCCCATCGTGGGGGCTCCTCTCCTCAGCCTCACCCTTCCGTCGCCCTGACCAACGGATATCATGGCGTGCTTGCACGTTGGCACGCTACGCTGTCTTATGCTCATGTAACAGGTCACATTCCTCGGGTAGACGCCGGGGTAGTTGGGCGACTGCAGACGACAGACCCCGCCCCCGGCCCCGGGGAGGTCTCCCACGCCGCCCCCGCCTCCACCGCTTCCGCCGCCCCCTCCGCCCCCGGGATCCGAAGACGAATCGCCCCCTGTCGGGAAATGAAACGAATTGTTTTGAATTCCGTGCGACACTTTTGGCTTAATTCGATGAGTTTGTCGGGGGTAATAATCCTGTCGTTGAATCTGCGGTGAGTGGGTCGTTTACTTCGGTAAATTGTTGGGATTTGAGGTGGTTTAAGCATTCGGAAGAGCTGGATTGAAGTAATCACAGATTGTTTTCGGATAACGGCATGGAATGGATTACAGAGATATCTACAGTCTAATAAAACTGGCTCTTATCGTATGTTATACTCATATGCATATTTCTTTAATATTTTTAATGAACCTGTTCTTGATAAAGTTAAGCAACAACATAATTATATTAATCAGATGTTTATGGATGCCATTCGATACTTTTGATCCGATGTTTTTGTAACTTTTATTCGTAACACATGGGATGATTTTGATTTGGAAGATATTCAAACATTAGGTGTCTGATTCTCAATGTATGAGCATTTAAAGATATATGCTTCCGTTGTTTCTAAACTTTGGGAAAAGGATTCAATCCCTAACTTTAACCGAAGCATTAAAGAATAAAAACGGTATGCTTTATATCGCGAAAAAACGTTTTGGAAGGAATTCTACTCTTATAGTGCAATGAGCAATTTACTTTGTGAATTTGAAATGAAAAAAAAAAGAAGTTCCTAATCGTTACAACTCAAAACGTTTATTCCTGTAGAAAGAATTAAGAAAATAAATTAAAATTCGTGTGCGATATGTTATAAATACCGGATTTATACGCAGAAAAATCCATTATATAAAAATCTACATCACATTTAAACGATTTATATAAACGAGCAAAGTTTACGAGATTTTTATCCGAATGCTAGGAAGTGATCACAATTGCTCGGAGGAAAATTAATGAGAAAAGAAAAACAAAATAATCAGACAATTGTTTTAGAATTTTTTATAGTATGAATATTTGATGCTTTCTCAACACTTAGGAACTGAAAGTAAATTGAGGCCTTTCATTATCCCATATACATCCAACTGCTCTGTGATGAAATGAAGATTTTTTACTCCCTTTTAGACAGTTGAAGCCCGATCTGAGGAAAAATAAGCTTTTATAAGCACTACCCTTGAACTTTAGACAAACCTAATTAAGCATTTAATACAAAGGATCGTTCTAAAGGAAGATCTATGATAACCTCGCTCGTATACTACATTGGCTGCTAACTGTAAGAGAGTGTGGATTTAAATACTGATGTAATTTTTTTGTTCTATTGGTTAAATTTTACACAATTTTTACGACTTTTAAAAGAGATTTAAACATAATTTTTATAAAAACATTAATAACCTTTGAGCCCTATATGTATATTCATTTAAAGCAATAATACGTTCCCTGGAAAATGATATCCTCCAAATTATAATTAATTGAAACCCTTCAAATGAAAAGAAATAACAACCAGGAATGATAGAGCTTTTATTTAACTTTCTATAAATTTAGATTCATTGTTTTAATTTACGTAAGAGTTTTGAAGCAAATCATCCTCAATTGAATTTCATTTCATGGTAAATGAGGAAACAAATCGTCTCGAAAATCCTGGGAGGCATCACCTGTAATTTTATCACTGTCTTTTAAAGTGGATGATATTCGTTGAATTTGAGAAGATAAGAATTCGTCCTTTGTACTTAGAGTAGATAGAAGGAATTGGATCTTCACTCAGTTAAGAGAAGTTAACACTTTCTTCTTCAGAGCTATCGCCTCGTCCACAAAACAAACAATGGCGTCGCATGCGGAGATGCAATCTTAGATTACGACTCGAATGGACACAATCTTGGTGTTGAACCTTATTTTTAGGGCACACATTCACTAGGCCTACTTAAAAAGAGATAATTGCTGTCTGAACTGAGAGCGTATCTAGTTTACGCGATAAAAAGGTGAAATTCCATAACGTTACGAGGTGAATCACTTTTTATAGGTAATTTTAAATTCTTTGAATGATTCAAGTTTAATTTAAATGTGAAACAAAATTTTTTAATGCTAAACTGCATCTTTAGGTAAATGTTAACATCTTTGAATTTTCTATTTATTCTTAATAAATTTGGAGTATAAACCGTTACTCAAATGAACTGTTATTTATATTAATACATCTCATTACTAATATTTAATAACTCTTTACGATCGAATCTCAACTAGATATTTTCCAACAATATTCCATTATACTTTTCAATTTATAATAGATGTTTTATATTTAATATAGAGGGGAAATAGGTAGATCGAGTTTAGATATTGAAAATCCCTTAGTATCATATAAGTATCAGAGTTTTTCAATCACGATATTAAAGGAAAATTGAATGTTAGCTTTAAATGCGGAGGCCTTCATAATTTCCAAAAAATATTCCATATATACAGAGTACTTAGACTAACTTTCTCGATCTCTATTCGCAAATGTTTGCTCTCAAAGTTTTAGATTGGATATATCTTATCAAAGAACCTTTTCCTCTCCTTGTATAACTTGATATAACCAAAGCTCATAATTTTCTTCCCCGTTCGATGAACGTAGTTTATAGAGTTTCTATAAGGAAATCGAACTGAAATAAAATTTGAAGCAGGAAAAAGGTGAACAAAAGAGTAAAGGAGCAGTGCAAATTTAATCTTCTATTTCTCTCACATGATGGTAATCATTGCCATTGAGAGAGGTGTTTACCGTTACGAGTTCGGTTGCCATAGATAAGCTCCCAACGTCTTGGGGTTTAGTGTTCCCATTAAGGGCATTCATCTCAAAAGACGTCCTATGGACATTCGGTCCCATTCCGCTGTCCTCGTGAGAATTTCACTCTGTTCATGGAATACGAAATTAGCTGCGAGCCGGCCCATGATGCATTTCGCGAGAAGAGCCGAAGGCACCCGTACATGCAAATGCGTCGACGTGTGAGTGGGGCACCTACGGAGCTACGCGTCGATAAATGGGTTAACGGGCGAACGAAATTAGAAACATCAACGCAGAGACAGCGGGACTCGCCCTAAAATATCTCACTCCTTTGAAAATTGAGACGAATTTACCATACGGACGAGTTTAAGTATTCAGATGTTCTGAGGGATACTTTGAATGCTTAAAAGATCGCCTTAATGGATACTCTGCACTTATCGAAATTTAAGTTATACTTTCAAATTTAAATTCAAATTCCTCCTTTTAGTGAAATAATTAATTGTAATATCATAACTGAATACAAGAGTAACAAAAAGAGTAACTCACGAGGAGTTTAAGAATCTAAATTACTACAACTTCCTATTTATTAAACCTTTCCATTAATTTTCATTTTAATATATCAAATTTAATAGCCTAACAATACCTATGCATTTGGTACATTAAAGAAGTAATTCTACAACGGTACATCTCGGAATATTCTTGATATATAATTTTATAATTCGATATAGAAATGTTTTAAAAATAAAAATGAAACATTTTTAAAGAGATAATTAGTAGTTACAAAAGGAATATTTATATTTCCTGAATGAAAATGTATACCATAAGATCTATTGAATGAAAACCAAGTTCCACAAAGAAATTTATGAATTAGTTTCCTTATCCGAGAATTGGAAGTTACTCTCGTATAATTCATAAAATGCCAAAGTTAAATCTTACATATTTTGCATTATAATTGTTCATATGAAAGTAAGTAAGTATATTAAGTAATTGCTTAGGTTCTCCTTATAAAATAATATTTAGGATGTATAAGAACTTAGATGAATATGAAAGTTATAAATTTCTCGGACATATTTAGATCCATTACGTTACTTACACTAATATTTTATTAATCATTATAAAATTAATTAATTAAAATATTTAATTAATATAATATTTAATAAATTCTGATCAGGATGAAACTAAACACAATGTAATTTAGCAGTATACATATATCCAAGTAAATCCTCCATATAAAGTTAATATTTTTGCAATTGGTTACCTTTCCCGAAGACTGAAGAGGGTGACCTTCTCCTATGGCAGTCTTCAAAGTTTCTACTGCAGTAAGTTCCAGGGACTACCGCCCCCCTATCGTACGGGAAGGCAGCTGGGGCGGGCCCGGGCGAGTACGCCGATGGAAGGGCGGGTCCGTACCGTAGGACCGCCGCCCTCCGTGGAAGGAACCGGTACCTCATCTTGAGTGAGAAACCGGGACTTGGTCTGTATAATCTAACGGAGGCAGTCAATGTGGCAGTTTCGCTGAAGTAAACGGAGGGTGCTGGAGGCGGAGGGGGCGGTTGGTGACGCTGTGATTGCGGCTGTGGGGGCGTGGCGGGGCCGTTGGTGCTGGCGAAGCCCCCGCACCAAGAGCCCCCGGTGAAGGGTCGGCCCAACTCTGAGAGCTGCAGGTGGCCATCGGGACAGCGGTCGATGGCTGAAGAAGGAGTGGGATCATATCGGCCCACTTGGAAAGAGTCGAAAACGATCTGCAAAAAAGAAGGAATAATAATATTTAATTCAGTCAGAAAATAAAATTGTAAGATATTGCCTTGATATAAATGATATATTCTACTGCCGATAACTTCTTAAAAAGGATATAAATAAAATAAAATATTTAATTTTCTAAATATTTATGGATTAGAATTAAAATCATTACTTTACCTTAATACATTTAAAAACATTATTATTACGCATAAAAAAATTTGCTAATGATTTAAGAGTTGATATAAGTTATAGAAAAATTTATAAAAGAATTTGCTTCTTCCTAATCAGAGAATTACCAGAGTAATATGACATACCTGAAGACGGAAGTCTGAAAGAAAAATAAAAATTGATGGTATCCTTGAACGTAGGCAACAAGCATTGCGGTAGTGTACCGCGTGGTGCATACGTTGAAGGATACTCGTCGTTCGCCTATTAATAATTTATATTCCCACGCCTAAAAGTCTTATTACGATATAACAGACGTAGATGCGTAAAATATACTGTTTCAGTTAACATGGTAAAAATCACACGCTGATATCATTGTCTTGACAAACAAGGAAAGTTGGACTTGAACTGTTTCGTTTTAATTTTACAAAAATTTTATCAGGGGCTTTCATGTATGGTTATTTAAATAGAACTTCCATGAAGCTCTTCCTCACTTTGTTCCAGTAATGGCAAAATTGAACACAAAACGACGAATTAGAAGTAGGTGGACGAAATATTTGTATCATTTAGAGTTCAACACCTTCATTTGACGAGCGATTTAAAAAAATATTCCTTTTCAATTTCCCGAATTCATAGCGCGAAAATTTGCAGCTACAGAACATCGTGATTTTCTTTTTATTCGGAATAATTTTCGTCCGGAAAATTCATTATTCGCGAAACATTCCAATTTCTGCGCGTTCCCTCCAGCAAGCCTCCAATTCCTCGCCTTTTTTTCGGGCGAAGAATTACTTTTGTTTTCGGCCCATCTTGACCTAACTTCGTTTCCTCGGACACTTCCCTTTTAATCCAATCGCCGAGAATAATGTAATTAAAACATCCGTCGTCGCACTCTTTACGGGCCGTTTCCTCGCCGCCCTTGAGATTGAATTACTAAATAACGGACGGAGGTTTTGCCTCATTTTTATCTCAATCCATAGCTGGTCCTTTTCCGTGAATCCGCCCTTTTGAATAGCAATGCCTCGACACTAACGTTCCTTTAAAAAAAATCGTGCATAAGGATCTCATATTCGGTAGAGAGAGAGACAATGGC
Source organism: Pantala flavescens (assembly GCA_020796165.1). Lineage (NCBI taxonomy): Eukaryota > Metazoa > Arthropoda > Insecta > Odonata > Libellulidae > Pantala > Pantala flavescens. The sequence goes on along the minus strand of CM036879.1, from coordinate 18,589,225 downwards.
TTGAATTTTTTTGCGTATTCGCGAATGCATTGCTGCGAGAAATGGGGAGTAACCCTCCCTAACGTTACAACTCCCTTTTCGCATGTAAATCTCCCGTGCCTTGCCGTAGAGTGGTGAGGGGTGATCCGAAAGGGGCCATCTATTGTACTCGCCCTCGAATGCGACGAAGGAACGACAACAAATAGCTTTCCGACGCGTGCTAGTGACTTCTTCCCATAAGTTTTTTCTCCGACTCGAGAAAATGGCTTCTGTTGTTAGCCGAAGAAAGGAATGAATAAGAAATCTAGCTCGCGAATAGAATTGAATAGAAGGGTACAAATAAGTTGGAAAGATATATCGCTCCGCATCATCATCTATTTTTTAAGTTCACAAAAAGGTCTGAGAGAAACCGCTCAAGTATCGGGTGACCTAGGTTCGTTTTCGGATCCTTTACTGATTTTCTTACGTCTTTTTCTATTTTTGGATTATCAATCTAGTGTTCGTGTGAGCTACTTTGTGAATTTGACTTTTTCTTGGTCATAAGAATAAGCGTTAAGCGTTAAAATACTTCCCATGTCTTTTTAAGACGTGGGAAGTATTTTAAGGCCGAAAGTGATTTTATCCGGCAGTAAATTCGATAAAAGAAAACCTTTTCAAATTTTTAATAGCCTGCTCGTTCACGCGATGTCTGATTTTAGAATGAGTCTAATTATTTTAGTTGCATTGAGCTGCAGTCCGTAAAAGTACTCTATCAAAGTTGTCAATCATCAATTCGTAACTAAGAATACCATAAAATACACTAAAATAAACTGAAAATTACTTAAAATTCGAATCGTATACATGTTCGTAGAATTGCATAGGAAAGGAGATTAAAATCAACCGTAAGATAATAAAAAACGATTTAATTTTTAAATCCTTAAAAGAAAGTATTCGTTTCTTGAAGGTACATAGTAATAATTACCTATCAAAAATAAATTTTCAATCATTCCCTTAAACATTGCCGGAAAATTGAAACTTCTTGAATGATAGAAGAGTCAAACTTACGAAAAAAAAGAACCTAAACAGTCGATTACCATAATTGGTCGCGTTTCCTTCCACCTGCGAATCAACCAATCTGGATGAAATGGGGAAGAAGAAAAAAGACGTAAAAAAAGTCGACGTTGAAACCTTTTCCCGTTTAAGAATCAAAAGCCAATGCGCAAAGAGCAGAAATGAATATGACAAGAGGGGAAATGGCAGGTGGAAGTAGCTCGAAATATAAGACAAAAAAGGACTAAAAATAGAACGGAGTGATGAATGAAAGAAAAAAAATCATTTGCAAAACGAGGAGAGGGGAAAAACGAGAAAACTAAGAGATACAATCGGCAAGATGAGGGTAAAAAACAAACAGCTGCTACGCGCATACACCAGCACGCATCTAGAACGTCCCTTTTTTTTATTTTTCCAACCCCCGATTCCACCCTCGCTGGAGAGAGAGAAACAGGGGAAGGCGGACGAGATAACGCCAGCGTAAAAAATATAGTCTTGAGTTTGCTCATTTTTTATGAGCACCTTCCGCTTAAAGAGGGAACAGGTTATATAGACTACGTGCTTACCACTCTTTATCCTTCAGTGATTCATCAATCCCACCCTTTCGCCTGCCCTCTCGCCGATTCCTCTTTCATCCTTGTCTTCTCAGATATTCACCTCTCACGTTAATTCACCCAGCATCCGCGAGTTAAATAACCATCATCTCTTTCTGAATTCCCAATTATCTCTCCCATAAATTTCCACCTTGCTTTGTTATTCCTCTGCCCTTCATTTTTATTCTTTCCCCTCTTTCGTCCTCTCCTGAATTACGCCCTTCATTCTTCACTTTTCTTTATTCTCGCCTTTTGAAGCTTTGGTCTCTGTAAATGGAGGATCTGGACCAAAGTAACGATGCATTCTAACGTCACATTTCATCAGAGATTAATCCGGATTTTGAATAATTTTCCGGAAATAAGAAGTAAAACATCCACAAAAGCTTTATGTAAAAAGTTTATGATGAAATCCTATTCTTCTGACTATTATATTGGAATGTTCTTTTCTATCCTCCTTTACTCTTGGACTCACTAGCTCTTTTTTGCTTTATTTAACTAAATATCTTACGCTTATTATGTTGTATTATGAATTAAATATCACAATATTAAAATTGTCGGAGCTATTAAGTCCTCAGTAATAATTACTAAAAATAATTCATAATATATTCTATATTAGTACATGAGATTGGAAAAATGTATCTTTACAATCAATATAGGACAGTAACAAATAGATTTTAAGTATATTACTGATAAATAATGACGTAAGCTTATTGTGATCCTCGATTAAGAATTTGATAAAACTTCATGGTTCGTCTGAGAATATAATGAGGACAAAAAACATCAACTGTTGTAATTTTGAGAAGACATTCTCGTTCAGATGAATTGAAATTTTAAAAAGGATAGATGAATTTTAATGAAGCATTACCAGAACCTGCTAAAAGATGAATGAAAATAAGGAACACATACTCAATTTCCTTGGCAGCGTTTCACTTCCCCTTCTCAAATCATTCTTTCCGTTAAAAAAACCCTTTTACTCTCCATCCACATCTTTCACTTCTTTCCTTATCTACTTCCACTCATTCTTTCTCCCGTTTACAAAATCCTTCTTTCTTACATTTCCCCCAATCACCCATTTCCACATCTCCTTTCCTGACCACTTTATCTCGCCTCCCCTTTATCACGTATGGACCACCTTAATATCCCAATTTCCTCCTGTTCCATTCCCCAATCCATCTCCACATCTCATTTCTACCTTTTCCATTCATTCACTCCCTATATAAGGTTTCAGGGTCCATTCTTTGTCTCAATCGACCTATTTACAACCCTTTTTATCGCCGGACTCATTCCTCTTTTCCTTCAACTCGCATCTCATCTTCTTTTTTTTTTCTTTTTTTTTTGCGCCTCTTAACCTGATTAAAATTCATTTCACAACGCCATCGTCACATGCCCGTCCGACCGCCCACGGGACGCTCACTCAGATTTTCCGGACAACTTCTTCCGAAGAGAGGATGCGGTCTTACAATCGATGTAGAGAAGGGGATAATACGTAAGACACGGGGATGGGTCTCTCTCTCGCGAAGGGCTGTGGGTGTCGTAAAACCCGCCGTAAAGAGGGCGCCCGAATTCCTAGGCACTGTTTTATTCGTCGGGTAACGCGCGAGTGTTACCAAGGAACGCCGTTGGACGAAATCGTTACGCTGCCGTTGGTGATTTGTCGCGAGAGTACTTATCGGTCCCTAAATTGGGAATCGGTGTCCTTTGAAGAGGTGTAAAAGGAGACGGTTCCCGGCACTTGTGTAGAAGGGTTGGGAGTGGTCCACGAGAAGTACGGATTCTCCTCATTCGATCTTGAATTCGGGAGAATCGCGAACGAGGCAGGAGCTGTAACTACTCAAGGAATGGTTTGAATGAGTTTTAAAATAGAACACGCATCGGATGGAGTTACAGCTGCAGGAAAGTATGGCTACTGATGCTGATGTGATAATATTTTTCGAATACGTCAAATTTTATATTACTATATCACTATAGCATAATACCATAGCATTATATAATAGCATTATATCATGCTATTATATAATGCTATGGTATTATGCTATTATGACCATATACTATTGTTTTATTGCTATTAAACTATTAAAAAAACAATTACTTGATATTCAATAGGTATAATAAGGATTATAATGATCATAATAATAATTATGTACTACTAATGTATTCTTCTCTAGTTTTCATTCCATTTTTTCATTTCCAGTATGGTTAACCTTGCCAAAGGAAAGTTTATAAATAATTTAAATTCAAGTAATTAAGAAAATAAGCGAATATTAAACAGTTCATTAGACTAGCTCGAATTGACTAACTTTGCTTTCAGGAGAGAATGAAATTTTAAAACCACATAAAACTATACCCCCTTCTAATCAAAGATGCAAATATGATTAAATAAATATAGATGAATAAGTATAATTCCTTTTCCCTAATCAAAAATTTAAAGTTTCTATGCTTTAAATTGTTACATTACCTTCAGAAACGATTAAAGATTCTTCTTTTCTTGCTTCAATTCCTCAAAAATCTTTAAAGCTCAACATCAGCAGATAAGAAACTAAGAAACTTTTTCAGGTAGAAATAAAAAATAATGATAGAGTTTTATTGTTTGAACAGAAGTTGAAGTTATTACCCAGGTGCTGTATTCGTTCATTTCAGATTTTTAGTTGTATTTTTAGTATATTCGCAACAGGGAATCATAAACATGGAGCGCTTTTTCCATCGACTGAAATGCATTTAGAATTTTAACGAAGATGTCAACAGAAACATGACAAGTTTATCAGTCAAATGTGCATGTCACAAGAGCGTTCTTTGGTATAAATGAGTACCTCACTGTCCTAGCAATCCGCTGCAGTTTTATTTATTAAAATCTCGTTCTTTGAAAGAGATTAATTTCTACTACTCGAATAATTGCCAAATCCCGCTTATAAATTCATTTAAAATATAATGGTTAACATGATTCACAAACATGGTGCTATTTCATTATATAATAATAGTTATAAAAATTAAATGTTTAATTGACTGTATGTTGAACGAAATTGGCAGAATAAGATAAAGAGAGAGTCTCAAAAGTAGTGATAGAAGTTTATTCGCAGGAGTTGTTCCGCTAATAAAAGTTTATATAGAAAATAGTTATCTGATTTCGTAATACCGATGAGTCATCTATACCGCTATCGTTTTGAACATGATCTGTAAAGAACGATTTATATTTTTCGTGCTTAACTTAAGGAATTGCAGTATAATTATTAACTTTTTAGTATCTACTGGTTGTAGCCTTTGACGTGAGGACTAAAATAATCCTACATTAACTCTTCATAAAAGAATAATAACTTATTCCCATTATTATTGGTTCATGAATGCAATAATACATATACTAACGGTGGTTGTTTATTGCCAAGAGGAATTTGAGCCAAATATGTGTCAAAACAGTAATCCATAATAAGCCGAACAGATATTTCATTTCATAGCTAAACTTAACATCAATTTCCCTTCCAAATTGCTGTTAAAGTATCAATACATTAATTCAGCACATACGTAAAATATCAAAACCTTCATTATCGAGAGAGAAAGCTTAAAGTAAAACTGGTACTCGAATCTCCCCTCGTGATCTTGAACGAATCAATGCGAAAGAATTCACGAACTCCACAGTTGCGAACGTCACTTTCGTTTCCCTTTTATTAACCTTCTCTTCTTTTTTTTCGAAATCCATTATTATGACGCTTGCTTTTTTGTCCCGAAATTCTTTCGAAAACAGCGAGGGAAAGCCGGTGAGGGAGGGGAAGGGGAGAGAGGGGAAGAGGGGGTGGGGTAAGTGTGAGATGGGAATGGGACGGGGGAAGGGGAGAGAGGGGGAAGAGGGGGTGGGGTAAGTGTGAGAGGGGAATGGGACAGGGGGAAGGGGAAAAAGAGGGGAGGTGAAGAGAAAAGCACTCCGGTATTATTCTCGTTTCGAATTAGGAAGAGACAGAAAAGTTTCGAAAGAAGAGGATTTATTTTTTTCGGAGGAAAATTTCCAAAATAAAACCTCCTCGGGACTCGTTAAACTCGCATCGCATTGAACACTCAAGCGAATTTATAAAATAAGGAGACTTTTTCGGTTGGTTAACTCTAAATTACGAGCGAGAGAAAAAAATTACCGAATAATAAAAAAAAGAAGTCGAGCGCTGCGTGGGAAGGAAATCGGACGGCATCCTTCAAACGGAATGTTACGTGAATTTGTTCGGAGATCGGGTCCATCGGATGCTGTTTATGCAGACGTAGCGTTCATTTTCGGTTTTTTGCCGTCCGCGGATTCTTCACCAAAACGGGAGACTTTCACCAAGAAACCGCGTCGGAAACTTTTTAGGGTCAAATTAGTATTTACTTCCGCGGAATCTGGAAGTCAATAGGGGGAATTTTTTGCGAAGCTTTCCTTCATTCAGAAAAAAAATGTGAAAGAATTAAACTTTCAGAATCATTCCAATATTTAATTATAAAGTCGAGAGTGAAGTTTTACACATTCTTTAAATTTGTAAGTATACGAATGTTAACGATCCTTCAATTGATTAAAATAAATTTATTTGTACCACAATACTGAGAAAATTATTGCTCCCTGCCATGAATGGAGGTGAGATTTAATTACGATACTAGATCACGAAGACATAATTTTCACTAATTATAGTATTAAGAGTATATTGTACAGCTATATGAATTATCGTATTCTGATAATTTATTATTTAAAAAAACGCATTTTACTTTATTTAACTAATTAATTAATTACATCTTCATCTTAAATAAAAAAATGAAGGTCATGTTAGATTACAACTTAGGTAAAAGTATCAGCTTTACGAATTAAGCTTAAAAGTTTTAATTTTAAAAAAGCCAAGGAAAACTTTGTAATGAAACCTGCTCCATGATGAAGATTTATATCAGTACCTTCTTTTGACAAGCATACACACACTTTGGAAAATTTCTTTCATAGCTAGAAAATCTGGGTCATTTTTTGACGTAAAAGATTTCAACTACTGCACATATCTTCACCATAGACTTCACTTCGGCTGATGAATACGCGAATGTATATTAGAGAATTCAATTTCTCCAATGAGACTGTTTTAGGCAATTCTGTCCAATGAAATCCAGGTACTGAGCTGAGCAGAAAGTCTTTTTTCTGAGATAAAATTCGGAAACAGGGGAAAGAATGCACCAAAAAGAGAATGGAAGAGAGAAATGCGCAATGTCATTCGAATAGCTCGTCTTTCATGTGTGGGGAAGGGAATGAGGGATTGGTAGGAAAAGAATACCAAAGTCAAGGAGGACAAATAGTGCGGAAAACAGGTCTGGAGACTCCTTTGGTTTGAGGTGAGCAAACGGGATAACAGAATAGGAGAGCTTCGGTGGCGTCTCAGATTCCTACTCTGATGGGTTCAAACAGGGATGCTTAAACCACCAAGTCTTTCCTTCATTTTTAGCCAATTTGGAATCTATCTTTTTCCTTCCCATTTTCTTGAATCCTAAAGAGAGTTAGTTTGGTACATTTAACTTTCTTTGTGAGTTCATGGATACTTAAATTCCCTAAACTCTATTTAGGCAAAACTTTGCTACAGAGAGATCAAATTTCGAAAAGAATTTTATAAAAATTAGTATCATCACTTTTTAAAACTTTTTATTTATTGTTTAGATTCAAATTATGCTATTTTTGTTTTTATTTAATATTCAATTTTAAAATGTGTTGCAAGTTTCTGAAATGAGCATACCAATTTTATATTACGTTATGATAAGATAATCATATTACTTTACTAGGGAAGGTGAGGTGCTGATAAAATTATCGCTAAAAACAAAGATTTAATTACAATTGAAATTATTCTTATTTGATAAAAAATAATTTGGTGATGACGGAACTTGTGATGGATTCGGATCATATCGGATCGGATTTGGTCACCCACAACAGCAAGCCAATAGATTTATTGTGACAATTAATTAAGATAAAATTATAAACGCAGTGAGGAAAATTTAAACTTAAATCCGTTCATTCAATAGCTTGTTAAAAATTGGGTTAATAATAATTTTAAGTTTATTTTAAGAAGATACTTAATTAATACACCAAGAACGTAACAATTTTACCGATCTTCGTCACTCATCCCCTCAAACTAAGAACGCAAATTTGATCCGAGTGGATTTCCACAAACGTTGTAAGACTCCCCATATCGAATTGGAGATTAAATGATCCACGAACAATAAAAATTGAAGGTGGAACTCCTTCGACGAAAACCATTCACCACGTGAACCGATCGCTTGAAAAATAGATTCATCGAAATAGACCAATTCTTTATACATTAGAGCTCCCAATACCCCACCACCTGTACTCCCACCTTTTACACGCTTCCAAACTCCAATTCCCCATCTCTGGCACTCTCTCGCTACAAGGCGCTGCCCGTCCCCGCCCTTTCCTTGCTTCCCTTCATTGTCTTTCTTCTCTTCTCCTTTGTCATACCGCTCTCGCAAAATTCCTCTTCCCCGAACTCCTTTTATACGTCTATCCCACACTCTCTTTTCCTTCCTCCCGCATTATCCCCGTTTCAAAACACCGGATTTCGATTCGAAAAAATAACCTCTTCCATTTTTATCCCCCCTGGATCCACCAATTTCGGCGAGGGTCGACTTTTTGGCGAATTTCGTTTTTTTTTGGCACCCGGGGAACTATTCAGTGGTGGAAAATTTTCCCCTCGTGTCGCTCGCTTTTCGAGCGATTTCGAACCACGCCATGAGGATTATATGGAACGGAAAGGATCTGAGAAATATATATATATTTCCGATAGAATATTATGGCGTGAACGGGGAACGTGTGTTCTGATAAGTGAGCGAAATGCGGGAAGAATAAAAATGCCGCGAGTTGGATAGTATTGAATATATATTTGAAGGCTGTCGATCTTTAGCTAGGAAAATTAGACAAAAAAGTATAATAGTAAAGCTGGATAATCGGAATCCAGTTATTTTTAGATTTTATTTTCAGTTTCTATGCCCCATCTAAAATTTGTTGGAGATATTTTTCTTTCCAATATTTCTTTTGTTTTGTTCACGTTTTAACTTCTATATCAATCATACATTGTTCTAATAATTTTTAATATTAGTATTATAATAATAATAATTTATGAAAACATTTGAATATAAGCCTGAGTTATATCAACTGTGATTTTGTGTTTTCAAATATTTAGACCACTTATACAATAGAAAGAATTCTCAATTTTTCTAATAAAGAAATATATACATGTTGATTATTGAATTGTATAATTCTTGCCAGAATAAGTAGCTTAAAAAATTGATATACGTACTACATGGCTATTATTAGTTTGGAGTGCAGTTATCCTTAATTCGACAGTTTTAAGCCTGATTTTTTAAAATCTTATACCATATAATATAATCTTATGCCAAACTTTGTTTTAAGTCGAATAATTCCAAATTCCGTTCGTAAAATTTGGAAATATGAGACTAGTTGAAAAGTGTGGGTTTACGGATTTCCTTTATTCAAGCTCTCGATATTTTCATAACGCTTAAGTGACAAAATTATTTATTTAATGTACCAAGACAATGATGTAAAATAACTCATCTCTTTGTGAATTTAGAAAATCTATTTCAAATTAATTTAATGAACATAGTTATTATTTTAAATATAGTTTCTTAAATTAATAACATTACTCCCGAGAAATTAAACCTTGAACTAATTATATAAAATAAAAATGTACAATTGTATAGATGAAAAATTTTTGAATGTATATGTCATAATCTTGTGATTCATTTTATATATTACGAAATTTACAACTCCATAAAAAATATTTCATTATAAATTTTAACGAGCTTTAAAATATTGCGCAATATTTATATTCAATTATTATCTTTTCCAATTATTTCCTCAATACTGTATCCGAACTAGAAAATATACATATATAACGAAAGATAAAAAATAATCTTATAGGTCCATAATAGCAATAAAAATATTGTTAGAAATGAGAAAAGCGCCATTCCTTCAGGATGTTTATCGGCAGGAAACGTATTATTTTTTCTTTTTTTTCAGATTGGAGAAAATGGAATTGGAAATGCAGTCCGTAGCAAATCAGGGCCCGCGCTCTCCGTTGATGAAATCCTGACCGTGAAAGCCTCGAGGAAAAAGAGATTCGAAATTCGTCCTCGGATTTCGTTCTTCATTTCTTTATATTCCATTTGCTTACGGCGGGAACGCTTTGAGACGGCAAATGGGTCAGCTGCCAATGAAGCTATTTACCATCTTCAGAATTGAGTTTCGGAATATGAAAAAAAATAATAATTTCCCGTTCCGCTAAAAACGGGATGGTTATCGAAAGAAGATAATTGGAAAATGTTTTGTTTTCCTTTTCTCTGAATAAATAATACGTAGACGAAGAAAAATATTAAAATGTTTATATGAAATAAGTATAAATTAAATTCGATATAAAGATTCACGTAGATGTTAACAATTAATCGTCGAAACCAGTGTATTTGTTGAAATCAATATATTTTTGTGGTATAAGTACTAAATTTTATGTGAATCTTTACAGATCACAGCAACAGCTTGCTTAATTCAGTGAACTTTAAATTTGATACGTTTTACAGTCGAAAAATAGTTTAAATTTTCTTAAATCATATATAATTATCTTATTAATAATCTTAATTATCAATAAAAATCTTAAATAGGTTTCATCGAAAAGGCTTTTGATTTATCTCCTATTATTTATTCTATAATTTTGGAAGTAATACGTATAAGTGCATAAATAAGCATAAGCTAGGGGAATAAATTTTTACTTTACTGATAATCTTGAAGTTTATATTATTACTATTGACTAGAAATTGATTTAATTTATTTATAATTTATTTAATATTTATATGAGCGGAAAATTTATCTTTCCCCATTAAAAGGTATTACTTCATATCGAATGATAATCGCATCATACAATTATTAATCAAATATAAAATATATTCGAATAACCGACAAACTTCTTCTGAGAGTTCTATTAGATCCTATTCATATCTAAATCAATGCTCTAGCCATCAAATAACAGCCTTATCCTACATCCAATACACTTACACGAAATTACCAACTAGAGAACTTGTGCTGAAGATAGCTATGGACGAGTATAGGATAAATAAAATACACGAAAAAAGGAAAGAAAACTAAGGAGAAAGAGAGAGTAGTTAAAAAAATTCATTCACTTCAGATGGACATATTAGGCCAAGGATTGGTGCCAAGGCTTCTAACCGATATGAAATGGACTAGCAGACATATGAAACAGATTGCGATCTTATGTTGTCTCTACATTCCACATCTATTTCCACAATATTCTCTCAGATACATGTTTCTCTTTTGTGAAAAAAAAGGGGCGCTCTTCTTTATAATCTTTCTCCATTTGCGAGCGATATTTTTCATTCCGCACTTAGAGCGGCGTAGAAGTTCTTTAATGAACCGTTTATCCTTTCTATGCCTGAGGCGTACGATTCTTCAATTCCTGTGGATAGCCTGAATAAATCATAATATTGAACTAAATTAATAATATAAATATATGCTGTTTTATCAAACACAAAATAATGAAAATTCCAAATACACACATGTTTCTGCAAAACAATTATCAAGTGAAATTGAATGACCAGCAAAATTAAATGTCCTTGAATGATAATACTTTATACATTTTTAAAATAAATTTCTTTAAAACTCAAATACAATTATTCTTGATTCAAAAATCTGACGATGGCAATAAATTGTGTTTAAAATAATTTGTGTGTAAAAACAGAGTGCTAAGAAAGCTATGGCTTAGTCATTAAATATCATTTTAATTCAAACTTATCCAAATATCTTCATTAAGTCATCAAGTTTTTGATTTATTTGGCGTTAAAAATTGAATGATAATTAATTAAATACATTTTTCGTCCTTTTATAGTGAGTTTTTGAGATTTTTAGGCATTCTCTATAGGATTTATTAGAGTCTAGAGTAAAAGATTTCCGTGTAACAATAGTTTCTGAATTATATCTTAGATATTTCGCAGAAAATCACGAATTATCCGTGTGATAAATATTCTGAATAAATAATTATCGTACTTGGATACGTTAGGTATGCCGTGAATATTTTATTTTCCTTCGCTATCTAAATTTACCTCACGTATCCGAGTTTTACGTAAGGTTCTCGTCTGGATCAAAATATGCATCAAAGAGGTAAGATTTACATCGAGTCTTACCGTAACTGCTTTCTTTGTCGAGAGAGTAAGCATCCGTGGGCAAAGGTTACCATTATTCTTCAAGGCTAAAGGCTCATTTCTCTTTTCTTTTGTCAACCTGGATTCCTTTCTCTTCTTTCACCTTTGATGGGGAGCGATTTACGTAATGTGCAGGAATCAGTATTCCGAATGCAAGTTACGCTGTCGCCGTGTTCGATTTGACCTGTCAAGAATGTGTAGGTCGCGTAATAGAGATTTTTCCTGAATCGGTAGAGAGGAAAGGAAAATTCTTGGAGGAAAAGTAATATCCTTTCCCGGATACGCGTTACAATTTTATACGTGAATTTTTTGACGGTGGAATTCCCCTGTAATTTCATCCATGTTAAATATTCCTATTTTTTACGGAATTATTTCGTCTTCTTTTCCACCGAAATTTTTTAATTTAAACCTCAAATAGTCTCAGCTTTTAATACAGGATGTTTTTCATTATCTTTTTGATTTTCTAACAGGTCAAATCTAATGATTAAATCGTAAACTGGACAATTGACAATTTTATGTTAGCAAGTTAAGTATTGTCATCAGCAGAATATGTATAATTTCCTAAGTAATAAAGTAATAATGTTCTATTGAATGTACGATTAATCATTAAAAATAAGATAATAATCTAATATTTACAAAGAAGACAAATGTTATTCCGAATGATAATGGTTTTATTTTTATTATTAATCCGAATTTTAATCTGAAAATCGATGTAAAGTGTACGTGAATTAGAAGTTCATACTTTAGAGTGAATATGAAACAATGTAATTAGTATGTTTTATAAGAGATAAAATCAACATAACAGACTCAACGATTCAGTTATACTTATATTTATATTCATACTTAATTAATGTTATATTACGATAATAAAATCTTCAACATCTTTATTAATATATATTATATTTTGTAATATCATTTTAATGGCCGGGAGATAAAAAAACTACATCTAATAAAAGTAGTATAGATCGCCAATTCAAATGATCGAACATAAATTTCCCATGCGATAATGCCTCTATCCAAAATCCTTAGAATCTATTTATCATAACCCCTATCATCTTTGATCGCCTGTTTTCTTAACCAATCTTTCGAAACTCTCTCCCCATCATTCTTGCTCTTCCCCATGGGATACCCTCCTTGACCCCACAACATTTTATACCCTTCTTCCATAACTCTTTTTCCATCCTACTCCCATTTGCCAAAACGGGCATCATCAACCGCTCGCCTGGACCATTATTACCCAAACTAATCGAAAAAGCTTTTCCCGGAAAAGATAGTTTTAAGGATATTAATCAATAGGAGAGAAAGGAAAAGTTCAGACTCCATCGAACAGTTGTCCGTATAAGTTTGTCCCGAGAACATTTTTATCGTTTGTCTCTCTCTGTCTTGAATGTTATCTCCGAAAATGTGATTAAAGAGAGCGAATATGAGGAATTTAAGGAACCGAGAGGAGAGTGGAAGAACGGGAAAGATGAAAAACAACAAGAGAGAGTTAATTAAAGCAAACTTTCCGGTTTTTTTTTCCGGCAGTCCGAAAAATTGAGGTTTCTTGAATAAATACTACGCGCGATGTGGGATTCAGCTTCCGTGAGATACGTTAATGATAAATGAGTTTTTTTTTAAATCCATCGTCTCGCTAATGTATGATGAGGAAACTATTGTATGATAAGGAGTGCGATTGTAAGAAAAATTATTATTTAAAAAGGTTATCTACTTTGTTGTATGGGAATCTATCTTATTTCAATATACTATGGTGGGCTGCGTTTGAGAAATAAGCTTTGAAAAAATAAAGGTTTAATAAACCAGTTGATGTAATACAGTGGAAAATAGCCAAATTATATCTTTTAGCAAAATGCATTTATATTAAGGATTAGATTTTTAATAAAGAACATCGTGAAAAGAATTACACGTACTGTAAAATAGTTTACTGTCTATGAGAAAGGTATTCAAAATTAATCATATTCCATTTTTGCATAAATAATGAAATCTCTTGCTAAATGCAAGATAAGTTTGAATACATCGGTAGCAATAATTTATAATAGATCCAAATCCAACAAGTGATTAATTATTATTTTATATGAAATATTCATTAAAAATATAATTCTAATGACTAAAAATTCAGTGGAAATAATAAAGCCTTGATATAAAAAATGGTATTTACGAAAGAAACGTATTCAAAATTGTTTCCTAGATAATACATAAAGTTGGAAATGATAGATATTTTATTTTATAATTATTATAAAATACAATATTATTTTGATTACTAAAATATAACATTAATTATAAATTGTTAAACTTTGATATGTTATCATAATCTTCATAAAGATTAAAATCTAAAAGTCGGACGAGATAAAGCAGGCAACATACTGAAATCTCAAATAAAAAATATGAAAAGAATTTCTCAAAACCAATTCACCATGATTCGCTTTTTTCCGAAGAATAAAACCTAATTCTAAATACTACTCGATAACTTTAGGAGAAATCAAGGACGAACTCTCTATTACGGGTTACTGAGAATTCTATTGAAAATTCCGCGTAAAACACACCATTTTACAGGGATGCCCAGAATAGCATTCACTCGCGATTAATAGGATTAAAATTTTCTCGGGACCAGAATCCGGGATTGGAATTCCCTGAAACATTTCGTCTCCGAATGATAATGCGCCTCTTTCCGACAATGAGTCCCTGCGACAAATACATATGTAAGCCGTTTCAATATCCCTCACGACGGCAAACATTTCCCATTCAAACCCGCGCATTTCAGACGAGTATAATCAAGCCATGACTCATCTCCGGCAAACAAGCTTCAAACCCTAGATTCACTGCCTATCTCTCTCCATCACGGTCTCTTTCCGTGCCAATCCCTCAAAACTCAAATAGCCTCAGTGGCCCGATTCTCCAATTCGAGATTACTAATACCCAATCTTGGGCGGATTCATATTCCTTAGATGCGCCTCCTTTGTCATTTTTTCTTTCCGTTAGAACCCCATGAACTGTTCACACAATTTATTCCCCTACATTAGAACTACTTTCAAACAAATTCCTGTTCGAACTTTTTTGGAGAAACCAAATAGTATGTTTATGACAAACGGTAACTATGCAGTAGGTGGACTTAAAACATCGTCCGGATAAACATTTGTTCGAAGTTTATAGTGCAATAATAAAAGGTATATTACTCTCTCTCTCTCACAATAAGGAAGATATTTGGTAGGAACAATTAACTTTAAAGGAATCACGAAAGAATTTTTAAATAATTATTGACAATTTTATCCTCTTTATTAAAATCAAATTTTTTAAAGTTTAAAAATTCTTTTATTATCATCTTTTCTTGTTATGAAACATAAAAATTTTAATAATAAATCTCAGTAAATTTTTTCCAATTCTATACTATTAAAAATAAAGAAATTCGGGATGAAAGTTTTGATTTACAGAAAATAAACTCACAGAAAAATTTGATATTTGATATCAATGTAAATTGAAAGAAAGGGCACCTAACATTCGTACGAAACAATCCTATAATAAACCTTAACACGTATAATATATAACAGTTAAGTTGAAACATCTGTTTTAAACGATTAAACAGATATTAAGTGTTTTCTCACTGAGAGCAATCATTACGCATCATCGAATTGGATTATAAAAGCTAAACGCGAACAATTCAGTATATCCATTCAATTTTACTTTGCGAAATTTTTTACAATTGTGAAACTGAGTCATTATAAATCAAATCACAAAATATAATAGGTGCATAACGGTTTTAATGCAGTTACCAATTCAAATTAAAAAGAAAATGTTTAGTTGAGAGCTTATTGAGTTCATTAGGTTGTTCATCGAACACTATTCCCATGTAGCAGTATTTAATTGCTGATTAAAGCTCACTGAAGCTATGAAATATTTACTGTACATTAAAGGATAAATTAACTCGTAAAAATACTGCTGGTTTGTTCATTAAGGCAGCAAAGTACATCATTAATTCCTCAAAATGTTTTCTGTAATCATTATATAGAGAAACAAACAGTTTTTGATGACACGAGTCCTTTGATCTTTGAATATTATATCGTAATTTTATAAACCCGTTAATGAATTCAAAACAAATGCAAATAATGAAGGAATTACATATCCTGTAGTATAATGTTTGCAATCCTTATGTGCTGCTTTAATAAAAAATATTTGAGTCTGAATAGCAGTTTCCTCTTATTGAAACAGCCCCAAATATTTGCCATCTATCCGATTAAAATTGTATACTAAAAATATATTTTTGCCTTATTTTAAACAACGATTGTAAGAGATAAAAGAATAATGGCTTACTAATATAAGTTCGTTATTGAGACGTTTAATTCTATTTCTCAATCATACCAACTGACATTATCCTATTCAAATATCCCTTTGCTATATTTCAGCATAAAAAATCAAAAAAATTTAAATGAAAAATTTATCATAGGATAAAGAGGTCATCGTTCTATTGTATACATCTTCACCTCATTCAAATTTTGCTGTTTTTTTGTGAACTCCCGATCTTGTTTCATTCGCAGTACTACTTCGTCAACGCTTTGATCGTTAGTCACTCCAGTTGTTCTCGAAACCTCAGCTGAACTGTATCTAAGTCTTGCAGGAATATTTGCTGCGTCTGTACCCTAAAACGTGTTTCTGAAGTTCAGCAGTTTTCGTCTATGCCTAGTAATTCTCCATATCCCTTTCATGTGGATACGCTCAAGTGTTCTAAATGTCACGATGCTACACTTAAATGACAGAATGCAGCAAATAAGGCTATATTGTTAAAGGATAAAAGAATATATATTCTATTTTTAAAGGATATAGAATTATATATATATATATATATATATATATATATATATATATATATATATATATATATATATATATATATATATATATAATATATAAAATCAATATATTCCGAGAGATTTTAAGGACCTATCGGTTCATGAGTATATATAGATATTTCTAATTTTAAAGAAAATAAATAGTTCCCATTCAGTAGTATCAAAGAAATTGTGTTTTAAAACTTAATTTACGAATATTATGATATTGGGAATATGAATCATATTTCGCTGATGATTCCATTAGTTATTTTTTTCCTATAGTTCTGGAATAAATTTAAAGGAGATATAATGGCCATCGATCAATAGAAGAGATACATTTTATTATTTACAAGAACGTGCGTAATGTAAAATTGAATTAGAAAAAACTCCGGTGAAGCACGAAGGAAAATATATTGTCACACGCCAAATAGTAACTTTTATACAGATGATGAAATATTCATAATCTTACTTGAATGCATTGTAGAATGTAATGAAATACCTATAAAATACCATGAAATTTCAAGTTTTTATTAAAAGCATTAAATGAATGTTATTCATATGAAACCCACCCAGCGTCCTCATAGTTACGCACACTCTGTACTCCATCCATACCGCTTACGAATCATCCTAAAGTAATCTCGAGAAAGCACTCTTCTTCCAGAAACCCGCTAGATTAGTCCTTCTCTAGTAAGCCACTACACTCTCGGCGTCACACTTTTATAAGATCGCCTAATTACGCAAACGGAACCATTCCGATTCCACCGCCACACTCTGCCGAAAGAAGTCATCGCGAACGAAAACGTGACGAAAAGGGAACAAAACGCGAGAGACGTGATCGCATCGTGAAGACGTGCTTTAGCGGCTCCTTGGCAAATCCCTCGCGAGGAAATTTTAATCGGATCTCAGCATCCGCTGTAGCAACGCCGATCTTCCTTTCCCTTTCTCCCCCTTATGGACCGGCGTTTTTGCGTGGGAGGAATGGATATAAGTAGAGAGGGATGTATTATTCAGACGACAGGTAAGATGGTGGGAGGAAAAATGATAATGAGATGCTAGAGAGAGAGGAGTTCTTTTTTGTTTCCCCGATGAGATTTTAAACTTGAATCGCTGGGGAGAGCTGTTTACCTGATTGTGTTTAATTGAGAGGAGAGATTCCACCGTGTTAATGCTTGCATTTTCCCCTAATTAGCTGATTACCTCGAAGAATGGCTGTTAGGTTATTATACCGTAATGTTACTAGTCTGTTCTGTTCTTAGGTTTTTAATCTGATAAGCTAGTGATATTTTTTGGAAAAGAATATTACTTCTAGACATTAAGATCAAATTTTCACTTTACGGATACTACTTATAAAGTAATTAGATGCTTTTAGACGTGTTATTATAAAAGTTATTTTGCTTTTATTATTGCATACATTATATTATTCTTAAATTTATTACCTTTTATGCTATTATAGTTTATGATAAGAGAATTATTCCGATAATTTCTATTCACATACATTAAAACTTTTTACGTCTCCAAATAGAATGATATGAAAATAATAAAATGTGAGTTCAGGAGAAATTAATGAATGACTCATGACCATATAATGTTATTAATAATCGCTTAGAGCTTTAATTAGCTCACCTTTTGCTTTGAGGAAAGTTTTAGGTGAAAGTTTGGAGAATAGAACGTCTATCTTATTATAATACGAGTTCAGAAACCGTATTTGAATTATTATTTTAGAGAAAACGAATTTGTAGCAAAAATGAAAGCCGTAAATTCTTCGAGAAACAGTTTTCTTATCGAACATCCTAGAAAAATACTCTTCGGAAATTGGTTTTGAAGCTGAAGTTCGCTTTCTTTTTAAGAAAGTGACAGTGAGGGTGGATATCAGAATGTAGCAAGTATAAACCACCACTTTGGAAACGGCGCATTTATGC
The DNA here is from genome assembly GCA_020796165.1 of Pantala flavescens. NCBI lineage: Eukaryota > Metazoa > Arthropoda > Insecta > Odonata > Libellulidae > Pantala > Pantala flavescens. The sequence goes on along the minus strand of CM036879.1, from coordinate 18,570,673 downwards.
AAGGGAATCACCTTAGGCTTTTCAACCATTATGAATTTATTATAGCTCGCTGTTCCGCCGTAGGTTTATTCATGATACACTGTTTCCGAGGTTACCTACTTCCTAGCGAGGCATCGCTTTATCTGAACATTTTTTTCGGGAGAAAATCTATTTTCCATGAAAAGAATCAGTGATACAAAAACTTTTACTCCTTTTTTCTCATAATTAATAAAGTGCCTCTGAATCTAATATTTCTGTTCTAGAAATTCGTGAAGCTCTGGTGTGAAAGTAAACATAGCTTTAAATACATGTATATCTTTAATGGATATGTATATGCTATTCTTATATTTGGATGGGAGATAACTGAATCTATCGATTCTCACAGCATTTTGAATTACGTACTTCTTATATTATACACAATATAAAATGGTCAGGATTAGCCTCAACTTAAGGTCCTGTTCATAATTTAAAAAACAATTGTTTAAGATCTTATACAATGTATGAAGTAACGCGTAAGAAGAGCGGATCAAAAATGACTAAATGAAACTTGATTTCATATCCACTTAATTATCTTACTCTTTTATTGTAAAAATATAAACAAAACTAATAAATTGCAATATATTCAGTTAATTTGATGTATAAGAGCAATGTTATCATTTATTTACCGTAGTTAAGGTTTTAATCAATTCCTGAATTAATAACTAAATAATATAAAACGTAAATATAGTAGACTTTACATCCCTTTCAGAGATGATGAAGCCCAACTAATCATGTAATAACTGGAAAGCTTCGTTAATTACTCACCGAGGAATAAATTCTATTTACTCTTTAGAACGAGGGGATATTAGAATAAAAAGAATGGATATGTATGCTTGATTATGAGAATAAATAGCTTCATTTATACGATGAATTGAACGAATGCGGTTGGAGAAACGATATCAAGTTGAAAATAGAATTATTGATTGAAACTTAATTTTCATTCGAAATTGAAACTCATAATTACGTCTGGATGAATCTACTTACGAATAATTTTTGAAAGTTATGTTTGAAATGTCAATTATTTAACAGCTAATAGATGTATAGTATTAAATAAAGTTTCGAAAAATATAAAAATACGCTAGCGGCCTGACTTCCTTCAAACACTGAAAATTTGGACCTATCCCGTTATTACATTTATAGAATAAAATTAGGCGGAAAATGTGTTTATTTCCATTTCGCGGAATAAAATATTTTATCTGTAATATAAAATTACTTCCTTTAATGTAACAAATTTAATGTTTTGAAATACTAAAAAATTACCATTTATTTAGTAAAATTGAGGAAGCATTAAGTGATAATTTGAATAAATAATGAAATAATCTATAGAATAAACTATTCGTATCATTTTATAAATTCACTGTTTAGATATTATAATCTGACGATTTCTCTTCCCTTTTATAGCCCCATTCCGCAAAATCAGGCTCGACTACATTAGAAAGATAATTTATTAATATTTACTGGAATAAACGTAAGCAAAATCAATTATTAATGTTCTTTCCATCATCATTCCATCATTCATCATAGATCGAATTAATGACGTACAAATTAAACAAATGTTAAAGTTATAAGTCATCACTCGCAGTATGATGTATTACGTAAATGTAATACTATTCATATCTAATATTAGATAAAAATGGTAGACTTTGGTTATTAATAAAAATAAAAATTTTCTTCTTAGGGAAAAACCTAAGTATAAATATCCTTGGATCTGAATATGCAACAAAAATTACGTATAAAAAATAGACCTAAAATTTTTATGAGGACGCTAAAAAAATTACCACGAGATAATTTATAAAGGCAAACGCGGAGTATACTAAACTCAGTGGAATTAAGGAAAGAGTGTCCCAAAGGGAAAAACGCAACCGAAGGCCTTCGTGGGCAATGATAATTGCTCGGTCACCGCGCTCCTTTGCATGTTTAATCGAATGATGAATCTTGTGCGGAGTCCGTGGTTCGAGGGAGAATGTTCGCCAACGAACGGGTTCTGCTTTATTTATATTTGCCCGTGGAGCGCGAAAATGCTGCCCTCTGCGGCGGGAGAGGGAATTAATTTCGAGCAACAGTTAAAGCGTTGCCAAGAGGCACCGGAGCCCTCCCTCTTTTTTCCTCTAATGGCTCAGAGGGTCCAACATTTTCATGAGCGGGCACAAGGCGGTTTCCAAATTCCATTTACGGTTCAATAAGTCGACAAACAAATTACCGATGGTTTATCATCTGGTAGAATAATTGTGGGAATAAGCTCGAGTTATAATCGTGAAATATTTGTCCGTACGTTCCTTAAGCTCAAAGCACGGAGTTGATAATTAGAAATGAATGTTTAATTAGATATTTTCCCCTTTTGAATCTACCTATGTACCCCTCCAGAGACTTTTTCTTGAGAGTGGACTAGGATTCAAGAACCTTTCTTTTACTGAATCGTCATGTATACTATCAACAGAAATAACTAATTCGTAAAAAATTCGCACTATTCTTTCCGAGCATCTTAAGTCATTGGAGTCTATTTGAACTTCCTATGTGATTCTAAGGTTCACAACATCTGTCTCTGTTAAAGAACAATTTCATTCCATCATATGTATCCATAATTCAGTTTGATTCGAAAAAGTTAATAGTTTATTACCTTATTATAACATAACCCAAAACTTTTCCTAACATTAAAGGGGTTTAAAGAATACATTTAATATCACCAAGGGTTCTTTTACAATTCATTCCTAATATAGATTAAATTTATTATCTTGGGTCAAGTATTAAGAAGACAAGGGTGAGTCGTAATTTAATTTTTATATCAAAAAGGTATTGGTATATTGCTTTACTGAAAGCAATGGGAAGAAATTGTATTCACTAGAATTGATAAAAATACGAAAAATTATTTCATGAGCCTTTATCTCTTTCGGTATTTTATTTATAATGGGTTACATCGATATCTATGAAGTAAAAGTATCGAGAGGTATTTAAATTCAAATGTAAATCATTTTCCATTCCATTATAAGGGCATGGATTTCTATAGAAAAATAATACGCTTCATTCTTCTGCAGACATATTATTGATAATGTTTCTCTGAGTTATTATTGGGGCGGAATGGATAGCGATTTTATACGCTCAGGCAAAAGTATTATGGAAAACTGATAGCTCAAAATGGTGAAATTACACGTTAGAAATTGAATCCGTCACAATAAATAACTGTGCTACTTTAATAAAGAAGATGGAGACCCGAGTATTTTTGATGAAATAAAAACAACATGGTTGTAAAAGTAGTTGATAAACAACGGCTGATAACGACGCGTTATTACCTATTTTATCTCTAATCAAGTTCTTCCGAATCTTTTCCTTGGTTAGAGAATTAATATTTTACTATTTGCTTTTCGGATTAATGATTCCCTCAACGGAAATTTGTCTAGAAACTACGATGGCATACCTAATTATAAATTGAATTTTCCATTCATTTCGCTGAGAAATGTAATCATGCATTGATATTTTTAAAATTGCATTGAATACAAACTGAAAGCTCATTTGGGTATCAGTTGTAAAGTTAAATGCAATTTTAATTAATAGATGTTTTGGGGAATAGAAAATAAAGTCGATCACTTTAAAAATAATATTCGGTTTCATTATGGGCGAAATTAGATCTATAAAGTTCACTTAAATTACGCAATTTATATTATTACTATTATTAAGAAAGTTTCAGAAAATATTAAATATATTCAAGTGGAAAAGAAAATTAAAGGAATTGATTTGTACTGTTATAAACTCTAAATTATGAACACAGAAATCACCATTGCAGGAACACGCCCAAAATAGGATGAAAAATCCGTAAAACCTACTGATATTAATTTTTATCTTTTGAAATTATTGAGTATCTTTATCGCTATAAACAAAGGTTACAAACGAATAATAAAGTTCAAAAATAAAAGTTTGAAATTGAAAACCAAAGATTTTAAAGAAAGCTGATTTTGCTGGAAGAAGTCTCTTATTTTTACTCAAAGAAAAAGTCAGAGAGTGCATTGAAAAATATTTTAAGCAGCATTAAGAATGAGAAACCAAAGAAAAGGTGGTTAACGAAATTTATCCTTAAAATAAGTATAATAACTCTCAATTTACTAGAGAAAAAAGATATCTTAGTGTGTATCTAACGTAAATTTTAGAATTAAAATTAAAAATTTGATCCATCACCCGCAGAAGAATATTGAATACTTCAACCTTTACACAAAATTCTCATCCTGACTACGTTCTCTCACAATGTCACAGACAGCTTCAATAACGGTGTTTGTCAACTCTAAAGAATGGGTCCCCTTGTGAATATTCCTTGTGTCGTCTATGAAGGGATTCTTAGAGGGAAACGCATCACAAAGAAAGTATTGGCAATATTCTACTCCATACATTCGCTGTATCCTTCCGAAAACTTGAAATACTTTTGTTGCACGTTTTGCTTCTCTGTTGAAGGTATGATTTTGGAATCGGAGCCTCACTCGAAGTGAATTTGAAGGCGCGTATCCTCCGCGTATTTTTGGCCAACGGCTATGGAATCAATGGTAGGGAAAGAGTAAGACTTCCATATTCTATCTCCAGACTTCGCGAATCTCCCACTCCGCAAATAAAAAATTTGGAATACGTTTCCAAAGGTTTAGAGTTTCGCCTATTTAGGGCCGAGATTTCCTCAAATGGATTTATTCGTAGAATGCGGGCCTTTTCACTCAGCAAACACATTTTCTTTATCCCACTCGGAGAGTTTCTACAGATAGAGAGGGCACCTTATATTCTCCTTAGAAAATATCCGGATCCCTTTCAATTCAGTTCGATAGCGTTTACTTATTCGGCAGTTGTGGTTCGCTCCCTGTTTATTTGCTTTGTTCCCTTTCTCAGTATCAAAGAAATCGATCCGAAATTTTCGAGTTTGGATTCCAGTTTTCATATCGGTGAGAGGTATCTCTTTAGAAAGTCAAATATCTGCGGAGGAAAATGGAAGACTAGTCATAACTTTTGCTCCGAGTGATTTTTCTCCCATGCTTCATATCACGTCTGAAAATTTTGTTACTTTCTCGAAGTGATATAATGCATGAAAAGGCATACGCTATTTTCCTTTTTCGGGACCTTTCAACTTCGTGACAATATGAATAATACACGCTATTTTTCCGTGGCAGATATCTTTATAAATTGTTGGCTATCCTTTCAAGTAGAAAAATGCTCATTTCTTTTCGCAGAATAACAAATACTAAAGATTATTAATATTAAAGAGACGAGACTGATAATTCTTTTCATATACTTTCATTATCGTCTCGAAAAACCAATTATATGAATATTACATTCATTTCTCTTGAAATGTTTTTTATTTCACACATTTTGAACTCCTTATGTTTATTTTTCGTAATCTATTATTATTATTCTCTTGAATTCTTCAAATTTCATTACGTTCATAAGTATATTTAAGAATGCATAGTTTCTAGCACCTATGCTCATTTTCATAATAGGAATAAATATATTATCCTGTAGTATCCTAATTTATATGCAACCCACAATACAAGTAAGCTCCCGCATTGCATAACTGTCAGGATATACATAAAAAATAAAATACTCTGAAATGACACATTCAATTTTTAGTTTTGCTTTATCGTATCAAAAATTGTTTTGATAATTTTAAAGCATTAATATTGGTTTATTTAAGCGTTCCAAATTTTACCATTTAGCATTCATTATTACTTTAGAAAAATATGTTAGATGCTTTCAGTATTTTAATGTTGAAAATAATTTAAGAATGTACGTACTTCCGCTCATCTCTAAAATTTATTATAGGTTAATCGCATTTATACTAGTTTATGTTATATGTTTCAAAAAGAGTTGTGCATACATAGTTATATTCGAACGAACAATGCGAAGCATCAAGAAAGTATTTCCCTGAATAAATCAACATTTGTTTTGGAGTGTATTACTTTCTCTCGTTGGATAAACTAATATTCCGATGACAATGAAAACACGAACAAATACATTTTGAATGCAATGAAAAACGGAGGGTTATTAGGGGAAAAGAGGTAAATGTATAAATTGAAGTAGAGATAACAAAATTTTTAATGAGAAAGTACACGAACTCTGGATAAAATGTTTTGACTACATTTGTGTAGTTAGTCTGTCATTAATGCTTTCGTGCTATCTTAGAAAAAAAACTCTCATAATTGTAGTATTTTGAAAGCCTAAAATAGAAGGTAATATTTTCAACTAATGGAATATTTATGATTTGAAATTTATTTTACACTCGATACTGAATTCTTCTAATATTACAGCATAACTGCTAAATAAATTACATTTAACAAAATAAATAGTAAATAGTATGATAACCAACAATAAAGACTAAATCTTTGAATAATGAATGGATGAAAGATAGAAATGAATTAAAATTCTCTTTGGTAAATTGTGTTCTTCATTCAAAGTTTACTTTCATGATATAATATTTTACGTGCATGAGTATATACAGCCGTGGAATGTACTCAGTTTAATACATTCTTATTATTTATCGAGGAAATTAGAATGTACTAGTTCAATAGTACGCAGCTTGAAATGGAATTTTATGTATGTGAGTGTTATGATAAAATAGCGTAAATTAAAAAAATGAATTTTAGTTGATCTGGGAGACTGAATATTTGAACTGGAAAAAGGTAAATGCATAAAATATTGAAGCATCTAATAGAAACTCTTACAGAATTATTCATATACTAAAAATAAAATCAGATACTTTAAACGGATAGTGATTGTTGGGCAAACACTATTTTGCATTTATTTTGAATCAATATAAAAATTCCTGTGAATAATTTTAAGCAAACAAAAATAGACAGATTTTGTGTAGACTCGCAATAGAAGATTAAGTACTTTATCCCTGATAAACCTCCAAATATAAACATTCTACTTTAAACTTAGTATAACTCATCCTTCTTGTTCAAGGACGGAACGAGCGCTCATATCAACTCCCAAAAACCCTGCAGATAAACGCCAAGAAGTGGTTGGATTTCATTCGTTGGATAGAGACGCCCTTCAACAAGGATGCAACCGACTTAAATGGAGACGTTGTGAAAAGTCAATCCTTCAAACCGACCCTTTTTTCTCCTTACCCTTCGAACACATCGCGGATGCAACCCCGCCTCACTCAATAATTCACTCGTGGCTCATCCTCTCTCCCTTCATCAGACCCTCCTTTATATGTCACCTTTCCAATCCTCCTAAGATGAATTTGGCGCAAGATGTCTCCATTTAGACCCTGGTAAACCCTTCTCCGAGTCCCCTTACATCTTGTCTTATTTCGCACCCTTATGGTGAATTAAACACGTATCTAATTTAATCCACTTCGACTTTTGATGAACAAACTTGAAAAGGATTTTATTTGTGGTTGGAATTGGTTGTGCGCAGTGAGATTATTTATTCGTTAGCGTATCTACATTATTAAGAATGTGATATAATATCTGATCCAACAGTTTTATGAAAATATAAATTTCCTTGCTATAACTTAATGAATGCTATGTACCAAGTTGTTGACAAATTAAAATATCAATGTGCATTACTATCACTTTATATTAAATTATACTTCTAAGTATAATTTCATCAATTATGACAATCATAATCAATATGCTATGTAAAGTGTATAGTAATATTCGGGTATATTACAATATAATTAGTGCTAATAATATTGAAATCAATGTGAGAAGGCGTGACATCGTGGAATGCCATAGTAATAAAAATAACTTTGTAAATTTCCACAGAAAATTGTTATATTTGCAACCGGTTTCGTAATATAAAATTAGGATGTAATTTTATATTACGAAACCGGTTGCAAATATAACAATTTTCTGTGGAAATTTACTAAGTTATTTTTATTGCTAATAATATTCATTGCCAGCTACATTTGTGCTAAACCTGAAGTAGCGATTGAAAAATATGTGATGATGATTTAACTCGATTTTAAATACATAGCACGTAAAACTTTCAAGGAAAATTATACTTAATTTTAGTACTATAATGGCGAAAGATTTAAACATCTAAGATCGATTCCTACACTACTTTGAATTCGAAATATAAAAATGACATCGATTTGTAAGTAAACGTCCGTTAACCTTCAATTAAAAATATATTTTTACCTTCGTACAGATAAATTTTCACACTTTATACCACTTAATCAATTAGATTAAACCTCTTCTCAACACTTTCAAAATATATAGTTTTATATCAAAATATATTCATTAAACTTCAAATCTAGCGTGAGGTCTAATAAAAGATGGATGCTTGGGGCACTATGATCTTCCTGTTGCCCCATTATTTTTCTCCCACAGATACGTCTCTCATCTCGCCTCTAACACTTTTTGGCCCTGGAGAAGCTCTTCTATAACTGGGAATTTCCCGCTCTACTCTTTTCCTTTCCTCATACACACTTTTTTTAGGGGCAGAAGTACGTGCCTTAGCTATTTCCTAAAGCTCGGCGCTCCCCTAACATGCTTCGTTTCTCCCTCTTCATTCTCTTGGAAACCGGAGGGAACGCGTAGCTATTTTTTAATCTATTTCCCCTTAATTAATCTCGGCTTCCACCGGGATGAAACGAGTATGGGAGATATTAATTTTTTACGTAATCTAAATAGGAAGAGAGGTTAATTCGAAACTTTTCCGAGGTAAGTTATTTTTGAAAGCGTATTCCATTAGTGAAACTGAGTCATGAAAGTGAATCGGCCTTAGAGAAAGTACTTTGGAGTCTATTCGCTAGAAAAGTTTAATGATAGAAGGTCTTAATTGAAAGTAAATAAAAGATGCTTTCGTGTAAAAGGTGCTGAGTTAAAATTTTACGAAGATAAATAATTTATACGTAGTCGGAAGGTGTATTTAAAATTTAAGGACGGTATAATGAAATAATAAAATAGGAAAGGGTTTATAGGAAATACAAAAGTGGTTCGAATTTCACACCCAGATCAATTCCTCTCCAAAATATATTTCATAAAATAGCTTTGAACAAGGACTAAATTTACATGAGTATCTCTTTAAAACTCATAAATATCAACAGTTAAATTTGGTTTGAATGAGCTATTTATATTATAATGAAGAGTAATCGTTCTAACTATCGTACATTTATCTCTTGAACTAGACCTTTTTGTGCTAACGCGTAATGAAATGTAGTTTTTAAGCATCTCCACATTAATTATCCCTAAAAACGGGTATTTTATGTGATGTTTAATTTTGAATCTGAAACGCTGCTTCGACAATTGATGGGCATGTCTTCAGTCGAGACTAGAAGCATTATGAAGCCCCTAACGACTTCAACTCACCAGGAGCGAGGGCGCCTTAACGCCCATCCTTCTAGTCGAACTTCTGCAAATTAAGTTAGCGCGTTGATAGTTTAGGAGTCGGAATTTTAGAAGGCGCTTGCAATAACTTAGATGGGCGTGGCGCCACACACTCGAGTGGGGATACGCACCCTTCGCTAAGCCGTGTTTTAGAGTTGTAGTATAAAAAACATCCGTATATATCTTGAGAGCGTCCGTGACTCTTGTTTCAACAGACTGAACCAGTCAGTGCTAAAGCCCACAAAAAACGTATCTTGGAGAACTAGATCCGTTCGTAAATACATCGATTCAGGTAAGTTGACATGGAATGGGAAGACTATGGCGTATGTTTGTAGAGGATCTCTATGATAAAGTGATTTTACCTGCTTGCTCCATCCTAGATGGTAATATCTTTAAGTGATGAGGGCTGTATGTACTGTCAGACCTACTAGCATTTTCCTTTAAGTTCATACGTAAAATATCTCTTTAAAAATTAATTTTTAATGTAGATGGGCGAGTATTATCTTTGATATCTATATATATATATATATATATATATATATATATATATATATATATATATATATATATATATATATATATATATATATATATACTTCGATATACATATATTGATATTGCTTATTGGAATCAAAACAGTAGGATAGTAACGAAATGTTATATCTGAATGTCTCTCCTGTACCTTTAATTATTTCTTTGCTGAATATCAACCATTCAACTAGATGTGAGTAAATTAATCATTCGCTTGAATATAGAGTAGTATGGTAAAAAGTTACGATGCAATATTTGAAAATCTCCTTTAAAACTGATCCAAAAATTTTGCTAAAACCAAACTGATTTGTCATTGGAGGTGATCATGCTTCGTCATTCAGATTTATATCCTACGATACATTTTTTCCATCACTACTCTTACTTTAACTTTAAGGAATCCACCTTTGATAATAAATTAGTCCCTGGAAGGAGAGTAAACAAGTATTTTAAAATAGCAAAATTGACATTTCAATCTTACAACTTTAATAAAAAGTCCGTGTTACGATAAGCGTACATCCACCGATGTCTAACAGCTTAAGGAGCAAAAGTAAAAGATATACATATTACTTAAGCAAGTGTATCCAAGAAACATCACTATAGCAACAAAATATTTCCCACTCTAATTCTACCCCGAAAAGAACGTTAAGCTAAGCGGAAAACACACTGAATGCACTTGATAATATCCAATCGCTTCCGAGCATTAAGTTTTCGAATTATAACTCAAAATGAGAGCGGGCTCCCTTTCATTTCCAACTTTCTTTTCCCCTTCACATCCTTCTTTTGGTGCCCGGGGCTCCCTTCGAACTTTCTTCCCTCCGCTAACTTTTCCACCACTGGTTGATTTCGAGCCGGGTGCAAGAAAACGCTGCGGTCTGACAAACTCAAACGTCAATTGCGAAGAGTGATCTTATTTATTTCCAAACCAGATTCTATCTTCTTTTGCCCTCCCCCATCCCTTCCCGGGACCCTCACCTTCTTTGTCGATTCTTTCCCCGTCTTTCATTCCCTCCCAATCTTTTCTCTGGACCCATTTTTTTTCATCTCCTTGCTCCACAACTTTTTTCCACACGCATTCTCGTAATTTATTTAACCTGAAAACCCCCCTTTTCTTGCTTCTAATTCTTAGCGCACCCCTTCATCTACATTCTTCTCTTCTAAACTCCTCTCCATTACATTCTCATTCCGTACGCATTCTCTCCACTTCTCCCCCTCCCGAAATCACCTTACTTTTGCAGAATTTTCTTCTGGGAGACCGTTCTCCCATTCTCCATTCACCACTCTCTCTCTTTGTTTCTTTCCGCAGCCTCCCTTCAGATTCATACGAAAAGATATCCCATTCGTCTTTTAATCATCCATCGTTCTCCTTCATCTTATCTATCGCGTCCCGTTCGCGATGTTTCCACTTGGAAACGATGAAACTCCTATCAATCCGGATCTGTTGCAATAACGACTCCCTCTCTCCTGTCGCTCGCAGCATCTCTTCTTCAGACCCGTCACTTCTCTATCTTATCGTCGAAACTCTTACGGATCCGTTATATAGATCTCCGAGATTAGATTTCTCCTATAGAAGGGTTTGTTCACCGATGAGTGATCTCGGATTGGCTGACTGAGCGGCCTTGAAGGACTTTTGGATTGATGGTTAATTGCCTTCGACGTGATGGCCATTTTTCTCTCCTCTCTTATCTGTAACGCTTTTGAATTTAAGTCGGAGGCTAAGAGGGTCCTATGATAGGAATTGCCGTGACGATGTATAAAAAGGATTATCAGCTCTACGTCTGTGTGAAGCCACAATTTCAAAGGACTAAGGTAGGATGGAGGCGATAATGATCTGATCCTCGCATTATCAGCTTCGTTTCTCGTTGATTAACTCGTGGTTTTACATAGGAATTGGGGGTTAATAAATTAGCTGCAACTGCTGTTTTGATTAAAGAAAAGTTAAATTTTATATACTTGAATGAATTTGAGAACAGCTGTATCTTATGCAAATTTCTACATTAATTAGTTAGATATAATCTCAAAAACTTCTCATATATCGAACAGAGTACTCATATAAGTTATTGGAATACGTATGAATTCAAAGTAAATGAAAGGCTAATTTATCAAAACTATACATCTTACTTTGAGAAATCGAATATTGTTCGTTATGATATGAGGAGAACGTAATACAATACTTATACAGTTATGTACTAAATTCGCTAAACAGCTTAAAAGAGTCTGCAGAATATTTTATAAAACGATTTTTCCTTAAGAGTATCAATATCAATGAAATAATTTTCAATGATGGATAATTAATAGTTACGCTCCGTTATGCATACTTATTAAAACAATTGTAATCAATCTTGGACCTAAGGTAGTTAAATATCAATTAGAGTACTTCAAAACTAGGATTTGTATGAAATTAGAACATGAAAATACATCATAAAAACCGTAATGAATCAAACCATTCCAAAATATAGTAAATATTCATGAAATTCCATTTAAATCACCAAAATAATTAAGTTCAGATGCAAGTTTGCATCTTAAACCCAAATAACACGCGATTGCGCGTACCTGGGACACGACATTTAAAGACCCGCACCGTCCCGAGATGTAAGCAAGGGATGTACCAAGTTCTAGATTTACTCCTGTGTTTGCCATCTTCGCGCACACGAGTGAGAACAATCACTTCGCTCTGAACGGTAAATATTCATGGCCGCTCGAGCTCTGGGGGCAAAGTCAACGCAATATGTGGAATGAAAAATACCCTCGTGCCCTTCGCTGCAGATGTTGCGTCCTCTCTTATCAATTTCGTTTCATACCCTCTTCGTTATCCTTCTTTTCCTTCCCTTTCCGCCATTACCTCAAGAATAGTTCCACCCTTCCTCAGAAACTTCCAAGTTCATCCTTCTAGAAAATATCGGAACCAACTAGTTTCCAACTCAAGAGAGAGTTTTGTTATCGGCTTTTTCTAAGTGATGATGCGGTTAGAGCTCACCGATGGGAAGTTTTGAAGCCATCCTCCAAAATGCATAAAAAACCTTCCACTATTTATTGCCCCGAAACGCGAATGATTTATGCCTCGGATACAAATGCATCGCTACATTTGCCGCTAAAAAGACCTCTTCTTTATTCTTATTTCCGCAATTCGAAGCCATCGATTCACAAGTGTCGGAAGAACGCTTTGCGAACGGTGGGTAGAAAGAAGTATGGTCGGATTTTAGAGTTCGTGAGTGCGCCGTTAGAGGGCTTAAAGATTTTTCTTTCGTCTTTCGCTACACAATTTACGGGAGGCGATGCTCGCACGAGTTTCAAAGTGATTCCGCGCTCTCGGAGAAAAAGTTCGATATTTTATTAGACTATATGAGAAAGAAGGTTTTTTTCAGAAAGGGGGTGAAGATTCGAAGACTGATAAAGCTTTTGACGAGAGATGCATGACTTGTTGCTTTTGAAAGTTTCGTTTTGAGAAAAAATACAAGGCGAAGGCAAAGAAAAGAAGCATTTTTAATCATCAAAATAACTTAAATATTTCCTTGTAGTTATGGGCTAGCATTATAAATTTACCCCCTCTTATCTCTAATATTTAAAATTCCCAGAGAAATTCATTCCATACTTGACGAATGAGATTGCACGATCTTTTAATTGAATTTATTAGGGTTAGATTTTTTAAAGTAAAAGGAAAATTTTGAGTACTATATACTAGTGTAATTTAGAATCGGAAAACTTTATTACAGCTTGGTGTTGAGTAGTTCCATCATACGTATTTAAAATTTTCAACATAAATATACATATTACAAGGAGTGGAACGAATTATTTATTAAGTAGAAGTTCATTAAAAATTTTTTCATAATATTATATCATATCTCTTGTGTTAAATTCAAACTAAATTCTTCAAAAGTTGTTAATAAAACATTTACGCTAGTTTCTTTATTTTATGGAAAGTTAAATACTGGATAATGGAAAGTTAAAGTATTTTATATCTTCTTATTATTTGATCAGCAAAATGAATTGTAATCTTATTAGAATATCTTTCAATCCAAAAAAATTAAACCAAATTTTCTCACTGCTAAAAATAACTACCATGATTTTCACGAATATATAGATACTGTGCACTTGTAACGGATCTTTAGTCGATTAAAAAGCTATTGATTCTAACCGCTGCCCTTAAATCATCTAACTTTAATCATTAAAATAAACCCCATCTATTGTTAGTCACCGATTTTAATACAGTGAAGTTTAAATTTATTTCGTAACAATCGTAATAGAACACAGATACGAAATAGTAGTAGAATTATTGAACTCAATCAACCACTTACATGCACCAGTTAGCTTAAAAATCCCACAATTACACGAAAGAGAAAAAACACGCAATTAAGTGTCGAAGACCAATTGGAAAGGTTTGAACGAAGCTTTATTCGTTCGACAAAATAAACGCCTCCACTTCGTACTTTGGCCTCACACAAAAGAAAAGGCCCTTCCTAAATTCCGTCTCATCAATACTCTTGTTGACCTCCTTCCCTCCAAAAGTTAATGCACTTTGGGGCGAACACAGCGCCTCCCTTTCGGAGGCGACGATTGCGATGACTAAACTTCCCCGAATAACTCCTGCCGCACTAACAACTACTACTTACCCCTTTCCAGAGGCGCTTCCCCAGATAAAATAAACAGATAAATAAAACTCCTGCGAGTTCCTTCTTTCATTCACACCTTTTTCTTTTATTTCCTTCATCGTTTTCCCCTCTCTCTCTCTTTATCCGGCTGAGGAGATCTTTCTTTCGCGAAAGAACGTCAATTTCTCGGGAGATTTCCACCTCCCGAAACGCCGTTACTTCTCAGCCCGGATCCGTCTCCTTTCCCGGGCTAATTTAACTTTCCTCCCGTATTAATAAGGAGTTCCGATAAAATTCCCCGACAAGACGACGACGCTGCTTTGAATCGTACTTTGGGAGCTTCTTCCCGAATCGAGTGCTCCCCTGAGGAGAGGTTTTGGTACATCTCGAAGACACTAAAAAAATCGGTGTTTTTTTTTAACATCGTCTTCTGTCGAAACCGCGTTTTTTTTTGGTTCTTTCTTTTGGTGGTGGTTGGTCCGCGAGTTTCCCGTTTTAATCGAATAAATTTTTAATAACGAATTTTGACGCAGGAAGTCATTAGTAAGGAAAGATGAGAATAATATGTAGTAGATCTTAGCGATGAAATGCATAAATCCAAATCAATATACAGTTTGAAAAGATTTTTGTACACTTTTTAAGATATCGAATCAACTGGGAAAAAAGTTACAATCATAAACCTTATTAAATGTATGAGTTAAATTGAATACGACAGATATTTCAATCAATATTAGATGTAAATCATACATATAATATTTGTATTTACTAAAATTATAATTAATTTGTCCAAGAGTTGAAAGTTAAAATTTTATATTAATGTTTTGAACCATTCTTTAGCGGAAGGTAACGAAAAACTTTCGTGAAGGGTTAAAACGAACCGATTTTTATATAGATTTTAAGAAATACTGTGAATTAATTTATATAGAAGATTAATAAATAATCCACTAATATTGCTCAAAATAGTTTAATTTCTACATACAAAATAAAAGATCCTAAAATATAGTAAGTCCAATGAAAAAAAATTAAATGAATTTCTTAAAAATTCAATCTCGAGTTTAGCAAAAAAAAGTTCTTTAATTACTAAAAGTTGCTTATCTCAGGTAAAATTATTACTGAAAGAATGCTCAGTATTTTTCATATCTCTTAGGTCATCTCTGATTTCCTACAGAGTAAGGACTGTATATTCAGTTAAGTTAGTGTGAAGTACAACTTAACTCCGAAAGCTTCACTTCCATTCCCAAATTTACTTTCCCTTCCTATATAAACGTCGCTGTAATCTTTGCCTTTACTTCCCAAAATCCCTTCTCTTTTCGGAGTTCTTCCCTCTTCCTCTGCTTACCAACGACCCAACTACCACCAACGGACTTGTAAAAGACGGCACTGTCGTTAGAGAATGCACTAAATTAGCATTCTATCTAATCCGGGATGCAATTTGCCACATCCGGAGCCTCTCCTAACAATTGCTAATTCTAAAGGCAACTTTCTTCTTCGACCCTATTCTCTCTTCTGCCTTCCTTCCAATGGCTTTCAAGGCAGTAGAATGAAAGTGCTGCACGAGGAGTTGCGTGGTAGTACAACACTAGTCAATTCAGTAAATATTAAGTATTTTTCTCTGTTTATTTTATACATCCCTTTTGAAATTACTCGGCAATATTATTGTTACTTGGTAACCATTGTTTCTTTTCCTTATAAAATATGCTTCTTATCTCCTTTCTTTGTTACACCCTTTACCTATCTTTTTTATCCCTTATATTTTACTGCCTTACTTTTGTTTATTAAGAATGTTCCGTATTCAAGATTATTTTTCAAAACTGAAAATGCCTCCTTTAATTACAAACGATTTTGAGTCAATATCATCTAGCGTTACCATATCTTTTGGTAAATTGTTAAGTTATGAATAATTTCATTATAGCTAACTACTTACCATATTGATACGTGATTTGAAAATAAAATCAAAAAAAGAGAAAATTTCAAATCAATCAAATGAGTTTGTATTCATTAGCATCATGGATATAATCGAAAATAAATATACACGCTGTATAAAGAACGAAACAATTAATAAGCATCTATCGAGCGAGACAATCGTGAAATCAGTTAGCATTTATCAATTATAAGGCAGCCTCTCACGTGTAAGTAGATTCCTCGTTTGAAATTTATCACTAAAAGTGCAGCTGATATCAGAGACTAAAGTTTGAACATATCTATTGAGATATCAAAGTAATTTGTAGCATAAAATAGCAACATGACATTATGATATTGGTGACATATGTACGACTTATTTCTATTTACTGCCTTTACAGATAGTGTTCATATTTTACTCTATATATGTAACTGTAGTATTGCTTCTGAGATTGACGATTACCATTAGTATTTGAGATTATTTATTGCAGAATATCGTAATAATAATTTAATCAAAGAACACATCATCGCCATGGTAACAGCCATCACTTGAGTTTTCCAACATTTTCCCTCACAATATTCCAACCTCTTCGAGAACAATATGACGTAGAACGCTCGTAAATTAAGCACGCGAAATTCTTTTCCGTTACGAAGCTTGCGCGAAACTAATAACCTTCCATCGCCAGATTTCTCGACTCCCTTTCTGCAAAAAGATTTTACGCCGTTTACTACGGTTTCCACGTCGCGACCTATATTCCCCCATTACCCCCTTTGTTTTTCAATTTTTCATTCTCAATCCGTTTCCTTGGAGTCCAACGGTTTGAGCCGTAACACACCTCTTCTCCGAACCTCGCAATTTAATCACGATTTTCCATCCGTCCAATCTTTGCTCATCGAGAAACTCGCTCCACTGCCAACTAGAAAACATCTTCCCATCGCAGCCGTTACCAGAGATTTCGCCCGAGAACTATTCTCCTCCGTTCCTCCACTCCTTCCTCAAAAAACTTTACGAATTCTTGCTTTATTTTCGGGATCCTGAACAAAGGAGATTGAGGTACGAAATATGTTGATAATGGCTCGAAAATAGGTCGCTTAGGCAAGAATTAAATTGGATGTGTTTGCTCTCAGGTGAGTGTCAATTTTTCGGGGATGTACCCTAATTAGTTGCTCTCCGCCTGCATATCAAACGAGAAATGCTAAGATGTTTGCCCCAATGATGGAATTGCTGAACCGAAGCGAGGAATAGAACTTTTTAAAAAAATCTCCTGAGATAGAACCTTCTGCAAAAGCTTTTCCTTTGGTCTGGAGCGCGACCTCGAGAATGCTTTTTATACGTCTTCTGAAATTCTTTCAGTCTCATGAAGGCATTTTTTTTTGCGTCGTAAACGTAATTTCGTCCTCGATAAAAAGATGGAAATTGCTTCTCCTCTGTGTACACTGCATTATTCCCTCCAGGGGATGGAAATCCATCGTTGCTTCGGAGGTTATTGCAGTGCTTGACGTGAATGAAAATTATGGGGGCCTTAGATCACCGCTCTTGTACTTGTTTGTCGGCATTTAGCGATGAAATACGATTCCACTATGGACAAAGGTTGTCGTAAGTACGCGATGTTAGCAAAATTGATGTAAAACTACTGCTGTATACGTAGGTTATAGACGGATAACGAATTGAAGTATCAAGTATTAACTTCAAAATAAATGTTTGTGACAATCAACTGAAGTTGTATCAAACCTATCGGAGTTCATGAGATTGCTTATCTAACGATTGCTCCAGTGAAATCGTAAAAGATATATTCGATATTTTCTCACAAGAGATAATCCGTTAATGAGTAACTGTATTTATTTGATTCTAATATAGATGCTTCTATTAAACAGTCACAAGTATTATTATAAAAGCGCATTTTAAAATTCAATTTCAAAAAAAACGTGCCATTGATATTAATAAATCCTTGTGATTCATTTACGGAATACTGATCGATCTTGGGGTATAAGGAAGCAAATAAATGCCCTTAAAAAGAAAATATTTAAAGTTTTATTGAGAAATTTTAAAATGAATAAAAATCTTGCTTTGAAGATTCATCGATTTCATTAAATTCTCTCTTCAAAAGAATCAGCTTTAAAGTTAAATATCTATCCCTTTATTCATACATAGAGGACCAATTATGGAATATGATATATAATTCTGACAAGGTGTCTATGCATAAAACATCCAATCTATATCATTGGAAATATGTAATATCAATTAAGTATATACATTCTCGGAAATAGTTAGGTCTTAACCTAAACATTATAATGTATAAGATATCATGTTCTCTATGAGGTGTAACTCATTAACCAATAAACCAGCTTCCGATCAAATTTAAAATAATTATAAAGCACAAAATAAAACGAAGTAAAATGTTTAGATCGTAAATATACTGAATTCACAAGAACTTTTTGTTTATAAAGAAACACCTTAGACTTCTTTAAACTCCCCAAAGCAGCGGAAACCAGGAAAATACTCGGTGCAGATTCCATGACATATCATGAAAAACGACGGATTAAAATTTTTGACTCCTAACCTCTCTATGAATTTCAAATCCGTCGAGACGCTTTTCTACAGTCAATTTTTTCCGACTTCAGAATTCATAGGAACATCACGAAAATATTTACTCCCGAAAGTGGTGGAGTCGTGAAGATTTTAAAAACTTCTTCCAACTCGTCCTGAGCCTAGATACGAGGAAAGTGGGTCAACGCTGGAATGGAGGGAATTCTCCGAGAGCACAAAAGGAGTGAAAAATTCCCTCTGTTGTTTGCCGATTTATTTAAAAATAAGCCCCGCTCTTTCTGATCAATGGGAAATTTCGCCGAGTCAGATACAATGCGCCACTCAATTCCAGCGGATAAACGACGCTTGGCACGCCCCATTAAGCCACTTGGAAGGCGTCTACTTAAATAGCGCTGTAAATCACATAGCTCATCGTTTGAATCAATGGGTTCATCTCCATGGCCACTATCTGCCTCTTTGTTGTTTGTTCGGGACGTTTGAAAGGTTCAAATTATATAATAAAACTCTTTTGAGAGAAGTCGAGAGAGCTTTGTGTTTATCGTGTAACACCTTCACAGAAAGAATGACAAAGACGGGTTGATGGAAAGCTGACTGCTGCAATACAATTGAAGTGGAGCATATTTGGGTCGCTTGATGGTTAATTTATGGGAGAATATTTATCGATAAACATTGCATTTCTTCAATATATCAGTTAGATTTCTGTAATAATAACCAATTCAACCATGCTGTAGTGACTTGCGGAAGAGAAAAATTTTATATACGAAAATAATACGGAAAATGGTATTAACACAAATAAGTGTGGAAAATAGTATGCTAAGAATTATAAAGAGGAAAAGGAAACGGAACAAATGGATGAGATTGATGACAGGAATTACAGACAGCATCGCAAAGGAGACATGACTGAAATAAATTTGGACAGGTCATGTGGTTAGAAGAAACGACGCCAATAGCTCTAAACTGGGTATCAAAAAAAGTGATGAGAAAAAGAAAAAGGCCATGAGAGGGAAGGTTTACTCTAATGTTTAGAGGTAACTTTATAAAGATAGGTCATATCAAGAAAGAAATTGGAGATAGCTTGTGGAGAGGCCTACGTTCAGTGCCGGATTGAGAATGGCAGATGAAGATTTTTGTATTTATGTCATCACCTTGAATTGACTTAACAATTAATTTAGCAAATTAAATAGTATGTTTGTACGTGATATAACTTCAAAGAAGCTCGCTTTCTTATAAAATGTTTAGCATAACGTTAATCCTTCTTTAGGAATGAAACTTATGTATCATTTACTCTTTTTTTGGTATATGCATCAGCAACAACGATATAAAATATTCTCCTTAATGGCAGTAATTTGTTATCAGAGTATTAATATAATAACTCTTTGACGATCTAGTGGGAAAAGTGATTTGAATTGACTGATTGAAAAAGTTCTGTTTGCAGAATCGTAAATGAACGAAGAAAAAATTCAGTCTATTATCTCACTCCAAACACTAAACTATTTTTTTCATCCCAGACTAATTTTTCTTATCAAAAAATATATTTAACATACTTGCAGTACCCTATTTCCTAGAATATACATTTTCAAGACATCATTTTGCAATTCGCAGCTAGTTTCAGAAGATTAGACATTACAAGAAAAACGTATCGAACGAAGCTTCACGAAAGATAACAATCAAGAAGACAAAAAACAATCCTCAGCGTAAAAAAAAGAAATCCGAAGAACAAAACGCCTCGCTAGATTAACTCCGTGTTCGAATAAAAACCAAAAAATAAATTCTATTCTATCGGGCGCCTGAAAACGCGGGCGACGTTAGCAGAAGAGATATCAGTTCAACCGAATCTTCTTCTTGGAGAAATAATCGTAACCCTGAATCGGTATAATATAGACACGGGCTTTCGTGCCGAAGCACCGGTTGAAAACAGTGACTCCTGGCGGCGCGGGGCGTAAACGAGGCATGAAAAAACCGGCAATCATTGTGCAGATGGAATCCTTCCTCTTCATCTCACCTCAGCCGTTCCACGGATCTCATCTCCTCATCCATTCCCAGCTTCCCTTTTTTCTCACGACTCATTACGTCCGCACCCTTTTGCCATTACACGTGGCGCCAACTCGGAGGTAACAGGACTCTTACGCCATGCGCAGAGGACGTGCGCAGTAGACCTTTTGCATTGGGGCGTAACCATGGCAGCGGGGAAGGTCATATGGGGGCGGAGAGAAGATCGCACTGATGCTGGAGACAGAAGGCGTCAAGGCTGCGTCTGTTTGTATTCATACTCTGCTTGGCCCCGAGCAACGGAATCAATTTTCTTCTGTTCTTCTTCGGATGGTTGAGGGGAAAAAGTGGGCTACGTACGTTACCTTCCCGAGAAGGTACGGCTGTGATATTTGAAGGCGAATAGGCGACGAAAGGGCGTGAGGTTTTCTTTGTTTGGAGGAAATGAACTGCGTGGACCGATCTCACATTTGCCCTCTATCGTAGAGTTGGAATAGTTGGGTCGAGGTTAAGGCTTTACCACAGAAAACCTTGAGGTCTGTGACGTAGTATGTTACGATATAGTTCTCACAGAAATCTGACCAAAGAATTCGATATCAAATTTGAGAGAAAAATGAAATTAAAACCTATAACATTAGTCAATCTTTGGGATAAAGGAGCAATCGAACTAAGTTTATATGAAATTGAGGATTATAAAGTACGATTTATGTAATATGCATAAGGTTTTTACGAAAAACTGTCTAGATGTTGCATGAATCAAGCTACGATTTCGACTGGGATACGAGAAAAATTCTCACTGAAATATTCGCCGAATCTCGTGGAGATATTACGTCCGGAAGAAAATAGATACCAAAAACCACGATCTACTTTTCGTTAGCTTCTTGTGCGTTGTAACACAGCACATTCATTAAATGGAAACAATACAGTTTGTTGTCCAAATAATATGGAGAGAAGATTGCGTTTCGTACCAAATAAATAATTCAGCCATTCTACGGAATAACATCGAATAAAATATTAATCGAAAGTTCCAGGATCCGAACTCTGATAACGAAAGTGAGAATTGATGCTGGAAACTATTTTTAACGAACGCGTCTAAAAAGTACGAGAGGGGAAATTAGATTAGGAAAAGAAAGGGTAATGTAATAGAAAAAAGAGGGCCAAAAACAGGTCTTTCTTCTTCAGGAAGCTGCAAACAATAGGGAACACAAACACACTCCTACCTGACTTCGAGGAAGAGTTGAGATAGAGTGCTCCTTGGGAAGAAGATTAGACGAGATGTTATTGGAGTGAATGGGGAAACATAGGAGGAGGTGATGGAATGAGAAAGTAGAGGGATAAAGAAATTTCGATGCGAGAAAAAAGGGCTGAGTGTAAAAAGAAGGGAAATTCGATATAAGATGAAAGAAAAAGACACAAGGAGGGAATGTAACGGAGCTGATATATGAGAACATCGGAAAGAAGATCGACTGACTCCTCTGATGAGATGAGGGATGGAAAAGGAAGGAAAATATCTTATAGGGAACGAGAGAGAGAGATATAGGTATTCATTAGGGAAGATTTTGGGAAGATTCCTTTCTTTACCTGGGAAAAAGAAGCATGATATATGTCACGTGGGCCAATGAAATTCTTTTAAGGAATTTAAAGAAATGATACTTCACGTTTTTTGACGTTTTTCGGGATAAGGAAGATGATGAATAATCTTCCAGCGCTCAAATTGAGGAAAATGTGGGAAATGGAGGAAGTGAAACTTGATCATTTTAGGTTAGCGCCTTATATAAACAACGAAGTTGGATCCTGTGCCTGAATTAAGGAAGAGGAAAGATTTTTTGTGAATCAAGTAAAGAACTATGGATATGATGAATTTTAATATTAAATTGGTGTTATATTATTTGTAAGTGAATATGGGGAGTAAATGTTGAATTCAGGAGTAATTTATTCTTTTTTAGGGTCCAAAATTAGGAATAAATTAAGTTCCAAACGAAGAAGTGTATTTCAAAAGAAGAAATAGGTAGTAAAAATATAATTATTATAATATAACTTTATCATGAGCAAAGGAATTTAACCAGAGAGGAGAACGAAGCATTTTAGTGAGATAATACAGTAAATTTAATCATGAACTAACTCCATGTTCTGTTTCATCATTTTGCATTATCAATTTCTCGAAATAATTAAACGCAAATGTAACTCCATTATTTAAACATGTTTGATATTTCACTATAAATTGATATCTTTGAAATTCTGTGTGAAAATTAAGCTTGAATATTTGATACCTCTTCAAACAGGTTCCAGCTCTCATTACTAATTGACACATTCGATTCATCTTTGGAAATTAATTTTAAGAAAATGGCACTCTTTCAATCAAGAAGGAACATAATCATCTTAGCATAAGAGTTCACTCATGTGATGAAGACTATGGAAGTTTCAAACAAACATTTTTGGTTCGCTCTAGATCTAGAAACACAACTAAATTAAACGATTACAGAGCACAAAGAAAGAGGTAGTACTTTTGACTGAGTAAACTCACCGCTGCAATTATAGTACGCGAAGTAAGTTTTCCTTCACGTTCGTATTCGATTGAAATATTCACTGCATTTATTTGGCTTGGCAGACGAGTTTAAATTTTTCAATGACTAACTCATCCTGGCTCTCTCTCGTTAAAGTAATTTCCAACAGATTACTATTTGCTTTTCCGTCTCTTGCATAAGTAATGAGGAACTTAAAGCAAACTTCCTACGGGGATTTTCACATAGTATTAAATCATGAGTATTTGACGAGAGTTTTTCCTAACTCCTTAAGTGCTGCCTTAGTTAGATGACAACCCGCCTTTGCTGGAGAAAGTAGTCGATTAAATCACCCGTTCTCCAGCACGAAAATCTTAAAAGGCAAAAAAAGAGAGAGCTCCAATGCCGACACATATTTCAAATTATTTGGAATATTTGTACGATATATAGAGCGGAAATTAACCTTCACAAATATTGTCACAACTTCTCTGAGTTAAAAACTTATTCATAAAGCTCACGATAAAAATTGTTAAATTCTCTGGAAAATGAGTCTTTGAAAAATATTTTTTTTTCTGTATTAATTCTATTAGGAGACTCGTATTTTTTCCCGCTTTATTACCATTTGCTTTCAGTTTTATTACCACTAACACACTTATTATGGACTAATCTTGTCGCAAATACACGTGATAAATTTGAAAATGCACGAATAAACTTAATATGGATTCACATGAATAGATTTTCAAAAAAAAACATCGATGTATCTTTAATTCGCAAAAAAAACATCTCCAATTTTGTATTTATATTCATGAGTATCGTATTAATCAAAGCGAGTAATTCTAACGGACACCTTTGGCAGAAATCCGAGTGCTGTGGATTTTATATTTCATAAGTTTGGCCAAAATATTTCCAATATTGCTTTTAATTTTCACGAGGGGTTTTCACTGTTTTTTAGTTTAATTTGTTTCGTAATGTATAGGAATGCGTAATGGGAAAATATAAAATCTGTTGAACACAATCAAATTGTAAGATAATTAAGCCACAGAGCGGTCAATCCTGAGTGATATATGTTCCAGCGTTTGAAATGAAATTTCATTAGCGGAAATCAATTCGTAACTTTGATTAGCGTAGGAAAATTTTAAGTTTATTTTACACCATAATATGAGTGTTACGTAACCACTAGTATTCTCCAACAATATCCAGTCTTATTGTATTTTATAGCAGATGATAGAATATAAACTGAGAGCAAAAAAAGACAATACGTACATAATAGGTTGCTTTATTAGCTGAAAAACTGTAATGTTCAACGGACGCGACAATATGAAAGGAGTAAGTGAGCACTCACAACATATTACACTAAATATTTTTTTGCGGTTAACCTATTATACTGTAAGACTACTTTCCCCTGTAAGACTCACCCACACTCTCTCCCGCATGACAACTACTTAACCTTTTCCCCATCCTCCCTGATGTAGTACTTTCACTTTTGGATAATATATACGCCGCTCTTTGTCATATTCCTTGATAATGGAACAACACTCTAAAAAGCTAAAACCGCTTGTACTCGAGTACATTAGTAGATTACGTTCATGCGTGTGTTAGTATGTTTCACTTCGTAAATTAATGCTATTCTAACAAGAGATGCTTCAACATCGTTCTATTGTAAGTCGAGAGAGAGAGAGTTTGAATAAAAATACGTGGATGTAACGCACAATCTAAAGGTTATATTAGGGGAAAATTTGAGGGAAAGTAAAACGTGCGGAAAATGAGAATGTACCGGGATTACGGGAACAGACGCATCGATGGTGATTTATCGTTTGGAAAGGCGAAGAAGAAAGAGCTTGGAGATGAGCTATGGCTAGTGGGTGATAAGAGATTGTGCGGGAAAATAAATTCGAGCCGTAAGAAAAAGAAAGGGGGTTTGGATGTGGAGATGGGAAAGACAAGATGGAGAGATTATAACCACGGAACGAAGGCGCCGACGTCAGAAGAAAAGTGTAAGAGAAGGTATCGGGAGAGAGATGGAGAAGAGCAAGTTTTGGAGTCGGAAAAAAATGGGGTAACGAGGGAGATTGCGAAAAAAAACAGAGTAAACATCCACCAAGAACTCCGAGGTCTTATTTTTTTACTCTTTTTGGCCATTGTACGCGGAAAAAAGGGTTTGGTACAAAAACCCTCATTCCATTTACATGGCTCCCTTCCTTCGAGGCATTTGTTTACACGAGCGTTCCCTTGCATCTCAGTCGCGATTGGTTTTCTGGGGAAATGGGAAAAGCGATCGGTGGTATCGAATGTTTGAGACGGTCCCATTAATCACGTTGGGCCTTAAAACGAATCACGAGGACGCATTTGGGGACACGCCTCGGGCAAACATAAGGCGCGGGCGAAATCTTTGGGTCCTGATTGCGAGATTGCTCGCGCGAATTTTAGGACTATTACGGCACCGTCTTAAATTTGGTGTCTTAAAAAATTACGTGGGATTTTTTGATGCTCTCGTTTTTAATTAAGGGACCCTGATATTTTTTGTGGTGGTGTCGAAGGTCTTTTTTTCATTCACGGAGACTGAACGAAATTCTGGAGCGCGAAGCTGTTGTTGTTCGGTTCTTTTGTGATAAATATTTATGGATTCGGAGAGTTTTGACACTTTGGGGACCGCAATGTTAGAAGGGTTATTTGTCAAACAAAAAATTGTTTTTTTTTAATCTTTCGTAAATTGGAATCGTATATTAATCGTTTACGTATAATTTAAGAGTATCCAAGATTTTAAGGAAACGATTGTTTAATTAAGTGTTAAAGTTAATCCATTTCAAACGTGATTATAGATTATAATATAAATCGTTTTCAACTTATCAGTAGATATATTAACAAATATCATATAAATTATAATATACTACATTATGACGTAAATATAATTGGTAATGATAGTAAAGATGTAATGGTTTGAATTAAATGGTAATATCTCCCACTAAAAAGCTGAGCTCCTCTGTCAAATAATATGAACATATTTTTCCTCAATTCTTACTCTTATGAATCGAGTGATCTTAATTGCCCATTAATCATCTAAATTTCACACAGTTCTAAATATAGAATGATTTTAATAATTTCTTACAGTTCCTTTGGCACAGTGATTCCATAATGAAAACTATCGGAAAAAAATATTTAAAATAATGAAGACATGTGAAGTCTTTTACGAATGAATAATTACACTCAATACCTAGCCGCCACTTTTAAAGGCTTACGTTAGGATTAAAAACAAGTTCACAAAGATAGAGAGACATCCTCATATCCTCTTATTCCAATAAAACCCAAATATGCCGCGAAATAATTCCTTCCCGCAATATTTCATCAATGGGCACTACTTCATGTTATTAGGGACCAAGAGTCTCGGCTTTAGCCTTTGAAAAAAAGGAACGGAATCAACCGCCGGAGCAGCTCTCAAATCAGCCGGAATCCCTCCTCCGTCCGCCGCCAAACAGCTCACGCTCTTTGGGGAAAACATATTCGTCCGAAAAAAAAGGAATCGGTCGGATCAAGGAGCATAAATCCTCAGAGAGGAATAAAAAAAACATTCGGTAAATAATCTAAAAAGAGAGGTTTTTTATATTTATACGGCTCCATTGGGCTAATCGTCTGACTTTTTTTTCCAACGTCCGATAAAAATTATTTACGGCGAAGGAAAAATTAGTGTAAGCAAAAGCGATTTATATTGCGAGAGAGAATGAAAGTGATCTAAATCGAAAAAGGTTTATCCGAAACCAATCATGAAATTCATCGACAAACTTTCTTCGTTTATTCGGAATGCATACTAAAACTCGGTTGGGACGATGAAGCGTATCTTTCCACTCTCAATTAATTAATATTGACTTGGGAAAGTAAATCTTGCCGTGCATCGTCTGTGGCGATAATGAATTGCTTTCGTTCCTTTACGTAGGCAAATATATCTATTTGCGAAACGGGACCTTTTACCATTTATTTCCTCTAAACGATTAATAGAGGATCCCTTAAGATATTTAAACGAGTCTACAATATTTATTTATTTGCGCTTTAAGGAGTTTACAGAGAACTTTCAAATAAATATGTGTTTGATTAAATTCACGAATGATATTTACATATCTGATAAAATTATTCACTAATATTCTTCAATTATTATCATCGTATCTTCAGGGCATGAAAAGGACAAGTTTGAATATTTCATTCTTATAAACTGCGGCTTTCACTTCGACCGCAATCACTTTCACTTTCGGCTCATCTTCCGATGAACTCAAAAGTGAAAGTGACTCCCTTATTACGAACTATTCCGTTTTATTACACTCCATCATCTGAAATATATATACCACATAAAAGTACGTTAATGCGAACCACGAGTTCAAAAAGCCGAGAAAGTAACCGAGAACGGAACTCGGCGATCGTCAGCGGATCACATTCACTTTCACAGACATACGTTCCATGACATCCATTCACTTTCCCGTCTCGTGAGACAATCCAATTTGGAGACGATGAAGCACGAAACCAGAAGATAATGACTTCGAGTCAGTTTTAGACATTCTCATCTCCTTTTTTTTTTTATTTCGCTGGGAAAGTTGTCGTCGCTCCGCGTCTTCCCGGATTATGTTTCCGATATCTCATTTTTACGCGTCCATTAAAAGGGTTTAGACCCTCATTTGTTGCTTATCCAAATATTTCCCTCTTTTCCCGATGGTCCTTAATGAGAAGGGAATGATTAATGTCCGAAAAGACTCTTTTCTGTTTCGCTACATTTTTGCTTCTCGTGTCGGTTGGAGAGAAAGAGAGAAAAAGTCCCATTTGTTTGTGTGGATTTATCGGTGTCGTAATGGGTACCGTTATCTTTTTATTGAGCCGAATTTCTTGTCCGCCTGAAGGTTGTTAGTACATCTCGTTTCCGATATTGCTGCAGGGGAAATTAGCTCCGCCCCATTAAAATTGGCTTATCGTATTTGATCGAACCTTCGTTAGACCGATCGCGTTCACTTAAATCGTATTTATGAACGGAAATAGGAATGGAGAGGGATATAAAAGGGTTTTTGAGCCGAATTTAATGCAACTGAAGGAAAGAGCTCCAATTAATTTCGGCGGAGATTCGCAAAAATAATGCGAATGTTTCTCAGAATTTTGGAATGTAACGAGGATGAGGCTTTGTAGCGAAAAACTAATTGGACCTCTCAGTGTATCAGGTACTGGTGATACAAGCTGCTGGCGTTATTATTTTGAGGCTTTGATGGTTGTATTTTGTTCTCCTTTCGAAAGGATTATTATGTAATAGTTTTTTCTACATGTTTCACCAGCCTTGCCTTTGAGGGATGATTTTTAGTACTCTAATCATAGATGGTACTATTTAGAATTCCATAAAAGTGTTTGTGTAATTTGGCAAAAATGTACCAAGAGATGAGATTTAAGTAGACTTTCAATTTGACCTCATTCATTAATGAAATGCCATGCGTAAAAGTGTTTCAATTAATTGAATATTTCAACATTTTATGCGTAATGATAGTATGACTATTTTTGCTTCTTACGAGTATATTTTTCTGGGAAATCAATTTGGAATCATATCTCTGTAAAAATTTCAATATCATTTTTAATTGTATATATTTTCGTAATTCTTCTCTCCTTGAAGTTCATACTCATATATCTGAATTTATCAGCACATGTTTTCATGTTATCAAAAATAGGAAAATTATATCGATCGAATTAAATGCATCATTAATAGAAGTAAAATAATACATATTCATATCCCAAATGATATTTCTAATATAGCTTAATCCCAGAGAATAAATAATTTAGATCCTGTGCTTGAAGCTAAGATGATTGCTACCTTCTGAGTCAATGATGCGTACGTATAAGGTATATCTTACTGATACCTATATTATACATAATATATGGATATATTATATAATATTCAGTAACGTTTTAGAGATAAAAAAGGACCTTTATTCTTATCTTGCCTATTAATCTTCATGTACCTTACTTTGCCTCTAATCCTTGTTTTGTATTACTTTGCCGTTGGGTAAAGCACCTAAGGTTCAACCCAGCCCACTCTTTTATAATAACAGAGACGCTCTTAATACAGATACAAATTATTGCTAAGGTTTCCATGAACAGCACGAGTAAAGGATGATAATTCGTAACACGATATTTTATTATACAGTATTTCTCAAACCCTACTGTTAGTAATTTATTCCAGCAATTTGTGCGAAATTTCCCTCCAAAATTTGCCAGAAGTACATGCAAATCAGCGAGCGAATCCGAGCATCACTTAACCTAAGGAAGGAAGATCCGTAGCATTTTAATCTCCGGAGGGATCCACTTACCTGCACGATGTCCCCATAACCCCTTCCAGTCGCGGTGAAGGTCAGATGGCACAAGAACGGCAGCCTATCCCCTCCGCCCCGCGGACGTTCCACAGACAGCTCATACGTCACTCCCTCTTCGCCGTAATACGTCCGGTTGCAGACTGCGGCGCCACCGTCGAGGAGGCCGCGAGAAAGAAAAGAGCAAATAACTCCCTTTAGAAAGGTGGATGCGACTCGTCATCCCGACGGAGTCAGAAGTTAATTAAGGGAGAAGATGGGAGGATCAAATATTGGCAGCGACTACGTAATCAAAACCACCCTCCCGGAAGTTCATTAGTAAGTACATTTGTTCCCTGCAGAAACGGCTCTCCGATTCTTATCCGGGACGTGCGTGAGCTCTCTTCTTCCAGAAACGAATCAATTGAGCTCCTTTGATTCGCTCGGAATTGATCAAGGACCCGCGATTACTCGGGCGTGAAACGGGTGCCTTAAACTGATTTCGCTGTTTTGCTACGGCGCTGAGTTTAACGTCGTTTGAAAGGAAAGTGGAACGACGCGGCCTCTAATGAACCTGTAGTCTGATAACAGAATCGCCGTTAATGGCTGCGAGAATGCGAGTGGCATTTCGCGCCCCGACACTGCCTATTCCAGGATACGATTCGCTGGAACGACGTTGTACATTAACGTATTTGCATGGAGGAAAGATTGTTCCAGTTTAATTAAAACTGGAGGATATTTAAGCTCCCTTTAAAGGTTGATAAATAAAGATAAATTTATCTTAAAAGTGAATGAATTTGTTCGCATATACCTTTATTATATATAAATTCATTTTCATTGGGACTTACTAAACAATATCCTCGTTTCTATAAAGATCTTTACAATAGAACATTTAAAAATTTACTCTAAGGGTTAAACTCTGACCTAGCAACGTTATAAACATCATGTTTAACCTATGATTACAAAAAACATAAATAATAATAAATCCAATAGAGGTAACGTTTTCTAGAGACTTAATGAATCATCCCCATCATGACTCCTGCGAAATGAGGGCAGTTTACAAAAGTGCCCTGACAGCTTTATTCCGTCTTGTAACAGATTTTATAAATATCGGAGTTAATCTACTATTAATGGAGATATTGAATGAAACATCCATAATTACAGGAATAAAAGTACAATTTTTCCTGCCCTCACAAACAACATTTAAAATTTAGCAAGCTGTTTCGACCAGATAAAAGGTAAAGTTTAAACAATCTCGTATGAACTTAAAGTGACAAAAGACTTTTATGGAAGGTAAAGAGTAAAAAAGGTTTTAAGCCTTAAAAATATATATCTATGTACTTAAAACGTATTGATTTCATTCTGTCAAATGTTTATTTTGTTGAGTTCGTTGTATTTTGTTTCCACTGGACTGATGCCCAATTGTATCAATTTTATTAATGATAATAATGAGCAGATGTTTAAAGGCGGTCGCTTCATTTCAAATATAGTATATACATTCAGACACAATGTACCCTTATTCCTTTAAACATTCTGATAAACTCGTGATCATATCAAATTAAGTGATGTGAAGGACGACAATCATCAAAGCATAAACTACTCCAAAGAAAACTTTATCGAACTTAAACTTATCGCTTATTGTTCCAACGTCAATGCCATCCCATCATCCTATTTATTAAAATTGAATAACTAAAGTTTCGTTTCCGAGCGGCAGCATGTTTGACTAATTCAGCTGTTAATCAAAGGGAGGATCTGGCAATGGCACACGCTAATTCGTGAGCAGTTCATTACTCCCAAGAATCCTTTCAGACTTTTGATGGAAGAGGCGGGTCTCCTCTCTGACCAAGTTCGCATGACGCTTTCTCTTTGAATCGCACTCGGTGGGGAGAATCTTTTCTCCCATCGCACAACATGTGCACGACTGCAGAATTAAACGTACACAGGAAGAGCATAAAAGAGGAAATCTGCCGCAAACTCGCTCTTTGCGGAAGCACTAGAATGGAGTTTGGAGGAGAGGTAAAAGTGAATAGATTATTATAGGGCGAACTGCAAGGTAACTCAACGAAACTCAAGTGGAATAAGCTTGTTTAGAAAGGGATGCTTCTACACTATGAACTTCCGACATTTTTATTTTTATGTATTTTATTTCTTTTCTGTGATATTTTTGAAATTTCATCAGTGACTCCTTTTTATCTATGATAAATAGATTAATGACACAATATAACCTAGTTAATTAAGGCTTTAACTATTAAGAATTATTAAAAGTTGAAGATATATCTCATTCCTTAAAACAATATTTTGAATACCATACTTTTATGAACTTTTAGGATGATGGAATATATGAAATTATTCATAAATTCGATATGATAGTATCCCTTTAAACTGGTTTAAACTCTTAAGAATATTTATTACTTATAATATTACATTTCTACTTCAACTACAGTGATATTGCAGGGACTGTATAACAGAAGAATGAAAAAATTACTGTTGATGTTGTATTTAAATATGAAAAATAATATACGAAAGTTATATTTTAACAAAAAAAAATATCAGTACATCGTTTAAATAAAAGCTTAAAACATCTTTGAATAAAAAAATTGTGAATCGTTTCAATTAAAATTTCATATATTTATAATATTCATTTTGTGGAAAATTTTAGAGAAAATAAATTTTAATTCAACCCGGGAATATGATACATAAAATTGATTGAAATTAGCTCACTTTCGTGAATAATGCATGTAAGATATTTTCTTAAAAAAGAATTCAACTAATAATACATATTTGTATCTTCTAGCAAATTTAGCATTATGTAAACTAAAGATTGTTACAATTAGAAATCTATCATTCCTTACGAAAAGCAAGGGCAATCTCCGCAGAACTTTAGGAGAATATAATATTAAGAAAATAGATTCTCTTCAAGGAACGAAAACCAAGTGAACCTTGATCCTTGAGACAAGTCATACATCTTAAATATGTCTCCACTGATATAATGAAAGGGAAGGTATCACATTTAGGGGTTAAGTCGTGTCTCGTATAGAAGCAATCACCTGTGCAATAAGGCGGCTCGTCTGATCCATCCCCACAGTTGTCCCTGCCGTCGCAGAACGCGTCTGGGCGAATACACTTGCCGCTGGCACATGGGAACTCTGATATCCTGCAATGGCCTACGCCCCAAGCTGATACCATTCCTCTGCCCCCGACGCTGCCCACCCAGCCCCCGGTCCCTCCACCGCCTCCGCCCCATGCCAACAGCACCGCAAGTACGGCCAACACCCACGTGATGACGGAAGGGTTATCCAACGCCTTGGCCATTGTTATCTGAAAGAAAAGAAATACCAAAGAATTAAATATATGTCCTCAGTTTAGGAATTAAAGGAATGTATCTTTTATGATTACTGAAACAGATTTCGACCATAGGTTGCAATTTATGGATATGATAATGGAATGGGATTTAAAATTATAACAAGATGAAAAACTACATACATTAACATTTAACACTATAACCAAGATAAGGAACTAAAATAAAAACAATACAATTGCATAAATGATAATCATTTGTCTGAATCGTTTACAATATTTCTTGAATTTGGCGAATAAACAACGAAAAAGGTCAGCACGGTTACGAAATTACCATGACTACACATCTGTCATTGACTTATTATATTCTTTTCTCTATGATATAAAATCACAATATATTATCTATGTTGATAGATGATAGAATGATAAACAATAATTTACTCATACAAGATTAATATTTTTACCTATATATTTGACGAGAGTTCCTTATTCTTTATAATACAATACGAATCATCATCAAGATTCTAATGCCCAAAAGAATAAATAGTGGCTTACGAAGACGTTTCCTTTAATTAAAGGAAACATTTTATCACAAAACGCGCGTTCTTTGTGATTCTCTTCTACTTCCCAATTAGTAGAGAAGTCACCATGGAGATTCGCTTTGTGTAGATCATAATCATTTACACGTGCACGCAATAGCAGAAGTAAAATTCCATCTCCCAGATTTTCATTTGCACGAGTAAAAAGCTTTCGTTTATATTTATCGCATCTTTCAGCGACTACAATATTCTAGCGAAAGGAACGGAATGCAAATTGTGAAAAATGAGACCGTAATGGTTTTTTAAAAGAGCGCTTTGTTCCCCAGAATATATATTTATATAGCTATAAGCGAGTGAATACCCATTACATTCCTTACTTTCGTGAATGTTAAACGAAGCACGAAAGGTTCTGCGGGAATATCCATAAATTCGGGAGGAAATATTTATCGGAGAAGAACGAAAATTCCTTGGTGTACTTTAATCTTGGTCTTTAGACGTGAAAGCCAGTAAGTTTATCACGATATTTACGCATTATGGGTCTTATGTTTGAATTTTGCAAAATTTATTTCGACGCTTGCACGATATTGCTTGAAAAGTTTGGATAAAATTTAGTAGAGAATTATTTTTCCGAATAAAGAGAAAAGGGAAGGAAAATATCAGCGTAAAATAGAGTATTTACTGCTATATTATTATTATATTTAAATGTGATTAAGTTACGTTATTCTTATTAATAATGGCGGGAAGTGTGGGCACCTATGATAAGCGTATTTATAAATGATAAGATAATTATTTTTCGAGATAATTATGAGAAAAAGAACGCAGTCCCGTAAGGTTCTATTAATAGGATATAATATATCGTATCACCTACGTTTAATAAATTAAAAATCTCTAAAAAAAATCCATACGGTTAAAAACTACAGATAATAGTGAATCAATATTCACTGTAAAAAAAGTAACACACAATGTATGTTATAGATATATGATTTAACTTTTCGGAAGAAGGATTAGAAAATAAGGTTTAGATTTGATTAAATTAGTGTCGTAAATCCTAAAATAAATGACGTAGATAAGATAGTTAAGAGATTGGAAGTAATTAGTTACTCGTAAAATAAAATAACATTAAAAAAACTGAGAAGTGGATACTTCTTTGAATACGAATTGAAATTAATAATCAAATTTCACTTCGATAGCACTTTTCAGTAAATTTATTGTTAGCAACTATCGATGAATAGGGAATATATACACTACGAAATAGGAAGAATTGTCACTCCGGAACGAATAATCCCATTATTTAATCCGTAGCAAAAATAAATAACAATCGTCGGGACTGCCAAAGGCGAGAAATGAATCCGAGATTTCGTCGGATATATTCATGCTTAAGAAAGACACTTAATGAAACTTGGATTTTTCCGTCTTCGAAGAAATCAGTAACAGAAAAAAGTAACATAATGAAATGAACAAAAAGTCGGATCTTGACAATCGCTTTCTGTTTATTCATTTCCTCTGTTTCTCGCCCTTTGACTTTAAAACTTCCATATTTCCCTCTGTTTAATATATACGGGCAAATCAAAGGGACGGAGTGCGATTCCTCGAAGGGAAAGGCAGAATTGGGTCGCACTCTATGTAAATAAAAACGATCCTAATATCCAAAGAACAGACATAAAAGGCTGCCCAAACGCTAAAAAGCTCCGCGCTCTGTTTACCGATTTTAATGAACAAAAGGAAAAATAAGATTGCATTAAGCATTTGATGACAAAGATTACAAGATTAATAAAAGGAAAATAAAACGGCCTGACGACAATGGAACGGGAATTCATCCTTCTTCGCGCGATTTATTTTTTCCGTGTTTACGAAACAAAAAATTGAGCTCATCTCCAAGTAGAGGATGAAATTAATTTAATTTCAACCGTGCGACGGAAGGTATATTAAAAATTATATCGCGAGTATTTAAAAGAATGTTTTAAAGGCTATATTTCTTACGTAAGTAGATGAGTGAATATTTATTATAAAGTATGAAGTAAATATTTATAATCTTTATAGACTTTTAGATAGTAAACGAGTTGAGAGTATAAATATTTGTTCGAAAACTCTTTAAAACTGTTTAGTCTTAACAGATCGACGGAAATCAATTGACGTAATTTTTTCGTAGATAACAACATGTTTTAACCTTGGATACGCACTTTTGTAACGCAGTTATGCTTATTATATGTAGTTTTGACAAAAGGATAGATATCAGTTTGCATAATTTTTTTCTTAAATAATAACTTGCTTAATAACGTTTTAAAGCTATTTTTGGTTTAATAAACTTTCAGATAACAATCATAGAGATATAAGAATATTTTGGAAACAATAAATGTTTGTGTTTCAAGATAATAAAGCTCTTAATTTAGTGACATTTATATGCACAATTACACCATGTAAACCTATTTATCTTCAATTGAAGTAAATGATTAAATATTTTAAAGAATATTATTTTTTGACACTAAATTTACCTTTGACAACAATAAAATATTTTAAAAATACCATAGCAACATTAGATGTTTGTTTTTCGTAACAGAAACTCTTAATTCAGTGATATTTTTGCGCCATTAATTTTACTTTATTAATGCAGTGAAATTCATGCATACATAACTCCCAAACTTATCTTGATTTTTAATAAATTAATGTATATATTTATAGACGAAAAAATTTACGAAAGAAAATTGACTTTCCTACAATTAAAAACACGAAAGTTAACGAGAATCCTATCGCGCAACATTTTACTCATCTTCTCGAATGGAAATTGCGTCGTAAAAATCAACCTCCGAACCATGAGTGAATATTAACCACCTCACCACAGAGCCAAAAGGGGAGGAGGGGAAAATCCAAGGCCTATGCCATGTAAATAAAAAATAAAGTATTTCGGATCGGGTGTATCTCTTTATATGCCTTTGAAAGTACGAAATGTCAGGACTGCGAGCTCGTACTCGGATATCGCCACGCGCTTATGTGGGTTAATAGAGTGCCTCGCTAAGGGTTTGGGAAACGAATAAAAGAATCCTGCGGAGGGATCATCAACCGGCGGCGACCGGTTTTGGAATCCGCCTCAAAAAAAAAAGAGTTAACGATTTTTTCCGCACTGAAATCGGTCCTTGGCGCGTATAAATATGATGAAACCGTTATGAAGAGAGAGAGAGAAAACCTTTGCTCTCTCTCTAAATCATCCCTCGCAAAAGTGAAATATTTGAGCTACTTTTAATCCATTATAAGCTTTCGCGACTAAGAACTGTTTGTGCGCGAGCTAAAACCCGGAGAAATAAGGTCCGTAGCTTTTAAGCCTAATTAGCGACTTATTTGTTCTGAATAAAAAAGAGAGATGGCGGGGCTTTACGGCGGAAGTAAAGGGGCTTCGAAGGGAACGGAGGCCGGGAAAAATGACGATGGGGAGGACCGTAGGGAAATGAAACGTATTTTAATTCGCAGAAAAGTGAAGAACGATTTTTTTCCGCGTGGGAAATTTACGTATTATTATATAGAGCCGACAACTGTTCAACTCAGTTCGTTTCATCGCCGCGTAGTAGTTTCGTCGCTAGTATCGCGGATGTACTACTGTTACTGAGGAATGGGAGTTATAGGGAAATATCCTGTTTAGACGGCGACGCCAACTGCCATCAAATTGCAGAGAATGGTGTCATTTCTAGTCATCCGCGTTTCGAAAGTCTCCCGGTTTTTACGTCCGTTCCGTCGAGGCTCGTGTTTCATTAATCATGAATGGTTAAAAAAACTCGAAATCCTTTTAGGTCGGTGAATTAATGAATGCAAGGATGTATCTGGTGAAACAATTCTTTGCCGTTCCTTCGAATAATAATAATTTTGGATAATGTTTCCCGTAAATGTCGATCGTAAAACAGTCTTTTTAATGGTGTTAGTTAATTTCTTTTTGCCGAAGAAGTGTTACTTTTAAGTCCTTAAATTTATTTGTACGGTTTTATAATTGAGTTAATGGTGTTCGTATTTGGGTAGTATAAAAGTCGTCTTCTAATATACGGGGTGTTTTTGAATTGAATTATAGTTCTCAAAATTCGAAGAGGCGATTGTAAATTGAATTTAATGTTAGTATTCAACCTATATACGCAACCTATAAAAAGATAAAAATATTCAGTGAATAAATCTATAATTTCTATAATAAAATAAAAATTTCATAAAAAAAATAAAAATGTATTTCATGTGGAAACTTTACGAATCGCGAGACAGCGAGAATTTTTTATTCATATTATAAAATAAATCACATAAGAGGTAAGGGTTACTCACCAACATTCGCCACAAAGTTAATGAAAAATTATTTTTAATTGAGTGGAGCTCTTATTAAAAAAATCAAGGTTAATTATACCGATCTTTTACTATATTTTAATGCATATTATTAATAGTTAACATTAAAACGAAATAAAATCAATATATATACATATCATAACGGAATATAATAATATGCATAACTACATTCAGGGATCAGTAACACTCATTGTTAAAAAATTATATCGCATTAATGGGATGAATCGATAATAGCCGGTGAAAAATAATCGAAAGGCAGTTCGATAGAATCGATACAGTGTCGTTGCTAATTAAGTCCGTGCACTCAATGCAGAAATATGGCAGTATCGCATGAACAACAAGCGCTCTTAAGAGGATCATAATGGCATCAGAGGACATGTGGAGTCCCGCTGAGGTGAAAGGTAAAAAGGACGACTTCATCGGATGCTGTATCGATTGGCGCTGATTGTTCGATAATTAGTAAACTCGAGCGAATGAAATCGAATTCATCTCCATCTGGTGCCGATTTCAAAGCACAGATGTCGCATTGTAAATAAATTACGACACGGATCGTATGGATAAGTAGCTTTGTGTCATATGCCAGTCGTGACCGTTTCTGCTATTAACGAGATACTCGAATTATACAAGACACAAAACAAAATGGAAGGGTATGGAAATATTATCGATTGAGACAGGAAATACGTAAATCATTCGTACAAGCGTGATTTTTATTTCTTTCGAGAAATACGTATATTTGGTCTTTTTAGTCATAAAATTTTCAAAATGTGGTGCTATTTTTCTTCAAAAAGCTTATCTATCTAAAAGTTTATTAGTTAATTATCCTCTTTCACTCAGCAAATTTAATATATAAACAATTATCTCCATTTATTTGTCTTCTCCTTAAATTCCAGTATTTTTTGCTTTTAATCATAACCAAGCCATATTAACTACTAACATATATTCGTATATGATTTTATTTAGAGATTCAAAACAAAAATTCGAAATATTGTATGTATCGTTAAAATATCACCCAAAAATCCTATACTTTTACTGAATAAAGTTTTATTTTTATTCCTACATTTCTTACGGTTTTTTCGCTTGAAAATTATACTACTCGTTCGTATTAGTAAACTGTTCCTGAGCACTTTCATATTTAACAGACGCGCAATCAAAGAAACATTCGAAAGCAATTACCCTATAGAAGTACGCATCTAGTAAAAATACCCTTTTCAAAAACCTTTTTAAACCATTTTCAAATCACACTCGTCCGTGAGAGCGCCACGTTCCGGGTCCATCCTCAAAAAAAAAAAAGAAAAAAGAAAAGAAAGAGCCGGCGTTAAATCAAATTTCCACCCATCCCGCACGCAGCCGTTGTCCCTCATAATGAGAACATAACGAGTGGTAGCACGCCGCCGAGTTTATAACCCTCCCGAAACACCTGGAGGAAGGAATGGGAGTAAAGTTAATTTTCCCACTCTCATTCATAATTCGCGGGCGTAGTTCGTTATGCGGCGTGCGCCAAACCGATGAAAATATAAGCTCTATATAAGATAGAGCTTGGGAAGAGGTTAATCTCTCTCGATTGCCCTTCCTTATTCATGGACCCAAAAGAAGACGACTCCGCCGTTGCTTCCCTACACAGTCCAAAACGTTCCCGTGGCACCGGTAACAATGGACGCGGCTACATCGGTTAGTTACGCGACATTTGGGGAAATATTAGCCTGGAAACAGGGGACGGATGACAAAGATGAAACGGCGAACAAAAGACTTCCCGCCGGGAACTCTTTCGCCTGCGAATTTTTTCCTTTTATAGTAACTGCTCGCTAGGGAGTGTCCGCGTCGCCGTGGGGCGGTTACCACGGCGACACATGCACGCGTCGTGTATACATCTATTTTTCCCCTCTCCGATGACCATTGACATGCAAATTGGAGGGCTTCATCTTCGGAGCCGTCGCGAAGAGCCGTATTGGGACCTCTGCAACTCTCGATGTTTTAGAGGACCAACGGAGGGAGTGGTGGATGGGCGGAGGGGGGGGATGTTTGGGGAGGGGGTGTGAGAGCTCTCTCTATAGGTCGATATTCTCTTTTAGAAAAATATAGTCCGCTCTATACTTTCTGTGCCAATCAAGAGGGAGTTTAGAATGCGCTTGGAAATATGTCTGAAAACAAAGCATAGGAATCATCGAGTGTCTCTTTTTAAGCCAACTACGTACGCTCCAACATTTATATTTATATTTAATTATTCTTCACGAAAAGTCTGAAATTTGTTGGAGG
The DNA here is from genome assembly GCA_020796165.1 of Pantala flavescens. Classification (NCBI taxonomy): domain Eukaryota; kingdom Metazoa; phylum Arthropoda; class Insecta; order Odonata; family Libellulidae; genus Pantala; species Pantala flavescens. The sequence continues at coordinate 18,530,600 of CM036879.1, read as the reverse complement.
TGTATGTATAGCTGAAGGTTAAAGAGTTATTCAAAAACTGGCGCTCATATTATGTACCCCGTTTGTTGTAGTACACTCCGACAATTAACTATCAGCAACGATGAACTCTTAGCAGCTATACACTACTACTATTCATCTTTTTAAATAACATGTTTTTTTTTGTTTATTCGATTCTGTTTATCATGGAGTTGGTATAACAATGATCAGGAGTAAAGAGGATTTTAAATAATGCATGCTCAATAGTGGACCCATAGTTTACTGTTTTCCGAATATTGTAAAAGATTACCAAAACACACGAACATATGGAGTTGAAGATTATAAATATATATTTAGCTCTTATCGTACGTAAACTATAAAAATAAATTTTAGCATTATTCCGTACCATTACATGTACTCTGAAGAAAGTTGTCTAATGAAAAGAAGGTTTTAAATATTTAGTTTGCGGACAGAAACGGGTTTAGAATTTATCACCGAGTCTTTCAAGAGATTACTTACAAGCAGTTCTTCAATTGAGTGTATTGAAACGTTACGTGATTATAATATGAAATGGTAAAGTATAGTTAAGAGACCGAATATCTTACGAAAGATTGAATGTTTAGTTATCAAAATAACAAAAATCACTAATAAACCTAAAGAAATATAAAGGTTATTATTCTAAGTTAATCCATCACTCACAGTGAATAACAGAGAGAATAATACTATCAACAGCGAAAAGCGTAAGTAGGAAGCGTAATAGGAAATCGTAATAATTTCCCTGACAAAGAGAGGGAAACGCATTCGTAATGAAGGAAGCCGAACGGAAATCAAACTTAGCAGGAGTTGATCTCATGAGAATTTTCATCCCTATTAATGAAAGTTAAAGGTGCAGAAGTACGGGTTTAACTTGATGTGAATTTAGAACGGCGAATTCTTCGAATTAATGAATAATGAAGTTAGAATGCAAACATAAAATTTAATTAACGATGATGATGAAAATAACAAACGGTAAATAGGGTGTGTTTTAGCATTTCCGTCGAAAAAATGGTGTTTTCAGCCTCAGCCTTTCCTAGGAAGCAATTATGTAACCAGAAGAATGGATGGAAGTATCATAATTTAGAAAGAAATAGTGGTTTTTTATATTAAAAATTTTCCAACTTCGATTTTCATTGGAAACTAAACTGTATGAGATAACTTCAGATACTATTAAATGCTAAAATGCTATAAATGAAGTACAACTGAACAAGAATAAACATTATTATACGTTATAAGAACAGACTTTATTATCCAACATCGAATGTTATAATCGTAGGCTACTATTCATATGTATTTAAGAAAATTATTCCCACGTTTAGGTATCTTTCAAAAACTACTTTGCTTTAACTTTTCGTACAATCATTTTACATATTATCATTGCTAATTGTTAAATCCGCTAACAATAAAATGTGGCTTCAAATCACGCTTTACTCATATTAAAGAAACTTAACCCTCATACTTTATTCGGAAATATTTAACAACGTTTTATTATATTTAAAGAGATTGTACACACTTGTCAAACAACTCTGTTAAAAACATTGGAAGGATCGGGGAGATAAAATTTTCCAATATTGGTATAATTTACTTCATCAAATCTCGTACGCAGAACTTGCGTAATCCGACAGTTTCCCATTACATACGGAATAGACGAAAGAATGGAGTGAAACCGAGTAGAATGCAAGGCGAAAAGAGAGCGAATTTATACAGAAATCACAAGGTTTTAGAAAGTGACGCATCTCACGTCCAATATTACGATGGAAATTTCCCAATCCCTTCTTCATTTTGTGGAAGTCCCGTTTGCCATTTTGTGAATGACGCAAGGAATTTAAATATTCATGAAATTCCTCGCTTCATCTTCCCACTTCGACTCATTTCGCCTTTAAATACCCCGCCCACACGCCTCAATACTTTCAATTTTTTTTCCACTTCAATCATTAAACAGCCACACCTCTTTCCCTCGATACCACAAAAACCTCACGTTTTTAATACTTCTTCGACGTCACACCCCCCACCCATTTACAGATTTTCCAATCAGACGCGTAAGAAAAAAGAAAAATTTGCATCTTTTCCATTGCGCCGAGTCTGGAATTCGTTCTTCTTTTTTTTATTTCTTTCTCCCTCTCCGTCGAAGTCTTAGACTTTTGGAATTGAATTTCCTTCCCGATATTTTTTTTGCTGGTTATACTGATTGAATTTCGATTGAGACAAATTCTGACCCTGAGGCGGCATTTGTGAAGATGGATTACCTCCTGGTGTATGCGGAGCGAAATGCTGTATTAGGTGTTTAATTGGCTCGATGCATCACAAAAAGTGATTACAATTTGAAGAAGAGTGGAATTCCATAGCATCTCTTGCCACGTGGTACTACATTGAGTATTAAAAAAAGCGGAGTAGTAAATGAAGAATCATTAAATCATTTTTACGCATTACATTTGTACAATACGAATTTTATGAGCAGTATTAAGCTTTAAGAACTTTAAAAAAGGTACAAAATAGGGTGAAATATACTAAAAAATTTGAATGAAATACCTTTAAAACGAATTCAATCATAATTTCAGGAAATATTAAGAGCCTTGATGATGAACTCTGGAGATTTTAAAAGTAAATTTCGATGAATTGTCTATCTTCTGAGGATTTTAATATTCTGTATTGAAGATATGAGTCTTATTCTTTTAACTATTTATAATCTTCAATTTTGGACTGTCTTATTCGGTATAGGACACGTCAAACTTCGTTTTACTACCATACATATTTTATACAATAGATACCACTCGTAAATATCTACGGAATTCGTAGAATGCTTCTAATACTCCGAAGAATTTCATACATTGAATAATTCATGACTAACTTAGTATAATTGAAACTTATGTGGCATGTTGACAGGATAAATTTTAACTAAATGATTCTTTAATTCCAGTGCAATAATTTGAAGTCTTTTCAGTAAGAACCTCACATCTTTAATTTACTTTAGCGGTACCCTATCTACTTGCATAGCTTTCAGAAAAGATTGCATACTCTGCTTGGTTGTTTGAAACATCAAATATGAACTCCATCGCACACCGATAAACGAATAGATTCAATTTCTTGCTTCGCGACTCTGCACCTCGCATTTTAAATTTTCATAAACGTAAACACGCAGAAATTTCGTATTCTCGAGTAATTGTTCGCGCACGAAATACGTACGGGGTCGTTAGCTCACTCACCGGTAGAGGCGTTCCAGTCGCGACATGAGAAGCACGCCGCAGTCTCAAATTGCCACGTCTCGCGAATTTTGAAAGTCTCATACAATATGCAATTAAAAAATAAGAACGAATGCCCCGAGTGCAAATTCGGGAGCCGAGGGAAGGGAGTTCCTCGAAATTTTCACAAATATTGCTCTCTCTGCTTGAATCTTTTAAGACCGGAGGACGTAGACTTTGGATTTTTTTTTATATATTTTTTTCCTTTTGCGTAACCGTTCCCTTCGTGGTTACGCAAATTGGCGTGGAGGGCATAAACGTGCTTTCCTCTAAGTGACGTCAACTCTCAGTTAAGGAGGAGAGGGCAACCGACGCGAATGCTTCTGAAGGAATCCGATGTTGACTCCGGCTGAGGAATTACTCAGATTACTAATTACTCCGATTACTGCACTTCAGCCTTAAATTTCATTGCGTTAAAGAGTCGAAATAATTTTCATTGATAAACAATCTTAATTAAAGATAGAAACGTTTATTTGAAGTCGTATGAACTCTAATAATCGAGAAAAGCTTTACAAACAAAAGAATTTAAAAAGTTAAAATTAATAGATTGTTGACTATAATCGCCAAGTTCAATAAATGATAAAATTTTGTAACTCGGGTAATTAAAATGCGATAATTTTAGACAATAATATGAATTTTCTTGGGAATTCGAAGCATATTATTCAATGTACTCATGTTAAGAGATTAATAACAATTATTAATTAAATGAGGAGCTAACATAGCGTAAAATTCAATATAAGCCGTATAATTATCTTTTATGAATACTAATAACTCGCACGAGTATGATAAAAAAACTCGTGAAAACTCAATTAAGTCTCTATATATCTGAACTGTGACAGCTTCTTTGGAAAAAGACGAGATTTATAGTCAAAATTTAATTAAGTCTCCTGGGATTATAATTGAATAATTGTACCTGTGTAGTAATTACTGTACTATTTCATTCTTCTGCTATTACTATGGTTACTATTGTTTAACTTTCATGTATCAATGATGTTTTATTATGTATATGGTTGCCATCATATAGTGAGTTACTAATGTCAATGTTTCAATGAAATCTTTATCAGTATTTTAATTTTCTGTGGTGAAGATATGAGTCTTATTCTTATAGCTAATTATAATCTCCTTTTTTCATCATGTAGTGAGTTACACAATTCAGCCTTTTAATGTTAATGATGGTAATATATTAAAACACCAGTAGGACTCACTGTGCTAACAATTTATCAGTGGTTAGATTTCTGAAAAAATTACAATATATTTCCTCAATTATATCGTAAAAATTTCCGTAAATAATAACCACTAATACCACTACCGCATTCAAAATCCCTTCCAACCCATCACTCCCACCCATCTACGTAAACACTCTGATAAAAAACCCTTCCCGCGAAGGTTGTAAAGATAAAGAAACGTAAGGGCGGTTTCATCCGAGATAACACCCCCGCATCCATCCTGTTTCATTTATTCATCGCATCACCTGAGACCTTTTATACACCATTTCGATTATCAATAAAAACCCTTTCGATCGAAACCTCGAACGAAATCCCCCGGAATCCGTACACACGTTTTTGAGGACACGGACCTCCGCAATCAGTCACTTGTAATATTCAGGGGTTTGTCCGACGAAAGGAAAATAAATAGGAAAAGAATGAGCTGGAAAGCAGTTCGAAAAAGAGAGGAAAATGAATACGACTGAAAACCTGGAAATGGGCCCGTGAAATATTCAAACTCTTGAGAGAGGAGGGGAGGGGGGAGGGCGGGAAAAAAAAAACAAAACAAATGAAAACTTACCGGCGACTTTCCGGATGGCGGGAGAAAGAATGGAAGGGAAAGTTGGCATTTTCTTTTTTTTTCAACCCCTTCAATAATGCAATCTCGACCCAGATGCTCGATCTCTCGCCTTTGGCCTCGTGCTACCGTTCTCTCCTGTCCACGGACGCGTTCATTCACTTGTTTCCCTTTGTCCACCATTTTATTTCTTCCGAATGCCTTCTCTCCTAATTTCCCGTGCCCTTTTGCCCCCGACTCCGAACCCTTCCCTATTAACCCCTGCCGCGATTGTCAAATTAAGGATTCCTTGCTAGATTAAGCGGCTTTAAATTCCCTTAACGACCGCCCTTGGTCGCGTGCTCCTCCAGGATCTACGGTTCATTACCCACCGGATATTCCCATAGGCATTCGCCCGCACTTTGACAGCTCCGCTAATTCGATGAGAGAGTTCCGGAGTTAATTTTTTGGACCCTTGGAGATTCGATGTGGAAATATATATATCGATTTTTTTCTATGTGCTGGGTTTTTCCATGGACTTTCAGAAGAATATTACTACGATGATTACGAAGTATATTATGGTCATATTTGAGTCAAAAATGTTGATACTATTATCTTTCGTAGAGAGAAACCTCAGCAGTTGAATGCAACCTACAGCATAAAGTACACTATTTGACAGAGACACTTTTCAGTAATAATAATAATACTAGAATAATCATCTATAAATATAATAAATAACACATGAGTAGCAATTTTTCCAAAATCATCCCATCCATTCCACTTTTTAATCACGTTTCCTTCATTTCATAATTAATAATTTCCTCCTTTATACTCTTTCGGGTCACTACTTTTCCCTCTTTTTAGCCTCATATCATCCAATATGGCCTCATTCATTTTTCACGATTCATTTCGTTACTAAGGAACTTGTTTAAGCTCTATTGTCTTTACGAAAGAGTGATGACTGTACAAAATGGTGGACTGCCCTCTCAAAGTTTTTCTTACTCCTTTTCCCACTTGAATATAATTATTTATTCTATTTCCTTTCCTTTACGTATTTCAGTTTAAAAGAGACAATTTAAATTTAATTTAAACAAATTTTAAGAAAATCATCTAGGTCCAACATATTTTGAAGAGATAATTAAAAATTATTACGAAATTGATATTACGAAGAAAACTATTACGAAATAAATTTATCGTTAAATTTAATTCACCTCATGAATTATTTTGGATATTCAAGTCAAAATAAAGGATACTAACTCACAATGAGTTTTTAATATCCAATTCAATATTCTTATATATCAAATTATGGGGATTATGAAACCTCTAATGAATAGTAATTAGCAAGTTGAATGGACTTAACAAATTTGTAACATTTCGTGAAACAATGCAACTCATATGATTCAAGGTATTATCAGCTATCTAATTATGACATTAACGATACAACCACGTAAGTACTTAGGTAAGTTTAAAGCTTAAGAGTTACGAAGACTTAATACTTAATTAAGCCCTTAGCAGCGAACTAAGTACATACACTTCTTAATTTAGAGTAGGAAATATCTGTTTTCCACTACCATAAGACTCAAAGATGGCTGTTGGAATTGTTTAAGTCGCATTAGAAGTTCCTTCGTATGTAGTTCTCCTTACGTCTGGTGAAATAGCCACTAAAACTTCTCGAATGGCATCAAGTATGACGGAAATCCTAGCTGTGCGCTATCCAGCTCCTCTCGGTTGACACATTTTCGCCGCACTAGCATTGCTCGTGTTAATTATCACCCGTCTGAGACACTTGGAGGACATTCCTCCCAATTTAGGAGAATTTGAGGATCATCCCACGTGTTACGATAAGTCATTAAATAATTGATATCATCTATGATACGTGCATTATCTTAATCTGCACACATCGATGATAAATATTTGCTTAAACATCTTGAATGTAATATTATTTCTCGAATAAATTATCTAAATTGTAAAAAGAAGATATTATGAATATGTACCTCACTATGCCTAAGAATAATATTATTTTTTATGCACTCAAATTTGCCTCAAATATTTTCTGATACTACCATAATTTTATACAGTCAATGATGGGAAGGAATTGATGATGATGGGAGCTTGATGGGATAGTAAATCTTTATCTGTTAAAATACGCAAAATATAAAACTGCAAATTAATTTGCACTCTCTAAACATGAGTAGGAATAAATTTTATTCAGGAATTTTCTTTCTATAGTCTCATCAATGTATCGTTTAAATTTTCGGTAAAGGACGTAGATGAAAAAGGAAATTTTGGTAAGGTTTCAGTCAAATTTTTAAAAATGTTATAAATTAATGCCTAAGAACAGAAACATATCATCACTTGGTTATTCTCCCCTTTCTTGATAAAAATACTTCATTGACCATGGTTATTTCTACAATAATATACAGTGCGAATGGTAGATGAATGGAGGAAGGAACTCAGATCAACTGGTATCTATAAGCTTATCTATAGTTTTTTCAGGAATTAGATCGTAAATAGGAAATTTTAGTAAAATAACTATATGCCGATAAGATCTGCAACATAGCAAAACGAAAAATAGGTTATTTTCTGCATTTTCTACTGCATTTAATTATTCCTACGTCTTTAATTCTTCAAATTCGCACCAAAAATGAGAAACTCAAACAATTTACTACAGAAATTAAAAAATTTTGGCGGATGCGAAAATAGCAGATTAGAGACAGAGATAAATGTTGCAAACACCTCACACCACACACGACACTCGCACCATTGCAGACGTAGATATGGACACGTTCCTAAAAAAAACATCCATAAAAAAAAAAAGTAAAAACAACCAACTGGAATAGTTCGTGTAATGTAATACGGGAGACGTCGTCGCTATGAACGCCACACATCTCCTTGTCCGTCAGAATCATTCTCCTTTTTCGCTCCGACAATTCGAGCGATCGATATATCGTTTGAACTTCGATGGCCTCTCTCGGGACGTCCCGTGCTCACGTCATTCCGAGCGCGGGGAAAATGTGTCGTTGAAAAAGGCTACGTCCTCGAGAGTTGAAAAAAAAGAAGGGAATCCCGAAAGCATTTCGGTACGACGCGACCCTAGTTATCTCGGCCTTTAATTATTTTTCCATTCTCGCGAGTTTATCCTGGGACGTGAGACACCCCTCTTTGTTCCCCACACGTGTGAAGGCTCTTTTCACACATCCCCCCTCTCCTTTTTGAGGAGGGAAAATGAGGGAGAAGACAAATGACTTCATCGAGGGCCAAAAAGTGTCCCTTTTTTTCGGGGAGTTAAAAATCGAAAGAAATGTACGTTCGAATGAGAAATATCTACGATGATGAATGGGAAACCGATCGCTGATGTTCGTGGAGAATTCGTTGAAACGAGAGAGAGAGAAAAAGGACTCGTTTATTAAGGCACCGAAATTATTACTTGTGTAAAATAGATTGAGTAGAAAACGTAATCAACCCTTAAGATATTTATGCCACAAAATAAGCTTACGAATATATTTGTGACAGTACAAATACGACTACTTATTCAACCTCTGTACTCTAAAATGGAATATTAGAATTTCAAAAAGCTGCCGTATCCATGGATGCATATATTCATCTCAATTGGCCGTTGATTCCTCCGCTATAAATTGCTACTTTAAATTTTTCATTTACGAGTGGAAAAATCACCAGGTCAGCCGTTAGTAATCATAGCTTTTTGAATGTAGCGATGGATATGAAGCTTGAAAATGTCATGTCAAGGTTAAAATGTATGATTTATTGAGCAGAATAGTAGTTATTTTTGAAAATTAAAGAGAAATTGAAAGGATGATGTAGATAGCCTTAATACGATTATTTTTTTCTGTATTTTACAGAGGGATATGCATTTTATGATTCAAGTTTTAATCTCAAATCAAATAAGATTTATCATATTAAGAAATCTTTAAGAACTCGAACGAAATAAATGGATATTGTTATGGAAAATTATGAAAAAATTTATGAAATAATAAATGAATTATTGCCCTAACAAATGAAGACTGCCAATTCGTTCCAAAATTCGTCAACTCTGTACATAATTTAATCCAATGTTATATGAGAAACTAATCAAGAAAAAAGACCTCTCTAATATCATACACTAAGGTAAAAGATACGCAGAGGAACTTTGCTAGATAAAGCCCAACTAGACCTCACTTAACCTCAGATATTACACCGAGATGAGTACTGCTTCAATAGCTACATAATCTCCCCTGAGGAAAATAAAAGATCTCTCAAAGAAGAAAAGGGCTGACATTGTAGAAGATAGGATTTTAGGCATTATATAAATGGGATCCGTGAAAAAGGAACGCGACACGAGAAGGGAAACCGGCAAGAGAGCTAAAGAGGCAAGAAGAGGGAGAGTCTGAAGGACAAAGTGCTGAGGTTGGCGTTCCAGGAATTGCCCCTTCAGGCTATCATCTCTTTGATGCATTCGAAATTCATCCATCATTTCTCCTATCATTACCATATCAACTTCCAACAATGAGCCCTAATCAGGCGTCAACCGAACCGCTCAAAGCGTCACGTTTTGGGGGAGAGCTGTGCGGAATGTAATCGTCTACTCCTCGTTTATCCCATCCATTAAACTATTATTCGGCCTTAACGAGGAGAGAGGGCGGGCGTTTGGGAGGTAGTGCAAACCAGGAAATAGACTCGTCACACTATCAAACTAAGTTGCGGGGCGCGAAACCGTTTCCACCCGCGAACTGGTGGAAAAACGTGGGGTAAAAACGCGCCGTAAAAATCCTTTCCATAGTTAGGGGGGAGGCATGGGCATTAAAACAATCCGCGGAGCTCCGTCGCTAGAGGAAACACACGGAGGAAATTATTGGCGCAATTACGATTGGGGGAGTAGATCGCGGGAAAATATGCTCGATTTGCGTCACAGACTTCTGGCTATTGGAATGAGCGATCGGTAAGCGGGTTCCGTGAATGGAAATGGAGTGATTACGATGTGGAAATGGAGGAAGGAGAAAGGAAACAGATGGAACGGGTCTATATAGGTGAGCCGTGCAACGCGGTCGGGATCCTGCAAATGCGCCGCGTGTGGAAATAACTTTATGATCCCCGCGGCTGGATCGAACGTATGCAAAAAAATAAAGGTTCCGTTCGGAAAACGAGCCGAAATATCATCGTCCGATTGGTAAATGCTGAAAAAAAAGATCGAAAGAATAAAAAAACAGAGAAGAGAACGTTCAAGCGGGGGGTGAAAAAGGAAAGAAATTATCCGTAAATATGGATGGATTCGATTCCGTAATAAAGACCGTTTTTCTGGGTCCTTTAAAAACCGCGTAATCGTTCCCTGGATTAGATAAATAAACAGGTCGAGCTGAAACCGCATTTTTCACCTTATCTCTCTACCCCGCCCCTCAAAAAGGGTAACCTCATTATTATCGCTAATATTTTCTTTCCGGCCAAAAAAAAACTCCGCGTAACGACCTCAAAAGGGTTATTTAAACGACGTATATTTTCGTCCACGTGAAATATTGACCATCGTGTGTACACAAGGATGCGGGCATTCGCGTTTCCACCGCGAGAAAAAGTTTTATCTTTCCGTATTTTTTTATTTCCTCACAAAACCCTTGGTCGCTTATATTTTCGCCTCGCTCGGCTTTTTTAATAAATAATATTTCCTGCAGGGATAATCTCCCTACCTGTTACCTCGAACCCGCGAGTAAAAACGACCATCCATCCCGCTCGGTGGGTGAAATTGAGTCCTCCGACATCTCTAGCCGACAAATTTGTTTGGCCTCGCACACACGCGCGGAGAGCACACAAATAGACGGCAATATGGCAGGGACTGCGATCAAACACGTCGTTTAGAAGCCGATGATAAAAGTTGTTTAAAGTGCGGGGAGGCAGATGAGGTTTTCCCTCGAGGGGAGAAAGTGGTGGAGGAAGTTTCTCTACCGAACATCCTCCAGACTAGAAGCCCTTTCACCCAGCCTATGCTTTCCAAACACTATCCTACTAACCCGTGCCTCTATTTTCCACCCGCTGCCCTCGTAACTGAAATGTATCTTTCGGTCCACATCTCCGTTCACCAACCCTCTCTCTCCCTCCATATTATACCGCTGATCCTTCGTTTCCTTTGCCGTGTATCAACCTCCACGAATCCGTTGAGTTGTTGAGCGTTGCCGTCAAGAAGCTTTCCCTCTCTCCCCCTATACTGCATACGTGTGCTGCGGTGTTCCGCGAATCTTTATCCGAAGCATTTTAGCTTGATGTTCGCGAAAAGCTATCGGATAAAACTTGTCGTCGGTTTAGACTGTTCGAGATTTGATAATTATCTGCGACATGAATTTCTGAGTACACCTTAGGATCTTTATCTTAATTTAATTATTGAATGGAACTATAATATTAAATTGGCTCGCATATTCCTCTCCCTAGGTATATCGATGTGACAGATTTGTATAAGGGAAACAAAAAATAAACTATATCTTACGCCAACTAAATCAGAGATTCGTTTATGATTGATAGCTGATTCTGTATTTATCTTTATCAACGATGTATTCAATAAAGATTAAATTAAGTCGCTTAACTTGTTTATATTCCTAACTCAATATCTCATCTTGATATTCGACATCAAAGTAAATAACTTAATTATCTATATTTCTACTGTCTGGGGAGTTTCTAGTTAATTACGTAGCAATATATTTTACATATATTATTGTAATATCATTTGTATTATTGTAATATTACATGAAAGGAAATAGACTTATAATTACGTTTTCCAACTATTAAATCATTCTGAACGGTTTTATAATTATATATTAGTACACTTCTTATGAATTCTATATACAAATCCGTACTCGAATTTCATTTTAGAATTACAAAAAAACTATAAAAAATATTAAATTCATCAATTTGATTTGTTTCGTGGAAAAACCCAATCAAAAATTCTATGTATACATTTTCTTTTTCCATTCCCTCCTGTAAATCCCATGTAATGCGTGTTCCCTTAACACCCAACCCAGCTTGTCTACTCTGTCGTTCCCAGTTACCTCTTCTAATTCCCTTCCCCCGGTTCATTAATCTCTCCCCTTCACAATACGCCTTTTAATCCAGCCTTCCTTATTCGTTCCTTCGAGCAATGCTCCTTCGATACGACAAGTGATTGATAATAAAGCCGTTATCGATGAGCAGCGTCTTGATCTACATATACTACTATCATCTCTTGTACTCTTAAAGTTATAGTGTATATATCAATAATCCTAGAACTGCTATTTCAAATGGATGGTAACAGGTGATATATAGTTGCTAAAGTAACATATTATTATACTACTATAATATAATCTAAAAAGTTACTCGGGAGGGATGAAGAAGAAATGAAAACTCTGTATGTAAACTTATTAAAACTGACGTAATGTTACGTGTTCACATTACTGAATTTCGTAACTTCCCTGTATTTTTTATACCCGTTCCGCTAAAGTCTAGCATAATCAGGTTCAGGTAAAGTTCAACAAAAAATATAAAACGCGTAGAAATTAACAAAGTTTTCATTTCCCCTTTAGTATGATGATATGGCCTCCAAAAAAGTTACTCCTAAACATGCTGTTTTACTAAGAAGCCTTCGGATTTCCGAATGAAATTTCCTTATTAATATTTGGTGGTACATATTTTATTCGTGAAAGCGCTTTTAATTTGAGCTATAAGTAATATAGCTCTCCTAAATATGCGTATCTTACGATCCTTAGGCTCACCGCGGAAATTAAAATTTAATATAAACAATTCTATAGCGAATTGAGAGACATACTCGTAGTATAGAATCCATGTCATACTACGTAATTTATAAGCAAGCTTTGTCATTCTAAATAAGTATTATGATTAATCGAAAAGTAAAATGCATAGTTGCATGCATAGATAAGAATTTATCGTTCATCTTATTTCGAAACAGTTTCCACGGTAAACAGAGGCACTTATCAAACAGTACTTTATCTCCGAAACGTATCGCTATCCACTGGAGCCCGCTCCAGCAAAGCGCTCCCTTCGTTTATCTCCAGCCTTCCTTTATCCTCGTTTGCATCAATTGGTTCAGCAGATCCTTTTCCAAACTATGTGGTTCTCAGTTTGTTCCCTATGGAAGCCTTGGCTGTATCTATTGGACACGGATACAAACTTTCATAGCTGAAAATAGCTAATAACCCTATGATCTTACAATTTTAAAAACCCAAATTATAAAAATGTTTTTTTTATTGTAACAGACGGTTATCTTTGTAAAAGAATTCATTTGAAATACATTTTATTTAAATATTTTATCCGATGAATTGAATGAGAACCGATTACTTTTACGCCATGATAAAAGCAAACCTGTGACTTTAATAGCGATTGACTTATATTGAACTACTTTTTGCAACCTTGAGTCTGAATTAAATATATTTTAGACATCCTCAAGGACAGAGTAGTTAGACCTTAAGAGCATCATGGTTTAGATTAAAATCTAAGATGTTTGGGGTTCACTAGCTTAGTAGTTGTGTAAGTTCGTACTCGGTTAATGTTTAAATATCTACGAAGACTGTTTACTAATACATCCATGACAACAACAAAATAAAACACATAAAATCAACCGAAAATCAATATCAGGATGGACCAAAATGTAATAAATTACACGTACACAGTTTTACAGCCTTCTAAACTCCCTCGTAATCATCCCGTAATCAGTGTCATCGTCGTTCGTTTATCCCCCACCGCCACTCCATCCATCTCTTCCGTAGTACACCCAGTGTATTTGGGATGCCAGGATGTGCGGAGGGGGTCAGCGGAATGCATTAACGTGGCTAATGGAGTTCCCAAAAGGGAATCCGGTGCGGTGAAGAAAGGAAGGATGTAGGGATGCAGCGAAGGTCATGGAGAAGGTGAGTTGGGGATTGGAGTCGTTGTTGACGCGGTGGGAGCATCGCTTACTATGACGTGCGATCGTTAATGGGATAAAAATAGACGAGGGCTTGAGGTCATGAGCGGTCTGGGATTGGTTCGATGTATTTTTCATCCTTCTCTCGGATGGAGAGGGGAGATAATCCGCCCGTGGGCATTCCTTGGCCTCGTCTGATGAGAGACGAAAGGAATGGAAGAAAGAAATGGCAGAGGTGATGAAAGAGTTTGGCTAAAGGGAGATAAAGATGAAAATGAGTGAGGCTGTGAGTCGTAATGAAGTTACTCGAGTGAGGGTTGGAATCGATGTTGGTGAACGTGAATAAAGAAATCTACGTAACAAATTTTTTGGCAATGATAATTAGAAATATAATATCGATTTTAGAATAGTTAATGTTTGAATGGTAACGTTAGAATAATAGATGAGCGTAGATGAAAAAATGATTTGGAGGAGTGAGTTGCTTTGTTAAACGAATAAGGAAAGCAAAAGGTTGAGCTGTTTCAAATTAAACGTTCCCACATGTGAACCAAATCTGTTAGGGAGGTAATTTTTATTAAAGAATCCAGCTCAAATATGACGGTTTCACTTCGATTTTAGTTCAAATTGATTGTTTATACGTTGCAAGTTAATAAATGACTATAGAAAAGCGGTTTTTCAAGAATAATGGCTATGAATAAACTTCTAGCGAGCTATTGTAGCAAGTACATTGAAATCAATTAGTATAATTAAAGATGCATTACCTTGATAACAATACTGATTAACTGCCGAATATCACGTTTGGAAGGAAGTTAAGGGATACCCTGGAGCAAGAGTTGATTAGTCAAGAGGGATTATATATGGAAATAGAATAATTTTTTATTAAAAATAGCATAGTTTACTGGCAGAGAACTTTTCACTTTCGCATTTTTATTCTTGAAGTTACGACTAAGGTGTCGATTGTCAATTTTGGGGAGATAATTTATTGATGAATGTTAAAAAATGGAGGTAATAGTATTAAATACTGAAGATAAGTAAAGGTTTTATCACTTCGTGAATATAAGTATTGTCAATAAATACTGGAAATAAAACACTTTTAAATAAAAGAAACAAGAGCATTAGGGAACGCAGTGCGTTTAAGAGACTATTTTAGAACCAATCGATATTCAAACCTCGAAGTCCTATTGTACGTAAGTGAGAAAGAAAAGAGTGGAGAGAAGCCTTGTCAAGTTGAGAGGAAATAAATTAAAAGGCAGCGGAAGGAGAAGGCAAAGGAATGGGAAACGAAAGATCTCCAAGTTTAGAGAACAGGAAGGAAAAGAAAGTAGGAATAGGAAGGAATTTCTATGAAGATCTAAAGTTGTTTGGCTTCCTCACAACCCGAGTACTCTTACTTAATTCAAAAGAGTTCCCGTTGAAGAAGTATTACAAAGGTATTTCTCGCTTAATACGATCGTAGAAAGTGGAATCCGAAACGAATGCCAAGAAGCCAGGGTCAAGAGTAATGGTTTTACGATTGGAAAGTAAATTGAATTAAATAGGAAGTGTATTGATAAAAGAGAAACACCTTTAAATAAAACATTTAATCCACTACAATAAATCAAAGCTGTTTTTATTCTGAGGCCATTGTTGGAATTTCTTAGAGCGAGGACAAATAATAAAGAGATATATGTAAACACGAGTTTAACAATGTAACGGATATTACATTCACACCCCTTACATTGTTAAACTATTATTCATTGTTATTGTATTACATCAACAGAAGGAATATAGACGTGAGTTTAAACAATGATAAACGCGGCTGTAACCGTTTTCAACGAAAAAAATATAAGAAGTACTATTCACTGTTTGTTTGTATATTTCCCTGTTAATTAATTCATCAAAACACTCACTAATAGAAAAGTGGCTGGGATATGGATAAGGATTCTTCTACCTTTAATCATTATGTTAAATTCTGATCCAATCCTTTTGAAAAGTTTCATCTCAAAGACTTGAAATTACTTTTAAATTAAAAACGTAACTTGGACCGAGTTGATGAAATAAAAACCATAGATTAATTAGACGAACACAACGATAAAGAAGTGGCATACAACGTATTGATCCAGAAAAAGATCTACAACAAGCAGAAATTGTTTCGTTCCATTAAGACCAAATTAGAGTTTTCGCAATTATCATCAAAATTTTTTAACCGATATAATCTCTTGAGAGAAAGTTTTTGTAAGAGAAAGTTGGATGGAAGGGTTCTTCAATCCGATAATGAAGGGAAAGGGGAAAATTTTAATCCTAGCCATAAGTCTCCCATTCCCTTCTCGAATCTACTTCCTTTCCCTATTGTGCTCCTCCAAAAATAGAAATGATCTCCCTCTCTCTTTTTCCCATTAGTGCAATACACCCGAAATTGGTTTATCTCCCTGAGATGAAAATCCCCTTCACTTTCCGACGCATTGGCTTCACGACTTGTTTACTCGCGATTTCGGACACGTGGTCAACGTCCCTTTCGCCACCTGGATAAAGGTTTATCTATAATTTGCGAAAACTACGGCAGGCGGATCGGTTTCTCGGCCGACTGAACGGGCCTCGCTCTATTTTGGTAGTCCCTCGTGGGAAAACGGGGATGAATCGACGTTTTTAATGGGGAAAGCGTATGCTTAGTGCCAGGAAATTGCGTTCGAAAAAGACTTATGCATAGTTTATCGGGATAACGGCGACGGAGAGCCGGATGCGTGATCGTATGAATTACGTGCATAAGCAAACAGTATGTTCTGATTGTTGCCTCGTTAATTGGTGATTCAGAAAGTGACTCTATTAATAGGGCATGGCATTAGTTCTTAACATAAAATGTGTCTATAATATAAGCTAGGACATTGAGGTATTTCTCATATCTAAATATGATTTAACGGAGGATATTTTTAAAAGTAATTGCAGAAAGTTTTATCTAAATTTCGGCAATCCTTGCAACAATTCATAAAGAGAACAACTTGAACGTAATCTTGGTAAAAACTATTTTATCAACAGAATATCTCTTTACATTTGTAGAAGATAAACTTCTGTTTGAATACTTTTTTCTATAATTAGTTTTATAGAGACTTTCTAATATTGAAAATTCTTAATAGAACTTTTATTAGTGAATTTATTTATGAATAGATTCTAGAATGCTCAATATACTCCTATCCTATTGTCCAAATTGAAAATCTAAAAAGCAAACATGCGTCAAATTTTGACTCCGACCTTAGTAAAGCAGCATAAATCTATGTAACAAAAAACTCACTACCAGTTACTATCTATCAATACATATCAGTTATTATCCTTATCAACAGCTTTAAATAATATCGTTGTGTTCCTAAAGTCAACTTAATTCGATTGCAGTGATACCTTTTAAAGTGGTTTATGTGAAAAACATTCAGAATGCTTTAAAAAATTATTGAAATTTTTACTTAATACACTCACTCCTTCATATCAATAGGCTTCTGTTTGAAGTTATTTGTGGTTTTTTATAACAATGCGACGTACGCTGTTTACGCCAACGAAAGATAAACACCAATATTGTTTTCCCAGAATATGAATTTAAGGCCATAGAGTAACAATGGACGATGAATCATAAATCAGATTATTCATTCAAAAGCAGTTTCTAGGAATATACATTCCACCATCCCTTAGATATCGTCAAATACAAATCGCTATCAAAACATACATTCAAATCATTGCATTCAAAATTATCGAATATCATCCGAATCTGGGAGATAAAGCAAGTTAAAAAACTAAGCAGCTATAAAAGAGATCCCCTGAACTGTTATTTATGTTAGCAGACACAATAAATCGGAAGATAAATGTCACAGTGGGAGACCTGAAACTATGAATGACGCTGGATTTAATACGTCCCCGCCGCAGTACACCTGCTCCATTCATTCGGCAATACAAATATATAGCAACAGCTTGTTTCTCAGCCGAGAATACAATTCAAACGATGAAAAATTTTACGGATCTCTTTTCGGTGCTTTTATCTTCCATGAAATCTATCTCCTCCTAAACTCACCTGGCGCCTGCTGAATATGCAACCCCCTTCGCTTTCATCAATTCCTACTCGATGACGTAGGGGATCCCACTTTCTCCCGCTCTCTTTGTAACACCTGCTTTCCCATATGCTTTCCATCGCTTATTCCCACGATCGATATCCCACGGTCACGGCATTTCCAATCATTTGGTCATAAATATGTGTTCTAAAAGAATTGCGATTTGAAAGGCATTATTTGGAACTGAGATTTGATTGATTTTAAATTAAACTATTGTCTGAGTTGATGTTGAGGCAAACTAACTGAATTAATATAGATTTAGAAACGTTTACATTTATTGATAAAATGGAGTAACTATAGAAAATACCCGTTTATCCGACTTTTGAGCAGCTTAAATTTCGTCTAGTGTGTGAAGCATTTTAACAAAGAAATAATTTACGCTGAAAATGAATCTTAAATATGCTAGAATATGATCTAAGGTTAAAGCCAACCATTTATTCGGTCCGAAAATTATTTAATCAAAATTTAGATCGAGTTTAATATCCCGTGTGCGTACAGTAATCGTTAGATACATTATCAAATAAACTTCCGACACACGTTTGGATACCAATAGGGAATAACAGCAAAAAACAAAGAAAACACGAAAAAACACAAATAGTACCGGGACTCGAACCCAGATCCAAAAAATTTAAATCAAGACAACTCAATTCATTCAGCAATCTAACCAGAACAGGAAACAATAACGAGATAATGAAAACCTTCTAAAAAAAATACCCTTGACCACTTAGTTTACGAGCACGCTCCGTCCACTTGAATCATAAAAAAAGGTAGAGTAGAGTAGATCGCGTGATACCCCCAAAAAAATTATCACGGCGGCGATTAATTTTGAAAAAAACACGAGCCGTCGCACGCACGCTCGTTAGTGATAATCTCTTCCAAATTGGAATATCCTCTGCTTATAAAAAGGCGGCAGCCCGTTTTTGGATCCGATCTCTCATTAAGATAAACGGCCGAGGCATTTAGCGCATTAATAAAAGGGTTGTGGGAGGGAATCATTTGTTGGCTGACGTCATATATTCCTTAAGTGAGTGCCTTTGATGGAGAGACCCATGAATGATTGAGTTGACGTCGCCAAGGACTCTCTATTCGAAAAAGAACGCTGTTGAACGCTGAGCAGGTGGTGCGGGACCGATTCGCTCTTGTTTATTATGGACGCGGAGGAGCGACGGACCTTTCCATTTATCCGCCTGGTGAATCGGCTCCGAAAAAAATCCGAATGGGTTTGTCGGGAGAGGAATAAAGTTTTCGCGAAAAAAATAAACAAAAGAGGGAGGATGTGGTGTGGGTGCGAGAGGTTAGGTCGCTATGGTGAAAAAGCATGACCTCTGTGTGTGTGTGTGTCTCTATGAGAGTGTGAGGGAGGTGGAAAATCGGAATGGATGAGCGATAGCGAGGCCTTAATTTATGACCCGATGGTCGTTTCCTATGATACGGCGCTTCCATTGCTCCGTCTGCGAAATTGCTGGTGGAGTAAAAATCGGGCGATTTTTTTATTTTTTTTTTAATCTCCACTAATTTCGACGAAGCGAAATGTCACCGAGAGAAAATCGGCGGATACGGTTTCAACTTGTGATCTTGTGCTATGCGATTTTCATAACATGGCGTGAACTGAATTCTACAGCTTATAGAGGTTTATTGCTCTGATGTTGCAATTTTCTCGATTTTCAGCACTGAATCTTGAGCTGAAGAATTGCAGCGATAGATTTTGTGGTTTACGTGTTGACTGATTGAATTTTCAATATTGGAAGACCAAAGTAAAAATCAACTTTAATTTTCATATAAATTTGGGCTAAATTAAAATATATTACGTTTGCATAACAAAAATTCGCATGGTTTTAAGCATCATTTATCAAATGGTTAGTTTTATCCATAAAATATCAAGTAGTGGAAACTAGTCTAAGAAATCTATTTTAGTACTTACCTTACATTATTTATTTGTATTGCTATTATTATAGTATAGTGATCGTATCATTCTGTCCTTATAAGCTATTGTTCTGAAACAGATAGAGGAATACAAAATTCAATATCTTTTGTGTCCAACGACGAAGCTGAACAATTAAAGGGCTCCTCATTTTTATTTTTAAGAGTTCTGAGAAAACCGGAAATAATCCCTATTTTTGAGAATCGTTCTTCAATTATTTTCTATAGATACTACTCAATAGAACAGAGAGAATTTGAGGAAGGAATTGTGGAGAATTCATGCTCGGAATGAGTCATTGGCGGCGGAAGAGGTACAAAATTGAGGTTTGTCTTATGAATCACACTATAATCGTTTAGTTCTTAATCCGTTCATTGTCAGTGAAGAATAGAAAACTGCCGATCGTTTTGAAAACACGAAAAAATTTATAATAGACTAAGCGGAAAAACTGCTTTCATATCAAACAATGGAAAGATCCAATGGCCCTGAAGTCGGAATTTGAAGCTAACGAAAAATACAAAGGGCTAGAGAATAGCTCCAAAAAATAGAATTGACTAGAACGTTTGTTCCACATTAGAACTGGATATTTGAGCGACGGAACATTCATAGTTCAAAAGAAATGAGGTTATATGAAGAACAATAATTCTAGTACTTCCTTACTTAATAATGAAGTCTGATAGTATCTTAACATTCTTAGCAATACTGACCAAAGAAGAAAAGATTATACAAAACAAGCAGTTACTGTTACTACGTTATCACCACTAATATTTTCTTTATATTTTTCATACTTTGATTAATGATACTAATGATATCGAACTTAAATTAAAAGTTATTATTTTTCTCATTTCTATCCTGATACCCAATACGAATGGAAAATATATTCTGAGAACAACAAGAATAGGATAAGGATTCATATTCAGTCCCTTTTGACATTATCAGTGTCCTTTTTTACTTAAGGATCTCTTACTTGAATGCATTCATGTTAAATGATAACTCATTAACCCTTAAACTTTAAAACAGTTTATAAACATGATATTTAGGAAATAAATTATATCATTAGAGTAATTTAAGTTTTTACATATCTAAAGCAAAAGTGCAAATTTCATCAATTATGATTCAAATTATTTCAAAACATATTACTTACATTATACCGCTAAATACCATCAAATACCAATTGCACCAATAGCCATACCAATGCAAAGAAATATCACCGTAAAATGAGCGAGAAATAATTAAAAATCATCTGAAAAATACTCCCATGGGACGATAATGATTTGATCATAAAATATCAATAACGTTTGTCTTTATATTGGACGAGCTTGGACTAAGGAATCCCCTTTCCCATCCATCTCCTCCAACCAAGACGGAATAAGGGAATACAATAGCAGGAATAATAGCTTTTATCGAACCAATCTAATCGCAATAAATAACACGGGAAAACGGAGGGCAAGTACCAGGAACTACAGCACAGGTAACGAAAGAAATCTACCTTTTCTTGCCATCGATTCACCCACCACACCTGCCGGTGCAGCTTCGGTTCCCAAAAAGGACTATTGATAGGTTTCCCTTCGAACATATTTTTCAGTCGCCGAATCCAAGCTGAGTTATGCTCACGTCTCTAGGTTCGACGGGGGGTTACGAAATCAAAAATATCCTTTCGTGGGCGCTCATCCCTTTCTCCTCCCCTATACCACATGAATCCATACTCCCCCTCAAAAACCGCCTTCTGCTTTGTTTTTCTCGGAACATCGCCTTATTTTCTTGGACTGAATTTTGGTTCCATGCGCGCGCATATAGGCTCCGGCAAAAATAGCTCCTTCGGAAAAATATCTAGATTTTTCGGCCACTGTGTTGTTTATGAAAAGAGAAAGCTCTTTTTCATATAAAAGTAGGATGGAAAGAAGAATCCTCGGCATGAGGTTGGTTCCTCTTACTCCTCGGTAAATCCAGAGAGTACCACAGTGTTATTTTCTTATTGGTGGTGGAAGATAGGATTAAGTAAGAGGCATAAGTATAATAGGGTATTTTGCGGTATTTTGAAGAAGAAAAACCGTAGCTTTTAATGTAAATGATTTATTTTAACTCGAAAAAGTTAGGGCTAATACTACATAGAGTCATCCTATGTTGAAAATGACTGAAACCAGTAGTGTTTAAACAAAACATTGAGTATAAAAATACAAAGTGCCATCGTTTAATTTTTATCATAAGGTTCCATGAATTGTGATCTAATACTATATGTTTTCTGTGTAATAAATGTTACCTAGAAAGAGCATAAAAGTTTTTTAGGTAATCGAGTTAGAAGAAATTTAATCTTTCTCTTTCCTTTGATATCCATTATTCCATCCTTTATTATTTAATCTTTGTTTTCATCTTAAGATTTTTATAGGCAACAAACGTTATACGTATTTGCGTACTTTTTACGTTTTTACTCATAAAATAATGGAATTGATATAATATGGAGATCTATCGTATTTATATTCGTACAATAATTTTGTTGCTGAATATAGTCACGATGATCAAAGTCTAATCATATTTTAAACTTCTACGGAATCTCTCAGATCCATTCGAATCCATTCTTTCTACTGAAAGGTTTCTATTTGTTTCTTCTTGATTGGTACGGATAAATTGCTTTCCTCTATCTAATACGATTTCGTTGTTTCTTTATTTTTCAGATTCTGTATCTACGAATTATACTGATAAATATTTTCGTGGTTACATGTATTAAATTTTTATCATATGTCTCTCCTTCTATGAATCAATCTCTAAAATACTCTTTCAAATAATTGAACTGTGCAAAAGTATCTCTCTGAATGCCCACTCTTTCAGCTTTAATGCAAATGAACAATAGAGCGTTTTTTTATCATTCCCTATTTTATGAGTTATATATTCCAATATAAACACTCTGAATAATGCACAATACAGCTCTAACTCAGTGTTTTTCAATACAACTCACCAGAACAAAGGAAGATAGAACATAAAGGTAATTTTAATTCAGTTCGCAAACAAATATTAAACGTGATATTCCCCGCCAAAAATAAATATTTGACAAAATACGATATCATCAAAGAAAAAATATATACACCCTTTTATCTCCGAAACAAATTAATCGAAATAAAATTCGTGTTCGACGAATTAAAAATTCAAATTCGATGGCATGCATCGTTGGATGTCACAAAGTGAATCCAATAAAGCCATTAGCTTTATGCAGTCGGCTATCGAACAAAAGAGGGCCGAAACAGACGAAGCGCATCTGTACTAAGATTCTGGGAATGTGCACGGTGTACTCGGGCGGTACGTAGTATTAGCGATGAGATAAACAAGTCCTAGGAAAAGGCTTAGTCGACCGAGAATATCAGTGGAGTGAATTCTGAAAAAAATTCGTTTATATTCCACTTTCAGGCCAGTTAACCCGAGTATCTGGTTAACGAGATTAGCTCGATGGAAGTGGATGTCGGACAAAGAGTACAGCAGAGAGGATGAGTGGTACAGCTCAGAGATGTTCTGCAAAGAAAAAGCGTAAACCGATAAAATGCTAAGCGAAGCTGGCTAGAAACCCTGGCTGACTGGAAAGGCAAAATATCCTTTTTTATCACCCGCATGTTTCAAACGTTGGAAAATACGCCGTATCGCCCAGATTTTCGGAACCCTAGCCCAGTTTTGCGTAAGTCAATACGCAGGTTCGGAACACGTAAAAATTTAGGGCGTTTGAAATAATCCACTCGACGAGTTTTGAGAACTGTTCGATATTCGATTGATTCATTGTGTAATTACCCAACGGGATAGCAAGTAGCAGCTTTGAAAGCTAGATATTATTTCCGAATCCATCAACATGAATTTGATGAAATTAATCTCCTACTTAAGTGCCTATTTAATCATTCATCGCAAATGTTCATAATTGAAGATGATACTACAACTCATTATTTATGCCCTTGTTTGTATATGTTCACTAGATATCTATCCTAATTTTCGACGTCATCGTGCATATAATAGTTCTCATTATATGTCCGATCCATAGTACTTGTTTTTTATTTAGGACACGAATAAATGACGACTATTTGGAAATTATTAATTGTAATACTTGTATATAATAGGATTATTATAATGAAGTTGAATATACTATAACTTTAGGTTTGCATTATACGTATTACTAATGGGCTGATTAAATTTGCTGCATGTATTAACATTTGTGCTAGTGTTCCGACATCATGAAACATCATGAAAAGTTTTTTTTATTTTCATAATTGTTTCGTTACTCTTCTTTCTAGTAGCCCCAACAGCTATATACTGTACGATAATTTCAATACAAATTAACATGGATAGCAAGGACTTCATTCGTAAGCTATGGCCCTAGATACGAGACTAACAAAACGAAAAGAACTTTCCCGGACTTGGTTTGGAGGTAGTTTGGGCTGCGGCGAAACCAGGCCTGAGCCCTTATACCATCGCAACATAATATATCATACTCTGCACCGCAACCATCCGATTTATGAGTCGTAAATAAGGATAGAGATGAAAAAAGGTGAAACCGTGTTTCATGTGAATGCGAACTGTGGTTCCATCGCATATCTCACACTTGGGCAACTGCGAGGCAACAGAAATGAGAACGTAAGGGTGCAAGGGGAACATTGGTTACGATTGGGGGAGAAGAATTCCTCCCAGTGGCGACAGAAAGTGGGGGAAGGAAGAAGAATACGAGGAATCTGGGAATCTGCCACATATCTGGTCAATCAGTCGGAGTTGATTCGGAACATCCCCTCGTTCTATCGATTTTATACCCCAGATTTATTTATTTTTAACTTTTCCTTCTCCCTCTTGGCCCCTTTATTCCGAAGGGGAGAATACTGCCTACAGAAAACCCGAATGAGAGGGATTGTGGACCGACACTAAAGAAGTTGGTTCCGGAATCATTTATAAGAGTTTTTGCCGAAATAACTTCTGATGTAATAAACTTAGAAGAATGGGTGGGATATACAGCTTCTTTTATGTAATAAAAGATCGCTGTTCACAACAATGTCAGTCACAATGGGACTTGATGCGTGGTTATTTTAGATGGATGTCTTGGATTAGTAAACCACCTTGTCTTTGACCAAGTTTTGAATAGTTCTAATTTGAATATGAAAGCATGATTACTCATTAGATTTATCTGGAATACATTTAAAGATTGGATTAAATTCTTACTGATGTATATAACCACATGAACCATGCGTACTTTGTAAAGAGGTTGGCCAGTTCCAAGTGTTAAAATAAAATTTAAACAATAAAAATAATAAATATGCATTTTAAATATGCTATGATGTTTTCTAAATTTTTATCGTCCATACTCTGAATGGATTTCTATGTAAATTGGATAATAAGATAAAAGGAGATGTCAAACCATGTTTGAATGCATCTCATCAACATCTACTGAAGATTATTTACTACTCTAATATTTTTATACTGAAAATTTAATTAATAAAATAAGTGCAGCTTCATTACTAACAAAATATCCATACTGTAATTGTGAATTAGAATAAATCCATCCAACTTTATGGTCATGAATAAAATCATCACAGTTTATCAAACGGATTTCATTACGCAAAAGTAATAAGCAAAACTCAAGTAATTTGACCGTAAAGGTTGCGCGATAAACGAGACGCTCAAACCTCCATCTGTTTTTGATGTTCGACGAACAATACGTTACAATATGCTCACGCTGAATCCATCAACGCAACGCACGCTTTTATTACTCGTAATAATCGTAACGAAATTATTTATCGCGAGAGACGTACAAAAGGAGATTTCAGTTCCATTCCGCACCCGTTGCCGAACCCATATCTCTCGCATCTCTTTATTCGCAACTCGTAGCGGGATTTTATGAACCGCGGGCGAAGAAATTTTATCGTGTGACGTATGTGCTCGTTAACAGACACTTGAACTCGTTCCGACCGCTCCGAACAATAACTGGGAAAAGACAATTAGAAGCGAGGCTCCATCGATGCAAAACGACCCTTAATGACCGGGTGATAAAACTGTTTCATTCACCCGTCCATTCCACACAGCCCGCCCTCCCCACGAGAAAAAAAAAGAAGAAAAGAAAAAGAAAAAAAAAGAAAAAAAATCTCCGCATTTCAACAATGGGATTTGTCAAAATTCCTGCTCCTTGACGACGGATAAGTAGGAGATTATGAAAAAATACGGGAATGAGCGGAACACTAATCCGTTGAATTATACGTCCTCTTTCTACATCTCCCTCTCCCGTTAGCTTTTCGTTCGCGGGTGGTCAAAAAATCTCGCGTGAAATAATCGAGGAGGGCCGAATAAATCCCGAGACAAAAGAGATACCCTCTCAAATCCACGCCCTTACCAGAGCTGCTCAATCGACGGGTGTAGGAGAAAAAAAAGAGTATATTTTCTAGCCGAGTATGACCTTTCGATCTCTGAGGGCTTTAATGCTCTTTGTCCGAGAGAACCGCTCGGGCTTATAAAAAAAAGTCGGGGAAGAGGATTCAGCTTTTTTTTACGACCGAGTTATCAGCGAGAATAAAATGGGATTTCAATTTATGTTGGAAACTGTATTATTTGAAGGGTTCGATTCCTAAGTTTCCGTCTCGCTTATTCTTCTTCTTCTTCTTCGCCCCCTTTTTCTCGCTACATCCTTTTTGGTTCCCCACCCTTATCCTCCCTCTTTCCCGAATTTCTTATCCGACCGTGATCTCTTGTTCTTCTGACCCGATTCCCAGAAATTCCTCTTCCCCTTTCGTCCGTTCCATTCAATCCTCATCTCTGCCTCGGTTTTTGGTAGCCTTTTGCTCCTTCTAATCTAAAAGTGAGAAGGATTTAAGGGGTACGAAATGAACGGCCGCCCTTGGTCATTTATATCCCCCGTGACTCGTCGTATTGGTCGTGCGTGATGCTTTAGTCACGTTCTCGAATCTTAATAATGAGGAGTTGATGGATACATTTCCGTGTTGTGATAATTCGAAAAAGATTTTTATTTTTAAGCATTCGACTAACTTTTATTTTAATAATAGTCACGATTTATCAAAAAGAAAACAACTCAACCATATATTGTAGAAAGCTAGTGAGCTACAATTATTTAACTTAAATGTAAGTATCATATTATTTGCTGACGCAAAGTTATGATAAAATTATTCTGTGCTAATGAGCATAATTGATGCAGACAGTTTAACTTCAAAATAATTATTTCGAATATAAGATACAACTTTTAAAATATGTTTATCTTAATTTCTTACCTAAGAATCCTAAAAGATATTTCCCGAAATTTTAGCAATCAAATTACAAGTACTTCTGTTTTTAAAATTGTACTATATCATTGGGAGTTACCAGCAAGAGTAGTTTCTTTCTTTCAGTAATACGAGGTCTCGTGGATAAGGTAGACATAACCTGAATAAGTTGAGCGGCTGGAAAATTTCTACGATTTAAAAGACTTGAATAAATTCTGAAATGACCGGGACTTCAGAGGATTTTACCTTCACCCAGTTACCTTTTATTACCTATAGAGGCGGCTCTCTTAACCCCACTTCGTATGGCCCATACTTATATGAGGCCATGGCAGCAGTCGATGCCGATAAGCGAACGAAACTACAATATAAATGCCTAAAAATTATTTATCAACAGCTTTAAAGGTATTTTTGGCAAGATAGATCAATTGCCAGAACTACCGATTGGAAATTGGGAGGTCCGGATTCGAAACCTGGTTCTTTCAGATTTTCACGTCTTTCAAATTCTTAAACTTCGAGATCTAATAATTCCTTTTGAAATCGGAAGGAAATATCGTTGTTTTCATAAAAATTTATAGCATGAATTTACTTCAGCAGAGAAATAATACAGATGATAAATTTACTTAAAATGAATAAGGGATAATTCTGTAATTAATTTTAAAAATTTACACTATCCCCGTATTTATAATGATAATTCCTTAATGAAATCAGATATCTCTTTAATGAGTTCGAGAAACCTTTCCGAACTCTAAACAGACCTTTTCCCTATTCACACCAATAACTTCTGTTCTACTAACAAGCATTATTCATTCCTCATCTTCCGAATAAATTTTCTCCTTCCCATCATCTTAACATTCCCTTAATCTCTAATACATCTCCTCTTTCATCCTGAACTTCATTCTTTGTTTAAACAGCAAATTCCCTCGGAACCGTTTGCACCCCCACCGAATATCCTGTTATTCGCCCCTGATATTGTTTGCCCGCCTCTCCTTGTTTTCGTTCCGCCCGAAAACCGCACGCCAAGTTTGTCCTCTGAAAATTCGTATATGCCCATCCTTTACATTAATCAACCGAACCTTCCTTAAAACCTCCTCCTCGATATTTAATCCTTCCTCTTACATATCTCACTCGTGAGAGATTCGTTCCTTCAGCACTACGATGCCTATCCTCCATTTTAATTCTCACGCTCTCTCTTTCGATTACACTTTCAATTTATCTCCTGTTTGCCCTTCGCACGATGCTCCTCTCGCAGGAACCTATCATCGCTCTATCTGCTTCTTTTGAATGCGTATCCATTCATGTAGTAGTACCCTTTCCCCAAAAACGCCATCATATCTTTCTCTGAATTTCCTTCGTCACGGGTCACTTCGATTCGGAGCTATTCTTCCCCAAAAAAAAGGAAGATAGAGTGAAAAGAGAGAGGAAGGAGATTTTTGGAAAGTGATGACGATTCTATCGGACGACGTCTAGGGAATTTTCAAGGGACTGAACGGAATGGGAGATAGCCTAATTAAAGAATAATGGCACGAGGAGGATCGGATAGGCAGATAAATAGATTGCGCGAAAATTTCCTTTCGAATCAAAGTAAAAATTCTCACGTCCGAAGTGTAGATTCTTAATTGAAAAGATAAGAAATTAATTGATTTGTTTGAGAGTTAATGGAATTTCTTATTCAAAGTTGACTCAAAAATTATTTTGTCTTCTTCTTCGAATTCTGATTTAGTTTGTTTAATGAATTTGATTCCAGTTAAATTTAACTTGAAAGTATTTCTTAATTTGACCAAACAGTGTTGTTTATTAGTTGATATTTATTATTAGTGATTTGTTAAACCAAAGTTGAGAATAAGGATAATAATATTGTAGTTCAATATAAGACAATATATAAAACTAAATGTTCTCCGTTTTTATTCAAACATTTACTTTAGGAGCCATATTCTTTTGCGAGCTAATGAACGATAAAGTTTCTGAGCATTACAAATCTCTTCACTCCCTCATAATGGACTACTTATTTCAAGTTTCAACTCTTCCTTTTCATCTTTTTCTTACCCCTCTTCTGCAGCATTGCTCAGTTAGGGATATATTCCCCTTTCCATATCACAACCCCCTCTCATTCCTTCAGGAACCACTTCATCCCAACATTCCAAAATCTCGCCTCCCCTAATATCTGCAGCCTCTCTCTCATTTGATGCTCAATCGGCACCATTTCCTTTTATTCACTGTATCCACATCTAGAATAAGACTTCCATCAAGCTCTCTCTCTTAAGAGGTTCGAAAAAGAAGAAAACATAACTCACGCTAAGTGGAGAGAAATAAGTATTGCTCTTGGAAGTTCATTAAAAGCCAATTCTAGTCTATAAACTCGCTCGAAAAGGTTTAAGAACCTCGTAGATTTTGAATCTGCAACTTTATTTATGCGTTGCCTAAATGGTTAAAAAATATATGAAATATTCTATCATAAATTTATATTACAATACATCTTATCCACGTGAGCTTAACTTTCAAGTCAGAACGAAAAAATATTACCGAAAATTACGAATATTACGAAGAATTTTCACTCAATATGGTCGTTAACGTATTCCTCGAAATTTATAGTTTACAATAGAAGTGTTAACACTCCATTCCAAAAACACTTCCGTGTACAGCCGAAGAACGGAAGACTCATTCCTGACATCCAAATCACGCATTATCAGCCAAATCGTCGCACTAAAGCCACCAAACTTTACTCCCTCTCTTCCTTAAGGCTCATTGGTCAGAGCACCCATTCATCCCGAGAGTTAACAGCCACTTTTAACAAATATGACCCATAAGCAACTCACGATTTATTCCATAACCTCCCTTAAAAAAAAGAGGAAATATCGTCTTATTTCTGAGTGCGGCACATTATGAAATAGCCGCCATTAAAAACCTCCTTTCACATCCCATTCGACCCTCGGCTTACATAACCTTCATCCTCGCACGACCGTCTTTATTCGCTTCTTATAGCATTTCTCCCCGAACCAACATGTTCCCTTCCCTCGGATCCAATCCAGCTCTTCTAAAAAAACCCCTTTCATCCCTTCCCCCCCCTTTAGTACCCCCTCCACCGCACGATTCCCAATTCTCTGACGAAATTGGTACCGATTCCAAGGTCCCGGCCTCATCTCTTACGATTGAGAGCTATCCTCGTTCCCCTGCGGGAGGAGAGAGAGAGAGTACTTACCCACCCTGCTTTTCTCCAAAAACCCTTTCGATCACCTCTTTCACTCTATAATTTCCTCCCGAATTATCCCCTCTATCCGCATATCCATCCATGATTCATCGACGGAATAAAATCGTTTGCGTAAGCGCGCGAATATAAACATCGTGAACGAATGTATGCGAAAGGGGTGAGATTTTGCGGCGGATGAATGAATGAATGATTCCCGAAGGCTTTCACTCCGTGTATATTTAAGGATCGTGGATATTTTATCGCGAATGGAATTCGCACCTCTCCGAGGACGAAAAAGCATATCATTGGAGCGCTGTAATATCACCGATATCGTGGTAAGCTATGAAATTATTCATAAAGAGGTGAGTTTACTCAGGAATGTGTACACATATTGAAGAAATAATGCGGAAATTCATCACGATTTTAGGAGTATTTGAGCAAATATAATGCTTATACAAGAAAATTTATATTTAAACCTAACGTTTGTGCATTTCAACTGGTTTATACGCTTGTTTGTAATCCCTTCATCTGAAGTTTACAAAGAATTCTCGTTTAGAAATTCATCTCGAGTTTCTAATTTTGTATACGATTTTTTTGTCACCGTTCTCTAACGATGTGTTTATAAAATGTTTAGGAATTTATTTCGAGTTGCCAATTTTGTATACAATTATTCTTGTCACTGTTCCCTTACATTGTATAAAAATTGTTTCATCTCCTTCATCTCTACATCTCCACAATATTTCCTTTTCATTTCTTTCTCAAATATTTTCTTTCTCTCCTTTAGTACCTTTATGCTTTTCATATGTACCTTTTCCTTCAACCTTTAACCTCTCATTCATCTCGATCCATATTCTTCCCTATTTCTCTCTCTCTTCTTTTCCGTATCTTCCCATGAGTATTCTTCTCACATAACACGCCATTCCGATCTTTTCAATCCCCTCCATCTCGTTTCTTCACTCATTTCCCATCTTCGACAGCATCTCACACACTCTCTCCCTTCACCATCTCACACACTCCCTCTCCTAACACCATCTACGCACGAGAATGTACTGGATTCACGCGCAGCTTCCCTTATCTTACATCGCCCTTCACTACGGTGATTGTTGAGGAATGGGGAAAAGAGAGCAACGTGACGATATCGTGTGTTATAGATTCAGTTTCGCTCTCCCTTCGCCCTTTGGGGGATTTGGAAGCGCGGGGTATGCCTATGTTCCTATCTTGGGACTTAACGTGTAAGGTGATAAGGTATAAACTAGCTTCACCGCAGAATCTTGCGTGACATTTTTCGGAAATTTGAGCGTCTACGAAAGAATGCGGGTGATTTTTTATTTTATAAAAAAAATGGAAAGCGAAAATTGCGTTCGTAAAGGGATAGAAATATGTGCTGTGAAATATTGAGATACAAGAGAAAGTAATCGAATTAAAAATAAAATTAAAGTTTGAATCGATTGAAAATTAAAACTGGTGAATCTTTTTTAGTTTACTTCTTGTAATTTTATAAATTATCAGATAGATAGATTATTATGTAATACAGAAGAGGGTTTTGTGATTCACCATCTTTCTTTTATCGTATGAATATATTGTGTTAACGGAGTCTACATTATTAACGTATTTATTTATTTAGCTATGACTACTTTATTCGAATAACAACCATTTCATTTTATAATCCTAATTTAAATATTCAAATGAATGAATAAACTAGCCTCTTTAAAGGTGATATATTCTTTAACCGTATTCCTCACCCATCTCCTATATCACAGATTAGATAGTGCAAATTATTTTATG
This sequence comes from Pantala flavescens, assembly GCA_020796165.1. Taxonomy (NCBI): domain Eukaryota; kingdom Metazoa; phylum Arthropoda; class Insecta; order Odonata; family Libellulidae; genus Pantala; species Pantala flavescens. The sequence goes on along the minus strand of CM036879.1, from coordinate 18,498,539 downwards.
AACTCAAACATTGGAACAAATAAATTCATGAACCTCAATATTTTTCTTGGCTATATTTTAATGAAATATTGTCATTAGAAACTCTTCTACGGAATGAATATTAACAATTCGTTCGATGACGAAGAGCTATATGATTGTGCGCCATATATAATCTCTTTGATTCACACGAGACTAAACTTCCTGATGAATGCGATGTTCCACCTCGCAATAAATAGGTTATCCTAGTAACACGATGTGCAGTGTTTCCGACAATGTACAACTTCGCATGACGCCTAGTTAATTACTCTGGTTTACAAGCGCATTTGCACTGCCTGAGCGATGCTGTTTGCGCTCGTGTCTAAATGTATGCTTTACGATCGCGTATTATTTTCTATGAACAAAGAACAACTTCATCCAGCGGGAGAAATTCTTATGACCTACCACAAGAGAAAAGAGATATTCCTCTGCATAGTTAAAGGACGATTAAGACATAAATGGTACATATAATGTAATATAGGGGTACTTGAATGAACTTTTTGATACTCATTTTATACTGATGCACAAGATCTGAAGGAAAGATTATTATGTTAATGAAAAATAGTTGCAGGAAAATTGGAATATGATGTGTACATTACATGTACTGAAACTAGAATGCTCTTTAAGAAAAATAGAATAAGTGAGTGGAAGCGATTAGAAGAAATATACAAATGTGCTAGGCAAGCTAAAGCTGAAATAATACAGGGTGTATAGAATACCAAAGTACTTACATATCTTAAAGCTTAGTGCTTAATTTTTGAAACGTGTATCAAAATTATAAAAGGGATAAGGGGATTAGTCAAATAAACCTTACTATCTGAAATTCTCGTTTATGTTCCTCGTAAAAGACCGATATTTGGAGACGATTAAATAATCAAACTCGATAAAATATCCGTTCAATTTAAAACCACAGAATATAAAATATCTAAATACTTAAATGAAAAGGTCTAAAGGTAAAGCGACCGAAAATATTTATGAAATATAAATAACTTTTAAAAATTTCATCTCTGAGGTTTACGCGAGATGATCACAGAAAATAGAAGAAACCGTATCAAATCCATTGATCTCGCTCACTGGGAAACGCACTAGCGAGTTCATAGAAGAATAATTAACCTTAAAAATAGTTTTTGCATCAAAACGTTCCAATAAAAATAAATTAAATCAATTATAAATTATCGAAAGATAGCTAATTATTTTTAAATTGCGTACATATATCAACCAAGAGGTGTGATTTTAAAGAAAGAAAACAAATGATAATCTAGTTATTCAAAATACGTTATACTAAACATAATTTTAAAAGTTCTATTTCTCAATGCATGATATCAAATTGCACGATTGAATATAACATATTCAAGATCAGTAAATCGCGCATATAAAAATTTGAGAAAAAAATGATAATTAGCATGTATTTGCTGGATTTAATTTACCCATAAATAATGAATTTGTGGAATTTTTAAATCAGAAAAAATATTTTTTTATAAAAATAATTCCATAAGTAAATGATATTTTGATAAACATACTTCTCCGTTCAATCGATGATTTAACTTATTGTACGGTATAAAGATTTATCCATCCATAATTCACATAATCCGCACAATCCTTAAAAACGAAGGATGAGTATCACTTGAATCATCTCCGAACGAAAAAGAATCCACGGATGGAAATCACTTTACGAAATCATATTAAAATCCTCACGTACATACGAACTGCACTCTTTATTACGAGACGAAAGCAATCTTCTCTCGTTTAAATATTCAAGACTGTTAATTAAAACGTGCTTTACACATGTAGGGCCCTAAATCAGACCTACAAAAGAACAAAAAAAGAAGAGATTCACGGAACTCGGAACAACAAAAAATAAATTCCAAAAACCCTTCAACAAAGTATTCGGAAAATTGCGAGAGAAAATTCTCTGGCAATCTTTCGCGGGATCGGAAAACGGCAATGATAGTGGCGCATGAATTGCGAACGAGCAAAAATTCTCTAATCGAGAGAGGTTCGGCGGAAAAATTCCTGCCGAATAAAAACAAATTCGAGAGGAAAATGCTGCGGTTCCGTCTCGTCGAACAATTACCGGCGCATGAAAATAAAGTTTAATCATTTTATGGAGCATTATACAAGTATGGCTCGACCTCGTTAAACCGCTGTTTGGATTTTAGATCATCGACCGGGATACGCAGGAGAGTGGATGTCCCGATTAATTCGAACCGCACTCCATTCTTAGCTCTATTGAATAAAATTTTCGAGGGCGCCCGTGAAATGATTCGCACGTGCACTTTTAATCGATCTTTTAATGAGAATATTTGGGTCGCGCCAAAACGGACGTCATTTCATTATGGCTGCCCATCGATTTTGTCGACCACCGCATTCGTCATTCTAGGCTGATGAGACCGGAGGGTTTTTTAGTGGGAAATTCTCACGCCTCTTTATAAAGTTTAACGGGCGTTTTAATGAACGAGTGGGTGGGGGGAGAGAGATTTTTATGTCATTTATCGATTTACTATTCTTCTCGATGCGTAAATCACTGGTGTTCTGTGTGAAGAAAGGAGACCACAAATATCGTCGTTCGAATTACCGTTCTATGACGAGCGAGCTGAATTACTTGCTAAAAAGGATGAAATGCTACTACTATTTGGAAGGTTATTTTTCACGGAGAACTAGCTTTTCTAGACGTACGAAATGATGGTCAAATGTTGGCTGTGTTTAGAGATAGTAAAAAAATATATGTTAATTTCAGATCTAACTCTAATTGTGGTAACAATGATTTATTGGTAGTGAATTCAAACTTCCCTGTTCACTAAAAATTGAAAGTATATTATTATTAACTTTCATTATAATCAATCAAATGCTGAACTTAAATGGATCTCTGTAAAGCTTCACGATGTAAAATGTAAAACATCGATATAAACTGTAGAGTGAAATGTTTCTCAAACGAAAGTAATTATTCGCGTTAATTTCGCACTATATAACACGATTTAAACAATTTCCACCAAAATGAAACTGTAAGGTTTATTTTAAAATTCAAATCCTCCATAAATCCTTAATCGCTGAAATTACGTTAATCGTAGTGAATGAGTTGAATAAGGTTGAATAATTAGAGAGTTCTCAAAATAAAAGGAACGATTATGTTGCTGGTAATCAAATGACCAAACGGTAACGCGTCCTAAATGTTTCCTAAATTAACGAGTGTTTCTATTCACCAAAATATTTCCCCATTTAATCGACCACGGGTGAAATTATAACAAGATTAACCCAATTTCAGGTTGATTTGCTTATGCGCTTATATATCTACCAAGTTGGATTAACATTTTTTCAACGATTAACTTGAAAAATCACAGGTACAAAATCGGTGACAATTTCAAGAATAAAAATTTCAAAAGCTAAAACAAATCAATTAACAAAACCAACAAGTTTTGTGGTCGCGATAAAATCCATAAACTTGTCGACATAATTCAATGTTTTTATTACCAACGCCTACTTGCACTAAATAACCTTCACACAGTAAGAATCAGAAGTACATACACACATATTCATTATTAATTGTTTTAACAAATAAGTATTATCTTCCTTGTTCGAAATTATTTGGAAGGAAGACTATATATAAATTCATACAATTTACATAAGGATATCTGATCTTTTCAATTAACTTAAACAGTAATTTTTCCCCAAAGGAACTCAACATATAACTAGGAGTCTGCTCATTTTAACAAGAATTTTCGAAACAATAAACAATAATATAACTTACTATGTAATATAACTTGCTATAACTTACGTGTTTGAAAGCGTATAAATAATATATAATATTTCTACTGAAGATAGTTATGAATGTTTTCTAAAATTGGTTGCTTTTTAATAATAAAAAGGATATCAATATATTATCAACTGTTCACATAATATACATTAATAAGTAATAATTTTTTCCCAATTTATTAATAATTAACGACAGGCAACTGTTCTAAAAAGACCATTCACAACACCTCAGCCATAATTATGAGAAGGACATCTATTAAACGAACTCATCAAACCTCCAAAATTTTCCACCCATTCGCACATCCTGGTCGATCATTAAAATCCACGTATCTCGAAGAGGTAACGAATAATCACGACATTCGTAAACCCTCCTCATTCCACGCGCGGCTAATGGAACAACATCCACACTCGGACCTAAGCCAGAAAAAACTCCTTCCACATCACCGTATAACTGCTGGATGGTCGTCATCGTGGGGGGGATAGAAAAAACCCAGTTTGTAGATGTTTTAGCCTCGGTCTTCATCCTCGCGTTGGCCGAGGTGTTGTTCGACGGATCGATTGCTGCCCACCGTGACCTCCGCATGAGCCTTCGAATTCCTCTCCACCGAATCCCCCCATTGCCCCCTCGTTAGCGACACTTCCATCGGATGCAGACCTTCCTTCCCCTACGCCGTTAAAGCTGTAATTTCGCACCAGCTAATGGTCGTCGATTTTTTTCGGAGATAAAAATCACACGCCCGTTCCAAAACTCGCGCGCTAATTAAATTTTAGGGATTATTGGAACGTTTTTGAGCGGATTTGGTTTGAGTGGGAGTGATTTGCACGACGATAAATTCGGATTGCGATTGCAGTTCATATCGGTTCGTGTGCCGAAGAGAGTGTACTTTTTTCCCCGAGTTGTGGGTTTATCTTACGGGAGTCGATTTGCTGTGAGGGTGTGATTACAGTTGGGTGTGTTCTCGGCCGAATTGTATGCGAGTTCGGGAGGCGATTCTCTCTTTTTTTACGGAATCAGACCTCATTGTGTACGTAGGCGTAGATCTCTGTGTGCGATATTGAGTGGATTTACGAATGTACTTTATATCTTCTATGCCCAATGGAGAAGGTCTATCTATCATTCGATTATACTAATATAGTTCTACGAGTGTTTTAGTTGATAAATGCTCTCTTCAGCACCTTTAGTTATAGATATTATGTTGTGTTAAATAAAGACACAATTCGACTCTCGTTTCCCATTTAACTACATAGTTTAGAGAGTAAAATTGGCCAATTTTTTGAGGTAAAAGCGAGTTCTTATTGAGGTACGTTTACATGATCAAGTAGTAACATGCTAACTGATACTGAGTGAAATCCGAACATCCGAACGACATTAACCTATTAACATGTGTAATGAGGAATAAGAAAAATGAAAAGCAACTGAGAAAAAATTAAGGGTATGAAAGCCTTTATAAGTCCTACATAAATTATTATATGGAAGGTTCAAATAATCTGCCTGCTTACAAACTCCAATTGAATATTTATATTTGAGTGATAGTGATTAAATTTCAGGGCATTTTTAAATAAGTAAAATAATCTATGAAAATTGTAAATACCAATCCGTTTATCTACATGTTAAAAAACCTTTATATTAAAACTGTAAGTTAACAAAAATGGAGTCAATTAAATAGCGTGAAAATGAATAATGGAATTAAGCTGTACATTGGGAACGTTCGAATTTCCCTGAAGCATCGCACACAATAAAAATGTAATCCAGAATGCAGAAAAGAAGCAATAAAAAACGTTTTATTAGACACCACCTCGTAAAAAAAATTCCTCGCATCCGTCATTCGAAAACTATTCTCTCTCAGACACGAATGTGGATGCACTTCGTTTAAAGAGTTTTAATGGAATTAATTTGGTATGCATAAATGCCTCGAGAACAAACGGAAACAATTTCCCATGCCTAGGCTCCCCAATTTTCCCTCTGAAACTCCCTATTTTATCCATGCATAATGATGGGAGTCTTGAGAGAGAGGTTCTAAACGGAACGCGATATTGATTACGACGAAGGCAATTTCTGCAACCTTTGACGGATAAGATATTGAATTCGGGGGAAAAACTCGCGGAAGAGCAGACAGAGTGTAATAGGATGTAGATTCGATGCAACTCCAGATGGAGCCATGCATCAAAATGGAATTCCCTCGGTTTTCTGCAGGGAATCGCGATCAATTGGAAAAAAACAACAACGACGACGTACGAAAAGCCCAAAAAAATAGGAAGAAGGGGTTTTTTCCCGAATTTTGACGCATATTCAAAGTTTACGCGGATGAAATGTCGAAGTAATTTAATTTCCAGACTGCGATGCTCTGACGTCCCAGAGCTTGAGACTAAGGAGAGGGAGATTGCTGATCAGAGAACTGGAAATGCTTCCCTCGAGCACATCGTGATACAATACTTTTTTCTTGAATTTGCTACGATTTGAATTTTCGCGAACATTCACAATAAAAGCTTTATAACATCTTCTATCCATGAACAACCTACGTTATAGATTCCGATATTATGAGGATAAAAAACTTGTGTGAGACATCGAAAACGGTTGGAAAATTCATCTCTCGCACACTATAATTTCATACGATAAGTTTGGAAATCAAAAGAGAGTTTTAGACTAGAATTTGGTTCCTCTTAAATAGATGAAGTAAAATCATGAATCGTAAGTTTGCTGATACAAATAAAATAGCTTTTCATATAAAAAAGGGTTTAAATCATCAGCTGAAATATTAAAATTTATAATTAAAATGGATTCTTAACTTGAGACTTAAGATTGTAAGGGGATTAAGAATTGAAATAAGGATTACCCGCAAAATCCTTCCTAGGTCTAAGTTATTAAAGCTAGTCTTGGTAGGCAAATATTATATATATAAATCTTTATTATATATATATATCTTACAGGAAAACTCAAAACAATGGAAAAAATTAATCCTATCCAGGCATTATTTAAGGTATCTCAAAGAGCAATAAAACGATTTTACACTCCAAGAACATACCATCAAACACACACACACATATAATAAAAAACACATATTTCTGCAGTAGCGAGATTGAAGGGAAAGGATTCCAAGCAGATGTGCGCTGACACGATTTCGAATCGTGCCACAACAGAGATACGTGTGAGGCGACGCACTCCACGAGGGTAAAAAAAAGTCCTGTTACCTCGCAACAGCGACAAACTACGAGGACCCAGTTTCCCCTCACAACACACATACACAACAAGCGTCCGAAAGCATCGCTCAATTATTCCGCTTCTTCTCCACGGAAACACTTGCTTCGCAACCGTCGTTACACGGGCGGAAATCTAAGAGACACATCCTAATGTACGAGGAAGACCTCCGTATGAGACCGTTCGCGCCGGATAAATAGGAGTATAAAGATGGAATCCCTTTTTACGAATTCAGAAGGGCTGTGAGAGAAAGTGAGCTTAGAAAGGAATGCAAACAGGAGATGACTACTCCTTTCTCTCGTGTATGCGCCCGAAAAACGGTCGTTGGGCCAGCTTATGCTTTCATGAAGATGCACCGAGTGGATGGGGGGGATATTTAAGAAGGCAAATGGTGCGCGAAAGAATTTGTGGGGACAAGGAGAAAGGAAGAGTTAATGCAAGCATTTGAGGAAACTGAGCATGAAGGAAATGACTTTTTAACGGAATCTTTCCTCTTCGGCCGGTTCTTAATGAGACTGGAATGACTCAGAACTAAGGATGCACTTTTCAATCAAGAATTCGTAAAGAATCAGATATTAAAAGGATGTAAATACAGTAAAAATAACGTAAAATATCAAACTAGATCATTATTTCCTTCTAACCTATGATATTTTAAGTTATTTTGAATGTTAAAATGTTTAATTCCGTTCTTTTTTGAGCTGCCAATGTATGATTTTATACATATAAAGATTTTTAGGAATGACATCGGTTATATTGGTGAAAAATTTGATAAATTTAGTTTTACTATAAATAGAAACAAATACTGCACATCTTGGGTAAACATTCGAGAAATTCGATTCGAAAAATATTCCGCGCGAAATACGTTAGCTTAGAAATACTTCAAAGATATGTTCCTAGGATGAACACTCACGTCAAAAGTCGGTTTGTGGAAATAAATTCTTCGGAAAAATGTCATTCCGCTCAGATCCGCTTTCCGAGTACGAATACCCTGTCTGTACCAGATTTTCTGTCTGTCTGTAAAGTTTGCAGACAGAATATTGATAGAATCCTCTTCTCCTTACCACAAACTCGTAATTCTAAATAAGGAGATAGGAATTTGCCTTTTGCCTTCACTAGTGATGCAGAATGCTTTGTGTGGAACAAAACCTTGTTATTCAAGCACTATTACCGTAAGAAGAACACTCCAGCATTTTATGAAGAGCTATCTTGATCGATACACTGTCTTCTGCACTTGATAACCCCAATATTATCTCACGCGTAGACAAATTTAATCATATGAAAGGTTTTTTTTACTCTATAATGTACCAGAACAGTTTGAATAATTTACATTAGCCATCTTTAGAGACTTTTGACGATATTTCTTTGTAAAGGGAGCTGTGAAAGAATTGAATTACTTGAAGATAATCTTGACCCCTTTCAATGCACACTCAAAGTATTTTGAACAGGATCAAAAAACAAATCTTTAAATCAAAGTTACAAAATTGCAATCATCATATTCTAATTCATCTATATATTACGCACAGCGTCTTATGATCTTGTTAGTTGTACTTTATCAAACATTAATATTGGAATAATAATAAAAATATTGGAAGCAATTTGGATTTTCTGCGCATTTTAAATTTATCGTAGTCTTCTGATATTTGGACGTTAGCAACGGACTACTAACCTTTAATAACATTCATAATGCATTACTTTAATAATTAAGTAGTATGCGATGTGGTGTCATTTAAATGACATACTTAAGATTACCCATTAAACTTATCCCCTCTCAATAGAAATCCTTACACTTACAAGTTTACCTTCTTTTAAAATCAAATCCACTTGAACCATTAAGAGAAGAGATCCAAATGGAAGAGAGAGAGAAACATAACGGGGGAACAATCCAGAGAAGGGAGGGAACAAAGAAGATCGAGTGATGAAAAGGTCAACCAGAAGAGAGGAGAGGAGAGAGAAACTTCGAGCGGAGAGAGAAAAAAACAAGGGGTAAAGAAGGCTGAAATAGGGAGTTATGCATGAGGGAAAGAGATGGATAAACATCGTGGCTCGGAGAGAACGGGAATGCAGAAAAAAAACAGAAGGGGAAGGAGTAGGAGGGGGGAATGGGATAACCCACGTCGAGCTGTGCAGGCGCGCGGGATGTCAATAGAAACAGCGGGTGGAGAGTGGGATGGACTTGGGGAGCGTTTCCGTGTACCTCCCCACTCCGTCTACGGCTTCATTTCGCGAGCAACGCTTCGGAAACACTTGCAACCGCTCAAACAGCACGCCCGTCCGCCGCCTAGTTGCGGCATAGGTTTGTCCACCCTAATGGGGGTCGATGCAATATATCCAAGAGGAGGAGGAGGATGCAAGGCGTGCCCCTAAAAGATCTCGCTTCCTAGTAACGGACCGCCGCGTTAACTTTTGTGTGGAACGCTAATTAATTGGCTACGAAGTGGATGATTTAAATCGCTTCTTACTCGCAGTTGGTCTCGATGCGAATGTTTGGTTCCGGGAGTGGAAACTTGGGGATGAGATAAAGGATCGCATGGTAAAGTGGAGCAGTACGATGCGGATTCCTTTAATGGACGGTGTAACTCTAGTTAAGATGTTTCTAATAGAAAAGAAGAATGGAACGAACGTATGGAGAACGCGGTTGTGATGATGTAGATAATGAGATACGATACGGCAAAGTAATTTGGATTTTCGTTGGAATTGTTAGAATACAGTATTTTTAGTAATTAAATACTGAAGTAGTGCAAGTATACTGTATACTCTTCTTATTGTTGAGAAAATACTAGAACTAAGAGCTTATATGAACTACAGTTATTTTTTTAGGAAACACTCTAACATTTCCTTCGGATAAGTAAATTAGTCTACTCAGAGGAGTTCACTAAAAAAACGTTTGATTTCATAAAGAAGAGGAATCTAAATGATGTAATTATTATGCTAAAGGAGTGTTTTTATAGCGTTCATAATAATAATATGGATAAATAGATATTACGATGAGTACTTAGATTATGTACGTACTTCTATTTATTTAACATATAATTGTTGATTTTGCCGCTTTAAATTGGCATTAACAAGCTGTATGTGATAAATGAATAAATGAGTAAAATTTATGACTCAAAAATTGATATAAAACGGACGAGAATGTATTAGCTACCAGATGAATACCGGAAAAGAGTTGGATAAATTCATCGAACTTTAGCGTTAATATTTCATCACTTTATGTAAAAAACTGCAGATAATAGAATAACCATTAGTTCTAATTCATCATAATTCATTAACCGAAAAACGAAACCGAAAAAAAGAAGAGTAAGAAGTCTTGTATGAATTATACTCGTAATAGAAAACAATAAACCGAATTTATAAATCCTCAATAAAAGCATCTCCAAAATTCACGCTTAAATTATTCATATCATATACAGAATATGTGATTGCGATAACATAATCTCCTTGCACGAACAGATCCACTCGATTCCCAACTAGATTTCCTTAGCATCCCCCGTCCCTCCTCCGAAACCCATTCACCGAAGACAGTCCATGTTCGCTCTGATTGATTGGTCATCGAAGATTAGAGCGAGGTCGTCCACTCGGGCTTAGCACTTCCGTGATGACGCATACATTCATGGTAATCCGAGGGACGGATTTGAATGCCGCGACGAGTGAATTGAAAAGCGGTGGAGCGAGACCTTTTCTAAGGTATACACAGTTTGAGAGGTGCACGCGGTTTACTGAGCACCATCCTTAGCAAATGAATACCCTCCGGCGGTGACCCGAATGAAACGTGCAAAGAAATGTCTACAAACACAAAGGAGATTTCAATTCGTCGCTTGAAGAGTTCCACGGGTTTATTCAATCTTATAGTCCGAGAGATATGTCTGAAAAAATGCATGTTTTGTGTGATATGAGATTTGGAAGGTTCGGAGGGGGAAATAAAATACGAGATTGTTTCGCAATATAAAAGATGGGATAATTTTAATTTTTGATTTATTTTTAGTGTATCATTGTAATATTTGTAGTTATAACTATTTTATTAATTGTTTCATGCCCGGTGATAACCGAACTCATCAATATTATTATTGAAGTGAAAGGTGTATTGTTATCTATTTACGTGAATACTTTTTCCAATGGCTAGATTTGATTTCATACGAATAATTTAATAAAATATACTGGTTTCAAAACGTATGTGTATAATGATGGTGTAAGGCACATACTCAAATAATCTATTCAGTCCTTTAATCAGAGAAGAAGTTAACTAAATCGATGGCATAAACTAAAATCATAAAACTACAAATTAAACATTGATAGAATGCTACTATGAACAAAAAGTTTGTAAGATATTTTTAAAGCTTTTTTGCATATAACGGAAGTAATAACAATACTAATACTACTAGGCCAGCGTAGACTTTTCTGCTTTACTTCTCTTTCACATAGCAACAAGCAATTTCACACGTCTAAATTAATATCTTCACTCATAGCTAAACATCCTTCAGACTCTGAATTGCCTTCCTCCTCGGGCGATGTAAGCCAAGCTATTGTAAACACAACATTAATGTAGCTACAACGTGCAGAATTAATGTTTGACTCTGATAGACTAAACCATGGTAACCACAATGATGATGCTTCAGGGGAAAACAGGTTAGGTAGTGTAAGTCTGTGTGAATAGGACTAAAGAAGAAGTACAGCTTAATTGTTCCATCAAATATAATTTACTAAAAATTTTCGATCAAACATGTAATGAATGTATCATAATTGATATTCTCTTCAGTAGTGAATCAACAAATGTTTTGTGTACCTAAAAACTCTTACACTAATCTCAATAAAAATTCATAAATAAATGTTCTATTTTGAACAGGATTATAAATTCAAACGTAGTGATAAATAGAGCTCATTACAACTGGATTACACGGTATTATAGCAATTGATCAAGTTCATAATCTTATTACCTTATGTCTACTATGATTCATACGTTCAGCCGGCGAGAAATCAAAAGTATGTGGACTTTATAACGAATTACGACAAAAATACAGTTTATCAGGATACAAGAACATACCAATTATTCACTACCAAACTAGTAATGGAATAAGGAAGATCATTACACGGAGTTATTCGATAAAAGCAACCTCTTTTGACTTAATTATCCATTCGGGAAGGAGAATAATTTATGAGGACTTCAAAATTCTCTATTTCATTTTGGTTTTGAGAATAAATACACATATATACTGCGTACAGTTTTCAACAAAAGTCAATAATTTCACATTAAATAAACATCGAATACATAAATGAACGTTAAATTATATGATTTTATGACTCATAAACATTTGATTAGCGAATTTATAGCCGAAACTAAGGTTGTGTATAAACGCTCAAGAAGCCCTAAAGAAAACAAACTACGAGTAAATTAAGGAGTGTTATATCCTTAGGAAATGATGTCAAAGCTGACAGCTTTGACGGAAAACAGTACAGCTCGTGCACATGATTGGGCGCACTCGATACGAATCATCGTCAAAGCACTTATATGAGTACTCATGGGAACCAAGGCAACCGAAACCCCGTATGGATCACGGCAGATGAGAAATGGGACATGAGACGATAGGAGTAACCACCAAAATCTATTAGGAGCCTTTTGGATGGCAGCTCATATCACAAGTTCCCGCTCCTCTGTGAAGTATGAGGTATCGCTCTCAAAGATTCATAACCGTATATTAACTGAAATGCAAGTACCTTTACGGCAAGATCTCGAGGAAGGATTTGAGGTCAGGTCAAGATGCTGCAATACGACAATGCGCCTGTGTTTGGAGCAATTTGACCAAATTCATCTCCCCTCAGGCCTCTTCCCTAAGATGGAGGTCACGGCGAAGCATGTAACGTTTGACGTTGTGTAGGAGTGTTATCCCGAGCAACGAGAGGTTTCCAGTAATAATAGCGCTAGCGGGTTATACGGAAGTGCTCCAAACGGTATCTGATACGGGTTCAAGTCAAGAAAACAACATTGAAGGTATCGCAGATTTAAATTAAAGTGTATTGAGAAATCTTTTTTGTGGTTAAGATGTATTTCATAAGGATAGCTGATAATAAATAACAACGAAGGAATATACATAGACGTATAAAAACTATATATATCATACAATCTATAATCTACTAAAAATCAAATAATCGGGAGGAAATTTGTAAAAAACCATAATAATAATTTGAGAGACTTGGTCATTTTGCACTGAATTTTAATTTAACGGACAAGTGATCTGAATATTTAAGATAAGAGAAATTCTTACGAAACCGATCGTTAACATTATTGGAAAATTATTGTCTCTCACTTTATTAATAAAAGGATTCCATAGAATTGCATAAAATTACATAATCATATTTCTATAAGTAATGAATTTTGTCGAATAAAAAATTTAATAAGTTAAAATGAATTAATTAACAATAGAGATATAATTACAACTTATTAGTTTCCACAAAACGTTATAAATTAAACTTTTCTTCATCCAGCGTCCAATAAAAATATCTAGTGGGCATAAAAAAATATTCCGATCTCTTTACATGTTCTACTACGTATAAATAGATCATATCCATTACATTATTAAAAGATATCCATGAAAAATTATGGTAACAAAATCTAAAACCTTTTCTATAGGATTTGAAGTTCATTGATCCAGATGAAACACAACAGCCTTGGGATAAAAATACTCTTTCGAAAAAGACAAAAACGTATAAATAGACAATAGTGATTCGTAATAGAAAAAGTAAGAGATTATAAAGGATGTAATAAGGAAGAAGTAAAAGGGATTTAGGGAACGGAAGGAGGAAGGGGAGGGGGGAGACATTAATTTCATCGAGAGGGAGGGGGATGGGGGAAGGTTGGACGAGAGAAAGTTTTGGAAACTGGTAGGATAATTCAGCAGAACTGTTCGGTTGAGGGAATGCGTTGGAAAGAAAGCGAGGATGTTTGGTTTGGTGGTCACGCGAAGCGGAGTGGAAATAAAAGGGAGAGGATCCAAAAATAATAATACGCAAAGGATGTGAAAATACGCTCTCGGTAGATAAACATAAATACGAAAGTGAGAAGGTCTTAGCCAAAGTCGCTTTTTCCTTCTTTTTTTTTTCTGCGAGAAACGTTATTTCACGTTCAACGGCGCATTTATTTATGTCTCGAGGAATCGATATAAGTTTAATTTATTCGCGTTTTGTGAGGATTTATTCGTCTCTCGTCCTTTTTCTTGTTATTCGAAAGGATTAAAATCGTTCGTGGGATGAATTGTAAAGTGATGGATTCGTCGTCGATGCGTTATCTTAGATTTGAAAAACTATCATTCAGCTAGTGAATACGATTTATAATTACATTTACCGTCGTTGTTTATAGCGTAACTACGATACAAATTGTATAAACAACGCATAACAACGAAGAGTCAAGATCATCGAGGTTTGAAATCATGAATTAAACATCATTTATGCTTAATTATGGACTGTGCAATTAACAATTATGTATGCTTTATAATGATTAAAATAACGTCTATATCGTATATTTACAAAGTTTATAAAAAAGATCAATTATGTGAGCAAAAAATATAAATCGATGGATATCTCGATCTTTCAAAATCGATAAATCGATAAAATGTAGTAATAGATATAATCATTCGCTGTTTTATTTAATATTCTCCTGTTCTGATTTAATATGTTAGATTGAGAGTGGTTTGAATATTCAACGTGTACATTGCTTCGGTATGATCGTAATTTATCCTTAAAAAAGATACTTTGCAGATAGAGAATCTAAATGTAATATTTCCAAAAGAAGAGTTTCATATGAGTGTACTCCAGTACATTCTAGGAGCAAATTCAAATCTTTCTTCCAAGTTAAGTGCATAAGATTAAAATCCAATCGAAATTTACAAGTAGCGTTAAGTCTATTGGTTGTTAACGTCATTTATGGACTATATTTTCCAAGATATTTAAATGACTAATGTAGCAGGGAATTCTATAGTTAAGTCCACACCTTGTAAAGAGCTTTGAAATAGTAATGATGTCTTAATGTGGAGACCGAAAGAGAACAAAATATGATTTCCGTGGCTCTCCTGAATGTAAACCCTTGCTTCTGGAGGCCCTTTCTCCTTAAGCGGTTAAGGGATTTGGAGGTAAGCGGCGGTTGGGTGTGGTAGAGACGTTTATCAGCGAATGCGGACTCGTTAATGTTTTGGGATTGATCGATAATTCCATTGAGAAGATTGGTTTTTGGATGAGAGGGAGGATCCTGCGAAGGAAGGAATTGTACTAATCTGTTGGAGAGGTATCACTTCCGAAGCTCATCTTATCCTGCTTTCGCGGAAGCAAACCGAATTTCGTTTTCTCCTGTTTCTGGTGCGGCTACGAGAACTTGATTTTTATTCGCGAATTTCGATACACGGACTTCGAAGCTTGTTAAATGATAAAGAGGGAATGAGACGATGAACTTGTAAGTCTAATACAAGAAAAAAAGAGGCTTTCTTTTCGCAATTTTTATCAGTGCTGGAGAACGACAAATACGAATTTTAACATACAAAAATACTTTCCTGTAACTTGCAAAAATATTTAGTAAAAAATGAAAATGATTTAAGATATCGCGGAACCATAACATAATATATGTACGAAAAGTTAATAAATAATGATTTGTAAAGAAACGAAAGTAGTACTACAAATTCTACATATTGAGAACCATTCTTCGACACTAAAACCCTTTTAACGAATTGCTACTCCCGAATTGAAATTGAAATATTGTGTTACTGACTTTTAAACACGCAATATTCAAACTCGATGAGATTGATTAACTTGAGTGGTATGCGTAAACAGTTTCTATAAAACAGACTTGAATATGGAAGATTTGACTTCAATTATGATATTATCACATCAAATCGCAGCACATCTATCTGTTTTTTTTCTCGATGTATAAACAGTTAATGTTTAATTAATATATAGCTATCTTGCTACTAATTTCCTCTAACATAATCATAAAGCGCCAGGAAAGAATATTTCAATAAAGAATATAATAATAAAGCATATTTAATTATATAGAGAAAAATGTAATTTACCTTAATTTTTACGTCAAAGAACTTCCTGCTGTACGTAGGAAAAATATGAAAATGGCATTGGTTGGAGAAAATCTCATCCTTACAGTACTTATAGAGAGCTAACAAACAGTGAGAAAGTATTCATAACTTTGCTGTGATTATGAACACATTAGACACTAACCTGAAAACGATTCCTAAACATTTCAATAACCTTATTATCCGCATAACCTCTGAGCAGTGAACTTTTCAAAAAAAACCCAAGAAACCATCCAGACAAGATATTCAATAAAATTTCCCACCTCCTTGCCCCCTCAGGAAATTACTTTCTCAATGAAGAGCCGTCTGGACCGATATCTTTCGTTGACTCTTTCACTTGGACGCTTCATAAGTCGGATGAGCCGAGAAATGCAATTTCGCTATTATTCACTCCTCCCTTAATTCTTACGTCCTTTATTTATTTCGAAGGCGTGACTCGGTTGGGGGATACGATCGGGAAATTCCTGCAAGATTCAATACTCGCTACCCGATGATGAATAAGGGATGCCTCGGACCTTATGAAAGAGAAGAATTTGATCCGAGGGGAGATAATCAAGTCCTCAGACGGAGAAAGGCATCGAATGGGAGGATGAATGTCTCAATCACGGGCGAAGAGAATCTGAACAATGACCTCCGTTGATGCACGGGAATAATGTATTCTGTAAGGGCAACGGTACGGACCAATAGAAAATAAGGACCGAGGGTTGGTTGGTGAATACCTCAATGGTGTTAGAATTGTGGTATGATATGACACATCGATCCTATTAACTCGTAAAATATACGCTGTATTCGATAAAAATATTTTAATAAATTTCTAGAAATGTCTCTTTTAGATTAAATCAGTAATGATGGAGGAATTATCAATTACTTCTACCTTTAGCACAATATTTTATTTTTCCACGACCATGGTTTCCATCTATAAGATCATCTTCTGGTTATCGAAACCATGGTCGTGGAAAAATAAAATATCGTGGTAAAGGTAGAAGTTATTAATTATTCCCCCGTCATTATGGAGAACCACCACGAAGTCCAAGCCGAGTTAGTAGAGAGTATTAACTCGGTAATACAATCTTTTAATCAAAACCTGAAGTATTTTTATCAAGTATAGTAGTATCAATCTCTCTCTTTGATACTTTTTTATTACACGCATCGAAACATTATTAATTGTAATTATGATTAATTGTATGATAATCCTTATTTATTAATAGCTATAAATCATTTGCTCATTGAATCAAAATATAATGACAGAATATTAGAGAAAATAACTACTCCTATAAAAGTGCTTTTTTACGAACATTGTTACACCCTGCAGGAATAATTTACTCGTATTTAACTCTTTCTGTGATACTTTCTGATATTTTCATAATAATCTCTCTATTCTCCCAGTTATTTTTCTATGTTTTGTCTGTTATATCTCCTATGATTTGCATGCATACAAATACTCTCTTCACTATGGATACACTCTCAAGTTTTTTCAAAGGCTTCGTATCATGGGTGGGATCCTCTTAGGCTTTCGGTTACAGAATAATGTTTGTTGTTCGTAGAGTAAACTCCCTCGAGCATTTGATGCCTAGGTATTTTTGATATCCACAAAAGAAACCGCATGTGTATACGAAGGGAGAGAAGAAAGAGTAGGGATATCGAGTTTGGCTCCAGAATGAAACAACGTCAAAGGGAAGGTTTGATCGCACCTCTTAATTTGTTTCCCAAATTGAGTAAAAATCAAGCGAATTAGGGAGAGAGAGGGGACAAAGTCAGGATTGACGTCTGAAATGTAAACTTTAGAACGTCAACTGCAAGTTTGTTTTGGCAACGAAAAGAATGAACTTTCACTCTCCTCTTGATATACTATTTAAATTTTCAAATGTTTAGAAAAATTTACAGCTTACAAATCTGCAGACGGTTTTATAATATCGCAATGTCACATATTTTATACAATAACGCATTATGGAATCAGCTTTACAATAAGAAGTAAGGTTTTTAAATATCTCAGTTCAACTGGTTCTGAAATAAGCCGCAATAATTAGAAGTAAATCATAAAATAACTAACACATGGCTATTACTTTCGTAAAATTGGGTTTGAGGAAGTAAGTATGAAGGTTTCAACCAATACATATTAAAATATAATTTCTTAATAATATTGTTACCCTATTCCAATCCAAAGAGAAATTTTACTCGAGAAATTTGTACAGCATGTAAACATCTTAAGACAAAATGAACATGCCATCTCATCTTATCTGTCTCGCTCAGAAAAAAATGTATTCAAAATAATTACTCACAAAATTGCTTACGTGAACAAATTGATTTATCAATTATATATGGTATGAATAGAAAATGAAAAAAATGTACTTACTTTGAGCTGAGAACGAAGATCTTGAACGTTGTTTGATGAGGAGAGCTGATAATGGCAGAAATTCTTCTAACGAGATAAACCTGAAAAAAATGTTAGAATTTTAGATTGTTTGCAAAATAGTTCACTGCAAATAGTTTATTTATTACAGATTAACTCATAAATTGTTTCAATGAGTATTTATCGGTATAATTAAAGCGTTTAATAATATAATTCCCTAAAATTGTAGTAGATAAAAATAAAACTCTAAATTTGATATAAAATCTAATTACTACAGTATTATTTGTCAACTATTAGTATCTGTGGTTTGTCTTATAAGAAAATAATTCAGTGAAAATAATTCGGAATTCTGAATGAATTCGGAATTCTGAATGAATTCGAAATTCTGAATGAATTGAATACTTCAGCCTGAATTCTTGGTTGTTACTACAGATTAACCTCCTTCAACCCTATAAATATTTGAAGGGGAAGAGGATAATAAAGCAGGAGATTAAGGTACAAAGCAATGCAATCATAATTTTTTAAATCCTGCATAACACAATAAGTGGATTTCTTCATAGTAATCAACGCAAAAATATCTTAGTCAATAAAAAAACTATTAGTTCACTTACGAAAAAATAACTGAGCATTACTCAAATCCTATATAGCATTGCATACACCATGGTGGTTTAAACTGAACCATGATATAAAAAAGAGATCAAGAATCAAACAAATATACATTATCCTTTTATTACGAACAATATAAAGCTTTACTTTTATTCCTTTTTAGAGCATAAAACCTTACTAAATCCGTTTCGCAGAAAGAATATATCCGTCACATTAAACAACCAAATACATCCTTACTCTACTAATTAACCGAACAAAAACAAGAGGTAGTCATTACCAAATCGTTCATTTTGGGGCATCCCTTCAGAACAGAAATCGAAAAAGATATTCCACAGGATAAAAACCCCCTCTCGGACGAATAATAATAGTAGCCGATAATCAACACCACCATCGCGTTAATCTCCCTCAGATATAAACGGGGCACCCTTAATCCGTCACCGAGATGCGTTCAACTTAGCCATGCCACGGCTCAATCGCTCATTTTCGAGATAAATAATAAAAAGAGAAAAGCGCTGGACGCCGGGATGAAAACTTTCCTCTTAAGGGAAGCCAGGTCGACCATTATTCAGATTTATATTCGCACGAGCGACGTCTCTTGTTTTTTTTGCGGACGCGGAGGTGGGGGTTGAATAATTGGAGGGAGGGGGTGGAGGAGGGGGAGGGGTGAATGAAGGGAGGGGGTGGGGAAAGAGGTGGGGGAGGGCTAGTCGCCCAAATTAGGAAAGGTGAGGAATCAGAAATTCGCGAGCCGGCCATTTTGACTCGTTTGAATGATGGGAGGATTGAGGTGACGGCGTAATGCGACCCCCCGGTCTCTGGCTTTATTTATTTATCGTTTCCAGCGCTTTTTAGCCCTCTTTTGTTTTTTGTTGTTTTTTTTCTGCGGGTGCGGATCGGGTGAGAAAGGAGAGGTCGCGCGGAGTTATGGGATAGCACGGGGATAAAAAAAAGAAGAAAGGTTTCCACCTGCGATTTCCATCGCGAAAAAGGTCCTTTTTTTCCAGGGCGAAAAAAAAGGTCGCATCGGAGAGCGTGAGCTCGCTTTTACGCCGCGGTGGCCACGGTGACGTGGGGGCGAATGGGGGGGAGGGATTTTGAGGGAACAGGTGCGAAGGTGGGATCTCGGATGAGGGAAGCTCTCGAGAGGGGAACGGATGGACGACGTTCAGACGAGATCCGTTGGTCCAGAATGTTATACACGATGTTGTAATCGGTAAGAAGTCGTTTGGAGTTGAACTTTGGAGTGTTTGCAAAACAGTCTGAATAGAGAATTGCGGGTTATGAATAATTTAATGGTTATTACATGTAAACAAATGGTTTCTATAGGAATTCGATTGTGGCCAATGAATCTTACGCGACAAAAAAGTTTGAATGTTACTCCTAAAATTCTCTAACTGAAAAACAAAGAATTATTCTAAGTATCTAACAAATCAAACAAAAGTGTAACATAACAAAGTAAATTAGAAAAATTAGATTCACCAAAACTAGTACACAAGGGAGAGGGATGTAACATAAGTGGTTGTGCTCACAAAGTTAGCATTTTTCCATGGAATGAAGAACTAAGTTCCTTAGAAGTAGAACTAAATTTTACATCATTTGCGATTTTAAGATAAAATTTTAAAGTTACAGAGCAGTTTATATTTTAAAGACTTTACATTTCTTAATTTGGTGCTTCTAATAAATTTTGAAATATTGAGGGATGAAGAGAGTTGCATCTCGGATATATTTTACTAATGGGAAAATACCGTCATACGTACATGAATCCCTAGTAGTAAATCCCCTGGTTTATAATCTAATGAATAATAATAATATATTATATGATTATATATTTAATTATCGCTGGACATAAGAATATTCCACAAAATCCTCTCAAAGTCGACTACATTGGAAAACAAAATATAAAATGATTTCAATTACAAGAACAAGGCGTTCAAGTTCCAGGATATATGAATTTTCAAATTATAAGATTTAATGAAAAGTGATTGATAGATTTAATTAATCATTGTACATATGGCTATACCCAAATAAATATAACGATAAAAATGCAACTGAGGCAAATAGCAAAATATATTTTGCCTACGAAAGAAATCAACAAAAATAACGATTAAAAAAAAATCCTAATATCCTAAAGATTATGCAACCCGTGATACTTAAGTGTACTAATTTTTGCCTACAGACAGGATGCGAATTATTTCTTGAGGGTGGATTATATATCTAGTCCAATCCTGTTCCAGTTACCTCAAAAAATCGACAAAACAATAAACAGCAGTCTATAAGATGAATAAATACTCGTAAAATCAAATGTATATAATTACGATAGGTATGTCGATAGAGAATACTAAAATATTTTGACTAGGGGAAATAGATATCCAATAACGATGAAATATGTTCTGAGCAGATAATTCTACATAAATACTAATAAATATTTTATTTTATATGTATATAAAATACCTAATGAATCTCCTATTGGAGGAAATTAAGAGTGCAATGGACTAATTTTTAAATTTAGTCATCGATGTATCATACTTTCAGCTACTGAAATTTGCGGGAGACACCATCCAAAAAGTAGTACTATATTTTTGTACTTTATATTAAGCGATTGAGTGATGCAGTAAGAAATACATAAAATCCTTGATTAGCAAACATCAGGCAGTTGTTTCCATTCCTTGTCCGAACTGGTATTTTTTACGTATAATGGAAAAAGTATTAAAGGAATCTACTTTATTCGATTAACTGTTTACCATAATTGCATAATAAATCCTTCAACGACTGATAGTAAATGATTACAATACCTTAAGTTCAATTATGGAAAATTATGTGACACTTAAGCAGCTAGAGCTTATTTTAGAGACAGCCTCTGTTCTCCACTTTTTATCGTTCTCGAAAAGAAATTAGGGTCCCACATTATATGATCCTTTCACCGGGCGAAAGGCGACTCGTGTCGTGGTTCGTTTAGATTTAGAGGTCGTAAGGAAAAAAAAGGAGTTTAGCGCAGAGGTTAAATGATGAACCCTTGGAATATAGGGGCGTCTTCAGAGTAAACCGGAATAGCAATTTGCCAAAATTCCGTTACGTGGAGAGGCCGTAAATATCGCTATATGCTCGGGATACTGCACGGCGAAGAGGAAGTGCGGAATTCCAATATTCGGGTGAATATAGCGGAGGACTTGCCCGAGAATCATCGATTGAAACCCTTGTGAGATTATCGTTGTTTACCCGTCTTCATCCTTCCCAAAGGCATCGCAGATCTCGCGCATTTACCATTCCTGTTTCGGCCGTTACGAGGCGCCATCTTCGATGCATCCACCTCCTCTTCTCCTCAAAAATTCATCCTCTTTCCAAGCTCATCCTTTCTCCTTATCCCTCACCGTGCCCATTATTTTTCATCCAATCTGCCAACTTTCCTAACCCCCTACTCTCTCTACTTTTTTCATCTTAAAGAAGCGAGTCCCAGAAGGCTTAGCCGAAAAGAAATAACTTATAGCCCAATGTAATGAAAAGTAAACTCTGGAGGAACATTGGAGAAATTTTAACACCTATTCCATCCTCGGAAAGACTCTATTACAAGTCGCTATTCGCATATAATTTGTTGGGGATTGCTAACAGTGGTCAATACATGTAGCTTTTACCCGATTTTTTCTTCTTAACCTCTATGTAACTCTTACCCGATCTTCTTAACCTCTATTACTATTGGATGATTCAAAGAATATCATTATGAAAATAATAATTTCCTTCTCGTTTACATATACATGTGCATATCACAATCAACATATTCTCATAGCACTATGTGAATACTACTTCATTGGAGTCAGAAGGTAAGTGAATGTATGGGATGTTATATCGTTCTATAAGATTAATTTCAGGAAACAATACTACACGCGTGAGCCTTCTTTGATAGATTTTTAATCTTGGGAAAGAACATTCAAATTTTACCTAAATAATTTTCCACTGCGTCATTACGTATAATAACCAAAGAATATGTGAAACAAATACATCAAGAACGACTACGTAACTAAGTAATAATCGATAAATAGGGATTCGTCAATTCTGAAACTTGCAATGGATTACCTCTTCAGCGAAGCAATACGTTTAGAATATTTTATTTTTTACTTCAAAAGATCATGATATTTAAATTGGAGATATACGTATCTGAGGAATTTTTTTCGTGTTCTTTATAGTCAAAGGAAATTGACGTTAACATTCAGCTAATAGAAGTTAAATAAAAATAATAGCATCTTTCACTATCTATTGGTTTCGAATTTACCTAAGCTCTATTCTAAATTGGTACTGAAGAAACGATGATTAAATTGGTTTACCTTCCTGATGCACTTTACCGTCCAATATGCTGAAATTTTTATTTTATTGTAGTTCAGAAAATACTACAGAAAGAATATAAATCATTTGGCTAATGCATTTATCAGAAATTATACAATGTGAACTTCCGTTTGTATTATAAATTACACCTCAAAACAGAACCTTTCAATCGTATTGATACAACTTTGTGTTAAGAGAAAATATTATTCAAATAATTCAATACACTTTAATCTTTTTGAATATTCAATTCTTTCAAAAACCATTTCATCTCATTCACCAATACTATTAATATAATAATGTATCTGTTGAATGTCTCGATGTCTAATTTATTTAATTCCCTGAAATAAAAGCCTCGAGCTGTTTATTTTTTTAGAAATCGCGCGAATCGAAATAACGTTTCGACGAAACACCCTCCACTGATTTCCGTTCAACCTCCAACTGAACGGAAAAATAAAAATTATCAAAGGAGAACAATTTGGACGCTAAATCGTTACCACAAAGTAGACGGCGAGCGAAGGAAAAAATTGTTTTCCCTCTCACGCTCGCGAACCCCTTTATCACAAAGTAACTCGGCCGAGTGGGTGCGCTCGCCAAAGTAATTTCATCGCGGGACTCATCCCTTTAATAAAAGTCCGCAAATAACGAAAAAAAATACGCGAGAGGACGACGGAAATTTTGATCAGCGAATTGAAGGTTCTTTTCTATGAAAGCGGCCGCTAAAAATTTGTAGGCACCGCGGAACGAGGTTAATAAAATATACATCCATTTAATAAACTCTAAAAGGAGTCGTGAGAGAGATGGCTTGTATACAGCACAAAAGAACTCCGACGCTCGGAAAAAATAGAGAGAAAACCCGTAAAAAAAAACTATTCGTTGAAACGCTTTAGTTTCTGCACATCTAAAAAAAACCCGTGCGAAATTGTCGTGTGACGGAAAGGATGAAAAGAGATGCCTCGATCTATTTAAAATAATAATGAACTCGGAGTGGTGTTTAGCGACAAAAACATCCGGCAGTGCATTTTTACTCTCCGGAAAATAAAATTGTTCTCGCGAATAAAATAGCCCTAGACGGTTGGGGAAAAAATGTCGGCGTTTGTGATGTCTCGGACGACTTCAACATCTGCGTTTTGATTCTCTTGTCTTTCCGTTGAGGAACCTCGTCGCCGCAGAACGCTGTTGACCCTCTGTCCGTCCTGCCGATGCTCGAGGGCGTCCGCGAGAACTATGTACGATATACACACTCACGGAACATCTGCGGGAGTGGGAAGATGGTACTTTGCCACATTGACATGGGAGTTGCTTCCCCTGGGCTCCGCAGGGAGTCGACTCCGTCGCGGGGAACGGCTCAGGGGGAGAAAGAGAAAGGAATGCGGGGAGCTGGGGTTTTGGATAAGGTGAGGGGAAGATCAGGAACGGTGGAGGAAACAGTGTGTAGGGTGGAAGGGGCCGAAGGGAGAAGGGTAGGGTTCGGTTCTAAGGTCAGAAAGGGAAAGGTGGAGAGATAAGAAAAATAGTGCAACAGAGGGAAATTACGACAGGAAATAACATTGGGAGGCATCTTAAGTGATATTCACTGAACGGTAGGATGAGGTTATTTCATGATGTCCCTTACTGATTACCATCGAAATTTTGGGTGGTTTGAATTCTTTGTAGTAGTTAAAAGATTAGGCGTTAATAAAGCAATTGGATGATGTCTGTCGTTCGGTCAATTTAGAACTATATAAGGTATTTTAAATGTGTATTGTTCAAGTTGTTTTTACGTAAATATCTAATCTAATTATTAACCGAGGTAAATATGATGGATAAGAAAAATGAGGATACAAAGATAAATGTATAAATACACTCTTATACTGGAATTCTATAATAAAATTCAATAGAGTCTCTGTTCAACTGTTGAAAATTTATCAAAAAAATATACTTTTTATTTACAAATTACGCTAAAGATAATATGAACTAGAAATAATTTACTGCTAAAAAGGTCGTAGAAACTTTTAAAAAAAGCTTATTAAAAAATAACCCATAGTGATAGTAATACCAAAACGCTAATGAGGGAAGGAAAATTTCCTTAAAACCACTTCAAGAAACGTAAAGGTGATACGTAGGGCTATGATCGTTTCTGTTCATTATTCCATGTATATTTCCTTATTTTATTTTTATAATTATTTTGCTTAAAAATGTAGTTAATAGTGAAAATGAAGCTAAAGTGTAGGATTAATGTCCATATATTTAATATGAGACAATTATATTACCGCTGAATATAGTTTTAATAAATTAGGCTAATATCAAATAGTAAATCTTCCCTAATGTGTAATTTCAGGAAGAATATTAACTGCAATTACCCTATTAAAATCTTACTCCTTACGTAATTGCTTCAAGGCGGTGTTAACCACTTTAAATCTTAAACACGAGCATTTCCTCTATTTTCCCCACTGTGAAGAGCTTTGCGTGCTTAAGGTTAAGGCATTCCCAGGAGTCTCATCATTCTCTCTAAAAGTTTAAAGTTCGGAATGAGGGAAACATCGCATAAATGTACCTTAAGGTCAACACTGCAACAACATCTTCTTAAGTAAGAACTTAGGTGAGGAAAGAAGTCCGTGATTACTTTTAAAAGTTTACAGACACAATAAGAAATGTTAACTGAACTTAACAATACCATCATGAGAATTTATTCGTAATTTTTCAATAATATTATTCTACGCTATCTTAGAAAGTGAATCTAGAGAAAAAATTATTAATTACGTAACTGTTTTATTAACAGCTCATTCATTTGATTGATGATATTTTGATTGAATTAAATTGATATATTCTATACATAGGTTGGAAACGAGAAGATGAATCTATTTAGGGGAACTTCTAATTGTAGTTGAACCACTAGATGAATGAATATACAAAAATTTAATATCTATTCGATATGAACCTTTGTAATTCAATACCCTTACATCTACGCCTTGAGGAACTCCTTTCGCGTAATCAAAATTTTAAGCTTCCTCCAACAAACAAGGAATCTAGGAAGGAAGCAATTTCAATTCGGGAAATAGAAACGAATGAAAATTTCAGATTTCGGACCACTCGCAGGAGAGAGAGAGAGAGCAAAGGAAGAGCGAGGAAACAGGGGAAGGAAAAGAAGCGATCCTCTTAATAAGAAAAGAGAGAAAGTGACCTGAGGCATACAATTATCGAAAGGGCAGGGGATGTTGGTTCAGAAGAAGAAATTCTCTACCTGACGAGATTCAGCCTCTGTTTAAACATCACCCAAAAAGTACACCGTGCGAAGAATGGTCTTAAAAGATGCTGTAAATTATTGATCTCGGGCAGATAACTCATTAACCGAGATTAAATATCAGGGAACATCTTTGGGGAGAGTAGGTTAAACATTCATATGGATGGGGAGGGCAGGGGGTCACTGAAGGAAGCCGATTAAGGGTTGAGAGAGAAAAAGTTGTAGGAAGATGGCATGGGAAGGAAGAACTCGGAGTAAAAGGTTAGAGGAACAAAGGAACCTCCTCGGGGAGGGATGGATGCCCTCAAAGATCTTGTTTCAGAAAGAATAACGAGACTAGCGGTGAATGTTGGAGGGATCGGAGAGTTTTGTGGGTTCCGGTGAAAGCCCAGACGAATGGCTTGTATTACGTTACGTGAAGTTCGCGATAAAATCCGGGGATGGTAAAGATGGAGTTACGAACCACTGTATATCAAATTTTGCGAAAGATGTTACGCCCGCGATCGATCATTAGGGGGAATTGATTTGTCGGAGCGAAAGCGGAAAAATTGCCTGAGGATTCGCGTCGTCATGGAAGCGAATGTGAAAGTTTATTTCGGAAATGCCGTAGGGAGAATATTTAAAATCTGTTATATGCCAAAATGAGAGTCCTTTAAAGTAACATCTAAGGAAGACAAAGGAGTAATTTAATGTTCGTTTGGATTAATTCCAAATATGTACTTGGCTAGACTAGAAAAGGAGAAGAAGAATCATGGTTTTCCATACCAAAAAGTGCCAATGATATCCTAATAAATTCCTTAAAGTCACTAAATAAAAACTTCGTAGGAGATTTTAGGATGCCTAATACTTACTAAAAAGTGCTGATTTTAAAATGCATAGTGCACATTGAGAAGTTTCAAGTTTTAACTTTAGTCCGAAGAAAATAGTAAGTAAGAATCATAAATTGTGGGAGTGAGAGTTCATTCAATTAGATCTTAACCAAAATATTATCTAATTGAATGGAGTAATCCTATATATTGATGGAATGTATAAAAAGAGAATGAGTGTTAAAATAAACGGGTAAATTAAATAAAGAGAGCAAATAAAAAGGTTTTAAGGAAGAGTTCAACCAACTACTTCTCAACAATATTTTATTTCACGCAATAGAGTAAGAAGCAAAAGAATAAATCATTAAAGAATATATATCGAGTACAACACAAAAAATGTGAAGCTATTTAGATAAAACAGTCCTTATCTGAAGAAAATCAACGCGAGAAAATTAATAATGAGCCAGGAAATTAGCTTGTATCGATAGGGATACTAAAAGGTTAAGTTACTGAGTAACTCCATATCGCAACACAGAAATTCGACAAGGGTAGAGGGAATCCCGTGGAAACACAAATAAAACGTCTTGAGATGAATAAGATGTTGAGTTATGAGAAAGAAAAGATGAAGATAAACGATAAAAAAGGTGAAAGAGTACGATGGAACGAATGTTTTGAGAGGGAGTGAAAGAAGGATAAATAGAATGTGAGACAATTTCGAAGTTGAAGAGGCCACTCAACGTAAGAGGTGTATTAAGAAAATAGGGATGAGTCCAAAGAAAGAAATGAGAGAGAAAAAATCGTAGTGGGTGGATCGTAATGTGAGGAGAGTTATAACCTTTTGCTTAAAGGAAGAAAGAAAGAATATTAAGTATATGATTTATTGCGGCATAGAGCTAGAAAACGCATTCATAAAGAAACTGAATATATATAATATATGGTAATACGTGTAATGAAGATACACCTTAGTAATTTAAAAGGAATAAAAAGAAGAATCGAAAAGATAAGAACCGAGTGAGTTGTTCTTGACAATATATTTATTTATATGATATTTTAAAAATCTATACAGCGAACCATCGATGATTATGAAAAACGTTATTGATATCCTTACTTGATATATTCTATGCATTTACGTTAAGTCTTCACAAAATGGTTGGCAAGGTTAATCGAGGTTAACTGGCAACCAAAACTATATGTAAAACATTCGGAATGAAATACTACCTACGAGTCCTTAGCAACGATGTATGAGCAGGTATTGTTAAGTTGTACGAAGGAAACATAGTGTCTCTTCGATGAGATATACGCAAATATTTCAGTTTGGGATGTATGAAATAGAAAATAAATTTTACGAGTATGATTACTAAGGAAACATAACTTACAATTCTAGCATTTGAAATACCCATATATTATTAGAACCTAAAGCAGAAGAAAGTGGATACCCAGAGAAGTAAAAGCCTTTTAGATATAGTATTACAAAATAAAATACGTGAGAATTTAGGGAACCTTTTAAGTGATGTGTAACAAATGGGGATTGGGTTTCATGGATCGGAAAAGGATTTCCGATGCTTAGAATTTCGGATACGTCGAAGTGAATAATGGCGAAATTTAAGGGAGAACATTCAAAGAAGTGGAAAGACATAAAATGTATCGGAAGTATGAAAAAAGGGACGGTTATGTGAATAGATCGCCACGTAAGAAGATGAACGGATGTATGATGCATAATCGAAAGAAATTTGATGGGATGGGATAAGGCGCAAATAGAAATTCTTATATTCCATTGAATTTTGTAAGAAAAGGGGGAAATTGAAGTATTCGAAGATCATTCAATGAATCAAATGAATCGAAATATTAGACATAGAAACTTCTATGGAAACCGAGGTTGATTTTAAATTCGTAAACATAGAAAAGGTTTCAAATCTTAAATACTGAGTTGATAAAAATAGTGAATCGTTCTTTTAGATGCCATAAAGTTCTATCTTCAGTACAAATAAAATGATTGGAATAGATTATTTTTACTCTCAATATAAATTAAGTATGATATCTGAGAGATATTTTAATTCGTGAGCAACTGATGATCAATCGACTGCGTATTGTGTGAAGTGAATTGAAGTTTTATAAATCTCGTGAAGGATATTCGGAATCTCACCTCAAAGTATGCTAGCGAGTTAAACATTTGGTAATGAAGAAAACCAATGAAAATCGATATCGTGCACTGCTAAAATGGAGGAATGTTTCTCATTAATTAACTTTATTCATATTGATGAATCCTTCTGGAGGTAATTACACGATAAACTATTACATTCTAGAAACATGTAAAAACCTTTGCCGAACTTAGCTCCAAATATGGACGAAGTATTTTATGTGCAATGGAAGCTCTATTTATTTCCTCAACAATATCAGTTTACCATTGAACTAAAAAATTAACCACGTAACCTTATGAGAAAAAAGATGTAATTTGGAAGATATAAAACTAATATCTATATTACTCTACTCTTTCTAAACCCAAAGGATTCGACGTATCACGTACGCAACGTTGCTAAGTGACGTTACTCTACGTAAATAAATAACTATGACTTAGGACGTTTCAATCTCGAGCAGGAAAGAGAGTGGGATCCTAAAATAGATAAAAAAGAAACGCCTAGAGAATAGCCGCAGCGAAAAGAATGGGATGAATTCCGAAAAAAAAGGAAATAAATTGGCGGTTTTAGTATGGAACTGATGAAGTGCGAGAGTTAGAAGGAGATGAGAGTTCCCGAAAGGTTGAGCGTAAAAGATTGTGGGTGGAAAGGATTCGCGAGGGATGCTGGGTAGAATTACTGAGAGGAGGCTAAGAGCTCGGAGTCTAGAGAAGGGGAAAAGTAAGAAATAAACCGAAGGAAAGAGAGATAGACACCCGTGTTCTCAATCAAGGGGAGAACAAAAGTGAAAAGGGAGGCATCCCATACATTTTAACGCTTTAACAGAGACGATTGTTTATTTTTTCGCATTTCCCCGCAAGGGGGAACCTCTCGATCGCTTTGTTACATTTGAATATTTCCCTGCCACGGCGAAGACGTTTTTCCCTTTCAAAGGGAATGAATTAATGCCCTCCGAATAAAAGGGAATGAAAGAAAAGCCCCGATTCGCCGTCAAACCGAAATGCTCTTGGAGAATACATAAGGCGGAGATTATCGGGGAATCAGATGAGCGTAAAAAAGGGCGAATGGAGGGGGGATTTGCCATTTCGGAGAGACGTCTTCGATCATCGAATTTCAAATTTACGATCCCAAAATTCATCTCCAACAGCGGGTTTATCGGACGATGCGAGTTTGTGGTTGCAGCGAATATCTAAGAAGATCACGAGTGATCCATTCACATCCATGTTTTTTATCGCATAAGTTTATCGTTGCGAATGTTCCGTTAATAATTTGGAATAAATGATAGATTTATGGTTTCGAATTGGGAGATAAAAGGCTAGTAAAATAAAAATTAAAGAAAATACTTTTAACGTTAGCATTTGGATCCAAAAGGAAAACTTTTGTATTTGTAAGGGGATTATTTATTTAGAGATTGTAGCTTAGCGTAAGTACTTTTAATAAATACTGATATTCCGACTTCACTTTTGTCAAACAGCCTTTTTATCGGGAATCGAACTAAATCACCCTTTCAAAAGTGAACTATACACTACGCCATATGAAAATAAATCTTCTTTAAATTCAAATTTAACTCTTAAATGAAGATTGTAGAGCATAGATATATTATGCACAGAACTCTTAAAATGTTAATGCCACTGCAGGGAAATCTGTCTCAAATTTACATGTATACTTATTACAAATATTGAAATCATATACAAGTGATTTCAATATCTTAGCTTTCAAAGCGACATAACATATAATAAAATTAAGTAATTGACAATATATTCGTAAGAGAACCACTAGCTGAGATAAGCATTCCAATATAAATTAAGGGATGCTGTAAATCTCAACACTAAAAATTCATACTCACTATATCGAGCACTATTCTTTTGAAAGAATCAAATCTCGATTACAACATAGGAATAGGCTACATAAAACGACGTGGATGTTGATTTCGAAGAATTTTAAACAGTACGGGACCAAAATAATTTTTTCCTACGGGTTAGAAAACCACAGTGATAATATTAATAAATAAAACAGACACAGATTAAGATAAATTTAAAAAATTCAAAGTATCGACTCATCCACTGCCGCAACCACGGAATTTAAGACAACCGCATAGGCGTTAAGGAACCCGCGAAGAACATTACAGAAAGACATTCCGCTTGCGGAGCCAATACTACCGTAATCAGATCTGGACAATTTCCACAATCGCCCACGGAGTATCACATCGAGGTTGTGCATTCTTAATCCTGGCATCCGCACACCCATTTACCCCATCTCTCGATATATATATATAGAAAGACGAAAAAGAGTCCAAACCTAGGATAAGGCGCTAAAGGCTGCAGAACTTCGTCCCTCAGTGACGTCACAGCGGAAAAAGCGACCGTGGGATATCGTTTCATCGTTAGGGCGTCCCTAGAAAGCATTAAGGGAAGGGCGAGTGGGCGGTGGAGAGAGAGAGCGAGGGAGAAGAAAAAAAAGACGCGGGAGAGTAGAGAGAGTGCGTGTACAGCGAGATACTGGAATGATTAATACGACCTTTCCACGTAAATGGGAAGGTCGAGCGGCTCCTGAGGGAAGCGAAGTGATGGACCGGACACGGATATAATGCAATATAAGCGGCTGGTGTGTCGCGGGATAACTCCGTGTCTTACGTTCTCTGGTCTTTTGAGGAGAGAAACCCTTTACTTCCCAGGAAAGGTTATCCGATATTGATCCCCGAGACGCCTTCTTCTGTGTCGAGGGGAAGGGATGCTGGATCCACCGAGGGGATCTCTTCTCCTCTCTCTCTCCATATCTCTTTCTCCAAAGAGGAGAATGATGAGTGGGAAAATACGAGAGAAAGGGACCGCGATAAATCAGAGGAAGAAGAAGGAGGAGGAGAATGAATGTGTGAAGGTGGGGAGTGGATGAAGGAGCGTTTTGGAAGACGTAAGGGAAAGATACGGTACGCGGGAGGAATGCCGTAAAACAAAGCGCGCGTAAAAATGAAGGAAAGTGAAAAATAAGGCGTCAGAGGACCAAGGATGTTGATTCTAATGTTCATGTTTTCTCCCTTCTGAGAATAAGGTGGTCCCCCTCTTTACTCCCCTACTTCGGTTGACGTTTTTATGATTTCCCGTACGGATTCAACGCTCTCTCGCGAGATTAATTTGCAGCTCTGGGAAACTCTGGCAATTAAAAACTCGAGATGTGATTCGTGTTTAAGATTAATATCTGGGGCGGTAAATATTATGACGTTCGAGCTCGTGAAGGAAGAAAAGTTTTTAATAATTTAATTCGAAAGAAATACGTAAGAGATGGCTCAACTCTAAGAAAGTTCATTGGCACCGTCATCATCTTAGAAAACTATTTTTATTTTATTGATTTTTTGTAATCATAACTTTACAAAGAAGAACCAATGGTTTAAGTTTCTATAATGAGGAAATCCTTAAAGGGTTATAAAGATATGAAATTCACGTCATGAAAACTCATGAGTTGCACGTTTTCCATTACCTATTCTTCATGTTATCATGTACCATGTCGGTTTAAAGTGTTTAGTTGTCCGTTAACATAATCAAAATGAAAATAAACAATAAGTAATGAGTTAACAAACAAAATCCATAGCTTCAATACGTTATTAGCATATATAAAAGTTTTAGTGTGCAACTAATGATATTAAAAGCATTAAATGTAACAAAAAAGTAGAATTCTTAGAATGGATGGATCGCAAATTGTATTTTAAAAAGATATTTTGATTTTTTTCTCGATTCTCTGTCTAAATCCTAGGAATTTACTAGAGAAGGGCTTCAAAATATCTTCTGAAGATTCATGCCATTCTTTCAAAGCTTTGTTTACAAATGACTATTAATATTATTAATACGTTTACTCAATCTTTTGTATTTGTACTAGAGAAGGGCTTCAAAATATCTTCTGAAGATTCATGCCATTCTTTCAAAGCTTTGTTTACAAATGACTATAAATATTATTAATACGTTTACTCAATCTTTTATTAATGTAGTCTTATGCTACCCTGATTATCTGAAATATATTTTACGATATTTATAAATTTCTATATCCATGAAATCAAATTAACTAAATCAATCAATCAATATAATTCTCTGTTTAAAAGATCAATTTTCGTCAGGCCTTTCCCATGAACATTAGAATTAACATCCTGCAGTCGGAACAACACAACATCGCAAACGAGCACGAGGAAGCCCGGTGTAAGATCAACGCTCGGGCGGAAGAGCGATTCGAAATAACAGCGCCGATAAAAAAAGGAACAAAACGTAGCGGAATGAAGAAGGGATATCGACGAGAGCAGAGAGAAATGTGGAAGGGAAGCCGGAGAAGCGGGAGGAATGTTTTCGTGGAAGTAAGATGAAAGTGCCAGAAAGGAGAATTGAATAACGGAGAAAGGGATGGATTTTATGGCGAAAGGGGGGAATGGGTTCGGTTTTCCATGTTAGGGAGATTGGTTACAAAGGACGAATAAACCACTTCCGGAGCAGGCGAAGTCGGATTTGGTGGTGGATAAACGGGGAGTTAGAGAGACGCACCATTTCGGCTACAATCGATGGTTCATAAACCTTCGACGTGCACCGGAATGCGCTCACTTTGCATCGGTGAATTGGGCTAGGCAAATTATAGGAAGAGGTTTTACGATTGAGGGAAGATTTAGAGAAGAGTCTACAAGAGAGTTCTAAATACCAGGTTAAATAGAAGGGAAATATATGCCTGCCGGAAAATGCAGAGGTCCTGGGTTCGAGTCCAAGTTAATTTGCTATTTTTCGATCCTATTTAGTCTTGTATTCAAACCGAGCGAGCTGATCGTGTGAAAGTGATTTGCTGTTCCTTAATTATGGCATTTTTTAATGTCTATGGAAAATTTAGCAGGACTTAATTTTGTTCTTAATGAGTAGTCCTTTGAGGGTTATGAAATGTTTACTAGGCATATAATTACGTAGCTCAAAACGTTTTGAGATGATATCAGAAACTTAAAATGTCTATATACAAGCACGTACATAAATGAAACCAAATTTAGCTAATCGCTTAACACTGAATGTTTGGTAAGGTGAAACTTCCGCTATTACTTCATGTTTGTTTTAAGCTATTCAAATAAGAGGTGCATTCGTTGATTAATGTTCAAACTATACCCAAAATGCAATAGAAGAATTCGAGAAAGCTAAAAACCATGGTTTTACGATGCTTGATTGTTATTTAAATTGTAAAAGTTTTTTATTGATCGTTTTCTCTCATCAAAGTTTGACCAACGACCAAAGCTTTCATTAGTTCTGAAATTAAAGAGTTGATTTGATAGCTGAAGACGGATGAGCTCTTGAATACCTTTCGATAGCTCCGCGTCCTTCATTCAAGGTCATCCGTATTCGAAGTATTCTGCGCTTACATTTCAAGTGAATGTAGAGCTTGAATTTATACTAGCATAAGATAAATAACCAAAAAGTTCCACCATATTTGTGGCGAAAATTTCAACTTGAATATCATTCTTGAAAATTGAAACTTTTGCAAACGATAAATAATTAATAATTCAGTTTAAAAAAAACTCCGAAATATCCAATATTGGGATGAAAAGACAACTGAAGCCAATTTATTATTTTTACTTATTTTTTCGAAAATATTATCTTAAATGTTTCAGTTTAACTGAACTAAATTGATCTAAAATATACATATATATTCGTGGATAATTTTAATTTATTAGGTGTAGAACGATCTTGCAGGAACAACACTATTAAATGCTAAATAACGAAAAACATTAAAATACGAGTAATTTTTTCAGTAGAATTTTGAATTTAACTTCCTCTATCTCGTACAATCATTCCATAATATAATTCTTTACTTCGTTTCATTTATTTGTTGAGATCTATTTGATATTTCAGGACAATTTTGTAGCTTATACACAACCGAGCGAATTAAAATTCAAATCATTTGCAAATAATCAATCCTGGGATACGTTTCAAAATGCTTACCATCAAATCGAAAGTTGATTTGCATAAAAATGTAATTTTCGCGAGTCAAACCGAACCATTAAAACATTCTTTTGGCTGATATTGAAAAGCGAGAGGTGATATATTGATAGCCAATAAATAATAACCCTCGAGAGAAAAAATGCTTCTTTTCAATATATAGATGGATTAGTTCCGTTTTCAAACGTACAAAATAAGATGGCGTTCTATCGATTCTTAATGCAGATATATTCCGCGAAAGGAGTTGGTGCTTCAAAGGCATTGGTCATTAGGAATGGAAAAGAGAGATGGCTTAAGATGAAGAGACGGTGAAAGGGAATTGGACTCTGAGGATTTGGTTCCATTGAAAAGACGACGACTTTAAGCACCAATCTAATCATTTTACTGGTGGGTCCTCAAAGGAACCGCGGACTTAAAGGGAATTGCTAATGTTGCAAACTTTAATTTATCAGCTGGTAATCCAAACACTTGTCACTTCGTATCCTTTATAGTGGGAGGAAACAAACAATGGATAGGAAAAAGCCATTCGGTAGGAATTCAGGTCAAATAATGAGTTCCTATCGGATATCGTTATTGATTCTGAGGTGTAACTCAATAGGAGTATTTAATGGCCACTTCTTCAAGAATAGCTTCGGCTAATCGCTTCTTCTGCAGAGAATAATAGCTTTCAAGACTACCAAGTTATCGTGTCTGGGAAAAATACTTCATTAGCCGTACGTGAGAGGGAAAATTTTATAAAAATACGTTGTTAAATTATGCAATCATATAGAATGAACTGGATTTTTAGAGGTCTTATTAGGTTCAAAATAAATTTCGTTTTGAGCGATATTAAAAGTAAACTACTGCAACATTTCCAGAAGTTACGCTCTAATCCAACTGGTTTGGAAGCAAAGACATATATATATATATATATATATATATATATATATATATATATATATATATATATATATATATATATATATATATATATATATATATATATATATATATTTATATTTGTTGAGAAATTTATTTATATTTTGTTCTGAAATATATTTAAATAAAAAAGGTTTATATTATATATATTAATTCAAATTATAACTCTATACATTCAGTAATTGTCATTTTAATGTTATGAGACAAATTAAATGATTGTTCTAATATACTTTGAAAAAGATAATTAGTCTTTATTAATAGATAGATAAATTTGTCTATTCATATTTTAGAAATTTAAAACCTAAATTTCAAGTATAAATAAACATTTAAGAAGGATATTTAATATATTTGACTATCACTCATACTTTGTGGCAGAGAACGCCTTAAACGAATGAGAATTTTGCTTACACAACAATACAAGAGATAACGAGAAGTTCGCTAAGAATAGAATAAATATTACTTGCTTTAACTTAATGGAGAGAATATATAATATTAACTATTTAGAAACACTTTTAAAGCAAACTTTTTCCATATAGAGAAAGAAATACACGGATGGATATTCGAGTGAGAACAAAAGCGCTCCAAGGGAAAACTTATATTCAATATCTATTCAAGTGGAACATGAATAGCTCTAGAGATTTGATGGACGTTTTATAGGAAAACACAGGTAGAAGATTGGAATAGTAAAGTCAACATGTAGTTAAAGTCAATACCGCTGAAAGAACGGGAAAAAAACAGCTCCTATTACATGAGTATAATGGAAGTAACGAGATCCTACACCGGGTAGCTCACAACAATTCAATTCGTACTTAAAGTTAAGCTATTTCTCTTATTTATATCCTTTTATATTCAAAACTTTGGTGAAGAAATTCCGTAATTTATGTTTGGCCACTCATTTGATATTAAAGCATGTTTACCGAGTACAAATATTTATTTTATCGCTTTCTTTTCTACACTTTTGAAGCTATTTTTTAAAGAAATATTCTATTATCTATATATATTTGAGATATTGAACAATGTCTTTCGTCATATGAAAAGGAATATGTAATCTTGGTCGATGAAATGAAAGAAAAATTATTGCTTTAGATAACCCTAATAACTCTCTCATAAGGAGATACGTAAGTCAATAAATTATACCATAGTTGCATTCTTATCACAACTAGACGATACTATGTTGAGGGAACTTTTGGAACAATTACATTTAGTAACCTATTATTTCAAAATTATATCGAAATAGAAAATTTAACTATGATGAATATCTCCAAAATATTATATTTATCAATATCAAGTTTAATGACATAAGATATTTATTGACACGGTAATACATTATATTGTTCAACTCGTACTTCATGTATGATTACTCTATTTCTATCGAAAAATAATTGCTCTAAAGCTTCCAAAATCTCTCTTCAAATAATTTACTCAAGAATTATAAAGATCGTATTCAAAATCAAAATTTTAGACTTATAGATTCAACATTCATCTTAAAGCGAGCAGTAGCATGATAGGAAAGATAAACTACACTCAAATGAAGACTGAAAAATTTTAAATAATATTTTCACAATCTGAAGTCGTACTTAAAAATTTAACTCAATGCATCCTCTTTGCGTACTCCTTAAAACAAGTGATTATGATAAAATTCAAAGCAAAAAGAATTCACTATTATTTAGTGTCTTTAATTTAGATAAAATTTTATATCAATCAGAACGAGTAAATTTGAAAATATAATATTTATGATATAGTAATCCTTCCCAAAGTTGGTTAACGAAGACTTGTTCAAACAATTCACTGAGATTAAATTTCTGATATCAAATATAGTAAAAAATAAGAAAAATGGAGCATGAAAGTTCATTCAATATTTCCTATTGCTTAAGTACACTGCTCAGAATAGATGATAATAATACGATCATAATTAAAAATCTTATAGGCACTTACAGATCTTCTATAGCAAGTTTGAAATGTCAAGTCTTGAAAATAAAAATATTCTCAGATATATATTGGAAATGCATTAGAATAAAAAAAAACTTTCTTGGGATAAAAGAAAAATCACGTCTATTTGTCATTAAAACCAATCGCTCCTGAAATAGCCATAATCCAGCGAAATTGACCGTAGATTCTGCGACGTAGGCGGGGATGGAAAACATTTTCTCTCCGGAAAAAGCCTTTCCACGGACACGCATCTCCACACGAGCGCTCTCTTGAAGATGCGGGCATCTGC
This sequence comes from Pantala flavescens, assembly GCA_020796165.1. NCBI lineage: Eukaryota > Metazoa > Arthropoda > Insecta > Odonata > Libellulidae > Pantala > Pantala flavescens. The sequence continues at coordinate 18,460,004 of CM036879.1, read as the reverse complement.
GAGACGACCGGTGGACTTAATGAAGCGAACGAGGGCGCTCCGTTTACCTTCCGAGTAATGGGAACAAAATGGTTTGAGAGAGAGACCTTTTGAGAAGATGGGAGAAATTGAGATGGATTTGCGACCGACGACTGATCGTGAAGATACGTGCGTACGTAGTAGAACGATTCAAAAAAGATAATGCGAAAGCCAAGGGAGTTTTCGTTATTGAAAAAAGGAGACGTAATAAAATACAAAGAATCTTTCTATCGCAAACTTACATTCCTGAATGAAATAAATCCTTGGGAATGCGTGTATTTTTCTCTCTTTTGAAATAACTTAATATTCTATAAGTTAGACGAATGCTTGTGATTGACTGTGGATCGTAATAGTCTACGATGTTTCTACCTCAATAGCTTTCGCTGTGACAGAAGCGACTTTAATTCCTTCCGTTCCCAAATCGATTGGGATGAGAGGGAACCGAATGGAACTCTTTAAAAGTAATGGAGCCCATGCTCAGGGATGAAACTCGACTTTGAGCATTGACCTTTGTGAACCTGTATATGGAGAATCGGAGAGCTCTGGCGATGTGTATACTACAGATAGATGCGTGGGAGGTTGCAAATTTCATTGGAGAGCGATTCGCAACGCCCTGGAGGGGGAAAGAGAATTATATTCGCCGAATTCTGCATTCGATGGGATGAAACAAAGAATTGTACGATGCAATTAATTTCCCACGGCGAATTAATGCGGCGATTTTTTGACGAAAAATTCGGATAATGATGGTGCTGTCCGTGTTGACGTCTTTTGTTGATCTGTCTGGCAAAATAAACTGTCGCAACTGGGAATCCTTGCCTCCAATTATTGTGCAGACAGACGAGAGGATGATTTCGCCGCTCTAAAGTGGAAATGACATTGACGACGGGCGAAGGTACTTGAAAATCAATACGCTTTATGCTACTCTTTGACGAACAGACTTTGTATTTGTTTATTATTTCATTTCTTGCAAAATTATAATATTTCTATTATAAGTACACTGTAATTAGGAAATCAACCTACTTTTTAAAACTTTTATCGATAGTGCATTTAAATAATAATTATCTCGTTAATCAAAAGCACTTGAATACATACAGATAATTCATCAAAATTCAATAGTATACTTCTCGTCTTAGCGTACATTTTACTATTATTTAGTAGATCTCTTTATAGAACTCTTTGAAATAATTTATGATTATTCTTATTAATAGTTTCTCATTTAATTTACATCAAATCTTTCAATGTGCATCCGTTATTTCATCTATTTAATGACCTACTATCTCGATTACATTATTTATGTAATTTCATAAGTCAATATGTTCAGGTGTAAAATTGTGGAAACCCATAATAATAACTTAAGAGACTCAGTAATTTTCTCCTGATTTTTTCTACCTACGAAGTCTCTCAAATTATAGTTTGTTTTATAAAGTTTTAGAACGATCATTCATGATTAATTCAGTAATATAATAAATTTATTAAAGAGGATACATAACGTAACTTTTACTGAATAAAAAAAGGGAATAATTCGCACCGAAACGAATAACTTCAACACTCCCAAATAATATCGCAGATGTCGGGCACGAGAGAGAGATATTCAAGCACCGACTTTGAAAAAAAAATACCACGAGCGGTGAAAGCAGTTATAAAACAAAAGCAGAAACTCTTTTCCGAGTATATCGCGGCACATTTTCAGAAACTAAATCGATATCTCTTCACACCCTTCTCGTCGCCAGATATGAGAGTTATTGGAACGTACCCATATCAGACATCTCATAAAGGATTAAAATCTGAAACATATACGCCATAAGGCCGTATATCTCGAAAGAGACAAAACCCTGGGCGGATTCCACGCATACACGGTCCCATATGTACAAGCGTGTGCACATACGTTCGTCCTCGACCGTACACATGCTTTATTTTCCATTCGTATCCCTGGCAACCGCTGGTACATATGCAAGTGGTAGAAACAACCCAGAATATAAATAAAGGGAGGGAAGCAGAATGTGGTGTGAGGGAGGGAACGATACGAGAGAAAGGGAGATAGCGGCAAAATTGATCAAAGAGGGAGAGGTATGAGCAAAAAGGAAACGTAATATCAAATTTAAATTTTTGGAGAGATGGAATGTGATGAGTGCATTTCTAAATACTCGTGAAACATTTATATTTTTATATTATTCATGAGAATATCGAATTACAAAAGTGTGAGGATTGAAAAAAATACCCAAATCGAGAACCTAAACGGATGAAAAATCGGAGAAACATGGAAAAATATTGAATTATAAAAAATTGAGAATTATAACACGAACTAAATAGTTGCAGGATTAAAGTAAGGTTTACTTAAGTATGAGAAGATTATCCATTCTTTAAAAATATGACGATAATGGTTTTAATAATAATACATCGCTTTATATAGGAAAAAAATGGAGACCAGATCTCATGTATTTACATCCTTACCCTTATTCATTCTTGGTAGAATATATATTTACTATTATATCATAAATAAAGTATTAAAATATAAAAGCTTAAAACAATACAATTATCAATGTTCATATTTCCATTTAAGAGTGACTTAAACATTAATACATTTCATCACCATAAGTAGTTGGATTGTCTACATTTTATATTACGAATTCAGTATATATAGAACACTACGGGCTCATTCCGTATGTTACTAATCGGAATGTTCAAAAATATTGAGATGTCCTAAAATAAGAGATTTCACGTGGAATGGTAGCAACATATAGAGAGCAAAAAAAGAAATTACACGAGATTTGGGCTATAAATCCGATTTGATGACTCTCAAAGGGAAAATAATACAAAATAACAATTTCGACACACGTTTATCAGTGTGAAATGCTGCAATTGAAACCATAATGAGACCTCAATGTTTCCCTGTGATCTCTATGACTTATTTCGTGGGATCAATTTTTTTTAATGATTTTTCATGATCTCTCCATCCATAAAGGGAAATTGAGGGTATATTCTCTTAAAATATGTCGTTTACAGGTGTAATAGCCTTCAAAAACGGCATTCATACGTATTTATATGTAAATTCATACATTCCTTCATTTATTAAAACATGGAGTAAGTTGTAAAAATTGATAGGCATTATGTACAGGTCTTATTTTACTCTCGCTGAACATTTTATTTTTTACAGACGAAAAAATTAATAGAACTCTATCTCATCTCTAACAATAAAACTAGGCATTTTAGCCGAGTTTTATAAAGCTAGTAAGATACACTTGTATTTTCATTCGTGATAATCACTAAGAAAGGAATGTTTGCATGGTTAAAAGATAATTGAAGAAAATGAGTAAAATCTGAATTCTCAGCTCTCATACGAGATTTTAGCCGAAGAAGTTAATTTTTCGTGTATCTACGCTTAATTACATTACATTTTTTTTTACATAAATCTAGTTTTCTTTGATTAATCAGTTTTCTCTTCGTATTAATTTGAATTTAATTTATTTCGTGTTTATATATGATAGTCCAACTCTGGTCTTAGACAGCTACAAAATTAAACTCCCTCTAACCTTCCAGAACGCACAAGTTTGAACCTTAAAATTTCCAGTTTTATATAAATGGAATATTATCATCATTCAGAAAAAATATTAACACAATTACATGCACGTTTTGTAACTGTTATCGTAGTCAAGGGACATCAAAGCACAGCCCTCAGAACAGCATTTACATCAGCTTTTCAACATGAAAGTCAACCGCGAGACAAATAGCTTCCAGGCAATTGATATATACCTCGATCCATTACTGGAAACCTCACCGTAATTGTCCCATGATCGGATGTTTGTGATGGCTTCCAGAACCTAATTACGAGCTTAAAAAAAAACACCACCACTCGGCAAAAAGGGTTTAGATTCACAATTCCACTCTTCACATCTTCACAATTGAAGCTTTCCCTTTCTGTACTTTTGAATTCTTGATTCGATCACTCTCTTCCGATGATCATCACGTATAAGATCCACGCTATTAGCACTAATGACGATTGCATTGGACGATTAACTTCCGCTTGGATTGAACACGATCTCGCTAATGGAAACACACTAAAGAGGACATATATAGATATAGACCACGACAGATCGATGTGGAGGAATCCTCCGTTTCAAAAAGAAGAGAGGATGGAATTAAGAGCGGCAGAGTTGCAGCTAAAAACCTTCTCCTCCTTATATTTATGTACACGTCGCGCGGAGTTACGACTGCACTGTATCTATTCCGTGCAACTGACTGTTTTAATCGCACTGCAGGACTTAGAGTCGCTAATCCCCTAATCTTTCTCCGCCGCATTATCCCTCCGAAAACCCATTTTATGACGGTAATTCCGGGTTAAATAGTTCATATTAACGACGGAACTAATCCGGGAATTATGATGCAACACGAGTTCGTAAATCGTTCGAAACATAAAGAGCCGAATGTGTTCCGAATGGTCCCGACAAATACAGTATTATGAATTATACAATTATTTGAATAATTGCATTTTAAGGTTTAAGCTACGGAACGTAACTAATGATTCTTATGCCCAATACATCATAAAACCTTAGTATTCTAGATAATGGAAGTAATCAAAAGACTTCACCTTATTGTTCGTGCCATGATGTTTGAAATAGAAAAAGCACGACGTTTCCCAATAAAAAGAGAGAAATCATAACCACTTATGAAAACAACATTAACTATTTTCTAGATTTATCAAGGCATCAACTATGGTTGTTATTCTTCTAGGACCAACTAAGATAAATTGTGAGATTGTAGCATATTTGTTTCGAAGTGACGTAGAAGAAGGATATTTCTTTGTCACTTAAACACGAATTACAACAAAAGAAATCTTCTAGTAAATAATAATAATTTCATTAGAACACTTCTAGTCATTTGGAATAAATTCTGCGTTGCTATGAAGTGCTACATTTAAAATCATATGACAATAGAGTAATGATGTATGAACTGATTTAAATAATTCTTTAAGTAAGCAATAATCATGAAAACATCAATCAAATATCTTTCATCATTAAAATTTATAAAGAATTTGTCATAAAATTATCTTTCTTAGCTTTTCCAACGCTCGTGAATCTATCAAAATAGAAATTACGTATTTTGATCTTTACCCTTACGGGGGTATATTACAAGCAAGTTCATCCTGGGGTAAGGTCCAACGATTCCAGAAAAGATAACTTTGTTTCCAGGAACTGGGTCAAATTCTCGCACGATAATAAAATCTTATTTTTATGAAGTAATGGGAATTGTTTGGAGGAAGGTTTTTATTGGCGTTCGCTATCCTTGTTCATAATTCTAAATTTTCCCCTTTGGACGTTTTCCAAATCCGTTTCCTTCAGATAAAAACCCGAAACAAATTATTTCCATTTACTGGTTCGAAAACTTAAACAGTTATGGGGAAAGTGCCAGATTCGGCATTATATGGGTCACACCTCCTTAATAATCATTGACGTTTGTTGTGCTAACTTCCCGTATCGTAGAATATCTTCTTCGTAGAATAAATTTCTTTGAGTTATAGAATGAAGAATAAGTTGAAATTTATAGTCAAAAGGTTTACCATAACATACCTCAGCGCAAAAAGAAAGTATGTTTCCGAGAAAAAACTAACTTGTTAATTATTTTTAGTATTTATTACTAAACTGTTATAAACTACTACATTATGAGTTAGGTTTCATGATTTCTGATTAAATAATTGTTATTGCTCCCGAGATATATACGTAGACTCGACAATGAGACAGCACCGATTAGACTTCATCTGGAAAATTCTCCATTTTGGTTGCTTCTCTAAACAAACGTTGCTAAGCAAACAATCGTACTAACAACTAAACTTTCTCCGAATAAATTCCTCGGCTAAAATACCCTGCAGTTCCAAAAGCCTTAAGGATGTTGAATTTAATGAGATGAAAGGGATTTTCATTTCTATAGGAGTTCATTAACATAAAATACGTAAAATAAACATTTATCAAATGCGGATTTTTACGATTTCACGGCAAAAGAAAAGACCTTTACGGCAAAATGAAAACATTTCTTTCATTTAAAGAATAAGGAGAATATATTACAAATTTATAAAATAAACGATAATTAGTACAGAAAACAATATATAATAATTTCAACAAATTATTAAATTTAAGAATCGTGAGGTAGCTTAAGTAAAATTTATCTTTCTAATTATTGCAATCAGCTTTGTGATACGATGCATCGTGGAATATTTTAAAGCGATCGTAACGTTAATTTTGCAATACGTCCGGGCTAAAAATAACCAAACTGCAACTCTGATTGCGATATCAGGGGGCTGTCCCGAAGGCTATCAATCACAAAGAATCCAAATTGAGCAAAAAGAACACATACGAATATTTTCGGCGATCGAATTGGAAATGGCGTCCGTCAGACAGGCCAATTTAATACAATTTATTTCTCCCATATCAATCGGTGAGGGACTCGACGACTGAGGAATATATATTTAAGCTTCCCTGTATTTATGGCCAATTTCCTAAACCCATAAATTACTTTCTGAGGGATTAAATACGCCCGGTTTATTTATTTTCGTTTCAATCGAATGATCCCAAAATGAACGCGATAAGGATACTAGTTAAGCGTATCTCGTGGTTGCTGGGAGACGAGTTTTGAGTTATGGGTGAAGTTTCAATTTGACTAAGTATCCGATCTAACTCTTCCCCACTCCGCTTTCAGAGGACTGATTATAATGACCATTATAATCGATGATAACACGCCCGACCGATGTTTATGATGATAATTCTCGCCTATGGAAACAATTTCATTTAAAAATAAAAGTCACAGGATATTTATAGGATTGATTTTTGGGTTTAAATTAGCATTTTTAATTTAGAGTATAACTCAGGGAGGTAAGTAAGTCATTTATTGATAAATATTTTTAACAATAGCTCGTTTACAGAATGAGTTCCATTAATATTGATCACCAATACGTTTTTTAAAAACAATTATATGTGTATGATAACTCTAAAATAATATTCGAATGATATTTTATTGAAAGAGGAAATCTCGATCAAAAATTAAAAGCAATCTCTTCAAATGTTAATCCAATACTTCAATACATTCTTATAGAACAACAGTTGTTCAGCTATCAGTACCGAAAATTTGAACAATCAACAAGAGCCTCATGATAGAGCAATAGGCTGATTTAAAAAAAACTAGAATTTAGGAACAAAATTCATCATAAACTCAGAACTATATGTCGAGTTCCATAACTCTTTACCATGACGTAATTAACTTTCTTCATTTTTTCTTTTTTTCTTGTTACTTGATAGTTTAAAATTTAAATAGAAACCTTCTATTACTACCAAGAACAAAGGTAGTAGCAAGTTTCATCAATTCAATCATAAAATACAAATGAACTTAATTCATTTGGCACATTCTATCTACGAATACATAGTACAATCTACGCTCTAACTCCAAAACTATCCATTATTTACCTTCAGAAACAATCATCTCTGCATTCCTTTCTTTTCAGAGAAAATTTCAAACCGATTGAATGCTTAATAAACCCGGTTTTTTATCCTTCACAATCGTGGAGCAAAATCAAAAAAATCCCCTACCGAAGATTAAATGTGAATTTTATATTTTTCCAAAAATTTAATCAAAGTATACTCCATCCGATTGCTACTCGTTAATCAAAACTAAACAACGATCGCCTTTTGAGGCACCGCAGTTCCCATAAACCAACGTTCCTTCCCCGTTGCTCATCTCTTATATACCATCCGGAGTGTTGTCTCACAATACCCTATTCTCTGGGATAAAAACCCCACACTCTGGAGACCCCATCCTTTTCACCCTTCCGCGTGACACACTTCCCTTCCCTCAATCCAGGCCTTCCTTTCATGCCCCATTCTCCATCCTCTTTTGTGTGGCACCCTCTGCCTAAACCCTGTTCATACATCACGCGTCCCTACCTCCGTGGCCACTCCCTCGAAAACTTCACGCAATGCTATCCCTTTCGCGATCATCTGTCGCGCCTTTTCGTTAGCCGCTTTGCTGCTCGCAAACGCTCTACTTCTGTGCCTATCTGTACCCTTTTTGCAGTATATGATTACAACTCTTTATTCGCTATCTCATATACACTATCATCAACTTTAACGAGTCATATTTCCTGATAATCATAGTGCAGTAAGTATAGAATAGAGGGTAGCTTGTCTATCTAGGAATAGGGTATTATTCCACAATTAGCATCCGATAGTTTCTAAGGCCATCATAACTAAAAAATTTAGTGCAACCATCCTTTAGATAAAGAAAAAGTTCTATTAATTCCAGAATTACTTCTAATATCTCCTTCTGAGATAGTTAATGATCTTTGAGAAATATCCTCATCAAAAATTTATTCTAATGCTTAAAGCTTAATTAATTATCAGTAGTTGAACCTTATTTAATGGGGTAAGGGACGATACATTCCAACGATTTATCTTACACAAAGTGCAGTAAACTGTTCCTCACAAGGGATTAAAATGCTCCTAATTCCGTTGAGAGACGTCAAGATAGTTTGTGCAACAACAGAGTTAAGGATATAGTCAAACTTCTAAAACAGGACCGGTTCTCGCGGGAATTCAAAGTCTTCGAAGTTAGATTTTCAATATTTGATTCAAGTTTCGTACAAAAAATTTCACAATTGGATATAGTTGTGCAATATATTATCAAAAAACTTATCTTTGCAATGTACTTCTGCACGATTTACAAGTCAAAGAGGAATAAGCAATCCAAAGAGATAGTATCGAATAAAAAAAATAAACTATTAACGAAATTTTGAGTTTTCAATTAGTTTCTTAGTAAAATTAATATCATTCAGAGTTTCTCCTTGCGAATAAGTAACAAAGTAAGTTCAAGAAAGGGTTGCTTATGGAACAATATTAAATATGAAAGTTATTCTTTCTTTATGAAACTATTCTTTGTTAAATTGTAAACAATTCCGTAATTACCGAAATTTTACGATTGTTAGGAAATATTATTGAGAGATAGAGTCCTCCAAACAAAAAGTTGCATCTATTTATCCATTCGTAAATAACGAGATAAGCTAATTTACTCATGAATTTAAATAAACGCTTCCTAATACGTATATGTCCTGAACAATCTCACGATTGAAAATGACCTTTGAATTACCAATTATCTTCAAATTTTAATTCCTTGATTAAATTAAATTTCTAATTAACTGAATTCAAACAAAGCCATCATATGATACTATTTCGCCTAATAAAGACTTATGTATGTATGCACCCTAGATACTAAAACATCACAAACTGGACCTCGTAGAATTTCAACGTAATATCCGTTACACAGGTGTCCCACCTCAAAAGTGACTCTCACGGGTCATCCTTCAAGAATTAACGGTGAGAAACAGAACAAAGAAATGCAGAGCCTCGCACGTTGGGGCGTAGGTAGGTTTGGTCAAGAGAAGACAGAGGCACCGGACGACTGTGATGAGACGAGGGACGGATCGAAAGACAAAGAGAGGAACATTTTAGAAGAGAAAAGTGGAATGTGTCACCAGGAGCTTTCCGAGTAAAGGGACTCTCGGTCGACTTATTCCCGTGAGAGATGTGTCGGTGTTTAAGTATTCAACCGCTCTGGAAGTAGAGCTGTGAAATCATCCCTTCCCCGAAACCTTAATCCTTTTGATAGCAGCTGTACTCGGGAACGCCGTGTCTTATTAGCCCTGGGGGCATTTGGCACGGTGCTCACTTCCGTCTTACCAGCGAATCCTTGTATCGTCTCCAAAAGAGCAACGAAATAGAATTAGGTCTACGGCGCAATGAGACCACGTCGAAGATAAAGGAAGTCTGTGTGCGATTCTTGCTCCCTTTTCCTTCCTCTCTTTGTGAACGTTCACGACCGTGTGTACTAATCCGCTTGGGCGTTTACGGCTCCTCCGTGCGGTACGGCTCCCTCAGTCGATTCGGGCACTAATTGAGTGTTACGTTTAAGCATGAGATATATATGAGGCTAGGTGCTGGATTATGGGGATGGTAGGAATAGGTTAAGACGAGATGCAACCAAGAATTCTTGTTAGCTTTCTAAGAAGACGTGAGAAAGGTTCATGAACCTCACGGAAAGTGACTTATCAAGTGAAACGTCTTCTGGTATTCTAATAAAATGAATGAATTTGGGTTTTAACGAGAAGAATATACAAATATATGTAGTTATATTGAAAGAGAGAGAGTTTTTAGAAACTAAATATAGTATTTTGGCTCCAATGTCATTGTATTCTTCAGATATTTTCGTAAATTTAGTCGATAGATAAATAAATAATTTTTAGACTGTAACATGGTTTTTAACTATTTGCAGAAAAACTGATTATAATAATAATGATATAAAAATAATAATGATATACGATTTAGACGGATTCACCTACCGATTATTTTTAAAGATTATTAATCATCTCTGATCATGACTTACATTAGGCCTGCATCGATGGCCGGGTGTTTAGCGCACTAGCAAATCAAACTAGAAGTACCAGGCTCGATTCCCGACGAATCGGGTTTTTCCTATCTAAGATTGGATGTATTTTTAGGTATTAAATAGAAGGCGTATTACTATTATTATCATTATATTAATTTATAAATCGTTTGACAACATCGTAAGATAGATGGATTTTTGAAAGAATAAAAGAATCTTTTTCTCTCACGTGGTGTGATGTAATGCACATTAGAATAAGAGTAAAATATACATACATACTTGAATGAAACGTCAATCTTTTTAAAAAATTCTACATCCAACAAAAAAGGAATCCTTTAATTGAATCAGTCTTAAATTAGTGGTCCCATCACTCCATATCCAAAATGTATGCTGTTCCCTCTTGTTGAAACCTCCCTCTGCCAATACACTCTCGAAATTACGACAAATTTTCGGGCGAGTGAGCGATTAAGTTCGGTTAAATGTGCCGAATTACTTCGAAGGGGACTCAATTCGGGGGAGAGAGAGTTCGAGGCTTACACATGACGCGTTCAAATGAGCAAAACTTGGCAAATTCCCTTGCGGAAGACTCCGATTCGCTCCCTATAAGCGCTACTTAATTAATATTCGTGATTAAACAGGAGGATAAGAGGAACTCCGTCGCTAATCTTTACTTTGCAGCCTCTTTCTTCTTCCTTAGATCCTCATCGTCCCTGAATTATGAGCTGGGTACACCCACTTATATTTGTCTTCCTCCGAGCCTTTTTATACACGGAGTTAATCGTACCCTCAGTGAACACCCACACGACTCTTCTTATGGAGGAAGGAATGTGTACAACGCTAACTAACGGAGAATAGTTTACATTTAAAATATCAATCATGACAACGTTACGTGTATGGAATTCCAAGTACACAATCCTGTCTCTTTTCGATATTAGGTCCCTTTTTATATCTCAATAATTGATAACTCATCATCATAAAAAATTGTTATGAATATTGCTGTTGAAGCGGGATAGTGATGGCAAGTGGGAGACCTGAGTTCGAGTCCCTGTCATGACTCAATTTTCACTTCTGTTTAACATTTGTAAAATCGCACGCTTTAACAAGAAGAGTTATGAAAACTATCCTCCTTTTATCAAATGAGTATTAACTAAGCATTTCAGAGATATTATAACTATTTACAAAGGATAACGAAGACGATAAATCAAATCTCCCTTCAATAAAATGCATATTTGCTTCCCTAACGAGAACACTGAGAAAATATTTTACGTGATCGATAAATATTTATTTTGAAAACATTGAAAAATTTAATACAACAGAGAACCTTTGAAGAATTTAATCTATTTCTTAAAAATTCCATCAAGAAAAATTAATATTGAGATGCCACTCTATGTAATTTTATGAGACGAATTACCAAGGGACTAGATGAAAGCACCTTGGTGAAATAAATGGATAATAATTACCTTCCTTTCATAGTTAAAATTGAGTAAACTAGCAGGAGATACCTTTAAGATCACATTACATGCGCCTCGTTGCTATCTAAGAGCACCTATCTTTCATTCCATCGTTCTACAATGGTTTAACCTTGGCTCAGTCTATCATACCGTCATAAAGAGCCGTTCCGTTTGTTTGATGTAATTCCTCAGGTATATTTACACGCCATCTTCGACCTTCGTCAACTTCCCGCCTCTTTTGACGTACGCATATCCAAAATAACCCTCTCTCTGAATGCTGCGCTTTTGTGCATATTTGCCCTTTTCCTCTCCCCTCCCAGGTCTTACTGTTGACCTACTTCTGGGCATAAAGGTTTATATAGTCTTGCAATAACAGGTGGATATACGCCGAGTCTGTCCTTAATAATTTCCTTCTAAAACATAAGGCTCGGATGAGAGGCATTCAAAACCGTAAGTACGGAAGGTTTAGCCGGTTTGGGAGGAATGGGTGAGGTTTTGCAACTCGTGAATGGAACAGACATTTTTCATGCTTCAAGTACGCGAAACATTTACGTACAGAGCGCGTTTAACATGCAAAGGTTGAAAGAATACGGAAGAACATAAGCTGAGGTCTTAGGATAGAAAATGATAGCCTTTATTCATCTCCATGTTTTTCCTGAGCTTCTACTTAAAGTATTTTAATCTTTAAAAGTGACTTTATTTCGCGATTTTATTTTTACATACTTTACGTAATTTTCCAGTTCATAAAATACACGATTTGAGTCATTAATAAGCATAAATCTGTGTTTAAACGTTTGGAACGTTCAACATGAATCCTTTAATAATATTTAAATAGCCACAAACGCCGAATAATTTTCAAAATAAACGTTTATGCGTCATACATGAGCGCTTTGAAGGTATTTATTCAGAAATCCTACCGGTTCGGCTCTAAAATTAGAGGCCTTTAGCAAGGGAATGACACATGAGAGAACTGGAAACTTTTAATGAGTATGCAACCACAGTGTTGCACAAGCATACCGGGTTGCGTAGAAAACGCGAACTTCTCTGCGATAATGAGTAAAGGAAAAGGTTTCCATTTGCTTCCTTTGATGAAATGTTTAGAAAACGGGCAGATGTTAATTTAGGCTCTAAATAGAACATGCTTTGATGAATTTTATGAATTCAACGGTACTTAAACGTTCCTCTAAGGCTAAGATGAAGCAAATGAGATGTGAAATGCAGCTACAGGTTTCTCGTTTTATCTATTACAAATCCTAAGAAATCACCGAGCGTTACATTTAGATTTAAATTTAACGAACTTAAAACCCTCTTCTTACGTAATGGATATTTATTTAACTTAAAGAAGGACGTTAACTTCACTCGAAAATTCTAAGAGAATATTTTCACTTACATTCATATGAAACTTTTTATAAAGATTAGAATGTCCTTCCACGAAGTTAGGCCGAATACGATAGAATTTAAAATATTTTTTTCCAACATTTGACACCAAATTCGTAGTTAACCAAAGAAAATACAAACTTATTGTGACGTTTCTCAATATCCTACCTATTCTTAAATCCTAATAGTAAATCCAAATTACGAACCAAATAGTTGCATAAATATAGAGGATGAAACTATAACCTAGCAGATAAAAATTGCATTCGTTTAGGTTATGGTGAATCAACATCAATGAGGATGATCCAGGTAGAATGGGATGATATTAGGAAAATGTTCCAGGTGTTAAAAGTGTGGTTACAGGGTTCCAGGTGCGTGCTACCAAAGCAAACCTCCGCCTATCACGTTTAGTTTTTGTTCCCGCAACTCGCACCTGATGCTCAAAAATCTTCACACTGAAGCCATATTCGCACTCCTCGTAAAAGAGAGAGAGACTAGCAAAACATACATAATCCTCGAAATGGGATTAATTTTTTGCCGAGAAGCATGTGTGCGAGTGGAGAGTGGAAATACGGCAAAGGGAAACCGAATTCTGAATGAATACGCGAGAGAATTTTCCTTTGATTCTTTACTCACTTATTATTGAATTCGTGTGATATCACTCGATTTCTCTGAAAGGAAAGCTGGTAGTGCACTGAACCAGATTTGGATAAAAGTCAAGGGAAAAATAATGACTTCGTGGGAACGCAGTTCTTTGATGTATTTTCGACGAATCGAATTTCGCTGCTAATCGATTGAAGCTTTTATTTCTTGTTGATTTGACTATTCGGCTGTGGAAAATCTTGCTGATGAGAGTATTGAATAAAAAAAGAATGCCGAATTTGAATGGGAAATAGCATTCGAGAGAAAAAAAATTCCTCCGAGTTAATTTAAAACATGAAAATTATTTTATTTAGATCAAATGAATCATAAGGGCCAATACGTCCATAACTAAAAGGAATGTGACCTCATGAGGAATTTCAAACGAAAATTTAATCCGGCCTCTAACGAGGTAATTCGTTAAGTTTTGATTTACTATTGGGTGAATTTCAATATAGAGCGAGCTAAAATACACCCATTTTTGCCTCCGATTTTAGTATGACCAATAAATACCACAGAGCGTCATTTCTCATTATGAAATCACCAAAACATATTTTTACTTGTATATAAACCTCATTAATCAACACTCAATATAATTAAACGTGATCTCAATAAATACGTATTTCACACAAAAATAATTAGTATTTTTAAAATAATAAATAAAGGATAGCATAGGTTATAAAGGATAGATAAGTAAAGTAATTGAAAGATAAGTAATCTTTATAGTATTAAGAGCTGTATAAAGAACGACTTTAAGTATTTGCTAGGTTATTATCGACACAAGGATTAACGTTAAAAATTTGTGATATAAAAGAATGAACTTAATTGAATACAAGTATCAATTACTCAATTTTAAAATGTAAGGAATCAGATACTGAATAAATAATTAAAATACGCTTTAAGCAAGGATTTTATCGATATATTTTCCATATGAATTAAATGGGTAGTTATAAATTGGTATGAGAATCATAGTTTAATAGAATAACCGATCTACGAGGAACGAAATGCGAAAAATTCTACACATATAGACGATCGTGCCTAGCGAACACTATCACCACACATCTAAAAAAACACGAGAGAAAACGATCGTGATGCGATCAAGCGAGTAATCGCAAAATGCACGACGTAATCCCATATCCCTCCGGGTTTCCTAAAGCCTTCCAAACGACCCGCAAATCACTCTCTCATATAAGATTAAAACACTCCCCGCCATTGTTCCTCGGGGAAGGAAACTGAAAACTTACGCAGATGAGGGCCCCAATCTCTAAACGCGAACTCTGGGGCATAGATTTTCCCTCGCTCCTTTAAGACATTGCCGTATAGTAACCGTTTTCGGGGGAATCCGGGTCATTTCATTCTCCACCTCACCCATTTCCGTTAAACATGTATAATACGAGTTCGAGGATACCCTCTACTGAGTCCTATTCCATTCCAGAATCGTACTATACTCTGGCTCGTTATATTTGAAGGGTGTCAAATAGCATAGGTGTTTGGTAGTCGCGTCTTCGTTACCGATCAAAACAGCGCTGACGTCAATCGAGTGCGCAGATCCCTAAAAGGAATTTATCGTCCTTGGTAACCGGTCTAATTAACACAGTCTGCGATGCTCCCGCTCCAGGTGGTTTTTCAATTCCGGTGGAGTCAATCTCGACAAAAACTTCTCAGTCGTTCCTTGTTTCGGTCCCCGGAATAATTTACTAGCGGTTTAAGATTTGGAGTGGGATTTGAGTCTCCCTCGAGCAATCCTTTTATGGATTTCATCCGCGGCAGTTAACCCCACAGCGTTGCCATGGTAAATCGTGACGCTTAGAGAAGGGAGAGTTTTTGCTCGTTCTTCGCTAGCTTTAATTTAGAGTGATTAAGAGTGTGTTTAAGACATCAAAATGTAAGTATAGAAACAATTTATGCTGATATGAACTTCTTAAAATTTCTATCAATACAGATATATAAATCGTATTTTCAGAGAATGTTTCTCGTTAATAAATCAAAAGTTTATCGTTAACGCTTTTTGTAATTAACTATGCTACTACACCACGATGAATCAACCCAATTCTTGAAGTTTACGATAAAAATTTATAGAAAAGAAAATTCACAACTCATATCCTATTTTTCTGAATGAATACTTTAAGGAAGTTTTTAAATTGATATGAAAGTTAAAGATTATTCTGTATAAATATAAGAATTGTACACCTCACCATGTAAAGAAATATGAACACGTTTCAGAATAGTATTGGATAGTTGCTCATAGATAATCGTTGCCATAACTACATACAAGTTTTATATTTGATAGTCATTAAAATACAGAATAAATATAAGTTAATTGAAACAGAAAGATTTATGGGAGAAGGAAATTGTCCTCTTAGTCAGAGTAGGTTAAGTCTTACTTTCGATAGTAAAACCTTAACAGCGATATTTTATTTTTTATATAACATTGGTTTAATATAGACCAAAAAACGTCTATCATCTTTCCCTGGAAGAAGTTATTTTATGTACATTGCGTCCGTATGATACTGATAATGTAATATAAAGTAATAATAGTATATTAAAAAACAAAATGTAAAGGTAACAATGTAGACGCCTGGAACATATGCAACACAACATTCAAAAGTGTATTGCGCGTCATCAACCTCAAGGATACTTCTGAGCAAAATTTAAATGCTGTAATAACATTATTCGAACGAAAGAATTAAGTTAATATTGAAGAATGGATGGAATTGTTACAAATCTCTTCTCTTATTTAAAGAGTTAAGAACCGACTGAAGCAAATGACTTGACTATTTTTCCCTGTCCATTCTCGAGCTGTTTCGACCGAAACAATAGGATCAAAGAATATTAGAAGATTTTGCTATTTCCGTTACTTAAAGCGTAATAGAAAGCATCTTATAGTTCAGAATGATTCACTGAGTGGATTTTATAGTTCAGATAATGTTATAGATTATTAATTGCAAAAATATTTCTAATTTAATTTAGTTAATTATATTAAAAACTGTAAAAGTAAAGGGAATGAGTCGTTATTGGATCGAACTCGTCTGCTTTCAAAATGAAATACATGTAAACCATAACATCAATATATTCACGGTAAATATTTTAACATTAAAGATTTATGCTATTAATGTTGAATATTTTGAGCCTTGTCCTCATTCGAATCGATATCATTTATTCCGATTTAATTTGTTGAGGACTTCCTTAAGCAGGAATTTAAGAATACAATGCACATTTAACTATCTTTCATCAGGATTGTATTTATAATACTCTATACCTCTAGGAATTCCTATAACTATAATATTGTATCAATTATTACGATGGAATATGATGTATTCATTGGGGCATAAAAAATGAAATCACTCGTTCCAGTTCGGAAATCGACAAGACCTACGAGAAACAAATACTCTTAAAAAAATCGAAGCCATCAAATAAAGAAATCTCCATCGCGCGTACGGAGAAAAGAGCTCGCTGCGAGAGAAATGATGTTTCAAAATCTTATTGAGTTCACAACCGGAATCCTCCGCTTCCTCCACATTCCGCGTTCGAGTGTAGAATTCTCTCCGAGAGAGCGATTGTGTTACTAGAACTCCGGCACGTTGTTGAAACAGACGTAACACACACACACTCTTAAAAAAAATTCGACCGGTATCAGAAAAAGAGAAGCGATAAATGCACGATCCGTAGTTGGAGGGGTGTGGGTATATATATAGTGGCACACATTTTATTATTCTTTTATTTTCGCGCCCGAAAAAACCCGCAGAGCATTTTGTCAAACAGATCAAAATATGAGTAGCGGAGCCATACTAAAAAACCCGGTGGTGCGTCCCCCGTGACTAACTGATTGGAAAGAACTGCTTGTACGTGTTGGGCGGACGGGAGAGGGCCGAAGAATACGTAATAGGACATAGAAGAAGGATGGTCGAACGGACTGTTGGAGGATGATGGAGGAGGAAATGGGAGGTAGTAAGAGAGAGAGGATGTTATAAAAAAGAGTTATGAGCCGCGATGAAATCGGTCATTGGAGGGAAGGTGGTAGTGAAGCGCGAGGGAAGAAGTGGTAAATCTGAGGGTGATGACTACAAAGGGATATGGAGAAAGAACTAGTCATAAAAATAGATTTGGATTGAATTGAAATCACCCACTCAATTCTCGCGAATATATATCGACACCTCGTCCGTAAATCTCTCTTGAGATTAACATATTGCGTGACCGATTTTGTAGTATGATAAAATAGAGACAAAACTTCCATATCACCAAGAATATTCGTTTACTCCATTCCTTAGCCTTATTTCCTTACAGCCGAAACAATTGAGCTGATGACAGTGTTATAATTGACTTATACCATCTGCTAGTGATACACTAACCTTTTGACTATATTAATGAATGACATTATTTTCAGATGAGTCGCTTCAAAAATTATTTAATAATAACAATTTGCACAAGCACATTTCCAGACTATTTGGTAGAACTTAATGAAAATCCTAAGAAAGAACTTAAAAATATATTATGAATAAAATTTTGGAATGTATGTGTTTCTTTATCTCACAGTCTATCATCAAAATTCAATAACTTTTTTTTTACCAGTAAGGTACTTCTTAGTCTTTTAACTATAAGTAAAAGATGTTTCCTATCGTCTTGTTACATTCCTCATTCGAGGATAACCATGGTAGAAACCCTTGATGATCATACTTTCTATTTCCTTCAATAAAAATATTTCTGCCATTTTACAATATAGATTTAAACAAAAACATTAGATGTAGTCAAGTCAAGTATGATTGTTATTTATAAAAATACCATTCCGAAACGTGGAAACCTATAAACAAACGCTCCGTTTGATTATAGGTTTTAAATAACGATTTAATATACTAAGAGTCACACACACAAATATATAGAAAATACTGCAATTGCTGGTTCAAATTAAGGATTGATTGATGAGGGCTGATCGAGAACAAAAACAAAGGACACGTCCACAAAAAAAAATCCCTAGAGACATTCCTCTCGAGCTATTCCTCCAGTTTCGCTTATCCATTTACGGACTCCGCAACGACACTTACGAAAGCAACAATTGGAGAGGAGAGCAAATAGCGATGTGAATTTTGATAGCGAACGTTCACCGTCATCGCGTATTTGTCGAACTTTAGTCGACCTTCGCGTGGAAGCCACCTGCCGCCGTCGAAAACGCTGCCACCATTGGTTACGGGAGCAGCGAATATTAATGGAGAGGTATTCCCAGGCGTGGAGTGATGGTGCTACGTAAACACCCATAAACACAGATAGTTGGAAAAGCTCACAAACAAATTGCGCGTTCATACTTAATTAGATAATTTCATCCAGGGTGACAACACGGCTCCTGTCGCGTTCTGGATCCGATGGTCTAATTAATTATGTAACGCCGACACAAAAGCCGGGCCTCGGGATTGGTTTTAATGGGGAAAAGAAGGACGAAGAGGAAATGAATGCGCGAAATGACGTCGCTTTCAGCCCTAATAAAGAACACAATGACGAGAAACAAGGCGCTTTTATAAATACACTCCCTTTTGTGATGGATAAATTATCCAAAAGCGATATTCCAATTTGGCTCTGGTGGAATCGAATTGAAAATCCATGACGTTAATGATGTATAATTTGAGAATAGTGCGTCTGAATGACCCCATTCAACGCTCCGTTTGCACAGAGGTATTCTGATGCATAAAAGATTCCATACCTGAATGGATTCCAAGGTAAACTTAAGATTTAAAAATTAACCTGTTTTCGGTTGCATCTTTTATGGCTCTATTGAAAGAGTGGAGTTTTATGAAGTGAAGAGGTGGAATAATAACGCTATCATCACAAAAATGATCAGGATACTGTTTAATATAAAATGAATGAAGTCTTCAGGCAAAAATCACAATGAAAGTGTTCTTTCTTAAATCTCTATGGAGAATTAATCTAACAAAACATACTGAAAATGAAACATCATGTTTACAATATTAACTTATAATTTAGTCAAGTTAATCACGAGGCAAAATATAACTGTATATTAAGAAAACAGAATGCAAAATTGGTATGCAATTCATTTATGTTGAAATCCATCCTAAAAAGTTCAATAACCTAAATCTGAATTAAGAGTTCTGTTACCGAAATAAATATATATTTTAATCATATGCGAGTCTTTATACAAATAATTTTATTAAATATTGATGAAATTTCATTTCGAAGATATTGAGTGGCTACCTGTGACCTAACGATTTATATGAACGAGACTAATTATTCCTGCAATAATTGTAGTCTCTGGTGCAATCCTGCTGTAAAGCAGAATTTATTAATCCATATAACAAATTTATATAGTAATTATAGAGATATAATTATCAACTGAACCAAACAACCCTAACATACGATAGAATAAGTATACCTATAGAGTTTCGTAACCAAGTACGTAGGTAACCTAAGTACGTATATAACAAATATTTGGATACAGTAATCAAGTATCTTTAATGTCCTCTGCTCGTAATTGAATGTTTTTTCATAAAAATACTTATAAATATCAAAATTAGCCTAAAATAGAGTGTTTTTTATACATTATAAGACTTAAAAATATACGTTTAAGAAGCGAAAAACATTTCATAGCATCATTGCGTTATATTCTTACTTTACGGATCATTTCTTCCGCAATTTTAATCCAAAATACCCTCCCGTTCACAACTACTCTTCTTAACAGTTAAGCTGGAATTCTGATCTCGGTACGTGCTCGTTTTAGGATGTTCGCGGATAAAGGGACGCCTCTTTCGCTCAGCCTACGCATCTCTCGAGAGACTGTGACACGAGTAGACGTGCGGTCTCCCCCCCTCTCCACTTCATCTACTCTTCATAATCCACGCGTCACTGTGGCACGCTCTCCATCAGCCGTTGGAGGCCGATGACTCTTCCTACGGACGTAGAGACGTGACCATCCTCTTCCCCTCTCTCTTTCCCACGCTTTTATATCTGCGTGAGAGGAAGGATTTCAAAGCGTTCGATCCTTCCTTAGAAAGCTTTCGCTAATGACAAACCCGAGTACATTGAGCAAATTGCAACCAAGGGTCGTATACTACTACGTAGATGGAAAGAGGAAACGTTGAAGAACCTTTGTGCAAACGTCCTCTAGCATTTGCTGGAGCATCCTGTTTCGGAAGCAATTAACGAAGCGAGAGTCTTGTGAATGAGGTTAATAAACCCGTTTATTTAAGAGTTATTACGATGGGTTTTTGGGTTTGATGGATATTTAGGCATAAAGGAAATCTTTAACCTTCCTGTTCGCTGTCGCGAATCGAGTTGATCGGTATAAAGATGAAGAGGCGATGTTTTAGTGGTGATGTAACGTTAGGAATGAGTCGAATGCGGAAGTATAATAAATGAGTATATCGGTAAAAACAACAAAGGTCAACGTATTAGAGCAAAACTAACAAATATTTAAAATTATATTAAAGGTAGATAATTACAGAGATGGGATGTGAAAACTTATGCTACATATTTTTAATTTCTGTACCTAGTAATCACGTTTTCACGTATTCAAGAATTGATTTATGCTCAGCATTTCCTCTTTACCAAACGGTATTTAATTTGAGAATGTTGAAATAAGATCCTCTTTTTACGTCACGATTTTCTAAAATTTTAATTACATCAAAGCGAATATAGCTTTCATATAATTATTTTTTTATCTTTAAGTAATATTTTCTGGTCTCTGATAATCAGAAAAAAAATAAAATCATGTAACTTGGTTATTCTCTTTATACGATCCTGAATTAAGTATCATGCGAGATATATACTTTTTAAATTTAACTTTGGTAAAACAATAGTGAGTTTGAATTACGAAAGTAAGACATTCTCTGAAAATTTTACTTGAATGGATAGGTAATTCAATCCTATATATAATTGCAAACCTAAGAAATAAAGCTCTTCTCGACCTATTGGGAAAGTGAATAAAGGGTACATTCGTATTTAAATGTTTGAATTACAGTAAGAACTATTATTATCAATACGATGCTTATACATATAAAAGCCTGATTAAATGGATTTCCACAACCATTATATTCCTAGGACACAATAGAATCATTTAATTAAATTACATAGCGAGGCCCTTATTCACCTCTTTAAAATAATATCACTCGCGACATTTCCTCAATTAAACCGACACCTGAAACTCACGTCGTCCAGTCACCGTTTAATCTCCCTGGCCTTCCGCGTTATGATTAAACTCCCTCGTCTTACAAAATAAAGCCAAGGAAAGGAACGACGGCGCGACTTCCGGAGCGAAAATCAATGACCGGGTGTCAATATAATAAATTTTCTAATTGAGGTCATCGATCGGCGTGTTTTGTTTCCCGAGGCACTCGCTCGTGTCAACGCTGCGATGTCCGGACTGCTCGATCGTGCGCCTCTTTGGAAACGAACATGCCATCGCTCGGGAACTTCGCAACTCGGCCTTCCAATTTCATTCGTTTCTTTGCGAGACGTCCCATTTAAGGAGCTTAACTTGGAGCGATGCAATTAGCGTGTTACTTTCCAACTTCATACGTGACTCCTCGATCTAGCTCAACATCAATATTTTCCTCGTAATATAAAATTAGTATTTTCTCGTAAAATAAAATTCGGACGTTTTTTAAATTCGGTTCCACCTACTATAATTTACATATTTGGAAAACTCACACATACAAATAATAAAAAAAGGGATGAATTTTAAACAAAGAACTTTAACTAATAGTACCTCACCTTTATGCACGTTCAATCGCTTCCATCAGTTCGAAAGAAACTTATCTTTCTTTACCTATCTAACTTTAAAATAAATTATCCTGTAAACATATATTTCATTCCAGTTTTTCTTTTTACAATTAAAAAGAAAATCATCCACGCAAGAGAAGATTTTTCTCATCGAAACCTTTAGAATATTTCAGAATCCTTTACTTATCCTATAGGAATAGTAAATATCATAAAACTTTAAATGATAAGTTTAATTATTTATGTCTATCTAATTGACTTAAAATGATGGGATCAGTAAAACTTACCAAAATCGATGCTAAATGAAACCAGATCGTAGAAATCTTCTAAAGTAACGATTTCAGAACAAATGAGATGAACGATTCTCCAATCTACTCCGACTTGATGAGAAGCGGCCCTATCTGAAAGGAAAGATATGAATGTCTAGTCAATCATATTATATGTATTTAACATTTACGTAAATATAAACATTGAAATATATGTTTAAAATTTTAAAATACAGTATTTTCATATTATTTTGGAGAGAAAAAAATGAAACATTTCTTTTCTGAAGTAAGGGAAAGAATTTACTTGTATTTTCTTATATTTATATATATATATATATATATTCCTATATGTACACGCATTTGTAGGTGAGATTCATATGTGTAACAAGATGTAAAAACAGATATATCACAAAGCATTATCAACAATTTTCTATAATTATTAGAAGCTATTCTTTACCCTTCTTCAACTTACGGAACCAACTATGTTTTGAAAGAACGATTAATCCCACAATCAAATATTCCCTTTCACTCTAACTCACCTACAATCGTATTATTACTGTCTTTTAATGTATAATGTATAAGACGTATACTTCAGGACAATTTCAACTATTGGTGTGATAACCCAAAAGGAACCAGTCAATTCTTCTGCGAATCTTTTCTCAAATTGGAATAGAATCACCCTTCAACAAGAGATTGTCAATTCAGAGCGCTAAAAAATCAAAATAAAGATCTAGGATCGCGTCCCTATTATATGTGATTTCCCCCATTCTAAGACGTATAAAAAGGAGAATGCGTTCGGGATCTTTATTCCTTCCTTCGAAGACATTTTGAGAGATTCCGGTGCATGTGAAAGGAAGACTGGAAAATTGACTCGAATTGAAGGGGACGACTCAATAGCGAATGCTCTAGGACACGAGAAGGGATATCGAGAAAAGTTGCCGTGTATTTTTCTCTGTCTGGGGAGAAAGGAAAAAAACAACAGGAAATGAAGAGAAAGTTGGGAAGCGCAGCGATTGGCAGATGAAGAGCTTACGTAAGAAAGGGGGGACCTCGAGGCAGCGTTAATTTCGATAGTGGAATTAGAGGATCTGTTAGAGAAACGAGACAACGGTTCGTATTGAGAGGAAAAACAGGGGAGAGGAGGAGGCGTAGAGTTTTATGTTAGCAACGTCTTTGTTTAGGGTGAGGTTGGGACTGTAAATTCTGTCTCAGTAAAGCCCGAACTTGAAATGGTTGAAAATTATGCAAGAACTACTCCTCCAACGGATTTTAAGGTGAGTGGAATTTCACTTTAGTGGAATGAGACGATAATATGCAGGATACTGTTAGACTACTGATTTAGCAAACTTGAGACGAGCATCCAAATAGAAAATTATTGATAATGAAGGGATTGTTGATAAATCAAAGGTGAACCTAAAATTGTCATTCATAGAATATATTAATGAATGGCAAATAACTTTTTTTAAATACGCATCATCAACCTTAGAAGAATATAAGAACATTATTATATCACTTTTTCTAAATTTGAATCATATGATACGTAAAATCACACTTTATCAACGATGGAAGTCAAAGTTAACAACCTATAACTGATTGAATTATTATCGTATATTATATAAACACTAAAGAAAAGATAATCCACATTGTATCAAAGGCTTGATAATCGAAAATAGAGATAAATTATGGTAATTATAATATAGAATTTCCACACGAACAAAATTCAAGCACTCCAGCAATGTAATCACAGAACGAAAGTAAAAATAAACGTTCAATTCTTGGCTTTTTACAGCAATTTTTACAAAAATCTACTAAGGATCATTTAAGTTTTCAATGACCTAACTTTATAAGCGCATAAATACCACATGATATAAACTATAAATTCATGTATAACATTAAGAAAATCCTGATAAGAACACCTGTACGATCTATCAGTCGCGAAGAAACCACCATGATCACCACTCGTTCAACTTCTTCGAATATAAGAATCTCTACCAAAACAATGCCAATATAAACTTGCACACGCTTTTTTCATCGAGTGCATGAAGTACGTGTGAGCTATATCAGCCGCCAAAGTTGACCCACTTTGAACGTACTTCTCAAGTTTGTCACGAGGGGATATTCTCCTATAAAAACCACGAGAATATCTTCGACGTGAGAATTTACAGGAGCGTGAAGGGATTTATAATATTCTCGGCCGGAGGCGCTGTCAACCACGCTGTCCAGAAAGGCAAATAGAGAAATGATAAACTGAAGGAAGGAGGAGGGAAGGGGATGGGAGGGGGAGTGAAGATTCGAAGTAAAGGAAGGGTGGGTGAAGATGTAGAACTGAGGATCGGGAAATATACGGCATGCAAAGTACGGTCGACGAGGGGTATAAATCTAAAGGAGAGAGATGTAGGTGTTACGAGAGCAAAAAGGTTCGAGAAGCGAGTCTTGGATGGAGAAGAAGAACGATTACGTATTATAAGCCTGAATAATGCGAGAATATAAATGATACAAGCAGAGATATTTCGGAGGAGACGTTTAGAAAGTGGTAGTCATTTCCACGATTACGTAAAAAATCACTACAATATACTCAAACCAATTCCATAGAGTCATTTTTTATTTGTGACGACAGTGGCTGTGTTCCGCTAAGCCGGATTACGCTGGCATTATCTCAAATATTAGATTATTACAGCACGAAACGCTGAGACCTTCATAGTGAGGGTCCAGCAATCATACTTCGTATTATAAATTTGGTCGTTATTGTAATCGATTTGCATGAATAAATGAAAAATTGTATATATTGTGTTATATATTATTTTATATTGTAGCAAAACATATCTTAAATCAACCCCTTATATTAAGTATTTAATGTATATTATTTTCGTAATTATTTCTGAATAGTAATAAAAAATAGAGGGAAATTTCAAAAATCAATGAATAAAATATAATTAGATACCTACCCAAAGATTAAATATCACTAAGTAAACTCAAGAAAGAATTGGTGAAAACTTGTGAAAGTTAGATAGACTTAAAAGGTAACTATTGGTTGTTTAGCGTAGGAAATGAAAAACCTTAAAAAGAAGACGAAAATCCGGGTAAAGTATTCTTAAATATTATTATTCTTTGTTGGAAAATAAAATATAACGCAGAGAAAAGAGAAGAAAATTAACCATATACATTACTTAAACAGCTTTCAAACAGAGTGAAATACAGAGTTTTAGAAATGAAAAAAGCCGCCAAAAATAGTCAAATACGTGTCGCTATTTTTCACATCACTTCTGTTAAACTCTACGTTTAATTCTGTGAAAGAACTCACGCTCCCTTGAGCTAAATAAAATACACTTTTTCTTCCCTTATATTAAAGCTTTCATACAATTTATAAGGAGAAAAAATACGAAAAGTACATCTTCATAAGTACAAACAGGATTAGGGTTCTAAAGAGAGAGTAGAGACGTCATTCTAAAGTGCTAAATGTACGAGAGAATGAAGGTTGCGCTTCGTAGAGGGAACCCGCCGTGAAATCGATGGCGACAAATGACAGTCTTTGCCCGCACCCTTTCTCTTCGGCAGCCGCAGACGACTCGGGCAGCGGGAGCGATGTCAGGGAGAGGAGGAGCTTCCAGAAATGCAGCGGAGGAAGTTAGCGTTGCAATTGAACAGGAGACCATGAGAAACGCGTGAGGGGAATACTACATTGTCGAGGAAAGATACGAGGACGACCACGTACGCGGCGAAGGCGATAGAAACGTCCTTCACTCATCTCTATATAGACTGCCGAAGCGCTGGACCATCTGACCGCGTGAATGGCGTCTTATTGGCTCCGTCTATTAATGAGATTTCCAACGGAAAACCATATTTCGACGTCTGCATCTGCATGGCGTCCCGCATTGAAATTCCACTTGACTGAGACGAGTGAATCTAATAAAATACGTACAGCGACGTGCACTGACTTTTCCCCGCTCGTGGGATAATGACGGTTGGATTCCCAGTTGGATTTCGAAAAATCCATCCGTCGGAAGTCCTCGTGCTTCGGAATTTCAAAAGATTATCGATCGGGACTTCGGGAAATGTTATTTATGAGGGAATTTCCATCCGCGAGCGGGATTCATCCATCTATGATTAAAATTTCATCGGAGGAAAGTCTTGCGCGATGAAACTGTGAACAAACGGAATACGGAATCTCGCTCTAAGAATTAGATTTTCTTACAAACGAATGAATATCAACTTTTCTCAGTCCATCGAACGCTTTCTGTCTAGGATCGTGTTCCATTAACCTACTATGTCTTTCTCTAGTGCTCTCTTGGACTTTTGTTTCCATGGTTTTTATAAAGCCTTTTTTTATAGAGATAGCTTCGCTGGATTTGAATGGTTTTAAGTGCTATTTCTACTTGTTACTTAGTAACATAAAAGTTTCTTCTCCTACAATGTATTCTTCTTCTAACTATTAAAGTTTCCGTGACTATACGAGAGTGAATTATGAACGAGTTATTCTATAAAAAATAAAACTTTAAATATTTTCTATATGAAACAAAGAGTTTAAGGAAATTGAAACATAGAGACATGAATGGTACTCGAACCCAGGTTGCCAGGCAGATATGCTGACCACTACAGTAACATGCCACGTAAATGCTACTACTGTTTTTAATGAGATACCTTGTGAGCATTAAATATTTTATTTAAAATTAGATGCAAAATATGATCTCTTAAAATACATTACTACAATTAACTTCTCAATCAATCACTTATAATAGAATACAATACGTTGAGTAGTTGTGTCATAAAAGTAAGGATCACAATTTAATTTTTATTTTAATTTAAAAGCTAAATTTGTAACTAATAAATTAAATCCTATATCGAGGTGTTCTTGACATCCTTCACTTCTGTGGTATTCTTCTCGACCACTTGAAATTCCCCGTTTGAAACAATCGATAGCTGATTTGCCCCTAAGTATAGCCCATCATGCTTAAAATAGAACATTGAGTGAGAGGTGTACTCGGGTTCAGTAGGTATCCTTGATAAGTTGGAACGGATTTGCAGGTTAACCGAAATCCTGCAAGTGCATGGAAAATCCATTTTCAGAAGAGTAGAATGCAATAACTTCTCGAAAGCGCATTATTTCATTCCTCGATGGAGATATCCGATACAGAATCCTGTCTCCGTCAAATTTACGATTCAATCTAGTGGAGAGAAGTTGAGAAATCCTCAAGATAATGCCTTCCACCGGAGCCTACGTACCCGCTCAAGTTTTGCATACATTTTTAGACGAGAGCTAAATTCCCTTTATTGAACCCATAAATTGGAAAATTGTTGAAGTTTTTGTAGCAAATCATTGTATTTGATTAAATTAGTTTATCAGCATAATGGATATAAATATTAAAGAACGAAGAAATGTTTATAAAATAGATAGACAGTAAAGTCAAAACAAAGTTTATCTTTAGTTATCTATATAACTACTACGTATTCCAACCATTTAAGATAAATACGATACATTTTATTTATTTCTCTATGAATTAAAGCTAAGGATTGAATATTGAATGGCAATAGTAATCGCATTCAATAATAAATAAATTAGGCGGATCTCAATTTGTCCTAAAAATGAAAATGTCGAAAATACGATAGCTATATTTATGTACATTTAGAGCGGGAATTTAGAAAAGGAATTAGGCTAGCATACAATAGATTTCTTATTATGATAATTCAAATATACAAACTTTTTATAGGCATAAAATAGAGTTAAATATAAATTAGGCGCAGCAGAATAATTCACATTTAGGATATTATTCTTTTACAAGAATATTTCCATCACTTAAACCAATACCCCAACTTCTCATAGCCCATTCCATTTAATACGTTATACCAGGAACCTTCATGACAAATACTCAAATTTGCATTACAGTAATAGATTCAATGATTCTTACACAAAATATTACGCCTGAGTTCACGGTATATTTAGCATTTCATGTAAAACGAAACGCATTCCAAGGAATCCTGGTTTTATATTCGTAAAATATTCCGTCGGAGGGAAATATAAGATTAAGGTTTTACGAATGGTATTCTTTGGCGTACAGTAGAGGAAACGTTTTTGAGAGATATTCGTATCTCCGAGAAAGATTGAGGCGATGCATTTCACCATGACGACCTGGGGTATTTACGACGATCTCTCCGAGTGTGAATAAGGTCAAATGTAACCCAAATATGCATTCGCAAGGCTTTATTTCGGCGAGAGAGAGAGACATTTAGAATCAGATTTGCCATTCTGCACTGCAGGTTATAAATATGTTAAGTTAACGTGTTGAGTACTCACTTGAAGCAACTCTGTATGGGAAAACGATAAGATAATGGAAGCAATAAATTAAAGGTTAAAGAAGAGAATAATATGAGAGCCTCAATAACAGAATAACAGAGCTTCTGTCAAAGATAGACTGTGATATTTTATTTTTTTATGTAACGTAATCATCTTACTTAATAATAGTATTGTATTCTCTTGCGTTCTCAAACTTTCGGAATCAAGAATAAAGATGCAATAATAAAGTGGGACTAGTAATAGGATAAACTAAAATATATCAAGGTCATCTCATCATAAAACATACTACTCTGCAAGTGCATTCAAAGTATGAATATACTATCTCTGATTAAATCAGTACCGTTATAAAAGTGCAAAGTGAAATCAGCAACTTATGCGTTCGCTGAAAACTGTGCGTCAAAAAACACAACCTTTTAAAAGAGCGGTAAGTTGAAGTGGATGCATCCGTAAGCTGATTGGGTGGCATTTGAAATCATCGACTCTGCATTGCCTTTTCCATTAACTGCATTGAAATGGAAGGGAATCATGCTCGCGTCACTGATAGAATATTTAATCTTCCCTCCAACGATGCATATTCCCCTCGAGATCGGACTGATTCGCGTTAGATTCACGGGTTCTCGAAACAATTTTCTAGCCAGTAACCAATGGTTACGGAATGGAATACGCGTAGCGAAATTTTTTTACGTCAATTTTTTCGAAAATGACGATTTTTCTTCGATTTCAATTTTGGAATAATGTACAGCGAAATCGTAAAAAAGTCAGGTTCGTAAAAAATGCATTGGGTTCGTTTTCTCTTTACCCATATCCTCAAATAAATTCGTCCTACTTCAATTATCAGGTTCCTTTTTTTAAGCCTGTAGAAAGCGTTACGTAACCCTGTTTTCCTCTATGGCGCTGAAATCCTCTTTGGCTGTCGTAGAAATTCCGTTTCCTGGTATGCAAATCCAGTTTCGCCATGCACTCTCTTTCCCTCGTTTGCTCTTCTTTGCAAACCCTGTTTCGTCCCTCCCTAACTTTCGTCCACTTTTAAAACTAAAGCATTCTTCTCCTTATGCATTCTCCTATATTAGTCTTTGATCTTATAATGCAAATCAAATTTGTGCTCTTTTACCTCTTAAAGTTTAATCTACTCGAACTCAAACCCTAAAGCCCCTTTTTTACGTAGTCTTCTCTCTCTATAATTATTTCTTTACGTGCAAAAATTTCGCGAAAATTTATCCCGAAAGAAATTATTCGATTACTCAAACTTTTAAAGTTATTCTCATCCCTTTCTTTTTTATTTATTTTTCGTCGTGAAGGACAACTAATGCTAATGTAGAAGTAAAGAATTACATGGGAAAGGAGCGATAAATTTGGATCAGAACGGGCGTGAGTTACGCGAAATAAAATAAATGCTCATCTAGCAAGACCCTCATCACAACTACACTCTCATACGCGAGAGGATTATGGGACGGAAATCATGATCAATGTAGAAATACGAGATATCTGCTAAACCCTCTGAGAGAGAGAGAAACCCTTCTCTAAATTCGACTCGATTATTTTTCCTTCTTCCAACACTTGTCATCTCGTCGTCATTCCGTATCTCTCCGTTTCCAACTGAGGTAAAAAGCGGGGGATTCCAATGGAGAAGGGTGACCCGCCAAACAGAGCGTCCCGAAACCACCTCTCTCTCCACCACGCCCCAGAAGATAAAGCGATCAGCTGCAGCGGTGGTGGACGCACGAGTCAAGGAGGGGTTGTTATCATAACTACGTATTCGGGGAGGGGTGGGGTGAGGGAATTGGGTTAGGCAAGAACAGTGGCGGACGCCAGAAAAAAAAATGCCTTTCAGAAGGAACGTCATGTAGCAGCCGACAAGCGAGAGAGAGAGGGACGCCTCTTTCGGGGAGGATTGCTACTAAAATTTTACTTCTCACATGTAACCCGTTTTCCTTAAAAACGAAATGACCTACATTACGGGGCGGAAGAGTTTTTTTTCTTTTTTTTAAGGGAACGACTCAAGAGAAATAAACTCGAGGTTTCGAATAAAATCTAAGGGATTTATGAGTCGAACAGAAACGTTAACGTGGAATGCGAAAGTTGGCGAAGTCTTGTTTGTAAGGATTCTAAAATCCAAACTTGATGCTAGAGCCTGGATATTTTTGCATTCGGAACTTACTGGGTCTTCCTTTTCAGTCAAAATGACGCAACAGATACCTTACGTGGTAAGCTCGGGAAAAAATGCTCGATTGAAATAAATAGGAGTGTTTGTTCCACATGATGGGAGGGAATGGTTTTGATTTAGGATTATATTATGGATAAGTACTCTTGTATGTGTACCTTAATTCAAGGAAAAGAATTAACTTGGTTTTCATCGAAGTTATTATTTATTAGGTTCTGTATGCAAAACTTTTTAAAGTTATGATCATGTTTCCTTGGTAATAAAACTTCCAATATTAATAATATCACTTACAGTTGAAATACTCGTTAATTTATAAATTTAAGAAATAATTGGTCAATTTCTAAAGAGGTTCTATTTGATAGATAGATATGATATTATATAGATCTATATTCTAATTTGACTTAATCCATGAATAAGCTTAAGTAGACTACGCTACTTAAAGACTAATTTACTAAAATCTGGCGAATATCCAGTTTTTGATTCAGCTATTATCTTCGCTCCGGACTAATGAACAAATAGCAATAAAAGGAATAAGAACCAGGGAATAAATCATGTAGATTAAGAGAAATGGCTATGGCATTAGCAAGAATATGATATTTTAATACCAGGCTAGAGTACACGTAGGTAAACAACTTCATCTGATTCGAGATGACATGTAAAACTACCATCAAAACAATAAATCTGACGTTAAGTAGGACAAGCTGGTAATATAATGCAAAAAAGGTACAGTATGGGTTTCACTAGACGATAATGAGTACAGTGAAAGCTCCGTTTTCATCTACTAAAAAGTACTATTTTCTTCCATCTCACTCCATAAAAACACACTCCACTGCCCAACTCCAGCCACAAAAAAATATCCCACTCATGATTATTCTTTCCTAAATTTTTCGGCGGTTCAGCAAACGTGTAGGTTACATAAAGAGCTAAAGAGATTTCGAAAAGCGGAAATTTGGGGAAAATATCTCGAAAAGATTTTCGAGCGAAAAAAAGGAGAAAATCCAACAAGGAAAAAAGTTCGCTTCGAGAGAAATGTTCGTAAATATTCGGAAATTGCGGTGGCTAATTTTCTTGAAAACGGAATTAGAAAATGATTACGAGGGAAGACGAGAATCCGGCGTCGGAAATCTAATTAGTCTGGCCACACGAACAAAAAAACATCGAGAAGTAAGAAAGGACCAGTGGTTTTGTAAATAAGGAAATTCACTGGATGGTCATGGACCACCGAGTGGAAAAGCTATATCTAATCGAATTAACGGTTAATTTAAAAGTGTAAATTCCTTCTCATTATTCGTTTTATCATATAAAAATTGCACCAAAACTGCACGGTTAAGATGTAATAATAGTAAAGGAGGTAATAATATATATATATATATATATATATATATATATATAGAAGAAAGATATATATAGAAGAAACTATATATATATATATATATATATATATATATATATAGTTTCTTCTTAAAGCATAGTATCGTAAACGATTATAAACACATTAAATTAAAAAAACTAGAAATCATTTTTGAATCTTGGTTTATACGTATTTTAGCGATTAATTTTAATATTTTCTCTTGATATTACCCCTTTCCTACTTCTCTTATTATAAAAATTATATGAAATAGCATAATGATTATTAAACGCGTCGAAATACGTAACTCCTTATTAGACTAAAACACGTCCTGATAGATTACTACAAAAGATCGTAATTCACTTGTAATCGATGCTCAAAATAACTTCGAACTACAATTGGAATTCATATCTCCTAGGAACTGATAGATAAGTCGTATCCATAGCAACGTATCCGCTTATCCCATTCAAACTCTATCAAGCAATGGAATTGTCTTTCGGAAGATTTGAAACCTCAGCTCTTTTGGTATCAAACCGATGCCTCTGTTCTATTCGAATCACGAACTTCGGAGGGTGCTTCTTCTGAGAAGCCCAACTTTCTAGAGGAGAGAGAAATATAAGCAAGGAGGGCATCGGGATAGGCGAGAACAGGGCACATGATGCATAATAGGAGTGCGAGAAATCTGGACTGAGGATTTTCCTACCCACATCAAAATCTCCTCCTTCATATTTTATTTAAAATTGCGTTTCTCTTTCTCCTCTGCCCTTTAACTCATCCCTCTCTTCCGCCCCTTTATTCTCTCGTTCCGGTCGCGCGATGGAAGCGCCCCTGGTTACGCGTGCGGTGACTTTGGGAAGCTTCCCAGCCTGGATGTGTGTTTTTGCTAGTTGCGGAGGGAGGTGAAAAAAAACGAAGGTCTTGTTCGGAGGGACATGCTCTACCAGCCTACTCATCAACCTCATTTTCAGCGTACTCTCCCGCTGGGAAGAAGAACGAAGCTCTGCCTCTCAGTCAGCCTTCACCCAAAACAATACCTTGTGGGGCACTGTTTGTTCCACTTCCTGCAGTCATGGTTACTCGATAAAAATTAAATCATTTAATTAAAAATTACCCTAGAAATTTAGTATGAGGGGATGATAATGTGCCTTGGAGATGATGATTTATTAGTTGCGGTTATACTTTCACGGCCAGAAGGTTCTTTTTTGCCACTAATCTCTGAAATCAAATGTCAATTTTAAAAGTTAATATAGCTTTTCATTAATCCCTAATGGTAGTCCAGTTGTTTATTCTCTGATGAAACGTTATTCCCAGATCAGTATTAATCAACTTAATCAACTCAAAATGAGACATTCCATGTCTCAAAACTATTCAATTTATAGACAGCAGTCAATTAAACTCATCATCTTATATTTATTAGGAATTCTGATGTACGATCAGGAATAGACATAGAACATTTGTACGTAAGAGAAAAACGAGACGTCATGTTAGGAAAATAGTCCTTATACTAATGGAAAAGGCAAAAAAGTCTAACAAGAACGTATTTTATCAGCATAGGAAACCTAAGATTGATGATGTAATGAGGCAAATCTGTTAGAGGTGTACGAATTCATTACTGAAAAATTATACTTATACGTAATTTTTAAAAATATCTTCGGCTAT
Organism: Pantala flavescens; assembly: GCA_020796165.1. Classification (NCBI taxonomy): domain Eukaryota; kingdom Metazoa; phylum Arthropoda; class Insecta; order Odonata; family Libellulidae; genus Pantala; species Pantala flavescens. The sequence continues at coordinate 18,425,665 of CM036879.1, read as the reverse complement.
AATATAACGATATCATTTAGTAAGTAGTCTATAAATATGTGAACGGAACAATAAACTTCTATGCCTCCCTTAATTTACTACAAGATGACATAAACCGTGAATTGCATCTCATAACAACGCCCTTCATGCCACAGTAAAAAGTGAAAAACGATAGCCTTGGTATTCGTAATGCATTGATTATTAATAAAGGGGAAAATATGCCTCATCATCGTATCTTTTACGACGAACTTTAATGGCATCCCTAAGTTTTCTCCACCGCTCACTGCAATGGCTTCTCTTCTCCTCCTTCCACCCACGGGAACACGTGATCACTTACTTTAATTCGTTCTTTTATGGGGTGATTCTCTCTCTCTATGGTCTCTTCATTCAACACATTATGCTCTTTTTTCATTAATTTTAAAGTCATTTTGTAGTAAAAGCATCTGCAGACATTATTTTCAAACAATGTTACAGCATCATCATCATTCAGGCTCTTTCTGGTACTTTCAGAACATATTATAACTCATTTTTTGTGCGGAAGTAATTGTAAAAGTCTACTTTATTTTAGAATGATTCCCACGGTTACGAGTAACATCTATCGTTCTCAAATCGTCTTTAAAATGCAAAAAATAGCCAATCGTTTGTCAAACGACCATTTGCGTGCGATATAATAGTATTTTGATTACCTAGAAAGACCTCAAACAGCTAACTTTTGTGTTTGTACGTCCATTGTTGTCTCGATACACTACAACCTCTTTTGATCTTAATTCTAAAGGTCTTATTTGCTTTCGTCTTCTTTATTGGAAACGTAGTTTGTTTACAGTCTCCAAGCGAGCAGAACAAAGTAATTATTGGATAAATAAAACGAGCCACTCCTCTCATTTAAATGCTCGATGAGCCGGAATTGTGAGAAAGGAGTTTGAGGACCCGAAATTTATCTTTTGTCATCATCCAATTGGACTTTCTGAGGCGCACACCTCAACGAACAATATTAAGCATCCTCTCCAACCGATAGCATCAGGCAATATATACCCTAATAATGAAGCAAAAGTTATCCATTATTACCTATCCATCCCTTTAAATAAGAGAGGTATTATTTTGAATACGATCTAAAATATAATAGACGATTTAAGCTAAAGCATAGCTTCAGAAACTTTAGGAGATATTATCTTGTGACTAAATCGTGTACAAAGGTAATCGAGCAAATATTGGAGGAATTTACAGTTCATTCTCGCCAAATAAATTTAATTATAAGCATATATTAAGGTATCTAACATATTATCCATCCCTAAACGGGTTTAAAGAAATACGCCTTTTTTACTTTCCGCTTAAAGCCTTACTTAACAATACTGTAATAATAAAACTCGACGTAATTACGTGCGAGATAGCGAAAATGAAGACCACACTTCTAATCTAACTCCAACACCATCGCGGTATATTATAACAATGGACCATTTCCGCTAAAAATAAAGCACCACCCGGCTGCATAAATCATCACCCATTTAACAGAATTCCCTCTTCCTAAAGTGAATCCAAATATTTCTTCATTTCTCCACCGCAGCGAATGATGTAAGCTTGACCGCAGGCATCTCTCTCTCCTCTTTATTCAGACTTGGCCCACTTGTACCTCGACTGGAACCAGGCGCCGAGAATTATATGACTCCATCCATCCACTCCATGCATTTCTCTCTCACTGATGGCCTCTTTTTTATATATATTATTTTCTCGACCCCTTTAACCCCTCTACGGCTAAAATTACTGCACCTTCTCTACCGGGGGGAAGAGGATGACTTCCGTTGCGTAGCTCTACCTTATCGATCCCGCCACCCGAAGGTCAAGGAGAGATGCCCTCCGATTTTCGCTTCTATAGGTGAGTACGCAACGTTAGGAGGAGATCGCAGATGTTTACGACCGCAGCAACGGTCGTTGTTTAACCGGAAACTGTGTGTGGACCACGGGCGAACGAATCCCTTTGTGTTCGGGGGATTTTAATGGTAACGCCGGAGGGCCTCGTGGTGGTGGTCGCTTTATTTTTTTTGGGATGCGATCCGCGGTGTGATTATCGTGAGAGGATGTCGAACCGGCCTAGAGAGTACTCTGTTTCGTGGCTTGGAACCGTGGCACGGATGTTTCCACGCTTGTCCTCGTCTCTCGTCGTTTTGTCGTAGTCTGCATGTTGAACGTCCGCGGGCAACTGCTTGAGGGTGCGCTTAAAAATGGTCCAAAAGGTTTTTGGATATTATTATTTTATTGTTCGGACTATTTATTAAGGACGCGCATTCCTAGGAATTTTCTCTCATGGGATGGTTCTTCATAGAAGAATATGCTAAATTCTTGTTAAATCTTTTACAAGAACTATGTGATAATTAAAATATATCCTATTTTTAAACTTTAAAAAGAGAACTATAAATCATGATTTTGTTTATTTTCATTTAAGTATGTATATATTGGTAACAAAAAAAGACAAAAGAATATCCAAAATATTTTCAAACTTGGTCTCACAAATAAACTCTACCAGATGTATTTTCTAGACACATTTTAAAACTTAAAACAGCTTGAAGATCTCTCTTTTTAAAGTTTTTTCCTAAAAGTATCTCTTGTTATTTCTTTCTTCCTTAAACGTTTCACGAGGATCAAGCTATTTTTACACAAACGAAGATCTAAATGTGACGATTGAAAATGTTTCCTAATTCATAATTTTAGAAAATATTCGATGAAATTTCAAAGGATTATTAGCACGTTGTGATGCGGTTTAGTATGTTCAAAAAAGTCTTTATTTTCTTCTTAAAGAAGAGGAAAAAATCAAAGTTACTCATTTCAGAGTGTAGTTATTGATATGAATAAACACTCTAAAGTTACTGAAGGACCATATAAATTATTATACGTGAAAAGATCCTTATGATCTTCTCAGATAGAACCATGCAAATTTAGATTAAAGATTAAGAGATAAATCATGTAGATTCATTCCATTAAATGAATCTGGCAGATTTTTTAAGTAACTGTAATATTTTTACGTTACTTTCCGTTCAAAATAACTCTCGATTTACAATATTTAGGAGCTTCTATGATCTAACATAAATCCTCATTCAAACTAATTTAAGTTTACTTTAATGTATACTTTTGACATATCTGGTTATCCTCTCTGTTTGTTCTCATTCTTCCAATTACTACTTTAATAATACTCTCTTGTACTTCTTGTAGAATATTTATTTATTTTAACTGATTGCAAAAGGGTAAAGTCGACTGATCAAGTAAGAGAAATAAGTGGAAACGAATGAGTTGGAGTTTCATGAACTCATGAAAGTGAGAGCTACCGTGTGTGCAAATATGGCCAATGCAAACATGTTGATTGATGTGAGAGCTATTGAACTGAGAGAACTTTGACGAATTCAAAGAAGCCCACAGCCGCGTATGATAATCCCCATGAAAAACTTAAAGCTCCAAAATACCCCATTCGTTTCAACATGAATCGGTAGCCCAAGGGTGCGGAATTCCACAAAGGCGAAGATATGAAAGAGAATTTGAGAGTTGGACGAGTCAAATAACTTCGTACTTTTCCGAATATATGCGAGCTGAAATTCTCCCTTTCTTATCCAGAAAACCCAAAAATATCTCCGTCTTTCCTCTTGAGAAAGAATGGGAGGAAAAGATTGGAAAAATCAGGAGACGGGTCCTTTTTTTACAGACTCACGAATATCTTATTGATTATTCATCCCCTCCTTTTGGCACGACTTTCCCGATTTTTGCGAAGTGGATACCTTTGGGAAAAAAAAGAAAAAGAACGATATCCGAAGGAATCGTACAACAGACACTTCGATCGTACGCTCGTGATCAGATCAGAAGAAATCCTTCATGGGAATGCGAAGCCGTTGCAATGAGAGGGAAGAAAATGAATATGCGACGGATTGTGATATTCTTTTGTTTCCCAAACGCCCTAACCGTATTCTATCCACAGGTGATGCGAGACTGAGTAACCGGGAACTGAATCGAATTCACACCTTATCTGCTCCGAATATGGGTTAGAAGGAATAAAACATTTCCTTTTCAGTAAAGAATACTAATTTAGACAACCAAACTTATAATGATTAATTGGATATATCTTACATGGACTTAGGAACAATTCAACGGCCTGTTGGTCTAGGGGTATGATTCTCGCTTCGGGTGCGAGAGGTCCCGGGTTCAAATCCCGGACAGGCCCAGAAATTTTACCCACACTCAGAAAAGGAGCCTATATTTTAATACCGTAATAAACTACAAAGGAAATAAATACCACTTATTTACTTCTGTAATAGTTCTACTTGGGTGCTATTGTTTTTGTAAGAGGCTATACTACACAATTCAATGCGTATTCTCAAACGTTTTATTCTTCAATATCCACAACGTTATATTATAATTCCTTTCAATTCACTTTCTAGTAACAGTTAGGCAATAGTTAATGTTTACAGTCTTTCAATGAGCTGATATGGAAAGTGTTAGTTAGATATTTACACTTTTACATTGGATATATGCTATACAATATCATTGCCAAAGATATTCTATGCATACAAATCCATTAAATTTAAGAGTTCTATTTAGCGTTTTATATCGTGAATCCGTAAGAAAAATGGAGGTATATTTTTATTTGACTCCCTTTCATATACTTCTTTTTGAGTACGTAAAAATTTTAGGAGTAATTCAGGAAAAGAATTAATAAATAAGAATATTTATTGTGAATAGTAAATTGAAATTTCAACTGCATACCCTTCAATCTTTAAGTAAACTACAAACCCCTATAAACATAAATCCCTATATTTTTTACGTTTCAATACATTACTAATAAATTATAAGCACAAGTTGCATAAATATTTGCGCTTCCTCTCCTTCAAAGACCTCCCTCAATATTTGCTCAAACACAGGACTTAAAAAAATTTTCCTCGGAAATGCCGCAACTCACTCAAAAACTTTATAAATCTTACGAACGATAAAAAAACTCTGTATTCTCTCGCTTTAAACCGAAAGAAATTTCGCCACCAAATGGATGTTTCCTTTGAAGCATTCACTCCAGAGAACGTGGGAGATAGAGGAGGCATACGATGAAGTTTTTTAAAAACCCGAGTAAAAGGATCAATCCTCTCAAAACTTCTTCCTCAAAAAAAAATGAATAGCGCCGAGCGTTTCTCTCAAGAGGCGCCTCTTAGAGAATAGTCGAATTGGTTTCCGCCAAGTAATCTCTCGAAATGAGAGGGAAAAAGTGCGACTTGGCAAGGGATCGTTCTTAAGACGGAATCGTTAACGGAAAATGCCGACGTGTTAGAGGTGCTACAATTCAGCTTTCGTTCGTTTCCATTTGAGATTGCTTCGATTAGCTTCTAAAGAGTATTACGGTCAAGGACGACGGATCCGAGCCAAATGTTTTCCTGCTCCGGAGATGGCTCTTTTGTTCACACGTTGGAGAATTAATGGTGGCAGTTTGGAAGACGAGATTCCGAAATGGCAGCTGTAAATACGGGTACCGAAATGACGTAATTTGGATTCGACTGAATGGTGAACTATCAAGAAGTAGAAGATCGGTATCTCTCGTGTTCGAAGTGTATATAATATAGCTTCTTCTACAACGATATTGAAATTCCAGCGACGATCCTATTATTTTTATCTTGAATATGTTTCCCTAGCAACAAATATTTAATATCATAGCGACTCTAATATTTATCGAATATATTGAATACCGAGTAAAACAAATTGAAATTTCCTATGATAGCTTTCAACTACAGGTACTCTTTATTTGGAATTATATTACGATTATCTTCTTAAGGCTGATGGATAGATGATAATACATTTTGAAATTTACGCTAGCTTGTTATGATTAGTCTTAATACTGTTATCAAGTATGGAAACTTAACTTTGTGGAATCATAGCCATATAAATGCGTGTGAAGTAACTTTAAAGTATAATTTTTTTAGGTTAACTCACAGTTATTTATGTTTATCCCCATTGGATAAACGATTTAGGGTGTCAATCTTTCAGCGAACATGATGTATCAAAAAACTAAGTTATTATCAAATCACTACGAAAAAAATCAAAATGAATAAGCTAAATAACATTTCATGGAGTTAGAGACGGAATATGTATTTCACCATTTAGGGTTACACGTAATATACGAATCGTTCATTTTCAGTTTTTCCTTCAACTCGAGGCACAATGCTTCGCTAATCCAGGGTCGTGAACCGTCTAGTGTGTGTATCTCTTGTTCTGACGAAGAGCGTTGACACATGCAGGAAATGTTTGTAACGCGTAAGACAAACTTCTCGCTCAGGAGCTTCCTGCAAGCAACAGCGAAGGCTTGCGGTTGTGTCCGAGGTTAAACAGCTCAGAAACGGGTGACGGGAAAAGAGAAGTTAAACTAACAGTCCAGTTGACGGAACCGCTATTTACCAACGAAAGGGGTTTATAGAGAACAGGGAAATACTGTGAGGCAAGAGATTTTAAAATTACGACTAATAAAAACTGAAATTTCATTTGAACCTCATTCATGGAATATTTCGTTATCCTATCTCATCCATAATTTTCAAAATGGGCATACAAAATTAATAAAAACCTTCGATTCGCTGCTTAAATTCAAATAACCAATCTAACTAGTGAATATGAACGGAAAATTGATTTATAAGACATATTTCACCGCTGTATGAAAGGAAGTAGAATGGAATACTAAACTTTAAAATATTTTGACGCATAGGAAAGAAATATTACAATTATAGAGATAAAGAAATTGATTAGGTAAATACAACAACACTCGTAGAGTGAATCCACGTTTATTATAAGCGAAAAACTCCAGAAATTTTTCACACAACTGCTTCATGAACTTTACTAATAATTTTCCTTAATTAGAAAACGTATACTTCTCAATATAAGCCTATTTCCCCATACCTCAAATTTAAAAGCTCGCGATCTATCAAAAAGGAATCCCTAAAGCATTTTCAAACACGCAAAATCCAGCTGCCATAAAAGTTGACTTTGTTCGTAGCTTGCACCAATAACGAAGTAATATTTCAGAGCTGTAACATGTGCGGGACCTCGTAAATGCAGGACTGGGCCGTGCGGTTTGCTAAGCATACCGCAGTTTATTAACCATGTGAACCGAAATCTGTGGTTAATGAGGAACCCGTGAGTTGCGTACTTTTTCGCTCGAGCAACGGATATAAGCATCGGGAAATAATTCCTAAAAGGAGCAAAGAGTTTTTGCGGTTGTAACAAAACAGAAGTTAGAATGGATTTAAAACTTTGGAAAATGGATGGTTAAAAATTTCAAATAACCTTTACCCAATGAGATATTTATAGGCTTAGTTTAATCTAGAATAAAAAAATATTCAATGCTTTAGCATTCAATAATTCTTAAACCTTTTATAATATATACTACAGAAGCGTTAGTTGTACGTACTCATAGAAGATACGATATGATTAATTAGTGTGCTTTATAAAGTCTCGTTTGAAGATTTATCTTCACGTACCACACTGATATTTTTAAATATATTACGGAAACAGAGAATTTGAAATACAAAATACGTTACTGGCGTAATGAAAAGAACAATAATCAAAGGTACGGATAAGTTTAAGATAACGATACCTTTTTAATATACAAAATCAAAGAACTGGGAAATACCGAAATATGCGTTTCACAAATAAAGATAAAAAGACGACAGACTCGGCAGCAATTAAGACAAGAACGGGAAGGAATAGGGGTAACGATCTAGGAAAGAGAGAAAGACAAGGGAATCTAAAAAGAGACGAAATCTGCAAAGGGTAAAAAAGAAACTTAGGGAAAAAGGTTGGGAATCGGAAGACAATGAAAGGCTTTCTTAAACCCTCTCCTCTGTAGCTTAGGAGGGTGGACGTTTCTAAGCGACAGAAGAAAGCGGGGGTGAGGAATTAAAACGAGAGGCGAGTCGTGGCAAGAGGGAGAAATTCGGACTAATTATCGTCCACGAAGTTCGCTTTTCACTTATGTATGTCACGCTTTCTTTCGTCGTGGTGGGAAAAAAGGAACTCCAGAAATGTATTAAAGGTCCGAGTGCCCCTAACTTTACGATGGTGGGATGAAATAAAAGTAGGACGAAACGAAGGGCTTTCATTCAATATACCAGAGCTTTCCTTTAGCTCCGAAATAGTCTTTTCTCGCCATGAAAGGTGGAGTATTGCGAAGAAATTAAAATTTAACCTTTCGTAGATTATTTCGGTCGAAGAGGTTTGCGAGCAGTTCGATGATAAACATCGAGGTTTAAATCGAGACATTCAGGTTATCGTTCAAGGGCGGATCCTATATAAATAGAATTATGACCTCGAGGAAATTATACACGATAATCGAACGGAGATACATCTTCAGCTGAATGTTTAAAACAATAAAATACATTCTGAAAGCTCAGGAATTTTCTACCATTATTAAGAGAAGCCTAGGTTCAGATAAGTGAGGTTTAAGTCTAGATTGGAGTGGTTTCCTTTACATTTACGCGGTTGTGATTCACAGTTTTTGGGTCAAAGTTAAAGATAAGAGAAAAGCATTGATGAACCATACAATTCACTTTAAAAATTAACGATTGCTGATCGAATAAAAGCCCAAGAACAAACAGAAGATAAAACGGAATGGAATATGAAATATTTGTAATTAAATGATGGAATATCTGATATATCTGACTTTAAATCGCGTATGATTAAAATTGTTCAACTAAATATCAATCGTACTTTCATTTTCTTCAAAAAAATAATCAGTTTCATTACATACCAGTAAGAATAATCAGTTAAATCACAGATTATTAAAATCCTTATTAGAAACAAGATTTCACAATGAAATGCATGCCAGTGTACCTAATAAATGTAATGTACCTCAAGTAGTTAAAGCAGAATTAATTTAAATTCCTGTATCAATTGTGAATAAATATATTGGATACTATTCTATCATTTTCATTATTATTATTCCAACATAAATGTAAAAAATGTAGAAAATGTTTTATTCTGTTTAATTGTTTTGTTAACAAATATTACTCCTCGTCACGCCTTCCTTGAGCCGATTCGGCATCATTTAATGTGATCCATCGATTATACCGAACAAATAATAGTTTTAAACTCAAATGCGGGTCAAATGAGATACTACTCTATAAGATAAGATGAAAGGCTATAAAATTTGGATAAACATTACCAAAACGTTTCCTCACGAAACACAAAAATCGGACAGACAATTCGAGAAAGTTCCGCAATTAGCTTTGAGAGGATAAATGGAAACCCGTTCGGAGCAGTAATAGCTCTCGGTTTGATTCTCTATCGCGGAGGATCAAACAGCAGTGGAATAACGATTTGCATCCTCATTCACTCCGCAAATGAATGGCGTGAGTGAAATCCGACGGATTGAAATGGCTTCCTGGAAATTCTTGCCTCTCGAAAATCGGGATTTGAAACAAGAGACCCGTCGCGCTGAGTAATTAGCCACCGTGGAAATTCCTCCGTCGATTCCAAAATAGATCACGACAAGCGCTTCCTTTATTCAACCCCTTGTTCACAATCCCCTCCTTCTCCGTCTCCTCCACAAAATGGCGCGCAATTACCGCGAAGAAAATTCCTCCCTCGTCACGTTCTTTGCCTCCTTCCACAGCCCAAGCTCATCTACAGAGACCGAAGAGCATTCGTAAACATATAAACACATTCTCCTTTCCTAGACCGTGTTTATCAATCTCGATCGACAGCTGTGCTTCTCATTAAAATCATTACGAGCGTTTGGGTTCCCTCTATAGTAAGCCAGATTGGCGGGAAAACCCGAGGGAGTAGTGGGGGAAGCAGTCAAATGGGGATCGGACAGACAGAGCCCTCTGGGCAGCCGCCATATTCGCTCCGAACGAATTTTGTAATGCATGAGGCGATTGGCACACCCCAAATGAAGCGACTTTCAGACTGGGAGGGTGGTGTGAGAGGGCGCGTCGGTAACATCTGCGCGACCGTTAAAAGTTCCGGAATGTTTATGCAAGCGCCGTTATCGCGGTGGAGCGAAACGGTTTTTATTTCGGTGCATTCGGTTCCTTTTGGCGAAGCACGCGTGTATTTTTAGCGCGCGTGTTTTATCGATGCGGGTAAACACACGGTGGTGGTGGGTTTCTCCTCTCCGTCGGGTGGGAAGGGGTTTTTAAGAGCTCCCTGACTTGAGGTGAAGTGGAGGTCATCTGGCTCATGTTTCCGTGTGCTTTAATCATTAAGCATCAGACTCACAGAGTGAGGCGAGCATTGTGGTGAAATGAGCAAGATGCGGAAATGCTATCCGAAGCTGAATTTCGCGTTCTATTGTCTTTGGTGGGAAGATTTTAGCTCCGTCGTTCACTATACGCAATACAATGATGTTAAACGAAATCATGACTTGATATTTTGGATTGTCTATTCAGTATTTACGATGCGATAAGATAAAAGTGAAAGGGTAACAAACATTCGTACATATAGTATCATAGCGATACTCTTAAGTTGAATCATTTTAGAAATATCAGTCTTCATTATTGACGAGTTTTATTGTTTCTTATTGTATCGCAGTATTTGATCTAGTAGGAGAATAGTCTATGCTTTAATATCGAAAATAATAAAATAATCTAAAACAACTGCATACAAAACCACTTTCATTATGTAGTTCATAACGACAGGCAGCTCATTAATGAATATGTTTCGAAAAAGTTAATCGTAGGTAAAAGTACCACTTCTGAAGGAAATTCTATCTATTCCAATAGAAACATAAAGGATAATACAACTACTATATAAATAACACGGATAATACAACTACTATTTTCATCGAAACCTTTATATTAAACAGTTCATGTTCATCACTCACTGATAACTTTCAGAACGAGTGATTATTTCAATACCCTTCAGTAACTCATCAAATCAGTAGAGAGAGAGAGTAGAATTTCCATTTAAAGCACGTAAAAGCAACCGATTGATTCAAACTACACTTGCACCGCCCTATAGAGCAACTACATCGCGTCGGCAATATTAATAGCGCTCACTTGCTATGTTATATAACCCTCAAAAGCCTTCTTTCTCTCCTCTCTCGCCTTTGAACAGTTTGCAGACTGGAACGAACGTTTAAAGCCTCGAAAATCGGCGGCGGATATGAGTTTCTTCTCCTTTGGCTTCCCGCGTCGGGACGCCCGTTCGCGGCGTCGCCTCCCGCCGCAAATTTTCTCATTATCCGGCGCCTTGATAACAAAGGAGCAATGACTTCCGCACCCTACGAAAACACCCTCGATGATGAATACAACCCATTGAGTGCTCTCTGCAGGTTTATAGGGTACTAAGGTTACAAAGAGAAGCGAGAATTTTGCAACATTACTAGGTCTCGAACCCAGGTCCTACTTCTTCCATTAAGTTTGTTAACAAATACAACATCGTGCTGGGGCTATTACTCTACGTAAAGATGATGAGTTGTTAGCAGTAGTTTTAGGGACTACCGGGAATATGTAGGACCTGGGTTCGACTCCAAGTACATTTGGTTTTATTCGCTTGTCAAACCTTTATTATATAATCGCACCAACTCATCGTGTAATGTTATTATCATTCCTTCCTGTAATTCGAAGCATATGGCAACAAAGTATCTCTTATTATCTTTATTTTACGGCGTATTTGAATAAGTATCTCTTATTATCTTTATTTTACGGCGTATTTGAATCCTTTGGCAACATCGAACGGCAGCTAGGGGATACTGGTTCGACTCCCTGTCCTATCAAACTATTTTCACGTCTATTAACTGCTGGGTACCTATACTATATAATAAATGTTCATAGGGGACCTTTACCCGGATACACTCACCCAATCAAGTACAACTCACAACTCCCACGCTCTTTTAAATCAGTTCCCCAAACTCGCCTAATCCCCGCAATTCCCGGATGCGGCAAACGTTTCCCATAATCCCGGAAAACCCGCGGATCCCGATCGGTTCACCGACACCTCCTATCCACCGCCATTCCTCTCCCGTGTATTAATTGCCGCGTATTTGGTTGCTACTCGCATCAAATCGCTCTTGTGTAAACCCGTTTTTGGATATCGTTTCGCATTCGTCATTCTCAGTTCGTTTCACTTCGATTTATATACCTGTAGCGAATCGTCGTAATGTACGCGATGGGGGGTACGCAAATATTTTCTCGTTTGAAAGAGGAAATAAATATAAATGAGTCTAGTTGGACGACCTCGTAAAAATGCGTATAGACATGAGGAAATACGAGCAATCGTGATCTATTCTTGGACAAGTCGAGAAATTATCGAGCAATATAAATTTAAGCTGTAATGCTATAACGAGCTTGTAATTCAGTATTTTTAAAAATACTAATCATTATTTATTATCAGCGAAGGATATTAATTGTAAAAGTAATATATGTTCGGGAACGTATTTAATGAATGATTTGACGAGAAAATAGTGTATTTTTGACGTAGAATAAAGATATATAGGTATGACTCTCAAATAGTTAACTCTTCCAGAAAAAAACAGTGATGTTGCTGAATTGATGTTGTGGAGACCAAAATTGTGATCTACAATGAAAGATGATTTACTATAACTCATTCAAGCTTCAAAATCAATATTTCTGGATGCGAAAGGGCTGTTATATTCTTATGAAAGCGATAAGCTAATATGTTCACTTACGATATTCTGATTATATATTCAAATTTCGACTGAATGAACTCATTTGTGTTGTTGATGTGTTTATATTTTTATCCGACAGTATAGTTTTGATAGGTTCGTTTCCACGAGAAACTTATTCTTTCCATAATTTGTTTTTAAGTTTTTATCTCCCCAGGAATCAATCACCAAATGTTTGTTATTTAATTCCTACTTCAAATTCTCGAATCAACATAGTCTATATATATTTATAAGTAATTAGTCTTGCACTCCACAAAAAGTAATATGGACTTCATAAAAAAAATATAAAAACCACCAATCCTATATTCTACGATGCATTACTTTCCACTTCCATTTAATTAATCGACCATAAAAAGAACTCAAACAGACCACTCAAAACGTTTATTTTCTGACCTCATTAACACTTCCTTTTCTTTCGAAGAATATTCTTCCACATTCGTGGGGGCCGATTTATCGACATCTGCTACAAAGTGATGAACTGAAAAGGATGAAACCTTCGGAGGAAATTAATAATACCACGGAGAATCTTCGTCGAAGGGAGTTCATCTTTGACTTTAATAACACGTCATTAACCCCCTGCGAAATTAGAATCCTCCCCACCGCAATATTATGAGCGTTCCGAGGTGATGAACATTCGAGAATCGATAATCGCATTCCGAGACGTCAAGATCCCAATCGTGTTTTTACTTCTGTAATTACTTGGGGTGAAATTTGAGAAGAGGGAAATAAGATTTCCCAATTAAAGGCGAATAGATTGGGGATAAATTATATCTCTTGAATAAGAGAACCCGTTGAGTATACTAATATTCTTGAGAAAATTCGCTTTAGTAATAACTATTCTTTTCAGATCGATACGAGGTAAAATCGATGGATGGCCTTTAGATGTTCATATCTCAGTTTAAATGTATTTCTGAACTCATGTTAGATAACAGGCTGATCTATTATTTTATTTATATTTTGATACTGAGAATCTTTTGTTTAAATAATTGATGATGCTTAGAGGAAATGAGATGAAAAAAGCGTTCGTTTTATATGGATCAATATTTCACTAAATGTTGAAAAGATCAAAATGAAGAGAACATTTCAAATCATTGAATTTCACCTCGCACTCATCTTCAATAAAGGGACAGTTTAACGTTAAAAATCTTGATGAAACCTATCAGTTCAATCAATATCAATATCCACTCATTATATATTAACACTACCTCAATAATATATAATGTAGAATATTAATAGAGTTAAATTAAAGTCGAAGGTATTTATGACGTCATTTCGGGGATAAAATTCATCGTTTATACAACGTAAATGAAACAAACTAAAATAGTTCAATTATAAGTAAAAATTTATATAAAATATTATTTTGTATCTCTAATAAACGAATAATTAAAAGAAGACCCTAATAGCACGTTAGATATTTAAAAAATGGTCTGATATGACGAATTTCTTTCATTCCTCATATTAACTAGTAAACATATACTCAACTTACACCACTATATGTAAAAAAGTAATGAAAATATCATTTGCTAATAATTAAGAATATCGACAATGATTATTTCCACATATAAATCCCAATTATTTCAATCAAAATACAATAAAACCAGAGAGTGAAAATAAGACTCAACCAATTACATTCATTTCCACATTTGTGATTCCAATCCCAAAAATATCCAAACAATTCGATTAACATTTGTTTCGGCCATCCACCACATATTCGCCAGCTAATTCTAAATCGCAAACTTTTAATACCTCAGGGAATAACTCGTGTTTGCAGAGATTTTTTTCGCGTCGGGAAACGGGAATTTGCCAACCCCGATTTTCGGAGTCCGTCACGTGGAGAAAAAAGAGGATATCCGGTTGGGGGAAATGGCGCGAAGAAATGTTTCGCGGGGATCGGCACAGAGAGGGCGATAGATTCGGCGAAAGGGAAAGGGTATGCGGAAGAACGAAGGGGAAAGTATGCGGGACATTTTGGATGCGGAATAGGGACGGGGAATGCGCGGCGCGGGAGGTGCCGTGCTCGAAAAACGCACGCGTTCCCCGCAAACACGCGGCCATCCCGATTCGGAGAGGCATGTGCGTGGATTAATGGCAGTACTGAAATCAAAGCCCTGGAAAGCGCTTCTGCACGTTTCGGAATGCAAATAATCCCTAGATTAAGCCGATGATAAATCCATCAACGAGTTAAGTTTGCATTCTATCCCTCGTACTTTCACGTCGCGGTTGACTTCTCCTTCTATCAATTGGTTATTTACCGTTCCCTTTCTATGAGGTTGATGTACTCTCTCGTGCTAGAGAAAGCACTTTCGTTTATTTAAAGAGATTTCAACGATCGTGGATATCCCGGGTTTGTTTATTCAAAATTCCGCGAATTTTGGCAGTAACATCATGCGATGAAATGATAAAGAGAGATACATATTTTGACTCGCAAATACTTGATAGACGTACTTAGCAAGAGCTTATCAATAATTGATTATTGTATCTAACTTAGTGCAAGATTTAGTTATAAAAGAAACTTAAAGAAAGATATGAATTGCATTTCTACTCTGCCTATCATATAGCAGCGAATCTTAAAATTTACCCAACCTGGATAAATGACTGCTCTTTTATGATATTCAGTGATGTATGATTTGAGATGTGATGTGAATTAAGGAATACTCTCGATTAAAAAAAAACTTCGTCATTAGCAAATGTTGCTCGTATGTATTAGAACGTATATACTGTATGATAAAAGCACGAGAATAGATTGAAAATATATTTTCATAGATTATTTAAGAAAATTGCTTAGTTTGAGAGATGATCAAAAGCTAGTTAAATGAATACATAATTATGACCAAACCTATTCATCATAATTGTATTATATATTCGTCTATTTAGATCTAAATCAACCAAGCTTTGCTTCCAGATACTAAAAATTTTATGCCGAGCATTGGAGATAAATCCATCCAAAAATTAAATGCGAAAGTATATTTATTTGTAATTCTTATTCGGGAAACACCTTCTTTAATGAGTGATTATAAATCAATAAACTAGTGTATAATTTGAAAAAACAATAAAGTTCCTAAGTCAACATCGAAATACATCCACAAAAATACCTTTAAAATTCTTCCTATAAATTCTCTGTTAACTTTGAAATCTTTCGGACCCGTTTACTGTCAAACTTGTAATAATTTCGATATTTAAAAAAAACCTCCTTTCTTTTGAGTCGTATCCAAACGTCGCCTTCCGTTGGGAGCTTTTAATCTTAGCATAGATCTTTGCCCTTGTCTTACCCGATATGTATTTCTGACTCACTACTACTTACATTCCCCTTTGAAAAATGAAAGAATGTTCTTTGCGAGGAGTAAGAATAGACGGAAGAAGAGAATATAAAAAGGAAAGAAAAGCAATCTGCGAGGAGAAATTCACTTTGACCGGATAAACAGCGCGGTCGATTTTTCAAACATTTTATTCGTACAGATTTAGACGTGCCAGCACTTTTTCCTATTTCTCGGATCAAAGCCAAAAATAAAGCAATTCGCGAAGGAAAGGAATTTTGGCGGGAGGCCGTCCGATACAATGTGAAGGGGCGAGAGATTTTTCTTTCCAAATTCCAAATGAAGGTTCCGCCCCTCAAAAGCATTTGAGCGCTTTCCAATACGAAGACGACCGGTGCATTTTTACGGTCGAAGAGACTGAAGCGTTTATTTATTGGAGATTAAGTGATTACGATGGGAAAATTTATCGCGATCCTTTTTCGAAAGAGGCGATATTAATCTCATGGCTCGACGACGTCGGTTCGAATTCCCGGTAAGTGTGTGGGTACCTTCCAGTGGCAATCATTCTGCAGTTTATTTCGAAAAACGTGTTTTTTTGATAGAAAAGTCTCTCTCTTGGGTGGTATTCCGTGGTTAATTTACTAATTAGAGTTACGTAAAAAGCAACGATGCTAAATTTGTAAGCAGTACAATACCATAGTAAAAGGTAAATAAATATGTAAGTAAAAAGTAAAGTAAATAAAAAGGAAATGATATGTGGAAGGCAGATAGCTCAAATGCATGTAATAGACGAATTGAGGCTAAAGATCACGTCATTTTTTCAGTAAACTTGCAGAAAAGTTATTAAAAAAGAGAGTAACGTTTTTAAATGCTAAAGGTATGCACATATCATGTATATAACTGTACTTAATATGTGTAAGCAGATTTTGTCGTAACAAATACAATATAGCTTTCATATTAAAAATTGTAGGAATTTAAATGATTTTTTGAAGAAAGATCCCTAATTAAGGTCAATTACAGCTATGAAAACAAAAGATCACAATTAATTAAAATTCATCCCTATTTTCTTTACTTTTTATGGTAATTAATAATCCTATCAACAAACCGCTATTATTATAAAAACATAGCTGTTGTTCTTAATTTTTATAGAGCCTATTATTCTAAATTCTAAAGGCGAAATTATAAAATATTGAATATGATAATGATATTTGAACAAGCTCTTCATCATTATTTAGTCTGATGAATAAACATGAACAACATCTAATAATCTAATTAATGGAATCGATAACTTTTAAGGACATTAATAATTAATTATTTGAAACAGATGTATTGATTACAATAATTATCAATAATATAATTCGTCAATCGACAGTAATTTAATTTTCTTAATAATTAATTTTTTGAATAATGTTTTTTAAATAGCAATCTTTTACGAATCTCTACTTTGGATATCAATTAGAAAATATATAACAGAAAGTGAGTTGTTTACATCGTTTAAGAGTTATTTATTCCGTTGCTATGACAGTGACGGATACTATTTTAGACTTATATAATCAAATCGATAAGTTACTTTAGATTTATCGCATTCGATAAGAGTGATTCTGTTCCAATTCCTATTCTAGTCTTTTTGTACCTTTCCAAGCATCTGATAGATTGTAAAGACGTTTCCTTTAGAACCTCCTTTGATTCCCCACAAAACTCACAAAGAAAATCTCCTCTCGGAAAACATCGGGAGTGACACAATTCTTAGAGAGAGAATAAAAAAAGCACCGAATGTTGAATTACTTTGGCCGTATTAGTGATCTCGTTCTTTCCTTTGAACATTCAAAGAACTCCTCGACTGTAATTTTAATGACGCCACTTCCTCCGTAAGCTTTCGAAGGTCGGCCCATGGAGAAGTTTTGGAGCGATTCGACGTCATGAATCCGTAAATCTAAAGATAAAAACAGCTACCTGCGGAGTTTTCCGACTTCTTGACTCGAAGAGGGTTGTAAGATTTAAGTTTCCAAAGAAGGAAAATGGGTGACGCGATTTTGCGTCGTAAATTAGAATCGCAAAAAATTGAAATCTCTTTTCCGTTCAAGGTTACATTGATCTGTGACTTTAGTGCTGTTTTCAAACTGTCACTAACGGCGAGTATGAGAATGGAAATATTCGATGTTATTATCGTAAAAATTTGTAATAAAAACTTTATTCAATGAACCGGAACGATAAAAATTTTTTGAATCCATGTATAATAAAATTACAAGTGCAAGAATACTGTAATATCTTTTATATTCTGTAACTCATGGGGATTACTCGTGCACTTAACTTCGTGAGACATATTTTACGGAGGGATTTTTTAACTAGCCTGTAATTTTAGCTTACGTAGAAATTAACGTTCATTTAAAAAGGTGAATGGTTAGTTATACCTCAAAGCTTTATTAATCCATATCAAATGAAATTTCTCGGGACATAATAAGTTGAATACTAATCAAGAAAATTTTGTTTATCCTTTTAGGATGTTTAAAGAAAAACCATCACATATCTTCTATTAAAACTTTCGTAAGGGAATAATGTAAGTAATACTTTAGGAGAGCAGAGGTTAAGAAATTACAATTCCATTATTTAATAGGTCAGTATTAAGCAGTACTATAATTCTATTTTCACTTTCGTATATACATGAATGAATATAACCTCTTTAATTAAAATACGATAATTCAAGAAGAAATAGTAAATGGATCGATAGAACTACATCTAAAGAAATAAAGAATAGGCTAATTAATTCTTTCTGGTTACCAAAGGACCATCTACGATAAATAATGGTTTTATTTAACGTTAAAATAAATAAATATCTTCACAACCGATGCGCTGATAGCAACGGATACAAGCAGAGAAAGGAGGTCCGGTAAAAGGCTTCCGGGCATGTTTAAATCCCTGTACTAAACACGACTGTATAGCCTAAAGGAAATCAATCGCTCTGAACGAGCAAACAGTATCAATTGTCATGAATATTGGAAACAAGATTCTCCGTTGAGATCCACGATAATACCGATCGCAATTGATTCAGAAGGGCAGCAAAATGACCGGGTTAGTTGTTTTGCAAGGACCTCGTTCGGGAAAAAATTTGGAAAGAGAAACTTTAATCAAAAAAGACATAAAATTTTATGTGTGGGTTTTGGTGGAAGCAGCAGCCAGACCAACCATAAAAAGGAGAATATATCGCGACGAAATTCCAGGTGTGATGGGAAAGATATTAAAAATTATCAATGGGGAACATAACGGAGAGAATAATAAAAATAACTCTGGAGAAAAATTGATACAGTTATCTAATTCACGCGTATCACAGTAGCAGTTCACAAAGATTCCTTTTATTTGCACAAGAAAGGTAGTATTTCCAATATGATTTATGATTATGATATGATGAGAACGTAAAGTACAAATATGATGATATTAAAGAATACTTTCTTTGTTCCCTCGATGAAATTCCGTTCCGGGGAAAGAGACTTTTACATATAGATATATGATTATGGATATATTCCGGCATAGCGAGCGCCACCTCCAGCGTAAATGTTAAAGTGGAACGTCGCTTTTATTCACCTCTTTCAGGTTTAATTTAATATTTAATATGGGCAGCACACTCGCGGCCTTCCTCTTACAAATAAAACGGACTTAAATTGAACGCAGAAATGCGCAAAGATTCATAACGCATGAAATTTCACTCCGTAGTTGTTCTTAAGAGAAGAGTTATTAGACGTGACGTATAAATAAAGGAAAAGGAAACCTTAACGTATGTAAATGTTAAACCAATAGCCATAGAATAGAACTATATATAGGAATATAGTACGAGGGAGAAATTTAAAGTGACATAAATGCTGGGAGAATAGATTTGTTAAAAACATTCGATCCTTATTAGGAAGTTTCTCTGCTTCCGGAAACATTTTCAATAATCATCCGAAGGTTATTATATTTATGAATATTATTCGAGTTTATTATTCGAACTTTAACCAATTTTCCTAGGAAAGGAGCTGAATTTAGTTACAGCATTGAATGAATTTAACATTGGCATAGGAACATTAGGAGAAATAACCTCTGAATCAGTTCATAGCAAAGGTATGTTGTTAAATTTACAGCCTGTTCTATATAATGTAAGAAAAAGGCAGTATTATAGATAATCAGAGAAAATATAAGATAATATTTCTAAATTTATTATTTAAATTCTAGTGAATATTTAATTTAAATAATAGAGACCTATATAGAATGCTTCTTACTTTATAACCTACTATTTTAGAGAAGGAATTAATTAAGGAGAAAAATCCCTAATCATATACATATTTACACGATTAAATTACGTACCTATCTTAGATTCATACATTTCAATGTTTATTTATATGGTTCATGATGAGTATTATCCTGTTAAATATCGAAACGACAAAATATTTCGAAAATACCATCCTTGGAACTGAAAGGCTAATAAAAGAGGCATAGGATTAGCACACGACAGCCAACGTATGTACGTACATGGGAGTAAAAGATGGAAAAACAAAATCGATGGTGAGAAAAGTTTTCCCATAAGGGAATCCCTCCTCCCATTGCTACACGATGGTGATATAATGGGAGCAGCTTGGCGTCATATGGCGTGCGACAGCACACCGGACGTATACACGCTAATAAAACTCCGGCGATGTTCATTTGTCCTTGAAATGCCGTTGACAAGGGTGATTCGAATAAAGTTTGTCACTTTATTTGGTGAAAAAGCTGAGCTAAGAATTCTGACCGGTTTTATAAAGGTATCCCCGAAAATAAATTCTCTTATGAGACTTTTTATTACTAGTATTAGTTTTTTATAATTGAAGTACGTCTTTTGAAATTAAAGATATAAAAGTAATTTAAATTAGAATTGCGATGAATGGCGAAGAATCTTTGAAATAATAAATTCTAAAAGAATTCATGATTGAAGTTTATCCAATTATAATATTAATAAGCACTTAATTATGGCGAAATTTAAGTTAATGATCTCATCTTACACTCAAGCTTTTCTTCAATTTATTTCCTTTCGAATGACTAACTTATGTATTGATTTTTCGTTTGTTGAATTACATATTACAACTTGGGCACATTTCAGAATATACGACTTCAATATAAAACACGATTTGTCAGTTTTAACATTTATCGGTAATCAATAAGGACCTATGAAGGCTTACAGATAACCTGTAGCAGTTTTTATTTAATAGTATATTTTCATTTGATTTTTTAAAAAAGATAATTTAACTCGCTGTTTATTCCTTAATATAACGTACATTCCCTTGAGAGAATATTAAAACTACAAATAGCAATAGATTACATCAAAAAACAGTTCATTTAGAGAGAGTATGAAATAAATCGTAAATAAAATAAGTAATGAATGACTTTAAGGTTAGCGAAACCTCTGGGGATACATCATAAATAATATATCAACGGTTTCTAACTCATTCACTAGCTCCCACAAGTGTTGCCAAATATACAGAAATAATAGATAGATCGAAAATTCAATCGCTATCGGAAAAGAACAATACCCCTAACTGTTGCTTATGTTAAATTTATGGGCGTCGTCAGCGCTTTATTTATAACCCATTCACCCCCATTTCGATAACACGTAAAACACGAAATACTCAGATCCGGACTTTACAAGTGATACGTCGACGTCATCTCTCAACATCGCGACAATAATTCCGCTACCGCTCCGCGAGTCGCGCACGTACATAAAACACGACGTTTCTCGCACAATTTACGCGAATACGGCTTCCTCCGCAAAAAAAAACAAAGAAGAAACGGCAGCCGAAGCATCTCCTGCTGACGTCGGAGGGTTTAAGAATAGCGGACCCAAAACAAACGACGGAATCGATCCGTCAACTGGCGCGTATTTTTCAGGAGAAGCGTTAATTGAGTGCTCAAGGGTCGAAAAAAAAAATGAAAAACGACGAGCGAGACGTTGTTCCATATCCATAAACGTAAAAAAACCTCGTCGCAAGTAACAAGTGGAAGGAGTCGCTTTTTTAATGACACACCCGCGCGTGTACGGGTTTCCTGGAGAGAAAAATAAATAAAGACTCGGAAAAAAGCGATAACGATGGGCGTGTGGAGGCTTGAGAAAAAAAATACGGAAATATTCCAGAAAAAAAAAGGAAAGCAGGTCGAAATACGTACTACGATTTAACCGCTTTATGAGAGAGTGCAGCCTTGAGCAATCTAGAGCGCATGCGTCATATACGTATATAGGCTCTCCGATTGTAAACCGTGTACGTCGGGGAAAAATAGTGCGGCATTGTGGATTCGCTCGTAGGCGCATATTTTCCGTGTCCTCTGAAATGCGGGGCGAGCAGGATTTTCCAGTTTTCGCTGCTCCGTTGTTTGTGTCTCACTGGGAAAGGGGCAAAATAAATTTAACCCGCGCAACGGTCGAACGATTTCAAACAAACTAGAAATAACGAACTCCCTTTCTCTCTCTCGCAGGTTGGCTGCTTTTTATCCGTCAAAATCTTTACCTTAATCTATCCGACATCACGCCCGATTTCCTCCGCCCACTCTCCGCCCCGGAGATTTGCCGTGAATTATTCGGAAGTGGGGAGAAAAAGATCGCACGTTACTCTTTCTCGAGTCCTTAGGCTGTTTTTCTTTGAATAAGAACGATGGATACTCGCAATGGTCATTCTGCGTACAAATGAGGACTGAGATTTGAATTGGTGAGTAAATTAACAAAGGTTATCATGCGTCGATGAGCGATATAATCAGGAATTCCTCATAATAATAAAACGAATGAAAATAAATAAAGTACGATGAACGCGTTTATGGAAAAAATATTGAAAGAACTCATATAATTCAAAGCAGAATTATTTATTCATAGTTGATCCTCGATTATCATACATCGAAACCTACACCGTATCATCAATAAATTATTCAGTAACACTGTAAAAATTAGTTTCTCCACCGTTGCTGATAGATCCATAACAACAAGTCAAGGCTAAAGTCATCGATTCTCACTGGTTTATGATTTTTATTACGGTTCTATTTTTGCTCACTCCATAAATCTACCTTTACAATTTTCGGTCTGTTTTAATTTAATCCCACTCAAGACTGCTGCTTCCCAAACACTCCATCAATAGCTTCGAGGAACTTGAGGCTGATGAAGGGCGGTTTGGGATTCATTGAGAGAGGAGTGGTTATAATTAGTTCATCTCCTTGAGACAATAAATGATTGAGAGGAAGTTTAGCTCGATAATTTTATGGAAAGCATCTTTCATCATTTTTAATCGCGATAATTTCAACAGGAGCAAGAAGGGCTCTACTGATAGATACCATAAAATTAACTGCACCATTCATTCTACACAGCGCTCAAGGCAAATTACTGAAGACGCAAACAAGGCAAGCAGATAAAAGAAATATTAAAATGAGAAATCTGTAAATTTCTACTATGTATAATCCATTTTTACCTACGTCTTTGAGTCTTTTACGCAACTGGAAGTAATTTTCATTTATTCTTTTTCAGTACACTATATTCTGAGAGGATATTATCGTATGGGCTTAAAATGTAAGATATACATCGAAATACCGAGAATCTAGTGTGATAGCAAATAAATCATCGCGGGTGATTTATTTGTTACCATACCTGTGTGTATTTCTGAACAACAATCACAAAAGATCATCATTACTCTGTATCATTCATTTACAGATAATTTCTACAATTAAAAAAAATTCCAAAATTTGGACGAAGTAAATTAACTCAGCAAACCCTGATTTTAAAAATATATGATAGATTTAACATCGTAACATAAATAAAACTCTCTAATGAATGAGTGCTCAATCCATTACTTCCAGCCCTTTACCCTTTCTGCGTTTTAGAGAGATTTTGTAAACTCTTGTCGATAAATCCTTTATCTTTTGGTGAGAAAACTTCGTCGATTAAGCTCTCAATATTATCTGCCTATTTTCTTGCCGTTTTCAACAGAGAATTGCTTCCTAGCGCTTCGACCACGACTTCCAATAACCTTTTACCCTCCGATGGAGCGGAAATTGCACTAAATGACGTAATTAACTTGCGGTCCTCCCGACTGGAGCCACTCGTTTCCCTCTCTCAGCCCTTCTACGGATGCTCTTTCATCTTCTTCACTTTCGCATGAATTTGGGAAAGGACACAGCGTAAGATCAGCTATTCTTTTTACGGAAGGGAAAGGAGGATAATAGGGGAACACGATGTGTGTGTGAGAGGATAAAGAGAGAGATGGGAAAAGAGGAAAGAAGTGGAGATGGACCTTCTCCAATCCATTCTCCACTACAGAGAGAGAGGCTATAGATCTAATGCGGAATTCTGGAAATTAACTATTGATTAAATAATCTTTTGAGTGCCAAAGCAAGGACCACTGGTTATATGTAAGAGTTTTCGGCTAATATAAATCATACTTCAAATCATATATAAAGCTAAAACTTTACATATAGTTTTATATACGGTATAATATTAAAATGAGAAGGTTTTGAATTAGCATTCCATACGTTACCGCTTCAGAAATTATTAAATTTAATTAGAAGACCATGGCATACCCGATTTCTTGATATTCTTTGAAGATGAAGCTCCTTATATATTCAATACTGACGTATTTATAATGCAAATTAAAGATATTTTTGTCCTAGGAACGGTTATATTTAAATGAAGCCGTTTTCCAATCGATACAGAAATAAGCAAATTTTGTGACTGTTCAATTTTTTTGAAGCTCTAATTAATAAGACATTCTTTCATCATTGGTTACATATATATTGCTCCAATTTTGAGTGAAAGAATTATAAGAATTTTGAAGATTGAATCTTTATTGGCACAGAAATAATCAAATGATTCTGTCTAGAAAAAAATCTCCGACCAAATTTGTTAATTTCATTCATAATCACGTATGGATTGTTTACGCCTTCTCTTGATATTGAATCTAGAAGGGAGGATTCCTATTCTGGAATGATTGACATGAACTAGTTCAATAAATTTCTATGGAGTGAAGGCTTCAAAGTTTAGAATAATACAAAGAAATCCCGAACTAGGAAAAAATGTGTCACTCATTCAGAATCCGTGAAAATAGGACACAGAACCAAACGCTGATCTCTTTGACTTGAGAAATATCTTTGGAATGTACATCTTTTGAAAATCACAGGCTCTGTATTTGGTGCTCATACCTTCTCTCTTCAAAACCTAACATGACCTTAGCGGGGACGTCGAAACTTTGACTCCGTTCGGCTGCATCGGAATCCTTAGAAGTAAAATATCACTGAGAAGACAGTTTTATTTCAAAGCCTAGTCCCCGCTTTTAAATAATTTTTATGTGAGCTATAAGGCACTATATGGAGAATTTTACGGCCATATTTTCTCTGCTCTCTGCTCAAACTTATAAAATAATAGAAAGCGTCACCATCAAGGTTAATTCGCAAATAGTTTAATTTAAGGTTAAAGTGATTAATCAATAAAATTTTTACATTCGAGAGAAACTAGTTGAAATGTTGACGACATCTTCAAGAAGAATGAGCTAGTATCTTCCACAAATTTTGTGGAGTAATTTATCGTTTCCTTCTTGAAATAAATAAACCTCATCGCCAAAAAATCAGCACTCCGTATGTTAAATGTACGTAATATGCATGCACAATACCATTCCTCCTTCAGAATAGGCTATTTGAGCGCGTTGAAAATTCGTTGAAAAATGAAAATTGAAAATCATGTCAAATTTCAATGACCTTCCTCAGCTGAAGCCTAAATATTTCTTTTCTCTCCCAAGAGAAAATTTGGTACTTATAGATTCCGAGATTTAAATATATATAATTTACACGAAAAAGAAACGCTGATCATATTCCACAAATTAAGAGAGAACTACTAAAAGAAAACTTGGATTACTATTTATTGAAATAGAGACAACGTTTAAAAGCCACGACTTCAAAATCCCATCTCGGCTTGATAGATTTCTGGCGCCAGTCTGCCATTTAACTCTCCTAGACTAAGCAGCGTACCTTAGCTGTGATAAAATTCTAGAAATACTAAACTCGAGGTCCTGCGTCATTGCAGCCATCAAAGAAGATCCGAAGCTTCTTCCGAGTTAGGAGGGTTTAGTAAATTTATGACGGAGTTAAACTAGTTATCCTTTCCACCAAACTTCGCCTCTTGTGAATTTTAGTCTTGGAGTGGATCCTTGAACATCTTGAGGGATATGTCTTGAAGCCATAGAATAGCTTCTGTAACATCCCCTGAAGATGACAGTCTTAAGAATCGATAGAACAGGTTTGGCGAGGGGTCATAATGGAAAAGGACGTAAGATATACATCCAACGGACAAGAGATTTCTTTCTTTGTATTAATTTAATAGAAATGTATTAAGCTGTAATGTTTTTTCTTAAATTTCTTGTTCTAGGTTTAATCCAAACCTCAACTAGGAATAGCTCTTTTAGTTATTAGCTAGAGTAACTTAGAATTTAGAATATTGGAGATTTGAGATGGTCTTAAGTCAAGCTTCTCTGTATCCAAAATATTCCAAGCTGAAATGAAATTTAAAATTTGAGAGGTCTAAATGAGTATATTAATATTTAAAAAAATAAACGTAATAAAATAAATCGTCGTCGATAGATTCATGTATTAAATAACTGATAAAAGTGAAATTAACGTTACACGATGAATTTTTAATCGAAAAGAACAAAGAGAAGAGGAAAATAAATTAACAGTTGGGCCTCAAACCTATGACCGTGTTATAGCGGTCAGCATATCAAAACAAAAAGCGGGGGACCTGAGTTCGACTCCCAGTATCCTGCTACTTTTTAGAGCGTGTAAAAATTTTGCTGTATATTTCACTCTAAGCCTTCTTTTAAATTCGTAAGTGAACGACTATCTTTGAAGCATCAATCCGCAACAAATAAAAACTAGAAAAAATTTAATCTCTCGTAAAATAACTCTAGGCACGAACTCTACGCAGTAGGCGGCAGAACCTCTTTCTAGGATCCCATTTCCATAACAAACGGATACATGGAAACGGAGATTCGGTCGTAAAAAAGGAAACACTACGAGGCGAAAAAAATAACGTAGCCGGACGAAAAACGCCCGCTTTTGAATTTATACGGCACGGTATAATTCAGTTGTTATCCCAATTCCTCCTACGCACTACCCCTCCCCCTTTCGTAGTCCGCTATGACGTCTGCATCTCCAGCGGACACGCTGCCCCCGCGGCAGAAAACAAAAACATACAACTACTAGAAGTACGCCCTCTAAACTCGCCCCTACCAAATTACTATTTACTTTTTAAATAGCGTCGCCCGTTTTTATATCCCCCCCTACGTACACGCGTACACTTTTTTATCGCTCGCGCATTAATATTTCCTACGTCACGAGTCTTCGTTCGTCATTTTTTTCCACGCTCTCTCGCGGGGACGGGGAGAAATCTTTTCTTTTTTTTTATTCGAAGGGTGAATTTTTTAAAGGCGGGATGGTCTCCCTGGAGACATCTCCCGCGCGAGAGATGAATAGCAGACACATTATCCGATATTTGCCTCCGCAGCGGTGTTTCGCCGTTAAAAATCTCGAGCTCCCTCATGAAGATCGATTACGCAGTTTCTCTTTGACTCCGATAAAGAATGTGTTTTCCACTTACGGAGTGCGAACCGGTCTTGCTGACATTCCTCGCGAAATGAGTTTTCAACTCTTATTTCCATTAGGATTAATGTATCTTTAACGACGGTGCGTTAATTCCCTGCTATATTCCGGATTGTGGGTCGTTTTTTTAATTGGTTGATGTTTATGTACCTTGAGAGCTATCTTTAGTCGTCGGCAGAGGATGTTAACGCTCGACCATCGAGCTATTTTAATTTTTGCAGTGAAAGAAGTGAGTTCAGTGAGTCTCTAACTATAATGGTTAGCTCGAGAATCTACGTCCCTAATCCTAAGAATATTATCTGACTAAAAAATAAATCATCTACTACGTCATCCTCAAACTTACTTCCTCCGAAATTTATCTGCAATCGTAGCCCATCTCCGATCTTTTATATTTTAACCTATACTTGACTACGATATAAAAATTTTTATCGAGGTAAATTTAAAAAAAATATTCGCGTTCCGTATTACCCTTCCGAGTTAATAAGTGTACAAATATTAAATAGAACTGAAAAATAGCGAATTTGTGAATAAGCGTACGCTTTAACGTAAAAAGATATGAAACCAATCCTTCCTTAATAATAATAAGTGTACGTTGAATCCGCTAAGGCCGCACACCCTATGTGATAGATTATTTCCCAAAATTCAAACGGAATTAATATTCTATTATCTCCAAATGTAATCCATGGGAAACTTTAAAAAGAAAAGAATTAATAAAATTTAGATCAATAAATTAAAAATTCTATCTAACCAGTTGTATTTGGTACGTATATGTATATCTATCTTAGCCTAAGCGATGCATATTAGTCTCAGACAGCTCCCATAAACTTGGTTTATATAGAGAGAGTTCGAAAAAGTCAGGGAAGCGGAATCTATGACGTAACAATAAAAATCCGAAAATAAGAATCGGCAAAAGGTACAAACAAACGAGATAAAACGTTGGAAACTAAAATCTGTGGAATCGAAAGTTATAACAAGATTAGAGTTACAACTGCTTGGTAAAAAAACAGAAACAGAGGTGATATATTCGGCAGTTTTTTATATTGGTCTCAATGAGCAAATCGCCTTACCTTTTTTAAAAAGATAAAATGAGATGTATAGCAATAAATACTTCAGTTGGCGTTCTTAGGCGACGGCTGTTTATGGCAGATTTCAACCTGCAGGGACTTATGGGGTGAAAGGACGATACGATAAATTTTAGGGAGTTGCTGTAAATAGTTTTCGTGTTTTCGCGAAAAGATAAACGAGAAATGTTATTTGCCTCCGGAGTTTTCCGCGCGTTAATGGCTCTTGAGCGAAAATACGCGACTCTTTACTTTCGAATAAAGAATAGCTATTTTAGACGTTGGGCCATACGTTCATTAAAGAACTTACACGGGATGATAAATTTAAACCGAGCCGTATCCTTAGCGTTGCCATCGTAACTCAGATAATAAAATAAATAATAACCTTCCGAGTTGCTACGAATCCAATCCATTATATACACATGACTGAATTATAAAAGCAAAATGTATATCCGTAACGAATAAAAGTTACGTGTTTACAATCCTTACAATTTTATTCACCCGTCAGAATGAAAAGTTTTGTCAGAATGCATTATAATACGTCGCTTGAATTTAATTTTTTAAATCCTCTGGATCAATAATTTACATTATTTGATTAGATTTTTTATTTTTTTTTAATATCCCATAAGAAATCTATTAATTAGGATTAGTAAGGTGGTTAGGATAGATGAATTGAGGTAATACATCAAAATTCTACCCTTTAAACATATAAAGTTATCAGAAAGAAGCATTATATTTTTATCAAGACTTCTGTTAGGGTATTTGCTTCACATTCACATATTTGTTCACACATTCTTTTATTATTTTATTCAATAGTAACTGTCTTCCGTAATTCATATAAATATTAAGCTTATCTAAAAAACAATATTAAAAATTTGGGCAAACCAAAATTTTCAATAACTTTCTCCCCATGAATTATGGATAACCTTAGAGTACGTATTCATATCACACAACAGTCTTTACACTACTATTACTTACGTACTTCAGTGTTAAGTGTATAACTTATCGTCATTTAATCATCATGTACTTGTAAAATGAAATAGACGGAAAAAGAAAACAGCTAAAATGATCTCTAATTAATAGATATAACGTTTAACTTCGCTCTATTAAAATAATTATCATTTTTATGCATATTTCTCGCTAACTTCCCTGTTCTAACCGTCAACCGATCTTCACTATGCTCAGTAAAATAAAAGAATGATTCATCCTTCACTTCATATGAAACAGCATATAAAAAATCCATTTATTTCTATTAAAATTTCGGAGCAAGTTCCCAATTACTCCACGGCAACAAATTACATTAAATTCTTTTCCGGACACGGTTCCCTCACCATAGCAACGGAGTTACGTCGGATAAATCTAATTTAACGACGCGCAAATTTCCTTCCTCGCTCCTTGCTAAGGTTCAACTTTAACCCTCAACCCTAAACATCTATTCCCGCACAAACCGCCTATAACCATCATCGTAATATATAATAATCACCCGCGAGTTCAAAAAACCTTCACCTGCACTTCATTCTCTAATCTCCGGAGGGTCATGAGCTTCCGTAAAACACTTAAAAATGCCGTTTCCGCTGATGTTTCATAATTCCGGGATGTTCCCGTATTAAAAAAATACAATATACTTTCCACCACTCCTCATAAACACGTCGGCATGTGAAAATACCCCCGAAAAACGTCCCTCCTTAATGAATTTCCCTTTACCGCCGTCCATCCAACGTAATGCGCTAGTGACGAAGACAGAGCACAAGTTCGATCTTTCGCTTTCCGATTCTAAAGGTCGCAGTAAAGAACAAAAAAATAGCGTAAATTCCTCTCGCTAAGAATCCTGCCTCGTTAAACGAGATACGCGAAGTTTAAGACATCCGGAATGCGAAAAGTTGGGCGAAGTTGAGAGAAAAAAGCGGGTTTATGACCTCAGCGTGGGAAGTTCTTCCTTTAAAAACGTCTCTACTTTATTTCATCCCTCATAACCGACGAACTCAGCGTCTGAGTAATCTTAAGAATTTCCCTTCTGGGGGGCACCTCCCCCACCCACGACCTCGGTCACTTTAAGGTGCATCTCCGTGATTAAGATCGCCGTTGAGGGTAGACTACCCCGCAATACGTAACGGTTTCCGCATTCAAATAAAAAAAACCTAGGGAAAACAAATACGAGTAAGCACGAACGAGCCTACGAAGGGAACAAGGAATATCTTAAAGGGATGAGGATAATTAGTACGGAAGGGGATTCGCCAATAATGATCGCTGAAAGAGAGGTTTTTTTAAAGAGGAGATGCTGAAAGAGGGAACGCTGACGGAGCTGCCATCTTCGGTTGGGCCTCTGAATCTCGGCGCTTTTCTCGAGAGATCCTGAAAAATCGCCGTCTCGAATTACGTCGCTTCGGCTTAAACGTCTCTTTCGCCGTCGGTTGTGTTTACATCTGCGGCTCTGGATCCGCTCTGACGTCTCTCCGGAGATAACAAATTGATGGCGTATGCAACGGTAGAGAGAGGGAGTTACGGGCCTCTTCGGAAACAACGGGCGGTAAAAACGACGGAACGGTGCGGAGTTCTGGGTGCGTTCGTGGCTGATTAATTATTCCGGAAGGATATGCGCTCTTTGGACCATTAATTCGTAATTGAAGCCTAATATAGTAATTAAGCTTTTGATAGGTTTTCATCAACGACCCTTTTTTTATCTACCTACACCTTTCACTTTAGCAGCAAAGGAATTAAAAGCTATGAAAATAATCCTGCATATAGAGAAGTGATTTAACACAACGATCTTCCAAAGAAATGGAGGATATAAACTGTGGGAATCTATTGCATAACTGTTCTCTGTACAGCGGAATTTTGTAAACATAATCCGTATAAAACTACACCGTACTTGAATTATAACAATCACAAAGGTATAATAACATTCAACTTTGCCTTCCGTTAATCCATAAATTTTCTTCGTAGTAAAAATCTGTATGTACGTAAGAAATTCAAACTCAACCCCCTACATAGAACTACATATATTTACAAAAATAATCCCTCTTGAAATCTATTAAAGAACACCAGCAACAGCAAGAAAATAAGGAGCAAAGAATTTCAAAAGAATCCCTCCTTCAAGCCCAAAACCTCTGCATACGCAACCTCCTTTCGTAGCATCTCATCGCAATAGGGAAGAGAATAACCCCGCGACCCCTGGAACAGCTTGGTAAGAAGGCTTTCTCGCGAAGGAGAAGACGGAGGGTGGAGCTACGTCTGAACAAACAACGCTAGCGACATTGTAATAAAACTAATTTTCCAGCTAGTCTCCTACCTACACTCCCGGATAAACAAACGCCACGCGAAAGTTCTGGGCCGTAATACTTCGTACGGCAGCGTGTTTACGTTCAGAGAAAGTAGCGCGTTCTAGAATCCCGAATTCTTTTCGACGAATAAGACGATGAGCGAACTTTTTGGGCGTCCGAACCCCAAAATTCGCTGCTACCACCTTACTCCTCTTCTCCACGAAACCTTTCAGCGATTCTTCCTCATTAGATTCCCCTCCGTTGGGCCTGTAAAACCCACCAACAGCGACGCTTCGTCCGTTCCTTAAACCCATTGTCTCATCCGAACGCTTTCCTCCCTCGAGGGAACACCTATCCGCTCAAAACTCCCTCCTTTTTTTCGGGAGATAAAGACCGCGAGCGATGAAAAAAATAACCTTCCATTGGGGCCAAATGGGAACAAAAAAAAAGCGATGTACAAAGGGAATGAGATGAGAAAGAATAGCGCCCCGCCGCCATGTTTATCGATCCTCGATGGTTACCCCGTGGTCGGACGGTTAAAAAAAAGTCCCTCATCCCCTGGTTATGTTCGATCCCCAAAAAAGCTTCACATCTCTTCGGGGTCAAGTGGAAGGAGATTACTGAGAAAAATTGAGAGGAGACAGATGAAGGGCGAAATTCGACTCTTCCTCTCCTGCATCTACCCTCCGAAAAACTCGCAGATCCGCGCTCTTTGTGTACATCCCTTTCTGCGAGATTTATGGCTCCGTTTTAAGGCGTTTGTTTTTTGTTCTTCCCTAATGCTTTCGTCAGATCCTCTTTCTCTCACGCGCACCCTTACTTTCTCTTGGCGAATGTGCGTCCGTGCGATTTCGCGTCGCTTTGTAGCGGCGGTGTTAAATAATTGAAGCCTACGCTCGACTGAGTCATGGCGCGTTAATTAATTCCGAGTATTTCAAGTTACAGTAGAAACAGAGGATGTCCCTGTATACAAGAGTGAAACTATATAAGTTTATCCAACGCATAATACGTTCTATTCTAGGAATCAAGGTTATTACGAACGTATCGTTTACATATGACGGAAAATGAGAACGTTGTTAATTACGAATAGCGCGGTACTGTTATCTAAGCAACGACGTAACTATGGATATGTTATGATGAACGGATATATGAAGGTGTTCGAAAGGATGACACACATACGTAATGTTTTATTGAATATCTTCCAACATAACAGCTAGAAATTGTTTCATCAGAGGGATAAATCAAGCTACACCGTCGTTAGCAACCTAAAGAATTTAAATCACAATTGCAGAGGGAATCGATCCAATTTTTGAACTCTATATCATATGAAGTTGAAACGAATGAAGCATGTTATGTTTATAAAGCTTTATCGAGTTGTTAAAACGAAAGATGAGTTTAAGCAGATAGAAGTCTACCAAAGTTTAAAGTAACTAACATTAATATGAGTGAACCTCTTTAATGATTTTTATTATTATATTATAAATCGCAGAATGTGCAGTGAAAGGGCTGAGCAGAGAGTGAAAGGTGAGGAACGGTTGAGTAATGATAACAACAAGAGTATAGATTGGAAATCAATAACGAGTATATGAGTACTTTTATGATGGATATGCATGTCCTATTTCAAGTAGATATTGGAAATAAATGCTAACGAATGTTACGTATGAACCATATTCATGCAATAATACGATATTAATGCCAGAAAAACTCATTTTTATTCTAACCTATGATAGAAAGATATTCTAATCAAACACGACATCCTTAAAGACAGACGTGATTTCGTATTCTACAGAATAGCCATAGACAAACTTAATAATAAAAAGTTAGGGAATATAAATATATCCTTTGATTTCGTTGATAAACCTACATAATTTTTCAAGACAAGCGATTTGTCCTTTGATAAATAATGAATTATCAAAACACGAGCTTGAAATTCTTCGATAAAATCAACCTCCAATTTTTCGATACTATTAATCAAATAAACCTGAAACATCACAAAGAGAAAATCTTCGGCGATGGAATCGGAAAATTTTTGAAACGAAAGAGCTACGAATTTTTTATTAAAAACGAAAGCATTCGATGTAACAGGAATCGGCGCTCAATCTCTCCGATGACAGATACCTTTAATCGCTTAATCTTCGCTCTTAAAAACCCGAATCTTACGCCGAATAAAATTAATCGCGAGATAAATCAAACATCGATGATCGGCTAAAATCGCGAAATTCGACGAACGCGATCGCAAAAAAAATTCCGATCAAAAAAAACGAGAGAATCCAAATTACTAGTACACAGTTTGCCGGAGAATTTATGCTCATTGGGGAGTCGCGTGGATGCGTCAGCATCCCTTCAGCGTTCAATTTAACAGGCACTTTTAACTCTTTAATCCCACCACCTCATCTTACGAGGGCGTTGAACCCGGTTGATCCATCAATCAATCAAAATTCATTCTCTGGCGAAATAACAACACGCCGAGCTTAATTGAATGCGTGGGTTTATCGGGAAGAAATCGAATTTCGCTCCTGACGGAAAGAGATGAGGTGTAATCACGGCGACTCGTTCCCGTATTAACTCGCGCGGGCGTGGAATAAATACAAACGATCGCCCTAGCAATGAGCCTAATTATGTTTCCTAGCGACGTCCCCGTAACACGGTTCCGGAGTCGATCGTGCTCCGACTCTGGATACGGCTAAAAAGCGACACAATGGAAGCAATCGGTGTACTTAGCGTGTACTTTAATGAGCGCCGTGGTTTCAAAAATAATCCATCGATCCGTTGGGGATGAAGCGGGAGCATGTGCTGAGGGTGATGCTGATGAGATTTTCTGGCGGTTGGGAAAAGCTGAGCCTCGTTATGGTTTGGGTTAGAATACGCATCGCTCGTTTGACCGAATCCCAATTACGGTCCTATGACGCCCAAATCATTAAATCGAGTTTTTTTGTGTACTACGGAACTGGGTTCTAGGATTCTACGATGCGGAATGACTGAAATGTAAATGATTTCCAGAATATACGGATTTTTTCTCTTCTACGATACAGTAAGGGAGTCTTAATTAAAAATTTCTACAGATGATATTCTTTTTGTAGTATTCAATATCCAATTCAAATTGAAGCTGAGATCAAACCAATGAAATTCGATTTTATCATATGATTTCACTCTACCTTTCTCTTAAAACCTAAAATGGAGCGTAACAATTGTAAAACATACGATCAAATATTCCTTCTATCAGTATATAATTGACTTATACAGATTAACTCATTTAGTTGAAACCTAAAAGATATATACACTTAAGATTCTTTTTGAATCAATGTTCCATAAATATTTCCGTGAAACGTAACCACGTTGAGTTTAAATGATACTTCGTATACTGCTGACACATGGGATTTATCAATAAAGAAAACATCTAGGAATTTTGAAGAAAATTGAACAACCCTAACTCGATAATGTTAATTAATGATAATGATATATGTCTCTAATATTATAGTTTTCAAATATTGGTTATTTTTAAAATATTAAATATAAGCGTTCGTTAAACATACGAGGTATATAAAAGGCTATTGATCTATAAAAGAATTTACATTCAGTCATACATATTTCTAAGAATACACAATAATACTCGAGCTGGATCGTAAGATATTTTCCTCTCATCTTGATTTAAAAAGAGTAAATTATTTGCTCCAATCATGGGGCGTTTCAACAGACAACAACACGTAACAAAGTTAACCCTACGTACTGTATCGTACCAAACCCGACCCGATTGTTTGTGTTTCAGTAGGGCATTCTGCGATTCAGCACAGTCAAAACGACTCCGTATAAAGGGCGAGGTGTTACCGAAAGGTGAAAATTTTGGATTAACACGAACCTACCCCACACACACTTAAACCTTTATGATTCGGGGGAGAAAGGCTTTTAGTGCGACGATAGGATTTTTATCGATTCCGTCCGGAATACGAACCGTCGTCGTGTGAAAGTTTGTTGCGAAAGCCATTCCGATGCTTGGGGAAAAATTTCCTTTCGTTTCGGATTCGGGAGCGTGAATTCCCCTCAAAATAAAAGGGAACAATAAATTGTTTAACGATTCCGGCAACAATGTCGATCCCGAAGTGGTTTGATGAATCCATAAAAAAAGAAGGCCGTTCGACATCCTGTATTGATCTGTTGCAGTTGTTGGGGGGATTGTTTGGCTATCAAGCCATCATCGCCCGCCTCCTCTCGCTTCCAATGGAATATCTGTTCAAGTGGCGCACGAATGGAGATTGACTTTCGAACAATTGCGCACTTTGATTTCGAGGTAAATGCGCCGAATGGTTGGAAACAAAGCGACGCCTACGTCACTCCATTAAAGAGCCGAATATTAACGAAATTAGCGAATTGTCGTCGTCGCCCCGGCAACGGAGTATTTTTAATTCAATCGGTTTATACGTGATGAATTTTATTTGCGTACATTTAATTACGCAGCGGGATTTATTGCTAAAATTCAGACTGAAACTAATGAAAGAGGGAATTGTTAAAATTAATTATACCTCGTCAAAATTCTCGTTTTTTTTATATCCACCGAGTTAATTTTCGAATTTGTGAAAATGGAACGAACCGCGACGTCTTTGTTTATTTTACATCTTGTTTTCTATTCTCTTCCGTACCTTTCAAAATCTCTCTCTCTCTCAAAAAATCATAAATACCGATTAATGCGAATTCCTTTTAATCTCGTGATATTAATCAAGAGCTGCCGCACACTTTAATAGGCAATTAAAATAATTGACGGGTGATTTAATGTTCCGTGCAGTCAAAAAATAAGAGGAGGTAACTACTTATAATTGGGCTAATCAAAATTATTCGACCATCTGCGTTTCAATCAGGGTGTAAGCGAGTTATTCTTCACTTCTTTAGGTAATATTATCAATTTTCCCTAAATCGTATAATTGTTTCTGTTTTAATTTTTCCTTTTATGCTAGTCTCTTCGAGTAATTAAATATTTCATTTTCTAAGTGGGTATGGATATACGTATCTAGTTAAAATTTTAACACAAAAGCATCAATAATAAAGTAATTTATAAGTGCCGAATTAAAGTTGAAAATAACCGTAAATCAATTGGTTAATTATTAACTATTCTTGATGAAATCCATTAGGGGTATAACTGTTAAACTTCTTTTTCTTTGTTAACTAATTTTGTTAATTAATTGTAACTGGTTAAATTTCCTTCTTCATTTTAAATATAAACGCATATTCATTAATATTATATATCACTCATGAGTCACCAATTTTAACAAATTAAACAAGGATTCTATTAATTTTCATATGGCAGTACAGTAAATTTAATAGTTACACTCCAAATTAAATTACGAATTCGATTTACATAATCAACGTTTCGTAACACTTTGTGTAAACTGATAACAGAGTGTCTTTTGTCAAATTTCCATTACCACTATTATATTAGTTATAAAAGAAACGTATCTAATTTTAATTTCGACAGCAAACTGAGAAGTGCATTATCAGAGGCGACGACTCGGCTTATTAAAAATTTCGAGAGTCGACGAATTTTGCTGACTGACTGTTGCCGCTTTGGCATGCAGCCTAATTGAGGCGAATTACGTAACGCCTTATTATTAAGATGATCTCGTCGCAGTGTCTGTTACTTCATGAACTAGGCTCCTCTCAATTAAGCAAATGTTACGCTA
Source organism: Pantala flavescens (assembly GCA_020796165.1). Lineage (NCBI taxonomy): Eukaryota > Metazoa > Arthropoda > Insecta > Odonata > Libellulidae > Pantala > Pantala flavescens. Next base: position 18,388,192 of record CM036879.1, on the reverse strand, counting down.
CAGCATCTCTCCCGGAATCTTATTTCTCAAAGTGAAAATATCTTGTTATATACAATGTCGGACTTTTTTTCATCTTGTTGCATTTCAAGGAACAAACTTATCATACGTTGCTTTTTTTCTTATAACATCTCTGGTAATCATCTAATATTAGATATGTATCATTTACTTATAATAATAGTAAATATATAAATTAAACAAAAATTTAATGTCTGATTCTTCATTTTTTCTTATATTTTAATCGTCACTATTGACGAATACCAATTCCTGCCCTCAATTTAGCAATCAAAAATAATTTAATTAACCATCCTGAGCTTGAACAATTGACAATAGCATCGAACCAAGTAATAAAACCATGGAATAGGAAGCTTTAATGTAAATAAAAATGATATAATAAATAAGATAAGAGAAACGATACAATAGAAAGAGGATAAATCACTACTTTTAGGGTAATTTAATCTATCAGAAAGTACTAAACTTTTAAGCTCTAATTTATTTTTTTCCACTCCTCGTTCCCAATCGTTATTCCAAACCAATGCACATGACACCTAACGCTTCATTTTCGAGTTCGTAACTCGGTTTTTCTTCTGCGAAGAGATTCTGCTGGTCGTGGAGTACATTACGAGCGTCGGGCACCGCACCGTAAACCGAAGGGAAATTTCCATTCGCTGGTGAGAAAGGTGCCCCTTTTCATAAAATCCCGATCCTCGTTCATCATTTAAACTCGCATCCCTTTTTTATACGCCTTCGATTCCCGCCTTCGTAACCCTCTAGATTTACGAGGCTTTTTTACTTCCCACCCTCGGCTTTGACCTTTTCCCCAACGCGCGCGATAAGACGGCACTCCAAGTTATGACGGCCGGGTTCGAGGTCGGCCGCGACAAGAAATGACGGACCCGCCCTCGTACATCTTTCACGGCGATTTACCGAGGGAAATTTCGGAAGGGCTTTTTCCCACGAAGTGAGAATACGAGAGACTTTATTGGAGGTTGAATGGCTATGCCACGTTTGGATACAACGGCTGTCCCGTTGTGATTTGGAGGCGTCGACGGATTGTGGCCATCTCTGAAGCGTGTAAACATTTTGGATTTATTGCTCATGACGAAAGGCTGTTCTTTCTAAACTACTCTTCTATGATTTATGATAGAGTTAAGATCGAAATTATTTCCCTAGGTAATTTTTATTTATACGTAGAATGATGAATTACGCGTTCAAATACATCGAAATTACAATAGCTTTTTCCATTCAAAAAATATAACCGTGCGACCTCAGCTATCATTTTTCTTTCAATTATGGAGTTTGTGGAATTTTATCCTGTTATATTATCTAATCTAATTAGAATTTAACTATCAAATGCCAACCTATTTGACATTTTTGTTTCCTAAAACCAATTTCATGATCAGAATCATAATCAAGATAATGAAAAATAACCTGCGCGGTTAATCGAGTATAAAGTTAACTCTGCAACAGTTTAACGATAGAAAAGTATAAGACAGAATAATCAATAAATACTTTATACAACGAGAGATACGAATTTAACTGCGAGATATAAATTAATAAAAGGAGGAAAGGTAAAAATGCGAAAACTAAAGATCTTAAATTGAAGAAAAGTTAATTAAGCCTATAAAATATTTATAAAATAGATACTGTGAGTAGTGAGGCTCTGTAAATCTTAGGAAATTTTAGTTGAGGTATCATCTTCGACGCAAATGAGATTATTCCGTAGAAGTAGAATATTTAAGGTCAATAATGACAGGGGGAAATATATTGGAAAATTATCGTGAAGAGAAACCGTGATTACGTAAATTTTTTAAAGAGACTATGAAACTTCTTTCCTTTAAGGTTGAGGACAAACTCAAAACTCTATGAATGAAAGGAAATTGTATTGTATAATTTAAAACAACGAAAATCGTACAATTTTTCGCCCTTTTCTGCTCGAACTCAAGAAAACTCGTCCTTTTACCGAAACACCGCCTCGTTTAGCTCACAATAAATATGCAACTCGTTACCTAGACATAGACATCACGCTCGTGCGGTGTTCGCGCCCGTAATGCCTTCCGCATGCAATCCGGCGGAAGACGGCTGAATTGGTTTACGTGCGAGCTTTCGCAGTTCAGGGAGCAAAAATTAAAACCTCCGTATGCATAAAACAGAGAACGGGATGGACTCACGTGGAAGCAATCTGCTCGAAAAACAGCGGCGAACTGATTATTCCTCGAGTGAACGAGAGCGTTCTGTTTTGATAATCTTTGCCCAACGAACACGCCCTTCGAGTGTCCAAAAACCACAAACAAGAGACGAATGTAGTTACGCACGATGGAACAGAACGGTTTCAACATTAATGTACGAGGCACTCGGAGGACAAATCCTACGCAACCGCAACCATCCACGCTGATTGTGAAATCACCCGCGTCTCCTTGGATCCCGCGTCTTAACAATCGCAACCGGGTTCGATCGGCATTAAGCGTCTCCAGAAATGGTAACGAGGGCTGTCACCCCACCCGCCAACATCCTCCGCAGACTCCGCTTAACTTGCAAATTGCGAATTTCTGCGAGAGAGAGAGGAAGGATCCGCCGGGCGTCGACCCTGACAAGACGCCGCAACCTTCTGGAAAGCAAATCTGTCAGTACCAGCGTCACTATACGTAATCCTTTTCCTCTCGTCAAAAAGGAAAAAAACCCCTTCGGTTCGATTTCCTCCGGGGTCCAAAAGAAAAACCCACGTGAAATTTCCTTCCGTTCACGTTGACGGAACCGAATATATAAAAAAACCGTCCCTTAAAAAGAATTCCGTCAGACGCACTTTCGATGGCGAGTTATCAAAAACGGCGGGGCCGGACCTCTGTGTGATCCGGAAAGGGGAGAAACGAGATCGGAAATGAGTCGATTCGGATGAAAGTGCGGAGCGGAAGGGTGCCGTGCAGAGGTGTGACAGAGGGCGTGCGGAATACGGCCAAAGGGGGAAGTCACAATCTGGCCAATCTGCTTTGAGCTGCCGGGAGATGACAGCCGAATGTCCGAAATTAAATTTTTCCGCGTCCTTCTCTCGCACGCCTCTCTCATTTTGTCTCGTCCTCTGTCGCTAATCTCCCGCCACTTCCCCTGTAATCATCGGTCTGCGGAAATAAAAATCCTTTTTTTCCGCAAGGAGGTAAGAGGGCGTACTGAAAAAAGGGCTCGAAAAAAGAGAATTAAAACAGAGACGGAAAGGGGTGGAATATCTCGCCACGGAGCGTGACTTTTTTCTTTAATAAAAGGAACGATTTCGCGTATTGAAAACAAAGGGGCTTACGGGGAAGATTGGATAGAGGGAATGAGGTGCTTTTTCTCTGTGTGTCTTCTTTCCTTTTTGTGAGACCGCGTTTGCCAAAAATGAATCCGGGTCAAGTGAAGGGGAGAAAAGGGGGGTTCACTCTGTGACGCATGTAGCGTTCTATTTTTTCCTATAAAACGGTGACTCTTTTATTGCTTTCCACCCCAACGACGGCGAAGGTTATGCGCTTCTCGGTTCCTATCTAGGCTAGGGGTTAATGAAAGGTTTCGATGGCTCATAAACAATGTAGTTCGGTGGAAATTCGATAACTTTTACGTTCTTTTTTCTCATTAGAGGGTGAAAATTACCTCTTTTGTTTCCACGTGACCTTGGAATATCCATAAGACAAAAAGTGGCTCTTCATAAGACGAATGTTTTATCGCTATTTTAATATGACTCCTTTGAATTTCCTGACATTTAACTTATCCAATGTAGTATTTCATTCTCTACCATTAATATACGACATAATTTATCAATTACAATCTAATCTAATATGTTGAATAGAAGCGAAATATAACGAAATAACTCTAACTAATATCTTCCACTTGTAATAGCATACCTTGTCAGCAAATGGGGGTCCCGAGTTCGAGTCCCAGCCATTTTTTTTCCTGTTTAATAATTGTGAACGCACGACTTATTGTTCTAAGTGAAAATAAACCTCCCTTATTCTAATCGAATCTTATTTATTTAATATAAGAATATACAGTATCTATCCTGCAGCTACTATTTCTTTTGACTTTAATTAGTTTCTTCTTTACAATTCCACAAATAAATTCTTCCCTATTTTACCTCGACTTCAATTGCGTTTCATTATCAAACATTCCACATAAACATACATAATTTACAGAGAAAAAAAGTAAAGTAGAGTTCTGGTCTCAATTTCACCTTTGATAAAGACGTTTACTATTACTGTATGTTGGAGAACGTATGCAAAATACACTACGTTGCTCTATACACACCCGCAGTAAAAGAGCCGGTCATAACATGTATGCCCAGAGGATTTTTTTAACAAAAGAGCGGAAATTTTTTTCGTGGGAGGTCAGGGAGAGATAACCATGCAGGAGAGAAAGAGATACGAGTATTGCCGAGAGAGATGCTTGCATTAGGAAAGAAGAGGAATATGGAAAGTGGTACATACAACAAGCACAGGATGATTACTATGGATGAGAGTGGAAGAGGATATTTTGGGGGCACCTAAAGGGAGAGGGAGAAAGGATGGGAAAAGGAAGCTAAGGTATGGGCACGAAGAGAAAATAAGTTGACAAAGGGAATGGTGGTTAAAGGGATGGTCTTCTAAAGGAACGAGTTGAAACTACGTGGAAAGGAACGTTGAAACAACGCGTCTATGGTAAGTGTTTCATTACTGTGATTAGCTTCGGCTGGTAAATCAGCAAATTGTTCTGGGCCTGAATAAAGCACGTCAGATCTGAGTGGAATCTACCATCGTATACTAAGGGAGATTCTTTGGAATACTATGTCGATAGTAAGTACCTTTTTCCAACTTATACTTCCATATTAAAAATCGCACAAGTATTACGTGCTCAAATTGTAATTTTTTTACGAATTAGAATGAGCAATACTTTCTAGAAAGGTTCATAACAGACATATAATTTCACTTGATATTACGTACTATAAAAATAATCAGTGATGTATTTCATATTTGGAATTTTAGGAGCGGAATCCTGAACTGTTGAATAATTATATTTATGCCATAAATTTGTGAAATAAATTAACTCAACTCAACAAATATACTGCGGTAATGTGGATGAAGGAAACGAATTTTTAAATGAGGAAAATAAGTAACACCATCCCGTCCATCAAAAAAATTAAACCTTACAAAGTTAATGATATGTCTGGCGTCATTGTTTAATTAAAAACATTAACACTAGTATATTTGTCGCTAATTAAACAATACCAAAAGGTAAACAGTCAAATCAACAACCACAGTAGTCACTGAAACCAACATAATTCCTTGAAATCAAATCTTTTCCTTCAAAAAGGCTAATTAATAACACATATTTGATTTTTCACCCTGTAATAACCTGAACTTGACCTATTTATATTAATACGGAGCAGCAAACACAAAGTATCTACCCTAAAGACAGGAAAAGGAAAAATCAAGAAAATAAAAAGTATTCACGAGACAAAATGTAACACCGTATCGATTCTACTCACTAAAACCCATCAATTTGAAGACGTATACGACTCCACACCTTCCGTAACAACGCGTATCGCTTGCAGAAGCGCCGCCCTGACGGCAAAAACTCCGTTGCCCGAATGCACCCATTTTTAGGAAGGACGAGGAGGGCATTAAGAATAGATGGAGGAAACAAATGGTAGGACACCTGAAAGGGACTGGATAAGGAAGGAAGACTTGAGACGGTTCCTCCTCCTTAATCTATTTAAGTCGGCCAAAGAAGAACGCTTATGCTTCTGCGAAAGAAGAGGACAAAAGGAAGAAGAAGAAGAAGAGTGTGGACGGACAATGGGACGGTGAAAGGGGTCCAAAGTTAATGGAGTGAAGATAAAAAAGGGAACAACATAGGTACGGAAAGAACAGTGTGGGAAAAGGAAAATGAGGCGAAAAACTGTGGGAAAAGAAGGTGCGAGAGAAGATGAAAAATGTAGTCGAGCCGTGAAGTGCGGCGTGGAAGAGGTGAAAAGGGAGAGACGAAATGAGAGCGTAAAGAGGGAATAAATGATGAAAGAACGTAGCGAGAGATGCGTGTAACATCAAGGTGATCCGTGCAAAGGTGTGCGGTAGGATGACGTGCGTGTTGAGTTACTGTGAAGGGAAGGGACGTGAAAAGCCAGCGTTGATGTACCCGTGTGTCGTGTTGGTTTAGCTAGTGGATGCTACTTTAATTGCGTCCGTGTATTCTTTGGATGGATGCAATGATGCTAGGCACGTTAAAAAAGAAAGTAAACAAAACTCGTAGAGACGATAATATTCATGTTTCCATGGTAGGTTTACCTAGCGACTAGGTTTACGTCGACGAGTAGGCGTAATAGCCAAGCATTCTTTCTGTAAACATTCGAGTTAAGTTACACGAAATTGCACGAGTGAGCATTTATTTTTTGTAGCGCGTCGACGGATGATGTTGCCTATTTTTTTCAGACAAATACAGTTATTTACGGATTAAGCAGCTCGTACTATATTACTACGCATTTTATAGCTTTAAATGTTAGAATTTAAGCGGAAAAAGTTAAAATGCGTCGTTTACTTCTTATATCGCTCGTATTTGATTAGAGGTTATTGATGACTTTGTCCTGCGACGACAAAGAAGATATAACAAGAGTCTTTGAGCAAATTTATTAGAATTCCTGTTGCACTGGGCACGAATATGGTTAAAAATTGATACTTAATAATTAATATTATACAGTTCGAAAAATATTCAATTCTATTGTTGACATCTCGTATAAAGGCAATCAAATAATATAGTCCTGCTGTAGATAACGTTAAACCTAAAATTTATTTTTTTGAAATGACGACTAAAAAAACTGAAGCAGAAATATCCAAACATTATTTCATTTATTGTTAACTACTTTAACAAAAATAAACCTTACGTCCTGAAACATACGCGTTAAAGAGTATCCAAGCCAGGTAACAGTAAAGCTACTTCTAGAACACCACTCTGTTCAGTATTACTATGATCCTACTTCTCGATTTCTGTTACATTCACATCGCGATTCAACCATCCCATTACCCGAATCACCATAACCCCATAAATCCCTCACGTAACAAAATCCGAATTTTTTCTCGAAAACCTAAAAATGTGCAAAACGTTAAGTCTTGGCAGAAGAAAGACATTCGATGAAAATTTTATGAGGCACTAAATAATTTTCTTTCTGTGTAACTCATACATTTTGGCACCGTTCCCACGTACATAATCCTAGGATTTATGAAGTCTTCCGCATAGATTAACGTATGCACAATACTTGAGCAAAGCCATTTCTCTTCGGAATCCTGAACCCGTAAATGGCAGAAATCTGGAAGCAAAGCGTCTGTGTTTTAGCACGACGTGGTGGAAGTCATCAGGATATCTAAGCGGGTAATATGAACAGAAAACCGTATCATGCGCGATTACGTAAAGTAATGTTGACGTAAGCGTTGATATGGTTACGAATACACTTAGGAATCCTTGCGCCAGAGGGGTGTCAGAAGGTTAAAAAAAAAACCCACGTCAACCTCCTAAAAAAAACCTTTTTCTCTCACATTCGCCTTATGCAATAAAGGCGAGGATTTTTAAAATAAATTTCCGTAGGAAGCGAGGACGAATGGGGACGCGCCCTAGGCGTACACACTACAGGAAATTGATTTTCGAGAAAAAGAAGAGCTCGTAAAAAAATATACTTCTCTCCCTCTTAGCGCGTCCTTCTTGGAGGCGTTGCTAGGAAACAACGACGCAGAAAACGTTTAATTTCCTTAGGCGATTTCGCTCGAGATTTTTCAATGGGATGCTGTCGTGAGAACAAGAGAAAGAAGAAATGAACTGGAGAAGTAGATGTGTCGCTCTCGGGTATTCCAATACTCGAGGATATGGATTCGTACGCTTACAGTTTACCCACTTTCGCACCTTTTGGAATCGCGTTCCTGTTTCGCGAGGATTTATCGCTAATTCGACGCGTGTAAGCGGAGATGGGAATAACGTTTCGCAGGAGAGTTTGAAAAGGATTTTTGAAGAGATTTACTTGGTCCATATATATTTAGCGACACCTGATAATTCGAAGAAAAGGAACTTCTTCGAAAATGCAGTCCTGTATTTCATTCTGAGAGCTTTATATAAATTTTTATAAATTAAAAATAATTAATCACTAATAGTTCCATATATACCAAAAGTAATTCACACATTTTGATACTTTATTTAATTTATATTTATTGGTATGAATATAGACCTTAATTAATCTAGCTCTTTATAAGAAGAAACTGAACTAAATATTCCTTTTAAATGTTTCCAGCACTATCCATTTACTCACTTGTTAAAATGTTCCTTTTTTTACTAAAGATTAAGATATAAACAGATTTTTTTGCAACGGTGTTATTGATAGATAAAAAGGAGTGATAAAAATATTTGTTAAAGTTTCCTTTCCAATCTCTTTTGGCTCCACAATACTAAGAAGAAATCAGAAGGAATATATTTCAGCTCTAAATACAATTAAGAAAATTAACAATGAATCTAAAATTCAGAGGGTTCATATCAGAGAATAAAATAGTAGACAGTTTTATAGAACATATTACGGAAATAAATACGTATACATGTTTTCAAAGATGAGTTTACGAAAGTATTTAATTAGAATATTTGCTCAAAAGCTTCTATTTATAGATTTCATTCATTTATAGATATGAGATGCGATTTAATGCAACTTTATATCTATGATACAAATAAATTAAAATTAAAAATTCATTAGATTCCGGGTATAATGGACTAATATTTAAAACTTTCCCTTCGCTCGACAAACAAGCTTACCACGTTGTTGTTCATAATCAATCTCCAATCACACGAAATTGCAAAAGCCCTTGCATCATTCAAAATCTGATCAACACAACTGTATTCCCTAGGCTCGGATCCTCTAAGCTAACTGAGATTGCTCGTAGCGTTTGATTTATCCCCTTAAATTTAAGAGCAGCCCATTATATAAAATGTAACAGCAATTTTGTTACAATGGGTACACACACATCCTCGCTAAGCCTTTCTGGACCTTCGAATTTGTAGGCCAAAACGCGAATCAATATTTGGCAACGATGACTCCACTATTGATCATGTAAACATTTATAAACCAGACCTCGCCCTCAATTTACACCGTAGCGAACATTAAAGGATCAACGACAAAAAACTACATCAAGCGACTGACTGTTTTAAAGGGAGGAAATGAGATAATACCATACAACGGAGACCATCGGGATCTGCGGGAAACAATTCACTTTAGTACTACATAAAGGCAACGACAGAATACTGAAATTTTGTAGGGACATAAAATTATGTCTTTAAATCCGAGACTAAATGGTAAGTACCGTGATCATCTGCTTCACAAAGTGGTGTTGTGAGGACAATTCAGTTTTATAACACTAGTTTGGCTGATGATTGAAATACATCTCATAAATTATAAGATCGATCGAAAACCTTTTAAACCACGCGAAGATGATATCGCTTTGAGGCAGAAAATGATTATTCATCCACTTCTACAGACCTTATTTATTTCGACTATAAGCAAGTAACCGAGAAAAATGACGAAAGAAACAAATATAATGACGTTAAAATATAAAAGTCATTATATAAATTGTAATACATTTACTTTTATCGAAAAATAATTGAATTCTCGGTTGAAAAAATTTATATTTCTATCAGAAGCAGGTTTATCGATCCAATTACAAGTAATAAAAAATGAATGAACAAAGTTAATGGACAAAATTAACTGATGATACAATATTAAATGTATGTACTACTAGTTGAACCTTTTTGAGTGGAGTTTCAAAAGAATCTCATTAAGGGCTTTCAAATAAAACCAAGGTCACCCTTAGTTTCCCTTAAATATTTATTTAAACTCGTTTTAGAAAGCTTTTACTCGGTTCTAATTGATTTATAGGCATTATTTTTTCCGTATTTTGGTTTTGAAGGGAATCGGCACTTGTTGCAGAACGAAAATATTAAATATTTTTGAATAAACACACTAAAATTTCGTTTGAAAGTATAACATTAAATGTATAGAATTCTTCCACTAAATTAAATCGAACAAGCATATTAATATTAGCGTTTTCTACCAGCAGTAAAGGTAAAGTTTATTTCTTATAGTTGCAGCACAGGAATCTCGAATTATTTCATGTTATTTTTAGTCTCTTTTCATCACACAAATTCTTTACAAAGATTCACTTCTCAATCACTAGGAGACATTAACTCGCATCTCAAACCTTACACAACAAATACAAGAGTAGACTATGGACCAATATCTATAAACTAAAGAAGAGGAAATAACTCTCCAAACAAAGTGTAATAACTCAAGGACGAATCGCAAGAAAAACTTCAAACTCGGGCCTTTTAGCGCGCAAAAAATCCTTTAGGGATGAAATATTGGCAAATTTAGCCACTTTTATACTCCGTTCTTCTTACCAAGTACTTTGCTCTCTACAATCGAGTATCCATAAAGAAAACTTAACCGTCCTCTCGGGAAGTATATACACACGCACGTATCGCAAGAAAAGGATGAAATTTCGAGAGGCTGGAACAAGAACAGCCACCATAAAAGTGAAAGATAGTACATGCAAAAAATAAAAAGGAAAGTATGGGCGAGAAACCTTGTGGAAAACTAAGATTTCGCAGTTTCAAAACACTCCCATCGCAGAAACGACCGAGATCGCGAATTTCCGAAACATCGGCTCTCATTTCATTGAATAATAATGAACGATTGAAGATGATTGAAGGAATCAAGACTAGATGGGTTTAAAGACACCACTCCGGGCCGCCTCGTGGGATGAAGGACGCCCGTAATCGGTAAATATAGACGGCAGCACATGCGGAAGAAGGCAATGAAGTAGATGGTGGTAAATGAAGGATGCCATGGGCAGAGAAGCATATCGCTACGGTTAGAGAGAGAGAGCTTGTGGGAGGGGGAAGATGAAGAGGCGAAGTTCAAGAGGCAGTATGGGAGAGCAGTACACGCACTAGAGTGAGAGGAGTGGTGCACGAGATAAAAACGAGCGGAGACTGGAAATGCTTCGAGAGGCGGAGAGATAACGCTGTTTCGGGGCAAAAAACAAAGGAAATCTCCCGAGTACACTTCGATTCCCCTTTTCAAGCTAATAGAGGCCGCGATGGGCGCGAAGTCTAGCTGGGGGGAGGTATCTCTCCAAGGGCGTCTTTTTTTACGCGGAGGGAGCCATAAGTTACGCCCTCGAGTGGTGCGGCCTTAGTTTCCGAGTGTTTTCCCCACGGGGGGGGAGGGGGGGACGTCCCGAATAATATATAAAAGGGAGACGCAACGGGTGCAAGGAATGCGAAAATATTTTCCGAGGTCGCGTTTGTACGTATGACTGATGCAGAGTGGTGATTAATCACTTAGCGGTGGGTGGTGGTGGTGCCGCCTTCCTCGAATTTATTTCTCGGAATCATCCGCTCGATTACGTCATTTCCCCTTTGAAATTTCGGTTTCCGGTAGTGGTTTGTGTGCGAGTGTTAGATGAGAATCTCTCAGAGACTACAGGATGTTTGTAGGTTTTTTTTTGTTGTTTTTCGTGTGTCACTGCTCTCATTGAAATGGGTTAATCATGGATGTTTCCTAATGGGTTTTGACGAAAACATGAAAGGTTTTTGGGAACGTGATTCTCTTATGTACTGATGTTTTTATGCAATTTTTTTATCTTTCAGACTTTTCAAAGCTTTTAAGTTGATTTGGATGCTGTGTTATCGCTGCCGCGTAATTTTGATGCGCTTTCCAATATTGAGCGTTAGTACTGAAATATACACACGTAAAAAAAACAATCATTTACTAGCGATGGGATATATTTCAACCATTCCTTCTCTATAAAACAAATTTCAAGCCGCTCCATTATAATGTATCATTAAGTTTATAATATAGATCTCATTGAATCTACCATTAAAAATATTCAAAATGCATATTTTGACATTATTACATTTAATGTTCACTTAATAAGGTTAAATTTCTATTACCTTCAGAATCTTAGCTTTTCTCGTGTTTATCATGATCTTGAGGTTTCCTTATTTTGACAGGCCTATGATTTGATGCTAAACCGAGCTCTCTATTTGCTGTCAATTTACTGCTATAACCCTGAGATCATTTTTTGTTTTATTAAGATTTTCCATTAGTTGATACCTTATTTACATTATTAATTACCTTTTGTTCATATTCCAGCGAATATATATATACAACTGGTAATATATATGTATAATTTCATTTCTCAGCATTAGAATAATCCCTAATGGTTTTGATGCCAAACTTCGTTCAATCGATTAGTATTTTTACCATTTCACTCAGCTTTAAATTGAGCTTCCGCACTCAACAACGGACATGAAAACACAGCAATTAGCTTTCCTCATCTCATCCCACTCAATGCGAAGCTCCAGTTACACCGCCTCCCCAAAAAACAAACACCGTAATGCATACGTATCCATTCGATTATTTTCCTTAGAATCGTTTAGGAAGCTTTCGCTAAATCTCACCGACTCGAAACCACTTACCCCTGAGCCGCCATCTGGGCCCAAACCTCATTCGGCCGAATTGAGTAATGACGGAACCCGAAACTGGGTTTAACAATATAACGCCCAAAAAGCTTTCGCCTCAACCCCTGGCTAAATCCTTATCTTCACCATCCGCCGGCAAGGATCTCCCCACGAGATCGAGAGGCCCCTACTCGTGGAGAGAACCTCCATTCCATCTAAGCCCTTCATCCGATGCATTCTCTCGAGAGGAATCTCATCCTAGGCACGGCGTGATGGCGTGCTAAAAAAGACGATCATCCTGGACATGCGGGCATAACACGAAAGAAAAAGATGCGACGAGGAGGGGTATCTTTCGCGTCATCCAAAAAGTATCGTTAACTCGAGCAATGAAGGGGAAAATAAGTGCGGGAGAACCTTGTGTTAGGGGGGTATTGCCCACCTTTTTACATACTTTACCCTCCTCTCCTCGGTAAAGGAAACCTTCTCGGTAAAACCTAACTCCCCTGTTCTGAGATTCGACCCCGCCCTTCTGCGCAGAAGACTGTGCACCACGGACGGGATCTTATAACCCCTTTCTTTTCAATATCCGTGAGAAGCAACCCGCATCACTTCGGGAAAGAGCTCGGGCTAATCGCGGGAATGAGTGATGACGCGGGAAATTCGACCCGACTGGTGGCCTTTGGAGAGTGGAGGACCGGGATGCATCTTTTTATATATATATACCCTCACGGAGTCCGGACGCCCGACGTCTCTTTCTTGTAGGATTTATAGATGACGTTGGCACCGCGAGGACGTGAAGGATGGACGTGAGAGGAAAAAGGGCAAGAGAATGGGAAATGGCGTGCGAGGAAAGGGAAAGCATGCATATTGCATTGGAACTTTCTACGTCTCTCACCTTTCTCTTTTCATCTGTCTCCCTCGGAGCATATTTCGTCTCCTCTTTTCTGCTCTAGACCCCCTCGCATTCCTCTTCCGCACCTGTTCCACGTCCCTCTACGTTTCTAAGACCCTTTCTATACATGTCCGTTTCAATTCTACGGCATCTCGTTCTTTGGATGCTCTGAATAACATAAGGTTCTTCGGCTGTGAATATATGAGGGTGAAATGTACGACAGAACGTATCTTAATTGAAAAGATTTCCAGGAAAAAACATATTGACCTTTCCCTTTTTCTCTGAAATAGTATTTGAATAAATATAAAGATTGCGATAACTATATAATCGATCTTGACTAAAGTTACACATTTATTCACTTCACTGAATGATTAAATAAAAACTATGATAATCATGATACTATAAAAATTTATTTCGCTCAAAATTATCACGGGTATTTTCCAATTTTCTGATAGAAGGCAATAAGGGGAAATATTTTTAAAGTATTGGCCACCTACACTCTATAAAAAGTTACACTTAAAGGTTATGAAAAAATGAGGAAGATTTCTCAAAACTGTAAGAATTTAGATTATATTCTTACTTTGAAATTTATTATGAATCTGAATTTCATTATTTCTACCGTAAAGAATCTTGAGAACGAATCATAGAAGTACACAAAATAAAATTTAAGTATTCTTTACGATGCAATGTATTAAGTGATGTCAATTCAATCAACTAAAGCAAATAATAATAGTTCTCAAAAAGATAAGCAAAACCTTATGTTCCATCAACAGAGGCTGTATATTTCATTGCTAACAATTCCAATTAATAAAATGTAAGAGAAGAACGTTTGTATAAGTAAGATAAACTCAAAAACTCTTATATCAGCACCTGTTGTCAGAGTTTTCTTTTTTAAGATCGTACTTCTAGTTCATCGCGTGAATTAAAACCAGTTACCTCATAATATACTCTTTTTCAATACCCTTCAACCTTCTCAAAAATTACTATTCTTCCCTCTCATCTCACAACTCACGTAACCCGCCTTCATTTTCTCATATTACGTTCAGCACAAATTCCGAGAAATATGGCGGTCGAAATAGGATGGGAAGTTTTACATTTGCCGTAATATTTTCTTTGGGCACGCAGAAGTTAAGGGCTCTTTCCCCAAACCTTCGAATCTCGAAAGGTTCGCTTTTCATTCTCTAAAGGCTTTTTTTCGAAGACTAAAGACAGTTCAAACTTAGTAAATATTTTCCCTCCAACGGATATGGTAATGAGGGTTGGGTTAATTTCGTTTGAACGGAAAGCTTTAGCGAACGGGCTAAACATAGTGTGTTACCTCCACTCATGAGGGAGGTGAATTTCTTCGACATCGAAAAGGGATGCTGTAAGATTTCTTGCGACGCTTTCGAGGGTTTAAGGAGCGATCATCCGTATAATAAGACCCTCCGAGTCTGGAGTGTAGTCCTAACCTTGCGAATCCATACGAATCGAGATTTTGGCTTCGATAGAAGTTTATGTTAGGGTCGACTTTTTTATGAGCCGGTTGTTCTTTTGAATTACCACAGGTCTTTTTTTATTTGACATTCACTCGGGTAATGCACGCATGAATATCATCTTTAGAATATTTATCATACTTTAATGATCTATTCAATATTTTCACAAGAAAAAATCATTTCAAAGCGGTCTCAAATATATTAAGTTTCCTTTCATTTGTATGAAATATATCTTATGCATAATGTGTGACGGATTTCAATTTAAAGATCTTAAGAGTTCTAAGTAACGTAAATACGTGATAAAACGAGCATTGATCCCTCTATGGGACCGTAATTTTTTCTCCTATGATTCATATTCAGGCATAAAATTTATTTGGCTACCCATTAATTATCGTATTTGACACCATTCATGAAGCACTTTTTCCCTAAATTAGTTCTCAAAAAATTTACTCGCGTCTTATATACATGAAGGTATTGGTATCGGTGCTTAAAACTATTTGTTTAAAAAAATAACCTCGAAAATATGACAAAAGTTAACAAGAGATTAAGTCATACCATTCAGTAAAAACTGGGAGCGTTAAATTACCTTAATGTGCATGGAAACAGAGCAGTAGTAAGTCATTATGTTATTGTGGCACAAAGCTGTCGCAAGGACTATAAAAACTTTTTTCCTTGTGTGTGGCCTACTTAATGAGGATGCGTCTTCTATGCCATCAAATACGGTACTTAATATTAGCAATCTTTTGAGAAGTTTCATCTAAGATTCATACGAATTGAAAAAGTTACGGAGAGGTTTTTAAAACCCATCGCGTATATTTCAGAGACAATCTACTTAATAACATACATACATTGGTCTTTATTAGGCGAGGGTGCGTCTTATATGCCATCAAATACGGTATTATTAATTTAACGTCTCTAATATACGAATGAAGTTGTGTTGACCAGTGTTTGATCTTTCACACGGAATGCTATCCACAACTTTTACACCAATTTAAAAACGATGATTTATAATTGTAATAGAATCGCCTTACTGAGTTTCCATGGTTACGTCTTTATCCTTCAAAACAAACGAAAATCTGCATATTATTTGAACATTATTGCGTTGAATTCACCGTCCTATATAATATTTCAAAGGATATCAGACCCGTGCATGAAACAAGCGCATATTTAGGCCGCGTATCGCTTCGCAATCAACGCGCTCGAACTTGGCATACATCTGCTCCTTTCGCAGCCCTGAAATCAGGCATCCGAGGGTATGTTCGCAATTCCGGACAGCGCCTCTATCAAGGAGATTCTTTCATATTCCGGCGTTCGTTAGCGGACGGAATGCATGATCGATGTCGGCGATATGTTAACTCCGTTCCGCGGAGAAAAAGCGCACCATGTATATCCTAACTGGAGGATTCGTTTGACGGAGATAATGTATTCGATGCCATGAATAAAAAGCTCATGAATAAAACCTCGTTTTTTTCGTGCTTGCATTACGAGGAACAAAGCGGGAGGCACTTCATCGTTCGCGACGTGGCCTCGAAAAGATTTTGGCTGACCGAATATGAAACTTCGGACGGAATCTAGGCGATGGGAGATCATTCATCATCACGGAGCTGACCTAATGTAGTCTCCTGAACTCCATGAATAAGAAATTGGTTTAATTGCCGATGCGGTCGAAAATGTAGATCAGATTCTCGTAAAAAAGGGAATATTAAAGAACGTTTTTTTTTCTAATTTTCGGAACCTTATAACGCAAGTTTTTGCTGTAGTATGATATATGCTAATGTGTTTTGTTTTATTACGTTTCTGATTGTTGCAATTAAAGAAAGATCCACATTTACTAGGATGAAAACCTTTGGTTGAATTCAAACTTATTATGATCGCCGGTAGACTCATGGCCTGTTGGTCTAGGGGAATGATTCTCGCTTCGGGTGCGAGAGGTCCCGGGTTCAAATCCCGGACAGGCCCAGAAATTTTTACTTTACATCCAAAAGCTGACTTAAGCTGTATTAAAGTACTTCATTTATGTGAACTATCGGAAACGAATGTATTCACCAATTCACTTCTATTAGAGCTCTTCTGCTAATCACCAATAACTAAGTGATATTTATGTGAAGTCCAGTATATTATGATATTTAATAAAAAAAATAAAAAATGAATAATACATTCTTTAGCACACTAAAGCGTTCCATATTCAAGTTCCACGTAACGCTTCGTATAATCCTTTTAACCAGTGATGCGAGTAGTGATAGATGAATGATGAATACATTGAATTCATTATCCTTCATGATATCTAACTAATACATAAAGAATGGTGAGTAAAAACTGCAGGACCCAAAAAGAGACGCTTAATTGAATTCAGTAGAAGAAGACAAGATAAAGTCTCTTTCAGAGTCAGTCAAGAGAAATAATGGAAGGAATATCAATATTTTGCATTCCGAGTAAAAGAAAATACAAAGATTTTATCGACACTTCTCGAATGATATAGTAGAGTTTGAATCGAAGTAAATATCTAATCTCATAGAACTTTGAAATTTATTTTTGGCGAAATAAAAAAAGACTTTCATTTAACCTTAAAAATAATGTTTCGAATCTTCAATATTAGACAGGTATATAATCTACTATTGGATATTGGATCAACTGGAAAATGTGAGTGAAAAACACACGGCATGGCTCAGAGATTGATATAAAGAGTTTAAAGAACAATATAAATCCTTTTCGGCTGATAAGGAATCCCACGAACGATACAGTTATTTCGAATCTGAGGTACTCAATGGAATTTTCCATCTCAACCACTCTTCCCAGCATCCGAATTCATTCCCACGTCATCCTATTAAGATAGTCGGTATAAAAATCACGCGGAGGAATTTCGCTCACCCCCGCAAACTGATACACATTCTTCTACCTGATCGATTATCGGCCCTTCGCAACGAAATGGTTCCCTAAGAAGCGTTTTCGCTGCCCACTGCATTTCTTTTAGCTCCGAGGGATTTCTCCTCGACTTTAAACCTGAACTAGGCTTACCTTTGGATTCCATCGGACCCATAAAGCACGGAAGTTGTGTAGCTTTTACATCCCACCAGAATAATCAGAGTATATCTCTTCCCCTCTACGAGAAACGTTTCCTTCCAGGAAATACCTATAAGGGTTCGAAAGAATACGGTGAATTACTATGTACCTTTTTATTTCAGTAAATCGCCATATATGCTCCGTAAATGCCAAGCGTTGAAATACAATAACTAAACTTTCAAATGTTTACATTGTTGCCAGGAAACTACAATATTTACTATCGAATTCTACTTACGACATTATTATATTTTCGTTCCGGTATTCACTTAATGTTGATAAATATTTCGTAATATTTTTAGAATACATTTACAGAATAAACACGAATTTTAAATATTTTTTATACTTTCAATTTCAAACTCTATAAGAGAAATCTATACATTTAAAAAAATCTATCGATAACCTTTTTTGTGATCAATTTTACCGCCTCTTTTCGTAAAAGTTACCATTTTGAGAAAACCGCACCAAAAAAAACGTCTTTTTTTTCCTCCCCGGGGAGTCAGTGACCATCACAAGATTGAAATTCGATAATATCGGAACCCTCCTTCTGAATATGTCCATGGAGGAGATCTGAGGGAGAAGAATGAACATGGTGGGCCCAAGAATTGGTCCCTGAGGCCCATTTGGTTGCCCAGATACAGTCCAACGACCATGCAAACTACGAACGACCTATTGATATCCTCGTAAGTTGGATGATATTCATATACTTCCATTCACAATGGCGAACTTGAGATCTCATCTTCTGCCTCTCTCTCTTACGACCATTTACAAAATTTAAGTAAGGTGATCACATCTTAAATTCAACTGTTCAACTAATAATACCGCAAAAAATGGCTGTTTTTATCAGTAGTACTTTCTATATCACATATCGGGTCTTGATAAAGACGTAGAATAGTAATAACTAGCTAAATCTATACAGAGCATTTGATATGGATTTATTCTGTATGAAGCTCAGCAAAATTCCACAGATGATAAAGAAATGAAAATTAAAAAACTAAATACTAATAATAATAAAATAGCGAAATATTATCCGCCTATTTAGTTATTTTCATTCTTTAATATAGTTGCATAATATATTGTATTAAAAATTTAAATTTCACATCATTAAATAACTGAAGCAATGGAAAAGAGTGAATCTAAGAGCAATGAGAAGGAGATAAACTTCACAACAAAAGCTGAATTGCTATCCTGCCTGTTTCATATATGTGTTAGAAGGTAACTAAACTTCAATATAAATATATTGTTCTCTCATAATTAGCATGAAGGTGTTGAATTAAAATAAACACAACAAATGCATATAGTTAAAGGATATCATCAATTAAATTTACTCCATAAGGGTTTTAACTCATCGATATTTGTAGGTACGAGCACCTTCACGTGTAAAATTCATGTTAACTTAGATATATGTAAGTTATAACGATCTAATTTCAAAAAATAAATTATATCTGCCAAAGTTTATAAGTAAATGAAAGTTTAAATAAATTCCTCGGATACGATTGTTAATAAGTAAACAAAATAGTTACTTTTTAACCTTCATTTCGCATGATGGATATCCATCCATTGTTATATACATCCCAATTCTTTGAAATGAAACAAAATAAAATTCTATTATATCTTGTATCGCTTAAATTCATAGTATCCTAAATAAGAGAGCGTTAACTCAAGACGTCATATATGAATTCGCAAACAACCGAGCGAGGTAAAAATCGTACGTGAGCCTACACTAAGTCTACTGGTTAAAACTGTCCTCTTTCTTACTTGTGGAGGGCCTTAGGGCCTCCTCACCGTCATGTCCTAATTGTCGAAATGTGATCGCCGCTACATGCATAAAACACATCAGCTCTAATTAGCTTCGCTCGCGGAAGTCGTCAAATGTTTTATAACCCGAAGTTTCTGCGGCGATCCGGCAGGCGTAGACGTGTCTTTCCACCGCACTTGAAGCGCGGGTGACTTCCTCTCTTGTGTCTTTGTGCGGTCAGCGCGCCAACTGCCTTACGGACTCGTTCCCGTCCGAGTCGCTAGTCAAATACTGAGCTCCGACCACGGAGCAACTCGCGCGTTTGACTTTGGAAACCGTTGCATAATACCTTCTTTTTTATTTCCCTGAACAAACGGCCCATTTAAAACGCTCCGAATTTAAACAGTGGCGAATGTGGATATAATTTTAACTCCCTACAGTGCGTCTTCAAAAAGGTAAAGAGAAACTGCCATAATGGGCAGCTGTATTCGTCTGATGCATGAAATAATGCCGAGAGCGAAAGAGCGGTCTTTTGAGGTACAGAGTCCTTGATGTTTTACATCTTCCGGAGGTACTCTCTGGGCTGTAAATTAGGGATGGAGTTTAATTCATGATTCAGAGCATTGCAGAGAAGTGAACCAAGGTCAGTTTTTCCAACATACGACCAGAGTAATATGACCCAATTATTAGAGAACACGCTCTCCGCGTTTTAGATCGCCTCCTTTCGGAATTCTGCAGAATTAATTAGTTTTGACTAATTGCCCATGCTGTTAGAGCTGTTCGCTTGGAATATTAACTCCGTTGCGATGAATTAATTAATGAACGAGAAATTTCTTCTTTTTTTTTAGTCGATTCTCTTTAAGTTGATGACCCATCTAAGAACAATGAACTTCCGTACACTAAACTCATCGTACGAATTCAAATACGTCACGTACTGTTATTTGCTGACTGATTTAATGAATTTTTTGAGCGGGATTGAATCTTAAATATTTATATACAAATCACTTTCTCAGAATATAAGAATTACATTTTAGGGACGGTAAAGCGCCTAAAATTTCCAGTATCTTTACTACTTTTATTATATTTTATTTTAGGACATAAAAGCCTTACGGATAGTTTAATACTAGACATAAATCCTACATAATGGAGCAAATAAAAAAACATTAAATTCTTAATTTAAAATGGTAAGTAATAACCGATACATGTAATAATCTTCACGTAATACGCTTTAGTGTTAATGGGTTTTTATAATAAATAGTATAAAAACAAGGGAAATAAAAATCATGAAAATATCAAAGGGCCAATGACAAGGACCTAGATTATTATTAACAACAGAACCCTTCAAACAATGCAGCATGAATTAAATTAATTAAATGATATTAGCTATCTTTGCTGAAATTTCAAGATTCTTACGAATTGAAAAATGTTATGGAAGGATTTATAAAACCCATCATATTTTTTCAAAAACCAATTCTGCGGGAATTTTAATTTTATCGATTAATACAAAATCTACGCTTATCACAATGGACATTAAGAGGAAGATGAATTCGACACTAGAATGCAATACTAAAGAGGAGACACAAAATAATGGTATCAGTTCATAAGAAGCAGTTCATCCTCCGGTGTGATTAATAATCAGATTATCCATCAGTTAACATTCCAGTTTTCTTTTTTCTCCGTAAATATCATGAATTATTCATCGGAGCCCAGGAAAAAAGGCAACATTTTCAGGGGAGATTCGAAAACCTCTTTTTTCAGTGCGGGCCATATCATACTATAAACACTATAGGAATTTATCTTAGAAACCAAGTTTACCTTCTCCTTCCGCGGGGACAGAGAACGAGCTGTAGCGAACCCTCGGATAAGTAAATACTCTCGCATGACAGAGAATACTAGGAATGGACAAAGAGAGAGGATGGTTTCCGGACAGACCTATGCAAATGCATGCTGAAGCATACAACCACACGCCGCGCACATATTTGTACATAGCTTACTCGGCTGTAAATGCAGATATATGGCATGCTAATGGAAATGCAGATTATCATCCGAGTTAAGGGCACGGAACCCAAAAACCACCCACGGACTGCGGGATGACGGACTTTGAATTATGAATATTCATCCGCACGGCGGAGACAACGGGAAAGTCACTTTCCTGTTCCCGCAACCTCCCATCGGCCACCGCGACTTCATAATTGCCCCACAAGGAATGTCAATAGGGCCCTTGAAGATGTTCCGTCCGGAACCGCGGGTCCCTATTCACACACGTGCGTACGTACCGATGGTGGATAAATGTTTGCTTCCGTAAAGAGGCGGGGAAACCAAATATCACTTGTGGCAGTTCCTTACGTTTCCCTACTCCTTCCGTTTTAAAATGGGGTTTCTCACCTATAGATGTTGACATTAATGGAAAATGAATAGGGAACAAACAGCCGCGCGGCTGTCAGAATGCGGAACTGGGATCTCGAAAGGTGTATTTATCGGGTTAATCCGGCTTCTATAACCGGGCCTTAACAACGAACGGAACCCTTGGTTCTGCGCTCAGGAACAATGTTGAGGAAATTAGTTCGGGAATCTTCCGACGAGGGAGCCTTTAGAAAACCTTAAATGAAAGTGTTTCGAGAGGGAAATTGAAGAAGAAAATGGAGCATTAATGAAATGCTCTCGAGAGTTAGCTATAACGGAAGTGACGTTGACGAATTGAGTAAGGAATCCTCGTGTGTTGCGCGTGATGAATGAATTTCGGGATCGAGGGCTTAAAGATTTCACTCCCTGTCTCACAGGTGAGAACGAGGCTAAATTAATATACAATAGGAGGCTGGAAATGAGTGCTTGTTATGGTTGGGGAGTTTACCTTATCACGAAGGCCTATTCCCAGAGCATTGGTATTAAAGAAGACTTTTATGAAATTAGCAAGGAAATTATAAACGCCTATTGTACGATTAACGATAAATACCGTAGAAATACTTAAAGTTTACAACTACACGACGTTTGTTTAAGTTGTATTCATTTTCAGTTTGATGACTCTGGCCTTTCAAAATTGTTTAAAAGAGAAATGATCAAAAATTAAATATGTATTTAAATACGAACGTTTTGAAAACCAGGGAGATAATATCCGATATTTAAGCACATAATTTGAAAAATTTTAGCCATCCCGTTCATTCGCTTTTTACATCTTTACAAGTTTTACTTTCCTGGTACAGGGAAGGTTATTACTGCCTAACCTGATGCACTGAAGTCAAAGTTATTTCTTTTGTAAATCTAACACGATCAAGCTAAACTTTGTGGAAGGAATCCGTATTAAATAAAGTTTCCTACGGAAGTTGCAGAGCCTTCTCCGTTTAATTAGTCTTCCTCTTTTCGTCATATTATCTAAAATTTTAAACGTAATCTTCTTCATTATCTCGAATGTGATGCCAAGAAATGCTTCGAATAAATAAGCAAATATGCAATATTTCAATATCTTAACTAATATCAATCATAAATCTGAAAATATTATCCATTAAAATTTCTTAATAATAGGGATCCTACTCAATGAAATTCGTGCACTACAAAATTGACTATGTTTTCAAAATGTACCATATGGCGCAAAGATTTGCGATTTTCACTAAATTTGACGAGAAAATAGCAGCCCAACAGTAATATTCAAACCAAACAAAAGGTATAGATCAAGCTTAAATAAGAGCGACAAATTTAAAACTCCATTCGTGCCTTAGAAACTCTACCGCTCGAACTTGATTCGATGATCGCCATGGAAACCAATTCCATTTCGAATGACAATTAAGATATCCCGTTCCTATTTAAAACAAAACTTTTTACATGGATTAATTTCCGCTGTTCTACGCGATCCTTCACCAGTTAACATTGTCCTAACACTGAAAAAAAAACAAACTTCGTATTAGAAACTCGAGGACTTTGGCTGAAAAATCAATTAGCGAAAGAAAAGTCCTTTCGAGAGGGAGTTTAATCAAAAAAAACCCCGTTCTCGCGGCCGAACGGTTAGTCCGCGCCTACAGAAAAAGAAGACTAAATAAAAAGTCCCTTTCGTAATCCTTGCGAGCTATTTCCCGAACGAACTTACATCAACGTCATTTAAAGCGCAGAAGATTACTCGGCCAAGCAATCGATTCTCCGCTAACTGCTCTCTCGCCACCGAGGCCTCTTTCATCCCAGAGAGGAGCTGTAATGAATAAAGGCCACCATAAAGAGTTCTCCAATTTGCTTCGATTAGCATCAAAAGGCCTTTTTCTCTTTTTCCTCTTCTGGTTTAAAAAAAAACTCCGCACGGAGAATAATTTGATCTAATTGGAAAAATTTCTTCCGCAAACTTTTACGTCATTTGCATTTCTGTCCCCGTCTTGTAACCCTTCCTTTTTTTATACCCGTGAAAACTGGCCGTCGAGGGAAAGGGATATCCGCACCCGACAAAAAGGGCCGATAAAAATAGCTGTTCTTAAACAGCGCCGTTTAAGGATTCGGTGAAAGGGAGGCCACGCCCTGGGCACGCAGCATCCGATGCGGGTGAATCCGTCTCCTTAGAGTGATTCCGGTGCTTGGATCAATCTTCCTCTCCTGGAGTAATTAGAGAGTCGCTGGGGGAACTGTTTTACGCGACAATTAAGCGCCCAAGACGTTTCGGCAGATGCTTAAACCAACGGTGACTATTCTAATGGTAAACAGTAGTTTCATCAAAACGAGCGGATGGAATGACAAGCAGCGAGTCTCTGTTGTTGATTCACTAGGGCCTATGAAACTAGATGGTTTTGTATTTTTTATTTTTATCTTCTTATTGTTTATGTCAGTTATAATTTTGTACGATTATCAAAATGGCTTATCAAATAAATACGTAACAGTTGTTTAAGGCGATCTGTATTTTGAGAAACATAATATATAGATTTTTACGAACCGGCTCATTAACATAAACGGAATAAACAGATTCATACCCATACATCCCTCTTGTTTATCCCAATACGTAAGTACATTTATAAGCTTCAAGTGTAATCTAGGCGCATTATAAACCCTTAACCTTTCTTCAAGTATTTCTTTATGCCTTTTATCCTATTATGATTCGCGTGATATTCGATGAAAAATAAAGATGAGTCAATATGTAAAAATTTGAATTTTAAAAATGCTACCTTTATATTAAATTATCAATGTTACTCTCCAACCATTTGGATGGAAAATTAGTTTTTAAAAAAGGTTAGAATTATTTATAACCTAAAAAGTAGAGAAAATGTTGATGGGGAATAAAATTTCCTCCAAATTAAAATTTTCCACTGACAGTTGGAAAATGAAAATACGCTTGGTCCAGCATTTTGTTCCTATACTTTCTTGTCAAGGAGAGATTAGAAACAAAGAAAAGCAAACATAAGATAATTATACCAAGGAATTGAAGAGTACACGAAAAACTTCAAACTCTACATAAGTTCAATAATTTTCTTGGAAGATAAGATGAATTAATCCTTGCTATACTGATACACAAAAAAATCAGAAAAGAATAAAAAAGAATTCTTCGGGAGCTAAACCCTCCACAAAAGAGATCAGGAACGAATCGATAAAGAAGTACATCGAGGCACATGCAGTCATTACCACAATCCGAAAAGCTCTTTCGAGCAATGGACCGACATCGAGATAAACGCTACGTATCGAGTCACTTCGCAATCTCATTTCCGACCAATCAGAGCGCAACTTTGTAGCAGTATCCAGAAACGAATCATCGCACACCAAATCGAATCAATAGGGACTCAAAATTTCACCTCCTTGAGATAACAAAACGGTTCTTTTGGGAAACCCTTCCTACCCAAAAACCCCTGGAGGGGACGATTTTTCAATCACCCGCGGATTCGAGGAGATTAAATGCCCACATGAAATAATTCCATTCCCCCGTTTTCAATCCTCGCTAAAAACACATCCTCGGGGCGTTTTAATTTCCCGAACTCTTGTCCGCGGAACGATTCTCTCCACGGAAATTGTTCCAATATTCCTCATCCGCCATCCAGGTACACAAAGGGCCTTTTTAACGGGGACGTCGCCATTAAAAACAGAGACCACCACCGGTAGAGGCGCTAAAGTCGCGGGAGGAAAAAAACCCTTTGGATTGGGCTGCAAAACCAAATGGAGCGGAATGAATGTTGTCTGGGAAACGCAATGAAAGGGGGTTATTCCGCACGTATATGTCGTGTGACCCTTCCTTATCTCGGCTCTGAAACTCTGAGAGAGTGTGCGGAAGGGGGAATTGATTCTGCTATGAACTACGGCGGATGTTCGAGGGCTTTCGCAGATTCCGAAAAGGGGTCTCTTCGCTGACCTGCCGGGTTGTTCGACAAGTGCTTCGGGTCGCCCCTCTTCAGCACCGTCCAAATGTTTGCCGAGCCATTTACGTCTTTCCCCACCGATTGGGATTTCCATGCATCCCAGATGCGAATCCATTTAGGGATCAGAGCAGCGCTACCGTGCGGGAATCGTATGAGTTAGCTCCCTATGGAAACCCTCCACTTTCTTAATTGAATTCGTGGCGATGCACGGAGAGTGCGATGATTAATTTCGTGATGGGACGTGACTCAAGTGGCGATTTGATTAGTGGGAGCTAGGGCACTAGGGATTCTAAAATAAATGTTGGTTATAAATTAGTACGATCTGTGTTTATCTTGCTGCTTAACTTCTCATTTGTATTCTTATCCTCACTCCTCTCCACGTTCCGCTGGGTAATTTTATGGCCGATGAAGATAATTTAAATTGAGTTTAAGCGCAAAAGAAGAAACATTTAGGAATTTCGAGAGGAACGCGATGTTTATATAATGAAACGGTCCGTCTTTTAATAACGAATAATGCGATTTGAGTGGTGATTATTTAAATTAAAAGATACGGAAATATAGATGAACGGTAAATATCATTTCTTTGAGAGTCACTTTTCCTCGTATAATGTGGCGAAATTCATTATCTAGCCCCACCACAGGGTACTTCAAATTGGGTAAAAATGGAATGAAAACAAAGGAAACCGATACGTAATTTAGAGAGGAATAATAGATGCTGATATGCCACTTAATTAATGCAGATTAAAGATAACAAAGTGGGTATTGCGTTAGAATTAGAAAATTCGTAGAGTGGAATAAAATATATTGGCAACGACTTTATGATGGTCTTTCATTATGAGGATGATTAGAAAAGCATCTCTATTTAAGTGTATTTAGAACACGACCATGGTTTCAATGATGATGAATTCTGAAGATGACCCAACAATGTTCGTATATTAAATAAACTTTTCATGGTAAAGTAGATCCATATCTTTCATTATCCATTCAATTCATACATTATTAATAATCAATTAAAAATAAAAGCACGGAAAATATTGATGTTGTAAAATATTTCTCATAAATTATATACGTTTTATTTCTACATTCAACTACAGGTTGGAATGATTCAAATAATACCTGATGTATGTAATATACGCAATTCTAATAATGCCCGATGATTGTTGTACAAGCTATTAAAAAGTAACTTTGAACACTGCTAATTAGGTTTCAACAACTTAATCAATCTAAGAAGGCCAGCACAATTAACATTTACATAGTATTATTTATAAACTAACGTATATAAATAAATATACTCATTCTCATAAAGAGCAAATTGAATCACGAAGCTTGCCGCATTTATTAAATCTAAGATCTCAAAATTGCCAACAATTACACTCAAATCTTCTGAGGCTTAAGAATGAGAACTCTGTGGCTGGATTTTTCGGGCGGGTTTGTCATCCATTATTATGTAATAATCCTCGGCTCTAGTCTGTCTGCAAGCTAAGCCCTTTCGAAACTTCGGTGAACTTTCTCTGCTGTTTTCAAATTTGGAGGGATTATAGACCGCCGCTAGGGTTTCGACGTAGGAAACGGAATGAGAGAAAATTCCGTTTACGAGGCATTCCTAAATTACGTCGGTTAAATTATTTCGTCCCCTGAGATTCTGCGGGAAACGTTACCTTTCCAATAGTCCAATGGAGAGCGTTAACTCTTAATAGGAAGCACGATAATAATTGTGCTGACGGGAAGCCCACGACTCTATTCAATGGAATGCCTTTCGAAATGAAATCTCGTAGCTTAGCAACGAGGTCTAATATTTCTCATGAATATTCAATGGCATTTTGTACTAAGAGACAATTGATACCGCAGCAAGATTTATGAATATGCCCTTTAAAATTATACAGAAGTAAAAGGACGTATAATTTTAGTCTCTCTTCCATGCATTTCGAAATAATTTGCTTCTTTCACTATTTATTTGGGTATTTAAATTTTCGAAACCAAACCCGCAGTAGATATTTCATTTTTATTAAAGGCCATATTTTTACCTTTTGCAAATTCGTATATAATTAAAATCTGGTATATCGGGTTTATTTTCGAATGTTTTATTGAAGAGTTTAGTTTATATTAATAGACGAAATTTCTAAAACCCAATTCCCTTGCTTAGCATCCATGAACGTCATACTAGTACCTATATGAATGGTTAAAATTACGATATTTCTATATAGAGTAGAAAAATATGTAAAAATAATTTTCTTTTGACCTCTAAGATAGTTTTAATCCTTACATTAAACATACCTTTTATTCCCGTAAAAATTCCACATGAAATATATAAATAAATAAGCTTGACATTTCGAAAAGATATGAAAAATAAGAAAATAATGAAATTGGACATTTCGTAATTCAGCTGATCAAGATAGCTTACGATGGATTTAACTGAAACCTGCCGTGTTCAAATAAAACATTTAGTGTGAAAAATACGAAATAGTTTCGTTTAGCTCCTGTGAAGGCTTTATATAAAGTTTTATACAAAGGCTCAATACTACAGAATTTCAAAAATGAACCTCATTTATCGTGTTAACCTTGCTACTCGAATAATAAAGTTGTAAAACTTACGACCGCTTTCATTACCTACGAGTGCATAAAAACGAACTTCAGCGACATGATTCCTCGCGACAAATTAAGGAACTTCCTCGCCATGACTTCGGAAAAGAGACAGAGAACTTTCCTTCTATTTAACATTGCTCACATCTTCAATTGGAATCTGAAATTTAGACGTCTGCGGAGGAATATCATTAGCTCTCTCGCCTCCCGGAGGGCGCTACGATGTGACGTCGGACGGAGTTCAAAAGATTATTCCATTCTGTTTTCGCGGCTCTCTGTCGGAAACCGAATTCCGAAAAGGCGGCATATTTTTGCCACTCGAACACCCTAACGAGACTGATTTCATCTCCGAATTAGAAAGGTTACTACAGCGCCGCTTTCATTAAGGGGGAGAGTAAGGATTTGATGGCAGTTGGAAATGATTAAAATTCCCGGTCGGGATTCAGCCAAAGGAATGGTTTAAATAGAGATGGAAACTTTTGGAGAAGTTAGCGTAAGATGACGTGAATAACGAATAGAAAGAGAGATCTTATCATCCTTAACAGGGGAAGGCGAGAATCTCATAACCTGACGACAAAACGCTCTTTTTGGAATTACGAAGAAGAGGGTACGTTTATTCTTAGTCTCTCTCTTCTTCTACGTGAGGAATGCTGAATAGAACGGGATGATGGATCTGACTTTTATGATGGACGAAATTTCATGGTTCGAAGGTGGTTCTTGAGTCGTAAATAAAATTACGTTCGTGGAGCGGATTTAATGGCTGTGGACCAGGATCGCCGATACATAAAATGCGCGGGTGTTTGGTTGGACACGTTCGGGAGGTTGTGAATATCAAAATCGCGGCTGTTGATCGAATCAAAAGTTTTTTTACTACCTTTAGGGATACAGAATTTTTATATACGATTGTATGAATTCTGAAATCTGGCAATCTGTTTCCTCCTAGTGTTATCATACTGCCGATAGGGTAACGATACGATCCTTGTCGGAAACCAGTGCCGGCTTTGATTTTCACTAGCTATAAATTCTCTCAACTTCAAAAAACATTTTAGCAGATATTCACTATAAGAGAGACTGCAATTAAGAAACGTATTCTCTCTTTTATTGCTTTCTAATCATAGTATTAATTGCTGAACACGAAAATTAAACTTAATATTTTCATTCTCAATTTAAGATAGGTTTAAAAGCACAAAAATATGGCTGTTATTATGAAATTGACTAAAATTATACGTAATGGCAATGAATGAAAAATTAACTGAACTAAAATTTGAACGAGGAGAACAGTTTGGAAAAGCAACGCTAACTAATAACTCCAGCATTAAAATCTTACGCAGATTATTACACTAAGTATCACATATTATACTACTACATTATTATATCCTTAATATAATTACTAAACAATTTTAGGTCGTCTTCAGTTGGTTCTCTATAATCAGAGCAATGTTCAAAACACTTTCCATCGTGCTCTAAGTACATTTACGTGGGATGGGTAAACAGAATTCACTATAGCAACCATTCATTAGAAACCACACAAATGTAAGCTCTCCGGGTATTCTAAGACGCGAATATATAGAGAGAGAGGAAAATGAGATATACGAGACAGAAGGGACGCCTCATAAGAAACCCGAAGCAATTGGATCCCCAGACACTTCGATGACCGTCAAAGAAGGACCATTTAGCCCGAGTAGTTCTCGGGGATCTTGTCTATATCTCCATTGGGATGATTGAGATATTTCTCACGAGTGGCAGGGATCAGTTAGTGGAGGATGTATGGACGTGAGAAAGGTTGTGGCTAACTCAGACGAGTCTATCTCGCCGCCAAAGTGGTTCCGAATTGAGGGTGCTGAATTAACGTCCGAGCAGACACGTAACACGTGCAATGTAATGCGAGCGCGAGACCGCGAACCAAGGAACGAAAATTGCCCACTTCCCTCGGCTGACCAGCGATATGCAGCGTCCTGTTCCCATCCAAATCCTCGACGCGAAGAATTCTCGAGGGGAATTCGGACTAACGGCGACACCCAGAGTAAATTCTCAAATAGCATTTCCAACGCCTCGTTTAAATGAAGAAGCTCTAATATACCATCAGTCTTTCATGCTAAAAAAATCGATTAAGATATTTGAGACGGTTTCCGATATCTAGGATCATGCGAGGAAATGCAGCTAGAAACAGCTGAAGGTTAGGTATCCGTTAAAGTTCGTTTTAAACGTAAGTTTACAAAATTATTTCCCATGCATAACTTTTATCCTATCATCATCCGTTTTGAGAACAACACTACTGTCAAGTTCGCTGTCTATGCAATAAATACTTTCAATGAAGACTTCCAGGTCATTTGGCGCAATATAATCTTTACGATACAGCTTATGATTAGAAGTCAATAATTTAATATACGTTAATAAAGACTATATCAAAACCGTGATAATGATCATCAACGCCCAAGTATCTATATATATACTAAATATCGTAAGAGCATCATATAAATTCAATTTGGACTTATACTTCACTCTATAGTTATTTACCGTCCTCGATGGCAGAATGGTTAGCATATTAACCTTCCTACGCTACGATCCCGGGTCAAATGTGAGTGTCCGTTAGAGTATTAAAACACTTGTGATTGGGTATATACACTAGTTTTGATAAATACTTTTTAACTGTAAGAAAACTGGGTAAAAGGTCTTGATTCTCACATACAATTTCTGAAGTAATTAGGAGCAATATATTCTAGCTTATATTCAAACGTTATCAGTTATCATGGGAACAACTTCGAGCTACTGGGATTTCAGCCACTCTGTTTAGGTCTCCTATCCCATCAAACCAGGCTTTCTTGTTATGGAAAGAGAATGTATGCCTCGTAAGGGCCAGAGTTCTAATTGCGAGCCATGGCTAAATCCATTGCATCAAATCATCAACCCCTTATAGGCAATCGCAATGAGAGAAAGATTAGGTAGTTGCATATGAGATTGAAATTTCTTTCGTCACCCCATGCACTGATGCTGCAGTCTTAACCAACAGCCCCTCTTGCTGGACAACGAAATATGTAGCGGTCGCGGACGAACTTTGAATATGAAATTAGAGCCAGTAGATCGAACGCCCGGTTCTATCACTTGACTGTCTCGACTCCCTATTATCTCCGACTGCTAATATACAGATTCAAGGACCTCGGGGTCGCGAGCGGGGTTCGAAAGCCACGCCACGAAGTGGAGATGAAATGGTCACCACTTAGGGTAATCGCGGAGATAAAGTCGACCAATGAGGAAAGTTCTCATCGGCTACAGCAGGATAACTTGTATGATTACCTCCATTATATTCCATCAAATTGTTCGCGATAGCCGTTGCTCTATTTAGCCAGTTTGGATGACGGATGAAACTAGTTTAACCCTTATTATCCCATCCATTTGGCTCATAGGAAAATCTAAATCTACGGCAGTGGATGATGAACCCTGGGACTGGGAGAAGGGCGACCTAGAAGTTGATTAGAAGTTCAAATTGAGATGAGTGTTAGGGAATAGCTTTTAGATAGAAGATCTAGCCTTCGAGCTCTAGAAGTGGTGCTGCATGATAGCGAGCAATGAAAGATATGAACGTAAGAGGATTGCAATTTAAGAACTGCTATATGATACTTAGGATCAAGAGTTGGCGCTGACGAAAAGTACAAATAATCAGGGGAATATATAATGCAAAATTATATTATGTGAGCTGTGAATATTATTATTTATGAAGATAATTAATAGAATTTGAAAATCAAAGAGAATAATAGTGTTGTAAAGTTATAGGACGACGTTGAAAACCATAACAATGTGCCAATGCTGATAAATAAGAGAATTTGGTTCGAACAATACCTAATAATATACCAGCATTACCCATGATGATTAATATTCTAACATTTACTGGTATTCCGTTAATCATTATTGATCTTCTGAAGGGTAATTAATAAGTAAATTAAATATTAATTGAGTGGATTGCCATTTAATTATACATGGACGATGAGGTAATTAAGAATTCTGTTCGGTTACAATATATAAAATGACATATGCTTTAAAAAATTAATTCATTTATAAAATGATGACTACACTTAACATATAGCTTACAGAAAACTGTAAAAAAGTAAATAATAGAGTTATGATATTTGAAACTAACTATGATGCTTCAACAACCTAACTCCCTACGGTTCCTTCACAGTTGACGTCATGTTGGAACTTCTCTAATTTTCGTGAATTTAGACATTTTCCTCTTTGAATCCATTCATGCTTTCTAATTCCTACTTCAAACCGAATAATAAGAAAATTTACATCCTCAAATATTTGAACGATGCTTTCAATCTGAAATTATGATGTACACTTTAAAAAAAAAGCAAGAAATATACCATCCTCTTCAGGCTGGTGTTTTCAAATTTTCGCAGGAATATTTTTATTTTGATCATCTTGCCTTCTAAAATTCCCAGCAGAGAGGTTTAATTTCTCTTGACACAATGCTATTAAAGCTTTTGTCTCCTGTAACAACAGGAGTCATTCCTCGCTTTTCTCGAATTCAAACATCAAAGTTGTCTCTCCGAGGTCCCAAGGCATACAGCCGTAAACACGAACCGAGTTAAAATACGGAAAAAAGAGAGATGGCTCGATATTGTGTGAATAATACGATCTCATGAATTGCAAATGTCGCCTAATGAGTTGTTCCTAAACATGAACTATAAGTTCACAGACACTGGTGCGCGAACTGTGGATTAATTCATAGTTTATACCCTGTGCACGGGATAATACCATTGTTACGTACTCTCTACTCTAAAAGAATTTTTTAATTTAATAAAAATGATCTGGTGAAGGAGCAAAGATGAAATGGATTAAAACATTGTTTTTGAGATAAAAGCATTCACATATTTTTATCTACTTTGAAATTTGGAGTTGCTTGCAGTCTAACAAAGAAGTTTTTGGCACAAGTACATAACATTTTATTCTTCTTTTTGACCTACTGATAAAGCACGAAATGTTAGGAAAATCCATGTATCATTAATAACATCTATCGATCTCAAAGAAATTTATCCAAAAAAATACTAAACATTTATTACATATTAGCTTGTAATAATTCCCTTATTTATTTACTATTTGCCTTACATTGAAGAGACTCTACGGAAAACTCTGCAATGAGTATCATACAAAGTAATAATGTTTAAGTAGATTTATTTACTTAATATCATATATATTTTCCGCTCTATAGATACTGTAACCATGGAAACTACAAATACACATGAATTCAAGCGGTAAAATGGACCCTAACAATATTCGAGGAGTGGGCCTATTTGAGGACATGTCCTGGAATGATTTTAATGAGATAGAGCGTTGCTGTAGTCAACTCTAAAGTTGCATGTATGAATCCAAAGAATGCACTCCAAAACCTTGAAATGTAGTCATCTTTTTAAGGCTGTCTCCTGAGAACCCAACCATCATTAACTTCCTCCACCCTCCTCGTGGGAGAGCTTGAGTGTTGACCGACGCTTTTGTTAGCGGGAGAATGTTGTTCGGGGACCACAATTCCCGTCCTCGTTTCGGGATATTATTTTTGAGGCTTTAATTTACAGAGGAATAAGTGGGATGTGTGTTTCGGGCGGAGTATGGGACTCTGGAAAATGTAACCTATTTAAACGAGAGAGATTTAAAATATTTTCATCCCTGACGTGATGTTAAGAACCCAAAAAGGAATGTGATTTTGCCTGGAGTCGGTAACTGGTGTTGGGATCTTCCGAATCTAGGAATTTTATTTGGAATGTTTCACAATAAATATACGTAAATAAGTAATTGATTATATAAATAAAATTTTGAGTAGTTAATTATCATTATTATTAATAAACTCATATAAATAAATAAGATCCCTTTTGAAATTAGGACAATTTTTGAAACCCGAGATAATCTTAACCCGCTAAATAATGCATAGCGAATACAGAAAAGGTTTTATCTTTCTATTCTTTCTTCTTTATAAGAGAATGTTGAATTTAAACACTGTCATTTATAATCTTGAGATTAAAAATACAAGCACACTGAAAAACCTGCAAGAAGATTATATCTCTTCAGTAAATGAGTAGAGATATTCTAATAATAATTTAATAGCATTTTTTTATAATCTATAACCTAAAAATATAAGCACACTTAAAAACCCGCTAAAAGATTATATGTCCTCAATAAATAAGTAGAGAATTTCTATTTCTATTTAATAATGGACGAATGAGATGTATATCATCCACATTTCTATGGCTCGCGTGCTATCGCATGTAAGGTCATGACCGTAACGAAAATATCCTCATCAAATATCGTTTATGGACTCACAAAAATATACTGTAAATACGCAAATGGTCCCGTAAAATGCGGTCGCATGCTTTTCACGGTTAAATATATAGGATTTATTGGCCACTAAGGATGTCGTTATCAACTGAAACTCCATCTGATACGTGATATCTCCTTGGAGACATAACTATCTTCAAAATAATAAAATAAACAGATAATAAATCGAATTGATAAAATTTCATGCTCGTAAAAATTGGCTAAAGGATCCATTTAGCATCACAGAAAATATGAATTCTACATTTAAAATATTTCAGTTGCAATTATTGGTAGTGTTATTATGAGCATTGACCTAATTTTAAAATAAATTAAGAGCACGATAATACTTTTAAAAATTGTTTTAGATATTGCATCCGACATAAAAAAGTATAGAATTCCTTGAATTGACTTATGCTACCTATTTTCAATGTAAATGTTTTAGAGAAAAAATTACTCAAAAACATACTGCATACAACGAAATCATTGTTTAACATTATTTTAGTTAAATACACTCATATTAAATTCTCTTCGCTTGGTAAGAAAAAGGAAAACCTCCAAACATAAAAAACTTTGGACGGTAACAACCCATCAATTATCGAAAATCCGCAAACCTTTCCCCGCAAAATATTCAGCAAAAAAAGAGCAAAACACCCACAATTAGAACAGAGAAGCGAGCGGAATGTACACCAAAATCACTGAGTGCGGGTTAACAGGCGTCGTTATGGCAACGGGAAGAAACTCTCTCTCGGGCGGCCGAAATCCGTAATCTTCGCACTTCGAGGGAACCCAATCGTGCGGGAAGTTGATTTTCCGAAGAACCAACATCGCCTTCATTAGAGAAGCCACCCCTTGGAAACTTCCTTCCGACCGCCACGCAAATTAAGTAAAACAGACGCCCTTATTGGTCAATTAAGTATGCATTTAATGAGAAAGAGACTGGCCTTGACCCGTATATACGGCCAAGTTGCGCCCTCGACATTACTCCCTCCGACCAACCCCGTATCGATCCGCCAATCACCATTCCCTCCCGCCTCCACTTCCTCTCCGGGTGGTTGCGCCAAAATCGTTGCAAAGGACGGAACGGATTATTGAGACTTAGGGGGAGACACTGTAACCCACTGACTCTCTTCCAAAACCCTCCTTCCCTAATGGTTTAGCGGCCTGCTCGGAGGTGGCGGTTCCTTGCGGCCTGCTGGAGAAACGATGCAGGACGGTAGGACCCAAGTTTTTTTTTCTCCTCTGGGGAGCGGAACGGCAGTGGTCGGACCTCAGACGCGTTCGGAGAGAAAGGAAGGGAAGGAGAGAAGGAGGATGGAGATAAGGGAGCACCGCAAGATTCCCATTTGGAACAGCATTTAACGCCTCCGTATGTTCGATCGCTTTAGTCCAACGAGGCACAACAAGGTGCCTTCTAGGTTGGAGTTGGGTCATTTTCTCATTAGGGAATTAATTCGATACATACGGACACCAAACTGTCGCCGAATATATGTGACAATGAAAATGGAGCTAAGGATGACGAAACAAAGTTTTTCGAAAGACTGCATTTACATATACTTTAAGCAAGAGTTCGAAAAATATACTTTCTAAAATTAAAACCTTTAACATCAGTTCAAACAATAATTACTGAAAATATTAATTAACAGAGACTAATTTCTCTAGATAATTTCCATAATTAGAAAAACAAGTATCCTAACTTATTTAAGGCGCAGAAAATGTGAATTATCAATTCAAACAGATCCTTTCACATTTGATCCAATTTTAAGTGTTTAAGCATATTATTATCAAAGAAGAAAGAGTTATATTCGCACATACTGAATACTGAGGACATATGGTTTTAAATTTATAAGTCCTAGTATAAATATTTTATTTGTTTAAACGGCTAATAAACAAATGACGTGCACAATACTATCAATAACTTCCTTTCTAACATTTTAAACATTGATTTTTCGCTACAATCTTAATGACGGTATGACAGTAGATCGATTCAATATTTATATTCCATTTTACGAAACACTTCACACTTAAGATCAAGTTCCTAAAAAATAAAAACCTATACAAATGAAAACATCTAAAGAAGTAAGACGAATCTAACATGAGAATAAAAAAAATATTACATATCCATGTACAAAAATCACGTCACAACCCAATACTTGTTACACCGCAATTAAAAAACTGGCTCGAGTAAAGATAAATCAACGCGACATCAGCCTGAAAATAATTCAAGACCGTAAAATAAAACGAATAAATACCCGTGAAAAATACATCCTGTACATCGGAAAACTGTAAACGAGTAGTAGACATTGTCCTGACATCTCCCGTTGTCGCAAGGGTCCGAAAAACAACGCGGAATGTAATTACCGGAATAATTAGTTGATTTTCATCCGCTGCCGCTAGGGGCGCTTTAATTAAAAAGATCGCGGCAAATCCCGTGACCTTGAAACCGCCACAGAGGAGGATGCTACCGAGAAATAGCAACGCCAGAGCTTTCTCTTCTCGCCGTCAGGGCCGCGTTATATTCTAGTTTCGGCCGAATTCCTCTTCCCTTTGTAATCCTCCACGTGTGCGTCAGTATTGCCGCTTTCTAATGAGATAACCTCGGCCCAAAGATGTCGGTATTGATTTCTCAGGGGTCAGGCGAAACCTCGGAGTTATTATTCACTCTCTCTCTTACCCTCATCCCGATCACTACCTGCGATAGAGAGGGCCTGGTGGATCCAGAGAGAGGTCAATGGAAGGACAATAAAATACTCACAAAGACAAGCGCCGATCGCTTCCCGTGATTCGTCAGATTTGCTGACCGAGCCTCCGCAAAACAAAGGTTCTGATGGGTTCGTAAAGTGACGCGCAGGCCTATAGTAGAAATAGATGCTTTTCCCCTCTAATTCCAATTCGCCTGTTTAGGATGACTATTTACTTTCAATACCACCCTATTCGGTGATGGTATTTAATCTACTTTCGTTCGTAACATGCTGCAGTGATATGCAGGGTATGATGGTTTGACTCGGGTCACCCATATTTTGTCAAGTGCATCTGTCTTTCTGTAATGTATTCATCCCCCAGGTCGGTTTGAACCTCGACCCATCCCCTATTAGCAAACCACTAAATCTTTGGACAGGGGATGAGGCTTAGTATGCGTGATGGGGAGTGAGGTAGTTGGCATGTGAGCCAGGATGAGATCATTGGAGAACATACTGGTATGATTTCCTTAAGCCCTGGGTTTATATTGACGAATTGGCGGACATTAATAATAAGGTGAAATGAAATAAAAAATACTGAAATGTCTGAGACTCGAACACATGTCCCTTACTTCCTGAGTACGTAAACTATACTTAAACAACCTTTATTAAATAAAGTCTACGTTCGTTACTTTGTTGAAAGCCAGAAATAGTAGTAAAGAAAGAACGCTTCGTAAATATACAGTGGAAAAGAAACGATGTATTTTAGATTAATTTCATAAACAACCTGGTTTCTACGCAACAGAGTGAATGACATTTACTAAACTTTCGTTTGAATCTTTATCGTTTGCACAAATATTCTATCTTCAATCATCCCATACATCTTTATCTACAATTCCCATATTTTGATTCCGTTCCTAGTTAAACCAAATAAATTCCGAAGCCGTATATCAACAAAAAGTTGATGAAATCAACAAAAATAAATTCAACTATGTGTTTTCGCATCGCTGGCTCCGTGTTTGCCGTACGGATTTCGTTTCATTTTTGAATCCGATGTGATATTCCAGAGCTCTGACATTTTTTAAATGATTTATTTCTCAAGTAAGCCCTCTTTTCCTCTTTCAATTTCACTTTCACTTTATTGCGTAACCGTTCTGGATCATTCGTTTCGTATATATTTTTTTTTTAATTCTGGAAGCTCGGACTTGCATGGCTTCGTTTTTGCATCGAGTTTTTCGTCTTCGATTTTTGATTTATTTTCTATTCGTCATTTCCTGTTTCCCTTTTAGCTTTTAGTCGTTACTCGTCAATGTTGGGCATCGAGTTTTATTGAAACGTATATACTATATATCTAAATTGATTATTTAAAGCCAGAAACTTTGAACGCAACGAATCGACATAGCCTTTTCAACTCATGAGAATTGTTAGATTTGCCTTTAATGCACATATAAAGTTCCTACTGCTGTTTGGGTTGCATTTAAGTCCACCGAGTTGCTTTAATGTTCACGCTTTTACTAACTTGACTAATTGCTGCATACTAGGATCATACTGAATTAGGTAATTAATAGACTGCTATTAGAAAACGAACATTGCTGAATAAAAACACATTCCAACACTTACATAACAGTATTAAAGATTTCTAAGAAATGCCCTTATTTATTTGAAAGCAGCCAGATGAAAATGAAGCCTTCAATTAATACTATGAAGGTAAGGATTTAAATATAACTTAAAATTTTAGGCTTCAACACTGAGAATTGTTTTATTTAAGTTGAGTTTTCTATCCTACTCCAATAATATTCCACCAATACAAAAAATTACTTTAAATTTTGCCCATCATCCATAACTTGTATCCTAGCAACAAGAACAATATCGTTGAAAAATATTTTCGAGTGAAAGAACGACAGTTTGATAGGGAGACAATATTTGCAAACAAACTTATTTTTGAAATTCAGCGACATTAATGATGAAAGGATTAGAAACAAATTATTACTTTCAAAATAATCAAGAATACTACATCGGTATATTTCTCCAATAATACTTTAACATATCGTAGTTAAGAACTCATCTTTTCCGATACACAGGCGCAGTTAGCACTAAGTGATGGTATCCGAGGAGAAATGTTAACGCGGAGGCTGATTCGGATAAATCGATAACTCTTCCGTTCTCCCTTTAAGTGATTCCCGCTGTTTACGAGCGAAGCCGAAACGATTCTGTTTGCTTTGCACTCTCAGAAATATATGATTCGACTTTCGAAAAACGCAAACCGTGCAATATGCCGAGGATAAAGTGTTCGGGTCCTATATGTCACGCAGAAACGCATTGCTTACATACCACAAATCAAAAACTCAACCTCTCAGACGTTTCCGATTTGTAAAACCCGGAGAGGAAAAAGAGTTTCTTTAAAGAATCATTTCTGGCTTGCGCAAGCGTTCCATATTAATCGAATACAAATAAATGCATTAAAATTTTGCGAGACATTCTCATTTTATATAAATATGGTACGTTCTTCGAATAATATAGTTGCTTACTAGTAATAGAATATAAGTACCTAAATATAGAATTGAAGGATATTTTATTATATCTGAATATATTCTTGATAATCTTAAGAGAAAAGACTATTTTAGGCGAGATTGGGTAATGAGATCCTCTCTTCCAAAATTCCATAATGGTCATGAAACTCTACCTCATAGATCCAAAGGAAATGATTTGTACGTAAATCTTAATTGAACTTTCAAAAAGTAACTGATAGTTTGACTAATTACACTATATAGAAGGGAGAAAAAATTCTTGTTTTGTTGATACGTTAAATAAACAAGTCATGGTAACAATAAACAATTCGGTAGCCTAAACTTAGGGTTCAGTCTGCTTCTTCGGAGTAGCGAATAACAAAGTTTTCCTAGACGTAACATTAAATGAGAAATAGATCATAAGGTAATAAAATAAAATGATAGAACTGAACAAAGAATACTGATATTTCCAAACAAAGAGTTTACGATGAAAAATAAATCGGTTTGGTTATAAACACGTAATTAAAACTTGATTGATTCCACTGGAAATTGAAAACCAAAATTAATTAAATTTCACGCGAGGGTGTAAACAGAGACCTAGATTAACTCTTCCAGATCCATCTACAAGTATCCGCATATTATGGAAACCTACTACATTTCGCTCCCTACACCTATGATCCTTCTCGCACGACACTCCTCGCTCGAGAAAACTCATCCATGATCTGCAACGATGCATCTCTTTGGAAAGAGATGAGAGACGATGCGGATTTTTGGAGAAAAAACAGATGCACAAGTCGTTGCGAAAGTGCAGACCTACGACGTCCGAAACTGTGGAGTAAAACAGACCCGTTATCGACTCATCTTTTGGGCCGGTCCCGTCATTTTTTCGGGAGGCCATTAAGGTTGGGCTTTCTCCTCAAGGTGGAAGAGCACTATGCGAGATGAATTCGAGAGGGCGTCCTCAAGACACGTCCCTTTCCTTTGTCTATCTTTCCTTTGGATAGCGAGAAACTCTTCCCACCACATTTCCTCCCCTTTGATGCATGTTTCATCAAAGGACATCCCGAGAACTAGGTCATAATCGACTGAACTCCACTACTCGCGATTCTTTCGGGCCATAATTTTTGCATGTTTTCTTTCACTTTCGAAAGCGGCCACTAATCTAGGAGATGTTAGAGCGCATTTATAAATTGAGGAGGAGAAAATTTTCGCGAGATATGTTCCTGAAGGTCAATGGGAGCAGATTGGGAATATTTTAGGAACGTCTAGTATTAATGAGAATGTCCGAAAGTTTACCTCTTCGATTTTTGCTAGAGTATCTGGGTTTCCGCTTTCGGACACCACAGTTAGTGACATTCCTTCCTTTGGAGGTAAATACTTTGAAAATGCATTCTGACCACGAAAGAATTCAGTCTGAGAATGTAGTGACGGAGGAAATGAAGCGACCTCAGTGGGGAGCATACCGAAAATGAGGGTATGAGTCTCGAGTTTGCTTAGCTCATACTGGAAGCATTTGGAATTGGCCGACTCGGACAGACCGAGAGTTTTTTCATGAAAATTTTATTTCGCAATAATCAAATTTACAATTAAAATTTAACGATGTGGTATCCGCCAATAATATGGTTAATGCACGAAAAGTATACATACAATCTATTGTAGTTGATATACGAAAGGAAAAATACTTTCTATTATTAGAAATTTTTTAAAAATTCATATCGGAAGGGATTAAAGACGAAACCGAATTTAAATACAATTTCTAATATTTGATCGAGAAAGCTAAAATTTTATCTGATCGTTCATATATTTTCCATCCCAACTGACGATCCTACATATGATCTCCTAATAGTTACAATTATTCCATAGTAACAAGTAACCCATTAATTGATAAATAAGTTTTAATGAAAGAACGAATTAAATATTTTATATAATATCATCGCTTGTATAAGAGTTTTTTTTAAAGAGATTCGTTTTGCGTGTTGATCATAGATGCTTATTGGTTTAACGGTTAATTTGATTTAAGCTTGAATGAAAACGAAACGTGTATAGTGTTTAACACGATTATGTAATACTTAACTCAATCAAAATATCTGTTATAAATTACAATTCTCAATATCACAGAAGATGTTTTCTTTGTATTCTTTTACTCAGTATATAAAGTAATTTTTTTCGCACACAGTAGCGCTATACTGAATAAATATAGAATCCTTTCAAAATATTCACGTGAAATAGACTATAACAGGTTGATATAAAAAAACCATCCGAATACATAATCCCTTAGGATATTTATAGGCTTATTTAGGTTTGTATAATCGCCCATTTTAGTTCAGTTCTCCCATACGTGAATAATGAACGCAAATAAATCAACGAATAGGTCACACAATCTGATTAAATCACCCAAAATTTCCTACTCTTTCACTTTATGCGTGAACCGGAGATAGTAGTTGAATTTATAACGCATTCAGTTTTGATATCGAATTAACCGCATTATAAAAGCGCCTCTTTTGTCATTTGTGCGAATTCATCGTCCCGATAAGGAACGAGCAAAGCGACACTTCTATGAATGCTGATTTTACAAGCGTTCAAATGGC
Source organism: Pantala flavescens (assembly GCA_020796165.1). Lineage (NCBI taxonomy): Eukaryota > Metazoa > Arthropoda > Insecta > Odonata > Libellulidae > Pantala > Pantala flavescens. Next base: position 18,345,580 of record CM036879.1, on the reverse strand, counting down.
CTTCGATTTTCTGCGCAAATGAAGCTACAGTAAAGTTCTAGATTCGTTTTCCCTGCCCCGGGAATGCCTTTGATCGTTCTCAGTCGGAAATATGAATCCATTCACTTTGATACGGAAATGTTATTATGACGAACGGAGCTCCTCTTCTTCTTCTTGGAAAATATTCAGTGCTGAGTGAGGTCGTTTAATACTCAGAGGGATAACTAACGTTATAAAGGACGACGTTTCTAAATGAAAGTGCTCCTTGGACGATTTATTGCATGTCTACAGAGAGACTGTTCCGTAAAGGTCTCGGGAATATTACGAAACTTTCGCTTAGCAACCGAATCTAACACTTTGAGTTTGAAGTTCGATAAATACAAAGCGATTCTAAAATGAAGGATCCAACGTTTTAATTAATGATTAATATGATAATTAAAGACACTCATTCCTTTACACTCCGAAATAAGCTGTTTAACTCGTTCGGCATCGAAATTATTGGAGTGACTTCAGCTATTCTGAAATTTAATTTATCCAGGGCACCTTTCTTAAAAAACATATGAATAAGTACTTCGTATTTTGAATAAAAATGACTTTTCAGAAGTTTGTTTCCTATAATATATTTGCCAATCCATGTATTTACACTAAATATGAGACATCCATTCCGATAATTTGAATAATCTACAAAAAATTAAAGAAATATGTAAGCATAAAGAATTCAATATACTAATAGCATCATTATTAGTTATGTTTACGTTATATCACTTTATATTATTAGTTATGTTTTACAGTACATATAATAAATCCACATCAATGTGATTTCTATAATATTAACCCCTTTAAATGTTATCCCATCACTCTAAAAGTTATCCTAGTATTTATGTTATATTGTATCTTTGATGTATTTTACAGAGATATGTAACTATTTTAGTAACTTCCTTGAAGCCATACAAGACAACAACGAAAAAAAACTGCGAATCATCAAAGGAAATTTCTGGAAGAGCATTTCCATTTGGGTCCATCGATTTGGGAAATGCATCTGAGTCAACGGACGTAAAAAGCATTGGAGTGCATTTGAGTGTTCTACGCATCGTACCACTTCCCAATAAGAAACCTTTCATTCCCTTACATATTACATCCGCTGATACTGGGTCGGTTGCTTACAACCTCTTACATAATGCTAGATATTACGATTTAGAGATCGTAAAATATAGACTTCAGTGTTGAATTTAGACACTTATCTAATACATGATTTCGAAATACGTATTTTCGTTATAAATTCTATTTACATTTATCAACAAAATTGAACTTTAAATTTCGCTATAAATTCATCTGTTACACAAACTTAACTTTACCAAAGACACCAAGAGCTCACGAATGATAATACCAACTGAAAACCGTGAGTAAAACCGTAAAGATATTTCCTTCCCATTCAGACAGCTCTCGGAGCGGAAAATTTTCCTTAAAAGCCAACGTAACATTTGCGAAGACGGTATAAAAGAACCATTCCTACACGCCCTGACCTTTTTCATACCCACTCTCCGTAGACAAACAAGATTTTTTTCGCTCCGGAGTCTGCATAAGAGAGTTAAAGGAACAAAGAGGAAGTGGTAAAAAACAAAGCTCCATCCGCATTATGGAAAGCGCACACACCTTTGGAAGAGGTTAGCATCGGGGCACGACCTTTTCACTCACTTTAATTCAGGCGATTGTTGGAGACCTTCGGATATTGGCCTTCGTCCACACTGAAAGCGGTGGTTATGAAAGAGGAGAAGAATGGGTAGGAAGTCAGGAGGAATGGGTGGTGGATGTAAAGAAGAGGTTAATTAGAGGGCACCGATGAAGGCATCGTCGGTGGGCACCAGTATATGTATAGAATAGACAAAAGGAAGGAAATAGGAAACGAGGAAAGAAGATAATATAAATATAAATGAGGAGGGTTGAATAACGCGATGCTGGACTTGAGGAAGCGAGGCTGCACGGTTTTGAAGTTACGGGGGAGTGAAGAAGGTTACAGGTGGAGTTCGTGTGTAACTAACTAAAGGGGGTTGGTTGGTTGCACGCTTCATTAACTGCCTTGAAATATGATATCAAAGAGGAGATATATATATAGACTTATATTTTACCTAAGGATAAAAATTATGTAGACTAAGAAAATACAAAAACTGTCAGTATTATTAGAACAATATAAGGATAAAGAGATATATTTTTATGATAATTTTGTAAAAGTTATTTCCTTTGTGACTTTATTTGATAGCTGAAGACTATTTTTGTAAATAGGTGGAGAATTTCCATAGTTACGAGCAAACGGTTTAGCAATAAAATCTAACGAAGTGGTATTTCTTAGATTTAAATCATACATTATACTAAAGTATAAATTAAACTTTCTTGATATAGTAACAAATAAGATACGACTATTTACACTTAAGGAACTAAAAGTAGATATATTTTTTATAGTTAATGAAAAAAGAGGTGAAAAAAACCATCCATATAGAAATAGACTCTAGATAAGCGGTTACGAGAACTTAAAAAATAAGAGTATTGTGAAATTCATTGTAAGATAATGATTTCTAAAATGAGGTTTGTATTTGGAAAATTACGTTTCACGTATTATCACAGAATAAATTGTTTAACACTCCCACCAATATATCTGCAGCTACAATCTTTCACGGTTATCATCATCACGATATTACGTGATGTAAGCAAAACCTCTGAAATATGGCGAGCTAAAAAAACAAAACCCCTGACATCTTCTGGTAATGTTCATAACTGCAAGAAATAAATACGAGATAAAAACGTACTGGGATATATAGTAGACGATAAAGGGTAGGTCAGAGATGATAAGACCAGAAAATCAAGAAGTACGAAATGCGCAAAAGATATGAATGAGTGAGTTAAGAAAAAAGAGAGAAAAACCTGGGGTCAGCAGACCAGAGGTCCTTAGGGATAACCGAGAGATAAAACGGGATTTAAGAGAAAACGCTGAATAGAAATAGAAGATAGTATTGCGAGGGAAAGGCTGCGGCTATATACTACCAAAGGTCACAACCAAAGAGAGTGGTGGTTGACAAAAGTATCGAATCATCCTACCCCAATATATACACCGGACATCATATTAATCTCGTAGATACGCTTGGAAAGATATAACCGAAAAGAAAGAATGAACGCATTCACACAAATAAGCAAAAAAGAGCACATTAAGATTAAAAGTCGTTTTTTTCAGATAAATCCAACGCTTATCTACAGAAATCATTTCCTGAGGTCCAACTCGGGGCACAGTGATAAGAGAAATTAAGGCAGCCATTTATTTTACGCGTATAGAGTCATTAATATGCGAATTTTTGTAAAAAGTCGTCTCGCGCCATAGTTATCAAGATTGCGAAATAATAAATAATAATAAATGATAGCAGAAAAGGATCAGATTTCTTTCGACTAGTTACACCCATACGTCTCCCAAACACCACCCCACTCCGGGAACAACCAGTCGAATTCGGGAAAGCACAAAAGGGACGTCAAACAGAAACTTTTCGGAATAAAAGATGCAAGCAATTTCGTGGTCAAATACTAGCGAACACATCCTCCTTCATCGCACGAGAACTTTCGCAGAAATTCAAAAGCGAGAACTTTAACGGAGAGGAGGAGAAAGGTTAAACTAATAAAGGGAAAAAAAACAAAGGAATCGCGAAATACAAAGAGACGAAAAACAAAGAAAAGAGAGAGAGAAAAAGATACAACGAGAGGAAAAGAAAGGTAAAGATAAACGTAGAGAAAAGTGGAGGGTGTAAAAAAAAGGGGCGTGGAACACGTGCGGGGCAATGCGGGTACACATGTAAACGAGCTCATTTCGGGGGTTCGAAATTGGGATTTCACAGTTCCTTTCTTGCCCTGACTCTCTTAAGTGCAGAAAAAAAAGAAATACTTTTATGCGCGACTTACAAAAGGGACTTTTCTGGTTATGCTCATGGGTGACTTGAGACTAGGCATAATCTTATCCATCTCGAGCTATTAAGCGGGGCTTATAAAAAAATACATATTCCGGCCGAGTTAATTTGGACTGAATCGTGCCGGGAAATATGAAAGAAGGAGCGGGAAAAAAAGGGGATAAAAATGTGGATGCAGTGGGAACTGAATTCCGGCGCTTATTCGAAATGCTCGCGATCGCTTATTTATGCACGAGGACAATTTTCCGTGCTTGTAGCCGCGTGCATGAGCAGCGAGAGGGACATTAAAATTTATAACGCGAGAGTAAAATATCGAAAAAGAGAATGAATAAATGACGCGGGGGTTTGTTTGATGCGTTGGCTTTGCTAGAATGCGGTCGAAATTTCGGGCGTTTATGACGTCGTATGAATAATTAAGTCGGCTGCCATGGAAATGCACGTTGGCATGACGGGGAACAAAAAGGTGATTTTTCAAATCGTCGGACTAAAGCGGGCGTTTTGAAATGGGGTTGAAACAGACGATGGGAGGCGAAGGGAACTTATTTGCGAAGTCTGGTACCGAATGCTATACCAGTGGGGTGGCTGAACCATACATGTTTTCATCCTCTATCAGAAAAAGTCGTAAGTGATTTTGAGTTGCTCTCAGGAAAATAAGTTCATATTTAATCGAAGTCCGAAATCCTATGAGTAAGCCCATATTTTCGTTCCTTATTTTGTGAGAGTCTAATATAAGTAATTTCATCTAAACACCATCGCAATGAATTACAATGCGTGATATGTAAGTATGTGCAAGATATTGTTTGACCAATTATGGGAAATATATGTTTCGTGTACCGTATTTATAAGGAAATAAAAACTAAATCATAGAGAAATATTTAGGGAATCAAATATTTTAGTAGATTGCAACTTATGTTATATGAATAATTAGAAAATAATTATAAAAATATAGTCCATTCCTTTACGATGTAAATCCCTAGTTTCAGATTAAATACTCAACTGCATATATTTCTAGGCGTAAAACAAAGAAGAATTAGGAGATATGAATGTAAACAATCCAGTATAAAACATGATTGATAGTGACGAATAAGTTCTACTTCATACATTGAAATACACGAACAGTATAGGTTCACCTAATAATAATTTTATATAGGAATAAAAGAATATGGTTTGAAATTTCGAATAAAGCTTCGAGTAATACTCGACGATACACAAAAAATACTCGATTTACACAAAGAGAAACATTATCATGAACATCAACATCCTCCAACCTCCAATCGCAATTATTTCAAAAGCCGTCTTCCTATCGTAAACAAAACCGTTGCGTAGGTTTTTTTCTACATTCCTCGGAAGTTAATTAGGAAAAACCCTCCCTTTCGGCGTCGAACTGCTTTCGGACGAAATTTCGCTCATACCCCGCGAACCTCGGTACAAAAAAACCGTTTGAACAGTAAAATCGCACACATTTTTCAACCCAAAAATTTTTCGGAGTACGGAATAAACGAGAGATATATATATAAAAAAAAAAGAGATCCTGATCGATCAAGGGTAGCCATGAGAGAAAAAAAAGAAAAAAAAATAATTCCGACAAAAAAAATATATATGCGTAAAAAAAAGAGGTGGGTGGGTGTGGAAAGGTACGGATTTACGTTTTCCAAAGAGGAGAGAATGCGGGATGAATATTTAATGCTCAAAGTGGAATGTAAGGGCGGACGGAGAGGATGAAATTTTCGGAAAGAAAGGAAAGGGAGGAGGAGCGGTGATGGTGGTGGGTGAGGGCGCCACTGGAAGAACGGAAACGTTACGCTTTTTTTAAAAAAAGAAAAGAAACGGACGTAATGTTTAACCGGAATTCGGAACGCGTGCTGTGGATGGAAGTGGATATATGTATAAATCTAAAAAACGGATGATTTAAGGTAGAAATCGATTCAGACGGCATGGAGATACGAAGTTAAAGGTGAGTGGGAGTAGATAAGAAAGGAGATAGAGGAGAAAGAGTTTCGCGTAACACCTGATTGAATTTTCGAGGCCATTCATCAAGTAAGGCGGTAATTCAAATATTGCAAAAGCCTCCCTCTCTAGAGTCTCGCCCCGTCTTTCAGGTGCCTCTCCCTCACACGCCGAAAACCCATGATTCCTGCCGGAACTCGCCGTTACCGGAAACCCCTTAAAGAGGGACTTGAGCCATTCCTCAAACATTTGATAGCATCAGGGGTGAATTTCGTTGCATCGATCGATGTGTATGTTAAAGGCATTAGTAACGATACTCTTCTGTAATTGATTATTTGATACCTCGTTGTGTAAACAGCGCTGGAATAATTTGAGCGTTAAATCCGGAATCTGCGACTGCAAAAGGATTACAAATATGAATTCACTCGCTTTTATAACTGGTTGTATACAAAAATAAACCCTTTTAAATAATCCCTTTTAATAATATAATCGTTTGCGTGAATAACATAATGTCGAAAACGAATTAAATAATCCGCCGGTGCCAACAAATGAAACGTAAGAACTATAAGAGGGTATCATCGCCGCCTAACCGCACTATTACAGGCTGTTTTGCTGCTCAAATGTGTGATAACGAGTTAATTGGCCAATCACGAGCGTATTCAAAAGGTATCAATAATCCCTTTCGATGTAAATTCCATTACCACTGTTTTGCGTTCAGTTAATTTTCGCCGGTGGAATTTATTCTTGAATATCGTACAATCACATTTAATCATGACGTGTGTTTTCGTAAAATTGCATTTTACAGAATGATTCCCCTATGAACGAGTCATTTGAATTATGAAGCCATTTATTGAGTCGATGAGTTATTCTGGTGGGAGGATGAACATGTAATATGTCAAAATTTGTGAGGTAAATATGCGGGTAAAAATATTCATAATGAAGGAATATTCCTATATCAAGGGAATACGTGTCATCATACATTAAAAGTAGTTGTTATATTTGGTGACTGGAATATATATGACTAGTGCAGTGTGATGTTGGATCAAAAATCAAATGAGATGGATGTTGTCCTTTTTGAAACAAATATATGCTAAGAGAGTGAAACAGAATCATTTGATATATTTCCACTTTTTCTATATGCAATTTATGCGCTATATTTTTTCGTTGTAACTTTTTCTACCCCTTTCGCTACATCTTCACATTTGAATAATAGCCATTTATATTATCTATCTTAATAAAATATGTATCGCAATTCTTTATGGAATGAAAAGTGATAACCGTCAAATTTTAAATTAAAAATAGAAAGTTATTTATGATACATTTTAGATATATTAGCAATAACAAATAACTCCACTTAAAATAATACTTGAATCAACTGTAGCCATTTTATTTGAGTGCAAGTAAACAACGGTTGCTAGGGATTTTATTATTTCTATCTCACGAATATACTTTATAAATAGCCTGAAATTAGACACGGAAACGTGAAAAAGGAAACATAATGATGCAAACGTGAGAGAGGACGAAAAAAGTGGACTTTGAGATAAAAGATAAATAAAATAGTGACGTTAAAAGGGGTTAAGAATGCATCAGAGAAAGGTGAAAGGGGTTAAGGCAATTGGAAAGACGGAAAACGAAAAGAGATTTACATAGAGAAAGAGTTTATGGCTGCTTTTATAACTTCGTTATGCGTGAAAATTAAGAAACAGCTTCGTCTGACAAAAGAAGAAACGGATTATAATTAGATAAGGAGAGAAAAGAAATAATTTGAAAGAGAATAATTAAGTGTGGAGATAAAGAGAAGATTTAGAGTGGTGTCAGAAAAGATGAACCATCCAATTGGTTGGGGTGGCCGTAAAAAAATATCCTACTTTATACACTCGTTTTTTGACACAAAACATCGGTTCCTCCGCTTCCTCTTTAAAAATAACATATGATTTCTAAATTAATTTATGTTAATGGTAAAACTTTTGTTCTACATGATCCATCGCTTGGGAAGGAATATTCACTAATATGCCAAATAATATGGTCTCTGCGCAGTATAGAAGTTTAAAGAGACAAAAATGTTCAGTTTGGACTTTTAAAGAGTGAATTAAACATTAATAAAACGTGAGAAATATGTCGGAAAACTCATGTAAACGAACGATAAAATAAATTGGCGTAATTACAAACCTCAATTAAAAATCAATCAACATAATTATAAGAAACGTAATTTTATTCGAAGATGGATTCAGAATAAAATATAGATATTCATTTATGTATATTTGCATTAAACTTTTAAAATTTTTCTCATTATATAAGACTCATGTTATGAGTAATAAGCATATACATGTATGTACATGTAAAATCGGCCATATTCCCACAAACTACAACATATGCGTGCTTTGCTTAAGGAAAACATAATTTTATAAAAATTAATTTACTTTTGAATGGCAAATCACGAGGAAATATTTCAGATAGGATGAAATATTATCACGCGAAAACGAAAGAATTTTCTTATGTAAGTTTTAAATGTTCAATCAATAAATACAACTGCTATTATTTATTTTAACTGTATTTGATTGAACTGTAGAATGTGAATCTGAGTGAGAGAGATTTCGCCAAAAATATTTAAAGATCCTAATCATTGCAAATATTATTCAGAGATAAAATCATAATATCTACGTGTCTAAGATATTTTTGTTTACCTAACTCTTAAGCACCGTTCACCATCCCAAAATTTCTAAATTAAAATTGAATCCTCAAAACAAAATGAAAATAATTTAAAGATTAAAAACACCAACGCCTTAACAAAGACCATACCACCTCGTTCACCCAAACGTTGCGACAAAAAGCCGAATTTTTCAAACTCGAAAAAAAACATAAAAATAAAAAAATTCGAAGAACGAAATCGAGGGAAAACAAATGCGATCCTATGAAGACGAGAAAAAGATGAGCGGAGTAATGGCTTTTTTTGAAAACGGGCCTCGATTAACCTACGCTTTCCGAGTGACATTAGTTAATAGAAGGGATAAGAGGGATCGCGAGCGTTTCATCCATAAAAGTAACCGAAGAATATGGACGAGGAGTATAAAAGGGAAGTGTAAAGGAGTCGGATTTAATGAGGATGAAGGCAGATGTTGACAGCGGATGGTGGAGAGGAATTGGAAGAAATATGAGGGATAGAGAGACTTTCGTCCCGCCGTTCCTTCCTCTCCTATTAATCTCACCTTTTCCCGTTTATTCCCGATTCTTTCACCGATCATCGCCTGTACAATATCTGCTTCGGAGAAAAATTCATTTTGCGGAAAATTCGCTTTTCCTGGAACTCTCCCGCACTCTCTCTGGGGAGAAATTAAATAAAATCCCGAGTGTGAAATTGATCGTTAATACGAGATAAGTTAGCAGGTTACTTTTTTTAGCTGTTGACTTTATTTCATCTTTTTTCCTTTGCTTAATCTGTTTGTACCTATTGAAGAGCAACGACTATTTACAGCTTGTTTAATACGTCACTTGTAAGACGATTTTCAGACGCTAGATATAAATATATACGTAGCTCTTTATCGTAAGGTATAATCTTCAAATAAGTATACAATTATAATTTTATATTTTCTTACCTCCCTTAATCTATTTATACCGATTTGATAGCAACGAAGTTTTTTAACAACTGGTTTAATACTTCGGGCGTTAGACGATTTTCAGATAAACTAAACAAACTTAAAAGTTGCTCATCTCGTAAAAATATCTCGTTCAATTTCTATATCAAGTTCAACGTTCATACTTTTACTTATGCCCAATTGGATCAGCTTATTATTGTAACAAAACGCCTGCCAATCAATTTGAATGTTGAAACTAACACCAATATAATATATCTATCGGATTAACTGTTATGTAATAATACGGGAGATTCGTTAACAAATTTTCTGACTACCTAGCAATCAAGTGGACGAGTAAAAATGGCTTTAATTTTGAAAAATACAGTTCAATCCATTAGATATATATTTAATTAATTTTATTTACATTTAATTTGAATGAAAGGGTTTAAATCAACTATCTAATCAATTATGGACGCTAAACTGAACAAAAATCGAAAATTGAATATAGAAATTACGTCACAGCGGCAGTTCTAACAGCTTAACTGATCGTAGTTTAATGAAAGGATAAAAACCGGCAGATGAATTCATTAAAATGTTGAACGAGGATAAATGAATTATTCAAAAGAATGAGTTTTTAATTAAGTGAATAACTACCTCTCACCCTTTTGCTTTCGGTGCACTCTTTCTCAATTTAATCTAAACACAGAAAAATTACTCTAAAACCCCTAATATGCAGTGCTACAAAGCTAATGGATACAACAAACTTTTTTTCTACTGATTACAAATTGAAAAAGTTAATTGAATATAGAATAAATTTAAAATAACTAATATAGTATTAGAAGGCGAGACTTAATTGAAAGGAATAGTTTAGGAAAAAATCGGTACTCTCTATAGCAAAATTAACTTAAAACCTATTTCGTGGGCGTTTTATTTTCATGTACATATTTTAATTTGGAAAATGTGTAAGCCACACATGAAAGTAATTCCCGCTTTCAAAGTTAAAAGACTGTAAAAACTGTAAAATATACTTTGTAAATCGTGATGAAATCACAAATATTTCGTACTGCTACATTGTAACTGGAGCTTTTAATTCTCTCTAATTCTAATTCTCTAAAATCATAACCATATTTTACTGTTGCGTTGTAACTGAAGTTGTTCATTTTCTAGCACTAATTCTCTAAAGTTGTAAACATGTTTATTGTTACATTGTAACTGGAGTTGCTAATTGTATAACCTCTACCATACGGAGAAAATAGTTGTGAATGATCGGATACAGCCCATATATATATACTTATATCCGTTCTTGTGCAGCATAACACTTTAGTTCCGCGATCCAATCGTGACTCTGGCAATATCCATCGATAACAACACCGCTTCCACAACCTCCATTCGGGATACCCGAATCCATTAATAGAGAAGTTCAATGGCCGAAGGAGTCCGCCAAACCGAGCGAGTCGTACCATCCCTCGTCCGCAAACAAAAAAAAAACAACAACAACATCCCGTCGTCAAGTGGCGAATGGGATCCAAGACGCGGAAGGAAAACAATCAGGTTGCTCGAAGACGCGAGTGGAGAAAAAAAAACAAACGACTTATCGATCGAAAAGAAGTTCGAAAATTCGATCGTGGACTTGAGGAGGTTGGTTGCCTTCTCCTTCTCCTGTTTTCGTGAAAAACAAAAGCGTTGGGAATCCCGCCTTCCTTCGGAATTTCGGGTGCGTGCGGTTATCCCCAATTCCGAAGACTGAAAGAGGAAGAAGGACGTATTGACAGAAGAAGGGGACGTGGTGATGGGGAAGAAGAATGCCACAAGGAGGGCAGAGGACGTGAGAGCACTGGAGGGAGGGCACGAGTGGATGCGTGCCGGAGCGTGCTCGTGGAGACGAGAAATTATTCATGCGAAGAGGAGGATTAGCTCATATGCTCATTAAGGGACTTTTACCATTTGTAAAGGGGTGAGTATGATCGAAGTCGCGAATGAGAGCTGCTAACCGCTGCCCTCCGTTTCTAGCGAATGTGAATGTGCGGAGTGCTTCGCTGTGACGCATTCGCTCGGTTGAGATTATGCAGCGAATATAGGCATGTGTTGAGACGACTTGCGAAATCCATCTTATTACATATGTAATTAAGTTGCGTCGTAGTTTGATGGAGGTTGTATGTGACGGATTCCATTAGTTATATGTTGCCTACTTCTAACATACATGTAGTACCTACACCATACGACATACGCCTGAAGAATATGTTTTTTTTTAAGCTCTCATTTTTATAAGATCCCCTACTATGTATGAAACGTATACATGCAACTTATTTTTCTACACTGATTTCTAATTTTCAAAATTATTGATTTCAGCCGTCTATCAAACATTCAACTCAATTATTAATTCAGGAATTATTCATTTTAAGTATTCTTAGATGATAATTTACGATAAAATCTCGAGCGTATGATGATTTCAGAAACATATTAAAGACAAAATTAAACCAAGATTTAGATTACGTTGATATATTATAGAAATAAATAACGTTGTATGTAACATTTTTGGGTCCATTTTTCATTATACAAAGTAGAAAATTTATATATTAGCCACTGTTAAAAATAATTGGCTTTCCAAGTACTAAGGACTCATTTCGAAGAACGAGAGATGGATCAGATACCAATGAATATGAAAACCAAATTAAGTAACTCAATTCCTTTGATATATATTATAGACTCTTCATTATGTGATTCATTCGCAAATTGCCTAAAACTTTATTGATTAAATATTGCGAATCAACTCCACACTGGTGCATTTATTCAGAAAAAATCAAATTAAAGGTCCTGACTATTTTACGAGTTCACTATTTACTATTTCGTATCGTATTCAAAAATAAATATCTTAATTCAATTGAAATCATCAAATCTATCTCAAAGCATAAGAAACAGAACTTTTTGCTATGTGACAACCGATATATTTTTACGATATATTCAGCAAGATAGAAAGGCAAACACTAATTTAATATCTTCACATGTACAAATGGAAACAGAACGTAACTGTATTAAAAACCTAAAGCCGCGTACCCTAACGCCAATAAAGTCCGAAATGAAAATACTGCAGGATTGAATTCTCCGCAACATACAGTCGCTGGGAGATCGCAGAGAGAAATTACGACCCTGTCATGAATTGATACGAGGGGGAAAGATATCACACGAGAGAACAGTGATCGCACAGCATATGTGATTCCACGGGACGAAATGATGTTTCTGGGGTAACCAAACCGGAGAATCCCAAGCGACGTCCTTCTTGGAAGATGGATGACCCTCGGACTCGGAGATATGGGTTGGACCTCGGGTAAGTAGGTCGCAAAAAAACGTCAGATGAAAAAAGGAAACCTTATGGTCCAGGTGTGGGAGAATCGAATCCGAGAGGAAATACAAATCGACCCGCCTCACGTACTGTATCCACCCTTCGGGACGAAATCTCTTCTGCAGAGTAGGGGGGCGCCCTCTGGAAGAGGGCCGGTCGCTCCAGAAGGGCGATGGAAATTTCCGTCGAATAGAAGTGCGCGATTGGGGAGCATTCTCTCGCAGGGATCCGAACGTGTCCATTCCATTGAACGTGTCGTATCTAAATTTCATGATCGCGAACCGAATCGGTCTCCGGAATAGGAATTCTCTAACCATCCAACACCAAAGATGGAGACCGTCAAAAAAAAGTTACGTAAATTCAACAGAAAGCAAAGCCATTCTTTAAATAAAGCCTATCCTAAAGTTAACATACGTCCAGATTCAAGCAAACAGAATGAAGACCTATTAACCCTTTCAAGTCACCGAACAATGATGACAATTCAACGTAACGAGCAAAATACGTGAACACGTAGCGCACCGTCCACAATCATTCGCTGGAAGACCATCAAGTTCCCTCGCGCGGCTGATTAACTCTGAAGAACCGCACGAGTGCGGCAAATTATTAGTAGCCGTCCGCTTTGAGCGCACGCAGCACAAAACGAACCTTTTGTGACGCAGCGGATGGCTGCTGGAACATAATGGAAAACGAGTTGAACCGTCGTTCACTCCGCTCATTGTCGACTCGGCGGATTACAATAATAATACTCCCACCGAGAGGAAACTGCGTCATTCGCGGAGACAAAAAAATCGACACCGAGCGCCCCCCTGATCGGAGTCGAATCGAACAAAGAAACCAATCAAGATATTTACCTTTTTTAATCGGCTCTCCACCTCCACAGTCCTCCGGAGAATGAACCCCTTGTAACCGGTACACACGCCGGTGCGAAACAAAAGCACGAGCAGTAGGTAAAACTAACAGAAAAATATACGTATCACGGCGAAGGGGCGAAATACTCGTACCCCTTCACAGAACACACAACTTCGAAGCGAAAGAACACATCGGAATCTCTCTCTCTTGTGGGACCGCGTCGGCGTCCATCGCGACCTTCTTGGGACTCCGCGGAGGACGACGTCCGCCCAAATCCATTGCGGAACTCCGCGCGGGGAAATCAAAACGCCGAGCGAGTCCCTTTATGCGACACCGATCCCCGCGAATCAGTTCTCGACGACCTCGGTCGCCTCTAACGAACTATAGAGACACTTCAATCCACGCGATTCAGTCCGCACACTCAGCACACATCCATCCAAACGCGGGGGCGATTCCTGTTGGCTTCAGGCGCGGGAAACGAACCCACCATTTCGTAACGGAAACCTCACGAAAGCTCCCTCCCGCCTCAGAACACAATCCGGCACAAACAGAGGATAAAAAGCACGCACTCCTCGGCGGTGGTTCGAAGGCCCTCTGGTACTGGTACGATCTTCATTTCCCGAAAGGACGACGATACCGGCTTTTCCTACGCGCGCGAAACCCGGAGCTGGATCACACCGTCCGAGCTCCGGGCCGGTACTCCTTCGGTCCCTAACTCTGGGTTCCTCCTCTTTTTCCGGGGCTCGGGGCCCCCTCCCACGCCGCCCTCCCCTACCTGCGCGCGCCCGCCCCCCGCCCGTAGAGGGGGCGAAACCACTTCCACTCCCTCCTCCGCTCATCCCCGTCTCCCTGACACAGTCAACCTATCCTTTCTCTCGCGCATCTCTCTCCACCCTTTTTGATCCCTTTCTTTCCGGGGATGTACTGAAATTCGCTCTTCCCCGCCTGCATCCTCCTCGCGTGCTCTTACGGCATCGTCGCCGATAAAAATACGTATATATGTACATTCTTACGATCGGAGTTTTGCCCCGCGTGAAAAGCGATAATCGACGCGAGGGTTTGTTTCGTAGCCCTTTGCCCTCCGATGATATTTCTCTGCCGTCAAAAGTCCGTCGATCCGAACCAGATGGAGTTGAAATTCGAGTGCGTTCTCTCGTTCCGCACCTCTCACACGTGCGATCGATGAGATCCATTCACACTTGGGTTGTTAAGGGCGGTCGTTTTTTTGAAGCTCTCGCGAGCTATTGCGCTGTGCGGGAGGAATTTGTTTATCCTAGTGAATTGTAGGTTAGCGCGAAGAATATGAGTGATCATGGGTATTTCAGTTATTGAATTAAAAACACGAGATTCTAACACGTGAATTTCAGGATGAATACTGGAGTATCAGACGATTGCTATAACTAAATAATTTACACGTCAATTGTTTATCCTTCCTTACGCCAAGACAATTTATTCGTATAAAAACCATCACCGTGGTTAGTAAAAACTATCGTTGGATAGATACTCGTAGCTTTATCGTATACGTAACGTATTGATGCCCAATTCAAGCTCGTATTTTCTTCCGAATTAGGACATCTAGTTAAAACTCTTTATGTTTTTGTTTTGAAATTCAGAAGGTTTTTTTATTAATTATATAAGGAATGAGTAGATGACAGCGTTTATGAAAATTTCTCCTACATCCTCTAATATAAGAATTCTATTTTATATGTTTTTCGGAGAAAATATACTATAATTATTAGCCTCTATCAGGAGTTGAACTTGAACAGTCCATGTTCCATAATGGGCAGACACGCAACCCGCTTGACTACATGGAATAATAAATAAATCATTGGTTCAATATAAGCGATTATAAATGATAAATGAAAAATAGAAACGGAACCCTAATTTTATATATCGAAAAAACAGGGTAGTAAAATTTATAGAAATCATATAAAAAGTACAATTTATGCAGGGAAGATAATACAAAAATTAATTTATATACTTTGCATGAATGCTAGTCATACGTCAGTATCCATTGAACCAAATTGCCAATTTTTTTCGTACCGAGCAAAAATAACGAACAAACCGTTCAAAGAAGAATGGTTCCATTGATTGCTCTGCCGGTTGCCAAATCTGGCAGTGCCATGCTGAATAATGTAATGCCGACGAAGGCCCCTCTCCCTTTCCCTTCCTAACAAAGTCTTTCCGTTATCAGCCTCTGCGAACATCATTCCCAACAAAGAGCTTCTTTTCATCTCTTTATCTCTTCTTTATCCCTATGATCATTTATTTCATTACTGTTTTTCTCTCTTCTTTGCCCGTTCCAGACCAGACCCTAAATCTCTTTCTACCACTTCCTCTACTATTTTTCTTTTTCTTCGGCCTTCCTCTCTGCACTCGGTCCTCGCAGACCCTGGACCCAGCATCCCTATCTATCTCTACTGCTCATCATCTATCCCTTTTCATTTCTTTAGACCTTTTGAATTTTTGTTGGCTATTTTTCAAGTAGATTCCCTCTTTCATTTCCATGCATTCTCTGAATACCCTATGGAATCTGTCGTTTGGAAAGTCCCAATATTTATATTCTTTAGTTATTTCAAGTTCTTTACGATACTCAGTACCTTACAGTTTTGGTTTTTTAATATTTCTTTTGAGTTTAATCGCTTTTTGTGTAAAATGCCTTATTCAGAACAAGAAATTGTGTGCTGCATTATCCGTACGTACAGAAAACGAGAAATTAAAAAAAATCCTTTTTCTTTCTATATATATTTTTAAAATTCAATTTCCGGCTTCAAATGTTACGTGTACGATGCCCTTCTAGGTCTATCCTCGCCGATTTAAGAATCAAATAAATACTAGTATAAACATGATCAATAATTCATTTAACCATAATTTACCTCCCATTTTATCCGTAACGCATTTTTAAGGAAAGCGATTTACTATTTGGAGCGAAAAAATGGGTTTAAAATCCTTTTATGAACACACATGCTACAGAAATAAGGAATAGAAAGCATTGCTGTTTACGAATCAAAGAAACTAAACCAAAAAACAAACAATAAATACCTTAACAGCTAAGTTACACTTATCACTTATATTTTTTCTTTACACACATCCTACGATAGACTTTAAGTTTCGATGGCTCCACCAATAATCACCTCAATGAACTAGCGATTCTTTTTATAATTAGAATTCAAGCGTTGAATTTTTACCCTGACCCTAATCTATAAACCGTCACCACCTCTACATCTCATTTTCCGTTTCAAAGCCTTTGCTAAACTACCTCCTTCATTCCTTCCTCTTTTCAGCGTAATCTCCTCCGCATTTCCCATCTTCCCTTACATTTATCCCCATCCATCATTCCCCCACGTCCTTTCTCCTTCCTTCCTCTTTTCGTGGTAGACTTTCTAAGAGAGCACACGCTATTCCACTCTCTCCTTTTCCTTCCCATACGAGTGATCAGCCGCTAATTTTTTTTTTCTTATCATCATCCTTTCCCCGGAGGTGATACGTCAGCGAGGATTTCTTCTTATTCCTCGATATTCAGAGAATCCTCCGAGGGGGAAAAAAGAAATCTGATGCGAAGAGAGACGTGTTGAGGATACGGTGTCGAGAAGCCACGGCTCAATGGATATTCACACATTCTCTCTTTAAGAATATTACGTCATACGAAACCTATTAAATGATGTCCTGAACCCTTTAATATCGTACTTGGCTCAATGAAAGGAATATTTTTAATAGAGATACAATACTGACTTTGATGGTGGTGTAGATGCACGGCATTGAGTGAAATTAGTAACCCAGAGGTCCTGGGTTCGAGTCCTGAATCATCAGAAATTTTGTGGGAATTTTCAAATTTACCTGTTTCCATTGGAGAACGGATCGTAATGAAGAGACAATAAACTTGGTTTACTTACACACTATTTATAAATAGTAATACACATTTGTATTACTAATTATATACTATATATTACACAAAATAGTATGGAAGCAAAGCAAGTTTGTTCTTTCTTCATTTCGCTCTGAAATGTCCTTCCACGAAGTAACGCCCAAAACATATATATTTTATCCATTGAATAGTTCAATTTATGATCTAATATATGCACATAGCGAAGCACAAAACCAATAAAAATGTGACAGCTGAGCGAGAATAAAACATGAAGGTACGAATAAAGGCCATACTACTACACCAACATTGCTTATTTCCTGCATCGAAAAATTTTTAAAAGTTCGGATATTCCGAAATGAAAATGCGTTTATTTTTTCATTTGACCCTAGAGGAATATTCGTTTAGGCGCCTTTAGAATTATGAACGAGATTTCGAGAAAAAATATTTAAAATTCTTTCCTCGGTGCAAGCTGGAGACGAACGAGCTGCATTTAAGGCCATGAATTTTCTAAAACTTCCAGTCTCTATCCAACTATATATGAGAAGATAAGTTTAGAAGTGAGACTTTTTCATGCGACGCTCAAGTTCTTTCAGAGTCAGAAGAAGAGCAACTTTCGAAAACTTTGCGCCGGATAAAATTTCGCTGCTTCGCAGATAAATAATACCATACACACTGATACTTCTTTCAACACGCTGTAAATCTCTTTCGAATCATGATATTTCATATAAGCCTGTGTATGGTGTCATACGCCAAATACTATAGCACACTAAACTTCATTTACCTAAAAAATTAAGTGGAAATTTTAATCTCTGTAATTCGAAGAACTCAGAGGACGGATTTTTGGATTTGAATTTCATAGCTCGCATCGAATTTTGAGTTTTAATCAAGGTCCTGAAAACTTAGATAAAATGTAGAATTATTTACTGAAATTCATTATAATTAGACCAGTATTCAATGTCGTAAAATAGTGACCGCTGGAAATTCTAGAACTACGCATTTTAGTTAGATGTTAATCGTGATTAATCCTTTTAATTATCATCAAAGGTAAAATGATAAAGTTTCAACAGTAGTTCCATCTGCTTTGATTATAAAAGTAATCCTACCTCTAAAGAAAAGTATCATCATGAGTGACCTATCACTAGTCAAGGGTAATGTATAATCTTTCGGAAGATATTGTCATGCATTATGTTTACTCACAGTAATCAACAAACGTTTAAACAAAACTATTCGAAAAAGATCACCATTATAAATAAAAGCACAAATCATTGATCATGCATTACTAATCCGTTAATGTTAATCGTTAAAACTATTTAACTTTTTTCTTTAACTTTGAGAAGTATGCTTGCCAGAGGATTAGAGGGTTAATTGTCTGTATGACTGCCGTTGATCTACCCATAAATGCTTTGGGTGAGCATTACAGCTCATATGCTCGAAACCTCACGTAGTTGGATTAACGAAGTTCTTCTTCCGTTAATAGGGCATCGATTATTAACTTGAGAATTTTAAAGTTGGAGAGACAATGCGGAAGATACTGCAGATGTAGGCATGTAGTCAAGCATCCATCCTACGATATAAGCCATGATAACATTTTTAAAATGCTCTCACAAGTATTTTATCCTCGAACATATTTCATATAGACTTCGGGAGGCGCATTATATACCATTGCCAATTCAAATGAACATCTCTTGACATGAAACATAAACGTGTTTAATTTTATTGATAGCAGTTAATCATAAATGAATTATTTAGATGTATTGTAAATTCAGGGCACAATCTCATTCCTATGGACTTATTTTATATACATCTATCCCTTAAACTCTTTTGATCAGTAGTTAACATACCAGTCCTAACCATACATACGAGAACTATTCTTCTCTTTTTTATCTGCTTCTTTATATGTTAAGGTGAATATTTAAAACAATGCTTGATTTCAAGTCACTTTAAAAAAAAATATGAAACCAAAAGAACTATCGTTTGTACGTAGAGGAAAATATACAAAAATAGGTACTGGTAATATAGTATACTCCTGTTAAACTCATACCTTATGTCGATAATTAAAGACTGATTAATTTCGAGTTACGTACTAGAAAAATAAATTTCACTCAACTATATTGTTCCTCAAAACTTATTACAGAAAAATCTGAACATTTTACGCCATAATTTCTTTTAATGCGCAATTATAATGTGCTATTTCAAGAAATAACACCATCTAATTTAAGAACTTGAGGAAGAAAAATGCTATCACTAAAGATTCAAACTTGATTGATTCGAGGTACGTCATTGACACGTAATATTACAAGTGACAGATCGATTCGCAGAAAACTTGTTGGACGAATAAAAATGACTCTACAAACATATTTATTACTTAACGTAGCTCTAATGAGTAACAAATTTATCTCCGTTGTCAAATTTAACGAGCCACCGTGCAGGACATCTCAACTCGTAGCTTCCAGTAGATATTGTTTGTAAATATCAAAATCGCTTCCAGATAAATAAACCACTCCTTCTCCCGCCCGAGGAGGAATATCCCAAAAAAGCCTCTCTACGAAACACCGACACTCTCCGAGAACTTTTAACCGTACACATCTCTCGCGTGGAATACAAATTTTCCTCGTGGAAACGAATCCCGCAAATACGCCGTCGGATTAGTTCAAGTTGTCGGAGAGGGAACACAAAAGCCTACCGGTTAATGTAAATTTTCGCAGCGAATTAATTCCCGCGCTATAAATAGCGGAGGCGACGGGAGTGACGCCTATCGGGAAAACTTTGTATAATAAAAAAGGAAGTCGTCGCAGATTATTCTTCTTTCGTGGGTGAGAAAGCGTGGTGTCGGCGCATCCATTAAGGGAGAGAGAGAGAGGGCCTCTGGCGCGTACGAAATAATGCGCTCCCCTCGCAGGTTACTTAAATCGAAATGACAGGCGTATAAGAGGCAGGAATGCGTGCTCATGTGCGATGATTCAATTATTCAAAGGGATTTAAAATGAGATCGCGAGCATACGCGTCGTCAGGTGACGCGCGAGTGGAAAGAGAGACTTGTTAAAATGTCTCTGCGTGTTCCTTATTACTGCTTCTCCCGCTGCGCTGCTGGCGTACGCTTCGGAGTGGAGGTTGCCTAGGAACGCCTATAGGAATAGACCGCTGTAGTCCCTCTCCTAGCGCGATGTGGTTTAAATGCTCACTTAGTAGTGTTTTGAGTCGACTCTTGGGAGAGTTTGAGTTACCGTTAAAGGAGCAGCGAGCTAAATTGCTCCCTACGAATAACATTTAACCGTTCTCTGTAATATTAAATTTCAATGTAACTGTTTATCAAAATTTTTATTACGGAATAATATAACTATCTATTTCGAAATACCTCTATCTTGATCTTCGGTGAATAATTTAAAAATTCCTTTTCTAATAAGACTTCGCTAAACCAATATACATCAGAATGTTATTAGATATTCTAATCTCTTCACTAGTAAACATGGATAAATAATTAATATTTACTAGTTTAGAGAGATTACTAATCCATATTCAGTATAACTTATTTAATATAACTAATTTAATATAACTTATCGATTAAATTTACTGGTACCATATAAACATTTTAAAAGTCAATTCTGATATAATATAAGCTTTTTAAGATATAATTATTAATTTTTCCGAAATACAAAAATAGAAAAAAACTTGTTTTTCTAACAGAAGATAATCAAATTCTCAAGAGCTAGCTGTAACACCAAATTGAACTCTTTCTATTCACGTAGAAATGGAAGCTGTTTTCTTTTGAACGAGTATCATTCGGAAAAGAATGTTTAATATCAAATATTTCGAATCCTTTGCTACGTTTCATAGTCCATAAAATTAAACTTAATATATTACTAATTTAATATTCAACAAATGATCTATGTCGAACTATAAATATTTCTGATTCAGAGGAATAGACTAAATAAATAAAGAATTAACATTTATTATGAAAACAAAAATTGTAGTAAACATCTGGAAAGAAAAAGTCAATCAAAAATCGATAATTATGCTTTGTAATAAATAATCATACTTTGTAAGTCATCATTTATCAAAGTCATATAAGTTTTAAATTCCTCTAATGGACAACTACCACTTTCAAGTTACATCATGAGTCCATACGGTAGAACTAAAATCGAGTTACGCTACACCGCTCCTTCCTCTCGAAAGATTGACGGAAATAAACTTCGCGCACGGAAACTGGGTGCAGGTGAAGTTAAAGGGACACACGCCAGTCAATATGCGGCGGCACCAGCATCGCGAGTCGCGATGATTCACTTGATATTTCCTCTCCTTTTTAATAAAGGTCACATTTCACAGTCTGTCTCTATTCATCCCTGCTCGAGCTGCCTCTTCAAGCGACTGCATCTCGGTGAAAAAGCCGTTCCATCCCCGTTACATCGATGTCTTAATTCCCCGACCACGACAACCTCCCGTCTATGTCACCCCTCTAACCTTAGCCACGTCACTTCAGAGTTCCTTGACACCTACGTACTCCTTTTTAATCCTGCCCCTTTTCCTTCCTACCAAATTAGTGGTTTGTGAAGACGCCTCGTGAACACGATGTCCCGGGTGGCTACACTGAAAGGGAACTTTCCGCAGCGCAGAGTGATTCTTCTTTGGCTTCCATTATCTCGGAAGGCTCGTTATCGGAGGATAATCGGGGAAATGAAAGATGAAACGGATTCTTAACTCGTAAAAAAAGGTGATAATTATCCGCTTTAATTATATAAACACGATCCTCACATTTTCCTCGTAAAATTTACGTCCGGAGAAACTCAAAAGGTCTTCTTTTGTTTTTAGCGATTTCAGCGAATCACTGTAATGATTCCTTTTTTAACGATTTCTATTTTCTTTGATGATTTTCTTTCTTCTCGTTTTTTAACGAGTTTCGTGCCGTGCCGTGCTGTTGTTCGAACCTTCCCGGAATCTTCTTTGAAGGCACGCGTTCCTATAGAATGCGCCATGGATATCGGAAGCTAAACCCTGATGTAGGAAGATCAGTTGGAAGTTAACTTATATAAGGGGCAGGTGAACTTCGTATAACCACCATTTACAGCGAAGGGTACGATAATGGTCAATGAAATTATAATGTGGGTCTCTGGGTGAGCGTAACCTAATTGAAAGGTGATAAGGCAGGCTAATGATGGAGTGCGAAATGTTTGAGATGCCGGTACGTTATTTTGGCATAAGGGATATCAAAGTAAATGTTCTATTTATACGTCTAAAATTTAACCAATACTGGATTATTTTAACTCTTTATCAGTTTTAGTTTAATCAAGTTTAATCGATCGCCAATTAATTTTAAAATTAATGTAAATTTAAAATTTAATCATCAAAGATAATTTTTAAGACCTATTATTATTGTTATTAGGTTCATTGGTTAAACTATTATCTTCACTTCTAAATTAATTACCGAAAAATAATTTAATCTGATATATAGTAATAGAATTATAGTGATAGAATTATGGTAGAGTAATAGTAATTGAATTATAGTAGAATAATAGTGATGCATTTATAGTAGAATAAGAGTAATGCAATTATAGTAGAATAATAGCAATACAATTACAGTACAATAATAGCAATAAAATTACAGTAGAATAACAGTAATACAATTATAGTAGAATAATAGTGGTATATATTAATAAATTACAGAAATGGCTTTTCTCCATTACGTTAATAGTCTTTCATGTTTGTTTACGATTAAATTTTCGATCGAGAAAAATGACTAATTCCGTTTATCCCCCTTTAACTACTCAAGAAAGACCTCTACTCAAAGAAACAGCTTAGGAAACAAATACATTTAATAATCATCTTATTACCTACAGAACTTTCACGCTTCGTCTAAAACATTCTTATACCAGGAAAATGAAACACAATCCTTCAATTAATCCCTCGTCAAACACCTTACCCGTCACAGAGAGAGATACGAATTCTTTCCTTGAAAAAAATCTCCTTTAAATCTTCCCCATTTCCACCACTCTTTGAGTTCTATTTTCTACCACAATACTTCTCCGCCCTGAGCCGAAATAATTTACATTTCTTTGTGACCCCGAGGGCTTTAATTCTCTCCGCGGATCCTTTTTTTATCTCGGTTCTATTTAATTCCGTTTCCTATTTCAATATCCTCGGAATTGCTCGAGAGGGGCCTTGGAACGCCACAAGGACGATTCTATACGACTGATCTAGGGAAAAAGAAGTTCTCTCCAACTCCAAAAGGGGGAGGCATTGATTCTCCCGCCATATCAAGAATGGGGTTCGAGAGTTCTCTAAACTATTCCTCAGCGTAAACTTCCAGGTGATTCAAACTTCTCGGGAGTTGGGGAATTTTTGATTAGGGGCCCCCCCTGGTTGCTGCTTTTTGCTGAGGAGGGCCTTGTTCCACGGGCATCTGGATAAACATTCCCCTGTCCCCGATGGGAAAGCCATTTAAATTGATGGGCTAACAAACTAATTTGGAAATTAAGCATTGATTCGAAGAAATTTATGTGATTTAGAGGACATCATAGAGTATTAAATAACATATAAATATGTAAACGTTATTGAATAGTTCAATTGTAATATGTAATGATTAGTAATTCACTTTTAAGGGTTAAAGAGAATATTATAGTTTGTGTTCGATTTAAAAAAAACTATTCCGGGTAACTACGATTACCGAAGGTCAAATGCAATTGATTAACAACGCTTCCTTCTCAAATTCAAGATAGATTTTCCTAAATTTTTAAAGCCTCTTCATTTTCTATCATCCCCGACTTATAACAGATATAAAAATATAATTTTAGTTACAAATGATTAAATGTTTAAAATAGACTTTCATTCCATCTCGAACGGGATAAATATGGAATTCGATAGTCAATATAGGATAATGGAATATATAATTACACCTATCGCGATGAAAAATTGAACTATCATACCTTATTTTCCTCAATATACCAATTTAGATTACAATAACTAATAAAATGTTCAAATTTAATAGAAAAAGTTCACCGAAAGTTTTCAGATGTTAAGCATAAAATAAATCAATATTTATCAAAAAAAATATTTCGATTATGAATAAAAGATACCTTTGCATCGCGATCGAATTATGATAAATCATGAAGGTTTAAATAACTTATATTAATTAAAATATTAAAATAGTAAGCTGAAAAAGAAACGGAAATATTCTCCGTTACAAAATAAATTCCTTTCAAGTAAAAATTGACCTCTGTTTTGACGTTCATTGATTGAGAATTCTAAAAAAAGTATCTCAAAAATTGCGTATTATAAAATCTTATCAACAAAGAAAATCGATGAAACTATCTCGTAACATGATCGCGGAATAACCTAGATGACGTGAGATCAACATAACAACGTGTACCATCACGAATGAATTATAAGCCACCCACAGGCACAAGCCGCATCGTATGCGGGACACATTCCGGGCACGATATCCAGCTAATAATATTCGGGCAAATTCATCCATTCCCACCGCCAGCAAATCACGAGGAATATTCCTCCACCGTATCTGCTCGTGTCATTTGCATCGTGGAAACACCCGCGTGCACGCGAGAGACAAACGAGTCCCGACTTCCGAATTCCTTAGGACAGATCACTTTCCTCGCATGGCCTCCTCGTTACGCTTTCCCACTCTTTCGTTTGACCTCGTTCATTAGCCCCGTTTTCTCGCAGCACCGGCGTGATTTTCAGGTCAGCCGCCTTCGATCCTTCACTCCCCTCCAGAGGAACCCCTTCGCTCGTCCATTCACCATAGAAAAGACCAGGAAATTTTACCCGAATAACCTCGGCATCACAAAAGGATTTTTTCTGCTTCATTTTCTCCCTCCTTGGAACACGGCTTTTCGCGTAATTAACTCCTGTGTTATCCGTCTCGGGAATGCGTTCAACGGACACCTTTACGGATAATTGGTCGAACATTTTTTTGTCTCATAGATCAGATCCGTATCGCGAAATTTCGTTCCCGGGATTATGGTCGAAATATCTCGTGAACGGGATAAGAGATTTCGTGCGATTCTAATGGAGTTATACTGGGAACTCGGTTGTGTTTTCTCGGAATATTATTTCCGAAATCAGAGAAATTAGTAAAAATAAATCCTTCGTTAGAATTATGTAATCCCGCGGGATTAATTTCCGACCCTAGGACAAATATTCACCTGCTATCTATCCACAGCTAGATTTTTTGTTAAAACAACAACGCTAGGCTTCTTATCTTAGAATTATTATTTCTTTCTTTACTATAGTTTATAAATTTCTTCCTTAATCAAGACTATATTTCTCATTTCATTTTATTTATTTTGTTGGCTCATAAAAATCGATTTTGGAAAAAATATCCGAAGAAAAATAACCTAATTACGTATTTGACATAACCCTCTCACTTAAAGTTGCTAAGTGATCCTCAACTATGAAATAGTACAAACACCCTCCCTAAAAGGTAAATTCCTATTGTACGTCAATATCTGTTTTCCTGGAACTCGAACCCAGGACTTACATATTGGAAAGTAAGTGTGCTGACCACTTACCACTTCCATAATCATACCATGCTAATTAAATGAACATATAATCTGATTTGTAGGAAAATAAAATAAATAATTAATATTCAAGACCTCATTTTAAAATTTAAAGACAGGTAATTCACATCCCTAATTCATCTACATCAGAAAGAAGATTAAAATATTTATAAATATCTATACTAACATTAAATAAAAATAATTCAATAATAAATCCAAATCCCAATGAAGAATCATAACTGGTACGTCCCAATCTTTTTTCTCTTTTATTTATTTATAGAACTCAAGCAGGTTATAAGAACCCACATAATTGTTTTATAATGTGTTTACCTAACTCGTACCACCAAACCGCATAATAAACCCCTTCCGATCCCAAAGAATGCATCGTTTATTTACATCCACTCCATCGGTGGCGCTGTTTCCGTACCGGAGATGAGGAGGGATTTTCTCGAAATCATCTCAACGGAAGGGGAATTTTGGCGCATTGACTACAAGACTACGTTTCCTCGGGGGAGTACCATAGAAACAGTTCCTCGATGCACCGAGAAAAAACGTCGGCTTCACTTTGAGCATGTGCTCTCCCTCTGTGGTGTACAGATCTGGGCTATGACTGTGCGAGTAAAGAACGCGGTGCGCCTTAAGGAGTTGCAAAAGTCTCCGCATCTCCTCCAATGGTTCCTCTACTATGTTTTATCCTGGGAACTGTGGGAAGTCGTCGGCACTCAAACAGAAGGCAGATCTGAGGATTCAGACGCGGAAATGCGATTACGATGGGCGAATGGACTGACGAGGATTTACATTAGTAATGCACTCCAAGTGCAGCCGCGTTACATATTGCACCGTTAAAGTTCAGTTAACCGTCTACGCGCCACTCCTCGCGAGATATGTTGATAGAAATGACTGTACGACTGCTGTAATGAGTGGTATGTTTAACTTGTTTGTTGAAACCCTGAAGCAGTTTTGATACCAGCAACAATAAGGTTTAAAACGAAGTGAAATCCAAGTATAAATATCAATAATATTTTTTATAATTCGTAACAAAATACGAGAAACATATTGTGTAATTCAGGATAACAATATCAAAAGTCTGGGATACATAAAAGTAATACGTGTTTATATAAAAAATCTTTTGGAAATTTTGGAAACTTAGATATCGACAGAGCAAAAATAAAAATATTTAATTCGTCTCGTAGGTTAACCCTTTTAGCTCAATTTCCAGTGTTTCGTATCCATGACTTTTATTTATGACTAAACTAAGAATCAATGTTAGGAATTTTCTAAGCTTGCTTGTTGTAGCCCTAGTAACTGATGAAAATTTTTCATTGGCTAAGTCAATAAAACAATTTAAAAAGAGAATAGAAAAGTAGATTAGAAGAGGAGTATTTCCTCATATCTCCATATTATTATAGAGGAAATATTGACTGCGTATTAATTTTAGCACAGTAAAATTAAGAAAAACTTCGTTTAATTTTACTTTTGGTAGCATTACTCTGCATAAGGAATCTTAATGGATACGGAACATTATTCTTTAAAATATTCGTTCGAACTGGTAAGAGTTTTAAAGCACAAAACAATCCAAAATATCTTTTAACTCTTAATCTTTCTCGCTTAAATACGTAACATAAATCAGCCAAGATTCAAGTCGTTCATAATCAAAGCATTGTTACGGATAAGCATCCTTCTCCATTTCTCCAAAAGTATTTTCCGATAAAACAAATAAAAAACGAAACCTGACACCTCTTCTTTTAAGATGCCTCAATGGGAGATCATAAATTCTGCCGAATCCATTTCAAAAGTTATCATGATATGAATTATTTCGACTTCAGTCACAGAACTCAGGGAATTCACATTTTTATCGAACCACTTTTCAAAGCCACTGCATGAATATTCAGCCTGAAGAACTGTTTGGGAGACATGGCATGAAAACCGCCGTTTGAATGCATATAGATACGTCAACTTTAAGATCTATTCTTCGTACGCTGGCTGAGCATGAGCGCTCGCAAAATGTGAAACAAAAAACCGTGGGAGGTCGTGGCTAAAAATGTTCCCTTACGTTTCCAACACAAAAGAAGTCGTATCCCCTTTTTTTCCACCAATACCTGTCCATCAAATGCTCGAAATAAATTGGAAGTAGAGAGAGAGTATCATTCAGTTCCATGGATTTCTATGCCTTTGCTATCATAAACCCTCTCGTACCGTCTTATTTTTCGTTGAGGGTGTTCCGGATGAAACCATAAAAAACTTGGCCGGATTCCCTCTTTATATTCATCGATATTTTACTCGTCTCGATAAATATATCCTGTTTAGCTTCTCCCTCGGGTGATTGAAAGCCCTAATATCCGAGAGGAGATGGTTCTATTATAGTTTACTGTTGCTTAAAACCGACTGCGAAGATCCAAGTTAGAGTTGTGGAAGAAACGAATTTCCCCCGGCAATTTATTTCTTCTTTATTATTTTCTGAATCATTTAAACTCTCATACAATTCAAGTTAAAATCGTACTTATCACTGATGAATTATGAGTGATATCCGAACGAGTATCATAAAATAAATTTAACAACACAAGACTCAAAGATAGTAATAATAAATAACTTGAGGTCGATCTATTCCATAAAATATTCTTTATTCATAAAGTTATAAATTTTGCCGCCAAGTCCTATTAGTTCGTAACTTATTTTTTGAACTCATTTATTATTTATTTACAGTATTGTTGCTGTTAGTCTCTAAGGACTGGTGGCGACGTCATTACACACAACTACACTAGCGCATGACAATATAACTAAATTATAAATCTAAAATTACCTTTGCTATTTGCTTAAAGCTTTTATGCTTATAATTACACGTTACCGAAAGTAAATCTATACTTATAAGACTTGGTAAGATGGTTCGTCGTTTGAATGAAGCCATAGAGATTAAACATTTATTTTTAGCATCGAACATCAATGCTTTATCGGCGTTTGAGTAAATAAAATAGAACCAGAAAAAATGTCTTACACTTGCCTTTCGTGTAAAAACTACAAAAATTAAATTTAAATAAATTCTGGTGGAGTTTGAATTCATTATTGACAGCTTTATTTCAAGATAAGACCACTTACGAAGATTATTAGGAAAAACTTAATTGCATAAAACTTTGTATAAAGAAATGAAATTTTTCTGTTTCCATACATACACCCTATAAGCACTCCATCGGCATGCGGCAGAAGAAAAATTTAATATAGTAAAAGAAAAAACTGCATGTTAAAAAATCTTATCTCATCACACAGGTATGCATCGATTTCTCTCTTCCAAGAAACAATCTCGTTTCGCGATGGGTACCCCGAAACCAGATTACATCCAAAATGCTACGATATAAAAAAACATTCTCAAAGATACATTCGTTATTGTGTGAAAATTATGATATACATTCCTTAGAATAACTAATACTTCCTATCCACAGAACTAGTCTTATATTCCGTTTATAGAGATCCAATAAAAGTACATTCACATATAGTTATTCACGTTTCTCAAAATCCGAAAGAATCATATTTCCTTATAGTTATTCATATCCACGATTCAGATACGTAAACCTTTGCATGAAATAGGAATAGAACGTGAATCACGCCCAGCATTAAGAAAATTGAAAGTCGTTAGACGCATAAGAGGGTGGGAAACAATGTAATACGCAAATAAACCGTGAATAGATCCGCAGTTCCTCAAGAAACCGATTTGTGCACCGCACTCCAAAGGCCTTGTGGGACATCGGCGTGGGGTAAATGCTTCAAATGATATTGAGAGGATGGCTGTATTCAATTTCTTATAAAGCGAGTGACAGCGGAGGAAGGAGGTCCATTTCCACTCGCTCCCAGGCCACTTGCTGCTAAGTGTTCTGCGACTCCCAAAACACCCACCCGCACGCCCTCTGGTTAGCACGTTCTCCCCCATTCTCCCGATCGCCTGCTCCATCAGCATCCCTTCTACCATTCAATCTCCACCAATTCCATATAATGACGTCATTTTTCTCCTTTATTCTCTCGGATTTTTCTCTCTCTCCGTAAACTTCCAAAGATCTACTTCTTTTCCTAATTTCGACTAAAATCGTTCTCCTCATTGGACGGAAAATTATATAGCGATTTTCTTTTTTTTCGAAAGGGAGTGGGGAAGGAACAACAAGATGAAACGCTACCCTAAAAAAAATAAAATAATACACCCTGACAAATGGGATTAAAAGGGGAAATTGCCGAGTTCAGTTTCCCTATTAATATACATGCAGAGTCAACTTTTCAAACTGCTCTACCCTTCCCACTCCAGCACCCACATCCCACGTCCCTCTCTCCCCTTCCGAAGTCTTCCCCTAAGAGACTTTCTCTTATTACTACTTGTTTGGCGTGTTACTTATATTGTTTTCCGAGAATGGATTTTCCGAGTTTCGGAAGTAATGAATGCAAAAATGAGATCTGTTTTTCCTGGAAAGGTTTCGTATTTTTTTATAAAGGGTTTTTTTCAATGAAAGTATATTAATTTTTCATTTTCGGTCGAGATTCGATTGTAGGATGGAGTGTAACAGGTAACAATCTGGTGTGGGGTCGGTTCTACCCTTGAGTTTTGAATGAGATGAATTCCTTGGAATTTTCTTCGTTAAAGTAATAAAGGAGGAGATTAAATGTAATTATGATTGATAGACTGCATAATTAATCCTTAAAGAGATTTTTTATATAATTTTCACGTTTCATAAATTCGAGATTTAAAATTGAGCTACCTATAGGCATACACGTATTAAATATTTCTGAAATTAACTCTTTCGTGAATATCCTTTATCTGAATTATTATTTATACACAGTAAAAATTTAGTTAATTACGATTATTAAAATATACTATACCTAATTTTGCGTTACTAAAATTGAAAAATCTTTAATTAAATCTAATCCCACGACATTTAAGAATTGTATTTGGATATATAGTAAGAGAGCTTAAAAATTAATGTTCTTCTCATTCTCAATAACTTTGCTAAAGGCAAAATCTTTTTCAGAGTCAAATGAAAAGCATGCAATTATCTAATGAGTTACTTATACTTTTTCTACTTAGATCTCGACAATAACTGCTGACTCATTTAATAAACAAACGAAAGCTATCTTTTTTGTTTAAAACTTTCCATTATACTTCAATTATGAAAATAGATTTCCGTGCAATTAATTAATAAAAAAGGGGAAACCTAGTTGATTCATAAGACTAGAATAAGTTCCAGTACATCCATTTAAAATCAGTCATTAAGGAAACGTCCCATTCTGTATGAAAAGAGAAATAATTTATGGTTCACATTTTTCCAATGAAATACAAACGTGCCATTGATTTTGGCGCTTCCTGGCCCTCTTCGATTAAGGATGGTATCGACAGGTTTATATTTATGGGAAGAGGAGGTTTTGAAAGGGTGTGAGAAGGAAAGATAAGGAGCCTTCGGACATTGAGGAGAAATTTGAAGAAAGAATGAGAGACGAAGAATTCAAAAATTGGCACTTGATGAAAAGTTTGAGCTTAGGAGGTGAAACTAAAAATGAACTAAACTTAACAACAGATATTCCTTTCATTGAAAAGTTCCGTTAGATCAACCCTTAAATCTTTATTTGAATTCATCTCATCAACATCTCATCTTTTACGATATTTTGTACATGTACTCTAACACTTTATTGCCAGTATTCTCCATTTTTTATACTCAGTTAAAATTTGTAATTAATACAAGGTATCATAGCAACAATAGCTTGGTCGTCTACGTGTATAACTTAATTCGTCATATTTCATTCAATGTTCAGTAACTTTTCCAATTTTCCAAACTTATTACTTTATGTTATATTTGTATACGCATACAAAAAACTCTTGTAATAAAGAAAGGATTGGCTCCGTCGGAAATCGCCCCATTCCGATTCGCTTTCACGTAATCCCAACACTAGCACTTGATTGAAGTGCAGCTTTTATAGGGAGCTTACATCTCTCAGGTACAATACGATTTTTACCAGCCAATGCGACATTATTCAAGGAGCATTCAAATTAATAAAAACATGACTTTTAAATACTCTTGCATAAGAAATCAATATCAGAAGTGACTTCGTGGAAAGCCACAGTATAATGAAAAAACTTATTGGAATTTCCATAGAAAATTTGACGTAATCGCGACCGGTTTCGTAATTTTAGAGTCTGAAGATCTTAATAATTTTAGATCTGAAGATAATATTAAATTATAAAATTGATTAAATAAAATTTTATGCGGAAATTAAAAAGTTTTTCATTATCTAATAAAGGACTTTCTATTGCTCTGAAATGGATAATATATTTCAACGTGTATGCTCGAAACTAGATTTGTATTCTACCTTCATTTACCTTTCAGAAAGTGCATTTTTCATGTCCGATGTGATCATTTGTTTCCAACTTTATATAAAAATAAACTAATCGTCCGTCGCAGATAAAAAAACAAAATTTCCATAGCATACATTTAACATTAAAATTGTTCAAATTACCCTCAAGCCTCCTGCTACGTTAATAAAACTAATTACACGAATTCAACCCATCCGAGTACCAAGCAGTAACAAGTAACATCCTAACAAGTATCCTTCATGACGGCCGATAATTATATTCATGCTTATTCCATCAGGTGCTCGCAGAAAAGTTGGAATTTACTTTTGGCTTTGTCAAAACTTTATGAGCAGTCGACGTGAATGAGGAAGATTATTTCACCGCGAAAGGAAAATCGGGAATCGGCTTTATCTGCCACAAACTCTTAGCTTCCCTTATTATGACGTGAGGTTAGTTGGAATCGAATTTCAATGGAGAGACTTCTGGTCACGCCACTGCCTCGAAAGTGATTCTCTCTGCCCACGCTCGTTCTCTAACTCCATATATTCTACACTCTCTCTTTTTCGCTCATCCTTGTACATCTCCTCATTATGAATTCCAGTGTCCTCCGTCACTTAACTCCATCTCTCGTTCGCAAGTATGAATTGAATTCTGGGAACGGAATGTGTTTCTCAAAGAGGTCACAAACGCCACCCCCAAAACAAATGGGGAGTTTAGAGAGAGGCATAAACTGTATGCGTGAGAATGAATTAGGCATAAAAGACTAAGCCCCAAGTAAATACGGTAATTATTATTGCAATTAATATCTGTAAGCTTCAACTATTATACATAGGAAATTACTTAAATAATATTTACGTAAATACGATATTATCAAATTAAGTAAGGCCTAATTCTGGAGTAAATCAGAGCCACAAATTATCAGGGTGTCCATAAGGTAGATACGCACCTGTCCGTAGATACGTGCGTAGTTAGATAAATAAAAATGTATCGATACTCTCAATAAAACAATAACGATAAAGTCTTCATAAACCCAACTAAAACACAATTTACTTATATTATTCCTGGTGTTGATTTTACTCTCTCTTTAATAACCTTCCTTACCCTTTCTAAATTCTTTTCCTTATGGCTCGATTTTTACTCATAATTCTAGTTAATTTTCCCTATCCTGCATTAACTATCAAAAACAACTTCCCGTTTTTCCTCATTAAGAAACATTAATGAATATTAAACACTACTGCTTAGAAGGCCAAGTTACCCAATCATCGTTTCGTGGATGGTTCCTTTAAAATTTCCTCCTCCTTGTCAATGCGAACCCGTTCTCTTCTCTTTCCTCGAATGATACATCCCGTTCTCCCTTTCTCTTCCCTCCCTACCCTTTTAGATTCCCTATTTTGATAACATCCTATCTCTTTTTCTTATATTACTTCCCCCTCTCCCCTTCCTTCTCGGTCATATCGAGAAGAGAGATTCCATCAATCAATCAACCTATTTATCTCCACCCAAGAGCCCACATTTACTTTCGGCCATCACTTTTCATCGATTTTGTTTAACACCATCTGACGTATTCGCTTCATCCTCTCCTTTAAAAAAAATTTAACGCTTCGGCTGATAAAGACCTTGAAGAATGGAAATACTTTGTGAAGTTTAAATTTTACACAGTCTCTCGTTATCACCATGGAGAACATCCCTTTCATGATGATCCTAGCTAAACTTTAGATTCAATGGAATAGATATCTCCTTAAACTTTCAGAAAAATCCATTCTCAGGAATTAAATAAAATTATATAAAAACTCTCATTTGTTAAATTTAAGAGTGGACTTCATAGTCCTAATCTCGTCCAGAAAAAAAATCATTTCATTATTGTTTCGCATAACTCTAATTCGACAAGTAATATAGCCATTGGGAATATCATAAACGCCTAAATCAAATACTTGAATAAGAACCTACATTACGTATATTAAGTAAATACATGGTATTGACGCTCACGAATACGTTTTATCCCATATGCTTTATAATTCATATTTAGGAGAGTAATAGATTAGGTTGAATGTCAAGAACCAATCAGCGATAACTTTCTAGGAAGAAATTAATTAGTATCGAGGACTTTCCATTTGATTAAAAAGGCGTAAAAATTATAGTTAGATGTACAATTGCTATATCATTGTAAATAAAGTAACCATAAGTTACCAGTTACTTCACGATTAAATTTTATAATTACCGTCAATAAAGCTTTATATTGACTATTAAGAATACTAATTGCATATTATACGAGGAAATAGTTGCACATAGCAAAGTTTGGGTAGTAAATTAGCTTAACATTAGAGAAATATTGAAGAATAACAACTCGATTACAACTTAAATCGGTAATGAATGCGTGTTTGCTCCCTTCTTCAACCAAATTAACGCTGAATTGTTATCATTAAAGTTTGAACTACAAAAAAATGGACTGCTCTTTTATAAACCGATCCATAACCACTAGATATCGGATTATGATATTTGTTAATAGCATCTGGATTATATAGCACATTTCCTTAATTATTTATCCATAAATTACGTAATCGTAAAAGCCTTATTGTCCCTTTTAAAAAGCATAGAAGACGATAATATCTCGCCTTTGTCAGAAAAGCTTTTCCTAGCCTTTGTCTCTTAAATAGATTTCATAGAACTCTCAAAAACAAAGGCCGAAAATTTCGGGTGAAAAATTATTCACAAAGAATAGAAGTTCTGCTGGCATTCTTTCAGGAAAATTTTTCAATAACATCGCGCGGCACCTTTTAGGAGTACCCCTCGAAAATATAATAATAAAAAAACAAAAACCTGTCGATATTCTCGAAACAAAAGAAGTCGCCTTAATTAATTGCCTTTTCACGTGCCTCCTTTTCTATATATCCCCTTTTTGAGGGCCGTTTTCTATTCCGACTCCGCCCCCTGTTTTATTGCCACGACGAGATGAAACGAGCTAAAAAATAACGCCCATCATACACGTAAAAAAAAACGCGCGGCCTTTCCGCGCTAACCCAATTAGGCGAAAGGGGCCCTCTCTCTCTCTCTGTGGAGCATATCTCGGCCGAAATAACTTGTGACAATTCTGAGGGCCGTGTTTACGCGAGGGAAAGGATATTTGCGGCCCCAAATTACGCTTTGATGTGATTACGAATCTTTTCCGGAGGATGTTCGAAGGGGTTTCTGAAGATCAAGGGGCGTGGAATTTAGGTTAACGATCGAGGACTAGATCATGCGGAAGGGTTTACTCATTTTCGTAATTAAAAGGATAGACTACCCCCCTCCCCCACCTCCCTCTCCTCCTGCTTCCCTCCCCCCGTTAACTTGATCGGAGAATGATTCCGGTGCATATGATGGGTAGAATAAAAAGAAGAACGCTAAGAGCTCTCTCTGCATTTAAAAACTCGGCGATTAATGAAGAGATGGATTTGCCATCTGCAGTATTCAATTTGCGGATGTAGAGGAAATAACCATCTGCCGCTACCAGCGTTAACACGCTATTATTCATAGTACTTAGGATGCAATCTATTTAGGATATTTAACTCAACTGATAAAAAAGTTTGCAATTTCTCATACTACAAAAAACATAACAGATATGAAGTATTGCTAACCTAAATTGAGAATGATGAAGAACTGAGTGTTAGTTTTTCCCTACAAGGAATGAAATAACCTCGCGTTTTTAATCTCATTTCATTCGCATCTTTACAAAATTATTACTGAACCCATAATCGGTATACTCACGTACTTACATGTGTATTGGGAGGTGAGGTTCGATTTCAAATTAGTTTTTTATATAGGCCAAGCATTTTAAATGTTAAAGATTACATGAGTGGCTTATTTTTTTTAACAAAAATCATAATTAGAAAGTTGATAACTAATTGTAACAGTATAGGACCTATGTTGGCAGAATTCGAATATTTAAACTGGAAGGATAGACTCGGATCTCCATTAGAAGTCTCTCTTTACTGAGGCTATCTTTAAGTGATAATTTTGTTTGTAATTTCCGGAACATAAAAACAAAAACTTTTAAAAAATCACTACGTTTATCATTGATATTTCCTTCGCTATTCAATATAATACTACGATATCCACTGGTGCTATAAGAAATAAGAAAAGAATTAATGCATATCGTATTAAAGTAGCAACCATTTATCAAATTAAAGGAATTATCATCCATTATCGTCACTTTATTGTCTTATACATCTCACGAAATATAAGAAAGAAGCCTACTCGTACGTAGTTAATACTTAAATATTTTTCGCTAAATATGTGGAAAATGGTAAAAAAGTGGAACAACTGCATATTCAGCAGCATTCAGTATCCTGCAACACATTAAGTTCTACGTTCCCATTGGAATCATTCATAGCAAGAACGAAAAAAGACAACCATCAATCATTCTAAAACAATTTCAAAACTTATTATATCCTACTTTCCTTATTCAATCTGGAGCAGCAATAGACACTAATGAACCATTCTTAAAAAGTTAAAGGAAAAATAATAGTCTTTATTTTTCATCCATGATTCTTACTATTCTTCACAAAGAAACCTTAGTTCACCATATCACGTACCCATAGAAAACAACATAATCAGCTAAAGTTCGCAACTCATGTAGATCTGAACGCAACAATGTTCATTTCAATTACATGTAACCACGATACGATTCTATTCCACACGGGACGACGATATGAGTAACCGTAGGAAACTATTCTCTAGGAAACAGAAAACTTTAAGAGAGGGGAAAATGGATTAATCAAAAACGCGTCGCACCATTGACTCAAATTCCTGTCACGCCCTTCGAAATCTCCATCTCTTCGGGCCGTAATAATAATTTTCGAGAAAAAGTCTCCGACTAGAATCCCTTGTGAACAAACCGTCGGCGCCGCGACGGCAGTGTTTTTGCCGCGTTCCACCAGAATTAAGAAATGCCATTTTCAAGGCGGATCGATTGCAAGATGGAGAAGAAACGTCATCAGAACGAAATGGGTACGGAATAAGTCGCGGTCTGAAAGGCATTTCCATCGACCAACCTGTCCCTCGAATTTCTTACCGCTGATATTACGACTCTTTGATATATATATATATATACCTTTCAAAAATCCGTCCCTTTTTTTAATTACATGTGCCTCCGCTCGAAAGTACTCCGCGAGATTATCCGTAAGCCAAGGTACTGCGTTTCCAAAGTTTTTTCGGACCTTGCGGGAGGAACGTGGGTTTTGCGGTAATAAACCGCGTAAGGGGAAGTAATATGAAGTTTGGGTCTAAATTAGAGTTCCCGCTTTTTTCCTTCTTTAATTCTATATTGTTCATAACATGACTACAAATTTACCCTCGTCCTTTATTAGCTATCTTTTACTTGTGGAAACAAAATAAACTTAATCCATTATAAATTACAATCTATTGTTCATATTAAAAGAGAAAATAATATAATTCTTATTAGCTTTCAAAGAACAACAATTGAAACAAAATGAAGCGTAATTAAATTATATTCTACAATCAAAATAACCATTTCAACAACCAATCAAATTAGATGGATGAAACAATTGATGAAACGTTTCGGCACTGAATTGCGTAACAATATAAAAACGACGAGGTTTCATTTGTTTTAATATTGCGCAGCAAAATGAAGTGGATAATAAATATCCGTGGAAAATCAAACCGTGCGTTTCGTTTGTGACAACTTACATCATCAAGCAAGTCGGGGAAGCGGGGAGAATATGAATGACAAATGAATGGAACGGAAAGAAGGGAATGATATACGAGTTGGGACTCCGAAGTAATAGGTGGCAGGCGAGAAGAGAGTGAGTTTCGTTAATTTCAGTATAACGAACGAGGAAAGTGTGAGAAAGGTACGGGAAGATATCGCGACACATTTTTTAATGATGATAGAATGTTATATTTACAATCTGGGTTCTAGAAGCCACCATATTCTAAAGAAATTTTGTAGCATTTAAAATGAAACACAAGAACATTATAAACATTTGCATGTACGGAATAAAAAGGGCAATTTACTAAAATCTCCTTGAGGTAAATGGTAACCAACCTCGGTGAAGAAATAACTAGCTGAGTTGTTAGCTTTAACGTAAGTTAGTGGTTGGCTATAGTTTTAGTTATTAATAAAAACCAATACTAATTCTATATTATTCTATTTTTTTATACTTTTCCAATAAAAAAGAATCTTAGTTGCAGCAAATAAATTCTATTTAAGAATATAATGTTTGTTTTCGTCCATTTATGAGTAGCCTACTATAATCGTCCTATATACATTTGCTCATGAAAGATATAGTAAACAAATAAATAAACAAGTTTTGAAACTAAGGTAACCAACACATTACAATTCAATTTCTCTGTCCCCTCATGTCTAACATTCCCCATCGCAATTCAAGCCTTTAACTCATTCCCATTCCATTGAAACCGACCATTTTTTATTTCCGCATCTTAATCCGTGCATGTTTCGATGACCGATATGGCTTCTGGGCATTAGCGTACCTCTCTTTTTTCCCCTCTCTACGTTCCTTCTGTTTTCCCTCCTTCCATACCACAATCCCCATCAATCATCCAATTATCCGGCCTCTCCCGAATTCCCCCGGTGTATCTCCCCTTTTGGGGTAGAATAACTCCGTCCTCCCGCCTTAATTCGATAGAACGATATCTCGGGTTTTCACGCCTTCACGAAATGTTTCGTTTCCACGGCAGCAGCAGGTGGAGAGCTGAAGACACTGACACGGCGATGGAAAAATTCGGTGCGAGACATGGGAAAACAAAACCGCACGCTCGTCTGAGAAGTTGCCTGTTGTTCTCGAGTCGACGTTCGAAATTTTATTCGGTGACTTTACGTGATCTGGGGATATATGAAAGAGATTAAAGGTTTATGAAAGGTGAATGACTAAAATAAAACAAACATCGAGGTATCGAAAACACGTTATTGGAGCACATTTGACAATTGACAGCCGTAAAAACCAATTATAAAATATATATCGAACCTAAATATCGGTGTTTAACTATTTTTTTTTCGATTCGCAATCCTTAAACAATGTCTAAGAAAAGTTTCAAAATTTTAAGGCTCGCCCATTTACGTAAAATAACATTATAACAGTATTATCGTGAGAGAATCATTCGCACTAAACG
Source organism: Pantala flavescens (assembly GCA_020796165.1). Taxonomy (NCBI): domain Eukaryota; kingdom Metazoa; phylum Arthropoda; class Insecta; order Odonata; family Libellulidae; genus Pantala; species Pantala flavescens. Next base: position 18,306,133 of record CM036879.1, on the reverse strand, counting down.
AGATGGAAATAACATTTCGTTCATTCAATGAAAATTTTACATTTGAATTTAAAACGATAAGGGTAAATGAACTTCGAAGCGACATGACTTTTCACTCACATCCGGATGATGAAAGACATGCATATGACCTTCCGATGGTTTTAAAAGCAATAGCGACATTGAATATATTTATTTATTATTTTGAATTTCGGTTTTATTTTTGAATAGTTTGTTTGCACTATATTGAATGCGGATTCCATTCGGATACGAGAGGAAGCTGACATCGGGATACACGTTTCCTGAAACTCAAAACTTTTATTGGAAATAAACGAAACTGTACATAGCCATGAAAACCGTTAGAAGAGAAGTATTTTTTTTCGTTAAACAGGATGAGTTTTGGACAATTAAATCCATGACGGAACCCTTAAAGTAATAAATGAATATCTAAAATATAGTCTACTGAAATACCTCGGTTTGGCTTTGGCTTTTGAAGAAGTATTTTCATTACGTAATAATATAGCATCGCAGGAAACCAGAAAAAAAAACAGCTAATAAAATTTGAAATTTTTCTTATAATTTTAAACGATTAATCATGAATTATAAACATTTAAAATTTCCAACTTAATCTTTAAAACAATAATATATACTAAAAAATTCCAATCATTCCACAAAATCAATATTATATCGGAAATTGTCTTGTAAAATAAGAACTTATAATATAGTATTTAACTCTATGTAAGCAACATTCCCACAAATTGATTTGTTTGCGATAAAATCTCAATCCTCTTCATTATACAGCTTTTTTATTAATTGTGCATCTTAATGAAGAATTTGTTTCCATATAATATAGTTATATTTCTCAGTTCTCCTTGTTCCTTCATATTTTACCTCCTCTCTGTAAAACCAGCTCCTCCAATAAGTTTTATGTCTATCTCTTTTGCGAATAAATTTCATCAACCCTTTTCCAACAAGCTGAACTTAATAATACATCAAAATAACGTTCCGTTCCGCGATAAAAAGCACGATCCACATTATACAATCACATTACGCAAACTGCAAACTGATATAAAACATATTTGAAAACGCATTCCAGCAACTTATTCCCCCTAATTTCACCATAACGAGAACGTAATATCACTATTTCCATTTTTACGACCCAATTTATATCGAAGAATCCATTCCCGGTATTTAAAGCAGCCTTCGTCATTACCTTAAAGTGACGTCAATCTACTCGTTCTATTCCCTTGACGACTCTTTCGCAACAGGCTTTGAGCAAATAATAATTCTTGCTTTCGCTGCAAACGTTTCGTGCGCTGTTAGGTTAACCGATAGCATTCTCTCCCACTGGGCAGTCATGAGCGACCCTGTTATCGCGAAGCGCGCTCTACCGCGAGTGCCCTCTTTCGGAATGGATGGAAATAATATAGAAAACAATTGCCTGCGACGGAGCGATGTCCTCCAGCTCTCGGAGGGAATAAAAAAATAGCCCTCTCCGCGCGTTAAATCGGCATCTATTAAAGCGACACAATTGAAACCACCCTCCGTATCTCGCCTATGAAAAATGGACTCCCTCGTACGTAACACGCGCTGGAAATCACTCTTCGCCACTCCGCTTCCGATGGATGCAAAAGGGGTACTGAAAGGAGATGGGGATGGGGGGGTTTCCAATGGATACGAGAGAGGCAAAGGGTAGAATGGATTCTGTGATAGGCCGCAACGATGGAATGCAAAGTCAATGCGGGTTATTGAAGAGCTCATGATCGATGATTGCCTTCGATGTTATTAAGCAGACGCAATGACGACACGAATACTTGGCACTTTAGAATAAAGGACTCTTGACGAATTTCAGTACTACTCGTAGTGACGATGGTATTACAGGTGATTCTGTAATTACGATAAACCGCAACTGTGACTCAGAGAAGCAAAAAGTAAATATTGATATGATAAAAGAGGTTAAAATAAACGTAAAAAGTAAATAAACAAAGAAAAACAAGGATAAAATAAGTAAAAAAAGTTAAAAGATATCGATTTCTGATGATCTCAGATACATGAAATACGGAAGAATAATTTTTAATCGTATTGAAACCAAAACAAAACATTTTTTCGAAACGATGAATTTTTACAAACAAATATTTCTCATCGTATGTCACCATTTTATTCCATCCACTAAGATATTTTACTTGTAATCAATAAATGAAACTCGTGATAGAAATTTATTTTTACGATAAAAAAATATTCATTCAGAGGAGACGTATTCTAAAATTTCATGATTTAAATTGATGAATTCGACTTTGGATGAAAAAATTCTATAACGTAGAGTGTAACGCAGCGGTGAACACAGACAAATATGGACGAAAATAAAAAAGCTATTGCAAACTCAATATTACTCGATGAAATTACGAAAACATGTTTTTGAATTTCTCACTGCTTTCATTTGTTCTTGGAAATGTTTTATCGAACACAGGGACAACCTCACGGCGCGTTTCAATTTTCGAAACGTTTTATGACACTGATTTAAAATGTACTTGTGTAAAGAGAATAACGGCAGTTCTTGATTGGTTATCACGATGCTTAAAGATTAAACTGACTGAGCTGAATCATTTTAACCTCTTAATAAAGAGAATATAAGCTAGAGACGTAATTTAAAGCATAATTCGCATACCTTTTTCCCCATCAAATTCCCTCCCAATTTATAGCAGCTGTAACTTTTCATTTCGGAGGAGTAATGATGAAAATCGAAACCGCTCAACTTCAAATGATCTAAAGGCTCTTAAACAAATTAAAATCACTTTTAACTAAAGTGGAATTCGGATACAGAGAAAGAGGAACGGAATGGCAAAGCCCAAAACCAGAAGATCGTTTTATAGCTCACGCAGAGAGATAAATGACAAATGCTTTAGACTCCCTGTACTGTACTGAACTTTCACTCTAAATATCTATCTACAATAGTATATATATATCCAATGACTTCATTACATTCCCATTTCAAACAATCACCCGACTTCCATGGTTTGCGTAGAGCACTAACTAACAAGTATTAGCGTTATATACTATTCACATAATGAGCTCTGAGACTCCGCCCTTTATTCTTGGGAAAAGGATGAATTTATCTCCAAATACATCAGTGCTTTTATATTATCCCTAACTTTCGTCGCATGATTCATTTGTAAATAAACTGCTTGTTGCTATGTACCTATTGTTATGTTAATCGATATGATGAAGAAGATATAAAAAGTTTATCCACGTCCTGATATATTTAGCGTGTTTAAAACCATTAAAGAATAAATAAGAATGAAATGAACACAATACTAATATATAAATGGTATATCTTATGGTAAAAACATTATTAGTATATGATCTAAAATCTCACTTTGAAGGTCTATTTAAGTGTATTTTAGGAAATACATGATAAGTTTTCCGGAATAGTTATGGTAGTTATGTGAAACTTAAGCCTTATTTTTAGGTTAATTCAATCATCATAATAATTATCATCAATGGATCGTGTATATATCATATAATACATATATCATACACTAAAGCAAGGTTCTTTAAATACTACAGATGTTCTACTTTAAAGGATTAACAAAGCTTTCGGAATGTGTTTCTTTAAATTTAAACGAACATCTACGGAAACAAGAGGAAATGATACGTGTATATATATTACACACTTAAACTATCCAGTATAAAAAATGTAATATCTACTTCCTAAAACTATCTTTTTTATTACGAATATAAGCGAATATTTCGTGATAAATTCTCATAAAATCTAGACTTTTCTTTCATACGAGGATTACGAAATTATAACGAAGATTTACCATCGCACACACCACAATTTCCATCCGATGTTATCTAGGCAAATATTGTCCCGCAGAACTATAGAGACGAGGATATTCTACCCTCAAGGAGATATATACGTATAAAATGCATGGAGGCATACTTTCCGAATCTCCTCACTCGCAGAGTTAATTCCCATTAGCAATTATCGGAAGGAATCATTTTCGCTCTGGAGCTCGGAAAGCACAGTGAACAAACACGAGATAATTACACGCAAACAATCAAATCCGAGATCTCTCCACTCAAGCTGTTTGCAAAAAAAAATCCGGCGCAGCTCGGCGAAAAAATTATTTCTGCAAGTTTCGAGGAAAATAAATGAGGTGGAAGCTTTAAAAAAACTGCTCTTCGAAACGTTGATATTCGCGATGATTATTTAAAAAGGTTTCCATGACAGTAGTATATCCGTGGATACGAGGCAGAAATGCTTGACTACGGATTACTATAATTACGCTGTAAATCGAAGGGAAATTAATAGAAATAAACGTGTATAAATTAAAATAAAAAAACATATGGTTCATAAAAGCAAACGATACAGCCTCGTTATCACTCGCTTTCTGAAACTATACAACACCGGGATTCCGGTAGATTCCAGCGCAAACACTCTGATTCGTTCCGTTAAATTTTCACCTCCATTGCTGGCGAAAGCAAACTAACTGCTGGACGTTCGAATAAGAATCATATGTAGAAACTCCACACGGAAATTTCACGCCTATTATCCCCGTATAACCATCTATAATGCCCGGTGACCCCCTTGGGGGCAATAATTACTTCTCTGCATGAATTTCCACTCCGGCATTTCTCATGCGTTTCTCGAACAAACCTCTCGAATTGTAAACCCTCTGGTAACGGTCAGAGGAAGCCAATTAAGGATCTGCGAGCATTATATCAAGTGTTTTGTGTCCGCTAATCCTACACAGTATAACGATCCCTTTAAAACCAAAGCTGGATCTGCTAGCGAGCCTCTTTCCCTCCACTTCCTCAACTCTTCCACGAATGTGGTGGCCGTGTATTGGCTTTCACTAGGCCGAGGGGCTGGTTTCCTCTCACAGGGGGAGTGTAATCAAAGAGACCTCCTTAGGCGTTACGTAGGCGCTACTATAAGTCTTCTACAGGGACTTCCTTTAGACCTCTCTTCGTTGCCCATAAGGAAAATGTGAATGGAAGGGGGGATTACGTGGTGGAAGAGGAGGATGGATGAGAAAACAGAAGGGGGAGATAATTCTAAAATAAGATGCGATGAAGAAGGAATTCGGGGAAGGATACTGTAGTCTCCGGTAAATTTACCACCATATCCGATATTGTATTTCATTTAAAGCTCTGTTATGACACTTATAAAATGATGTATCGGGAACTTATCTGAGTTTACTTGTTTTTGATAGCAGTTATACAATTTATCTATTAACTATATACGTATAATAAATGCGAAAAAATTCGTTTCAATAAAAATTGCAAAGTTAAAGGCTAAATTTAATCGAAGTTGGCCACTCTTATCAGAAATGATACCTGAAGAACCATATTCAAACAAAACTAAAAGAGAAAATATGTATTCGTAACAGGGCAGCACCATGACACATCAACCGCTGATTTTGATTATGTTGTTGTCTGTTGCATATAAAAGATCCCACGGACTCCTTTTTATTACGAATAAGCTCAATCTGATAACATTTTAATATTCTCATTAAAAGTTATAAACTCCTACTGTCGTGAATAGAATATCTGATACATCTGATAGAATATCCGATAAAATTCACATGTTCAAACATGACTTAGGTAAATTTCAGAGAAAGAAATCTAAGTCTTCTCAATATAAACTGAACGCTTGATTTCAATTCACTCTCACAGCGCGTGTTTTAAATAGAATTGACTCAAATTTCTGTTTTTGATAAAGACAAATTTGTATTTGAATTCGCTAAGATTACACTTTTAAATATACTTATCCTCATAAGTATATTTAAAAGTGTAATCTAAGCGAATTCAAATACAAATTCTCTATTATTATACCCCCTGCCATAAGCCGAATGGCAGCTTGCAGGGTATTTACGTAAATGTACATGATAAAGATTTTTGATGGCCTCTAGAGATAAGACATTCTTTAAAAATGGGATATACAAAATACTATCACGCTGTAGAGAAGTCATAAATAATGATGGCAATTAAATTATTCAATAAACTTTATTCAAAGTATGAAAAATCTATTCTTTTGTTTCATTCTAAAAACGGACAGAACGTTCCGGTAGACCTAATATTAATACGACGTACATTTTCGTATTTTATTTGACTAAATATAAACAAAGTCCTCCAAAACAAAGATATAAGAATAACCTAGTAAGTACTGCATTCGTTTCACGTATTATAGTGACTTCACGATAATTCAGTTATCTACTCATTTTAACGTCCTTTCTATTCATATTATTCACAAATATTATTCATACTTTACATCCACCCTAATCCCAGCCGTAATAGAGACTCAATTCCAAACCATCCATCAAATAATGCGCTGATTCCTTCGAATTTCGAATCTCTCAAATATCTCTCGGTATATCTACGGATCAATCAGTCAATAAAAGATTTAATGATTCTCTCCGCAGAGACCTCAAATGGGGCGGGAAATAGCTGTCTCTCCATTCGATAAATGAGCTTTTACTGCGAAAGCGATGGCATCGTAGGAAGGCCCCCGTAAAACGCCGAAGATGATCTTGCGAAGATAATCGGGAAAATTTTCTAGCTAATCACTTCCACGGACACTCGAGACCCATGACCTTTGTGAATCGAATGGGGGCGTAAAAGGGAATCGGGAGGTATTAATAGGCACCGAGGGATCGATAAAAATGTTCGGACAGCGAAGATACAGTTCCTTTTATCTCCTCCGAATCTTATCGGGTGTCAGAGATAAGGGCATGCGAGATTGACCACAGAATGGTTTGCGTGCTTGATTTTAGAGCAAAGGTCAGTGGCTTGGGTATCGGCCAAATCCAATGGGCGTTCTCAGATACGCATATCTCATATTGGGAACCAACTCCTCTTTGCTTACGGTCGCCACACACGGAGAGAGAGAGGCCCCTAATCAATTTAATGCGAGATAAAAGCACAATCAGGCTGTATTAATTTTCGGAATCGAATGAGGAATTACGAAACGTTTCCACACTGTCCTGGTCCATATATATATGTGAATGTGGGTGTTCTCTCAGGTACGTACTAATTCGTTAAGGGTACAGAATGAAAAGGGTATCATTCGGAGTGAAAGATAATCATTACACCCGAGCGAAAATCGCATCCTGAAACATATCAGTTTTTGAGAGAATTAAACTTTTAAATTCCCTCAATAATTCCCTTCTTTATTTCTCCTAATTTAAAGCAAATTATAAACATAGAAATGTATCTTTTAGTAATGAATAATGTATTACTATTTTATGTACCCAAAAGAGCTGAATTCAAAATAAAAATTCGGTTTTACAACAACAATAAAATATTCAAGTTTATGGACCACTAAGAGGATATAAACTGAAACGTCATAAATTTATGAGTCTAAAAATAAAACCAAAGTTCTGCGTATATATTTTTAATAAATATCATAAATTTAATCTATATATACACCTTCTTCAATAGTTAAGAGTTGAAGTAAAAACGAAAAACAGAGAATATATACCCTGCAGCTTCAATAAAATATATTGGAACAAGGATTTGTTACTACAACATCAGTAACCAAATTAGTAACCATATTATGGATAAAATTGTAAAAAAATGAATTTAATCAAGTCCTTAATAAAAGGATTTCATAATTTTAAAATTTTTATTATTGAAAGTTATAAATCAATATGAAATTATAATTAAGTGACTGAGAATATTTTGAAATAAAAAATGTAGTATTTAGACTGGTGGTAAGTTTAGGGAAGTTTCTATTCAAGTACGATAAATGAGCTCCAAATGCTGAATTCCTCTTATCTGCAAAACCAGAGTTTTATCTCGTATATGAGTGTACGCTCATAACCCACATATGAATTAGTGCGAAAGTAAACTCGTATCCTACGTTAAATCATCTTCATCTCCCATTGAATACATTACATTAACGAAGATTTATTTCCAATCAAACTAAGCTGCCTTAAAGGGCCTTTATATTATAATCTCATACATTTGAGGTAAGGAATAGTGGGAAAGCTATATATGTATGTGATCCATCGATCGAGGTCCAAGGATCGATAGGGTGAAATACCCCAGGTCGCTCCCTTCCCTTTGCCTACACAAGATATCTTAAGAGATCAGATAACTTCGTTTGGAAGTTAATGATAATTTACCTCGCTACACTCCCGTTCTAAATTTGAATGCACCTTTACCTTACACCGTAAGCATTTCGCGAGTTCTCAATGAGATTGCGAATTGTCACGTTTTATATTAGCACGCTTGAACTAGTTCGAAAAGCATTATTACGAGTTCAATTCGTATTGATGCCAATTTGGAGTAGTTTCATCATGGTAACTATAGCTTCGTTAAAAATAGGTAAAAAATGGCACATGACTGGCAATGATCACATCTGCGTAACCATTGCGACTAAAATGCACAACTTTTCGTGAAACTTTGATATCTATATCTACCTTTCCATATCCGCTACTTCATCAATACGGGATGAGTAATATTTATGCTTATGACAAATATTCGTATCTCGGATTCATCCGCGTATATTTCTTCTCCTTAAACAGTTTAAATTAGAATATTTTAATTTTTAATCAAGACGTCTTCATTAATTAATTAAAGTATAATTAAATTTCCAATCATTTGGAAACTTTTTGCAATTAAGAAAAATTTACAGCTTTTAATATTATTATTAAGACTTCAAAATTCATTCGTAAGCTGTTTGAGGAAAGTGACGATTACTATAAAATCTATTCATTCACGTATCAAAATTTTTTTTCTCTATTATTCTTTTTGAACAAGAATATCGACCAAAAATTAAATTGGACTTTGAGTATTATAAATTGATCCAAAAATTCCAAAACACAAAATAAATAAATTACGAAATTTTACCCAGAGTTTCCTATTCATATATTCACATTTATACAGTATTATCCTTTGTAAATACATTATAATTACTTAAGCATAGAACAGAGTTTTGATAAAGCATCGAGTAAGAATTCCTTTAAAAGTATACGTTTTTTCATCCAAAGCTTTGAATAAATAAATGAAGCGCCTTCGCGGGGTACAGAGGAAACATCCAAAGCATGGATTCCGTCTCGATAAACTGTACCTGTAAATAATGGGCCACTTTGAGAAGAAAAGTTTTTCGACATCATTACCGTTAACGACCGCAGCGAACGAAACAGGGCTCCAAATCACTCGGAGTTTGGACGCGAAGAGAATTCTTATGTTTTTTTCATCTCTCGGATTCCCTCGGAGGAGTTCTCGGGAAATGTACTTTTTTCCAATTTCCGGAAACTGCTTCAACTCAACACTCTAGAGGGCCCTTATTAATTCGCATAAGACTTTTGAGAAACAGCTCGTGAGAAAAAAAATTCCGAGAAGTTCTCGCCTCCCGCGTCGATCGATTGCTTGGGAGGTGATGGGGCAGAAATTTTAAAACGATAAACGTGTTTCTGATATTCCGCCGATGCCGCGAAATTTTTCCGCGACACAACATCTCAATTTGGATGAAAAGCGGAGGTGAAATTGAGCGGCACGGAATTATGAAAGGGATAAAATATCGCCTCATATCTATAATAAGTCGATGCGAATTGAGGTTAAAGATTTGTAAATTAAATAAATCAAAAAAAAATTTACTTAATCTAAAATTTCTATAGCTTTATTCATTTCCATGTGCCTGGTAGACAATAATTATTCAAGAGTTAAAATGGTTAACGGTAATAGTTATTATGAATAAACAAAGTCAATCATTAATTCATCCATCCGTCATATATGTACATAAGTACTGAATTTAGAACCGCGACCTTGACGATAAGAAAGAAAGTTATTCTTCTCTATAAGTTTATACTCATCAAATTCAAGAAAGAAAGGAGAATAATAAACACACTAAATAGAGAAAAAATGAACACTTTTAAAAATGAGTTCATGAGAGAAAATGTGATACATTTGTCTAATAAAATTTATCAGTCGATCTCTCCTTTTCCATTCTCAATAGTTACGTAAATCATGAGGTAAATAAAATGTAAACTAGCAACCTGTCATAAAATCATCTGAGCCCTCGGAAGCTAGGATAGTTCGCTACTTAAGACTTTACTCTTCCTTGACCTGCGTGCATAAGACACGGGACAAGCTAAGTTTGGAAAACCCGGTCTCAATTTTCGGGACAAGATGTGAGGGTAATCTATGGCCGAGAGGTTTGCATAACATGAGACGCTAATTGGGCTGCTCAAGAACTTCAGAAGTTGGAAAACAAATAGCCAAACAATGAATGTATGAACTTTAGTCCATAAAACTTTGATTTTCCACTAGCTATTTCACTCAAGTTTATGCATAGTAAGTAGATTATCACAAGTTGAGAATAGATATAATATTTTTCGAAAATAGATAAAAATGCCCTCCATATACCTTAATTAAATCAATTATACTATTAATGTATACTATTTATACCATCGCGTAATGTGCGTGGTTTATAGGCTTTAAATTAAAATTTCAAAATTATAATATATTATGAAAATTGGTATCGATGCATTCATTATTAAATATCTGATACCCAAATAAAATTACTCCATAAAGTTATATTCCAATTTCTTTGGAATTAACTTTTTAAAAATTGCTAATTATCAAAAATATAGACTCCCTGCCTTTCTTGAGCCATAATTTATCAGTTACTTGCTGGCGAAGTAAATTCCCTAACCCTTTCGCGATACTGATTCATCAATCTGTCCATCACCGGAAAATAGTCTGAGATCATTTTTGGAAAGTCGATACCGAGGAATACGCTCTATTTCCTACGAAAATGGTGTTTAAAATAGATCCAAAATTTCGGAGAATTCATTGTTTGATTTTCTCTTTACACCTCTATTAATCTCCATAATCTCCTTAGTTTAAAGAAAAGAACACCATCTGAAGTAATGAAATAAAACAAAGATTCACTTAAAAAGGATATTAGATCTTATAAAAAGAGTTGTAGATTATTAACAATTGTAGTTAAAATTTCGAACATTTAAGAACAAAATAAATACTTTCGTGAAATACTGGCTTTCAATAATATCACATACTTCATAAATAAGTTATAGGATATGTTTTATGTATAAAATAGCTTCATAGAAACTAAAACCGAATACATTTTTCGTTATAGTGAATAATCTAATGACAAAGAACAATAAACGTGGATGAAGAAAATTATAGTATTATTTTAACGTTAATTTCAATGCTGTATTCTATAATTATACCTCCCCAAAACGATACGAACTTCGGCATTTAAGAATCTCGACTGAATAGAACCTCTTTTGTCTAACTACTCCATCAACGTAACATAATTCGCTCATCGCGACCCCCAGCGACAAGTACGGGCGTACAATAATCAGCGTTAATTTTATTTGGAAGCGCTATTTCATTTGCACCGAATCGATATGACGAGATGCCTGAAATGTTATTTCTCTCCACCATTCTTCCTTTAAAGAGTCTGCGGGACGCACGATTTGGAACAATTCATTTAATTGCAGACCTCGGTAGCGGAGGAATTAACTCGCTCGAAAGTCTGGGATCCACGGTAATGACTTGTTTTTCCTCACCCGCTCTTAAACTTTCGCAGGCATCATTCCGCGAACTCCAGAAATACTTGCTGTTTTCTCAGAAAGGCTAAGATGATTAGATAATTACCTATTCACGCAATTTAGAGCGATGAAAATTGCTGAGCTGTTTCGAATATAGTAAAAGGAACAAATAATTCGTGGCTATTAACAGTACGATGTAAATCGCTACGCTGTAGAAATTAACCGGATTATATTCCTCTCAATATTAATCTCTACTCAGAGAGATTATATTCCGTACTTTATATTAGTAGTTTAATTTATCTCGTAGTATTATCTGTTTAGTGAGGCTCTATTTCGACTCATTCATATTTTTAAATCCACATATTAAAACAGCGAATCCGCTCAATCTTCATTGATAGTTTCTCGCATCAAAATACGATATATTTTTACGTATTTACTACTGCGTGATAAAATGGTACAATTTGAATGACTTTAAATGATATGCAACAAAGTATCGTCATTTGAATAACTGATGATGGCACAGTTGTAAATGAATTGTCATTGAGCCATTCATAGGACTAGTAGCTTTTATATTATTTCGCTATTCACTCGCGAAAACGAAAAAGGTAACTTTTTGCATATGCATGAAGAACGGAATCAATGAGTAAAAAAGAATTCTGATAAAAATATCCAGCAGAATATTTCCGAGCAATATTTTACAGTCATTTACGAAAAAAGGCTATATTAACTAATTATAGATATTATTTCCTTTATAAGTGTCCTATTTATATATCACAAGTTATATGGCAAAAATATGGAATAAATAATCACTTTAATGTACAATTTCGTATTAAAAAGGATTTTCTATAATACTATCATTATTGAATGAAAAATGTGGGAGGGGTCTTTTATGGAATAATATAGATATTTACTACAATCAAATAACCTTACTATCCCTCCTCAGAGCCTTCAAATTTTTTAAACTAATTATTTATTACATTATATATTTAACTTTCGAGATATAGATGACCTTCCTAACAAAAGAATAAATAATGGCTTCCATCTGCGAAGAATAAATTTACTTAAACATTATTAGCCTATTTAGATTTATCTATCTATTTTAATTCGGTAACCAAAACGTATGGCGAACTGAAAGAAAACTAAGAATGAAAATTACGCGTTAATACACTCTGGTGGAAGATAAATTAAAAATATCCCAAAACATATTGGCTGGGTTCCATTTAATCCTCACAGAAAAGTCCGTATTATACTGCTTATGACCAATTTCCGAGCTTATTCATTCATAAAATACAAATTACGATCGATTAAAATAAAAATGCGTTTTCGCGTAATAATTTCTCCCTGAACCGTGGTATATAAAGGTGGCAGAAAATATTGTCATCTTCACTTGAAATAAGAATACTTTATAGGTAATAAAATAATAGTTAAACTAGTTACAATGAATTACTTAAATCACCTTCTTGCGCAGTGAAAGACCAATCACTGCTTCCAATAGATTTGAACTAAAACCTCGGGAAAATCGTTACGTCAAAAAATTACGACTTACGAAGAAATGGCACATTTGCATCTCACACTAAAACTATAGGACATAAATTCTCAGCATCCAGAAAATTATGTCTCCGGGACGCTCATTTCCCTTTTCATTAATTGACCAACCCTTTGGGCAGACCCTCCGGAATCCCTAGAACAGCCAGCGATGGCCCTCGTACGCATTCCCGGAAAGCGACATTTTTGACTCAAACTCAAAACTCAAACAAGGTCCCGAATCCGAGATTTCCACATTAGAAAGAGGCATACCGACTTGGAGATGAAAAGATCTTGGCGAAGAGAAGGAAACGGAAGCAACAAGATGAGGAGGATAAAGGATGAAAGCAAGAACATTAGGAAGGGATGCGGAAGGAGAAGAAAAATGGACGGCCTTGGAAGGCAATGCAAAAAAGTGTCCGCGTTTAAGACGATGAAAGGCTGAGAGAAAAGGGGATAAATAATAACGCGGAACGTTTACGGCAAGAGGGAAATATTTGCGGAGAAAGAAGGATAAAATATGGATCGTGGTTCCGTATTCACAAAGGTGGTCTTTCGGGAAAAAGGGGGAATTTCGCGTAAAAGGCCATTGGATGATTATATGGAGGGAGACGATATGCAGACGCTATGGAGAGAGGGAGATGTCGAAGGAGTTATCGCAGCCCATTATGCGGTATCTCACGGCTAAAGTAAAGGCGAAAGTGGAAAAAAGGAAGTTTTAAAAGGAAAAAGGGAGTGAAATTAAATCTACATTCACTGAAAGCCCATCTAGGATAGCGTACGATTAATGTCATTCCTTGGAAGGTTCTTCGTGAATTTCATTGTGAGCCCTTAAACCTAGACAATTGCATTTTCGTACATATATACTTATATATAATACATATACGTACTTTAGAGTTTACGCGTAAATTTTCAGATCTTGTACGTTTATTTGGGTATAAAAAAACGTGCATAAAAGCGATATTAAGATACAAGGTGAGGTATCCATGGAAACCATAAGTAAAAACTGTTTTAGGAAAAGCATTAATACAGTTGTCAGTAACTAAGGATGTGAATACACGTGTAAGCAAAGAGAGCAGGAGTAAAATAATGACAGAGACGAAGGTTACAAAGCGACCAAATAAAATGGAGTGTAAAAAAATCCATGGGAAAAGAATGAGATAAGTCTGGAAGATAAGAGAGACAGACAGCCAAAAGGTTCACAGTTGTAAACCTACAAGGCTCTCCTCGATTCTTTAAACGTATTACAGTTGATTTTAAGATGAGAAATTAACTTTCCTGATATTCAATAATGAGAAATGACTACTTTAATTGTTGATGGATTTAATTGATGTAAATAATAGTAAATATTTAACAAATAATCTTCTAAATCATTGTCGAATAAATATAAACGAGAATTAAGATTGTAAAGTATCATCATAAAGTATTCAACATTGTAAGTATTATCGTAAAGTATTCAACAAAAAGCTTTCACTTAACTCTTAGTAGTTCATATTTCTAAACATCCGTAAGACACGATAAGAACCGGAAAAAATCAATGTATAGATAAACCTTAAACACCCAATAAAATATTATCGTCAGTCATTTCAGGAAATATCAAGGAAAAGATAGATAATCCCTTGGTAAAACTTTTTATAGAGGACCCTAATATAAACCTTTGTACCTATTTATTTCCATAGCGCGATAAATTCTACCCTCGAATTGAAAATTCGAGCCCCAAAATTTTCAATTCGCGAAATATCACGACAAAAGACGAGCGGCTATATTTACATACCACTTTAATACACAGAATATATATTTAGAGAGGTCAAAAAGTCCGACGGGAAAGGATGTATCGAGCGGGATTAAGAAAAAAGGAATGGAAATTCTCCGCAGATAATAAATACGGGGATAAGGGCGCGAAGAATCCAACTTTCGCGCCGGATTTTTATATAAGAGCTCGAAAAAGTCATTTTCCCTTCTGAGGCAGGAATGCAGAAGCGAATTCCACTGTCCATTTCCTCTTTCTCTCTTCTTCGCTCGTAAACTAAAAAAACCCCTTCCCTTTAGCGCACTTCCCAGAATGAATATAAGATTATAGTGTCATCTTTACGCCTCTGAGCCCAAATACGGATTAGAAATGAGGGTTTATTTAAGGTCCGTGGAAATTTTAAATTTACGGGCTTCCTCGGAATAGTTCTCGGTGCATAAAATGGGATAAGATTTAAGGGATGATCCTCTACTGTTTGTAGAGGAGCCGACAAAAGGATATGACGTGAAAAAGCAATGGAACTATTGGTGGATGAAATTGCTTTGAGGTGACGAAAATGGATGAGATGAATGCACCATAAAACTCATCCCACGTACTAATTGTAATTGTGCACTCGTTTACACTCAGTAAAACTCCTTATAATTTTATGATTAAGGTGTTTCATAAATGCTTCTACCTATGAGTTCTAATTAACCTATTCCATGATTTTATACTGTAAGGATATGTATAAATAATATACGAGTATAAACTCGTGCTTATTTGTTCAGGATTTTTTTAAGGAAAACGATTTATAATGTTGTCTTGCGATTGCTACTAATTGTATTACAATCGCTAATAATTGTTGTCTTACAATTAGCAACAATTATAAGATAACAATCATTCACATTTAATGATATTGATTTTTATATTCGAGCGTTAAATAATTTATAAAAGATGTTTCTAAAGAAATAGAAATACATGCATTCTTCATACATAACCATATAAGGCACAAAAATATTATCAAATAATTTGAATACGGATTCTTACGAATGCTTCTTGATGAACATGTTTCTCAACAATGAATATTTTATACAAGCGCAGACATTTATTGATATAGGATTTCCTTAATCACAAACGTATTGTTTACTTTTAATTCTCAACAAAAGCTCATAAAATCTTTCCATCAATTCTTATTGTTACAAAGAAAACACTGCAATCCAAAACACATTAATAATCCAATCTAAAATAAGTAAGCGAGACGTATTCCATAATCAATTCCCAAACAAAAAAACTACTTTGATAAACACAGCGATGAATCTCCGCCAAATTTATACCCTTTAACTGCCTCACTACGAAGATACATCGAATCCCGAGCTAATCTTTCTTCTTTTAGCCTATCTTGAATCGTGAAAGGCCAACGTTTAAAAAGCCAGGCGCAAGGGACGACGGGAAGCTAAATAAATGAAAGGTCTTCGCAACGGAGGACGACGCTTGATTAATCATTTGGTCTCTTAATGCCTTCCTCCATTACAACTGCAGCGGACGATGGATGGACTGGCAGCGGGTGAGTGATGAGCACCTAAAACACCTCTGGAAAAATCCTCGACCGCCGATTCCCCATCAAGAGCAATAGGCTGTAATATGCGAAACGTCTGCTGAGATACGAAATCGAGAGTAGTTGTTGAGCGAATTCCATTATGGTGTAGAGTTTCAGGAACGATAGAATGTCCGAACCTGAGCCTTTTATTTTCCTTCGACTTCGGGTTGGGGATTGTTTATTCTCTATTTTTCAAAAAGGCGACGGGTGCTACAGCTTAATTGCCCCGTTATTTATGCCATTTAAAAGTCATCTAGATCCAATAGCCGACAGAAGATTATAGCAGTCAATCAAGAGGAGAGATTTTGATCTCGTACAGTAATTAAGTGATGGTATTAATTAAAAATTTTTTTCGTAATATAAACAATTACATAAATACTCTGCAAGCCTCCTTCATTCATATTTTTTACGACTATATTCATTCAAAATTTCTGCAACGATTTATGTGACTGTCTTTCTTTAGATATACCCTGAAAATTTTTATCATAAAATCATTTTAATTCTCTCATAGAAGGCTATTCTAGCACCACTATATTTCTATTCTTCTTTTAGCTATCACACTTTAAAGAATATCACTAAAATGTTAATAACATTTAAAACGTTATAAAAGGAACTAAAAAAGGTCATAAATTACATACCATTTGCTTTATTGCAATGATATATTAATTATTATAATAAATTTTATGCAATTATTACTTTTAGACTACAATGTATGAATGATATTTTTTCAGTAAAGCTTACCATAATCAGAATTTGCACTCAATATTAGTAACGTATCATAAAAGTAATAATTGGAAGCTTAGTAATAATTCATCTCTATTGTTTAAAGATGATTATTGGAGGATTTTTCTATTCTATCCTAGTTCAGATGTTGGACAGGTATCATAACTGTTTTTCTCATAATCCACCACAAAGAAATCACCTGGTCCACTCAGCATACTGGAACGTTTTGAATAAATAAATACAGGAGACAGCCAAAGCACAATAACTCACTCTTGATCTTAACAAGAAGAATCAATCCCCGTTTATAACTACTGGAGTAGATGATCCCGATGCTCGAGCAACTTCCGTACTGAACTTGACATCGAAGGGCAACGTATAAAAAGAAAACATACAACTAAACTCTTCAGACTTTGATAGTTAAACCAATCCGGAAAAGAACTAAACACTACTTCACCGAACGAGGAGCAGCTAAAAAGTCTAAAGCGAAAAAAACTTCAGCGAACCGTAACGATAACCGGAACTATTTCGGCAAGGTTATCCACTTTCTCGAGGATAGGGGAAACGCACGATGAAAAATGGCACCGATAAAAACGTCCGCGTCTCGCGGAAGGATACAAAACGACGGGCCCTCACGTCTTGAAGGGACTTTCGTAAAGGAGAGAATTAAGAGGAGATTTTTGAGGGGAAAAGGGCGGGAGAATGACTTTGAGTGTTCTTGGAGCCATGAAGAGGGTTCAGTTTAAAGTTCTGGAGAAGTTGTGTGTGGAGGCGAGGAAAGAAAGTGTGTGAGGATGGAATAAAGGGAATTCAGATGGGAATTTGGAAATAAGAGAGAGAGAAGGTTAAGAGAAGAAAAGAAGGGATAAGGAGAGGGCAAAAAAAAGTGAAGAAAAACGAAACTTTGAGAGAATGCACCCTAAAAAGAGTGGTACCTAAATAAGGGGCAAAGAGAGACTTACGAGAGAAGTAAAATGAGTTTCCTTTTGAAGGCTTTCATTTACGAGTGCCACAAAGTCCTTTTTAACTGATAGAGAAACTTAGTGGTTCAATTGTATGGTAAAGGTGTATCGTTATGATTTCTTCTCAACCATAGGTCATCGGAGGGCACCTGTGATACACTTGATACGACAGGGAAATGATTCCAGGCCGTTCAATCAGATGATAGACCGATGACTACTTTGTTAGCATGGAACCAACAATGTAAGTATTAAATTGCAATTAAATAACTTTATCCTTTTGTTCATTGTAGCTATTTGTTACATTGTGATGGTCTTCTACAAAGTAACGCCGTATCATATAGAGTTTATTAAATTGTAGAGTTCGTTTAATGAATGCACAAAAATTAATCCTAAGTACGAATTGTAATTTATTGATTTTTTTTCAATCAAAAAATTGATAGACGTTGAATTTTTATCGTGGGAAAGGGTGAAAAAGAAATAAGCGTTCATAATTTTGATTCATTCTGTTACCCCAGTTAGTTATCTATTAATTAAGTTTCAAATATATGAGGTAAAAATTTATATTATTATCATTTGTCTCTAGAATAAATTATTCATACTGGCTAAGTAAAATCTCTCGTAGCATCAAGTATAGAGTAAATCTCAAGTATAGAGTCTCCTTACAATTTCTACTAAATCTATGTCAAGATTGACATCTATATTCCACAAAAAATTTTAACCCGATATAATTGGATAGTTATGGATTTATTAAGAATAAACCTATCACCTATTTACTGATAACTTTACATAACTGAACATAGCTAATATCTATCGAAAAAGGTCTTATCATCTCCTGAAATAAGACGCAACCATACGACAGACGACATGAAAACATTCTGTGCCTACACAGTCGGTTTTCATTTTCGAGATAATTGCAGCGAGGATGAAGAGGGAGAAGATGAGAGATAAAAATATCTTAAAATAAAGAAAGACTGAAAGAAAAGTCGACATAAAACAGCTTGATTGAGAAGTGTCTAAAATGTAGAGAATGTCAGGTCAATTAAAATTAATAAGTAATTCAGAATATGATGTATATAGAGGCGAATGAGAGGGGAAAAGGGATTAGATGAGGATTGAGGCAGAAATGAGGATGAAAATGAAAGGGCAGAGAGAGAGTAGGGGAATAGATAAAAGCAAGATATGAAAGCGTGGGCGTACAGTGGGTGGGCAAGAAAGGAAGGGTTAGCGGAGAGAGGAAGGAATAATTAAGTGGACGCGAATAGATTGAGAGATATGTGGAGGAAATAGAAGCTTGGGGATGAAAAATGTTTTATTAAGTGCGGCTCTTGTTGGTCGAGAGAGACATTTGTAACACTCTGTGACGACTGTTGACTTACGTGTTTACGGAAATTTTTGTCATCTTTTATGTTACGAAAGTATGTTGATTTTCTGCGACATTGTTATTAGAATATAGAGTGCGACCTGTAAAGTTTTCTTTAGCAACAGAGAGAAACAGGACAATCTTTCGGAACAGTTTTAACGACAACTGACGACCAACTGTAGGTAGGAGTTGATACAAAAACTTCTTTAACCTAATCTACCTAAACACATTTTATTATGGATTATTAAGTCATCAGAAAATAGGTAAAAGGTTCTAGTTGGTTAATTATTCATTTAAGAGATAAAATTATTCAAGAGATAAAGGTAAATTTTCGAAGAAAGTCATCCGGCTCGGGATAAAATGGAAGAAATAACAAAATTGAAAAAAATTCTTAGAAGACCGGGACTCGAACCCAGGTCTACCTATTTCTTCCAATGAATTGAACAGCTCAATTGGCAAGAGCAACCAATCAGGAAATCCGGGCTCGAGTCTCGGTTTATACACATACGTATTCTACGCCGTTCTCTCCCTCAAATTACATTAGTTGATTCATTTGAGTATTATACGATTTGTATAGAATGAATAGAAATATTGTATTAATACAATTATTATATACATTATATACATTAAATTAATACAATGTTTCTTTTCCTAGAATATAAGAGCACAAATTTATCTTTTAGTACGCAACTTTGTTTGAGAGAACAGTAAAGCAACTTCAAGAAAGCGCTCACTGAAAAACGGACATGTAGCTCCGAGAGATACAGAGCATGAATAACGAAAGGCGGGCGATTCCAATATTTCTTAATGAAAGTGACAAGAAGGCGTCTCAAGGCGCTGATCGAGCAACCAAAGTACTCTCTTTAGAAGGCGTTGGGAGGATGTGCGGAATTGGATGCAGAACAAGGCTTCTTAAGTGTGTCGTGGGAAAATGCGGTGCATGAGACGAGGAGTACCAACTGTCAGATAGTCACTTTAGCGCGAAGTTAACTTGCATTTCCCCAGGCGTCAAGTTGTTACACCTCTGCTAGACGGAGGGTAATTCGCACGTAACGGTTCATAATTACATAGACAAAGACTTTTTTTAGTTTATTTTCCGATGAAACGTTCTTTAATGGAGAATGTAATTGGATTGTTCGGAGGAAACTTCGCGGAAATTTCGCGATAGAAAATTGGAAAAGTTGGCGAATATTTATTTTTGTAGAATATATCTAACAGTTTTCCCATTGTTTTAGAAGCTGAAAAGATATTTATTTTATATTAAAAGTATTAATCAATGAATATTTACAGATAATTGTATCTATTTTTAAGTCGATAATTTGAAAAATCTTTTGTGATCAAATTGCGTTTCTTATTCTTCCTTGAGGAATTAACTTGAACTGTGCGTTAGCAAATCATATCACGTTTAAGTACTTTTTCTCACATTTCTAATTAATTTCCTTTTAATATAAATAAATTCTATGGAGCGGCGATTCACTTGGTAGTATTCCACGACAGGTATTAAAAAATAACCACTTTCCTGGACGAAACTGGTGATTTATTAGCTAAGATAATTTGAATAAATGACCAGTTTCGTCAAGGATAGTGGTTACTTTTCAATACCCGATTTTTTATTATCGTAATAAAAGCAGAAGAGTAAAATATACGTTTTTTAAAATATTCGTTAAATATTATCTGAAAACAATGCCAAATCCTTTTAATTCATCCAACACTCATTAAAAGTCTCACCTGAACCTTTGGAACAGTTTAACCATCGAAATGTACATGTTACCCAACAATACCTACTGACTTACAAAGTAGTTTATTCTCATCCACGTTCGACTGAGAGCTTCCGTGACAAAATATTCCACGTCAAACGTCAAATTTACACGGCAATTTCGAAGACGGGCGATGGAATCTCCCTCTTGGATTAATTTCCTCTATGACTTCAATTAGTAGTAGCCATACGTCCTTTTCATTCTCTGACATGCGTCCGCTCTCCCTAAGCGGAACACGGCGGAATCCCTGCAGCGTTTTGCCAGCCCACGACCCCTTCAATCCACCGAAAAATCATCGCGGTTATTTAATCAAACGCGTCGAAAATTATATAGCTCTCGGCTCTCTTGTCACGCTTCCCTTTCGGCTAATCCAGCGGTCGGAGGAAATGGAACGGTGGCGCCGTGGTAGCCTATGGCACTATGGAAAAGAGGTTGATATACGGACCGGCTTACATCAACACCAGCAATGCCACACTACCAACATTGCTCACGATCTATTACGGCTTGAAAACTCATTCTTTTTAGAGTTCTATTACGCTATGCCTGAAAGATGAAGTACTTAAACGTTTTAATTAAAGGAATGATGAAATTGTTTCGGCTATGATATTAAATTGAACCCTCGTGGTCTCACTGAGTAAAACTCGAAGATTAAGAGCTATCATGGACGGAAGCTAGCAAATGGATGTATTTAAATAAATAACTCTAATCTCATTTCTCTTTGTACCAAAAATGTTTACAGCTTTACAAAGAATTAGCAGTGCTAATAGCAGTAGCATAGTGTTGCTATAGCTAAAATATTAAGTATTAAAGCAAAAACAATTGATAATATTACTAATTAACGATTTAAATTAGAGAAAAAATTAGAATAAATTGCACAATCTTTTTAATATGATCCTTTTTTGAATTCATAAAGAAATAAATAATTGCATAACTACTTTTTCTACGAGTTTGATTTTAAACGGAGGTACAGCAAACCAGCTTTAAACGAGAGGATATTTACAAATTTATCAAATAGGCATTCTCAAATTCGTTAAAAGCAGTCCGAAACAAAATATTAGATCTAGTAATGTCGAATAGAATACTCAACCTTTAGATACATGTTCC
This sequence comes from Pantala flavescens, assembly GCA_020796165.1. Classification (NCBI taxonomy): domain Eukaryota; kingdom Metazoa; phylum Arthropoda; class Insecta; order Odonata; family Libellulidae; genus Pantala; species Pantala flavescens. The sequence continues at coordinate 18,283,879 of CM036879.1, read as the reverse complement.
AACGGAGGAATAAGATCAGAAATTTTAAATATGTTACATCTATTCCACTCAAAAGTACGCGAGATGAAATTTTTACTTCACTCCCAAAACCACTCAACAGAGTAAACTTTAAATAGTTCGAAAGAAATCATTCTAACGGTCCCATCAACGATACCCTGCGGCCAAAAATAAACTACCTTACTTCTACGGCAATGGAATCGATTCCAACCTCACTGACTGACTACATCCATATCAGTTTCCAACGGATTTACCGGACGTAGTTGAATTTTTCATTGCGAACGGATATCGAACTGCTACAGCGTTTTATCCCCTCGACTCATGAACCAGTTCTCTTGTACGAAATTTTTAAAACGTAATCTCTATGCGCTTCAATGATTTACACTCCCGCTGAACTTACCGATAATTCAATAATCCTATTTCATCTTGAAGTAATACGAAATATATTCTATAGGATATTATGATATACGTAATCTTATAATATAAGATTCTATACTTTCTATTTCGCTAGCTAATGATATTTGTATATACGCATGCAATGTGTAACTTTGCCGTGAGTACTGTTTCATGATTTCCACCGCGGCTGAACGCAGCACACCCCCCCCCCATCTCCATCGCCTTCGTAACTGCGGCAGTTCCCCACAAACGACAAACGGATGGCATCGATACGCATGTTCATTCATCACGCTTCGTTATCGCCGCATAAGAGGCGTGATTTCCCGGCGTGGATCCCCATGACAACGCCAATCCCCCAACAACGGGGATATCCATTGTTCCGCGTCCCATACGCCATTTCCCATCTCTCTTAAGCCCTAGAGTTCGTTCTCTTGGAAGATTCCTTTAGCGAGATATTAGATACGAATGGACGGTCGAGTTTTGAGCCGCGCGCGGCCTCGATGCGGTCAAACCTGGTTTCTCTCTCTATAGGATTTTATTACGGAAGGGAATTTTTGGGTGGAGGAGTTCATTAAAGTGATGATCGATACATAATTCGCGACTGGAAAAGTAAATTGCGGTTTCTCTTTCCTTAGTGAAACGAGAGACTAGATGGTACCGTATAAAAGTAATGTTGAAATGCTCAGCAGTATCAATTGCGGATGCTGTCGTTAGATAATGTATCTAGAACGATGAGCTATAATTCTACCTGTGATTACAAGAATAGATTTTTCGAGGGTACATGTTCGCGAATAAATGTACTGAATCCTATTTTTTTACATTACATATATAGATATAAAAATAGATAAAGTGGTGAGGAACAAGCAAGCAATATTTCAAGTGCTAAAATCTTTCACCACTATGTTGTGAAATTCGGAGTAGCTGGTGAAAAATAACCATGTTATATTTGGCGGAATTGGTGTTTGGAAAGGAAAAAATTATCTTGCTACTAACTTCAATATCTATACCATGATAATAATTCTTATTCAATCTTTAATTTAATAAATTAAATGATTAATTAATGACTGTAGATAGCAATCGCACAAGTGACTAAATATTACGGTAGAAAACAATCCTATCCCTTAACGATACACAAATACCATCAGAACCATGCCAAAAGAACTGAAAAAGTAAGTATCACGATAAGTATTTCGTATATATTCCTTCCAACTATTTCCTAAATATTCCAAAAACATAATTTAAATTAAACTTGAGGTATGCACAATTTATGTTATGTACAAATATGTGAGTGACTAGTTAAAGGACACCATTTTAAGTAAACTTTAACCAACTTTAAGGTGGTAGCTTTTCTTTTCTTTATTTGACGGTACCTAATTCCTTTTTTTAATAGGAAAACGAAATGGATGTAATTTCTCTGGAGCGTTAACTTAACACATAGAATGAACGATATAATCATAAATCGGTCATGTTATGAACAATATCAAAATCTTGAATATTCCTCTATTATTTATAACATTTGAAATAGACGGAACTACCAAAGAAACTGTGAGAGGCATCCGCTGCACAGGAGGCATTCCATATGCGTTCCTCCGCTGCACCTGCACTGGAAACGGATACGGGATAAGACAATTACGTGGAAGAAAAGGCATCCTGCTTCTTATGCAACCGGCAGCGCGAGTGCACTTTCTTCCCGGAGCATGCGCTTTAGTGAGATTTGTAAAACCCGAAATCGGCTTCTTTCATTGGTTTTCAATGAATTGCAAATCCGCCGACGACGACTCTGCCCCAAAAAGAAAAGATGGAGAGAAAATAATAAAATTACTCGATAGCGATTCGAAAATGCGGATCTAAAAGAGAGGTGAGTGCCTTTCTTTTTATTTTGACCCTAAACTTATCCTTTTTTCGTACGTATAGAGGGATAGAAGAACCAAAGCCGACTCAGGGAGAGAGACTTTGGGGTTCTTTTGAGGGATACGCAGAGTGGCACATTCGGAGGGCTATCCAGAAGCCCTCGTTCCATTTTAAGGATCGTGATAGAAGTAGACGGCGAATTAGGAGAAAAGAGAGGAAGAAATTCCGAGTGACGGGAGGAGATGAAAAAAGAGAGAAAGTGATAGCAGAATAAAAGTTTTTGTGAGGAAAAAGGAGAAAATCGGGTGGCAGCGTACGACTTCTTCGTTTAGGAACGTTCAATCCGGATTTCTCTCTCCAGAATCTTTTTCTCTCTCGGAGATGTATTCGTTATTTCGGTTTGATTAAATTTATCGCGTTTTTCTTTGGATGCTGGATTTATTTTTTGGGGTGATTCAGTACAAGATGAAACGTTTTTTGTTTTTATAAATCTTTGATATTATATATAACTAAAGTAACATTTCAATCGACAAACTAAATTTATGCTAAATATATTTACAAAGATTGTATTTCTCAAAAAGAGAATTTTACGTAGAATGTATGCTTCATTCCGGTAGAATTGTAGCAGTAGAATTAGAAATAGTAGGAAATAGTAATGCTACTATGACATTATTATGAACGAGATTGGTACCAAGAAGTCCTCTCTTCTAACCCGTAAAATGGAAAAATTGTAGATATGTAGATGTTTATTTGTACTAATGTTTAGTAAATATACACACTCTTTGTCTCAAATATATATACTCTATATTCAAGGTTGAAATTAATCGAGATTTCCTTCAAAATACTATCAATTTTACAAACTTTGATTAATTTAATTAAATTTTTTATTCAAGAGAAAACCGGATGCAAAATGGGAAAAAGGTTGAAATGTATGAAATACTATTAAATATATGAAAGGTTGAAACGCATGTATACAAATATGGTTGTTAAATTATAAAAGGGTAGGCCAAAATGTACCAAATAAGATTCGGTATTTAGTATGTAAAGAATGCACGTATGATAACATCAAATTCATTCCATTAAAAAATATTCGTTTTAATCGAATACGAAGACTATCAGAATTGCATCCAAAAATCTCGGAAAGGGGTAAATCAAAAAATTGAAATTTGTAGATAAAACTGTTCAAATCAATAGCGACAAAACAGAAGATAAATATCACCGAGTAAAGAATGCATAGAGTATAAGCCTGCCATTATAGAGTGACAAATGGATCATTCATATCTAAGAAGCGATTTTTATACCCATCGCTATGGAGAGCAGAACGGTTAGCTCGCGACAACGAACATGCTTGCGTAGGACGAAAATGAAAGAGATCAGATTTTGGAGGTGGTACAGAAAAAAATGAATCGTATGAAAAACGCCGCGCTGTTTACGTAAGATCCAAATAGAATCTTGCAGGATCCACCGTACTTACTTCCCTCCGCATCTCCCTCGCGGGATGTATATTAAAAGATAAAGGACCGAGTAAAAAAAAATCTTCCCCATATTCGCCGGGGCTTTATGGGGCAAAGGCGGCGGGATCTGCCGGCATCGGGAGGGGAGAGAAACCCCGAAAACGGAGATAAACAGCTCACGCGGTTGTGGAGAAGAAGCGTGTAGCGAGACATGTTCGTTCCTGTTACGCGAACGATAGATAGAAGAAAAGAGAAACACATCTATAGAGAAAAGTACTTGATGGAATTTCCTCCAATATGGTTCGATGTAATCTCGCGCGGGGAATTTTGATGAACTGGCACGCTCGATATGGGGAAATGGCTGAGTCGAAAAAAACTCCGCGTTTTGTTTCCTCCCTGCACTTAAAAATATACGCCTCCCTTTGTCCCTTGGCCCTCGGGAGTTCCGATACTCGTCCTTATGTTTTATTTATGGCATACTTTCGTGGGGATATTCAGCGTCTCTCGTCTGAAGACTCTTTCGCTCCTCATCCGAAAATCGGTGCCATCAAGTGGTCTTTGCGGAGGGATCCCTACGTCTACCACTACCACCACCACTACGACTAAAGTGCGTGATGTATCCTCCTTTTATGGACCATTATCTCCACCGCGGAAATCATTAGGCGCGGATCGTGGACTTATGGATGGGAATTTCGCGTGCAAAAGCGGTCGCGAATTTCCTCTCCGATCGCTTCCGGGAGCCGTTATTGGGAGCGGTCCGAGTTTAAGTTGCAAATCAAAGGGTGGGGAGATCGCGGGTCGTTAGTGGATGCGGCGGCGTAACGAGCGTCGCTCCGCACACACACAGAGATATCCCCCCGATTCTGATAAGGAGGGATCGGATTTGATTCCCGAAATGGGTCATCCATCCTCCCGCGCCCGCTTGATCACTCGCGAGATTAGGTCAGGCGCGCGATGCTGGAATTTGTGCCGATGCAGCGGGGATTGGGGATCTAAGAAAAACGATCCGAGGAGACTAACGTTCTCGAAGCGTGTCGAGATTAATTCGAAGGTTTTTCTTTGTTATTGTTGGATAAGGTGGGTTTCTATGCGCTATGAATACGTGAGATATTGTATAATCTGTTACTTATGGAACGTGAAAACAAGGTTGAGGAATATATTTATTAGTATAAAGCAATAATAATTACAAATTTAGAATGAAAATATGAGGGAGAAGATGAATCTGCAAACGATTATACATCTAACCTTACTCAAATATATAGCTTTATAAAAAATCTTTGAAAAATGACAACATGAATCGATATATTCTACCCCAAACAATACTGCAGATACATCAATATCCCTCTGGCTACACACCATAAGGTGGCTCGTAGGGTATCTGCATAGACATAGACATACTTCCTTACATTCCATCCTTCCCCTTACAGAAGATGATTTTTTTATAGAAATGAAAAACTCATCTCCGAGTCCTACAAATGCTTAGACTATAATGATATTTCAGCCATAGTTTCGATTAATCGATTTAATTATCACGATATTTCACAATGATTTCAATTATAAAAATTCTACAGTAATCTTTTTCCGATCTTTAAAGGTTAATTTTTAATTGCATATTCCTTCTTTCTTACTCTTCTTTTTAAGATTTAAAATCTGCTTACTTTAGGAGTATAAAAATACTAGAGCTCTGCCAATTACTAACAAAGATTACATATACCTCGACTTATATCAAATTTGTTTAAAATATAATCCACAATAAAGGTAGCGAAAATCATTTTAATTTTGTTTTCGAGTTTCATTAAGTTAATAAACGACTTCAAAAGTGGATTGAATTGAATGTAGATTAAGACCTATGCATAATGAAAGAATTAATTAGAAAATTATATTCATATGATGAACATATTCGAACAGACATACCAAATTTACAACGACGAATAAGCCATCAAGTTTTTAGATATATTTAGATGAGCCACAAACGAAGGGAGATACTTGCGTCCATCCCAAAGTCATCTCTTTAAACTCTAATCTTCATCGAGGTAACTACCCAAGACAATCGTACACGAAACAATACCAGATAAACAAATAACTTCTCCCACACCGAAAACTGTGTCCCGAAAACTAACTCCCTCTTCGTAACCAAACCAAAATTGTAAAATCTCCAGTATAATCGCGAATGCGTAATCATTTCTGGCACACCGAGACCGCACCTCTCGTTACGAACGGCGTATCTATAACCAGTTGAATTTGACACCGAAAAAAAACAACGATTGCACGTCCGTTTGCGAGAAAAAATGAAACGCCTCTACCGAACGATTTATCTCCTATTCTGGAGAATTTTTACAGATTTGGCCTACTTTCAAAACGGAGGGGAACATCTTGGGCCTCTTCCAAGACCCAAAACAGTTCGATGTTCGAGATACACATTTTCATCCCACATCCACTCCATGCCTACCCTCCTCCTCCGCTTACGGTCGAATTCGATGAGATTTCGCTAACGACTTTGGTTAAACTTAACAGTTAAAACGGAGATGTCAAAAGAATCGATTATACTATTCTACGTCGGGACGAGAGATAAATCTTAAAAAGGGCAGTTTCTTTTCCGAGGGAAATGTTGCGGAAATAATATCGGGAAAATGGAATAGGAATTCGATTTGGTTGTTTGCCTCGTGCGTCTTGAAGGGCTTTTAGTCTGCCTTAAGAGGGACGTCACTGCTTTGAATCTATAAGAGGATTCTCCTCATTCGAACACAATACTAATTGATGGAGCGGCGGAAAGAAAAGGGATGAACGAAGATAAAATGTTATGATTTTGAGAAAAGGAAAATATAATTTCCTTGGTTGTCATGGTTATAGGAACACAAAGCTACTTTCTTGAGATATAATTACGGGAAAACTCACAAACGTAGAATGATTTGATTTATGCGCTACGAAAAATATATTACTCAGGGTAATGCACCATATTCAAATTACTTAAATAAAAGGTATTAAAATTTAATAATGTAAAATAGACATTTTAATCTTTATAAACCTTGTATAGAAGAAAATTTTTACTTATATATATATTGCTCCAAATATTATCTTTTATATGCATAAATTTTTATTTAGAGATAGAATACTTAACCAAAGGGTCATACCACAATATTTAAGGTACAAATTACGATAAATATTGTCAGATTATTATGTATAATTTTCCATTTGACCTAAATTTATTTTCCTTTGATTCGATGTTTATACTTCTTTGAAAAACATAATGGAAAATATAATCACTATTTTTTCTTATAAGATATCACTTGACCTCTGTCTACATCAGAAATAAAAAAGATTTAATCCTATGAAATGGGAATGGAAGAAAGATCACAAGGTAGGTTTCTCCCGTAAAAGCTTTTTCGATAAAATATAATCAAGCAAAACTGAGTTCGTAATAGTATTTAAAAACTTTCATCGCATATTAGAATTTTTATCGATAAATTAGTTGAATATTATAAAGTAAATTATGCGTAAGAATAAAAAAGTTTTAATTCCAAAGCCCACCTAACTTTATCCTCGGTCTTTTTTATTTACAAAGGCGAAATTAATTCCAATATCCATTTCCCCGAAAGTGAACGACATTACGAGGAAAAAGGAGAAAATTTGGAATAAACTGAATTTCTTTTCCCTCCAAAATTCCGGCATAATGAAGGGACAAATAATGCGATAAGAATATGCCGAATTTAATATCTTCAGAGTAGACGTTTTAAGGTAATAAAAAGGTAATAATTCCTAGATGATATTTTTTTATTTAACCATTCGCGAAAATTCGATTTAATAACTTTCTGCTCATCTCGAAAGAGATAAAATTTGCGTAATACCAAGAGAACGTTTCATTAAATCATTTTCAATTATGTGTTACTGCTTCATAAGTAGATTATATGTCTTTGATATTACAAAATTATAAATAACGAGAAATAATCTATTAAAACTGTCGTAGAAATAAGCGCGTGATTTAAAATGTGTTTAATTTTGTTCTAATCATTTGGTTGACATAGCGGTTTCCTAGCAACAGAGCTTGGAAACAATCAGATATTTGTATAAGATGTTTGGAGAGCTAAAAATAAAGTACAATATACGGAAGCGTAGATGGTGCTATGCTCGTAATATCAAGAATACCAATAAGTCAACGTACTGATTAACCTTTATTTCACAAAAGGCAGACTACTGATTACACATCGCCATACTTACTCGTATACGCCACTCATCCTAAAGTAGCCCCATACGAGCCGAAGATAGAATTTCATCACAGATAGCAAAATGCGGGACCGGATTACAGCTGCCATCAAGGGAAGCGCTTTCCTAAGCAGATCTCCGAGGCACGTAAACAACCGAATCCCTATTGGAAATCACGTTAAATCCCGTATCCTTCCATACTTAAAACAAGAGGAAGGCATTATTCCTTTATCGCCCCGAGTGAAGTATGCAGGTGCACTGCTCTCTTGCGGTATGCGATGCAATGGATTGGCACTCGGCGAGGGGTTGTTTGATTTCCAAGACAAGAGAGAGGATGTTTAAAGGTTAGTGCCCGAGGCGAAAGAAGAAACTTTATCGGAGAAACGTTGAAGATCAGAGGGAATCTTTCGCAGCATCCGATGCATCCTTTTTGTCTCCGTTGATATGACCGAAGAGAAGGGAGCGGCGAGTACAAACGCAGTATCGAAGGCAAAGGAAGAATTAATTACATTCGTTTGACTTAAATCTCGTCGAAGTTAACGGCGAAAACAAACGTTCTGTATCTGAGTGGAATTGTAAATTCTTACGATTCCCTTGACTTGAGTTGGGAGGCGTAGAACAGAAGGCTTAATTTCTTCGGCGTAGAAATGCTGTTTGTGTGAGCGATCCAATGATTTTGTAGGCATAGCTTTGTATTGGGATAAAGATACACGACTTTCTGACATCAAAGGAACAATAACTTATGGAACGGATTTAACTCAACTTTTCATTAAAACTGGCTGCGCTTTTGTATATAAATACAGCTTCCGATCATGGGTGTGGATTGCATAATACGATAATAAATAATAGAAAGATATACTAAATTATTAAAGAAATGTAGCTTGAGCTTTCGGAAGCAAGTTTTATCATGATTTAAAAATGAGTCTCCTGAATACAACAAAATATATATATTTTAAGTATTTCTGAAATTTGCATAAATTAAATCTATGAGTGGAACATAAAACCACGTTTATCTTCTTATGATAATATATTTAAGATAAATATAGATATATGAGTTATGAGGAATAGATATATGAGGTTATGAGAAATTCACGAATTAGTTTAATAACATAGAAAACAACTGCTCGAGAAGAAAGGGAATAAATTATCATCGTGATTCTGAAATGAAATAAAGGAATATTGGCTTACTATACCGTTGAAATTGTTCTACATTATGAAGAGGAATAAATCACGAAAGAATATCATTCCATGTACAGAAAAAACATATAAATTTTGCTTCATAAATTGTAGGGAAATAATTATATAATATTAAATACCATTCTCTTCTCAAAAGGTGGAAAATATTACTATTAGTTATTTCAGCGCGTAAAAGCTAAATGAACTGTAAATTTAATTAGATAAAAAAACATTTATGACTTGTGACTAAAGAGATCGCTATATAGTAAAATATCCGTTCTGATGTTTGATTATCGAACTGTGCAATAGGATGATTTTATTGCCCCAAATATGATACCACAAACGAAAAATGTAATTGTTTGCTATAGAATCCCATTGAATTACGATCTCAAGATGCTCTGTGTATTTACGAGTTCGTCTTCTCCATTTTTTTATCTCGGAAGTAATAAAGACCGAGGAGCACAGAATGCAGCTTTGACTTCATGCCCCGCCGCAATAAGGTAAGCAATTAGGAAGTCTATCTTTTTATGTAGCTTAGCAGAGATAAGTGGAAAATTCGCTCATAATTGATGAAAAGTTAAATAAATTTATTATGAAGTAAATTAAGATGCACTCATTAAGAAGAATGAGTAAAGACTGCCTTAATAAGAGTAGGATATCATTTATAAAGGGATTTGAACACTTGGTGCCCAGATAATTAAAAATATCAAGTTTTATTATCTTTTTAGAGGTAATAGCTCCATATCCATTGCATGCAAATACCGGAGCTTACTATTTCTTAATTCTTACATTATAAATTTAATTCTTAAAACTTTAATGTCTTAAACTTCTATTGAGATTTGGATAAACATGATTAAGCGTCTACATTGATTTAATGATAGTATTTATTCTTCTAAAATTGATTCGTTTACATCATCATCATTGACTTGAAATGCTGACTTTTCTCTAACCGTTTAAAGCCATAGGTAAGTACGTAACAGAGCTAATTTATCAATTAGAAAGGCAGATTAAACTCCATTATATATATTCAATTATGAAATGGAATACAAACGATAACACGGATGAGAGACGAAATTAGTGAGTTTTGCCTGAGGTAACGTTGAACTCTCTGTTAATATTTATTAGATAATGATGCAACTATTCAGTTTAACCTTATTGTATAACATTTTGATAATAGTCTTACTTTTGATACGTAATCATACTGTACATACATGTGATCAATACTTGATTGACGAACTATTGGCTTTCTATAATAACTCACGGCATTATTTCGAGATAAATGAGACTTTCGATCCGAGCAAATTCAAACCTTTCCCGAAGCTTTTTAGAAGGCTGAAATCGAAAAACATATTTCATGCGCTATTACGTACTCATCTCCATCCATAAGTAGCTTCCCTTATCGAAGAAAAAGCGATCCCAGACGAACGAAAGGCTTAAGAGAGCTTTGTAGAACGTGTATCCCTTCAATGGCATCGGTTTGGGAAGGAAATTCGGCCTTTCTAATTGCCTAAGTTTATTCAGAGATAGCGCCACTTTCCTCGAAATTAGAACAGTGATCGGTCTGGTTTGGCTGGGGCGTTTCCAATGCAACGAGTTTCGATAGAGAAGTTACGAGAGAAAAAGGAAATCGCTTTTGAAAAGACTTTCCTTCACGTCAAAGATTCGTTTAAGGAGATGTGAACGGTGAAAGCATCCTAAATTCTATCAAACGGAAGGCTGTTTACTTTTTCCGGAGGGAGGAAATAATTCTCTTCCTTTCACTGCAGAATGTAAGAGAATCAGGGCTGATGGACGGGAAAGAGAAGGTATTAAGGAATTATAAATGACAGTGTGAAGATGGAAAACTTGAGAGTATGCCCTTCGTTTGAAAAACAGATAACTTATTTTGTATTATGTAATAAAGTGATTCTGTTGTATAAATAAATGATGAAATTTAAAGGGATCATATAAGAACATTTTTCTCTTTTATGAAGTCAAATGTCATCATCTTAAATGTTCGAAAATACGTGTAATTAAATGTATATAATTAAAGAAACGTGTATAAACTTAGAGTACGAGCTCATAGTAAACTTATACAAAATTTTATAAATAATAGTAAACACATAGTAAACTAACTAAGAGTTCGCACTATTTGTATAAAAAGGTTGAACGAATGTGAAAAATACAGACATGGCTGGTACTCGAACTCAGGACCATACTTGCTGGAGCTATTTAAGTCGTGATTATCCAAAAAATAAAAGATTAACTATGTTAACTGTTTCAGAATAAATCTGCATTTATAATGCCAAATTATGGTAAGGAATAATAAACTTCAGTAAGATTCACTACTTATGATACTTGACGACTATAGTTCTTGTGTATCATAAGAATATAATTCAATGAATATGACAAATATACATACACGAGTGTAAATAAATACAGATATATTTTTTATGAAGTTTGTAAGATATTAAATGAAAAACAAGAAAAGAAGCATGTTCCAATGGATATAAATCCACCCAATCACTGACAAATGGCTACAGACGGAAGAATATCTCGATCATATACCTCTATCAGACTCAAAACGTTCGATGGGCTTATGTTGTCCTCCACAAACGAGTGGGCAAAAATCGACGGCAAGAAGTTAATGAAGGCTTAGACTCTCTGGATCAGAGTAGAAGAGTGATGGATTTACGACAAAATAAAAACAAGATGAGGGAGCAGATTCCAATAGATGACGCAATAAAGAATCGCTATGGAAAATTGCTCGTTTTATAAAGGAAAATTCAGTCCTAAGGAGACTAGGCACTTTGTTAGAAGCTATCAATCATACGAAGGTGGTTGCTTTGGTGATGAAAGGGTGGTGCATATAGAAAGGTTCATGTTACGATGGCAACGATAAACATGCAACGATATAGGCGCACCGCATATGAGGAACCCTTAAGGTGTTCAGTCGTTCAAAATATACTCAGTCAAGGTGCATTTCTTTCCATCACTCAAGGAAGTAAAGCGATTACTTATTATTGTAAGGAAAGAACTATGGCTGAATAAAAGGTTCATTTTATATTTCATTCATTTTATAAAATTCTAAGAATGTTATTAATATCATTGTAGGCAATGCATCGTGTAAATAAATTACTTAGAAACATGATGCATGAATAAATAGTATACTAAACTATCAAACCATGAATTTTAAAAAATACAAAAAAATTTTACTTCAAAAAAATTACTGCAATCATCGTAATAAAGGTCAAGAGTTATAAACAAATAATTAAATATACAGCGATATATATAGATTATCCAACGCTATAAGATTGTATTTCATGGACCCTTACATAAAATCCAGAGAATTATTTTACATTCCATTAAATTTTGATATTATAATCATCATATCATACGTATGACTTTCATGCACATTTATTGTAATGTATATAAGATATATTAATTTTACAAAAATATAAAAAATGATGATAAAAATAAAGATAAAAAGATGTTTGACGGATCTCAATCATACTTCAGAATCATTTTCGCGTAATCATTTAATTTTCGAACGCGTTGTCATGGAAAAAACAAATACTACCTTCCTCATTAAATAGACACATTTAAAAGGAAAGGTACACAACAAGCAAATTAGATATACACGAAGAAGCCTAAAAATTCGGCCCAATATTCCTTTTCCGATCTTGAACTTCAACGGGGTCTAGAGAAGAAGTCGAAGTAAACAAAAATTCGGAAGGAGCAAGATTTCGAGAAATAAATTAATTCTGTTTGTCTCTGACGCCTAGTCAGATCCAGCATCCGAAAAGAGAGAGAGAGAGCAGAAATAAAAAAGAAATATTGAGGACAAAACAGAAAATAAGGCGAAAAACATCAAAGAGCGCAAACAAGCGAACTTTCCCAGACAACGCGAGGATATCTTCGCAAACGGCCCGAATTATTTTTCCCGGACAAATATTTCATTAACTCTTTCGGAAAGATGAGACTGCCGGAACAACACGATCGACTAGGAATAAAAAGAGCAAATAGAGAAGAAAATAAAAATCCCTTTATTTCGCGAAGAGGCAAAACGCGCTTTCGAATTAATAGAAACCCATCGAAAAGAGAGGCGGGTGGAATCATATTATTTCGTCCTCAGTAACCCGAAAATAATCAGGGAAAGGGGAGGTTAGTTGAGGGACGTGTCTTTTTTGAGGGAGAGAGAAGGAAGGGCCAAAGGAAAAATCCGGAAAGACTCCTCAGAGTCCGAAACGAGATGAAAGGCGATTAGGAAAATCCCGGAGAAGCGGGAATCGATGTCCCGCAGAAGGGAAATGGGCTGAAGTAGTGAATTCGAGATAAAATGCGACGGAAAATGCGAAATGGAGGGATGTGTAAGGTTTTTGGGAGCGCTGTATCGGAGGAACAGTGGAAGGGACTCCTTCAAGAAGATATGTTGGAACGAATCGATTGCTTTTGACCCGTTTCCTCCCTCTACCCTCCCTCTACGCCTTCCCCCTCTCTTATAGTCCGCAGCAGCGCTTTCATGGGGCCCGAGGACCGACCCTCGGTGGTAGTCTAGTTTCAGCGAATGTTAACGATGAACATCTTGGATCCGACGGATAATGAAGTGGGTTTCTCACGATGTATTTCAACCCTTTATGAGTATGTATTAATGCCATTCCCTTAATATCTTATACTAAGCCTAATATGAAATTTCAGTACGTTATTCCTCTAATAAGGTCGATAATATCATTATTCAGTGGGGTTAATTAATGACGAATTTTGGCCTTAACTGGAATTGATGCTCATTTTAATCAATAATAGCCAAATTATGTAATCATTACTGATACGACTAGCTAAATATATTTTGGTATAATAAATGTCGGAATTCTAAAGCTATTATCAAGATAATTCTGGTATGAACTTAGGAGTGACACTGTTCTAACATTTAAAAAGTAACTATCTACGCCCAACCTTAGTTCAACACTACATATCCTTATTTGTAAATATTGAAAATTAATTGGTGTGAACGTAATTGCTGTTGTTTGAAATACTACGGTTTTATCGTCTGCAACAAGAATATATAAAATAAGCTTTGCGCGGAAATAGAGTAAAAATAAACTTTATAACCATCTCAAATAAATAGTGAAACGAGGATATTTTCAAAAAGGTAAAAATCTCTTTAAAATTGAACTTAACAGAAAAAATAGCAAATTATATCTTACCATATATTACTTGAATCATATTGATAAATTAACTCAACGATTTCATCTAGTAATCGCATATGCTGAGAAGAACAATACCTATGCTTAATCTAATGTGTTTTAAATCCAGTGTGCAATTTGTAAACGTAAACACACTGTTGTTTATTGAGATGGATACTAATTGATCAAGTATATAGACAAGCATTTACGCTCTATTTATCTACGTACCATACCTTGTTATTTATACGCGGCTTTCCAGTGTTTATCGAGTACACTTTAATTTAAGTGAAAAAGAAAAATATATTTTTTTAAGATTAATGTGGGTTGACCTTACAATAAAAAAATAAAGAGAAAATCATGAAGGAAATAAAATGAATATAGAAAAATGAAATTAGAAAATTTTCCTCACTCATTTATTCCTTGAGAAATAATTTGTTTCGAAATCTTGAAATTTTATTAACTCATTTAACCAGCCCTCATAAGAGAATCTTGTATCTAAGATCATGGTACGGAATTTGAGTGTTTCCACACTGTTATTTAATGTATTTCCAATTTCAGAAACACCATATCAGAAATCTCTAAGCCGATCATTAATAAACATCTCATTTGCATTTCGATATTACATACTCGTTTTATTAGGTTGTGCTCGAACAAATATTACGGAATAATTTTCTTCTGTGGTTCTTAACATTACGACTAAAAGCTCTTCGCTGACCCCTAACATAACTCATCAAATATATAAACTACAATACATATATATATCCATAAGCCTTTCTTCTGAATGACGTGAAAATATTGTCATAAAAATTTCAAATAATTTATTACTCGTAATAAATGATTTCAATATAATACTCTACTTATATATCATTATATCAAGTAATTTCTACGTTCATTATTTCAAGTTTCATTTTAGTTTCACATGATAATTTTCAAGTAAATTGTAAAAAATAAGGATATTCTTTCTCCCTAACAGAACATCTCAAAAGATACTCAAATTATTCCTTTTCGATTTCCTAAAATAAGATCCGATATTACATGCAGAAAGAAGATTGGATATCACTTTCATTTTCGTTCACTCGAAAACCTGTTACTACGAAAATGGACGTATTCGGATTGTCGAGAAACTTTCAGAACTAATCTCACTCGAGAAAAGAACGAGTAGACGACGCTAAATAAACCTGAAGTTTTTATATTTGTCAGAGGGAACTCTAGAGAAGGTTTCCAACGGAAAGTGAGTAGAGAAGAGAAATATTTTGCCATCCTTTCTCACAAATTGACAATCTCTTTGTTAACTGACAGATTACTTTGATCCCCAGCCATAAAACTTTCTAATAAAAGTAATAAATATACCTCGTATTCGTATAAAAAATAAAAATAATTCGTAAATTCATTATTAAGCAATTTATTTTCAATGTTCAGTGAATAATAATAATTCAATGAATTTTCAACTTTCTGCTTTTCTTTCCAAAATGTATCGCTTGAACTTATAGTTAATCTAATTTTTTAGAAGAATTCGGTATGAGTACTTTGTTCAAATTGTCTCTTTTCGTCATAGGAATTTCGTTATTTAATCTGGAGCCTCTTTTAGAGTACTTATAACTACATTTACTTCGGTTATCCAGGAGTTCTTTTCTCATTGCCATATTTACTTATATAAGCTTAGTAGAACGAGACCCTAACGTATCTGTTGCCTTATATACGAAAGTCTCGTATTAATAGTTTATAAGAAAAGCTGACATATACACTAATTATTAACAATCGGTATTATGCGTTAAATACTTAATAACTATATTATATGTAAATTCTTTTGCTCCTTTAAGCTCAATGAATATGTAATACATAAGATGATGTAGGTGCACTTAAATACACGCGATAACATAAAGACATGGTTGATGATTTTAGACACGGAAGAATTCTAAATAATTTTAATCTAGATCATTAAATAACGTATTTATCATATATAAACAAACATTATCCTCAAATCTCCATCATTTAATCTCATCGATTACATAAGTATTTCATACGAAGTAAAATTCTTTATATTAATCCGCTACATAATTATTTGCGGCTTAACGGAGCCTCACAATTACTCCCCGAAAATCTAAATAATTGACGAAATCACGATATATTTAACATTAAATAATTAATACTTATCATATAATTTAGCCAAAATATTTTATGAACCTTCATAGCGATAAAGCAATGTTTACAATAATTGCAACAGCAGTCGTGAAAATACTGAATAGCTTTCATTTCTATAGCTCTCAGCCTTATTTTGTATCAAGGTCAAACATAGTTGATTCAGTGGAATGGGAAAGGACGATTTTATTTAGTACAAGATAGTAAGCAGCGAATTCGATACTGAGTACTAGAAAACTCCATATACAGCTCTTCCAACTAATATTCCATTTCCTCTGCTTCTATTGCAGAACCCTTGAAATCTTCCTATTTCACAAGCCCATAGTAGTCACGATGCGCCTCCCAATGGGTATCGCAGCTAGCGGAAAACCAAGCACTCTATTTTATCTCTCGCGCTGGGAAAGCCATTGATTTTCCTTATATAAAGGGGAATGCCAATTAGTCTTATAAATGCTAAGGCACTCCAACCGAATTGAATTTTACCAACTGATTCCTGAAATAGAGAGAGGGGCATTGAGAATCACTGGGAAATCCCCAGATGGGGAAAACGTTCATGATATTTGGAAAGTAAATTGATTCAAACCGTGCTCGGTTGTAATGTCCATTCTATCACGGATTGGTGTGTGAGATTACGAAACGAGACAAAAATAAAAACGACGAATCTTTTTCGCGCGGAGAATTTCGGAATTTTAATTAACAAATAATCTAAAACAAATATTTCGTTTAAGCCTCCTCTCGCTGTAATATAATCTCGTATAAAATGAATAAAGGAAATATTTCGTATTCTAAAATTTCACGCAAAAATAGAATCATTCCTATTTGAATCTTTAAATCCATTGTTGATTATTTACATATGTATATTTATTATTGTTATTTATACTTCGATTATTCAACGAGAGGAAATAAAAATTATTTCTTCGAACTGTAATATTATCTCGTTAAGTGAAGTTAATAGATTATCACGCTTTCAAAATTTGCTAGCAAATGTAGTACTATTTATATTAGTATTTCTAATCTATTTTCCGATTCTACAATAGAAAGGAAATGTATTTTCTTTTCAGGCCAACATCTGTTATACGATAGAAACACTCTACCCCTTCCCTTCGTCCAATCGCCCTATTTCTAACGCAAACAATAATTCTAAGCATCCGCGACCATCTTTCTACACCAGTGTGAATTAATGTTGCTAAGGACAACGGTAAATTTAGCCAACGCAACCACGGGTACAATCAGCTATCGCAATTGCGCCGAACACAGTGAAAAGCTTTAGGAATGAATCCCGTAATTTCCTTGGTCCAATCTCGCACAATGCATTCCGATGAATCGAACGTTAATGGTTATTTATCTATCCTCATAATTCCCGAATTTCCGCAGAAAATAAACGGAGCGGTTGGCGGAACAGTATATATAGCAGTAGGATTTTGCGCTAGGATTTCCGGATTAATAATCTTGGCCGCTTTTCAACCCAAGACTGCCTCAACTTCTGTACATTGGGAGAGAGTATTACGTAGCGCAAGGGCGTTTAATCCCCATCGTGATACGAGTTGAATTGAGAAGGAACAGGCAGATCATAGGATGGGATTAAGGCTGATTCCGTACTCCTTGGGGATGCGTGCGAAAGCGTGGTGTGTTCCTGTGTCGCTTTAGATATCCCCGACCGGTCTTATTATAAAGATTGAATGACTGAAGGATATCCCGACAAATGACTCGTCCGGGGAGGGAAAGGGTAAACCGCTGGGAAGGAGCTATTGCTTGCAAGGAGATTTACAAATATTAAGGCCAAGGCGTTGCCTTGAGAAGAAGTGGTTGCGGGATGAATGACAAAGTGACAAGAGTATTATGCTTATCACAAGCCGCTATTAATTAAGAAACATGCCACGGTGCACTAAAGATAAAAGGCTGTGAATACGAAGAGAAGCCAAGGGGATAAATACCGAATAAGAATTTTTTTTTAATCACTATTACCTTTAATATATTAAACCATTTTCTTTATGTTGATGACCACGTTTTATTGCATTTGTAAGAATCATAAAAAATATATAATTTATCAAGAAGTCTAAATGAAAACGAAACAACGAAATTTATACTATACATTGATCCATAGTGTATTTTACCTTTTTGTTAGAGTAAACAGAACAGAATATTTATATTTAAGTAATGTATTGCTTCTTTATATACATCATAGTTACGTATGGTATTGAGATGACTACAAAATGAAATCTTTCAAGACCTCCCGAGCCAAACAATACTTATCAAAGGGTGTCCATATTAACAAAAAGTTTTGCGTTCTTAAGAATAATAGTAATCAGAAATTTCATTAATATGAGATCACTTATCAAAAGGACGACCTATTATACTAAATTTTTCCGAGCAAGATTGATAACAGAAACGCCTATAGAAAAATTAACCTTTACGATGCAATATTATCTATAATTATATTGTTCACTATATAATGTAAATATTTAATACTCATCAGATCAAAATAAAAAATAATTGGAGAGCTGCCCAATTATGCAATGAAAGATTAAGAAAAATGAAAGAATATTGATAATCTATATCAACATTGTTTGATTAGACAAATCACATGTATATGGATTTTCGTATCAATTTACGTAATATTTAAAACAATTAACATTTAATATAGGCTTGAATGATTGGGAATTAGTTACGAATGAAGACGACCAAGTCCCAAAATTACGCATTGTAATATTCCATTTTCCATTCCCATCATTCCATTTCCGTCTGGTCCAGATTTTTAAAAAGGCCCCTCACGAACAAAAATCAGTACAATTATCCTCCGAGATTCCAAGCGCACGATTGAAAAAGCATGATAAAACTGAATGCGAAGGAAAATCTCATTCCCGCACTCATCCAATCTTACTACCTCCATACGATCCAAATTCTCTATCCACACATTGAAGAACCCAAACGAACGAACCTTCTTTTCGGCAACACCTGCTTTATAACTTCATTTTCGCTAATAACACGAAAATTTCACTGCGAGGAAGTCGTCCTGGGCCGCAGAGAATTCGAACTCGGGCCTTTATAAAAGAACTTCTTTCAGTTCACCATAACGTGGTCCAAATTTCGACCGTTAACCCGTTTTCGGCGAGAATGACCTCAGTGTAATGATCGCGCTGTCCGACTGTTGAATCGAAATCTCGGATATCTTCCCTCTCTCTAACGACTACAACGACAGCCATTTGGAAAAATACGGCCATAACGGGAGACCGGTCGGAGAGTTGAATGGAAAGAAAAACTCGCGTTTCAAGGGACTATATATAAAAGGGTAAGAGAGAAGAGGAAAAATATGAAACTTTGCGCAATCAGAGTTTAACATTTTAAGGGTTTTATCCCTAAACCGAATTGAAATACATTACGATCCGGAGTAGTTGAAAATCTTGCGAATCTCGTCCCAATTTTTTTTTCGAGAAATAGAATATCAATGATTACTGCGGACTTTGCGGTAGGACTCAAGAACTGAGGAGAGGAAGCTTTGCATAAAGATCATAATCATACTCTTTGACTCACATCTTTCCCATCTACTAATCTATACACGTTTTATACGGTAAAGTGCAATGATGTGAAGTATCGTATATGTAATAGGAAGTTTTTTGTGTAGTTATTATTTAAATTCTCTTCGCAGGAAGCATAAATTTTGTAAATTAATACGAACAAGGATTGTATATTACATATAGCAAATAAAAAACACTAAATAACACGAAAAAATGTAAAAAATAAATACACGAAAGTTTTTTGAATAGAAAGACATCCCTTTCTTATATTAAAACCTTATACCTTGAAACAAAAAGTGCAATATTTCAAAGATTTTCGCATATTTTGGTTATCATGGTCTTTTATTTATATAACATAGAAATTTGAAATAAAAACTGTTTTTAATTCAAAATTTAAATATAAATTAATGCACACTAGATTAAAATATTTCAACAAATTTATCTCTTTATACTAAAAATAAATGCAATTTAAAAACTGAAGCACCATTTTTTATAAAAAGATAAATTGATAATTGAAAAACCCCTTCATTTTTATAAGCGTTAAATTGCGTTTGGATAAAATAACTTAAGAATTTAAAAATTGTATACGAGTGATGATTAACCACATTAGCATATGTTTACGAATTTAAAACATTTCAAACGACAAACGAATTTTTAAAAAGGATTTTTTTGATTCGATCATCAATTATTGTCGTACAATATGTTACGTAAAAATTGGAATGTTCCCTTTCCTCGTACAATAAATAAAGTTAAAAACCGGGATAATGGAATGCATAAAAGTATTTTTAAAACCCTAATTGTTTTATTTACACGGTCGAATACTCATAGAATCCATAAAGTCATGAACAAAGTCAATCATAGTGACCGATTTTTTTATAAACGCAGACAAAAAAAGTTAAAAAAAGGACATTAAAAAATTTAAAATCCATTACTTTGGAATTCAAATGCGCTAATAAAATATGTATAGGTAATTAAACAATTTGAATACATTGGCAGCATTCCCTCGATATTGTGAAAGCTGATTTTTCAAATTTGAGTAAATGTTTTGTTGGGATAAATATTTAGATTTGGCAAGTTTGAACGATAAAGCTCGCGATGCATTAAAACAAATCCATTAATGTAATTAATTCGAATTCTCTATTCTTTCTCGGGTCGCTGAAACTCCGCTATTTGAGCTCTTCAAACTTCTCTCTCTCTCGAGCTTTTTCAATCTCCGGTGCTTTTTCGATCCTTAATTAAATCTTATGACTCAAATAACCTTTTTCTTCACGTACTTTATAATTCATCTCAATAACACAATTGAACACTGTCTATATTGAAACGTACGGAGGATATAAAACCATATGAAATAACGACCCGAATTGAATTTTGAATTATAAATTGCAGATTTAAGTTTCAGATATAAATTTTTTTACTAGCTAATAAAATATAGGATATACGAAAAGAAAAGGAAGATAAACTGATATGAAAACCACTTACTCCAACATTTCCACATATTTTTATACTTTTCCGGTCGCTAAACAACATTTATACTATATATAACATCAATAATATTTAACGTAAATATTCCTTAAATTATTTTCACCATAATTAATTTTTACTGAGATGCTAAATACTCAGAACGAACTTATAATATTTAATTCAAAGATAAACACATAAATAAATAGTATTTGATGAATTAGTATGGGCATCAGTAATTGAAGAAATTTCTCACATAGAGATATAGAATTATCCTTTAAATAATTCTGAATTCTGTTGTGGTTTATAACGGTCGTTTTCTATAAAGAGTGATTTTAATCTGATCTCATTTTTATTGGCAGATTATTTTCAGAAATATAGGGATTTTTAATTAAAATTTAACTTATGTAGGGGTTTAAAATAAATTGAAATTTTTTCTGAACATTATCATGACGAATAGGCACTTAAAAAGTTAATACAAGATATAATTAATCACTCTTATAGTTAATAACATAGATCAATTCAATCGAATACAAACTAGAAAAACCGAACTGAAATACGTTTTATATATTTATATCGCTAACATGATATCACTTCAATCGACTTACAGAGCTTTCAATTTTACAACCGCTATTTTATTTTTCGAACCCCGCAGTCCTCGATACAGGCCGATTCAATAATAAATGTCTCGCAACCGGACGATGTTTGGCAAACCGCACCTCTCAGAATTCTTCGTCTCGGAATCGCATGCATTTTGGAAGAGCTTCCATGGCAACACGCACAGATGCCCTAAAGACGGTCGAAAAACGTTCCGATGCATTCCCCTGGACTACATTCACGTCTTCTCCTATCCGATCCTCGCTCTGTATGAAACGCCACTTGGAACGGGGCCAGGAATTCCTGTTTGCTAGAGTATCGGGTTCGAATCCCGATGCCCTTGTTTCTGGATTCCCAGAGTTGATGGGATGGGAGGGCCTAAGACACTCGCATCTTCCCTTACCAGTTTCCGGGCAGAAAACCTTTCCCCTTAAGAGCTGTAAGAATCCCATTTCCCGGACCACGCACGGACAAAAAATCGACAGAAAAGAGGTTAAAAAAAAAGAAGCGGTCATCGGCTGAATCAGCTGCTCCTGGAGAATAGAATTGAAAGGTTTCTGCGATAAGAGGCAAATGGGATGGAATTGCGTTTGGGATTTTAATCAGTGGAGAAAAACTGTCTGAATATACGAGTGATAATATTAAGGGTCGAAGTAAAACTGCGCTATTTCCTCACCGAATGCTATCGGTTTATTTATTTCGAGGAAGAAACTCACAAGAAACTTGTACATAAACGACGCAAAACAATTTTTCTCGTTTGGTTGAGGCCGCAATGCGAAAATTCAATTCTAGATTCGGTATGAAACTCTTTAATCGTTCTCAAAACCTTAAGACGTATGTACTTTAAGAAAATTTTCAGGATATTAGATAAATGCAATAAAAATTATCATTAATACGAAATTTAGATTTTTAATAAACAGTCTCTAACTGATCCCAAAAAAATTATGAACAGCATTAAACTCTACTGTGGATGACTAAAACATTTATTAATGTGGCGGTTCGATTTTTACGTCCAAACTATCCAAGAGATGAATTGATTAACGTATATACATGCTAAAAAAACAGACTCTCCAATTAAATTCAAATGCCGTATTCGAGAGAAAAAGCACAGTTGAACAATAACAACTGTGACACAATAACGAAGATCAAACACAATTTTTAGCCTAAAAAATTTGTACCCATCAGCTCATGCAGATTATTTCGGTTGCCAGTGAAAAAAACCTTTCGACTGTTATTTTTTCAGGATCATAATGGAATTAAACTTTTTGTCAAAGGATGATAAAGCTAAAACTGTTTTTGATAAAATTTTATACCTAGTGCGTTTGTGAAAAAATATAATACGATTATACCTCTTTGAATTTTTACCATCGATTTCTATATTTACACTATTCTATATTTTCCTAAAGCGATAAAACGTAAAAATGTTAACGACATTCACCTACTCACGGTTGCCTAATTCCTCATTGCCTGTATTTAGTCCGTTGAAATAACAGGTAACAGGAATTAATGGAAATTGTCAGTAAATGACCAATGTTTAGGTATTGATGGTAACAATTGATTATCTAAACTTAACCATGGAAACATATTGTGATCGATAATACAACGAGGTTTCAGTTGATAGTGGAAATAAGGATATTATTTACAATATGAAGAAGAAGTGTTACTGAATAAATACTCCATAACATGCAAGAGGATCGTAGTAATTCAAATACGTAAAAGAAGGGACTATAAATTGGAAACAAAATTTAAATTTTCGATGCACTCATTTTCCAAAAAATCAATTTTCGAATTTTTAAAACGTATAGATCGATGGAGATAGTGAGTATAATTCAAGAAAGTATTTATTCGCGTAATTAGTACGGCTTACAAGATTTATCCTCCCCAATTCCAATGATTTTGTATTTCCAACAATTTATTCCACACCGAGAGCATATTTTATCTCGTTCCGAATTCTGTTTATTCTGAATGATGATAAATATATGTAAATGAGAAGGCCCATTAAGTATGAGGAAGTGTATAAAACTAGCCGTTTCGCAAATGTTGGTCGACAGTGTAAATAGCCCTGAATTAATGAATATGCTCCAAACCTATTATATCAATAACGGAGGAAAACACTCAGAAGACCAATTTGAATATTTACTAAAAAGATTAATATAAATGAGGGATACAATAATCCAAAAATTAATATGAAACATTTTTTTTAAATAATAAATAGAAAATATACATACTATTGACCCTGTATAGTCTGAAAACATACCAAATTACATTTCCAAGTTCATAAAAACTGTATAAGATATGACTTAACGTTGAACTGAGTGAAGAAAGAAATAAAGAATAACTTCTCTTATTTTCAATTTTGCGGCCTTTTTTAAATAAGCTCTTGATTTTTTGTGTCAATCTTTGTAAGGTTGAGACAAGAAGCAAGTTCTTATTTAATTCTATCGAAATGAAGCAATCTATTTGAATACTTTTATCGTTGTCATCATTTGGCGTCACAAAAGTTACGACAGCTTTCAAAACAGGAAACTGATATAGCAAAATAAACAGGCTAATTGTTACCCTTAACAAAGAGAAAATTTAAACGTTCAAAATAAAGCCAATACCAAGATCCTATTTCAAAATACAACATTTGTCGTATATCAAAATAGATTCGTATATAGTTAAGCTAATATTAACCCTTCGAGACCAAAATGTAGGAACTAATACTCTTGCAGTCCACTACATCAAAATCTATTGTGGATCTTTTATAGGAATTGCATTCGATTAAACAAAAACCCGACGGTATTTATCGAAGAATCGCCCTTTATTCCGAAACAGCCCCTATTCCACAACTAAGACGTCGAGAGTGAGATTCGGCTGAGAAAACCGAGCGAAAAAAAGCACATAAAAATGCTCGTGCGATGGAGGAAGCCAGCGTTTTTATGACTGTCAGGGACTACCCTTCGAAAACGTGAGCCTGTCACCTGCTGAATAACGCAAGTTCGCGTAAAACCCCAGGTTATCGCCTGTCATTTTTTTCTCCGGGACTTTTCCGTCATGTTTCCTCTTTCGTGGACGGGAATAGCGATTCATAGCGAACGCTTTTGCGGGGAATACGGATGCAGGTCGAGATTATAACTCAAAAATTTTCTAGGGGCGCAAGGAATGTTTCTGGCGCATAAAGTTCGAGGAACCTCTCTATCCGAAACGTACGCAGACATTAATACTGGCCTGAATTCAGGGGCCGTTCATATAAACCCTTAGAAAGAAGCGATCTTTGCGAACTGACCCGATCCTAGATTAATTCCGACAAATGTGCGAAGGATGCAAATTTTAGCCGCATATCACGGTGATGCATCAAATCTCTGCGAGAGTTACGGTCTTACTAGTTTGGATCTGTTCTACGAACGTGCTGGATGGGTTTCAATTGGCGAGCCGTTACTCAAAAGTTTTTGAGGGATGATCTTTAATTGGCGTACAGAATGGAGAAGTGTGTGGGGGTAACCAGCGAAGATTCGACTCTTGGTCAGTCGAAAACTAATAAATTCGATGAGATTACAGCCGAATCAAAATGCTAAAACTAATTTTAATTAAATTTTAAGTTCTAAACTTTAACATAACATGCTTCTTTTGTAATGATCGTCATGTTTACATAATACAATTAGGTATTACCAAATATAATTAGGTAACCATAACGGTTGTCGCAAAAGAAACTTATATATCTTACAAGCTAAGAAAATAAATAGAAAAGCTATTAGAAAATGAACACAATTCTCACAGATACCTCGGCATTCCTATCACAAATATATCTGGAAATACTGTACCCTGGAATCCCAGTAAATAAAATCCTGGAAATAATCTCTGCTAATTAACTCACTAATAAGTAGAACTTTTATTACCCTTCACCCGCCTTTTCGGTTCGCTTAACTGATGACGGCACTAACCAAAACAGTCGTGCTTAACTAAAAGAGTCAAGATGGAAAATAAGGAATGAATTCTTACTATGATTCTGGAATAATACCGTTATATTCATACTTATGAAAGGTAAAAAAGACCTAAAATAGAGGAGCAGCCATTTAACATCCTTTCAACTCTGTTCCTCCAAAAGGTCATTCGGTAACAAATCAAACATTTATAGCATTTCCTTACAACGCCCATTCATCACAGTCATTATGTAAAAACATTCCATACCAGCCTTTAACGTAAATGAAGCTCATCTAAATGACGAAATTCAATAGTTAAAAGGCGCATTTCCGAATTAGAAAGAATGCTAATGATATCCCGTACCCAAACGTAAAGCTTACGTATTATGAACATGTCACGGCTGATTTTTCAAAAATCGCTCTTTGCATTCGAAATTCATTGATAAAACATATCGTCGGTGATTAATTCGCGGATTTAATTTCCTAATAATTCGACATTTAGGGCTCTGACTTGATCGCTAATTAAAATTAAACGTAAATAAGTAAATTGACGCTCGAATGAGAGTCTCTAATTGAATCCTTGATGGGAGTGGGCGTACGACAATACCTGTGCCGAGATTAAAATTCTAAAATTTTTACGCCGAAAGGTTTTCGATTAACATGTAATTACAGTTTCCATTGGCGATATAAATATATATTTATTTGCGAAATTTTCGTTTTGCCACATCGCCGTTTCTCTTTGACCGAAAATGTTTCGGGTCGCACGAAACCTTTTCGAACTGCAAATCACGGTTTTATATGCTTAACCGCTAATGAAAAAAAACCAAATGGAAATGAAAGAAAAACACTGACGAATGTCCGCCATTTTGAGGGCTCTCGTAGAGGTAACAAGCGATCAATTATTAGAAGCGACCGGAGCACACAGTAGAGTTTTTATATTTCGGAGTTTTCTGCCCGTAATTAATAGTCTCTGATGATAAAACGGCAGAAATGCTATTCGTGCTGGAGTCGCGATCGATGTGCAAAACGATTTCCAATTGAAAGAGAGAACACACACCGATGGCCGTGCATTAACTATCGTATCTCCGCATCATTAATATGTTGCCATGGGTAACGTTAAGAATTTTCCGATATTTAAAAATGTTTTAAAAGTTATCATAAAATTCTGCTGTATATTTATGGATGAAAATGAAATAAATAATGAATTGGTTGAATAATTTTATTCTCAATCTATTCTGGAAATAACACCATCTAATTCTGTTTCCAACTAGAAATTAAAAATTGCTTTGTTCGATGAGTTTCGACCACGCTTTCAATAAATGCAGTACATATGTATATATATTTTTGAGTTCTTTTTGTGGCAATATCCACCTGGATCGCAAATGAAATATATATTCACAGCTCTTCATCCAAGAATCAAAAATTCAAAAGTAATACATAAAATTGCTCCACGTTGTATGAGAAAATCTTTCAATATCGGTAGCACTTTGTTTTATTTTGGACACGGAAATTGGAATTCGATATAGCAGAGTTTGATCCGAGAAGAGGATGACCTAAGAGGAGGGGCCGAAGCTGATATTTCGATGAGGAGATTCGAAAAGAAGGGGTAACTGAAATGAATTGATACTTTTTTAAGGTTTCAAAAAGATCGTATTTAACGGTTTCATAAGTTGAATTATACGCAACTTTTTTATTCTAAGGATCCTACGACATACATACCTTTAATATATATGGAATTATATTTCATAGATATGTATCGTTAATTTTCTGAATGATATTCAAATTATTCTAGGTCGGGAGAATGATGTATCGGGCGAACCAATATCTATCGAATGGTGAATTCATACATCATCCGAGTTTATTCATAGATTAAGCTGCGCATTTATCCTATTTTCTCCTACTCTTCGTTTCTTATCGTCACAGCGATTTTTTGAGAGAACTCAGGAGAGAATGTATATTTTAAAATTCTAGAGGTCGCAGCTACTTTAATCAAACTATGAAATAGAAAATTTAACGCTTTCAAATACTCCGCTCCGTTCTTATTTGATTCTTTAAATTAAGTTCGTATAAATTTGAGGGATTTACTGCTCTATGAATCATACCAGAGGTTCAACAGAGTAAATGGAAATCGGTACCCATGGTATTCCATGTTGATAAGATAAAGAAATATCAGGTTCTACAATTAGTAATCAAGAAATGTAGTATTATTGTTTATTATTTATTGACGAGAAAGAGGTGGAAGTTTGAATTATACTGTCATTTATTTTGCGGAGAAATGTCGCAATTTAAGCAATAATGAACTGGGTATAAAATAATTATTACGTTTTAAATTAAATTTCCCATATGGATTAGTACATCCAAAATGCACTACATCACTTTCGCACATAAACGTTTTTTTGAATCATACCTGGCTCCTATACGAATATCTAAGAATTTATCAAATCATTATGATCACCAAAAACGCCCCTTACACATTAAAATGTCTCACTCAGTCTTTCTTAAAAGTATAAGATAAAAATTTGTCATCAAATTTTAAACAATTAAAGAAAAGAATGAAATAGATATAGAAGTATAGTAAGTATAGTAAGATAGGTCTAAATATTTGTTTCCTCAGCAAGAGCATCATTAACATGCAAAGATACCTTAAATCTATCGGAATACATGAGCTCAATTATTTGAAATTTTATTGCTAAAGTAAATTTATTATTAATGAGGACAGAAAATCGTTGCAACTCCCTTCGTTGATATTGACCAGATAACCAGTAAGTAACCATTATAACTTCTATGTAATCAAAGTGCTAGAAATATAATTGAAATCCTATCATTGATAAAAGAAAATAAACCACATATATATTATTTGTGACAAGAACTTGGCGTAAGTTATACTTCGACTGTGATACGCTTAATCGCAAAATTATTCAACAACTCACGCGTTTTCATTCAATACGATGCCTTCCGCAAAATCCCTCGCCATAAATCCAAATCAACAGAATTGAAACGAACGACACCAAAAAAGAAGTCTCATTGAAAGTATTTTCGCATCTAATGAAACGAACAAAATGTCGACAACTTCGAGCGTAAACAGATCGAGTGATTACACAAAGAATAAAAAGAAGGCGCACAAACCGCCCGACGGCAATTACAGTCACTAGCGCAAAATATATTCGACCGTTCCGTTCCGAATTAAATTTTGGCCTCGCTATGACCATCTCCCGACCGATAGGAATAAAAAGGAAACCTCCCTTTGGCCGCGAACATGACAACCGATGGCGTCACATAAACAGCCAAATCTGGATTGCGATAACGCTTTGAAACAAGGACTTTTTCGGGAATAAAATTTAATCCGATGATTCGAGTGAAAGCGACGCGGAGATACTAAATGTAATTATAATGATGAAAAAAAAGGTGACGATAAAAACGAGAGGGTTTTCCCGCGCTTTCCGCGCCCGCTTCCGGCCTCACTAGCGCCACTTCCGGCGTGAAACGCGCGCTTTCGCCATGGCGCCGCGCAAACTCGCGAAATCGTCTCCCTTCGTGCGCCATTAATTAAACACATCTATCTTACTTTCCTTTTGTGCCACCTCTCGCTGCGCCCCTTTCATCCCGAAAACCAACCTTCAATTGACACACTCCTTAGTTCCATATTTACCCGCAAATGTCGCCTTTTTTCGCCTTTCCCCGCGCTGTACCCAATTAAAACGCCTCGGGTCCAACAAACTCGTCTCTACCGGACTGCTTTGTCGTTAATGGACGCGCTTCTCACCCACGTCTCTCACCCTCCCCCCTGAACTCTCTTCTGCCCTTCCCTTCAGAGAGAGAGAGAGGGCATCTCGGCTTTAATCTGCCACCAACCCTTCCTTCCCACCATATTCGAATCGTTAAAGTCACCAACTCATTCGCGCTCTGCTACATAACCACCGTGTTGGGTCCG
Source organism: Pantala flavescens (assembly GCA_020796165.1). NCBI lineage: Eukaryota > Metazoa > Arthropoda > Insecta > Odonata > Libellulidae > Pantala > Pantala flavescens. The sequence continues at coordinate 18,254,101 of CM036879.1, read as the reverse complement.
AGGGGTGGGGGGGCCTTAACGGGGACCTTTTCAGAGCTCCCCCACACACGCCTCCACGGAAAACGTTTCCTTCTCGTCCTTTTTCTTCGACCTAGTCCCTCCTCCACTCCCGCTGCTGGGTGTGTGTGTACCTCCCTTTCACGCCTACCTGGAGTTCCTCGACGTCCCACTCCCTCTCTCTCTGGGAGCTCCCGGTCGAATCGTTCCTTCCCACGCACGGATAAGCGGGTGGCGTGGCGCCCGGGGATGGTAAATGGGGTGACAATGGGGGGATCGAGTTTGGGAAAGGGATGAGAAAAGTCTGAGCGGAGCGTGAAGTCGTGGTGATTGGATTCGGGGAGTTTATGCGGAAAATTCTCTAAATTCTCTTTGGACCAGATGGACCCGACCGGCGATACAAGGTTCTCTCACATTATTTCTATTCGCACAATCGTTTGCAATTTTTTTCCACTGAACGACTTAATTGGTCGCAGATTTTAATGGTGAGTAATGCTTGGAAAAATCTTGCAAATTAATGGATTTAAAATAGTGGTAAAATTGAGCTCGTATGCAATGACTCCATTGATAAAGATCTCCTAATTTTTTTCTCGGTTTGAATATAACTTATTTTCCAAATATTTATCATTTAGATTCTAATAAAGTACGTCATTAACTGATTAAATCGTAAGCGGAGAGGATAGGCCGAGTGATATTGATCACGAGTTTTAGCTCGTCAACTTTTACACGGCGTGGTCAATAACCAGGTTGTACCAAGTTGAGTCAATCCATTAAAATAATAATAATAAATTTACAAGTAAGTATCCTAAAAAAATTCGCAATTCGTACATTTTTTATTTACAGAAATTTTCTCATTCCGTTAGCATTGCACTGAACTGTTTTCTTGAAGATATTATCGTTTACAGCTTTCTACCTCTCGTTTCTCAAGAATATGGTTTCAAAAAAAGTAACTTATCCGAGGATTCAGAAGCTGTATGAAACTTTTAACAACACGATTCCCCCTGAGGAAGTGAAGAAGAAAGTTTAAATTGGCTCGGAATTAAATAAGTATATCCTAAGGTGTATCAAAAAAAGAATTGGAATCATTTTAGTTACATTATTTTGAAAGAAGAATTACGAAATGTTGACACAAATACTTAATTGAGTCATAAACTAAAAACTTAGGCTTCAATTCATCCCCGAGTACGAATTTATGTCATTAAAAACCTTTCTCTTTTACATGAGTAGGTCTCCATTGAACCTTATCTGATCATTCATAAAATATTGAGAGATATTGGTTTGAATTGGTTTCAATTATGATCAGGAAGAAACAAGATCTTGATAATCGATTGCACTATCCGTGATTAAATACCATTGCAATGCATTGATAAATCGTATAATTTTTTTATAATTTCAATCAAAACTGTTCCTCAATACTTAAGCATCGCGCTGTAACTAGCTGAGACATGGATTTTAGGACTTAAGCTAAACGAACCGATTTAAACGTATTTGAAGAACAACCTCACGCCAAAATCAATATTTTCATTATTCTCCTATCACAAAAACTCCGATAAGACTGTTTATAAATTAACGTTGTCACGGATAGTTTTAGGCTTGGCCATCAAATTATTTATTTAGATTGGAGCCGGGCCTTGGCAACTATTAACTATGAAAATCTAGATAAAAAAGCTATTTTAAACTAACTTTACTGGTTTATACATGCCTGAATCACGCACATTTATAATATAAATAGAAGGGGAAAAATGATGTTGCATGACTAAGTTAACCTTTTGCACGTTAACACAATTCGAATGACCAATTAATAAAGTTTCATTGTAGAAGTGAATGCGAAGTGAAATCGCTTACAATTTGTGTTAGAGTTGCTCAGGGATTTAATCTAGGAAAGAATCAAAAAAATTGTCCATATTTCATATTTTCATTTAGATTAATAAATATTCAGTAAAAATAGATTGAAACGTTATTTTATTTCAATTTAATAAATTCTCTCCTCGACCATTAATACACTTCCATTGAAACATTCATCATCGGATGACATTTTAATTCCGCAGAAATAAGACGATAAAACTTTGTTAACTGTGAACGTATTGAGTCGAGGACGAAACGTAAGATATTTTATGTATAAATGAAATAAAATACTCCAATTTTCATCGTGATAAAAGGTTCAAAACAGTGTTGCTTAAAACATTTTGTTCATCTCATACGTCACACAAGCAATTATCAAAAAAAGACGAGGATACAAATCTGATTTCATCTTTAAACTCGTGGCATCTTTAATTCGGAATGCAGGTCAATATATTCCCCTCCCTTTTTGAGGTAACCAAAGCGACCGAGTCAATCGCCAAGCCATATATCCGATAGTGATAATATGGAATCGCGGGAGATTAACAATTTTCCTTGAGGCTCTGCAAATTGAAAAAATTAATATGCGCCTGAGGTCGTTCGAGAAGTAGTGACCCGTATCACTCAGATCATTGCGTGCGGCAGGCCGTTCTTTTATTTTCCAAAGGGAGCTAGAGGAAGGCTTCGGGAGTAAAGGTGGTTTTTTTTTCATTTCTCTATTACCTCGATTTGGTCAGTGCCTTCTAAGCCCAAGAGATGGATTCACGAGTCGTATGATTCTCCCCTTACCACAGAGCCGGTCTACTGAAAAATAAATCGACCGCGTTCGCAGCTTTTTCACACGGAGCTACTTTTGAAAACAGTACACTTTTTCTGTTACTCGTTTCCGTATCTCTTTTTGGTTATCAGAGTTTCCGAGCTTTAGTGCTGTTGAAACTTTAACCCTTATTAACACCTACGAAATGGATGAGATCAAAAGGGTTTTTTACAACTCCGAGTGAACACTAGCTGGTGATTGACATTATACTTTCATAGTGAGAAATCGTCGATTGAAAATGATTATAGAATCTGTAAATTTGCTTTTAAAATGAAATTATATACGGAAATTTCTCTTGAAATAATTAATATTCCGAAAATTTTATAATTTCATTCAAGTATTCCATTGAATGTTAGAATTTTTCGCAAATTTTGCCTACCATAGTACGATTTTCCTAGCGCGTAACCTTAAAATTCTAATTCATTATTACCATATCCTATATAAAACATTTATGATTCCATAACAAAAATATTGCAATATTGATATAACTGCAAAAAAAATGTTGTGAATAAATTGAAAATGATTTTTTGTATCTTCAATTCGAATACATTTAACTAGCCAAGTTCTTACGATTATTTTTAAAAAAGGATCGAAAATAAATCTTTTCTATAATGAACAATATTTGTTCCAATAAATTTTCCCCTTAAATGTTTTAAATAGCCTTATATGTATCTACCTATAGTATAATAATATGGGATAACTATTTCCACATTTCAGGCGCAAACGAGAGAAATAACATGAGGAGTGTTTGCCAGAACTAGTTGATAGAACGAGAAAACATTTTACCTCCAAAATAAATATTAATGGGATGAAACATACAATAGTAAGCCTATACTTCTATATGTAATTTAAGTAGACCATTTTACAAAAAATACGTTCATTACACATCTATATTTAAAGCATTTAATAAGACTGAGAAAAAACAATACTCTTAAGACATCGTATAAATTATTAGAAGGAAATATAGAAACAATCAATATATCACTAGTACCAAGTAAACATTAGTGTTTGTACAGAAAAAATACATGTATTCGGATTCATTATTAAAACCATGAAAACGAAATGAACAGCAATGAAATTAATGAGCCCTCTATTTCTTATAATTTTAATAGAATGAGGTATAATCACAAAATTATGGCTCTAGCGACATTTTATTGGAAATTATACTCTATATTTTATATAAGGATATCATGAGATTAATCTAATTAAGACGCCAATAGGTAATTTAATATTTTCTCCTTTTCTCAGCTCCGGGAAAATTCAATTTTCGCAAAGTAAGATTGTGATTTAAGCTCCTGGCAATCTGCCAGGGGACCCGTTTAACATCAAATTCTTAAAATTTTAATATAATAGGATATCGACCAGTTTTATCCAGCGATAAGTGATAAATTACCGAATATTGATTCGATATAGCGAGAGTGTGTTTTCATTTTACATGATTAAGCCAATAGTATAGTGTGATCTACGGCCTACGTAAAAATTAAATTCTCCGATGGAGGTGCTTGGATTATACGTATATCCAGACCGATATCGGAAATTTACGGAGACCGATTAACAAAATATTAATAAATGTAAATGTTTTGAAATCGTAGCTCGAAGCATGAATACACCATTTAATTTTCTAATGGCTTAAACTAAAAGCATAACGACTCGAAAAATGTCGAACAAAAATTATATTAATTCCATCGGCTATTCCAAAAATTTTCACATCAAAATCAAAGGAGAAGAATACTTATTTTTATCATCATCTGCACTTCGATACAAAGATTTGCCTCAAAAACCTTCATTTGAAAAGATGAATTTTTCTGTCGTTAGCTAAAGGCTCGTTTACTCCATTCCTAATTATTTAACATTTAAAGGATCGTCTTTCAGAATCACGAATATTATATGAAAAAATTATACATGAAAACTTATTATTTTATTCACGATAGAAACATGTCGAGATAAAAACAATTCAATGCTTATTACAGGAACAAAAAACAAAGTATTTAACGATACATTTCACGCTTGGAAACATCCTCTTATATTTCACACTTACCCTTCCTTCTCCCGCGAAAATTTCGCGCATTTAAAACATCTCGGAGCAAAAAATCGCGCCTGGCACGTCACTTCAGCGGATTCTGGAACATTTTTCAAGACTAAGGAAATAAGATGTCGGAACGAAAACTCGTAACAGTACCAAAGTATCCGGAGAAGGGAATTCTCGTCTACTCTCATCCCCATTTTCGCGCCGTTGTCATAATAATCATCAGGTTTTCGAATGAATAATTTACGCGGGGGTTTGTACTTTTCTCCGGCTTCGTATTACTCAATGTCTCCTGCGACTTGCAGACTGAAAAAAATGACGAACCCTCTTCCACAGACCTTCCAGAAAAACCTCCAGCCCTTCACAGCGTGCCTTTTCTCATCTTGACCCGTCCTTCTCTTCCATCTCGTCTATTGCCTTGCTCTTTCTTTTCGAATCCCTTTTTTTTCTCTCTCTCCCCTTTCTTGTGGCTCCACTCCATCCTCATCCTTCCCCGCGACCTCTGTCAACAACGCAACCGAAATTTTTAATTGTCTCGACATCCGAGGAAATTAAAAGGGCGCTTCGGTCGAAATTTAAAATTCTCGGCGAAAAAGTTCCGAATCTATGCCCAAAGGGCTGGGTGACGGAGATTTCGCGACGCCTTGAAAAATTTGAGTACGAAGCTCGTAATTTTGGCCTAATGTTTCTAATCCTCGTTTCCTAGACGTTGTACTAAAAAACTTCAGAACAAATGACACGATCTTTGTAATGCTTTAACACGTCGTGAAACTTGGAAGACATCTTTCTCATTTCTTGCAGTAATTATGAAAGTATTTCCGCTATGAAATGTTTAATTTCGTGCTATCTGACACTTGAAATGTCTTATCTTATTAATATCATCCGTCTTATATAACGTTCTTGATATACTAAACCTTATGGTCAAAATATATAATGTAAGAAGCTTTTTCAAACGTATGTAACCTGATTATACAGATATGACGTAGTATAATTACGTAAGTATTGTATAAAAACATAACCTGCTAACAGTTTACCAGCGAATGATAGTTGTCAACAATATTTTCAGTAATATATATTTTCTTAATCGAGGATCTTTTTCTATTTACATACGGTTTTCTAAACATTCAAGACTAATTAAATAATAATACGTCTATAAATAAGTGTCAAATTGAGATTGAAAACACTGCAACAATCTAAAGACAAGATTACATAATAAAAGGTAAATGAAATTATGATAAATAGGAAGAAATTAATTTGTAGAATTCAAGAACGTGAATCTAATGAAAAAACATCCAAAACAGGAAAACACCGTTAAAGGGCATTAAAAACCATTTAGGATATGTTATAAACAAATATCCTACCCGAAGTATTACTGAGAAACCTTTTCTCTTACTTGGTCCTCAGATGTGAATAAAAATATTCTTAAGACATCATTTCTATGAATTAACTATTTTTTAGAGAAGCTAAAAGAACGAAGACTAATTTTAGTACAAAAATATCGCAGAAGGTCCCAAAGAGAATAGTACATGAAAAAAGTCTACCTGAGATTCGTAACCAATATCTAATATCTGAAAGATAGCACTTGATTGTTCGTTCAAGATCATAAATGTTTGGATCCGGAGAAATCATAAATATATTCATTCTTAGTTTGTTCAGGTTAATTCTATATACATTACATTAAGTATCTTCAAACCATTTCATAACATTATGGTTTCCACTTACACGCGTGAGTTTTCATTAATAAGCTCATATATCATCCTTGATCGTTGCATAACACACTGAAACAGTGCAGCACATTCATCGTTCTCATAGTATAAATTACTCCATGTCAACACGTAAAATTATGTGTTATCACAAAAAATCCACTCCCAAACAACCAACTGGTACCCAACCACTTCCCGGCCTTGTCCAACATTAAGAATCCCTCTTAACGTGTCCAAATAGCATTTGATTTTAAGGAGGAAATTTTACCCCTTCTTTACCTCGTACGAGTTTGGGCGAAAATAAATGTCAAATACGAGTCTGAAAGAGTTCTTTCACAATTTGGCTGCCATTAACGTTTCAAAGGCACGCTCTCATCTCCTTTCAAAAGAGGAATTCGGTACGTTCTCCCTCAACGAATATTTCCTCGGTAGTCAAATTTTGAAGGACCTCACATCATGACTTTTGGAGCATTCGAATGAGGGGGCATATTCGCTCCGTGGCAACTTGCCACAGTTATGACGCCTATTTTTTTACTCTACTTACTCGAGTGCCAGCACACTTTCCACATCTACATTACTGACCTTACCCATGGCATCATGCACCGAAATGATGTAGCGAAATAGACCATTTCTAAACTTTCGAAATCCATCCAAAGTTCTTCATTCCATTGCCATTTCTAGCTTCCATACAGTGAAGGATATATTCAAGAAAAATCGAAACAATACAAAAAAAATTGATGCAGAAGCGAAAAGACAATGACGTGATAAAAGAAAGGAAAACTAAGACTATGCCAACTAGCTAATGTTTTCCTCTTATTAGAAAATATTAGCCAAATGATGAAGTGTATTCGAAGTTGAGACTATAATAATAACGAAACGTATGTGGTATACATAAATATTTTCTGAGCAGAAATTATTTTTGAGAAAATTATTTGTAGAGGGTGAGTGAAATTTTGGAAACTTATTGTGTTTTACTTAATGTTGTTATTAGAAACAAAGAATTTTCATTGAGTTTTCGTTATTCCTAACACACTATCTTGTCATCTTCCATTGAATATATTAAGATGTAATTTGTGAAAAATTGTGAAAACACGTGCCTAATTTATGGCTGTTTTAAATGTTAGGATTAAGTCACTACAGAGGTAATCGCTGTGAACAAAAATACTTCCGTGACCCAATATCAAGGGGAAAAAACCTACAGAGATATTAGATATTCATACAATAAGAAGTTGTAATACACAAACTAGTCGTAAACATAATAGTACGTACACAGCAAAACGAGAATTCTATTCCTACACCCTATATGAGCTAAATCATTTTACTCAGTTAAAATGATGGTAGCCAGTTTGTCGCACAGAAAATGTTTACACGAAGAATCAACTTCATACTTAAAAGTCTTAAATCTTCCACAATGTTCTTGCGTGTATTGGGAATGGAATGACTCTTAAATAATTCATACCATTCCTTTACGTTCATTCATTATTCTGATACAGAATGGATCCAACAGCTTTGAGATTACCCTCAGAAGCAGTCCAATCAATTAATGTGTAAATCCTTTAAAAATAGAGAGTGATTCTCGGTATAGATGAATTTGAGAGCAAAATTATACGAATAAATTGTTAAAAAACGCTCAATATCACCATGACGACAATAGATATTCCATTGAATACTTTTCTGTTTGAAGCTTTCGAAATTTCGATATGATCTAGTCGTAATATCGAGCGAATGCGATGATCGTAGTGTCAATTAGTTGCTCTCCTGTATGTGCGGATCCTGCTGAATAAATTAATGGCCATGAATATGAAGCGATTCATGGCGATAGATCAGCTAAACATAGCTCCTATACGAACGAGAGATATTGCATGGTAGTGAAACAAAATAAGAAAATAAAAGATTCACTGAAGAGTAATCAAGCAATATATATAGACCGATTTCATAACAATGTCGAGCATAAGTGCATAAATCCCATAGTTTTTGAAGATTGTACGATTTCTATAATTACATTTTATCTAATACTCGTACATCATATCTACCTGGTTAAATCCTTCTAAAATCAAGAACTATATAAATGGGGAAGAATATTCTTACGAATTTTTACCAAAAAGCGCAACATTTTTATTTAAATTTATAGTAGATATCAGCAAACTGAAACAAAAATTTACGAGTATTTATTTATGAGCAGTGCTGAAATAATCGAACTCTCATACGTAAGGAAAGATCAAATTTCATATATGTGTGAACTACTAAAGATTTATTTAGATTTATTAACCCAGCTATCATTGAATCTAATTTCACATAAGCTGTTACTCGATAATTTGATGATACTCTCGCCTTTGAAGGAAAAAATACAGGGAATATATATTTACAATATCGATTGTTATACAAGTGGTAATTTGAAATTATTAAAACATCTTCCTACCTTTCGATGAGGTCAAACTACCGCTGAATCTCCGTTGGCAGCTCCATCTGCGTCGATTTAAAATTGACCTTCGCATGTGTGTGTGTCTGGCCTTCATTGATGTACGTCGCAGTCATGTGTATCGATGAGCCACTGCAGACATTAAAGAGAATTAAATTTATAAACCCGATACAAATGCAGCATCTCTAAAACGTATTCCAATGATACCAAAATAAAGATATCTTTTTGAGAAATAGATTATATTACTTTCGATAGTGATCGATAACATTTTCAATTAATAATATATTTAACAGCATTCGTTAATTAATCATTTCTGGCAATATTGGTGGAACTAATGCGTGATTGGAGGGATTAAAGCATATTTAATGTACACAAATATATTGTGCTTCTATTTCCCTATGGAAGTAGAGTTGATTAAATTAGTAGACGCCTCCATACAGTCCAGTTGAGCAGAAGTTCGGAAGAACTGTTTTGGTTGAAGAAGTTTAAACGATAATGTTACAATATCATATATTTCACCAATTAAACGGCAATGAATCATTCAGGGAATTTTTAAGTTAAGATAAAAAGAAAAACTTTTTCCTTCTCAGATTCAAGAACAAGAAGCATGTTGAGGAACAGTAATAATTCTTCAGTAACTTTAATATGGTAATTTTCTACAGGTAATTTGCATTTCAGAAGATTTGAAATATTTACCATACCTTCCCTTAAAAGGCATGGGGAAAGATAGCAGAATAGGCCGGCGTTAAATATAAAATAACAAAAAAAAGCGAATCGAATTTAAAAAATGATAAGGAACCAACGTCTTCTACTTTCCTATGAAACACTTGTACCAGATAAATACAGAACGGGATGATATAACTCTTAGAATAGAAAGAATTACATGAATAGAGATCCGGAAATATTCTTAATGGAAATCAATAGTGTACTTAGTACTGAATAATTAAAATACATTTATTTACATATTTTAATCATCATTCTAAATCTTTTTGACGCCGTTTTGGGCTGTATTATGTAATAAAATAATTGAAAATTAACCCTCGACGATTTTAATTATATGTAAACACGACATACAAGCAATAGAACTCTCTCTCTCTCTCTCTCCTTACTCACGAATTCTAGGAAATGTGACACAATCCTACTTCAAAGGGTACTAAATAAACAGAATCACGATTTCATACTATTGCAATCCTACGATACGCCCAAACGTAGTTCCGGAAAAAACCCGTACGAAAACTTCGTAGATAATGTAAACCCTATAAAGGCAAGTTCCAATGTTCCAAAAAGTCAGCTCAGTCAGTAAAAGCAAGCACCAGGTAGGAGAAACGTATAGGTTTTGACGTCGGTCCTTTTTGTCTTTTTATGTCAGCTCTTCATTAAAGAGTAACCTTTACGTACTGATTCACCTTTCACCCTTCACCTTGAATTGAAAGGGATCTCCTTTACAGCACTTGGCTGTACTGGAGTTTCTGGATGTCGATTCCGTTTAGTTTGACGAAACACTTTCCTTTAGCAACGAGGGCTTTCATAATGTCACACCCGAGTGTCTGAAAAAACATTCAATTGACTAAAGCCGCCGTCTGGTTGGAAGAAGTCTTTATTTTATATCCACTCCCTTGAAGGTAATGGCAATCGATAACTGAAAATACGAGAAGGATATTAAACGTATCTACTAATACCATTCTATGTAAAGTATACTTTTTACAAATAAAGATATGGAATTTTATCTTTTTGATATATATTTGCTCGTTGTTGAATTCTATTACAGGAAACATTGAACAAGCCTAGTATTTTGAAAATATTTACATAAATTCTCGTGGAGAGTTAGAAAAACAGTTTAACAGTGTACCATCCTATCATTCTTATTAGAAGTTTTCTTATCGTCATTACACTTGTATGTATACAAGAACTTAGTGAAAAGATATCTCCATTCGAGGAAAAAATCTATGATACTTCTCCCGAAATAAGATTCCTGAATGAGATTTATTAAGAAAATATCTTCCGATTCGCTCCAATTTTGTAATTAATTTATATTACGAAAATTTCTTTCGTTTAAGAATGACATGAACCTAATTCTCTGTTATTAAAAAGTCAATAAAAACTCGATAAAGAGCACAACGATGCTTGAAACTCAATTCTATGATTTTTTCTTCGCTAATTTCAAATCGAGAGTAGATACTGATTATCAATCAAAAAACTTTAGAGCAGAGCAAATAAGCTGCTGGTTACACACGAACGGCGTATTTATGAGCTCAGAGACCTGAACCTCTCCAAAAGAGAAGGTTGCACTGTACTCAAATCTCTCAATCATTCTTCACCGGAATAAAAAAACAAAATTGCTTCACCCGCACTATTGCACTTCCATCACAAAACACTCACGATAACGCTTCCCACTCGAGAATTCGCGATTTACACGGCGCAAACTCGGAACTCAAATCGCCAGCAAACACATCGCAATCTGCCTCTCAAAAGACTACAGTACGTCCTATAGTATAGTACACATTCGAACCTCTTGTAGAACGCAAACCACGAATGAAAACCCACAAAAGAATTCCTCTGGAGCACTCCACTTAGGTCGATCACGTGACCTGACCGTAAATTCTACCCTCAACACGTCGTTTAAGGGGGATGCCTAGAGTTAGTTGCCTAGGTTACTCTCTCGAGTACATACTAAGCTGAGCGGGCAGGATAAAGCGTCTACTGCAGTCAAATCGCGTACTGGAAGTAATTATCCACTGTGGGGTTGAAACTTTTATTTCAGTTGCCCGCGGAATCCACCCTCTGCGATAGATTCGGAAACATTCCACGGATCCACGTTGAAGAAGGTACTCTGCGGTGAGTGGCTTTATTCGTTCGAGGTAAACGGAGGAAGGCTATTTCGAATCATTCCGGATGGACAGCTAAGAAAGCAGCCACAGCGTCCACTCCGGAGCGATTCAGTATCTTCCCGTAACTATTTTGGGATGCCCAGAAAATCTTTAGAGCTGAGATTGGCCTCAGTGTCCGATGCTTGCTCAGCTAATCTTAAAAAATCCCGAGTTTTTTTCCCAATTTTATCAATATCTGAGGTTTCTAGATTCATTTCATACAAGTCTTTCCTGAAAGTGTTGTATCTTCAGGAGAAAATTGTAATGCAGAGAGTTTTCTTTATCCCAAAAAGGTATGTAGTTCACAATGGCTCCATGACAACAAGACGATTCAATAAATGTCTAATATTGTATTATTAAATGCTGTCATATCAAAGTCAATATTCCCGCATTGATTAAAAATTAAAGAGGAGAAGAAATATTTTGAAAAGTTACTGAGTTTCATTTAAAATATTTTTGTATTTTTCTAAAGAAATTCCCATCTGTTTTGAGAAATCTTTCATTAGAAATAGAAAATATTGTAATCAAAATCAAATATTTTTCTCCGAAATAATTGAAGTACATATTTCATCTACAGTATCGAATTGTATCTCAGAGATAAGCTGAACAAAGTTTCCATGAGAATAGGTAAATATTCAGAGCTTTTCGAAGGATATTGTAAATAAAATCAAAGGCACAAAAAAAGACTGAATTCCATGCCAAGGACAACCTTCTTTCTATTATAGATCAATCTTCTTGCCTTAAAAATTATTACGATTCCGTGCATACAGATTTATGTGCCGAATAAATTCGAGAACAAAGTTGAAATGCATTTTTCGCTAGGTCACGCATAGTAGGTCAAGTTTTCTCTCTAGATCAGTAGCCCAATCAATCAAACAAGCTTCAGTTCAAAGCTACATCTAAATTATTGAACTAACATCTATATATTGAAACTCATTTTTACTAAATCACTAATTGTACAGTAACAACTTTAACTTTAAGACTCTTATAACTTAGAAAATATTTAATCCAAGTTCATGTAGTGTTAGAAGTGCTTTCATTTTCTGGAATTTACCTGGCTGAACGTATTTTGCTCTACAAAACAAAAATACATGACTCAATTCGATATATATTGTAATATATAGCAACGACTCACTTACAAAAAGAAAATATGAAAAACATAATAGAAATATGCAAACAGTTATTAATAAAAATATAGATTATTTAAGTGTTTGTCACAGCAGTAACTGAACGAAGGAAGACAGCGAATAACAGCCTTCAACTTCAGTCTTTCCATATCCCTTAATGGATTAATCATTCAATCTGCATTCCTTCCGCGATCCTTTTTCTTATTCCTCCAGCATTCCTTAACCTCATTCACTTTTCCTACGTCCGCTTTTCATCCTCTTTTCATCTTAATTTCTTAAATCTTTCTCCCATCCACCCACTTCCCCACCCTCTTCCCCACCCATAGTCCTTTTTGAGGCCCATTTCCCCATCCTCTCCCTTTTCCATTTCCTTCCATTTCCATATTTTACGAACCGCCCCTTGATTCGCTGTTGCTGATTCTCTTTTCTCTTCGCACTTTCGCGCCAATCCTCCGAAGCTGTTTTCCTCATTTATTCTACGATCCTGCATCACTGTGCCCATCTCCGAAAACGCCGCCATTTCTCACTTTAATAACTCGCATTTTCGCTCGTCTCCCTCTTCCCCGTCTCCTATGGTTACGGTTGACCGACTTGTGAAGGGACGTTGCTGTAATTTTTGCGACGTTTTCTCCTTAGTGACGGAAGATTACGGCGTTTTTAATTCCGCGAATTCGAGTGGCCAATATCGATCTAATGCGGATTAGGAGGAGGAATTCTGTCTGTCCTTCGCGTCTATGAACCGGGGCTTAAAGTATAAAAACCCCAAAACCTCGATCTGAAAAGTTCGGGCTAAGATCGCAATCATAGGAAATTCTGGGATTTCGCCATGGGAAAATGGACCGTAGGAGGAACGAAAGTGAGCTTTAGACAGGACAGTTGGAAACTTAAGTATCTGTTGTTTTTTCATTAAATGTTACCATGGGAACAGCCAATGTTATCTACTATGGAAACGTAATGTTGAATTCTGTCGCGGGGGATAGTCTACGAAATTTTCTTTCTTCTATTTTATCAGAAGATAGCAGAGCTTTTTTTAAAAAGTATTTACCAAGAAAATTACTCACTTCTTCTTTGACTGAAGACGAAAATTTAATTCCAAACCGGCCGCAATAAATAAAATAATATTAAAGTAAAAATTTTGCTAAGTTAATGTCAATAAGGATGGCACAACAAAGTAAGGTTTCGTCGATTGATTTTACTTACTTTGTAAATCTATCATATCTTTCATATTAAGTATTAGTAAAAGTGTACAAAATTTATTATTAAAAAAATTATTTAAAATATTACTAACCACTCGTATAATCTTCTATTAAATGTTCTACTAGTATAATAATTTCGAGATATCTGATCACCTTAAAGTGAAATTTTTCAATTATAATTAAATTAATTTAAATTCTATCGTACTTGGCCTGGCTTCGTGGAAGGTAATACGGCTCTTAAAAATTTAACTAATTTATAATAAAATAAAAACCGAAAGAATAACCAAGAATCCTTATGCAGAGACAATTGGTCTTAAAAAAGAACGAATAAAAATAACCTCGTGGCAAGTCAATCCTAGGTCTGCCATACATACACAAATATCAAAATAACGTCAGTTATTGAGACAGTTAAAAAATTAGAACGTTAAAAACATTGAAACCAAAGACGAATAATCTAGGAATAGTCATTCTTACTGTTTTCTCCTATAATTCCCCTTCATGGAATATTAAAACCCCTCCTATACTCCATCCTAATAAAAATAAAAGTAAACGCTGAACGTAACGAAATTTCAGCATTTCCGCATTTCTGTACAAAACTCCACCTTTTTACGTGAACGCATCCCGAGAAATTAACATTACTCGTGAACGTAAAATTCCGAAATCTTCAAAACTAAAAGCCGTCAAGCGTAGCACATCCTAAAGCATTCCTTCTTCCTATAAAACGAGTAGAAGAAGACGTCCTTAAAAGTACGTTGATGACCCGAAAGCATCGACGAGAACCCGGTGCTGGTAATTTCGCGTAATTTTCATTCCGCGCTGACTTTAGAGAGAGATCACTCCATCTGAAAATTGAGCGTAATGGCAGCGAACGAGTGAGCCTTTTAAAATTTTCATCGAAAACGGGTGTGATTTGTCTAGAACGAGATGCCTCATGGTCTTGTTACTACCGTCTCTCGTTCCTTCCTACTCTGTTTCCGGCATTTATCACTCCGCCCCTCCACCGCTTTAATTCGCTCTCTGCCATTTCCAACTCGTCTGCTTCCGCGTTGATAAATAAGTTACTTGCAGGCACCAGATACGAATCCCAAGGAAGACATTGCCCTCCGTATACATCTCCCTACCCTTTTGCACTCGTGCTAAAAACTGCATTACACTTTTATTCGTGCGAAATGATCTCTCTCTCTCTCTAATTCTTATCATAACTCAATTTTTAATGCTCTCCCGGAAGCGGACATCGGGGAAATGGTAGCATAATTACGCTCGATTCCCGTTTGGATTTAATCCAATAATGTTGAAGGCGGAGTCTTAAACCCCAAATTTTCATGAGAAGGACGCTCGAGTTTCTTCTGCAAGGATTTGATTTTTTTGTTTTTTTTTTTTTAATCCTCGTGCTTTACACCGAGAAGCGACTTGTAGGGTACAGGTGTACAGATGAAGGAAAACTGCGAATGGTGATTTTGGCTTTAGAGGTGTTAATTTAGGAAACATCACGATAAAAACTGCCGTACAATTTCTTGTAAGAATTTAACTCGAACCTGATGCTTTCTGATGACACTAGGTAATCGAAAGAGCCATTTCAAAGAAAACAATTGAAAGATACCCTACTCAGATACTATAAAAGAGGACTATCTACGTTACAGACCTAGGTTACAATACCTTTTTTATTTTAGAGACAATTTTTTAAAAATTACAATGAGTCTAGGAAGTATAAAATATATTCAGATTTATCCATCACAATTATAAATATCCCTCATATTCTGAAGTTTATCAATCAATAAGCAAGTGCTTAACGATCATATTATATTTAAATAATCCTTCGTAATGTGAAATAAAGAAAATTTCATTACTATAATATAAATCAGAAAAGTATAAGTAGAAAATGCACTTTAAATTGATATAACTACCGCGTTTATGATCAATTTTGAAAGGCACGATATATTCATAGTTTAATCCAAGGAAAACCTTTAGGAACCATTGATTAATACAAATTAACAGAGCAATTAGCATCAATAACAAAATATTTCGTGGATATTAAAGACCCCAATACTAAGCTATTTTATTTTTCAAGTCACTAACAAAAAACTAGTAGGTTATATCAACTAATACTCTGAAATATCATGAATAAGGAGATTAACTAGGATTCGAATTCGTAACCTAAATTTGTAACCTACTGAAGTTGGACGATGAACTACAGCCACCGCGGAAGATCGAACAACCTAGAAATTACGCAAATGGTGTGGAATAGTTGGAAAGATCACGGGACTTGAGCATTGATTTTCTCACCTGACTACTGGAGTAAGTTAACCACGTTTTTGGATCACTTTAAGACACTCTTGTTGACGGGATCTTTTCATCCGACAAATAGTAGAAAACGGCGTTGCTTACGAAAGATTTCCTATTACAAAAACAAGTTGCCTTAGAATAAGTGACATACTTGCATTGGGCGAGGAGGGTTTTGCAAATAATGCGAAATATTCTACCTAATGTATACCCAGTAAAATTCTAGCATATGGGGTAAGTAAAGATAGAGTAAATTAGTCGTCAAGTATAAACTTGGTTGGCACCAAAAAAGGATTTGATGTCACAGAAACATCTGAGAATTATTAAATTTTTTACAGTTTGTACATTTATGCTTTAATGATAAGCTGTGTCATGACTTTCATTATACCCTACATTTGTATAATAGTGAAGTATATTTGTTAACACCAAATAATTCAGAACTTATTCACATTATTGATTTGCATTCTATAAAAAACCAAATTGAAATTTGGACGTCGTGGTTCCGAATCCGTTTAATCGACACTTTTTCTTAAAGCTTTATTCTACTGCGATTCTCGACACACTTCTGCTGTTAAAATTTAAAGCATCAATGATGAAATACCCTAATTTTAATATTATGACTTCTATATAACTGATATTGTTTCCTATACTCGCTTTAGGATAAATAAACTCATAAAAATTATTCAGGAAAAATAAAATTACCATCATTCATACCTAAAGTTACAAAATTTCATAAGTGCGAGAAAACAATAAGAAATTGCTGCGAAAACCGAACAATAATTCAACCACAATTTCTCCCATCAGAACGACATAATGAGACGAGCCCTAAATTGCCCAACATTCTCACACCGCAGCCCCGAAATAAGAGCGACTTTCGTATCAAACGGAAAACGTGGAACGTGTCCAAAGGCGTGAATGAGAGAGAGACCGCGGGACACAAAAGAACTAATCCTGCGGAAGGAACGGGCCCCGACGGCGGCCGTGGACGGTTGTCGAGAGGGGCGATACCAAAACCGCTGTCAACGGAGACTGTAATTCCGCAGAAAAGTCCTCGCGGGGCATCGATCATTCCCCCCTCCACTTCGGTGAAAGGAACCGCAAACTACGTCGCCCTTTTGAGGAACGATTGCCCTCGGGAAAAATTGAGGAAGAAGCTCGTTCTCAGGGGGGAAACAAACGAGTATTATATCGCGAAATAAATTAATTACCGATTTCGTGGAAACGAATGGGAAGAATGAAAACAGCTAGCTCGAGGGTGATGGAAGGTAGGTTCGCCCATCTTCCAGAAGACGAGAAAGAAGAGACGTTCAAAACAAATGAGCCGCGAAAAATCTTACGGTAAAATGCGGAGAATAAATTTGGCGAAAATAAAACCAAAAAACATTCGCGTTTCGCGTGCTTTTTTGGTTAACACGTCCGCGACGTAATTTTCTCGGAGACGTGATTTTTTCGGTCGTTCGCAAAGCTGGTTCCTGAGGCATTTCCGTGAGAAAAATATTTCGTCTCCTTCGCCCATAAATTTTCATTGTGAAATTTTTCTGCGGTCGTCTCTCTCTGCATCTACGAGGTTTCCGGTGCCGGAAAACTTATTAGAGTTGCAATAAAAGGAAGTTATCTGATGTATGAGTCGTGTAGAGAGAGAGGCCTTCCTCTTCTACGGGCCGCTGATGAGCGTAGAAAGAATTATGACTTCGGAAGAGAGAAGGCCGTTCTCGAGACACTAGAGTTTTCATCGAGAGCTGATTAAGTTTTCGTTCAAGAGGCGAAATAAGAAATGCGTGGGGTTGAAACATAGCTGTTACTTGGAAAGACATCGTTTAGCTTTGAAAGAAAGAGAACCGTTCCCTTACCCAATACACTTCTACAGCAATCTGCGAGCGAAGAACATGTACGGGAGATTTTTCGTGGGGTTTTCTTCGCGTCTTAATTAAAATTTTATAATTACTTTGTTTATTTTTCTTTTCCGTTGTCACCTGACGTAAACCAAATAGCGGCGCTTAATTTGTATATATATATATATATATATATATATATATATATATATATATATATATATATATATATATATATAAAGTAGAGAAATTCCTTTGATTCTAAATATGGACTTGATGTGGTTAGTAGTTAGTATGCTAACATTCTAATTCAAAAGTCCTAGGTTCGAATCCCCGATGAGGAGGAAATTCCCCTCTAGAGGGTATGGTAGTTGATGTACGTCCGATGTTCATTTACGTATTGTGAACACTAATCGTGTGAACGTGAACGTGAATATAATTATAGTTACTTTAATGAGTATCTTTATCATACCAATTTAATACTTTAAAAGAGTTTTCACTAACGTGTTTCTCACGAGATCCGACTAATAGTTATAATGTGATAAATATACTCGAAAATCGATTGTAAATATCATAAACCGATTTCTAAAATCAAGCAGAATGGAGGAAAATTTCGCAGAACTTGCAGATTTCCTTTGAAATTTAGCATAAAAAATTATAAGCGCTTTTACATTCCAAGATATATTTTCAATAGAATCGGTCAACCGTGAGAAACGAGTTCCAAGAACCCATAATCTTCAAGGGGACATTATTTTATTTCTTTTAAAAACCCTCCTTATCAGGATTTTCGCCAGTGAACAATACTAAATAAAGCATGAATATACATTCTCTGGAATAACTTTCAACTTTTTTTGAAACTCTGCAGGCGATATTTTTCCATTAACTTCAATTTTAGTTTCGATCCCTTGCTGTTACCACTGCTTACATTACCTCATTTATTTCTGGAGACGCAGGGACCTTGTCTTCGCTCCATTTAAATCCTCCTTGGAGCATTTTTCCAGCTCATCTCTCATCTAATCCTTTATTTCCATTTCTTATCCGATTCCCTTTATTTGTGAGGAAGATTCCTTCTCGAACTTTTTTCTTTACAATCCGAACTCTTGTTTTACGAGCACTTCCGTAGAAGTTCTTTTCTTTTTTTACGATACTTCGAAAGTATCTCCATTATACTCTCGCCCATCGCAAAATTGACAAAAGAGTTCTGATTTCTGATTCGATGAGAGGGTTATCACTGGGAAACGAACCTGGTAACGGTTTGCCATAGAACAATTGATAATCGAACGAAATTCCTTGAGTCATCGGAAAAAATAGTTAAAGGAAAATAAAACGAAAAGTTACATTACGTTATTGATTAAATTTTTACAAATATTAATCATGGCTACTAAAAACGAGAGGTTTCAAGTACTAATATCTAATACTTATTTTTTTACAAATGCTAATTTTATTTGATATTCCAAGCACCATTTGAGTTAATGGCTGTTTTAATTTACCTTATTTGTGTAATTTTAATTTTGATATTTTATAACCTTTTCCGTTTGAATTGATTTCATTCGCATTTTTTGCTTCGTTCTTTTAATTATTTATAAGTATTTAAAGGTTGTTCATCCCACGTACGTAATTCACAGAATTCGGCGAGATATGGTGGAATTCCTTTGTTGCATATGTAATACGTACTAAGCTATCTGTGGTTTTTGCACAGAGAATTAGGTTTCGAAATTCTATCTCCAGGACTGGAAATTTTACCACTAGACCCTGATACTTTTCCTATTTACAGTACTTTGTTCTGTTATTATATGAACACAATGGAGATGGCGATAAGGCGAAAAAGGAATTCAGTAAGGCCTAACCTCATTAGACCATGGGTCAGTCTAAATAAACATTTGGCATCATCAATAAACATGAACTGAGTATAGTAAGGAGAAAGAACATCTGGTGTGAACAAGCTCAACTTTGTGGAACGGAGCAACAATTAAATAGAGTAAAAGGTAATAAAATCCTTTGTACCTTCTACAGAAGATATTTTAAAGTCACTAGTTTAGAAGGACACGGTGCAGTTCAATGTAAAAATACCTTAACCTTATAAAGAAGCTGAAGAAGAACGAAAAGTGCAATATATACGTACAAAAAATTATGCATAAGAAATAAAAATTAACGACTAGTAATTTCAAAAGTCGTTAAAATTAATAATGAACGTTTTCAAAGTGGTTACATACTCAAACAGTAATCAAAGTGATACAAGGTGAATTTTAAAATCGATAACCTGCAAGTACCCTTCATATACTAATACGTAAGTTACGACTCTCATAATTGTGAACCTGTGAACTTTGTTGACTACTATTATTAAAATAAAAGCTCATTAGTTTAAACTACACCGTAAAAATTAGCCACGATGGCCATGAATCTTATTAAATTCATTTATGTATTGTGTTATTATTATTTATTGCTAAATATAGAAGCTCAAGTACTTTTATTGGCTATCCATTTATGTTCCCACCTTACTAAGTCTTTCTACAGCTGCAATATAGCATTTGAAAATGAGAGTACTCACCGGAATGTTATGCAGTATCTTTCCTTAGAAAAATCTTCGAACCTTTTCTCTGCCATTGAATATTCTCGAAACGTTCGAAAAATTATGCTTTTCGTAGCGTAAGTCCGGTCACGCCGTCTATTCTGAGTTGTCGGAATGGAGCTGTCAAATTCTGATAGTTTCCTCTCCGTTTCCTTGGAGTCACAACATCGCCTTCGCCTGAATTAGAAAATTCCAGATGAGTCCCACCTCTGAAATGGGTTTTTTTGTGAAGAAGCAAGTTTTTACCCGCTGAGTACTTTTTCACAGCAGCACGAGAATACACTTTTACAACCTGTAACACGTTTTAGATGCTAAAATCTTAAGAGGAAGACATTGAATAGGGCTTGCATGATGAATCGAAGAAGTTTTGCAGATATCTTACTGTTTCTGGGAACCAACTTCAATTTTTTTAGAAAGGAATAAATGACTTTTCATTCTATTCACCTTTGATAGTCGAAAGATTGAAACATAGGTTTGAATTTGAAATATTTCAATGGAATATAACACTATATATACGTGTTATAAAATACATTAATACTTTACAAAATTTGAACTACCGTATTTGACGGCACATAAGACGCACCCACATTAAGTAGGCCACACACAAGGGAAAAAAGTTTTAATACTCCGTGCGACAGCTCGGTACCACAATAACATAATGGCATACTACTGCTCTGTTTCCATGCAGTTTAGCGTGATTAAACACTTGTTTAAACTGAATAGTTTGGCTTAATTTCTTGTTTCCTTTACTCATATTTCCGAGGTTTTCTTTAAACTAATAGTTTTAAGCACCGATACCAACACCTTCACATGTAAGATTAATTTTTTGAAGCCTAATTTAGGAAAATAAGTGCGTCTTATATGCTATCAAATACGGTAATCTTCAACTCTAGATTTCGATAATATACCGATTTATTTGGCTAAAATCGCTATATTCTATTATAATCAATAAACTTATATTTTCCATTTACATTAACAGTTAACCGTGGCATTAATCAGGCATTTCTATAATGTTGGGCCCCAAAAAGAGGAGGTGGGCACTTCGTTTAAGTCGGTTCGCGAGTTCTCTAGGGCGGAGGATTGCTACTACGTATAGTTAAGGCTGAGGAGGAGTCCAGGGCGAAAGTCAATTTGGGACTAGAGATTTAGTACTTGAAAGATTGAGTGGGAAATGGGAGCTGAAGAGGCGTAAAGGAGGAATGGTCGCCATTGTTCGATTAGACAGGAGGCTTGGTGAGTAGGAACAACCATTAAACTTTCGTCTATTCACGCACGAACAATTTCAATTTTTCAGAAACATTTGCTATTATTTACAATCCTTCCATCCCTACTTCTCTTACCGGCAACAATAATGTAATGATACCATAACAATTAAACAAATGATTCGCAAAATATAGTAACTTCACATCGCTACGTTTCAAGTACAAATGTCAAAACACTTCTTCTTATTTACCTTAAATTTCATTCATTCATTCATTCTCTCAGTTCATTTTCGCAACAACATTAAGAGGAATTAAAGCAAATTTAAAGGAATCTAAGTAATGTGCAAAACTCCATAAAAATGTCTTGTCCATCATTAACAAATGTCGGGTTAAGGTAATATTTAAATAGAATATCAAATCCAATCTATCTTCATTGAAATTCACAATTAATAAATGGAGTACTTCCCACGATTGTTAGGTTACGTATAATATTTCCCAAGTAAATTAATCTTAACACTGCTTAACTCGTTAATCACAGCTCCTCGAGTAACTGTTATTAGGATTACTTCACACAATTGATTATTAACTTTTCAATATATTAATTGCGTTCATAAGTATATCTCCATATCAGATTCCACCTCCTTTGAGCTTATTGCGCCAATAAATCAAGGCATGCACGAGATGTTTGAAAACTTTCATCATGTCCAACATCAAATGCAAGTCACCCTTTGAAAATTATAACGCCTATTTGGACACTATATAAAATATATACGTACGAGTCGAAATAAAAAGTAAAGACGTATATTATATATATATATATATATATAAAGCCAACACGACACGACAGCAAGCGTCAATACCTTTTTAACCAGTTGGCGATCGCGAGAGTGTATTTCGTTTGGAAATAATGGCATTACATCGCCTTCAATTTACTTTTGACAGATTGAGGTCGACGAAAAAAGCCTCTTGAAGCAAAGATATCTTTCGTTCCACCTTGAAAAAGTAGACCAGTTGAGTTTCAGTCTCAGCGAAATCGGAAAATCGATGGCTTTTGTTAGCCTAAAAATGCAAGACTTCGGAAAAGTGATGAGAGGAACGGGAATTCGATGGAAATTATCGGCTAAGGATCGTTCTTCTTCTACCAATTACTAATAAAAAAACTATTTAAATGCTGATGGAAAATCTATCGATAAATAAGTTACCATGGTTACGTCATTAAAAGCCAGGGAAATTCTTGAAATACTCAAAATTCTGCATCGTTTTTTCTAAAGTAAGCGACCTAAAGCTAGGTGAATCTTGAGCGATTCTAATCAGAACTCAATTAGACTAAACTACAGTGCGAATATACATTCTTATGCATCTAACCTCGAGTTATCTATTCGCATTTCAGTGAGGAATAAATTTGCGTTGTTTATTGCCCATATCGAACCAAAAAATCTTGTTTGATTATGGAAAATTCATTAAAAAATAGAACTAAATAGACCAGAATGCTTTAGGATCCTTTAATGCCGGACTCATTAAAGATGATTTATGGATACGTGCTATAAATACTTAAAAGCTAAACGTATGATCGAGACAGGACAAAATGTAAATCAACCCTTTTTAAGACATCCGGAAAATGAACACTTGAAATACTCTTAAACGGGAGTGAATAGATAAAATAACAAGTGAACAAATGAAATCGCTCGGACCGGGTGTTTACGTTATAATACGGTTGCTTTCCGCGTTAATGTGCTCTGTTCACGGCGCTTTAGCCACCTTTATAAATATGCAGCACCGAAGCTTTCGCCACTCAATATCGTGCAGATAAAAATGCGATGCGTGGACACTACGCATTCCTGCACCCGAATGGAATTATCGTCACCATGGTAGCTGGGTTGTAACTCGGAAAAATCTTTTTTCACGGCTTTAAAACCCCGCTTGCGTTGCATATTAAAATTAAAACGATTAAAATGTTCGCATTTGTTTGGGGGACGAACAACTGGATTCTGTCGATAATTCCTGTTGTGCCGACGGTGTTTCTACTGACTGTGACTTGATAAATATTTGAGATATTCGTGTATTGAAAAAGTAGGCACAAAACATGTGTTGATTATAACTGAAATTGTTTCTTTTACTGCTTCACAACGCAGTTTTTAAACTCTGTTTCTATTTCATCAAATGTTAAATAGTTACTTAAGCTTTTAAAATTGGGACGTAATCAAACCTTCAAGTTTTACTTTTTTTCCTGTTCCTTTTCGTTATTTTGAACCTTTTATAACATAAATTTCCATATAATGTTAAAATTCGATATATTTATTGTTTTTACCTTTTTCGTATTTTTAACGATTTTCTATGAAGATATATTAAGATAATCGGGTCACAATAAAATAACGAGGTACGTCACAAGTGTCTATTCACGTGAGAGATAATTTAATCGCTTAAAAAATATGAAAGAATAATAAAATCGGAAGAATAAAAACGTGAATCTAAAAATGAATTCGAGGAGAAATCTAATCAATAACTGAAATTGGACAGCCGATTAAACTTTGGATTTAATTATTCAAATGAGGAAGAGAGAGACTGGAAAAAAATGAACATCTCCGTGCGTTCCCTTTAATTTCTCTTTACGTATAATCACCCACGTGACTGTTTAATTGCAACAGTATAATGAACGATAGATAAATCACAATAAAGACTTCAACCATAGTTTTTCAATCACTTTTCCGGGTAAAGTCAAACTTATAGTTTTAAATTCGTACTACATTTCAATTTAAAATTTTAATTTCTTTTCGAGGAACTTTGCCTGAAACTAATTTATGTTTAAATGATATTCATTACAGTCATGACTTTATAACTTCAACGAACATATATACCTCCAATGAAACTTACATATTCATTCACCTCATCACGACAGGTTCATGTTACTATGCAACACAAATGATTCACCCAAGCTCATTAAATTTCCACAACCCATTTTAGGCCGTACATTTGTAGTCGGTTACGTTAGCGGCCGATACTTCCATTGCTTCCGGATAGAATAGTTGGTAGCACCTAAAGGGGTAGTGGTCAGTGCGGTTTTGAGCCGAGTTCCTGTGGGGAACCCTCCTCATACCCTGGGGGTGTGGGTTGGACTCATGATGCTCTTCTAGGGGCTGAAACTATCATACTATAAACCCAAGATTAATGGCTCCCATGCCGCGTATTGGTAAAAGTTTTTTGGGGGTTTTGAAAAAATACGTCCTCGGGCCCTTAAGATTCCCTTTGTTTACTTCACCCAGTGACCCAGTGTGGAGGTTTTAAAGCATGTATGAGCTAATCATTCCCTCCTTTTGGCACGCCAGGAGAGGATGTATAAGCTGATGGAACTTTACGTAACCATGGACACGGAGAACCCATTTTCACCACACCCAGATTCCTATGATCGTTTTAATGCGGAGCCGCGTTCTTAAACCCGAGAAGATGATCATATTCCACCTCTGATCCTCCAGCGATTCAATTTTCTTCTTCCCCCGTTAATTCCAGTCTTAGGCATCTCCGCAGATGCTCTCACCCCCCCCTCCCCCTAACCACTCCCAATCTCGATCCCAAGGAGACCTCATCCCCTTTTTTTTATTCTCCTCGAAGAAATAACGAACCACGCAAGATTGCGAGACCTCTGGCGAGATAATAAGGAACCGAAAAACAGCGGAGGGAAAGAAAGCTGCCCCGGGAAACGCGAGCAGTCGTACTTCTCCTTTTTAATCAGCAGTTTTTCTCGTCCGGTTATTCTTCCTTTTTTTTCTCTCCTTTGTCCGTCCCTCGGAGCGAATGTTTTATATTTTTTTTCTTGTGTTTCGAAGTGATTTGTTTGGGAGGTTCCCTCATTTCTCCATGACGACGGTTTAAGTTCAACTCGTACGGAAAAACCTCGATTTCTTCCTACGGAATGTTTTGTTTTTCTCTTTTTTCCTCAAATCGAAGTGACGTTCGGTTCGTGGGAGTTTTTTGGATCCATTAGGGACGACTACCGCTAAAAAGGTATTCATTATTTCGATATAATTTACTACTTATTAACAATTGAGGTTTTCATAGAACGCGTAAAGGATAGTTGAAATTTAGCGTGTCTTAAAATTTAAACTATTGCGTGAAATATTTTAATAGAATCAATCAAAGAAGTTTCCACTTCGCAAATCTTAAGCATCTTATTAACCGACATGTCGTTTGCATACGGAAGTTATTTCTTTATGAATTACTCACTGATGATTGACGGATTACTGTGGAGTATTTACTACACTTTCCTCTTTAATTTTTAAATGAAATGTCGTTCTTAATGTAATTGATTTTATTCAAGAAATTATTAACGATTCACTCAAAAATTGTAGTACGAACCACAAATTGTGCAGCACTATAACTTTATTTGTATAATAATACGATTTTATAAGCAGTGGGAGTTGAAAACTTGAACCCTGAACTTTTAAATATCTTTCTCGGATGCATTTAAAATTTTCAATTATTAGAAATGAGTAATTTATAAATATAATGGACTAAGTTTTTGTTGAAGTAGGTATTCGAAAGTTAAATTTTAAATATCTTATTTCTTAATTTTTGTTGACATCTCTGGTTAACCTATTTGGCACAGAACCCCTGTGAATCACCTCTAAATCATCCGTGCATTCCGCTTCTCAAAAGATCGTACCGAATTCGTCACTTCCGCATTAGTTTAAAACATCATTCACGGAGCAACTCCTTCAACATCCACCGAGTTAACCCCACTCTTTCGAGCGATAAAATTCGATAGGACTTCATTTGCCTATTTAATTGCTCCTCCGTATTAACCGGAGGGAGTATCTATCTTACCTTTTAGAAAGGTTTAACTTTGCATAAGTAGGAGCGGAGCATAAAGAACGACGAAGAACTTGTGAGATAAAATTACCGGGAAAGGCACCCGAAATTGGATTGAATGAACTTCCTTCGAAAGAAGAGAGTTTTGCATTGGTGGGATCGGCGAAAGATGGCGCCCTGGTCGTTATCTTTTACCGCCTTATCGAATCCTACCGCAAAAGCGGTTCGCATCGATTGGGCGCGAGGAAGTTCATAAACTAATATTCGCTTAAAATATTGACCCGAATAATCCCATTCCGCTCGATTTATGAGCGCGTATTTCCCCGAAGATGCAGCTCCTTTTAGAGGCCAACGTAATTAAGTGAAAATGCGCTTATGGGCAGTAATTAGAAGCCAACGAGTGCACTTTTTAAAAACGATTCGCGAACGGAACGCGATTAATTAATTAATATTGTGGACGTCCTTGACCGTAAGGGATAATTAAAGAGGGCTCCCTTGAAGATTTAATCCACTTAATAACTTAATTCAGCTCTGAAATAGAGAGAGAAAACGCGCGCGAGAAAGGTAAACAATTATGGTGCCATAGAAACCTTTTTTTAAAACAACGTCCCGTTTCGATATATTGAAATGATTCCTATCGAAATAAAACTTTCGATGCTTAAAATTTGGAGGCGTATAAGATTTGTATTGCAAAATGGAATAATATTTAATTAAGACAAAAATTAAATGCTGAAAATAATTGACGAAATTCGAGTAATATTAACAGACAATAGAATGTTTATGAGTATTTCACGCCTTCATTGGAGATTTTATCTACTATATATGTTTCTTAATTAGTTAGTATTTCGATTTTAAGCTAAATTACTAAAAATGGTTTGAGAAAATATAAGTTGATGTATAAATACTGATAACTGAGGGTAATATGTTCAAGAGAATTTTCATGGAATGAATTAAATTATTTTCTTTCAATATGCATGATGATTTGATAGGAATCCTCCGTTAATAGTATCCACGAAGGAATGATCCTGTACAAGAACATTAAACCATTTAGCATTGAAGTCGAACAACTTATCTTTCAATCGTCTATAGTTATTTTTAATTACAAAAAATTAAAATTTTGCTATTGTTTATTACTAGAAATTTATATATGAATTCATTCAACGTTCTATAAAAATTACGGGATTAAATTCACGAATCAGATGACTTCAAGGGTAAATAAAATGAACACTTCAACAGCATCACTGAAGTATAAAAAAACAACAAATTTTTAAAAAATACTCATTATAATTTAGTTCTTTCATTGAGTTAACTGAAATCATAATAAAAAATTGAATCATTCACATTAATTCTTTTATCCGTCATATGTTTTCGTTGTAGAGAAGTATACGATATTACTTCTTGACATGCATTTCATTTTACGCACGTAATACATAGAAAATATGGATAATTTTACATATTCTAAGTTAGAGTGAATTCCTATATCTAATTTAGAAGGTTAATTATAAAAAACTATTCTTAGATATTTCATTCCCAACTTTATTAGATTATCTTACTTAAGAAAAAAAAAACAATTTCGTTTATAAATTTCCACATAAATGTATGAATTCCAAACGTAAACTTAAATATGAATGAAATTCGATTGAATTTGTGGCGAATCAACGGAAGTCTGAATATGTAAACGAATTGTTAGAACACGCTTACATTTTATCTTTTCATAATCCTACCCTTATTCCCGTGGTTTTCGGAGTATACTGAATAACTTGAAATGGACATTTTAACAGATTATTACAGACAAAATGAACTATATACAATTCTCATATGGCGAGCCATCATTAAAATAGAAAAAGGACGCTTCATTACCGTGTCGAAACTCTATTCATACAACTACAAATGTGAACCACACGATTTATTTTCCATTATTTCGATTTGGTATCGTACGATATTCATAAATTCAAAGTATGCGATAAACTATCTCTAAAATGAAGGCTTATAAGCGCACCAGATTATGGCAGTTAACGAAGCTATAAAAAAATACCTGTTCATGGAAAACATTCGGCATTCGATTTTTCTGATACAGCAAAAAAGTGAACGGAGTTAATGAATGCGGAGAAAATTCGAAATATTCAAAACTATGCATACTCATGAATCTATAAAATTCAAGAATAGAAGAGTTAAATTAACTGATGTAGTAGTATCTTTATGAAACTCCATTCGTGGAATAATAATCGAGTTTCGATTTAACAAGAGGATATTTACAATTATTTATTAGGTACTGGTTTTGACTATGGTCTTAAACAGAGGAATTACTACTCAAAGATTAGCATTTTCAGTGATGAGGTAGACGTTCATTTTTTATCCAAATACGTCAAACGGGAATATTCTTGGTGTTATATATTAATATAAATTGAAATATGAGGGGTCAGGTTGCTATCAAAGGAAAATTTTAGGAATATTACATGATGATTATTCTTTTAATTTCCTCTCTGTATATACTAGTCAATTAGCAATATTCGAAGAACGGCGAAAATATTATAATATCCTGTACATCCTGTAAGAGAAATTCTAAGGAGCTAGTAAGGAGCTCTTTTATAGAATATATCCTATTTTGAAAAATTCATCATTTTTTACTCATTTCACGATAAATTTAAGTTTGAATGTAGAATAATTCTATTATTGATGTAACTCTGCCAAATATTATAACTGTCGATTCAACGGCTACTTGCTATATGAACCAGTGAAAAAGTATTCTTGTGATGATTTTCACTTAGCCACAATTTACTTGAATAAGACTACTTTTGGTACTTATTTGACCAATCTGTTTCACTACCATTAAATCTCTGAGTTTCATCACGCAGATAAGTACGAATTTTTCATAAAACCTTACTGAAATACCAAAGTAACGTAAAACTCCTCGTTCTACTGTAAAATAGACCAAAAAACATAAAAGCAATATTAAGAACCATAATTCCTCTTTATTTATATAATCAGCACTTTTGTTTACGTTTCACAACTATCTGTATTGTTGGGTTTTAATTATTGGCATTTCAATTGTCGTAAACCTAAATTACGAGCAACAAATAGTTACCAGCTAAACTCAAGCCACTTCCCTTTGACGCAAGCTAATAAAGAAAATAAAATAAATCCACAAAAACTCGCTTAGAACTCAAATGACCTCGATATAGTTGATTTCATCCCCAACCCCCTTTGGCAAATGCAGTCGACTTGTCAACGAGCGATTTTCGGACAAAGAGCCTCGATTGCTCCTTTTTATAAAGAAGGTGGGAATGCAAGTGCGATAAGTGCAAGGAGGGAAAAAGCGTTGGAAGAAAAAAGTGACCTAAAGTTTCCCAATTGACGCTAAAACCACTTAAAAAGAACGTAGGGCGTAAGAAGGAGAGCAGCGCTTCAAAGCGGCCAAGAAGGGAAGTAAAAGTTCTCCTGAGCGATAGAGTGCGGGCGGGAAGCCTAAGGGAAAAGACAATGGGATATTGCTGTCCCGGGCAACGGCAAAGCATCGGGAGGAGCATAAAGGAGGAGCAAGATATGGCGTGGGATGAAAAAAGTTCGAGATCAGGAAAAAAAAGGATGGAAGAGTCTCGTTTTATTTTCCTTGGGTCTGCATCCTCTTGAGATAATTTAACAAGAAATAGTACGCGAGGTTCGTAAAATATCGTGGGAGGGAGATGAAACAAGTGAAGAAGGCGACTTCGCCGCAAGGAAACAGACATCCTTAAGTGGAGTGCGGGTTATCTATGGCTCAAAAGAAATCCATTTTATCGAAATTTATGCCTTAACCCGTCTTCTCTTTGAAGATGACGTAGAAGAAGTATGGGCACCCATCGATGATGTAATCAATGTACGGAAAAATAATGATATGCATATTCCTGAATAAGAAAAAATTTTAAAATCTCACTACGGAAAGGAAATTAAGTTTAAGTGTAAGTTAGCTTGAGTGGATTTAAAACATAAATTAATGCTATAGTGAAAGAATTCAAGGCGAGGTGAAAGAAAGACATACAAATGTAGATTAAATGTTGATTTAAAAAAGGTAACGAATATTAAAAACAGTTATCTACAGAAGTAATAACTAAATGGGTTACAAAAATAATTAAATGAGCAATAATAAGTACGCGACGTTGTAAGAGAAAAAGAAAAATTATAAATGTAATATATGCTCGTAATATACGCATAATAAGTACGAATATAGAAATTTAACATTATTACTGCTATAAATTGTCGAATCGGTTAAGTAGTTTGAACAGATATGTACTATTATTACAATAAAATGTCATAAAAGCAGCATATAAAAGGACTTTGATATGAATATTCTCCGTTTAATTAAATAAAATTCGAGCTTTTGAACTTTAATACTTGAAATATATAAAGGAGATTCCGTATCACTTTTACGTGACATAATGAGATGAGGAAAGGAATATATTTAGAGTGCTTCCACATGAAATGATGAGAAATAAATACGATTCAACCGAACCCACGGCTTTCTAACTTCAAATAGGAGATGTTGCGCATAATCGTACGGTGTCAATGAATAAAAAAGAAGCAAAATTTCTGATATTGACGATTTGATGATAAAATGAAGATTAAAATGAATGTTTCTCGGAAATGTTATTCAAAACTGATAAACATACTTCCAGGCAACACTTAGTAAAAAATCGTATCGATACATAAAAGTACCATCCATAAAACTTATCAAACCCATTGAAAACAAAAGCGAAATAGGCATCTTGAACCAGTCACGCTTGGAATTCACCCACATTTATTCCGTACCTAACAAAACTTCCTGCAACCATCATTTCTTCCCGTGAATCCACCCAAGAATTCCCGAAATCTTCTCAAAACTCGAGAGCCAAAACCGACAGACGTACGAACCCAAACCCGATTCATCGATATTCCCGTCTTATGAGCCCATTTTGCGGAGAAGAACGGTTGAGGAACTCGCTCAGCACCTCCGCGTTCTCCCGAATATAAAGAGCTAAATAATTCGGGGATTACAATAATTCAGGCGTGGGTAGGGTCTTATAGGAGAGGAAGAAATCCATTGAAACCCCTTCCCTCAGAAAAAAAGAAACCCTCCTTGCCCCTCTATTTCGGAATCTTCGACGATGGTGCCTCTCTAGTTCGCAAAACTTGAGAAAAAATGAGAGGTGAAGGAACCCCTGGCCAGAGAGGGAGATGGTGAGTTAGATCCTGCAGCGGGAGAGGTAGTAGTAGAAGGGTTCCTCCTGGTTATGAAATATTGACACCCTGAATTGAGTACCGTGGGAGGGCGGGGAGGACCCTTGGGGAAAATGTGATCCTTGAGTTAGTGCCCGGACGAGAGTTTGCGAATAAATAGCCCGGAATTCGCTCTCTGAGGGGTGATCCAAAAGGGTGAGATGGGGGCCGGAATTGACGTGTCGGGGAGAGGGGACGTTCCCACTCTTTTTTTCCCTGCTTTGTTTTAATCGAGGTATCGAACCGGAAATGAACGGATAATCCGAACCGGAAAATGCCTCATTTATTTCGGATTGGATGGTGTGCAGAAGTCGGCTCTCTTGAAACTCGAATCGAAAGCCTTTCATATTTTGCTCAAATATTATGTTACCAGAAATATAATCATACTAAAGTGTGGAGGTAGGATACTGTGATGAATGACATCAAAAATTATATGGATACTGATTTCGCGGAAAACCATCTTTTAACAGGATATGACGCATAACTTCGTCTTTCTTCCTTGCGATATAATTGAAGGATAACGTTCCCAAAGTGCTTTAGTAAAATATTAAGTTCAGCATTTTGTCTCTAAAAAAATATACATAAAAGCGACTAACAACTGACTATAAAAGATGGTTTATATTACGTATATACCTCATTCTATCTGATTTAATTTAGTTAATCCTATAAATCAACACAATATTATGCCTAATTTGATTATTATAATGTTAATTATTCACGTATTAACTTAAAGTCGAGCATAATTTTTTTAGGATATAAAATATTTCTCGATCTGCACTGGTACCGGCAAATATTGTGTGGCAGAAATAGAAGTTATTACATCCTTCACGGAATAAAGGTTAAATTAAGATGAAAATATATATTCGACGCAATATTTTTTTCTTGAACAAAAAATTAATAATTCAAATCATATTATGATGAAGGTTTTGTTTCATTCTCGGAATTTCTACAGGTGCTTCCTGAAGGGTTTCATGTCTGGTAAGCTTATATTTATGAACAACTCTTCATCATATTATTTTCGTTTCATACCTAAATTTCATATCAATTCATACCCCTAAATGGATGAATATTCTGGCGTATATTTTCTCTTTTAAAAAATATGGAGATAATTCTCATAGTTGTCAGACAGATGTGAATGACGTACAATATGGTTATACTTTTAAAATATATCTATTTGATGAAACGAGAGCTGGGATCGGGAAGGCTGAAACTTTTATTCATTTGCAATAAATGGAACACAAAACGCACTATAAAACTTAGCTTAGTATATGATTCAGTATCATAAAATATTAGGTCTACCGGAAAGTTCTGCCCGTTTTTAGAATGAAACAGAGAATAGATTTTTTCATACTTTGAATAAAGTTTATTGTATAATTCAATTGCCATCATAATTTATAACTTCTCTACAGTGTGATAGCATTTTTTATATCCCATTTTTAAGGAATGTCTTATCTCTAGAGGCCAAAAATTTAACCAGTGTTTGTCTGATTTCTTCTTCTTTCTTGAATTTTTTGCCCTGCAAGAAATTTTGTAAGGACAGAAACCATTGGTTTGCGAACGCGTCTCACTTAATACTAACGATAATGGTCTTCGTTTTATTCATCTAAGACGAAAATGTGTATATATTGTGAGAGATCAAAAGAGAGAGCCAAAAATGTGTTTAATGTTTATGAGCTTAATTGTTGAAAAATTGTAATCGGAACGGATTTTTAGCCTCTAAAGATAAGATATACTTAAAAAATGGGACATACAAAATGCTATCACGATGTAGAGAAGTCATAAATCATTATGGCAATTAAATTATTCAATAAACTTTATTCATAGTATGAAAAATCTATTCTTTTGTTTTATTCTAAAAACGGACAGAACTTTCCGGTAGACCTATTATTTCAATATTTACAACTTACAAATCATGTACGATCAACAAGTGTATTTTATAGTGAAAAGTGAAGTGAAAGTGTATAACGTAATTAGTAAAGTTTTCGTTAGGTATTTAATTTGATTACTAAACAACATATATTCGTACTTCATCGGTAGCGTCATCGACTGATCGAAAAAATATCACATTTTATTCGCTGCAAAACAAAGCAATAAACTTTTCAATTCAATTCTTGATTAATACGCACAAAAATGATAGAAATGCACGAAGAAATCCTGAACAACACGACGAATAAAATCCGTAACAATCAGTTAACCAGAGAGAGAGAGCGACAAAACTATTTTCGCGCTATCACCGACAGAATACCAACTAGATGAAAGAGTATTTGTACGCGGTTGAACGCAAAATAAAAGAGAAATAAAACGAAAATTTGGTGTGATTCGATTCTATGTCAAATTTAAAGCTTTGCTTTTAATCAAATCCACAATTGAGTAGTCGTACTAATGCGGATACAATCAAAGAGAAATTAGCGAAACATAATGCGAGGTGAAGATGGGTCTGAATGTAACGATCGAGCAACTTTCTGATATATTTCAAGACGTAATTTTTCTGCGCATATCCATGAGGGATGTGAACAAAAATAGCCGCACAACTCACAATTTCCCCCACCGAAACGAACACAAAAAAGCAGACGAAAGGAAATTAAATGAACGGAAATGCCATCCGACAAGTAGGGTTAACTTTGTAGGGACCAAAAAATGTCAGCGTGTTCCATCACGGAGACAGAGCATCCTCTCTTCCAAAAGCCTCTTAATACGTCACGAAAATTTACACAAAACAACAAAAAGTTGGAGCGATAAATACGGCGTGGCGATAAGGGCCATTCTTGCCACAGACGATTGCCGTTAAAAAACCCTAGAGATCCATACGTGCGCCATGAAATCGTATTTCATCGAGAAGTGGGGCTCCGCTAAAGAGCACGGGATCCGCAGTGGGTATTGGTCTCTCCTTGTTTTTTATTCGGCTTAAAAACTCGCGCGCTGGAGGTGATACATTCTCCCCGTTGCTTGGACACCGTCCAAAACTCGAGGGCTTTACGTTGCCTCGGAGATATTTTCGCCGATATGCAATAAGACCCGTCTTGATCACTTTGCAGCTCTATTCTACTCGCGTAAATTACACCTACATCTACATTCGGGGCAGGAACGAGGTACATCGAGCCTTATGGACTAAGACTCGTGTAGACACTCCTATTTTGTATGGCCAACGACATTCCTCTTGTTTATCTTCTCTGTAACTTTCTCGAAAGGAAATCGTGTAGAAATGTAAGTCAAATAACCCCACCAAGTATTATCCTTTTAATCGTCACTAAAAATAGTTTTAAAAAGGTTTAATTGGACAAATTTGTTACTAAAAAATTTCATCTTATATTTAACCGCTCTATAATAATTGATTTAAATAATATGACGAAAATTTAAAGAATTTAAAAATACGACAGTTATTAAATTAATATTACTAAAGCACAATCTAAAATTATATGAAAAGAAATAACGTATCAATAAGAATTGATAAGCCTAGTAATTGTCTAGCGAAAAATTGTTTCTTATTTCAATTAATATTCAATTTAGTTTTGATTAAAGATTGATCTCACCAATAAATACCTTGATATTGATTTTCATTGCATTGTCGTACATCCGTTAGCAATTAAACTTCAAATCCTACAATACTTCTGTGACATAAAGTAACTTATAAGATTTTCCTGGTTAATTCATAGACAGAACTCAGCCAAATAAAAACCATTGAAGAATTTTTTAAACTCCGATTCAAGCATATTAACATAATCAGTAAACTTCTATATCCATTCTTTCCTAATGCATCATCAAAACATAAAATGACTTTAATGAGCCCTACAAGCCTAGGTTTCCCGGGCAACCTTCCAACTATCCCTGACCAACCCAATTAACATTCACACCCTGTAAGCCACTTCGACGTTTGCTGAGGGGTGGGTTGAATACAAAAAAGACCTTCTGTCCATCAATGAGGTGGAAGAAGTAAGATTTGGAAGCAATTTGTTTCTGCTGTCAATCTTTCAGGTTCAGCTCCGGAGCAACTCATGTAGAAACTGAAAGTTTCATTTTCATTCCTGTCATGCTTTTGTCAACAAATTCTTTAGTCGAACCTTTAAATATTTTTTATAAATTTGGTATTCAAACCTTTAAATATTTCATAAATTTTGTAGCAGAATGGTAATTCTCGACGAAAATTAAGCGGTCAAAAGTTTTGGCCAAATAATGATGAAATTAAATGTAAAAAGCGACTATATGTATCAACACACAATAAATAAGCAAATATATGTTAAATTGATCCAAATAACGACTAAAATTTTCAATTCTAATTATTTCATCGTTGTCCTAAGTTCTTATATTTATGACACACAGGCTATAGGATGCTATTGATTTTAACAGTAATAATTCATGTCTCTCATGCAGAAAAATTACGTCCAAACTTCGTAAGGTAAATTCACATGTAATCTTTATTTTACAAACAAATATTATGGGTGACTACGGAGTGGAATTGAAATAAATTATGACGAAATGGATACAGGTTTTTTTCTGGGGAACTAAACCTATATAAAGCTATTAAAAGGGAACTATTATTAGGACTAAAATCCACATGATAACGAAGATGATATCCGTTAGACTATACACGAGAAAGCTTCAAGTTCAATCAACCAATAATATCGTGGAGACTCCATAATCATCAAAGAGACATTCATGGTGCTTACCTGTCAACGTAAGATGATGAGGACAGATAGCGCACTACTTGAGAGGGGATATAACCGATGCGGGAGTGATATTGATAATATTACGTCATTGAAATGGATTATGGCTAGGATTACCATCTAGTAGTAGGATAGTAGGATTACCGATGAAAATCAGCAAACCTCAATCAGGAAATAAGATACGAATAGGAAGAAAATAGAAGGATAGATTATAGAAAGAAGCATCATTTACAATTATGGAAAATCGTGAACGAGAAGTCTGGAATTGAGAAAAACCTTAAAAAAAAACTTGGGACTTAAGATTCAAAGTGGAAAACGACGTAAATTCCAAAATCTACTTAATTAATCCTATAGAGTTAAGCTTTACTCTTTTTTTTCGTTTCCTTCCATCTTTCACTCAAATTTGGAAATATGCGAATCGCATTTAATTATAATCTTAGATTTGCATTACGGCGCAGAGGGATGAGTAAACAGAGAGTAAAGGCGCTTCTCACAGCTGAAATAACATAAAACTCATTTCCTGGGACGCGAGTTTTTCGAACTGAAAACGTACCGAATGAGAGTCGACTGTGGCCTCACGTTCAACGTGCAGCCGCCATTTCAAAGAAATCCTAATGGAAACTTAAATGAGTACTTCCGAGAAAATGAAGGAGTTAGAAAGGCATCTTTTCTGAATGCTGTTTACATATTTAATTATCCTTACGGTTTCAATCTGCAAGATGGTGTGCCCATGGGAAAATTTGGAATAGGAGGGACCGGATGGAGAACGAGGATTTGGCTCCGTACCATAGGGAGGGGAAGTGCGTGTGAGAGATGGGTAAATGGGAACTGAGGCGAAGGATTTAAGAACTGAGGTTTTTTTTAAATACGACTAGCGTGTAGGGAAGTAAACGCAGGGACGGAATGAACGAAACGAAGTAAACGCGAAAGAACGCGATTATAAGATACCGTAATTATTAAAAAGCCTTATTTAAAAAAAAAGGTAGCGTAAGTAAGTTTGGAAAAGAATCATCGGATGGCAAACTTTTCAGCTAGATGGACGAGATTTTTCTCCGGAAATTTTCCCGTACGTCGCGATAAAATCTGGAGGCAAACTTTTACGAAAAAATAAACGCTAATGCGGAGTTGAAGCACCAACAAGGCTCGCTGTAACTGTTTCACCTTTTTAGATGGATGTCTCGTTTTTTTTAAAGCATCTGAATTCGGTACGTTTTCCGCTGAATAATTAATCGAAATCCACCATTATTAATTCATGCGCCATTATTAAATCCTTTCTCCTCGTATTTCTCTTCGGGCCATTCTGCTAAAATTACTCCACTTTAAGGCAGAAAAGGTTAGGACGAGGAAATGAGAATCGCTGATAAAGATGAGGGAGCGGTTGAGGTAGCAACACAATGATTCTGAAGCAACCGGTCCCAGTATAAGGCTAACAAGGAAAGGCAGGCAATGAGGTAGTTTGCCTTTGCTGACCTCACTGAGCCAGAATGCTAATGGGTCAAACGTCCGCGTAAATGCAGTGCGATGACCCCATGAATAGCGAATTGCTAGGGCATTTGATGTAGAGTGAGCCTTATGAATTACGTTATTCACGTTCGTTACTCTGTTGATTTTTTTATTGTCGTAGTTACGAAAACACGTAACTCATCGAGTTTTTTACTTTTACGTTTCTAAGCAGATGTTAATATATTCAGAACCTTTCTGGATGAAACTCTGCGAAAAAGACCTGGATTTATGAAAATTTTAACAATCGAGTCAGTACTAAATGGAGAAATGTTTAGCACGACGTCTGTCGGTAGAAAGTGCGTATTGACCGAATATATGTTATGAAAAATTTTAGAATATTGAGGAATAATTGTAGGTGTTGAATATTAGGTAAAATTATTTTTCATTAAATACATCAATAAAAATTACAATCATTTTACAATGAATGAATAACGGAATAAATAATGACAGAGCCTTGAATACATTTTTAAAGCCGCAAACTACTATTTTTTCATAACATATTTTGCTCACTTTCCATTTATAACTCGATTTTTAATATTTAAGATATTATACATATTTTTTTAAATTTATATTATTTATATAGTTTTTAATATTGATATTATTTATATAGTTTTGAATATTTATGTTGCATTTATTTAAAATTAACAAATAATTTCAAGTCAATCTTGATAGATCATCTTCAACAGAATCAGTTACATACTTTAATTAGGACCAATAAGTTACTTGCTTAATGTAATTATTCAGATCATACATTTCAATTTCAATGTGATATAAACCATCATAAATCACTTGCATAATCGATATTAAAGACAGAAAGATTCACCTCTCAATACATTTATACTCCTCACAACCACTGATTCTTTTATACATGTATTATTAATATTTCACTCAAAATATTTTCATATTTTTATTTTCAGAACTTTAAAATTAGATTTAGATTTCTGTGAAAATCAATTTTTAAGGAAAACTTTACCATAAATCAATTTAGATTTGTGTCTAAATTTGATTCTAGTCATAGGTTGATTGGTAAGCTTATATCACCTAGAGGACTGCAATTTTCTTTAACTCCCTAAACCTGCAAAATGGTTTCCGATTCGAATCAATCTTTAAAGCCCTATTTAGCTATGGACTAACAATTCAGACAAGTTTTTGTACCAGGAAAATTTTCATCGATCTAAATATTTACACTACACTAATACAAACAAAGCTATGTTAAATTACTATTATTAAATAAGTATATAACTCGTTAGCTTCCCCTGGATGTAAAGTCTTCCATAGCCAAATTTATACCCAGAACATAAAAAAGATAATATAATCATCTCTTAAAACATCTCAATACCGCTTCATCTACATCGAAAACTTTTCTTGTCCCACCGCGATATTACAATTTCATCCATGCTTCGATACGGCCTGATTGCGACATGGTTTCCTGGATACAGTGTGTTCGTTATATAAATCTCTCAATGGTCTCCATTTAAGGGACGCAAGCTTTGAGAGGCGCACTCGAGGCATTGGGTCGATAGATTCGGTGCTTTATAGCTACTGAGTCACGTCCCAAGAAACAATATCGGCAATTTATCATGTTGAAGCCCGTGCGGTCAGGGCTTGCAAGAAGAGCGCCAATATTTCTTAATACTACATTTCGGTTAGAATCACAATGTCGAATCATCATCTCCTCCCACCAGGTTGTATGCTCCTACCGTCTCTGCGCTTTAGTCTACAGCTGAATCCGGATCGCGTGTGTTTCATACATTTCGACGTCCTCTTTTGATATGCTTCTTTTGTCATTAAAACTTTTTCAAAGCTTCTAAATTAGAATTTGAGTTAAGTTCATTATATTTCAAATTATTCTATCATTATAGAATATATTTTTAATCAAATACTTGCAGAAAAAGAAGTTAATGGGATTTATGCTTCCAATTGCGATATTTTCACCCTTACAGTCATTCTCTATTATGAATAAGTTTCCACAACAAATAACTATGATCGGTGTTATGAATGGAATCATTTAATACACAGAAAAGTATGAAAGCAACTAAGCAAAGGTTCTATATGTGTAAAAATTCTGCTATTCACAGTTATTTCTATAATTTTTATTGTTATAATTCCCAATTTTGCCAAACATAGTTCTTCCATTATCATCTTTTACCCTAGATAGATTTCCACCAAGTGAAGACTATATTCATCTGTTTTATTGTATACATAGACTATGATGTGAGCATTCCTAAAAAGTGAACTATATTTGAAAATATATAAAATTACTTACTTACTAACTATAATCACTTATAAACTATACTTTTACCCAAATGAAAAGAAGATACATGTTCACTTTAAAAAGATCGTAAACATCTATCTATAGCATGTACACTCGACTAGTTTATCGAATCAATTTTTAACAGAAATGTTCATACATAGAATCATATCCACTTAATGAGACTAACTAAATATTCATAATCAGTAATAGCATTAAAATAACCACAAACGCTAAAATACTAATTACATAATGACTCAGAATAAATTTCATGAAACTCAAATGAATTAATTATTACCAATACAAGACAAAAGTACTTCAAATTTAATATTGATCTATTTGCAGATACAATAACTCCTCTTTTGTTGAAGTTCATCCTTTAGTTCATAGTAACGCCAAATCAGATCTTTGGATCGAGTGGGTTGACGTGTTTCATTCTGTTTCGTCAAAACCTTTCCATTATGTACGCTACGCTTTCCAATGCTATCTATCTATGGTCTATCATTACTCCGAATGGTTTTGAAATGTAAAATATGAAAGAGCTATTGAGCAATGAAGGTGGTCAATTTTTAACTTCGCCTGACCCGAATTATATCTTGTCTGCCTGAATAAATATTCCGTCGACGAAGCTGGCTTCGGACCAACCTTTTAACGCGACTTGCATTCGAATGAAGCGATTTTTCTCCGAGTGCAATGTCCTCGCGTCTCTGAATGACGACCGCAAACGCGACGAATTCACCGAAACATAAAATTTCGCTCTCACTTATTCGCTAGGGGTGAATGCATTAGGGAAGTATGAGTGCAGATGCGGACTCCGGGAACACGTTTTACACAATTCGTACTTCTAAAATTCGATAACTACCGAAATATCCGTATT
Organism: Pantala flavescens; assembly: GCA_020796165.1. Lineage (NCBI taxonomy): Eukaryota > Metazoa > Arthropoda > Insecta > Odonata > Libellulidae > Pantala > Pantala flavescens. The sequence goes on along the minus strand of CM036879.1, from coordinate 18,212,900 downwards.
TTTCGTTCGATGATCCCGAAAATATGTATTCATGGTAAATATATGCATCGGAACACTTCGGTGCTATTAGAACTAATTAGTTGACGAATCGATTCAAGAAAAAGCTATCTTTTCTGGAAAAAATAATATAAAACATTCGATATTATACGATCGATACTTTATAATCGATGTATAATATCCATCGAAATATTAAAAAAATGACATTCTGATAATGGTCGATATGGGACCATTACCGTAATGTCAGTTTCTCTTTTACACATAGGAGCAGGGAAAAGTATACCACTCACACTGAACACAATACCTCTGCAAACATAATTGTGATTGAATGAAACTGGAAAAGTGGGGAATGGGTGAAGAAAATACGAAGATTTACTGAAGTTGAATGAAAATGAGTGTCGATGATCTAGTTACAAACTTACACCTTCCCATATATAGATTAACAAATAGCAATGAACTTCATCATAGAGCAGTTACAGAAAGAAAGAATTCCAATAAAATAATTATTTTTGGTCTCTCATTTTCGATATTGCTCTAAAATAAGATTCTATATGTTTTTTGGGGAATAATTGAAACAAAACTATCCCTTGGATATTTTTTATTAAGTAGTAAATGTAATTTCCTTCAGGGAGTGAATTTTCCATGGTTCAATTTAGGCATAATTGTAAAAAGCAATTTAGTTCTTCTTAATCATAGTAAGTTAAATTCGATTTTCATGATTTCTATTCCGTAACGCGGCTCAAGCACATTCCATATATTTCAAGGACTATCGTACAATAGCATCACTAGCTTTTTCATCTTATATGTGCTTGAAAACGCTGACAAAATATTTCAGTCCATAAGTGAAGTGTCAATAAAAGAATATTTTAAAGCGCGTTAAGACGAGTTATTTACATTTGGACTAGATCATTTTAAGTATTCTTAGTTCATAAAAATTTTTAAAATGACAAAAATTTAAAATGCAAGGTATCAATTAAATAAGTACGATTTGCGGGGAAATACATTTTCGGGTATACTATTAACAATTTGTAACATAATATTCGTAAGTTACATCCTTTCATTACAATTTTTCTAACCAAATTAATTTTGAAATGATTCATGTTAAAATAATATGCACAGAAATAATCCTTAGATACTCCGAATACTGGTATATATATTACATATAGAATAACGAACAGATTTTAAGAAACGTTTTTTCCAAGGGATGCGTCTTGAACTCGCCTCATTTTATACTGGAGTCAAAAATAAAACGCGATTTTGACCTTCCTCTAGTATTTGCCCCAAATCTTCAATATCACTTTGAGCCCAATCCAAAATTTCGGACCAGGACGCAACAGAGTATGAAAAAGCTTCGGGGGTTTAAGGAAAATAACTCTATTCCATTCGCAAGTTGGTCGAATTGAGGAAGACGTAGAAGAAGGATGAAAGGTATAGAAAGAAACAAAGAGAGATTTCTCAAGACAGCAGCTTTTGGTGACGACATGTTGGGGATATAAAGCATTGCATTTCGGGAAAACTTTTTTGGGTATCGTCCACGAAAAACCACGTAGGCCATACGCTGGTACATAAAGAGCAGAGAGAAAACGGAAAAGAATTTTATCCTCTACACCCATTCCTCTACTGAGATGAGAACAAAGAGAAAAGAAACAACCGAACGGTGAGAATGAAAGGAGAACTTACCTCGTTTTCGTCGGTAAAAGACGCTTTTTTGTGCCTGAACCATCATTCCGTCGTTTCATTATAGTAGGATCACTTTTTTCATTCTTTTTAACGAGTTTTGTGTTGGTTCACTCTGTGAGTAAACAATTTATGAAAAGATTTGAAGCATGTCCTAAACAGAGAATTCTGAAATAATAACAGCAATTTATGTGCAGTTTTCCAAGTACTCACGGCTTAATCTATACAATACGTTATCTCTGTACAGTCAAGTACTTAAATAAACTATAGCACTACAGAACTAGAATAACTATAAGCTACAAAACTTCTAAAATGGCGTGTGATGTTCAAGCGTTAAGTTAAATGTGTAAATAAACAAGTTTTAATATGGCCGCTCATCGTTAAAAGTCGATAGAATTAATACGATCTTTACGATAGATTTATTCTTCCGATAGGGTAAAAGACTCATTCTATAATACCTGTATTTTTTAATTTACCTCGTTGAGTCCTATATATCCGCTTTTGTGATACTTAACATTTAATTAGTAGTGAAATGGTGCGTAGCATATAATTGTGTTTACCTCACTAATAACATAAAAATAAATGACTACCGCTCCCAGCGCACCTTTCCAAATCGAATCTTCCACAGCGAAATAATTTAATCCTTGTAGCTAAGGAAAAATAATTTAAACCTTTAGTAACATAGGTAGTTCTTAAACCTGTTTTCAGTCATGAAAAATATTTTTTTTAACACGGGGCTTTTTATTATGTATGGAATAGTTGTACTCTGTTCTGGAGGGAGATGGAAGTTCAAATTGGTGTCATAAAAAAGTATCTTGGGACAAAGAGGACGACAATTCTGTTCAACTGCAAGTAATGGAAAGAGATCGATGAAGTGGGAAATTTTCCTTCTGTACCGAACCGTTCAGTAACTCACCAGGAAGTCTTTTATCAAGAGGAAGATATTTCTAATGGAACACTCCACGAAGTCTGTCCAACTCTTTAACTCGAAAATTTTCCACGCTACTACTATCTGGTCTTGAGTCTGAGTGGGTAACGTTAAAGCTAAAGTGGTGAGAGAGAAGCTGAATGATGTGTCATCGTTATTACTACAAGAAGAAGAAATCTTTAAAAAATTGATTGTAAAAATATTTTCAGATAGGTTTGTAACTTATTTTAAATCTTTTTGTAGAATATTATAGACAGAAAATAGTTTTTTGTCTAATTTTTCATAAGAATGCTTACTTTTACCATATACACACTATGTTTTAAAATAAAATCATGGCAAAATTTAAAGAAACTACATTCAATTTTATATAATAGGAAATTATGCATCTACCAACCTTGATATAGCTACACAACTTTCTTTTAGATGATGAGGCATTTATTTAATATGTTCTTCAAAGTTAGATAAAATAGACATTCAACTTAAAATTGTGTGTTACATTAAATGTTATATCCTGCAAGGTTTCCCACTTGACAGGCATGCTGATCACTGAACCAACATGCCAAATTAATTCCACTGTTTTAAGGTACCTTTGTAGGCAAAGTTTATGTAAATCACAGTACACATTGTGTTTAAAAAAATCATCTTTCCCTAATCCTAGGTATGAGGAACATCTTCCTCCATTAATTAAATTCTCAATAATTAATACCATCAATAAAGTTACTAATGTAGAAAATGAAAATTAAGCATAAAGTCTGTAAAAAGTAAGGGCATCCAAAAGGCAATGCAAGAAAGTTGACCTAAAATAATAATGAGTAAATTATTGCTTCTGCAATTACTATAATTCCTTATTTCTCTTACTTACTGCACACTGTATGACAAATGATACCTTTATTGCTCATCTAATGAAATGTTTTCATTAATTCATTGAATAGCATTCCTGTCTAATATTTAGGGATTGAAAATTTAATCTGGAAATCTAAAATTGACGTAAAGATGCTATGCAAGTTTTAAATTATAATAGAATTATGAAAAGTATGCGTTTAAAGAAAGCACTTACATTCTTGATCTAATTCCGCCCAAATTTAGTAAGAAAGGGTTTAGTAACTGGTTGTAAACAATATCTTTTTGTGTAACTTATTTTGAGGCACCATCAAATTTTGTAAATTTTAAGAGAATGGAAGTACTGATGTTTATTAATTGTATTTGGGATGTCAATTGCTCTGCAATTAACATTTAATATTAAGACAATTTGTGCTTAACTTCTGCATTATCTAATAAATCTTACAGGTAATTTTACAATTAATAAAACTCATTACAGTTGACTGTTGGTCAGTTATTAGAATTCAAAGGAGATTAAATTCTTTAAATATACATATATTACAGACAATGCCATTGATTAAAATAAAGCATAAGGTTTCAATCATAATTTACTCTTCCACATTTAATTTTATAGTATATATAATCAATTAGTTTTGTGGAAGATGATACTAAATTATCAGCATTTTGAACCATATGATGATTTACTGGGAAAATGAGATTATTTTATGAGTTTCACCAATCTTCATTTCTTTCTCTTTAGGAGTTCAAACTTTCAATAACAAAAATTCTAAGAATGAGTTTCGATACTATCAATTTATACTATATATTTAATGAGTCTGAAGATGCCTAAATGTGTCAAAACCTAGGTATTACATAAATCATTACAGTCGTACAGGTATAAGTGCATTCTTTAGTTTACTTTCTGCAATGAGGTTTGACTCAAATTTTTTAAAGGTGAATCATGGTAGATAGATCAGAAAGTTAACTTAAAAAGACAAATTCTTGTGAAATGACTGAAGACACATTTAGAGTCATCCAAATTTCATGATAAAATTAGTTTGATTTTTTTTTGCATACCTTTCAATCTTTACCTTCATTTCATGCAATTAAGGATATTGAATACTTTTAAACATGAATACCTCATGGTTCTTTCCAGCAAATACATTTCTCCTGGGTTAGGTTGGTGTATTCCATGACTCCAGGGTGACGTCACACCCTGAAGATGGCCTCTGAGTCTGTGGCCAAAACGTCACTAGAATACACAAACCTAACCCGGCTGAGAAAGGAATTTATTCATAAATCCCTCTTTTTTGAGTTAATATAATTAAGCAGGATCTTAGAAACCTTAGTGACACACATCCTCATATCAAATAGACTAAGTTTAGTGAAAGTAAACATAGAGGAAATAATACTATAACTATATAATCTCATTTGAAACAATCTATCAATGATCATAATTTTTGTTCATTGTAGAGATTTAGGTACTGTTTTTTCACTTCAGAATTTATAAGAAAGCTCTGTATGTTGAGCAATTTTGGTAATCAAGTACTTTCCATAATAAAAACACATAGCAGCTATTTGAACCTTCTCATAGTACATTATAAATTTGTTGAATTAGACTGAAGGAATTGTTTAATTGGACGATACTAAATACAAGAAATATATACACAGTAGAAAAAATTCATCAATACAGAGAGCTAAATGTAATAAAATTTTCACAGAAATCAATTCTATACAGGCTCTTATTATTCTTCATAAACCCTTGGATACATTTCCATAAAGATGAAAACTACTTGCACAGTTAATTTATCTGCATAACTTCAAACTCCAAATATCAAGCAGTTGTTATCAACATCATAAAAATTAATGACACTAACATATGCAGTTATAACAGACAAGGTGAGGGCAGAATGGATTAAGTCCAATAAAATGATAAAAAGTAAATATATAATTATATAACAACAATTTGTAATTCAGTGAACATTAAAATGAATGTAAAAATCTCTGATAATGATTGATGAGCAAGGAGTATGAGGTAGTAATGGTATTAATTACTTATTACTTTTTTTTGTTCAAACATAAAACTAAAGGAAATATTCTCATCTACCACACTATTTTAAATTGAGCTAAATGAATTAAACACGTTTTGATGTGATTTATTTTCTTTAATTGTGCAACATCAAATATTATAGTGTTTGGAAAAATAATTTTCAATCACAACAGTTCAATGGAAATTCATAAAGATCTTTAAATATTATGTTTAACACTCACCAACCTTATAATGAATATAAATGAGCACACACAGCACATTTCTATCATTCAAAGACTCTTTCAGGGAAAATTCATCATCAAATTATGGGTTTATGGCTGATGAGAGAAAATTATCTTTATTTCTTCATTTCTATTAATGAACTTGAGCCTTTCTCAAAATAAATCTTTCCTTTAAAATATTATAAACAAGAGTACTTAGATATGTGATAATACAGATTTGAATGAACTCTAAACCAATTCCTGTTCCTACAATTCACTTCACTTTGCAAAATGTGTTACAAGAATAATTTATTATATTTAATGTATTTCTTATTCCAAGTCATTGTTTTATTAACAATATCCAAACAATTATAGTTTCCCGGATTTATTTTCATTAGAACTGCTATCAATGCTTCAAATTAACTATCAGCCATATTAGAAATAAAAAGTTATTTTTATTCAGGATACATCACATAACTGTAATCAATATTGATTTGAAGAAGGATGATTTATACTGAATTAGGAAGTAATATACTCAAGCTATTCTAATCTGTATTATGTAGGAAAAATCATGAGAATTTATGGCAATAGATAATGAAAATAATAAAGCTCACAGATTTTGAAACCAACTGAATTCAAAAGAGGGGGAGATTAAATTTATAAAAATACATATAATTATATTTTAGAAATCACAAATAGTGCCAAAATCTCAATAACTAACTTAGCATAGAAATTTTAAAACAAAGAACACTGATTAAGGTTCATTTCACTGATCACTAATTGTCTGCTCTAAATACAATTATAATTATTCACTAAAACAAACAATAGGAAAAGGTAAAGATTATTATTAACCAATCTCCAGCTCACTTTTAAGGTAATCTGATAAGTAAGAATATATAAATAAGATAGAAGTGAATTCAGTTTCAGTAGCGATGTTAAAAATTAGATAAGTTATCTTTTCCTGAAGGTTAAGAATATGAGGGATTATACAATGGTATTTAAAACTCTATCATAATATCAAAATAATAATTTAAGCAATGTGGAAATTCCTGTAGCACTCTACTATGCGTCCGTCCTTAATTCTAAGTCAGAAGTTTTCATTTCACTATCTTTGATGTCCTGGAATCTAGCAAGCAAAACATCAAATTGTTTTCAAATAAAAATATAGACATTATCAATAAATACATGATTCAACCCTCACCGACTGAGAGAATCTTGTTCTAGATCAATGTTCATGAAACTTAGATGTATCACATCGTTCATTCTGATTATTGTTTGCGGCATGAGCATAAAAGGGGTACTAAGATCCGTCACGATCATCGCGGCTCCTACAGCATCACATCCTCTAAAAGTACCATCGACAGTAGTATTATCATGCATGCGGATGATGCAATTAATGCCTGAAAGTAATTCATTACGTTATTGAGTGATGAAAAATAAACAGATAGAGAAGTAGTTTGAACCTTCCTTACCTATTAATGAAGTCATCGTACGTAAATATCGTTCACGCAACAATGCTCTGGCATTTTGCATCTCTTCACAGTTTACATTTTGCTCCATTTTAGAAAATTAGTATTTACAAACATACATTTTTCAAACGAACACCCTTAACAGGGCGCGACGAGTTCGACCCTTTTCGTTCGATTGATATCGATAGTCAATGTTCGAAGAACTTTATCGATAGGAAGTCGATAGGGCCGCTATTCAAAATATCTGAGAATCAAAGTGATAGGAAATTTTTGAGAAATGTAAATTTGAGTAAATGACTGCTTCTACCGAATAGTTACCTGCTATAAATTTTAACTATCGTTATAGATAGAAACGTCATCATAATGCGTATTTAATCTTTTAATAAGAATTAAATAACTTATTCTTGCGGAAAATGTATCGGTGTTTGCTTAGGCTTTAATGGCATTTATATATTCACTAAATAAACACCTAAGTTTCTGTTATTGTGAGAATTTATACACATAATTTTCCACAGTGATGAGTACGATTTTAGTTGGTATGTTTTGTAATTTTGAATACCTTTCGATATACTATAATAGTAAACACCTTTTACTTTTATATTAAATTATGTAATGTAAAGCCAATATCTCATTAAGAAAAATAATCTTTTGGTTAAAATAGGATTGTACATGTATTATTGATTTATCGAAGTTTACAGATATTATATGCAGCATCTTGATTAATTTCAATGCTCTGATTTCTTAATGTTCAATTCGTTCTTACAGTATTTAAAGGATCCTATTCTAGTTGTGAAAAGTCAAAGTTCAGTCAACAAATTAAAAGAAATATATCAGAAACTTATTAATGAGATAAAATAATTGGTGTTACATTTCAGTATTTTTTACACATAAGGACTCAGCCTATTATTAATTGCCATTAGTACTATTCATTCAGATAGAGAATGTATGTTTGTATTATCCTATTATGTAATGATCTGTTAAATGTAGAATTGGTTACAAGAATGATAACTTTCTTTCGAATGCACAAAGAATTAAATAGAAGGAAAAATTCTAGATGGAGAAAAAACTGCCATTCATCAAAAATAAATTAGACCTTAGATAATAACTGATAAAAAATTTTTTATTTCCTTATAAAATGTACAGAATAATAAATTATCTTTATTTGTTGAACATAAATGATGAGCTGTTAATGATACACTTCTACAGAGGAACTGAAAAAGATAAAACGATTTCATAATTAGCAAATGTAAAATATTTAAATAATAAAAAAGGAATGTATTATTCATTGGATTTTTAATTCAACAATTGCATGGATGCATTCCATTAATTTACAGCAGTAAATCCACCCTTTCTATTCAAAAATCTTACATTTAGCAAAAACCAAATTACATATCATTTTTGGTATTTAAATATAATTTAGTAAAAATTCATTGTACCAATACAACAACATATTTACACAGACTTCACATTATTATTTAATGCTGCAGCTATGAATCACACAGCAAATAACCTTTTTTTAGGTACTTTACCTCCTTGTAATGAGTATCTTTTCTACTTTAGTATAATTTTAATTAAAATGTAGGAATTTAAGTTCAATTAAGTCCTACCTACCTTTTTCTGAATTCAATTCTGACCCATTACTATTAATATCAACCATTGGAGATAGAGTTGGAGCAACTTTTGGCTGTGATTTCAAAATCTTCTCACATTTTGCCATTGAATTAAGAATATGCTCTAATCTCCAGTGTTTGCTCAGTAAAGCATCATGGAAAGTAAAAGGTCCATGTCTGAGACATCTGATTCCTGTGCATGCAGCAACAGAATGGTGCTTAAGTGCCACATCTAAGATCAATCTGGCCAAGAAATCTTGAGTTTCATTGATACAGTGGATTTCTGCGAAAAATAAAATGGTGCTTATCAAAGATTAAAAATCAGCCCTCAAATTTTTGTTTGTTTCACAGAGAAGAAAGAAAGAAGTAATAAAAAGGGAAAAGAGCTACTAATATAGAAAGAGATCCGAGAACAGAATAATTCAAAACTTAAAACCACACTTAAAAACTATTTAATTCATAATTTCATACAAAATGCATGATTTTTTCTCAACAAAATTGATCATATGAGAGTAGAATTTGATTGAGAAGTAGCATATTACTTTGAAGAGGTAAAAAAAATCATTTAAGTGACATTTGTGTATAAACTGAGTTGAAGCTTGGCAGAAATACATAACCAGCTACTTTTTTTTATCAATATCATGCTTGTAGCAATACATGATAAACATCTACAATATTGCATCAGATATGAATGAATATAAAAAATAAATGGTGAAAATAATATTTATGCAAAACAGTTAAATATTATAAAATCCCTATGATTACTCAGGAGTAATTAACAAACACTTTTGATATCTAAAAGAAAAAATTGCAAATGATTTCCTTTCATGTATGATTAGATCATAGCATTTAGAAACATAAACTTTTTAAGTCCATCATTATATAAGGAATCAAATGCTTTACTTCTATTAATAAATTCATTAATGAATCATGTTTTTACAATAAATTTAAAATCAATTTCATAAAAATTACTTACCAATTACAAAATCTGGTGGATTGAAATCAATACATTTCATCCCATACACTACTGTCATTTTTCTAGACCAAGGTCTTATTGGTCCTTGAACAGCAAGATCATATGCAGCCTGGCTCTCAGGATCAATTCCTATTTGGCTGAAAAATAATATTGCTCAAACAATACTACTCAATTATAAAAAAATAAACTAGATGATAATGGTTATAATGTACCAATATACTTCTAATGCCATTATCTTCTTTAACCTCTCTTTGAATGACAAACTTTCATAAAGTTAATCAAATGAAGAGAATGTCAAGTAATTAATAAAACTACTTATTTTGTAGAAAGAAATAAATACAAAGCTTAATGTGAAAAAAGAAATTCTTAAACCTACTTGGGCATTAAAGGTATACATATATCAGCCAATTTGAATGGATACATTAACCTTACAAAAACTTTTAACTACATAATAAGTTACTTGGTCAGTATATTAAATTTTATTCATACTCACTGATAAACTTGTTTCTGAAAACTTGCTTGTAATGAAGCAAGAATTCTATCAATTCCAGTACGTTTAACATTCTTATAAGTTGCTTTGTCAATTATTTTTGAAGTTTCATTTAAGAAGCAGTCTTCAGTAGCCTTCCCTAAGCGTCCTGTTACATGATAGACACGCATAGGTCTCCCATTGTCAAACCTCAAGGCTGATTTGATTCCATTGCCACCAATTCCCAATACTAGAGAGAAAATATGATTAATTATTAATGGAAATCATATGTAGATTATTGATCCATTCATTTGTGAAAAAAATCATTTTACTCACTCGTGAAAGAACATGATTTTACTAACAATAAAAACAGTTGATTTTCATTAGGATGATTTGAAAACAATGTGATAGTGAGCAAGGACTACAATTTTTAGTTTCAAATACTAGCTCTTGAAAATACTTGTCAAAAATGTATAGTAAACTGTAAATTAGAAAGATATCAATGCAATACAAGGAAAAAAAGTTTCTCTATTTATATGAAGTGCATGAAACTTGAAAAAAGTACCCCTAACAGACAGTTATTCATTAGTTGGGTTTCAAAAATAAATCAATAAATTTTGCTCACCCAAGACGCCAGATATATTCTTTCCTATATGAGTTGACCACCGGCAATTAAAATCTTTTGGTTGGTATCTTGGGCCTATTACTTGCGGAAGATCGGCATAACTAGGTCCAACATTTACAGTAAGAGATTTCTCCGCATTTCCTTCAATAAATACGTAATCAACTGGATCTCTGCATTTCATTTCACACAAATCTGAAGCATTCATGAGAATTTAAGAAAAAATATTTGTAAGAGAATAACATTCTCAGCTATGTCTGTTTCCTTTACAAACATACGAAAATCATTGATTTTTAAGCAATCTAAAATACGTCTTGCTCACCTTGACTCAAATTAAAAAGAATCCGATTCCTTACTTGACTTATTGGCACACCAGCCGGTTTGTACACACAAAATATTCCATTTAATAATCGACAAGCAACTGTAGCATCTTTGACAAGTGCCATTTCTAAGGAAAATGAAATTGATATATTTTAATACGGAGTTTTGAAATGTAAGTTAAGTTTTTGGCCACATTTTTTATGTCAACTTAAATATCACGACATAAGCTAGAATTAGTTTAACGGTGAGGCTGCTACGAAACTTTTCGTTACTCATATGTTCTCTCGCTTCGCAGTTCACGAATGGTCTGCTTGCAGCTTGCCGGTCGTCTTTTTAAAGGTAAAATACCGATTATCGGAGATATTTTGAGTAATCTATAAATTGAACAGTTTTATCATGCGTTAATTAACAAGGTTAAGCAATTATCAAGCTTTAATGATCCTTAAGATATCTGTGTTTGTATATAACTCCTAAAATGGAAATATGCAAGGATCATACCTTAACTTTATAAATAGCTATCATTGCTAATTTTCCACAGATAAAGGTTTTTAATTGAAGAAATTGTTATTCATTTCATACGAAATTGTTTGATTTTGTCAAATAACTATATCCATCTTGGAGACAAGCATTCAATTTTGATGATGAGGAAATTGACTCTCATTTTTTTGGTTTGCCAGTTCAAACCCTTAGACTAGTGAGAAAAATGGCCACCCAATGCCCCAAACTTGCAAGTGTTCCAGACGTCGAAATTGACAACGAAGGGAAGTTCAAGTATGTTCTGATCAACGTGCATAGCCCTACTAAAGACGGGAAAGAAGAGAGCAAGAAGATCGTCCGAGGATTCAAATGGGCACCTTATCACTGTGAGTAACGTACACCTTGAATCAGCACTATTTGCTTTTTTTTCAGGAAACGAAGTTGTATCTTTCAACTCTATCAAGATGTTCAGCTTTCCATTTCGAAGGATAGTTTTCTCAATGTACAGTGACCTTATTACTGTCAGCTTCTATCCTACGGTGACCATTGAGTTTTCATAGTACCAAAGTAATTTTGCTCATCTGTGTAGATATTTTATGAAATTTTAAAAATCTTTGAATTAGGAAAATTCTAAATTGATGTATTTCTGAAAAGAAAACAGCTCCTCTTTGCTTAAAAATATGTATGAATTGCATTTCAATGCCGTAAATGATTAAATCCCTTAAAGTTACATGAAATGCATTCATAAGAACTAAGTAAAACTACAGGAAAATAAGATAATCTGTTTTATTGGATTTCAGCAAACTTTTCCCTTCAATCATTTTTTTTAAGGTTATCATCTACTTACTTTTCATAAATAGATATTTTATTGTTTTCTTTTGCCTTCTTTTATCTGTGAAGTAAAACATGGGACCTACTAAAGATGGGAAAAGGTTAGTATATGAATATAAGCTAATTTTTTCTGGTAAAATCATTTCTTCTGGTTTCAAAGAATGACATTCATTTTCTTTGCACAAGAAAACTTGAAAATAGATTAAAGTTTGTAAAATTAACAGCCATGATAAATGCTCTAATTTCACATGTATTTATTATAAAACTACCTCTTTCAAGAAAGGTATTATTACCTCCAGCTGAGGTTGGATTCTTATCGAGAACATCTAATTCTTCTTTTTTAAAACCTTTCTATCCATTTATTCGTAGTTAAATGTTTTAACTTTGGTTGAGACATATTTGAAAAGGAACTTTAAGACACATTCTACACTCAGGCACCAATGTGGTTATAAGATTTGACATTACAATTCAATAGCAAAACCTAATTAATGTATAATATTTTTAATATTTCATAAAAATTCTTTATGATATTTGATTTCTTATAGAATTCCTTGCATAATGTTCATGTTCAAAATATAATGTGAACATTATAGAATATCATAAAAAATCATCGTCTCCCTTTGAAATGATTGAATGAGTATAAATTATTCTCTGATTTAACAATGAAAGAATTTCATGTTGCTTCACTTTACTGTACCATGAGTTTATGCTATGAGCATTTTAACCACACACAAAAAGAATGCCAATAAAGTTAAAGTGTGCAAAATACAATAGATCCATTTCATCTACTAGATAATAATCTATCCAGTACCATATCTTTATTTTCAAATCTTTGAAATAGTTTTGTAGTTTGAAAATTTTAAAATACTTTGAATCTTATTGATGGAATTAAAAGAGATCAAATTCAAAATTAAGAAGTGTAAAGTATCTTAATTTTTTGGTAGCTTAATAATTGACAATCGAATTGAACTTAGATTAGCCTCCATAGAATCTCCTTCGTTTACAAGTCTGTGAATCAACAGGTTGAGAACTATATTACATAGTGATGTTAAAATCAATTAAGATTTTGATCCTGAATAGATAAATTAGATGATTTGACTCAAATTTATATAGAAGCTGAGTTAACTCACACTATTTTGAAGAAAAATATTTAATCAGATTAATAAGGAAGTTACTTTAGTATAACCATTTGAAGTAGACTTTCAAGTTGACTGGCCTTAATTCTTTATCATCATTCATCCTATTCATTCCAAACCTGAATTGAATAGATCATTTGTAATAGATAAAAATTTTAGGAAAACTGATATCCAAACAAATTATTTCACCTGTTTAATTTTGCAGGACCAAGTAAATTGTTCTGTTTTTTCTCAGCTATTGTTCATCTTTGACTTTTGAAAATAGAGGAGGAGGTCTTGTAATGTGTAATGATTCTTTTTTATGCAATTTTTTGTTTCTTCCTCAAACTTCATTTTTTAAATCTTTGAATGAAATATAATATTCATTGGGACTTTTCAGATAATACAAATACTAAATATGTCTAATTCCATACAAGTTCATCATATGATGTAAGAGTACCTCAATACTATTCAATTTTTAAACAATTCTGGGTTATCATTTGTTCGAACAGATATAGTATTATTATGCGCGAGAAATATCTGAAATGAATTATTACTACCTAACTATCATATATTTCCTAAATTTTTCATAGCATACTAATATAGTAAGATTCTTAACACTTTCCTATTTTCTCTTATTGTTGTAAGTAGTATCATAAGTCGTTTAAAAAATAATATTACAAATAATATACTGAGATACAATTAGTGAAATTTGTCACAGTTTTATAAGATTTTAAAAGAAAGGTTTGTTTCCATTAAGTTTATCTCTTTAATCAAACGATAGATACGTCCTTGCTATTAAGTTCAATTTTTATCACTCATATCTCTTGCAATATAGACATTTGGAATAGCTATCATCTCCTTTACCTTGAACCACCTAAGTTTTTAATGTAACAGAGTACATAGTGGTACAGAGACAAATCTTTTAATGCAAGACATGAATATTTTAATATATAATGATGAGTGATCAAATATAGTTCTGATAGATTACCATAGTACTTCTAGACCTAGTTAGTTCATTGATGGCTCAGTAAAAAGGGAGGAAGTAAATATTCTTCTGTGTTCCATTTACATCAATTAATATGTTTTATGAGTATTACTAATGACTGATAATGGATGGTCCTCTTCTTAGTTGCTGAAATTATATGAATGTGAATGAGGTGTTTATAAATAGTCATTTCATCAACATATTTCAGTGCAATGTAAGTAATTGAAGTGCAGCAGGAGTAATCAGTTCTGCTTGGCCAAAGTTTTTGGTGAGCATAGGTAAGATTCTGAAAGATGCGTGATTTTAATTTTTAGAATTGTATCCATGTTAGTAGCAGCCAGATTTTTGGACTGAGTATGTTGACAAATGCAGTATTTTTTCCGTTGGCTATTGGTAGTGGTATGGTTCAACTAAATAGTAGTTTTTATGCAAAATTTGGAAAGCTATCAATCACAACAGTTTTGAAACAACTTACAATGAAAGTATTTCTCTATGGACAATATAAAGGCCTTAGTAGATTATTTAATGGATTGCAAGTTCTGCAAAATATATTGGTTTGAGCTTTTGAAACCTTAATTGTGAAAGAAGTCTCTTGAAGAATAATGAAAGATACTTCACACATTCAACTTCAGTTTCTACAAGATGTAGTTTTTTAAATGCTTCAAATTTTCAATATCATTGTCTGAAAATATGGGTGTTGAATATAATATACTGTACCACCCATGAAAATAAGTTGTCTTGATTATTAACATATTACTTAGGTGTGTCAAGTTAGAAGTAAATTTTTTAAACCTTTGGAACTTATTATGGGAAAGAAGTACTTCTCTTTATTGACATGACATGACAGTTTACCTGACAATTTTATTATATAATATAATTATAATGATAAACACACATCGAATCATAAACTAATTTTTCCCCATTAAAGAAAATATTTTTTTGAATCTCATAGTATCTTCTAACTTGGCACAGACATGGAAAGTATTATATTGTAATCTCCGCTTAGTTAGGATGAGGAGTATGTAATTTTTTAATCAATGTTAAAAATGCCTTCCCAGAATGACATCTTTCATTCTGTTTGAAAATTTATATTGGTTTGATTGATTATCATTCTCAAAAGTTGGTAAATAAGTTTTCCAGTTACATGTTTAAAATATCATATTCTGTCAGTTTTTGCACAAAGTGTCAGTGTTCCAGCATAAGGGAATATCTGGATGGGTGATATACTTGTATATAATGAGTTGGTAGAGCCATTTCAACTCTAGTATGGGAGGTTATATAATTTGCTCATTTTAATGCTCAAGAAATATCCACTTTTAAAATCATTTTCATTGAGACATACTCGTCCATGAATACTAGCTATCTTTATTAAGCACATATTTAGAATAAAGCTTATTGGCACCATTTCAACTGTAAAAATAAAACATATGCAGTTTGTTTTCAAGTTTGCAGGACATCTCATTAACAAACACCGGGTCTAAAAACTTCAATTCAGCTTTCAAGCTCAAATAAATTCAAAAAATTTCCGTGCAACAATCCTAATATTCATAATTTAAAATATAGCAGCATTGATTTTTGCCATTTATGCCACTAATTATTTATGTAATTACAACCTGAAAACAGTAGCGCAGTGCAACATCAAAATTTCCATATGTGCTGTACCTTTAACCAACTACCATGGTACAAACATTATGTGTGGAGTCTTAGAGATTTCAGGAATCTTTAAACACTTTTCACAAGTAATGTCCTTATTCCTGACAAGCACCACATTAATTTGACGTATTTATAGTTTACAAAATTTCTTTTACAACTGTACATATAGTTAAATATATCGTAATATCCTCGTAATTTCACGACTTCATCCGTTTACACCGCAAGGTATCATATCACTCTGGCAACCCTTGCAATCCATAAGCATTTTCATAATGGTATTCACTTAAAATTTATTTTTACATATCCATAATGATTATAATCATAACGATTTTTCAATAAATTTCACATTAATAATCTGTTTATTAAAAATGGACACGATCTACGCGCGGAAACGGAATTATTTAATCTCATTCCTGAGCTATAAATACATACAGTTCCGTTTCCATGAGCTATGATTATTATACCAACACTCACGTGCCAGTTACCCACCGTCTTTTATAGGGACTATGGCAAGATTAGGATTATTAAAATCTTCAATCTATCGCTTCAAAATATTTCGCCATCACATACGTACTCTCCGACTCTTTTAAATCGTTCGTCTAGTAATTCATTCATACGTCAATCGCAAACTCGTCTCACTCTGACGGTATTCATTCAACTATAAACAGATTGGTTCTTGCTCTCGCAAAAAATGTAATAGATAGGCTGTGTTGGAGAGTTAAAGAGGTATCATACATACAATGGCCGCTCTCATATCGTCGGTTACCACAAAACTAAATGCCATCTTGTCTCCGAAAATAAACCGTACCCTCGTGGAATTGACTTCTGTTTTCGGCATCGTTAAGCGTAAGTGGAGTTTTTTTCTCTGAACACACAACATCGTAAATAGTTTAGAAAGTTTACGGACATTTACAACAAACGGGGTTACAAATACTCTCTCTCATCAAACTAACTTTATACCTCGTTACAACAACCCTACCATTTAAAAATAAAGCACACTTTCTCCTATTTTTTTACCTGCCTCTGGCAAATCTTAAGCGTAAAGTGGGGCTTTTTTTTACAAAACTCGCTGCCCACGGCATGAGTTCCCCTTCAGGCGTCAACGTTTCCACGGAAGCCTGTGTTTGTTTCGAATCGCTGCCGTGCAGACAAAGTCACGTAGATCCGCTTTCGGCAGGTAAATAAGCGTAAAATTATTTTCGGGTGCAAGAAACCGAGGTCTGCGACAGTACAGTATCGTTTGGATCGCAGGACGATCGCAGCGCCACAACCCACAAACGGCGGTTGCCGGAGTCGATCGTCGGAACCTCGGAAGTTTGACCTCGCGACGGTTTTCTTCAACCTTATAGACACGTAAGCGTAATGTCGGCACGATGGCTGTGAACCGCCAGTATTCGCTGCCTTGGCTCCTCAGCCGTCGGCAGGGCCTTCCCCGTATCTCGTCGTTAAGACGCCGCGGAGGGAAAGCAGCACAGTATCCGCAGAGGGTTACGGACCCTCGAGTCCTTGACTGCCCTTCGACCTCCTTCCGCGGTCAAGGAGGTCGAAGTCTTGGACCGTACTCAGGTGAGACTAGGCCCTCCGTCGTCCCCAGAACCGGAGTGGGCTTCCTCGGTGGCCGCCTCCACCGTCGGGGTGGAGTTGCCCTGTTGCAGTTCCTCGTCGTCTTCATCTTCGTCCTCTTCCGGTTGGACCAGCGAGAAGGGCAGTTTGACGGCCAGCGCTCCGCCCATAGGTCCACCGATTACGGCCTTCACCTTTAGTTGAGAGAGAATAATGAGAATTAACAGTTGCCATTATTAAATACTTCAAGCGTCCGCAAGCAAGCTTCTCGTTTCCTATAAGGGATGCTAAAGAAAATGGTCTACAATACAGGGAGTCGAACCCGGATCTCGGATCATTTCGTTTGCTCTTTATTTACATCATATATTCATTATTTATGACGCGTCACTTTACTCGTTCTGTTAATTCTCAACGTGCTTGATTTGATTATTTTAGTCGTTTAATAAAGGGAATCTTTATCACTCAATTCAAGAAATATTAAGTACTACCAAAGCATTTTATTACTTCAGAATTTTCGGTGCTGATATCTTTCTAATTTGGATTATGCTTAAAAATTTACGTAACACTTGAAATATAAGTGACACAGAAGAATATTAAGTAATAATAATAAAATTTAAATGGTAGGATTTGATTTCTTATATTTTTTAGGCCGCTTGCATCAAGAAAGCGATCAGTTTGTCATAATTTTGCATTGATTAGAGAAATAGTATATTTGGATGTTTGCTATTGATTAATTCGTGATTATTTTCTTTCGTTGCATATTTTTATGGAGATTTATCCTGCATTATCTTTTTGAATCGATTAAAATTTTGATTTCTTAATATCGTATTGATATTCGCCTGTAGATCAAATTTACAAATTAATGTAATTACATCACTTTAGAATAACTGTGAACTGACATTTGACATCAGTGTAAGCAGAAAATTAGCAATTTTTTCAATCTTCCATTTCAAAAGTATACAACAAGCATGATTCTCTCACCTTCACATAGTACGAGACGTAAATGGCAAATACGTTGTTTCTGTCCTCTTCGTCCTCGAACTCGTCTTCCTCCCCATCTTGGATGCAGCCTCTGTCGTCTCCCTCCTCTAGATCCCCCTCTTCCCCATCCTCCTCCTCCCATCCGTTCTCCTCCCCCGGCCCTACCTCCGCCTTCCACTTGCCCTTCCCGCGCTCCTCTCCTCCCCCAGTGCAGCAGCCGTCGCCTCCGGTGACGCGCCTCCCTCGCCCCGGAGTCTCCGGCGCGCGCCGCCCCCTCCGCCGCCGGCCTCCAAGGGCCGCCACGACAGCCGGGGACCTCCGCGTCACGGTGGAAGCGAGGGACTGCACCGGAGGGACCAAGATCGGAGGGGGGCCTTTGACCGCGGGCTTCTGCGTTTTTAGTTCGCTCTCCTCGATGCCAGTCGTTTTGGGGTTGGGCGCAGAGTTTCGTCGCAGAGGCTTTGTGGGAGTGCGGGACCCTTTACCTGAAGGGATTTGGAAGAATTAGTCGATGACAAAGGGACTACGCGAAATGAAAAAATCATCCATTCCACGAGCGGTCGATACGGTGGCCTTTGATGAGATCCCCCGTGCCCTCGCGGCGCGAGTGTGTTTTGTCTGTAAATATCTAAACAACGTCGTCCCGCGCGGAGTTACTCGCCGCCAGCGTGGGGATGTTTGTGTAGCTAGGTGAATTAAAAGGTCGTAAAATTCGTATTTTGGCATTTAATTACGATTATGCGTAATATAATTGCAACGTGATGATTTCATAATTGAATACTGTATTTATATAATGAGCTAAAGCGAGAGATACGCTTCACAAGTTCACGAATCTTTTAATCATCTAATATACTATTTTTGGTTTTTATTTGTACTCAATATGTACATTAATTAATTTCCGTCAGAAATTGTTGTGCATTGTGCAATTGTTTTCTGAATATAGGTTGTAGAATAATATATAAAGAATATTTTAGAGGCTAACTACTTTTCCTTTATGTATTGTTTCAAGTATTTGCGCTCCTGAAGGTGTAATTTTAATGAAAAGACTTAAATAATAGATTGAATAGTCTTAGTAAATTCTTTTATATAACTTTTGTACTTTATAACTTGTTCCGTTTCAATATATTTCTTTCAATTTTCATCTTTGTCGACTTCTAAGTGTTTATTATCAGGTATGTTTATCCTTAATATGTCCGAATATAGTATATTTCTATGAAGAGAGGTGTTAAATTTTCTACACAAGAATCAATCTCACCGTCAGAGCTCTGGGAGGGCACATCCTTGTCCAATCCGATAGCCTTTGCTTTATCGAGAGGCGGTGGTTTGGGGGGACACACCGCCCCAGCCGCCGTCGCACCCAGCGTGTCCTGTAGGGCGATCCAGTTCTTTGTGGCTCCCCTCATAGGGCGCAGAGGGTATGTCCTCAAAAGGGTTTGCCCTGGCATCAGAGGACATCCTTCCGACGACCGCTCACTCGCAACCACGTTCTTGAATTTCCCGTTACTAAACATGCACACGTCGACGTGTTGGACCACCAGTACCTATAGTGGGCCCAATTTTAGGTTTGTTAATTTATGTTTGAGTCGCACTTTTTGTAGTTTTCTAAATGAAGATCCATTAGTATAGTCATCTTTCATCGTACATGAGCCAAGAACTTGCAAAAAAAGTAAAGATTCAATTTTAATCAAAATGGCCTCGGTTTTTTTATATCGTAAATTATCGAAACAGAGTAAAAAAGGACTTGAGTTTATTTCCCTCTGCTTTCAGTTGCCATTGAATTTGTTCCGTGTAAGAATCGTAGAATTCTCGATAGGGTAATATACGCTTTATATATTTAAGTATGAATCCCATCCTTCTGGGAGTTACTCCGCGTTAAGTAAGTTTCTTCGGTCAAGGTATGAAGAAGAATGTAAGTTCACCCTCTTAAACATTTTTAACCGATAATTTGTGGCTTAGAGGCCATTATGTTGCATTTCTTCACGTTGTTCAGCATTAAATCCACTAATTTTTACCTTTATTACTTTAATTGTTATTTCATATTTTAGGTATCATATCAAATATATCGCATAATTCTTAAGTAAAGAAAAAGTAAATGTTACACCGAACACTTGGCCAAATGGATCTTTCCAAGAAATTATTTTTTTCAGAATCAAGCAAGATAGAATATTATAACCAGTGTATGATTTCTTCGTAAAAGAAGTTATTATTTTCCATATTACTGAAGGAGACAATATTTAAAACTTTGCATACAAGAATATTTTAATAGTGTAAGAATCTCAAAAAAATCAGCCAAGGACTAGGTTTTAAAATTGCAGTCAACTTCTCGACCTTTGAAATAGTCTTCCCAAGAATTGTCTAGAACAATATCCGAGAGTAATCGATTACGAAAGCAGAGTCATTGTGCATGCAACCCCTGTCCGAAACCGAAATGTGGTTAGGTACATATGTAGATGAGGGTTCCAAGAAATCAAGCTCCGTGCACGGGGCAAGCACTCCGCAGCACACCACACGGAATAATGTCCTCAATAATTCAGTCCTGCTTCTGCGGGACGGACGTCGTCCATCAGTGGCTCTCTTACCTTTATCCTCCTCACCGATCTGCTACTTCTGTTTCTCACAGCCACTCTCACTTGTATCGCTTCTCCGTGGGCGAACACTCCCCTGTCCAGCCACGCCTCCAACTCCACACGCCCTTCGCTCTTCAGCAGGAAGGCCTTCTCCGCCTTGGCGTGAACACCAACCCCTTCGGTGGCCCCTTCGCCCTGCCTGCTGCTGGCAGGTATCAGCGCTGCAAGATGCGGGTATACATTGAGAAGATGCGGTGGCATTTAGTGGACACGTTTATGAGGATGAATATTTCGTGGAAGGGATTACCTTTCTCTTGAGCCAGCGTTGGTCACTACAGTATGGGCTTGTTTCAAAGCGAATGATTCAAAGGGATGATTAAGATATATCGGAAGAAGGATGCGTATACATATAAATATTCCTTTCTCCTTATAATACAGAAGGAGAAAGGAATTATTGAATCTCATACGAATAACGTAAATACGTACATCCACGTGCAGTGTATAGACATTACTGACCTAACAATTCAATTATTAGGTTTCTTTGAAATCGTTCACAACAATCAATGTTACTCGTTATTAATTGATTGCCAATAAAGTGTCCATAAAACTGATTAATTATCGACGACAATTTTTAGGCTAGAATAACGTAAAAAATTAGCTTTTTTCCGAATAAATACGTGTTTCATTCTTACGTATTGTTGCAGCTATAATATTCCTGTAATTTAGCTATATTACTCATGTAATAATTTAGTTTGAACATGTCTTTAGGTCTTTATTTGTGTAGGCGAGATTGAGACTAAAAAGTCTCTTCTTCCATCTAACCTCTTTAAGAAAAGTTAAAAGTACAAAGAGAATTTGAAAGAGATGATTAAAATAATAATTATAAGAGATATTTAAGTGGATGAAAAACCCTAAGAAAATTCAGGAAAACACAGGAAAAAAATTCAGTGCAGGAAAACACCCACAATGAAGGGGGGTGTAAAAAAACCTGCACAAGCCTACTGATAGAAATAACTAAAAAGAATGAAGAAATAGAAGAGATCATAATATAGAAATACAAAATATCAAAATCAAGTAACACAATTGTCACCTAAAAAAAAGTAAAAAATCCCATGTGAGTATAAATATACGAGCAGAGAACTTAAATTGTTCTGGTTGTTGGCGGCTCTCTCGTAAAGCGTACCATTTACGAATTAATTTCATAAATTTCAACACGATTACTTGGCGAGCACTTTGGAAACAAAAATAAACAATTAAGTATCAAATAATTGCTGACAATAACGTTCATCAAGAGGTGATTAAACAGCGCTGTCTTCTCTGCTTCCTCGTAATTTTAATCGTCGATTCCACTCTCCCGTGACGTAAATATTTACTCCGTGAGAACTCGATCTCGAAGCGAGGCTATTTGCCTTGACTTCGAGACGTCTAAAGGGTGACATTCAAGCTCTATGTTTACGTGACATCGTCACCTCTTATGCGCAACAAATTACTATGTACTTTCCATTCAGTAAAGGAGAAACAGAAAAGGGAAATTCGACTTCACTTTCAAACCCTTAAAATTTTATTTTTCTTTGAGTTTATTTTTGTATTAAAGTTCTTTATTAATGAAAATTAATGTTGAGATAAATTTTGTCTAACTTTCTAAAACGTAAAATCGATGTTTCTTGTTATGCTGTTACAAGGCTTTTATTTTATTTATTCTACTCAGAAATGAATATATCTATTCTGGAATCTTATATTTATCGAGATAATGATGCAAATTTCATGTAATTTGGTTCCTGTAGCTGTAGCTTATTTTAATGCATGTGTGACGTAATTATTACGTTTTATTTCATCGATGCTTTTTAAGTAAGGATATTTATCCATTTAAAATTAAAGTCTCGTTCTAAATCGAGCCTGTTCTAATCTAACGCATTCGATCGAACATTGTGAGTATTTTGAATAATTATGATATTTTCGTATCAATTTCATACACGAAGTAATTAGGAGATGTTTTCCACATTGCGTCAGACTTTTTACCAAATGAGATGAATTCCAAGTTTTCATCTTCTCGTAAACCTTTCTTATACGTAACTCATTGTGTTTTTTTTAAAGTACCTCTGTTGACATAAATTACCTTCATTGGTCAATCAGAGTTATATTGCTTATAGTGCGATCGTCTTTGAGTTTCAAAAGCCGTTCTTTGAACGGATGACTCGTAAAGATCGACTTAGTTCTATTCAGTCGCCGCCAGGTGATGTTGAGTGTTACATCGTGAAAACGTTGTGTTGATGATTTGCATCCAGCCTCATTGGTCGCAAGATATACTTTAGTATCTTCAAATATCGCACTGTTGCACTGAAGTCCATGGGCATTGGGTACATAGGCCAAAAGGCGTGTAACATCTGGTGGAGGAGAATTGATAGGGCGAGAAATATAGCTATTTCTATCGATGTGAAAGGCATAGAGTGTACTGAACCTTGACAGTGAAAGCCTAATAGATTATGATCGTATAGCCATAAAGATAGGATTTTCGCATCTCTCTATTTCTGAACGTTATTTTTCGATATCCCAAACTTCGTTTACGAAATATGGGTTATGAAAATACAGCAGATTGTGTTCTAATTTACTCCGAAGTCCTGATTTTTAATAGCAGTCTCTCCAAAGTGAGAGTATGACTCCGTATAGATAAAGCTTAACATAATATTTTGACGTAATTTTCCAGTTTTATAAATTAATGTAGTCCTGGTTTATTTATTAGGTAGAGTTTTCATTTATTCCTGAGTAGAATTTTGCACATTTTCCCTCGACCGCGAATTCCACTCAACTTTGCTTCGATTCGTTCATTCTTTCTCTACAGCCGTTTAACTTACCTCCATCCACTCCAATGATCTTTTTCCATCTTTTGGGAGCCCTCTGAACCACTCTGAGACCCATCCGGACGGAACTGCGGCGGTGCGGCTTCTCGTCCGGTCTATCCGCTGCAAATGAGGTACAGGAAATCGTTAGTAATATGAATCAGGTCGGATGAATTTATAACTGAGGTTTCCATGGTAAATGTATCCGGTGTATTGATCATGATTTTTTAAAGTACTCATGATGTTTGTAATTTTAGCATCATACCTTGTTTGTTATCCAATTCTAGCTTTTTATCGAGTTATTTTTAAAGTTTTTTTTCAACAATCCAATCCAATAGGTCCTGAATTTGTTTTAATAATCCTAATATTGATTATATTGATTCCAAACTTACTCCATAAGAAAGTTCAAGGTTAAGTTGTCACAGGGTAATTGGGAATAAATTTCTACCAATGATGGTATAATTATTTCGTAAATTTTTAATGAAATTGTTGGTTCGATATTTTCGTATAATTTTTTCGATCAGTTTATTTATATTTTTGTGCGACCTATACGCAAATCAATGTTCAGCCTTTTCAGAAGCTAGTATATATCTTAACGTATTAATTTACGTAATTGCTCACCAAAGGTTATTACCGTATTTGTAGCACTCACCCGTGTGATTCTCTTAGTACAATTTACGAAAGAAATATGATGGATAAGGTAAATATTTTATTAATATTTGTTAACGAAAGATTGGTCCGTTTTTGCATTTCATTTGTATTTGTATTCACATTAAGGGATTGAACTTTCTCATAGTTCATGATAAAATGTTTCTGTAGTGAAAAAATTCAAAAATATAAACAGGGTTGTATAAAATAATCAAAGTAATTGGAAACCACGACCTTTCTATGAGTTTAATAATCAATCAAAATTGTTCATACTGTTTTAATTAACTTTAATAAACGCGCCAAGAATTTCATTGGGTATTCTACGTCGAATCACCTTCCGCTGGGATTCCCTTTCAATTAATAAATCAGAGATATCGATTTTCATTCTCGTATATACTTAATTGCTATTTTTGTTCCCCCGAAATTAAATACTTAATTAGCTCGATTCCAGGAGCTCGCAGAAGGCGCAAGATTATTTATAAAACGTATTACTTTTTTCCTTCGTCGAGCAACGCAGGCTTGCTTCTTTTATTTCTAAAAATTCCAATCTCTTTTCCATTCTTTCGCTTAATAATTCGATTACGTGCGTAATTTTCTTCTCCGTTATTTATTATTTCGTTGCCTCGGAAACCCTGTGAAAATGAAGTATCCATTTTGCTCAGAATTATTCATATTAGATGCCCTTAATTTAGAGTGCGAAGGAATGAATGGAAAACCCAAAATTCGAGCGTAATTAAAGGAATTTTCGACGTGTCCTCTCCAGAAACACCGGACACAATTAATTCTGTCCCCGAACGTCGTTCGAGCTGACACCTCTTCACGCGGTAATCGTCGTGGAACTGTTGTGTTATCAAGAGGGAGTGTTTTCTCTTCCCTAAATGAGGGTTTATATTTGTCCAAGCAGGAGATTTTGTTGGGATTTCGAGGTTCTGTAAGGAGAATTAACATTTAATGGCTCAGCATCGTTCTCATTTTGTCCTCAATATTTAATATCCTTGGTTACTTTTCAAGTGGGCCGTTAGAGTAACGTCTCCTGTACTTGAAACGTCAGTATTATACGGAATAGCGGTTGAAAAATTGCATTATTTAACTTTTTCCATTTATCACGATAATATGAGATCTAAAAGAATTATCGTATTATAATTTATACTTTTAATGGTGGAGGAACATTTTCTTTTAGTATTCCACCTTGATTTTATTTAGATATACGAAATTTTTATGTACGTATATAGGTATCAAACGATTGTTAATTACTTTATATTCTATTTTCTCACAGATTTATCTTCATTTTACGTCACGGTCAGAATTAAACCACTATTATATGACTTACGTTCTTAACTATTACTTAATTAATGCTACGAAACATTTCTACTGGGTACTATAAACGAATTTATGATATTACGTATGTTATGAAGCTCATCGAATAGTCTCGGTACAAGGGACACCAGTGAAAACTCGCGTAGCGACCGTGTTTTGCATTTCTCCCCGAGTCGGATTCTCCTTCGTAATTAATTCTCCGGCTCTCGTATCCAACGCTCTCCCACGGCAACTCGTTTCGATTGAGGATATGATGGAACTCTGGCAAAGAACCCCGAATGGATTTGGGTCCTTTGACGCGCCAAAAAACTCTTTCGGGACCCATACGGAAGGATTACGGGAATCATACGAACGCCAGGAAAAAAGAAAAAAGCTGCGGGTTCGGGCATTCAATTTTCTTCCCATGCTCGCGACGTAATTGGTTCTTTCGTTTGCGGAATCGATGCGGGGCGGTGTACACGTTGCCCTTAGGGGACAATCATGGATGTCCACGTGACACATTTTCTCTCTGCTCCATCAGCGGAATATGTCTGCAACCCTCGTGCGATTCGATGTCTGCATTTTGTTTTTCGGTCTATGGAGAATATACGCGAATGACGTCATGTATATCGTGTGCCGGAATTCCCTATACATTCTCGAACAATATAGACATCAAAAGAGCATTTTTCATTAGTATTACGGTTATTTAGAGTTTTTAATTTAAAAGCTCTTCGTAACAATGTTATTTAAACTCTAAATAACTCATTATTTAATTCTGACAAGCAATGTTATTGTTAGGAAACATTTTCATTCTTGCATAAAACATCAGAAGGTCGTTAAAAAATAGTCATTGTTGTAAAAGCGTAAATATCCTGTTATAATACAGTTATAATTTCATGAAAAAATTGTGAATATTTCCGATGAAAATTCGTGATACGTTAAAAATCTACCTTCTTTATCCTTGTTATAATTATAATTAATAAATCTCGTTGCCTTTTACAAGGGACTTTGGCTGATAGGATCGTAGAATTTCCCTCCATTTATAAAATTTGTTTATAGCCTCGGGGAGGTCCTTTCGCTTTCACCTTTATCCTCAAAAGAGATTACTCCGAAGACTCCTTTGGCCTTAGGGTCCCAAAGATTTCGATCACCCAATGGCAAAGCCGCGGGGCACTGAACAATTTACCCCCAGGTCCTGTACCAGCAGTAGCTCTTCTCGTCTACCTATCGATTATTGGGGAAGTGTTTCAAAATTATCAATTTATTAAAAAGCCTAAGCTTAGGCATGCTAATATATGTTCTTTTCAAATTGAATTCGTGATTATTATGAGGTATTTTACGTGGTAGATATTTCCGATACTTTAGTCGATCAAGTAGCTCATTACAGTCTTGAATACGTTTTATTTTGTGGAAGGAATAACGTCTGATTTATTGTATTCCCTTCATTCTTTGGATGGAATTCGTGAAAAATACATACCCTATCACCTTATCCTAAATTACTTATACTTACTTATACGAAACTATTGATTTGTCAATTGCTTATTTGTATCCGATGAAGATAAAAGTTATCTTTATAATGTGTTAAAATTGGTCTTTCAGAACGTTTAAAGGTTTATATTTTCGTCATTTTTCATTTGTCGACACATATGTAATCTTTATTTTGAAGTGATTTATGCATTAAAGCTTTATTTTCTTCATTTAAGAAATTTCGTCCATATTTACTTACGGAATCTTTTTCAAGTTCTAAACCAAGCATCTTTGACATATAATACTTCCGAAAGATTTTACGTGTTAATTATGTAATAGTAGTTAGTATTTTTATGGCATTCCTTTAGTATTATAGCCATCTGTTTCTCTACATAACTATAAAACTTATTACGTACGAATTACATCGCATTTACAGTTCTCACTTCATTTCTTTTTACATTGTTGTTTATCGGTTTGGAATACTCTCTCTCCATTACTTTTACTCTCACTTTTCAGAATTTTCAAATTCGCACCCCTACTCTGACCTGGTCAGTCACCGCAGCCACTCTAGATAACCAAGTTCTTCCACCTTACTTCCCTTGAGAACTGCTACTCCCTTACTCCTCTCTAACTTCCTTACACTTCCACTCCAGAGTTTACTTCATCGGCTCACTGTTACTCTCCTCTTCATGTAGCCATCCAAGTTTATCTAATCAGTTGAGTACCTCGATTTCTTGAAACAAATTACAAACTTTCTCTTTCAATTCTCCTTTTAAACTTTACGAAATTAAACATTTCATCCTGGAAATTGTCAGTATCTCCTCTCCTAAATTAATCTCAATTCAGCAAGTGTGTCTAATGCGATTAAGGGACCCTCGTCCGTTAGATATTATCCTGTAAGAGGGTGAAATTAGAAGAGGAGAGAGTGATTTTGTTCTCTATCACATAAGATTTAGGAGAAATTTTGTAAAATGTATTTAATATATAATAACCCGTTCATAAACTTCCAAATAATACTATTTAATTATCATAAAATAATTTCTTTACCTGATTTTCTTTACGAGAAATTTCGAAAACTGTAGTTTCTAAGCCAGTTGTGTATGAAGTATTATATTTATTACTTATTAATATTTTTATTTAGTAATATTAATAGTTACATGATTCAATTATGAAATAATCTACCTTTAAACGTTGAAATAATTTTATTTAATCGTTGTAAAACAATTTCTTTGATCAACATAAGAATGGCTTGAGTTACAACGCAAGAATGGCTCGAGTTACGTAACAATGCGCATGAGTGAATTATTTGGATAAATGGAATACTTTATTCAAAACTGTTCTCTAATGCTATTAAGCTGTGATTTAATTAAGTTAGAATAATAATTACGGCTAAACTGTGCTCATAAGTTAATGGTTTTAAAGTCCTATCAAGGAATATGAGACTAATTATAAGGTACAAGTAGCAGGAAAACTTTTATAGAGTGATATCTTAAAAGCTGAAGTAGTAAAGGCAGTGAAGTAGTTAATTACGTTAAGTGAAGGCGTATAAAAGGAATAGGGAAGAGTGTTTATCGTCCTTGGAGCGAAAATTAACCGTCAGAAGAAGTCGAGAGAGAGAGAACCAAGTGGACGAAGAAGTCAAATTAAAAAGTTTACTTGCTACGGGAAAAGGGAAATTAGAAAAAGATGGATCTCGGTAATGAAATTCAATAAGGAAACGTGGACTTAATAGATATTTCAGAAGGTCGTTGAAAAGTTGAACTTAATGACTTTTCCGCGTAGCTTTTCAGTTGCGGAAACGTAGAATTCGTTATTTAGAAGCATTTACTCTGGAACAACTTTAATGAACGTTTAGACTTTTATCGTGTTAAAATACGTACTCCAGAACTAAGAGGCAATCAAGGTAATAAAGTTTTACGTAAAAAGTTAACGACATCAGATTCTTCGCAATTCCTCTAGTTATATAATACTGATAAAAGATATTTTTGCAGATAATGGCTGTAATCCTATATTAACTGAACATTCAAAGAATTATTTTCTAAATTTAACTGAATCCTGTACTCAAATACTTTCACGTTGAATAATTCACTTTTTTACGTAAATTCGCTTGAGAAATGAAGAGAAGTTAATAAAAATTGCTTGTATAGTACTAGTTATATCAAAAGGTCTAAAAATTATATTTTTCCCTCAATCATCTTCATTTGCAAAACGTCTGTAACATATTCTTCAAATTGAATGTTTGCGGAACTCTTCAAGTTGTATTTTACCGCACCTTTTATCCAAAATTAAACCTCAATTCACTTCCATCCTCTTGAATTCACTGAAAGCCACGGTCTTTTTACTGAGAGTCTTCAAACCTTTCTGCCGATCTCAGACCCTCATTTCATGCTCCTTATCCTAAGCACATGCTTAAATGCTTTTCAGACAATATCATTTCCAAAATATCCACCTTTCAATCCGACCGTTTTCGCGAATTTTACTTTCTTTATTAAAATTTCAGTGTGCAAAATAGAGCTTATATTGTGATTTATATGAACTATTTACTTTCGTCTCTAATGTAAAGTGTAAGTCAAAATTTAATATAAAAAAGAAACTGTGACTAACGCATATTAAGTACAAATGACGGTCATAAAATGAATGTCCCCCTCATGCATTCAATTTCGAAATAAAAATGTAGTTGCATTTGCATTTTAATACGCATAACAGTTAGGTATTTAGGGTAAAACTGTAATAGAAGTCCCTTCCAACCAACTTACTATCCTATTCTTTTTCTTACAAGAGATCTCTAAAGAGATAGTAAAAGTGGATGGATAAATAAAGGTTTTTGGCTTTAGAATGCATTTTCATGGTTCAAGACCATTGAATTTTATGTCGTGTGCATTTGGACCCTAAGATGAAATTTTCTTTTCAATATTTGTGTTTAAGGAAGTTAACATTTCCATGTGTTTTCATGTCTGAACTTTAATCATAGAGTAACTGTATATTATGTATAGAGTAATTATAGAGAGTAAACGTTAAATTACACAAAGATTATTCATTTATTAAAATTTAATCATAGCGTAAAAAGAACGTGATGAAATTGATATCTCCCCATTGATGAGAAAGTGATATAAAAAGTTGAAAACATTACATATTAAAATTAAACATTTTTTAAAAATATGTTTGTACTCGGTCTTTAATTATGTATGGAATCATCATTAAATATGCATTCATCAATCACTACCATTTCCAAATGCAATTATTTGATGTCACCGCGAAACCTCAGGGGTTATTTTTATTCGTGAATTTCAGTTGTTCATTTGCAATCTCTTTCCAGGAAAAAACACCAATTTTTTTATATCAATCAGCAATCACCGAAATTTTGCAACATTCCTTGTATTTGCATTGCATAAATAATCAGGATACAGTGTTCATGAATTGATAAAATCAACAACTGGTAGATGTGTTCGAAGGGAAGTCCTGATTCGTTTGAATTTCAGATCTTCAGATTTTTGAATTTCAGATTTTTCTTCAGGAGTAAGAAAGGGAAACTTTACACCATCCCTGAATGCTCTCTTGAATGTTCTCCGGAATAAGTTGGAGTAATTTCACTTATCCTTTAGGTATGACGAAATGGACTGATCACTCTTTTTGGTGCACTAGACACATACGATATTACCTTAATATTCTACATCTATATATATTCTATATCCTTGAATTTGATCCTTATTACCATGCCTTTAATTTACAATACATCTTGAAAGTTACGATTTGCTCCTTTATAGATACTATATTTAGGCTCTTGTACCTTTACCACATGTTCTATGATTTTACATTCAAGGAAATAAAATATAAATCCAATTTTCATTAAGTAATTCCCCTGCATGCTTTCATCAGGCAAAATTTTAATAAGTTATATTACTATAAATATAATGAAATCCCAGTATCAATGTAGATATTTTTTTCTCAAACATTGGCTAATGCACTTTTCTTCGATAAAAATATATAGACTTTCTATTCCAATATTTTTGAAAAAGTTAATGTTTACTTCTTCAATAAAAGCTCAATTTCTGGCACAGAGTTTTGCTAACCATTCACCTTATCTAATAATTCTTGGGGCATAGTTGTTCCTGAATTGACTGAGGCATTTTTTGAACGATAGGTTCCATAGAATATGCGGTCAAAAGTTAGATTTGTATAATAAAATATCTATTCTTCCCTTGTATGTTAGATTTATAGTTGTTTTTGTCAAAAATTTCCAAATCTATTATTAAAGTTTTTGAACGTTAAAAATACTCATCCGTTTGTTGGAATTCTTTTACTTTTTTTATTTACATCCTGTTGTTTCCTCGTGTATGCTTTTTGTTTTAAATCATAACGCTATTCGTCTATGTTTATCTTCATTGCAGCCTCGCTGTCGCCATCTTTCCATTAGTTAATCAATTCTCATTCTTCGGCGTCTCCAATCACCTGCACCTTTCGTTTTTGCGACCTCATCTGAGAAGCTCCTCCTTTGATTGAATACCTCGGTCGCGTGAAACCGGTGTACCGTATACCGTATCGACCTCCTCACACTTGAATTGCTTCTTACTCGCCGGAGGATATCGTGCGGATAAATCGTTTGACCAGATAACAGTCTGTGACTGAATACGTAATTATTGCAATTTTGTTCGTACATTGCAATTTTTTATGGAATTAGAAAATATTGTATAGTTAAAAATAGTAAACTTAAATATTAGGAATTTTGACGTTTTAAGATTTAATGCTGATCTCCAGTTAACAGTTAGGATTTTCGTGAATTGATATGGTATACTCGAAAACAATATAATAACATGGAAATATTATTAATGTTCTGGGAAAAATTATTTATTTAGTTTATAATTTATAAATGACGTAAAATCAAATAACCGTTGAGCAAAAGATACTTTAGGACAAAGTTCATGTGATGGTCAGAACTTGAAATTACCTGCTGAAGTAAAAGTGTAAAACATTGAGTAACCAAAGCTGCTAATTATTAGATATCTGCTACTAATATTAGATATCTTGTATCATAGTTGAACTGTTTGTGCGAAGAAGAATTTCATTAAAGAACTTAATTACGACAAACTTAATTTACATGATAATTTAGAGGATTTTGAAATACACAATTCCGACTTAGGTTTCGCAGCAATGTTGTATCATCAGGTCTTATTCTTGCCTTTCATGTTTTCTCAAACTGTCTTGTAAGTTTTTGTCAAAATGAAGCTCTTTATATTACATATTCAAACCTGAGCTCATTAGTTGTATAGTATCGTAATGTTTAAGATTTAGGTGAATATTGACCCTGCTATTTCCGTGAACTCAATATAAATCATATGAAACAACTTCGTGTAAATTATTTCTTTCGTGTGTTAGAGTTAATAAAGGACGGCGTGATCGATCATAAGGTCGTGTTCATCCACCGAAGAGAGCAAAGCACTGGAAGTCAAATAGCTTTTCCTAAATCACGCCGTAAATTCTTTAACGTTAATCGTTCCTCATCTCGAAAGACAACGAATTCGCAGAGGTACAAAGCATGTTTATTTAATAGGACCTAAAATTTATGCGTTCTGCCGTTTGTCAGTTTTCAGAACGCGATATAAAATACTCCCCCCCACCCTCTGCGCTACTTAATAATCCACCGTGCTGTAACAGACTAACAAAGCGTTCTAGAATTTTTGTGAAAGTCTCTCGCGGACTCACTTTTGTCATCCTCTCGTTATTTTTTCAGCCGTGCGCTGTTCGGTGGCATTGTATGCCTCGGCGATTCATTTTTACGAGCTGAAGTCGCATGCCTAACAACTTGATCAAACGTCGAAAAAAAAGGTTGTCATCGAAATTAAAACAAAAGCTGATATTTTTATAATGCAGCGGGGGAGGGAAGTTCGATTAAAGCGGATGGACCCGAGGTTACTAAATTACGAAATATCGCACGCTTCCTCTCCGGAGAGAAGTTAATTCTGAGAAATACGTTTTCGACGAATTCGACGCTCGTTATGTTTGAGGATTTTTAGAGAGCCATTTGAAGAGGGAAGAGTCCCGCGATTTTATTTCAATTTGTGTTCACTCGTCATCGCGTTAAGATCGTCAATATTTTCCTAGTGAACCAACCACATCGTACATCATTAACCACGTGTTCCAATTTACTCTCATCCCCTTTTAATTCTTCATTAAAAGCCTTGCACTTGCAAGTTTCGATTCACCGTTTTGCTCTGCATCTCCGTAACCGCACCAGGAAATAGTTCGAGAACAGCACGTTTCCAATTAATGGATTCCTTAGGCACTGCGAAGAGAATATTTTTATCAGGACCAATTATTCCTTCGAAAACACGCCATCCTTTTCCTCACTTAGCGAATCCATTTCCTCCAACGAAACGTTCGTGTCTCTCTTTGAATATCCGCCGACCGGTCTCCACGGAAACAAGAGATGATACTTTCTCTTCCGTATCGATCGGTTATACGTCGAAAGCAGGTAGAGAGAGAGCGTCGAGGAGGGAACAATAAGTTGTCCACGTGATTTAGAAAGGGTGCGTTAGGGAGCGAAAGTTCGACCTAGTCCCATGCCCTAGGATCGCTCACGGTTTCCCATTTCCAAGTTTTCCCATAGCCGAGATTTTTTCGATAATTGAGAGAAAGTTTTTTTTTTAAGGTGACGTTTTTGCTGATATTACGGATTTCTTTTTACGAGTGTGCCATGTCCAGATGTTTGCAATTAAGAACTAAGGGAAATTCATGTGTTATTGGGAGTCGAACCCAGTTCTTTCCCATATTTTATGGTTCTGGTGTATACAGAATCGTTTAATATTCCCCAAAGAAGATCAATATTGTATGGTATCAAATTTTCTCTGATTATATCAGAGGCAGTCTCCCTAGTCCAGTGGTTGGTGTGTTATATCTGTATAGATCTGTGCTTGTAAATTTAAATGAGACAAAAAGTAATTAAAATTATTACTCCTATAGTTCAGTGTACATTGTTAGGGAATGAGCTATTTAATGAAAACTAAACCTGATTTGTATTTTAAGGAGAATTAACTCAAATCGGTTACAAAATTGTGCTTTAATTCCAGCTTCCGTTGGAATGTTTATTCGACCTTTTTCGAATGTCATGTTTTCAAAATTAATCTCCCATGATATATTCAGGGATTTTAAAATTCATTATTTCTCTCCATCGTAAAAAAATATCGAATTTATCTCAGCATTCTTTTATTATATAATAAGAGTTGATAGTTCGTCGAAGAATCTTTCCGCAAAAAAATACAAGCTTGATAACAAAATACAAAATAAAATCATAAGCTGTTTAATTGGATTGAAACTAGATGTAATAAAATATCTTCTTTTGACATCCATTTTTCACGTGGTAATTTTAAAAATATAATATTGTCTTCGAAATTAAAACTTTGTTGTTCTTGTATCCAGGGAGTTCATGTGAGAGGAAATAAATCTTGTTGTTACAGAACGCGATACAAAGGGGGGAAGGGTCCTGATCGAAACAAGAAAAACAATGGGAAGGACAATCCCTTAGAATTCTGGGAAGAAGAAGCGGAAAGACTGTGGAGAAGAAAAATATTTCTCCGGAAGAGGACGAAAAAAAATCGCTGTTGATAAACTATCAATGAATACATTTTATACAAAGTGGGTAAACTTAGATGGGACTCATGTGAAAATATAGGCTGACGGATATTTACAGCAGCCTGTAGGACGTAAAAGATCTTATTATTTAGTTTTACTACCTTATTAATGTTAATTCCTTATGAATATCTTGTCAGTGTTCTAAATTTCAACGTGAACTTGTATTCGTATATATCGAATGAAATTTAACATAAAACGTACACGATTCTAATACAGATGCGTCGCTAAGTGAGGCATTTCTGTATTATTACTATTATTGTCAAAAGTAACACAAATTGGTTTGTCGCCTGGTGACAGTATATTTATATATTTACGGTTTTAACATGTAGGATTCATGTAGGTAGAGTAGATACTGCCCTCATATGTTTTCCTACTCCTGTTGATTGATTTTATATATAAAACTGGGTATTGTTACGTGTTGAAAATAATAGGAAGTTTTTCGCGTCGTTTAATTCCATGAATTATTTAGCTCTCCTTCACAGAATGTTTTTCATCTCTGGTGTACTATCTTTTTTTGAACCATTTATTTTTAAATTACGAGTCTCCATATTTATATTTATTATTTAATTTAATATATATATTTAATTCGACTGCTCCACTTGAAACCTATGGAAAGGGACAATAACTTCTTCCCTTTTGCTTCAAAAGCTACTAATTGTTTCGATCAATGTTGCTTAAAATTTCGTCGTTGTAAAACCATTTCCCTTTCCTTTCCTTGGAAGCTAATTCTTAAACCTCTTCCACTATATTTTAATCCTTCTCTTCGAAATGTGCACTACTCGAGCCAATGATCCTCCTCCTAAAGCCCTTCCCTTTATATATTTAATCCCCTTTCGAATAATCGACCGTCTTTAAGAAAGTTCGTCTGAAAGGCACTCTCTCTCTCTTTGCTAAGCAGGAGACGGCTTTCGTTCCCTCCGGGGCCCCCCGAGGGCCTCTGGTGTCTCCGAGGGCCTTCGGAAGGCAGTCCCCTCCCCTCTCGCATACAAAAAAGAAAAACGGTCGTCGCACCGTCGAAGGTTCTCGTGAATTATTGAAGTTGGCGTCCATTGAGTCGTCGTTGGCCCTACGGAGGTGCGGAAAGTGTGGCCGAGTCCAATTGAGGGATAAAAGGGGTTTGCGAATCCATCCACCGCCGAGTCAATGGTGATATTTCCCTAGGAGATCACGCCGGACATTGTGCAGTTCAGAGGGTCAGCGGGAGTCCAAAAGGACCGTGTTAACCTCCGCCCGCAAATAATGGAGCCCCATGTAGATGAATTATTCTGGAGCTGATGTTAGGCAAATGTACGACGGTCCACTCGGAAATGGTCAAAGGAGTGGTCCATTCGAGGTTGGGTTTCAAAAGGGTTCTGATTCGATTCTTATAATGTCCCTGATTTTGGAGGGATTTAGGGTTGTTGCATGGTTTTTTATCCATTCGGGTTTGTTGATGTCTTTGATGGATTTTTTAAATAAATTTTGAAACCTTTTATGAATCCAGTTTATTAGTTTTCAGCGTTGTATTATTTCGAATTCGTATGAGGTTTTTTTATAGAAAAACTCATTATTATATCGTAGATTTTGAATCTTAGGTCGCGGATCCTGATCTATTTTGGAATTTATTTCGTTTGATTTTATACTCTTTAATTTTGCTTTGGATACGAATTGAATGTTTATTCATATAATTTGAATTGTATTTAGTGTTCCTTTTGGAATATTCGTCAGCTTATACTGGAATTGCATAGTCTTAATAATGCAGTTTTAGCTAAAAAGTTTTTATATGCATAAGTAAAAATAAAGTTATGTATATGGTTTATTGGTAAATGATTATTCTTTGTCTTGAATACATTTTTGATTATTTTTCTAGTAAAAAATACTAATATACGAGTATATCGTAACTTAAATATTTTGCGTTAATATATCTTCACCATCAATCTTGATTTTTTCTTGTTATATTATGTTAATAGGTGTGCCTAAATATAGAATGCGATTTCTTATCTAAAAACTTTGAACTTCCTTTTTTCTATTTCCCGGAAGATTAGCCTTGATCTTTTCCGCGCCTCGAATGGAATGGAAAGAAATCTCCTACTAAAAGGCGCATTTGCACAGATAATCCCGTTCCTCCCATACCCGAGAGAATCAGCCGTAACGTGTCTCCGACCATTCGCACGGCCTCTATTCGCGTTAATTCCGCGCAAATACGTCGCTATCTCTCTTCGACGCAATCAATCTAAATTATACTCGGAGACGTTCGAAAGGCGTCTTGACGGGTCCGCATTCAGCCAACGCGGACGTGGACTGAAAGTCAGCTTACGTTGTTTCTGAACACGTCAATGGGACGAGGGTCGTCCCTGATCAACAGATTATACGGGATGAGATCATCTTTGAGCCTTAGTTTCTATGGAATGATATTTTGGAAGGCTGGCGACAAATAGTTGTAAATAGAAACATACTTCTTAAAATGGGTCGTCTTTTATCGATATAGAAATACTTTAATCATATATATATCGATACATTATATATGTGGGTATATTTTTATAAATATGGTGTATCAATATATAAACAACGAACGATATTTAAAACATAATAAAATTAACTTGATAAATTAGCCAAATTAATAACAGTATTCAGTATTAGAAAATAAGTCTAGTATTTCCCTTTTCAATTAATTCATTGTTGCGTAATTATTACGTAATTTTCGTTACCAGGCACTAGGTACTCGTAATTGTTATATTGTAAACTCTGAATTTTATAAAGCATGGTGGAACCATATCGCGATGACGATCGTTGTAGTTATTGCATTTTTATCTCTTGTTCTCCGAAACAGTGTACTTTTTTATTCCTATCTAATTTATTTCTTTCTAATCACTGATAATTTATCAGAAGTATCCAGAAGTCCAAATATTTTCCGCATTTATTTTGTGGTAGCTATTAAATATCTATAGTGACCTGTTTCAATTTCAAAGCATACATAGCAACATAACATAGTGACTTAGATTCCCATATCAGACAAAATGTTTGAACACATTCTGTTGGTCTTGTTTAGTTTCTCACCCTGCTCTTGTCATATATCCGATACGCTTACTCACTCCAGAGGTAACATACTTCGGATGCTGTGTTTTTATTTGATCCATCACACACTCGCCCCAATCCATCGCTGTCAATTACTCAGGGTCCCCAGAAATCGGAATGTGTTTTTTTACGGCCCTTCGTTCATTTTCCAAGCGCCCGAATGCAGCCGAAGGTGATGGTGGTCGTTTTCGGAAATTCCTGTTTTCAAGAGCCGTGCGTTTTTCACGAACATTAAAGGCGAATTCCACTGTGAAAATGGGAAACGAGTTCTGAGTCGTATGTTGCAGTTGAAAGCTATCTGTTCATTGAAACGGGATGCTGTTTTATCACTTTAATGCTTCTAGAGTGCTTTGTGGAGTCGAAATATACATATGTATAGGTTTTTGTCAAATAAATATAGTGCTCTTTCTATCAGAGTGCGTTGGACTTTATTCTTTTGATGGATAGCTTCCACTTACTTTCATTCGCTGAATCTAAGGGACTTTTTAAAGCTTTGTGACAAATATTTTTATCTTGTGATTCATTATTTAATCTCATTCCTTGTCCAGTGATTTATTGATTCTATTTCCCCATTAAATCATCATGATAGTAATAATGTATTTTTTTATTTTTATAGAAATATGTAGCAAATGCAATTTATAAATCAAAGAGGTATAAATATTTAGCTTAACAGAACTAAAGCATCATTCTATAATCTTATAAGGAAAATAACTGTCTTTATGGCTGTTGGCTCAGAAAAGATATGAAATTCTTATGAACCCTTTTTATTTCTCGTAAGAATTCATACTTCCATCATAATTCATAGAAGTTAGTAAACATTGCTTATCTACGAAAGTTCCGCTGTCCTTGAATTCCTCAGAATCGTAGAATTTGACGATAAAATTAAGAGTTCATTGAACTAAATAATCCATAAATGCCCGCTAAAGCGGTTTGGCTTTCAGCATTTCTCGAAAAATTCGCCGTATAACTCGCTATAGCTTCGGATATTCCTCTTTAATATGAAAGGGAAACTGCCCCTCGAGGCGGAGTGCCTTCTGGCGAATCATCAACGTCGTTCTCAATTTAAGTGCTCCGACGTACATAGCTTCACATCCTCTTTCGAATAAAAGCACCCGAAAAGAAATTAAAATGACAGTTTGCCTCTGCATTTCATAAATCTCGCGGTTTCGTCTCTCGTAGCAACCAGTTCGGTATTTTACAAATGTTTTTCAAATTATACGTAATAAATAATCTCAGGCTATGTATTTCTAAGTACGTATTCCCTACATCCTCTACATAGTTTTCTAGGTTTCGTTTCATTTTACAACCTTGATCTTTCTCATTGCGCGTAAAATGATTTAAGAATTATTTTTATCAAGCGGATAAAGTTTGGATGACACGATGAGAATTTGGTGATGTGATACGAATAATTGAAGTAAAAATTCTTTACTTGCTCAAAGACAGTTTTGTAGTTGCAAGTTGCAGTTTCTGTATTGATTATTGACCTTGACCTAGGTGGTTGATTGGTAAAATGGAAAACATACTTGGGAACGCAAAAGTCTCTGGTTCGAATCCCGGCTAATAGGAATATTTTCTGTTTGAGAATGGATGTGCGCCCGCGTCTATGTATTAGATAGCATATAATTTTGTAGATCTACCTGTTTCTGATGAATATTATGTAATATTATTTATTATTATTATTATTCTCGTAAACCTAATATAATGGAATCAATAGCCATCTACTGAAAAACATCTACAGAAAGGATTACCTATATAAAGATTTATTTTATTCGGTAGAATTATTATAATATTTTAAGCATTGAAATATATTATTGTTATTAATTTTGTCGATTAAAATAGTAATGGTCTAGAAACTCATGGTTGCTAAGGAGAATGTATAATTTAATTAAAAAGATTTCTCGAATATACTTACAATTTACCGTTTTGATTATTGTGAAAGTGGTAATATGCTCGATTCCCAACGGCTGTCTTCGTAACGATTAGTGTCAGCTCTGAATTCACTTTCAATAGCTACTTATTATTTATCGTCGAAGTACGTGACGCAGAGCAGGTATCGTTTTTGGGCCTCTATGTTGACAATGTCCTTCCTCTCCCAAAGCTTTTCGTAATGGATATTCTCAATCCCTGACTCGGTTGAATATTTAACGGAATTTTCTCCCGTAGGGCATTCGCATCATTAACAGTAAAAAAGCAACCCAAGTCCCTCCAACGACCAAAGCAGCGAAAGCTTTCACGGAGTTTTCCGGTGCCATTTCCGTACGCGGCTACCTCGGAATTCTTTCCCGCATCCTAATCGAGTTCCTAAATTGGCCGTCTTCTTCAAAAGGGCGCCATGAATTTTACATTCGCATCGACGCGTCGGACGCGACACCGTCCCGTTTTTTCTGCGACCGTTCGGCTGAATGTTTTATGAATGAAGGAGACGGAAATCGGTGGGCCGACCGATAAGTTTCCGATCCATTTCCCCGATGCTTGAAATAGAACCGTCACCGATCCTCGACTTCCGAGGAAAGAATTCGCTTTCAGCGTACCCTTTTTTTATAAGTCCGAAATATAAGGAAATAATCCGATACTAATATACAGAACGGACATGGGAAAAATCTGCTCTAATGAGAAAATTCGCCTGTCCTTCAGAAAGTTTTCCGATATAACCCCATGGATATCCTCTACGTATATATTAAATCTCTCAACAAAGAGTTAATCCTAGATTTTTTCAAAGAAAAATCGGAAATAGCTCGACAATATTGCGATACCGGAATCAAAGTTCCGGATCGGGGTGTTTATTCCCCGTTTTATTCTTCGACGTATCGAAACGGTTCAAATTGGATATCGGATCCTTTTCAAACAAGCTGAGTCCCTTGTGGGTTCCATTGGAATGTCCTATGCCCGAGCTTTATGAATGAACCGCCATATAAGTTGGTAACTGGAGCAGGGACTTGGTGGAGTTATTTCGAGATAGTGGGTTTTTATCGTTCGAATATCGATCTATCGCTATTTTGGTAGACCTTTATGCAGTTATTGACCTATACCGGCGAATTTGCTTTGCATATGAGAACGTATGTGCCTCGCTTATCGGTCATGGGTATGAATGTAAAGTAAGATTACGTCATCCTTCAATTTCTTACTAACCTAAATCCTTACCCTAGCTCTAGATTGGTAGAGTAAGAAAGGGCTATATTATAATACAATATGTCCTTCATCTGAATTCTTTAATCTGCAACTTGGTCTTTCAGTGAATTTTCTAAGAAGAAAGCTTTTGAAAGTTCATGGTATATTTTTCTTCGTCGTTCATAAAAGATAAGTTGAGACTTAAGGGTAATGAAGTAATTTTAAATATACTATAGCAAGAATTCTGAGAAAGCTCTATAATATCGACACAATATCTCGAAAATGTCTCCCTTTTTTATAGAATTTATTATCTTGACCTCGACTCTAGGAGTGTAGTAGGTTTCCTTTTTAATGATAAATGATCGGATAGCTCTTATACCTCCATCACGAACATATTGGTTGTAAAAGTTTGAGTGCTCTATAGTCATTTTTCATGCTACTCCTAAATCATTCTATGAAGTAAGATATAAATTATTTCCTATGTTCTGAACTTGTCATTTATTTTCCGTTAATGTTTTAGATCTTGAGTGCCCCTTGTTACATTTATGAAATCCTGAAAGTATCCTATATTTTGACCTTTTTTATTATTTAATAACATTCAATTTACGTAGAATTTCTTCGTCTTGGATACACTTGAACCACAATTTTTCCATTCTCAAGGTAACCACACAACTATAGACAAGTTTGTTTTAAATTGTTCTCCTTTTCGTTATTATTGAGTGTAATGCAAATTCGCGCCAGTAGTAGTATTCCTATATGTATATTATTCCTTTCAAACTGTTCAATTTGTATTAGAATAGCATTTTTCAGCAGTGATTGTTAGGGAAACAACTTTGTTCGCTGTGCTTAATTTTACTCATTTAAAAAGTGAAATTATAAGTACAATGAGCTTATTTATTCAAAATGGATAATACCTTTTTCAGCATCCACGTATTCAAGTTATATCCCATTCAATAGAAATCTTTATGAACCTGAAAACGATTTTCAAAACAGTCCTAAAGGTTCGAAGGAACGTTTTCAATATAAGATGGAGCATTAAATACGTAAATGTCCATTCATATGCAAATGAAATCCGGACGTGTAGTTTTTTTAATTCGAACAGGGAAATTAAATTAAATATGTAAAATATGTTCTTTCCAATCAACCCCACGCTCGCTCACATGATCGAAATATCATTGTTTAATGAATCAGACATCATTTAATTTGCATCCATATCCTCGTGAGCTTTTATGGAATCTCCGCTGTGTAACTTCGATAATGAGCCCTAATGAATAAAGCAACCGAACCAACACTAGTGGTGGAACTCGCTTTGTCAGGATGAGCATAAAGAGAGCTCTCCATAGCTTCCTCAAATAATTAACGCGCTCAAATATGGTCCATCGGTTTTCAAACTCTCATATTCATTGACTTAGAAGTGCCGAAGGCTGGAATGAAAAATTGATACGCCTCGTTGAGTGAATGCGAATCAATCGGTGAATCCGAGTCTTGGGAAATGAGGAGAATCAATATGCATCACTTAGCAGGACAATCATCTGCTGGAAAGAGTTAACCTCCCGTTGTCTGATTAGGCTGACTGAAATCGTTCCTCGTACCCCCAAGAAACTATTAACTATTCTGAAACTTCCTTTTGGTCCTTGGTGAATTTATGACCCCTATTATGAGACATATGTATCATTTCCAAGGACCTGCTCGCTGCCTTTTAATCCAGCGCCCTGACCTTTATACGGAAGATGGAAGCTTGTAAATATTCAACCATCTCGAACGCCTCGAGCACTTTCTCGAATTGATAGGCTCTGAGGGAAGTTAAACGGAAATAATTTAGCATTTAAGATTCCGTTGTCGAGCCATGTGAGGTTGGTTGCTAACGAGTCTCGTTATGTAATGAGGATAGTACCTTTTAATCTTCGGTAGCATTCATCTGTCTTCATTTTTAATTCATCTCTCTGCTCCACCGTTATCTCTATTGTCAGTCGCTTTTTCCTGTTATTTCTATTTCGATCCAAGGCTTGAATGTCGTATGATTAATGGGATGAAAGCGAGAATTTCATTGGCTAATTTAGTGCGGAGAATTTATGCTCTGATATCGCACGTCAATATCTTTATAAAAAGTTAAATGCTGATTGGAATATATTCCGTCACAAGCTAATACATTTGATATCGTAAATAATTAATCTCCCAATTCTATTTCAATGTTAGTCTGTTGTGGGTATTTTCATTTTCGGTTATTAATAAATTAAACTTCTGTATATTTTGGTATATGTAAAAATGTTTTTTTAAGGTTTTTATTATTTAATTTATCTTTTTTCGACCTCTAATTTGAGTGCTTTGCAAGCTGACTTTTTACAAGGCCCCGGGTTTGAAACCCGGTTATTAGTTATTTTTCCTTTTATAAAAAGGACGTATTTGTTCATATTTATATATG
This sequence comes from Pantala flavescens, assembly GCA_020796165.1. Taxonomy (NCBI): domain Eukaryota; kingdom Metazoa; phylum Arthropoda; class Insecta; order Odonata; family Libellulidae; genus Pantala; species Pantala flavescens. The sequence goes on along the minus strand of CM036879.1, from coordinate 18,169,129 downwards.
TATCAAATGAAAAGTAATTGGGTAGACATATCTGTTCGTATGAATTAATTATTATTATTTTCTCTATTTATTCCATTTGTAAAATTTCCCCGAACGTCGACCACTATTTTGCAACATATTTATTTACATTTGTTAGTCCATATATATAGTCTATATATTCCGTGTTTAACTCCTATAAAGCTAATTAGTACGCTTTAATTTTTTTCTCTTCAAGAAGTGATGCATCGTTTCCTCTTTTCCATTTAATTCTTAACACGAGGCACCACAGGTAATTAGCAAAAGCCAGAGTCTGTTTCCTTCGCTCAAGTTAAGCACTCTACGACTTAGAGAACTTCGTTAAGAAGTCTTAACGTTTCCCCTTTACTTTACATGTATTTATTTAGATCAAAAAGTAAAGGAACCCTAGAAAAGTATTCCTCAGCTTTAAAGGTGAGCAATGTTGGAAACTTTGGAAAGCAATTCGTTGAACTCTTTCGATGCCATGACCTTTTAGAACCCATAGATATTCAATTGGCGGAAATGGAATTTTCCGGCGTGAAGCATAAAAAATTCAAGGTCTCTCTTTAACGAACTAAATTAGACTTTTAATATACCTCCATTTTCCGCCACTTGGCATTTGGAATCGCTTAACGAGATCAACGCATCGAACTGGCGGATTAAATTTGTCGAACGCATCTCTTTCTTAGAAACGAACCTGTCTCATTACCCTCAGAGAAAATGGGATCCTTCCCATGATTACCACTCCCTTTCAACGTCAATCTGTCCGGCGGGAACTTTGGGGATCCTAGAGAATCTGTTTTCTTTGAAAATAAAAGTGCACGATTGGATTAAAGACGGAATGAGACTCGGGCAACCCCCTCTGATTGAGTCGCCTCCACGAGATATAGAAAGACGTCTCCTTGCCTTTCTCTTATTTCATTCGTTCTTATTTTTCCCCACGCCTTTTACCAGTTACGTCTATTTCTGTGATTCCTTGATTTTTATTTCATCGGCGTAACGTTTTTATTGAGGTTTTTGGGCCACTGTGATTTCTGTTCCCTATTCTCGTGTGTTTCATATTGTATTCACAATCCTTTCTCTCGATGTAATCATATTTTGGCCTTTTTTCGTCCGGGAATTCTATTTTTGTCCCCAATCTTGGTTTTTTCTCAAGATTGCGTGTTTTCATCGATAAATTACGGATGACTTTGGGGAAAATTCGATATATATATATATAATAAGAAGTGAGTATAGCGTCATCTTTTGTAACCTAGCAAAGTATCAACAATTGAATTAGGGGGTTTAGGGGTTTCTAACCGGATTGATTTTATCGTAAGAAAAATTGCTGTGACTTTAAATTTTTAAAAATCTTAAGGAGAAAAATTCTTTTGGTAAGCGTTAATTTTTAACGTAAAATAATTTTTCTTACGCGCTAGGTAATCTTACGGTAGACAACTCTTAATATCCGTCACTCTTTCAATTGAAATCATTAAATTCCTATTATTATTACCTTTAACTAATGAATAATGCAGGTAAAAATATTTCGTGTTTACCCTTCGTTTGTTTGAAATTTTTTAAAAGTAATCTGTTCATGTCTTGTCAAGCTTAAAAATCTGTTGGTTTTATTACTTGTTGTTTTCTTTTATTATTCTTTTCTCTCTTCAGGCATGATTTAATCATCCGTTAATTTTTCTTCTCTCTAGCTTCCCGGCACTCTTAAATTTTATTTTTGTAAATCTCTTTTCTCAATTCCGTTCCTCTAATTAAGTCAAGTGGCTATATCTTACGTATTGCCTCTCTACTTTTTGTATACTCTCTTCATTTAGTTTGTTTCTCGATTAACAAGACGTAAGGTGTTCAAGGAAGAGAAATTATTTCGTTCAGCTACGTTAATAAGGAAGTTTATGAAATACCCAATTATGAACGTAGATCTTATATTAATAAGATGTAAAACCTTTGCTCTGCTCCTATTTGAACACGTGTCTGTAATAAAAGGCGATCAAATTTTGTTACAAAGCTTTCATTTTCACGCTAAATTAATTAAGTTGGATGATTCTATGCTAATTATCAATTCCGTATAATACGAATGGTTTAACGACGAAGATTTCCAAGACGCAATTACTGCGTTTTATCTGAGTGATACGTTCCATTTTCGTTTAATTGAGTAATTTAACTAGCGAGGTGTAATGTATCCTTCACGAGCTGTTTTATGTTTCTCTAATAATTCGTGTCAATGTACACTAATTATTGCTACGTTCAGGCTTCGAATGTAATGAAATGCCGTGACATTTTGAATTTTCCGTCATCTTTCAGGTGTGAAAGAGGTCTAATTTTGCTATATCTCAGAAAATTGATGTTTTAACTCTATCTTCATCGTTTGATATACGTGATATATACTTGTAGTAAAATAAAGTTACTTGAAAGTCCTTTGTAATTTTAATGAGCAATAAAATGCTTTTGTAAATCTAATACGAAAATAATCTTACGGGAAATGGGCCTGATTTCAGCCAGATTTTATAATATCAACCGGTACGTAGTTTCAACTATTAATGGTATAAAGAGTAAAATGAAAACACTGTATTTTTCCACATTTTACAATATGGAATACGATAAGATATATGAATGTTTTATAGGTTTCTAAATATATTTTCAAATTATCCATGTTTTTCGATTAATCTAACTATCATGTTTACCAAGTGTTTAGGCGTACCATTTTTAATGTTTATTGCTTGGTTACGACTCGTAAAAGTTTGGCTGTCTGGGCACCATGCATTTAAGCACTTATTTTCTGTCTCTCTTACATGGATTTTTCTCAAATCTCGCCTTACAATCACGTGGTTTAAATTCCTCTTATACTACCCCTTTTTAACACGTTTTCTTCATTTTACCATTTCTCGTTACGTCTTCTAAATCTCTCCTCCCTTCAACGCTGACCACTTCCAGACACCGTGACGCTTCTCCTTCCTTCTCAATCCTCTCCTCACCCAAGGCCCTTTTCCGTTACCACTCTTTTTTTGCCATTTCCGCTCAGTTTTGTTCTTTTTCTTTATTAGATATGAGGTGTCGGAATCGCCGGCGTTAAGGGAGAAAGTGTCGTAGCTGCGGGAGTGCCGTCATAGGTGGAGGCATAGATATGGCCGAGAGCGACAAATGGGAGGCGACAGTCGTGGGTGGAGGCAGACGGCGTGGAAGCGAGAGACTGAGTCCGAGATGCCTCTAGATATCGTCGTTAGGGAACCAAAGCACGGACCGTATCTGTCTCACGCATTCGAGTCATACGCGTAATGATTTCTTCCCCCGGTTCCGATTCCCGATCGTGCGCTATTCCCACGTAGAATACGTTATTCCGACTCGGGCATGAATATCCCTGTGGAATATACGTCTTTCGATGGTAACACGCAAATCTGCTTGCTTTGGATCGTGACAAGGAAATGCTGGATTGAATCGTGACTCACGGAGGTTATGTCGTTCCGATATTGGTGATAGTTTTTTACAACAACTTCTTTGTTTTTGCGTATATATATAAGTATTTGACATCTTGTCGTATTGTGTGCACAAATCTTTCTAGGGTCAAAGACTAGGTCAGAAAATTGATTTGCCAAGGTTTCAATGGTCATTTTTGCTGGTATTTCTATGACTACTGGGTGCGTATCAATTATTTATTCAGCTTACCTTACGTGGTAACACGATGAGATTATACATATATGTATATATATATATATATATATATACATGCATCTCTTTTTTTTGAATACGATATATTAAATTACATCAACGGATATTTCAAATGCTGAAATATAAGTGATTTTGAAAGTTTTATTTTCGGTTCAGTGCGTTAGATATACTTTAAGCCTTAATATTAAACCGCATTTTTTCATCCGGTTATTTCTCATCGCTTTGTGTTAAAATTCAATTTATTTTATGCTGCATTTTTCGTAAATGGTATTTAGTCACCCGTAAGTATCAAACTCGTGACTTAAATGTGAGCCTTTGAAGGTCAAACTCAACTCCGTGAGAAATTTACGTAATTCAACAAGTGTACCGATGGATAAACAACGTGAGTTCGGAGAAACGTACGCAAATATTTTTATTACGAAACTTTCCGTGGGCGTCGTTGTTATCGCGTTCACCTCTCGCCCGAATTCGCTGATTTAGATGTGCATTCAAACGCGATATTACCACATCGTTTTTATCGCTAATTTAACTTCTATTTAGTTCCATTAAATAAATACTGCTGCCGTTCTTCAAACGAAATAACTTTATAACCGTGTAAGTTAACGTGTGTTTTTTCAATAAAAACTATCAATTTACTACGAGCTTTCTTCGTGAATTGTCGCTTCAATGGAGCAACAATTTATTCCCAATCCTTCCGCACCGAATGGTCTAGAGCGTAGGATGGGTGACGTGACGGTAATTCTGCGAAGACAGACAGCAGTTACGGGAGCAGGATGTTGTCTTTGGCCGAACTTGCGTTTGAGTTCTCCGATACGTTCCCAGAGGCCTCCAAAGCCTTTAAAGAGACAAAAGATAAGTATTTGCTTTCCTCTGAAATGCGGTGTTTCCTTGCCAACGGGTCTGCCTGTCGAGAGAGTTGTGTATCTATCGCTCCTTAACTTTTCTGACATGAGCTCGCTTCGCAATGAAAGCTGTGCTAGAAAACTTTACACTATTTATCCTGATTTCTAATAACTTAAAGTTTCTATCGAAAAGAATGTGAAATTGCGAAAAGTTGGCATTTGTTTTGAATTATTGCAGCACCGCTGAAATTGATGTGATGAATAATTTAAAGTGGAACCTCTGCTTAGGTGTAAATTATGTTATAGGTTAATGTCGAAAATTGATTTATATTAATGTTAAAATGATAGTTAATGTTTGTCCTATACCAATCATCATGAAAATCCATCTTTTATACGGTTGTTTCAATTTATATAATTTCTTCCCACATTTCTACAAAAAATTAGATAAAATAGTAAACTTACGTAATTTAACTCTTCATTGATTTTTTCGTTGATGCGGTTTTAAAATGTTATATTACTTGGATGACCTCTGAGAAAGTTTTCTAATGAAAACCGTCATGTGTTACGTAAATTTTAAATATAACATCATTATTTTCTATTCTAAGTGTTACCAAATATGGAAAAAGGACTTTGAAGAGTTTTGGCACGTAAGCAATTTTTTTACCTTTAAAGGTAGTATTTTTAAAACTAAATTCTCGATGAATGAATTGCAAGGCATCACCTTAAAAACTTCAAATACTCTAGTTAAAAAAAAAAACACAGAGGTTTGATGCTGCATAGAATATGAATATTCAGCTTAAAGGTGTTCATCACGTATACATTTAGGTCCTGTTCCGTTTCACGTTCCTTCAATGCCGCTGTTTTATACTCGTTCACTGAACATAATCGAGATTGCCCGTCTTGTGATCGAAGTACCGTTCACCGTATCCCATGATCCCCTACGGCTCATCTATGATGAAAGGATAGTGTCTAACGACTATTTTATCCGGTACGGTAAGACCCCGGTATGAAATAATCCGCTATACAAGCGCGCGTCATTTCAAGATCATGAGGCGTTAGGTGGCTGTATAAACATTAAACTTCCTATATCTCTTTTATCTGCAATAATTACATCGTAGAGTAGTAACGCTGTTGACTCCAGTAAGGAAACTGCATAAAAAATGCGGCTTTTGTATTGAAGCTTCTATCGCATTACTATCGTAATATTTTTTGGCACCGAATAAAGGAAGATGGGGGTAATAAATGCTTTAGTGGATGCTTCGCTTCTAACAGTACATTAAGCTCGTGCATCACGGTGTGAGTGGAGCGCTTACAGATGCATTAAATTCCCAAACCCATGCGAGAACTCATTAAGCTTCGCTCCCTCCCACGCCCGGCGCTCTTCATTTTTATTGTTTTCACGAAAAACGCGGAATCGCTAATTTTATGGTCTTCCACTCTCCGTAATGAGAATTAATTTAAATAGATATCCGACTCATTTGAAGCGTAATTTTAACTAACAGAAGCAATTTACTTCAATCAGTGCCATATTTAAGGGTATTTCTGTTAATTTAATCTTTCGCTTGAAGTTTACGGTTTACTTTTTTTCTTTCGAATTCCTATATTTGTATATACATAGATATGTTTTCAAAAGTAAATCCCGTTCGCCGTTGTAGTTGTGTACACCGACCTTAAGGAGATGGTTGCTGTGGAGAGTGGTTATTGAATGAGCATGACGTGCACAGATATTGACTATTTTATAAAACTAATATACCTATGGCAAGATAATCATACCCTTTACGTTGCTAAGGACAATGTATATTAATATTCTGCATATAAGCTAAAAATTCGCTTGCTATTGCGGAAGCGAAGTTTGATTTTGTAAAGAAAGAGACGTGAGATATTCTATATGAAAAAATTCCCATGTTTATGTAAACAACCCACTGTATACATGGAAATGCCTTCGGAAACAGATGTTATTCATCTGCTGTGATTTACCTCTACATTTGTTTCATTGAAGGCTGTTTTAATCTGGTATTCAAATTTCTGTGATGAGTATTTATATCAAAAAATAGTAGTGTTAAAATCAAAGGTGGAATGGAAAACAATAGAACGATCGTTCGGCTTCAATTTGATAATTTCATCACGAAATCGTATTTAGTAATCACTTCGCAACCTCTTCAGTGCTCTTCTCATGAAATGCTTTTAGTATGAGCGCATAAGTGGCTAAACATGTGGCAGTTTGGAATACTATCTTTGTCCATAAAATTAGAATGGAGCGGATGACGAGCACGTCACATCCAAACTATAAATCAATGAGGAGCTGTTACGAACAGAAGCTTTAACGCTTCTTCATCACATGCATTCAACTCCTTTCCATCCGTATTAATATCAACCCGTGACATGTTCAGGCAGCTAAAGCGGAAAGAACTTGCAGATCTAAACTGCCACTGAAGTGCTCTACTTTTTTTACTGAAAGGGAGAGCGGGATTTTCTCAGCACAATCCATTGTAAAATCCGACCTTATTTTCATTCTTTCGTACTGCTAAAGTGGGATCGATTTCTTTCACTTTCTTTACTCTTTTGTGCAATAAGACTTTTTTTATCGACGAACTGCTTGTGAAGAAGGTGTGAACCATTAAAGAATGCTTGAAGGGAAAAGAAATGGAGAGTTAGATACAGTTGCTTGTTTGAGAACTCGTGTACCTTCACAATAATTCAAGAAATGTACATTTATTCGTTGTAATTATCTCCATAGTGTTTCATTTACCTTATTGTCCTTATATCATTGGTTTACATTTACTGCGACCGAAAATTCTAATTTTAAAAATCTATGTCATATTATTGACGGCGTTTGAGTTAATTCTATACAGAAGCCGTGTGTTGAATATTGATTCCCCGAAAATTTACAAAATTACATTAATAAATATAATACGAGTATTTACATCAGTTCATACCTCCATTATAATAATAACTTGAAAGCGCCGCGAGTTACGGTTTCTATATTCATTTAAAGTTTAGAATAACTTGAATGCTCTGGATTTCTTTCGTGGAAAACGTAGCTCGATTCAGCTTTTTATAATATATAGATCCTTCAATAATTAAATTATGTGAATCATCATATTTAATTGTAATAATATCTTTAACCGATTAAGTAACTTTTTCCATCCATATTTTGCTTGAAACTTTGAAATTATTAAATAAAAATAGAAAAAGGATAATTTCGTAAATTTTTAAACATAATATACAATTCAGTGCCCCATTATTATTATTTGTATCTATAGTATACTCACTATCGGTTCTCAAAATATTCAAATGCTACACTATACTTTCATTTAGAGCTTCGTATGTCCAAATTTCTCAGCTATATTTTTTGCCTTTTCCCATTTTAGTTACAGATGTTAAATTAATTATATTTTTGGTACTGTATTTCCCCATCAGTTCTATCCCGTCACATTCGCCTCCTACTTCCTCACTCGACTTCATTCACATCGTATCTCAAAAAGCTGTTGACCTAAAGAGGCGCTGGAATGAATGTAGGCCATTACAGTACTCGGATCGCAGGCCTTATGGGAAACATCTGCCTCTCGCAAAAAATAAACGTCTCCGCAGTATATCGCAATCGCTAACAGCCGCCGCCACCGGTTTCACTGCATCTCATCCATTTTCCCTTTCATTCATCACTAACATCTCCCGTAGGTCGAAAGCAGTAGTAGTAAAAAAAGAACGAAATTTGATCGCGGCTTATGGAAGTCGTTGGAAAGGAAAGCGCGCTTCTTCGAATTGCTTCACGTTTTATCGCCCCACCTCGTGATAGCTCTAAGTGCTATGCAAGACCATCTGTTGGGTGCTATAAAAGGAAGCCTCTCGGGTACTCCGGTTCTGCGGTCTTTCTCGAGTGTATAAGTGCGGGTTTAGAACAGCAGCACCAGAGTTTTACGGTGACCTATTTCTATCAGTCGCCTCGGAATTCGTTGACCCTAAACGTCACGGTTCTCAAGGACTCGGTAAACGGTGCATTAAGTGTTGGAAGGTTTTTCTTCCCTTCTAATTGCTAGAGCCTGGATCCGGATTTTTAATTTTCGCTCGTCGTGATTGTTTGACAAGAGACTGATATACGTTTTATGACCCGAATTTTTAATACCCTGGACTTTTACTTTGTCTCGACGTAATTTTTTTGTATTTTTGCGATGGGTAGATGAATGGAATTTAGTGTGATAACAAGATAAGTATTCGTGAAATTTTGTTTATTGATATTTTGATGGAACCAGAAGAATCTATAAACCTGCTATAATTAGGAAATAAACTAAAGTAAATTTGACCAAAGGTTCAATGAAAAAATCATCTGATGATCTGAATATTTATAATTAAAATGTAATTCTTCTCGGCTACATAGAATAACTTGTGCAGTGTTTATTTGCACACATAGCGGGCTAGATGTACTATTGATTAAAGAGTTTTAAAGTCATGTATTTAAATTTATCAATGTAATTTCTGAATATAGTGTCAAAAACTTTCTCTAGCTTAGGGATTGATATAGGTCAAGGTAAAAAAAGAAAATATTTTTCTTTCAGCCTGAAATGTAGATCAAATTAAGATAGATAAATAAAGATAAATAAATAGATATAAGCAAAGTGTGTTGCTATATAAATTTTTTAAACTATGATATATGTACAGGTAAATTCCTCCTTGCTCATTAACGCAATACGTTTTTTAATTTATTTTATTTTCATCGGGTTCTGTTTTATATTCTATACCATTCATTCATTTATGCATTAAAATTATTTACAATATTGAATTCCATTTCATAAATGCATTTTACTTCCTTAATTTATGCAATTAACTTGAAAATGTATGAATTTGTAATTCATACGATTAAAAAAAACTAATTTTTCGCGCGTTTAATAATTAACGAGCCAATTTGTTTAGTTACTTTTGTTTCGATTTAATGAAAAATTTATCGGTGATGAAATCATAAATGAATTGTATTATTTTATATTTTTAACACGGTTATACGGAATATATGAAATCGTTCATAATAGATAGTATGGCATATCCAAAATTATAAATGCGAAAATTCAAGCGAGTATATCCTGCCGATCGTTCTCCTTTAAGGCGGTTAAAAATGTTAATGCGAAATTGCTCGCGTCCCACTTTTTACGTTTCCTCTGGAGAATAGAAAGGGGATAAGTAGCGCTTTCGAATTGAGAGACATAAATTACAAGTAGACAAGAGAATGGCCAAGGAGCCAGCTGGAAGAACTCTCGGTAAATCCAGGAAACTTGACCGAGAATAATACGAATTTATTTTCTTTATTCCGTCGTTAAATTTTCGTCTTCTTTACCCCACAACTCAACTTTTAGAAGGAGACACCAAATTTCATGGAAGTAATTCATTGCGCAACGCAGAAAGGCGAGGTGTTGGCGCTTACCCTCCTTTACTTTCACCTTGCTTCGCTTTATCTATCTCGCTCTATTTCATGCGTGAAGGTAAATAAATTTTAGATAGTGTGTTTAACTAGTTAGCTACGCGTTACCATTGAGATTCGTAAACACTTTGTTTATTTAAAGTTTCACGACTGTTTTTAATTGTTGCCTTTTTGAAGACTGTTGCTGAAATTTTTATTATTTTATCTAATTAATGTAATTACCTTCTCATTTTGATCATTTGGAAGATTTATTAAATTTCCATTTGAGAGTAATTAGTTTTCGAATAGACTGGATGAATATTCTTGTCGCCCTCTCTCAATTATAGGTAAAGCCTTGAAAAAAGGAAATCGAAGGAACGTATAATTATTTTAGTTGATATACCTGAGAAATAAAATTGACGAGTAGTTCTGATACGTATCTCCAAGATAAGATAATTTAATTCTTCAGATAAAAACATAGTAATTATAGTAGAAGGCGAATGTTTGCTTTGCTTGAATTAAGTTTCAAAAGGAGTGGGAAATTTTTGCACCTCAATTGCAATAGTAACTTAGAAGGAAGATAAAAACATTTACTGTTCTCTACTATGAATTCAAATTAATTCCATCTTCCAGTAGCTAATCTTAGTATAGTTAACTTCAGCTTTATGAGGGAGCATTTTATCAAAAAATTAAGATTATCTTTGAATTATCTTTCTTCACAATGTCCTTTTCCTTCTAAATTTCTTACGTTCCTGTTTTTTTCCGATTTTTAGCTCTTCGAAAAGTTTTTGTTATTTTAGTTGCCTATTATTAATAATGAGGGTGGAAACTGAAACAACGATTATTTACGGATAGTAGCCAATCTTTTTAAGAACCATTTCTTTACACAATTCACGTAGAGTGCTTTTGATAGGCTGGCTTCCAGAATAAGGAAAGATTCATTTACTTCAGATGTGCCACATGGGAAGAGCTTCTACTTGGTTGGATTTCTTGGTATTCAGTCGGGTCATTCGTGTATAAATGATCGGGGAGAATTCATCTCGTGAAAGGCAGTAGTTCGCGCCTCTGAGATAATGCCTTAGAATAGCATTTCTTGGCTCCGTGTTCATAGTGAAGGGTATTATGCATAGGATTAAAGAAAAGCGAAATCCTATTATTTATTATAGATCGTAAATAAACTGGAAGAAAACTAAAAAATAAGCCTTCCGTGTATAATATGAACAGTAGACGATAGTAATTCAGTTTCATAATCCAATAAGTAAGTAATGCGTATATTTTTCACCAGTTAATTTTTGCATGGACCTGTTCAATGCAATCAGAAATATATTTTTTATTACAAGTATTTGTTTTAGTTAACATTCGCATTTAAAAAAGCAATTTGAGATAAAAAACAATGTTCAGTATTACAAGTTTTTCATACTATTGTCTACATTTAGCTTCTATTGGTAAATATGTAAATCTTTTGCGGAAAAATAACCTTCATTTTTTGAACTAACACTGCGTATCATTGTAGGATCACGTTTCTACAACGATTCTCCATTTACATTCGAATGTTTTGCAAACATCACGATGTAGTCCTACGTCGACGAAGGAATGTGTAAAATCAAAATGTCATTGTCGGACACGACCCGGAGAAACCTTCTCTATTCTGTGAATTCTCGGAAATGAGGATTTATCTGAACATTTTTCCTCGTGATTAGGTGCCTGTTTCTATTAATTTTTTATAAAGGTCACGAAGTAGATGTGTGATGGACATTAATGTTCTTTCGGACATGAGTTTAGTGGTGTTATTTTAAACTCAACTTGATAGATGTCCTCGCTAAGCTGCGGCAGAATTTTCAGTTCCTACACGAATTGAGGCTTACGATCAGAATCAATGAGATTAAACATACTACAGAGATTAGTTGTGCGGTATTAGTATGGAATTTGAAATGTTTGTAAAATTCCAATCATGCGGCATCTCAGAAGTAGAGGGAGCAGTTGAGGTCCTTTTGGTATTTAATGCTATTTTCTACACGTAAATTTTAATAAAAATAATCCGTAAAGATTAAATTTTTCAATGAAAGTATTGTACTTAACGATATTACGTAATAAATGTAGCTGTGGTTGGAACGTAAAGTATTGCAATCTACCATTAATACCACTACTCCATAGAAAAAATAACACTGGCATATAATGTTATTTTCATTTCCTTTTTACGTTTCTAAATGCTTAAATATTTTTCTTTTCTAACCTTTGTCTCAGATATTTGTTAGATGCGTAGTTTAACCCACGTGTCCGGCGATAATGGAGTCGTCTGCAATTTAATTAGTCATACTCACCTACGTAAGCCCTCATCTCGTAACTCGTTCCAATGGGTGCTCCATTGTACTCTTTGGCCGGCACCAGTTGCACCGAAGGTGGGGCCAGTGGGGTCACGTGCAGAGTGAAAGGATAAGCATTGGATCCCAGGCGTCGTAGCAATGCTTCCTAAAGGGTTAAAGTATTTAATTAGTAGTCTAAAAGAGCAAGGCATATAAATTAGCAGAGCTACAAAAATTGGATACGAATATTGCACGTTGTCCTTTGTGAACGTAATTTTTCAAAACTTACAACATCCATATTGGATTAAGGCGTAACCTTTTAGGTCGAGCCTTATGAATACTTGTCCTTTAAACTTTAATCGTATCCTTTCACAATAGAAGTAGATAAACATCCATGTGGATACTTCCACTCTTGTGTATTCTAGGTATATCATTTGTAACAAATATATCTGTGTATTTTGTCATGTAACTCGCCTTCCCTAGAAACAGAAATCTATAAGTACCTTTCTCTTAAATGAAGTCTATTCGTTCTAGGGACCACACCCTACTATTGAAGGGAAATAGGACTTTCCTGGAAGGTGCGCGCGAATATATAAAGATTTTTATTTAAATGAATCAGTATAAAACACGCTGTAAAACATTCTCGTAAAAATAACTGTATAAAATTTGGAGCAATTATTGGGACTTGTCGTAAAAGCAATAAGTTATCTGTTTCCGGATTCAAGTATGTGCTGCGAAAACTTTCCTCATTTTTCAATTGATGATCAAATTCGCGCCCGCATTGTATTCAACCCGCATTACAGCTTTTGCTGATTTTTTGGAAGGACCGAAGAAGTTTGCGATTTTTTGATTGATGATGTTCATCGATTTAATTTTGCAAAGAGATATGTTTTATCTACAATGAGGTTTTATAAGTTTCTAAAAGTTTTAGTCCTACATTCAGAAACGATATACACCCGGAATCAATATATTTTTAATATTTAGAATATTTTTTAAATAAGTATAATATGATGCGGGAGAATAATTGAATGGGAAAAAATCCAGTAATTTCCAAATATGAGCAACGATTGGTTATTCTTGGAAATTATATTCTTCACCAGCGATTGAATCCTAATGAGTACTATCTTTTACATTCCTTAACTTTTATCTACTTCTTGAAAGTGTTACTTTTTTATTGGTTAGCTCTTCGATCTTTCCAGAACCATGCTGGTATCCTTTCTCTTCCTCAATCATCCAGTCAAACTTTTCCTATCCAATTTATTCTTTCGACCCCTATGCAAAGTGAGCCTAATGAAGAATACCTAAAGGCGGGCGAGGGTATGTTCCGTCCGTCAGTCTCACTTCCTCAGGGATTTTGTTTGAGCTCTTTCTCTATCTGAAACCTACACCTTTTCTTTCTCAGAGCACCTTCACTTTTCCTAGACTCGAATAACTGATTCTGTGATTGATTCGAAGGTCGCTTAGCCTATTTTCTTCGTGATTGCAACTGTTCTTGCTGTCCTCGCATTCCAGAACATGTTTGTGGTTCAATTATTGTATGATGATTTAATAATATACAACTCTTTGAGTCTTCAAAAATTCTTTCTAACTTTCTTACCTTTGGATATAGATTAAGGAATTAAAGTATTACTGTTTAAATTGAGTTTTGGTCGGTTATAATCAATCACCCAAACGTTAATCGTTTTAAATTATTCAATGAAAAAACTCAAGATTCAATAGTGTATAAATATACTTACGATTTTTAATAAATGTAATACCGGAAGTTATATTTAATTCATCATCTACTGTAAGATTTAAAAGAAATAATCTTTAGTATTACTATTTATACTGAAATCCCATTCTCTTTCATCCGTTTGCAAGTTTATATTCAGTGCATAAATGTAAATTTAAACGTTATTGTAGTCTTTAATTCTGTTTTCAAATCAGTCGAAACTTTCTGTTTTAATTCCAAGAACCGTTTGTGTGTATCACGTTTAAAATAAGTTTTTTTATTAACATTACTGTCATTTCATGAAGTCAAATCACAAAAAGTATAATTTAATAAACGATAGATTTTTAGCCTGAATCTACCATATCAACCCCTAATAAATATTAACCATATACTGCAAAAGTTTCATTCTCGAATACGTATATAAAAAGTAAGCATCATCAGCTTTTATAACCAGCAAACACGTCTGTGGTAGAAGGCTTTTTCACTCTTCATTAGGTAATAGACTCACCCCTTTCCTCGCTAACATTACCATGATAAAATGAAGATTTGCTCTTACCTGAAGTGGAGTCATTGTCCGAGGAGTGGCATGTGGGTGTGGTGGATAGAGCTGTCCAAGTGCCATGATCGCCTCGTTGCAAAACTTTAGGCCCATTACTTCTTCGTCTTCCCTGCCGTAGCGAAATGTCAAGGTCACCTGCCCATAAACCTATGGAGACACGAGGAGTAGACATTAGAATCCCCGTGAAATTGTATAGAATTGATGTAAAGATGCATATCCGAGTTATGTGTGCTTAAATGTAATTCTGTATGAGTTCGAAGGATAGAGATATATAGAGCTCAACCTATTAATTATATTGATATATATTATAATGTGTATTAATGTGTTATAACATATTGGTATAACTCTTCAGCTAGGCTAAGTTCGATTTACCTTGCGCACGAATTATATACAATGGAAATGGATACGTTATGGAAATTTAAAACAAGTATCCTCGTCGTACTTCAGCTTAACTTGAAGTGAAGGATGTTGAAGGTCAAGGTGATCTCTCCCAAGCTCTCTCTCAAATAAGTCGAATTTCATCGAAGAGTATTAAAATAAAAGTAAGGGAGTGGACGGAATATATTTAGTGTCTATAAAACAGAGTTACGAGGATTCTCATTGCAAGAGATGATAGGCTTACTCTAAGCGGAGATAATAAAATTTTTCGCAATTAAGGATAGTGAAAAGGGAAGATAGTTAAAAAGTGAATAGCTTCTCATCTTTTCCTCGATCTCTTTTTAATTAACTTTCGTTTCGTCGTAAGATACGTTTTAAGTGAAGATAGATGCGAGAAGTTTGATAATACTGGAGAATTAAATAATGACGCGAGTTTTATATATCATATTTGTGTCATTATTTTATATTAATTGATAAAAGTTATGTGTTCAGGCGTTACTTTGTGGAATGAAATAACTAGCCTATATTCATTGATGTACGTCTTAGAATTGTCTTGTGAAAATCGCAATAAATGGCAGGTTAGATTCGAGACTTTTTCATAACTCATAACATAAATGCATTTGCCTGCATTTATCACCAATTTTTCTGGAACTTTTCTTCGTTAATATTATCTTAATCTTTTTGAAATATATTTAAAGTTTTTAATAATATATAAATCCTCTTTATACTTCGGACATATATTTGCAGTCATCGCAGAAAGAAACGAGAGCCAGCTGGCAGTAGGGTCCAAGTATGCAATCCACCTATCAATATTAAACGATATTCGAGAGAAATATTGCACTGTTCCAACGTCGTTCAGAAAATACCGTTCCCTTGACGACGTTTTCCGGCAGTCTGTAACTGTCGTTCACTAAATCGCGGACTTTCTCTCCCATAAAATATTCCGAGAATAAAAATTTCCCTCTTCGAAACCGGAGGAAACCCACGAAAAAACTTTCGGAATAAATTCGAAGCATTCAATCCTCGAGAGCGAAAGGGAAGACCGAGCCTTGAACTCGTCGCAAAAGAACCCGACCTCGCCCTTGTGTTTTCCGAGAGTTTTTCTTTCGATATGTGGAAGAGTCAATGCTGAATGAGACAGCAGCCGTTGTTCGCATCCCTCTTCCATAACCCGCCACCTGCGGATGTTCTCATCGTTAACAATATCGACGGAAACAAGAAGTTTCTTTTTCTCATTTCTCCATCCCTTGTCCACCTGCTCGCCCGTCCGTGTCTTCCGGGGAAAGCGCGGTTTTACTTCGTGAGTAATCCAGGCGGCAAGAAAGCCTGCGCTTTTCTTAGCCCCATCTCTCTTCACTTCCGTATTTTCTACTTTGCCGCTCCACCGATCCAAAGATAACTCCCTCGAGCAATAACATCCCAGAAAAAAATCTCTCTTCGGGCTTCGTTGGGGATGTTTGCTTTCCTTAACTCGAAACTATTACGCCTCATGAATGGCGAACTTCCGCCAAAGTGTTCCCACGGAGTGGATACCCCTTTTGAGGAAGATGCATCCACACGTATGGAGAGATCGATTTCTCTCGTTCAAGTTTCCGCCGCTCTGTGTATTATCTACTCTTACGGGTGTTGAGTCTCGTACGTAGGGAAGGGACGTCAGAGGTTGGGCTGTGAATAGGCTTGATGTACGGGATGTTGTCGCTGCGTGTCTGAATTGCGAATGATTTGTTTCTATAGCGGATTTGTCGTAAATTTTTTATTGTAGATTCCTCTTGAATGTGTGGGAATGACCTTGTGGTTCGAACATGGTGGTGTTGCTGAATACTAATTCAGAATGTTTATTATTACAGAATTATTCGTTTATTGTGTGAGAAATGATCTCGGGCTTTCCCCGGCGTAACTGATGTAGAAATGTTTCGCGGGTTTCCAACCGGGTGCAGGCTTCGGCGAGAGCCGACGTTTCGGCCACATCCTTCGTGGCCATCTTCGTCTGAAGATGGCCACGAAGGATGTGGCCGAAACGTCGGCTCTCGCCGAAGCCTGCACCCGGTTGGAAACCCGCGAAACATTTCTACATCGTTTATTGTGTGTTAAATAATTACGAATAATGTTATTATACAAAACTTATCTTGAGATACAAGTTTTAGTACGAGAGATCGAAACTTTTATTGAAGTATTTTTGTACTTAACGTTCGATAATACCACAGATTTATCGGGATCTATCGCTAATGTTCAAGTACTATTTTGATAATACCAAATCAATATAATTACCAATCTTTTACATAATATACTTTTAACGATATGTTCGACATTCCTTTCTTAAGAAACGAAATTGAGCTTTGCCAGCGTGATGATTGCTATTTCAATATTATATGGGTACTAAATTATACCAATATTGGGTTCATACTACAAATAAATATATTATTTGTTACTACAAAAATAAACTTTAAAGCTTTCCTATATTTGTATGTCGTAGTTGAATTTTTGAAAGTTCTCACTCACTCTCACTTTCAATTTAAATTCTCACACTCAATTTAAAATTCCTCACGAGATTTTTCAAGTCTTCAAAAATATTTTTTTAAATATGTTAAGTTTTAATGGTCACAACTTAGTTTTTTTTCCATTCTATCGTGAAATGGAATGTGCTACAGATTCTTTAAGGCTTGCATACATTTTTCAAGTCTCATCACCTTTAATTTTATATGCTTGAAAGATTTATTCGCGATTTACGAACTATTTTGTTTGACTGTAAACTTTCCTTCCTTCGTATACATGAATACTTTCAGTATCGTTTGTTAAAGACCTTTTTATTTAAACCTTTCAAATTCCAGCGGTCAGTTTATATCCACATTCCAGTGAAGTTTGGTTAATTTGAAAATAAATCCCGACAAACGGGGTATTAGTGTAGAATTAATAGCAACCCGATATAAATAAATCTATGGGAATCGCCGCTACACGATGTTTCGGCTGCGCGATTCTTTATCATTGTTGACACAGCCTCCCTCTTTCATCTTCTCGCAAGGTTTCCCGAATCTATAAAAGGAGTCTCCTCGCGGAAGTAAATGAAGCAAAAATAAATCCAACTCTCAATTTATGCGCATTGAATCAAGATCGGAATACACAAGCGGCAGCGGGATCCCTTTTTTACGCCATTATCCTATCCCTTTTATGCTTCCTGCCGCCATTTTGGTAAACAGTCGAATCGCGTTATTCGCATCCCGAGATCAGTGAAATACACACGGGAAACAATTCCCGTCGATGGATGAAATGCAAGGTAGTATTATTCGCGGAGCATTTCCCTGTTTCCCTTTGCGCGAAAGGGAAAAGGTATATATATATATGTGAGGAAGGCCCCCCCAACGTCCTATTCCGAGAGGTGTTGTATGTTCTCGCTCCGAACTGGAGGAGAGTTTTCATGGACCTGCCGTATTTCCACTCGGTTACCTTCTGCCGTCTTATCTCAATGCTTAGACGTCCCACTCGACCTACATCTTCAACGTTCCTCGAGCGTGAGGTGAAGACCCGGCTGAGAACTGGCTGTGCCGGATGGAAGGATTCTAGACGAACCCATCTTCCGGAAGGGAGATGGTTGAATCATCCGACGCAACAGTGGATGTATTCTAGTCCTAGGCATTCATAGATAATGTCCAGCAGATTAAGTTATGCATCTATAATGGTATTATAATAGGCGTGAGTTCGTGCTATGTATTTATTTCATGCTATCCTCAAGTGTTCAATGTATGCAGTCACAGATATCTATTATCTGATTCTTTATTGAATTTCCAATTGTTAAAATCCTTTATTGCCGGGACTTGAACCCGGTTTCCTTGAATTATTTAATTTATACACTAACAAATTCATTACCGTAGTTATATTACCATGTAATCATATCCTATATTTACACTTTTGAACTATATTTTTCGTATTCAGCCTACTGAAGTCTGTATACTAATCCTAATGAATTATGAAAGGGATTTTATGGATTCGATCTTACGCTCTTTTCCGAGATTCCGAGTTATTATTTACACATTTAAATATGACCCCCAAACGTTTTATTATTACTATAAGCATTTTTTAAATTTTCATTAGGGTGTAGTATTTACTATATATTTTTCATATATTGTATTTCAAATTATTGCAAGGCGAATAGTTTCCCTCTATCCCTATACAGATCCCATTCAGTCTAGAGGTTTGAAGAATACGAGTTTTCTTGACGTGACCGAGACTCAAAGGAGCACAAGTATCCTTATGATCGGAATATTGACTTCGACGTTTCAGTTATATTTATTGTCTGCAAACAAGCGAGGCATATTGTCTTTCGTCCACGTATCTTTTATCTTCGATCCCTTCGATTTGTATTCACGAATCTTGATCTGTAAAGTTTTAGAGTATATAAGTCTATCTCACTAGGATATGAGATTCTATATACACTCAGGGTTACCCGAAATGATACAAGAAAACTCCTCTTGAAATACTCTTCACCATAAGATACGATGTATTCGATATCAGATATTCAAGGTGAAGGTAATTCTACCTTGGAGGTTTATCTCAATACTGTAAGTGGAAATAAAATTTGAAAAATCGAAACGTTCATAAAATTTAAGTTTTATTTTGGTCTCGTTATACATTGGCCTATATTTTTCCAAATTAAATTAATAATTTTTTTATTATTAAATTAATCCAAATGAATTCTTTCGCCTACTTTTAACTTCTCTTTATTGATAGTTGATATTAATAAATTTAAATTCGCAATAACTTCGTAAAATACCATTAATCAGTAAGTAAAATTTAAGATCTCAGCAAGAAAAGAAGAGAGATCATATCACGTTTTTTATCGTTTCACGCCTTCGTATGTTTTAATTTTAAATCCTGAGTAAATATCGCAATTATAACGAATTAAATATTCGGCTTGTGTTGATATATTTATAAATCCGAGATTTGGAAAATTAGGAGTGGATTACCAATATAAAATTTAGTGGGAAATAATTTGCATTACAGAGATAATCAGCTTTAAGGTTTTGAATTTCGACCTTCCTTTTTCACCCATCGGTCCCTCTAACTCTGGATAGCCAGTACGAATTTCTGAGGGCTCCGGTGTAAAAAGTCCGGATGATACAAAGGATGCCGTATCTTTTTACGACCTTTTCGAAAACAGCAATCGATACCCACTGATTCGGTGATTCGTATATCGGCTCAGAGCTGCGGATTCAGGTTCTTGAATGGAGAGCTATACTTCTGCTCGTATTTCTCTTTCGAGGATGTCGACGCCGCAGTTTCTCATTGGGTATCCATCTCCCACGCCGATTGGCCAAAATAAACAGGAACCTCGCTTTTTGTTATTTATCTTTTATGCTCGCGTGGTTCCCTCGTAATTTTCGGCCGTAAAAACAACAGCGATCGAATATAGGATCCTTCCCACGCTTCCAACTTTGCAACTGGAGTTCTTTATTGTTCTCCGGAAAATATCTTCTTCAAAGCTGTAAAATCCCCACGCCCACAACTTATGGTTACTGACGAAGCTGTGGATTTTCACGTCTAACATGCTCGTCACGTTCTATTGATTATAGTCCATCACTCATTGTGATGGCCATAGAGTTATCTTTGTGTAAATTGTTAGTCAGGGTCATCATCTCGATGGATCAACAGGAGATGTTTTTTTAACCTCTTTTCTGATTGATATATTTTCATTTGGAAATTCCTTTCTCGACTTAGTGGAATTTTACTGTCGAGTTAAAACTTCGCGGTCTTAAAAATGAATCTGAAATGTTTCGACTGTTAAATTGTTAAACTTTTTCTTTAGAAAAACCACTTAGAAAAGCCAATATGATTTTGTCACTCAGTGTAATATGATTTTCAATGAGTGTTTGCAAAATTAATCACCTTATTCTCATGCAAAAATTGTAGTGTATATATGCATCACTTCATTACTAAAGAAATGGTAGTTGAAAGGAGACTCAAGTCTACAAGTTTTAATGGAGAAGCGGGTTGTAAAAATGTTCGATATTCTTGACTTATTTTTTTTACTTTTATTTTATTGATTTACCTTTCTGTCTTGTATGTAGTCTGGATCCACCAGTACCACTCCTTGTAAAGAATCCACCCCATCCTCTCGTACAACTAAATCTCTACTGCTTACGTAAAGGGTGACCTTATTGTTTGGCGAAGACTTCTTGAATACTCTGGAATAGAAGAAAAAATATATATGTAAATAATGTGTTTATTCCGTTAAATATCTACGAATTAATTAAGTACCAGAAGTACAAAGTAATCAAGAAATACAAAGTAAGTACAAAGTTAATCAGAAGGATGATTAAATAATTCGTTAGATTTTTCAAAGTATTAGTTATTAATTCAATGAGATTATTTTAACATAGGAATTATTGCAGTTTTCAATTGTAATCTCTGTACGGGTATTATAACATGAGATGCAGCCCAACCCTAAATGCATAAACCCTAACCATAAATGTATAACCTTGTAAGCTTTTTAGCCAGTGAAAGTCGATTTGCAATTCATTGTGATGCTGAAAATCTTATCCTTTTAAAGCTTAAAAGCATTTCATTACTCTGTTTTTGAAGAAGAATATTTACCACTGGTACATATATGAATATTTAAAAGGAAAGTGGCTAGATAGGTCGTGGAAAGAAGAGGTGTACTTCTGGATAATCAAACGAGTGAAAGATCATCTTCATCTGAGGATGCGCGACCTTTTCAAAATCTAATTTCAACCTCGGAGATTCCTATTATTGATGATTTCTGGAGATTGTATGTCACCTGATATGAAGCCATTCTCGAAGCATGTGTGCCAAGTTCATCCCCATCTTAATTCTTCCAACCTACGATACGCCCTTTCTATTAGTAGATCTCAGGTGGTTATCCAACGTCATATCCCTTTCTATGACGATAACTACTTCCAACTGCTACTCTAGAACCCCCCGCGGTTCACGTAAAGGTCGCGCATTTATTGATACATCCATATCCTTATTCCGGAGTTCTCACTCCCAATTATTTTCCTTTCTTCGTATCCTCTCTTGCATGAATGTATTCCTGGTTTCCTGTTCGTCTATCAAGAAGGTTAATTGGTATTGGAATATTCGGGAAAGTCTAGATCGTAAAGGTTTATGTTTATTTTGTAGAAATATTCCCATCAGTTATTCGGATTGGAATTCAATAACAGGATTGTCTCTGTGTAACTAGTAAAGATATCAAGTTTTCTTTTCAACTTTATATTTGACGTTCTATATGAATTACAAGAGGAAATTTAATTTTTCGTTGAGAAACGTTATAAATCTTAAAAGTATTCCAGATCGTGTTGAAAGTATGCAAAAACAAGGTTTGTTGTCAACACACATTGACGACAACAATGACACATTTTGGTTATCAATGCTTTCAATTGTTGTAAATATTATATACAAATTTCGAGGTTGATCAGCGATAGGTGACAGCTTTGTTTAAAAAGTCTGCGTGAATTTTCTATTAGTGATCTACTATTATAAATTATCTTACTCCTTAAAATGACTAATTTATTTGTACTTCACGTATGATGAGCTTTCGGTTGATTATTGTTCTTTATTTATGTTCATATAAAGACGTTTTTCTGAACCTGCAAATAATTAAAAGAGTACTCCCAGTACCCATGAATTCCTAAATACGAAATTTTCACCTTTTTTACGTGATCAATTTAGATTTAATTTTTTTATATTTTAGAGAAATATCAGTATTTTTATTTAGCCCAAATTAATAGGTAGTAAATAAAAATATTTTCTAGAAAGCGTTAAATCAAATTTTTTACTTTACCTTTTTAATTCTTTGCTTCATCGTCGCTTATAACAGTTTTAACTTTAAATGATCTATTTAAGGCTCGATTATTAGAACTTATAATCTTTAATATTTCTACTTATTTATTCGTACATTTTTACAATTATATTAATTTCATATTTTATTCATAGACTTGATACATCATTCAATTTGCTTGTTGCACCTCATTGCTCGTTAACCCTTTAGATAAAGTATAAAGAACTCGCTGATATCAGTCTTGGTTTATCGTGATGAATTGGAATGTCGATCCACCATCAAGTTCCTTCGCTTTTGAGACAAACTACGAAGACATCCTTTTTCCACCTGTCTCGAAACGGGGATCGATACAAATCGAGTGTTACCTAACCTTCTGTGTTCGATAGACGTTTATGGCGCTCCTTGGTCGAATGTAGAAATAGAAATAGGGTCTTTGCGGAGATGAAAAAAGGTTACTTAAGGGATCTTTGGAAGGGAGGTCGCAGGTGGTCCCATAGATGCATTTAAGCGGATTGGCTGCACGCCAGTTTTCGGAGTTACCGGGAAGGCTATCCTCACCAGCGCATGCCCAACGACTTCTTTTCCAGAATATTGCTCACGTTAAATTTTATTGCTCCAAAAAGAGGTTCTTTTGCATGTTTAATGCTTCATTTTTAGACGTTGTATCCCTTGAAGAGGAGGATATGATCTTTAACAAGGCTATATTTTTCAAGGTTGGTTGTTATGTTGTTTATGATAAGGTTCTTAATGGGTATGTGATAGTAATTATATATTTTTCTTTTGGAAGTATGCGCTACAGAGGTCTTAAATAAGAAGATAAATACTAAAATTCCTTATTAATAGCTGTGTGTTACCTAGCGTAATAAATGTATTTCAAAATGAAATGGATCTTATAGCGGGAAAATGGATCAAAATTGGTAACGATATTAAAAAGAATACAACTAATATGAATCGACCTCATTTGTTTTAATGCCTTTAGCTATATAAATACCACGGGATTCCAGCTCAGTCTATTTTAATATTGGAAGCTATATCGGAGCAGTTGTATTTATTTCTAGCTATATATAAAAAAATTCAGCTCGATCAATTTATTCGAGTAAAGTAGTAGCTCTGTTAAATCTCTCCTCTATGGTTGTAATCGTTTGAAGTATCTAAAGAGCTCAGTAACTCACACTTGATATCCATTGGGGAGTAGAAAGGCATTACCGAATCGTGCAATCATTTTCCAAAGCGCGTTCTCTTATCTGTTATTCGACGACGAACAAAGATATGAAATACTCGCGGATTCGAATCCAGTGGGAAATTTGCGGGAGTATAACCCGTACTCCAAATGAAAGCCCTATTTTCAACTCTTCAACCAATTCCAATTCACTCCAAAGTACACTCACCGCTGTGAATTGACAGCTGGCTCTGGGACGCTTGACTTGGAACTCTCCCCTCCAGCGGTTCCCATCCTGGAAAAAGACGAACGAAAGTAATGTCAGGAGTGCAATAACGCAATTTCATCCCACGGAATTTTATCTTTTATTCGTTTATTATCGAAAAAAGGTGACAAATATGATTTAGCTCTTTTATTGAATTCAACCCGTTTTAATGAAAAATAATTGAGCTGAATCCAGAAATTAATTTATTTGATTTAAATTTAATGCTGCTGTAATTGTACTATAATTGTGGAAGAACTGTTTAGAAACATGACAGATGTCTCTGACTAATTATTATTATTTTTTAATATCTCCTACATTCTTTGTTGTTTGTGTTATCGTTTATATGTCGAATTATCCCTGAGGTAAAGTAAATGACGTTACGTAGATTAAATTTTATATTTATTTAGATTAAAACGACCAATTAAATTGCGTTTGTTTATTTTCTGAACCTTTTCTATTATTGAATTTGACTCCTGGTATTGCACTTCGATAGATTCCTGTTAATTCTTATAAACTCTTTTCATTGTGTAATAAAATTAGAAAATGTTTCAACAATTAAAAAAATTTGGAAGAGTTTCATTGGTATTTAATATTTTTTAAAAATTTTATTTAAAAAATTATCTAAGCAACCGACGGGCAATTGGGAGATCGGGGTTTGAGTCCCAGTCCTGTCATTTTACGTTTTTTTTAATGTTACAAGGTTTTTACGTATATTTCATTGGAAATTATATTTGCGTATTTATTAGTGATTATTTGAATTAATATGTCTTAAATCATTACGTCGTACTCAAAGAAATTATCGGATTAAATTATTATTCTTAATGACGTATTGTTTTAATTTTAAGCATCTATTAAGCTATTTTCGTTATTAAATCAACATCTTCCGTCACCACAAGGGTTTTCGAAGTCTAGAATAGATTCTATGAAGAGCTTGAAATCGTTTTCATTTTGAAATAATTTCATCTTTATTAAGGACACGTATTGAATCCTGAATCGCATCCCTCCTTGCCGACTTGATTGTTTTCCTTTAATCATTTCATCGCTGTCATATTCCTTTTTAAACGATGCATCCGAAATGCAATTCTGTTCCCTCGCGTCTTGTTCTCGTTAAGAATAATCTCCGGAGATGACGATCCAGATGATAAATTACTCGATCGTGATTCCAAGGAGCATCTGGAATTCACCTCGTGGATTTTCTTTTTCAAAGCCCTTTTCGAGAGAAACTCATTTTCGTTATTAAAATTCCTCCCGCGGGTCGTACGAACGTGTTTTTTCCACCGGAATACAAATAGTACGAGCCAAAAAACATACGCCTCCTTAATAACCCAACCTGCGCTCTTCTCCCATACGACGCGGGATTAGACTCTCTCTAAGCGATTAAAGCTGCAGTTCAGACTTCGACTTCAGACGGCGGAAATGTTTTCTATGACGTTTATGAATGCATATGTTGTCGTTCGCTATTCTTCATGTTCCCGGAGACGGTTTTTTGTTCCTAAATAAAAACGTTTTGATAGTTCTTGATTGATTGACGTTGATGAATTGTTTTGAAGACTGAATTTGAAGTGAATGTTAACCATTACAATTCTTACGTTTATCAAATAGACTTTTTTTTAAACATTTAATGTAATTGTTTCAATTTTTTATAAAGCTTACCTTATTGTTCTCTATCGGGGTACTGTACGCTTGTGAACTTGTGAAAAGCTTACCTGAAATTGTTCTCTATCGGGTTACTGTACGCTTGTGAACTTGTGAAAAAATTTAATACTTATAAGCTGAATGTTATGGAGAGAAATTTAGGATTTTTTAATAGTATAAGTAATGAAGCAAAATTAGTGTAGATAGACTTCCCAATTTTTGTTACAGGAGTATAATTTTTATTATTTAACCTGAGAGATTCCTTACCTACTGGTCGTTGAATATTTTATTTTTAACAGTAATGTATCGTATCGTGTATCTAGTATGATAAATAATACGTACTAGTTCATCATACTCGATCATATCTAAAAATAATGGATTAATATTATAATAATTAATGTTTAAAATAAATGTTTAATAGCTTGATGGATTTTCTCTTATGAAACTATGCGTAAACTAATAAAGTAAAATAGACAGTACACTTTATCATCACTGATAAATGTCATTACTAAATTAAATGTTTTGTTTATTATATTATAATATTATATATATATGTATTAAATCTCTTATACACCTTCTAAGGATATTTACTGTTTAGGAATAATGTTTTTTGATATTTGAAAATGGATGAAAGGCATTGTTTCGTATGGGATTAGTAGAGGCATTATTCTATACACCTTCTTCCGCATGCCGAGATATGGTCCTCAGGATACATACGTAGAAGAATGGATAATTATATTTCGTAGGAATTTCATGTCTCGTGAAAGTATTCGGCTACCTTAATTACTTCGGTGTTTTCAAATTCTTTTTTCCTTCAATCTGCATTTCCATAAGCTTTCATCCTCACGTCATAAAATAAAAAAGAATTCCTCCAGACCGTATCTGTGTAATAAGCGGTTTGTTGTTCTCCGTTGCTATACACAGCGCAGCTAAAATTGGAAGAAGATGGAACGCCAGTTAACGTTCCCTTTTTAACAAGCCCCTTTTTTCTCACCCCGATCTTATTTTCGTTCCCTAGGGTTCGCCGCCCGTGTTTTCCCAAGTGGGCGAGTTTACCTGCTTTCGAAATCAATGCCTGAAAGAAATGTGCCTAACGAGTTTTATTAAATTTTTATGATCGGCTTAAATTTGAGTTTTCGTTCGCCGCTAAAGTTTTCGATCAAATTTCAGATTCAGTCGATAAAAAGGGAAGCATTCCCCAACGGAAAAGTTTTCACCTTTTCATATTTAATATAGCCTTTTTACGTAATAAAATCCGTAACTTTATCGTAGATTGGTTTCAATCGATGATGAAATATTAAAATCAATTCACGAGACTTTATAAGCTATAAATTTGAAAAATAAGGTTTTATTCTCCTATAAATATTTTTCAATTCATGAAGTATAATCTCTTCCATATTAAGAGGAAATATCGTTGATATATATAACTTTGGATTTTTCCAATTAAAATGCAGCAACTCTAAAGCCTCTTAAAAAAATTAACGTGTACTTAATTTCTGATTTGTCTCATCAAACATTATTAAATTAAATAAAATTAATAGCACTATAATCCAATTAGATCGAGACGCAATAAATCTCCACGTAAGATTTAATAATGACGCGCTCTCGTTATTAAATTTAAACTGCACCCTAAACGCTCTAATCGTAATTTTGCCGCCATGCAATTATTCATGCGGTTTCATCAATCTACATCTATCAATTTCAAGGGAAACAAATTTCCCCGCGAATAAACACGTTGAGGTAATTCGGGGAGACAAAAAGCGCTACGAACTCGGTCACGAGCATCGGATAAAGGGAAAACCTTCTTCGGGCCTAAATCCGAGATCGCGTGAGGTCCTTCCTGATTCGTGGACGCATAATGAAGACATTACGCTCCACGGGCACTTCCTCCCCACACCACCACCCCGCCTCGATTTTTCACTCCTCGGTCATAAAACCTCTTCATTTTCTTCTCCTCTGACGTCAGATCCCATTAGTCAAATTGCTCATCCGCATGGAAACCCGATTTCGTTATACATTTTACTCCCTACGCCCACGTCCCCGCGTTCCTTCGGAGAAAAGAGTTCTTAGTCTAAAAGTTCGTCTGAAATGATTCCTCCGTAGCTCTCAGGTGTTGAATCCCATTCTTTCAAAGGTTCCTAGAGCTCTTATTCTCTCTTCTTCTCCGGAAAGAATTCTGTCCTCGTTTACGTAGTCTTTCCGTGGATAGAATTCTAAATTTCCCGTCTTTTGAAGGCGTCGTTCGGAAATTGTCATCCGAGCGGTTAAAGATGGTTTGCTTTGACGGAGAATCACAACTTTTCTCGCAATTTTTTAAATTCTATTCGAAGATGAATCAACATCAAAGGATGTTTTCTCGGTAACCGGGGAAGATAATTTTCGCTGCTATCTCTGGAATAAGGGAAGTTATTTCATTTTTTCTCTTGTTATCCCGCTCAATTTCTCCATCATATTTCCCATGTATTAGAGTCTTAATCACATATTACCCACGGTACCCATAACTACAAATTTGGAATGTATCATAACTTTTTATTTATCATTTAAAATCTAATTTTATCGAGCTCACTTTTTCTTATGAGGCTCATTTTAATATGATACTATGGTTGAAAATAACATCAATTTATTGCGTCGTCATTCCAAATATTGGTAGGAGATTTTTGTACTTTATTTCATGCTTGAAGTATAAGAATTTCAAGAATATGCAGCCTGATAAATTTATTATGCTTTTAAATGGAATTATTGTGAAAATTTTATATAGATATTTTGCATAGATATTTTTATTTTCATAACTAGAACAGCGTTTTTATATTCCTTCAATTTAATATTTTATGCCCGAATGACTTCAGGTATGAATAGCGGTAATGGGTATGTACACATCATGAAGGATGTTGATAATATCCGCTAAATGATTTAATGATAACATTGTTTCCGCTTTAATAAGGTAAACCTTTCTGAATGAACACTGTCTAATGCGTTTTTCGGAACGAATTTCTTCCAGGAAATGTTTCCATAATTCAACTTAACGGAGTATCCAAATTCCATTCCGTTCTCGCTCATTTCCTCGTCCGATAGCCATTCCGAAAATAAATTCGCTTCGTTTTTAAAGGCGCCCTTTTTATGACCGCGTTAACTATAGATGTCTGCACGTAACGCGGTTATTAATGAAGAAGGAGGGAGTGGAAAGATGGTTATTGTTTCCTTCACGTTAATCCTGTAGCCGTCAGCTATGCGCACCATTAATTATGTGTGCGCTGTTTGTTCCTTCTTTTGAAAAGACTGGACCAGATTAAAGGACTTTGAAAAAGGCTCCTTTTCGATTTTTTTTTGATATTTTTGAAGGATGGATTTATCGTGAAGGGTACATCGGCTAAAAAAAGGGAAGTACAAAAGGGAGTGAATTGGAGGTCGAGATTGATTATTGTTACTACGCCTCTCTTGTTATCCCATCGTGTGAGTTCTCGGACTTGGAGCGATTTTACGGAAACAATAAAGAAGTAAAATAATTGTTCTTTGATAAACTCGAATTTTTGACAGTTGAGTCCGTATTTGATAAAGAAAATGTAACTTCGTTTTATTCCTAAGTACTTCTTATTAAATCGATTTTTAATATACTGTTCTTTTTTCTTTTCGAATAGTAACTTTGTTTTGTGTTCTAAAAAAAGCTTCAGAAATGCATAAATCAATTTATAACTATCGCTGTGTTCATTACGTAAATGTTTTACAGAAATGTACACTCAAGTAATTAGTAAGTGTGTGAACAAGTAATGCAGTCATAGATTTTACTACTCTCTGCTCCATTTCCAACTTTATTCCTTGTTCGAGTTGTTATAGCTCTACTTGTTAGTGGTTATGAAACAGTTTTGTGACATTATGTTCGTGTTTAACGATCTAATTTCACCATTAAATGTCCTCAAAAATCCTGGTATTAAATAATGAAAACTCCTTTTAAAATAATAATTCAAGACCATTTGATTTAAGACCATGTTGGAATGCAAGTTTCTTTCACATCTTTGTATTATCCATGCTACTTGTGAACATTCATATTCAACGTTGTCTTTTAACATCTCATTTCATCTGAAGACAAGGAAAACTTTCCTTCTTTTGTTCAGAATTTTCGGTGTCGAAAACCGCCCGTCTTCATTTTTTTCCACTCTTAATCCCTCCACGAGAAAGCTCTTGTCAGATGATTGTTTTTCAATGATTTTTCCGATGATTGATATCCACTAAGTTGAAGCCTGTTTCCAACGAAGTCTCTTTTTCCTTGTCGCTGTGTAAAGAAACTCCATTCGAGCGGTGTTGATGTTTCTTTTCTCGCACGAGTTTAACCTCCAGCTACTCGTTATTGGATTTTCACACCAATTCCGTCCGTTTCCTCTGTTTATCTCCTCTGACTCGAGACCTTCGCGTTTGGCTCACGTAACGATAAAAATGAGCCTCAAGTATTCATTCTAGTTAACCCCCTTTTTCTTCTCAGAATACGTTCGGATGCATACCGAATTTCGCGATGTGATTGTTTTAGGATGATTGACGCTCGTATTTCAAAGGTTTCGAGAGAATTTCTCTTCTTTATTTTTTTGAGGAATGGAATTCTGCGAATCATTATCTACTGAAAGAATCTTCCGCTACATTTAGAGTTCTGTTTCAGGAATCGTTACGTGTTCTATGTGCTTGGATTGCCTTTAATAAAATAAAATTACAATCTTTACTTACTTTATCTTCTTACTTGCAGCTTTGATTTTATCGTGAATGTTAAACTGTACTGCGCACTGTACTAAAATGACATTTTATATTACAAAGTTTTTACGAGAAATTCGGATTAGATAATGTACCGATTTATCTCCATCTTCAGCATTCGAATTGGTTAAAACTTAAAAAGTTACCCCAAGAAAATTAAGATCTAAACTCTTTATCCATTCCGCTGTCTTTGAATATAGATTTGCTACTAAAAACTTGTTTTATAAAAAGATTTCCTCATCTTAAGGAAATGTGAAGGTATTATAAATGATCGTATTCGGAAAGACATCCTATCTCGTACAAATAATTATATGACCCGTTATGTATACGAGCTGTTACAATTAGCATAAATAATTTCTCAAAATTATCCAAAATTGTTAATTTTTGAGCTGTAAAAAATGTTTAGCTCATTAATTTCATCGTCAACTGAAGACTTTTATTATAATCCCAACATTTCTCCATTTTATATTACGCAAAAGTTTTGAGTCTAGAATTTTAAGAATATTCGATTCCTTTGAAGTGCTTAAACTTTGCTGGGGTCCAATATTTCAGCCTTACCTATTTTCTGTCAACACCTAATGAAAATACTCCGAATAAAATTAGGACCCCGAATGCCTATTTTTCTCTTTGATGAAAACAGCGGTGAAAGGGGACCGCCATAATTCTGGAGGAATGTTTTTTCCCCATGCAAACGCCTTCTTTTGAAGGTACAAATAATGCCAAAGAAACGGAAGGTATTACATTCCCTTTCACAGTTTCCCATAAGCCGGAGAGGCGAGCATTATACTTTCGTCACCCACCCACACTCCCTTAAGATGCCTTCGCCCGCTTCAAGGAGGTGAAAGTAATTAAATTTTCTGCTCCAGAAGTCTCCACAAAATGGATTTATTTTTCTTTTTTTCTCAGTGCTTCCTCCTCTTCTTGGAAAACATTCCTTCCCTCGCTTCGGATTTTAGGGAAATATGTATTCAATCGGAGAATAATGAGGAAAAAAGGTTCTCTTTCTAAGAGTCCGATATGAATGGACTTCAAGGGTCCCATTTGTGGAATTGGGAAGTTCGGGGCTCTTCCGCGTTCACTTAGAACTCAATGGCGCGTGCATCCGGCTTTGAATGGAAATGCTATGGCAACATTACGTATTAGAATGTACTTA
The DNA here is from genome assembly GCA_020796165.1 of Pantala flavescens. NCBI lineage: Eukaryota > Metazoa > Arthropoda > Insecta > Odonata > Libellulidae > Pantala > Pantala flavescens. The sequence goes on along the minus strand of CM036879.1, from coordinate 18,137,561 downwards.
ATACACCAATGCGTAGGGGTGGCTTCAAACACGCCCTAATCGTATAACAACACCCTTTATTGATAACGGATCTCTGATTGAAACAGTTTTATTACCGTGCTCTTTATATTTATGCTAAAAAAGGCTAATTTTTGAAATGGTGCCATTAGCAAATGTGTTATTTGCCTGTACTTAGAGCTTAGGTCCAAAACTTGAGTACGTTTTCTGTAATATCCCGATTTACCCCTCGCTCACAGTCTGCCCCTCTGCTATTTATATCATGGATGAGTAAAATTTGTTTTCATTTCAGTTGTTTTTCTCCAGTTCGTATGATTGATATGAAATGTTCAAATTATAACTTTAGTTAGCTGAATTGGATGGAGCTTAAGAATTTTGTTTTGGAAATATACTTTATCATAATAGATGGAATAGTTGTACGATCAATCAATCAGTTTATAAAAGTAAGTTCCTCAAGTGGTTGTTGAGTGTTGTTTGACTTTTTAAAATAGCTTCTCTAATGGTGAATTGTGGAATTTTTTGATTTTGTATCTCATAACAAAGCAAGAAATACCTCTTTTATATCGAGTACTTAATTTTAAATGCTAAAGTTGAAAATGTAGTTTCTCAAAAGACCTATTCATTCGTGTAAATCTTACTTATCCGAATTTCGTAATTTGAAAGATAATTATCAAAAATTTAATTAAAAGAATATTTTATGGCAATTTACTTCCTTTGAAAATATAACTAAAATTTTATACATAATGGACTTTATTACGACAAAATTTTTAAAAATTTTATCTGTACCTTAAATAATACATGTAGATGTAGCTGTAGCTTATACCGCTCGTGATTCAAACATTGCCATAGTAACGAGTAATGTAGGTACAAATAAAAAGGCGAACGAATGAAATACTGAATTTCATTGACCTCTGAAAAATGTCGACATCCATTCACGCCTCCTCGGTCATGAATGTGAAAGGGTTTAATAGCGACGAGACTGGAATAGAAACTTCGCGTTTCATAAGACAATAATTCTTTTCCTGTCGGCGGAGCTGCGAAATATCCGTTAAGGGTCGAAGATTGAATGCTTTTCCCGTTTAAACCTCTCATCTTTTCCCGTCATTTCACAGCACAATTCGATTGCTCGAGATTGAATTATGGATCCTGTGTGTCTCCGTAAGGACGGAAGTGGTTCAGATGAAATGGAAAAACAAATCACAGAAGGACTCTCTCACAGGCCATAAATTGATTTTCAGGCAATCGGATGACGGAGAAATCCTCCCGTTCCTTCCTCCACATGAAAACACATGGGGAAGGTAGTAAGGCTTCACACATGTGTTATATATATGAATATATACATATAAATTAATGGGTGTATATTTTGGAGAGTAACATGCATAATTTGTTTTCAAAGAAATGTCTTGTCTTACGTTTTGAATACATACTCGAACCCTGTTTAAGTCCCTGCATTTCCATTTAGAACTCTTAGAAGGGCCTTATTTGTGTATTTATGCTTAGGAAAGTGATCATGTTACCATGAAATGCCCAGAGTAATTAATAGTGAACATATTTTTCGTCAGAATAAAATATTTTCTAAAAATCGTTCCTTAATATGTACTGTTGTTAGTTATGTTTTTATAATTGCCGAATATTCTGCTGATTGGATTGTTTTAATATCATAGCTTAATATTTTCTTTCGAATTGTCGTTCTTGGTATTTTCATCGATTGCTCTTTGATGAAATCCATTTTATTTTTTATAAAGACTGTTCTTTCTTCAATTCTATTCCATACTTCGATTTTAGTATTTATTCAGGTAGATAATAATGAAGGAAATAGTTAATAATGATAGTTAATAAACATATCACATAGTTATAACATATCAGCTGATATGATACTGGTATAGCATATACAGCTGATATAACATATCACCATAGTTTAATAAACATCACAAAACCGTATATAAATCATAAATTCATAGTTAAAGAATTCGTAACTAAATTAAATCGAAGGGAATGGATAATAAGATTCGAATCGCTCCTTTTTTAGTGAAAATCGGAACCGTAGCATGCAGTGATGTCGCATTACAGCTGCAAAAGTTTTGTTTGACTGTTCCTTGTATCAACTTATCTCTTCAACTCTGGATAATTCACATAACTCAGGATTGAATAATGAAGAAGAAAAAATCCTGATACATTTATATATCTTTGTACTTCTGATCATTATTTTAAGAATTAGATTTCAGTTAAACTCATAATTCTGAGACAATTTCCTGTATGTCAGCGTTTGCAATACTTTCATGTCGCGACGTTATTTTTTTTAAATTAACAACCTATTCGATAAACAAGTAAAAGTTTTCCTCCATACATCGCTTCGTCGCAGAGAGATCATCCTTAATGACGACAACCCGGAAACGCTCGGGTGAACTGCAGGGAAACATAAGATCCAGGGGCTGTCTTTGATATTTCCTATTATGTCTCGTTTTTCGAACTCGTTTTGCTTTCATCGACATCAAAATCAGTCTTCCGCTATTTCCCCTTAATAATCACTCTGTCATCATATAAATTCCAGTCTCCTTTGACTTTCACCTCCCGAATTCCTTCTTTCGCTCGTGTTTACATTTTGTGCCGGAGAGGAGAAAGTCTCAGCGTTGCCCCAGACGACGAATTTACTGCGTCGTTTTTGGAAGCGACGAAGGTTCTTTTCTCACAGTTCGATACCTCTATGAATACTGCTTAATTTATGTATTTAAAAGGAAATTGAGTCTGGGAAGTTGTTCTTTTCGGGTTGTGGAATAGGTTGCAGAGACTGGTAGAGTGTTTCATATCAGTAACTGAGGGTGTTGAGGATGTGATGTATTATGCCCACGATGCGAAATATCCTGCCTCTTGGAGGAAGAGGAATTTTCCCACTCCGTGCAGCATCCATAAAAAGCACACAATCCTCCCTTTCGCCGTGAATTCCCGCACGAAGCGCTCGCGGAAAATATTTGACGTCGGCGGCCGAGATTTTGAAGGAGAGAAAGGAATTCTGGGATTTGGGCCTCTTTCCTCTGCCATGCCGTTTCTCTCACCGGATATTCACTCTCCTCGGACCTTTTTAGTGCCTTTTCCGCCTCTCCGTGGACGATTTCCGGGGCAAGGGAATCATGGGAAGTCGAAATCCCTATTTTGAAGTTAACGACGCCCTCTCACATGCATGGGAAATTGAGCGGCGCTGGAGATGCCGTTTCCCAGAAGTCAAAGCGAAAGTGCTCAACCTTTGACGTACACGGATTGTCTTAAACCCTTTTGCGTTGGGTTTGTAGGTGGCTTCTCTTCGTATTTTGAGTGAAAGTAATAATTTTTTATTATGTGTTTTGTTTATTATCGTATTTCGTTCTATCATTCAGTAAATTAGATGAATTTGCAAAAGTTTTATAGACATATTGGATAACGGTGTATTACAATAAATATCCTGTGGAATTAATTGATGTAATGTTTGATAACATTTTTCGAAAATATATATTCTCGCAAAGAATTGATGAAGAATGGAAATAATATAAAATTTAATTTTTACGATGGTAAAATCCGTAAGTTTAAAGGCGTTCCTGTTTCCCTTTTTTGAGAACATGAACTACTAAAAATGATATTGGGTCATGAAAAAGGATCCCTTAAATAAGGATTGAAAATACATAATAATTACCATAAGTTAACTTTTTAAAGACTTTTTATTTAAGCCTTTTTTCATATTAAATGCATTTACGACAACTTAATTGCATATACATTTTTTGTGATTAATATACAAATATACAAAAAATCGTTATAGTATATGCTTTTAAAAATAAAATTCATTAAAAATTTCCTTTCTTTATTCTTCACTTTTATCACTTTATTTATTCCTAGTAAGAATTATAATATTTTATTCATTAAAATAAGGACATTTTGAGTTATATATCTCCAAATTTTCCAACAAAGTAATCGATTATCAATGTTTTGTAACATGTTAATGTCATTCTCTTTATTTGTCATTAGCTATTATTTTTAAAGTGGTAAATTTTCGACCAACACAGAAAAATCCTAATTTAGTTGTCAATGTCTCTATTTTATAGAATTTATAGACATCAATCCGTTTTTAATCAAATGACATTCACGTCCAATATCAATTGAGGAAAATTTTAAATTTATTTATTAAACTGGCGTTAGTGGATCTCTTATTCGATTAAATCCCTTTTCTTTCCTTCCTCTTCATATGTTTTTCTTCGATAAATTCTTTCTTTTTCTCATTCCTCTCCCAAATGGATTTTCCTCTCCAATCTTAATCATTTCCTTAGACATATTCTCATCTCCATCGTTTCTATGCCTCTTTTTTCTCTACCAAATCTATTTTTTCTCTCAGTATTCACAAGGTATTCGATTCCACGTTCATTTCCTTTGACTTTTATACCGAAAATATTACAAATCAAAGAAACGTAATAACACGTTTTTATTTTCTCATTTCTATTAATTTGCATTTAATTTCACACTTTGACGTCTCCTTACATACCTTAGTCATTGGACCGTATGATAGATGAATATTTTACTCGTTATTCACTTAAACTTTTTATCAGTTTACTTTGTATAAGTAATCGATATCATACTTTGGCCTGAACAGCTCAATTTCTCTTTTACTTTTTATTTCTTCGTATTTTCTGCATGAATTTCTTTCCAGAGAAAATTTTCCTTTATTGAACTAAAATTAAGCCTCTACAAAACGCTTCGGTTTTATCATTTGTGTCATATCGGCTGTAATCTGTGTAAATCAGCATTTACCTTACTAGAGTTTTCGAAAACAAACTGTATATAAAAGAATCAATTTATTTTTCTTTGAATTGGAAATAACTTCGAAATTTCGTCCATTATCAAAAATTTAATTATTTTCCATCAAATTTTTACTTCCATTAATGTATCAAGTTTTTTCTTTTTGATTTCATTCATCAAACAACTTTCTTTGTATAAATCTTTATTTAGAATTATTGAATTTTGTCCACATTCATTTTGTAAATTGGTAAAGGATGCAGCAAAAATAATCTATCTCGTTCTCCACATGCGTCAAATTTTCCTATAATTGTGTGTTTCTGTAAAAGTAATCATCAATTTAAATAATAAAGATCAAGTTATTTATGAAATCTGCATATTTTTGGAATAATCTTAATTCTAAAATGTTAACTTAAAGTGAAAACTCACATTTTATGTACCCAGCAATAAACTTTCAGGTTAAGTGGTATTCAAACAGAACATATTAAAAATTATTTCTCTTCGGAGAACTTATATTCGCTTGTGTCGTGTTCTTATGTTCCTTGTACAAGTTTATACGATGGACCTGATATTCTAAACTTCGTGAATACAAAATTAATAATTTAGTGCTTATTTACTTTCGCCTATAATGCCGGACTTTCTCGTATCGGAATAATTTCAGCGTTCCTCTATATATTGTGGATTTCAGATTTTAGACGAGGATCCTCGAGCTGTATTATCAAGCAATAAACTTCGGAGTTCATCGAGAGTTATAAAGTCTGATACATTTCCATCCCTCGGTCTTCTCTCCTCTTCCAGTGGTCTCTTACTCAAGGTTTTCATTTCCTTGTTCCTTCGATACAATCCTCCTTGCCCTTTACCTTCACAGTCATCCCACTCCCTTCTGTTTGATCTCGTGGCGGTTGGAGAACTCTTCAGGTTGGGGGTCTATTTTCATCATCCGGAAAACGGAGGAAATATATTACGTTTCTTTCTTAAAGAGGAACGAGTCGAAAAAATGATTTTCGCGAACCTATATTTTCTTCTTCTGAAATCCCATCTTTCCCATGACGCCTTTCGAAATGGCGGAATCGAATTGCGAAATTACGCAAAAAAAAGATAATTCCGTGACGTTCTCTTTATCGGAAATTCGGCAGTTTGTCATTGGCTTCTTCCGTTTCGTTTTCTGAGGAAATACGAGAGCTTTTTTTCTTTATTTCATTTCGTTTTTCTATTCCGAAGTCGTTCACAGCGCTTAGAAAGAAGAAATTTACGCGAAATTTTCGGCTCGAATTCGCTATTCATCAGGTGTGTCTGAAATAGCCATTTTACATTGCTTGATAAGGTCTTTAAGAAATTTTATCCATTAATGTAATGCTGCTTGCGTAACAGATTCTTGAAGGTGGATATTTTCGGTTCTAAAATGGTTATGTATAATCTTACTTTTCATTAGGCTTACTTACTTTTCCAGCATGCAACAGCTGTGTAACAGAGGGTCCTTATTTTAAACACGTACGTACATTTTGTCGCTAATTGGATGTCTCTCCTGCAAGGTTATTATTCTCACTATTAATCTGCAATGAATCTTCAACACCGGAATGTTATATCAGTTTATATGTTTCTTTGATGGTTTTTGGTTTGGTTGTTGTTGAGATATTTAAGTCAACCATTGACATTGTGAAATCCCAGCAAAAGAGAACGAATTTAATAGATAAGAAGTTTGTAATGTCCGAATGTGTTTCCATTCGTATCTGTAAGTCTTCAACGAGCGTTATCTGAAACAACAGTAAAGTTTTACAGTAAAAAGTAACCTAGAGGTATAGGGATAAAAAAAATAAGGCTGTGAAGCAAAAAAGAATAAGTTGGAAACCAAATACTTTTCGAAGCTGAGGTCAAATAAGTTCAGGGTAACTTCAAACAGCATTTCGTGGATTTCCTTTGAGAAGTTTTAGTCCTATTCTTATATTTTTATCGCTAAGTTTTAGAAAAATTTAATCAAAGAGAAAATCAGAATTTCTTCAACCTCTAGAGTTCCTTACATTTCCCTCTTGATTGATATTGAGGAATATTAGTGCAGATAACTCTTCCTTGTGTTGGTTAATTATAGAAAAAAATTGTTCAAAGCATGTAGATCATCGTAGACTTGCTTTTCTCTCAAAAATTTGGAATTTAATTCTTAAGAAAATGGAAGTATTGAGTGTAATAATTAATAATAATAAGTAATAATAATAATATTAAATAAAGAAACTTGTATGTTAGTTAGATTCACGAGTATGCTGTTAATTCAAGTACGAGTAAATCGTCTTTTAAACTTGTTTTTCTCTATCAGCAATAAACGAATGGGATATAAATATCATAAGCGTTAAAAACATTGCTCAAAATTTCCACAGTACACAATCCTTTACTTCATCTCGCCGTCTGCCCGCTAAAATTAGTAGCTCTCAAGTGGAAGAACTAGCGAAATAAAATCCCTAACTGTTCCGTTCCTAATGTCAAGGATTCGGGCATAATTGAGAGGATGATTTTTTTTTGTTGCAGCGCCCTTGAAAGAGGAACACTCTTCCCTAATCTCCATCCACTACACAAGCATTAGTACTCGGACCCACTCACGACAATCTCCCACTTCCCTCTCGGCTTTTCGTACTCCGATCTAGAAAATAGGCTGTTCTCCGGTCGGAGTACGCTCTCTTCCACATTGGCCCCTTCCTTTCAACAGCTGCGGCCTTCTGTTTCCTCTCGGACTCACCCTTTTAGCCCTCATAAAACGTTCTCTTTGTGTTACCCAATTCCCACTTCGTCTCCCCCTAGAGCGCGCTTTACTTTCCCCCGAACCCTTCCCCATTCCGATGCGAAGGTTCGTTCGTGGCACCTACGGAACGTCGCCTCCTTTGTCCCCGCACTGTCAATCGTGTACTCTTTCAGAAACCCAAAACTGGGAATGTATACGATTTTAATCGGCGTTATTCTCTGTGTAAGGATTCGGCTTTCTGAACCCGAGGGTCTCTTGAGTTTGGGTCGAAGGGGTGAGAGGTTTCTCACGGTCATGGATTGCTCGAATTCCCTCCCACGGTTTGCGAACGGAAGATGAATTGAAAGGAGCTTTTTTGTACAATGTTTTCATACCTCCGTAAGTAAGTTAGTTCCGTAATTGTTTTCATGACAATCGCAACCTTATGTATCGATCAATGTTTCGACTTCATGCCTACGTAATTGTTGCCATGACAATCGTACTCTTAATATTTATCGATTCGATGTTTCAACTAAGAATTGGGATGAATTAGTTTATTATTAGCTCGGCACTGGTTACGGATTGTTTTTTTCAATTCTATTGAAGATATATCGTAAATTTCTTAGCCAATTAAGAGTTAAAAGTAATCGAAATGAAATATGGTTATTTATCATTGTTTTATTTTGATCGTTTATTCATACAAATGATATCATTACATGATTTTCTAAATTTGTAATAATATTATTATGTAATCCTGCTGTTATCTAGTAAAATAAATTAAATATGTGCATCAACATTTCATAGAATTATCATTGGAGAGGATATCATTCAAAATCTAATCGTATTTTTTATACTCGTACCACAATTACGTGTTATTATAATGAATTCCCACTTCATTTTCTCCAGTTAAGCATCTATCAAGACTTATATACAAAATGATACAAAGGTAATTTTCATTAATGAAATACTATACTTGAACAATAACTCCAAAGATATTAAGCTGAAAAAAGGAAGCTAGTATTCAGTCGCCCTAGATATGTATATATTTACCCTCTCGGTAGTAAAGAAGTTTTTCTTACAGCTTCTTCCTCTATCTTAATAGCGGCACGTAGTACCTTAGCGGAACCTACTAATCCCCTTCTCTATTTATGGGAAAAGTTGGTTGATGGCGTCATAAAATCTTCACGGATCCATCTCCACATTCCCTTCGCTTGTTCTCATCCTCTCCGAAGGTGAAAAACGTCTTTATGAGTATCGCTAAAGCAATGAAACGGAAGAAGCAACTTTTACATATCCTTTGTCTAGGAAGGGCTTCGATCACACTTTAACGTTCACATTTAGTGTCTTCAAAGGCAACGACCTTAGCAGTTCATTATGATACGCTTCGTCGTGCTCGACATTATGATACAGTTGAGTTTTTTTGGGTTCACAATGCTTATTATGCATTAATAGTTGAAATTTATTCATGGTAGAGATGTTATATAAGTTATATTGTTTAATTTATGTTCATGGTGACGTTTTGAGCTGTTTACTTTTAAATCCTCCAAGACGTCTCAAATATATATTTTTATCAAAGAAAAGAGTTGAATTGGAAGCAATTTTTTCTCCTTTCTACATCAATAAACAATGAAAAATCTTTCTCGTTTTTGGTATTTTAACGGTAAAGAATTTTTCTAATTATAAAATACTTCTGGTCATCCTCCATTACGGTATCGCGAAAGAACGTAATTTCCTTCCAATTATTGCCTAAATAGGATTCAATTTTCGTTGTATTGAAATTTTAAGCCTCAAGATATTTCTGAATTCGGCACATTTGTTATAAGTTAACGTCAAACGTAACCTGAGAAACGCTTTATAAAAGCGTTATGCACATTCTCATAGCATGCTGAATCAGACGAAGCACGGCTTATTAATAACAAGTAAATTAATCTTCTCCCCGAATTTTCGTAATAGATCTTTGTAATCATTCCTCCAGGCACTCGACTCTGCTTAAGTTCAAGTTCATTCTCTTAAAGCGGATCGGTTCTCCTTCATTTGCATCCGCCTCCTCATACTCTTCGTGACCCATGCCCAAAATAGCTCGGGCGCTTTAAACCTATGGTAGGAGAGAGAGATCGTCCCGTACCTGACAAAGCCAATCCTCCGTCGGCGTGCGATGGATGCCTTATCAGCTGCTTTCTTTTGATAATCCTGTAATTAATAGCTCCGGAGAGCGTCTAGCATCCATCCTGGAAGCGCTAACGTGAGCGGAGGAGAATTAATTTGCAGATTTTCTTATATGAAAGACTATGTATAGTCTACAGTAAAGAATTTTGGGGTTATCGTTCGTATAAAGTATGTACGTATGCTTTAGCTATATAACTGTCTTTAGAGTGGTTTATCAAAGTTTAAGTTTTACTGAAAATGAGCCAATAAATTTGGAATTGAGGAAGGAATTTTTTACGGTAAAATAGGAGAGATGACTAAGAATTTCTATCAGTTTTCGAAGTCAATAATTCCATTTTTACCTTGCATTATGAAAAAATATGAAAGCTCTCTTCACGATGAATCAGGTTCATATTTTTATTGTCTGCGTTGTTTATGGTAGATTTAAAGAAATAAACGAGTTATGATTTTAACTAAATTTAGATATTTCTTAGGAAACAGTTCTAGTCGAAATATAAATTAGACGACTGAAAATTTAAATTCAGGGAGGAATTATGGGAGAAAAAAACTCAAAGTGTCCTGTTATAGTCGTAATTTGAGTATAAATTATTTCATCAAGGTGTTTAGCTTATTTTATATGAGAGCAATCAGGAAGTCCAGGATCAAGTCCCAGTAGCTCTTTCCGAATCCTATAATGCGAAATAAATGTCCCACTTCACTCATCTATAGTTACGTAGTAGATTTTAGCTTAGAATACTATAGTTCCGTATGTTTCAGAATCTTTTGGAACTCATCTGCGTATCTGATTAATCTAGCCATTTTATATGTGTTCATCCCTTATTTATCGCGGGAATCAGCATTGGTTCGATACAAAGGGAAAGGTATAAAGCGTCTCCGATCAATTAGACACTGAAACAGTACTGAAATATTGCTACTGGTTTGCTTTTATAAAAACTCGCCGTTCCCAATTCCTATCGATTTGAACCACGTCGAGGTGAAAGGTAATTATTTCAGTTTGTTGATCATCTCGTTTGCACGATGCAGGTTTGCTTTTGCTATCTATGAGGGAAAAATGTATGTGTGGTTTCGATGATCTAAAGGCTTTCACGCTGCAACTGACATGGAAATGTGTGTGTACTTCGTTATTGGGTAATCTGTATGACTGAGTGGATTTCCATGCTTTTGTGATGATTATATCGGCAAAGTGCAGTCAGGAAGAGAGAATTACTCATGGAGAGAAAATGCGAAGAGACGGTAGAGGGTGTTATTTCTGAAGAATTTTACTGTTGAAATACGATGTTGGTTTTGTATCCAATGAAGGATAGAATTTAATCGAAATTTTTCATAGAGATAGAATTCATGACTCTGAATTAAAAAGATCCCATCTTGTTTTTCGTGTATTCAGATATAATATAATGGTTCTATTGTTTCATTTCACCTGTGTAACTCGCTATCATTGTGCGAATGGGGTTTAGTAATTGTTTAATTTTATTCTCTACTATTTCTAAAAATTTATTCCCAGAGTAATTAGCTCATTAAAAATATTCAATGACGCAATGTTTCTATCAAAACTCCGATAGCTTAAATTTTACTTTTACTCACACTATTATTTTCACATTTTATTTTTCTTAATTACCTTATATTTATAAAAATGTATACATTTTTCACGAACGACTGATTTATTGACTAACAATCGATATTCATTTTTGGTTCTTTTAATTCACTTCTCAATTTTACTGCTCTTTCATTAGCTTTTTAAAATTCCCTTTCTTGATGAAAAAGGTGATCCGCATTAGCCCTAATTATATTCGTATTTAACAGTTAATAACCATAAAAAATTTTGTATTTCTATTAATCTGTTGTGAGTAGATATATGTTTAAAATATCCATAAAATTCCTTGATAATGAGTGGTACATCCGCGTACATGTACTCTTTAAATAAAAAAATCAACGATGTTATTTTGAAATCCGTTCTGGGTAATTAGCAGAAATCCATACATTTACGAAAAAACTCATTGATGCATTTCGATAAAATAATACCCAGGTATTGTTAGCAGAAATTATTCATAATATTCTCTTAAAAAGGATTGTACTTAAAATAGTATACGTATCATATTGCTTGACAGAGTTTTTTGATTTAGTCAACAGACGCTTTTGTAACTCCAGTATAATTAATAGATGATATCAGCTCATTCTTCTTCGAATTAACTTACGATACGAAATTGCGAGAACACACACTGTTGTGTAGCAATATCCTCTATGCACTGCTATCGCAAGATTGCCCTTGGAAACAAGGATGCGATGTTGATACTCTCTAGAGAGAGAAAAAAAAGTCTTGATCGAAGACAGTCTTCCAACAACACCACGGAGGCCTGCATCCTTCCCGCGAATCCGCGCACTGTTTATCGAAAGCTTTATCGAGGCCATCAGTCGCGTGTGTACACAAGAGGAAAGCTTCATATAGTCGAATTAGCGGTCCGAGTTAACAATGGGCGAGGGAACGTTTCCTGGCAAAGGGACGGGTCGTTGACATGAAAGCGTTGCCGTGCATTTTTCATCCATTAGGACGTAAAGTAATTGACAGGTGAAAGTCCAGTTATTAGATTCGAGGGAAGATAAGTGCACCAGCCGCTTTCACGTTTAACATCCTTCGGGATGATTTTCTACCTCGATAGGTTATTTAATAAGCGGGGTATTATCTCGGTTACCCTCTCCGGGAAAATTGAAAATCAACATTGCGTGGTTCCTTTTCAATTCAATGCCGTCCAAAATAAAAGGTGTTTTTAACGTTCGTGCTTGAATTGTAAAGGAGCTTGAAATCGATCGAAACGTATTCTCTTCTTGACGGTTCGGGTTTCACAGAAAAGCTATTGTGCGTTTAAGTTCTAAGGTCGGATCGGAGGATTTGAATAATTAAAAAACGTTCCGACATTTTTTTTCGTCGTCTTCGTATCTTTCGCCTCATTAGCGATGAATGCTTCTTTATGGATCTCCTATTACCTATTATACATTTTTTTGGATTTTATTTTGGAGGAAGTCGGTTTGATGTTTCGGCTCGTTCATTCCCGATGAATATTAAACGCCACTTTGACAGACGCGAACCTTTTTCATGACGGATCACTCCAACCTCGATTCTCCCACTTCGCGTTTCCTCCGAGAAAGTAATTAATCTATCCTTTGAGGAAAAAATGCGCCCGTTTTTCTTCACTTGTTTTTCCGTTTTGACGCTTCCTTTTGTGAGGCCCCCTTTTTAAGTATTCATGCACGGTTTTTTTGAGCTCATTTTCCCATTCTTTTTTCCTCAAAGCTCCCCCGACGAGTGAGCGGGATGGATTGCGAGATGAAAAATGCAGGGGATAATTCAATGTGGAATTTCCTTATTTTCTGTCTCTTAGATAAGAAGGGGGAGGACTGTTCGACAGTGGCGCCGTCCCTTTTACGGCATTTCGTTGCTTCAGAGAAGATGAATCGAATGGGGCTATTAGGACATAAGTCGCGGATGCCGTCGCCGTTTATTATTTTACATGGGACTCGACAGCTGAGGATGCGACCTTTCCGTTCCGTTCGATTCGTTTCTTTAATTAACTTTCGCAATTGTGGGTGGGTTTGGAAGGAGATTCATCGCGTGCTTTAGTGATCACGGAAATGTTTCTCAACAGGAATGGTTTGTCCTATGAGTGTCTTTCCTCAGTTATGATGGAGGAAAATGAATCTTTGCTAATCTATGGCTCTCTCTGTGTCTCTTATAGTTGATTAATTATGCGTATTGGTGGAGTGATGTAATTATCTCTCTCTATTGAGAAGGTGTAGAAATCGGGACTGTTAATATTACATCCATTTCTTAGCTTCGATGTCTTTCATGCCGTTGTATGAAAGTTCTATGTTATATGTTTATTCAAAGAGTGTTTGTAAAATACGAGTTCCAATTCCAATAACGCAAAATTATGAGCATATTTTAGGGTATGGAATTAAGATAACTGAACCCTGAATTTTTTTATTATAACCATATTTCATTTATTTAAATTAATCGTAATTATTTTTTTATTCAATTCGTTATTTACAGCTTCGTTAATATTTTATTCAAATTTTATCTTTTGTCTTTGAATTTATAACAACCCTTATATGGAAAGAGAACTGTTGTCTTTAGTATATGTGTAATTCGGTCATAAACTAAGTCTCATTTGATTTATAAAGGCATTAATGTTATCTTTTAAATGTAGGTTCTCTTAAGTTGACTGAAAAGGATTATATTTCTGAACCGTATTTGGCATTCAAAATAGTGCCTCAGAGTAATTTCTGTAAGAATACGGGTGGTCTTGAAAAAATTTCATTTTATATATTTCAATTTATTAGCTCAATTACGTCGTGTATGTACCACTATTTGAGCCTCAAAAAACTGTCTTTGAAAGCTAAGACCTTCCTTGGAAGGTGAGGTTGAATACTGAAATCGTATAGCATTAATTATGGAATATCGGTTAAATAGAACTTCACGAATGTTCTTCTAATCTATTATATAAGAAGCCCCGTAACAGCTCAGCTACCTATTCATTCTATATCTGTAGATAATTAAGAATTTTCAATCAATATCATTCACAGTATTTCTACGTAATTATGTGTGGAAATAAATTATTGATCCGCAGTAAGAGTTTGTATGAGGAATGATATGATATTTTAGATGAACATGAAAAGCGTATCTCAATTTAGAACTCCTATAAAATTAGAGCGATTACTGATTGAAGTCAATTTTGTATAGAAAAGGATATAAAAAGCGTTGCTCATTTCTCTATAACTTCAAAGGTAGTACCTTAAATAAAACGTTTAAAGCTTAATTGAACTCAAACGGGCATTTATTCTCGACGTTACTGAATATGAAAAGGGAGTCACGTATAAAACCCACGATCTCATTACCCGTAAAAGTGCAAAGGAAGAGTACTTCCACTCATTAGCGATACAGAAGCCAGAAGAAGAACTAGAGCGACCCATTTTAAAGATTCTTAAAGCTTCTCCGTCTCAACGGAATCCGAAGGAAACATCCGAACGTGCCAAAACCGCGGGGCTAATTAAATTCCGCGAAGGCCGGTTTGCAGAATCCATACGTTCACAAAAGATGATCTTCCCGAACCCGCCCACACTCACACCCGTCTCCCATGTTCCTTCTCCCTTACAAAGCCATCCCGTCTTCATAAAGTCATTTCCTCCGTGTTGCGGGGTTTCTACATTCGAAAACACGTCTCCGGCTTGCAGTGGATCGAGTACGCTTTCTCCTGAGTTACGACCTCCTTCGTTGCCATGGAAACGAGACCGAGATTGTCGTCTGCGTTAACACCTTAGAGGGCGCGCGAAATGCAATATTACCGAACGCTGCACATAGTACTATAATAGTACCGAGTTTAGTGGCTTCATATTCAGAGGTCTAGGTTAAGGATAAATTCCTGTCGCATTATTAGGATAAATCCTATGACGGATATAATGCGTGAAATGTAGGTTGGGAATGTGAAATAGTCTAGTGGTATCTTAAAGGTCACGTAGATCGGAAACATTCCAAAGGAATTGTTGAAAGATGTTTTGGATTTTCATTAAAGATATTCAGTTGTTTTTTTCAGAAGATGTTTTTCTATAAAATTTTCAAGTTTTGCATTTTGGAATGAGAAAAGGGAAAATATAAAGAGTAAATACTTCGGCGGCTAAAGACTTTATCGTTCGTTCAGAAAATATAGCATCAAATACACTTTATACATTACATGCTTTTAGATCAACTTGAAAAATAATATATGAACGTAGATCTTATCTTAAAATGGACAGTTATTCAGTTATCTAACGTCCATTTCTTTAACAATTTAGAATGTAACATCCGTTGTAAAAATAGCTGAAATTATGTTTATTCTATGTAATGCTAATTATACCAAAATATTTTTCCATAAATCAAACACCAAATTATAAATATCTAGTCATGATAAAATTTTAACTGCTCCTTTTTTAACAAGAAAATTAAATATATTATGGAATGGATACAAAAGTACATAGAATTTTTTTGAAATTATTTACAGCTTTACTTTTGTTATTGGTATTTGTAGAGAAAAAGGTTCGTGTTAAATGAATACATGTGTTTATGGAGAATTATCTTCATAGTATCGTAGAAATCTGGAAAATTAGGTGTTTTAAAAACTAAATCCAGTTTACATAGAAAGGAATGATTCATGCTAAAATCTGTGGTGAGGTAGTATAACAATGTATGTCAACATTTTTCATTTCCATACTCGAAATTCCACGGAAATATTTCCGTACATCGCTTCAGGGGAACCAAATTCTGCGTCTAAGTTATTTAACTTCCGCCATTATTAAACAATCTCTCGTACCTCGATACATTTGTAAATAGTATAGCGATGAAGGCGTCGACAAAACTAGAGCAAACACGTTCTGTATTTTTTATGATAGCCAGTGTTCAGGAAATGAGACCACATACTTCAAAATAATGCATTTTGTTACTTTTTTCGGAGTTGAATCGCTGTATGGTACGAATTGACTGAAAATTGGGTAAATGTAGCGGAAACTGTGACGGCTGTTGGCCACGTTCTTTCCATTCCTTAAGAAGAAGTAGTTAATGTCGTTTCACACACGAAATTGTTGTTTTCGGTCCAAAAAATATGTTTGCCGATGTGTGAAGTGGAGAGGACAGAGTGGTTCTCGTTCATCCCAACTGATTTGCGACCCACAAAATAATATTACCACTCCATTCATTTTTGATGAATCGAAATTCCTCTTGGAACGATTCGATAGGTTTTAGAATAGATTCGATTGTATTGTTCCGAGTGTGTGCTCAGTCTCGAGTACGCCAAATATACTGGAGGCGGAAAAGTGACCCTTATTATCTGAAAGAGGATATGAAAGGGTATTGGGTTTATTTTAGGCCCACTTACTCTGAAATCGAAGATAAAATGGCATATAGTCCTCGACCTTTATCTTCACTAGACATCACCCTCTAATCAACGCAGGAAAGCATTTATTTTTAGACAACAGGTCTGTGAATCTTAAGTATTATTAAGAAAACTGTGGAATCAATATTTGTAGGATTGGCATCCCTTGAGTGTTATTTAACTCAGATTAGGTAGCATTATTAAACTCAATATAATTAAACTATAAATTTTTTTGTGATATAGAAAGGCTCAAAACTTCTCATGGAGTACATCATGAATACTATCTGTCTAGTGATAAAGAGGTATCAAAACCAAGTGTGCGACCGTAAATTTATTATTGATGTTAAAGGAATTGCAGAAAACACTACATTGAAAGCTAGAGTAGTAGATTTTATTTTGATGCACCTTTTAAAGAAATATAAATGTCGAAACTTCTGTAGACAATTCGAATAAAACTGTACAGTACAATGAGGTCAAACAAACCACACAAATTGAATTTATAACTATAGAGTTATGGATTTTAGCTAGTTGATTCCTTTTGTTGTATTTATCATTGTACAAGATATATTATTGATATTTTATTTAGGTAAAAGATATATTGGAATTACTTCGAGACCATTCTCCTGGTAAGAAATCGGAACATTAATCAAATTAATTAAGTTTCAACTTTTTTGGTCCTAGATTTTCTGTATTTATTGTATGTAATTTAGTTTGAAAATTTTAATTGCAAGGTTTTGTCTTGATCGAGTAAATATTTTACTAATGTACTCCTGTGGTGTTTCTTTACCTCAAAACAGTCTCTCGTCGACATAAAAAAGGCCTTAAACTCCCATTACATTATTAATCGGATGAATTTTTCTCTATCGCAAAAAGAGCTAAAAATATTTCGCACATATTTCGACGCATTTCGCATCTCGTCACATTTTTCACACCTTTCTGGAAATTCCGAGATAAATCGCTTCGAGGAACGTGCATATTTCTAGCGGATAGATATCTCCCGTAGTACGGGACACCGATTCCATTAGCAAAATGGATTCACCTCCGTCGTGATTGTAACTAGACTAGGCGATGCTCATTTGTCTTGTGCTGACCCTTAAGAGCAACGCCATCTAGTTCCATTTTCGTCCGACAAAGCGCCACTCCTCAGCACAAACACAACTCAATCAGTTTTGCACCGAAGCGACGCCTGTAAATTAATCACAGGTTAAAGTTCGTCGGGGACGCGACGAGCTGACCTCTCCAAGGTCACCTCCGTTGGAACTCCAAAACATATCACCTCTTCCCCTTACTTGATGTTTCTCTTCCATTTTCACGTTGCGCTACCGCACTGACGAAGGTCCTGATGCAGAACTAATTGTTTAGTGGACCAACGTAGTAAATGGACCAACGAAATTACGTCACCAGCCGAACGCTGTAAAGCGACAGCGCAGTCCGTCATGGCTGTGATTGTAAATGACTGTCTAAAGACTTGGAAACCCTCTACTGTTTCTCCAATATATCAAGATCCCTTATTAAGCTATATCGTGTAATCAGTGAGTTCTTGGTAACCGTGGCAACTTCTAATAATTCGAGAACGAAACGTATTTAGAGGATAGTCACCTTTTTGTAGATGGTTTATGATTGATAATGTTAATTTAGTATTCAATAAATGCTAATGAATTGTAGTAAAACTAAATAAACGTAGTTCGAAGCTGTTTGAAATATTTACGGACTATCGAACCGATAATTTACGAGCTAGATAAATGATTCCTACGTATTATCCATCAAATATTACTCGCTAATCCACTCTTCCACTGATATCTTCTTATCCATATGAAATATTATTCCCACAACCGTTTAATATTGGAGCGATATTCATCAGAAACAATTCGTTGCAAATTCCTTCTCCTGTTTCACGGACGTAAACCGATATCACAAAAGTTTTAAGCTTCCTACGCATCAAGTAAGCACGCGATTCTCTTGTCTTGAATTTCCATTGGGATTGGATGATGGGAATCGTTTAGAACATGAATACAACTTCGCGATTAAGCGTTTAAGGAATCGAGATATCCAATATGTTCTCAGAACCGAACCACACCTTTGCAAGTACCTTAAACCTTAGAGGAGCGATTCAGGGTCTTTCGGTAGCTTTCCATATAGACAGTCAAGAACTCCTACGGCACCCTTTGTACTTTGTATTTTTCACCTCAGAAATCTCTTTGATGCGAACGGATTCGAACTGTGCTCGTGTTGCTCGAATACCAAAGGCATCCGACAATGATTTCGATGTTTGAGTCGTTCCATTCATAGAAGAGTTCGTTGAACTGCTTCTTATATATGCCGAGATTGAAATGTCATGGATAAAATTTGAAGAATTCGTGGAATCGGGTTTATTTCTGTCGGTTCGAATATATGATTTTGGACTTCAAAGAGGTTTATGAGGAAAGTGGTTCTCAGAGAAAGTTCGGAATTGCTGGCTGTGAATTTGATTTTTAGTAATAAATATTTGAGCTTTAATCGAGTGTGGCTTATAAATAGCATCTTACGAACATATTACTTTATATTTTATCTTATAATACGATTTTACGTGTATTTTACGTAAACAATGACTCGGAAAGTGTAAATAAAGACGTTCAAAATTGACATTCACATTTAAGATGACACCCAGAAAACATCTATTTTTGATTAAAAAACGTTCTATTTAAATTTAATTCATAAAAAAATCTGTATCTTTTATGGAATAACAGTTGTATAGCTATATTTAAAATTTTCTTTTACGGAATCTTTACAAGGTAATATCACGAGAATATATTTCAGTATATTAATTTCAGTTAAAATCTTTCACTGTAAAATGCATAATTTAGCGATGTATTAGAATTAGATACACAACATATTTTGCATTGTTATCGTACGTAACTACGGCGACTGATAAGTAAAGATGATTCCTTACGAGTCCGTAGTCGATGTTTAATCGGCAAATTTACCTCAAATCGTTCCTCATACACGATTAGTATTAATCGAACGGATTCCACCGAGCGGCTGCGATAAAACCTCTGAAACCAACTAAAGAAACCTCGTGTACTTAATCCTTATGAGATTTCTCCATTTCTGTGAGAAAACCGAGCTCCGAAAATCGGGAGCACTAAGCAAGAGGCACCGCGTTGATAGCGTCATCACATTACAAAAGTAATCTAATTACGGCAGAATGGAGAGGAAGCCCCAGATGAAAGGAACGGAAAGCAATCAAGAAAGAAAAGAAAAAGCGGGCAACATCAAAAGAGGCTCTAGAATCTCGGCTTGAAGCTTCCACTGAGAAAGTGTATGACTATGACATCAGTATTAATGCATTCGCAGTATACGAACTTATCTATGATATGCATCTCGCTCGACGTATTAATTAAATTCCTATCCCTTTCCTCGTCGAAATCGGTAAATTGGCTTTGAAATTAAGGCCCCAAAAGCGTTGTTACACTATGATCTTATTTTCTTTATCCTTCGTTCATATAAATAAAACCGTAATTAGACTTTGTTTCTCACGAACGCTCTACTCTTTCTTTTATTTTACTTCTACATTTGCTGTTAATTTAATAACAATAGAAGTACAGTTCAGTGGAGTGATAATTTAATATTTTGCTTCAATATTTCGCCTCTTTTTGATAGTTTTTGGATAATCATCTTCTTAACGCATCTAATCGTTTTTATCCTGTATTCCAATTAAGGAAGCATAGATGCCGAAAGCAAATATACAGTAAGAAAATATAATGAATTATTATCTTATTTACGCAATTTATCCAAATTATTATCCTCAATGAATTTGTGTTTCAGTTTGTGATGTGATTGTGATCATAATTTAACATGCCTATTACAGGATAATCCTCAAAGCACTAAAATGAAATCTTTAAAGCTATAACTCCATTTAAAAGTCGTAATTTATGAGTAACCTGTCGTGTATTTTTAACTTGTTTTGTAAGACTAGCATTATTAAGAAATATAGTGTGTATTCAGTCGGAATTAAAGTGTTTGACAATGAAGTTTTGATGTTGTCACGCCTTTGTTAACCAGTTCCTATGACAACCTAGACCCAACAACCTAAAGAGCCTCGCTTTGGTTAAAAGTTTTTCGTAAATGATTAATGCCATCATCGGGAAGGGTGGTAGTCATCATTATGAATTTATCATACTGTCAGTATTAGGAGGAGCTGACGTCTCCATGAGAAATTCCACCCCTCGGAGTCTCAACGTCTTCCGTTAAGAGTTAAAAAGTCGCTCGAGTCGTCGTCAAGGCTTTCTCAGTTTCCTCTGACTTCATTCTCTCCTTCGCATACTTTGGCTTCCCTCGCTTCCATGGACAAAGTACCCGTGCGTAAAGAAAGAAGAATGGTAGTTTTTCTCTTTCTCGGAACGGAGCTCTTTTCCTCCCAAACTCAGTGTTAGTTTCCGTCGTCCGAATATCTTTGAAGCGAGTAGAGGAAAAGGTAAAAAAGAGAGAGACAAAAAACTCTGTAAGGCTGTTTTTTTTTTTTTTTTCAAAGTAATATTTATCATGAACTGAATATTAAGTTCCAAATATAGCCTGAATGGAAGTCCTATCGTCAACTTCTATCTTATAGAATTTATCTTGTTTATCGTATATTTATTTCTGTTATTATAAATGTTTTCTGAAGGTAGACACTGCTTTTGGCTTTTGGAAGTTTTATTTAGAGTTAGCATTGGTTTTTGGTGTAATATTCTTCAATAAAAAATCTCGTGGAATAATTAAATAAGTTTTATTTAAAAAAACGAAGTTATAGAATGCTTTCAATAACTTAAAAGTCAGAACTCTAGAAAAAAACATAGTTTAAAGTTTTATGCCAATCTGAATTGAGGAAGAAATTGTTCCACTTTTCTTTGTAATTTTAATAGCGGAATTCTTTCGTAAGACTTTAAAGGATTCATCGTAGTCTTTCATTGGTTAAACTTTTTGAAATTATTCATAAAATATTATAGGTTTCCAATTTCTCTGAGCTTTATACGAAGCGTTATTTGAAAATTTGTGCGCTCCATAAATTTTTACCATTCGTATCCTACCCGTATTCACGTATCGTATACTAAATCGCGAAAAATCTGAATTTTATTCTTCAAGTATTAAATGCGGAATCGTCTTAAAATGAAAATGTTCAAGCATCTGAGTCGTTTACTGCTGTACACGCCTTATTTCCTTGTACAGCACTCGTAAAGGAGGCGTCTTTTATCGCATGTACAGAAGTGATGAAATTGAATCTGGTAATACATTCTTTCCTCGCTCCAAAGTAGGACACGTAGCGCCCGTAAAAGCTATGCTTTCTATACCCGTGCGTTCTGGATAACGAATTCTAAGGATCATAATAAATCTGCTTGCGAGCAGGAACTGCTTGCTTACTCGTGTATGGAAGGATATATTCCGAGTTTAGTGCCTACATTTCTCTTCTCTACGCTTCAACCTAATGTCAAATTGAAGATTTTAAAACTTCTTCTTCAATTTAGGATGTTTCTTAAAGAAAATTATTTTATAAAAATTGTATTACCTTTTTAAATGTACGTAAAGGAGATAAAAACCTGTTTT
Source organism: Pantala flavescens (assembly GCA_020796165.1). Classification (NCBI taxonomy): domain Eukaryota; kingdom Metazoa; phylum Arthropoda; class Insecta; order Odonata; family Libellulidae; genus Pantala; species Pantala flavescens. The sequence goes on along the minus strand of CM036879.1, from coordinate 18,115,484 downwards.
CAATAACTTATCTACTTACTAATAACTAATCTATCTTATTAGAATTCATAATCCATGTATCATTTGCTTAATCAAATTCATATAATTCAAGGAATTCAGCAAATTATATAAATTTACGTATACCTTTTCATAATTAGCCGTAATTAAATCAAAGTTCACACTGTTTTCAAAATTTATTTATTGGGTCTTTTGTAAGTTTATTTATATTATTCATTGTTCACAACTCTAATTTACGATGCAAGGAGTAGTAATATACTACTACTGTATTATATTGAACGTCAAATTTGTTCCCAGGGAAAACGTGCTTAAGTCTCTAAAACAATGAAAAAAGAACGCTTGTAAAAACGTACTCATGGTAGAAACTCATTATTGAATTGGTGTAACGTAGGGATATTATCTCTGATTAAAAGAAGACAACTTTTTAAGAAAAAACTAGTTTTCAACTGTATTTTACGTTGTAATTCAACTCTTCTTTAAACTAATTAGAAGTCTCGTTTGATTGAATCGACTTGAAAAATAAATATTTTAATTTCAATGATGTATATCAACTGAATCATTTTTATGACATCCTTCCTGACATCCAGAGGAATTATTTTTATGGGGAAAGATTATGAAGACCATTTCTCACTAATTTATTGCTTTACATTCTCTGAGGAACTGTTTTTAAAGTCTATTAGCTTGGTGTTTGTAAGGAACGTATAATGTCGTAAATTTCTGCATTAGCGGCTCTCAGAGACGGTGTATTGTTTTTAATCATAGTTTTTCCACTATTTCATACCGTTGGGTACATCCACTGAACCGTAACAGCTGGAGACAACGGGGTTTTTTCTGCATAGGTCAATAACTTTTAACAGCGGTTGGCCGTGGAAAAGTGTCGTGAGTTTTCATCACTCCCCGCTGAGGAATCATTTGCATGAGTCTCAGAGGGGCGAGAGTTAATGAAAGTGAATGGATTAATCGTTCGCAACGTCCTTGGCTTCGTATAATCTTTTTAATTCTCTCGACCTCATTGTAAACACAGCCGTATTTTTCCTTCCCACTCTTCCGTATAAGGAACTCTTCGTAAACGGGATTATCTGCTAGATTGGTTCCTGTACTTCCACTCTACTATCCTAGACTTCCTTATCGTCAACGAAATGAACTCTAGGATGGTATTACTACTTTAACCTCTCTCTATATATCTATTCTGGTGTACTAAGAGTACACGCTCTGATTCGATGGAGGTTTTTTTCTGTTTTTTTTTTTTTTGTTTTTTTTTTAAGACGCTGTAGGCTCGTTCGCGGAAGTTGTTCCATGAATGGAAGAATCCTGTTCTCTTTAAGAGGTTGCGAACCTTAGTATTATTAAATTTTTCCTAGGCTAAGTTGATTTTTCTTATGGGATCGCTTACTACTATACTCTATATCATTTCTGTTTGGTTTAAGGAGCCATAAGTTTTTTTAGTTGAATTGCGTTCAATCTTGATTCATTTGCGAAGGGAACGTCTTTGATTTTTTGTAGATCATTTATCGAGCAAAGGAAAACTGAATTTTGTTTATAATACGTAATCCTAATGTTTTAGAGCGATGTCTAAGTTCAGAATTTGATTTATCAATTTTTCTGTGCGTTGGTTACTGTTCATCGAACTTTTATAGGATGAATGGTGATTTTGCTTCATTTACAACATCTTACGGAAGGAGGAGTGTTCTTGCTTAGCAAATACCCTAAATTACTTATGTAAACAGTGCAGCATTCTTATATCATAAACAAACCCTACTCGCAACTCATGACTTACTTATTCGTAATCTGTTATGCACATACTTCTGTTTGCTTAGTTCATTAGTTTATGATATAGTTATATTAATCAACTATATTATTATTAATTTCTTTGCAAATAATTAAATGTTTCGTGATTCATCTAATCATTTTGTAAAGAATATAAAGTATTAATGCAGACAAATTTTACTTTCTCTTTAAAACGATAGTTCTTATGCTGGAAATATTCAATATAGCTAAATGATAAGAGGAATGGTATTATATTGTTTTAACTAATTGAATCGAATATTGCAATCGATCTTTGAAACAAGTCTTTTCGGTAAAATTCCTGTCGTAAAAACATTTTTTCTGTAAGCGATGGATTTTAATATCATCGAAATCTGGAAAGTTTCCAAGCCGTTCATTTCACAAGCCGAGAGATATTATCTTAACAAGTGCGTGGGAACCAAATATGTTCCAAAGTCGGCGAAGTCTTCCAATCACGTCCTCCTTATCTGCCTTCATCTCTGTCGAATTCCTCACTTGACGTCATTTCCTCCGACGGTTCCTCCAACTCTGCGGTGGAGCTATCATCAAAATTCGTCCCTCTTTTGTTTAGAGTTTCCTGCCCTTTCTTTGTTTTCCATACACCTTCAAGAGCCTTTTCGACGGTGAAAGGTTTTAATTGTGTTCCCCTCCACTGATCCGCAAGTCTCGTCAAAGAATGTCCCAAGGTTTCTCTCTTCCTTCATCGATGTTTATGTGAAGATACTTTTCGCCAAAGACGGTTTCCGAACACGTGGAAAAGTGCCTATTTTATCCGCTCGCCCCCTGCGGCGCTGTGTGAAATGTATGCGAAATTTCCTTTCAGAAGTTGCCCTCCGAAATTTGGGGGTTCACGGAGATTCCATAAAGGAAGGTGATTGGACGGGAGTGGTGAATATGGAAGGGCAAGGGACTCAAATATCGGGTCTGCTCATAAATGAGCTGAATTTTGGAGGAAAGTCAATTTTTTTGAAGTCAATACGGTGATCTGGGTCCGATGGAATAAAATTGTTTCCTGTTTAATAATGAAGGAATTGAATATTCAATGGAATTGACTGTCTCGTTTGTTATTTTGTTGGAGGATTATATGAAGAAACTAGGAAAAATGTATGCACATAGTTCTACAATATTTATTTCTATCCTATACTTTGGACACCTTGAGCTGGAAATGTGGTACTTTATAGTAAAATTGTGCTGGAAAAATGTCTCATTTCTCTTTTACCAGAAGGATTAGTACTTTTGCTATATAAAATCAAGGAAAATGTGTAGGGTTGACTGAAGTATCATATGACGAGTTTTATTCTCTCTCTAGTTCGTATTCAATTGTTATATTTTAATAATGGTGTATTATGTGAACTCAAATCAAAGGGAAACATCGTATTTCATTTAATATAAGCTAGAATGATTTATTCTTTAACTGCTATTCTCTTCCAATTGACTGATTTGTATACGTATACTCGCATTTACGCAATTCAATTTATTATACTCAGTGAACTTAGTCAAGACTGTGGAGCGAAGCTTAACTCCATTAGTCCTTAGATCCTGTTCGTTAGACCATACGATCAAGAACTCCCACATCGATAGGTACTTGTGTTTTACGCTTAAGGAAGTACGTAGACTTAATTGCTCATAAGTAATTGATTGGTGACTGGAAGTTGTTTCAAATATCCGAATGAACGACTTCGAAAGCAGACTGAGTTTCCATCTTCTCCTTGAATTCCGTCTTCTTTAAACGATGATGATTATGGCGGCACGAGAAAATCTTTCGCTAAAGTCAGATAACTGTCATCAGAGGATGTGGAAATTATTAAAAGAGGAGCAGATGTCAAGAGTTTGCCGTCTTGGAAGAGACTAGCGAGGAAAGGGCAAACATGCTGAAATCCCTGGAGAAATCTCCATCTTAGATTAGAGGTAGTTTGCCGAGAGAAGAAAATACCGATGTTGGCAAATTAAAGAGGCAAATAGAGGATAACGTTGAGCTAAATAAATAGATAAAATTCGTCTAAATTAGCGATTGTATGAGAACCCTAGTGTGTTTGGAGAAAAGGTGACTTCAATAAAAGAAGAGATCTTGGCAATTTCGCTCGCAAACGCATGCTTGTGGGAAAAGAAAGGCAAATATATATAAATCGAGAGTTATTTTAGAATTAGAAGAGGTGCCTTTTCACTTTCTCTCGAAATTTTATCTCACTCATTTGTTGATCTATCTTTTAAGGGCTACTATTAATGTTTATATAATAAAATCGAGCTCATTATCTACAAATTTATGAATTTATTCCTATAATTTTAGGATTATATTAATGTCATGTTGAATATTGAATGCGATTCTTTATTCGTAAAGAATTCAAATCACTAGTTCATGGTATCCCTTAACTGCCAATGACGTTTCTGATTACTATTTATTATTTATTTTTTATCTTTATGATTCAGTGATATATCTGTCCTCTGCTATTTCGAAATTTATCAATTACAGTCTTTACGAGACTCGGGAATTCAAAATAAAGCATATAGACAAAATAATCAATAAGAAACTTGGGAAAATTCCACAGATGATTAACTGGGGCTTTTTATCTTTAGGCTGAAGATGTAATGCAAATTACGGAGCCAATTAAAAATCTGCGTAATTAACCAAGTTTATCGTTATACAATGGCTTTCCACGAAGTCACGCCTTCCAAAATTGATTTCAAAATTAACAGAATGTTTGGACATTGTTCATTTAACTCAAAAATGTGCCTCTTTTCCAAAAATATCATTATTTTCATAGCCGGTCAACGAAGTTAAGTTGGAAGCAACAAGACTGTTACCATAAAACGTTCGTTATTTTTTTCAGAGGGTTTATTTTTCCAAAGTTCCGAAACTCGTTAACTCTTAGAAGCTTACTGGAGCGTTTAATTTAAGTCAAGATTTCTGCGGGAAACCTTAATAAAGTTGTTACGAAACTTGGTCGCATAGGTAACTGGTTCATGGACACGGACGCAGTTTGTTATCGCCCTCAACTTCGCTGTCAAACCGACTAAAATAAGATACGTTTCACCTTTCATCCTCTTCGGAGGGCATTAAGGTGTAGACTTGTTCCCTTAGTTACTCGGTCGTTAATTAAAAGACTCCTCTGAAATTTCCTCGAGTTCTGCGCATGCGCACACTTCTTTTTTCATTTATTTCTTCCTTTTGGCATTCTTTGATTTCCCACAAGAATAACCTTCCTTTACCCAGCTTTCCTTTTTCCCTCCCATAGCCATTCCTTTTTTCCTCTCGTACGTCATTCATTTATTTACCATTCCTTTACGCTCTCCTGCTATTGAGATTGGGTTTGTTTCTGAATAGCTTCAATCGACATATTCAGGAAGAAGAACCAATTCATATTGATTGTACACCTTTGTATAAACAACGCGAAAGGTCAACGTCAAAATAGGAAAAGTAACTGTTGAAATGTATAAGCCTAGAAAACAAACATCCATATTGTTACCTAACATTCCACCCTTGAAGAGCAACGTTGAATAAATCATTCCTTGTTGGTTTAGATAGCCAATGAGAAGATGAAGTAGTTATTCGACTAACAAGGAGGGCAGAATGAAATTAATTAAAGCCACCTTACGAAGTAGAGTTCAATTCCTCCTCAATCAAAAGAAACAATATACTTCACAGTTTTAATGTGCTAGTTTGTTTTTGCTGGTTGCATGTACATTTATGTAATGTATTTAGTAATTTTTCACGATAAGAAGTTTCAATATTAACTCGCCTTAGGTGTATATTTTCGGGGTGTATAACCTTATTGATTTACTGATATCTATACGGTGTATATTGAAACATTGAATTGCTGCTTGATGATTCAGTAAACCTTATTACAATTTATCTTACGATGCTTCTAAATATTTTTGGAAGGTGAAATTATTTAGCGCGATGTTTTCGTGTGACTTGAATACATATTGTACAGAAATGGAAAACTTCGATTTGATTGAGACTCGAACTCAGATACCTTACTTACCGGGGAGGTATGCTAGCAACATGGTCTAATCGTATATCGTTGCCTTATACAAACAACAATGCCTCATTATCTATCTTGCTTGGCAAATGGAGGACCTGTTTTCTTGTCCTATTGCATCGCTATTCTCACTTATTTCTTATAATACATATTTTCCCGATAAATGGTAATAAATTTTCACCTGAAAATATCCATAGTGAAAGACACTTATGGATTTTCCTTGAATTAGCTTGCTTGTACCTATATCTCGTACATGTCTGTTTTATCCCGTCTAGTTCTATGCTTGTTTATGAGATCACCATGGTGCAGTTGTACCTACACTTCTAGGAAGCGACTTATCCTCTATCCGTCAAAGTCAAAGCTTTCGTCGTGTTCTTTAGTCTGCGTCCTATTTCAGAGGCCTTTTCTAGAATTTCTTCGAAATTTTCTCCGCCTCAGTTCGACGGAAAACTCTGACGTAGTTTGTTTCTTATTTCACAAATAAAAGAATCAAGGAAAGCTTAAGCGAAAGGGTCTCCGGTTCTATTTTTCCTTAATCTCTCGCTTTTCCCCTCAGATGTCGCTCTCGCGTGTTCTAGTTTGTTGTTTCAGCTTTTATGTTGACTTTCCTTTTCAAATTCTTGCGGAGTTATAACTGTTTACTTTTCTCGCCAACGTTTTCACGAAAGAGATTCTTAACCTAGTGCCTTTTCTCGGAAGATTTGCGGTTTATGTCATTACGTTCTCTACAGGGAATTTCGAACTTTATCTGTCGTGTGTCGTATCAATCCAGGAAAACAACGCTACAAGGTTAAAGACATGAATACCAGGTACGGTGCATGACGACACTGTGATATCGCAACATTTAAGATCATGTATGAAAATGAGAAATGAAATCTTTAAAAAAAGTTATCGAAGAACAGTTATCAGCGATTTATATAATGAATAAAATCGTCTTAAGAGGAGAATTCTATTCAATTGTGGTCTCTGCTATTTAAAAAATAATTATGACGTGTAGAAAGGTTAATTATTTGATATTTAAAGATGTAAGTAAATATCTCTGCATAGATAATCGTTACAGAGTATATTGTTTTGAACATCACACATTGAATACTTTTCAAATTAATTATTGTGGTAAAGGAAATTGAAACAAATTTTCGATTATTGCCAATATCAAATAATGATAGCATTAAACTGTCGGTAATATACTGTAAGTAACGGAAACATTCTGCTTCACTTTAATTATTTAATACAATGGATTAATATAAAAAGTATGATGTAAAACTGGTGCTATTTGATTGTACTCGTCAAAATAAGCTATAAATTAAAGTATACTTTAAAAATGTTAAATATAAATGAAAGATTTAGTAATGCAATTTCTGAAAGTTTGCAATATTCTAAAATAAGTGAGTATAGTATTCAAATAACTTTCAGAGTTATTAAAGGCATTGTCATAGACAATGGGAATTAGCGTAGAAATATATGAAGCAACTCTTAACTTTAATACATCCTATTTCTTCCCGCTTCACATCTATTTTTCAATTGGGAATGTTCAACAACCTGAACTCGATCTCGAACGGTGCGATCAAAAAAGGAATATCCATAAAGTCTACACAGGTTTTATTGGAACATCAATCAAAGAGATTTTACGCTCTGTGCGTATACCTTATCTTTATCTTCAGGAGAAGAAATTTTAGGAAGTAATAACTTGTATCTAGGCAGTTTTATTGCCTTATTTTTACGCCCTTTTTTTTAGTATAAATTGGCGATCAACGATAGCGTAGTTACGGACCTAGTTATATATCGTGGGCGTTTGAGTGCTTTAAATTGAATTTCGACTTAAAATTCTCATCCTGGTTTGTTGAATTTATCAAAAGACTGCGTATTAAAAAGTTAGACGATTTTCAATTGATGATGTTTCGTGATTGTCATCCGTGCTTACACGAAATGTTTAATATATTATGCTGAAGTAAACTGAAAGAGAGTTATATTTTCCTATTCGTTGTCATTATCCTTTTTACTTCATTGTTCGACTTAATGCAACATTCTTGATAAATATTTTTCTGATTTAAACTATAAGAGAGTTATGGTTTCTGATTCCTTTAATAGCTCACTCTATTTCACTGTGCATCAACTTGATCGAATATTCTAGGAGTTTAAGAAACGAAGATGAAGGCGATAATAGAATTTTATACTTATTTATTTTGTAATCCTATTTATTTCTCATACCTTTCTAGCGTTCATTGTATAATTACTCCTTCTTCGTTGTATTAAGTTTTTTATAATGAATTTAAGTTTAGTTAAAAATGATTCTTCTGTACTAAAATTATCTTAAATCATCATTTAGAAACATTAAGAAAATAAGAAACTACTGTGGAAAAAAGAAAACATTTTTTCGGTTATTAATTGATGATCATCTGTCATTAATATATTATAGATTCAAATTTTCCACTTTCTCGTAAATTTCATTACAATGCATCGACTTTTCGTGCATATAATGATTATGAAATGAAAAACATAAAATAAAGTTTTCTAATTAGTGTCACTTAAAAATTCCAAAAGTTGTATATTTTCTTACGTGAAAAAATGTAATATTTATCATTCTTGAAGTCTAAAAGTAATTTCGTCATTTCAGCGGTTTTGTGGTTTGTTTTTTTTGTTCAGTTGAAATGGTAATTTCATAGGATATATGGTCATAGTTGTATGCCTAGAAAAGGATTCCTTACGTCACAAAGGGGCCCGTATTGAAAATCTTATAGGAATTTGTCGTATTCAATATCTATATCTATGAGGAAGAACGAAAAAGTTCTCTAACATTTCACTCAAGCGTTAAAGAATCGGTCCGAGGTAACCGAGTCGCATGTTACCTGGCGATCTCCCGTCATGCAACGCGCTCTTTTCTATGCCTTTTACATCCCTTCCTTTGAGAACAGCTCTTCCCTTTAATGTTTCCACCGTTTGCGGTTTGCACTCGATTGCCGATCGGACACACAAGGCACAATCTATTTCCAAAGAACCCCACGCACACTATAGCCACTGGTATTAATAGAAAGGCTAAGAAAGGGAGCTACCGAACCGCATATTACTTTACCGGTTCAAAGTAGTCCCACCGCATTCTCAAGTTTGTCAAAGAAGGGCTCCGAAGAGATGCTCTGGTAAAGCTTTGGTAAACTGAAAAATATTAAGAGCGTCCACGTCTTGATTGACTTTGTGAAGAAACTTTTATAAGTATCTTCGCATCTTGCCCACGTCTTCATTCGTGTTCTTTTTATAAAACTCGAAGCTAGAATTTTTTAACGACCCAATTATGATGGACCGCTTTTTTGTAGAACTCCGTTAAAGTTGATCTAAGTGGTATAAAATAAATAAGTGTGGTTTACGTTGAAATCGATGTTGACGTGGGTCTTCGACGTATTTATGCATCTAAAAAAAGTAATGGCGATGTAATAAAATTACTATGAATTATCACGTTTATATTTGTATTGGTTCCCTAATCCGTGTTTATTGTCGTATCTGCACCAACATTATCCTCTCCTAATCCAAATTCTCTTCTGCTACGAAATGAAGAGATATTTATAACCATTTCTATCAGTTTTTAATCGCATTGCATCTTTTCTCATTTAGATGGTAACGGTTGTATTGTAATCATAATTAGAATTAAGATAGACAACTATTGGTCAGTGCAGAAATACCCTCGAATTGATCTCAAAATCCACTTAAGGGGAGAAACTCTTCTCATAATTTGTTAAATAGAATTCATATCGATTTCGCGCACGTAAATGTATTTATATAAGTAATTTCCTTTAATATGGTAATTTAGTATCACTGTTGTTCCACTGATTGATATGAAATGGTTGGATTATTGGGATGAATGCAATTGCTTGTTTATTCTATGTAATTGTGTTACAGGCTTGTCAGACTCCTTTTAGTATATAGAATATTTATTGATGAAAATACTATTTCCAATTTACCTTATAATTACAAAATTACCAAGTCCCAATTTCGCCTAATAAAGTTAATTCTTCCTAAGTGTATCTATCTATCACATTCGTTGGAGTGACTCCAGTATTTTCATGCTCATTCTAGCTAGAAAATATTTTACTTTTTTTCGTGCCTTCAAAGAGAATTGAAATTCTTTTTGAGGGAAAGAGTTGGTGGTCGGTAACCCGTTATCACCAACCAGCGCTTCCTTAACGAGAATCCCTACGCAGACGTGTTTGCGGGTCGTCTCCACTATGAGCGTACACTCGAGAAAACCTCCAATTGCACGAGATGGGGAGGAGACATGTTCCCCTGAATATTCCCGGGTGGTTGCCCCCGCAACGTTCGTGGTTTCTCACATAATGATGTAAAAGGCCTCTCTCATCTACGGCCCATTTCGCGAGATGTTGCTCCGGGTGAAATATACTTTGCGGAAAATTGATGAAAAAAACGGAGTTTAATTACGTTGGTTCATCACCTCAAAGGTTAATGACGATTGGATATTTATAGCAACGCCTCTTACGTAGTTAAAGAATTAATGAGATTTAAGAATGATTGCTCTGAGCTAAAGGTCATTCCAGCCGCAAGGTTTGGGAGCAATTTTCCGGTAATTTTTTCCCGCGAAGGCGTGTTAAAGGGTTGACTGGAAATCTGATCCTATTACGCCCTTTGAGATGAAAGTATTGCAATTTATTTTCGGAAAATAACGGACCCATCGTTGAGGCTTATATACGAAGCCGCATGGACGTAATAGAGTTGTATATGGTGTTCATATATTAGAAGAATGTAATTTTTTACATAAAAATTATTTCTATATATTATAACTGATTTTCCTATCACTTAAATTTCTGAATAAATTAAATTAATAATTTAATTTCATTGAGCTATAGGTTGAGTTATGCAGTACATATTTCATACAGCTTATGTAGTATATCATAAATATTTGAGTTTTATTTAAATATGTATATTCAATCTTCTACTTTAATAAATCAACTAATTTTTCAAGAGAGTTATTACTTGAGACTGAATAAAATATAAAATTCGATGTCCAAAAATGTATTCTTATCGTATAATTTCCTTTTATCGTATCTCCTTGAGCTGTATTTATTTATCTTTGAGATCATTCAATTGATGCCCTTCAATATCAAGATACCTTTCCTTATAAGTAGATGAATAAATTATCATTTATCTCACGAAGTTTTTCAATTAGTTTCACCTACGGATGACGGCCTATAAATGTCGAATGTCTGTCCAAAACGTCAAGAAATATGAGTAGGGACTAGGCTTAGAGTTTTACGTTTTCCCTGATATTAAATTCGATGAAAGTTGATGATGAATTTTTTAGAATTCAACGCGGTGAGAACTTTGTTTGTACTTTAACTTTTTTTTACGAAGAAGTTTTACTCCTGTAAAATAAAAGTTAAAATCTAATTTCATTGTTCAACCAGATCCAATACATATTGAACGGTACTTATATTGGACTTTGCACTGAGGTTTGAGGCAATATGTTGTTTCTTTATCTCGAAATATTAACTAAATAAAATAATATATTTTTATTTTAATTAGTTTAATTTGATACTAATTATTAACTTTGAAACAGGTATTTCGTTATAGGCATTTAAGAATAATTCTACGATTAATTTCTTATGCACTTAAAGAAAACGATTCTACTTTGCGAAATATATCTATGATGATCGATTCGTCTCGATCAATAGGTTTTTAATTATTATCGCAAAATATTCAATCCTTATAATAAATAAAATAATCCTGATATCAATAATTTGTGCGTGTATGAACTTTAATATTTCCATTCAATTGTTTTATCAAAAATTGATAGCTTGGTTTGTTCATTAGAATATTCCCTATAGGGAAATAGAGTTTATTAATAAATTTAATTTTAGCAAGAGCATTCGTAGAAATCAACGTGCTAATTCATGCTTTTAATTCAAGGATTTGTTCAAGTTCAGATCAACTGAGTGAAGTAGAAATCTCGGAAACCCATTTCTTTCCGTCAAAATACCACGACTGCCATCGTAAACATTGAAATGGGTCTTCTGACGCACTCCGGGAGTTCTAGAGGATGAAATATTGCCCACAATACCTTTCCAAGATTAAATTCTGATACTTGTCCTCTTCTCCTTCCCACTGCAGAATCCGGCTCGTCTAGCAAATCCCCCAGTTATCACAACATTTTCGGAATATCGCACGGAGTTACCTGCTATCTCTCTCTCTGTCTGCGAAAATTTGCCCTTGAATTGCCGTGTTATCATCTTCACCTCACATCCGGAAGAACACGGCTACTCGAAAACTCGTCTCTTACTCCAGAATTTCATTTCGTTTTAGCCTCGAACTTTCCAGCGGAAAAGACGGCCTAGGTTCCTTCGTAGCCAACTTCGTCTGCATTCAAATCCTACCCCAATCATGGCGATGTAATTAACAGGCATTCTCCTAGAGTAACGATCTTATCCTAAGATGCCGCACCTCTCTTAATGCCTTCGGTGCGGTGTTTGCTCCAATTTGTCATTCGCTTGTTCTTGCGCTTACGGAATGCATTCGATCCGCGAGATTTGCATGATTCTGCATCCATCTTCCGGAGAGAAAATATATTGGATGTCGTTTGGAGATCAAAAGCACGATCGATCTTGTACGTATCTTCGTATGACGCCGATTACATTACTCATTCGTGTTGGGAATTGGAGTTGTTATCCTTCGTGCTTACATCAAAGGGAGTAAGGGTTTATGTGCTTAACGCGTGCTGTGAACGAACGAATCTAATTTCAAGTTTCATATATTTTATTATATATTGTATATTGTTGTATACTTCAGTTATATAGTAATGAATATTTGTGATCAGCTATATTTTGTAGCGGAACATAATTTCTATTAGCATAACTCTTGAACGAAATAATTTTCGGAATTCTATAAATTGGAAACTATTTCTCATAAAAATAAAGCAACATATATTAGATAAGTTTCGAATGAATAGTACGTTTTTTAAGGGTGTTGCAGTTTCTTTAATTACCCACAGATTTAATGATACTTCTTAAATTTAAGTCAAATGTTTTTTCTTGTTTTACTGTAGATACACAAATAGATAACCAAATTACGAATCCGTTAAAATTTTAATCTTTTAAATTAACTGTTCTCATCTTATACGTTGATGAAAATCTTTTTTAAAAAACTCAATTTGAAGCCCAGGGACTTTTTCTAATGACATGTAAATCTCTACCGAAAAATGATGTACCTCATTTTCATTTTAGCTCCGTAACGTCATAGTATAGCCGAAGGGATATTAAGGTTTCTTTTCCCGAGGATATTTTATTTTGGTCCTTCGAACGTAGAATCGATTACGTAGAGAATATCTATCTATGGATCTATAATACAGATCTGCATAGTAGGAAATTAGATTCACCCAGAGGAGGAAGATGCTATGTAGGGCATACGAGTAAATATAACGACGATCAGAGCGGTATACGTCGATCCTATTTCGAAAGTTCGCGTCATATTTGTTTAGATATCGCCGTCCTTGACTTCTCTTAATATCCGTTTTATGGAAAGAGTTTAAAACTGAGTACCTCTTTTCAGAAGAGATACATATCTCCAACGTGTTCATAGTTCGCATATGCATTTCATTTCAAGATACGTAACTATGATAGAAGGAGGGCATATTTAGCGATCTTTTTTAAAGAAAAGCTTGCTTTACAAATACATATATTATTTACTTATATATTATTTTGTTCATCTCCTATTTATTTCTTCTTTTAATTATAATTTTCTAATGTTTATTTCTTTCCTTATTTATTTCATTTCTCGAGATATTTCCAAACTGTTTATTTATGGCTTTGTATCTCGGATATTGTCATACGCGAATTCACCGTCTGGAACTTATCACTTTCGTTCCTTATGTTATCTGGAAGTAAACTCGAATCTTTATCAGGTAGCATCGTGCACTTCCTCAACGCTACGCCTTTCACAGCTCTTTGGTATGCATAGCTTTAACCGCTCGTCGACAGCCTTCGGGAACAGCCTGAGGTTGTACGTGCCCTTACTCGTCACGAAAAAAGCGGCTTCTTATCCCTTCCTTTCATTTTATTGACTCGCCTTTCTACTTCTGCATTTAACAGACTTTCTCAGCATTTGCCTCCAAAAGATCTTCAAGTATCACGTCCATTTTGGGGTGAGTTGGAGGGCAAACGGTTCAAAATTGGGCAGGAAGATGCCAACGTTTCTTTCCAACACCCTTTTTGTTATCTTTTATGAACTCCGAGTCAAATTTCTTAGTAAAAGTATTCCTCAATATAACGTCTTCATACCTTTGTTTTCTATTGGACTCGCTTGACGATGTGAGCTTTATTAATTTATCTTCACTTGGATCTGCATCCAAAAATCATACTACTTAAATTGTTAAACAAGTGGATATAATCGTTAAATCGTTGTGATACGCATCAACTGAGTATTTTTGATGCTGGATACTCGTGTTTTTATTGTAAGTTTCTTTCGCGGTTTTTTCTCGCAAATTTCCTCTCTCAATTTATCTTGAAAACAGAAATTTAATCTTCAGAATGCCAATTGCTTTTTTGTAGAATAGGTGTTCAATAAATTAGGATTCAATATCTAGATGTAATTAAATCATTTCTTTAACTTTTAAGAAATACTTTTTATTTAATATTGATTTTTTTCTATTTCTCTTCCATTTTGCATGTAAGTTATCAGCTTTCTACAATTTTTTCTTGGTAATTTTAAATGAAATATAAAATTTCAAATATAGAGGATGAGAATGATTGAATCTTTGATCTAAAAAAAATGCATTGGTATTTTGTCAAGTGACTTTAGCGGTTCTTTCTTTTTTGTTAGAAACGATCGAGTGAATGCAGGAATTGCATTGTATCATATGATTTAAATTCGTACACTCGACTTATTGATCAACTCGTGGAACGCTTAGCAGTGCGTTCGTATATACGTGCGTATGTTTACAAACGCCTACTATAATAAGCGTCCCATTAAGATGCACTTCCATCCAACTTATAAGCCCTTACGAAAATGAGTTTGGAAGATAGACTGTGATTCCTCTATAAACACGGAGATAGCGAGTTCACACAGGCACCATTGCTATGCCGCGATATCCCATTAATGAAGGCAATATCGGCAACGTAATCTTCTGCTATTGGGCGGACAAACGGCGGTTGAAATACGTATACCTATAATACCTGTAGGTCCCGCTGTCTCTTCTATTCTTACCTGAAACTTTGCTTCGAGTTCCGGAACTTTTTTAATCCACCTCCTTTCCCTTTTTAAGGTTATCCTCTCGGATCTTCCTTTATTTCCACCGGGAGCGTGGTACCCATACAAATTCACCTCATGATTCCGTGTCTCCCTTGATTTTATTTGCCTCCCCACGGCTCCGTACGAATTTATTTCGCATTTCCTTCCCTTTGCCCACCGTTGGGAATCCTACAGGCTTACTAAAAATTGCACGTAATGCCGTATCAATTGAATGATAAAATACATTGCATTTGATAAATATTTTACGACTTATTTCGCAGGATATTCTCACCTGCTTGCGATGTAGATACAAATGGTTCGTATTCCATTGCACAATGTGTTCTATAGTTGTTCTCTTTGCTCTTGGAAATCTCGCTATTTCTCTCGAATGCTCAATGGAGATCGATATATTGCTCCTTATTTTTATTTAGTCGGTATCTTTGAAATTGATATTGTACAGAATATTCGTCTAATTTGACTTAAACTTCTTAATTCTCAGGAAATTATTGAAATTCCTTCGTTCAAGCCATACTGAGAGATGCGGTAATTTTATATACATGATAGTAACATAATTAAAGAAATATATATTAATGTCAAGGTAGTTGGACTATTACCTTTCATGTAATACTTCCTGTCTCTTAATTTTTTATTTGTATACATCACGTGATGAATTTATTTTTAATTGATTCTTTAGAGCTTATAATGGCCAAATATGTTCTTATATGCAATGACTTGCTGTACTTTACTCAATGTTCGTTTCCAAAATCGATTTTTCAATAATATATAACATAACACTAAATAAGTCAATTTTAAGATTTTAATCATACTTCTATGAATATCATTTTTGTTCCGTCAAAATTATTTAATACGTTAGAGATTATTTAATGGAAACTCTCGAGTCTGAAAACATTTCGTAAATATTGAAAGTGAATGTTATTCCCTTCCAGTTTTATGATGCGTAGTTGTTAATCACACTCTGAATTTAATGCAAAAATTACATTTTGACGAATATCAAAATTAATATTTAGCAAGAGATGCTGGAAGTCAGCAAAATTGTAATCCGGACTCTCGATTCGCAGATTTCGCTGAATTGCGTAGGCAAATATTGTGTTTTGTGCGTTTGCTCTCCTCTTCGGATATCAGCCGCCGTTGCTATCGACCCGAAAGAGTAGGAAAGTTATCGCCTAAGGACAGGCGTTCGCGCGAAGGGAATCTCCGACAAAAAAGCCTTTATTCGCGAATAGAAAAGAGCTTCGAAAATAAGCCGCGACTCCTCCCTTTCCCGCTCATTCTCGGCTAAGGTAAGCCGTATTATATTGTGAGGAGAAAAAGAGCAGTGGAGTCACAGGTTTCTGTTACCTAGCAGCCGTTCAGTAAGATACGATGTACGCTTTTTTGTGACGAATAGAGCAATTACTTCGTTTGAATACCGTTACCATTACACATTTTTCCACGAGATAATCTTGTTTACTTATTTATTTGTGCGTGGCGCAATATTTTAAAACTTTATGTCAAAAGGTACTCAAAATTTTTCCACATACTATTCATATTAATCATGATAAAAAAACGTCAGTTGATGATATTCTGTCGGTATGTTTACGTACGCTGTAATTCATCAATTTTTGGTGTAAATATCGAATATGATATTTCTTTGACTGTCACATTATGTACAAGTAAAGAGAATAAAGATGTTCAGTGCATCTGAATATAATTTATGAAGAAAACATAATTTGTTTTATGAAATCTTTCATATTTAGATTTTTCCCGAGACTTGAAGAAATATTCTTTTATTAAGTATAAATCAAGTAATAATCCGAGTTTTTTATGTTTCCATATTATTTTTAATTCCACCAGATCAATGGCGATCTCAGAAATTTGTCTCGAATCATAACTTTAAATACTTTTATTGCTCTTGTTATTTCGCAAGTGGCATAACGTCAAAGAAAATTTACGTTGAGAGTGCGTAAAAATAATAGAATTAGAAATATAACAAGAATTTTTTAAAAGTAATTCCTGGCTCTTTCACATCCACGACAAAGGCCAAGGTCAGGATCAATATGAAACACGTGTGCTTAGAATCTTCACCAGCACGCTCATTTGTAAACAAATTCGCGCTGAAAATACGCACAGAGGAGGATAATGCGTCAACTCGAAAAAAAATTCCGATCCAATTTCTCATAAATACATCCGTATAAAAAAAAAATTACGAAAGGTATGCTATTTGTATCACAATAAAAACCCTTCACGATAAAAATTCCGCGCGATGTGTACCATCAGCGCTCCGATGACGCGGACAACTCGAAATAGATGTTCCCGTTTAATGGGCACCCATAAATCCCCCGCGTCCATGTTTCCCGCGAAAAAGGTGATAAATTCGCCGAGCTTACGAAATTCCAAAAACTTCCCATCAATTTGCATCTTGTTCCTCGTAACAGAACCCGGCGTCTCAACGAGGAAATATTCTCTTCTCTTTCCTACCATTTTTACATTCTTTTCTATTCTGCGGAGGAAGAACCCTTTTCTTGTACCTTACTCTAAATTTCAATCCCCTTGCGATACACCTTCGTTCAAGCTCCCCCCGTGTTTCAATATCTCCTCAGAAGCGCCACCTATCTCTTCTCCCACCTTCTCACTACGTCACGCTCTCCTCTCCCCCCTCCTCCTACTTCCACTCCACCCCTTCCCAAGATCCCTCACTCCTTTCCGACCTCAATCTTCCATCCGCGAACGTTTCAATCCTCTTCACGGTCGTTTAAGAAGAGCTTCCCCTCTCTCCAATCCGACACGCGCACAATGACATTCTCTTCTTCACAGCGATTATCAACTTTTCCCCGCCTTCCGATGGAAGTTTCCTTTCCGAGGATTTCCAGCGGAACGTGCGCGGATTTCCTCCGCGAAACGAAGTTCGATAGGCGCGATCTAGTTTTAGTTCAAAAGGTGACGGAGTTCAAGTGTGTTGTTATCTTCGCCGCGCTCCAACAGACGAAGGTCTATGAAGGCGGAAATTTCGTTCGGAGGTGTGAACGTGAATGGATCACGTTCGCTTTCGTATTTATTGTGATGACTTGAAGTTGAAGTATTCGTCGCTTGAGAGAAACGAATAATTAATGCTTTTTGTTAAAATAAGATAGTTTTATTGCTTTTAGGTATGATTGAAATGTAAATAATAGGCTAAAGACCTGTTTAAGGTTCTTATAAATCGAAAATTGTTAAGGGAAATAATAAACAGTGTGAAGTTGTTGTTCTAGATTGTATGATTGATAAGAGATTAGAAATATCGTGCATGTTTTAACGCATATAAATGTGTAATAACCTTAAGATGTTCTATTTGGTTTTTAAATTTCATTAATACATCAAGATTGCTTGTTAAGAGAAAATTGTTAAAGCAAGTAACTAATAAATGTTTGCTGGGAGCTTAATTGTAGTTACTCGTATAATGGTTGTTTCATTTCATATTTTCTACACTTAAATTGTTGTTTTTATCGTTTGTTGAGAACTGTTTCAGTATCTGTCCACTAATGGACTACTTCATAATGACACCTTTAATGTAGAGTAGTTGTGGTTGCATAAGATTAAGGCGACCATAAAATATCTTTTGCTGTAGGTGTTCTAGCCCAACTTTTCAGCACTCCATCTGAAATACTCAAAAATTAGTTCCATATTCTCGGAAATTTTAATTACTGGGACGAATTTTCGTCTTTGTTTAAAATAATAATTGCTGTAGTAAGGAAGTTCTCATAGAAGAAGATTCTCATTCTTGTTCGCAAATTATTTTAAGCGTAGATATTGCAATGGAAGGTACAGGAATGAAATAAGTATCTTTTCCCTCGTACTTTCTCGTGTACTCTTTTAAAGTTATGAAGAAATAAGAATGAAGACCAATATTGATTGTTGGTATAAATGTACAGTAGAATGTTTTTGACAATTTCTCAGTACTTTCCAACTTTTAAATAATTTTCTATGCAACTATTCTATATCCATTTTCTATATTCTTAATATAAGTTGTTTCTTAGAAGCAGTGAATGTTAAATGTGTTCACCATATTAATCAAAATCTAAAATTCATTGAATAATACTGGAAAGAAGCATCTCAAAACTTTTCAGATACTTTCTAATTATGAAATATTTATTCCGCGTCCTATCCCTTTTCATCATCTACTCCAGCGACATTTCCCAATTAAATCCATCCGGAATTTTCCTAACCAAACCCAAAGCAGACTCTCTAATAAGGGTAAAGTATTTCCTCATCACCATCGAATAATTTTCCCGAGTCTGCTCATAAGTTTACGAACCAAGGAATTCCGAGAACCAAGCATATTCCATGGGAATATTTCTGCAAAGTTATCGTGCCTTCACCCCGACATTCCGTGGGGCTAATTGTGAGGAGGATGCAGACGTGTCTTGAGATCATATTGGACCACTCTTTGCTGGCTCGAAATTAATCCGGTCACAAACAAGACTTTCCCTCAAGCTCAATTTTTTATGACCGGTCAATGTTCTCGCTCTTTTTTACTTTTCTGAAATAAAACTCTCTTCTCTCTCTCCATGGCAACAGCTCTTTCTCAGGATGCCTCTTTCATCTTCCAGAAGTTCACTTTTCTTTCCGAAATCCAATCAACTCTCGTGGGATTACGGTGCTATTTCTTCTCACGATACCTTTCTATCGTAAGTCGCCTCCTTAAGATGCAACTCCTTTCTTTTTTGGGACGAGATATTGCCTACGTTTTTTTCCTTTCGATGATTCGGAATGAGAATCATCGATTTGTAAATTGTGGTGATAAAAATACGGAAACCTATTGATGAGACTATTTAACGTGTAAATGTTTCACATAAAATTGGCTGCTTCAGTTGTATGTGAAATGTTTTAAAAAATTTATTCTCTCTTCTAATGACATAAGTCTAACGCCTTAGTATGAAATGGAAAACCAATCAGAATTACTAACTTCGTAATGATGTTACTTGTCTCCTGAAAATAATCGGAACTATTTTTTTTAAGATATACAATCATTAGAGTTTATAACATTTCACCCTTCTTAATGCGTCATTAATTAACTAGGACAATACGCTCAAATTCGTTTCCATGTTTCTTAGAAACGGAAATTTTAATTTATTATTCTCTTAAACTAAATACAAACTAAACTAGATACAAATACACCATAATACTTTGACTTATTTGAAACCTGAGAGGATATCTATAGTTGTACCAACTTCATGAAGTTTTATTATTCTATTACGTAAATATATCATAGTATATTGTACACTCCAAACAGTCCCGTAGATATTATATTATTAAATCTTTTACAGACTAACAACAAGATTTCTGTAACAACAGAATTTTTTATAGATTTTGTTTTTATTTGCCATTTATTTTTATCTGGATGATAATTTTAGATGATACATTTTTAAAGCGAAACCTGACATTAATTTATCGAAGGATTCATTTGTATTTAAATACCACATTTCAATTTTAGCACCAAAATCGTTCTTTAGAATCTCCAGTATTTCTACGATTAAGAACCAACCAAGTAGAATTTAGAATTAGTATTCCCTTGCAATGATTTGAATCTATTCCCTTTTCAGTTAATTCCATCGAATGCCTTGTCTTTCGCTCGGGTAACAGATGTGCCACGAAAATCCTCAGCTGTTGCCATTTCTGTTTCTTCTATTCGCCCTTAATTACTTCTCCGCCTCATTTAAACCATCAGCAGATGGCGCATTCGCCTTTAATTCGAGAATCTAGGCATTGCATTCATCTGTTGCTTTTGGAAAGCCGATCTTAATTTAATCGAAACTCGGTCCTCGAATATTGCTTCGTTAAATTGTGGAGGGTAAAGAAGCACAAGCACTCCTTTTGCTTCTGTACTCCACTTCAGTCGTCTTGGTTAAGTGAATCTCGTTAAGCAATCCCAAGAACGTTTTAAAACTTTTTTCATTCGTTAATCGCCTAGGTGACCTTTTTCCGTACGAGAAGAATTTTTAATGGAAGGTTCCTCTTTCCCGTACTAGTACGCGCTCCTTCGAATGCACGATAGTTGCTTCTTATCTCTCTCGGATTCTGTTTGTGTGTACTGCACGCTCTCTCCAGATGTGGTCTAATCAGCGCTGAGTAGCTCTGGCCTCCCAGTTTCTCGGCTGTTCCGTTAACGGTCCCTCTGATGAAGATTTTTGCTGTTGCGTTAAAGCAGAGGCGAGTTTACGGCTTGAAAAGTTTGAACGAGGTATTCATCCGACAGTTCTTTCTAAGTCTTTGCATATTTCATTAAGAGAGTAATTATGCTCCTAGAAGTTACCGCAGAAGATTTCTTCTATCCCGTAGCTTTTTGGTCGTACCGTTTTTAATTTGAAACGAACACTTCTTGCCGAGATGAAAATTGCAAAATTCGAAGTGATCTTATTTTTGCGATGTTCTTTTTCTACCACGAGATGAAAGTTGGAAATTAAATTGTGAGCAAAGTATTGGATTTTCTATATATTTAACCACCATTCTGTTGTATTTAATGTGGTTGAAAGTGCTTGTATGTTATCAGATATATGCACGTATCGCATTAAATCAAATCCGTTCATTCTGCACATAACAACACGTTTAAGCCTCCGTTCTGTACCAAATTTAAAAGGCTCTTGTGATTATTTTAGCATTTGTTTATGTTTACTGATAATAGCGTTACTCAATGAAATCAGATGATATTTTTGGTTCTTTGTCAATTAATTCATTCCTTCATTCGTTAGTATCGTCTCAGGTAGTTCTAGTATAGTTTGAAGTTTAATTAATCGAATTAATTTCACTGCGAACCCTAGAATCAGTTATCTATCCTCTTAGGTTCGCCAAATCATCTGCCCTCGGGAAATGTGCGAATCCTCGTCTTCCAGTTTAATAATCTTGAGCTCAAACACACATTCCCTTGCGGCACCGAGATTAAGGTTTCCTTCTGATTCAGTGGTCATGCTCAGGAATCTGGGTTATACCACGATTGCTCCAGAAGAATTAGGCTGCAGCCAATTTAGTCTGCATGCAATGGTTAGGTCAGTGATGAAATTAGATTTTTGAAAATTTTCAATCGTACGAAGGTCTTACTAATAAGCTGCTTTTCCCCACTACGACCATTCCAAAAGCTCTTATAAGAAAATCATTCAGAGATCTTTAGGTTGATTCTTACCATGTCATTCTTGATTTTAAAGCTTATTTTTATCTGATAGTAATATTCTATTTTTTAAGGAATTATTTGTGAGTTTACTATTTTACTTACAACTGCACTTTCAGTTTCTCAACAACGCTTTCAAAATTCTTTAGCACACACAACATTTAATTTAATTCATGAAATTCCGAATAAGATTGTGATGAGCGTGTTATTTATTGACGTATTTGCAGGTAACCTATGGTAACCTAGCAGTATTGAAATATGTAAATACTATTTATAACTTGAATAGTAACTCTCTTATTTGTCATATTGTTTTATAAATGTATAGGTACTATATTCTTACGTTATTTACTTCCATTTATATTTTTTTCACGCTTAAAGAAACCCTAAGAGGTCCGTAAGCCATATCCATTTCCTGCAAAGTCGTAATTGCTATTTTTCTTGGTGCCTAGGTAATTCCATTTAAAAGCACTCGATGGCTATGCTCTCGAGGAAAATTGGCTTAGAGAGAACCGAAGTTCCTACGGAAGCAAAAACTTCGAAAGAACCTATTTCCCCTCTGAATAAACAGCGTTACTTGTCCCCAATAGGAAAAATGCCATTTTTCGGCCGGTTTTGGAGAATCTCACACGAGCCTGTTTTTCGCCTATGTTCTCCACACATTTGATTGCTTTCCACATCCGATGAGAGTTCTTTTTCCTTACATCTGTTTCTCTGCACGCGTTCCCACCGAACGATCGAACGTCTGAATAAAGGGGATGTAAACGAAATGTCGTCCTGTGACAAATGAAGAGTCAGCGACGGGCAAACGAGTGGGGATATAAACGGAAACAAAAGATGGGATAGAGAAGGGTGAGACAGGAGGATAGCTCTGCGTTAATGATAGAAAGCGATGACAATACGGAAAGAGAAAAGACGGAGGAGAACTCTGGAAAAAGTGAAAGCCGAGCCGTTAACGAAATTACGACCTTCCATTGTTTGCAAGAAAACGGGGGATGTATTAAAAAAAGGACGAAAAAGAGTGCTCTTATTATTGTCATTATTATGTAGAGTTTTCTTTTTTCACTCTGGTTTTAGTGTCTCGTTAGTCGTTTATCTGCCCTCGGTCAACCCGCTGAAAAAAATGGATTCCTTTATTTGTTCTAGAAGTAGTTTGAGGTTACGGCAAGGTTTCTGGTTCTGCATAGACGTTCGTTGAAGTTACAGCTGAGAAATGCCATGGTAACGTATCAGTTTAATCCTAGAAATAGTATTATTTATGACGAATATTTTTCGCGGAGAGGGGAATTTTTTTAAAAAGGGAAAATTTGCAAACTTTAATACAATACAGCCCAGCCTAAAAGCTAGTTAAATATTAAAAAGAAGATTGAAAGTAATTCTTATGCAGAATTTTCACTATAAAAATCCAACAAATTTATTATCTTTTAAATAAAAACTTTGTTTCTTAATGATATTTAAGAGTAAATACGTATATTTTTTAGTTTTAAACTGACAACGTTTGTTTTTAATGCTTGTTATAAGTAATTATTTCTTAAAGAAAACGTAATCAATTGGGACTAAATATAGATTCTACTTCTTTTTAAAGTGTTTACTTCACGCGTGTTATTGTTAACAGATTAAAATTTTATTTATTGGTATAATTCTATTTATACTCTTGGATGCGATTACGTTTCCCAAAAATAATATTTCTGGTACTTCATTAAACGATGTACTGTCTGCATGAAATTGAAGAAATATATTTAATAACGGAATCATAAGATACTATTCAGTTTTTAATAAATGAATAATTTTCAGGGTTTTCATTCACCGAAACATAAGCTGTAGGAAATCATTAAAAGCCGCATTTTCAAATAATAACACCAGTAAATGAAGCAAGGCTTAAAAAACCGAAGGCAGCGCACCATTATTGCAAAGTTCTCGCATCTCAAAGTTTTTCAAACGGTACCTCCACATCTCATAACTCCAAAATATTACGTGTCTGATGCGCTTTTTGCCCATCGCCCGGATGTTTTAATAATCTCGCTCGGCTATGCATTAAGTTTACCTTTCGCGCCTGAAAATTTAAAAAAAAACCCGTTCCGTCGAAAACACGCCGGAGCAGAAATAATAATCTCTTCACGAACGGATCCGAATGCCTCTCAAAAATTGAAACAAAGCCGCAGCGGTCAGCGTAGCCGCTACGGATATCCCGCGCCCTTTTTTTAATGAAACAGATCCAAAATCTCCCATCGCCTCCCCATATTCACCCGATTCTATTTCTCATTCTGACCCCAAACCTTTTTTTATTTCATTACCGCCCCATCTATTCCTCTTCCGTGGCTTTCGTGGAGAAGAGAAATGGGTGTGTTTTGAGTGTTAATCATCGACTTCTATACATCCAACGAATCAGCGTATTTTCGGCTATCCCTTTAAAAAAAAGAATATCGTTTCTCTCCCACAAACGTCTTTTCCGGAAGCTGGAGTATCTCGAGACGTTTCATTGGCAATGAGGCGAGAATGATGGCGGAAAAGAAGCCCTTCAGATTCCTTCAACTTCTCCTCCTTTTAATTGAAAAAGTTTTTAAGCCAACGCGTAATGACTCGGTTGATATCCCATAAGAGGATAGTGTGTGGGAGCCCCTCGGATCGCTGAATTTGGAATCTTCGGATTTAATATCGTTCCCGGAAGTTTATCTAGTTTTTTTTTTATTATGGGTCTTCAATGGGTTATTTGGATACGGTGCTTATACTTTTGAGATCGATGCATGATTTGTGGCTTTAGGTTTTTATTGTAACTACTAAGGGTGAATGATTTAGGCTCTGCAATTAAGTCTTTAATAACTTCTTCGGAGAGTTTTTGTGTTAGGCGCGGAACAGTTTTGTTAATTAAACGTTAACATTTTGAAGTGAAACCGATTTAAAATCAACCTGTATTAGAAACCATGTATTAAAACAGTTCGAGCTTTCAGTGTTACATGATATATTTATAATCGTTCAAAAGAGAAATTTTCGATAATAAATAATACAACTCTCACATTTAATTTAGCGAAAACTAGGTCAGCGAATAAATTTATCGCTTTCCTTGTTAATAATTGAGGAATTTTATTCTTTCCCCCAAAAAATTCGAAATCACCTTCTTTAAAGGTCTTCATTTTTCTAAAATACTGAGGAATTCAGATATAGCGTGTAGTCACTGTTTTTGAAAACATATTGTTGCAATATATATATTGACTGAAAGCTTAAAATATGTATATTTAGCGGGAGTTGGTAGGAGAACTTTTGGGTATGTTTTTCACTGTTGTATTTTGCTATGAGTATATACATTTAAAAACTGAGTGATGAATATTATACTTTTGAAAGCTGGCTTCAGAATACTGCACAATAGTACTATTCGTTTGTGTAGAAAATTGCCGAGACACCTTTTCCTGGGGTCATGAACCTTCCAGTCTTATAGGCTGTACCAGACAACCTAGGGATGAGATAAGTAGCCTCGTGAGGTACCGCTCTTTTTGCACCAGGTACAAAGAAATTAACTCAAGATGAGTTTTTCTTTCATGGCTTTTTCTTGCTGGGGAAATTAAATCCTGGATTCCTTTGTGGCATGTTTTTTTCTACCTCTTTCTAATCTTTCCTTCAAAAGTGCTTCTCAATTTTTTTCCTTTCCCCAAAATTAATCATCTACCACTTCTCACTCCGTTGGTAATTAGAAGTTTTTCGTCTCAGCTGTTGCCATTTGTGGAGAAATCAGAGCAGAAAATGTTTTATATCTGTAAATCGTAATTTTTAAGCTAAAGATATATCTGTAGTTGAATGCTATGCTGAAATTAAATTTCCATCATTTTAGTATACAACTTAATTCGGTGCATGATTTTTTCGTACAAAAAGTAATTCGTTCTCTGACAGTAACATTTAATGATTTATTTTGAATGTAAACACTGCAATTAACACGTTGGTATACTTTGATTAAATGCGCTTGTTCCGTTTTTATGTGTTGGAAACAATTTGCACTCTTGAACTTTATATTATACTGTATTTACATTATTCCTAAAATTAGGGTGTAACTTTGCAATATATATTTCACTTATTTATTATTACTATAATTTATTATCGTATTTTATCTTGGAATACCGGAAAATTATCTCATTTACATACCTACAAAGATAGTTGAAACGATTACTATTAACGAGTCTATTTTTTTGGTTTTATTGAATTCTCATACGATTTGTTTCCGTAGGATGTGTATGATTACATTCATCTCTTTCCTCTTTAAGTCGTTTTTATCCTACCCTATCGTTTTAAACTCTCTTTATTATTTATTGTGGATCATTTTCAAATGAGGATTTCAGCAAAGATTTAGTGATAAGTAAATTGTCTCGCTAAATTGTCACTTTGTTAAATTGGGCGTAAGAAGCCAAATTTTTACATCTCCCATTTAACTCATATCTTCGTTGCGTGTTTCGTAAGCGTAGATCGTTGATGAGGGTTGCGTTCTAACTTGAGTATGTCGTGATACTCATTCGTGTTTAATTCATCACGGCCACAATTAAATTTTCAACCGTATCATTCCATCGAAGAAGTGTTTTTCTATCATTGGATACCACTAAGTCAAAACAGTCATAATTATTAATTATCTGATATCCTCATGAAAAGTGAAATTTTATTGATTTGGAAAAGGTTAATATTTGGGAAATTATAATTGTAATATTCTATAAATAGCCTCATTCGAAGCTATTTAGATCTTTCTAGAAATTCATTTACCGCCCTTTAGTGGTGGTAAACTAGTTGTTGAAAACAAACTTCTTTCCTTTCCGGTAACCTTGTTACAAACTCCTGTTTTCTCTTTAAGAATCGATCGTACCTTCTTTTTAGATGTATGAGGATATTCCTCCAAAAGTATGAATCCGGAATGATTTATAGAAAATCGTCATCTGCAGACAATTAATGCAAATTCAAATGTATGTGTAATAGATATAAGATTTTGTATTTTTCTATTACAACATTTCATTTTATAATTTACGTGCCTAAAGATGTCATCTCACTTGCAAAATCGGTCGCCAAATAAGAGGTACGTGGAAAAACACGAAGTTTTTTCATTCTATGATGTCTTATTCCAATGTCACTCCTTCCGGTATCAATTTGAATTATTGATATTCTTAAAACCATTATTATTTCTGTAGGTTGTAGATGACGAAACAACCAACAAAATCCGTCGTTTGGATATCTTAATCGATCTGAAACACAACGCATAAAACTCATAAAACATCACAACTTCGGAGGCATATTCGACGTACCGACTAGACGAGGGTGGAACAACAGGTGGAATGCCCGTCATTCCCTCATGCAGTCCGCAAATACGAGCATCGGTTCCGAGGCAACACACACCCTCGCAGTCACACCCATCGGTAAAAACCCCCTTTTTATCCAACAGATGGTCGACGGAGATAAAAACGCCATCCACTTTTTTCCATTCCCGCGCGCGACTCCGTGTCTGTAAGTGCATCGAGGCCACGGACCCTGAATATTTCATCGAACTGTTCATCTGTCAGAGCTGCAATCTGATTTGGTCGGAAGTTGAAGAAAAAGGGATGTTTTTCCCTTCGCATCGATCTCCAGTTCGCGTTTTCCTCTCTCTCCGGGAGATATATTGATTCCGAGTTAGACTCCTGTGGCAACCACCATCCTTACCCCCCCTCTCATCTTCTTCGTTTCCCTTCATAAGCATCCTTCTACCGCCTTCTTCTCCTCTGTCTTATTTCTTCTCTTCGTTGCCTTGGTTACCACTCGGACTCTCTCTCTCTATCGCCCATGTCTTTCATTTCTTTTTTCTCCGGCTTTTCTTTCCCCTTCTCCCCATATAATCTCCTTCATTCCTTCCTCTCTTTGCCATCAGATCCAGATGTGGAATTACGGGGTCGACTGAAGTATATTGGATTACAAATGTCAATGACAAGATTGGCGATTGATTGGAATCGACGTCGAATTGAAAAAGATGCAGAAACGAGGGCAAATCGGCCTTACAGGTGCCCGTACGTGTAGGATATAATTGACAAGGAGAGGGATAAAATACGAGGATGAAGTATGGGAACAATATTACATTTTACATTGAACTGATTTTAATGTATTGTTGCTATTCTCTTCCATTTATATATATTCGTCTGTAACTATGGCACCGTTCCACAAGGTTCGGCTTAACGCATCAATTAGGTTTACAGTGATGTAGTCGTGAATTCGTAGGATCAGATAACCTGCAAATGTCAGATTCCTAACATTCATAATCGGATGTAAATAATATACTAAATTTCATTAATTATTATAATTTCGGTACAATAATACATGGCCTAATACATAAAACTAAAGGTTGATTAAAATTTTTATAATAGGCTATGCATTATATTATCAATATTATAATTATTAATAATATTTAGTACATCGTATAGGTTAACCTATGTTTATTAATAATAATCAGCTCTTTATTATACTAATTTCAGTATTATTAGACTAGATACAAGTGAACTTTACCCATGGAGTCCATTAATGGAAAGCAAACAATGATTCAAGAATGTGAGCAATTCTGATTACCTCTGCCTCATAGGGAGGAATTTTCAATAAGGAAATAGAAAGTTAGGTGGGTGTTAAAGGTTATTCATAAGTTTGGGAAACATATGCGTAGGTAGAGAAAAATATGTTCCAGATTGAAGTCCTCAAAAAGGTTGGAGTGTACCATTTTTAAGATCAATGAGCATAGGTCGTTGTGAGTGGGGAGATACATCAGTTGGGGAATGGAACATGACGTTTTTTTATCTCCTCTCCCCTTCAATTTTTACGTCTCTTTGTGAAGTCTCCCTCTCCATCCCTCTTATTCTCGTTTTTCGATGCCAACTTCCTGTCCTGCGTTTTAAAAGCTCTGCTCGAGCATGAATCCCGGTGGGAAAATAATGCGTGCAGCTTGGTCATCACGCACTTCCGTACGTCCCGTCCTCACTCATTAATATTTGAAGGAAGGGATTGTCCCGGTGAAGTGATTTTAAGGCACACCGCAAGAGAGAGGTAAAATTCCTGCGTGTGGGTTTATTTTTAATGCTGTATGGAAAATGGATTATTAAAATATGTACAAAGACAGCGTAGTCTTTAGGTTTTTAAAAAATGCTTCTACTTCTAGGTGATATTGTGTCGAAAGCATTAATATATGAGTAAGAGTTTTAAAGCATATTCGTTTATATTGCTATCACTCTTGCCTAAGGTTTAGAAATTCATTGTACGAGTATTTTATGGCCTGCTTCATTAAGTCAATTAAGTTTTTTAGCGCTGCTTTACTTTCTGAGAAGTAACTAACCTTTAAACCTCTTGCTATTTCGCAATGAGTGCTTATAATGAACAAGGAACAAGGAATTCAGCTCAGATAATCTTAAGATGTATGAGGATATTTTTATCTACCTGGAGATGATCTTTTTAAATTGAAACCATAATCAAGGAAAAAGAAAAATGTGTTAAATTTATAAGTGTTCTTCTTTGTTCTTTGTACAATTTAGCTTTCAGTTTTCCTGCTCCTCTTTATGGGAAGAATGTTTTAATGTATTAATAAATGATAAGGTTTTAGATAGTAATACAGCTTCGGATAGAATTAGGTTATAAAGTCGCTCTAGGTGTTTGACCTTATTAAAGAAATATACTAAGATAATATTATGTGCCATATCCAACACGAAATACCCTTCTAACTTGCTTCCATGGCTTCCAATGTACACGGAATGCGTACGCTTTAAGATTCGTGTGCATTCCTATCCCTTCTCAGTTACGCTCCCTCTTGTTTTGGTCTCTTTAAAAGTACTTAGACATGCCTTACCGCACTTTTCTCCGAAATCGCGGATTCCTCTTTCCCTTCAGACATGCGTCACGTGCTGGTGAACGCCATCCGTTATTCATTTTATGCCCATTTGTTTCTCTTCCATCTCTCGTCCTTTCCACGAAATCTCCTCTTCCTTTTGTGTAGTGTTCCTCTTCTTCTACCTTTCTGGAAATACGGGAGGAATTCTCACTCCGCGATGAAATTCCGTATCTTCGTCGCTAAGGCGACGGTGGCGCTGGCAACGCAGTTTCTTGTGTACACGTGTTCACTTTTTTCTCGCCAGTTAGCGTAGAGAGGATCGTAAAAAGTGGTTACTTGGAAAGAATCGCTTCTGACATTAATATTCATTGCAGAAAAAAAAGAAGTTTTTTTTAGAGGTCGATACGAGACAATTTTGCGGTACTCTGTACACTTTTGAAATTTAAAATATTCAAAAGGTCTCGGGCGAATTGCAATACCACCGTGACCTCAATTAGGTCTAAGAGTGCGAATAACCGTTTTTGGATCGTAAAAACTATTTGGGTTTGTATTATCTTCCTCGAGGTCTTGAGACGGTGTTCATGTGCCGCGGAGCTAAAAGGGAGGATTCGGTGTTATAAGCAATTCGATGTTGTTTAAGTTTAGTGTTATTATTATAGTTCTAACGGTTCAGTGCGCTCCTATAAGTTGATTATTTTTAGCGCAACTTTATAACGTCTTATCCTAAATGTTAGGTTAAATAAGAATTTATGAATATAGCTTCTTAACTATTCATTGACTGTTTGTTACTTTTGTGTTCGTTGCTTGTTCCGTTTTTGCGTATTATGAGAAGAAATTCGAATAACCTACTTCTTTGAAAACTTCTCTAGATGTTAAATGAAGTATAATAATTTTATCTTAACCTTGCAGATGAATAATGTATGGAAACCTTTCTTACATAATTCAAAATGGAATTCGGGCTATACTTTTTATTCAATTATGTTCGTGCACAACTTAAATTATATACTACGTTTTAATTAAGTCCATAAACATAAATGATCCATCTAAAATTTGTGTGCATGTTAAATTAAAATTCATTATGTAATTTTATGAGGGAAAGTTAATGTAATTAATTAAATTTGATTAATAACACCATAATAAGTTTTAATTTTATATTTCTTTCTTTCTTTCAGGTGAGTATAAAGAGCAGAGTTTGTCATGCCTAGTTTATCTTATGTTACGTGAGTATCATTTTCATTTTAATTGATAGTCTAAAATACTTGATTAAAAGAAAATTAGATTGATTGGGAAGAAATAAGATGGATTCTATATCCTTTCAATTGTAAGTTATAGTATACATTACAAATTGCCTTGAAAAATTGTGTCGTATTTATTGATATTTGGATTTTTAATATGTGGGTTAATAAAATAAAAAGGAAAAAATGCGTTACTAAAGAAATGGATGGATTCTAAAGAAAGTAGAATAATAATCATTATAGATACCATGATTAAAAAATGATATCATTCTTGTTGCTATCCTATCCTTGTTGTTTCTATCCTTTCCTTGTTGTTGCTATCCTAGCCTTGTTGCTGTGTATATGAAGAATCAATATAACCGGAATGCTATTCTCGAATTAGTAGAGATACTAAGCGTGATTTGACACCAGATTAACGTGTTCAGAGGGCGTACAAGACGCCAACCACCGTTCATCCCTTTTTCAACACTCTCGGGTCTTTAAGTCGCAACAGGTTGTCATTTTCTAGTCCCTACGACTAAAGTGTAATTCCGCCGCTTGTCGTTGCCATGCGTCTTTGTCAAGGCATTCCAACCCATTCGCCTTCGGTGCATACATAGATCTCTCTCTCTCTCCTACATTTGCCCTCTCTAAATCCCTTCGAACGCGTGGAACGTCTCCTGTTCGCCAAATTAATCGATTGCTCTTCCGATCCGGGTGATGAAGTGTGTGTGATTATCATCAGCGACAAGACCCTTCCATTCTTCACCGGAAAAGAATTCGCTCTGCGGAAAGCGGAACGGTTTTCCCCTCGGGAAGCACAGCAGCGCCTCTGATGGATCGATTTTGAGTTATGTTGTTTAAGGAATCAAGGCTGTAATTCGTAGAGTGCGTAGATGTTTGCTAGGAAAGTAATGAAGTCCTATTGGAAACGATTTATATTTAAATATTGGTGTTTTTCCCTAATATTTTTCGTACTCCTGAATATAAATCGTGTGTAAGAGTCAGTTTTTGTGCCTCTAATTTATGTTTAAATCTGTTTTGTGGCGTATTTCTATCGTAAAGATCAATCAATCAAGATAACTTCTAAGCTAATCTACCCGATAAAGACCCAATGGATTGAAACAATGGTCGTTAATTAAGAATAAACTTAGCTATAGCGTGGAAGCTATTTTCTGTTCATCTTCACGTATTGTTTCTTTTCGCTGAATACGTAATATATGTATAAAACAAACGTATTTATTCTTATAGGATGACATATCTCACTAATTTGATTTATGTTCATACATAGATATATTGCGTAAGTAGAGTTTCGATAAATTTGCTGCTTCTATAAATTGCCATGGAGATGAATTTCGGTATATGTATGTTTATTATTTGGAGTAAGATTCTCAAGTAAGTAACGTTCAAAGCATTCTTTTGTATCATTAATACTCGCTTCGAAGTCTTAATTGGATATCGAAATTGTCCCATATGGATGGATTATAATATCGCAATATCTAATTAGTCCCGTCTCTCTGTGAGAGAACGCTCTTTTAGTAATATACGTCGTTCAGTAATACGACACCATCGGAGATTATAAATCAACTGGTATTGGATTCAGTCGATCGCTGCCAATTAGTTAGGATTTGCCCTTTGCTATAAAATGAGGAATTTACGCAAATGCCTTCTATCGTAGAGGATATCAATGATTTAATCGCAGAAGCTCTAAGTAGTAATCCTGTTTTGAAATGAGGCAAACAGATGAAAATCCGCGATATCGGACCAACTAACTAGCAATTTATCAGTGCTTAAGTCCTCGTTAACTAGGTATCGAGCCCGCAAAATCCGTTTCTCGAATGATCTTTTTCTAACAATACGACAGTTGAAATGTGTAACTGTATTGGAAGACGTGTTGGATAAATATGAGTTTTAGTACTATAAAGAAGTAAATAATTGAATCTTCTCTGTAATATTATTCCAGCTTATTTTAATCCTATAAGAGACTTTGGGGATACCCAATTAATGTTTATTCACTGTAGAATACTTCATTCGGATATTTTGATATCTCTAACGTATCCCTTCCAATTGTGAAGGAATAATGGTATATGAAATATGAAGGAACGATAGAAACTAAAATGGTTTTTAATATTGCTCATAATAATAATAATAAATTGCTTTTATTAATCAGGGCGAAATTTAGTCTATGTAGACCACTCTTACATTTAACTCCTATGGACGAAAACAAATACATGCCATCCCAGGACATAAAATTTTCCGATCCGCCAGGACTCGAACCTGGGACCTCGAGACTTTGAGAGCTACTCAATGCTACACACTGTAGTATATACACCGAGGCCGAATAATGTAGTAGTTCAGTGAAAAATATCAATGTTAATCATGTGAATGTAATATCAACCCTGTTTCTATCACAGACCGATTCTGCGTGTTTAATTGTAATCATTGCCATCTTTGCTCGTGGAATTCGTATTTTACGGCATTTCACCTTTAATTTTGGTTTTTAAAAAATTGCTTTTACATCTCGTCAACCTGGATACGAGGCGAAAATCGAACCCGGCACCTATATGTCCACAGTCGAAGGTCCCCACAAACTTTTGGTTATGCGGTAAAAAACCTCTTTTGGAAACCATTCCTCAGGAGTCATTATTCAGCAATCGATTGAACATCCAAACATTTTCTGCCTTTAGAAAATCCGTCCCCGCATTCTTTCCTCCTCTTTCCTCTTCCATTGTCCGACTTTTACTCTCCATTTGCTGTCCTTTTCTGTCACCCTGCGCTAGATTCTTTATTTTCTTTCGGAATTCCGAGAGCTTTTAAGCGAAGCACCATTTCGTCTTCTTTCTCCTTTTTCCCTCAAGCTCTGTTTACCTCGTCTACCTTTCCTTTCGCCCGATTCTTTTTCTATTGTTAGATTTATAATACAAGAATTAATTCGTAAATTTGTGGGAGACATTGAGAATTATAAATCAGAGGGACGAATAGATATCTTGTGTGTTAAAGAGGAAAGGAATATTTATATTGTTTTATACCACTCATTTTATTTATATATGATGTCATCTAAGTCTTAATGTGCTTATTAAAACGAGATTAACGTATTATTTCTTATTTGAGGTTATATTTTGCAGTAGTATACTTTGATCCGATTGAAAAATCTCTTAGGATTTATCCTTTTTTATTATATATATCTTATATCATACATATTATATTTATCTTTACTATGAGTCTTCCTTATTTTTCTGTATTATAGCCTAATTCCGTTGTTTATGTACGGTTCACCTGAAGACGATAAAAAAGTTTTTTATGTCGAATAAAGATCTGGCTAAGCCCAGAAAATCTGAAGGCGATATATAAAACACACGTATACTACGTATTATTACGTATCTTATTACGTTTTTTTATAACGTATTTTATGAAGGATAATACGAATGAGA
The DNA here is from genome assembly GCA_020796165.1 of Pantala flavescens. NCBI lineage: Eukaryota > Metazoa > Arthropoda > Insecta > Odonata > Libellulidae > Pantala > Pantala flavescens. The sequence continues at coordinate 18,080,919 of CM036879.1, read as the reverse complement.
AGGCAAGTCTTTGATTGGATAACTATTGAGCTAATGGACAAGTTCGAAATTATATGCAATGCATTAAGGATTGATATCACGTTTGGTTTCGATAATATTGTATAAAAATCGTAAGTTTTACGTTGTGACTGTACAAATTCTTGGAATTCGAACTAAAACTGGATCACCAACGATTTCTGGTCAGGGTAATAAAATATAGAGGTAGGGAGAGAGAGCAGGTTCTCATAAAGTATGCAAAAGGGAAAAAATCAGAAGATTTAAAGGGGAACTGCCTAAAAGAAAGAGCTTGCGGGGCAAAGATCGATGTATTAGAAATACGACTGTCGTGATTTATCTCTGTATACGTTTACAAGCTGTACCTTAATTCATCTCTGTTTTAAAGCAAATGTTCGACATTTTTCAGATTCTTTCGAATGATCTTAAATCAATGTTAACCATTTTCTTCGTACGCATGTTGGCTTAAAAAATAGAATTCTTTGTATGTGAAACATAAATTAGCAGATTCGTAAGTCATTCTTCATTTACAGTTTATCTCTATCAAACAAATATTTTAACACCTTTGGAATTCTTTATGTGAATCCGTTTAAAGTTAATTTTTTGACACGAACCAGTAGTAAGGCCACGAAAAATAAACGATCTTGCAATTTATTATTGAATCTTTCGAAAACAAGTATTATTTAATTTAGTATTAGTGGGTTAGCATAATGACCTCTTCTTTCAAAAGAAGTTTTACGTAAGCTCCTATTTTGCGTTTTCAAATGAATGTAATGGAGGCTTCTTGAAATGTATACACAATACTAAGTAATCGAATATAAATTTGAAGTAATGGAGTGCATTTGTACTTATTCGGCTTACTTAACGCATAAACATTGGTTGTAGTGGTCTAAACTTTTACGTAAGGTTGTCTTGTGGTTTATAAGTTCGTAAGTAGTTAAAGTATCGCTCCACTCAGAAACATACTAATTGGATTTAGATAGCGCTTTTATTTAATAAGACGTAATAATACTTACGCATAAACATTGCGTGTTGTAAACTTTTACGAAATCTTATCTCGTGGTATACAAGTTAAAGTATCGTTCCACTCAGAAACATACTAATTGGATTTAGATAGCGCTCTTATTTAATAAAACGTAATAAAATAAAACCAATCTCCTCTCTGGAGAGGCTGATTGTGCAGCTCTCTCAACCATGATCAGGCACTCCACCCTAATTGTTCCTAAGCCCATCTTAGATTTCCGATTACGTTTCCATCGTTTCCGGAGAACCTCTTGATCCTCGCCACTCTTCCGCCCCTTACCTTTCCGACGCAGTGCTCTCTTAAGTCCCTATCGCACATGCGTTGTCACGTCCGATGCCCCAAATTGAACGCGATCGGGGAGGGAAAGTCCTACAGCTTTCAGATAATGCTTCCATCTTCGAAGATGTCGCGCGTCGGAGCACAATATTTGAGGAAAAAATCCATTCCGTTTTACTCCCTTAGTTTCTTTACCCACAGCTCCGTTAACCACAGCTGTAGACTCCCCTTTGTTTTACGTCAGCCATCCTGTTCTTGTTTTTTTTTCTCCTTAGTTTCTGTGTTTCTCTCCTCTTTTGTTTTTATGTATCTTGTATCCATCAGCGGTTTTTACTTTTGGGTCTCGTCCGCAAAGAAAACATTCCCTAAACGCAGGTCGAAAAACACACTTTCTTTAAGGGACATAGAGGAATCCGATGTTAAACAAGATGGTTTCTCCCTGATCATAGCGATGTGATGATGTGACGAGTATAATAGCTGGAAATTTTAACGACCGAGTAATCGAGAGTTGTTATCAGTGATTAGGCATGCGCCGAAAAGTGCTGAAAAAGAAGGTGTTAACAGGAATATAGGTAAAGGTTTTTTTCTTATCAATACAGCTCAGGATGGGATTCTACTTTTTAGGAGGATGGATTTTTGGTTCCATGTTTATTTGTTTTAGTTTTAAGTCTACGATACCCATTGAAAATGATGGATGTGTGGATCTATGCATATTCTCGATTTAACTTTCTCTCGTGTATGCCTGTCGTATGATTATCGATTGTAAGGTTCTGCTCTCTTCCCGCCATGGCCTATCGAAGGTTGAATTTTGGAAATTCGAGCTTTGACGTCGATTTTTCTGTTCTTTGAGTCGTATGTGATTGTGATGTCAGAAAAAAAGGTTTTCTAATTTTTTGATTGTATGTAAACCATGTTAATACTCTCATTTCTCTCCAAATATTACGGATAAGTATTTTTCGGTGTATAATATTGATTTATTTGAAACTTATTTTGTGATTTTTTCTGTTGATTTAATTGTTTTAGAATAATGCAATTTTTATGTACAGTTTATTGCTTCAGTACCGTTTTATCTCTTTTTTATGCATATTTTTTAAAGATAAGATTCCATTTTATCATCGAATCAACCCTTCATGTAGCTCACTTCTTTACTGTAAATCTTACGTTTCAAATCCTCCAAGGAAAACAAACGTGTTTAGACTCTCGAGAAAAGTTAATCAAATATTCGACTATCCATAATTAAACCTCTTTTATAATAAAACAAGCTTTGCACGATTTCAGGCTTTTCAGTTTAATTTTAATTTGATAAAATTTCTAAATACTATTTTTTTCGCAAAAGTTCCTTGACATTGTCTTATTCGCATTCCTAGATATTCGCATTCGTAAACGTGCGAATTACCATCCACGAATTTCTCAAACGCCTCCAATCCAAAGTATCGACCTTCACAACCGAAACTCTCAAGAAAACATTCATTTTCGTTCTTCCGGAAGAAATCCTTTCGTTTTCACCAACGCGATCTCCGTATAAAAAAGGCGAATCCGGAGGAATATTGGGCCCAGATATTCGGAAGGAAATCGCGTAATTTTTTCCGCTCTGGTTTTCTTGTTTATAAGGAAGAAAAACCCTCGATTTCTATCTCAAGGATGATGCTTTCTTCCTTTGCCGCGAACACCGCTTGGGAAACAATAAGCCCCGAAATAAAAACCGTCTTTTGCTGTTGAGATTCCATTCCACCTGCGCTATCTTTTCTCACGCCTCATCTTCATCGTATCCCCCCACTTTTACCCGTCGCTCTTTTTTCCCTTCCACATCACTTGGCATTCCTTCCTCTTACCTCTAGTAAATGGTAGTCTTTAATCTGCGGCCCGTGTACTTTTTTATCGTCAGTAGACCGTGCGTCATGAGACATCCTTCTCGATCGATAGTATTTTTACGGCCGTTTGTTTATAGCTGTGCACTTTCCCTACCGTCTCTTCCATCAAAGGCGGAGTGGAATAGATCAGATATCTAGGGGATCGATTCCTAGACTGAGGAATATAGATGGCTCACCACTGTTAGCTTTTGTGGCTGCGATTCTCGTTCAGATCGTATTAGTATGGCTTTTTTGTAATCCTTTTGGCGTTTTGAGTCTCGGTTGTTTTGAGAGTGTATGGGAGTTCCCGTACCGAATCGTCCATTGGTTTGTACGCGGGTAACAATTTGTTTCATCCTTCGGTATATGCAACCCAACTCACACGTGTTTTGTATAAATTGGTTGCACGGTTGTTGCACGGAAACTTCACGGAAATAATACGAAATTTTGATACGATACATAGAAATTGCTTCCTACAACGTATTCTATTTCATACACAAAGTATACGATTGATTACAATTTTATTTTTTCGATTCCAAATAGATAGTTTTTCGTTTCGGAAATTGTTAGACCTGTTTCAAAGGTCGTAGATATATTTACGCGGTTCTGTGAGCAGTTTGTGAAATGTACGTATCGGTTAAATTAGATATACCCTTTCGCCCTTTTTGTGCGTCCTTTTATTGCATTCCTTCCTCTCAAAAATCAAAGCTATGCCTGCTTTAAAATGAAATATCGAATGGGAATAGATAGCCTTTTGATGTGTTTCGAAATGGAAAAGTGTGTGCGAAATGGTGTTTTCGATATTTGCCGTTTGATTAGCTATTAAAGCCCTTTGAATAAATCTATCTTTGATCTACCAAAAATTTCGTTAGCTCTGAGGGATAGCTAATTTTTCAGCGGAAGGAATTCCGGAAATTATGCAGAAGTCGCCGCACGTGGAGGTATTTGCTTTTGGCCCATCGAAAGGTCATAGTTTACGTAAATTTTCGTGTCCACGATTCATTACTTCCGAGCTGATAAATGTCGGAGGCATATCAGGCAAATAAGAGACATTAAAAAATGTATCATATTTTTATTGATCCTTTTAGCTAAATGTGATCAAATGTTCTTAAAGGTTCATAGAAATGACTATCCAAATATTAATATTCTTATTACATATTCATTTCGCTAAGTACTTAACATATAAAGCTAATATGTTCAAGCGTTACTTTGTGGAATGGTAACATACTGCATAAAAGACTTATCATATACATTCATCGTACTCTTATTAAAACTGCCATTTTTATATTTTCTAAGAAAATAACCAAAAATTAAATTATAATTGGTATATTGCATTCAGTTTCTGTTTTCCTATACATTCTGAAAAAAAGAATGGAAAATTAAAATTAAGAGCATGAGTTTTCGTCTAGCCTCGCTTTTTACAGGAGTTGAACGAAAAAAAAATTTTCACCGTTTCGGAATTCTGTTTCGGAATTCTGTTTCAAAATTCATCAGAATAAAAATGTCCCTCTTTTTCTAGATTGAGTTTATCCTTATGAAAGTAATTTGAATTTTTCAAGGTAATTCACTGCGTATCATCACTTACAAAAAGCACTGAGATCCGCTCTTTGAGAGATTTCATCCTCAGAGACTTGAAAGCTACTGGTTTGCGGAAGACAAAATAATTAAATGAAACATCAACTGTCATCTAGGTCACGGAAATGGCCTAGTGACATATACAGCCGAGTATTAATATAAAGAAGTTTCCATACAAAGTAGTTTACATAGTTAATTTAGAAAGAATCAAGTTGAAAGTATTCTTTTGAGGGTATTTTTGCTATTGTCAAGGAGCTGGAATTTAATTTTAATTCATATTTCCCGTGTTTCTTGTCGTTCAAATGGAGTATTACGTTTTCCAAGTACGACTGATTTTAAAGAGTTTCATAAGAATGGAAAAAATAGCTAATTCTTCGTATACTACTAGTTGGTTAGTTTTGACATTAGAAAAGACTTATAGAAGGGTCGAAGAATGTATTTAGAGTTAATTCTTAGACTTTTTAAACTTATATATGCTCTCGTATACTTTAAACGTAGATTATTAAATCGTGACTTATGAGCGAGAAATGCTACCTTTTATTTCTCTCAATGGAGTGATTATCATAAAAAGTGACCCTCAGAGTCATTATCATTTCAGAATATTAGATCACGTATCAAAATCGTGACTACAACACGTGAAATTACATTAAAATCAATAGTTTCCTCCATTTTATACTTGGGTCGATTATTGTTCAGAAATGAAACAAGATAATCCTTGAAATCAAAGTTTACTCACACTCCTTTATCCTTCAAAGAGATCTGATTTGTTTCGCTGTAATAAATCGATGCTTCTTTTTACGAAAAACATCCTATTTTATCCCTCATTAACAAACGCTTTAAAACAGTAGTGTTTCTGTAAGTCTTGAGTAAGATCTTTCAGCTGAGTAAGTATTCATTTCTCAAGAAACATCTCCTATAGCCATAGGTCACATCTTCCGTTCGTAATCCATCTCTCCGTTCGGAATTGCACGTAGACCAAACCAATGTCATCTGCTCTGTTGCATGTTGGTATTATACAGATCTAGCGGAGGATGTCTATAATCTTCTTATGGTACTACGCGTCGAAGGGACGTCACCTTGAAAGGAGGCACCAAGGACACTCGAATTAAAACCGAGGGCGAAGACAGGAGTTATGCGGTGTGGTTTCTGTTCGTCTCTTGTTACATGCAGAGGCGTCAATTCAGGTCCAAAAAAATAATCCCTAATTCACACGGTGGTGAAGACGAAGTTGGCAGACCAGGTAGATTTTTTTTAGTTGGTATTACGTTTCCGTCATGTTTGGTGTCGTTTTGGCGGTTGTTTACCTCTTTACTTCTTCTTTCTTTAAGGAATAAAGAGTGTAATGTTACTTTGTTATGATTTCCACCCTTCATCGTGTTTCATGGATATTCTATTTGCTAAAGCCATGGACTGAATTACTACTATAATACTATATTTCGTAAACAAATTACTCCAAATATTTTTCCTACTTTTCGTGGTTAATAGTTCTGATAAATCTTTCATAATCTAATCTTCCAGCAAGTTGTTCTTGCTTTATTGACGACTTTTTCCCCCTTAAAACTATAGGTTTTTGCCCATAGCTCCATGTCGTACAATTCTAACTTTCATCGTTTGAAATAAATGGGCGTCAACAGCTCTACTCTTCGCAATATGGAAATACGGAATGGTTTAATTAAAATCTTTAGGGTCGCAGATGTAGCACAGCGAAAAAGGCCCTAATGAAGAAGTAATTATGTTACATATTATACGAAAGGTAGAACTTATGATTTGCACTGTTTTGTCGCCAAGATATTCCGTACTGTTTAAATGCAAAAAAATTCATTACAGTTTATTAATATTAAGAATAGTTTTCTGAAATGATTTCTGATTGTGAATATTGAACGCTTTAGTTTTTGCTTTTGTTTTCTTCTCAGTGATAATTTAGACTTTAATGCAAATTTTCTCCTTCGAAGAACGTACCAAGTCCTCCAGATGCAATTGTCTAAACTCCTTCCACTTGTTAACATGCTGCGTGCTTGTAACCTCATACCCTTAATTGGCTCTAAGGTAAATAAGCCGCGTAATTTAACACGATACTATTCAGGGAGTCTGTAGCGTACGTGCTTATCCCCTTATAATCCGAAGTTTACACGTACCCTGTCAGAATTTCAATCTTTAAGTTTAAGCCGCTTCGTACGTATACTTCCTGCTTATTATGTTCATAGCGACGGCGAGCTCCTTCAAAATTTCATCGAGATCCAACGTTGTTCTCATCCTTTGGACTCTAGAGAAATTAAAGTGCGAATTACAAATGCCACAGCTGCAATGAACCCGTAGTTTTGACAAATATAAGGCAATTTCAGCGTTTGATTTATCGGTCAAGGTCTAGATCACTTTAAATTTACTAAAACTTTGAGTATTCTTGCGCATTTACCTGTTTATTGTTGGCTTCTGTTCATGTCAAAATCCCTTTTAATTCTTAGTACATGCGCGGGCTGTTTCAAACATTATAATTTTCCCTTAAAATAGTAATTAGGTCGATTTTCGTTCAATCTTCTTCAGTAATAGGCTATAAATGGAACCAAACAAACATAAATCGCATCGTCTATAATTTATAGGTTTAAACCAATAATCCTGTATTAATGTAGGCCGCTAGAAATCTCGTTCAGTGAAGAGTCAAATTAGCCAATTCGTGGAATATACCGCAGGACCTGCTTACCTTCTCGAGGCAATACTCGGAACCCTTAATCGCATGATCTCTTTTCCTATCATACATGTACATGGCCGCTATTTGTTAGATTTTATTAGGAGAGGAGTGGTTGTATATTCTCCTCTTATGTATTAAATCTATTTATCATAGAAATTTTCGTTTATATGAAGATAATAATCATTATCGTCGTTAATTTCAAACTTTCCTAAACTAAGTACATATACACTACTCAAATTTCACCCATACAGTTTTACGAATTGTAATAGAATTTCTCGTCCAATTATTACCGATATACTGAAAATGTATAAATATCTTTGCACATCTAAGCCAAATTCATTTTATTCGTAAAAATCTTATTTTGGTATTGAATACATACATCTTCTTTTTATTGATTCCTACTCTACATTTTCTACATTTTCCGAAATTAAAAATCAACTACTTTTATTCGTTGAGTTGAATTTTGCAGTAGAATCATTATTTGATGGGCAAAATTAATATGAAGCTTGTAACTCGCGTATCTAAGCGACTTGTTCTGCAAATAAGCAAGCAATTTCTCCCGTGCGCTAATTAACTTCTCGCATGCACAATCCTCTAAACGTTGTGATGACATGACTCACAGGCCTTTTACCGTTTTCAGCTTATTGCTCATGTCAGAATCTGGGAAACCTTTGAATCAATACCTTTACGTTGACGCTTTTAACAGAGTACGATCCTAGTTTATGAATGATCATAGTATGTTTTGCAGTTAATTTCAAAGTTAATACAGGAGCACCCAATTATCCCGTACTATATTCGAGCGAAGGTAATTTTTTATGGTTAAAAAAACGTTTTAGTCGTAGCATACACCTGAGATTTATTTCGGTTCAAAACTAGGGTTATTTTCGTGATATTTTGTTCATCTATTTATACGTATGAAGCCTCAAAGTTTCCGCACTATTATCTGCACTCAAGTCCTCAATATTTTCTCCTAAATCCTTCCCATTAATATTTTAAGAACCGCAGAAATGCTCCTCATAAAACGATGGCTTCTTTTGCTAAATAACTCCTCACGTATATCCCTAAAAGTGCATCGAAATACTCATTTGAGTTGACCCTCACGACCGAAATTCATTCGCCGTAAAATTCAAGCGGATAGCCCCTTTCCATTAAGCCATCCCAAAGTTTATCCTTTACTCTCCCTGTACGATTACCCAGTGGGATTCGTAAAACATCTCTGCAAATAGGGGAACCCTTAAAAAAGGGTCCCGACATCCCGATCATGGAATTTCCCTCGGAATCCGCCGCAAATCACGACATTTTTCTAATCCTCGCGTTACGAGTGGTTCCCTCTTTCTTCTCGGCAATAATTACCGACCACCACCTCTACATCGCCCCTTTTCGGGTCCGCATTTCCCACGAAAAATTCCCCGAACGCCAGCCGCTGCGGGCGGCCGAACACGCCTCACATAAAGGCGCCCAGAATTGTATGGGCTTCTTTTCGGATGATCGTATGCGGTGTAGGGGCGGAGTGGATTAGAGAGAAAGGCTGCGTAAGAGGAGGAGGAGGCGTAATGGGTCTGTGTGGAGAAGGTGACCGAGCTAGACTCCGAATGGAACCGTGATGGAAAGAGGAACGTGTGAAGGGAGAAGAAGGCGAAGTAATGGGAATTTTTCGGAAGAGTAGAGGAAAGCGAATGTATGGTGAAGAAATGTATTCGTATTTTTTATTTTTATAGGAGAGGGAATATGTCTTCAAAAGATTGTTGTGGCGATGGAATTCTTTGAAATTTTCTGTAGTGTAGGGTCTAATTTTCGTTTGATAAATAGCTAGGAAATAGGAATTTTATTACTACACACGATCAGGATTCAAAGCCATACCTTTCACTTTCCGTTTTCTACGCTATTTTTATATGTGAGATTCGTTTATTAGATTATTATGAAATGTATTGAAGTGACTGGGACCTGGTAAAATGTTCCCCTCTTATATTTATTTATTTCAAAGCGCAATTTAGTCAGAGAGCAAACGATTTAGTGGAATAGATGACATCTTTTCGGTCTTTGTAAAGAGACGAGGAATACTACCATAAGCATCATATGGACAATATCCTGAATTATCTAGTTATCAATATTAGTTTACATTAGCTATTATTACTTAATTATTGATAAGTCGTAATTAATCAATGATCACATCGTCGTACTTCACTTTCGTAAAAGAAACATTTTACAGTACTAACAAAAAAATATATTGTGAACTTAGAGTAAAAATAATGTTTCGTTGTTAGGTTAGAAGCTTAGTTTGTAGATTTGGCATTTATATGAGAAGTTCTTTAGGTAAAGTATTCCTTTCATATATGCTTCATTCTATAGAATTTCTGATATAGAAACATAGATAATTAAGTAGTCATAAAATTCTATGTTCATTTTATTTACTAGTGCATTATTTATAGCGTACAATAATCAAATTTTAATATTGATAATCATTTTTTCAATGCATTCATGTTATACGGAACAAAATTGGATCGTATTTTTTCAGTCGTCTCTCTATGATAAATGACAACAATCCTTTTTCTACAATGAGCATTATATTTTTTATTATAAATTTCGATTTTCGTGCATTGATTCTCTTTCAGTAGGTAAATTAAAATTCACTTCCAGAGGCTTCGTAAATATACATGTATGAATTTAAAAAGAAATTTAATATTCCCCACAACACACCTTCCCTTTTCTTTGATTCCAATACCGTCCCGTGTAACTCTTGTTAAATAAAATCATCGTAATGGAAAACTCCACACCAGTAGTTTTCCTCATCCAGATTAATCCGCTGGTTTCGGAGAACATGCGAAAGAAACGATTTTCCTCGTCGCTTTTACACCACGGAGGAAATGACCAGAGTGCGTGGCAACAGGCATCGTGCGTGAAAGTAATAGGAAAAAAATCTCATGAGGAAGGAAGGAAGGAGTATCAGGCCTTACGACGAAGTTATGAAAGAAATGTAAATGCGGAGAGAGAGTAGGCGTCGCGAACTTATTCGCCCGAGATTTTCCGACTGCGTATCCAGAAGGCGTGACGGTTTTCAGGAGGACGTAATCGAGGTTGACTCTCCAGCCAAGTGAGAGAACATTTCAGCGGTTTTAGGCGGAAATTTCTTTGCCTTTTCACTTCTCCCCCACCCCTTACTCCTCGTCTTTCCCTTTGACGAGGAGAGTTAATTTAGGTGCGTTATATCCGATTCATTCGGATGGACAAGCCGTTTCAAATTTTACGAAAGAGTTGGTCTTTTAAAAAGAGAGAGCAATCTCGTTTGTTTGGAGGGGAGGGGATTAGGCTCGGGAATTGGAGATAATGAACGAGTCCGCAATTGCGAAGAAAGAGGGAGCTTAAGCTTTCGTAAATTCCCGTGACTCAAGTCGTTTTTCTCCCAAGTGACCGTGAGCGATTCACGTCTCGTATTTCGTTCGCTATAGACGTAATTAAGTTTCGCTTTTTTTCTCTCGGAGTGTATTAATTAACGAGGATCTTCTTCTTCTTCCATAACGATGCAATCCTTTGTGATATAGCGAAAAAAAGTTCGATATCTGTAATTAGCGAATTTTATTTTATCGTAAGAACTCGTTCGCAGACCTTTTTTTCGGTTTTTTTTATACATTCATCATTCATCTTTTTTCCTCCGAAAGAATGAGTCCCAGCAAATTGTGCGAAAATAATTGAAGTTCGAATAAAGTTTCCAGCTCGATTGTGTTCGTTATAATTAACGGCTTTCTAGATTCAGAACGAATTCGGTCTTTTTTATTCGCAAGTATAATTAAATTCCGCGCATCGAGGGGTTTGTTAGGAATTGTACTGCGTCAGACTTCGGCACAACGGTTGATAATTAGATTTTTTCCAAAGCCTTTTGCACACAAACTTTGTTATGACAGTTTAATTCCGGCGTGAAATGTAAGTGACAGCGTCGACTGAGGACAAATAACTAAAATTTTACCGTTTTCTTCTGAATCGGAAGCGACCTCAACAAGTAAGAGGATTGAAGTGTGGCTCATGCAATTGTCTTACAGTATCGTTAGTGCCTTGGAATTTTATCGTGTGCCCAAAGCAATTTCATGACGGCTCATCCTTTTAAATTAGGAGTAATTTATCAATAAGCTGGTCCTGTGATGCGTGAAAGTGTAATATATAACATTGATGTTCTATTATGATTGCACCGCACTAGATCAGTATCTTTTATGAACTCTTACGTAGACCACTTTTAAATTAGGCTTGTAATAGTTGACGCGAATGATAAACATGCTATCTGATATCTGTTTCGTTCGAGTAAATTATACAAAGCATTATAGATATACAATAAGAAATATCAATGATATGAGTTTATGACTAAATAATTTCTTATTACTATTTGTATTTATAATAATTTCCGTCCGCATTGATACTATTCTTAAATCAGAGTAAATAATTATATTTACTGGTGCGTGTACAAAAAATATCAAAGTGCACTAATTCTTGTGCACTCGTCAACCTTTTTTTTTATTTTTTCTCCCTCCTTTTTATAGCACGAGGGTTTTCAATGGCAAAATTGAATCGGAAAGCATTTCAATTCCTCTGTAAATTTAATTGCGTTCTGGCTTCGTCATTCATTTTTTTCCTTTTACCTTTATATCGAATTATTTGAATCCACATTTACCGATATTGATTTGTATAAACGTACTCAATAAAGAAATCAATGCGAGAAGGCGTGACTTCGTGGAATGCCATAGTAATGAAAACAACTTTGTAAATTTCCACAGAAAATTGGTATATTCGCGACCGATTTCGTAATATAAAATTACCTGAAGATGTAATTTCATATTACAGAACCGGTCAACCGGAAACCAATTTTCTGTGAAAATTTAAAAAGTTGTTTTTAGTACTCAATAAATATCGAATATTAAATAAAACTAAATATCGCCATCCTTAGTTCTTATAATATTATATCCTGTAATTTTATTTTGATCATTGAGCTGAAGGTTTGTACTCTAGACTCATTGATCTCCTCTAAAAAGTTTATAAAATTTTTTTTAAGTAGACGTGGAGTCATTCGGCTTTTGTACCTTATTGCCGATCCGAATCGAGAGCTCTTTCAATCGAACAATGCTTTTTTTAGAGATCTCTGAATTCTCAGAATCGGAGCAATGGATTTTCCCGGAAAAATTCGAAATTCCTCAGTTTACCAATTAATATCGAGGCCATGCCGCTAAACTAGTTTCAACGCTTTCTATCTGTAAATATTCTTTTTTTACCTTCCATATATTGGAACTTTATTTTTACGGTCGACCGGTTCTTCTATGCCAAATAGCTTTTTACGTACCCTTTTTATTTTATTGGAATATCAGGGCGTTGTTTGGAAGTTCCTTTTGTAATACCTGCAATGTTTATTACTGCGGATGCTGAGCTTTGTGGACCAATAATTCTGCATGCAAAATAACCTTGGCCTCATCGATCGATTTGTCAAAAATAATAGTTAAATCGCTGTCCAAAATCAAAGGAAATATTATTGTTATTATCGCAAAGGAAATGCTTAATATTTAGGTAGTGATGTTAAAAATGTTGGCATAGTAAGGTGAATTTATGATTGCCTGTATCTTTAGCATTATAAACTCAAAGGATATTTTTTTATATTTACATAATCCTTCTATATTGGCTTTAATTGATGTCAGTAACGTATTGTTAGGGTTTTAATTTCCATTAGCAATTTCTTGATGTTTTTATACCATTAAGTATATTTCTGTATCATTCTGTTACTCCCCATAAAATTACCTTTTTAAAACTTTTATAATCTAGGGGGATGTAGAAGAAGACAATCTTGTTTCAAACTCGCCCTTAAATTAAGTTATTTTACTTTTATTATTGTAATTATTGCTAGCCTCACCATGATATAGTAATAATATAGTATTACTTCACTATTGATTGATGTGTGCAAGGATGACTTTGATTACTTTGCATTAAGGCCATTTTATTTTTCATTCTATATTTCTTGTAATTAAGTCGTTCAGTTCCCACATCGAATCATTACAAACACACTCACGTGTTAAATAAGTTAATAGCTTTTGAACTCCTACCTCCTCGTCTGTTGCCATGGGGGTAACATAACGAGGTCCACATGGCAACAAATAACCATCCTTTGATTCCTCAAATTGAGCATTTTTCTCTATCATCATTTCTCATTCACAAAGCCAGAATAGTTTGGCACCGTTATAGGAACGTCACCGATTCAGGGAAAATGTTTCGTTGCCAGAAAACGTCAAAGTTGATTAATTCGCTTTGGTGTGACCTTCCATGCGGATGAAGGCATTTGCCACAGAAACCTCTCTCAGTATTTCCTCACCCTTTATATAACGTATCTCTCTCTCTCATTTCGGAAGGAAAACTTCCGCTCCGGAAAGTTAAAAGATAGTAGTAAATAGATATGGGAGACCTTCGTGTCGGCGATGTGTCGCCTGGAAATTTACCTCGTTATTGACAGAAGTGCGGAAAATGGACAATAACGCACCACGGGAAACTTTATGGCAAACTTCCTTATCGACACAACGAATTCGCATAATGATTCCGAATCCATTCCGAGCCAGAATCACCGGCTTCTTCGACCGTCTTTTCCTCGTTGCTTGACCGGCGAAGCGGTTTCTCCGAAGCCCTTGAATTCACTGGTTCTAATTTCCTTTCTCCTGCTCTTATTTCCCCTTTGGAAACAGTTGGCGCTTTCAGTAGGCTGTTGTAAACTGTTGATTTGAGATATTATGCCCTCGATGGAATTTATGGTACTTCGTTGGTTCATTTATGTGAGCTTGTCATTATTCGTACCATTCAAAAGAGATTTGTACGTGAAGTATTTCGTTTATAGAATTCGAATGAATTTATTTTAATCTTTATTGAGTAACGTAGTGCATTTATACATATTTTGCTCGGAATATAGGTTCAGTTCGTGAACTTTAAATAATGTCATCAGAATTGGATAATTTTAACCTCCAAAGCATTTAAAAGTATTTTTATATATGTTTTGCTCTATTTTGCTTTCCAATATAGTACTTTGTTTAAGATTTTTATAGCTTTCACTCATTACGTATACGATCATCATAAAAGATGAAAATTTAAATCCATTCCAGAAAGTAAAAATTAAGAGTTGTAAACGATAAAAAGTATAGTAGTTTTAAAAATGTATATACAATATAAATTAGTGTTGGAAACATTTGTGTAAATAATATTCCTTGCTGCTATTCCCTTTATAGTTTTTCTTAACAGTTTATCAGAAGCAATTATTATGTACTCGGTCGGGTAAAATACCCCACCTATAGTAGATCACCTCAGTTGCCAACGAACTGTGATATTTCGTAATAATAAATCATTCATCGGGGATAATGAGAAACCTGGCAATTACCGAGTACTAGTGTATTAATTCTAAATTAATTGGAACGTTTGACAATACGTATCGTTTGATTACATCACACAATTAGCACGCTGTGAGCATTGTTTTGATTATTTGAAAAGTAGCAATCGAAAGTTTTTCACCGTAATTAACCTGTAATATTTTAACATGAAATATTGATTTTCAAGTAATCTAGAAACTGAAAGGGAATACTAATACTGTTTTTTTATTAATATCTGTCTGTCTATGGGATTTTTGAGTTTTTCTACTTTTCAGTTCTCACACGTTATCACATTGTCTCGTCACAGAAAGAGTGATTTGAAGATTTGCACGAGTTCCATTATTTCTGTCTCCAAATTTCGGAAATAAAATATTCCATCGCCCACCGGTCGCATCGTCGGATGAAAATTTCATGTTTGTCTCCGAATATTTTATTCGAATTCATATTCGGAAGACGTCCGAAGGGACAGTGGGCGAAGCTGTCGTCCAGAAGAAGTGTCAACGATGTGAAATACAAAATAATGGAGATTTTGATCAAGCAGTGAGGCGAAAATATTCGTAGCAGCAAATCATTCTCTTCAAATATTATGAATGTATTCAAGAAGATAGCTTTTAACAACATATCTCATGAAAGCGTTGTGTGATTTTCTTAGAAGTACATCTAGCATTACCTAGAATCGGAGATCATTTGTTTTATACACAAAGTCAGGGAGATATTTTGTTGCGAATACGCTTGACAAAGTTCATAGTTAAAGGATATTTCTCTATAATTCCAGCCGTAATTTTAGTTGAAATAAATTTAATATTTCCCTCTCTATATACAGGACTTTATTTCAGCAGCCAAATTTTGTATTCTTTGAAACACAATATCCATTTGTTTCCGATTTGCTGTTAACAAAGCTTAAAAGCAAGTGTACTGGAAACTTCATTTTATTTTTATTTGAGTATGTTTGACCATATCGTAAAATGTAATGCTGAACTCCTCAAACAGTAATTAATGCATATTGGGAGTTTTTAAGTTAAAAGAACTGCTGCCGAACGTAAAATCGACCGTGGTTTGAGTCCTAGAAAAGTACTTATTCTACAGATGGAGGTGTTGCATAGAGCCACCATTGAAGTGGATGAACTGTTTTCATCTTTATTTAATCTAAAAATGGATGTTATTAAGATTCCAATATTACAAATAATATCCCACAAAATCATTGAAGATTATTGGTACTATAGTTTAAATTTTCTGATATTTTTTTCAGTTTTTTCTCTCGCTTCACTTTGGTTCGCTTGTGTAAAAACTCTATTTTTGCAGCGATATCTCTCTTTGATATTTGGGCCTCTCTCGTTATTCGATGCTCATTGATTCCGCCTGGTAACCAGCAGGTGGTCATATCCCCTTTGATTTCTTTCGTTACCAACGGTAAGCCATCGCAAACAAAAGTATTGCACGCATTTCAATAACCGTATCAGAGTTCCGCTTCCTCTAACTCTTTAATCGATATTTTTATCCTGTTCGATCCAATACAAACTCTCTGTTGCTGGTGATTGCAGTGGAAAACATACGTGATGTCTCAAATTAACTATATCCCTTTTGTCTTATCCCACCGAATCAGTTTTCTGTCAATACGTTATCGAAATCAAATTTTTGATAATATGCTTTTGGGAGAAACAATTTTTAACCTTGATATAGATATTTCCCACGTACCGTATATGTATAGATATTTCCCGTGCTCAAGAATATTTGGAATATTCCAATCCTTTAATAAATAAATATGACAATAGATTCCATATTAAATGTAATATATCTACTATTTAAACATATATATAACAAATATTTCTTGGTCAAATCGATTTGTTGTACTTAAGAATTAATTTATTCCTTATATCCCTGTTTATTATGACAGAATGCTTTATTTCGGGTAGAAGTAAATGATTTGATCGTAAAATGTAGCTTTTGTTAACTTAACCACTGAATATATTCCGAAATTCTTCTGAGCTTTGCGGAAAGTTCAAAGAACGGAAAAGTTTTCCCAAGTATTTGTACCTTCGTTACTAGTCGATGGAATTGGTGAAGCAGTCTGAATTCCTTTACTGAATTTCCCTTCTCAGAAATATTTTCTAAGAATTAGTTATACATTCAGCTTTCGATTCTGAGAAGGTAATTATCAAGGCAAAAAAATTCATCGGTCTTACGATTAATACAAATGCTTGACTTTAAACCGAAGATAGATTTCTATTAAGATTGAGACGCATTTTATCATCGTTGATTAAACGGGTGAATACCATGAAACTCCTGAAAAAATGGCTGAATCTAACGAGATGTTTTTTTTCCGCGATAAAAAGTCTTTTCCTCATTTTCATTGGCATTCCACTTACCCTTCTACGAATTGGCAGTCTGAATAATTTATCTCCAGAATCTTAATGCGAGAAGGTCAACGATCTTACGTTTTATTTTTTCAGAAAATCAGACTACGAAAGCGATATTAGCGTCATAAATTCAGCATAATGACTCCTTTTTCAGCCTCACACAATTTATCTCTTATCCCTCAGCCTCTTCTGTCAAATTAACCTTCATAATTCAAGTAAATGTTAAGATCGAGAATCAAATATTAATGCTCTGCCTTAAGCTTATTACAATTGTGTTTGCTGTGTTTATTTCTGTCTCTATTTATCGAAGCATATGCTGTAAGAGTATCTATATTTTACTGTATCGATCCAAAATGGAATTCTTAAGGTTGTGATGGATGAATCTATTCTCTTTAATCTTTTCTCTCGTTCATTTTCGTAACCTATGAATCTTAAATGAGAGCGTAATGTAATTGAACGCTCGTGATATTACGTTCGAACCATCTTTAATAAATCGTTTATCAAACGGTTTAACTTATTCCTATGTATGATTTGATTATCTTTATTTCGTATCACATATATTTCCTATCTTAAGATTAGATAGAATACGTTTTAAAGATATATTTTAACTATCTCTCTCTCCCTTAAATATGGTATAGACCGCGAACGATTGTATTTACGTATTGAGTCCCCCAAGGTCCTATTCTGTCCCCCATACTCTTTTTACTCCCATTTTAAAGTAAAGTAGTTAATTTCGCTCACGAACGACGAGTAAAATCAATGGATCGTATCTTAAGATATAGTCCTCCTAAAACCACGAGTATTACCTTTTAAAGTGGATAGTTAGTATCGTCAAAAGTTCAAGGCGTTTAGCAGTATCGGCGTCCCTTCCGCTCCTATTCCTAGCCTCGATCTCGATAAAAGGGTAATCGTGTGTGAAAGGGACGTATTATTGGCCAAAGTTGTAATGGGCCCGTGAAAACGGGCAGAAGTTTCGGTGCCATCAATGAACAGCACATTAAAGTCCATTAGTAAAAGTTCCACTCCATACGCTACGGGTTTTATAACTGCTGCAAATTTGAAGTGTGAACGAACTTCATTTCATAATATCCGATGCAAGACCTGATTTTCTCATTAGGCGCGCGCGATGGGGAATGGAAATAGGGTTTTCGAAAGCGATGAAAGCGACAGTAAACTCAGCCAAGACCACGAAAGGGTCTTCATTTTGAGTAGGGTTTTCGGGCGAGCAACCTTTCACACGCGACAAGGGCACAAAGCCATGAAATAATGCGAAGATAAGACATCGCAGCCTACGACTCGTAAAGGTAGTGAGACACTTCGCGGTTTAACTTTTCCTTTCGCTTTTAGACCTTCTCTTGAAAGCTCGATCAATTGTTCCCTTGATGAAAAGTTAGGCCCGTGGATCTCGTACGTTGTCAACGAACCCCTCGTTGTGGTTTCTAGGACGGATATTAATGTCTGGAAGTATCTCAACTATTTTCCTCGTTTTCGCTTGAATTTATCGTGCTAGTTTGTGTTCCTGTATCCTTCAGGAGTGGTAATCATTGTCTTTGTTAAATATTGAGATTAATTGGAAAAGCATGCAGGAGTTTTTATGCTTTTGTTTAATTTGTCTTCGTTATAATTATCCCTTCACTGGTTTAATGTTGTTGTGAATAACAATTCATCTAAATCTAACTGTAAGTTTGACTAGTGTGTGGTGGGAAGTACGAATATATTCGTAATATTCCGGGGGAATAGGATCTTGAAAGTACGGGCCCTATTTAATCCTTGAAGGAAAAAAATAAAGGGTCCAAGAAAATCATTGAGGTTAAGAGAGGAATGAAATCAAAACGAGAAGGCGTGACTTCGTGGAATGCCATAGCAGTAAAATAAAAACTTAAATATTTTCTGTGGAAATTAACTAAAGATTTTTTTATTATTAAGAGAGGAAGATAATAAGTAACACCAGCTGTTTGAAAATTCATTATTACCCCCAGAGTTTGCAGAAGTAAGCACATTAGGAGGAATTAAGGAACCAGCAGTCATTTCCAAGTGACAATATACCACTACATACATTTATGGGTGAGAATCAATATAATTTTGGGTGTGTTCAAGTTAGTTGTACAGCTTATACTTATCGCCTGTCAAAAGTTATAATAGCTTTAAGCTACTTGTTATCCATGTATGTACATTTATATATCATGACTATGTCTTTTTATCAGTTGAAGATCTTTACAACATTACCATGTGAATATTTCTCCCAATTCGGAAACTAGGAAAATCTGGATTGAATTTCCTGTTGAATCTCTAACGGTGATTGGAACACAGATATTTCCTCCTTTGAATAATCTTCAGATGAGTTGAAGATGGATTCTAGATGACAAGCATTTCCTCCACAAAGGCCACATTTCTACGTCTCATCATAAACATCCGAAGTGAATCCGAGCGCGTAAATTCCGGAAGACTTTCTCATCCTTCTTCCCGAAAAACGGCGGAATTCGTGATTTTAATCAAACCGAGCAATCACTTTCGCTTTCTAATGGAGGTGAAAGAATGCAATGAGGGAGGCAGTCTTCGAGGGATGGCTCAACGATGCGTGCTCTCATAACATTGCCCTCTCATTTGCTTCTCTCCCAATTTTGCAGACCCTATCTCATCTGCTCTCAGCCCTCTCTATTCATCCCATTCTTAAGGAATCCCCATCCATTCCTTTCCTTATCTTTGACGCAGTATCTTCCGGAGGTATTCTTTGGCATCCGTTACCAGGGCCGATGACCTGAGTGTTCTTTCCCTTTCAGAATGTGAATATTTTATTAATAATATTAAGTTTATTGGTGTAAAATTAAAGTTAGCTTAGACTTTCGTTAAAAAGTACCTTTTATAGCTTAGTTTTTCATTACACATTACCTCTTACATTATCGCGGGATTATCAGAAACTAGATAGGTACATGCCTCGTTGTCATGAATAAAAATTAATAAAAATCTCTTAAAACAGAAACTGAAAAAATCCTGATTCTAATTTATTTTTCTTTGTACATTTCTTCTTTATGTTTTAATATAAGTTATTAACCATACGAAAAATTACGAAACGAATCATTATATTTTAGTTTCCAGTTTAACCTCCAACGATACAACATCACCAAGGGAAAGCTCAGTAGTTTTATTTGCATTGAATTTTAATTGCAAATTGAACTGAATTGAAAAACTTCAATCTTGTTCTCAAGCTTCAAATATATATATTTACGTATACTCACGTCTCACGTTGTGCATGTTAGTACATGCCCCAAGTTTATTCACCGTTCTTGAATCCTGTCATTCTTTAAGCTTACTTAATAGTTTTCATGTGAATAGATAATTAAAAAGTAAAATAACTGAATAAATTCTTATCTACTCAAGCTAAAATATATAGAAGAGAGACGTCTTTTTTAAAAATTCCCGATTAAATTCTGTTTTGAATTGAAAATTTGTATTAAGTACATATTTATCCTCTCCTAATCTTAATCTTCAATTGGACGGGAATTACGCTCAATTTTACTTCTGATAGCACGATATAAGCCTATATCCAGTGCACCCATAATATTCATGAATTGTCAGCTTTAGTATCTTAATCTTGTATTTCCGAGAACCCTCCCAAGATATTCTCATTCGTACATTTTTTGGGTCAATGTTAATCACGACACGAATGACGATGTTAACCTTTGACGATTTTATTGTATCCAATTTCTTTTCGTCGCTTTTATCTCGATATACCCTCTCTCTCCGACTCGCCTTTGTTTCGTAGCGACCTTCAGAGTCCCCACTCTCTCTCTGAAAGGTTTCGTTGCTATGGAGCTATGGATGAATAATCGACACCAGAATGTGTATTTTTATTGATGCGATTCTCGGATTTCGCGATTCCCAGTGCTGGTTAAAAAACGAGCCGAAATAAAGGGAGATATACCGAGGCAGGAGTTCGATAGTTTTTCACGATCATTTCCCATAGAGAGAACTCCATCGTTTGCATCTGCCGTTGCCATTGCCTCGTAAAGAAATATAAAGGTCGCATAGTAAATATGAATGGATGCGAAACTGCACGTTGAAAAGTATGGCAATAGATGCGATTTTAATGTTGTGAAGAGAAACGATACTTTGCTTTACGTCGGCCTCCTTTTGAGCTGCCGTTTGTGAACGAGTGGGTGAATCCATCGAAGTTCTTATGAATACATATAAAATCAGGCATGAAGAGGTATATTTGAATGGTAATGTGTTTTCCCAAGCTTTATTGATCTTTCTTCAAATGTGTTGATCGTCCTTTTAGTTTATATAGTCTGAATTTAAATTTTCCAAAAGCAATTTACGTAAAAAGCAGTGAATGCTGGATGCTTTAGGAACTCTTTAAGAATGATGATTGAGATGAAATTCTGAGTAGATTTTTTCTATCTCTTTTAGTATTAGCCATAAAGTGATAAAAATAGATCACTCTCAAATGCATCACTAGAATAGACGTTTTTTGGAGTGCTTGAGTGTATTTATGCCCATAAATTGATCTTTTTATTTACAAACTGAATTACAAAATTGTTCGCCTTTGAAGGAGAAATCGAATATATTAACACACGATATAATGAAGCAGATTTTCACCATTTATTTACTGTCAATCCAATAAAAGTATATTATAAATTATATCGTTAAACTTTTAAACCTTAATATTTTTTAACATTTTAAATCTAAAATGCATAATAAAACGCCTAAGAGTTAACTTCAGCCAGTCGAGAAATAAAATATTAGCCCACACTATAACATAATAGAAAATTAGTGCGAAATATTGGTTTTTGGATAGTCTTGTTTATCAAAGCTCAAAATTATCAAAGAATATCCTAAGCTTAAATGTTCAAGCGGTCGGTAGACTGTGTTAAATAAACGTTCAGAATACCTTTTCAGTATTTCAATATTTCGTACGTAAAAAACAACCTATTTCGAACCGGTGACTCGAAGAGAGATGGCCCTAATGCGAAACTAAATTCATAACGTGAAACATCACGACCGGAAGCCCTATTTTCATACGCCATAACGTAGTTTATATTTTGAAGTCCTTGGGTAAGTGCGGTGTGAAAATAGAACCACCGGAGGCATCTCCAGAAAAACGCAGTTTTCTCAAATATGTTCTTAAAAAATGTCGGGCACGAGGCTGTAAAAGGAAGAGATGAAAATTAACTTTGTTTACCCTCTTTCCCTCTTCCGTTCTCCGTCGGAGAGAGAGGAACGCGTTGCGCAGAATCTCGTGCTGCTCTTTCCCCTCTCTCGGGTATCTTTCGTCTACGAATCGCGGGCAAATAAGCAAGCCATACATTTCCATAACGGCCCGCCGTCTGCTACTTCTGCTGCCAAACATTTCAGTCATTCCACGCATTGTTTCTCCAAAATCCATTCTTTCTTCCCCGGCCGCATATTTGACTCGTGATGATAAAGATCGCCGTTTCCGCAGCTAACGCTGTTTTCTAGTTTTCTGAATAGTTCAGCTTGTTCTAACAGAACGTCCGTCTTTGGAGGAAGAATTTTAGGTTGTCATCAAGAGATGTCATCATCTAGGTGGCGTATTCATGGAATTATGGTTTACTCATGGGCCGAAATTCGTTCGTTTCTATGGAGATTAATTAAAGACTGATTGGATACCACCTTTAGGTTATGAGAGTTATCCTAATTGGATGAAAATTGAGAATAGGAAGCTGTCTCATTCTGTCCGGTAGGGATTACAAACCGAAATTCTTCGAAGTAAGTTGTATCTCCAGAAGAATTGCAAAGTGAAAATGTATTTACGTGTAGCAAAAGTTACGTTATATACGTAAGTCGTAAAGATAGATTCCCATCAACGCTTAAAGAGAAACCTATAAATAATAAGCGGTTTTAAGTCATTTTAATCCAAACCGAGAATGTTTGCAGGTTAAAATCGTAAATTTACATTTGTTTACTATCCGATTATTTCAGTTAATTGAAAGTCTCCAATTTTTACGTATAGTTGTCAGAAAAGATTTATAGATCACCGCGATGGATTCTTTTTGAAGCACATTTTACGAGTATATTCCTAAAGAAAATTTTTTTCGACTATCTTTAGTCTATTATGCCGGTAATTTTATTGGGGGCACGTTATCTTCTAGGTTTCTACTTTGAAGAGAGATTGTTATACTGGTCATCGGTTTATTTTTATACTTATTGTCTTTGAGTGTATATATATATATATATATATATATATATATTATCGTGCAGTATCATGTAGACACAGATTGTTTATTTATTCATTGAATATATACATTTATACGTGAGATATAGCTGAATTAATAGTTAATCACATAGCCACTGTGATTATTTCAAATACTCTAAATTTTAACACGTGAAAATAGCATTCTCATCGTATCTTTTACTTCTTAAATTCTATTGTAAATTTTCATGTACGATGTACACATTCTCTTTTCATGGTACCTACTACTCCTAGTAGTCCTCTAATTCGATTAGAATTAATCTAATTGCATTTGATGTTACTTCTTCAGACGATGTTACTGTTGTTACGATCAAAAATTTCTACCCACGATATAGCCAATTAAAATAATTACCCTCATTCTTCCGCAAAAAACTCTCTATTCGATGATAACCGTATATAGCACTAAGCCTGCGGAAATGCTATTCTCTTAAGGAAGCTTTTCGAGTGTTTTTTTTTCCTTTCCCAACCGAATCCCTTTTTATCGGATTGGTGTTCTAGTGGCATTATATCGAGAAATAAAAAGAATCGTTCTTCCTTTTTTCGAGTAAAAAATACGAAACGTTTTTATCGCAAGTCGGCATATAACCAATCTCCATTTAATCCCACAACGAAACGAAACCCAAGTTCTCCGAAATTCAAAGAAGATTTAGGCAGTTGTAAAAATGAAGAACCCTTTGAAATAAATTAAATCATCGCCACTCTAATTTTTTGTGTTCGAATTCCGTATTTCGCGATCTTTTTTAAAATATTATCTGGTAAAAAGATGTTTTCATCAACTACCGGAAATGTTGGATTACATCGAAATAATTAATGTTTGTTTCCGCAGAATGTATTCGTAGATTAAATGTAAGTTTTCGTTTTGAAACTTGTAAGAGTTCATTTTCTTTATCACACTACAAACCTTATTCAATATGAAACATAAGAAAGTGAAATAAGCTACGCTAGAGTTGGTTTATTTTATGATCTTCGGGCGTTGATCGTGTCCGTAGACAATTCTTCTTGTCACTGGGACCGTGTTCAAACTCGGAGTATTCAATCAAGTGTAGCCATAACGAAACCTATTTTTCTTCCTAGGTTCCTCGTCATTGTACGTCTTGTAACTGCATCCATGAGCTTTATGGAGTCAGAATTAATTAGGGATGCTTTCTCTACTACTTTAAAGATATAGGAATATATTTATTGTCCCCTTATAGAGGGTAGGAATACAAGAGATATAGGGCTACATTAATACAGGAACGTAGATGCAAGTGGTTCACGCATCGATCCATGTGGTATTATTAGCTCCATTCCGGAGAAGAGAACCTTTCATAGGACACCAATAGGAATCGAACAGGTTAGCTATTGTATCAGAAGATAAAACCTCTGCTTTACCATCCCTGGAACACATGGTATATTATGATGGTATCTTAGTTTCTCATAACAGTTACCATTTCAGTTTTCTACGAAATAAATTGTACTGAATAATATGATCCTAGAGATATATTCTACGAGAAATACATCATAGATGAAGCACCATATTCTCGGAAGCAATCAATCACCATGAATTCCATCCTTAATTTCCTTTCCTTTCGCGAGTCAGATTAATTACGCAGATTGCAACTTTCGGGAGTAGGGTTCACGAGACGTTTATTGTCAATAACAGATTGTATTGCCTTCCCTTGCGTCAAATCGTGGCCTCCTTTTCCACTCATTTTCCTTTTATTATCATCTTCTTAGCTCTTTCCTTTTCTCTGCACATTCTGTGCCAAGATATTATCTTCTTAACCAACTCCTTTCCCTTTAAGTGCCTCCATTATTAAGACTCTTCGTTTATCTCAGACTCCCAAACGGATCTCGGAGATTTCCTCGGGGAACGCCCGGCGATTCCTCTCCGTTTGCAAATATATATATATCACCATTAAGGGCCCAAAAATTGACGTAGGGAAGAATATCTGAGCTTAAGAATCGTTGAGTGTTATTTCTTTGGGGTGTGGTGTAGAGCATAGGTATTAAACCTCCGCTTGGAATATTCTGTATGGGTTATTATTCGTCGTAAATTATATTGGGAAGGTGGTATCTAGAAAGATGTTTGGTTTTCAGGTTTGTAATGTTTGAAATGACTTCGGATCAAGAGTTTTTTTATTCTCTAATTTATTTTATTATTTTAATTGAGTTCTATTTATTTCTTTAGCTTGTAATGCGCTTTTTCGAAGCGGTTATACGTCATTCAATTGATTTATTTGAAGAAAACTAGGTATACGTGATAGTTATAAAATTCAAATGAATATCTTTCGTAAGAAATTCATTTATTATTCATTCATATAATGGTTTTTATGCGTATTACAATCTTTGTCGATACGGTTAAGGATTACAATTATGTTGCTATTAATTTCCAGCTATTGGTGTGTGTCACGATTGGGATGTTTTATTGATCGTTAACCTTTGTTCATTTTCCTGTAGACGAAGTCACTATTTACAAAACAACCTTTAATCTCTTTACTTCAAAGTTTTCAAATTACGCAGAGTATAAACATTAATACATATTACACTCCTGTACCATTCGCATCATAACTTCGAAATGGTATTCCGTACCGTGCACGGCTTATTATTCAAGCCGTTATTTCATCTTGAACCTTTCTCATTACCTATGCTTGCTGAACTTACTCTCTAGAATAATCTTTCACTCGATTAAGTTTCATCTTTAGTTTTACGATAGGAAACTTCCTCATAGTTCGACTTGAAATATTACTTCGTTCGCTTTAATACGAACGAATGGTTCCACCGCTCGTCACGTTTCATTTGAAAAATTTTTATTTTTTTTCGAAGCGGAAATTCATATAGAGCAAGTGAAACGATTTCGTCAGAATACTCTGAAGAATACACCTTGAACTTCTCGTAACCACGTGACCGCTTCGGAATGAAAAAACCCCTCTCCTGCCAAACTGGTGGTGGTCACGCGGAATTTATCTTCACTGAATATCCCATCAACCTTTCCCTTCCATCGAACATCCCCCTTCCGCCGAAAAGCCATATCGATAACTCCTTGCGAAAACAATAACGCCCTCGCTTCAACTTATCGGAGTGATTCCTTCATGTTTTCCTCAGCATTTTGTGAAAGAGCAGAACCTTTTTTGGCGCTATCGTCCCGAGAAAAAAAAATGGGGAAATTCATTCCATCCCTTTTCTCGTTTATCTTGCATTCCATAAAAGTAAAATGAGTCATTTCCACCTCCGAGTGGAATCTCTTAAAGCTTCCATTCTACTTAATGTTCTCGATAATCATGGTGCCTATTCCCGTTCCTGGATTCGGCGTTATGTCCCTCTATCCACTTTTTATTTGTTTTTGGAGCTCTTTTGTTTCCTTCCTTTTCATTTTCCTAGATCACCGAATCTTATCATTTTATTCCATTTGAATTCCGTTATTTCGATTGAGAATTGTGGTTTTATTGACGCCTCGTTGCGTTTACGTACTTACAAATCAATATAATTTTACTCCCTTTGAATCACGATAGAGTAATCAAAGACAGTGGTATTAAATTCTAACGATGCTGAATGCAGTATTTTATGGTAAGCGTTGTGATATCCAATAGACACTCTGTTAATCAGGGCTGTTATAAGAAGATAAGAGCTTCAAATAGCTAGTAGTTTAAATTAATGGTAGAGCTTCAAGTTGTAGTATGCTATTCATCCCTATTATTTTGTCTTTCGTTGTCCTAGAAAGCGATATATCTAGTTATGTAAGTAGAACAGACGTCATAAACTGGTTAAAAGATTTAATCAATATCCATAGTGATCAAAATAATTTTACGAATATACAATACCATTACGTTCGATTTACTAACGCATCGAAAGTAAACTGCTTTGCAGTAATAATCTGATTCTCAATTTTTTTCTAACTTGAACGAAAGAGTAGACCGATGCCACGTGGGAAGCTAAAAAAGAGTATCCTCTCAAGATAGGTGAACTCCAAATACCCTCACACGCTTAACTTGAGCGCGAGCCGAAAATCGGCATAGCAAACGGTTTTCGTTCCGATCAACGTATGAAAATTTTAATTCGTCAGCTCGGGTATCCAACGGAGCGAACATTAAACGGTTTATACCGGTCTCCTTCCACTCCAACGCTTTGAATTCGCCTTCATCTTCCGTCCCATAGAGTTCGATAGCACCCTTCGATGGATTAGAGAAATAAATTGTTCGTTTCCCCTCAAACTGATCCCCATCCCTGCATTCTCAACCGAAGAAGAAACACACAAACACACCCATTTTCCAAACAACGCTGTCCCTTCGATACCCTCGTATCGTTACTCATATCGCCAACGAAGCGGGGTTGCCATGCGAGCGTCGTTTGGGTGTCATGTGTCGTCGCTCTGCAGTTTACAGATATCTTCGCTCCTAAATTGGAAAACAAAGGGGTAGATTCTTACAGGTTCTGCCTTATCGAATTTTAGTTCGTTCCCTTCCTTTTATTTCCCTGCGTTAAAGTTCCTAATGAAGGTTGTAAGCCATCGATCATCGAGAATCTTTTGTGTCGATAAATTAACCAATGATTTGCCAAAAGAATTCCCATTGGTTTCCTCATATTTGTATCTATTTTAAATCATTAGCTTATAGAAGAATTCAAATGTGCTCAAGTACGTATATACGTTTGTTTTTTTCTCTCCCTTGAATGATAAGAATGGAATAGGAATGCATAAGAAAAAATGCATCGCAATCTCATGACGTATAGTGTATGAAGCATACTTCCTTTCGCAACTGTGTATTCCCACGGGCGCTATTCGCAACTGCTTGAGGGATTCATGTGTAGCAATCTAAAGAACAGAAAAAATGCGTTCCCTGTTTTCTCATCTCAAGACTAGACTAACGTTATCTTCTTACGGAGAATTTCGTATGCATGTTTCCTAGCAACGATCTTGAACTTTTAGACCTTTCTTTAGATCCAACCTCTCCGCGTTCTACACTTTACAAGTTATATGTATAAGTGATGTCAGTTATCTGTCTCTATCAAGTTACTCTTGTAATTCTATTATTGATGAATTCCATCTATTCTGAGGATATCCTAAAATGGACTCGTTCGTAAACTTTTAAGAAATAATTCTTTTCCTGTTATTTCATCAACTCCGTTTTTCGCGTAAATTTCGCCATATATTTTTTAAATATAAAGCCTTTAAATCAACTATAAAAAGTGTATCGCTAATACATTATATTTCTAACCTCATCGATTATTTAAGTAGTATTATAGTGATTAAATTCGTATAGGAGATGTGGAAAACCTGGCTTTGATTGGGGTCATCTCGATAATTTTCAGTAGGTCTCTACCTGAAATTTATGGCCTCCTTTAATACCACGCTAAATCACGTTCTTTAAGTAAATCTTCTGTGGTGATAAAATTGGTTCAACGACATGTCGCCTTTAAGCGGAATTTCAAGGTACGGTAACGAATGTGCGCCCCTATCATTAAGTACAAGATCATTAATCTATACTGGAATATTGGTAACAAACTGGCAATTAGTGCTGGCACGGAATAGTTTTATGTTTCATTGTAATTAAATATTGTTAATACAAATTGAGGATCTTATGTATTCATTATGAATACCTAACTAATGAATATCGTAATCTTATTTTGCAAAAAATGGTTCAGTTTATTTGAAGATTCTGAATATTGATTTATCCTTTCTCAGAAAATGGGTGTTTGTTGTCTAGAATGCGCTGCTATTGTTGAATAGTAATAATATTTCTATCAATGAAAGAATACGCCTCGTATCTTCTACCAATTTTAGGCTTAGATTACAACTTTACCTTCTCAGCCTCTAAAGTTCGATCTTTAATGCATTATTTTCGTTTTATCTCCTTGTATGGACCGAAATCTGAATTGACAGTTATCGCTTTTACGATCAGTATAGTATAAATAATGTTTCGTATAAACTTCGTTGACATCCTTAGTAAAGAGAATATCAGTAATTTGAATGAGCTGTTTTTGTCAAGGTAGTGTATAAATAGAAGCTAAATTCACTACTCTCTCATCTCCCTGTGTACGAATTCATCCCAATCATAGCGTATTCATCTCTGTGCCTTTTGTTCCATTCTACGTCCTCTATTTTCTATCTTTTCTCCCGTAGCTATTGACTACCTCTTTGACTCGCCTTTTTTATCTCTTCGTTTCCCCGCGATGCATCTTTTCAATGCATTCATCGGGCGCCCATGTTTCCCACACAAACTGCTATTAACGGCGTCACTCCGAAAACAAGTGGGTCGTGAATGGCAAGGAGATTGAGAGAGCAAAAAAAAGACACTGCGTTGCATAGTGACTCCATCAGTTGCCGAAGTGCAGGTGCTATCTAGATGCAGCGCTTCGGAAATGACGCCAAAGATTGCACTTGATCACTCACTATGGGTTGTCGCGATCCAGAGCTTTGACCTCGCGTTGATCGCTTTTGATAGATGTCTAAAGATAAAGCGTGTTCATTATCTCAAGGTATAATGGCGACTGATGAGAAAAAATTTTTAATTTAGGCCCTCCATTATTTGTATTTGTTTTATTACCTCT
Organism: Pantala flavescens; assembly: GCA_020796165.1. Classification (NCBI taxonomy): domain Eukaryota; kingdom Metazoa; phylum Arthropoda; class Insecta; order Odonata; family Libellulidae; genus Pantala; species Pantala flavescens. The sequence continues at coordinate 18,051,045 of CM036879.1, read as the reverse complement.
CAAAGTATACTATTAAGATTCGAAAAAGTGCTGGAAAAAGTATTATATTTCTATATTTCCAAAACAGTTATCCTAAAATTGCCTCGTTCATTGATACGCTTTTTGTTTGTGTATAACCTCTCTGTTATGTTTTCGTTTCCCTGACGATATCGATTCAATATCAGATCGGAATCCTTACGATATTGAATATGTATACAGTATGCGTGGAACAACGAGCTAACTATCTTTTTCCAAAATAATATTATTTGTAGTTAAATAGATTTTATCGGAGCATTTCAAACAAAAACCAACTAAAGTAAGGAATTGATTTATTTATCAACGGTCTTCGACTGTTAATATTGTTCTGTACATATCTTTCTTTAAGAGAGACGTGAGGCGTGTTTTTTCTCTTAGAATAGTTCGTGGGAAATCTCAAAACTCATTTTTGTTCTTTGAAATGCATGATTTTTAATTAGTGTTACTCGTTTTGTTCTATTGGTCCATGAAATATAGAGTTGATGTCAAACAAAGAATCCTTCTCTATTCCAAACGAGGAGCGTATTTTTTAATCAATACTCTCATTTTCCTTTCGTTTCGATGGAGCTACATTCATCGAATTCCTTGCTAATGTTCCGTTGTTAGTCTTTACCTTTTAATAGCTTACGCTTTCTACATCGAGCAGCGAATGTTTCGATTCAATTTCATCGATATCCATGGAGAATACCGATCCCCGAGGATATTTTCCTTTTTCGCGCTTTTATTCGTTCATTGGAATCGTCTAATTCGCCTTCGATTCGTATAAATAAGCCGAACGGAGTGCTTTTGTTTCGTATCGACCAAGAGGTGGATGTGACCTATGAGTCTCCCGCTCTTTAATTAATTCCTTTCCCGGATGAATTTGGAACACTTCCAACCCTCCCATTCGCACATTCTGAAACTAATTTAGGGAGCGGTAGCACGCGAAATCTCCGTTTAATCACGTTCTGTATCGTTCTACTGGTGGCTTATCGTATTTCAAGGAAAGGACGCAACGTTTCGGATTCTTTGTACGGAACGCTTACCTGAGAGGTTGGCATCTTTTGGTACACATTTAGAATGCTATCGGAATGTTTCTTTTTTATCTGGGAATAGGCTTCGCGATGCAAAAAAGAGACAATGGTATAAGAGAGTAAATGTTAACGATCTTGCTTATGGTGCTCTCTCTTTGATATCGATATATTTGGTGATATATAGTGAAGTAAATTTAGTAGTCATCCTCGGAAAAGGAGGGTTATTGACGAGAATTCATGTGAGGGAATCAAAGAATACATTACGCTAAATATATGTAATCTACTTCTATTTTTAGTGAAGGAAAATTTAGCTTCTATCGTATCTTTTAATTACATTTTATCAAATTTTTTCGTTCTCGAAAATCCGTCAAAATATCAGGTCAGAGTAAAAGCTACGATTATTTATTTTGTTAATATTGAAGCATCCTTGACTTTGGAATCCGAACTTTGTTTTATTATTGTTGATAAATTATTGACTGTATTTTACAAACTTACTTATTTATATGATTTAAAACTATTCTATTGCTAATGAATTTATCGTTAAATTGTTATAATTCCCTCCTAGTTGTATCTTTCGTGAATGAGGATTGAAATTCAGTTTGATCCTGAAAATCAATTCAGTTTCAGTATTTTCCCTTTCTAAGGAGTTAATCCTTAACTATAAATGTTTCCACTGAACGTAAACACGAGTGGAGATTCGATACAAAAAGACTAATTAGAGAAGTCAACAGTTGAGATAAATTCGGCCGTGTTCTCAGGGCAGTCACGCATCTGGAGTCTCGATACGGTGTGTAATAGTCTCTTCCCCTTCCCGCGAAGTGAAGGAGGAGGAAGGAAGCAGTTCCTTTAAAAGGAGGTGGATTTGAGAAGGGCCGAAAATTCGATGCCATATCGAATCTCGATTCAAAATCGATTCGAGGTACTTCTCGGAGACCATTATGCAAATGATTCGTGTAGAATTTCTACGAGATGTCCGAGAGATTTCTTCGGCTCGGATGGAATTGAATGTGATCCTGAATCAATTCACCCATAACCTTAAAGATGAGACTTTGGAAATCGCGATTTTAGGCTGACGGGGAATCGGATGAATAAGCTTACATGAATCAATACGTCTTCTCTCCCTTCTCGTTTTAAAAAGGAATCGCTATCGCGTTATTAAAATTCCAATTTAGTGGAGCAGTTATTCGGCGATAGAGATGGAACTCGTCTCTACCTAATTCCATCAAATATAATCTGTACTTCATCCTTTGCTGAGTGATTTTACATTCCTTTTATGGGGCGAAATGTATGGGATAGTTTATCTTCTAATATTATGCCGATTATTTCTTACGTTGCTTATTATTGTAGAGTATATAATAGGCGCATTATCCTTTGAGAGGTTTATATGGTTTTGAGAGGGAATGTGGAATAATTTTTACGATATAATTTCGAAAGAAATTGAGTTCGTTGATGAGGTTATGAATCAAAGCAAGTTTTTTATGCCGCAATTTTAAATGTATTTTACACAACCCCTTTTAAATAGGCCAAAAGTCTATCATTCTTCAGACATTTCTTTAATTAAGCTTCTAGAGTTTGCATGAAGATAACGATCGTATATTGATAATAAATTAAACATTATTTAATTTATTGTTCTAACTTCTTAATTACTGAGATACGTTGGTGTAATCCTATGTCCTACATAAAATAAACAAAGTAGAATGGTCTCAGTGGTGCAAAGATAAACGAAAGCACTGTAATATTATTCACGTCGCAACGCAACAATTGCAGAGTAAACACAAAGTCGTATCTCATAGTTTCACACTCCCTCGAAAAAGTCGGAATACTTCAACGTAGTAAATGTACGTACGTAAGTTTAACCGACTCTCGAATTCTTCACCGTTTTCCGTGTCGATTCCTATTTCAGTCAACCGAAGGTTTTTTTGCGAGATCTCTCCTATAAAGTTTCCTTTCATGTTCTCGTCACGAAACCGTTTTTCTTTCGGAGTCGGATATTCGCGTAGAAGAAACTCGTATAAAAGGCGTGTTTTCCAAGAGATTGCCTCCCACTAAACATTCCTCCAACGCGGATCGTTTTTAAGGAGACTCGGTTTACGGCCCGAATTCCAGCATTTACCCTAATGAGGCAACAACACGAAAACTTACAACAAGAAGACTCGTACGATGGCAATGCTACCCGCACGCCTTTTTAGTTGCTCGGTCTTCTCTCTCTCTCTGCTTCACAAAAGCCCGTGGACAATTAACGAAAGGCATCTTTCGTGCATCGACCCGCTGACTTCTTTTCCCTTTGTCTCCTACACCAATTATTCTGCGACAATCGGTTCATTTCGCAAGTAGAGATGCCGTTCTCGAGAGGTTCGCGAAAGCTTTCCTTAAAGAGAATGGGTTTATTCTGACGAAGTTCTGACAAAAGAATAAGGTTTCAGAAATGAAAGGTCTCTCATCATTGTGTGCATTGTATGATTCCCTTTTCTCGGAGCGGCTCGAATTTCTTCATTTTTTTTAAAACAGCTGTTTTCCTCATTATTTTTGGATGACTCAAATGGGACGCGTTTAATTTTGACTGGAGATGATTTTTTCAAAATACGGTGTTTTTCTTGGGTTTTTTTTCTTTGGATTGTGTAAAGGTAAATGTCTCAGATGTAGTAAAAATGTGAGCGAATTGACTGTTGTATATGTTACAGAAATGAGACGAAATTTATATCTGAAATCTTACCAAAAGACGTAATAGTTTTTTTTTGTTTCAATATTCCTTTTCGTTTTTAAAAGCAGGCTTCTTCAAAGAGAGAATAGTCTCAAGTTTCTCTGTTTAACTTTGATATTATTTGTTATTTACTTTATTTTCGCTTCTTTAAGGATGTTAATACTGATAATAATATTGACGTCAATGATAAAACCCTCAGTTTTGTTTTTAAACAGAATTGAATGAGCTAGGAATGAAGGAACCTATTTTCACTCTTTCTTTTATTTTCGGTGTATATAATTCCTTCTTAGTAGTTTCTGTAACAGACAAGAAAAGTGCTTCCAGCAAAACTTTCTTTAGCAAAAACAAGGCTTTAAACAAGAATTTAAAGACTTCGTGAATCGTATGAAAAAGGTTTAACATTCATCCTGTTTACTTGACCTGATTCAACGGGTTTACGGTAGTTTAATGTATTTATTTGTATGTATTAGAACTCTTTCTGTCTCCGGAGTTTAGTCGGGGTATTTACTTGGAAAAATGCAGCTCCTAACGTACCAATAAATCTATTTTATTGTTGCAATATCCGTTGGTTACGGCTGAATTAGATCGAGGAAATGTGCAATCTCTTCATGCAATGCTAATACCTTCTGTAGCAGTATCAATCCCATTCGCTGTATTATTCTGTGTCTGTTTAAATTCATAGTCTATTGAAATGAATCTTAAAGCGAGACGTACGATTTTTTTCTTAGATTTATAAACTGACTTAGCCGTACCTCGTATTTTGAACTACTGGCTAGAAGGTTTTCAAGTATCAACAAGTGAGTCATATCTTTCAAGGCTCAGCGCTCAAGAAGGATAATCTTGACTGCTGAGTCATATTAAAGCTGAAGTAAATATACAATTGCTACAACAGTACATTAAATATTCCGGGTATATACATTGATAATTATTTTTAAAATATAAAATATAATCGAAACATCAAGGAAATTTTAACGCAGTATTTTAGAATAGGAGGAATGCCAACCTCGATTAAGTGATATAGCAAAACTGAATTTAAGGATTTAATCTCGAATGCATTCACATGCACACTTCATGCTATTTGACATATTGGAAAGGATTCCACCCTTGAGAGAATTATAACTTTACGAATTTATTTATTTCACATCATCCATGCAAAGGAATATTGAATTAATAATTATTGTTAAGAAATGATTAATTAGAGTCTATAATCAGTTCTTAGGCTCTATTGCGTTTATAAGATGAGAAAGTTATTTGAAATTATTCTTAGTCTGTTGAAACTAACGACTTTTCCACTAAATTTTATCGCAAATGGAAGTTTTTCGAGACTCGCATCTCAAGTCTATTAACTGCGCGATAGGAAGGAAAATAATCAATCTTGAAAGACAAAGTAACGTTCATTGGATTGAAAAAAGGTAGATATAGATTGCAGTTAACGACACCAAAGTATCCTAGTTTAACGAAATCGTAGTCGTACGAGTAAACATTTCAATCTGTCACAGCCGTTGGCCTAGTACTAAAACGCATTTAAACTCTGTACTGGTACCTGCTGTTCTTAGTAATATTTTTTATTCCTTTAAAAGGAGATGAATTGCCTTCGTTCCTTTCGTATTCATTACCAAGTTTATCCTTTTGGGCAATGACACCATTGTCCTACTCCGGAAGGAATGCACGAACCTTTGGTCAAGAAAATTTTCGGGATTCCTGGAAAAGCCCCGTTTAAGCCTACAACATCTCAATATCCATTCAAGAGGAAAGAAATCCTCGAAGATTCTGTTGTACGTTTTTAAGTTGCTTTCGAAATATCGTCTGTATAATTCCCCACCCCTATGCAGAATCAATCCCTCGCCCTCTTAATCTGGTACACCCTTCGCGACTTACGCAGCGATCCAAAATCATCTCGAAAGCAACAGCGTAGGTGGAATCCTCTTAAGCCATCGTAAATCGCATCTCTGTTTTTCTCGGCGAAAGGGAAAGAGGGCACAGGATGCTTCTATCTCGTTTCCTTTCGCACTCCCACTCTTTCCCCAAGAAACCGATTCGAGCTTCCAGAGTTAGACTTTTGACCTTTCGATTCAATCTCAACCCTTTTTTTGAACCGTCTGCTGTTTCCGTCCGTTGCATCGTAAACGGGTCAACGGCGTCGAGTGGGGATAGCTTCCGAGGTGATGCATTCTGGTCTTCTTTCAAAGAGGAAACTCCCTCGTTGGGTTTGTATTCCGTCTTCCGTTCTCGTTAGCGAAAAATTATCGCTTTCGATCTATTCTCTCGTGAGAATAGATGCACAGTAGTGAATAGAATTTACTCGACTTCAATTTATTCCACCGAGTTGGATGCAAAATGGATGATTTTAAATGCGTAATTTACGGTTGACTGAGTTTTAGTTCGGTGCACATTTATCCATCTGTGTAGAGAACTTTGTTAATTGGAGAAGAAATTTTACGCTCTAGTTGTTTCTTAGATTATTTATTGGTGCATTAATATAGTCAATCTTAATTGAGATGCTTTGATGTATCTTTTGATTTGATTCGACACATTTAGAGCTTTTTACGAAATATAAGGTAAACAGGAGTGGATACGTATATATATCATTTTGATCTTTTGTATCTATTCGTCTCGAATTTAGGGAATTGTCCCTTCAAATGCTTAATCATTTTAACTTAATTATTTTTCAATTATCTTATAATACCTTTCTCTATTCTCCCTTTAATCGTGCTATTTCAGTTCCCGCCTTTTCTCCTTAATTACTTATTCAAGTTTTCAATTTATGATCACGATAACATAAGTGCAAATAAGTCTTTCTTTACCGAGATCATTTCTCAAGTCTTTCCTGTAGTTCCTTTAAAACTTACTTATGCAGCTTCTTCTACTATTAGAAGTTACTATCTTAAAGTTGATATTCTTGTTTTCCGACCCCTATTTTATTACATTTTCTAGTCAACTCTAGTCTCTCTTTGTGCGGAATTGCTGTGATGATTCATAAGAAACTTTCGAAATCAGGGATAACTTTCTTACGGCCTCTAAGAAAGCCTACAGTTTCGAAGATTAGCTCTTAAAAAAGCTCGCATTTTATGTTTGAAAAGAATCATCGAACAATTCGCAATTTACGCCTTAATCCATCGAAGCGAGAAATTTTTATACATCGTAAATTCTTTAGGATCAGTAAAATATGGAGTTGATGCCCTTTTCAATAGCCTAAGCGAGGCTTTAGTATCGATGAAATGGGAAGTAAAGGAATAAGATGGAACTTAATATCTTTTGTAGATAGATTGTTTCTTATATCTTGGAGATTTTAATGCAGTATTTAGGGCAGTCTATTTTTTAATTCGAACTTCTTCTGATATTGTTGTATTTTTGGTCGATATTTCGTCACTCACTATTCACTTTACTTTTTACATCAAAATATATAAATTTCATATATTTTTTACCTTTTAATTTATTCTTTATCTCTATACGGCTTATACGCAGCAAAAATCAAATCTGTTAATACGAATGAATAAATATTTATGCCAATAAACACTTACTTTAATTGAAATAACATTTGAAGTGTTTCGATCGAAGACAAGGAAATTTTATATTATTTATTGTAAGCTCTATGAATTAAAGTTTTAGAGTCTTTAGCCTTTGTTTTAATGTTTTCAAATCATTTAAAATTTCGTATTCATTAAAATATGCCTTTGCCATCGAATTATTTTTTATATCATATAAACAAACTTTGATAAAATATCTCTTCAATTAGTCCTCAACTCCAGTTCTGCAAGTTTCATGAAGATAGGTCCATCATAATGCCAAGGAAAGGAAAGTCATCCAAAACTGCTGAACTGAATAGCAGTATCACCTAGATAAAACGAAGTACCCTCAAGAAAAAAAAAACATCCGCGATAAAATTTCTTCCTCTTAAGCAAGCAAAGAAGCCGATTTCCTTTGAATTTTTTTTAAGACAGATGTTCCGCGCAGCAGAAATAGTAACTGCCACGAGGGAGCGAAGTTATCCTCTTTATGGCCTCTTAAAAAATGCTAAAATGATCCAAGACATCCGCAAAAAGCGATAAAAAGCATTCGCATCCCGAACTTATTTCGTAACTTTCGGAAGGCATTAGCCAAGCCGTTAAACACCAGTGATTTTTGAGTCACGTACACGGAATAAAAAAAATCCATCCGATCCATCTCTCAGTTGATTATTTTGAAGCGTAATTCATACGGTGTAATTTATCGTATCATTTAAGGAACTCAAGCCCATCTTTAGGTGCTATTCATAAAACACCCTTTGCTTAAGCCAAACTGCCCAGAAATATGGATTCTCGGAGGTTCATTGGCCGTCATCGTGAGTATTTCGTGGGCGTCTTAGGCTTTTAAAAATGGTTGTTTCGTATTGGGAAAGGATGGTCTATCTCCCCCGTTCTCGTTATTGCTGTCTGAATGTAATTTACTTTCCCTACTTTCTCGTTATTGCAGGTTTTCACTCTCGCCAGGAAATTTTTCTTATTGGAAGCTGATTCGGTTGACGTTTTTATGGTCTTCCCCCGCACACATTAGGCCTTCCGCAGAATGAATTGTGGCCAAATTTATGGTGGTAATTAGGTTCGATGCCATAGCTATGTCCTATAGTCTGATCTTTGTTCCGTTTACAACGGGGTCTCTACCCTTCAGATGTCTTATTGTTATATCGGTTATATCATTAACTCTTTATTTGAGTTTTATCAAAGCCTCTCAAACAAGGATGACGTACCTTCTTTCGCATATAGATAATATAGAATTGATGTTTCAAGGCTATACTTACAGATCTAGTTTTAATTAAATGATTTTATTGTATTTTTTTAGTACTACAGGTCGTTTAATAGATGGGCTACTTGGTTTCGAATCCCACTCACTTTGATAATTTTTAACCTATGACTATTTAACTTATTATTTTCATTGAGTTTCATACTAATATATTATTAGTATTAGCTAAAGTTATCTATATCTCTTTTATATTCTGGTTATTTAGCTTTTAATACATAAATTAATGTTCATCTCTTTAGAATGTAAATTGAGAATAACAAGACGAAATATACTTATCGCATTGCTAGTGAATCGTTGATGGGCAAGTCGTTTTCAAATTTTGAGCGTAGATTAGATTTGTAAATCGTTCTTTAATAGGAATTGATGAACTTTAAGTAAAGCAAGACGGAGAACTTAAGTCACTCCATCTAAAAAACTACGTATCATTTGTTTTATCCAACTTCATAAGTCATTCCTTCCAATCTGTGAGAGCTTTACATTATGTTTTGAAGCGATCGTAAGTAGAAAAATTATCAAAAGCGTATACTGTCAGCTTATCACAACAACTCAAAATGCTTCGCTCATTAAGTTATGTTGAGAATCTCTTCCTGGTTGAAAAATACGACATGATACAGTTCTTTTTAGGTTGCTCCATTATGCGTCGTACAATTCCGATTATATACTTGTAGAACTCGGTATTAACATGTTCATCCCTCTTGGCACTTTGAAAAACCATCACTTTTATAGGTGTTATCTTTCTTTTCGTTTATTTTCTGACAGCGGTAGCTTTAGTTGTAACGATACACACAATCACTCTCCCTTCTACATTGTTAGAGTTCTCAGTGTCATGTTTGGGTCATCAATCACTCGGAATTCTGAATCAATATCGAAAATATGCATTTTATATTTTTTCTTTCGCGTACTCTCTTCTCTTTTCTCCGTGGTCAGTGAGGTCGAAACATGTGCCCGGTCTCTCATTAAGAGAGGGGAGAAATATTGTATGGGTTGTGCCGGCCTCGCTGGCGGAGTTGTTAGCATGCTAATATTCTAACGATGAGGTCCAATTCCAATTCAAACGGGTTCAGATCCTTAGCCGAGTAGGAAGTTTTCCTCGCAAGGTGTGGATGTTGTGAGCCTCCTTTGTTATATACTCACACTCACACACACTGTAATTGTCCAATAATTAAATGTTTTTGTGGTCTTTAATAAATAGATAAACTCTGTTTGTTACTTGAGGGACGTAATTGGTTTACAGTGTGTTTGTTTATGTTCAAAGTTGCTTGGAGACTAGAATATGGTTCTTCCTTTGTTATATTTTTAATGTACTAATGATAAAAATCTAATGTACTAGATACGTTCAATAAGTGTTTTAAATCCTCAAATATAAAATTCTGTGCAAATTAATTTGTTTTTTCTATAACTAACTGAATAGTCTTCTAACTTTTATTATTCTTGGTAAGAAGAATACATTCGATATTATCCTGGAGATATTCAACGTATCGTTTAACTCGTAATATATTTTTGTGATCTCTAGTATTCGATTAATTTAATTCATCCCGAAGAACAAGAGTCGAATGGTGTAATTTCATAGACAAGGTCATAGCAAATGAATGACGTTAGCGTTTAATAATCTAATTTTTCCGCTATAGTATTTCTGGCTTAATGATTTTATGTCGTACCTCTCTTTCCCAAAAAATTCAAGAATGGAATTATTTTGGTAGCGTGGCAATGAGGATGCAAATTTGGGATGGGACATGGGAACGGTGGAGGAATTTCTGTTGGAAGAGGATCCGTTCCCTTGCGGGTACTTTGTTAGGGAAAATAATTTCGTTTATTTTTCATGCTCCTTAGTATTCTGAAGGAGAAAAGAGAGTGCTCGGGCGCATCCACTCAGTCGAAAGGAATTCGTATTTTCGAATACTTTAATGGGAAATCTTTACCAACATTTTTTTGCCTCCACTGATTCTTCCAGCATGGTTGAAAGGATACGTTCTCCCATTAGTCTAGAATATCAAGAGAGGTATTCTCGTTTTTTTTTATTTTATCCTTCAATTGAGGGGAAGGGCTTTTGGTAATTCTTACAAGAAATTTTGTGGAAAATTTTCAATTCACCGATACCAGTACGAATAAAATGGAAATTCTTTTTTCATTTTTCTTTCTTTTAATTGCGGTAAATGAAAATTTACTTAATGTTGTCATTACACAACAATGGTTGCTAAGATGGCGATATAACTTTCGAGAAGGTTATTTTGCCAAAATAGTAGCTTCGAATTGTGAAATAAACACTGCAATACTTCATTTCACGATTACTAAGATATTGACTCATGATTTAGTTTTGGTATAACTATCTAAATTCGCGTTAAATAATTTCCCGCTCATTATTTTCGATTTAATAACTAACTATTTAACAGTTTCTTGGAAAAATAAAGCAACCTATAAAAGACAGCTTCAATGAAACGTTCATGTCTCACCATAAACTACATTTGGAACATTAAAAGAACCGATTTCTGCTCGTGAATTGTATGAACACGAATGCTTTTTCTTCTTTGATAGATTAAACGCTCTGCCACTACTCGTAGTTAACAGTTGTTCTTTCACTGATTGAACAGATGTAGGTGTCTTCAGCTTAATTGCAAATGCTTTCAGTTCATCAACGGAGCAGCTGTTTTGTTCGGATGTGATTGCTAACGACTCTTCGTTGCTTCTGTCATTGTGTTTTAACTTCAATGGTTGTGAAACAAATTATTCCTTTCTATCATCCACTCCTTGTTAACTATATTTCATCTATGATAAAGTGTGATATCAGAGCCTCATTGATTAAAATCCATATATTTGAGCTTAACAATGTAAAAAAACTATATAGCATGAAGGAAGAGTTTTCGCTAAACTCGTAGAAATAATTAAGCTAAATCCTCTGTTCCTCCAATATTATTTTTCGTTTATTGATCTTGTAATCAGGTGTGATTTTGGCTACTTTTGTTATCTATATATTTTTCTGGTATAATTCTTGCGTACTCATCGCTCATAACTTTCAGTTCTCTAAGTAACCTTTTCATCAAGCCTAATCTCTCTAGTAATACAATAACAGAATATATTATTATAAACTATTATTGAATGTAATATAAATAGTATAAAAAAATTGAAATGATACTGTTCGATTACTTCATATAAAGTTTCAAAAACTAGGGCTAAATATTCATTATTTCTCTTCAAATGCTGGAGTAAATCTCCCGCATTGAGTTACTTCTGTGCTGATAGCAGTTACTTCGCAAAAATTAGCTCAACGCCGTGAAAATAAACAAGCACTTTTTCAGACTATTACTCCATCGTGAAAATATTTCCGTGCGGATTTTTTTGAATCACTCAAAAATCTGCGCCCAAACAAATCCCTTTCCTCCCGAACGATTGTCTACCGAAATTTGCACGTGCAATTTCCATCAGCCGTATCCTTTCTCCAAAATCCTTCTCCACTCGATCCTTCTCGGATTCGTTTGCAAAACGATCCCTCTGATAAGCCCCACAGTATAACATGATTTATTCAACTCTGGGGAAAGAGCTCTCTTTTCGCAGGTGTGGAAGCGATGAAAAAAAAGGGACGACCTTCAATCGAAACGGAGTGCGTATTTGAAGAGATGCGAAAATTGAGCTCCCCAAAGAGAGAGAGTCCTGTGGACCTCTTTAATAGCTCCTCAGGGAAAAAGTCCTCTCCGCAGAAATATCCGTTCCCCCATCTGGGGGCGCTAATGGGAAAGGACAATCTTCGGAGGGAAGGAAAAGAAAGAGAGAACTTTCACAGAAGTAAAAGAGAGAACGTTTCGTGGTGAGAAAACAATGGGACGGTATGGCAACTGGTGGAAGGAGGCGATTGGGTGAAGAGTACGCGTCGCTACGGAGACGTGGGTGACGATGGAAACGAAAGAGTAAAAGTGACAATGAGATAAAAGGAATGGAATATTAGAGTATGGAATTGGGAGGGAAAAGGTTCAAGAGTGAATTTTGCGATAGAAAAGAGAAGAGAGGAGAAGAGAAACGGGTCCAGAGAAAGAGATGAAGAAAAGGGAAGACCAAATGAGCGACTTGACCCAAAGCAAAGTTGAAAGAAACCCTTAAAAGAAATAAGAGATTCGTTGCTGGGTTATTGGAGTTCAAAACCGCAAGTTGTGATTGCTCAAATCAAAAGAGTAATTAACAGTTGATCTCAAAGAGTATTGTTCGTACTCCTTTTATGAAAATTAGTCGTAATGAATGTCGAAGCGAGTTGATTGCGTAACGGGAAATTCTTGTTAATTTATCAACAAGAATCTTGTTAAATTAATTGAAGGTAGAGAAGTAAATCGATCTGATATTTTTGGTTTCCAGATCTATAGCTGTTTGAATTTTGTGGCCACCATCTTCTATTACTTACGTGTCACTCGAAATGTTAAGCATAAAATAATTATTCATTATAAATATAAATATTTATTAAAGTTTAATTATTTATTATATATTTTAACTATCATTAAATTTTATAGAATATTGAAATTTAGTGTTGATTATAATCGCGAAATGTATGAAATGTAAACTATATTAAAATTTGATGTAATCTTTATTTCAATTCAAGTGAGCTTAGAAGTATTTGCATATCATTTCATTCGCGAATACTTAATTGAAATTATTATTGACATTGTATTATGATAAATTTGTCAAATATCATAAGTTTCACTGCATAATTATGTTTAAGTTTAACATACTTCCCCACAATTAAGTTCACAACTTATCACTATCCACCAAAGTAACCATTTTAACCCTCCAGTTCGTAATAATACTGTTTGTACGATTGTCCTTGGATATAGGTTAAGCCGTGACTATAGTACAGTCCAGCGCGTTCGAGTTCTATCAAGCATTATGAGATTTCGCACTTTCAGGGAAGAGAAAGGTGAAAACGCGTGGAAATGGATCGTAATAAGAGAACTGGAACATAAGACGTCGAGTGAAAGAGGAGAAGAGAATGTGAGAGAGACACAGCGAAGTGAAAAAGAAAGCTGTGAAAGAGGTGATAAAAGTGTGAGGCATATCTTTGTGGAAGAAAAGAAAAACGTGTTGAGAAAGGAAAGCGGGAACAGAGAAACGAAGGTGAGACTGCTTCTGAAGATAAGGAAGAAAATTGCAGGACGGAATAATGAGAATGAAGGCTAACAGATTTGCGAGACTTTAATGATACTTTAGTATCTCTTGGAAAGAGGTTCTTTCGAGCACTTCTCTTCGAAGATCCTCATATTGCTAACTCACCGCCACTGAATTCTATTTGGGATTTAAGAATTTGCAGATGGAAAGAGGAGAAATGCCTCCATTGGCTCGAAAGAGAAGAAAACGCGTCTGATGATGTTTCTCGCGTCTTTTGTTCCTTTTGGGAGCGAACTGAAAACAAAGAAACGTTCCCTTTCCGTAGACATACCCTTGGGATCATATTTACCTATTACTCGCTGATGTTTTTCTCTTTCTTCTTTCATTGTTTCAGCAGTGAATCCCCCAGTACTTGCGTAGCTTAGGGTAATGTAAACAGAGCGTCATAAACTCTCGTTACTAGGATACGTAATTCACGCAGACGTGAGGTAAAACTTACGATTTTTCACAACTATAATACTATCGATTATTGTATTAATATTTTATGAGTTCCAAGTTTTAAGTTATTTGTTTAATGCTAAAGTTATAAAGTTTAATGCTTTAAATAAAAGCGTTTCTTAGGTTATAATTCCTTCTTTATATTATTTTTGTTTCGCTCAATCGAACTCCATAATTTCCATCAATCTTATCTCTGATCCTAAGCTTTGAAGATATAATCGGAATTAAGACGCCCTATTCATTTCGTCGAATTCCTTCCATAGATGTTTCCTGGAATTGGTTTCCATGGAATTCTTCATCGCGCTGCCTTTATCTTTCTCGTCTTATAAATTGATCTATATGGAATATTCCGAGGAATTTATAAACGCGAATCATTTGATTCTAATTAATGAAAGATTGCGTAATTTAAAACCCTTTTCTTCATTTGATGCTTCAGCCCTTAATTCGCTGATTTTCTTTTATCGAAAGAAGCTGTTCTTTATTTATAATTAATTTATGCTTTCTTCAGCAATATTGCTGCCTTCATTTAAGTCGATCAGCGTTCGTTTTCGGAAAGGAATGTTATTAAAATCCGAGTTGATTTACATTTTTAAAAATTTATTAAAAGGATTAATGAAAGATGAATCTTATTACAATTTCTCTCTCGATTTATCTTCAATTTTCTGCTATCATTATTATTTTCTTTCGTAAATGTAATCCGAGAACGTAAACGTTTAATCTAATTTTGCTAGTTATGAAAACAAACTAATGAAAGAACTTGAGATATATTTTCAATTCCAGAACGGTGATTCCCTGAAATTGTTAATCAATTAACTACTGGAATATGACTCAATCTTAATGAATAAATGCGAAATACCTTGAAAGGTATTTGTTTATATTGGGATCTTTTATTACGTCTTCCCAGAATTCCCTTCTAAGATGTTTATCGAATTATTATTTTTTTTAAATAATAGACTTCTTGCACGGAACTAGTGTATAACAGTAATAGAGCAAGTTGTAATTATCGTCGTGATTTATGGGAATGTTACAATCTCCTGGGAAACGGAGTAGAATATAAAGATTTTTCGGCCCGAGTTCTCACACGAAATAAGAAAAGATTTCTAAGGTTGGTGGAAAATTCATACCGCTAATTAATGAAGATAGAAGTCTTTTTCCTCGCTTCTTTCCTTATTCATTCGCCTCCTGTTTGGCCATTTTGCCAAATCAAGATCAGGTTCTCCTCTTCGTCTCTTTTTACGTTGTTTGTGGTCGTAACGAAGTATTTATCAGGGGTTACTCAAGCGTCCTTCGGGTAGAGCACGGACTAAAGCAACTTCCATTAATCTCCGCTCAAATGGACGTTCAACTCACCTGAAAAGAGAGATAAAAAAGAGAGTATGTTTAAAAATGCAGTGCGCTCTAGGTTACACAAGGTGAAAAGCATTAACGCTACGTGTTTAGTATGGGATAAGAGGACGGATTTCATAGGGCTATTTCATGCTCGTTAGAGATAATGCTATCAAACAGTTCTATGATGGAAGTTTAAAAATGTAAGCATAGGTTCGCTAATTGTTTATCTCAAGTTTATGTGCGACAATTTATGTACTTGACTATTTCTTAATTAATACGAATTATGTAATTGTAGATGATTACAATCATTTTATTATTTTAAAATAGTCCAAATTCTTAAAGTATTTTCTTTTTAAAGTTTAAAGTGGTAAAATACATGTGATTTTAATTTCCCTCAATTGGAATATTGCTACATCGTATAAAATACTTTACTTCTTATTGAATTTTAACTATCCTTTTAAGTTATTACAGTCTGTCTTGATATTTTCATTAAAATTTGAATTAGCTTTGTAAATTAATGATATGAAAATGAAATAGGTGAAATCAATAATTTAGTAGACACAAATTTAATAGCATAATGCTCTAACACATTTCAGTTTTATTGCTTTAAAGGAAAGAAGACACTCTGAAAAGGAATTTCTGTGATATTATTCCTTTGTACATTATAACGATTCGTTTAAATTCACGCATACGCCTTCGTATAAAATTATTTAAATTTATAAATGATTGGAGGAATTGAAAAAATAGAGTAATGGAGAAATACTTAAGCTCTAGAAAGAGGAAATTTTGAACAATTTCCTTGTTTTCATATTCTCGACGACGATGCACAGTTTATCCATCTTCAGGCGTCGGATAGCAGTTCTTCTCCATAGTACAGTGGTGCATAGAAAAGATACTTTCACGTGTGTAAAGCATGAGAATGCATTCTTATCTATGGGAAGCGTCAATGCATGTATATGCCCTACAAAATAATTCCTTCTCAGCAGGATTTTCCGATTTTATCCCGAAGAGTCGTAAACCGTGAACGTTTCTCGTCAAATGGAATGGAAGGCGGATCTTAGCTGTTGACTTATCCTTCTTGCAGGAAGTCGAAACTACTAACTTTTCACTGCTTCCGGTCTGTATTTCTCCAATCCCATATTTCACTAAATGTTTCTCTCTGTTTTAATACCGCATTTTCTAAAGAATTGACCGGAAAATTATAATATGACAGGGCAAAGTAGTAGTATTTGAGTAGCTAAGTATAGACTTTTTGTTGTTCATATTGAAAACGTTTTACTTAGACATTAACGAGGCTGTTTTGATATTAAAACCATTGCTCGTAATCTATTAAAACAATCATTTATCATCACAAAGCATAATATCATTTCTTTCAGTTGTTTTTTATAATGTGCCAAATCATAGATTGAATTTTAAAATTTATATTTAATCATATGTATGTACTATTATGCGTAGGCTTCAATGTTAGGTAAACTTAAATCGTACTTATAAAGTGCCTATTTTTCTGAATAGAATAAAAAATGGATAATTCATCTTTCGCCTAGTTGTACCTCCTACGAATAGCCGTGTTCGTAGCTATGGTAACTAAACTGCTAATTACGGAAAATATATGGTATTTTTGAATATAAAATTTTCAAATATACAAAGCTGTTTTTTTCCCTCACTCTGCACATAATTAACAGCTATTTTTAAACAACATTATCCAGGAAGAATCTATTCGTGTTAAATATTATGATAAATAACTGCACGCTTTTTTTGACTTATATGAATGTATCGTTGGAGGAACTGTATGTTTTCCATCCTTCAATGAAAAGCTTTATTATACTTATAATAGTAATTATTAATAATCATTTTATACATATATATAAAAACATAGTAAAGGTAAATGTTTTATCTTCTACGTGAATCTACTGTAAAAGGCTTTTCCTATAGAGTTCCTACAGATCAGTTGAGTGATATTTGAATGGAGTGTAATCGGATAAATACGTCGTACAGATCCGCAGAAACGTATTTCCATCCAAACCGCGAATCACCCTCTTCCTTCCCCTTCATTTTGCAATTACAATCCCTCACCACGCTTGACCCGCCACCCTTTTTCTCTTCCTCTATTTATCTTCGTTTTCGTGTACCTGTGGGATGTTTGCTGCTCTCCTCATCAGTGATATTTAAACACCCTTTCCTCATTGGCTATCCCTCGTCCGCTCTCACTTTGTTTCTCTCCGCTCTCCTTTATTGGCATTCAAAACTTATATTCTCGTTAATTTAAATTCAGAGAACGTTACGAATGATAAATGTTTTTGAAGATAAATATTGTTGTTGTTTTTGTTAACACCTCACGGATAAAGATGACATTTTAGCGGGAAGGTTATTATGTATATCGTTAAAGGTTAAATCACATTCTTATGGTGTATGATGTTCCATTATTAGAGGTTAAATATACATCGGAAATAAATGTTTGTTTTAATTCGCCTCTAGTATTATTTTCTTTTCCTTTATATTTGTCCTGTCCTGCCTCTTTATATTTAGGTCTGTTCTACTTTAGAGAAGAGAAAGGAATATTTTCCTAGTTTTTGTCATTACGTAAATTTTTAAAGCATAGGTTTTCAGTAAAGTCGTCAAATTAATTTTATGAGAATGTAATTTTAAACTTTGATTTTTCCAGATTAGCACTCGCAACTCTGTTAGTGGTCATCTGTAGAATAAATATGTAAAAAAAATAGTGTTGTGCTGATGAATTAAGTACAAATTTTACGACCTCAAACTATCGTATTTGTAAGGGAACGTTATTACGAGTATACATGTATTTAAGAATTAGATCGTGAGATATTTATAAAGTAGCCTTATTTACTTACGAATCAAAATCTTTATTTATTATGGGTGAGAAAATTATACTACGAGAAAGGTCATATTGATGTTATGTTGATGTTGAGGTATCCGTGAATATATCTTTCGAAATTTGTTGTAGTTGTACTGGTAATACTTCCTCCGGTAAATTTCTTTCGAAGTGTATCACGGAGCACCCATTTGTCATGTGTTGCATATCACGACAGGCGGTGTGAATGATCACGCTATAAATGATGCATGAAAGATAACGATGCTAAAGAGTATCTCAATGGAATATTTACGACACGCTAGGGATGTAGTTTATGCAACAGTTTGATCGATGAGCTTTAACATTTCTGTAGTGCGGTGCACCGTATATTGATTTTATTTCTCTATATTTAGCTATCTTTATTTTGAGGGAGACCTAAAATATTTAAAAAATTACAGCTATGAAATTATTTACGTAATTAATTATTTTACGTAAAATAATTTTCGTATCAATTACATAGTAATTTTAATGCCAACGTTGATTTCTGTAATAGAAGTTTACGTCATTTTATATACGTATATGAATAGCAGGATTTGAATCTCTATTGAATTTGTCTTATCGAATATATAAAATTGGACGGGAACAGTCAAATTTTCCGATTCCGCGGAAGTTCAAGAACGCATGAGTGAACGGATTATATCTAATCCTCTTATGAGATAACTCGATATTTCCGGGAATTTTTCTGGGAAGGATTTTGTTTAGTATGCATTATCTCTGATTTGGAACAAAGCTTCGATCGAACTGGTCCCAAAAACTGGATTAGGAAAATTTCCAAATTTACGTATAATATTTTGCATTTCGTAAATCGTAAAATAGTCAAAGTATTCTTCTTTTATTTTTTTATTTACGGTCTTGATTTGTTTCGTTACATTCGTATTAGATGAATAGATTTGGGTCAATTCTATTCACCGAAAGAAGGATCATTGATAATCTTCATTGCGTTCTAAGATGCTGATTCGAATCGTGAGTTGCCATGGTTATAAATAGGTTCGGATAGTTGGATGTATCTATTGTGTTGAAGGGTATCGGAGGGGGAATTAAGTCCGGTGGCGCCTCTTGGTGCTCTTAAGCCCTTTGTAAGGGTTCTGAAAGGCACTCATTCATAGATGAGCACTAAACCTTGAGAGGCGTACATCGGGAATAGAAATTTCTTGAGAGGTCTGAAATCTCTTATGCAAGACATTCATTCGTGGATTAAAAACGTAGTTGGGACTCATGAATTCGATCTCTCTTATGAAAGTCGCATTGGCTCCTTACCGCCATGTGTTACTAAAGAGGGTTTTATTTTTTTTTACTTTAAATCGTGAGACTTTAATCTTTGGTGGGTCGATAAGTATTTCTATTTATGTGAGTGTAAATTGCTGTAATTTGTTCTCGCTAAGCCTTTCTTATGCCTTATTATATTATGAAGGAAAATGTTCACGAGTGTTATTTAACGTTGAGAGTAAATTCAAATCATTTTATTCATTCAAACTATGACGTATATCACTATAAAGTACTAACTATAATGAATTCAAAGAATATTTATTAATATTTTTTCTTTTCGTATGTGTTCATTAATTACTATGGTTTTAATTTCAACGGAAAAGATATGATATTTTAATTTTCCAGTAGCTGTAAATTTATTTTTTGTTACAAATTACGTGTCACATTTTTGTTTGACTTTTTTTCATTAATAATTTTTAACAATAATGATATTCAATAAGTATATTATCCTTATTTTTTGGATCATTTGAGCAACAACTTTTGAAATTTTTATAGTATTATTTTGTATATAATTTTCGCGAACCAAAGTGTTTTCATTCGATGAAAATACGTAAACATAAATTCAAGAATGTGTTTCTTTTATTTATTATCATATAAAGGTCAGCTTTGAACTAATATTTTTTGAATTTTATACCTTCCCTGTGTAAATAACGGATGATGAAGTTTATAACTATAAGCTCTAAAAGTGCTCCCATTAAAGTGCATTTTCCTACCATTACTTGATTGTAACACGGATGGTTAATTTATTGCCGTTGAGATCAAAATTGTAGTGAAGGCTTAGTAGTCCATTAAGCTATCAGACTACATCTAGCCCCCTTTTGTTACACCATCGAATTTAATGTTTTCCCGAAACGATGAACGTGTGACGTTAATAAATAACCTCGTTACGAAATTCCATGATCTCCATGGCAACCTTCTAATATTCATCCGTGGAAGTTGACAGTCTACAGGGTCCCTCTCTCCCGACCTACATTTCCTCTCTTCCCTTTCAAAGTAAACCGGACTAATTATAATTGCAAACCTCTCGGGATGCCTGTTCTCCTTTCCACTTTTAAATAAATCGAGTTTGATATCCCTCTTTCGGAGTAGGAAATAAAAGAGACGTAACTCAATTTCGAGGTCTTTTTAGAGACTAGGGTTTTTTTTCATTTCTCCATAATTCTCATACGCCCTTTTTTTCCTAAGTTTTTCCTCCATTCCTTAAAATCGCGCCTCTTGCCATTTCATTTCGTTCGTAACGTATCAAATCTTTTTCGCTGATTTTTTTTTCCTTTTTGAAATTCACCCCTCGGTCCGTTTACTCATGAGGGATTTATTTTTTCTCTTCCATTCACGTCTCTCGGCGAACGGTTCCCTTTCAAGCGATGGAATCAATAGCGCCTATTAAATCTGAAAATAATAACTCCGCAAAGTATATTTTTATCAGGCTTCTTCTTCCTCTTCCGTTTTATTTACATATCTCCCGCGTTTTGAAATGCAGGAGGAGAAAGGGGCCCTCGTCGTATCCTATTTTCCCAAACTTTTGGCCAAATCCTGCTTTTGTGTTTTGTCGTTTGTTCCGTTCTTTCTTTTTTATTGCTACAGTTTGTTTCCTATAAAAGTTTTTTCTATTTTTTCTATACATGTTCTTTTCTTCGCTTTCTTTTAGGGATTTCTTAAATATTCGAAACTGTTCCTATATTCTGTCTTGCTCTAATTTTGCTTTAATTTACATTATCCCGTACTTCTTTTCCGATAAATATTTTCAGTGATCTTTAATCTATTATCGTATTTTATATTACCATTTCCTTTTGAATCTTTTTGATTTATTCACGTTAACGACAATTTTTTACCACTTATTTGTATTAAAGTCGTTCTTTTTCGGCCAAATATTATGTCGAGACTGTCCGTTTCAAAAATTATTTCTTTCCGAGAATAATAAGCGAATGTAAAATTAAAAAGACGTACTTAGATTTCTGTTGTTAACATTTCATTCCATACGTCAATAGGTGGCTTCAAAATGTATTGTTTTAGGCGTTTTTAATGTACGTTACGCATATTTCTATGATGAACAAATATATGTGATATAGATAGATTGAAATACTTTAGTTACCCGCCTATCGTGTCGAGTACTTATTCTAGTTAAATGGCTTTCAATTCGAAATACTATAAAGGATCGATAGATATATATAGATAGAATATATAGATAGAATATATAGATAGAATATATAGATCGAAAATCATTATGCTAACGATGTCTATACCGTAAAAGTCATTAACGAATATGGAAGCAGTCCAAAAAAAAAACGTTTTATTTCGGGTGGTTCTCTTTTTCATTTCTTATTTCCGGAACCGTCACATTTCATTCAGCTTTAATTCCCATTTTCAATTCCAAATTAGTGAATGATTTCTGGAGGGAATACCACGACACAGCCGACGGTCACAATATCCATTTTTTTGTCGTCATCCGCGCAATCGTTAATCGCGCTAATCTTCGAATTATTCTCGGACAAAGGGACATGATAAAGCGGCGACCGCGTAATTTTAATCGCATCTCTGATACAGGAGGCCCCAATGCGTTATTCCCGGGCAATAATTCAGGCGGGAGATTAAAAGACTACCGGATACCGGATATACTTTCTACGGACGGTACATTTTCACGATAAAAAAACGCTCAATAGGTCGGATATTTTCCCTCTTTAACATAGGCTTTCGCTAGAGGGCATATTTAATTGGATTCGCGTAGGTTTCGCGATCGTTTTTATTTCCCGTTGGAAAGTCATTTTGTATGTTTCGCTAGGGGACCCCCTTGGGCAAGGATTTGCATTTGGAACGATGGAGAAGGAACGGAGTCTATTTTGAAATCCATTCTCGCTCGCATTTGCTCCAATATGTACATATATGTATGCGTTCCCGTTGACGTCAGATTTTCTCTTGTTATCTTCTTTTTTCCTGACTCCGCCCTCGTTCCATATTAATTGCCACGTGAAAATTTGTTTTTATTGGAGATGATGATGATCTCGGTTGCTAATTCGTTGGAAAGGATTCGTATTGTCGCGTAAAGTGATTAGAATGATTATATTATATTTGATTCCGCTGCATATTTCATAACGTATAATGTAGTCGGCGCAAATTAACTCGTAAATGCTTTAAATTTAACGTATGGTATCGTAATTATGTTTAATTCAACGGGGAGGTCATTGTTTAATTTGATCCGATTTGTTTACGTTTCTATGGTTTCTGTACTGGGTCTATATTCTCTGCTGCGTTTTGACTTTTAACGTAGTTGATGTCTCGTGTATTTTCATTTCTCGATTGTTTACTATTTCTTCATCTAAATAATGATTCATTGCTTTATTAAAATGGTTTAATTAAAATTTTAATGCTAAATATTTTTGAAAATCTTGTTTTTTCTTTTATATAATCTTATAAATTGTCTTGATTATTTCTCTCTATTTTGAATATCTTCATTACATATTTGTCGTTAGTTCAATTCGTATTTTTAGATATATTCTCGTACACTTACAGAGTTAAAGAATTGTTTCATTCCATCTGAGTTGTATGAAATATAAATTTATTCATCCTACATAATAATACTCTTATTTAAGTCAAATTTGGCCTTAAAGAGTCTATCTTGCGTATTACATTTAGCATTAAACCTATTATATGAAGGAAAGTTGAACAGAATAACATATAGTTATTGAAAATAAGAAGAATCAGTGAAGGGAATTGCGTTTGTTCTAAGTCAGAATAATATTAATTACAAAAAATATACAGGGACTTTTTTCACTATATGATTCTCAAATTAATAAAGTTTATAAGCAGTGTTTTCCCTTTCTTTTTGTTATTCTTAAATACAATTCGAGTTCAATGGTAAGAAAATAGCATTATAGAGAATAGTAATCATATCTCAGCTCAGAAGGGTTTGAATCGACTCCCTTTCCCTAATCTGGTAATGATAGAGTTTGAGGTCACATCTAGATTGTCCATGGTTTGCGGGTCGGCTATGGAAATCGTGTTGTGATGAAAGTCAGAGGGTTAACCGTTTGGTCAGTGGTTTGGGTTGTCCTGGGAAAAGTGGTTTACCACCACCATCAAGTTCAGCAATCAGCCATTGGATGGCGCTTGTATTTAACTTTCCTACGGATACATTCCAGTTGTAATTTGCTGTTATTTCAGGTGACAGTATTTATTATTTTGGACATGAGTGAAGTGACTGAATATATTTTGTTTGACCTTTCCAAGCTTTACGTAATGAAACTTAGAATATGTGTAAATTTCAAAATTGAACTCAACTGCTATGTAGAAGAATAATGTTGATCAGCAGTAATATATTTTGAAGATGGATTTTATTTCTATATAAGACTAATTTCATAAAATTTAGAATCCTTGTCATCACAACATTTCTACCTATTATATTCATTATCTTATTAACAACTTGATACTGTACCTATATATAGTAGCATTGCTCGAATTGTCGTCGATTCTTGCCCTCTCTGTTTCTTGTTTTCGTAAACTAACTTTTCGTAGTACCGTCTTGAACAATTATTGTGAATCAGCTTTTGAATATCTTTAGTAAGAGTATTCATTCTGCTTGAATTTGAAAGCTTGATCTGTCTCGAAAATATATCTCGTGCGGAATTTAGATTTTTTAACTAATTTTTAAATCAGCCCTTTTTCTATTCTACTCTCCCTTTGGCTAAATTTTATTGAGACCATCCTTTTTTCCATCATTAAAAATCAATTTTTGTTTTCGCCACAAATATTTCCTCTCTCAACAAAATACTAATATATTACATTCTTATATACAGTATAACAATCTAGTCGAAACGTTAACGAAATCCACTTTCTCTTCCAGAGTTTAGTATGGGCTTAAACTTCCATTAATATTTCC
The DNA here is from genome assembly GCA_020796165.1 of Pantala flavescens. Classification (NCBI taxonomy): domain Eukaryota; kingdom Metazoa; phylum Arthropoda; class Insecta; order Odonata; family Libellulidae; genus Pantala; species Pantala flavescens. Next base: position 18,026,617 of record CM036879.1, on the reverse strand, counting down.
ACTCGTAGATTCTTCTCGCTGAGCAAATTTTCCGGAATTCCACAAATATTTTTCGTCTCTCCTTTTTTGAATACGTCATCTTTAAAAGTCCCACGAGTTGATGCTTTTGTAACCGCCTTAGCTTATCCGTTGGATCACGAGAGGGCACTATACAGCCGAGGCGAGGGGATGAGGGCAGAAATGGAGAAGGTTGGATAATTAATCCCTCGAGGCCAGGAGTCTGCACGCAACGGTTTTATCCCCGGTGGATGAAATACCCGAGGCTTCTTCCCAAACCTTTTGGTTAGGACCCCGCGGATGGATTTGCAATAGGTCCTCCTCAGAGCCACACGCACGGGATAGTCCCCCCCGAAAATTTCGCATTTTGTTTACCCGAACGAAAAAAGAAATATTTATCCTGATTGATGTTTCAGCCCAAGGCTTCTCCGGTAGCCGAACTTCGCTATAATTCCATAGCGATGCATTTGTTTTTTTTATAAGTGACGGGTGCGTCGTGTTTACTCGCAGAGAGGACAGGGGATTTCAAAATATGGAAGTTGAAACACGAGATCACTTTTAAGCGAATGATGCTCTGGTTCGGTTTCCCTTCCACAGTTTCGGGTGTATTACTGTAGTTGGCGTTCATGGTGAATGGGACGATTTGTTATACATTGTCGATGTTATTTTGTTTCTTTTTTACATTTGAATGTTCTTAAAAAAGGATATGTTTGCATTCATACAGTCGTATAATATTGAGTCGATCAGATTTTTGAAGGTGAACATTTCTATATAAATATAGCAAGGTAATTGAAAAGCTGTAGAACTCGTTTTGGCATCGGCTTTTACCGCAGAATCTAAACTTCTAATTGTCTGAATTATAAATGTACGGAATATATTTGCGAATTTATACTTTTTCATTCGACTTCAAGAAAAGGAAAGTACTCTGATGATGGTTTGAAGCTACATTGAAATTGAAAGCTTCTTAATTTTTATTTTTATATTCTACAACGGTTATTGCCTCAAGAATAATACAGATATTTTATGTTATATATTATTGAATCTATTTGATGATCTATTGAAGTTGGTATTCTTGTATTCTTATGCATGTAGCTTTTTTCTGAAGTGCGAAGTAAATTTTATTTTAATCATAGATCTACATATTTTTATTTTCGTTATCGTTGAATATAATTAACTCTCACATAACTGTGAATTCCATTTTCGGAGTTTATGTTTAAATTATCGATTAATAAGTACCTCTCTATTAGTAGTAACAAGTACGCATAATTGCTATGGAACAGGAAAGTATTCTAATTTCCTGGTCTCAGTTGTGAATCCACGATAAAGGTTTGCGTTTAGAAAAGGTACCATGTAGTTTCCGGATATTCTCTCGCCGTTCTTGGTGTTTACATTTAAAATGTTTGGAACAAAAATTTTTCCAGTTTACGTGTCTAATATTCTCATTCTCTTTTCTTTGCAGGTGAGTACCGAGTATACCTTTGCACTTCTTGGATCCTATCCTATTTCTACGTAATTCGTGAGTGAAATGAAAATTTTACTATATGGTTTTAAATGTGTTTGTATGGTTGATATTCTATTATTTTTATAATATTCTCGTTTGAAGATCTTTTTTAGCTCATCTCTATAAACATTTGATCTTTCTTGTTTTATAATAATGCAATAGATGGATTTAGCCTTGTGAAATTCGTTATCATATCATATTTCTTTCGTGAAAATTTTGTAACGTTCGATAGCGTGAAGTTTATATCCATTATTTTGTTCTTTAAATTTGCTCACATTGGTCTTAGTTTTGTCAAGTGTATGTAATTGTGTCGAAATGTATATTCTCGTATAAACATGGAACAACTGTTTTAATATCTTCCGGAACTTGAAGAGAGTTTAAAAACCGTCATGTTGTATTCATCAGTAAAGTCCAACCACTGAAACACACCCTTTTCAGTTCATTCCGACATAAATCTTATGAGGGGCAGTGTCAAAAGAAGCATTTAGTGAGCCAATTCCTCTTCTTCTACATTGGAAGAGAGTGATGTCCCTCGGAAGGAACAAGGATTCGAAACTTCTTTCCTCGTCAGTCGAACTCCTCATTCAGAAGAATTTGACGTTTCCCCTTCTATCGATTTCTTTAAGGAAATCAAATTGACTCAGCTGTTTTGACGCGTTAGCAGAATTCCGGACAGCGATTTGGATTGGACGGATGGAAAATACTTAGCGATTTAAGCTCGTTCATCCCTTCGATGGCTCTACAAGTTTCTCAAGATGAATATAACTCTACTAGAATTCAAGAAGAGGAACTTAAGAACGAATATTACAATGTTACAATCGAATTTGTTTTCTGGATTTTTTCTTGGCGACGGATTTTTATGAAGGTTAAATAGGAGATAAAAATGACTGGGATACGAACCCAGGCCCCCACTTGCGTTTTACATTAACATTCTATTCTCAGTAACTCGTAGTGCAAAGTTATTTCACTTTTTCTTTATAGAATTAATAATTATGTGAGAATTAGTCACTAATTATAAAGAGGCAAATATTTCAGCAATAGAATACATAAATATTAATACTAAGGATTAAGAGATAAAAAGATTTTTGATCTAAATACTTTCAATATATATTTAGTTTATTTTACTTTATCGTTTGAAGAGAAGATTTTGTCTACCTGTAGGTACACAATTTGCTGCTCTTGAGTCAGATTATACTGTAATTACTATGGCTTTGTTCTGTTCCGATATAGCTGAGAGTTCTAAAATTGAACTTTGACCGAGATAAAATTTAACCAAAAATGTACCCGAAAGCGTCATGTTTCCTTTCAATTAATACCTTCCGTGTGATATTTCCTCGGTGCCCATCATTATCAGAAAGACCTCTACCCATCAGAAAATATGTTTTCCTCCCCCAAAAGATCAATATTAAAATTTCCAAAAGCTGTGGAATGAGTATCATTGGCCTCCGAGAAGTTGATTGGAAGTCCGTATTTAAGGTGATACCTCAGTTAATTAATCTTTGATCCTTTCGCACGATAAAACGACCAATTTAATTTCCGAGTATATCCTTTTCGTTTTACACCGACGTCCGTTAATTAAAAGCTAAATAAACTTTCGGCCATATTTTCGTATCGAAGATGAAACTCCATTTAAACGGAAATACCCCGACAATAATTCATTCCTGCGTACTGAAAATTCCGCGAACTTTTTGGGGGCACGGTTCCCTATCTCTATATAAATAGTTTATTATTATTTATTTTTAAAGGTTTCGTAATGTCAGAGCAATTTACGGAAGCAGTTTCGGAATACGCTCTTCAACTGCAAACGCGGTTACGTCAAAACTTTCCAGAATTCAGTCAAATTGATGCAGGTAAATTTCGGAATAGAGTTAGCTCTATGAATATTTAGTTAGTTTTTGTTGTTTTGTGCTGTGATTCTCTTCCCCAGGACGGAATGAATTCGTAACCGAGGCTCATGCAATTTCCGAAGCACGGCTTTCACTCCCCGTAGGATTGTGAAGACAATCCTCTAAGCTATTTAGTAGATAGTGTCTGATGACTTGATGATTTATTTAGTGAACTTTGTGTTTGTTGTTCTCTAACAGAAAAGAGTATCAGAAACTTGCCCCCAGTTGGGATTGATATTACCGTATTAAATATTAACAACCTCTAATAATTTCGCGATTTATAGAGATATATGAACTTCATGAAAGCGAGGTGATTTTATTCTATGAGTACTTTTGTTTTTTCTTAGTATTAATTAAGATTCATTTCATTACTTATCGTCAATGACAATAGCTGATTTTGATTGTTGACTTTGTTTATATTTATTATTACGTATTACTACTTTGTTTTGAAACTTTTGTATATTTTGCAACATTTACATACTTTCCTCATTTATACTTTTCCAAAAAGACAGTTAACTTACAGCCTTCAGTTTAGTACTATTAACAAGGATTCATATGATTACAAGACATTTCCGGAATCATCAGAATTATGAACAATATGACGAAATAATTAAAAGTAATATTTCCCTTCACTCTTAATATCATGATCAAAGGAAAAATTTAATCATTCTAATTTTGGAAGCATACTAGCTACTTTGATTCTAACTTTTTTGTTTTCATCTTCTCTTTCATCATTTCATCAGTTCCGCTGATCCAAACGGTCATTCATCATCGTCTAATTAATTTCAGTTCCATCATTAATTGATATTCATGAGAACGGATCCTCATTTTAAAACATCCCTCGCGAATGAATTGTTTATTTTTCATATTCTTTCGTGTACTCTGACGGAAACGGAGTAATAAACCCGTAAGGCGTGGGAGGCGTAGGATACGCGCCAGTGAGCGCGACAGCCTTCCACGAACGCCCCCTAAAATAGAGCCTTCGTCAGTCTAAGCGAAAGTGGAATAATGAGGGAAACGCCGCTTTCCCATTTCATTCATTAATTTTCTTTCTATTTCGCGTTTCGAGACGTTTTTCAGGAAGACGGTCCTTCGTCATTCTCTCTATATTTGACATTTTCCGGCAGTACTTCGTACGACGGAGCGACGTTTGAAAATCGACGACATTTTTGAAGAGGTCTCTCTCTGACATCGCGAAGGCATTACACAGCCCTCGCGCAGTGGGCGGATTCTGATGTGGAAGAGTTCATTTCCGAAAAAGGGTTTTTTCTCTTTCGGCGGTCATTTCATGGCATTTTTCTCCTTTGTTCGCGTCTAAACCTACCTCCCCCTCCCCGCGTTTTTACCTCCCACTCCGGGAGGGTATTTCCCCTCCGTGACGTCATGGCTCTTATCTGCCTTAAGCTTTAGTGGGTCGGTTTATATCTGCCGCGTTCTCGTGAAAGATCGTGCTTAAAGGAGGCACTTTTTCATGTTCTTTCTTCCACGATTTACGTATTAAAAATGTGTTCCTAAGAAGGTCGTGCGTGTGTCCAGATAGTATAATATATGTTACACAATGTCAAGGGACTTAAACCTTATTCACGTCAAGGAATTATTTATTTTTTAAAATTAAAGAGGATGTTTGCACAAGGTGTCATTTTTGTCAAGTTTCGCTTGTTATACACAATATGGTCTTTGATTGGATTTTTTTATTATTAGTTGGAATAGTTGTGTGCATACAAAGAATACTTTAAGAGAATATTTCCTATAGGTTTTTCAATCGAATACAAGTCTATCATCATTATATTGGCTACATTCTCCGTAAGTAATTTCTGCCCCATAAAGTATTCTAATTTGATCCAGAAAAACGTGTTTGTAGACTTGTAATAGAGAGGAAATGAGCTGTGTCACGGAATTGTTCAAATCTTAATTCAAATCAAATACTTGTCTATCATCATTATTTTGGATACATTCTCTCTAGGTAATTTTTACCTCATAAAGAACTCTATTTTGATCCAGAAGAACGTGTATGTTTCCTCATAATAGAGTGGAAATGACTCGTGTCATGGAATTGTTCTCAAATTGATTAATGAAGTATAGACGGGTAATGGCAGGTGAATTATATCCATAAGGAAATGTGGTGACTCATTCGAAAAGGCCTGGGGTACGGCAACGAACTAATCTTCAGATTGTTTATTCAGGAAGCTGACGATCATTTCCTCTTCCTACAGCACAACGCTCTACTTCCGGGTTGGGTTTGTTCAATTACTGTGATTGAATTTTCTCGTTAGACCATTGAAATCTCTGTTACTGATTTCTGTTTGATTTCGTTGATTAATTGTATTGCTAGGTCTGATTCACTGCACCACAAATGACTTCCTGATTCTTTCTATAGTCTGATTCTACTTCTGTATAATTGGTTTGCGTCAAAGCTTCCCTATCCACAAGCATTGTCAAAGTTTCGAGCGGTGACATGACTCAGCTGACAAGATGTTCGATTGAAAATCCGTTTCGCAGCAAAAGGAGAACTTCACTTCACCAGAATTCTCTCGCTTAGTCATCGGCGTGTATTCCTCTAACTTCCCCAACGTTGGTTACTCATCTCCGAAGCATTCTTGACCTATTAATAGACTCTCGTACTTAGCAGATCCCAAACCTGCGGTTTCTATTATTCCGTGACCTAAACCATTCTGAAGCCTTCCCTCCAAGGTTCATTTCGTACTAGAAGGATTACAATACAAAGAATATATAATTTAAGAATGGCAAAAAACTCAAACAACCCCCCAATTTCAACTTCATCATTCTTAATTGGATCCAACAGTTATTGCCAGCAGTTAGAATTAAGTTTGATGAAGCTGTAAAGAAGTGCCCAAGGCTCCCATTAGGCTAATACCCTCGAGTGATGGAGCTTTAAGAGGCGTTTTCTACTCACCGAATGACTGAAGCCCTCAGAAATTATCTTTTAAGGAGCTTTGCAGCTTAAAAATAAGAAATCAACGCTGTATTATCATCCATTTTGAGAATTATTCTCAATAATATTACTTTTTTCGACTACCGTTTCTATGAGAGAATACGCTTGAAGAGTGGAACTTTTTAGTGACGTTGAATGTTTACTAGAAAGGGAAGTGAAGGGATTGGAAGGTTTTGTTTTTAAATGGTTGATTTTTACCCTTCTTCTCTCCCTAGAGGAATTAAATACATTCTCTTTTTTGCCGTTTCCCATTATTCATCATCATATTTAAGCCTGGGCATGTTTCGTTACTTTTCTTGCTTCTCAGAATATATCTGCTGCTATCTCATCATCTTGCGAAAGTATGAAACGGATAATTTTAAGCTTATTTAGCGTTTCTATTTGTTGCCAAGGTATTAACAATCCAAGCTCCCCATTTTCTAATGATTGTTTGCAGCAAAAGTTTATTTTTTTGCAATAAGCATTCGTTATATCGTGTATAATAGTGTTAAGAATTAGCTTAAGCTCTGATATCGTTTAAATTCGTCAATATTGTATCAAGATGATATTTGACTTGATTACTATCCTTTTTTGTGAAATTTGAGAACAAGGCTGCAAAGTTAGCGAAAGCTTGTAATTCCTTTAACGAAATTTACCCTTTTCCTCTTTACTCTAAATTGTTCACATCTTCATCATGAGTTATTCCAAAGGTATACATCTTTTTTACGTTGTGCAATTTGTTTTCCTGTTTGATGTACAATTTTCAGTCAATATTTAAATTTTATTAGGTTTACGTTAACATTTCTTGACGTAAGATATAATATTATCTGATTAAGGAAAAATCAAGGTTCTATTTTTCTTAATTACTTTCGTATTCCTTGGTATGGATTGTAAATCGAAGCTGCTAAAATAATATAAAAACCATATATCATTATAAATCATTTATACTATTTCTTCTACTGTAAATCTTTATGCATATTGCAAGATACTGACGTCGACTACCAAATGGAGATACTTATAGTAGATTTCCACACAATTTTTCGTTCTTTCAAGCGAACTTGTAATATCTATCGTAAAATAAAATTCTCTCTGACAATGTACTATTTCTCTTGAATAATGTCTTTCCATCAAGTGACGTCCTCTACCATTGATTTCATTATCAACGTCAACTTTTAGTACCAATACCTTTACAAGTTAAAAAAAAAAGATTAGTAATTTTACGTGCTTTAGGGAAAATTTTCTCAGATCTCACCGTTCTAGAGTATGACTCATTCTCCACTTATTTCTGCTCCGTACGCCTCCTTCAGCACTTCACATGTTAACGGTAAAGATGGATAGAGGCTGAATTTCAAACACGTCCTCTAGCTCTGAATGCTTAGAAGCCATCAACTGGTACGCTTAGACCACATTAGTATGTGCATAAGTAATGGACCGAGAGGAGACAAGGAAATCAACCTATTCCGATAGGTTCTCATCGTCATGAAGTTTCCGCCCTTATCAACCATCTCTTTTCCTCCATTTTGGGAAGTTCTGTTCCTCATTATTGCCGAATTCATCTCTATTAATAACAACCCTTCTCGATTTTCTTTCCCCTTCGCCCTCCCGATATCTTTTGTTTCCTTTCATCCCAAAAAGAGAAAAAGAGCGGGAGCTCATTAAACAAATCAACTCTCTGAAAGCGTAACGCGATACCTCGAAAAAAAAAAAGAAAGGAATATTCTTCTTCCATTGCCTCAATTTCTCGGCGCGTTGAAGTCAGACGATGATTAAATTCGGCTTTTTCGCGCGATGCTCATTTGTTTTTTCTAAGCCGTGTGTAAATAGACGAATTAATCGAGGCGAATTCGCGTACCGGATACGCCGCAAATAACGAACGATAAAAGCGATCTATTTCACAGTGTTTTGAGAAATTTCCGAGGGAAAATGATTAATGAATTCCCTTCGCCAATATTTACCTCCGGAACCTTTGCCGAGAGAAAAGTTCGTGTGTATCTAGTCTTGCTCACTCTTGTCGACGTTTTTCCCCCCTTTTGTTGTATCGCCATTAGTAGACGGGTGTCGAAGTTTTCGGTAGATAAAGGTGGAATGAAATTCTGAACGCTATTTTTTTCCGTACGGTTTTTAATGTTCAGTAAACAACGCCACAGTTTTTTGAATAGTTTCTTAATTTTTTGAATGGTTTTATTATTAACTCTTATACTCGCGTATTTTTTTATTGGAGTATGTCCGTTAGTTTAGAAATAAGATATCGCTAATATTCTAAAATGATCTATTAAGAGATTTTCTATTTTATCTTTTCTTTACTTACGTATGCCAAAGTCACAGATGAACGTTTAAATGCCAGATATTTATTACTTAGATCTCATAGAATTATCAGTTCCTATCCCTTTATTTTAACTGAATAAGAATTTAGACTATGTAGATGAATTGCTTATATGTATTACCAAACGAAGAGGTTTATTAATTTCTAAACGCAACCAGGTTAATATCACTAATTGGTGCTATAAAAACCTAGTGTTAAATTTTTCTTGAAAAGATACAAGTGTTGAATTTTCGGTTTTTTTAACGTACGCTAGAATTGCTGTTAATTGTTGACAGCCTCATGAATGTATTAATGGTGGAATGTTTTTAAAATATTTCTTACCATTAGCTGCTGTGCGTTGAGTTCAACTAGAGTCGATATGAACTTAAAGGTTTCAAGCATATACGCTTTAGAATTTTTCTTTTTGATATTGATCGTATATTTTTTTAATTTTAGGATACATTCTCGATAAATACAAAGAAAAGCAAGGATGAAAGAAAGAAATTTAAGATACGCTCTCATGTTAATATTCTTATAACATTATAATGATTTCGTATCCTTTTAAACTATCATTTACTTATCAATCTTATAGCAAATATTATCAGAATTATTTTGCCCCCAGCTAACTCTATCTTATTAACACGTTGTCGAATGTTGATAAATCTTCGGCAAAGTTCCTCAGTCTTACTGATCAAAAAGACGTAGTTTCTCAGAAAGTGAATTCCAGAAGATGCCTCAGCAATGAGATTGGAAGATCGTTGGCGAACGAAACTTTAATGCAATTAGTGTGTGCAGAGATTCTGTTAAGTGCTGCAGGCGTCCATAAAACTTTAAAAAAACAAGAAATCTTATTAAATAGCAAATAGAGAATCCATAATTCTCTGCGAAATTACTTTGTTTACGTCGCTTTAACATCCTTCATCGGTTCAAAAACACTAAAGAGTTTATCTTCCGGTAAAATTCCTCACACACTGATTTTCTTGGAGGAAATTTCCCAGAATTTGAAGCGTAGATGAATTTTAAATTTCCTTGTTCCGTAGACGAATTTTACACTTTCTTAGCATTATATATTCATGGTTGAAAGTGTTTCCTCGGGTTATGTTTTCGTAAAAAATAGTTTTCGTTGGAAATTGTGTGGCTTTAAACGTTAAAACTGAAAGGAAACGAAGCACTAACACCTCATTACTTACCGCGAAGTCATTTTTTGAATAACCATGAATATATTTTGCTACTAGGATGATGTGAAATGCGAAGATATTTTGATGTTTAGAGGCAATTCTTTCCCAAAGCCAGTAAGCCTGTTTTATCCATCCATGTCTTATCTCAACCCATCATCATGAATATGAGGGACTTAATGAAAGTGGACATCGCTGTCCTAATCCGCGGTTCGACTTGGCTCTCCGTCCACCAGAGGGACACACAATGTCGTCACCTGTTCTCGCCCCCGATATTGTCAATCCAGCGCCACTTTAATAAATGGCGGTCAATGAGATTCAGTGGGCGTCTCTCGCTTATTGCCCACCACGGAGGCAATCGAGGGAGTTTATCTCGTCACGTTTTTGCTCCTTGTTTCCCGCGCCACCTCCTAATATAGCTCTTCTTTACGTGTTTCAAACTCCGGAGAAGGTTGCGTTGGAAGCTTGGTTGGAGACTGTGGTCACCACGAATTATTACCAGAATTAAGAATAAAAGAAGAACTAGAATCTGAGAGAAAACGATATTTTTTTTTTGATTTTAACCGAACAAAAAACCGTCTCAAATCAGAAAACGGTTAGTAATCGAAATGGAAAAAAACGGTTAACTGAATACCTATTACCAAAATTGGTTCGTATTTAATTTAATAAGTATAGAATTTGAATCATTAATATATTTATATTGGTGCTGTTGACTTCGAAGGAAGACTCCATATTATTAAAGCCTTATATATTTATAAATTAATTTACCTCTTCTTGTTTATCTCTAATTATCCCGTCTATTTGGTGTAATGGATGAAAATTCAAATTTCAAATTTTAACGAACTAGATGATTACAAATTAAATTGAGTGTAATCAGTTTTAACTCAATTCTAGTTCGAAGAAAATATTGGACACTAATTACCGCGAAGTATGTTTGCAAAAAATCGACTAAGATATTAAGCTCAAACTAAGTTTATTAGACTAAGCTTCTTAGGAAATGGATTTCAGAACATTATAAATACATATTTGTTGCTTCTGAATTTAAAGTAACACTTCAGATTCGTGTTCATTCCGTTTCAAAATAAGATTGCATATGACGCTGTTGCAATTCATTGTAACGAATATGTAAGGAAATGCTAGCTAAAAAATAATTAAATGTGACCATAATATATGTTTCTGTAATGTTTTTCGTAACATACCGCCTCAAGCTCGTGATTCTTAGCCCTAAAATTGTATCGTCGACGGTTTTAGTTTGCTTCGATATTTTAACCCGAAATTTAGTAGTGATAGAAACTATATGAAGAAAGCTATATGGATTTAAATGTGTGTATAATCTCTTTTCGAAGCTAAGTAGGCCAGTGGCCACTGCCCCCATGAGCACCAAAAGGTGCACAAGGAAGAGGGAGTGACCCAAATGACCCCATCCTTCTCAATTTGGCCGCCGTAATCACTCGCAATCGGAGCGTGGATTAAGGCCCACGGACGCGTTCATCCCGATTACCCCGGTTTAATAGACCGACACATAAATCGAGCTTGATTAGCGGACCTCACATCACTCCGTCGCGTCTCCTAAACACCAGGATCCGTGAAGAGGGTCCCTCGATCGATCAGAGCGCGTGAAAGATCGCCTCCGAGCAGTCTGTCGTTATCCAAATCACGTACCCACATCCCTCGGTTTGACGTTGGCAGGGTACGAGACGTCCTTTATGAATATTTTCCCACTTAGTCGCATTTGTTTTACTCTTTTCATCATCCGATACCATGGTAACCGTCGCTACGTAATCTTCTTTAAGTTTGTTCTCCACGAAGTCTGTATTTGTTCCCCTCGTTAAGTCATCTATCTGTCTCCGGAGACGCTCTTCAACAACACCCACCGGTGTGTACATTAGAGTTCGGTAGCGTCTTTCCGGAGGCTTCGTTCAAACATTCCGATGATTTAGAAATGAATGGTTTGTGTAACACTTCGTCATCGTCGCGAGTTATTTCTTATATCTAGAGAGTCTTTCGCTTTCACCACATTGTTTTTACCGCGGAGGGTTTCTTTTGATCTACACTTCTCCATGATGTACGCCGTAGAATGAATATTTGTTCGTGGAATCTTTGTTGATTTTCGTCGTGTGGATCGAGTGATGGGGAGGCTATTATGAAATGGGAACAGCGGAAATTAAATTCGTAAGTTGATACGAAAGGAAGTCTCGCGGTGGAATTTCAGGAAAGAGATGGAAATCAGAGGTGTATATCATTCGTATCTTGTGAGAAAGAAGCTGAACTATTGGTTCGTGCTGTAGCGCAAAAATCTATAAGCGTATTGTATATTCTAGTATTAATAATGTACGTAATTTTTTACAAGATCACATCATTTTCTTTGTGCCAAACTATGTGTTCGTTCTTTAGCGAGCGAATCATTGCTTGCTTTTGCGTAATATATATTCTAGTATTAATGGTGTACGTAATTCTGTACGAGATTACGTCATTTTCTATTTCACGCTTATCGTTTCTCATATGTTTCTAATTATATCTAAATACGTTTCCTTCCCAAGTTCTTCTCCGAAATATGTCTCTCCGTAAGCAAAATTCCTTCCTCATTCTCTCCTTGAAATTCATCCGTTGGGAGGAATAAGCATTCGATCGCCCACGAATAATCCGCTGTTCTCTTCCCGAAGGCTTTATCTCGTTGCCAAGAAAATGAGCAATTCCATTTTCCGTGGGTCGCAAATTGACTCTAACCCTCGTTTCACATCGCGCAAATCTCTTCTCTTTTTTTTCTCACGATTTTCACACGTCCCTTTTTCTCGTCCCCTCTCAAAAAGTGTCAAAAGGGTCTTCTTCCATTTTCAATCAAAATCTTCTCTTTTTTTCTTCCCATGATCGGTCGCCTTGGCTAATCCATCCCTTTTATAGAAAAGGGTCGTTTTTATGAAGAATGTCGATCCTAATCGGTCGCCGAATGTAGTTTTAGTCATGACGTAGTTGCCGTTAATTAATAGGAGGAAACTGCTGATTCTCTTTTCGCTTATTCTTTCTCTACAATGTATTACTTTTTTTCCATTTTCATTAAAGAAAGTCATCAATGTTTTACTTTAATAGTTATTATGTAGATATATTAGTCAGAGTCCATTAGGTCAATTGGTTAAATTATCACAAACATTAAATGAAAAAATATGTAAAGGAAAAACATCTTTGTTTATAAAGGGACAAAGAAAGCTGTCACTAATTCTACAGTTATGGAGAAAGCTGTTAACAACAGATAGCGCCTGAAACATTCCGAGAGGAATTAGCCTATGAATTAGTTTTTAAATCAAATTTATTATCTCTCCTATCCATGAATGCAATTAATGAATGAAGCATATAACGCCTAAGAGCGTTATATGTTTTCTTATTATATATTCGTAGTAAATTGTAGAAGTTTTTATGAAATAAGTAAAATTCTACGAGCCTTAATTTCGTTGGAATTGGATAAAGTTATTTAGGCTGTTTGAACCTCCATTTAGTACTGTTATAGGATCTTGTGAAAAAGTTATTTTAAAACTCGGCTAGAATATGGATAAAGTTATCATCAGATTAGCTCTTAATGAGGTATCTTCTGCGTTATCGAAATCAGAACATGGACAAAGTACAGGGGAGTTTAGAAATCGGAGAATATATTGAAGTTTTTTTGAGTTCGTTGGAAATTAAAGGAGAATATATTTTTAAATCTCCTTGTGTATAGGTAAATTTTTATCATCTATCCCTTAATGAGATGATTAATTTTTTTATTCCTTACAAATCTTCTTCTGGCCACTTTTAACACACCAAAGATTCTCCCCATTAACCCTTTAGTTACGTAAACTTTGACCCATTCCCTTTCTTCAAGCTTTCCTTTAACACTTCTTCGTTCACGTTAGTCTTCTCATCTCATCCTCATCTCTTCCTTTATATATCCTTTCTTCCACCTCATCTCTCTCACACACCTTTTCCAATCCCTTCCTTCTTCCATCATCGCACCTCCCATCATCCATTCTCATCTCCCCCACCCCTTTTTTTTAACTCCAATCTCCACCCACAGATGACCTCTCAGCCTCCCTTCAATTAATTCCACCGCTTTACCTTTCCCCAGAAACACTTCCTTCTCCATCCACACCCTGGTCACGCCGCCCATTTATACCACCGCCCGTATCTCCCTCGCGACAAAGGACCCACCAAAATAAATGATAAAGGCGATGGAAGGAGAACCCTCATCCCGTAGCACGTGCTGACCTCTATTTTGGATGGAAAAATTATTGTCGGTCATCTCTCCTTTATATCTCCAGGCTCTTGCAGGATTCCACGCACAAAGAAAACGATTCCCGAGATGAAATGCATCGCCTCGGCTAAAGGGGTTATTTATAGCCCGGAGAAGATCTCACGGAAGACTTTGTGCGGTGTGGAGGATTGGGTAATAATGGAAGATGGATGTAGGTTTGTGTGTGTGTATCGTAGCGATGAAGGAAGGATACCGAGAGAGCCCCGGTTACATTTTTCCGTTGTAAAAAGTGTACTTCGGATGCATTTCTCGTATTTGCGGACGATGGTGTAGTTCGGCCGAGTGTTGGTTTCACGTAGGGTGTTGTTATTGTTTCGCTATGGCGTCGCCATGGAATCGAAACGTAGGACGTGATGAGAATGTGAGTTCCTCTTTTTTTTCCGAGAAATTAATGTGTGAGACCTCGAGGGAGTAATTTGGAATCATTTTCGGTACGTGGTCCACTGCTGAGGAAGATGGATTTTTTTACAGGGTTGGATGAATTAATAAATTTGGAGCGAAATGTCTTTGGTGTGAGTTTTTTCGTTATTAATGTGACGCAAATACGAAGCAAGACCTATTCTGGAAAAGGTTAAGTTAAAATAACTATGACATTAAAACTAAAGATGAAAACCGCGTTCATACATTTCATTTTATTTTATGTACTAATATGGTCAATAAACGCGCATAGTTTATCTTGAAGTATATTCTTTGAGATGGTTGACATTTTCATTTAAAATTTTCTCATTCAAGTGTGCAACCTCCATTTTTAAAAGGCTAATAAATTACAGAATACATTTCCGAGACATTTAAATTTTCACTCAATTTGCTCATTAACAATTATACCCCTTTTTCCATTATTTATTGTAACATTTTATTGTTACGTCATATTTCGCAAAAACCATTATCACATGCTAGTTTATCATTCATACAATTGCCAAAATTCATTTTTAATAAAAATAATGCACTTCAGTAATGCATCGTTAACATTAAAAAACAATATGGTTCGTTGCATCGAATGAAATCCATTGAACCCTGTTATTGTCACGCCCTTTGTCTCTTTTACTGGTACAGCTGAAACTAATGGCCATAAAAATTCAATTTTTCTCCGTACTAAATTGAGCATCACTAGCATACGAGTAGTTTTTCGAAGTACCAGAAAAAAAGTTCAAATTGAGTTACTAAAAATTTTTTTCCGTTGATTGCCCCTTTTTTCCTCTTTTCGGAAATGCATGGTTGTTTTAAACGACGAAAGAGAGCCTATTATAGAGGCAAGTTCCTAAAATTGTCGCGACAGAAAACCGGTCCAATTATTTTCCGGCAAGTGCGCTGTGCACTTTTATTATAGTACTACTTTTGAAAGTGTTTCCAACGGTTGGAGCAAGTATGGGTACCCTCAGGGAATAGAAACCCCAGGATGGCGAAAAAAACCTACTCGCTTTGACTATCCACAATCCACAAAGTTTTTACTACCTCATTTATTTTATGGGGTATCTTACCCTTTAAAGCGGAGGAACTTTCCTGCGACGGTAGACCAGAATTCCGAAAAGGACTTATTTTGTTCCCTAAATACCGGAACTGATGTATTCCCTTAAAACAGTTCAGCAAGTTCCGTCGTTTTATGAAAAAAGAAAGCTTTCCAAGAATTTTCGTATTCCCGCAAGGAAAGCTTTTTGCCATGCTTTGAGACAATCTGCGGTTAATTACCTCAAAGGAGGTAATCTTCGGTTTGAATTTGATTTATTTTAATCTAATCATCCTTGAAAGGAGAGAGGAAGATAATAAATATTTTATTGTGCTTTATTAACTACAAAGAGAATGTCCTTTCAAATACATTAGCGTCATTAACGTGCCATTAAAATTTCCCCATTATTATATAATCCCATAATACTTTCGCAATTAATTAAAATTTAAGATAATGACTCGATAAAAGACGAACTGCTCTATTGATTTTTTATGAATAATCAGAATTTCCTTCGAATGATGTGTGTGTATTCGGAAATGAGTTTAAACTTATAAAACCCAATCTCTCTTTATCTTTATAACGTTTAACCTGAAAAACAATAGATAGATGATTATTTTTTTATAAATAAAAAATAAGATGTTTTACTTTCTTCTTTTTTCTGGTGTCCTTTTTATCACTCAGTACGTATCAGTTGACCATTCTTAAATGGTTTTTGATCTCTTTGACCAATATACTCCACTTCTTTATTTGCGACCGTTAAAGGTATACTTGAATACTAAAAAGAGTGATTATCCTTTATATTTTTATATAAATTGTACCTTTCAAATCAAAGGTACATTTTTCCTTAATCAGCACTCAAATCTATGTTGGAGAAAGGTTCCTAAATCCACAATTGCATTCCGAACTTTCACCAAGAGCCCTTTTTACCTTTTTTTGTATTTTTTGTCGTCCCTTTTTAACTTTCCTATCGGACCATCATACCGATCCCGGGAAAAGAAGAATACCGAGGTCTTCCCATTGTTCCCTTCATCTTCTCCATACCTTTTCAAGGGTCGAAAAGAGCCTAGCGCCAAATCTTCTTTCGTAGCCCTTCTAACGAAAGATTCCCTCGCCCCCATGGGAAATACTTCTCCAGAATTTCACGGATATGTGGGAGATATGGAGGCGGAATGGGAGTGGTGGCGCCATCTCACACTTCGTTCCATCTTTCCCGTTCTTTTCCTCACTCGCTCCCACGTCCTCCGTCCGTTTTAATTTATTGTCTCTAATCTGAGGCTCTAGGTCTCCTCCCGTGGGTGCCCACATAATCTAAAACTCCCTCTCCATTCTCTCGTCTGTTTACATATTCCGTCGCGGAAGATCGAGCACAATTTATCTTCATTAGTTCCATTCATCTCGTGTGCTCTTATGACGGCTATGTGTCGTCTTGAGTGAGTTGGCGGTGTTGTTATGGTGACGGAACGCCCGCGGGACTTTTCATCCACGAGATTTCCTTTCGAATCTTTGTGAATGAAAAGTTGGGGTTGTGTGTTGATTAGTTTACGATAGTTTTTTCAGTCGTATTGGTTTTTTAAGCACATTCTTCTTTGTTGGATTTATTTATATAATTACGATGTTTATAATTATACGAAAATTCATAACAAACGAATATTGGGACATATAAATCGTGTTTTTATTTCATTATCATTTCCAGGATATTTAATTAGGTGTTATTTATGATGCCTCTCAAGAAATTCTATTCTTCCAGTTTACATGTCCCCAAGATTAATTATAATCGCTATAAGCCCTTCAGTTTCTTTTCTTGTTAATAGCTTTTTATTGTCTACAATGCGTCTTTATTAATAGAAGACGATCTACAGAACCTTTTTTTATTTTTAACCGTACTTAGAACAAAAACGACTACATCAAATATCAGATTGGTAAAATCCGATCGACTAAGACTCGAACCTAGGACCTCAAGAGTATATCAGATTATGAATACGTTAACTCAAGAAGTGTCAAATTTTTATATATTTTATTTTAGAAATTTTTATATTTATCATTGTTCTTACTCTTTCCTTTTGCTACGTTCTTCTGTTTCTTTTTTTTTCAGGTTCTAAGGTCTTATGGTTAGGTAATTTATAGAAGTGGCTTTTTATTTTAAAATTCCGACGTCTTAACGCTATCTACGAGGCGTAATACGTTCTACCCAATGTTCTTTAAATCCTCCCCTCATCTCTTTTGTGCCCTTTTCACAAATCGCTGCTTTTCCATTACCTTCTTCCTCATCTGTGCCTCCCTTTCTTCTTTTTCTCTTTTGTCTCCTTTTCTCTCGTAGTCCAACCCCTTCCCTTTCTTCTTCACAATCCTTTCTGAATCTTTCATCCCTTGAGAGAAGACCCTTGATAGAGGGCGGACATTTCTACTTAGATTCCCCATCCTATTTGTCTCCATTTCCCAATTGTATCCTAACACGCATTCGTCAAAACAAGTGGCGATTTTTATTTTTTTTAAATATTTTATGCGAATTATGGATTAGTTACGTAGCACATCGTAATATATGTATGGTGATTAAAGATGTTGAATATTAAAGGTTTAGAGTTTTAAATATCGTGCTAAGTAGAGAGGTAGATCTTTTTTCTTTCGATAGGATATTGTAAAGAGTTACGAACTTAATTTTACGTTATAACATAATACCACTTATAATTGTGCCCCATTGTTTTCACGGAGTTCTCTCGTAATTTACAGACATTCACATTTGAGCTTGAGTGCATCCATTACGAATTCCTTTACAGACAAGCATTTAACGAGTAAATATTCCAAGTGGAGTTGAAATAGAGACAAGCCATAATCGTAATCCATTGTCGAATTTAAAAGCTGAAGCACCTACTCGCGAAACCGTAGGATTCCTGCTAAATTATCTCTGACTTTCTGCTAATTTAACCGTTTATTACGAGAATTTACGACGCATTCTTCGTAATCCACGTACTCTCCGTAAGCCCTCGTGCAGTTCCCTCTCTCTCTCCTACGTATGACCCATTTTTTCCAAGAATCGGAACGTATTTTCCTCTAATTGGTCCAGTCATTGTTCGCATCGTCGTACTTCTTTTTTTTCCTCCAAATCACCCATCGATATCGATACTGTTCCGATCGCTCGTTTGTTTTTCCTCTTTCAATTAGTATCATAGCGTCACTTTACCCTCTAACTAACTAACCCATGAATTCCTAGTCGGGCACATTTATCCGTTTCCATAGCGAACGCTGGAATTCTGAATGAGCATGTAGCAGAAAATTACCTCGATTCTGGTACGGCTTCCCTCCTCCCCGAGTATCGCATGGAGTGCTCCATGTACGTATGTTAATTGTTCTCATTCGTTTGCATTTGTGTGTGGAGCCTTTGTAGGCGTCGGAGACGGGGTTTAATGGGAATTAGTGCGATGCAAGAGAGAAACGTAGCGTCCTAATTTTGCGACAAAAGAGGAGGCTTCGGGAAAAAAAAGATGCGGTTTTTGGAAGCGTGCTGCGAGCCAGCCGCGTGTGCGTCCGGATATTGCGAAGATCCAAGGTCGAAATTATACGGGGATTTTTCCACGTCCTTAGGTTTCTTTACCGTTACGCTCGAAATCAAGATAAAAGCTGGAAACTTAGGGTGATTGTGGGGAATAAATTTCTGGGAATTCTAAAGCGTTCTGAAACGGTCATTTTTCAGAAATTACGTCGTGCGAAAATGATTGGTTTATCTCGGATGCATCTCCAAATATCTGCATCGTCTCTTAATTTTCTGAACACCGTCTTTGAAGTTAGTGAATGGAGTGATTCAAACGTTGAGTCAGTGTCTTTATTGATGATATTTAATGTTCAGAGTAATTGTTAATATTCGGACGAGAGGCATGAATAATTTACTTTTCTGAGGATGGAGATTTGTAACTACGATTCAATGAATTTCTATTATGATTTGTGAATGCTTTAAATTATACTTAACTGTAGATATTGTTTCTATTCATCCGTATATTTCATTGTTTTATATCTAAATCAACAAATTTCTTTTTAGCTTAAAATATTTGGATTTCAGGAATTATGTCCAGAATAATCTCTTTATAGATTAATAACTCTTGAATGCATTGTTATGAAGATAACTTGTTAGAATCTATTTTTACTGGAGGCCTGCTGTAACCAGTATGGAAATTAAAAATATATTTAAAATATCGTTACAAGTTATCGTCTTCTCCTTTAATTGTGTGAGTAAAGATTGTTATATATTCTTTTGCTAAATTTAATCATTAATAAATCGATATAGACCAAGCACAGAATGTATAATTAACCTCATAAGGTTTCAAAAACGTAATCTAGACTTCTAATTCGGAATTTCACTTATTTAAATTCAAAATATAGTAAATGATAGTACATAATAATAATAAAATTCCTGTTCTTTCATTCATTTCTATGGAACTACCGGTTGTAGATTTAGTTATAAGATATGCTAAATGAAACTAAAAACACACCTAACTGATCAGTAAAAGATAGTTGTACATATTCAATTCTCGGTCATTCATCTAAATCCATTCATTTCTAAACCCTTTTGCTCTTGTTTTCCTGTATCTAGCAGTCCATAAAAGATAGGATAAAGAATCATAAAAAGGAAGATGCGGAAAGGAATCATGTTAAAATTCTCCTTGAGTTCTTTAAATATGCACCCTTTTCACAGTCTCCGAATACAAAATAGAGGAGAGATAAGCTTTCAGCCACACGCATACTTTCTCCAAAAGATAAGAACGTTGTGTCTGTAGAGAGATATTTCTTTAGACATCCAGATACTAGATTAAGCGATTACCTCATCTTAGCATCACTCACAAATTTTTCATTCGTGAATGGATATGACAAGATCTCGCAAAAAAATTATTTCCATCAAATTCCAGATTTACGTTCGTAAAACATTCGTAGTTATTCGTATTATAAATGTAAAATAAATTGTATGAATTATGTCGATTTACTCAATTCAAGATTACTTATTTAGGGCTAAAGAATATTGGGATTATATCGCATGAACTTTAATAAGGAAACTCATTATCATACTTTTCATATTTTTTTCTGAGATTATCATATTTCGTCTCATGTAAAAATTATTTTTTCGATGTTGCATAAACGCTTATTATTGACATGAATACTTTAAATTTACTAATGAAACTATGTAGAATGCAAGTTTCATCATTAATCAGTTCGTGTATCAGTTTTTAAAAGTATATAATTTCATCCTAGAAAGACGTTCCTGTTTGCTTGAATTTACACTGTAGTTATTTATTTCGTTGACTCTGATGTAAACATTAGCGTTTGCCATACGTGATGTGCAAGTAAGGTTTTTTTCTTTTGCAGCATCGTATTAACTCAATTTGAACTCAGTTGTCATCTGTTTTTTACAATGTTTTGCTTTGGTTTTTCCTTCCTAGTACTTGAAGTAAACGCACGGTGGCCTAATCATTATTTTCATTGGAGACAACGCGTTCCCTTCCTCCTCGTTTGACCTTGTACACGTGTATGACCGTACATTTATGATCACGTAGTGTCTCTGTAATGACCCTAAAAGGCTTGGGTTCGATTGTCATCAGAGACCACGAAAGAGCACGAAACCTCTGGTTCAAAATACGTGACCCTGATGATCACGGATATCGATAAAGTGAGCCACAAGCACCCGTTCCTTACTTTGTTTTTTCCCAAAATTCCTGTATTTCGTTTCGTGTGATCGGCGCTTTGGCCGTTTGAAGAATAAATGCATGTTGTTCTAAGCACGTCTACTGAATACGGTCTTTCGACGTCGTGTACAAATTTAACGAGATGCACTTTTTCATCTATTTGTTTCCAGATGCACTCATTCCTCTGAATATGAATTCAGAATAACGAGCAAGTATTATTCAAATGTGATCTTTTTGAAAATAAAGTACAACTGAGCCGTCTATGTATAAATATATATGTATATAATTAACATTTAATGTATATTTAATAATTTATAGGTTTCTGTATATATTCGTTATGTTTCTACTCTAAGTAATCGATTACACAATTGGAACCAAAAACTTTTAGAAAACTACAGGTCTCGAAAGACGTTTTGTAGAATATTTATGAAGATGTAGAGAACGAACATCAACGATTTGAGCAAAAATCCAATAAAGAAAATTGAAAACGAGAATGTAAAGACATATCTGCCGGAAGCAGAAAAACTTACATATGATTCAAGAACATTTCTCTGTTTTTATCCTCGAACGTTTTGAACGCATAAACAGTAAAAAAGCCTTAAATTTTCCGTTTACGATAGACGTCATCGGCAGAAATTTTTCCTAGAGAAACGATTTCACCGCCTGTCGCGATTAATATCGCAGGCAAACGTTGCGAACCGTTCGTTGAACCAGCGGAAGTTTCAGTCTTCAGTTTCGTTCCCAATCTATCCCGGAAGATGAAAGAGAGCAAAGCAGTGCCAAACAAACGACAAAAACGAAAAGAAACCCGTGACTAGAAATGCGGAAATGAATGCAACACTGCACGCTGCCAACGCCCCCTCTGTATTTCTCTCCGCTCCCTTAAAATTCTCGCCAGAATTCTTTCGGATTGCAACCGACGTCCTCGTGAGTGGGAAGAGGGGATGAGTATTACGCGGCGCGTAATGGTTCCGTCCCCTGAAAATTTCTCGGGACGATTTTGATGGAATTCCTAATGTTTTGAGTTTCAATCTCCGTCCGTCATCCAGGCACGATTTGTCAACGATACTCATTAGCGAAAGATCCCGATGCTATTGGAATGGCCACGGAAAGCACGTGCGATTTACGCGAGTGAAAGATTATACGTTCCGCCTTGACAAATGATCGAGGTTCATTTGCTTAAAATTGGGTACTGATGGATTGTGTCTATCCTTTCTACGAATCATCATATCTAGTGCGGAATTCCATTAGGGTATGAACTAGGTTAATATTCCTACCAACTTGGCAGAATCTCTGGTATTTTTCGTTGTAAATTTTTCGTATAGCCTTTACAAAGCTGGAACTACGTTATTCGGGCATAACTTCCGCTGTTTATTATTGTTCCTGTTTCATAACGTTGGGCAATAAATTTAATTTGTTTTTTACGTAAAATGAAGCTTTCAAGTACGATAACATTTATTTAGTTTTTAGTTTTATCTTAATTACGTTTATCGCTGTAGATACGTAAACGATAATGGTTCTGACGAACAAATAAATACGTTTAATGTCTCTGTTCAAGGAAAATTTTCAATATGATCACTCTTAATTATATTGCTACACCCTTATAAACCCGTTCAACTTAAAATTTCCCGCAAAAAATTAAATCCTATTCTTTGTGAGTATATATAGCCTCATTATCCTGTTTCTTTTGCAGAGAACAGATAAGTAGATAAGGTGAAAAGCAGCCTGCGGGCTAACTTGTTTATCTTCAGTCCCAAATGTATTCAAAGGATATAAAGCACTATAATTTATGGTAATTTTAGCTACGAAAGAAATGGATATTCTTTTGGAAAGAATCGATGTCTCGTAAGTGTCTTGGAACTCATCCAAATTTTTTTTTCGTCGTATATTCTTTGATGTTTGTTTGCAAAAAAAATAAGCTGCTTTGTGTTGGCTTTTGGCTCTTATCTTCAGTTTTGTTTCTTTTCATCTTCAATGGAGATAAAGTCTCCCTTTTATAATTGCCTATGGTTTGGTTTGGGACTTATTTGATCCTTAGCAATGATATTATTTAACTCTTTTTTGAATTTAGGCTTGTAGGCGACTCTCTTCAACAAACCTCAATAATTATCATTTCCAATTATGTAAAAAATTAATGGATTAATATATATATATGATAAAAAATAATATAAAATCTACCATAAATTATTGCTATTAAAATGGAATCGTATTATCAAAATAGAGATAAGAGTTATATACGATTTTAAGAATAAACAACTGATTTTTAGGATTGTACTGACTTACGAATCTTTGTTCTGTGGGGAAAATTTCTCAACTGATAGTCTCCAGAGAAAGAACCCACAATGCGGAGAAACGACAAAAAATATAGGGAGAAAGAGAAATTTATGAAATATATGTTGTTCCTTCTTCATATATATATGTTAATGTAATTATTGTTCAAAATATACTCTTTTAGCCTTATCCTATGTATGCATATATGCCAGTATTAGAATCTTTATGTATGACTTGTACGAAAAATTTTCAGAAATATTAATAGTTATAAATATATGTTGTAAGCGGACCGAATAATTTGATTCTCTTTCCATAGAACATATAAAATAACAAATAATAGTATTCAGTATCAATGTTACATTAAGTTGTTGAGGTATAACTTAGCCTGCTTTTTATAGAAAGATAGTTATCTAGTAATCTCCCACGGTATTTTATCTATCATTCCCTTTAAAAAAAGAGAAGATAAACACTCGACAAATTAAATCTCAAAAGTATTCAAAATTCCCTTCATCACTCGTACGTTACATAAACGCTCGGCCGTACATTTCCCGAACACGCTTCAGCGGTCTCTGGATTTAGCACGTTTCGGGCGATGTCACGCTTCTGAAATAGTATTCCGCCACTCGGAAAAACGCCGGAAATTACGAGGAAGTCGCCGATGTACTCTCCGTCTCTGTACAGACGACGGGACGTTTCGTCACCATGACTGGCTATCCTTAACGCCTCGTCGATCAGCGCCGTCACAGCTCTTCCCACGTTCTCTTTTTATCACATTTTAGTTGCGTTTGTCACCGTTTCCATTTCGGGATTTTGTATCCGTCTCCGGCTCAGCTAACTGCAGCGATCGCTCTCTGCGCCACTTTGTAGTTACAAATTTAGCTCCCTCACAGTACGATTCTTTCGAAATACTTGTCGATGCTTAAATAATGCTCGAATCCATCTCTTGCAACTTCGCCACAATTGTACCTATCCATCGCATCCGACTCACAATAGATTTTCCGAAAAATGCGTCTCGTGCGGACGTGGAAACTGAATACTAGTGGAATACTATTGTTTCCTTTCGAAGTGAAATACGTGGCTATTAATGGATGCTCTAAAAATGGGTTTCGAATGGATTTTTCAAAGATGCATTTCGTTCCCTAGGAATGGTTCTTTATTGGGAACATTCGTGGGTATTCAGAGTGAGTAGCAGTTACAAATTGACATAAATTTAGCGATAGAATTCGATGTTTCCGTTCCCCCGTCTGGTTTGGAATTTCGTGCGTTTAATCTCTGTTCGTGTGTCCACTATCCCATCGAATGTGTTACGTGTGTCGTGGCGCTAAACGAGATAGAAATTAATGAGCTATTTAATGCACTTCGGATCCATTGGAACAGATTCGGGGCGGAAGTTTAATTAGTCGGAATATCATGCGAGTAGAGCTAGAGATAGATATAGTGTTTTGGATTAATTAACGGATTTCGTCCTAGTTGGTCATTACGAATGTATTAAAGGATTATGAATGAAGTTATCAGAGCGTAACTAGTCTATCGTACAATTAATCAATGAAAATAATCATAGAATTAATCTCCAATACTTATTTATTTAAAGCCTACATTATAAGTTCATTTTTTTGTTTCAAGAGTCAATAAATTATGGTAAAATAGTTAAACATTTTTCTAATACCTCAAAATTTTTGCTATATAATAAACGAGACGTGTTATATTGAAAAGAGAGACTAAAATTATTCTATAGTCTCAGTATTATATGATTTATTAAAATCAGAATTCTTTTGAAGAATACAACTGTCAAATAAAATTGTTGAATTTTTAAAATTAATCATTGGAATTTTTAATGTTATTGCTGCACATTTCCACACCATTTCATTGCTTAATGATATTATTCTCCTTAATTTACAGAAATTTCGGTCTAAATTGTCATAAAGCAAGTAAAATATCCTTTTTTAATTTTCAAAATTTGTGCTGTTTATTATTCTTCATTCATTATTATAAGTTATTATGTATCATTAATTGGTGCAAGTGTAATGTAAATGAACTTCGGTAGATTCAATCTTATAATGAAACTACTGCGAAACTTCGCTCCTTTTGAGAATCAGTTTGTATGATATATTTCTCCGTAATATTTTATGTAGTTGTTTTTTTCTTATTATATTCTACTAGCTAATCAAAAACCGCATTTAAATGTTTGTGTTTTTATGCAGATGAATAAGTTGGACCTGCAGAGCTGGATATTAGTGTCACCGCATATGTCCACTCCATTTAATCCCAATAGCTTTAGACCGAATTCCTAACATTGAAAGGATCACTGGAAATCCCGACCTTTAACCGAACAAACAGCGTGATTGTGTTTTCACAAAAAAGCAACTTTTGGACTGTCATGACCAGACTCTCCATGTGGCCGCAGACATTATATTTAGGGTTACCGAATCAATACTACATGAATATGAGAACAGCCGTTCCGCAAACAATGAATTAAAACGTTTTCTTATTCAAATGAATCCTTGCTTTTTGAGTTGTTTAACTACGCGTGTTGGTCCGAAATTTGTTGACAGTTTTTTTTCTTTTTAGGATAACTTTTCCCGTGCAAAATAGTGAGGAATAAAAAGAAATAAAATGAATGAAGACGAAACGTAAATGTTTTGGATTAGTTTTTGCGACATCTGCTCTGTCATTTAGTTAGAATTAAATTGTTTTACGTATATATTCCCGATATATTTTACCATTGCTACTGAAAATATGTAATTCCTATGAATTGTTTACATGGATTCTTCATCTTTATCTTTAACCATAAAGAATAAAATATCGTCATGATATTTTATCATCATGATATTTTATTTTGTATGGTTAATATTATACTAATATTGAGGTAAATACTTATACTGAATATAAAATTCTTAGGAAATTCTACTCAATTTTCTGTTCCCCCTCTAAACAAAGGAATTTGAGCCTTTTACCCAAAGTTGTGTGGAAACTCTTGCATTACGAAGGTATCAACACATACAAACTAATATTCAGTCCGCGGTGGATTCAGCCTTAAGGCTTGTTTGATCATAAACTGCTCCACCACTAGCTACCAAAAGCTTTTGATAGGAGAAGAAACGTTTGAGACAGGAAACACTTTGAAAATGTCAATAACTTAATCTTAAGCGAGGTTAAAATTACAATTATACTGTACATTAATATGCACTTATATGTAAAAAATACTGTGTGTGTTCTAATTCTCCAATAACATATATTGTGTGGAAAAGATGAGATGACATTAAAAGAAATGCGTGCAACCCGGATGATGTGATATCTTGGGATCCTCAAATTGAATCATTAGTTTCTCAGTTCCAATACTTTATTTCTATTGACAATTTAATGCAATTTAATACAGGAAAACGAGTATCTTTCAACAGAATTTCATCTCGATTATTACTGGAGTTTTAATTCTTTCTCGTTGCTAGACTTACAAACAAAAAATACGACTTTTTAAACTAGAAGAAACCAAAAAGTGATTCTTTTGAAATGATTAAAATTCCTTGTATCTTTCTTGATTATGATACCATCCACAAAGTTGAGCTTTGGTTTCTGTAGATGCATTCCGAATCCATTCATAAATATCTAAAATCACTATCACTTTCTAAAGACGTAATAGTTGAAAGGTTTAAAGTGAAAGTAAAAGTTTATATTGTAGTTTAAACGGCTATAACTTTTTCCATTACTTCGATCCCCAGTCTAGATGACATTTTTACCACTTTTTCCATGAAGCTTAAAAAAGAGACGCGTCTCGTAAAAAGTAAACTCGTCCATCCTCCAATGTCCGCACGCACTCGTATTATTTCGAAGGAGAATCGAAGGCCATCACGCGTCTGCACTCAAGAGCCACCCACGGATAGAGAAAGGAGTGAATTAGAGTGCCACAGAGGTGAAGATGTGATGGAAAAGGGTATCCGGTTCGAAAGCTCCGACTTTATATCCTGGATGGAGCTGTCGCTGGTCTCCGGAGGTAATGGAATGGAGGAATTGGTGAAGGGTGAGCGGATATGCCAGAAACGTATTAGCGGAGAGGGGGGAAGGGGAGAATGACGACGTATTACTCGTAGAAATGTTGCCCGATGACGTCATCGGAGTGGGGCGGGGGGAGTGGAAGATTCATAGGGTACATTGTGTACTCGTTAATTTTGATTCCGAGTAATGAAACTTTGGCATGGTTCGTTTCGGACATGTTTTGGGAAGGCTTACTAAGAGTCGCTTTCGTAATTTTATTAAATATTAAACGCATAAAATGTTTTAATGGAATATAATTGCGTTTAAACATCGTACAAATACGAAATTTTGATTATTTTTGTGGAATTCAAGCAAAAAATGAAGGAAATTTAATTAATTAAAAGCACGGAAAACCGAGAAAAAAGTAGAATAATTTATATTTTTTTCCAAATTGACCGAATTTGAGGTCCATTTTTCGTATATTACTCGTTAAATTTCAGTAATTTCGTGCTGAAATTTGTAAATACGTCTAATCGAATCCCTAGGACAGTTCTGGGTAGGTAATGAACTTCTATAAATACGTAACGATGTTAATATTAGTCGGCCTTAATGCCACACGCCGCTGGCAGATTGCGAGGTAATAGCTGAATCTGAAATTAACACACGCGCTTACGGAATTACATCACTCTCCCATGGATTAAATTGACGCCAGGGTAAACTTCGAAACTTGATTCAATTACTATAAATTTCGTGTTTTTCCTAAGTGATCCTTAACTTGATTTTCTCCCCGAAATTTTTTCCGGGAGCGGATTAAGTCGATGAAGATCCCGCGGCGAAAAAAATGTAGGATAAGCTTTTTAATCGGAAAAGGTCAGTTTGTGAAGCTTGTTCGTCCAGCCCAAGGTACTAACGTCTATGATTGGAACCCCTCGAGGTGGCATGAATATTTATCGCAAGGCCGACATACCTATAAACACGTTATCACGGAGGCTTTTTTTTACACGGTTACGAAATCGTTTTGAAAGACGCGGCCGTTCTGCGTACGTAACTGCGAGGTTAGCCACAACCGGAGTCCCCTTTTTTTTAAAGGGAGAGAAAACGAAAGGTGCATGGGAACGGAGGACGAACAGGGTCCGAAAGGGCACGGCCCTCTCTCCGAAAGAGGAGTGAATTAGGGAGGGGAAGGGAGGGCAAAGATTGGACGTTAAAGGGAATGGGATGGAAGAGTAATTGTTGGGACACCGTAGTCGGAAAGGTCGCTACGGAAACAAGCGGACGAAGCGAACGGATGAGATGCAAATCAGGGTGTCGCGGACGGTACGATAAGATAATGATACTGCGATATAAGTTCGTAAATGCGAGTTCGGGGGATGGGGCGAAGGAATGAGATTTTTTTAAGGAGGTTGATTCCGTAGAAAAATTTTAACGGTCTTACTGGGCTGTTTTTCGTAAGGGACGTAACGTAAATGAAAAAATAAATTGAGAATGGCCTCGAGGGAAGAGGGTGAAATGATAGTTACGTCGCGAGTTTTTGCGTCGATTCACGTCGATGAATTTTATATTTGCGCTCCAACGTCTCCGCTTCGGAGCTCTTAGCGTTACGGTTCGTTTTCCGTGATTTTTTTTTATGGTGGCTTATATGAAATGCCAAATTGATAGTCCCTCGTTGTAGTAGGAGTTTGTGCTTTTAAATTTTGATTGTCTTGTTGGTGTAGGGATCAAAATTGAAAGTCTTATTTTGGGGAATGTTGCATGAATATCTTTTGAACTTCTATTTTATCATCTAGTACGAAACTTTATTCTAATTTTACTTATAATTATTTGCCAAAAGTTAAAATTTATGATTAATTTACGAGTACATCTTGCTTCCATATTTTATTGTTCTAGGAAGTTTTTGGTATGAAATATAAATTATGTTAAAAAAATTCTAGCTTCATTGAATCACATTATATCAAAACATTATAATATTTTCGTAGGAAATATCTTCTTAGCCTTGATGTTTTATTTATGTGTCGAATCAAAAGATACCGTAGATAATGTGTAGATCGAAAACTTATTCAGTTAAATTGATAAATGTGATTGGTAGCCTAAAGAATATGACATAGTAGGA
This sequence comes from Pantala flavescens, assembly GCA_020796165.1. Taxonomy (NCBI): domain Eukaryota; kingdom Metazoa; phylum Arthropoda; class Insecta; order Odonata; family Libellulidae; genus Pantala; species Pantala flavescens. The sequence goes on along the minus strand of CM036879.1, from coordinate 17,997,082 downwards.
AAAATTAGTAACCTTGAACTAGCTGAATATCACCACTTCATTTTCAGCATTGTGGAGTTCTAGCATTTAGGAGTTCCAGTCTATTGCTAGGACATCATTTCTCCTATCAAATAATGTCCTTGAACTTTGCATAAGAGCTCTTACATTAGAGCTATCTATTTTTTTTAAAGTTATTATTCGTATATTATTTCGACTATCTAATGTTAATAATGATATTTCCAGCCCGTTTTATGTGATTCCGTTTGTTACGAAAGTCGGCTCGTATTGAGGAGGGAAGACCCTGGAGACAAAGCTCTGAAATATTCCTCAATTACCAAACTTTCAGACTGTCAGGAGAGGCGTGAATAAACTGAAGAAACGAAAGTGAGTGCTCTCGAATCAAAGAGAATGCTCAACATCGGAAGTATCTCCATGTTGTTCCGGAAAAGTTCGTCCTAAGACGAGAGACGCCTCGTCACTATTTAATCCACGTCATCCTGTGAAAGTGTGAAATTTCCTCGTGTCCTGTAACGAGGGAGTACGTTGGAGATCAAAGAGATCTGTGAGTCCCTTGTTGCATGTCTAAGGAAGGGAATCGCTGATGCCGCAGGGTTCCCTCGGATAAATCCACTTCCACTTGTGTCGCATTCAAAGCCCTGCAGGCAAACTCCTCCTTCCTTTACCCGTATCCGAGGCTATGAGGCTCTGGCTAAAAAAACGTGAATCGACTTCTTTTCTTCACTGTGTCATCTGAGACCTCCTAAAGCGGATGATGAAAGCGAAACCAAAACAAAGGTCAAGGGGCTCAAAATAGCGGAGATTTATTTACCAAGATCAACCCACGCAGCTTTTCTTCATTCTCTTTTTTCTTTTCGTAATCTTATTTTTCTTCTAAGGTTTTAGTTAATGGTGCTGTTATTTTAGTAATTTTTGTCTCCCCTGATGTCGAGGATTTTTGGTATTTTAACGAAAGTGACCGTATAGTTTTCCAACTCTACAGAAAAAAATAATTTTGAGTAAGGAAATGAAAGTTTGTTTTAACTTTTGGTCTTTATCTATCACCATTATTTCGTGGCTCTAGCTGTTGATTCTATCTTTTCGTATCATCTAAGTTTATTGTAGTCATGTAATCGAATGTTTTTAATTTTAGAAGATTATAGAGCAAGAAAAATACTGCAAATATTACTTCAAAAAACGAAAAAAGCACGATGGGATGAAATATAATGAAGAAACAAGCGATACGAAGTAGGATCGACCTTGAGAAACATCTGTTTGGTATGGAACTTCAACCTTTAACTCAGAATATAACCGATCGATTTCGTCTGCCCGTTTCGCCGGTTTCGAATTCGCTTCTAGCTAGAACAGTCTAGTAATTTTTTGCTATGTCCTCTTTTTCTGCAAAACTTGTCTTTTGCATGTCAGTGTCGATCAAACTCTTACATTCTGTTAAAGTTTCGTTGTTTTATTTTATTCAGGAATTTTATCCATCAAATACGGCAAAGATTGTTGTATGGTCGGTTTAATATCGCATACTATTGAATATCTATTTTATTTGGAAGGTTACCGCAATTAAAAAAATATTACGCCCTCAAGGCTTCTTTTTGTATAGTTTGTCGTTTATCGATAACTATTTGATGTCAGAAATGTTCTATAATAACTAATTAATCTATAATTTTTGTTCGATATTTCTAAATTTTTAAAATGATATTGTAGGTCAAATTTCAGGAATATGTTGGAATTGATTTCATAGGATATATTTTTCCGATATGTTCTAAACTGTAAAGGATACGAATAAAGAATTCGAATAATTTTAGGAATAGTGCACAGAAGAGTTAGTACTGATTAACAAAATGCGTTCAATGTGAATCAATACTTTTATTTGAAACATTATTTTGTATTACCGATCTCTGTATCATACAAAAATAATGGAAATGAAACCCCTATATTTCCACAAAACGTAGTGAAATAATGTTTAATTGAACATTTTTTTCGTTTAACTTTTTGAAACAATATTAGATAAATAAATTCCTATGCTACTTCTACACGTCATTCTTTTCAGCACTATGACTTTCCTTTCATAAATTTATCAATACTGTTCGAGGGAGAAAGGCATATTTTCTCAGAAGTTGTTCAATCATTCAAAAGCAAATTGGTAACAAAATGGCACGAAATTGAAATTATACCCTTCCCTTTCCACGAAGAAAGCTATTTGATTGGAATTCATTTATCGACAATATGAAAATTCCACCGTTTTTTCCGCTCGAAATGTCCACTTTCAACTTGTTAGCGTTCGAATTCCACGAAAGCACTCTGAATTATTTGGAGTTTCCAGGGATACCTGTGCGTTGCCTCGGAAAAAAATTCGAAAGTCACGTAGTATTGAACTCCCCTTTAGAACACGCTTGGACTCTTCACCGTGTGTTAATGCTATATCGCACTGGACTCCAAAACATTGCTGCTACTACGCGACCTACTCCACGGAGAATATCAGAAGAACAAATCAAATCCGGAACGAATTTGATGTCATAAAGGCACTTGGGAAATAGATAGCAAAAGCAACCAATGGGATTTATACGTGAGGTACAATAATTGTTACCAATGAAAAAATTCTTTAAGCTTTGAGGTTTTCAAAAATGGATTATTAAAATCGAATTTGTACTCATTCAGCAGTCTATTCTCTTATGTAATGCTTCCATGCGGTACAATACAAATTCAATGAACATCATTGAAAAAAAGGGTTTTATAGATGTTCAAATCGTATCGTGGTAGACACGTGATAGACATCCATTTACAATGAAAATATCTTTTATTTTGAACTCAATGTTACGAAGTTATTTTTCTCTGCCGATAATATGTTTAGGTTAAGTAATTCTTGCTAATATTTTTAACAATCATTCGGTTTTATTTTAGCTTAATTTTATCATCTAATATTTTCGCTTTTGTGAATATTTATTATTAGATTAAATGTAAATATGTATTTATTATTGTTTTTCAGAAAGGCGTATTTAATTTAAATATTTTTTACACTGTTTAACATTTTAGCATAATAGTTTGGAATGAACAATTTTCTAGATCCCTCGAAACTCAAATTATATATCAATCGGTTACTTGAATTTTAGTATGCTTTGCGTAATCATGAAATATAAGATTACACACAACTGTATAATTCACTAATGAGTTCTCTTAAAAAAATCGCAGTTCCTTCTTATCTTCTTGGTAGTATATTTTTCTTGGTCATTTTTCTCGTTCAGCGCAAGATCAATTTTCTTGATTTTCCGCTTTCTAAGTCTCCTTTAATTTGATTATATTAGTCCTTTTGAACTCTTCTGTAATCATAGAGCATCGATTCTATAGAATCCCTTTTGAAGCTTAAACATTGATGTCTTAAAGTTCTTGGAATCCATTACCGTAAAATATAGCAAAAGAAAGACTTCAGAATAAAAAAACTATTGATTTTGTTCCTCGAAGTATCTCATTTTTTCCTTGGCATCGAATAAAGTTCCTTAAAGTATTTCATTTTTTTCTTCGGTACCTAATGAAGTTCAGTGTCAATGGATGTCACGGACATGAATGAGATTATTAATCTGCCTTCCCTCCGTGTACATGATGTAGCAAGAATGGGAGTAAAGTAGCACCATTGTACGCGCCACTTCCTCCGCATAAGCCAGTTAACATGTTTCCTTCCCCTTGATAAGCTTCCTCTCCAAGGAGCAACTGATACAAGAAGAAGGGCTTTCGAGAACCCACGCGGCTCTTGCGGTGTTCTCAAGGACGTATCGCCGTAGAAACCGAGATTCGGAGATATTCCGTACCTTAGTCTACATTAACGATACTCATGCGAACGGTAGAAGATTACCCGAGAAATATCGGAGTGAATGTCGGAAGGCGAATGTTGGAAGTGAGGAAGGTTGGTTGAGGGGAAGAAATTTTCGGGAGTTGGAATGGCTTCGCTTCTAAGAAATGCGTCTGGAACAATTTCGGATTAGGTATAAAAATTCGTGGAAGTCATCCAAACTGTTTTACCTTCTCATCGATGTATCCTAGCAACTGCTGTTAAGACAGTATTAAGTATTTTTTCTTCTTTTTTTCTTTATTTTTTCATTTTTACCTCTACTATTTCCGCCACTCGAACGATGTTTTTTCTATCTAAAGTTGTCTTTTTATTTCGATAACTTTCGCAGAAGTACGTGGTCTAGTTTCTTATCGCTTGCTTAATCCTCAAGAGGAACTTAATCATACCGTTGTTTTTTGGCTTGCTCTGTTTGATTGGTTACTTCTGAAGTTTGGTATTTGTCCAACGAATCGTGTTTGATTGTTTTTTTAAAATGATGCTAGCTTTTGTGTGAGAATTATTGCTCCTAAAACGTTTATTGTGTACAATAATACTGTATTTATTAAATGAAATTTTTTCGTACGATTCTACAGTATCTGGGATACTTTCTACGTTTCCAACTGCTGGCCTAGTTATTTTAAGGAATCAGAATGAATATGAATTGATTTTAATGAAACTCTCACGAATGCAGTTAATTAAAGTATCGAATCATTCATATCTCTGTCGAAAGCGAAAAAATAAAACATATTTGAAATTAGCGACCGCAATCTTCCACGGCCTCCGATGAATTGAGCAATTCCGTAATGTAAAATTTAATTAATTAAAATGAATCATGAATAATGCGCATTGATATACTTTTACTCATTGGGTATATTGAACGATTTCCATTATATTTGTCTGTTACAATATTAAATGACTGAGCTGTACGTGTGATGTTGACCTATTTGAAAAACCAAGGAAACCTTATATATCCATCGCAAAAGGCTATTAATATTCAGCGAATTAATTCAGCTGAATCGAAGTCGAAAATCGCTCCGACATTAAACAAGCAAATTTGTTTGAATTCTTCCTGGTTATTTGATTTCGGGGCATAAATTATATATAAAACAGCCCTCGGGGTTGTTGAGGTCATGAATTATTTCGATATTGGAATTCTTTCATGGATCCAAATATTTTGTCGCTAAATTAAACATTTCGTGATTGATTTCCATGGAAACGTATTCCAGTCTGAGAGCTCAAATAACGATGCGAATGGATAAATTCCTTGATGCATGATTTGTTTTCGTAAACTTCGTATGTTCCACCATACAGGTTAATTCCGGCATACAGTCATACAGGTGTTTCATAATGATTACGATGATAATAATAATAATAAAATACTATTGTAATAATACCTATGTGTTTATGGATTTATACTTTCCGTTGAAAATATCGCGTACATTTTTTGTTTTCATAATATTTCGGTATACTATTATTTATAAAGTAGGCAGTAGGTTATAAAGTAGGTTTAAGTATATTGGAATAGGAAATAATGTGTAAGTTCAAATAAAGATATGAAATTTTAACACATAATATTACTTGAATAACTTATATAGTTATGGAAATGGAATGGTTTATGGAATCCATATATTTGAGGAAAACTTTTATAGTTTGCTATCATTCCCATAAACGTATCGTTTTCATTTCCGCGTATGTTTTATAGTAATCCGTTGAAATGTGTTTCTATCACGCACATATTGTCTCGTGAAGGGCCCAAATTTTTAAATGATATACTTATTAGTCATATTCTATTTTATCTCTAAGCTTTCCACAGCATATTTTTTTTCAATTAACGACGTATTCGGAAGAATTGTGTGTATATAGAATGTTAGGAGGTCCACCGATTTCATAGCCTCGTATGTTACACCTATCTCTCGTATTTTGGTGTTGTTTCTCCTATCAAAGCAAACAAGCGCCGTATTTTTTCTCGGGAAAGTTAGTGTTTGTGTTTCACTTTTTTTATTTTCCTTTTACGTCGTCCGTTGGTGGTGAGCCGTCTTTGCTGACAAATGAAAGCCGCTCGTTTTCCATCTTCCATTTTATTTCTTGTTTACCAGTAGTTGATAATTTAAATTATAACTATAAATAAATGTTTGGAAGTGAGGATATTTTCTTATTAATATATAACTATCTTATTATTAAAGTTATACCGGTGTATACTTAGTTCAATATTGTATAATATGTATAATAAAAATTGTTGATGTGATTCTTCGGTTATTTGAGTTCAGTTTCTTATGATTGCATAATCAAGATCTCTTAATATCATAAAGATCTCTTATTTGCATAGTGTTTAGTATTTATTCTGAATGTGGAGGGATTTATTTAAGCTGTTTAATATTTATGTGCATGGAAGAAAGTTATTTGAACTACGATCATAAATGCACAGTACGTCGAAATTTGTTATCACATAGCTTAGGGAAGCTTTTAGCGGTCCTTTTGAAGGATTCTCCATTTTTATACCTAAAAGGGACGAAAGTGCACATAGAATCAAGTTGTTTGAAGTCTCGGATAAGGCTTACTTTTTATATAACCCAAATCTTATCTGATTCCTGAAGTTTCAACGTTGCTTATACCATTACTTTCCTTACAAAAGTAAAAATATTTAATACTCCTTTTTAATTTCATAATCAAACTTGAAATATTGCCTGCTAAAAAATGTTGATTTTCAAAATATTGTTCATATTTACAGCTGTTTGCCGTTTCTGCATAAAATTCATGAAGTCAAGAGATTTGTATAATTTACATAGGCAACTTCTTTATAGCTGAAATATGATGAACTTCTCCATGTTCTTTTAGTAATATTATCACTAATTAACAATTTTTTCTACACTCCACAGTTCCTCGTTAGGAAAGATTTTTAATGAATATAATGCTACTTACATTATTCCCTTTCATTAAAAGAATCGTTATTTTATCGAATGAATTTCCTCATTACGAAGAATAAGTTTAATGCGATTGAAAATAATATTAAAATTTATAATCCCATGTATGAAAGGTTTTATGAACATTTCATCATTATTTCATCCTCATTAAATATTTGGAATACATTAAATCCTCTTTAAAGCATTGTATTACTCTGTTTTTTTTTATAGAGTCTCGTATTATATTATCGTATTATTAAAATGTAATTCCATATGATCTTTTTATTTTATCATCTCCTTCCATTTTTCTGTGAAGCTAATTCGTTGAAATTTCGGCGGAAAGGTTGATTTATTTTGATATTACCTTCTCTACGAAAGCTGCAATTAAAATTTTCAGTTAACAGGTCAAACGTATTATAAGGATAGCGGTAATTGAATCCTTTTATGTGCACCGTTCTAGAAATAATAGTTTGAACTTTGCTAATGCACATTGTCTCATATCTCTAAATTTGAAAGATAAATTCTAAATTTTTTCTGGAACCGTGTCTTTACTATTACAATTGATTCCTTACTTATAAAGTAGAATGATTAATATTAATGAAATATGAGTATTACGAATTAAGGAATTCAAAAAATCCACCCATCTCCGTTTATGTCCTCACATAAGTCAGTGAGGTAAAATGTGGCTTAAGTATTCGCTAATAAAGCTCACACTATTAGTTTACTTTATGAACAAGAATATCATTACAAAATTTAGATGAATTTAGTGGGTTTTCATTTTTTAAACATCGTCACTTTTTATTTCAATCAAACTTTGGCAGCGTTAAACTTCTACAATTATTTCTCTCCTAACCGTATTTACCCGAGCAATTAGCTGCAATTTGATCTCTTGCACGATTTTTAATTCCATTAGTACACGTAAGAAACTGTTGTACTTAAGTACGTGTTTCATAAAGCTTGCGTATTTATGAAATGCGCTTCAATCGTGAATGCGCGACAAGGTTTTATTACACCCATTTTGGAGACTTTTTCAGCACGCACATTGGACTTACAGGTGGGTTCACTCCCACTTTATTTTTTATTTCAGTAGTCTGAAAACGATCTCAATTCTCGAACCCACCTCTTTCCATCGCAATCCTCGATCATTAGGGAAGTTCACGGTCGACCGATACACGGTCACGACCTTTACCCGCTCTCGGAATCAATATCGGCCCAAGAAATAAACAAAACCCTTTTATATACACAAAACACCTTCGCTCGCTTTCAGGAGCCGATCCAATCGCGAGAAAATAAGTCCAAAAACTTCGGAAGCGAAATAAAACGAGGAAATAGGGATCTCTCTCTCTCTGTGGAGGTGACGAGATATCACGTGACCTCCCCCCACCCCCCCTTCCTTAAGGGGCGGTGTGATTGGCCCTCGACCGGCGTCAATGAGCTTCCCTCTGTGTTTCCCATTAGGGAATGGAAAGAGGCGACAAGGTGGAAACGAGAGGGAGAGATTTATGTTCGGGAAATGTTGTTCCCGGGAAATGAGAGCTCCTCCCGGGGGATCCCGGAGGTGAAAGGATGTGAATGATGGAGGAGGCGAGATAAGGATTGGTTAGCGGTTGGAAAAGGGAAAGGATGTTTTTTTTACGGTTAACCGAAGTATGATAGGTCGCGCGCTAAAAGGGTGGTGTACATGCCTTATTCTACCTCCTCCTCTCTCAACGCCCTCAGCAGTGTTCTTGTGCAGGTTCCATTGAAACGTACGGCTGTACCGTCCTTTGTATCTCCCACGAGGCCCCGAAGTTTTGGTTGTCGGAGGGTTTTTTGGGCCCATTGACCTTTTCAACGGAGGGTTGTTGAAGCCCTCTATCGCAAAACGGTTTTGAATGAGCGAAGAGGGCTTTTAGATTAAGACTTCTTACTCGGATCGGTAATTAGGGATGAAAGGTGTCTTCAACTCGTGTATTACGTACGGTATGAATTATTTTCTCCGATTAGTTTGATTAACCTTGAACTTCATCACAATCAATGGGCCATATACAGTCGTGGTTATAGTTTTACTCACCCACGAAACGTATACTAGAAGAGATAGGAAGGTCGTAACTCATAAGATTCTCATCTTAATTACCAATTTATGGTCGGTGGAGATAATTACTTGTATCCCAAACGACGTAAGGAACTGCTAAATTTATGGCGATAAAAATTTTAAAATAATAAAAGTTAATAGGGATGATAAATGAGTAATTATTCAGGTAACATTTAGCATATATTTCGAGATGTATACTTGAAGAAAGAAGCCGATATTCATTGCAATTGAAACTTGAATTGTTTTGTATTGTTTTTCGTATTATAAAACTTCATGAGTATCTTCTCTCAACATTATCTCACGATATTTTGTTCATTCTAACCATCAATTCTTAGGTTTTATCCCCCCAGTATTTTATTTTATACCTTATTAATGATTCAAAAGACTCGTTTGACGTTAAATACCTTCACACCTCCAAAGAAATAAGTCTTGTAAGGGAAAGTGGGAATTTGAATAGAGAAACTGGACTGATCTCTATGGAAATTTTGTTTAGCACATTGAAAGGAAAAGTTTTTAATTCATCACGAGGCTGCATTTAAATTACTTCGGAGTTCGAAAGGAAGGAAGAATTAAAGTTCGCTCATAAATAGAAGAGGTCTGGTCTGAAGTGTAAAGAAAAGCTAGGGCAATATTCATTCTGGGCATCCGTACAAAATAATTTATTCTTTCGTTCACTTGAGTTGTTCATCATCAACGGCTGGTGACCTGTATTACAATCATCTTTCATGAAGAATCAATCGGTATTAAAATATGATAAACGAATCAATTTTTAAGATCAAAAACATTATAACTAACATACGATAATTATATAAGATACAAATTCGATATAAAAACCGAACCTTCGTTTGCTAATTAGTATTTAGTAAAAATAGTAAAATTTTCGGTACACAATTTCAGTGCTATTCATACTATAATTTCAGGGATATATATTTCCTCGTTAAAGCAAATAACGTTGTTGGAATGGAATTCTTTCTAATCTCTTCTCAATAAGAGCAGCTCATGAATGATAAATGCAATTCAAATTAACTGGATGAGAATTTCGATGGATGGAGAAAAGATGAGCATTTCCACTCACACCTTCTAATACATCTTTTCATGATTGTTGTGAGAGGACTAGATTCAAAGTCATAAGTTGGTGATAATACGCACCCTTCCTCCGCCAACTAAATTCCCTATCTTTTATTTGCCCATTCCTTCCAATAGCGCTTCTGCCACTCATCCAGTCGCCCAATCAGATCTCTCCTCCCTTCACTTTTCCTGCACTAATTCCTCCTAGAGTTACCATCCTTCACTCCACATAGCAGCAGGAAACTTTCACTCCCCCTTTTTCTTTCTATATATATTGACTCTTATTTCACCCTTTCCGATAACGTGAATCAAAGCCTAAGTGTTTGATCAATCTTCGGAGGAGTTGATGTAAATTGCTTGACCCATTAAGAGCTCTTCTTTATTATATTGACGTGATTGATCTTTTTGATCGTTTATTGCTGCTTTATGGGGCCATCATGGAAAATATAGAAGAGTATCATTGTTAAGAGACTAAAATATTTGGTTTTTATTTGAAACAGTGCATTAATTCATATCGTTAAGTTATAGTATCAATTTTCGTGCTTTATATGTTAAATTCTTGCTTCTTTATGTCGAGCAGCTTTTATTCCTTTTTACGGATGATAATAATTAAAACATCCTTAACAATGCTAAACGAATGACTCTTTTTTTTATTCCACTTCTATGAATAAATAGTTTGTTTATAATTCCTATTTTTCTGGATACAATAAATTTCACTTAAGATAAGAAGTTGTATCTTTAACTAAGGGGAGTTAAGGGGAAATTATCAAATTTTAAATAAATAACATGTGGGCGAAGGAATATTTTCACTGATGGATTTTCCCCGAATTAGGACGTCTTAATCGAGTTTTATAACTGGATCGTGTATACATTTCCAAATTATCCATAATTTCTCTGGTATTCAATTATAATTTTGAACGTATTTTTATCATTATTATTTAATTTCCTTGTAACTTGTATTGATTTTCACTATACCGTAATTTTTTCTAGATTCAAGCTTTGGAGTTAAGCTTTCATTAAATTGTTTTCGTAATCCTATTTTAATGAGATTCTTTTTGAAAAGATATTTCAGATATGATGGATCTGAAATGTTAATTTTACAGGTGTTGAAAGAGAAAGGCACTTAAATAGAACGAATAATGTCCGGGGAGGATTCTAGTCATACACAAGTTCCATTCTTATCGTTTTAGCTCGCTCCTCGTTGAATTTCTTTACTCTTTCGTAAATATTTGTTGTGGCAACGTAGTACTTATACACACTATCTTCATTCATAAGGACGTGATGTTGGATTCAATTAGTAATCATTCTTGGACACTATTTCGTTTGAATACCTCGTAAGTCGATTTATAGATTTATTATTGAATTTTGACCCCAATTTCTACTTCTCCTTCGAGGCTTTCGGAACCCGTTCCCATCATCCAAGAATGCAATTAATTTCCATGGTTTCAATTTTCCATTAAGAATGACTCAGTTAATTTTCATCGTGGCTTATTCCCTTTTATGGGAAGCAGTTGCTTGATTTTCTAAATTGAAACCGAAAGCTTCCTTTCTTATGGACCGTAAAACTTTGAGGGAATACGGAATCCGATTACGCTAGGAAATCTGAAAATTTGGAAAATGCTGTCGAAACCTTAACACGATTTCGTGGTTCATCTCAGAACAAGGAAGTAAAGGATTTGATGCAGAATAACTCAGGTTTATTTTACTTTCATGTAGCTATTCGATCACTTTCCTTTTCAATTGTTTCAATGTAATCGTTTAGAAGAATTTTATAATCACAGATCATCTCGAGTTATTATTATTATTATCTGAAGTATTATTTATTTGATCAGAACTCATATCCTTTCATTGCCTTTAAATCTCCCAACCTCCATTTTGTCAATTGTATACTGCTGATACTTTTCTCTTGACAACAAATAGTTAGTTTCCAATGATTATCATGTCCCATATCTCGTTGGCGTAAAATGTACTTATCTTTCAGCACTTATAAACTTATCTATAAATAACTATTATCTACTTATTAAGAACAGCTAGCTAATTAAAACTTTTAAATTTTTTTTACCAAAGAATTCATACATTTCGACATTGGTTGCATTGCGTATGGTGATTGTGTATTTAAAATCGGGAAAAGATATCTCTCTAATTTCTTTATCATAATTTTATCGTTACCTGTACCAATTGTAAATTATAATTTTATATAACTTAAAGGTTTGTGTAAATTATAATTTAAATATTATCATTGCCGTCTTTCAACGTTATTTTTGAGTATGGTACATCGTCTAATTACTTAAATATCTTTTACCATCATAAATTATTTTATTTTAATGGTATTCTTTACAGATTTTATAGTTCTTTACGTTTGTACAGTCATTCTTAAGTACGAATCAGTGGCTGTTTGATAATTCTTTAAAAACGAACTAATAGTAAAATCCTCCTGAATCACACCCTTAAGCTAGATCAGTAAACGGTCTAACTGTGAGGAAACTTCCTCCTTCAACTTGTAATCCCCTATTCTAACGGTTGAACTAATCGGGTACTTCAAGAAGCCATTGAGTTTCTACAACATTATATCCGTTTTGGTTTCATCGATAAGTAGAGCGTCTTCGCTTTCATTATCTCGTATAATACCTCTTAACCGTATATAAGATATTGAGGGTTGAGATTATTAATCGGTCGTAAAAGGACGATAAGACTGTTTTATGTTTTAATTGTTCTTAAATATATGGAGTTGCAATTCCACGTATTTTGTTTTTAATCCTTTTAATTAGAGATTATTATCATTATACCTAAGAAATTTATTTATATGTTGACGAAAGATTTCTTCTCATCTCTGAATGTTATGTTAAATATTCGTCTTTCAAGTATGATAACAAAACGGAATTTTTAAAGATTCGAATAAATAGATGCATGAATTAAATTGAGATATTGTTTAAATGAGTTAAATTGATATATAATATTATTAGAATCCGTTATATTATGCCTTACTAATAAAAGAAAATAGGGAGGTTTGAAAATGTTCCGTTAATTTGGTTTTTAGTTCCATTGCTTGCTACCTCATCTGGCTTGATTGTAATTAATATCAGTTTTAGTATAATACATTAGAGAGAGGATATTTCATTCTATATGAATCTGTAAAAAGGATAGCGTTCATCGAGATGCAGTTCGTAGAAAATCTTCCGTTGAGAAATATACGACGAACAATTTCAATTAATGGATTACGTGTTTTATTATTGCTTTAATTCCATTAATTTAGCTTTTGTTATACTTTTGAAGCAATGAATACGATTATCATTAATAACTCTCATTGTAAGCCTTTTCTAATATTTTATTACCAATCCTTTTGAGTTTTTGCACATTAAGTGATTGCAATGTTCGTACCCATGTATACTTTCACATTCAATTCGCATTTGATTAATGAATTCGTCGCCGTGAATGTTTTCGGAGTGTTTTGTATAAAAATCAATAGCTACCTTGACATTTTCAGATCGTTCGTTTTGCCTCGTAACCTATAGCGGCGATCGAGTTCTTCAGAATCCGAATTCCACCCAATGGAAAAGGGAGCTCATAACCGTCGAAAGGGAAGGAGTTTTTCATTTCAATTCGAAAATATAAATTCAAGGTTGTCTGGAAGAGCAGTGGAAAGAAGTTCATCCTTGTTGATTCGATTTTATAATCAGCTCCATGTTCCTCATATTATTGCTATTAATGTGGAATATTTATATCAAGGATTTATCAAAATTTGGAATGATGATAATTAGAAAGGGTTTTATATATTAAAAATGTACTTCAAGAGTCCAATGAACTTAATGAGTTTTCTTTCTTCGGTGTTGAAGAAATATGTATTTCACTCTATAGAATGTAATTATTTCGTAATTTGTATGTAATTTTTTACTACTATGGTTGTAACATAATTTTGATGTAAATATAATCGGAATATTCAAGAAAAGAGATACTGCAGCCACCCGTAAATGGCAAACAAACCAAATAAGGTTAAACTTATCTCTTTTTATACAATTAAGAATTTTTCAAAATACATTAAGAATTCATTTATCAATTTCCTTCACGAGCTATTGGAAAGGATAAAAAAATCGTTTGGGTACCTAATACTCTATTCTAATCCGAATTAATGGGTTTAGAATCTCTAATCAATAAATAAGATTTTATATATTGCATTCAAACTTTTTAAAAGAATAATATTTCTCAAATTCTGAAGGAACCAATTCATGGCATTAAATTTAATACGTGAAAAAAATTCGGTCACTACTTTTCAGAACTAAAATTTTTTTGTTTTTTTTATATATTTCTCTAGTGGACATGTAGAAATGGGGACGTAAACATTTTTAAGCTTCTCAAGAAACGCAAGAGAAGGTCTTTTTTTAATACACTTTGCCGTGGAATGTAGGGCGGATTGAGTTACGACAACACGTTCGCAAGATAGCTTTCGGTCCCGAGGAGCGGAGTAGTGCATTTTGCATTTAAAGTCCGAGTACTATTCACAAGACGCTTTTAAGGCAAATTCTCTTTTCTCCACGCCGCCTTCTCTTCAAAAGGGCATCTGAAATGCGCATCCAGTGTCATGAAGGAGGCGCAAGAGTTCGTTAAGCATTCTCGCTCATTCCCCCCTTAGATGACGTCCGGCCGAGAGATAATACCGACGTCTAACTCTGTCCCTCAGACAAATGAAGTTCCATACATTTTACACTCGTTCGCTGCATATCTCAGGTAGCCTTCATCTCTGTGGTGTTTACAGTTCGGGTCGTAAATTTACAGCCCCGTTTTTGATGCGCCTGTAGAAGCTTGTAGATCCTTTTGCAGTCACTAAGGGGTTCTAATCAGTTCTTAGAACATATTATGAGCCTTAGAAGGTGAATACAGGATGTTTAGATGTAAGGATTAATTTGGGAGTTTTGTGATGAAATTTAAGTTTGCTGTTTTCATTAGGAATATTATTTGAGCCCTAGATACTTTTTCCTTCAGTAATTAAATCCGTTTTGGATTTTTCGTGCCTGAAATTACTCCCCGTTTTTATAAGCAATTAAATGCTTGTGTAGCGTAATATCTATAGTAAACATTTCTTTGAAAATGTCCATTATTACTTTGTGGACCTGTATCATTAAAGATTGACTTCTTAGTCCATAATAATGACGAAGTACGGTCGTAAATGTTTCCCTGAAAATGTCCATTCCACTAATCCTGTATTACATACATCCCCCTCCGCTGTCATCCCTGTATCACAGAATTTCCGGCTATAAGACCCGATCCCAAGCTTTATTATTTATTACGAAAATCTGCCAATTACTTCCTCATTCGAGCTATTCAGTCATTAATTATCTATCTAGAATTCGGACTGATAATTGATCCGAATCAATTTCTAATTAAAACTGTAATCAGGGATGTTTGGGGTCATTAAAAATTGACGTAAAATGAGATTAGCGATTTTTCCCGCTTTATCAATTCCGTCAAAGCTAATCAGATTTTAATCTTTTCGTCCTTTCAAACCTTTAATTAAATTTATGTTCCTTTATAGAGGGAAGGGTATTTAGTTATTCAATGCTTAAAAACATTACGAGAGAAGCTATTGGTTTTAATAAAGATTTCAAAGTATTAGCGAAATATAGTATTGTAAAATTAGGAGTTAATTACTTTAAATTATGACAAATTGTTGTTTAAGTTATGATACAGCTTTTATTAGTCGAAAACCACCATTACAACATGGTATGGAGTGTATGTTTCATGCTTTTAGAGAGATAAGGAGTGAATCTACTCAAGTCGTGTTACTCATACTTCAATAGCTCTAATATCATCACATATTCGAGCAATATAAGAGCAAACGAAATCGAAAGTTGCATTCTCCAATTTCGACGGAAAGATTATAAAACTCTTGAGCCTAAAGATAATCAAAAACGTCCCATCCGACCACTTATTGCTCCGGAGACGCGAAAGTTCCTCAATTTTCTTTATTTATTCACCTCTCATCTCAAAATACATCCACGTGTTGGTAGCTTTCCTCATTCTCGGTGAAAATAGAGCTCAGGTCTTTGTAAAGGGTACCCATTATGGTTTTCCATAGGCATCAAAGCTCGTCCGTTTCTATGGAAGCGAGGAAGGAGCCGTATCTTGATACCAACTTTCTTTCCCGAAAATTTCTCCGCTCAAGAGGATAAGAAACCTTTCCCTTAAAGTTAGAGGGGTTTTTCATTTCGAGCCCTAATTTACTTTCTGGTAAACGGGAGTTTTTGCCCGAAATACCGTATTCTCTGGGAACTGCGGGTGTCTCATCAATGAGTGAAGACTCCAAAGCACAGCCTTTCTTCTTCTCTGCATTTGGCAACAGCTGCCCATCCCGTATACATAATTACTCGGTTCCTCGAGGCCATCGTCCCCCCCCCTAACCCCTCTCCCCTCCACCGCCCGCGAACCCATGGACGCCTGAGGTTTCATCCCAAAATGAAGAGAAGGAATTTTTTATTTTTTTCTAGATCTCAGGAATCCACTCGCTTTCAGTCTCTCGCAATTCTAAGGCTTTCTCTCGGGAAGCCGTGGTATTTTATTGCCCTCGCTTCTCCGCCTAATATCCGTCAATCTCTGCTTTTATAGCGAGAGTCGGAGAAAAACTTTTGGTCCTTTCTTTCCTTCCAAACCCACCTTTCTATTTCTATAGGTTTTTTGAGAGTTGAGAGGCGTCATATACAAAGCTGTCCGTAGAAAATGCTTTTCCGTTAATTGCCTCGGTAGTTTGGATTCTTTCGCTCAAACCTGGTCTGCGATGAGGTTTGGTCTCGAAGATAATATAATGAATGATTAAGTGCTAATGTAATTTAAAACTAGTTCCCTAATGTTTACCTCTGGTACTCTGGTAAACGGTATACATACGTTCTTTTGTTAAGATGCCTAATTTGTTTTGATCTCAAATCATTATACTCGTTTGAGATTTAGTTATAAGTTTCCACTCCAGTCAGTTAATTTTTCATTGATGGACTTCAGTTTTAACTCATCTTCTCTCACGATTAAACTCATTCCAGATCAAACGTACACATGTTGTAGACAATAAAGTAAAACTTGACAGTCTACACCAGCAGTTTGAAGTGACCTAATGAAGTTTTAATTCTAAGGATAAGCTTCCGATTTATTTACTTTCAGATAATGAAATGCATATTAGTGAAATAAATCTATTAAGAGGTTAGTAGTAGGGTTATTTATTCTTTACCCCTTTAAATTAACGAAGAAATTGATGTTTCTAATTAGCAAAATATCTTTATAGCAAGATATCTTTCGACTAGCTAAAGCAATACACTTTTACGAAGTACGACAAATCATCCATTCAAAAATATTACTAGTCGAAAAAGTCTTTCCCAATGTACCACCTTAATTCGCCCTTACTTCGGCCTCTCTTTATCTCCACCTAATGTAGCTGCAAAATCGTCCAGACTCTCTCCTCCGTAAATGTATTTCGTTTCCCTTCTGTGTATCGCAAGTGCTATAATGATTTCAGTTTATGTTCTCTTCTCAATTCCTCCCGAATTTCTTCCTTTTCTCGGCACAAAGGTCAATTTATCCGTCGCTTCCCGAGGCTTATACTCTGTGTTCTTCGTCAGTACCTTCTCCTCCTCTTTCTACGGAAGCCCTAACGAACCTTTTGCCTCATGAGCCTAATGAGTTCAAAGCATTGCGAACATCTTCCTCGAGGCGGGCGTGTTATTAAATCTCAATACCCCCTTTGTAAGAATACCCACGAGCGACACAATCACTATTCCGATCCTAATAATGTCTTCCGAGATGAACTTCCGCGACCTCTTGCTTTGCCAAAGGGACGTCTACGGAGTCCTTCGCGTAATTTTATCGAAGCAATATTTCTCGGGCCACATATGAATTCCGGGAAATCAGCCCACGATTCGGGGAGACAAAATGAGAGATATCTTCCCTTCATTTCCTTGTTTTACGAACGAGGTCTCTTGCCCTCGTAAAACTTTCCCCGTCGTCTTATTGACCTCTTATTTCCGTATCGGCCATACTCGAAGACCTTTCCGAGAGAGTTAATCTTATCGAAAAAAAATAGTCCTCAATGAGCTAAAGATTAATTCCGGGAAGTCAGCAGGAGTTGTGGACAGAGGTTATTTCCGTCTCTTTCATATAGAATTCTTTTATGTGAAAAGGAACTCTGAAAAAGTCATTCTGGATATACATCTGTCACATTTTCTCTTTTTTTCTATAAGGCTTCGTTTTTAGGTTCCTTTATCAGATGCGTAGGTGGTGACAGATTCGTGGAATTTCATAACCGTTTTCGTATTTTTCGTTATTCCGCGAAAAAGAAAAGGTTACGTTTTAATTTCTTTTGCGATTTTTCATTAAAATATGAATGTTTCTTTCGATTTGGGGCAATAAGAAGAAATATTTTAGCCTAAAATAATGAATAGCTATTTCCGGTGAAATATTAAAGACCATAGCTCAAGAAATGACGAATAAAATGTTATACCTATAATCAAAAGTATTATGTTCAATACTTAAATGTTTTCTTACGTAAGTCTAGAAGATGATTGACGATCATTTCTCATTCCGAACGTAGTGAAAGACTCCCGCAAACAATTAGCTCTAAGGAGAAAATATCTCTAGGAAACGACTCCACTTTTACGCCTTAACGTTCGTCTATCTACACAATGAAAACTTACCTTTTCCGTAATGCGAGTCGACTAGAAATTGTTCCCGCGAACGAGCTCGCAATGCACTCAGGTGGAACAAGATAATCATATTTCCTCGAGTTTGCAATTCCTCTAGAAGTCGTAGAGAAACGACTAACAATGCTCGGTCGTATTCCTTCCACGTCAGTGATAGCATTCCCTTCACTGGGGGCAAGACTCCTCCTTAACGGGAACATCCTCGCGTTTCGTGCCTCATTCGTTCTAACTGCCCCACGTTACGGTTTTCCAACCTCTTACACCCATACATTCTGATAACAAGGGCAGGAGAAATCACCAAGTGTGGGATGAACGGCCTCAAGGATGTTGAAACCAAAGGGTTTTCTGAAAGGAAAGGTCTCACTAGGACGACGGTCCAGCGCTCTCGTATTGGTAGAACCATCCTTTGATTCTTCAAAGGGCTTCATGGAGAGCTAAGGGTTAGTAGGCTGATAGGAGCTCCTTTTCACACGGATTCCTTTCCTATTTCAAGCTCTTTTTTGATCCTTCTTTGGACCTTTATGACTCGAGATTGTGTGCCCCGGCTTTGGGATTCGCGTCCGAATCAAGATTCCTATTTCAGTGTCCGATTACGTCCCACACTTAAGTGGGCTATCCTTGGGTGTGATTTATGGCCTCCGAAGCACGGCTATTTTTGTCCTAATGAACGTGGAACAGAGAGACGAAATGGTATTACGACGTATGAATTATAAATTGGGTTCGGTTATTGCGCAGGATTTAATTTTGCTTTGATGGAATTTATATTTATAACGTCAAGTGAACTGATGAACGTTTTTTTTAATTTTTCATTAAGTGAAGGCAATTTTTAAAAATTTGATAAATTGAGTCTTTTAATAATCTTATCTGGGAAAGGATTTAGTAAGAAATACCTCAAGTTTGTATATAAATTTTTTTCGCTATCGGTTTTCTGTCATTCTGAAGGTCTGATTTGATATTAAACCGTGCTTTCTTATTAATTTTATATTTATAAAACTCTCTTGTCTCCTATTCACATCTTAATTCCTTTCTATTTTCTTACCTTATTATTTTCTATTTGCCTTCAAATCCTCTCAATAAGTCTCATTGTTTTCCTTAAGAGCGTCCATAATCACGAATTATAAGTAATATTGAGAAAATTTATTATAAAATCTGTCATTATTTATTTATAAGATTTACTATTTAGAGAATGATATTCTAAATAGATAGATATGGACTAAAAAAAATTTATCTCGCTAAACTTGCGCAACAACAGTAAGGGTGGCGCCTTTTGATTATGCAACCCATCATACTTTCCTGCAATGCTGTAAATCTAACCTCAGGGATGTGCCTAATCTACAGTTATATTAAAGATTTTTTCATTCTCTTTAATATTTTCTTAATGATATTTTCCAAGAATTATCTTCCAACATGAGCAACTGAATTTTTTAAAATATATATCTTAGGTCTTGTGTTTAAGATCTCCACTTTAAGATAGGAAAGAAAGTGATTGAATTCATGAATCGAGAGAGAGTGAAACTGACCTTTAGTCGATAAATGATAATGGAGGGATAGATACATGGTATGGATTTTTGAAGTAATAGTGGATTTATGTAATATATAATTTGTGATTCAGTTGTGTCCTCAAATTGTACAATATTAGCCATTATCTAAAAATATTATTATATTTTTAATTAATGTTCATGAAGGATAATTTTACTTCATCTGAGAAATCAATCGCATGTGTGTAGTTATAATATATAATTTATTTTTCAATACTTCGGTGGTACATCGAATAAAATAAGTATTACTTAATCTGTATATTAAAGATAAATTGACTTTGTTGAATAGTTTTTTACCTCTCATCACGCCACTGATACTTTTTCTTTTTGAATCGTACCATGTATCAAAAAGAATACGGGTATTATAACATGAAACGAAATTAATTAATACATATAATGAGATTTGGAATGTTCCCATGAGATATTGTACCTCATTTTGGAGAATTACGAGTCACATTTTACCGTCTCATTTACTGGAATTATTTTTATTGGCTATAATTGGATCCCCAAAAGTTAATCTGTGCAATCATACATTTCCTGGGAACCTTTTCTTTCTCCATTTCTCGGGGCATCTCTCTTTCTTAATCCTTTCCTTCGACCATCTGACGTATCTCCTCTAAATAGGTCCATCCTTCATACCGCAATAAGATATCATCGTAGATGTTAACTTCTCCCTTTACGGACTATCTGTTTAGGTTCCTTCTCGACTATTCGCCGCTTTCCAACGGAAAACGAGTTTATGCACGCACATGCGAGTGTTTAGCGGTCATTCATCTCGACTCGTATCTTACACATCTCGTTTTTCCCGTCTCCCATGACTTTATCTCTCGTTCGTTTATATTTACGAAACCGCGCCGTTCAGTTGAGATAGAGATGGGAACTAGATTTGCGTCTATGGAATAGAGATTAGACTATGAGCTGAAGTGATTGATAATGATAGTTAGGTGTAGAGATTAGAAGCTTATCTTGGTACGACTGCGATATTTGTTGCGTTTAGAAGGAATGGAAAGCCATTTCATTTTTCCATGTGAACTGTTTTTTCGTTTGAGATATATATATCTTATTTTGCATAAGTAAATTTTTCAGTGTCTTATAATGTCAGGACGTATATGATAAATTATTTTCTATCCTGATTATTTATTGATTCATACCTAGAAGAAATGTTTCGCAAAAATTTTCATATGTTCTCTCGTTTCGTAATTAGAAAATTATTCAGACATTTTCCTTTGAATAAAATTTGCATAAACTTGATGATTTCCTCTCAAATTTTAATTATGGACTACTATATCATTAGGATATCGTATCTTATTAATGAGCAATCCGGTGATATTTGACCTTGCATTGTTATTTTATTGATGATAAAAGAAGCTCATTGTTTATGCTGTAGTATCGGTGCAGTTTCTCAATTATTTTTTTATACATTACAGTTTGAAAATACAAGGAAGACGATAAATCATTCAGTTCACCTCCGTATTTAACTTTTATAACAGTAAAATTTATCGTCGCCATTATAATGTTCGAGATAGGTTACAATGTTCTTTTTTTGGATTTCACTTCTGTTGATGACCAAAGCATGACTTCTACTTTTCTTCTTATTTACATCCTCGTTTAATGCATACATTTTTTACATTCGGGGGATAAATGTTTTGCTGATTTTTTTTTGACTGATGAGACAATTATGCATGTATGAACTTGCTACAGAATTATAATTGGAAAAAACTCTAGGAAGGGTCACCTTGTTCCCGCTTGCATATCAGTAACCCCTCGTCTAATTAATTTCTCGTTTAATTCCCTTGTGTTATCAGCAATTATTTTAGAATAAAAAAAGCTGCCTCAGTTGTTTTCGGTGTTGTATTGGACAGTGATTATTCGATTCTTGAAATAAGATAAATTATATGAATACTTACATTAGGAACAGATTAGACTGAAGATACCTGTACATTTATTATCGTTTTTTAACCACACCGAATGAATAGGTCGTTTTCGTTCGAAAAAAAAGCTGATGTAATCAAATTCTCCAATGTAACACATTATCCACCTTTTTGTACTTCAGAAATATATTTATCTGACAACGAAATTAATCAATCAGTTATTGATTTCCGATGACGAGTTCGTTGACATCGTTCATTAACGATTTTCCTTTATTTTACTATCTCTTACGATTCGATATTGTTTCTTTTTGTATTGGTATTCCTATTTCAGTTTTCTCCTCGCAGACGGAAATTTGATTTTCTATCGATATCTGTTTCTTCCGTGGACAAAATCCGGTGAGGACTTCTTCGTACATATTCTGTTTGCTGAAACAATATAAGGTCACTGCCCTCAACTAAATTAAGATTTCGATACGATATTTCACTCAATTACTAAATTATGCAAGTGATTCATAATCATAATCATTTGTCTTGGAATGGTTTCCTATCTTCATCCTTAAGTTGATTACGGTGTAAACTTAACGACTATTTTTAAAATTAAGATCGATTAGTTAATTACAGTAGTGAAATACTTCAAGATTGCATCTAAGAAGATTTATATAGTATATTGCCCTTAAAGGTAGATCAGTCACAAGTGTATTACTATACGTTTGTTCTTCCGGAGTTATTATTATATTCAATTTAGTCTCATGTTATTTTTAGTCGCGTATTTTCGTATTTTCTCTAACCTTTTGTTTACATGTTTCCCTCTATAATTTAGTATTATTATTTTGTTTTATTACTGAATATTATCATTTTTCTAGGTTCACGAATTTTAATAAATTGTACTTTATGAAAAAAGTTTGCTCCCAATTGTTTTGTTATTTTCGAAAGAGTGTTTTTGCGGTAAGACTCCGTAATTCATTTATGTTATCTCATCACTTTTAATACGCAATACTTCTCGATGAGAACAGTGGCTCAGTTTTTACTGTCGACCATTATACGAACCCGAACAGTCACCTTAACAGCTGATACTTTAATTTCTAAACGTAAACACTTCATTCATTCCCTTGATTCTGCCTTTGGATTCCTTTGGGGAACAAGTCGGGAATCTATTTCCCGGAATCGTTAAATGCCGGCAAGTGAGACGTCACATCCGTTTTCTATTCTACGAAATCGTGATGTTTCTCGGAAACATTTCGCTTTATGTCTCCTTATCCGAATTATACGACCTTGACCCTAACTATGGGTGTGACGATTCTCGTCCGCACTCTAGCTCTACAATTGGTTCGTGGAACACGAAGGGAATTCACGATTTGGCTAGTTGCCATAGAGAAAATCCTTCCGCTAGATACGAACTCTGCTGCACTTGAAAACGTATATCTCGAAATTTCTGGCTCATGATTACGTGGCAAAAAATTGCGAATCGCTGTCCTGGGTTAAATTTCGTCTTATTGGATAATATCGCGTCATGCGATAGACTTTTCACGCTTGAAATAAAAGGAAGGACAGAGACAAAAAAGAGATATAGTTTTAAAAATTTCATGTCGCATTGTTGTCTTTTCCAAAACTTCAATCTGCTTGAATTTTTTTTATTCTTGATTTTATATGTCCACACTGTTCATTCCCTTCTCTTATTATACTGTTCCATCTCTTTAAGCTTGAGAATGCATAAAAATGGTTGGAGGTTTTATTCCATGAGCAGATGACGTTTTCACGTCTCTGACATCTCTGGAGACGAGTAATAAATATCTGTTTACTCAAAGATGAAGATTTATGGTTAGGTACATATGTAACTGTTTATCATAATTTAAATTTACTATAATGTTGGGTAATATATATCTTTTATCAGCAGATGATTTTAATTAATTTTTTAGTTAATTATATATTTAAAAAATTATTTTATATAATATAACAAAATTGCTAGAATCGTATTGCTCTCGGTTGTAATAGTACTGATATCCTTTCTCTATTTTCGATTTATTTTAGTTTTTCCCAATTCTAAAAACTGTCACAAAAGCACGGGGGCCCATCAAGGTACAAATTTACATCGATTGACTCTTGAGGTTATCGCACGTGTATTCTCGCCTTTAAAATGTCCGTATCTGACTTTTCTTTGTCATCTTAAAATACTACGACCATTTCATTCAATCCGTAATGCAAATTAGTCAACCAGGGGTAAATTAACTCGTCAATCAGAGAATTTCCATTTCCCCAAATTTACGTACGTTTGATTTTCATCCATCGAAAGCAGAATAGAACGTTCGCGTACACACACTTCATCATACACGGCTTATGAATGTGACTCTAAGTTAAATTTGACCGTGCAATTCATGCTCTGAGTTATGTTCGGTAGTTCAGTATACACACACACACTAACATCTGTCCGAATCAATACGTGTTTAATTAGTCATAGCTCGGTCTCTTTAGCATTCCGGCTTTCGGTCGGTCGTGAGGGCTCTCTCTTTAACATACAGAACGCTGTGCGGTGATCTGGAATTAATGACCGTGAATATCCAACGGTGCCGAATCGAGACGCTTTCAAAGCGACCTCTGGGATCGAGAGGTTATTTTTTATGGTCCAGAGTCGATCTTCTTTAACTTTTTAAATCCTTAAAACCCCGAGGACTGTTCGGGTGATGTATAGGATCCCCAATCAACTTCCTGAGAATCAGAGGAGAGATATTTATCCCTCTTTGACCGCTCCCTCTCTCTTAATCCCGCAATTACGAAATAATCCTCGACTAATCGATAAGTAAGCCGAAGGTTTTGCGGGTTGCCTATACGATAGTGGGTTTCAGATCAGTGCCTCAATGAAAGTCGTTTTATAAGTATACCTTTTCCCTTTCGCTCTAATCCGAAGCGATCTTCATTCCTCACGTTGCCTGCATTTTGATCCGTGTTTGTACTTATCTCCGCCGAACAGACTGTTTTTCTTTTTTTTTTTGATGCTCAAACATGACTTCTCTGACGAATGTTGATTATTCGACCTTGTTTATCCAGAAATGACGATTTTTGCGTTTTGATGGTCTCATTGGAGGGAATTTAGGTTCAGATGAATCAAACCCATATTTTTCTGTAATTTTTTCGTAGTTACTGTATTTTTTATATGTGAATACAATAGATAATACGTAATAATTAATAAAATACGATTTTATTATATATTATCCTTTCGATTTATGATGGAATTCCTCAAATTCAATGATTTGTCAATCGATTATGTTATATTTAATCGCATCAATGTACTGAGTCTTAATTCTAAGCTTGACTTTCTAATATTTACTTAATCGCTGAGACTTAGACTGTAAGGAAATATTTAGATAATGTTTTATTCCATTATTTTTATTACCTTTATCGTAATTTATTTATTTATTGTCTCTGGAAAATAAAATAGTTATATTATAGCTTTTAAGAACTATGATATTATTACTTAAAAATTGTCATGTATCGTAACATTCTTATTACTTCCGAATTAAAATATCTCAAAACATTCAGTAAGATAAATTCAATACCTTAAATTTAATTCAAAGAACTGAAATTTTTATAGATTTTTCATTCATACTGTACTTCGTTAACACTATTTATTATTGAAACTTTATTTTCCTTGAGCTAAAATTTTGGCACATACTACTCTCCTATTTCCACGCTCTCTGATTTTGTAAAATTTTTTGTTGCTTTTCCTCAGACTTTAATATATCTCACGGTACGAAATTCAATTTAAAATCCGTGCCCTCCTTTATTCCACTTTATTGCCAGTTGTACCGCTCTTTTGAACCCATAAAATCTGCGCCTCCGTTCCCAGCATCTATTTCCTCGCAGCACTCAAGTATTTCTGGGGATTCCTTCTTGTTTGTATTCCGCCTTTGATGCTCAAAGCAACGCGTTCATTTCCCGCAAAACCTCACCGTTGCACCGGAAAAGACACGCGGGTTGTTGAACCTCTCCCTCTCTCCACTAAATTTCGATCAACTCCCCTTACAATCTCCCATCTCACCGCAGTTTACAGTCTCTTCGAGAGCTTCTCACGCATTTAACGTACCTCCAAATGCACCCATTTCCTTCCCTCTTTTTTCTAAGCCGTTTCCCTCGGACTTATTCCGCGACGGATTATTTTCTTCCGCGGCTCTGACGTCACGCCCACGCCGTCGTAAAAGAGTATCAGTGAGCCTTTTTGGCGGCCCAAATAGCGTCTCCGCGAAAGGGGTGTTTCGAGTCGTAAAACATCAATCCCCAATGCGGATCTCGTATTTTCATGCAAAGCTCTCTTCCATCCTGTCGGCACCACGAGGAAATGAACGTCGGATTCAATATTTATCATATAAATTGAATATTTCGCGGAGCGTGTTTCGAGGATGTTAGATCAAAATTTGGGTCGGATTAGTTTCTTTTTTATTTTCTTTACTCTCGAAAATTCGCTCGTGTTTTGTTGGTGATGTCAGATTTTTGGGTTCTCTCGGAATGTCTAAATTGTATTCGGTCTGAAATGCGTATGTACGGTCCATGCAGTATTTCATTATACTCTCTCGTTTGTTAGAATATTTTATTTCTCAATGTTGTATATAATTTCATCTTGTCTTTTAGTGTTACTTTTAGTGGATAAGGATCATCAATTTTGTAATACTAACTATCAATTAAGGCCATTGTTAGTGATGTTGTGATGTTAGTGATCAAATGTTAATGATTTATATAACGTACAATTATCCCTGCATGTGTCTAAAATAAATTGTTAATTTTCCGGATTAAAGTCATTGATGTATGTAATTAGATGGATAATTAATTAATCTCTTAGTTTATGTTGAAATAAATCATTATTTTGATCTATTTTGAGCTCGTATTACGATATTAATCTATTCAGTTTAACTAAAGTGCTATATGTGTACAATACAAGGATTCGAACCTAGGCTTCCCACTTTTAGGACAAGTACTTCAATCCATAATTCTATAATAAATTTAGCTTATAGTAAGGATTAGAAATGTAGGTCATTTTATAAAACTCATTTTTGTAGTTGTACTCCTATCCTTATAAATATCATTTCCCATCATGCATATTTTGTTATGCAATTATTGTTAACGTAGCTTTAATTTTACTTTAATTTCTCATATTTGTTGTAAGTTCACTAAAGAATTTTCCATTTGAATGGTTATAACTCAAATATTTTTTAAAAAGTATACAGCAAAAGATTGATTGTTACCACTTTTTGAAAATAGTTTTGATTTTTTATAAATTTAAAATTTACCTTCTTTGTTCTTTTATTTATTACGCAAATAATTAATAATCACGTTCAATTTGCGAGCGAAATGTAAAGTGGGACATATAGTACCAATTTCCCGCCACAAATAAGTTCGCAGTATTGTGTTGCGGGTCATCGAACTCTTTCAAAATAGGAAAATTCAATTTCCTGCCGCTAGGGATAAATGATTTTGAAACGGGGGTTGTGAAGCCTTCGAATTCTCATCCTCATTTTCCTAACGAGCGTAAACTGAAATGATCTACTTTTCTAAAAGGATTGCAAACGTATGTGAACTCATTTTTAGCTGATGATGTAGACTTTTGAAGTGAGCTTTATAAACATGACTTAATTCCGAGTAGGAGGATTATACCTTCCGCTATGCACACTCCCATTTTTCATCCAATATAATTGAATTTTTTTATGCGGTTGACACAGTTTTTACATCACTGTGCCATTTGCAGTCCATCGCCATTGGACAAGCTTCGGTAAATTATACGCTGCCTGAAAATTGTTTCTCACCTCATACAACTAAATCGATCTCATAAATTCTATAAAAATAAACTTTTTTCTTTATCAAAGGTTATAAAAATATTGGCGACTGATTTCAGGCTAATGATACTGATGCCCAAGTACTTCAAGATCAATTTCATGCTCATTTGTCAATTATTTGGATGTTGTAAAAATAAATTCAGCTTAAGAATTAACAGTTACATGACACATTATAAAATAGGTATTTTAACTGTAGTTTAAAGTAAAGATATCTTTCAAATATTATTTTCTAGGAAAACATTGATGAAAACATATACTGAGTATTATCTTAGAGCTAAAAAAATATCAAAAGGCATCTTCTTATTGTACTAATTGAACTTTTGAATAGGAGATTTTGAAAGTTCACACTTAAAAATCTAATAATATGTGATTCATATATAATGCAATAATAAGCTTTGATTTATGGCTGATTGATATCTAGCCCGCGTGTTTCAGTTAATATGCAATTTATATATCTAAATATCTTTCGCCTTTCCTATTTTTTTACCTTACACTTTACTTTTATAATCAAGAAATTACAGATTAATTTATTTTCATCCCTGTTATTATATTTTAATAGTATGCGCTTAATTTTTGCTATGCAAATGTCGCAAAATTCCGAGTCAATAAAATACTACTACGACGATATAATTACGTACATAGAGAAAATAATAATAACATATAGAGGGAAAAATAGGAATATTAAAGAATACGTGTGCTCCAAGAAAGGTTTCCATACATGAAGTGAATCTAAACGATGATGTAAGATGTAAGATATAAGGGATGAATTGCTTTAGAAAGTGAAGCGGCGAAAGCCTCCTGGAATTTGCAACATAATCCGTGTTGAAGGAAAATGAGATTCTAGCTTCCTCAGGTGTCAGAATCGTTAAGGTAAAGGTTGAATTGACTTCCATCTCATTACAACCTCCGATCGAAAATCAGTTCCCGTGTCATGAGTCATTCGCACCCGAGCAATTTGCATCACTCTTTTCGGCGAGTCATCGTTTGTTTGCGGAGTTTAACGGCAAAGTTGTTATTGGGGAGCGGAGTTTGCATCTCCGGCAAAGATTCCTTTGAGGCATCGCCTACGGCACTTTAACTGCAGGCGAGGATCGGAAATTGGGTGCCGCGAATCAGAAGAAAAGCATCGGCGTAATGAGACGCAACTCTCGGATTCCGATACCGCATACTTTATACCCCTTCCTTCGCCGGAGACGGTGGGTAACTCCATCGAGAGGGAACTTTTAACCCACTTTAATGCAAAGAGGTGCCTTATCAATCGGTGGGCGCGTTTGCAGCCAACAGGTGCGGTGCACCGATAATGGAACGATGCCAAAAAGCTTCGCGTGTGTTTTATCTTTATGGTTATTAAAGCACTCGGGAATCAATATCTGATGCGGCGTTCGTTACGTAGAGCTATTCGGGGCGGACGTGCCGTTAATCCGCCATTAAGGGCAGGCGAATATTTCTGGTTAATTGGGGCGTATGGGTATTTTAATGATTTATTTTATTACAATCCTAGATCCAGATGGGCTATTTTTTGATCTTTTATGGACTCGGAGGGTTCAAGAACAATCCGTGTATTTTTCGTTTGAAAAATGGTCTTATTCGAGATTATGGAAATATTTTTAGTGTAGATAACTAGATTTGTTTGATGATCAGTGACCCGAATTCGACTAAAACCATGATTCATCTCTATGTTACGGATTTTCGGGTTCAGTACCATAGAATTGCTTTCATAGTATTTTAGTTTTGACCGAAAATCGAATATATATTCGGCCAAAACGAAGAGAGGGTTTGGAGAGATCCTCAGGGTTTATAAAGTTCAAGGAACGGAAATATGACAGTCTTCGGAATGTTAAAATTCACTATAAAATCCTACCCTCAGATAATGAACATATTTATTTGCCCCATTGTCGTGTTAAATCCTACGCACAATTTTAATACTGAATATCGAATCAATAAATATATTTAATAATGAATCATATTTCAACGGATATAATATTGATTAATAGTATCGAAATTAACAAAAATAAAAAAATAATGAAGTGCAACGAGTATAATTAGCCTTATTTAGTCCTAAAGAAGCACAAATCTCTTTCCTTCATTTCACATGCTAATTTTTCACCACGTTTCGCCCGATTCCGTAAACTTCAAACGCATTCGTCGAAGAAAAGTTAGAAATTATTATCTTGATGGATACCAAGGCCTCACTGATTCAAAATGATTGATTATTAAAATTGAATCTAGTTTGTGGCAAGATGGTCCTACTATATTACAGTATCCAAATTCCGCCAAAACGTATGAGTTTCCTTTAAAGGATTTCTTCTCCATCTGAAATCGTACCTTCAAATTCCAGTTCCTTGAGATGCTCGCGTAAGGGAGGCTGGTGAAGATAGATGGGGAATTAATGAAGTCTCTGAGATAATCTGAAGTCTTCTCATTTGCGAAACCGTCGACCGAGAATCTCTCTTTGGCCTTCATCACGTTTCAGTGAGATTGGAAACATTTGAACGATGCTCTTTGGAATGGAAAGCTTGCGCAAACAGGAGTGCCACTTTCGATTAAAAACCATTTACATATCCTTCCTCACTCGTCCGTAAGTTCAAATACCGTAATAAGATACGAAAATACATAAACAATCAATTTTAAAATACGTTATATTTATTGTTAATACTTTTTTATACTCAGCTTTGATGAATTTGGTAATGTATTCGGAATATTTAGAACGCGTATTGATGATGTATTTCATATTCAAAAACAGTTTCACTAGCCTTCACCGTAAAGCAACCAAAAACCGTATCTCTTCAAGTATCGAAAGAAAGCTGTCTAAAAATAGAACTCTTTTATCATTTTTTCTCTTGCCATCGGGTAAATATTCGGTATCTGTTTGAGAGGCGAGAATATATATATTTTTTCCTTAAAGGATCTTTCTTTCTATTTCACACCGCCCCTGCGCAAAGATTTTCAGATGAGCGGGTCAAAAATAAATTTGATAAAGGAGCGAAACCTTTGAATAATAATCCTGGCGCCTCGGTATTTACCATTTCCTCTGTTTGCCTCAAAGGTTTTACGAGATTTTACTTTTACGCCTTCCCTTCGATGGTGTATGAGCGATAGAGTATCCGACTTAAGGTCAGAAGTCACGTTTGTGTCGGTCCTTACCCTTGAGATGTTTTCTCTTCTGGTGTTAGAGCGGAATATCCATCGCAAGGAAAATGGTTTTTCTGTTTTATCAGTTCTTTCGACAGTCAGTTGTTCGATTACTATTATTTGTGGACCTCTTAAGTTATGATAAAGTTTATCTTTTGATACTCATTTGAAGGAAAAACATTATTATTAGCATGATGATATAGTAAGAGTACGTGTATGTTTGATTATCTTGTTTGCTCTCCTCGTTTATGAGGGCTTGTTTTTCGAATAGATTGCCGTAAAACTATAGTTGATTTGACTGCTCTATTTGCTGATTATTGAGTGAACGCTTAGCTAAGTATTAATGGAGATACTGTCGTAGATATACTCATTCCCCCACCCAGAACAGTAGTGGTTACGTGTAAATGAATCAATATCTATTTCTATGTGAGTCCATGTTTCAGAATCATCAGTAGCACAGCATAAGTTATCTCCTTTATCAATTCTTCGAAAGCATTTCCTAAAATCAAGTATTTAGGTCATTAAATAAGGGAAAGTAAGTTCTGTTTAATGTTCTCCTTCAGCTACATTCTACATTAGCACTCAATATTGAAAGAGTATTATAAAAATTATATTTTCAGCGAAGGGTGAAGCTGCTTATGGGACAGCATTGTTATATATTTTTGTAAATAGGTATGGAGTTCTCCATTAAAAAAAAATAATTTCCCCATCATGGAAGTGCGTGTTTGTGGGAACGGCATTCAGCATACGAGATAAATCTTCCCTCGTCTGATCGTGAGGGAAGATGAATTTGGAGACCCCTCCACAAATAATTCCACGTTTCAGTCCCAGACTTTGGTTATTGTTTCCGAGGAAAATGCGTTCCACTCTGACACAATCAGCGGAATCCCATCCTCTCATTGCCACCTAGCAACCGTAACGAAGTTTTTGAAGTATTGCAGCGCTCTCGTCTGTTCGAACGACACTTAAGCCGTTCTGGAACTCATTTCAACCTGTCTGTAGCAGTGTCTCCAGACTGAAGAGGCTGCAACTTAATATGAATGACGGAAATTCGTAAACAGAGAACACTCCCTTTCCGTTGAAGATTTTAAAATAAATAATCCTCTCCTTAACGGTGAGCCATTCAATGCAGGAGTTTCCAAAGTTTTCTGTTTTTTTTCAGTGGGCTCTCAGTAGCTATTAGATGAATGATACGACTGATCGTGTTTTTGTTTGTGGCACGTCAATTGTTTTATATGATCGAAGTTGTCTCGTGAAAGTACGCATAATCTGAGGATTAATGTTCTGGTTTTAATTTCTGTAATTATGTACGTATTTAACAAGTCGAGAATCATTACATTATTGACGCGATAGGGTAATCGTTTCTGAAGATACGTCATCTTTTGTATATGATTTTTGATTTTTATTTAGAATGATATTCTTTCGGGAAATGATTCATTTATTGTTTGCTCCCAACAGGTTTCTAGTACCTGTCAGTCTCCTTGGATGAAAGGATATACATTTTAAACACAGTTTTTGTCTAAGAGTAATGTCATGTACTAGGAAGCTTGTTGAAGCTTACTTTATAAATACAGCCTTAATCTCTCAATGTAATTCCTAAACATTCCCATTAAATATGCGGAGTAAGGAATATTTGTTCATGAAGTTGTTCACGGAAAAAATTTCATAATTCCAGGAAGAACACTTTCGTAGTAAATATTCCTCGGCAGTACTACTTCGTTCTCTGTCTTAATAGCCCACGACTTTTTCCATGTTTAATGAAAACAGACGTTGAACAATTCTCGTTTCGCTCAAATTAATCTCTCGCAAAGAAAGAAGCGATTAATCATCCGAAAGGACTTCCCAATTTGCTCGACAAGCGTTCCTTTTCGCGTAGTAAAAACGTGCTGTTCGTCATCGCAAAAAAGCGATTTACACGAAAGGAGACGAATCGACGATGATGTTTCCCACTCCTACCCTTTTTTTAAAAAAAACCCTTTTCTCGTCAGTTTCGTAAAGTTTTAATTCCTATATTCCGTGCGATGTGTTTTTCCTCGCGATGTAATTCTTATTTATCACGCGGGGCGATGTCGTAAGGGATTTTCGAAGACGAAATGTTTTTTTTCTTTTTCTTTTGTTTTTTTTTTCTTTTCTTTTTTCTTTCTTCTCTTTTTTTCCATCGGTTAAACTCCCGTCCACGAGGGGATGATGAGACAGGAGGATAGACAATGGCGGTTTTGGAGGAGAGAGAATGAAAAGGAAAACGTCTTCTGTTTGAATAAGTAAGAGGTGCGGTGTTAAGAGGATTAAGGGAGGATGCGTTGAAAGCAAAGGGACCTCTATGGGGAAGATAAGAAAAGTGGATGGATGGCTAGCCACGTGGAAGGGTATTTAGGATTATGGTTTGTTTACGGGAAGTGCGGATTCTTCCGTAAGAAGCGAATTACTGTCTACGCGTTTTTGTCCGAAACGTTTCCTTTACCACTCAGGAAGTATATAGAGAGAGGTATTTAGGCCCCTCGGAGACTGTGGTGTCCTTTCCCCACGTTTCCCCCAGAATGCCCAAGATGTGGAATTCACAGGGTTATGAAATTTGCGGTTATGCGCCTCAAGTTGTGGCCCGGAAAAAATAAATTACCCGCGAAACTTTCTACTATTGCTTATGAAACTGGCTTTTCATTTCGCTAGATGTACTTTTCCAAGCCCTGATATTTTAAGTTAATTGTAAATGGGTCTTATTTAATTCAACGATTAGTTATTAATTATCATCAGACTATGAAAAGTTCGAATTAAGTAACAATATTTTTGACATGAAAACTCAAATTCAAATTAAAAGAAGTAATCCATTGGTTTAGTGACCTTTATTAGAAAATTCGTGTTCTTGTGAATGTTTTAAATGATAAAAGTCCATTTACTTATTGTAATATTAAATCATTTCTTTATTCTGATGTATATTGTATTAGAATATTTTATTCTATAAATATATTTGAGTGTACATATTTGAATGTTGGAGTTGAATGGTACATTTTAGTTTGATCCCTTTGGTATTCCACATTATTGTTTCGGTTGATTGAAATCTCTTCTGGGTTTAACAAAGGCATAATTTTCTTCAAGGTGAAGGTTTATCTCGTATTCTCGACCATTAAACAGCTGTTTACCTTTTAAAAATATTATTGAGTAAACTGCGGATCACTCGTCTGATCTTGATTAAATTATAGTTATAATTTGTCTATGATTGCCATAATGAAGTTTATCAACTCAAATTACAATTTATTCTTCCATTTAACTCTTAAAACGATCTTTTTACCACCAGTAATCTACGAGTATTAAAAAAACTCTTTATTTGATCATGGTCAGCTTCCTATTAAAGTTTCTTCTGTTTATTCTTTGTTCAGAATTAGTCCACATTCGAAGCAACCAGATACTCATCTCTATAAAAAAATAAATGAAGAGAAGATACTTTATACTTTGAAATTAGGGCAGTTTGCATAGCGGAAATCAATTTTCACGCATAGTTCCAGTTTTCTTCTTCCAGTTTTTTTCTTCAGTTGAGTTCCCGATAACTGGTGCCAAAATCAACTTCAATAGCAGTTTTTCAGCTCGTTTCTTTTCCTCGGAATTCTCTCCGTGATTCCGTTATTCGGGTAAGTACTTTAGGGCGAAATATTACCCTCTTTATAACCTCGTTGCACTGCCGCGAAGTATGCTTAACAGTCAAATAAAGGAATTCCACGCTTACCAAATATGTAGACCTCTAAAAGTTGCTCGTGTGAACTTTTGGATCGCTCGACCGCGAACTATTTGACCTTCCTTTCGCGAAATACGTTTTAAGAGGAAAAAAGATGCTTTTTTCGGGCGGTGGATGGCGTGAAACAAACGTTAATGAGAAGTAATACCCAAGCGCGGAATCCGGCGCCTCTGAATTAATCGGTACAAGTAGTTCGTACACCGCGTATTTTTTGTGGTGGATTTAATGGAAATAAGAGTAAAATGAATATAGAGGTTGAGCGAATTAGGATTGAAGCTATAATATATTCGTATACCCAACGGAAGCCTTTTTTTTCTACTTTTATCCTTTTGCAATCTTTGTTTGATTCATGAAAACGATGTAAAATTTAGGATATAAATTAAGTAATTTGGATTAACATGCGAATTCAATATTTAACCATCTGTTATTTCTTTATACCTAAATTATTTGGAAAGTTTAAACAGAATTGAAAGATAGCGGCATAACTGGGATATGTACCCAGGTTTCCCACATAGATCAGGTTTGTTTATGTAATGTACCAGTTAAGGAATTTTTCAATTCTCAATTACCTCTTTGATGAAGTCGCACGTTTACTCGTATAAAGTTACTATCTATCTCTCTTGATCTTATGTATTTATTTGATTGTTTTTGGCTTCTCGAGAACTATAAATCTATATTCTGTTTTATCTCCAGGAAATAATTTTATTTGAATCAATGTATTTTAATTTTTTATACGTTCAAGGAGACTTTATTGGAAGTAGTACCCTTTCGTCGCTTTTGAGTATAAATACATGTTAAAAATGTTCATAAGCTCTAACATTTTTTGTAACTGTGTTTTACGTCCTTTCAGTTCTTTAGTATAATTTCTCTCTCTCTACTCAAGACCTTTTGGTTGTATCAAATCCTATAATGTTCCGCTCGTTGTTTATATCAGAGCTAGAATTTCATAACAACGTAAGACGTTTGGGT
Organism: Pantala flavescens; assembly: GCA_020796165.1. Lineage (NCBI taxonomy): Eukaryota > Metazoa > Arthropoda > Insecta > Odonata > Libellulidae > Pantala > Pantala flavescens. The sequence goes on along the minus strand of CM036879.1, from coordinate 17,961,501 downwards.
TGGTGTCAATGCCCTCCATCCACTTTTCGTCAAGTTTGAGAGGAGTTAAGGAAAGGGATGGAGTGTCTCAACTTGCAGTTGTTAAATGGAGTTAGAGATTCAGGATAATGAGTTATTCGGTTGATCGCCAAGTAAAGAGGTTGAAGAGGTTTTGAAGGAGTTCGGGTTGAGTTCAAGATCAAGAGGTTTAGGGGATACATTCGTCTCAACACGGATGGAAGAGTATCGATATTTAAGGCTTTATCGTTGCAATATCGAAGACGAAACTTGACGAAATACAATCATTACTCATTTCTTTCATTTGTATTCTTGTAACAGAATGGCGTTGTTTCAACACAATACTACAACACAACACAATAAGATTATTTATAATGTTATGCATGACTATCATTAATTATAGCTCAGTGAGAAAAGAAATATATCCAAAAATTGTTAGATTCATAATTATTCTAAACGTATTCTAACGTATTATTCTGCAACGTATCGTATTAATATAAAAAACGTATTCTGAACTTTAATGTTTAAGAATATTTTTATTGTGTCATATATTTTGATACAATTTCATATTATATTTAAAGATCAAATGTTTCAGATCAAATATTTTTCGAATAATTCAATAAAATAAGATAGAATATGTTTTAACTTTTTCGAAGCCTAAACAATCAATGACGGACCGGTTAAGTTTCAGTGTAACATTTTTTGTTGGTATGAGACGATTATTATTATTGCTTAAAATTCTTGCAAACTTTAATCCATCAATAGCATTGTACGTTACTTATAGTTATCTATCTTTCGCTTATGTTAACCCAGTTCGAATTTTATTATTTCAAGAAAACCTTGAAAAATTAATAAAAAATGGAACAACATTTGATTTCTTTTACTCAAAGTTGCAGAGAACTTTGCTGTTATAGTATAGAACCAATAAAAGTATTCCCATAGTTTCCAGAGTCATAATTACTCATAAATGTGTTAATACAAAAATATTCAGCTATCCAAGTTTTTACTAACACAATTTTAACCGGAATTCCCAAAGTTCCTCCTCAATTTTCCCAAATGCCATGAAAGCGTCAAGAGAGTTAATTTGACTCGATAGTTGTTATCTCGGAGACCCAGATCTCTTCTCATTTGTTTGAAATCCCTTCTGAGTAATGAGTCAATTAAACTCCTAAAATCGCTTTCGACATTTAAATCTCGAATCGGATTAACTGATGAGAATCTGCAGCTACCAAAAGAGGTCGTAAGAAATCTTATCGTTTATCCGAATGTCACTTTTGCCACTGCTTTCTATTCTAATTAACGGCGCATCATTAACTATGTTAAGCCTTAACCTTGTGTGTTTTAGCACCGCAAGGTATTGATCTGGAATGAAATCCGTACTTATCAAGGTTAATGATAGAGATTTACCTGTACTAATTAACTTTTCCGTTAACGAACTGTTCGGATGATGAATATTTCCTTTTCCAAGTTTAATTCAAAGTTTATTAACTAGTTCAAGGGGCGTTTACATCTTTAACAGCATTAATGGCAGAAATAAAAATTCATTCCTTTTTCGCATTAAATGTACGTTAATGAGGTAAGAAAATTTTTTTGGTGTTCAAATAGATGATTATTTCCTTTGAGAGTTCATATATTTTTGTTAACGAATTGACGAAAAATGTTCCAATTAAGTAAGTAAGATTTCAATTAGCCAATGTTTCATAAGTGAGCATTGAGAAATTTAGAACTAGATATTACTCTTGGTACTAATTTAATACATAGTAAGATACATAGCAATATAACGCTGATAGAGCAATAACGCTGTTTAACTCGATTTTCAGCTTATCTATCTCATTGTTTTCTCTCGTTTTCTTAGAACTTTCATGACCAAACACATCCCCTCTCATTTCATCCATAAGTCGTCCTTCTAATTTTGGAAATTATAATTAATGTTATTATTCTAATATTAGATTATGTGGATATTATTTGCGTGAAATATTTCAATCGTTATTATTATCAGCATCGTATAAATTGCTCGTTAAATACGACCGTTCACGTATTTTTGGGTACCTTAGATCTTACGTGCGATTCTCTCGAACACGTTTTGATCTTTTGTTTCGTATATGTTAAAAAAATTGCTTACGATTCCATAAATTTCAGAGAGAGAATTTTTAGAATCAAGGTTCTTTTTTCTGCATTTACTTTGCGCCATTTTTAACATTTTATTTTACGAAAGCAATGCACCTCGAATATAATGGAAAACCTTACGATCGACTCACGCGGAAAAAAAATAATAAATAAGCAGAAGCAAAAGTTTGAAGCAGAGAAAGACTTCAACGAAATAAAGCTCTCTTTTGAATGTTTGTCCTTTTTTTCTCCTCTCATTTCCTTTCATTCTTCAAATGTCTCTCGCTCAAAACTTTTGGAGTTAATATAAGCATTTCTTTCCGGAAGAAGAGAGAAAAGTTTTTGATTGATGACGGTCTTCGTACGAAGCCCTTTTGTTTATTGTCCTTTTCAGGAGTCTTTCGCGAGAGTTACGGCCTTTTTTTGGGACGAAAATAACCTCCCGAAATCAAATACAATTACCCATCCGGAACTTTATATTCGGGATGTTTGAAAATTGCGAAGGAGAAAGATTCTAAAGATGATTTGTATCGGACAAAAGAAGATCGGGGCATTCTACGGAAACAGCCGATCATTCTTAAGACTTTAATCGGTCGAACAGATCTTAATTCGAGAATGAATTTGAGGCACTGTTTAGATGACCTTTAAGTTATTCGTAGCGTCTTTCCGTTTTCTAAACTGGCTTTTTATGGCACATGATGTTCCTTAGCTTTTAAATTGAAGATCTTTTTATATCGTATATATGTAATGTATATATTATAAATAACAGTAAACTTAGTGATTAAATTTTTTTTTTAAATTCAATATTTGAGTCATCACAGTAAACTTTTCACGTATATCTGTGTAAAGTTTTAGTTGATGCGACCCTTGAGAAGTAAATTACCATTTCCCACCATCCTGTGCAATATCCTACGATTCTCAGACTTCTAACGCTTGTATAAGACACACTCTGAGAGCGATAAATCAACATAAAATGATCGTTTGCTTGGATATCTAAGTTTCAAAGGTCATAAAAGGAACGCAAGGCAACTACTAGCAACTCGCAAATTGCTCCTAAGAGATGAGGCAAATCTTATCGTGAACACAACGTAAATCAAATGTTTATCCCGTTAGCTGTCGTTTTGTAAATGTTTATCTCTGACATACAAATGCACGAGCTTATATTTGCGTTAGGAAGAGAGTCTTCTAAGACGCTATGAACTTGGAGTTTCATTCACTCGTACTTTTGTGAGTGTAGAGGCAAATAGCAATTCAAATTGACTTTTGATGTACGGTATAAGTTCCAGATAAGTGTTGTGTATTTAACTATAAGTTCCATGGGAGTATTATATATTTAACTATACGTTCCAAATAAGTATTATATATTTAACGTTTCATATAAGTATTATATCAAGTTACATGTAACCTTTGATTCCTGTACAATATTACCTTTAGTTTTTTAAGTAGAAGTTCCCAAATCAACGAAAAAATTGCCATTCTTGTCGTTATCGACAGTTAATCGTCCGTAAGGTCGACGACACGAGGCCTACTCACTTCTGAAGTATCATTTCGAGAAGTCCCCGCAATAGATTCTTCCCCCCCCCCCCCCGCGATCGTTACCCTACAAGTTCAACGGCTCTTCCAACCTCGTATATAGTTCCTATAACGAGGCACTTCTCGTCAATTTCCACACACACGAGGCGGAATGTTTCCAGTTTCTCTCCATCGATAACTTGAGACGCGACGGGTGCGTTGCTGGGATACCTCAGACTGCGTCTGCTTTAAATGATTTCCAGCCCTTTCGGGGTTATTTCGATGGGTCCGCGTACGTAAATGGTGGTTGAGAAACAGGATGCTACGGAGGACGTGGAGGTGGGTGTTGGAAGGAGTCTCGTTTCCTGCCTTCCTCCGTGGACGCACCCATAAAGGGAGAATAATGGCGCTGAGGAGTCTGAGGTGCGTTCTTGTGCACTGTCCATTGAGAAGTTTTGAGCGGTTCGAGACCCCACGGGAAACTATGCCGAAATAAGTTACGGTTTATGGCGAGGAATGTAAATAGAGCCCAGATACCCAGTTTCATGACGATGCCTTTGTCCCCACTACGTTACGAGTAAATAAATTATTTTATATTTAATATATATTAGCATATGTATAGAAAAACGAATATATCAGTAATATTACTTTTTGGATTCATTATGATTTTATTTTGGGTATATTTGGAGAGATCTTGTTAATTTAACACGAATCAACTTAACTTTTTCTTTAAATCAATATGAGAAGGCTTGACTTCGTGGAAAGCCATAGTATAATGAAAAAACTTTATAATTTTCTGTTGAAATTACGAAGTTTTTTCATTAACTTTTTCTGCTTCGAAATTAATTTCTCAGGTGTATTCAATTTATTCTAAATCTAATCTAATCTAAATATTTTTGCGTTTCAAATAATTATTGGTGGGGTTACTTAAATTATATGCTTAATAATTTGATGGAAGGTAGGACTTAGATATTCACATTTGTAAAAGCATAGCATAACGTTGATTTTAAGAAGTACCTCACCCTGTTTTGCATCATTTTGTTATGAAATATAGCAAGGTAATCCTCAGTAAAATTCCCTTTCAAGTAAGGAATATCATCATTAAAATTAATTTTAGCATTTTGTTCATATTTCTCTAGATAATTTATATCTTCTTTCTTTTATGTAAGTTGCTGGAGGTCCTTATTTAATCATTGGAAGAGAAGAAGAAGAATAGTTAAGGATTCTAATTTTTAGCATTTATGATCCAGTTTTGCCGTCGAATAAGTCTTTGTCTATTGTTCAGGAAGATATTTTTAGAAAATGGGACACAAAGGTATTGTATGCCGTGTTACAAAACATTACTTTGTCATAAGTTCGCTTTGGCCTACATTGAATTTAGTTCTCGTACTTAAAACTTTTCACCAGCGTTTCCTAACAACTAACAGAGTCAATATAAGACAGTTTATCTTCCGTAACTAACGTAAGCTACGAGTTTAAAACATTATGAATAACTCGCGTTTCTCTTTCTGAGAAATGGTCGTTCGAATTTCTTTTAAGTGTCGCAAAATTCGTAAAGCACTGTCGTAAAAGATCGTGAGTTTATTCTTTCGCAGTTAAATCCATTATTCAGGAGCTATTTGCTCTAAGCGAAACAGAACGAATTCGAAAGACCTCAAGTCCGTCATAAGAATTTCCCCTCAGACCTCTCTAACCTTTTTAAAATCCCAAAATGCTGTTCTCGTTGGCAGGTGCTTTCATCTCGACGATCATTCCATTTAATCTCTTTGTCATCTTTTGGCTGAGAAGCGGACGAGAGGAAAATAGAATGAAAATCGCCACTTTTTTGTTTGGCTTTTGCTTTCTCAACTGGAAAATGAACGCTTTTTTCTAATTTTGCAATAAATAAAGGTTTTACTCGATTCGAGGTTAAAAAACAGGCTCGGCTAAAATGCTTTGAAGATAAAAAGTGGCGAGATACGTTTCCTTTATTTCTTTAGCCCCTCATTAACTCTAGGTCGGTCGGGTTTTGATAAAAAAATCTATTTTAGCGTTCTGTGCATTCGTTTAGAAGTATTTCCACGTTTTCATCGCTGTTATCGTGATGAGGATAATGGAATTATTTCCTACAATTCTCACCATATTCCTAATCCTATTATATTAAGTATTTTAAGCGCGATTTCAAAGTTTTGTCGCCTCGTATTTTCTGAGTGCAAATATTAGTTCGAATAACTTCATTCCTTTGTCAGAGTACTCATCTTTATGAAAGGGCGTTATTAAGTAACATATTTCAAGACGATGCGATATTCTAACTTCCTTTGAATAGGGAAATATGTATGGATCGTGCCTCCAGAACTTATCGATGGCTCCTTTCATAGACACGTGTGCTTTTGGAAGCCAAAATTTTATGGATAGATTATTAGGCGTATAAATGGCCCTTTGAAGGATGCGGAATTCACGTCTTTAATCATCGCTTCTGCGTCGTTTAACTTTCAGCTGCGCTCTTTCATCTTTCAAAGAAACTCAATCATGCTTCGATTTGCTCTTTGGAAATTGAAAACTTTGAAAGTGATTCTTGAATAAATGAACGTACTTATTTCACCATTTAAATTTCTCGTTTTTTCTATCATGATTTGATTGTCATAGAGATTATTAGTTAGTTAATCAAGTAATGGTCACCATGGCAGTTATGTAAACAAAAGCTTTATAATAATATGCATTTGTAAATATAATATATAAATATATCCATATAATATTATGAATAATAATGCATATTAATATAAAGAATAACTAATGTCGTATTATATTTAAGAAGTGTACAAGAAAGCGCCAAGTACTACGATATATATGCAATTCACTTCCAATTTCCAACCCGAATCGTATGATTCCCTTCTCAGCAAAATCTTCTCATTTTCGAAATATCTACGTAAAACGTCAAAAGAAATCAAATGAAAACTCACAAGTTATGTATTTATTTTATCCCTTTTGTTTCAGAGTCTCTGGATTATTTCCCTTTCAAAATAATCGCATCAAAATCTCAAAAGATATTCCTTTCGGTCGAATAACGGAGTTTTTAAAAGAAAGGATCTTGTTGTTGAACATCAACCGCGCTCTAAACTTTTTGAATAATCTTTTGAAAACACGGGAATCTTTCTTTTTTCTCGCGCTCTTGTGAACTTCGAGGCCAAACGCTATGACGCCTTCTTCCGTCACTTCAAACGGATATTTGGTTCCGCCGTCCAAGCGAGGAAATGGAAAATTGATCAAAAGGATGATATAAAAAAAGACGGCGTGAAAGCGTTCTCACCAGGAAGGTGCTACCGTAACAAATAAGAGTGTTTTTGAACAAACACGCTTCCATTTTGATCCTTTGGTTTGATACGTATCAAGTAATTATAAGAGTCAGTTCAAGCGAATATCAGCATATGAACGACTACTGCTGAATGATTCGACGAATCGAGAATCCTTTGCGGTAAAGATGTCAAGTGCAATCGTGGTAGATGGCGGAAATGCAAAATAATGTAACCGATATACTCTGAGATTTATTCCCAGAACAAAAGGATCGCATTCAGTTTTGATTCAGGCGGATGAATCCAGAAAATAAACGTTACAATTACTGTCGTACGATGACGTTCATCGAAAGGATTTTGAACAGTATGCCGTAAAGGAGTTTTTCCGAGCAAAGAATCCAATCGAGAACAAACGTGCGTAAGGAAGGAAAAGGGAAGGGAATTCGAGAAGGAGTGAAAAACCGAGTCCCTAAGTTAGAAAGGAAAGCTATTTCGAGCCCTTATAATGTGCGATAGTCCCTAGGGTTCCTAGAAACAAGTTTCAAAGCCCCAATCGAGAATAGGAAGAAATTAGGGTAGAAAATCCCCATTTTATTACTTCCTAGGTTTCGTCAATTTTGGCTCCATAAAGTCAACCTTTGCTCCCCTGTAAATATCAATTATGATGCGCTGAGAGCATAACGGATACAATACTTTGGAAAAGATTCGAATACCTTTCGAGTAACATCAATATCATGTTTCCTAGAGCCTTATCGGATCATCAATGTTTGCTTTCGAAAGCGCTGGCTAATGGGATCTTTGGAAGTCATCCCGCTAGAATTTGATAGCGTCTTTTTCATGGAAAGTTTTTAGACTCCTTCGTAGATCGGGTTATATTAGCTTAATTTTCTTATGGAGGAGAAATGCTGGAAAGACCTTTTCTTTTATATCAACTTAGGTGGGAACTTACTTAGATTGAAACTTATGTGGTGGTTGCGTTTTCCGAAATCTACGATGTGACCTATTATATTCATTTACACACATCTATGATTTGTTCTTACTGTGTAGTTAATGCAAGGTCTCGTAGATACCTTTACATAGAGTGGAATAGTTACATTCATTAACCTCCGATCTTTTTCATCAACTTTTCATACCGTTCTTTTGTATCATCAGTTACACAGGATGTTTATCATTGTGTTTTTTATTCTTTTATATGATTTATAAATAAATTAATTAACCATTTATCGATAACAAAAGTAAATGTCAATACGCTGATGTATCCTGAGTTGTGACGCATTAGTTTTACAAATCTGACTTTTATTTGTAAGTAATAAATCATGAGACAATAAAGATTATAAGCGAAGGTCAAGAGCCATATACTCGAGCCATATTCACGGCTCATAATGTACAACACAGGCCGATAACGTATGTACACATTCTGATCAATAGGAAAGGTGTCATGTTGCTCTGTAAAGTATGGAGAAAGGTTTGTGTATCTACGCGTAATTTTTATGAAGTATTCTCTTATTTTCAAACTTAAATGCCAAAATTATGTGTCTTAGAGAATCTTATATAGACGTGCAATATAATATAATTTTTTATCTAATATCTCATCCAATAAATTTTGATGTGTTAAAAGGTAATTAAAAGTACATTAAAGTTAAAAATACGTACTTTATATAAATAAGATAAGTAAATAGTAATAGTAAAAAAATACAAATATTTCGTTTGAAAATAATACGCCTTCAGAAGCGAAACAATAAACTTCAAAGAAAATAGGAACATTGTTCATCTATCTATTGTATATCTAGAAGAATTAAAGCTTTTCCGAGAATATAACAATTATTTATCATAAATCAGGTGACAATCCTGATGATGGCAAATGAGCCGAAACCGGTCGTCCAAAAAAAAAGTATCTTGCAGAAAATACGCAGTACTTTTTTCCTTCATCTTTTAATTATCTGTCATTTACAAGCACAATTGTCTAGATTTCCACGTATAAACTAATCATTGAATTGGCATTAAACTCTTCGCACAAAGATCACTAAAGATCAGAATAAAAAATGTCGTTCGATAAAGAGACGGAGATATTTTGGAAGTTCTTTTTTACCCAAATAATGTATGGTAGAACGAAATTCTTGTAGTGATACCTCAAGTGCAAATTATACTCTCGTAACACTAAACGGCAGATAGTGAAGCGAAGCATTATAGCATTAAAAGATAAGTACGTTAAGTCACGTTCTGCGTCAAGCGCGATCATTAAAAATTCCCGCTCTTCTCGGCGGTTAGGTTGAGGTTAATTTCTAGGTCGTACGAAGCGAATTATGAGAGGACTCATTCATTATCGAGGATATTTTATGCCCCAAATTCCCGGCAATTTGGGTTGATTAAAGGGCGTAATGATATAAAGACAAGGCTTCCCTCGTCCCAACTAATGCCGTGTTTGGCCACGAGGAATCCGCGTTCGTTTTAAAGCGGTAGGTCAGCGAACGACGGCCGAGTGATGAATATTCATCCAAGATAAATGCACACTCGTGTGTCCTTCGAATCGAGAGCCGAGAGTTGGTAAATACACCTAATCCTCAATGCTTCCGTGCGTTTGACCTCAGGCCAATGAATGTTGTATCACAATTCCCAACCTCAAATGCTTCGTAACGAGGAAATACTACTTGACGTCTTAGTTTATTCTTTTTCTTTCGTGAACTGTGTTAGAGGCTATTGAGGTTATTAAAACGTAATGAATCCTGCAATCAATGTTTTATTAGTCTTTTCCCACGTGCCTTGGACAAGGAAGGCTGTGTTAAATATGTATACAAAGGTTACCTCGTATCAGTAATCGAGATTTCTCTTTTGTAAACGAATATTAATCCCTCCAAAGGTTCTATAGTACCTATTCTATTCTTGTTATGTACGGTAGAGTGGAGAAGCTAGATTTCATATCGCAAATGAGCTTATACTGCTATTATACTATCATTATCACAAGCTTATAATACTATTAGTATACATGCTTTTGTATGTACCCGCTTTTTATAGCAAATTTGAGTCCATCGGCAGAAATATTACGAGTAGAGGGCATCGTGTTTTAAATGAATAACAAAAGAAGAGAAGTGACTCAAATGAGCTGTACATAATCACACTTCCAGAAACACTATTCGTAATATTCCATAATGAAAGACCTCAATCAAAAATACCCTATTTATAATGGGGTATCTCGTTAACTTTCATGCCATCTAAGAAACAAATAAGATAGAATTATATAGAAGACGTAAATTTCTCCATCTTGCGCTAAATTAATTAAGAACATTTATTTTACAGAGGAACGGTTTCAGGTATTCATATATTTAATAGATGCACCCTTTCGCCAGACGTAATTTAATCTCGCCTCTCCATGGCCGCGGATAATTTTTTTTAAAAAACTAAAATTAGACGGGACGGGAGGATATCCTTCTCATTTTATACTTCGGGTAATTAATAGCCTATTTTCTCAGCGGCGCTTAAGGGTAGTTTCGTCTTATTTTCCTACCTGCCGCGGCCAAAATAAGATAAACCCGTCTGGAGAAGGTGAGCGCGCAAAAGTTTCGGACGCCTAGGAGAATGTAGGAAAGCGTAATGCGGATTAATGGGCAGAAACTGGAGAAGGGCTACAGTGGAAGAGGGTTTATGAACGGGGATGGGAGAAGGATGTGAAAGGTATGAAGAAAGAGAGCGTTCGGCTAACGCACCATCTCGATTCTTGGAAAAGGCCCATTGTCGTCGTCCATCTTATTCCTCCCGCGGGGAAAATAATAATATCTTCCTTTCCGCAAAGACTAATTAAGCAGTGTCCCAGCATTGTTTATGGTCGAATCGACGGTGATCTCCTTGTGGAACACCCACGCTGCCCAAAGTGATTCCAGTGTTCATTTTCGGGCGGATTTTTTGAGGGGTTTTATTGTGAATGCTCGCTAATGAACCGAAAGCTTCCCGGAATTTTCAGAGATCTCTTTTTCGTTCACTTTTGAAGGTGGTGTGAAAAATCTGAGTGAGCGATGAGGAGTGAAATGGAAATCTTTTCGTTTTGACGCTAATCGATTTTTGGATTTATCGGAATCATTTGGCTTAGGATGACTTCATTAAGTACGAACTTCATACGTACGAAACTAATTTACAGTAAATTGATTGAATTGTTGAAGAAGAACTACCATCGAATAAGTTTACAGAGATGAAATATTGACTTGTGGGTTTAATGTTTCAAAATCGATTGCTGATAGAAGCTAATTTATTGAATTAATCGGAGTATTTGCAATTTATATAAAATAAAATAAACTCACAGTATAAAAAATTTACTCTCTTTTATGATGGAGGGGTATATTTGCAAAGGTTAAAAATCAAAAAAGCTATGAATTACATGTGCTGTAGCACACGGGGGTAAATTATCTTAAAAGATCGTAATAATTGTCAAATAATTAACACTTAATCGTAAGATTTTAGGCCTTAATTGCTTAGTTACCGCAATAAAAAAACTTACAGAAAGGCAGCACTTGTTCATAATACCTTTCCTAATTAAGTTAAATAATGATAAGAACCACAATTAGTGTGTTTAAATCTTTTAACTCCCTAATTACATATAAATGCGTACTTGCAAGGCTATTTTATCCACTTATGATGCATAAAAGCTACATTGGATGAAATCGCAGCGGTACAACATGCTGAATTCTCCATAATTACAGTCTCTATGGTAATAAAACAAGTCCGCTAGGCTAATGAGTTGTCTTCCCTTATACACTCTCCCGGTACTACCAAGCTTGCATGTCGTTATGTAAATATATCTCTTACTAAAACCCTCTCGGTTGCTCTCAATTGGGTTTTCCAGCTCGCTTCAATTTCTATTCAGTTTTATTGGACTGATACGCATCCCTCCAACACAGCGTTAAACATCCCCCTTCCGAATGCCATTCCATTCTCAAACAAGGCCCTCGAAATGAAAATTACGTCTCCCTCATTTCCTAATCTCGAATTCTCCTCTTTCCATTGGAGTTCCGAACATTTCGCAATGTTTTATTCTTTCCATCCCTTGGCTAATTCCCATCAGTCGCCAAGGGAGTCGCTGTGGTGCTTGCCCTTTAAAATGGATAGAGAGCGAAAGGGGTTTTGGTGCGTTCCCTTTTTAAGCTGAGAATTCGATGTAACCCGTTCGTCGTACCTCTTTAACCCATTCGAAGGGGAAGCATGGATTTGGGAATGATTTCCTTTCCATGCCCACGGGTTATCTTTCTTTTCCACCCTCATCATTTGATTCTCCCTACACACCGAGGGTCATTCGTCTTTGGTTTCCCTCAACTTTTTAATCTTTCTTTCCCTCCCCCTAAGGGTATGTATCGGAGTGAAACGTTTTCTGCTGAATGGATATCGGTCAAATAATGGGATAACGGTCGAATTACATTGTAACTAAATTGACATGTTGGATCATCACGAGGTGTAATGTAGCATAGATCATGTTAGGTTAGAAAGTATTTCAATTCAGTTGGTTAAATTGTAATCTATTGCCTACTGCAATACAATTATTAGTAAAGCATTTGTTTATTTTTAGTTACAATAGAACAAAATTCACGTATGAAATTCTGGCAGTGAAATAAATTAATCCTTCAACTCTTACTACCTACAGTAGTACAGAATAATAATTTGAATAATATTAATATATTTCGTTATAATATGATAATAAGTTGCAAACTTTTTCCATTCTTAATGAGGAAAATGCTGAGGCAATTTAGAAATTTTGATCAAAGAATAGATACTGAAGAAGATTGTTTTAAGATCAGCTAAGTATGTATAATGGAATGGTTGACATTCGATGCTATTTCATCTTAGGAAATAAAATACCACGGTTTAAGTTTCTGTGAAGGTAGCTTTCTGTTTTCCCTTCTATTTTATCCCTCTTAAGTTTTCATCCACCAGTTTTTAATGTTTAAATGAACCTTTTGAACTTGTAAAATTCGTTTCTCATCCTGTATTTAGTCTAGCTCTTTTTTTAAAATTTATATTAATTTTCGTGTATTTTATCGTCATATTATTACAAATATTTTATTATTCGGATTAAATATTTTCAAGTTCTCTTGTATATCATGCGTATTATATGCACCATAACTATCACATTTAATAATCGTAATAATCAATCTTCACGAATGACTACTAGGACTGACTGGATAAAATAATCCTCAGTCCTGTTGAATATTCAACAAGGCAGAACATAAACCATATCGATTTCATATTCCAAAATGATTGCGGAGCATGAATATCAAGAGCCATACTTTTTTTCGACTTCTCTCCTTGTTATCCTCTTCCCAATCGAAGACATTTTAATTTCGTTTCAGCCCCCATCTCATCCGTTTTCTCATTTTCTTTTTCCTCCGTAACGACCTCCTTCAAAAATCCACATCTTTCCTCCTCCAGTGGTTTTTCCTCCGCCTCCTAACAGTGTGTATAAACCCAAAAACCTTCCTTCTTCTTCATCATCCCAAACTTTGCTTACTTCTCATTTTTCCTCTCCCTTCTTGTTTTCCCTTCTTTGATGTTTCGGTAATTAATTTCCGCAGTAAGAAGGCGAATTCATTTTTCCTTATGTATCGTTCCGCGATTCTTGGCACGCTAATGGCGTCTTTAAATTTTTACCTAAGCCTGAGATAAGGTTTTCACGTATGTTCCCCAAAAATCGTCACAGATTCATTTTGCTGTTTTATGTGCAGCTCTGTATTCCTCTGAATATGGGAAAGCTTGGGAGACTTGTTGGTGGTTAAAGTTAATTTTTTTTATATTTCTCAAACTCTTTTTTCCTCTTATGATTCATATTATCACTCTCACACACAAACGTTTTTATAATTTAAAATTGGAAATATCGTTGAATGATTTTATACTTAGACAAGGAGAAAATATGATTTGTTGAATGTTACTTCCTAGTCAAGATCAATGCATGAATAAATAAAATACGGAATCTTATCTTCACTATAAATATTGAAATGTAATATCAGTATCCCAAATAATAAGTGTTTCATTTCTCTAATTAATTCTTTAAGCCTGTTTAATTTCTGAGATACAATAGGCTCACACTTTTATTAATTTTTATTTATTATTTCTATTTCTTATGTATAAAACTCTGGCATCAAAAATTTTGCTTAACAATCGAGGTTATTTAGTTTCTGTAATACCTAAAGAGCCAAGATGTCTCCAACTGAGAGAACCCGGAGATTTCGAAACCAAGAATCCCTTTTGGTAACTTAGTTGTTCTCTACATTCTCCATTCATAAAACTTTTCTGTGCGAGAACTCATTGTACTCGGATCAATTTTCAAACTCTAAACTTATCGCGTTATTATATATCAAGGAAAGACTCCTATTTCCATTCAGGTTAAACCTTAACAGCACTTTATCATGCGTAATTTTCTCTTTCGCCGTACGTATCCATATCTTTACCGCACAACAATCCGAGCGTGCTAAAATTTCGTTCAACAAAAGAAGATGGAATACCTCTCTGGAGCCTATCGCTCCATCATTCAAATTCGAGAACTTTTATTATTCCGTCGGCCGTGAAAAAATCATCCTCTTTCTTTATGAACGCATCTCAACGCTATTTTCCCGATCGTATTTCCGCCTCGGTGCACGTCTGATAAAAATTTTTGACGTGATCGCTTTGGAACCGAAATTGGGGCATTGTGTGGCTGTTATTCGTACCACTTCCTCTCATTGTGCGTCATATCCTTTTTGGGTGTTCTTGATGCATGCATATAGCGACCGGTGTGGGTATCCTATTCATGAGCAGTGCCAATCGAAAAGATATACATCGTGGCACATCAGGAGAAGAGAGGAAATAAGTTAGGTTTATTCAATTCAACTAACTTTGATAATGTATCAGAAATTTCTCCATTCAGTTCTCTTCTACAGTACTTATTAATTTAATGAAAAGCATTACGGTAAGATAATTTTTCATGGAAAATAATACGTATCAGGATTGTTTGGGTTAATTGAGATCTCTCACTTACGTGAATAAATACGAACTTAAAAGTAAAAATAATACAGGATGAATTAAAGTGTACACAACAGTTTATGAAGGTTTTATATCATACGAAATGTATTATCTTAATTGGGCATTTTTTCAACACATTTGATCTCAAATTCACGATGACGAGGTCGAAAGTGATTGCTTAAGCTTTCCATACTTAAGAAAATAATAAATAATTGAAGAAAATTCTGAAGATTATTCCGTGAAGTAATTTTTTAATTCAAGAATATTTTTTGCTAAATTCATCGATTTTATTCACTGATTTTTTTCAATATATGAGTATATAAAACTCAAAGTTAAGTTACTAATACTCTTCAATGAAATTAAGTGGTCGCTCCGTTTCTGAGACACCAATAGCTTTCTCACTTAATTTTTTAAAAGCTATTGGAAGTTCTATTTATTTTATAGAAAACTACTATTAATAAACATTAATCGTCTTCTTTTAATTTGAAGGTTATATATAATTTATTCAAGGAAATAATACCATTGTAAGGTATTCGCTTCTTCCTTATGGTTAGGCTAAAAGGGATGCAGTACTGTATTGAGGGTTGCCTGGTTGCAGGCGGCACTTTCCTTTCCATCTATAGAGGATTCTTTCACGTGAGTTCATACAAATGCCTGCTCATTTTTTGAATGGTTTACCTGTATAATGTCCCGAATAATTTTTCATCATACAATTTATAATATCTTTTTTCCTATAGAGCTAAATTTTAAATTCTCCTGACATAATGATAGTTTTACCTTACCCTACAGCGAGATAAAGTTATACCAAAAATTTGACCACTGTATTCCAAACAATAGATTTAAACACATATCAATAGGTATTCACTGGATTCGATACACACATACCATGGTTAGCGTGTAACACAACATCATTTGAAGCGTTCAGAAACTTTTTGAAATATAAATTAAGTAAAAAAAAGTCGCAGATGAACCAGAAAATGAATCATCTCATCTGTTTAATCTTTGCTGTGTTGTTAAAGTGTTATTGAGATATATTATATAATTATTTTTAGGAAAAATAGCCTCATAAACGTAATTCCGCTGTAAATAATCCTCCTTAGTTGAGAATTACGGCTACACATAAAGATATGACCTTTATCAAGTCACCGTTAATTTAGTTTCACTTTCATTCATTTCATTTTCTTGTGTTAGCACTAATAAATGCCCACAAAGCTCCTAAATCCATTACGTGGGTGGACCTTCCGCTTCTAGAAAAAGCGAGAGGAAGTGGACCTTTTAAGAATCGTCCCGTAGAGATGATTGGGGGGTAATTCTAAGAAGTTCCAGCAAATCCTCAGCCCTTCCGTTGTTTCCAGAATTCACTCCCAAAGGACAAGGACGATCCGACAAAGCAGCTTTGGGAGTGTTTTAAACCTCTTATTCATTAACAGCCACCTTCTAGTGTTTGCCTTTGTAACTAGGCAAAGCAAATGCAATCTACGGAAGTAATCCCTAATGATAATATAATCCTCACTGAAGAGGTATTGAAATGAATGTACTTTGTGGATAGGTTTGAGTATGTTTGACCATAAGCCCATTGTATTGTACTGTAAGCCTAATTTATTCCAATTTTTTAGCTATTTACGTCTTCAATGACTCTCATTTATGACTAACTAATCGTATTATTTTGCTCTTTAACGTAGTTCAATTTGATTGGCCAATTTGCTCAGTGCATTTTAAAATTAACTTTTACCGTATACCGTACTCTTTTCTCTGGGTATCACAGCTCGTTTTCTCTTTATTAAAACCAAAATTTTTACTCGTGAAATACATGGCGTTCAAAGAGATTGATCGAGAGTAAAATAAAAGCTACGTATTTCATTTATCCCATATTAGTGGTGAAATTTCTCGCTACTGGCTTCAGTGATGTGTACGTCACCGGTCTGCAAAGCAGTTGCGGTAGAGGATAAATAAAAACGAAGTAAAAGGAGAAGTAGAGGAATCAGCGTCCCCACTCGAAAGATGAAAGTACTTCGCCAGAATGAGATGCTCTTTCTAGCGCAGAATTAATGGGGCATAGCACGTTAGCTTTCGGTTCATAATAAAACGGGAAGATGGCGTAATGAAAAGGATTTTCCTGAGGAACACCCGAAGGGTGAAAGTTTATTTCGAACAACCCTTTGAACGGATAAGTACACGGGGAGACCGTTAGAGTACACGAGCCTCCGGCGGAAAAACATTCCCTTTGTCATATTTCCGTGTCTTTCTACAACCTCTCGGCGTTTAATCTCTGTTCCCCAAAATTACCCTTTTCCGAAATGCTAAGAATAGGAATCTTCCGGTCGAATGCCCCGCTCGAAACATTTGACTCTCGAAATGTTTTCCGTTGTTGTTTTATCGCTTTCGTCCACTACGCGCTTTGAATATCCGCCGCGAGATGAAAAGGTGACAGATGCCGATTTTTAGCGCCGCCTCTTTCAATCGATCAATTCATCTCCGCTATCGGAATAATAATCATTCGCGACATCAGAGCAAACTTACGGAGTATCGATCTTCTTTACGTAAGGAAATTTAATTTTGTGACGTATATTATCAGCGAAACTTTCTTATTGATGAATCTATGCATGATATTAGATCCATCCTTAATGTACGTATCTATGACAAAAGAGGTTCCTTTTGGTATTGAGTGTTGTGCACGTGTATAAAGAATATTGTACTATGAGTGTCATTTAAGTTTTTTTATAACCTTCGAGAGTTTAATGTTTAGATGTCTAAATGAGTTTACGTAATGCACGGTGAATGTGAATTTTTACGTTCTACGTTATAATTGTTTCTAGATATTTAAATGTTTTTTACATAATTTAACAACATTTTTGTGTAAATCCGATATCTTCAAGCTCAAAATTTTGTTGGAAGGTTTATTGTAAATAAACGGAGAACAATTCCATAATTCCTTAGAAACTATTTTAAAGAAAGCATCTACCTTCGTTGATTCCTTATATTTTATCATCCTAGACAAAACAGTTCCTTCGGGTTGTACTATTTTTTCGCTTTCAAAGTTACGTTAAGTGTTGTAAACATCCAAAATAAACGAAGTATACTCGGAAACTTCCACAGAGATTTATTTTAAGCAAGGTCGCTAGTTTTATCTATAAAGCTTCTAAATACTAGTTAAGTAAAACTATAGCTATGTTTAAAATAAATTTGTGTTGTTTCAGTTTCCGATTATAATTGGTTAATTCAGTATTTTTCTAAACTTCCTTATAAGAATAAGATGAAAGATAACGGTTCAATTTTGAGTGTATGTTTTGACTGAGGTTAAATATAAATAATAAATATGGGGTTAATTTTTTTAAACTTGGAACAGACAATGATGATTAAAGAGACAGATTCCGAGGCGCCAATCGAAGTCTCCTTAAATTTCAATAGGGTGCCCCTTTGTCCAGAGTAGCGTCGGTCAAAACACGACGACTTTCCTTTAATTTTGCGCATCCAAGTGCTCCATTTGACCTGTAATTAAGCGAATGAGGAAGGTTTTTGACGGATTAGCTTTCTATCATTTAGGTCGTTGCGAATCCGTTGATGCGGTGAATTATTTGCACGGGTTCATTGGCAAATAATTCACCGGAACCGCGCGCTTCCTCGTTAGAAAACCCAAGTCCTTCGGTTACCTTTTCCGCCATCGCTCTTGCCTACATTATCTAGATTGCTACGGGAAGTCTAACGTACTAAAAGTTAGACGAGGGTTCGATGCATTAGCTCTTTTGACAAATCATGGACTACCGACCTTTAAGGAGAGGATTTTCTATCTCAGAGAAGTAAACCTTTGAAAATCTGTTGGAGTTTTAATGTTAAAGGTTACGACAACCACGTAACAAACTAGACTGATTGATCGTACGAGGTTTTTGGAATGAGGTTAAAATCTGGTCCATAGAGAGTAAATAGAATAGAAAATGAGAATCAAAATATTTCCCTTATGTGGACAAATGGTAGTTGCGTTAATTAGGTACTTTAACCTACTGTGATCACATTAATTGATCTCTCATGAAAATAGTTTACTATTCATTCTATCCATATATTAGTTGATGATCATTTTGCCTATTTTATTCCATAACGTAGACACAAATATTATATACTACAAGTATTGGGTATCTCCATCTTACGCTTTGATCTTTTCATTTGTTAAAGAGTGATTTAATGTTGAAGTCATTGTACATATTTACTTGATTTTCATTGTTATAACATCAGAACTTAGTAGTTTGGCTATTTATAAATATACATTCGTAAACTAAAATAATTTGTCCTCCCCGAAATTTATGCTCTCTTAGTATTTAATGCGTTTAAAATTACGTGTGCTGTCTAATGTGATTCTGTTTATGTTAGAATTCTAACTTCAAAGGATAAGTAATACGTTCGGAGGAATATTAGAGAGATAAGCGTTTGAATCCATACACTCGTAGAAACACCGTTGCGTTTTAATACCTGTGCATTTAATAATTTAAAGCAACGGACGTCTTTCTATCTGCATTCGGCTGTGCAATATCTACTAGAACTAGGTCAGCAAAGGATACTAAACATTTCAGGGCTCCGTGTCTCTCGTAGTCAGTCCATGTAATATTAGCCGAATATCAGAGCGAGGAATCTCAAGAATTCTCATCCATATTAGCGTTCTTGTAGATCTATCTCAGATAAGACGGGATGGCGTAACTTTTCTCATCTTGGCTTTCTTACTTTCTCTTCTACTTTTCTTTTTTACGTCATCTTCCGCTCAATTCTCTTCTATTTGCGTGTTCATCTGTTAACGGTGTGCCTGCCTTATGCTACCTTTCTCTCTTATCTGTCCTAACTCCTCTGATATATGACGACGAACTATTTTCGTAATCTATTAAGTTTATTGCTGGAACTTTCCCATTTTCCCCTCATAATATTTTCAATGAAGTTAAGTATCATTTAATTTCCGTTTGTAGCTCAGGTAGATAATATTTTGTGTAGCGTGTTTATTATGAAAAGATTCAAAGTGAAATTATGAAGGCTACTTTAATATTTCATTTCATTAGGATAGCTATAACGAATATTTGCTTGGGCTCGGCCCAATTAATTCACTTCCATTAACGTGCTATTTCGTCGTGTATAATTTCAGTAAGCCCAAAGTAACTATTTTCCTATTACCTCTCGTCTTCATAAATGTATAATGATGACGGAGAAGCTTTTTTTGGTCGTAAAAATATTTTATGTTTATACTCTATAACTTAGGACATTTCTTCTGAATTTCCAACGTCTACATTTGATTAATTTAAAATGAGATGAGTTTTCGGTAGCTAGAAAAAGAGCTTTATATCAAGGCTTCTAGAATTAAACTTTCACTGATTGGTTTGTATTTTTTGAAAGGGCTCACTATGAATATTAGACGGAGTTGGATTCGTTGTTCTTATTTAATATCTTCCCTTTATTTTACCTTGATTATTGTAACTAAAATTACTATGCAAGTTATATATTTATTCAATCATCTTAATCAGTATCTAATTTATTTATTTCATCACTGAGTATTTTTCAATTTTGAAAGTTGACTGCCATCTGTAATATGAAGATTAGCTTTAAATTGATTTATACCTCGTTTCTTTATCGCAGAATTTTTTGTAAGTTAATTAATATTTCATCAATGTTATCATCAGCAAATTCTTTTCCTGTGCTTCAAAGGTTCGTCCTCCTTATTCATTCAGGTTTCAATGCGGAGTCTACAGATATATTTTTTCAAAAGAGCTCATACGTTTCCTCTGGTTTTCATTCCCGAAACATCTTTTAGAGGAGAAGACAAGATAAGGAACCTCTGTTCCCTCTTTATCTCCCCCATCCTTCTTTATCTACCTGCTTCCTCTCACATCAGCATCCCTTTCCATTTTTCCCTATCTACAGCTCATCTAAACCTCTTTCTTCCATCAACGTCACCGGCCGTATACTCCCGTCCACTTCCTTTCGTCGTGACAGCATTATGATTCAAGACTCGCACCAGATAAGATCTTAAAGGGAAGATAGGGCAGGAGAGAGAGATTCGGGCCAAATGGAGAAGAATGGTGGAGAGTGACCTGATAAGAGGGCACGAGAGATATTCGCCGGGCGCTACTTCTTTCCGAAGAGATTTTTGGTTCCCACGCATTAACCCCTTAATGTGCAAATTAGAGAGACATCTTCTCCGATAATCTGTTCTGAGAAGGATGGTGTGTTTTTTTCTTTTTCTCTTTATACGTACATTATCGTTTGGATGGTATGATCAATTATTGCAATTTTCTGATGATGAGAATTTACCAGTAAAGAGATATATTTTTTAAAAATTATGCCCAAAGAAGTAGGTGATTAATTTTCGATATTAGCATCGCATGTGAATATGTTTTAACTTTGACAGTTTCTTTATTATAATTCTTTGCGTAGTATTATATAAAATTTTTGCTTCTTAAAGTCGTTAATGTATTTATTGCTAGGTTATTCTAATATGGAATGGAATAAAGTTACTCTATCTATTATTAGTTATTGAAGTGACGTAATTATTTTTATTTCTAGTAATAATAATAGATATATTAAGTAAAATATAGTCTAGTACACAATATTTCTTCTACAGTTTATAATATGAGCGATCAAAATGCAAGAAGATAATGGAATATTTCAATGAGCTTTCCCTATAAAGTTTTCCTTTTGTTATCTCTTTTTGTCTATTTTATTCCTTATAGTACGCATGAATACTATTTCTTACCTAAAAGATTTCACCAATTAGCTTTTTAGTTAGTGGTTCATGTTATTCCTGTTGTGTTATTTGAGATGATAATAATACCGTATGTACTTCATTAGCTTAATTCGTAAAAGATCCACGAGAAAAGAGAAAACAATGAAAAAGCGCCATAGAGATCGGGAAATTGGCAATCTGAAGAACAATCGACCTTCTGTGAAGGCAACGACCACTCATATCATAGAGGGATCTCTTCAAAGGGACGAGTGCTTCCTCCGTTGCCTAGTTTCATTCGTCAGCGTAACAATCACGCGTTTGGGAAATGGCAAAGAGATCAGCATTTGCAACGATCTATTTACAAGTGGCTGTGCATGATTCGATTGCAAACCGGAATGCGTGAATTACCTCTGTTGCACAAATTAGGGCTTCGGTTACGAGACGTATATCCCTGATTTATTGCCGCTTGTTTTCGAGCCGTATTTCTCCCTTTGTGAAACGTGAATTGGTGCGTTGGGATGCAAGACGCTCTTCACGTTGTATGACATCACACAAACAAGAGGAGCAGAAGAGGTTCTATTCCTGTTACTCACCAGATTGCGTCGCAAATATACTTGTGTAGGAAATTTTATTTTCAAATGGAGTTTACTGTATGATATCGAATGCAAGGACAGTAAAAAGATGTAATGTATAGTAGTGTATTGTAGTAGTAATGTAGGTTTAAATGTAGGTAATTGGAAGAACAGATATATAATTAAGAAAAGTATTTTATAAAATTTAGTTGCAACCATTCCTAAAAATTATAGCCTCACAATTCTAAGACACACAAAATAATTATCATCGAAATATTTTACATAAATCATAATTTTACATAACCTTAGTTAACTGATATCAAATTACACGTACTTTCTAGAAATTCCCCAATTTTTTAACATGGTTACCTTTTATATTTTGTTGTATAAATCAGAAATATATTTATTTATTTAAATTTAATTGTTTTTCCAAAAATAACGTATTTTTCACTCGTTTAAGATAACAATGTTTAGAGTTTTATACCTAATTAAATGCCGTTTTTAAATGTCTAATTCAGTTTATATAATCATCAATAAAATTTTTCAATCTTATAGATATTACGAACAAAATTAAAGCATTAATTTATTAGCTTTTCTACTATCTCATTTAAAAATCCCCTATTCTTGTGATGTGAGTGAAATACAAAGGAAAATCGCCTTTCATAGGATAACACGATAATCGTAACCTAATACGAAGTTCTAGGTAAGCGCTATTGGACGCCTTTCTCTTATCTATGTATCTTGCCTACTTTTCGCCGAACAAACGCCACCTCTTCGACTATTATCTATGATATGGGAGCTTATCCCTGTGACTTGCCGCCAATGGAATGAACGATTCCCTTATCGGGTTTACGAAATCCTTATGAAATAGCGAATTAAGCGCACCGTATCGATGATTCAGAACTATTCAGTCATCTGCCTTGTTTTGCTATTGGCGCAATCAGTGATGACCTTTTTCATACTCTGTGAAGGTTCGTGCAGTTTATGAAACAATTCCCGATTGTCGTTATATCTAGCTTCTATTTTAAATACGATAAATGTGTAAAATGGAACATGAAATGGCATTTTGATTTATTAATTATTAAAGTATTAATTCTTATATTGGAAAACATTTTAATCTGTTTGTTTTGGCATCAAATTTTTCTGTATATGTTTGCTATTCAATTTTTATATTTTTTCATATATTTATCTACCCGTTTATAATTCTTTCTTCGTTAAATTACCGTATCTAAAGCTGAATTTAAAATATTTATTGATTGATTCAAGTTAATTTTAAGTCTCGACATTTGGATCAAACCAACCATACTTAATGGTGAGTAAATTAATTGGTTACTCTCTTACTTTAACAAACTCAACGTAATTATTTACGAGAATTCAGGGTAAGAGATACTCGGTTATTTCTCACATTGAAAACATGAAGGGACTCGTGTTTCAAATATCAAAGATGGATTTAAAAAGTACTGTTGCTGAAATAAAACACACATTAGTTACTTTCTTTTTATTGAAATTACGAAAAATGATGGAATGGAATTGAATTAATCCGTCTATTTCCTCCATTTTTCAATCAAAAACAAGTTAATGTTTACCGCACCTGAATGTGTAGTATAAATGAAAGTTGTAGCGGGAATTGGCTTGTAATTTTTTCATGCAATCGTGTTCACCATTCTTACGTACTCGTAAAACATCCTTTTTAGACTCGATATTTCTCTACGGTGATTTTTTATCGAGAAATACTTATCGCCTTCTTTAAAAAGGTCTCTGAATATGTAGTCGTTTTTTTCTGGAAATAAGTGCACTTTCGTGTCGCAATTCTCTTTCATTACACGCAGTCGTTTCTCACAGAGCTTGCGGTCGCCTGTCGCAACTTCTCGGAGGCGGTACTGAAACCGGTTTGATTCGAATTGCATTCGCAGATCTTCCGTGGCGACATCTGTGAAGAATTATCTCCTGCGCCTTGGGATAAGTATCACACACCAACAAATATTACAGTTTACTTAATTCTTTGTTTCTTTTCCTCGCCACGGTAATAAAGCTAAAGGGAAGGTTTTGGGTTGAGGAAAATTTATTGGCTCATTATACTCCGAGGATTAAAAAAAAAACTTACGATAATATAAATTAAAATTGAGATGAAATAAAGTTGGATTGAAGTATGTCAAGATTTATATTCTACTTTACAGTTAGTTGTGTATGGAATGAGCCATTGAATAAGAAACGGAGGAAAGATTTTATTGCCAACTTTTTACTTGATGAGTCTGATCTTTCAGTTTACCGTAGTGTAAATAATTGTCTGTTACATCTTTTGTTGATTAGTCGATTCTATAAGATAGTAAATGCCTGCGAATGATCCGTCAGGACATGAAACATCTAATCAATTTCATTTAAGTCTAAGAAATACTGTAATTTCTTTATGAATGGATAGGAAAAAAGTAAAAGCTCGTTGGTTCACTCAGTTATTGATTTACAACTCGTTATATACTGTTTAGCATACGATACAGAGCTATGGGCTTATGATTAATTATAGAAATTAAAGATTTACAGGCCCGTATATATCTCCAAGGAATTAGTAATTTAAATATGTATCTCAAGTATTCATTGAAATTGGCGATATTATAACGTAAGGACGGTGACACTTGTATAAATATGATTATGAATTAAGGAGTCCCTAGCATATTAAGCTTTGTTGAATTTTTAAGGGAAATGAACTTTTCTTTATTCACTTATCGTTTCTACATGGTTGATTTCAATTCCAATGTAACTCTTTTCGGATTTGTAAAGTAAATTTATCTCTTCCATTATTAGATATATTTTAATTTTATGTCTTCATCTATACCTTTGTTTTCAATAAAAAATACAACATTAGTTTGACGTGTAAGAAATTATTTCATTCCATTATCTCCCTCAGTACTTCACTATCGTAAATTAAATGTAGAATCGATTAAATGTCTATCGATATATTTATATAATTTAAATTCTTTATTTCGTCATGATTTCCGATTCTTGTTTTCACAAGAGACAACCATAGAGATCTATCGAATTGTTTGCATTGTTGTAACGGAATCCATAAACCGCATTCATGTCCGTAGGGCCGTGGATAGCGTCTTATAAGATGCATTCCCACGTCGTTTCAATGCAATCGCATGCCCCAGTGAAGGAATGCGAAATCCCTCGTGTTTTGTTCTTGTGTGAGGAAAGGGCTTTCGTACACCGGTTTCGTAATAGGTGCCCCGAATGTGTTCCACGCATCACCTATCCGCACTAATTTCCCGCCATTCACCGCGCGAATTTGCGCAGGAAATTCTATTGAGAGCTATTTACCCGCACATTCGCCAGATACGCTTTGTGTTGGGAGATTAAAGCCATCCATGCTGCACGGTTACATTAGAATGTTACTAAAACACTGCCATTCTCTTCCATGATCGTTATTATCTTCATCATCGTGATGTTCTTTATATCGCTGATACGGAAAAAGTTATTCTTTCTGAGAAGAGTAGAAAATTATCTTTGTTTCTTTCATACCCATTCTCATATTTTTTCAACTTCATAAAGGTTATTAGTTTTATTGCTCTCATATGCGTTGAATTTCCTAAGTATCACCCTATAAAAGAACGACGGATAAGTTACTCACCTCATAAATAAATAATAAAATAAAAGCTTATTTATACTGAACGTAATATCAAAAATATTGATTTAAGATGGATGTTTTACCTTTTCTAATTTATATTTTTGTTGCTAACATCTTATTTCTGAAATTTCTCTAACTCGGAAACTTTTAACTTGGAACCTTAACAAGTATTCTTAATAAGGAAGTCTAGTTTCTACCGAAATGATATTGCTCTATTTAATTACAGAAATATAATATCTGACCATTACCTTGCCATTTTTAAATCAAAATATCGAAAATAAATATTATTCATACATCAAAAAAGTGTTTTATCAATTAGACTCTGTTATCTCCTGAATTCTATTAATTCTAATACCGACTGATTATTTATCATTTAATTCACTTATCTTACTCTAAATCTTACATCCATATCTATATTATATATTGCTTCCATATCTATAACTCTTTTAACCATGAGATGCATCCAATCATAAGGATACGTATCAGCATTATGTGCACGTACATCTGGGAAGATATTTCACTCACTCCCGTTCGCATATTCATAATGGAAATGCACTCGGCGGGATTTTAAAATTGGGACACGGGTGCACGCCACAGGTACGCGTTGACATAGAAGGGACGAGATCTTCGAGGAATACTTTCGTAAATGCCACGGGAATATGTTTAAAGATAATCAGCTTGAAAGGGTCAACAAAGATGTAATCTCGTCTGAATCACGAAAGAGCCAAGGTTACGCGAATAACTCGCAGAATGAGGCTGACGTAAGTAGTCCACAGCGAGCGATGGTTTTATTACATTCGCTCGCTGCAAATCTACTTGCGAATTCTATTTTACGTGCGATAATACATACGTCCGATTTTAAATATATCTTCAGGGTTGGTTCTTGTTTGATATGTTATGAAAATGAGATTTAAAGTTATGACAGCCATTGCTTACACCCAACTGCTTGTTAAACTCACTGTAGGAGGGCCAGGATGATTTTCTTGGTATACTTCTTAATAAAGAATTTTCAAATTTTATTTCACGAGATATAGATAAAAATGTTCGTCTTCTACCTTATACCTAAATTTAGTTGATCGCTATTTTCAGAAGGAATAATAAATATTATTTATATATTTTAGGTTTAGAATTGATGATTAATTTCGTTCTGCATTTAGAAAAGCCAAGTAATTTAGAAACAATTACAGTTGCTAATCTGTGGCTATCATTCAATACACGCTCGATTCATTCTACGGGTAAAGCATATTTAACGTCTAGTTGTTTTAAAAAAAAGCGTTTTCTTTGAAATAACTGTTGCGTGATTAATATTAACATGTCGATAGGTATTTATTCGATCTCGCGTAGCTTTCACTTTTCTTTCATTTACTTTATTTATAATTTTTTAAATACTTTCCTCTCAACTTAACTTCTGAATGCATTAATTATTCAACGCACCATTTACAGTAACGCCGTCAATGGCTTGTTCAAAAATAACTTGATAAATTGTCGCTGTCAACGACGTACACATGATCGACTTGTTAAGGACTGTTCCCGTCATATTTTTCGAACGCATTCGCGTCCAAATGACGCCAATGCATTAATAAATTATGCACGCGAACCCAGCGTAGAGAAAGGAGAATTCATTTAACCCCCGAATCAAAAATTTCGCGTAATAATAATAATGCATCTGATTACTCACATCGCGAATTTAATAGGCGCTGAAATTACGCGCTCGGTAGAGCGTAAATGTGTGCAGACGTATTCCATGGGAACACCCGATTGGCTTCCATCGGCGAAAGTTTTTGGTTAATTCAGTGAAATTTCAACAGGTTCGCCCATCAAGCGATCGTGTCACCGAATAAATTTTTATGGATGTGCGTTAACAGGACTTCGGCGGGAGTCACGTCAAAAAAGTTTACAAATCAGCAAATGATGCGTTTATTTTTCATTACTGCACCACTCTCGTTTTTGTAAATGAGGAATTGATTCTCGGTAAAAGTAAAATTTGAATTGCAGATTCTGTTACAAAGCTTTTATCTCCTCCGAAGAAAAACGTAACGTTTCGTTAAATTTTGTCATCGTCTGATCACCCGTAAAACAGGTGTTTTAGTTTAAAAAACGAATTCATTTTTAAATCCATTTACGCTGAATTTCGATCGTTTCGAGTATTCATAGCAATGGCGCCTTTTCATGTTTATTTACGAATCCTTATTGATACGTAATTTAACTTTCAAAATGAGTGAGTTCTGTCAACTATCCAGCTATTCTCTTTTCGGTGTCAGATATCAATATTTCTGCCATTCTTACTTACTTTCACAACAGAATACGTTATTTTTTCCGATCTTATTGCGAAACACTTATTGATATGAGTTTTTAATAAAGAAAATATGCAAAGTAATGAGTAATTATGACGCTGCCACAAGGCTTACAGTCTACCTAGAGTCCAATGTTAATTTTAATACGTCAGTTCGGAACTGATTTATGACATACGAGATGGAAAACTAAGCTCGCTTAACTAGGTCTTTAACTTTTTCAAGGTAAATTATTTGTTTCAATTGGAATCAAAATAACAACAACGCTAGATTAAAATAGAACTCGATATGAATTGCTGTTCCTTATATTGCCAGACTCTTTTTTATTAAATTAATCTCTATGCATTAATATTTAAGTAAAAGAATTGTTCTGCTTAAGCTCGTTTCAATTGACAAATCACTGAATATATGCTCAAAACTTCTTCTATTTAGAGGAAACAAATAAATAGAACATTTTCTCCTTTCATAATCATAAAATTTCGTTTCGCCCCACAATTTAAGTCTATGATCCCATCTATTGATATCCATAAGTAAAGAGTCTTACAAGTTTACTTACAGTCTGAAAAATCCCTTTTTTAATCCAATAATTAAATATTTAAATAAGTACCAGCATATTAATGGCCTTAGATAGTGATCAAAACTGTTTTTAAGGTGATATGTGTCTTTCGATTTATCGATGCATTTATCAATTCATACCAACCCAATTTTTATTTGTATGTTCATTATATTTAGTTTAAATCTTCCCATCCGGTGCAATCGTCGTCCTTAACCTTCAAACGGCTTTTCGTGCACAGCTTCTCTCATCGGAACGGAAATCATCGCGTATCCCCATCTCATTCCAAGGCCTATATCGAAGGCAGTCACACCCATTCCCAGAGCATTAGCAGCTCTAAGGAGGTTTAGAAAGCAAAGCTGCCGATTATGACTCACGCGTAATTTGACACAATTCCCCATAGAGGGAGAAGAATAGAAGGGAGCACGCACGTGCTGAATATTCTAATCCATCCCCGCATCTCCTCCTATGATGCAAAGCGGGTCTCACTCACTCAGTCCATCATTCCGGGAAAGCCATCATCATCTCCGTACAGCGCCATCAAACGCCTCTGATTGCCTAACGTATTTTTTTTTCCCGTGAGACTCAAAAAGTCCGTAGCATTATCTCCTCTATAGTCTTTTGAGCAAGGTTTAGAACGAGACCTAATTTTATTCATCGTGGTCTCGAATGGGTCTAGGTACGTGTTTTTTTCGAGAGTATGTGGAAAAGTGCGCAGTATATCTCTCTCTATACTCTTTCATTAGGAGGTTTTTAATTGGCGCCGTAGGAAATTTCGGGGCTATTCATCAACGTATCCCAATTAAGTGAGGGATCGGTAAAAGTCGATCGAATAAAGTTGGGAGATTTTAATGCCGTATTTTCACCTCGCTTGATTCGATCTTATTATAATTACCTTCATCAGGGAGCCTTTGTTATTTTGAGTTCTCTCTCTTTTTTGGCTAAATATAGCTCGCTAAGGGTAACGACCCGGATGTAAAAATATCCTTGAATTTTTATTTTATAAAAAGAGGGGATGTTAATATGCATTTTTAATTATTTGTGGAACTTCTTTGATTTTAGTTAATTAGCGAAATTTATTTTGTATCTCGAAAGTTTGGGAATCAAAGTAGATTTTAGAAGTAGTAGATTGATTTAGTATATATTATGGTTCGACATAGTACAAGAGGATTGTGAAAAATCGAAATATCTGGGATCCGAAGCCAGATTTTCCATTTTGTATTTTTATTGACATTGAATTTAGTAAATAATTAGTTACAGCTCTTAGTATGGTGTCGAGAAAGTGAGAGAACACGTTTCAATGCATCGTTCATCCTTATTAATTTATAAAAACATTTTTCTACTGAATTTTATTAGTTAAAAATTCTATGACCTCAATATTTATCCTAATTCTGAAGATATTTTCTGCAGTTGGAGTAATTATATGCATAATCATGGAAATACTATACCAAAGTTACATTCATTTTCTTTAGAAATTTTTATCATGAAAGAGATGCTAATGAACGATATTACAACCTGTCCGAATGTTATGAGCCTTCGTTTAGAATTTAAATTAGGGAAAGGAGAAGTTAATTAGCTTATATTTATACGAAAATTATTTCACTTCAGCTTCATCTCATAAAACGCATCATGGTTCATCTTTAATTCTCTCGGAATATATCACTTTCATTGGGTTTTTTAACCTCATTATTTATTCAGAAAGCAATATATTCAGTAACCTGAGCCAATTCTGTACTTCTGTCATGAATTAGCGGCTTTTAAATGTCCAATTTATATTCTCAAACCTTATCAATTACAAATGTATACGTATGAATTTGAATGCGAAATTTAGTAGCAAATTTAATCATCACTTTTGAAAATAAAAACAATTCTCAAGAATAGGTTCAGTTTTATATTTCCACCATTCTTTCGCTCGCTCCAATTACCAAGAATAATTTTATAAACATCAACTCAAGATAGTTCGTAATCCATTCATAATCCCTATTACAAATCATTCGTTCCGTCACCTATGTTATTTAATACACCATTTCCATTTTCTCCGAATCTCCATACTTTTCCGACGTAGACTTTACTACTTCTCATTTGTATTCCGCGACCAATTTCCATGCGAATCCCATTTACTTTTCCGCCCTTGAATGCATTCAGTTCGAGCATCTAAAGCTTATTCAGCCATCATAACTGGGTCATTGTCGGAACGAGCGAGCGCTGGAACTTTGGCGTGTAAAAGGAACGTTTTAGAATCGTGGCTTGATTCAATTGATATCCTTGCGATAGTTGATATCCTTGCTTTCACTGTAGCCATAGATATCCAATCTAAATAATGGATGAATTTTTTTTCATTTTTCTCTCTAACATTGCGTGGCTTTACGTTTACGAGTTCTAAATCTGTTCCTCTAGCATATTCATGTATGAGTTCGTGGTGAATAGGTTTAGTTTGATGATAAACGCGAATTAGCGTAACTTTGAAACGCTTAAGATCTGTGTTCTTACTAATGCGTAGTGGGTTTTACGTTTTAAAAGTGAGTTAGCTGCTCTATCGTCCTTTTGAACACTTCAGGATCATTAATATCGTTGCGTAAGAGGTTCGTATTCTTGAAGCTAGTAAATAAATATTAAGAATGTAATAATGCAAGTAACACACGTAATACATGTAACAATAAATAACGTTAATGGCTCATCTAAATTGAACGGAATTTTTTTTCCCATTCGACATTTTTTAAAGAGTAGGAGCAAAAATATAGAAAATTAAAAGTGGACGAAAAAAGATCGCTATGTTTAAGAAAGGGATTTAAATAATCAGTGAACGGTAAAGGAAAGAAAGAAGAAAGATACATTAAAACATAATGGATGTTAATCACATTTAAGATATATAAATTTAAGAATTACGGGAGAAAACTTTGTATACTTTGCCATGTTATGAATGAATTCAAATTACGTACATGATGTTTTGAAAGTATTCAACCATACGTAAAGGTGTGACGTTCTCGTACAGATATATTCTGTGGGTTCTTTTTATTGTTATCATTGAAGATGTTATTTCTAGTCATATTAACCTTCACTTGACTTTTATTATCGAAATATTTCAAGCAGTTGGAATGGAATCAATTATAATTTAACTTTATTTCAACAAGATTTCTTGATACACTTTCCTAGTGGGATAAAGACTTTCAAATCGTGTTCTATTATATTTCGCCCTCAATTCAGCGTAACGACCATAGTTACTCTCTTGTCTGCTCTGTATTATACACCATGGTGGTGTTTAACGGAGGTGCCATCGTAACTTCCCCAGAGTAACACTTCGCCCATCGGGAGATGATGATCAAGATGACCTAACATCTAACAGTTCTGGATTCAACCACTCTCGTTGGGTAATTCGCATCGAGAGAGAGAAGTAGTTGGACTATTCCCCACGCCCTCTCGTGTGGAATATTCCTATGGCAACGCTATCGGTTTGTAATGCCGTTCCATTGGGACTCCTTCCTCGCAGCATCACTTAGATACAGAGTCATCTGGGATGTCATGATGTAAATCCCTAAGGGAAAGTAAGTCTCTCTCTATAAAAGATAGGATGCTATGGAGAGCAACAGTGACGGACGAGATAAAGTTGTAAGTTTTCTTATCCGTGTATTTTCTTACGTATTTATACGTATATGACGTATGTATCTTATACGTCGCATACGTATATATAATGATGCAATGTCTTCTTTATGCGTGTATATTCTAAGTGGTATTAAATGAAAGGAGGGATAGGTAGGGGAATAGATGTTCATTTAGGATCGATCTTTACCAAGTGATTGAGTCGAATAGGGATATGAGAAGCGATTATGTTCTCTATATCTAGCTTTGGCCTTTACTTTAATTCTCCGATATGCACGTATATCCCAAAGTGGTGCGTATTATCTCGGGTGGAGTCCTTAAGGACTTCGAAGAGCATCCCTATGTTTAGAGTAGTCCTTTTATTTTCGGTCGAACGCGTTGAATTTCAGGAACGTGCGAACGGAGCGCTTTTTCCATTGCCGTTGATTATGGCACTAATGGAGGTATAGTTTGCGGGAATGATCCTCCATCAACGGAACGGGTGTGTGTCGCATATTGTTCTATTAGCGAGGCAATAGTCCTTGGAGGGTTAGGGAATGGAAATTGAACTTGGTGTGTAATGGAGTGAGAATTGGTATAAGCACCGGTGGTAGAGGAGGAATTGTTTGGCGATAGGGTCCGATTCCACATTCCATCTGACCTTTCCGATACAAGGTAGCTTCTTAGATCGATAGATTGCTTTTTTTTACTTATCATTCGTTACAATTGCGATGCATTAAACGTAATTAAATGCAATGTTAAAATCTACGTGTTCCATTACGAAGATTTGCTACTTGAGTCATTACCATACGTCTTTTACTCACAAACCACTCTATTTATAGGAGTGATTTCCGAAATATTTTCTTTTACGTGACGTATTAAAAAAGACATAATGTTCGAATCTATGGTAGTTTGCCTTGGATTTAAAGATGATTCCTATCTTTCCAATGACCTTTAAGGAAAAACTAAAGCTTAAATTTGTAAAATAATATGTAAATTATGTTTTTAAGTTTGCACTACGTATGTTCAGACGTGGTAGAACTGTGTTCCTTGAAGGCATCTGTTTACTTTCCTTGACTGACTTTTCATGCATCGCTGGAGTATTTTTTCTCAATCCATAAAGGGCTGCTGAAGTTGGAATTTTTTTGGGAAAAATTTTCCACCGATTTCAGAAAAGTTTTCTATTAAGTCTGAAAGCGCTCCTCCTTAGTTGATTAAACTTCCGAGTGCCTGAAGTTTTGGAAAGATATTCATACCCTTTTATGGCGGTGTTATTGGAATTTGAAGCGTCTAAATTCCTTAACTTTCATGAATTAACATCCTGAGTTTTACGAGTTAAATCACTAATAATATTAATAAATATGTTCCATCTATTCTATTTGAACCTTTAAAAATAATATCTAGCATTAATAATTGTGTTTTATCTACATATTTTATAATATGTTTTAATATATGTTTATAAATATATTATCGCATATCTTTGCGGAAAGCATTTTACTTAAATGATAACAATTTACTTATGGTCACTATATTAACTACATATTCGAGGATGAGGCGTTGATGTTAATTATAATAAAATCGAACTTTTCGTATGATTTTAAAAATCTCCTGCATTCCTTATTTTCCTTTTATTCTTTTACTCTTTTTGTTCACTGAATCTCTTATTTTTTCTCAAACAAAAGTTGCAACTCCTCGAGTGCATTTACCCCAAAAGGTAAGGACAATTTAAGACAACATTCCCACGTGCATTACCTTTCCTCGGAAACTGAAATAACACTTTTTTCTAAGAACTCAAGAAAATTAATGGGAAATTCATTTCAAGAGAGTGCGTCGAGCTGATAAAAATCTTTCAAACTTTGCTTACTACTCCCGTATAAATGTACGACTGAGAGAAATAACTCACTCGACGAAAAAGGGAAGGGTTATTCGAGAGTTTTTAACTGTAATCAACGGGCATAAGGGAGAACGGGAAAAGTGGAAATAAAAGACTGTCGAAAGGAAAGTGGAGAAGGAAGTCTCCGAAAATACGAACATGTTGCGAATCCTTTCCAATCTCTTGTGAATGACAGATAATCATATCGCGTGCATGTTTTCCCATCGATGTACACTTTTTCCTCATAGTCGATCTCTTCATCCGACACCGTTTGACTCGTTATTTCGGAGGATAATTCACTCTCTTTATCGTCATCGTTTTCTATTCAAGAGGGAGGCTTTTTGAGAGCTTTCCGAAGCAATTTTCTGTACTGGATTTCTGTTTCCTTATAGTTGTTTACCAGCTGTTGTTATGGGTACTGCATAGGGGAATAGAATCCTTAATTATTTGTTTGTTGCTACGGTGATAATAACGTGAGGTTAATGAGGAAGACATTTTTTAATAAAGTTCGTGTTGAAAAGTATTTGTAAATATATATCAGCTGTACATTCATTATTCAAGATATTAAACGAATAACTCAACTTTTCCATCTTACTTCTTACTGCGTCAATATAAGAGTCAAAGTATATTATTACAAATATTATTCTTTCATTTAATAACAGTACATTTTAAGGAAAAATTCGTAATAGATTATAGTGTATCCCGTAGAGTCCCATACACAGTTCCCCATGTCCAAATGCATCACTCTCACCACAAAATATCATCATTTGCTGACCTTTTCGTTTGGGTCGCGTGACGGAGCCTTGTCGTGCGTTACAGTGCATGTGTCAAATATGGACTCCCCTTCGTTGAATTATCCGTGAAATGGACTTCGTGAATATTCTGCTGACTAAGATTTTCGTACTGAAAGTTGATTAATGGATCTTCTGACTGTTTTCATATGCGGATTTTACGATTTAATCATATTAAACCTTTGCTCGCTTATAGCGTACTGAAATAGAAATATATGGTATTATTATTTTATTGGAATGATAATATTATTTTTTATATTTTATGCTCATTTATGTATTAAACTTTTATTTTGCGTTCTTTTTGTCTTTGAGGAACGTTAATTAATGTATTCCATTTTCCATTTACTCCAAGTATCCGCAGAAATACCAAATGAACACCCTATATACTTCTACCATATCAAAATGACGGAAAACACTGGATAGCTCTCACTGAAAATTATTTTCAAATATAAATATTTTTCATATTTTGTAAACTTATTCTGTGTAAGTTCCACAGAGTTCTTCGTTTATTTAGAATGGCTTCTTTCCACACGTTTTAACTCGATTATATCACATTTACGTTCTTATACCAATATTCTGTCGTAATGTACAAATAAACATGTTCCTTTCTCGACGAGTTACCATGGAGAGAGAGAGATGGTTCCGGTAGGGGCATCGCAAACAAGTTTGGCATTGGCAAGATATTCCAGTGGGCAAAGGGACGGACATATATGGGCGGAGGCATGCTAAAAGGCCGTGTTTACGCGAATGCGTACAAATATGAAAGGGAGCTCCATACGGCGCGTGTTTTTCCTTTTGTGTTTGGAGAGAAGAGGATAAAAGTGCGAGTACACAGAGTGGAATGTAGATGGAGACGATGGTTTCATCGATTCGGAATGTTTCTCTTCTCTTTTCTTTTTATTGTTTATGCAGAAGTTGCTCTTCGATCTGTTATTCTTCGCGTCCGGTCTTTCACTTTTCGATTCACTTCTTTTTTTATTTATTTGGAGATAAGCGGATATGATCACGATATGGATTTTCAATTTGAACTTTCAATAAGTCAGGAATTTTTTGTGTACGTGTTATCGGGAGCGAATTTAATATTATAAAAATTTATTACTGCTTCTTTATGTATAAATTTAATCTGATAACAATCGTTTACTAAGTCTAGCGGAAATAGTTGCCAAGGCGAAAGTAGATGTTCTTTCTTTACCTAAATCTTGTTTTTATTCTAAATAGACCCTAAACCCGACTCCATATGAGTGAACGGATATAAAATATTAATATAATGGGAATAAACTTGGAAACATTGGAAAGTGAGAACGTTTTCTCATTTTTTTCGGCTCCCCTTTATTTAGGTTCCTTACTTAACTTTTTTCACCTTTCTTTCTGTGTACATCAAGGTACGCCTCCTACCAATTGAGATTATATCGTATGAAAAAACGAATGTTGGTTTTAAGGATCAACTTCGAGTAGTAATTGTATGATAAAACTAGAAAATGAATTCGAAGAGGAATCATATTGATATTGAAAAATAGTCTTCAATGTGTCAAATTTTGTTGGAACGTAGTGTAAAATGTATTGAAAATTATTACCCTTATGTATCGCGTAATCAGTCACCTTTCTCATAGTATTTATTGTAAATAATGTAATTTAACAGGGGATGATAAACGATACGTTTCTCATTCCCTGATTTTTGCGTTATTCTTCTTATCTTCATCCATTTTGTGAGTCCTTTTGCTTTTGAAAATACATTCAGTCGTTTAAAAGGCTAAGTTTCATGCGTATGAATCATTTATATTTATTATTTTATGTCTATCCTCAGTATATAAAGAAGTTCCTTTTTCCTTTTGCGTGCTTTGTTTAGCATTCCCTTCCCTTAGTTACGAGAACTCTTAAGATTCTATTTTCCGTGACTTGCACCGCATCGGGAGTAATTTACAATGACGTCACATTCACGACGGAGGAGTGCATTATGAAAATGCGAACGGGCCATGAACGTTGTGTACTCAACCGTAACATGGTGCATTATGTTTTCTCTGAGTGATGTTCATCGTGCTGCGTAATGATATCACAAGAGGTACTGTAAGAGGTCAAAACAAGGAAAATGGGATGTTATGTTTTCGATGTTCGCGTGTCTTGTAAATGCATCCGATGAGGGTCATTTGTATGATTGATGTAATTATTTTAATTCACGGAAAACATTCCTAACCTTATCCTAGCAATGGGTGTAACTTCGATGTTCTATCTTTTGAGGAACTACATTAGTTCTGAGATAATTGAACACCTCATCTAGTATATCTCTCGGAACCCTTGACCTAATTATGTAGTGTTAGTATTAATTCTCTTTCTTTTATTTTACAAATGGAATGCCTCACATAAATATATACTTTATAAGTTGTTTATAGGACATAAAGTTAAATAAATTTTGAATGAATGGGTTTCTTAGAATGACGATCCTTTTTTTCGTAAATTTTCATTAAAATTGACTCAACATTCGTTACATTTTAAGAACATCCAGAATTTTAAGCATTCAAAAGAAAGTGCGTAGGATGGAATGATGGGTATGAAAAGAGGGAAAGTATTATCAAGGTCGCGTCCTTCCTGCCCCCTCATCTCTCCCTATGAACACATTTTCTGCTTCATGCTCTCCCATTACAATTTTCCCTTCACCCTGTTTGTTCGCAGTCTCCTCTTTCATATTTCCATGGTTTTATCGCAGCTCAAATCCGTGGTCTCCTTTCTCCCATCATTCTCTTCATTTATGTGTTTATTCTCCTTCTCAAGCATCGAGACACTGGAAATAAATTCCACCTTAGTGTACTTATTTCTTGCTACCGTTTACCCATTAGTTTGTCTGAAAACTTGCTTTGTTTAGTTAGGTATAAAAACAGTGTATCCAAACGTTAGGACTTATGAATTAAGAGAAATATTTAGGTACTACGATGACGTCAAAAGTCGATTTCTTAATAAAAATCGTTATATTTTTAACTTTCTTTCATGTCAATAAAATTTAAGTGATGCATTTGAATCTTCCCATATCTCCATGGTAACCAAGTGGTAGCACGTTCTCTTCTATTGAAAGCTATGTCTTACGCGGTTATCGTAAGTATAAGCGATATGAGCTGAGAAACCACATCTATCGATTTAGTTTTTAAAAAATAGACTAAAACAATCGTAAAGAGTTTTCAAACTTCCGTGGCTCTTTAATTAAACTAGCCGTGTAAATTTTCTACAAGTTTCCTTTTGCAGTAATTAGGGCGTAAATTTAATAAAGATTCAACACCGAGAACTTTCTTTTTCTAAGCTTCTTGTACACTGTGAGTTTTTGGCATTTAGAGCATAGTCGTCCACTATAATTGAACCTTCTTTGTATGAGTACAATTTTCATGAAGAATTTTAAAATTCGTAAGCATATTTTAATTACTTTTAACATCACACAGATTAGAAAGTAACTTATCATAACACATCGGAAGGTAGCCACGCCTTCGACACATATTATATTAATCATCTACCTTTCAACGTAGAATGACTTAAAATAAGCCTTCAGCGTATAGAGATTTCTAGCCGGATTATTCACGCAACGATTCTAGATAAAAGTGACTCGAGAGCCATCCAGTGCAGCGTGAAGGGTTGATCCATCTATCCCTCACACATCTGTGCTCATTCTCTGCGTCAATGTTAAAATCCGATCGGTATCGTCATCACCACACTTCGAAACATCCGTTTACGAACTAGATTCACTCGCAACTTCGAAAGCTTACGAACTTCAATATGAACCACTGTGTGTGTGTATCGCCTCCTTTCGGAAAAAAGAACCGCTGTAGTATAAGAAAAGGACGACTCGATGTATCTTTTAACGTTTCCCATAAATGTTCAACTTCCGAAGAGAAGGCGTTAGGCCTCCCATCAGAGTTTGCCTTGGGAGCAATCTTTTGAGGGAAAGAGTTTATCCTCGATTGAGTATTTATGAAGCCTCCTCTTCTTTGGAAGTGGGACGATGCGGTCTCCAGGGAAGATTCGCGTTCATCGCGTGCGTTTTAGGAATTTAAGTCCTTCCGCTCGTCTTCTATAAGAGGCGCTCAAAAGGAACGGTCTTAAGCGTTCCTTCCGAGTTCGGTAAGCCGCAATACAAGCGTATCCTTTCCCCGTTGGCTTACTGAATCATCCGAGAGAAGTTCTGCAGCGATGTACTCCTCTTATGGCTGTTTGACGTTTACTAATAAATACGTAGAAGTATTTAAATTTACCTCATTTAAATTACTAGAGGTATTTGTACACCCTATTATTATTTATTAAATTATTTATTAAAACGCTGTAATAGTCCTAATTTGACATTTATTTAATTAATAATTTCCTATTTTATGCTAATATCCGATATATAATAATATCCTAATCTCCAAATATTTTCATGATATGTTCTTTATTTTTAGAATCATAATATATCCGCATATATTTCCAAATTTTAATTATTTATTTCTCTTTTCTTGCAGGTGAGTACCGATTAACAGTTTGATTAGGATTGGACATTGATTGTAACACATTTCGTAAGTAAACATACTCATTTTATCATTCTACATCGTAGATTGTAGTTCGGCCCATTAATTTATATCAGTATTTAACACAACGTGCGCAATTATTCAAATTGAGTTATATATACTGAATTTACAGATTATACCACAAATTAAACATTGAAAAGGTATGGAGTCCTCCACTAAATGTTACAGTTTAATTTTGATATAAATTCCTAGAACTTAAAAACTATCAGATAATTTCTCTTGAATACCTCTGCACATATAGATTAATATGATTTTTATAAATGTGACTAATAGCGTATTATATAACGCCGGTCAAAATACAATATTCAATGGACAATTAAAGGCTTTAATACTTTTTAAGCGTCTTTTCATTGCGAACGAAATGTTTTTATAAATATAATTAAGTATTCATTTTATTTTTTCATTTATATAACTAATAAAATAAAAATATTACTGTCTCAGTTCTTTTTAATAATTTTTTTTTTTCATTCGATAATGCATTCTATACAAATATAGAAAGATACAATAGTCGTGTCTGAAATAAAATTACGTTATTTTGCAGTATCTATTATTAATGCGCAACATTTTTTTTTAATTCAAATTAGACAAAGGTTTTTTTTGTCAAAAAATAGAATTAATCCATCTTGGAATATATCATCAATAAATATACTTCTCAAATCAGACTCAACCATAAAAACTTTTTCTACATTAAAATTATTTAATCGATAGAATGTG
Organism: Pantala flavescens; assembly: GCA_020796165.1. Lineage (NCBI taxonomy): Eukaryota > Metazoa > Arthropoda > Insecta > Odonata > Libellulidae > Pantala > Pantala flavescens. The sequence continues at coordinate 17,921,419 of CM036879.1, read as the reverse complement.
AATCACGTTTTCCTATCCCACCCACTCATAGCGCAGAAGCTTTATAAACCGACTCTGAATCCATAGCAACCGTAACTCTACAGATATATCCCACGCAATCTGACGCTAAGAGCACATGTCCGAAATATTTCTACCATTTTTCGATTAGCTTCCCAGTTGCCGGACATATCCCGTCCAAAACTCATGCACATCCATCCTTTTCGGAATCAAAATCATCCACTCGTCAATGTAGTGGGGGCAAAACCATGTTCGTCATATCATTGCATTATACCGGGAGATGTCCCTTCATCCGAAGGCCAAAAAAAAACTCAATCCCCGACGCACATAACTCCGCGCCCTCCGTACCCGCAAACACGTCGCTTGCATTAAAGTTTCATACGCCGCAAGGCTGTTTTTACTCCGTTTTATCATATTTTTTCCCATCCCGTGCGTGACTGCGCCAAAAAGAAAACATACATAGAGGGTTACTTAGCAAAGTGCCCAAATGCCTTTCATTCGCTACCGACATTTTATTTTTCGACCGAAGGACTTTAAATATTCATCCCGTGTACATGACGAAGCTGACACGAACGTTTGTCATTTTGCCCTTGGGTCTTTTGTCAGAATTCGGGTAATTTTTTTTACTCCAAGATATGTGGTCACGTTGTGAAACACGTAATGGTGTATTATTTACACGAAACGGTAATCGATTTGGATTAATAATGCTTTCACTCATAGATGGAATAAGCTATTGGTTCTATATTTTCCGAGGAAAGCTTTCTGGTTATCATTTATAGAATGACCTTAGTGAGGGATATTTTTTATTTAAAACTCTGTACACTAATTCTATATATCTCCCACAAATTTAAGTGAACTAATAATCAGATTTAAGAAAAATATTCTTAGTTATTTATTATTAATAAATACTATTATATAATTATAATATAATAATAATAATAATAAATATGCTCTATAATTATGGTTACTTTAGAGACTACGAAATTGAAAGTAGTATCCTGTCAGTAATACTTTAGAATTTACAAAACTATCACGTATAATTTACACTTACGTTTATATATTTATAAGTTTATAATGTACATTTATACTTACTCATTATACTTAATATATTCTCTTCATAATTAACATTTAGTTTACTGAAAATTATTTCTATTCAAATACATCAAAATAGTAATATATGTTGAGCAAGTGTTATTGTAGTTTCACTATTTATGAGTGAAAAACTGGTAATATTACTTATCCTTTACGAAAAATCTCTTATAAAATATATACTTTACACTTAAGAAAAGGGTATATTAAAACAAAAAATGTTTTGAAAGAGTAAGAAATTTATTTACCATAACACCTTTAAAAATTTGATTCTAAAAGATGGGTAAAGTGTCACGATAAAGAAGCTAAAACATAGCGTTTATGAACGATATAAATGAGTTGAATTTATAGTAGCGTCGCTGAGTTGCTAAGGAGTCACCTACCCTAAACCGGTAAATATCAACAGTCGTAAGGTCGCCTACGCAACCACCGTTGCCATTCAAACAGAAATTCCCTCGCGTGAGAACGCAAAGAAATAGCACCCGATCAACAACACCCTTTCCCCCTTGATGTTTGACCATCTGAAAATAAATCGGCGTCCGCCTATTTATTTTTACGCGGGAAACGAGGGCTGGAAAACGGCGGTGAAAAAAAAGTGGCTTTTCGTGCGGGAAGCGCTAATGATCGGCCTTTTTTTACTCCCTTTGAATTTCTCGGAGGGGAATTTTGGGGAAGGTAAGGGGAAAATTATCACCGCTTTATGAAAAGACTCGGTGGAAAATCAATACGAAAGCGTGCCAAGTGTTTCGAGAAAATAGCTCTAGTATTTTTTTCACGGTCGTTTTTGTTTTTGAAGTTGGTTATTTACGTATTAATTCACGTAATGATATTCCGGTGAATTTATTTTAATGTAAAGGTTCGCGTAAAGCTTTATTTAGACTTATTTTTTTCTTCCATATTATGTTCAATCGTTCCTTTTTAGGTTTTTTGCGAGTTATTTTGTGCTTGACCTGTTTACCAAGTTATTTTGAAACATTTTTTCTCATTATTTAAGTGTAATATTTTTACTTAATACATTGTTAATGATTTTGTTAACTTTTCAAGTGTTTTTGTTTTACTCTCATTTCAATTAGAGGTAGGATTCTAAGATGCTTTAGCTATTTTTCTTTTAATTTTTTCTGTAGTAAATTCCCTAATTTTTAGTATAATATGAATAATTCTGTATGAAAAGTAAAATTAATGTAAATATTTATTGTAATACATAAAGTCCTCTTTGCAGTTTAAATACAAATAAGGAATAAAATTCTCAGTATAGTTTGCGATGCATAATTTGAAAAAGTATTGTCTTTTCGATAAAAAACATTGTTTTCCAAAACGAAGTCAGTGTAAACATATGGACTTACAACGCGATGTTTACAATGTGGACCTTTTGTTCTGTTTTGTTGAAAATATTTGAAAAATGTCCGCGTTTTACACTTAATTCCTTTCTTCCGAACAATGGTATTTTTTAAATTTCTTTGTTTTTTTAATTTCCATTATTTCGAAATTTATCGCATACCCTGACGGAGATTTAAGTTGCTCTATTTCACGAAAAAGGAACATTGCGTCAGTTTTCTCGTTTACAGGCTTTTAGAATCGAGGTACTATCATAGTTTGGTATCATTTCAGTTCACATTGCACACATAGAATGTTTGTTATCCTCAGTCAACACTTGGATACCATTCCCGCGATCTAATTTTTCCATCACGACCCAAAATGGAAATCCTTTCTCTCATTCCCAGAGGTAAACACGAGGATGACGAGGCTCCCGAAACACTAAAAAAAGTGTGCAGGACATCTCTTGCGAAAGCGGAATCCGGCCAAATCTTAATTTCCTCTCGTGCGATGCTGCGCAAAGTATCGATCCACGCGAAACTGTGTCTCCCTCTCTCTCATTCTACTCTTTTTACCTCCATTATCCCGTTTCCCTGTTGCTTCCATTCGAACGTAAAACCGGACACCTGTTAGGGTCGCACCTGCTTCCCATCCGCTGCATACAAAATGGCGTTCCCGTAGGCGAGTGTGTGTACCGTTTGTATATTTGACATAACTTCTCCACTGCGATGCGTCCAATCAGCGTCTACAGATAAAAATGCTGACCACTATGTGCCCAAGGCTATTGGTACGTTTAGCAGTATATCTCTAGTTCGAAAAATACCAGCAGAGCTATGCTCCTATCTGAATTTATTGGTTAAGTGGACTATTACTTCTAAGGAAATGAAAATTTGGAGAGGAAAGATAGTAGGCTTACCTACTAGACAATGTGCTCTGAACTTTTTTATAATCGTTTTGATTATATGTATGTGGGGAACTTGCAGTTTCGTAATCGCTCAACTTCAAACATTAAGGGAAAAACACTGATATCTCTTTAGAGAGATCTTTGTCTTAAATTGCAATTCATATCTTTAGAGTTTTAATTTTGCAAATTTCTCTTATAGCTAAGAGATAAACTAACAATTTAACAAATCTCTTTTGCCAAAAATATCGATTTGTTATTTTTTCTGTTATTCTTGCGAAATATGTTCCGTAACTTTTTGACGAATGAATTTTTTCTCATTATAATTTCTATATTGCAAGAGGTATTATTTATCTGTTATATAAAACAGTAAGCCAAGATTCGTTGAACCGTGAAAAAGTCTTGATGCATTTGGGAAACATATTTTTCAGTAACATTACCGCTTCGAATAATTTTCATTTAAAATATGATGCTATTTAACTGCGATGATATTTTTGTTTTGTAAAACAGATTCTATTATAGTCCGTGTGTCTGTACACTTGGACAGGAAAAAATATTGTGCGACGAATTCCTAAGGGATGAAAGAGTATTTGTTTAATTTGTAAACACGACGATTAACGGGAAAATTCCGAGAAAAATAATGAATTTATTTGAATAAATAAAATTTACATGAACGAAATACAACATTAGTCTAGGATTAAAGGTAGGACAAAGAAAAAAAAATATTGTAAGAGTTGGAGGAATTGCGCATGTTGATAATTTAATTAGAATTCCTTCATAATAAATTTGAGTCGTGTATTAAGATAACCAAATGTTCAAATAGTTTAATAAAAATTTTATGTTAGCGCCACATATGTAAAAGTGGACAAGTAATAAAGCGAATAACAAAAGAATACCGTTTTGCGTGATTGCTTAATTCGTTACGCGGTTACGTTCGAAATTGAGAAACCTCTATCCTCTTTCGCATCAGAATATTTCATTAATGTTCATCCAACGGATTTAGAATCGGTTAAAAAGTAATTCAATTATGATAAAACATATAAAAATATAAAGTAATTTTTTCTTCAAATCCTTCCGTGCATCACAATCTAAATCGCGCACGAGGAAACCTTTCCGCGGAGGAATTAACTGGAACTCGATCCGAGTAGACTTATAGTGGGACGGCGGTATTAATTGTCCACGTTTTTCCATTTGGAACAGGCATCACGCAATCGCAAAGTGAAGGTTAAACGTATCTAGAAAGAGAAAGCGTTCAGAATTCATGGACATGAAACTCTTGGATTGTTTCAATAGACTCGGATATCCTCAAAAATAACAATTTATTCTAAACTCTGTTTGCGTAATCGAAGGCAAATAGATTTTCCGAAATGTCACCGTACCATTTTAGTCGTACAGATCGATTACTACGTCAGCTGCTACGTAAATGGGTATTGATGATCGTGGTACTATAGATATCGCTAGGAAAAATCCATACGAAAAATTTATCTTGCTTTTATTACTAGGTGATAAGTTAGTTTTTAAAATTTTGCTGCGTATGCTGAAAATTTGGAGCCCTGAAGAAACTTAGAGGGCGTTGTTTATTCCACAGGCATGTTATCATTTCGGAGCCAGAGGCAATATTTAGGAGTTTCGCGGTCGTTCTTCTAAAATATGCGGAATTTCCGAGAGTTATATTCTCCATTATATTTATCCATTCCTCCTTTATTCCAGTTTCTCCTCATTTTGGCGTAACTTCTCTTTTCCGCTAATTACTCCTGATTATCACTCGCTTCAGCATTCTGGAACACTTCTCCGACAACTATCTCATCCGAACTTTACGGCGGACAGTTAACTGCCGCAAAAGACCCCTCGTGACCGCACTGCCTCGTAATCATGATTTATGATCGAGAAGCCGTGGTCGGATATTGCGGCAGATACTTTACGCTCAGGAGGTCGCTCGGCACGTGGATGGTGGTGGAGGCGTTGTATTTTTTCTCTCGTTGATTCCGCTATGACGTTACTTATGATTGGAAACAGTCTATAATAAGAATATACTGGATTTGAAATATTATGGATTTAAATATCATAACACTCTGTCTTTTAAGTCTGAAGTTCCTAATGCATTGAGTTGTATCTCTTTTAATACTTTGTAAAATTGTCTATGCCGTGTAGGATTATGAAAAATGTGAGCTCAACAGAAATAAGTAGTTTTGTAGGAAAGCAAATCTTAGTTGATATTCTTTTAGATTTCATCAACATTACTTCTTTATTCCAAAACTTATTAGGTTTGTAAAAAAATATTATCAAGAATATTTATATTTCTATGAATCAGAACACAATGAATTCGTAGTGCAACTTATTCAATGACTGGAAGTAATATATTCCAACATCACATAACCTGTGATAGTTAGTTAAGTTAATAGCTGTTAGGATTTACGTATGAAACACCGACTGGTTCACTTCTATTATAGATGTACATATCTGATCAATGAATACATAACTATTTTTACCCTAACGCCTCTCGTAAATCATCTACGAAACATTTCTGTTTTGAATTTAATGCATACTCATTTCATACGCTTTTGGCATTATAGATACGGCTGAAATTAAGGCATAAAAAACATTGCACGTTATTTTGCATTTCCCTACTTTAATTTTGGAGTCAATAATTTAGTGCGCATGACTAAATTTCGGAAAAAGAAGCATTTAATTAATGTGGAGTAAACCGATTTCGTTCAGTGTCATAATTCACGTCTTTACCCCTTCACAGTTATAAATTCCAGTTTATAGGGACTTTTACTGCGCAGTTCTTCATTCATACTGATTCAGCTCGCTATAACTATTAACCTTCAGTCCCTCATTAGATATGATTATAGCCTTTTTAGAAATTTTATGAATTTTAAGTCATTACTTTTGACGTATCCATTCAGTTTTGAATGGCATTCAAAAACAAATACTAATAAGAGCGTGCATTTAAAAAGATTCAATTTTAATTTATTGTATATTTACGTAAAGCGATGCATATTTTAATTTCATATAATTTCATCATTATAAATGCCTATCATTACAAAAATTCCATGCATGCTATCTGATATCATTAGGTATCATATCGGAAGTAATATTGCTGCGCATCCGGGTGTTATTCTCCTAATTATTTGTATCGTTACTAGTATATTATACAACACATTTTATTATATTGTATAATATTTATTTCTCCACACGTTTCGCAAAGAAATTCCAGGTGTTTCCCTTTCCGACTGTTTGTCGATCTCGTTGGTGATGAGGTTAACCCAATCGTATCTCGAATCTCGAAACCTAAGCGTTCTATTTGAAACTGGAAAATTCAAGTTTTTGATTAAAGGTTAATGTGTCTGTGCTCTTCCGTTGATTATCGCCTCGTTGAAATTCTCCTATTAGCGGATGCTTGCGGGGACTTGAATGCGGGAAATGAAATGTAGGGTATGAATAAGTAACGCGCTCAATTATAAGTTTGCTGTCATGGCAATGAACAGTCTGCACGAGTGTCACATCCACTTTATCACAGCCATCAAGGATTCCCGCTGAGTACAACGCTCTTCGATGATGAGTTTCGGAAGACCTTGAACATTTCCGTTCTAACAGTTGTCGCCTCTAATTGTATTTTGGCAATGGCGTCTATTCTTGGGACAAATTCGTAGCAGCCGAGATTTGCACTCGTCTCTCAAAGCGTCCTTCGTCGGTGTCACTCCGTCAGAAGAACGTCATAGTTACCCCAAATGCCTTTTACTTCTCGTCGGTGAAAACTGTTGGATTCGAAAGGGGAACTCGAATTTACTCGGCGATTTAAATATTGAAAAGCATAGCTTATCGTCTTATTGACGGTTTCCGTGAAAAATGTATTCGTAATTAAATACGGTTGTCCTTTGTTATCAACTAATTAACTTCTTATACATCGGATTCGTGAATATACCTCGTTTGAGATGCAGATATTGTACAGTGGTTAGCTATGAATTGATTATTAATTAGCAGTTATCACACAGTTTGATCACGAAGCTGTCTGATTCTTCCGAATACTGTATTACTACGTAATTTCATCAAAATTTATCGTTGTAAAATATGAATCTCCAATATAAAAGAGTTACTCGTTACTTTAGCAATATTTTATCGATAGAGGAGATTCTTTCAAACTTATTGCTTTTAATTTCGAGTTTATGAAATCTCAGTCGACAAAAAAATATTTCTTTGATGCGAAAGTTTTAATCGGTGGCCAAATTTTCACTTTCAAGCTCTAAGAAAAATAACCGAGATAGATTTGATTTTCATGACGACCAAAAACATGTTGTTTCCTAGCATTTTTTTATCCCTGATGCAAACATTTCAGAGGAAAACGAGTTTAGAATCTGTTTGAATTTCGTATTTCTATCTCATGAAATACCGCGATTGAACTTCACAAAAATCCCCTCTAAATATTTATATTCTCATCTCATTTTGACATCTTTCTTCTTCATCCTGTTTGTGTTTCGTAGAAAAAATTACGTTTCCCCAATTTCATTCAATTTATTTTCGAATCATATGTTTTCAAGGCCTTTCTCTTTTGTAAGGAGTGGAATTTCGGTTCAACTCAAACGCTGAGAGCTTGGAGAGATTAAGGTAAGCGAATCAATCTTCATTATATTTCATTACTTCATGGCACGAACGATCTTCATTCAATTCACTTGCCTTCGACTTTTCTTTACGTATGAACACTAAACCTACGTACATTCCTTTCTGCTGAACACCACGGTTATTCGTAAACTACGTCTCGTTGCTTTGTTTACAAACATTCTTCTTGCATAACAACCGTTAAACGAAAGGACGCAAGTTAGGGTTGATGGGGATACATATATATATATATATTGTTTTTAATCAAAACTTTCATTTGCATCGACATAACTCACCTTCCGCCTTCTTCCTTCCTCTGAACGGCGTTGTTCTTGTCCATGTTGTCGTCACTGGAGACGAGGAGTCATCAGGTGAAACTGGAAGGCATCTGAAGAACCCCTTTTCTTTAGACGATACCGCAGTCCTTAGCAATCCACTCGTAGTACGTGAGTCTTCTTTATAAAGCCGCTACGCTCCTTACTCATCGACTTTAAAATCTCTTTCAGAACTCCGTCAGGTCTGACATTACCAAGTTAAACTCCGCGTTCCCTCTACTTTCCATCGCCGCTCGTCTTTTCCCTAATTGGATGATTCATACGGCGTACGAACATTGGATCGGAAAGCGGGATGGAATTGAGTCCTTGAGAGGTTAACTCACTAAGTTTCAGTATCTATGAGTTTGATTTACGATTACGACTTTTTAAGGGCGAAATATATAGACGTCTGTTGAACGTATCCCGCCCTAAAGCCGTACGTACCGCGTGAGGCTCTCAGCTGATCGGCCGGATACGTGCGTGATATCTTAATTCCTTCCCCCCCTATCTAATCAATCTCCATCACAACCCGCACACCTGTTCCCCTCACCGCAAATTGAACAAAGTCGTTGAGGGTCGCAAGAAAACAAGAGGGCCCTGTCAAATTCGCGCTCAGAACGAAGGGACCCAATCTCGGTCCCGGCGGGGGATTTAGCACGACTCGAGATTAACACGGACCAAAGTTTCTGGAAGTTTTGGGGGAGAGTTGGTGCGGGTTCGCCGGTCAGAGCCGCTCTCTCTCTCGGGCGGAGCAACAGTTTGCTGGCGTGATCAAAAGTCTCTGCTCGCCGACTCTATCTTCATCTCCCCTCTTCGCACGAGATTCCCTCCCCGTTACTCCCTCTTTACCACCGGAAGGATACGAGAATCTTAACGTGGGTTCTCGGCGATCGATGTGGGAAAACGTGGGCTCTTTTTTGGCAACCAAAAGTTCCAAGGAGTATCGCCCGGTAGTACGGTTTCTCTCGCGGGACGAGTTATCCTCCGGGGTCAATTAATCCGCCACGGTGTTTATCTTCCCAACTCGGCGGCACTTTACGAAACCCTAGCAGTGCAGAATGTGCGATTTCCCTAGAGTTGAAAGTTTCTTCTCTCGTAGAAGTAATTCGTGCTTTTTGTACGCGAATTGTCTCGGAAGTGGCGTCACGATAACTCACGAGCTACGCACCGATACGTCTCCGATCTCAATGTCTCTACCACGGTGAGTCAAGCGGAACCTTCTATGGTACGATTCTTTTCCCTATCGGCGCGTCACGCTTGTGCCACCTGTTCCGACAGCGTGACACCTCCGCGTCACTGACCACGGTCACAATCTTCTCTCTTCACGTCGTCGAGGACGCCAAAAGCACACGGACTCCGCCTTTCGTCGCGGAGTTTCCACGGGTGCCCTCCGGGTGGATTCACCGGAAGGTCTTCGGCACCGGAGGCTTTTATTTGACTCGCGCGCTTAGAAGCGATGGCAGCGACTGTTCGCCGAGGGGCGCCGGGGTGTACTGAGTTGTCGGACGAGGGAGACGGTGGGCGGGAGGGAGGGGAGGCTGCGCGGTAGGGGAGTGAGGACTCGCGCGTAAGATACTCCGATCTTCCCGAGGTGCCCATCCCTCTCTCTCCTGCTCTATTCCGGTTTAAATCTACATGAGTCCACGGATGCGGTGCAAAAGCTTTGTTCCTCTTTGCCCGCGGGAGTCAAGCACACGGTTTGGTCCTCGGGGAGGAGAGTGGTTGTTGCTCTATTGTGCGATGGGATGGGAACTTGTAGGGCTATGGAGTTTGGACGTGGATGGTAGCCGTACGTCAGAGCATTCAGGTAATTGAAGAGATGAGAGATGTCGAAGGATGGTCTTTTCATGCTAGCAATAACAAATTGTTTAGAAGTGTTATTAGGGTATAGTGTACGTAAATTTGATATGATAAAGCTCAATTTTTTGGGAAGGAAGGAAGGAACACATATAAACTAAGAACTTTAGGTACATTCCACAAAATTTATTTTAAGCAATGTGAATAGTTTCTTTCGATAAATCGTCATCATCTATCTTTCCAAGAGTCTGGTTTGCATTGTAGTCTAAATCCTTAATTAAGAATAAACTTATAAATATGCATACGTAATAAATATCTTAAAAGATTACCAAAATTTCGTTTCCTTTAATTTGTAGGTGTGCTACAATTTTTGAACTCAAATGATGGCTTGTGCAATATCCGTAAGAATATATGCGTAACTCCTTCCACGATTATATAATTTTCTTCGATTACTTCAGAAAATCGTGACTATAAAAGTCGATGTATTGGATGAGTGAAGAATTGATGATGACATCATTCTCTTCGATTACGTGAAGGTCGTCATCTGCATGGCAATCATCACAATGCGCGATAAAATAAAAAAGACTTTAATGGTTAACTTATATCTCTTTTGAAATAAATTACCGGAGAGCTGTCTTCGTAGCTTTAACTGCTGACATGCATCATCGAGTATGATTGACGAGAAATAAAGATCTTTCGTGACGTAAACTCTTTCTACCGAATGCCTAATACCTTTTTTGCGCTAACCTCAAAGCCATATTTTATAGGCTGTGATGTATACATATATTATGTATTCCCGCTTAGGCAAATACAAATATCGTAGTCTGATAAACTCCACAGTCATGTTCATTTTTGAGATTATACCGAAATTATATTAACAATTAATCTCTGTTTTTGAGTAATAAATCCCAACGTTTAACCTCCATTCTTTCCTGATTTGATTTAGAAAAGGCTGGTGTTCTCCAATGATTTTCACCTTTAACCCTAGAATAAGGAGATGAACTGGCAATATTTTCTTCAGATAGGGTATTAGATAACCAAAATCTGCGATGAGTCTTAATGTAATATTTAATGCTAAAATTACAAACTTACTCCGTAAAGAGAAGTGAATTATAATCCCACTGTGTTACTTGTGGTATCTTTTCATATCGCTTTAAGAAATTATAGATATATAATTAAAATTTGTTGATTTTAGTAGTGTTTATTAATTCAAAAATTGTGACTAATTATTCCTATTATTAAATTATATTGAATATACATATATATTGAGTTTTATATAGTTAAATTAGTTTCTTTGTTCTATATAAAAGGTATGGATGTTAGACAACAGGACGATAATAAAACATATCTATCAAATAATTTACTAAGTTGAATCGTCCAAGAAAATCCCTCAACGGTGAGGATCCAAGCAGTAGAGTACCTATTTGAAATTGAGCAAATACGTGTAATACTCTAAGGGATTTAAAACCTAGGAAAATACAATCTTCCGTGAATACGAAGGATTCTTTTCTTCTTCTATTGCCATACTCTCGGCAGAATTTGAATAAAACGCTTTCTTCTTTTGTCAATTGAATGTCGACCGACATTTCTTCGTTCAACTTAGATTCGGAAATATTCAGAGGGCATCTTTTCACAAAGTAGGTCAATCTTCTCGAAAGATACCTTCTTTGTTCTCTACAAATTGATATCGTCCACATGTTGAAAAAAGGAAATCCTTCTTATCTTTTAACTGCTTCATGAATATAATTCGATTTCTTTTGTAATGGAGATTATTTTTAATCTCCATTACAACACATTATTACCAATATTATTAGTTTTTGCAAAATGATTTGCTCATCATATTTTAGCGAATACCAAAGAGTTTTCAGTTTCGCTGCAAGAGTTTTTGTCTTATCTCAACTATAAATTATTGAGAGACTTATTTTCAGGAAAGGAAACAGTATACTTATACGAGATATAATAGATACTTATACGTTTCCAAACTCTTTAGCACGTATGAATTTGTTCCTTTAGAAAATTTCCTTTGGCTCATAGAAATTTACTGCAATGCTTTGAACCGCAAATTAGCCAAAATGAAGTGATTGAGGCTTAAGCTATCGGAAACACGGAACACTCAGTCCTGGGAAAGAAGTATCCGTGTAACAATCTCTTAGTTACGAAAGTTATGGTTATGATTGTACGACATTGATTGATCCCAGCTGTGGAAATATTAAGTAGATATTTAATAATTATATTACTAACTTGTGGCGTACTTATTACTAAATTGCAAAATTGAAATTTTTTTTCAAACTTCTCTTCAAAATAGGTAGTAGTAGTATTCAGTGACTAGTCATTATAGACTATGACGAAGTATTGTAAGCATAATCAATTTCGTCAGTAAGCTTTATTTTAATTTGTATTATTCATTAATAAATTCAATAAACTCATGATTAAATTCATATTTGAGTAAGTTCACGTAATCCTTAGCAAATAAACATCACCTATAGTTATGGTATTAGCTCTTGGCAACTCGAATGTATATTAAAAACCATCTTCATATTAATTTTAACCAGAATATTTTATAGCTTTTAAAAATAATTTTTCTTAAAACTTTGTCCTATTTTTCTTTTATCTCCATCATTATTGTCTAGCATTAGTATTCAAGGATTAATTTTAGCGGAAAGAAGAAGAAGAAGCTACTTTATTCTAATACTAAATCCTAAATAACCATCACCCACGCCCATTCGTTTATGCCATTCTTTTAGCACATAATTAGTTGAATAAATCTATTAATTTCATCCCTTCCTTTATTATATTCTTCATTAAAAAACTTTCTATATCCGCAATAAAATCCGCGACGAATCGAAAGGTCACATCTGCCAGGGCTTTTAAGTTGGACCATTAACAAGCAATTTCTACGGAGCGCGTACTCTTCATCGCGCCAGAAAAGTTCGGAAACGACGGGAAGTTCTCCTTCGCCAAATAATGGAGCGGTAAGCGAAAACCCGCCATATTTTTCTTCGAAATAAAATTTTACAGCCCCTCCCCTTCCACCCCTTCCAGAACGAAGGTCCAGAGTCGTATCTCTCTCTTCGAAAACCTTTTTTTGAGGTCAGCTTCCTCCTCGTATGGAACGCTTACGCAGCCTCCAAAAGGTTCCGATGATCACGTTGCCGACGTATTCCTTAGAAACGCAGCATTCCCTCGCGAACGGGTATTTTTTCGTATACTTCGCTCGATACACCGTCTTTCGGGATTCGTATCATTTTTACTCCCGTCGTAAAGCGGGGACAATAGCCGTGGCCTGCTTATGCTCCCTCATCGACCCTCCGAAAAACAAAGGGTTCTTTTCCTTCATTTTTGGGAGTGTTCGAGTCATCTGCATAACGCCATCTTTTTTATTTCGGGGCATTTGAGCGAGGTTACGGCCCAGCCGTGAACTTTCCGTCGAAGAGCGCCAATTTATTCTTAGAACGAGGAGGAATAGAGGGGTCGAAAAATTCCCGCCTTCGGGAAGATTTTCAAAAGGAAACGGTCGTTTTATTAAATAATTTAGAGGGCCAAGAAGTTGGGCGTTAACGACTTGGGCTTTTTTGAAAGTGCTCTTAATAGTGCGGAAACCTTCTCGTAATTGGAGTTTTGGGTCTTCTTACGTTAGATCCTAAGGCGTAACTGCAAAATTGGTTCGATTGTGGTGATTAAGTCGTACGTGTTAATTCGGAATGCAAAACGGTTTCCGTTTATGTTCCTTAAGGTTTAGATATTGTTAATAAGTGTGATTGAGCGTTTTTTGTTTAGTTGTTGTGTTAGGTGTGTTAGAAATTTAAGGTTTTTAAATGGAACATGAACTTAAAACCCTGATTTAACGATTTTACGATAATAATGTGAAAGATATATATGTTTAATTTAATTTATCTCATATGTACTTCAATGGTTGATTTTCAGTGTTTTTTAATTAGTTGACGCAAGAGTCGGTTCACTAAGTTTTATTTCATAATTTTTATGACTGCCTTTTAGTTTTTATCAGGTAGGGAATATTACTCATGTTTTCTTTTAAAATCTTTCACTGAGTAGTAAAACTTTAAAAGCTAAAAAGAAGCACTTGTATTTCATTACTTGAATTTCATTCCCACACATACATGGTTTCGACCTTTAAGTTCAATACCTGTTCATCAAAGGTAAAGGAAACCATGGCCGTGTGAATAAAATTTATATGATAGAGCTCCTCTTTTCATTTCTCTAGTATGGAAGACTAGCATAAAGTTAAGGTCAGGTCCGTGGGGGATATGGTAAAACTTTTGGAAACTATAAATTCTGTATGAAAAATTTTTATTGATTTTCAGTAGCTTATCCATGTCCCAAGATGATTGGCAATACCGCGATTTTCAGGATGTATATAATACTTTTGGATTATGGCCGAAATATTCTGCTCATTCTATCCTCTCTTAGCAAATAAAACAATATTTTCACTGTTTCATATTCACATTCTTGTTTACTATACTGTTTCAGACACTTAAAGTATGAAAAAATGAGTAAATATTAATAAAAATTTTCCTCACTTAATTCATCAATTTAATCACTTCAAAAGTCTCTTTGGATGTAAATAAAACAGTTGCTCAAATCTAATTTCTCTACTCTGGAACGTAAGATATTTCTGTTAACCGAAGGATACCACTAGCAAATAAAGTCTTATTAGAGAATGCACGAATTCCCCATTTTGTTACTTTTCTACTTTTGCCCTGAAGCCTAAGATCAGGTTTCGACTATCTATCATTTAAGATATTTTTCGGCCACTTTTTTCGGAGTGTTTTCTGTTTTTATACTCCTAAATACAACGGTATTCCTCACTCTTAATATTCATGCGTTATAATGAAGATAAATTTTTTAAACCCATTACTTTACTTATAGTCTCCTACTTAGTTGGTATATACTTAGACTTTGTGCGAACATATGGTGCTTAAAATAGAAATTATTCCTCAAAATGGAGTCTAATGTTGAGAAAATGGAAACCTTATGTATTCCGGTTAATGCACGCTATAAATGCAACCGCGTAATAAAGGTAAAGAAAAAGTCTGAGTGCCCGAATGAACTTTTTAAGCTGAGTCCACAATAAGTTCAACAAAAATAAAAGCCGTGAAGAAAAGAGAGTACAAGCTTCTCTAGCGAAGTCAAAGATAAGTAAAATTTACTGCCATTACGCACGGAACTTTCATGGGTAAGAAAATTTGAATCTTAATCGAGTTGGATAGGAGAAAGGTGAAATGCAATAAAAACTTTGGGAAAGGGGGGAGTCGCAGTTGTACTGGCTTAGATTAAGGGACGAAATGGGTGACTTCGTCTGCTGTACACGTATACTCGTAAGAAGCATTTCTCATTCAACTCCGCCTCTTTGCTGAAGAATGGGCTCTAATCATTACTTCACTCTGAGGTAGTCTTTGCTGCAGGGGTGCGTAAAATCATATTTAAGGACTCCATGGTGAGATTCTGGAGCGTAAGGAAGGTGTAGGTTTAATAGTTTATTCGTTTTATTACTTGCAGTAAATCCTTTCGAGCTCTTAGCTTATACTTTTCACAGCGCTCTTTATGATTTCTCTAAAGTTTTGAAAGGTGACCTTTAGTAAAATCCCACGCGAAACTGAATCCTCTGTCATGGGATTACCATCTCTATCCTCAACTCATGGGAATAGTTGTTTTTTGTTGACGTTGTTTGGATACCTGGATACGGATTGTATTGGATGAAAATATACTATATTTATTTATGAAAGTAAAAATTTAAAATCCTTAAAATTAATGATTTATGAAGACATCTAGTGCTTTTTATTCTCCCTTTTCAGAAATGAAATAGTTTTCTTTTATTACAAGTCTGATAGCCTCACGTATCTATAAAACAATGCGAACTCAAAGAACTTTAACTTACCTCCTGTGCTACTTGTTTGTTGGCTGCTTTTTTATTTTCCGAAAATAAATAATCTCTAATCTTTAAATTAGCACTTTTTATATCTCAATAAATTCCTTGATATCCTTATTTGTTAATTTGGTTTTCACTGGGTCACTATTTCTTTGGAAAAATTCGGAACTCCGAAATTGCGTCAGAATCAGTTTAAAATATGTATCTTAAATAAATAGAAATTACTTTCGCACTGTAATTATAACCATGGACGAGAAAAATTAAAAGAAAGGAAAGATATTTAACGTTTGCTAATAAGAAAGATATCAAGTGTGTGTACGTACGTAAGATAATAGTCGTGTAATAATTAAAGTAATATTTGAATTAAAAAATAACGTTACAATATACGTGTATAAATTGATTATTATTATTAATATACTCGTATATCTTTGATCATATTTTATTGTAAACAATTAATTTGGGAAAAAGATACGTTTCCGAGTTCATTAACTCATTATTGGAGAACGTCTGAGAATGGAATTAAGAAAGCTTCGGTGTCTAAAAATAGCATTCGGGAGACAACAGGAAGTGAGATATGGAAGCGAAAATGATATGGTCTCGAACTTATCGGAAGACAGGAAATTATTAACGGAATCCTATATGTATCCGTGAAAGGAAATAAAATAAATAAAGTTAGTCGTATGGAGGAAAGACGATACCAGTGCAGCTAGAATAGAAAGCTCTCTTCGGAAAAGAAGAGAAATGGGTTCATTCGATCTATTAGCACGCCTATCCATCTTGAGTCCAACTTTGCCTCCGTCTAGAGATATATCTAGATGGAATAAAATAGAATAGTTTATCATCTGTGAAAATGAAATCCTATTTTCCATGTATTATCACCCCTTTTATATTATAGGCGCTCTCCTATTCGATAGGAAGTATCGTGAAGATAAATGGGTGCATATCCTTTTGGAATGATGAATACATTATGGGCTATCAAATAATGATCCTTCATATAGCTTCTCAGTGACAGCTGCTGTTAAAATTCCGTTCAAAGTCTTCGTTGTAGTCTTTCAAAGTTCATAGTGACTGATTAAGATCAAAGGTTAACAATATTTATTCGACTTCATAATGTTTTATATCTTTTTTGACGAAAAATTGATTTGTTTTTTGAAATGTAACGATAATATTATCAGTTTTTATTTTAATATATGATAATACCAATCTATAATAAAACATAATAATACTGATAATTTTATTTTAAGTTTTATTGGTTTTAAAAGGATTTTAGTGTATTGTCGTATATTTATATTTGTGTTTTTATATTATGTAATATCTATTATAAATATATCTTTAATTTAATGTTTGGTTAAATAGAAGATGGAACTCATTATTCCCACTGTCGTCAAATAAAATCCGTTATCTATATATAAATAATATTAATAAATAATTATGCTAATAAATTGTAGGATAATATAATAATCCTAGTATTTAGTATCATGCGGCTATCGAGGTATTAAATAGCATTTGTTGTGAGTTTATGTGTTAGAAAAATACTTATCTAAAGCTTTTATTTATCAATCTTTTTTTGTATTTTCGGCTTTAGTTTTATCCATTTGCCCAATTCTCTCTTGTCTTCTTAAAAGAACTTTCACTTCCATAAGTTCAGAAAATTAAATAGCTTAGAGGTAAATGGCCAAACCCATAGAATGGTCTTTCAATTTCGCCACTCAATAATCGAACTGTTTAAAAATTAATGGAGTGAAGTGACTGGCTCTCCAATCTCGGTATGAATTTTGATATTCGGTGGTTGTCCCCCAAAAGTGTGTGTGCCTTTTGGTTGACAGCGGTAGAATGGAGGATGAATGGACCTACGTATCCTTTCTCCCTTGGTTTTCAATCATTCTTGGAGCTGTTCTTCGGGTATGAATTTTAAAACATCCGTGGACCCATATCAGCCATATATACGCGGCAAGTTGCTCTCCATTTTCGCACGAAGGCAATTTTCGTAATAGAACCACGTTAAAGGTGATCCGGGGATATGTGAAAGGAAAGGGCCTCTCTCTCTCTAGCTTTTATCCTAATATTACAAAGGGCTGAGACTATGCGAAAGATATAGAGCTAGAAAGGTCGATACGTCTATAAAACTTAATAATAGATACAATTTTCTTTCTTTCGAAATTTTATTCTACATACGTAGTGCAAATTTTAGGGGAATTTTTGGCTTAAAAGTAAAAAAGTTGCGAGAAAATGAGGATTGTTAAAGTAAAGGATATACACGCTTTATAATAATTGCAACCGACCTTATAAAATAGTATCCATAGTTACGAGATATTGTTGGATGTGCGAAGTATAGAGATTTATTTAAATTTAGAAAACTAAAGATGATTATAAGGCGGCAGATAAGAGAAAATCATATTAAGTGAATCTTAAAAATGGGCAATCATTCTGAGAATACCTGAAAACCAGTTTTTAGGTATTTAGGCTACATACACCGTATTTGTTAATCGTGAATTTTAACCGATTCCTATTAATGATTAGAGCAAGCAAAAGCCTTTGAATTTTGTCAGAGATTTATGCATACAGATAAACCAATCATCAAGAGATCAATTGTTTTGGTGCATTATAACGTGCAGATTACACAAGGTAGAAAAGTGTGTCCTATTAACTGATGATTAATTTACTCCGAGTCCAAATTTGAACAATAAATTACATCAATTCACGGAATCGAGTTTGTGTGAGACTTTGATATAGATAACGCATTTTAACTGTCATATGGTTATTTCAGTGTTCGTGGAAAGGATTAAATAGAAAAAGTCATAATTTGATGATACTTCGAAGAACTATCAATCCGTGTATTATTATCATCATTGAAAAAGATTGAGGTACATTTAAAAAGCTATGTATTTTATCATTGGGAAAAGAGGATTACGAAGTAGAAATTAGAATATTGTTATTATTATACACAATAATTTATAATTATATATATAACATTATTATTAATAATATATATTACATTTTAAACGATATTCATTCAAGCGAATCTTTGTGGTAATTATTGATACGAATTAATTAACGTAATAGACTATAGAAATTGATACACAAGATCATAGTTCCGTGGCAAAACCACATAATTAGGCATTCGTTTTCAAGTATTTTTAAAGTTTATTTGCATAATAATAAAATTCATCAAAGAACCGATGATGAGTTAGGAATTGTATAATAAATGTGAAATAATTTTAAAAATTTGTTAATTTTATTGAAAATTAAGCTTGATGAAATGATTGAATCGAATAAAGAAAAACCAAAGGGTCTCAAAACCTAGTAACCCATTTTTATCATATTGTTTTCTTTAATCAATCATTTTTATTGGAGATGATGGACAAAAATCCCTTTTTTAAAGTACTAATTAGGATCGAGTTATCCGCACTAATAGAACAAAGTCTTTCCAACCCATATTTTACAACTCGAAATGCATTTCAAAAATCGTCAAATCGACCCCAATCATTCATAGGGTTTTATCAAACCGCGATCCATCTCACCGCACTCTGTCCACGTAGCAAATCTCCTCCCACTTCCGACATCGGAAGAAATTTCGTTCAAATCGACGAAAGTCCCCTCCCATTTCTTGTTATCCAAGTATACATCTTCCTTCGACAAGGAAGGAAAGACGTATTCTTTCTCGTCCCACCGGAGAAGAACTTTTCTAGATGTCCCAATATTGTCCTACGACGGACGTTGGCGGGACATGTGGAAAAGGATCTCATGAACGGAAATGGAAGTGTTCGAATTTTGAATTCAAACTGCGGAAGCATTTACGCGATCTGTCACGAATTGAGGGCATCGTTTAAGAATGTAAAAACCCGATCGTATCCCATTCTGCGAAATGTCACCGAATGAATTTGAATTTCAACTATTTCATAGCGACGAGTTGTTGCGCTATCAATATTTCATCTGTTTGCGCGTTCGTTTTGTCTTAAAAGCTCCGTCCGTCGATTGTTTTTCTCGAAAGCGTCGCTCTCAACTGTTTCGCTCGGACTTCCGCGTTTGGTGTCCAAGAACGCGCTGAGGAAATATACTTTTATGTTTTGCAATTCATATGAAGGTGAACTAACGTCGTTTGCGTAATTTTCCATAGTCGCTCGTATTGTTGTCTAATATGGAAATAAAACGGAGATCGAAGAGAATGGAAAATATTATTGTATCATCTAAAATCGAAATTACTGATATCGAAATAAGCAATGGAATGGTAACCATAATTCGATAAGTTTTAATTGCGTAAGTCTGTGACAATCGATCTTTATTTCCAAGAAAACACACATCATTTTTGTTTTCCTTAAATTTTCTTTTCGTAAAGTCTAATCAGATGATATAAATTTATCGTTATAGTTCCAGAGCTGAACTTTAAGGCTGAAGAGAATGACAATTTTATATGATAACTGTAGATATCATTATCGTAAAACCTTTCTGGGGACATGAGAATATGCTTACGAAAATCATAAATATTTATATTACTTATTGCGTGTTTCTGCTATAAAAAATGTAAAATACATTAAAAAATTATCATGTGTGTAATTAATGACACGTTTTCATGTACAAAAGTTCCATTAGCAACAGCTGCGTCAATGTTATCTCTGTTATTACTCGATGTCGCCAGGCTCATTTTGCACTCAGAATGTGACTTTTAACACGCGAGAACTCTCATGCATATTTAGGATTTCAAAGCTGTGTATACGCATCATACTCAAGGAGGTGGTAGCCAAGTATATATGGATTATTAACTTATGCAAACGTCCGTAAAAGGAGAAAAAGCATCTTCCACGGGGATGTTAAGAACGAGAAGTACCTATATACGAAGTTTTTCATCACCTTATGGAGTCCTTCAACTAACACGTAGCCAAAGTAAGTGAGATGATGTTTGATATAACAGCTGTGAGTAGATAATAATATGGGTTTTTGAAGGACTGAATGGAGTATCAGGTGGAAGAATTGTGACGTGGGAAATCTTGAATCTTGACTGATTCCTTACTGTACTCTTAGTTCTTTTATTATTAGTGAATTGCAATGAAAATGATATTCACGACTGAAGTCTAAAGTATAATCTTCCTTTATTATCAATTCGAAATGAAATTGAAGCTTTTGTTTTACAGATTTTTAGTCTCTCTCCAAGTATTAGAAAAAGAAATAGAATTATAGGTGATTGATTGGCAATCAGTTTATCTTATAATGGATTAATATAGAATATGACGGACGATGAAATATAGAAGTATCTTCTTTAAATTTTAATTAACGGTGAACGTGTTGTCTTCTAAGGAAATCTTAGTTTCTTTCGTCCCTTTAATCATATTATCCAGTAATCTACAAAGTAATCTATATCATAATTGTTAATCAAATCCCTACTATATTAGCTTATAGTTAAAGTAAGCTTGTTTGTATTTTCCATTCGTTTTTACTTTATATTTTATTTATATTTAGAGAGATAGATAATTTTAATTCAATCTATTACTTTGAATACCATAGGATGCTTTTCTTATTAATCAATCCTCGAAACTTTATTATAAAATCAAACAATCATATATTATACATAGTTTAATTTATGTTAAATAGCAAAATAATGTAAATATCTGCTATAAAACAAATCTCATTTTTTTAAATATTAGTTAAATTACATAAATCATGAGGTATCATCTTTAAACTTCCCCATTTTTCGGATATAATATATTTGAATATACCTATACAATGACGAATGCATGATTTTTAAGCTGGCTTCCCAATCAGACAGAAACAACGTTCTGTTGTTCCCGTTTATTTTACCGTGGAATCGATAGCAGCTGGAATTACAGATGATAGGCCCGTAATCATCCTCTGCTTAGCTGAAATTTCATCACGATAACTTAAACACACACACTCCGCGTAATTCACGAGCCGTGAAATATCAAAACGGCACGTTACGTCGACTTTTAAAGTCCATCTATTCTAACCATGCACACGTCATAATCTATAAAAGGGCTTCACCGAGCACACTCGGGATACTATCACTTTCGAGAAGTAGGCAAATTGGGAATGACGCCACTAAATTAAACCTCTTGGAGAGTAAATTGGCTGAACAAGGCTCTTCTCTGACTGCTGAATCCCTGCTTTCAGCGTTAACGAAATAACTCTGCATGGAGGAATCATGTAGGGTTTACACTTTAGCGAAGTTTTTCGTGGCCGAGTTAATGGTCATGGAGTATTAATCAGCTAAATTGGCGTAAAATGTATATTTTTTCGACATCTTATTTTTGAAACATACTCCATATTTTTATTCTGGATTGAATTTTTTCCTAATCGAAGCTTATTATTGCTTAAAATGATTTATTCCTTTACTCATATTTACTTTTATAAATGATTATTTATTAACGCTTAAATAATTATTATTTATTAACGACTTATTCTTTTACTTATGAGGAGTGACTTAATACTTTGATTGTCATAAATGAAATATAAATCATTGCTAGTAACATATATTTCTCTTTCATTGATAATAAATCATATTGGATGGCAAAGTTTGTTAAAAAAATAAAAACATTATACGTATTATTTATTTATTGCATTTACTTTAATATAATTTCCTATAACCTTTTTCTTTTATCACTTGTATACAATGCTCGTATCATTAGGATGTTCAAGTAAAATCTCTTTATTATTTATTCCAATTAGATTTATAATGAAATACATTTAAACCGTAGTTATTTAAGAATTACTGTGACTCAAACCTACCGTGTTACATCACAATACTTATTTAATACTCCTTGTGGTTACAATCTATATAAACATTCCCTTCATAGCTGTTTCCCTCACCACGGTTGTTAAACGGCGCTTTTAAACCTCACAGTACCTCATGACCTATATTCCAACGCGGAGGAATTCTCTCCTGCATTCCTACCTGTGACCCACACTTTTGTAAGTGCGGAATTGCGTCATCAAATATGATCCCTGAACCGGGGATATTCTTCTGCGAGTTATCGCCATTTTCTTTCCGTAAGAATTGTCTTTGGAAGGCCCTCCATTCATTCCCACAATGCTCTTCTCTCGTTCCAATCCATGAATCGCACGGAAGAATTCGATTCCTTATCGAACGGGTTGTTAAATTTACATGCTCTCGCCGTGCACCATTGAATCGCTCGAGGGCCAAGAAATGTTCTCTGTGAAGACGCGCTTGCCATTGGGTGGTGTCGAGTGCGTTGAGCTTTGGAATGTGAAACGAAATAACTTTGAAATGGATAATTTATCTCATCGAGAGTACTGGATTATGATGATAGTATTAGAAATGGTAATACAATGTTCTAGTGTTGTCTTAAGTCTCAAACTTCGCTACTTTGCAATGAATAATCAATGTCTTCTTTTACTTACACTGTTCCACGTACCCCAAAAATTAGTTTCAGTTTACGATAAATCATGAGAAACAACAACCATTGTTTCCCTTTGTTAGTTTGAATCAAATCACACTGAACATAAATTAGTTATTTTTTCAATAATATGCTTTTCTACCCTGATTTTTTTTAACCCGATCTTTCTTTGTATCTCCCAGGAGAAAATTTGAAAGTTTTATTCATGATTTTACAAAAATAAATAGACTTATTCGTCGAATTGAATTGATAATAATATAGTTTAAGATGCTTTCTCTTAAAGGGGAGTAGTTAAATTTATTACGGGAAGTATCTGGCGATGAGTATATATCTGCATACATTTTCCGGGTTTACGCCGCGATAATCATAGTTGTAGAAATGCTTCGCCAGCACGAGATCTCTCAAAGTACGGATAATGCGTTTCGACACAAAATTACATGAATTGATGGGCGAATTGTAGGAATTCAATTATAATCATCTTGGCTGGAACCCGGAAATCTGTGTATGAGATGTAGAGAGAGATATCACGGCAGTATGAATCTCATTAGCTAATATTTCGGGAGTCGATGGTTTTATAAAATGATTTTTCGTGCCAATGTTAACTTAAAGGTTTTGACTTATTACACCAGTCTTTCCATTTGAGTCTGTCCTGATAAAATATTAAGCGAAAGTTTTAAATGTATATTCTATATTTGTTCATAGAATTAACCATCTCCAGAACATGCACGGAATATACACAGTAAAGTTAGTTAGGTGACAGTTTCTGTATGTGAGTACAGCTTCCTTATTCATCAACGATCAAAATTGTTTTTTTCTATTTTGATTCTTTATTATGAGTTTTTGATCTAAATTCTATCTTGAATTGAATAAATTTTACGTATAAAACAAAAATTATTTCCTATTTGTCGTCTATACGTTTGGACAGATTAAAAATCATTTACATTTATATTTACCATCAAATAATGGAATGGGAAATGTAAATCTCAGAAAATCAAAATTAAAAACATAATACAACTTAATTTTCTCCCTATATACTCAAATCATACATTCAGACACATAAAATTCTCTTACATAATGTATCCTAACTCAACGAAAACTAACTAGACATTTATTTACGTTTAGGGAAATGTAGTTTAGCTTATAAATCTTTTTGGAGGACATAAACCCTGAGTTCTTACAACTGTCGAACACTTAAATCGAGCACATGTGTGTTTGGGCGGGTGTACATTTCGATATACAGTTTGCATAATTAAACTGCGACGAAGTATAATCGATATAAAAAAGTAAACTCCGGAAAGATTCAAAATCTCTTAGGAATCGAAGAAGTGAAAAACATAAATTCTTCAAAAGAATTCTCGAGCATCCCCCACTTCCAAATTGATATTTGCTCAGCATCCAAGGCAATGTATCCAGGTCGAGAGTTTATTCAGGGCACAAAAACAAACTCGACGGAAATATTTTTGTGAACGAGACTTCCTTTCGGAACCGAAGAAATGTTTGATTTCTCAGGTCTTCGAACTGCTCACCATCTACCCTCTCTCTCTGTAGCCGATTTGCCTTCCGGAATTGGAGCCAATCTCATTTCTCGTCGAACGTATATCCGTTCCCGTATTTCATAACAATTTCCTCGCACTCCGCGGGCTATATATTCCTCTTGGGGAAACGAGCGTTAAACTCACGGGGCCGTGTATCCATGGATTCATTCTTACGTAGTAGAGACCTTTGGAGTGTATTACGACAGACTTTCAAACTTACTATTCAAGGAGGGGACCAATAAATTAGAAGATAGCTAAAAAGTGGTGTGATGTAGTTAAGATAAATAATAGAGAACGATATTTCAAACCATTTTTTACGTTTATTACTTATAGAAAGAATAAACTTGTATGAGAACCACACCTTTCGAAAGCAAAAATAGGTGATATGTCGTGTATTCTACCAATAATTACCTCAGTTTGTACTGAAGAAAGAATCTCGTCGAAACCAATAACAGATATTTACTATATGGGTACTATTTTAATGATTTACCTACATTAATTTCTTATATTAAGTATATTTATAATGATAAATATAATTAAAATTATTAAAATTATTTATTAAAATTTAGTCACATAGACCAGTCTTACATACCCCTACGGACGATCACAAATACATTCCCCACGAGAAAGTTTTCCGAGCCGCGAGGACTCGAACCTGGGACCTTAAGACTATTACTTAATGCGCTACGTACTCTGCCACCAAGGCCGGCGATATTAGTTGTATATATACTATTTAAGTAGAACCAATAAGTACCTACTCATGAAGAGGAATTCTACTAATATAAATGGATTACAATCTTTTCGGATGAATATTCGCTATAGATCTTAATACATTCTCCGAGACAAACTATAACCTATTGCTATTGGATTTATGCGACCTTACGTAGCCAATACAAAGCGCGTAATCATCGCAAATTGATAGTATCATTCCGAAAGATGCACATCGTTGTTATTCCACGGTCACGCGTCCTTAACCGCCTTCTAATGCACCTTTGAACTGAAAACGCCGCCTTTGAATAATACATAGATCGTAATGAGTGAGCTCTAATGCGTTTTCCCCAGGAATACTGATCGTAATTGTACAGCTGAGAATTTCTCTCTCTCTCTTAAGTCGTATCTTAAGGCGCAGGAGGTTCTGTTTTCCTCGTTGTGCTCTACTCTCAGCTGTCTCATTGAGTTAAATACTCGAGGATGAATGCTAAAATTCTGGTTGCGTGAGTATTGTGTGTGAAGCATTGCAGGAGTGAGGTTTTATTATGATATTGATGGCTAAGTTATAGGGTTTCCCACGTGTTTTATTTGGCTTAAATGTTCGCAGTTTTGTGTCGACATCGTAAACAATGTTTAAAATTCTAAAAATGTGCATATTTTATTTATTTAAATTATTACACTCAAAGTATTTTAAAGATATAAGCTACATAATAATAAAAATATATAGGTTTTAGTGAAACCGTGTGAAAGTTTCTTGTGAATCAATTCCTTGAAAATAGTTATTACGTATTCTTTTCACGGGTTAGAAAGCCAATGATTTATTTCATTAGAAGATTCTATAATGGGAGACCCTTTTTTCTATAAATTTTTATTAATTTAATTTCAATTACTCGATTCTTGTAATAATCGTATCAAATATAAGTAGTTTTATATAATTCATATTTATAATTGAATTGAAATTCTTTTTCATTTTTAATATTTCCTACCATATATAAATTCAACCCTTCTCCAAGCGATCTTCATAATTACATCGTTTATTTTTGGGATATTTTTGAGTAATTATTGAAACGAATGGAGCCTTCGAAATTAAACACCTTCTATTTTGTATTCATGCAGTAAAGTCTTCATTATAAAATTCAAATAGAACCGTTTCTCTGACGTTTGAATCCAAAAGATTTCCGTGATCTTTTCATGTTACGAAGTGGAAGTTTCGAATCTCGCATTCAAAACATCGAAAACCGTAATTATGATCCTTCTATAGCTTTATTATTTTTATACATGCTTCCTTGTATTAACATTAGTTTTATTTTTCGCGATATAGAGTATATATAAAGAGCGAGCATATGGTTTATCAGTATGATATTTTTAAACACTACTGCACGTGTCTCGCTCGTCCATATTTTGAAAGGTAAGGTTATTTTTATACCGATGCAACTCGCCATGCGACTGTAACTCATGCACGGGTGCCCTCCTTCTATCTATTTTAATCGCATACATCCTTTTCTGCGATTCAACCGCGAGTGGTGTAGAGAATCCCTTCAAACGACCCGTATAGATCGTGTGTGTCATCCACTTGATCTATACATCGCGCGGTTTCCTTCCTCGAACAAGTGAGCCAAAGACGTACCTGGAAATTGTGGAGTGATTGACGTACGAGGAAGTGAAGATACGGTGCGCCTCTCATCTCTCTTGTCAATGCTTTCTGTCTGCGACAGCCGCCTCAACATCTTCCACTTTCTCGCCTCCCAGCTTCCGAGAGGAACAAAAGTGTCGTAACATCGAGATCGAGTAGGTTCGTCGTGGCAGTTTCCGCTCTTATCAATCCACAGATATGAAATTCGTTCGTAAAATTAATTACGTTATGTTTCTTGTAGCTGGAACGTTTTAACTTTTATTCTTGGATTTATATTTATCGCACATCGTTGTTTTAAATAATTAACTCTGAAATCGATGTTTTTAGGCTTTTTAATTAGAGTTTATGAAATGGAATATTATTGATTCGATCATCATAGTTTGCCATTAGTTTGTTTACGCACGGTTACCTTATTTATATTTAGAGATTTTATATGCTTAGATGCAACTCGTAGAATCTGCAACTCATAGACAAAAATTTAAGCTTAAATTCAAGCATTATAATTATATTTAACTGATAAGTTTATAGATCTTCGTCACCTTCTTTAATTATGTTTCTTATGCTTGCAAATCGATCTTGAAATAGAGTTTTCTTTCATCATCACATCATAGTCATTCTTTAAGTTAATTCTCAAAAAATTATTTTTAAATGAGTTTTTAAATGTTATAAAATTACGTTTGTAAAATGTAAAGAAAATTATGATTTGTTTCTCAGAAACCAATTTGAAATGGTATTTTAATTACTTACTTGATTGTTGCTAATAAAATACCTTTTTGTTCAAATGAATTTTTGAATTGATTCTTTTTTATTTACTATTGATACTTTATAATTGCATAAGCGCAATTTTTTCATATTTTGCCTAATAAAAATTTTAATATTTATCCAGGACGTATGAATAAAATATACTAGTAAGCGTAAAATGAAATATAAAGTAACGACTACTGTGACGATAACGTAAACGATAAATGGATATTTACCTGCATTTATAAAAGTTTATTAAATTTAAAAGGAATATCGATAAAAAGGTAGATTATGTTAATTGTGAAAAAATTGCGGCATTACCTAAGGATCCCGCCTTGAGTTACTAATTTCTACAGATGAGGTCGCTAATCGACCATCATGACCCAGTTTATTACCAAATCTCGTGGGCAAACGTTTACCCTTTGATAAGCGTTTCTCGGCGTTAGCTTTGAGAAGACTATCACGAGGTCAAAGGGCGTGCATTTGTGTTTCAAAACTTTGATGACTTTACTACGAAATTCCTCTGCTTCTGTTATGGAGTACAAATTAATTAAGAGGAAGTTTCATATTCCATTCGTTGCCAAGGATATTAATTCCAAAGCAAAAGCTTCTGAATTATTTGAATTATTATTTCACGATTCAACACTAGTACTCTACACCCTGCAGGTTTAAAACTTTCTCAATTTCAATATTTTTAATTTTAATATGCGAGTTTTAGTGAGTACATAGTGATAGCTAGTAGTAGTGATAGCTATTTTGTAGCTAGTGATTTTTGGAGTTATCAAAATAGTATCACTGAAATTTAAAGAAATATATCCACTAACAAAGACTGCATGTATCTCTCTAACTTACTTTCCTTAAGTTACTTAACTTAAAATAAATTGAAGCTGACCTAATGTTTCTGATGTTTATTGATATAACTGGACGGTAATGTGCTTGATTCATTAAAGCCTCAGGCTTGCTCGTTTTCTGTTTTTATACTAATTTCTCGGAAAATTATAGATATATATATAGATAGATAATACAGACAGTATCACTTAGAAATTTATTTTAAATGTAGTACATTATATTTTTTGATGTAGGAACTGTCATGTTTTGCATAGAAACGTATCAAATTTTCCGATCAAAATGAGATATTTATTCTTCCAAAAAAAGAAGTGAAAATGAAAGTGTCTAAGTACATAGTTGCTGTATCTTTACCCCTTCGAAGTTACTTCTGGAGTCGCACTTTTTCACGGTCCTGGAACTAGGGTAACAGGGTAAATAACTCTCTCTCTTCCTTTCTTTACATCACTCCCGATTCCGGAAGTGCGTTTTCGTAGAGGGGGATGGAATGTCTGCCTTTTCAAACATTTTAACGGAGCGATAGTCGAACAAACAAGACTCCAGGGAGCGTATGAGGGAGGAATATAGATTTTAATAACCATACTTTCCTTCCAAATCATAATCCAATATATTCTTCTCTTTTCTATTCCGGTGAGGATGCCATCTCCATCTTTCCCTACGTTACGAAGTTACCCGTTGAAAAGATTAGTAAAATCGGCCGTTGGAAGAGTTTGGGCTGAAAATATTCTTCCTTTTTACCGAACTGTTCGGATGCCGCCTCGGATTTGTTTGTCCATAGCAACCATCCTCATTCAGCCAATAGGGAGCCTTGAATTTCGTTACGTGATATTAACCAGGGATAATGAGTTTGGTAGCGAAAGTTTTTTCTTTTGGTTCGTATCTTTTCTTGAAATTTTTTTTTATTTATTTTTATTTATTTATGTATTTTTCTTTTTTAACCTTTGTTTTGAGTGTAATTTGAATTGCTTTGTTCGTAATTATACCAATTAATTCAAATTAAGAATTTAATTACGTAAGCACAAAATTCACACAAGAAAGGGAAATTTTGCGAAATATCGTCAAAAGAAAATTTTAATGAAAAATTGCACGACTGTTTTAAATTACGTAATTTGAACATGACCGCTTGAATTGCATAATCTTATTTACTTGAAAGAGGCAAGGAAAATATTCAAACGTGGAATTGTATGATACAAACGCGTATGTACGTTTATTATGATATTTTTAACATATCAATTTTATCTTCTAGCTAATCTTTCTATAATTTACACCCTATAACTCTCGCATAGCGATATAAGCTCTTAGAGTTTATGATATGATCTAAAAGAAAATTTTTAGTAAAGATTAAATTAATAAATGTTGCATTAAAACTTTAGTCGAACAAAAAAATTACAAATTTCTATTAATAGTGTAATACTGTGAATATAATACGTAGAAAAATAACAGCACTATTCTTATTCAATCTTCGAAATGATTTGTAAAGAGCGATAGCTGCATTTGCTGACGTCCGAAAATATATTGCAATTAATTCATCCACTCCTCAATAATCGCGCGAGTAATATTTCATTTCCTCTTATTTATCATTGCAACTCGAATTAATCGAATTTACTTGATTTATTTGGTTTTCATCAACATCGGAATTGTATATTGGTGTTGTAAATTAAATTGTGAAGGTTTAAGACATCCTTATTCCCATATCCTCATCTTTTATTTATGACGAAACCCTTCAATTGAGGGCATTTAGAACTACGTTATACACGATTACTCGATACATGCAGGAGTGTCGGTTATTCTCAGATTAAAGCTACTTTCCGAAGATTTATAGGGAATCATCCGAGTGAATTTATCTCTCGAGATGGGAACATTGTAATTCCACTCACATGTTCAACTCCTTCTTTGACTATAAATTGGCCTCCATTCTTCGAAAACTAGTCCCCGATTCGAGACGGTTTTCCTTTGTGCTTTTTATGCGGATGATAAAGACCTTCAATCCGATTGTCCTTATAGAGGACCATTATTGGCATAGAAAATGTTTCCGTTTCATAGTTTTCCCTACTTTCCGGTTGATGTGAGTATGCCCTTCGGAGATTATCGTGACAGATTTATGTAGACATTGTACGTAAATAGAAAGACGTTGAATTGATTTTATACGCTTTTCATGTACGTTTTATATGCTTATAAGCACTGGAGATATAAATGTATACACTTCACGGTATTTCATTTTATCTCTGTCAATATCATGCCATTATATGTTATTGATTTTTAAAGTACATTTTAAATTTAAAATTTCAGTAGATAGATGATAAAGATATTGAAAGACGAGTCGATAAATTTTTCGGTATCTGTCATAGTTAACATTTTAATAAATTCCAAAAGAAAACATAATTCAAAAAACTATTATTAAATAATGAATGTATAGGTTGAAACTTTGATTATTTCTATTAAAGTATTATCTATATTTTAGCATTAAATAAAATAGTTTCTTTCCTAATGTATCTACTTTTATAATATCATTATTCATAATTATTCATAATCCATTTCCCTCAACATTAAGAAAACATTTTTTCAAATTCGTAGATTTTTCAATTACCAAGCACTATTATCACAAAGAAGGTCCTTCTTAATCTCCCATCTATTGTCATCACGTAAAAAATATTCATTCGTATCATTACATCTCTATCCTATTATATTCGAAAAAGATTCAATAATGGATACCCGAATAACCAAGCGTACGAATTGCAAATCAATCATCCGTTTTTGTTGGCATCTTCCACACTTTCGCACGTCAACAACAGAAATCTTCTTTCGTTTCCTCAATTCTTTTTTTAACTCTGTTTCCTCTTCTATATTCTCACGACCTTCGCCCTGAGAGACACTTCTCAGCCCTTTATTTTCTATTCTTAGGGGGTTTTAGTCTTTTTTTTTAAAAAGGATCATTCATTCGGGCGCGAGATTTTCACCCACGTTCGTCTGTCCCCTTTTGTCCCAACGGAAGCTTCAGAAGAAACTTCTCTAATCTCATTTCTCTCTTTCGCTTTATCGGACCAATCTTCCGCTTTCGCCACCTTTTTTATCCTTTCGCGGAAGGAGTAGTCCTTTCCTATCGACGGGAGAAAGCCTCAGACGCAGTTCACGAGAAAATGTCTTGTCAACGGTTCCGACTCAAAAAAAAGGCTAATATCTAAGTTTTATATCGCGTTAAAGATTTGCCCGATCGCACGTAGGCGTAGATAACACTCCGGATGAATTGCCTCTTGCTTTTGCGGTGGACGCGAATGTAATTTCACACTCGAACTGCCTCCTTGGAAGATTGCCTCTCGGAGCGTAAGGTCTTTAAAAAAAAGTGCCCTTCTGAAGGAAATAAGAAAGGAGGGGATGTGCGATCTGGCTTTGTGTGGATTAAATGTTTACGAGGAAGTGCCTTTTGATGGATTGAGATCGCGGGGAAGAATGCATTAACCCCACACACACAAAAGGTCTTTAACGGCTTATCGTCCGAAGGGTTTCATTCAAACAGCTTTCTTTCGGTATTGATTTTGGAACGAAAGGCGATTGTGTCGGGACAAAAGGATGCTATGGATGGAAAAGGTAGAGAGGTGTGTATCGCTTAATGTATGTGTGTATATCCTTATCGCGAAACGACGGTTTGCGAGTGTGGAGGATGAAGATTATTCTACGGGTTATGATTATGAATTCGTAAATCAACTCGTGCGTTAATAGGATTACATTTTCGTTTTATCTCTCCCGGTTTCGAATTTTATCGCAACTCGAAATTAACGTTCGGATGTGAAAAGCGGAACATGATGTTCGCTGCAGAGGTCAACTGGCGATTAAAATTCAATTTCTGTCGTATTTTATCAGTCTCTGAGAATCCAACGCACTTATATAGCCAAAGTTTAGTTCGAAATATTATAAAATCACCGAAAATTCGGTCATATAAAAGCGTTATGAATGTTCTGGAATTTTTATTTGTAAGTCGCGAAATAATTCCTGCTAACATGATTAAATATGTTTTATCGAAGCGGATTTTGTTTTTAATTTTCTCATTATATTTCAGTATCAAACGTTTTAATTTGTTCATTTGTAAAGGATTTCATGGATGAATTTGTTCACTTTATGTTATGAAGATTGAATTTTGTTATGAGATGAATAGCTTTTTGTAGTTAGTAATAAAAACATTTTTTTCGACTTATCTTCATTTACGGAAATTTTAGTTGTAGTAAAAAAACTCACGAGATGGTTGATATTAATCATTTGAATATTTTATCGATTTATATTGTGAAATTATGAATCTTCATTTACTGTCGTATCATACTGCTTCATGTCTCGTATAATTAGAGTAGCTTTAACATTTTGGTCAAATGTTTTGTTGATTTTCCAGCTACTTTAGCAAATTGAAGTTTTTGGAAGCTTTTATCTCTCATCCAGAGAGAGATCTATTTTTAAAACAGGTTCATGTAATATCTACTTTACTCTCAATATGAAATTTTCATGCCTTGAAATATTCTGGTGTTAAATTCGTTTTTTTAGTACCTTAAGCCTCATATCTCAATGACTAACTAATATAGCTTTGCTATTCCAACTTCGGAAATTCAGTATCTCACGTTTTCCCTTAAATAATGAAGATTTACTCAGCGTATCTCCTAATTCCCCGCAACCAACGTCACGTAACTGCAAAGTTCTTGCCTATAGAGTAAGTCCGTTGCAAGATTCGACGCAAAACCGTGACACCGTCTCCTTTGGCATACCCCTTGTTTCTAACAAGAAAACGCAATTATTATGTTAAAGAATAAATTATGAAGTATAAAATTGTTGACTGTATTTTATAATATTTTTATCTTATTTTATTGATAATTGAGTGCGTGGTTATAAGAAGTAAGGAATAGATATCATTAATAGAAATTTTGAATAAGTTCAATTTACAATTTAATGATAATTATTAAATTAATAATAAATTAAAAAATTTTAGTTCAGCTAATAGTTCAATATATTGAAAATGCGTATGGTATTGTTCCCGAAACATATCGTATTTGTAATTTTTTAATAATTTAGTTGTTGATAGTTCGTTAAATCTCTTCTTGAATCATTCTTCCAAATGGTGTGGTACAATTTTAAAAGATTCTCATAACTATCTCGTAATAATCTCGTAAAAATAAATCTAGCTCATATACAAATTTAATGAAAAATTCATATTTTAGCTATTTTCCTAAAATAACCTTTCTCTAAATTTAAAAGAATGTTGATTTGCGAATGAAATATATTCGTGACTTTTGAGAATACCTTTTCATTTTGTGTATGTTTTTGTTTGTGTTTTTTTGGAATCGTTGCGTCATGAAGAACACTACTCTATCATGTGCATCATCTGGTAAAGCTCGTCTGCATCAAAAGCTGCTTCTATTTCGTAGCGAACACTGTAAAACATCTCTTCCGCGGAGACCGAAATTTTCAACAACCTCCTCTCCGCAGTGCGATCGATTCGTCGAATAATTGAACTTGTTTCGCTTCGTTTCCTTTCGATTGGCTAATTTGTTACCATGAGAACCACGCTCTACTTCGTGGCCAAGGACTGCGAATTAAAACTACCGCGATTCCCCTAAACCGACGTCTATATCTCTTGCCACAGATTGCCTGCAGATTAATATCTGATTGATAACCGCAGCATCGCCTAACTTCAGGTCGACGCTCTAATCTTCTCGCCTAAAAACACGGCGTATGTACATGATGGAGTATCTAGTAGAGATGTTAATCCTATCCCGCATAATCTGTAGCTAAATCTGTTTTTATCATGTTTATTTATATTAAAAGCTATACGTTGAGGCTTAACTTTGCGGAAGGACATCTCAGAGTCTAATCCAGAAATGATACGCTTACTTTACTGGATTAGACTCTTTATTTATATTAACAGCTATTTTAATTTAACCGGTTAAAAATATAAATAAAATATAAGTATATTGAATTATTACACTATATTTTATATTCTATTTTATATTCTCCAGTGATTGTATCACCTTTGTTACTTTTAATGCCTCATTATAATAACAAAAATGTCCTTCCTGCAGCAATATTGATCTTTGTTTCCGATTAAATCTGTTTTGCTCTAAAAGAAATATTCTAAGTCGCCGAATTATTATCATCAAAAGATCAAAATGACCAGCTAACACTAAGAATACCGTTATAATGGATCCTTGCTCCATTTTCATCTTGTAAATTAAATATTATATTTCAATTGAGTTGGCTTCGATGATATTCTTCTTATTGATGCATATACTTTTTATATATACATATATTTATACGAGTAAAATATGTTTTTATGAAAGTACTGGTTCAAAATAAAGAAAGAGAGGTAGCAGAAATTGAGTTTGACAAAAAGGATCGCAATTGCATGGATCACCAATCGGTACGCTAAACGAAAAATCGGAAATACCCACGAGTATCGGAATGTTTGAAATAGAAAAGCGATGGGAATGACAATCAGGACCAGGCAATCGTGAGAGCAAACTGCGAATCATCGGAAATCTATTGAACTTTTGTCATTTGTGGATATCGAGTGGATATCTCTCTCTCTCCATGTACAGTATCCACATGATAAGATCGTTTTAATTCTAAATTCCTAGAATTCGAGACAAAGGCTAAGTGGCTGAAGCCATACTCTTTTAATAATCACATTATAACCCATTCCGAGTAACTTTTCCATGGTTTAGAGAAAAAAATCAAATTTTTATTCTTTCTTTAGTTAACATTAAATGTAACATATTTTTTTCCTTCCATAATACATCTCAGACTTTTGCATAACTTATTACTATTTGGAATAATTTATCCTGCATCTGAAAATTATGGTTATGCAAAATGGAAAATATTATAGATAAAAATCTGTTGGCTTAACTGGAATTATATGTATCCAAAGATCTTAAATATATCATGAAGGATATTTCACTACCTCTGTGTGAAAGATAACTCTTCCGGTGATTGCTAATCTAACAATAGTTTACCATACGATTCCTTCGAGTTACATTATTTTATTTCGTTGGAAAAATAATCCAAATCTTTCCGCAAAAGTATGATAATGGTTTGGTCATTTTTTACTTCAATTAGAATATAGAAAGTGGAATCTTAAATTTATAACTATCATTTCAAGGATTTTTATTTAATACTTAACGAATTAACGAATCTTTTTCACATTTTATCGTATTACTACTCTCTTAGTGTTTCATTTATTTTTCTGAATATATATTTTATATATTAAATCATTCTTTATTTGATATTAACTCGTCTTCATCAATAGAAAAGTACGATCCTCGTTATTAATGTTTTAATGTCTTTAATAATGTAATGTAATAATAATGTTTGCATCTCCTCTTACGTCACTCTCGGTTAACATCATCCGCGAGCACAACTTAGCGAGAGACTATTTGTTTTTTCGCGTACCTCTGAGCCTTCAACAGGCTCCCCACTCCTGACCCACTTCGGGCAACAACTAACATGGCGGGCGGGCGCAACGGCAACCTTCACCGGCGTGCGATAAAAGAAAGATGCAGCCAACCCTTGCGTTTGAAGAGTGCCGCTGACGTCACGGTGACCCCGTCGGTCGGGGAAGAGGTCGCGTTGCACCGAAACACGTCCGAACATCGATTCGAAGGAATCACAGATGCAGATGAGGGGAAGAATCGATCCAAGGAACGCGTCTTCTCGATCGAAAACCGATACATCTCCTGAATTGAGAGTCGTAGGATGTACTCGAGATTTATTTACGACTCTCTTTAGAAGATTACTTTCTTACTCCCCGCAGCCTATCGAGGTTCCGATTTTAGACGTATTGGGTGCCTTCACTAGATGATTCGAATTGCGGCTTTACTGGTTATATGGTCCTACGATACACGTTCTTTGAGCATAAGTAAATTCGGTTGTTATGTATGCATATTGTTGCGTATTTCGATAATTGATTTAATTGAATTTAAAAATTAAAATTGATCCATCAATGTATACTATAATTTAGTTCCTATACTTCGATTTGTATGAATATATATATATATATATATATATATATATATATATATATATATATATATATATATATATACATATATATATATTTCGTTATATATATTCCGCTTTTCGTTATTAATTCACTTTTTATCACTAAGAACTTCAGAACTCCGTATTCGTTAGTAGATGGACGCATATGGCTGCCGATGATCTTTAATTCAGTCAGAGTAATGTATATTATACTTTATTTCTTCTACTTTGTAATATATGCATATTATGCTTTCCAACTGATGATATATTTTTTATAATTATTCTTAGACAACATCAAAGTATTGTATTTTTCAACAAATTCTTTGACTTTATTTTCTGTATTGACCTTTTGGTTGTAAAATTTTTCTGAGAAATATTAAACTCACCTAATTCATCTAAGTTAGGATTAAGTTAGGAACTGATCTTCATTTAACAAAAACTTTTGATATGTAATATGGCTGGGTCTTTGATATACGTATCGAGAATTAATCGTTTCATTTAGAAAGAACTTTAAAGCTACTAAAGTATTTAGGTAATGATTCTCATCCGATAATCTGCTTTAAGTTAAATGTGCTTCCATCGTATCGATCTTAAAAGACGGGTCTAAAATTTTTAAGTCTTTATTTCTAAATTACATACTTTTCGAAGAGGATCTACGTAAGAGGAATAATGTTAAAAAATGTTTGTCGACTACATAAACAAAGCACTTCTGATTTACACTTCCTCTTCCTAGAAATTTCCAATTTCAGGGCCGAAAAATCTTCCGCTAACTTTTGCTTTCAGAAACGTAGCAGTGAGTACATTAATCCTCGACATTATTTGTTCAATGTATTGTGCCACGCTATTCCTTTTAACGGGAAGGTAATTTTCGTGGATGGTGCTATTTGTGTCTTGTCTGCTTTGATCACAACGTTGCTAATCTAGCCGCTGGAATTCAATCATCCCACAATGGAATATTTATGAATGGGAGGAAGTGGGAGACTCGCTTTCCCTTTTCGCTGTAAAATTGATCGCCAGGATAGAATCTCCGTGGAAACTGAATATCCGAAACAGCCATGGCTACTGAATGAGTCTCTATCAATGCATAGAGACTCATTCAATCACTATACATTGGACTCTTTCATAAATTCAGTAATGGGTAGGTTAATTCATTTTTCGTAGAATATGAGAATCCTATTTTACTATAATCTATTATATTAAATTTACGAGTTCAACTTTCCTTTAAAAATACTCTAGAAAAAAATTGTGCTTTCGGATTTTATTTCGTTTTACTGAAGTGAATTATAGTGAAAGTAAAGTAATTTCCTAAAGGGTAATATTTTCATAAATAACATAGATTTAAGCTTTCAAACTAAAATAAACTTTGTGGCTTTTAAAATTACATAAGATATAATAGCAGTTAAGAACATTTTATGCAAATATCAGTGATGATTTTCATTGTAAAAAGCATGAAGTGTATATATAGATATTAATATAGAAGGTTATGAGGAAGTTTCATAGTAAATCATTTACTCTTAATTTTTCATACACCTATTTGGGAGAATACCGAGACATAATGAATTATTTGCTATAATATCTAGTCATTCATTTCTACGATATTGAATTTGTAGCTGTTGAACAAAGTACTAGTGCAATGGTCAACGAGATTTACCATTTATTTTCACAATCGCCATAGGATCTTGGAAGACCAATTTTTGCGTGACACTCTAACTTACTATTCATATATGATTGGTTTATTTAAGTTTTACCCGCCAATATCTTCTTCTGAGAACGTGACTCAAGTCTAACAATCTGTCCAATCCTCAATTTGAGATTTTTTGGGCTCAATGTCATTTTTTGTGGTTTAACTGTTCAATGCCAAAACTTGGAACCAAGACTCTGAGGCAACTAATTTCGAATCCTTATTTGGAGCTGGATATTTTTGTTCCTTCCTTATTTTCGTGCCAAACGAGATTTCGCACATCACGAGAAAACTGTTTCTGAGTGAGTCAACTTTTACGTTTTCCAAAATAAGATTTCTCTCATTGCTTCAAACCTAGCGTTTTTCTTTCCGGAAACAACGAGCAAGTTTGCGTGCAGAAGTGTTTTTTGGCCTATTTAAAACCCCTTTTCATAAATCTAACACTTCAAAGGTTTACTTCTCTTGTTCCCTATCTTTGACTGTATTACGGTACCGCTCAATGTTTTCCCCCCTCACGAAATTTCTTTTCCATTTTACGTCTTCTCAAAGATAACCTATACAAGAAGGAAAAAGTATTATTTCCTCGTTTCATGTTCTGCAGAAGAAATTTCTTCATCATTCACGATACTAGGTCAAACTTTAAGGAAGTTAACCCCCTTCGGGGAATACATAAAAAATCCTTCCGTCCAACTAGTAAGAAGCAGTACTTTAGACATATCAAAGATTAAGCAATCGTGTTATCATATACAATTTTATATAACCTTTAGTTCAGTGGCTAAAGAAAGTGAGCAGCAGATGAACTGCTTTTGCATCTGTAGAAATTATTATTGGTAATCCCCTTGAAAACTACTAATAGTAAGTATTTGATGACTTAAATAAATCATTGTATAATTAAAAATAATGACAATTATTAATCTGATTACTAATGAAGATTACTTATGAAAACAGAATTTTTATGTTAACGAAATTTATGAATTCGATTGAAATGAGTATTCCTTGAATATGTAGGTATCTTTCACCCAATTCACAGTCATAATCGAGGGATTTCTTGGAAAGATATCCCAGATGACTTTAACCCCTATTATTAGAAGAGACGTTCTCCTTAAGGGACCGAATTCTGCGTAAGCCATTAACGATAACTCACACATATCACGTTCATAGGATTAACGACGACATTTCCATTCCTCAACGGTGTTTATAACTTGACACCATCTCTATTAATGGCCTAGGTCACAGGCGTCTTGGAATCCATGTCACCGAAATGCAGACGGTGTAGCAACTACCTTCCCGTCTGCCCTCTACCTATTGACCTACCTTGCTTGGTCGACATTTACCAGAATAATATTTTGAGCCGGTTTAGCTCCCTTGGTATTTGAAACACGCAAGTACTTTCATATCGTGTAGTTCGTAGTTCAAGGTATAGTGAGATTACTCTAAGGTATAGTGTATCTTTATTGAATGAGTCCCATGTTAGAATTGATTTTATACGTGTATTTGTACACGTAAATTTATTTAAACTTAAGTAATTGGAATTTAACAATAATTTTATTTATATCAACAATCAGTCATTAATAATGTCCCCTAAGCAATTATTTATGCAATTTACTGTAAGGCATGGACACAAATGGAAGCGAAAGACCAAAGAGAAACAAAAAAGTTTTAATTTAATGATCTTTATTGGTAATATAGTTTTTGCGTAAGTACTGATGTTTGTTTTCTTTTATTTAATATATGTTTGTATTAACGTTAACTCAGCAGCAAATTTAGAACCTTCCATTGTAACAAAAGCCTTGTTTAATTAGCATAAAGCATCTCTCTGGTGTGACACAATAACTTTTTCTTGTTAACAGGATTATAAGTTCTCATCAATATCTCCCAAATGCTTTCAATCGTGATGAATCGAAAAAAAAAGTTCGAACCAAAAATGGCACTTTTGCTTTCGTGGAGAGGATATTTTACAGTGACGTCAGCTTCAGCGTTCATACTTCGTCATTCTCGAATAATTTGGACCAATGAATTAAATCCTCGTCGAATGAAAGAACCATCCCAAGTGTAGATCGTCATTTATCTCCAGTTCCAATTCTCGGAATCGATCCGTACGATTTCCCGGGATTCCGACGGTCGTTAAACTTTCCCGGAATGTGTCTCCCCTTTCGAAACGTCCTTATTTTTGCCCGAATTTTTATGGCGCCATCTATAACAATTCTTTGTCACAATTCCATCAGTTTTCCTCGATCCTTTTAAGTATTTACAGTGGTATTAAGTATATCATACGGAGAAAACCTTATTGGAGGTATATATCGTAATTTTCTGTGCGATCGTTGAATGAATGGCATTTTTACATAAATCTTTCATTTAACATCTCACACTGTCATCATCCGGAAGGGGAAATTTGGCGCTGAAATATCACCGTTCCGTTCCTGGAAAATTTCCTTCTTTCCCTTCTTTAGTGTGAATGATTTTTCCTTTTATGGAATTGCCTGTTTTCAGTCTTTAACTTCATCTTGTCATGCGTGAGTTATTGTGCCAGGCGTGAAATATCTCATTACCATTTCCGGAATCATTGGAAACGAATAGAAGTTGATCAACCGCTTATATATATCCTAAATATTTGGAGACAAGTTTCATATTTAATTGTATTTTGAATTAAAATGCCTCAAATTCAGTTACGTTTCTCCTATGACATGTATCCCTAATTATAATTATTTCGTATGTATAATAACTTTTTGATGACCTTTTCCCACGTTCAAATGATCTGAAGAAATTATTGCTGTACGATTCTAAAACATATTTCTTAGCATAGGTATTTAATCTATCGTAGTCAAATTTTGCTGTTTATGTGAATTTCGGATAATCGATCCCTTCATCGCTATGGTGCACCAAGCTTTCTAATTTTACACACGTAATAGCTTGAGTAAGTAACCTTACATTTTATTTAGGTTTATAAGTTCCGTTGAATTTGGAATCCCTTAAAAACCTTTGTATCTTAAGAATTCCCTTTTATATTGTATTTCATTGCTTGTTGAACATTTAATGGTAAATTTAATTATGCTTAGATTGTAATACACTTCTATCCATTTATATACATTTCACTTCTATACATTTCTTTACAATGATATTTTCGTTACGTCTCTGAACATAATTATAAGATCTAGCAAATTATTTCCTTGCTTGCATTCCATTTATCTGTTTTAATTGAGAGCTTATAAAGAAATCACTCGTTTTTCGTGTATATATTACAGGAGCACCACTGAATGCTTGAAACTTCGCGAGTTATTCCTAAAAACGGTACTTTTAATCGCAACGAGCCATCATGTTGTATTTCGTAAAACATTGATTACGATGTAGAAAAAGACAGAGAAGAGTCAAAGTCTGTAAATTCATACAAGACTGTGCCCGTGATCGTAATTTTAATAAATTCATCATCAGTTTCATAAGGTGGTTCGGTGGCTGCATAGTACAATAATTAACGGTGGAGAAATTCAGGCAAGGCAATGTTTCAGCTTGTCCTCTTACTACGAAGGTCAAACGACTTAGTGCACGGAAAACTTGGATC
The DNA here is from genome assembly GCA_020796165.1 of Pantala flavescens. Classification (NCBI taxonomy): domain Eukaryota; kingdom Metazoa; phylum Arthropoda; class Insecta; order Odonata; family Libellulidae; genus Pantala; species Pantala flavescens. Next base: position 17,879,441 of record CM036879.1, on the reverse strand, counting down.
CAGCAGCCGTGGTAATGATCCCATCTTGTTTCCATTTCGGCCCATAAAACTCGCCCTGACCCAGTTCCCTCTGTGGGTGGAAAGCATTATGAACCCGTGACGTCATCTTTAAAGTACTCGCGAGCGTTAATTAAGTCACCAATTATTCATTCGTCGCAACCGAGAGACGAAATGTCGAGCCCATTGTTCGGAACGCGCGACTTTTATTCGCGGGAAATTCTTCTCTCTTCCCGCGTTCAAAAATTTAGTGGGAATACGCAAAAGTTTTGAGCGCTCAAATTTTGCGGAAAATTTGTCTTCAGCGTTCGTCTTTCGGGACGTAATTTTCTAACTCTTTAAACCGTATTACGGCGACGAACGGTAAAGTATTACGATCGCTTTAAAAAAGATATCCACGGATGGATTAAAAAATAATCACCAGGTTTAATTTATAGTGTGTAATAATTTTAATCCAACATGAAAGTAATTATTCGTTCAAAATTTAACTTAATGGAGGGTTTTTGAGCATAAATTCTCTCTGTCTCCTTTGATTCCTTTTAGATCGCATTGCGGGATAAAGTTTTTATTCGTTCAAAGCACAGAGGAAAGGTCAGAGTTCATTACGAGTTATAAAAATTGACCGCATACGATCAACTTGTAAATTGTTAATTCGGTATCGTAATAATCCGAGCATCGCTGTAGTCGTATTTTTCACAAAAATATAGTCAAATTTCGGGAGATTTGATGTTAAAATTCGGTTATGCATATACTTTACCTTACCTCTATTAAACTTTAATTTCCTGTTCATTTTCTTACATTTTCCAAATTTATTAATGGATATAGCTCAAATTACTCCAGAAAAAAATGTACGGCAGTTGAATGTAGATTTGTCGACAATATGAGAACGCCTTATTAAAGAATCAAATATTGAGGTTCCAAGGAAAAAATTCATCTTTACATTCCTTTACGAGTGCTGTATTATTTTATTATAGAATAGTACTATATATGCTGAAACTGCAAAAAGCTAAGCCTTTAACAAAAAGCTACCACTATATTTATGTATCGATTTCAAAAAGATATCCTGAATTATGTGCAAACATCGCTGTTGTAAGTCCGTGAGATAAAAAAGTTCAGCCATAGTTAAAAGTTGAAGTTTGACCCGATATAAAAAAGGTACTATAGCGACAGCTTCAGATTAGCGTTTCGTAGAAGACCATTACTGTGCTGCCCTAGTTTCTGACAGCCAAGTTTCCTCTCTTACACACAGCTTTTTGCTAGTCGTTGTATCCCATGCTTACCTCCACATTCATCTATTATCTCTTGCACCTTTCTATCGCACCTTTCCGTAAAGTAGAGTAGAGTAGTCCCTTTATCTTCTGTGTACTTCGCGAACGAGTTTTCACTCCTCTCCATAAACTCGGTGAGGTTAAAAAACGCCGGTGTCAGTCGAATGTCTCCCCGCAGCGCTGACCCTCCTCTCGCCGAGACCAATTAAACTCTGGCGGCCGATCTCGTGGGAATTTCCTCACCTCTGTTCCCATCTGAAGTTGGAACTTTTATTTTTGCATCCGCTCCGTTGCATTTCCACGGTCCATCGACGGTGGAATTGGGAACTCCTCTGTCCATCTTTCCACGCTGAAATTCACGTTGCGGTGGAACAAAACATTTCCTTACAAGGTGCTTGTTTCGACAACGGAGTGTTTGCTCGACTGGGTTGTGTTTCCCCGTAATTTCTGGATGGTTTCCCTTATCCGTTATTCCTTAGTCTCCCATTTATATACTGTGAATTTCATTGCTACTTAATATTTGGTTTTTTTCACTATCATACGTTGTTTATATTTAATCGATTCATTGTCTTTCGACTAATCTGTATTACAGCTTCTACTTTGTATATTTTCGTTGTCATTAAAAAATTCTCTCTAAATACGATTCAGTTTGATGGTAGATACTGAAAGATTTTAAGAAAAGGGTTCATTTTTAAACAACTTTAATTAGTTACATAATGCTTTAATTTCTATAAATTTATCTTGTGAAAATTATGTGGTATATTTTCCTCGCAAAAATAATGGAGAATATTAAGTTATTAGGTCCTGGATGCAGTTTAAGACCGTCTCTTATTCTACAACTATTATTATAACAACATATATGTATATCGTAAGTTTATCTGAATGTCTTTTTCAGTTAGATTGAATCTTCGTTTAAAAACATAGCGCTCAACTCTATAATTGGAAAATCCTAGTCCGAAGAAATTATGTTATCTTTCACAAAGAAGAATCTGATTGATAGATTTCTAAGTGTGATGGTTGTACCCTGTAGATTATGTACTTATATCTTTTATAGAAAAGGTAGCGTGCTACAGAATAGATATTACACTGTACATGAATAGTATATCGTAACAAATTAGGACCAAGAAGATATTTCGTTTACTATGTTCTTTGTGTAAATATTCCTTCAATACACACTTGGTAATAGTTGCAATATGTAATTTAGTATGTGGTGTAATAATGTGTTGTTAGATCTTTATCAATGGTATCTAATAGTTTTCTATATTATTATTTCATGACTTTTGTGCCTTACAAAGTTGTACGGAACAGTTTCGAATGAAACGTTTGCGAGGTAATATTTTTTCAACAAAGATTCATTGAATTCTTCGAAACGAGTATAGAAAAACGTGACTCATAACATTCAATCTGTACACTTTCTTTTATTTTTATCGCTTAATTCCGTTCCCTTTTCGTGTACTCTATTTACCAATCGCACAGGTTTCATTCAATGTTGTGCATTTGTTCCGCCTCTCCATCACAACACAAACTTTTATCAAGTTTCGATTATGAAACTTACTGCAGAATGGAAACTGGGTCTTATTTCAACAAACATCGGTGACGCAATAGGTTGAATTACGTTCAAAAATGATATTTTCCAGATTGGATTTCTGTTCGGAGGTTATTCGAAGCCGTAAAAATAAGTGGATATTCTTCTATAAAGGATGGCATTGTGTAATCTTCGACGAATTCACTCTTCAACTTGTTTCGTTCCAGTTTTGATTTGATCGTTCGTTGTTCGTATCGAATTGAATTTACGATTTCATTCATCTTGTCATTTAGGAGTTTTCAAATAACAAATCAGAAAAACAGCTCCAACAAAAATGCACTAATCTATTTTATATTAACGGAGCAAATATATTCAATTTCATATTACAAAATGCATTTGCTCTATTGCAAACAGGAGCAGTAGAGATTCTTTCTTTTTAAAATTAGATAATTAAATTATAGAATATGTCAGAACGCAAATGAAAAGAAATGAAAAAACAACATGACAGAAACATATCAATCTAATTAGAGAAAATATTAATGAAAGATATAAGTCACATTGTTCTAAATGAAGTGCTATAGAATAAAAAATATGTATATATTTTCTATGAATTATATTATTCTTTCATAATACGTAAGTATTAGCTCGAGCAGTACTTTTGTAGTAATTTTTTGATTATTTATTGAGTGTGTTTGGTTGAAATCATCTCGTGAACGAGCTCTTATTTGGTTTTATTTGCTTGTGGTTTTATATTCGATTTCGCTAGAACTCATGGGAACTGGAAAATAACTGAGGGTATGGGATGAAGTTATGGAATTAAATTGAGGTTAAAATAAAAAAGAAAAAGTATATTGAATCAGGCATTTTTTTTAGAAAGTCATTTCAATTTTCACTCCCGACAAAAGTATTTTTAATCGTAGGTGAATTAACTAATGAAATTTAAATCCGGTGAAAGATATCACATTATGAAGAGGTTAATATCCCCCTATTTTAATATTCCGACTTTTTGGGATAATATAAGGTATAATATTCCGTTATTAATGAATTCTAAATTAAAATCTCAAATTATGAGTGAGATCAACTGAGAGAATGTGAGAGTTCAGTCTTCGTTTATTTTTAAATTGAATTTCCATCTCATGTGCAAAATGACGGTCTGATATAAAATAAAGAAAAATAAACATTCGCGTCTGGGGTTATTGAATTAATCATTGGACCAAACACCGCGGATTGCTGATTGAATGTCCATGAAGCGTTTTTGAATCTTTTTCTGCTTTTTAACTCCATTACAAGTTTAATATTTGTGAAAATTTGGAGATGGAAAAAGGCCGTAATACCTTGGTACGTTGCTGAAGTCCTATAGTTTATTGATTTTCAGTTTAGTATCTAATAATTAAAGATTAAAGTAAAATTTTCGTTTTGCTGTTCTTGCTTCTCCTTTAAGTCCAACCCTCCCTTGGTGTGTTTATTATAATCAACCAACTACGATGAGCTTAAAGGAGCAAAAAGGACATAAATTATTTATTTCATTCGATTTCTATTCATCTTTTTTAATCTCATATGCAAGTATACCTAACGTGATCTTTAAAACTCTTCATTAATTGTAAACTCATTGGGATATCGTATTGGGATATTCGAAAGCCACACCTTTCAAAGCGTGCTATCTTTATCGCAACCTGAGCTCAATCTCTGTTATAAAACAGTCTATCAATTCCTCATAAAAAAATTGACTTCGAGGTTCTGAAAGATCATCCTTTACCGTTGATATCCATCACCTCACTCACGATGACTCTTTTTGTCTTTACCGGACGTTGCAGGAATCGTTTGAGGCGGAAGGAAGTAGGCCATGCGTCGGTTCACCAATCTTACGGGAGAGATCTCAAAGTTCTCCTCATTTAACCCTTTCCCCGTATCCTGGGCGTGCAGTCGTGAAAGGCCCTCTCCGCAACAATAGATTAAATGCACCGCGTCCGTCCAGTAGGTTTATACATCCTCCGACCCTAAATCCACCGCTCATCTCTCCGGAGGAACTCAAATTTCCAGTGGCCATCATCCGCTTTTCTGGGTCAAGACCCCTAAGGCTTCATCCGCACACCATCCGCGCTTCCTTATTTACGCAACCAGTTCCGCGTTTTAGCACCCGTTCTTTTTTTTCGAGCGGAATCTACCGTGTTACGCGGAGCGGTATTTGCGCGGATATACTACGAAGATCTTCCCAGTTTCCTTCCGTCTCATCTGTTCCTCCGAGCTGGAAAATATTTTTGTCCGCCCCATCTCTTCTTAAGGTAGTGTGCATGAGACAAAGTTCGCGAGTACCTCTACGATGTCCCATCGTAAAGTACGAAGCGGCCCGAATCCAGTTTTAGAGACGTTGGGTTCAGTTGCTGGTATTGAGTGATACAGCGTTCTTTATTTTATGGGGTTCAAATTCATCGAAATATTTGCTCTCAATAAGCTGCATTTATTCATTCATGCGGAACGGTTGGTGTTATATGTTTCTTATGATTGCCTAAAATGCGAAATAAAGTTTGACTTTCCAAAATGTTTCAGTCTTAAAATACTAAATAGTGCGCTTGCAAAAACATTTCGGTATATTTTATCTAAATTACTATAGTTCAATTTAATTTCAGTAGAGTATCCCTCTTTCATTTCGACACAGTTCCCATGAGATCAATGTGCTGTTGTTGGAAAATATTACTTTTAACCTATTTTTATAATTCTTCGATGAGGGTTCTTTATTCATAGGTTTCTTTCATATTTTTAATGCGATATCTCTTTGTTTTATTTCATTCTAATTTCAGATTTTAACGACTTAACATAGTAATCTTGCAATATACCCAACGTAACCTATTTACACGTACTTCGTTCAATGGTTTTGACGCCTAGAAAAGCAACTTTGTCCACCCTATCTCTTATTCAATTAACATTATTCAGTTGATAATGAATTCCTGTAGTCCTTATAAACTTATATTAATTATATTATATTATGATATCATATAAACAGATTTTTCATCTATCAATTGTGTCATCGTGGAAATTCCCCATAATATATTGTATGGGATTGTTATTATTTCACCTTGATTATTGTGTATAAAATTCAGATAGTGGTTACAGTATTTACAAAGCTTAAGTTTCCAATATCCTTTTTCTATGAAATACAATATCAACTGACTCAATTTTCTTAAATCGATCCTACTTACGTAACATCATTTGGTCGTTATAAAACTTGATATCTAAGAATTCAGTGTTCGTTCGAAGGCTATTCATAAGGTTAAAGATCATCATTAATTTTCTTATCTTATTTCTTATGAATGTTTTATCGGAAGTCATTTCTATGCCAGTGGATTTCGCGTCATGAAACGTTCGGAGCCATTCAATAGGGATATAAGGGTTCAAGTTTTATTTAATAGCTTTCAGATCAACTTGCTTTAGAACTCTCTCTCGATAGCTCAACTCGTTTTCTTTCTTGAGGGTCATTGTATCTATAATAATGCAACGACGTAGTCCGTTAGGAACATTCGCAAAAGGAAACATTAAGTTTACGGCAGCGCGTGATAACGTACCCTAAGTATATGAACTCTAGAAATACCTTCACAGGCAGTTTATCCAAAGTGAAAATGTATTCGAGATGCCATTTAGGCTATAAACTATATTTAGCTTCCTTTTTTTCTTCGATTTAACCAAACTAAATAAATATCTACTTCCTAATATATTGAATGATATAATAGATAAAGCTTAAAATAACTTGAATAAGTTGAAAATGGAAATTAACCAAATTCTTCATCTCTAATTTAATTGAGTTCTGCTGTATATTCTGCTATATAAAGACCTTTTTATAATTTTATCATAAATCCTGAAACATCAATATTTGATGGAAATAAATAAAGTTTGTAAAGTAGTAATATTTAGAGAAAAATGATTAATCTTCTTGCATGAATATAATGCATAAATTAATCATTTTCATTGTAATTTTTCAAAAATATCTCCTCTTGTATATGAGCACTTACACATTCAACGAATAACGAACACGTTTTGGTAGATATTAACCTCTCTAAGTATATAAATATTTACACACAACTATTTTCCTGATCTTATCAGTTCAAATTGTAAGGAAAATCTTGTTTTTAGGGCGAATTTTTGTCTTTATTCCAACATTTCTCATATAGTCAGCTTAGAACTAAACGTGATTTCAAGATGAATTTCATCGAATGGGTTTATTTACACGATTTCACATAAGTATTTGCCTAGATCTGACCAAATTCAAGGGTGACATATAGTTGATCATCTGTTCCTATTGGTTCCCTTAGTAGCTTTAAGATAGTTACGAGTTCGATTATCCTGTGCCCAGTGCTCTGTCCCCTACTGCACTAGCAAATTTGGAGAATCTCTCCTCCTCTCATAGGCCTCTCAATCGGGTACACGAAAAGATTTTTCCCTCAGGGGATCCACTCCGTTTGCTTAGGACTAACCCACTCGCACTCAACAGAGTGTCTTCAAACAACGTTGGAGTTTCTTTATTTCCCTTTCGCTATTTCGGCTCATCCTGACTTAGTAATTGATGTTTTCTTTCGCAATTACCAAATATTATTTGTTTGACATTCCATTGCCTCCAAAAAGGTTTTAACGCAACCAGCGATTTTGTTAACGTGCATGCATGAAGTACTCAGGGGAGGAAATACTTTGTATACCGTTTGCTTTCATTTGTATGTTTTTCTTCTGTTTAGTATTATTAAAGTTTGAAAAATTCACTACATGTTTTGAATTAAAATCCATTTCTCCGAAAGATGATTTGAAATAAAAATACCATTTTATCATCAATATATCCAAGCGTATCAGCTCCATATAAATATTTAGAGAAGTCGATCTTTCTCTAAATAGACGATGATAATATTTCTTTCAGTAATGATAAAAGATACGATCTTCACTTTTATTTGCTATTATTTCTGTTGATTGACATTTATCAACATAATAACGAAGATACATATTTTTCTATTCCCTTAATCATAACGTTTATCGAAAGAGAGTAGGATGTAATCATATCCCAGTTTGAGATGGAGAGGTTAATACCATGCAACTGCAATATAGCTGCCTTAGTGGAACCTTGAGGTTTCCGCGTAGTCCATGCAAACACCGTTAGCTTCAGTACTGATTTACATGGAATATCTATTAGTGAAGACCGATATCTACCGCAACAATTAGTACTCGGTTACCCAAGGGGAATCGCCGTGAAGTTATGCAACCCAAAGTGCCTCGGTGAGTTGCGTGTTGCATACGCTCCCGGCGTTACTCGGGAAAGCTTATTGTAAATGCTCTAGAACTTCAGCTTTGCTGAATTACCTTGCGTGTGTTATCCGACTAAACCAATTACCTGATTTAATTTTGCAATAGAATGGAGTTGAAAATCTATGCATGTACTATTTAAAATGTACTGAGGTTATATGTATTCGTTAACATTCGTTTCGTTATTCGCATGAAATTTCCACTGGAAATCTCATATTATCTCAATGATCTCTGATATTAGTTGACCTTTTTTAATAAACTATTAATATGCTAGGATTTTGCTTGTCATATTATTCAAATTATCTTTATATAACATTTTCGTGTCATTTTCTTGTTCCCTCTCTATATACTGCGTATAATTTTACAACTTACATTTTCGGGTAATATTATTTATCAGATTCGTGGAAGAATATCATAGATACATTTATCACTGACATCTGGGGAAATTACTTAAAAATTTAATAATATAAAAAATCTCATTTTTATATGGCATAATATTGTAATCAATTTAATAAATGGAGGTGAAGAATGTAACTCATTAATGATTTAATCTTATAAACAATGTCATTAAATTTAAATTCGGCTATTGGTCTCTTCTAATCAATAATTACTTAGCGAGACAAACTATTACCCAGGTTAAATCTAGTACACAACCAACAAAACCTAGAAAATATGATACAGTTTAATAAATTCAAGTAGAAGACAATATCCAACTATATTAACGTGAATAACGATAATTTGTTGGCCATTTGCATTCAGTTTGTAAAAGAAAATCAGAAGCTGAAAGGATATTAATGCAACTTTAGGAATACTTTATCGTACATAGCTTTAGTCAAGGTCAAGTATATCTTTATACGGTAAAAATTCCTACTCGTACATTTTTCTTGCGTTGAAACAACTTGCCGTCCTGACAATCAATGACCGTAAAAAGATCCTCTTAAGCACACTAATGAGGAAACATATTGGTTTGAAGAGCCTTTAAAAAAAAGGGCGCATGCCGCCGAGTATAAGGCACAAGTCTTTCTTCTTCTCTCAACCGAGTGCTGACATAAAAAAAACCACGTAAATTTTTCGGCCCTTCCCGGAATATCTTTGATGCGACGAGTCTTACCTCCTTTAGCAGCTTCGGAGGAATCCGGGCAACAGCACGCGCCGAGGGAGGGTGAGTGGTTAAGGAAGCTCTTTTACACTTGCCCTCTCGACGTTTGGAGGACACAATCGAATCCCTTCCGATTGCCTCCTCCTTCTTTTTAACAGGCCCTCTTCCTCTATTCTTTCCTCTCAATTTTTTCACTACTCATCCTTCCCTTCTTCAGCATATCTTTTCTTACCCGTCTTAACGAAGAAGCGAAAGAGATGTTCATACGAAAGCTCTACGGAGGCATAACCTTATCTTCTTTTTTCTCCTCGCGGTTCTCCCTTTTAATCTCTACCATCTTCTTTCCCCACGCTATTCATTTTCATACCCCGGCCGAAGGAAGCTTCCTCGCCCTCTCTCGACAACCACCTCACCTTCGCAGCTAATTTCAAAAGAGAATTATATCGAAGAGTGGGAAGAAGCCGCTGAAATCCTAGTCAAATTACGCTCAGTCTCTCGCGAGGAAAAGTTATGGGGTATTAAGTCGTCCGTTGTAATCCTATTCAATTACTGTCACCTATGAGGGATGCCCTTAACATTTCTCCAATCTCGACTGCTCCAAACCATAGCCATTCTTTGTATTTTATAGTGAATTTTCTTTTTAATGGAATTTTTTAAAAATTTATTACTAATTTTCTGTTGTAAGTGAATTCGTTACGAAAATAGACAATTAGCGTAGAGCATAAACTATATAAACCTCAAGGATGGCTTCTCAAATTTGTTGCTAATAGCTCGATTTTAATATTTTTGTGTCTTCCGTTATTTAATGAGTATTACCAATTCCTATTCACTCTATTGCAATTATCACTATAAATCATGTCTTTATCTCTATCTAGCTTTCTTTTTTGAATTAAAATTGGTTAGAATCTTAGAAAATATTTAAATATTTAAAATATACGTACGTTGCTCTATCATAGCTTAGAATTGAAACTTTGAGCTCTAATAAATTTATTTTTAACTAAAAATTAACTACGGATCATATTATTAAAAGTTGTGTTTTGAAAGTTTTTTGGTTAATTGTACCTTAACTTTTACGTATTTCAATTTCCACTATAGTTAAATATTTTTTAATATCTCAGGTATTATTACGTATTGCGTTTTCTACTTTGCTCTTTCTTATCTGCTGTAAAGCTGAAATATTTTACTTCTCGCATAATATCCCATGGAATAATTTTCGCATAATATCCCATTTCCTGTCCTTCATTTCCGATACCGTTAATTTTTACTAAAATGATTTATTTGAAAACTTCCCTAAAAACATATTTGTATAATGCGTTATACAAGTTCTCAGGAAGAATGCAACGGAAGCATATCACAGGGTCACGGTCTCTCCACCCAATAGTAAGAAACCCTCCCAACCTTTTCTTATTTCAAAGGAATTCGAAGTATTTCACCCGATTTGCTCCCACGATTTTTCTTTCCTCAACTCTTTTTTCCGGGGATCTTCCTTCATACATCTCACCGTTGCGTTGCAATCCGTCTCTTTGTTCGCATCCAATTTGGAACATTCCAAAGGCCATTATTTCCTCATATTTTCCTCGTGGCCCTCACTTTGTTGCTCCCATTGCCTCATTTTCCCGCTCTTCCCCTTTCGCCCACGAGAGTGGCTCGTTACGGGGCCCTCTCGATGGCCTCTGAACCCTTGTGCGCATCCATTCTGCCACCGTTTTCATTTTTTGTGGGCGTAGTGACGTAAGATCTCTCCGAGTATCGGAAGAGAGGAGATGAGATGTCAAATAAAAAGGAACTATCTTTCCCTCATACCCACGGTAAATTTTTCCCTCCTGCAGAGATGAAAAGAGATTTCGGACGGTGATAACCTGGTTATAAAACCCTCTCTGATGTATCTTCTTCTTTCTGGTAGGACTCTCAAAAGGTCATTCATACGTGCATAAGTCAGTGACGTGGTTTGGGTCGTTTTTTATTTTTGGTGATATGTCTTTATGCGCTTTAAAATCCAGACGTTCCCGCTTGCGGAGAGCCTATTTTTAAGTTCTTTTTTGTTTTGTTTTGTTTTTTTAATCTATGAGCGATTGCTACTGTTTGGAGTTCTTACGCAAGTCTACAGAATGACAGGTTGTATGGAGGTTCATTCTAACTCGAGTCTGGTTTTAAGAAGTTTATGCTTAAAATAGATATTTGTTTGGATATTCTGAATTAAAAATAACTGTATGTAGTCCGAGAGTAGTATGTTATTCTGAGTTTTAGGAAATGAGTTTACGGACAACTAAAAATAAAAATAAGGGATGAATACGAAGTCGAAAATTTAAAAAGGGGAACCATCTTCTGGATTAAAGTACAAATTGTCCGTTAAGAGATTTAAGAATGCAAATATTTCAGAGATATGAGATGAATTTCAAATTGCTAAAATAATATTTTTATTCACTAAAACTTTTTTCAATTGTTAAGTGAAACCATTGTTTTATTTTTATTAGATTTTATGTATTGATAATATTTAGTGATAATATCTGTGCTTCGTATTAAATACGAACATGATATTGATGTAATTCACCGATTTTTAATCTAAGATTTGAGAGATAAATGTAATCCATTTTATAAAATATTATATTCTAACTTAGCGTCTTGGACATAATTTTTATCATTCAAAACGGACCTTAATTTATAGAGATGACTATGAGATCTGCTCGATTGTTGAGTTCGGATTTCTTAACTAGCATATATGCTGATAAAAACTGAATATAATCTATGTGTCATCACATAAACTGCATAGTGTCTCTATAAAATGAAGAGAACGAGTCTTTTGCTCTTAACTATTCAAATATAAAATTAATTAATTAATTATGCCAAAATCTCAGCATAAAGTAATTCCAGAAACAATTTAAATTGATATTTGTTTCTCCAGCTATAGAAATTTGTTTCTGAAAGTCATAAATATTGATTTATCGTGGACTATAAGTCTCGCTACGAAATCTCAAAAAAGAAATAAATATATTTAATTAGCAATCCTTTCCTTGGGACTATTAAAGTCCCCGATTTTCACATTCATGTTGAAGAGCTTTATTTTTAGACTTCTGTCTATGATATCTAATATTCCGTTTTCGTAAATGAAGGCAGGCTAACTAATCTCATCATAAATACAAAAGCACACCATAAAATCCGTTGAATACCACGATTCAGTAATTCCATATTATTAGCTAAAGCTTTCCATAGAATAGAAAAGAGAAAATACTCTCGAGGAATTGAACACTTTTTTTCCTATCCGAGATAATATGAGTTCCTTTTGCGAATCCGCTCTTCAATTTTTTTTATTTCTCGTCATTCCGTTCGATTGAACCCCGCGGACCGATAACACGCCACGGAGCACGCGGAATTCCATTTCTCGATTTCAATTTCGATAACTGGGACAGTCTGGGAATCGGATTTCCTCACCTACGAAAAGCGTGTTTTCAAATAAAATCATTCTCCGAGACGAACCCTATCTCTTTTTCTCTGGAAAAAATTCGGATGTTCTCAAAAGTCTTGAGCAACAATACGCGATCCCTGAAAATCATTCAGTCGATGCTATTGGTTATAACACCCCCACCCACCCACCCCACGTCACGTTCTATTCGTTTGCAAACATGAGTACTATCGCCAACGCACGGCGGTGAATTGAAGGACTCTCCTTTCCTTAATTGGAAATTTTCGTGAAATGATCTTCGTGTCCCATTTTTCTCCGATCCTCTAATTATCTATTGTGATGAGTTCCGGGCTACTTTTTGTTCTATCACCCCGAAATTCGCTTCCGAATTCAATTTTCGCCTTTGTTCAACCAAACGGATTGTTGTTTGCCGAAACAATGGAGCTCTAAATCCTTCCAAATTGTAATCCTGTCGAAAAATTTAATGACGAAGCCGTTTCAAATATGAATCTCAAAGCTTTTGATGAATTTTCAGTCGAAATAATTACTTTATTCGCCCACGTAATGTGTTAGCTTCATATATACTATCGGCGATCCCGGTTTATTATGAAAATACGTACACAGAAAGGCTTCTGTGCATTTAATTATGTGTTTAATGGTTTCAATGAGATCAGCTATGCATTTTTATAATCGTAAGGGTTTGTTATACGAAATTTTTATGGGAGCTATTTTTTCTTAGATACACTATTTGAAATCTATAACAAAATCGATGTATTCAGTTAACATTCTCGCTCTTTCTTTGTCTTTCTTTTTTATAGATTTATAAGCTCTATTCAGTGTATTAGCCTAGATTTCGTTTAACTGAATACTTAGCTTAATATTTTACTGAATTTTTTTTCTTTTCTTAAGTGAAAAAAATACATTTAGAGCCTCCGAAAACAAAGATTGTATAGTTAAATTATTTTGTATAAAAAAATCATCATTCAGATAATACTAAAGATAATGTTACCAACTTATAATTATTCTATCTTGCATTTGCAAATATTACAAGAGCAACTCCATCGCTGGTCCAACTTGGTGCACCTGCATTCGTCAAATCAATACGCTTGCAATATAGAGGAACACACAAAACTAGAGGTTTTGCATTCAAGATGGGTACACCAATTCGAACTTTGTAAACACAAAAGAAAACATAACCTTCTATTAACTCGGGCCAATTACAGTGCGTGACGCTCACTATCTAAAAGCGCTTAAATCCTATCAGCACAACCAAGCATACGTTATCCTTGACAGCTCATGTTTTCAACTAGTTTGTGAAGTGCGCAACCTTGTTCGTTCCAAATGTATAGCTTCTGGGATTAAAGGGAAGGTACATATTCATATACAAAGTGTATTGTTGTATGAGTAGTATTAGGCAAAAGATAAAGGTATATTTATCAATCGTAAAACGTTATTCCTTTACATGATGAAGATTTTATTTTATTAATGTAACATTCTTTTAATATTTGCGGAAGGTTTTGTTAAAATACTTTATTTACAAACTTGTGATCGGCGGTAATAATTTGGATATAACATCGAAAGATTGTATATTTATTTGATCTTTTGATAGTCATTTAATTATTATTATATAAATTGAAATTAATTTTCGGTAACTAAGCTCCGATGAACCAAGCAAAATATCACGTTATCAACTTTTATACTTATGATTAGTAATGATAAATCATGGGTATTCAACAATACTGAACCATACAATATGAACCTTTCAGCAATTTTAGAGAAGAAAGAAATTTTAAATAAAATATTCTGCTTTAATTCTATCGGGAAAAGTTCGATAATGTTCATTGAATTAAAACTTAAAAACTATCTGTAAAAAATAGTGTTTTGGAAACCAACAAATTTCTTATTTTAGAGGAATTGAACTTAATCTTCGTTACTGTCAATGGATATGCTAGAATTTTCCAAATTAAAAAACAGCTATAGTATGAGTAATGGCAATGGAATAGAGGTCCTTCATTGATATTGGCATCATGGCGACTTACTTTTATTTTGGGCTCCTAAATTCCGCTCGAGCGCGCACATTACCATATCTGTACTCCGAATTATGAGAAGCCATCGACTATTTCATCGGATAGCTTTTGCAGTTTCCCTTCGCAAGAAACGCCATAAATCAGGGCCGGAGACTATCCACGAAGAAGTTTTATCCGTAATAGACTGCAGGGGAGCAACGGCACAAGAAATTTCCTCATCTTACGTATTGCAAGGACAAAATCCTATATCCATATGCCAAAGTAGTTAATATAATTGATTAAATTAGTCTAGAGATTAGTTCATAATATTCAAAATAATATTCTGGGAAAATATATCGCACCATATGAAATTATTTCATCTTCGAACACTTATAAAATGATTTTCTGCGTATTCATTCTCTACATTCTACGAGTAAAGGTGCGCTTGCTTACAGCAAGCAATCGAAAAATACATCTATTAATAAAAAGTAAAAATTTACGAAAGATTATTCGCATAAGTCATGCTAAGTAAAGGACATTTTCGCAGTGGGCAATGCAGTAAATTCGATTTCCCATGCATTTCTTTCGGCAGCATTATTCCCGCCCCGGCGTCGAACCAAGGCCATCTTACGAATATCACTGTCATTTATCGCTTATGTACGATTACCTTTATAAGAGCCCCGAATTTCAAAAGGAAATTCATTCAGGAAGTACCTTAAAGTGAGTCCTTAATTCCCTTTGCATTTTTTAAGAAGTTATAGTTTACGCCCCCTAGAATCGAACCAACGACCATTTACGACATAAATATGGTAGCTTTTAAGTGAGAACGGTCCCTTTTATGGCTGTGTGAAATTCTGAACCTCTGCGCGGTTGGGAAGTGTCATAAAAAGCTTTCGGAAATATGGTCAGTGCATTTTAAAAGGGAAAAATCGAGTTTACAGGACGCTCTGGAATCGAACCCGTGACACCTAGGCAAGAGTTGATTTTTTCAAGGTACAATATATACGTCTCTATTTGTATTGAAAGTTTAAACGATCTATGTATCATATTAGAAGAGATACGATTTTTCAAAATTTGAAAATTTTTCACCTCCTGGCATCGAACCCATGACCAGCTGAGCGTGAAATATTATATTGTCCCGGAGATATTTATATTAATAATAGCTGCACGAAATCTTATTCTTCTAGGTTAATGGGAAGTATTTTTAAAATCATTTGAACAACGGCCCCATGCATTCTTAACGGGGAAGATCGAGATTAGGGGACGCTCTGGAATCGAACCCGTGACACATAGGCAACTGTTGATTTTTTTCGATGTACACTATATACGTATCTATAAGTGTAGAAAGTTTGAATGATCTATGTATGATATTAAGGGAGCTACGATTTTTCGAAATTTGAAACTTTTTCACCTCCTGGCATCGAACCAATGACCGGTTGGATGTAAGCAATAGCATTTTTCCGCAGATATATATAGTAGTAATAGCTATATGAAATTTTATCCTTCTAGGTTAATGGGAAGTATTTTAAAAATCATTTGAAAAACGGCCCAATGCATTCTTAATGGGGAAAATCGATTTTTGGGGCCTCCTAGAATCGAACCCATGATAGGTAGGGTCGGTTTCCCAATTTTTCCTAAGTGAGATTTAGTTGGCCATTACGGAAAAAAATCGGCGGCTCCGTGGCCAAAGCGGTTCGGGCCTGACATTAATATCCTATATATATATATATATATATCCCCCCGAAGCGTCTATATGTATAGATGTATAATTATTCCGTAGATAGTTAATTTTGTATATGAAATGTTCATATTACGTTGAATTTTGCGTATTGATGTATTTTTGGAATTATTGAGATGGATTATAATGATACATTTCCGGGATAATATTTTTAGATTAAAACGTTTAATATATTGTTTTAATTTTGAAAAGCTAAAAACTTTATTTCTAGATTTTTATCATATTATATTTATTAGATAATTTACAATATGTAGGTTATTTTAACTAAAATTTCTAAATTTAGATCATTATAAAATTTTAATTCATTAATTATAAAAAATGTAAAATATTATTTTCAGTGTTTCATTACTTTTAAATCCTGTTTATGGCTATTTTACATATTAATGAGGAAGCAGTAAACATCCAGATATGTAAATATCAAAAGTCAATTGTGCCGAAATGTATCCAAAGTTTCATAAATATTTTTCCCAACTTGCGAGAATTAGGTTTCAATCTTTTTAAATTTGTTGATGTTGTTAAGCAAAAGTTCGATTATCTATATAATATATAAAAACAGTCATCGACTCTAAAATAGCCTGAATTCGTATTTATTATCGCAAGTTACTTTAAAAATATATAATTTACAGTCCTGTAGTATTCGTCGCAAAATCTACTTTTCTCCGTTTTATTCATCTCTTAATTTTGATGATAATAAAAGCTCGTGATAAAAGTATGTTTTAAATGAAAAGAGTAAAAAGAATGGTGATACGTGATTTTTCATATATCATTCCCCTTTCAACTCAGTGTAATACGTAACTATTTCCTTATTCCGTCCAGTTTAATGGATAAGGAAAACTCCTCTTTCGGTAGATTACGATTTGATCAAATAGTCCCACGTCCACACGTATCCAACAGGCAGATGTTCTACTAATGACATCTCATAATTGTGAATAGAGGCAACCTCACAATGAAACAGGACTTTCATCTCCATAGTCATGGTCTCCTTACTTAATTCAGTTGATTGTATCCGGACAAATTCATCAAACAAGGAAGTGGCACCCCTTAATCAACAAGAACCTCCGTTCCATAACATCGCAATTCCTTCGCAATATATGCTTTCTCCGAAATCTTGTGGACCACTCATCAGCTCCGGAATCCGGCAAATCTCGTACCGAAACGCGTCGAATTAATTGCGTTCAAGGGGATATCTCCTTCGACATCTTGCGATTTTTCTCATCGCCGAGGGATTGTTTTCCGAGAAACACAAAGCGTGCTTCCATTCCAGTCCACCGCCAACGGAAGTAAGAGCTTTCGATCAACGTAACAACCTTCCCGGAAGTCCCTCCCGTAGAGATCGTTACGAAAAGGTCATCTCCATAAAGGCGTTTTTCCCGAAGCATCTCTTCATTTTCACTGTCCCCTTATAAATCTAGAATTTCGCTTCGTCGATTAGAAAAATTCGGATCCGGTTCTCTCGGACCCATACGCGAATTTCTTCATTTCCTGACCCATCTTTCCATTTATCAAAATTTTTCGGGAGATGCATTGTATCCGTTAATACGGGTTCGTGGATGATTGAAGTGGATTTTTTTTCGATCCGGAATCGTTTTTCATTTGTTTCATATGTTTCGTAATCATTCGTAAAAACTAAGTTTTAAGATGCTTACGAACAATTTTGACTATACGGGCTATTTTGACTCAGTTCTTTTTATTACTTTCGAGAAAACTGATTAAGTTAAATTTTAGAAGGCATATATTATTGGCAATTATATATATAGCAGGATATTTTTCAGGAGAGAAAATATAGAACCATATCTAACATTCACAAAAATTTTAATTAGACGAAATAAAAATTGTTTGTAATTTCCATAAAGAATATACTACGATTATAAAGTTTTTATTTCTTTTAATTATGACCCCATTCCACAAAGTAGTGCCTGTTCATTTTTTTTGTTTTGTCAGTTTATTCTGTTCAAAAGGATTTACCATTGTTTTATAAGGAATCGAAAGTAAATTAAGATATCTCTGCGAAAGATAATAAGAAAAACATATTTCTCATAAAAATTCAACTTGTATTTACTCTGCGAAATATTTTAAACCTAGTGCGTTTATTTTTACCTATATTTAGATTTGAATATAAAAAATTGTGCGTAACATTTTTTTATTCGATTAAGATTACATGTAAAACACACATGCCCTGAACCAAGCGTGAAAATTTTATGAATGAGGGGTGCCAAATATTTTTCTTTGTTCTATTGACATTTTCGTCGTTACAACGTTGTATGGAGGTTTCAATACGCGTTAAGCTCTCTGAAAATATGCGGAAAGAGAAATTTGAAAAGCGTGCGTCGGAGTGAAGAGAATGTTGACGGATGTTTCAGTGGAAAATAGAGACAAAATCCCTGCCTGTTTCAGCACTTCGACGTCATTCTCAGGTATCAGTTTGTCGAGTGGACAGGTTATTTGTGGCCATGGGAGAGTATGGAAAGAGGAGTGGCTGGAATAATTGTGAAGAATGAGTGCTTGTTTTGAGAGGAGAAACAGTTGTAGTTGTAGGATATAAGGACACGGTAAAATCTCTAGTATAGCAATGGTAAAGTCGAAATATTTTCCTCTTTCGGTGGTGGTTATAAAGTGTTTTAAGATCGAAGGTCTCAATCCCTGACTTATTATAATATTTTCCCGTTAAGTAGTATAAGTTCACTCCATCTATTTTCATCTGTGATAGTTTCTATTGATTCAGTAGGAAGATATTTCGAATCCTGTTTTAGATATTTTATTTTTATCGATCATTGTCTTAATGATACTTAAATGCATTTCAGTCACGCATTATACGTAATCTAATATTTCTTAAGTTGTGAACTAAAAATATAAATAACATATGTAATAATATATAATGAAATATTGTTTTAAAAGTAATACTGTAAGAATTATTAATCAATTAAGGAATAGTTCATTCTAAGTAAGGAACATTTCTTTTTATAATTTAAGTTTCAATTCTAATAAAATGTGTGCCTACTTAAATAAGATCAAATAATTGAACCAACCGTAAGTGCTCTAATTACAATTTTCTATTTCTATTTATTATATATTGTATTCTATAGATAATTTTATATTATTAATTATTTTATAAATTTGAAAATAGGTTAACGATTCATATGATCTCAAAATTTTTCTTCCGCTATCGAAGAACATCAATACTCATAGTGTATCATTCATATTTAAAAAATATTCTTGTAAGACTTCCGACGAATATAGGTCAGTGAGGTAACCCTATTTTTACGTTAAAAATAACGCCTTTTAAATTATCATTAGGTAACTTAAAATTGAATGACCTCTGAAAACAAACAAGAAAGGCTCCACTCCAAGAATGGACTTCCAGAAGTATACTTTTACAATTTTTTCGCACTTCAAAAACTTTTTCCACATTTTTTTATCCGCGAGCCCTCGTCACTGAACTTAGTCTTTCCGTTGATAAATATTTATGTCTTCCATTTTTCTTTGGAGTCGGAAACTGACTTCCTTTCTTACCAAGTTGCCGTAAATGACACGCTCACCGAGATACCTTCTTATGGAAAGAAACTGTGTGACTTCAAATATCTTTTCCTCCGAAATGTAAAAGTAAAGGTAAAGAGAAGTATGTCTTGATGAAGATTTAAGATTCAACTGAGTATGATTTATTAATACGAGAGGAAGGCATAAATTTCTCGGAGTTTATTCTGGTCGATACTCTGGCACTGCATTCAGTCGATTTTTTGACTCGTTTTTGAATGTCGGATCGGATTCGTGTTTCAGTAACTAGATAACGAAAATGATTTCCCTAAAATGTCTTTCTTTTGGAAACAATTCCGATTCGATTTTGTTCTCCTGATTCTCTGACTAATTTCCCAATAAATTATAATTAGATGTCACATAAATCAATTAAAATTATTTATTTACCTTTCTCTATTTCTTTATTTCTCTCTTTATATTACTGAACATAATTTATCGCCCTATTAGAATTCATAGACGGAATACTAAATTTCCTAATCTTTTCAAACTTCCTCTGATTTTCCCTGTATTTCGTGCATTTATTTTATTTCTTTCGTTATTAAGCAATGCAATACTGTATAGTGTAATAAAACCTATCCGTGTAAATGTTGTATACTTTCCTTGGTTGAGGCAAGTATCGTAAATTTAAGAAATTTTCCATATATGACTGCTAAAATTTAGTATTCATTACCTCACCATACGTGGTGATTCTTACTTCGTTTGAAGTAAAAATAAATTAAGAGAACTAAATAGAGCTGATTTTACCTTTTTATTAGATTGGACTTAATTGAGAGAAAGGATAAATAGATCATAATTAGTTTAGGTTATATCTAGAGCTGAAATAAATTAAAATGCTCTACCATTACTTCTCAACCGTAAGTATAAGAAAATGAATAACGTAGGCGGTCTCATAGACTATCCCGTGGTTTAATCCACCGATAGAAGTATTTCCTAGAAATCCGATCGCTGGAAAGCCGCAAGGAGATGCGACGCAGAAACTTCGAAGGCACCAAATTATGGATACGACGAACTTTACATAGGACGGCAAGTGTCCGCGGCGGAGGTTTTAGCGCCCACCACCCGCAGCGCTGTACATGCTTTTCCACTCTAGCGGCGGACTCGGAAAACATTTGGAGCAGACGTCTTTTATGATTAAGAAGGGAAATCCTCTCTTCGCGAAAAAAAATAAGTGTTTTCTATTTTTGCCCTCGCTCGTCTCATTTTTTCCCCATTCCGTTCCAATATAGCCTTTCCTGGTAGTTTTTTATCTGTCAGACCGGACTCAACTTCTTTGTCGGCGTAGATGCAGGGCAGAGAATTGCGTTGAAAAATGTCTGCGTGATCTATTTTAGAAAAAGAGGATTGAAGTGTTCCTTTTCAGCGTGTGAGGGCTTGGCTTGTGAGATAAAAATGTAACTTATCTTATAAATCGTATTTTTAAGTGCGTTGTAATTCATGTATACGTGCTGCCTGATAACTCATTTAGA
The DNA here is from genome assembly GCA_020796165.1 of Pantala flavescens. Lineage (NCBI taxonomy): Eukaryota > Metazoa > Arthropoda > Insecta > Odonata > Libellulidae > Pantala > Pantala flavescens. The sequence goes on along the minus strand of CM036879.1, from coordinate 17,858,134 downwards.
GTTGATAGAGATTTAGATTTACTTATTATTTATGTACGCGTATTTAGATTGTTGTATTGTTATTTTTCTTCCTCCATAATATACGTGAAATTATTCTTCTTGAGTCGTGTTTATAATATAAGTTTGGTTCGATCTCAAATCTATAACTGTTATGGTATATTCGGAGAAATAATAAGTGAGTTTGAATTTCGTTTTTCATTTGTTTCTATCACTAAATACAAGGTAATTTTGCTTATCGATCGTGTTTAGCGCTATTCGTCTTTTCGTCGTAAAATTTCTAAATGAAAGCTCGCTCATGTTTCCCTTGGTAACGCAAAACTTCTCCTCTCTCTTGACTCATAACCTGTAATTACCAAACGGTTGCCTTTCATGAATATTGAGCGAAATATGACGGAAGCAACGTCGTTTAATATCTTAGAAAAAAAACGAAGATGGCCGAGATGAGACGTCGCATAAAATTACGAGAATGGAAGTGTAGAAAGAGGTGACGCGTTCGAAAGACGTGATCCAAGAAAAATGTACACTTCATCGTGCATTTGCATATTAGATATCGTACATTATTCAGTCCCCTGAAAAGATGAATCTGTTGAAGTTTTATCGTATGCTATGAATTTTTTAAAATTTTTCGTTAAAAAGTATTTTTCTGTATTGAAGGAAAATATTGGGAATCGGATGGATCGATTAGAAATTTTTTACGTAAAATTAAGTTTCGGAATATTTTGGAAAAGGTCAGACGAAAATATTATCACCTCCTATTATAAAATTTTTTATGAGTACTTAGTTCAAAAAATTAGAAGGTATTCATCTAGAATGAAGGACTCATAATTTTATCATAAAATGAGTTTGAAGAATATATATCGATTTCATCATCAACGAAATCCATATTCATATCCGCTTCACATATTCCTAGTGATTAAATCCCCCTGCCACTGCACCTTACCTTAAGATTCTCATAGAGTAATACTCGAAATTACCTTTAGTTTTTCCCCTTCGTATTCTTAAGCTGGATTATAAATATTTTCGTAGGGAAGACTATTCATTTCCTTACCTCTTCCAAGAAAATATCGATCTTCGATTTATGAAGGCTTTGGGATTAAATTTATGTCTATTCCGAGGAATCTGTAAGGACAACTTAATTCCCTCCTCTGGAAATTCTATCATACAATATGTTGAACGTAATATTTCTTGAGGGCTTTTATTAATGCGTATAACTGAATGGAAAAATGGAGGTTTTTATCGGTTTTCTTTTCGCATATTTTACGTTTAAATTATTTTCGTATATTTTACGTTTCTTTTCGTATATTTAACTTTCAAAAGTTTTCGGTTCTATAAATCTAAATTTACGAATGTAATTTATTCGAATTCTAAGAAACTTGTACGCCTTGCATGAAGTAAGTTTCTAGTCTACTCTTTCTCGTTCTTGAAAGGTAATCTATATTCAGAAATTTTAAAATATATCAATTCCTGATTTCTATTACAAATCGATTAATTTTTATCGTCTTTCCTTTGTCAGCCGACATTTACGATGACGTCAGCAGCAAGCTGTCCAAAGTGGGCTTGGACACCGAGTGTCTTGGTGGAGGAAGAATCATCCATGACCCTGACAAGAAGACCATCAACGTGTTTGGATATTCTCAGGTAAATATTACAATTTGGAACTATCTGAATTTATTTATATAGTATGAAAAGTGGTGATGTATATGCATGAATATGTATGGTATGCATGTATACATATATACACAGGTATATTTCATAAATTTCGAGAAACCTTACAAATAAAAGTATATTGTAAATTTTATTCAGATACGTTTGAAAGGCAGAAATTTCTAGGAATTGTATTGAAGAGGTAAAGTCGAATGCATGTTTATAAAAACATACGCACAACATTGGTTTCCAACAAACTTTTAAAAGGAAGAACTCTTGCTCTACGAAAGTTTTTTACCATAAGTCAGAAATTACTTATTTCTTAGTTCCTTTGAATAAAAGTTCTCTTTTTATTTAAATTTTAATATATCCCCGACCTCTTTCTACGAAATGCTACTGTTAATATCAATTCTCGATACTACTAAAGGTACAGTCATGTAATAATAAAGGTACACAAATATAAAACGGAAAGACTCGTGTTATACTTTAGTAATGGTAATAGATAATAGTAATGCTTTTTCAACTACAATATAGCAGGTAGGTTTGATCGAAATCTGCTTGATTTTACGAAAATATTTCTTTATCCATGTCCGCTTTTCAAAGCTACTCACTCGGAAACTAGAGAAGATAAAGTTCCAACTAAAAGCATCCTTTATATATTGATACTTAACGAACGGATTTCAAAAGAAAATTCCTCATTACATATGAACCGATTCCAGGTAGTTATACGAATATACCTTTGACATTAATTTTGATAAACCTCCGATTGTGATTCAGGAACCAATCCGCAGGATTATCAAATGTAAAATGCATCTTTTTGAAATACGCACCAGAAGATAAAATGAGATTTTTCACAATAATGAGATGTTTCATTATTGATAAACATTTCGTTGATTGGAAATTGGACTCATCAATGCACAATGGAATTTGTCAGTGTGTTGTAGGAATCAATTAACTCGTGATATTGCAGATTAAAGGTACGGCTTTGGAAGAACAAATTGGAAACATTGAATGATTGAGTTGCTTTCAGCCAACAGCATGAAACTCGCCTATTAACAGAATCTGTGTGAATTAAAAAACGAAAATACTTTTTCTACGAACGAAATATTAATTATAGAAGCTGTTCTAAACTATAAATATACTTTAATCTTGACTAATTTATTTTAATCAAAATATTCTGAAGCAATAGTGTCTGATAGTTTTGCAAGATTTATTTGTCAGACTTATCGCTCATCTTGGAAAATCGACCATGTTTTTCCAGGGTTTGTAAAATTTGCTGCACCTTATTTAAGTAATTCATTTAGCTCTCCTTTCAGTGCTTAGTTTAGAGGTGACGTGTCGATGTAAGTAGAAATGAATAGATGAATTTCGAAGCAATTAAGCTAATTTTGAGTACATCGTTCTAATGTGGCAACAACTTACATCAAGTTCCATTTTCCTCGTAATTGTTTATACCCCCCAACTAACTCTACGCTTCCAATTCCAGAGCACTGATTATGCAAACTTTAGAATGTAAGCACCAATGCGCATTAGTTTCTAGTTACATTAATACCTCGTATTCTAGAGATATAATGGGGAACTTTACTTTTAAATGTAGCTCTTATTTTATGACAGGAGTCCCTTATCTCAAACGGCTCTCCCTACACGGAAGTAGAAAACTCGTAACTTCTGCCTCTTTGCTCTACTTATACATGTTCCTTTCCTCCAACTGCCTTCATTACTTTAATTACTAATTGAACCCTTTCCGAATTAGCGTTGAATTCAGAAGTAACTCTCTCACAAGTTGCGTATCCTCATTTCGCTCATTAAAATCTCCTTTCATTCTATGGAAGTTTTTTTGAATTCCCTGCTGACTTTGAGCTTTTTTGGATCAAAATATTGGCCTCATCTTTTCCTCCAACTCTTTCGCCCATTTTTTAAACTATCCGTACGTCTTACGCTGCGTCATATCTGCCTAGGATTGCTGATGAGGAAGTGATAAGCTTCCTGTTGACTCCACTCGCAGTTTCCGCCCACATCTTTAAAAAGCCGCGATTTTCTGGGTTAATGGTTTTTCCCGATTGTAGGTGTTCCTTCGACTGACGTTTTTTTTGTTAGGATATATGGCGCCGGGAATATAATCGGTCAGAATACGCCCACACTTTCCTTAGCTGCTCTTTTTTGTAACGTTTTAGGCTTGAAAAGTTACATTTTATTGTAAATTCTATGAAGTATATATCTTATCTTTAGATCTTTACTTAATTTTGAATAACATATTGAAAAACTTTTATCACGTTTTAAAGTCAATCCTCAACCCCTTGGTATAAAAACTCGAATTTTCCTTTTCTTGTAAATTGCTTTGCCTAAATAGATTCAAAACAAATTTCACTTACCCCGTTAAAGAAAAAGGAGAGTGGTGGAAACTATTAAGATTTATTTTTATATTTCTAATGGATGGTGTATAATGTTTCTAATCTGATACTAGCATTGATTTAATATGTACTATACATTGAGTGATTGTCAATAAACTATAAAAATCCTAAGATTAATAAATTAAGGAACATGGTATTTGGAAATCATTCTATCTATGCTAGCTCAAAATATGTATGACATGATAAGATAATTGACTCACTTATGATATGAAAATAAGAGTTCGTTTCTTCTAAGTAAGAAAATGGGATTTCATGAAAGGGAGGATAAGATTCAAAAACTTTTAATGAATCTGAAATTAAAAGGATGCGGAAAAGGATGAGTTCATATTTCTTGCTTTTTACTCGTTTGTAGTTTATTCAAGTAAATGCTACTTCTAAATTTAACCTGTATTCGAAATTGCGTCCGGTTGTCGCAATCTGCAAATGAGTTGAGGAAAGTTTTCAAGCTCTTGTCCTGCCAATACTCATTATCTCGCTTTATAATTGACTCCAGAATTTCTTATTACGAGTTTGGTAACAGGGTAAAATTTCCCCAAGATATTTAAATTTCCAAAAAAAATTCGCTCTACGAAAGCTTCTTTACTTTGTTCGAAATTTGAGTTTCTAAGTTGAAAGTTTGATTGATTGGACACTTATTGGCTGGTACTTTCAATGCATCCTTTTTTATTCAAAATCAGTTCATTATGCATATTTCTAGGAAAGATTTCTAAAAATGCACCACCAAACTATTCTGTTGAAAACTTATCAGTTAAATTTTGGACGGAAATAGTTCATATTCATCTCTACTTTTTTATGTTAGTATGATCATGACTAAAAGTACAGAAAGAAAACTTTTGGGCGTAAATTCACGTATACTTACTCTTTAGCATTTTCTTGACCTTTTTAATTTTTCCTAGACTAATGATTATTATTCGATCTTGAAAAAACTGCAAACGATCCAAATATTATTGAAGTAAATGAAGGTAAGTACCGTTTTCGTTCAATCAGATTCGTTTACTAGTACACTCTTACAACTTCCAAGAATTTCTTTCCTACTAATGATATTTTCTCCGTTGGCTTTGGAAATTAGAAATATTGTTTTATATTGATATTTTTAAAATACTTCCCTTAGGTGAGAAAATATATGCAGTTAAAATTTTCAGGAGTGATCTTAAATATTTTTACAAGTTAATATTATTCAATTTCAAATCTCTATAGTCACGATGCAAACTTGTATCATTCACATCTTTCCAATTGAACTATCTTGTCCATCTGCTAGTAGATAAACATAATAATTTTCATTGGAACTTACTTCTATCCTTCATGAAAATCATTTTTGATTAAATACCGGATTTTCCGAATGAACTAGTCAATGGTGTTAATTGATCTATTTACTCTCATCACTCACCGAACTTCCTTCGGATATAACTCCTCAACTCCTGAGCATCAATGCTTTTAGAAGCACAGTTTGCACCTAGTTTAAACAATTTTACACTCGACTTGTACGCTTGTCTCAGAATCTAGAGCGGGAGTGTAAGTTACACGAATCAAAAGGTTTACTCTCCCTACCTCCCCTTCTCTGTTAAATCTCACATTTCAATTACCCTATGGAATAATGAATACTCATACCCCCAGCTATATGGCGGAAGGCTGCACGAAGGGCTAATATGTACATCTAGGTGCATAGACTGCTATTTAAAACAAAATTCATCTAATTTTTTTTTAATAAGATAAGAAAGGTAGACTTTTATTATTGGGAAGGTATTGTGCTTTGATTTCTATCAATATTGAACTGAAGTAAACGAAATCCTAGAATTTATCGTTAGCTTCTTGAAGTCAAGGCTTTCATCTGATTATTATTCCCTATCAAATGAGACAATTCCCCCTGCAATATATATACTCGCAGGATTATATTACTCCATCTTAAATGTATATATTACTTGGTAGTCTTTAATCGCAATTAAAATCATTTATTGTGAAATGTTTAATAATGAAAAAAAAATAGGACGACTTTGTTTTATGGCGATAATAGTATTTCTCCTATTATATTTAACTTTAGTTTTAATGTTTCACTTCGAAATATCTTACTTTTAATCTCTTTTAATGCTTTATTAAGGTTAATATCAGCGCATAAACCCACTCGAGAAACTTAAAGATGTCCTGGAAGTACGCTTACTATTAACTGCTAGTTATTTCTGTAAACCGTGACCTTTAAAACAATTCCAGTGACGTAATATGCAGTTATGGCATCCTATTATCAATTTAATCTCTGTGAGTTGTAAAACGGGAAGCTTTAATATGGAATTCCCTACCTCCCTTTGACGACATGCATAGCTGGAACTTCTATTGTGAGCAAAATTGAGTATTCGGCCCACAATCTGGTAGTTCTAACCCGTGACTTCAAACTCTGAAGAGGTCAAATGGTTCTACCCTCTCATGGAGGACATTATCCTGCCACTTAAATAAGATTGGGTGAGAGCGCTGGTCTAGAACTAGTTGGAGAAGTATGGAAGAGTCTAATTAATACGTAAGTTGTAAAGTAGAAAGGAGATTTACTAAGAGGTGACTGAGGAAGATTAATCGTGTTCCGACAAAATTCGATCTTTTTAAGAATTTGCGAACTCTACCGGTCACATTTCAGTCTCTCTGTCGAGTAGCACACATAAGCAAAAGCCTTTCGTCCGCCCTTAGCGAGTGCTTTCAGACTCTTTAAGAAACTTCAAAGGTAAATTTTCTCTCCGAATCAGCCTCTTTTTTAAGGTGGCTCAAACTTTTGGGATCTGTTTGAAAAGGATACTTTACGTCTAGTTATGCTCATTCACGGTGTCACGTACGTTTAAGATCTTGGGGATCTTAGGTCTAAATAACTTGCGTATAAGGTTCTTTGGAAAACCGTATTTTTTCCCTTCGTGGACATGTTTCTTTATTGGTTTTACTTCGTTGGATATCTTTGTGCGGTGTTTGCTACCGTCCAATAATTATAAATTAATACAATAATTAATGTAAGTAAAAGAATACAAAAAATAATACTTTTTTATTCAAAAAGGACATTCTAGTGGCCAACAGAACATTTCGTAAATATTATTATAATGTATGTTTTTAACTCATTTAATTTTCATTTTTATATTTCATCTAATATCTCGCCACCGAGCTTTAACCAAGATGAATGTAGTTAATAACCGTCCTGTAAATATAAAAACAACTTTTTTAAAATTTTAATTAATCAAGGAATTAATTACTTAAGGATTGTAATAGTTTCGCGGAGATTGCCAAAAAGGGTCCCTGTTACGCCCCAGGGTCTCATTAGAACCTTCCTTGGGCGGATTTGGCCGCAGGTCGTATATCAGGGTCTCTTACGTAAATTCATAATAGGCAAAGTTTATTTAATCCTTCCTCCACCCCTTGCCAATTTATATTCTTATGCTTTTTCGCAACATTTTCAGTCATTCAGTTCAATTTTCTTGTTTTCAAATTATCGTCATATTTTAGCGATAAAATTTTAATCAAAAGTTGGACAAATCCATCCATATTAGAATTATGCATGGAATTAAACGAAAATTAATTTCATTTTTGCATAAAACGTATATTTAAGATTATCCTTGTGAAGTTTTAATGTCCATACCCCATTATTTAATGCCATAGCTTTTGCTAATTTACTTTACTGTGTATTTCTTTTGGATAGGATGCTATAAGTTTCTATTTATTTCTCAATTAGTTAATTTAATAAAGCTTTAAACGATTGCAGTTTTTTATTTAGCGCACATTTATTTCTGAGGTAACCCTATTTACAGAACATGAAACATTTCTTATGTCTCTCTTTCATAGCAAACATATATTAATTCAGAATCGCTTTTATACTTTTCATTTGAATCATCTATGTGATGCAATAAAGAAAATTCAAAGTTCGATCGATTCGTGGATATCTTGTTCCTGAAGTTTAAGCGGAAGAAATAAAAAATGTTATTTGATGAAACACTAGGGAACTCTCATCGGAGATGTTCCGTATTCATTTATGTGCAGTTGTTTTCGAAGGAAGAGTTTTCCAATATTTCTTCGGTCGAAGGAAATTTAAAAAGTTTTAATCCGTAATTTGATATTGACGGAAAGGGTGACAGGATTAGAGATGAGGCTTAAGATGCTCTCCATGAAGTTGCATAATTCAATATGAAGCTGATATGAGTTAGCTTACTGTTCTCTCTCTCCTCACTTCAAATTTCTATCGCTTGCAAGAATTGAGTCGTAAAAATTTCTTGCGCAATCGATCGTCATCGCACTACTGTAATCGTAATTCTATTTCCTTACTTTACAAATTTTTGTAGTAAAAGTTTTCGGAATGTAAATTATATATAGATATAAATAAATATTTTAATAGATAAGATTTTTTAAATTAATTTTTAAGTTAAAACAATGTCGTCTATACTGCAAACTTGGAGAATATTTCTTTTAAAATAACTATAAAATATATATTTCTCTATCTAATTACTCAAGTTAATTACAGGGTTTTCATAAAAATATTGAAGATAAATATCAATCATATCTGGTGCTTCAAAAAGTTGAGATAACGGATGAAAATAATTTGCTTAATTTAGTAGTATACTTTTTAATATAAATAGATTTATTTGGATATGCGTCTCTCCAATCCATATATATACAAAAAACCTTTAGATACTTTTATATACTAATTCCTTTTAAACAATTCCAATATTGTCTGATCAGATAACATACGGCGGTAAGTCTTAAATTTTGGAATTATTAATGTAAAGACTCTCTATTATTGAGGAAAATACATTTAATTTTATATTCTCAAGACATTAACCTACCCAGAATTATCGTGTGTATTGCTTTTTATTCTAATTAATGGTACTTTTTACTTTTTTCTTACTGTGAAGTTTATTAAATTATGTTTGTTTAAAATTTAATAAGTTCACACAAACACTATTTGATATCCATAAAACTTCGTCTTCTCTTAAAAATTTTACGTTACCAAGCTACTCCGACAAAAAAGTCCCCGGAACTGCATCATATCATTTTTCTGTCAATACCTAAAAATTCAGTAAAACACCTATTCTCCATTTCCTCATAAACCACAGAGGAAGGAGTCGCAACAAAAACAATACATCATGAGCAACCCAATTCATCAGGGTCCAGAAACCTTAAGGGACCCGTTTCATAAAGATCGATCACAGCTGATTTTAAGTCTCTTTGCTCGTCCTACTCCCCTTTTAAAACCGCTTTTTTTCCTCCAAATATTTTAGCTCTACCCACCACTGGAGGAAATACAAAAATAATGAAAGCCGATCCACCCCTTTTCGGAGAAATAGAGAGAGGCCGTTGCCTACGTCTCCGGGACCGGAAAATCGATCTGAACCGCCATTTTTCTTCTCTGGAACCTCCGCTTCTTCCAAGAGGCCGTTGAGAAATCTGCCCAATTTAATTTATCGGAATATTCCCATGGGGGAGGAAGTCCCATTCAAAACGCCGCCTCAGCTCTTTACCTACCCCTATATTTCCCAGCGTTCTCTCGGACCCACTTCCTCGTCGAATCTAGCGCAGCTTTGGTTCGACCCCTAATAACTCATCTTTGACTTCCCTGCAGCTCCCAGGATGTCTACGGCTAATGGTATCCAATCAAAGTCCCTCTCTGCCCCTTGCTATCTCCAAGCTAATTATACCCAGAATGGCCCCAACCCTATCCTTTTATAGCATTAAACGAATGTATTTTAAGGCATTCTGACCCATAAATAAAACATCGTATCCTTGTTTATTGGTAATGCGATGGAACCAATTTGGATGTAAATTTTTTGACGAAATGTCAACGCTGAAAGATGTGGAAGGAGTTATTTATAGGCTCTTTCCCTAACTTAATTTGTTTCCAGATATTAATACCCACGTCCTTTTAAGAGGGCACAAAATATCGACCATTGGGCTAAATAAGGCAATTTTAAATTCTATTGGACTCGTAAAGTGTCGTTGAAATGAAGTTTGACCATAAATATGTAAATATTCCTAATTTGTCTCACGTGTGAGGGGAGGAATACAATATCTCTCGCCCATAACCTCGAATAATAAAGCTTTTATTATATTGGGAATTAATACCTTAATGATTTAGCCGCGTTATTATTTTTTTCATATTTTTACGATGTCATTTCCTCAATATTTCCTATGATATTAGGTAAAAAGTAGGTGTGTGCAAATCAGAGTTCCCTAAGGCAGTGACTGTCCTGCGAAATTGCAAGACAATGTGAATTAAATCGTAATCTTGAAGGATAAGTTTCAGTGTATGAAGCTTCTTTGAATAACAAGAGGTACTCCAACAGAAATTTTCCTCTATAAATTCATTGAAATCTCAAACTTTGTGAAGAATTTTTTTATAACTTCCGCGTAAGTTTTTCTTCGGAATTCATAGCTTTCAAACAGGCGTGGCTGGACGTAAACTGGATTTCTGTGTTATTTTAGAAATTTGACCATTCCAAGTCCTCCATGGCGATCTTCTTTTAGTCACTCGACAGTCTGATTACCACTGGATGTTTAGAACGCTGTTTTCCATCAATCTCACGTTGCTCTAGGAAATCTCGTACCTTTACTTCTTCCAATTGACCTAGTTCTAAATTCGGGACTCCTTTGAAACTAAACGGTATCTGATTGCCTCAAATGACTCGTATCTTAGGTACGTCAATTCGTGCATTCCCTAATTTACTCGTTTTCCTCGTAATTTCTATTCAATTTTCATAATTAGGTCCATGTATATTCTCAGTTTACTTCCTCAATTCCAATATATAACGTATGTTAACTTTGTTTGTAAGATATATGAATTTCAGTGCATGAAAATTTGTTTTGAGTTCTATGTTTCCTCTTAAAAATACTTAAGTTAATGAGTACTTTTTAGGACCTTTATTAAAGTTCGAATAATTTAACTTAAGTATGTCTTAATTGGTATTGATGATATGTTTAATGAAAGAGACTTATTTTACCCATATTCTTGTATGTATATATGTGTATGAAACCTTTATAACAAGTTATAAATGCTTTATACAACAATTATCGTATATATTATATATATATAGGTTTTTTTATTTCTGTTTTCATAACATTCGTTTGGGAATAATATAAGACGTATTTCAGTTTGTTTGTATAACTTTTCATAGCATAATCCCAATCCTTGACTTTCTTTTCCTTTTATGATATATTTTTTAGCATTCTCGTAATCTTGCATACAAGGTCCTGATTTTTATGTATCCTTCCCCAACTGCTCCTTTATGCTGGAAATATTTTGTCATCAAAATAAAAATGCCCAAGTGTCGAATAGTGTATTTTACTGCTCTTTTGATAACCTTACGTATTATAATTTTCAGCATTAACTTTTGTTAATATATATTATTTCTTATGCTTTTTCATGAAAATAATCCTATGTTATTCACAAGTCTCATAAGTTATATCCATGTTTATGCTGTGGTTCGTATTCAGTATTTTCTCTCAATTTTTATTGGTCATTTAATATACGTATTTGCTTATTTCAAATATATATATAGATGTCTCCCTCGTATTCTGAATAAGGGTTCCCCACGTAGACCTTGAGATGAACATCTACTCAATCCAGTTTCTATACGATGACCCTCTCACATGTTTCGGAAGGGTTTCCCGAAAGTAGGTCAAGGCTTCTTATCAGTGAATATCACGAGATTGTCTATGTCTCCATCTCAATATCAGTTCCTTGCCATTCACGACATTCATTCCTTCCGTAAGATTTTTCCAGGTTCATCTACTTACGTTTTAATCGAAATCAGAAAATAAGATAACTTGCCTTTTATTTTAATTACGTTAGTCTTCGTCAACAAATAACAATTTGAGGTTTCTATACAAAATGTTGTTTACCTATTATTTAGCTACGAGTTTTAATTATAAAAATGTTTCCAAAACATTTTGGAACAATTAGCAAATCTCTTAGTCATTGTCTATTTACTTGGTATTTAGGTACTACCACGATATCATCCATCGTTATTCCTGTAATGTTTATCTTAATGTTTCTTTGTACCATACTTATTGAGTTTCAGAGTATTTTTAGTTTTATTTATATATTTATCATAAAGTTTATTTTCCAAGGAATTAGCTAGACCTTTTGATTCCGAACAGAGCTTTTTTACCGTATCCTTTTCTTGAATTTAATATATTCTCATTTATAAAATTAATTAGTTCCATACGTTATATTTTTATTATTTTCTTTTTTACTAATAATAAATAAATAATGCTAATAATCCTTTTAAATTCAAACACCTCAAGATACGTGGCAGTTTATATGACGTATGAACTAGTAATTCTTTCATTTGTGCTGTTATAATAACTACCTTTTCGTCACATTAACTTGTATTATATCTGTTACTCTTACTTCAATCAGTATAAATCATAATAAATGTATCTAAAATAATCTTAATTACCATAATTTATATTATATTATAATTTATTGAAATCATACGAAAAGATTCATTGATTTCCTATTACATGTCCCAAGGGCTCCAATGAATATTATGTAGGGATTTGATTATTATTATTACGTATTAATTGACATTGTCGTTATCTATCATAAGTATTCTTTTATAATTAAACTGTATGTATTATTTGTTTCAGGGCTTTGGGAAAGCGGACCACGAAGTGAGCGTTAGTCTCATCAAAAGAGTTTATCCGGAATACCAAGTCACCTGGAGCGACGAAGGATACTAAAGGAAATAACATCTGTCAATAACATAGGCCGCTTGCGTTCAAACGCCATTCTACGTCAACTCTTTCACCTCTTTCTAATTACTTGTGCGCCTCTTGCATTTTGATTCGTTGCTTGGATACCTACGACATGAGAAACTTAACTTTCGTGTACATTTTCTAGAAAACCTTACAATTTTGTTCATCGCAGGAGGTTGTGGAATAATCATGTTATTACTGGAAATTAATTTTTATAAACATATATAGTACATATATTTTGGACTGGTTCATAATGATTTTCTAAATTATCATTAATTATAGTGTTCTAATTTTACGGTGAATGTCACTTTATCTACGTAAAATTTATTATTTTTTTCTGTTATTTTGGATGTATAATAGAATGAATGAAGAGGCTGAGAGTGGAGACGTAATGGAATGGTAACGGAATGGAATTGAATGTTGTGCGTGTTTCGTGATGCATTATGTGTAATGGAGAGAATCACAATCTACTCTGTGTGTTTCATCCTGATGCTCGATGTAATCTAAACATGATGATGGTTTCTTAATCTTGTATTTCATGCTTAGTCTCTATTCTGATGAATTTATATCAATTTAGTTTGTGTAACCTTTTAGAAATAAAGAATATGCGGCCTATAAATTGTGTATTATTTCATTTATTCTAGTCTATTTCACTTTCCTATGTTCAAAATTCTTTTCTGTTTTATTTCTCTTCTGTTTTATCGTTAAAAAGGAATCATAGATTGTAATTATTGCTGCTTACTTATTTCTGGGAAGGAAACGAACTAATGGTTTATGGAAAAAGACTGATTTACATCATTGTTACTAACTTGAATTATTCCCTCGAGAACCCTGAATTTAATTTAATAATAATACAACATCCATTTATAACCATCTCTAATTTACCATTAATTATTTTTTCTCAAACACATTTTTATTAAATACGTTATATCGATTAAAGAAAGTAAAGTTTCAAAAGTACCAACTTTCCATCAGTAGGTGAAAGATGAAATGTTAAGTATACACCTACTCCTGTACATTAAATACTAGGTACCAACTCTTACGTACAACGAGGTGTGGCTATATCCATCTTCGACAACCACCTATCCGCATCCAATCAATTACATTTAGACGTAAAGAAAGTTTCGTCCGAATAAAAAACTTTCTACGACACCCAATATTTCCTCTTCATCCTAAAACCCAGGGAAAGCGAAAGAAGGATCGGTTGTCATAATAAAGTCGACGCGTTGATAAGGTCATCCGGTGAAAATATACGTCCTTCCCTTAAGGGAAAAGACAGAGTGAAGGACTCGCTCTGATTGGGACGTACTGCGTCCGTCCATCGGGACGCGTGTTGGAGGTCATCGCGGGATGCGACCTATGCTTCCCCCTTTCCCATGACCCCTTCTTCCCCATCTTTTTTTACGAGAGGTCACCGCGATCACGGGGGAAAACGCGTGCCGTGGTCTGAGAACTCGTCCCAAGGGGGAAATATCCCCTCGAATCATTGGTCGATTCTTGTCTTCTCTTCCGGACACGAATATTGTATTTACGGTGTCTTCATTTTTCCCATTCTCTCTGACCTTCTCAGAAACGGGCGATCCGTAAGTTTCCTCGCGCTGTATCAATAAGGAATAACACCAAAGCCGTATAACTTTCATGAGTACAGAGGAGGGACTGTTTGTTTTGGATCCTCTTGTGGTCAGATATGGCCGTGAAGGGTAAGACATAAGAGCCAATACGAACCGGCTAGAATGGAGATTTACCATCTTCTGAAGTAACATGGGAAGAACTTGAACTTGAAAAAAGTCTGACGGGACCGGGATTCGAACATGTCAGACTTTTTTCAAGTCCATTCTACCTTGGGATTTATTCGCACAGCGTATCTATGCAACACCCTTAACTAGTTCCTTAGGCAACGAATACTTAAAACGAATTCCTATCAAGCGAATACATTCGTAAGGCGTTTTAAGAGACAGATGTTCCAGATCCGAATTTCGATTAAAAATGGAAATTTTCAACAGAAAAAAATTAATTTGTGAAGAAAACATTATTCATAGAGAGTCGCAGCGTATTAATATCTTTATAAATATATATTTATCTTCCAGTTTTCATCTCCTTGTTCGCAACTAAGTGCTTTGAAAATAGCATGTAAATACCTAACGAATGTGACACCAGTTTGAATAAAAGTTTTGTATTTAATTTCATTATTTCTGCGAACATATCTTGATATCCTACGACTCTAGTATTAGAGTCATAGAAGCTCTATACTTGGATATATCCGTAACTACAAAAACAAATAGGATAGAGGATAAACGACTTTTTCAGCATTCCATAAAATAATTCTGATATTTAACACTATGTTCTAATATTTTTTGGAATTCATAACAGATTATTTTTTAGAAATAATGAAGAATTCTTTATTTCGACCATTTACTTCACTCATAAAAGACAGCCATTTCTAAAGACTTGTACCAACCCATTATTATTAAGTTTTCGTAAGGATTACCTTTTATCTGCTTCAAAAATAATAATGGAACCGCCGATCCTAAACAGTGTACACTATGATGGCATATTTTTTGAATCTTTTCTTCAACCCTCCCCTTTGAAATCTCTTTCTTTGAGTCATTAGTAACCCATTAAGTTCGAATAAATCATTTCTATTTAATAAATGGATCCGTCAAAGAGCACAGCTTTCGACAGCAATTTTCTTCGGATATCTTTGAAAGAATCTTTCATAACTTTTGACTTATATAAAATCATTTCATACCAAATGTTGTGGTTCTCAGTATTTCTGAGAAATTCTTAAGAAATTCTGCAATCACAACGGCTGGTTCAATCCACTATTTTCTTCCGCATGTAATAAAAATTTAGTACATTTTCTTACGGAAAGATTTGATTAAGTATGCAAGGCTTTTAATCCGACATTATGGCTCGCTGCATTCCTAATTCTACTTCTTGTCAAGTGTTGTTCACGAGAAATCTAAATTTCATGGACGATATCGAAGTTTCATAAATATGCAACGGTAAACTCATGCATATTTGATCGCTCGGGCATGCAAAATTACAATCAAAAAACTTCTCGAAACTGAACAGGCTTTCGCAAAAGTACGACCGTTTGAATTTTATCCCGTAAGATTTTCCGATCAATGATGGATTCAATATACATTTCCCCGTACCAGCGAAAAAGGTATAAGAGTATCGAGCGAAGTTTGCGTGAGTTTATTTCATAAAGTTTTTTTATTAATTTATGATTTTTTCATTTAACTATTAGGAGCTATCAACAGTTAGCGTTTTTTGATTAAATGTTTGTTGATATTCAGGCAACTACTTATAATAGAAATAGAGTAGTTTGGTTGGGAAACATCGACCATGTAGACCTGACGATAACGCATTGTGCAGTGTGTATATTAAATAAGCTAGTTTATTATCAAACCTCTATTTTATCATGCGTATAATATAAGTATAAATCTGTAATAAATATGAGCAGTTCGAACAGAAAGGTCAAACAGATAAGTGTCATTAGATTAATTTCAAAGGGTCAATTTCTAATTTCAAAGTATGTATCTTTTTTGTAAAGATCATATCACAGAGAATAGGGAAAGGTAAAGATATTATGTCAATAACCTATGAATCGTCGCATTACTAGTGTGACACAAACAAATATCTTCATAAAATTAATATTATGTAATGCATTCCATAAAAGTCTTAATTATTCGTTATTATTTAAATTTCAGAAAGACCAAGAAGAAGAGAAGCTCTAGGAGTTTTGTTTGACCGTCTTCCGCTGTGAGACAACTGTGTGCGTGATGTGTGTTTGGGAGGTTCTTGGTCCATTGAGATGCTGTGATTAGCTCGAGGAGCATGAGAGAGATGATGAGAGTAGCAGAGATCAATTGGAGGTATCTGAGACCTTCTTAGGCAAACTGAAAGACTGTGCATGAATGTATTCTATGAAAGATTTAAACCTATTGAAAAGATGTAAATCAAATTCCATTTATTTTATGAAAATACGTGTATATATATACATGTTCTTTTTTTCTAATGTATATATAACTGAATGTAATCATTATGATGGAATAAAATTATGTTTTTTGTATTGCAATGTTTTATTTATTCAATCAATTTAATAACGATTCAAATATTTGTTGTTCCCTTTTTTGAAAGAGATAATAAGATCCTAGTTACAAAGGTAATAAGCATTGCACATTTATAACTATTTTCTTACAATCAGACCTAACGAACATTACGAAATTTTAGTTCAACATTTGAAAAATACAAAACAATAAAATCAGAACTTATTAAATAAATAAATTCTGAATAAATTAAAATTTTACCCTTGAACATGGCAATTGAGCATCTGAATTTTACCGCTTGTTCGTGACGTAACAAACAGTATCGTGTTTCACGCTAGATGTCATTCCAAAGATTTAGTCACCAATAATCCTTTATTCTTTGAATATTGAACGATTAACAACAATTAAGAACTGTGATTGTGTTTATTTGGAATTTATATCTAGAACTCTTACCAAAGATACCATATTCCTTAGTCCATTTATTGTCTTTCTCGCGTAAATTTCAACTTTTAACCGCCCGCATGACGAGGGTAATAGGCTTTTCTTCAGCCTCTGTTGATTTGTCGAATTCACTCAAATACAAGTACAATTCAAAAGAGTAGGAGCGGGTAAGTGGGATTATGGGAGGGGGAGTAAAAGAAAACAACTCTCCTACATTTCCTCTACTCTCTTCTGTCTTACCGGAAACAGTAGGACAAGAAGAAGACCAATATACTTAGACGTAAATTTATTTCTAAGTATAGAGTTCTTCTTCCAAGTCTGGACTTAGTTTCCGGTAAGAGAGAAGAGAGTAGAGGGGAGATAGAAGAGTTGGGGGTGGACAAGAGAAAGGGAGAGGAAAGACGATGATAAAAAATTTTTTTTAATTTTCAAAACTCGTTCAATTCTCCCCCTTATAAACCTACGTGTAGTACACCCCCCCTCTGTCCTACACCGAAAACCCCCCCTCCCCTGACGATCCGCGGAGTGCAACTACCCCATGCATATCCCTGGAATTACAAAGAGTAAATGATATATTCTAAGTATTATAGAACGTGAGCAATATAGAGTCGCATTGTAACTTATATTGAACACGCTCACTTCTACTCTTAATATATCATTTACCCATTATAACCCCAGGGGTATGGATGCACCCCGCAGTCCCACGGTTCGAGAAAAAATTCACGAGTCTTTTTGTTAAAGAGACTATTATGAATGAAATCGATGAATCAAGGGAGGCTACAGTACATATGCGTATCTTGGCGACTGGCAAAGTTATCAATCATAGTTCAAAGACGTTTCCGTATTAAAAGCACATATTTTAATGTAATGGTTAGGTAGATTAGTACTTGTAGCCTAACTAGGGTCGATATAAACATTAAAAATGCTCTTTGTAGAATAATTTAACTAGAATAATATTAGTCTATGTACTGTTAGAGGTAGAGTGACATCTATTGGATATCCTAATAGAACATTTTTGAATTTACGTATTCGCGCGTAATACGTCACAGAATTACGTACAAGTACGCTGAGTGTACTTAACCCATAGAGCGAGAATTTTTGTTCACATTTTCAATTTCTGAAGAATTAATGATGATTTTCGACTGTGATTATAATTTTTTTCATTTATTTTTAAATTTTTATAGTCAAAGGATGATTTAGGATATCAATAAGTAAAACACTACAAATTATATTTATTTACTCTTTTAGAATCCAAAGAGGTACAAAAAGTTCGACAGTATATGAAAAGAGAAACAAATAATTAGGGCAGAATAAAAATCAATAGTTTCTTGTAAAAAAATTCTTTAATCGATACAGAAATGAATAAATTCGTATCGCATTCATTCTTGTATGTTTGCGCTTTCTATTAGCTTTACTTTCGAAAATAATAACGAACTATCGAAGTAAGTAACGAATTCTAAGTCCAACCGAATTACGGCCGAAGTCAGCTACAAGGAAGCGTACAATTCAAAGATAATCAACAAAACTGATACTTCATTACTAGATTATTGTCAATTTTATCAATAACCAAGGCTTCTAGTTTCAGCAAAACCTTTCACCATTTTTAATTTCACTATGTACACTTCAATATGAAACAGGTTTCATTTTAATCCCAAACATTAATCTATAGAACTTTCCTTATTATAAAAAATATTTTTGTCATTTACAATATCTTATCAATACAGTTTATAATGCTCGATAAATTTTGTTCATCTTGTATTGACAGTTGCCTCTTCATCTGCCTAAATTTCACAAATACTTATTCGGAAATTTTATTTTTAGACACCAATATCTTGTATCTTTGCACTAAAACATTAAATTTTCTCCCCAATACCTCTTTATTCCAATTCTTTATGATGCATATCCTTAATTCATAAGAATTACGTCTGGAATTTTTCCTTGAGCATTGCATCCCCTCCTTGCTTTCAGGCAAACGTAGACCGACCCCAATGCATTATGGCAACGTCGCTGTAAGACGTCCGGTGTTCTGATTTTCCGTGAGAGCTCTCCTTACGCCAAAAGTGGTTCTCCTATGAACTCGGGATTGATTTCACGTCCGCAAACTAATGGAAAGAAAGCAGCGTCGCGAAGTCACCGATTTTCACCACGAGTTTAAGACAAGTATGTTGGACCCCGCGGACGAAACTAGCAACCGCGAACACGAGAATGTACATACTTCAGAAAGCGATTCGGTTTGTTCAGAAATAAAGAGGCGAGAGTCACTAAAATATTAACGGATGCAGGATTGGAATAATTGATAGGAGATTTTGAGCTAGACCATGATTGCTAGATAAGATTAGGGAAAGTACGTTTACGAAATGAATATCATGCGACTACACTAGTTACCTGGACCGAACTGATAATAAGCGTAAATACAAGAAATATATGTTTGGACTAAACGTTTTAAGAATACTTCCATCCCGTGCACCATATGCGATATATTATTATTATTACTCATAGAATAATAGGCTAAAATAATATGATAGTTTACGTTAAAAGTTATGTGTTTACGACCCTTTCCACAACCCGTAAAGCTGCTTGCATAGTTAAATAGTAAAAGTAAAACTAATCAATTCTATTGGTTCTATTGGTTGTAATCCATTCTAAAGTATCAAAAGCTTGAGTCTTTTACCGTTCCGTTTCTACATCGACTTTAAATTATACCTTCGCTCGAACTTAAACAAAGATTTTGTTAAAAATTATTACTAAGATTTTGTTAAAAATTATTACGAATTATCTAGAAAATATACTTACCTTTAGAAAGTAATTAATATTTTCCATTTGAAATAATCTTGTCGAAATTCAATATACTTACGTACTCCATGAATAGTGGATAATAAAACAAAAAGTTAAAGTTATTCAAAGATAACGTTTATTCAAACTGTAATATAATTACATTACAATGTAACTATTCATTTTCGTAAGAAAATTTCACGAAAGGTATTCTTTCTCACACATTTCTACATATCTGACGAATCACCTATCCACATCTTGAAAACTTGTCATGTGCCATCGCCCCTAATTGAAATCCTCTTCTGGACAGTTTTTCGAAGTACCTGAAACGAAAGCAAAAAAGGATACTTTAAAATAAACACATTGTACTAATTTCCTATAACATGTATGTGCAGAAAACTAACAGGATACATATCACAGTACTAAGCTTGGCAGATGACAGAGACATTTGAACTTGAAATATAGGCACTATAAAAACATCCCTGAATATACTCGCTGAAAATCTTAAAGATTTCATTATAAAATGAAACTTTTAGAATGGAAATTCTTAATTCAGGAGGAAAGAATACGCATTAAATAGCACGAGGAGTAAAGCTACAGCTAGTTCTTTTACACAAGTACCTTACAAATAGCATAACATTCAATACAAAAAGTACCATGTGTATCAATGGTAAAAATATGACCAATGCCAATGAGGAATTCAAAAGTAATACTCTATATTGTATGTTTGAAGAATATATAACCATTAACAATAAATATAGCTTGCAAAAACAAACATTTATAGTTAGTTTGGAAATCATTTTAACATTCTAATGTACCCATAAAAATAATTCTGAGGAAAATCTCAAATCTTTGAAACAAGAGGTGGAGGAGAATAATGAAGATCATATACAAAGAAATAGAATCTAGAATATGGTAAACAATCAACATATGAACCTAAAATATAGCAAACTTCGAAAGACCTAAAATTAATATGTTAAAAATTAACTGAGTATACAGGCTGAAGATCTTAAAGGTTTCCTTATCGAAGAAAACGTGAAGACTGGAAATATTTAATTGTTGAGGAAAGAACACATAATAAATAGCTTTAAGGGTATAGCAGCTATAGCAATTTTATTATACAAGTACCCTAAGAGCCACATAACATTCGATGTAAGAAGTGTCAGTTGTATCAAAGAAAAATGGCCCAGGATCAGTGAGGAATTCTTTCCTCACTGGTTCCTAAAGGAAGGAAAGTAAAAAGGATACTTCTATGCTCCATAAATATATATTCGCAGAAAAAAAACAAACAAGCATTACCAACACAGCATTTGAACGTTTGTATCTATTATGGAAATCTATAAAAGATTGCAATGAACCCGTTAAAAGGATTGTAATGAAAAACAATAAAGAAATAAAAAATAATCAAGTCTTTGAAACATGGCGCTGGAGAGAAGAATGAAAATGATATACAAAGAAACAGTCATTGACATAGATTAACGTTAGAGGAACCCAAAATTTGATAAAATATCCAGAAAGGAAGATTTATAGAGTTACAACCGAGATGTAATGAATTTGCCAAGAATTGACTTAAAGGTGAAGTGAAGGATAACCAAAGGAAGAAAAAGAAAATAAAAAAATAACCGACCATTGAAAAAACAAACTTAAGATATATATGTATTATTATCCTATGTACTATGTACCTATAGAAAACTTAGCTTGTCCCTCATAAAATAATCCTTCCACTAGAATGCATATTTAGCGTAGACTATCACAAATATGAGGTTGACATTTATTGTTAGGAAAGAATATCTAATAATCTCATAACTCAATGTGTTATAGCGTCTCATGTTGAAATTGTGATCATACTCACACAATCAAGTGTTTAATTAATTTCCTCTACTAGAAGAGCAAGGGAAGAAGGCGTTGCAATCCATTCGGTGAAGACAATCACTCTAGTCATCGATGCGTAAGTGTACATTCTCTTAACGCATGGCATCCTTAAACAGATAAGAATTAGAACTTACTTTTGGAATATGCTTTCATACACATGAAAAAACAAGCAAAAATGCTAAAAAAAAGTTCTACCTTCACAACATACACACACCCAAAGGTACGTTGTTCATTTAAAATGATGCATCATAATTAATTTGTGTGTCATACTCTTCAAAAGTAAAACATAAATAAAGTATGAGATGGTATACCGATAATATGCTTATAATGATAATAATAAAGAGAGCATAATTTACATTCACTGTTTTGGATATACTTAACATAATGGAAACATTAAATGTTAAACATTAATAATGCAAACATTAAATGTTTAATCAACCGTATTCCAATTTAAAATTTAAGATTAAATAAAATTTGATTTCCAGCCAAACATTTATCTCGATTCTGATTGGCTGAGAGATATACCATCGCTGTCAGTTCAGGTGTTTTATTTTTATAAATATTTATTAACCAAATAACCGATAGCATATCATGAAAACTTCTCTCTTCTATTACGTCGACCGCGAGTGATGGCACTTTTCTTCAATTCCATAGAAATTAGTTGATAATACACTATGAAATTACTAATTTTGCCCATAATGACTCAAGTAGTAGGAAAAATCATAATAAATACTAGCATTAATATGATTTTTATATGTTACGATGGAACTCACGTTGAGTTTAAAAAATCCAATTGCAATTTTAAATTCCCGCCGCCACCAGCTGCACCTCCAACACTGGCAAATATATCTCACTTACCTCTAACATACCACCGTGTTCACATCATACCTGTCACCAGTCGCTAAATTATGATAAAATACAATTTCAGAATAATCGATTCAAGCAACAAGCAATTCACTTTAGACTTATATGTCACTACAGAATTCTCTGTCAATAGAAACTGATTTGGCTTCTGAATTAAGAGGTGCATTTCAACGATATTTTACTAGCCACTATGCATAAAACAGCAGAAGTTAGCATTCAATCAATAATCACTTCATCTAAGCTTATTTCTAATATTTAAGATATCTATGATGACGACAAAACGGAATCTCGGTTTTCCTCATCCGTCACTTCGATTCAATGAGCACGTAAAATTCTCGAAGCACATTTTCGTAATCACAGGCAAAGAGCGTTCCAAATATTTTCCATTAGGACTACTTTCCTTACCTTAACATTTCCCTTGAACTCAAAGCTCTTCTGCTTCACCTAACTCACATGATGACGCCACAAAACTAATATCAACTTAACCGCCGTATCTATCAAATCTTGTGTGTACTCCGATTATCACTAAACACAACAGTATGGTCACTATCAATTCATCCAGGAGGAATCGTCAAGAATCCATGCCAAAGGAATGATACGAAATGGCGAAAAACAACGATACATGCTTCACAAGCTACGAGGACGAACCTTGCTCACGAGAGAGGCCCGCCGACTAAGGCCGGAACAGCGCCTCTTGAATGATTAGTTTGCCCTCTGTTGGAAAGAATTATATGATGATTCGTTATGACAACTGATGACAATGAATAGCAATATATTTCCTCTTCTCCTCCTTTACGCTTCCAAGCTACATGAAGCAAATTCATGAGTAGATAATCTGTATATTTCAAACTCTTTTTATATTCGCATTTTCGAAGAAACTATTAGACAGACGATGGATCGAGTTTCTTTATTCGCAATGAGAATTATCGTTGAGAAGGTGCATTACTTACAAAGAGAACGGATATGGGTAGTAAAGATTTTTAACAGTGGATGGTTAAAGTATTTATTTCTGCAGTAGATACGTAAAGAATTGAATTATGAGATATTATGAAAAATTTGCCGGCCTCGTTGGCGGAATGGTTAGCACGCTAATCTTCTAATGCTGAGGTCCCGGGTTCAAATCCCGGGAGGAAATTTTCCTCTCAGGGTCTGGATGTCTGTGACGTCCGTTGTTGAGTTTGAAACCTCACTGTAATTGTCCCGTAAGAGGATATTTGTGTGGTCTTTGTTAATAAATAAATAAAAAGAAAAGTAGCTGTCACTTTCTGGAAGACGTTTGAAGGTTTTATTTGTATACTGAATATATTCATAAAGAGCATATTTTATTATAATAAATATTAAATTTTATTGTGATTAATATATATTAGTGTTTATGTTCTATAATCTTTAAAGTGGACAATTTGAGGGAAGGCCGATGAAAAAGGTTTTGAGACCAGAAGGTATTCTTCGAGTGAAATAATGAAATTACCGAATTCCGTAACTTCTGTGTGAGATCAATGAGTAGAGCATAGCAAATGAATCCGTTTAAAGGTCTTTTCTTAAAAAATTAACGTATATTTAGACAATATGATGTAGCAGATGATAAGGCACATGAAGCGTGACAAAATAGTCAGATACATTAGATTCATTTGACTCATTAGCAATTACCGTCGATATTGGTCACGTGAAACAAAATAGTACAATCCCTTTTTCGATCATTCTTCAGTGTCGTAGTCTAACAGTTCGATGATGACGGCAACAGGTAATCCCGGATCCCTCTCGTCATTATCTGATTGACTGTTCATTGATTATTCCGGCCTTTGTGAAAGCTCGAACGACAGTAGAGACCGTTACCTTAGCATCCTTAGACTCTTATCGGATTCGTAATGAAACATTTTGACTGATTTTTCATCACAGTGTGAGCATAGACATTGGTTTGAGGTGAATTAATCTCAGCACAGAAGGGATTCATACATAAAGCGCGCTAGAATCAATTCACATTGACGATTTTTTAGCTTATAAGTACGGTTAGTCTCATCAAACACTCATTAGAGTACCGAAAATTTTAGAAAATTTTATCCTATTCTAAACTATCTTTAATTCTTACAAAGTCTGCTTAAGCACTAAGAGTGCTATCAACTCTGGACAATAGTTCAGGAGTTCCTTTACTATTCAATTATTTCCAAAAATTACACTGTACTCTCCAAAGATTTTATGTACCGAATGCTACCAAAAAACCGAAAAATTCTAATTCAAAAGATGCTGTTTTAAGGGGAATAATAAAAGTGTAACACTCACAGGATATAAACCCGCTCAGATGTCTTACATCCTCCAATCACAATGCACTAAAGCAATATGAGTTCGTACATGCATTTAATATTGATTCTCGTATAAACGCACTCATATGTCTTTCATCCTCCAATCACAACGCACTAAAGCAATATGAGTTCGTAAATGTATTTAACATTGATTTTTGAACATTTTACATATCAAATTCAACACATTTGACGACTATCGAGTTTATTCTCCCTTTTATAAAAATTCGTTATAAAAGCTTCTCTCCATAGATAGAAGTATTCTTGCAGAACTCACTCCATTTTGCATCAAAATTTTCAACTCTTGTCATGAAAATTTCAGATCAAGAGCATCAATTCTCCGCGAAATTATTTTGAAAGCTTCCTTTTAATGAAAAGACAGCCTAAAAGCATCAGTAACAACATCACAACGGATTTCCTATCTGCTCATTGCGATGATGCGCACTATTCTTAGAGAATCGCGAATATTTCGTTATGGATGAAGGTCCGACAAGATAATGCTTTCAGTCCTAAATTGGTAAATATGAAAGTGCTGTTTCGAGGAAGCGTTTCCTTAGAGACAGTTATGTTTATCGTGCGTTCGAAGCGAACTTGAGCGGGAAGTTTAGATCGCCAATTCATACGAGATGATTAACTAGAGTGCGAAAATGTGCCTTCACTAATATTCTATGACCTTTGCAATCAATAAAACTGAAACATGACAATATATGTAATTTATTTCATCTCGAGAGGATTTAAATCTCTTACAAGCAAAGAATCTGTTTCCAATTTTAATTTTACTCCAAGCGTTCTTTTCCAGATAAAATGTTTTCTATTCTACCTATTTGTTCCTTTTTTTAACAAGAATTTACTAGAACCCGTAATATTATGGATAATATAAATGCCTTCTATTGAATAAAATGCAATGAAAATAATATAACTGTAACCTTGCATACATACTTAAGTATCCTGATGAGTTTTCAACGATATGTTTAACTTCTGAACCGCTAAAATTTTCCATATAATATTCACAAGTTATTTAATAATGACATTTAATTTAAAATACAGTATTTAATCTACATTTCATCAAGTCTTATGCCCCTCCAAAGTGACTTTATAAGAGAGTCTATGACAGTGCCTTGCTGACTCAATGTTAAATTAATAATAACTAAATTAAATACTGTCTTTACCACAATATGCAGTGCGACAGTGTTTCAAAATCAATTAATTGGTGACTAGAAGGCGAGTTATTAAGAACAATTAAACACGAGTTAGTTAAATGCGTTTTGTAAGTGATAATTTGCGTAGATATAATGCACAGAGCGTAAAAGAGATGGAAACAAATAATCTACGGCGTAATTACCATAGTTCTTATAATATGCGTATACACTCTAATTAAAACACGCTAAGCCTTCAGACTATCATTTTCAAATTGCCAGTTTCATTTCGTCATTAAAGACTTAATACAACTAAGAACTGTCATAACAACCTAACACCCCTAAGGAAATGTTCAGGTAGAACGAAAACCATCACATAATACCACTTCATCCATAAAGAAAGTCTACGAAGTAACTGAAGAGATAATTCACGTAATAGTGACGATTGGCCTTTCTCAGAGACATCTCAATCACTCCCACCCAATTGGCAATCACCGTAACGAGATATTTGCGTAATCTGCGATCCAAACTCGTCTCTTAACCGTGACACGAATACCCGATAGGGTACGGAATCGAAGGGTCACGTGACACCACGCTCACCGTCCGCATATACTTGTGCGTAATCGTGGAGTCGATGAGGGCATAGGGAGTGTGACACATGGTCATTGAAGAGAGCGAGGTTGGCCTTGACTGCGAGCGAGTCCAGACCCGCTTCAACGTGTGAGAGTGAATCAGCTGACAGAAAGACGGGAAGGGAAGCGTTGGAAGGAATACATAGCTCAGTTTTCGGTCGAAAGGGGAAGCACAAAGAGGTCAACCGAGGCTTCGTTGGGCTAGGAGGCCATCTTGAAAGCGAAGGTAAGTTTGGGTGCACCACAATGAGCTATAGAGGAATGCGTAGCAGCTGGGTCGGGCGAGAGGAAGTGTGGGCAAATGTGACGTTTGTAAGCGTACCAGGAAAACATTACGAAGATCCATTCATAGGTACCTCGGAGGTTTTACGTACACAGACGTTGAGTTATGAATCACCGTTTCACCGAGAAAGGTTATCAGTGCAGTGCAGATAGGTTGCTTATAATGCCTTAGAGGAAAGACGCATTCAACGAAACGCTATTGATGGCGATGACGTAATAAGAAAGGTGACGATTTTATGGCTTACTTTAATCTCATCGGAAGAAACTGAGTTGATTATTTTCTTTCTGCGTGTTTTGAATTCTAGCACGGATATTTTCGGATCGTGCTGTCTGTATAATAACCTAGTTTATATCTGATTTTGTTTCCACCGCACGTTGGCTAAGGTAGGGACATAAAAGATGAAGATAATGTGATTTTTCCTATAACTTTTCATTCATATTCTCTTTTAATCGTACCGATTGCTTTAAGTTATTCCTATTTTGCTTTTATGGAAAGGACGTACTTTAAAATTTCACATACTACAGAATAGCAAGACTTAAGCCGAAATTTAATAAAGAATAAAATCCAAAGAGACTCGAACCCTTACTAACTATTGTAGACGGTCATATAAACCAATAAGCTACCAATAGGGAAATATCCTTCTATATCTGGAGCACTTATAGGGCCCGATTCGCTTCAAATTGATTAAATTGAATTGATTGATTAAATCGAACTTGTGGCCATCAGTCAAACAATCGACCGATGAATTACGAAATGATGCTTATCTAACACAAGCAGAAATTATTTTCACCTACGATATACATCGTTGTACACCCGATGTTTAAATTTCAGTGAATATGTGTTAATAATGGAATAATGAATTTTAAAATCATGAATAATTTTGAACGTTTTAACGCGAATCTAATCCAAATTGAAAAGAATATCCGTGCTTTTTAGACTTTAAATTTGTGTCAGTAAAAAGGTAACTCATTGAGGTGCATTGTGGACTTTCATTATTTCGGCAATGTTCCGTTTCCGTTGATTAGCGAAATATATCCGTGGAAGATACATACCTCGTTAACCTTATGCAACGCGTATTCGCAGAGAATTTGAGATATGCATTAAGAGCTTTCTCGTTAGGTAACTCAGAGTCAGGGCGACCAAAATATTTTGTTCGTCAGCCAAAACAAACATGCCTGTGCACCATTTGAGAAAGTAATGTTCTGTGTTTCTTCGTACAAATTTCACGTAATAAAAATCTCATTTCCTACCAAGTTCGTGGCGCGATACGTCACACGGGGAAAGCGTTATTCGCAATTCATTACGCGGATATTTCTCCCTTATCTCGCAACGCTAATGAATGCATGAGCCGACAGCTGTCAGCCAGTTGGCAGTGTGGAGTCGCCCTTCACGCACGTTGAAGCCTTAACGATCCCAGGAGGGAAGTCCGAAATACGAGGATTTGAATATCTTGCGCATTTTTGAACGGAGTTATTTTTATTTTCCTACCAAACTACCATTTCATTTGAATCCTTAATTTTTCCGAGTAGTGGCACTTTCCAAATCACGCTCCGGGTGTAAGTTAATCCAAGAGAAATGATTTCTCTCTCCGGACAGATTTGTCTCGACGTTATTACGAACCTTCATCTTTGTTTCTGTTCCGAAATATCCCCATCATCTGAGCGAATTTTTCACCTCCCGCAGCTCCATTCTCGTCCTATATCTCCCTGCGCATCTGGAATATTTATTTCCATAATAATTCGTGTCGGCGACAGGTCTTCAAAATTCGCCACTACAGATTTTGCAAAAACATCGCGAATATCAACTCGCGAATTTGCATTTTGCATCAATTTGCCGACTCCTCCTTGATCACTCATTCTGTGAAGATATTCTTCTGTATACATCTTCAAGTATTCTATATTGAAATCGATACGATAAAACGAGCGGAATTTTTAACTACCCCGCTGTTCAATAACTTATAATTCGATTCAACTTCAAATCATTGATTTCTAAGAATATTTAGAGCTAAACTTCTCCGCAGTGTCGAACTTGCGGTAGTATTTCTTCGAATTAATGAATTCTTAATTTCTATTCAAATTTTGCGCTGATTCTGGGATACCTGAATTCGTTAGTATGATGGGTACTTAGTGCGATCTGGAAACAACGGAATGATTTTAGACTACAGCAAGAGAACGAATGCGATTTGAGAATGTATTTTTTCGAAGACAGTATGTCCTAGTAGATGATATCGATTTCCAAGTTCGGAGCTGACCTTTATAGCTTCTGCAGAATTCAATACTGATATTTCACTGATTCTTACGATTAATCGTCATCAAGTAATAAATAAAGCGGTGGGTGTGTTGATGAATATGCAAAGCACTCGCCAAACTTGCAAAAAGTTTTCGATTAAATAGAACGAAAGATGGCTCTTAATTAAAGTTTCGTGGTCTCTCGAGAATCCAAACAAAATTTTTCGAATTCAAGAGGTACCGTTTACAAATAGAAACTAATTAACTGAGAGAAGGAGCGAAAATCAACCGGCATTAATGTATCCGAGAATTAAAAAATCCCCGCTCTAAACAAGCCTATTTATACATTATGCATACGCCATTCGGTCACGTAAACTCTTATTCATATGATATGAATTCGAATGCAAACGACGAGTGAAAGTCTGGGAGACTAAAAGTTAACAAGTGCCTTGAACGGGTGAAAACCGGGATGAAGCTGTGAATTTAATAGAGATTACGCATTTGTGGACTCTAATGAATTATTCAGAAAGGGAAGAGGAAAACCGCTGTTTCTCCCGGAAAATGATTCAATCAGAATCTAGACCTTTAGAAGGGTAAAGAGTATCAACGGTTCGATCGGAAATTCTAAAGAAAATATTTGCTCCATTCCGAACGCTGTTACACATTGGATTAGATTTCTCGGAAATATATATAGGTTAATATATATAATATATATAGGTTCGTACATTGGATTGATATCGTGCTCGATCATCTTATAAGAGGTCAATTATATCATTCGTTAGAGATTTTTTATTTCATACTTATATCATTCAGGCATTAGGGGCAAAAGTATGTACATCCAATAAATATATATTTTTTAATTGCTGGTAACCTAAAAGATTACGACTCCTTGATAATGTATATCTATTTACCTATATTTTAATTCTATTTTAACATAGACTTAACAAACATCCGCTTTTGAATTATTACCGTATGTTACTCACATCAAAAATGGACGTACACTAACATCCATACCATACTCTAATATTCATGCAAGAGAGGAAAATTTACTTACCCATCGTAAGATAAAGCGAATTTATGCTCATTGATTCATTTCCGATATATTTCCGAATATATTTATGAATTTGATAGGATAATTAATTCAAAATATCATTTAATACACTACAAATGATCAACGAAAATATTTTTACCATTATATTTTGAGTATAACAATTTATTCAATTTCAAATATCGTATCAATCAGTTCTTTACTGATTACTAAATTCACTATTATTTTAAGTGAAGTATCTTTTTTCCTCAACAAGCAATTTATTATTGTCTATGAAAGATTACAAATCATTATTGTTCGTAAATGTTTCCCTTATTTTAATTCATAAATTTCTGTGGTCCTAGAACTGACAAAAATCATACTAAATTTATTCATATCGTTCTTAATTCGTAGCTTTAAATAATTTTCGTTACATAGGATTGATGAATCGATGTTTTCGACCCTGATTTCCCTGATTCGTATACTATCAATTATATCTTTCTTTTACATTTCATTAGATAGTATATGAGGAATGTATGCTGTGTATTTCGGAACAACTATATAGTTGAATTTTGAAAAATATTATTTTCTATATTGATTTTTATTCTGACTGAATCAGAGTGAGTTTATAAATCCCAGAAACCTATTTTAAAATCTTTTCAAGCAGATCTAAAACATATCCTCAATATCACTCCCGTCACGTTCTCAAATTTTTACAACTCACATCATCATCCTTTGGTGGCTATTCTGCTCGTTGAATTACAGTTGAATCAGTAGTCCAATTTTAATATAAATAACCCAAATATTATAGCAGTTTCTTTCATTTCTCATCAGTCACATTTCCTCCGGGGAAAAAAACGTAATACGCGAGTGCAATATGCCAGAATATTCTATGAATACCTAATTCCGAGTTCTCTTTGGTGGAGAAATCCAGAAATTAAGCGGAGAAATTAAATTCCTGGGAATTACGTACGATCCAGAAATCTGGGTGGGATCTACTCGTTCGTGCATTTTTATCAACTTTATTTTTCACGTGTATTTTTTTTCTATTCCCATTCATCTCTCTAGGATTCGTGGAAATCCACGATAAGGTAATAATCTCCGTAATTGGGCCGTCATTGGATTCCTGAGGGAAGCGGACGAATTCCTGAGATATCGCGCCGCTGCAGTTTGCGTTACCATGATAGTCAGCCGCTCTTTATCGGCGGGAGACACGCGGTGGGCGACGCGGATGGCTTCTATTGTTCTACTCTTGTGGTCTCTAGCGGTGCCATCTGCATCTCAGCAATGCAAGGACGAAAAGGGAGATCCTGTGGACTGGTAAATTATTTCCCATATCTCCATAAAATTCGTCCTGAGCGAGTTTCCAGGAATAGGTGATGGGAGGTGAACCGCGGCAGAAACATACGAACGGATGATGTCGCGAAATACCTTGTTCTTACTAATATTCTGAACCATATGAACTAATCAAAAAGATATTTAATTGGATTATTATTATATTAAACATATATTTCATCCGGCCTCGGTGGTCGAGTAGCGCATTGAGTGCTAATGCACTAAGGCTCTAAGTCTAAGTCCCAGGTTCGAGTCCTGGCGGATCGGAAAATTTTCTGGTCTGGGATGGGATGTATTTGTGCTCTTCCGTAGGGGTTAAATGTAAGAGTGGTCTATATTGACTAAATGATTCAATAAAGGCAGATTATTATTATATTTATTATATAAATAGATTGGTATTATAATTATATAAATTTATTAATTAGCAGAAGTATTATTATATATTATAATAGAAATATTTATGGTATATAACATTCATAGTACCTAACGTAATAAATGGTAGGCTAAAATATTTTGTGGACTATGAAGCTGGGAAAATGTGAAGACGTTAACAAGAATCAAAAGTCAAACTTATACAGAGAATATTTCCTTTGGAAGTTATCTGAATTTCATTATTAGTCTCATTAGCATACTAGGAAAGATCCATATATAATACGAATGTGAATATGAATACGTCCCTGATTTAAATCGATAAAACATACGTACGTCTCTAGAATTTATTATCAAATTCAATACCCCATCTAATGCACCTCCGTTTATACCTTCTATATTTAAGCTTACTCCATTCCGTAAAACGAAGCTAACGGAGAATTATTTTCTCCGCAGAAATTCCTATTTTTTGGTTGTATCCAGTAACAATTTTGGAGCGCAGAACTGCACGTTAAGGACTCCAACTTCCCATTGAATCGATAAAAGATACGGAGCATTGAGGCTCTTGTAACATGAGTTTCTTACTCTTTTTTCATAGCATAGATGGTATAAAATTTAAGGGAATAACCTGAAATATTTTTCTATAACATCCTTCAAATACACGCGTATTATCTCGCTCTTGGAATTCATAGAATCCTGCGGGGGATTCTGTTTTTAAGCTTCAAAGAATTACAGCTCCGAAAAGTAGCTTAACGCCGTAACAAAAATAGCGGTATCTCGAAAATAAGCACCGATGTTGGTAACAACCTAAGAATGCGGTAAACAAAGGAATGATATACTGCACACTCCCATTTAACACGAGAATTTATTCGGAGCAACGAGACATTCCTTTAGAAAAGAAGGCGAAGGATATCCGCAACTCGAGACAAAATGCTCGTACTTAATATCAAATAAGTAGATTAATATTTCGAAGATTCACAATATACTTTTGTTAATATTACATGTAATAGATATCATTACAAGAAAAATATAACTTTTCGATATAACTCAACGGAAGTCCTATAGTGAGTATAATGGTATAGTAATAATAAGTATGCAATGAAACGAAATTTATTCTTTCTACATAGAGAGACATTTTCTCAAAATTATCATTGTCTATCAAAACTTCGTTTTATATTTAATTAATTTTCGCTCCATATTGAACAGAAAACTAAATGTTTCAAATTGACGAGATATATCGATATCATATTCGTTCCTTAATGCTTTTAAAATTAAATGTTTCGTAAAAAATTAAAATTTATTTTTCGGAAAACCTAAATGTAACTTTTTTACGAAAGAAATTTAAATGTAAAATGCAATACTATGCGCTTATATGCGATATAAATTACGATTGAAAATTCTCATCTGAATTCATCTTTAAAATGAACATCACTTTCGTTCTCGCGTCTTTTCTTCCTTAATACGAATTTCCTATAAAATGGCGCAAATGAGTACTATTTTAATCCCTCAAAATCCCCTTTCGCGGGACATAAATGAATAAATATTATCAAAGGACTCTCATGGTTCTTTTTTTCTCGTTTCCGGATATGTTTACGCCCTTCTCTCGAGTTGAAAAAGGTTCCATTGTCCCGTGAATTCAACGGTGCTTGACGGCAGTACACTCACTCCACTCTCTTTTACATCTCTTTGCTCTCTTCTTTTGTCATCCTTTTTCATCACCGCCAAGATGCCTCTCTCGATGTCTCGTCATTCTTCCGCTCTATTTTAATTTCCAGAGGGTGGGCGAGAATTTTTAAGATGGATAAATGTCTGCCGCGATCTTTCGGTGGGCCTTGAACTTATCAACCCCATCTTTGCCTAATTTTCTTCATTTTTTTGCCTTTAATTGACATTCTACAATACGAAATATGGCAATTTTACACGTCATAAAGCTCATTTCTCCGTAAAAATGCTAGGGTTCGATAATATGGCAACAATACCGCGATTTCGATTGCTCTAAATGGGAAAATAACGTTATTGTCATAGCGATATAATAAGTTTAAAAAAGGAGAAAATAACACGATAAGTTCATGTGATTTGATAACCAAGATTCAACAGAAATATAGACATGACTGGGACTCGAACCCATGTCCCCTAACTTTATGGGCAGGTAATCAACGCGGTATGGTGGTGTAGTGGTGAGCAAACCTGTCCGGAAAGTGGGTAATTTGTACTTGTGACCCAATTCAGACGCTATTATTCTTTGTCGCTTAGTAGCTATTAAAAGTTCATAATTATATAATCTATAGACATGTCAGAAATAATTAAATATTCATTATTCATAATCGGATATCTAACTCACAAACTAACTGCGATTCACGACTCATTACTATATCCCTCCGACCATTCATTACTATTTGGCACATTTATGCGATAAAGTTGTATCAATTAACCAAGATCCCGCACTTCATAAATTGTAGATGCTTTCATTATCGGATTTATAGAATAAAAGAAATATGTACTACTGTCGTACCGAATGTAATAAACCTACATTTCTGTACACCGCAAAATTGCCAGATAAAGAGTGAGAATTCTAATACGCATTTCTCTTTGCTACACATACCTTCTCCGATAAATTGGAGCACGGTGGCCTTGGAACCCCAAATGAATGGATGCCTTGGCAATATCTTTACCTCCCTTCCGCCGAAAGATGCCCCTGAAACCCACCGCCTCCTACGTTTATCTCACTCTAGTCCTAGACGTATATCCTCCGGTTTTACGATGTGGTCTGGAACGAGTGTTCGGAGAGGCAACAGAAACTCTAAGAATTCGACGCATTCATCTCAGATTAACAATTAAAAGCCCAAAACTCGAAACTCGCGGTGCGTTTTTTTTTTCTACGAGACCTTGGAAGAATCATCAAATCCTTAATTGAATAGCGGCAGTGTCGGCCGGAATTACGTGCGCCCGTAAAAGAGTAAATTCGCAGCTGCTGAAAATTAATAGAACTGAAATTGTTTTCGTTTTAGACCGGTCATTAAGATCTATCGTGAGCCAAAGTCAATCTCGCGTGTTTGGCAGCATGGGACTAATTAAAAATCCTATCCGTAATGAAAACAGTCTTTAAAATCAGTCGGTAAAGTCTTTAAATCGAGATTAAGAACAAACTAAGATTGAGATGAGGCGAATAATTCTTGTTTAGGTCGGATTAACACATTTTCTGCCGATTGCTCCATTTGAGGATTCGGAAAGTATCGATAGCAATATCCCAAATAATTTCGTAGCCTAAAATCACCTATCGCCGACACTAATTTGGATTTATTATAACAGAAAACTTATCTTCTCAATAATCAATCAGTTAGTATAAAATTTATTTGAAAATTTTGACAAAATTAATGATAAACCGTTTAACATTCTTTAAATTTACGAATACAAATATGACGGCTATGACATTAGTTTATATATGAATCAATGAAAAATCAAAAAATAAATAAATCGTGAGACTATCGCTCAAACGGATATTATTCATATTATTGATACAGAATTATTGATTAAATAGAATTTTATATTATAGATATTACTGGTCCCTTTGTTCAGATCGCAATTTGATACGTGAACAAAATAATGGCTTTCTATCAACCGATTTCGGTGCACTGATTGCCATACGTCTTAAGGCGGTTTGCGGAGTATTTATGTAAATGTAAACATTGTCTATGTCTATGTAGATACCCTGCGAGCCACCTTTCGGTGTGTGGCAGGGGGTGCATGCACCGTAAAATTTACTTTCCTAGACATTATAACAATGAACTACATTCTCATTTTCTCGTACTGAAGTGAAACAAATCTGTTTGCATCTGATTCGGTGTCTACGGAATGTAGCGAAACCGGAATTCGATTGTTTAATCTAACCGGATCGTAAACCGGAACCAAAGAGAGATCCGACGTATGCCATGATACGAAATAGTCCGCAGTTTTGTATCTAAATACCCGAAAACCATAGTATCTTCAATCCCCGACAGGCCTAGCGTTCTATTTCCTAGGAGAGTAGACTTTAATAGCATCTGCGGGCACCCACGCAGTCGTAAAAGAGAGAAACTCGATTATCCCGCCAATGGGTTCCCTTCACTTCCGGAAGGGACGACAATAGATCCGCCATTTTCCCACCCTCGTCAACCGAACACAATCGGCTGTCCCGCTGCTTCTGTATTTCTCCTCGACGGAATGTTGTTTATGGCTCTATCAGCTCCTTTACCCATTCGTACACAGGTTGACGCCATAATGACCTGCGATAAAGCGTTTTGTCCCCTTGATCGGGACGTTTGCTGATTTTGATCGGAACCGTATCAAGCGTGTTTTCTCGGAGAGATAATATCCGAATTACATTGCGAGCGTCGAGTTATTCAGGATATCTTGGCCTATAACTTGTTGTCCATATAAGAATGCCTTCTTTAAAATGGTCATTCTTTTATAACATTCGGATTTATTGAAGATTGATATATTTAAATTAACATTTAAAAACAAGAAAGAGAAAAACAACCTAAAAGAATTTTAAAGCACTTTTCTGTTACGAAAGATAATAATTATTAATATTAGTAAATAATACATAAAGAAATATATATTAATAATGATTAATAATATATTATTAACAAATTAATAAATAGCCCATCGATTTTCAATCCTCACCTCCGGAAAGCAAAGCTACTAAGCTACGAGGTTTAAGAAAGGTGAAAATAATTTTGCACAATGATTTCATGTGACTCGATTGCAAAGATAAAACATAAATGAAAATATTAACGTTACCGAGACTCGAACCCATGCCCCGCACTTCTTTTTAACCTTCACGTACGATGTGTTAATTTTCAGTTTGCCGCACACATCTACATATCTCATCTATCTCGCTAATAATCCAGTCCAATTTCACAAAAATATCAAAGGATCCGAATCTAAGAACCATTGTTCACAAGCATTCACATTTTGCGCGATCTCCTATGATGGAACTTGGCGCTTCATCGATTTCTTTTGTTTTGCTTCCATTTCAGGTTCGTGATGTACAAGCTTCCCAGGCAAAGGGACAGCGAGAACAGTCTGGAAAGTGAGGGCCTCGCATATCTTTACATAACTTCGAAAACGTTGAGTGAAAAAGGCTGGAGGCAATCGGAGATCTCGGTGGGCGATCCGAAATCGATTCCCGGAAGGACCCTGGCCCCTCTGGTCCACTCAGAAAATGTGAGATTTCCGATAAGCAGATAATATGGAGGTAGAAAGAGAAATATGTTTTGGGGGTTAAGGGATTCGGATCATTGATCGTACGTTATACTTCTTTCCTTGTTCCCTTATATCGATGACCTTCTTGAAGTCTTATCGGAAAAGACTACGATGCATTCCTTATTACGTCACAGCTCGTCACAACTTCCAATAGTGAGATGAATTCGCATACATTCCGATTTTATATCAATTAGAAAATTTCAAGATTTGTTTAATGTCGTAAATTTTTGAAAATGTGAAGTCAGCCCAACGCTATAAAATGTTAAATCTTGAATAACAATATCTCTTTAGTAAAAAAGATTCGCATATCTCATTAAACATAAAAAATTCCGAAAATTCCGTAACTAATCAAAATTTAATTTAGTGATATTAATAGATAACGTATGTTTACGTACTTTTAGTTTTATTTACCCACGTTTTCTGAAATTTAAGTTACATCGAATTACTTTTATTTACTTTTATATTGTAAAATTTAAATGTTTAAACCTACAATAGAAAAATCTATTCGTGATATTGATGGGAAAATTGGAGTAGATTTTCATGAATATTTAAAAGAATGATTCTTTGTAGATTTATTTTCAGAGAAGACAGTTTATTAAATAATAATCATAATGTCAATTAAGTAAACAGGATATTAATGTGGATTTCAATATACATCTAATGCTGTAAGCTATCGTGATGTTTTTTACTCGCAAGCTGCATGTATGTTACAGGAAATCATGTATTATATATATATTGCATGTATCATATATATTGCATATATCATATATACTGCGAGTCCTCACTTCAATTCTATTGATTTATAGAACACATTAAACGTAAATATTTTATCACAACCTAAAAGATCAAACTCGTGCGCACCTCAGAAAACAATTGAAGCGATAAATGAGCGATCTATAAATAACGCTTGCACTAAAGCCGTGTTCGACTGCAGAAGTTATTTCTGCAGTTAAGGATTAACATATCAAACACTTTAGAGAAACTTTTCATTAGTTAAGAGCTAAGATAGACGGCAATTTTGCTTATCTTCAAATTAGTTTTGCTCTTTGCTAAAACGAAGGCAGGTGCTCATAACTGAAAATTCTGGTAGGCACGGAACTCAAAGCATCGACATAAAATATCGAAACATACGAGAAGGAATCTAGGCCGAAAGATATATACAAAATTTATGACGTCGAGTGGCGTAAATATCATCACAAGACGAGTATGCATATTTTCCTGAGAAGGAGCTTACGCGCCAAAGTATTACTAGTAATTTGAACCTGCTTATTCCAAGGTGCAGTCAAGAATAGAGAACATCTCGTCATTTCATGATACGGAACTTTGCAAGAAGTAAAACGAGCAGACGGAAACATATTGTTTCTTCCCCCATCCAAATTTTCCAGCATCTCCTCCGATATACACGTAATTTTGTAAAAAATTACGCCAGTAATTCCGAGAACCTACGCTTCTGTTACTCCCACGAGCACTTTGGTGTATTGTGTGCGCGACTATGAGTCTTGTATTAATTAGAGAACTAACTAAGTATGAAATTTCTCACCTGGAGATTTCAATGAAAGCATACGCGTCGCTTACTTTGGCTCTCATATGTTTTTATTAAACCAACGAATGTTTAACGAGGCCAAGAGTATGACAGCGACTCCTTATAAATCTCTTCTGTGAGTTGATTAGGAAGAAAAACAAAGGCATTTATCGATCGGTGGAACTCCTTCCCCTTGAAAAATTTTCATTACTGAGAAACAAAGGATAACGATTCCTGTTAGTGACAGATATTTAACTATGTATTTTTTATCTACTTCGTGAAGGCAATGAGAATATTTCTTTATCATCTAAACCGCGAGATTAATTTTTTTAAGATTCTTCTACCCATCTTAATGCAAGTTACTGTTCTAGATTTAATTCTGGAACACCAGTGCTATAAGATAATCATACACTATCGTATTGTAG
Organism: Pantala flavescens; assembly: GCA_020796165.1. Classification (NCBI taxonomy): domain Eukaryota; kingdom Metazoa; phylum Arthropoda; class Insecta; order Odonata; family Libellulidae; genus Pantala; species Pantala flavescens. Next base: position 17,818,871 of record CM036879.1, on the reverse strand, counting down.
AAGGTGCTCTAACATATGTTGCTATAGATTTATACTGATATCGCTATTAGCAATTATCTATTATATGCTGTATTTCTAAGTGAGTTCCTTAAATTAGTAAGTTGAGAATAATTATTATGATAGCAACAGGAAGCTCGATTTTTTTCCTTGAGCCCGATCTGAACTTTGGTAAATACAAAATATACATACTTTCAAGCAAAATTATTCTTTAACAGTCATAACATAGAATATTTAAATATTCGTTTCCTCAACCGTTCGACAGATGGCAGAAGACTTGCTATGGGTCTTGTACAACGATCAGCCTCCAGAGAAGAGGAAGGTCAAAACCACCTTCAACTCCACATCACCCCCTGACCCCTTGGGCACAAAATTCGGTCACACCAAAGGGGCGGTGTTGACAGATGGGGAGACCGGCTTCTGGTTAGTGCACAGCGTACCTCATTTCCTAGATGTGGACACGGAAGATCTAAGATCCTCCCCGCAATATGTTTACCCCTCAACGGCTCAACACTATGGTCAAAGTTTGCTGTGTGTGACGCTTGGAAAAGATGCCCTTGAGGAAGTGGGTGAGTTGGGGAACCGATCTTTGCGGTAGCCTTCCAAGAGTCTACACTTTAATTCCCTTCGAATGAACTTCTGTGGACATACGGAAAATCGTACGTCTTTTTTTTCAAATTAAGTCGAAGTTCTGAAACTTATTGTTAGAATCAATGTTGACTCTGTTGCTCTCGACTCTTTTTGAAAGAATGGTCTCTTGTTTCGGGAAGTCATATTTTACTTACTACTACTATTTCTATGGCCCTTAAAAACCATCGTGATTCCTAAGGATGCACTTAATTCATCTAGGTAATTAATTTGCATTCGTATAATTTCTCTACTAGCAAAATATCTCCAACAATTAACCAATATTTATGATCATTTCCAGATAATATCCCAAAATAATTTATTTCAAAGTCGATGAACCGCGTCCTAATGTAATATATAACTTTTAAATTCCTTAAAGTAACTTACAATTTTAATAAACGAAATAAAAGAGAGCGTTTTCTGATTAGTTTGATTTCTTTTTACAGTTTTAAATCATTTTACGTAATTTTCCCTTAAGAACAGTGACATACATTTTGTCTAGGATAGATATTAATGCCTGCGTGGCGCTTACGAGTTTTCTTACTCGACAGGCCTAATTTACTTCCATTTCAGGTAAACAGCTTACATATAATGAACCATTAGTATATGCATCGTCCCTACCTGAAAGTCTTTCAAAACATTTTCCCGAGCTCAGCAGCGCGGCAAGGCAGATACGGGTAGAGAGTTCGCCGTGGTTCCGACAGGTGGAGATCTCGTCAGTGGGAGGACGCAATTTCATATCCTTCGCGAAAGCGGGTGAATTTGGAAAAGGTAACGGGGTACTCGATTATTATAAATGATAACACCCACACATAACTTATATAGATAAAAATTAATTCATGAAATCACCTGCACAAATAAATTTGTATTACTTGAGATAATCGTGAAACATTAGCTACTACAACATACTATATTATTTCTACCTATTCTATAAAATTCAATATTATAATTAGTGAGTGAAAAACCATATAAAAAATTTTAATTTTCGAAGGAGCATGGAGGTCAGTTACCTAAAAATTATTCATTTTATTGACATAGTGATATATTGATTAAAAATTGTATTTTCTTAGGAATGTGTTATAGTTATATATATTTTTAATTTGCAGTAAGTCTATTCATTACTTTTTACATTTTAGAACTTTATGGTGATTGGGTGGCTCCTTCCCTCAAAGCTAATTTACTAGTAGAATCCTGGAGGAATGGAGCTGGAAAATTGGATTCTCAGTGCCGTCGAGCACATTGGTAGTAAATTTTTACTTTTTAAGGGACCTTATATATTAGTTTCACATATATATTTTTCTTAGTGATTCATATAACATATACATCCTCGTTAGAGTGAAAAGTAATACTATACGCATTATTGAAAACTATTAATTTTTGTTCTTATTGCCAAGGGTGGAAAATATCGAGGCAGTCAATTTAACAGTTACAAGCTTTAAGACAACACTGGATCATTCCAAGTGGGTGGTATCAAATGAAGAAGAGGCAGACGATCCATGGATCTGTGTTGGTGACATCAATAGAATGGTAATTATTCTTATTCTATTATCATTAGAGATAAGCTAATTAGGTAGAATAGGTAGTAGAGTATGTAATCTTTCCTTTTCCATCCTCCATTAGTGATTCATACAGTAAATAACTACCATATTTGACGGCATATAAGACACACCCTCATTAAGTAGGCCATACACAAAGAAAAACATTTTAATAGTCCACACGACAGCGCGGTACCACTATAACATAATGACTACCTGCTGTTCTGTTTCCATGCACTTAAGTGTAATTTAACATTCCTAGTGTAAACTGAAAGGTGCGACTTAATTTCTTGCTTCCATAAGTCATATTTGCCAGGGTATGTTTTAAACAAATAGTTATAAGCACCGATACCAATACCTTCAAATATAAGACACGGGGAAATTTTTTGAGACCTAATTTAAGAAAAAAAAGTGTCTTCACTTAACTTAAGATTAAAAAGATGAAGAATAGGAAATATATTCTTAGACAAAAAATTATCTTAGACCGCGACATATTTTATAATCAATAAATTCAGCTAAACTACTATAAATTTGTCACACATCAGAAAGTTAACCACAGTATATCTACCCGATTTAGAGATGTAAAACATGACAATTCTTTAATAGTAAAAAGTATTATCAAGTTCTTATTTAAGTAAATAAAAGCTTTAAAATAAATAAAAATTAACTTTACAACTTTATCTTTTTGATATATTTCCCACAATCCATTGTTTACCCCAACACATTATTTTTACGATTTTTTTCTCTCATCCTAAATTCTTATCTCTTCATAGCAGATAGGCTATTAAACTACTTATTTTATTATTTTAAAGTTTGGCTTTAACAAAAAATCATTTAAATAAAATTGTGTTAATTTACTGTCTCCTCTTCTTTACTAAATAGGAGACTCAAGAAGATAGGGGAGGAGGAACTGTCTGTTTAAAAGACTCGTTACTATGGAGGGCCTACCGTAATTCTGTGGTGGACACTGAAGAATGCCCTGGCTCTCTCTCCTAGTATTAAATTGATCAAAGTTTTATTTTAATATCTTTATATAAATAATATAGCTCTATCTTGTATCATTTTCTATGAAAAAATGCAATTGTAATAAAATAAAATGTTTATCTTATAATTTTGTGGATCAAATAAAATGATTTATTTCATTCTTGATATCATTTTGATGCTATAAATAAAAAAAAAGATGGGCATTTCAGTAAGAAATAATATTTGTAACTACAGAGTAATTTTTAAGTATCATGAAAGAATTCACTGTCATTTTACAGAGACTCAAAGTATGCAAATATAGCCAAATCTCTTTGGTTGCTAGCCATTTTTACTTCTGATTCATTTAAAATATACATAATAGTTTGCATAAATCTTCAGCATAGGATACTTCCGTTTTTTATTTATGCTTTTTATCGTTCAAAAGATTTTTGGAAAAGAAATTTTGGTTTCAAAATGATACTAATTAGGAATTGAGGTTATAGAGTTGAAAGAAATATTTATTGAATACAAGAGATGGCTAGAGCACTACAGTTATCTCCCAAGCCAATGCTTATGCCCAAAAGTAAAATTTAGCAGTTTCTGACCTCAGCAATCAAGCATGATGGGATATCAAAATTAAAGTGTATTTCATTTTATTGCATCCCCAAAGCATATTATTCATTGTCTTTTCTAAAGCGTTGATTATGTTTAGTATAATAAATGATGATTCGCCAAGGCTAAGAATTCCACTATTAAATGATGATGATATAGCCAAGATACTCTTTACAGTTACCTTGCAAAGGAGTACAAGTTTATTGATAAGGAAAACACAATTTAAGAAAGGCACGAGCTATAAAGTGAATTTCATAAAATAAAATTGAGTAATAGGATTCTGAGAACAATACCATACTGAGAATACCAAAAAGATCATAGTTAATTACTAAATCCCTTGATTTTAAAAGTAAAAACTAAAAGAAAAAATGAGCAATCAAATATTCTTTATAAGTTTTTATGTTAAAAAATTTTGAATTTGGGGTTAGCACTGCCTTATAACTAACTTTAAATAATGTTCAAATTTAAAGATTTATAATGATTTTTTCTATTAATGACCTTTTTAAAGTGCTAAAGTATTTTACAACATTTAAAAATATTTTGGATCTAAATTTGAAAACAACTAATCGCAGACTCCTTAGTTACAGTTAATTCACTTATAACTTCAAACATACAGCACTACAATTATAAGCAGCCTTAAATCATTGCAGCAATGTTTTGAATAATATAATATGTTAAACTAAATTCTCAGTTGATGATACAGTTTCATTATAACTTCAATCGATCTTAAGAAATATCACCAACATAAGTTAAAATCATTTGTATTAAACAGAACACATAGAGACAGATATGTTAAATATATCATTCAAACTGTATTTAAATATATGTTGAAAATTCCTGCTGATAAAAAGATTTTCCAAGCAGAAATATGATTTTGAAGTTCATTGATTTCTACAATAAAATTATGAGGGATTTGATAGATATCCACTTGTAATATATCTATTCTAAGTTCCATAGTAATAAGTGTGAATTGTTCCAAATAAATCTGGCATTCTATGAAACTTATTATAATCAGAAAAGATATACTTTTGAATGAAATTTCATAGTTTAACATCCTGTTCTGATTTACTTGAATATGTATAATTTAGAATAGGTTATCTAACTTAAACAAGGTATTGAGGACTACACTTTATTATGAGATATAGGTAACATTTACACTAACATTCCATAGATATTGCTAGCTGGTATAGCCACCTGTGTTAATATGGATTCAGCTGGAATCAAAGCACATTCATCTAATACAGCTATGAAGATCTCACAATATTAACTAATAAATTTATTTTTATGGTTTCATATAAAGGACTGCATATCAATAAGGGAATTATCATCTCCTGCTGACGTTTTGGCATGCTATCTGTAAAGAACTAATAATCTGAATCGAAAGTCACTTTGACAGTACTAATCATATATAATTTAAGAAACTGTATTATCTTGCAAAATAGTTGAATCCCTGAAACTACTTATACTGAGCAGCTGGACTAAAGGAAATAAGTTAGATAACCAGATTTTGGAAAATATAAAACAGGACACATACCTTCTGCCACAGTTCCATTCGATTTTCAACCTAATGATACATGTGTAAACACTGCATAAGTGTGATACTAGCCTTAATAAACCCAAGTTTTGGCCCACGCCAAAGGTGAAAACCTTTTTGACTAAATCAGTACATCAATGGGCACTCCATCAATTATATATATCACTGGAGAAGCAGGGTTAGCAAACATATAAATTACGCGAAAAATCAAAATAAACTTCTTAAAGATCTGATGCGAGGTACAAATAATAAATTACATTAATAAACAATGGTACAATACCTCTTTAAATCAAACTGTAAATGATTTTTTTCCATTTCATTTCCAGGTCCTTTCCTAATCATAATATGCAATTTCCATGAGAATGACTCTGTGTCTCGCATTTTACTGCTCCATCAGTAGTTTCATAGTTAAGTTAATTAGCGTTAGGGTACATTTAGCGAAAGCGTTATTTCTGAAGCTAAAATCCTGGTCGACATCATAATTCTAAATTATTAAAGTGTTCGGCTTAAGAAGTCTTCTGGTCAGTGAAGATCAATATTATGATTACATTATACACAATTACATTGAATTCATTAAACGGGGGAAGAGGATCTTTCGAGAAAATGAAATTAGTACTTCGATCATTCACAACTTCTTTGGAAAGGTATTTTTTCTATTATAAACTTCAACGAAAATGGGTAAATCTCGATCATAAATGGTTTAGGTGTATTTCCTTAGGGACAGTGATAAGTACAAGGACTAAAGTTGATGAAAATTAAATTCAGAGATAATGCTGAAAATACTGATTATGATTTTAGTTGTTTTGTCTATTTTCAGAGAAACGGCTTAGCTTACGGGAAGAGTATAGTTGTCGTAAATAAACTGCGTGGATGCAACTTACTTACGAAAAGTCTCAAAATAGATTTTAAATTGCATATAATAATATACTTTCTAATCTAAAATCATATTATTGTAAATCAAAAACTATGCAGAAATGAATCATTAATTTTTTGAGTGTTCGAATGTAATATCCAGGTGGAAGAAATAGGGCCGAGTAACAATGGACGGGGACGAGGTGCAAGTTTTTATCGAACTTCTACATCCCACTTGGTAGCTATAAAAGATAACGAAGTATTTTATGCTTGAGAAATTATTATGTGGGTAAATCCCCTGCAAAAAAAATAGATTTTCAGAAAGAAGAAGTAATATAATTTAGGATCTATACTTATGGAACCTATTTCCAGGCATAACTGGAATTCGACCATTTATATCCTAGCAACAGTAAAGCCTAAAAGTTATGAAATCAACCATTCCAAATAGGAATATGACATTGATAAACTTTTCCTCATACATCTAATTTAGGTGAATTATTCTTTAATAGAGAGGTGATACTTTTCCAACGCTGATCTCAGCTAACCTGACTGAAATATAATTCTCATGAAAGATAACAAGATTTTACGGCAAAGAAGTATCATATCTCATATGCATTTATAAATTAGCATTAGGGAACTAGTAGAAATTTAATACCAAAGCATCGAGATATATTTCAGCCGATTATAAATCTGGTGAAGATTTGGTTGAATAATATACGGCAGGATGTATGCTCGCTAAATGCAAGATAATTCTTGAAATTTCTAGTCGCAAAACTATAGTTTGAGGGTTGAAAAGCTAACAAAGATGATATGTGTAATACGAGTTAATTCAGTTTTAAGATACCAACGCGAAGATTTTGAATTACTATGAAGCTTGAAACTAGGATAGGGGCCAAGATGCTATCCCGCGTCATTTTCATGTTGCCCTCGACTTATTTGCGTAGTTTAAGATACTGTTTTCTAATTTAATAAAGGATAATAAAATTATTAATTTTTCCATACGAAAATAATATTTATATTCTAAGTCCATATATTGGATTTATTGGAACAATTGTAGTAATGCTCGTAACTTGAGCATGTATTTATTACAATACTTCCGTTGTAGTCAAGATGGCTGACCCTCTTAGTTTACTGCGGCAATACAATGTCAACAAAAAAGAAATCATCGAGAGAGATGGACAAATTATTTTCGGCGAGTTCTCATGGCCGAAAACAGTTAATACCAACTATGTTATGTACAGGTAAGTGTTAATCATCGTCGTAGTTTTGCAACGTTCGGCATGATGTTTTCCTCGCGTATGGAAAGTTAGTACGTATGCTCTGTTTTGTGCGAAAGCGCTCGGTTTAGAAAACTATTAAGACGTTCTTTAGTATTCATCTGTACTCTATAATTGACATTTGTTTTAATTCATAGGTCGGGAAAAGATGGTAACCCGAAAGAGTATTATACCCTCGAGTGCCTACTGTTTCTACTCAAAAATGTTACTCTTACACATCCAGTTTATGTCCGCCAAGCTGCGGTAAGAATTCAGATATATTTTATGTGTTTTATGAGCTACTATTGAAAAAAATGTATCATTCTAATGGCCGTGGTTGTTGACATGGCATTGACATGCTTTCTGTCAGTAAGAACAGTATCTGAGTTTGATATGGTCGATATTTTGGTCTTTAGGCGGAAAATATGCCCGTTGTACGGAGACCTGACAGAAAAGACTTACTGGCATATCTCAATGGCGATACGGCCACTTCTGTTAATATTGACAAGTCAGCACCGCTTGAAATTCCCACACAGGTAAGTTTTTTTTATTATATTTTGTGAATTAAATCACATTCTTTAATTTTAGAAGAGTAGAAAGTTCTTTTACAGCCTATATAATTGACACATTGATTTGGGTCACCTTTGAATTAAGTCTCATGTGAAATAGTGTGATGTCCCAATGAAATTTTACTATCAATTATTTACTTTTTCTTACAATTTATGAATAAGCTTCACCCATTGTCTTAAAATTAGTTAGGTGTAAGAGTATATCATCCCTTGAGCTTGCATTGAATGTAAAACCTTGGTCTATTAGGTCTTCATAATTCACCTGACTCATGACTTTAATGAGAACGTATTTCTTATGTAATTTTGTTTAGGTGAAACGCATGGCAGAAGAAAGCCTTGAATCATTGGCTGCGAAGAAGCCAAGATTTGAAGAAACACAGGTCCAAAAAGTCAAAGAACAGCTAGCAGCAAGGTTGGATGCTCCCAAAGAAGCCTCTGTGACAGTGGACAATATAAAGTAAAAAACTAGTTTCTATATTTTATTTAATTAGGAAAATTTATTCTCTATCAAATGAAGAACCTTTATGAATTCTATTATTACTGCCATTCAATCACCTTTGTTCATTAAAATCAGAATCTGTTTTTGATTTCAATTTTGAATTGAACAGATTCTTAGTCGTATAAAGTTTGTGGTGTATATTATATGTCTTTGAATTTATATTTTTATTAATTAATATTTTAAAGTAAGAAAAAAAGAATGCATATTTTTCATTTAATCTTTATACTGTATGTAATTCATAGCTGTTATCACCTTATTATTTATATTCTTGTTACTTAATATTAGGAAAGATATGATTTGAGGCTGTAACATTGAATATATATATATATTGAATATATTAGAAGTAAAAGAAATTACCATGTAAAACAAATTATTATATTTTTGAGAGTATTCTCACATCATATTGTTTATTTTAGATCTCTTTCAGAGGCTATGTCTGTTGAAAAAATAGCTGCCATCAAAGCCAAACGTTTGGCCAAGAAGCGCACAACAATTAAGGATAATGATGACCTAGGACTGGGATCTGACTTGAGAGTAATGCTAGACTTTGATGTTGACGTCACAAAGGACATTGTTTCTAGAGAAAGGCAGTGGAGAACTAGAACAACTATTTTACAAAGCACAGGGAAGGTGAGTCCTTCCTCTATAAGGGAATGGCTAGTAATTAAAATTTAATTATGCACTCTATTGCTGTTCATCATTTCTGTTATTACTCATAAGACTCTTTAATTTCTGTGACAACTAAACTTGTGGTAGCTCTTATAAGTCTAAATTAAAAATTTTTATTGATCTAAAATGGAAAGATATCATATCAAAGCCTCATTTTTATCACCAAAGTTTTTTTCATTTAGCTATCAGAAATTTTTTTGTACCATCTGCAACAGAGTGCATAATTTATTGTTTGTAGTATATTTAAATATTTATTTTTGAAACTTTTAACCGTCCATCTACAAATTGTTTTTATTCATACAAATTTTGGTTAGCTTTCTTACAAAACCTTCCTATGAATTCAAATGATATTAATGATTTCTAATTGATAAAAGTGGGCTACTTATACTTTGAAATGTATTAAAATTCTTCTCTGCCTACTATTTTAATGGTGAAATTCTTCTTTTTGCACAGCAACTGTTACAGTGATATTATTATAAATTTCATGTACTTTCTCTTCAGAAATTAAATAAATTGAAATTAAAATGACAAATGTTATTTCATTTCGCCGCTCTTGATTATGTATTACTTAATTTTTACCTCTAGCTTTTTATTTGTTTTTGATATCTTCAATGCATATCAAATTTGACTGAGAAAATAATCTTGTCCTAGTATATTCAAATATAACAAGCAACAATATCCAAGAACTGACAGAATAAACAGTATTTGATGGAAAATAGATTTGCATATAGAATTTGCTAGTATACTGTCTTTAAAATAGTAGATGTGGCACGACATGCATGATAAACACCTCTTCAGTTCTCAATATTCAACCTTTTGGTAATGTTTCCTATCATTCTTCCAAATAGATTTATAACTTATAATATCAAATAGAATTGATTGCAACCAAGAGGTTTTGCTGATTTAAGGAATTTTCTGCTACTAATTATCCTCCCTGTAAGCACATTAATTCTTCTCTTGTATTTTGATAAGTTTTTTTGGTTTTTTAATCTGATTTCCAGTTACAAAATTATTTATGAAAGGAGTAACTTAGTTATGGTGGACATAACACATATTAAGCAACTATATTTAGGACTAAATTGTTTGTCTGTGGACATTTCTATAAGATAATAAAAAAATGTATTCTCATTGGCTGTAGCTTTTTAGGACCCTCATATCTTAAGGAAGAAGTATAGCGTTAAAATGATTATATTGATAGGAGATCAAAAAAGTTAAGTATTACCTTTGTGCATATGAGGGCAAAAAGTTTAGGTGATGAAGTTTTATCCAAATTTTAATGTAGTTTATTATTTAGTTAATCCAGCATATGTTTTAATGCAATAATGTGTAGCAGTCTATTGAGTTTTTGATTGGTTAGTTAGATATCATTGATGAGGCTAGTTGTAATTTTTTAAACCTTGAAATTGTGTATTATTTTTTATACTTAGATTTACTTCATCATTATTGTGTAAAGATAGTTGAGGGAAGCTACAAAAAAGCAATGTAGAAAACTAAAAAGCCATTAGTAATATTATAGATTAACTGAGTTGATTAAAGAAGTATCGAGAAAAAATTTAGTGAAATGCAGACTATAATATAGGTTCAGGACTCAAATGTTACCCTAAATACAACTTCTTAAAACTAGTTTTGTAAAATGTCATTATGCTGCTCAATATTTAAGCTATTAAATTATAATATCTTAAGAATTTAACCATATGCCTATTTTGTATGAATTGAATCGTTTTATCCCTGATATTGAGTGATTCATATTTTAAATTTGAAGAATTTATAAGAAGGAAGATAGTAAGTAGATGATCGTTTATCTATTCTAAGACCTGAAAATAAATTTCTGAATTCCTTGATTTTGTTCTCCAAATTTGAAAATTTCAGTAGGCCATAAATGTGTTATTATGCCATCCCCTTTGACGCTGTTTTTGGTTAGCTTTGAATATAGTCATTCTTAGTAAATAAAAATAATTATGATCTAATGTTAATAATTTCTTACACCATAACTTACACATAAGTATGCTGTGCATTCTTGAATGATAAATTCTCTTTCTTATATCTCCTTAACAATTTACTGCATGCAATTGCTTTGAAGCTAAACTACTTTCAAGTTCCCATTAGAGATCTTTTGATTAACTCTGAAGATAAAATAAATAAACAAGAGAAAATTTCCAAGAAATACTACCAGTTGAATCATTGATAACTTAGTCATTTCTTAACACATAATTATTAGCATAGTTACTCTGCATGAAGAGGTATATATTCCTCTCTCTAATAGTCTATTGCAAGTTAGTATATATATGTATTTTATGAGTTTTCAGAAGTAACTGATTTTCATGTACTTGTATTGATAAACATATATTAAGCACTTTTTTATCATCATTCTGGAACCTTTCTTTAAAATATATAAATAAGTCTTTAAATGATGAACTTAATCAAACATTTTTAATAATTTAATTTACTGCCTAACAGTTTGAATATTTGAATAGGTTTACAGCCTAAGTTATTTCATCAAGTAATTCATAATTTATAAAATTTTAAATTATATTCTTATTGTAATAAACTAATGCTTCTGGTAGTTTATCATTAGATACTGTCACGCAAAAGATTTTTAACCTTGCCAATCTTTCAAATAAGTTAATTAGATATTCAATTCATGTTTTTATTCCTATATTCCTTAAAATAAATTTATTGTACCATATGAATAGGAGTAAAGGCAACATAAAATGAAAAACAAGGGAAATTGCTTGCAACAAAATCTGATATCACATTGACATGAACCCAATTCTCCAAAATGCTGAACTTAAGCAGTTCTGATGAAACAGATTTATTGGCTTGGGTAATTGGCTTGGCTTGACTGTTAATTACAAGATCCAAGTTTGAGTTGAGGTCTTATCAAAATTTTTCTGATCATTTCTTCTTGTAAATACATATTGACATTGCTGAGATTCATTTACAATCAATAACAGATGAGGTGAACCAATTATACCAATCAGTCCTGTGAATAATTAGAAATAAGGTCCATTATTTCTTGTTTCAACAAATGATTTAGACAAAACATGCATACTCTTATTAAAATACAGTAAATTCTTGTATATTGTGTAATGTATAATAATTTGAACATCTTGACGTAGGAAAATCTATAATCTCTCTTTTTTCTAATTTAGACATTCGGGAAGAACATATTTGCCATTCTGCAGTCCATCAAGGCAAGAGAGGAGGGCAGAGGTGATGGAAGAGGTCCACGTCCAACTATTCCAGCAAACGGCCTCCCTGCAGCTCCAGCTATGACACCATCTGCATTAGCATCTGCGTCTGGATTTACAGCTTCTGGTTTTGGTGCAGTTAATACTGGCACACCTATAAGGTCAACTCCCCAACCTGCTGTTTACAATCGTTACGATCAGGAAAGATTTATCCGTGGAAAGGAGGGTAGGTTCTAGTTTCATTCTAATTTATTCTTTCTTTGAATTAGATTCTAAGTATCTTCTTAGAAACATCTCTAATTGAGGCATTTAAGACCCATCTTTTTTCCTAAATTAGACCTAAAAAAATTTGCCCGCCTCTTATATGTGAAGGTATAGGTATCGGTACTTAAAACTATTTGTTTGAAAAAATACCCTCCGAAAATAACTAGAGGAAACAAGAGATTAAGCCGCACCATTCAGTATAAACTAGGAGTGTTAAATTACGCTAAAGTGCATGGAAACAGAGCAGTAGTAAGTTATTATGTTATTGTGGTACCGCTCTGTCGCACGGACTATTTTAACTTTTTTCCCTGTGAATGGCCTACTTAATGAGGGTGTGTCTTATATGCCAGTGGGTCTTGTATGCTGTCAAATACGGTATTATACAGAATATAACAGTATACAGCAATTACTATATCCTCTTTTATAAATGCTGCTTGATTAAAATTATCTATCTTATCATCTTGTTATAGCTATTTGTATCTTTAAATTGTAATATAATCATGAATTTAACTTCTTATATATAGCTGAATAAAAATAGTTTGTTAAAAAGTAATATTAATTTAATTAATTTTCTTTCTTTGAAACAGAGACGGAGGGCTTTAAGATTGATACTATGGGTACTTACCATGGAATGACGCTCAAATCTGTGACAGAAGGCAGTCAACCAAAGAAGGCTGTTCCTTCTCCAGCATCTTTAATTACTCCTTCACTCCAGCCCACAGCAAATGCTCAGGTAAAAATGGAAATATTCGTTATGGCTTATTAATAGCAAGATTTGATCACCTGAAAATTTTATGAAGGCTCCTTCTAGTAATATACTTTAAATTAATCAATTAAAATTTGATACAATCAATTTAGCTAAGACCTGGAGCTCCTCAAGCAAAAAGAACATCTAGAACACCAATCATCATCATTCCAGCTGCAAATACTTCACTCATTACAATGTACAATGCCAAGGATATTCTGCAAGATCTTAGGTGAGTCATTTATAAATATAGTGTCAGTGAATGTGATAGATATTCTAGTCATTCTGAACTTTATTTTCTTTCTAATTAATAACTTTTTCTTCTTATGTAAACTAATTTCCCCTGAAAATACTCTGCTGTATAATACTAAAGCTTTAATATGAAGATAGAGTAAAAGTATTAGAAAAATTTACCAGAATCAGACTAAAAGTCTGAAATATCACATTGAAATTGACAATAGTTTGAATTTGTTCAATATTATAAGATATTCTGTTCCAATGTGGAATGACATTTATGTGTATGGGTATAAATCAGCTATCATATGAATTTCATAACATAACTAATGTTCTTGTTGATATGAATAATAATTAACAGGTTTGTGAGCACTGAAGAGAAAAAGGCTCAAGGTGCCAAGAGAGACAATGAAATACTTCTCCAGAGGAGAAAAGAAGGTGCAACCACTGTGCCATACCGTGTCATTGACAATCCCCAGAAACTTTCCCCTGCTGATTGGGATCGAGTTGTGGCAGTATTTGTCATGGGACCTGCATGGCAGTTTAAAGGATGGCCATGGGATGGAAATCCTGTTATTATATTCTCAAAAAGTTAGTTTTTTTATATCACTGTTAGGGAGTCTTAAAATTCTCACAGAACAGACACACTGAAAATCTCATGAGGATAGATAAGTAGGATAATGAGGATAGATATTTAATGATGATCTGATCTGAGAATGTAACAATTAGAAATAATAGAACAGAAACTCAGAGATTTTTCTGTTATTTAATTCTTTTAGTGGTTGTGTGATTAGATTTATAACCATATCTTTAATTACTTAAAGGTAGGACAATTGGAATCATGAGAATAAGTGAAATTATAAAGTATACCTTGAGGAGTATAAATCCACGATAAACTGTTGCTTATTAGCTAAAATTTCCATTTCAGTTTGTGCTTTTCACCTGAAGTGGGATGAAATGAGGTTAGATCCAAATGTTGCACGATGGGCAGTGCATGTTACTGATCTTTCAAGAACCAAAAGGCATCTTGATAGAGCAGCACTAATGGTGTTCTGGGAGAAACTAGACAAGTAAGTTATATTGTATGTATTTGGCCGTTGTATGCTGGAATAATCATAAAATTCATAGAGGTTCCATTTTTATGGCTATTTAGATGGTTGCATTTAAAAAATATTATTTGGATTTTAAACATTTATCTCTATGAAAAGAGCTAATTTAAATCATCCTCTGTTTTATTACTCATAATATTTTGTGGATGAAACAGAATCCATTGTATTAAATTGATGTATCAATGTGATATAATATTCTGTGTTAGATTCACCTTTTTAATCTGATTATGCATTCTCATTACATTAATGTACTTCATTTTAATGGTCCAAAATAGTGATCATAGTTTTTCATCTTTCTCTTTTTGAAAAAGATTATTTCTTTGTTGAATTATTATTTTTCAGTTGTTAAACTTGTTAAACTTCTTAATTTGCTGGTTTATTTCAGGCATATGATAAAGAATAAGCCTCACCTTCGATTCTGAAGAAAAATTTTGTACAAAGTCATGAATGAAATAAGAAAGAAAATTGGTATTACTGCAAGTGTCATATGTAATTATTGAGAAACTACCAATAGTGGTTCATAACTTTTGACACTTCAGGTGAAAATATATCCTGTTGTAATGATAGGATTTATATTCCATGCAATTAATTTTCTTAAGTTGTTTGGGAGACAGTTCTGAAGAAATATCAAACCAGAACCTCAGTTATAATCCTAAGATCAAATGCTTAATTTTGAGCAGAGTCTTTTGACATTTTAAAGTAAGTAAATTTGAAGTATGATTTTAATTTATCATAATTTGTTTCTTTATGAATTTTAAAAAAATCTGTTTCCTAATCCTTCAATGAGAGGAAATTGAATCAATCAACCTCTTTTATCCATCAAGTGATGAGATTAACTTTGAGATGGTTCATTCAAAACAAAACATATTATGTTACTCTTGTCTTGTTATCACCTAAATTGTTTACTTGTACTTAAAACTCTCTTCATTTAAGACAAAAAAGACTTGTGTTTAATAATCAGTTCATGGTTTATGGCAGTGAAGTACAATCTCTGTTTACATAAAACATATTTATTAGAAAGATAGCATACATGTCAATGAGAAGTCTGTGCGTGCCTGAATAAGAATGCTGTGTTATCTTGAATGTATACCTTTGTTCATTTCAAGCTTTATTTACTATCATACTGAATCTAAGTCTTCATTCCTATGACTGCAGTTTGAATTACTATGTAATGCCTTGCATTGTTTGAAATTTCTTACTTCCACCGTAAGTGTTATAACATTTCCATTTCTCCTTTCACATGAAGTCAGTCTTGGAGAATTTGAAATGATTATCACAGCTGAATGAAAGTTTTATGTAGAGGTGTCCAATGCTCAGTGAGCATACAAAATATAGATGTGTATATGTCTCTAAATTTATTGGAGGGATATGCCTGTTGTAAATTTGGAGGTTGTAAATATTTGTGATAAGGGTTATTCAGTTGAATGACTTACATTTGTTGATGTTAGGAGACAACCAACTCAGTTTAGTGGATTATCACAATCCCTGCAGAATAAGACCATTAACATGCAGGGATCAAAGAACACTATTTTTTCTCTGTTGATAGGGTTGTGGGGAACAATATATCCCCTGGCAGTCAATGAATCTTCCTGCTCATTGCTATGCTTGTAATCCTATTTTTGTCATGATGTAAGTCCATGTATATTTGAAAATACATTCATTTTGCAAAAAATACTATTCTAAATAACTTTATTGACAGCTTTGACAGTTATTGTGTCATATTATAACAGGAGCCTTCAAGTACCCAGTTTCTTTTTGGTAGAAAAAAGTTTGTATTAAAGATTACAGGAATGTATTACATTGATCCTATCGTTTTTTGTGGTTAATGGGGACCAGGACCTTCCAAGTAAACTGAAAAATCTCAAAATAGGATTTTTCCCTAGAAATTTTCATGTATGCAGGTACAAAAAGGTTTTTAATATGTAAAAAAACTCAAATTTGAGTAACACTCAAGTTGAGTATTTAATCTTTACACATTTAAGGCAAAAATTACAACAGTACAGTTATCACAGTTAAGACAAGAGCCAGCCACAATAAATTAAAACCACTAAGTGGTGTCACCCTCTCATTTTTAACAGAATTTATTTTTTTTATGCATAATAATATCAATAAGCATATTTGAAACTATATTTTTTCAATAGAACATTAAAGAATAGTTGAAAATGTGTAAATAAAATATTAATAGTATGAATAATATAAAATTATACATAAATATGACATCTGTACAAGATAGGCAGATTTAACTAAAATGTCAGTAAAAAAGTCCTATACAGGGGGCGAGGGGAGATTTTTTAAATTGGGGGTTAAATTTTTGTTTTCTTTCTCAAGTGCAACTTTTATGCCATAATTCCTCAAATTTCCTTTTTTTAAAAATTTGCACTACTGAGAAAATATTCATGGATACTTTTCTCTCATGCATCAACATGAAACAAACCTTTCCACAATGTGGCTGCCAGAATTGCTGAATTTTTCTTTGATGTTTTTAAATGAATATTTTGTGAAAATCTGCCAAGCACTAGAGTTGGGAAACATTAAGTGGCAAAGGAATAGCGTACCTATAAGGATTATGAAAAAAAACATTATGTACCAAATTTGATGTTTCAATGAAAACTTTTTCCTCAAATCTATGGAGGCAATTGTTAACATTTATTTTAGATTGGAGACATTCCAAGTACATTATTACTATGAGGGATGAGCAGCTTCTAAGTGATACTTTTTAATAATTTATTTCATAAATTTTTTCAGTACATTGGCTACTTTGAACTTAATATGCAATTAAAATCAGCTGACTCATAGAACTTTCTTTACAAAATAATCTAATTTTTAAAATAAAATTAATGGCCATATTTTTTTAAATAAGGGTTGGCATCTGATATTTTGCTTTCAAAGCTATTACTAGTTATTCAAGTTATATACTTACTTAATCCAAGATCATTCTCACCAGGTATGATATTCTGTTCATTTGGTTAAATGGGAATCACTTCTAACAGAAATATTGTAATGAGAACAGCTAAAATCGAACAAACATGAGTAACTTTTGTCTCAGGGTATCTCGTTGAATCTAATAGAGAACAGTCAACTGAATCTCAAGATGTATGTATAACAATACTAATTAAACTGTTTTAATCCCACTAGCAATTTCACGATATCCAAATTCCACCTTGAAAAATATTTTATAATTACTTTTTAAACCATTTCATACCTCTACCGATCCTTGTACTAGAAAAAAAATAAATTTCAAATATCTTTTATGATTGTTGACCCAAGCTTTTATAATTAACAGGTTCTGGTAAGCTTTGTATATTTAATTTCATACCATGCCCAATTATTTAACAAAAAAGTCAATCAGCAAAATCAAATTCTGTGAAGAAATAACGAATCTTCAAAAATAATCTCAATATTTTTCTAAGAAATAATGTATATTTAAGTGTCAAATTTAAAATATTATATTATCTTTTTTACAATAATGAGAGCACTTCTAATTATTTGATTATAATTAATGACTCATTATTAATTAGTGCACAAATTAAGAATAGATAACTTTTCTTGAAATATGTATAGATTGATAGAAAATATTAAACATTTTATGATATTAAGAATGAATTTTTATTTTAAAAATGTAATTTCAAAATTAACCATAGTTGGAAAAGTGTAAATAGGATAGTTTCAATGCAAAAAATTCATATTTTAATAAAAATTCACAAAATTTTACTTCATGATATTTTAAACAAAAAATAAATAACAGGAACCATTTATTCAACAATGATGATCAGTCATCATGATACCCCTGCTAAATACCTCGTCTACTTTCATTCACTTTCATCATTCAAGAAATAATATAGACAAAAACAAAACCACACAATCATCCCAAACAATCAAAACGCAATTTGTGAAATTTGATTATCTAAAGAAATTTTGATTACTACAAGAAAATAATGCCGGTCACTATTGCAACATACAATCAAAAGAGTACCATATACAAAAATTAATTATAATTATTCTTCATAATGACAGAATAAAACAATCAGAGAAAGAAGGCTAGATGCAAAATTCTCACCATTCCTTCCATAGTATACAAACTGTACTGCGTAACCATTAAAATACTTTTGAACTTTCACTTTGGTAAAATGAATTTCATCACACAGACACACTAAGTGTCACATACATTGAACACTAATATCGATTGAGATCAGTCAGAAATTTCAACAACTTCATCATCATAACTGTTAGTCACTTCTTTTTTAATCGCACCAAAAGAGCAGGAAGCAATTGGTCTTAATTCTTTCAACAGTGACCCTTTGTTAGGAGTCAATTTACTTTCTTTCACTTCTTTTTCTACCTTCTCCTCCTTCACTTTGTTCACTAGCCCCATCAATTCATTACCTTTCTTGGTCACTTCGTCAAATTCATTGCCCACTTTACGAACTTGTTCAGCTTCTTTAGCTTCTTCAACTTCAACATCAGTACAATCCCCATTATCTCCATTTTCACAAAGATCAGATTTCCCTTTTGAGTTACAAGTGCCTTCCTCTTCATTTTCATCCGCTGATGGGGAAAAATATACATGTAATAAGTTTGTTGATTTCAGAAAATTTTCAAATAAAGTGTCAAAGTTTAATTTAGAAGCAGCATGGTTATAATAAATAACAGTTCATCTAATATTAAGGAGGCAAAATAAAACAATTTTATTCGACAAATAAAATGGGTTAATGTGGTTATTTTGATAAAATATTGAGATAAATTCAAGTCGCTAATTTCTTCTGGTTATCAAAAAAGTAAGAGGGGAAAGGCAGAATCACTGAAAAATTATAAAAATGTAAGTAAACACACTTCTGAGAAACATTACAGAAAGAGAGAGAAATTGAAATACATATTATTAGACATGACATTCTAGCAGTTTGAAAACTATAACAGGGCGAAGGGGAAGAAAAAACAAATGAATTTGAAATATTTCATGGCTAAATTTTAGAATTCATTGAATTTTCTCAATAAGGAACAAGTAATTATTTCATAAATAATGGATTATTTGTGTTATTTAAGGCGTATTAAGTTAAGTTGGTTAAATTCAACTTAACATTCAACACACAATCAGATCCACATCCACTTAAAATCATATTCATTCAATACATACATGAAGAACTAATTGCTATTATATCCTCAGCATTTTCCTCCTCTTGCTCTTCTTCAGATTCTTCTTGACCCTCCTCTCCCGCGGATTTGTAATTTTCATCATCAACATCTTCAGGTAATTCTTCAGGCTCCAACTTCAGTGACTCTTGTTTATTCACAAATGAATTCATCACCTAAAAGAAGTAAAGCATTAATTTAAATCATCATAGTTATTATTGTTATCTCTGTAAATCTAAAATATTGTTAAGCAGTACTGTTACCAGCTTCTCAGATGGTCAATATAAAGAGAGAAGAGATCTACTGATAAAGAGGATCCTTTATTAATCATATAGTTACACACATACATAAGAAATAAACAAATTGACTAGTGGGTTAATGACTAAAGTTGAAAACTAAAACAAATTGAATTTATTTTTTGAGATAATTTCACACTTCTAAATATTTAATTTAATTAAGTTACTACAAAAATAAAAATAAATAGATATTAAAAACAATCATTTTCTTATATATATATATATCATTAATGAAGAACAGATTACTAATATCTTATGCATATAAGAGCCATGGAAAGTTACAAACTATAAATTTAATGTATCACTTTTGGTAATAGATTTAATGAGAAGAAATTTCATTTAAATTGAGATATAATCTGTGTAATTTATTATAATACATTTTTTTATACGAGTATATATATTCCCTGTCAATTCAATATCTATAGACATTCAAGCCACAATTATCAACTTCATAAATTTTCGTAAGAAATCAACATTTAGTTGTGAAATGAGTAGGAAGGAAAATGAATTTTTATTAAAGTTAAGATAAAGTTATCCATGGAACATGATGGTAAAATAAATGAACAAACAATAATTAGCAATTATTATCTATTAATAAAAACACTAGTAGTAAGTAAGTTGTAAAATAATATTTGGATATCTTAGAAATAAAAAAGCTCAAATCTAAAAACTTTAACTAATTGAAAAGTAGAATAATATGATACAGCCATTGCTAAACAATGTAGCATCACGAACATTATCTATGAAACAAAGCATTATATTCCAAATTGTTACAGTATGAAAACAGTACCTCCTCCATTTTCATTGCATTCGTCTTCTGATTTTCAAGCAGTTTTTGGGCAAGTGTTTCATCTTTATCTGCAGGATCATCTGCACCTTCTACTTCTGGAGGAAGGAAGGTTAAGAAGGAATTCCAAAAATCATAAACTCTACTTTTTTGGAGCTGATCACCAAGACTTTGAAAGGCACTAGTTGCTGTAGAGACAATTATATTAAAAAATTAATACAGGCTTGTTAAAGATTCAAGAACTCTTTAACTGAATGGAGTAAAAATCTATTAAATTTGATATTTATTATTATTTATAATTGAGCTACCAATCATTTCAATCAAGCTTTTTGATAAACTGCCAACACCAAATTCTCATTTAAAGATAAATTAAATGAATAGTATGCAATAATTCATTCAAAAATATTTAAAAAATAAATCTGAGTGAAAAAATATTTATTCACATAATTTTTATTAATGTACGACCACTGATATAAAATGAAAGTATCTTTGGACAAAAAATTACTTACCTATTCGATGTAATTCATCAGAAGTTATCTTCTTATCTTGATTTAGAGTTTCAGAAGTCAGCTTCCGGATATCAAAAAAATCAGGAAATTTCTGCGTTCTATTCACAAATGTTGTAATTACTTGGTTCAATGTGGGGTAAGGAGTTCCTGAAAGAATCAATTACACAGCTTTTCAATTTAGACTCAATTCACATACATAATGACCTACGTTTTCTTCATTTCTATATATTATTAAAAGTTGTTAAATATAAATTCCTTGAAAATAATACCTGCAAATACTATCTTTGAGGACTTCAAGCGTTTCACAGTTTCTAAACAACCTTTTGCTTCCTGCAATTTCTCCCAAATACAACACAGCCTGTTACTGTACCTTTGGAACATAGATTAGTATTACTATTAGTAAAATTCATTGAAAAAATATTAAATCAATCATAAATTAATAGCAAAGGTAAATAATATATCAAACAGAAAATGTATAGAAAATCAGTAATAATTTTTTCTGTGATAATCCTTCGAAGCTTATACAAAAAATTATAAAGAAATTCCATTGAGAAAAAAATGCTTATACAATTGTTGCCAATAAATTTTTAAACAAAAAATTTCATAGTAAATAAGATATGGATCTCTAATGCAGTAAGGTCCAAGATAAGAAATAGAAAACTAACACTAACAAGCCTGAAACCAATAAGAATGGAAGCTAAGCTTCCAAAATACATATTTTTGCCTTTTCCTGCAAGACTTTTTGGACTTAAGTAGCAGTGGAACCACATTAACCACATGTTAGTCTTTTATTGCTTCTCTTGGACCATACACCATCAGAGATCCTTTAGTTACTCTACTAACAGCCATATCTCTTCTATTTGCCTAACTCCAAAAAATTACAGGTTTATCGGATACAATCACTTATCATTAATTTTCTTAAATTAAGATAATTACCTGGACCATTTTATATAGTTTGAATTTTCTTCATCCTTGTCCCAATCAACCTCTTTCGATTCTAATTTCTTCACTTTCTCGTGAACTTTCTGTAACAAGTAGGCAATATTAGAAACAATTAATAAAAATTAGATAAAGATTGTTTCATAGTAGTATTAAGCATTAACATTCTTCAGAGGTTTGCCTCTTATTATAACCTTATTTAAGTAATTGGATCGTAAAAATAAATTTGATTAAAAGAAAGAAACAAAACTTATTGAAAAGTTGTTATAGTAGGAATTTAAAAGGCACATAACTTCTTTAGGAGATGATAATTATGTGGAATTGAAAATTTGTAGATGAAAAACAGATGGTTGTCGAGCGGAAATGCAAAATTTGTTACAGAGATATTTTTAAATTTTTGCAGCAATCTTATAACTCCCCTACAATTTTGTGTTCTGACTTCACCTTAAAATATTTTGTGAAAATATCAATACATATTTTAATTTACCTGAAAAAGACGCTCAAGTTTCTCAACATGTCTCTTATTAATTGCAATTTCACTATCACAGGTAGAATCTTCGGAAATTACTGCTTCCACTTTAGCACACTTGCTTTTTGGCTCATCACCATTTTTAATACTGTTTCTGCACCTTTTGATCCTTTTCTTGAAACTTCTTAACTTAAGCTCATCACTCACCTAAATAGGAAATAATGACAAACATAGAATATTTCTGTTTACAAGGTATAGAAAAATTCTAATATTAACTGGATTAAAATTGATTATTTACTGAAAATTTCAAGTTTCAAGTCAACAAGAAAACTCTTAGAAACAAATAAGAAGCAATTTTGCTTCAAACAGAACTAAGGATCAAATCAAACAAGACTCTGTATCAAATATAATATTCATACGGTAAATTTTCATATAAGAACCAAGTTAAACAACACAAACCTCTTTTAAATAAACAAACAAACGCGATGGATCCTTTTCCACCTTCTTATGGGCAAGAGTAATAATATCCTGAAAAGCTTCTGATTTTGTGTAGTCTGGATCAGCTTCTTTGTACTTGGATAATATTTTTCCTGATATAATTTTCATGGTTTCTGGACAACCACCCCTCTTGTTCACCTCGATATCAGTACAATATTGAATAAACTGAAAATTTAAGATGAAGGATATAGAAATTAAGAAAGCAGGTAAGATTTGTATACTGCTAGTGTAAAGACAATATCAATTTCATATTTATAATCAATTTACTCCACGAATACTAATGATTCCTCATAACTAGAGAATTTCAGAGGGACAATTAAGAAGTAGCTTGATGCGAGTAAAAAAAACGTACAGCAAGTAAGCAGTTTGATTAATAATACTTAACAACTTAAACGTTGGTAGAGGCACCAACGAAATGTGGAATACATAGACATAAACAACTACTGGATCTACATTAAATCATATCATCTTACATTTTCAAATCCTTGATATCCACACATATTTTGCTCAGGTGGATGAAATTTGATTCCATTTTGATCATTATGAGGTGGAGAGTTTAGTAATGAATGGGATTTTTTGATAGTTCCATCCTGTAATTCAAAACACTGACATGAGAGAACAACGAAATATTATCAAAGAACACCGATAAATTTTATTTTTGTAATAACATACAGGATCATCTCCTTCATCCGATGATAATAATATCACTTCGCTCATGCTTAATAATTTTTACAAATAAAGTTCACTATTCCCACGTTTTTCATTAGTCCTAACCCGCCACTTTCTGCCCACCATAGCATATGTTGAACGCCGTCACCGGTGAATTATGATTGGATAAAAGTGAAAAACCGATGGAAAAAGTAAAAAATTCATATCAACTGATAAACAGTATGTACTTCTGGTTCATGAACGAATCAACGAGTAAAATAATATTACGATTCGAGTTTCCTCCACTAATTTAGTAATCAACTAAGCTACGTTTCTTTTAGTACAATTTACACATGAAAGATGACGCTGCTGTACACTTTAGGTAGCCTGCCGCTGTCCCTACTAGATATTCCTTCCCCTCCTGCTACTATCCCAGAATTCAATGCATACCACTAGTGTTAGTCAGCCATGTTAAGGTGTGAGTGCTGTACGTACCTCTCTGTGCTTATGGTTTAATTCGCCGTATTTTCTTGGATCCTGGAAGGTGAAGTGCCATAAAAACATTTATAAAGAAAAAATAGGTGTGAAAATATGAGTTGGGGATCGGAGCTTTGGGTAAGTCCACGAAATATTTGAATGAACATTATTATAAGAATCCTCCGTTCGGCAGCCGCCGTTAATCCCCCAACGTAGGTGGGAAGTTATCGTGATAATACCGAGACAATACCATTGAATTTGTAAGAAAGGCCCTAGTGATTGTGATAGCTAATTCTGAATTTTTAGTCGAGATGCTTCGGATACTACTACAAGTGCCAAAACACTCTGTCAATACTTTAATTCAGAATGTTTACAATCCAGTCAGGTGTTGTAAACAAGATCACACAAAGAGTTTTAATTAGTTATTTATTAACTGGTTTGGAAATTATGTAACATAAATCGGATCTGGTGATATTATATTTTTGATTTTTTAAATAAATACTTCTGTAGATATACTCGGCTGAGGTTGCAGGTGAAATTGCACTAAACAGTAACTCACCTGGTATTTGATCTTTGAGAGCGCTCGTTTTCTCATCGAGTTTTAATTTTCCCTTTTGTTGTCCAGTTTTGTAGAATAGGCAATTCAAAAGCCGTGGGTAGGGTAAGGAAAATTGTCGCCAGTTTGGTTCATCCTACGTTGAGGTTTTCTTGTTGCCCTTGGAAACGAGTTGTTTGAAATCGTTGCGTGGCGGTTCCAGATTCATGACGGTTGTCTCCGGAATATTGCTATTCAAAAACTCAATCTTATCTTTAGGAACTAATTGTCATTTTCCATGGTTGGTAAAAAGTATTGTGTCAGTTGGTATATTTTTAAAATTTAATTTCTTTAGGATAATATTTTCTTTTCTCGCGACCGTTCGTATTTAAAATTTAATTGCAAATATTCAGGATTTGAATAATGTCCCGTAATTTTCAATTTATATCAGTTTATTCATTATCATCTGATAAGTTATTAATTCTTCTTTAGGTATAGTCATGAATTAGCATTTTTACTGTCTAGATTATAATTGTTTTTTTACCATGGCTGAGGAAATACATACAGAACTCTTTTTTTTCTGTATTTTAATAGCGATTTTTAATTTTCTCGTGGCCAAGAGAGAGCAAGTTAATAACGAATGTATCCGCTGTAATTTGAATAATATTTCGCGTTTTTAGAATCGGACTGTAGAGAAATTTTTATTTTTTATCTCCAGCTACCCCCATCAGTAACTATTAAATTTTAAAATCTTTGACGAAAAAAGTCGTTAATTTGGTAATGTAAAGTCGCATATTTCCTAAAAATTTCTGAGTGTTTAGCGTCAATATAAAATCATCCCAATATTTCAGAAAAAAGCGAAATTATGATACCTAATAAATATTGAAGGTATTTTCCTCGAGACCGTATTGGCCAGATTTGTTTTGTAATGCAAAGATGAACATGACCATAGATCTCGCCGCGCGATGAACAAGACTCGGCTCTGTCTCTCGTTTATGTTGTTTCGTTGTAAGTTCTCACTGATTTCTCTTCATCTACTTTCCACAATCTCTACTCCATATTTTTAACGATCTCTTTCCGAAGGAAAAGTAGAGAGTAAATATTATTAGAAATTCTTATTATGGTTTACCACTCTTCATAATTTGATATTTCGTTATTTGGTTCGTCAATCGTATCCACCGCCGTAAGGTTTGAGATCTCTTTTAGGGTTGATCAGGTCGCCATGATTTGTCAAGATCTACTAAATGGTTTTCTGTTATCTGTTTTTCCGTCCTGAATTTTTCTTTACTAGATTAGAATTTTGTCGAATTAATACGTGATGATCACAGACCGGCACCTCAGCGAACCTTGCCGAAACAGGTGTAGCCTGAGACGTTACGTAGTATTAAACTTCCAATGTTTCTGTTAGACTCTGTTAACCACTGTTCAAAAAGGGCTCGTTTGGCAACGAGATATCGGCAATTTCACTTTTAAGAATTTGTTTGTGCCATCGTTAAATGCCTACGTTTCGCATCTCACTATAGACGAAATATTTTGAAGTTAAACCGCTATCGTGTTCGCGAGGTCAGTCAGACTTCTTGTCGTTGGGTTATGGCTGATGTATCGGCCGGTTTCAGATGTATGCGTTTGCCTTCTATCGCAGTTTGCTAAATATTCATAAATCTGAGCCTTCAATTGCTTGAATTCAGTGAAACAACGCAGTTAGAACACGGGTTATGGGAACAGATGCTTTCGGAATTATTTTTATAGCCCATCATAACAATGAAACTTCGTCCAATGGCAGCTTAAGTAGTCTATTTTGCAGAGTAGCATGTTTGTGTCAGAAGCGTCGTAGGTCATTATCTTCAGCGTAAATTATTTTCTTAATAGCTAACCGGATGGTTGGGCATTTGGGTTCGGATGATCTTCTCAGAATTAGGGTGTCCTTCCTTCGCTATTTTCTTCGGAATGCGGTCTTTCGTTGCAAGAACGTCAGTTTCCCACGGAAGGAGGACTCTGCGATCATCCTAGCGCTCCAGAAGGGCTAAAATCTCTCCGGCTTTCGGTACGTTTTTCACAGATTTTGTCCTCCCAGTTAAGAACCTTAGCGCGTACTTCGCAAGGTGTTTTTCGGGAAGACCGCCCCAATGCCACCAGTTACCTAAGTGGGCAAACCTCCAACCGTTGCGTAAAGAGATTCGTTTTGCGTCTCCCTGCGGACCTTTTCAGCGTGTCTAGTCCCACCCATCCGCGCTTCCGTTTCATCTCAAAGGGCCTAATTTTGGATCGACTATTATAGTCGCGGAAAATTCCCCCGTTTCCGCATTCTTGCATACGAAAGGTAATGACGGTTAGTTCTCCATTTGCCTCACTCGCATAAAACCTGCCAATAAGCGTGATATAGCACCGACAGGTTTGCATGGTGAAACGGCCGACCTTCGCAGCACCGAGAACGAAATGCTGCTTATTTATTTTTGACGGAGCGTCGTCATGTTTTGTAGTTTTCACGGTTGAAGTCGCGTTTTATAGGGTTTTGCGGGTTTAACGAAAGTATGCGTGGTTTACAATCATAATTTTATCTGCTGGAGATTACGTGCTATTCGAAGAGTATTCGTTATTATTATGTTTTTTTTCGGTTTTTCACGGATATATGCCGTTGTTTGTTTTATCGCTGGTAAAATATGGTTGGTATTAAAAGTTACATTTTTTAAGTAATTCATCGTAATATGATTTATTTGTATTTGCTTATCAATCTTGTGGATTGTTTTTTTGTTCTTTTCATATTAATTTTAAATTTGCTCACAAGCTCTGGAAAAATATCCCATAGCATTTCGTTAAAAGTCGTTATAGACCAACTTTGTCGGTTTGGAGTAAAAAAGGATTATTTCATATTCTTTTTACGTCTTCAGTTAAGCAATTTTTAAGTCACTGGTCATTTAATTCCATGTATTATGAATTTCGCCTCAAGAGAAAGAGTCGTGAAATTGTGATTCAGGTTCGTGGGAGATTCGACTCATATCTCGGTGTAAATTATCATCCACCTCCCGACCATGACCAGCGTAACAATTTCACCGGAGCATTCAGATTCCCGGCATTTTCGTTTCCGGTCGTTATCGATCCATCGAATCAGGGCCCCGACGTAATCAACCGAACGAAATTCGATGTCGTAGAGGTATTTTACAACTCACTGGAATCTCTTCTTAACCGGAAAATTACTCTATACCAACCCCTCCGAATCAATTGAAAATTTCGGACGTTTCGCATCCAGATGAACTCGTATCGTTTCTCGAAGTTTTTTTTATAGAGGTATAATCGTCGTCGTGTTAAGATACCGCGGTGGGTAGATTATAGATTGCGGAGTGCATCCTTTACCAAAATCCTCCGCGGGCGCATACGCGATAACGGCTCTCGCTTCACCGAAGGCTAGGGCGCGAAATCAGAAGTCGCGTCACGGTCCCTCTCTACCCCTTCCGGCGCGTGTTTGGAGCGCTCCTAATAGTCACGCCTTAACCGTCTAAGCGTCGTGTCACGGAAGTCACGAGTGCATTAATTGAGCCGGCGTCTGCGTAAAATGATAGGCCCCACGCCGTCTGATTCCTAGAATCGCCTAATATAGTGCGGGCGTCGCGAAAGTTTTGGAATTTCGTCCTCCGGCGGCGTAGACGGAATGCCCCACTTCTGTAGGCTGTTTCAAAACAAATGAATGTACTATATCGATCATGAACTTTAGGAGTGGCGCGGGATTCGAATTCGCGGTAGCTGATTCTTGGACCACGTAGATTTTGGATTTGTGATCCAATTTACCACGATGTTTTCGATTGTAATATTATTTTATTGCTTTATTTTTTTGAAAAATTGATAGATATTGGTGATTGTTTATTTTATTATTTTTCCTTTCCCTTTATATAATGATAGATTCTATAAAAGTGGGGTTTTTATTCGCAAATATCGTAGATTTGGAAACAGGAGTACGAAAAAATCGCCCCAAAATTCGAGTTGAGTTTCGCGGGTTATTGAAATTGTTGTGATTTATATACTATTTGACAAGTTTATTAATATGTTTTCAGCATAGTTATGCGTAAAAGTTTATATTATCCCGAAAGTGTTTAATTTCTGATGTATTAATATAAATCTTTTTTCTCTACAAAATATTCTATAACTTTTTCCAATATTTAGTTCGCAAAAGTAAACATTCTACGAACTAAAAAGTATGGAAAATAATCCTGATTTCTTTTGTTTGATGATAATTGTTCAGATAGATTAAATATTGTATTTGTATTATTACAAAAGTTTTGTGAGTTTTGAGGTGCCAATAAGCCTCGGTATGTTGAAAGTGTAAGCTAAACAAAGACGCGATACCTGCCACTTTTCTAACGGTAGCTCATCACCGCTTGGCAATGAGTGCATATGCACTTGACTGTCCACTGCCTTTATGGCAGCACTTGTAAACACGTCGGAGGGAGGATCGGAATTCATCTCTGAACATTCGCAGTGAAACGCATTATAATGTCATATTTTCACATCCAGAATAGAATTTAGTTGTATCTTAAGTATTAATTTATTAATTAAGTAGTATCGTATTCTAAGAAATAATTTGCCAGTTGTGATGATTTAATCGTGTGCATTTCTCTATCTATTTGGTTCCAGGAAAGGTAGATATTTATATTATTTAAGGTTATAATGTAAATATATAGAAATAACCCTAAAAATAGGCTTCGAGTTCCAGTCATGTCGCTATTTTTCACTTCTGTTTCACCTATGTGAGATTATCTACTCGTACCTTATCGAGTAGTCTCAGTGATAGACATAATTGTTTAGAAATATCGATTCCTCATATTCAAGTTTACTGTGAATGTAAATGTGAAACATACCCTTTCTGCAAGTAATCATTTTTTGTGAGTGGAATCCGTTGAATTGTACCCAAATTGTGCTATCGATGCAGCCGATGGATTTTCTAATGGATTAAGTGAAGATTTAATTTTTGATTGTTTTATAACAGTAACGTAACCAAGGTGCAAATATTTTTCTCACGATATTCACCAATGTATGGCTAAAAGGCTAAAATTCGTCAGTTTAGTCCCTCTCTTAAATTTTTCCAATCTCTCGAATGTAGCAGTTTGTTGAAGATGCTGTGTGACTTATGTTAGTCGACGAAACCTTGAGGGATTTAGTACTACGAGTGTTCCACAAATGATGTGATGGCACGCAAAGAGTGATTCATATATTCGACAGAAGGTCGCGCAAGTGATGATTCCACTTAATAACCAAAACATACTTTCCAGATGCCCCGTTGCATGCTGTTTGTATACGTGCTATGTTTGACATTTGAGTTTTTTTCCGTCTCTTCAAGGCGGAAAGTCCATAACGGCCGTGTTCTGATCTCATCAGATGGCCATAGTTTAATATCAGTAATGATGCAGTGAATTACTGTTGTTAATTTTTCTGGCGTATACAGTCATATTTTATATCGTCACTATATTTAGTTCGGGGGTGTACATATATATAGTGTGTCTTTGGCAGCTAATGTTACCTAGTTTTCTTCTATAAAGCTTCTTTTATAATTTTTATTAAGTATAAGAAAATTTTCCTTATGAAAACGGTATTATTGTTTTTCCTCCAAGATATGACGGTTACAAGCATAATTCAAGTTTTTGTCGCATTTCTGTTTCCATAGAATTTAACGAATTCAATTATAATACGCTGTAGAAGTTGGTATTTTCATAAAGTCCACAAGAAGGGTTCTTAAACGAATTTCTTTTTACACGTTCGTTTTAATGTTCGTAAAAATTCAGTTCCCATTTAAAATAATGTTCGACCTGAATTTTACGTTTAAGTAGCAAGTACAGGCTTAAATATTTCGTAAAATTTTACACACACATGTAGTCCTAGAGTTTTCCTGCATTTCTCGTCTGCTGGCTCGAAATCACAGCTCTCTTATCGTGACGTCCTCGAGTAAGATGGAAGAAATCCATTTGGGTCCCATTTTTTTCTAGCGTATCCGGTGCCGGTCGTTTAGATGAGCATTCCTCTCTCTGCGTCCGATACTCGGAATCATGTCCCCGAGGCAGATATTTCGGAATATTTCCCGAATGCCTCGGTTACCTTCTCCTCCAGTCTCACCTGACCCACTTATCTGGAGTCCATCCTCCACGCCCCTTGCACCCAGACGCCAACGATACACCAGCGCCGAGGTCAGGTGCTAGCTTTTTACGCTAAGAGATTATGGTTTCATCCTCTCGATCCCGCCACAGTTGGCCCAATACACCAGCCATGAACAAGAGCACGTAACTACGTAGTTTCTAAACTTGTGTAGCTTTTCAGATACGAAGAGCAGAATCACAGTTAATCGTATTTTCTGATACGGAAATGTAACGGAAAGAATGTTGTAGCCAATGCGGAGGTAGGGTTTTCTGGAATATTTGTAAGGATTTATGTTTTTTTTTATGATCTTCAGACCGTAAATATGTTGGTTTTTGTCAACACAATCTTCCGTTTGTTTTCTAGGTATTTGTATCTCTTGTACTATAAGGTTTCCTTCGTTGTTTTATTTTTAGGGTTGTCACTGGAGAATTTTTATTTGCTTCATTTCAGTATTTTTTCTTTCGGGCTAGTCTCTGTTTGGATTTAGGTACTGTTTGTAGTGGTTCTGTAAATGTTTATATGGGGTTTTAGGGGAAACTTTATTAAAATGTATCATTTTGTTCGTATGCTTCATCAGGAGGGAGAATTTAGTTGCATGATTTTTTTAAGTTTCGATTTATGGCGGGAATATCTGTGATATCTTTTTATAATATAGCTATCTCTAGCTATTTTTGTCTTTTATTCAATTCGATGAGAGTTGGAGTGATTTAGTTTTGTAATACCGATCAAGAGTTTTTTTAACCAAAAAGATCGCTTTTAGTAGTTACATAGGCTCAGAGCCGAGCTAAAATAATAGATATGGGCAGTTGTGTGCCGTGTTTAAATGGGCCAAGGTTTAACGTGCCAGGATATTTGTTTACGTGCTCCTACTAAAATAAAGCCAATCCTACGTAGATTCAGTATTGACATTCGAAGAAAGTCGGTTTCGAGCGAAGAAGAAATTCGGTCGGTCGTGCATCCAAAGAACTACTTTACGACGGCCGAAGAATTTTTGCGTCTTTCCTGAGAAAGGAAATCGGCAGTTCATTGCGATCGAGATTCACCGGAAATTACACGAAAATCTTTTCCGTTCCGATTGTGAGACTAATTGCTCGCCACTATAAAATGTGTGGGAATAGGTGTACGCGGAAGATCAACTTCCTTTCCAATGTCCCGCTGTGTTTAGATGGAGTAAGTTTCCTCTTTATTTCTTATAATGAGCTTGGTCGCCTCTTATATCTTTTGTATTCGCGCACCGGAGTCAACCCGATTACATCGTTTTGACTGACGATGCGAGGGAAAAGAACAGTTTTCATTCGATTGCATTTAGTAATTTTATGCAGTGTTGGTCGTTAATATAGTTTATTCAGGACGTGTTTGGTATCTTACCAATCTTTGCGTTTTTAATGTTTCGACTTGGAGACATGTTGTACTAAATTATTTTTCAGAGCTATTGATGAGTGTGTGGAAGCTATGTTTACGATATGTTTTCGCAACTTTTCCATTCAAATCTAAGTTCTTTAAATAAAATACGATTTAACTTTGATTGTTCTAATAGCATGAAAATTAATTCTCCCATTTAGGGGTTGTTAAAAAAATCTGCTCACTTAAAGGTAAATTTCAGAACTCACGATTACTCGAAAGTTTTAACCCTCTTCACTGGTGATTTCACCGATGAAGAATGGCAGATAATTACGCGATGATTCTTCATTTTCGTCCAATTTTCCTTCCATTCAGCGGAGCTTAAGAGACGTGCGAGGGTGAAAGACGACAGTCAGAAGAGAATCTATCATAAAGCTGAAGGACACGGCAGTCTCTCTTGCTTCCGCTTCTTTTTTTCTGTGCGTATGTGAAGAATAACAAATGAAATTCCCTTCCAGGAAGGATGGATGCAGAGGCATCGAGAAAATCCGTAATTATAAGAGGCGGAAGTTTATTCTTTATTCTTTTCGAAGAGTAAGCCGCCGGTTTTTCGGCCACGTTCGCATAAGTTGCTGGTGGTGGACCCGGGCTCGAGTCCCGGGACCTTTTCGTTTGGGATGTTCCTGCTAGGGGAATTTTGGCCATTCCTGAACAATCCGCTATAATTGTTACTTGTTAAATAAGTTTTGGCTTCGTAAAGGAACTAATTATTAAGAATTCGCTAACGGGCGGTAACAGTAACCTGTCACCGAGTCCCCCTATTGGTTTAACTTTGCAACAGCAGTCGGCAACCGTATCCTCAAGGTTTATTGCCCTTCTCGGTAGCTTCGGAGGAAAAAAAGGATCGCCATGACCCTCTCCGTAGCTTAAGATCAATCCATGTACGTCGCGCGCGGCCCATCACGCAAGGCCCCCATGAAACAAGACTCCACGCAGCCGCCCAGATCCCCATGACGGCGCAGCTGAGTAGCACCACCAGCTTGACCCGCGTGCCCACAGCCCGTCACGGTCACCACCGAGTAGGTTTCCATCTGTGGGTCCGATCCACCGGAAGGCGGTCGAATTCTAGGCGCGTACAGATAACGAACCCGTTTCGCCTCCCGGGTATACAAATCTCACAGATCTTCCTCTCGGTTCGTATTTTTAGGTGCCGATATTCTTTCGAGGTCGCGATTTTCTGGATTCAAGAAGATTCCGAAGGAACTGGTTATTGCCAGAAAATGGCGATTTATTGTTGTAATTTGTAATTTTTTTAGTTTTTCGCGGCCAAAAATTGGTGTATTTGGTTGATATTATTTCCGTTATTCGTCCTTAGGATTCGTGTTATTTTCGATTGATGATGGTTTTATTTCGAAATCTGTAGCTGCTACTATTACGTCAATGTAAATAAGTTTGCCTAACCCGATTCCAAAGCTCAGATTCTTTTAAAAGTTTCTCTTTAAATGCCCCCCCAATCGTCACACATTTTCTATCTCGTCACGGTTGAGTTAATCGAAGCATCGTCTACCCAAATAGCCCGTAGTCGTTATCGTTTTGGTTCTACTCTACAAAAATTGATAGTTCTGGTGCCTCTTAAAGGGTTAACCGTAAGGTCAAGAAGATCTCAGCTCCCAGATTGGCCTCAGCGGTTGCGTTATTCGTAACGTCTTTCGTCGTATTTTTCATGTTTGTGTTGTCGATGTTTTTTCTTTCGCGGATGTTTTCGTGGATGATCGCGAAGGCTAGGAGTTTTGAAGTGATAGATGTGGTGTAGATTCAAGGAAATTGCGCATTTCAAGGCCGTCTTAATTACAAGGCGCTGTTCTAGTTACACTTGCGCGCCCCAATGCCAATCGGTTCGAAGGCGCGCCCCTAACCCCAGCCACCCTTCGGTGGTAATTAATTACCGGAAGATTGATGGGAACATGAAATGTCATTTCGTATTTTTTTTGTTCTTTTTTTTCTTATAACGCATCCGCGAGCATTAATCATCCTTCTGTGCCTAGTGGTTGATGATCGCAGGGTTTAAGATTGACCTCTTAAGGCCAAATTATATCAATCGTTTTTAATAAAGAAAGATTTTGATAGTTTTTGTTACCTTTAAGTATACTCGTTTATTACGCACTGTGCAACCTTAAAAGGTAGAAATGAATTTAACTCGTATTATTGCTATTCTTCTTTTAATTTTTGTTTATATATTTTTTCATTCGATCATTTTTACAGGCGAGTATAAGATGTTTAATTTTTAAGCTCTTCATGTCATCTCATAGCTTTTAATAGGAGAAGGTTTGATGATGGTGATAGGATATGTGTATCAAACCCATTTGTGTTTTCCGATACCGTTTCACTGCTTTCAAATAGATGTGGTTTAATAGGCTCCCCCAACCCAATCTTCTTCGTGAGCCTTCTGCTCCTCTTTCACGATTTTTTAAATCTAAAAAGGTCGATGATAATCCCCATCATCTATCTCCTCCGTTTGGCCTAATTTTTCAGATTGCGTCCAAATCTATTTCTGCGTCCGTTGGCCGCTAAGTATTTTTAGATTCACATCAGAGTGGAATCGCCGTTATATCCAACGCGTGTTTATATAAACAAACACGCTCTCATCTTCAATCTGCTTTGTATTTCATTATCCATCAAAAACTATATGATTGTGCAAGAGCTGTTTCAAGTACTGACTAATGTAACCTCGGCTTGGTTACGCGATGTCATTTCACGTATTTTGATATTTCGAGTGCATGCGAGTAATGCAGCCTCGATGTTGACCGTCAGAGATCAGGTGTATTGAGGACATGGGTGTCGGGCGGTAAGACATCCACCCAGTTGTATACGTATTCCGAATCCTGGTATCACACTTCGGTACAGCGATCTCCGGTACGCAAAAAGGGATCGGGATCACGAGCTTTTAAAAACGCACGATTCGATAGTGGCATCTTGGCGAGTGGTTTTTTAGGATCAAAGGGGAGCATGGGCGTGGAAGAGAATCGATCTTTGGATAAAGCGAGCTGGCCTGGTTGGCCAACTAGAAGGGGAAACAGTGTATTCTTCCAAGCGGCCCGTCGCTGGACGCACCTGCTCCAGCCAAGTGGCCTGGAAAAGAGGGAAACGGGGGGAAAAATACATGAAAGAAGCCCTCAATATGGCGAGGAATCAGTCGGATCCTATTTTAGAAAGAATGATGGCAGTTTTTGTCCCTTGCCAAAGGAATGTTTACGTTTTTTGCGTGCGTTCTTTTAAATGTTTTGGTGCCAGGAATTGTGGGTGAATGTTCAATTTGTGTTGCTCTCTTTTAAATTGCGAAGGCGTATACTCACTTAAGTATACTGTTAAGTTTTTACGTTTTAGTGTTTATCTGAAATTTTTTACTTATTTATTCCGTATTTTAGGCATTATTTTGGCTTTATCTAATAAATTTAATAGTATATGTTTGAATATTGTAGAATTCGTTGAAGATATGATGTAATTGTAAATAGCGTTATATTTAATGATGAATAGGAGAATCCCTACTTAGTAAGTACTTTCTGTTTATTAAGTATATTCTATGTATAAGTTTGTTCTGAATTATCTTGATTTACTTCGTAATAGAATAGTAATTATTATTAATAAGGTAAATATTTCTTTGGTACGTACATTTTGGGTACAGTACGCTCGCTATATACCCATTGTTCGTGAAAACTTGTTTAGTTCATTAAATTTTTTTTCATGTTCATGAATTTCATTTCATGTACCAATTCCAGTACCATCTCTGTTATACTAATTTTCGCAGATTTTTTTTCGGATACTTTGGAGAAACTGGTTATTTAAATTGAGTAGCACTTGTCTAGACATATCGTAATTAAGCCTGTTATAGTGCTTTTATTCGAACTTGAAACTTGCACCGAGAGGATAGTATTCCTAAGAAGCAAATACGCTGAGGACAAAGCAATGGTTTTGTAACTATCACGCGTGTTTTAGCTCACGAATCTCAGCGTCGCCGTCCAAAGTTCCTCACACGCAATCATCAACAGCGTGATTACTCACGTCGAGGCAGGAAATACGTTTACCTAGTCCTCCCTCTTATGAATAAGCGATCAGGATTTTTATTTCCGTATAAAATTTTGGACCGCCCAGTCCTTTTCGTGTCGAACCTCAATAAAAGAACTCTCATCCCGGATCCATCTCCCCGAGAGATGTCATTCACCCTTTTTTTACATGCGTGGGTAGCGCATGTCGAGGAAGGATCTCTCTCTCTTGTAATAGCAGAAGGTGGAAGTGCTTCTCACTCGGACGACTCTAAGATGACGCTCCTGACTTTTTGCCGCTTCCTTTTTTTCTCCTTAGCGCTCATCTCTTAGCAGCTGTCTCTCTCCGTGCCTCGTGGCAAGCGAGTCCCATGTCCCAACTCCTAGGTCAGGGACCGATTCACTCGGTAGCCGGTCAGGTCCTCGCGGTGTCTTTGCAGCAAGTGAATGGGTCGGTACCGAGGGTTGGTTTGTCGGGGGTGTCCCAATTTTGAACGGTTTAGGGTGTGTGGATTTCACGGTTTATTGCCAAGGATGAGGTTCCCTTAGTGTCTCATAGGGATGCTTAGCCATTGTTTGCTAATTGAGGGATTACACGGATTGGTTTCTTGCTTCATCACTTGCGACCCTCGTGTAGTGTAGTGCGAATTCAGTGGCTGTCAACGGATCACGAGGATGGGCTCATAGAGGGACGGAAGAAATATGGGCCTAGACGCGTTCCCTGCGGTACATCGGTTTTACTATGGGTGAGGCGGTCGGAGTTGGTGTTTGGGGTAATTTTCTACCACTAACGGGCATCAATCTTTGACCGCCTTAACTGGTCGAAGGCTTGTAATTTTGATAGGTCTTTCTTCTTCAGTGGGTCATTTTCACGATTCCCTTTTCTGATCGATGATCCGTGACGTGCTCATTTTAGTGTATTTTGTGGAAATGTCCCTAAGGTACGATATCGGATTTTCATTGTCGATTGTTATGTGGAAATAAGGATAGTTATTATGAGAGAAAACCCTTGATTAGCGAAAATTTTCCAATTGTGAGATTAACAAATCGGCTTTTCAGACTTCTAGAAGGCCAAAAGGGTGTATTATGTGTTATTTATGGCCCCTTTGACTGCAAAGCGTGTTGAATTCATCATAAGAATCAGCTTTTTTCGCAGCAGAATCTCTTCTCGTAAACTTCTTTGATTTAATTCCAAAGCGGGCTACTATGTTGTTTTACGTAACGGTGCCAAATAGGTTAATAGGAGTTTGATTTTTTTGATTGCTTGTTGAGTGGATTATTTCATCAGTCAATTCACTTATTTTTGTCGAATTTATTAGCAATGGTTTCAGTATGTCGTCATAATTTCATGCAAAATGTATGTTTGTATTTGGAATTTATTTCTACTGTAATTTAATAACAATTTTTATTTATTAAATTCGATTTTTATGTTTTCTTAAGAATAACTCTTATTTTATACCCATATTTTCTCTTCTATATGACCAGTTCATAACATCTCTTAAAGATGTTGTTGTATATATAATATTGAATTTCTGGTTCGTGCGTATTTCTTTTCGTGATCAGTCATGTATTTTTATTTCCTTATGAAATATTGCGATGATTAATAAACGCTTAATAATATAACTATATTGGTTATGTTAATATATCCATAGGTTTAGATATTGTCAATAAAATAATATTTTAGGCATAGGGTTGTTTTTCTTATCGAACCAAATTGAGTTATGAAGAGAAAATAATCTTATTACATTAGGTAATTCTACTTGTAAATTCCATGTCAAATTCATTTTTTATCCGTAAATGAGAGTAGATTTTTTAATGAATTAATTCCGAGCACATCCTCCTCAGTGCTTCTATGATAACATAAATATCCAATTACATCTGGTTCGATATCGGTATCTTTTAAACTGATAAAAGAACTTTCGAGTACTTCTTTCTACGAATCTTGTCTTCATAATTTTGTTTCATCGATCATTATCAACCGAACGCGCTCTTTTGGAAGCTGTGAAAAAATAATAGCTTCCCAGTGAAAATATTATCCTTTCCCGAAATTTCTCTCCACGGAGTAAAACATTTAAGATCGTGACTCAACGCACGCGCGATGTGGGAGAATCCATTCTTTCGGAACCAAACGATGATTCATTTGAGCTCCGAGAGTGAGTAATTTGTCTCCGCCTTTTACTCGAAACCAATAAAGGCGTCCATCCAGGTGTAATCTTGTTGATTTTCGTAGCACCTGGGAACGTTCTCCTTTTAGTGGAACGCCTACGAAGACTCAGGCCGGCGTTAATCTGGTCGTTTCGTCATCTAAAAATGCTTCAGTCACTTCTTCCGAACCCGCAGACTTTTTCTTTTACTCCTCCAACCGGTTTTGTAAAGCTGAGTCGTTACGTCGTCTTTAGGTACGTAAACGGAATCGACTGAGAGACTGCTGCACCATCGGCAACTTTTCGATTCGCAATCTTCCATGTTGGTTTCCAGCAGGAGAGAAACTACATTGTGTATACAAAGCTTTTTAGATTACTGTCGTTATACTATTTCTAGTCATCATATCTTATCGAATGGATTATATGTATACATTATTCTTTGGTACTAGAAACAATTGCTGTACTGCTTGTTTTAATTCCAGTACTGATCATTACCGTCTGGAGTACACTGCAGTATCAACGGTGGTAAATATGAATATTGATTCTTTTGTATCCATATTTATGCTTCGTGAAGTATTAAGGGTTGGGTAATATATACGTTTATAATTGTATATATTTACGTGAAAGTTTTACAACGATTTTAACCCTGTACATAATGGTAGCTTCTCTTCTTAGAGATACTCGTTCGTTCACAAAGGCTGCGGTCGCTGATCGAGGAGGTTTAATCCGGCCTTCAAGTCGAATGCTGTGCAGAAACTCGTTCATTCCCAGAATACACGGTTCATTACCCAAATAAAGCTACATCGGGAAAATACGTTGGTTCGATTCAACGCAGATGCGGTCGACGACAGAGTGGCACTCCTTTCTCCAAGCCTGCGTCAAATATTTACTCGAGTAATTGCATGCGAATCTCTGCCTTCGCTCCGTGCTTCGTAGTATCTGCGAAGTATCCTCTCCATATGTTACTAAACGGCTCTATTTCGGACTCGGATAGAGAGATTTTCAGGTAGAGATTTGTGCATAAGGCGTAGCATGAGGAAGATTTTTTGAATTATTGTTTCGCGTTTGTTTCAGCTACGCTTTTAAGTAGTATGTGAGGGAGTTTGCGTGCTGATTTCATTATTTCTCCGAAATGTAAGGTTATCGTGCCTTCAAAGTTATGGATGAAATCTGTTAATTATATATCATTCATTTCATTTTAAAATTATTAAAAATAAATACGTTTTCTTTTCATTTAAGCGAAAGATTGAGTTCGATTCATGTTTCCGTTATAAATATCTACTTATATTTTCTCATACATAACGTATGTGTATTTAATAAGTTATTTAATTCCTTTCAAAGCATCACAAGACTATATTGTTTGTCAATCGTTACTTAAAGAAATATTAAATCGTCTTATTTACGTAATATACGTCTTCAGCACAAACTCAAAGCATATTTTCAAGTCCGGGGTAGCTTTTACTTTCAGCGCTATTGTCTACGGTTTTTATCTCTCGTCCATTCCGTGAGCTACGAGAGATATATTCTCCCGCAACACATTTCTTTTATAGCTCCATTTTAGTGCCCAGTGTCAGGTATATTTCACCTGTAGCTTCACCTCGAACGGATTCGACGTTTTTTCCAGCCGTAAATCAAGGATTAAGTCGAGCCGCTACAGGTGTAGGCCGCTCAAGTCTCGGAAGTGAAATAATGTGTAAGAGGGGCCTTCTGGAGATCTCTAGAAAGGTCCGCACGCGTGAGATTAGAAGATTAGAAGAAGCAGGGATTCAGATGTCTCCTCCATTAGGGCGTCGGTCATTCCCGTCTGTCGATTGGCTGGAAGGACGATAGCCACTCGCTTCGGAGAGCTATTTCTTTGCCCATCGTCCGTGCCATCTCACGCGCTCTCTTGGCCATATGAGGTCCGTGACCTTGGGAGGACAGAGGGGTCTTCACCATACGCATTCTCGCCCACACGTTTCTCGACCGCTGGCTTTTCCTCCATCCCGACGTCTCCTTACTGGGTCTACCCATTCCTCCTCAGACTCCTCCCCATCCAGTAATTCCTTTGTTACCTTTCCCGTTCTGAAATCCCACCAGGAAGGAGCAGAGTTTTCCGGACTGACGAGTCGTTATCTTATTTTTAGACATCGCGAATTCTGCGTCCGCGGGTCGTAGTACTATTGGGTTCTGAGTTTCCTCGTCGGCGATTATGGAGATTCTCGTCTGAATGCTCGTCTGGAGAGATGGTGCCAGAGATTGGAGTGTAGGAATGGGTTTC
The DNA here is from genome assembly GCA_020796165.1 of Pantala flavescens. NCBI lineage: Eukaryota > Metazoa > Arthropoda > Insecta > Odonata > Libellulidae > Pantala > Pantala flavescens. The sequence goes on along the minus strand of CM036879.1, from coordinate 17,778,025 downwards.
TTGTCGTGACGAGGTCTTCCGATTGAATGTATTATTAAAGAGTGTGAAGTAGAGGTGGAAGATTAGATGTATATTGCTGATGAGTGAACAAATTTACATATATTTATATAAAATGTATAAATTATGTTTTAATCTGTCTCTATAGGTAATAATAAAATAATACAATTCCATTAATAGATTTTGTTTTAAGCGTATAAAAAATAAAATGTCTGATTATATATTTTTCTTTTGCTATTAAAAAAAAAACACAATAAATTCAAGAGTTAGAAGTTTTAGCTATAGGCCTTTACTAATAAACTTATTGCAATTAAATTGTTTTATTTACTGTTTTTTTGTGACTTAATAATTTTCTTTTAAAGATATTTAGAGAATTATAAATCTTTGAAAATATAATTAGTTTCGCAAATATTGATGCTGACGATTTTAAATTGTCAGTGCGAAATAAATCACTTCATCAATTCATTCAATTTGTCAAATAAAGAATTAAGTCCCAGGTCGTATGTATAAAGTTGAATTCATTTAAAAAAGTGAGAAGCATAATATTTGAGTTTAGTTTTATGTTTGTTAGGAAATCATCTCAGTTATGGTTCGTGGTTCTGCTTGCGAAATTTTTTGCAGATCCGTGAAACGGTTCAAGTATTCTGAGAGATTACAATTGTAAACAAATGTATGCCTGATTATTTTTGAAAATGGAAGAATGTTTTGATATCTTTAGTTGATTTAGAAAACGCAAGTATTTCGTTAATTAAGTTTGTCCCCCCTCAGGCGCACCTTGTTCTCCTCCGGGTTCAATTATTTTCCACGCATTTTCACAAATAGGACTCGCGAAAGAATTTTTCCGCGCACGCTTTCACTTTCAGATGTAGAAATTCGAGGCGCTAGAATAATGTTTCTCGCAGCTGCTCAGGGCTCGTTTTGCACGAGCGATGCAACCAAGATGTGTGCGAGGTGCACTCCGTGATTCACTCGGTGACAGACTCCTTCCACCCGTCAAACGCTTTCAACAGACGTTGCGTTAGCTTCATGTGCATCGGCACATATGCATCTTAACGTATATGCGGCGTCGTGACCCAAGAATTCCACATTTCGTTGAATATTCATATATTCCACTCGCGCGCACAAGAGGAATGTCTTATTCACGGCGGATTTTATTTTTAAGCTCAGATCTTCGTTAAAAATTCCCTTATTTGGGTTACGAGAACATGCTTGTTCCCTTTTTGAGAAATGCAAATCGGAGTGGCTTTTTAATTCATGCTCGCAAATAATGAAAAATAAAGCTGTTTACGAAAGATGCAAGCGGGGCTACCGTTGGAATAATAAATCGGTGTTTGATCTGTTTCGTTTACTGAGTTTGCTTCCATGACCCACTCAGCACTTAATTACATTTATTAAGTAACTCTTTCTTACGATTCATCTTCATTTGTCTATGTAGAATGTGTAATAAAATGTAAATTCACTGTTTCTACAAGAAGTATAAGATTTAATACTCGCTATTCGTGATTATAAATAAAATAATTTAAGTATAATTTTCGTATATTACAGATAGAAAGGGTTATGTTAATATTTATGGAAGAAATTGAACAATATTATGAATATATGAATGAATGAATACAAATAAAATATAGAAAATATGGAGAAGACATTTTCATTCAAGGGCTGGATCTTAGTGTCAAAATCTGGGGTGATTGAAGAGTGAAGTATAAAATTTTTATGAGCTTAATTACTTTTACAATTGCTTACTATATATTCGAAAATCCCTTTTCAATTACGAATCTACGTTTGAATTTGCGAAATATCGTTACCAAATATCTAATGGGCTTTAAGTTTTGATTTGTGCTCTCATTTGGCACCGAACATCTTTTTCTGTCTGCTCACGAGATCTGTTATTATCCTCAAGCTCTCCACACAACGTTTCAGCGTCAGTCGTAAACGAGTTTGTATTCTTCCTTCGATACATATCTCGTTGCGCGTGTGCCGGTCTTGTTTTAGAAGAGCCCACATCATCCCGTGCCGAGATAAGAGCGAAGTGCGAACTCCAATTCGTGGGCCAAAAGCGAATTCCGCACCGGAACGCCCTCATAAACAAAGCACCTTATTTAGACCGCTGCACGGATGACTTATCTCTATTCGCACACTTTCGTTCATCTATTTTCGCCCCATCCAGGAAATACGTCGGAAACTCATGCAGATGCCCTTGGTTTATCGGCCTCCGACGTCCAGAAGGCGCCTCTATTCATCTCCCGATTATTTTTCCTCTCTCCGCAGCAACCGGCGCCTAGTCATCGCCCCCACAACGTTCGCCTTGGGGCGGTGACGTCACTCCACCCACCGTCACGTGACCCCCCATCCCCCATTCCTCCGCAATCGATTTCCTCTCGGTGCACCTCCATGCACCACGGCTCAGCTGACTCGGGATATATAAAAGATACGTATTCGCGTAGGAGGCGTCACGTGGGTCTCCCGTTAACAGTGGCTGTAAATTCTTTTCTCTCGGTCCACACCAGGTTCGTAGTTCTTCTTATCCACGGTTTAAACCGGAGTCGAGAGTAGATAAGATGTTGTTTGGAAGAGAAAGTCCTTACTAGGAAGTGTCTCTCGCTGGCCTATCGTAGTGACAACGAGGCGGTCGTGAGAAGCTGTTTCTAGGCGGCGATTAAGGGGTTGTCTGTTGTCGCACCATCAGGTTTTATTCCTTTTCGCTGTTGAATTAATGCTATCTGTTGAGATTTAAAATTATTTGTATCTCTTTTCAAGGCGTCCATATGGGTTGCTATGGTAAAAATTACGATGATTCATACTGGAAAGTAGTAATTTTATGGTAAAATGGCTGTTGGGTATATCTTTTAAGTTTCTTTGTATTTACTTTGCGTTTTTTCGTAGTGTGCGTGGTATTTTACATTGAATTTTGACTCTTTAATATTTCATAGCATATTAAATAAACATGCGTTTTTATTTTAAGTGTTTTTTCGATAGGTACAGAAGTATCTAACTAATATTTACCACGTACGAATAATTTGAGATGGGAGTTTCTGCACCATTTTACTTCTTTTCGTCAGCCTATTTTCAAATCATATTATTGTAGAATAAATTACTGTGTAGTTTTTTGAATTTAATACAATTTCTCGTGTAAATGTTAGTACTATGTTACGCTATTTTAAACAACGAATAAATATTAGTTTCTTTTAGGATTAGTTTGACTTTAGATGTGTTTGATATTTCGTCTGTAAGGTTATGAAATGTTGAGTACGGCATCAGCCTTGATAGCCACCCTCTTAGAGAACGAGTACGCACTTGAGAATTACATCTCAACCGACCGCTTGCGACTCAATTCATCTCTACACTTCCTGGTTATTTTTTGCTCCAAGGATACGTAATTGGGAAATCAGTAAGAGTACCATCTGATCGAACTGTTTTCCTTTTTTGATATGTACGTATCTACTGAACTGTTGAATATTACCAAAATCACAATTAATTTTAACTTATCTATTTGAGAAAATTGTGATTTTGAAATATTTTTATTATTGGTATAGGTGTATATAGTCACGAGATACATATGTCTGATTTAGATCAGGATTGAGAATAGAGAAATCATTGGCTCGTATCGTAAAGGAAGTGGTTCAATAAATTTAAGTGTAGGAGTATTAATCGTGAAGTGCTTCATTAATCAAACAGTTAGCCCGATTATCATAGTACCCTTACTCTTACATAGATACGTATCACCCTCACATCATTTCCGTTACCACAGCCTTGCATTAATCTCCTATATCGAGTTTTGGACTGTCACGCTGCCAAGAAAAGTGAATATCCCCTTTCTTTTTGCTTTATATAGTATGTAGTGTTTTTCTTTCGTTACGATACGCCTTGTGTTTTTATTTGCGTCCCTAGCATTCCCGGTTGTTTAGTTTTAGTTGTTTTTGTGTTGACTTGAACATGGTTTTGGTCTAGGTTTACTCATGTGTGGGGTATGTAGAGATTGGAGATCTACTATGAGCAAGACAAAAGCGATTATTTGGACCCAAAATCACTTTCCAACTGTAAACATCTTCCCAAAACGCGTGTTTTAGTCAAGGTTGAGTCTTATTCACCTGCGAGTGGAAGATTTCGTACCTGGAAGGTCTTTGACTCGATCTGTTATCTTTATCTTTAAAACGACTTTCATTTCATCATCGGATGTATACAGTGTGTCGATAATCGATCACGGCAGCCATCAATACTGAATCTTTTATCTTATTCGATCAAAGGTCACCTTTACTTCAATCTTCTCCCTCCATCTTTATCCAGTGCACTTCTAAGCCGAGTGATACATTTTTTATTCCTGAGTGACGCAAAACACCCTCTGCCTGTAATGAATCTGAGAACGCATGCAGTCCGCTCTTTCTTATCTATTTATTTCTCTTTTTCTTTGTCGCCGTAGCTGTGTACGTAGGGTTTAATTTTCTCCTTTTTTGTTGTTAAATGAGGGCTGATTATGATCCGTTAATCTCGGACTTCTGTTGTCATATTTCTTAGCTACAACTTGTCTCTGTTTGAACTTGGTAGAACTGTGTCAACTCGTGTACCTGAAAAGGATATTTTTTATTACCATCTCCGAAAGATGTGATTAGATTTAGCGTGATTTCATAATTCCCTATGAGTGTGATGGTTCTTTTTTATGTATGATATATCTCTTGCTTGGACTAGAGAAATCTGTTGATGAAAATTTGAAATAGTACGATAAATGCTGACTTGGTTAAATTAACAGGTAGATGATTTAAATACGTATATTATTGAATGAGTCATAAGATAATCAACATGATTAATGAAGAAAGCATCGACAATTTAAATTCAGCTTAATACGTCTTGCTTATAATTAATGAGTTATAAAATCATAATTATTGGACTGTTGAAACGTTGATAGTAGTAGGCACGCTTCAATCGCATTGACAATATTTTATTATTATTTCTATCACGTTAATGTACATAAGAATTATTATTTTGAAGTGTTCTGTGGATGATATCCGAGATTTACTCAATGTTCAGTTATCATTAAACTTGCCCACTTTGGGTTGATACAATTTTAATACTTTTAGTTATTCATTTGTGAAGGGGTGTACTAATTATATCGTGATATATATACAGACATTCAGGCGCTTGTTACCGTATAGGTCTGAGATAGATCATATCTTAACGGCACATGCATTGTACGCTAATCGAGCACCATATAGATAAGAACAATGCAGTCCAGATTGCATTTGTTCCCGTCAAAGGTTAGCTAATTTAATTCTAAAAAGAGATAATTTCCAACGCTTCAGATTACTTTGTTTTGTGTTTCAACATATTTTAAGACTGCTGAAATATTCTGTGCGCCGGTATTTGTGAAGGGAACGCTCCTTGCCCTAAGTTATGCAACCATACGCACCATATGTTTCACAAGCACAGTCATCCCCTTTCATTCGATCGGGTTTTCTATAGGTATCGACGTCGTATGCAAATAAGCGTTGTATCGAAGCCGTTTATCGCATCTATACGCTAATGATTTACATCGTAGGGAAAATATTATCATTTGCTTTGTCCTTTACAGTTATGCATGTTCAGTATGGAGTCTTTCCATGAAAGATTAAAGGGTTTAGTTCTAGGGAACAGTTTCATTGAGGGAAGGTTGGGGTACCGAACCCTACCAGGGGTATCTGAAAGGATTTTGAATATTTAAAAGTACCCTTCAGGGCTTTATTTACACAGAGTGTATTGTAGTTCCGGGGGTCTCTCCCACGCTGGCGTCTTTCGACCCACGGCATCATCGTGCATTTCGTGATCTAGTACTTGGAGAGATACTAATGATCAGGTGAAATCGTGATTTGATTCATTCAATTGTTCTGAAGTAGAGTGTTGACTTCGATTGTATAATTTTCGATACCTAAAAACTTGGGAATAAATTTGTGACGGTGCATTTTAGTGGTTTGAATTTCATTTCTGTAATAAGGCTGTTCAGACTTCGTCCGTGTTGAAATAAGGGTTTTTGAAAGTTCCAAATTGGTTCAGGAATTCAGTTATTTGTTTTGGGAACGTGATATCGATTAGCATCCTGTTTCTCGCTTGTTACACTCTTCGTATGATTTTTATTTATTTAGAAAGGAAATATGTTAGACTAGGTTTTGTTAGATTGGAAATGAGTTAATTTTCCCTCTTCTCCCGCTATTTTTAAGTATGATTTTTCTTTTAATGAATGGAAAGCTTATGTAGCGAAGTAGTATGAACGTAGCAGATTTTATTTCGAGTAGACGATTTTATTTAGTCTCTCATTCCTCTATTTATGGAACCATATCGACTGGAATAATTTCTTATTAGCATACGTCACCTTCAAGCACAGCAAATGCAAAGTGCATCGCACGTACGGCTGGAAAATCAATATGGATGTTAAACGCTCTCTCTTAACACTTTGCATGCGTTCACGGATCCGTGAACGCTGGAACCCGTCGTCAGTGTTATATCCGTGCTTTCATGCGTCGCCCCCGAGTTTTTCGTTCCACTGCGCTTTTGAATTTCCCATCGCATTTGCATTAAATAAAACGCACGTATAATGGAAGCGGAGCCTACGTGCTTTCTATTTATGAGTATGTCGGAACCCGAGTGCATTGGCCTTTTCTGCGTCATTTCTGTCTTATGATAAAACGACAGTACAAAATGTATTTGTTTTTCTATTATTTTGGTTCTGCATCGTATGTTCATGTAGTGGGATTTTACGCTTTTAACAGAGTCATTAGATGGTTCACTGTTAATGCCGATGTATAGTTGTCGACGCCAAATGTTTAATTGCGTCACAATATACTTCGATGAATAAAGTTATGAATGTTTTACGTTCTTGGTTGTGCTTGTGAAAGTTAACAATACCTGTGAGAATTTACCTATACTCGTGGTTTGGTCCATGAAGAAAACATTAATGTATATTTTGCTTTTTCACTCTACTCTTGGGATTGGTAATATCGCCACTGAATTCCATCGCAACCTTCCCATAAAAATCTGTGGTTTCGTTCCTTTCATTTCGTTTTGAAAAATATCAATTCATCTCATCTGACTTCTCATCGTAAAATCTAACATCCATTGGTTTTTTGTGATATCTTACTGCTAGAACATCCTATTCAGAGTCTTTCCATCATAAATAAAGGCTATTTTCACAACGGAACCTATTGTCGTGAGAAAGAAGTATGTGGGAAATCTTTTCTCAGACCCTTTCGAGAGACTGTCTTCTACAAGTTGCCTCCGTCCTAGGAGAAAAAAAAATCGTAGCACTAGGGTATTAGACGCGGTTCATTCGGAATTGGCCAACAGACCGGAAAGAATACCCGCCGTTTCCTTTCAGGAAAAATTCCTCGCATCCTCCTCCATCAAGGATCCACGTAGCGATAGTCATCTTTCCCTCCTAAACCCATCTCTGCCGTCGCAGTTCGATTCCCATCCCTTAAAAATGACGTCACTCCTGCTGTTTCGGGAATAGCAAACAGAGGAGTCAGACCTTTTCGAACCCTGGGATTCCCGCACTGTGAGTCTCGGTGTCTGGAAGCGTGGGCGGTGGGGACGGAGCCCTGCAGAAAGAGGGAAGCCAAGGGTCTGCGTGGGAGGGGAGCCCCGCGGAAACCCTGAATCGATCTCAGGCTCTCTCTCCTACCCGCTGACTCATTCGCCCTCCCCAAGCCGGTCGTTTCACGTAAGGAAGATGGAGAAGGGATATTGGGGTAGTAATAGGATTTCACGAAGAGGGGTGGTGGTATCAAAGCTTCTCGGTGCCACGTACCTGCTCCTTCCGCGTCCCACCAGTCCGTCAGCGAACGTACGCCGCTCCCCAGGAGGGGTTGACGAAGTGTTTTTGCGACCGTAATGCTTTTAAGTCGTTTATAGAGGAGGTCTCTCCCGAACCAACCCCCGCGTCGTTCGAATCAAAATGTCGGCTTTGTTTACCTCCTACGATTATAATCCCCATCAAGGTCTCGTAAACTTTTTTTACGAAAGGACTTTTTTCTTTGTGATCCGATGAACCATTTTGGTACGGGATGCAGGGAGGTGATTGACTCTCGGAGGGTTTTTTTTACAGAATTATGACCCTTTTATGCCACTCGAAGCTCTTGCCATTGTGTCGCATCTAGTTCGAATAAAGCGGAGGCATTCGCTCGGTGTTTTTCGACGGAATCTCCCCTCGGAATCTGTTCTTTGTGTGCGTGGGGTTGCAAGTCGCTCTCTCTCTCTTTCTCTCTCAGCTTCCATTGAAACGCATGCTGGAATCATTAGTTGGATTGAAGAAGGGTTTTCATGCCACTGATTATGTTTGTGTACATCGAAGTATTACTCGCTTGAATATCAATTACATTTGCGTCGAGGGATGCCATCGGGTCATATTTGATTCGTGATCGATGACGATTTAATTTTAGTGAAACGTTGAGCTTTTTATTACGTTTAAATCGGGTAAGTTTATCCCTTGCTTAGTTTAATCCTTTTGGTCGTCTAATAAATCGCTCTAGTTGGATTTATGATCGTATGAATCTATACTTATCGTATATCTTTGATTTGTTACCAAATGATTATGACATTTGTTCATAAGCCGCAGATATTTCTCTGTACTCATCCTAGTTTTATTCTTATCGATCATCCTACCCCATGAGAACTCTCATACCACCGTCCATAAAGTCCATATCAATTCGTGTTGCATAACTGTCGATCAAAGCCGCAAGGACGTAGTATCGTAACGAAGCAACCTACTGTTCTACATCTGTGTCTATCAGATCTATTCGTCCGCGCGAATTTCTTTAATCAGGGAAATCGTCGTTGCTCGTCGCGTATCAATAGCTTTCTCAAAGTCCGCAAGACTCGACGCAGACGATCATAATAGATCGCGAATTGGTGAAAGCATGGGAGAAAGCGCTCTATTTTCCTATTAGAAGAAGATAGAGGGAAGTAAACATGGCGTCATCGAATTGCCCCAATTGCGTAATGACACGGTGTGTTTGCTCTCTTTTTAAACCACATCCGGCGAGAAACTTCTTCTTCGCGATAAAGTAACTTAATAATCCTCTCTCTCTCTGGAAATCTTTCTTAACGTTTCCCCTTTCGCTTTCGACCACAAGATAATATAACTTCCTAAGTTTGCTCGGTTCTGCGTTGCAGCGTCTCCGTCGGGTCATTTTGTGAAGCGTGCCTCGGAGGGAAATGGACCGATTTTGGTTGGTCTTTTAGTGAATATTGAGTTCTGGTCTGTTTAAATAGTATAGTAACATGATAAGGAATTATATCTTTCAGTTTAATTCGTTTAAAATTTTACTTGTAGGGGAAATATATATAATAAACTGATTGATTTTTGGTGGATATAGATGATGTCTAGCTGATGCAGTTCTCATCTTCGTGTTTTACGGAGAGGATGAGTAGTTTAGTGAAGAGTTCGGAATCCTCATTAAAGATTAATTTCATAATTTTTGGTTAACCAAATTGTTTCTATACGATTGATACATTTCAGATGATACCGAGACTCAAAACTATCGAACATTATCGATTTCAGCTGATGTTTGAACGCAGTCATTCAAAATATATATTTGGTGTGATGTACTGATACTATTTATTCACATTTTGTTTGAGGAAAATACTTTTTCAAATTGGATACATAATATTACGTAACTAGTATATGTTTCATTAAGTGTAGCAAAGCGGAAAAGTAATTGTGGAAATGGAACTTACGTTACTGTTGTTCAGAGAACTTTGAATGTAATATTTTCTTCTAGTTCACCATGTGGGCAGTAGTGTCGCAAATTTCTATGTAATTTAACGTTTTAATCTAGCGGTTTCTTTATGTCCTACATCAGCGTTGCGGAATCAGTCTCTGTGCTTTCCTGAGTTTTACTTAACTCTATTCTGGGAATCTGTTTATTCTCAACGGAAGCTACGAAACATTTCGGAAGCACGGGGAACAATTTTCTGCAACTTATTCGCGCGAAAAGATCTTAATTGACGGAAGTTGCTCAATCAGGGGTTGAAATCCTGTTAGCGGTCCGTCGAACCGAAGTCCATAAACCTAAAGGACCTTTGTCGCATCATCAAATCATGAGTGTGCCATTAGAACTAACAGATGTATCTGGTTATGTCGAAGGGATCCTATTCCCGGAGGTCATCGGAGGTAATTGTTAGGGTCCAGACCTACTGATTGACAGCGCTGACGGATGATAAGCCGTGAATAGTCTCCTAAAATATTTATTTCGTATGAATGGGCATAATTACTGCTATAAAAGAATCATCAACGAATGTATAGAAACCTAAATGTTTCCTTTTGTAAATGACAGGAATAATAGCTTCTTCTTCGGTGGTGAAAGGTTCCCTAAAGCGACGTAGAACTATAAATTATAGATAATACTAAATTCTTACCTATTAAGCTTTTCGTGAAAGGTATGAATACATATTTGTGTTTTCGATCAAGAGCATGAAATATATATTAAACTGATACAGATCGTATAATTATATAACTAGTCCTCGTGTCTTACGATTCAAAAGAAAACCGGGTTTTCTTTATATTCTTATTGTAATTGCTTGCATTCGATTTGACTTACCCATAATCAGCCAGAAGTTCATTTTTATCATTAGCTGATTTTTATTCTATTTTCAGCAGATTTAGAGTATACATTAGAAAAAGAAAATAATCACGATGTTTTATTACCCACGTCTGTAAACCTAAGACCGATTGCATTCAAACGAATTCTTTTGTCTGGAACGAAAAAAAAGCACGGAATAAATAAAGGTAGCCGGGACGGCAGGGGTCCGGTTTTCTCGTCTGGGGAAAGTTTTTCTTTCTTATTTCGGTTCATTGCCCTGATTGGATCGCATTCGAAAACCTCTTCCAGGGCTCTTCCCCGCAGATTGTTACCCTTCGTATTTTCCCTAAAAACACAATCGCGTATAATTCCTTACGACCCATTGGTCCTCCTTTTCCGAGACATTGCGTTTCCCTTCGCACTCACCCCGTGGTTAAGAGGTCCCCTTTAGCCCCGCTCAGATTCAAGCGAGATCGTCGTGGCATTTTTGCGGAAGTCGGCAGTTGGATGGGCGAACCAAAGGGGGAATCCGCGGCTGTAGCAAGGACGGGCATGACGTCCCTGCGTGGGCGACATCGGTTGAGTCACCCCATTAACGGAGACGGAAACATTTCCCCATCCACTCAATCCCCCCTCCCGGTGATCGACTCCTCTTCCCCAGGGCATTCCCTGTGTCTTCCCCGCGCCCAATTTCCACAGCCCTCCTCGCGATAAATGGTCTTAAGAACCCTCGTGCAGATTTCACGCCACCCCTCGTAATTTCTAGGGTCGCATGCGCTGCGTGTCGAGACTGTTTTCGATGCCATAAATGACACGGAGAATGGCCTTCTCCATCCTCCGTGGTTAGATAAACAGGTGATCCCAATGCCTATGGATGAGGGTCGTTCTGCGTATTTTAGGTGGTGTGTGGTTCAGCGGTATTTCCGTCTATATTCATTCAGTGAAGGGAAACGTTGTTGGTTGAGTATTGGGAATCGTGAATATTGATTTTTATGTTCCTGTGTTTATTCTTTCTTTGAGTGGATTTTTATTGTTGTGTAGTGGATTAGTATTCTGCAAAATTGTCAAGAGCATAGTTACGGACTTTGCCCAGTTGTCTAGTTGTTTACCATTTCCTCGAATGATTTTATTTTTCATTTAGGAGGAAGAATAGATGTGGATTTGTTGTTTTTGGGTGTTTAAGCATAACCGGCGAACAATTATTGTGGGTATTCCGAAAGTGAATAGCTTTTAAAAGAACTCGTTTGAATTGAGAGCGTACGTTTTTGTATCCCGATACAAAACAATGGGAAGGTCAACTGGTATGAGTTTCTGCTTACGAGTAATTAAGGATTTGGAAAGTTGCTTTTCAGCCAACAATTATGACAATTTTAACGAGTTTGTTATTCGTTGTTATTGAAGTGAATCATCGTCTGTTTAATCCATCCACAATCCGTTGGAATCCATCCTTCTAATGAAGTTCGAGTTTGCTTGTTACATTCACCTTTGTTGTCAAGTTAGTTTCATGTTGACTGCTACTTATAGCTGAGTGTACATATTATTGAACACTAAGTCGAGTAAGCTTTTCCTAAGAATATCCTTTTGGTTTAAGTGCAAGTTTTGCATCTAGTAAAATTATATTATTGATCAAACGTTATTTAACATCCAGGAAGTTCAACCACTACAGATCTTCCGCTTACGTCTTTGTTGTTGATTTGCGAAGTGTTGATTATTTTTCCTTAGTGGTTGAGGAACAGTGTTTTCGGCTATGTTAAAGTTTATGTCATTACCATTTCTTCAAGATCTGCATGAGCGGTCATGAAGTTTTGTTCTCTCATTTAGCCTCGAAGGGTTGTTCATCAGGAATGTCCAGTGCTTGAGCGACATAAACGTCTTAAATGTCTGTCGGCTGAAGGGTATGAGTTTTCCATTCGTTCTCAAGAAGCGATTAACTCAGGAAGAACAAGGGTTTTAACGATTGCATTCCAGCAGATGTTATTTACGCCACCGTTCTGTGGAGGGATCATTTGGCAATTTTCGGATTCACAGTGCACAGGGAAACTCATCTCCCGTTTAATGGCGAGGCGCATTTTAAATCTTGCAAAGCAATCAAGGAAAGAAGGCCTCATTACTCAAGACTCCAGTCGTGCGGAAAAGCAGTTTGTAATTCAAGGAACGAATGTGGAGCAGAAGAGATGATTTTAGAAAAAGGGAAGGCAACATGGCACTTTGCCCTCCTGCATCCTTCCCCTGTTGGAGTTCTTGCCAAAATCAGGGCAGTAAAAGCATACGACGTTGAAATATCGACCCAAGTTCCGTTGTTTTACGTCCGACATTATTACTGCCCATTGATCCTTTTCTCAAGCTCGCTATTAATTTTCGTTTAATCCTCCGGAGGTTGTTGATACGGATTTTCGTGTTCCATCTCGGAAAATTTGATTTTTTTTTTGTGTCGGAAATTGTGTAGCGGACCGGAACGACCACCTCATGGTTTTCCATTAACGTAACAGCGGATATAATGCATCCACCGTAGCGCTCATCGGTTTGGCGAAGTTCATTCCAATCTAAAATTCTTCTCTCTCTAGAATCCGAGCAAGGTGAGTTCGTGGCATGCAGATGTTTCAGTTTGGAGTTTGCACCTGTCACGAGCGAGCGTCGGTTAGAATTTCCTGCATATGTAGCATTCAGTATCTATATTCCTCTACACCTTGAGCTAACGTCAGCGGATTTCCGTCCAGCGAATCCCCTCTTTCTGTGTTTCTGAATTGTGAATTAGAGCTTGAATAAAATTTAGGTTAATTACCTTAACAGAATCATCTTTTTCTTCGAGTAGTTAATCGACGCAGAAATATACAAATATAAGAACTCACTACGCTAACAGATTGGTCAGAATCATAACTTTTGTAATTCCTGGGTCCCGAGTTCGAGTCCTGGCTAATAGGAATTTTCTCGTGGAATGGTGAAATGAATACGGAAATTTTTACCCGTACAACTCTACCGTAAAACATCGTTCTAAGTCTTCCTTGAATCCTTCGAAGGAATTTTCGTGTTAGGATACAGCTGTTGATAGTCGTCTATTGTTGAGTTGCTCATTATGACTGCATTGTAATTAAATGTTTGTCTAGGATGTTAAGTAATTAAAAAACTCGGATTCGTTTTGTTTTTATGAAATTACTAGCTCTTATTAGCAACATCTGGCTTGGAATATTAGTCAATAAAGTCTACTCCTTGAAATAACTCTGGCGTAAGCATTTCCCTATTACGTGTCCCCATTTAACTCTGAAATGTTATCTCTCATATTCATAGTAACGGAATGGCAGTAGCATTATAAGAATTGCTCAGAAAGTAGAGGTCTTTTTAGACTCGTCACTCCAAGGATTCGAACCAAGGAGCACTTCAAGTCCTATTCGAGACTTTTAGAGTGTGAAGTTTCGCCTCCGCTGAGATTTATGACCCAAAATCGGGACACTCCTTTTTTTTAAAAACGGTCGAAAGAAAATGTCTTATTTTTAGAAATGCCGTCCTTAATATTTTCGACCTTGCGTCGCATTAAGAATCCCACTCAACTCTCGCATTTTCGCTGAACAAATACGTCCGTCTGCATTCGTCGATGCACAAAAACAATCACTTCTCCATTCGCTATTTTTATTTGCCCGCAATTACATTCCGCGGAGGATGATTGGGTTTTCGGAGAGGGAGAATAATTGGGACGGCCCGTTACATCCGGCAATCATCTTCGGAGATACTCGAGACTTACAAAGGAGGGTTATCGAGGTTCGGCACGTGCAATAGCTGAGGGAGCATAAGCAGGAGAGATGGAAACCTTTTACGAAGCAATTTGTCGCCAAATTTCTCTCCCCCCGTCCCACATCCCGTACAGCGTCGCGGTCTTTTATGAGGATTCGTTGTCAGAAGTCTCATTATCCGCGTCTTTAAACTCGGAGTTGATTACGAGGAAGATTTGCTCCCGTAATTGGTTTTCTTTTGGGATTATTTCCGGGTTATCCTTTATGCTTTAGAGACCCATGTTTACGATGTATGTACTTGTATCGGGTGTGTACAATGAAAGGGCTGATAGAGATCAAATTATATTGTTAACTATCAGTGATAGATATCGTCATCAATTCAAAAGTTAATACATGAAATGTATAATAATAATGTATATTTTATTCTCAATGTATGCCAAAGTCATGCTAGTTAAATAAGTAGATTGAAATGGTATTTATTCCATTTATGTACCTATAAGATAGAAGCATCGTATGCATCCTCAAATAGTATACAGTGCTTCCTAGTTCAAAGTGGAACAACGGTGTAATTATTTTTCGTTGGAGTAATATGTACTTTACGTAATTTTCCATGTATGGACTACTTTTGGTAACAAACCCGGGTGCAGTTTCAACATAGGTGAATTAAGTCTACGTAATTCGCTGTCCCAGAAACCTTTCGCTTTTTATTATCTTCCTTATTTAGAAATTAAAAATAATTTCGAAACATACCTGAGCCATTAAGTGTCGTCAACACTAGATTCTTATTTTAGAATTTTATTAAATAAATACCTTAGAAATAATTCTGTTTATTTTATATCATTTATCGATTAGCTACTATTTTGACTCAAGTGGTATCGATTTCGTAATTTGGTATATGAGATCAATAAACGTTACTACGCCACTGTTTGGCGATCAAAAGATAAGGGAGTGTGCGCTTCGGAGTGCGTGTTTTGTCTGCAGCAGTAGGAAAAGTAATTGGGTGAGAAGAACGCACGTACCAGATGGAGAGATATTAATGCCGAGGGTAACGAGAACAAGAGGAAGGCTTTTGAGTCTTTGCATTACCATATCAGATGGATGTGCGATTAATTCGCTCCTCGAAACTTCCTTGTTTACTTTTTCTCCTCAGCAGGGCGTGATATGTAATGATGACACATATTTTGCCGACGGAATTAAAAACCAATCAGGTCGTTTGCGTGTTTTTGGACCATTTTCCGATTAATCGTTATAATGCATTGGTGATGTAGCATCCACGATGAATCACCTTATTACATGATTTACGATTTGGTACAGTAGATGAAATGTGTTTGGACTATGTTGTTCCAATGATTCAGAGATGATAAACATTATTGTCACTAAAAAATTTTATCCTCGTTAATTTTATCCCCAAATTCTCGTGTAAAGAAGTTTAGAAATCGATGTTCATAAAACATTCGACTTGTTTGCTTAAGATGCAAATATTCTTTTTATTCTCTTAGGGACACAGTGTATCTGTTATTAATGCACAATTGATATTGCGACGTTAAAAAGAATGATTCATCTTTTCTCCAAATTTTTAAATGATTCAGCGTAAGTCGTGAGTAACAGCTGTTGTTTTTTTTTTCTCGGGAAATGCACATCACAAGATAAGAATGCTCGTTTAAATGATTTTCGCAAACGTTAATGGATACGATGCAAATACTGGAGTTTAAATGAACGTGAAAGTCTTGCAAGAACGTTAGCATCTTCGTAATAATTTGATAACGATTCCGCAGTCATTTAGTCGGAAGTCTTTCTCTTCTTCGTCTGCAATTTTTAGCTCGTGGTAGTCTAGAGAAACACATGCACGGAGTATTTTATCCCTCGTTAACTTTCTTTTGTGTCTCGATTTATATCCACAAAGAAACTTTCTCCATCAAAGGAACGTTTCATTGCATTGTGACGGTTTGATTGGAATCTATTGAGATGCAAAAAATGCTCGGGTCGTTTCGCTGCGGTTCATGACCTACTTACCGCTTGCATTTTCTGTACGCCAGTCTGCTAAAAATCTCATAAACGACTTCCTTTGCCTCTTTACTCAAACTGGATTTTGAGATATAAACGTCGTGTCCTCAAGTCAAACTAACATTGCTTAGAATAAATAAATCCTTGCTAAATGAAACTGTTTGTTCTATAATTTACTTTTATTCATCTTTATTCATGTAGATGAATATATCATATGGTTTAGTGCAGTAGGAGCTATAATCCTTCATCGTTGATTATCAAGTATTTTAGATAAAAGATAGATTAACAGTAAAGCAATCGATTGGACTAATGTAGAAGTTTTTCATCAGAGTTTGGGATTACGTGTTTCCTTCTGCATTTTTCATTTAAAAAGTTATGCCTACCGAACTGCATTCGAGATTTTAATGAAATTATCTATCCTATACATCGGTTTATCTTGATTAATTTACAACTTCTTTTTGTTATTATACGACCAATTAACTCTTTTATTATTATAGCAATGGTATAATATTAATGATGAACTCGAAGACAAACAATACTGATCAATTTATACTATTATCATATAATAATAATACAAAAGTACTATAATAAAGATTTGCTTTAAGACAAAGTAATATTCGTAACAATTCCGAACTATTATCATTTAATACTGATTTTTATTGTATCCATAATTGACTCGTAGATGAAGTAACATTAAAGTATCGATTTTCTAAAAAGGAATTGTCCATCATAAATAATTTGCATTTCAGAGTTTTCATAATAAATTTAAGTGATAGTTTAACAGCCTCCCAAATTTCTAAACGATTGCTTCGTAATGGATCACAATTCAATAGCTAATCCAAATAAAGCGAATGCTATCTTATAACCCTTTCCCCTCGGTATACCCTCTCGAAAAAGTACTCAACCACGTGTTCCTTTTATAGCATTATTTAATCCTTCTCACCTCCGTTCAATAGAGACTCTCAATCATGTAACGATCGCATCCTTATACGATCGTCTATCTCCGTTCCCCCATTTCTCTCCCCAACCACGTCACCAATGACTCATCTCTCAGCTGACATTTTCCCCAACCCCAAATCCCCTATTATCGTCCCTTACCCTCTGTCTACGCGTTACCATAGCAATATCAAGCATAGGGCGTGGCGATTACGTGACAGGCACAATATTGTATCTCTCCAGCTATCCGTAGCACCCAATAGACGACTTGTTTCGTTTTGTTCGTTTTTCGGACTTTCTACAAAATTGTTAATGGTGATGCTTGGGCCTACATTAGCTCGAAATTAGGTGGGACGATGCCCTCAATGATGAGGCAGCTTTAAATGAAAAAAGGGATTATTTTACTTCTGGAAAGCCTACAGAAGTTTAAAATTGTCGGAAATCCAAACGTTGGATCTGTACTATTGATGTGCAATGTTTATTATAATTTCAGTACAGTGAGTCAAAGCATGTGTGAATCTAAAACAACGGACATACTCTACCTATCTATTTTTTGAGGAGGTTAAAAGAACGTTAAAAGTTAACATGGCATCCTTTTGCTGTTTCGTTATATATTTATTTTTAAATGTTTTAAATTTATTCCAAAGTTGTTTTTGTAAATTAACCCGTCATGAGATCGACTTAAGCAAAACCACGCACCTTTATATTTTCCCTTGTTGGAATTGTCTTCTTACTTATGTAGTGTTGTTATGGAAACACTCAAGCAGTAGCGAACGTGAAAATAAATAGCTTTACATCGATCGAAATCATCTACTATAGATATATCGAAAGATACATTATCCCACATCAAGAACTCAAATGCTAGGGAAACGTGTTGCGTCAATGAAGGTGTGGTCGGAAACGATGAAAATAGTAGCTCAAAGGAAAATATGTGTATATTTTAAGTAAATTATACCCTATTTACAGTCTTAAATATTGTACGTCTAGGTATTTTTATTCATATTAAAGTCAGAAAAGGTCAAAGCTTTTTTAATTTATTATCATCGTAATTTTTTCGTCCTTAATAAACGTTCTGCGAATTTACGTAGGTAAATGTGTGTCGATTTTAATCCAAGTCGTATTTTTCTGCTTTGTTATCGAGTCGGTACCAAAAGCGTTCATATCTATGTCGGATACTTCTTGGATATCTCGCACAAGGAAATTCTCCGGGAGTCGGTCGTTACTTAGAACCATGCACGGAGCGGTATCACGAACTTTCCGCTTTATTCTTGGGCGTGGTGGGTGGATGTTCGAGATATTTATTGCTCGCAGCGACTTTAATCGAAAGATTTAGATCCCTAAGTTATGGTATCGAAGCGGGAGTTGTAACATCCGTAAGCGCGATGCTCACGGCGTTATCGACACGAAATTTCCGATACGTAAACGTAGGCGCTAAGGTACGCGGAAAAACATTGCAATCCCTTTCCTTTTTCACTTTCCACTTCTCGCCCGGTTTACGCCAACTCCTTCGTTCTCTTTCCACGCAAACCAGTTACGAAAGCGTAGGAATTCGGTTATATGAGGTATTTGCCGATAATTTTATTTTTTTTTGCCCATGAGATCACCGAGCTTTGCGAAACAGTTTTCTTAGTTCGCGTGATCGATGTCAATTCGGTTTTCGCAGCGTTAAAACTCGGAATTTATGTTGGTGGAATGATCGTGATGTTGTGGGATTCTTTCGGAATTTATTTTCGTGGGAGTTGTTGGATTATATTGTCATGGATTCGGTCCATATGCTGTTCTGATATCATCTCGAGATTTATTTTTGTTTCTCGGTACAATTTTTTATGTATGGTAACTGCTGATTCTCGTACTTCTGTCCAGTGCAGGAATCCTTATTAAATACGAGTAATAATTAATAACAGATTCTCAGAATCGTTAACGTAGATATGAATGGATCATAAAAAACCCCTTTAATCTTTTAAAGTACAGTATAATTTTTCGGGAATAGTTGTATTATGTAAGTCATCCTGACAACCAGCTCCACTATAAGTTTGCTCTTTTATCTTCCAGATGCTCGTTTGAGAAATGTAAACATAATTTAATGCAACAAGAAACTTATTCAACGAAAAAAAATTTCGTTTCAACGTTGCAGTATTTATTCCGTAGTCACGATATTTTCAACGCAATTACGTCTTAGGTATTTATCTCTAGGGATTTATTTTTATAGGAATGAGAACGGAGAATTTTCCATGTTAGTCTATGCATTAATTGGGCTATTTTCATTTACACATGTATTATGCAAATTTCAGTTCCGTAGAACTGCGTTATTTTCTACGTATATTCTGACCTTGGGGATACTGAGATTTACGTAATAGCTGATCCATTTTAAGGTCAGATTTTAAAATACATGTACTTAGAATCAACGCACTCTATGAGGGTATAAACTTTTACCAAAGCCAAAAAATAAACATACACGACCATGGATTCGTGGTAAAGTCGCATCTTCACAATTAGTGTCGTTTACATAATTCTATGGAGTTGATGAACCCCAGAACTTTGCAAAAGATTCCGTTAGGAAGCAGATGTCTAGCGAAGTATCTTCAGTTGAACATCCCTTCATTGGAATCAATTACGGTACTTTAATATTTTGATTGCTAAAAAATTAAATGAATTCCCGTTTTTTCACCTGATAACTGAAAAGTTAAATAATAATGCGAATATCCATTCCTAATGATAGTTAAGAAGAAAGAACTTAGAGGTTTGAGAGATATTTTGAGACAGATGGGTACGAAAGATATTTACGAAGGTTGTACTTACGATATAAGTTGCATAGTTAGAGTATCTCTTACATTTTCTAATAGAAATAAGCATCTTTACGATTCTATGGTGTAGTCATTTTGATTCTGCAAGTGTTTCAGTCCTCAGTAATCTCAGACTCCCAAGACTACCTTTCTTTTCGATTTTAGTTAAACAGTGCCTTTGATAAATTATTTTTAATTATCTCTCACGAGAGACGGGCTTGTTTATTTCGTGAACCTTAGGGCCATTCACCATATTCTCCGGAAGCCTTGTTGTGTAAGTCCTCAATACCGTAAGACACAGCCGAACGTTCGTCCCTCATGAATTCCTCACCACCGATGACTCAATAACGGTGCCGAAGACCCGCGCGTAGCATTCATATTTCACGTACAGCTCTCGTGATTGAATTCGGGGATTATCGAATTTTTTCGAGGGAATTAGGTCGAGTTTATCGGGTGAATGGTAACCGAAGAGAATGTAGCAAACCCGCAGGCATTCTCGGCCAATCCAGAGGGTCTCGGACGCGCTAACCTTTCGAATTTAATCGGAGGGTGAAGTGTTTTTGTCCTTCCGTAAACGACGCGAGGAATTCCGTTAAATAACTCGTTTTACGCGATTTTTTGTTTCGAGTGGATTTTTTCTCACGATAGCTTTTTTACGTCTATATAGAAGGAATTTAAATTGTTAATTTTGATTCCGTAGGTCTATTTAGTAACTCTGATAACGCTCTTTTTGATGAAGGTATGCTATTCTACTGGTGAACACTATGGAAGCGTTTAAGTACTTTCAATCCTACATTTACGATGTTTTACTGCTTTGATTTGTCCACATCGGGTTGACTACGTAGCTCTCATGAGGAGTGTATCTTCAAACAATGCATATTATTATTTACAAATATTAAGTTCTATAATTAGTCAGTTATGTTGCGGATTACGAATGTTAAAGAAGAGTAAAAATATATATTTTTACACTTCCTTGAAGTTAGTGGGGGACCTGGGTTCGAGTCTCAGTCATGTCGCTATTTTTCACTTATGTTTAACCTTTTTAATGAAGTCTCACGACTATATAATCTTGCTAAGTTTCTATCTACCTATCCAACCAATATTTCGAATAATTACCGAAAGTCAATTTGGTTCTAGATTTAGAGCATTTAATTGATCCTTCTTGTCATAAAACACCGATTATTTTAAATCAAAACTATTACTTTGACGTAAGGCAGATTTCAGACAACAACCGACAACACTCTTTTTAAACTGATTCCTATTAAGAAGCAGAAAATCTCCTTTCCTTCGAAACGTTCTCGTGCAGCTGAACATGGATGTCTCTTTTATTCTCAAAGGAAACATCCATCTTCGGTCGCTATAGAGATGTCGCACCATCTCAAAATTGACCATTTCATTCGGACAGTCTCTAATCATTCCATTCGTCTAGTTGTAGAATCGGGTTTTTTTATCGCATTTTTTTATTTGCCCCCGCGACCCAAATCACAAGGGGAGAGTTAAATCATCAGCGACGAGTCCTAAATCCGCGTCATTGACGGCACGCAGCCGTCCTTCCAAGATGGTTGCGTAAGATTCGACGTTCATGCGGAAGGAAGCGGTGATGAAGAATTGTCTCTTTCATCGGGGCGTGAGTCGGTGGGTCGTGATGATAGGGAGAGAAAAAAAGACGAGGAATTAAACTGGGCGTGCCGTCCCCGGAGACCTCGAGCCGCACGCTAGCGGCCAATCTCCTTCGCGATCGCGTGCCCGTCGGGGAGACCTGTGGATTCACGTTCCCAGACCTCATTCGAAGGTGTTACTTTCCTATCGGGGCCCTTAGAATGCGGTAGAAGTCGTATTTCCTGGCGTCGATGGCTGAAAAATGGCCGCAGGCAGCCGGAGTGGGTAGTCAAAGCTTCTCTTCTTTTCTTCAATCAATGCGAAAGCCCCCGCCTCCTTCTTTCGATCCATTAACCGGATGGAGTGACCACCGGAGCGTAATTTATGTCGTTTTCAATCGGAGTGATATGTCCTACAAGCTCGTCCATTAGCGGGAATAAATGTTTTGTGGAGGGAGTTATTTAAAAAAATATTTGTCGATTTTATTAAGTGAGTAGTATAAAGTTTGATGTGTTTTATTAATTTAGATTTTAATTTAATGAATGTGTATTAAGCGAGAAACTCTCAGTATTGATTGTTAGAAAGAATGGTATTGATCTTGGATTTTTTACGTTAATGAATTCATTTCCTTAAAATATTGACGGTTTTATTCGATATTAATTAGTATAAGTTTTTACGTTTAAGATAACTCGTGTTGTCTGTCTGAACTCAGCGTCATAAGTGATATTTATGGTAATTGTAAGTAATACTTAATTTCAATACGATTAGTTATCGAGAACTAGTTGATTTTTCCGCTCGTTAGGAAGATATTCCTGTTTTTATGTATCTAACTTTACTTGGCTTTCTTTTAGAAATTAGTATCATTTTGTTTTCCGATGATTTGAATTACTCATTCAGAGTCAGAGTTGTGTGAACTACGTAAAGTGAAGATCCGATTAAGGTCTTTATTTTAGAATTTCAGCAGAAATGACTTCTTTCCATTTATCGTAAAAGTTTCCAAAATAACCCGCACGGAAAATCTCGTGCAGTTTTTAGGAATCAAATATTTCAAGCTTTATTTTTTCAGTCCCATATCGGCGATCAATAACATCCTCCGAACCGGGAATAACTTCGCGTGTTTCCTCTGAATCATCACCCAAAAGTAAAAATGCTCATGTTCCGTTTTGTCGCGCGTGACTTACTTGCTCACTAAGTCCTTTGTTTTCTTCCGTTCGGTTATGAGAAATGCAGTTAACGGTTTTTGGACGTTAGAGAGGGGTATTTTGTTCGATTTTTGCGACATCTGACGGAATTTCCGAATTAAATGATGCTTGGGAATCAATTAATCACGTCGTACATCTGATTCAATTTAATGACGCTTGTCGGAATCCATTTTTATAATCGTTCTTCCCGTGCCACTTGGCTGCACTCCGTTACATAAGTGCATCGTAATATAACCGAATGGAACGTGATTGTAAAAAATATTTGCGACTGCCGAAGAATTGTCTTGTGGCAGTGCAGTTAGGAGCTGATGATAGAATTGTGTGATGATTACCTTAAATCTCACCTTTATATATTTGAGGGCTTATTTCAGGACTATGTAGTTAGAAACTTTGATTTTGACCCTGGTATAGCATTCGCAATCGGGTTCATTATCTTATTTTATTGATGGAATATACTTATTTCTATTTCATCGGTTTGTTTTAAACTGTTCATTGTTTCTGTAGATTAGATTTTAAATACTTCAATTACTTTATTGCTTTTTAAATATAAGCTCTCTGTGAGAGATGTACTGTGAGAGACAATTAATTAGAGCGGAAGTATTTTTGATGTGCTCTATTTTACCTATGTACATAATTTTGAAGACCATATAGGCTTTTAATTCTATGCATTAAGCCCATCTCTTTATGCATAACATGTGAGAAGGGTTAGACTAAGAATTCGCGAACTCTATTACATCCTATTGTACATTTCTATTTATATTACG
This sequence comes from Pantala flavescens, assembly GCA_020796165.1. Taxonomy (NCBI): domain Eukaryota; kingdom Metazoa; phylum Arthropoda; class Insecta; order Odonata; family Libellulidae; genus Pantala; species Pantala flavescens. Next base: position 17,754,471 of record CM036879.1, on the reverse strand, counting down.
TATTCTTTTTCATGATTTCTCACCTAATGACTATTGAATACATGTTCAACTAATTGGTTTGCGTTCTTAGTTAATTCTTCATAATTTTCTCGTATATTTTTTAATAGCCAAGTATGTCTAATGTTCACTCTCAATTAACTCTGTGTTCTCTTTCAATTCCAGGTGAGTACTTCGGATGGCACAATGCTCTTTTTTACCTCCGATTCCGTCCCTAAGAGACGTGGTTCATCTCGGGTACAGAAGCGATCCTTGTTTGAGAGTGGCGCGGTGGCCGCTGTAATTGCTTCCTGTTCGGCAAGTTCTCTTTCTCCCCCCACCTGCGCAGCCGTGGGCAACGGAGGGAGGGGCGGGAACATTCCTCTGGGTCTCTCGTTCGATTCCCGGCATTTCCGATCCTCTGGTCAAATATGAAAAAAATATCCCCGCTACTTGCCTGGGAATGATATGCCGTTCTCAGTCGGAAATGGCCTCAAGCTTGCCGAGGAACTGCAAGATGAATACCAAGCGATTTGTGGTACAAGAGGCTTCCTCAAGTTAGCTTGCTAGAAGCTAGATGAGAATAGGCTCCCAATGGTTTTATTTTTTGCTGTATACTCTCTTTTTATGATCGAGAAAGATTGTTCAGGGTTTTCTTAATGAATCCATTAATATCACGATGAAATTGAAATGTAGTGAACATATATCATTAGCAGATCATTCACTTAACTATTTGAATGATCGATTCACGTTCTTGACATATTAATTTTTCTGATCTCCGTTAGACGATGGTAGTGAATTCGAAGGTCCAGGTTATGAAGTTAAGTTGAACTGTATAATTAATTACTATATTCATTTTTACTATGATTAATTGCTTTTATAATTCGCTGAAATTCGTTTCGAATCTACGTGGTTATCGTAAGAAATTTCGCTTTCAAATAAATTACGAAATAGAGCAAAACTCTGGTTTCGTTTAGCTTTCTAGGCCTCGACTAATTCCTTACGAAGATCTTTGTTCGGGTTACTGTTTTGATGGGGATTCTACTTTAGAAATGAATGGTTTCTTAAGATTTCTTTAGTTCGTCGAGAGTCGACAGCTGTCATTATTACGTAGTTATTCTTTTTTTGTTTTGCTCATGAATAAAAAGTAAATGCAATAAATCCTTACCGTAACTTCAATGTTTTTTAATTCACTCGAAATCTCTTAGGTTCCAGACAAATTAGGGGGCCATCTTAACCGTAGTCGGTTTTAGAGTTTTTTCGAGTCTTCAATAGCGATAAAAAGTTCACTCTGAAAAGGAATCCCGATAATCACCGTCTCATTTAAGATGCGTCTCCAGCAATCACGCAAATTTCGCAAGAAAAGCGTGTCACTTAACCTGTATGCAAAATTCATTCACGACTCGCCTGACATTGAATGGACGATATTCAGTCGGATGCAGTGGAACACGTAGCAGCGGAGTCAGTTTTCACGGCCGTTACGAAACTGGTATCGGAAATAAAAAGAAAATTATCATGAGCCCCAGGCGCGACGATGCGAAGTAGGGCGAGATATTTTGCTGCTCCTTCGGGTCTCTCCAAGAAACGACTGCTTTTTCTTCTCCGCATTTTATAGCTTTGCCCATTACTGAGACTTTGTTGCACGATTTTTTCGAATACGAGTCGTATCCTGCCAGGATATCGTTCGCTATTCACGTGGTTGTAAATGGACCGTTAACTATTATTATATTTTTATTGGGAATTCGTTTTTTCATTGTCATCTATGTTCATTCACCGTAATCGTATTTGTAGGTGTTTAGAATTATTATATATTTTATTGCCATATGGAATATATTTATGCGTAAATTAAGTATCCAAAAATTTTTCGTGTTGCGTAATTATTGTATCAAAGCGAAGAGGTTGAGAAATTTGTCAGGTGCTATTTCACAGCCAACGTAGTTAAAATGTCGTCAAAACTGAGGCTATCCTAGCTCGCAATTTATCTGAATTTTATGGGTTCTCCCCAACCGTTCCTACCTGGCTCAAAAAGGTGTCCCAGCCTAAGGGAAATTCTTGTCTACGTTCACGAAAATAATTTCTTAGAAAAATGCGATGTATCGTGAGTGTTGATCGTATAGAACACGCTCAGTTTGCTATAACTATGCCGTGATGTATTCTCGGTCATTTATGAAATCCTTAAGCTACAGCGTTGAATAATCGTTGATCTGTATCTGGTGCTTCACCGAATTAGACGTATTATCCTTTATTGATCGAATATGGTAAGTTTTATCCCTTAAGCGTGAAGCGAAACGTCTGTAGAACTCTTTCTTGTTTTAGTTTTATATTTTCATTACTTAAATATGTATCGTTGATTCATCTTTACTTAATTTGAGCAATTTTTAGTGCGCAATTTACCCCATAGTTTATAGAACTTCCTAATCGGGTATTCTATTCATACAATTCATTTATGGTCCATCAAACCAAATATAGGTGTCTGTTCATGCCAAATTTTCCGCCGTATGCATATGAATACAGCGTTCGCCAAAATAAGAAATCGCGAATCGACGTATTTAAATCACCACATTACGAAACACGGTCATGAGGTTATGCCGTCGGAGGCGAGAAATCCAATCCAATCGTTTCCCACCGACGTAATTTTTTTGCGATCCATCCCGTCAACCTTTTACACTCTTTCCTATTCCAGTTCGTTTCCTAGGATAGACCACTTCCGCCCCTAACCACCCCCTCCCACACTCCTTCACAACGATAATGGTCCTCTTGCCAACACACATAGGCCCTCTTCGAGCAGGCAAACCTCTCGAGAAAGAATCAGATAACCGAACTGCCATCAAGGATGGGAACGGCTCAATAATAGTTCCTTTTTTTGGGTTCCGGAGTCTGGTCTATGGTAGACACGTAGCGAGTAATAATAAAAGGATTCGACGCCGAAAATGTGTGCACGGCGCCCTCTCGCCACTTTTCAACGCAATGTTCCTCCTTGGGGTAAAGGAGAGTTTTACAGCATTCCGCCCACTATTCATTATTTCGGTGAATAAAAACGTCCCGTTACGGCACCCAGGTCCGTCCCCCAGTGATCGTTACGTAATGGGAGGAACGTGACGGATGGGAGCGAACGGACGAAAAGTTTAGCGCGTTGTTTGCTTTTCTCCGCGAATTAAACGGTTCAAGGGAGTGGATCGGGTTTTTTTAATTCCGTAAGCCTTTCGCTCGCTGACCCTAGGAATTCGGCGCAAGGAAAAGGTTTTTTTTTCGGTAATCAGGTCGCGCATCGGTATGCAAGGAAGACAATAGGAAAAGTTTGGAGCGGGATGGTGGTAGGTTGTAATTTAGCGGAGTGAAGACGTATTTTTTTCAGTTTCAATGGGTTCTTTTTTGGTTGTGATTGTATAGGTGGTGTGGATTCGTTAAGTACTATAGAATTTTGGAATTTAATGATCAGTTTTTGACGTATTTTTATTATTGAATTGGCAATTGTGTCGACAGTATTTTTTAAAGGAGGGGTTTACGTAAGTATAAGGGTATAAAAGTGTAGGCATTTCGTGTTAAGTATTGTGGAGTTTTCACGTATTTGGTTTGCTTTATTAACTTTAATTAATTCTCTATTAACTTGAATTATTATAGAGAATATTATTTCGTGGCAATTAACAGGAGTTTATGCTAAAAAAGTAATTTTTACCTTTTGTAGATGTTTATTTTTGTCCGAATGCAAACAATTCCATCCAGTTCTTTTGGCTTCGTATCGTTCACGTATTTATTAGATTTGTCATTGCTATGGTACTGAGAGAATAAAGTACGGTTTCAGTTTCTTCGATTTTTAAAAGTCTTGCAAGGTCTAGGACTTCATCGAAACATCTGCGAGTCCGTTACACTAGCCTCAACATGTGAGCTTAATTGAATCAGCGTGTTAGCGTTCCACAGCAACCTACTAAAGAACTTAATTCGATAGATTAAATCTTAAATGCTCGCATAGATAACTTTCTTTCATCTCTCAAGTCTCATTCTTCGTAAATTTACGGGAATTGGTTGTAAAAAAGATGCTTGATTCATCTTCCTCTAATTTGCGAGTGCTGAAATATTTGTGATTCATTTCATTGACCTTTATCAAGCGTGATATTTCAGTTAAGTGGCGTGTAGGGAGTGATTCAGAAACTAGATGATTGTCACCTATGGAATTCAGGAAAACGTCTTTGGTTTATTGACCGCCATATTTTTACGACTTTAATTTATCGCATATGTTGCGTAATGAGGAAGTTTCGCAACGTGTATTAGTCGTGTGTACAATGATATATATTCCGAAATTGCTCTGAGAAGTACGTATATATCTATGTTGATTCTAATTAATCATGGACAGTTAGACGTTTCCCAATTCGATAGTAATATCTGGGTCGTACATAATGTCTTCAGAGGATGGTTTCAGAGGAGTCTACGATTTTCTTTTGTTAACAGGAAAGGAACTAGCGCGTTATCCATCCTCCCACGGGAACGTCTTTATCAATTTCCGTCTCTTTAGTTACTCATTCCGAATTCTGAGTAAAATATCATTTCAAGAGATGGACAAGTCATCGCATACGGAGAAAGGTTGCACTAAAGTCAACAAGAGTTGTACAATAGCTCCTGAATCCTCGTAAATTAGTAATAGAGTTAAACGACGATTCATTTTACTACTTAAATTCCATCCTGTTCATTCTTTTCTGCGAATCCATTTATGGATTCCTGGTTGTATCAACGGTTTCAATTCTTCCCAGCAAAGATTTTTCATTGTAATATTTTATCTGATGATTTGAATGACTTTTTAACTTTATATAGCGCTTCATTATTCATTCTCGGAATAGAAAGTAGTTTATATGAGATTCAGAAATCCTACTCTTTTTAACTTCCCGAAGTTTCAATGACTGTGAGAGGAAAAACTATCTACGAGAACTTTACTATCCTCGAATGAATCAGCTGTCGTTGAAGGCTAGGCTTGTATTGATCTCCTCTAGGACTTTCGTCAAGGGTGAAATCTTATTCATGCCTTTCATTCAAGGAAGTAGAACGGAGGTAGTGTAGTTTTCTTGTCCGAAAGTCACTGAAAGCTTCTAAAGGATCTGTTTTTCATATCTCACGAAGTATTTTTCTCAGTTTGTTCCCATCTTGGGATACCAAGATGGGAACAGCCTTCAGTCTTCTCTTTTTACGTCGATCTGTTCATATCGCTTTATGTATCATGAAAATGAAATATTTCCATCCGTCTGAGAGACCATTAGATACGAAGGTCTCTTACTATTTAAGGAAATTCTAGCAGTTTTTTTTTTTCCTTAATGATCGTTGGAGACGTTAGAGTTTCATACATCATTCTCCGTAATTCCTAATGCATTAGCGCTTTTGTGGATGGAAAATTTAATTAAAATCCCCTTGTTTTTCTGGTCTATGTAAGTCGGTCCCGAAGACAAAATGTTGTCGTAATGTAATCTCTGCAATGTGGTTCACTTTCCTGACCGCGCATTTCATTATTTGATAATGCATCCTGTCTATTTGGCACGCGTGTGCTCCAACATTGCCAGCTTTTCCAATTGGCACGCGTTACGTCCCACATTCCTGCAAACGTAGTGCTGTAAGTGCTTTATAAGATTATTTTCATTCCAAATTTCAAGCAAAAAATTAATAACCTAGTTGAAATAGGTTTTGCGATTATTGAAATTCTCATTTTTATTCGGAAATTATGGACTTATTGGACGTTACGAAGAAAAGCTTCGTTTTCTCTTCTCTCGAGATGAAGAAAAAGCTTTCTCTGGCGTGATAGAACTCGAGAGATCTTTTGTATCGGGATTTTTCTGTGTCAATGAGCTTTTCATTAATGAACAAATCCCAGTTTACTTTTAACGAGATTTTTCCCATCTATAAAATGGGACGTATTTAGTAGTCGGGCTTTCACGAAGATTTTTTTTATCTACTGGAGAAATTATTCGGAATATTTCGCTGATTCGTCGTTGAAATTATAATCTAAAAAGCAGATATCAGTTGCGAAAATTAAAAAAGTGCTAAATTAAAATAATAATTGCGAACATATGATGTGCTTATTTTTATGCTATTAATATCGAAATGTTTCATTTCTTGCTATTGATTTATTATCTTGTTTTTAGTCGTATTTTAGAAGTCGTCAAAATATTGTATTTAGTTGTGACTCGTCCGTCCATTTTTTTAGGTCTGTGACAATGTTATTTATCAGAACTGTGGTGCCATGAAATGAACCATATTTCTCGTAGCTCTGGTATCACTTCTCTCCCTTATAAATATTTAGACAAGCGTCCAAGTACACAAGAGAGATTATTCGAATTCCAGATGTAAGTGAACTCACAATAGTTGTACCGCTGCCACGAAAAGTCAGCGTTTAAATACACTGTCTATGGTAACCTTATCAAGTCGAGATAAGCAATACGGGTCATGTTTATACTTCGGCGTGTTTACGTTTCTATGATACGATTGTGTTTCCGGTAGTGCATATGGTTTCTATCCGAATCCTAGTGGAATATATCTCTTTAATGTCTCATTTTGGAAGGGAGCTTTCGTGGATCCGATTTACTGTATGTTTCGATGATACGATATTTCATGCTCATCACTAAATCCAGCACTCTATTTGGTTGCGTAATTTAGTTTTTCTTTTGTTGTAATGCAATGTTTTTAGTGAAAGATTTTAGATTTCAGTAATGATAAATTAATATGGATGAGGTGGAAAACAGAAAGATGTTTTAAATTATGATATTTGCTTTATTCCTCGCGTTATCAATGCTTTACTCTAAGGGGTTTATCGTAGGAGGAGTTTATTGTAACTTATAAACACCCTGATGGTTTCCTTTTACGTATTAGAAAAATTATCGCCGCTCTGGTGGCGGTCGATCGAACTATAATTTCGTTAATAACAAATTAGTATTTGGAAAATTACACCCATTGATTCTATATTGAGAAGGATATTGAAAATTCGTAATGAATAAATCTGAAACTATACAACTTAACGATATATTTAGGATGAGTCTCATACTAATTACTCCTTAATAGCGATAGTAATCATAGAAAATTGTACGAAAGCAGCACTTTACCTATAGATTTGTCCGATTGGTAATATAGAGCATCATTGTTAGAATTTTCCTTCCCCTATCTCTCACTCTCCAGACGAAAACGAAAGCAAATTTGTCTCATAAACACGAGGATCGTGATACACGGTCGTCAACATCGCAGTACCAAATAGATTAGCAAACGTAGGCTCTCATGACTTCTTCTCGATCTCTCTAACTCCTCAATACGTCATCTACACCTCTCCTTGCATTTTCACCTCTTCTTCCCCTACGTCCGCTTCGCAACAGCAGCAAGAACGTTAATAGACTTTCGGGAAGGTATCCTTCCGTTGTTTTCGTTCCGATGTTTGAAGTGTATCAGCAAGGAGCGATGTTAGAGCGCGTAGTTGTATGTGGAAACAATAAGAAGGCTGTGATGGGGAATGTGGAGCTCTCGTAGGCCCTGGAACACAGCCCATAGCCTTGAAAATCGCCATCGCTTGCGATGCATTGCGTCTCTGTTGCGACTTCAGAGATCGTTTAGCGTCGGCGTGCAAGAATTTGAGTGGCCCACGGGTAGGGGGAAGGTGCGGCTCACAGGCCGCAGGCGGCCTCTCCAATAGTGACCGCATGCGACTTACAATCAGCTGATAGTGTGCTTGTTTGCAATTTGTGTTTGTTTATCTTCATCTTGAAATTCATTACGCGACTAATTGAATTTTCTCAGAGTGTGGTCTCTAGCTAATCTTCGTAATTTGCTCTCTCAAGTGCAGAGGCTTGATTATTTGGCATTTCTTGATGGAGAGAGTTGTTGAAGTTGGTCTTCTTAGATTTACAGTCTCGGGAACTACGCAGTTTACTTTCGTTTCATGAAAAATCCTTGAGGATTTCTCCAAAAAAGAGGTTTCAAATATTTTCGTAGCAGTTCGTGATTTTTTTTTCGTTAAATGTGTTTCACCCCGATTGCGTAAATTGTTCGCTTTCAGTGAAATGATGAAATGCACTTTCGTGAAATGCAATACGATTACATTTGGGTTTTTAATTAAACGTAGTCATCATATGAGAGGTAATAATTTATTCAAATACCGTAAAATATTTCGAGCAGAAAATAAAATTTCTCTTCGTAGTTTCACCGTCAAGTAACGATTCGGTATTAAATTTGCTATACAAATATCGATTAGAGATAAAATCACTTATCTCTTTCTCGGAAGGAGTGCATGAAATATTTTTTTACTGTCGTATCATCTTCGTCACATAAGCACGAACCTTTTAAGCGATTTTCCCATCATTTTGTAACACTTACGACCGAATCTTTCTCTCTTATAGAAAGCCTCTCTGGAAGCTTCAGTAAAACCGTATTTCTTTGATCATCCTTTAGATCTCTGTTTGCTTTGTGCCGAACGTTAATCGAGGGGTGTATTGATCCTAGCAATGGGGGGAGGGAATAAACCATAGAGTCGTTCCTTACTAACTTGTCAACCGCAGCTTTTAGGTTTAAATTAGCCGGTGGCTTTAAATAACTCCATCACGAAGGAGACAGCTAATGGACTGGAGGCGATATACTCCGTATCGTCCAGGCCCATGTTATTTGATCTTTCTTATCGCTTTATTGACTGATTGTTTTCGACTGTCGACCTTCATTTTTTTATAATATTATTTCGAATAATAATCGAAGGAATTGTCTCGTTCAGTGAAGTTTATCAGCGATTTTACTCATATGAGTTTCGTGGATTCGAGTTTTAAAAAAGCCGTGTTTACGAGACTTTCGGAGCCAGAAAAGCATATTTTTTATATCTCAAGGATAAGAGAAAAGAGATAAACCTATCGCGTAATTGTTATGTCTCCGTGTTTTTATTTGGTAGAACGAATTCCAACGTTCTCTTTTCGGATTTGGAATTTTCCACCATGGTAGTGGTTTATTGAATCCCCGAAGTTTTATGGACTTTGTCGATACCCCGTGGCTAGACGCTATCGAACGCCCCCTCGTTACGCATCCCGAACATTAATCTCCGCTGAAATTCCAAACGGACAAACAAGATTTCCGCGGGTTTTATGTCCCCAGGTATTCCAGCGGATAATTTCCACGCAAATTCACCTTCTGGCGCTCGCAAAGTCGAGCGGATCCAGACCTTTGGGATGGAATACGACGCGGTATTCCAGCCAGTGTCAGTCACCCGTCTCACTCGCTTCTCCTTCACTTAATCTCATTTTTCCAACGCCTAATGATTTTTCCACCCGGCGCGTGCGTGCTGAACATCGCGCGTCCACGCCCTCGCCGGAATTCGAACCCGAGGCCGTCGGACGGAGCGCGCACCTGCCACCGACCGCAACCGCCAGGAATTTTTCCGCTCGCGGGACGGAAAATCGCACTCCGATAAATATCGATTGTATCGAACGATATAATATCGAAGTGCAAGTATCGATAATATCGATCGATTAATCGAACGAAAGCGAGAGTCGATGACGGACCCGCGAAGCCGCGGCGCATCCATCCAGGGATAATAAGAAAAGAAACAATAGCTGGAAATGTTTTTTCTCGCGTTTTAAATGCGCACGTTCTCGCTGCAGACGCTTTTTTTTACCTCCCACCTCAACGGCCGGTGGTCGGATGGCGTAAGTGGTCACAGCGCGAAGAGGTGAAATCGCATACTCAAATGCCAGCGAGGGCGTTGACGTTTCGGGTTATTTTGTATTGTTTCTCTCACCACGGAATCGGTTGTATCTACAGATCCAATGCGATTCTCATCGGGTCTGCGAACATCAGATTCGATTGGATAAAGACGTGTAAGAAGCAATACAAATGCGACAGCATTTATTTCATAAGGGTGCGATTTATTTTTATGTCGTGGTGAATCATCAATATGCGGTGGAAGCAACTGGTAAATAACGTTCTTCGAGTGGGATTTTTTTCTAAATAACTCCCTTATAGGTTTGAATCAAGTTCTAAAATAGTTCGCTAATCAAGTTAAGTTCTCTATATTTCATGCAAGTTATCGGAAGGAGAGATGGAAAGGAAAGTTTCAAAATCATAACTCAAGCGTAAAAGACTACACCCCCTCATTCGTCTAATGAGTTTTATCTTGAGTTCCTTGTTCTTATATTCTTAGGTTTGCGATTAGAGTTCCCATTCACTCTTGGCGAATTATCTAAATGATTCTAAACGACTCCTCCTCAATTTTTGAACTCGTAGGTTAAAATATCTCCGCTTTCGAAAGAAGTTTCCTTTTGAACCTTGATTATTTATAAAACGCGTTGTGCTCACGCAGTCGCCATCCTGTTCGGAAGTCCAAAGATTATATTCGTATTAATTCTAACGTAATGGACTAGGTTCTTTTCTACGCAGAAGATGTCAAAATATTTTTCTAGTCGCAGCTTGCGTAATTCCGATCGCGGGAACAGCTTTAGACTACATAACTCTGAGCGATGGCTCTGTGTCGTAATTGCAGTGAAGTTAGATAAAAATAAGGCATACCTACAGTTTAGAACTGCACGCTTGTTAGATTGTTAATTTTTCGTTTCAACGGTGTACTTTGGTTGAAAATTACCTAAATTTTTGTGGTACAAATAAACCTTTCCAAATTTTACTCTTTTCGCAAAATCTAGAGGTGAACTTGGCAACTTTTTCATCATCGAAAGTAAGTATTCTTCTAATGTTATAGTGTTCATCGTGTTATATGAAATCGGCCAAATTCGATTGGCTTTATAGTTCGCTGATTTATCATTTACGTAAAATTCGATAGACGATCGAATGTATAAAAACATTCACTAAGAATAAATGGAGACGTGGTTTTATAATCGTGCTGCAATCACAAAAACTGCATCAAATTACTCTCCTATAATTTTCTATAATACCGCGAAAGGCTATTAAAGGAAACCGGCTTATGGAGCGTGGAATTCCTAGCATATTTCCGTGTATTCCATCCGCCGCTTCCCTCTCCCGATAGCAAATGCCTAGAGAATGGGTAAATAGTACATAATCGATGCCGTCAGCCGGAGTGCAGGAACGCGGCGTAAGAGGATCTCAGAAACGGAACATTATCCACGAAAAATCAATTCGTTTTCCTACGCTTCGGTCGGCGCTTGAGAATTCGTGAAATGTGCCGGAAGATCAAATCATTAAAACGTATCCACATTTAAAGGAACTGGTTCTAATGTCGGGAAACTTCTCTCTCGGCGCATCGAGACGCGTTCCCTTGTGCATCCAAAGCGACAGATGCTGCTCGTCGTAATAGAATTGTAAAAGTTGTCTCTTTACGGAGCCACCAGAGGGAAATTCCGGCGCAGCTGTTTTCGATTCGTGATCGAAATATTCGCGAGTGTGTGACGCAGGGACCAATATGGCCATCTCGATCGACATTCGGCGCAGTCAATCATTTAAAATGATGGATCGCTCAAATTTGAGTGCCTTGGCGGCGGCCCAAATATTTTTCGACTGCTTCCCAACCCTTTTCTTCCGAGGGCCTTATTTTCTTTTTGGGAATTCGGAAGCTATCGTCTATATTTTAATGACGATGGTATTGATGATTCATTTATTTATTGGAGTTCTTTGTGTTGTTGCTAGGTGGTGATGCCGGTGGAATTTTCCCATCGTGTGCTTGTAGCGATCTATTTTTATTGTTCCAAACCTCGAATGACGAGCTTCAATCGGTAAATCGCGCGAAAGGATTAGCGTAATGACTGGAACTCGAACCCAGTGTCTTCACTTTTTTGTCTTCAGTATCCACATCAGTGGAGACATTAATTTTGGTTGCTAAGTGAAATATAGTCAGTGTAGTAGTCTGAACATTAAAGTCTATAATTTGTAGTTTGCCTTTTGAGAAAAGAGTATGACACATCGTAAACAATATAAAGTTTCAAACTTAGATTCAGCGAAGATTAATATGTATAACAAATGAAATGAAAATTAATTCTGGCTTGTTAATATTCTTCAACATTTTTCTTTAATTTGGATCGTTTCTCACGTAGTAGACTGTGTTTTGAAGGAACGCCATGCTGCTTTACGTAATTAAAAATATAACGACAGCTTCTGGGAATCTTGCTAAACGACAGCAAGGTGTCTCAAGGACGATGTTAAGGAGTAATTACCTTGTTTTGTTTGCACATGCAGGTATTTTCGAGTTGGGCTGCACCCTCGAAGGCGTCTTTCAGAGGCAATCGAGGTTACTGCTCATTCACAGGTACCCGACCACTTTTCGTTATATTTCGCCGTTATCCGTTTAGCGCTAATATATTTGCTCTTCACGCTAAGTATTTTTCGCATGTTGCTCGCAAGGGGCGATAAGTGATACCCATTTGACGGTGCGAAAATTTGGCAGTAGCGTATCCTTAGTATTCTTCTCGATTCAAGTTTTAGTTGCGGTGCTGTCTCTTCCCAAGCCGAGGAGTTAGCGCCTGGCTATAAACTCTCGCTCGATCTCGTGATCCCGAGATCCGCAATCGGTCCAGCGGATTGAATCTGCCCTTGAAGGTCACCGCTGCACAATGGAACGACTCTAGCATATGCTCGATCGAGTTTTAAGTGGCGAACTGTGGGTTCAACACGTTCCCCTGATTAGAATAGCACAATGTGATGGAATTGTAATGATATTAGAAACCTTTAAATAACAGTATTTATGTATACGACTATAAAACGCGAAACCTCGAATTTTAGAGTTATTTGATGTGTTCGGAATAAACACGTAAAATGTATCGGTTTCAAAATTAATTCGCGAACTGAATTCGTCTCATATTTCCTCTGCCTTCAATTAGTCCATCCGAATCGATGAACGATAAAAAATTCTATTGGAGATACCAAAGGGGATAGATTCCCGTTGACGTAATGTCGTAGAGACGAATTGCTTTCTAACTCTCTCGGTATCTGCTGCAGATGAAGTGAATGAACGCGATTTACGTTCAACTGAGCCAATTTCCTTCTTACGGGCGTATCGTGTATCTCTCGAATAGATCGTTCAACTCAAGCGTACGCTCATCTCGAGCAATTTCGACCGTCAATGAATTTAGCAAGTTGCGTTTCAAGTTCTAATAGATGCAACACGACCCTGCTTCATTTCCATCCTCTCTCCACGATTAGTTATGCGTTTGAATTTGAATATTTACGTAATCAGTCTGATTATTCGCATCTGTTTACATTAGGATTTGCGCTCAATTAAAGTGATTAGGGGAATGAGCTGGTTAAGGTACGGGAGATTCATTCGTCTCTCGTATACTGCACTTTCGGAGATGTAACAAGTTTACATCTTCAGCGTTCTCTAATGTTGAATAGTTCCGTCGTTTGATAAAGATGTGGTGGAACTCGAAGAATGATTCGTTCCTTAAGTTTTTTTGTCGTTTCAGATATAATTTACGAATTAGAGCGAAGTGCTTCGTAATTACGTAAAGGGCAGAGACATCCAAGAGTGAGACATTAAGGTTCGACGATAAAAAAACTTCTCGTTCTCGATGCAAGTCTTCTCTATATTAGTTTTGATGGACGAATGGTTGCAGGAAAAAGTCTGTGTCCGCGGTGTCTATCGCTCAAAAGAGACGAAGTGACCCCCCTCCCCCCGCTCTCTGCCCATTAGCCATCATTCCTTTTCATTCCCTACAATCTCAACTTCTCCTCCACCACTCCTTTTAACGGTAATTGATTCCCCCATCGGCTGTCTCTCTTTACGCTCTTCCAGACTTCCGTTATTCGAATCCCTGCACCCAAAGGAGGAATGGCTCGAGAGCGCATGCGCCGTGAACCTAATCGCCTGCAACGCGCCTCCATTGTTGACCAGTCATTTCTCGCGTCTGACCATCCTCCGGTAATTGTCCCCTTCAGACACTCAATGCAGATGGTGCTATTCATAGATCGGTGCTCGTAAATTAGTCGTCGTACAGGATCTTGATTCATGTCTCTGGAGATGGTGCAATGGGGTACATGCGTATGAATGCGTATGAGATGAAAGTTTCATGACGGTCGATGATGTTGATGAAGTCAAATCTCGAGCTAACTTTCGCGTGTTTCCTATGATGTCCTTGTTAATTGATATGGTAACTAAGGAACTATGAATAGAAACTTTGTTTGGTGTCATCGTATCTGGGATGAATTACGAAAGATATTTTCGTCGGCCAATACGTAGTGTTTTCACATTGTATGTTAATGAGTACATTTTGTTTTCGTCTTAATGAATTAATTAGGTACGTAGTTTAAGCCTTAATGAAAGAAAAAGTAATAAGAATAAAATCGTGGAATTAATATTGAATACAAAAAACAAGGAAGAAGAATGTATACCATAATATAGTAGAGTTACATAGAGAGTGATGGAGAGCTGCAGTCAACTAATTTGCGGATTGAAAGATCAGTGATGATAATTTTGCTCTCGTAGAACCGTTCAGTGCGCTTACAAGCTTTGCTGCGTTGCAAATGTGAATAGAATGAAGGCAGCTTATTTGAAAACAAAACTCCAAACTCAAACCGGATTTTAGTTTCGTGTAAAGGGCAAATATTCGGCAATCCCCTCCAGAGAAGGTACGTAAATCGAAAAGAAATTGGAGAAATCCGCTTGGTACAAAATGGACGCGAATAACCTCTCTGGCGGAAGGCATTTTAAAGTACTGTAAAAATTTCCTTTCCCGAAAGCGGAATTTCCATTACGGTTTGGTATCACCACTCGAGCGAATTTCAATTTGTCTGAGAGGAAATTATTCCGAAGGCAATTGTTCCGAGGGAATTTACTCTCAGACGCCTTCAACATCGTTTTCTCGTAGCCGTTTTATTCGAATATCTTCTGCAGAAATGCACAGCGCTCTGGTTCTAATGGATATCTCACATTCCGCACGATGGCGTAGAATGTAATGGTACGCGTTTAGCGGTTGTTTATTTCTTGTATCGTCTATCACAGTTGCTTTAGTTGTGAATGCTGAAGTGACTTTGCGTTAGGAAATCATATTTTAGGAATTATATCCCTAAGTTTATTCCGTATTTAGTTGTGAATGCTAGTGATTTCGCGTTAGGAAATGATGTTTTAGGAATGGTATCTCTATTCAGCTCATTCCGTGTTCTGTTGCCTTGAGTTTAGTTCGTGTCGAATAATTAGTTCTTCCAAGCAAGAAGAGAGTTCTTTATAAAGAGAGAATGTAGTGGGCGTGCTAAGCTCCTCGTGTGATAATTTGGCCCTCAGTCCTTCCTTCCAAGTTGCCTCTTCTCTTTAAGGAAACTGATGCCCTCTAGACCGATCCGCTTCCGGTTCATTATCGCATCACGCAGTTTGGTCCATTTGCCGCGAAGTGGGATGGGGAATATGGGGATGCTGGAGTGGAATTCTTCCCTTCCACCATCTTCCGCCGCCCACTCTTTTCAAGGGGAATTTTTCCCCCCTTCCAATTATACAGAAACACGCTCTTAATTTACGCTCCGGGCCACGCTGTAGATTCTCGTAATTTTTCCTCGGAGTGGACGGACAACGCACGAGGCTAATCGACCATTGTTAAAGAGTAGTAGGATGTTTACCTTCCTGCCTTTACGGGTCTCGACGTCTCCCTCAAACCGATTTAAATTTCCTTGTTTGCGTTCATTCCGTCGGTTTTAGCATCCTTGGTCCCCTAGAATCGAGTGTTTCTAGATCCGGGCCTGGGTAGAAGTCTTTGTGCTGTAAATTAGTTTGACGTATTTGCTCATAAACCAGTCCCGTGTGCAAACAAATGAAAGGTACTCAGCGTTCGTTAACTTGGCCTTTTTGTACTCTCGAGGGTTCGTTCACGTATTTCGGGATTCCGGGAGACGGATGTGATAGGAGGAGGGTGAGGAGGAGGTTCTATTATTATCTTCAATGTTAATCCATTTATGTTATGGTGTTTATGGTCTTAATCGGAGTATTTTTTATGTTAGATGAGGTTCAGCTGTTGGTGTTGCCAGCAAGTCGCCAAGAATGCGTAATTAGTTGCGTGCAACGAGCTGGATGAAACGATGAACACTTTCTACTGTTTCTAGTCAGAAAGAGCAGAACAAAAACCACATTTTTTTGTAGTTTTAAATTGCAACCATGGATCGTTTTGTTCAAGGAAAATGGTTCATTTAATATCTCGAAGGTTTTTGAGTTTCTTCTGCAGTGAATGCGCGTTTTGTATAATCAGTTCTTAAAAGTTCGTCATATATTCACTTTTAATACATCGTTTTTCTATTATGTGTGGATAATTTTAATCCTTTAAAGGAAAAAGTTTAGACTTTGGGGTTTTTACTAGTCTGGTTCGAAGTAGAGATGGAAAACCAGGAGTATCTGGTTCGAGATTTGTTAAGTTTTAATTGATGTTTATCCTTAGTGTTCATATTATATTTTATACTTGATTATCCTCTACTTCAGCGTGTTTCACCTGTCGTTGCTCTGAAATAGTTGCGGGGGTATGCCAATTACTCCATTCAGTCCAAGGAAACAGTCCCTTCATTCATGCGCATGCTTGCTAGCCTGCTTTCAGTAGATAATGTCGGAGCTGCTTGATGAGTCACATTGTTTTAACGAACGTGTGAATGAGTCTCTCCTAAAACGGAGGCTTAGAAAGACTTTCACTCTGTTAAATAAAGCGCCGTATGAACCAGTGACTGGTAACTGCATTTCCCTGTCATTTGTCACTGCAAGAAGGAAGAGTTTCTCGGTCTGTGGTCAGCGAGAAGTTCCCATTGTTGACCACGTGAGGTGTCAGCTGCCTCTGAAAAAAAAGTTCCGTTACTTCCTCATCTCTGGGAAGAAAATGTAGTCTACAAAAAAAAGATTTCACAACGTAAATGCTAGAAAGTTATTCAAAATATACCGTTGCGGTACGACAGAAACAGCTTAGCTAACATTCTTTTCTAAAAAGTTTTTATTTTATTCTTAATTACCGTCTAGATCGTTAATGATCATCCCAGCGTATGAATCCGTGCTTGATATTCCGAACGAGTTTTATTTAATTCAGCGCATCTCGGTAGAAATTTTGTTTGGATATTTCTCTTGCAAGGTTTCAGTCCATCTTGTGGTTATGTTTATCTTTGTTTGCGAATTTTATTGATTTTGAAATTAAGTATAGTATAATGACTGGTCAATTGTCAAATTTATTATCTTTTACCATTCAATTTGCACAAATAAGCAATAAAATTTAGTCGATCACCATTTTTTTCAAGCTTTCAGTACGTAAATTTTCTTCGATTACTCTTAAGAATAGGTTTTCATACTATTCAAGCATACTAGAACGTATTCTTATTCAGCTTTTTTTAAATGACTCGCTGTTTAATTATTTCTTAGGTGTGCAATTCTTACCTATGCGTGCAATGAGTAAGAAGTAAGCGGAGCGTGGCTTCATCCAACTGAGCAACAGCTGACGAAGTATTTATATTACAGTTTATGTTAACGCGTTCAATCTAAGGTGATGAATAACCTCATCTCAACCCTCATAAATTATCGTATACTTTTATTTCAACGGATACATTGAAAAACCCGTCATGCTCGTCTTGATACATCGCGGACGTTTCACGAACGACGTACGGAAGATATTTTAATGGCAATCGCAGAAGTCATTACCGAGGGAAAGTTCCGCAATCCATCTTTTCGACTTAGCGCGCGATTTATATTCCGAAAGCTTCTCGTAGCTAGGAATGCCGAACCCTCGAAAATACGTTCCAGAAGGTTCGGGATTTTCTCCCTCGATTCGTGATCAAATTTCTTACTCCGCGCGTTCGATTCTATCGAAGGCGTTATCGATTCCGAAGAGCGCACGCATTCCTCTATGAACACGAGTCATATGTGTGTCAAACGCCCGTGCCTACAACGGCCCACTTTCGGCCATCCAGTTTAATCCGCACGTCACAATTGTCTTTGACCAAAAGCCGCCCAGAGGAAAGCAAAAACGGAGGCGCAGCAGGTCGACCACAATTTATACACATCGCAGTGGGTTAATATGCTTTCCGTGGCTGGAGGGCGACGGAGGTTCCGTTATGGTAATGTAATTGTCGAGAGAGAGTCGAGGGTGGGTCATGTGTTGCCGCCCAAAATACAGAGCAGGTACGGGTCGAGTGGCCCCGGCGCCTGGAAGGCTAATGACGCCCTCCCCCCATTCTTTTTTATCCCTCTCCAAGGCATCTCCCTCTCACGCAGCTCCATCGAGTGCTCTCTCGCTGGAGTAGGGCCCGCTCTCGCTATACGAGTCTCCTGTTACAGCCTCTCGTCTCTCACATTCAACCCTCTCGAAATGGAATTCGGTCCGGAAAAAATCGTACTGAAAACCCACGGATACGCTGACCTAAGCTGGTTTCGTGCGCACGAAAACCCCCCGGGTCTTTCGCCCGAAGGTGTTTTTTTCTTTACGCTTACGCTCTTCGCGCCCTCTGGTTGCTGTTGCGGGTTTGCCGAGAGATACGCGAAATAACTGTTACGCGGATTAGTGTAACGTGATTAATATCGCGAGGGGGTAGTACTCATAGTGTACCGTTCGTTCATTACGGTAAGGAAGAGTTGGTAAGAAGGGTAAGTTTTGATTTGTGGGTTTTTTCTACGGTTGAATCCTTTTCTTAATTGGTTTTTCGCGGTTCGGTATTAGCGGATTTAACGGGATGGAAGGATTTTATTTGGAGTTATTTATTATTTTTAGTTCTTAAGTGCGGAAATCTAAGAAGTTGTTCGTTAGTTGTTCTAGGTTCCGATAGATATGGTCGTTTTATTAAAAATTGTTAAAGTAAACCGTTAAGGATTAGTCATTGTGGAAAGTCACAGGGCTGGGATTAAACTCTAGGATTTGTAGGCGCGAGAAAAGTGTGACAGAACTGGGACTCGAACCCGTAGCTTTCAGTTACCGCTTGGTTGTTCTTTATTGTGCTATTTCAAACTTTTCCGTCCTTAGGATATTTAAAAAATTTCTGTTCTTTAAAAAGTTTTCACCGGATTTATATCATGCAATTATGTCAACGTTCACAATTATTTAAATTAGTTTTGTGTGAAATTTTTCGTATCCTATATCCATATTGTAATCGTAGGCCGAATTTCGTTTAGGGACATTCTGAAATGACATCAAGTTTTGTTTTATTTTATTATTTTAGGAATTGGATCTCACATCGTAATTTTAAATTGACATTTGTACGAAAGATTTGAACGCATTCTTTCATACGTACCATCCTTGAAATGGTGGATGAATTCTTGAAATACATAAATATATCCAAGAACTATTCCCATGTAAATTTACCAAATGATTACACGATATTTTATGTAAATATGAAGTTAAGTATTAAAATCTGAATTGTTTGTACAGTTCTCGAACTTCTTTTAATATTCTTCGTTGTATAATTAAACGTTGTAAAGTAGCAAAAAATGTTTGTCGTTCCTCGAGGCCTCGTTTAAAAATGTTTACTTCCAGTCAAGTGCATCTACTGTTAGAACGGAAGAGTGCCTCTTGTTGAGTTTGACTTTTGCAAAAGGTCGCGAAAATATCGAAGAAGAGCAAATAATCTCGCATAAATAATCCGCCCACGATCCGTCGGAAGTTCAGATTTTCCGAGAACCGAAAAAAAAATCCGTAAAGTATCCGATGCTTACACGAAGGATAAATAATCGAGTTTCCATTTTTTTGCGCAGACAGTTTTTGATTCCTCTAGGTCCGCGTCATGATTCGTGTCCTTTGCTTACGGCGCCAACATGTTGTCGAACCAGTTCCGACTTTTTGCGTTTATTTAACTTGGGAGCTAACGCGTCACGGTCAGCGTCCAGTCAGACGACGTAGTCATTTACTTATTTTGGGCTGCGGGCGGAGAGGCGGCCTCACCATGAAAGGGAACGCTTTGTTTCACAGACGCTGCTGACCGCTTGGTTACCAGAAATGTTTAGCAGTCTATATGAATCGGACGGAACGAACACTCTTACGATACATTCTTTCTCAGACCCTAGGTGCTACTTTGAGATGAAATGAGCTGTCAACGTATCTCATATGCCCCGAAGTGGTCCCCAAGCTAATTCAAGCGTGGGCAGTAACATTCAACCCGGATATCATTTCCCATCCGGCCCTCTGTCTCTCTCACCCTCTAGACAAAACATAGTCTTTTATGGTCGTATCTATGATGCTTATTTAAACGTTTCAAAGTCGATGACGCATGGTTTACAACCACAAACACGTCTCTTTTCTGGTGGTAAGACAAGGAGGGTTACTGTGGTGTATTAGACAGTGTAAAAAAGTATAGATTCCCAGGATCGTTAGTGTTACACAGTGTTTCATTTCCACTTATCCCTTCGAGTTCGGATTACTGTTTAATGGGTACTTCCTCGTTTCCTCATTTGGGCAGTGGAGAAGATTTATCTTCGAAGATTTTATGGGATATTGATCGTGGTGGCTCGTAGATCATGTGAGTGCTGTTAGGAGAGAAGAAATTGAGTTATATCCTTTTTTGTAATTTGTATCATTAGCCATCACGTTTTAAGATCTTCGTCGACTTTGAGTCGAATTCTTGTTCCCTATTGCAGTTCTTTCGTAAAAAGGGAACTTACTAGTGGTACATACATCTTCTCATGAGCTACAACTGTATATATACATGTAAACATCGGTTGCGGATTGATAAGCTTACTAAATATAAAACGCTAAGGTCTCGAGTTCGAGCCCCGGCGAATGCGAATTTTCTTTTTAGCGAATTTATTTTGGTGTTCGCCCTTTCTGATTACTCCAGTGCCGTTATTCTACGAGCGAATAGTTTGAAAGGGATCACTGAATAAAATAAACATGGATCGCTCTTCTTTCAGCTAAAATGGCATAGAGTGCGGAGAAAAATGGATTCATTCATCGATGTAAATATTTTCTACGATTTGAATTGACGCAAGGCATTTAGGAAAACTAATAACTCAGGGTTATCATCAGAAAACATCTTCCTCGCAGTCAAGTCGTGACGAAATAATATCTTCCAGTAGCCAATCGGAAAGGCGTGCTGAATCCGATAGACGAAGAGTATCGAATTTCTATATAAAAGGGAATACGAAATCGGAAGAAAAAAAAATCGCGAGTAACCTTGATCGGGACAGTAGCTCCGTTCATCCTTCGCAATAGATGTCCATTCATTAACATGCGCAACACCGGCAGAAGCAACCTCTCCTCCGCAGATCGGAGGACGTCCCTGCGGCGCGTGGTCAGATCCGCGTGCAACCTTCATCAGGACGATTAGGTCGTTCAACTGATTGCGAGGGAAATTGATCGCGAGGTCTACATCCCCCATCGGGGAGGAACCGCGGGGGAAAGAGACCCCCGACTATTCCCAAGGTTGACGCAATGAAAGAGTCCCCTTGTGCGGAGATCGTAATGAACGGGATATTTGTGTAAAGAGAGCTTTTCAGCGGGTTCGCTTTCTCACGACCCGCTTAGCATTCGCGGCACGCTCGCCGGCTTTTTGACGCATAGAGACGCGGCTTCTATAGGCGGCCAGATCGATTCATTTCCCGGCTTCGCCGCGTCATAGGACGGGATGTTTTCGCGAACCGTTTCCTAGGTTTTTTCTTTCGGTCGCTATGGCCTCTAAAAGATTTGTTCAGCTTAGGTTTACGTCTTCTACGGAATCGTCTATGTTTTCGCGGGGGGGTTTGTTTTCGCAGCCCACGATTTTGTGTTTTTTCTCGTTAGAGTTTTATGGCTGTCGTCGCGAATTGTGGATCTATGACGGGATGGGGTATGTTTGCACATTCGCGATCTTTCCGCTCTCAATTTGCTTGATGTTTATCGCGAGACGTATCTCAATTGCGCGTTTGGGAAACCCGAAGATACGTACTGCGTTTTAACAGTAGCGGTTCAAAGCGAGAGATTGGCATCTTCTCGGGTTCAATTTACAGATTCTGGCATCAGATACCGACCCGTGCGGGTTTCGAAACGGTCTTCCGTGGTTGTTAGCTTGGTTTCTATCAATAAAGGGATTTTTGAGAATGACTCGAAACGGTAATGAACTATTACAGATAATCATCCTTTTATTTTCGTTTTTGGGATGTTTCTATTACCTGTGATATTCATTTTTTCCTTAAAACATGTCGCTCTTGCTGGGTTCTTTCGTGTTCATCAGTGTGCATTCATTAGACAAGAGCGGCGGAAGAATTCCAAAGCAATATAAGTTAGAGAATTATCTTTTTAGAACCAGATAACGAAGTATTCAAGGGAGATAATTCTATTGCTAAGGATGTAGACTACTTCTCGTTTGACGGATGTCTGAATGAAAATGTTTTACGAATCTTCGAGCAATAAAAGTAGTAAATTAAATCTTCATTTAAACTAGTCTTCATTTAAATGTCATTCTAAAATGTCGTTTCCTTCCTGTATTCATACAACTCTTTTAACATCTAACATCGCTGCGAAATTATTCCACACTTTTATTTAGTTGGAACTTCTTGGTTAAGTTTTAAAATACGTGTCGACTTATATGGGAAATATACTGAAGAAACTAGTGTTCCATTTTCTCTGTAGATTTAATTTAATTTAGTGCCGTTAATAAACAGAAAAGGACGTTTCTTCCGGAATGGGTCCTCTATTTTGACAAGTAATTAATCCTCATTAAAGTCCTAATTAACGTCTCTCTTATCTTACTGTCTGTTTAGTCGATTAAGATTGATGGGAATTTCGGCAAACACTGTTTACATACGAGAATGCGATATGGTTAGCTCAGTTCCATTTTCCCTAAAAGATAATATAAAGAGCTGTACTAAAATTCTTGGAAAGATAAAATGCCGTCAGAGTCTTATTTTTAGATGTTTCTTCGTCATTATTTACGTTTTATTTTGAACGTAAACATTTGAGATCATTCTCATTTTTTATATCATTGGCAGAGGAGTTTGAATGTATGATATATTTGGTATATGTGCGGGAAATAGAATTATATTCTTATAATTCACTTCATTACATCAGAGCATAAAAATATTTCAGTACTTCTCATATTAAAACCAGGTCATTTTGATCACAGACGTGGTGGAATTTTCCATCCCGCACTTCCTTGCACATGGGAGGAAGCATGTGTCCAAATACAATCGCGCATTCTCCGATCTCCTTTTCCAAGTAAATAAATTCTCAAACTCGTAAATATTTCCCTTTTCTTCGTCCTATCAGATTATTTCCATCGATTTCCCTCGAATCCTCCGCGGCTCTGCCCTTCACGCAATGCGATCCAATCCTACTATCCGGACAAGAGTGAACTGCAAGGCGTCGCTGACATGTGTTGGCAGCCGTCTTCTGCTTCTTCTCCGGAGGCGATCGGAGTCTGGGACCCACATGACGCACCCCCGATATCCCCGCCCCTTTTTAAATAACCAGAGAATCGCTTGCCACCGCGTTGACCCCTATAGGCGTCAACTGTTTAGCGCTCCTTTATAAATAACCCGATCTTGACAGGCAACAGAAGGAAGGGTATTGCTCAAGGTAGATACCGAAAGGATCTCGACATCGCTCCATTTTTCATCCCATAAGATGAACTTCATAGGCGATGTTTACCCACACGTGACCCTGTATCGATTATCGCACGTGCCGCACCGCATCTTCTATTTAAAGGGCATCTTGGCGAGCTTATGGAATCATGGTCGATGAGGGTCATCTCTCTCTCCTAGGATAGAGACGGACTGGCGGTCGTCGTCTCTGAGAACCCTGGATTTCGAGGTCGCTGAATAATTTATGAGGCAGCAATTGCTGAAATTGGGTCTGATAGGTTGCGGAATTTTAGACTGAATCTAGTCCAAGAATACTTCAAAAGCTAATGTACTGGATGGTGCGGTTTTTTTGTTAAATTGTTGGATTATGACGTAGAAGTTTTAGATTACAACGTTTTTTACTTCGTCATCGAAAACTTATAAGATGTGAGAGAGATAAGATATTTTTTTAAATATTCCCTGACTTTGACAATTTTTATGGAATATTTTGGGAAATTTCTGTGTGCAAAAGGAGTTGTTTTATACTTAATGTGAGAGGGATAATTTAAGAGATCTTTAATCCTTTAAGGGGAAATGCTTTGAAACTTTTTAGTGGAATTAACCTAGCTAAGATTCTCGACGCATAATTAGTAAATATTAATTAGTAAAATTTATTTTTTTGTGTTTGAAAACTTAATTATATTGGAAGTGGAGAGAAGTTATTGTCTCTTCTTTGAGTATGGAATCCAGGAAATTTTTAAAATTGCTCCTTTAACGAATTCACGATAATGCCAAAGCTCTCTTTTAATTACTAGATCTAATAAGAATGATAACTTTGGACGCGTTGAATGATCAGTATAAATTCCAGTTACAAACATCGTTATCTAATGCAGAGTGATAACTTAGAAGCTAACAAGGTTTTATATACTCCTATCTAATGTAGAACTCGTAAAGTTAAATATATTTCTTTTTTATTCAAAATTAAAAGTTGGGAGCGCACGGAATGATCGATATTGTAAATGTTTTCCCATTTTTTTCTATTGCTATGAAAACGATACAATATAGAAAACAAAAAATTTCAATGTAGCGCAACACGTCGAGCTATTTCGTGTCTTAATCTCGCATCCACAATCTTTTTAGTCTTCGCGTGATAGGTGGAAACACCCCGTCCCTCACGGAGGAATCTGTGTTTAAAAGAACCTCCCTCGAGTTCAATATTTTCGTTTCAAGTCATCCTCACCGCAAGCCGTCCTCCCCGGCCCCTCGGGGGAGTTATGAATCGGTAAATCCCGAGTTTATGTTTCTTGGAGTGACGAGAGCACGCGTTTGTATAGCGTGTTTTGAAGTGATGGATGGAGTTTTGACGGAGCGATGCGGGAAGTAGAGGAAGGAAGTCTTCAGTTTGCCGGAAGTGCATTCGCTGTCTGGTGCGGGATAGGAAGGGGTTGAGATACGAGGAGCGACCCATTTCCTCCCCCGGCACAGGATGCAAAGCCCTATAGGATATCCACTCGGTTTCATTTTTTTATCGACTCTCGTTTTTTTCCCTTTAAAAAGGCTTCGTGGAAGACAATGGCATCCGGGTGTGCGGCCCAGCGATCGCTCAGGATCGGCCGGTGACGTTTTCCCTTTGTGAAAGTGGCCACAGATATCGAACGAACCTCTCTCTCTCTGGTGAGATATGGAAAAGTATGTGAAGGGGTCGACGACTGGGAATTGCTGTACTCGAGATATTTTCAGGATTATTTTTTTTTGGCTTCTGTTGAGCTTACGAGTTTGCGAATCGATGTGTGCATTTGGTTTGTCATTATTTACAAACAAAGATGTTTTTCTGTCGTAAATACGTTCAGATGTTGTCGAAATTATTGAAATTCTACGGTGCTTTGTTATGGAATTTAATTATTCTTTTTCGACTGCACAATCATTTCGGTATTTTCTATCTAATAAAGTTTTATCCACATATTTTACTCGTATGCCTTTGTTTCATGTTGTATTGTAAGAAGTTCGCATGCATTCCACTTACGCTTTTTGTAATGTGTTTACAGACGTTTCACATTTGATGTTTAATTCGAGCTTAAACTTCCTGATTAATTGATACATAAATAAATACATCATTGAGTTATTTAAAATAATCGATGGATTTGAAAGTCCATGGCATTATTATCGTATCGATCCTTGCTTTATCGTATTCAGTCTAGTGGACGTAATGTGTTTCGAAACTCCTTTCATGGCTTAAGTTATGAATAACTTTATTTTATTCTCTCCTTGATCAATTACATTTAAGTTCGTGATTTTTTCATAAATGAAATAGTAAAATTGCCCTATAATGATGTATTGATATTCTTCTCTATTCATATCGTAATTTCATAGGGAGCATTTAAGTTAAGTGGACTTCTACAACGCAATTCCAGCCTCTTGCAAATCTCTCGTAGTAATTTACGATTGCATTCAAATCCATCCGTCCCATTTACCTCGTACGTAATCGGCTTTTTTGCGATCACTTTTTTCGCTAAAACGTAAAGAGGCGGTCATGTCCTTGAAGAGCGACTTTTATAGCGTTGCCATCTTTTTCTGCACCTTGTCGAATCCGGCGGTGAAAGTCAAATCCCAACGAAGAAAACGAGCGTGCTTTTAAACCCCCTTCCGTAGAAAGCGAACGAGGGCGTCATGGTAAATCGCCCAAGTGTGAGAGGAACCCCGAAAATTCGAAGATACTTGGAAGACTCTCCATACCCTTCGATCAATAACACCGGCACAAGTGCGGCAATGGGATGATCTTTTTGGGATACATCTCCTCTCCCCGTTTCTCAACAAGGGGGCGTCCGGGGTCACCAGTGGCGAAACAAAGCAAGGACGCCGCGCGCACCGAACGACAAAGCGCTACTCCTCTCGTTTTTCCCACGTCCCTCTCTACGCCTTAGCGGGAATGAGGACTTGCGATCATTTTCGTCATTTTTTTTATCCTCCCCCCCTTTTCCTTGGCTAATTCAGGGCAAGGTGTCCGAAAACTTTTCCCGCTAAATTTCATTTTTTCGTAAATTCGCTCGTCTTCTGTTTTTAATTTCCCCGATTCGGCAACGTTGCAGAAGCGTGAGTGCCCAATGAACGGTTGAAATTAAAGTGCGCTCTGTGCTTCTATCCAAGGATTGAATCCGAGCGTTGTGGTCTCGTAGATCTTGCATCACGTACCCTCCGTCCAAGGACGGTCGTTTTTCTAATTTTCCCACATGATGAGGATTGGAGTTCTCTCAACGTGCGTTTTCTTGATTGCGATCAGAGATTGAGTGTGCAGTAGCACGAAAGATCGTAATAAGTTTTGACGATGTTTGTCGTCGAAACAAAAAAGTATTTTTGATGTGTCATGTCTCGAAGAGTTGTAACGAATAAAGAACAGTTAAGTTAGTTAATTTTTTGTTATTTTATCCCAAATTAGTAATTGCGTAATTATTGTATTTAAATGACTATTAAGATTAAATACCTATGCTCGAAAAGTCTATCAATTTCAATAGTCTTAAAATTTTATTCTTGTATTTAATTCGTATAAATGTCATCTCAACGTTATCAAAGGTAATTTATGTATCTTTTCGTAGAAAATTTTATCTAAAGTATTTTTGTATATGAGGAAAAAATGTCCAAAATGAATATAGGATATCTAATTATATTTTTGTGAAATAATTGCCTTTTTAATTGCTTATAAGTTGCTTTATAGTATATCATTTGCCCTTTATTATGTATTATTATAGTTTCCTTGCAATTTAATATTGTAATTTATTTACTCAGTTGCTATAGTTTGGTGGGCCGTTCTAATACATCACCGTGGTCATCATAAGGCAGTTGATAAGATATAATTGGAAGAATTGAAGGCCAAATGCAAGTTCCTCTTACAAAGTTTTATTTGTTTTCCTTAATTTTGTGATAATTTAATTTAATTTAATTTTGTTAAATTAGCTAATGCCCTCCACATCCTGGTCTCAGTTTGTTAAATGCGGTCTTTGTCACAGTTTCCTGGTTCAATTCCTGCGTAAAATTATCTCGGTTTGGTAAAATTCCAAAGAAATCCCCATCTCGAGGAAGAATGATTTCTTTCAATCCCACAGGACGAGTTCTTCGAACCCCGAGCCTAAAATGGACAGCCCCAACAAACATATTTTGTCTCTTATTTATAGCAACTCTATTGCTGGCGGTGACTAAGCAACAGGATTTTTTCGCCTTTCGAAGGGCTATCACGATTCTTAACAGCACTCGAAGGTAAATAAAAAGAGAGGATTGAGTTAGCTTTAAATTTCGGCATCAAGAACCGATTCGTCTCAAGCACGTGCGTATACTACAGATCCCAGATTACCCGGTCTGTTCGGGAAATGGAACTTCTCATCACGGAACGCAAAGCTCGGGGACTAATCGAAAAACTAATTCAAAAGTGGATTTGTTCGGGTTTTAGTCGAGAATCGTCGTGCATAAGAGTGCTCATCACTGTGTAAAATGAGCTAGGATACTTTCTTTTAATCGATGTTTCTTCAACAAACGTGTTTTGACGGAAGAAGCTGGTGAATGATGTTTCAAGTTAGATGGGAATTGCTTCCTAGGTAGATTGTTGTAGGGTGAAATGAATTGGCGATGTTGTTGGGTGAAATTATTAGATGAAGAGAAAAGTGCCTATTTTAATTTTTGAGCAGTAGATTCCCAAAGAAAGTTTTATTGCACCCATAGATGAAGTTAATGTTTACGGATACAGAAGATGACAGTGTTTGTAAATAAATGTGTGATAATTAATTTATATCCTGAGTCAATTCATTACTAAATCGTATACTTAATCGCTAATTGTTCTACCTCAATGGTGGACTTCCTTGATCGTTCAAGAAATAGAGATTCAAAATTAGCTAACACATTTCTATCTCGTTAACCTTTATGCAGTAGCGATTTAAAATAGAAAAGAAAGCGGAAGTGCATTGAGAGTTGGCTTCTTTTAATACTCGTTCTGCTCTAAGGGATTGTTTTTGTAGAGTTGGTTTTAGAGTTGAGAGTCGTAGAGTTTTTATCGAAGAACTTGTCAACGCCCCCATATGTCTCCAATATTTTTCATCGCTCTCATGACGTTCTCATAACCGAGAATTCCACCGGTGAACTTTCCTAAGTGCAGATGTACTTAGCCCTTGTAAGCAGTGGGAGTTGTCTCGAATGGGATTCCATCCCTTGACCCCGTGCTCCGAGAAGTAGTTCTCCCTGTCGTTCCCTTCTCCCGAAGCGTCCACTCAAAAGTTGGACTCCTTTCCAGATACCGTAATGCACAGTAGAGAGTGTTTTTCACCCCGTCGACTTCCATCGCGCCCGAGTGCACCAGAATTCGAGTGTGTGGGTGCAATTAGAAGAGGAGAAAGTGTGGGCGCCGTTCCTCATTGTTGGAACCCGCGACCCCAATGTGGGTCGTGTTTGTTTGTTCTCTCATCAAGGCTCTTATACATTCAGAATTACCTTTGATTATTTTTGTCTGAAACTGTCTGTTTATTCGTTACTAAGTTATTTAGCTTAATAAAGGAATCAACCATCGGTTGCTATGCTTTGAGGCTTTTGTTTTCTTATGGCTTTTTTATGTTGACGATGTAGTAATGTTTGGAATGAATATCGTCCTTCATTATAGCTTCATTCGGTTGATAAATTCGGTTCAATTTCTCTTTGGAACATCTCCCAGTTAGACCTGATAGATTAGAAAATGATGATGTTATTTATCACTCTGTTTTAACCTTATTTTGCAATTTACGATGTACTGGTATTTTTTATAATCTTGGTAATTTTAGTAGTTCCTGAGTCTCCATGGGGTTTGAGCTCTAGGCACACTGAAGTAGTTAAAATATTTATGCTCAGCTGTGTATCTAGGTCGTCATCTTAAAATTTCAATGCGGCAACTAGCTGTAACTAGTGGAATCTTATTTTTAATCTCTATGATAATTTTTTATTTTATTTGCTTGGCTTTTATTAATAGCCAGTTACGAGCAACATCATGCTACTAAGTGTCTTTTAAGAGAAGATTATAGCTGTCAGTATTCTAATAAACCATTTCAATCGATAAGTATTCTTTCCGAAGTTCTCAAATCCTATATCGTTCGCACCCATCCATACACCCATTCCTCTCATAATGCCGCGCATTTAGAGAAGTCATCCGGCCACTTCCTTCGGAAACGGAGGTCGATATGGACAGTTGGCCAATCTCTTCGCCGCAGCTGATTGTACCAATGTGAAAGCTACATTCGCGAGCAAGTCTGTGGAACTTTTCTCGCACTTAATTTCCTCATCCTTCCCTTGTTGACCAACCGGAAACGATTCAAGCCATCGCATTCTGCATAATTCTTCGCTTTGCAGGAAAAGTTTCGAAGAACGTTTCGTTCCTCGAGTCGAATGAAATCGAGTTGAAAGGGCTGTGATTATAACCAGTTGGTAGACGATGTTGCACTGTGTTTATGATTTATGTATCGTTTATTTAAGTATATGTTTGATTTCGTGGTGGTGTTTTATTATTTGAATTGGTTAACTAACAAGGAAAAACATTATTTCTATTCTCTCCGCGTTAAATATATTTAAATTTCATGGAAGAAGTTTTTGAAACGTAGATAAATATGGATAGTAATGTATTCTATGGTCTGCATTAGCTAGTTGTTTGTTTTATCTTAGGTTACTAGAAGAAAATATGCCAAAGACGTACTCTGTTATGGAGTGTTATCCATAGCACTCCTCCCCGTGACAGTCAGTTAAGACGAACGCATGAAAATATCTCCCCCAAAGCATTGTTTAGCCGTGCTATGTAGCTTCAAAGTCTCTTGGTGCATGCAGTAAAGCGATACGTGACTCCTCACGCATTTGAGTTACGGGCAGTGGAAAAGAATGCATTCGGAAAGAAAGAAATGAGAGAGCTAGATGTATCACATAGCTCGCAACCTCATACAAACAAATGGTCCTGACGACATGCAGAATCCATTAGTATTTAATGCAAAATCCACCTCCCGACTTGACCTTACCTCCGGTTTTCTTTTTCACCGGATTTTCATCTTATGCTCTGATTCCCTTCCCTTCATTCTGGGTGCTCGGTGCCCTGTTACAGGGCGATTTTTTATGGCTCTCTAAGTTTCGCATGTCGAAGGAAATATTTGGCGAGTGAGTGACATCATTTTGCTAACGTCGAGACATGGATAGTTGTCCTGTAATAGTCGTACTGCGAATCTCTTATAGTTAATGTTACAATGACACTTACGAATGTACTATTTTTTATTGTCTATTATATTTTCGTATACTGTAGTCTAACGATAGCTACCGATGTTGAGAAAATCATGTGTTTATTTGAAAAGAATCATATTCAGGTACACATTTGTTTTGAATTTTATTGTAGAGAAGTAGAGAGATGGACAAGTAGTGTTTATGATACACTCCGAATATTTAATTCATTATTAATTGGGCAATTGGAGCGTTAATATAATCTTGATTAATCTCCGTTATCTTTTTATCAGCTGTAGAATGTATTCAAAAGAAGGATGATTTAAAGATCCATTTAATTAGAAACAATGAAATATGAGTCGCTATAAAAATGTCATGAGGTGGCGTACTTATTGAAATTCATAGCAGTAATTAATTATACTGTTTCCACACTTAATGTCGCAATTTTCAATACTTTGCTGTCCTCTCTTTCTTTGCTACTTCTTAATATTATTCCTTGTACTATTGTTTCGTATCATTCGTGAGAATGGAGACATTTTCGAATGAAATGTTTTTTACGTCAGTCGTTCAACGTTGGTTCTATTAAAAAAAATTACATTCTGTACGATCGTATTTGTTTTCGTTATTGTTTACCCAATTGCGATGTATATCTATTAGAGTAAACTAGTTGCGTTTACTCACATTCCTTCGCAATCTTTGATGTACACAATCATCATCTTATGACCTCAATTTAACCTGATGAATCCAATATCAGAAGAGATAACAGTGTTTTCATTCTAGTCGATGAACGCCTTTCCCTCGTTCATAGTATGCAAATGATCTTATCTTTCTCGCGTATGCGGAAGGCAAGTGAAAGAAGCGATTGTGCATGATGCTCTAGGATGAGTTTCACACTCCAGTATATCCTCTCCTTTTCGTAGCATCTCCGTACGTGTCAGAAGGCACTCTCGAAAGGGTGTTGCCCTCGGCAGATTTTTCCAGCAGGTATGACGCGTCGTGATGTTTCGCAAGCACGCTGGGATTCCCCTCTCCGTTTTCCTTCTCTTTCAACTTTTAAAGGATGTTATGTTTTGCTAAATATGTCGTCGCACAGAGGGACGGTAAAGCCCTGTTTTTTCCCTCTTTTCTTAAGCGTTTCCGACGTTTTTTTAAATTCTTTTCGCCTTTCAGTGTTTGGCTCAGATTGCGGACGGACGAAATGCCGTAAACTGCTCAAAGTGAGGAGAACAAAAGAAGTAATATTTTCTTTACGTCTCTCTGTGGGTGGCTTCCGGTAGTTAGACCGATTTAGAATTTTTTTGCGGAATTGCGATTTTTCTACGATGAGACTAGAATTGCCGGTGGTCTTTCTTTCTACTGCGCTTTCAAGTTTCGTGTTTTATCGATCTATTAAGGTTTATATGTGTAAAGTGTATATTTAATTTTTTCTATTGGTATTTTTTGAAGGTTTCCCTTATGTTGTTTAGTTCCCTCGTATTTTCCGTTGGGTTTTGCTAATTTTTTCCGCGTTATATTATTTTATCGTACGCCGAGCTCTTATTAGTTAATTTATTACTAGTTAAAGTTGACGCAATTAAGGATTTTTATCAGCACGCGTTATTTGAAGAGTCGAATTACGAGAAAAAGATGTCGTGGTAAATACGCGTAAGCATTGCAATTTATGAATAGTTTCCCTAAAATTTCGCCTTAAAATTATACAAATTTGTTGTTTTCTTAATCATCTTTCCCTCTCAAATTAAATTAAGATAATATTTTTTATGATTATATTGAAAGCGGGAATTTGCGATGACACAATCCCAACAATGTTCGTCTTCTAACACGAATATCTTTAAGGTGTTTCAAACTCTATATTTAGCATACTTGAATGGAGGAAGTCCCTTACCCGTCCGCCTTTCTCTTTCCTGTAATCTCAATGCATCATTTAACCGAGAACGTGTGAGCGTTAAGATCTTACAACGGAAATATCGAACGCCTACATTTCGAGATCTGCTTTCGAACCTTTCCTCGTACGTCTCGTGGAAAAGAAGCGTGGAGAAATGGGAATACAGTCATCGGGGCAGCGCTCTTACGAAATGAGTTTGAGAGAGGTCAGTCGTTCCGTTTTTGCGAAGGACAGGCCAGTTTGCAATACGTCCATCCTTCCCGGGAATATGTGTCGGTTTACTACCGAGAAAACTCCGTGACTTAAACAATGACCGTGCCCTTTATGGATGTCGTTGCGTAAATTATTCCCAATAGGGTTTAATTGGTTTTTGTTTGCTACAATTTAACGTGATGTAGCTACATTACCATCATTAGCTATACATGGAGGTTTTATTTTGTCTTTGCCGATCGTCAGGGTCGTGTTTGAGAAATGTTTTGTAGATTTTTTTTATTGAGAATTCTATGAGAAGGTTATGGGAACGGCGAATGGGGTCGCTTTACGTATTAAGATAAATGGTTAACGTATTTGAGGATTTTTTTAATTATACGGATGATATTGTAGGACCTTTGATTTGTGGAATGTTAATGCTTAATGTTGTTTTCAAATTGACCATTTTTACACTGCAAATACTATGTAAATAAATGTCACATTTTCAGTACGTATCTTAATTTGCTCGTATCGCGTAAATATTTTCGTTGGATCTTTCAGCACTCGTGCACTTATTCCAAGAGAGCCTTAAAGCGTGGGATATTCAGTCCGCGATACGGAAGCAACAGTTCCGACGATAAAGGCATAAAAAGACTTCTCAAAGGCGAGCAAGGCGCCGTCAACCTTGGTGAAAGTGATTGAAACCGTGCCAAAAATATACGAAAGTGTGCAGGCGGTCGAGAACGGGGAAAATCGGCTGCGAATTGCGATAGCGGGATTCCGTGGAATATGCGTCTCCCTCGACACCTCCTTTCATGTACACTATGCATGTCCATTGGTGCATAAGTTGCAGACTAATTCTTAAAACAACCAGGAGAGATTAGCCAGGAGAAACTTTCGTTGGCTTCT
Source organism: Pantala flavescens (assembly GCA_020796165.1). Lineage (NCBI taxonomy): Eukaryota > Metazoa > Arthropoda > Insecta > Odonata > Libellulidae > Pantala > Pantala flavescens. The sequence continues at coordinate 17,720,947 of CM036879.1, read as the reverse complement.
TGATATCGAGGTCAGCTAAAGGGAAATCATAAATTGTGTTTTTTTTGGTACATTTCTTGTGAAGAATATACTAAATCACCATTAAATGCTAACTATGTGAATGTTCTCTATGTATATAATGTCCATTTTGCGTACTTAAGCAAATAGCTTTCTCCAAATTTTCCTGTAATGAATAATAGGAAAAGAGTTACTTTAAGTGTGTTTTCCTCTTACTTTTTAAGCTCTTTTTGTACAAAATAAAAAGTATGAGTTAAATACAAACACATTTGTATTTTTAGGTTTCCTTGAGGTTATATTTAGTGCCCTAATGGTATCGATTTGTGGATAATAATATTCATTTTATGATCATGTTGATTCTCTTTCTTCGTTCTGTTTTTCCATTGTAATTTGAGAAATATCTTTCTAAGATTTAACGCCAAGATTTCTCACTCATGGTAAATTTAGGACGAACAAATCTATTGGCTATATTTTAGTAATGAATTTTGAAATATTTTAATTTTTACTTTAAAGGTGATTGTTCCTTTTTTGGGTCAGTATGTATTACTCAGATGATGTAGCAGAATGTCATTTTTAATAGTTGATATTAATCTTTCAAAACTCTTATAGAGTCACCTCCATGTCTTTATGGAAAGGTTAACATAGTGCCATCAGGATGCAGTACTTCAAACTATTAATTCGTCCGTTAAATATCTGTGAATTACTGTTCCCTATTTCCCCCTATTGGAAGAAAGGGATCCGTTATTCAAATTCAAAGTATAAACACGTGGTTTATTCGCGAGCGATTTCGAAATGAGCTCCGAATCCTTTTAATGCGTGTCTGCAATCGAATCGGAGTTAATTCGAAGGCCAAGTGACAATTACGGCCACGAGTGCCAGCAACTAGTCCTTTTCAACTCCCGCTCCACCCACGGTCTCTTCCGTCCCTCCACTTCCCTTCGAAGGTTCGAGGGAAGTGCTCTGCACCCTTCCGAGATAGCAACGCGTTTCCGGAGATACGCGCCCGACGTTTATTTTCTCGTTCACCCGCCCTATTGCGAATTAATGCTCGTGCAGTTCTCCGCACGCTAAAAAATTTGCGGAGTATCGGCACACGTAGGCAGTTTACTAATCAGCCTATCACGACGAATTCGCAGCGCGAATTTTCTAGCTGGCCAAGTCGAAGTGATGGGACAGCTATGGGAAATTACTCTGTGTCCAAGTGGATTGACATACGAAAGGAAAGTTCTGAATGAGTATGAAATTACAGTTCGTTCAAGAATCATGTGTGATTTTAGTCTTCATTAGTTCTATTATAATTCATAATTTTAAGTTAATGACACCTTGTTTCCATATTTAATCACGATAATATTGTTCTAGTTGCTACGTAAACATTGGGATTAGTTCAACGTATGGTTCAAGATGAATATTATATTAAATATGTATACATGTTTATTTATACTTGGTAGAATTTATTAAGAATTACTCATATTTATTTGTCGTAGTTGACTAAGGATTTTGTGATGTGGGGCGTTACCTGTAAAGTCATTTTGTTAACTTGTGGTTATCACAATGAGTATTTGTTCCTTTCGCCACTCATCTCGCTAGCTGATGTGCTGTATCATCTTTGACGTGATTTTTGTTGCGAAACGTCATACACTCTTATTCACCATATGTATGATCTACGTTGTATAGCTGGAAACACTGATGGCTTCACACTAGTATTTATTAGTATTCTAGGTCGATTCTCAAACATGAGAATATAGATTGATTGCGTATTGTCTGTATGGAAGAAAAACAAAAGTAATCATTATTTTTATAATGCCTTTTCACGGGGCATTACTTACCTTAATGGGTGTAACTGAAGACATTCCCATAAGAACGAGTCTAACTTTCTCATATCGAAAGCATTCGAACAATATAGTATTTGAAAACTTTTCCTTCCTCTCATTTCTCCCATTAGAAGTTTGTTGAATCATGATGATTGTAGGTAAAGATGGGAGATGACTCAAATAGTACTTCATTGTGGAAGGAAAACTTTCAATATGTTCCCTTATTGTCCTGGGGAAAAGTTACTCTCGCAATTATGCCCTCGTGTTTCATCTGCAGGGTCCATTCTCATTCAGGAGGATATTTGTATTCTTCTCAGGTCCCTCTTCGTTTTCCCAACGTATTTGCATTCGCTGAGAAATGCTCTCTCATTCCTTTTCAGTATTTTACCCCGAGTTTGTCGGCAATATGCGTGTGTGGTCAATTGGTTCCCTTGAATACCTAATGGTGTAAGAAGTGAAAGAGCGCTAAGATGTCGTGTATTTGATTTGTTCTGTAGTCTTCAATTTTGCTTTTTCCTGCTGATCGTACTAAGTTATATTTTCTAAAGATGACGTATGTTTTGTATTCAAGGATGAAGTAGTTTCACTCCGGCTAGCTTTTACCTTTTTAGACGTATGTTCTATATTATTATCTTATGCTCCATGGAAACAATGCCTAGCTGTATTTAGCCTTTAAATGTGTGTAGTCAGTGGCAACCGAACTCGGTAATTGAGCAATTAAAGTAGCTCGCATCTCCTCCAGGTTTTAACATTCTTCATAATCTTTCCTATTTAAAGAAATTCGAGTGTATAGCCTACGAATTAATTAGAGATAAAGGTGTATTAATAATTTTAATTTAAGAGATTACATCTCATAAGTACTCATTAAAACTAAAAGTAGTTTCAAAGTTAATATTGATGTAATGGATGAGAGCTTTACTGAAATGTAAGGTATTCTTTTCCATAATAACTTCATTATTTAGACTCATTTTTCTCGATGTTTTTTAACCTCATTTTCGATAGCGACTATTAATAAAAGTCGTAGATCGTAATTGCTTTCGTTATTAATGACACAGCAGTCGTTACTGATAATAACTTCGCATTTATACGCGAATTTTATCTGATCGGTTCTTTTCCTACCCAACGAGCCTACATTTAATCAATCATTGATCTGTGTCTAGATTAAACTTACTAGCGTATGATTACCGAAATAGAATTCGGTTAATTGTCAGTCTGTGTGTGATCTCTTTCTCTCTAGTTCCGGAAGTTCCTATCGGTTCAGTTTCCTCTCCCACGAAAGATCCACTTTTTCGCATCCTTGTGGATTCTAGTTCGGAGGGGAATCTCCCCAAAAAACTTGCTCCATCATTAATCTCCGACACGTTGGTGGGCCTGGACAGGATTCGCCTGTCTGTAGACCTTGACTTTGACCGCGCGTTTGAAATAGTCCCCGCGTCACTGGGATACCAAAGGAGGAGGAGTGGGTGTGGGCTCGTAAGGAAAAGCGGGTGTGCGATTTTTTCGGAATCGTTTTGGATTCGGGAACCAGCACCGCCCCAGGAGAGAGAAGGGGCCTGTTCATCGCTCATGTGCCATCTCCTCCTCTAATATCTATACTTTCTTTCCGCCCAGTGGCAGATACACGTTATATCCATAAAATTCGCGATTATAGCCAAATGTAAATAAAGTCCGGAAATAGAAAAGGGCAGATGCCCTAGAAATACGTTTCGTCCAGATCTCGCTCTCTAATAGTAGATGCGGGCGAAGAAAGTTTTTGGTGGAAGGTTTTATGGTTTTAATTCGGAATTTCAAATCGGTGTTTTTTTTAGGAGTTTGATGTTAGGGATATTGGAAAATATTTGGGTTGGATTTTAACATATGGTTGCCGAATTTTTTTTCAGTTCTTATTTTTATAACAGTATAAGCATTTGCTTATGATTGAACTTGCTCTAAAGATCATTTCGCTGTTCATTTGATTTTGTCGTTAAAACAGTTAAATAAATAATCGTAATTAATGATTATTATTTATTTAAAATTACTGATCTTCCCTGTATGTGTGCTATGATCAAAAACAAGGATTATAAAGATAAATGAATCGATTATGATAAAGGAACAGATTTTATATTAAATAGACTCTCTCTAGAATCTCTTTTTTTTTAAACCCGAGTTTGTTTTGAATATAAAGCTTGAATTAATGGAAAAGTAAAAATGATTCTATAAAATTACCTAATATTTATTCTTTTAATAATGAGCTTCGGTCAAAAGTACATTTATGCAATTCTTCAACTCAAGGATGATGATTGTGCATGAATATAGTGTTTAATTGCGCATTCGTCTACCGTTTTCCGATCGTTGACTCGTATGTGTTTAAGTAAATGAATTAGGAAAAGAAATTTCAGGCTGCGCTACATCTCAGAGAAAATAAATAGCCTTTAAAACTAAATGCATTCGTTCAGCGTCTGTATTGGCAAGCGTTCGATCGCCGCACTCGATCCATGTTTAATTTCGATCCGTTTCAAGGCCTCGGTGTCGGAATCGTCTTCAAGTACGTCCGAAGCGGGCCAGCCGGCCGTCTGCGATCATTAAAAGATACCGCTGCGCTTTTTATTCAGTCTCTCGCGTTTACGACCTCAGGAGTTCGTTTAAAAAAAACCTCTGGTGACGTTCTCGTGTCCCAACTCACGCATGATCTGGACCATGTCAGAGGTGATGGGAAAAGCAGCCCGTTTGTCGGCTCCGTTTTGCAAGGATGCGAGATGATTGGTTTCGGAGGATGGTACACGAAGTGGAGCTGGGATATCGTAGGACGGAATTCTATTATTAGAATCGTATATATTATCATGACTACGGTTTTTTTACGAGGAAGGATGTTTTTATCCAGTGGTTTTTGTAGGTATGTATGTAGAGATATGTAAAAATAATAATACTAATAAAAAGTCTTTTTTTAAGGACGAATTTGAGACTGAAAAGTTTCCTCTTCCATCCAACATTATATTTCTATTCTATATAACTATAAATAATATTTTCTAAATTTAGAGACAAGCGTTTTTTAATTACATCGTGCTATAAACATTTTCCGATCATGTAATTAACTCTGTTTATTTTATTTCTTTTCTAATTCTTTATTTTAATTCGTTATTATCAGTACGTGTTTTGAAGCTTGGTTGAAATTTCATGGTATCGAGTATCAATAGGAGACAATGAATTTGCTGGGAAATTTTTGGAAGGAAAATTAGAAAAGGAAGCACCAAGGGATGAGTATTTAAACCAAAAAAAAGAAGTACGTAGGAAGAAAGAAATACCAGGAAATAGTAGAATAACATGAGATAGATAGGGGTAGAGGGCTGCAGTCAACCAATCTGCAGATTGAAGGATCTATGATGATGTTCATCATTGATTGATTGAACAGAATAAAATCTAAAAACAAGGATCGGAAGGATAAGATACTTCTTTGCAAAGATGCGGCAGGAAATAAGAAATAGGGTAATTTGCGTGTTTATAATGTGAAGACATAAAAGCACGACCTCGTTTGCTTATTTCCTCATAATTCACGACCCCTTTATTTTTCATGTGACCCAGTACAGGATGAGGGTCGCAACATGAAAGGCTGATATAATTTTCTCTCGGCATGATCACACTCAAAGGGTGGTGTACGGATATGAGCTAGATTACTCATAAATAACCTCCTATATGTACACATAGTGAATGGCATGTGTGAGGAGCCTGCACACTAAATAATTCGTGATTAAACAAAATTAAAATGAATGATTGACAAGATGAAAGCCTAATAGTAAGTGAGAAGTGGATTTTCTGTAGTATCGATGTTTTGTAAATCCTTCTCAAGTAGATTACTTATACCCGCGGATGCATTCATTTGTAATGACGAAATATCGCCGACTTTACGTTGGCGTATCCAACCGAAAGCTTTTTTACTAAGGAAATCATCTCAGCTGAAGATATACGCAAGAAGTACGCCTTTAAATCTGGAAAAGTTTGATTTATGTTCCTTTATACAGTAAGAATATAAATGTAAGATTAGGTAGAAATTTTTCGAGCTACGACTCAATTAAGTTTCTCAGAAAAGTAAAACATAACGGTACGAACGGCAGTCTCGCACATTTTCGTGCAAAAACTCTCACCGGAAAATTAACTCTGTTATATTTAGCCATTAATTAATTCGAGTGGAGAATTCACGGTACAAGGAGCTCGTATCGAGTGTGGCTGTTCCAGGAATCGCAACAGTACCCGCGCGTGGCTCTCGACCATAAAAGCTGCACCAACAGCGTATTTTTCACCACTTCCTTATTTCGCACATAACGGCTTTCTTTCAGCCGTCTGCTTGCACCCTCCAGGACGTTCCTCACAAGCGGATGGATGTCCATAGATTCACCGATGGGAAATTAATGCATTCTCTCAATATAAATAATTCGAACCACTGCCGTTTCCTGTCTATCTCTCGCATCCCAATTTCAGCCCACCCACCTTATCAGCGATGGCCAATTTTTCTATTGAACGAATCATCCGTTATGTTCTCCCCGATCGTATCTTCTCGCAGAAGTGGGTTTTTATGTATAAGTGTTGCAAGGACTGATTGAATCCCTTCTCATACGTACTATGAGTCATCGAAGACGGGAAAGGTTTGGTTTTTTTCCAACAAGTCCTTCGTAAAAATAATTGTGTCCCCTTAGGGTCTATAGCTCACCTTTCTATCTAGGGAGGTGTAGTCGTGTTTGTGAGAGATACGTTATCATTTGTTTATCTAGCTGGTTCATTCTTATCCATGGGTCATATTCCAATATGTTTTTAATGCTAGTTTCCCATCCCTTACCATGGAAGGTTGTTGTTAGTCTCGTTTACTGGGATGCAGTTATTATTGCGTATGGAATTTCGGCGGTGGAAGCTTAAATAATGTTAATTAACGAGTAATATTAGTGTGTTGATTCTGCTCGCTTTCTAACCTCATCTATTTTAATACCATCGATTATAGTGTATGTTTAATTAGCTCTTATGAGGTACGTATTCGTAGAATCGAACTGAGATAATGCCTAAATATGAATAGAATGATTGTGTAATTATTTATTATTAAACTATTAGTAGATTGTTTCTCCCAAGTAGATTTTTAAAATACCTAAGATCGGTTAACACTCCTCTATCGTCTGTGAAAGTTAATTCCCCAATATCCGAGTACTCTACCTCGAGTTCAATTTCAATTACTTGAAGGAAATCCGTGCTTTATCTTGTGATTCGATTAATGAAGTCCGTTGCCCTGCAAATAAAATGTAGGCTTCCCATTAAAGAAGAATTTCCACCTTGTTATTATAACATTTCCTCTCACGGTGTTCGTCTAACCGTGGAGAATGATCAACCAGTACTTCCCCTTTCTTAATCTACTTATCGTACTTTCGAACAGAAAGCGATTAGATATTTCAGTAAGGTGTAGTTTGTGGGAGATAAAATCGACTGGCTGATTACGAGAGAGAAGTCGTAAAAATTGTTGTTTTTTGTTTCATGATATTCCATGATAGAAATGTGTTAATAGAACAAAGTTTTTGGCAGCTTAGTAGACCCATCGTAGCTTCTTGTTTATACTCAGTTTGCTGTCCATTAAGACTAAAAATTATAGTTATTTAAGTTTGAATTCTATCAGCACTTCCGGAGCCGGAATTGGAAGATTGATCATAAATATGTTCATAAAGAATTTTTGTTAGCTTTTTATTCACTTAAATGTAAGAGCCGTATTTATGAGCTCCCAGCATCTTTCCGGTGCATCGCCGTTCCCCTTAGATATAAGCAGTATTTATTATTAATACCGTTTTCTTTACTCTAACAATTGTTTCCACGTATATTTTATGCTATTGACTTCAGAATAAGGTATGTATCGAGATTGTTTGAAATTAAAAATCGATTAAATGTAAATAAATGCTCAAGAGGTTCAAGAAATCGTCTGTCGGAATTATTAATGGCGGAATTACTAAAGATTCGCCGAATTAGCAAAATAAAAAAATGTAATAAAGAATAATTTCGTCTTTTAAAATTCCACAATTCGCCACTGCTAACGAAGTTTTGAAATTCCGTCCCCTTCTTTTGTTCCCACAAACAATCGAAACGCATATATTATGTCATCGGTCCCTTTGTCATTCAAATAGACTTTTTCTCAATTCTAATCATCGCGGATTTCTCCTTATCTCACGGCTGTAGTGAGATGGGTTGGGTAGGAAAGGGGAATCAATGGCATTTCCATCGGATTGCTCTCCTCATTTCAGGCGGCATTCACTCTTTTTTCCTCCCCTTTCACGACGTAATTTCCCAGTTCATTCTGATGTCCTCCGTTTAACGAGGCACGTGTGAAACGCATTGGATGGGTGCCAAAGGAGAGAGAGAGACCGCCTTCTCAACAAATGAGAGTGGGTTGCAGAGGCCCCCGATCCTCCCACGTTGCACTCTTCATAAAAGGCACCTCTTATTTCTCGCAGCCCACTATACGAGGGCGCTCATGTCTTTCGACCCTTAATCTCTTTGCATCCCGACGCATCTCGTCTTTGCTCTCATACCCTGGATCACGCATTCTCTACGCCCTTTGGTTTCTCCCCCGTACGGACTACGTATCTCTCTCTCTCCGACCCATCGCGTGGTTTAACGGGGTTCTCATGTTCTGGCGAGGTCGTATTTTCATTAGGGTCCGGTCGTAGTTCTGATTTGAGTCATCAGCGTTCCTTCCTGGATGACTGTGCGGAGATGTGACTAGCTCCAGGGGCCTTCGGCGTGATTTCTATTAGTGTTCCGTCCTACCATAACCGGAATTTCATTTAAATTAATGTCAATGATTTTATGATATCGATTTGAGTTTCTTTTTCGATAAAATGACGCGAAAATTGACTCGAGAAGGGAGAACTTTGAAGGAAGTCGTATCATGAATGCATTACAAAGGGAATATGAAGTATTTTTCATTTCGAAACTTCGCTATTTATTTTCTTTTTTGTACCCATTGCCGGAGGACATTCGTAAATCACAAGCGAATAAATTTCTTCGCAATTTTGCTTTCCATCGTAATTTTATCATCCAGGAAACCCGTTTCTTTTCCCTTTAATATTTTCTCTTCTGTGCTCTGTACTTTCATAGACATTCCGTATTTGAAATTAGTCGCGATTCGTCGAGCATTCGTTGCACCACATATGTGTTGTAACGAACTTAACAGTATTCATTGGTTGTTTATTTCCATATTTTTTAAGCTTCATACGAGTGTTATCTGCAGCTCAGTCACGAGTTTCATGAGTTGATGTCAAAGTGAAAATATCAGTGAATTGTGTTTAATTCCATTCCATCGCCGCAAAGATATAGTTTGTTTCTTAAATTCATTCAAAAAATTTGGGTGATGAAATTCGGAATTTTAGCATAGTGTATTCATTTCTGGCACCAGGAAGTACTAGAGTCATTGGGCGCTTTTCACCCATTGATGATTGTTTTGACGTCAATGGGTCGCGAAGCCGCTTCCGTTTTCGTGAGCAATCCAAGCAGTTGATTCATCGACAGAAAAGGGATTTATGGAGTGCGAGTGACACCATTTAAAAAACAGAGCGTTGCTCTCCGAGTCTTTTAGGAAAATTTCCGAGAAAGAGGGAGTGCACAAGAGGTAAATATTTACTCCTCGGTCGCTCAGAGCACCTGGTTTTTATTTGGAAGAAAGTCTGAGAGAGAGCTGAGCGATGTTTACATTATCGTAATTTCGGGAGTTCGAGGCACTCGCTGAAAATAGGATTACTGTATGACTCTGTGAACCTAAAACGAGGTTTCTGCTGCTTTATGGTGTCGGATATAAGTAGCATGATGCATTTAAGTTCCGTTTGGTCTTTATTATTTGTATAATTAAACCTCAGGTTAATTTTTCTTGAGTAGCAATCATATTGAAAAGAAGATGGTAAGAAAAACGCATAGTATTCCAGTTGTAAGAATTTGATATGTTGAATTTTATCAATGACTTATTTATTTATCACATAAAGCATATATCTGCCAATGTACAGTGATAAATTACTTGTTGATAATGAAGACTGTTTCTAATAAAAATCATGCGTTTATTTTTTCAAGAGAAAATGATTTAACATTATTTCCTTCCCAACTCATGACCATTATGTCATCTCTAAACTTTGAATTTCAATCGCTAATCGTGAACTAATCGTCGAACTAATTGCAAGTCAGAATCATTTCCAGCGTGCCTCAGGGAAGCGTACTTGGACCACTTTATTTTCTCATATATTTCAACGACTTTAGCGATGAAATGTGAGGACCCCCCTTGCCACACGCCGAAAGGCGTCTTGTAAAATGATGGTGTAGATGATAATGTGATTTTATTGCGCTTTGAAAACTTGAGGCGAGGCGATCGCCCATAAAATTCCTCAGCATACATAAAATTCACCCACTTCTTTGCCGAGATTTCTCCGATGCCCTCCTGAATGTTTGATCAGTTTGGAGAGAATCTTAGATTTCGTTTTCTAAGAAAAAGTTCGCTTTCGTTATCGTCTGCCATGAAACTTTTCTTTTTACTCTGACCCGGTGCCCCAAACTGGAAAGGTTCCATACTTTTGATAGATTCCTCGGCGATGGAAAGCGATACCTCATTGTGTCACATAATGGATCGTTCGGAAGCCTCGCAAGCTGTTCTTATCGGAACGATTATTTTATATTAAGGTCGATGGATCTTCCTTTTTATTCGATAGTTTGAGCTGCACTGATTCATGCTGTAATGGAAGACCGGTCTATGACCTCAGTCGAGTCAACGGCCTTTGGAAAGTCACGTCGATTCTGTAAATTTTTCATTTACCCTCGTCGCAATACACACAGTATAGAGATGATGGCGTGGCTAAAAGCTTAGCTCCGCGAGGAAGTGTGTAGTCCATGTTTGTCTAGTATTTGGGCTCCATAAATTAAGAGCGCACGTTTCTATCTTGAAATTCACTGGTAATTAAGTGTGCAGATTTGATGAAGTACTATCATTGATGGAAGTTTTGAGTTTTGATTGAGGTTGTTAATCAATCTCAAGGATTTAATGATATTATATTTTTTATCTTGAAATGTTTCAGACTTTTATAAGTGCATATAATTTTAGAATAATAATTTTAATACTATTACTGTATTTTTCTTTAAAGAATAATTCAGTAAAAGTGCCGTGTTTACAGTATTCTTTGATAAGCTGGATTAAGTTAAACGATAAATTATTGATAGAAATGTCTTTTTTCTTAGTAACGTGATAGAAGCATCGGAATATTTGAAATCTGTTGCATAAAGATCGCAAGTTTCCCGCTGAAACCTATGCATTCCCTTCTAAATAAAAATTCAAGGCAGTAACTTCCTTATTAAGGCACTGGTGTTTTATTTCCTAATTTAGACACTGCATCAGGTCTTTTCTCAGTTACTGCCGTTATTTTCGCGTGCAAAACAAACGAGTAAAAGCGTCTGGAAGCCACGATGCCATTATAAACCGCGTCCGAGCCAAGGCTTTTAATTCGGCCGACCTTGCGTCAAAGGATAAATATTTACTCCGCAAGAGCGAACTTAATTGAGTTCGGGGCGAGCGTGACCAGCTACGCTCACAGCAGTAAGCATATTTCTTTTTTTTGTTGGAGAGAAAAAGAATATCTCACGGAGACCGTCAAGTTTAATTCAAAGGAACAGGGTTCGCTAGAACTTTCGCTATAAGCGTTATCAAGCGAATGCCTTTTGAATTCATCGCCCCATTGTTTCGGAAGATCCCATCCGCTGCCATTGTACTCCAGAGGAGCTCTTGCAGTGTTTTCTTTTCCACCACCCGAGGAATTTCACTCTCTTAAACAATCGTGATATGTAACTGGTAGCAGATTGGTCGCTGCACAGTCACTCCTCACTTTACTGCCTGCTTGTTCGACAACCGCTCTCGGACTTACGACCGCTTTCAGTACGGGATACTTTTTTTTACTACATTCTTCGTAGTCCCTCAGTGACTTTGTGTATTGGAGTAGCTCTTTTATGTTATCCATAACTCTTGACTGTATGGTTTCTTGCCAACTAAATATTTTAAAAGTGGGAACTGGATGTGTCTTACTAAAATCTATTTACTTAAAGAATTTGGTTATTAAGTTATTCATAATTAAATCCCTTGATATGAAAGCGGTTACTTTGATTTGAAGAAAGTTGACGTTCTTTCATTGAAAGCAACTTGAGAAATGTAGTAGTCAAAATTAGAGAGGTAATCAGTGAATACGATTGAGTTACGCAGGTTTCATGTAATATAATATCTTATTATATACGGTGTTCACCAAGAAACTCTTATAGGTCCATTATATTTGTTTTTTGTTATTGTGTGTATTTTGAAGCCTTGTAATCATGATCCCGTATTTGGTTCATATTTACGTTTTAATTTCTTTCGGTTTCTACATTCTGCGTAAAGGTTTGTGAATTGGATTTTCATATTATTTACGAAAAGTTTTCAAGGGAGATGTTTCTGAAATAATACAAATTAAGCGAGCAAATATCCTCGTAAAATGTGTGAACCGGTAATGGACCTGTATGTGGATAAATTGAGATTGTTTAATTATTCTTTCATTTTTAATTTTCCCAAAATTCTTCGCTTTCATCGACCAACTTGACTCAACCACCCGTTTACACATCGAAACCTCTCTTTATCGCGGTGAGTGATGGGGAATTCCCCGTCATCCAAGACACCTTTCAAAATTCGGCAGATACCGGGACGTGCGCCCCTCCCACGCACCCGTGGAATTCTTCTCTCCGTCGAGCGTGGCGGCCAAAGCACGCGGGCGTTCCTTCACGTAAACGCGCGTGATGTCACTCTCTGCCAAGGGAGGTCGAAAACGAATTGCCCGAAAGGCGTTTTTGGCACAACCACGGCTTCCAGACACTAAGCGATTTTCTTTCCCATCGTCAACGCCTTCGGATACGTACAGCATAGCGTAAGATAAAGGTGCTGATCGATAGGGAGATGTTTATCCCGAGGAAACGTTGGCCTCATCACGCCCACGAATGTCTCGCTCCGGTACCATTGTGTGAAAATTCAGACACGGCTCGTCTTCACGTTCTCAGCTCGTAAATAATGAGCTACGGCTTCAAAAAGGGTCGCGTGGGAAATTTTGAGGAATGCGATGTTATCAGTCTTCCCTCAATTACTAGGTAATATCCATTTATGCTTTATTAGAACGAGGCGGAAAAGTGTGATTAGTAGCTGCTGCTTCCATACTCACGGGTGCTAGGAATTTTATCGGAGCATTTGGATCTTAGAAAGTTATAGTTCAAGGAGAGTTCACACACGTGAAGGATTAGCTTTTGCTTTTGTGATTGCAGTATTAATGGTCAAAGAAAAATACGTGTGTAGAATTACTCGTGTAGTATTGCGCTATTTAAATTTACTTTTCCCACAGTTTGAGTCATTACGAGATTTTCAATAATTTCAACCCACCAAACGTAATCTAAATATATCACCTGATGATTTCTGCTTCTGTTTTTGTTGAATATTACCATATTATATACCACAGCAGTTAGTTAGTAGGAGCACCTAATCGAAGGCTTTTCGTAACGGTACTGAAGGAGTTGAAATATAATTACGTCGAGGAAGTGTGACGGTTTTCAAGGTTCCTTATATGCACCTAGTCCTTCTACGGTATTGTCAAGGGCGCGTCCAAGAGTGGAGGTGTATATACACGTCCCCATTAATTTCATCTGGATTGAAAAACGTGTACGGGTTATTATTCTCTTTTACTTTTTGTAAATATTTCAACATTCAATACTATTATGGCTGGCTTAGATTCTTTGAATAAGTATTATAATATCATAAATAAATTGTTTTTACTATATTTACTTTTGTACACGTAATTATGACGAACTTTATTATTGTCGTAATTTTTCTTTTTACTTTTGGTACCCACTCAATCATCTTTCGTATTCGTATGTGGCGTCAAAAAACCTCAACACTGCACACAAGTCAACACTTCATCATTCAAATCGCACGATAAAGAAAACAAAAACATCCTGCTTCGTTAGAGTTTTCCTTCTCATGAAATATAGATGCGTGTTTGTGAAATTCCCGCGTTGAGAAAATTCGTAATTTTAAGAAATATTAATTCAGATGAGTTTTGATTTTGTGGGAAAGTTTAGTTCAGTATTTTTAGATTACGTATGCATTTGGGCTAAAGTAAACCTCATGGTAATAATCAAATTGCGAAACGAATATGAAGTCATAATCGTTTCGTTGCATTAGTCATAGAATCTTTTTCTGGAACGATGTTTTAATAGTTAACTTTGGGTTTAAATAAAAATCCCCCTATAGAGGGTGAAAGTAGCACAGAAAGACATTTAAAAGATTATTACAAACTAGAAGGGTAATAATAAAACTCATTTTAATGCGTTTTTGCTCATCGGTATATAGATAGATCCATTTTAAACCGTAAAATTAGTGAATAAATATATTGTTGGCTCAGTGTATCAGTAGCTGGCTACGCTTCAACTCCTATTTAACATAGTAAAATTATTTACTTTAGTTTGTTTACGACTTTTCGTGGCATAGGGAGATCCTTTGTTATATTTAGGTATCGAGATATTTGATTTGGAACGATGAATGAGATCAGAAACGTAAAATAAAACAAAATCAAGGAGGTCATATATATGCCAAAAAACGAAAGGTTTTCCTTATAAATAAACCTCTGTTATGGTAATCACGGCTTTAAGGCGAGCCCTTGTATTTTCTTTTCTTAATCACCTGCATCCTCCAAGGTCAATTTCCGGCGACGCCCTCGCGTAATTTTGAGGTAACCTTGTTTCCCTCGAAACTGCTTTCATTTCCTCACGGAGCGAAGGCGGGCATCCCCACGAATCGCATGGTAGAGCATTGAATTTTGGGAACCTCCCTCAGACACTTACGATAGTTAGCCGTCTGCCAGGTGGCTTAGGTGTTCATCCACCCTTGACGTCGTTCGGGAAGGCGTGGGTGTTTCGAGGGGGCTCTCCCACGAGGATATGAATGCCACGCACCCCTAGGAAGGAGAGGGTATTGCGTAAGGGAACAGGGTCACCGTATAGCGTTGCACTACTCCAATCCCACGCCTATATCCACCGCCTACATTCAATTTACCTTCCTAGTTTCACCCTTCTATTAGTTCGATCACCTACCCGTACGACGTTGATTAAAACTACGGTGTACGTAGTTTCGTAACGTATTAACCAATTTATAACATTTCTGTTTCACCGAAAGAAAAGGTTAGTGTGATACGTAGTTTATAAATGAATTCATATTTAGTCTCTTCTGAGGTGTCTTTCAATAGCTTTGATTTATAATGTATACATATATATAATTTATATATACATATATATTTATAACGTATACATATATATGTTTGAAGTGGAATATTTTCAAAAATTTTGTGAAATAACTTGCATCATCAGGCTGAATTCTTCTACGAATAGCCTACTTGTCCTTAATATGAGTAAAAATAGATCCATCTATTTTAGGTCGCATGAATGGACAGACCAAGATGTTCTACTCTCGCGTCATTGATTGATTTGAGAAGTTATTTTTAAGTAAAATGAATGGGCTTGGTTATTGTTTCCTTACTTATTTTGGATTAAGAAGTATTAAATATCATATTTTCTGAGTTAGTATTACCATTCAGCGGGAAAATTTCAAGCTTTAAATTTATTGGAGATGTTAAACCAGCCGAGTCTTTTTTCGTTAAGACACAACTCGGCAAAACTCAAAATAGCTTCAAAGTCAGGAACAATTTTCTAGCTCGTACGTCAATCGCCTTGTTTTATAGGCCATTAAAATTCTGGTTCCTGCCAGTTTTCCTTTCGTTCATTGACACACTAACGCCGGACTGTATTTCAAAATGTCAACCTCAATACGAGATCTCTCGATTTTAGATTTTTTCCATCGAGATTTCCTCGCAATCATCATCTTCTTAGCGCACTCTCGATCAGTCACGGCGTCAACTTTCTTTAAGCGGCCCTTTAAGCCTCGTCTCACGAGGACTTGGTGAATCACATCGGGAGACATCGAGTACCTTTCTTTTCCAGCATCGAAAAAGTCCGATTCGAAAAGCAGGCCTCCGCAGACACGCAAACACGAGATGGGCAATTCATCCTAAAAGATCGCTCGACGATAAGGGCTGGTTTCGCGATGAAAGCGTTCGCCTCTGTTGACCCTTAAGAGAGGCTTTGGAGATCGGTGACCCATTAACAGGAGTCCAACGGTGAATACATTTCAATTCGACCCCTCTTAAATTAGGTTTTCTCCAACGTTTTCCCTTTCGGCAAGATCGGCGAGTTTCTCCGGGCGTATCCAAGTTGGTCTTTTAAAAACGATCGCCTCTTTAGGAAGGTCGAGGTAATTTCTCTGGCCTTGTCCACTCCAGGGAAAGCTCGCGAAAAAAATAAGGTCTAGAAGAATCTTGGCGAATTTGGCAAAGAAGAGTTCTCGTGTTTTTGTTTGAAGGTGTTTGTTTGCGAGTAATTCTATGGGTCTTCAAAGTACGAATTGTTACTCCGAAGAGAGGGTATCTTTTGTATATTATAAACAGAAATATATTATGTTTTAATTGGAATATTTTACGTATTTTATTGCGAATTTTGAGTAACGTTATTGTCATGGGTTCCTGAAACACTCCTTCCTTTCTGCAATTAATTTAATGGAAGCATTACCTTTTTCTTTAAGGGCAACTTTAATTGGAAAATTCTTTCGTGAGCCACTTTTGTTCAATTAATTCCGAAGGAAATCTTCTCGAAGTTCCTTTATTTACGGAATAATGTTTTGAGAGAACCTGAATCTCAGAAGAAATTCGCGCTACTTTCTCAATTAAGTCGAGGTATTTACTTTTAAATCCACCAATTAACTTGGTGTATTCAATTGACAATAGTAGGTTACTGAGAATTCTAATCATTATTATTCGCTTCATTTCGATCGAAATTAATTGGGTTCGGAGAAGTCGTGTTCACTCGCTCATGCCCATCGGGGAACTCTCATTGAATCTCTCACTTGGATGTAATAGAAAAATAATTGGTTTAACCCACCCGTCGTTCATTCGGGTAATGGAGAAGGGCGTGGCAGCGTGTTTGCGCTAATAAAATCCCTAGGAGCTTCCATTCAGGTGGATTAAATGTGAAAGGTCACAGACGACATTTACCCAGTTAACAAAGTTAGGTTGTCCTCTCTCCCTCGGGTACGGATAGAGTGAAAGTGCTCGTGTAAATGATATTTTGGGGTCCACTAACTCTTGTGACTTGTTCTCATATGTTGCTGTTTAATTTCACTAATAGCTGTCGAAGGGTTGAAGGAAGACGTTCCAAATTAGGAGTCAAAGATCCAATATGTTTTACATTGTAACCATAGTTCGTAACTTTAGGTTTATCGTCGTCAAATAATACCAATACCATTTTTATCGTCTTACGAAAGATATTCTTTGAAATCGTCGCATTAAATTGTAGCGACATTGGCTATAATCGATTCTACTCGGTTGCTCAGCTGTTATTGCCTTCTCGTCTTTAATTTTTGCTCGAATAAGATCGAGTTTAGGACGTTCCACAATCGACATTCGCTCGATAGCAGACTCGGTCTCAAGGACTCGATAATTGGGCGAATTGGATGTGACAAGCGCAGGTGGTATCGTTGATATTCCACGGCTAAAAATGTCCTTCCTCCGCGCACGAGATTAATTAATTTGGATGTTACCCAGACCACGCGACTGTCTGTATATCTGGAGAATTCCTTTCCCTCCTCCTCTATCTATCAATCCTTCAGCCTCTGACGTATATTCTCGCGGTTGGCTTATGTTAATCATTCGACAAGGAAATGCGAGTTCCTTTCCGTTTACTAATCTGATATTTTGTAGAGGATTAAATTGTTTAGATGTTATTTTTACATGATGAGACCATTCCATGTAAAATCTTTACTTATATTTGTAGATAATCCTATTAACTGTTATGATCTGATTTTAAGAATGATCTTAATTTAATGAATTTAGAATGATCTCGTAAGTATTCGTTAGCCAATTATTTTGTTTCCGTAATGATTTACGATTAAATCGAATTTCTGAAATACGTTTCTTCTTTCAGTATTTTTGCAATTATATTGAATACATTTCTTGAATCGTATTTTAAACTCCATAGGATCATAAATTAACTGTTTCATGCTTGGTAGTGTACATAAATCTTAAATGGTTTCTAATTATTTTTAAGTTTCGAATTTAGAACCTTAAAAAATCATATTTATATGCCTATCGTTGAGAGAAGTTTATTTAATTTTATAAACTACTGAAACTAAATGAAAAATTTTTGAAAGAGCTAATAAAGATTTTTTAAATATCAATAAACTGATGTCTTTCATAATAATTCAGAACTAAAAATAACGAATTTATTGCTTGACGTAAAGAGAGAAGGCATAAATTTCGAACGACATCATTTCCTAATGTCACCAGTCGTAAAATATAAAATAACGGATTTTTGTAAATCTTTCGAATCACGATAGGTTGTTGATAACATCGGAGAAACCTCCGTCCCTCCCCCGCAACGGTCATCGAAAATCGGAGAAAGTAGTGGAAAGAGGGTGAAATCGAAAATGTAGATGCGTAAGAACTCGGTGGGTCGCGCGTGTCGTTTGCGTGGGGTGGTGAAGGGACGAAAAAGAGACAGTGGTTTCGGGCGGGACCGGTTGCCAGGAGACGGTGCCAAGTGGGATGCTCGAGGAGATGAAAGTCCTCCCGAGCAGAGGTCGTAATGAAAAGAAGAAAGTGTCGTTGGCCGAGCGAAGGAAGAAGCTTCCAAATCTCGATTTATTCCTGGATGTCTAAATTCGACGATATTGTTTCTTTTTTCCTAGACAGGTGTTTTAGACGGAGCTTTTTAAAAAAAATGACGCATCGCCACGTATTCTTCTCCCCACGATCTGTCGCCTACTTTCCCATTTATAAACATCGCATTCGGTCGATGTTTTCCGACGTCCCGTTCATTACTTCGGAATCGGCGTGTTTGGGAAACAGTGTGTGTGCGTGTCGACGACCGCCAACAAGCAGTTGTGTCTAAGCAGCCAAATTCCGTGTTTGGGGGAGAGTTGAAGTTCCTTTCTCTCTCACAGAGAGACTGTGGAGGAAGTTTTCCAATGTTATTTCCTTTTCGGTTAGGCACGCATCAATGAATTTAAATGATGCCTTTATCTTGTGGCATCGACTGACGGTTCCAGACGCGTCGTTACTTTTGTTGAAGTATGGAATTATTCTGATGTTGATTACATGCCCTTATCGTTCTATTGTATACCAAAGATTATATGTATCAGAAAATATAATATAATTTTGGAGGGTTTAGATTTACGAAACTTTAAGAGTGCTTACGACGAAAGCTGAGTGCAAAATAATTATTGAACTAAAAACGTACACAAAGTATTTTCAAATAAGGGAAAAGTATTGTTTTATGTTCTTCTTTGATGAATTTATTGACCCGTAAACGCTATTTCACTTAAATTTTATTTACTCATCTTTAATTCGTAATTAATTGGGTTAATTACCCTTTCTAAGTGAATCGTATCTTCCCGTTAATGCCAAAATGCACGATAACATCGGAGTCCGTATTTAGTATTATTTAATGCGGATAACTATGTAATAAGTTCATCTGTACGTAATCTCCTTGTTATTTATACACAATAGTTTATTACCTCTCGTTTTCTTATAAATCGGGAACCTAAATTGACTATTTTCTCTTCGATCCTTCTCCAGCTATGTCTGTTTCTCATTGCATCGGTACGAGAAAGTGTTACAGTTGCACCATCGACTCATCTTAAGACTCCGGCTCTCCGCAAAGTATTAAAAAAGGGGCAACTTTTACGATTTTCCCACCATGAATAGAATCTTAAAGTCCTTTCTGCGTAATTGGAAGAGCTCGGGAGAGCTAGTGTGTGTGGGAATTGCGTCAAGTACATCGCAATGACACACAGTGCGCGGTAAATTACCGCTATTACTGTTCGCCGAAGAGGAGGCGCGTCATAAAATCATCAGAAGGATACTCTCCTCCGATGATACTTCTATGGCGGTTGGTGCAACGGTGTCTGTGCAAGGCCTCGAATGATACTCGTTACGGCAATCCGTAGGTGCGCTCCCATGACGACGATCGAAGATTTGTGGCAGGGCGAGGCATTGTTACGTTTCCTTCCTTCGAAAGGGTATGCAAATGCGTCGTCAGGAAGAAAGAAATGGGAGACAGGAGGTCGTTATACATGGACGAAGAGGTCCGCTCGTTTCGTGGAAAATGATTTGGAAAGAACGGATGGATTATCTCAAATTGGTTTCTTTGTCATTGGGAAACTAAAACCAGTGTGGTCTACGTAGGAAAGTTCCGGGGAAATTTCGTTAGGTTTTGTTCAGTTTCCGTTGGGACGTATCCGATTAAATTTACTTTTATTTTCGTATTATGATTGAAGTATTGAAGATTCGTATACGTATGCTATTTGTCAAGAATATCATTCCATCATACTATCATTCATTATATAGGTGTATTCCGTAACAAGTTCGCCTCTAAATGTTATTTATTCTGTTCCGTTGCCAGGAGACTATGTCTAAACGATGGGTGATTCAAACGCTATTTGCATTAATATAATTACGGAGAAATGAAATGGAGAGTAATCTCGGTACGAACGAGGTACTGAAGAGTGGATTTTTATACACTATTGTTATTGTCTGGATGGCCGTATTACGAACTATTTTCCCCGATTAGTTTTTCATTTATAGAGGAAAAGGAAAGCTTTCTCATCGTTGTTTATAGCTATGTTATCGCAAATCGACTTCCTGTTTCTTTTTATATTGATGCGTAACAATTGCTGAAAGTCATTTGAAATTTTTCTTTAATTTTTTTTCTCCTTTAAGAATTATGCAATATAAGACTATGGTGAATTATTGTTTCCAATATGTCGTATCATATACCCTGTATCATTATATACTGTATATGTCATATGGAGAATGTTATTCATGTATGTTTTCTATTTTGCTTTTACAGGACCAGTATGACAACATAGCAATACACACACAGAAAGGAATAGAATTCTTGGAGAAATATGGACACTTCATTAGAGACCGGTGTACCATCGAGATGGAGTACGCAGGGAAACTCAGGTGTGTATTTTCATAGGGGATACTATTTACATTCGTGCATGCAATTTTAGAAGCTATCGTACGAGAAGATTCCCATATTTTTCTCCAGTAGGACTCATTTGGTTTCTCATCTATCTAAGCGATTTATATAATTTATTGCTTTTATAGATGTTGTATAAGAATACACAATAGAAACTATTAATTAACGATTGAAATCATTTTTCGTTTCCTCAATCTATAGGGCCGTGACTGCTCAGTGAAATGTAATTAAGTTAGAATTAAAGTAATTAAACGTACAATTAATCATTAGCAAGGAATAAAACATTGAATTGTGGCTTGTGAATGAAATTGCTCATGATTTCTGAGGGGAAAGCAAAATCTCTATGGTATATGGCATCTTGAAGTCAATTATTTAATGCAGTTAGCTTGATTCCGTGTGTAATGGAGATGAACGTTATTCAAGATGTTCATTTGATCAAAATTCTTTATTATCCATTCCGCTATCAAAATATCTCGTTCGAGTAAACCCTAAGCTATCCTACTCACGGCAAACTGCAGATAGTATTCCACTTTTCTCTCGAAAACTCTCGCGTAAGTAGTTCAAGGTGAAATGTGGGAAATAATTGAATGCGTACATCTGCAAAGATCTAAGATTAATTACTGCATGAGAACGGCCGTGGTTTTAGTAATAGTAAAAGAAATATCGAAAGACAAAAGAAAAAAATGCAGAATAAAGAATCGCCCCGAGGTGAAATTCCAAGAAAAATCTAGCTTTGAAAGGAAAGAAAAGTTTTCGCGTTGGCAAAGATAAAAGATGCCTTATTAATCACCGTAGTCTTCAGCAAACGGTAGCTATTTATCGCTAACAACCTCTTGGTGTGCCTAGATCTTTTTAAATTAGTTTAATTTCGCAGTAACATTCTTTCAAAGGAATGCTCGGCATTTATAGAGATTAAAACTTTGAGTAAATACGAGCTCAAACGACGTTTATTGTCGTACTTATGGTGATTGTAAGAGCAGCTCCAATTTCCCATTAACGGTTTACTTCCTTAAACTCGGAGCACATGGCCTTGCGTTAACTCTACGCCGAACATACAAGTTTATTGCCAAAGAAGAAAGTGTTCGAAAAAGAACGGGTCTTAACGACGAAGTGGAACAAGCCAATTATCGTAAAAGCCAAAGAAATGGGACAATATATCCTCACTCAATTCTCAACAATTTTCTTCGAAGCAATTATGACGTGGCATTTATGAAGTTCTGAAAAGCCGAATTATATAGTCTTCTCAATATTCCTGTTGTTCCTCAAAATTTATTGAAATAGATGTTGGGTCCGGTTATATTTAACTCAACCCTCCCGTAGCAGGAGATGAAAATCATCAACCGTGAATGTGGTTTCACGCCAAAATGGTTGGATAAAATAAGTCGGACAGTTATGAAGAAGTTTATTTTTATCTCATTAGATTTTTATTATTATTTCTATCACCTGTGTTCTCCTGGATTTACATAGATTATCTACGTCGATCATAGTTATAATTAGGGTAAAGGGGTAGGATTGTAAAGGACGTAATAGATATTTATTTGTATAATATTAAGTTCTAAGTGGACAATTGTCCGATGGCAACTTAGGATGTACATAATCAGCAACTATATATAGATATATTAACACACAGATAATTTATATGATGAAAACAAATATGGAAATGTAATAGCAACAATTATATTACATACAACTCATATTTATTACGTTTCGAGCTTAGCCAGGAGATAAGGTACTTTACGTTTGATGCTACAAGTACTTACTATTTATTGGATCATTCCGTGAATTCGAATTAATACCAAGACCTAATGAATCTATATTTGAGGATTGTTTTATTGTAAGTCTGATGGATATTAAGATCTTACTGTTACTAATGTTACTTATATTATTATGGTTCATTTTTGGTAAATTCATAAGGTTTCTTGGCTCGATTTTCTTCTTCAGTATCTTTTCCGTATCTTCGTTTACTTAACCGTACTACAGCTGATGTAAAAGCTCTCCACTCCCTTCACATTGTATCCCACAGTTAATCTGTAAGGCCTTCAACAACCTTCGAATCTCTTCGTGTCCTTGTGGAGAGGAATGTCAGCCCCCCACTACCGCCCATGGGTTTGGCTGTGTACTCTGGTTTATTTATCACCGCACTTATGATATTGCGTTTGAAAATTGAGCGGTCCTGACGTAACTTTTAAAATGGCACAAAATTGCGAAACGATCGTTTGAAAATAGGCTGTATATATCGCCAAGTCAAAGCGGGTGTGTTACGGAAGTCTTTGTACGCTTGCTCACCTGACTCTTACTGTATGACGGGGCCCTTTCCTAGCATTTTCCGTTTGTATCCTGATCAGAAACATAAAGCCATGAGGTTCACGTTTTTCATTTTAGTTTAATAACATATTGGTATGAATTTGGTGTATGAAAAAGTTTTACATCCCTTCATAATACCTTAGTACCCAAAATGCCATAGTTCATCGTTAATTTCGATCGAGACGGAATTAGAATCGTTGATAATAGAGAGCCACATGATTCTTATTCTTTCTTATGATCATTAGCGACGAAGTAGTACGTTGCTCATGGTTAGAAATAAGAATCTAGTTTTAACACAATGCAAATTTATGAAATGGGAGATCCAGGTTTGAATCCCTGTCAGACTTTTTTTACGTCTGTTAATTCCTCTGGACCTTTAACTCTTTAAAAAACGTCTTGTAATACAATCATTAGGAAAGGTATCTATTGGTTCGGCTTCTATGGCAACATTATCAGATCGTTAATGAAAATATACAGCAAAAATTAATGTCTTTTTTTCTCCGTATTCATGGTTGTCAACAAAGTAAGGCGGAAGAATTTTAATTTCATTAAGTTTTTTTCTTCGTTAACGAATAGAGCATTGTTTCAGAAAGAAATATCTAATCCTTGGGGCTTCTAGCAGAGCATTAATTAAATTTCCATCTGCATTCTTAGCTTAAGGCCACACAAACGACCAATTCCGCTTCCGAATTCCACTTTAAAGACGAAGCCCATCTCTCGTGAATAATTTCCCACCTCTGTTGCAACCCAGGTGAATCCTCAAGGTGCGCTCTTAAGTGGATGTGTACGTTAACGGCACCCAAATGGGTCATTAACAGTTGGAAAACGACCATCGTGACGCATCGAATATTCTCGGGCCAAGGTGATCTGTGCGTCGTCACCATTTAGTATCCGTGCTTCCTAATGGAACCATAGGAAGAATGAGAAACGAACGGAGAATTCAGGTCGGCATTATTCACTCCCCAAATTCCCAATGACGATCCGCGCGAAAGTCTGTCTGCACTTTCAATCGTCCGACGCGTATTATCACGCGTACCCACTTATACGCCCACTTAGCTTCTCTTAAGAGGTTTTCTAAATCAGTCTTCTTCTTCTCCCCCACCTGCTGTGCAGTCGCCAAATCAGTGGACATATACAAGGGGCGTTTTCGAAATGACCGTCTTGGCAATTGTTACCCTTCGGTTAGCTCGTCCAGGAGAAAGGCTCTCTCATGGAAGCCCTCGCGTGGCACCGCAAACCAACAGTGTCTCACGTCTCCCCCCCAATGCGGCCAAAGTCTTTCCTAAGGTCTCTCGGGCCACGTTTTCTTAACCTTCCCTCGTAATCCTCTCTTTCCTCACGTTGGCAACGGGGTGAAGAGTTTTTAACCTGTAGATCGGGAAACGCCTCTTGGCGTCTGCAGAATTGAAGAGCTTTCCGTCGGGCGCCTACCCGAGGTATTGTTCCGAGGGTTTCTCTTCCGTTGTCCGTCTTCCGAGGTGTAAGCGGGTGCCAAGAATTGCTGTCGCCATGGGAACATCAGATTTTTTCGGTTTATGGAGTCGTAACCTTTGGTTTTTGGTGAGGTTGGAAACAATGTAAAATAAAGGCATAGTATTATTAATGATAATAATATTCTTTTATCGAATCAGGGGAAATTTTGTCCAGTAAGACCATGCTTATATTTAACCTCTACGAAGTACAAACACACATACATACCATCTTAGATCGAATAATTCCTATCTGCCAGGACTCGAACCTAGGACCTTGAGGGTTTGACCGGTTATATACCAATATGATTGGTTGTGTTATTGGTGGTAACATATGAACCAATTGTAAAGAAGGTTACTATAGTTTTGAGAATAATGAAACTTCAACAGAGGTGACTTAAAGCTTCAGAAATAATTGTGAAATTCTTATACTATTTATTTACTTATTTATAAAATAAATGTGGCGCTTCATTTTTAAGGAATTTGAATAACAGATGTTCAGTGTGGTGCTCAAGGATCAAATCCCAACTTTCTTACAGTATCGCTCCCATCAAGAATATTTTTGTGGATAATTAAGATTTTAAGGTGAAGATAGGTTCAAAAATGTTCCCTTCTGGTGACTTTATGACGTATCCTAGCTCATCTACCGATCTATCTGTTTATCTTACCATAATGCCGTACTCAAGTTTCTCACATTTTACGACCTCATGTATTCGAAAGCGAATGATTTAGTGCTCAATATCCATGGCTTTTTATTGCCTATGTATCTCAATTTTAGATAAGGAGTATTTCTTCATCTCCATAAAACGGTCTTGCTTCAAGGCCAATGCGTTTGAAGTTTTAAGAATCCTGCTATGTGTATATTTATTTCTGATTTGTGTGTTCCCATGGTTCGGTTTTTGTATTTATAATCTCCCGTTTTTATTGGTTTTCTAGTAGCGATGGTTAATGATCGGAAGTTCTTATTTACTCTTGGTTGTCAAAGTTTTCTTTAGGATGTTCCGAAAGAAGAAAGTTTTTGAAGCGTCTCTCCTTTTTCGAAGGATAGGGTCAACCTTGTATTTTTTGAGTCTCAGTGGAGAGTTGTCTCAAGCGCATGCTTCTGTTGACCTTTCTGTAGTAAGTTGAATTGAGTTTAAGTTTTTTTTCGTAGTGTAAGTTCATTTCAAGCATAGCATTTTTTTACTTGGATTGTCGTGGACGTTTCCTTGGGAATTCATGCCTTTGTTCTGTTTTATTAAATATAAGTTCGCAGTAGAGTTTGATTGCTTTGCTGTACCATTGAGGGGTTGGTGTGCATAAACAGTTTGAATTTTTAAAATTTCGTATGTGTAATATGCATTATGGAATTTCGTATAATATGCATTCTTTAAGGAATATTGTAATTTATTTTAAATTCCATTCCCTAAAAAAGTCTTATTACTACTAAAAGTATTCATCTGACGTAACATTTTTCAAAAAGACTACTATGTAGCGCTGGAGGATTAAATACTTTTTTAACTTCCTTTTAAACGAGCCTTAAATTTTCTTCGGAAGTCTTTCTTCCATAAGTGCCTTTCTAGCCGATCCATAAAAGAATTCCCCTTGTCAAAAGTCCACGCCAGCAACTTCCCTTCTCCTAGATACTGGAAAATACACGTGAATGCTCTCTTTGTTCGAACACAGCAACCATCATCGTCGTCAAGGGAAATCCACGCGAGGGATTTCACTCGACTTTTCTTCGCGGAAAATATTCAGCAGATATCCACATCCAAGTTCTCTCTAAAAAAAAAAAGATGAGCATGCACGTAGGGTTGCAACGCTGCGAGTTTTTTTGAAGAGAGAGAGGTGCCCCTACTCTGTTCTGCTCCCCTTTTTCTACATCGTAATGAACTATCGATTTTCTTCGAGTCCGATACGGATGGCAATCGAATCGGACGACATCTCTCGACGTCGGGAAAAATGCGCAGAAATCCATTGTCGAGAATCTTGACAGAAGGTCGACTCCATTAAAGAGCCGAATCGGATTCCAGAACGGAGGAAGCAGTGAAAGATCACCCCCCTTATTACCTCTTCCGATTCCATTCACCCTGCTCTCTCCAGACACGTCAGATTCGATTTAAAGCTCGCATTTTTTCTATTCCACGAAGTGACGCGTGTTTGCCAACAGCCTTAACTGTTTGAGCTTCCTCTACGTTTTCCCAAAAGCTTTCTGTTTTACGAGAGGAATGTTTGAGCGATATGGCTCAGCTCTAGAATCTCTCTCTCTCTCTCTCTCTCTACTTATGATTGTTCTGGGAGTTCTCGATTTAATATCGGGTGCTTATTAAACGGTTCGATGAACTAGGAGTTTGTTGGTTTAGGTCAGAGTTGAGGTATGGCTAAGAGGAAATGTGTAGAGTGGAGGTTTTGATGAGCGTGCTCTCTCAGTCATCTAAGGGTTCCTCAGTGATGTTAATGCTAACGTTGTAAGAAACTGGAACTTCTGGATATCGAAGCTAGATTTATTCTCTGGGGTGAGGAAGTTTGGGTCCACCATTTCCTGCGAGAGATGCTTGAGGAGAGAGAAGTTTTATCTATATTATCTCCAAATCTAAGTTATTGGCAAGGTCTGAGAATCAGTACTTGTACAGTAAGTGTGAGTTTTTTTTGTATTATGAAGATTTCTGTAAGTTCAGTTAATGTAATACTGTAAGGATAGTAATATCTGTATGAAAGTATAGCTAATGAAATAACCTTACGTAAACGAGGAAACATTAATGCAATGGCATTCCACGAGGCAACTTACCGATTCCATAATAATTCAATAATGTTCTTATATCGGGTTTATGGTATCTTTATGTTCTCTCAACTTAAATCTCTTTAAGAGGGGGATTTTAATGTTCGAGGGAAACGTTTCCCTTGTACGATGAAACGCTTTAAAAGATCAGCTACTTAATGTTTTCAGGAGCTTTTACTTTTTCGTAACCGCGAATCGATTTTCCTGAATCGTTTCCTCTCCGCAGAGTCAAACGTGATCATTTTCTCGTATTCTATTTCTAGGAACAAATGAGATCTATCATTTGAGGTATAACATTTTTCTTGCGTCTTAAAGAGGGAACCCCTGAAGGTTTCCAATCTTATCCTCTCCTTCGCGAAAATAATGAAATAATCCCGTCTGAGACGCGATTCTCTCGCTTCCTCTTGTCCAGATATTTTCCCTCCCGTATTGTGGAAATAATTGAAGGGCCATCAAGCGAAATCTCCATCGCGCCATCTTTACTTCCATCGGAAAAACGCATTTCCGTCTGCAGAGCGTCTGAATGGCCCGAACCAGACGTTAATAGGTTTCCGAGTCATCGCCAAAACATTCCTTTTCTAGGAAAAGCGGTCTAGGAGTTTCGGGTCAAAATGGGATAGCAGAAATGGGATAAGAAAAGCGCGTCCTTTTCTCCGGAAAGAGGGACGCCGTGAAGAATGGGGGAGAGGGGGAAGACGTTTCAAGGGCGTGGTACACTACCGGCTTCCGCAGTTTCCCAAGAGGTCGTAAGGATGGTTTGGAGGGTGGCACCGGGCGGGGTGTGGCACGGTGCGTCTAACGGCGGCAGACTGCGCGGTGCGGTCCAGTATCGATCCATGCCAACATCTCCCGCTCTTTTAAAAAGACTGCCACCTACGGGGCACGCTCACCTACCGATATAACACGCGCCCTAGCAAAAAGGGCGCAAACACGCCAACAACCCCCCCACGAGCCATTCATTTTTTCTTTTTTTTCTCGTTTTTTTTTCAAGTTCGGGTTAAACCAGACGCGAAGTGGCGGCGAAGTGTCTCGGGAAGGTAAACAAAAGGAGTTTGTCAACAGCGGCGGTTTTTTTCTCGTTTAACGTCCCGGTATCTCGCGCAATTAAGGTTTCCTTTGAGGTATTTTTATCTCGTTTCGAATCTTGCGGGCGTCTTCTCTGAAATTCATGGCGTTCCGG
Source organism: Pantala flavescens (assembly GCA_020796165.1). Taxonomy (NCBI): domain Eukaryota; kingdom Metazoa; phylum Arthropoda; class Insecta; order Odonata; family Libellulidae; genus Pantala; species Pantala flavescens. The sequence goes on along the minus strand of CM036879.1, from coordinate 17,692,306 downwards.
AAAGGTTGCGAGGGAATAAAACCCCGAGCGTGCAGTTTGTTTTGTGTTATCCCGTCAAAGCCCCATGGATCCCTTCCCCTCTAATTCTCTCGGCTTTACTTTGAGAGCCGACGGGGTGTTATTTCGTGTTTCAGTTTCGCTTTCGTAAGTAGAGTTATTTTTTTTGAAAGGTGTACGTACAGAGATTTTTGGAGCGTTTGTTTCATTCGTGTCGTTTTGGTTTGAATTGCGTTCACACTCCCGCGGATGCTTTTTCTTTCGCGTTGTAATGTACAGGTTACTCAAGCGTTATTTTGTTGTTTTTTTTGTTTTGTTCTTTTTTTCGCTGTATAAGTGGTTCTAAAAATTTTTGTGAAATTTGTTCGTTTAAGTTGACTTTTGTGAGTCAAATGTTGTGATACGTGATAAGAGAAATTGTTGGAATATAAATATAGAGATGGAATATGAAGGTGAAAACTGTTTACCAGATCGATGGTTGATGAGAATGAATCCTTACGAACAATCCTATGTCCTTTAAAATAATAAAAGCTCAGAGAAATAAGTTTCTGTTAAAAAAGTTATTTCAATTTCTGCGGAACTTTACGTAAGGTTATCACTTGGAGGCACTTTTGAAATAAACACTTCCCTTAATTTCACCTGGTCACTTGATTGTATTTTCATTCTTACGCTTGAAGATTTGGGCGTGTGAATACTTTTCAGTAATGAAATATGTAAGTATAGATACTCTGGTAGTCGCCTTAAGGCGTAAGGCAGGGCAGCTTAGCGTCCTGACTCCACTTACCCAATCGATTACTTTCGTGTATGAAAAAGGAATTTTATAAATACGCTCGTTTGGCATCTACTTCACTTATTCAACTCGGTGCATGATGCAACTCAAGTGGCACACACATGGCCAAGTTAAGCTTCCCAAAACTAAAGGGGAAACGGAGACGAACACCCAAAAGCCTCTTGCGGTGCACCGGTGTTCAGCGAACCCCATTCCGCATCGGAATTTTCAAAGCGCTTACGTTCGCTCTTCGACTTATGGTTCGCATTAGAGACGGATTAATCCTCTGATTTTTTTTTTTATAAATCCAAGGACCAAAGTATCACAGCCGGAGATGGCATAAAGGGGTGCGAGGTTTGAAAATCTCATGCGTAAGGACGAGTACCCACCACGCACAGTAATCCATTTTCACTTTTCCCCCGAAAATTTTATTCTCCGCTGATCAAAAGGGGTTTTTCCTTTAGCGTTGGTCGGTGTAACCGGTCGTTGAAGTGCGCGACGACGCGTTACATTTGGGGGAGACGCATCACCCGCTTTGCCGATAATTGGATGAAAGAAGGCTTAAAATTCCGAAAATTTTGAGCCCACTGATACCTTGGGAGAAACCTCAAAGAAGCATATCGCGGACTTAATTTTATCAATCGATTTTTTTGGTTTTGTTGGTTAGTTTGCGTTGCTACAAGTGTTTGCAGTAGTGTCCCGAAGGGTACGATGTGGTGTTCAGGTTCGTACGAACGAACTGATCTTACTGCACATTAGCGAAAGGTAAATATTTTAGTGGTTGTTACTGTTGAAACGTGTACAGTTCAATTATGAATTTAATTATTTGGGTTTTTCATAAATTACCGTTATTTTGTAATATTTTCAATTTTAATTAACTCGATTCAAAAATTATCTCTCTTGTTTTTTCGAATATAAAAAGGACGATTATTTTTAGATACGTTGTCATACTTTTGCAAGCTTTCTCTCCAATCAACTTTATATTACACTTCTTTTGTTTCGTAAGATACATCATTATGGAATTCATCCAATATGGCTAGGCGTTGTTTCGTAGAAGGCCATAATATCGAAAACAATGGAGGGTTATACGAGTGTGAAAGTAAATTCTTTTCCATTTATGTAAGAATCGCGAAAGATAAATCTATCCATCATTTATTTCTTGCGGCAAGACGAAAAAAAAAACCTTTGCGGGTGTTTCACCAATTGTGTTAAAAAATTTCTCCGTTAAATGTCAAGATATCATTTAAAGTGTTTCTAGATTTTCGCGAAGTTTCGCATCTGTGTTGAAGAATCCGTCGGGCCTAGTTTGGTGAAAATTTTTTAGCAACGAAAGTGAAAACGTATCTGCGGTAAATCATTGTTCAAAAACGTTCAATTCACCCGTTAGCAACATCATTGTATCCGATTTCCCTTTGTGAGAGGTTACGAAACTGCACGGTCGAGTAACTTAGAAAAAGTGAACGCGGAAAAGAAATCTTCAAAACTTTTTCCTATCGGGTATTATTCGACAATTTACGCTAGTTTCTTTGTTCCCCATATGACCCCTATTCGGTTTCGGGTTTCCTGACAGATCGGTCCAGCGGGACAAGGAAGTTACGTCATGCTTCCATTAAGATAAAAAGCGATGACGTAATGGGAAAAAAAAACAATATTGTTTTAGGTGCGTTTTACATCAGAACCGTTTCATTAAAAATGTACGAATTCAAAAATTAAATTGGAATTATTAATGGATGATGCGAATGGTTACAAGATACAATGTTAATACTTGAGGAATCGTTTCGTACTACTATAGCACACGATACTCCCATCGGCGCGTGCCTAGCGTTTGTCCGTACCCGAAAAAAAAATATATAATAAAGGAGTACCCTAATCCACTCGACGGAGTTACTCTCGCAAGCATGCTTATATCTCGTCTCAGATCCTAAGGGAATTTCGCGTATCTTTTTTTTAGTTCTCCGTCACTCCGCTACGTCGCCCTTTCCCCTTTCCATCCACGGGCATCCTCTTCGCGTTTCTTTTTTTTGTCGTCTCGAAAGAAGATCCAGAGGCATTTGTCGTTCGGGGGACGGAGTGACGGAGGATGACGGCGGTCATAAATTTTGTTCGTTTAAAACGGAGCGGTGTCCTCTTAATGGGCGGGGCATCTCCCTCCTAAAGGCGTTATAATTTCCAGGGAAGGCTTAATTAGTCCGTAGACTGCGAGCTTTTATCATGCAAATGGTGGTTTTTATCGCCTCAAATTGTGTTATCGTGTCCTGCTAGCTAGGAGGGATGTTTTTCTCTCTCTCTCGGAACGTCACATGCCTTGAAGACCTCATTTTGAGGTGTCATCTGGCCTCGGATGGTTTGATGTTTTTATTTTGGTTTGTCACAACTTGTGTCAACCCCGTGTTTTATACGGAGACCTGTCACGGTATCTTATTCATTTCGTTTTGACGTTAAAGGTTTATCGGAGATAGTTCGAGTTTTTTTTTCTGGTGAGAGCTGTTTTTGCGTCCTAAATATATTATTTTCTTTTAATTATAAACAGGTTAATTTTATGTTATTAAATTTTAAGCTCTCCGTGCCAAATATTACTTTATTATGTTTCTTCCCGTATTTGAAATGTATTCATGAATTAAAATTTTAATATCGCGAAATATCGGAAAAATATCTCACCTTTAATTCTTTATTAATGTTTTCAAGGCCATGGTATTAACATAATAACCATAGCATTTAGTATTATATTCAGTATAGATAAAATATATATGCTAATAGCCTTAATAATTAGTCTCTCGAACGGCAAATTCAAATTGACCATTGTCTTTCGTCCTTTTTTCCATGAGATATGTATCGTGATTATATTTCTCGCTCAGCTGTTGAGCTTTATTCGTTAGAATAATTTCAATTAGTTCCTTATCAATAATTCCATTCAGTGATATCCTTCCTGAAATACTGTATCAAAACATTCAATCGATGTCCTTAAGCACGACTATGCTGGAACACACGCTATATAGGCTTTTGAGATTTCCTCGTCCGATACGCACTCGATGGCTCACAAGGAAGGTTATTTTACGCAACCGGACGACCAGTTCGTGCATAATGCTCAAATACCTTCGAACTCTAATCAATCGCATTAATCCACAATCACTATCTGACTCTAATACGCTTCGAAGGCACAAACTATCGTGTCATCGTTGCCTCAGTTAGATCTTATCTTTGTAATATTTTCTTTTTTGCCTTGAGGTTGGAGATATCAGATATTTGTTTATGGTATCATCGCTCTTCCTCTTCAACTGCTAATGCGTTTCAATGTTTGGGAACTATCGCAAGTCATTGAAATTGCCGCGTCATGGTATATGTCATTTTTCATAATAGAAAAATGACGTATCGGTCTAAAGTTTATTTCTAAAGTTTGCCAAAATGTAAATTTTCTTTTTCTATTCTTCTAGATTAATTATGAGGGATCTAAAGATCTTTCATCAAGAGAGAATTTTTAATTTTGTCAGTGTTGGTTATTATTCAGACGAATGATCGTTATGGTTATGGTCTTCTCCCTTTTATAGTTATATTTTCTGATGGAAAATTTAGATATCACCTACAAGGTTTCTGTTAAATAGCTTTCTAAGTTCATTTTAAATCCACAAAGACTTATTTGTTACATCGAGATATTAATTTGGAAATTATTGCTGTCGTGATGTATTAGTGGGGATATTACAGTCTCTTTACTGTTGTAAGTTTTCAATAGCGTTTTAATATTAGATATCCAAGATTCATTTGTACTTTTAATCTTATCAAGACATGGGGAGACGGATTAGCCATACCCTACTATTGTGAGGTACGGTATCTCAAACTTCAACGTGGGTATTGTAGAATGAATGCATAAGAGGTTGGATTTTACATACTTATGTTATGTATTAATATTAATGAAATTACGCTCTAATAAAATTCAAGAATAGTTATGACATGGATACCTTACCTAAGTACGGAAGTTCTGAAACAAAAAAAAAAATTCAACCCTACCCCGAATAATCGGGAGTTAATAGTATTCGGGACGAATTACTATCACTGTGTTTTAATGGATACATCGTCTCTACTACTAGGAATATGAATAAAAGTACGCAATTTTTTTAATTGGTACATCACGATGGTGTGCACGACAGCGGTACTGTGCCTTAGAAAGCCTTTCAGTGCGCTGTTTCAAAGCAAACCATTCGTCCTTTAGCAGAGACCGCCGCTCTTCTTATATACGTCTTCGGGGACTCCGCACCTGAAGACTCCATCCGCGGTCTTCTCCACACAATTTTTTTCCGCTTCGCATGCATCACGACAACCGCCTTCCCCTCAGTACGTGTCATCTCTTCCCTCTCTTCTTATTGTGATCTCGTTTCCGCTCGCGTGCACTACGTCTCGCCTAAGAATGTGACCTCGCTCTCCTTTTAAACGAACCGCCTTTTCTCCACCCCTTTCTCCAATTCCACCCCCGCACGGGAGAGAATGAGCTAGGATTGAGCCGTGAGAGAAGGACACGCCTAATTCCCACACGCATAATGGTCGCTAATGAAGAGTCGTGGAAAAATCTACTCTACACGTCTCTCCGGGAAACTACATATAGAGAAGGATAGAGAAGAATGTCGTGTCTATTTGGAAAGGATTTATTACGATGCGGTGGTCTATTTCGGAAGGTTTCGCCGCCTCTTTCAGCGGGGTTCCGTCGTACGTGATGGAAAGGGTCGTTTCACCGAATGGATGGTTTCTGCATTTAGGGGTCCTTCTACGCTATACTTGGCGCATATCGGGGTTCAACAGTCTCTCAGTTCCCGTGCCCTGATTGGATTTTAAGTGAATTAGCATCATCCTCCTCTTGAATTGGTAGAGGAATTAAATACAAAGGTGATATATTGAGTTTCCACGGCGATAATAGTGATTGATTTTAATGGATTTGAGTAATTATTTATCATCCTGCAGTGTACTTATTGTTCTTATTCCCTTGATCGTTTTTTGTTCGAGGTTATTATTTTCTATTCGAGTCCCGCATTCGTAAAAATTTTTCGCGATATTAGCATGATATTTTACGGCGCCTTATTGCAAGTACAGAATTACCATAATCCCTCTAAAAATTTTTAATCGTCATGCGTAGTTTTGAATGGCTAGTCATAATAAGAAAAATAAGAATTGACAGGATGCGATTTATCACCCTTCGGCATTGTTCGAAATTATCGTACCCCTCCTTCCTGTTTGATAGCCTCAGCTGATGACATCAGCTCACTCCGAATATAATCTATGAATTCACTTCCTCTCATAGCAACGAACTCTTGCAATTTATTGAAAATCTAGGATGATCGTCGTGACGGATGTCCTCGAATATAAGTCGTGATCCGACGTTGTTATGATTCGAATATGGTGCGTTTAGAGTAGCAGTAATGCTGATTTTTTTAACCATGAGGTCTTATTCTCGTATTTTTTAATTCTAAATGCGCTAATGATAAAATTGAAACATTATTTTGGCGCTAAGGAAATTAAATGTATTCGCTTATTACAATTGAAAAAGGAAGGACGAATTTTAAATTCTATTTAAGGTAATGAAGGGAGGGATGACCCTGACATTTATGAAGACTTACGATTGGATGCATTTAATTTTCGTCTGGATTTCGTATTTTATTTTCTGGTAGAACATTCGTGCGATGCGGATAGGCGACGACTTGGTTTACGAAGCCACAAATCCTGGATGAGAAATAAGCCAGTCGTAAACCAACAGACAAAAATATTTTTTCTTTATTTCGCTCACAAAATCCAGGTACCAGTGAGAGAGAAGAATTATTACGTGTTTATTCGGACCGAGCTAAAAGGGCTTATCCCTTAAAGCTTAAAATGAGATATATAGTAGAGCCTCGACTCCTTTAAAGGGGGAATATTCCCATTTGCTCTCCCTCTTGAACGCGCTACTGGTCTTCACTTATTAACATCCGCAGCCGAACTTATTTTTAGACTTAATTTTCCACGTAGTGAAAGAAGTCTCATTTTGAACGTGTGTACGTAATTTGGTTCGGAAGCAATCAAGCTTAGTTTCGCAGTATTTCGGTTGCTTTGGGGTGCTTAAGGTTAACGAGGGAGTTCGTATCGAACGTCAGTTTTTGCGAAGATTTTACGAGAAATTTATGAAATAAACAGCCTTGTTGGCAGAATGGTTAGCATATTAATTTTCTAATTGTGAGGGTCCCGGGTTCAAATCCCGGTGGGGAGAAAATTTTTCCCTCAGGATCTGGATGTTTGTGACGTCCGTTGTCAAGTTTAAGACCACACTGTAATTGTCCAGAAAGTGGATGTTTGTGCGGGCTTTAATAATAAATAAATAAGCGTTTTTTTTTAATTCGCTGCAGCTGCGAAATTACTCCGCAGCGCGAGTGATTTCTATAGATCGCTGCAAATTCCTCGCTGTCCTCTTTCATGTCGACGGAAACGCAGTGCGGTCATATTTGTTAAACCCCTGTTCCGTGCACATTGCGACTCTGGAATCGAGGTCTCTCTCGCAGTGTGCCAAGGCCATGCTCAATCGAAACTGAAATGTCTTTTTTGAAGAGAAGGTTCCGCAAAATTCTCAAGTGTTCACTATGCCCTTGATCCACCGTTTCGTTCCCTGGCCCGCAGCCCCAAAACTCAGCTGGTTGTTGGTAAAAAAATTTGGGCTTCCATCTGTGAGAACGCGGTAAAGAAATACGGAGAATTTTTGGGAAGGAAAGGATTGTTCTCGAGCCGTTCTCAAGGATTCCAGAACGTTGCATAATGGGTTCATAACTCCGGGCGTATTTGTGCACCTCTCAAAATGTTTTTTTGCCAAATTTTGGACGTGAAAAGCGCTTTTGGAGTTTTATTAAAATTCTTTTATTATTAACACCAATTTTTCCAACGAAAACTGGTGGAAATTCATAGTTTAAATAAAAAGTTTATAGTTTGCAATAAACGTTTTATTTATTCTTTTCTTATTATTTTCTTATTTTGAACCGTGAGTGCGTAAATATTCGTGACGTTACATTCGTGTTCAGAATCCTTTACGGATTCAGCGTAGTACTGAAACTTTATGGTATTAAAATAAAGGATTGTTCCTGTTTTTCAAAGAATTCGATTTCAAACGCAGGTGACTTTTGTTAACGGTTCGGAGTAGGTACTATTATTTTCTCAAGCTCCACGGTTGCATCATAGTGATGGGAAGTTTTTCCTCATCACCTGACAATTTTCATTTACCTGACATCAGAACCTTCAACGCTCAATTTTAACGAAGCTTGAATCGTGTTACCTAACCACGTGTTTCATAACTCCAAACCTCACGCCTTAACGACAAAATGCTTAATCTGGAACATTTGCTGGAACGGTAGTCCAAGATTTCTTCGCGCATCACAGCTATCGTAATTTTTCGCAGTCGGAGCTGCACGATTTTGCCGGTTTATTTGCAGGTTTTCTGTCCAAGGTTCTTTAAATTTCAACCGCTCTGGTTTTAAAGGCTTTGATCGTAAAAAAATCTCGAATTATAATAATGAAAGCTTGAATTATAATCTCAGCATACCATTGCTTAATTGCCAAATGTTGGTACTTAGAATTTAGATCCAAATTATCAATCCTAGCATTGAAGAGATGTAAAAAATTCTGACAGGACCGGGACTCGAACCTGGACATCATAATTCGGTCGGTCCACTGCTTTAGCTATGGAGCTATATTGCCCTAACTTGCATTGGCGCAATGGCTTTAACAACCTACCGACAATCAATAGATCCGGTTTCGAATCCCGATACTATCAGACTTCCTTCACATCCGATAAATCCTGGAATTATTCCAAACACGTGAGTTATTCTCGCAAAGTTTACCTGCACCTCTTCATCTAGAATAATCATTTATAAATAAAATACTAAAGAAAAAGGAAATTTAAACACATAGGTATCATATGTAAGAGAGCAGTGTAACGTATTCTAATATGTTGAGTTCATATCGTCTTCCAAGATTGCGTACGACAAACTTAAACAGTTCGTTATAAATTTGCAGCACGATGGATGGATGTTAAGTGGTTTTTTCGGGGTGACTGCCCGGTAAAGGAAACACTTAATAGGTATTCATAGAACGTAAGCGAGTACCTAACATTAGTAAAAAGGATGAAATAAACTTTTGTGGGCCGAAACTAAGCATCGTCAGTCATTTGTCTGAATAAACGAATAGGGCTCTTCAGTAAGACCGCTTGAAAAAAGTACCTAGCGAGGATAAAAACTTCTGTACTACTTCAAAGTCGAAAAACGACATGGATACGGTGGAAATGAAAGTGCTCTAATGAGGATGATCAAAGGATACACTCTCAGAGAGATGGAGAGGCAGGTTAGCTGAAGAAAATATTGCGAAATTGAAGCGAAGCGTGTAGGAGAAAGGAGTTCTACAGGGATGGGGATGCCGACCTAGAGGAATACGGGAGAGTAATGAAGATACGTCGAGAGAAAAAAGTGTGTGGAAAGAGGGAAGGATCGGAAAGGAAAAGGTCATCGTCTGGTTGGCATGGGAACAGGCTGAAATTAAGAGAATTAAGGAGAAAAAATTCTGTTATATGGTTTGTTTATAGGCTAATTACTGATGAATAATGTGGGGGATGGATTCAGCTCGTAACCTTGATGAATAATAAGCAAAGAGAGGAAAATAAAACTTTCGACTATGTGATCCAAGTCCATAAATTTGAATTTTTTTCTTTGAATTTAACCATGAATGCCAATTAAGTTCTGCACGTATGCATATTTATGCGTATGTATTCTAATCCATACACTTTAGTTTTCATAGCTTTCTAAATCGGTCACAATGCATAGCCATCGTTTACCCTTTCTTTCCCATTTAGCGGAAACGAACGCGTGAAAGCCACTCTTCTATCTCAAGCCGCCTTTGATCCGCGCAGACTCCAATTTGCGGGAAAATGAACGCTTAGATCGATCCACACCACCACCGACTCTAGCCTAGAAAAGCGCTGCCAGTTTTAGCATTCGTAATTTCCTCTTAAGTCATTCCTTTTTTTTTCCTATGACCCAGCTACGAAAAAAAATAAAAACTTTCACGGGTGACATACTTACGGCCGAAACAAGTGCACCAGAAGCCGCGCAGACCTTTTTTCTTACTCCCGCACTTCCGTAAATAGACCCCCCCAGAGTCACTTTTCCGTTTAGTCCCAATTACTAAACTCGTATTTTCCACGACCGCGCCGTTTTCTTCTTTAAGGTTTCGCTTCTGGAAGGTTCTGGAAAGGTCTTTCTCTCTCTCCCCCGTCCCGAATCGCCTTTTTCGCGAAAAGTCGTTACGAGAGTTCGATATTCATCCGTAGACGAGGAGAAATCATCATCATCCTCAGAGGATGCGACTCTCCCCCGTAAGCAATAACAAGAAATCTCTTCTTTTGGAAAGTCCAAAACAACATTGCGTCGTGGGTAGTCACGAACGCTGGAGTCGTGACACGGGGTGACGTCGATTTCGACGGTGATTGGGAAATCTTGAGCGTGGAAAAATGGTGCGTGACAGTAATCGGTGTCGTGACAACGAAGTGCGACAGCTTCTGTTCGCGCCAGCTATCGAAGATCATACGAGTGTGCAATCGTCTCTGGTCTTTGTTTGGGGATGAAAAGAAAGAAATCTCTTCGCTTTCACCCTTCACAAGGTGCTAATATCCGACATCGATTCGGATTTCTGGGCTAATTACCTCGAAGTGAGTGTATGATGGAATGCCCATCGTCCCACTGGCACCACTTTCGCCCATTATAGTTCTTATGGAGTCTACTATACCTTTCGATTGTCAATTATCGCCTTGTATTTATTCGGTGCGAAAGGTTTTGAAACTGGTTATCGATGATGGGTTTCTCTCTGTGGATGAGGGTACTCGTCTATATGGATTTATTTGACATTTATCGTGAAAAGTTAGATTGTCTATCTGCCATTCTTCTTCTTAATCAATCAAATAGAAGACTGGGACCTACGAGATAAATCCATACTTAACTTCGATGATTGAAAGTTTAATTGTCTATATCTCCTTTCAAAGAAAGATTCAGAATTTTCATCGGTATATATTGAAAGAATTTTTACGTAAAAGATTTCTTTTCCCGTATATAAATCCGATCCGTTGATTCTCTCGTATTACAGGAGAAATTTTTCTCTCACGTATTCTCCGAAGGTCTGAGTGTTCACAAATGTCATTATCTCAATCAGAGAAGCGCATTTTGATTCGCATCCTCATTCAGTTCCATGGGAACGTTGCATCTAATCATAACCTCGAGCGATGGAAAATTACAAACGCTTAGTCACGTGAAATGCATTGTGGGAATAATGAGAAATTCTGTGTGCATTTTGTAGCGATAATCTTACCTCTGACGCGTCTCTAGGACAAACCGTGTTAGATATAGTGTTGGTAAACACGATACTACTTATCTCCATGCTCTAAATCATCCTTTCATGTTGTTATCATCTGCAGTAAGTGTTAATTGTTTCCGTCGTGTTTAGTGTTGGCAAATTTTGAGCGTTTTTATTGATACGGAGTTAAGTGTCACCTTGAAAATTATAACCTTGGATTATAATTATTTTAGTTCGTATTTGTTACTATAGACAGAGGTAAAATTAGTGTGTAATAATTTAGTAGAAACCAAGGTACACTATAAATATGATCGCGTTCTTATTGGATGTAGGAAACGTTCGATTCGGTATGAATACCTACTCGTGTTTGATTTTTGTATTCAGGAAGAGTTTAACTTTGATCCCCAGAACAAGTTTTCAAGTACACCTCAGACTTTTCTCAAGAATCCGCCTGTCGAGTATGCTTGACATCGATCCAGCTTCTTCACGTAACCTCTGTGGAGGAGTGCGTTGACTCTTCGCAAGTTAATCAAGCAGCTCTCAAAAGACTTTCTTTTCTTCGGCGAAGTATTTAGAACCTCAGACGGCCCTTATTCGGGCGATGGGATATGATCTTTTTTGTCGAGCAACGGTACGCGGTTTCCGAGACGCGGATACAACGCCTTTTGTCCGCGTCAAGGCGGCGAAAGACGTAAACAAACGTCGCCTCCGGCGCGAATGGATACAGACACGCTTCGAAGATCCATTCTCGAAGTACCACATTCCAGAGGTTCGCCCGTTCGAAATTTATGAACTTCGAATTTCACGCACTTCTCAACGGCGATTTTTATTGCGTTCTTGATAGAGGTAAAGTGGTGAAAATTGTCATCAAATGAATTGGTCCTTTTCATCGCTGGTGTTATTTCTTTGTACGCTCAAATTTTCTATGGGAAATCCAATGAACTGTATTCATGATGCTTTTCGATTTTGTGGGAAAGATTGTTCGGAAATTTCGTACTCCTACTTATAACTTAAAATTTTCGTCTCGTAAAATTCTAAACAATTATTCTCAGTCTTATATCATTATCTATTTTTTGGCTAATAAGCTTTTTAAATAGGCGTGTGTAAGTAATTTCAAGTTGACAAAATGGTTTTCTTGCAATTTCTTAGCAAATTATCATCTGAAACAATTGTTCATTATCTGTCTTTGTTATCAGTAACCCAATGGATGTTAAGATATTGCTTTTAATGTTATTTTTAAGAGAGTTTATGTTAATAATTTCGGTGCAAAATTTTAGCTTCGGAATAACTATTTAATCGATTAAATGAAGAATAAAATTAAAATAATTAATCTTAAAATATATGGAATGAGTCAATATGCTATGTTGATTGTACAATGTCTGATGTGATGATTATTTTGAAATATTGTTACTTATGTCTCAAGATTTTTGTTTTTTTTTGGCTTCATATAATTGCTAGATATCTCATTGTTTATACCTGCCTTACTGTGACTAATTAAATAATCTAATACAAATACTTAACACTTTCCCCTACCGACTAGTTTCTTATATTTACCTTCCTGTTTCATCCATGACTATTAACTGATAAGAAACGAAGTGTTCATGCCTCTGGCAAACCTAGAAAGCTCGAATGTTGTAATTTTCTAGGCAAAACGTGACGAACGTTAACCATCTCCGTTTCAAAAGATATCTCTCCCACACTTGTCATCAATGGAGAAGGATGCAGAAAAAAGGAATAAAGTTTTTCACTGCAGGAAGCCGGAAAGCCATTAACACGTTTGGGGTTTCGGTGTCGATACAACGAATTTCAGTATCCTTTTTCTATACCGCGTGAAAAAGCGACCGCGATTTTGGTCAACCAGTTACGATGTCCGCGAGTGTAAAGGAGAGCCGCCCGGGGGCTTCTTCGAATACCGTAACATTTCTCACGGACCTCATAATACGCGTCCAATTAGCCTCCTCCTCCTGCGCATTTTCCTACGTGCATCGCATGGAGACTATCCTATCACCTACCTCTTCCTGTTACCACGTCGACGATTTGCATAAATTCCCCCTTTAAGAGTTTTAATGAGCACTCCGTCGCAAGTACGACGGGAACCTTCCTCGGTGTAAATGTTGGCGCCGTCGGATTTAAAAGCAAATTCTGAAGACATTATTATAAACTTCTTTGTTTTTTATTCTCGTGAGGTTTCTTCAGTAGAATTCAACCATTGGTGCGTCCTAAGAACCCAATTTTTTCGAATATTTGTGCTTTTTCTTCTTTCTTCGCCCGCGCGGACTAAAAAATTGTGGTCTCCCGCTTCACCACGGTCCACGCGTCGACGGTGGGTGCAATTCCAAACACACCGTTATGAGCGGTAGGGGAAAAAAAGTAACAGAAGGGATTCCCTCCTGACCCATCTCATCCATGTCTCCCAGCATGGTGTTCTCACGAGATGCTGTTATATTAATATTCGTCCACGTCTGTTACAGTGGTTTTCCTGCCTGTCAGTCCGTCCATGACGTATCATTTAGGTTTCCCGGCCACCGGTTGTGCTGGGAGGCACGCAAGGGGTTTCTGGGAAAGGATTAGAATAAAAGGTCTTTACGTTAATTTTAGCACTATTCTGAGAAATTGGCATCAACACACGATTGATTTTGTGCATCAGTTTGTAAATATTTTTATCATATTATATTTATCTTACGAAAGCATTAATCGTCAGAGCATCTTTAAGGTATTTACTAGATTGAATATCGATCCCTTAACATTTCTTTTCGGTACTTTTGATAAAATGTATGGAATGAATTGATCTTTTGGTGGAGAAATATCCTTTCATGTCAGTCCGTATGTTTCTCTATGTTCATAATTGAAGAAGCCGGTCAAGTTTTCATTATCACGTTCGGTATTCGACAATCGCGCTAGATTTAGGTTGATTTCGCGACTTGAGATATTGTTCACGCATAGCTGACAACCGTGATAGTTTCCTTTTTTTATTTTTCTATTATTTCTCTCCTTTTAGCGTGCATAGGCTAAATAGTTTGGAGAAAGGTTGAGAAATTCGTTATATTTCGTGTCACGAATTATATTCGTGTACGTCTTTTGGCACAGGAAAGGTCACTGGAGGGACGGAGGGAAATTTCCCTTAGATTCTGAAAGAGAGAAATATGATATGGATATCACCTCGATTTAGAAGAAACGGAATTCGTGACTATAACTCAGGACAGTAGTGCTAGCAAAAATAGAGCTCTTGGAGGTAACTGTGAATGAAGCGTTCTTGGCTCCGACTTGAGTATTATTTATACGAAATTCGAAATTGTTTATATGAAAATGACTGATCCATAATAATGAGGTATCATGTTTCAATTTTTTCGTTTCGAATCACAATAAAAACTAAATACTGTTCTGGTTATATTAAGTTCCGGTTACTGTATTCAATGATTAATAAAACATTTTATAACTTTGAGTTGCTGTTAATTTTCTCTTCATAGTTACGTCCGGGTTATCTACACTTTCAATTAAGTTTGTAAATTTATAAAAAATTGGATTGGAAGGTATTTAAATATAAAATTATCTTCTGGAGTAGTGTTTTTATGATTAATTTTTAATTCTATGCTATATCTATAAACTAGTCTTTAATATCCGGATCAATTATTTCTAATTGACTTGTAGATTAGTTTTAGAATAACAATAGATACCATATCCATCAAATACGTACAGTTGCGGCAATGTATGGACCAATCCGTGTTTGACATAGACGGTTATTTTTCAGTTTGACGTATTTTTTTTCTTTTGTTCCATCGAAGTATTTTCCACGAAAACAAGAAAGAGAAAGAAAATTAGAATTTTGGAGGTAAATTTTTTCTCTCTGGAATCTCGGAGATAGCACCTACATGCGAAACTTCCAAACAAATGAGTCGTCGTGCGTGCATTTTTGGATTGGACGGTTTCAAAAAAAAAAAAAAGAGTCCAGATTTGAAAGAGTCGGTCTCACTTCACAAAAGTAGGATATTCGTGCGAGATTCCACGGGGGGAAGCGCCTGAAAGTTCAGCACAACCGCACGGCGGACGTGACCGAAGAGAATGGCAGAGCTTAAGGTGGTATCACAGCTTCAAAGAGTTAGTTTAGGGCCGTTAGTCGCCGAGGGCGTCGTAGGTACTTAGTGGCTGAAGGGGACCTTGAAATTGTACCCTACAAAAAGTCTGGGAACATTCAACGCTCGGGGAATCCCGAAAAGCGGTCTTTACGTAAGTGGCCGAAGGAAACATTTCAAGTTCAAGTGTGGAAGCTATAAGAGCGGAATTGTCACGTCTCCCCGTGTATCATTGAGGTTACTAGGATAATGGTTTTGCGAAGGGGAGGAATCGAAAACTCTACATTGCAGAATTTGTATGCTTCTGTTACGTCGTCGTATCGGAATGGGAAAGGAAATGTTTAGTGTTTGAGTTGAAAAATTTCTCGTGGGATTCAGAAGCTATTAGAATTACGCATAACTTCTGCTCATTATTCGTTTTCCTATGCTTTTGCGTGTTTTTGTTTTCCTCGATGACAAACCGTTGATGTTAAGCTAATCCACTTGTAGAAATCGTTAATGGATAGTTTCCTGGAAAGCATCTCCGCTGCGCAGTTCGATGTTTCTCCTCATCAACCGAGATTCACGTCAAGGACGTCGAATTTTCAGTCACCAGGAGAAGGAAAAATGTGGACAGTATAAGAAAGAATGCTCACAGTCGTTCTTCTTTATATTTTTCCGACGATTAGCACATACAGAATTCACGAAAGATATTTAATTAGATGAGGAAGTTCGGAAAAGAATGTCTCTCTTTGAACGGATTGTACTTGTTTATGTTATGGCATATTTACTCAAAGTATCATTTCTACTGTGGATCAAATGGTCCAATGAATGGGGAATTTAAGATGAAATTTAGTCTCGTATTTACGTGATGGAAAAAGTGAAAGGGACACGGCTGTTAGAAAATTAATGATGGGAAAAGTGACTCTAAAGTCGTGTAATTTCGGCTTTGGAGTCACTTTTTCCATTATTAAAATTGATATTCACGTACATGTACTTAACAACCAGATCCACCTGTAGTTGCCTGCAGTTTGGTTTGTGTTTATTTTGATAAAAAGTACCCTTATTCCTCAAGAATGTTTGATTTGCCTGTAATTTAATTATTCGTTTTTTGCAAGCGTTCATCAAAAAAAGAAGAAATTGGAATATCATTTCACTTGCCAATTAAAAAACATCCTGTCATACGATGTTTGATTATTGTATTAATTTCGAGGAAAAGCCAACCATTTCCTTAAGCCAGTGTCTTGCATTAAAACTGGAATATTATGGAATAATGGACTGGACTAATAATGCATCTATTCATAGTATAATTGCGTACAAAATGTCGGGATGTAAAGTTATTGTACTGTATCGTATCTGACATGATCAAGATGAGCTTGTGGAAAATGACAAGCTGATGACAAAGCTGAGCTTTGTGTAAAGAACCCACACTATTTGAACGTAGAACACTTAGTTACTTCTATTGAAATTTACTTTTAACTATTCTCGTAGTATAAAGAGAGGATTTAACGTAAAGGTATGCGGAGGTTACTAAGTTAGCTTCGTGTATTTAGTATTATTTTGATTTTAGAGATTGTTAGATAAAATATAAATAAACATTTAGTATTATAATTATATAATTATTTATTGTAAATATAATATGTAATTGCATTAGTAGTTGTACAAATATATTTTTTCGCCTTTAATCACATAAACAGATTTTAATCCTATCTATTTATTTTCGCAGGAGACTCGTCAAGAGCTATCAGCCGAAAAAGAAGGAGGAGGAAGATTACCAGTAAGTAATAGCAAAATTATATCATACACGATAATGGTGCATTTACTCACCTTTTCCCCGCTCTCAGAACAGAATAGCCACTCGAATGCATTACGCCAACGCGGATTTCCCTACCGCGTTCTCGCAAGCATAACATGCATATTTAAGGAAGAGCAAGAGCGAGACACAAGTAACGGAGTTCTCCCTCTGACGCTCAACGTTTTAATTAAACTTCTTCCCGTGTATAATTGCTCCATCGCCTTCCTCACGACGTTCTCTATTCCCTCGCTTCCACTTCTTTAAATATGTAACCGGAGTTTTCGGCGATCTTCATGGGAAGAGCCCTCTCGTGGGAAATTAACATCTCATGCCGAATATTCCGGCTAATTTTTAACCATAGCGATACTCGTATCCATGAATATAATTCGCGTTCATTGTTTCGACCGTTTTTCTTTTTTTTTTTCAAGGGAATCTCCCTCGGTGAGATTTGCCGAAATTATTACGCGTTCTCTCGTAATATACACTCGAGTTAGCTTATAATTGCTACCGTTACCTAAATTGACGTGTTTGAAATTTTTTTTGAGTGCTTTTTTTTTTAAAGGGAACCTGTCAAGTTTTTGATTACGTATTCGCTACGAAACCGCGATGGGCGAATTACGAATTCGTTTACGAATTAAATTTTTCGGTTGTGTAATTAATGAATCCGCCGCTTGCTCTGTGTGGTACAATATTATTTTAGCTAGATTAGTCTGTTTTGAAATTGCGAAGGTTTAATTAATTTCCTCTGAATTGACGTGGTAGGTCAAGGTCCGGTGTTATGATGTGCAGCTTGAACTTGATCTTCATCAATTGTGTTTTAGTTGTAATTATACGATAGATACATAGAGCAGAACCAAATTAAATCCATCACGAAAACCAATAAACCAAATTATATAAATTATATTTTCTAATAATCAATAAATGATTATTCTCTAAGCATTGAATAATATTCAATCAAACGATACTATACATTAACTAAGACCTGGGTTCGATTCCCGGTCACGATCATATTTTTCATTTATTTGAAATCTTTATTCCTTTTTTTTATTGAAAGGATAAGAAATCATTAGCATAAGTTATTATTGAAGTTATACTTAGGTCGTAGACGAGAACTCATCCCGAATTTTGTTTTCGTAAAAGCCCAACTCGTTCTTTTTTCCTAACGATGATGAAGATGATATTCCATTTTCTCCTACTTCATGATTGTCAGTAATTTCATACAATCCCTCGGAATGACGTATAAATCACGGAGTGCCGCAGTTCTCTCTAATTCACGTGTCGGAGTGAATAGAAACCAAGCCTTTTTGTGAACCCGTCTTCTATCACGGAAACAAACATTCGTCCACTTATAGCCGATGATTGATGTAGATTTCCAACGGAATTTTCGCTACTCCAAACGCTCGAAGGTCTTTTCTATTTTTACCGAGAGAAGAATCTGTGCCTGAAAGTCGTGCGTTGAATCTTCCGGAGAAAGGAGCATAAAAAATGAAACCGTGAAGAACACGCGTGATTCGTGTGTCTTTCGCTTGTCTTTTTTGCCCTTCTTCTGGCTTCGTATCTCATCAACTCACTCTACCTTTCCAAAAGCACCCATCATTTGTCTTTTCTAGTTTAATGTTTCTCTCTCTTATATACTTTTTCAACTGAGAGAAGTATGTACCTTTCTCTTACTTATACTCGTGTTTAAAACTTCCTCCTGACTTTTTTAATAACTCCCTCCTCGCTTCAACTTAACAGAACTTATATTTTATTGCTATACGTGATACGTTTTCTGCGTGACTTAGGTATTGAAATGGCCGTGATACAAACATAATCACGCAACGAATAAGAAATAGAACTGTGTTATTCGCGTAATGTTATTTAATATATATTGTGGAATAGAAAAAATCTTTCTCTTCAATTCTCTTTTGAGTGACTATGTGCTAAGATAAGTCTTCTAATATTGATTTTATACAACGAAAGGATAAACAAAACATATAATGGTACACGATGAATTTTATTCCTAATAAGTTGTCTCACTTCAAATGAAAGCTAATTAATTTTCCGGGAGACCCGAGTTCAAGTCCCGGTCCCGTTATACTTTTTCACGTCCGTTAACACGTTGATACATAAGATCATTTAATATATTATATTCCTAAGCTATTCCAAGACCTTTTCATTCCCATTTATAATCTTCCTTGAATGTTTTCTTTTAATACCAAGTACGACTTATGTTGTGACCAAGTGTTGTGTTCAAACACGCGATGATTTGCCATTCCTTCAGTTCGTAAGAAAAAAGATGGAGATTTTACCCCTTTGCAATTCATTCCATTCGTTCTGGTATTTTTTCTCTCGGTTCCGATACACATCGCTCTCCAAGCACAGTTTTGGTTGCGAATAAGGAAGCAGTTTTTATTAAGTTTAATGCGCGAATTAATTGGCTGTTAAAGCAACCGTTCAAGTCGTTTTGCCCTTCCTTCCTAATCTCTCTCACTCAATTAAGACATCTAAAGTTGAGATTTTTCTTGCTCTGATACACCATAATAACCGAGTGGTGTTTATATCCTTGAGAAATATTTCTGAGGAATAATCGGTGATATTTTTCGTTGCGTAATGAAGTACCCATACGTATTATCGTTTCTTTGTTCTTTGTTCTAGGAATTGGATCATTTCTCCCTTCGATAAGTAGTTATGTTTATGTATTTAAAACCATATTACTAGACAAGTTATTGATCTTTTTGTTATGCGATTGATCCTGTTCTAAAAATGCTAATATATTTTGATTCGGTTGAATTGCTTCATATAATATGTATTACGAACTTAAATATTATATAAATGATAATTAAGAACTTGATAGACGATTAATTTATGTAAAATAATTATTTGAATCATTTTCTACCCATTTCATAATTAATTAAATCGGAAATTTTCTTGGATTTCATTAAAAAATCTTGTTTAAGAAATCGAGTTTCCTTAGTTCAGGATACGTTATCACGAAACAATTTCTTCGGCTCGAAATGAAATGCTGCTCTTTTCCACCGAAATGACTTTTATTGCTTCATTGCGAAAGATGTTTTCATGCCGTAAATTGTGCTATGGAACCTTTTTTATTTTTTTTTTAATCTGGGTCATATCCAAGAATTCCATATTTTCCCAAATTGGTCACTCTATCTCGTAATCTTTAATGCGGAGATTGAATCATAATGGAAATAACTGTATTAAGTCCAGCTGTTTCCTGCGAATTCCCTCTAATTGCGTTTATCCTCATTACTTATTCATGATGCTGGACGATACCTTTT
This sequence comes from Pantala flavescens, assembly GCA_020796165.1. Lineage (NCBI taxonomy): Eukaryota > Metazoa > Arthropoda > Insecta > Odonata > Libellulidae > Pantala > Pantala flavescens. The sequence goes on along the minus strand of CM036879.1, from coordinate 17,672,083 downwards.
GTTTTTTATTCGCGCTTTCTTTTGTCTCTATAATTTCTTCAATCATAACCGTGTCAGTGGGAGAGAAGCGTACAAGATTCTTTTTCTATCTAGTGTTGGTTTCTTACGTGTTTTTACTCACGAGTTTTAGAGCGAGCTGGGACTACAGAAACCAGGATCATAAATAACTCCACCCATCGATACATACCCTTTAAAGATATCCATGGAAGCTACAGTCGTTAAAAATGGCCGAGGGTTTTTCCTTTTCATCTCGGTAAATTTAGCGATCCAAACAGAAAAGGGGTCGCTCTTCACCCGTAAACAACTCCGCGAAAATCGGTGGATTATTTATTTTTTTTTAATCGTTCAAAACACGCGCCTCTCCGGCGTATAGCCTTAATGGAGCGTGAATGGGGAAGGCCCTTGTGAGCGTCTAAAATTAGGTTCACTTTCCGCCCTCTTCAATTGAGAACGTCGGGGCTCGAAGAAATCCGCTCGATTCACTGCGTAGCCTCGGCGGGAAGCCATGAATGAAATTTTTGTCTCAGCACGTCAGAGGAGAAGAAAAGAAGGGGTGGACAAGTTAAGGGCATTAGTACAGGATGTAGGTGAAATTTATAACGAACACGCTTTCCTTTGGCTTCCCGGTAGTTTTAAGGGAAGTTTTTTGGGGTGTGTGTTACGCGATGGGTGTACGAGAAGGTGTTTTTGGTTGATGGACCCTAGTATGAGTGGGTTTGTAAACACAAGAAGGATACTATTCACTAAATAGAGTAATGTTTGAATGAATGAATTAAGTTTTTTTGTCATTCTGGATGAAATAGACAGGAATTTATTCAGTGAATCTTTAGAGCTTGTAAGGAGTTTGGTTAGGAAGGTACCAGAAGAAGTTACAAATTGAGGTATCAATTCATTAACACAATGTAGTTTTTTCCTTATTTTACAGAATTTATCCCGTTTCTATCCAAAATATATTTATAATTTTGTCGGCATGCTAACTTTCTAACGCCGAGGTCCTGGGTTCAAATCCTGGCTGTGGATGTAATTTTCCTCTCAGGATTTAAATGTTTGTATACGTTCATTATTAAGTACCACGCTGTAATTGTCCGAAATCTGTATGTTTGTGTGCTCTACGTAAAATAAATAAAAAAGAATAAGTAAGAATTATACGCTATGCCGTCTGCAAGCGTATGATCCATTCTGGTAACTTACTCAAGAATCAGTGTCAAGTGCTTATTATCTTTTGCGAAGAGAAAATGACATTACATTCATCCATATGTATCACGTGCGAATCCATAGAGCTGTTTCGTTACTCAATAAGTATATTTCTTATTATCTAAGAAGGGTCTTTCAAACTGGTAGACTTTCGCTCAATAGGCCCCACGCCCTCGTGAATTTTTTCGAGTGAACTCGAGCGTACATCTGAAAGGTCACCGTTTCCCATTAGCGGTCCATGTGAGCCCCTGGAGTAGCGTGTGTGACCTCATTCGCAGTTTCTTTTTTCGAAGCTGCGGTCAAGCGTACGTTTATTTTTACATCGGCTGCGGTAACCCTCACAGTTCAGTTTCTTTACGTTACATAACTTACTTACCCATGCACTTGACGGCAAGGGTACAATTGTGAGCTTGAAGTCACATCACATCATTTCAGTACTCTCTCTATTCATGCGGAACCGTATTGATAAGTATGGGATTTCCATGCGATGGGTTTTATCGCGTTGTAGATCGACGTTGGTGCAGGAATAAGTAATGAGATGGTTAAACTTACGGTAGAGTATAAGCTGTTTTGTATGTATGGGGAATTGTGTACTTTGTTTTGCGTTGATGCTAGGAATTTATGTTTCGACGTAACGATTAATAATGCTTCTTTATAGTGCCAGGTTAAGATTTTTATAAGTACCTTCTTACCATTCATTTGTAATAGTTTATGTAATCTCAAATCGGTTTTATAGTGAAATTATATAAATATTACTAACATTTTAGGCTTAAGGAGAGTTGGGATAAATATAATAATATAACTAAAAGGATGAGTTCGTGTTACTTGAACACAAAAGGTTAAACATAAGTGAAAATTGCGAAATGACTGGGACTCGAACCCAGGTCCTCCGCTTTCCAGGGACAACTTCTAACCGCTATTTCACAGCATCTGGTTCCTGGGTTTCCAGGTTGAGACCTGTGTTCGATTCCCAACCATGCTCTTTTTTCGCATCCGTTTAATCTTGCATTACCACGTTCTTGAACTATTTTCCGCTGTTTCTTACCTTGAGGAAGTATTTTTATCTCCGAAAATTACTATCTCTTTAAAGTTCATATCCCTCCTTAAACACATTATATAACTTTGTTGGAAGGTGAATGAATTATTAAATTCCACGAACGAGAATTTTCCGTTTCCAAATTCCGAGTGATCTTTCTAAATTCAGCGACTCTATTCGAAGGCGCAGTTGCCCGGAATTTCTTCCGTCTTATTTTTGAAACAATTACGGCGTGAGTGGGCGACGCGAAATTGCTTTTCCCAGGGCAATGGCTTTGGCAAGGAGGTGGCTGTAAACACGTGAGTCATTTTGAATGAGATGCGAATTTGGCAGCGGTCATTATGTTCATTCATCTCGACCTGTTTTTGGGAAGAATCTGGTGCGGTTTAGTTTTAAGGAAAATATGCCACGGATGATTGATTATCGTAATTTTGAAAGAAAACGAATTTTTTACCGGAATAATTTATTTTTCTGATCTACTTTCCAAACCTTAATTTCAGTATGTTATATTTGTGTACAGATCATTTTGTTCATAAAATTATCCTTGAACCAGGCTAATCAATTTCATGCAACGAAGCATTAAAACTTTATATCAAAATCTTGAAGTTAACTTTGTTTTGTCGTTTATTTTATGAGATAATTTTTCTATTATTTTCAATAAAAGTTCTTAGACTTGTCAAGTACAAAGTTCGGTGTATTTAAAGGTAATTTTTTAACTTAACAACTCCAAGTTATTATAAACTATTAGTTTTTGGCTGCTCATCAAAGTGTAATACATTTTAGTATCAATTAATGTTGTATAATTTTTGTTACGATAGCAGAATAAGAAAGTAGAATTTACGTACTATAATTTCAGGTTTAAGGGTCGTATGTCAAAGCATTAACATCGTTTCTCAGTGCATTCTGTTTTGAGTTAAGCTAATGTGCTTAGATTATGGGTCAGGTCTTGAGGCATGACCTCTCTAGTATACGTCGGATAAAAGGAAAGGCTTTCCGATCTAGGTCTCTCTCTCTCTATTACTGAAGTTATTTTCGTCCAAAACGCATACAACCACACACATTGTAAGAGTCTTTCAGTTTAGCCTCAAATCGGTAAGTTGTTTGTCCCGAATTCCCTTTCAATAGGGAATCGATGTCTTACAAAGTGTACCTCGTGATTGATGGATCATCATTTCTCTTTAGCGTCGTAATGCGAGCTTAACGAATCTGTTATTGAGGGGATAGCAACAAGAGGTTCGATTGTTTTCTTTCACATGACATCGATTCGGTTCGTCCCGATTTAAATTCAGACGGAGGAATTCGGTGGGAATACAGCCGTCTATTAATGCCAAGGGTAGAGAACATTATGGCTTGGAAATGCCCTCGTTCTGGTTCATTTTCATTCCTTTGGCGGATCGATGGTCGGATACGCACGGATAATTTATGCGGGATGCAGAGGTCGCATGTTAAAGCAGTGTTCCGTGGGCGGAGAGCTCATTGTCGCCCGCTAATAAAATACCAATCCGAGGCATTTGATTGCGGATGATGAGGAATGTCGAAGCCGTCGCCCTAAAAATCAACAGGGCGCCCTGGAAACAGAAGCACCTTTTTCTCGTAGGTCGGTTGAAGGTCGATGAAGGAAATTTCCCGTCAAGTGTTTATGAAGTACGATTTTTAGTTAATGATTAATTTACGAATTTAATGAAAAGAATATTAATTAAGAGATTTAATTTAATTCAATTCTCGTAACAGCTTTTGGTTACCTACTCGATCGCAATGTTAGGGACGTATAAAAGAAACTATATTTGCTCACCTTATTGTGTTTTAATCCTATGAGTTAACTGATTTGAGATTGTATTCTTTGGCTCTCAATATCTTTCGAGTATCAGGTGTATTGTTAATTTTAAGTTATTGTGATGAATATTATAGTATAATTTTTTAATATTACGTAAGTTACAATTGGTTCCTTGGCATTATAATATACGAAATAGGATTTCTCTATCTGAAAGACGGTTATTCTGTCTACTTTTTATTATTTATGGCTTTAAAATGTTAACTATTACGAATACGAGCAATATCTCAGTTTAATGTAGATATAATAATATGATAGGTCTAAAAGCTTCATTAACATATTAAATTTGATTAAATAAGACTATGAATCATCCTCATTGACTCAAATGAAGGACGCATTTTGTTTTGTTTCAATTCCATCATACTGAGTTGTGATTTAATGCAATTCCGAGTCAGGTTGTAACGTTTGGTATTCGCTCAAGCGCCAAAGATCGTCTTTTGAAGAGAAATATATTTTCTCTCACTTTCATCGTGCGTAAAAGTATTCAAAGCACGCCATTTCAATGTCTTAAACCTTGGGAATTCCACGCATTTCCCGTCTCAACAGATCCGTACCTTTTGACGACATTCTTCGACATGAGTTGCTGTATTCCAAGTATTCGCCAGTTTCTTTATCTTAAAAATTTTGTCTATGGAGATAAGAAACATCCCTTTGTACACTTCCGAGAACATATTTTACGTCCTGTCTTCGAATGGATACGTATCTATTCCTAAAACCTGCTTGTTTTGCGATAATGAACTCAATATTGCATCACATCATTGTGTCATATGGAAGATCGAGTTCGATATATCGATCTTTAACTCGTTCTTATATTAAATCGGAGTTATTGATGTACTCCGCTAAGGTTACCCATCTGTTACTTCGAAATCACATGTAAATGTATAAAGTTCCGTAGTAAGGCGCCCTCCCTGCGAAATATTAATTAAGACTGGCGATACGTGGTGAATGAATGATTTATTCTTTTGTCGTAGCGTATTTAAGAGTCTCGTCGCGTGATTTCTCTCGTGCAGGGTGATGCCGGATGGAGGAATGCATTGGAGCGGAGACGCTATTCGTAGAAGCTACAAGTAAAGCGCAACGAGAAATGCTCAAGTAGTGTTAGAGTAACGTAAAGAAAAGTTAAAATCCTTTTAAAACAAGAGAATGCCCAATATTTTGCGTGTAATAAGATTGTGACGTAACAAAAAATTTTATATTACATTGTTAGTTTTAAATTTCATTTTTTGCTAATTATTTACGAATTTTTGCAATAATATTTTGCGAAATTTATGGACGAGAAGTGTGCAAATAATACTTCGATGTTTGCTGTACGCTAAAATGTTAGCGATTATAATACCTAAGTTTGTTTCGTGAACTCGTAAAGTTTCACTTTTCACTTTCGTCTGTTTTAATTGCCAATAATAATCCTATTATGCAAATAATAATGAGAATGATTGTACGTTTGTATCTATTCTCAGCCCAGTCTCTCTCGAGAGATAACTTCTCGCATGAAATCATCGACGGAACTCAATCCGCGTTCCAAAGTGCATTCTCATGACGATGCCCTCAACCGACGAGGTAACGACGAGCCGTGATATGACAACTATGAATATAATTCGATTGGCGTGCGTCATTTATAGACGTACTCGCACATTCTATTAGCTCGTTTTTCTCTCGTAGAACCGATGAGAACATGTTCCGGGGACATGTGCGGGGTTGGGGAAGGTGCATCGAGAATCGGATTCAATAACCGTCTTCTCGGACGTCGACGATCATCAATACGAGTCAATTAAGATCTTCTTTGGAAGATGGCAGCATCCTCCTCTTGCGTATCTTCCAATCTCGCAGATGCTTCCTGTTACCCTATACTCACGCGAAGCGAAAAATTGCGTTACGTTTCTTAAGATAGATCCGGGCAAGTGATCTATTTATGCCACACCGCAAGACAAATATGTAATCGTGGTGAGGAATGAAGGCGTGAATTATATAAGTATTTAATGATGGTTCTAATGCATGTAGGCTACTCTTTTCCTCGTGATCGAATTCCGCAATGTTTTGGCCCACGTCACGTATATTGTTTGCCTTTCTTTTCCTACATCGCTCACGAATGATCATGGGAAGAAATAAATCGCTAAAAAGCTCAACCACCTCCTGCTTCGGGAATGTAGGTATCGCGTGACGAGATAAATTCCATTTACGTAAGTGATCGAACGTTTGAGGGAATCGGAAGCGATCAAAGCAAATGCCAAAATCGAATATAGGATTGGAGGTTAGAATAAAAGAGTTATATATCAAATGATTATGGACTGACTTTCCGTGATAAGATGTATTCTTTCGAACAAATGCTCTGGCTGGTGTAATTTTGCTTGTAACAGCTGTAAATGGCTTATTTAGAAATCTCTTTCTTGTCGAATAACATGATCATAAGCTCTGTTGGATCAGAGAACCACATTTTAACGAAAGTTAAGCACCCCCAAATGAGATAATTGCTTCTTGAATAACATTGGCGTTGTTTTTCATCAACGTGTATTGGATTGATTAAGTATAATATACTTTTCGCAGATTTATTTTATTAGATACGGTTTCGATAAAATATATTTTCACAATATATAAATTATATCAAATCTTTCATATATAGATCGTCTTATTACGGAAAAAATATTACTTTCATGATTTTGTAAAGATTTAATGTTTCTGTTAGAACTTAGAAAACATAGAAATAGGAAGTTTACTCATCACCAACTATGAGCTATCATTCATATCTTATCGTTTGTTATCTTCTATCTTATCGCCCATGATCGTACAGAAGTCATCTAGTTCATTCTTTACCAACATAAAAATTCTATTTTTAAAATTTCTCCAAAGTGAGTCATCGTTGTCTTTATTTATAATCCGTAGTATCTTGTTATTGTAATTCTAACATCTCTTTTCGGAATATCTTTATACTAACAGGGTCTTGATGGTAATATTACGTGGACTCCGCGACTTAATCAATTTAGGATCTGAATTATACAATGAAAGTATTCAGGTACAGCCACGCCAGTGCTAGTGAGTAAGTCGTTTATTGTAAGCGTTTCTCCGTATCTGAATGAGATGAATATCTGTCCGGAATCGATGACGTAAGCAGGTCGTGATCATGCATTGGCCCAAGGGCCGAGTCTGAACGATCCGGACCGGCGAATTTCGCCAGAGTTGACGCAATTTCCGCATTTTACGATACTCAAAAGGAATTCCGAACATACCAAAGTCTTTTCAATGTTTTTTTTTGGTCTCGTAAACTCTCGAGTCACGAAGTTTAGTTCCTTTACGTAATAGCCTTTTTGTCAGATGTACTACTGCTGTGATGGAATGACGTATTCGTTTTCTGTAAGAACTTCCCTAATTATTTTAAATCTATGGTTGTCAGTACTAAATTATTAGTGTTTTACAGAATTTTGTCCCGATAATATTCAATGGTTTTTATTCTTCACGCGAGGTACGCTGACGAGGAAGAATTGGTTGTCTTATTCAGGGAAACTTCAAGAAATTATTCCATCAGTTATTTGCCAATCGGATTGTTGAATGTTGATTCACAATCCGTGGAATAAGGGAAACCGACTCATCTGCATGGTGATTTAACTCTTTCCTCAAAGGTACATCCACTCATGATCAACCATCGTCCCTACGCTTACTTACGCATTTAAAAGATAACGACTAGATACCCCTTTGTTGTGACCACCATCTGCACGTGCTTCAGTGGGTCAACAGGGTCGCGAGGGGACATTAAAAGATGGAGCGAGGAAGTTCACTTTTAGCTCTACATTTCCGAGAGGGTTCAATTAATGCACGTGCTATTGTGGGCGTCTAATGCGATGAGGGTATGGGATGTCCTCGGAACCAGCTGTTTATTCAATACTCGTCGATTTGTGTTGTTTCTGAGACTGTTTTGGAAGTGCGAAGTAGAATTTTGCTGTTTTTCATCCTGATGAAAAAAACGCGAGTTAATCTTGATGGGATTATTAGGTCTACCCAAGTGCCTTAGGAGTTCATGAAAGTTTGTGAGTTTTACTCTAATTCATTATACTTAAATTTTCTAGTAAATTATATATATAATTTTGAGCGTATGAGATCTATAAGAATTTTGGAAAACTTTACATCCCAGCTTGAATCGAAGCTATTAGTCATATCATAGGCGAATTTCTAATACTAAAAAGGCAACAAAGAACATATCCCCCTGCCCATGCCTTCAGTCTTTCGAATTGCTAGTGGTACATTTAAGGATTTGTTTCCTTTACTAGAAATAATGTTTCGAAGTGATTCTGCCATATTTCCGATGATGGAAAATTTATTATTATAACTTACTATTATTAATTTACGAGTATCTTCCTCTTGAGAAAAGATGTAAACAATGATTTCGCTAATTTCTTCGAACACTATTCCCAAAATGGAAAACTTTAAGGCATTAATTCGCGTTAGTTTTAGTTCATGATGAAGATTACGATGACCCCTATAACCTTTACGACGATAGACGAATTTTTAAAAGTGGCGAAAATAGCTTTCCTCTTAAGGGTTTGAACGAATCCGAAATTTCACAACGCACGGGAACGTTTTAAATTCCGTCCAATTTATTTCCTCTCGTTCGGAATCGATGAGGAAATCTTCTCCGACGGTCTTCGTGGAGGCGTGCGAGCTTTTTTTCGCCGAGGAATTTTCAGCTATTCAAAGACACGACGGTCTTCTAAGCGGCGTTTACGAGCGATCGCGAAACCGGTTTTTTAAAATGCGCGTCTGCGACGGTCGAAAACAGTTTTGCGACGATGCGAAAGAGAAAGTATGGTAATGCGGTGGATTTCACGGTCCCAAGAACGAGTCGCGTCCCACGCCAGGATCTCCCCGTCTTCTAAAAATGTGCACCCCACAAGAACCTTATATAGTGGAGCGGAAAAATTGTTCGGATAATGGGTGGCTTACGTAATGAGGTCTCTCTCCCGCTCCGAAAGGTTTTTTCGAGGGTTTGGCAAACTCAATGGAGTTTTCGCCGCAGACTCCGCGGACCGTTTATTTTCTCGAATCTTCTCTATTTATTCGCGAGAGGTTTTCTCTCTCTCGAAAATATTCCCGTCATCCGTTTCGGATTTTTTAGTAAATGGAGTTTAAATTAAGGGATGGATTTAAATAATGAGATTTTTGAGTTTGAATTTTTATGGGATTGCTCAGAGCATCTCTCGTTAAAACTCTTGAGGTATATCTCTGACAATTTTTAACTCTCTCTCGTAATTTTTTAACGTTGAATATTATCGAGTTTGTGGGTCGATAAAAACAATTGGATTTTTGTTTTGGAATTCAAAGGTTTTTATTATGTTTTGTCATAGTAACCAGACCGTGCTCCGTGTTTGAATGGTAAAATACTTTGTTTCGTATTCAATTAGATCAGCTGTTACTTTCTCTTGTGCACTGTAGAAACGAAGTAGAATTATATAGTTATCAGTAGACACAATCATTTCCCCGCTGTGTTCATAGGTTTTCTCCAGGCGTCGTGGGTTTCGCCTGTAGCGACAGAATCAATCATTTGATCGGGATTTGATTTAATGAGTTTTTGAATAAGTTCCAATAGTTTGTGAAATACATAGGTTACTTTTTCCTAAGCTTTAAATTGAGATTTGATGGTAACGATTATTACGCTTCTAAATGATTGTTTGTTTTTCGTAATTTTTATTCTATCGATATATCGATCCTTTATTCGATATCAGTTAATGTCATATCGATAATCTTCGATAGCTTTGCGAATATCGCTTCTGATGTCTTATCTTCTCCGAATTATGTTCTGCCTCATACATTTTTATATCTCGTACAGTTTAAAGTCGAAATCATAAATACGACGATTCATTTCCTATCGATTAATCGAAATCGTTTCGCGAATCTCTCTATGTATCGAAGTAATTGGCCGTCGTTAACGTCGTACGTTCTCACGAATGCGTTCCTATTTCGCGAAACATTCGCATGCAGCTCGCGACATCCGATCGTCGGGATGGGCGATGCCTCTGCAGAAAAGAGAAAAAAAAATCCAATGGGAAATTCGCGCCAAAGAATAAATTGCGGCGGGGTCGAGCGAGACACTCTTGTTCCATCGGTCGCTCAGTCGCTTTTGTCCGCGTGACTGGATCTCCATGGCCTGTGTCCGCGGTGCAGACGGCAGATGTTTTCGTAATTGCCTTCCACCCCTCATTTGCTCCTCCCTCCCTAATCACGCCCCTCTTTCAATTCGTCTCTCATCCGGAGCACTGAAATTCATCCGGGTAACTCGCGCTCTTCATCGCAGACTCGTTAAAAACCCGCGGATTGCATCGATTCTGTATCTTTTCCTCCCCCCGCAGCTTCCGATCCTTGTTAGACCCAGTGAGCGGAATTCGTAAGGGTTTTAGATAGATCGATGTGGATCGCTAGAATATGCGCAGCGTGTTACGTAAACGGATAATGAATTTCGGAACTGCGCGGTTGGTTTTTAAAGTCGTCGTTATTCGTTGAAATATTGGTTTTAAAGGTGAGCCCATAAGGGATGAATAATGCACAGTTTACGTTCACTGTAATGTATCTCGGACAAGGGTTTCGGAAATGACGGAATGACTCAGTTTCCGGAGACGTCTCGGAAACTCATCTCCCCCCCTAACGTTAGATAATTTAATGGAGAGGTTTGCCAGACTAGATGAGGAGTGAAGTTGTTCACTGATGATATCTTACAATAGGAGGGTTGCTTTATACGGAATAAGTCTAATAAAATTCAGGTTGTAATGACTCATTTTTATAGGTAGCGATTTTTCTTATGTCTAGGAAAATCGTAAATTATGTATCTTATTTATTCATTAAATAGTACAAAGAAATGTTGCTTAAGCTATAACTGTACTAATTTAAACGATTGGTGTTTCATCTCCTCCGTATTTTGTAGGATATTCGCGTAGATCTAATCAAAATATTAAATAACGAATAAAATAAACGAAAAAAATAATAAAAATACGAATAACGAAAATAACGTAGGTCTAAATCGAATGAATATCGAAAGATCTATATCGAATTTTTCGTTTTATATTTACATTATTAAGTTTAAATTCCTCCTCGTTATTAAAATTAAAATGAAATGAAATATTAAAGATTCTGTTCCCGTATGTGAAAGAAATCTGTAGTTTTCGTCAGCTAACAGTATCACCGTGTAACTACTAAATTTCATTTTTTAATCCTTTTTCTCGTTTGTATATAAGCGAAATGTTATGGGGAAACAGCTTTTCATATAATCTCGTATAATCGAAATGCATCTTCGTATCGCGTACGAAGCTTCATCCAATTATCTCCGAAGATAGCAATTATCGCGCTATTGCATCACGCTCCTCAACTTTTCTTACGGTACATACTGTGATCTACTCGTTTTGATTTTATAAGGAGCTGCAGGGTAATTTTTCTGCCCCGTGAACAAGATGTTAATCTTGCTCAACACATTGTTCTCGAACGTAACAAATTGGCTCTTATAGAATCCCGGAAAAGTCGACCAATAAAACGTAATCGCTTCGAGTAATTGGATAGCTCACAGTTTACGTAACTACCTGGGGAACTTTTAGAGGAAGCAAATATCTCTCTTGAAGGAAAGAACTGCGCGAAGTCTGTTGCTGACTATTGGAGGTTCAGAAGTGATAGCGGAGAAGCCCGACAACAACGTTTTGAGGAAATTGCGAGTTATTTTCCTCTCGGATTTTCTCTTCGAAAGAAAGTTTTTGTACCTTTCATATATATCGATGAATTTTGCTAAAAATATCCCCATGAGAACGGGGTATCATTCACCAAAACATAAGTTTTATCAAGTGAACAGTTTCACGATGTATGGAATTGAATGCGTTAACAGAAATATGTTTCGACAATATTGAATGGTTATGAACATCTTTGTTTTGTCGTATTTTGTATACAATTTCTGCTATCTTCGTCTTCTTTTATATAAACATTATTTACATTGTATGTAGTATTACAATTTAAATAATGTAAACCTTTTAATCTCATATTTAAACTCCCATGTGTTATTAGATAGTGTTAGATTTCATTGGAGTTAGTTGTGCCGCTACTAAGGAAAAACATTCACAGAAATGAGACCAAGTACGAAGAATACTTTTCAAAGGTTTTGATTGGAATCAACGTGAATAAGGCACTGAGAGCATATATATTTGTCTGCATTTTGTCATGTGACAGTTGAGTAACATCACATCCTTTTTCGCGGCTTTCTAATTTTAAGTAGCTATCTATTCCATCTTCAGTCTTAATTGTGGCGGAATACATTTTTCTACGGATGAAGGCGGTCGTAAAATATTCGATTCGAATATTCGCTATAATTTGTCAGCACCTCACGACGCCTTCATAATCAATAGCAGTAATAGGCCCCAATCGGTTACTCCATCATCTCCGCAACCAGCGTTCATCTTCGCTCTCGTCACCAACCGCGATCTCTCGCGCCTTCGCTGATCTGCAGACCGATCGATTTTCAGCACGCACTTCCTTCGCACGCATTCAAAGGAAAACGCCCCACCCGCCGCGACGCTCTTAGTTTCGTGGTTTCGTCCCAAAACACGCATCCCGGAAGTGGCGAGAGACGGAAAAAATGCCCTCCTTCCCCCGTCTTTCCTCAAGCGGCGGCGGCAGTGAACGGTTTTTCGCTCCCTAAGGCCTTATCTTCCTCTCTCTCTACGTCCACATCTCCGCCTAATCGTCCATCCACATTTCCCCCTTTAAATGCTTTCATATCCAAGAGAACGAGACTATCAACGTAGCATCAACGTCTACCATCTAACTTGTTTTTCCCCTTCGCGATCAACGCTTGTGCAAGTTATACAGTTTAGTTATTATATTTTATTGTTTATATATATGGAACTTGTATATTATATACGCTCATATATAGTTATCTCAATGTTTGTTTACCCAAGATCATTCGTTCTCGGAAATAATTGCCTCTATTTTAGACTGGAAGGAGTTTGTCCGCATCTGAAATGCCAGACGTACCTTTAGCTCTCTGCTTGAATTTGAAATTATAACTGTGGTTTTTTGTGTGATTTTTTGAAACGTTTTTAGTACTTAGTTAAAGCACAGCACATGCCGATTTTTTTGCAAGTAACTTTAAATTGTTTCCATTGTTATCAGTGTATTACTGTTATAGTTGTATATTTGGATTGTTTTGAAGGAAAGGTAAATATTTCTCATACTGCTACGTATCTATTTTCTTCGGTTAGCGTGTTTATATAAAGGTATTCTTATTTCTCTGGTATTATTCACTGTGTTACTCGTAATATTTCTCGTTTAATTATTTCGTTGACGTTTCGTTGTTATGGAAAATTGTCGACTCTTTGATTAAATCAGTTTATCCTCTGGATAATAATCATTAAGATTTGTCTTTCGCTAGGAAGTCAATCAATTTTATGATCTTAGAGCTATTTATTACATTGTGTATAAATTTATTCTTTTAATTTCCTATTGTTTATTATATTAATTTTTAAATTCATATGAGATATATATCTTAATAAGAATGAAATATTCAGTTGATGTTTCACTTTTCTTTTACTCTGCTCATATTTATGCTACCTTCATATCAATGCGTGCCTCATTTTATTTATAATGGAGTAAATCATCGAGGAGTAGCGGAAAATAGAATACAGATTTATAGCCTCAATCTTTTTCAAAGGTTACTGTTAGTTGTTCTGAAATACCTGCGCATTCACGATAATTGAAATAGATTATTTCTTCCACTGGTTTTTTGCATCACGCGAACCATTAAATCGCTGTTATTCGTAGCTTTACTATTAGGTTACCTTTATTGTAACATCAGTATTCGAAACAGAGTAAACCAGTTTTCTCGTTAGTTTCTTCATCAATTCTCCTCGCTCTCTCTCTCTCAACACCGTTTTCCCGATAGCGATCTTTACCTATTTTTTTGTTCCATTTGTTTTCCTTTCCCTCCCAAACAGCCTTTCTTCGCTTTTTGCCATTCCATTGTTTCGCGCCTCACTTTCCCATCTTCCCACGAGTAGCCATTGTGGCGCGGTCGGCGTTTTCTCTTCCTTCTTCTTACTCTCCTTCTCTGCTTTCGTTGTTTTGGCGACAGAAAGTCTTTTTCCCGGGACCGTTATGATCTGAGGATGCCCCGCCGAAGCATCCTAGACGACATTCAGGTGTTCCGTCCGTCCGCGATCCAGTTTACTGCGCGTTTTTTACGTTCGGAGGTACGTGGAAAGGAGCAGCGGCTCGTGGGAATTGCCCCTAAGATTGCCCGTACTGATGGAGGTAGGAAATACCTTCAAACCCCCACACACACACCGCCCTCTTCCGCCGAATGATTTAACACGCAAAAAGTGCGTCCGCTCATGAGCACGTATCATTTTCTGGGGCGGCTATAAAGCTTTCCGCCGCGCGCATTGTCACCGGGAATTCATAACCATGCGAGAAGGGAATCGAAGCGGATCGAAGCAATATATATGCCTTTCCTTTGCTTCGAGAGGGTAACGTCCTAGGGATTTAAAAAGGTAGCTGTTGTGATAGAGATCGGCATGAAGAAGAGGTGGATCCGAAAGGAATATACGCATTATAAATATATATGTGTATATTTGTAGATTGCATGTAACGATTAGACTAAATTTAAAACTTTCAATTAGTGATAAAGAACGTAGTTATCTAATTTCTATCTATATTATTATAATTTTTATTTCCATTTACACGTGTACAAGTTCTATAACACTAATTAAAAGTATCCGATTAACTCTAATCGTGCTTTATATCGGCATGTAAAATAAATTCGCGACTTATCAGCGAATCTGTCTTTATATTTATTAATAATAGTACGTAATAATAATGAACGTCTGTATTTAAGCGGCATCAAATCGAATATTTTCCCTCCTATTTGCGAACTATAATCCTAATCTAACTCGTAATACCAATTTTAAGTCATTCATAGAGATTTAGTCCATTTTCGTACATTTTAACCTATTTACGGATGTGCTAAATCTACTCGCGTATATTTTAACGAGTACATTGTTTTCTGTGACGTGTTTTTTTCTGTTTCCGTGACAAGCTTTGGACACAAATTTGCTGTTAAGCGCAGAGCCGTTTAAATGGCGAATTTCTCTTTTGTTCAAATGTTTGTCTCTTTCTGAATGCTAGGGTCAGAGGACATTAGTTACGTTTCATTCCCATTCTCATTGTCTCATATTTGTGCTCTCGCAGAAATGCATTTTGGAACGGAAAGGGAATAATTCGTTTGGCCGCACAATGGAAAACTCCGCTTTTATGTCCTTTCTAAAGTGCTTAGCCTGGATTCCCTACCGAATTTTGCATCTCGTCAACACGTCCAAATAGGCTCTTTATCCCCTCTACGTTTATTAAGCACGAGTGGAGTTTTCGTAGCTGAGGAAAATAGGTAACGAGGGAAAGTTTCGTATGTAGTTAACATCTCGTCGGACTTAATTTCATTGTTCCTTTGAGTACTTGGGTTCAATCTCGAAGTTTAGCAGTCGTGAAAGTGTTCGTGGACTTGTAATTGTCTCAGAACAATGCATGTACATTTAATGATTCATGTTTTCAGCAGGTAAGGATTTGGTGGATAAAAGTTCTGTACTGTTGTACATTATTTTCATTTCGTTAATAGAAATTTTATGCAAATTTCTTTGATGCTATAGAGCTGTTTAGTTTTGATTTTTTGCTTTATATCATAGGCATGTATTATTTTTTTATTCTATAATCTCTTCTTACGGAGATTTATAAGATTCGAACGATTGGATGTCATATTTTACGAAGCAAATCAATTGTCTAATCTAAAAGTCTAATCAAATATTAATGGCTGATCAATCTTCGTAATTCAAGAGGAAAATTAGCGAGAAGAATTGTGAATAAATTAGGGTATGAAATTGATCGTAACCTACGGAAATACTTCAATAGCTATTCCATGAAAAATATTCCTCTTGTCCAAATTCATTGGACTCAAAGCTTTACTATCTATATAAAACCCCATTCTCTCTCTCGTTTCCATGAAATCGTGTGACCTAAAAGGAGTTTTGCCGCAACGGCTTACCACCTCGCGTCAAGAGATGCTCGCAACTTCAATTGGACATGGAACATATCGATTTTTTTAAAAAAGAATCCCACAATGCAGTCATTTCTTGGAACTTTTCCAGTAGCTTCCGCACAATTCCGATTACACAGCTTAGCCTCGGTCATAACCAAGTTTTTAACTGTATAAAGAATCAGGTGCTTTTTCGTGAACCGCCTTTTGAACCACAATACGACCTCGGACCATGAAAAAGTCTCGAAAGTTCTCGCATTGTTTGGGAAAAAGTTTTGTTTTGGACGCCGAATTCCGTTTCTTTTTTTTTCTCCATCAAAAACTTGGGAGGATGTCAAATGTTTACTTTTCCCATTCACGCGGCGAGGAAGTAATATCCGGGAAAATAGGATTTCCTAGCCTATTGGGGTTTTCGGAGTGAATCTATGGTGGGTTTCCATTCATTTTTTTACGATTCCCAGGCTTCTTTTTCTGTTTTGTAGCCCTTGGCCCAGTTACCACTTGTCTCTCCCCACGCATTCACTTTCGTATTTCTTCGTTTGGCTTACAGCAATGAAATATCTTATTATAAAATTATTACGTTAAATATTATTTATAAATTTTATAGGTTATAACCAACAAGAGATATTCATCTATTTATATCTATTTCTTTTGTGAGTGAAGAGATTAAAATTGACGCGGTATGGTGTTGTGATTAGCATACCCTCCGAGGACCTGGGTTCGAGTCCCAGTCATGTCGATATTTTTCATTTCTGTTCCACCTTCGTATTCCACCTCTGGTTAGTAATCGTTAATTGGATGTCGCTGTTAGTTTTCAATATCGGAAGAAACTTATCAATTTTATTCGAAAGTGGATTTGTTTTTTCTGTATTGTGAAATGAAAGTGGATTTTTTTAAAATTAGCTAATTGTTGGCTAATACATCATAGGAACCGTGAGAAATTTGTTTCTCGTAATATAATAATGTACAAACCTACATGTTATGTATATTTTGTAAAGGTTAGCTATGGAATTGTCACCAGTACTTATAGCAAAGTACTATTGAGAAATTGATTCTATTTATTTATTGGAGCTGAGCTACATTTTCATCTTTCTTTTTTTTAATGTTTTTTCGAAAGCTGCTATTCTTCATCTATACGTACACATTCTATAATCCCCTTTTCGATACATGGACGTGGATATAACTATATTCAGATTCATGCGCAATTAGGTCAATGGAATGATCTGACCCTGAAAAGAAGTAAAAATTTTCATTGGTTCGAGTGAAAGGAAATTTTTCGATTCAGCGAAGGTTTGGATCGATGAGAAAACTTCAAAGGCCGAGAAAGTTCTGCGTTTTCGGTTTTCCACATTTCGAGAGAAGGGCAAAGGGATCTGTAATGAGAAGAAAAAGTCTCTCTTATTGGTGCATTTCTCCCATTTTGCCGTAGCAATTAAATCGGTCGCCTCACACACACGCGCGTTCTAATTACTCATCGGCCTAATGAAAATGCAGTCCCAAATTCTCACTCTTTTCACGGCATCGGAAAACTCTCTTTCAGTTGCTATTGTTTCTTGAAGCTTGAATACACGCGAGTCGACATTTACCTTGATTTCGAGAAGTTTCCATCTGTAATAGGAGGTTACGTTTTACGAAATGCCATGACAAAATATTGGATTTGAAATATTTGAAGAAGAGATATATTTACTAATTTTGAAAATGTTATTTAAGTTTGAATCGTTGGTTTTTCGTTCAATATCGTATTCGTTTTTACTTCTATTATAGAATGTAAATGAAAATTTACGAGTAATTAAATGTGAATAATTATCGTTACTGAACACGAGATTGTCAACTAGAACTTTACATGTACACATAGTTGTATATATTTTATATTATTAATTTCATCCTATGGATTGTGTTCTCCATCCAGTAATTTAAGCAGCTCCATATTACTCAATAGATCTATTTTTCTTTGAAGATAGAAAAGTATAGTCATAATAAAGGAATGATTCTATGGTATATATTAAGGCTATAAATATCCTAAAACTTTCTTAATCGTTTATAAGAATTTTTTTAATAATGGAGAGTGAATTAAGTGTCTGAATTAAGTATCAATATATGGCTGCCAGTAGGTCAATTTGTAAGGGTTGTTACTTTGGATTTATAACTACGAAAGGTTTGGACAACGGAGACTTTAAATATTCATCGATTAAAAAAATAATT
Source organism: Pantala flavescens (assembly GCA_020796165.1). NCBI lineage: Eukaryota > Metazoa > Arthropoda > Insecta > Odonata > Libellulidae > Pantala > Pantala flavescens. The sequence continues at coordinate 17,653,786 of CM036879.1, read as the reverse complement.
AATTTCTTGAAACTCCTGTTTTTTAGTGATAATTACCTTATTCAAATTTAACCTTGAATCTGTATGTACTAGAACTGGAATACAGGAACTTCCATAATCGTATGCGAAGGTAATTGGATAGTGTACGATGCAGAATCTCTTTCAACGAGTACTTCCTCAAACTCTTTCACTTTTCAAGAATAAAATCGAGGTCGTTTTGAAGAAAGAGAACGTTCAAAAACCGTATCAAGGTTTCGTCCGAAGACTTCCCTCGGAATAGCATACTGAAGCAGACATTTCCTTCATTGATTTAATTAAGGGAGCTGCCCATTTTCTTTATCATCTCATCCCGGGCCATGTTTTTAAGAGGGCCGTCTTTCAGGCAAATGAAATTGGTTGCTCTGAATTGTAGGGTCCATCGGCCGGTTTTTTGACCGGGTTAGCAATAATTAATACAAGGGATGGCAGCAAGGAAATAAATTGATGGAAAGTGGTTATCCGTACGCATACATTGAGTGTTCTCTTGAGATATCCCCTGTGGTTGGGTTCGTCCTTGCCTTCTAGCGTTAAACGGTCATCGAATGAATATTGAAATGCTGTACACGGACTTCAGTGTTTACGATCGATATATCCTGGTTTTCGTACGAGTTTTCTTTACAATTTTCTAATTTAAATAAAACTGTGAATTCAGTCTTCATTCTCGAGGATATATATACTTACATAGTCATTAATATGTAAATAGTATTCTATTTATGGATTAATGCATATACGATTCTATTCTACGTATAGTATATTACATATCCCCGTATTTATAATCATTAGTGTTAGCGAATCATTGTTTACTTCTCCATGGCGATTTTTTCCAGTCATTTTTTCATCAGACGACTAAAACTTTCTATTTTTATTTCGTTCAATCAGATCCGTTCCACGAATTATATGAAACGGAAGTTATTCTGTACCAAACGATGCCGGAAATGAAAACCATGCGAATCTGGAGAAATGTTGCTCATAGCTCCAATTAATTTTTCCGAGAGAAAACACCGTATCGCTCGAGTTTAATTTTCTGTTTTAATCGATCATTGAATTTCTTTTTTTTTCCGCTTCAAGGGTGAAATTTTCCTCGGGGACGTCTCGTTCGATGGATGTGTGTCTCATTTGCACATTTTACTTTTATTCTTTTTAAACTTTCCTTTTTGTGTTCCATTGCTCGATCAGCAAAATATACGTATCGTAATCGAGGTTTGCTAGATTTCTTTTTTTATCAACTTTATGGATTTTGGAAGGAAGGAGGTGAGGTTTACAGAATGTATGTTTTATGCTGAATAACCAATATCATTTCCTGGTTTATAATAGCTAACCGTTTAATTATTCAGTTTAATTATAATTAATCAGCATAATTTTATTTCCGTCATATGTTAGCCATACACTACCTCACTTCTTTTTTTTCAGCTTATAGTATTCATACACTATCCACTTATTCTTTCAGATAATTTCTCGATATTTTATAGAGATTGTGTTTTTTTATTAAAACGAATGATTATGAGAGTTTAGTTGTTACTTACTTCTTAACCTGTTCAATTCTTCGTAACTTCGAAGTTTTCATCGGATTATATCTCTAGTTTTTTGATATTAAAATCTTTGATCGTAACATTTCTCGTATTCCTAATGAAGGTCGTATTTAAATCCCTTGAGAACCTTCTGGTTAGGAGAACCAAAAAGCGTTCTTCTGATTTCCATCTCATTTTTTGCTCCCCGCGAAACAAAATTGCCCTCCTCCGTCCCAACCACGGGATTAGCATACGCCAGTGCTTCGGATAAGCCTTCACATATTTTTCCACCTCGCGAATTCGCTGACAGGAAACCGTCCCAAAACAAATCGAGGCAAAAAGAAGTAGACACCGTTCGCTTCAAGGATTTCAATCTTTTTGTCTTGACTCTTTCAACATCCCCTCCCGAGAACATCGAAAGAAAATCGTCATTTATTCAACACATCACTCGAAACACGACGAGAAGCAAAATCAAGAACAGGATGACGGTGGTGGTGGACGAAGGCCTACGAACGACAATGACCTTGGGAGAAAAGCGTTCCTTTCTCCGAGAAGAAAAATACATCCCCTCCGAAGAAAGTCGAATTAAGGAGCAGTGTTTTTTCAACCGGTCGTCCCTTATCTTAAATGGACCATAGGCTGAGGGGGAGCGGAGTTACTTGTGCCATTCCCAGCCGACCCCTCGCCATGCGCGTTTACAGCACCATCTCCTTTCCTCCTCCGTTTTTAGTCTTTCCTCATTTACGACGGCTTCGGTGCAGCCGCGAGTGCATTCCTCTACGCCAATCCTACGAGGTCTGCACGTTCCTCGGGGTATTTTAAGGCCGCCGCGGTGAATGATGGGAAGATGGCGGGGGTGCAGTTGCTCGTTTACATCACCGGTACACGTAAGATGGGTTCCGAACGTTTTTGGAACCCCCACACGTCTCGGAAGATGCGATGTGTTTCATTGGCTTTTAACATCGATCACGGTAATAGTAATATGGAAAGCGTGGTATATATTCATGCGAGGTATGGATTATCTTGGCATCCATCCCAGTAAATACGCATTGAATGTTATGGGAATCGATTTGCATAAGGTCGTCGTACTGCGTGGATTTATTCCACAGTCTCTCTCTCGTTGTGATGAGTTAGGGAAGATGACCTCGCTCATCGTTTCCTCGGTTGGCTCAGCCTCCGCAACAGAAGTTTTCGAAGGTGTAAATTTTGCATTTGGCGTCAGTCTCTTACTGAAGTAATTTAAGCGATTAATATTTATGCAATGATTTTCATATGGATGTTATATGGAATTAAGTTTTCTACCTCACTCCTCATCTAATTTCGTCTCGACTCATTTTAAAGGTATTAATTGTAGGATTTCATGAACGCAAGATTAAATAAGACGATGACAGAAGGTATTTGTTCGTGAAAGTTTAAATTGATAGCATATGGCTATCTCGCAGATGAATCGCCGAATAGAGATTTTATTGAAAGATAAGATCGAAGATAGTGTGGCTGATTTTTACGACGATGAATACAAAATATCACTACAAATGTGACATCAGTGTTGCTTTGATGGATTATAAGACAAGGGATATGTGCGAAGGGAATTTATTTGTTTAAATATCAGGAATCAATTTATAATTTTAATATTTGTTTAATCTACTTTCGCATAATTCATACTGTATAATTAACAATAATTTTGGTTATTCACGGGATATATGAACTGATTTAAGGGGTTTAATTTTATCTATTTTTTAATTAAATTTAATTAAAACTTATCTTTTTAATTACACGTGAGCTAGACTTAATGAGTTTCTTATTGGATGATAGAAAAATGAATATTAATATTCTTATAATATTACAGTATAATGAATATTAATATAATATTGTCACACATTTATCTCTCTCCTTTAAAGGGGAATGCGCTCTTTATATTAATACCATATTCGTAAAGAAATCAATTAGGAGGAAAATTTTACGTTCTTTTGTATATGCATAATCTGCAATTTTTTTCAACTAATATGTATATTTTGCTAATTATTCGTACCGTCCTCGTGATCATTCAGCTAATAATTCTACTGATTAATTATCTAATAAATTTAAATGTACCGCATTTCATTATAAACGTATTTCTTTTATTCAATACGGACAGTTTTCGTTTTTTAAAAGCAGATTCCCATTCGATGCATAAATATTTCGCACGATTCTCGGAAATTGCCGTTTCTTTAATAGCTCTCTTCGCGCCTCTCGAATCGACTTTCCATTAACGAACGCGATTGCCATTCCGCGCGTGAGTTATATCCTTCCCGCATCCGTGAAACGCGAATCTCAGGATGCCCTCGGGAAACGATTTCAAATCGGCCTTTTCATTCGCTCATTTTGCTATCGTTTCCTCCCGCAGACGACTTTGCCTTCTCACCGGGGATCGTTTCATTCTCTCTCAAATAGGCGGTTAGCGACGAAGAATGATTACGGAGACATCTGCTCGCGCGATCTCCCCTACGCTCGCCACCCCCTTTTATGCGCATAAGTGGGACTTCAGAGAAGGTGGGGCGGGAATGAAAGAGATCCCCGAGATGCTTCCTTAACACGGACGTTTTTTTTGTAAGGGTAACTGCCATTGGGACTATTTCGTAAGACAACACGAGTTACCATGCCGGAGTGGTCCCTCGTTTCTTCTCAGCGGCCATCGCCAGGTCGATGCGGTGCGGACGAGTCCAGCGTACTTGATTAGGTTCCAGCAGTGGAAGTCGATAACGCTCCTGGTCCGATCTGTATTGGACCCGGTGACGACGTAATGGCCCCCCCGATGACCTGCAATCGGTCTATCTTTAGTGACGGTGCCGCAGAATGGTTTGGAGATCTTTTCTCTCGAATATAGATTAGTTTTTGTTTTCGACTGGAGGGATTGTCGGTGGTCGCGTACGTTTTGTCTCTACTGGGTCGTCATCTACGATAATTCGGGTTGTATCTAATGTTCAGGATCGTTTGTCATCCCATTGTAATTTTTCTGCATATTTTGGAATTTTTGTTACAGTAGGTTGATTTCCAGAAGGTCTGTTGTCTATTATCATGACTCATCTCAGATAGAATTTTATTTTGATATATTTTACGTGTTTAATTCATACACAGATATTGAAGTCAGCTTTTACATTTCTTTTTTATATCTGATTTATTATTAGTTTCGACTTAAGTCGTCAAGCATCCAGCTCAAATTGTCCAATTAAAGAGCAAAGGAATTGCAGATCAAGAGATTTATTTGCTATTTTTAACGAAAGGAATATAATCAACATTATTCGAACTTACGTGGTGGAACGCCATTTGTAATTCATAGCCATTCATTTTTGAGATAATCCGTTTTTTTTTCTTTTATGACACGATTAAAATCCGTGGAGAAGATGCTAGGATCCATTATCATACTAATAAAGTTATTTATTAATCTATTTGGAGAAATGTAATATGTCAGATTTAAATTATTTTTGTTTCTTGTAGACTTCTTTACTGCCCTTTTTTTAGTAAAAATGTGTTTGTTTTCCGAAGGTCTCGAGTAGCTTCGTAAAAGAATAATGTAGTGCTCACCATGTACTAAATGAGTTATAAACCTTTCATACGAAGACTTAGATGCCTTATAAAGAATGGTATGAAATAAAACTGTAGGGTAAAAAGGAAATACTCTCTTGGTTATTCCCTATTACTGTTGGAACAATTTATTTATTTTACCCGTTCTGTTTATTGCTTAAAAAGGCGCATGGATATGTATAGCATGCTTATTTACTGAGGCTAAGGTTCTGGGTTCGATTCCCTGATGAGGAGTAAATTTTTCTCTCAGGGTATAGATATTGGTATCCGTTGAGTACCGGTATTGAATGATTGCGTGGGCCATGTTACATTAAAAAGACAGAAAAAGTGTCATTTCCGTAAAATGTACAATACGAGAATTTTACAGCCGAGGGAATAAACTTGATAGCCTTTAAAAGTTTATAGTTCCGCTTCTTTGTGCGAGCTCAGTTTTTAGTAGACTTAGGCTCAAAGTCGTGAAAACAACCCTTTTTATTTTGAGCGCGTAGGTATTTCTTCCCGTCGATTTATTCCGACTTCCGTTGTCAATGGATATACGTCGTATTTACGAGGGAAGGCGTCAGTAAGTCTTGTTTTCTATCGAACCGATTGAATACGTGCTCGGTGAAAAAGTTAACGTAACGAGGGCGAGAAATTTCCTCACCCCGTCATACGCTTTATTATTTCTTTGACTGGTGCGACACGTGTCAATTAGCGTCGGAACGCATTATTTCTCGTTGGCCCTCCCACAACACATCTTCTCACAAGGGTTTGGAAGACGAGTGTTGTCGATCAATTGCGACTTTTTACCTCGTTAGCCCCTCGAAAGGTTGCCCTGCGTGTATTTATCGAACATGGTAACGCGTCCATCCACCCCCCTCTACCAGGTCCCCCTATTTTCTCTTTTCTCCCGGTAAGAATTAAATCAAAGATCTCTCGAATAGGAGAAACACCTCGGCGTCGATGATGGCGTGAAATTAATGAGGCAACTGAAAGAGTTTCTCCTTTTTGCAAAGCTTTCTGAGTTTAAGTAGACGAGGTGAAAAATATGACTCCTCTTGATCAAGGGTGTCTTGATTGTAATGTTTAATGTAAAAGGTGTTTGATTTTTGAATTTAGGGTGGAGTCACGTGTTTGTATAGTTCCTATAAAGTCCGGCGAAATTGGAGTGGCGTGAAGTCCATAATCAGACATTTAACTGTTGTATGTCAAATGGAGTTTTAGACATGTCTCATAAGCTATAAGGATTGGTAATCTATACGTACGGAAAATAGTTTATTCTCCCTCGTGGTGCGATTATTTTATATTATTTCAGAATTGCGTTCTTTCTTTCCCATACGTTTGAATGTATATCGTTCGATCCAAATACAATACGTTTAATTTTAATTTAGAATTGGAATGAATAGAATTCGAATGGAAGTGCATTCATCCTATAAATATTCATCGCTTCTTTACTGGAATAATTTTCGTAATTGGAAATTGAATTAATTGCAAAAATTTCCGTTTTAGCTCTTTATCGACTAGTCGGAAATTAATTCTAAAACAGTTTGAAATTATTTATACATGCGAGGCTTTAGGATGTGATGTAAATATTTATCTGGATCGGAAGGAGTTTTGATTACAAATAGTTTTTTATACTGGTGACTTTATATTCGATGACGTACTGTCTGTTTAATACTTACGAATGCCTTGGAAATTCCCTGACTTGTACGAATCACTCTATTAACATGAATTTTTTATTGAATTCTAAAGAAAATTGTAAAACAGATTTTTTCACTAATTTTTTCGTTGAAATCACTTAAAATAAAGTATGTAATTCATTAAAGTGGGTAAATCCTAATGGCATTACTCATTTTGAATAAAATATTTTCCTTTTTGATTTATGTAGGTTATATACATTATTATATCTAATTATTCGTTATCCTGAGTCGTTTCGTGCTGGGTCATGAAACCATGAATTTTTTAATTAAGGACTGCTTCACTTTCCTAATAAACATGTTTCTAGCTGATGTTGAGTCCTTGGATAGCATTATGGAATTTGTTTTTAATTGATTGAGAACAATTAAGAATAAGCAAATATTAAGTAAACAACCAAGGATTTTATTATTAAATTCTAAGTCATATGTTATTAGATACGATTTGTATATGCCTATATATAATCGAATTTCGAATTTATAAGGTATGTACATTCAATCACTCATATATGATCATTAGCGAAATCTTGTTATACTTCATTGGTTATGGAGTGTTATTATCACGGCGTTAAGTGGCTTTCCCATCTGAACTGGTAACCCCACTCCAAAATAGAGTTGATTGGAAAAAAATTCTTCGCAGCTCTAAGAGGTAATATTTGGAACCCTACCGGAGTTAATAGATTCCCCCCCTCGCTCTGTTCTCACCTTCTATCCAGCTCAATATCTCCCAGCCTTTTTTACCTAATGGACCTAACTCGTCTCCCGCAGGTACAGTCCCTGCCGAGCCTTCCGAGCCGCCATGACGGAGATAAACGACTTGGCCGGACAGCACGAAGTAGTTGCCGAGAATCTTCAAGCGAACGTCATCCGAGAAATAAACGTCCTGGTCAAAGATTGCAAGGAAGAGAGGAAAAAGGTGAGACGTTCAATCGGGACCGGATATGCGGATGGTTCGCCATACCGCGTTAACCATTTCACCATTGCAAACGATCGGGAACGTTGCGCAAGGAAAGTGGTTTCCCACGGAACATAAAACGTAGTCATCGGTGACCATAAAGTGGCATCTTTGTAAACCTACTACCTGAGGTTGATTTTTTCTGGCATTTCCCAAAGATTGCTTTTCTATAGTTCTCGTAATTAATTCCCTTCTCCAAGTGGAAACGGAACGAAAGACTCTGCTACGAATATCATTGCCGAAGATGTTGTAAGAGTTTGTTTGAAGGTCTTTAATCGTAACTTCAAACCTGTTGATAAAATTAAAAATAGATTAAGCGGAAAATTTATGTTGTCACGATGATTGAATTGATAATTTTATTAATCTTTATTTATAAAGTATTAATTATTTTATCAAAGTGTTTGTTTATGTATATTTTATTAATTACTTCAGGAATTTATGGTCGTCATAAAATATTTTTTGGATATATAAAATTCTAAAATTTATATACTTCCTGATTATAATTTCCCGATTCTTTAAATAAAGTTTAAAAACAGCCAAAATAAAGAGAATATTGTTTATAACTTACGGATCAAACAAATTCATGTGCTGTGACAAGAGATTCATATAAAAACTGTAATAGAGAAGAAATATAGTACAAGTTATAGTAAACTTTGGAGTCTATTATATCGAAATATATTGAAGTCTATTTTGATATCTGTTATGTTCTTTCTGAGATTTTTAACGATAGATTTGGAATCAGAAAAGCATTCGTTTTGAGGAACTTCAGGAAAGAAGGATTAAACTCAATCATTTTTATTGTTATAAAAATTAAAGGGGCTGAAAACCTCTGTGTTGGTATGAAAATTGTGTTTTTTGCAACTTTTTTGTTAGGTCATTGTCTAATATTAATGTGAACATCTGATATGTAATAATTGTATTGTTTTTGCATCATTTAAATTTGTGATGCTTGAAAAAATATCAAATCACTTTCTAATAATATCTTTGTAGATTATCAGATGTTCAATATATATTGATATGGTGTTGTTTTTGATGAAAGCCAAAGGTTGTCGCTCATTATCAAAAGCCATGAATTTACAAGCAACGGATTTATGTATTAAAAATTGTAATGAGATAAGTAATATCCACACCTTTTCTATTTACTCTAATTACAATAATATAAGATATCACTACTCATTTCTGTTTTTACTTATTATTTATTTACTTTTTAATTTTTATTCGTGAGCTCCATTTTATTTTTGGTAATGCCATTTTGACATGTCATCAATCACTCTGTTGTTGAAAATGGATAGTGCATCAAATGAAAACATATATTGAAAGCAAAATTTTTATGGTCTTATACAAGCAAGAATGCTCTGTTTTTATAGTATCATGCACATTTGATCTCATTCATTTTTTTCTCTCATTTTCTCATTTTGGTTAAACTTGTCAGACATAAATTTTGTTTTTCATTATTTGACTCCTGGTATTTTATTCCTGCAATCACCTTTCTTCACAGCATCTTCAAGAAGGTTCTCGGATGACAAATGCCCTTGCCGCACAAATTGCTAACCTCGAACGTTCAAAACGTGCATATGAAAAAGCTTTCAAAGAAGCAGAAAGAGCCCTGGAAGCATTTCAGAAAGCAGATTTGGATTTTAACCTTTCTAGAGCAGAAGTAGAGAAGCAGAGGACTAATATGACGATAAAGCAGCAGCTTTCAGATGAGGCGAGAAATGACTATGCTCATCTCTTACAAAGAACAAATGAGATGCAAGTAAGTACAGCTGGAGCAATATTTTTGTCTTTGTGAAACCATCTTATCTATTGACAGATATTTCAGTGACATTAATGCATGTGCTTCTTTTTTTATAGACTCAGCACTATCAGGTATTGATGCCAGATGTATTCAGACAACTGCAAGAATTAGATGAAAAGAGAGTGAAAAACATCCGCAATTTTATGAAACAATCAGTTGAAATAGAAAGAAATGTGGCTCCAATTATTAGCAAGTGTTTGGATGGAATAATCAGGGCTGCTGACGAGATTAATGAAAAAGAGGTGAGGAAAAGTTTTCTTTGATTGACTATATCATTGAAATTGAGATTGTTTTGTCGTCATTAATCGAGTTAGATTTAACTGTATAAGTTTAAACCCTGGATCCTCATTTACTTAACTTCATGTAGTATATACAATTAAATACTATATTGTAAATATTTTTTTAATTTCTCATTAGACATTTTATATTGTGATTTGTATATTACCTGGGTCTCATAATGAACAATAATGGAATGATTGTTTGATAGCGTTTAAATTCTAGTAATTCAATAGAATATATATACACATACATACATGTATGCAAATATCTAAATAAGAATCAATTCAGAGATAATTTTCTCTCATGTATAAACATGTATTTTAAGAGTCATATTAGTTCAACATCCTAATCAAGCATTGAAAATCTTTTAAAGCAATTTTGAATTCTCTATCCAGTGTATGATTTTCAATGAAAATCTTTCTGAGCATATAAATTAAAGTTTTGGAATTATTCTGTATATATTTTTCCACAATTATTTTAATTGCTTATCTTGTTTTTATCAGGATACGAACTTGGTGATAGAGAGGTATAAATCTGGATTCTCACCACCGGGAGACTTCCCATTTGAAGACTTGAGTGCTCTACGCAATGGTGATGGTAGTGGTTTGAATGGAGGCGGTATCAATTCATCGGTTGGCTCAGGCATCGGTGGGAACTTAGCCCCACAGTCGTCGGCTACACTTTCTGGTCACCTGCAGCACCATCCTCTCTACCACAAAACAGACTCGGCCACAGTGAAGGGAACTATGTCTGCCGGGAAATTAAAAAAGAGAGTCGGTCTCTTTGGAATTTTCGGCTCAAATAAGGTATGTTTGTATCAAATTGTTCATCTCCTATCTCTGTCAGTATCAGGAAATTTCAAATTTGCTGTAACAATACAAACATTTTTATCCATGAAAATAATTCTTTGTGTTCATGTGCTGCAATTTTAACTATTTATTTCTTACAGGTTTGTGATATTGACTTCCAAATCAATGGGTGAAATTTAATTTTAGTTTCAATATTATTTTCTTTGTTATATTTATTTCAGCAGAATGTTAAAAATTGAAGTAATAAGGTATTTTTTCAGTTGGTTTGTTCCCCGCAATATTTTAGTGTTTAAATAATGAAACAAAATTTTAAAAAAGTATATGACTATTAATGTTAAGGTACAAAAGTTTAGCAGAGAGGCATAAATTTTAAATTTTTAACCGTAAGTTGGCTATGATCAAAAGAACCTCTGTGCAAGTTTACCCTTCACTAAATAGAAAAATTTTGTCAAGCACAACCTTATAATGCATGCTTCTGTTCCATACTTCTGCCAGACTTTGCATTGTTTGATCTTTAGGTTCGTGAATCAGTTATATGTATCTTGCCAGGTCTGTCATGAATAGTTAGATGTGCAGAATGAAGCATCATTACTTAAGAAAATCTGATCTTTTGTCTTTGATAACTATATCATTGTGTAGATGTTAGTTATTGAAATAAAAATTCAATCTTCGCAATATTATACCAATTTTAAATTGTTGATTTTGCAAAAAGGTCACTTTAGTTTTTAATACTTGTATCATATTACTGTGATCTTTTAATTTTTTTGTGAGTTAAATTGATATAATGATCCATCTAGCATTACTTGATTTGAAAAATTAAGTTCAACTTCTGAATTTTATGTACATATATATGCATATCCTCATGTGAGATGAAAATGTTTGTGGAATATTGAGTAATTTTACACATTATTATAATGAATAGCATGAATTTGCATTTCCAGAATATCTGCATCATGAGTAGAATTATTTTTATTTTCTCAAATAAATGGTGGTGGGTTATTACTAAAATTTATGGTAGACACTTGTTGTGGAGAAATTTATTCATATAGTATATTTTATTGATAGCAATAAATATTCTATGGTATCAGTTATTCAACCAAACCATTGGCATTTATGTAAGAATTAAATTTCCAATATATATAAAAGAAACATTTCTATGAGAAACTTCGAATAGTCAAAAATCAGTCTATTCAAAATGTCCAACTCTGCATGAGTGTCTTTCAATTATTAGAATAGACATTATATATATGGCACGAGTGATATCTTGAAATATTATCATAATGAATGTGTTTTGATAATGTTATTTTATTTCTCAGAACTTTAGATTCAAAGGACCAAAGTATATTCTTATTCATTCTCTTTAATACCAGATTCTTTACACTGTAAAAATAAATAGTAATTTACAATAAAAAAGTTTTTGTTTAAAAGCAATCATCTATATTCCAAGTTTTGGAAGTCTTTTTGGTCTTGGATTTTTAAACTTAGATGAAGAGAGAACTCTAGTATCAGCATATTTTGGTCCTTCTTATTTAACATATCTTGATGTTCTTAATTTTTTCTTGAAAATTCATGATTGCTTTTGTAAAATTCACAATTTTTACAAGTTTTGAATCTCTCTTGAAAATTGTATTTCATCTCTTAGTCGAATGAAATTGATTAGATTTATATTTTATGAAATCATACACATGATTGTTGCATACTATTAAAAGAAATGAGTGATAAAATTGTCTCGATAAATTTTATCATATCATTATTATACAAGGATTTACCTTGTATAATTTTAGTCATAACATGATTAAATCATGAATTAACTTAATTTTTTCTTTCTCTTTTTCCTTTTCTTGCTCTGGAAATTTCTCTTTGATGGTTGGTGAAACACTTCCTTTACCTGGCATATCATCACATTTCTTTTCTATACATTTCACAAACCCCAATTAAATACACTCCCTTCTCCAATGACTTATCTACAACCTCTGGTTATCTTATTTTCCCTCCTGCTGCTCTATTTTCTAATAAAACAAAACACTATTTTGCCCCGACAATGGACTTCATCTCGTACCATGACCAACGTTCCCGACCCATGTAAGTATCCCTGCTCCAAAATCCATCAAAAATTCCTCCTCTTATTGTCAACAGCACGATTTTATTGACCTTCATCTTTGGAGGTATCCTAAAAAGCTTTGGTCAATGTATGCAACCCTTAATACTCTGCTTCTCATTGGTTGGTGGGCTTTGCATTGGCAAAAAAGGAAATTGCTTACACTTCATGCAGCTAAACAAACACATTCCCTACCTATTTATCCTCATCATTGCACTAATATTTTTTATCATTGTTCTAAAGCCTTTGGAATTTATTAGAATGTATCTCTATCTTCTGGAATTCTTATTTAAACAGATTTAGAAGGTATTTCTTGCGAATCAATATGTTTGAGAACAGTTTGTCGTTTGTGTGATTCTGGTTTTTGTGTCATCTATTCTTTAACTTACTGTTTTTTTATGTTTAGGAAAACTCATGAAGTGATTTGCCATAATTTTTTTCATTGCTATATTTTTTAATTGTGAATCTATTAATCCATAATCTGATATGTATGTTGATTGAAAGGTGGTCATACAAATATTTAATATTTAAAAGTAATTTAGAAACTTTATTGTGATAAATCAGGATATGAATAAATATCTAATTATTCTTACTGGTCTAAAGTTGCATATGAGTATCATACTATGCAAAATATTCTGAAGGAAGTGATGAACACAAGATTTGGACTTCTAAAAGTAATTTTGGCAATTTTAGAAAATAATCTAATGCCATGGATATATCATTTGCTTATATGATGGCACTTCACTTCATGAAGATATATTGAATGTCCGAGTATATTTTTCAAAGTAATTCATGTATTCTCTGAAGAATCAACAAGCATGAAAATTTGCGTTAGAGCCTGCATGCAATTCCTGTGTGCATATTTAGTCATGGCCATCTGTAATATGATGATAATAATATCCGGTCCTTTTGTAATTCTATGTATTACAAGATGTGAAGTATGACTTGATATCCCCTGATAATCTGCCTCTTGTACTGAAGACCTAAGTATCCTGGTTTAGTATTTTATCTTTTTATAATCTTTTAATAAGCCTATTATTTCAGTTTTCATTAAATTTTTTCTACCATATTATTTCATTATTCATAATAAAACCTAAAATTAATTGGAAATATAATTTTGTTCTTAAAATTTGGTTTAATTTGTGTTTTCATGACATTTAATTTTGCATGTATTGTTCCTTTTATTGATTTTTAGCCATTTAATCAATTACACATGATATCCTATAGCAGAGGTGATTGAGGATATGCCTCTTGGATGATGCTATAAGAAAATGTTTATTTGTGGCTCATAGTCACTAATCCATATTTCTTCAGATGAAGTGTTGATAAAAACAACTTTTTGGGTGATGAGTGTGTGTTTTTGTGAAATAATTGTTTTTATGATTTAACCTTAAATAATATTTAGACTGTTGAAGTTTTCTGGGATTAGGAGTATCTAGTTAGAAATATATAATCATAAAATTTGAAGTATCATAACAGTAAGGTTCAGTAGATGGTCTATGTTAAGCTGGAAAGATATTTAATGATAGATTAGATATGATTTCCATGGTATTTCAATTTAATCAAGATAATTAGATGTAACTATATATTTTGAGATTTTCATTACTTTGTCACTGTTGCTATAAAAATTGTAGAAGAGATGATCCATTTACCATCATCTGCAATTATTTTAGTTATTTAAATGCTTGAGATATGATATGAATTAAACACACAATGTAGATTCATGATCCATCTTCTAGTAGGTAAGACTATATGGAACATGATCAAGCCCGTTTGAAGATCATGGTCAAATGTAAAATCATTCAACAAGTAGTTTAGTATTTCAGATATTTTCATATGCTAATAAATATGGTTTGATGCTTTCATACATTTTTTACAGTATATTCCATTGGATCTTCCAGAATTTGTCTTTGCTTAAAGTGTCTTGTCTCTAACCTTTTTATCTATCCTCTTAATAATCTTCTTCTTCTATCTCTTTTATTATGGTAATATGTCTGCCCAACTTTCTGTACCCTATTCTTCCTTGGAGAGAGAGGAATTTCTTTCATTCAAAGAGATAAATTGCTAGTAAATCAAACAGCAAATTGTCCCATTTTTAAAATATGCTGTGCATTTATCTTCATTTTTGTGAAAATCGTATAATGCATAATTTAATCCTTCCTTCCATCACAAGTGACTCAATTTTACATTTAAAAGATATTTTTTAAAATTTTTAGCTCATAAATATATTACTATGTTTTATTCATGGCAGTATAACATAACTTTCAACTTCATTCTGAATTTAGGGCAAACAAGCCCTAAATTTTGAATTTAAGGAGGTAATTTTGTAATGATTAGGTGATAATATTAATTTCATATTAATAATCATAAAATAAAAAAGTAATCCATACTCCTTTTTACTTATCTCAGATCTACTGGTTAATTCTTTACCTTAATTATTAATTCTTAATTATCTTTCAGTATGATTGAGAGATAAATGATTTTTTTTTAAGTATAATTCCATTGAAAATTTCCAAACCCAAAAATCACCTGTAATTACAAGTAGATATTGAAAATGCATTTTGCTGTTTGGTGGATCCAGCATTATCTAAATTTTCAACGTTCAATTGTTCCCCATTTAAGCCTTAAAATTTCTCCATGGTTTTGTTGGTTAAAAGCTCTCCTCTAAATTTGTGCAATATTTTTCTTTTTTCCACATTTTCCATGCTATCTATCAGAAGTTAATTGAAGCATGTGTTTCTATCAAGGTAGGTTTCTTATTCTTGATATTGTCCCCTTTCTCGAAGTTAACAGCATCCACTATTTACCCTAGTTCTTCCAAACCCCTAAATGTATTTTGAAAGGGCTTAAATTTTCAACCCTAAATGTTGCATTGCCTGCTGGTGCATAGCTTCTTAGGAGCATGCACCTATTCTATGCATAGTCAATCCTTTAGATGCATTAATTCCTCTTTTTATGGCCAAGCCATTCAACAGGAACACCAAATAATCATTGTTAAATCTTTTTTTCCAAAATCACCATCTGTTCATGTGTTTTCTGCATGAATAATTTTTAAAATAGGGAATTTGAAAACATTTTGTATCACATTCAATATTTTTATATCATTCCTAATTTTTTATAATCATTTGAATGAATTGATGGACCATTTATACTAGTCACTTAATCTCAGGCATTGTTAGTTTTCTTTATGCTAGAGAATTGGTGATTTGAAATATTGAGAATATTTGATTTTTGTAGGTCTCAAAATTTTGTATGAATACTTTTATGATGTTGCATTGATATCCCTGAAATTTACTTTTTTGATTAGACTTAGGTACTGTTACTTGTGAACCTTAAGGTAAAACTTAAAATGTATATCCTATAGTCATTAAGCTAGACAAACTCTTTGAATGGATGATCCTGGTGTTCAATATTGCCTTATTTACTTCTCTACAAAAAATACAACCTATAATAATAATCTATAATTACAAGATTATAGTGATAGAACTCTAGCTATTACAGTCCTTAGATTCAACATCATATTTAAGGCTACACTTTTACTATTTGATGTGAAGACAACTTAAAATTTAATTTAATAGTGTATTCTATTAATCAGACTTTTGGTAAAGGGTTAGTTAAAAACATTCAGATGCTGGGATTATATAATATATAAAGTCTTGAAGACAAAAAAATATTATTAAAATTTTTATAGAAGTATTTCTTGTCTGAAGTCCCTATGTTTAATATTAACATCACTTATTTTAATACCATTCTTCAAGGTTTGCAATTACTCATTTAATTAAAGAGACTTTTAAGGTTTAATGGTATTGCATTATGAAAGTGCATGAAACTGCAAGTGTTTGGTAAATTTAGCTGGGGTATATATGTAAGGGAATAAAGAAGGTAGCTTATAACTTAGTAGATACCTACATTTATAAATATAGGTATCTGGGAAGTATCATTTCATTAACTTATCAAACTTCTCACTTTCAACAAATATATATGTCAATGATTCTTAAAATAATTCTATTGTAATGTTATGAATCCAAAAATCTTGCTCCATGCAGTGTTAGAATATGTACAAATTTATTGTCGGAAGGGAAGAATCTCCTTAACTTACTTAAAATCTGAAATATAAAAGCTCTGACATAGTCTAAAAATCTATAGTAAATTATGCTTTTCTGATTTTAAGTTATGGGTAACCAAGTTATTATCTCCTTTAGAATTTTAGGTATTAGACAGAATAAATGTTTATAATAAAATTATCAATTCTTAAGTCTAACTAAAAGTATGCTAGCAAAAGCATGTAGTTTCTCTAAATTTCTCACTGTTTTGGTACTATTTTACCTGTGACATATTTCTAAGAAGTATTTAATTTCTAATTTATTAAACTTTCATAGTTCTGATGAATTTATCTTTTGAGTGGAAGGAGGAAAGAAACACTTTTCAAAGCCTTTTTTGTATGTTCTTTAATGTTTCCACTCTTGGCAGTGAAAAGCTTGTGTGTTTAATATTCTAAGTAAAGCTTATACTTCTTTCAAGAACATATAAACTCAAATTTTATTAATTAACACTTGCAAAAAGAAGCATCACCTGTGCATCTTGATCTGCAACAGATATTTCTGTTAGACTGGCGGTAATTCAATCCTTTTTGTTGCTCAGTTCTGAAATTTTAGGTTATGTTATTTTTTATTCTAAATCTGAAAAACTATTCATCAAAGGAGTCATCTGACAAGAAATAAAATTTGAATGCTTCTAGTAATATTACCTATGCATCCATCATGCATGAAATTCTGTAAGACAAACATATATATATATATATGTATATGTTGAGGGAATGTGATGCAGCTATCAAATGCAGTATGCAACCCTACCATGGCTGCTTTTTATGTGCCCTGATTGTTTTTTTATGTTTTAGTGACTAGTTTTATTAATTGTTAAAGTTTGTGGTAGTTAATTTACACCTTTGGCTTTTATCAGTCTCCTTGTCTTAACATTTGTTTGTAATTTCCATACAAAAGTAAAATGAACTTTGGTGAAACATTTGTGTTTTTCATTGCACCTGGTGCTTAATGAGTGAAAATAATACTATAAATAATCAGAATTCTTTGTAATTTTTTCATATGTTTGTGTAAAATAATTATATCACTTAATTATTTGTTTGTTTCTGTGCAAATCTCTAAACATCACAAAGTAATCTAACTTATAACACAACCAGATTTATCAAGAATTTTTATAGATATTGTAATAACAAATTACATTTAATTTTTTCAGTAATTTGTTCATTTTCTATCTCTTTTGTCTTATCCAAGATGAAGTGCTCATGAGATGTATTGAAATCAAATGATTTATTCTTAACTCTCTAAAATACCATGCAATATTTTGAGATTTTATATATTGTGAAACTTTTTTACTATTTTACTTAGTTTTGAATGGTCTTAAGAATGATCAACACTAAATTTCTTTTTTAATTATTGCATCCTGATTTTTCTTAAATCTCTCTGTCTTGAAGTTTTAAAGAGATTTTATAATTTCAGTATTTTCTATATCTAATAATTTTTACATTATTTCACAGAATAATCTTTCAACTTTGGGGGAAGCAAAGGAGGATTTTGGAGACTTACCACCTAATCAGAGAAAAAAGAGGCTACAGCAAAAGATAGATGAGATTGCTGCCAAGTTACAACAAGAGACTGCTGCAAGGTAGTTCAAATACATTTATCCTTATCAATTCATTTATTTAGGGTTCAAAAACTTCCAAGAAGGTTAATTACATTGATTAATGAATTTTTAATAAAACATTATCATTAAAATTTAAGCATAAATGTAGAATAATAATCAAGGAGAAATCATAAAAATCAATGAATGAAAGAAAGCAGAGAATGAATAGGAAACAAAAGTTCAAGAGAAGGGTTGAAAGTTAAAAAATGAAATTGCTCAGAGATACTATGGAATGAGTAACTTTAAGAGATAGATAAAAGTGAGGTATGCTAAACAGTTTATGACTATGAGAAATGACTCAGAGAAAAAAGAGAATTTCTTTGGATCTGCATGAGCTGTTTGAGATTGTGTGAAGAGGTTTAAATTCAAAGGATTTGTGGTAAAAAGGAAGAGAATAAATGCTGAGAAACAAAATAATGTTTCAGTTATCTTGCTTTCTATCTCAACTGACTTGCAAAGAAAAAATTTTGCATTTAATTTTTCTTCTGTTTAGTGAAATAGCAAGATCCTCAATTTTTATCTGAATCTATTCTCATCATGCCAAAGATACTATAAATTTTTATTACATTAAAATTGTTATCTTCAATGAGGACTGAGTTTCTTATACCTTTGTGTGCAATGATATTTGTTCAATATAGTGCTGCTTTCATAGAGGAGTGAAGGTAAAACCTTGTTATTAATTATATTTATATATTGTTATGATTTGTTTATGGTTGATATTTAGTGATATTGACTTAAGATATATTGGAAATACATCTACATGAATACCCTGCAAGCCGTCTTTCAGGCGTCTTGCAGGGGGTGTAAACTCTTAAATATCCTTCCTTAATCAACCTGATTAATGTCAATTATATTATTACACCTAAGATTATACCTGTCTCATCTCTGGTCATAAAGAATTCTTTTGCGATAAAAAGTTGCTAAAATATAAACTGCAGCAGCTCATTTTATATTTTTACCAATTCTAATTTTTGCTCATTATATCTTGCAGGGATGCTTTGATGAAGATGAAAGGTGTTTACGAAAGCAACCCAGCCATGGGAGATCCTATGACAGTAGAAGGTCAGCTTCATGAAAGTGGTAACCGATTGGATAAATTACGACAAGATTTGCACAAGTATCAAGGCTTTTTAGCTGAACTGGAAGGTGGCCCAGTAGCTCCTATAGGTGCTAATGGTGGAAGCAGTTCACCTCGCCTCATGGGAATCCAACCTGGGCCAGCTGCACCCACTCATGCTCACAGACAAAAGAACCAGGTAAATGTTATTCCAGTATAATGATTAAACTAATCAAAAATTTTCCCTCAGTTCCTTCCAATAATTTTTTCCTACACCTGATGATGGCACAATATGCCAAAACCAGTCATGGATTTTCAATCACTGTAACTTCTGGGCTTGTACAAGTTATATTTTAAGTTTATCGTTCTCAATAAACTTTTTATATTAAACTAATGGTTTTATATTATGCAGTTTAAAGTTATTTTATTTTTTATGTAGAAAATTTTCTTGATAGTATACCTTTTTGTTGTCCTTAAGTAAGCAAGAGATGGTATTTCTATAACCCTATAACTTATAATATCAATTTCTCCTTGCCATACTATTTTGAAAAACATTTTAAAGCAAATAAACTTAATTACTGAGTGATTTAAACAAAATTTTGGGGAATTTATGAGCATTATTTTCAGAGCATGGAATTCAATTAATTGTATTGCATTATAAATATTGTAGCATCATTTTTAAAAATTATATCCATCTTCCTGTAGAATTTTATCAATATAATATTGTTAATGGTAATAATAATTCTTAATTAAGTCAAGTTTAAGACAAATTGTTATCTTGTCTGCTTAACCTAAATTAAAATAGAGAATATTCATTTATGGGAGTACATAAACATATAAGGCTATCATTCTACTTGTACATACTCAAAATATGTACTCTTATAAGAGTTATTATTTTAACTTTGATTTTTTAATATTAGTTTTCTCGATAGGATATCCCATTTACAATGCTGTCTTTATTCTATTCAGGGACCAACTGGACCACATTCCCCTGCTCTCAATGGTCACTCTGGTTCAGAAGATTCTCTCAGTCGGAGTGCTTCAGATTCAAGTGTATCAAATCCTGCCTTACACTCTGGGAATAATCAGAGCATTGGCAACACAGGAGTTCAGTATCAACATCACATTGGGCAGTCGGCAAAACAATCTGCACCAGGAACTCCTCTTCCCTCACACGGGTAAGGCTTACTGGCAAATCACATCTGTCATTCTCTCTGCTTTGAAAAAATATTTAAATCAGCGTATATTCTGCTACCTTATGGCGCACGAAACCATTTAATCTAGTTTAATCTACTTTGCCATTTTGTAACCATGTAAAAACTCAAAAGAAAACATCCAAAATTTGTTACTTACAATTCTTAATGCATCATTAAAGTTTTTATGATGTTCCCTTTGAAATTTTAAGGTATAAATTTTAGGCAAAATTCATATTTCTGCCTCAATTACTTCAACAGCTGTTACGTTTAAATATAGTTAAATTATATGGCAAATTGCAGTGAGATAATTTGAAGATAAATTATGTGATCAGGAAGTAACAGCTGATACTCATCGGTAGTTATCAGGCTAATTAAAGTTTACAAGCTACACATTCTATTTTAAGTGTCACGTTTGTCATTTTCATAATTATCTCATTGTTCTGCCCCTCTTTCTTTCATCCTCTCTCCTCCTCCTTCCTTCTTAATCTCTTTACCTTTTGTTTACCTTCCCCGTTGTCCCACGACCATTCGCAGGTCCTCCCACAGTCCAGAATCTGGATTAGGAACATCACATACAAGTCTCCCAGACTCAGAAGGTGATGAAAGGCTAGGAGGAAACAATGGAGCTGAATATTACTATGATGGAACTGACAATGGCTTGGAGGAGATTCTCCCTCCCCTTGGAACTTGTAAAGCTCTTTATCCGTTTGATGGTAAGATATTTTTTACTTTCACTCATAGATTGTAAATGATAATGGATTTGTCTATTAGAAACTGGATGTTATGTCAACCACAATGTACCTTTTAAGTCTTTTTTCCTTTAAAGTACTATTCAATTTGCCTCCAGAACCTTTACAACATATCGCATACATTCTTTCTTTATTTCTTTTATCCATATTCAAATTGATGTAATAGAATAATCAATTAATATAAGGATACTTCACAGCTAACAAGTGTAGAAAATCATAAAATATGGATCATTACTTTGAAGTGGGTAGTGTTAAGCAGAAAATTAGCAGACAAACCATTTGTTTGGAATTGGAGTTTTAAAGTTTTATTTGTATGAGTTTTTTATGCACTTATTCAACGATTCAAAGTTGATATTTAATCTCGGATTTCTTCTCCTTCTAGCTACAAGCGAAGGATCTATTCCTATGGCCGAAGGAGAGGAGTTGTGGGTGGTAGAACTGGACCAGGGTGATGGATGGACTAGAGTCAGGCGTATGGTTCCATCTCAGCTAGGTAACGGAGGAAGGAGGAGGAGCAGGGGAAGGAGGAAACAGAATGGCGGAGGGGATGACGACGATGATGACGACTTTGACGACGATGATGAGGAAGATGAAGACAGAGACGAAGAAGGTTTTGTCCCAACAACCTACATAGAAGTGAAGCTCTTTCCCGAGCAGCATTCCCAACAACCACCGCCTCCCCCGCCATTGCCTTGAGGTACGATGCAGCGACGTACAGCTTGGTCTGCGGTACGGGCGCTGGTGGACTTCCTGCGGCACATGTTCGGTTGGGGAAGGGTGAGGTCTTCAAGGCGCCAGGTTTAAAATTGCCGCATCAAAGAAGACCTCACCCACAAGATATTCGTCAATGGATTTGCTTACGATTCACCGTTTTTTTTCGAAACATGTGATGAGGACCCTTTAGTCACTAATCAAGTAAGTGAACTCGAGGTTAAAGTGGATCAGTAGGGAAGCGTTGGTCTCATTTGCCTTCCAGTTGGAAGTTGGATGTAGAATATTTTGGTGTTGATGCATGGTAAGCTGGAGAAGACAGATGGGCAAGATGGTTGTTAAAGAGTGTGCTTATGTGCTGTTTGTATCCATGTTGAGCATCGTGTGGTGAATGTCTGGATTAATCGTTTACCGTTTTATTCTGGGTAAATTATTTGGGTAATTGATGGCAATGGACTACATCAGATTTCAGCCCATGAAATCAACTCATATCCATGAACTTGTTACGAAGGGTCATCTAAGTGGTTGTGAAAAATTGGATTATTTTCCTTGTGCTTCTAGAGAAAGTAGGAGTTGTTTTCATGGAAATAATGAGTTTCGCTCTACTTGCCAAGCTATGATATGTGGAGATTGTGCTTTCAAAGAATGAGGAAAAATTTTGTCAGGTGTAGCTCACGCAGAAATTGACTCTGGGGCTGGGAAACATTGTGATTGGTGCGCTATCTTTGTGGTTCTGTCAAACTCATCGGTTAACATTATTCATTGATAGGAAAAAGTGTACATACTAGAAGAATATCCAAACTTCTCATGTAACCATCCAATTTTTTTGTAAAGTTAAAGGAATTTCTCAGCTCAATATTAATTTCCCTGCCTTGAGTATAAACTCAAAAATTTAGACTCTCTTTGATGCCATGCAAAGCTATAAAATGTTCCAATTAGTTTTAATTTTTTGAGGGGGCACAATCACATTGCGAACAGTTAAGAAAATAGTGTTTGATCCTGCCTTTGTGTAGGATCTCAAAAAATGTCCTGTGATGCAAAAGAGAGATTCATTTCTCTAAAGACTGTCTCAGATTAGTTATCCCCTAGCACCTCCATTGATATGTCAGATGTTGCTTTTCCATTAGGTTAAGTATGAAACTAATAGCTTGTAGCTCTGAAAACAAGAATTTCTTGTATGAATTCAAGCTACAATCGTAAAGCAATGCTGCCCTGTTTTAACTTCTCTCAGCTCATGCTAAGAGTGTTTGAAATAACCTGACTGATATTTCTAAGTAAGAAAGTGCTCATTAAATTTGCTTTATGGTGAAGATAGGAGTATATTACAGAGATAACAACTCAAGGTTAATATTGTGATGCTATCCATTGCTCTCAATGATGCTTGATGTCTTGGAAAAGCATAAATTTGCTTTGGTAATGCTTGGATGGATTGGAATTGACTTTATACAGAGTTACTTTTCATAAGTGACTTGCGAAGGGAAATGAAATATTTTTTTGTTGATTGCAGAATGGTTTTGTATATTGACTTATTTATTGTAAAATTATCTTATCTTCTTGCTGATAGCGAGGGCAATAATATAGTCATATTCTCTCGATGGAATAAAATACGCATGCAATCCACTTGGCAGTAATGCATTGTGAGTCATGTTCTGTGACCAGTTTGTGAAATGTGTCAAATGAAATATGTACTCACAAAGAAACAGTCAAAAGCCATTGGTTTTAAAACTATTTTCCTCCTGGACATTTATTGATTTTTGCCTTAGGGAGCATGATTTGGCAGAATGGCCAATGGAAATGCTGCAAAGGCAGAACTGTGCCTTGATACCGTCCGTCTAATATTGATCAAGGACTGCCTTTCAATCTTGCGTTGACCCAATAGGATATTTGCTTATTTTTGTCTACTACGCACATTCAATTTCATATTTTTATCAATGGAAATATTAATTTAGGATTCAATTTGTTGACTGACCTCTATGGAGCCAAGTGGTGAATGTTGTCTTAAAGTATCAGCAGTTATATTTGATAAAGTTTTTTCATCAGTAGGAAAATCCCTTTAAGTCCTTTATATTATTTCATAAACAGTGCTTTCAATTTATTATCCATATTAATATTTATAAATATCGTAATTCAGATATGAAATGTGTATGCTTAATACATTTTAACCAAAATTGCTCTAACTTTTGCATAAATGTTCCCCAATTGAATAACTGATTTATCTTATTTTATGAACCGATCATTTCATCTTAGTTAAGTGGATTAGCTTGTTAATTTTTAAAATGTATATACTTGGTTTTTTAGTCGCCTTAATTAAGTTTGCCATCATGTGGAATTGAATACATTCAACATATTTTTCTGTGAAAGCAAAACTTTTGCTTAAAATTTTTCATATTAGTTTGACATTATTTTGATTCCAAATTCTGTCTTTTGTAGTGCTAATGATAAAAGGAATTTCATCAGTTTCATTGCTTTGAAGTCTCAATTCCACATCTTTCCTTGCTTATCATCAATGCCTCATTTATTTGTATGCATTCAGAATTTTTAAAATTATTTGAAAGAGCTGTTAGAGTCCCTTTTTAACCAGAATCTATATTTTTTTAATAAGATTCATTATATGAAAAAAAGTGTTTCCAAGAAGTTCATAGAATTTAACTACTTTTCATTACTGTTTTTATTGTTGAATTTTATTTATTTAGCATTTTACTGCTTGTTTTATCTTTGTTCAAGTGAAGTTATAGTATTACGATGAGAATACAAAAAAGGTGTTGATCCATGGATGCATACACAGCTAGCAATTATTTGATTTCATGATTTAGTTAGCTATTTTTGTTTCTAAATTGAAGAATCGCTTATTTCGTTAATAATTTCTTCTTTATTTGGTCACTGCTTTATACCATTCAATTTCAAATAAATGCTCTTTCTCGTTGAGTGCATATTGGTAACTTTTGATAACCTCCGTCATGAGGTATATATACAGAACTGTCTTTCAATTCTATGCTTTGTGAATGGGTAACACATAAAACAGCCATTTGTATCACTTAGAGCAATTTTTTTTAATCTAGGGCACTGATAAAGCAAATAATTTAAACAAATTTGTGACTTTATTCGGTGAAATTGTTAACTATCAGAATGAGTTATTTTTTGTGACATGATCGCTTGAGGACCTTTAAAAAAAAAAAGAAAAAAAAATACAAAAATATTTTCTCTAAATGATTTCTTGACTTGTTTGGCTGGAACAGGCTTCATCAATACTGAAGTAACTTTCAAACATAAAATATATAAAAAAAACTAATCCATCAAATGGGAATTATGACACAGTGTCATGTCTTCATGGATTGCCTGTTAAATTTATGTCTGCTCCACTGAGAGTGTTTTTTCCTTCCTGATGCTGTTTATTCTCATTTCCTTTTTAAAAAAATGTGTATATTTCAAAAGTGTACAGTTGTGGTTGTGTTTAAGATGAGTAGTGATCGATTGACCTCCATGATGGACTCTACCTCAGTGATAAAAATAGAGGGTGAGTCAATAAGTGAGCAAAAAAAACTTTAATCGCTGCAATATTCAGTGTCTTTGTGTAGTGGACATATTATTTCCTTCCTGTCCCCCCTATTCCACTGTATAATGTGGAAATTTATTCCTACGCATACTATCAATATGAAATCATATAAACAGGAAGTCCTTTTATGATACATATGATAAATATAACAATAACTCTCAAATATTGTATATTTAAAGAATGCATGCAAGATTATTGAAATGATACCAAGCATCCAATGTAAATATGAGTTTCAGGCCTGCATGGATATGTAATGAGCTGGAACTTCTTTTTTGTTGTAATATAATATTTTCATTGTTTTTATTCACTTGAGTCATTTCTTCTTTCATTCCCTTCCTCTCAAATCCTCGAAATATGAAGGTGTTGATGATTCATTGGCACGAAATTATTTAGAAGCTGCATCTAAATTATTTCAGTATCATTAGCTGAAGAATAGTGATGCCATAGCTTTCAAATCTCAAGACAGTGAATAAAATAAGTATATTATTCAATATTTTATCATCAGATATTTTTGATTCAACTAATAATGATAAATAATGTTCAAAAGATATTTTGGTACCTTTCCTCAGGTTTTGGTAATTTTTATTATTATTTTTATGGTAATGCAGAGTAAATTTTGGTACCTTTGTGTAATGAGATCATATATTTTGCCAAAATAAGTATGTCTGCGAAAAAATAATATTGAACCCTTTATGCTACACATAATATACATGCCTTCATTAACAGAAGAAACTAAGATTAGATAATCCTTTCCTGTGCTTAAACTAAGAAAGGAAAACTTAATGTTATAAATATATATAATATTAAATAAGCATTACAGGATTATACTTTGATTGAATAATATCCTGAGCAATTACTAAAGATTTTTTGATTTATTAATTATAAGGTTAAGAAGATATATTATACATTATATACAGCTATCTGGAAGCCATGGAGAGATGATTAAATATAATATACATAAGATAGATTGCGTTCGCTGAATTTTATTCAATAATTTAATACTGTTACTCTCGTAGAAGAATCATATTCTTTATTGACCCTTATTCTGATTCAATCCACGTTTGAAGAATTGAAACAGGATAGTAAAAATTCTATTACAATTCTGAAGAAAATTTTCTCTTATCACTTTTTGTTTAGAGTAAATAAATATAAGAAAGGTGAGTGCATGAATTATTATAGGAGCGGTAAGTAGTTATCCAGCGGGGCCGACAGACGTAGTGCGTCGACCGGGAATCATCGAACGCCGATGAACTCCTTGGTATTGAAGGTAATTTTGATAAATAAGTTAACTTTACTGATCGCTGCTGCCTACGCGATATCAATATGCTTTATTCAATGAGGTTTATTGTTTTTATCACATATTAAATTCGATCGCAGATTAAACGCGTAGTAGGGACTTTTCTCCTTGGAGAATTGTGATTCGGTGTCGAGATTATGTAAAAGATATGTATGATTATTTCGGTTAGAGTTACAGTTTGTGGTTAATAGCATTCTATTATCTTTGCGTTATAAATGTGTTGCGTTGCGAATAGAAGTAAACCAATTGTACATTGCGCTTAAGGCAGTCCTTATGTTAGTAAAGCCAAATAATACGAAGTATATCCTGCCAAGAGGATGTTTATTTTTATAGTTCGGAAGAAGAGCTATTGATTCTGCTAATGATAAGCGTGGTAAGTAAAATGGTAAGTAACCTACTGAGCAAATAATCGAAAAAGTTTTTTCTTGAACGGGATAAAGCTTTAAAAGTGATTGGTAATTTGTACCTATTTAAAAACATTTTTATAACATTATTATGAAATATTTTATTTCATTCCTAAAATAATTTATATTAAGAATCGATACAAATGAAAATTTGCTCGTCTATCTATCTATGCTCGTCTCACAAATGAAACTAAAATAAATCTATGAAGAATTAAAAATAAAATACGGGAGAATCCCAGCTGAAAATCCTGAAGCTCGTACCTTTAATTCTGTCTTTCTACAAATATATTTCATTGTTGCTTCATACCATAATTGTATTTATTTAAATATCAAAATAAATTTATTTAAAAATAATATACTTACGATGTTATCGATCATTTTTGTTTTATCGTTCATCCAACATTTAATTTCACTCTGCAATTAAAAGATTTAGCCTTAATAGCTTTCAGGATTCGAACCGGATTAATAGCACCGGAGAGAATTTTTGCTCGCAGGTGAGTTCTTTTGATGAGAAAAAAATCAGAGAAGTTGTGGCTAAAGGAAAGTAGCGGTTCGATAATATGAGAACAAATTAATAATATCGAAGAAAAAAAATTTCGATCGAAATGTAAACATTCAAAGACTGAATGTTGGTAAGTCAACTATAAAATTTATGAAATCCGCTGCTTGAAAAAAAAACTTTTAGAAAATTGCTCTCAAAAAGGCAAATAAAATGTTCATCCTATATTTCCAATATGATTCAACCTGATTAAATTATGTATTATGAAGTCTTTCTCTCTGAGTTACTTACAATTGTACGAATGCACAGCTATAAAGGTACAGCTGTTCACAAATTATATAATATAGAGATTTTAATACATCAGTAACATAAAATTTTTGTTTGAAAATGAGGTTACATTCAAATACTAAGATTATCGGCCTTAGAAAAAATTATTAAAGTATGTTAAAATACGACAAAAACAATGAATTCCATCTTGAATGAAAGAGTCATTTTTAATTGTTCTGTTGGTTTGAAATGATCTATCTTTATCTAATGAAATGAAGACGCTTTAAATGTCATCTATTACAACTCGGGAAATAGCAGACTATTCTCTCATAGACCGAGTCGCCTATCCCATTGATAGGAGAGGAGTGGGGGAGGCTAGCCTAGCGTGAGGGGAGGGTGGAACTATGAAAGAGGGGAAGTAAGGCCTAGGAAAGAGGGGCAGGTGGAACTATGAAGGGTGGGAAGATAGAACTATGAATGAGGGGAAGTGAGGACTAGGAAAGAGGGGAAGATAGAGCTAGGAAAGAGTAGCAGATGGGACTAGGAAAGTGGGGGAAGAACTAGGAAAGGAGGATGAGGTTTGACGTCACTAGAACTAGTCTCTAGGCTTTTCTAGACTGCCTCTCTATTCAGCATGGCCGGCGCTTCGTAGACCTACTCTATACCCGTTCGCAAGAACAATTTTCTGTTATAACAGGGCCATTTTTTAGCATTATTTCAGAAATATAAGTGTAATAAACAATGTAGTTAGAATCACGCATCTATGCAGTCATTTACCTCGCATTCTAAGTATTAAAATAGAGAACAATTCACGTATGAAGTAAAGAAATGTAGCGGATAGACCTAAAGCATCAGTAATGCATAAAATGTGAATCTCTCTGCTTTATGAGGTACTAAATGAGTACTATATGAGGATTGTATAATGATGCAACATAAGTTCGTGAACGTTAGTCCCACGTAACATAAAATAAACCGTACATTTTATGTTATTTAACAGATGCCTTACCAACTGCTAGAAAATGTATGTATGGTAGATACGAGAGCTAAATAAACTAACAATGAATTTATTGCAAAGGAGTAGTTGGTCGATAGAACGAGCACCTGATAGTCTCGCCTTTCATTCAGCCACAAGAGGCACGTCCACACAAGAGTTTTCGATTTAATTACTGTCTGAGTAAGTGAAACGCTAAGAAAATCGATACCGAAAAACTCGTTTCAGAACGTGCGTTAAAAAATGCATTACCATTTTTCATACAATTGTTTTAACAATTGAATTGTAACTACGAATAAATGGAGTGCGTCGATGGGAGCAATAGAGGAAAAATATTCCACAACAGCTGGTTATAACCCGAGACAACCACATGTATTTCGCCAAAATTTTTTATATTTTTACCATATATACAAACTTTACAAGTTTAAACAATAATTGTTTCCGATTGATGATTTACATAAAGACCCAAGCGTGATATTTTACGTTAAATACGAGCAATAAACGATTCAAATACCTTTCAGCGGACTTTCTTCCAAGTTAATCGAGAATTTTTACCAATTATCTTTTCAATCACAATTCGTTGATATTTTCAAATTCATATCCATTTCTTTCCCTTCTATTTAATTCTTCTATTTATAAAAACGTATCCTTCAATATAAATATCAAAATAAATCTACCATTGCCCTTTGCTTCGTTTTTTTGTATTATTACCATTGTTTTCGCGGTTCCCTGAAATATTTAGACTAATTTTACCTGATAGAATGTTAATTGTCATTGCGGATCCTTAAATTTTATCAAAAAACGAATAGAACACATTAAAAATAGCTGAAGGACATAGCATTAAGGTGATAACGTGTGCAGTCAAAGCATGAATTTGTAACGAATTTCAAATAAATATTACGTGTTTATGGATTCCAATTCTTCTATCTAAT
Source organism: Pantala flavescens (assembly GCA_020796165.1). Taxonomy (NCBI): domain Eukaryota; kingdom Metazoa; phylum Arthropoda; class Insecta; order Odonata; family Libellulidae; genus Pantala; species Pantala flavescens. The sequence continues at coordinate 17,623,731 of CM036879.1, read as the reverse complement.
TTCACTTTCAATTGTTTTCTCAATATTTTTATATTTTATTATAATTGGAAAAACCCGGGGATATTTTTCTAGCGGGATACTACTCGCCTATTAGAGATTTTCCGTCAAATCGAATAATACCGTCATCTTTTACAACATTCTTCACTCGAAACATCCTAAAAAAGTCTCCATTTGAGAAGGAGCAAAAAACGGCTTGTCTAGGATTCGCTGGAGTTAGTTAAATAGACCAACTGTGTCTAGCTTTAAAGGGCGCGAAGAAGTCTGGAGGAGGTACCTCGTGCATGCTTCCCCGTATCTATTTTCCTAGCCTACACCCGTAGATCTTGGTATTACTCCGAGGTAGCCGAGTCGGTTACTTTAAACTCGTGGCACATCTGTAACGATGCGTTATCGAAATAATAATGGGTCTGAATCGTTCCACTTCAAATCCCTCGGTGAATTAATCGTCTATGATCACCAATGACTTTTAAACAACATTTCCTAGGTTTTCTGTACAAAATAACGTAAATTATTCGACTCTCCCGTCTCGAAAAATCGATAGCGTATCAATAAAATACCATAAGAACGACTTCGTGAAGTGGCCGAAAGGTTTATCGCTCTATTTCGAATGTTGACAATTAACGCAATGTAGGCATGTACGCTTTTATGTATCTTCAGAGATGTAAATAGATAAATAAGAAACTTTAAAGCATTCGTACTGCGTTATTTTCAACGCTATTTGTGAAATAATTCGCGGAAATTAAGATGGTGTTGGATCATAACCCTTTGAAGGTATAGAATTTAGAAGTATAGGTTGGATTAGAAAAATCGCGCGCAAAATTTTGCATTAACATTTAGCTGAATAATATGTCGACATAGAACCTCTTGAGCGTGCTGCATAAGATGCGGTATCGAGGGTAGGGGGTTGTTTATCTTCACTTGAGTTGCACAGCATCCCGCCGTCGCCTCGTATTTCATGCCAACTTTCTCCTCCCGCCTCAAGCGCTTGCGAAAACTCGGGCTAGGATGCTCGTGCGATGACGGAATCGAGAGCTACGAACACTAGGCTAACATCATGTCTCAGGAGGTATTTTCATGGATAGAATAGCTAGTAGACGAGGCGGGCGAAAGAGGCCGCCTGCGGTAATGGCCGACCCCTCAACCCGCCGCCGAAAAACGACTCCGAATGCCGTTTCAGCACCGAAACGAAAAGTCTTGGTAATAGAAAAGTATAAGACCTTAAGAGGTATCACTGTCCCAGGCGGCGCTCTCTCCCCCAACGCCGAGCCGAAGCCTCGCCTACTTCCCCTCTATTATCCTCCCTGCCGCTCGACACGCCTATCGCCATTTTGAAACCTATCCTTTGCACGACTCCGAACGCTGTTTTAGCGCCGAAACGAAAGTCGTACGAATAGAATAACATAACCACCTAAGAGGTAGCGCTTGAACCACCGGTTCTCCTTCCCCCGTAGTCAAGCACAGTCCACGCCTACTGCCCGCCCCTTACCTCCCCTGCCGCTCGACCTTCCTACCGCCATTTTCAAATTCCTTCTTTTGCTTACGCGGCGTAGTACGAAATATGGGAGAATCTTCGTCGTTTCAGTAATTTCATAACTGACGAATTGATCGTATTCTCATTAAAATTTGTATTATAAATGAATGAATGTAATAAATAATTCAACTTCATAAACTTGCTTCATAAACAAATTCATTGCGAAGCTCTACATATACGTATTAATGTACACTTGATATGGTTTGACGTCTACATCGAAATTTTGCTAATATAACTCATGGAGTTAGAAAACGTGATTTTTCTTTCCCCAATGATATTGGTTTATTAAAATTATATATGAATTGCTCGTGTATTTGATGAAATCTATTCAGGAGTCGGAATGGACAGAATAATAAAAATGCTCTTTCGATTGACGGACACCATCGACGACGTAATGGAGAGTTTGCACGATCAGGAAAGCAAAGTGCGAGAGAAGGTACACGAAAAATGTGAGCGGGTCAAAGATCTCGACAGCAGTTGATTCGGCAATCATAGGCGGCGGGAAGTGTATATTAACGAAGGACTGGAAACGGATTGATTGTTACCTTCCGATGATAATATCGTGGGACAATCTTTTGGTAGAATTAAGTAAAAACATTCGAGTAGATGATGTAAGTATAGACGCAGTCAATTTAAAGCTCGATTCATGATTTTATTAGCTTTTAAATATATTTTTGAGTATTTGTTGGGAAGTCGACTAGATTTATACCCATCATCACTTCAATTGAGATAGCTCAATTGCTGTCGAAAAATAAACTAATATAAATGAATAATAGAGTAATAAAACATTAGTTACATGTTAATTCGAAATTCTGGAATTTAATTTAATGATAAAACTATGTAAATACTTTATGATGCATAACGTACGTATAGCAAGGCAGTTAGTTCTGTGGAGAAACGTTAAGGTTATTACTAATGTCTTTCTCTGTTTGATATCTTATGTTTTTTACGGAAATGAGGCTGATTCAATTGTTGATATACTTACTATTGATCCCTTTTGTCGATGTGAGTCATCCAACGATGAAAAACCGGAGGTATAAAAGGACCGGGGTAGCAAAATGTTTCGTACAGAAATATTTAGATACATCTATTTTTATGAACTACTCTATTAACTAAATATAATTCAAGTCAAGTCAAATTTTAGGGCTTCATTGATAATCATGTGCACGACTTATTGTGAATATGAGATGAAGTTTGATGATTGGCTTAAGAGCTGAACAAATATATTAGTATCAGTGTGATAACAAAGAAAATGATATTTTATTTGAAAAGACTAAAATAATCTCAGTTGCAGAAAATTTATGTAAAACATCGTTAAAGAGGAAATTAGTGCAGTGGCATAAACTGCGTGAACAATTATTAATATTTTTTATAATAATATGTATGGATGTGGCCATTTTTATATTGAATTTTACTATAGAAATTTGACGTATAACTTAATTTTCTCTAGTTCGTGAGTAAATTTAGATTCAATTTGCTTCGTAATGTTTATTACTTCTCTTCTCATTACAATTGATCATAAATTTTAAACATGTAACAAATGTGATGTTCATAAAAGAGCTTTTCAAGTTCAGTAATTTTGAAAGTCTCTCTAATTATATGTTCACGTATTTAGATACTTATTATTTCATATTTGATATGAATTATCGACTGAAAACTCAAAGATTTTATTTATACATTTTAAAAATTCTTCTTCTAACAACGTGTAAGAACGTGAATTGTCAAACACGTTGAACGCAACACACAAAAACTTTCAAATATCAGCCTCGCATTAAATATCCTTTATTATTTATTATGAAAGCAGTAATATACAAAGGTATCAATATAATCAACGAATGAGGAACCATAAGTGCATGAATTTATTGATTTCCCAACTCTCCCGAAATCATAAGAATATTAGTAAGACTTTAACAAACCATACTTCAAATAACAACTTCCCTGAGATTCCATTTCTCGATGGACCATTCAGTCAATCTGCCAAGATAGTTCATATTCACAAATGAATGGTAACGTCACATTGCAGAAGTGATCATTAAGTCCACCATTATGATTAAGAGTTCCACAGTTTTGGTTTTTCCCGCCATTTGGCTCCTCGGAACTTGCCCACTCCATGAATCCAGTCTCTTTCAATGGTTGACCTATGAGAGGAATTAGTACAACATAACCCGTCGTTAAACTGTTTTCAATAGTCATATTCAATAAAAATAATTCTACGGGCGTCTTACAAATCGAATTCTATGTTATAAAAACTTAGATAATACTGGTGTGTTTGTATGAATTTGCGGATATTTCAAAAGGATATCTAATTGTTTTAATCTTACGGCATTGGTAACATCTCAATTGGTGTACAAAAGAAGGAAACTCAACAAAAATATATAGAGGATCAACAATTATGCTTTAGATATAAAACAAACTTCGTATACATTAGCAAGTTCATAGCATTTCATTCATAATGTACGAATATATGATTAAACCCTATCACACTTACAGAGCATTGTGTTCTTCGCACTCAAAAACAATGGGATGGATTAAGAGATTATAAAGAATGATATATGACAAATTAGATGATCGGACAAACACTTTTATTTTATCCAATTATCTCATTTTATTCCGTTATGGCTTACTTGGCTAATCAAGTAAAATAAAAAAGCTAAATAAAATACAATAGAAAAGGTAAACAGTAAAAAGCAAATCGAGTACAACACATCGTTAATTGCATTTTTAAGATTATTATATCTTTATAAATAAAAAACAGAAACTTTGTTAGAAAGACCTACCAAATATAGTCACAAATTCACCCTCTTTGATGCGGTCATGGAAACCAAGGTATGCAAATGGGTAAGGGTATTCCAGAGTTTCCTTATGTTTATTGAGAAGAGATTTCAAAGCAGCAGATTCTTCTTTTGAGTTGATAACTGCAAGATATCCTCCTTCTTCCAAACAGATATTTGCCGCATCATCAAAGTTATTTGCTGGTTTAACATGAAATTTATAGTAACCTATTCCAGGATACAACTTGTAGTCATCAGGAAGTTTTGGAGGTACTGTAAGAGAGATATTCTGCAATGATTTTACCAAATTGATTTATATTGCTATATATTTTATAATACATTTAAAATAAACTGCTAACTTTTTATCTGCAACATAACTGTGAACCCATTTCAACATAATATATTCACAGTCCTATACATTGCAATCAAAATTCTGGTAGTCAACTGTTTCTGAAACAGTATGTATATGAATATCATAAGAATGATAGAAATATAATATGAATTCATTATCTATAATATATTTATAATTGTACAATGAATATTATATGTTTAATTTAAACAGTATCTATGCATATATCTAATACTTCCAATGGATGTATAGTTCTCTCAACTATGTCTGCAAATTTTCAAGTACAATCGAAATGCCATATCTCACATAAAAGAATCGTTCTATATAAGGATTACATTACCTTCTATTACAGTCCTAATGTCTTGTATTTTCAATCCATCGGATTCTTTAACTTCATGCTCAAAGTCAATCTTCAAAACCTCAGGAAAATCTTTGGATTCTTGCCTAGTCGAAAAGAAAGTTTTATAATGACCGGTTGAATTCTTCTTACTCAAAATGGAAATTTTGAATTTGGTGTTTTTTGTAATACTCCTCACTGTTTCTCCTAGAGATAATGCTAAGACAACCAGGATTAAATATGTATATGTTTCCATATTCAATAATATGCTATGAACGCTATGTAAACAAAACTACAAATGCTTTCATAAAAAAAGGTCTTGCTATGACAAGAAGTGATCTGCTTAACAGGAACATTGAGTTGGAAATAAAATAAGAATTCACTGCCTGCTATTGGGTGATGAAAATCTGTACCACTGAGGGTTTTATCAATTGACCTCAACCTTTGACTCAGATGATTATTACAAGCATTCATTTGACATTGGCATTTGCTAATAGCTATGAAGCTCTCCTAAGTGAAAGGAGATTATATTGAATGCATATATTTTATTTTTATTACAATAAAATTTTAATTAAAAAAATATAAAAATAAAATTAAAAATATAAGATAAAATTAAAAAAATAAAAAATAAATAAAAATATTATTAAAATATCATAATGTTTTATTTTATTTTTAAAAATAGATTTTATAATATTCAAAATATAAAAAAAAATTTCTAAATAGATTTTTATCACATTTTGGAGAAATAAGTAAAAGTAATAAATATAACTATTCAAGAAGAAATATTTGCATATTTAAAATTTAATAAACTAACAATTTAATCAAGAGAAGATCCAAAAAATGGTGCAAAATAAATTCTAAATAAACCAATCTATTTATTTTCAGCTATGTTACTAAAATGTAAGTAACTATTATTTATAATATATCTTTAAAGCATCATCAAGGTAGGAGTCATTGTTATGAGGTTGAAACAAGGAATTTGAGATAATAATCTAATATATTGGCATTATCAGCTAGCATTTATTAATGATTGTATCAAGTTCAATCTGATGTTAACAGACTTAAATCAGATATCTGGAAATATTTCCCAAATCAAGAAATTTGAACAGTTTTTTACAGGGAGATATGTAAGAAATTTCACTGATGATATACATATGTAAGTATATATCTACCCCAAATTATATTTGGAGGGATTCTATAGATGCTGCAAGTATTTTGCTACATTCGTCAAAATGCCTAGTCAGTAATATTTTTGTATAATAACTACATTTTAACTATAATGTAGTTCTTATACAACACAACTGATAACCATACACTGAAGAGTGTGAAACTATAAATGATCTAGGAATTATGATATTTTTGATTCATCATTGAGTTTTTATCAGCAGTATTGCTGTCAATATCCATATGGATACCCTGGGAGCCACCTTTCCTGGTTTGGAAAGGGGTGCAAGCCCCATGACTTTATTGGCCTTAAGCATTACTCTTGAGTATTGTTTGAGGGGAAAACGAATTTTTAAATGTTTGTTATCCATCTATTATCCTTCTTTTATTCACTGTATGCATTCGGTCTATATAGCAGGGAGGGCTCATTATATTTACTTTATCTTCCTTGAACATACCATCTCTGAATCTATTCAGAAAGTGCAATGGGAACATATGTTTGGGTTTCATACACAGAATAATAAATTACCTAAATTCTAACCAAAAATTTACACTTATCTCTGATTTCTACAATCCTTGAATATTGTACAATTGTTTGGTGCCCTTACTATTATGTACAAGTTTAATTTGCTCTGAGAGTACAATATAGAATTATCTTAATTAATAACTTCCACTTTTCACAGGAAGTTAGATACCAATTTAACTTTTTGAAGGTTTCATTCTAGCAATATATTTATAAACAATCTACTTTTTAATTACCTAAATAATAGTGATTTCCCAAACTCCCTTTTCCTTGAAGACAAAATGAGAAAATGATCATTTCTATTCCCATGCAAAAAGATGTTTATGTCTTTCCTTAAAACTTGTCATACATATATTATTTATATATTTAATATAGAATCAGTTAATAGCAACTGGCCTTAACAATAGATCTAGGATCTTCTGAATTTCCCTACAGCTTGTGTCATGTAAAATTATTTTAATTTTAACACAAAACTGATACTTTTTATCCTCAATGCCTGGTTCCTGTTATATTTTTCTTTGATATATAATATGTTATTTCAGTTGTGCTATTATATGTTGCTTTAGAATGTGTGTGTGTGATTGTTGATGTAATATGATGTGTTAAGATAGATTTCAATGTGCTCAGTATTACCAAGTATAGTATGAGAGACTCCTTCCTTCGGAAATTTGAAACTCTCTCATTGTTCCTTTGCTCAAATGAACATTTCCAATGTTAAGTATTTTTGAATAATTTCTAAATTTTGTTACTATTTTCCCATTAGTTCAGCTCATTTACAGAGAGTAGGAGGGCAATTTGCCCAAAGTAAAAATAATATTTATTATAAATATCTTTCAATCAATAAATAGGTATGTATCTGCAAATAAAATTATGCTTTCTCCATCTAACGGGTGTCATAAAAATATGAGTCAAAAATAGATATTTTGAGGAATATGGCAATTTACGGGAACTTCATAAGCCTGTAAAACATTGTTTGAAGCATGTGCTTGATGAAAATTTCAAACAAAAGCATAACAAAGAGATATAAATCATTAATACTCAGTATAATCATAAGGATAGAAAAAATTTCAAAAAATAACACCATTTAATACAAATACACTTTATTTTCGTATTCTAAAATACAAACTGATCACCATGAACATGCCTGGCTGGGCACACTTTAACTTTATCTATCTCTCTTTCATGGATTAACATTGCAGAGCACTTTTTACATAATGAAAAGAAAACAAAATTTGTTGGACAAAGACAGAACTATGGATCAGCTAAAATGTTAACCAACACTATATATAAGAGCATATGAAAGCAGAATGAAATTTACAAGTAAAATTTTACATTCTTGTTATGTGGACAAATTTAAATTATCACAAACTGTTCCAGAGTCTTTACCAATGTTTACAAATTACAGTTCCAAAAAGCCACTCCTTTTCCAGCAAAGGATTTCATCAATTCTATTTTCTGACAAAATAAAATTGGGAGCACCAAATTAGTCTGTCCACAGAACATGAGTTGTTGGAACTAAGTCCCTCCACTTTTCATCATTATAAAACACATTTCGAAATGAAATAACTGGAAAATAAATATTTACATGACAGAATGAAAACTAACAGAGCATTTCAATGTGCCACAAGAAAAATTTTGAAAGACAACTCTTAAAAGTCACTTTGGTAAAATTTTAAGTCAAAATTTGGTTAAAATTTTAGACATTAAAAGCAAAAAAATTATGCGTTTCTAAAATAAAATGATTATGTAGCCCATGTCCTCATAAGTACAGGCCTTACATAGGCAATTCTCTGTGGCTTCTTGGCCATTGAAACAATTAACGTCTACTTTGTACAACATAAAAAATAAGTATTTACAGTGAAATTCCTAGTGATTCAATTCCTGAACACTTTACTGGAATATTCATTAATATTGTACCTTTGTATTCTCTTTATTATATTTATTAGATAAAACAATTCTGTCCTTTGAAAGGGGGACAATAAAAGTTAAAAAATATCCTCTTTTAAAGTATACCAAAGGCACAATGCAAAGGCACATTTGCTAACCAACATTATGTTGTCCAAACTTCGTAATTGTCCTCCCGTTCCAATTTCAGCAGTGCTCAAACACTGTCTCTGAATCAGTCAGTTTTTGATGAAAACAAATAAAAGCCATGAATGAAATCATGAATCCTCACTCAAAATCTTATGAAATAGTAACAAACTCACACACACATATACACACGCAATCACTCGCTGACAGATTGATGACTCAGACTTGAGCACTTGAGTAATGGAATAACCATCCAATTACCAAATGAGATTCAGAAATACAGGTGGGGGAGATTTTAAAACTGATGCGCTTTTCCTATAAAAATAAACAGAAATTAATCACAGTTCTCCTTCGTCAAGGCATCGCACACAAACAGTGCATGGCAACAGAGTTTAAACTATAATACACTCTTGATAAACTTTCTGGCAAGGATAAGGCACCTTACACACAGAAAACAACATGTTGGTTTCTCAATAAATGATGTCCATACCAACAAGCAAGCTTAGAATCCAAAGCTGCTATTTACAGCTCTGTTATCTACATGTTTTATAAATATATAGCCTCCTGTTGCTTCTGTAGTGTGGCCTGTGGAGGAGGATGAGATGCATAAACTGGACTTGATACACCTTCCGACCAATCTGAATTAGATCGTGGGGACGATGACGACCAGTGCCCTGGAGATTCAGGTGAAGGTGTTGGGAAATTCTCCGGTGGATGCAATAAACTGTGATGGCTGTACTGAGCTGGGTTAGTTGGAGTGCCAGGACTTCCAGCCAATCCATTAGCTCCCTCACCCTGTGAATGTTGTGATGGAGGGGTGAGGTAGTGAGGATAGTACTGGTGGTGTTGACGTGGGTTAACTGGCAACCCGTTGCTGGCTCCCAGCTGCTGTGACTGCAGCACGGTTGTCTGTGGCTGCTGCTGCGATTGCTGCTGTGCCTGCAAACCATAAGGTTGCTGAGGCTGATGCTGCATTGTCGTGGCTTCTGGTGGGAAGTCACCAAAAGGTCCTACTGATGACCCAGCAGCCATGGAGGCCATTGCTTGCTGGTGAGTGGCAGTGCGCAATAATGCAACATTGCCAGCAGGCCTTGCTTTAGCAGGAGATGGCTGCCTTGGTGCTTGTTGTGCAAGTGGTGGAGAAGGAAGGAATCCTCCGACCTGACCTCCTGATGGAGATGTCACACGCAGGTGTTGCTGCTGTAGAGGTGGAGGTGGTGGAGCACCACCGACAGCTTGATAAGGACCAACGCCATAGTACTGGCCCTCTTGTACTGCATTTGCTGCTGCAACTGCCTTCATACAATCCTCGTATGAAGGTGGCTGTTTAGCTGGAATAGTCATTCCTGGAACTACAGTCCCTCCAATACCATTTCCAACAGTGGCAGCTGCCACGGCATATGCACCTGCTGCACCATCAAATGGCCCAGGAGTAGCTGCTGTAGCATCTGGAAGGCTACCAACTGTCCTTGGAGAGCACAATGATGGTGGTGATTCCAGAGAATGAGCTGGAGATGCACCGGATGATGAAGGTGATCCTGATGACAATGATGCTGCTGCTGCTTCAGCTGTTCTTTGAGCCTCTGTAACAGTTGGCCTCTTCTTTTTGGTGCTAGGTTTCCGCCTTACGACGGCACCAGAAGGTGCAGCAGCTCCACCAGGAATACCAGCATCTCCTTCCCCAGGACTGGATGGCGAAGCAGTAGCTTTTGGCCGCTTCTTTGATTTTGAGCCACCTCCAGCACCACCAATTCTTCCTCCAACAACAGTAGGACGAGAGGGTGTGCCAGTGGCACCTGCAACAGATGTTGCTGGGAGTATGGAGCCATTTCCAGCAGCAGTATGTGGTTGAGAGTGGGTGTGGTGATGATGATGATGAGCAGGAGGTCTGGGAACATGCTCATCCAGAAGTCGTACCATGTCATGATGAAGACGCTCCTGAGCCACATCCCTTGGCAAACGATCCATGTGGTCAGTGATTTCACGATTAGCATGGTGGTCAAGAAGTGCACGGCAAGCTTCATAACTTCCTTCTCTTGCAGCAAGAAACAGTGGAGTCTCATCCTGAATGAAAAAAGTAAAGTTGGCATTAGAAAGTGTTTCCCAGAATTCAAATCCTTACTTTAACAAATCCTTAACATTATAATTATGAAAAAATAATCATATACTTTAAAATAAACTATATTTCTTAACATTATTTGAGAAGAAAAAATGATTTGCATTAAATGTAAGTAAAGCTAATCTGTAATTTTCCTAAAATATCGATCCAATAATTCCTTAATTATTAGGAAAACAATTTTTAGTTGCATCGCATCTGTGATTTAGAGTATGATAATCATGTTACATAGGAGACTAAATATCTGAATGAAAAATATGCAATTTAAAAAACTAACCTTGTCATCCTGTGCATCTCGATTGGCTCCATGAGCCAATAATGTGTTAACAGCATCAACATTATTGACAGCAGCTGCCCAATGTAATGCTGTCTTTCCTCCATTGTCAGCTGCATTTATATCTGCATCTGCATTTATGAGATCTTCAACCATGCCTTCAATGGCAAGACGAGCTGCTAACACCAGAGGAGTTGTACCATCAAGCATTCTTGCATTCAAGTTAGTGGCTCGGTTACGCAGGAGAATCTGGAAAATTGAATAACAAATTTTAGAATACACAACATAGGATATGGTTGAGTTACAAATAATCAAGGTTCAGAGATATTATTAATAATACCCCATCAGTAACACTATTTACAGAGAAATTTCATAGTATCAAATGGAAAAGGTTAAATTAAATACTCATCGAAATTTAGGTTTATTAAAATATTAAAATTAGATTAGATAGGACTTTAATTAATCAATAGCTTCTCAAAAATGTATTGATCATTAATGCAAGAATGCCAAATCAAATTAACTTCTGCTTTGGAAGATTACTGATTCATCTGGAAATCACTGAATACTAATAACAATGTTCTTTAGAATTTGTTAAATGTTCATAAAGAGGAGCTTTTAATTTACAAGGAATAAGAGTAATCATATTCATTCTCCAACTTCTTAGATAAAATAATTATGTAAATTATAATTACTCAATACATAAGGTATTTCATTCTAAATATGATTCTATAAAATTATTCTGAAATTTCTTATATTTCCTCATTACTACTAATACTAGAGTAAATTATTAATATCAAACAAAAAGAATAATAATCATCAAAGTCAAAAAACACACCTGGAACACTCCCATTGCATCAGAGGCCACAGCTGCATGTAGAGGAGATCTACCGGTGTGATCTTGCGCATTTGCATCTGCTCCAGCATCTAGTAACCTTTTGGCTGCATCAGCACGAGCATACCTTGCAGCAAGATGCAGTGATGTTTCCCCAGTCTTTTCCATGGTGGCATTGAGTTCAGCCCCTTGTGCAACAAGTTCTGCAATGGCAGCAGCAGCTTCTCCACCTCCACTGCTACCATCACCCTCTTCACCTTCCTCTCCAGTGTCGAGTCCTACTCCACCACGGATTGCTGCAACCATGAGTGGAGTCATACCAGGTGGAACACGGTTTTCTAAATCCTGATGGGATGCCTCCTGTAATAAGTTGAAGGAATTGAATAAGTCATATTACACTTGATTTGAGAGAGAGATAAAGATAACACAAATATTTAATGATAACTTACCAGACTTGGGGGTGTGAGGACTGCACCAGTATCTCCCATATGATCTCCTCCCATTCCCCAACCCATTCTTGGTTCCGAGTCTTCATACTCTGTGACCACAGTGTGGTCGCTTGCATATCCAGCTGCTCCAGGACCATGGGCTTCAGCACCTCTTGGTCTCTTTGGAGGAGCGAGATGAAGGTGGTCTGAATCACCATCTTCGTCTTCATCCTCCCCTTCATCTGACCAGTGAGTCATGGGGCCATCAGGCGTTGCACCGTGCATGGGTGGTGGAGGCAGTCCAGGGTGCATGTGATGATGGAGATGAGGCTGAGGCCCGGATAGATGTCCCATCCCACCTACTACGCCCATGCCATCGATTCCAACATCCATGCAGGATGGTTGTTTGTTGAGGTTTCTCATCTCTTGTCCATCAGGTCCACGACGTCGTGAGCGCCTTCTTTGACCACTAAAAATAATAGTTCCCAATTAGTTTAAGTTCATATTTGGATAATGTATTGATATAAAGATGCTGTATAAAAATTGATTTCATAATATTGATGACACTCACCTGTTGTTGCGTAAAAATCCTTCTGGGAACCAAGTGACTCCATGAGCTCTCTTCCTCTGGGCATTGACAAGAACTCCAGCCAACAACGCCAGCACAAGCACAACGACAATGCCAATCACAAAATATTTAGTGTCAGCGGGTGAGCCATCACCATCAACAAGATCATCATCAGATCCAAATTCTCCACGGACTTGAACGATTGGGAAGGTTGTTGAGAGAGTGTGAGCTACAGCTGATGCAGCAAGGTAATCTGCAGCCTGAAAAATAAATGAGATAATTAATTAGTGTCATTAAGTTTACCACATCACAAAATCATTTCCAGGTCAATGCATTGAAGGACTGGAATGTAAAATGGTTCATAAGTCTTACTTCTTTAGCTGTGGTGAAACAAGAAGCACTCTCCTCAGCAATACATCTACGATTGTCAATCTCCAAGAATACCCTCACACCATGTGATCCAGGAGGATATGCAGGCCTGGGTTCACTTTGTTTGTAAGTCCATGGATAAACCATATCTCTGCCTTTGTCATCTTTCTTCACCCTGTTATAAAACAAAGTTATTATATTATTAAGCCTTGGGACTCAAACATCATAATAATAAAATTATTCAACATTATTACAAGAATTTGAAATTGATATTGATGAATTACTTTAATAACTTGCAAGAAAATAAAAACTGAACCTTACCTCAAATTAGTACGCAAGGCATGTCCAACCTCACGCAGAAATGGTACTCTGTTGCTTAGGAAGAGGCCAGTATCCATAAGAACAACTATAGAGATGGCACCTTCAGCTAAGTCAGGCAAGTTGGTTGCTTCACAATCGAGACCATCCCAATTGCATTCGGCATTGTTGCATCCATAATCACAGTGGCCATTGGCAAAATGTTGCTGACAGTAAGCATCGTAGTTGGGACTGAAAAAAAAGAAAAAATAATAAGATCTCTGAAGATAAGACAAATGTAAAAAATAGATAACACTACTGATGAACATTCTTAATAGATACTAACTTGCAAGGACGAAGAACATTTTCACAATCTCTACCATCATAGAGACATCCTGGGTTGTTACATTCAGGATCACAATTGCCATTCATGAACACCTCCCAACAGTTAATAGTTGCAGTGCAATTCCTCCATGGATTTCTTCCAAGGGAGCAGTCTGAACCATCAAAATCGCAAGCAAACGTGTTGCATTCCTCGTCGCATCTCATGTCACCAGCTCTTTCACTGCATCCCTTCTTGATACATTTCTGCTTTTCTATTTCAAGAGCTGCTTCATAGTCAAACCTTGGGGCAGGAGCTGGAGTGGTGGTTCGTCTCACATTTTCTTCTCTCTTTTTCAGAGGCCAGCCAATGCCACCCCTAAATGAAGGATCAAATATTTCGCAATCTTTGCCAGGCCATTTGGGAGGGCAGAGGCAAACGTGGCCACCTGGTTTGTCTTGGCAAACTCCATCTCGAAGACATGGATTTGGGTTACACTCATTAACCGAGTCGATTTCGCAGAGGCTGCCTGTGGTACCTGGAGGACACATGCAGACATATCCCCGTCCACTTGAGCCAACTGCATCCGGAAGGCAAGTTCCACCTGATCTGCATGGGGCAGATTCACAGCCTCTTCCATGATATTCACAGTTTCGACCGTGATAACCTTCTGGGCAGATGCAGGAGTGGGTTGGGAGAGGGAACTGGTGCCTTCTAGAGCCTTGGCGTGGATAATGCCGCACGTCGGGAGGACCACAAACTCCACCATTCTGGCAGGGAGACCGTTCACAGAAATCTACTCGAGACTCGCAGCGTCTACCCATGTATCCAGGACGACAATTGCACAGAAAGTCATTCACAAGTTGAACACAGTCCAAAGTTCCCTGAGGAGAGAAAAAAATTCAAGTTATACAACTGTAAAATTAAATATCATAAGCTGATACTAAAATTATAAAGCAATATCATATTCTCACTCATTTTATCTTATCTTGAATAAACAATTAATAACTAGCAACAGAAAATAAACAATTCTAGTGCAAACATTTAAGTAACTTGGTCCAATAAGATAGATATCTAAGATTTACAAATTTGCATTAAAATTGATGGAATTATGAAAATGCAGCATACCTGTGGAGAACATGGCTGTGATAGACACTCATTGATGTCTCCTTCACAACGAGGGCCCACAAAGCCAGGTGGACAAACACACTCGAAACCGCCCACACGGTCTCTGCATGTGCCGTTGTTATGGCATGCTTCATAGCCAGGTCTTCCCAAAGCACAGTCATCCACATTAATCTCACAGAGGAGACCAAGGGTACCAGGTGGGCAGGAACAGGAGAATGTGGCAGGAAGATCGTGACAAGTTCCACCATTTTGGCAAGGATCTGGGCGACATTCATCAACATCCAGCTCACAGTTGCGTCCCTGATGAAAAAAATCATAGAGTAAAATAAAACATCTGACAATAATATAATATATTGAGATATATTAAGCTTATGTTAAGATAATAAAAATTAAGGAGAAAAAGAAACGTGACTAATTACATTACAAATATACACATATAAACATGCATTTACATCATATTGTTATTATTATAGTATTATTATCAAATTATTTCAATAACACGGAAAATTATTCATAGACACAAACCTCAAAGCCAGATGGACAAATGCAGGTGTATCCAGCAACCAAGTCCTTGCAGGTAGCTCCATTCTGACATGGGGAAGAAGCACATTCGTCAGTTTCTATGTGGCAGTATGACCCTGTGAACCCATCCAAACAGCGACAACGGTGGCTTGTTCCAACATCTTCACAACTGCCATTGTTACATAGCCTATCCACAGATACACCTGATAAAAGAAATAAACAAATAAGAATAAGTAAATAATAAACATGAAGATAAGAAAATTTTGTAAATATTTATATGTATATCAAGAATATGCCTCATCATTAAAAACTAATTCATGACAATATATAATTGTAAATATTATTAGAAGAAAATATTTTTCATAGAAGAATTTTTGGTAGTATTTTAACTAAGTATTTAAGAAAATTCATTCATACCTTTGCGGTTAGCAGCATCTCTGCATGAGACCATTTCTACATCACAAAGGCCTCCTGTCCAGCCAGCTCCACAAGTACAGCTGAAAGTATTGTCCTTTTGGTTACAAGTAGCACCATTGGCACATGGGTTAACAGAGCACCAATCCACAGTCCTTTCACACAGCTCTCCTTCATAGCCATATGGACAGCGGCATTTGAAGAATCTACCACCGTGATCCTGGCATAGACCTCCATTTTTACAAGGGGCACTTTCACATTGGTTGATACGGTATTGGCAATTAGAACCAGTGAAGCTATAAAGAGAATTACAGGGTAATTATAGCAGGGGTAAAAGGATTAATGCAATGAGATTTTTAAAACTAAAAAATGTTTTGAACACATTGATCATTATCAACTAATTTATACAATATTCAAGACTGAAAAGCAAAGCTTACCCAGGTTCACAGACACAGGTGTAGTTGTTGATTCCATCGATACACTGTCCATTGTTCATGCAGCTACTTTCGGTACAGTCATCATCATTGGTTGCACAAGTTGAGCCAGAAAATCCACGAGGACAAGTACAAGTGAAGGAATTGACATACTGGGTACATTCTGCTCCATTCTGGCATGGATTCGATTCACACTCATTGATGTCTATTTCACAGTGGGCTCCACCAAATCCATCAGCACAGAGGCAGCTGTAGGAGCCAATTCCATCAAGGCAAGTTCCTCCATTTTGACAGGGAACTGAAATTTAAAGATAACAATGATGTTAAATAACAATAATAAACAATAACATTAAACATGTAAAAATTGGCTATTAAAATAAAAGCAATAGTAAAAATACATTCTACTTATCAATCTAAAATCCAAATAGACAGTTGCAATTAATTATTCTTTGAACAAAACTGCATTGACCAAAGGCCAGATAATAATACCAGGCTTTAAATCTAAAGAAAGAATAAATGAAATACTTACAGCTTGCGCAGTCATCAGTATTTGTAAGGCAATCTCTTCCTTCGTATCCTCTGGCACATTCACATCTGTAAGAGCCATTGGTGTTGTGGCAAGTGGCTCCATTGCGACAGGGTGCGGAGGCCATGCATTCATCAACATCTTCCCCGCAGAGACGACCGACGTATCCCAGAGGACATGCACAGGCAAAATCAAGGAAATCTTGGGATGGGGAGCACCTGGCTCCGTTGAGACATCTATTAGGATTGCAAGGATCTAATCTCTGAGAACAGTCTTCTCCTGTTGAAACAAGAAATACATTAGTTACCATCACTTAAAACATTAAAGAGGAGCTTGGAATTCATACTAAACAGGACTGGGATCTGGTATGAATGATTCATGAAAATTGATAGTTCGATTTATTTCTTACCTGTATAGGGAGCCTCACAGATACACCGGTATCCAGCAACCAAATCAATGCAGCTGCCTCCATGTTTACAAGGAGCTGATGCACAATCGTCGATGTTGGTTTCACAGCGCAAGCCAGTAAAACCGGCAGGGCAGATGCATATGAACCTAGAATAGAGAGAATTTGTTAATTTAAAATTCACAATAGTATTATTCACTAAATCAAATTTTCAAGACATTAAAATAGTAAACAATTTAAATCTCAGTCAATCAATCAAGTACTTACATTCCAATTCCTTTCTCTTGACATTTGCCACCATGCTGACAGGGATTGGAAGCACATTCATCAATATCAATGTCACATCTAGCTCCTCCATAACCAGGGGGGCAGATGCAAGTGAATCGACCCACTCCATCGCGGCAAGTACCACCGTTGACGCATGGGTGTGATGCACATTCATTCACGTCCGATAGGCAGCGGTCATCATAATAGCCACGAGGGCATTCACAGCGGAAGCTGTTAATGAGATCAATGCAGCGGCCTCCGTTAGCACAAGGAGAAGACGCACATTCATTTATGTTGGTTTCACAGTGAGAGCCAGTAAATCCACTGATGCACTCGCAAGTGTATCTGGAAATAAAGTCAGAATGGTTAACCTCCTATATATTCAAATGTTTAACAATAAAACAAGGATTTCAAGATCATCGCAAAGTCGAAGATAATTGAATGAGTTTCACAGAGTAGGATGAACATACCTATTGATGCCATCGACACACTTGGCTCCATTTCTACAAGGATTGCTGTAACACTCGTTTACATTTACTTCACAATTATGCCCTGATGTACCAGGCTTGCAGCGGCATTGATAACCATTGATCAAGTCCTCGCAGTGTCCTCCGTATTGACAAGGGTTAGAATCACATTCATTGATCTGAAATTAAAATGCAGAGATTAGAAATTCATAAAATTCAGATGGATGGAAAAGAAAGAGTAAAACATTTATTGCAAGGTAGAACTAAAAGTAATTCATACCTGAGTCTGGCAAAGCCTTCCAGTGAATCCATGATGGCATGAACAGGTGAAGGAATTCTCTCCATCAATACATTCACCTCTGTGACATGGAGAGCTCTGGCAGTCATTGATGTTTACTTCACAATTAGTTCCTGAACAGAAGAGAAATGAAGGTTACTAATGTATTCTCAAAGTTGAAAAGAATAATTCTTGGTTCATAAACTGTCATTTAATTCTGAATTAAGTGTAAATATAAAACTAAATAAATATGTTCTCATGCTTTCACAGCAATATAAATGTACATATATAAATAAAATGCATAAATGCTTACCAGTAAATCCAGGAGGACATTTGCACGTATAGGAGTTAATAGCATCAATACAGATTCCACCATGTTGACAAGGTGAAGATGCACAGTCATCAATGTTATTCTGACAACGAGTTCCAGTAAATCCAGGGGCACATGTGCATCGGAAGGCATTAATGAGATCATTGCAAGTGCCACCATTGAGGCAAGGGTTTATCTGGCATTCATCTATGTCGATTTCACACTGCGTTCCCGTGAATCCTGCAAACAAGATAATATATGAAGAATTTGTTGCAAAGCATTGAATGTTAATACAAAAGAGATTGCTTTTACTTATTATGTTTACTTCACAGATACTTACCAGGCATGCAAACGCATCTGAAGGTCCCAGGATCATCCAAACATGACCCATCATTATGGCAAGGGTGAGATTCACACTCATTCACATTGGTCTCACATCTGGGTCCTGTAAATCCTTTGGTGCAGTTGCAAGCAAAGGAACCGGGAGTGTTCACACATTTGCCATCGTGTTCACATGGGAAACCTGCAAGGAGAAAAAATCATTAACTCTGTGGAAGAGGTAAAACCTTAGGAAACAAACATGAATAGATATTAGACCATGTTTTATAATATTCTGTTTTTAGAATATTTTCCCTTACCTTGGTCACATTCGTCTATATCTTCACTGCAGTCAACTCCTTTGTACCCTGAGGCACATGAACAGGTGTAAGATCCATTGGTGGGGCTGGTGTCACAAATTGCATCAGCATGACAAGGGTTGGATGTGCATGCATCGTCCAAATGGCAGAGTAAACCTGTAGGAATACAATCAATGATAAAAATTCTTCATTTCTAACTAAACATTTCAACATTAAAATTTGAGAGATTGCCATATTCTTATGAACTGAAAAATTTAGATATTGAAGATCAAAATACCAAAAGAAAAAAACCAATTCACAAACCTGTCTTTCCAGGTGTGCAGCGGCAGTAAAAGGAGCCAACACGATCAACGCAGGTGGCCCCGTTGAAGCAGGCTGCACCGGCACAGTCGTCAATGTTTTGGGAACAATCTGCTCCAGCCCAACCATTGACACATATGCATGAGAATCCACCATTTGTGTTAGTACACGTTGCTCCATTTTTACACACTGAGGGCTTCTGGGCACATTCGTCAACATCCAATTCACAAAGGTCTCCGGTGAAGGCAGGAGGGCAAGAACAAGTGTAACTGTCCACTCCATCAATGCACTCTCCACCGTTTTGGCAAAGATTCCAAGGGCAGTCATCAATGTTGATTTCACAATGCTTCCCTTCAAAGCCTGAAAGAAGTAAAAGGTTCATTAGGAAAGGTAATTAAGAGATCAAAAGTGTCTACTATTTTAGAATACTAAGCAGAAGAACTTATTCATTATTCACAATACTGTAGAGAAAATGTTCTATTTACTTGATGGCAAGAAAAATCTCAAGTATTCATAGAAATATATGAGTAAAAAGAAGAATAATTTTAAACGACTGTAAACTATATTTTACTAATTTTTCATATAGTCGTAATATTAATTTAATCTTTCGTATTAGAAAACAAAATTCACAAAGAATAGGTTTCTAAATCAAAATTAAATACTATGTTATTTACTTATACTTAATTCTTAGTACTCATCATTTACGTTGTATATTTTAGATTTTTTATTAACTACATTAGTCGTACCTAAACCACATGAGATTTGTGATTGGGTTGAATAAAATATGTTACTAATGCTCACCATTATCTCGAGAATTGCACAGTAATCAGAGTTCTAAGACGAAATCGCAACCAAATATTAATAATCAAAAAATTACGCAATTGTTGACGTTTAAAATTACATCACGAAGGGTAGAATTAAAAGCAAACGATATGAACCTTTCTCTCTACATTCGATTGCACTATAAAGACTACGCATGAGACTAAAGCCAGAGACGTTTTTTTATTACGAATTTTCCCTGAGAATACATGAGGATGGTCATAATCTTTTAATCAGTAGGACCGGGACGGGAGCTGGCGCGTCATGTCGGCTCGTATAGACCGCCATCTATTCTCCGCTGATGATCTTTTGTTCCCAGATACTACCACATCCCTTTGTCCGGCAACTGGAGTCCATCTTGTCGCATAGCTACAACCCAGTCGCGACCGGATTCTTTAACTGAACGCCCACTACCCACCCTCACACTCCTCATTGCACAGTTAAAGTAGCTTAGCGACAACTAGACCACTCTCTTTTACTTGCGCGACGAGTCCCAAGATCGCTTTTCAAAACAAATGGGAAAAATAAAACACTCTCATTTGCTCCAATTAGAAGGAAACTCATGGGAAGATGTTTGAAAATCGCAAGGACTGTGTAGAGATAGGTATGAGACACTTATTTCTAGAGGAGACTAAAAATCATTTAGAACAGATGACAATTCTTAACAAATGGAAAAAGTAAGATATCTTGACATGAGGATATAAATGATAACTAAGTTCTGGTAATTAAATTTTTTTCCGGATTGAGGTAATAGAATTTCTTGCGTGATTATTGTGAATGCTCTGAATGCATTTCTAATATAATTGCGAAATGTAATAAAAGTGTAGAAATAAAACGAACGTGATATTTCAAACATGAAAGTTGCTTTCATTTTTACTCCAGGAATTGAACATTGATCAGAACGAAGATTTCTGTTCAAAATTACTTTCGAACATACTAATTTGCCAAATCTGAATAGCATTATATATGACTGTAAGTTTTAAAAATTACTTAACTGCTGCAAGAATGCACTTCATTTGAATGCTTTTTCTCTTTAATTTTAAGTTCGATAAGTATATCAGGAGATTTAACGTAAATCAGCACCTTTCAGCAACAGTATGAAAATCATTTGATACAATATAAATGAGTGTGTTAGACATATTATTGAGGAAATAGGGAATTATTTTAATTCATAATTTAATTCCTTCTTCGTGACATAATTTAGCGTGAAACCAAACACGCATCACCGTGAAGTTCGAGCAAATAAACAGGCTAAGTTAAACAATGGCTCGAGAAGCACTGCTTCCACTGCAACGCCTTCGTGAAAAACGAGCAATCCAGTCTTGTGAATGGTATCAACAGCACCCTGCTCGGCTATGACTCGACGAAACCTCGCGGTGACGGAAAAAACAGCGAAGAATAAAAGCTTCGCAATCTCTTCCTTTCTATACTTGACTTTCCCTCCTTCGCCGCCTTACCTTCCGACCAATGACTACGACTCGGGCGAGGGATAAACCGAAGAACGAACGAATGGAGAAAAACAAGCGACTGGCGGACCGCGTGCAGCGTTGTTAGATTGCGCACCGTTCCCTCCACGAGTAAGAAGATATGAGAGAAGGCTGGCAGGAGATAAAGAGTGGAGAGAGAGAGAGAGAATACGTCCTATAGATGGTGGAGGGAGCCGAGTCAAGGCCGACGACACCCAAACAAAGCATTGCCAACCTTAGCCGGATCATTGGAGATGACCGGCAAAGTGACTCATTCCCACACGAGGACCTTCTCCATTGAGATTTATGACCGCTTTTCGGGCACTTAAAACTAACCGACTCAATCTGAGGGGCTAAATTACTTCTGTCGCCCCCGCGAGTAACGATTCCAAACAATGGAAGTTGCATGCGCCGCGCTCGAGGACCGCTTTCGTCCCGGATTGGACGCACGGAAGCACATGCTTCGAATTGTGCTCTTCTATCAATTGCTGCGTTAATGCGCTGACGTGCCCTTAATTCGAAACGACGCGAACAAAAGATCCATTCGACTGTCGCTGCTATGGATACGTCGTCGCTCGGATTTGATACGGAATGAATGCCTCCGTGGATGTGCAGAGACCATCCAACTCATGTTGGATCACCTTATACTTATCGCTGTACTTGATTACGTTGGAGGAAAAGCAGTTTTGATATGGCGACGAAAGGAAACGGGGCCATTAAAGATGAAAAACAATCAGAGAGGAGTAGACGCCAATAAAGAGAACCCATTCCCCGAGATGGCGTCCTCCAAGGTTCTTCCGAAAGAAAAAAACGAAACTTCGCATGGAGAGAGCTTGGGCTCGGGAGCACCATGATGATGATATACGGCGCGAAAAAATATTTGAATATGCGATTCCGCTAGTGTAAACTTGATGACAAAAAAAATCTGCCGATCTGCGTCCGTCTCACAGTTGACGACCAAGCTCGGCTGCGAGATGGATGGGAAAAGCGGTCGTAAAAAAGCACTGCGATTAAAAATGAACCATCGGATGGAACTGTGGCCGTGGAGGCTGCTTTACTCTGATAATAAACAGCTCCCGTACGCGCAATTCTCGGTATGTGATGGATGTCGGAGAATTATGGAGATATGGTAACACGTGTTGCGTCGACCGGACGAAGTCAACGGTCTCCGGGATCTTGGGGCCTCGGGCGTCGACGCCGAGCGAAGTACAAGTTCAA
This sequence comes from Pantala flavescens, assembly GCA_020796165.1. NCBI lineage: Eukaryota > Metazoa > Arthropoda > Insecta > Odonata > Libellulidae > Pantala > Pantala flavescens. The sequence goes on along the minus strand of CM036879.1, from coordinate 17,600,627 downwards.
CTCCTGAATGAGTCACTCAAATGAATTCTCCATCGAAAAGAAAACTCGGCCGGAGCATAAATTGGCCGTCGGAGGAAACAATGCGCGAGGAATCTCTACGAAACATGGAATACCGGAATGTCTGAGAACGACCGAAAATTCGGACCGGATTAGGAGCAGGAATCTGCCCATAACAATCGAAGATTTGCAAATATCAATTGCGATATTTTATTTCCGTGACTTGAATTTTTAATCTCATTCACTTTGCGTACGAGTTTAAGTAATGATAAAAAAATTAAACAATTTTCTTTTTACATTAACAATCGAAAGTCTAAAATTCGAGATATCCAAGGAATTCCAACAAAAAATCAACTCTGCGACACTTTATGCATCAATATAATAACAAGTATGTATCACTAATTTATAAACATTTTGTCTAAATTATTAACTTGGATAATAAGTGAAGGAGTAAAGAACAAACAACGAAAACCGTTCTTAGAACAATAAACGTCTGAACGAGACCTGCTATTTGAAAAATGTGTCGAGCGGATATGATACTAAAAATGAACCGTTATGGCATTCATGCGTTGAAAAATGTTTCGCAGGCCCTCGACTGCATGTCCGAGGCATTCGGCATACTGTTTGAGGCCGACCCCGCCTGCGACGTACGTAAGCAGCAGTTTACCGAGCGAAACGCGCGATTCAAATCTTCCGGATCGACTTAAGTTTGTGCGGATCACGAACTGTGGTCACCGTTCCATTCAGCGAGGCACGAGTGCCAAAAATGAGACAGCTCGCTATCTTTCCTTCGGTGCCGTTAGCGCGGGTCTGTAGCCAACGTGGGCCAAGAGCGATACCTTGAGGTACACCTCCAAGACTCGCTGATCGAAGGGCGATTCCACAATATTACGCTTCGAAGCCGAGTCTCACGATTCTGAGCTTTATTTCTCCGCGGGAGAATAAAAAAAAGAAGGAACTTCCGCGCTGATTTTTATTTTCTCATTAGCTGCTTCCCCTTACGACCGGATCCGCGCCTCTTTTGCGAAACCACCGCTGGATCGACTGCCGCGATTCGCAGGCACGAGAAAGCTTAATGAATCAGGAGAGAACTTATTAGGATGCGAAATTAATGGTGCGATGCACTTTCAGCGAACTTTCTCGCGTACTCATGCGCTGGGGAAAATGTCTTCTTTCCGGTTTTTCGGCGAATGACTTGCGAAGTTAACATTTCGAACTTGCTGTTAGCAATGAAAAATATCTTAATCGCTCCTGCTTCGAATCAAACTGTATGAAATACCTCTTCATTTTCATCTCTGACCTCGGTCTCATATTCTGACGTAAACCACTCCGCGACCAAAAAACAATTTGGAATTATAATGGTAACCAAAACTTTATAACGCGAGAGAAGCCAATGATCAACCAGAAAAAGGGTTACTTTACAACTTGGTTGCCGGTAACAGATACTGTATAGAAAGACGAGAAAATAAACCGCAAAGACATTCATAACCACCCCGCTAGCTAGGCGAAGGTCGGTCATCTTTCGATAGAACGTCTCGGGGTCCTTGACAAGTAAAAAAACGCCAACGTTTTCGAGATAAATGAATCCATTAGAGCTGAATCTAATTAATTCCAAATTTATTCCACGACTCCGGGGTAAAGGGCTCTCTCCAACCGAGAAGTGGCGCTAAAATGGAGCGGTAAAAAATGTATTGAATATCATTTGATTGCGTCCTACCACGGATAAGCGAGAGATGCGAGTCGGAGATGTCTCGCATTTTTTGAAGGCACTAAAAAAATTAAATAAAGCGCGTATCCATCAACATCCAGAAGACGATTTTATCGCCGTCGTAATGTTCCCCGCCGACTACGAACGGAGATAATAAAAATATAATAAACCGGCCTAAAACATAACCGGAGGAATATTCTTTAAGATCGCGCGCATAACACCTACTCCTAACGTTCTCTATCCTTCGGGATTTAAATGAAATAAAGCTCTTGGAGAGCAATAAACTTGGACGATATGTATAATAATGCTTTGCGAGAGAAAGGAACGGTCGGCGATAAATAAGAAAGGTAAAAAACGGGTCGTGGTGGGGGAGGAGGGACGAGTGGGGAGGTTCGCTGATGAGGAAGGAGATACTTTAGTCGGGAGGGGGGGGAAGGCGGGGGAGGAGACTTTCAAGACCTCGTCTTGCCCAGCCGCCCTAGCGAGTGTGGGAAGTTTCTCATGCACTCGACGAAGACTGTGGAGGGGTGCAGAGGGGGGGAGGAGGAGGGATGCTGTAGTGAGGGGGCCGGAAGGAGCGAGAAAAGAACCTCCCCGTAAGACGCGCGACATAAAAAAGAGAGAAACATCATAAAGACAACGGATGACATAGGGAAGGGAGAGAGGGGTCGTCGAGGGACGGAGAAAATAAACGTAGGATACCAAAATAAAGAAGAGGTCGGGGGAGAAGGAGGCAAAGATGGCAAATCCGATAAGAAACGGTAGAAGAGGCGGCGGACCGATTTGGATAAACGATGGAAAGGTCAAAAACAAACTTCCGAAGAGCATGAACTAAGAGGGGGAGCTGGAAGAATTGATGTATGCGAAGCTCGACGTGGAGCGCGAGGGAAAGAAATGCGATTGTATTCTTTCGTAAACGCTTCTACTAATGATCAATGCCGTTCGGTTTATGCTTCCATACGGGAGGACGTCTGGAATACGCATTTGGGACACTTTCCGCGCAGCTCCACGAAGAAAATCCTTAAAATTCACTAATATGAATTGAGTGATCAATTTGCAATGTCGCTTTCTATCCTAAATAATGTCTCGACTAACTTAAATTTGACTAATATATATGCAATATTGGGAAAATTGCGAAAATCCACTTGAGCTTCATAAAGTAAATAGTAAATCTAATTGCAACATAAAAAGCACAGTCAAATTAAATGAATCAATAAACTCGATAAAACAATAAACTTAAATTACTAATAGAATACTTCATGAACAGCATCTTCAGACAAACTCATCTAAACCGGATATTCGGATAGCGCGTTCAGAGACACCGAACAAAACCCATCGGAATATCATTCCGCCATTAACTTTTCTCCCGACAAAAAACTCCAATTTCACGAATACTCTGATCATTTCACCTACATCTTCCTCTCTTACATCAACGCTCTCATTATCGCCGAAAGGAGCCTCCGGCGGTAATTTCTTAACTTTCCCTTCCCGTATGTGCGCCTTTTTTACGAAGAAAATTTTCAGCTCTAGTTTAAACCCACGATACGTCTTCCCTTAGCCCTCGAGGGCTTTCCTTCGTGGCAGGATAAATCCATTTCGGTCCGAAAGAAATCGGAACACGGAATGCTCCGAGCGGTGGATGTAATGGCATCGAGAGAGACCATTGCTGGTCCGAATGCGTTCCGCATGTAACTCACGCAGGCCCTCTCCGCATCGGTCTCCGATGAACGTGCCGTTCCGAACTCGTATTCACCACGCACGAGAGAAAAAGCGGCCTCTTTTGGGGGCAAACCAATTACCCCGAGCCGAATATGAAGATTAGTTGCGATCCGGGTTGAGGACATGCCCATGACTTACAAAACTGGAGCCTATTCCCACGCGGAGACTTCGACGCCCGCCTCGACTCTTTTGTTCTGAACCTTTCGCGCCTTTTCTTTGTCTGCAGTCTAATTCGGTTTATAACCCTTAAGGAGATCAAGGCTCGGTGAAAAAACCTTTTTCGACGTGCATGCAGATATGGACAAAAACATCCAACTGTTTAGTAGGCTCAGTAGGAATTACTTAGGCAACTGCGAGCTCGACGCTGTGCTAAGAATTACGGAATCGTGAGAATTTACTAGAAAACAATTACCATAGACGCAATTGAAATCGTTAAAACACGTAAAAATAGATAACAGTTCTCGATTTTGAATTATCTCAAATTCGTATAGATAGAATTGTTTCTACTTCCCATAAATAGAACTGTTTCTACTACGGTACATACGGAGCAGTATTTGCTTAAAATATTAATTAATATAACCATTAGCAAAATCTGCATACATATCCATCTTAACCGCAGAACACATATTTTTAAATACAGCACCGTACACCCGGATATAAATTGGTTAAAAAGCGAACGACTTAAGCCCACAGCGTAACTATCCCGCCCTCACCATTGAGGACCCCATAAATCTGCACGCGCATTACCAACAAACAATGCAATAATTGAGCGGGCACCGATCCAACCAATGGAGGATAAATCGCGGCAGGATACTTCTAAAAGCAGCTTCTAAAGCGAATTCGTATGAGCGCGTTTGAGATCCGCACGAGAGGGAGGACCCCATGCGGACCCAAGAAATCCTCATTACCCGAAATGACTCTGCCACTTCGATTGTTTTTCTTTTCCCCGGGGAAACTCTTTGTATAATTGCGCGCGCTTTGCCGATCGAGACCCATACCTATTAGTTCGCGCGAGTTGAATGGACGAGGGAAAAACGTCGTCAACGCAAACAAATTAGCCCTTTATAAGGCGGGTGACTAGGCGACGTGGGGTGCGTTGATAAATTACATCGCGTAAATCAAACGAAACTATTTATTTCTGCGGGAATGGCTACCTGGGACCGAGGGACGCGGAATCAATCACAATTACCTGCCACCGTTGCAAATAACAACAATGCTTCATTATTCACCGTGTCGTGCGGCTGTCTCAAGCTGATTGTTTTGGGATCCGGTAGAAACGGGTGACAACAAATAAAAACGATTCTTGCCTTCGAGAATGAATGCCTCTGGATTGACACATAGACCATGATGACATCTAGATTAGTCATCGGAAAAAATTATGAGATCTGTACCGAATTATATTTACGTCCAGCTGTCTGTGAAGGAAAGGGTTTAATCGCAGTGGGAAGCGTTATGGATCTTTCGAATGATGAGAATGATGTAGCTCACGAGAGAGCGCTGTCTTCTGGGATGACGGAAGGTTTAGTGCTGACGGAAGGCTCTTGGGGAAGGGTGAGGAAAAAAGAAGTGTGTGTGGAAGAGATGGAGAAGACGAGCGGAATGCCATTAGGGAAGCAATTAAAATCGAGTTATAGCGTGTTCTATTAGATAGCGATTAGAGAGGGAAATGAAAACAATGCGAGGTGGAGGAAAGCAAAAAGTAGACTTTTTTTCACTAACGCGACAGTACCTGAGATCTCTCGTGCATTGCGCCATTACTCCTGATCAAAAGAACCACCGTCGATTTCTCTAGAATGACCGACTCGTAAATCCGAATAACTGATATACTTTCTCGCACACAAAAACGCCAAGACTAAAGATCCTGAATAGTATTACGACCCTGAATAGTTTCCGATGCTTTTATGCATGATCGACTTCGTGAAACTATTTGTCACAGTTTTTTTCGTCTTCTTCGCTGAAGGCGACAAAAAGAACTCTGATATGAGAACACAAAGAACTTATCATTCACCATCGTACACTGAAACATCTTACGTAACACATTTCTTATTCAGCACTCCGTTTCCCACGATCATCTATATACCTTTGGACAACCTTTTCACCCTGTTGCTAACCACGATTAAAAATTTTACGAAGCGGACGACCTTCTAGAACCACCACGGAAACTAAGTACGTACCGACGAATTTAAAAAACTAACTACACTCGAAACGAAAAGAATCCCAACGTACTCAAATATTTCCTTACGTATTAGTGTTTTAAATCAGCTGTCAAAACTCCATTTAGCCTACTATACACACCCATCGTGAGAATAGATTCGACTCTCGAGTGTTTGGACTACACTCGTGAGCCTTCTCGAAGGAATAAAAAAAACGCTTGAAGACTCTTTTGGGGGACATTCTAAAGGATAATCATTTCTTATTCCTTTCTCGTACTCGAGAGCCTTCCTCGGACGACAAAGGCGGTGGTGGTGGTGGTTCTCGAAACTCGAACGAACGTGGCTATCGAACGTTACGAGTCGTGATGAAGTTGAAAACGCCGATTGATACTCGATGTCTCGTGGAGGCGAACTCTGTGGGATGACACCGAATGACCTCGGCCATGAAAGACGGGCGAATACAATCCTCTTACGCCCACGCACCTTTCCCGACAACCGGCCGCATCCGCCCAGACCTTGACATATGCCATGGACCTCTGCAGACGTTACGCCTCTCCGCCGATTCTACTCCATTAAAACAATAAGTCACTCCGATATAATAACGTGACTCTCGAATTTTCCTTCCCGGAGGGCACGACGCCCGAGCGCGAGTGAATTTTAGTAAGATGGATGGCCATCTCATTTAACGCTAATTTATTCCGGCGACGCGGGATGACCGAGGATGAGTTCACGAGGGCCAATCTCCGACCGAGAGACGTCGATTATTCACGCCGAAAGTGAATTTTCGGCGATGCGCTGTATGAGTTTGCGTTGGAAGGGGCCGAAAACAAAGCCCTAACAAATGAATTTCCCTTACGTACACGAAGCTATGGGAAATTCCCGAGTTGAATAATTGTTACGCGTACTTGGTTACGTTGCCGACCAGATGATGCGCGAAAGAATTCGATTAGATGATAAGGAAACTCTTAAAAAAAGGCAACTTTTCTCGAAACAATACAATTTGCACTTAGTAGTACTGCGAGATTTATATGGTCGTGAAAGTTTACTCCGATAAATCTATCCTTAAAACATAAGTAATATATATTAAAACCATAGTATCAATCAAAATATTATTAAATAGAATACGACCGCCTCGCTAAATCGATAGTATAAATTGATAATTGCCATCATTCGAATTATACGAAAAGAAAACTTAGAGCTAACAAGAAAAAAAACTTCAACCACTCTTTCCGTACAAAAACTAACATATTTTTCCAATTACGCCAAATTTACGCAAACAAACACGAGCGTAATGACTCCTTACATCAACCAGCCGACAACCAAACAATCATATCCACCTTATACATTTGCATCTCCATCGAATAGACGCGCGAGGAATCAATCAGACGGCTTTGGACAACCGCGTGTGTCGGCGGAGGAGAAATGAGTAATGGCATCCGATTGAAAAAGGAAGACCGGCTTCGGAGGATAACGTACGGCGGGGTGAACGTTCCCGGTCCGTACACCATGTACTCGAATTGGACATGCGGTACTCACCTGAGGGACACTCGCACTTGAAGTTGAGATGGTCCACTTGGCGGCAAGATCCGCCGTTCAGGCACGGAGATGGGTTGCACGGTATGTACTCGCTCTCGCAGTTACGCCCCGTGTAGCCATGGTGACACACGCACCTGAAAAAAGAAACAAAATGTACTCGTCAATTGTGAATCGAAGTGGTTAATCGAGGGAGAGAACGTGGGACGTCGAGCGTGTAGCGGAGGAAATGGTTAAGTCGTTTACTGACGGTCGGCTAATTTCGCGAAATGGCCAAAATGATTGTTTCTTCCCCGCAGATTGCTATGAGATCTCGACCGAGTGAAAACGCGTTATTAGCCGACCCTTTACGATACCTCGCATCGGGGAGGTAGTGAACGCGCGGAAAAAAATTAAATTCCAGATATCGATGACTTGAAGATGGCAGAGGTTAGAGATTATTAGTACCGGCATTTATCCAAATTACTCCGTATGAAGGCTATCCGACCGTGAAATAACTTCGCATTCGCTGATTTGACGTAAAAGAAAAAGGTCTGCGCGAGAAAGCGACAAATACGCGATATTATAGATTTCGATTTAAATTGACAAAAATGTAGCAATCACACAGATAATATATGTATCATAAAAATCGTTATTCGCTTATAATCAAAAATTCAATAAGGGTCAATAGAGAAACACATACAATAAATCATAATTACTACATCATATAAATACGATTCCTTACTCGAAATAAAAATAGAAAACAGTTGAAGAACATTATGCGACCCGTAGCTTCCCATCATATCCACCTACGTTGGCAAGGATTAGCTACAGGAAATGCCAAAACCGTCTCAATGGACACAACGTAAAATTGACTGGTGAAAGAACCCTTTGGACTGGTGCTGGCACCTGTTTTCAGCGCAAAACCCTCGCGCTCACCTACACGGCCGATGTCGCCTTCCATTAACAGCTCGAAAAACCTCATCAATGAAAAGCGAGAGTCAACACGAGGAAACGAATAACTCACTCTCTAGAGGCACGTGCCCATCCGTGCAGAGTGGAGGAGGAGTGGGATGGGGGAGAAGAAAGGATCGTGACGTCACCTTCCAGTGATGAGTTCACGGGGAAGAATTTAGAGAAATATAGAGGTCAAAGGGGAAGAGCGAAAGAGAGAAGGCGAATTTGGCGAATGGAGAAAATGGCGGAGAGAGAGGCAATTTCGGGAGGAAGGGGAAGAGAGAGATGAGTGGTCATTCCGAAAGACCGTCGTCTTGAAGAAATGCCGAGCCCTTCGGATGGTCACTGTTCGTGATGGAATCGGACTCCGTGAAAACGAGTCGAAGGTAAAACTTCGACCGTCTGATTGGAACGCCGGATTCGGAAATCTTTCGAGGGAATAAATATTTGTGAAAGAGGATGATAAACATATGTCTTACTGAGGATCGACGGACGTCGTATGAATAAACAACCAGATTGATTACGCTTTTAAGAGACAATGGAATTAGGAAACCTGTCCCTGCGTTTGGAAATGCGAAATCTAAGAGAGGAGAGGCTAAAATTATACGGGAACGACATTAGCTTACGCAAAAATATAATTAAACAAACATCAAAACGTAAGCGCTATTCAAACTTGACAAAAATGAGAAAAGCCATGTCCATCGAAACAATACGACGATAAAACCCACTGGACATCGAACAAGACAACACGATAAAGGTTAAAATTTTATTTGTATTTTAATCATCAAAAACGAAAAAAGGAACTACGTAAGCAGCCACCGCGTTACGGCCACTACCGAGATGTACAGCACACGAAGGGGATGTAACGAAACAAAATTAAATTCTGGCAGCCAAGATAAATGAAAGAGAGCTTACATAAAAACGCCACTCGGGTAAAAAAACAATGAGTGACTTCGCAAAGAAAAGCTGTGAGGATATCAGGTACCCCGCATGATGGCGGGGGCCAAAACCAGAAGGGGGTCCTGGAAGACCGCTCCGTCGGGGGCCTTCGGGGGGTAAGATATTCGGCTGGAAGGCAGCACGAGATTCATCTGCATTCAAAAAACGAATTGAGGCATAATCGAACCCGCTTATCTAATAATGCTGCTATGGAAACCCCTTTCGACGCTTCGAAGATGAGCTACGCCACGAGATGATTTCGGGAATCGAGAAAAAAAAGGCTCCGGGCGGTGCCGGGACAAAGGGGGATCTTCAGCCACCTGTGCCGGTGGAGAGGAAGGCCCGGTTGAAATAAAAGAAAGCCGATACGGAGACGAAATTTTTTAAGATAAGGCGAGCGAAGTAGGAGGAAATGAGGTGGAGAAGGAAAATATGAGTGGAACATTAGATTTTTAGATATAACCCGGAATGAAATAGAATACCTGGCGACAGACTGAAGGGATTTTTATGAAATTTCACCGTCTCGGAGGCTGTTCAGGAGATAAGGAACCCTCGGAAAGGAATGAAATATTACGAGAGGAGCAGCGAGATGTAAAAATAATGTCTGGAGAAAGGATCGGGAGATAATGTATGCGTGAAAGAAAGTTGAGTGACTGGAAGGGAATAAACATGACAACCTCTACGAGCGTGGTTGAGAGGGAAAAAACGGAAAAATTCATTTTTTCCGGTAAGTTGATATTTTTCACGAATTTATGGGTCGAGAAGGAATAGAGTGAGCTTCGGGTCGGAATTTATTGTTATTCGTGTCGAAGAGTCGAAAGGGAAACTGGTGAATCCGTTTCTTCACCACAATTAACACCTCCGTCTTGGAGATGAAGAATAACGATACAAAAATCACCCGTGGAATTATAATACAGGACCTCTAGTAGTAACATATCCCGCTGCAAATTATCTAGATACGAAATGTACTTTCGTTAACCTTACTTATTACCAAATGCTGATACACTAAAATTTATCCATATCAATAATAAAATTTTATATTCATTAACGTAATAATAAGTAATCTACGTATATACCAGCTTTGAAATACTGATTTTTCAGTCTTCGTGCACTGCTTAGAATAAATTTCTTATAATCAAACCTTGATAAATTTCTTTCTACACCACGACTCAGAAAGTAAAAACACCCGCGTTTATATTCCCGAGAGTAAAGGAAGAAGAAGATGGCTTCATAAAGAAAAGTACGGACACGAAAAAAAAACGAAAGGGACAACGGATCTAAACGTATATGGAAAATGAGTCTGGAGAAGAACCCGATGGTGGGGGATAAAAGAGGAAAAGAAGCACTTGGGCGAGTTAATGGAAAAAAGGGAAAACTGGCTTCGTTTGGACGGAAGGCGGGGGGCAAAGGCTACGCTGGAATTGCTACCTTCCAAGCGGAGGAGTTGAGGGGACCCCGAAACGCGAGTCGAGGGGGGATGGGCCACGGTCACTCCGAGCACGAACGCAACAGGACTTAAGTGGGGAAAAAAGGCAGGCCTTCCCATCCGAGATGGGATGCTCACACGAAATCTCTCTCGGCATGCCTCATTAGAGTCCCCAATGACACTGGTCCATTTATCAATTATCGATGCGCAGGGTCGAGATTCTTTTGTTCGGCGACGGATGGGAAGATTGGTCGGGCGCAACTCGGGTTGTTGAAGGGGAACGCTGTCGTACGTGACGTAAAGTTATGGCTTCTTTCATTCCGATGACCCGACGGATGAAATCACGAGCGATCGGTATTCTGGCAGATATCAGACGACCACTCGGGTAAACAACCATTACGTATAATAAAGTCAATCGCGAACTGACAGAAACCCCGGATAATCCGAACTTAACCAATATCAGCTTTGATAAATGAATTAAGATCCATAGATTTAAGCTAATACATGGTGATCTCTATAGTTCTGCCATTAGATGTCTAACATCTAATTATTGCATGCCCGCTGAATTTGCAGACTTAGGTAGAACACTCGTGAACCGAGGGCGCTCGACTTTTCACCACGGAAACCGACGGGACGTGAAAATTTGGATCGGAAAGGAGACCCAAATATTGATGGAATAAAAAAAACTTGCGAAATTAGCCCGTTTCGAAGATCTCGCGGATATCCGACGACGTGCGAAATTTCCGATGGTTCGCTTCGATGCAGACGACCGTTTCCCGATTTCGAAAAAATGAATATTTAGAACGGCTGCTGGTAAAATATTGACACAAAAAGCGACCGATCGGTACGAAACGAACTGTAAACAGTTAGCCGTCCGAGGAGAGAACTTTTTTGCACTTCTTTCCTCGCACCTTTTTTTAGATTTCTACTCCCCGATGTGAAGCAACCCTTTGAAAGTAAAATAGCGAGCATTTTTTTGCGGTGAGTGAACAGTCGTCGGATTAACAATGTCCTAAACACGCGAGTCTATAAATGACCTCTACTGTTTCCCTCTTTCTCCAATTAGATTGGCAGACGCTTTTTACAGATTCTGATCTCTGTTCTGCAATAATGTTATCCTTCTCTACCACTCCCTCCGTACCATTGAGCACCAGTCTCCGACTTAGTTCTCCCATTTAATCGCAATCTCGTGACGCATTTCCTTTCGCTCGTACGCTAGGAATCCATGTGAGCAATCGCTTGGTAATGCGTGCGATTTTCCGGAATGTTTCCGGGAGAGGTGGAGTAATTTTCATCTCCTATCACTTAGATATTATTATATCCAATCCTTGCTCTGGTAATAGATGGATGCCATCCAAGCATTTTAACCTTCGGATGTTCGAACAGGTAAACAAGGTATTATCATCACTTAAGCCTTCGTTTAACGACTTTAATAAATAAATTCTACGACAGATCGACGGAAATCTATAGAAAATATCTCATGAGAGATTAAATTGAAGGATTTAAACGGAAGAAGTTACGAAAGAAACTGAATTAAAAAGAAAAAGGATAAAAACCAGATAGTAAATGATGCATACATTACAGTGAAGGCATACCCCGGATAATCCGAACGAATTCAACAATCTTACACCTCCCTCATAATCATGGGAGTTTCAAACCCGACCAGCACAATATCCAAGAAAGACAAAACACGTACGAAAAGAATGAGTAAACCCTAGAGAAGCTTGGAAGGCATCCAGATCTCTTACGGACATTCAAGATTAATGTGAGTGCGTTTCCAGCCAATTTTGGAGGAAGAAGACGACTCTGAAGGAGTTCGCCGCGAAAAAAATGCATCCGACTGTACTTACGAGTATGATCCGTGAGTGTTGTAGCACTCCCCCCTTTTGCACGGCTTGGTTGCCCTGCACTCGTCGATGTCCTTCTCGCAGGAGGTTCCCACGAATCCGCTTGGGCAGGTGCACTCGAAGTTATCCGCCAGAGAAGTACATTCGGCGCCGTTTTTGCATGGCGTCGAGGCGCAATGGTCCTCGCGCTCGCAATGGGGGCCTGATGGGAAAAAAATAACAAATAAGTTTAATACATCAACTCTCTTGGAGAAAAAAAGTGGAGCCAAAAAGAAAGGGCTTACAGTACTTGAAAATGAATTACAGTGTAGCGAATAAATGAATGTACGAAATCACTGTGACTTAATCAGACCAGGAACCGGTTCGTGTGAATGCAACCATTCGTTATAAGTTAATGTTTCACGTTAAAGAAAGCATTTTAAGTGAAACCGGTCTCTAAGAACAACCAGAAGGTAACGATACAGTCTTTGATGTCAAATGTTAACAATTATTGCTTCAAAACAAAAATCCGCCGAACATTTACGCTTTGAACATACGCGTTACGAATAGAGAAATATAAAACAATGGAACATTAGATTCAAATTAAAATATTCTGAAGGCAAACTCGCAGCTTTCAAGGCGTGATATCCATAAGAAACATTTCCCCAACTTCCTGCTGCATTACAGAATATTTAGGAGTGTCTGAGAATCATAAATAAGACCTATGGATGCAGATGTGCAAACTAAATGCAACACCTCACGATGGCAATCACAGTGTATGCGAAACATTAAACGTACCGGTGTATCCAGGTGGGCATGTACAGGTGTAATTCTTCAAGCTGAGCAGCGTGCAGGAACCTCCGTTCTTGCAGGGAGCGGCGTCGCAAGCGTTGGGCTCCGGGATTTCGCAGAGGGACGCAGAAAATCCGATGGGACAGATGCACCGGAAAGACGCTGCTCCCAGTTCGGGTCCGGGGAGGATCCCGGAAGATCCAGGGCCCATGGAAAGGATTCCCTTGCCCTGCGACGCCCCCGATGTTGAAAGCAAGTTCGCGGAGGAGGTCAGGGATGCGAGGGGTGAGTTTGAGAGGTGGGAATTGGAAGGTAAGAAGGGAATTACAACGCAGGTTCCTCCGTTCTGGCATCTTGGCCCGGGTCCGGTCCTGCAAGGGTTCAACTGCTGGCAATACTCCCCCACGTACATAGACGTACAGCTGTGGACGAAAGAAAAAATCATGTTAGTACAAATGACATAAAGAAGCAGATTTACTCTAAGAAAACGTGCAATTACCGCTATTATCACAAGTGTTCTCTCATACCTATTTGGGGAAATATAAATCAAAACAAATAAATATTTCACTCACCCAAAATATACCTTCTATTTACTACCTTTCGATGGTCAATAAATGGGTGAAGAGCACCCAATAAAAATATCTTCCAAATATAAGAACTCGTAAAAATGTAATAATACGGAATATGGATGTAATAATGTAGAAAGTTAAGGACCTGCCATACTAACAGTGGCGTTCTCCCCTTACGACTACATTTCGAACATTTAACAATCGACAATATCATCAAATCTAACAACAATTTTAAGCAGAGCAATTAAGCCAACAATGAATTTTCATTAATCAATTATTCATTAAAAGCTTCACATTATTGACTTTTACATTAACTTCCCATTATTAACAATGTAATAAATCTCAGTAGAAGCAGAAAAGATAAATTTTCAACTTATCTTTCGACTAATACAGCTTCACTTTCTATATAGCTTTGCACTCCAGCTTCTACACCTGCTTACAAGATAACGAAGTGTCACCTATGATAAGCGAATGTAATGGGTATACACTTTCAAACATACACTCAATATATATTTACAATAGTAATCGACCGAATAAACATAATTTTCTATATAATTCTTCACACGAAAATTTTATTAAAAAGTTTCATTTGTTCTCCTTTGGAAAAGGAAATTATCACCTAATCACAAACGAAACTGACGAATGATTCACATCATTCGCAAACCATTTATTACTATTAGTTTCATCATACTATCGAAGTGGTTTTCACGACTGAGTGATCTAGCTTATCGCATGAGTGACTACGCCCGAACCAGCTATCCTTTCATACATTTCTATATCACCTAATTCAAAAATACTGCATTTCTACGCATGGCTGCTTTAGATTTTACTATAATTTACTGTTAGAAAAAACAGTTAATCCGAAAAGTATATCATGCGAAAAAATCGTCATAAGCTTTGGAAACAATTAAGAGAATACAACTGCAAGAGAAAGCCAAAACTATGATTCATCTTAGAATGAATTTACACACATGAGTCTGAGATAACACCAATAAAGCTAAGACCCTTATTCAGTATAAAAATCATGGGAATAGCTTTGAAACATTAATAAAAACGGATGAGTATCTATGATGAATCCCAAAGCGAAGGACAGTGATTTCTGCCAATAGAACTTGGAAAAAAGAACTCTGTGAAGATCTAACGATGCAGCCAATGTCCTCTTTCGCTGGAACAATGACGACCGTTAAACGCGTTCGAGTTATTTTTTGGCTTCCATGAAACCCTTTGTTCTTAGCGTCTCCGCTAAAAAAGAAAACGCTCTAAATAACTGGAATCGGTGACCACCTTAGCAAAACAGTCATCTACTTGTATCTACAGTTGCGCATTAGAACACGATCTCTGAAAACGTGGGGCCGGAACGTGACGAAATCTTAAATATCCCGGCAGGTCCGTAAAAAAAACCTTAATGAACCGACTTCCGCGAACGTAATGAAGGTGATTCCTTGGTACGAGCGTATCAGGTGCGAAATGCAAAACCGTGATTCATCGCGAGGAAATATATTGCGAAATAAGGGTTTAATTGGACTCTTGAAAAGCGCGAAGTGCTAGGGACGTTCGGTATTCATGAGCACCTGATGGATCTAAAATTGCGTTCGAGATAGATAATGGAGCTTACGTCGCCCCCACAAGCCATCAAACCATATTTATATCCATAATGGAGTCACTTCCGTTCACACGCTATCTTTCCGTGACGGAGTTTCCGGAAAGGGCGAAAGGCGGACGTCTTCGGAAGATGTGGCGCAACGATCGCTTAAGACGGATGGACGAGGACACCTTACGGATCCGCCGAAGGCCTTCGGGAGTCCAATAGGGCGTAATGCAGACGGTAAATAACCAGAGGTTACTCCACTATCGAGCACAATCACAACAAGATCATTACGCTCACCAATTCTCTCTATTACGCTCCCCTAAGAAATTGAATCCCTCAAGGATAACATATTCTCCATAACAAGGATATAAAATACGAATTAAATACCCATGATTAACCATTAACATCTCCAATCTTGTCGGTTAACTCTATAATACACTTCATCAACGCAGAATAATTAACATAAAAACGACATAAAAAACGAGACAACATCCAACATTTGAATAATCTCACGCAAAACACTTAACCCTGACGACTTCCTCAAAAGCAAAATCATTGAATGTCGAAACCAGATTGCCTCAACAGGGAATAGTTTAACTAGGGCTTTAAAGAGACATCCGCTTTTGCAGGGCACTAAGGTGACGCCATCCTTATATACGTGCCAACTATCGGGAAAGCAAAAAACAATAATCGCCAGGAAGAAACTCATTTTCCCCGAGCGGAGAGCTTGCCAGAGAAATGCAGCCTTTATTGTATCGGTTTAGCAAGGGACAAATGATTCATCGAGCTGACTTATTTGTAGCGAAACAAATGCGTGGGAAATCAATGCCTACTCCTCATAAATTACGGAATCGTAACGACGACAGTGGTCGTTATGTGAAGCGAATCGTTCCTCTGAAGACCGTTTCATCTACAGAGAAAAGCAGATCAAAATTAACTCTACTATAAACTCTTCGCGGGAAGGACGCATAACCCTTGAGTGAGATTGAATTCCCTGCAGCCCTGAAGAGGACAGGGGTGGGTTCGAAAAGGAACCGCCTTTCTTTCGAAGACGGCGATGGCAAAGGAAAATAAACATCCACGCCCTGTTGAGGAATCCAAACCGCATCTTTCAGAACCAGGCATCGTTTCCCACAGGCTCCGAAAACAAATAGGAAAGGGATTCATTTACTGCTGAACAATGACACCGGTTCATCCCCGAGTACCCCGCGTGCTTTTATCGTCTCCGAGCACTCGAATACCGCAGGATTACGAACGCAAAAATCCAACAAGAACCTACGCATCTGTCTCGCCTTATCGTCCTATTTCTCCCACTTGATGCAGAACCGCAAACACAGCTTCTAGTATCATCACATCTTCGTACGTTCAAAAAGATGATTTATATTATCTCGGGCAAACCTGCGATGCTCCCAAAGGCGCCTCTAATCTTAAATCTCAGCATTCTTTAGAGACTTACGGGAGACAATAAAAAATTTCTTAAAAATCGTGTAGAATTATTTGTTAGAAATAAACGAATATCAAACTCTTAAAATATATAATAATGTAAATAACAATACTTAACAAAGTGAACCAAAAAGTTAAAAACTTAAAAATAACATTCGCATAATGTAGCAATACTTAATATAAAATATCATTCTCACGAAAGCTTTATAATAAAATAAGATAGAAAAGAAAACATTTTCACGCTAAAATACTATTTCAATACCTAAATCACCGAGAGAAACTTAGATCAATTACTAAAATTTCCAACTACGTGGCATTTAATGAGAAAGTATCAAACCTACTTTTGGAAATATATAAAAAAAACTCCGTAATTTAATTCGTCCTATTATTTTCTCCATTTCATTTTCCGCATGGTTTGGCTGAGATACTCTAGAAACAGAGATTTAATTAACTTTCATCTGCACGACTTCCTTGTAAAATAACGGAAAGAAATCAATCGGCATATCCTAAAGTGGGCAAAAAATAATCCGATGCGAGAGCTCATTACAGTCGACGAGAGAATACACCTTCCGAAAGGAAACTCAAGTGTTAATAATGCGAAAGTTGCAACCATTTGGGATTTGGAACAGGAGACCTGTGTGTGCAGAGATAAAGATGAGCCCATGGGTCATGATAACGAAATAAATGGAGCTGAGGGTGGTGGCTGTGCCGTATAAAGAATTCCATTGTTACACGTGGTGAGAAAACCCTCATAAGATGCAAGGTGGCTCTTTAGAATCATACGGTCAGCGTTTAATTCCGTCTGAGCCACAGATGCTATGACGCGTTTCGCCGTTGAGTAAGCAAGATCTGCGAACCTTATTGCGTACGAAATTTCTTTGGGCGAAGCAAACACGTGTACGAGTTGGATAAATACGATTATATGAGACCACTACTTCTAAATGCTCTATGAACGAGAAGATCGTGCAGATACCATCAGAAATATCTGCAGACACAAAAAGACAGAAATAGTTCTCTTCTGGAAACTAATAATGATAATATCATATCATTTACAGACATAAAAAGTTAAGCTATAGTTTAATTACGTCAAATAATTTTATGACGAAAGTTGTACCAAATCATTGTACCCTAGCAACGACAATAGATATAATCATCGATTATTCAAGACTTTACTATGTTGAAATCCATAACCAAGTTTACTTCTTCGTTTCCCTTCGAACCATAATACACTCAAATACGATCCGGATGTCATACACTCATCACCCTCCAACAACGCATTACGGAATGGACAGAAAACGCTCAGGTGAACTAAACATCAAAATCGTTGGCAAGTGTGGAGAAAAACCCATTGAAAAACCAGCTCCTCGAAGCAGAGGGACGAAGATATGAGTGGCATTGTAAACCCCAAAACTCGCTGGTGCGGACCGACGGGCAAGACCGTAATGTTGGGGTTTTTGAGGAAGGGTCGCGAAGAAACCACCTGCTAATCCCAGAAGGTCTTCCCATCCCTTCAACCCTTCCGCACATGCAAAGGAGACCTTCGGGGGCTGTGATTTCTTTGCAGCACCTGCACCTGTGCAGTTTGTGCTTGGGGTCGAAGCACCTCTTAATTTTGGCGGAGAGAGAGATGATCGGTAGAGATGATCTGGAACTCCCTTGAAGGATTGCAAGGGGCGATTAATGCATTAATTCCGGAGGGGAAAAAAACCAACGTACGCCTGGGTCGACCTTTAATAAAGCTGCAGGACGTGTTGCAAAGATTTACTTCCTTGCTCAGTATTAGAAGACCACATATTAACTCCCGAATTAAACACGTTGCGGGTCCATAAGAAAATCCCGCATTTCATTACATTATAATATTTCTCCGAGGTTAATTGAAATAAGTTTCAATGGCGCCAGCACTTTTTGGCTCACAAAGAACGCGGTTTGTTTGAGACGAGAACACGCGTGAGTGACTCATTAACGTCCACGAATTTTCCCTAGGAACGTAAACAAAAACATTGACTCTGTACGTTATGTGGTAGATTCTTTTCGCGGGACGATGTGATAATTCGTATTATACCCATGCGTATTAATTCCACTGTTTGAAAAAACAGGGAAGTCGGTAGAATTCGAGGCTGCGTTAATAACCTCTAAGTGATATTTACCGATGCTCGTGTTTTCATTGAAAAGTGACGAGAGTTTTGGTATAAAATACCAGCAGGCAACGATTCATTACAGGCTCAATAATAAGTCGAATCAAATTTGCATCTAAACAAACAGTTTTCTTCTTTCTGATGCGTAAATACGAGCATAAAAGTTAACTCCATAATAACTTTACTCATTCAATTTTTACTAAATATATTCGACTGAATAACTCGATAATAAATTCCGTTTACATCCCCATGCGATACCTGGAGATTATAGTAAGGAAAGAATAACTTAAGCTTGATAAATAATAAGTAATAACCCTCAAGTTCATTTCCATTTTATTCACATTCCATTCAAATAAGTAAAAACAAAGAGACACAATCTCCAAGCGATAACGCCTTATACACTGACATCCCAAAAAAAGTCACCACGGATAATTGACGATATATCACGCATGAAAAAGCGCCTCCTTTTAATAATCGGAAGGGTGTCTTCACGCCCCAAATGAGAGAAATTAATGGACCGCGAAAGATCCAATTGAGTTTCGAGAAGCGCCGGAACTGTGCAAACATAATTCATGATCGGCCCCGATGGCCGCGGAGGAATTCGTATATTTTACCGCGGAAGAACTGTGCCGATTCCCCATGCGGCGGAGGCTATTGGGGCTATTCATCAAAGGGGCAAAAAACTATGAAAAGAATGGATAAATGAGTAGCGGATTCTATTTGTTAATTCCATCTCGGAATCGTTGCGGATTGCTTTTTTCTGTGCGATGCTGTCGAAGAAAGAAATGTGGGCGGGACGTTTTCACGAATTGGCGTGCTCGTGATAAAAAGTGATGAGAAAAGGTCACTGGGGGAGAGAGACTGGGAAGATTTCTCTTGTTCTCGGTCATGAATAGTGCATTCGTTTCGTCGAGTACTAAAGATGTCATTCCAATAATGCATCATCCCCTTTTAACCGATATTGCGACCCGTGATTCGGTTGTGATAAATGACTCACTTCTTATGGTCGACGATGGGAAGTATGCGATGTAATACGCCTTGTGAATTCTTACAAATCTTATTCCCCCTTTTGATATTTTAACCACTTCGTACTTCGCAGACGAGTGCGAAACGATTACAACAAAACAGTATCGAAACACCTTAATAAGAATACACACCATTACCACCTAACTGTTTCACAAAGAACCAAATTCACCTTAGTTAGTCTCTTAATCATCTCTTAATAATAAACTATAAGACTATTCAAGCCCAACCAGAATACGACAGAATACAAATCACGAGAGCTATTCAACAAAACATCAAAACTACAAAATAATTCAGCACTCTTTACGAACAACTTAACTCCACCAACAAAAACATTCAAACTATTCTAAAAAGCACGCCATGGCACACAAATACGCTGCTTAAAACATGTTTGCCGACTCGTTTTAAAATGCACCCGAATACATCAAACTTTATTTGCCTTCCTCCTTGGAAGAGCATTGTCGTCCGGCGGGAAACAACGCGCGAATTACGAAAAGAAAAAAAACCTTTTACGAAACGAGACGTGCGTGGACGGGAAATTCCTAGGAAATAGATGAGCAAATAGACGACTTCTTCCGTGTCGTATCCCTTTCCTAGGAATCCTCCTCTCTTCAAACATCGACGCACCGCGAGTAAAAAATGGCCGCGTTGAGGTAAAAGAGATCGCGAGGGGCCAAACGGTTTGTTGGCAAGACGAGGAAAAGAACGGCTGTCCAAAGAATTCGAAACCGTGGGATCCTGTAAGCCGTGACTCTGCAGACAAGGCAACTCTTTCACAGGGAGAGAGATAGGAACCGATGACAAAGAACCCCTTTAGATATCGACGTCGAAGCACCGTTTTCGCAAATACGAGGAATTTCCTTTCTCCGCAGAAGAGATGCATCGGAAAAAAAACAGAATCGAGCGGTCCTCCTCCTAATTTCGTTCCCTTGGTTCCGAGGCTATGAGAACTATAAAACCTTCCCCAATGAGATCCATTTAAAAGACGAATGTGATGCCGATTGATGATAAGTAAGAACATAAACGGGAAACAGTTTCCAAAACCCTACGGAGCGGTGAGTAATCGTGCCTAAGGGGAAGCTTTGTTCCTTTAGCAGGTCGATTTCGTAATCTGCGATTCTCCGTACTCAAACACGGTTCTCTTTTACGGTGGAATATTACAATTCCCCATTTACAAGGGCAAAATACTTCGAGAAGGAAGGAAATCCGGGATTAACAAACAATAAAGTAGAGTAAATTGGACTGGAATTGGTACTTTATAAATTCCAATCCAAATCGCGTACTGGATTATCTATCTAAATCACGATCTTTGTTTTGATCTTAAAAGGAAGTTAATATTGTCGAGAGTTACTTGCTAGATTGACCACTTATTAATCATCTCAAAAGGAAGTTTAAGATGATATTAACCCATGCTAACCACTTACTCGTCTTAAAAAGCAAACATATGATCACCAAAACTCCAGAATTACCAAAAAAAAACAAACTCTTGCGAGAGAACCACTTTCATTGTTTACCCACCCAATAAACTCCTCCTACGGACACCGAATCGACCCCAGTGATCAATAGCCCTATTGGCGCAACCCATCCTCGTGTGCTTCCCTTGATAGCGAATTCGAATCACTACTCCAACAGCTGCTCCTTGGTATTTTCGGGGCGCCTTGAAGCAAACCCGCTCCTCCGGGCCTATCTGGGCCAGGAATGTCACGGCAGGTGTGGAGACATCGCTAGATTGAAAGCTATCCTTGGACAAAAAAAATAAACCAAAACGAGGAAGACTCTCGCGAGCTGCTGTCGCGAAATCGACCGGCCCAGAAGCTGGAGAAAAATTAACATATCTGCGGAGAAAAGTTGGGCTCATTGTAATTTTAAATTCGAACCGAGCCGGCTGTTTCGGCGACGGCACGTGCTCTAATAAGCGAGGAATTTTGGAGACATCGACGCTCGTGTAGGCGCCGAACCTGCGTGACTAATTAACACGTCCGTGGCAGGCAGCGTTTTGAAGATCCGCCGAAATATTCGCTAAATCTGGATGGCCTCCAAAGAAGCTTAACACCCATCATCGGCTACCAGTGCGGCCCGTCTTTAACCCTTTTAACACGAGTAGATTCCTTGGATACTTAAACCTTTCCAGAATAACTCCACGAGACTTCAACGAGAGAAAATACGCAAATAGAGAACAATATATCACGAAGACTTTATAACAGATTTACCATTTATAAATCGTCTCAGCATAAATACAAGATTACTAATACCAGCGAAACCGTACGGAATTTAATGAACACGCTACGAGAATCAACAAGATGTGACAGGTGCTAGTACACCGGTTGGTAGCTGAACACTGTTTGGCATGGCCCCGGAAGAATTTGACGCCTGCTCGCCGTTTTCAGTTTCAACAACCGCAATGCACGCGGACGTACGCCTCGCATCGGAATGAACCCAAAGGTCACCCCGAATAACAGGATTTTTTTTCACTTGAAACTTGGTCACTCACCAAATTGTCGAGCGGCCGAAAAATCAAACAAGTGCCATCTCCCACGCGAAGATTTCTATGAAACATCCCGTTTAAACACTTCGGGAAAGCACACGGACGAGCCCACTTTCGACAGAGTGTAAAGAATATGCTTATGGGCCACGCCTGAGGCTGTCAACATCCGACAATCGGCGGACTTTGAGGAACCCATTAGCGGTGGGCGGCCATGCTTGAATGGCTGTATGGCATCACTAAATGACCACGCCTAGCAGACGCTGCGAGGGGCGTTCGTGGGAGAAGGACCAATCTTAACCATATAAAAGCTTAGTCAGGGCAAATACCTGACGAACATTAATAGCTAGGATGAATTTCAATCTACGCCCGCTGAATAGCGTCATTGCTCCGCGTGATCGAGTGGAAAATTACCAATGGCTCGATTCCGCCCGTCGAAGAGCTCTGCACGACGGCGATTCTGCATTGGACGTCGAGGACCTTATGGGAACTTATTACGCGGACACAATGAGAAGGTATGCGTCATCTTAAGCGATGCCACTGAGAGACGTTGATTGAGCTATGCTGTACGGCTGAGAGGAATCGAACTTAATGAAAGAATAAATGTTTACAATATGGGTGGCATACAGATACGCGGAGGTATTTCCTATGCAATGAATGATTCACGATGGTCCTCAACGACAGGGCGAATTAAAGCTATGCACGAATGAAACTAATCTCCCTGAATTCTTGATGCGAAGGAATTTGCATATTGAAAATTTAATCGAGGAATAAATCGTGAATTTCCCGAAACTATCTCAAAGGGAAACGAGAAATATTATAAATAACAGTTGAAAAAATCGAACACGGCGGTGAATGGGATCATGCAAATTACGAGCAGCCTTCTAATTAATCTACAAAACCCGATTTCACTGCAGAAACAGGCACACTGATGATATCACCTGCTCTTAAGAATTAATTGGCTTTCTTGAATTAACACATAACTTATTAAAACCTTTCCCAGGTACACTTTCGACAGAGAACAATCGGGGAAAATAAAAAAAAACTTCACGCTTACTTGAACATTCATAGATAAAACACTCATCCGTCGATTTCTAACCCTATTAGTTATATTATAACTTTGCAGTAGTCCCCGATACGGGCTATAATCAAAGCATACGTATATAAATAATGTATATATACTATATAACGTATATATAATAATAATGTAAATGTAATAAATGTAAATGAAACCTTCCGAGAAAATTCCCATACACGTCAAATGGGAGCGAATAAACCCGACGAAAAATCGGCAGAAACCCCTGGAATCGAGACCTGAGATATAGGGTACCCGGCAGGAAACGTATATAGCCCACCTTCATAGACCACCCAGACTTTTTTTTCCACCTCGGCTCATCCCGACCCGGGCGTAGAAATTTGGCAACGCGGGTCTTTGAAATACACCTCATTTCACTTTTCTGAGCGAGGAGGCGCTCTCTTGGGGGGGGATCGTGCCCTCGGATAAAAACCACCGCGACTTAACACCGACCCGTCAAATGCGGACGCGGAAAATTTTTATGCGACGCCCAAAGGAAGAGAGGAGGAGGATATCGGTGGAAATATTAAGAGGCGAGAGACATCCCTTCGCAGCCTTTAGCCCTCCCCTTAGCCGTAGGAATGAAAATTGAGGGAGGAGGAAAAAAGAAGAGGTGAGAGCGGGAGGCAGGTAAGCGAAGGTCACTCCGGGACGGAGAGTTACGGATTCCGACGGTAGGTGGCAGAGGAGGCGTCAAAAGAGACTCTCTGATGTTGGACTGTGCCCTGTTACGGATGCCTCTGCAGCTTGGCAACGAACGAAATACGTCGGAAGGTAACACGGACGGAAGAATTGCTAGCGATGCATCGGCTATGTAACATGAGCCATCGACATCGAATTCGACTCGAACCCTTTGGGCATCATACGTAACAACCGCCATACATAATCTAAAATGATTATGCAATGTAATATTGAAAGGTATCCCTTACTTAACGCTAAACATACCGAAGAATGTACACCTTTACATGAATGAACAAAACCAAAAAGGAATACCATAGTTGATTCCTGAGAACCTATACAACAACTTATGACATCAACAAATACGATCTTGACGATAAATATTTAACATGACAATAAACATTCACATTATAGACACTATACCATGGGAATGATAAGATATTTAGAAATCACTTTTCTGAGATATAAAATTATAGTACAAAAAAATAGTATTCAATGAGTGAATCATGAAAACAGTAATAAATGGAGTTTAAATTGCCGAGAAATTAATTGAGCGTAAAGAATCTAATGTGTATTGTATTACGAATTATCACGAAATTAGAGAACCTTCTGTAATGTACATTTGCAAAGGTAAATCGAAATAATGTAATTAATACCTAGAGCAATTATATTCTATTCCTACTCCTAAAAAGTAATAAACTCCCTTTCATCATCACAACGAGACAATGTGAGATCATAAACAATACCCACTTTTAACCCTCATAGTCGCTATTTAACCACCGACGGCTAATTAATCACCCAAAAAACTTCTCCGTTTCCCCGGATAATGCAAAAATCATTAAAAACACACATCCTTTGAGCACGTCGTTGTGGCCACACGAGCTGCCATCTACAAAGGACAATGCTAAAAGGCTCTGCAAACAACCCGCAGGGAAAGAAGTCATGCGAGTTTACTTAGACGCCACTGAAAACGAACAAAAATCGACTTAAGCGTATTCCCACGGGGAATGCTTCCGAAGACTACTAGGATCGAGGGCACAAAAAAGAGTGGATGGAATAACATCGTCGTTTACTCTATAATTGAGATCGGAATGCTTCGACGGATGACTCATGGAGTTGCGCTCTACGGCCAAGATTTCTCCAAATTATTCCTACATAGTTTTGAGTAAACATTTCGACCAAACACCTTCGACAACACGAAGCTTAGAAATGGAGCGGAGATTCTTTCGTAAGGGACTGGAAGAACGGGTACTTCGTCGCTTTCCAGATATTTGCAACCGAATAGCTGCACGGGGTGAATAAATTGAGTCAGCAATGCCGTTAAAAAAGTCAACTTTTCGACACAAAAGCACACCTGGAAGAATGGCGTTGATTATTGCTACGCGCCAACTCGAAAATTGGCCCTGTTGTGATACCTACCTCGCAAAAATTCGAGCCTTTTTGCATTAACAGAAAAGATAAACAGCTCTAACGGCCCATAAAAAAACCCTAAAAATAGAAACTCGATCTGAATGTTTTCTGTTGGCACATCCCTTCCTACTTCTTCGCGGACAAACTGTACACCCCGGCTCGAAATTCCTCCGTTCTTTGCAAACTTGCAGCAAATGGCAATTTCTCCTTGGGTACTCCGTGGACCTACGTTCGACATTTACCGCTAAAGCCGAAAATGCTATCGAGATGTAACGGTTCGACGCGCCATCGACGTATCGGTCTCTTTTGCCGATACTCTAATGCCAGACTTTTCTTGTTCTGCCGTCGGTCATTACCGTGATTAAATCCTTAGGGAAAGCCCGTTATTTTCCCGAACAGAACTTTTCTTCTCGTGAATTGCGGGGCCGACAATTCGGCAACCAATTACGCCTCCGTCTGCATGCGATCCTTTTCCCCGAGGGGCGCCGTGCGGACGCGTCCGAACACGTTCTGCTCCCTTAAACGGGCATAACTTTTTTCGCGAGGGTCTTCTTTCGTACTTCCGATGACTAAATACGGGGATTCTTCGATGGGTTTGATGGATGTCATGCCAGAGGTGGTGAGCGAGCGTTGAAATGTGAGAAAGGGCATCGTCTTCGAGTATCACGGCCGCTTGAGCGTAAAATCTAATTTGCCCGAGTAATGTACCGTTTGCGAAGTAAAGAAATGAAAACCATAACGTCGAATTAAAAATTAAATTGAACGGAATTAAACCCTTAAAGTATAAAGGTTATACCAACATCATGAACAGATGTTATGAAACTAAATACGTCAACTTTGTCCGCTTAAAATTAAAACACGAATTTATAGAAAGAACAAATGTATAAATATATATTTTCAAACAAGTAAAAGTAGAGTTAATGAAATTCATTCAGCTAAAACTTTATGGATATCTACCGAATAGGTCTTGAGGCATACCTGAACCAAACAACACAAAAGTAATAATCGATAAAAGAGACTGAATTCGATTGCAAGAAGTAGTACCGATTCGTGCAACGGACTCGAGAAAGATTGCATAAAAAGCCACATCCGTATCGAGACGGGCCTTTCTAAACGAACCACCTTCCGAACTTGCAGCAGTTTCGAGCCAGATTACGAAACAATTCCACCTCCGGCCAAAAACTAAAGAAAATTCGCAGTAATCATAACTTTTTATATCCATCTTCCGCAGCCGGACGTTCGCTATTGCAAATACGACAAAAAGGCGTCAAGGTAGGAGTAATGTTATACATGGGTTAACCTCATCAGGAAAACAAAGAATGTCGAAACCACCAACAAAAGGAAACAAGAGAATACGCAAAAACGCAACGAGAAAATCTGAACAGCCGCTCCCGACGACGTTTGAACAAAACAAATCTGCGGAACCTTGACTGCTGTCCGAGATAGCTACCGTGCGGAATTCTGCAAAAATGACCGCGAGATTTTTTTTTCGACCTCTCCGCAGCTATGGCAACTGCATTCAAATTTACCGAACCTTGGATGTAGACGCATCTACTGGGATTGTAACTTATACCAATCCGTGTTACCTTTCCACGCGAACGAAAAGAACCACGGTGATCGTGACGGGACGCGAGGGAAAGGTTCGATCGAATTTGAATATGAAATGGGCTTTACTCGTCCCTTCTCCGCAAAAATCGGATGATAACGACGACCAACCAAAGTCTGGCCTATTTTCCAGCGAAAGATGCAAATGGAGGAATCGGGTGCCGTGTTCTTTACCGGCTGAATTATGCGGCGGACGGGGCTACCGGAGGGCGTGTATATTTCATACGCGCGGTCCGACACGACCAAATGATTCCTGACATTGAAATCTCCATTCGGATTCCTTTCTTTCAGAAGCTTCTTCTGCTCTCCTGACGCATGAGTTAGCACGCTGAGGAGAAAAGGCGGTTTGGAGAAGATGCGAATGAAACTTCACGAGAACTTTATGGATAGACAAAAGGAAAGAATCTTGTGTTTGACAACCGAGCTCTCTGGAGAGCATCATGGTAGACTTTTCACGAAAAATAAGACAATGGGTGCACCATTAACGTATACGGTTCCATTCCAGAAGGCTAGTGTAGCAACAAAGCATACATGGTAACTGTTTCATCTTTGTCTTACGACACGGCACATCTATTAACTCAACATAACGGGATTCTAGTGAATTTTGAAAACGCTAGTTCATCATGAAGTGATTAGTCTAAGTCTGATGATTTTAGGCATCAGATTTTTAATTTAGATTCCTTCCTTAGACTCTTCCTTCTTAAGGTCTGCGTATAATAATATTATGGCATAAACAGAACGCATTATATACGATATTGTTGCTACCTCTATGGCATCAAAAGAAGCAACTGAACAGCTCGATAAAATACATACTTGCATCCACGGCAACAAGACGAATAAACGAACTATAAACCGCATTTCTTTACATTAAAACTCTTTGAGAGAGAGAGAACAGAGAGATACCGAGAAATACCTCTTCTCATACCTTGCACCGCCAACACGAATGCATTCCGAGGGGTAAAAACTAAATTCTTCCCAGACTAGCACGAACAATAATTAAATTAAGGATCCATCCTTTTCCATCCACTTGACGAGGGAAATCAGACGGCGGAACAAATAAAAATCCACGTTGAAATAATGGACGTTAAGCCTTCAACTTCTCCACCCGTGTCCTAAGCATACAGAACAAAAAGCGAGCTCTCGGGAAAGGAAAAATCGGGCGTTCACGAACGCATACGTAAATTTTCAGTCATGCGGACACATTAAAAGCCGTGGTTAAATATATATATATATATAAGGACCGAGAATTTTCCGAGGATTGTGATCGAGGAACTTAGCGCTACGGCGCCGACTGGATACGGCGGAATCCGCCTTCACGTAACTCGGTGGCGATTGCTTGAAAAAGGCCGTCGAAATGTGTTCGAGACTGGAAACACGGACCCACGAAAACCGCGTCTTCATAAACGCTTACGTGTAAATCTTATAAAAATGACAGCGCTGTAAATTTTCAGCGGATGAAAATGCGGGGATAAAGGCTGGCCATTGCGAAGACGTAACGAACTCGTCTGCCCCGAGGGGAATCCGACTCGTCCTTTGTTTTTTACCTCCGATTTTCTTCCTCATAAAAGACGGCAGTGCAGCGTCAGAAAAGCGATACATCAACGTGAGTAACCATGGGAACTGAGCGCATTAACCACGCTCTCCGTTGCCGATGGACCAGCCCCACCATATTAGGCAGAAGATGGAGGATAGAGAGTCCTAGAGGAAAGTCAAGCATGTTTTCTTTTGCCTCTTAACGGGATAAACGGAGACCGATTAGGAATACGACTTTGTTTGGAAGAGAATGAGCTCTGCAATAAGACGTTACGACTCTGGAGGTCTGCAAAAATCGCGAAATTGATCTCGTATTCGCTAAGACGTTCTTATCGCATGATGCTGAACGAGTTTGCGATGATGTAGTATTGGATTGAGACAACTATTTTTGTCTTGTGATTGGCGTTCTGAGATAACCTTTAGAGACCGGAATTCTGCACTTACGCTGATTTCTCTGTTGGATTGCGAAACGATTAAATAGAATTGAAAGCTTAAAACACAGAAATTGGCACTTTAGAACATTAACTGGAACCGGAACGCAGACCAAGTATAAGTAGAAACAAATACTTATACATTATGTTCATTATAAACCGCATAAATTAATAAATAAATCCAGCTTTACAACCGGGCCAAGAAATTCGTAGACGACGAACGCTACCGAACAACGAACGGATCGTAAAAACGTTTCATCTGGTGAGAAAAATGACACGAGAATTAGACTCCGAGGATTCTGAATAACATTAGCACCGGAGAGAAAAGCATCTCTCGGGATGCTAACCGAACGCGGGAATGGAAAGCCACGAAAATTCAGAAACAATGTCTCATTAGAGAGGGAAAGCGAGTAATTGCTGAAGTCGTTGTTCGAGAGAAGCGGACGTCGGTTGTCGCAACGAAGTAATCGGACGCAATTTATAGCGAGAGAATGAGCACTCGCGAGGCCACTTAATTTTGAAAGAAAAATGAGAGGCAACGCTCGTGGCGATAAGCATTATGTATGCAAACGGGGAAAGTAAACGAGGGCCCATTTGTGACCGGTCGAAATACGTTCTCGTCTCTCGAGAGATAAAAGTTTTCTATTAAAAAAAGACGAAACTTACAAAAATAGACGACGTGAAAAAATTGAAAAACTTAGGCCAAAATAAAAATTCTAATCCAACATGACAGATACTTCCTTTCTTTATAGAAAAATAAAGTTACCACTCACAAAATTTTCGGAGAAAGAATTTACGTCGTTCAGGAAACGATAAATAGAATAGAATCGAAGTATTTTCCCAAATCACGCCGCAGTTACAGACGGAACTGGAAGAACCTTAAATCCCTCTCGAATAATAGTAACTCGTAAAAATTTCGACCGAAGAAAAACGAATTCCGGATAGATCTATATTTATGCGACGGTTCTTAACGGTTCCGTAACCGCATCATAACACATCATCCGCACCTTAAACAACTAAATCATGTGGAAGAATCATTCCAGACACTTCCATCACCATTTAACCCCAGAAACTTTGGAATCCACAACACCCTTCCCCCCAAAAATCTGTATCCCTTTCGGGATAATGGGCGATACCTAACACCTCAATCTCGTACCCTTCCATTACGCAGGAAAAACCCGAGGAAGATATCTCTACCGGGCCGATTATGGCAACCGCGACACGGATTGCTTCTGCCGGAACATCTGTTTCTTAAAAACCGAGAGTGCAGGGGCAGGTGGATGAAGTGCACACACCCGTCTGCGGAGGGAAACGCGAACTCCTCCGCACCTGTTTCGCGCATTGATCAGAGAGAGAGAGAGGGAAAGGTAGAGTAAGAAGAAGATCCTTTGAGCATCCCCGCCCCCTCGCCACGCCTTCTACCCTTCCCGCGGACACTTCCATAATGCATCCCGCGAAACTAGAACGGACTCGCTCTCCCGGAATATCAACGAGCGCTGACGCACGCCTCCCTCCGCCTTAACGATGACGGAGCCCTGATCGGAAAAACGGATCCGATTTTTTACATCCGGTTCCCGGCTCTTTTTTCCCGATGTCCCGAGGAGAGAGAGAGAGAAAACCGGACGATTTTCCCATGGACTCGCGGCGTTTTTCTGACTCGAATTAATTAAGGAAATGACATGCTGAGGGGAGGAACGAGTGAAACCCGTACGCGGTGC
Organism: Pantala flavescens; assembly: GCA_020796165.1. Taxonomy (NCBI): domain Eukaryota; kingdom Metazoa; phylum Arthropoda; class Insecta; order Odonata; family Libellulidae; genus Pantala; species Pantala flavescens. Next base: position 17,569,908 of record CM036879.1, on the reverse strand, counting down.
GAAACGCGAATGATTCGCGTCTTTAACCGTTAAAACTCTCTTAAACGATTGGACGAGATTCTCTCGGCGAGAGTGGGTGGGGTTGCGAATGCGAATTTAAGGAGCGTCTCGTTGATCTGTATTACCGCTATTTTCCGTTTGAGGGGGCGGAGAAGCTGAAGGAGTGTCCGGTGGAGATTTAAACGCAGATGTAACACTTTCATCGAAAGGGAGCGGAAATATAAACAGACTAATTCCATCGAGATGAACGGTGGTATTTGATTCGATCGCCTGATTGAAATACCTTTAGTAATAAGATAACTGAACTAGAATTGAATTATACTCATAAAATGGTTCTCGTAAACATGCCTTAATAACAAAGTACGTGAAAACTTCGTCTTGTAAACACGTAACTAAGAACTGTTTCCGTAATATTCCGTATGTGTTTACAAAAAAAAACAGAGGAATAATGATTTCAAAAATTGATTAATTTACGAAATAACTTTCACTTAATATCATGGATTTCTATATCATAGGAGATCAAATACTTCTTCCACAGATTTTGCTCTCTATTATTTTCAACTCTCTTCTACTCCCTGAAACTTTACCATGACTAAACATTGTCCTATCAAATAAAACTCGTAGAATTAATAATACCCTCATTATGAATACATAAACTCAACTCGGAACAGCTTATGGCAAGGCACACTAAAATCGGGAGTCGACCAGGAAACACGCAGACGCAAAATTCGTCCGTGGAAACACAATAGCCCCGCCGAGATCCGCGGATGATGGACGGACCTCCGTGTCCCTCCGCATCTCAAATGCACCACTCCCTCGAGACGCACTCGCTCACCGTAAAACCGGCAATTATAATTTCGAAGGAGCCCTTCGAGCCGAATTTCTAAAGTGAACACGTAGTGCAGAAGGTTTGTTTTCCGAGGAGTGGCCAGACACAAAGAGGAATTAATCATAAAGACCAGATTTCGAGCGGACAAACAGGCCACGGTAATGAATTTTGAGGTCCGTGAGCCCCGACTCAAAGTCGCATAATCGTCCGAGATTTTGCTTGGAGACGCCATGGGAACAGGTAGGGCGAAGAATTAAAATGAGATGGCCCACTGGAAGATCCATTTCACCTCTTTGTTCTTTCATACTCAACTGTCAAATTTTGTCCAGATGAACCGCAGAAACCAGACGCTACCTTATACCAGTATGTTAAGAACATCCCTACGAAATTGTAAGAATTCTAAAATAAATTTATGGAGCGGGATTCATAAAGTAAAAGTTCAGTTGACGGATGTTTTAGAGCATCTCTTGTTTCAAAAGAAATCAGAGACAGACAAGTAGAAAGGTTAACCTATAACAACTTAATGACGAATAAAAGAATATTACGACCACTAAAAAAAGAAATTCATGACTTGAACAAACTCATAAAAGTAAGAATCTAGGTTTATTACCCAAAATTTAATACCGAAATAAAATTTATGAAAGTATACTGCTAATAATTTTCCATAGTCCATTTGAAGTTTAAGAGACTTCAATAGCTGCAATTTCGAAAGATATTTTTCTAGCAGTAAATTGAAATTATATCAAAAATTAACCTTAAAGGATAATTCAATAACACATAATTTGATGGAGATTCTTACAGAAGCTAAGAAATTCAATCGAAAACATTAAACTAACAGACCACTAACGCCTTTAAATTAATACACCACCTGATCGAAAATAAACAACAAAATAGGCTACTATTTAGGCATAAAAATACATCAGGAATACCAAAAATAACATTAAAAAACCACGACACCAGATGGTGAATTCATTCAATCGATTCCCTTAGGTGATCTGAGCATTATTCCTGAGAAACTCCGATCCTCCGTCTCTAAAAGGCATAGCTGAAAATTCTTTACGTCCACCTGGTGGCAGAATCCGAGCTTTGAGGCCAAATAAAGCGCTTCGAGCTAAGTCCGCTGAGATATCTCGAAAGTGCATGCGGACAATACTGACCCAACTCGATGCCTTACGATGAGCGAGCGGATAAGCAGGTCCTCTGGCGGTAGGAAACGGAACAGGGGTCGCATCTTTTATTCATGGCGCAGCGTGTATGCGACGGTATTTGTCTGTTTTCTGCATCTCTCCTAGGAAAGAGGGGGGCAGAGAGAAGGAGGAGGAGGTCCGTGCAGTCCGAGGAGATAAAAATCCGACTTTGAGGATCGAACTTTTTTTTATTCTATCCTTTTCTATAATCTCATCTGCGTCGAGCAAGAGAGAACCGTTGCATTTCTCTTGGCTTGGATCTCTTCCGATTACATCGCTAGATAATTACAGATGCCAACTTTTGTAAGTGGATGCTAATTCCGAATTTCTTAAAGATTTATTCTGAGGGAAACAACTGCTGGCTACGCTCGCATCTAAATCACCGAAGCGCATTTTAAGTGTTATCTGCTAACGGTACGGAGAACACAATGGCGAGCGCTTAACGTAAGGGAACCTTTCATTTCCGCTCCTTGATGAAAGTTGAACGTCTTTGATACGATGATGAATCCATGAGCGAGAAGTTATGAGCACTTCGGAGGATTAGGAACCGGTTCGCATTGGTTTTTGATGCGATGGGACGGAACGTTTTTTATTATCTCATTTACTCGAAAGGGGCATGATATTACTAAATATTATTAAATTATAGAGCTAACTGTAACTGCAAATAACAAGCAGCGCAGAAAAAATCGCACTGAATAAATTGTAACTCTTTAGACGTAAGATCATAACATTACGAGACAAAAACATCGTTAACTACTGATCTCGTACTACCACACAGAGACACTGCTCATAACAAAAATCTGCATTCCTGTTTATTCTCACTCTAAACATCCTCAAGTAAAATCCATCCATACAAAAAGTCCTTCTCGTATACGCAAACCATAACTCGCAACAAACTTCCTACAAGATAGCAAAGGGTTAACTGCACCATGCTCCTTTTATCTACACCAACCACGAGCCTAAATTCTTTCCTTCGTCAAATCTAAAGTAATATCTTCGCGGCAAAATCTTTCCCGCCCGATCAAAGATAGCCTCCGGGTTATTTATAATCGCGAAATCTAACTACTCGCTCTCATCGTTTCCCTGAATTCTATCTCCATTTTCAGAATGCTCTTTGCGCACTCGACGACCCTTGTTCCCACCCCGAACCCCCAATCTCGATCTCTTTAGGCATTCTTCTTTCAGGCCACACCGCTCGTCCTGTTCATTAGCGAAGAAGAATTCGGATTCAGGGAGGATACAAGGGAAGAAGAACAGTAGCCGAATGCTTAAATACCGCCGAAGAATGGGGGGCTCTAAAAAAAGATGTGGGGGGAAAATAAAAAGTGCCCGTGTTACGCGGCAGATTAATTGCACGGATCGGGACGAAAATGCTGAAGTCGCGGCATAACGAAGACAAAGAATAACGAAATGCATTTATGTCCTCTTTTTTTTTAAAACGTTCACTTGCTCTTACTTGGTCGTGTTATTGTTTTGGAGACGTAAAACCGCACTTGAGAACCACAAGGCTAAATACTTGGACGACATTTCTTAAAACGCTTGAACTGAAACATCCGAGTAATTCGATAATAAATTAAACCACACGCGACGAAACAAAGGAAACGAAGCTAAGGTAACGTGGGGATCATACGTCAGTGTCTCTTCTGAGAAATCGTACAGATTTAAAACTAGAATGAATATTCTGAAAAAATATACTTGAGAAAGATTCTTTTACGATATGTACGGATCACGAACCGTGGCGACAACAGATGAATAGAAATCGATAATAATCTGTGCGATTCCTTAAAACATGACTACTGATAGATGGAACTGAATTTAGAAAGTTGCTCTTCGCCGATGTTAGGCCTTCGCCGGAATATGGCAGCATGGAATACCTACCGAATCCAGTTAAGTATCGAAGAGTTAATAATTCCGATGACGTTTCATAGGACGAACGCTCGGTTTAGCCAATAAAAGCTGAGGATACATCCCCGGAATACTAACAGAGAACACGGATAAAGAATGAGAAAAATGCTATTCATCCCTAATCCGTCGATGGAAGACGAATCTGCCGTTTGGGAACCTTGCGTAAAAGGTCATGCTTGTGAGTTATAGATCATCTTCTTGAGCAACCGGGGCACGTATGATGCGATGTGGGAAGAGCCGAAGTACGTAGTTCTATCAGCTGGGATGGATGACTTGGAAAGGCAATAACCCATCTTCGCGAAGAAATGTAGATGAGAGAAATGTTAACCTGAGGGCTACAAAAAACTCGGACGTGGAGTCAGCCGGGAATACTTGGTGAATCGGGTAAAATAAGGCAATTGTCTGCGGGGCGTGAGACCCTCGACAGGTAGTTTCCTCTGGGGCAATTAGAGGATGCTTAAACAGCTTAGCACTCCGTTAGCTAAAACGTAACGAGATTAAGCTACCGACAACCGCCTTGAACGTGAAAAATTAAAAGAAACTAATCAACATAAATAATCAGTAGAAAGCAAAAACTGACTCAGAAAAATCGTTCAATACACATACTATTACATACACATACTACTACATACACAATCATTCCATCATTGGCTACGACACACGATAAAAACAATAACAATACATACAATAACAAACCTACGTAGACGACGATTACGTATGAGCTATAGGTAATAGGTTCGCTGGCAGACTTAGAATGACATACTTGAAAATATTCCTCGTAGCACGAGACCATTATTCCATAATGATGATGCGCGAGTTTAATTATAGAATCAGTTCATTGGACACCTTGGCGTCCCTGAGACAGGCGATTCGATCAAAGTCACAACCGCCCACTCCTACACGAGACAAAGAATGATCGGGTCGCGCATAATCAAGTGGAACCTGGACGAAGCGAGGAAAAAACGGTCAGTATGCAGACTGCGAGATGCAATTACTTTATCTATTCCGCAATATCGCCATTTGCGCACATTTGCTGAATACGAACTTCAATTAAACCATGAACTCCATTACGCTGGGCGATCTGAGACCTTTGTCCAGGTGTATCTACGTCAGTCCATCCATGTGGACAAGCGAACACTCAGTTACCGATACAAAAACAGCTTCACCCAACTTTAACACCAGGCTTCAACCATAATCATGTGAAAAGATCCCGAGTTATACACCGAATAAAACGAACGACATGTGTGATCGAGTTTTGGATCGCCTCCATAATACCCCTTATTTAACGATCAATTATTTATTTTCCTGGCAGCTTAAACCCGCGTGATTTCGGAGGGCAAAAAATGCAAATCCACTTTTCGACTGAGCTCAAAAAAAAAACACCCGAAACACATGTGCTTCTCTTCCGCCTTTGAAGATTAAGAAGTTCTTGGAGGAAAAGTGGTCGTTGAGTGGCATCGTTAAGTTCGAGAAGCCGGCTACTAACACCTTGTACGGGTCTTCGAACTCGGCACTTCTCGTACGGGCTCCCTTATCTAACCCCTTGAAAAATCTTTCGGGAAACCGCGATGAAAAACGATATGGGACCATCTAGACCAAAAACTCCCCCTGAAAACCGCAAGGAGGAATGGAAAGCGAGAGGCAACGAGTTTCCACTTAAAACTCTTCTTTATTTAGGGCGTGGTTCCACTCCGAAGAGAGATGTAGATTTCCCACGCCTTTTAACAGGGAGTTAACGGCGGCTAAACCGAACTGATACACGACGGAGTTTTACGAAGGAATTCCACGAGGGAAAAACCTCCAGCCTCCCTTGCTGGGAGGCACAAACGAGAGCGTGGAAAAGAACTTGCGGTGTGCCTTCGCATCTCCTGTACATTTTTTTATGTCCACGGTGGTTCCCATTAGTTGTATCAGAACGCTTTCTGGATCCTGCAGAGTATCGATCTCGGTTTTATGACCGCGATGGAAGGAACGCGAGAAGAGATAAACACGTGCATTTCGCGGATTATCTCGAAACCGAACCAATGACACTTTGGAAAACGCGGAAGTTTCCCATGGTCTCTTTCACTGAATTAATGCTATCAGATATCCGGGTTGGACCAGCCGAAAATCGCCGATTCTGCGATACGATTACTATTGAATTACAACCTTCGATTCGTGAAACATGTTCCGGGGGACAACTAAATAAATATTGCAATTTCGTTAAAAAAATCCATTTAAGTAAATTTATAATTACATCCATTCGACCTTTAACATCGACAACATAAACCGATAACGTAATTCGATAAATCTACCCATTAAAAAACCCGAAGATCTTGAAACAATATAGACATCACCTCACAAATAAATTCCACGGTACATCTCACCAGAATATGCAAGCCATTCGGGAGATAACGAGCGAAACACGATGCTCTCTCTCACACACATTAAACAATAAACCGTCCCTCATTAACACCGCGCATTAAGCCAACGGAACACTTCCTCCGCGAACTACGTGAACGAAAGACCCCAAATAAAAAACTACTAATAACTTCCGAGACGAAATTCTATATCTGATCTAAACCATTAAATCTATATTTACTAAATCGCGCTCGTAAAACTCGATGTGCTGTAACGGAGCCATTCCCACGCTGTGAATCTTCGACGGGCGTTGAAGTCTCCGGGACGGAAATCCTCCTATTATCCTTCGAGCGTAATTTTTACGGAAAATCTCGCTCTAATTATGACCTACGTCATCTACCGGCTCCCAAACGCCAATTATTTGCCCCCTAAAAATTTCGCTGACCAAAAACACTTAGGTCACCCAGACTGACCCAATAGACCAACTGGGAAAATTCCTCAGCTCCCATTCCGCGTGAGATATTTACGAACCCGATAAATACACGTAACCGTGGCTTAAGCTTTTAAGTTTCCGATACCCATATTCAGCACGCGGCCGAAATCTCCGGATGACCACTACTTAAGGCCCATGGGGCGCCCTGGCGATTTTTTTTCTTCCCATGCTCAATCGGTACGTGCTGCGGAGACGTCGGGCTGCAGAACGCCATTAAAGCGAGCTTCCGAAGCGGGCCGAGTGGGGAGGAAAGAGGGAAAACCTGTTACAATTACCTGGGAACAGCACTCGAGACGCCATGTTCTCACCCACTCTCGGCGGCCTTTTGCTTCCTTCCCTACGCGATTTCTTCTCTCACGGGACACTTTTACCGTTGCCCACCCTGAAAACGATGCGATTAAGGAGCGCATTTTTGTGACCCGGCCGCTTAATTGCCCCTCGCGAGAGAGGGATGGGTGCTACCGGAGCCGATTGCGTCCTCTTCAATTTAATCCGCGTTCGATGGCTCAATGAGTGAATTCCTTTTCGTTGCTTAAAAAGTTTCTGGAGACGACGCGGATTCGTAATTGGCTGCCGGGCGATTGAAACTATAATCGATTAAATCGTAAATCCCTGTTATTAATATACAAATTTGAACGAGTTACCCCGCTTGCTCTTTTACTCCTTCTCGACACCTTAATTACCACCGCATCGTTTACGTAAAACATTTCGTAATAAAAGATTTATTGCCCCGAAATTTATGAGCTTTTTAACTTTGAATATATTCAGCCTCCTATACCATTCTTTTTACGGGACCCAAAAGAAACTTATAACAGAGAGCGTAATATTCGCATAATTTGACCCACCAAACTCACCTTCAAAACAAAAAACAGATTGTGAAAACACATTAACATCTCTTTTTTATCCCCGAGAACGATCGATTAAAACGAGTCACGCATTAATTGGCATTCGATGATTTCGGGGCCGACTATTTTGCTACGCTTTCGAACCCCGCGTGGAAAAGTTCCCGAACGCTGAAAAAGAATAACCGCATAAATCATGACCAACTGATTTGAATTCTTTCGTGGAATGCCGTGGAGAGAGAGAGAGACGTGTGTTGATGAGGCGTCGTAAAACATTCATCTCGGAGATAACTGGAATTTGAAATTAAATGAGAATCGATGTAATGGAGTTCGAATGGATTCCTATTGCATTTTAAGCGACTTCGATCGAGGCGAATTCTTATGGAATACATTAAGAAGGAAGAGATGTAATTGAATGAGAGATGAATTCGTAATCTCCGTTGGCTGATCGATCTGAGGAGGAATGACCAGTAATACCACCGAGGGCATTCATTAAAAACCGTAGGGCTTTTCCCACCGTAGACGTATTCATCGTTGCTAAGGTAACAGAATGTAATACCTCTTATTTAAAACCATCCGAGACTATTCCGAGAACGCAGAAGCAACATCACGGAGGTTCTCCAATATACAGACGAAGTGTGCATATCACGAACAGTGATTTAATCTTACACACTAGACAAACCCATCCACCATTCGTCTCACTTCCTGGACGAACCTCTTAAATTAATAAACCGACACGCTGATGAATTTTAATTTCGTAAAATGGTGAGAAAATTGGAAATTACTCTTTCCTCGCCATTAATAAATAAAAATCCCGCTTGTTCCAGACCCTCGAGGCACGAACGACTTCCTGTTCTCCGGAGGCCTATTCGAGAACCCGATAAAAAAACCGATTTCGACAAACTTTTCTTCCAGTTTTATTTACGACCACCAACTGTTCTTTAAGGATCCAGGAAAAAATCTACTACTAAAATTCTGCCGAAGATAAAAGCCTATGAAACTCGACCCCTTTCCCACTTAATTCCGTAAAACATATTTCGGTACTAATGCTCTCGTCCTTTCTTGGTTCTTTCTTCTTTGGAAACCCATGTGAACCCCGGAAAGCATCATTCTTCCTCTTCCTACTTCGCACAAAAAATGATTCCGAGCTACCCTGAGTTTTGATGGACGTGAAGCGCCTGCGTCTGTCATCTGTTCGCCCGTCCCCGCGCTCGTAACACGATGGAACTGAAGGAACCAGACCAGCAAGGGTTGTAAAGGTCAATTTCCGAGACACTGAGCATTGTGGTGGCGTCATAATTCACGACGAGAGAGACATTCCCTTTATTTCGAGCGGAAATGCACCGCTCACAATAACGCGTGATTTTGTGATGTACATCACGACTATGAACGTATGACTTGCGAAAAGGGCCGTTATGAAATCTATTACGCACGGGATGTGCTGATGTATTGGAAAGAATAGAATTGTAAAAGAAAGAATATTCCCCTGACAAATAAAAACTTAAATTACTTTGGATTACGGCATATTTCGTAAATTTAACTAAAATTTTCTCGTTTTACATTTAATAGCTTCAATTCTTACGTACTTTATTACTTACGTAAACAATATACAATAATAGTAAACAAAAAATCTTAGACTTGGCTTGCACGAAGATAATTATTTATATCTTCCGTGATATTTATTTAATAACGAGAAAAGTGGAACTTGAATTACGTAACATTTTACGGAAAAAAGGAAATAAAAAACATGAGAAAACAAACGTAAAACAGCGTAATCATCCTTCTAAGAAAAGTAATAAACCGCTTTTTCATTTATTTCATTTATAGCAACCTTGTTTAAAATCCTTACTCCGAAATGAATCATACGATAACATCAACTTTCTAAATTCATTTACGCTCCACATTCTTCGTCAAATTCCACAACATCATTCCCATTCAAACAACCCCTTAGACACAAATCACCACGTAAACCGAATGTCAACAGGTAGCTTCCCGGAGCTCGCTTGCGCATACGGAAAAACAAAACACCCTCGCCGCCAAACGAAGAAAACATTTGACGCGACAAATGGAGTACGACCTCCTCTTACCACCGAGCTACGAGGATAAGCTTCTAAGAAGAACGAGAGAAGCTTTCTACTTTCAAAACACCGACTTTTTTCGACTCTAGGAAAATCAGGGCAACTACGGCCTCCATCTCTAAGCGTCCTAAGGGAGTTCGGTGAATATACACGGGATCTCTCGCTCCGTCGGTGGAAACCATTTGGCTTCCATGTGTGGATGTGCGCTGTGGCACCCATTACTCATAAGAAAAAGTCCCGCTTTTTGCTCCTTCCGCGTCCTTCTCTGCAACAGACGCACGACGCTCTCCTTAATACGAACTTATACTTTTTTGCGCCGTTGAGTGTTTGGGAGATGTGAACGTCAAACGACAGGGGACGGAATCAAGATGGCCGGAGTCAAAGGGGAAGAAGGGAGCTTCCTGCTGGCGAAGGAATGCGCCCAAAAAAATAACTCCACGAGATTTTTCCGTTTTCGGGGAAATAAAAGGGGGTGTCTAGAGTATGCAGAAACATGTGACGATCGGATGTCGGTCGGAAGAAAGGAAATTGACTGAGACCGACGAGTGGATTCTGAAAGAGTTTCCTGAGAATGTCTGCGGATGACCTCTTGGGTCCAACGTGCCGGAAGACTTCGATGTCTCGGAAACGAGACGAAATGACATTCACTCGTATCTCTGAGAAAGAACCCGATCTTTCTGGAAATCGTTTTCCGGTTCGTAAAAGAGCCGACCTAGGCGAAACGGTTCGTCTGTTGACACTGGTCACGGGCTGTATTTCTGCATAACACGCTGTTTCCGGAGTTCACCACGGTACTGGTTTATCTCACCCTAATTGACAGCGATACAAACCGAGTCACCATTTCGTTCTTCATAAAAGAAAATGGATAACACTTAACCATTAGCAATATCTGAGAATAACCCCTTCACCTTGATCTACGTTAGGCTGAAATAGCTCGTCAGATGGTGGATAGGATACCACAAAAAACCACGACCTATTTGGCAGTGGGAAATACTGAGAACAAACCTCGCACTGCAGATAAATAAGAACGCGGGAGGTTACATTTTCTCCGGTTGTTCAAAATCCACCGCATTAATCTGCCAATGAAGTCGCGACCTGGCAGCGGGAAAGAAAACTAGAGAGAGAGAACACCGCCTCGATTTATAGGTCTTCGCTCGGCTTAATTGTCCCTTTAAGGACTATTTTATTTACTGCGTCCGAGGCCGCGTTCCTTTATCCGCAATAAGTGAGATTTATGTGCTAAGTGAATTACCGGAATGGGACTCTTGAGATGGCTTCAATAGCTTCCTCGGAGACTGCCCTCACGAACGAACCCATGAAAAAAAGAAATGACCGATCTATTAAACGATGTGGGTATTATTTGCGCCCGTTCATCTCTTGTACGAACATTTAGAGCGATACTACCGGAAGCGCTGGAACGATTAAACGCAAATGAAAAGATCTTTGGGGCGGTCAAAAAAAAAGTCCGAACTGTTGATGACAAGGTCCAGTGACTCCGTTATCTCTGGGGTCGAGAGAGAGCATTATGAGACCTCCGACACGGTGCGTTGACGGACGCTGGAGTCGTAGCCGCTCGGTATAAAACCCTGGCCGTCGGCGGAACACGTATCGGTGGACTCCGTTAGGCCTTTGTGCCAATCCCGGCGTCGACGATAAAGCAGCGTATTTTAAAGTGGTCCCTAATTTTGCATTTCCTGGATCCGTCTTCTGGATCCTCCCCCGAATTTTAAGCCCTTGCAACCTCCAATTATGAGCGTATTGTTCGATGGCCTTGAACCCGCGACCACACAAGAAAGGCGGCGAACTCTCCATTGGGGGGAGGGAGGGACGATGATGTCAATACTGATTTTAGTCCCAAAGGATCCCCGCCCCGTGAAATTTCGAAGCTTGCCTGCGGTCAGGAACGGGCGTTTGAATCTCCGTGGAGAAAGTAACGCTGATCATCTTAACGTAATGGCTCCAAAGAGAGGAAAAGCACGAAAATCGCGGTCTGACGATACGTGGTGAAATTTCCCTCGGACGTAACTTATGGAATTCGTGTAAATACCGAAGACGTGGGCATTCGATTGTTTGGTTGCGTAACGTTGAATCAACTTTCCGATACTCTGCGAATTGACGAATTAGGAGGTAAACAGAGGTTAGATGGAAAGAATCCTTGCACAAGCACGTTCTTCTTGACAGGTTGCTAATGAAATTGTTGAGAGTACGAGAATTCGGAAAGAGATATTTCATGTAGAGGTGGAATCCAAGAATTTGGGTTGAGAATTCTTTTGGAATTGGGATTGAGAGAACGCCTTACTTGATAATAGCGGAGACAATTGCTGAGACTTTCATACTCCAAAAGCCAACAGATACTCACCTGAAAACAAAAGAAAATTTGATTAGTACAATTCTTTAAATGAAAAATAAATCATATCTAATCTAAAAAATACATCAACAATAATCACACCTTCCATAGCCAACAGCAAAACATGCACTTGTAGTAATTTCGAGAACATGCCTATAATATATCGATTAAATATAAAATAAAAAAACCTCACGACAAGTTAAACTTCGCCATTAGACATAGATATAATGGTGTGAGATTTAAATAACCATTTATACGTTTCCTACGGCATATTTATTATAGTATCATCCCAGTTCAATACGAAAAAAATCTCAAGACAGAACACAATTTTTTAGGCAATCAAACAGATTCAGTATATGAATATAATGAATAAAAGAGCAGCGCCAGATGGTTGAACATCTGGGGAATACAAAATAAATACGTAAAAAACACTCTTAATCAACACAAATTAAAATCATTCGATGAATGAAAAAAGTATTTATGATATGTGACGATAAGCTTCAACGGCTCGAGATAAACGCATTAATTCTCGACCACTATTCAACTTTGGTCCGTGGTCAACGAAACCATCTTCGAACTAATGAATGGACATCATTTGGACGTAGAAAAAAACCAAGCCAAGATAAAAATCTGCAAAATCCGCATTAGAAATAATCCGAGTCCGATTGTGGGGGTGAGCAGATGCGGACGATGAAACGAATTCTGCGTCCCTTCGGTCCATTCTTGTCCACCGGAACATCCTGGATTATCTCTACTTTCGATCGACTGAGAGAAAAAGCTTTGGGCCATGAATGGGTGGAGTCTACGCTTTCTTTCGCATCCCTTTTCATTTTAATGGATAGTCCTCTTCCTTGCCCTTCCCACCTTTGCCCGTTTCGGCCCTTAGAGAGGGCGATAAAGACGACCGGAGCTGTCCGAGGGGAATAAAAGATAGGCCAGGGACGCCTAAGACTCAGGGTTGGACCATTCGCATCGGAACGAGCACTATCCTATACTGATTAGATAAGGTACACCAAAAAGCGTTTAGAAAAGAGGAGTGCTAATAAATTTCCTTGGGGTAAATTTAAAAGCAGAATGTATTCGAACAAGAACAGTCCCTAACTAACGAAGAAGATATTACCAGAGAGAAATATATTATTTCTTCATATAAATCACTAAAAAAATTGATTATAATTAATCGTTATTTATAATTATCTTTTATAAAATTGTGAGCGTTTTAAGTTTTAGAATCGTAGTTTTCTTAATTGAATGAAAGTTTACTCGTACGATCATTGTAAATTCTTAAGACAAATACGTTTCTAACACTCCCTGACAATGTCTCTTTGCCCGGAGCAATGGCAAACCTCGATAAAAGTAACCCAGCGGAAGAGCGGACCATTTAATTCCGACATAATCCGATGCGCAGTTCAGGAACGTGATTCGCTTCTGAGGGAATGAAAAACATAATCCGTGAGACACACGCCCGTTTCTCTCCTGAAAAGTTTACGAAATCGACGGATACGAGAGATTGTTCGAAGAGAATGCATCGACGAACGTGAGGATTCAGAAGTGAAAGGATTCAATTGGAATCTGAATTATTGCGGCAATATTTTCTGAGAATATCCTGAGGGCGTTTAGGAATACAATGGTAACGCAAACCAAACAATGGACATAAAATAAATGGAAAGGTATTATTTGGAAAACATAAACATTTTCATGAGAAAAAGAGGCATCCATTCTATACACAATAATTGAATGAGCTATGAGTAGCATTGAGGCCATGAAAAAACGAGAATCTTGTATTATAGCAATACTTGTCTTCAATTGATCATTTACGAAAAAAATTACGTAATTTAATACGTAAGAATTAATGAGCTGAAAACATCATGTATAACACTTCAATATTTACCAATATGAAACGCGAGTAGGTCATAATATAACCGTAACCATAAAACACATCAAAAGATACAGAAAATATTTACAATCTCACTGAATATGAACCAACAGTGACAGAACCCAGAACAGTTAGCCCTCGGGGCGTCTATGAATTTGACTAACATAAATCCATCTCGAGAACCAACCGTCCGCACCCCATCTCCTCACGCTGATAAACAACAAACAGACGGAATACTCGAGAACGCAAAAAAATATTCACAACGACGCTGTTAATTTCTCCTACGCTACATCCCTAACGACAAACCCGACAAAAGAAGGGATACAAAAAAAACGCTCGAGGACGGAGTGAGCCTGACGGAATAACGTAAGCCACTCTGCTAGCGCGGAGATTAATTCCACGGAGGAGAGTGGTCCAGGGAAAGAGAGCAGATAAGAGGAGACTGGCAAAGAAGAAATGGGTCCACTTAATCTTCCAGACGAGCCCATGGAGACAGTCACCGCCGCGACCGCTTCTTAACATTCCTACGCAACTCTGCCCACCTCTCCCTCGAGAGATTTTTAAAGCCGAAGCTATAGAAGCAAGCAGACTTGGTGCTTTTTCTCCGTGAAATTTTTGAAAAATAAATCCGCGACTTTGCCTTCCCGACTTAATTGATTCCATCGGCAGGTGTGAGCGGAAGCTCTGGGGGCTATTGAAGTCTCCGCGAGCTAAATGAAATTGCGCTCGGGGGATTCCAAAAAGGCTGAAAAAGTGCGAGATCCACTTTCCGCTGATGCCTTCTGAAGATGGCTGAATTATAACGAAATAATTATGATGGCGACTGGAGGAGTCCGCTGCCTAGAGAGAGAAGAAGAAGATCGACTTAATTGCATCGGCAATCTGGCGAGGATTGGATACCGCGGAGAAGTGGCTTTTTTTTAAAACGTTTCGTGGCGAAAAAATGAAATGCGCGCGAGATACGCTCGCGTTGAACCTTGAGCGTTTGTTCCGAAGTCCGACGAGATTTCCATGAGTTGGTTTCTTTCGGAAAATCGCTCGCGCCTCAGATTTAACCGCATTTGCATAATGGAAAGGAGTGCGGTAAAAGAATGATTTGATGCTTTTTGCGAGCACCCGATGTTCGAACGAAAGAAACTGCAATCTCGGCACAAAATGCTCTTCGTTTCTGCATTCTAATTCGACTTTAATCGAAACGTTTCAGTAGAAATAAAAGATGTTAAACGAAAAAAGATATAGAAAGAAGAAAAACAACATACAATATTATAATTTGAAGGCGTACTATGGTAAATTCAACATGTAACTTACTTAAAAACATGATCACATTGACAAATATTATAATTTAATTTAATATCGCATTATTTGACCTAAGACGTATAGCATGGAATAATTCTACAGAAGGTGACTCAAATTGAACCTTACGATGTAAACATTTCATTCCCTAATTATATAAAATATATATTCTGTTAAAAAATAAGTATTCTAAGAATGATTAATTCCATACGAGGCTACAGAAAGACATTACTTTTTTAAAAACTCATGATTTATAACCATAAAACTAGATTTAACGTACGTGTATACTCCTCGAACGAAAACATAACCAACGATTGTAAAAACAAGAAAAGAAAACCTAATCGAACCAAAACTCGAACAATTACACCCCATTTAAAACAAACCGAATTCTATAAAAAAATCCGTTAGAAACCAAACAACGGACACACGTAACTCCCACATCCTCTTAAACAAACCGGGACCTATGCAATACCCCCCATCTGAACGTAATCCCCGCATAAAGGAACTGAGAATGCCTTTGGGCAGATGTTCCGCGGGGAGAAAAGTCCCCGAGGCCATCGACTTCACGGGACAGACAGATGCATTGCACACCGATGGGCGTATTCTTAAAAAGTCGCCTCTGGAGCGAGGACTGTTAAGGGAAATCGCGAACGGATTCTTCTCTGGCGGAAAAGAGGAAAAACCTCGCATTCCTCGCCCCTTGACAATTTGTCTAGAGGAGGAAAAGGTCGGGGGAAACTCGCCGTTCGATGAGCACGTGATTATCCCATTGAAAAATCATTTTCGAAGCACGAACAAATGAACCGACCGACGGCGGATTCCGTCACGGAACCGTTCTTGCGGACCCATCGCGTTGTTGAAAGATAATGGCGTCTGCATGGACCCTGAGATGGATGAGCGCGAATGAGACGAGGAACAGATGCGTCATCTTCGCTTTTTTGTATTGAAATGATTAAATCTCATTTTGGTCCACATTTCTTCGCCGATTCCATATAGGGGAATTCGATTCTCTCCGCTCCGAGATCGTATCTCGGGATGCAGGAGGAGGAACGCTCTCTGCATTTCCATCGGCGTTTCCTGTTCGAATTTAGGAGCTCCAGATGGAATCGCTGAGGGTCGATTAGGGGAAACGTGGTGTTCGAATCGAAGATGATTCAGCACGGATTCACGCCTCTTCGTGCGAGAGACTTCCCTCCTCTCTCGCGGAGGAGCGGGGCCTCGGATCCGCTATTTATTACCAATATCTTAATCAACTGTTAAATATCATCCGAAAGGTCTCTTCTCCGAACTAAATTATATAATTAGGAGCAGTCAATTAGAACTGGATGATATTATTTTATATTTATTGAGTCCTACAAGCCGAATTTCGTTGTACAGCAAGGTATTGATGATATACGATAAAAATCGTAACAATTTTTTCCTATATAAGTACACGGTAAAATTCCTTTTTATTATTATTCCGGGAACGCAGTTTCCGTTAAATAATTGAACAAAAATTATAGAAAAGCAAGCGAAGTATACAGCGATGAAATTCTTTCAAAAAAGAACCCTAGGGCATTGCCTTACGATCCTTACCATCCGAGGACTATACCCGAACAACACCCCCCCCCCTCCCCCCGATGGCAACTGGCAACATATTCACCATGGCCATACTAAAATTGAGTCACGCTTCGAATGATCCCCACGTAATGACAACAAGCGGCTTGGTCGCGTTGACCGGACGCCATTCCGCCACCGATAACCCTACGGCACAACCCCTGAGGGACGCTTATGTATTAGCGCGATAGACGAAGCGTGGCCCGCAACACCTGCGTCCTCTTAGGGGGGGTTCGAAATTTCTTAGCGTCGAAATGCGGGGTCGGGGCGCATATGTCCCCAGATAAGGATCTCCGCTGGAGAAAGTGGAGTTGTTGCTTTGGTGCCTTTCGCGGATACGTCGAAACTTTCCGATGTGACAATTACGGCAAAGAGAAAAACCATCCTGGAATCCGAGATTTGAATGAGAAAGTTTACGACAAGTTTTAAATGGAAGGAGAGTATGGAGTGGGAAAAAGTTTACCGAACTGGAGTAAACATTCATGTCGCCTGGGAAACATTGAATACGCTTTCTAAATACAGCGAATAACCTTTTGTGATACTGAACGGCGCCATCCAATTTTTAATTAGCCCAATTCAAACGAACATCCCAAGTGAATTAAACTGTAGCAATTTACTTCTGAAACATTTAAATCCTCAACAATACATAAAATTATAATAGTTCCCGACAAAAAGGAAAATAAAAGTCGATAAATGTTCTGCGACGACTCCACGTTCAAATTCAATTGATAAATTAAACCCTTCTAGTGCGACGTCTTTCGGGAACATGACCGTGGGCATGAACACGTGGTCATCAAGTCAACTTAAGCGAACCCAACCGGACAATTTGCATTGATCCGATTTCTTTATGGGTTACATAACTCAATTCCGATCCCTTGACGTATCAGATAAGATAACTACTTTAAGACATCCGAGTTAAACAATGACGGGTCATTCCCGAGCTACATTCCAATACGAGAAACATACATTGGGGGTTTGACGGACGAGGACTTTGGGATCGGGTACATCACGATTGAGTGACATCCTGCCTTTAAAAAAAAAGTCTCGAAAACAAATTTAAGTGGACGAACCTCGTACTGTGCCATTCGTCAACTTGGAGAATTATAAAAGGAGTTCATGAGGAGGCACAATACGAACTATCGTACGTGTGGGATTCTAAGAGAACGTATCCTTGCACACGAAAGCGTTACCTAACTCCGTAAATCCAATCGTCACATTCGGAGATAAATTAATACGGCAGCACTGTTTGTGGCGTCGGTAAAACCTGGCTGAACTCCAGGTGGTCTATTCCATTCAATCGCGTCGCGGGAATTGAAATTACTCGTCGGGGACTTAAAGATGACATATTACTTGGGCGAGAAGGCGCTACATCTAAGAACAGATAAGAAAAGTCTGTTGAAATACTGCTAGAAAGTCGATTGAAATGTGAGAACGGGTAGGTTTAGAGTCTGCGACAGTTATAAATTGACCTCCGAACTTTGGTATTCGCACTCGGAAAATAACGCCGATCCATAGTCTTGGTTAATTAGTTGTTCCAGTCAAAGGGAACCGATGAGAATGTCTTCGGATAGTTGAAGTGAAACTGGAATATTTCAGGAGAGAGAGGTGAAAGTAAATATATCGCCGTTAGAATGAGTTTCGAACCATTCCCGCTATTAATTGACTACGTCTCGATACCGGGAGATAAGTGGATTACTGAAGAAAGGAAACCGCTGAATTATATTATAGGAATCCTTTAAAACGCGGATCAAAGATCGTGAGACGCTACCACCAGTCGCCTCCGATGCAGTTCTTACTTGCGTGATTATTCGTGAAAGAATTTGAGACAAAAAGCTAAGTTAAACTCTCGTTGGCGAACGAGTATTCTCTGTGAAGAAGCCGATAAACGAAATTAAGGCGTAGCTTTGTTAACGACAATTAACAACTGTTGAACCGCTGGGGATTGAGGAATTTCACGCTTTCGCATTGAAACAAGTAGACGCCCGGTTATAATTTCTTTAACTAAACCTTCTTTTGGGCGATTCCCTGAGAAACGAGTTAACAACGATTAGATTCCATTCGATGTACCTCCCTCTACCAACAGGTTAACTCCGCCCTGCACCAAAGTCAATAAGGACGGTGGTTTAGAGACAAGTCGAAAACAAAGCCCTGAGCGCACCGGAATACCTCCGTGTCCCTCGGAGACACGGGTACCAAAGCTGAGGAACCGATGTCGATGACGCTCGTCGACGGGCATTTCCCCCACCTGGGCCTTTCGGTTCCGGACGGTGCAACATTGTGGGGTTGGCTGCACCGTCGAGGGTCTGAAAGGAGTGGGTAAGCTTCCTGCTTGAAAGCCAGGCGGTGGCTCAGTGGTTGTATGGAAGGGAAGGGGGAGCGAGAGAGAAAGAGAGATGGAAGGCAGTGCCGAGCGTGGGAAAGGAACGAGGAGGCCCGAGGCTAGCCGGGTGTGTGCCAGGAAGGGGATGAGGGAGAATGGCAGGGAGGGGAGGCGAGGAAGTGGAAGGGGGGAGGAGGAGAAAGGGAGCTTCGGCGAGAGGGCGGTAGGTGGCAGGATGATCTGCAAAGCGAGGGAGGAATGCCCCTCTGTGCTCCTCTGAGAAACATTACGCATCTGGAGATGCGATTTATTTTCGTCGAAATTAAACTGTTTTTTTGACACGAATTCGTGCACATAACAAGAAACGAAAATTAACATCTTCGACTTCGGCTGAATAGACCTCGAGTAAATTCACCCGCGTGTTTTTTCAGCCCGACTCAAGTGGAAAAATACGACAAGTTAATTTAACCCTCTCAAAATAGAACAACAACATGACAAAACTGACACATGCATTGAACCTAAAAAAAATCTTCAAATACGAAAAAACAGATCGATGCTGGAAGATATAAATTCAATCCTTATCCACGTCAAACATCAAAATAAACTACACGAAAAGTTTGCTCTCGATCGAGTAAAGATTTACAATCATGTGAACCACCACGTAAATACATGGAAACAGACACTTGTTCTTCAGAGTAACGGGGCATAACAACTCCTCAACAATGGACAGGAGAGCACGTGAATAACTTGTGGTCTCTGGTGAACGAGTTCATGATTTGAATTCGATTCAGCACGACTTTTGAGCTTCCATTCTATAGCCAAATACGAACGGATTAAGAACACGCTTGTAATACTGCACACGAAAGTTATTCCACTGTTACGTCATCCTATCCGATGTTTGGATGGATACCTGAATTATAAACCAGCGTATAACTCGGATACTCGAATACATCTTCTTTTGAAACTACGTAAATAATTGAATCGATGGCAACGCCAAACAACCTTCCCGAAATTCGTCCGATTTCAACGAACGGAACGGCAGAACAATAGCTCCTAAACTGGTCGGCTATAATTAAGGACATAATTATTCCCCGCAAGATGGTGGAAAAACAATAATCCTTTCGGAAACGATGTCTTCCTGCGTTGGGGCGTTAGATTACCATCTCCGAATAAAAAACGACGTACGGGTGTCACGCGAGGGGCGATACGCACTCGATTAGAGTCGTGCGCAAAACACGAAACACCATTTTGAGGTTGAGTTAAACCCTTTTCGCGAAACTGCAATAACAGATGAGTTAGGTGGGTGGGTGAGCAAGGATTTATTGTATACACTAGTACAGGGGGGATGTTAAATCTAAACCCTTGCCACACACCGTAAGTAAACTCATCGAGTATTCATATAGAAGTAGAGTTTACTTTCGTGGGGATAAACAGTGATAAAACGAAGTATATCAATTCTGATTTATTACCTAATAGAAAACGAAAATATCACAATCAATTCGAGGACTAGCGAAAGAATTACGAGTATTTGATATTAAATATTGGTTAGAGCTACATAAATACGAGTACTTCGTATGATTTCAAGCTATATTTTCCGTAAATAAAAATCATTCTCAACCGACTTAAATGGCGTCTATAAATATAGTTTTAATTAAAACTTCGTTTTAAAATCTTCAGCATTACATAAAGTGATGCCGATTCTAACATTTACGGCAACTTGAACTGATTAAACGTATATATTTTAATTCCTATTTTCTTGTACATATCGTATGCATCAGCAAACATATCAAAACGTAAAGACTACGAACTTCGGAATTTTTCCCTATTAAACATTCACGGATAAATCCTAATAATTGAAGTCCCGCTCTGCACGTATCGGGCCTCTGGTAGCCTACAGCCATCCACGGCAGACGCAAATACCCTTATAAGGATACAGTGCATGAGAAGAGGAGAGCACACACAGTGAGTACGGGCTCCAAATGCGAAGTAGGCACATAACGAGGGTTTGTTGACCTCTCCACGGAGGACAAAAGGATGGCCCGCGAGTTCAACAATGACCGATGGGTCCGCAAAGTGATACCTTTTCAGCGGATTTGGGAGGTCGATTTTAGAGGGCCGTGATGAGTTCTTTCGGACGACACGCCCCGCACATCCATTGTCAGCGTCAACCGCTCGTCGACAATTGCTTCCGGAACAAACTGAAACAACCGTAAGTATAATAAAACGGGGGTGGGCCACGGGGATCATGCGCCTGTTTACGACAGGTGAGCTCTCAATGTTTCGGAACTTTAGAACGTCTTTCAAAATTTTACGACAAACAAAACGGTACGTATTTTCGCCGAAGAGAGATTCTTTTCGAATGATTGCCTCTTCGGAAGAAGTGGGCAGATGATGGGTCTTTTCCGGAGAACCGATTCTTTTTCTTCGTCGTCTTTAATCTTAAAATATGACAATGTTGTTTTCAGGTAACGAACTAATGACATACTTAAGATGCACTAAAGAAAACAACCGAGTGTGATGAAATTCAATGAACTCAAATGAATGCTTTAGTAATGAACTACTTCGCCTAGTTCTTGGATCGGAAAGTTCGTAACAGGAGAAGAGAGAATTTAGTAAACTTTTTTCGACCTCAATGAACCACGAACACTTGTTTACCTCCACGAAAATATACTTGAACTTATATTGTTACGTAACTGTAAGAAAATATGTGAACTGTCAAACCCCCTTTCAAAAATCTAGCTCATCCCGATTATCCCGAACAATGGTTGCAAAAAGTAACTGAACGTAGTTCAAAATCTTTTGTTACCATTACGTAACACAACAAGCTGTCAACTCGTATTACACCCTAACGTAAACTTACCCAACATTAAACAACCTACGCACATAAACAGTACAACGAGATAACTGGAGTCGACTTATCGCTCCATCTACAAGAAACCCTATGACCATTAACTGGTCAACGGAGCCCATCCATTAGTAAGACTTATCCATAAGAACTAGCACGGCCAAAAGAGAGTGGGTACATCCAGAGAGAGGGTGGGAGATGGCCATCGTTAGAGAGAGAGAGAGATGCAGTCTGGGGCATAAATTTAACTGCATGCATCACGGTACCATTTCCTGCTCCCTTATCAATCTCGCGAATGGTACCAGCGATGGTCCGAAGCGATGAGTTTCGCGATGAGGGCGGCTGTAATTCAAAGCCGGTGACCCAGATGTAATCCGCGATGGATATGAAGCGTTCGATGGAAGTCACCACCGAATGGGTGCGGAGCTAGCGACTGGCACGGCCACGCACCACTCCCACATGCGAGATCCTTTCACCAGTCGAGGGCGATGCTGAACTATCGCCGGTAAAAGGATAGTTCCTCCGAAAGATGTGGGCGGCTGAAGTATCCCGGGAGAGAATGGATGCGAAGCTCGAGTATACACGAGCGAAACTAGGAAATGTAAAACAACCTACCGAGGCCCTCAGTTTTGCTGCATAAATGGAGCAGCGGAAACACACTCGTGTTCGTATTCTCTGTTTTAATGCCTTCCCTTCGGTTCTTTGAAAGTGAAGGATTCCTAACGAGAAGACGAGTAGAGAGGTTAGAAAAGCCACTGACGCGTTCGTATATTCGAGTAGCATAAACGAGGAAACTAGGAGCTACGAAAATCACGGATTTTCCCACAAAGTAAACTCATTCATTTATCATCCCAGATGTGCTATAATTTGGATAAACCGAAAAAAAGCACCACTTGAAAGAAATACCTGTTCAACTTAAAAGGACTATTAGTCAGACACTCACTAATCCTAAAAAAGGCTTCCCGAGATATATTTAAGTAGCTTTCGTAAAAAAGCAAATGTTTGAGAACTGAGGAAAAGTTGCCCTTCTTGCTCGGGAGCCCTTGAGAGAGCTCTTCAAGCGACTAACCACCAATGACCTCTGAGGAAAGATAATCCAAAAATAGATATACTTTCAGAGATTGTAGAGTTCTTCAGAGCTTGAGAGTAAACCCTTATACTACTTAAAAAAAGACAAGGTTGGGGAGTCACCATAAATCTTGCATTCTGGAAGGACAAGAACATAACTGCCACAAAACAGAGTTACGCTTCTTTCTACAAGATGAATACGTATTATTTAAACTTGATGTTTCGCTTATCACCCTATTCCTAGAGCGTCACAATTTAAATACACAAGCTTAATTAAATATATCAGCTTACGGAACTTCTTCTTCCCAAAGAAACACGCTTTTTCGGACATCGCAAAATCGCGGACGAACTGTTTAAAAATTCGCAGCGGTATTTATTATCGAACCTCAAGGCGAAGAAATGATTTAACATCCTTTCTAGAGAAATAATTACCCGGTCTTAAGTCTGCAAATGAGATTGTGCACGGTACGGACCGATCTTCACCGCCGAGAGATAATGAACAACTTTTGAGGGACTTTCCATTGGAAAGGCTGCGTAATTCACGCATTCTTTTCGAAATTAACCCGAGTACGCCCACCGTGCACGAGCGGCTGTTGGAAAAAAATCGCCTCTTGCCCTGCTGTCCGAGAGAGAGGCGGATGAGCCATTAACTAATTCGAATTCATCTTCCTATTCGCCGATTGCTTCCTGAAGCGAGAAGAACAGATCGCCTCCTAATTTATTTTTTTCCACGGAGAAACTTCGATTCGCGAGTGTATTTTCCATAAACGTGAAAATAAATCTCCCCTAATTTTTTATGCCGTCGATTTGATCTCCGCTGGGGAACAACTGAAGGCGATAAATCCATAGTGAACTAAGTGGGCGGACCAGAAAATCTTCCTGGATAATTTGCAATGATGGGCATCAATTTCTATAATCGTACAACTTTTAAAAGAGGAAAGCATCAATTGTGAATTGGGAGCAGTAACCTTTACTAAGGATCACTTTAAAGCGTACGTAGAAAACCTATAAATCTCGCAGTAGATAAAAGAGGAAATTAAACTTAAACTTTTAGTTCGATACATTTTATAATATTCGCCTCATAAATTTGACCACCCAATTCATCGACGATTCACTCCTTTAAACAATAATACTACTTATAACATTATTTCTTCGGATATCAGAACTACGCTACGCATTAAAACGGGTATCATAGAAAGCTAACCGCAACCACGAAAAAATTCCAAATGTACGTGCAAAATCTACGAGAAAACATCCTGGATAATTCCTCGGAAACCATCTCTGAATTCCGCAACTCATAAACGCCGACCCAGGCGACGTAGCATCTCCCTTTAGGAATTCCCCGATCCCGATTCCTACATAATTTCCCATCGGCTCTGAGGAATCCATCCGCCGCGGAGCAATTAAGTCTTTCCCGGCCAATGATCGGAGGAGATTCCCATCGCATTAAAGCAACGGCACTGCCGCGGAGTCGATGCGAATGGTCTTCTGAAGACGTGCGCGAATTTCTCCCGAGGCTTATGGGGAGGACTCGGAGGAATCCGTCCCCCTCCACACCCCCGTTCGCCCCCATTCCCAGAAACAATAGGACCCGCTGCGTGGGCGTTGAAGGTTCGGACATGTGAAGAGCGGGTGGGAAAAGGGGGATTGGGTGGAAGTGCGCTACACGAACTGCGAAGATATATTGGTCACGAGGCTAAGTGAACGGCCCCTTAGCAGATTGGCCGTCTCTCGTTGTCTTTTTGACGCGAGAAAATAACAACTATGGAGACGGTACAAGAGTGAGCGACGCCTTACGGTCTAACCTCTTTCACGACCCTCCTTTTGAGGCATCTGCAGCCAACGACTGGAGTTAAAATCACCAATTACTGCAACAAAAACTGTTGTGGTGTCTCGAACAAAATAACACTTTTTTTCCTTTCATATTGAGTAACCACTGCGACGAAAAGTACCAAAAGCTTTAGAGAAAAGAGAACAAAGAATTCGTGAACGCTAATGATCAAATTAAGGACCAGTTACTTTCATAATGATACTCCTCTTACTATATAGAAGTTCAGAATTTCAACCTTACAACTTCGTCTTAAGAAAGGTGAACGTTATCACGTAATAAGTCCAACCGAAAGACTATCTTCTTTCGAAGAAAATTCAGAATGAAACGATATTGATCTTTTATTGCGTAATGTCTCAGCGAACACATTCTAGAATAAATATTTAGTTTATATATGCACGAAAAGTATCTTACAAAAAGCTTCCTTAGAAACTATCGTAAATAAACTAAAAAATGGACTATCAAAAATTAAGAGTGGACACGACACCCAAATCCCGTATCAGTCCCCTGTAACACCAGCCAACCAAACAACACATCCACGCGGCGTCTCCAACTACACAATTCCCTTCTTTCCTGGTAAAAATCTCTAGTTCCTGCAATCCAGCTCCTTAACATTTATCTCCTTCCGGCCTCCATCAAAAGGAGCGATGCTTCCCCGAAGGGGAAATATCTCGACCGCCTATCTTTTTCCGTTATCTGTACGCGAGACTCCCTTCGTTTCCGCAACACACACTCTCTTACTCCCACACGCGCTCGTTTTGCTCACGCTCAATGCTCGAGTAACCTCCAACCTTAATTCCCTCACCGTCGTCACCCTGGAGTAAACTGGCCCTTCGGATGGAACGGAGAAAAAATTCTCCATTTCGAACGCCTCTCGGAACGAACTTTCTCCTTTTATGTATGCTTACATCGGGTACATCGAGTTGCTCGCTTCGGTCCTAATACGCTCCGTTGCCCGTGATGAATACGTGCTTTTGGAGAGAGAGCCCTCGCTGACAGTTCGCTCCCCCGAGGAATTCTTATGCGTTTAGGAGGAGGCGAAACCGGAAAATTACCGGCGATTTATGAGCGAGTCATTGTTCTCGAACGACTTTTGTATCCACGCAAGTCGATCCTTCTTTTGAGAATTTGAGATGACGATATTCGGCACCGCTTATCGTATCAGTACGGTAATCATATTAAATGAGAATATAACAATAACAAAATAATCCTTATGTTATCTTTACTATTCGAAAT
Organism: Pantala flavescens; assembly: GCA_020796165.1. Taxonomy (NCBI): domain Eukaryota; kingdom Metazoa; phylum Arthropoda; class Insecta; order Odonata; family Libellulidae; genus Pantala; species Pantala flavescens. The sequence goes on along the minus strand of CM036879.1, from coordinate 17,543,828 downwards.
AATATATTTCTCCGATTAGTTGCGAATGATACCGTAAAAGTTAAGATCTGTAAGGCCAGAATTCACCTAGGAGATTTTAAAGAAGACTAAGTTCATTTCGAAGGCATAGGGTTCGAATCTATATGTTTATATAAATATATGTTTATATTTTGATCACGTCCTGAATACATCTATTAACCCCAATTAAAATAATTCATGGATAAGCTAGTGCTGCTCGATAAACGTATAACAATCACGATCAATTTGTCTTTCGTGAATTACGTACGCATAAATAGCGTACACGGCCATGAAAAAAAATTACCACATGCTTCCAAAGCTCAAGATTAAATTTGGTCGCCAAAAACGAAATTTCCATCCAATCCTCCAGGTGTTAAAACCAAAAGACAGCACGAGTTCAACCCGACACCCAGACATACATGTCATCCAATTCAGTTACCATTCCTCGTACAGCAGGATGTGTGCATACGCGAGATAATTCCAGAGCAAACACGCGTAATGACCGAATCCGACCGAAAACAGCGAACAGCGTACACAAACGCGCACCTGAAAATTACGTCTCGGGCCCAAAACGTCACGTACGTCTTGAATCAACGCTCGCCAATGCTCGACGCCGAGTGCCAAGACCTGTTCCCTCCTTAGTTCCTCGAAACGTTCTCGTCACTTCCTCTGGACCCAAAATACCTTTTTTCTCATACCTCTGACGTCCACCGATCGCATGAAGAGACGAATGCTTCGCGGTTTACATTGTCGTGACTGCGGGATACCGTCGCAAAAAACAATACCCACCTACGGGAAATTGAACCGTCAACTACCGACGAGGAAAGTCTGCAAAAAACCGATCGCCGGCCCCTCCGTCCGGGAAGGTCTCCCTAAACGGCCTCCGTGTCCGGCGACCCCGCGGAATAGAATGGCGGGGACTTCGAGGCATAAATTCACGGAGCCCGCGCTATTTTCTCGGAAGACTGCGGGGAAAAAGTGCGGGTAGTCTGGAAGACATGTCGAGATGCCTCATTGCTCATGCGGCATGTCGTCTGCCTTCGCCGAGCATTAGCATAAAACGGCAGCCTCATGAAGGGCTATTCTCTCTCCTAGAGGGGAAACATATGAGGGCTTCCTTCCGAACGGAGCGTCGTGAATGCCGTGAGTTGTCAAAGGAGTCGAGAGCTCCCGAGCGAGCGTGGGTTGATTGATGCGGAAAATTCGCGAGATTGCCATTTCTGAAATATTCTGCAAGCGATCGCGATATATTGGCATCGTCTTCCTTCTTGCGGTAGGTCGAAACTGAATAATTATGCGGACTTTCCCATCGCCCTTGGCTGATTCAAACTGCATGCTATTTAAGTAATACCTCCGTAATGCCCGTAAGAAGAGGAACTTCTCTACAACAGGATTTCTTAAGCAATTCCGGGCGCGATGATAGTTTCGTGCAGCAAAATCCTAAAACTTCCCGTAGATTTTAAAGAAACGCATCAGGAAGAATGATATATTGCAAGGTAATTTAGGTAATAAATCATTCACTTCCGAGGGCGAAATTTTCCAGTGGTCAGCGAGAAAGAATTCCTTAACTCGAGCACAAAAAAGCTAATAAAAAATGAGTTATCCGTAACAGCACAGCCAAAAAACATCTCGTAAAAAAATGAACCAACTCATGATTTGAGAATTCCCTTATTACGGACATTAGCCCTTGCAGAATATCCGAACCAAAATTTATCATCACTTCTCTGGAATTTCCGTGCGAGGGACTAGAAGCAGTGGCGGGGGTTTCGAGATGGCGTGATGCATTTAAGCCGCCGTGTATCGTCTTCCCGACAAAAAGGTAACAGTTACGGACGAACACCGCGGTTAAGAAACGCTTCGGGAGCAGTCCTCCGCGGTACAAATTCCAAGCGGAACAACACGAGACCCGACGTTAACTCTTGGGTCCCGGTTATCTACGAGCACCATTAAGCGGTTAAAATCCCGCACTACGCTTTTGTCAAGACGTATATCGAGCGCCCTAAACTACGAACCTTCCTTCTATTAGAACGAGCCGCTGGTTAAGCAAACGTAAAACTCTACACCGTATTTGGAAATAGAATTTCTTCCGCACTAAAAATTAGTCACGTTTTGAGGGCCCGCCCTTCTAGACTCCATGAATATTCAAGAGCGTTAATTCATCGGCAGAGCAAATACTCCGCTGACGGAGATAATGACGGAGGTGAGGGACGCACGCGGGAATGTATACCGCGTCGTCCCACCTCCACTTTCTCCCTTAAGGACCAGTATAATTTTACTTTCGTGCTCGTCCTCGGACCTTTATTAAGGGCGGACTTTATATTCGTGAGAAGCGGTGGCCGACCTGACTGGTTGACTCCCGTCTCCGTGGATTACGTGGACGCATCCATCGACCGGACGTCAACGATGATGAACCTTCGACCGAAGGCCCTATAGGTGACAATGGTGTTTTTTTTGTTGGGGGAAACAATGGGTGGGGAGGAGACGTGTGGACCCGTGGGCGGAGCTCTTGGGGCCATTCATCCATACTGGGGGGCCCTATGGCCGTTGTTCTTCGGAGATGCGGGCCACATCCGGCTCGTGGACAAAATAAAACACCCGGTCCGGTATCTGACGACAAAAACGGCGAAATTTCAGCCCTCTTTAACGGTATAACCGGAAATTAGGTGCTTTGATGGTCGTTTCGATTGATGAGGGCGTTCTCTGGATGCCGATGCTTCGGCTTTTCGACCAAATCGGCCCTAAAACTGTCGAGAAAGTTCTTTTTGGAGGTGAAATATACGGGCTGCTAATAATCTGTGTGTTCGCTCGCCGTGCAACGGAACATTTAATTTGGAAGTTATGCATTCCTTCGCCGTGACGCTTTTTCATGCTTTAAAAGGAAAGAATACGGGTTTCTTTGAATGGCAAAAAAAAATCACCGCTATATATCTTTGGAGCGTAAAAACTTCGAGCTGGTTATCGCGATACAGAAATGACTTTTAAGGATTGGATTATAAATACAACCCTTTCCTTTCGAATCAGGAATCATTTTCTTGAACATCCATCGGCATATCATAAGCAATCACCACTACCTTCTTTGGAAAGATGAATAGCGGGATATTCGTCGTAATTCCTTCACTCATTCGTTTTTTCTCAGTATTTTTCTATTTCCTATTCCGCACCAATAACCCAAAGAAATTTGTTTTCAATTCGACCGTAAAATCTTTTACTCCCAAGGATGAAGACATCTACATACAAAACCATCTCCACGAAATAAAAGACGAATTTCATAGGCATACAATAGGCACTTGCGTCGTAAACCCTCCGAGGATGACAAATTAAAATTCCTAGCCTGCACGCTGCACATCGTCTGTCAACGGCATCCGTAATGTTACCCTGTTCCTCCTTCAAAAACATAAACACTCCGTGGCAAACCAGCGCTTATTCCACGAATCGTTCAAGAACGAAAACCACTACCCTCCATCACCGGCAATTCTGGGTAAAATACCTCCGGTAGCAAGGAGATGATAGAGCATCGGCAGACGTGAGAGTGGGTGAGGACCGATCGAGGGTGGCCTCCGTGAAGAGGGTTGACAGACGCTCGCAGGAGATGGCGTCTCCTTTTTGGAGAGCCCGATCTGCAACCCAAGATCCCCGGAGGGTTCGGCCGAACCCTCCGGGGAAGAGAGAAAGACCCTTAAAACAGTACTCTGTTTGTGGTTCCGTTCCTCGAACACCTGTGCGGGACGCAAATTCGATGCACCTCCATTCTTTCCTTCCCATAAAAACGTCATCTTTGTTGATGGATCCTCTCGTCAAACAAAGGCCTAGTAGAATACGCGATGGAGAGTTGAGAAAGAGACTTGAACGCCAGACTCGAGACGTTAATGCCACTTTCTCGCTCTTTTCTTACGCGACATTCTTGACGAGAAGATATAATCGATGGGATTTACTCTTCCCTTCTGAAGATTCCATCGGCGGGAGAAGTCGCGGTATCATTCTTGACATTCGTGAGAACATCGATGCATCGCCTTGTCCGCAGGTGGTACGAATATCGCTTTCAAAAGACAGATCTACTTTCGCGTTGTGAGCTTTCATTGATTGCGACACCGCGTCCGTGTGACGGTGGTTCTTCTCTTATTGCGAGCCATCGTCGATAAGATCTCTTATGGCTCGCAAGGACGAATATTGGTCGCTTTGTGCGAGGGATTCCTTGCTCTACTACTCCATTTCCCTTCGCCTGCGAGCATGTCAGTGGCTTTTTTCTGGTGTAACGTGAGGGAGACTGGGTATCGAATTTCTCCTTCGCAAAACTGCAGGGGTGGGACGTTCGGGTTCCTTCGCCTCCTCCAATGGCTGCCTCGAAGCTTGGGACGAGACGATCGGCAGCTGTCGCATGTCGTCTCGGCGTCGGGGAAAGGTTGAAATTGTTTTAGCAGGTCCTGAGAACTCGATTTCCAGAGTGATTCATACGTAATGTATGTGATGGAAATTCTCGGAGCGTGGCAAGGTTATCGCCTCGGGAAGGAATCCGATTTTGAATAATTTTGTGGGCATCGGCCGTGATAATTTAGGCTAACTCGAACATTATACAAAGTGGCGGTGTGGCATATGTTCCGCTGGCCATTTCAATTTTCATAAAAAAATTCGAATGAATTATAAGAATGCCGATGGGATAGTGAAATTCTTAACCCTATACGGCGTATAACTAAAATTATCCTCGGGCGTATTTAACAGTAGTACACAGAAAAGTTTTTATAATTCAAGTACACAAAAAATGAGACGCCTAACTCTAAAAACCAAATCAGAGCATTTCCTTGCGAAACTCCCACGATCTTCGATTCACACATCCAAGAATCAGAAAATTTAACGTTCTACATCCTTCCAAATAATTTCCATTTGAAATACTTTGGCCGAAAACTGGACGGCACTGAGTCAGAATTCTGATTTTATAGAACACGACTCACGAGTGAAAACCGATTCAAAGTGGACAGTTCAAGGCTCAACCTCGGGGAGAAGAATGATCGCGGTATAAGAGTTCCCAGAAAATGTATCTGACCGTGAATTCAATGACGCAAGACATTGGAATATAACCAAGAGCAAATCCGTCAGAGCTATAAAAGCTTTTATTAAAAAATCATACGGGGCGAAGAACATAAAACGAAACCCTTCACAAGCTACGCCTACCTCATACCATAAAATCGTAAGCAATCATAATGAAGGAGAAAAACAATTTTAACAATCGTCATCAAAATATTACAGCTCTTAAGTACTGAAGAGTGAACCAAATCGTACTGTGTAAGGTAACACGCGTTATGCTCACTCGAATTCACCAAAATAGACGTCTTCACAAGAGAACTCGAACATCTACCATCCTTTAAATCTGTACCAATAAGGTGGATTAAAAGACCCCGAAGTGGGCGTGAGCCCTACGACCCTATAACAAAGCATGGAGTTCTATTTCATCTTTCGCAGTGGATAAAGGAGCTAAAAATCTCTCAATAGGCTCAGATGTACCCTTTCAAATCGCTCCCTCTACCGTGAATCCTTTCTCCCAGAAATCCTGGGAACAAGTCCCTCCTGATGCTGACCAATGGGTGCCGATGCTTCAGAAAAGACCATCGAACAACAATCAAGCGCGCAACCATAGAATCCTACGCCAACACACCCACTTCCTAACAGAGGATCCCTTTTTTTAAAAGCCTAGATCTCGAAAAGAAACTCCCTGGGACAACACCCTCGCGGGGCCACTCCTTGAGGGAGGAGGGCGGTGGTGGTATAAGGTAGCCGAGCCTTGAATGATGCGTGACCTTCTCCATCCGCCGAGAAGAACTTTTAATGCGCATAAATTCAGTAGGAATCAATGCTTATCACGATATCTATCCCTGGATCATACGCCGAGAGGGGCCTCGGGGGCGGTGCTGGTGGGAGGGTTCTTGAGCGATGGTAATGGGCCTTCAACTGGTAGCTGCTGACGCACGCTTTCGATATGGCAAATCGGTAGCTGGGACTGCGAGGCTTCGATCCCCGACCCTCGAGGGAATCCGTGACCGGACGCTGCGGTAGCAACGATTAATTATCCAGATTGCGGCTCTCCGCTGAACTTTATACTCGTCGGCCGAAAACGACGCGATGCGAATTACGTTTGAACGATTACGGGTCTCGAAAGTAGACGCTGAGAACGAGGTAAAGAAGCGAAATAAGCTCCGAAATACCGGAATTACGTTTCCTTATTGGGGTAAGCCTTTTTCCTCTGCAAGATCCCACCGCCGCTCGGTTTCATTCATCGCGTTTTCCGAAACGAGAGATACGATCTAATTCTGGTTTCCGTAGCGATATTTTTTTCAAAAAAATTAATCTTGCGGTAATTATAACGCGAAGAAAACGGGCAGACATAGTGTGAGAAAGTCCACGATCCCATGGTAACCTAAAGACTACGAGAAGCTGCCTGATACGACCGCAAATGCCGCAAAACCAGAATAAGCTGTGGAGGGGTTATGGGGTGCCACAAAATATGGTCCTTGGGAAATGGCATCTAGATACGCGGGCGGGAGGGTGGGGGAGAGATTTAAATTGGAACAGATAATCCGGTTAAAGCGCACTGCACCTGAGGAGCGATGGAATGTTACGTTTGTACGATTTAAGAGGGGTAGGTTTCCCTTCTGTGCATTACACAGATTGTTATCTCACATAAAATTCATTTCATTTACGACAGACTAACCGTAGCTCAAGTATAACGAGTAAAAAAGGACTGATTAGTTTTCTTCTTTTCTTCAGGTTTACTTTTACTTAATTTCATTTGCATTTAAGTAAACAGATAATACAATAATTAAGAAAATACATACATTCCTTACGGACCCTTTCGTATTAATTTGATAAATGCATTTCATCTTCTTTTTGTTATGAACTTGGTTTTCCATTCTGTTATTACGTAACACTTGATTATATAACGCTAAATTTTACGAATTGATTATCCTTTACGAATTCTTAACGACAAAATAAAAATAATGAAATATATTAATATTTCAATGAGATTCTGTTCTTCCTACACCATATGAAACACACATTTCCCCAATCCACTTAAATTCATCAACCCGGATAAGGGAAAACGTTTCGCCGTGGAAGACAAAATGGTCCAGTCGGAACTAAGTAAGAAATAACAGTTTACGCCCCGAGCAAACATTCCAGCACTGTTCCCACCCTCCGCCTCTTCCACAACTTGCGTGACCCAAGGGCCTTCGCCACCCACCCATCTATGCTAATAGCACCCTCTCCTCGTGGAAGGGTCGACCGGCCCCCCGGACGCCCTTGAACGAAAGACGTCTGCAGGGTGCTCGCACATCATGTGCACCATTGCATCCAATATCCATGATCTCTGGACCAATTCCGCGAATCTACGTGAGCGGAATATCCCACGGACGGAATATACCCGAGAATTTTTGCGACATGGGAGGCGGTTGAAGACGAGATGACACCACTGCAGCGCCCTTTCGAATGTGCCTTTCGCAGAGACAGCTCCGCACTGAACGTGCGGTGAAACGTGAAACTAAAAAACATAACAAGTAAAAACATTACTATCGTTTTTCACTTTTAAATAAATCAACCTATCGGAGTCGAAGCCGCCAAAAGCTTCAAACAATTATACGGTGGGCGTAAGATCCTCTCAACCCAGAAGCCCTCTTCATCCCTTTACGTTTCACTTTAACCTCTACTCCGCCTGCTTAAATCATTACGGCCGGTCACGACCGCGGTATTTCAACTACATCCTCTGACTTATGCAACCGGGAATGCTTTTAATGGTTCGCGAACCGACCAGTTGAGTCGAGGCGTGACATCATCCTAAGCCTCGGTCGAAATTTTTCTTCTTTTGCTCCGAGCGAAAATGAGATACGCCTAAAATAATTAACTGACGGAAAATTTGAACCCGGAGATGGATTCCAGAGTGTGAAATGGATATATATATTCGCACCGGTCTGTATATATAAAACTACGCTTCATATTCTGATAAAATTTCACTCCCCTGAATAGACTTTAAAATGTATACAGGAAAGGTAACGACAATAATAAAAATTACTGTCTGATTTATAATTCGACCACTCAACTATTCCGTTATGTGATTAGTATCTTACGTGAAACTCAACAAACACGAAAACAATAATAAAATCATTACAATCATCTATTACAATTCTCAAACAGTTAGCTATATTATCTAAGATTCAAAACGCTAAACGTAATGATAAATACTTCAATTAACTCGACATTAATTTATCCAATACGTAAAATACGCCAAGTCCGTAAAAACACCTATTCCATCCATCAACGTCACAATTTAAAACCGTTTAAACCTCCAATCAAATCCTGTACACTCCGATTACCAAATTATACACATCGATACATTATACACACCCGAAGGATATAAATATGAAGACGTAAACATCGACGCGATACGCATCGCTCCGAATCAAACAGCCCCTAACAACGATCATTCATAACGGAGAGATCCGAGATGAAAGATAGGCGGTGACTAATCAAACATCTTACGCTACCATTTGTCTACGAAAGAAAGAGATGATTCCCCCCGAGACCGGAAACATTTAGAAAGGAATAGATCTAGGGGTTAGAAGAAGGAATACTCTTGGAGATCTTCTTGGACACGTTCTGAAGGCCCGTTAAGAATAATGCTAAGGATGTCTTGTCCGCTGAAACCTGCTTGGGCGGGTCGAAGCGTGAGAGAGGCAGGCATAAAGCGGAGGCGTGGTGCGAGGGTGGGCGGCGCGAAAAAAAAGACGATCACGATCGAAGTATGAAAAGAGGTGGAGGTGCGATGGAGCGGGTGATAGCCATGAGGGCGTCTGTCACCTCGCTCTCGGAACATCTTTATGCTTCCCATTTCTTCGGCGCCGTTTCTTGTGGAGAAGATCTTCACGGTGGTTAAGGGCCAGAGATGCAACGACGATGAGTGGCTTGAACGGAAGTTATGGCATTTTGAATCGCGTACTTGCACCCGAAGTAGCCATCATCTAAGTGTGAAATCGCCAACTCCTGCGATTACGACCCTTGCTTGGCTTGAATGTTAAAGATCGTACTTACGAAAAAGCAGGAAAGAAAAGATGTGTTCTGAATGCTTACGATATGTCGTGAATATGGTCACCCCTCTGAAAGATCGTAACCAATTAAAACCCTGTTTGATATCATTACGTAATTCTTTTCCCTTCTGAAATACACCTCCTAGATTAGGATCGTTAAAAATTTAAAGTAGACTGATGAACCCACAAGATGAGTATAGGTGAAAAAAAGGAGCCATTCATATGCAATACATCACATGGAATAATTCCATATAATTAGTACATTATGGATTATTCAGCAGCAACGTTACGAATAACGGACGACATCTGTTTCCATTAATCATAACAGAAATTGAACGGGAGTTCCGATCCCAATAAAAAATAAAGATGAATCTTGTAATGACCGTCCGTTGTCTTTTTACGAAGCCACTCGTTGACATAAGAGTAATGATTGATCGCCGATACGAACTTTGAGATGGGAAAGACGATCATTACAATGAGAAAGAGACACGTACTTACGTATTTACAGATTATCTGAACGTCCTCGTAATGTTAAAAAAAACTTCCCATCTCATTTCGATTAAGGTTAATGATCTTACGGAGCTTTTTGAATCCGAGAACTACCTCTTGAGCTCTTATTTCCTGAAGCTTCTGTTGACTTTTTACGGGAATAAAAGGAGACAGATATTTCCGCACTCTTTTATACAATCGACCGCATATTTGCGAACTTTTTAGAGAAGCTAAAAAAAAAAACAAAAGAATCCCAGACAGCGCCGCTTTCACAGAGAACGCATGATGCAGTCTAGCAGGACGATATGTTACACTGAAAAGGTCCACCAAGCGTTTTAGAAAATAAACTTCGCGGAGTGTATTAGGTTTGCATCCGACCGCGACGGATGCCTTATCGACCAGATGCCACCGATCTTACGACTGGCCGAGCATGAAATCTTAATTGGTCCTTAATCATCTTCGCGGAGAAACCTTCCTCTTCACTGCGCTAAGAGAGCGAAAAACATCATCGAAGGAAAAATGAAAGCACCATACTGAACGCATAAATCAAAATTACCCGTTTAAAAGGGGAATAAGCCAACTTAGGTCATACTACAGAAATACTATGTCATCGACAAACATCATACTCTACATCTCTTGCGTCATTCAGCATGTGCGTGAATTTTGCATAAAAAAGAAACAAACGAGGAAACGCTAGTGTCTAGATGTGATTACTCAGCGAAATATGTTCCAGATGAGCATTGAAATGGCTCGGAAAAAAATTCTACGGACAAAAATTCATTTTGATCTTTCAAACGATAATAAAAATTAATAGAAAATGCTAGGATGCCCGGATGAATACAGTTAGAAAATTCTGTGATAAATCAGCAAAACTGTCCTGGATATAACAGACGCAAATAAGGGATATAGGAAAAACCTCATGACGCAATTCTATTTCCCGAGAAACCACGTAACTGAACGCAGACGGAAACAAGAACTCGTTAACTAATAACACCCCGTAACAACCCTCGGATGAATTACAAATATTTCCAGGAAATCTATCGCCGTGACCACAAAAAAGAAAGAAGAAGCTTCTGGCAAAGAGATCTACGACAATTCCCGGGCGATATCTCGGCATCCAAGTTGGTCGCGGACGTACGCACGCGCGCTGCCGTGCACGCCCGCAAAAACTACCATCGCCACCACCACCACCACGCGCTCGCTCACTTACGCAAGCACGTATAAATACGTACTTCCACACGCGAAAACACACGCGAGTTAGAAAAGCACAGAGAGGAGAGCCTCCCACGTAATTGAAGGAGGGAAGAGGATGGCCCAAAGAGGGGTGGTGGGGGAGTGTGGGGGGGGGGCGGAGGCTGGAAAGAGGAAGTCTTGATGGACGAAGCGTCAGGGTAGATTGGAGTCAATCAGGGTGGTAGACGAGTCGGGGGAGAGGGACGGGAGCGGTGTGGGCGAACGGGAAGAGAGGATCTCGGCGAGAGGATGGGAGGGAACTGGACATGAATGCAGATGGTCCCATGATTAACCCTTCCTTGGGGAAACCTTAATACGTTAGAGCCGCAGTGACTGACCCGATGCGTGTAGCACAGTTTCGTTGCTATGAAACCGCACGAGTTGTTGTTGTGGGATTCTGGATGCCTCATGGATCTGAATCCTTTCGACCGTGAGACGATGGGGAAGATAAAAATAATGGGGACAATGAGGCTATGGTTGGGAAAGCTGCGGCTGGACAAAAAAGGGACTCGCCACGGACGCAATCGCGACTAAATGAATTCGCGGACTGAATTTTGGAAAGCTTTCAGGTTGCATTTCCGAAAATTTCCCTTTGGGAATGAATGGATTAAACAGAGCGTGTTTACAGCCAATGTAACAACAAACACTTGTTCGTTCATACTTCTGGAAAATCTTAATACGCTAAAAACAGAACAAATACACTTAACCCATTACAATTCTGAACAAAATGAAGTAGGAACGAGGAATGCTAGTAATTCGCAGTACGTACCAGGAAATGATACACAAAAAAGGCCACTTTTAGAAATCGAAACAGATATGAGACAAATTCCACAGGATGCCTGTGTAGCGTTGAGCGATAGAGGAAAATATTAACTTATCAAACACTCTTAACCATCAAGCAAAAACTTACGAACACGAGGAAAAAGCGACCCGAACGACATTTTCAACATGTACCCTACTAACGCTCGCTGTTTCTTTCCCAACCTCAGCGTCGTTAGCAGGAAATCAGTTCTGTCGGCATTAGAAGGATGAAAGAATACCGAGACCTTTTTCAGATGAGAACACGGTCGAAAAAAAACAGCGCCAGTTAGAAGAAAAGTCAAAGTGTACACTTCCTACTCGGAGAACGAGTTATAAAACCTTTCACTTCGACTCAGGAGGTTAAGGGATGTCAAAGGTATTTTTTGGCTGAGTTATCTCGTGAAACGACATCGAAATACCTCCCGAGGTCTGCTGATCTTAAAAATATCGGTTGCATGGGATGCTTTGCGAGATTTCTATGCCCGAGAGAGAATCTCCTGACAGTAGAAGTTGAACCGACCGATACGCCATTTGAATCGTAAATGGATATCCATTGGATTTACGTTTTGTGAACCAACTTTCGCATTTCTAAATATATCGCACAATTATCCGTTGAGAGCAGATGTTGACGGACAATGGACGGGGAAAGTTGCTCGCCTTCGATTCGTGAGCTGTTGATTCCTTTTTCGTCGAAAGCATCTTGCGAAGATGTCTCCAAATAGAGATTGAAGACTATCGGATTTGGATCAAAACACTGTATATCTTGATACCTGACTTCACTTCCTCCTCTTGCATGGAGCATCATAATCTCATTCAGCTATTGATTGACAGGTATACGAAAGGCACAAAGATATAGATCGCTATTTATATGGGAATGACAACTGAAACCCAAGGTAATTTATTATTATTCTATAGAGCAAGGAAGAGAATTCATGCAGCACATTCAAATTATGGTTAAAGGAAGTATGTTTAAAAAGAGTATTGACGATGTGAAAAGATAATTACCAACAAAAATGCACGCGTAAGAGAATCACACAGATTTAAAAGAAATAGCTCATTCCATAACGAGAAACCAAAAGCCCATTCTCAGAAAGGACGATTCTACTCCTCATCAAGGCTAAGCGTTTCATTAAAACTCGAAAATGGAAAACGTCCGAGAGAGAGAGATCATCTCTGTTGTGATGAAATAAAGGTCCGGAGCCTAAAATTCCTCCATCTCTCAAAGAAAATTAAGAGAAAGGTGTGGTCGGGTGAAAAGAAGCAAGAAGAAAAGTTTTAAAAGGAACCATCACGAAGACATCAAAACCTCTCCGAAGAGAAAAACGACGAGAGAACAAGCACCCGACGAAATCGGGAGAGAGAAAAAAGGCTTATCTGATTTTTGATGACTGGATTTCTCTCCACCTAATTAAATAATGACGGAGAGATGGCGGTTTCAGATGGCAGCGAAGATGGGGGAGGAAGAGGAGGGCTATTTAACGGTTCGAGCGGCCTTAGATGGCGGGCAATGAGATCCAACGGGCCGTGGTTCGAGCACCGCATCTATGGCCGCGTCGCTTTTTCATATCTTACGCGCCCATCTGGACATGGGAACCGGGCGCCCACACAGCTCCGAACCCCACACCACGAGCTGAGAGAACGCCTCGAGAGTAATAATCGCTAAAATCCATTACCCCCTCGCGAGAAAAAGGACGGGTTCTTGGGTGAATGAATAAAAAAGCAGCCGGTACGTTTCCGGGTTGAAGATACGCAAAAACGATTCACCAGATCGCTCCCTCCCCGGTAAATTGGCATTCGTACCCCGATTTACACGGGGCTCGGGTTACGTATGTATTGCAGGTCGCGAAGCTTCGACTGGTGGGTCGTTTACGCACTCATATTCCTCTATTTTCACCCGAAAAGCAGGATTCTACCAAAGAGAATAATAACTAGTAGAACTGTTACAGAAATTTATCAAATCGATTTGTTTTGGTGACCTTAAATGAAGGCGCAACGAAGATAGTTTGTTCGTTTTCAAGTACTACGAATGGTAAACATAACTAAACCGAAGTCCCTGCCTTCTTATCAATCAAAATTAGATTAATTAAGTCAAAATATATACTGAATGTATAATTAGCACAACTATCAAGAACTAATAAAATTCAATCGTTCGGAGCGATGTTGACATTCGAACAACTTATCGCAAACATTTCAAAGAATAAATCACTTCGGACACGGAAAACAACGTGATCAAATTACTGGATATACCAGTGAGCGTTAATCAACGCGCTGAGCTGATAACGTCCATACATGGATTCAGATAAATCTCGCTGGAGATTTTCCAGCGGGAAACGGCATACTTGCCGAGATCTAGCGGAATATAAATCCTTCTCGCTCGGAATATCTACTCAATTATCACCGCGATTCTGGCTATCGGAAATTCGAGATATCGCTGCTGAGAGGATGAACGAGTCGCTGAAAGCTAATTTACACCCTGCTTCGAAAGGATTAAACACCTCCGAAACGCGGACTTGGAAGCTCCTCCGAACTCTTTCGCGACGCCACTTCTTTTCCATTGTTTGCGAGCCGACTTTCGGGAGACGCGATGTCTCCATCTCCGATAAAAACTTCTGTTACGACAATTTCGGAGTCCCGCTGCAATTGAGTTTTTCCCGGAGAAAAGACAAATTGTACCCATTGTTGAAAACGTGTTGCGGGCGAGGAGATGTTGTGTAAAAGAAAATCTCTAGCATGCTTATGCCCCTCGCGAAATGGCTTGGGAGAGAGAGGGTTCAGCTCGAGCGGAACCTGTTTCGCGCTAAACCGAGCCATTAATTTGAGCAAACGGCGATGTTAAACGTCGGACGGCTCTGCGCCGCCTACCACGCCCACAAGACTCCTCGGCATCGTTAATTAACCGCGATCGCAAAGCGCATGAAATGGCGAATAATTGCGCTCTTTGGATGTGCTCTGCCGGGGGGGCGACGCTGGGGAGGGGAGCGGAGAAATTACCGACGATGACTTCCATCCTTTGAGACCCTCTGGAATAACTGGCCGACGATTAACAAGGTTCCCACCGATTCTGGACTGTGCGGGACTCGTTTAAACAATCCTAGATAGCCTATAAATTCGCCCTCTATGGCTACGAATGGTTCGCAAGCTCGTTCGATTAGGATTACGTTCTTTTCTTTAACCATCGCTATTCTCGAATGAACATACGATAGCGAAAACGTTTTCCTTCTACGATAAAATCTGTTTTAGATTGACATTATAAAGAGAAGAAACGCTTCTATATATAAGGATATAATTACCTCGTATTGTCATGCAAATAATTACGAAACTGACAAGAAATTACGTAGAACTTTGTAAAAATCATATTTCATCGCTGACAAAAGACATTCTTGATAGCACTCACTATATTTTAACCTACAAAATGTGTATATATTTAATATAATAAATACGTAAAAATAAACCACCGATGATTCAACGCTAAAACTCTAGTATTATATAGAAAACGTTCTGATAACCTTCGTGTAGACAGTAATTCGCAAGTTTCCAACACTGCCGAGATGAATTTCGGAGCAAAGAAGATGGCTTTTTTTTGAGAGGGGAGAAAAGTCGCCTGAGTGGAGACAACGAGGAGGAGGCTGCGAAAGGACACTGACGTCAGAGATCGCGATGGATGCGGCATGAGTGGGAACGGGCGCAAGAAATGAAGGAGACGAATGGTCACGTGCCTTTGAGAGCGAAGAAAGACGGGTTAAATGAGTTTAAAAGCTGCGGAATTTCAACGGGTGCCGCGTCGAGCTGCAGACGCCATTTTTTTCCAGAGCGAGATAGGATCGAAAATCTACGCGTGAATTAGAGGAGCGTGTTGTGAGCGACTATAGTCACTCGGATTGCAGACGAGGAAAATCTCGCGAGGATGATGCGCTTGGAAAATGGGAGTGATCAACCGGGAAATTGGATGACTTACGCTCTGAATTTTTTATTTCCTCTTATATTAGAAGCATTTTCGAGATCGAGAAACCAAAATTACACGGAATATAATACGTATTTTTAGCTTGAGTATATTTAATTTATATTAAATTCTTTTATTGAAAATAATTATGCCTTCTAGCATTATATACTAGTATACACGACTATTACTTATGTATTTAGGCCTAGTCATCCTTTCCTTCAATTACAACGAATAAAATGAGGCAAAACGATCCACTGAGAGAGGTACGCAAAAACTATTCAGGCCAAACGATGACTACCTAACATTCATAGCAGCCTCATAAATTTTTTTAAACCACTTATGACGTCCATACATCAACAGCTTTAATAATCTAACCGTTATAACTTTAAAAAAATATTCCAATAAGGCACTCACAATACGTACAACAAAAATTCCTGCTTCGGCGTTCAGGATTATCTACAATGAACCACGTCTCCCAAAATAAGTAGCCGAGCATCCGTAGCTTACTTCCTCAAAAACGGCTGATTTATTCGCGCCGTAATTCATGTCGATTGTTTCATAAACAACAGAGTTGGACTTGTTTATCTCGGATCCAATTTTCTGAGAGGTCACGCGCTAAGGAGAGGTCACCGATAGCCGTTAACTGTTGCGTATTCTTCCTCCGAAGACCAGTCTCTAATTCTTTTATTTTATATTTGCCCCGCGGAATGAAGAACGACCAAAATACGCGAGCTAACGGAAGGAGCACAAGATGATCGATTTTCTTACGTGGTTTCTAAGCAACGAGAAAAAAGACATACTACTTGAGATACTAGGGATAGCTTGTTTAATACAAAGACCAAGAAGAAAGTTATCCCCCATAAATTAAACCTCCCAACGACTGCATTCAATTCTACGCCGCGAAACATTCATAACTCCCTCCGTAAAAAAAGATTAACCACGATGAAGTCGTAGGCGGAACGTAAAAGAGAAATATTTCCCTTAGCTCATAAAAACCATTTAAAGTGAACCAAATCGAGCGATATCTTCATCTTCCCTACATTAACACTCGGAAAAATCATCGTATGTATAACGCAATAATTCAAATTTTTTGTCCATCTAGAGTGGTACGTATCTGCGATCCCGTACGAGATACGCAGATGGCAACCCGCGATTCGTATGAGACCCTGAAGCTGGATTTAACAGATGCATCGCGGCAAAAAAAACTTTGATCGGCTGTGCGATACGAATACGCGCCATCGTGCCCTCCTCCGGGCGGCGCAAAAACTTTGCGCAACCGCGTATGAAAGTATCGCTGCCACTCGTGTACATACTATACACTGCCGAGCCGATCGTAGTTCTAAACCGAACGCATGAATGCCGGGTGGGCAGTAATTAATGGCCCCGTTTTGATTAATTGCTTGGCGAAAAGGAGGCTAATATACGTGGAAAGTGGATTGAAAGACCCTCCCTAGGGGAACGAGACGTTGTTGGTTCCACCCCATCGCCGCGTGTAACCTCTCAGATAACGATTTTGACCCGACGGACGGGACTGGGCACGGAACCTAGAAAAGAAAGAATTTGTTGCGAGGGGTCAGAGGGCGTGGCGCTGCGGGGGTCGCCGGGAGGAGATGAGGGCCCAGTAATGTCAAGTGGGCAAGAAAGATGCGAGTTGTGTGAAGGGAGATGAATAACGCTCGCTAAGAAGGGCGGCGGTGAAACTGGTCTTTCCCACTGCGAGAATGTAAACCCGTTCGCGCAGCTTAGAGAGATGAGGGGATTCGACACACTTTTTCGGGAGCGGTGGATCCCACACCCTTCCAATTGATTCCTGGGAATGCGTTGTGAGAAAGGGCGAGCAACCAAATCGTCGTCCGATTTGACGTTTAGTTAAAAAGTTCGAAGGGGAATATAAAAAACGTGATTGTGAAATAACTCGCGATGAATGACACCTGAATGACCGAACGAAAGTAAACATGCGGCGAACAAAGGGTGATACCCAGAGGAAAGGAAAGCTTGGCATTCTAGATGGTTGGATGTGGCAAATGTTATTCTTGAAAGGATCGGATGAAAAATTGGATCGAAGGAATTGATGTCTTGTTCGCACCATTAATAGCGAGATCTTATCTATGACCGGTCGGAACATGGACATGACAGTTTAAACGGTACGACCGACTAAGATGCTTAATATCTCACGATAAAGACAATCAAGCAATGACATCATCCTTGTATTCCCTTCTGCGAATGTATGACCATGGATTTCGACATAATTAAAAGCAATCGATAAAAACCCATTTCCTTTCATTAAACACCGACGATATGAGCAGTTGCTGGGCATTAAGGTTGGACCAATAATAAAAAGAAGTCACTAAAATCAATTAGAAAAACCAGGACGACTTAAAACATAACGACTACGACATAAAAGAAACCCCTCTGGCGATAAGAAAGTGCTCTCTTTCAATTTCCTCTCCGAAAAAGAATTAAACCGAAGGAGACGAATAAACGATCCGGATACATCCTTCAAAAAACTTAGCGAAAGGAAGCACAAAATCTCGCCCGGTTACAGAGCTTGGCCTCAATTCTTACGGCGAACATAAAATCGGCGAAAGGTAGCCCGGGTCAAAGGCAAAATGAACACTCGAATACCGTAGCGTTCGATGAAATGAAAGGGCACTTTCTAAATTGAGAGATGGAAATATCGGATGCCATCGTGATGACCGGAAAGAAGAACGAAACAAAAATCTTAAAACGGATTGGTTGAGAACCCAAATCTCTATCCAGGTCTTTGGGCCGGAAATAAGTAACGATGAAGAAAATAAAAGATGGGAAAGAAAGACGATCATGTCCATTACATACATATTTATTTGGATGTTTCCCGTACTATAGAAACAAAAGAAGCATACTATGGGTGAATCTATTGATAGGACATTAACTGCCAAAGCTATTACGTCCTAATCAGTACACATTTACCTACGCACCTTACGGAATAACGAAAAAAAAAAACGATTGAAAAAACTTGACGAAACAATCCTACCACGCGGAATAAACCCACACGTACCCGCTATAACCACAATAGGAACGTACACTCGAGCGAGAGTTTCCCAAAGAAAAAAAAACGTCTTCGAATCATAATTAATCAAAACTTGGTACCACGATTATCTGAGTAAAAAAATAACGAGAGATTCATTTCACACGGACGTGTTGTGGGAAGATCGCTTCGTAAACGAATTGGATTATCTCCTTATAGTAGCTTGTACAGAGCGTGCGAACTTGTCGCAATGATACGATTTGAAGCTGGTGTCGAAGCGGGGAATTCGAATGCTCCCGAAGGGGATGAGATTTCTTGTCGAAGCAGCGATTGTAATGCTTGATCCGAATGGACATCTGTTGACAGTTCCGTGGGACAGGGCTTACGAGCTGATTCCCCGAGGAAACTGATAAGGAGTGGATGCAAATGTTGCGGGACTCGAAGATTCGCACGGAGGACTTCGGGGGTTGAAAGCGCGTCTCTCCCACGGCGGAGCAAGTGCATCCTTTGAAAGGCAGATGGGAGGGGAGGCTCCATTGTCGAAATCACCACGGAAGATTGCGACCGAAAGCTGCGACAAATGAAAGGGGTTTTTGGAGAGGTCCTTGCGATAATGCGGGCACCTGTTAGGATCCTAGGAGACGCCGCCACGGATGAAGCCATTAATGATCGCATTTAAACAACATCTGACCGTTTCTAAAGGGGATGGAAATTTGCGGGGATCGGAATGGGGAAGAGGGCGTGGGAATACGAGATGTGAGTCAGAATCCGCGATCGATGCATTATATGATTATTATAGCTAATGGAGGTCAAGTGCTATTAGCCGTTTCTGGATCCTAGACTGTGGACAGCGTAGCAGATTCTATAATAGAGATAGACAATTCAACGAAACATTCAGTGGTCACAAACCAAAGTAATTTAAACGCGATAGATATTCGGTGAAGCATAGCAAATTAGAACAAGAAGATCTATTATTCTGATAATATACAAATTGAATTTCAGACACTGAATTTTGTTTAAGGTTTAGTTATTACTATTAAACATTGAATTGCATTTTCCTTTATTGCACGTAAATATTTACGAAATAAACTTCTTGACAAAACAAAGTCTATATCAGTATTATCAAAACTTTAACGTAGATAAATTGAAAATAAATCGAAATGTTTAACGATAACTAACGATCAAAAAAGCAAAACAAGAAACAAGTTCCCATCAGGTTAAAAAACTAAAACGTACCCTTAACTATTCACGACTTTAAATAGGCAATCGACCCTTGAGACAGAAAAATTACGACATTTCAACAGCCATCTAACAATAACTAAGATTAAAAACTTCCTCGCCATTCAAATTATAGAAATCATCTGAAGGATATATGTAGACGAGCTTCCACTTGTTTAACTCCGTTGGCCTACCCATCTCCGAAACAAAAGCTCGAGAGCAGGAAGTAAAAAATTAGACCCATAAAAACATCTAGCAACAGGTCTTACGAATCTCGCAGATTTAGATCCACCCACCATTAACCCCGTTTCCGATTCAGCTGACGATGGCGAGGAGGGTTGGAGGAAAACACTAACGACAACTATCCCACGGAACCTTCGCGGGAAAGGCCGCCTGAATGAGAGACTGAAGCTCTCCCGGGAGAATCTCCATTGAGAACGCTCGTGGAAGCTGAGGGGACGGTCCACTACGAATCTAACCCTTTCCCACGCAACGTGTGTGTACGATGTGTGCCCGAGTTACTCGGATAAAAACAATTACAACCCCTTTGCACATCATGTGAATTACTAATTCGCGGGCAATGATCCCCGAGAGAGTACGCAGTGAAGCAACTGAATCTCGCAATGGCTCAGGGAACGAGATGATTAAATACCATAAGGAAAAGTTTCGCTGAAAATATTGCGTCAATTTTTTCCCATGCGGGTAGATCTCTAAATTGCATTAGACGTGCTGCAACCGGATATGTCGTACTGAGCGAAACTGACTGTTCGCGTAATTAAGAGCCTCTAGCGAGTGATTAAATAAAATATATCAGTGGAATATGAATCATTGGAGGAAGGAAAAAATAAAATCTTTCCTTGCGGAGAAATGTATAATGAAGCTGCTAGTATATCTAGGAAGTTAAAACTCCCTTAAACCACGACGGATTGATAAAACATTAGGATGATAAAAGATTGAAAATTACTTCCAACAAGCTAGTATTAAATAGGAAAATTTTATATTTATCTATACAAGGGAATATTTTATGTTATGCTAAAATTATACGTAAAATTACGATCCGAAAAAAAACAAAAGCGGTTTCACACTTTCGTAATTTCAAGTTCATACATCATACAACATACGTATCTCTTTAAAGGACAAAGAAATAATTAAACCTGACCATCCCTACACACTTCATCACTTCATCCAACATTTTGCAAGCACCTGCTCAGTTAAAACACAAGTCCTACTACGAAAGGGTGCCTTCCTCCTTGGTCATGAATACGCACCAAATGTGCACCCTCTGTACGACCACCCCATAAAGAAACATGAAGCACCTATTCGAGAGAGTACGGAAATAACTATTCTATAGCGCAGATATATTGGACCCTTTGTTTCCTAGAATTCATAGAAACACGTGCCGACCATCTGACGGCTTCGGAGCGCAGAAGCTGTGACGATGCGAGGGGAGGAGCTCATCATCTGAATGCGGAGCTGCGTCATGAAGTTGCACGTAAAAAAAATCGGACCGCATGCGCCTTTGATGCTGCAAAAAGTTATCCACCCTTTCCATCGAATGTGCCCGGGGGAACGCGAAACAACATGGGCGGGAGACTATGACCCTGAGGGACTCGTCTATTGTGGTCGTAAAAAACACCCTTCGAACCCTCTTTGGCGTGAAGTGGCTAATTGACCTTATGCACCCTTCGAACGAGCCCTGGATGAGACGACATTGTTGCGAATCCGTGGACCGTAGAAGAGGATTAGAAAGGGATCAGTAGGGGGCGTTCATTGCCCGTGCCGAATCTCCATTATCGCACCGGATTGATAGGAAGGATTCGCCATAACTTACTTAAACGGAGCGACGAACTGACGTAGTAGATTTTAGATGAAGCATGATTCCCGAAATTGTAACATCTGCGACTTCATTGTGGCTTGCTTCCGCCTACTTTGCTCCATTGGACGCATTTGTATAGGCAAGCGAGGGTTGATGGCATTATCGGGTAAGCTTTCCGGGATAATCACGATAATTGAGGCACTTTAACAATAATTTGGAGGGATATACATAATATGCCCTTAAATTGAACTAATTTAATTAACGTAATGAAAGTAAATGTGCATGTACGATAGAATTTCACGAAATTATAGCCGATCTATAAAGGATCATTACGTTCGTAAACCATCTAATAATACACAATACTATCTCTCGGGAAAAATAATGGGTTAATTTACCTTCTGGACCAAATAAAAGAAATACTACGGAACTTAACTATTTTTCGCATACGAAACCTATACAATCATGCACGAAACAGCGACGATAACCAACATATAAAAACCCCCCACATCACGTATCATCCGCAACACATCAATTCAAAATCCCCACAACACCAACCGCTAAAACACCCAGCAAAAATACATAGAGAGACCCCTTCTCAACTCACGATGGAGACTACGAGAAACCCTTTTGAACAAAACGTGCTAAACTCTATCTCTGGCAACCATCGGCGGCCTGCCAGTACGTCGTCCAAGATGAAGTGCTCCTTGAGCTCGGAAGTATGACCATGCGGCGAGCAAAGTGCTCTCGCTGCCTCCCACGGCAGATAATGAGAACAAGTGAAAGGCGATTTGAATGGCCGAGGGACGTGGGCGGCGCAGGGTGCGGGCAGAAGGGCCCGAGGGCCGCGGAGAAGGGGCGTGAGAAGTGGACCATGAGGAAGATGAAAGGAAGGGATTGAAATAAAAAAAGTGAGTTTTTGAGGGGGGGAGGGAAGGGATGATCCCGGGGGATGGAAAAAGAGATATATGGCGCTCCGTCGCGACAGGTGGGAGTTCCTCCTCTTTGTCCGCATTGCGGTCGCTATCAAAAGAGGCAGTAGTAACCGATAGCGACAATTGAATATGGGGACTCGAGCGAGACGCGGCGGGAGGATGGATGGGAACTAGTTTATTCGATGACGACAGCGCTAAGAGTCAAAGAGAGGTATGAAAGCAAGCACCCTTCCAACCCTTTGATACCCATCTGTTGAGTATTACCACTGAAAGGTGCACAAGTGAGGAGGAGGGCATCCGCATAAAGGAAGCTTAATTTCAGAATCCAGACCCTTGTTTGATCAATCCAGTCCGCTACAATAAAAAAAAACTGACGAGCCAAACCGACCGTATCCTTTTCAGTGATCTTACACACGATTATAAATTACCTATTTAAAATCAAGCCCAAAACTTTTACGCAAATAAGTCCCTGGCGATATAAAAAATCGCGTATTTAAACGAAACGACATCTGATAACAAAACGCCCTTAAATACTTCGGCAGATAAAACTTTAAGCCGGGACGCCATCTCTTAAGCTTAAAGGTCGTCACCGCGGTAATTACTTCTGTCCGCAAAAAAAATGTCGCCGCGGATTTAATTCCGATCCGAAGCGCAGATATCATCAAACGGCGAAGATGGAAAAAACAGAAGACGAGCGTTTCCGGTCCGTAATTCTTCGATGACGCGGGATGTAGAGATTAGGAGGAATCCTTCGCGCAAAAAAGGCTATTAAAATACCGCGTGACTAATACGAACCCCCACATGGAGCGGAGAAAACTTTGGCGCAAAAAAAAATTAAAAAAACATTTTCGGCGACTTCCATGCGACTGGAGAATACGTCCTCCTTGGGCACGCAATCCCGCCCATTAAATTAATTACGCCTTGCGAGGAGGAGTCGACGGCCGGCGAGAAAATCTCGGGACCAAAATAAAAGAGTATATCTTTCTCTGAGAGCGCACCTGCCAGAAACATCCCGATGACCGGACAACAAATCGGCGGACAATGTTCCGAAACTGGTTAGGTCAGTATAAAAGGAGAGGAGGGGCTGGGGGAAGAGAAAGAAAGAGATAAGGAGATGGAGAGCGCGCGCTGAACAGGATTCGATAATAAACCGAGCATCTAGGCGACATCGATGGCCAATTAGGAGAGGCGGGTCGGAAGGGAATTTTGAGGCTGCCTTGTTAAGGTGGCACTGTTGACGCGAGGAATTCCGAAAGGGGGGGGGCAGGGATTTCGATCGGAAATAATGTGGAAAATCCTCTTCGGGGAAACGAGAGAGATTTTCCGATCAGTGGAGTGAGAGGATTCTCCGCTGCCGAACGAAACGTGGAATCGCAGAAATTACGCGTTCCCGAACTTTTTTAAGTCCGGGAGCCGAAACGCGAAAATAAATCCGATTTATGCGGACCGTAACAATTCCTCGGAGGTTTTAACGCATGTCCGATTGCCTTTTCGGCATCGGACGCACCTGTTGTGAATTCCGCGCGTGAGAATGCTACCTTCGATTAAACAAGGTCGTTTCCAAAAGAGGTTTCTGAACTGAATCTGACGTGGGCTGAGGGAGAGCCTTCGGTCGTCGGCGGCGAAGAAAAGGAAAATTAACGTAAAAATTCTTTATCTATACACGAAGCGAATCTACGATAGAGCTCGTAAAAAAACCTTTATCGCTACAGATCGAGGTTCCTATCTGATTGGGGAAATAAACCTAAAACGTGTATCTTCCGATACGTAGATATAATCTACCATTAAAAAAATACCTCAACGGTCTCATACCTTTGAAAAACCAAGAATTTAGCTCTGTAAAACACAATAAACGTACTGAAAACCGTTAGAAGACAATACACATAATACAACATCGTGCCAAGAAAACCAATTACACAAAAAGAAACACTCAGCTGCGTGAAAAAGTAATTGATTCATAGACGGCTACACGAAAAGAACCATCATCCCCTCCATACACGCTATAATAAAAGAGAATAAGCCACGATCAACGACCGGATTTCACCAGAACCGCTGAATCACTCGCCAATCTTGCCTTGCTCATTTTCACACTCGGCCTACCACGCATTCTCATCCGTATGACTCACTTCGGCCACAGGACTAGGTTCCATCTACACGAACCACCTCACCAACCCAACAACAAATAGACTTGGGCGCGAACCTTCTAAGGCCCGCGAACGAGCGTTGAAATCACCGGCCAATTTCGGCCACTCCATTACTTGCGTAAAAAAACACGCCGAACGAATTTCGGTTTTGTTAATGCCCTTCCCACCTCCGAGGAGACTCGTAACGGGTCCGCACGGTAGGAAATGCTGTGAGGCATAATTTAGCGCGGTGCTCCATCAACGCAGCAATACGGCCCGACGGAGAGTTCATTATACCCGACACGATTCTTGTCTCTCACGAGGATCCTTGGCCCATCAATCCGTAGCACCTTCCCATCGAAGAAAATACTGCGGCCACCCCTTTCGCTAATTACGCGATTAACATCGGATGAACACTTGTCTAATGGAAAAGTCCCCCGCGGGAAACCCTCTTACAGGTCCTGTTGCATCGCCTTTTCGCGCCTTTCTACAACACCTCCGAGGGCAATAAAATTCTTGTGGACGCTGCCACTGAAGATGGAATGATCCCTAGAGACGGCGATGATGGCTTCACCAATAGAAAAGTATATTCCATTGGTCATTGTTTCCGTGGATCTATAAAAGCTAAAACGTGCAATTCGAGCTTCCACAAAACAATCAAAGACCATCTCGAAGTAGGAAACCTATCCGGGGGCTAATTTCGATGACAAGCGCCGACTTCTCTCGAAATCTAGATAAATCTCAAGTGCTCGCTTCTCGGAATAACTACCGACGGCAAAAACGATGATTTTTTTGCGGCGATCGAAGTCTTTCACACCGTTATTCTCTTGATTACTTCGAAGTGATGTGAGTGACCAGTTCTTCATGAACGCCCTCAGGGCACAATTCGAAGGAAATAAAGCTTGGGATGGAAGGAAAAGTTTGAGATCATAATGGACTGATAGAAGTATAATCGAGAATAAAAATGAGGAAAAACTGCTTCGACTACATTAGTCATATGGAGATGGAGGAGATGTTAATCTTAACATATAAGCTGGACGCTTGGACGCTATAGAAAAATAATAAGCACGTATAACTGCTACATGAATAAGTAATTTTGTACCACTACAGCAATATATATAATGAGTTGTTTTACGAGATAAAACACTGAACAAACTTCGTTCTTACGTAAAAAAATCTCCAGAAACGAGGATCATAAACCCGATGTTTACAAAAAGTTTCCTTTT
The DNA here is from genome assembly GCA_020796165.1 of Pantala flavescens. Taxonomy (NCBI): domain Eukaryota; kingdom Metazoa; phylum Arthropoda; class Insecta; order Odonata; family Libellulidae; genus Pantala; species Pantala flavescens. The sequence goes on along the minus strand of CM036879.1, from coordinate 17,517,981 downwards.
CTTTCACCGCTTCGTTGAACGGCTAATGACTTCTTACCCGATCAATGAGACTTTTCTACTCTCCCGACCGAAAATAAACATCGATGAACCCGCTGCCGATAAAAACTAACGGGGATTCGGTTCGTAACTCCGTTTCGAATTCCTACATTTATCGCGGAATCGGAAAAATATATAGCTTCGACACTCTTCGGGGAATTTCCCCAAAATTTAATCCCAAAAAAATCCAATTAAGAACCGCCCTGCGTCGATTTGCTCCAAAATTCTGGTCCGCTTCTTCAATGAATTGGATGGGAGATTCTTTAATGTAGTAACCCCTCGTAAACCTATCTGTACAGGACGAGAGGGGGGAAACTGCAGGAAGTGGTGCCGTTACGAAGCAGATCGGCGCCCCGCCATGGTGGGAATCAGAAGTTGAGCGAAATAAAAGTACGCACACACTTTTTTCCCGATAGTAAAGGATGGAGAACATGAACTCGGAACGAGTGAAGGAGGTGGAGGGATGAGAAACCCGGTATGCGAGCTACGGAGAAGTGGGGGGAATGAAAAAATTAACCGGTTCCGTCCAATGGAAGATGCTTCGAGTGGAAAATGAAGAATTTTGCGCTCTTTCTCCTCCCTGGAGATAAGCGATCGCCCCGTATTGACGATAACATCTTTCGGAAGAAACTGTAGCGATGAACCTGAATCTGAATGAGAAAAAATTTTGTGGAATTGAGATTGAGAAAACGGCCGCCCGAGGCATTTCTTTCTTGAAGTCCGCGTCTGAAATTTTAAGGGAATTCTTACTTACGAGTTTCGTGTATAAGCACGCGTGAGTAAGCACCAGTGTTGAGAGAGAGCATTGGTTAAGACCTTAAAGGAATTCCGGGTGATCGGAAGAACACTTGAAACAATCTTGAGAGGATCTTATACACGAATAGAGGGCAAGGTATACGCCGAAAGAGCGCCTGAACAGTAATTTAATAGAACTAATTTTGTATCTAATCCCGATTATTTACGCCGAATGAAGATAGACCGCTCCTTTGGTCATAGCTTAAGACTTTTTTCCGAAGCGGAACGGAATCGCTGGACCGAGGAACCACTATTGAAAATCGAAAGGACTGAAAAAATAGCCTCCACGGATTCATAGCGATTTCTTTTCAAATTGGAATAGTCATCGTGCTCGATTATAAAACGATAAATTACGCAACAAACAAAGGGTATAATCATAAATATCGGAACGTTCGAATTCGAAAATTCTTCAGATGGCTCGTGAAGGTGTAAACGAAACTTCATTGAGAATTACAAATGTACTCGTACACACGACTTCAACTCAGAACAAATTTGATTTCTCACGTTACAAATGCCAAACAGAGCTGGAAATCTTAAACGTACTCGATTGACTCGTTACCCTTAACATTTTAAGCAATAAGACTACCATTCCTCTCAATTATACGTTCACCATTGGAATTAATCGTATAAAATAGCGCGGCTTAAAAACTTTCCAATTTTTTAATTCGCAAAAAAATTGATTGGTCCTTCGACTCACATTCTACTGAACGATAATTTCTCGGAGAGTTGTAAAAAGTAAATACCACTGATCGAGCGGAGCGATAACCTAATTTAATTGGGAGATAGAATCTGAATGGACTTTGATTGAAATATCGCCGCAATGGAATGTACCTATGACGACGGCGGAGAAAAAAGTCCGTTGAAACTAATTGCGACCAAAGAAAGTAACTATCCGCGAGTAAAACCTCCTTCGAACTTATCTACGAAATAGGGTTAATGTCCGTGTTTCGCTTGGGCGAACAGGGAGCTTTCCCAAACAAACACCGTTGGAAAAAATGCGGAGAAAAACCCCTCTCCGCCTATTTCTACGACAGATTTGCGGGGAAAGAAACATTTCAAACCACACGCCCACGCGGCCACTCTTTCTTCTTTTGATTCTCCGAATCCTTCGGGCTTTAGGAAAGCGTGAGTAAGAAGTGCCTCTTCCTCCCCCAATTGATTGAGATGTACTGCTTTTTGAAGTTTGGACCCGCCGACGGCGGGCGGAGTAACGTGTTATTTCGGGCAAACAACGAAGTCAGTTCCCGATTGAGAGAACACGGTTAAGAAAGCAATTTCGGAACGTGAGAAATAGAGATGAGTACGTTTCCGAATGTGTACAGTTCCGAATTCAACCACAACGGGAATTACACCGAAAATTGTTCCATGTACACGAATATATCTCAAATTTATTCTTCTCATCCCTCAAATAGGACTCCGCAAACAATCTGAACGAAAACGTAGATACACGTATATTCCACGATAAGAAAATACTTCCGAGAACAAGAAAATTCATAAACGAATAAATGATCGCAAAACGAGTTTAATGATAAAAATTTTATTTAAACCCGTTATGAGGAAGTCTTCGCAAAAATAATTACTTGATACCCGCCCGTTAAAAAACTAAGAGCTTCTGGGATTCGGGAAGATCCGGTTGCATAACATACAGGTTAAACAATTTTCGGTCGAAAAAACAGTGACAAAAACTCCTCGAATTAAGAAACCCTTAGGAAATTATAAGCGCTGGTAGCAGAGCCGGGCATCCGTCGACCGCGGGAAACTTTTTGAGGCATTCCTTTTAAACTCGAGGCCTCTTCGCTAAATGAATTCCCCCGAAAGATTTCAGAGCGAGAGAATGGATGAGCAAGACACTTTAATTAGCGGGGAGGCGCTACAATATATAGCATTTTTATCTTTCATTTAATTCGCGACCGGCATTCACGGGCATCTAGAGACTGCCTCGCAACCGACAGAGCAAAAAACCGCACGAACGATTATAATACGGTGCCCGTTAAAATTTTTCCAGAGCGATTCCGAGAGAACGAAACAACACTTCTACACCACTTTGCACGTTCGACTACTTTGCTCCTATGAATTTAACGTGTATTTTTTTTCCTCGGAGAAAATGAAATATCACGCGAGGAGAAACTTTCCACTGAAAACGTTCGGGAGACGTTTTTACGACTCTAAAGATTCAACAGGAAACTATTTCTAAACCAAAAAGAAGAGAATCTGGATATAATAGTGTATGCATTAGATATACTTCTGAGTAATTTTCAATTAACTTAAGCTAACAATAAACACCATACTTCATGGCTAATTATCCTCAATAAATCCCATCCTAATTACTAAATCAAACAAACAAACTCCAACGTAAGTTATATATGCATCAAATACAGTGAACGACTTCGAGCAATATAAAACGGTAGTTCCTGTTGGGTAGGTAGCCTGAGGTAGCGGATCGGTGATGTCATGTTGTGGGTGCTCCTGTACATCTTTCGGGAGGGTACCTTTGAACGCAAGGACAAGTAAAGCGGTGCAGCTGAATATCAACTTGTTTTCCGAGGATCTGGACAAACGAAATTAACATACTACGACGATCCATGAATTATAGATGGGAACGTGACCCAGCATAACAGTCCGCGATTTCGGACAAAGACGTCTTTGCCAACAAGAAGTAATTAGAGGAACAACAATATTTGATAAGCATGGCCTTCACGCACGTCACCTTGAACGACCCACCTATAAAGTTATATGTAAACTTCGTGAGAAGATGTTCTGATCTTATGGCAAATCTCTAATAAACGCATTCAAATACAATGAGTCCGATAACTTTCAACGTAATTTCATTGCCTATTTCTAATCTTTTTTTCATTTATACCCTCAAAATTAAAGTATTGAAAAGGAAATTAAATTAGGGAATCAATTTCAGAATTCCTTTGTGATATTAAAATGTATTTAACGAGTTAATAATAAAAGTTTCTTCATTAACCCTCACATGAATCAGAGTAAAGTTATAAAACTATTTAATAACATCCATTCCACTAGTCCGTAATATAAGCATAGACTTAAACACGAGATCACAGCATATTTATCCTCAATCAACAATAATTACATACCTAGCCAACACATACCGAACCAGTCAGTAACACATAACTCCCATACCCATTCGCAGCAAACAAACCCCACCTCAAGACACGAAGAATAGAGCGTGTTGCATCGCTCATTTGTATCCTTCTTAGGAAAGAACGTTTTGAATTTGTAACACCAGAAGCCACACCTTACGGCGACGGCATATGCATATTAGCCTCGTACGCGTATGAAGAACCCTCTGGAAGAAGCTCTGGAAGGCGGAAATTGAATCGAGTCGATGATTCCCAGGGTTTATTTGCGGAAAAAAGTTACTCTTTTGCCCCGTTCTGCGGAATTCCGTGAAGGAAGCGAGGCGGAACGCAACCCTCGAGGCGGGACATAAACACTCCTAGATGTATGCCGACTCCGGAGAGCTTGCGGACGGACCGGTTCGCGAATATCCTGCACGCTTTGCAAATAGCGAGCGCTCTATCTCAATACGTCTTGTGGGCCGCCACTGGATGACCGCGCACCTGCGCCGGGGTCGAACGCGTTAGTGCCCTCTCATTAACTTTATTAGCGTCGGCGGTCGCCCTCGTCTTCGGGACACGACCCCCGGACTCGGGACGCGCGCCGCGGATCGTTAAGTTGAAAATTAACTGGAGGGATTACCACGCGGGGGGGTTGATTCCTTCGAAGGGGATTACGCAACTTCTCCTTGGATTGGAACGTGTCCAATTGATACGATTAACGGTTCATTTTAGATTATGGAGTTTAAAAGGAATGACCTCGAAATTAATGTCATAACGCACATAATGAGAAAATGCGTGCATTCTTCGAGACGGAGATAGGTTTTCAATCAAGCTGTTAAAACTATATACTATAAATACATAAAAAGAAAAATAAACATTCTTCATTTCTTCTTCAAAAAGGGGAAAAATAAGTTAAGATACACGCATTTACGAATTATAATTAATAAAACAATAAATTATTATTCATCGTCAATTAAATTTGAAATAAAAAGTAAGATTATAACACGAAACTAATTACGCACGCAGAAAACAAACATCAACTTTCAATAACAAAAACAAACTTTAAAAACAACAAACGAACAAAACGCGCATTCCCACAACTCACGTAAACAAAGTTAAACCCGAGAGCTACGGCATGATTCATTACCATACATTAGCGTAAAATATATCGCGCTGACCGTTAACGAGTCATAGGTCAATAACGTGAGAACCGGACTAAGGGACAAATTCCTGATTTCATTGGAAAGGAAAAACGAGGAAGGAAACCCATACCTGCTTCGATTCCTTCCCATAGATTCCGCGTAAAAAAACCTATAAAACATCGAGGAAACGGCAACATTACTTAAGACACCGATGTGATAGAGGGATGAAGTGAAAGGAGTTAGCACGATGGGACGATGGATGAGAACGAAGGACAGAATGCATTCGTGAAGAAATCGTACTTGGAGGACGAGCGGGGAGGGGAGTGGGTCAGAACGACTGAAAAGGAACATAAAAATAGCTCTTTCCTTCCCGATTTCAAGTAAAGGTGGAGATGCTCCATCGTGGAGAAAGGCGTGCGTGCGAATAAGAGAATCTTTTGTGGCACGACCTTTGTTTGACGTTCGATTTGTTTGCTCCCGTTCGGTGCTAGAATGCAACGATACGCTGAAAGCGGACCCCGTCGCGGAGTCACGTTTTGAAAATTATTTACGACCGTCTTTCGAGACTCTCAAGGCTACAATTAACAACAATGGTAAGAAGGAAAGAGAGGATAAACGGAGGCAAAAAATCCTTGCGTGCTAACGAGAAAGTATTAGTTCTGAAGGGCTTCTATTCGTGAGAAATCCTTTCCAGTAGTATATCCATTTACGCTTAGCTGCTTTAGATCGTCGTACTAATCAATGAATACTTCTGCCGCGGTGGAAATTGCGTTTTATACACTTGTGAACGACAACTAATCCATTGGCGTACCTGAACATGGTCTCTCTTTAATCTAGCTGCCCTTCCGATATTACTAATCTCCTCCGACGATTTAAACACCTCTACAAGGTGACGCAACTACCTTCAGTCGATTAAATAACAAAAATTACGTGATTCTCGGAATAAAAAGCCAATAATAACAACAACTTTTTAAAGAATCGATGAAACTTCACCATCCACTGTATACAACAAAACCGATTACAATTTGGTAATTTAAACTTTAACGACACGTAAGAGCCATCCAGAATCACCAACCACTGTTAACACCACCGTCCACCAACCTTTTCCCATACGGATCCGACCTTTCGAACCCGATAAAATACGACTCTCCCGTAAAATTCCTCGCTTTCCGGTGAATCACACGCGTTCGGCAACACTTCATTACGTGTTCCAGCGACCGAAGACACGGAGGCTTTACCCTCTCCCTTTGAGGACCTTAAAAAAAAGTGTCGGCGGCATTAAATCCTAAAAGATTTAACATCGATTTTCAATTTATCCCTGGAAGGCCGTTCATTACCATTTCATTAGCCTTAAATCGCCCTTTTGGAGAGATTTCGACGGCCGAATACGCGGCTGACCTTTGGGGGTCAAGGTGCCTCTCCGATCTTGTGACATGTGAACGACCGCCGAGAAAAAGTACTTTCCCTGGAACATCTGCAGCCTTGAAAAAAACGCGAGAGGGTGCGGAACGGGCAACGTGCCAGCAGACGAAGTGAGATTGCAAATGGGAAGAAATACGCCCCGATGGACGGAAAAACCACGCCCTTACACGAGGATTATTCCGGAAAAATGTCATCGGCCGATAAAAAGGGTGGCGAGCGTAAATCAATTCCGGAACCCACACCGAACACTCCGGTTTAATTCGCTTGTAACGAGTTTTTTTATCGAAGATTTTTCTCTCGCTACAATCTGACGGGCGCGTATTTATGATCGATTTACCGTTAAAGTGAACTTTAATGGAAATCGCGTTCGTTCGAAAAAAGATCTAACACCCGAATGCAAATGCATTTTTTGCTCCGCGGAGCCTCCCGAGCGCTCTGAAAAAGGTCTGAAAGAGTCTACGCTAATCCACCACGCAGTTGGAAAAGGACATCTTTGGAAAGAAACTCCGGGAACGGTGGGAAAATCTTCTGGTGATATATCTGTACGCAGTCGAAGCGACGTCGAGGACGGACCATTTTGAGACGGTTCTGGGTATGAGCTGACGATTAAACCATAAGAAACGAGCTTAGAGGGAAAAGCCACGATGTCGGAAAAGGATAGCAACAATGCTCGGTGAATGCGTAACCAGCCAGAGGCGAGATGGGAAAACGGTCGGATGGTAGGGGATTTCTCTGGGATTGCTGCCGTTCTTAAAACGTCCGAGAGTGGAAGCGACCTCTAACGACCGACGGTAAATACTGCACCTCGAGCAACTCGGAGCGAAGAGTCGACTCGATTTATACGTTTCGCCGCTGAAGCATTAGGAGCGTTAAGTTGGATTAATGGGAAGAGGTAGCTCGAGAGAGTAAAATGATTACGGCTATCTGGACGCGCGCGTGGGGAAAATTCCTGAAATATGCGCGATGAAACCTCGTGGACGGTGACACTTTGAACTTAGGAACGTACTTCGAAGCCTACGACATAAACGAAGAACACTTGGCAACTAGAACAGAAACACAACAAGAACCAAAACACTAAATTTACTGCGCATGACTCTTCCATAAAGATTAGCAAGCTCGCATAAGATTCAGTATTACGGGAGGAAGCTAAACTTTTCGCTACCCACACCAACTTAGCTTTGAAACATACAACGAATTGAGCTAATTTCCTTCTGGTAACACGCGATCGGGAGAACTCAACGTTGTTATCTACGCGGCTGGGAACAACCTTCGGGAGTTCCGGACAACGGTAGAGGATATTAAACGCCGCTTTTTTTATTGGATCGCGGAATGGCTGACTGGTGTTGCTTCTTCGCACGAAACCTCCCGGGACCAACTAACCAGAGCTCTTAAAACATCGCGTAATTTTCGGCAACGAGTGTGGACCGTGCAGAAGAAGATTCCGGCGCGGAAGAAAACCACGCCCGGACGGGAAAAGTCGTCCGGGTAAGAAATGTCGCCTGTGGCTGGTTATCGCTGGCGTCAGAGCGTTGGCACCGAGCCCGAACAATCCTCGCATCAGACGGTCGAACGGGTTCAAGAAACTCGCGGAGCTGAGGGGAGGAGGAAGAAGGTATGACATGGAGCGAACGGCTAGTGGAGTGGAAGAGGAGCGCTCAAGGATCTTGTAACAGTGGCCGGCGATGATCGACGCATCCTCTCCGAGAATGAGATTTATATTCCCACTGTCCTCCTCTCCTTCGCCCGACAAAACGAACTCTTCCGGTCCGCGACTCTCAGAGATGCTGCTGCTTTGATCTATCGCTTCGTAGATCGATTGGTTCCGTGGAATTTGAGGATGGTAGCGACTAAACGTGAGGACTAATTGAGAGATGGGGTAGGAATGGAATGACTGTGCTTAACAGTCCGTAGCACATACTACACCTAGGCTTGAAATAACAACAATAATCGCGTTCGTTTAAATATAAAGGTTGTTTTGCAACGAATTATATCGATTATTTCTAACGATGAAGGACAAAGATTTCCAACCCGGGAATGATTATTTAAAATTTAAATGTGCACAAAATTCTTAAATATACTGAATATAAGCTATTTGAATTAGTAGAATGTACTTCAATACATAACAATCTATCTAATTCAACATATATATTCGTAGCCGTATAGTAATATCGGCAAGGACGTAATTCTATACATATTTTCCATTTTCATTACTCCTGTAAAAGTCATAAAAATCTTAAGGGAAAGGAATACTGACAAGTTATAAGCGACGAATTTCGTCAATTCAAATCAGTCATAAGCGAATAAAGATTTATATAAACATATTTTCTCTTCTTATCAGTACCTATCGCATTATGATAACATTTCCTCTATCAAAAAATCTGACTAATAAACAAAACACGATCGGAAAACTCCATTCCTTAATCATCTTCCAGTCTGTGAAGAGTAAAAACCAGCCTTCGGAATGTACACTCCCCAGACGGTGATGATCGCTTGGCAACTAAGAGAGTCGATTTGTTTTTGAAAACCAAGACCTCTGTGGCCACATTCTGGATGGAGGAAAAAATCGAAGGCGACACCCGAGCGACACACCGCAGAGACCCGGAGCGCATCGTGACCATTCCCACGAAAGCATCTCGATGAGGCAGCAAACAGTAATTAAAAAACCCTCCGAATAAAAAAGATCGAATTTCCGCCGGATCGCTTCGGAAGGGAAAAAAAAGAGGAACGAAATTTGCGGGATGGGAAGGGTTGCCTGTCGGGAGCGAAAAGAAAAACCTACGAGAGATGGGGAAATCTTAGATTCCTCCAGGTTCCTTTTTCGGCAGCTCGGAACGCGTGACACGAACAGCTTCGACAGCCTCTCCTTATCTTACTCGGTGCATCTACTATTTTCTTTTTCTAATTGCTCGTAATCTCGACCTTAAAAGGCGAATCCCGAGAGAATCATTAACCGCTCCGGATGGGTGATAAATTTCAAACTGCCTGTTATAGTTGACGCTCAAAATTTTTTACTTGAACGACCCAAGTGGTAACATTAGATAATTATATTTTGCACTCCAATAAAGGTTTTAATATATTATAATAAAATATCGAACCGTCCGTTGCATTAATATAATTCAATAAACATTTATTTAATTGAATGATATAATTTATTAAACATTTACTTGTTGATGCCTTACGAACTCTAATGACTTGAGACTCAAGTAGACACTGATTCATTTTATAGTTAGTATATTATAAAAAATTTCACAAATGTATTCATCACTTTTATAACGAATTATCGCAGTATCTCAGCGTCCGTAATTTCCTTCAATAAATTTAGTTCAAAGTGTTTAAAGTCCCTAAAGAGTCTAAGGAGCTTAATAAGCATAAATGCTTGTAAAACGTCCGTAAGATTCGTAATACCCTACCATGGTAATTAAGTCTCCCGTAATCCGAATCCCATACATATATTGAAATACGAAGATAGAAATACAAACAAATACGAGTGAATCAACATGAATGAACAAATACGGAGAGAAAGTAAAAATCGGTTTGATGGAGCACGGAGAAGCGACTGGGCCAAAGGGAATCTCCTCCCGTAACAGGTGGTTCGCGTTGCGTGAATGAGAAGGTGAGAGCATATGGACGGCTCGGTATGCACAAAAAGATCAGGTTCTCGAAAGGTAGAGAATAGCTACTGGTAAACACGATGCAGACAACATTTCTGTTCCCTTTCTCTTGAACAAACACCTTGAAATCATAACCGAGTTTTGACCTTATTTGATTAACTTCTCCCTAAACTAAGAACAAATTAATCAAACATAAGTTAATTATCGAAAACTATGACTCGTCGAATGTTAATAATTACTTATACTCCACGGAGTAATCCGGTCAATAAACTCTGATACACCGACCTTTGCTGACTTAAGAGAATTCCGGATAGGAACTAGTTTCGGAAGAGCTTATCGAACGATAATCGATTAATCGGCCCATTCGACGCGCGCCGCATTAGACGACCGAGGACCGTGAACTCCCGCCACCGACTGTGTCCAAACTGACGCCATGTTTTTTATTGACGAAGCGACACGGAGATTCTTCAATGGGCATTCATTCACATGCCTTTGGGCAACGGCCCAGAGGGTATTTGCGCCCCACACCTTACGTGAACATTATATTATACAACGAAGCATAACTCCTTTACGACGCTTTGCGAGAGATCTCAAGAAGCATTGGGATGTTGACTTTAATCGAAGGCATTTATGTAGATGCCTAGATCATAACTCTAGTGTCCACACTAAGCAAATATGTATTAGAGTCGCCGCGAAATTCACTCGGCAGAAACAGCTTGAGAAAACGAGTATAATAATCAACGCAACGCATAGAAGGCGGCCGCAACGGTTGTGTGCTTTTCACAAATTGCCATCGATTAATCGAGTAGGACGATGAGGCCTTTCGAAAGCGTTTTGACGCTTCGTGATTCCGAGAGCGGCTGTATATAATTCACTGCACATACTGATGGATATGAGAGAATTTGCCAACGCGGAATATTAATGCCGTCCGACAAACGAAGCGTGAAAGTAAAACAACCACTTTGCGAATAAATAAACAATGGACTACGTTGGCCATGGAAGGTTCATGCACAGAGTAAAACACATTCCCATTCACATGCAATTGAAGGTCTTAGAAATGACTCCATCAGATACAATAATAGAAGGAAATTAGTTGAGATACTAGATTACTTTAACTACTAAGAATATATTATAGCATTAATTTCATTCTAACATTGCAAATAGATGGAAGCGAAGTTCAGATTGTCAGCCACAAACAAATTCCAGCGAGAAGATTTATATCTGTTAGTGTGAGATAAAATCATTCTAGACCAGTCTTTGCGGTGCTATTAATCTTGAAAATAGAAAGCAGAAAATTGTACTTACTTGCAGTAGGGTTCGCCTTGTACAGTGTACATACAATGGCCACCATTTTTGCAGGGATTCTGGGAACAAGACCCAATTCCTGTAAAGAAGCAAGAAAAGGAAGGGTTAGAGATGTGCAGACATAAAATACACAAAAAATATTAAATTAACGTGGAATGTAATATGGATAAAAACGTACTAAGTACCCAACTTCAGAAGAGATCGGCGATAAAACTAAAATGCAATCTCGACTTGATCAAATAAATTTATTTTCCAATAGTTGTTACATCTATTTCCATCAGCAAGAAACGTATAAAACCGACTGGAATGGAGGGGACGAAATAAGAAATAATACGAGGAATTAGCAATCTAGCGGATTACTAAAGCGTAACGAAGAAATCGACCGAGTTCCGTAATATCTTCGAATACGAGCCCATTTAGTAGCGCCGTCGACGGAAAACCCAACCGCTTATTGGATTGAAAAAACCGACCGCAAATCATTCCTTTGACAAATGAGCTACTGTTTTCCACCGTTAGCATTACCAAAAACGCGATAAAAACCGCGATAAGAACAAACGGAAGGGAGCTGTCGAATCCTGAGAGCCTTTTTACACCGTTCCCAGAAGCTTTCCAGTACCTTGCCGTACCCTTGGATAAAAAATCTCTAAGGGAACTTGAAGGTACTGGAAAGCTTCTGGGAACAAACTATAAATACGTCCCTAAGTTCTCAATTACGTAAAAACTACGCGGTGGTACATATATAAATGACGCCAATAACAACGGCGATCGCTAGGTAACGGCGTGTAAAGCCCGCGATATTACATAAAAGACCGCGAGTTTATAATGAGATGCGTGGGGTGGGTAGGTGGATAAACAGGGAGGGATGGTTCGTCGTGAATATCACTTTCACATCTCATTGACTCAGCGCCTTCCCACAACCGTGAAGGCTCGACATCCGCGTCCCGGCAGCCTCCGCCCCTCTCTCTTTGGATTCACCTTTGACCGTCCCTCTCCCTTCCACAGCCCTCGGAATAAACCACTTCCTCGAGACTTCGCCCCGGGAAAGGGTGCGGTCGTGTAAACTGTTTGAACGATTACGCCATGCCGTGAACGGCCACGATCGCTGCAGAGGAGAAGATGCGAAATGGAAGAAGCGGACGTCGCCTACGCATTGATGCATTATTTCCTCCTCTGCAGAAGAAGAAGTTCGTGCCGTTATCTCACCGGTAATGAGACGAAAAAGTAGACGAGAAACTCCTCCGCAGTTCGAAACCCATTATTACCGATGTACTTTGCTCTTGAACATATAAAAGGAAGTAGTGAATCTACTACGCAATGGTTCCTTGACAAGGATGCTTCACTTGGTAAATTCTACAGATTTTCTAACACAAATCAAACTAGAGTTCCCAACCACTCCAGAAACGTAATTGACGAAAACATATTTGAATTGTGGAGAATAAAAATGAACTAAGGGTGCAAATATTCAAGAAACAGTACCTTATTTCAATCAAATGCAATATATATAACAAGATATTTGAGAAAAAAAAAGTGAGAATAAAATTAATAAACTATATAGTTAACATGTAAGCACTGTAAAAATATTTTCCAAAAACAAACGAACGATCTAAATATTATAAATAATCACCCATAGGAACTGACTCCTATCAAAAATCATTCATCAGTTTTCCTAAGAATGCCCACAGAGAGCCATATAGAAACTACCATCTTTTTTGGACACACAGCAAGCCTCGGAGAGAAAAATGCAGACTGGCAAGTAGTGATACGGTACTCGAAGGAAATTTACCAAACAACACAAAATTCCGTCTCCCCTATGTAATCATCCGTGAGGTAGGAACGGCAATTGGGAGGATTCGATAATAACTCTCCCACGGCCGGGATACGAACCCGGATCCTCCATTTTACGGTCGGGTGACACGGCATAATTTCTGATCGTTTTTTTTTTCGCCTCATACCGGGTGAGCTCGGGTATTGCATTCCACGACGCGCTGTTACGTAGCGAGAAGTAAGAATAATGAAACAAATCAGTAGAGAGAAAAAAGACAGGGATCCACTTAAATAAGGTTGTTTGCAAATAAAACCTACTTTAATCGTAGCTAAATCGTTTCCCTATTTATTTAAACTTAGATAAATAAATCTCTATCTTTATTAATTAATCTTAACTGACTATTATTCCTATTGTTACGAAAACACACAGGTGCAAAACGAGTAAACTCGTAAAAATTTTAATTACACTCCATCTATTTCAATAGATAATTCCTAAATCCATTAACACTATACTATAACACTCCTATACACAACATATTACAAACCACATTGTACAGATATAAAAGAAACATTTTGACTCTTTTAATCACAATAAAATATATATAACGACACGCGCGAGAAAAATTCAAATAACACGCTTTTAAATTCCTCTAAATAGAGAGCGAGATTAAAAGTTTTTACAGAAGCAAAGCGTTTCGAATTCCCGCCTGAAAAGTCACCGTTGCCAAATCCATCTCTTACGATTTTTTTTACGACGCCGAACGCGGAGAGGAAATTGCATTCGCTTGGAATTGCACCATCCGATACGACCCGTCTCTTCAATTTATTCAGCGTGAACCGAAAACATGCAACGGAGAATACACGAGCTACACGAGAGTAAAGTGCCAAAATTTGCAGGTATATCTCTCCCCGAGACGGTGTATCCGGCTCGTAAAACGGACGCGCACCCGAAATGCTCGTGTTTCCCGAAACCCAGACGATGTAACGTCTTTTTGGAGCTGGAATCACGACGTCTGGAGTGAGTTTCTTGGCCATTACTCCTTATTCATGACTGCAAACAATGCGAGATTGAATCACGAATATCTTTTTCCTCACAATACGCCCTGTATTGGAGAGCCTTATCCAACTCGTAAAATCTCCATTAAAAACGGTATTACCGTTCCTATTAGCCCCTTCGTCTTAAATCATCCTGCAATAAAGTCGCTGGAAGATTGAAGAGGTATTCTTGACCGCTACGTCGCAAATTAAATTGCCATGAAACATTCCCTAGCTCTTAAAACCTTCTGGTACCTTTATTGCTTTCAGATACACGATATTAACCTTTACGGATTTGGCTCTTACTTTACGTTAGACTTCAACGGTTGATCAATAAAGAAATATTAGTACGTAATTTTAACAACGCAAGACAATAACTTTGTAATATTCCCAGGGGGCTACGAGAGGGTAAATGTTCAGAGCTAATAATTAGATAAATAAAGCCCAAATAATAGGTCGACATAAATAAATCTTGCTTCTAGATTTAATATTAAAACATCCCTTATAGTAAAATTTACGATACTGAACGCTGTTGCGTACATTTAACATCCCAACATACACCCTATGGTATAAACGATGTAAATGATTACGGGACAAAAACTTCATTGGAAAACAATACGCGAATGACAACCTATGCCAGGCACTCGCTACTGAGCTAGACTTCAAATCACTAAAGGCGCCTTCATAACAGAACCGCATTAGAGCTTAGTCACGGATGCCAAGGAGAGATATACCATCACCTCACGACTCATTTCTAGGGAGGGACTCCGGACGAATTCCGCAACAGATGAAGGGGGGAAAAACACGAAAATTCCCCTTTTTCACGAAAGCGTTTTCTGCTATTTGAAGCAATTTTCGCTCTTCCCTTTCGCTCGAATTCCGTTTACCGTCTCTTGGAAATGGAGAGAGAGGAGTGACGAAAGGTCAAATGGGGCAAAAAAGCGGGCAGAAAAAACTTTCCCCGCCTCTTGACGGAGCGGTGTTTGTTTATCGTTCGATTTCTTTCCGGAACGCGATTTCATCCGGCACGAATCGGCGCGAACGAACCTCACGACGTTCGCGGCGTGTCCGATAGGAAGTCTTGGGCGACGCCACCTGGCGGGCGTTAAGTGTCGCGTGTTGTGGGACGGGCTTCCTATACGACCTTACGAAACACTTCCGTTCCCATCTTCTCCGGGGTGAGCAAAAAAAAGAAGTAAAAGGTGTGATGAAGGGGTTCATACGCACAAACCAGAGACCAATTACGAAATCATAGAAGTACATCAGCTTCCCTCGTGGTAAATTTATACATCCACACCTCGACAATGGTCGAGACTCCGGAAACTGTACATCTTCAATAGCTATTCGTCTAATTGTCCAAAATAACGAGCTTCCTAGCGTAACTGTACGCAGAAATATTTCCACGAATAATAAGCAAGAACTTTATTAGAGCGATGATTGATTTCAGTAAAAATACACCAAAAACAAACGAAGTCAAATCTTTCGATAAATCCACGAAAATGCTAAAATTCAAAACATTTTAAATTCGCAAAAAATTATGGTATGATATGGTTACATTTTATCCACGAACATCTTCTACGGATTTGTTAGGGAGGAACGTTTCTAATAGTATACATTCCTCCATTAGATTTAATTAACTCAGATAATTAATAACATGGAAAAAATTTCCTTTGGTTAACCCTTCCTCTTCAGATAAAAACATCGATAATCCCCACCATTTCTCTACGTAACGAACCCTTAAAACTTAACAAGCTACGGAACCTTTGCTTGCTTAGATATACTCGACACAATCTCCTAATTTCCAAGGATACGTCCTCTGGGAAATTAAGTCTCTGTCGGAAAAATACACCAAAGAACATCTCGCGCTAAGGAAGCCCCGAACTTTAAAAACCTTAGCGTCCTCTTCCGTTGGCCGGATGTGGACGATACCAAGGCGATGCTATCCTGAGGGCTCTTCCGCTATCGGGAAGCCAAGGCGGGACTGCCAGGGTAAGGGGCGGCGGCGAGCCTCTAGGGGCCACAGCTTATCGGGCAGGATGGAGGAAAATTAAGCATCTAAATTACAATATCCGGAATGGGAATTGACGATCGAAGATAAAGTCCACGAGGGTGATAATTAAGATTCTCTCCCGCTTTGCCGAAACGAATGTGAGATAGTAGATGGCGGTTTCCACAGACGAAAGAATTCACCGAAACGTCTGTGTGCCTGATAGCGTACTTCAACTACCATGTAATACATATGAGAGAATTTCGCGAATCAACGGAAGAAATTTACTGCCGAATTATTATTATACAACATCACTAACCTTGGGCGAAAATTGTAATATTAAAAAGACCAGCTCGAATTAGTTACTTCGGAAGGAACGTGAATTAGCATAATTTCACG
Organism: Pantala flavescens; assembly: GCA_020796165.1. NCBI lineage: Eukaryota > Metazoa > Arthropoda > Insecta > Odonata > Libellulidae > Pantala > Pantala flavescens. Next base: position 17,501,402 of record CM036879.1, on the reverse strand, counting down.
CGATGATGAATGATATATTATAATACAAAGAAAGGACTACTTAGAGAACGGAAAATTACTTCCTTTAGAACGCTCGTAATAAAGATTAATATTATAAACATACAGTAACAACAGACCGCAAAATTTTCCGTTTTTATTCCTTCCCCCGTTTCATTAGGATGATTCTTCTAATGGGCTACATTCTTTTGTATAAGATTTTTATCAGCGAACTTAACTATACAGTAAGTAAATATTTCTCCAAATGACTCCAATTTAAATTTATACGCTAAGATGCTTCAATATATTGTGTATATTATTCGAGACCAGAAGAAATGGTTACGTAGGCACTACATAAACTATTTTATAATCTGAAAAGGAAAGAAAAATCCAAAGAACCACCGATGTATTTGCATATACGAAATATTGACTTTCAAAATTCACTAACACACCATTTATTCGCATCTACGTATTCGAAATATTCCACTGAACATTACGAAACAAAAAAAGCACTGATTGTGAACCTTTGAACACATCCAACTTGACGGCAATCCGACTCCAAAAATAACCACGGGACCCCATCGTACTCCCCGCTAATTAAATCGACCATGATGGATTCCGTGAGGATCCAAACGCCGATTCGCGGAAGCTGCTCGATCATTCCACCTCCATCTTCGGATTCCGAGGAGGCACTTTGATATTTCCATCGCGTACCCAACCACCCTCTCCGTCGCTTAGCAATGAGCCTCTAAACAGAGGGAAACGGGACCGAACCTGATGCGGCGGGAAATAGAAAATGTAAAACAAGTGAAACGCGGTACGAGTTGCGCGTTCCTTAAATGGAACTCCTCCTCCTGCTCTTGTGGTTTCCCTCGACGACGCGGGCAGATCTCATGAAGAATGGAGACGGTGTTTATTATACGCACGTGGACGGAATGTCGTTCTTCTCGTACCGTCTGCTCCCAGGGCACGTACGTCGCGAAATTAGCTACGGATCGAGGATGCGTGGGACTCGATGTTGGGCTTGATATATACCCAAACATGGGTTCCGAGGGAATCGAACGTGTCCTCCTCGGATGGATGAAGGGTTAGCCATTTTCAGGTATGCCCCCGGATGCTACGGCGTATACTATCCGCTAACTCGGGATGGTTGGTTTTCTCTCGATTACGGAATCTTTTTTCTTCCGATTCTACCCATTAGAATTAGCTCCTCGGAAACTGGAAATATTTTCTCCGGGTGCTAAAAGGATAGCCGTGTCGTTAGCGACGGCTCTTGAAGGTCTAAATGAAGCGATTATTTCTAGACGTCCCTATGGCTGCGGAGTATATGGATGGAATGTGCGGGTCGACTGAAGATTGTTTCCCTCAACACGCGATTTTAAACGTTCGCTTTGTTGCTTGGGCGATAATTGGCAATTACAAAAGTTTTTCTTGCGAAAAAAGGACTTTGGGTGATCTCAGAATTTGCACAGTTTAAATAATACAATAAGAAAACATTTAAGCAAGCTTTATACATATAATAGTTGACGAATATTCCTATTGTACGCGGAACGTCTTATTCCCTAAATTTGCGTGCCAGAACTTCTCCTAACGTAACTCATTTTTGAGTGAACTTAAAGGCTAAATTAGCAAATTTAACACTACTCATTCCTAGTTGAAACTCAAACATATACCCAAAGAGAAAACAGGAAGGCAAAACCTCCCATAGAATAATCTTATATACATGAAATTTAAATACGAAATAATTCGCTTGTCTCGAGGGCAATGATCGATTACTTTTCTCTTCTAACAATTGAAGCGATTCTCCCCTGAACATATGGTGGTCGACTTAAAAAAAGGGCGGGTTTTCCGGAAGGAGAATGTATTTAAAACCTGGACGGGAGGGTACGGAAATACCCTATCACGACCAACCTTCACGAAATGTATAGCCATGTGAAGAGTCACTTTTCAGCGGTGACTAGTTTATACCGACCTTTAGCTCAATCGTGGAGGGATACAAAATTAAAGCCCTCGAGTTACATGTTACTCGTATTATGAGATTGGGTATAAAATTTCCTCTTATTTGAAATCCGCAAAAAAATGTATTACGACCCTTAATGACTTTGATAGGTAAGTGGAAAAAATAATTGGATGAACTCCAATTTAATCAAAGGAGGTTGGATTAATTTTCGTTCAATAGCATTAGGGTGTTTACTGTCAAGTAGACATTTCCAATTTTCTAGAACGATATTTCATAGAAGCTCTAGCTGAACTTTAAGTTTATTATAGCTATCAGTAATTCCGTACGTTCTTTTAAACGACACTATGAACTATAATCTACGATGTAATATAGAATTTAGAAATAATTTTTCAAGTTTTCCTTCAATTTCCGCAAATAAAAACATCACTCGATTCCAAATTTTAAAACTATAAATATTACTCATTTCACGACCAAAACTAAAAACCAGGAAACCATTACTTCATTTACTTTCCTTTGATACATTAGCAACACGCAAAAGACCAACATCCACCGAACCGAACAAACACGACTCTAGAACTGCAACCGTAACGGCTTTCTGCTATCGATACCACTAAGCAAATACTGTGGACACCCACGCAACTTATTAAATTTACAGATGTCGCGTTGGATAAATTCGTCATCGGGGAATCTTGTCCACCACTTACAACCAGACCACCTCCCACTCCGACCACCACGTGCCCTTTCTATGCTCCAACCCTTGCAAGCAGTAACCGAAATCCCATATGTTCCACATCATCAACTGAATGAATTCAAAAATCCACTCTTACACGACCTTAGAGAAGAAGAATCATAGACAAAAAATCTCTCTACGACTAATTCAATAATCGACGCAAACAATGCGTGTTGAGGAACTGATCTTACGTATAGATAGTCCCTTATGAGAGATGTCGATAATTTCCCTTACAACAATACCTCTGCACGTCTTGGAACGGCACAAAAAGCATTTCTGCGAGGACCCCCGAAACTGTTGGATGCACCCCCCTTTTAACGTTGGACGCGGAGGGCCGGTGGTCGTGCTTCGAGGGGGGCTGTGAAGCGTGTCATGGGGGGAGAGTGCAGATAGGGCGAAAGGGGGGCGGATGTGTAACGGCCGAATGCTGAAGGGTATGAGGCGGGCGCGTGGAGTGTCAGCTGGCGATTCCATTCGAATCCAGATAAAGGGACACACTCTCTCTACCTTCCAACGGTTTTTCTCCTTTTAAAAACGGGCGGAAGCCGCACGCCGTTCGAAAAGTGTCGGCGTTTAATGCGGCAAAAGGCGATGCGATTAAATGGTGAAACAGTGCGCCGGCGATATGTGAAAGAAAGTCGAAGAGGGCCTCTTTGGTTGACCGACGTGCCGATTCCATCTTTCGAGGAAGCGAAAGATTATGCATTTTCAAAAACGACCGAATGACCGTTGGAAAAACTTAAGTCCGAGCTGAGAATTGATTGGAATGAACGAATCTTCCAATAACGAACAGTCTTTGATCTTCGAACTCGTGAATAAGAATCGGCAAAAAACGTGAATTCCTTTCTCTTTCACCACTGCCTAAACGTAAAATAATTAACGACGGAAATAATAATAATTATTACCATTATAACCTCTCTTAATAAATGCTGAAGCTTTTAACGTACAAAACTTTAAAAAAATTAGCCATTATTATCATAAGATTTGTCAATATTCTTTAAGTATTAATTTTTATTTAAACTATGGCTAAGGATCAATAAAAGTTAAATTATTTACATTTTTAGTTGACATTAATTAGGAGAATAACTCAGCAATAATTCCTAGCAACGGTACAAAATAAATAGAAAATATGATAGCTTATAACTATAGAATGTAATAAATACAATAAGAAACTATATTAGTTTGTTCCATTTGAAGTCGGTATAACGACTAATTCCGAACAGAAAACCACGACCGACACTTGAAAAATTTCATGAGACGACTCCCATTCAAACCCCCAGACACTGGAAATATTTAGGCAGCTCCAAAAAAAATTAACATTCATCCAAAGACCTGAACCCCTAAAGGTAGAGGAGAGGGGGGGTTTGATACCTTCCATACCTATGTACCGCCATCACCTTCAAAAATTCGCAGCCGGCATGGGATTTGAATGGATGAAGGGGGCCATAGGAATAATTACAGGTCTTTGGTGACGAAGAGAGAAGTTGGCCGAACTAAACGTAAAGAAACACTGGGGAACTTTCAACTTCGGAACTTGCATAAACCCGAATCGACGAAAAACTTCGACAAAAACACTCAAAATACGAGAAGATCGACGATTTGAAATTTCCACAAAACCAGTAACAGAGCGATCGCAAAAAAAAGTTCCTACAGAAGCCAATGATAACTCGCTTCATATAACGGCCGCTTTGGATACGGGTATCCGATCGACTTCGCGATAAAGAGAACAAGGATGGCTTTATGTTTATCGGGCGGGAAAACAGCTTACTCTCATCCCAGCCCGATCAGGGCCGTTTCTCTTTTTCGAATTCGCCCGAAAGTGGAACGATTTGTACCGAAACTGAGCTTACTCTTTCCCATCGCTTGAACCACATCCCTCTATACCCCAAAAAAACCTCCTTTCGTAAATTCATGAGCGACCGATTAACCACACCCCCTCTGTTTTCGCATGCGTATCCATTACTACGACCTTAGCGGTCAAAAATCTCCTTAGCCGAACGCTTACGTAACCGTACTGTTGAGAAAGCTCCTTCCCGACGATAGACGCGCTATCGTAACTTTGGCAGGTATTGTGGAGGTTTATTTATCCCGCGGAGGCTTAAGTGTTTCCACACGAACTCCCGAAGGCGAGCCGTTCGCGGATATATCGGTCGGTGAACACCCACGAGACCCGTTCTCTACATGAATCATATTCTTGGAGAAGAAAGCCCTCGCGTAATTTATGCCCGATTCGCTTTCTGGAGATCACGAGCGGCTGTGGGCGATTCCTCACCCGTGGACTAGGGCGTCGTATGAGGGGGAAGGGGTCCCTAGGCTTGCGGACCACGCCGATGCACCCTAGAGAGTCACGCTGGGTGGGTGTTGAACCGCAGAGAACGTACGGTTTGGAGAAGAAACAGATCTCGGGCCGAAAAAATGGAAGACGAGAAAGTTCTCCGATCCGAGAGCAGGAAATGGGTCGAAGGAATTTTTCGGATGGTTGCGAATCACTAGCACTGGCGACGGCTAATGACTCACGAACGAGATCATCTGATGGCTACATTTCTATTCCGTTTATCCCTCCTATTCTCGGATCGTGAATTTCGTGAATGAGCTCCTGAATAGGGCCACAATCCGAAACATATACTTAGTAGCGGGAAAAATGCTTGAAAATAACATACGTAAAAATTTCCCAAACCTAATGGCAGAAAATGAACAAATTTAACGAAATTATTTCATACGTATTCATTTCAGTTTAACAGTCTTAAAAAACCATACAATTGTTCTCAATTTTATAAAACTAAACTTCGGTACTATACAATACCCTAAAATGTGCTAAAGATTTATCTATATACTTCCTAATACTTCTTTTAAACGTATTCTTTCGATAATATCACAAAATTATAAGTTCTAAATACGTTAAGTATCAAGAACCAACATCTCATCGTCAAACCATTCTACCTATTGAAGATCACTAATCAAAAATACACGTAAAACTCTGAAAGACGAACAGAGAAGATCGTATTCAGATACTCATATCTACGTAACATCCATCACAACTAACAGAACAAACAATAAACGTATTCATGCAATTCCAATACGAGAACTCATTGCACAAGAATCGATCCCTCCAACGGTCCGAAGCGGGTCCCAATCGCTAAGTTGGCCTTTCGATCTCACGAGAGATGCAGGCGGTGGGAGGAGAAAACGTGGAATTGCAGTGTTCCGCCAAAACACTATGGCGTGCAAACTGAGGAATCCATTACCACCGAAAGAATGCGAGCCTAAATGGCGGAACCTTTGTTTTCCGAAAGAAAGCGTTGGAAATATTGAAAGGGGAATGAGAGAGCCTTCAGGGCTTCGACGACTCTTGAAATTCGCTCGATTACGTTTCCTCTTGTGCAGTGTTCAGCCGACGATCCATTCATTTTCTCTTTTTACGCTGATTCAACATCCTTGCGGCTTCTAATGATCCCCCATAGTGACACGCGCGTCGACAAAACGAAGCAGGAAATAGAAAAAAAGCATTTCTCGAGATTGCTGACGATTTGGTGAATGACACCAAATTCCAAGCTGATAGACAGTACGAGGAAAGAAATATCAGCGGTTACGCATTTATCGCTAATTCCCACATTTTTTCGAGAGATAGCTTTCGAGTTTGTCATCTTCGGAATTCAAAAAGCTTTCCCAATATTGAATGTTTTAGCAATTTACGAATTGAGAATCTTCCACTCAAGGGAACGATTAATTCGATTTATCGATTCGAGGAAATAGCAAAATTTTCGATTCTCGAACCTCGGCTAATAAAATAAACTAATGTCCGGAGCTGTGGGGACCTTTTTGAATCCCGATCTTAATCGTCGTATCAACAGATACCTAACGACTGCTAATGAAAGAAAATTTCGGTGAGTGAATCCATCAACATCGTTAGCGAGGACCAGAAAGTTTCCATGCGTAATTTCTCCAACCGTCCTTTTTCTAATACAGCTAACAAATCGATCTTTTCGTATTTGCACATTTGGTATTAAGTGCCTCGACGGACGACGAAGTGGTAGAATATGCTAAATTATTTACTTTAAAAGATAGGAAAATTTAGGTCTGGTTGATTTATCTGGTTAACATAACCTAAGCAAACTCATTATCCAAAGAGCTGTTAGGTTCCTTCCTCGGAAAAAGATATTTCTGAGATTATAAAGAAAATTTATAAAACATTCAAAGGTGTTTCAATGATAGAGAAACTTCTTAATAAACGCAAATAAAATATAAGTTTCCAAAAATATAGAATAAAGAAAACTAAGAATTCAAATACGAAACCCAGTGCTTCTCTGTACTACATCTTAGACTAGGGAAAAATACGTACATCAAAAAATTTACGACCTACAACCGACAAATAAACAACGCGTCACCACGTAAGCAACCATTTCATACGTGCCATAAAAAAACCTGGATGACCAATGCGTTAAAGCGAACCGAGACCTTAAAAAGGAAGCTAACTGGCCAGTCTCCCCGAATATAAATTATTTCGCATCTCCCAGTCAAGGTTTCCGCGAGGACACCGGATTTATTTCCGACGGCCGAACGTCGAATGACGTTATACAATGGGACAGGAAACAAGCGCAGCGCGTTAAATAAAATAAAATCCTTTACGCACGCGGCCATCTTGGAAATCAGGGGACAGGAGCGCCGAGTCTGCTGGTACGAAGCAACAAAACGTGTAAATGAAGAATTACCGATAAAAAAGGGTACGAAAAACCTGTGGACGGGGAGGACTGAACAGAAAGGAAAAAAGATGTCAGTTCGAAGAGAGAGAGAGCAGCGCGAGGAATTATTTGGTAATGGAGTGGGTGGAAGTATTGCGAAGAGTGCCCTGAGGGAGACACGACTACGACCGGGCTTTCGTGCTCTCTTCACGAACCTAAAGTGGGATGCCTTGAAGCCAAGATGGAGACTGGCGCAAGGTGATTTCCACACGTGAAAAAAGCTCCGAACAAGGACGGAGATTAAGAACGGCCTTTTCCACTGGAAATGTTTCTGCTGGATAATGGCGACCCTTCCAAATGACTCCCCCATCGGAGCGCTAAGCTCACAAAATATAATTCACTCCAATTTTCTTTTCGAAAAAGAAACCGACCGGGACGACGAACGAAGTTTTCTTTAAATAACTCCAATAAGGTAACTCCGTAAGTAAAAACGTACTGTTCTATGTTCCGACGACCAACGCCAGTACTTAAGATTCAAACAGAGTATATCTCCTTCAAACGAACTAACAAAGAGCAAATAAATGAATGGAAGTGGAGGTACGAATAACTACGAAACCATCCCTTAAGACTTAACAAAGACCTACAGTCACAACGCCTTAACAGTACTGGCGTACACCAAACAAAGACGTCATGCCCGCGCTCAAAAGGGTATAGAAAATCCCCTCTGTACACAAAGGGCATTAAAGAATGGGTGAAGTGAACGACTGTGGAAGGCAAACCACGGGTCGAGGCGATGGTGAAAAAATAACGGAGAGCAGTTCCACCGCAGTCTGCACGAATATACGATTTGAAGACCGCGAAAGGATTACTGTTGACTGAAACCATGGACTTGCAAGGACTATAAGGACTGCGGTTGACCGAGTTTGACCGGCGATGGTCCTTGGAAACATGAACATCTCGCGACAGCTCGTTTCCCAGTACAACTCCAATGCTTAAGACAGCGGGATGCCAATGGCTACGGAGGAAATGATTCCATTCCTTCCTTTTATAGAGAAAACGTTGCGTCGTCCGTGGACATAGAATCCATTACCGCCAGCCAAGTAATTCCGACCAATCTTCGAATTTTCCTATCCGACGCGCGGGTCCCACAACCATTACTTTGATAAAAAGAAGCGATTATCTCCGAGGAAAAGTAAAAAAACCGAGTCGTTTCGCATCCTCCCAGAACGCCCCCGGGCACCGAACATAATAGACTCCCTGGACCGGGGATGGTTTCCCTTAGAAAGTCCGATACGGAATAAGAACAAGTCCGAGAACACGGCAGATTCTTCGTGTTCCATTTACGCCGACTTTAACTAAAAGAAATTAACTCAAAAACGCCGATTCGCCGCGGATTTGAACCCCACACAAAAAACTCCGCGATCGGGAGGCGCGACCTAAAGAAAACGAGGCATTAATAATCGGAATGGAAATAAAAACAATGGGAAGAGTAAAAAAAACAGCGTGACTGCGATTGGACCGCGGAGCTGGAGCGGCCACACGGATGGCGGGGGTGGGGTGGAGGCTTGGGTGGGGCGGGAGGAAGGCCTGTGCGAGATCGTGTTTTCCTCTGCTCACGTTTTGCCCGCGGGCCGCCTTTTTCCGGGAGAAGGGGCTGTTCGCGGGAATCGTACGGGGGGAAGAGGGTCCGCGAAGGGAGGAGTCGGGAAAACCGGCCGAGAGATAGAATGTTGACTAATGCCCCGTCGCACGCTAGGACTCGGAGGATCCGTGGAGAGGATTAACGACATCGTTGCAGACCCCTTTAAATAATCTCCTGGGGATTAGGTAAGGTGGCGTCCGGGACACGAATGGGAACAAATTCTTTCTCGAGGTGCCCGTAGAAGATGAGGCGGCTATGATTGTGGAGATAAAAGGCGAGAGATTTCGCCAACCCGCGGTAATTAAGGTTGGGCGAAAAATTGAAATAATTAATGAAACTCTTGAGAAGGCACGTTTGGAAACTCGGCTTATATAGAAAGAGTTACCGCGGTTAACTTTGAAAAGGGAAAGTTGAGGATGATTTTAACAGATTTTTTTTTCTACGAGCTCGATTAAATACTAAGAATTTTTTAGGCTATTATGAAATTCCAAAAAAATGATTAATACTCAATCTACTAAATTTTTAGGCATAGAAATGCAGAATCGTGACAATCGAATACACCATAAAACATATAAATTCTAAGCCTACTAATTTCTTTTTCGTAAGACAAAGGTTTCGAGCTTAATATATTTTTAATCAGGGAAAATAGAGATGAAACCTTCAAGAGAGATGAGTTGGCAAATTATTTAAAAAGTTTATTGGTATCTACATTTCAAATCGTGCCAAAGCCTTCTCGAAATATATTACGAAAAAAAAATACATACAAAAACGAATTTGAATTACGTAAAAAGATAAAACAAGATCTATTAGTTGCCCTTATAAAACAATAAAGAATGTTTATAAACCGCTTGATAATTTTAGAACTGAATTATATTACTAATTTGATTTTATTTCAGAAACTTCAACCCCATTCTTCGCTGAACCACGTTCTCCCTTCGAAACCTACATAAAGCCCCTTCGCAAGAATCCATCAAAATTTTCTACAGGATGCCACGACTGGATGCGAAACCGCCTTGCCATATATAGATCGACGGATTCACCTTGAAGGATGGCTTTAACCTCCGCACACGAGCACGTCCTAAATGACTTCGGCGGAAGTTTCAATAACCGCCTACCATAAAGCCGGACCACTCTTTTAACAATTACTCGCTGAGGTGGTTTCCTTAACCCTACTCGCCTCTTTTCCCGCGAACGTGTGCGTATAAATGGGTGAAGGTTGAGGGTCAGCGGAACGCGAGTTTCGAGAGGAAAAAAGTTTGGACGAAGGCGTGGATGGGCTCTAGAGCCAGAAGAGGGCATATACAGTATATACACGGTTGGCAGCCGCTGAGAGCGAACTCAACCGATCGTAAAAACGATGAGAAGAGGGTGAGTGGGTGGCGCCGTATCACGCCCCGTAGCGGTTCTGCGGCGCCTGGGTTCGAGAGTTGGATTCGAAGGGGAACTTTGAGATGTGAGACCACGAAGGCGAGAGGCGCGCCTCCGAATTCTTGAAGAGGAAGAGAATTGATTTGGATAATGTAACGACAAAGAGAAGAGATCCTGGATCGAATGCGGAAAACGTAGAGTCCTTCCTCTTCCAGGAAGAGTTCGCTATCCTCCGTGTTGGCTCCCGGGAGTCGCATTATGCGATGTCCGATTGTTTAGAGGGAAATCTGCGATAGCCTTCGATGGGCAGAGGAAGAATTCTAGAGGACTCCGTGTCCCTTGGATTAAGCCTTCTTCTGTGTAGAATAGGTGGAAGGCGTAGTTGAAAAACTAATCACGGAGGAGGATACAAAATGACCCTTCAGAATTCTAGCTTACTCGCCAGTTGAAGTCTCCAGTAGTTAAAAACTCTACCACTGAAGCTCCTAACGGGAAGTTTTCATGTAAAATTAACTTCAGTAATTCACCAACTTTCCAAAAGAAGAAATTAAAGCAGTTACTATTAGAAAAATGAATTTTATGAATTTGAAGGACAGAAAAACATATTTCCGATAACATAACCAAATATGCCTAAACCAATAATTTAAATACGTTAATTTTTAAATTTTGAGACAGATCTTTAAACAATCATTAACTAAACGAAAACTAATTTCCACAGCTCCGAACAAACGGAAACTATCCATTCTATACATTCGCAATCTTTTACAATATTACATACTCATTTAAAAGAATTTCCACTCCGTTCCCTTCCCGCTAACTAGCACACAGAACCCGATACTTTTTTAACCCTTTGTAAAACTTACGATCAGGCATCCGGAGCCATAAAACGAACGTACATTAAGAACGATTCGACTAGCCGAAAACTCATTAAAAGCTCCCGGCATACTTTCGAGCAATGCAGTGACGCCATCGAATCCACCTTTGGAGAGCTCTCGTGACAAAGAACGGCTTGAACCCTCCGAGAGCACCGAACTTAAAGAGTACACACGCACGTTCCTCGGCAAAATCGGTCCTTTTAATTAACTCCGCCGTTTAACGAGTCATCTGTGCACATAATCGGGGGGCTGTGAGGAAGACGTCAAAATAGCACGATGTGGTCAGGAGAGGTGGAAAGGTTTACGGTGAGAGAGTACGGGGTTGATGCATAGAGGGAGGGAACCAAAGGTGAAGGGAACGAAGGGCGCGGCGGGAGGAGCCTCGCCTTTTGGCCTCGTTTGAATTCGTGCCTCCGAGGAATCCGCAGTCATCCCTCTCTTTCTCTCTTACACCTGGGCTCCCTGACCGACTCCCATCCATGAACTATCCATCCGCGAAAAGTTTCCAATTTAGATCCCCCGCGTGTACCTTTCCGTTGGTCGATTTGTACTGCTGAGTAAATCACCGGAAATTTGGGGAAGTTACCCTTCGATGACCCTAATAATACACCTCGTTTCTAGTCGATTGCGCAAACGAATTAACAACAGTTTACATTGGCAGTTGCGACTTCTTTTAGTCCTTGGCTACCCACGTTCGTGCAAGGCCGGTAACGCTCTCGTTTTACATTCCTTACTTTTTGATCACGATTATTCACACCTCTGAGAATGATTGGACGAGACCACTTTGTACACCGATAAAGCAGGTTTGTTCTAAAATCATGCCCGTTAATACGAAACGTGGAATTACGACTCTCATTTGGTACAGGAGGACCTTGTTTCCAGTCTGTCCGGGAAAGACAAAAGTGTACCTAGAAATAAAGAATCAGGACACTTGTTCCAGTACATTCTAAGCTTCGATAAAAGCACAAATACGTTGTTTTCTAATAAAGTAAACGTTGAAGTTAACTATCAACTTGCATCAAAGATTAAATCAATAAACTTATGATACCGACTGATAGCTGACGAACGACACAATAGGTCTCACGTTACGGCCACGGAATCTTTATATATTCAAACTTAGCCCGCGGAGGATCCCATCTCGAGTCATTAATTAAATTCGAATTACGACTATGATACGCGATGGATATCGAGACGATGAAGGGGCATTTATCTTCGATCGCCTCTTCTGGTGCCGCGGGGCATCGAGGGAGAAACCCGGACAACGCACGAAACGAGATGAAACGATCTCATTTCCATCGCCGCTATCGAGGAATTCGTAAGGAGGAGGAAACACTCCGTCGCCATGCCGAAGATCGACAGGGCAGCCAACCTGAGGGATGATCCCTCCTCTGGGAAGAGAGAAAGCGCCCGGCCCACACCGTGAGAGGTGCCTCGCCCGCCACCCCACCCTCCCCGGGGAGCATGGAAAGACCACCTCGCCCATTTGTGTAAGCATCTTTCACTCCCACAATCGAGAACGGACCGTTAGCCCGTAAAAGTGACCCCGCGGTAAAAAAGGAGCAATCGGAATATTAATGCCTCTTTAAACTCCGCTGCAAGAGCTCCGATTGGTTGGCGTCGTTCGATACCACTCATGCTTACGAAAAAAAAAAACATTCCTCTCTGGATCTCAGCAGTGGTTCGCGAACGTATTAGGGGGAACTTATAACGGAGAGAAAGTTGATCTCGCTTCCTGGGAGAGCTCTTTTAGCAATTACCTTCTATTGTTTCGTCTTAATCGAGTTGTGCGCGAGAAATAATTCCCTCGTCCTGTTCCAAGTTCCACCGCTGGATGATGTGATTATGTTCCTCGAGAGATGATTTTAATCGGTGCATTCCCATAGACGGGGATTGAAACCGCGACCTCATTAGTCAGGAAATGCATTCGCGTTGCAACCGTTGCCATTTGCGAGCTGCAACGCCGAGGAGAGTTCCCAAGCTCTGCAGATGGATGTTAGAACAATCGAGCACCGATTCTCCTGGTGATCTCCCATCTAACAAATTACTCTGACGAACGAGAACCGTTCATCATCACTTTCCACGTCTTATGAATATGCATACGTCTATCCTACTTTTGATACAAATGCGATACAGTTGTTGTTGGAATCGGGAAGTTAGTTACTCTAAAAGGATTTAGCTAGCTAAATTCACCCCTGATGCAAATCCTTGAATTCACGGTGTAATACGTAAATTAACTCCTTATCTACGAACCTTAATGAACCCGGACCAAAATTGAGGTTCTGCAAAGTTACCTTTCACATCACCCACCACTACGGCACACCTTCAAACTCATTAGAACCCACATTAACAGTATAATACCCAAAAATCTATCACCAAAAGCTTCAACCGGAAAGTCGTACATGGTGAGAACATTGCTTTCGAAGGCGACGATCGGGGCGGGTTAACGAGATGACCTTTCGGGAAGATTGCGTCTTTATTGAAAAAACGGACAAGAGTGGGTGTAAGACATGAACAGATACGACGGGATATTGATTCTACTGACCCGACTTGTTCACGTGACTCCCAATTTCTCAGTTTTTTTACGAGCAATTCCATTAGCATGAAGGGAAAGTGTGCGGACTGCATCCACCGCTCTGTGAGTGGAGTAGGGGGATGACATGAAAATTTATCGGCCGATTATTCCCACCGACCTCTTCGGTTGTTTCTCGGAGTGGGACCGCGGCGTCTGGGGCGTGGGTTTGCCGTGATGCATGCCGTTCAGACATCCCTCGTTAGAGGCGCCTATTGCCATACGGGAGGCGAGCGTACCTAGACACATCTCGTTCTGAGACGCGACCCAAAAAATTCAGACTGGAAATCTTATTAACGAACGCCTTAACCGTTTACCGAGGAAAGTGAAAAATTTGCTCTCGAACCCCTTCTGACGAGATGTATGAGAGAGCTCCCTTTTGAAGGAGAAAATTTTCCTCTGTCTAATAAAGTATGACGCAGCGTTTCGACATCGTTCATATCAATCTGACTGTGAGCGACCGCTGGAATGAAAACGAAACGAGCTTTTGTTTGATCATTGCAACTAATATTCGAATAGTTTATCATTAAGCTCAAAACATCAATTTTAAGATAAGGTAAAGGTGAATTATCTGTACATATGCGTATATTAATCGCACGACTATAATAGAACTTCAACAAGTGAAAAATGACATGACCGGGACTCGAACCCAGGTCCTTTTCCATTTTCTTCATTTATCAAAAACCCTGTTAAACCAACAATACCTAGCCATCCAAGGAAATAAACCCAGCGAATAAAAAGCAAGAATTCATTACAAAAACGATACATTACATCCCTCAACAGAACAATATGAATATAACCTAAAACTGCCCGATATTTACTGCTCCAAAACCACCACCTACACCTCCACCCAAAACCTCATCGAAAATAAAACATCCTACGCGAAGGACTTTCCTATTCACACACCGATCCATTCCCCTTCACCCAGTCCCTTTCCTAGAACTCCGTCATCCTTGACTGCGCACTCCGGCGGGATGCTGTGAGAATGAGGGAAGGGTGCGCTCGGGGAGAGGTTGGTACATAGAGGGAGGGAGGGTGTGGGAGAGAAAATGGAGGCATAACTCTGAGAGAAGTTCGCTCTCCGAGTCCGATTCCAGTTTTTGCTCACACGCCTACTCCCGCTGCAATGCCACCGCCCCACCTGCTCCTTCCACCGCACTCTCAGCCTATTTCCCACTCCTCCTCGTGCAATCTTTCCGCCACATCTCTCTATGCGGCCGTTCTCTCCTTGCGAGAGAGAGACTGTGTGCTTCTATTGGGTCGAATAAATCACGGCAGCCGCTATATGCTTCCGAGATATCTGCATCGAAACCTCTTATCGGGGAGTCAACGGGGATTTTGAGAAAGGTGATAGCTCACGTTTAACGGGATCCAGATTGTTTCTCCTACGGGGCGGGAGTGATGTACCGAGTTACGCGATGAATAATTGTTGCGTGTTCGATGAAAAACGGGTGGGGAGGCCTTGCCAAGACATTTCTGGCTTAAATGCACGGCATATGTACGGGAAGGCGTGCCATTTAGAACCAGCTAACATAAAGACCATTTCGGTAGACTGAGAAACACTTTGATCACATACGATTGAGCTCGGAAAACCCTTATAAACGCGAAATATTGAGAGACTTCAACGCTTGAAGATGATCTAACATTACAATGCAGCAAAGAATACTGTATATTCGTACCCTAAATATCATATTAAATCGAATGAACGACTATACAATAGTAACACAATGATCAACAATAGATAATACCACGTAACGCCAGTTATTTTAGTCTACCAACGTCCTTTATATAATCACGCACCCCATTGAATAAAAAAAGACAAATAGCCCGACCACCACACCATAAACATTACTCCATAGCGTATTATGTTATCTCGGAAGAGTAATTACCCATTTACCCATCCCCTCATCGGAGAAAGACGAACGACGAGTTTTGATGAACACCACAATTTCCATCTCCGAGAAGATGAATACCTCCGCGGGGAAATGACTCGAGTTAGGAAAATTACTTTCCGAAGAAAAAGGAAAACCTTTTCTTATTATAAATACCCCAGAATACGCTCCGCTAAACACGTAAACGCCCCCGTTTTAGGCCCGTCACGAGCCTCGTTTGGATAACCAGGAAAGACTTCATTTGCATACGTGGTTGACTAACATTATAACGACCCGAGAGGGGGGGAAAGGGAACTCCCTGAGGACCCGTCCTCTGTAAACTGTATTCTTTCCGTGCTGCGATCGAAATTGGAGGCATGATCGAGTTCCGCCGCAAATCATTGTTTTCGGCGAGAAACGATTTTCCGATTGCTTATCGTGGACTCTCGGTCGATCCCCGGGAGGGAAACGATATGCCGCAACAAAAGAGAGGGATGATAACATCCGACTTGAGCGCTCACGTTGTGGACTCGTAGAGAGATCATCTTGCGATCCCGGGGAGAGAATAAAAGGGTTCCCATCCTCTCCTTCCACGCGAATACCGACAGCGTTGGAATGAAATTCTGCACAAATAATACCTTCGTAACTGGTGCATGGAGTTATCGTTAACCCTATTCTAACTGGTCTCCAGCTCAGCAATAGTTTCTTACTTATCTTTGAAACGCATACTCAAAGTAATGTCTTATCCTTTATAACATACGATATATTTAAAAATTCGATAACGAATCGGTTATATTATCTTCTTTGTTACGCGTCTATAGATGAGTATACATCGAGAGAAAGGGACAAATATATTCGCACACGTCCATTAACACGCATTTATTTTTTATTTTCAATAATAATTCAATCTAAAAGAGAGTAAATGCATCTCTCCTAACATAAAAGAGAAGACATCTTTAAAAAAAATCAAAGAAGTAATTCTGAGAAACTTCCCGGCACTTAATATGTATCACAAAAGTTCTATATCATCTACCATTTAATACCAAACAGTCTTCAGCACCACCATATCCCCCGTATAACAAAACCATACTTCACGACGACCATCATTCGTACACCCGATGGCCACAACAACCCCAAACCCCTACCACCGGAAGCAGAAAAAACCGACGGATTGACCCACGAGTCCCGAAAATTTCCATACACAGCTTTCGGAAATTGGAGAAACGAATCGCACGGGAAACAAAGGCTTGACCCTCCGCAGAACTCCGAGCTCAATTTGCGTACATCTTTCACCGATGGCGTCTGCAAAAAACGCCAACAGCTGTCCGTGAGGGCCGTAATGTATTGACTCGCGGAGGTGAAAAGTTAAATGCTGCCCGGGGGATGAAAAACTGGATGGGGCGGAATCGAACCTTCGGGATGGGGGAAGTCGACGGGAAAGGAAGTCGAGTCGTTAATCATGGCCCCGGAGTACGTATGCATCGAGAAGAAGAGATGACGAGATAAGGCGTGGATGTGGCTATTGCAATAACGGTACGGAGACAAAAGCCGCGTGATGAATATAGAGTGGCTTGTTTCTCGAACGATCCTGGAATGAGGTGGGCGGACGCTGGGTTATGGATGAACTTGTCTTCGCATAACGACGTCGTTGAACGATGCTTGAGAGAGAACCTTCGATGACCGCACGGGCAAACGAGCGAGAGAGAGACGAACGGAATTAAATCGGAACGCATCTCGCGATTAAATACTATAAGAGCGTGTTGCGAAGCAACCGAGCAATTACTCATAGGCATACGTACAACATATAGCTCCTACTGTTATGTCTAAACGATACTACCCCGCGGTACGTTATCGTGCCGTGCTAAAAATTCCGAATCCGGAATGAGATAAAGAGCGCCACCTTCGACATCCTGTTGCGTTCGATGTTAATTTTCGCCGAAACGAGAAAAAGGAAGCGATAAGAGATCCTTTAGCCGCGGCTGGAAATAACTCTAAACGAAATGGAAATGAGGAAAATAAATATTCACGCGAAACCTGTTTTGGCATTCCGAAACAAACGCTTTTTAATTCGAATTTTAAATGAATTCTTGTTGCCTTCTAATGAAGACGGCTCAAAAGGAGCGTTTGTTTTCCTCGTGATGGAGCGATGAGCGATGTCTCGCTACGAAATTTTTGATAATTGAGCTCGCGAATTAACGTGAGAGCTTGCGTACGAAAATAACATTGCAGATTCATATCGTGTATTTATATTGAGAATTTAAAATTGTAAAAAATAACTTCCGTAGTCTTTTACTGGCAAAACTTTTAAATAGCGAACTACGAGAGACATTATACATGTGAGTCTGGTTAAGAAACGATTCATACTACTACATTATATATTTAAAAATATATTCATACTAAAATGACTCATTCATCTACATATATTTGATAAATCCACTAGTACATTAACAAATAAACATAATTTTAGAGCTTAAACACAACGTATTCATATCCAATACAAAGAACCTTCTTCATAACCCAACAATTATACATACGACTCCCTTTCAGCGACAACCGATAACTTCCTGAGAACTACCTTCACCGCTCAGCAAAATTTCTTCCACCTACTCGAGCACACCCTACTGGACAACAGCGCACCCACCGTACTCCCAATCTCCTATTCTGGAACATAAAGAAGGAAAAGCCTACTCGGAAACGAACCTAACTAGCTGACGACACCGGAGGATACGACCCTCTCCATGGCTTTCTCCCTTTTCCGCTTTATTAAGCCTCATCGGAGACGGTAAGCGCTCTCCGTAATGAGCGAGCATGAATAGATTCGATCATCCCGGCAGAAGGACGGCTTCCTGGCTCGGCAAAAAGGGTCGACGAGGGTTGAAGGGCACCGAGGTCACTCCGCTAAATTGATCGACTTTGAAGCCAGTTTTTGTCCGATCGGACGCCGTTCTGCGACGGCCTCCTTCTCGGAAATGCTCTTCTTGAGCATCAAAAGCCTCCGAGGCGATTAACGCGGCATTCTGCTCCGAGAAGAGAAAAAAAGAACAACACGATCCCATACTCTGACTCCGTTTAATTAAACTCGCAATCCGTTCTCTTGCTTTGCGATGAAATTTAAACCTGTTGACTCAACTCCAAATGAACCACGGATCATCAACTACTGAACAAACTGTGAAACTGCCTTATTACGTCCGCCGGTTCGATTAAAACATCTCAAAGGACTTTAATTCCCGCTCCGAGTGAAAACACATTGCTCCACTTGGTCATTCCTCGTGTTTATACAGCCTGATTGCGAATTGAAAGCGCAATGGAGATCGAGCAAAGATTATACAGCGGCTGGACCAGAATCTTCGAAAGCGGGATCTACCTACGCAAATTCACGAGCAAATAAATAGCGACCGGCAACAGGGACGCGAAATTTCGCCAAGAGAAAAAGCGGACGTTTTAGCAGATGACGAACGATAATCGGGATAATTGTGAACGTAAATATAACTTCGAGAACCCGGAATCTCGCACTTGGTCGTTGAGTCGCGATAAATGTTCGTACGTAGTCGTAAAAAAGGACACTTCGAAACGTTTATAAATAGATTTCTCCTAAACGGTTCTTGGTGACCATAGGTCAAACACGCGGTGTTATGACTGCTGACACGTTTCCCTACAAAACACAGCGATAACAATCGCAGGATGGACGACTGGTAGCTCTGACTATGAACTTTTTTTAAACTTGTTTTCGCACATCTCTAGAACCGGTCCATTATCGCAGGAGATTTAAATTCGTGAGAAAGTAGCATCACTTCCTAAACCTTCTCTATACTGGAGTACCATCCTCCAAAACACACCGGCTTTGGACGTGCATCTATAGACTGAAGAGTCATTAACGAATTAAGCCCTCCTGACTTTGATGGAGAGGTCGGCGAGGGGCGGTGGATGTAGAGAGAGACGTTTATCGGGAAAAGGGGTAAATGGCAGTGGAGAAAAAAGGAACGTCGGGTCTTCAATTGGGCTCATCCGGGATATGACGGGAGGGATGGTAGTGCTACGGCGGGACGAGATGGGGGCGGGAGGATGTGATTCCTAAAGGTATGCGGAGCGGGGGCGGGGACTTGAAGTGGAAAATGGGATTATGCAAATAACTGCGATCCCAATTGCTTCGACGGCCGTATGCGTACCCCTCGACCGCGTCCGCTCGACCGTAAAATAAAACACGGGTTTTGGACAACTTTCGCCATTGGTCGAGGTGGAACTTGAGTCGACGGAGCGAGTTTCGAGTCCTTTTTAATAGCTGATGACGATACAGATACGACGCGAGATACAACTACGGAAAATTTCACTTTTGTCCGACTCTTCCGAAAGTCTAACAAATGGTGGAAGGTGCCCATAATGTTATCCATTAATAAAGCCAAGGGATATAAAATGACCAACTTATTTCATCCGATTAATAAACGTCTTCTTGATAAGATCAAAAAATACATTTCCAGTGGTCCTTAGAAAACATATTAGGTTAGAAGAACGACGTCTTTTGCATTAGTTATCCAATTCACTCACCCAACGACCTAAATAATTAACTATTAAGGAACATTAAAATTACACAAATCCATACGTCATCCCATAAAGCTCATTACTCCAAATTTAAACCCATTCCCTCCGTACACCACCAACACCGCCAACAAACGATACAACTCAACCCTAAAAAACCCTACCCTTAAAACCACCCCAACCAAACCGGAAGTTTCCAAAATTCCGCCCCCCCTACTTCGATTACTCTTGATAGACCACTAATCTAAAATACGACTCCATCCACTCCATTTATAGGGCCCATCCGCAAGACCCCAAAATAAAAATAAACGTGAAAACCCCTTTCCCGTGTCAATGCGTGTCCATCCTTCCATATAGAATGAAAGGAGGCGGAGCTGCGGGCATTAGGACGGTCGATCGACCGATAAAATTCATTGGGACGGGGGGAATGCTTCTGTATAAAAAGCTTTATAACACCCTCATGTGGGGGGAAAGGGGGCGCATCTCGAGTCGATGAACCGAAAAATCACCCAACCCGCAGCTAGATACGCACTTCCCTAAAACTTACGCGCCACCAGGATCGTAGACGTCACAGCAATTAAGAACCGATTCGCTCCGTATGTATGGACCTATCGCTATTGCACCCCAACGCCTCAAACGAGAGATGGTGTTACTCCGGAAAGCCACCGAAATCACTCCAATATTCACTCAGAAAGAGTGCCTTTTTCCATCCGCCCTTTGAAGAACGCCGATGAGCTAATGCCGTCGCTTTGGTAAACAGACCATCGGTGTGCCGCAGGGGGGTAAACTTGGGAAAAAAAGTCTTCCAGATAAGAGGAAAAAGGAGTTACCCTCGCTTTGAAAGATCGTTCCGACTGTTTTAAGGGGACCAGATCCGACCGGTCGTTGGCAAACAGCGTAATTGCCTTGTTATGAGGTCCTCCGAGCGCTCCGACCGATTTTAAATGGGCGACGGACCAGAAATGTCTCTATATAATAATATTCGAGTTGGGAGGGTTTGAAATGAAACGAAACTCGTCCGTTATAAGAAAGAGAGGCTGACATCACCGAGGCCTTCTTCGAGAACATAAGCTTCGTTCGCGTGCATTAAAAATGATCTAAAATGATTGCTTGATGTATCAGCCTTGAGACATGAACCGAGAACTGATCCGAGGAGGAGAATAAAGGAGTACGAATGGCATATTATCCTATAATGGGTCAATGCCAATAAAACTCTCGTACTACAAATGTCCTTTAGCTATCGATATCTAACATTTACGTGAGGGTAACTTACGAAGAAGAATATTATAAGCTTTTTCGAAGCTCTATTATATTAAATGAACCCTGAAAAGATCATAAATTAAATCATGTAAGCCGGTAAATACTCCTGTCAATACCGAAACGAATCTAAGAATAATGAAACCGTGAAGAACCTCACGTAGTAATTTCAAAAAAAAACTTAGCAACGGATTCATTTCCCAAAACCCTCATTCCAAACACTAAAAAAATCCAAAAAATTCATTCCATATAAAATATGAAACATTCAGCTACACTCAAAAATATTCATACCAAAATTTTGAATAATAATTCCATTAAAACATACACCGAATTCTAACTTTACGACCTCGTATAAAACGGGCCTAAAAAATGCGAAAAATATTCCGCCGCGTTATAAAAATAAAACACGAAAAAAATTCGAGCGAGGGGGCGAAACAATGACTTCAGGAATGGAATGCATGATGAACGCAACAGGAATTATGAGGAATGTAGCACGCTAATGGAACTTGGGTGGGGATGAAAGGGGAATGCCACGGAAAGATGTAAAGAGATAAAAAATATAGCATCGGGGGTACTAAACGTAAAAAGACGGAAAAACCTGCGAGAGCAGGTAGATTGAGACGGAGAAATGGAAAAGGGATCGCAAAAAGAATGCGATGGAGAGAACAATCGGAGAACCCGCCCGAACCGCTGATGCCTTTCGCGGAGAAGGGCAAAAGCTTCGGAGGACTCCACCCCATTGTTTAGAGAGACGGCGAATTTGCACGCGAAACCAAAAAAGACCTACAAAACAAGAAAAAAAGAAGGGAGGTGGCATTTCGGATGAGCATACCTTCGTTGGGAGATGGGAGGAGATAAAAATGAAGGCATGGTCCTGAGGAGGGCCGGACATTGGTGAGGCGGCTTGAGGTTGGGAGGTGCAGTGATAAAAAAACGACCCTCGGAGAGAGTCCGTGGTGTGGGATGGAGTAATTACCCATTCCACTCCCGCATTTTCGCGAACGATTCCCCGATGATGAACCGCCCGAGTATGCGTCTTAAGGTCCGTAACCTCCGGTTGAAGACGATAACTCGCCAGTTTTTCGAGTCCTCTTACTTAGATATTTGCAGTGGCGCCGCAAATACGGATGATGGACGAGCTTCTTGGATTGATAATAAATGTAATAACAAAAACAGAAAATTAATTTACGGCTTTACAAAAAGCTTGAGCACTCCTATCTACGAGTGGTAGCTTCTGGTATCCGATGGAATAGACGCGGTTTTACCATTTTTAACACAACACTTATAAATACAGACCTATCAAATTAGTCATAGAATTCATAACCGGATAGCGAATTTCACAAACGGTAAAACAAAATCCAACAACATCTATAATGCACAGAATCCTATGGAGTTTGCACCGACCGCGATACGTATACCGTCATGTTCATATTACCGCTCTTTGCAACATCGCTTTGGTTAACCGCAGTGAGCAATTGCACCTCCGACCGAATAAACCCGGTGCACGAATTGAAGCAATAGCTAGAGACCACTCTTTCTCAAACATCCAAAACTCTCAAAAGTATATTCATACGAAGACAGCTTTCCAACGTATACCAACAAATAATAAACCAACAATAGTTCAACAACTGTTTCCCAACCGTGTACACCGAATGAGAAGCAACTAAGAAACCCGGACTATGAGCAAATTCCAAGCGATACGGTTCGCACAACTTTCACTTCGATTCCATTCCGAACCCCAATCTGACACGTGTGCTCAGTTCAAATTAAAGATCATGAAAAAGGTCAGAGGCGTTTTGTCTCCGCAGCTGCTATTAATGAAATAACTGCTTGAGAAGGAACCCGATGACAATCATTAAAGAGAGAGAGCCTTCTCTTTATTGACCATAATCTTCCCTGTCAAGGCGAGGAATAACTGGCAACTGGGCCCATTAGTTTCGGTACGGAATCCTCCGCAAACATCTCTTAATTGCTTTGACAGCGATAGTTCCTTCAATTGCTGCCGTTTTCCCTAAAACATTAACTCGTCCCAGCCTCGACCCCACTCACCAATTTATGACGCTAACTAAATGATTAACGCGTACTTACTTAAGCGCTCAAATTATTTCCGAGACGAGGGGGGATTGGGCAAAAGGAGTCTATTTTGGACGTAGCGTGCGAGGCTGCCCTTCTGGAAGGACGATCTGAAGAAGCTCCTAAGTGGTCGCGAAATGGTGGAGCGAAAATACGCCGGGTTAAAACACCGACCAGTTCGTTTTCTATTTAACGCGGGGCGTTAAACGTGGTCTGCCTTTTGAAAAGAGATTATCGAGGGCCGATTGTGATGGAAATCGCTCTCTGCCTTCGGTTATTTTCGCGCTAAAATATGCTCCGACCTTTCCTTGAGGATCTCCCGAGACGCGAAATCATAGAGTAAACAATATCGAGGGTTAAAAAAAACCGGCGGCGCTGTTTCTCTTATGGACGTGTACTCTTTGTTACGTCAGCAAGGCACGAAGGATGACTCCCATGATAGCGAACGGCTTTCCCTGCCCGTTTCCATT
This sequence comes from Pantala flavescens, assembly GCA_020796165.1. Lineage (NCBI taxonomy): Eukaryota > Metazoa > Arthropoda > Insecta > Odonata > Libellulidae > Pantala > Pantala flavescens. Next base: position 17,477,399 of record CM036879.1, on the reverse strand, counting down.
TGTAACTCGCGAATTTCGCGTGTGAAAGCCTAATGTGGCGATTCTCAAAGAAAGCCACGAGAAAAATGTGTTTGCTCTGTCCGGAGCCATAAAACAAAAGCAGGCTACGAGGCGCGGAGTTGGGCGATGTAAAAATTCCGGGAAATCTTAAAAAGAGAGCGGAATTGAAGCGCGAAGTAATTCGGAGACTTGCATCAGAAAAGGGCGGCCAACATAAAAAATTAAGACGGCGAATAAAACATGCGGGACGTGGAAAAAAATTACAGATTTACGATTCGCAAGAATTTCTGCGGAGGAGAATTTAAACGTCGGGTATATAATTAGCTTTAATTACAATCAAAAAGCATTCGGATGAGGAAAGAATTTAACAACAGATGTAGATTAAATAGTCGTACAAAACTTGATTAAAATATATATAAAGAAAACTTGATGAAGATGCAAGTAGAACGAAAAAATCCACCCTTCTAGCAAACTGGAAAACTAACTAAATGGAGAAAAGAAGTTTTAAGAAATTTGATCTTAATTACTTGGCTTAGAATTCAATTGTCTTCCTAGCTCAGGGTTTGGTTATGCAGAACGAAACAAATGTAAGAAATTCGAGGTAAATACTATGTAAGATCAGGCTTGTGTTCAAATTCCTAGAATAAAATGAGTTAAAAAGTGATTAAATGACATTTTCACACTCGTTTCGACGTTATAATACAATGACATGAATATGAACCGAAACTACAACAATCTAGCTAAGTTCGCAACACCTTCAAAACATTTATACCTCTTTAACCAAATACTTGCGTTAAACATCCGCACAACAGATCTCTTAAACTCACGCAAACCCGCAAAGACGACGTGGATTAAAAAAAAAAACACGCAACGGCTTAATTTTCGAGGGCAGACACATCGTGGCGAAGGCCGAAAATTCTAACCCGGATTACCACGAGAACGAATCGAGAGCTACTCCTTATTGAGGCATTAAAGAAGTTCCTCGGAAGATAGTCCGAAAATCACGCCGTGGTATTTTTTCGGATCCGTCTGCGGCAGAAATTCCGACCTCTCCCACGACTACACGGCTAAGCGGCTGAGCATGATGGGTAATAATCATCGCGTCTCCTCCGTATAAACGCAGACGAGAAATCCGACCGGTTCTCCCTTTTTATCCGAGGAAAAAACTTCGCGAGCTTCCACTCGTGGAACGGGATACAAATCCGCATTAGCGCAATAATTTACACGATCCATTATGAAGACGAGCTACTGGAAACGAGTGAGCGTTCGATTCGAATCCTTTCGGATGCGCCAAATCCGATTTGCTGTCGCTAATGACGCCCGTGGAACACGCCGAAACTCTCTGCGTCGTTAAGGATGGCTGCCGTTATTGACGCTAAGACGGATTAAATTGGAATGTACGACGGGAAAAAACTGAGATTGGACGTGTTGTGCAAAACGATCGCTAAATACCGAGAAAGGGAGTTCGAGACTTGGGCTTAACGGATGAAGACGATCGACGGTCCTTCGACGAGCTCATATTTCGAAACAGTAAGAGCAAAGCGAATGCGCGGAAAATATTTCATGATGTACACCTCCTCCTCTACTTCGACGACAGACATCTTGACGTGACCGTTTAGTTGAGAGCAGCTTAGTTTTTGCAAAAGGAATGAATGATACGCTTACGAGTATTTGACGCAATTATCTTGAGTAAGTACTCAAAAACATTTAGACTGTAATGGAACCCAACCCGATTATAAGTTACGCGAGCAAAAGAAAGTTTCCGTACTAAAATTAAACCAAAATCTATCAAACGATTCAATTTTACGTACTGGTGGTTTAAATTAACAAATAGAAATACCCAACTTTCATAACATTCCAAAATCATTCCTTCCCATTATTAAAAACAAATATATCTCACTACAAACGATACAGGGGACAGGAAGAGTTCTTCACCAGCGTTTACAAAACTGAAACAAACTACGTGGAAGACACGATATTACAGGTTTTGAAGAAATCCACTCTAGAAAGGTTCCCGAATTAACTCCTTAAATCCATAATTACCGAATCAAACCCATGACGTTCGAGCTAAGAACTTCACGAAGCTGAAATTTCTAATCTTAAAAAAAATACGATTTATAAGTCTTTAAAACAATACTAACCACGAAAAAAAATTGAGGCATCCTATCTGACAACAGGTTGTTAGACAGTTTGAAACGCGGACAGGAAGTGGATGATCATAGAAAAAGGGAGGAAGTAGGAAGGATAGGGTAGCCTGGATGAAGAGAGGAAACGGCAATATTGTAACACACGCGCATTGTCTGTACCAAATTTCGACGTAGATAATGAGCGGCCATTAAGTCCGGAAGATCGAAAAGGTTATTTCGGGGAAACGGCGGTGGCATGAAACGAAAACCGCTGAGGCGAGAAATATGTTGTATCTGACTCACAGAGGGCTTTCCAAATTAGACAGACGGATAATTACACATCTGGATTCTGGAAACGAGCCGGTGAACTCAACCTTGAAGACCTATCTTGATCTTACGCTGTTTCTCTCTGTTACTTGTTACCATAGCAATAAACAAAATCAAATATTTGAGACCAACGAGAGATAAGTGTGAACTTCCTTTGGAGGGGAATGATTTGTGTTGATAATGCGAATACGTAGTGGATTAGACCTCAACCCTTGCCAAATTAAACAGATTTCAATCTTCGAGCTGAAAGGCCACCATTAATGAGAGATACATCCTAAATGCTGACCATTAATGTTGATAAAAAATCACTAAAACCCAGACTGATTTAGGCTAATGAATGCCGCACAGTAAAGGGGAATCAAAGACGCGAAGACTGTAACAATCAAAAGAAAAGACCTGTTACGAACTAAATAACGAAAGGAACAACGCAGCTGAAGATCTCCCTCCTTCAGCAAAGTTGCACGTTGAGGAAACCCGCAGAAAAAAATAAAACCGCGTCGTGAACGCTTGGCCAGCATTCTTTGTTGAATCAATATTTACTCCCGCGTAAGAACATCTCGCGTTCGAAAATAATCGCACTTAGAACGCGTCCGTCGACAGGAACGTAAATACGGCCCTGGAGCGACGAAAGAATCCACAATTACCGGAAATGTTACATCGGGGCCGAGATACGGCATATTTACATAGAAAACGCGAAAAAAAACCTCTCCCTTTCGAGAAACAATATCGCCGCTTGATAAGACAAACCACGATGGTTTACATCTCGCTGGACGCGATTAGAGAAGGAAAACAAAGGGACTTGAAGAACCGGCACTCCAAAACTGCAAACTACAGATAACGTTTGAGTGCCGATAAGATGGAGTGTACGGCCGAAAAAAATAACATCCTCAGAATCGTTTTCCTTGTTGAAAAGCGGGGGCGCGGACTTGAGATGAGGAAGCTAGAGGGCGTGGGAAAATCGGAAGCGAAGACTTTTTCTGGCGCGCTTTTTAATTGCCCCAAATTACGGAGATAAGACTGCAGCGGGGATAGCCGCTGTCATCCGTCTCGAGACGCTAATTAATGTTTTGATTTCGGTATCAGCGAACCAAACGCCGCGCGCGATCCGTCTTGGGAATGACATCCTCGAACGTTCACACGACTCACATCTCCGGACGAGATGATAGGGCCATCTACGCCCTCAGAAATTCAGTTCCGGAGGCTGGGATCTTGGCGTTTGCTTCCGGAATGCGTTTCAGGGAGGTTCTAATCTGACTCGTGGAGCCTATGGCTATCAACGGTTACCCGTGCTACTCTGGCCTGACGACGAGAGGGAGTTCTTTAACAGTAAATATTACCAAAAAAATTTAATTCTGAGCTTAGCAACGCGGCAAATACAGAGAAAAAAACCGAGTGCGATTGATAACGCAAAATCTTACTTCTTCAAGAAACAATAACTACATAATTACTAACAAATTAAACATAAGCATGCATTATCCCACAGCCAAACGCCGGCGGCTAGCAGGGTAAATATGTGGATGTTTTACAAGTGTTATTAAGCACGATGTGGAGTTATAGAATCAAGGATAGATTAATTAGAATAATGAAAATTAAATGTTAATTAAAGGAATTAATAATAATATTTGAAATAAGAAAAGCTATACTTGGGTTGACAACCGAGAGTTCTAGAATAGGAGTATTAAAACAGCGAATATTATTTAGAATAAATGAATAGATGAAACTAATTGATTCATCAGAAGTGGGCTGGTACTTATCCATTCCACGCAATTTCGTTCCACGTTCAGGAGAAACCCTTTATGGACACCTGAACAGCTTTGCCACTACAGCTTACTCACCTAAAATAAAAGGGAAAAGGATGTTAAACAAGGCAACATAAATATAAAGCGATACATCTTAGCTTTAAAATGACTACTGCTTTTGGTTTCTTAAGGCCGATCCCAGATCACGATTATCCCATTCTGATCCTAGGTTGTTTGTCGATAGTTAATGACTGAATCTCCAAGGGCACGTAAACCAGGAAATCTCGCACATTAACGTTTTCAATGGAAATGAATGAAAGGAATATATTTGGCTTGAGATCTTTGAGAACTCGCCGCAGAAATTTCCACGACAAATGAGCTGAGCAATTATCGACTTGTTTTAAGTATTTTAGAGCTTCAATATCCGGAATTGGATTCGAATGAGGAGTTAGGAAAAGGGATATTTTCATTTTTCCACGCTCGAAAAGTTATTAACTCCGTAATAATAAACAAACCAACGTATTTCATAATTGTAAGAATGATGTAACGAAGATGAAATTTTACAATTCACAATTACAACAAAAATCACGTACTCCTGTAATGCAGCACAAATATTTCAATAATAATGAAGTGATGACTAAGACCCTTGTAATGAGTCTATTTATTTTGCAATTTGATTCTGAACATGATTTGCGAAAAACCTTTTAATATTCCATTTCATTCGTATTTAAATTTGTGCTTGTAATCGCGAATAAAAATTATTATAATTAGAAAATGATACCTAAGGCACGACATCATAAGAATAAGTAAATACATCATATAATTGACCGTTTAGTACCATCTAAACGGCAATTCAGATCCATCTCATGAAATGATTTTCCTCTTCATTTAGGTAAATAAACTGGAGAAGTTGCTCGCTTGTAATACTATTAACGATAAAAGTGATCAATCAACTGATGCTTACTTAGGTCTTTCTATAATAAAACAATTAATTATTATTAATGATGTCAAATTACTATAAACATACATACTTTAAATTTTCCTTCGAACAAAACTACTCATCCGTTTCATTATTAATAAGAGACCTGTGTTTGAAAACTTCCATCCTTCTTTTTCGGATTTCCTCCCTCTCACATCTATCATCAAATCCCGTTTGTGTGAGTGATGAACGCAAAAACCATAGAAATAAGCAACTTCCATCCCTCCTGAGACAATTGCTAACCCGACTGAGGCATTAGAATGATTCGATAGCTAACTCGCCTTAATTAAGAACGGATGAAGGAAACTATGCATGTGAAACCGCCAAATGGTTCATTATCCCATAAGCGGTCCATGTGGAGAAAAGCGTTGAACCGACCGCGTAGTTAGATCTCCTTCCACCGCCGCCTTCCCATGAAACACTTACTCCTTGCGGGTCATACACCGTGCGAACACTTTTTGCATCGAGACTACGAGCTTGCTAACTCATGCGGCTTCCAGCCACGCTTTGTTTTATTTCCCATTCTGTCCCTCCCACGACCGATCATGAGAAGACCCGGCGCACGCTTTTACACACGATCCATTCAACTTTGCACCTCTTTTTCCCGCAACAGACCTACGAATGGACGTATGTGGTTTCGTTTAAATATGAATCAATACGATGCAACTGGATGTGAGAGTATAACAGAATTCACGACAGCAGAATTGAGGTTGCGAGAGAAAGGGTACATGCAATCCATTCTTCTGGGAGATTAATCGAAATAGCAGGCAATTGAATAATTGAAACGGTTACTTAAAATAGACTTAGAAAGTACTCAAAATTAGATTTAAAACTTAGAAAGGACTATCTAATAAATCGCCAACATTCTCTGTGACAAAAATAATAAGTATTAAAAATGTATTAAAAATTTAATAGAAAGAATTCATTTATAAAAGAATCTTTACGCCAAACGTTTTATAAACATCAAATTCCACGATAAACCTGAACTAACATATCAATACATAAGTACACATCAATACGCGTAGCTTCAGCAATTCTTACATCATATTTGACACCGGAAAAGATAGTTAACATATCCACCTACTTCTATTTATATAGAGTAAAACATACCTATAACACCATCCATTTTATCGTACGTAAACATCATCAACATAAAGCCTCTAAAGAATTTTAACCAATGACTGCCGCTTATTAATAGATTACGACATTAATTTACGTATATACAAAGTCGATATTACGCTAAATAACAACTACGTGTTCCCATATCATTACCCATAAAAATAAACAATATCTGAGAGGGGCTTAAACACAAAAAAAACGTAATACTAAATCATACATTCGCTCCCATTACGTCATCTTCGATCTCATTAGCGCGTTTCGCTCGACCAGAAAACTGCCCTGAAAAAAAAACCTCCTCTTCCTCCCGTAAGAAACTAACTGCGGAAATGAGAAAAATGCTGATGGTTGACGCTCCGAGATTTTCCCAAGCACTCCATCGTGCGATTTAAACGCACCGTTATGCAGCATCCAACTGCCTCGGGAAAGATCGTTTTAAATGGATGAAAGGCGCCACTTACTCGGACCGATGCCACACACGAAGCGATCTACTCCAGAGACGAAATTAAACACGCTAAATGAAATTTGAATCTGCTGCCCCTAGATTAAATCTGGCTCCTCGGGGAGATATGGCGCCGTGCAAAAAAAATACAAGTCGCGAGATGGAGGCGATATGGACCAGGGCAAAAGAGGTCGGGAGAACGTTAGATCTGAGGCGATCGGTTAGCGAATGAACGCGAGTGGAATGCTCGATCGGCTACTGAAGGTACACAGAAGCTACCGCCGGAAAAAAATACGCTAAATTAATCTCCGCGACCTGATTTTGTCCTTTTGGAGAGATAGTGCAGCCGTAGTGAAATGTTGACCCGTAACCTTCCTTTGGAAAGCGTACTGCGTAAATAGACGTATCTTTTTATCATCGGGGACTTTTTGTATCAGGAAATGCAAACGAGTACATACCGAAACATGATCAATAGCAATACCGAAATAAAAGGACACCATACTACCGAACTCCGTCTCTTCATAATAATTTAATTCCTCTCCCAAAAGGTATTAAAAAAAATAAAATAAATTCTACAATATTTTTTTATGATTGGAGTAAATGATGTGCTCGGAATAAGATGTACTAGTACTCATTAAGTACTAATGTTCATGAATGCAATTGCAGTTCAAGAAGAATAAAGAGCAAAGCCAACAATATCTTAGACTGAACGCATCGATGACCAATGGGGGCAACTAACCATCCATGTCGGAGACGGGTTCTAAAACTTGGGTCACACGTTCTAACTGCTATACGACGCGTAAGAACAAAATTGTCGTCTCCCGTAATTTCTGCCGCAATTTAAGTTTCCGAATGACGATTACGAGGGTAACGATACAGAAAAGATCTGATTTTCTTCTTGTTATTAACCTTCCATTGAGTTTGATAACAGATGAATTAAATAGTTTATTCTAAAATTCGAGGAAGCACACTATAATTATTGTATATTATTTATTCTTTGGAATAAAGGTATTTTAATTAAGATAAAATTGAACTCTTACGAATAAAAAGTGTTAAATTCTATTTATTCAAACATTCAGAGGTTCACATTTGATGGTTATCAATAAATAAACAACGGTTTATACATACAAATCGATAGTATTAATTTCAAGAAATAACCCACAGAATCTAACCAAATGAAATTAAATCCAAACTTCATACCACTTAATGAATGCAAAATTCTTTATATACGAACTATCTAAGGACTGGAAATCGCTTTCACACGCATCACCCATTCGTAAAAGAAACTACTCTGACGAGAACTTCGCAGCATTCAGAGATAACAACAATACTTGCGAAAATCCACGAATTTGTGTAAGACTCGTATTTGCTTAAGATTGAGAACCCCTATTTCCTGTCCTTTCTAATTGCTCCGGTAGATTTCACCTTTCCGTGAGAAATACGAAAGAACAAATTATGAGAATATTGCCTTTTTTCTACTTAAGATAATATGAAATTCTGTAACAGGAAGTGGCCTTTTGAGAAAGTTCCCAAAATGTACACTCGAGAAAAGACGTACACCTCAACAAATTCTTTCTCCTCGTGAATAATTTCGTAAGGATCGAATACCGAAGCTGTCCTCTTCCCCGAATCCGCGTCGAATGGAAGAATGAATCCTTTCACGTGGGATTCTAAGGGGAGATAAAAGGGTTTTCTTAATGCCGACGCGGATGAACAAAAGGTATTTGTAGGAAGCGAGTGAAATTCATTCTTCGTCGAGTTTTACTTGAGAATAAAACCAGTTTCCATGAGATTACGCGGGCAATTTCACCAGCCATTATTGCTCGTGCGTGTGAACTGATGACAAAAGGAAATTTAGGATGAATGAAAAATCCTGGCGCGTGAAAAGCTAATTCTACCCAACGTCGAACAAGTATTGCTCGTAGATTAAACACGTTAACGACTCATTTCCCGCTCAGGTAAACTAATCAAACTTATAACGGGACGGAAACTGTCCACTCCTCTATAAATTAGTATATTATATAATGTTTACTTCATCCTTTATTATGGAACATGAACGTTCTTCCAAAACGAGTAAGCCTTAATATACATATCGTTTCAATTTATCTCAAGGAATTTTGAATTGGACGGCAACCCTTGAGGAATAAATAAACCTTTAGAATAATAAAAATATCTCACGATCTTTATTTAAATTTTGTACAGCACATTTTATCTTGGGATAAGAAACATTCAGTCATAATAATGGGAATAACAATATTTTAATATAATTTCGTGAGGGTACTAATCTTATAATTATGCACATTATATTTCGAGGATATTAAGGTTTGTACAATAATAAAACCAAACGAGACAACAAGTGATAGCATCCCAATATTCTTAACGGTAATATTAGCTTCCGATACGAGCTGAGGGAGAAAATGCGTAAATCTTCTCGTCCCACAACACTATCACGTTTGCGAGTAAATTTACGCCGCGATTAAAGGAGCAGTCGTGCCGGAAGGAAAGATAAGACGCCATCTCGTTAGCAATGAGGCACTCGATGTTTAATTAGACGCTCTGAGACGCAATGACAGAGGGAAGGTTTGTTCTTGGTGGAAAAACCCAACAGATTCGAGCGCCAACCTCCCGGTGGCGTCTGCAGATGGCGCAACCTGCATTCTCACAGCGGCCGATTCTCCAATTCTATCCGATGCTCCGAATTTCGTGGAGGGTGAATGCTCTGATTTCGCTTCACGTGACTCAAACTACACAATGGTGAAATTCGAAAGGGTGAGCAGAAAAAGTAATTGCTCGGCTTCTCGAATTCCCAGTGCAAACAATTGGGATGAAATTTCGACCGAGATCTCTTAATAAAAATAAAATGATTCCGCTTTCGTAAAATGAGTGAATTTAATGTTCCGGACGCTAAATTAGAAATCAACAAGGATAGAACAAGTGAAAAGGAATCATATATTTTACTTCCTAATATATTATAAAAAAATTTATATCGAACTAGATTAAGTGAATTTAAAAACATTCTAAACATCTAATCGAGTGGTGAAATAAATGTCAATATACTCCACGGAGCGAAAAATTACGAGATAATATATGATGAGAACATTTAAACAGTGAAATTCAAACGAGACCGTAAATTCCTTCTAAAATGATAAAAAAATCACGATATATATTTGATGCACAAATTTGTCTACGATCAATAAAATCCTCAACATCAAACTGTCAGAGAAACAAATCGATTCACATTCCTCTGGATAAACCACTCTAGACCACATAGATAATTTGGACACATTTATCATCGTAAAGGTAGCCATGGCAACAAAAAAACAACAGCATAAATGGGACCGGAATAGTTCGTAATAATCTCTGCTGTTATCCCGAATCGTGACCTTTAAGAAAAAGACCACCGGGGAGGGCAGATCCGCAAATCTCGAACCGCTCTCCACCTTGAGCAGCTGGTAATAATAAGAGTCCTGTGAATGGAGTTTCGTAAGAGCCAAGAGGACCAGTTAGAGAAAGAAACAAAGTGTGCTAGCTGCTCAGAGAATAAGCCATCATTAAAAGGAGAACTCCAGGTGCGAGTCAAGCTATCGGTGGAGGAATAAAAAAGGGCGCGAAACGCCTTTGAGGAATAAAACGCGAAAACAGATGAGGGAAAAGGAAAAGTACGCCGTAGGAGGATTTCCTGTGGGTGAGTCCTTGGGAGAGCAACAGGTGCCCCGATGGAGGCTGGAGGGAGAAACTCATTCAGCGCATTCGGAAATGGATGACGTGGTAGCAGTGCATTTCGAATCACGGGAAAGGGGGTTAACCAGTGATTTCATGCGGTGATGAGAAAACACCAGGGCCTATAGGATGAACATCGAACACTGATAGATACAAGTAAACTCATAGGTGCTGTGTATCTGTCGCTAAATATGTATGATGACACCTGTTGATTGGTGAATGTTTTCCGCGAGTGTGGTATTGAATGCGAGGAAACAGCAAATAACATTTTCCGAATAATGCAGACTTCAGAACACAACACGACAATAAAATATACATATACTACGAAATGGCAGACTATAATTACTTGAAATTAAATACCACTAATACTCAGAATGATTTAATAATTATTATTAAATTTATTCTAATAACAATTATTAAATTTATCTGTCACAAATATTTTCCAACACTTTCCCCAAGCATCAAATTTCCCATTGAAAATCCGCGTCAACGTACTTATTATACGGGGACAAAAAACTGTACAAATTGTCTCGTATAAAAGAACTTTCCCCTGATAATTTCCACTTCCACCGAAAAATTTAGTTCCGTGAAATATCGACAGCGATTTAGAGAGCCCTCCATGGATGACCGAATTCCATAAAAAAATCTCTCCAAAGACTCCCACGCATATCCATGGATGCGTCTACCACTGCACGTAAATAATGCTTCCATTTAATCCTTTAAGGACAGAAGTAGCTTAGCGGAGTAAGACGGTGATTAAAAAGGAGTCTTAAAATTGTAATCTGGATATTCCCTAAAACAAAATCTTCCTAAGAGTTACCTACGATTCTCCCACAGTGTAGTGACATTGTATCAGTGATGAGAGCGTGGAATTGGGAGGGTGTGGACCTACTGAATGACCTTTACGGAATGATGTCTTGAGGGAGCCGGAAGCACCTGTCTTGGAGGACGAAGCAACTCGGCCAGGTTCCACGGGATGCGGAAGGAAGAAAAAGTAGAGAGATTTGGGCTGTTGCGCGGACAACAGATGTTCGAATTGAGTGACACAAGGAGAATTAAATACACGTAGAAAGAAGTGAATTGGAGGAAGTAAACTATGAAACTATGATTGGCAGTCAACGCAGTGATGGATGGACGAAACTACAACTTAAAAAATGGCCGTAACATTAAAGAAATGTATAATCACACGTGAAACAAAAGTTGTGATCTAGAAGTGACAGAATTTTCCTCAAACGACATTAGTAGTAAAAAAATTTCATTTTTTCTTGATTTTAGCCAATGAAATTGTATTGGATTATTCATGGATACAATGAATAAACATACAAAAAAAGTTTACTTTAATATACTTGGAATTTTTATCACATGAGTATCGGAGATTTCTGGTCGAAATATTTATAATCAAACAACACCGAAAAGTAAAACATAAAGAGAACAGTAAAAAACAGTTAAAATCCCCACTGTTGATAAAAATTAGAGGTAATGTCAAAGAAATTATAAAAGAAAACAGTAATGTTTAGAATTATAATAATCCGTTTTCCAGACCTTGTAATACCATCTAACTCAAAATATTGATGGCATACTGTAATTCCTAATGCAGGCATTAAAACTTTATCTAACACTGCAGCCCAATCCCAGACGACAAACCCCAGAAATACCATCAACAAAAGACAAAAAACATCGTAGTACCAATCCTCTGTAAACCACCTAAAACCATAATACTCTCCACGTAAAGAACACAAGGCATTAAATAAATTCGAACCTATCTAAATAAAATCCGAAAAATCGACCAATTCCGCTTTTAGTCCGATTGAGAAGTTCTGTCCAATGAAAAAAGTCTCGAGATCTCTGGGAACCTGAGACGCCCACCTGAAGGAGAAAAACTACACCCTAATTTAGGCTCTACGCCGAAGCTGACAGGTAAAGGGCGACGTGGGTGGAGAACTCGGATAGGAGAAGCCAAAAAAAAGTCGCTTAGACAAACGTAAGCCGAAATAAAGGGAGAAATGGAAGAAAAAGGAAATCGGTGAGTGGCTGGATCGGGAAAAGAAAGGGGTCCCTTTGATACATCGTGGGAGAGCTGCGCTTTCGTTCCCACGGAAGCCCCTGACGCCTCCGGCGCCGAATTATCAGACGGAGGGGCAAAAAGTATATCGATGAGGCCAAATCCCGGGGATATCGAGGCCCTCGACGCAGGAAAACAATTAGACCATTTAGATACGAAGAAAGGGTTCTTCTCTCTCTGCGTAAGCCGAGAAGAGGAGGTTAATTTTCCCCGCGACCCCGAATTAATGAGTCGGCATCTTGTTATTTCGTCGTACTTAATCGTGTTTGGGTTGGGCTACTTTCCGAGCACTTGAAACGAGATTGTATCTAATTTTGCGAAGAGGGATGATTATAACGGTCGTTCATGTTACCTCGGATGCATTCGGAAGCACTTTTAACGACGACCTCGGACCCTCGGCCTTCTGTCCCACCGGTGGTTATAGAGAGAGACAAATGGGGAATTATGCAGAAATTCGGGGTTACTCCGAATTTCCGACCCTTGCCTTCTTTGGGCCGATGATTTGAAAATGCCTCGGGTGAAAATTGACCAGAGCAGACGAAGAGTAGCCAATCAATGCTTACCTAAACTTGACACCCTTGATTTAAACTTAATAACATAATACAGCGGATAAGTGAACCTTCTGGGGAAAGATCGAGAAGAAATTGAGCGCCCCTGATAAATATACATACGCATTTTAAACAGTTGTGTAATCTACACCCTTAATAAAAGGAGTAATAGCACCGCATGGCCACTTACGGTTGATCGAACTAATATTCAAAGTAAAGCTATTCCAAATAGACGCATTTGAATATTGAGACAAGCTCCAACAATTATTATCCGTAACTTACAAATAATGGAGTTTTCTTTACTTAAAACATTCATTACTAGGGTAAAATTATCTCCCATACAAATCATTCTAAAAACGGAAATTCTTGAACCCTGCCCTTTTTTACGAACACTTTCCCCAAAAATTCCCAGATCCATCAACACATCCTTAGAATCTTAATTGGCTAACACATGTTGGAGATTACGTACTAAAAAAAACCTTCTGGAACTCAGATGTTTACGTAATTTTCCTCCCATGATTCCGTTAACAAAAGCATTTCACTGAGCTAGGCCCATTCACTATTCTAGACGGCATCCTTCCCCATCCCGAAGCAAACATAATTAAATACGCTGCATTTTCAACAATGGAATATCGTGGACGGAAGTGGTCACGAAAGATTCAAAAACAATAAAGGGGAGCGAGTGTTAATAGCGAACGCCTAGCTGAGAAGATGCTTCTGGGAGTTCGATAATCAGCGATGGCATTTCTGGACGGACTGGGGACGGAAGGCTTACCAGATTTGTTTGGACGAATGCGCATGGGCGTGAGACGTAGAAAAGACGCGTGGGGATTCTGGGAGGGAAGGTATAATGACATAAGATCACGGGAACGGGGCGAGATCCGGTGAGGAGGATGGCAGCGGAAAACTCATTCATTTTCCCCTTTTGCTGCTGAATACACAACGGCTCTGAGTGAATGGGTGTGGAAGTGTAGAGAGAGGTCCATCAGGTAGCTAAAGACGAGTCGCCTCGTGTTGGTAGAAGACCTTTCTCCATTCATTAAAATTCTAATGCTCGTCATCGAGCTGCACGAGGTAATGCCACGGTGAAAGGATGCGCTCTTATGCATTCGCCCGTACAAATCCCCGCTTTGGTAAGGGGACAATGAAGCAGCGGAAACCATGTATCAAGGAATATCATTCGTGGAGATTCTTTTTTATAGATAGAGTTGAGTATAATCCATGACGATTTACACTCAACAGAACGATATTTAATTTACGATAATCCCCAAATAATCTCCTGTAACATACACGTACAAAAACCGTTTAGATATTAAAATTCCCTTTTAGTCGGGGCCATGAATGCCTAATTCATATTATAGATTATTAAATATCCATACTTAAAACCCAATTCTTTCTAGTAAAGGATATAATTAACTGCTGTGACGAGAAAGAACAGTTACAAACACTGAAAACATCATATAATTAGTGGGGTATTACACTATACGACCGATTAAGAACGTAACACCAAGATACAATTGGAAAGGACAAATAAATTTAACTAGATCGATTTAAAACATAACACCTAACATCTCCATCCTGAGACCGTATCGAGAAAATGACGGAATTAAAAACTACAACAACAATAAGATTCGCCATAGAAACCCATCCGGGTCAAAGAACAACAAACCAATTCCAGAAGACGACCAGTAAGACCAACATCACCAAGACAACGAACGCAACAATTGACCTCTGTTTCTTTTTCTTTTGTGACTTTTTCTCCTGTTTCGCTTAATCGTAAGCATCTGTCTTGTTCACTAAGTCTCTCCAGTGTGTATTTCCTAGCACTTCTTGCAGCTGGTCGTAAAAAACGTACTAAAATAACTCGGCCCGCTTGGTGCGAATTCTGTGCTACTCTCGCCCAATTAAAGCCGCGTACGGTTTCATTACGTCGACGGCTTGTGAGGCTGCCTTTCGGACGGCACGAGTAAATTGGCAACGTTTATTAATTGAATCCCGAGAAATGTGCCACGAAATGTGAGTGACGGGGAATTTGAAACGACCACGCACTGATCTTCCCTTTATGAGAGCGATTCGAGGAAATGGCAGTCCAAGAAGACGTGCTCTGACGTTAGGAAAGATCTCTTAATTCGAGGAAATGGACCAGAAGGGAAAAGATGACTCAAAACGTGAACGGGGAGGTTATATCTTAATGAATATGAAGTCAGCTCGTTACGTCCTTTCTTGCCGAAATGTAAACACCCTTTGAGCACTTGCTTGAGGCTATTCGTCTTGGTTGAAAAATGTTTTGAGAACTTACGAGCCCAAACACCACTTGAAGCGCAAATAATTTAAGAATAGTTTGTAAGCTAGAACGTAAAACTTTTTCAATTTGATATGAAGAAACATCAATTAGGAAAATACACGTTTCTGAATTTTTAAAAACCATAATCCTCATTCTTTTCCTTTTAAACTTGGATTGATTAGAAATTAATTATATCCATTTAAACTTTTCAAATCCCTTACGAATAAAGCATTCACTCTCATAAAATTCTTCTAGGAGCTTTAAGTTTTCACCATATGAATAATTCGAAAAATAACTTGCAAAACAATTCGTATTTGCAAATCTAGCTATCTTATTCAACGAAGAAAATAAGGTTCAAAAATTCATTCAACCACATCAAGTTTCATTTCTAAATTATACGATAAAGGTAAAACCCTGTAATCATTCCATTGACATGTTAGAACGAAACAATTCCAATCTTAAGATAGTGTCTACAAGGAATTACCGTGGTCTTAAATATTACCCAGTAGTAAATACGACTATCTTTCCATGCATTCCCTATAATACGAAATAACTCTGGAAGGAAATCTCAACGGAGGAGAGGAAGGGCAAAAATCTCTTCCCGATTTGAAAGAAGCCCCATTATCGCCCCTGGATTCCCTCCTTCGCACATTGAAGTCCCCGTGTCTGGACGGAAGGGCGAAGAGAAACCTTACGTTTTCATCGCCATATTGTTTCCGATCCGCACCCCCGCCTTCCGTAGGCGCAAAAAACTGTCTGAACCTTCTCTCCAGTATCTCCCTCCGCCCACACGACCATTCATCCCTTTTCGCTACCTACGCTTCACTTGTTTCGGACCTGTCGATGCATATCAAGTGGATTGAGGTGACTCGATTGTGACGTCCAACCCGATGACATCTGATATCCCATTCAGAATCGGAGAATTTACTATCGTGGGATATGGTTGGCCGCGCACGAACGAAATCTTGGCTGACTCGGACCACTATGAGAACAGATATGTGACAAATATATCTTTAAGGGAGACTTGAAATGAAACGAAATATATATCGTAAGATTGAAAGGGTAAAAATAACACAAAAAGTTCGTGATGCTGGGTTACTAAGGAAAAAAACGCGAAAAATAATGACGTAACTGGGACTCAAACCTAGGTCTCCCACGAGCATAACTTCCCAGAAAACGAAGGGGTTCTAATCTCAATACTATGAAGGTGTTGTAAACGAAAGATTCCTATAAAAAAGCAGGACTTCCCAGCTCAAATCTTCGGTGGTTGCTTACACCATATACCGTGCAGATATCATCATAAACTTACCACATACTAATGTATAAACATAAAGGTATACTTTCAGAAGCACCGAGAAAATAAATCAACAAGTTTACGGGAAGATACACCAGCGATAAGTTTCATATCGACCAGTAAATCTACAGCGAAAGAATGAAGAACTTCGTGAGATAACACTGCTAAAACAGTAAGGTCTTTCGATGATCCTATATATAAAATACAATCTCTACTGCGGGAGAACTTGAAGGAAATGGAACGGAAATCAAGATGAAGTCGGCTAACCATGAAGTTGAATAAGAGTACCACTTCGTCTGAAATTCGCTTACGTTCGCTCGAAAATTCACATGGACTGATAAGACAAAATAGCATCGGAGCCCGTAAGGTTGATAGTCCAAGGATATTTAGGGTATTACTCCATATAGATACTCTTCCAACGCAACCGTGGCTGAGTACAATAAACCATCTCCGTAGAATTCACAAAAAACCTTCTTTCCCTCCCAAAAAAATCCCATTTAACCGAAATTTCGGCACCGCAATCTTTTAGGATGCGCCCTCTAACTGACGCGATCGGACATGTGCAACAGGCAATGAGAGCCTATAAAACATCTCGAGGGACGGATGGCTCTGAAAAGGCATCGCGACTTAAAAGGGCTCTCCTTCGTCAGACACGGTACATTTAAGGCTCCCTGGCACTCATCCTGCCGTACAACACAGAAATCGTAATCACACCCCTTTGTGGCTCTCCCTTCCCCGACGGCCTTCTTTCAGCCGAGTCGTTCGACCGTAAACGGGAGCAGGGAAAGAGACGGGGAACATGGCGTACGGCCGCAAACCTCGCTCTTCGAGAGGTCGAATGACAGGGGCGCCCTCAGTGCCCGAGCTTAAGACGGATTAATACCATTCCTTCGAGGGATACGGTTTATGAGAACGGGAAAACGTCTTGGGTCGTTTTTAACGACATGTGGTTTGAATTTAGCCCATTACGAGAACGCGGTGTTCCTTTACCCAATGATTTAGGACGACTGCAACCCTACACGGAAATAAAACTTCGGTAGGGTGACTGACGCGTAATTAATTCGGAACACGTAAATATGACATGCAAAAAACTGATTCCTCAGCAAACGATGATGGGACAAAAATTGGGTAGTCAAACACAATAGTAAAAAGAGCCATTCTTCAACAATAAAAATCCCGATAAATGGTATGAAACCCTAAGACATTACTCTGAAACGACCCATCCAAAGCCCTTCCCTCGCATAGATAGCGCATTCAACACCTCCGCTTCTGAACACATGAAAACCACCGCGACAAGATAAGCTTAGAGACAACTTTATGTGGGATATAAAGGCAAAACAATGGCTCCCCAGAAGGCACGTCTTATAGCTCCACAGGCATAGATCATAGCTAGAACAGGCGACGGACTCCTTGCGAGGAAAAAAAGTCTGCAAAGGTGCGCCCAGGTGACACTGGCGTGAGCGACCATCCCTCGGAGGGATAAAACGGACAACAAAAGAATGATCGAGAGAGGATGACTGGTGAGCGACGACCGAAACTAAAGATGGGTTCCTAAAGAGCCCCGAAAACTTTCCGAAGGGTATCGGTAAAAATGCATTAAATCACTGCGAAAATATCCGGACACGTTGGGAATTCACGGCAGCGACTTGGGGGGTTTCTATTGGGATTAGGACGAAATTTTGCAGACCCTAGCCGCCTCGGAATCTAGGGAGGAGGGTTTCCTGGCGTGGTGATTGAAAGCTCGTCCGGTCGGAAAAATGCGGGAAACGAAATAATTTCGGAAAGAGCGGAAAATCCTTACGGGAGCGCTGGGGGAAACCGTGATGGTAAGATCGACGTGCATCGGTCCACGGAGGATGGAAGGTTGGCAGGAGATGAAAGGAAAGATAAGAATCCCATCGTGACTCACAATAGACGCTCCGAAAAAAAAACGAGAGGTGGAAAGAGACACGTGTAGGGTTTGAAAAGGATCGTGTGTGGAAGTAAAGGGACCGATTTGGAGAGCGATCAGATCGAATTGCCGAGGATGAAAAATGGACTTCGAAAATGGAATTTTAATACGTGGAATATTTAACGCTGTTCCGATGAACCTCGTGCCTGTCCCGAAAATGCCGATCAAGGATAAAACTTCATTCGATATGAAGCGCCGGGAAAGTATTAGCATGGTAATCGTCTGTCTTTATGGACATGACAAATGATCCGAGTGCATCCACGCAACGTTTGATATCTTGGCCGCGTGCATGGTAACACGGAACGAGAAGGGACGAGGTTTTGGGGACGTTACTTAAATGGTATAGGGGAGAAGAAATTTGGAAACAAATGGCTTAATATACCTAACTAATTACGCGATAAAAAAATATTACGTAAAAATACTTGTTAACTCGTCATAAATATCCCATGTCCTAAAATAATACATTAACTATAATCTTAACTATAAATTTCAAAATAATCACTAAATCTCATGTGAAGAAGCTTAGATTCGTGAAAGAAACCTATTCTGTATAAACTGAAAAGATTTTGTAACTTACAAGGATATTTTGTTAATTATATTACGTTACATGCTGTAAAATTAACATTCTAAAATTCAATAGTTTTATTTACAATATTATTTTGCTATTCTATTTCCATGCATGTTACCAAATATTGCGTTATAATAAATAATATAATTTTGGTTATAATTTGCTGTTAGAATGTATACCATTTAATAACTCGAAAATTTCTCTTGAGTTACATAAACTTCAGTAACGCAATTATGGCATCTTCCCCGAACTTGGATAACCAAATCACAGTATTCCATTCCTTTCTAAGCTGGTTTAACAGAGAGAACCAACTCTAAAATTTAAAGATGCACAAACAATCTCTTAATATTAAATACAATGCTCCTTTAAAAAATCATAAAACCCTGAAACGGGGCAGCTGAAACAACGCGCGAAAAAAGAAAACCCTGGCCGAAACCCCGTTTCACAAAGGACTTGCATTTGGCACACGTGAGAAGACACGCGGAACTTTTCAATCGTTACACCCAAGTGCTCTCCCCTGTGTAGGGAACTCTCGAAGGCCACGTGTTGCTTCTTGTGAGGGAGTTGCGCGGAGAGAAACGGGTATGGCCAACAAGTGGGCCGCAGCAGATGTCGAGGAGGGAATCCACTTAATGAACCCCTAAAAAGTATTTAGAGCCTGGATTAAATATGTACCAACAGCTTTGATTCGTTAGTTTCTGTGCTGTTGCTGTGGTCCCAAAAAATTCAAAGGGAATCCAATTACAATTGCAAAAAAACACGCACCCTGAGCAAATCTGAACTAAAACCTATACTGTATATTACGTAACTAATACGTAATTTTTATTTATTTATTTATTAACAAAGACCGCACAAACATCCTCTTTCGGGACAATTACAGTGGGGTCGTAAACTCAACAAGGGACGTCAAAGACATCCAGACCCTGAGAGGAAAATTTCCTCCTCAGCCGGGATTTGAACCCGGAACCTCAGCGTTGTAAGATTAGCATGCTAACCATTCCGCCGACGAGGCCGAATTAATTTGAACATTGCCCCTTGAAGTTGAGGTAATTCTGCAGTAGGCGCACGCCTTTACAATACCAATCAACATAAATAACCAAAATGCTTAAAAACCAACTTCCCCTTCTTTTCTTGGGATACGACTTCTTAGGGGTCCAGATACCCTATTACAAAGAGACGTCAACTTAATTCATTACTTCCAGACCCTTGTTAAAATAACCAGTGCCGTCTAATACAAAGTTATATTCGGTCATTTCACCCTCGAAGCCATTTCTATCGAGACCCTATACTCCTTGTACAAACCCCCACAGAGATATTCACGGGGGGCTATGGAAAAAAATGGCCGGTGCGTTCGACGATATTCTAAGGGACCCTAGGGGAAGAAGGTCTAGGAATACAAATGGGATTTTCGGGAAAGGGTCCCAAATGCAAGAAAAACGTTGGTTGGATAGGCGGGGGAGGGTTGGAGGTTCGTAGGTTGGTTTCTAAGAGAAGATGCTGGAGAGGGGTGCAGTTTCTCCCTTTTTAACTTGCAGGCTACCTGAAAATAATGAAAGGATGCTTCCGTGTACGGGGACCGACCAGATACTTCGACCGCCTGAATTTATGGGTGTCGGTCCTAGGGCCGTGAGGGAATGATGATACATAAAAATTTTCAAAGGAGAAGTTGAGGATGGAATCCACACGATTCGTTATACCTGTAAAATGAGGCCTTTTGGAATTTCCATTAAGATTCTTCCAAGGCCTAGAAACATGCATCCTAGTTTGCGAAGTTCTTAAATGGATGGTTAAAGAAATTTACACCTAAATTAAGAAAATGTTAGAAACTATTTTAATGAAATACAAGGCAAAATTATGTCGCCATGATCAATAAACAAAATTTCTCTCTTGCATGGAAAAATCGGATTGAAAAAAGTTCCCAAGTAATAAAACCTACAATACTATTGAGGAAGAATCTAAAAGTACTGATAATATGAGTATTGAAAATAAACTCATTTCCTTCATCGGAATGGAGTTCGACAGCAACCACTGATTCTAATGGCAAAAGTTAGCAATGAGAAACAATAAGAACTGATATTATACATTAGCAGCAGTGAATCGTGAAACTTATAACATATCATTAAAAGTGGACACAGATGCAAACCATACAAACTTATTAACTCTTTCCATAAAAATATTGTAACCCGAGTTAAATCTGTTAATGGAAGCTCGATCTTTATATTCAACAATTGACCAATATAATCAAACAAAACAAACTCTCACATGAAAATAAGTTTAACCCGAATCTCTGGTTCCGATTGAGGAGACGAATTCATATATCGTGTTTAAAAAACACGTCCTCGAGACCTATCCCACCAGCGCCCTCGAAAACCCGAGGACGCGGCAAGTGCCGTTGGTGAAAAAACCCTCTCGGACCACTACGCTATCGAACCCGCTCCGAAAATCTAGACTACCGCACCCGGACAATGGTCATCCAACGAGGGTGGCAGGAAAACCTGAAAGCGAGGCACATACGAATTACGGAAGAGAGCTTGGGGAAGAGATCGGCAGAAGGTGGTGGGGAAGCGGAGGGAATGGGAAGTGGTCGTCGGGACAGCTGCCTCCTTGCTGCCTTCTGATTGGTCCGCCTCTCCCAACCACCGCCTCTCAGACATCCCTGCGAACGGACGACTTCGGGGTAGCCTAGCGACCGCATTCCCTGCTACAGGTGCGAGATCAAAGGACCGGACTCGAACACCGGTAGAGGCAAAAGAGGTTATTCGGGTCGGGGGGGAAAGAAATCAACGTAAAGCCGCTTTGAACGATGGTGCCGAGTGGGGTTAGAAAGTTAGAAGCGGGTCAGGAAAGGAAATGTTACCACGAGCTACGACTTGCATGGGTCGGACGAGTCTATTTCCCTTCGAAGCGGCCCTTCTTTAACCATCTCTCTGATACCATCGGGGGAAAAGTAACCGAGTTCTGAATGATCGGCATTCGCTATAACATGAGTAAAATCTTCCCGAACAAATATACCAAGAAGAATGGTATTGAGGCATAGAAAACTTAATTAACCCACCTTATCCGGCACCCACGAATCTGTCGATGGAAAATACCATTCCCAGTTGCATTTGAAGGCATAAATAAAAATCTCACGAGGCTGTATAAATCTAAAGGTTTATTGATTACCACTGATAAACAAATACATTAGAAAGCTCAGTAAAATTAACATCAAATCTGTTTCAAATTCCACTACGGTAAAGTAATTTCTGTGCTCATAAAATTAAAAATCTACTCTCCCAGTCTTTTCCATTTCCCTAGTAGAAACTATGGCCACACTTAGGGCAATGTGTTCCCCATATAATCTAATATCGTGTGAAAGAGTAAAAAAATCCCTTGGTTAACGCAAGAAAATACATTCCCTTTTACAACCAGTTGAAGCAGGAAAAGAGAACGAAAAACATCTTGAGACACACGCAGTTGTTTTGAGAAACGAAAGAAGACCTCATTAAAGGGTGCATATGGCTTGAAAGCAGCAGGATTCCAAACCGTGCGCGCCAGTCAATCACGCTGTCTTACATTTTACTACTCCGAGATCATTTTTCACCCATGACTGTCTCGAAACGTATTCTAACCCTCTCTTTACGACCCAGATACACCGCCGATCTATCGGACGCATATTTTCACACCAACGGAGCTTCCGAGGAAATTCCGATGGGTGTTACGTCCCTGAAGACGACCTAACCAGGTACTCAGAACCGATGCTTTCGATCAAACGGGTAAGTAGTGCTCCGGAGCCAAAAACCTGCACGTGGAAAAGTATTTTAAAACCCACCGAATAAAAAATTTCGAATAACCCATCAAATTTCTCCGAGTTATTCCAGGACGCATCCAGTTACGGCGTTGCCACCCTAGAAAGCCGGATTGTGACAAAAAAACGCTTTTCGAGACGAAGGGACTTTCAAAAGGGACATTAGCCCCATCCCCCGAACGCCAGCACCTTTGGGACCGACAGCTGCAACCACTGAGCAGGGGTGTGAGGGTTGGTGGAAGGGGAGCGCGTGGGTCGGGATAGACGCGAGTCGAACACGCACGGATTGAAAAGCGAAGGAACGCACGGGACACCCGGCTTGCCCATACTGAACCATGGGACCCCCATCCTTATTTACATTTTCGTGAGGCGTTGTCCCTTGGAACGCTGCGTATGATGTATACCTTGTCGCAATCCTTGAATACCTAAATTTAATCATCTTACACGGAAGATATTTCGTCGAAAATAAATTAAATATACGAATGAATACGAGAAAACAAAATTAAAAAGACATAATGGTACATGTGGTTAGCTATTTCGAACCCCCCCTTTTTCAAAACTGTTAAAACTGGATACCAATAAAGTGTCCAGAAGTAGGTAGAAATAGAATAGAACAATTCTACCCCGAAATAAAAAACACGTAGTGTAGACAATCACATAGTATTTTAACGCAGAATTAACGAATCCGTCTTGTGATATACTTTAGGTGAAACTATTCAAAATCGAATTAAAATATCCACCTAACAACCACGAGGACAATATAATTTTCCCCAGTAAACCAAAGACCCGATACAAATAACAGCCGATCAGGGAGAAAGCGCGAATAAATTAGACAGATCTCAGCAATGAGCGGACGCATTGTCACCTAAACGTAAATTCAAAACCAGCTATGACACGAACACTGTACGAGCCAATAATACCCTCTCGTGACAACCTATGGGTGAACGAAGCACCGCGTGAAATTCCACGATTCGGAAACTGGCGTAATGGTTCATTTTTTCGACGTGAGGTCAGTGGGTCGTGCATGAGCGCGAACTTTCGGGTAGAGACGTGACAGGTAAAGATCTCTGGAAACCGCGTTTCGTGCTAAAGCAGAACGGAAAGAATCCAGTTGTCGCCACACTCGTAATGATACCCGTGCGTGAGGTTCGCGATGCGTGTCAACAAAGGGCGAGAGTGCTTGAGGACCATTGTTTGCTATCTATTCCTCCGTAATTAACTCACTTTCGTTTTCCCGCAGTCCCCGTTAGCGGCGAAGCCCTGGCCCTAATCTCTTACCACGTGACACTGCGAACAATGGCTGGCGGATCCTAATTACATCTAACGATAAATGAACTCTCACTGTATGGTATGGATGAACGAAATCACGTCGAGTAACTGATTGATAAAATCCGAATTAAACTACATGAAAAAATTAAACTAAAATATTATTAAGGGATGATCACTACTTAATTAATAATGTGATAATTTGATAATACCCAGAAATAGCGAATGGAAGGATTTGAATGAAAATACATTGAAATTTCTAAGGACGAAAGTCAAACACGGAGATGATGAGGTAAAGTACAATCAAACGACACCATTATTACGTCATTAATATCGGTTTTCATGACTTCCTCTTCAACTCACACCCCTCATTTCGACCAAGCTCGCATTTGGTTAATCGGGGGAAGACGAGCCCTCTAGAAGGTTCGCGAGCCTTCGCGGGGTAAAGTGATTTCGAGAAGGGTCGATGGGGGAAATGTATGACGCCGTGTCATGAGTTGCGAGACCGGGTGAAAAGGTGGTTAGATCGTCATGTGGAGGACGCGTCGCTGGCCTGGGACCAGAATCTGCGTCCTTGACACGAGGGACAAACGATGGGGGGGATTGGCATAAGAGGAATTTCGGAACTGCAGCAGGGGTTTATGACCAAAGCGGAGGACATGGGCCGCATTAACATACCCATACTGAATCAACCGCTATGATCTCCCTCAAGATATGAAATGCAAAAGGTGCATTGGAGAAGTAATTTCTTCGCAACTTGTTTTGGAGGCGTCGCAGAGATTTCGGTGATGGGATAGCACCAATAACGTGACATCCTATGGAGGGAAAAAGAGTTGGAGAATGCATGGGATTCCCTAGCTGCCCTAGTAGCAGGGTAATCCCTCGAGAGAAATCTGTTCGAATAACGACGAGAACCTAAATGTGCGAATAGAACTGCAGCTGCACTAGAAAAAATCTAAGATAGACATGTAAAAATTTGAACGGTGATTCTGGGAATATCTACTTTGTAAACGTCTAATTAACGAGAGATTATACTAATCGAACTAAAATACAAATTAGTTTCGACGCATGCATCCAAGAGGAGCAATCTTTATACAACATGACTGCCGATTAAAGATTGCATCGAAATCTAAAAGATAACAAATTAGACCCGAATACTGGACTGCGATGGACACGTTGAATAACTATTACCGAGCAAAACAACTAATTAGTTAAATACACAAATTTCGTCGAATCTTAAGTAAATCGGAAGAGAAAATTAAATCGAGATTTGATTGAGTCGCAAACCCGTGAGAGAAGAGACGAAATCGTTATCTGTTGCATGTGGCCGCAACTTACACTGAACAAACTTATCTTTCGCGTACTCTACGAAATCTGATTCCGAGCTACCGTTGAAAACGAAGGTCCTGGCGCGTTATCATTTCCACTGCTTGACAAAGCGTAACTTGAAACTCGGAAGCGCATGAACTACGCTGCGAGTCTTCAGCGAAATTAAATTATAATATTAAGTGATGAGGCAGCGATGCTGATAAACTGTTCCTTCTGGGCGAAGAGAGACAATTATCAAATCGACTCTTTCCTGCGCAGTTGAGCGAGAAGCTGAATTCCCGAAAGAAAATCATAGCCGCGATGATTTTTGAGAGGTGGTCGACTCTACAAACAATAATCGAGATACGATTCGAGAGACTATTCGACAATTAACGTCTCTAAATTAAAGTGTTGAACTTGCGATAAAATGTTACTAAATTGGATTAGTGGGCTCAATTCGTGTCGTGGAAACTTAATTGGCATTTATGTGTAATAAAATTTTTTACTAAGAGATTAAAACACCTCTGGCACACGTAACATTATATACGAAGGACTTCATAGACAAGAAGTATATACTTAGGATTCAATATACACAAACGCTGTAAATTACGTAAAAACGTACAGGCCTAATTTTCATACAATTGATCAAATCCAACTTAGCAATATATTATAAGCTGGTTCACTGAAACTATTTTCAAAAAATTCATAAAATACATTTGGAAATATTTTTAAAATCGACGAATATTTTGCAACTCTGCTTAAAACATGCTGGCTTCAACAATTCCGAAAAGATGATTAGCGAAAAAGATCAAACCATTGAATGGCTCAATGTACCAAAGTGAAAGCTCCGTGAAATTTTTCTGGGATCTTCGAGTTCTAGATGAACGCTGGATTGCGATGGGCGCCCGAAATTAAGAAATTTCCAAAGGACGAGTTTCGCTAAATATTTCTTGGAAGAAAAATTATTCCGGGTAATTAAGATATAATTAAATCGCCAGGAAGGGAATCGACCCATTCCACTCCATTGTCCCGAGACTTGGTATTTCCTAACGGATGTGAGGCTCCGAAATATACGGTTGGATCCATCAACGGGTGATTCGTGAGAACACGAAGCTGCGCTGAGTTACAAAGGAAGCGGACAGGAAACTGAATATAACACGCGAAGATGATTGCAGAAATTGATGGTATCTGCGCTACATCTCGTTACATATTAAATAACTTCGAAAGTTCGACCGTTTAGGAAGGGAAATCAAAGGGAGCATCACCAATGGATCCTTACGAGAGGGTAACTGAATTCTAGTTGAAATTTCACTTTGTAATATTTGCAAGAACCCGTGACGTGCCAACAGATGAAAAATTACGGCAAGATATTTGTAATATGACGACACGATGTCCTGTATCGCGGACATGTAATTCACCCGCAGTACAACTGAACGTCACCGTGTTCTGATAAGACGAGTAATTTACTTACAACTGATGAAAATAGTGCGAAATTGGATTTCCGATTACTAGGTATCTTTAATGTTTTGTTGACATAATAAAAACCGAAAACAAAATAGCTCAGCACCCGATACTGTTTAAACATAATCGATGTCAAAATAATGAGTAATTATTATACAAAAAGCGTAAATATACTAATGATAAAAGCATAAATTAAGAAGAATAATGCAGTGTAAATCATTGAATTCTTCCTGCCTGAAAGTTTGATTTCGTTCAATTTGCTCTAGTTTCAACTACTAGTAAACTATAAATTTAGTAATGATTCTGTGAAAAACAATAAGAAACAATAAACGGGGGTAAAACAATTTCTACTTAAGCCAATACACCGATGGAAGCAATGCAAAACAACAAACATCTCATGAGATTAAATCACTGCGAGAGAACTGAGCTAGGAGCGAGCGTGCAACGGAGACTTCAACGCGTGCATTGGAAAGGAAGTGAAGGAGATTAGTTTCGTGAGAGAACGTTTTCCCACGATTCGACATTCGGTTTCAGTACCGTTGCAAACGCATGGGTAGACGTTATTTCGATACCAAGTATTATTATCTATGTCTTATGAAATGTTTCAAATGCGATTCTATGTTAAAGAAAAGTGTATTGAGCTAGCTTGTAAAGATCGGACGCCATTTCTCCCGTAGCCCCCACACCTAGCAACCTCAGGAGAACCGGACACCGCTGGTCGACCTGGGACGAGAAGATGGTGGACACATCAGCCTGCTCTACCGGAAAGTTTTCATCCCTACCCAAATCAAACATTCGCCTCTAACATCTAGAAACAAGAATAATGAATAGACAAGCTACCTGATCTACAAAATAGAGACGTATTTTTTCCTGTTTAAAATATTCACAACCAGTGAGAGAGGATAAACTTCGTTACGTCAAAAATTCATTACTTTAGATTGTGCAAACAGTTATATTTTATTATGATCATAATTTGTCGAAATAAATGGATAACCGATACTTATAAATAGCACGTAATAAAAGATCATCCTCGACATTGCTCTGAAAATAGCTTCACTACTAAATACCTACGAACATTTGTACACAATGGTATATAAAACTTCCAAGTAACTAACAAAATATTTACGTTATAAGTCATTCTGTTCCTTATGAAACTATAACGAAGAAAAAGAATACATTGAGCTAAACTTGAGCGCACCCCCGTTTCGTATTAGACAGCTAAAAACGAACCACGAACTCGCTTAACGAAAAAACTTAAAAAGTGTGCAGATTAACTAATGTATCCGAGATTGAAAACATAAGGATTTTCAGGGAATAATGACAAATAAATATTACAGAAACACACGCGGGAATGCGAGGCAAGGGACGCCGCAACTTGTTGCTATCTACAAAACCACCCGCGTTCAACGTATTTCGGAAGATTGAGAATTGGAAATATACTGTTTACCAAATTCTAATCCATGACACGAAATCAGAAAAAAAAATTTTAAGCGGTTGGTTAGGGTAAAGCTGAGACTTACCTGACACGGAAGGTAACCAAACGAAGAACGCGAAGGTGGTCAACGCCAAAAACGGCCGATAATCCGCTCGGCGCCTCATCTTGATCCACGAAAAGTTGATAAATCCTTAGAGGTCACTCATCACACACTCACACAGGCGTCTTTGTCCCTAAACGCCTTAAAAATCACTTAAATATTCACATATTATCTATCACGCTAGAGAAAACACTCGCGCGTCTTCCAGAGCGACGCAGCCGTAGCCGACACTCTCGAGTCCCTTGACAACTTTGCGGAGCTTTCGGAAGTAACCGCGTGAGCGTTGTGAGTATCACTCCGCCACAGCGCCGTTCTACGACTGTCTGCTCATGATTAAATTTTAATTCCTTTTATAGCCGCGAATAAGGTGTAAAATGTTTTTAAATACCCGAAAAACTGTTAATTCTTCATCTTATAAAGTTGAATAGGGAATTTATTTCGAATAAAGTGTAAATAACTTATGGACTATTTTCAGTCAGTAGTGGAAGAATATGTAGTCTCTAAACGATGAAACGGATAAAGAAAATTTACTGCTGTTATGGTATAATCATTTTTAAGCATAGGTCCCAGTGGAACTTTTTTTAACTCAAAGTACATTAAATTCTTTATTTTATTTAATTTATAAAGGAATAATACTTTATCATTGCCACGAAATCCATAACAACCATAATTTTATTTAAAATATTAAGTAAATAATTTATTATTTCTGTCTGTGTGAATTTTTACTTATTTTCATTTAACCTAAACGATCGATTTAACAGCAAAGAGAACAGAACAAAAATAATGCATTTTTTTCGAAAAATATTTTATCATACTTTATCTTATAAGCCTGATTACTTTGATATTACCCAAATAAACATATAAATAAAATGGGATGTTAGTTAAAATCCTAATTATTCGAAACTCCCCGAAAGGAAACATATGAAAGCTCATACAAATTGCGCTGTAAACAAACTACGCTTTCAAAAACACCTTGGAAACGCAAGAGTAATTTCCGAATTTAATCGATTACGACCTAACGTTGCGCTGGATACCTGTTCCGAAGACAATTTGTAAAACTCTCCATCCAGTGCGATAAAATAAAGAGTATGGAAAACGCTTTGAATGTTGTAAATCGACAAATTTTAGAAATTAAGAAAAAAATTCAATTATCTGGTATTAATTTATTATAATAAATGAGTATTTATTTATTTAAATATATTAAAAAAGATAAACTATTAGCTTCTTATAATTTCTCTCTAGAGGGGCAAAGGAAAGCTCATCATGAAGAATGTGATAATGAAAGGAAAAAAAATGCAGAGAGAATCCAGCAGTTAAAAACTGAAATCAAGGAATTAAGAAAAAAAATATACCAAAAGCCAGAGAAGGTGCATATTTATATAATTGTAAATCATGGCATTTCAAAAAGTATATTATCTTCAGAATGAAAAATTTCCTTAAAATGCATTTATTGAATTATTCCTTGTTCTATCTATATTTTATTCCATTAGATTTCACCCCTAGTTGAATAATATTAATTTCCTCATTGAATTTTATTCTTTCCACATACTCTTTGTTTAGTTCATAACTATTATCCTAATTCATTCCAGTATGGAGATGTATTTGTAAAGATAAAAGGACAAAATGTAAAATGTATGACAAATGTTGGTAACATTACGGCTCAAGAAGCAGTGGCCATTCTTGACCAGCAAGTAATGGAAAGTAAGAAAAAACTTGACCTACTGTATCATCAGACTCATAAGGTAGATTTTAATTTTATTACATTATCCTAAAGTTGTGCAGAAAAAAAACAGAATATTCTGTTGTTCCAGATCAGGTCATTGACTTTTAGTTCATATCGTTATTTCTTCTATCATTCATTCCCTTTGAGGCTAAGTTAAAATCATTAATTTGCAGTAAAAGCATATAATATAGATACTTTAAATAATGTATTCTTATATTTTTAATTTACAAATTTGGGATATTGTAATTTAATAGAATCCATTGTTCTCACAACTTTTATCATTGTTGTTTATTTCTGGAAATCTTAATCATTCATGGAGGAAGTTATGAATTAAGAAATGTGATAAGATATAATCAAATGAAAATTATAAACTTTTACAATTTTTTTATTTTTCATAGAAGCGAGAGCTTATGAGATCATTAGCAGAGCAATATCAGGAACTTCTGGTGCAGCATATTGTAAGTCAACAGAAAGCCAAAAGTGGCTGTCCAGAAAGCTATGTAAGTAGATTAAAAATGTAGTAGTAAGAGTGTATCATTTACTATAATATGTGAGTATATGTTTTAAGTATTAAATGTATTATAATTCTGTTAATTATTATTTAGACATTTAAGATGATCAAGAGAGATTTATCAATGAATATATATATAGGTTCGTATATATAATATTTATAATATGTATAATACAAAGTTTGGAATAAAGTTATATGCATTATTATTCATCACCTTCAGATGATATGAAGTTAGAATTTTCATTGCACATGTTCATTCACATTAATGTGTTACAGTTTTGCCTTGGTGAATATTTGTCAGAAAAATATAAAACTAATGACCGAAAAAGATTATCATAGGAATGGGAAATTTTAGAAACATATATCAATAGACAATTTTAGTCTCAAACTTCTTAATTCTTACATTGTCTTAGAGAATATAGAAAATGAAACTCGAATTAAAACCTTATACATATATTATATTGGTTGACAAGAGGGATAAATATTTCATTCATATATTTCACATGATTAATATTAAATATTGATTTACAAATTTATGGAACCTTAAATTTGTTAGTGATTGTTACTGAAAACATGGTTCATAAATTGTATAGACTCTAACTAGTATTATGATAATCTACATCATGTATAAACAATATATATCTAATGTAACCTATTTACTTAGTCAATCCGTAAGTATTTCTACATAGTTTATCAAATCATTATTTTATCTTAGAGGAGAAACTTTTAGTTAATCTTCTGCCTTCAAAAGCAATTTAGAATAGAGCATAAAGTTCTGTAATCATTATAGAATCAAAGAGCATAATAAATTCTAATATTAGTAGTCAAAATTTCTTGAAGATTGGTATTTCATTCCCTGGTTAGAAAAATATTTATGGCAGAGCAGACTTTAGTTTTTGGACTCTGAAAGATGTGAAGAGGATATTTAATCTTCAAAATATTCTCAGAAGATGAAAGAATCACCAAAAAATGAGAATAAATAATACTTTTGCAGTGGTGCTCCTAACAAATTTTTTAGCGTAAGTTTTTTATTTACTGATGAATATATTTATTACCATTGCAACTTAATTATTAAGATTTCAATACCATTTTTATGAAATTTTGGTTGAAAGTTAAAAATTAGAAATATCAATCAATGATTAATAATATACTTACATTGTAAAATATAGCTCAATAGAACCACTTTATTAGGATCATAAACAGTTATCCCTGATAAAATTTTGCATTAAAGCATTTTTAATAATTATATGATTAAATGGTTTCTCTCTTACTAACCTTAGAGCTTATGACGTGAAAATAAATTTGATCTTACACTAATATGTGGTACTGATAGCTCTTTGATCTTCATTGATATTCTTAGAAATAAATTGAAAAAATCAGAATTGACTTAAAATTTACTATGTATTAGTTATTTGCCTGGTATAATCATATAAAAGCTAAAAAATACATAGAATCAACATAAATTTATTATTTTTATCATGTAATAATTTTATGTGTTGATATTATCATAGATATCTATTAGCTTAAAGGACTATATTAGCAGATCTGAAGATCAATAATAACATTTTCCTCACTATAAAATTGAATCAGAAGTTAATTAAACCTAGGACCATAGATTTTTCCACCTCAGCAAGCAAATTTTCCTCTAAAGCTGATAAATTTGTATAATTGCTCCAGTAATAAAAGGAAATTCCTCTCAAATATTGATTATGAATTTTATTTATTTATTGGCAGATTGTTATGACAAATATTTGCTTCAAATACAAATTTTATAGTTAATATTTGATTAGCTGACCAATTACTAATTCTTCATTGAAACATTTATTTATATTTTTAATATGCATTGCAATATGATGAATTTCAGCACATACGATCATTAGAAAATCAGCTGCATC
The DNA here is from genome assembly GCA_020796165.1 of Pantala flavescens. NCBI lineage: Eukaryota > Metazoa > Arthropoda > Insecta > Odonata > Libellulidae > Pantala > Pantala flavescens. The sequence continues at coordinate 17,444,757 of CM036879.1, read as the reverse complement.
GAAATGAAATGAGTGTGGCAGAAGCATGCCATGTACGTCAAAAATATAGAGACATTAGAGCAGGGCTTCTAGAGGATAGTGCTAACTATGAAAGCACTCTTAGAAGATTAGAAGAAACGTTAATAAAGCAAGAAGAAGAAATACATAAGATGCAAGTAAGTATTTTTATATAGTTGAAAATATATTTTATCTGATTGTAATTAGAGATTATAAAACACCTATTGAACAAGTAATGAGTATTGAAGTGATGAATTCTTTTCAACAATTATAATATTATTTTTCTATAAATTCTTAGGTTGTATGTAAAGAAGCTTTGAATCTACGAGATGCAACTAAAGGGTCCCTGTCGAAGCAAGAAGAAATTGCTTTGTCTGTTGGAAAGGAAAGAGAGCAGAAACTCCAGGAATGCAGGTATAATATACTTTTAAATTCTCTTAAAGTTGCAACCTAATCCAACTATCCCAAGCTTATCCTTCTCAACTCTAACTGTATTCAATACTAAAAATCTTCAAAAATCTGATGGTTATAAGCAATGAAACTCTTCATTGCATTTCTTTCTGTCTAAAAATTTTATAGACAGCCAAGTTAATACAGTGATTTTATTTTTACTTAAATAATATCTCACTATGATAGGATAAGATTGTAATGCTATTTTTGTTCGACTTCAGAGCAAATTCCTTTCATTTCTACCTCTTTTAGCATTAATTAAAGAATAACTAAAAGAGTTGCTTAATTTTAGCTATTAAAGCAATTCATTTTTAAAATTCCTAAATTTTAAGTCACTCTTAGATTTTCAGGTCTTCCATATTTTCAACATTCATTTACCTCATGTAAATGTAAGTTAGTAAGTGTAATAGATTTAATAATTTTTGGAGACTTTATTCATCTTTTATTACTTCTTTCCATTTATTTGAATACTATATTTAATATGGGAAAATCTTAATCAGACTTATTAAGTTTCATACATATATTTATAAAATATTTTTCTTGAAGGTGCATTGGCTATTAACTTAATATAATATCTATCACAGAGAGTAACAATAATTTCAACTGATCATTTCATATTGTTTAAGTCCAATCAGTTCCATACTGTAATTTTACTGAGTTCAAAACCTTTGTAATTTGACATACATTATTATTAATTTATATTGCAGTACCTGATCATATTAACACCTTGCTCCTAAATTTTTTCTTTTCCTTTTAATATTTTTCCTTATCTCTAAATGTGCTTCTTCAAGGAAAGTGGATAAGTCTTGCTCAATTGAGCAATAATAAGTGAATCAAAACTACTTCTTGTTTTAACATAGACTATAAGAAAAAATTTACAGTAATAATGATTTGAGTGAGAAGTATCAACTCTTTATTACATCTCTCCATAATCTATTTACAGGCGTAAAGTTGAAGAAAGAGAAAAAGCCCTCCTGGCATTGGAGAACAAAATGTTTCCCACTTCTTCTCATAGAGCAGGGAGCTCTGGATCTCCACCATCGTCCAAAAGCCACAGTCCAAGATACGGAAAGAGTTCTTCAGCGCATCGACTGTTTGGATCAGGAGGTGGGGATGAGAAGTCTGCCAATTTTGGGATTTACCATAGTTCTACGGAGGAGGAAGATGAAAATGCCCAGACTGTCGCTGTTCTTGAGGCAGCATTTGTAAAGCTAAAAGAGGCAACTGGTGAGTAAGCAACTAGATCATCCTTGGCGATCAATAATCATTTTAAGTATGCTAGAAAACTTAAATAGCCATTAAAAATTAATCGCTGCTAAGTTTAAAAGAAAATTATTTAAAGTATTTTATGTCTTGCCAAGCTAATAGGTATATATCTTACATAAGTTTCACTGCGCTAATGATTATTCTGGTCTCGTAAGAAATTATATCGATTAAAAGTACATATTAACATTTACGGTTTACTTTGAACGATATTTTCGCTAGAATATATTCGGTTGGTTGATCTTATAATTAAAATCAGTTTCCTCGGAGTAGAAGATCGTATGTGTACAATTGCCTCCGTTATCTTTACATGAATATAGATGTTTCAATCTTGCAGAATTTGGCTTTTAGAATATACTTCCGAAACCAATAATTCTATTGGGATTTTTGGGTGTCCTATTCACGAATGAGCACGCATATATCGCTGAATGCATTTTCTTTTCGAATAGCGTCCTTATTTCGTCGAAAAAAAGAAATAAAACTTAAAGTTACTGCAACAACGTCTTTCCGTATCTCTAAAGTACCCTGCATTTTATTTTGATATAATTAGCTCATATAGTACCGCTATTTAAATCTCTAATAAATAAACACTAAGTATTAAGATATATAATTCCATCAATTTGTATCGGACGTAATTAAAACTATGGTTAATGAGAGTAAATTTGACAACGATATTTTGTTATTGAGTTATCATCAGAGAATATACGGACTTTGCATAATGAAAATTTTCCAAATATCCATTTAAATTAAGGTCAGATAATTAGTGAATGGATTTCAATTGAAATCCATCACTAATTATTTACTAATACTAATTTTCTTTTGAAATCCATTATTACTGATCATCACATCACATCATTAATTATATTTACAAGCTAATAAAATATTCTTATTTTCTAATTTAGGAGAAACGAACACAGAAGATGTTCTGAAGCGCTTCCAGAAGCAAAGAGAGACCCAAAGTCGTCTCACTTACCTCAGAAGAGTAGCCGAGGAGGAAAAAGCAAAATTGACGACTAAGCGGGAGGCTCTTCAAGCGGAATTGCATACATCGCAATTCGCTCAAGTTTGCAGCAAAGAACAGTACATTATGTTTCAATACATTCCTTTATGCTCACAAGGATTAGGATGAAAATAGCTTTGATCATAGCCAATTGCCCTTGCTATAAAAATGTAATCTCTAGAATGTAAATTGGAATTAGTAAAGATTATACGTTTCTTTCCTAGGAACATGGAAGAGATCGAGAAAATAAAAAATTCAATATTGGAGGAAAATGATCGTCAGGAAATGGCTGAGCAAGAAGTGAATGATTTACTAAAAGACATTGGTAAAATAAAAAGGAAGTTATATATCTACTGCCAGTCTTTGCAGGTTAGTGTATTTTGTGAGTTGAGCATTAAATCACAGAAGTGGATAATCAATTACAAATTAAATAGTTCATGCTAGAATATATTTGAAAATAATTTAACTTTTGAGGATGAGGACATTTTAAATGCTAACATTATTATTTTATATAAATTTTTTATAGTTGGCAGATCAGGAACCAATACCAGTATTTTCAAAGGATGCTACCTTTGCATTACTGATACTCTCATTATTGAGAGAAAAATTTCAGAAAATTGCAGAATCATCTAAAGAACAGTTAATTAATCAAACATTGACTCAGGTATGAATGAAAATTAAAGTATATCCATTGGTTTGATATTCCCTTTCAATTTACCTTGGCAATTGATGTGAATAATTTCGATGTTTAATATTTAATTCCTGCTTTGGCAAGTTTTTTTATGTCTTAAGAGCCTTAAAATAGAAATTTATAATTGTTTTTACTTTTCTTATTTAGTTATCTCATGTCTTCTAACACATTCTATACTAATTTATGTTATTTCCATTCATTTTCATTTTTTTACCATCATTATTAATGGTCACCTCATAGAGCTGTAAACACCAGATACAGATAATATATTGACCCAATTTTCATTTGTATTTAATATTCATTAAACAAGCTAAATTTATACAAATTGAAAGTAAGTTGGGATTCTTCTAATTGTGTTTTTTTTCAGAATGGAACTATATCTACATCAATTAAAAAACAAACAGATGACATCTTTGGCAATGCTGGTGTGTTTACAACAGAACGACGTCATGGTAATGCAGCAGCTCCAGAAGTTGATATTGAGATAGAGGATGATGGTGTTGGCCATGGGAAAGGAGGACCATCAGGACAAGAGGAAATACCAACACGAGCATTCTTAAAGAGGCAGGCACAACTTATTGTAGATGCAAAAGCTAGAAGGAGATTTTTTGTCGTCAGAGGTCCAGTAGGAGCAGCAACAATTGGACCAAAGATTCGCAGAGATAAGTAACATACCTTGGATAGATTTTCAATAAAATGTATAAGTTCAAGTAAAAGTCAGTGCACATTGGTATTTATTTTAGTAACTTTGCTTGAATTTTTGATAATGAGGAGTTATGAAGATAAATATTTCAGTAGAAAAAGTGAAGTTGCATATTATGTAAGAAAACATTTATTTCTTGCTTGTCAAAAACAATTATTCATCAAAGTGTAAATAGATGTGATGAAATAAAGTAGATGAAGATTGAGAAAGATATTAAAGCATAATCATTTGAACTATCACCTATGTAAGAGAAGATCTGAGTTCAATCCACATAAGGGTACATCCATTTATCATCACTAATATCAAAGGATCATCATGAATTATAATTGATATGAATGATTAGTAAATAAAAGTGATAATATACAGTGATATAATTGAAATACATACTCCTAAGACATATTTCAGAAATACTAAAATTACTGTATTTCCTCAAGTATAAGCAACTCCTTTTGAAAAATATCTTATTAGTTAAACAAGTTATAAAATTAGAAATAAAACAAGAAGTAAAATTCAAAACTGATAATAATAACTCATACACTGTTAGAGTAATAAAGAGATATATTCACTGTTGTTTCTCATTATAATGCTTCCGGTCATCGTCATCTTCTAATATTCAGGTGTGGGGTCAAGAATATTGTATTAAAATCATATCATCACTTACATTTGCTTACAAAAAAGTACAACATACTGATGAAAGGACAGTACTTTACTTTATTTAATACTTTATTATTTTATGCATTTTTCATGCATAAAATGTGTACTTGCTTTATACATGCCACCCTCTTACTTTTTGGGCTAGGAAATTCTAGATAAAAAGGTGGCTTAAAATTGAAGAAAAACAGTAATAATAAACGCAACAGAATCCTTTTATTAAAACCACAGTTTTTGTTGCATAAGGTCTTTTTCATGTCATACTATGTCATATTTATATAACAGAGCAAGTTACTAGATAAATCTTGAGTTATACATCATCTCTTACTAATTATTAAGTATCTTTACAAGTTTTAAAACAGTTTAGACAATGTTTTCTATAATTATATAAAGCTTGAGTTTCATTAAAATAACCTTCCTATTATTTTATAGGGATTATTTTGACAATCCACTCATATACTGAGTGCTAGTGCTCTAAGTCTCAAGGTCCCAGGTTCGAGTCCTGGCAGATGAGAAAATTTTCTGATCTGGGATAGGATGTATTTGTGTTCGTCCGGAGGAGTTAAATGTAAGAGTGGTCTATATAGACTAAATTTCGCCCCGAATCAATAAAGGCAGATTATTATTATATATAAATCTGGCAATTTATTATAAAAATATAAGTTTATATGAGTTTCAATACATAAATTTTAGATTGAAAGATATTCAAGTAAATGGGTATCATAAATAATATTCAAACCCAATATTTGAGATTATATTTATTCAATAATTACAAACAATACCAAAATTGTAACATGCACAGTAAAATTTTTTTATTAAAAGAGATTAACACAGGAGTCAAGCATAAAAGAACAGCATAATGGCAACACACTCAAGGTAGATAAATAATTAACCCCTGCATTTATAAAAATATAGTATTTGTTTAAAATTATTACTGAACCTCATTTGCTTGTAATTAATTTGGGACTAGAAGGTTATACAGTGAAAAATCCAAGCAGAATATTCACATGAATTTAAAAACAAAACTTAAAACTGAGGTTAAAGTGAAAGAAATAATAATAATAATATCAAGTCAAAGAAATTGAACACACAGGAATAATAACATCAAAAATTTAATAAAGGAGTAATGAAGAAAAGGAATGAATATAATCCAATTAAAATTTGCAATGGATGAAAAAATAACTGAACGATATTAATAATCTGATATTATTATAAAGCACTAAAATATTTTTAAAATTTGTTGTTTTATTTACCGGAAATGAACCTTGAAGTGGTCCCCATGCTTAAAACATAAAAAATTTGATTTATATGGTCTCTTGAGAAACTGAGAGCCTGTGCATCAATTAAAAGTTAAACCATATGATAAATAGCTCAAAATTAAGAATAAGCTTTGCAAAAAATTTGATTAAAATGATTATATATAGATTATGTATATAAAAATATCAGTCTTTAAGATAATTCTTAGATGGTACATCAAGTCCTTTGGCATCAAAGGGAAAGATTCAAAGTATAATAATGATGAGATTAATCAAAGTACAAAATATCAGATCACTCAGGTGAGACCCATATCAGTGAAAATAAGAAATCATTCCGGTTAATCAAACTATAAATAGTAAATTATAAAATATTTAAACACACTCCATTTGGATAACAATTGATAAAACTTAACCAGAAGTGTTCTTATTAAATTCATCATTGATATAAAAATATTTGGCTGTTTTTGGCATTAAGTACACTGTCTTTTGGATGGCACTTCCAAGACTGAGAAAGTTCTTTTGTTTGCAACACCAGATGCAGACTGACAATATTCACCCTTCTGGGATTGAGAAGTCTGAGATGATAATGCAGCATTCCCAGAAAACTCTGATGTCCTAGAGGACTTCAAAAATAGAGCCTTAGAAGCATTTTTACGTGTGAATAAACTTCTTGCTTGGAAATTCCCAGCTCTTTTTTGCTCTTCTAAAACTTTTGCAGAATTAGGAGATTCATTAATTTCACTGGGAATAGGTACATTAGATTTAGCAACTGCCAGCCACGAATTAATATGCCTCTCCATTGCCTGACGCTTACGGGGAGATCCTACATTTACAGTTTTTACCACCTGTTTTGGTCTAATGAACTTCACAAAGCGTGCCATCTCTGAAAAGCTTGAGTGTTCACTGTATGCTGCATCTAAAAGATAAAAAGATATTATGTAAAATTATATTACCATGACCTTAATGCTATGTGACTCAGTAAATTCACAGCATGTAATAAATAATGAGGTAGAAAAACATAGGAAGCAAATAATCAATTGCATTAAGCATTAAATAGATGAACTTGAATTTCTCTCTCTTTGAAATATTTCCACAATGAATTCTCTCCCTAACCGTCTCTTAAAAATCTAACCAATCTTGCATTTAAAAACAGAGGTTTTGGTTAACAACCTTGGAAAATTAATCCACTCAAATACCACAGTGTGACCATACTAAATCTGGAGAAGCACTTTTGAAGGTCTTCAAACACCTTCAAGAGCCTAATGGAAAATTAAGACCAATGGTGTAAAAGGAGGTTGATTGCATAATATGTGAATTTAGAACCATCTATGCTATAATACCAAATTGGGAAAGATAACAAGTTCCTAAAAACTATTACTTCAAAATTCTCTGTAAACATCTTGACCAACTTCACCACTTAAATCTGCTGATAATAGCTTTGCTCAATAGAGGTTTTATCGGAGATAAACAGGGCTGAGGTTATTCTGGAAAATTTAAAGACACAAGGTTTTAAAGAATTACAACCTTTAAACTTCCATATCTCTTAAACTTATGGTAAGAAGCAGCAAAAAAGTAATACCTATTTTCTTAAATTTTATCCTCTATTATCATTCAACTAGTTTTTTTGAAAGTTACGGGACACCAAGTCTATATTCCTTGTTTTTAGATTACCAATAAATTGAAACAAACTGAATAAGATAAAAATGTATGCAAACTGGCACAAAAAATATTCTGCCTTTGCATTACTCACACTATGAACTATAACCAATATATAAATTTTTATTGTTTTAAATATGACTAAAAACTTAAGATACCCTAATGGGTAAATAATACTTGTTATTTGATTGAGGAAGAGCTATTGCATAAGTTTACCTTGGTCTTATCCCCATCAATCTAGCCATTCTACTCAAGTTCTACTCTACTTGTAAACTTTAACAGGAACAAATTTAAGCACTTTGGAACATGCATATACTTCTTAATATTAATTTATATTATTCCTTCAGTGCAAGGATGAGGTTGAAGGGAAAAAAATTACATTTTAATATATCTCACCATAAATTTTAATCTCAGGTGAATTTAGAACTAAACCAGTTCCTTTTGATCGTCCATGAGCCCACCCAGTAGGACGGAATGCAACAATCTTATTGAAAACCATTCCTTTTATGGAGTATAGGTGTTCTTCCAAAACCTATCAGATAAAACACAGGTTTTAGAGGAAAAGAGAGGCAAGTAAATGATTAATAAAAACTGCTCTATACTAAATAATTTAATATCAAAATAAATACCAAAATCTTTGCTTAGAAGATGAAATTTAAGTAGCTTTAGGGATAGCTTAACAATTATTGCTTAGTGAAGGTATGCTAACCCATTAAAAATTCCAAATATTTAAGAAGAGAACGCTTAGTTACTTCAAAGTCATTTCATTTAAAAGTTTCAGTCCTATTAAAAGAATATTTTGGAACCAGAAATTTAAAGATCAAAATATAATAAATAAATAAACTGATGACTTTTTCTAGAGAACTAAAAAATTTAATTGAAAGGAAATGATTCCTTAACTACTAAATTTAATTTCACTCTTTTCTCTTAAAATTGGGAATTAGTTTTTAAAATAATAGAAAGAGTTATTATTACCTTCTTCTTTAGGTAAGCCATGGGTAGAACATGAATTTGTGCTTCTTCTTTGACTTTTGTCAACAGCGAAAGAGCTTGTACTAGTCCCAGCTCTCTGCCAGCTCCTCCTTCCACATCTACATTATTAGATGCTAGATCTTTCAAACCTTCCTTGACAGATTGTAATACCCTAAATTTATCATAAGGTGCCCAAATCTTTGCTTTCAAATGTTCTGCAATAGCAGCAAAAACTCTTTCTTTACCTGAAAAATAAAAGAATTACCATAAGATAAACAAAATAAATGACAATGTAATTTTGAACTAATTTCAAGATAAATATATTTTCCTTATAAAAATATCCTGATGGGATCTATACCGCTTCACCTGACACATGTGTGACCAATGCTTGACTGAGCTACAGCTCTAATGACTTATGCTAAACTGACTGAAAGCTTGCTTAAATAAAATTGTGAATGAGCTAAATGAAAGACATCATTGTACAAAATATTTTAAATCATTCATTTAAAAAACCAGTTGCCCTAAATTTCAAATAAATAAATATTAAATATTAATTTAAGATAAATTTTAGCTATGTAAAAGTTGATAAAAAGAGTTCTAATAGTTAATAAATGTCATTTTCAAATCTTTGTTCTTTTCTATAATATAAACACAGATTTAAAATAAAGATTTTTCTAATTAGAATTTAATTTATAAATATATAATATATTATCAATTTCTTTAATTAAAAGGCAACTACAGCTTAATGTAGAATTGAAACACTTGGTTTACTTCCACACTATTATTTTATTGCATGACTGGTTTTGCTAATTTCTTATTTGCAATAATAATAAAATAACTTTCATTGATATTTTATGAATAACAAATTATAAATTTCAACTACTAATTAACAGTTTTACAGGAGGCTTGCTGAATTTATTTAAATTAACCAGTTTGAATATTTTTTGCGATAATGCCCACTCAGCTGCCCATTGTTCAATGAAGCTGTTGCTCAGTTAGTAAAGAGTACTGAGGGCAAGCTACCGGTTTAGCCAAGCATCAGATACCCTAGCATTGCTCACACAGGTTTTGGTTAGTAAGTCAGAACCGATCTTGAAGTTACTGAGAAATTCTATTTCCTCATAGTTGGCATTTACTAAGTTGATATTAGTTTAAGTTCCAGTATATTTATACATAGATTATAAAGGTGCCATAATTTTAATTCATCTAAGATAAATTATTTTTTAGTGAAGACTATATTCAAACACTTCTGAATTAAAACTGAAGGATGCTAGTTATTACATTTTAATCGTTTGAAAGATTAATCAAAAATAAAAATAAATATGATTGAACTTGAAGAAAAAATTAATAAGTTAATGAGTTACTTACCAATCGTATAACTACCGCACACTATCAAGGTTTTGGGTTCATCTGCTAATTCTTCCTCTACAATATTCAATATATCTTTTATGATCTCTTGCTGAGATGGGAAGTTATAGGTTGGATCACAGTAGCTAAAAAAAAACATTAAACTTAGAGGGTGCTTTTTGCATCAGGATAAATATTTAGGAAATGCAAAGGGGAAAATATATACCCTATGATACAGAGAATGAAGTACAAATGAAGAGGTATACTTATTAATAAAGTACTATATGAATGCCTGAAGGAAATCCGCAAAAATAATAGAAAACAACAAGAATATATTATAATAATCCTAACCAAAGCTAGCCTTAATTCTAAACATGGATATAAAATAAGATCACTAAAATCTGTCATATTTGCATTGATGAGTAAATAAGATAATTCAGTAAAGCTAAGATGCCCTCTTTTTTATCAGAATAGAATGAAAATCAAAAACAGAAACCTCACCAAAAAAATTGAAGACAAACTTATTAGGTAGAAAATACAATATTTACGATATATGTAAAAATACAAGTATTTATAGGTTTTCTATCACATTTAACTGACATCATATTCTTACGATGAACATATGGAACATTTAATTAAATAAACTTATGTAAATGGGCATCGTTATAACTTTGTTGCAAGCACTGTAAATGAATTAACTTGCAGAATACTAAATTATTCTAAAAGATGCATGAAGGAGGTAGATATTAGGGTTAGGGTGACTTTACAATTAGAATCACCAGGTACAATCAATTCAAGTTTTTGAGGGGGACCTTTCATAATTATGGATTTTTTATACGTAAGTGGTTTGTTAACTATTATGTACCTATTATCTATTACATATAGACGCTTCGGGGGGATATCTATTACATATAGATGCTTCAGGGGGATATCTATAACATACAGACGCTTTATCCAAACTTGCACTATGCAAGAAAATGATATGATAAAATTAATCATGAAAAAAATCACTATAAAAAGTAAATTTCTTATCTGAAAGGTAAATTGCATACTCTTGAACTAATGATGGAAGGCCAATTATGGTAGCAGATTATTAAAGGGATAGAGAGAATGAGAATAAACTGATAATTTTCATATAAGTTTGTTATTCTAGAATCCCAGTAAAATCAATCACAAAAGCAAGGCCTGGAAAATTTGCTGGCCTTTGCGGTAGAGGGATTAGCATGCTAACCTTCTAACCTCCAGTCTTGGGTTCAAATTTTGACTGAGGAGGAAATTATCCTCTCAGGGTATGGATAATGTGAAAATCCATAGTTAAGTACCACACTGTAATTTTCTGTGGATGTACAGTCTTTGTTTACTAAATAATGTATTCCCTATCTTTCCTGGGATGTATTTTCACAAAATAATTCAAAACATGATCATTATATGGTAGAAAATATAGTTCGTAGATAGTAATATCTATTATATATAGACGCTTCGGGGGGATATATATATATAACATATCTATACATATAGACGCTTCGGGGGGATATATATATATATATATAACATATATATATGATATTAATGTCAGGCCCAAACCGCTTTGGCCACGGAGCCGCCGATTTTTTTACGTAATGGCCCACTAAATCTCACTCAGGAAAAATTGGGAAATCCACCCTACCTATCATGGGTTCGATTCTAGGAGGCCCCAAAAATCGACTTTCCCCCGTAAGAATGCATGGGGCCGTTTTTCAAACAATTTAAAAAAATACTTTCCATTGAGATACAACAATGAAATTTCATATGGCTATTGCATTTATATATATCTACGCAAAAATGCTATTTTTTACGCGCAAGCGGTCATGGGTTCGATGCCAGGAGGTGAAATATTTTCAAATTTCGAAAAATCGTAGCTCTCATAATATGATACATAGAGCATTCAAATTTTTTACACTTATAGGTACGTATATAATATACTTTGAAAAAAATCAACAGTTGCCTACGTGTCACGGGTTCGATTCCAGAGCGTCCCGTAATCTCGATTTTCCCCATTTAGAATGCATGGGCCGTTTTTCAAATAATTTTTAAAAATACTTTCCATTAAGCTAGAATGATAAGATTTCATACAGTTATTGATAGTATATATATCTACGGAAAAATGCTATTGCTTACGTCCAACCGGTCATGGGTTCGATACCAGGAGGTGAAATATTTCCAAATTTTGAAAAATCGTAGCGCCCTTAATATCGTACATAGATCATTTAAAATTTCAACACAAATAGATAAGTTTATTTTGTACTTTGAAAAAAATCAACACATGCCTAAGTGTAACGGGTTCGATTCCAGAGCGTCCCGTAAACTCGATTTTTCCCGTTTAAAATACATTGACCATTTTTCCAAAAGCTTTTAATGACACTTCCCAACCGCGCAGAGGTTCAGAATTTCACACAGCCATAAAAGGGACCATTCTCACTTATTAGCGATCGTAATTATGTCGTAAATGGTCGTTGGTTCGATGCTAGGGGGCGTTAACAATAACTTCGTAAGAAATGCATAGGGAATTAAGGACTCATTTTAAAGTACTTCCTGAATGAATTTCCATTTGAAATTCGGGGTTTTTATAAATTCAACCATACTCAAGTGAAAAATTACAGTGATTTTAGCAGGATGACCTTGGTTCGACCCCGAGGCGGGAATTATGCTGCCGAAAGAAATGCATGGGAAATCGAATTCAGTGCATTTTCAGCTACGATAATGTCCTTTAGTCCATGTTAAGCATGACCTTTCAGAATAAAATTTCGAAAAATCTTACATTTTCTTAAAAGATATATTATTACATTGCTTGCTATCAGCAAGCACACCTTTACTCGTATATATCTATACATATAGACGCTTCGGGGGGATATATATAACATATATATATATAGGATATTAATGTCAGGCCCAAACCGCTTTGGCCACGGAGCCGCCGATTTTTTTCCGTAATGGCCAACTAAATCTCACCTAGGAAAAATTGTGAAACAGACCCTACTTATCATGGGTTCGATTCTAGGAGGCCCCAAAAATCGACTTTCCCCATTTAGAATGCATGGGCCGTTTTTCAAATAATTTTTAAAAATACTTCCCATTAAGCTAGAACAATAAGATTTCGTGTGGCTATTGCTGTAATATACATCTACTGAAAAATGTTAATGCTTACGTTCATTTGGTCATGAGTTCGATGCCAGGAGGTGAAATACTTTCGGATTTTGAAAAATCGTAGCTCTATTAATTTGATACCTAGATCATTCAAATTTTCAACACAAATAGATAAGTATATTTTTTACTTCGAAAAAAAAACAGCATATCCCTATGTATCATGGGTTCGATTCCAGAGCGTCCCGTAAATTCGATTTTTCCCGTTTAAAATACATTGGCCATATTTCCGAAACCTTTTTAGGGCACTTCCTAGCCGCGCCGAGGTTCAAAATTTCAAACAGCCATTAAGGGGACCACTCTCATTTAAAAGATACCCTAAGATAGTCGTAATAGGTCCTTGGTTTGATGCTAGAAGGCGTTAAATAATTCTTCATGTGAAATACATAAGGAATTTAGGGCTCATTTTAAGGTACTTCCTGAATGAATTTCCTTTTACAATTCGGGGTGTTTATAATGTCCACCATACTCAAGCGAAAGATTACAGTAATTTTAGCAGGATGACCTTGGTTCGACGCCGGGGCGGGATGTTAGCTGCCGAAAGAAATGCATCGGAAATCGTATTCAGTGCATTTTCAGCTGCGTTAATGCCCTTTACTTTATGTTTAGCAACGTTTGAGCAAAGTAATCTTTCAAAAAAAAAAAATATTATTCACTAAAGATTAATTATTGCATGGCTTGCTGTAAGCAAGCGCACCTTTACTCGTATATATATATATATATATATATATATATATATATATACGAGTAAAGGTGCGCTTGCTTACAGCAAGCAATGCAATAATTTATCTTTAGTGAATAATAAAATTTCTCGAAAGATTACTCTGCTCAAACGTTGCTAAACATTAAGTAAAGGGCATTAACGCAGCTGAAAATGCACTGAATACGATTTCCGATGCATTTCTTTCGGCAGCTAAAATCCCGCCCCGGCGTCGAACCAAGGTCATCCTGCTAAAATTACTGTAATCTTTCGCTTGAGTATGGTGGACTTTATAAACACGCCGAATTGCAAAAGGAAATTCATTCAGGAAGTACCTTGAAATGAGTCCTAAATTCCCTATATATTTCAAATGGAGATATAGTTAACGCCCCCTAGCATCGAACCAACGACCTTTTACTACTATCTTAGGATAGCTTTTACATGAGAATTGTCCCCTTAATGGCTGTGTGAAATTTTGAACCTCTGCGCGGTTGGGAAGTGATATAAAAAGCATTCAGAACTATAGCCAATGTATTTTAAACGGAAAAAGTCGAGATTACGGATTGCTCTGGAATCGAACCCGTGATACATAGGCATATGCTGATTTTTTTCTAATTACATTTTGGATGTACCTATATTTGTAGATGGTTTGAATGATCTATGTACGATATTAATGGAGCTACGATTTTTCAAAATCTGAAAATATTTCACCTCCTGTCATCGAACTCAGGACCGGTTGGACGTAAAAAATAGCATTTTTCCATTGACATATATATTAGCAATAGCTACATGAAATCTTATTCTTTTAACTTAATGGGAAGTATTTTTAAAGTTATTTGAAAAACGGCCCCATGCATTCCTAACGGGGAAAATCGAGGTTACGGGACGCTCTGGAATCGAACCCGTGACACGTAGGCAACTGTTGATTTTTTTGGAGGTATATAGTATACTTACCTATAAGTGTAAAAAAATTTGAATGCTCTATGTATCATATTATGAGAGCTAGGATTTTTCGAAATTTGAAACTTTTTCACCTCCTGGCATCGAACCCATGACCGCTTGCGCGTAAGAAATAGCATCTTTATAGTTATATATAATTGCAATAGCCGTATGAAATTTCATTGTTCTATCTCAATGGAAAGTATTTTTTTTAATTGTTTGAAAAACGGCCCCATGCATTCTTACGGGGGAAAGTCGATTTTTGGGGCCTCCTAGAATCGAACCCATGATAGGTAGGGTGGATTTCCCAATTTTTCCTGAGTGAGATTTAGTGGGCCATTACGCAAAAAAATCGGCGGCTCCGTGGCCGAAGCGGTTTGGGCCTGACATTAATATCCTATATATATGTTATATATATATATCCCCCCGAAGCGTCTATATATAATAGATATATATATATATATATATATATATATATATATATATATATATATCTCCGTGTGAATATATATATATATCTATATATGGCTCCGTGGCCAAAGCGGTTTGGGCCTGACATTAATATCATATATATATGTTATATATATATATATATATATATATATATATATATATATATATATATATATATATATATATAGGATATTAATGTCAGGCCCAAACCGCTGGGGCCACCGGCTCGGCGATTTTTTTACGTAATGGCCCACTAAATCTCACTCAGGAAAAATTGGGAAATCCACCCTACCTATCATGGGTTCGATTCTAGGAGGCCCCAAAAATCGACTTTCCCCCGTAAGGATGCATGGGGCCGTTTTTCAATCAATTTAAAAAAATACTTTCCATTGAGATAGAACAATGAAATTTCATATGGCTATTGCTATTATATATATCTACGCAAAAATGCTATTTGCTACGCGCAACCGGTCATGGGTTCGATGCCAGGAGGTGAAATATTTTCAAATTTCAAAAAATCGTAGCTCTCTTAATATGATACATAGATCAATCAAATTTTTTAAACTTATAGGTAAGTACATTATATACCTCGGAAAAAATCAACAGTTGCCTACGTGTCACGGGTTCGATTCCAGAGCTTCCCGTAATCTCGATTTTCCCCGTTAGGAATGCATGGGGCTGTTTTTTAAACAATTTTAAAAATACTTCTCATTTAGCTAGAAGGATAAGATTTCATACATTTATTAATATTTTAAATATCTACGGAAAAATGCTATTGCTTACGTACAACTGGTCATGGGTTCGATGCCAGGCGGTGAAATATTTTTGAATTTTAAAAAATCGTAGCTCTCTTAATATTGTACATAGACCATTCAAACGTTCAACACGTATAGATACTTACCAAATGTAATTGGAAAAAAATCAGCATTTCCTATGTGTCACGGGTTCGATTCCAGAGCGACCCGTAATCTCGATTCTTCCCGTTTAAAATACATTGGCAATATTTCCGAATGCTTTTTATAACACTTCCCAACCGCGCAGAGGTTCAGAATTTCACACAGCCATTAAGGGGACAGTTCTCATACAAAAGCTATCCTAAGACTATCGTAAAAGGTCGTTGGTTCGATGCTAGGGGGCGTTAATTAATTCTGCATGTGAAATACATAGTGAATTTAGGGCTCATTTTAAGGTACTTCCTGAATGAATTTCCTTTTGCAATTCGGGGTGTTTACAAATTCCACCACACTCAAGCGATAGATTACAGTAATTTTAGCAGGATGACCTTGGTTCGACGCCGGGGCGGGATGTTAGCTGCCGAAATAAATGCATCGGAAATCGTATTCAGTGCATTTTCAGCTGCGTTAATGCCCTTTACTTAATGTTTAGCAACGTTTGAGCAGAGTAATCTTTCGAAAAATTTTATTCTTCACTAAAGATAAATTATTGCATTGCTTGCTGTAAGCAAGCGCACCTTTACTCGTAAAATTAATGGTTAACCTTCTAAATTACAAAATCAACTTAAGTTAATTTTGTAATAATGCCTGCCCTGCGTTTATTCAGATAAAGTGAAAATTGAGTATGAAAGAAACATATAATATATCTCTTGATGAAGAGATTTCGTTAATAAAGCTAACTTACGTTGTATCAAGATAAAGCTGATCAATGTCAACATTCCAAAGAGCATGATAGGATTCCATACAGGGATGTGCTCTGAAGTCTCCACAGTGTAAATGAGTTTTTCCATTTGGTAATTCAAAGAGAAACATAACAGATCCAGGACAACTGCAATAGAAATGCAAATAGTATTTACAAAAAGGAACAACCTGAGTATAAGAATCCACTTCTGAGAGTAAAAGAGTTCTTTTCTTCAATAAGATAAATTGATATTCTTATGGAAAATGTAAGGCTACAAATCATTCAGTTTCTAGGAACTGAAATTTAGTCATATTATTAGACTATATGAACTTATCAATTTATTGCACTGTACATATATTATTCATAAATTCACTCACAAATTCTTTATCAACATAATGATAATTTACAAAAGTTTAATTAACTTACTGATTTGCATCTAAAGCAGTTATTTTAACATTTTCTACTTTGATTGTTTGTCCAGGATCAATTCTTCGGAGGAGTGAAGGTTCAACCTTAAGTTTCAAGTTCACTAACCTCGCTAAAATAGAAGTGAAAAAATAAAACTTAAAAGGTGAAAATGCACACCCAAATAAATAATTTCTGATTACTCCATCTAGAATAAATTTCATCTCTAATTTGATTACAAAGCACGAACTTTAAAAGTATATAGTTTCATAATGTATTTCAGATATCTTAAAAATTACTAACCTGTGACACTACTGCAGTAGATTGGAAGTTTAAAATTCTTATTCAGGCCCATGTAATGATCATAATGAAAGTGTGATAGAAAGTAGTGAGTGATTCCAGGTATGGTTCCGTATGAAAAGGCATCCACTACAAATGTTGTACCTATTCAAGCAAAATTTATATGTAGCAGGCATCAAAATCAGGAATATATTTATTATGAACTCATTTCCCTAATCAAATCAAAAAACTATAAAATTCAGACAATCTAAGGTATTCTTAAATCAAAATTAAAATATTCTTAATCAATAAATATGAGTTGCACATTAGAATCACTTTAAAAAATAACATTTAGATGGCCTTCAGTATAATATAGCTTGCTTAACCCTTTTCCTCGGACTATACTTCAAATACTTAACATTCACAGAGCAGCAAAAAGATAAGGGTCAAGAAACATACTTTAAAGAGTAAAAGAGTTTGATTATTATCTTGAAAAAAACCTTAAAAACTAAAGAATTTGTCCCAGCCAAGGCACCAACATCATCCTTTCTTAAATGTTTTCATCATTTTTTAATATTCCTTACCCTTCAACTTGTCATATTACCCTTTGGTTACTGATCACAAGAGAAAGTTTAAGAATGATCTGGCCAAGTTCTTGCTCGGAAATCAGTAATAGTAAATATTTACATAAGTTGTACCTTTCTCACTTCATCATATAAAGGGGAAAACTCAAGTAAATAACATTATCTTAATGCATTTACTGTGAGAATAAATTGAGCCAATGATTGACTAATTTTAATAATGAGAGCAATTAAAAGATTAAGGATACTTAAACATTATCATGTAATTTAAAGTATATAACTTAGAAAAATGAAAATATTACATCTCTTGATCAAGATATAATATTGATTCAAACAGTCATCATTATTTCATAGACATTTGTTATAATTAAAAGATAAACATTAAACACCTGTGTAAATGATACACTTTATTTAAAATGCTGATATATTACTGGTTAAGCTAATTACTTGTTTAATTAAAGCAAAGAATAATTAAACCATAAAGGTTTAGAGTAAATGTATTATACTTAATGATAACATACCTTGAATCCTTTTATAAAAGGGACAATTTCTGGGCTTTGCTTCCCTTCCATGTCTAGTAAATCTTTGGCGTTGCTCTCCACCTGATGTTCCTTGAGAGGTTACACTGGAGCGAGACGATGAAGAACTTGAGATCGAGGATTTTGCTGGACCACTTCTCATCTTCTGCATCAGATGTTTCCACTTAGATGCAGCATCATTTTCACTGGTTTCCGTCTCCATTGTTTGTGTCATCCATTCTGAATAGCAGAAAATAATTTTTAAAAACTTTAATTATACAAATCTTTGCCAGATTCAAAAATATTAAATTTTCAATCATGAGAGCATGTAATAGGATTGGAGAGGAAAAAGAATAAGAACAGAGAGACAGAAAATAATCCAAAATTAATCATTATATAATATTCATGTAGAAAATGCTTCTATTGATTAAAATAGGATATAAATAATGAGGTAAATATGATACCAGAATAAAAGGTATCTACATACAACTGACAATAAAAATCAGTAACCTTGGACTAACTATTAGATACATAAAATCAATTAATAATTGAATAATATATAGATCCACTACATGTGTCTGCTATATAAACATAATGATACCAAATGAAGAAGATAATGCAATAGGATAAGAAGATAAGGAAAAATGATGCACAAAAAATTACAAGAGAAAATTGAGGTAAGAGATTCTCTGGTTTAAGCCAGCAAACTTGAAATAGTCTAGCGTAAGTCATATAACAAGGTAATGCATCATTAAAATTAATGATAATGAAATTATAAAATGAACTCATATTCAAGGCCATAGAAAATTTTAATGAAAACAACCTAGGTTTTTTCATAAAGTTTCAATGTCAGGTTTAAGTTTTCCATATTTCTGATGCTATGTATAGCCGCCTAAGTAGAAGCTAAATTCCCTGTAATATTTTTTATAAACTTATCGGTTTGATTTAAGAGTTGATAGCAGATGCAGTTATTACATTTCTTGAATGTTGATAAAGCACAAAAATAAATCAAAATTTTAAAACACTGATTAAATACATTTTGGAGATACAACCTTTTAACCCTATTTACAAAGATGAAATGTAAAGCACAAATAATTTAGTTAACCAGCATGCTCATTAACTTGTCCTTTTTATCCAACGTTTTGCTTGTTTCCGGATAATATAATGAGTTGTGATATGAGCTATGAAATCTTTTCTTGATATAACTCAGTTATAGACAAAAACTGATTATTCTCTGTTCATCATCCTACATAAAAAAGGAGTATACTGATACAGACACTGTGGAGTTGATGTACTATACCTTGAAAGTCATCGGATAGACCCAAAGGAGTGTCCTGTTCTTCAGATTCATATTCCTCAGACAGATTCCTTCTCCCTGTGATACTACTTGAATTTTGAGGGTCTCTGGAAGGTGAATTCATTGCATCCGGGAAATCCATTGAAGTCTGAATAGAAAACTGACCAGATGGTTCATCATAGATAATTGTGTCCTTTTCAGAATGGGGAATTGAAGAGGAAAATGAATCATCCAAAGTAGTGTACAGCTTTGAATAAGCTACGACTGCAAGAGTAATTGGTTCATCACCTAAACCCCAACGACTGATATAATCTCTTAGTGAAGTAGTGTATCTACTTCGAAGGTTTGAGTCAGATCTACGGAATGCTTCTTTGCTAATTATGCAGTCTACCTGCATAAATCTTGAGCAATAACAAATATTAACAGTTACTTCCTGAATACAAAATGTAAAAGGTTTACTAACATTATGGACATTTTCAACTCCTTCTGTACAATCTATTTCAAGTTCCTTCCAACCCCATTTACCATACTTAACTTGTACTTTAATAGGATATCTTTCACATGAAGTAGTTTCACTCAAATTCTCTGTCTCAGTCGTAGACTGAGAATCAAATTGTGAAGCAGTCCTATTTTTCTTTTGGTTCATCTCCTCCCCTCTTTGGTCTTTGCTAGATACAATATCTTGAACTTCTACAGCCAAGAAACCAGATGTCTTCTGATTTTCTCTACTTGGAAGAGAATTCCCTTTCTCACATGTCATTCTTTTAACACTTTTAACAACAGAATCATTCATAGGGGTATTTGATTTCACAAATATTTTAACTTGACATTTGACATCACAAGTTTTATACCTCATACTACAAAATTTCTTTTTTGTACCAGGAGTATGCTTTGATATAGGATAATGATGAGTTAGCTTCTGCTTAGAATGACAAACATTATTATCTAACTTTCCTATAGAGTTCCTTTCACCTTCACTCGTTTTGTCTCCATAAGTCTTTGTAATCCATTCCCTTACTTTCTCCATGTTAGTTGGTTCATCACCTGAACTGAGATTTGAAGGTATATCTTTTGGAGGGAAAGCATTGAAAGAAGATTTAGAGGTAGGTTGAGAATTTTCCAACGTCGCTTTTTCAGGGCTGGTTTCAAGTTGTTTGGAATCAGGATTATTTCTAACACCAAAACCTATATTTTGGGGAGCTATCTCAGCCTCATGAGGACTACTTGCTCTATTACCACGCCTCTCAGAGAGAGGTTGAACAGAAATTTCACTTCTTTGAGGATCTTTTGGAGAAAACACACTGTGATTGCAATCACAGTTTTTCTTCATGTTGGTTTTATTTGAAATTCCATTCCTAGTAACATCTGCAGATTTCTGACGGTTAAGAATATTATTCCATTGTGAATTTGACAATGATACACCTGCCAAATCAGATAGGTAAGGGAGGGAATCAGCATTATTCTTTAGAACTTCAACGTTAGATTCTAAATGGAAATCTCCAGTTTTCTTGTATCTATTTCCTTTGCCTGGAATCACAGTGGATGAAGTCTTTGCAGAGATCAAGGATTTGTCCATTATTTCAGTAACTGCTGATATATCTGCTATGACTGAACTCTTTTCGGAATCTGATAAAATTTTTTCATGCTCTACAGTGATAACACTATCTTCCATTAAATCCTCCCAACAACTGAGGTATTCCTGAGAAGGAGTCCTAATTACAAAAGCCTGCCCAGGAAGTTTACTTTTCTCATCATCATCAGGAAAAAATCCTCCGGGTAGAGTGCAATCTTTCATCAAGGTTTTGGGAACCTTTTTACTTGATTCAACACTATATACTTCTAGCCTTTCTTTCCCAAGAACACTATTATTTGGAAGTGAAGGATTCACATTTTTAATTACCGTGCCCGCATCAGCTTCTGAAGATTTTTTTTCCCCTTTCTTAATTATTGACTGTTTACATTTAGTAGACATTTTTTTACTAAAATTTTTATCCTTAACTTTTTCAACAAGGTTTTTCTTTAGTAGACGTTTTTTGCTCTTCATTTCAAGCAATTCCCTCTCAAAATCATCAGAATCCGAGGACCAACACTGGTACGCAGTATTAATCTTTTCTCCGGATGACCGATTGCTTACACATTCAGTAACACCAGTGAAATTTTCCAATGAATCAATTTCTTGGGCTATTCCAACTAGGTTGTCTCTACTTTGTTGTGATTGGTCAATATTTCTCTTCATTTCACAGATTTTTTTACTGGCTTCAATTACAACTTTCCCTCCCTCAACAAGATTGTTCTTACCCTTAGGCACTTTATCAGGTAATTCGCCTCCATTAAAATGGGATTGTACCAAGGAAGTTACAACTTCATTATCCTGAAATAAAAATTTGCAAAATTAATTCTCACGTCAGGTTGATAATAGAATCATTTTATTATAAAGAACTCACCGTAGATTTGCATGATTGAAATGTATCATCCTTTAAATGTATCTCCCTGGAAGTTTGGTTACTATCATCAACGGTAGTAGCAGAGGGAGTAACTCTCTTAAGTAATTCTGAGGCGCTAACATTGTCCTTAGAATGAGGTGAAATTACACTGAAACTGCTGTTTGAGGGAACTATGCACTTGAAAGGCTGATGTGGTTTAAACACATCAACAGCTATTTCCGATTCTTCATAATCTTTTATGGGAAAACTTACATCCTGAAATTCATTTAGATTCTCCTTACCACGAAGACGATCATCATTCACAATCTTTTCGCTGGATACCTGAGAAGTTTCTGGGAAAAGAGTACGAGAAACATTGGACAATTTTTTCAATTTTTGATGGCGTAATCCTTCTCCAACATTTTTCTGTGGCGTCTCATCATCCTCCCTATCACTAGTGAGATCTATTACATCGACGTCGAGAACTGACATAGAGGCAGTACTTTGTTTGGTTGCACTTCCAAAATAACTATCGATTTTTTTCTGCGTAAGACCATCTCGAGGAGAGTTGCGCTTTGGAGTTGACTTTTTCCTTGATGATGTAGGAGTACGCTGCATCGGAGACGATTTTGGAGTTTTTTCCTGAGAACCTCTTGTCCGTTTAGGGGTGGATGATATTGTCCCTGGATTCTTTCCTTTCAATTGAACCTGTTCCAATCATAAATAGAAAATTAAATTTGACAATATGACATGATATACTATTATAAGTTACATAAAGTTGATCGCAGAATTGCTATGCATTACCTGAGAAGACCATGTTGTAAATGACCCACACGACAAAGAAAGACGACTGCGATTTCCAAGTGAAAAACTAGAAATTTGACTAAGATTGGAAGTGATTTTTTTAGTTGATAGTTTCGGTTGAAATATCTGCCAAACGTCGTCAGATGCCATAATGCTCGGGCGAAGGGCTTGATGTCAAGTAATCAACATATGTACAAATATTTAGTCACAAAAATTTGTGCGAATTGATTGATATGACATTAATTATGAGATTAAGACGATTTTGCATGATCGCAAGTAATGCATGGTAAATTAATAAAACGATAAATCTTAAAATTCTATCACTTTAAAGAATCAACCCGCGCTGCGCTCGTAATTGCTCTTCTTTAAGGCTTTGGTTTCGTGCCGTGTTGAAAAATTAAGAACCCTCTATCGGACTTGCTAGCAACCAACATTTAGAGCCGTCGTGTCCTAAGCATACTTGTTAGGCTCTAGCTGAAATAAACGCTGTTCAATATGTACGAAGACTTTTCTGATCAAATTGTTAAGGTAGGTTATAAAACTATTCTTATTTTCAATCTATGTTATGGCTTAAATTGATATACTGAATGTACATAAGTTGTACACAACTCTCCCATGCTGTCACAGCATCGAGTTTGTTTGTACATGCTGATCCGACGAAACTCTCCAGCATTATTATACAATAAGTTTTTCTTATTTTACAGCCTGGGTATGACAGCTATGGCTATGGTGGAGGTGCCGGCGGAGGTGTAATGGATTATGAGCCCCATGCCGGAGATATATACGTTGAAGCGGATTACGATCGACAGTATTCTAATATTCCAGATGTAATAAAGAAATTTTTGATCTTTTTCCGAAATGTTATCAACGAAGAAGGATCAATGTTTGAAATACAGAATATATACGAAAATACGTGAGTGAAAGTGTTACAGATGACTACAACCCTTAATATTAATTTTATTTCTATCGATTTTATATTTAACCCATCCTTGTTAATTATTCGCTCAGAAATTCCAGCATTTATGCTTAACGTAATTTGTCAATTCACAAATTTGGGATAATATTACATGAAGTGGGCATGATGTTTCAAATTCTCAGTTTTGTCAATTGTCAGATTTCGGTTGTTGATGTTTTTTCGGTATATAATTTCCTTGCTATTCTTTTCTGTGAAATAGTTCAATTAAATTCAGTTATAATTTATTATTCTACTTATTTAAATTATGGTAAATTTTGTTGATTTTTTGTCTTGTTATTTGTTGACTGTATTTGACTTTGTGCCTTGTTGATGCTTTCTGATAAATAAATGAACTAATTGTCCCTGAACCAAAAACCCTATTTTGTTATCCTAACAATTAACATGTTGTTATTATTACGATTCTCTTTATTTGTTGTACTTAAGAAGCGCTTTTTATTCAGACCACATACACCTTATACATGAGTAAAAAATATGTATTTATTTTTGTTGATTTTCATTAGATACTCAGTTTGGAATTTAACTTTATGATATTATGATTGAGAATGTGTTAAATATATTCCTTATTAAAGTGCTGTTTTATTATCCTAGGTTTCCAAAACTAACTGAACAGTTTTTTGAGAAAAGACCTTGGCCAAGTGAAGAGGAAGTTGAGCGATTGGTTGATAATGATCAGGTAATAATTCTTTTGAATCTCGGGACTTTAATGTAGTATTACTAGGTATAAAAACCTAAAGATCTTCATAAAAATTTACCGCTTTGGATCATTATTTTTATTATGTTCTATTTTGTTTGTGGATTTTATCTATAATATCTTATGTTATTTACTACTAGGTGATAAGACAAAGTAACATAGTAGGAGATTCAATTATAGAGAATCTTAATCCTGATTTTACTTTGCTTAGTAGGAAAATGACGCTCTTTAAGATGTTCACAGAACGTTTTAAAGTCATTTATACACAATGCAAAGAGAAAATTGTGTGAGAAAGACAAATGTATTGATATTGGATATTTTCCCTGGCACAGTTTGTGGGAATCACAGGCATTATTTAATTGGGAAAAATTTGGTTTTCTTCATCATTATACTTCACATTATCTTGCATACTGATGTGAATGACTTTTCCTGATAGAAAAATATTTTCTTATTTTGTTTCAGGTATTTATGGTTCTGTACAAAGAGCTTTATTATCGCCACATTTATGCTAATCCAGCAATGGGACCAACTTTGGAACAAAGATTTGGATCTTATTATAACTATTGTGCTTTCTTTAACATCATTCTAAGTAAGTTAATATTTGTGATTCCTATCATAGTATATTATTAGACTAATCAATCATATTGATGATAAAATATTGTGTGTTGTAATATTAGAGTTGGATGACATTATCAAATCATGTGCACTTTTGCCGTTTATAGAAATTGCAATTAATCTTATGGGAAATGAATTCTCCTTGGTAATTCCTAAAAATGAAGTTTTCCAATGTCAATTCTAATCAGCTTCCCCCTTGGTATTCTGAGTGGTCCTTGCAGACAAATAAGTTTCTTAATTTCCTGAACTCCCTCCATCCTTCCACCCATTCACCCAAGAATTAGAAACAAACCACATCCTTAATTTTCTTGATATTACCATTGCTCTTGAAAAAAGTGGATGTTTGTATGGTCCTTGATATTAAATTATACAGACAATGTAATTCTGTTCTTATCAAACTGTAATTTTTCACAAAAACTGCCTTCCATTCCCTGATTAATAGACTTTTATCTATCCCTTATTCATCAACAGATTTCAAAAAGGATGAGAAACAATTGAATGAATTGCTTCTTGAAATGGATATCCTATTAACATAATTAACAAACTTTTGACCCGTAAACTCAGATCTTCCGCTATCAAACCAAATTTTAACGCAGCCAAATATGTCCCCTCTAAATATATCCCATGAATTATAAATAGATAAAACTAACGTTTATTAATTCTTTATCCACCCAAATGTTGCAGCACCTCTCTAAAGACAAATTCAGAGCTTCACTCCAAACTCCTATCTACTTAGAAAGAATTCTGTGCAGCAGTAAAGATAATCATTATCCCCTAGACAAAGCAGGTATTTATTTGTTAAAATGCACTGAAAGTGTGGCAGCATACATCAGGCAGACCTCTTGCAGCTTCTTTGTGAGGGTTAAAGAACATTTTAGGTACTTAAAAAATAATTCGTCAGTCTCTCATTCTTCCAAACACCTTTTAGAACACAAAAATGTATCCCAAAAATCCTCCATATTATTTTGTAAAGCCACTGACTCAACTTTCTAGAACAACCAGAAATTTATGGACACACCCATTCTTCCCATTAAAATTTAGTAAATGACCATGTTTCTCCTAACATTCCCCTCTGATTAACTCTTTCTCTCACAATCTACATTCTTGCATATATGTTTTATTCTGCAACTCCCACCTCCTCATATGGATTAAAGATTTACGGATACTTGCCAATGCCTTCCTACCTCTTGCATGCCCTTTCCCCCCTTCAGCTAGCTTTTATTTAAGGAGAGTAGAATATAGTTTATTGCACCAGATAATGACAATCAATTGTATCATTCAAATGTAACATATTCACTTGCCATAAGTTTGTATTGTTTTCTTCGAATAGAGGGTCCACGTGTGGATTTGCTTAGTATTCATGAGTTCATGTATTTGTGCTACTACCATTTAAGGGACAACTATGAGAACATTTTTCATCTGTTGAAGAGTATAGTAGTAATTTTAGGATAAAACTAAAGGAAAGATTGTATTAATATTTTCAACTTACCTTCTCAGGCTCAGAGATTCCTGTTGCTTTAGAGCTCCCAGATCTTTGGCTCTGGGAACTTGTGGATGAGTTTGTTTATCAGTTCCAAAGCTTTGCACAATACCGTTCTCGTATGAACCAGAAAGGAGCTGATGAGGTAGAAGTGTGTGCACAGCATGTAAAAGTGTGGAATGTATTTTGTATTCTCAATGTTCTGCATTCATTGGTTGACAAATCAAACATCAAGCAGCAATTAGAAGTGAGTAATGTAGAGTAAATCAAATTTAACTCTGTTTATATCATGATATTATTTCGTATGATCATTATTCTGTATTGGAATATTTTTGTTTATTATTCTGAATTTTCTGAGATTTTTATATTTCTTGATGACGATCATTTTGATTTTTTACCCAGGTTTATGCTGCTGGTGGTGATCCTAACACTGTAGCTGGTGAGTTTGGTTCTCATTCATTGTACAAGATGTTAGGTTATTTCAGCTTGGTTGGACTGCTGAGATTGCACTCTTTATTAGGAGATTACTATCAAGCCATCAAAGCTCTTGAAAATATCGAATTACATAAGAAGGTAAGTGAATTCTGTTTATTTTGATTAGCACATTATAAAAATGGGAAATGATACCTTAGATCTGTGACTATCAGTTCATTAGATTACTAATTCGAAAGTCTAATATCAAAAGACCTGATAGTGATTTTCATTTTTATGCCTTATTAAATTTTAATAGAAAAGTATATGTATGGTAAATTTTATACCCTTTTAATAATTATTAATAGTACATGGAATGTCTAACTTGGTGAAATTAAAATAAAAGTTTTTAATTACATAATTGGTATTCATATTTAATATCAAAAAGGTTGGAGATCTGATAATATTGCACACTTGGGTAATTTATTTTGGGCCATTAAATTAAGTTTCTCTATTAATTTATATGCCTGTAGAAATGTTTTTAATTTTTAATCTTACAAAAATGGCATTTATGGAATAAATGTTGAAATGAGTTCACCATTTTGTATTTTGATTTAATTTTATCAAAATTTTGTTTGTGTTCATTGTTTTATGTATTATTATTAGGTAAAATGAAATTAAATTCTATTTTGAATTAATAATGTTTTCTTGTATTCAAAGAACAAATATTAAGATATATTTGGTCTCTCATCAATTAATTATTTCAACACATTGTAACATACCTTAGTCACCTAAAACTTTTCTTATCTACTGACATTTAAGATCGTCTCTCTCTCATGTTACTATTACGATGATGTAAAGATAATTATAGCACAAGAAACCTCTCTTATATGTGTAATATAAATGGTAGAATATATGAATCTGATTTAACAAAATAGATCATAAACTTTCAAAGTTGTGAAAAGTATGTGAAAATTTGATATTTTTCATCAGTTTTGACCCCAATCATGCATTAAGCCAAATTGCTTCTTTCAGACGCAGTATTCACATGTTCCTGCTTGTCAGATCACCATGTCTTACTATGTTGGATTTGCATACATGATGATGAGACGCTATTCAGATGCTATTAGAACTCTCTCATCCATTTTACTGTATGTCCAGCGTACAAAACAGCTCTTTACAACACGGTCTTATCAAAATGATCAGGTGAGGATTTTAATTTAATTATCTGTAGGATTGGTTTAAAAACATATACCTATGAAATATCTCATGATTTTGTTCTTTCCAGATAAATAAACAAACAGAACAGATGTATACTCTTCTTTGTATGTGTCTTGTTTTACATCCTCAATGCGTTGATGAGTCAATTCAACAGGCTCTCAGAGAAAAGGGTTTTCATGAGAAAATGTACAAGATGCAATATGGGGATCTACAGGTTTGTATTTTGAACTTAGCTTATTTTTCTTAAAGAAGAAATCTTTCCCAAATCTATGAGATTGTCGATTATTTTCATTATTAGCTAACTGTATGCTTTTGATAGTTTAAATTCTTATATCTTATAATTTGTTCTCAAACTTTCACACTTAATTTTTAACTATCTGCTAATACCATGCAATTACCTATCATTATCCTCTAAGTTTAGTTCATTCCATTTTGTTATCCAATGTATTAGTTTATTAAAAATATTCTTTTTAATACAAATTCTGCTGGTAGCGTTTATTTTTCTTGTTTTTTATATAGTTACCTTTGAAACCATTCCTGTCACCATTTATGTCCTTTGCCTTCTTAATTGAAAAATGTTGAGTTGGCTAATTATTTACAACAGCACTGAAGCAGGATGTTTATTTTTAAGAAATTATTTAATAAAATTTTAGAGATAGCAAGCAATTTAAATGGTAACTTTGCCTATACTTAGCAGCTTGTCTCCTTTTATTACAGGAATTTGAGAATTGCTTCACTTTTGCTTGTCCAAAGTTCTTGTCTCCTGCACCTCCACCACCAGATGCAGCTCCTGAAGACTTCTCTAAAGATGCAACCAACCATCAATGCCAAGTTTTTATGGATGAAGTTCGCCAGCAGAATATGTTACCAATTATTCGAAGGTATTTACGTCTTACAGTGTATTAACCTGTAGTTATATTGATGTATTACCTTACAACTCAATACAGTTGTTGTAAAAACTATTTTTCCCTTTAGCTATTTGAAACTTTACACAACCTTACCACTATCCAAGCTAGCAGTTTTTATGTCCCAAGGACAGAAAACAGATGCCATAGATAAGAAGAAAGAATGTGAAGACAAGTTAGCCATTCATTTACTTTGCTTTAAACACAAGATGAAAAATATTGTTTGGACTAAAGGAGGTACTTCTGGTCTGGATGGACAGTTTCAGTCTGGTTCTGAGGTTTGCTTTCTTTTAGTTGTTCTTATGGAAGTATTATTAATACATATTGATTGTATTCTTTTCAATGAATATTTTTTTCCCTTTTAGCTGGACTTTTATATTGATAACAATATGATCCATATAGCTGACACAAAAGTTGCTCACCGTTACGGTGATTTCTTCATAAGGAAAATTACCAAGTTTGAAGAACTGAATAGGAAGCTCCAAGCTGTGAAGATGTAAATAAATTAAATGAGCAATTACTTAAATATAAAAATCTGATGCTTGCAATGATGTAAAGCAGCTCAGTTTTCAATAACCGTGGTGGAAATTAGTTGTTATTCTGACTGCGAGGTTGTAGGTCATCTTGCAACAAGATTACTCCTTCAGGAGTCATTTTTTCCTGGCGCGTATCAAAGTGCAATGTCATCATGAAAGAAAAAATAAAGACTTTATATGAATAACACTGTCATTTTCTATCTCCGTATGGAGAATTGATCATGCCTACACTCCCTATTATTATTGTTTCACACGTATTCGAGAATTTAAATTTCTATCAAATTATCGAGCCTACTTAACTATGTAGAGATGGCACCACTGGCGTCTTGTCGGCTGCGGGTACGGCGATGATATTTTGAAAGAGAAACAGTAGGTCGTTAATGTTTGTTCTGAGAAACGTACCTCACTTTCACCATCGTTCGTTGATGATAGGAATACATTTTTATTCTGCTAGTCGGTTCATATTATTTTACGCACATTAATTTTCTGGAAGAAGGAATAACATACCACGAAAATGAAACCTGATAATAGGCTGTTTTCATATGAAACGCTTGCTCATGCAGTTGCCGGCGCAGCGGTTAGTACAAAGTGAAATTAATTTAATTTCCCCGAGTAATATTCATGTAATTACAAGGAGTATATTTACAGGGCAGCGTCGTCGGCATGTCAACGTTTTTTCCGTTGGATACAGTAAGATCTAGATTGCAGCGTAAGTGGAGAAATAAATTTTATATGCTTTTAAAATTTTTATTTAAAAATTAATTATTTGCGCTCTTTTATTCTTTGATAAAAGTCGAAGATAGCCGTGAAGCTAAGAATACGCTTGCTGTAATGAAAGATCTAGTCCGTGAAGAAGGATTGTGAGTATTAGAAAAATATTTCATTTAGCTATCGAGTAGCGAACATTATTTTCATGTTAGTGAATGTGAAAAAGCCTCATGCTTGTATAAGGAAAATTTTGTCAGAACCAAGAATCATACGATGAATTATTACATGATTATAACACAATTTTTTTCTGTAAATTGATGAGTGCTATTTGTTGAAATTGTAGTAATTTTAAAAATTTTATTTAGGGAATATGACGTGAATATTCCATAAATTCTCTAATTTTCATTTGACTTCTCGAAAACGGATCTTATTATTCACAATGTTGTAAAACTGAGTGAAAGGTTGATATACTGTTAAATACAATCGCTCTATTGCAGCTGCACACTTTATCGAGGTCTGGTTCCTGTTCTTCACAGTCTTTGCGCTTCCAATTTTGTTTATTTCTATACTTTCCATGGTCTGAGACGTTCCTTAGGTGTCGGAGGTAAAAGTGCATCTGCTGAAAGAGACCTACTATTGGCGAGTATAGCAGGTATGTGTGTTTCATTAAACTCAATACTCTATCATCAAAGCTTAAATTTTAG
Source organism: Pantala flavescens (assembly GCA_020796165.1). Lineage (NCBI taxonomy): Eukaryota > Metazoa > Arthropoda > Insecta > Odonata > Libellulidae > Pantala > Pantala flavescens. The sequence continues at coordinate 17,413,310 of CM036879.1, read as the reverse complement.
GAATTTCTTACCAGATGTTTTGAAACAATATATGGTTTAATTGATAGGAGTATTATTATTAAACATTGTCTTGTGTAATCATTTTTTCTCAGGTGTGGTTAATGTGCTGACAACTACTCCTCTCTGGGTGGTAAATATAAAGCTAAAAATGCAGGGAATACACTTACACAATGAAGAGCAAACAGTTGATAGAAGGAATCACTATAATGGCCTTATCGGTTCGTATTTGCTGTATAATATTTGCATATTTAAATTTATAATATAATTATACAAATAGCTCAAGATTGTGCATGAATGAATGGTCTACAAAGGTCATTCTTTGTCATTTTCTTCCTTAATATTTTATATTAGTACAGGGTTATGAACTTGGTAGATAAATGGGAAATGAAATTATCTAATTTAATTAAATAATAAAGTTTTAAACTCACTAAAATATCAAATTGCTTGCAAAGATTATTCAGATAATACTTTCAGGCTTCATTTTAATTGCTATCTATAAAATTTCTTTCAGTTTCTATAAAATCAAATAATGATGTAAAAAATTGTATTTAATATAGTATTAAAGTATGCTGGAAATTTTTTGATAAGATTTACTCTTGGTTTTTTTTCTGATAATGTCTATTTCATGTTGATAAGTATTTTAATTTAAAAAATTATTATGTCTGTTTTATTATGTTTTCAAGTTTTATCAAACCTAATAGTACTAAAATTGTATAATATTCCAATTGGCAGGAATATTTTTACATTATTGGGTCAGGAAAACAATCTTCTAAAGTGCATTGATATTGCATAATAACCACTACAGTGTTGCCATGAATACTTTTAACTATGTGTTGAAGTTTGTAATTAGCATCATTGTGTTGCTGAAAAGTGCTTTGTCATGTACCAAATCACTAACTTTCACCAATTTACATAGCCCTTTTTTGAGTGGCTAAAGAAGAAGAAAGAATATTCATTGTTTCTCCATGGCCATTGATATTCTCCCATAGTTTATTTGAAAATTCAAAAGCTGTAGAGTAAAATATTTTCTTATTTATTTTATGTTCTCAAATTGGAATTTTACTAATTTATATGTATTGGACTCAAATTCCTAATGAAAATTTTTTGTTATTTGAGACAAAAAGACATTTTACATTGACTAATGAGAGTAATAAAAAAATAATAGGAGTATGAATAAAATAATATAATAATAAATAATATAAATAATAAAATACTCCTGTAATAGGAGTATGAATAAAAATTAATCCAGGTATCTTGTTTTTTTATTGATAATAATCTTCTTATTGATTTTCATTTGAGTTCAATATAGTTATCATCAAATTAATTCATGGATTATTTGAAATATAGGACACTAATTTTTGTGAGAGTTTTAACAACCTTGAGATGAAGACAAATTATGCATCTCTAGGTTTTTTTTCCTGCAGATGGCTTAAAGAAAATCTATGAACAAAATGGAGTTGCTGGTTTATGGGCTGGAACATTACCTTCCTTACTTCTTGTATCTAATCCTGCTATACAATTTGCAACTTACGAATTTTTGAAAAGGCACTTGCTGAACCCTGGTCCCTCTTCTAGAATACAGCAACCATCTGCTCTTACTGCATTTATTTTAGGGGCAATGGCAAAAGCAATTGCAACACTAGTCACCTATCCTGTTCAACTTATTCAGACTCGTTTAAGGGTTTGTATCTTAAAGTTTATATATTTTATCAGTTGCACTAATTATTCAACTTCTGTAGCCATATTTTTTATTATCTTTTAATATTTCAATTTCCCTTTTCCTTGAATAATTACCATAAGCAACTGCATATGATAATATGTAATTTCTTTCATACTAAAGACCTGGAAATTGTTCCAATGAAGTGGAAAATTGTTGAATAATTCATATTTCTCATGTTAGCATTCTTCTGAAAATTTTTTATGCAAACTTTTGAAGTTAATAGTTATTAATAAATAATTTGTTAAAACTAACCAATCAATTCCTCCACAATTTTAGTAAGAGTTGATCAGTTATGTGCAATACATATAATTCATTATGATCCTTATTTTTCCATAGCATGGGCATAACTTTGAGGATTTGAAGAAAGATGCTGGAATGTTTGACATGATGATATACATTCTAAGGTAGGTTTGTCGATATTTAAAATAAGATCATTCAAGTTAAAATTAATAATATATTTAAGAACTAATTTAGAGCTCATTTATATTTATCCTCTTAACTTTTAATCCTATAAATAGGTTTAGAACCTAATAGCTGTAAATGTATATATTTGTTCAAAGTGTTTTTTTTCTTTTTTCAAAAAAGAAACTAATGATACTACATTCATTTTGTGCCATGAAAATGTTTTCTTGGCCCATTTGGTTTCTTTATATGTTTCATCATATCATATCTGATTTTTGATACTTAAAAAAAATACTTACACAGTATATAGAATATTCAAATATTACATATCTAAAGAAATACCATGGTATCATAAAACTTGAGAAAAACTCATTTTAATTATTATAACTGATATAATTCATAATCAGACACATCCACTGGTTGCTTGCTGTAACCAAGCTTACTTCTACTCGTAATATTTTATTTATCACTTTCATTATGACATTTCTGGTCAAGAACATAGCCTTACAAAAGTAACCAATCCATTGTACAAGTACATTTCTTCACAAATATTTTTATGAGTTTTTATATTTTTTGGAGTTAAGTAACCTACTTTCCTTATTATTTGATTTCAGGAGGCAAGGATTTAAAGGACTCTTTAAAGGAATGGAAGCAAAAATACTTCAAACAGTCCTGACAGCTGCTCTTATGTTTGCCACTTACGAGAAAATAGTGGCCTTTGTTTTGCGCATTTTATTAGGAAATCGTGCAATTTCTCCTGTTCGTCACTGATGCATAGGACCGAAAATGATTATTTGGCTCTTATTTTTATTGTGTGACATTCTGGGGAAATAAGAGGTCACTCTCAAGCAGAAGTGTTCCATTGAAATTAAGTTAAGAATACAATGTAGCCTCTTTGAAAATTTTATAATTGATTTATAAAGCCAAGCTCTATGCAATATTTTTCATATGAAAGTTATCAGTAAATAATTAATTGGGTGATTTTTATTTAAGTTTGGTCAGAAAATATGAGTAGGTAAATTCATCTTTCATACCTATAAAGATTTTGCTACAGGTAAAGTTATGACTAAAAGCCTTAACAAATAGCGTCAAAAATAACTGAAGGTGTTTTTAAGGCTTCTTGGCTTATTTGTAAAATAAAAATCTTGTTAGCAATTTATAGGATACCTATGTCAAATGCTATAAAATTTTATTGACTTGAAAATCAGTATATTCCTTCAGTTAAAAAAACGTTGAGAATAATGTCAGTTTGATATTTTTATAATTAATCATTGTAATTTTATTGATTTCTTTTTCTTTCTTTTCTGAGTTTTCTTGCTGAATTGAAATAATTAAATAATTTTTTTTACAGAATTAAACCCATAAATCTATTCCCTGAGTATGGTTTATAAAGTTTATTATTTAAAAAATCAATCCTTAATCTGAAAATATAAGAAAATTTTATAAAGATTTTATTTTAAAATGAGCCAAGATATTTAGATGATTTTCAGTTCCATTTAAAATTACTGTCATACTTTGAGATTTTGTTTTTTTCTATCCTTCAATATCCTTTTGTAGTATTTTTTCACGCTAGTGTAATTTCAATGGATAGTATTCTACATATCTAATTTTATGTTAAGCTCAATTTTGTTACCTATTCTTCCAAAGACAATATTCATATATCCACTAAGTTTTTATTTTGATATTGCTAAAGGATGACACTTTTAGCACCAGTACAAAGCTTAATTTTTATTTGATGTGCAGCTGTGATGGTAGTAGAAACATAATTAGCACTTGTGCATTAATGATTGACAATTTATTGCATTTTACTTCTCTTTCTGTTCGTAATAATATTTTTGGTTTTTAAGGATTTAAGAACAAACGTGGACACATTTTCTTCATTGGTTAATTTTTTTTAATTTCTGTTGCATTTGATGGTTGTTTTGTTGTTTATAATATCATTCCTATTCTTTGAGTTAGTATTTATGCTTTAATCTATTGTTATTATTTTATTATTAATACTATATTTATGTGTTTCTATAGCCTCTTGGAGCTGAATTTTTCAAACTGTTGTCAATGTCATAATTATCAATTGCCTATGATTAGTAAGAATAGAGCAGTACCTCATGATAAATCTATATATATATTCATTAAATTTCTATTAATCAAAAGAATTTTTTTTGATACCTTCATGAGGATTTACTTCCATAATTCATAACAATCATGAAGGGATAATAACTTTGCATAGTCTATTTCTGTTCCAATGTTAATCTTCTATTGAGTATGATCATTTTCACACCTCTGTATAATTATATATCAGTGATTTTGTAGTTTTTTGAAGTAATAAGAACTTGCTCTCTAATATTTGTTAAATTTTTTTGAACTTACACAATTTGAAAAATTCTCCTTCAAAGCTGAAATTAAAAATATTGGTTGTTATGTTTCAGTTTGACTTTGGTCAATAAAAATTGTTAACAGTAATGCATTTAAAACTATGGAAGTGAATTTTTTTATTCACTTTAAATTATTGTTGTTTCATATTTATTTTGACAGATAACATTATGCTCTCTGATATTATATGAAGATGAGTGTATTGGTATTAGGATTTGAAAATAAAATAACTTCATACACCAGTTGATGTCAATTACTGAAGTAGATTCATTTGCTGTATGTTTTAATTTTAACTACTGAATTCACTTTACTTAGATAGAATGTGATGGATGGATATAGAATTATTGAGTAAAAGATTTAAGATTTGCATAACCTTCATACTTATGAATATCATTAAACTATCAATTTTTATCTTGGGGGGAAAATGGGAAATTGCAATTTCTACCTGCTTGGAATGAAGAGTAATTATGTTCAGTTGTATCAGTGATGATATTTATCCTTATTGAACCATAACCATACGAGGACAACTCTTGAAGTATTACTATGGTATCTGTACAATGTCTCTAAATAATATCAGCTATTACTATTTACACATTACTACTTTGTGGACTAAAATCATTCAGTAAATCAGAACAAGGTTCCACTGATAATTTTTTTAATAACAAATGGTATTAACAACAATATATTCTTGCACAGAAAACATAATTAAGAATTCAGTCAGTTGTGTCACGCACAATAAATTTTACAAAACCTTGATTATTCATGGAAAATGAGAATGATTAGTCATGCCAAATAGATAATAAATAATTTTAAAAATATATGAAGGAAAAATTTAATGAGAAATAATTTTTAGAATAAAAACCAAAAAATGGATTAGTCTTTAAAATCAGCAATTCTTTCAACTTACATACATTACTCTCTAAATTAGAAAAATTTGGATTTCTTTATCATTAATATGGTTTAAGTTTCAATAACTATATACCAAAACGAATACTATACACAAATGTGTCAGTAGAATCAATTCCCTGATGAAACATTATATGAATACATCTTTTATCTCAACAAAAAGTAAGGCAGAGGGCATTCACAATGTATCCCTGAAATGTAAGTTCCCAAACATAATGCTACCTGATCTTGTAGATCTGAACCACGTACAGTTTTGTTTCAGTCAAACATGAAGTTTTAAATATTGTATCATTATGAAAAAGATTGCTATTAATTGCTATATTAAAGTAAATAATCTGGCAATGATATTTGCATTCCATTAATGATTCCTTTTATGTAACATTGACGGCTCGATACGCGGACACTTGCACATCATCAAGAGTATTTACATCACTATCTATTGCACTAATACTGAAAAATATATCTTTAGGTATTCTAATATCACCCGGTTAACTTCAACCAATGGGTCAATCACAAGAACCATCTTTCCATCCATCCCGCCATCTTTCGTCCACTAATTTACAGTCGAATTCAGGTTTCCCAATCTTACGATTTACACGATTGTGTGCCTCACATAGCCACTGACTAAATTCCTTGTACGACTCGGTTCTTGGAGGAGTTTCCGCTAAGCTAGAGAAAAAATTGATATGAAACACTATTAAATGTAACTAATATTTAAATCGTAACCATCAAAACCGTGAAAAAAACAGAGAAAATGTAATAGTATGAAGTAAAAAAATAATTATTCTCATTTTCACATACAAGCGACGTTAATCGTTCATCCACGGTTAAGTCGATGAAATGATCACAGAGGGATGATGACGATTGGCAAATCACAATAGAATACAATGAGATAGAAAAACAGTTTAAAAAACTCACTCTTGTCGAAAGTCCTTCGCACAGTATTCACAGGGGTAAAACTGAGAAAAAAGAGAGATGAATTTTTTCATGTCATCCTTTTGTGCCTCAGTAGGTTTTTCGGGATATTTTGAAGCAATAGTATGAAGTACAGCCCAAGTAGTTTGGCCTAAAATATGAAGAAGTGAATGAGACTTCCTTGCAAATGAGCAACAAAGTGTAACTTAAATATATTTACTTACCAAGTTCGTCCTTGTCCAGAGGACATCCATGGTCCACATTATTCTTCTTAGGTGGATCCTGCAAATGACGGGAAATAATAATCAAAGAAGGGAACGTTGATTATAACATCGCTATGATTATGCCATCAAGTGAGTGTTAATGGGTTAGTATGGATGATGCAATCGGATTTATACCGGTAACAAGACAGATAAAGGTGCTGAGAAATAACAAGTAATAACTTACGCCCGAGGCTTCCTTACTCTTGGTAAGCATTACATCTTTCTGTAACTTAGACCATGTTTTGAAGTCAACGCAAGTCCGGCAAGGTTTATCCGATTCATGGCCACCACGACCCTCTGAGAAACCATGAGTTGCCATGTTTCCGAAAAATTGATATATTTTTTTATCCGAACTTTTTTCCGCTTTTTAAAATCAATAAAATATCATTAAGAGCTATCATTTGAAATGGTGAATAACAATATTCGAATCGCCTCTCTTCCTCCGCTCAGCTCATCATGATTTTTAAAAATTCGCTCTCCGGTTAGTCTTCTGTCTTCTTTGGAACCGTGGGGTTGGTAGAGTATTTATGGCGTTCTATTTAATTTCCATAGAATACTTGAACAGGTCTGTCACAGCATCCTTGCATTGTATTCAATTTTCTCTACTATCAATTTCAAATTAGATTTTTATTTAAAAATTTTAACTTATATAATGAAAAATAACTTACGAATATGCATGGGGAATAATACAAACCATACGAATAGTAAATTTTAAAGCCAAACATTTGAAAGAGCTTTTCTCAATAATTATACTTAGCAGTTAATACAGGAATTTAGAAGACATAATCAAACATTGAGTAACTCCTAGCAACTTACGAATCTAGTGGAAAATTCGTTTGTCAAAAGAAAATACGAAATTTTCCTACTATTATGACATACAAACATTTTATACTCATGCCAAATAATATAATTGATTTTTTCCCTCACATGGTTGAATTTCATTCCTTTTATTTCATCTTCCTCCATGTTTTTAATCTTCTGTCGAAAATACCTGTGCAAAAATGTACCATCTTCAGATAAATTTGAATGACGAACATGAAATAATCACATCACTACCTCATATAATATTTTCGCTTTCATACGAAAATCAGATAAACCCTCACCCGCTTCAAAATAGAATTTTTCCGATAGATTAATAGAGCCATAGTAAGTGAACCTTAGCTGTTAAGAAAGGAACCATGGATTTCTTACATATATTACAAACGATAAATGCGGTAAAATAATTATAGGAGTAAAATAAAGTATCTCATTGTATAAGATAAAGGGTTTATACTTTCTGAAAATTTTCCGAAGAGCATTTGATTATATTAAACAATCTCTATGTTTAGAAAGATTCAATATATGAACAACGCTAAATTAAACTTCATCGCTTATATCATTAGGGGAAGTTGTCAAGGCAATTTTCCTTAAAGTAGCAATCAATCTCGATCATTTTGCGTAAAATTAACTATTTATTTTAAAGAACGACTAAAGAATAATATTGCAGTCACTAATAAAATGGAGAATTGTTCAATATTATAACTTCAAAAGATATGTGGTGGAACTTTTTCACAATCCACAACATCCGTGTCCACAAATTTTATGTACGCAAACATGTTGATTTTATTTCCTGTTCTAGCGTAGGATATGACTAAATGGAAAATCCTTCCTTGCTGCTTATGCTCATCATCGAAAATTTAAATTGTAGACACGAATTCTTAGATTAATAGAATTCTAATTCATTTCATTCACTCTTATGCTGTCCATCGTAGGTAGAGCTTCCTCAGAAATTTATCCGCATACGTTCTGCAGCCCGCCGTTGCCAATCATCCGCCTTATTTGAGGCACCAAAATAGTTTACATTATCTGTATCGCTGTTCTCCTCTCCTTCGTTCCGTCTCGTATCTAATGAGATTCATTTTGACTCTCTTGTTTGAGATGAGTCAATTTGCGAGAAAAATGAAATTGTTGTGAGGGAGGGAATTATCTTCAATCCGCTGTTTAGGAGTACTCTACTTTCAGAACTGAGAAATCTGCCAAATTAGACTCTCCTTTATGAAGAGAATCTTAGACCTCAAAGCAATTAGAATATATCAAGGTGATTTGTATTTTGGAAATCTGAAGCAGTAAACAACATTAATAAACCGAAACGATAGCGTGATATTCGATGGCCAGCGGGGAGAAGAATTTGAGCGGTTCTGGTTTACACAGGATCTTAACAATTCACTCAAAATCATTTTTTCCCTCTCTATTGTAAATTTATGCGTTTTATTCATTTCAAGATGAAATTTTCTGAAATATAATACCGCAGAAAGAGCTCTTTTTTTCTCCACCACTTTCAAAATATTACTGAATGAAACCGATGTTACGCAATAGCTCACGGACTCCTACACGATACACAATCTTCGACCATGACAATAAAAGCAAAATAAAAACCATTCATGTACCTTCTAAAGCGCAAAACAATGTTTAAATCAAACTTCTAGTGACGATCAGAATTTAAATTACTGTATTTGAAATTAAGGAAATGCTTGACTTTATCAAGGACTAGCTGTCCCCGTTCACAAGTTGTTGTGAAAAAGTATTTCTAATTATTTTCTTCAGTTGGAAATTGATAATACTTTCATTTATTCGTGTTAAATGCGAAATGTAGATTTATATACCTTGTTATAAATGAGTAATTTCAGCTTCATCTGAGAAAAGCTAGTCTCGCTGAAAAGTGAATTATCCAACCAAGATGAGATAGAAAGAAATGGATCAATATTAGATACCCATCAACATACTGGAGTGTGGCCAAAATTTCCATTCCCTGAAAGTTTGCGATCTCTAAATGTCATACGAAAATCAATGTTATTCTTTTTATCACGATATTCCAAAGCTTTATATTTAAAAATCACAACAATTGTTATTTGTTCAGCATTTAATATTAGTGCAAATTTCATTTTTGAAAATTTATTTAAATTCGTTACTTTAAGGTATTTGATTATTTGTAATTTTTAATTGGTAAAATTTTGATAATTTCTATGATTTTGGATCCATAATCTGATTCTTAGATCTAAACTCGTAAAAGCTTTTATTTACAGTATCGCAATCGGTTTGTCTTTGCAAGAGCCTTCCATGCTCGTACAAGAATTTTTTCTTTCTATTAAATAGATTTTAATGGCAGAGCGACCGATGCATTGTACCAGAAAAGTACATAAATGAGAACAAGTATGTCAGCTAGCAGCTAAGACCAATGCAATTTTTTTGTTTATTAGCCATATGCTTATAATTTCTCATTATCAGTCCAGTGTTTTAATTACCCTTTTTTAAAATAGTGTAATTTCAATTTGGCTAAAAATTTGAATGCATGAAACTATTGAAATAGAGGCCCAGGCTGAAATCTGGTCAGCCTATTGGTAAATCCGGCTCTGCCGATGTATTTAAGAATATTTTCGAGCAAATTCAAGGAAGGGAAATTTTTAAATAGAATTGATTAATTCAAGGACCTATTAAGTAACTATTACGCTTCAATAAAATTTTAACGTTGGGTAATCAAAATATCACAAGATTAACGGGTGAATAAGCTTCTGATCTTCAATGAATTGAGTATATTCATGTTTAAACTAAGATTTTTTACGTCATGGTGATATTAAAATCTTACAATATCAAGATTGAATTTTAGCATGTTCACAATAAACTATTGTAGATGGTTATGTATATGCATCATCTGCCTAATAAATGAAACACGAAACAATTAATAATTTTAATGTTTAAAAATGAGTCTTTAATGTAGAAGAATAATATCGATCTAATAAATTTGCCGCCAATTTAAACTAGGCTCTCAAAGCTAAGATAACGTTGCTCTTTTATTTTTCAAATGAGAACGTCGAGAACGCCCCTATGTATAGAATGTCGAAGTACCCATTGTGGGAAGATAGTGGAAATTGTATTTTCTCCTAAGCGACGTAATTATTTATTTTATTAAAGTCTTTAATGTTGCAAATGACTTATCGATCACATTAAGTAGTTGTACGAACTCCGTGATGTAAAGGACTAAGGGTAATGCAAACTAACAATAGTGGAAATAAGCTGAAGCCTCCTAAGAGCTATAAAGACTCTGAAGACGCGGCTACAAAAGAGGTTGTTGGAAACGAATCAGAATTCAAATCTAAAGTATTTTATTCCGAAGAAAAAAAGAGACCTGTCGATAGTCCTGGTTTTATTAGAAGCACAAGTCACGGTAATTCCGGATCTTCCTTTCACACCATAGTCGTGTGTCAGAGGGACTCTAAACCCCTCGGCCGGTCAAGGGGCAGATCACGAGATGATTTTCGAATGGCAAGAGGAGGTAGCGTGGTTGAAAGAAGAGGGGGAGGCGGAAACGGAATCGGAGGCTCTTCTAGTAACGTTCGCGGACGCGGTTCTGGAGGGTTGTCTCGGAAGCTTGTGGACAGGGAGATTGAGCCAGGGGGTGTGGGTGGATTCATACCTCGTGGTAAATTTCAAGAATCGCTGAGTAAGAGTGGCGCTGGAGATATATTGTCCTCATCTTCATCGACATCGTCAAAAAACGCTAATGAAACTGAGGGAAACAAAAACAGAATAGGTACTTAATTTCATTGATGTTAAATTTTGTGCAAATCATGTTTTATTTTCTCCTTTTACCAATAAATTGTATTGGTACTGCTCTAATCTATGATATTTTAAATTTTTTTCCACGGATTATAAAATACCATCCTTGGCGCCTTTAGAATAAATTAATTTTAATATATTGGCTGATACATTTTGAGCATTTTCATATCTTCAACAATTTTATATACTTAACAGATTGCTGCTTCATGCTGCCAGAAGATGCTAGAATATCCAAACTTCTTCGTAGGCTGAACCGGGAAGATGACCCAGAAAAAGCTATATCTATTGCTAAGCAGTTGCAGGTGAGTTAATGAATTCATGTATTGTTTTTATTTATTGATAGTTTGTTATCCAAGTATGTTGATATTAAAGTGAAGCACCTAAGTAAGAGGTTGATATTCACTTATATGGTATAGTTAATGGTAATCTTGTAAAATGTAATTGAGAAAAATATAAAAGCTTATATATCTGTGATTTTATTCATGTAATATTTTTATGTGTCATTTATATTTATTGTTTAACATGAATTGCCTTTTTAATTGTGATACCTCATTGGAAATAATTCCTTGATTAAACTATGTTGTATGCAATGAAGACTCATTATTGAAATGCTCCTTTGATGCATTTGTTTTCATCTGAATCATCCAGATAAACAGCGTGTAATCTAGGAAACTTATTACTGCTGGAATGATGTATTAAGAATTATTTTTAAGATTGTGATATTTATCATCATTGGTTACAAATGGTTTCTATGTGTACTATTACTTATTTTTGTTATTTGAATTATTATATTTTACAAGTTTGTATTTCACTTAAAATTTTTTTACTTTAAGTTCATTTTATTGAAAAATTAATCATTACCACAGTAAATATATGACACCCATGCTTATTGTTACAGGAAGCTTTTCAAAATTCAGAGAATGGTCGATACATACGTCGTTCAGTAGATATAATTGCAGACTCTCTCTTGGAAGTTCTACGCCGTGGTCCTGGTTCTGATGCCAGGCATCAGGCAGCTCGATGCCTTGGTAGACTTGGTTATGCTCTGGAAGGTGATTTTAAAAGGTAACATGGTGTCCAGTCAATTGTTTTTAATTGAATTTGTGTGTATGTACACTCATCTTTAAATAATTTTTTTAATGTTACAGGTATTCTGAATGGCTTTTTGGTAAATACAGCTCAGAAAGGAGTGAAGATGTGCGTAGATTATTGATGATTGCACTTTTGGATACTTTAAAATTGGATGCACGCTCTTCAAGTGTTGGAACTTCAACCGAAACAAAAGGCAGTGGTTCCTTAGTGAAGCTGAAGGAATTTTCTGCTGTGAGTCTTTAAAATATGGTGAAATCAGTGATCAAATTTTTACTTTCAAACTGATACCAAAATTCTTGTATAAAGAAATGCTAAGTTTGTTCTACTGAATTTTGATGAAGATTTGTAAAATGAAAACTAAGTTTTGTTGGCTCTTAAATAAAATTTGACTCCAAATGGAATCAATTTAATTCACTCAATGATTCAATTTTTATAATTATTTATTTGCAAAAATTTTCTAAGAAGAATTCACAGTGAATGAATTCCAATAAAACTACCTTCTTGTTAATTAATTGTACTCTGATATTAAGATGATGTCATACTTTTTCTTCTTTCAGCACTTGATGGCACAACTTCAAACTGCGCTGGAAAATACCTGTCTACCTGAACTTCTTGTTGCTACTGTGGATGTTCTACTATTTTTGGCAAAACTCAGCCCAGATTCATTTACCAAGCACTTTAGGGTAAGGATATTTGCATTATTTGGTATAAATGTAGCTAAAGTTGGTGATTTCTTACTTTATGATCAACTGTAGAAATTTTTGTTTTGTTAACCCTTCATGTATGGAAGAATTTAGAAGTAAAGGATATTTAAAATTACTTACCCGAAAATATAGCATTTTGTATATTATTTTCTAGCCTGTAATTAAGATATTTGGTTAATGTTGGTAACAAGTTATTTAAATGTTACTCTTGCAGATATATTATTATTAATATAAGTGTATTATTTTTTTTAAGTTTTTATATTTATTTTGAACTAAAAATTTCTGTTCACACAGAGAAAGCAGAGATATGATTGATTGTTCCGTATTTATTTGAGTTACCGTAATAGATATATTTTAGTTAATGTATCTATTGGACATAAATCAAAGTATAAAGAATTGCCTCATATTTTGGGAATTGTTGAATTTTATTTGTTTAGAAATTTATTCAGTGTTTTGTGATAAAGACTGGCTGAAATCGAGTAATTAAGATTGGTAAATTTTTTCTTATTCATAAACATTCAGACAACTGGCTAGGAAAAGAACCTCAGTTCTTGTTATAGTCAAGAAAGAAGATTTTATAAAAATTTCTCATCTTTTTTACTTTGTTGGAAATGGAATTTGTTATACTTTTACTGTTATATATTTGATTTCCTCCTTTATTGAAAAATTTATCCTTTATGTTACAGGATACAGTGGATATTCTTGTGGGATGGCACATTGATGGTGGTCAACCACATTGGGTTTCTAATTATGCATCACAGACCTTGCGAAAATTCAAACCATTCTGGCTAGCTGACCTAGGATTTTCAGTAAATCTTCTGGCTCAATTTATTGAAGATGTAGAAGCTTTTGGAGAGGTCAGTTGGTTTGATTGATTTTTAAAAATTCCTCTTAAACTTAAAAGAAAAAAATTCACGAGATATTTTTTCTTTTAAATTTTTCTCAGGATCTTCTTCAGTCAGAATCAGGCCGTTCAAGTCCTGAAGACAAGCCCCCATCAAGCCCAGAAGATCATGTTTTTCGGATTACGCAACTTATAAAGTATGTATTTCTTTACCTTCTAATGTTTTAATTCTTATAATATGATCGCTTAGGAGATTTTTTTCTAAATTCGAATTCATACTGAACAGATTTTGTGAGTTATTCCAATATCAAGTTTTGTGACATCTTATTTCTCTAAAATATAGCAGCATTTTTATAATAAAAATTGTTCCAAGTATAATAATGCCATTTTGATATACTTGTTTATTATTCTCTGTTATTATTTTTGTTTGTTCTAAATTGACAAATAATTTATATACTCTCCTTCAGTCTTGCTAATTAAAATTTTCTGAGTATGCACAATATTTTACACTTAATGATTCATGTTGTGAATAGTGTATTTTTTTTCAATCTTTTATTAGAGTATTCAATACAGTTGTACGGAGCCTTGGTAGTGGGTTGACTCCAGCAATTCCTCCTGCACCTCAGTCTCCTGTGACATGGCCTTTTCTTGTCGATAGTCTACAGAAAGTCTTGAAAGCAGTGCATGCTGCTGTTTCCTCTCCTAATCCATCCCATCAGAATTATGAAGACCTGATTGTTTCTGGTAATTGATGTACAAATATTTCCATACTGTTTATAAGTCTGTGTGATTATTAAATTTAAAGCATTTTGATGCAGTAGAAGTAAGTTCTTCTGAACTATAATTTTTATTTTATCTCTCTTCCAGCAAATGAATGTGTATGTTTATTACTGTCTCTTCTGCATTCAAGAATGGGCACATCAGTTCTGGAGACTTTAAAAACTTTTCTACTCTCTCAAATTTCTCTTACTCCATCTCTTTCTCATGTTACGAGGGTATCTATGCTGAGCACAATTGCCAAGGTAAGATAATCGGATGTATATTGAGCGAATGGTTTTTAATTTATCATATATTATAGTTTAATAAATTTTATTTGATTATAATTTAATTTAATTTATTCAACAAGGTTTTCTTGCTATAAAATCATATTGATGTGTATGTTAATTCTACTATTACCGTAAATAATAATAAATTGCATATTTGTGTTTAATATAAGTCATTAAAAGTAAATTACTATTCTCTTCTCATCAAAATTGTATGTATAATGTTAATTGTTTTGATTGAGTGAATGCACATTCTTTGAAGATTATTAGGATAGAGATTTAGAATTAGTTAATGCAAATCTCTGAATAATTTATTTCTTTCATGCATGTGCAAATTTGAACCAAATGGTGGGATGTCAAAAAATTATCGGTAAAAAAATAATGCAGCTTTTTTTTGCTCCTTCTGATCAATCTTAAATTGCTTTACAGACCGTAAGGGAGGTAAGCTCCAATTTACCTCCGGAGTTGGTACCTGCTTTGATCTCACCCATTCCTCCAAATAATTCTCCGCTTCTACCTCTGAGGTTAGCCGCTCGTTGTCCAGGGAATAATGACTGTACTTGTCGAAATACAAGCACGGACAAGAGAGGCCTTGGTGGAGAAGGAGAGATGCTCCTCATTGTTTACCATGCATTACTGAGTTTGAAAAATGTTCCATTGTTGCAGGAAGCTTATAGGTAAGATTGTTTGATATATATGTTGATATGACAAGTTTATCATCTTACTTTTAAAGATGTTTTTCTTTATGCAACTTTGCGTGGTGATCTAGTAATGGTAACAATAAACATTAGCATTTCATTCTTATTTCTTAAGAAAATGTTTTTATAACATTTTTATCATCTTTCAAGGTATGTTTTAATGGAATTGGAAGATTCGTATAGCAAGTTGGTTCCTTCAGCATCTCTACTTTCTAATCCTTTGAATTCAAATGCTGAGGATGGTTCCAACAACGAAGAACCTGATGGTGACCAACTGGAAAAGGCACAAATAATTGTTATATACCAACTACGTGCAATTTCAGATCTTGGTAATTTTTTATTTCTCTCTTTCATCTTCAATGTATTAAGTAGTATTTTATTACCATTTACAATGTTTGGTTTCAATTCTATCAGTATCATTACTTTTCTTTGATAATTTAAATATCATTCTCTTATCTCTGATTTTTGTTTCAGCTAATGCTAGCAATTCCATAATTGGAATGTGGGCATTACAACCAAGCATACTTGAATTACTGGCTGTAAAAATGAGGCCCTATGATCGAAATTTGGCAGTGAATTGGCCTTACGTACAAAAAGCTATTCTTTATCTCCTACGTTCTCATTGTCAAAGGTACAGTACAGAATCTCTATGACTTCCATTATTTTAATCCATAAATTACAATACAGCTAATAAATTGAGTATACTTCTCCAGGTACAATCATTTTGTGTCAAGCAGCTCTCTAGTAGCCCCTGGAGCAGGAGGAAATGTGATTGGGGGTCCAACTGAAGTTGGTGGTTTAGTTGTGCCATCAGGATCTCCGACCAGTGGCAATCTTTCTATCATATTGCAACTTTTAACAAGAGTTTTGAATGAGGTAGGTGGTATTTGAAACCATTTATTTGATAAATTTGTTTGTTTCAAATGACAAAAATTTATCTGAGAGTACATTATATGTTTAACCTCTTCCCTGATGTCAACGAGTAAACTCGTCCTGCCCAAAACTTTTGTCTTAGTTTGTAAAAAGCCGAATATACTCTTTGGATCAATGTATTTATTTTTCTAATGCTAGATGCTGTTTGTGGACGGAATACTAAGGGAATCTAGCAGATCTTTTTGAAATTATCTTATCTTTTCTCAAATGCATATAGGTAACCTGTGAAGCAAATTTCATAACATTCGTTAGCAAGAAGTAATAACTTACATATTTTCTTGAATTAAAGAGGAAGTTCATCTTAAATTGATATCTATATCTATTACATGATATGGTAAATGTAATATTTTCAGTTCTATTTTATGTAATTATGAGTAATTTTGAGAAACTTGCAAGAAATAGTTAACAACAAAGGGTAAACAATTAAATATAAGCTTTAGGATAAAAGGGACAAAGTACGTTTATTCCAAATAACTGAAACAAAAAGTATATCCAATAAAAAACATGACATGTTCTGAGGGAAATTTGAAAAAAAATCGTCAGGGAAGTGGTTAATTATTATAGAATTTCATTGTTAATAACTATTGAAATCAATTAGAATTTATCATTTTGCCTGTATCCAAATCTATAGTTGTCTATAAACTTAATGATAAACAGCATGTTTGCTTAATACTAAATTTTACAATGATAATATCAATAATAAGTGCAAAATAATTGTCTTTCTATTAATATTGAGTTGTTTAAGTTATGAGATGTTCATCACATCTGGATTTTGAACTGTGTAATTACTCTAAGTGAGTTACAGCAGCAGCCTCTGGTTTGTTTCTCAGGGGCACATCACATGGTGTAAATGTTTTTATCTGCATTTGCACTTTTGTGAAGAACGTTTTATTTAATTATGCATACATTTTCATATAAACTAATTTATAAATTTTTCAGCCTGAAACTGGTGAACCAGTTCGTCTACTAGTGCTTGCTTGGAGTCAAGAAGTTATCAGTCATTGTATTCCATATTTATATGGAAAAAATGCCTGCGTTTGGCAAGGTTGTGGCTCAGAATTTACAGAATTTCTATGGGCATTAGTTTCATCTGGGCGCACGCATAAAAAGGCCATTGCTAAGGCTGTTTTATCTGCTTTAAGCACATTGTTAGAAGCAAATACTAATGGAATGAAGTCTTTGGGAAACAATTGGTGCAACAAGGTAATGCAACTTTTAAAACTATTTTTGCTATTATTTTTAAATAAGGGACAATTTTATTAATCAATGTGCTTATTTCTGCATTAAAATTTTTAAAAGTGTTTTATTCCGATTAATGAAATTTTATCAATTATTCACATTTACATGATTTGTAATTAATCAGAGGAAATATTTTTAGGTGTTGCCATCAGATATGGTGCCTGTCATTGTTGATGTATGTGTGCAGCATTTGGATTGGCCAGAACTTGAAAGCTATTCTCTCCAGCCTCTACTACTTCGTATTCTTCCACAGCTTCCATGGCCTCTAGCTTTACCTACTTTATTGTTACGTCTAACAGCATCAGCTCCTGCATTGATTGGTCACATAAGTGATATTGCTGCAGTGTCACGCGATCAGTCTATTTCAGCTAGGAATAATGTTATTGGTAAGTGAAATTGTAGAATATTGTTTATTATTGGGAAGATTCCTTATTTTAAATTATTGTTTTTCATTCCTTATTATTATATTGTTAGAATATTTTTACCCATACCAATCTGGGTATACACTTATAAGCCTTTGTCATAAATTTTCTAGATGAACCACAAGATAAAAATAATAAAGATCTAAATCCAAAGAGCCACTCAAAGGAACAGACTAAACATTCAAGAATGAGTTTGATAATGATGTGGCGCACAGTTATGTGTGATGCTGCAAGTAGAGGTACTTTTGGTGGAGAGATGCATCCAACACATTTTAGGCCTTTCATGGCATATCTGTTGCAGGGCATGCAGCACAGGTACAATTCATTGTCATGAATCTATTCTTTGATTTCAAATTCTCTCATTAATCTTTATTTCTCTTTTTAGTGATAACAACTGGTTGTCTCAATCATTTGCTTCATGCTGGCCTTTACAACACGGCCAGGGATCATTTGAGGGCAATTTAAGAAATAGTATTGTTGCAGCCTTAACTGGTAAAAAAAGTGTAGAGGGAAAACTTGAAGATCAGAGTATGGCACTTGAACTAGCTCTTTCCTCAGAGGGAACCATCCTCGCTTGGGCTGCTCACCAGGCTGCTCAACTTTGTGTCAGAATGAAATTGCGAACACCCTTAGGAAAGCCTCAAGACACATTTACAAGTATTGAGAGTAAGTAGAGAGTGTCAATCTTACTCCTGAATCTCATGACTAATCAGGAAAATAGTTTTTAATGAATAAATGAAGTAATGGAATATATCTATTCTGATAAGCATTTGCTTCACTGTTTAAAATATTTTTTATATTGTTTAATATTTCCTCTAAAAATTTAATAACAAAATTTATTTAATTCTATAGGTGCTATAAAGAGCATAGCCCGTGAAGGCCCACAGTTCATTGTTCAACTATCGAAAAGTGATTCAGAAGAAAACGTTTTGGCCTCAGGAAATGGATTAAGTAAATGGTTGGCCAAAACTCAACCTATCGCTCGTAGAGCAATGGTGCTCTTAGAATTTTTGGAGCAGCTAGAGAAAGCTGCATATAATGCATGGGAAGGTTCAGCAGTATCAATGCCTCCACCTCCTAAGGTAAGACAAATTATTTCTCATTGTAGTCAAAGTTAATGATTATTTCTGGATACAAAAAATAATTCCATTTTGAGCTAAGTAAACCTTCTTTTTCTTAACTCATATAATTGGTAATGAAAGGTTGTGGAAATTATTAAGATATATTAAATAGTTAAATTCATCCTTAAGTTACTGGAATAAGTTAAATTCTTGATATAATTCTCAATATTTCATGTAGCCGGTAAGAACTTTCTTCCGTACAAACAAAAGCACTTGTGCAGAGTGGTTGGGTCGCATAAGGTGGGCATCAATGACAGTGGCTGTGCAACGTACAACCCATGGAGCTCCAGCACATGCATTAAGACATGGGCAAATGATGCTCTCAGCTCTAGCTGAAGCTGGTAATGCAAAGGTAAGAAAACATTATCATGGTTTATTCTATCAAATATTAAAATAATTGTGTAATATGCAAAAAATATTGAAGTGAAAATTTTTTGATGATAATATAATTTTCATTTATCTAGAGTTCAGAATTTGAAAGATGTATTCTGAATGTTGCCTGGTCTTTGTGTATGTTGGGTGAGCCGGAAGCTATTATTGGCTTGCAAACCTGGTGTAATACTCTGGCCACTGGTTGTGGGTCTGAGGAAAATAGTTTTAATGCTGCAAAATTTTCTTGGTTAAGAGCCATTTCATATCAGGCTGCTGGAAGGTAATGTTCTCTAATATTACTCTTTTAGCCATATTGAACTTTAATATTCTAATTTATTGTTTCTTATAAGTTCCCTTTTATTTATTGATTAGGAAATTTAATTTAAACAAATATAAATTTTGCAAAAATACAGTATTGTGTATTAGTATATATACCCTAGCAATTTTGAAGTTAAATTTGAGAAGAATTGGATCTTCTGCAGTTATGATAGCCTTTAATTTAAATCATTTATGTCTTAGCTTGAAGTTCTCAAGAAAGTAATTTTACTATTAAAGTAATCTTTTTTCAAAACATTGATGTATTTTGTGTTCTTTTTGTATCTTTGGTATTGAAAAAATTACACAAAGAAAATAATATGAGATTTGTTTCTTACTTTAAAGATTTGAAGCTGCTTTAAGGGAATATATGATGGTACTTGAAGAGGATACTCATGCTGATGGAGAGGAAGGAAAATCAGATCACATTGATCCACATGTGATAACATTCATTCATAAGCAGGTGGATAAATTAATTACATTTTCAATATATCCTCACTTATATTATCAAATGTTATTTTTTATGGAATAGTGTGCTGGTAGTTGAAATAAAACATGCTAATGTATTATTTTCCAGATTGATACTATTTTTCAATGGAGTGTCTTTGTTAGTAAATGGTATTTTCTATTGTGTACTGAATAGATTTTTCTTTCAGATTGAAGCATGCTATTGCTCTTTGCAAGATTGGGAAGCTGCCTTGCTATGGCGTGAAAAAGATTCTGAAAAGATTGATAACCACTTTGGCTGGCTTTTTGAGAGGGTAGGTGGAATTTAATTACTCTTTAGCTGTTGTGACCTAGTACAACTTAGAAATCAGAAAATAAAGAAATGAATGGCATGTAGAAAGCGAAGCCTTGTTATTTTAATAATATGTAGTTTTTCATTAATTTTGTCAATAAATTGTGTTTTTTTTTTCAGAAATCTACATCTATTCTTCAAGCTCTACGTGATTTCCCATCATCTCTGAAAACAAGTATTTCAGAAGAGGATATGCTTGAAGCCGGGAAAGACAAGTCTGAAAATTCAGATAATATGGAAACTATTAAAGAAATGTATTCCTTCAAGGAATGCAATGCTATCTGTGCATCATCAACTGTTAGCCATGTAGAGTCTGTTCTTCAAGGCATTGCTCTAATGTTAGCCAATAATGGATCCAAAATTCCAGAGAAATTGTAAGTCCTGGTTTGAGTTAATTATCAACTCCAAAAACTCTCTTACTTATTCAAATTACATATAATTTACATTGAAGCATCTGGACAGTTTCTATTTCTCATCTCCTCACTGGATATAAACTTCACATTTCTTTTTTTATTGCATAAGATACTTTTTTTGCAGATGCATACCCATTTTGTTGTATATCTGTTTGTATAATGTTGATAATAATTCAAGTTTACATTAAAGTAAGTAAACTTTTTTTACACAAACTTCATATTTAATTATTCAACCATATGATTATTATTTTGATGAAAAGGAAATTGGAGCTCAAAGAGGAGGTTATGGACTGTGAAGGAGCATTGCTTACCCACTTAAGGGAGGGCCTGTTCCATTTCCCAGCCAACTTTATCCCCGAGACATGCGTACTTCAGTGTGCTGCAGCAGCTCTTCATGCTTCAATTGATGGAAAATATGGGAACTTTCCCCTTCACTTGGTAGGCATTGATAGAATGATGTGGTATATAATGTCTAGCAAAATTTGTTTTCTATATATAACCCACAATCTATGTTTCAGGCTGAATCAGATACATTAGATCCAACACTTGGTTCTGCATTACTCGGTAAACTGCTTTGGTGGAGTCAGTATTTCTCTTCAACAAATAGGAATGATTCAGCCGTTGGTCTCCTCCGGCTATGTAGTATACGAGCAGCACGCTGGGAAGGAAATTTTAATCTCTGTGAACAATTATTGAATAGAGACATGAAATGCCTCACTAAGAAGGATGTTTTTAATTTAGATTATCTCCATACATTATCTGAGCAAGCCAAATTTTTATACCAGTAAGTTACAGTTCCCTATTTTTGAATTTGCATAATGTTAATATCAGATTCTTATATTTGAATATATTTTTACTTTCAGAACTGGGAAAAAGATAGATGCCATCAATCTGGCTGCTGAAACATGTCTTAATGTATCTAAAGCTCTGTCTATCGTGTCAGATTCAGGCAGTATTGCTGTTCGTGAAAGGTGTTCCAGAATGTTGCTCAGCCTCTCAAAGTGGATTCAACCTGTTGCAAAAATTAATACTGGAGATTCTCAGGATATCTTGAACAAAGTAAATTCAGCAGATTCTTTGTCATGCCTCTCTTTAGGGGAAGCAACTTACCTAACGGAACTGCTAGAATGGGAGAAGACTATTCTTCCATCTTCTTTAGAGTTAACACCTCCAGGTAAATTTTTTCATGCTTCCTTGATTTATTATACTCAATTCTATGATGGCCTTGTGGTTAGTTTAGGAATTTACTTTACATAAAATCCATTAAATATCTCGGATTGAATAATGATTACTGTGAGAGGGAAATGTACCTGTGAGCTGAAAGTGCACACTCTTTCCATGTATTTCCTTAAAGAGCCCTTGCCTAAGGTTCCTTCTTTAAAAACTTCAAATTCAAGAAGTGATGATCTGTATCTCAATAAATATGTTCACATGACTATTCCATTCTTTGCATTTTCGGTATGCGTTAGAGAAGGCTATTGCATTAAAATTTAATCCATTGTTAATTTTTCTGAGGATGTCTTATTATATATAATTCCAGGTTTTCAGGAGATACCTGTTAGTAGAGCATGGGAAAATGGTTTTATAGATAATTCAGATACTTCATTACCACGTTTATTGCATCTTGGAGTCATAACATGTCCTCAGTTGGCAAAAGCTTGGGCCAGACTGGGAAGCTGGTGTTATGATATGGGTCGGAAAAATGTAGAAGAAATATCTATACCATCAACATCAGGTATGCAAAATAACATATTAAATTTTGTACTTGGAAAAAATTACTTAGTATATCTAGTTTTTGAAGCAGTTAGTCAATTCTGAATAACTTACCTAAATAATCTAGTCATATTTTGACTTGAAAGTATCATAACTTTTTTCACTGGAGTTATTTATCATTTTTAGTATTCAGTAATTGAAAAATTTTTCCCTTCCTGATTGTATCAAATCAATATGTTGCATCTTTCAGTAACTGCAACTGCATTTTATTCTTTTAGTCTTTGCCTTGTAGATTAGCATGAAATTTTTTGTAAGGATTTCAGGTTTGTGATTGTGTATCGACTTAGCCTTTTCCGTTTCCTGTTTTTCTCATTCATTTGATTCATTGGAAGTATTTTGTTTTAAAACTATTAAAAAATTTGATTGAAAATACTTTTTAAGTAATGCACTGTTCCCTTTTTGTGGTTTTTATGTAGATTTAATGCAAAATCTCAGTTTTTGCCCCAAGTAAATGTCAGATTTAATAAAGAAATCAATTTTCAATATTTTGATTATTTCTATTTCAATTTAAGGTGCAATGACAATCCCAATGTGGCTATCAGAGGACGAATTACTGAAAGCTCAGAACATATTTTCTCCTCTAATTCTGTCAAATCAAGAGATCTTAGAAACATGTGAATTTCTTACTGAAAAGATGACAGTAGAAGATTTTGAATTTAGAGATGTATTTAGTTCTCTGTGCACTGATTTAGCTGGGCTGAATTTGGAAAATAAAGATGAACTTCTTGAGAAAGAGGGAACTGGCTCTGTAAGTGACCAAGAAAATGTTGAGGTGCTTGCACCCAAAAAGTATTTGTCCTCATTAAGTGAACAGAAGCTTAGTGATTTGTGGGAATTGGTTCTGGAAGCCTTACAGAGAAGATATATTCACTATGAAATGGCTCTGTCTGCTTACTTCAGATATCTACATCTCAGCAGAGGAAGCGAGGACATTCGAGAAAAGGTATTCATTATTCTGTCTGTCATAATAATTTTATTTACAGCATCTTTTATTTTTTTTTAACACTATTTCTCTGTACATTACTAACTATTTATCTGTAAATTTGATTTTTCTTGATACTTCTGTTTGTGTAAACGTAGGACTCAGGCTCAAATGCAGACTCTACCCGATTAATGGCCTCCCTTCGTCTTTTGAGGCTTGTCTCATCTCCATTGAGAGCTCATGTACGAATTAGACCTTACCTAGAGCATGGTGTGGCATCAACCCCTGTGGAGCCATGGATTCCTTTATTACCACAGCTTTTGTCGAGATTTGGCCATGCTTCAACTCCACCATATGCTCGAAGAGCTCTCTCAGGACTTCTTTGCAGACTCCCTCAGCATCTTGTAGCATTTCCCGCTGTGGTTGGTGCAACTGCTGATACTTTGACCAAGGGATCTGGTTTAAGACAGCCATCTGGACCAAAAACAAATATTCGCTGCAAGAGAAGATCTCTTAGGGATTCACGGGATGAAACTGCATCAGGCAAGACTTCATATTGCTCATATTTCTGTTTTTTCTTTTTATTTGAGAATTAGTAATTTATCTTAAGAAGTGTCTTTCTTTATCAAAGAAAGTGTTGAAACTCTATTATCTTAATTGTATGATATTTCTTAATTGTAAATGATTTTTATCTTTAATATTTCAAGTAAGCTAATAAAAGCTTTTTATGAGAAATTACTTAAATGTTTGGAAAATTTATTCTAGAAAAGATATCAAACTTTTTCCTTGCCATCATGAAATCAATTTAATCTTTGAAAGATGAATGGTAAGAATTTTTCTTAAATCTTTTCCTTCTTTATCAGAGAAACAATGAATGAGATTAATTACGATTATGAAAAATTAAACATGATTTTTTTCACATTCATTCAGCTACCGTACATAATTGTGAAAGCATGTGTTTACATAAATTGTTTTCTTGAATTATGATTTTTTCTTTAGGAATGTTTGATAGCTCATCATCAGAGAATGGTGAGGTACATGATGTACAGGTGGGAGAAGAAGACGAGGATGAGAAGGGTGACGAAAATGAAGAAAGCAAAACAGTGGAGAGAGATGAAGTGGACGATGATGATGATGAAGAAGACGAGGAAGAGGATGATGATGATGAAGAGGAGAGTGGTGTAGGGGAAGTTCAGGCTTCTGTCATGAAAAATTGTTTCCAATCAATTGTAGATACTCTTGCAAAAAAGGTAAGATGTATAATTTAACCACTTGGAATGTATCATTATAATTATCACCTTAAACCATGTTTAATCTGACAATTAATGCAGGCACATCCTATTCTCTCCATTTTTAAATTAAAATATCTATCAATCAATACCAAATTTCCATTCCTTGAGGAATAATATCTTGGTGTGCTTTAATCTTTGTCAGACAGCAACATATTTTGTTTCATACTGAATTTGTCACTAGGAAGAATTAATCTTTAATTCCCTGACTTAATCTTTTATAATTATGTATTGCAATTGCATTAACTTAACATATCCTTGTTATCATTAAAGTAAGTATTATTAAATATTTAGATGAAATTTTAAGTATTTTCTTGGCATCATGAAATGAGTGGTTTAAGTTTTAATTGATAATTATACTAATGGTGGCTAATAAAGCTAGCATTGTTTTTGACAGAACCCTGAATGTGTTGCCGGAGTTCAAACACTTGTAAAAGAGCTTAGAAGAACCACTCTACTATGGGATGAAGCATGGTCTGGGCTTCTTGCTCAGCAGTCAACAGAAGCTGCAAGGCGCTGCAACCAAGCAGAGGCAGAAGCTGCACGCACATATGCAAACACTGGCATTACAGACCCAGCATTGCGTGAAAAAATTGTATTAGAGAAGCATCGCATAATAGTTGCACCAGTAAGTCTAAATCTTGTCCTCCATCTTTCAGCATTGGAATATATTGTGGTTTTTGCTATAAAACTAAGTTCAGTAGTTAATTGATGCAGATTAGTGTTTGTGTGATCTACCTCACTTGGTTGTAAGGATTTTTATTTTTAAAATTCCAATTAAAAATCTTTTTGTTGTAGAACAGTCATCTTGGATTATTTTATGAATTCTATTATTGATGTTATATGATCATATTAACTCTTACTCTGCTTGTTACAGAATCTGTTGAATCAAATATCTATTTCTAAATTACAGATTGTTTGGGCTCTTGAACAGCTGTACTCTTTAACTTGCACTGTCCCTCCTGAGACTCCTCATGAGCGTAGGTTCAGGGAGCGCCATGGACCACTATTGACTGAACTACTGTCACGCATGCGTCAACCTCCTGATCCTAGACATCCAAATGAGTCATGGATGTCTCTTTATGTAAGAATTCAGGTCTGTATCACTCATATCTTGTGAGTACTTTGGCAATTAAATTGAGGTTCATTAATTGTGCATTTAACAAGCTATTAGGTATATACCAGATGTAATTCTACATCTTTTGTTATCCCTTCTATTACCAAATTAAACTTTTGTTTTAATAGGCATCATTAAGAGGAGGCTCAAGTTCTGGGCCACCATCCCTCCGAATGTCAGAGGTTAGTCCAGTATTGGCAACCATGCGTGGAACAGCTGTTGCTATGCCTGGAGCTAATTCCTCTACAGAAAATGTTGTTATGATAGAAGCAGTGAATGATCAAATCACCATATTACCAACCAAGACTCGACCTAAGAAGCTTGTATTTCATGGATCAAATGGACAAAAGTGAGTGTCAGCGTTTTATCAATTTTTGTTGTTTTTTTACTGCAATTGGTAGCTATAAATGTTTGATTTTAGGGACCAATTTTATCATGATTATTCTCCTTGTTTCTTTCCCCAGGTACACGTATTTATTTAAAGGGCTGGAAGATCTCCATTTAGATGAGCGAATCATGCAGTTCCTAAGTGTTGCTAACACAATGATGGCCCGAGCTTCTCGTACTGGTTGTAATTTGGGAACCTTTGGCAGGGGAAGCAGTGGCTGGAAATCCAGGGGATCACTGTATAAAGCTAGACATTATTCTGTCACTCCCTTGGGTCCTCGGGCTGGTCTCATCAGTTGGGTAGAGGGAGCAACACCATTATTTGGGTTGTATAAAAGGTGGCAACATCGTCAAGCTGCAGCTGCTGCTATGGCTTCTAAGCCATCTGGGACTCAGTCAACCTCAGGATCAGGTACCCATATTATACATCATAAAATGTGTTATATTTTCCTTTCTGGAAGATTCCACTGCTTCTGTTTTTCATAATATTTTTACCATTAAAACCGAATATTTTTTTGCATGCTGATTACTCTGGCAGTCTAGTAAAATATCTTTTATATTGAAAAACATTGATCAAATTCCATTCCATTAAAGTTTAAACTATTGTTTTATATTGGATCAAGCTGTCAAAAATTTCATATTGAGAAAATTTGTAGGTTGAATTTTTGGACTGGAGAATAGAATATCTCAATCTAAAAGACCTATGTTATGTTATGGTCCTTAATAAAATGGAAATGCTATCTGTATGATAATGCTGGTTTTAATTTGTATTCTTTGTTTAGTTATGCCTTTGACTCATGATAACCTCTGTAATTAAGTGTTTAGTTTGCTCTAAAGGGACCCAGAAAAGATAACAGAGAATGATATTTACACATGAAGCATTATACCTAATTTGCATCATAATTTGATCATAGGCATGTATGTATCAAGCATTTTCCCTGGTTAATTGTTGGCTACATTGTATACTTGAAGTTAATATCTTCATTAAATATAATCAGAGAGAATAATTGAATTGAATATATTTTATTTAAGCATGTTTTCTTAATTTAAGTTTTAGTTATCATCGTTTGCATATTGGATGCATATGTAGATGTTTGTATGCAGAAGTTTGTTCTCTATCTTGAGTGAAACTCATTTATTGAGTAAATATTCATATTTATGGCTGCTCTTTCATGAATTTTAGCAAGTAGCAGTAGTGGTAAAGGAAGTGGAACTGGTGGGCCAACTGGTATCCTTAGACCTTCTGAGCTCTTCCATTCCAAACTTGCTCCATTATTGAAAGAAAGGGGAATTCCAGTTCCAGTGGCCCCAGGCCCCCATGGGGGAGGGGGATATGTCCCAGCTGATGGGAGGAGGGATTGGCCACCACAGGTAAGATAACATATTATCTATTATATTAGATTTTAAACCCATTAAAAATTTAGCTGGACCTTTAAAATGTAGCATAGGATCAGTTGTTAGGGAGTCCTCAATGGAATTCATTATTATTGTATTGGTTACCTATTGAAGTCAAAATTTTCAGAAGCAATATATTTATCTAAATATGTTGCTGAATTATATTTTCATGGTTTTTAAACTTTTTCCTTGTAGGTACTACGTCAAGTCCTTATTCAGTTGATGGAGGAAACCCCCAAGGACTTACTTGCTAAGTAAGTAAAATGCTATTTTTATGTTAACCTCAGTTAGTGTTACTGTTTTGATAATATCTGTAGATTAAATAATATAATGTTTTTGTCTGTTCTCTATAAATCCGTTTAAACAATTCTTAATATATAAATGCAAAACATACAAATATCTTTTAACAAAATTATCAATTATTAATTTATCCTATGTTTTTAACAGAGAACTTTGGTGTCGGAGTGCCAATGCCAGTTCATGGTGGCAGACAACCCGTACTTATGCCCACTCAGTAGCTGTGATGTCCATAATCGGTTATGTGATTGGACTGGGAGATAGGCATCTGGATAATGTTCTTGTTGATTTGGAGACTGGTGAGGTAAGATATCATAAAATGCTATGAAGTCATTATTTATTCGATATCTATAAACATTTTTATCTACCTCAACAGAATAAAAATTATTTGAACAAAAGCATTCAGAAGTCCTAATTATTTATATATAAAGTATTATGATTCATTGTAAACCCAGACAAGATACAGCTTTATGAATTAAATGATTTTAATAAATTGTTTTTGATAAGCTTTATCTCTTCATCAGCATAGTGTACATGAAGCTATTTATTAAAAATTCCATTTATGATATATTTAAATAAAGATTTCTTATTCTCTTGGTATAATTTTACAATTTCCTTGAATTCTATTTAATTTAATAAATCATTGTGGGTGCTTCATTTAGATATTCTGAAATTTGGAAGCATATATGTTCTACCTATGAGTTTCATAGCTAATTTGTTCCATTTTCTACCAGGTTGTACATATAGATTACAATGTATGTTTTGAGAAAGGTCGTACACTGAGAGTTCCTGAGAAAGTTCCTTTCCGCATGACTCCAAACCTTGAAACAGCCCTTGGTGTAACAGGTGTTGAAGTAAGTGATATAAGAGTTTTATTTTTTATTTTATTTATATTTATTTTGTTACTATAGTGAAAATTTTCAGCTATTGTGATTTATGATATTAAGATAAAAATTATCATTAGCTGACATTTAAATATTTTTATCGCATGTCCAATGTGAAAAATGAAATATATTTATAATTAAAATATAGTTTTTAAAATAATAAAAAAAATTAAAAAGGCTTTCATATGATATCAGTAGAGCCATAATTAGTATGTGTATTTTAAAATAATATCTCCAATGATGTGCTTATTCTCCCTTGAGGTAAAAGGCTTATTTTTTCATAGAGAATATGATTGTATTGACTTATTAATAAATTGGGATAATTAACTCCAAGTAAAGAAACTTGGACAGGAGAACCACTTTCTCAAAAAAAACAAGTAAATAAATTAAATAATACAAATATAAATGTTGCTTAGGGTCGTTCAAACAGGTGTTATCTCAGTGGATTAAGAAATATTTACTTATTTTTAAATTGTGAAAAGATAATGAATCAAAATGTGTGATTGATAAGATTTTAAATCAATAGTAATTTTTCAATTAGAGAATAATGTGATTTTAAGAATCAGAAACAATCTTTGTGAGGAATATAATTTGATTTCTTAAAATTATCATTAGATTAAATATTTGGACTTATTGTCATGAGCTTTAAAAAAAAACCCTTGGTGGTTTTTGAGGTAAGGTCATCAAAAATATTGAACTAGTTGATTTGTTAAGGGTATATTGACTCAGGGTAAGTGTAATTCATTCTATCATAAAAAATAAAGAACATATTTGAAGTTCATAATTTTAATATACATAGATAATCATTAAAATTGTATTTCATTTAAAAGATTAAAGTATTTAAGACAGAAAATATTGACATAGTTGGAACCCTAAGATACTCAGATTAGATCTGAATAAGCATTAATAGGATATAATTACTAAAGAAATTGGAAGAAATTAAAATGCAGAAAAAATTATATCTGTTGTTAAATTAAGTAAAATTCAAAGGAAAATACTTTCTTTTACCTTACATAAATGCTTAATAAACATCTTTTAAAATAAATAGGTAATATAACATGAAGAAAAGGAGGAAAATTTTCATAATTAATACTTTGTATGTAAATAAAATTCTTAATTGCCCAATGACTTATATGAAATGAGATTGATCTTTACATGTATTCAGAAAAATAATGACTACTAGTTCTGTTATATTTACTATTCCTATCTATTATCATGATATGTGAGATACCTCTATTGATGGAGCGTGTTCATTTAATATTTCCGTGACGAATTCCTGTTCTTTTCTACATTTCCATCTCCTTCTACACCCACGCCACTTGCTCATCACAAACCTCATAAAAACTCTTTTTAGTTCTGCATTTTTCCAGCCATATATTATTGGATTGACTCCAGAGTTAGACATGGCAAGTGAGAAGGTCAGCCTATATAACGTATAGGGAAGTTTTACTCCTTTAACAAGTAAAGATGATACAGTAAGGTAAGGAAGCCATAAGAGAATGAATGATCCAAGCACAAGCAACACTACTATTGTACTCTTTGATACATGTGGCCTGATAGATGCTGTACCACTTGTCAGAGATGGGAATCGAATGTTCCAGGTACTGTTACGGTGCCCTCCACGGCTGCTGCAACTAGATGAAATAGATCTCATACAAGAGGCTCTTCTGTCCATCCCCTCAGTCTCCCCTTGGTCCTCATCTTGTTGGCAAGCATGTGCATTTTCATTTATAGGAAAGTCAGGATTCAAAGTGATGTCAATACTTTCCTGATATTCTTCTCTATGGGTAAATGTTTGAGGTTTATCATGGAAGCAGCTACTTATTTTTGCTGCTTCTTTCTGAAGATTATTTTGTTTGAGGTCTACCAACTCTTCTTTTGGAGTTTTTTGGGTTGGATTTACTGTTGATGTTCCAGTTTTAGTTATTAAATCCTTATCATCGCCAGTTGTATTTTTTTCAAAGTTATCGCCAATTTCCTTTATGAAATCTGATAGTGAGATTACTAACTCAGTTGTTTCATTAAAACATTTCTTGCTAGCCATCATAACTTTAGGCATAGTGTTAAAAGATCCTGTTTGGTAGGTTTGATCCATAGATTTCCTTTGCTTCAAACATTGATCTCCCTTCATTTCATTTATATGAATTCCACTCTCTATTCTATGTACTCTATTTTCAGTTATTTGTTTGCTTTCTTTTTTAAAGTTGTTAATTGGGAAAATTTGACTCTGTTTTGAATTTAAGGTTTTATTTGACAATTCTAAACCACAGTTTAATTCATTATTTAATTTTTTATGAGATTGGACTTCTTGTTTTCCCTTGACTATACCTTCATCAAAGTAGCTGACTAAGTTAGGATCACTCTGGCATTTAACAATACATATTCCATCTGTGTGGTATTTTTCATTATCTACTTTTACAATGTTAGTTTCCCCCTTTGATTTATTTTGATTTATTTCATTTTCTTTGTAATTATAAGAACTCTCTTCTTTCTCATCTTGTTCTTCTTCAATATCTTGGAGATGATTCAGTTGATTGCTTTTTTTGAATTCATCAATGTCTTTTCTAATTTTGGACGAAGAGCCAATTTCGTTTTCTTCCTTTGGTATGTCTTTGCTATCTTGGTCTTGGTTTATACAATTTTCATCCTCATCCATACTGTTGGGGTCAACTTTTGTCTTTCTTATGTCTGCACGTGTTTCTCCATTTATATGGTGTTTAATTTTGTCATGATTCTTACCAGAAGCATTGAAGGTTGTTGAGCTGTAAGTTTTACCATTTTGGCATCTCTTCCATGGTGGGCCTTTTCCATCACCCGTATCTACCAGTAATCTTTTCAGTTGTGACCTGGCTTCCCTCCCTATGCGCCAGTAAAGAATAGTTAAAGCTAGAACTACTGCGCCAAAAAGTGGTGCCACAACACAAGTGATGTATTCAGGTGTGAATATCTGAAAGTAATAATGGTACACATTCATCACTATTTCTAGTACTCATTCTTAGAAAATCACTGTAAAAGACCACAGTTTTAATTTTAAAATTAAGGGAATAAGATGACTACTTTCATGTAGATTTTTGTCAAAGATTCCTTATTTCAGCCTTAATAAGATCATACCAAATCTGAAGAGCTTAATGCTGAGAACTAATGAATACTTAAATAAAATCTTGCAGAAAAGAAATCAACTTATCTCCTTCATTATGAAATTCATTTTCCACAAAATTTTGGCTATCTTTATGAACTTTTAATTTACGGATATCTCATAAAACTAGAAAGTTTTAGAAATTATGTTAAAAACTCATTGTCTTATCCATTTGGCATTTTTTTGATAGTCTACTTACAATAGGTATTGTAGAATAAGTATTCAAATTATCTAAGCCAATTAAATAAAAAAGAGAAAGAAGAGTGATAAAAATTATGCAGTTTACTTAAAAAAAAAAAAACTTGCACTGAATTTTTCTGCATTTATTTTAAATTATAAAGAACTTGATAGTGCTAAAATGAAAACGTTTGTTGCTTAACAAAAAAATCAATTTTATTAAGTCAGAATGGTGAATTAAAAACTACCCTTACCCTTACTCAATAACTGTATTAATTTTTCATGTCTTTTAATCTAGTAGTCTATTTTCTAAAAAAATACTAGTCTAATATCCCATTTTTAATTGTAAAAAGCACTGAATTGTGAAATTTAATGAAAATGATATTCAATAACTAGTAGTTCTATGGATGTTGAATTTACATTTCCCTATAACCATGTATAATATACAGAAAGAAGTTCATGGAAAACAATTTATCATCTGAACTCAAACATTATTTAAAAATTGTATGTAAAAATTTGATAAAATTCTTTATTTGTTAGGTTCTGTAGTATTATCAGAAAATTTCCTCAATATGTTGTAAGACTTGATGTTAAAACAAAGTGATAGTTAGTGTGTACTTACATCATCAAGTTCACACAGTGTGGCAGTGTTCCACCTATTCCAGTATGCTGGAACAGTTGCCAGAACTAAGGCCGATCCCCAACATGAAATAATCATTGCAATGGCTACCCTGGAAAATGTTTAAAATCCATGTAAAATTTAAGCCAATTATATCCTGATTCCATAAATTAGTGTGTATATGAATTTTTAGTGACTAGTATTCCATTAGAGATTCCAAAAATGTCTGATGAGGCTAAGCATTTATCTGAAGGTCAAATGAAATTTGTATATATCTTGAAGATTAAATTAGTGTGAATATTTTTTCATAAATTTTACTCCAATAAAACCTCATTCTATCATATATTGGCTCTTTTAGAGCATAAGTGCTAAACTTACTTCTTAGTCATGTAACGACAGTAGTGTAGAGGATATACAATGGCCAGGTATCTATCTACTGCTATAGCCAAGAGGTTACAGGCAGATGCACTGCAAGCAAGTGCTATTAGAACAAACCGTAGAAGGCATGTCCATTCTATCTGTCCCAAAGTTATATCCTCTTTTCCTAGCATCAGAGGTGAGCCTCCTCCATCTGCTCCTTGGATGTAAAATACCATGTGGAAAGGCATTGATAGTCCCACAAGAAGGTCAGATATAGCTAGACTTAAGACAAATCTGCTTGATGATCTTGATCCAGGTCTTATAGTTTGGCTTGGTGCCAAGTCAGGAACTGATAAAAAAATTAAATATTTATGTAATGATTAGTTGAGTAGATGAAGTAATGAACTGTTGCACTCAATAAAGCTGTATAACAGGATGAAAGATATAAATCAAACCAGTTCTCAGGATGTTATTTAAGGAACTGGGTGAGTTTTGGTGGAAATTTGTCTAGTGAAATGAAGGAAACAGAGAAGTACTTTTTTTTAGGGACTTTGTATGGAAAAGGTCTATTGCCTTAATTTAATATAGTCCTTAGAGTATTGATAACAGAAGTATTATTTGTGGAATAAATAATAATAAATAATGGGGAAGATCAAAGAATCAGCTAGTACCTTTTAGAATGCATGTTACTTGTGAGCTACTTACTTTCATTCTCTGCAGTGTTGATTCCTTCATTCTGGTGATTACGTTTCCTTTTACCAGATGTATTTTGAGTTGAATGGGTTGGGTCTGAAAATTTTGACTTCATATTGTGTCGACGTCTCCTCCTTGTACGTAGAATGATTGCCACACTAAGACTGTTACCAGTGACTATTGCTACTAACAAAAATGCATCCACTACTATCCAGAAAACTGCTTCTGGCCCGTGTTGTTCAGAATTAATGAATTTGAAAATTGATCTGTTTTCCCCATATGTTTCACTAATATTTCTTATATTCATTTTACCAATCCTTTTCCTTTCAATGTCTAGCACTGTGAATTATTGCTGAAATTGTTATATTTTGGGGATAAGTAATTTAAAATTTTTGTATCCTAACATGTATGACATGATGTGATGAAGATCATTCAGTTAGATAATTGGTAACATATTTTTCCAAACTTTACCTCTAGTTTAACCCTTAAAATGTAAAATTGCAGTCAATTGAATTTCTTATAAAGTACATCCTAATGTATATAAATTTCCATGAAATAATTTGTTCAAATAAAATAATAATGCATAAGATAGTAATTAAGTTATCTAATTCCAAAGCTTAGATTTAATACAATATATATTGTACTTACTGCTAGCTCCTTTTAAATTTTCAGCAATAGCTTTATATTCCTTTGAATTTATATTTTTATACCTTTAATGATATGAATTTTATTTCACACTTTTAAGTATATCCAATTGTAAATTTTCTCTTAATATCTGGAAAGGATATGAGGGTGAAAATATTTCAAACTATTTCCTTGCTGTTAATCCAACATATTTGATGTCACAAATCACTGAATCACACTCCTGCTCACAGTGATGTTTAAGAGTTCCAACTGGAGTCATCCAAACATATGCTATCACTCCTCATAACTAGAGTGATAGGCTCATCATTGCTCTCATAGGAGCTCTCTTACTGATAGCCAGCTCTGGCTGATAAATGAAGTGAGAGGTAAAGGACTATTAAGATGCTGGAATGAGTCATGGTTGTAATTAATTGTGATATGTAAATATATTTAAACTACGTGGCAGATAGAAATTAAATATTAGTTAGGCTTGTTCTATTTTTCAAGCTTGAACAACATTCTTATTATAGATTTTTATTTAACTTCATTGTTTTGCAAAGACAGGTATGCCAGAAGCCAACTGATGTTGCTTTAGATATTTTATGTTACTATATAAGAATAATTTCCAGTTAGTGAATGAAAGTTAGTTAACAAGGTTCTGAAAATAAATCATATCTATTGGTTTCATCCAAATATTTCTATGATCAGGTAAAGTTCATCAAAGATAAAAATATTAAGTGATATTTAAGTTGATTTAAAAGCTATCAAATTCAGCCATACAAAAACAAAATAATTAAAATCTAATTGTTTCCAATAATAATCTAAATTTTGATCATTGAATTCCATAAATTTATTTCTGTTTTTCTTATTTCTGGAAAATTGCAAAAATATTTACACAGGAATAAAATGAATCATTCTTTCCCATTTTCTTTGGTCTCTTTTTGGACTTCTCATCCCTACTATTGTTTTTCCGAACTTGACAGTGGAAATCTCCCTCCCAGTTTGCGTCTTATCTCACCTCCCACTATATCGTTTCTGCTTCGTCTACTATGTACACATATGTTTGATCAACCCTGTCAATCTTCTTTGTGCTAGCTCTGTAGATATGGGGTTCTGTTATCTTCATTTTTATTTCTTCCTTTTTCTATACCTCATAGGTAATAAATCCTTACATCATATTGATTTTTTGTGTTAATCGTGAAGTTTCATGGGAATATGCAAATGGTTTTGCTTTGGATTTGTATTTGGTTTTGCAATTATTCATTTCCTCCTTGATAATTTTCAGATTTCATGTCAATTAATGCTTGTTTGAGTTTATATAAGGAATGTGGGTAGTTTATTCCAAAAAATATATACCCAGATTAGCTCCTCTTCTAATTAGGAATGTGTTAATATATTTTTATTTGTAACTTATCTATATTCTCTTGTAATATATCTTATCTTGGATTGAATAATTTTTAAAAGATTTTTTCTAGTCTTAATTTGAAGCATCATACCTTAGTTTTCAGTCATATTTAATATTTTAAAGGGAATCTTGAAATTGCTCTATGATAACCGTTGCTATGCTTCAGCTTTATCTTGTCCCAGTTTGAGTGACTTATCTACAGCTTCAGCTGCAAATTTTCTCATGGAAATCCTCCTTTCCTCCATAGTTATTGCCTTGGTTGCTTCAATTGTTATTTAAATTCCATATTAATCCATAAATTTTACCTCTTTCATGATTTATATACAGGATATTATGTTGTCTTTATATTATTTAATGTTATTATGTAACGGTTTTTCAATTTCTAATCTCATGATTTATTAAACAAATTAAGTTGGTAATTTTGATGTTTTTGTATTTCTGTAATGAATGTTATGATATGAAAAGTTTCTGATTATCTTTGAAAGATAGGATATACTTTTCATATAGCTCAAATACTTGTTGTATCCATCTATCAATCTTATTGATCTATGAATTATTTATAAGTATAAAGGGTTTCTGCCTATTTTACTATGCTAGCACTGTATTTCTTCGTTTATATATTTACTTCTCTCTCTTTCTAGAAGTATAATTTTTTCTTTTGTTTACATTATTATTTTCCTTTTATACCCTCTTACTATGATTCTTTGGCTCTAGATTATCTGAAGAAGAACCATTAACTGTTTATGTAGTTAGCCCAGAAAGCATTAATTTTTGGTAAAAAGTCTGTTGTATTTGAGGGAGGAAATTGATTGCTATAGCTTAGTTATCTTTGTTAGATAAAAATTGTGTTTACATGTAGCTTACTTCACATTGGTGATTATCTCTTTCGATTCCCACATGAATCAATTTGATGATCAATCAAATGCCCGATTAGCAGTTAGTTGTCTCGAAAATCCAGTCATCAAATACACAAACTTAAAATTTTAGTTCTAATTACTTTTTCAAATACCTATATTTCTCACTAATGTTATTTTAAATGAAATATGACCATCTGTATTTAATTAGTCAATTACTAAATGGAATCATGCTTATTGTTAATTGCTTACTTTTACAGGGTACTTTTAGACTTGCATGTGAACATGTACTCCAGACACTTCAAAATGGTTCTGAAACTCTTCTTACTCTCTTGGAAGCATTTGTGTATGACCCATTGGTTGACTGGACTCCAGGAAATGAAGCTGGTTATGCAGGTAATTTGATTTTTTTCCTTATGTAGAGTTTTATGTTGAATTTATTAGTCCATATTCCTGTAATTGTGTAACAATATCAGGTTGAGAAAACCAAGTATTAATTTGTTATAAAATTACAGGATCTGTGTATGGAGGTGGGTGGAGTCATAGGAGACCACAAGCCAGTGCTTTGGAAGGGCGTCAGTCAAGAAAAGAGATGGAGAAAGAGCTTACTAAGTCAATGTTTATTGTGCGTGTTGAGGAAATGAAAGCAGAATGGTTCTCGAATCAGTAAGTTTATTTATGATTATCTAGTATTGTATTCTCAAATTTTAAGAGAGTAGAATTTCCCTCAAGATCAGTTATTGGTACAAATGGAGAAACTTTATTTTAAAGGATTTAAGGACTATGGTTGTGTTGAATTTAAAATATTGGAATAATAATTGCAATTTGGTTGTTGGTTTGTAGTAATTAGAGATACATAAAGATTAAAGATAAATTTATCTTGTATTTACTATTGAAATAGGGAAGGACAACTTCCTACCTTAGTTCAAAGAGACTTGCACCGATAATAACATCATATATCTATGCATAGTTTTAAGAATCATTTGCAATTTCAGATATTCAAATTTACTTTTAACAAGTAATCTTAGTACTTCCATTTGATAAGCAAATCCCATAGTGGACATTTAATTTTAGTAATTTTCGTTAAGCTACTGCAAATTTGTAGTGTGTTGCATTAAAATCTGGTGTTTTTTGTTTATTAAAACAAATATAGTTAGAAAAGTTCAGATTGTTTACACATCATACCCACATTGTGGTTAAGAATATATTTTTTATTTAATTTGCAGAGATGACCTGAAAGATTTATTGCCTCAAGCAAAAGTGCAACTAGAAGCATGGGAAGCAGCAAGATCTGCTTATCGCTCCAAAGCTCGAAGTTTGCAGGGGTGGCATCATGTTCTTGCTGCTTTGAAAGATGCAGAAGCAAACTGCATGCTTTTAGCACCTGCTGGTGAAGACGATCAAAGCAGACCAAGTGACTTCAATGCTTCTGGGTTTGTTGATATATTTTTACAATCACTTTTTGTATTCTAAAGTAATTCCATAAATTCTAACCAATGGAACCTTAAAATATATATGTTTACTACTGGTAAATTTAAATCATACAAATTTTAACCTAGTTCAACCGTTTATTAAGTATCTTATCTTTTCAATTTTTTTATCATCTCTCATTCATTTTATCGTATTTTATCATATTAGGGATAGTGATATGATTCAAGAGAAACCTATAACAGTTAATGGAGCTATTGTTGGTGCAAATGGGGATGGAGAAGATATTGTTGAGCATGCTAAGAAAGGACTTGTGGAGGCTATTCAAGAATGGGAAGCCCAAGAAGAATTACATCAGGTATGCAGTAAATGAATGGTTAATCCTACTTTATCCTCTTAAAATTTAGTTACCGTATGAGTTATTTTAATTGATGTTTTTCTAGTGAATTAAGTTTCAGGTTGTAATTTTTTTAGTGGATTCTATTATTATTTAATATTTCCTATGAGTGTTTACCATTATTTGATTTATTTTATTACAATCATAGATTTCCGTAAACTAATACAATACTTACTGAAAATGGCTATCAGAATCAACATTTATTGAAACTTATTTAATATTTATTATGTTAAAGAATATATAAGATTTTATTACAGGTGAAATTATTTGTTTTAAAGTGATTAGCATATGTTAACAGGAAATTATCAAAATCAGTATTGGGAACACTGAAAGATTATTAATTAAATAGTTAATTTCAGTAGTTAAAACTTGGCATTTCTTTGTTATGTCAGCAGGCTCATGAAAGGAGAATTCACTTTTGACTGTGGGAAGCACATATGTTAAGTGGTTCAGAACTACCTAGGAATCCTACTTTGATACTTTTTCACTACTTTAAACTCAAGTAACATCTTCTTACTATCATACATACTTACCATTACATTATGCACATTCATTCAATCTTTGTTCTAAGTTATGAATTCAATATTTCACGTGTTTTGTTAACATGTAATTATTTTAAGATACAGATTTTGACCAAAATAAAAGCATTGATATAGTTTAATTTTTTTTGCAGGCTGCCCTTAGTTCTTTATTTGGACCTCAGTTGCCAATGTGGATACAGGAAGTGAGGGGATTTTCTCTAGAAGAAAGAGAGGGAAGTGATAATAGAGAGTCATTTGACCTTGTTAGAGGCTTGTTACAGATACTTGGAGGAGGGCAGATGGTTGTGCAGGTTTGTGTCCTGTTTTCTAATTTGTTTTATAGAAATATATCAAAGAATCTCTTAATTTATGAAATTATAATACTTAAGTGAATTGTAATAGTGTAGTATAATAATGTAGTGACCAGTTTCATGATTTTTTATTTAATCATCATTTTTACAATGCTAAAATATAATTTATTTTATTTTTATGCATTGAAATGCTATTTCCTCATTTAACTCTCTACATTCATTATAGTTTGATCAAGCACAGAAAGATCTATGGACTGCTAGATGTCAAAGGCAATTACTTGTGCATGGTTGCCTGGATCTTCTAGGACAATATGCAGCTTTAGCTTCATTTTTTCCAAGATCTAGCAGTAAAGCTAATAGACATCGTCCTACATGCTATGCTAAATGGGCAAATGAACTTCTGCAGGAGTTCACTTTAGAAACGTAAGAAATATTATAATATTTTCTCTGTTAATTACTCCAATAACTTAACTATGACAATTTAAATATTTCCATAAAGTTAGATTGTTATCTTTAATTCTATAATTTCTTACAGGTGTGAGCGGCTACACAAAGTAGCCTCATCCCTTATTCAGAAAAGCAATAGTGGTTGCACTGACTATGCAGCTGTTGTACGTTATCAGAATTCAATTCGATTATCTATCAGTCGCACTGCAACGTGTTTAGAAAATGTGAGAGTTAGATTGCAGGCAGAAAAGTTAGATGAGCATGATACAAACTTGACTGTGTCATCTTGGCTGTGTTGTGAAGAGTCTCGTGGAGCAATAGGACAATTTATTGCAACTGAAGGAGGGCTATTAAAGGGTGGTGCTGCTATTCAATGTGTGGTGTTAACTGCATTAGCTAGGCTGAACAGGCAGTTTCTGAGCATGGAGTCTGCTGCCTCATCAGGTTAGCTATGATGATTTTGTCTGTAAATTTCACATTTAGTTGAAAGATTCATTTATGAAAACCAGTAGTTAACCACTCCTATGTTAATCGTATTTAACTTTTAGTATTTAAATTGAATTAGCTCTATAAAGTTTTATTTTTCAGCCTAATGGACAATGAAATTTATTTCTCTTATTTTGGTATTATAGCTACCAGTGAGGCTCTGTCGGTGTTATGCTCTGCAGAGGGTGATTGGTTCTTAGAGGAAATGAGTCATGTTATCACAACAGTGACAGAAATTGCATCAATAATAGATATAGAAGGTGTATGGGACAGAGAGATGAATAATATAAGTTTATTGCCTAATGATGATATACCTCAGTTGAGAGATGCATTACATTGTCTTCATACTGCCTATGGAATTTTCAAGGGACTTCAGGTAGGACTGGTTTTAAACATTTTCATTGCATTAGATTGGCATGAAATTACCCTAAACATATTCAAACATGTTTTTTTTATTCTTTTGCTAATGTTTGACACAAAAAATATGTTGTAGATTATTATGAAAATTTCTAACTTAAAAAATTATTTCATGTTAGTACCTAAAAACTTATATGTTAAAGCAACTACCAGTGTCATCATAATTTAATTGTAAATATAATCCTGCTATATGCTTGGAATGCTAATTGGTGATCATTCCATTATTATAGTATGCTAAAATTCAGCATTTTTTATATATAGTTGAAAAAAATATTTTTAATAAATGTTAATCGTCTAAAAGTATTAACTTTGAGATACTAAAACAAGAATCATTATTATACTTTCAGGATCTTAACTTTAACGTGAGAACAATAATTCTCCCAGAAGCTCTTAAATCAGTTATTGGGGAGGAACCATCTGTATTGATGATGGTGGAATTGTTAGATATACTGGAGAGAAACCTGGGAGCTGACCTCATTCGTCACTTTGGTCCAGATGTAGATCCTACAAGGTTGCCAACGAAGAGGCTTTTAAATATCTTACAGACTCACCTGCAGTTTGTTGCTATTGGTGCTGAGGTGTGTATATAATTTCCTTTCAAATAAAAGTTTTCCTTGAAACTATATTTTAGGTTCATCTGACTTTTATAACTTTTATAGGTAAGGCTATAAAATTAAAGAACATTTACTGGAATCTTCTTGAAGTCTACAAACATACTAATAAATTGGACATTTCTGATTGTTTTATATTATTTATTTTAGGTATTTTTTTTCATAACTTGATGAAGACTTTCTGCACAAATGTGACTAGGATGTAATCCTGTCTAATTTTTTGTTCTAGTTGTTCTTATACAGGGTGTTTCAAAAAAGTGTATACACACTTTGAACTATCGTAGATAATTTATTTCCCTTCTACAATACTAAATTTTTGGACATGGAAAGCTTAATGTCCAATTGGAAAAATAGTAGTGATTTATGTGAGTAATGTTCAAACTGGTGGCCTTCAGCATCAATACATTGCTGAGTACGAGTCAACACCGACTCCGTACATAGTACCTAAGTTTCCACTGAGATTGGGTTGCCTATACTCTTTCGAGTTAAAATAAGATAATTTAAAAAATATCTGCTAGATATCTGCTAGATACCCACCCTGTATTCTTTTGAGAAGAATAAAAATGACGTATGTCATCTCATGTAATGATTTTGGTACAAGGTTTCATAGTTATCTTCAGTGCAAATCCTGATATTTTTCAGTCTTTGTAAATGACCTTGGATCTCTTCCTTAAAAGTAATTCTCATAAATATCTTGCTGTTGGGCAAATACAGAATTAATCTAATTATTATATTCAACTTCGGGACTACATTAAGTTCTTTTTTCCATCTAACTCATGAAAATACAGGAGTGATGTATATATCTAATAATTTATTATGTTTTATAATATTTGTTTTTCTTACTGTCCATTAGTCTCCTCATGCTGCTGCAATGACAATTGCTGATCGTGTGTGTCGACAATTTGAAGAAGTCCTTAGGAATGATGATGAAGTGGTAGGATCTACAGATGATCAAGAGGGAGGCCATGGAAACATGACACCTGGTCAAATGCTTCTCATGGGATTCAATGGCTTATTTGAGAAAGTTCAAAGAGAAGGCAGTACCCTTGCAGACAGTCTTCCTTCAATCATTCCACCCAGAGCTTGGGCAGAGTCGATCGATCATCTGATTGAATCTGAAGCTCTTCTGGTAAATCAATTCCCTATCATAGATATTTAATTAAAAGTAATATTTTATACCCCACAACATGTTTAAATATAGCTGTTCACTTAGCAGCTAAAGGGACTGAAGGTATTATGAAACTTAAAGTGTTAAAATTCAGTTAATTTACTTGAGCACCCTGTAGCTATCAAGATGAATAAATCCTGCATTGTAATCATTAATAAAATTAAGGTTATATGTTTGTTAGTAAAATATCTAAACTGTACTTAGCACTTCTATCCATCTTCTTAATAATGTTATGTTTGGATTTTCATGCTAAAATATTAGAATCCCAGTTTTAATAACTCAGGTTCATATATTTTTATATTATTCTTTTATTTTTATGGTATTGAAGCAACTGTTTTGAATATTTCTCTAGGCTCCAGTGCTCCGCCCTGAAACTCGGAGCGTAGAAGAGGCATTGCTTCAAGTGCAAAGAGTTCATGCAATCAGGGAGTTCTTCTCCCTCTGTCAGGTATCTGCAAGGGCCTTCCAATCGGAAGATAAAATGGTGAGCATAGAATTTGAGGAAGAAGTAGAAGAGGAAGAAAGACTTTGTGCTCCAGTGAAGGTCTTTGCTGCTAGTGCTGTTCAAGGACTTCTTTTGGGTGCTGTGACTCGATCTATTGCTATGGCAGTTTGTATTATTGTGCAAAAAGCTCTAAGAATAGATGTAAATGGTAGGTAGCATTCTCTTTGAATCATATGTTTTTGTGTTTTGAATTGAATGATGTTGATAGAATTGTGAATGATTTTAGTAATTCACTATGAAATTTATATGCACATGTAAAGTGTGTTACACTTGCGCTTATGATGTACGACAATCAATTTGTCGTATTTTCTTCATTTTAACAATTTCTATGATTTTTGCTATGCAGTGATTTCCCTCCAATATACTAAAAATATTTAGATGCTTGCATAGTGCTTATATTGTTCATTTCATTCTAGCTAAATAATCTATGAATCAAAATTAACTGTTATCCTTTATTTTATTGGTAATTCAACCTGTTTGATTTTCTAGTATTTATTAGAAGTCTATTTTTTATAATTTTTAACTTATACCCTTTTTCACAATAGAGTATTATATGTATTTGTATGATATTTCACTTGTAAACACTATAATAAATATTATTAATCATTTTCCAGAGACCATTAAAGAGTTTAGTA
This sequence comes from Pantala flavescens, assembly GCA_020796165.1. NCBI lineage: Eukaryota > Metazoa > Arthropoda > Insecta > Odonata > Libellulidae > Pantala > Pantala flavescens. The sequence continues at coordinate 17,369,288 of CM036879.1, read as the reverse complement.
ACATGGATGGTGAGACTTCAAAGAGCATATCCTTGGAAGGGCTTTGTAGACACGTTGTCGAAGTATGCTGTCAAAGAGAAACCCAAGGACTTCAACCATCAACTCCCACTCAGCTTTCTACTTCACCTCTTTTAGCTCACAACATACTATCTTTAGGAGCCTCTATATCGGAAGGCTCCAATCCTGGTACTATTCCTAGGAGTTGTCTTCCTGCAGTATCTGTCCCGTCAGATATGGTAGAGTCAATGAGCCATCTTGAGATGTCACCTGCACCTCCACCAGCTGATCCTGCAATATTATTGGCTTATTCGTCTGATAGACATCCTAACTCTCCACTTGTGAACTCTGGGATTCCTTCATTTCCTTCAATTTCCAATGACACAGATGTCAACTTATCCCATATTCCAAATCCAGAAGATATTGCTGTGCCCAGGGCTGATAGCATGGGATTGTTTTCTGTTTTACCTGTAGTAACAAAGAGGACAGTTCTTCCAAGTTTTCCCATAAACTTGTTGGAGATAGCTTCAACTCTACTTTGTGCATTTCAGGTGAGCTTTAATGCAACCCCTATGTATCTTAGTGTAATAATTAACAAATAATAAAAAATATTAACTTTTATATTACAGAGTCACTGCAGCCGCTTGGCTTTGCAGAGGAGGCTTGCTAGGGATGCTGAGTGGTACCGTGCTTCCCTTCAAAGATTAAGATTACAGGCTGCAGCTCATGCTTGGCTTCATGGTGCTGATGATGATGAAGGAATTAAAATTAAAAGAGAGTCGTTATCTGTGGATATCCTTAGTAAGTTCCCGTTACGCATATTGTGATAAATTCAAGAATTTTCTGGAATAAGTTTTAATTAAATAATTATGATTTGAATTATTTTCAATTTGGTGCTTATTAGAAATTTCTCCCTGTATATTGCCGAAGGGTCAAGTATAAGTTTTTCAAAAAAAAATATAGAATTAGGAACTCAGTTTCATGTCATCTGTATTTTGATCAATTACATATGTTCATATTTGAAGTTGAAAATGTATATTGACATGATAGTATTATAAAGAATATGATTTTTAAACTTATGCATATATTTTAATGATGCAGGCCGGACTGAATTCTTGAATGAGCTGCGGAAGTGTGTCTCAGCATTGTCTGCTATAGAACCTCTAATAGTTGAAGCTACGGAAACATACAGCTCAGTATCTAAGTCTGCTGTACAGATATTGAAGTGGGAACAGGATAGCCAAGCTGCTATTGTTGAGGTAAGCCTCGATCTTAGTTAGTATTAATTGAGTTAACTAGTTTAGGCCATCATTTTAAAATATTTCTTGTGTAGGTAATCTGTGGGCTATATATCAGAGAGTATGGTGTTTGTTTTATGCATCTAGGTTAGATGATTTACAAGCTTGTAGCCAATATTATTAAAAAAACTTCCTTTGATTTATTATGAATTTCTTGTTATAATAATATTATTAATTATGAGGATGAGAGGCTTCTTTTCCTTATCAGAAATTTCTTTTGATTGTGTTGATTATTGTGATACTTAGGTTCTTGATGCTTTTGAGAAGGAATTAGCAAATATTATGGGAGAATTGACCAGAGAAGGCTCACTGACAGCAATGTTAGGATCAGTTGGGGCTACGCTGCTTCATGGAGAAGGTTTGAGAAGTGGTTGTCGTCCAGTGGCCCCTGAGGCTGAGGCAGCAGATTCTGCTTTCTTGCGAATTTTGAATGAATGTCAAACTTCCCTAACCTCTCAGCAGGAGAAGTTAATGAAAATTGTTGCTGCAGGTATTGTTAATATAATTCTAAGTGCCATTGTAAGCTATTATTTATGTGGTTTAGTAATATGGCTTAATTATTTTATACCAATATGTATAAATATAAGATTAGTTTTATGTAAGATTGGAATTTCATATTTTTTCAGATGGTTTAAAATCTAACTTGAAACCTGATTTGGCTGCACTATTCAAAGTCACTGATCCCAGCCTACTGCAGATAACATCAGATAGTTTTACTGATAAGAATTCAATAAGAGCATTTGAATCACACATTGCTGGTGAGTTTTGATTGTAATAACCATTAAAAATGAAAAATGTCAGTAATTTACTGTAAAATATATATTTTGGCTCTTTTTATATAAGATGTTGCAATTTATGCCTTTGCTTCGTATTAAGGTTGCTGCTTTTGAAGTATACTTCATGTTAAATTTTCTTCTTACTGTTTTTATAAATTCTACCTATAATTTTCTTTATTTTTATAAATCTTGTTTGTTCTATTATTCTATGATTCATTTTTGTGTTGAAATTCTAAACTATAAACTACTAGGAGAAAATATTTTTAGAAAGAAGATTTATAATGAGAAATCTTGTACTTTTGCATTTTATTTTTACTTCTTTATTGACTGTTCACAACATTTTTAAATTTAAAGTGTATTAAATAAATAACTATTTGCTTTAATGTCCTATTATTTTTCATTGAAGAGCGAATACGTGGAATACATGTTGAAATGGGAGAAGCTCAGGTAGCAATGGAAGCAGCTGATGATGGTGTAAGGAGATGTGCTTCAAAGATCCGTTCTCTTCTAGCCACTCATCACAGGCTCATGTCGGATGTGAGATCTTTGCTCAAAGCCATGTTGAAGGTACAATATGAGTGTTCTAATTTATGTAATAAGAGCTTACTCCAGTATAATCTTAATCATTTTCTTTTTGTTAGTTATCCTAATTTTTCATTGAGTCTAATATAGTAGTATTGGAAAAAATTCATCATCTTCATTTTGCCTCATATCTATATTTTCTTGAAGTTCACATTCTAGGCTTCTAAATATGTTATAAATATCGCTGAATAAGGTAACTTGTTGATTGACATCTAAAATATCCCATTTATGTTGCAGTTACTTCAGCAGTATGATTAACGATATGATTTTATTCTTGTAAGGAACCTAAAACTATAGAGTGACCCATTTCTACATTCAATATTCTTATTTTTCCATTCTGTCACCTCTGTCATTTGCTACTACTTCTCTCTAATCTTAGTCCTTCCTATTTTACAGTTATATACTCCACTACTAATCTATGTTTCCTTTGCCATTCTAGAACAATGTTTTTTATTTTTCTATTTGCCTTATATTTTGATTCATAGTTATATCATCATTATCATTGGTTATTTTGCAGATTGGTTTGCTGTAGCCCTCTATACATAATATAATATCCTATAATCCTAACTCTATTACATCTTGGTATATCCTCTTTCCCAAGTACCTCATTTTTGTTTTAAATATTTATCACTTGGTGGGATTTGTCTTTGTGCTTTTCCTTCTACTTTATCATCAAGTACAATTATAACAACTTCATAATGTCTAAGCAGAATTTATAAGCCAAAATTATATTTAATTTATCATAATCAATTAAAAAGTAAAAATTGGACTATTTCATTATTGTATATTGTAAATGGTGATTTGTTTTTACAGTTTGAAGAGATGACTTCCTCTGGCCTGGATGCCTATCTACGACTTTATCGATCTTATTCAGAATCTTTTGCATCCTTACTACGAACACTTCTTGCTCCTCCGGGTACTCTTCCCCCACAAGATTCCACTTTTCCATCTTCCGCAGAAGAGAGTGGCGGAGGTACTGGCTCTCATGCAGAAGATGATGTTGGCTCTGATGGGGAGGATGGAGAGGTGATGGGAGGCAGGGCTGATGCAAGAAGGAAGAGACATGCTCTTGAGCAACTTAACTCGCTTGGGACATTGACTGGTAAAATTTTCAAGATTAATTCTTGATCCGGAACATCATTAATTTTTAATTCTTAGAATTTATTTTTTTGTGACTGAAGTAATTCGTTAGTCAGAAATTATTTCTATAAAACCTATTGAATCAGATTGCAGCCACAACACTAACCCAAGGAAATTTTTTAAAAGTTCTTTTACCTGATTCATGCTGAATAAGCTAATAGTCATTATAAAACTATTCTTATTTTATTTTAAAATGAATCAGTCAATTAATGAACGAGGAATAACCCTTTTTTGATTGATGCAATTTGATTGTGACTTCCTTGTTTTATCCATTTTCCATTCCATAATTTATCAAGTATTATCTCCTTTTTATTTCTTAAATAATTATTAATTATTATTATATAGTTTTTTATCCTTAATTTGAATATATAATGCTCATTTGAATAATTATATTCACTCTATATGCATGTTATCTGTATATTATTTTTATATTTATAGGACAAATTTATAGTGGGCTGGTGGATTTAGCTTCTAACATAGCTCAAAACTCAAATGGGCCATTAGCAGATACAAATCAACTGAAGAAACGTCAGTCTGGGCGTCCTAAATTGGTAAGACAGGATGGAGTTTGTCATTCTCCAGCTAAAACTCCTTGCCCTGCGGAGGCTGCTCCAACCTCTCCTCGAGGTGTTAAAGGTGAGCTTTTGCTAATCTTAAATCATTTGTACTTGAAAGAGTATTATTTATTTTTGAAGGAAGTAGACATTTATTTTGAATATTGTGTTATTAATATGTATTATTTGGTTCTTGAGAGGTTGCATTCTTGCTTCATATTATATGTTTTTGATTTATTTTCATCCCTTGTTATTATAAATATTTTTCCATATTCTGGCAATACTTTATTAAAATATGAATCACTGTACTGAACCAATAGATTTGATAGGTTTAATTAAAATATGTATTATCTGGTTTTTATCACACTTATACTTACTTTAAATAGGTGGTTTCAATAGCTCGGGTGAAAGAAATGCATATGCATTAAGCGTGTGGAAACGCGTGAAGATGAAACTAGAAGGAAAGGATCCCAATCCCTCTAAAAGATCAACAATTTCGGAACAGGTATGCAGTTTCCTTTACAATTTCTGGTCCCGGTTTTAAATCCTGGCTTAGGAGGAAATTTTCCCATCAGGGCTTGGATGTTCGTGACATCCATTGCTAAGTTCAGAACCACACTGTAGTTGTCCAAAATGAATGTTTGTGTAGTATTTGACAATAGATAAATAAAATGATGGATTTCTTAAATTTAAGAAGAAAAGAAATATTTATATTCATTTTTAGTAATTGTTCACTGTAATCTTTGTTTGCAATGTCAATGCAAAGATAGCATTTTCAATAAATAAATGGTATATTATCTCTATAAGTTTGAAAAAGTTATCTATATAAAGTATTCTATTTTCTTTGTTATTCTTAAAATGGTCTTATATTAGGATTTTTTTTGTCCTTCATTACAATTTAAATAAAAAATGTCACAATTTTGTATCATTCCTCCCGCTAGGTGGACTATGTGATTCGGGAGGCCACAAGCCTGGATAACTTGTCCCTGCTTTACGAGGGATGGACACCGTGGGTGTGAAGGATGAAGCAGTCATCATCTAGAGGCCTTCTGGCCTTCAGGTGGTGAGCTTGCGGGTCCAAGATATAAATACAAAGAATCCCAAATCCGACAGAGGAAGCTGGGGAAGAACAGGGAGGCTCTGATGGAGCTCCTTGAAAAGATGGTTCCCCCCTCAACGTTGGAGCCTTGTGCCCCATCCGCAGAGATTGGGCCATCCCGTGCCCTGGTGGGCAGGGGAGGAATAACAAGAGAGCAGCGGACTAAGTCCGTGCCTCGTAGCTGACCTCAAAGAATGATACAGGAAACCCTGAGGGCATTGATTATTTCATTTTCCCTTTTCCCACTGTTTTTAAATTATTCATGTGGTGCCTTCGACTGATTGGTCATGTGCATCTCAAACCCCTCACGGGAATCCCGGTTTTATCAAGGGGAGGAATGTTTCTACCGTAGTGCATCTGTGATGCATGGGTAAATGAATTTTAAACCAAGTAATCCTAGCCTGACTGATGTTTTGATGGGATCATGTGGATATTTGATTCCCATGTCCAGTCCACTATGCCAGCATTCAGACTTCTTAAGATTTTGCTGATGATACTAAATTCAAAACTGCATCTCAACATGTCAGAAGACATAGTACCTCTCTCTCCTTAAATATCAAGATTTTTTCTTATCCTGGAGGAGTGTACCCTGAGGAGTGATTAATGATTTTAATCAACTTGCCAAAGTGTAGGTGATGAAATTTTTATTAAGAGGATGTATCGAATCTGGTTGATCTAATTTGCAAAATTATCACATTCCAGTTTTTGAAATGAAGTGCTCTCTTTCAAAATTGCTAATTTTATCTCAGTAGCAGCTTCATCTACTGTAGCATTCTATTGTTCTAGATTCTTCAGATTTGGACTTATTCATTTTTCTATTTGATAAATTCTTTTGCCATTTAACGAATCATGTATGTCTATGGAGTATTTAATTTTTTCTGTTGATGCAGATAATTATACTTCTACCATTATTGGGACCAATTTTTCTTACGGTATACTGTTGGACATGGGAACCTATTATTAGCTCTTTGTTCATGCAAGAATTGTCTACGTATTGCACTCAGAAGAAAGATCTAGTTTTTCACGTGTGGAAATTTATTTAACATCAATAAACCCATCTAAAGAGGCTAGGAAACATGCAAACAAAAGTTTTATTAAGTCTATCTCGGTGCTCTTTGAAGACATTGCAATTTCACCAATGCAATATTATCTTTCAGGATGTTCTCTGTGGTCAAATCCTTTCTTTTATAAGGGCATTCACTGCAAACTTACCACATATTTAAAATTAGACCAGTTCCAAATACAGTGGTGCTTATTTATTCTTCTTATAGCTCTTAAAGAAGAAATGGTAAGTGTCCAATGTATAATTTTAGAAAATTAACTGAACTTTTAAGTTCTTCCCTTTGTTAGTAGTGTCTTGTGACTGCTTGTATATCTCCCAATTTCCATCAAGGCAGCCAGAATTCTTTGAATTCTTCTAGTGGTGAGGAGGGTCAAAGATTAGATCAATCAACTGGTGACGCTAGGGCTCTATGTAAGAGGATCTGAGTCGTATTTACATCTAACTCAAGCCATTTGGCTACACAATGAAAAAAGCAAAACTTTTGTCTTCCAATTTTGAGTTAGAAGGAAATAGGAAGTTATCATTTTATGGTTATCATTATATGTGACCATGTTTAACTTTTATTCTATACCATTGTGGCGTAATTTTAGTTAAATCCAGAAAGCATTCTAACAGTGCTTGATGTTTTGGATGAGGTCATATCATTCTCATTTAATTGCTGAAGGTGCAGAGGATGAATGTGTTGCTCGATCTATCTGTTGAAACTGGACAGTGTTGAACTTTATGGCTCAAGGAATGTTGTTGAGTGATTTTTAACTATTGTTTATGTTGAATGTTATATTTCCCTCTGTAGGATTTGAATTGCTCATAATAGTAGTGATAGATTGTAGTACATTTCTCTTGTAAAATTTATGAGATTATTTGTCTCAACCTTTAAAATAAAATTAAATGATTATACATCTTCAACAATATGTTCATTTCAGATCTGATCTTAATGGTGTGTTAGAAGTTAGTTTAATGTCCCCTTGAAATTTATTTTCCTAAAAATATGCTAATTAAAGAATGGTGAAGGTTTATTACAACTTGAATACATACAACAGAATATCTTAATTATTATTTCATTACATTTTGGAGGCCATCAAGTATGATTTGATATATTGCAACATTGAATTTTAAACTTTCATTGAGTTCTGATTTGGATTTCTCAGATGATAAAAGAAAATAATTTTTAAGTTCTTGCATATGATGATAGTTTTCTTTGCCTTCCATCTTTTAATTGTTGATGTAATTGCCATTTTATCAGCTCTCAAACATCTGAAAACTCAAAGTTACGTTATTCTGTATTTGAGTCTTAAGAAATATAAATATAGGTAATAATTTACAATTGTCACCCATTTTTATACTTTCTATACACTCAATGTCTTTAATTAATTTCATCTTCAACTTTGTAACCACAAATTTTTATCTCCATTCCTTAATCTTTTTATCACTTTAGAATGATTGAAGTAGAAATATGCATCAAAATTTTATTATTAGAATTAAATATTTCTTGGTATATTTCACTTGCTATTCATTTTCTGGTAATCTTCAATAAAAATAACCAATCTTTCTACATAAAATTCAGTCCCTAAATATGCATGTCCTAATTGTGTTATCGATTACGTACCATTATTTTTCTTGGACAGAAGTTTTAATTTCCTTATTCACAATACTATAGATACATATATATTAAAGAACATTAGAATTAGAGATCATGAAAACACATTAGATTAAAAATCAATCAAAGACAATAAATAACCATTTATTTAAATAAATATTGAGGACACTTTATATACAAACACCTTATGAGTTGAGTATATGCTATTGCTGTTGAATATGCATTCATCAAACAAAATTGATATCTCTCATTCACAATATAAGTATAGCTGAGGTCAATTTTTACCATTTGAAGAATAGCAATTTGTTCTTCAAATGAAAAGAAAAATATTACATTCATTAAAAGTATATTAAATTTAACAACTGCCTCAAATGAAGCTCCATAGATTTTCAAGAATCTTTCACAATCCAGAGGATAAAAACTTAATATTCACGTTGAATTATTATGTTGAAAATTATTGATTCCTTTTTCACATCTTTCACAATTCATGGTAAAGTGTCAGGGACTGTTTTTGCTGAATTTGAGCAGAATTCATTTGCTCCAACAATAGCTGTGTGATGTGAAGATCACTGATGTCAGTCATTGAATATTAGCTGCAATAGGAGAATTCTTCAAGCAGTTTTTGTATTGATACACCATTACACATGAACCTACTTCTTTTCATCTCCTTATATGTAAACAAATATGGAAAACCTCTTCACCAACGTAGCACAAATTATGAATAAACAGCAATACATTTGCTAACAATTCTTTGCAAGTTTATTCTCGTCGTGAGTTAAGAGATTTTTCTTCATCCAAATGATTAGTATGATGAGCTCGTATGCATAACGCATATTAGAATAACCATATTTTATCTGGTTTTATTCTGAGAGTTTTAGACATATCAATGTCATGTCCTAACTTTTGTACGATGAGAAGAAAGCCAGTGCTTTCATTAGCTGATAGCTCTTGGAGACAGGAATATTTGAATCATAAAGCTTTCTGGATGATTTACAATCTACGTAAAACCACCAGTTGCACTTGAGGATTGTTTGATCAAAGAGAGTTGATTCCGGACACAGAAAGCTTTTCATTACAAGTCCATCATCAGTCAGAGCGCACACGTGGAACACCTATTTAAGAGAGAATAATTACTTCATAAATGCTTGAATGGTATATAAATATAATGTTAGATGCTAATAATGGAACAATGCCAATTTTTATGCAACAAAATTCCTTATATATTATATAAATCCTGCAATTATACTCTTACTCTGCTATTAGTAGTGAGGATTCATAGCTCAGTTATCAATTAGAATTGCAACTTTTAAATACAGTAAAACTGTAAGTAATAAACTTTGACGAGTACGTAAGAACACGATGGGTCTTAATATCATTTTTATCAAATCATAAATATACATTTAAATTAATTATATTTCATGCCTCTCATAAGCCTTCATATCAATAGATAAAATGCTTGGAACTAAGTTCGTGGCATAGCTAATGAAACCCAGATCGTGAAATATAGATAATACGAGTATATATAGGTTTATTCTAAATCTCACCATGCAACCGAGATCCTCATCGGCATATAGTCCTGGGAAATGCTTCTGTTGACCGCACGTGAACGTAGTATCCGGTAGGTCAACTCTCGCAGCAAATCCGTCGTCGAAATCCTTGTCGTAACCAACCGGATAGTACTCCCTCGGTGCGTTCATCACCATTCCCCTCGAACCAACCAGCGTGGATGCCTTAATCGGTTGCTTTTTGGTTACAACTCCTGAATTTTGAGCTTGGGGCGCGGTTCCCGTGCCGGAGTTAGCGTCTTTCGCAGCCTGCTCCATCGCTTCCTGGCGCCGCTTCAACTTGGCGGCGATGGCCGATGCAACGGTCTGCACGCTCACGTTAGAAGCCTTGGCGATGGCTTCCATTGACTGGGTGATCGATGTAGGGGACAGTTTCGAGGACGTAGCTGTTTTGACCCCCGCGTCATCTGAGGAGGCTAGAGTTCTCGTTGATAGGGAATCGGGATTCACAGCTGAGATCTTGATGGTGTCTGTTGAAGGCGGAGCGACAGCCTTGAGCATAACGCCCCTCTATAGTTAATGAAAGAGAACAATTGAAAATCGAAGCGATTTTCGTCATAACATAAGCCTTCCGCAGACTTTCTTACTATGTCATTCACAACATGAGCTATCAACTCAAATTTGGATATTTTATAATTATAAGATGTATTTATTCGGTTTCGGAATAATGGGATAGGATATTGAAACGAATCGACTTGACACTGCTACTGCTACGTGCTACAACTGCACGGATCGCGAACTATTACTTTATCGCAATTAGCATTAATATATAAGAAAAGACTTATGAAAATAGATTATACACGTGTTTCCAATGAAAATCTAAGAATGGTCGTAAATGAGCTGTCATCATCGGTAGTGACATTCTCTACTTCTCCAGGAGATTAATTTGCTATTCAAGTCTCAATAGAAATACATTTTTATATGCGAACACGTTCCATTATTCTAAGCAAAATTTTTGCGGATATTTCATTTGTTCTTACCGTCGGCATTTGTATGAATTCCCTGAGGGAGTTCCTGAAGTCCTCCGCCGCATCCGATGTCCTTGATATAGACTGAGGTAGGGCCTGGAACGCCGGCAACACTCGGGTGGTGGTCCCAACGGGTACCGCAACCAAAGTTGGTGCTTTGACCGTTCTTATCACGCTCGCGGATACGTCTGGCGAAGGTGTCGAGGACTTCTTCTTTGATGCTGCAATGGCGGCTGCAGCTGCTACTGCACCGCCCTGTGCAACCGCGGAGGAATTTGACGCAACGCTCGCCCGAGTGGGATATGTGGAAACGGGGATGGGTTTGAAGGGAGGAAGGACTCCATTAGGTTGGGCAGAGGTAGTACGTTGGGCGTAAATGGATTGCGACGGAGCCTGGACCAAGGGAGCTGCCACGTAGGTCGTCCTGGGTGACGCTATGGATCGAGCTTCGGTCTGCGTCGAACCCAAGGCGGCTCCCTTTTCCGTTTGTTTTTTTTTTTTCGTGTTTGTTGAAGTCCGTACGTGTCGTCGAGAAGTCAGGTCAGTCGATTACGATGAGCGTGGTAGAGGCCATCGTATGGTTCGTAGTAGAAGAGTAAAAGAGTCACTTTTAGTCGTTTTAAATTTGTATTTAATATATTTCGATAAGATGTCAGGGTAAGATAGAGACTATGTTATTTTTGGCGAATTTTTAAGAGCGAATAGAAATTAATATTCACCATTTTCTGCAATGTAATTGACATCTAATTACTCATTACTGTCAATACCTGACAGTATTTCAGTTTTTTTGTAAATGACTAATGAACCACGTTTTTTGCAAGAGTATGAATTTTTTGGGGTAATACGTGCCCAATTGAATATTTACGGAAAAGGCTTACAAATCAACCGTCCAGTATTATTTATTTGTCCTCTCTGACTATAATTCATAAAACTGAAATGAACCTGAATATATATTAATTAAGATTCATAGCATTGATTTAATCTATTTCTTTTATTTTTAATACGTGTGTATCGTAAAATGGAAATAAGCTAGTAATCCCATCGCGTGTATAAAGAAGGTAAAATATCTCCGTTTACGTAGATGTCTATGTATGTATTGAGAATATGTTTACTCGTTTTAAGCTTCGTCAACGTTGGTTGAATCTTATTCCATCTGAAACTTTCACCCTTAAGCCTTTCATTGGGGATTCAGTGAAGCGTCCAAAGTCAATAAAGGATTTCAAGATTTATTTGCAATGTCTTACGTAAGTTTGAGAAGAGTAATGGAACATGAAATTCTTTTGGCATTCTTAAATTAATTGGAGTGGTTTATTTAGTGATAATCTATTTATTCACTTAAAAAACTTGAGTAACGTGTGCTAGACATTAGAAACGTATTCTGACATTTGTTAAGAACAAAACCAAAATCAAGGCAGTATAATTTGGGTAAAAATGGATATAAATTTATCCATATAGTTTCGATCCTCTAAAATAATCTTCCTGTAATTGGCAATGAATTGGTTTGTAGATGTATTGAACAATATTTCCACCTTTCGATGATTCTACAATAAAAGTAAAATCCTTTGAGTGAATCTGAAATAATGTGGGTATTGATTGAACTATATATTCTTGGTGCGTTTTAGGCGAAGTTTTTGTCTTGTCGTCGCTGTTCGAAAATTTATAAAAAATAAAGTTTTGGATCCGTGATTTCTCTTACGTTATTCATTTTTAGGAATTCAGTAGTTGTGACGGAAGTTGTAGATGTCTGTAGTACATAACTTTCTTCTTTGAATGTCGATATTGTTCATTTCATCGTCTCTTTTTGTCGAATGTTATGATTCACCTCTTATTGTATCAGAGAAAGTTAATTTATTAACTTAAAGAATTGTTAGAGTCGAGTTATTGTTATTGTTAGAATCGATGACAATTTGTATATTATGTTGCCCATATATTTTTCTCTTATTCTTATGATAAACTCGTAATTGCAATATTTGGAATTAAAACATTTCTAAAAATAAAACAGATTTCCAATATTTAGTTTTAAAAATTTAACTGGGTAAATTTATCCCGATTCAAGCAAATATATTTAACGAGCGGAATGGCTGCTAAAGTGATGGAGAGTTTTGCAAGCCGTTTACATTTTGAAAAGCAAGCAAAGAAACCAATACGCCTTTAATTCGTGGGCTTTTAAGGCCAAGGATCTTCAGTCGTAAAACAGTTGTCACAAGGGCAGTATACCTCGGAGATGTTAAATAAAAAGGATAGGGAAAGTTTTCTCACCTGCGTAGATCTTCTGCGATTGCCTTCCACGTTGGAAAGAGATTGCCTGAATCCTAGCTCATCGCCAACGCTGAATCCTATTTCACAAAGAGATCAAACTTCTTTAGTATGGATTAAGTTTTGAATGCCATTGCTTTTAGTTTATCCATTCAGTTAGAAATTCAGTCAATGTAACGTATCCAAATAGATTAAACAATATTTTAATAATGAATATATTCCAGCCATTTGATATGGTTGGTCTATAATGAAAGAATTTTATCATATTACGTATTTTAATCTTAAATATATCAAATTAATTCATTTATTTTTCTTAAAAATAATTATGGATAGAAAGAGAAATATTTATCCTTATTACTATATTAGGTATTAATAGCATATACGAAGAATACTATGGATGTTTCACCATCAAACATTGAATATAAAATTTTTATTTCAGAACGATGTCACAAGAAACAGCCTCAGTAAAATGTCAAAGGTCTTTTAGATTTGAATTCTAAGTGTATATTTTAAAAGTGGAGAAAGTGATTGAAGAATATAAAGTGTTATTTTATATACACATTGCCTTTAAATATAGAACAGAATTTCTTGTTTTTGAACTGTGGTTGATATTCACTGTTTTGAGAGGTAAAGTATGATTAAAGCTTTAAAAAGTGCCTCGCTAGAAAATACGTTAATTAGCAAATCATGCTATTATTAAAACAGAAAATCCATCCACCAATAAAAGCCATGACCAATAACTATAAAGCAACCAAAGGAAAGCTTTGTTTCGAACATTCTTTCGTAATAAAACTACGAGCTACATGTTATATCCTATTGGATCCTACAACAATGGAAGAAAGTGGATTATTAAATAAAATAGTAATAAAAAAATAGTAATCACAAGCCAGAAAGTACAATCTCAAGCGTCAGTTAATTTAATGTATTTAAAATCGTCGATTATAATTTACTTACCGTAACCCAAGCTGTCACCGTAAAGTGAGACGCAAAAATTGAGTTTCGTGTCATTTAACGTTTTATATAGGTCAGATAGTGAGTAAGTCACCTTAACCAGTTTCATTTTTCAGTATAAAACTCAGTTTTCAACAATGAAACGTATCCTTTCGTGTATTTCAAATATTAAATTCAAATATCTTCCATTTAATTAGGCGAAAAACGGTATGAGTACGTCATTCAGTCTATGTAATACTGTGAGAGAACCATTTTGTTTGTTTTTTGGCTTCAATTCATCACTGATCATAGCCTGAAATTTAAATTTTACGAGTACACAGAGTGATGAATCAAATGATGAAAACTGATTTATTAGCCACAATCAGTCGTAAGGCTAAGCAGAGGCTGTAATTCAAGCTTCTGCACGTGTCATTTGGTATGGGGTATGTCATTAACGGACGTGCCAAAGTCCTGTTTGTAGATTCATTCTCTCGGAATTAATCAAAGTAAAAACTCGTTCTTACGTGACAATAATTAAGAAGGTCTGGTCAAACGTCGGTGACTCATAAATAAAGCTTGGGACATTGTCCTCCTGGGAAGGTCGTACAGTTCGATATCGTCACTTATACATTTTAATACGTCCCCAATACTTCGACATGTGATTTTCCGTCTCTGAACTTGGAACTCACCGAGACCAAAGTATCCCTTCACTCCTCCGAGGTTTCTTACTCTGAAGAGTCCGGACTGCTTGAAGCCGCAGTTGATGGTAAACCCGAAGTCGGAGTCCAGGACGCAGGTACCAGAGGCTGGGGAAGATGCAGCGACTGGGAGAGACGACATAATATGGGGTAGAGTCCAGCCGCTTTGAGGTTTCTCTTTCTTTTTGCAAATCATGACACTTCGTGCATGGGATCAGGTACATTGTAACGAGTTTCAAACCGATTTTCAACTCCCGAACGATGTTGAATCATTCCATTAACCCTTAAGACTACGATAATCTAATCAACAGTGACTTCTTCGCTTCACGGTGGTCCTTCTATTCAGTTAACAATTCTATATTATAAAATATATACATGTATAATTTTAAGTAATGTAAAGAAAAATAAAAAACGGAATTATTTTTATTAGTGCAGCTCCTTAATTGAACTTGAAGACGATGTATTTTGGTGATTCTTGTTCACTAATATCCTAAACGAGTTCGGACACCCGTCCTCAACTACAATCCAGTAAAAATTTCCCTACGTTACGTATACCTTTTCGTATTTAGAACTAAAAATTTTGGGTGATTATTAAAATATCACCCAAAACTTGTTTAATGCATTTAAAGAAGCATAGATAATTTAAGACTTAGTGACGAAAATTTCATTGTATATCAATCCGTATTCTCGAAAGGAAAGGAAAAACGAGTTCTGTCGTAGTGTAATCAGCCTCTTCGTGTTTTTCTAATGGTCTAAAACTCACGGTGAACCTTGATGATTCATCAGTTATTGCTCATTTGACTGTTACATAAGAGATCATTTGATATGGAAATGGCGGACAAGTTCAATTTTAGAGCAAAGAATTTTGTCGTGCGTGGTGAACAGGCATGTAAATAAGATCTTCAAATACTCAGAAGAGAACGATGAAAATTCACATGAACTTATTCACGTTTCTTCTCGTACAGCGTATGGTTAGCGTTTGGGAGGCACGAATCAGATTCATATTTCTGTCGATCGAAGTGACAATTACGGGCGTGAATCTTGAGACATGCTTCTGTTATTAAGGTTTCAGGGTTAGCAACATGGCGTATTCCGCATCCCCGCCTCTTCCTTTTCCCTTTCTAGCACAATCCGATCCGAACAACTCTTTTGAGGACACGCGTGGGAGTCTGCATTCGGCACATCTACAATTATTACAAAAATAAAGATCGCTCTGACCTTATAGAGATGACTTTACTTTCACATTCTTGGCACAAGAACTATAAAAAATATGGGATAAAGGAGCGCTGTTATTTGCCGATCTGATTGTGCCAATTCTTGAAAATTGGATTCAAGATAATTGTTTATATCACTTCATTCTCTATCATTTCATGGAGTTATTTTATGAGTTAACAAGTACAAAAGTGTATTTTTCTAGCAATGTGTAAGAGGAGATTACCAATGAATCATCATATCAATGGCATTTCAGGTGGGATAGTTTGTCCTAAAAGGAAATATAGTTTTTAAGTAGACGACAAAAAAGTAGCGTATCGAAATTTTCCAATGACTATTAATATTTCTTATATCGAAAAACAACTAGTCCAAAGACTAAGTTTTTAGGCACAATTCAACCGTATTGAACGCACGTGTATCGAAGAGGTTTGACGATAACCAAAAGCGATACATCCTCTTAGAGGATTAAATAGCTAGAATTAGGCAGGAAGAATTCATCAAGAAAGCCCAATGCACGTTATAAGCAGGTCTGTTCCTTTAATCTCCGGATGAGAGAGTAGTAGTTAACATCGTGCGTATGCGCGAATGTAGTTCCGGTGTCGAGGACTCGAGGGTGGGCAAGGTTAAGGTCCGCCGGAAAGAAACGAGCGCACCGGAGGAGGGGCGAGAAACTTAAGAACGCGACCCATTTTCCGATAGAGTCGGTGGGCGGATGGGAGCAGCCATCCGAGGGAAAGCGATTCGAGTCACCGGCGTACGTTCGCGGGCCGAGGACCGACGGTTCATGCCCCTCCGGATCGCTTGGGGAACGGTAGAAATGCACAAGCGAAGGTTGTTGTTCAATTGAAAGCGAATGCATCACAAGGGAGTTTGATACGAGATGATTTCTCTCGATCTAAAGTGGCGCGTAGTTTTTCCCGTTACGAGGAAGCCTTTTTCTTCGCTCCAGTAATAAAAAATTAAGGGCGGAATGGATTTATATCAGTGGCAGGAAAGTTCTCTTTTTTATTCACGGTCGATATATTACACGATTAATCTCGAAGAAGGTTCTTAGCGTTGAATAGTCGGAATTATAAGAGACGAAGGAATATTGGCTTCTGTAATCGTTTGAAATTGACAATAAACGATGTATTTTAAAACCTTTAAATCGTGTTGATGATTACAGTCGTTAAATTAATTATCATCATTTTTAAGCGATAACATTATTTGTTACGATCCGCTTAGTACGAAAAGAAAGAAGAATCTCGTTCATAGCGTCATAGACAATTATTCCATCGAGATAGCAGTTTCTTCAAAATTTTCACGGCATAGCCACCGTGAATTACTCTTTACTCTTCTCATGTGATACTTTTAAGCATTTTCGCCGAAGAACAAAATAATTTTTTACGTTAGAAACATGAAAGAAGCTCTCTTATTTTCACTTCATCCATGGCAAACATTTCTTTCGTTTATCGTTACCGACAGCTTTCAAAACATGAGCGACCTTGCGAACGTCCTTCGCAAGTTATCCAACGCCGTCCACTTGCATTCTGATACATTGATATATATTTATTCGTGAAGAATTCGGTTTTTTTCCTGCGTAGTCGTTGACCATATCATTTCCTCCGTGTACCACTGAAATTTCTGTGAGTAGAAGAATGTACTATAACAACATCCGGGATCCGGAAGCTTCCTTTCCGTTTCACGAACTTTCGTGGACCGAGATACAGCCCTTGGGTTACACGTGAGATATGGAACGCGGAAGGAAAAAAAGAAGAAATGCGCCGAAGGAATGCGCCAAAACGAAGAGGATTTTACGGAAACTCATCCCGAGAATCGAACTGCCGATGAAGGCCATGAGCGACTATGACCCAGTTTTGAGCCCCAGATCCACTCGGGGACGGGCTTAGGTCGCTCAAACTGGAGAAGCGATAGAAGAAAAAAACCTGTGGAAGCGATGAAGTTGCGCAACTGTGGGAAGAGAATGAGTATCGGATGTCTGTTGCATAATTGGTTATTGGGACTCGAGACTCCATCCCTCCTCGAAACGTATTCATTTGCCCTTTCGACCCCATAAAACTTCGCTTCCTATATCGTAAGCCGCGCCATCGGGACATCTTCCGCAACATACGAATTCCTCGCTGTCACTTCATCCGGTTTTTTAATAAACATCGACGTCAGAAGGTGTTTTTAATGGATGTTTGAGCGCCGTGTTTGAGCAGGCGAATAGCACGGTATCTTTAAAGATGTAACGGAACCGTGACCAAAATTCTACCGCGTGATTAGTCTTTCGCGGAGACGTCTCGTTTATACTTGTATCTCGGCGGGCGCGACCGGACCTGAGAGCAAAGACCTAGCCGAATGAGTTTCGATGGAATACTCACCCAAGGACATTGAAAGATAGTGAAAATGCGTAAATAGGAAGTTCCGGTTATATATATCACCACCGACAAAATCAATCGATACTATTAATTGATGATTTTCTGTATCTAACTACTCATGAATAATTTTCCTGCTACAAAAGCATTGATTAATTGAAATGCTTCATCTTATGACACTATTTTATTCAACTATGACAATTGTGAAAAGTATGAATCATTACTGAAGAACGCTATCCATTGTTAATTTTCGCGTGCTGGAAATAGCATATGAAACCAATTGTTTCTTCATTACCATATTAACGTAATTAGGCCGACAGCCTTTTTCTAGGACTCTAAGAATGGATGGAATTATGTTATACTTTTTCTGCTACTCTGTAACCTCAGGCTACGAAGCTTGCTTCAGGTCTCTATTTTCTTAACTAGCTAGTAGAAAAAATGTACTCAGCAAGCGGAAGCAAAAAATTGCTAGAAAAAGCTATGTATGCTCACGTATAGCAGAAGAAGCGAAACACGATTAAAGTCTGCCGCAGTAGCATTTCAAAATATACCCTACTTATCACCGATGACAGGTATGTTCCAGACCATTAAGGTGATCTATCGCTATGAGAGTTCGTTTTAAATAAAATAAAATGGAATTATGTTATTTATTGTGAATATCGTGGAAGAATTACATCATGCGTAAAGCTATCCGTTTGATCTCACGATTACTGTTCTCAATCTGTCTTAATATTGAGGATGCAACAGTCCTAATATGGATATCCTTATCCTATGGCTGCAAAATTATACATACATTTATCGTAGAACATGAGATGGACGTAAATTTCACGTTGTGTTATTCGGAGTGTTACGGGTGCTTCGGTAAAGAAACGATTTCGCGGTGGATTGGCGGACTAATTTGTGGTTTCCATGGTTAAGTGTTGTGTAAGAACATAATTTGTCGAAAAAGTCATCCAAATATATTATAGATTGGTCACCGATATAGGCACAGTTGCCGTGATCATACGTACAGAATCCAAATACGGATACGAACGAGTTTTAAAAGGGCTCCTTCTCGCGTTCGTACTTATAATACACTCTACTACATGTCTGCTTCTAACACCTCGAGGCGAAGAGAAATCTAACGTGATATACTCATGGTTGCACCGTTCTGCATGGATTGCGGAAACGTTACGTATATGTCACATTTAATCCGAAAGATAAACGTTTCAATTCGCAGATGAAGTAAGTATCCCGTTAAAGCAATAGATAACATCGAAAAATACAGTAGTTAAGCAAGGAATCTGCAATGGAGGAAATTTCTGCATGAAGAGAGAGTTCAAGTGTCACTTTATCTTGAGCAATGCTTGTACAATGTTCAATTGACTCTTGGCAACAAATAGAACAACTGAGTAACAACTTAGAGTTAAGTTGACTGTGCAAAGTGGTCAGTGAGAGGGCCGAGCTCTTACCTTTCCGGGAGCTCGATCTATTTTACATACTTCAGAGAGCTACAGTATTATCATGATGTTGATAATGGCTCAAGCATGAGTCTCAATTTCAACTGTGAAAGTTTCATGTATAATTCGTAGTCTCTTCCACATTCATTTACTTGCTTATAGTTAAAATAGGAAAGTCGATTTTGGCGTAATTTTTACTATAAATAATTAGGAGTGATCAAGAAATGAGGAGCAATATACTTTGAACCTGCTTACTCGAAAATAAATGTATAATCATAAATAAAGATTTTTATTATAAGTTCCATTTGGAGTAGAATATACGCTTCTCTACTATTAGTAAATTGGAGGCAAATGCATGGTAGTTGAAAATAAACAAGAAAAAGCTGTAAGTTGGATATGATATGTTTAATTCGAGCGTAATGAGGTTGATTATTACTAAAAATACATGAGCGTGACAGAAAAATGCTCGGCTCAAATGTTACCGTGCTATCATTTCAATGTTGCATTTAAGCAAGTAATTTCTTCGTAGGATTCGAATTTCCTTTCCATTACAACATACGTGTACTAATTATGGTCATCTGTAGCGATAATAGAAGTATAATTTTCATCGGTGACGGAAAAGAGAGAATTTTTTACCTCGACAGGAAATAACGGTGTTGGGATTTCAGAGAACCAGATGATGGACTCCTCCCTGTGTCGCGGGAACGGTACATGCCGAAATGAAGGCTAGAGTTTGGGCAATAGGAACCGGTTCTCACGAGGGACATCTCGGAAGGGTTAAAAGAGTAAACTGTAATAGCTGTATACGCTATAATCTTGCGTGCCATCGGATACTGCCGACCTCTTTGTTTTATTCAGTAAGGTAGCTTTCATTGTGTTTACCTACAGGGCGTAACATCACGCTGAATTACGTCGTGGATGTTTCTACATGTGATTTCGTATCCCGTGGCAACGAACGGAAGTAGATCGAACTATTTACTTTCCGCCACGAAAGACTATAACGCGATATTGTTTGGATTAATTACTTGATAAACTTCAATTTGTTTGTCACACAGTTCACGAACATTTCTTTCGTAGAATGAAATCCACAGAATTCGGCGAGATATGGTGGAAATCTATCATGAACAATTAAATAAACAATATTTGTACTTTTTCCATTTATATCTCTTGTGGAAAAATTAAAAATATTGTCTATTTAACTGTACATCTTTTGAAGAAGTTTTTAATAATCGCTCCTCGTTTGCGAATCGAGAATTTCGTTCAGAAAAAAAAATTTTCATGATATAACACACGTGCGTAATTTTAAGGTGAGTGCCAAATTAAGGAGCGCGATAGTTTGGAACAAAACCATTGGATCTGGGGATGACTTCGATGAAAGCGGACGATTTTAAGAAAGCGATAAACTTTTTGGTGATTCATGAAAATCATCGGACTTACCCAGCGAAAGTGTAGGAAGTTGTGCCATCCCTTTGGATTGATGTAATCGTTTCTGGGGTTTTTCTCTTTTTCTCGGGGTCAAAGTGAGTATTTTCGGAATGAACGCCATTGAGGGTGACTCGAGTTTCTTTTAGAAAGTGAGTATTTTAAGGCAACGACACTCGATTAATGAGATGAGTATTTTGAACAAGGCTGAGTGTTACGCCACCTGGTTTTTTATTCATTCATCGCAATCCCCTTAAGAATACGGTGGGCTTGGATCTCAGTGGATTAAAATATAGTTCGCAATGTTAAAAAAATCATCATTGATACCACAACTGATGTGTATGACTAAACAATTTACGCTAAAAGTAAAAAAATAATCCGAAAACAATTTTTCGACATGTCCTTTAAGATGAAACTTTTTTTCTGAGCTCGAAAAATATATTGTAATGTCATTATTTGACCTTTCGAGTCGGAAATAATAATATAATTAATAGGTAATTTTCAGCCATAAATAAAGTTCAGCTTTAAAGAAAATAAATATATCATCTGAGCGTACATTTTCCTTTTACGCGACCTTCACACTCTAAGAATTCCACACTCTAAATAGATTACTACAAACTTAGAAACTTGTTTTTATTACTCCATTAAATAACAGTGTGTTTATTTTCTGATAAATATACAGCATATTAATCAGTACGTGAATGACGCCAAGTATTCGATACATTCGTAGCGTGATAGTTTCTCGTAAAACAGTTGATACGAGAATCAGAGCACTGGTGTGTACAAGTACTCTCAATGAGTTTTATTTCCCCATTTGATCTCAACCTACTTAAGTGTAGGCGGTCGAACTCGTTCGTCACCATCTTCGTCATTAGCTCCGCAAGAATTGATCTCGATTTGTGTACACTTAAGATGAAACTCAGCCGAGTAAATACGGTCGATTCTTTTTGCATTGGAGTGTACAGTGTATCGCGAACGGTAGTTATACGTATTTTTGTTCTTAATGACTTAATGAGTTGATTTGATCGCGTTTCGTATGCGCTAGGCGCGAAAACTTCTTTCAAACAAAAAAATAATAAACGCCAGTCATGTGGTGGACCCACAGAGACCTCTGGACGACGCACGGGCAAAGCATTCTTCGTCCTACTTTCCCTTACAAGCGGGATTCCCTATCTTTCCCCACCTCTCCTTTTAGACTCTTGTAGCATCCGCATCTTTTTACGAGCCTTTTTCCTCATCGCAAACCACACCCCAATCTAGTGTCCAACTTCCAACTGACACATATTTGCGGAAAGCTTCGTTCATTGTTCCCACGCTCGGTAACATTTATCCCCAGAAATAAATACTAATTATTCTTTATTTTAGTTCTCTAATTAAATTTAACTTTGATTCTGTAATTTACGAAAGATTTTTTATAGAATCAAAGGGAATGAATAGATAACTCTGTTTGATCAACCGATAAGAACTTTTCCACTAATTAATTTTCAAATGCGTAATTTAATCATTACGTTCGTTTTAAAATATACGTTTTTTAATTTTTTATTTCCTTCTCTAATACACGTGAAAATTTTTAAATACTTTAGGAATGACCTGACTCACTGTCAAATAGTTCCAGTTACCCTATAGTTTCACGAAGTAATTTGATTTTTGAACCTTTTAATTGTTATCATAAAATATGAGAAAGAGACATTAACTTTCTGTGGTTTACTGAACAATATTAATGATTTAATTTGGAGAGGAATTTTGGCCTTAGGAAACATTCTTGAGCAATATATTTCCATAGCAACCAAATGGAAAGGGATTTAAGAAACAGGAGATTACAGGATGTGATAGCATTAGATAGAAAGGGATGGAGGGTTGCAGTAAGCCAATCTACGGATTGAATGACCTTTGATGATAACCTCTGTAGCATCCGCAACTCGTCTATTGAATTAAAATGTTGCAACTTAAAATAAAAAAAAACGTTTTGAATGCCATAGTCTGTTCGTGAGATTATTATGCTTCAATGCTGTCCTTAATTATTTTGATCACTATTGAATCCTGTAAAATTATAGAGATTCCATTGTAAACATCTTAGTAAAATTATTGATCTTAATAGTAAATGATGGTAAATTTACCTCGTACATAAGGAATAATATATTTATATAATGACTTAGACAGGGAAAATAGTGCGAGTAATGATCCAAGACCAAGGTCTCGTAAAGCACAACAGCGATCCAATAACCGTCAACTAAGATTGAGAACTACCGAAGGGCCTTCCAGTTGCGTGAACCTGTCAGAATATTATGTTTTTCCAGATCGTAGAACGATTAAATTAGGAGAGCAATCTGTATTGGTCCTTGGAAAACTTTCTTACGCGCTCGGTCTGAAATTTTATTCCCATTCTCCGGTCGACCTTCGAGAAAACTAAAAATATTACGGGGCGTGATCTCTCAAAGAATTTTCGATTATAAAATCAAAGCGCGATGATATGGTCGTAAGATCGGTGGGCCGTATTTTCTACACGCGTTCCTGCGGGCATGATTCGGCCTCTTTTGTGCTTTTCAGATTTTTTGCCATTCGAATGAGACCGCAATTATAACAAGTTTGGTGTACGTGATCCCTGAGGCCACCTTTTGAAGATGGAGACGGAAGAAACTGCTTCATTTTCTTAAGATATGCACTGCCCCGATTTCTAATTGCATATGGAGATGAATTATTCCTTCCTGTTTGTTTGATTCGATCGGAAATTTTATTGGAATTAACCGTTTGAATCGATTCTTATAAATTTTAATTCTCGCAGAAGACTTTTTATCTTTGTGAATACGATTCTTCTAATGCTGAGGTCCTGGGTTCAAATCCCGGCTGAGGAGAAAATTTTTCTCTCAGGGCCTGGATGTTTGTGACGTCCGTTGTTAAGTTTACGACCACACTGTAGTTGTCCCTAAAGTGGATGTTTGTGCGATCTTTGATAATAAGTAAATAAATAAATATTTCTTGTCATATTGGCTCTTAAATTAATGATATTATAGGTTATGTTAGGTAAATTGATTTTATGTTTTTTTTTTCAGGGAATGAAACAAAAAATGTCTGCAACTATATCTAAGATAAGAATTATGTAATTTCAGTAGTCATGTAGAGAAGGCTGGACGCCAAACTACTCCAGTCCAGAGACATATTACGCATTGATTCCCTTCTCTTTTGGAAAGCTATTACAGATTCACTTCCTTATTTCGTCACGATCTTTTCGTGAGTATTCGAGAATTCGGTTATTATTCGAATGTCGGAAGAAGATGATAAATCAAATTTTTAAGGACGCCTTGTACTGATTAAGCGATTCGTTGAAGCGAATTCTACCTTTACGATCTTTTGTTTAATTTTATGATAACAATTAATTCATGGAAATGCTAAATAAGAATCGACGATTTCATTAAAATTGGTGCAGTTCTCATAAGAAAACTTAAGCGTCCCCCCAAAAAGTTTTATTTATTTCTCGTGAGTCGTATTTTAAATTGATTCAAATTTTAATTTGATTACGCTCATCGGAAAACTTTTGTTCAATTATTGCTCGGTTACCAAGAGAAACTTGAAGGATGAGAAAATTTCAGCGGAAAATAATAGAAATTATGCCTTAGTTTCACTCTCCATTTTTACTCGCTCTCTTGCAGCACGAAAAGGTGATAGACCCTAATCTTGTCACGTATCGAATTAGTCCCATCTTATTGCAGCATTGGATGATTTCCAGTATTTTCTTTTCGTAGACTATGTTGCGACAGCTATATGATGGTGACAAATCACATCTGTGATGCAAACGGTATAGTTTCAGACAATGCTCGCGGCGACCTTAAATAAACTTAAAAAAATTGTTGGTTAACATCACTTTCACGCACCCATTACAAGTATTTGACCTTTATTGAGAGAAACTTTTTGTTAGCAGTAGCTTTGCACCAGGTCAAACTCTAAAGCGCTAGGAAAGATATTTCAATTGCTCCAGCACTGCCTTTGGGTGAAGTGATAGTGGTGAATTCACTTTGTATGGCAAACCAATTAATTTTTTTACATGTAAGTAATAGCTAAAGTTAGATACGTATTAATAGACAGGAAAACTTTGATATTGCATTTGTATTTTATAAATATAGTGAAGCAGAAAATGTTTCAAAGTTTGTAGATAATTTTCTTTTATTTCTTTTTGATACTTATTATGCTGATAAATGTAAATTTCATACTTCGCACACGCTCCAACCTTCAGATAAGAACGAAGGTTTTAAATTTGTCCTTTGATCTTCATGCCTTTCAATTCATACGAAAAAAATTGAAAAAGAAACTGATTGTGATTACAGTATGCCTTTCATTTTCGAGAGAAAAATGACTGCTTTGGGTGATGCAAGAAGATTGATAACTCAAGTTCGTAAGTTTCGAAGTCGTTTTGCTTAAGCTCTTTGTTTCCAAAGCTGCGTCTTTGAGGAAGGTCAAGGATATAAACGAGTATAAGTCGAATTACTAATAGTAATATACCAAAAGAAAACAAAACGTTTCTATTCGGAGGAATATATATCTTTGATCTATAATTTCGAACTTTCAGGTACACAAAAATCGATAGTTATTGACAATCGAAAGGTGTAGCATTATTCATAGTAAAATCGACTTCGAAAGAACTTTTCAATTAAGTAAGATTCTTTCTTCAAAGGATAAAATTCACATTACAGAAAGTATGCGATTATTAACAGGTTCCAATAAAATTCGTAATATTTATATTTTTTCAACTCAACCACTAATACGAGTATAATTTGACCTATCCCATAATATCATCGAATCGAAAATCACCCATTAATTGCATTAAAATTCACGTGCTAATATTTGTTCGAGAAGGAACAACGTTAAAAATCGTATTTAACCATATACATTTTCATTATCATTTAATGGCAAGATTATATGCTCAAAGAATAGAAAATTGATCGTACTTCATTTAACTATATTACTAATATAGCTGTAAATGTCGACGAAAAAAGTGATTAATTATTTTTATAACATTATCAGCGAGAAAAATAAAATGAGTATAAAGTGCATATGACGAAAAGTATAGCGATATGATATTTTGCCCTTTCTTGAATTAATCATTACATAACCACTAGATGTTGTCAACTATTCAATAATTTATTCATTTTTGTATACCTCACTATTCACCGAATACCGTTGTCGATTTAATAAACAAACTTCAATACAACTCAATCTGAATCGCGATTGCGGAGTCTTCTAAATTTAGCTCTCAATCAAACGACTGCATCCTTAAAGAATTTGTGGGGCATGTGAGAGAAACTAGGTTCTGGGCGAATGAAGTGCACAGTGAACATTCTCTTGGCAAACTAGTCGACCAATACAAACGTTTCCAGCAAAAGCTAATAGAGCTTCCGCTAAAAAGCGAACATATTTTATAAGTCGGTCAGTGGAGCCTTGTAAACTGCGGTCTGAGTTTAATATTCCACCCTGAGTAGTCGAGCATGAAATTGTGTAAGAGATCCAAGAAACATTTTCGAGGTGATGAGCGAAAGGAAAAAAGTAAAGGATGAAATTTTTATCGCTTCCTGATTCCCTTATTGAAAGACTATTACGCGTAATAATTTTATTTGGCTGGATAAGAATTTACGACTGTAAAATAGCAAGTTTGATGTGCAAATAAACTTTATCTTCCTACACTCAAGTTATTCAAGTATGCTTAAAATATTTTGGTATCATAAAAAGATAAATATCCATGTTTTCTGCCCAATGAAGACTTTGAAGAAGAAGTTTTTCGCATTAATCTGAGCTACGTAAAGAAAATACGTAATCTTTATTATATACGTTTATATTCTTATTCAAAGAACTCAATATAACGAAATAGCATCCATGTTGAATTGATCGTAATAAAATGATGATTTTGTTTAAATTATATGTCATCTACATTTAGTATGATGTTTTCCCATTAAAGTAATATCGGTTGCGTACGATCTCTTCCTGATACCGCAGTGGCATGGATTGAGTAATCTAGTTTAAACGTCGTGGTCATATTGCCGGAAGAAATTCAGCTTACGACTCATAAACTGGGTCGGATATAACGGCTAGGAAATACGGATGAGATCTTCCTAGAATCCAAAGAAGAGGATGACTTTGATCGGAATGTTGGAATTCAAGGTCGGAAGATGATGCAGAAGAGAAGCAATATGACTTTCACCTTTATCTGACTGATCTTTATTTGACGCATCATATTTTATGACGGATTGCTTCCTAGGATGATGATTATTAAAAATATATCACCTGTACGGAAGATAATTATAAGAAATCAAATCCTTTTTAACTTACGACTTTAATTAAATCATTTGTGGAACATGAAAAAATATCGCTATGCTCGTAAATTACACGTTATAACTTTCTTACACTTGATGGGTGTGATGGTATTTCAATGTGTTAATGGATGGTGGCGTTTATTGAATTATAGTAGTAAAATATGGATAGAAATATAGTGGTATTTAACATCTCTCTTTGAAATGCTTAGTGTGGTATTATTTTAAACACCTTAGTAAGTGCAATGATTTATTAGCCTGTTCCTATCCTCTATAGCTGAGAAACCGACAAGAAAGTTTAGATTGAAAAAGTAAATATCCAGAAAGTACGAAAATAAATATATCAATAAAAAAGAGAAATTCTATTTATAAATGTAGTTAAATATAAGTGTTTATCATTAGCTGATGTAATTTTCAATTCTTATTATTCCTAATTTTTGGGAATGTTTTATAAATTAAATTCAATAATCAAACCTTGAAATGATTAAATCCGCGTTTTCCTAGAAATAAATTAATAACCATCAAGTGACTCAGTACTTAAATGCCTTCGTCATTAGTTTCATGAATTATAGGTGCTTTTTTTAATCTGCAGGTTTTTTTATACCAATAAAATCTTTTCTTTTTATAAAAGTAGTGCAATATATTTTTTCAGTCACGGAATGGTCATTTTCGAGATCAGTGAGCGTAGTTGAAAAGCTTTTATTTTCTATTCTATGATCAACATTCAACGTCTCCTCAATTCCCTCAATTTTTTCTCCCAATCAAAAATATAGAATATATCAAAAGTAAATTATATGTGTATAAGTTAAATTTTCATATTATATTGTTTTTTAATGGGAAAGGTCGAAAATACTAAAAGATAATAAGAGAAAGATTCCTAAAGTGGCTTATATTCTCCGAATAATGTGGAAGTAAACAAGGTTTGTTCTTTCTTCAATAAACTCAGGCTAAAATGAATGTTGGTATTGCATATGAAGATGGCAATAGCTCAATATTTGTATTTTTATTAGTATTTAGTCTTCCAATCTTTCTTTATAGGATGACTTTATTACCTCTTTTATATGATACGATTAAAAAATTGTCTTAAACATTCAAACAGAGAGTTTGAGATTCAAGGCCTACTATTGTTGTTAGTTCGGATCTCTCTTTAGTCTATCAAGTAAATATTCGGTAAAATTTCAGAAAAAAATTATGAGATTCATGATTTAAAGTCACTGTGCTTTATATTTAGACCCAAAATTTGAATAATAGCTAAGATTATCTAACTCCATAGCTAATTCATATTCCCGAAAGGATTACACAAAATTATTTAGTATCACAAGCGGATGTTAAACAAACCGCAAGAAATGTATCCCAGTAGAGATAGATCCTAGAAGAAACAAACTAAATGTACCATGATCCAGTAAATTAATCGTAACAACATAATAACACAGTAAAATTAATTATAAATATATTCTATAGAAAGAGACAGATGAGAAGAATTTTTATCTGATTAGTTTATGAACCGTTACGAAAACAAGCGGAATAAAATAAAAAGTGATAAAACGACAGTGATAGTTTTCGAAGAATTAATTAGCTTCAAATGTTATCATAAGTGAAAAATGAAGAAGACATCCGAAGATAATTAACGAATAAATACTAAATAATGCCAGGCTATTTAGTCCATCTGTGTTGTGCATTACAGTGGCGGGGTGGTTTCCGGATAAGGTTAGCGACACCGATAATCTAGAGCAGGTATGAAATTGTGCAATTAAAATCCCCAAAAACGAGTATTGAAGGAAAGTTTATTTGTTTATCATTGTCGCAGCAAATTAATCGAGATAAAGAAATTGACGTTATCATTACCGGCTTACATCCCTCCTTCATAGAACACTTATACTTTTTTCGGAGTTATTTTAAATCGAATAAAAGTTTGAAGCCGGAAAATGCAATACGAAATGTTTTCCGGAACAATATTAAAACAAAACACGCGTCGTTACGGTGTCTACAACGCGAAAGGTACGGAGACTTCAACGCCCGAATGAACGACGAACATTACCGGGAATCGGCAACGATTCATTAAAAGAGCGACAAACGCGGAAACATACTTTACAAAAACTGTATCAAATAACTCCTGGTCATTACTAGGACTGAGTGAAGAAACTATTGGGTAAGGCGAGGAACCTCCTCCAAAAATTCTAATTACCGATAACGATCCAAATCAGCAGGATACACCTTGCCGACGCTGCCATCTCCCCTGCTTTCGTGACACACTCAGCTCCCGAAGTTGGTGTACCAAAGGCACCAGAAACCCACACCACAACAGAAAAATACGAGTCGAAGCGGTCGTCGAGTACCGCTCAAGACGTGCGGTTAATTCTCTCTCCTGCCGGCGGTGAGTTAGCCGCTCTCGGAGCAGTGAAACTACTTCTTCGTCTCGAACCAAAAAACAGACCTCGACGGTCGGTTGCCCCACTCAAACTGAATCTCGCGAAGTAGCACGCAAGGTAAGTTAACTGTTTATCCACCTGCTCTCCCCTCTCGGAGATCTTTTCTCTCCTTCGACCCCTACTCTGATTTTTCCTCGCTCCTTGGCAAGCCTTTCACCGCCCGCCTTCTAAATGTACGTACTTACAGCCTCCCCACGATCCCCAGGATTTTTCGAAGGTGAACGAAGAAATTCAAAGTCGTGTTTTACCTTTACTCTTATTACAGTTGGAGATATGAAAGGATAAGCCGTTTAAAGGAAATGACTGGGGATCGGAGCCGACGAAATCGCCGGAGGAAAATTATCGTTCGTCGAATAAGTAAGTAAATATACTACGGTCAGCGGATATGGATAAACGGTGTTACCAAAGCTCGAGAAAATTATACTATTAAGTTGGGTTTTCGTTTTGTACCAATTGGGAGTTTTTTTTACTGTAAACTGTAAAACTGATCGGCATGATTTTCATAACTTTCAGAGGTATATCTTACTGGAGAAACGATGAGAAAGGCTTTACATGTATTAATGCTCTTATAAAATTGAGGATTTTAGAATTTTTAGAACATAAATTCAGTAATCAATGTCTAAAATTTACATATATGATGTTTTAGATTGAATTTTAAGACGTAGGACTCGTTCGTCAATGGAGCAACTTATAAAATTATAATGCCAAGGAAAAATCATGGCCGGTAAATTAATAATAATAGAAAATATGTAAAAAATACTTTTTTATAATATCTCATTGAGTGTTTAAGCTTCATAAGATGCCAGATTTTTTAGACTAAAGAAGCTTAGGACTGGACCGCAGATTTCATTATTTACTTGCACAAGAATAAACAACCGCTCTTCGGACGACCGATGACGGTAAATTCAAAGGCAAAGAACGGACGAGGTTTTTTTCTAACAAGGTGTGATGTAAAATAACGGGAGACATCAGTAAGAACTATATTCCAAATGATAGCCGACTTAAAAAAAGGAACCGGTCATCCATTGTGCGCGGACCTTTGGAAAAAAAATCACAATATCCCTCACAACTGGTAATATAAAATTCATACATTCAAATTCGAATGTATGGAACATTATCACTGTGCTTTATTCGTCTTTACCATAAGTTACTCTCGGGAACAACTTTTATAAAATTCATTGTTCAAATTGTTGGTGGCCTTTCTCATCGACACGGAAATATACCAATCATCTGATGCTATCTTGATCTGGATTGGGAAGACAAAGATTAAATGGATTGAGTTGCCCTTTTCATCAAATTTTTAGTCTCACGAATTCCATTTATTAGAACCTTGCAAAACTTTCCGTGATGGTAGACAAAACAAAATAATTCGTGTTAGGCAGTTTTAGAAAGTTTATTTCCCGCTTGAACAATTCTAACAATAAGTGGGAGATCCTCCTCAACAGAATGATTTAATTGAATTCCATTAGTAATATACCGAGAAAATAGATTTATTGATAACCTTTACATTTCGAATAGAAAAAAGACGACATACCCTTTATTTCCTTTGGCATCTTTGGATGCTCATTTTAAATTTTGAGGTATGCATTCTGTAGCTGTAAGGTTCCGAGATGAAAGAATCCTACTAATGAATTTATCTTACGAAATACGGAATTTTCTATACAATAATTTCCCTATGATGGAGATTTATGCTGTCAATATATTTTTATATACATATATATTATCAATCAAAGCTTATTGCCTCATGAAATTTTCGGTGATAAAGCAAAAAATCAGTTTTCATTATTAATAATTGTTAAATTTTATGCAAACATGGCGTAAGAAACTCGATCTTAAGTTCATCTTAGATGTGTAGGTCCGATACAAAACCTATCTAAGAAGCTAAGTGTTTCCTTTGAAGAATCTATGTCCTGAATCCTATCAACCAACAACAAAGAGCCAAAAGGCTTTTACGAAAGGTTTTGTTGAAATTATTATAAAAACAGAGAACTTACTTGTAAACTGACCCATTTTCTTCATCTGTTCCACATTTGACCACGAACCACCAACCGACAGTTAAGTCACAGTGCTTTGATCTGTGAGTCGCTAAAAATCTCGAAGGTGCTAATTCTCTACGTCGATTATGCTTCTTGCATCCCTTTGAGCGACACCAATGCTCAGAAGCTTTTTTTAGATTCGTAAGTAACATTGCTCTCGACATGTGCTCCACTCTTTCGTATGAAAGAAGTATGAACGGGACTTATGGTCGGTTTATGTTGCTCTTTTATAGCATCAGTTCTTGGAAACTGAATTTGCAACTCCTCCTTTCTTTTGTATTAAATACGGTGCGTCCCACTTTTTGAAATGTTGTTGTTGTTGCGATGCGAATTATATTGTAACGGTTCTCTTGAGATGGAATGAGTTTAGAATAAATATTTTGTGCGTTTATCAAAACTAGGTTATACTAATGGCAAAAAAATATGAAAAAGTGCGGAAGTTATTCGGAGCGAATTTTTGAAAAAAATATATATGAATTAGAATTAATGATAACCATCCTAAAAAGATTTTACAAAAAATTCCTAGATCATCATTCGACGAATGGAGCCAGAAAGTGTGCGTAAATGAATACGCGGATGATATTATACTTTATTTAAATTCTATTGTTATCATTATTAAAACTCACGCACTACATTTAGTTATCATGTAAATAATAAAGTAAAGAAAACTATGTGTATTTCTTGATTTGTCGAGTTTATAATTAAAGATTCTTATTATACTTCTTCAAGACTTAGATCTTAAGAACATATTATGGTTATCAGAGAGTGTATTTTATGTCGCATATAATACTACGATGCTAAATGTAAAAAGCCCTTAGGTTGCTCCATGAGTCCACAGATAATATAAAGAACGGTGTTCGTAATAAATTATATAAATGTCTAAATCATAGATATTAGTTACTGTTTATTACATAACATACTTTCGTAATTTTAAAGTATTATATTCGTTAATAAATACCCTTATCTAAATTGATGTAAATGATTTAGTTTCAAGAAGTTTAAACTTACATGAAGATGGGTTAAGGTTGAAAAAAAAATATGGATCGAGTGAAACTTATATTAAATCTCTTTCTGTGTTAACATATATTTTTAATTTTGTTTATTGACTCAAAACACAGTTAAATATCCATAAAAAGTTGAAAATTCCTTTGAAAGTCCAATGGAAGTGAATTCCCCAAAAAATATTTGTAAAATCTATGACACGGTTTTAAGTTCTTCACGAAGCAAAAGTTCGTGGAATAGTTAAAGACAAGAGGATATTTAAAGGTAACTTATTTTTTACTTTTCGCCGAAAACTTCCATGCAAAAAAATGGAACGATAGGTGTCGAGCTGTCGTATCATGTGTTATACAGCAGCAATACAAACAATTTCTGAGAAAAAATCCCATTGAGTGGTAATCTCATAAGTACTTTAAATGCTGGGAAACCCCTCGTAACCTCCGATGATAAATTTATAGTACTAAAAGATACAATACAGCCCTATGATAATAATCCAATTCCATAGTAGCCTTGATTGGCTTTGACTGAATTTAATTTAGCATTTCGGCCGCATTTAGTTTCATTCGATCAAGGCGTTTATTTTGATTCACTGAAGACTCCTGTGTTCAGGGTCCCAGCAAGATTAAAACCAATATTATTGTCATATTCACTCTTTGCTTTAAGTTATTTAACACTCCGATAGCTACAATTCAGAGGTAGAAGCTTATGAAAGGATTATAAGGTGGCTTTAGAATCTATTGCTTCGAAAGAATACAAAGCAGGTTATAGGATAGCCTTGCCAAATAATGTCAGCAAGAGAATTTGGAGAGAGTGCAGAGCGGAAGTAGTGGGTGAAAGGTCTATGACGGGCGCATTATTTAAAAAGAGAGACATGGATGACTCTAAGAAGGGAGAGTTAGAGGCCAATTGATCCTCAATGGGGAGCGAAAGTGGAACATACACGTATGATACCAAACATGTATGAACTCATTTGAAACTGCCAAAATGTTGACCAGTCGGACTTCAAGGCCACGATAGAAGGAAAAATTTTCTTGATAATTTTTTTTTACCATTAAGTTATGATGTAGTGTTATGTGGTAATAAATGTGAATGTTACATCATCATTACATTTTCGATTTGGTTGTCGTATTGACATAATTCTTATAGCTTTTTCTTAGATGGTAAACGGGATGGCACTATTACAGTAACCAACTTCTTAGTATAAATTAACAAACTGATTAGTATGAGGATTGATGTAGAGAATGTAGAGCTAGTATGAGATCGGAAGGGCATTTTATTTGAGAATTCTTAAATTCACATTTACGTATAACTTTATAGATGATGGCAGATTGTCTCTCCAGAGTATAACGCAGCACATGTTTTTTTATCTTTAAAATTATTTAACCTGTGCTGCCTGAAACCTAAGTTTCGCTTTAGTTAAAGGTAATAAATTCAGCATTTTCAAATATTTTTCCTTCGAGATTAATTTTAAAAGAGAGGAAAAGGGTTGTAAAATTCTTCAGAATTCTTCGATTTTATGTATGGACCAGGATCTTATTTGGTAAGATCTTCGGTGCATGTTATTATATTCATACTTAGGCCACGTGGAAGTTGAAATAATATAATCTCTTTTATGAATGGACAAATAAAAAAATCTATGAAATTTAACATTCTTTTAAAATTTTTATGAGATGTAGTTCCACACTCTTTCAGATCATATTAAAGGATTTAAAATAATTTATATGCATAGTGTTTATGGTGGATGAAATTTGTACAAGTTCTCTTATTAAAGATGTTGCGTGATTCCGACAATAGCTGAAAAGAATATTCCAAGGTTATAACCGGTAAAAGACAAGGCGGCGACATGGTCAGACTTTTTTCACATCCATTGAAGTATTGGAATATTCCTGTTACACGAACTGTTATTTAGCGCATAATTAATATTTAACTCTTTACATTATCTCAACGTCATTGATGTTTGAAAGAAATGCACATATTCAGAAAACCACAAATAAAAATGTATACGAGCGTGATCTTCCCTCGTTAAACATGATCTCAACAAATGCCTCAGATCTGTTGCGATAGCATGAAACTCACTTAGGAGAAAGCAATTAATTAGGTGTACCTGAGAATGGCCGTGGGAAACGCACCTAAACGTTTACACCCGTTGGCGAATCATTCATTATTCAGGTCGTAGTTCTATTGCTATTAAGGCCATCGTAAATAGTTATTTACTTTGCTGGGCATTGATCTAGTTAAAGTTCGCTAAAATAGCTGTTAAATTAATTATTTGACATTCGTTACTTCTTAAAAAGTAACCTTATGTATTCATAAAGAATATTAACTACAGTTCCTAAGTTAATGAATGTTTTATTTTTATTGGAAGTTTTTAATGTATTCAATAATATTTATTACCAGATAATTTTCCCAATATTTAGGCAAATAACTATTAACATTTCTGACGAAAATTTTCTGTCTGTTACTGTTTGAACACAGCTTTAAGATAATATTTCACTTATATTACGATGAAGATTCAAATATCATTGTACTTTTAATATAATTATCTTAATAGAAAGTCGATTTAACTTCTTCGATAGGATAATGTATTGCATTTAATATCTTCAAATCTGAAAGGAATGAATTGCAATGCCTAAAATGGTTTCCGTATTAATTAGATATTCATGCTTCCCATCATTAAAGATTTTGATTTTTCTCAAGCCCTTCACTTAACAGTGAAAGTGATGTTGAGTTAATAGTAAATACGAGATGAGAAACTGAGATTACGTATGAAAATGAGAGTTTCTATAGAGGTCGGAGTCCTGATTAAAGTTCCCTTACGCGAGTTTTTGATTCATCATCCTAACCTTTTATAATAAAAGGACGAATTTTATAAGATCACGTACCAGTATCTTGCCTCAATGTACAGAAAGATTATGTTTAATTCAGAAGTGCTCCCTCAGTTCAGATGAACTTTAAAAGATATACTTCGTAATTTATATGGAAAGAAATTTATGATGGAATGAGGCAAAATTTTCTTTTATATAAAATAAAATTGCGAATAATTCTGTAGCCTCATTTCTTTGAGTTACGGTAAATTTATGCTTGATTTAATATTTTATTAGAATTATATGATTTTATGGAGGGTAGAGTAAACAATTCATAGCTGATGATTAGTTTTAAATCGAAGAATCAAAATTTATTAGATTCAAGTTAATAATTAAATACAAAGTATTGGAATAATAAAGAAGTGAAATATTGTTTAACGTTAACATTTCGATTTACAATACTTCTTTTCTAGGTCTATTGAGAATGTTTCAATGAATGATTTTTATAGTTTATCGTCTAAGATTTTGCTATTACGTTCAAATATCTTATACTTTATGCCTGTATCTTCAGTCAGCCACTGATATAAACCGTTTTAAGTAGAATAATTTATCCAACTTCAACATCTTTCTTATCGCCATTCTCATGATTATGAAAAATTTTACCGATTGTCTACACAAATGCGAATAATATTCTGAGCCTTGCAATTTATAGCATTACCTAAAGATGAATTCTCCGCTGATCCAACGGTTTATTTTGACTGCAGTAACTTTATGATCGACCGTCAAGACAAAGAGTGGTACCGTCAACCTCCTTACGCCAAATCCTCCATCGTTCCTTAATGAAAAAGAATTGTTTGAATTAACCGATGGACAAGATAACCATCGGAACGCGCTGACGTGGATGAATTTATGCAGAAGTCCTTTTTGGCTTTCATCCGACGTAACGGGCCGATCTCGGACGTGATGTGGGTGTCATATCGGGGAAAGGAACGGATAAATCCACGATTGCGAATACAGGGTCCAAAAAATCTACGAAAAACTTTCTCGTTGTTGTTTTGGCTTAATATCCAATTCGTATTCTTGGAAAGGAACCGTCCGAATATCCTCATTTTAATCTTGGGTCTTAAGAAAAACTGGAGAAAGTAGTGTATGCATAAACCAGCAACCAGTTTATCATACTATGAAGCCAAAGATTTTACGATATTAGAATGAAGTTTATTTTCGAGAGTTTTCGTAAGGAATAGCTACAATTCTTCTATATTTTAAGCCTACAATTGCCTAATGATTTTAAAAGGTTACGTACACTGTTCTGAAAGTGTTTGAAATGAGTCTATCGTATTAGATTCACGCATTTTTCCTTTTATGTTTCTTTCCATTCACTCATAAAGGTACAGTCATTAAAACATTTTCCAGTTTACGATATATCTCAATCGGCTTATTCTTGAACTCTCCCTTACCCTACATTCGCGCAGCTTTCATTCAAGTGTTCTCACGGAGGACATTATGTTAAGGTTAAGATCGTATCACGTACTCAACTAACTCAGAATCGTTTTAGAAATATTTCCCATTTCTACAGCGTCTTTATTGAAGTCTATTTATTGTTAGGAACGTTACGGATACAATTTGTTTGGAAGTTTAGAAAGGAACGAAAATCTAGGAGCGTATCACCAACCTTTGATGTTCCGTTTCCAAGACGATGAATGAAGAGAACAAACGAATAAAAATAACATATGAAGTAAAAAACTGTACGACCTCATTACATCACTTTTTCCATAGATGGAGAAAGGTAGAGTTTTCTCGTAGTGTGATTGTCTACGGGTGGTTATTATTCTTAATGGAAGGTTCTATTTTTATCGCTAAAACTGAAAATGTTTTTCGTATTTGTCATATAATAAATTGTGAGGTAATACATCTACTTACATATCAACTAGAATTTTTCATTGGATAAATAAATACTGTGGTTAACGATAGCGTATTTTGAGCCATTCCATGCAGCAGATATCTATATTGGCGATATCTTTCCAGCGTTATATTGTTCTACATGAAAATATTTTTATTAACCTATACGCTCTACAAAGAACTTCCCGCTCGTCAATACCTTGCGGGTATTACCCCACGATTCTTGGATATCTAAGAGCTAAGAATGCATGACCTCCCTAGGGCACACAAACTTGTTTCCGAACTCTATTTGTGTTTCGCATTGGCGGTGCATCAGAGAAAACTTTCCAATTCCATTTAAATGAAAGTGCATCCATCCACAGAACGCATTTCATCGAGAATAAATCTATATCTTTTCTTCATACCTTATTTTTGACGTGAAGCTTCTTCGAAATATTTAAATTAAAGCATAGCTCTGTATTTCGGCCATTCCTTCCGAAATTTGGATTTGATATGTCGAAAGAATAAAAGTACAGTTGAATAATTTATTTAAATCAGTTACGAAATGAAAAAATATACGTCTTTTCACGTAATAAGAATTTTAAATACCATTA
Organism: Pantala flavescens; assembly: GCA_020796165.1. Lineage (NCBI taxonomy): Eukaryota > Metazoa > Arthropoda > Insecta > Odonata > Libellulidae > Pantala > Pantala flavescens. The sequence continues at coordinate 17,331,279 of CM036879.1, read as the reverse complement.
ATTTCTGATATAATTACAGGAATTGATTGTAAATTATGTACGAGTAAAACAGAATTAAAATAATAGTTAGCATCAAGTATTGTAAATGTGAAAGAATCGCCTTCGTAACTAAATCTGGCACATAATGATGATCAGTATCCTCGTATCTACTAGTTTATAGAACCATATCGTTCGACTTAGCAAATGGTAAAACTAAGTGTTTCAATTTCAGGGGATCTTCTCAAAAAAGTTTGTCTCCCCGTTGACAATTGATTCGTGTGTTTCAGTAATATATGCAGTCACGTAAAAATTTCTCGTAGTTTCTTTATGATCTTATCAGTAAACAATCATACTTGCTTAGTCATGCAGCATTTCCGGCTGGAATATTCGTAAGTAAGAATTCAAGTACGCAATCAATATACTTACAATTTGGTTTACTGATTCAAATCTTCTTATTTTTATGAGTTAACGACACTATAAGAATTATTTGAAAATTATAAAATTTAAAGGAACACTGATTTATTCCAACGAAGTGTTTCGTATTTCTCATAACGAAGGGTGATACGATGTCCTCTTGTAGCCCGATTTTTCTCTTTCAGCGTTTTAAATTATTTAGAGTCGATTTTATCGAGGTAAATCCCGTAGTTTCATTCGCTGAGGGCGTGCATTTATTTCATGGCGATGTTTTCTTCCGACAATAAGTGCGTCAACCCTGCGGATTTGGAGACAGTAGTGCATCTCTTCCTTCAACTAAGACGGTCATCCTGTGTGGAGCGGAAGGGGACGTAAAAGAACGAGTCGTGTCCGAGATCGGACATAATGGTCGATGAGGACTATGCGGCCAGACAGTAGAGCCGTATCCGAGGACCTCAGAAGATGTTGGATCTGTTTGCCTAGATCTTTCCACCGATTCCGCAACTCGTCCCCATTCCATTTCCGCTCCCTTGAAATATTGTGTTTATGGTTTCGGAAAGACCGAAGAAAAAACGTAGCGTATAACTCATGCCTACGAAATCAAACTGTTCCTACCAGCCGAAGGAGATATGGAATTAGAATTGCCTCCGTCTATTATGTATCAACTTTTTATGTCGTCCTTTCTTGTGTTAGAAACGATGAATGATACGTGATTTCTCAAAGGTGTTCGTTAAGGATGATGTCAGATGTAGTGTGAAATGACCATGAATCCAGGTCATCACTTTAAAGCCGGTATCCTGATTTTTTGGACTGGATAGAAAAAGCATCTCTCATCGGAAGAAGATTGTCGGGTATCGGAGTGAATAATAATTGTAATTAATTAATCTTTTAATGTTGTTTTTTAAACGGATATCCAAAATATCTTTTTATTTGATTCTTCATCAGTATTTTACAAATACTATTAGAAAGTGTAAGAGAATATTTGACCTTGAATTATTAAGTAGCGTTCGTATAATGTTTACGAGCTTTTTTCCATGACTAATTTCTCAATTAGTACTTTACAAATTAATACTTTATAATTCTTCTACACCGTTTAAAACTTAATATACATGATATATATAATAATTATGGTAAGTAGTAAGCAGAGGACGGTATTATATAGAAGTTACGTATAATATCTTTAGCAAACACTTCCCTTAAGACTTATACAAGCAGATTAATATAACATCTTCGATGTTGAACCAGATATCTCTGTTCAGAAATTCTTGTTTCATCTTTTATTTAATTGATGATTAACCCACGTTATATGTAAGGATTTTTGCTTAAAATATAATCTTACTTAGAGTTACTTTTTCATCAATCAAAAAAGGATTCTCTGAAGATGTCTTTATTATAAAGATACTTTTTGTTTTCAAGAAACCTAAATTTATAATCAGTCTAAGGAATTGGGCTCAACAAGAGATACGGATGTCTCCGGCTCATAAATCTTCCTAGTTAAGTATTACGAATTGGTAGATGCCAAACGGAACGACTATGAGATCTCGATCTAAATATTCGGAACTGGTTTCCTATCAACACCTCCTGCATCTCCGAAACTCGTATCCATTACGGATTCTATTTTTACTCTTTGTGACATTTCTTTCGCAATTACCGGAACTTTAAAAAGGATGCTAGGTTCATGTTCCACTTCTTAGCGTTCTAGATACTAAAGACATTTCGTAATTTAAATTCTAACTCGATTCATAGCCATAACAAACTTCAAAACTGGAAAGAACGAGTCCTTTTCATCCTAGACTCGACCTTTTTCCGTCAAAGATGTAGAATTTGACCTTCCCATTTTATTAGAGCGCTGAGACGAAATTGTTGAATATATTAATTCCGTACATATACCGCGGGAGGCTTGGATGCTCTTAAGCCAATGACGTTTGATTTCGTTTACTGTGCTTTGGATATGAGGTTTGCCTATGGAGGCATATTTTAATGAATTAAGAAGCACTTATTCTCAATTATGAGGAAATTTAATATTTAAAATTAGAGACCAATTTACTAACTCAATTTACTAACTAATCTTTAACAACGAATGTAGTACATGCTAGTGCATGATATGCATATAAATAGGATAATGAAAAATATTTTGCAACTGGGTGTAGTAATTCAATAAAATTTGCAAAAAATTAAGTTTTTTGTCGTTTCGAATCCACTCATTTTTGCTCAATAAAATTCTTTATTAAGTCTTCATTGGAAATGGGAATTTTCGTCAGTTTTTGTTTCCATTTTGAATAAGTAGGATATCTTTTTCTTCTTTTCAGCACATTGTATAGTATTCTAAACAACTAAATTTGACAGTATAAACAGCATCTACAAACGTTTGAAACTCTTGAATTATTTTGCCACAGAATATGATCAACATTAAAAAAGCGTCTTCAGCAGCTATTTTTTATACGTGAATTTTTTGGCGCATGTATACTTAATCATAAATTTCGCAGTCGATCGAATTCTCTCTTCTTATTCCACCACATTGTTCAACTTTCATCAAAAACTCTTGAAGCACTCGAATCGTTTTCGTTTTAATTCGTTTCGTTCGAATTCGTTTTAAATCTTCTGGGGTCGTTTTCTTTAAGACGTAGAAGAATTATTTTGTTTTCGTAAATCGTCTTGCTGACGACACGTTTTCGTATCCTACAAGGCTTGTTGTAGCGCTTCCATTAGGGGCATCTTCACGTCCGCCGTGCCCCTTCGAACAAATGCCTCCGTTTCCGTCAAACGAGATTCGAGTCTAGCGTTCAACCTGAATTCTACACCTATGTAGTACTCCGCTTCCCCGAACTCCTTTCCCTCTCTTTACACGCGCATGTGCACCGGAAACTAGAGCGGGGCCGATTTGGGTCGCATCTTAAAATTTGGCGTCACACTTGACCCGTCCGTTTATCTTTCGTCATCTTGTTTTGCGGAGGAGTTTACAGGTGCAAGGTCGCGGCGGTAGGTCCCTCAGGGTGAGCGCTGAGACGTCGCGTTCATTAGAGCAGATCCCCTACTTCGCCTAAACAGAGTAAAGAAACCTAGAATGAAAAAGGCGATGGTGTTTTTGAGGGAATTGGCGCAATCCGCATAGTGGCCTAGAATAAAATCGACTTCCTAACCGATGCAGTGCGACAAACTGGTGTTGCATTATATCTTGAATCGTCGAGCTTTTATTATGAACAAGGTATGATTTATATTTCATTGAGTTGAAACATTGGTGATTATTTGGTACAATACGAACATACATACGACAAATGGATGATCTATTTTGGAATAAGAAGTAATTGCCATAGCGACATGGGTATCCATCCGTGGATAAAGAGCAACAATTTTTCCAATAATTTAAAATTCAAAAGCCGAAGGGCATTTAATTTACCTTGTATATTTGTAATATGTCAATCCTCACAAATATCGACAATTTCTTGATAAATTTTTATCAAATGCACTTTGGTTTGATAGGAACCACTCCTCGAACCTTTACTACTGTTCTGCTGTCATTTATTTGATATATAGCTTATTTATTTGATATAGCTTAACATACTAAAAAGTGAATTAAATTCTTGAGCCTCCTCCTGTTTCGGTTGGCGATTAAGAACTCGTCACCTACTATGGCGTTCGTCCGTAAGTCATATGGAGCTTATTTACTTATATTGAATCGGCTAAAATAAAGATATTTAAAATGAATATGTGTGGAAAATGAAGTGATTCGATATAGAAAAAAATACTGTTCGACATATCCTATGAAAATATATTTTTATCTAAGAGATAGTTACAGTGAATGTGTACTTCAGTCATTCGAATAAGTTTAGTACATCACCTATTGCGTATAATATCGAATTATACAGCAGTATAAAATATGCGAGAGGATTCTGTAGATAGAATATTGGGTCAATATATATTGACCGTAAGTAGCGAAGTGTTTCACTCACTGTCTCTTCTCATCAAACATAAATTCTAATTTAGTTTCAGTCAATTTTTCATAATTCTTAATTTGCCGTCCTTTCTGTTACATGAATTATATTTCGGATGTAGAAATTCCTTTGCCTCCGAAAGATAATTAGATTGCGTTCTGAGATAGTTAAGTTGTAGTTATCTTATCAGAAATTGGAGTTCGCAATGAAAAATCAAACGATGAATAATCGAAAGACGCACTAATATCCCGACGTCAAAAGAACCGTAGGTTGGAAAGCAAACGGAATCGCTTAAGATTACGAGAAGATCGGGTTTTTCCTCAGAAGTAAGTAAATCGTTCGCAGCAAATAGGGCGTAGTATCAAGGATAAAGAGAAAAAGTGTTAGCGGTCAATTAGGCCGTATCGTCACGGGGCAGGAAATCATTCATCTGCCCCTCGAAAGCTTAATCGGGATGATATCGGGATCACTTCCGCGAGCTGTAACGCCTATAACATGCTATCTTAGCTATCTCGCAAATACGTGAATCAGTTGGAGCCTCTTTTCGATGGGATGAGGCTCGAAACAGAAATATTTATTAAATTCCTTGTTCACAAACATGAGAAGTTATTTTTTATAGCTTGAGTATTTAATTCGGAAAATAAAATACACCGCATCCTATCTTTTAACGTATGAATAGGTCAAACAACGAAAAATTTATCATTTAATTTCCCCCTTATTCATCTCAGTTGAAGTAGTTTATTCTGAGAGAAATTTAGGTTTAAAACGTAATATGTAGGTTTATCAAATATTTGAACAAAATTAATAGAAACAGAAACGCGACAAGCGTTTGGGATCCGCATGAGACGGGCCTATGTAAGAAGATAGAAAACATTCAGAGGGAGGCAGGTACGTGGTTGGTAACCATCGGAACGACGAGAGCGTCAGCAAAATGAGTGATTAGTTGGGGTGGGAATCTCTACGGTATAGGAGGAAAATTTTCAGACTAACGGGCATCTATAACACTTGGAACCGTAAAGGTGGATGGGACGAACTGCACCATAGGTTCCAAACTCCAACCTATATCTTCTTAAAATTAAAGAGCGTGAACAAAAGGCCGATTCGGCAAAATTTGCTTTTATAAATAGAGGGATAAGGGAATGGAATGCATTACCTAAAGAAGTTCTCATTCTAATGCCAGAGAATTCAAATGAATTCAGATCTAAGTTAAACAAGTAATGTAATGTTAGTTGTAAATATGAGATTATTATGTTTTTAATTTTTAAAATTTTTCTTTTTGTTTCGATTTGGAATGTATGAATATAATGTATTGAATTTATTTTGTTTGACGTACTGCCTTTGGGAGGTTTTGCGGGGTTTCCCTCTCGACTAGGGTAAATGCCAGGCAGATAATTACATTTATTCTTCTGAAAAGAGAGCTACCACCAGGCCTGGTGCCTATTTGTGGCTCTAGCAACAATAAATAAATAGTATTCATGGTCAAAACTCTTTTTATTTTAAAATAATTAACACGATTACGATGCTGTTAAGATGAAGTGAAGTTCGAATTCGTTACTCCGAGAAAGTAAAGCTAAGAAAATGCGCATCCAGCAATGAAAGCGAACTGTAGTCCAACGGCATACAGTCGAACCCGGTAACAACTTTTGCTGTGCGAGGAAGCATACACATCAAGGATAATCAACGAAACCGATATTCTTATGTCAATATTCTCATGAATCAAGTGGACAAACACGTGGACAAAATCTCTCTCACTCTTTACTTTCACCATGTCTAATTTAATTTGAAAAAAGTTTCATCATAATCCTTGAACATCGATAACCATCCCTCGTCTGAATCGGAAAACCGAATCAAACGGATAGTGCTTTGCTTCTTTGATTACTGATCGTGTAATCTATTCACCGCAAGCATTTATTTTCTTCTTTTAGTTTTAATTTAAAAAGTTTAAGCCTAAAAAAATTTAGTGTTGTTCTGAATTAAAGAGAGATTTTGATAGAGGGGGATTTGCAATCCGTGCAAAAATACAGTATTGAATGGAAGTAAATAGAAATAATGGTGTAAAGTATTAAAATTACACGATATGAATCAATATCTTATTTGATACTTTAATATTGTTTTAATATATGCTGAATTGAAGAAATTCCATGTAACTACGAATGTTTTTGGAGGAGTGTAGAATTTTTCACCACAATTATTGTAAAATATTCTACATGCAAAATTATTATTTCATGGAAGAGGCAAATGATTGTTATTATTAAAAATGTGAAAGCAGGTAAAGGAAGAAAGTACTATTCGAAAGAAGCACAACTACATCTTACTTCTCATCGTCAATGGATTTAGAGTTGGGATTCTGAATAAGTATATAATATAATATAATATGTTTAATATTTTATATACATAATTTTATTACGTTAAAAATCTTATATGCTGGAATTATCAAGGAAGATATTTTTGGAATAATATTTCTAATAGAAATTTATAATTAAAAATTTTTTTTGCTAAATTTATCTCCTGGTTTGTGTTTATTTTTTACTGAATTTCTTATCATTTCATCACTCGTGTGGACGTTTTTAACCTCATGGAACCTCATGTATTTGTTGCATATCAACGTAACAAAGGATCCAACATCTCTTTCACAAGAAGCTAAATGCGAACTTCTATGATACACAAAATTCCTGAATGTATATAAATTCTATGGGCACTCCTCTAAATATGCACTTTCAACAAATGAACAATGTAAAACCAGAAGGTTTACTGCATCCTCCGTGGCGATCTCCGTTAACAAGATTATATGCGAAGCAAAACTGTTTTTAATGCTATTTCAAAGGATTAGAAATATAAATGTTACATTATTGAAACTATGATGTACAGTTAGGAACATTATTTAAGATATAAATTATCCAAGTTCATGCTGATAAATATCTCATTCTTTGTTATATCTTAAGACGCTAATTGTATCCCTTGGATACGTAATTTTCGTTCTAAACGATGTATAATTCGTATTCATTACGGATAAAATTCTATAATATACATAAAACTATATTTAATGAAATAAATTTTGTCTAATCCTCTGCCTTAATTACATGTATTGTCCGAAAAATTAGACATTCTTCATGTGCCACTCCCTCTTCATTAACCTGCTTCACTTTTTGCCCATAAATATTGATCTTGCTGTTGTTGTGTTTCATAAATTTCATTGGATCAAATGTAAGACATAATTTACGCATTTCCTCGAAAAAACGCATTTTGTATTTTTGGTCTGCTTTTTTCGATTCTAGCCCACTGTGCGCCCTGAAGAATGCTGCCGTAATATACATACATGGAAAATCGACGTTCAATTTGTTCTTTCAACTTCGTTCAAAAGTTCAAAATACGTAACTACTCTAAATTTAGTTTCAGTGGCACGTGAGCAGTATACAACTTTCCGAAATACTTATTACTTATGATTGTAAACAAAAATGTTTGATCTTTTCATTCAGTTATTTTTTTTTATTTGATCATATTCTGTATCTTACATATCATCTACAATTCTTCCTAAACAGACCGTGTTTCAATCTATGACGATTTTTCTAAAAATGTTATTTATATTTCCATTTTTACACATTTTAAATCATCAAATCAATGAAAATCGTTCCACTGGTCCTATTATATAACTCTCTTATCTTATTTCCAAAATTGACTTAAAATTCTCCTTTTTATATATTTTGTCTCTATTTTGTACATTTTCATCCAAAAGTTTCCTTAAAATCAAATTTTCTTCGATTTCCGCGAATCAAGAAACTATAAATTTGTAATGTATTCTTTATTTTTTCTTGTTCTGTCGTCTTCCAACCTAATGATATATTTTATAATTATTATTTAAACAAGGTGCCTGAAAATAAGTACAATGAGGTTATCATTTCAAAACTTATACTCTAAGCGAAAGTAATAAACTTTCATCTTAAGACGAATTTGAATCGAAGTCCACCGAAATTTCAACCGAAGTTGGTTGCAACTGATGTTGCTCAGTGGAACATCAAGGATAGTCGAAAAAACCGTTTTTTTATTTCCAATTGTTTCAGCAACGTATGTGGACAAATATTTCACTTTTAAATTCACTACTTCTACTCCAATATGAAATAAATTTCATCAAAAATATATATGATAAATGAGCATAAATTTGTTTCGTTTGGTAGGTAAAGCTATAATATGCAAATTTGTAAGTAATTCTGTGACAGTATCACGCGGCAATATGCAAATGCTGTTGAACCGTATCATATTACAAAATCGATCGGATTGTATGATATCAATGTCAGTTCAAATAAATTTCTTCTTACGTACTTGTATCTCTGTACTTTATATTATTATTTATGTATCTTTATTTATTCTTGTATGTCTTCACTTGTGCTTGATTTTTCGTACTTGTAATTCTTTACTTCTAATTGCTATTCTGTAATTGTATAATGTATTGCATCTCTTTGCCTTAAATATTTTATGTACTGAGTTGCGAATTTATTTTGTAACTTGCATATGCATAAATGTACTAAACATTGTCTTCTTATGTTTATGTATTGAATATATAGGCTGATTATTACAATTAGCTATTGACTTTTGTGCTGCTCCAATCACTCACTACCCTTTTGTGTACTCAATGACTTCAGTTGCATTTCTAATGATTCTAAAATAATCGACAAAATAATCACCAATATTTATCGAATTACGTAAACAACTTTTAATGATAGTAATCTTAAATACACAAGTAAAACTTATAGCACAACCAATAACAGTTCGCAATCACTATAAATATGTCTATATATAAATATAAAAACATGTCCATGAATAAATAACAATTTTTGTTGTAGAGTTCTTAAGTCACTTACTTTTTCGTAATGCTGTGATGTAATTACGCGGCAAAACTCAAATTCGAAAATGTTCTGATTGGAAATCATACAGATGTCTCTGTACGTCATTCAGTACATAAACGCACATTATTCTAGTTAATTAGTCAAAAAAGAGCAATTATAATGTTTCTAATGATCCTAATTAGGCTACAAGTGCAAACTTAGCTAAGGATTACAGTAAATACGTAATTTTAATGCATACACGTCTCTGAACTATGATTAATATCTTAGCCATCACCTAGAATACCTTATAGGAACAGTAACTTTACACGGTTCAACGCTTTGATCCATAACAGTGTTCATAATAAGATGTATCCGTGAAATTTGTTAAGAATTAATTTTTAATGAGTACAACTGTCGGGAATTGCTCGGTTGACTGAAAAACCCGGATATTCGGTATAGGATGATGTGGCATTGGCGATACTGAACTGGAGTCCTTTGCGAAAATCCGTGGTCTACCCTATCTAGAGGGATAGCGACTATACAGCGGTAACTTTAGATTCCACAAAATGGTGTTATGCTTTATACGTGACGTATCGACGCATGTCCGGATGAAATTTTTTGTGAAGGTTGAACCCCATAAAAATCAAAGTATAAATACATGCGGTGAAGAGTGCTGCCTTAATAATTAGATTGAACATCGAACTTAATTCAAATGACATATAGGTATTGTTATTTATTCAACGTTGAGCAGTTTTTGAGCATTATAAAACTTTGTGTATTCGTTATTAGGCAATCCACACGTTATTAGCCATCACATTTGTTGCGAATGAATGGCTTGCAGGGTATGGCCGTCAATCTATGGATTGCTGGATAAAGGATGATATGTCATAGTCTGCACCAATCCGGAGTCCTACCCTGGAAAGTGCGTGGTCTACCATATCAAGAGGGATAACGAGAACTCAGCCTCCCGCTGGATTCTAGATACCGGTGTCCCTTCATGGATATCACGTACTGACGAATGTCCGGCCCATTTTTTGGCGGTTGTACCCCATCAATATCAGAGTAACACTTTTTGGGAGATTAGTCAAATAAGAAGAAGATCAAACTTAACTCTAAATAAACACACGGAATGATTTTCAACTTCGGTTGAGCAGTTCACAATGCTTTCGGAAAAACTTTATTTATTCATTATTGGCCGTATCAACTTTTTGCTGGCAGTGTGCAAGCTAAATTTCACTCGTATTTTCTACAGACAGAAATAAATGCAAACATATTTCTGTTCATTTAAAGCATGGATTCAAATGGTTTACAATTCAACGAAGACTTAAGAACCACTGTTCTGATATCCATTTAAAATTTTGAATTTTCCCTCTTCATTATGATTACATTAAGGTTACGTAAAATTTACCGCGAGATGGCACCTGACCCATATATGCAAAATGTGTACATTTATTACGTTTTATTCGAATTTAGAGAAAAATCCCTTCAATTATCACCCCTATTTCGATTGATTTGTAAGGTTTCTTGATCGACCCTATTTCATCAATTCGAATTTTAGTCCCAGATTCAAAATATCTCAAAATGGAATTCTTGGTACCCTCGTATCGATAGGCCTCGCCTTAGCCTCCCTTGATTTCTCACATTTACGTAGGATAACTTTGGGATATATAATGCTTCGGACGAGGACAAAATTTTCGGGGGGTCATGGAGGAAATGCTACACCAATTCAGGTCGGTGTACATTCCTCCAGCATGACCTCTCGTTCCAGATTTCTGGAACATCAAATTTTGAACATAAGTGAAGACACCCGCCAAATTTAAAAGGAAATAAATTAAGACACCTGAGGAATTACCATTTCATCATAATTGAATAAACGCAAAATTGACGAAGAAAGAAAAAATGGAGGAATTTTTTTTTATAGAAACGCGATTTTTAAATGGAGTCGCCCCACCCTCATGCCCCTAAAGCCAAGGGGGTTCAGAAATATTTGATCCATTACTGTGATTATGGCATGCTCGATGACTAAAAGATCAAAATTACAGAGACATCTAGTAAACGTATTCTCTGAACGCTACAATTTCCAAATGTTCCCTCCTCGTCGAGTCCTCATTCTCATCTAGCAGAATTTAGTTCTTTACCTTGCCGTTGGGGCGCTGATACTCACCGATTTCATCTAACGATTACATATGTTCTTCTTTGAAAAGTCACTCTGGAGCTTGCCGTTGCGGCGCTGATTCGCTGGATCTTTTCTGCTACGACACTCATTAACTTAATTCTATACGAAGGAAGTAAAAATGGAGAAATTTTTCTTAAGAAAACGCGTTTTTATCATGTAAATATATATCTATATATAAATAATGTATCCCGCTCCAGACGTTCTGCTTCCTCCTTTAGGTAAATGTTTTCTCCATGCATACTTCAACCAAATCTTCTCCTCACTATCCTCCTTCTTCTGCCTTGCTATATGGGGGATCCTTCATGCCTCTAAAGTATTTTCCCTGAGAAAGAAAAGGGAAGGGAAGAGAATAACCGAATTTACAGTGGCAAAAGGCTTTTTTTTTCTTTTGACGTTCACAGACATTAGTCCTGAAGAACACTGAGAGAATGAGAAAATCTCCTCCTCTGTTGGTTGAAAATACTGCTGAGCTATTAGCTTTTTGTACTTCCGCTTCCCTGGTCTAATTGCAGCAATGCACTAGTGGAATTTGTGGGAAAAATTTTTAATTCAATTTTTTAAACTTTTTTGTTTTACGGTTTAGTTGCTTTAGGGAGAGAACAATTCTTTTGAACATAGAAAAATATTGTTCTTCCTCTATTTTGTTAGTAAGAGTTGGCAATAAAAAATTACAGGTTTACTAAAAATTTCATATTCATTCATTCACTATAAAAAATTATTTTATTTGTTAATAATTAAGATACAATGAAGTGAATTAACTGAATCTGCAATTTTTCACCTCAAAATAATAAGTGTTAACCTGTTAACCGGGCGGGACGTATATATACGTCCAACGTATATTTTGAACGACGAAGGTATTAGTCATCCATACATGTCTCCACTTGATTTTAAGACAGGGAGGGAATCAGTATCATTTGAAATTACGTCCTCTGGGCGTGACATAACGATACGTCCTAGCGAAAGTGTGCACGCCCGTTGTATGCTGCATAATTAAAAAGGGGATCCACCGGTTAACAGGTTAAAAATAATCATCTTGATATTGATTTTGCAGCTTCTTTTGTGTGAAAAAATTCTTTGAAATAAAAGGCAATAATATTATTTATAATCTTAATTAGTGAGAAACACTGTTCTTCACTTAGAAATAAATTAAGTAAGATATAAACCAATTTTGTTTTAAAAATGTATTTCAATAAATTAGTTCTCATCAAAACAAATTCCCTTAAAAAATTACTACAACGATATCACAGCATTTTTGTACCACAGTTTACAATTCTTACTCAGCAGAGAATTTTAGTGAGCACATTAGAAATGAATACTAAAACTTAGGATTCGAATCCCAATTTTTATGACAAAAAACTGAGCAAAGAAGCTAGATTAAAATAAATACTGATTTTTCACAGATTACCAGGTTGATTAATATAATCTAATCAAGAGATAAAAGAAATGACAAACCATCAAACTTACAAAAAGTATTATAAATTACAGAGATTGATAATTTGAAATTCTTAAAATCATATAAGTTCTATATATTCAAGGGGATTTAAGTGTTCTACAAGTATTACAATTTTCTTAATATTAATGAAAATGCAAATATTTACCCCATTTAATGGTTACAGGAGGAAAGATTTCATACAAAGATCTTACTTGTTCATGAAATGAGATTTGTGATGATCTTTAGCAAATAGTCAATACTGACTAACATAGGAACATATGCAGCCTTCATTTAGACTGTACTTGCATAGAGTAAAAAAATAATGCTAATGGCATTTTATGTAAACAGTTATTGCTATGGAGTTTATACATTAAATTCCTGAGATGATTTGAGAACAATGGTACATTTGATAGAAAATTATCTATCAAAAACTTCATGAGCATGGCATAACATTTTTCAAAAGAGTTCAAGTTGCACTCTCAAGAATCTCTTTTGAAGAATCTTCTGGATCAGTACCGAGACCTTCATTGGTAAAAATATCAAATTCTTCTCTCTCCAATAGAGCCAATTTAACATCTTCTGGTTGAATAGTAACTGGGGTGTCACTGTGGTGAAAATACATATAATGTGCAAATAAAATTTTTAAAGAAAGAAAAAGCAACTGTTCAGAGATAGTTTAAACGGAAGTTTTTATCTATAGGATTCATAAGTAACTTAAAAGAATAGAACAAAATGAAAATTGATAGCATGATTCAACTAATGTAACCATATACATTTGACATACCTTCCATTTGATCGTATGTTTGCAATACAGAAAGATGTCCTTGTTATATAATTCACAAAAGATCGGAGAGCCTACAAAATATCAGAAAAATGTCATTAATCACTTCTGACTTCAATAATCAAGATTATTCAGGACAGATTTAAACTACTAATAATCTAAATTTTATTTGTAACTGTTTCAATATGACAAGATGTTTGAGCCACTTTTTCTAAAATCAGTATGAAATATCAAGTGTTTATAATAGTAAACCTCATATTACTTGGAATAATAGAAATATAAATGACTTAAATACAATTTCTCAAGAAGAAGAGCAGTAACTAGTACATTAAAGTATAAAATACAAATAAATGGTGGGAAAATTGAATTTAATCATTTTTACGTATTTAAAAAAAAGTTACTTTCAGCCTACAAGCAAGAGATGTTAATCATGATTGTTTTATATGGAGAAAATATTTTTCTCTCCACTATATGAGAGCAAACTCTACCTCAATAAGCGTCCGTTGTGCAGCAGGATAAAATATGGATGCACCTACTTCCTCAATTCCAGACACAACTACTCCAAGCTCTCTTGATTTTTCATCTACAAACCTTGATAATAACCCCAAAGATGGATCTAATCCCATTACAATGACTTTTGGTTTTACTGCTGCATGAGCTCCGAGACCCATTTTCTTAGTTCCACAAGTCAATCCTAATTTAAAAATTAAAATAGTGGACATTAAAAAAATGAAGAAATTATCATTTCATGAGCATGAAGTGTTAAAAAATATAAAAATTTCTTCTGAAAAGAGTCAGGTTAAGACATTAATCTATAATCTATTAAGACATTAAATCAAAAAAAGTTTTCAAAAAGAGAATTGAAGAAATAGAATCTAAATTTCTAAAATTTTAACCAAGGTATAATTTTGTAATTGTGAATAACATTGCCATTAAAAAAGAGGTTCTGATAGAAGTCGATCGACATCAATCAATGAATAATACTGGGAGTAGAATTTTAAATACCTAATACAGAGGGAGTAGAATTTTAAATACCTCAAAAGAGTTTTTTCATAGTCTGATATCCCTTGTCAATTAGAAAAGAATAAGATGGGGGATAGGAAAGGAAGGATAGGTTTTTATACTTTGCACTTATAAGTGTGCACTTTTCTACAAGTTAATTACAGGATTTTGTGACTATTAACACAGTACCATTTACATAATACGTCACTCACTTTTAGGATGAGGACCAGATCCTATTACATCAATTTCCTGCTCATCATCTTCATCTTTGGAAGTTAATTTTTGAGATGATTTGAGCCATCCATGTAATTCCCTCTTTACGGAATAGGAACATCCAGGGAATGAAATTTGAGAGGTAGTTTCAGCTGAAAAACAAACATTCCTTAGAATTTCTAGAATTTAAAAGAAAATATAAAGAAAAAAATAAGGATAAATATAAAGCAAAGATGACTGATTCAAGTTGCAGTGTCTTCTATACCAATACTTTTATGTTTTTTCTCTTTGCTCATATACACACTAATGTCAAATCACCACTTCTTTTCAAACTTAAATTATGCCCCCATTTATAAATCAAGTATACACAATTCTTGAATTAATTATGTAGAACATATAATAAAATTCTTTACACCTGAATGATTTTCAAATTACATCAGCTATAAGGAAACATAAAAATGAATGGAATAAATTAATAATTTAAACATTATTATTAAAAAGACATTTTAAAAAAAGTTAGAATTATAAATATAAAAAGCTAGCAGCTTTCACAAATAAGTTTCAATGAATAAATTGATATTTCCAAATTTTTTTAAAATCCTGACTATCAGAAATGAACAGAGAAATTTCATCAAATATAAGGCATATTATTAAAGTGTTTACCAAAACCCGAATTATTCATATGATAACTCTCAATGTTTACCATTAATAGGAAAATTGTAAATACCTTCATCACAATTAAGATACGACAGCGAAGAGACCCTAGGCTCTATTGGACTGTAACCCCACAGTCTGCCGCACTGGAGTATATTTTTTGTTGACCAGGTGTTTTCTACTGCTTCAGAAAAACCTTGATTCAATAAAAGTTTTCTGACCATTCTAGAACGCATCCACTGCAAGTAAGGGTAAACAGCCATTCATGAAAATTTTCTTTAGGAAATAAAGTTATAAATCTCATAAAATATAAAAATTAGTTCAAATAATTCAAAATAAAAATGATGTACTAAAATATTAATAAATATTACAACTAATTGATCAAATAATGAAGAGTAACTGTATTATTAAAGACATGATAGGGACTATGAAGTTCATTCTTACATTGCACAAGAGAAACAAACCCATTCATCCCAAATATGTTATCATAATATTCATATATAATACCTTCCATCATAGAGCTAAATAATAGCAATAGAATCATGAAATCAGCTCAAATTTTTAAATTTAGAGAGTAATGAAAACTCTCATAAATAAGTTAAAAATAATTTGTAATTAATACTTGAATAAAACTCATAACATTCTTCCTAAGAGAAGGTAAGACTGATAAATATGTTATTATAAATAGCTTTTTATATTCTTGATAATTCTGTGAGAGATGTAATTGTTTGGAATAATGATAAAAAAGGCACCTTAAAGCAGATAAGTAAGAGTGCTCACATTGAATTTGATATTAAAGATTATAAAAGAATATGTATTATGGATATATAATAGTTGTTTGTGAATAATAAATAAATGTACTCATACTTCTGATGCTCTCTGCTTAGGTAAAGGCCAACTTGTAAAGATTGACAGTGATTCAGCACAATAAGGATGAACTGTTTTATAAGCAGGATCAGATGCCTTAGAAGTGATGATAGGTAAACTATTGAGAAGATGTCTAACTGCTGAACTTGGGTCATTATGCAAGCGTTTAGATAAATTGCTGAAATAAAAAAGAAAATAATAATTAATTCCAGGCACATGATCATTGAGGATGAAAAAAGTATAAAAAATTCTACTATTAATCATATATATATATATATATATATGATTGATAATATATAGATAATTTCCAGGACTGGATATACAAATACAAATACATATATAAATATACATTTACAATATTATATAACATTTATACATATACAAATTATGTGTATATATATATACACATAATTTGTAAATGCTACAATGATATATATATATATATATATATATATATATATATATATATATATATATATATTGCATAGCAAAAATGATCAAAATGATGAAGTACCTCATAGCGGAAGTGTACAGTGAGAGCTTTGGATCATAAGGCACTTTCTTTGAATTTATTAGGCTGATAGCATTGGAAGATTTAGTATTTGGTAAGAGCAAACTGATACCAGTTGGTTTATTTGCTGTTTTGATGAGTAAAGAGGTTCCTTTTATTAATGATTGCTGAAATGATATAAGAAAATATTATTATAAATTAATTCATGATAATTTACAAACATAATATTGTCAATATTTTAAATTAACCACAATGATTATAAATATCTATTATAATATAAATTCAAAAGGTCAAAATTAATAACTACAATTTCAGAAATGTCTTTTTATATCCATCACTTGACAGTTGACAAAAATGAAATTTACATGGTATGAAATAAATAAACATAAATTGGCTAATTACAGATGTAACACAATCAACCCGTTATCAGATAAAAATAATTATTATCAAATAAATCCATTTGATATTTATCCATTTCATATAAAATCAATTTAGTCATGCACCCACATGGATTATTTCCGAACAAGATTCTTGCTATAACCAATAAAATTAGTGAGTTTATGTAATAATTTTCTCAAAAAGAACTACTTATTTGAACAAATACTTATATCTATCATAACATGAAATCTTGAAGGATCCCATCAACATGTGAAACTTAGATGGATAAATAGTCCAAATTATTTAAGGCTTTCTATATACAAAGATAAATCATATATATTTAAATTTTATAAAATAGGCTATAGACAGTTAATGTGTCTTTAGCTTCTGTTTTTATTTTTATCTATCTACAAGCTTCACTGACATTATTCAATGATCGTAGTAAATTAAAACAACACAAGTTTAAAATTAAAAAACTTGGAAAAAGATTTTAAACAAAAAATTAGTTTTCTCTGACAGATTCAAACCAACTACTATATTACATAATTTACAGCTTATAGGTTAGCCTGTATTTGCTGATAGTATACTAACCTTTGCAATTGGTGTACCAAGTTTCACACCATGCTGAGTATTGCTGACTCCAGAAACTAAATATTTTAATGGTGGTTTAGTATTCAGTTTGAGAATTGAAGATCTCCCATTTTCCTGTGATTTTAGAATTGAATTAGAAGAAACTTCTACTACTCTATGATTCCCTATTCTTACTGATTTTTGGGAGGGTGCAGCATTCTTGTTGGGCATATCTATCACATTTTCAAATTCCATTAGAAAACATCCATCTTCAACAACTTCCTCACTAACAGAGTTTGTTTCTTGATTCACAGTGTTTGTACTCTGAGCAATTCCAGGAATTAATTCACTTATATTTTTATCTTCGGCATTTAGAGGATTGCATCCTTCAGTTTTAATGTTGGCCTGGTCAATATGACAGATGGTTGTGCTGGTTGACATATCTTCTTGATCACTAGATTCTGATTCCACCTCTTGCTTTATTGCCACATTTTCTATAGGGTTATCTTCATCAGATTCATTCTGCATATGAGTTTCTACATTAAGGTTTTCTGTCGTATTTTTATCTGTGTGTAACCAAACCTCAACAATAGTTTCAGATCCTGAAATTAGTTATAGAACATCTCATTATTTTTAAATTCTCTGTCTAAAAGAACTAAGAGAAGGTGATAATTATTGCACTTTCTCATTCAATTTTATTCAATTCTATTCAATTTTCTTTAACATCTCTATTGTGATTATAACATATACACAGTATATTTCTACTGTGAATAATTAGATTTAAAATTATTATGTTTTCAATTTTCCTTTTCAAGGAAAATTGAAAACAATAAAGAATGAATTTCCAAAAAAATTGCTTTCAAATGGGGGCCACATAAATAAAGAGTTTACAAATTAATCTTACCAAGTACATCCTTTACAGAGCGTGTTCTGTCTAATTTCAGCTGATGGATAATATCAATTGGTTTATCCAGAGAATTTTTGAAGTGAACTTGAACCCTTATTGGAAATTCACCCCAACCTCTCCTAGATAACCTAAATGGAGATGACCTGGAAAGATTTTTACTAATATTATTTCAAAAGAAAGTATGGAATATTCAAAAACACATCAACAGGCAGTTTGCAGATATATCATGGAAAAATTTTAGCCAAATATTAGTCTGCTTCATTGTGTATTAAGGAAAACTTTTAGAGAAACTGATTTTAGCAAGTACACTAAAAGGTCATAATATCATAACATAGGAATGTAACAAATAAAATCCATATGTACAGTAATATTAATATACTTTATGAAACATAATGCTTATCATAATTTAGAAATATTTCACTCATAATTATTAAATTACATAAAAATTATATTATGAATTAATTTTATTATTCTGAAGGTAGAATGGACTACGAAAAAGTCTGACCGGACCAGGAGGCGCTAACCAGGGATCCCAATTGCCATTCAGGTACTCTGACCGTTGAGCTATCCCAGCAGAACATTTCTCCAAGCCTTCCGAGAATTGCCAGGTGTCGTCAGACTTTTTCTAGGTCATTTTACCTTTAGAATTATCCACAGAGCATAGCGTTTCTGTGCAATACCATATTCCTTGTTAATTATACTATGTTTATTATATGAATATTATACAAAAATTTAGAGTTTGCATCATAATTAATAAAGTTTCCATAGCAATGAGAAATAATTACTTTTATTAGATATAACTCAATTAAAAATTCATTTAAAAACTTAAAAGAAGCAGGCATTGCAAGTATTATCCATCCATTCTATACCATTCTATCCATTACCATGAATTTATATGCAAATATTGATGAGGATGTATATGGAAATTACACTTACTTGACTTCTACAACATCAAATGGCCGATAACTTGCATGGAGGAAAAACCTGACTTTGTCCACAAGATGTGAAAGGTCTGCAATATTTGCAGGACCACGTACATAGATCATCCACTTGTGGGTTGCTCCATCTTCTCTATTTTCAGGAGGTATCCACCTCGACACATTTCCAACAATAATTCTATTTAGATAAGAAAGGGAAAAATTCATTATTTTGTTTAATTGATATTAATCCCAGAAACTCTTATTAATGGTAAATATCAATTTCACAAAATTAAGAAATATATTTTCTGACTCATGATTGAAATACAATAATTGAAAATAATTCAATACCACCCTGAATATTATGATGTTAAAGTCACACTAAAAACTAAATAACCAGATGAGTCTAATTACCTCTGTTTCATTTTACTATGCAATCCTCTGGTGGGACTAGTGGTGAGTTTTGAGTCTTTCTTTGAAACTGGTGGAATGTAACGTGGGACTTTTGTAACCTGAGGAGATCCATCATCAGATTTTCTTATGCATGAATCAGGAACACATGTTTCTTCAGGATAACATTCAGTACTTTCTTTAGATGAGCGATCCTTATTGACAAGTCCAGCCACAGCTGGGTGCAAAGATTTTTTGCTACTAAAGTTTCCTGGCCAATCTGACTATAAAATGAACAAGAAGAAAAATTTATTAATTTTATACGCAATATAATAAAGATTGTTTATTAAGATTGCAATGAAGTAAGTTTTTAGTAAGGAAACTAAAATTATCTCAACCAGTGAAATCCATAACTATCATACCAAGTAATTGCACTGACACTTTTCCCTCATAATTTCAATAATTGAAATATCGGTAAGAATGAATTGAAATACCCTGGTTTACGATTTATTAAATTCAAATGTAATTCAAACAAGTAAAATACTAATGAAATCAATAAAATAACAAGTATTTGTCGTCTTGCAAAAACAGAATAAACCTAATGCAATATAGACATTATTCATACAATGAGACAATGAATGAAAGGTTTCTCATTTTGTAGAATCATAAATACAATTTCTTGAAATAAAATTATAAACTGAATTCTCATTTAAGTCAAATTCACTTACCTGAGAGGTACCGCTACCATAATAAGAAGACACTACAGCATACCGTAACAGGTGCTGTAAGCGAAATGCTTCACTCAATCTGTCTTCGATATTTTCTATTTCCTTTTCTCTCTTTTTTATTTCTTGGTCAATGACACGTTGCAAAACCAAAGTCATCTTCCTCTTCCTATCACTCTCAGATTGATCTTGAATTAATACAATAACCTCAATTTTAGATGTAACATCATACCATTAATACTATAAATATCACTCCCTTAAAAGAGTTAATGGCAATTAAACTAATATTGAATAAGAAAATAAAATTGAATGGTATTTTTGTAAAAATTCTAAAATTTATATCGATCTTACAAGAATAATATTTCGGGGAAGAAAACCTCACATTCTACTCAATTTGAAACACCTGATATCGGAATATAAATTTTTATTTGTAAGATTTCTGACCATAAAATCGAAAGATTAGAAAATATATAAGACTATTTGAAATTTGAAAACAACGCTAAAATACTTACTATCATCAATTGAGTGCAGAATTTATGAGAAAAATTATAAAAATATTGAGTTGATATTACTTACTGTTACCTTTCTCAACGCAGACTTCGCTTGATTGAATGTCCGTATTAGAGCTATCAGATATCTTCCTTTTGCGATTCGACATGACTGTATGTTATTCATGGAACTCATCGACGAAGCGAATACAAAATAATTACAATCGTACCGCCTTAACTAAACTATCGTGGCCATGAGTACGATATCTGTCGGCAAGACTCGTTGCGATGTTGCAACATAAGTTACTACTCCTGTTGCGGGCCTTCAAATGTATGAAAAGAGTATTTATTTTGTATTTACGATTGTAGAAAATAACTTTGATGGAACTTAAACAAAAATGGAATATAAATATTTCCAATCGTTTTCTAATCGCTTCAAGTGTCGTCCTGGGTTTTATTGTGACTATTTTCTAGGATTTTCTTAAGTAAAATTTGGCCGCACTCAATGAAATAGCTCAAAACAAATTTAATTTGATTTCATTGCATTAGAACTGGATGTTACAAATTCCGATTTTTAAAGTTCAATTTTGTATCCAGTGCAAGCAAACATGGCACTGATCTTAATGGCATTAATAAATAGATGATTTACAAATATTTACTAAACAACGATGAGAATAAGAATGGATCAACGAGTCATATCAAATTTTTCAGTTGTAAAACGTGAATGACTTATTTAAAGTTTATGTAAGTGCATAATATTTATCAAATAATTGTTGCTTACCGGTGGCAATCGATGAAGTAGATCGTACTTCCGTAGATACGTATCTCCTAAATTTAGGGTTCATACTATTAAAACTTGTCAACTTTAAAATATAAATGTAAGTGAAGAAAGAGACAAAGGACTTGCAGAATATAGTCCCATATAGCTTCTATGAATCACTGTTCTTGCTTTAATACTTTAAATTATTTTAAAATGAGTTGAGAAAGGTTTAAGAGATTGCGTTTCTATATAGTCAAATTTTACACCCATGGTGTTTTAATATAATAAACCTCTATATGAATATATAATCATATATATTAAAACAACGACTTTTTAAAATGACATTAAAAATATATTATACTCTTAAAAATAGTCAAGAGATAAAAATTGAAAAACTAGTGCTGATAGGAATGCTGCAGGAGTAAAAGATGAGGAGGAAAAGGACCAAAACTTCGAAGTAGAACCTTATATTCTCTGAGAACAATTTAAGTAAACAAATATAAGTAATTTCATTTATTTCTCCTATTTTGTTTAGACCAAATGTAGATAAAAATGTAAAATTAATCCAAGGGATTAGTTTAAAATTTAACTTCTCTTTAAGTATGTACACGAAAATTTTCGTATCATATATGTGTTTTAATAATAAACTTATCTCGCTAATAAATTATGGGTTTAATACTGTTATTTTTCAATTAAACTAAAATAAATATAAAATTTATTGACAAATATTGATTCTGTTTGGATATATTTTCAGTTTTCATGAAGGACGTTGAATTTCAACGCTTTGTCATTAATACACTAATTAAATAAATGTATATATTTGATTCTTAAATTTCAAAGAATATTACCATAGTTTTACGATTAGCTTACTTTATTCTCAACTTTATCTACAAATTTCCCTCCAAAACACTACGACCATTCACCTATGTCGTCAGCTAACTAAAATGTGACGATCTCGAAGCGTTTATCTGTACTGGGACAGCAACGTGATGTTTTGCATTGGTGGGGATTTTGAACCTTGCAACATAACATAGAATACGAATCATGCGAAGGATGGTCTACTGAAATTTTCAATATAATAGACATACCAAACAATCATTAACTGTTTTACGACGTACAGTACATATTTTCATCTCATAATGGGTGACTCAACGCTAAAATGGGAAGATTTAAAAGTAAAGCTCAGTGGTCATGTACTCAAAATGATCAATGGCTTAAAATTTCCCACTATGACGCCGGTTCAGGTATGCAAAAATGTTTATCTCTTTCCATTAGATTTCGAGATATATTTATATGTTCTCCTTCTCATGAATTCTTTCTATTTTTTCATTGTTTCCTTGTTTTGTTTACGTTCCTTGTTTTTTTTTTCATTCATCTCAATGTTGTTTGAAACGATCCTTATTATTTTTAGTTTAACTTTCCTACCTAACGAATCTGCATTATAAAATTCTTGTTGTTCACAGGCTGCTTGTATACCATTAATGTTAAAAAATAAGGATGTTACCGTAGAAGCTGTGACGGGTTCAGGAAAAACTTTGGCATTTCTTATTCCAATTATGGAAATGATTCAGGTTCGTGATTAAATTCCAGTATTTTGTGCTCCTTTATTCACTATATCGAATGGTATAATCATTATTTTGGGCAATTACCTTCAGAAAAGACGCGAAGACCTGCATCCAAAAGAAGTGTTTGCAATCATCGTCTCTCCCACCAGAGAACTCGCTACTCAAACATGGGAAGTTCTATCCAATTTAGTGGAACATCTTCCTACTGAAGCAAGAAAGCCTTCTTTCAGCCTTTTTGTTGGAGGGGTTGGTGGAGAAGCATCTGTTTTGGCTGATGCTATGAAACTGAGCCAAGGGAAAGGTTGTAATATACTTGTTGTCACTCCCGGACGTTTAGAAGATTTGATGATTCATCATGGAAATAATAGTGGATTGCCAACTGCAGTTAAAAGTTTGGTTTGTTACTTCAACTCTTTAGAAGCACATATACCCTTACTAGGGAGTAGTAGCACTTCCTTCTGTGAAAAATATTTTTTAACGAAATATGATTTTCCTTTGAACGATTTTAGGAAATATTAATTTTAGATGAAGCTGATCGATTACTTGAAAGTGGCCTCGAAAAAACTGTAGGTGCTGTTCTACCGCTTTTACCTCGCCTTAGACGCACAGCACTTTTCTCAGCTACAGGTGTTAAGGATACTGCATACCTAGTTCGTGCTGGTTTACGCAATCCAGTACAAGTAACCGTAACAGAGAAGAAAAAGCGATTGGTCAATGAAGAATCTCTAGGAGAAAATGATCATGTAAATCAATTTTCACAGTAATTAATTTTAGAAGTTATGAATTAACACTTCAAAGCAGTATTTGTCATACTGTCTGTTAAACATATTCTAAAATTGTAATTTTAAGAACTAAATAATCATTCAGTATTCCATTCATACTTCTGTAGTGAGTGAGTTAGGTTAAATTGAAATTTGAATTGAAATTTTTGTCATTTCATTGGAATTGACAAAGGTATGTTAATTCTTAAACAATGGTAAAAGTTCAAGTATCAAAAAGACTTCTCATTGGTGTTATAGTTTTTAAAATGTTTGTATGTTAATTTCAAATCTGCAAATATTTCTTCTTAATTTGTTTCTTACTTATGCAATTATATCACATTTTCAGACTGAAGTCAACGCTGAAGAAAATTTAAGAACACCTTCTACTTTAGATAATTATTATGCTGTTTGCCAGCCCCATAGCAAATTTGCTCAACTAATATCATTCTTAAGATCACTTAATAAACCTACAAAAGTCATGCTTTTCTTTCCTACTTGTGCATGTGTTGAGTATTTCTCCATAGTAATAAATGAGTGAGTATTATAATATTTAAAATTCTGTCACTGTGGTCAACCAAATGCAGGATAAGACCTTGATTAGAAATTTTAAAACTCATACATACAACTTTGGATCACTTGTAACATTTAGTTATAAAAAAAATAATTTTACCATATTATCTTTTATAGTTTGGTTAAGGATATCTGTCTGTTTAGTATTCATGGAAAAATGAAGCAGAAACGATATAAGATATTTGATTCATTCCGAAAATCTGATTCAGGTATGTTATTTCCCTTACAATTTAACATTGCTGAAAAAAATTGGAAAAGAAACTATTTTGCATCTTACATTAATCATAATTCCTTGGTATATAATTACTTGTTATTTTAACATAGGCCTTCTTGTTTGTACTGATGTAATGGCAAGAGGGGTAGATGTACCTCAAGTGAATTGGGTTATTCAATATGAGCCTCCATCCTCTGCTGCTGCTTTTGTGCATAGGTGTGGTCGAACTGCCAGAATGGGAAATGAGGGATCAGCCTTGTTATTACTTTTACCCTCTGAGCTCCCATACCTTACTTTCCTAGAGTTGAATCAAAAAGTATGCCATGTCTGAACTATGATAAGTATCTTTAAGCATCTTATTTATTTTATATTTTAATGAAGGGTACATTCTCAAATACAGGTAAAATTGACCGAAATGAAATTACCCGAAGAAGAAATACATAAGGAGGTATTAGATACATGCCACCGCTTGCAAATGAAACAGAGGGAAATTTTTGACGCTGCTAATAAGGCTTTTGTTTCCTCAGTACAAGCTTATGTCAAACATGAGTGCAGTTTAATTTTAAGACTTAAAGGTAAAGATTTTCTTATTTAGTTTGATGTTGAACTACTTAATGCAGTTTTCCAACTTTGAAGATGCAATGTAGAATATTTTCATAATTCATTTTCTACATTCATTGATTTCAGATATCAACTTAGGACAAATGGCTACCAACTATGGTTTACTTCGGTTGCCTAAAATGCCTGAACTGAAAGATAAGAATATAATGGAGTTTACTCCTATGGATATTGACATAAATACAATTTCATATAGGTATATTTACTTTTGGGTGTATAGTCTTTCTTTTGGAGATTATTGTTCTTATACTTGATTGATTGCCCTTGAAGTATTGGGAAGTAGAATGCATTTTTGCATTCTTTATTTATTATATTATTTCATCAATTTGCAGAGAATGATCATTGTAAATCCTCTTGAAAATATATGTTAATAAATTCTATATTTAATGCTTATATTAAATTTCAGTGACAAGCAAAGGGAGAAGGCTCGCCAGGAGAAGTTAAAGGAGTTTAAAGAGACTGGGAAATGGCCTATGAAAAAGAAAGATGGTCTCAAAATGAAGCAGACCCTTCCCTGGTCCGAGAGCAAAGAGAAAAAAAATGAAAGAAAACTGAGGAAAAAGGAATTGAAGGATAAGAGAAAGAAAGAAGGGGCTCGCAAATTAAAGAAAAAGTCTTCTAAACTAACACAAGAGGAGATTGAAGAGTTGGCAAGGGATGCTGCTCTAATAAGAAAACTTAGGAATAAGAAGGTAATACTAAATCATTGGTTATCTATGAATATGATATGAACTAACTTACACTGCTCATTAAGGTACCAGACAAACATTACATAGGGCCCAAAGCAGTTTGATGATTAATTCTCTTACCTTATTTTATCATTTGGCTAGCAAATATTAATATAAAGTAAAAAACAATGAGTATGCTTGAAACTTTTTAACACGCATAGAAAAAGGATTTTGCTTTTACTTCTTCATGAAATCAATATTTTTGCTAAATTAAAATTACTTCATTTACTAATATATATTAAATTTCCTTTCAAAATACAAGTTACTAACAAAGTACTTTATCATAATTAAGGAAGTGATGAGGCTAAAAGGGAATAGTTTGAATTGAAAATCATATTTGATATTTTTGTTGAGTAATTCATGGTTGATATTTAACCTTCTCTTTTAAATTTATCTTTACAGATCACCAAAGAAAAGTTTGATGAAGAATTTGGCTTAGATGATGAAATGGAGGATGATTAATAAAGCTATAAATAAAGGTTAATTTTTGTACAAATATAAGGTGACTTTCAATTGACTTTTAACAATTATTTTACCTTTACTTCTTTTATCTATTTCTATTTTGCTTCGAAGAAAGCTGTCCATTTCTTCTATGGAATTTTTATAAGTAAGATAATGTTTCTACATTGATATCAAACTAAAAATTCATGAAAGAATGAACATCTGGATTATAGACAACTGTCGTCTTTGGTATATGAAATATAGTGAGGCCAAAATTCAATAAAATGGGTATTTAATTAATAAATTTACATTATATTACATTGGAGGAAACATTTGTCTAATTTCTAATTAACCGCTGATGAACTGTGAAAAGAAGAAAAATCTGTGTAAGTCGTAAGTTGGTAAATGCTTGAAACACTTCCAAATAACAAGAAATATAGTAAAATTTTGTAATTGATAATTTGCAAAAAATATTCAAGAACCTCTTTTCTGACAATTCACATTTCTTAAGAAACCTCAGATGAGGATCCTTTGTGTTATTTCATGGTTATTATAATAAAATGAAAAATCCGTGGATACAATTTCATTTCTTTAGAGGTTAATTTCTCATAATTGCAATTGTAATGAATGAGCTATACATATTGTTGTATTAGTTGTACTCACACACAAGTTTAATATAAACAATGATTATTCAGTTTTGGAATGAATGTATGGATGGTACATGCAATGCGTTCATAAAAAATTCAACAGATTACCTTTGGTATTAACCCTCTTACTGCGGATGGGCCGATCTATCGGCCCGGCGTGCATATGCGAGGGCCGATAGATCGGCCCATCTGCAGTAAGAGGGTTAAACATGAAAGTTGAATGTAATCAGGATATTTGTGATAATGATAAAAATATTGAGCAACTAGAGAATACCTGTTGTTTAAGAGGGCAAAATTTGTTTCTGCGTACAGTATGTTGACGGATTGTTTACTTTCCGTTACTAATATATGGAGTAAAATACATAATTCCCACAATTGTAATGTAAATGTAATAAGAATAGTAAGTTTACCAAACGTGTATATTGCCTAATAAAACTTACTTGTAATTTAGTCTAAGAATTTATGATCACTTTTCTTCTTTAAATGCTAAATTATAGTAGGGAAGATATTGCAAGACAGCTTTCCAATCCGATGCATAACACAGCACGGCAAAACCTGTAGCTCCGAAAACGGAAGCGGAGGGAATCCTAATATATAGGAAGAAATATATAAATTAGACATATATTACAAATTAAACTTTTTTGCCAATGTATCAGAATAATTGATAAAAAATACAGCAAGAAGAGATCTAAGCGCAGTATCTGCGTATTGATTTCTTGTAGCAATTTGGCTTTTACATACTCATTTTAATCGCTTCCTCTACTCATTGCGATTCATCATCGAAATTGGATTATTCAGCGTTAATATTCTTAAACATTTCTAATTCAAGACAAATAGTAATTGAGGAAAAGAAAAATTATTCTCGACCGAACTCACTAAGGAGAATGATTGAGACTGAAAGGACCAACTGTACACACTAAGATCGAGAAAAAACTTCTTAATAAAAAAATTGATGAATAAATAGAATTCTTGGAATTTATTCCAATACAACGTTTTCATTATACTCTAAAACTTACCATTGTGCTGCTTGTTCAAAGTGCTTCTTCCCTATTACCCGCAATGGACCGGGTAAACTGATTCTACTTCCAACTCCAGACATATCCTATTTGAAATATACTTATTACATTAGAAAAAAAGATACGGAGTCATTTAATTAGAATTTATGCACAGAAACTTACGGAAAAGTGGACTTAACGAGAAGTGGATCTCACTCACAGATACACCAAGTGTAAAAGAATTTTCGCAGCGATATGAAGCCAGAGACCTCTTTTTCTAATTCTGCGAAATACTGTTTATCTGAGTCGTTTAAACTTTGACATTCCAAAAGATAGAAATAAGATGTTATCGCTGGGAAAATTTTACTATCTTATTTAATGCATAAAATCCGTCTTTTCAGAATCAGTTTTATTTTTCACCATAAATAGAGTGAAGTAATCAGGATGTTCAATCGGATAAGTATTCTGATTTTCACTGCGGGTCTGTTTTGGATATATACCATAGGTATGTGTGATATATCCTTCCTAATAACTTTGTATAGTCTTACTTAGTATATACATTTATCAATATATATTTTCAACCTCAGAATTATATGTAGGTTATTAAATCAACTTGGCCGTAGATGATTGAAAAATACGCAGTTGAACTCAAAATAGAGACTTATTGATTTTTATTGTTAATTAGTAATATTTATCATCATCTTACAATGCATTTTTATACATACACCTAGTATTTGCACGTCATGATGAACATATGAAGAGTTGTCACTGTGGAAATTACACCTGTGGTTGCTGTAGTCATTTAGAAGAACATAAGGTTCATCTGAATGCCACGGGTAAGTAGATAATGAAAGTATAAATCGTGTAATAATGTGAAATAATGATTTCTTTAAACATGAAACATGTACATACGATAGAAATGTGAGTGCTAGGTTTATCTGATGAATGAAAAAATGTAGACAATGAAAAATTGATTATTACGCCTTTCAATAAAAGCAATAGATAAGAAAACTTATTATAATGAGATAAAATGAGTATCTAATTTAGAAAGTAATGTAAGCGTGAGTATAATATAGCGTTTCCATGGATATATAGAAATGATAATTTCCATGGTTACTTAAGCTTATTTTTATGACAATAATATCTTGTTCTGTATTCGATCATAGGCTTGTAACCCAAATTGAATGAGAATTTGATGAGTTTTTGCCTAGCTGACTCATTAAAGGCTTTTAAGAACAGTTGAGCATAAAATTTGTGAATAAATATTCAGTGAGTAATGCATTTTTGGAAGCATTTCTTCAAAAAAATTATCTTGCTTGATAATGGGTGAAAACATTGATAGTTTACATTTTCTTATAATTGAATCTTGCAATAAGTGTAATTGCTTAACTAGAATTAATAATTTTTGTGCAAAAATATCTGAACGCGATGTAACTGCGTTATAAACTGACAGAGAAATTACTAAACTAATATTATAAAAAATATGTAAACTTGCACATAAGTGACGAATAATTAAAGTTCATCTAGAGGTATCCGAATATTGATTTTTAATTGTTTGAAGGTTTATGTGGTGTTCTTGAATTTAGACTTCATCATGAATATAAATTTATTCTAAGTTAAATGAATTAATTTAATAATTATTTTTCAGTTTGCATCAATGCTACATATTTGAAGAATGATTATGGATTGTCTGTTGTCTTGACATTTAACAAATATGTTGTATTTAATGAAACTGTTTCAGGTGAGTGTAAAGTTTAATTTCCAAAAAATTACGCATTAGTTTCAATGAATTTGTTAAGTGCTCTTACCAGTATGAAGAAAATACCTTCTCATGAACTGGAATGAATATTGTCAGTATCTTAAGTATTAAACTCATGTTATTGAAATCATAAAAGTGAGAAGGTAATTTATCTCATACTTGCAAGCAAATATTTATTTTATAAAATTTTGATTTTATGTTGAATGAGAATTTTTAATATTATAATTGAAAAAAAAAATTATCTGATTCCCATTTTCATATTTAAAATTCATTTATGTTCTTTTTAACAGCTTTTTTTACCTCACGCAATGCATTAGGACAATGTATATGGAATATCAATGTATTTTGTGAATAATTCATTCATTTCCTCCTCATTTAAGAATGTTTTCATTAAATACTTTCCCACAATGAAAAGATTTTTTCTAAATTAACTCTGGATGATATAAGGTTTCAGCTTGAAAAGATGATTTATTTAACCTATGTTTTATTGAGCATTTTAATTAAATGTGAAACTTTGATGATAATTTCCACATTTGAAGCATGTAGCCAATATAGACACTCAGATTAAGAGGTCAATTTTGTGGTTGGTTTATTTATTTGGGCATATTATTGTTATGAATAGTATGTTTTATTATTAATTAAAATTAACTGAGAGAAGTAATAAAAGGGGCTAGTGAATAATGTTTTGTTATTGTTTTAATTTACTCTTTACAGCTCGTAACCCTCCTCCTATCTGCATTGGAGCTCCATATTTGGAAAGGTATGTTGAATTGTGTGCACGATTTTATGATCTTGAAGCTAGCAAAAAAAGGTTCCATGGCTGTCTGGAGGCTGAAGTCTCTCTGATGAAAGTTGATGTTGCTAAATATCACTTAGGCTGCCTTGATATTGGACATTTACATGAACTTATGGATATTGAAAATGAATTAAATTTCACTCCATCAGTCATTTTACTATCCTAGAAAAGGTATAAATTTGTTTATATTTTATATATGTATGCTCAATTTTATAATATTTAAATGCTTTTGTGATCAATTCTCAATGTATATAAATTAATTATGCATTTATTAAATTATATGCCAAATAAATATATTTGCCTTTGCCTCTGTCTTGTGTGTACCTTTTCCTTACGGCATTGAAGCACAATATTATCAGGTCATAGAAAGTGATTAAATCATACCATAGAAAGTCAACTAAAAATACTCAATTTAGCATTTCAATTTGGATTTACGTAATTTATGTTAAATGAAAGATACGGAAAACAAATCAAGAATGATACTGTGATGGGAATGTTTAGTATGAGCCAATCAGTGTATACATGCAAAGCATAATACACTGGAATAATATTATGGTAATTATTAATTTTTTATAACAAGCCTATATGCTTAGTATGATTTTTTTTATGAAAGTGGCCTTCTCTTAATTTAATCGAAACCAAATGATAACAAATAAAACTGTAAATTAAAAAAGAAGTACGATTATATTTGAATCATATAACTGATTATAAGTCTACAATTTTGGAAATTGAAACTAAAAAATTGAATACCTGATTATATAATCCTTCTGAATATAAATTTATTGAAAATGGACTAGTGTGAAATTAGAATTGATACTATTGAAAAGAAAAGGAAATAGGAGACCTTTCTTTTAAATCGTAATAAACAAAACAAAGAATGATTTGTAATGCAACATGTTTCTTGTCAATAACTTTTAAATTTTCATAGGTTTTAAGAAAATATTATTTATAAATATTTACAGTTATAAATGAAACATTTAGGCCCTCCTGAGGTGCCCAAATCAATAGTCAAAATTAGCAGCAAAACAATATCACCAAATACTTAATAAAACTTATCTAATAATAAAAAATAAACCACTTCACAAACAGTTTGTTATATTATTCTAAAATCAACATCTATAAATCTTTGATACAATATTCTATTATTGGAACTTTATTCTGAGCCCTAGTTTATAATGGTATTCCACTTATAAAATAAGTATTTTAAAATCTATATATTTTAAATCTAATCTAAAATAATTTTAGTTCTTTATTATGTGGACATTTGAAAATATTGTTTATGATCACCCTGTATATATTTGTAAGTTATGCAAGCAAAAATTTGTATCCCATCATTTGCATACGTATACCTATATAAATACCCTGCAAGCTCCCTTTCAGAATGTGGCTGGGGTATATAATTAATACTGATCAATTACTGAAATAAGATAATCCATATATTTTATAAATAACAAAAGTCCAGATATAGAGCTTTATAGCACCCCTATAGATATTTCTGCTTTTTCCTAGCTGACTTCTTACCAGAGTTTACCATTCATTTCTGTTTTAGAAGTAGCTAGTAAACCATAAATACTTTTCTCCCCTTATAATTCATCTGAAGGGAATTTAATATTATTAAAACTGACTATCATTTCTTTGAAATCTAAAAAGTAAATTTTTATAGCTGTTGAGATTTTGTTCAGCCACATTTATTTTACGAAAATTGTATGTAGCTTCTACCATATTGGAGATCATATCGTTGATTTGATATATGAGTATTTATTTGTATATATTTCATAAAAACTGATACCTCGTGTTTTTCCATCATCTAGTCAATCGATATTGGCTTGTAATTTTTAAGGTATTTTGACACTCTACTCTTTGGTAACCAGGACTATTTGCATTCCTTTTGTAAACCTCATAGGCTATTTATTAGCTTTATTCTCATTTCTTGCAATATATTAAATTTCTTAATGCTTTTTGTTCTAATGAGACTATATTATTATATTATTGAATTGTATTATACTTTTTTTTAGCCATCACTGGCTTGTTGTGCTTGGCTGAAATTTATATTTTTCAGAGGATATTTGACTGAAATTATTGTATGCTATTCAGTAATCATAATTCATATCACTATTTCAATGATAAAATTGTTTTCAATTTCACTTAGCTCTCCTCAAGTAAACTTTTATATCTCCTTCAATTAGATCTATTACCTTCATATTTTAAATAAGTTCTTGTATTGATTATTTTTTTACTTTTAGTTTCATTTTTCTTTATTTTTATGTCAAATTTCTTATATCAATGGGGCAATATTTTGCTTTCTTAAAAGCAACATTTTTTGCTATAAGAGTTAAGAATATATTCTGCTATCCTTTTGTTTTTACACAACTCTTTTGGTATTTCCTTTCTTAGAATTCTCATTTTTAACTTCCATTGATTTGCATAATTTGTTATGAATAATATCAGGAGTTTTCACTGATGTTTATTTCCAGATACATGTATCATTTCCTTTCATAATTCAGCTACATCTATTGCTCTTTACCATCACTATTCATTGAATTTTTCTTCCTTTTTCTCTCCTCCTGTTATCTTGTAGGTCTTCAAGCCCAGCATGTTGTACTAAAAATTATTTGTATGAATAATAAATCTTGTAAGTTCTATATTAGCTGATTTTACATGTATGTGATTTAGGATTTTAGTACCTGCTGTCTGTAGTATTTTCATTATATTATTAAACCCAGTTGAAGTTAGCATAGTTCTATATTATCCAACAAATCAATTAATTTATATATATTAATATTAGTTTATTACTATTTCATTTTTGTTATCCATATCTTTTATATTCTTCACAAGTTCAGTTCATCAATGAAATTTATTTTGCATTCAAATATTTTTCCAATAATTCTTTAGTTATTTCAGGAAATCTTTTAAATACCATCAGTCATATTTATATTACATTTCTTTAGCAAGATTTTTATCTCCTTCCAGATTTTGTTTGGATCATTTCATATAACTTGAAATTTGTTCAGGTATATTTAATGAGTCCTTATTAGATTTGGGACTATTCTTTGCTTTATGATGTATATTTTTATAATGGATGTTCATCCTTTTGTTGCCTGTTGAATTTTCTGAACCATTTGCTTCTTATCATAATTTCTCATAGTAATTTTTGTTTCATCCATACTTCTTGGTATGATTGATGCAAGATTTTAAGTTACAACAGCTTTGTCATATAGGTCAGTGAAAGTTCCACACAGATCCTCGAGTTCTAATTTATTTGAGAGGCCTATCGTAAATGGTTATTTATTGTTTTAATTTCTTGTCAGATGAATAAATTATAAAATGGCTTATAGATTGGATGTCCTACTGATTTCAAAGGAATATTTTTTGGTTGAGATTAGGCCAACGATGATCACATAGTGATAAGACATATTTGCTATGACAATAAAGCCATCAAGATTGAAGTAAGTTTCTTGGTGGTGTGTATGACGTATGGAAAATTTATATAATTATTTAGCCATTTTCACATTTTCTCAAATATATCATGATTATTATACTAACAAAGACAAGTGCATTTAGGAAATCTTTATATTTCTTGTTGTTTATGATAATTTTTGTAGATAAGTCTATCTTTATGTCCTCAAATATTAGGTATTTCTCATAAAATGAATTGCACTTAGGTTTGGTGGCCTGTAAATGCTAAGAATTGAAACCTACCTACTATAATTGTACCCTGAAATATAAAATAGCACAATATAACATAAAATAGCATAATAATATAATACAAAGAATACTTGAAGTATAAAAAATAATGGGTGAAATAATTTTGATTCTTGGCATAGAAAATAGTGAAATTTACATATTAATTACATATATTCTTCCAGCATTTTACTATAACCTAGTTGTAAATTTTATTTCCTCCATGTGCTCTTCACTGCTGAGAACTATTTGAAATTAAAATGTTTCATTCGTCTATATAATGTTCTATCATTTTGATTATTTTTAAATTATGCAGCTTCATCATAATGGAGAAGGTAAATAATTCAAATTCACGAGAGACAAGAAATGTTTTATGATTTTTATTTGCTTATTTTTATGACAAAATATAATACAAAACAGATTTCTCAGATCAGGTAATATGAGTCAATTTAAAAATTCTTTTTATAATGTTTATTAGGCATGTGTATGATTTCATTTAAGTTATACTTGATCAAGCTCCCAAATTTTGGTAAAACACTCAACTGATTTTTGCTTTGTATTATATGATTTGGCTGAGGTGGACCTCTGCCAACGACCTTTTTACCAATTTCCTCCTTTGGATCTTAAAGCTAGTGCTGCCAAACTTTACCCGTCATGTGATGTTTATTGATTACTTAAGTAGCATGAGAACTGATGTCATACAAAATATGATTCAGGTGCAAAAAAATCTTGAACTCTATGCTACTGATTCATTGATCCTGAAGTCATGTAATTATTCTAAATCATGTGATAAAGCCTTTTACATTTAGATTTAATCTTAGGTTCTGCACCTATTTTACTTCAATAAGAACTGATCAACTTTCAATTATAAAAAGTACTTTTAAACCATTTCATTTTGTTCTTGGTATGAAGCATCTATTGAATATGAGCAATACTGATTTGATCTGTGATATTTCCTGAAATGAATTCTTATTCTTCATTCTA
Source organism: Pantala flavescens (assembly GCA_020796165.1). Classification (NCBI taxonomy): domain Eukaryota; kingdom Metazoa; phylum Arthropoda; class Insecta; order Odonata; family Libellulidae; genus Pantala; species Pantala flavescens. The sequence goes on along the minus strand of CM036879.1, from coordinate 17,295,604 downwards.
TTTGAAGCAGTACTGCAATCACTAAGCAAACAAGGATGTAGTAAAAGAAATTGATTAGAATCGATTGCTCTAAAATCCATGATACCACCCTAAACTCATTCAAAATTGATTTTAATTTGAAACTTACAACTGAAATGAATATTCTACAATTGTTTCTATTACTTGGTATTCATATATGTTAACATTTCAATTTAGTGGCAATCCCTAGTTTTCAGGATATATAGCTACATAGCTTTGTAAGAAGAAATTTGGAAGAATATAAATATGAGTCCATTATCTGTTAAGGTGAAGTAAATTAAACAAGCAATAATCTTTCATAATTCACATAGTCATATGATTGTGAAAGGTAAACTTTTATACATTTCATGAAAAATTTCAATTGGGTTGTGGTATTCTGGCAAAGCAAAATTTTCAATATTATTCAATTATAATACCATAATGCATTGAATCTGCAATTAAACTTTGAAACCATTATAAAATTAGGATTTCTGTTAATAACTATTTATATTTGTTTTAATCTATATTTATAGTCTTATTTCACTATTGTCATTGTTTACATTTCCAGATATGTACAAGTCAAAACTTGAATAGTATAATTTACATACTTTCATAACTTAAATATCTTTATATTATACAAAAGCTCTTAGGGTATCCAGCATCATTCACAAATCACAATATTGCACTAAACTCACAGCTTATATGAACTATAACAATTCATTGTATTATTCACATTTTTGTGCGATGAGGGTGCTTTTAGTTAATAATAATTTAAGGCCAATCCTGCATAACATTTTGCCTTAATTCTCAGGTCAATTTTATGACATCAGTCAAATTTTAAAGCTTCACAGACAAATCTATTCATCATTATGGAAAACCATAGGCACATAGTGAAGACTGACAATGGGCAATTTGTGCAGAAAAAGATGATTAACGCTTTATATATTGTCTTTTCAACAACTGAGGCTGTCCTAAATATATTTTCAGCTATATCACAACGTATTCCATCCTTAATTCATCAAACTTGAAAATGATGTCTATGGTTTATGTTCATCAAATTTACTTTAAAGGATAAGAACTAACATTAATTAAATTTAGCATATATGCAACATAGTAAACTTAACTGTAACATTAGGCCTAATCTGTGTTTCACATTTTAAAATCACATTTTTGTTTTTGTGACACAGCATGTATAAATTGAATTTATCAAAATACACCAGCTTTCATGATGTGAACGAATCAACTTCAATCATACTATTAAAAACTTTTGGTTTTCCAAATATGAGCTTACAATATGTGGTCTGTCAAGCATCCAGTAGCATTCATTATAGGAAAAATATTTTTTTGGATGAATTACCGCAAAAGAAAATAAGATACTAATTGCCATCAAGGAATGTTTAAATATTCCCAACTTTGTGATGATATCATTTCATATTAAACTATATATTTTATACTACTATTTTGCTCTTAAATCGAAATGAGAAGTCTTTTTGTTGGAGATTAATTTATCTCCAGAAGTATATATGATCTGATTGATTTATGAACTATTCCAGTCAAACTAAAGAGTGAAATTCTAAATTTGCACCAAAAGAATATTTCTAGCTCACTAGAGAAGAGTGATGAATTTCATACAGGATATTATTAAAAAGGAAACAAATGTCAAATAGTCATCAAAATGAGATTTATGGTAGTACCAATAAAATTTGAAATATTGGATGGTTTAAGGGAATGAACAACTTGGATAGAAAGAAAACAGGAAGTGAAAAAACCATATCAAGTAAAATTTTGATTTTTTTAAGTCAAAATTTCTGTTTAAAATTTTAATGAAGAAAAAACTCTTATACAAGCAAGAATAATTAAAGCGCAGTGATTATAGGAATGACTTAAACTTTCCATGTGTTCCTTCGAAATCCTCAGAAAAATTATTGCAAACCTAGAAGGTATGATAAAGAGGTTACAAAGGCACTTTGGAAACGGAGAGCTCATTGAATAGTAAAAGCCTGCACCAGAATAGAGAGGTTTGATCTCAGCAAAAGAGTAATTATTGTTAGAGAAGCACAAGAATGTTAAATTAGACACAAAGATTGTGTTGCAAAACGGCTTTAAGTAATTTTAGTTTAATTAGGGACACAGAAAAAATTAAAAACTGTTTGCTCATTAAAAGATAATGAGATAACCTTCAGGTAGAAATTAAAAATATATTGATAACTAACATTTGTTTTGCTGAAGATGAAATTGCTAAGCTCTTGCATACAATAAACCTGTGCAAATTTCTAGGTCCTGAAGGTATTTTGGATAAAGTTTTGAAAGTACTGGCGAATAACATTGCTCTTTCCACCAAAATTGTGTCCATCAAATCAACGAACGAGGCTATCATCTCAATGTATTGGAAATTAGCGAATGTTACCCCTGTTTTCAAAAATCATCAAAAATAATATATAAATATCTCATTGACTTCAATGATAGGAAAAGTAATGGTGCATATCGATGTTAGATTACTTATTTACGAGTTAAAGGTATGAAGATTATTATACACGCATATCGTTTGTTAGTTCGATAAGAAAAAGTATGGCTTTAGATAGTCTAGATCATACGATTTCAACTTGAACTCTTCCTCAACGACTTTTAAGAAACTACCGAGATTGCAAGAGAAGTGGATGCTATTCCTCGACTGAAATAGAAGAATATCGACTGAGTAATTTATTGCTAATTCGTTTGCAAATGAAAATTGGCTCGTTTTTTAATAATGGACATTATTGACTGGGTCCAGGATTTTATCTCCGATAGTGCAACAAGTAGTATTCGATGCCGTTACTTCAAATTGAGTTACCTCAGGGCAGAATGGTTGGACTCCTTTTCTCCTTTATAAACATATTTATATCTTTAGCCAATACTGATATCATAGTGTGTATATTCGGGGATGTTTCCCAATATGCAAACATAAATCAAGCGAGGAAGATAGTGCACCTCTAATTACTGAATCCGTTTGTATTCGATTGTGGTGTGACATTATACATTTCTGCTTTCTTTCATTTCTTGATCAATTATACTGGATTGAAATGGTTTTGATATGAAGGCTGTCCGTAATATTTAGAGGTTTTCTAAATATGTTGAATTAATGTGAAAGATTTAATCACAAAGTATTAATGCAATTGACACCAGATAAAGAGATTATATTGCCATGTTTCATACAATTTGTGTGCCATTCGAGTGTACAGTAGTCTCAAACCATATGACTAGTAAAATATTGTGAAAAAGACTGGGTTTGATTTCTAAATTAATTATCCGATCATGAACTCTACTTAGCTTCAAATTAACGTATTTCGATGATCTTCGTAAGAATTTAGATAATACAGGATAGGTACCTACACAGCAATGGATCAGCGCCTTGAAGCTATGCAACATGCACGACAGTTATGTTGTGGAAGTTGCCGCAATCCACGGGATCATTGGCGAGCATGTATGGAAAATGAACAGGGCGCCCTGAATTTATGCAACACACCACGCATCTCAGAATTGTAGGTTGCCTTACTCTACGGGGTTATCGAGAGGTGGTGATATATGTGGGTATGAAAGATGCGTGGTGTGAACGCGTAAAGTAATTCACAAATATTCTTCTCGCTCAATATGCCAAAAATTTTTTGTTAACATAAAAGCTTCTCATTTGCAAATGAAAACAATGAAATAAGTTCATCGAAATACGGACCACATGTTTATGTATTGGGTTGAAAAAACTAAATTAACGGAGTTATTTATCATTAAAATTATGAGCGTGGTAGTTAAATCACAATTTTTCGTGATTTATAAAGATTAATTTGCATCGTGATCAATGATAATGAAGTCGAACAAGCATCAAAAATCACCTAATTTACGTAAACACTTCGGTGGTCGAACGTTCAAACCGAATAGTATTTTTGTTTGGTCCGATAATATTTATATCCCGATAAAGTTTTCAAACAAAATAGTCCCTGAATAGATTTTTGGCTCCAGAAACATTACTTTCAGCGGAAGCTCGGTGTTTTTGGTTTAGGACGTGACGTGTTCGGGATTCTTTCAGCAGGAGAAACGATAGAGCATGGTGGATCTCATCCTGGAAACTAAACAGAAAACGCATTTCTGTGTCGCGAGGGTATGAGAAATTGGTCGCGGGGGGGGAAGAAAAGGGTTGTGTGTGTGTCACTTGCGGAATGAAAGGACAAAGAGGGAGAATAGTACGAGATTAAGAGCACTTATTTTGCCTCGAGCTCCCTGTCCAAATGATGGGTCTTGAGGCGTTCTCAGGAAACAAGCGATGCCTGAAGCAGTGAGGGGCGCAAGCAAAGGGAAAAAGTGGGGCGTGGGGAGGGGAAGACTGTGACAAAAATTCACGCCGTAGGAGCTTTAAAATGTAGTCGTCGGGGTGAAAGCACTTAAAATAAAACTGGACACCGTTGTATGGAAATGAAAGGAGTATCCAAGTCGCACCATTTTTGGCGATGAGGGTGAAGGCGTACTTGGTGGAGTATACTACCGGTCTTTCCGATAGATCCTATACGCTACGCCTTTAGTTATTATGGAAAGTTTATCTGAGTGACCGGAAAATGAAACCTTTTATATTTTACGCGAATCAAAAATACCCCTGATGATTTGAAGTGTCCTATTGTGTGGTGTGTTGATGAACTTTAACCTTCACAATAGTTTCATCGTCGATAGAGAGAACGATATACAGCCCGCGAATTGTTTAAGTTTTCCGAAGCCAGGAGGAGGAGGAGGAGATATTGCAGAGGGTGGGAGTGTAAAAAGTCAGAGAGGGAAAGTGTGTGAGGAGGGAGATGGGCAGTCTTCAGGTGCATGCTTTTCTTTGGAATCGCTGGGATTCTTATCCCGTCCGTGCGATCATAACGCAAGTAAAAGAGGTCATCTTACAAGGAGATTGTGCGGGAAAAAAGGGATTCCATTTGAGGTGAGGGATTCCTGTTGGAATGGACAAAAGAGGTCACTCTCTCTGTTCACCTTGAGTCGAATGTCACAAGAGAGAGGGGAAAGATCGAGATGGAAAACGAATGGGAAGGCGAGAGAAAAAAAATCCTTTCTTTTCCATTGGCATTTTCCCGAGAGAGATTGTTAAGATTATAAACTCCGAGCTTTTAACTCACCACCGAATCTTTTCGTACCCGCAAGCTTTTTCTTAGGTGATGTTGGGAAACAATGTTGGCAGCGAGTAATACAGCCGTCCTGTTTGATTCAAAGAAGTACCTTGATTCTAATAATACTGCATCGCTTAAAATACTATGGATGTGGATTTTTCTTTCTCGTTCACAAAGTATAAAATATGAAACCCAAACTATAAATGTTTTTACCCAACGTATGTTTATGAGTGTTTGGAACATCATTCAAGTTTTCTCATACAGTTTACCATAAACCGATAGCTTGTGCGGCCAAAATTCGTTGATCGAATTGATTGAGAGTTGAAATGATTTGAAAATCACGAGAAATGATATTCGATAAAGATAACGAGGGCAAAAGTTCACGGATTTTTAAAACGTAACCTGTTTTGAGCTTTAAAAGGGCTGACCAGTAGTATATTGTAAAAATTAATTACATATTTATTTATGTTCTGATATAACCTGTAATAATAAAAATCTGATCGTTTATTACATCATTCCACTTAATTTCTTTATTCTAAGTCGGTAATTTACAATTATTCACCTCATGCCATATATTTATTGTGTTCATGAATTGCTTTTGTCATTATTGTCATTTAAATCTTCAAGAGCTATTAAGTAAAACCACAGTGGATTTAATCGTGAGTATATTCATACCGCAGAAGATGATCCTTCTATTTCCGCCCATAGTTTCTGTCATTGGTAGTTGTTTTTTCAAACTCAATGCGTTTTATAGTTCTCTACTGATGCTTCTACTCCAAAATACAGCATTATGGCACTAACCTCATCCCGACATAATAATTCGTCTTTGCAACCATGTTGGAAGTGTTGCCGATACAATTATACTTCTTACTTCCGAGTCAAGACAGATCGTAACTCCAACTCAATCCAACGAACCAAATTCTCGTGCACGTTTATCCCTCCCGTTCGAAAGCAAAGGGATTGAAATTCGCATGGATTAACTCGTGCGTCGTCATTTGTTTTAGTCTCCAACGGGCGATTCAAAAAGAAAGGAACATTTCTCACCACGGAATTTCCTGGAAAATGCTGTTGCTTTCCGTCTTGCGGGGGAATTAAACTCGTGGGCAGGACATGCGCTAAATCGCCAAGCGTGACTCAAACAATTAAACTCTGAGCCACCACCGGACTAGTGAGGGGGGATTCGAAACGTTTTTCGTACTTGTGGAGCACCGGTATCGTTAATAATGCGACACCCAGAAGAGACGGAATCTCTTCCTAATCATCGGAGATCATTTCGAGAGGTTCCGAACTCCAGAGATTCGCAGTGGCTTAGATGCACACGAGGAGATGAAATTCAGGGTTACGCGGTGAACATTATTGAGGTAGAAGTGAGAAACGTATTCCACGCACCTCGACTTGCATCAGGGTGTTCATGTGAGGGAAGGCATAGGAAAGAAAAGAGAACTGGAAATTATGTATTGAACTTGTTGAGAAATAAGCAAGGCCAAGATAACCACTTATCCTTTTTATAGTGTATAATCCGCCGATGCGGGATATGGAAAGAAATTCCTCCACAAAGATTTGAAGAAACCGTAGAGGTACTCGCCGCTGAAAATATCTCGACTAATATTTTCCTCTCCTCTTTCTCTCTGTATTTGAAATGTGCTGCGAGTTGTAACGATCCAAAAATCCTTGCCGGCTCCCTAATAATTAGTACTGCGGCTCATTATTATCTATAGCACACGCCGGCGGAAAATGCTCTCCCAAATCAGGTCACGTACAATTTTTCTCAAAAGTTCCTTACCTACATACAACTCGTAATGCAAAATAAAATATGAATGCTTCTATTGCGTTTCATAAAACGCGGTTTTCGTGAATTTTATGGGATTAATTCGTTCCAGATGGGCTCCAGGTTTTTTGAAAGAGCTCAACTTTCTGACGTTAAGTCTGAAAGTCATTTTACTGCTTCTCACAATTGCATCAATTCTTCTTATATTCAGATGAATGGACTGTTATCGACGTCTTTCCATTCTAAAAATCATAGAGGAAAATTGTGAGTGAGTTTGAATTTCGATATTATTTAGTACATCATTCACTTTCTGGTAAGCAATTTTTAACTGAGAAGACCTTTTAACTGAAAAACTCGCACTGTGCACTGTGTGAACGTGTATTTTAGAGGTAAAAATTGTTGCTGATAATCTTCCAAGATAGTCTTTGGCATCCAATAATGTCACAGAAATACGTGCGGGTATTGGTTTGCTCAGTTTATGATCTTCTTCAAGTTTAGTCTCGCTCTCAAAAATTTAGAAGATCGGATTCTGTGATTCAATGAGTCGACACAGTAGGAACATTAAAGGATAAAAACAAGGCGAGGGAAAAAATAAGTAAAAATAAAAGATCAACAATCTATGTCGAGCAATAGTTTTCAATCGAGCTTGGACTGGTTTCTGGGACTGCAAACAGACTTCTCATTTCGATTTATCTCGTCCGATAGAGACGAGATTATGGTATTTGTGAAGAAGCAAAAGTTTCGAATATGCCTGAGCGGCTTAATCTGACTTACAAATTTGAGTGAAGTAATATAGAAGCATATAACACTATAGAGTGTTAAATCAGGAAATGAGATGCGAATAACTCCGTCCTCGCAATTTTTTGTTGTGTGGTTGTAGTAGTACGCCATCTCAGGCGAACTTCAGAACAAAAAAAAATGAACAGCGAATAACGTTTCCAAAATCACACCAGCAACTGAAAGATAACGTCATGGATCTTCGAGAAAAATAAAATCTCTTCAACATTATGGCCCATCTTAAGCGACCAGACCGGAAGTGGACCGAGAAAGCTTCGTAAAGTAAATCCGTCAGAGTCGGAAACATAACGATTGCAATTACCCACAACTATTTCGACCACATATCGGTAAAGATATGAGAGACGGGGCCCTTTCAAAAGGGCGTCTGAGTGAAAACAAACAACAGTCACGTGATATTCATCTGCTCGTTCCGTACGAGTTTTTATTGTTATTTGAGCTCGCAAAATACTCCACGCGCGGCTTCCACCACCAAAACCTCCGGTGGGCAACCTATTCGCAAAAAAAATTTGGGGTTTCTTTTTTTCACATCCTCAAAAAATCACAGGGAGATTGAACGCGCGGGAACCAGAGAAAAAACTCGTCCCGTGCTTTAGCCAGGAAAGCTGAACTCGGCAGGAAATCAAGAACAAAAATAACGTCCCTCTGCGACGAAAATCATGCCAGCGTAACCATTTTTTGTTAAACATCACTCTACCAGTCCCTCCGCTATCATCTACATGCGGGTCTAAACACCTATAAAATCGGTATTTTCGACCTTCGGCATTCGTATCTTTTTTTGTAACGGTAAAACCTCTTAATTATTACCTCCATCCTCGCCGATCCGTCCACGTCTTATTGCGCCGAACAACTAGAGAGGATGGGTCGACCGTAGAGTTCACTCTCGGCCCTTCTTAAGGGGCCCACTCGCGTATAAAAAAAGAAGAAGGAAGTGGAGGGGGCAAATCCCTCCCGAGTTCCTAACTATGCAGAGCACCCCTTATTTTTCCTCCGGGGCCGTCGCTCGTCCTTCGGAACTGCGGACCTGCCGCAGTGGTGACACCTTGCCGCTCCTCTCCGTAGCGGGGTTCCAGCCGCACCCGAGAGAGGCGGAGTCGCCGGGGAGGGGAATCGAACCGGGGGCCTTAGCGAGAGAGGGGAGGAGGAGTACCTATAGAAATGGCGGCGTTCTCCTTGAAGGCGTCGCTGCGTCATACGTTTCCACAGAGACGTGCCCCGCCTCCGATTCGCCCACCTCCGGTCGGGGGCGGGGGAAGAGCAGTCCGTTGCCATCGCTACGGCGGCCGCCGCCCGCCCATGTACATCCCCGTTTTTCGGAAGGGGGCACCCACTTCTCCCTCCTGTGGCCATCGGGCAAGTGGAGTCAGAGAGGCCGCGAGTAGAAGGACACGGCCTCGCTGCTGGGCGACAACGCCTTGTTTGCCGTCGAGATCGATACATCACTGGGACGATCGAATCGCAGCCGGCCAAGTTATCGGGAGAGGAAAAAAAAGGAGAAATGAGACACATTGATATGCATTCGTGAATTGAGTCGTGACGAGTCTCTTCCCCCGAAGAGAGGAAGGACTCGTTGTCCGTGCGGTTGAGAGCGCCGTGATTTCCGGCAGGTCCGGTTGTGATTAAGGATCGGAAAACTCCTCTGAGCTGGCGTCCGATTGGATCCGTTCAAAAAAACTACGTGAAGAGCGATGTACGAAGAGGAAATGTTTTTTTAACGAACGGTCGGGTATCGAACCCGGATTTCCTGATCGCGAGGATTGTGTTTCTTATTCCGAAACTTATTTCCTTATCGGAAGTTTCATCCAAGAGATGTTCAACAAAACACGGTTACGGAAAAGGGAGAGGTTTTACCGAAAATCCACCACGACAATTTAGCTATAATATTGTACCAAAGTTTCTAAACACAGGATAATCCATCAAATTTGTACGGATAGAAAATTAGAAAAAATTTTTAGACAAAATTTTGTATAATTATTTCAATTAAAATTGAGTATCCCTTATAACTATTATATTCAGGTAAAATGCCCCTTCTTCTTATGTGTTTCTATGATTATCCTGAGCGATATCTAAATAAACATATTCCTGACCTAACAGTCTTTTACTTAAAATAATACTGTACCCTCAATGAATAAACAGCTACGTATTTTTCACAGATATTTTAAGGTACTAGCTATTTATTCATGATATTACCATTTCTCAAAGTAACGCTTGATACTATGAAATTTATTACTGTACCCTTAGTTAATATTATTTTCGAGAAATAAATTAAGTGAAACGTCTCAAATTGAGTTAAAGTAAGTTCATTTGGACATAACAGAGATCCGAGTTCGATTTCCAGAAATAAAAACCCCGTCACCTTATTCAAACTTTTATTGATTTAAACATTTCCTCTTGGATACCTTGGATATCAATAATTATAAATAATACGTATTAACTCCAATATGACTTTTCTCCCTTTTCCTAAGAAACAGCGGTAAAATTAGAAGGAGAGATCATATATAATACAAAACAAACATAAAGTGAAGATAAATATAATATTAATGATAAAATTTTAAATTAGTTTACTGTACATATTATATACATCATTTCGATTTTAAAATTTGCACTTAATGTATACAATAAATCTACATCTACATTATAACCGTTATACATGTATACGCCTTTGGGCGTGTGGTAGTGGGGATAACAATTTATAAAAAAATAAACATTATCCATATATAAAACTATCTATTGGTTTACATTTGAGAACAATACAATATATGAATTAAAACTATATATATAATTGGTGGATAAGTATATAGTATAATTAGTGGAGTTCACCCAATAAAATATATACTATTAAATCTATTATAATGAGTTATTGATAGAGATTAGGAATAATTTTTAAAAATTATAACCAGTTATAAATAACTATAGGTATAGGATAACTTCACCTAATTATAAACATTTGATTCCGACTTTTCCATGTGCTTCCGGGTTCGAGTCCCGGATAACCGAAATTCCCCGAATAGGAAATGCTTGTTTACTCATTCATTATCACATCCTTTATAAACCACTGCGTTCTTCCTATGAGTCGATGCTTCTGGGAGATTCGAAAACGAACAGAAAGAGTAAAAATTTTTATTTCAAAGGGAGCTTTCGGAGAACCCTCGTGTACAATCGTACGTCCTTTTCGTTACAGAGAGGACGTCGATCGAAACCGGCAAAGAACGAAAGGAAATGCGAGAGAACACTTTAAGGTGCGCGACGCGCTTTTTTTGTCTCCGGAGGCGACCTCTTCTGGACTGGAAACGGAGAGACGTTGAAAAAAAGGCCGAATTGGCCGAGTGAAAGATTTTTCCCATCCGAAAAGGCGCGGGGGAGCCATCGCGAAAAGGGGATAAATAGCTCGGAGGGATACTTTAGGAAGGAGAAAGTGAAGAGGGAAGGGGCCACAATTTAAAAGGGACTGAAGGGCCCTCGTCGTTTCGAGCGGCCGCGATTTTTCGAAATAAAAAAAAGAGCAGCGATCGGTCGTGTCGTCGGTGCAAAAGGATTGCGCCGCAACGTTTTTCTTTTTTTTTTCAAAGACTCGGCCTTGAAATACGAGGAGGAAGTTTTCATTAGTTTGCGCGAGTGTGTGGGAGGAGCAGATGGGATTCGATTTGGAACGCTGTGCGGAGTGGACGACGGCAAGGTAATTAGAAAGGTGCGTGAACGCCGAATCGCGCGACGAAATTATGGTTAAAAAGGCCCACTTTCCGTCGTTGTTCATTAGGCGGACGTCCCGATTCGTTTTAATATCGAAAAAGTGGGAACGGAGCGAGGTTTTTTGCGGCGTGGGTCGTCGAAAAATACAATTTCGGTTCCCTCGAACCTAGTTCGAAAGGCACTGCCTACTAGAGTGGCGGAATTCATTAAGTTAATGGAGATTATTATTTAATGGAAGAGTTTCGGTGCATCGTAGCACGTTTTTTTATCCTCCTGCTGTTCCCTCCGACGAATTACGGCATTCGGAGAGCTCGGTTTTGATTCGAAATTGCCGAGCGATAGAACGAATAAATTCGCGAAGGTAAAATATGGAATGACACGATCGAACTTAGAAGTTTTAGATTTTTTTTGAGATAGATTTCCCAATGTCTGCTTTTAAATACGAAGTCTGTGCTCGCCTCGGGAGAGTATGGACCAAGTACTACGTTATTCTTACACCGCTGTTATCCAACGGTATTATTTTTATAAATGAATATATCGAACCTTTCATTTTATATTTATAGCAAGTTTGTAATTAATGGACGAAATTTTAATACCCTGGAAAATACAGGATGATCAATAAATGTTATTAACAAATTTAGAAATGGCTAGGCTAACAGCTTGCATCTCCAAAACTAAGAATGGGATTTTGAGAATGATACTAGGATGCCTTAAATCATAAACCTACGTTAGATGGTGTTTTTCTACTGTAATATTCTGTTAAGAGAAGGAGACTTAAATAATCTCTAGATGAATTTGAATTATATACATCGAGTGAAAACTGTACTATAATACTTAATTATACACTAATAAGTTATATGGATAAATAAGGAAATAAAAAGACCTTATATGCAAAAGAAACTATCGAGAAACTTAAGCGGAAATAGAGAACTGCTAAGAAATAACGTCCGGCATAAAAAGTAGCAGATAGAGTTACAAATAAACGAGTGAAAATTATTATATAAAAACTCTAATAGATGTAATCGCAAACCTGGGGTCCACAGGCGATGGTAATTAACTAAGCACATATGGGCAATATAATTCGTTTTAGACAGGGTTGTAAGCAGCGAAGGAAAGGAGGTAAACAGACTTACGCTTTTGTCATTCATTTGAGGTGGATAATACCATGGCATACGATAAGGCCTAAACTCTACGTCTTCATCATAATCTGTTTTAATACACTTTAGATACATAACTTAAATATGTGGATCATAAAGGAAAAATATTTATATATTAGAAAAACGAAAGAAGATAGTAATAAAATTTTATTCACGACAAACAGACGTATCTACTATACGGATATGATTTTATATACAACGAATTCATCCATTACTCAACATTAAAATTTTTCCCAATAAAATATTCCCAATGCCTGGGATTCGAACCCAGAACCTAAATGATGAAAATGTAGTAATGGTAAGTTAAGTAGGAGAAAAAGGAAGTATAGAAAAGAAAAATAAAAGCGGTGAGAACTTACAAAAGGGAAATAATTCAGAAAGAATTTGGGAAGGGAAAAGACATAGACAAGAAGCAATATACGGACTTATATGGTTAACATGAAGCAATGAGGAAAATTAGCCATCAGTTCTTCTAAAATCTAAAAAATTTATGATCGAAGCATTAAAATTAAATGAACAAATAAAATTTTAAAAAAACCTATAAAAGCACAAACGGCACGAAACTAAGGAATTCGGGAAAAAATTCACAAAGAGTAGAGAAGAAAGAAAAAGAGAAAGGAAATTGAAAAAGAATCGAGAGAGAAAAATAAGGTCTGCGGGTACATAGAACTTTACGTAACATCTTCGGAAACATATTATCACCATATCTAGAGTAGAAAACTTCAGTTGTGAACGTCGATCAAAACTTAGATCATTAATTAATGAGGGTAAGGGAGGAGGAGTGAGACATCGTTTCTAAGTGACGATTCCGCACGCGACATCTGAGATCGATGCTCGGAAAAATTCGACGACGGAACGGATTCCGACAGCGTTTTTTCAAAGGGAATTCAAAGAGAGATTTTTTTCAGTAAAATCCGTGAAAAGAAATCAGACAACGGCCGAACGAGACTAATCTCTGTTTCACGCTGGTTTCGCAACCTGAGATCGCCGTCCTGTCTAAAATAAACGAAAGAGAGGTTGTGGTCGGGGGCAGAGAAACACGTGGAGAATCCGCTTTGCGTCGCGAAAAACAACGGAAGGGCGGTCTCCGCTCGTGTCTGGAGCGCTTCAATAATGAAAGGGAGTGATTTGAAACATTCATCGGCGGAAAAGGGACGCGTGATGAGTCTGAATCGCGAGGGCACGCGTGTTTGTGCGGGGGGCGGGGCAGGGTTCGATAGGTGATCGGTTGCGCGAAAGGGTCGTGTGGCAAGGGTCGAAAGGGGTCGTGAGGGTCGGAAGAAAGTGTTCATAAGGGACGAGATGGATGGGGCTACGGTGGGGGCATGTTCAGGATTGTAAGGAGTTGGAAATATGGGGTTAGGAGTTAGGGTATCCAGGAAAGGATTTGTGGGAGGGATAAATAAAATGGTTTGTGAAAGAGGAGGTTGGTATAAAAGAGATCGAAAGAATGTTAGGGTGATAGATAAAAGGAAATGCGGTGGGGACGTAATGTAAATATATTCGTTCTTTGGATTTAGGCGAAATGGGCACGAATTCATTGATTTGGGAAGATTTATAAAAACGTCTAAATATATGATCTCTATGCCTGACGTAATACTGAGTTTCCAAGTGACTAAAACATAAAACTGTATTTAAGAAAAGGAGACTTTCGTATTCAGGTGGGGAGTGAAGTAATCGTTTAACTCACACAAGAAAAATAATCTGAATTGTAATATATAATTGAAAGAGCTAAGCTGGAATATCTTTTGAATAATAAGTCTTTTCGTGAAGAACCGTAAAAGGAGATCGTATTGAACTTTACGAAATCGTATTTCGAATCATTTATACCTCTATAACTTCTGCATTGTCAACGAATAAAAATTGAAACTAATCATTACTTTAATATCTTCTATATTTAGTTCAAAGGACAAGTGTAAATACTTCATTTTAGAAATTTCTTACTAAGATGAGTGAAATGAGTTAAGGCAGGTAAAAGAAACGACATTAACATAATCAAAAGTATTGAAAAGGAAAAAGCTTATTGGAGAAGTATAAATTTATAAAAAAAACCTCAAATGATTTAGTATAATTAATAGAAGGGTTACAATTTCTTGAAAATAATTCGTTGCTGCATATTTTTAAAACAATAATTTTATAAATAATTACTCATAAAGCAGTCGCCATTCAATTCAATTAAAGAACGCGGATGATAAGAACGAATACCTAGTCGAGTAAACATAAAGAATTACTTTACTATAAATTTTTCGGAACGTGTTTTTATGAACATTACCACAGAATTACCAATTTTGCTAGCAATTAGCCAGGAATCTACATTCAACTTGAGGTGTTTCAAAACGCACGCACACCTGTCGTTTTAAAAATATTCGATCTTATACAAGTCATAAAACCCGTTAAGAAGTTAATTGTTCTCTCGCAACGAAACCCGCACGCATTCTTCCACCAACGCAAGGAGCGTTTACGGGGGTTATATTCAATCGATAATTCTGTAAAACAATTTCCACTCGTGCTTTACGACCGCTTGGTCAACGAAACGCTCTCGTGCGACCTTGATCGCTCTTGAGTACCCCTGGTGTAGATGATGAAGATACCGTGGAAAGGGAAAGTGGGGGAGGCATTGTGGAGGGAGAATGGGGATTTAAGGGCGGGTTGTGTAGGGGAGGAGGGGTGGAGAAGGGCAGGAGGGGTTGGGATCGAAGAAGGTGGAGGAACGGGAAACATTCGGGGAGGAGCTGGAAAAAATGAGGGAAATAAACATCTCGGAGAATTCTCGGAGGGGCGAGGGTTGGTGACATAGTGAAGCATTTCGCTGATCAATCGAATTTGCATCGTGTGAACCGATTGGTGCATAGGAATTCGGATCTTAAAAATTGCTAATTGCTCGATTCGAATGAGATAGTCGATGGATGGAAGAGGCCACTTCTGTAGCTGCGTGGGACGACACGGACATCGTTCGTTGCTCGATGGTGGTTGTCTCTACGAGTATAGATAGGTCGATTGGAGGAATGGAGACAAGCGATTAATCGATGTTTCGATAATCATCGACGCGATCTTTTTATCGCCAGATGAGACTGATCCGAAGCGCAGTGAAGACTGGGAAATACCTTCTATGGTCCTCAACACGAGAAAAATAACAGCCCCCAAATATTGAGAGAGGAGAAGAATATGCTGATCTAGATTTCCTCGGAAGACTGGTTAACTTGAAAACGCTAAGATCCCAGGTTCGAATCCTGGATGATAGAAAATTTACCCCTTAAGGCATGACCGTTTTCGATCATCCACTGTTGTATACCTAACTGTGATTGTTTTTGTTGTTTAACTCCTATTCATGGATGTTTTTTTAAAAACAGGGTTGAATGAATAAACCATTCTCGAAGAGATTTGCATACATTTTTGTGTGCAAAAAGTTTAAATAATATAGAATTAAAGCTAAATATGTTCTTTTAGACAAGAAAATTCCAAACTCTAATCTCCACGAAAGACATTCCCGAACCCAATGACGAAAAACTCATGCACGACAATTCTTCAGTTCGCATTCGTTTGCACACCCGAACCACACTCAGATACAGAAGAAGAGAATCCCGAGATTTCAATCGTGAAAAGACCGTGTGTGACCAATGGATTCGTTAATTTTACGCTCAAGTAAGTGGAACAAGGAAGTAATAGTTTCAGAGTCCGACAGCGATCACAATATAAAGAGAGGCATTTCAGGTCGGGATTCTAGAAACCAGTGACATAAGTCTTCCTTGCCTCTTTTATTCAGACCGGTTGAAGGATTATGGGGCAGGAGAGATTAATAAAAGCGATGTAATTGTGTCGGGTCGCGTGGGCAGAAGAGTATTTATTACACCGCAAAGCGAGGCGAAGCTGAAGTGGCGGAGAAAGAAAAAAAGGAATACTCTCTCCCACTTGTTTTCCCCAGCCATCAGAAACTCGTTAATTTCTCATTATTGAAGCTTCTAGACCTCGGAAAGGATGCGACGCGCTCCCGTTCCGTATTTATGAGAAGCCGCAATACACTTGGGATGGGAGACATTGGTTGCGTTCAAAGCCGTGATTTGATTCCTGTTCTCTGGCGGAGGTGGTACGAAATAAAGTCTTCCGCGAATGGGACCTATTGACGAACAATTTGAGATCTCTGTTACAGTTGCCGATTGAAAGACTTGGAGAGGAAATGAAAAAGGGCTATGGAACGCTTACAGACGATTACTAAAAATAGGTTCATAGACGCAGAGAGTTAAAAATTACTGGCAATTCTTCGAGAAGGAATGCAACGCCAGGGATAATTCGACGGCCCGATAATTCTTCGTAAAGGGGCATACTCAAGGTATAATAGTTATAAATTAGGAAATTTTATTGATTTGATCGTTTCCTGGCAACGAATAATTTCCAAACCAAATCGTCCTACCGTTAGGGGAAGGTTCAACCTCGGACGTTTTTTCCATTTCACAATTATACGCCCAGTATACGTATGGGCACGATAAAAATCTGCAGGGAACTTTTTAGGTAAGCCTCATTCAATTCAAAGGCAAACTTTCATTTACTAAAACATTTTCTACGTGCTCCATGGTATCATTATTAATATGTCGTTACCTCGTAACATAATGATTATATATGATAACAAAATGATTTAGAACTTCCTTCTGCGGTGACCACTGGGTTCAGGAGGTACTAACTCCTCGATCTACATAGTATCTACGAACAGATCTAAATGTATGCTAGCTTCTTATTTTCAGACTTGAAAGAAAAAAAACTAGAGCTTTATCATTTTAAATTTGTGAGCTTTAATCAAAAACAGAGGCTATCCATCCTTCGTGGGATGAAATTATGACAAGCGGATAAAAGGTAAACTAAATATCTCAATATTATGATAAGACATGATAAGATTCGTTTCAAACAAATGACAAGCGCCAGCCGAAATCGGGATTTAAAAAATGCCAAAATCTGCGACGTAATGAACGCGAAACGGATCACGATGAACAGCAGAAGAATGCACGGCGACGTTTACAAGAGAAAGAGAGTCGCTCTTAATGAGAAAAACATCGCTTGAGAAGATACCTCCGCTTCAGTAGCTCCTGTGCAAAAGGCGGCGTACCGACGACCTCTTTGAAACAGTCGCTCCCAAACAAAACAGCAAGTGCGCCGCGCCTCGTGGTGGTGGAGCGGCCATTGCAGACGAGTCTACAGAAAGCTCTTTTGTATATCATTATGTCTCGAACATTAAAGCGCCCCGTACGTCCATCTTCACGTGCTTCGAGAGGCACCTTTCTCTTTTATTGTTCCCGCCTTTATCTCCCCCACCCTCTCATCGTTGCACTTCCTGTCTTAATAACCCACTTTCCCAAATACGAGACTCGTCTTCGAAAAATTCCGCTTCGCTTTTGTTTCGCAGAGCGGCCGTGGATTTCGGAACGGATAGAGATCTTTCGGCCGCACGCAAAACGGTGACGTCAAGGCCTTATTTTTTTTTCGACTGCTCGCAATAATTAATTCGCAATTGAACGTTGTGGGAGGGACGATAACTGCAAGCGACCTCTGCAAAACTTCCCCCGGGTTGCTATTTATGGGGCGACCCTCCTTTTATTTTACGGCTCGCAATAAAGCAAGAATAACTCGGTTTCTATTTCTGTAGGGTACGTGAATGGGGGCTTAGCGATCGCGGGTTGCGTCATAACGATCCGCCAAGAAAGGACGACGGGCTGAGGAAGGGATTCCCATTAGTTTTAAGGTTTCGAATGGGGCACGTGTTAGGGGAAAGATGCGGGGCTAATCCAGCCGATTGGCCGTGATTGGTGACGCAATTGAAGTCCTTTCTATAGACGGCGATGTGCGATCTGGATTAACGAATTCGGATTTCGCGTATGACGGTGTGAAAATATTCGGAGCGAGAGATATATTATATATACTAAAACGTGAGATTTTTAAAAATTTTGCTGCAAAACCGTGTTCACGCGTAAAATGTCCCGTTCCTAGTAAGTCGTAGTTTAAACAGAATAATAAAATAATTTTTAAATTGTACTGACTCGCCCTCTTCATGAATCCAAGACGTCTAATAGGCTTGAAATTTTAATAAGTCAATTTTAAAAAATATTTTATTCTTTTCTTTTTTATCGTGGCCTCCGAAATTCTGATCGATTTAAATCTCATTTGCAGAAAATACTGTACTATCGAAGCTCATCTAAAGTTTGCGCTTTCGAATCTGCTTGGTTTTTTGTATCATGAAACAGTGATTTTTACAAATGAAACAAAAAAATTATATACCTTGCATCGATTTCACGCAAAAAATATCCCACCTTAAGGATTTACCGTAGGGAAATTACAAGCACAATTGCCGTGAATCATATCATTTCAAAGCTTCGCCACATTTCTAGTTTTTCAAACCCAACATTTGATTTTCTATATTAACTTACTTCATACATTATTATCATTGTTACCAAAACTAACGAACAAGTTTTAAATTTCTTCAGATTCAGCAACGATTTGATACAGAGCACAAAATAATTCACAACATTCATCGATATAAGACCTCTATTCGATAAACATGGGCCAGAAAGCTCTTCCAATAGACAATTCAAACTCGGAGACAAAATAAACAGGTCTCGCGCCGAATTCGTACGGATCACCACGGAGTCGTTGGCCCGACTCCCGTTTAATTAGGGCCATTCTATTCCGAGCGACACAATCCATGCATCGGATACAAAATGACACAAACCGTTACCCAACGCGTTCGGGCGTCAACCATCTCTCGTACTCGTTGCCAATAACGACTTGGAGGATCGAACATCACGGGTGATGGATTGAACTCGCGAGACAATCGAATGGAGGAAGGCGAAGGAAAAAAAAACACACACGGGAGGGGTACTTTCGTCAAGTCAGCGATCGTGCGCCTATTCGCGGCTGGGAATCCTCCCTCTCCGCCGAGAGTCGGGAAGTTTCGAGGGCACGCATGGTCCAGCGATCGATTCCAGATGTGCGGACAAAAAGTGTCCGCGGAAATGGTTGCATGCAAATTGGACCGAAATGAACTTTGCCGAGGAGTGTATCGGCTACGAACGGGGAAATCAATCGGAGGACGAAAAGTTTAGTGCCGATGTGTCGTGACCGTCGGGCTTTTGTACGACCGCATATCAGGTGATCAGGGGTTTGTCCTTAAATGGTGTCACGTATGAAATGGGGGTCGGGCGATGTGTGATCCCCTATTCGTGTAGATGGTAATATTAAGGGATTGGCTCAAGGTATTTGCGGTCCGAGGTAGTCTTAATGGGCTATCCAAATAAGGTTTAGATAAAATTCGAGAGAAACGAACTTATGATGAATTAGGGTTTAAACTCGAAAAGATTTCATAAAAATGGAAAGTGAAAGTTTCAGACTATTGTAAAGTATGGTATGAGCAGCAGTATTGAAAGATATTTGTACTTTATAAAGAATTATGAGACAAAATAATATTTATAAGGATAATAAAATACGTTAGCTTATTCGATGTTTATGAAAACAGAAGAATTTTTATTTTAATCTCCTTCAAATGATCATTCATCTTTTATTTCCCTTTACCAGAATTAATTTAAATTTTTATGATAAAGTTGACAGAAATAATCACATATTAATCTGGTTAATTCAGTTTTACCATAGGAGAAGAAAAATTTAGGACGATATCCTACATACACAGGTATTTTTCATTCTTCTTTTATTCTTTAATATATTAAGTATAAAAGAAAAGCTTTATTGAATCTCATAAGACCGATTAAATGCTATTTCATTATGTAAGTTGAAATTTGCTCGTCAGTAAACTTTCGTTCGACTCACAAACATATTTTTATACATATTTGTATTGTTGATTCCCATCTCAAGGAATAAACTGATTCAGATTAGTAAATTCATCTAATTGTATCTTAGGTGACAAATTCGAATTTTGGAGCGTCGAGGAAGGGAACAGATGAAGTATATAAGCTCTTTACCTATTATAAAATAATAAAAGGTAAATACTTTAAAATTTCGTAGAAAGTTACGACTAATCTCTTCATCTTTTTGATATATTTCCATGAAAAATCACCATTATTTCTGAGTGAATTAATATCGAAACACTTCCAGTTAGACTTCCCATTTGCAATTCAGGTCTAGGATACCACCGCATGGTCATAAAACTCCCATCGAATTCCACGTAGGCTTCGATCATCCTGAAGATGGCGTGTGGAAGGTTTTAAAGGCCCTTAATTATATTCCCACCCGGCCTAGAAAACTACCGGAAAAATTAGATCCAGAGCTTAATTGCGCGAGATTGTTTGCCTTCGCGCTCATCCTAATCGCCTCGACCGGAATAAAGTCGGGGTTTGACGGATCGATGCGAATTCTTCTGCATCCCCTTTTGCCGGACTCACGCAAAAAAAAATTCCGTATCACACGCAAGGCAGGCACGCATCAATCCATCAACGGGAACCGCTATCTTCAACTCATCGGCCAGATTAGACCGGAGCGCCATAACAACGCGGTGGGCGGAGGGAGAAATAGGGAAACGAAAACATGTCGCAACTCCTTAAAAGGAGTTGATATCGCGTGATGCCGCTCCACCCTTCGGTTACTTTCCGAAGCCCGAAAAACCCATTCCGCAGCTCGCTGACACCCTGAGGACGGTGGGTTGAAATTGGTGGAGTTGCCGACCGCCAGGTTCATCGGGAGTTTGCGGGAATGGGAGCCGGTCACGTGACGTACCATCGTCTGCAATGGTTATAAGAGTTCCTCCCTCATCTACCGGAAGAATTCGTAAAACACTTAGTCTCGCAGAGAGTTCTGAAACTGAAGCCCTTTATTTTCTGGTTTCGGTGGTTTGGCAAAGGATGAAAACTAGTTTCATTGCTCGAGTTAAACGGAAGGATAAGAAAACTTCCGAGTGGAACAATTATGAAAGTATACTGGTGATTTATTCGTTGGCATTAATGTCTTTCATTGTTGCGTGTAAGTGAAAAATCGTCTCCAGTATACAGGAAGAAGTATTGGTAAACTTTGGTTAAAGGATGAGAAAGTATCTCAATCTATTATACATAAAATAAAGTTTATATATTCATCAAGGAAAACTCGAAATTTTGACATGATTAACGGGAATATTATGACCTAATTGGATTTAGCGCTGGCTTCCTGTACTAAAGAAATATATCATACTCTAATTATCTATATCCTTTTCATATATGTATACATGTTTCTATGAGGAAATCATTTTCTGGGGTCACAACTTTGGTGTATATCTATAAGAAGTAAAATAAATAACTTACATTTATCATTGTATATATGTTACTCATATTTATATAACTTACTATAAACAATCGTAGTTTCCAAATTAAACGTAAATGAGACGTAATATACATTTGAACTATTACAAAATAGATAATGGTTTTGGTGTTAAGATATATATAATGTCATAATTTTAATCCCAGTATTCAACGTTAGAAATTAATTCTCCGGCAGCTAAAGAGGATTTCAGTTATTACAGATTTCGAAGACTTAACTGTACTTGGCTTATAATTCTCGAAACACTTCGAATTCGTACTTGAAAATAAACTGCAACTCGCACTGACTACTGACCTCAATATCTTGGTGCCTATTAATACAAACTGAATAAAATAAATTTCACCATTGATACGAGTTGTAATAATAAGTCCGAATGTTGCATGAGATTAAATAGCAGGGATAATCGCTTAAGATATAGAAATTTCTAAAAGCTGGATTAAGGATACTTAGCACCAAACATAGCATTATTTTAGCTGGAGATTTAAAGTAGCTTATATATTACTAAGTTCGTTCTGTTAGTATAGTATTCAAGAGTTATTTTCATGAATTTAATCATCATAATGATGATTACGAGTAATTTTCCGTAAGATAAACAACCAGAGCATTCCATACCCGGATGAACCTAGACCTACACATGGTATTTTTAGCTCACCACGACTCAGATTTCTTTCTAGATACTAATCCTGCAGTGGAATTCCTACCTATAGGTATGGATTCTTTGACACTGCTGGCCCCGTCCGCAGCTCGATTGGAACGCCTATAATAGACCCATCGATGACCGACGATACCCATTTCCATCGAACCCCTCTTCCTTCACCCACTCCCTCCCCCTTTCGACCACGAATATTCGAATGGATTAGCGTGACCGGACGCCTACGTCCGCGGTTTCAAAACTCACCACCGGACAATTTCTTCCTCTCCAAACCTTCGATTGATTGATCACTCGAAAACATTTCGAAAGTTATTCGATTGTGGAACGATAGATATCGAACGGCAGAATTCAGCGGGGACCGTGAAAACGACGACTGGAGAGTTTAATCTACGGGGGAATTAATTTCCTCGATACGAACAATTGATTTGGGCACACCGGGGACCGAACCCGCGGAAACTGGCCTCGTGTGAGCATTGTTCATCCACGGCGATGGTGCCAATCGGTGTCGGGACCTATTTGTGCAAACTCCCGCGAGGGTGCGCGGTTCGTTGTTTTTAAAAAAAAAGACGAATCGGAATTCGTCTTTTGGGGGGGGGGATTATGATTCAGAAGTGGGGCGTGGGTGGATCCAACTTCGATCAGAGGGAATTGATTGCCGAGAAGGAGGGAAGGGGTGGACCATTGTCCTTCCAGGAGATGTCATCTCCTCATTATCTCCGAGTCATCAGCCGCGTGACGTTATGAGTTTCCGGAGAGGTCAACGGAAAGAACGAGTTGCGCTGTTCGCTGCGAATTTGCTCAGCTCTTTTCTCCTCTTGAGACGGATGTTTTCTGGGAGACTTCTCTCCTCTCGAGAGAGTGACACGAGAGCACATTTTTTTGTTTGGAGAACCGTTTTTAATGTAAGAGATGCGGAGTTGGATACGTAATAAAAGAGCGGTTCGAGTCTTCGAAAAGACGGAACGAAAAGAGTTGAATATTAATAATAAAAAAGAAAGACTGCGCGAGAGAAGATGGTACAATATAATGTCAAAGTAAATGACGATATAAAGAGGAAAGTTTAATTAATATCACGTTCATAAAAGAGCATCAATCCGTATATCATAGTGCACAAAGTTTTCGAAATTAATAGCTCAATATCGATTTAGCTTCTGGATAGAAATACCTGAATTTCAATCGCTTGGTTCTATAATCAACTGCTCATCGTTTTGCAACTGTCAAATCCTCATCAAGGTCAAAACTGCTTCCGCGTGCGTATGACATCGTGGGAATATATGCTCAGTGAACTATTTTGACCCAGGATGTCTAATGAGCGCCTAAAAAATTTAATTAATTAAACGCTGATTAATTAATCTGAACCGAAATTCAACATGAAATCAAGAGTGAATATTGGCGATTTCAATTTTCTTATGAATAAAATTTAAATGAGAGAATTCAATATTATTAATTAACATTGGGATGTTGTTCGATTAGCAACCGGAGAGACGATTTTAATTCCATATCCGTGCACAATCCATGTTTGAATAAATACATTTAAGTTTTAATACTTATAGATAATTTCATTCATAATTTTAGTTAAATAATGTTTATGAAAATTGGGAAATGAAAATCAATCAGTTATGCTCTTTTTAAAAAAGATAAATATCCGATTAATAGGAAAGAACTTCATGAATATTTGCGAAATTTATTCATGAACATCAAAGCAATTCTGCAACTAACTATACTCTTCATAGTTTATTTTTCTCTTACTCATCATCCTTATGCTTTAAAATTTTTAATAATTAAATCAAAAGAGAATCTTAAATAAGTTACTATTAAGATCGTTTACCCTTAAATATTCCTAAAAATATACTAAATATAGCTACATAGAAATTTGAATATCTCATTAATATAAAACTCGTTTTATTTTTGTGACCCACTTTTAGTCTTTTAAATACAGAGTATGAGCTTCTTTGAACCTACCAAAGAATCATCCTTATAGAACATAAAACAGCAGATTAACTTAAGAACTTGCTGACATGAACCTGAATCGGCGGTATTCATGAACCTCTCCTGGCATGCCTGCCGTACTTTTCCAAACCTCTCGATACCCACTTTATCGGAGGAACTGCCTTTTTGCCCCCGAGTCTATCAAACTTGTTCCCACCGAAAAATTTGTTCTCCAAGCCCGCCACTTTTATCACCTCCGCATAACATTACATCCGAAGCATCGTATTATGCATGGGCGACCGTGAAGTAGGTCGACTGCTTTGATTGATCGACCCGTCAGCGGCCATAAGCCGAAATTAATTGGTCCTGGAACGGGCCGCGAAAATTTATTCGATGTTCCCCCTTTTGTCATCTTTTTCTCCCACGTTCCTCTCCCGCGGATATCGCCTTTGCGACGCGCACGCCCACGTGGTCCGACGGCAGGTTGCGGAAGCTTAGAAAAAAAGCGAGCGACGTTAAAGACGACTCGTAGCGGTCCTCCTGCCGACATAATAACTAGCGGGTGACGGTGTCGTAAAAGAAGCGCGATAAAAATATGAGCGCCTTTTTTTCCCATCGCTTCGCTGCAGCCTTTTTGGCCGGGCAGTTATCCAAGATTCTGCAGGGATTATGGGATGTAAAATTGAAAATTGCAATCGACGAAAAAACCGGCTGAGGAATTCCGGTCGACGAAATTAAAAGGAAAAAAAATTGAGAGGCGGAGTGGTTTAAAGGGGATCAAAGCGGTTGAGTGGATTTCGAGGGTCCGTGTTTTCTTTGGTTAAAAGTGAGAGAGGGCCGATCGTGACTCCTTCCCGTTCCTTGGAAACTGTTAGGAGGCCTCACATCCACTCCTCTATCTCCCTTGGCTCCGTATTCCCGAGCGTTTGTGATCTCCGTGTCTTCTTACCACTGCCATACATCGAGTTACCTTTCTCTTGCCTTCTCTGAATATTTTTATGTATTGTCATATCGAATGTTCGATGTAGTCGGGATGGACACGATTTATAAGTGTACCTAAGTTATGGGATTAAGATGTTCCTTTGGATTCAAGAAAGGTTTGCTCAAAATTGTGCTCTAAACATTTAGTATACTTTATTTTGTGGAGTTATCTCCATCAATATCTTATTTGCTTGAATATGTATTCGAGCGCGAGGCTGCTAATAGTTTACGTCAATAAATCAGCAAATATCCAGGAAACTATATTACAAACTATAAAAAACTATAACAAAAATAAGGCTTACACAACTTGAACAAGGCTTTCAAATTATGATTGTTTGTCATAAGGATTTTAGGAACCTATTCTATACGGTTTTTTGGTCGAACAATAACATACCTTTTCACTACTTATGCTTTACGTTTCGTTTCATTATGTGAACAGTAACGAGGAATAGTTCATTAAATAATAATTAGCGATGATGATAGAGTAACGAATTAATATTCAATTATCTATAACGTCAAGCAGCCTTTGGAAAGGTTGCATTAAGTTAAATACAAATATTTTGGCAAGTCTATGGAACACGAGCCAAAGTCTACGGCTTTCAGAAAGAAGCTTCAATGATCTAGAGTCCATGTAGTCTCTATAATGTTCGAAAAATGTAGAATTCGAACAAATATATAGCTATAGGTAAATAGCTTGAGCTTAGTTATTTGTAGATAAGATCTCGGGCACTCGATAAAAATATTTAATAAATTTCTCCTTTACATCTTGTAGATAAGCGCACATTCATAAGTTATATAAATTAAATCCATACATGCTGTAGTTGAAAATTTTCGTAGGTAAAAATAAATTCTATAGTTCTTAATTTAATTTGGTCTTAATCGTTATCTTAGGAGAGATAAATTGATAATTATCATATGTATTCAAATACTATTTTCTTTCTAAATGCAACTATCAATATTATTTCGTTCCTACTATGAAATTAACCTATTAATAAGTTAGAATAAAGTTTTCTATTCAGTGTGAGAATACAAATCCTAAATATTGATTTCAGAATCATTTGCATAGAAAAAAATGATCATCGATTTTTCTTTTCAAGCGGGTCAGGAAATCGTCTGAAGGAAATTTATTAGGGGTTTCGTGGAATTTTAGATAGGAAACTGATCAATTAAAGCTCGAATTGCGATGTAAAAATCATCCCTTTGATGTTTTCAAAAGGGGACTTATACATTTTGATCTCTATGGCTACGCAGTGCTAACAAGAATCAGATATAAAGGTGGCCGTAATATATACCTCTTCGAATAATATATGGGTATCGAAAACCCAATGAGGTTATAAAATGAAATTTATATCTTATCGTATAAAATTTTCCTTCGTATCTCGTAAATTACCATCCTCATTTAATTGTATACCTCAGACACGAACGGAGCTTCTCCATAAAAAAATCTATCGCTGAATATTTTATTTCAATAACGTACTGTATTTCTGCCATTTAAAGGAATGAATAATATAATTATATGTTTAAATATGGGCTGAAATGAAAGTTATTGGAAAATAATTCATATATCGTAGACCAATACTCAATAATGAGCATTCTACAAATCCAGGTTGGCAATTAATTCAAGAGAGGGTTTTACCAAAGATATTCCTCAAAACTGTATTTTAAATTAATTTTGGTTTCTATACGTCGACGAGAATTCTTTCGAATAAGTAATAGGTAAATTTTCTCACAGAATATTAAATGCATATTGGGCTTTGAAGACGATAATAATTACAAATGCACTTCTAAACGTAATGAACCAAAACCTGCCAGTGAATTGATAACGAATATATATCTTACATAAAATAAGTCAATTAATTAAAAAAAGCATAATGTTAATCAAAGACTGTTCCCAGATCCTAGAGTAAGTAGATCACTTCTACTTTATTCACAAGAATTATTTAATAGGGTCTTTATCAGTAAGATTGGTAAACAATCTTCAAAAGCTCGCTACAGGAAGGGTAAAATTGAAGTATATTACATTATATACGCCTCTCAACATAAAAGCATGAAGATGACCATCAGTACGTAGGAAAAATATCGGTTTACTCGTAACGTTTTCGGTTGACAACCCGAGAAAATTTATCCTACATCAAATTGCGTTTTGTCGTGGGATATCCAGGAATGATTCATCTCTCGTAAGAAACAGCTGACTCCACAGCGAGGATATTAAATCATAAATGACGGAAGCGGTCAGAATGCAAGAAGTCCATTTATCATCTCGTTCATTTCCTAACCTTTTGTATCCCAACTTTATTGTAACATTAAAGCCTATCTCTAAGAGGAATGTGTAGGTTTTTTCAAGTAGCCTAAAATTTTGATAAATTCCCATACTTGCATAGATAAAGGAATTAGAATCATGAAAATTTTCGCGAGGCACTTGTTTCCAGTATTGATCGATCAACTGGTTTCGTCTACCAATAACAAGTACGAATGATGATAAAAAATTTCATCTTTCTGGTGTGGTATGTGCACGGAAAGTATAGGAAGGAAAACTTTCATTAAAATCATGGGTGGTACGAAGGAACTCAATTTTCACTTGACCGAATGCGTAAGATTTGATAAAACGATACAAATATGTCCTCTAGTTCTTATCCGAATACAATCCTCGACGCAAAGTTTAGGAAATTTATCTCGTGGTCGATAAAAGGGTCCTGAAAATACGTTGTTGCATGACATTTATACCCACCATGTGGAAATCGTTATTATTAAGAATGACTACCTTGGTTTTTTTTTTACGAAAGGGAAGCCGAGATTTATTTGAAAACATTTTTCAACTTTCTTGCAGCCAGGTACTTTACGTCCAGGAAAACTTGGTGATACTTTAACAAGCATTGCTTTTTCCCAACTTCTACAGTGTAGAAGTATCCAAAATATAGAATCAAAACAAGTTTTAATCCAGACAATTCGCTTCTTTTCCATTTATTGTGAAGCAATAAAGAGCTTTAACGAGTTATACAATGAGACCTATGCGCCTACAATAATCATCATGCTAGCATAAAATACTACAAGATCACCGTCTTCAGTGAATTCATGCAGATACTAAAAATGTAAAATTTAAAATATGATGATATGGACAAACTAGATAGTTCGGAATCTGTAACCTAAGTCGATAGACCTATGTAGTCACACATTTGGCACAGAAGTATCCCAAGTTTAATGAAAACAGGAAGAGTATGTTTTAGCCGTATACTAGCACAAGGGTTGAAAACATTACACAGACAAAAAATTATATACACTTTCTCGTACCGATCTTTCTAGAGCCCGGAGAGCTCAGTCGGTAGAGGCTTAGGCTTTTAACCTAAGGGTCCAAGGTTCAAGTCCCTGTCCGGGCGGTGTATATTTTTATACAGAATCAAGATGGTAGTAGTTTTTCAAATCGTTAATTAAAAAAACTTAGCTTTCAATTCAATTCCTAAAATAGGATGTAAACATATCTTGACAAACTAACGTTTGTTCATAAATGATAAAATCCATCTATTTTATCGTCATCGAAACGTCTCCTTGAATATCCAAACAAAGAACTAAACACCAATAATAAATATTCTCCAAACATTATTTTAATTGAAGAATAAATAAATCAATTTCAAATTACAATAGATTCGCTCGACATTAAAAAAATACTGCTGAAAATCACAACCAAAAACATTCCTCTCCTAATTCATGCG
This sequence comes from Pantala flavescens, assembly GCA_020796165.1. Lineage (NCBI taxonomy): Eukaryota > Metazoa > Arthropoda > Insecta > Odonata > Libellulidae > Pantala > Pantala flavescens. The sequence goes on along the minus strand of CM036879.1, from coordinate 17,266,523 downwards.
CTCTCATTAATTATGCACAACCCACAGCGTCCTTGAGCCAATAATAAGGCAACCACCGTAAAAAAAAGAACCACCGCAATCGGACCTTCGTAAGAAACCGAATCAGGGACCCCCACTCTCGTTTCCGAGCCCTTTTATACCCGTTGGAGGTTGTGGCAAACACCAATCGAAACTCTTAATCATCCTCTAAGAGAAGAAAGCCACTTCAGAGCGCCCGAAAAAAAAAAAAACAATCGCGGCGCGTAAAGGTGTGTGAGCGAGAGAGAACGCGCTCTCTCCTAAGCATCGCTTTTAACAACTAACTCACTTGTTTATCTCTACCGAATCCTTTCATCCCCACCCCGTCCTTATCTGCCATCGGCTTCGAGGGACTTCCTGGTGCCTCGAGGAAGGGGTGAGGGCACGAGCCGCGGGGGCCCGTGAGTGTATAAAGGGGTGCGTGCTTCCGAAGTGGGGCGGTGGCCCCTGCCACCCACGCCCCCGCGGCAATAATCCATGGCTGTCGAGTCACGGACTGGCGCAATGCGTTCGTTGCGGGGGAAGAAAGGTTAAAGGGGGTTCCCCGGAAAGGCGTAAGGGTTGAGTCGAGGGGTGAATTCTTAAAGGCCCCAAGAACGTAAGGGATACGAGAGGAGGGTTAATGGAGTAAGGAGAGTAAAGAAGGGTTTGTGTGCGGGTTAAGGGTTGTTAAGGGATGGGTTGGGGGAAATGTAAATGGTAAGTTTAACGAGGATGGCTTGGGTGCGGCGATGTTTAAGGGAAAATAAAGCGAGGGATAAAGTGGGGAGATAGAGGGAAGGATCGGTGGACGGATAAGGAAAGGGGATTTAAAAAAGGGCACCGAGACGGAAAGGATAAAAACGGGAAGAAAGATCTTAGTGCGGAGACAACGGCGTACCCCACTGACCTTCGGGGTGTCTTTTCGCGTACGGTCTAAGAAAAGTACGCGTTTTGCATTCATAAACGAAATTAAAAGTCTAAGAGAAAAGAGCAGTTGAAGCGAAAAAAGTCTCTCCAGATCGAAAAGTGATTATTGAAAGAGTTATTACTATTTTGTTGCATGTCAAATTTTGCTATAATAAGAAGAACATTCACAATTTACGAATGTTAATCTCAAGTTCGAAAAATTCAAGGACGAAATGCAAAAAAACTCTGTAAAAGTAACATAAGATTACGAAATTATATGCTATTAAAGAACTAAGTAGTATTTATAAGTGGTACGTATGCTGAATACAATTTATTTCCCTTCCGTTCACTACAGAACTCAAAAACTCGGATGCTTCATTTCTAAGGTATATAATGTAAACATATTGTGGATAAATTTTGAGCTTCGATTAATATTACAAACAAAATACCTTTCATATTTTAGCCGTATTGAGTATTTCATAGAAGAATATCACTAATACAAAGGGAGAAGAGTTATAAAAGGAGACAAAAATCGATTCGCGACCACAACTCTACAGCAAAAGTTCAGATGGCGAGCGATTTGCATAGCAGAGTACCTCCTCTCGAGGGCTTTGGGAAGGTGTGTCCGAACGTCATGCTACCCCAAAAGCAGATAAATGTTAAAATACACACCAATCGATAGTTATTTTAATCCGTGTGTGTCCATTTAGTTGTCTTTACTAGACATTATTGGCCATGGCCTATGCATAGAACTGTGCCTACATGCCGCTATAAAATTTCCAATAGAGCTTGGCAATTTATTGACACGGGCCGAACAAATGGTTTTGGTACTCAAGAGTAAATATAAAAGTGTGATTAGCATGATGTTTGTATACGCTACCTAAAGTAGATTTTTTTGGAATTTTCTGTCCGAGCAACTACCATTAAATATGGAAATTTACATTTTCGTTCTCAATCTTAATTAATCAAAATATTTTATCCTTTATAATTTTATTTAATCATTAATTTTATATTATTTTGATTTTATTGAGGCCAGTAACTTATTAGATAGTTTATATACAATATTCACGTCAATTAATAAAAACAGATCAGAAATTTTTAAGTATGATATTAATTTAAGTATAATCTTTTTCTCAAATTAGCTGTTCTTAAATAATTAATAAAACATGCTTCAATTTACTGGAGAAAAGGGATTAATATATTCCATTATTATTAGTATTCTAATGTAAATTTCGCGTACAGTTTTAATTTAACGAATTATACGATACATTCATAGAGATTTCCCCCTTTCGCATACCAAAAGGTGGCTTGTAAGGTATTGATATAGATGCAGATAAAGTATAGATCTATCAAAACTACTCTAAATTATAATATGTTACAATACGTATTTATAAGGCACGCACTACTTAATCATAGTTTGATTCCTAAGCGAAATTTAATTTATAATAAAGTAAATTTTAAATTCATCCTCTTTTTATACTATACATTTTTGTTAAAAAGAATTAAGAAGAATGTCGAAGAAATTATAAAGTTATTGCTTACTAATTTTATAGCAAATACTGTCAGTTGAACACATCTGTCATCCTGATTCCGTACCCCCTATCTTAAAGAGTCAATAAGTCCGTGTTTACTTTATGACCCCCCTGATGTTTCGGATTCGTATAAATATCCAAAAAGCATAATGACTCGATGATACGGCCCTATTGGACTAATCCCCTCGTATGCCTAGCATTAGGTGTCAATCACACACCCTTTACAATCCGATGGCCACAATTATGTCACGTATCTCATGGAGCACACAGCTAGGGTGGGAGGGGATTACGGGTGGCAGCCAGGAAGTGGTGTGTTTTCGTTCCCCACCCCCTTTCACTTCGGTAGGTCAACACGTTGGACGTTTCCGACGGGCATTTATGAATCAATCTCTTTATTTGTTTTCTATTCGGTGCACCTGCTGCCTTTATTGAAGGGGATCTCGCACATTGCGTTGTTTTCCGTGGCTTTCATTGGCCCAACCACCCGCCACTCGTCTCGATTCTATTTTTCATCGCGTTCATAATCTTTAGATTTGGCCCTCCTTTCGCCTTTTGTTTGTACGACCGCCGTCAGAGTGCGTGCTTTCCAAAGAACATATTTCTCCATGGCGTCGATACCCCTTAATCGTTTCTCGTGGTTGCCAAATATATAGGTCAAACGTCTTCCTTACAATTTATCTTTTGACCTTTCCGAATACGAAATGCTGCCCGTTTTTGTTCGAATGTTGGGGAAAGGTTGAGAAATTCAGGTTTCCACCATTTTTCATTCGGATTATAAAAGTGTGTTGTTCTCGTGGAGATATCCGTGCTGCGGTTTTTCGTTGTGGCTGTTTTTGGTATTTAATTATGCAGAAAATAAAAGGTGACAATAGCTGGCAGTAGGTACAATACTAGTGACTCTTTTTTAGGAATAAATTTTTTAGTCTTAGTTCCTAAAAATTTGGAGCCTGGAAGTTAGGGCCTCGAATTTAGGAACTGTGTGTTTGGGCCACAGATTTAGTGACCTCAGATCTCTCAAAATAATTTATAATAATAATTTTGAATACAAATGGTTTAACTCAATGAATACAGCCATTGTTATATACAACGAGAAGTCATATTGGCAATGAAACGAATACATACAAGGGGGAGAAAGCTATAAAACAAACAAATAATTTCCTCTTACAAAAATCCGCCAACAATTTTGATCAATTCAAAACATTTCATAAGCCAGAAATAAAGACAGTATTGTTGTTTAAATTCCCCATCTATAAAATCCGTTCAGGTACTAGACCTGCAATTAAAAGGTCATTCCGTCATGCATAAGCATTTTAAAGCCTCGCTTTCATTTCCATATCTATGCATACATCACGCATCACACGAAAACTCTTACGGAGTAATGTGCCGAAGTCTATATAACTCTTGTTGCTGGATTGTTGGCGGCGGCTCATTGAGCAGCTATCGAATACATTTACGGAGTTTTGAATAAGACACGCAACGCCTTTCCCGCAATTCCTTAGCGGTAATGGGTTATTCCCAAGAGTAATTTTCTCACGTCCTCATTCATTTATTTTTCTCCGAATCGTATTCAATTTTCTTCGAACATGCATCAAGAGTTTCCTGAAGCATTTTTTTTTTAAGTACTCCAGTTTCCTGGAGCATGGAGTACTCAACTGACGCATGTAATTGCTGAAGGTACATCGTACGTTCAAGCGAAGGATTTTTCAGTTAAACAATTCCACTTTCATGAATTTTACGGCCTGTAACACAGATCAATGATAAAGAGAATTTGAATATGAATGTGGAGTCGTAAAACATTCAACAAGCCAAGACGAAGTGATTTGAAAAAAAAATATATAAGATTCATTAGCTTCAAATTCAACATGGTGTGCGCAATCATACGTTATACACGCACGACTAAAACGAAGTAGCAATTAAGTAATTTACACACAACAGTTGGACGAATTAATCAGGTTTTCAGTCAAGTCGTAAAATTATATTACACCTGTTTATTTCGTTGCTAAAGGAATGCTATGAAACGTTATGAAATCATTGAACGTTTCGCTTAAGGATCTCTACGATAGATTCATAATAGATTAATTCGTAACAATATTTAGTTATCCTCAAAATCTTTTTCCTTAACCTTATTTCACCCATCCCACCTTTAGTGTAATTTTATGAACTCTACCATTACGACTGGGCGCATGAAACATTATGTGAGTCCTCGACCCTAATCAATTTTGAAACCCTGTGCGGTTCAGGGGCGACCTTCAGGTTTATATCAGATTGTTTTAGTCAATTTATGCGAATTTCATACTTAAAACTTGGGTTGTAATTTTAAGTTTTTTTTTTTTTTAATGTGACTGAACTAAGTTTTGGAATGATTTATTATGTACGCCAAATGCAATTCAACAAGATTTCTTATCATATGTAGAAATTACACACGAATACATTAAATAAAAAATTATTTCGATATAATTAATTAATAATGTGGGGCCCTAAGTATCGTACTTTGTAATCAAGGGAGACAAGGGTTCGAGTCCCGGTCCAATCTAACTTTTTACACGTCTGTTATATCCTTGGGCTTATTCCTTCCGCGTGAGCTAATCACGTAAGCTATCCCTTTACGATATGAGATCCATTATAGAAAATTCCAATAAACTCTTCATTAAAAATTAATGCAAATCTTAATTTTATACAGCATATATTGACGCGTATCAGATGAATATAAATTTTCTCAAACACCAGTTACATATACACCGAAGATAATACATGAAGAATCAGTCAGTCAACCATCGTCAGAGTTACTGAGTTATTGATGCAGTAGGAAAAAATTCTTGGAGAGAGGCCTCGCAATTGAACAATACGCATCGATAATGATCATGCAACAGAAAGCTGAGTAATACATGGTAAGGGGTTTCTGAAGCAAAGCACCACCCGCGACAGGCTTTTTATCCCCTCGACGTATTTCATTTGCGGAAGACTTTACGACTCCCTCAACCATTTGTATCGGCCGCGATTTGACCACTGTCGTAAAAACTTAAACACTGCGAGAGAGAGAAAAAACATCATTCCCCTTCTCCAAGGACCCGTCTCCCCATTCCACAACGAACCTTCTTAATTATTCACACACAAATTAGCTCACCGTTACCTCCCCCTCCTTCGCCACCTTCCTATTCATTGCCTCCCCTCGCAAGCCTTTCCTTTTACCGTTTCCTTCTCCCTTTGAGAGAGAGAAAAAAACCCCTCCTCCCGAACGGCATTAAACCCTATCAGATTCCTTTGGCGCATATAACCTCCATTAATTTCCCGGTCCAATAAAAGAGGGAGCGTAAAAATGGAACAATGAAAGGTCAGAATGCGAAAAACCGACGGCGATCGTGCCACAGTTGGAAACCTGGACGATTTTTAGTGTAAACGGTCACGAATCGCCTTTTTAAAAAATGCGCTCGGATCGCATATCTCGCGGATTACGGGGGAGAAATAGTCGCGGTCTGCCGTTTTTTCCTAAGGAAACGTAGATGACGGAATTACTGACCCACATCCACGTATCTGCCGTTGCGTATCCCGCGAGAGATTGCGAGACTTATAAATCGGATCGCTTTTTCTTATCTTAACTCTAACGCGAAAGGTTCTCGGCGGTGCGACCTTGCAAAGGGGATGACTGCATAATTGATATCAGATTTAAACCGCGTTGTTTCGGACGGTAATGAATCGAATCCTCCGCTATATCTATTATCGGCCAAGGACGATGAATTGAAATGGTCGTTCCATCGTTCCTGGGCGAAGATTTTAAATCGATTCGTTCGAGTAATTTATGAACTAGGGTTCTTCATCGTCCTTAAAATTGACGTTCTCCTTATAGGAGTTGTTTGTAGGTCCCCACAGTGCAGCATGAACTAGAATATAGCCTCGGATTAATAAATTACGCGAGGTTCGGACCAGACGAAAGACCCGATGAGTTAACGGAAAGTTAGTGCCGCGTTGTCCTCGACGAGTTGAAAATTGCATAGCGTCGTGCGCTGGGTTTGAGATAACTTAAGGTAGGGAACGTTTGCCCTGTAATTCTGGCGGAAGGCGGACCTTGGGTCCTTGAAAAGTGTTGTGAGAGTCTGGAACCACGAGTTCCTAAATACCTGATCGTTTGAACCAATGTTAGATATTCTCTTACGAATAAGTAAGACTTTCTTCCGCTGAATTAACTGACCAAGATGATTCAATTAGTTCGAATAGTATCATCGAAGAGTATCAGAGCTTTAACTGTTGTTGGTTCGCTCATCATTAAATTTTTACGTTATCCATTTCAATTCCATTTAAAGAGTGTGTTATTGTTTCTGGAAAATTTATCGCACATCGCCTCGTTCACATGCATTAAGAGGCGATAAAATATAATTCAATGGTTCTAAATTGATCTCGTCTTCCAAAACAGTCGAAATTGTTATAATATCATTAAAACATAGAAACTGTATTTGTTAGACGTATACGTTACGATAACATTTTTATGTTCATGATGATTATCAATTACAAATTTAAACATTTAATTAAGAAAGAATTTCTAGTAACTTTGACTGTAGCATTGTAGGTGACTTAGCAGCAGTATAATTCGATTACTATGATTTTATTTTAAATAATCCACAAAACCAATCAACCGTCATAACTGAGTGCCTTGTTTTTTATACTAGATCAAGGGTCTCCAAACTTTCCAGCCTTAGGGCCATACTGATTACTCCAGTAAGTTCCGAGAGCCAAAACCATATTATCATTGTTAAAAAATATGTTCTCTAAAAGGAGTTTTCAAGTATGCTAGCTCTCCGCGGGCCGGACAAAATCTGTCCGCGGGCCGTAGTTTGGAGACCCCTGTACTAGATAATGAAAAATAACATAACTTCGACTTCCAATGGTACATTAGGAAGGTATTTCAGGTATGGATTGGGGTGTTATGTAGGTTTTGATCAAGCTGCAGTTTTTGTGGGTAACCAAAACAGGCAACATTCTTATGGTGCGGGTATTCTACTTATTCTTAAATTTCTCAGGGACATTTTCAATGGAAATAATTAAGTAAGAACTTAATTGCTTTCAAACAGAAAATTATTACTTTTCGCAGAAAACAAGAAATATATCAATCTCTCAGTAAAGGTCTTTCTAGGACGGGTCAAAAAAAAATCACCACCTTTCCGAAACTCATCGGAAATTTAAATCTAAAGAAATCTTTACAAATCAGAAGTAGGCGTTCGGGAAAATTAATTTTAGGACTTTTTGGCCTAACTTAAGCCGGTATCACTTTGGAGAAAACCTTGGCATTCGTACGACTGAATATTAAAAGCTATGCAAATGGACTTCCAAAAGCTGAGAACTAGAGCAAGTGGAAGGGAAACCAGAACAAGAGAGAAATGTGGAACATCTGATGGTGTCTCGAGGAAGGATCGACGCTAAATGGTGAAGGCCAGCGAGAATAATAGCCGAGGAAAATGGGCAGTTGCAAATGGAAGGTCTAAAAAGTGGGCGAAGCTGCATTGTTCTACTGATTAGGATGCTTTGGACGGGGAATCCATCCATCATACGGATCCTTAAGAACTGAGATTATTTAGGTAATCTTCAACTGGTAGCACACACATATATACCCTAAGGAACATACTTTACTTTTTCTCATTGTCCGCTAAGTGATTCCAAAGTAGGCCTCGAAGTTTTCGCGAATTAAGGCGAGATTGAAAATTAGAAGTCTGTTCTTTCATGCATAATTCTGTGAAAAATGTAGTTTGAAAATAATAAAAGAAATTGAAAGCAAATGGTGAGGGTGAACCATCTATGCGAATCGTACGCACTGTACAAGTAATTTATCTGAAAAAAATGCCCCATAACAAAAAAACGGAAGAAGGAAATCATTTTCGTTTAACAAAGTGTCGTAATAAAAGTTTCAGACAACAAAATTACAAAAATATATCAATTTTACAACTCGCATTATCTCATACAGGAAAATATAAGATATTTAAAATAAATTTCATAAAATAAATACAAATAATACTATGAAATATATTTAAATATTAATACTTTCAGGAATGTAAAACTAATTGATGCTGAAAGGGAAGGAAGTATGAGGATCTCTAATACTCAAATTGAACAGGATATTACTTAAAATGTAAATGTACCTAGCTTAAGAACTTGTCGTTAAAGATCTTGGACTATCTTTTGATTTCGATATTTAAAGTATTGTTGTTAAACATCATCCGCTATTTTTAAATACACTTCTTCTGCGATAAATGATGACGATTGAAACTAAATGAATCAAAGGTATTTATAGTTTTATAACTTTTCCGTAATTAAAAACGAGTATCATTAGGATAAAATTTAACGCACACACACTTCAATTTGCATTAAAACTTAAAATGCCATTAAATTAAATACAGGACCACGGAGAAGTGGGAAATTAAAGATAGACGCGAAACGCTCGACTTGACCTTTAACGCGAAACAAAAATGAGCCGTTCTATTGCATTTTTCATGAGAATATTAATGGAAGTGATTGTTTGTTGTGATTATCTAAATGCGAGTGCATACATTAATACAAGTGATAGTTTATATTCAGGAAAGGATTTGCGGGGTTAATGTAAATATGAGGGACGGGATGATTTTATTCGGAGGGTAATTAGTGGATATAGGATTCAAATGACGGTCGACGGCGACCGGTTCATTTTCAGCCCATCTCCACACTGGGGGACGGTATCGTATCATTAATGGAAAAACAACGCATTTGAATGAATGCAGCGAAAAGGCGTGAAATAACTATCCATCATGCTTCAAAAGTCTACTTTTGGTTGTGACAAAATGGTAAATTAACTTCAGTTCAGATTGCTAAGTGACATGAACAGCGAAATTATTTACATTTAATTCGATCGAACTAAATTCTACGCTAATGAATTAGATAACATGAATGAAAGGAGTTAATTACAATTTAGAGCGATTACACTACAATTAACTTTCTTAGATGATGAATCAGAGAAAAATTCTAATACGTGAAACCTAAAAGAAGGTGAAATTCTGAAATGCATGACAAACCTTTAATTTCGAGTTTATTTGGAGATTTTTAGCGGTAAAAATTCGAGGTTAATTTTTCTAAATTAACCGCAATATTTCTCATAAATTTTCCATATAATAATTGTTAAATTTTTATCTATTTTAAGACAGTTGAAATTGTAGTTGAATTGTGGCTGAAATATTGTAGTGACATTGCAAATTGAAAATAATAGATTAGTATTCGTGAATGGAAGAATTATGATTCACGTTCGAAATAAAGAAAATATAAATGTATTTGAATTAATTAATTTTCATATAGATTAGGTCTATCGTTGTAAGAAGAAAATAAAGTAGGGTTTACTATAAATCTAAAACAAACCTCCTTTCAGTATTTTTTCTAATCATGCGCAAAAAAGAAATAAAAGAATGTAGCTATTGACTTTATGAAAAATAAAACGACTCTGTTTGAATTTAACGACCAAATCTCAGGATCTACAGCGCTATTTCCAGCATCAAAGGCAGGGTTTCAGTCCATCAACTTAATGCAGTTAGATGTCGTTACAGAGAGCTCTCTTTTTAAATTGCCTCTAATTATCATTTGCCTCCTGCCCTATATTTTCTCTCGCAGTCCCTTTGTGGAGGTATCTAGGGAACACCACTCAAAGATCCTCTATCCTATTTAGAGAGGGTTGGCTACTTTATGTGCTTGCGAAGAAAGATTGGTATTTATTCTATCGAAAAGGATTTACCAGCTATAAAAAGGTTTCCTCTTGGAGAAAAAAGAATAAAAATACACAACCTCTCTCCACAGTTCTGTTTTATCTCTCTACTTGACCAACCAACCATACAAGGCGATAAACTTCCTTAATATTCATATTCGACTGAGCTTTCCTTCATTGATCCCGATATTCATAGCATGAAAAGAAATAGACGGAACTTTATTTTAACATGCTATTTTATACTACTGGTTACGTAGTCATTCGTCACTGAAAAGAATTAAATCTTTTCAATGGATTATATTACTGAAATACATAATGATCTAGGTTTGAATGAAACACTGAGTAAATGATATTTGTCTTTGTCACGGAATAACACGATCATGAAGCGTATTTACGGACTGACTATATTTGAATCAATAAATCGAATCGGTCTCCACAAAACTAAAACTAAAGATAAACTAAAATACGAATTTAGAAATAAAAAGAACAAATATCAAGTTTTGGTCTTTTCGTTACTTTAAAATCCTCTTTTAATACTTTCTTTTATAATTCGGAATCTAAAGAAGAGTGATTAATTTTTAATTTTAAGCTTCAATTCTTTTCAATATATATGAATTAAGAGCAAACGTAAGATGTCAGGATATATAGCTTTATGCTCGTGGAAAAAATCATATAATATGGAAAATTTATTTAACATTTTAACTTTTCATTGAATTAGTTTAGCATATTTAAATGAATAAGACTTTTGGCTGAATATATGATTTTGCTATCCAAAAAGAAAATTTGTCCAATTCGGCACATTCATATTTTTTTGCTTCTGGCGTCGAGAATAGTAATGACAATCAAGAATAATTCCATTTCTTCTGAAATCAAAAACGAATGTTAGATTAACGCAGCAGCTTTTTTGACTTAGCTGCATAAGACGAAAATATAATAAATCAAATCCTAATGTACATCGTATATACTCATTTGTACACATTTATGAAAATTATTATTGATTATGTTTGATTAAAGACTTCTTACTAATTCATTCCTTAAAGTTATAAATATTTTTAAAATCTCAATCAAAGACAGAGTAATCTATTACGATCTATAGCAACAATTTTCGCCATATCAAATATTCTTTTGTTCATAATCAACAACTTAAAAACGCAAAGTAAATACCACTGTCTTGAGGATAATACGAGAAAGGCAGGAAACGACGTATGGAGTTCGTGCAAATGAATACGTTAAAAAAAATAAAACAATTTCTCCGAAGTGGACAGTCCATTACAACACACAATACGTAAAATCCACCATATACTTAGACATTAGCATAATTAGCCTTATCGCGCACTGATTGGGGAACACTCGACTACGTGAATCAAATTTCGACCTCGAATCAACACGCACCCGCAGTCGAGACGTGCGATACTTGCGCACAACAGAAGCGACGCCCACGCACGCGGATACCTCGAGGTGAATATTTCAGAGCCGAGAGAGAGAAGCTCGTCTTATCAAGGAGTTTTAAAGATTGTGAAAGTCCATCCGATGTGTGCCTTGGGCGATATTTGGTCTCATCAGCATATAAATAGGGAACAAACTCGAGGACGAGGTTAGAAAAGGGGGAGCAAATTCAACCAAGAAGCTATGAAAAGCCACGGGAATCGCCCGTTTTTTTATTTGTCCTCGAGGTGCGAACATTCTTACGAGAGATTCGATCGAATTTTCGGATGAGACATCCCCTCGAGCCTTTTTTTCTTCTTCTGATAACTGTTAACGTTGCTCATTTCCCTAGCGAATACCTCCTTACGAACGAGAATAAAAATCCGAGAATGTTCGGTCGCTCGTAATGTCGCGAATTCTCCAAAAACTTCGTAATTTTTACGTTTCCGAGAAGGTAGTGTCACGTGATCATCAAAAAAGCGCCCCATTTGCATAATTCGGCCGTTTCTCTGCGAAATCAGGCGCAACATTTAAAACCGCGGAGGCGTTATCTTATCTCCCTCTAAAGGAATGGGAAAGTAATACCATAAATATACGGAAACAGTCTCGGTTTTGTGTTTGTGGAATGCCATCTGGTGCCGAATGTTGCGAGAAACAGTTTAAGGGTACACGTTCCAAATCATGTAACAGATGCGCGACTCCCGTTCCCATGGGAATCGGTTCCAAGTTGGATTCTTGGCATGAGAAATCTCCATCAAAGCGACACAACTGCGACCTTGAGTCCGTATAGAGAAGCAAAATTTTACTCTTACTTCGGTGCATTGTTTTATACACGATGTTTCCAATAAAGTTCTCGATTCAAAGCGAGAAATAACTAAATAAAGTTTATTTCCATACATCTTCTGTATCCTATTGCTATCACTGTGTTTTATGGGTATTTCTTCGTACAAAAATATCGTAAAAATCTAAAGTCACATAAATCAATTATTAGCAAAATGCCTTTCCTAATATCTAAGACAAGTAATAAATGATTTCCTTGGGAGGAACGAAGGAATGTTATGAAAGAGCACTGAAAGAATCCAAAGTTTATTTAAAAGTAAAAATATTATTAAAACACGACTCGTTATAAACTTTCAACTTTCTGAATTATATTCTATACCTTTATCTATTTAATCTTTAACCAACATATGAAAAAATACATAACTCTAAGAATAAATTATTAAAATAATTGGAAAATCACTTATATATTCTAAAGAAATAAACATTAAAAATTCTCGAGTATAATGAGTAATTTCAATTTTACTTCGACACTCAATAGTAAATTAAGAGAAGGAATTTGAAGCGAAGTAGATTTACCTAAAAAAATCTAAAAAACAACACACGCTCATTCACACAACCACTCCGTAATGGAGTCTAAAGGTACTTCTACCATTCTCAGTAGTAATGATCGGCACATTATTAAAGCCAACGCAGTTCGTTACGCTCACTGATTCAACTCAACAAACCTTCACAAAACCCTCCCGCATTTCCTCGAACTAAAACGCCATCCGATCAAAAAATAAAACTCGCTCCGAATTTTTCATTCGCGGCGTATAATTGCGTTAGTCCTCCACTGAATTATTTATCCCCTTAAAGTTGATTATATACGAAGAATGCAGTTTCAAAAAAATCGCCCGTTGCGCCGTGTTAATAAAAACGCGGGAAAAAAGAGCCCGAGAGAGAAGCAATCTTTACGAGCGCTGTACGCGGGCTTATTATTTTTCCCGCGATTCGGTAATTACGTCGGCACTTTACAGAGTAAAAAAATCGGAATATCTTTTCGATTCGTGCCCCGTTCGCGATCCATTTACCATTCCTCTTCCGCCTCCGACGACGTGGAGCACTTTAAAGCAATTACGGCGCGAAACATCGTTAGCGTTTAAGTCTCCCGTTTTTTTTTTCTCCCGGAGCGGCATCTTTGCCTTCGCGTGCTGATTAGGGGAGGAGGAGGGAAACGGAAGTGAAGTAGCAAACGACACGAATATAAAAAAAAGAAAAAAAAAGAGATTTTAGAATCTCTTCTGTGACGAGAGCCCAGCCGCACGCTCTCTCTCTATGAAACGCCCCGCAGCTGACGGGAGGTAGAGGTGAGAGGTAAACATGTTTGCAGCGGCGGCAAACATCGTAATTTGCATTAGATTCCTTTGGGAAAACAGTCCTGGAAGTAATAAAAAGCGACCGATGCTCGTGCTTGTCTCCGCTACGGATTTTGTCGCGAAATCGCGCGCCCTTTTGGGGGAGATGCGGTGCGAGGCGATGTTTTTGCCGCTGCTGCAGACGTAGCTCGGATTTATTTCGCTTCTGTATGATGTTCGTATCGATCTACAATGCGTGGGTAACACATGCAATGGTATAAGTTGAAAATAAATCGTAGACTTATGTCGCATAAATCATGAAAATATAGTTAATGTGAGTTATAAGGAGAAATCGAGTACGAAAAAATAAATAAATAATAAAATATAGCTTCGGAATCGACCGCTTCCGACTAATGCAGTTTTTGCAATGTACTCCTATGAATTTTTATAGGTATTACTCCTTCAAAAATTCAAAAATAAATGTGTATTCCGTCAATGTGAAAATCTCTAATTTGGGCCATAAAATGTGTTGAATTTAATATCATCGAAAGTTTTCCACTAATAAAATAATTATTTATGGAAAAATGAATAGACTAAATCCTCCTGTGTAGTAAAAAGTATTGAAAATAACTAAAATTGCGCCAGTGTTCTACGACTCATGGCAATAATATGTAGACAAAATACAACTAAACACGTAAATATCATAAAAACAAAATACGTAAAGGTATCACGATTATTACTAAATTATATATCAGAATAGGAGATATTTAATGAAAAGAATATTACTACTAATTACAGATGGTAATAAATAAAGGTTTTAGGAATTATAAAATATAAACAAATAGGAAAATAAATCCTTTCAGTGTATTTGTCATGTTCATTTAGAGTGAAGCATCGAGTGTAAGATTTCATGATTTCAGCGATTAGTCCGAAGAATAGGAAATTTCACACCAAGACATTTCTGTAACAAGATGGTAGAACAAGATATCTGGTACTTATTATAATGATAATAATATATAATAAATATATAAATTTCAAATTAATAGTAATAAACATACATAATTGTATTCTAAAACTAATTATAAATTAATACTTATAATAAACTAATTCAATAAGAAAGACTTTCAAGGAAGCATAAACTATAAAATAATCTTTACCCTTACTATTAAAATTACGCCATAAATATCATAAACATTTCTACATAGGAAATTCGAAATATAAACCACACGCAAGACACGTCTCTTACACTTATGAGCAACGTAGGCATCCAGATGAAAGGAAATTCAAAAAACCATTAACAATTAAGAGCTTAAATTACTAGAGATAAGATTTTAGATGCAATTATTATGTTAATAACCATAAAATATTATGATTATAGGCAGAATGAAAACATGAGCGAGTATTTCTACCTCGCATCATCACGACAATTTGCTCATTTCCCGAAAAATTAAAAATCCCAACCGAAATTTTAATCAATCCGGTTTCTCGAACCGCAAAATTTCGGTTCCGGATCAATTACACTACCGCATATCGGATTTCGGGTTCGGCTAGATTCCGCAGTCTCTGCAGAACCGTCTTTTTACCAGACAGCAAACCGATATATACCTATTTGGAACCTTGTTTGTGGGGAAATCGTTATTGGGGGCGCCCCTCACGGCGGGCCATCAGTTTCTGTCCCTCACCTGAGGTGTTCCACTCTTCCTCTTCTCCTGCCCCCGCCCTCCAGGAGCAGCCTTCCGCCGTCCCGCCCACCCCTGCCCCTCGGCGACCGTCTGCAACATTCGCAGTGCAGGAAGCAGAGGGCCGAGGCGGACGCGGCAGCCACTGCAAAAGGCGCCACGAACATGTTGACGATGCGTGCCCTCTCACGGGCAGGTTCGAAATGCGCCAGCACCAGCGAATGATTGGCCCTGAAGAAGATAAAGAGGGTCACAATTAGCCACGTCGTTTGAGGTAAAGTAGCTACCGAATAGTACCGACAGGATTGGCTAACGAGGATTGAGGCAACGGGGGTTTGAAAAGCAAGAAGGTTTTATCTATAAAAGATATGCGTTGAGGCGTAACCTTGTTGAAGTACATCATTTCTGAACTAGTCCAGGGTATTATTTATTCGAAACAATTCCCTGTAACTTGATAACCTAATTCGCTTTACCTAAGATGCGTCAAGTGGTTAGTTACGAAGTGGTTTAATACAGTACGTAAAAGAGTTGTTTCGTTCACACGTGGTTGTATTCAATCTATGGAGAATTATGGTAGTTGTTGAAAAATAAATTACCAAGAAAAAATTTCGTTGGTAATAGCCGATTGTTTTAATATTCTTCTCCTTTAACATGTTTTTTTATTAGTCAGGAATTGATGCTTAGTTTATAAAAGTTACGCTTAATTTATGATACTTATCCTTATTTTATAATAATCTTGCTTAATTTACAATTAGTAACCGGTTGAAAGTTTCATCACCTTAGCAGTAAAACTAAAACCAGATAAGCAATTTAGACTTTTCAAGATTGAAGGGAAGAGAGAAATAGCGAAATATTGGGATACGAACCCAGGTCCTCCTCACTTTCCAGGTATGTATACCTTCACGGAATGTAAAGGAACTAAGTTCGACGTCCAATATGTCGCTATTTTTTACTTCTGTTTAATCTTCGTTATCAATTTGCACGAACACATCGTGCTAAGCTACTTTCTTCTATACTAAACTAAATATATAGGCTCTATTTAAATGTATCAATAGTGAAAGAGGACTTACATATTAGTTACTTATTATGCACAGTATATCATTATAATAAAATTGAAAGTGCTAGTCTATAAAGCAGTACAAATAACTTGAAGTTCAGTTGGAAACGTGTTGTAGGGAATATAGTGACGGGAGCGAGGTTCTTCAGCGATTCATATTCTCTTACGCTGTATGATTCAACTGTTTAAGATGATTGATAGTTATTGTTCTATATCATGAAGGCGTACTCCCTCTGATTCACGCGTAAGCGGAAGTTGCTGAGGTTGATTACAGAGCCGTTCACTTGGAACTAGCATTCCACGGAACTCTCATTTTCCTTCCGAAAATCCATTCATCACCATTACGGTTGCCCTTCTGACAGATATGTAATTTTGTGCAATATCTAGATCTACATTTCTTCCTGTTTATTCCTGGTTCCATACGAATTTCCCTTTCTTATGCCATCTCATCTATCACCCTCAATAAGTACTTCCTTAAAAATTTCTTGGTCGTATTTTATTCAATTCATTGACCCTGCATTACCCTTTCTACGCCAGTCTTCTCATTTCAACTGAAATTTTATCCCCTGATTTCCCTCACTAAGTAAAATACTTGCTTACAATCTATAAGTCATATTAATCAGTAATAATTAATAAAATTTCATACAATGTATTGATTTGAGAACAATTATTGGCAACATTGGTGCATTGAAGACCAAATTTCGTAACCAATTTTGTGCACGATTTTATATTTTCCCTCGATTATGTTTTCGAATATTTTTCGTTACTCTTTTACGAACTGAGCAATATCAATAAATTTTCTCTACTCTATTATTTTCCATGCACGTATTAAACTTTTGCGTGCATTCTAAGGCGATCGTTACATCGTACATTTTCTACGCTTTGAGATCGAATAGCAAGTCTCATTTCTTCTAAGACATTATTCTTCTACCCCATGGTTTGATGTAAGCTGTTCCCTAACGTGAATAATATTTTAGAAAGACTATTATTTATAGCTTGAGCCCGAAAAGATTGATGGTTGGCCGTGTTTCTTTCGGCAGAATGTCGAAGGATATTCGTGTGGGATATCGGTGTCAACTTTAAAGGAACAGAGCTTTTTTTCTATTACGTATTTCTTTCCATATCGAGAGTATTTATCACGAGTGAGCGGCTTTTAATGAATATTTATGAAATTAAACGATCAGAGATGCAACAATCTTTGTAGCAGATAATTCAATCATTTAGAGCATCGGAATATTGCGAACTTATTATACTTCTCTCTTCAATAAGAATTTATGATGAAAATCTATAATTTATGTATCAAAATGCTACGCCGATTTTGAGAATAACTAAAAATAACCATCGATCAATCAGTGGTATGGATCATATCCAGTCATGATTAGACAAAACCTCTAAAATATAGCTATGATGGTCTTAATAAGCTTTATCGCTGAACATCACTGCAGCACTTTCGTACATTTTCATGTAAACTTGCAGGCTAAAATCTATAACTATTTATCTCGTGGACATAACTGATTAACAGCAATAAGATACGTTTCTCGAGCTGTAAATAAATATTCGTTTATGAAAATCAACAATTCATTATTCTCGATAAATTTTATTTTATTACTTTTATATTATCGTTTTATAATTAATCTGTTAATAAATGGACTTTATGCGTAATCTTAAATGAGTAAGTTAATCCTTTCTGAATGAATAGAAGATTGTAACTGATCATCTTCATTTTAAACTTCAATAAATTATAACTAAGTTGGTATAATACAATTCGTTGGTAAAAATAGTAAATTATTTCGTTGGTAATGAATTTATATCCGCTTGAATATCATTGTATATTTCTAAACTTTAAAACTCCAACCTTCTATTTCCAGATATAGTAACATCAGTACAGTCTGTGCCATTAGATACAGTACGAATCCATTTCCCCTCTAGTAAACCGCGTTTCACGATCTGCAGATGTTCCCAGACACGAGTCGAGACGTTACGCGCGCGTGTTGTTTGATTACGTTCGTGCGTGCAGACACCGGAAGAATTACCTCCACGTGCTATCCCATTTCCGGCATCGCTCCGCGCGCATGCGCGTTACTATTCGCGGGAAGCGTGTGCGCGCGTAGAATGCATTCGCGTGCACTGGACTCGTTTTGCCCTTTTCTACGGCAAGGGAAAATGCTCGGAAGCTCGGCGAACGTAGGCGATTTGGAAGCATTCGTAGAAAGGTGGAAAAATATAATGGTTTGTCGGAGAAAAACATTGGAGACGTGGCCAATCTGGCAAATGGGTTGCGCGGGAAGAGTGAATTGCAAAAAAAACATTTCGAGGGGACGTGAAAAGGCAGAGGAAGCTCTCTCTCTCTGTGTGTGGGAGAAAAATGAAAAGCGGCGTTTTTCGGGGAATGGTCACGTTTTGCGGGAACGCTGCGGGGGATGCACGTTTAACTGTCGACGGCGTGGGATGGGGGAAGGAGTGGGAGGGGGGATGGATCAACATTCTGTTTATGGAGGGTGGAAGGCGGATTACCGGCGGATGAGGTTGATTTAGGAGTGCCGAATCTTCGGATGGATGCGAAACAATTAGGGGAGATGTTATACGCTCCCGATTCTAAGGAGGGGGAGGGAACGACGTCGAAAGTTTCGGGGCCTTAGAAACGTGGGCGTGGCGAAGAATGGAAAAAGTGAGTTAAGTTGATTGAAGAACAAACTCGGAGGTGTTGAAGATGGAAGTGAGGGTTTTGATATAAGTGATGGAGTGACGGAAATGGGTGGTTCAAATGCTGGAAGCAATTTGAATGTGTGAGAAAAGATGAAGGGTAGGCAAAGGCAAAATTTATTTAATGTTGGGCTATATGTTGAGAATTTTTTTGTGCATAAATCCACCGAAAGTCATGTTTATGAGCGCTGAATGATTACGAGTAGTTTATTTGAACGAAGGTGTATAAGAAATAGAGTTTTCACTGACAATGAGACGAATAAAAATGTGGTGCAATATATCTAGTATCATTGTAGTATTGATATACGTAATACAAGAACGTAAAGAAATTTTACACGGATTGGCATGAAGATGAATTATTATTATTATAGAGAGTAAGGAGGAGAGAAATTATGTTAAAGGGAGTATACTGAGTTGAGCGTACGTGGTAATAAAAATCTCCTGAGTGGGATACGAAGGGATTAGAAGATCCCAATGTAAGAGATTAAAAGTAGATTAAGCTTCCCGATATTGGGGATAAGCTTCAAGATTGAAAATGATTTAATGGAATATTAGGTACTTTAATGGCTGACTCGAAATCGCTTTTTTTTAATTCTACTGTTTTTCGAGCGTATTGGAGGGTGGTCCTAGACTGACAACCAGACCGAATATTACGGTTGAATGTTTCCACATTTCGCTAATTGTGCCGATAAATCCAGCAATTTTTAAACTCTAAAATGGATAAAATTCATACGTTTATATTGCATATTTAATAAAATAGGCACTTTTGTTGTAAAAATATCTTTACTAAAATGTTGGCATTCCATCTTCTTTGCGATATTTAATTTTATTATTTCTACCACTTACTCACGTTGCTATTTTACCACTGAGAGCTTGAAGGCATACATTAGATATTGTATCTGAGTAATGATCTGAAAAATTATTTCCTAGCTTTATACTAAAAAGCATATATATGGATGTGTGTCATTTTGGACTTGGTAGTATTTAGTTTAGATTTTACTAGTAATCAATAATATTATTAGGCCCGTTGGGAATGAATGTTTACCACGCTTCACTAAATTTATAATAAACATTTTGGGTGTGATATGTTTTATAATTTGCTTAAAAATTTCTTTCTTTCCGTTTATCATCAAGATAGCACCTTATCACATATCTTATCTTATACATCCTGTATTTTTCATTTATATTGTAATGCATGTAGTTAAGAATTTCATTATTTATAGTATAAGATACAAATTGACTGTCCATTACAAATGAAGAAGTTAATCAAAATAGAGAATCCATAATGCGGAATTTTCCACAGAGCAAACCTAAAATTTAAATTTTATTACGGAAATTTTAAAATAAGGAAAAAAGAAATAAAAAAAATTTCCAACATCTGAATGAAGTCAAACTT
Source organism: Pantala flavescens (assembly GCA_020796165.1). Lineage (NCBI taxonomy): Eukaryota > Metazoa > Arthropoda > Insecta > Odonata > Libellulidae > Pantala > Pantala flavescens. The sequence continues at coordinate 17,246,003 of CM036879.1, read as the reverse complement.
TTAAAACGATCATACTAATTTATTAGAATATTCTCCTAAAAGGTATTAACTTATAAAATTTTGTATAGCATACTTTCTATAAGATCCTTTAACTAGACTTCTATTTAGACCTAATTCGATGTTGGCATAAAACGTAAACATAAGTAAACGAAAATCCTCACAAGTAACACACTCACAGCTTACGAGACGAAAAAGAGTTCACAGCAGCGAAGATATTTAAGAAGTTTATAATTAAATAAACATCGATGAGCGGAGAAAGAAGACAAAGCAGAGACAAGGGAAAACGTCGAGGGAGGGTAGAGAGCAAAAGAGAATAAACGAAGAGGATAGGGAGTTTAAGGAGCCGAAACCTTTCACTCCGAAAAGTATATCTGGAGGAACGGGTCCGCTCCAATTTAACGAGGAATCCATTGGGCGCGTCAATCCAGTTAAATTGAGTAATCAATGGAAAAATTTCCCTCCTCTTTTTTTTTTATTTCCTCGACCGCGCCGTTGGAACATTCTCCTTTTTAATTCACTGTGTTTCAGACTCGTTCAAGACTTGTTGAAACTCGGGTTGGATCACGGCGTCGTTCCAACGCTGAACGCCGTTTAATGGGCTACCCCCCCTCTTTTTTACGAGACTCCTTCTAAAGCGTTTGGCTTCCCGGATGCTCCAAAGGGTTAAAGGGAAGACTTTTCTCGACAAAGGGTTCGATTATTAGAGATGAGGGTGTCGTCTGTAAAATGTACACAGACTCGGGTAATGAAGTCCCTGTGCGATTGATGCACGTACTGGTGGCTCGTAATGAGACCACGGAATCGATGTCGCAGGTGAAGATTAGCTACGCTTCCAATGAAGAAGAGAACAATAAACACGTATACTAGTCGTCGATGTTTAGAATGTGAACGGTCGTGAAGTAACCGTGTCGTAAATAAACAGCTAACCGAGGGGTTTAAAATGGTAGCTAATTCAGTCTTTAATAATGTATTTAGCATAAAGTGAGTGGAGGAAAATGAGAGAAATATCGTAAAGATAACAAAGATGTATGATCGAATTATGCATCAGTATAATGTGTCTATTATTAATCGGTTATTCATAGGTTAATTTTATCTTTTAAATTTAAAAACCATTTCAATTGCTGCTGAAATCCATAAAGATTATTTAAATATTTCATTATATCTTTTGGACTTAATAAATCACGCGAACTTTACATCTACATATATAGTATATTTATTATATACTAAAACTTAAGGGTTTTATAAAAAGTAATTCTGATAATCGATATTAAAAACTGGGTTATAATATTAATTCAATTTTAATCATAACGAATGAATGCCTTTAATATGTTTGAGTACAAGTTAGAAAAAAGCACATGGATATGGGATAATTTCATCAAAATTCGTTAAAATAGAAGCCCTTAATTTCCCCACATTTCTGATTGATTAATATTCCACTTCGCACTGCTCCGTTAGCGGAATTGATACGCGCCTCGCTTCCACACTTTATATATTCGGCGGATTTAATTATTTTAGAGTATTCTTTCACGCAACGTGCATTCATAACGCTTCCGCGGAATATTGCAAATAAAAAAAAATTCCATCGGAAAAAGTGGAGCGAATTTTTTATACTCGGTAATATCATCACTGGATTAGCAAATCCCATTCTATTTGACTTTCCGCTATTTCTAGCAGCTTTTTTAACGCGTTTGAACGGAGGAAGACGTATTTCGGAGTTTTTTCCTGACCTCCTAGATACTTAAAAAAAATCCCCATTAGGCAAATTGGAAATCCTCCTTCAAAGAGGGAAAATCGTTTTGAATATTTCATCATCGCAAACCAGTTATCATTTCGAATCGAACTTCTTTTTTTTCATTCCTCTGTCTTAATGCGACGTATGCCTATGAAAGAATTTCTCCGCTCCCGCGGATCTTATTTACTTTTTGCCCTCCGAAGTCCTTTTCCATTTTTCGTAATTTTTCTCTCCGTTGCATCTCGTTCTTCTTTCGTGTGTTTTACCGCTGATTGTCTGCAAATCTTTGCTCCGGGCTCCGGGTACGAGACTTCCTCACAATCAATCCCTAAAAACGTGGGTCCTCCACCGTTTCTCTCGAACATATATTTACATTCTATCGTAAGATTATTCCGTAAAATCTTCCCGCTTGTACTACGAGACAAAAAAATAAACACCGACCGCTAGATTCGTAGAATAATTCAGCATTAATTAAAATGATTATTGGACCGGAATATTCTAATAAATTATAGCTCGTATCGCCGCGCTCGGTACGCAAACGAGACGGTATTGAGAATACGTTCAACAAATCCCCGGTTCACGCGGATTAGATGTAAATGGGGCATAATTGTTCAATGTATCGCAAAACGGAGTTATTTACGATACTGCTCTCTCTGTGTTTGAATGGCTCCTCCTCTCCCTCCCCCATTGGGGTTAAAGTAGCTTTAGCCGAGCTGGTTGCATAATCCGCCCTCTTACTCCGCATTCGACAGATCGCAATTTCTATCGACTGTTCACTCGTTTATTGAATTGATTTCGCCACTCCGAAAAGGGCCTCTACTAAGTGGAGTATCATTCCCGGCGAGGGCCCCGGACGCTTTGGATTCGCTAAATGCGCACGGTTCCACTGAAGTTGTTAAGCTTCCATTTTCCAGTGGTGCTCGTGCCATTATCGCACCCGAGGGTTCATTCAATTGTCATTGGGATTTAGCGAAAATAAAATGTTTTCCGAGGCAAACGCTCCGAGAGGTAAATTCAAGTTTCGTACTTATTTAAAGCTCGCTTATTTCTCCTAAAGATTGTAAATGTTTTTCTTTTTGTACATTCACCTTTTTTACTCGTATTTGTAGCCTTGATTCACGGTTGTGAATTATACTTCACTCTACCATATAGTAATGTTTTAATATTAGGATAATAATAATAACAGAAGGCACTCTAAGAATGGTCACGAAAGTTTATATGACGGAAGAATTTACATTCAAATTAAGACGAAAAGATTCTCTTTCAAGTACTGTTCGTAAAAATATGATGATTAAAACTTTCTATTTTAAATGCTGATTAAATTATAAAATGAAACAACCCTTCTAAATAGAGTAAATACTTTTGGAAATAAATCTTACGAGAAAAGATGGAAAAAATTTACGCCATCAATAAGTCAGATAACGGAGTTATTAGAGCTATCTTTCAAACCTTTTTTTATATAGATTCGAATAATGTGAATTTTACTACCTCAAATGGGATCGCCTATTTGATACCTGAATACACCCTTGAGTGACTTAGGATGAGTCGATGTGGGTTGGGGAAAGGGTTCGAAGGGGAGCGTAAGCCGAGACATAAATGGGGAAGTTGAGCCTCATCCTTTAACCTACTCCCCTATTTTCGAATTCGGGGAAAGATTAGACTCGTCTTGAACGAAAACAAGCCGAATGCCATGCGCATCCTTGGCTTGCTAGGGGTCTATACTTGCAATGGCGAATTCTGCCATGAATCTTTAGAGCCTTCTTTATATGACGTGCGAGAGTTCTATATATATACCTCAATGCCTTATTATTTACGGGAGGCATTTTTTCTATCGAAGACGCGATGATTTTTTTACTATCATCCTATTCTGAATCTGAAGTTGAAGCAGAGTAAAGAATTGAAATAATTCTTCAAAGAAATTAAAAATTGAAGTCAATTTTATCGTATTTTTATCGTACTAATATTGTACTAATTATTATTGCAATATTTGAAAATTTGGAGCTTATCGGAGGTTAATTAATATGTTGAATGAATATATCAAATGGAAAAATCAACATTGGCAGGCATGACTCCGTGGAAAGCTATTACAGAATTAAATACAATTGCAAGTGTCTATTTGATTCTATTCTGCATGTCAAAGTTCTTTATGCTTTTGTGTTTCCCTTATGTATGAGTTCCTATATCGTAAGACACAATGACATTCCTCTAGAAAACGAACTGGTGACAATCCATAAGATAAATAAAAAAAATAGATCACTAATAATAGTTTTTATCTCTTAAAAATCCTATAAAAAGAATTAATTGTATAAAACGACCCAAAACATATAAAAATTACTGAAAAACATATTTTCAACGAGAAATTTCTTAGAACATTATCTTGAAAACGAAAAATATTAACTCATAAAGATTTCAGGTCGTTCTTAATAAAAAAATTACCTTGGCGAAACGTACATTAGAAAGGTGAGTGAAAATTATGAGAATACTTCTAATTTACGCCGACTGAATATCCTTTTCCCACTATTTTGGAGTTTCTTTCTATCCTTTTTAGCGTAATAATCCTCTCCCTCCGCAGAAGTACGCTCAACTTATTTCATCCAGTGTAAACAGAACCTAGGTGGGTACGGTCCTTTTCATTAAATTTACCGAGTTAGGCGTTTAGTCGTAAATCGGTCTCATAAGGATATTGTCAAAGTTTTTCGGAATTCAAAACCGTTACTCAAAGAAAAGCTTTCTTTTGTACACGTCCTCTATCCCCGGTGTTGGCAAGACTTCTGGAAAGTTTATCAAAATCCCTTTGGAATGAAGAGAGGGTGCGACCGAGGTTTTCTGCTAAAAGTTTTTTATGGTTTACAAATAAATAGATCGTAAAATAGTGTATAGTGCTACGAAATAAAGTTGTAAAGTATTGATACGTAAGATTACATATCCTCAATCCTCGTCAAACCTAATTATATTTCAGAAATATTCTCCTAAGGTTATCTATAGACGTAAAAAAAATCACCAAGAGGTGAAGTAAACAAGGTTTGTGACGTATTTCAAAATTTAGGGCTGTGTTCGGAGTGGAAGATAACCAACCCTCACTTACGGGAGCGTTCATGCATAAAATACAGATGGCGCACCGGATTTCGATTGGTGGAAAGTTATTCGGACGTGAAATTACGGTAATTCTTCATCACAATGGTAATCGACGCTGGGGTTAACGGTTTTCCGTATTTGTAAAGTGATGGATGTCAACAATGGAAAACAATCTGAATTATTTATAACATTTTCAATACGATACGCTGTGATGAAAAGCATTAGTATATTTCATTTTGAAAATCATATGAAATGCCTGAAAATTAGTTTACCCACCATAGATTTTAGTATTCCCACTTGTGTTATAGATTTATTTGTAAAATATTCGGAGGTAATGTGGTATATACAGAAATATCTAAGGGTTGAAATAAAGAAGAATATTTAACTCGATTAAAATTGCCAAAATTAGATTGACCTGAAAATTTATTCCGTCAAAAATATAAAGCCGAACGAATATGTAAAACAGTCTTCAAAAAAATTCTCCCTGACTACTAAAAACTGTCTACAAACATACATTCGTCCGCGGCACAAAAATTACATCAAAACGGAGAAATTCCATTATAAAATTTCGGCGAAACGGTACGCTCCGTCCACGACCCTCAAAACAATCGCACACGGTGCATCCAAATGCCCTAATTCGGGGAAAGATCAAGAGCCGCGTTCGTTGAAAGCACCGCAAACATTTCGCTCGCGAAAGATTCTAATCAACCGCATGCTTTACAGTTGAAAGTATGAAAAAGAACCCGGGATTGATTTTAATATTCGTGGCCTTAATAACCTCGTTCGTTGTTATGCAAACAATACCTGGCCTAAAAACGTTCCCGCAGCGGTCACTTTCTTCGTGAAAAGAAGAGGAAAAGAGATGAGAATGTGGCTCTTAATTTATGCAGCCCTTTTCATCGGGTTTTAATGGAATCGAGGCTTTGCAGATAGCCGCCGGGGAGAGAATCCGAAATCCTTTCGGAGATTTCTGGATATGGCACACATTAAGAAGTAATACGAACTAGGAGTGGGGATTGGCCCGCTTCCTACACCGCTGCGGACATTTATTGTAATGTCGGAAGCTCATTTTAGGCCGAATTAAAATAGGCGAGCTCTGCGGTATGGAAGGATGAATACGGCGTAATAAGAAAGAAAGCTCCCGAGAGAATGATGAATATTGGAGGCGACGTGATCCCGGCCCGAATACGTTCCTACGGAATTAACTTGCGCGTCTTTGGATGAACACCGCTGCAACCTGACTTGCGTTTATTTGCTGTTTTCTGCGGGGATTACGGGACGACGAGGTGGTGGTGGTGAGCCCCCGAATTTGGAAAGCATAAAGATCCTTTTAACGTGTTCGTAATGAAGGTTTAATCGGAACGGAGATGGATTTGGGAAAAGGAAGGTAAACGCTATTCATGCTTCCTAGAATTCCACTTCGGAGTCACGGTTTCCTCGATCGATCATGCTTAAGGTGGCGTAATTGGTAAATTTAGTAAATTGAGAGGCGTGAGAATGGCATTGCGGATTGAAATGCGCCGAATTGGGAGGGATTTATTTATGTTACGCTACCGAAATGTTATTTCATGTGTGGGAGAGGAATGCTATTTTGGTCGAGGCAGGTATTCGTCCTGAAATCTGATTAGTATTTAATACGCAGTAATTAGAATTTATTTCCAGGGTAGTTATAAAATCAATATGATCGGATGTATCTTCGTGAAAAGACATAATAATAATAATACTTTGAAAGACTTTTATAAAAGATGTAAGAACTCTTTACGAAACCGGTCGTTAAAATAAAAATTGTTAATAAACTCGATTCGGTCTGGCCGTACTTTGTGAAAAGACATTTTAAATGAGAAGCAAAAAACTTTGTGATTTCCACAGTATATTATATATATATATATATAATATACTGTGGAAATCACAAAGTTTTTTGAAAGAATTGTTGAAAATTACGAAGTCTCAATTTATTAACGATGCATTTTTAAGAACACCTACCTAGAAAAGGCATTTGAAACTATATTTGGAGTAAAATATACTCGTGCTCATCTTAAAAAATTAATTACGATATATTCCTTAAAGGGTAAAATTATCCTAATACTTCGATTTTTGTACCCTTTTAAGGGTTTCAATTACATAGATCTATAAATTTTATCATATTACGTTACCTATAATTCAAAATATTACCATTCTATTATATTTGTAGTTTAGAAACACTTTCAACCGTATGAAATTTAAGAACTTTAACCAAAAATAAAAATGAAATATATTAAATTGATTTCCAAAATAAATTAAAGCAATAAATTAGTAAAAAGGAAATTTTTTAAGCATCTTCTCTTTGTACTAGGAATATCTTTTTAAAAAATAGGACTAAATATGATGGAATGTAATCAAACTCCAAAAATTTGAACTTAAGAAAACAAAGATACGTTAAAAATTTGATACCAATTCACTAATGACTAATGTTCCGACAAGTGTATATCAATTACGATCAGTATCTCCCAAATGATCATCTAAATTCATCTTAGAAAGTTTAAGCTCTGTGTCTTTAATTGTTTCCAAACGGCGATTGTTTTCAAGAAAGGCGTGCGGGGGAGAGACAGAGTTATTTCTTCGGGGAACATCTCAAATCACCCTCTCCACAGATCGATCATTGTAGTTGTCCAAGCAGCTTACAGAAGCGGCAGCCTTGACACGGATAGCAAGTGGACAAAGTTGACCTGATTATGTGTTACCGCTGATCATCCATATCAGCGTTAATTTTTTTTCGGCATAATTAACGACTCGGTACGACCCAGATGTTGTCGAAATGAAATCGTACAATCAGTCTAGAGGTTTCTCGCCGTAGAAGTGTCGGAACACAATAAAAATGATGTTTGAGCCGGCAAAAACGTCCGGGAACGAATTTATGACATAGCGTACGTCGTGGTGCCTGCGACAGTCGTTGAAAGCACTCGCTCTAAAGAGACCAAAAGTGACCGAAACGATGTTCAACTGGTGACGCGTGCGGTCGATTTGTAAGCTTACAATTAGTCCCACTTTACACCGCAACAAATCCAAAGATACTACTGAACTATCACACTGTTGAACCCCGAAACGAATACGGATTCGTGGATGATTTTTGAAACGATCCAACGTGACATAAAAGAGACAATGGGACTGTGAGACCTGGGGAACGAACTGATATCGCGGATATAATTTTTTTTGCTTAGTTTACGGATGATGGCTAACTATAAAGCATCGGAGGCACTGAAAGATTTATCGGCCGGGGATTAATGTTAATCGTCCCTCGGAATTGTTCTTCGCTGATTACATTTTTTTTTGCTTTATGAATTTGAGTGGGTGGCTCTGGTATTAATCGGTGGAACAAAGGGAACAAATGACATGCATATTCACGCAAATATTCGGGTTGCTCCGGCGTACAATATGGGGGCGAGTGTTGATGAATTTGTTACAGGAAGGGCGCAATACACTAAAATTACATGCTGTATATTAAATTCATCGAATATAATCGAACCAATGGTGAATCGTAAACGTATTGTGAATGACAGCACGCGATAATTGATGAACGTAGACTCCCTCGAAGGAAATTGGTGAAAAGCTTATCAATTATATAAATGTTGTTTGATTATTATACATTTACGTATATCAATAACAGCCTTCATCGAGTCTATTAGGGAATACAACAAGGAAACCTATTCAGGACGGTTTTTTCAGCAAGAATTCAATTCTTTCGGGTACACGTGCACCCAAAACCATCATCTTACGAATCGAAGACAACTTCTTTCTTTTCCTCTCTCCTGAATTCTCTTAAAAAAGAGCGATGACAAATTCTCACAAAACTCGATACATAACGCGGCGGGCAGGCTGGTCGATGGACTCTCGTAAAAGGTTTTTTCCGAATCGATTCTATTCGCATTAGTGAGTCGATATATTCCTAAGGAGAGGTTTTTTCCGCTCGCCGATGACTTTATTCGATTTCCACTCGCCTATATCTCGTGAGTATTATGTTTAACGCGTGCTCATTAATATTTCAGAATATACTTAAAAAGACGGTATCCGTCAAAAGTTCGCTCCCTTATCGGACAACTGCGGCTGATCTGTGGAGGGGGTATATTTAAATATATACTATACACGATTATGCTCCATTAGAAGGTCTGAATTGTTTTCTAAGGTAAAATGTTCCATAACACTTTGCTATAACTCTTCCTCCATATTCACAAATATGCCTAAGTTAAAACATCGTAATTACTCCTAATTTTATCAATTTATTCTCTCTTCATTAATCGCGTTTCATATTAGTCAATGAATCATTCTAATCACTCCACAATAAATTTCTTTAATCACTCAATAATTTCGAATTATAATAACGTAGAACTACTTTAATATCGTATTCCTATGTTTCTTTGTTGTATTAAGTTTTACATAAACAACCTAGTATGGTTTTGATTCACTGCAATGCGATAGGTAGCTAGTCTCTTTTTAAATTAATACGTACATAAAAAGTATAGCATATACGCTTTTAACCATTTACATAGTATGTAAAAGCTTGCTGAATAAATATCTGAAGTCTATCTGTGGTCATCAAAACAAGAAATACAGTAGAAATTCAATGGCATTTTAAAAATTTAACTCCACCTACTGGTAAACCACAAACGCTTCCTTTTACTTCGTAGGTTCCGCATCATTATCATCGTAAAACATCATTCCGCCTCCGAAAGTATGACTCTCAAATCAAGAACCGATCTCCACAAGCAGTTCCAAGCACCTTTAAGGTGGTCAAGGACGAATTTCATTCCGTTAACACATTTCCTCAAACCGCCATAGAAAAACCCCGATACCCTCGAACACACAAAAAACCCGCGTCGAAACCGAGAGGATGCGGACATCTTCTCGGCCAATAAACTCCCATTCGAACACCCTCGAGAACGACGGCGTTTTCGCCCAATAATTCGCAATATTAAAGCGTTTACGACGCTCGACGAATCGGCCCTTAAAACGACGGCCTTAAAACCGTAATGGGCATCGGTTGAACCGAGATTGATACTGCGCAATGACGATTTATTCGTCGTAAAAGCGCGCCGATACGCGGCGTAAACACGGCCTTTTCTTTTTTAACGTCGATTTTTTGTGGATATTTGTTACGCGCGAAGCGGTGAGGGCGCTCCGCGGGCGGCACTTTTGCAGATCGTGTGAGGGATTAAGAGTGAGAGAGGACGGTTCCGAAAGCATTATGCAACTAACTAGGGCACATCTAATAAGCGGAAGGCTCATTTCACGTGTGTGGTGTGGGATTCTTCACGCACGGATTCCTCTTAGCGAGTGTATCGGAAGAGGAGGGAGTATTTAATATACGTAATCTCGACCTTCCGGAGCGGATGGTCTCCGTCCAGATCTGCGACTAATTAACTTACTTTCTCATAGAGGATGGACTCAACGTCCTCCGTCGGGTTCTGTGCACACCGGAGAGGACTATTTTGAGCGGGTACTTTATTAAGGGAGGGTCGCGAACTGTCTCTCTCTCTTTCTGTGTTTTTGTCTCTTAATTATGTGAAAGAATGCAAGTTGCCGCTGCGTCCACGTAAGGTAGTAAGCGATGTGTGGAGTTCCGATGGAAGGGCCTTTTGAACGCGACCGCGCGGAAGGATTACGTAAGTTCGGAGTATAAAAATGCGACAAAGCAAGAAATTCCACGAAGACTTGTAAGCAGAGTCGGTAACGAAGTTGAACCCCGGCTTGGGATTATCCCGTTACTAGGTTACTTTAACATTACCTCCTGATTTGTTATCTTGTAATACAAAGTGAGCTGTGCTGGTGAAACCTTAACGCTCGTGTAAAAGAGAATCGGGAACGTTAATAAATCCTATGTGATATTTATAGGTTTTGAAAATACGAATGAAAGACTACGACAGTGCCTTCGTATATAATGGCGACGAATGAAGATTTTTACATTCACGGAATAATGTTCATTTATTGTTTGGATATAGCTTTGCTCCCTTTTTTATACTTATAATTATAGATTAAATGTCAGTGTATCACTTAGATATTTTAATCGTTTTAAAGAGCTAAATATTTAACAGATTTTGAAAGTTATGTGAAATGGATTAGTTTCAAGATCAGATCAATAAAACAAACTAAATTTCATCGATTTTTACGTCGATATGATTGATAAATTTTGAAGTTTACGTCACTTCTAATATATAAATTTTAGAAAAAATTCTTGAGAATAAACCCAAAAGTCAATTTCTACTAATCAAAGTAACTTTAAAAAATATGAAAATATGAGATTTGAATCATTAAATCCACAATAATGTTTCTGAATAGAGTCACGGAATGACTGAAAAAAATTTCTGAACCAGCTTGGTCTATCAGAAATTTCGTGTTCATGATGGCTGTTCAGGATGCACATAGTGATACAAATTTCATCTCTTGGAATGAAAAAATACGATTTTTATGTAAATTACAACATCCTGATTTGAAAAAGAAATATCAAGATCATTAGTTTCTTCTCCACCTAGTTTCAGATACCAATCTGATGTATAAAAACGGTAATTTTAAAATTCATGTAAATTTCAGTCCAATAAATGTATGGGAACGCAGTGATTGCACGTCACATAAGATACACTATAGACAGAACATAATTATACTAAAATAGTTGCATTTTAAAACTTTTTAACTCCTTATGGTATTACAAAAAAATGAAAATCGAACTTTCGCGGTAGATTTTATAGCAGATGAAGAAAGATTTCGATTCAATTCAATTTTGTTAGGAAAGTTCTAAACTCTGCCTTAAGATCCCGTCATATCATAATTATATTCTTTATATTTCGTCATCACTTTTTCCTTCCAGCCGTACAGCTGTTGTAATGAGTAAAGTATCCTAATTAGGTTTCAGAAATATTCCAATTCCATCAAAGTAAGATTCACCTAAGGGCAATTTTTATCGGAAACCTCCTTAAATGCTTTAGAAGTGTATTGTAGTGTACTGAGACCTCATTAAGATTTCTTCTTTAGTAACATATGGGACACACACTCCTTAACACGATATGAATAGCACACGTGATGAATTCTGTAAATTGTTATGCTTTGCTACTCGGACGAGAGTAGCTCTGGGATCGATTCCCAGCGGTGCTTAAAAGTCCTCAACGTCCTTGATAGTCAATGACACTGAATAAAATATGACTACCAGTAGAGCGAACGGTATCGGCTTACCTAACGACACCAAACGAATTCCAAATCCGCCGATATCTGGAATACAACCGAAGCGTATTATTAGACTGTCTAGAAAATTATCGAGATTGCAATAAAATAAATTGAAGCAGCCAAAAAGCCGTTGAACCTTATTGACGAATTTACATATCGGAAAAGACCCGTCTGTTGTTTTTAACTCCTTCAAAAAATTCCGATTCGAAGTATTTACTTTCCATTTCAATCGTGCGCACAAATATCGCCAACACATCTGGAAATAAAAAGTTCTTCTCGAAACCAAAATCGATTCCTTTCGAATTTATGAATGGCTAAAATTACTTGTATCGCAGTTGAAGAGGATGGTCGATTTTTTCGAATGTCGAAGACACACCAGCGTAAAAAAAATTGAGAATTCCCTCATACAGAGAGGTTTTCGAAAATGTTTGCGCACACTAAAGGAAGTTATTAAACATGTATGAATTCATTTTTGAAAAAATTGACTCGTTTATAAAAACGCTACAAAATGAACGTTTCTCCCTTTTACTCGAATATTTTATGGAACGATCTTTTAATTGATGAATTTCGACCAAAAGTAAAAAATACTTCATGTTCCCAAGTATCGTTTGGTTAATCTAAACCTTAAACTAAAGACAATGAATGGATATGTTCACAGTACGTCAGTCACTCTTGTCTTTCAACGATTCTTACTAACATGCGCTCTCTTGTAACTTCGAATCCGTTCTTAATTGTCATTGTCGAATTAATTTCTCCTCATGCAAAGACGAAACGGTAATACTCTTTGGCAAAATCAATATGAAAATAGGAAATAACAGTTAGTAAAGTTATATCGTATGAATTTCCTCGTTCTAAATTTTTTTTATCATTTATTATTATACTAATTTTCACGAGTTAAACTGTACAATACACTCCTCTCTATTCATAGTGTTTTTAATATTTTTTTAAACAAAGAAATGTTTTGTAAGAAACAAGAGAGTAGTATTTTAAGAATTATGAAATTTTTTAACCCTCTAAATCGCTTAATTATATCAGATATTTAAAATCATATTATTTATGTACTTTAACGTAATAAACATTTATAAAAATACTCAGCCAAACGGAATTGTTAACCACTTCGCCTTTTTCGGTGATAATTAATATAAGTACAAAAGCACTTCACTAAAATATTTAAAAAATTGTTTATTAAAGATGTCACTGTTAATGAATTTTAATATTTTTTACAGTAAAGCTTGTGTGTTCGTATCGAAACGTAATCCAAAAGCCATTTACGCTTTACATTTTAAGGACTAACAATGTATTCAAATAATGCACCAAAGTTCTCTCGCATTTTTACACTCTCCATTCGTAAAAAAATTCCATTAACTTAGCCTCTTCATACGTTGATTAGAAAATCCGATTTTGGGGAAAATTTTAACGTCCAAGTCCACCATTTTCCTCCCAAAGAACCGTCAGCCTCTTTAGATATCTTCATCCTTATGACAGACTCTTACAGAAAGCGGATTTTCAAAATAGGGAACAGTTGTTGGTCTTCCCGTTCCAAAAACGAAGCGCGGGATACTTGCAATCGCGGAATTCTTCTTTCCCCCGCAACTGGTGTAAATGCCTTTAGCGAATTACGCGTTTGACGTAAGGGTTACACTCAGTCGGCATATGTAATGGATGGGACTGCATGGGGAAAGCGTGTTTCGACCAGGAATCCAAGAAACGTGAAGATTATAAAAGGGAAAAAAACGCCACCATTTTCTCTAACACAACCGACTCTCTCCTGCAAATCCAGGCTCTCCTTTGTCTGCCTTTGACTCCCACTCGAGCCTCCCCATTCCTTTATTTTCCCGTTCAAGTTTTTTATCTCTTTCCCTCTATACCCATACAATCTTTTTTGTATACTTTATGTTTTATCTCTCCCAGTTCTTTTCCGAAATATCTACTCAGGAAACGCCGTGCAGAACTGTTACCGTTAGTTTTCCGATGCGAAAGCACAGTAATGGATTAGTCCGGTCGTTTGTGTGGAAATATTACGATTCGTACTTCATCCTTTGAAATGCCTCACGTTCCAATAGTATGCATTATAAAGGAAGAGGGTTTTATTGTTTATAAAGGAAGGGATATTGCGATTGTTTCGCTTTTAATTGATATTAATTCGCAGTCTATCGAGCTTAAAACTCAGTGGCATCGCCTTCGAAACATAGTACTAATGCAGTGCGTAGAGAAAATGTAGCAAACCCTACTTCCTACTCATCGTGAAGATCAGTTGTTGTAATGGGAATCATTTTACTAGTAAACCACCTTATATATACTACTCATTTAATGTTGTACGCATTCAATCTAGGAAAATAGTTTGAAAATCGAAAAAATACGAAAAAAGTCCGATAATTCATGATTAATCGGTACTCGAACTCGAGACCTTGCACTTGATTTTTGCATACATTTCCCGTCCTGTCATAGTTCACTAATGAATAAATAACACTGATAATGGCAATATAATACAGTTAATGTTAGAAATTTTCCAAAGAATTTCTCATTTTTATATTCGATCGGTAAGACGAATATATTATTATATTGATATGAATAAATAATAATATATCGCACTATTATCAGCTATATACCGTATATTCGCATCAGTGATATATTACATTAAAATTAATCGCAATCTATTTTTCAGAGTTGATTCGAAAAAGTTTACCGAAAAATTTATAAAGTTATCTAATTAGAATTGCAAAAAAGGAAAAATGATTGTTTGAGTTGCAAAGAATATTCACAGTAAAATGTTTGTTTAACGGAGATTTGAATACTTTCAAAACCTTTTGGGAAAGGTAAATATAGATGAAGATTACTCTTTTGAAAGTATCTTACACGTAAATGGGTGAATCTAGTGTTCTTAGTTGCCATGAATTGAATTCCAATAGCCAACGTCTTCTGAAACAGTTGAAATATAAACTATTTGTTCTCAGTCAATCTAAAGCATCCTGAACTTCCTGAAAATTAATTTATAATCCAAATTTCTATGATTTAACATTAATTCCTCCCGGAAATAAAGCAGAAATGAGGGATCCAGATAAAGAATAGGTTCTGCTTAGTCTTCCATTGTTCCAGATTTAAGAAGGCAACCCTTTTCGCTGTTATATTTCAACTCTCGTACCTCAAAAGCGCGAAGCCATACGTCGCAGAATCATCATCATCGAGAGAGAGAAAAAATCCAAGTGACGTGGTGGATGACGCAAGAAAAGATTAACAGCCGAAGAAACCATCTCATTCTGAAAGACAAAAGCCATCGGTGGCCGAAAGAAGAAGTGGCCCTGGGCCCGGAAAGGGTCCGCGCGTGCGAAAACAAAAACTCGCGGCCAAATTTTCCGGATACGTCTCCTTCCCCACCATTAATCTCCATTCGTGCATTCTCTCTCTCTCCTAGGCCCTTTTTCATCTTTCCTCGGGGTGATGAGTCATTTCCCCCACTCCTCTCTCTCTCCACCGCATTTAGCTCTGTGGTTGGCGTGCCTTTTTTTTCTGCTAAACAAACCCTTCTCTCGGTCATCCATTTCTTATCCCGATAATTACGACGCTGTTCCTAATCGCGAAACAGTAATCGATATCTTTCGCAATTCTTCACGAACGTACTCGCCGCAAGGAACATTTGTATGCAAGTATATATTGTAAGGAGTGTATTCATATTCATCAACATATAGGATATCAATACGAATATAAATACGCAAATAAATGTGTAAATGGATCAAGTTTTGAGTGGATTTATTTCGAACGAGGTATGGTATATTGTATTGAGATATTCTTTGTATTTGAGGTTATTGTCGTTATAATTAGGATTAATAAAATTTTAGTGTAGAAATGTATATTTGCATTCTAAGTGTTATGACAAGTTACGACCTGGTTGTTACTTACTTGTAACTGTGTGTATATAATAATAATATTAATAAGAGCGCCTATAAATCCGTACAATTTTATACATTTAGGGTCATTCTAAGTCCAAATTATCTCACTGGAATTTTATGAATCTTAGTCAAAAGTAAAAGGAATTTTGAAATGCCCATCTGGATGTAGGTTAATGGAATCACGAAGATATACGCGATAGTAATTTATTCATACTATGATATCATCGTAACGTGAAGAGCTGTATAATCACATCGGTTCTATATTATTGGAAAATGGAGTTTGTCCTTATATATCCTAGCTTTTTTGTTACTTATCTACACGAAAAGATCTGCATTATTTAAGTTCTTAAGTTGTACTGAGTGATCCGGTATTCATAGGAATCTCTAGAACCCCCATAACTTTCAAAATTATTACGAAAGAGTTTACAAACAATAACTAATCTCAAATCAGAGAAACTCTTTACCATATCCTATTTCATGGTAATATTTCGGTTGTTCTAATATAGAATTGGTTTCATTCCCCAAGTCTGTTTAGCATGAAAGTCAAAACTTCTATCTCAGTATCATTTTACCAGTTATACTTGTATCCTCATTCCTTGTCGAGGAAGAATTCACGAGATGTACAAAAAACTCTATTTTTCTCTTTTTCTAGCCACTCGCATTCCTTCGAACTGAGGAACGTATGATCATGCTAGAGCCCCGGTATTTCCGTGTAAGCTTTCTCCAGAAAACATTTAGTTCTTCATGACGAATAGAGATAAAACTCGAGATAAAACCCTCAACCTTACAAGGTAAGCGGTCGTTTGTTACTTTTCAGATAAGGATTTTTTTTCGGTAGCGGGCGAAATGGTGGAATGTCCGAGTCGAAACAATGAGGCCAGAACATGAGGAAATGTTACTTTTAAAATAACTCTGCGAAGAAATACGATCGCTATACATAGTCATATTTCTTTCGAGATTAATAATTTCCCAAATTATAAACGTTCAACATCATTTGTATATTGAATATAAGGCTAAGAATGCAACATAACAGTAGCACTGGTCCCAACTTAATGGCAGTCCTCAATATAAGAAGAAAAACAAGAAAAGCACTTTGAACACGTAAACTTAATTCCAGGTCTATGGTCAGGTGCACCTGATAATGATCGTAGTGGTCAAAATCATGGTCTCGGAATTTAATTTACGTGGTTTTGGTATAAGTACTTTCCTTATTATTCTTGTAATACAAGTATGAAGTCTAAAATGTAGTACTATCTGTAATACGTGAGGTACGCGAACTACCTAAAAGGTAATACGTGAAGTACCCAATAGTCTGTCACGAACGTATATAATGAGAGGATAAACTTGGAACGTCGTTTACGGATGACGTACGAGAGTCAACGTTACGATTGATTGGCAATTGAAATCCTTTCCATTTTAGATGATATTTGAGCTTACCATTGGTACATTTACAAAGCATGTCCGTTATTCCCAAACGTGAGATCCTACTGCGACTCGAACATCGAGAAGTTACCGCACAAGTGACTTCGCTAACCGCCAGCCTAAGTGGAGGCAGAACTCCAATTACCTCCGTATGAAATAGACCGCTATATTCAGCTATTTATCATCATATAGTGGAAGTATATTAGGAAAAGGAACCTTGCACCTTCCCCTGACAACCTTTCGGTTCCCAATAATTGTTCCGGAGGTGTATAGCGAGGAAAAATTAAGTAGCGTAAGATCGGAAAAGGGAATGGTGGTAGTGGTGGAGAGCTCTAGAGAGCGTTGTTGCGTGTTCGAATCCCGTCTGAATCATCGATCGCTTCTAGCTTCAGAAACCATCGATCACGAATTTTTTATCTCCCCTGGCCTCCGCCAGACGGCTCTGTTTAGACGTAAATGAATTCCGTGAGTAAACGGATCGCAGAGGTTTTTTGTTATCGACTCCTAAAGGAGCGATTCCTGAGATAGGCGTGCGCTAATTCGCATGCCCTTACAATATAAAAAAGGGTATGATCTCGTGGAGGGTGTGGCGAAGGGAACACGTGGCCTATTCCCACAGAGCAGAGGTGCGCAAAAATTCAAATGAAGTTGTTCGGGAAGTGGATTCGTAGAGAACGAGACGTTTGTTCTTTTTCACGAGAAAGGTGGGATTAATATATTGCAAAATTTTCCAGCCGTCTGTACCGAAAATGAATCACGTGATTTTAGGCGCCGAAAATCTAATGGGTATAAATTGACCGTGCTTCGCGGAACGCCATGAATAATTGAAACGGAAACTTTGGGATTCCCTCGTCCTGAAGGAAAATATAAAGTTTCGGTTTCAATTATCGGTAACTGTGAAGAAATTCATCGCGCGGTTGATTTCTCGAGATCATTAACTTGGCCAAACCCTTCGGGACGAATACAAGAGAGGTCGAATGAACAAAGCGGTCTTAAGTATCCGATACATTACTTATAAATTTTGTTCCGCAATTTTGTTGTACCGATAAGCTGCTGCAAAATGGTGACATATATCGGAAAAATTACAAATATACGAATTTTTAGAAAATATATCGTTTTGTAAAGTAAATGCATGATTTTCGTTATTAACTTATAAACAGGCTATCACTGTTGTTTCACATCGTTAGATTACGTTACCAGTATGTTACATAATATGAGAATTACTAATAGGAAGTCTATAGTAATTGGCAAGGTAATTTGAGAAAATACATGAAATTAATTCAAATGTATTTAAACTCGCATACACCTTGAAAACGCTAGATCTTCAAAATATTCTCAGAAAAGGAAAAACTCAAAATATTTCACCTCTTTTTCTATACCAAAAGTACTAAGTCAATTAAGGAAAAAGTAATACATCTCTTTCCACTTTGTTTTTACGTATAACTCAGCTTGATTCTGAGAATTTAAAACCAGCAAAAAATTACGAATTTTTCATTTGGTTAAAATCTATTACTTATATTTCTGCGTATTTGGGATCTTTGTCATAATTACATTTCTTAAAATGAGATAAGAATTAAAAATTTTGCGAAATATCATATCAAACATAAGAGGTGAAGATTTAATCTTTGAAGTAATTTTTGGATATTAATTCGACTCCACTCATAATAATGCATTATGATAAATATCTCGCTGGTGGATTTCTTGGTATTGCATGTTTTGAAACTCTTACTGTATCGTTTTAAGAATCTCTAAAGTTTCCAGAAACATTTGGAGGGAATAACCAATTTCTCGAATGTCCGACACATGAATAAGAAATGTGATTTATTTAACAGGATCATCACGTAAATTACGAAAGAACACGAATAACCGAACTCAAAATAAAATACAGGACAATTTAAATCATGAAAGAATGTAACTGAAAAAGTTTTTTTTAATCGATTACTGTAAAGCTCATGTTGTACAAAACTTTTTTGAGTATGAATTACAAATATTATCTCGTTCGATCATTTTTAATTTTATTTATCGATTAACACCAGTCTATACTAATGCTCGAATTAGGTCCTCTTCGTCTCGGTTTAATTTACATAAAAATGAGGTTATTAGATGTGGAAAATTTATTTCTCTAAGAGATTATAGTTTTCCTGTCAGATAATATCCACCGATACCACTAATATAAAATAATAAATCACGAAATCAAGGAAAAGTTCAGTTCACGCTGCACGTATTCTAAATAACGAAGGCACTCGGCCATACTTATTTCTGGAATTCTGAGCTATGATCCCAATTGGAGTTCGACAATTGCATTTATTTAATTGTTAATTAAAATCGGATTCAAAACAGCGAATGGTACTAACATGAATGTGGGTCTAACTGATACCTTGCATTGAAAATGAGTCAATATTATAAGATTTTTAATCTTTGAAAGGATAATTTATTTGAATCGGATATTTTAGAAAGTAAGGGAGGGCTCATTTAAATATGACGAGGTGATATCTAAAATGTAAGTAGAATTTTAATGATTTTTGACCTGAAGAAGTAATAATCCTATTTTTATGAGTAAATAACAATTTTTAGATCGAACCAATCAAGTACACTGACAACTTTCAAGGATTATGAATGAAAAATCATGTGAGAAAATGTAGTCATAATCAATATTCAGATAAGGAATTATCATTTTTCTTTCTACCACCTTACTCGTGGATATTCCGCACGAAAAACAATCAAATTTTCGGAAACGTGGCAAAGAGTAAATATTTCTGGAAAGCAGGAAATATGTGGTTGGAAATGTCCATCAATCATTCCATTTCCTTCTGTAACTGGTTTCCAGCTTTCCAGTGGAATGTAGGGGCTATTTATTAATGCACGGCTCCACAAAAACGTCCCGTTATCCATATGCTAATTCATTAATATCAATGAACGAACATCCATCTTCTACGTTGTGCTTTGTCAGACACGGAACACGTAGAACGATTTCCTTGCGACAAATAGATTATTTCCTATTAACAGGAAATAGTTAACAGATAAGGATTGAAGAAAAGTAGTACCACTTCCTGAACGAATTGTTTCAGACGTGGTGCGTGATTATTCAACCATTTATTTACTTCACAGATTAAAGTCTAATAACCTCTTGAATTCGGCTCAAATTTAAGATACATGATGAATGATAAGATTTTAATACTGAGAAGGAGATTTATTAAACTTGAAATTTCTACTCTAATTATTTAGACCTTTCAAGTTTTAAAATTTAATCTTAATAATACGTACGTGCATGATGGAAAATTAAAAAAAAAAAAACAGAATAGAATTAAAAAGAAGTACATTGTTCAAAACTAGAGATGGCCTATAATTTAGATTAGATTGACTCCATTATTGGAATCTTACTATCCGAGTTCTATCTAACTTCATGTTTATAAGCACGGTAACCGACCGTTGTTTGTCTAATCATTTTAGGTTCGGAAATCCATTAGCAAAAACCATCACAAAACAAACCAGACTTGAAACGTATCAATATTAAACTTAGGTGTTCAAACCTCGCAATAGAGATTAGCCGTTCGATTATTTACTTCCGTCGAGTTTTAATGTATTTCGCTCTCAATGATGAACATGCTGAGAAAAAAATCATGTTAATTTTTAAAATTCAGAATTTCCAGTCATTCTTTTAGTGATCATGAGCTAACCAATGGTAAACTATCTCATTATTTATATTTTTTCCGCTAAGATTAGGATAAAAACAATATAAGGATTTTATCCGGAAATCATATCGCTAATTTTCACATATTAAGGTTTTTGATTTCTGGTTGAAAAATAATTATCTGACAAGGAAATGATTTCTTATATTCGTCTTTTCATACATAATTTCGTTACTTGGTGTTTGCGGAGAATTAATGGGTGAAACAAAAATACCTTCATACTAGGTACCTCCTGTTCACATTATATCAGCCAGAATCCGTCAAATTACACGAAAAATGGGAAAATAGAGAGAGATTCAATTCAGGAATTATTTCTCACCACCTGCCATGCAAATCGCACATGTCTACCCTTTCAATAAACGCTTCCTCCCCTATTTCCTTGGTTTGGACTAGGCCAACCTGCGCAGAAGTCTACTGACTACGCAACATTCCGCGGACCAGGAACAATATACGGGCAATTACGTGGAAGAAAACGGATTTATAAACGGAGATGTGATACGGATCGCAAAATACATACTCGCGGAACAGATTCGGGGAAAGATAACACTCGGAGATTCATATCGCACGATGCAGCGACGAATCTCGAACAAATAAGCGGACTTGGAAAGCAGCGGGAAATAGGATTTAGGGGATACGAAGCAGAAAAAAGGATTCCGCTAAACAAAAGTTCAAGGATGCTTTGGCGTGAATTGAGAAGCCCTGCAGAATGGGACATAGACGTGAAGGATATCAATGCCAAGGTTAGGAGAGAGAGAACATGTCAGAGAAGACGATGGAAATTCAGAAACCGTACGTTGTAGAGGTAATGATCTAGAAAATGGTGTAAAGGCGAACTATGGGTGGTATATGGGGAGATGAAAGATGTTGGGTAGAGGTTAAAATGTTATTGTGATAAGAATGTGTTACATAATATTTCATAGAAAAAAGACGAAAATAAAACGGTGCATTAGTGGGAGATATTATGAACGTCAACTTATGATTACTTTTATGTGAAAATTTATAATCAATTCCGTATGAAACTAGAAAAAAGACAGCTAAACTTCATTTCATGTACGATAAATACCTCACGAGGAACAACTGTTTTCATATTCAGATGATGGCATAGAAAGAGCTAATAATATTTTCAGCTGACGTATGAAGTGGATTATAATATTAGAGTATATTTTAGGCAACGAATTCCGGTTCCTTTTCAAAGAAAGAGATAAGTTTAGGATCAGATATTTTTATCAAAGAATTAGGAAAGGATTAAACCTACTGTTGGAGATTCAGATTTGGTTCTTTTTCTGTTCATATTGATTAGATGATAAGGTCGTAAAAATAGGTCGAGTTGAAAATAAGCGTAATCCTAGAAAGCTGCTTTTATTTTAATTTCTCTCGGAACCTTTTAAACGCTGTTTCGGTAAATATGGTATTAAGGCTAAAGAATTAGAAAGACTCTTAATATTGTTCTTTGATCTAAAGATTTTACTCCCAAAATTTACAATAAGTATATCTCAAACAATACGGTTTCATATATCTTTCGATATATCATAATATTACTAGCATATTTTCATTTATCTTTATTTCATCGCTTACGTTTTATTAGTCTAATTTAGTCATTGATCCGGAACAATCTATCATTACAATTATACCGTAGACGAAAGATATACTTTATACTTAGACGGCAGGAATAGATGCATAAAATCACAGAGGATCGATTCAACATAAACTCTATATTGAAGAATTAGAATATAATATTTAAAAAAGATTAATAATACATAAAAAATTAATATTTTAATATATATAACTAAATTTCCTTTCTTGCAAGAGAAACGAATTTTAGCAGACTGAATTGTTAAACGAAGAACTACAACATTCATTTCGATTCCATTACGTCAATTCGTATAAGAACTTGGACAGTATTTATTGAAAACAAATAAGTATGTATAGCTCCGTAAGTAAACCAAGAAAAGCTATTCTCCTACTCGCCGATGGGTGCATTAAAATCTAACATTGAAGGTCGCGTAAAATTGAGACAGACCTTAGAAAAAAAAGAAGCTATAAATCTTCCAATTTTCACCTTAATAGTCAACTGAACAGGAGCACGTTTCGATTAACGCGTTTTCGCCTTTGAATACTTATACTCCTTTCCGATATTTTTAGAAGATCCCTTAATACATCGAGTCAACTCAAGAGAGAGCGAGAGAGAGAGTTGGTAGGGAATAGGAAATTTACAGCCATAAGCCAATGGAATGAAACAAGAATTTATTTCGGTTCATAAGCGCTCCTTCGACGCCAATGAGTAACGTAATGCGCCCGATCTCGTGACCTGTAATGAACACGTCGACCTCAAGACGCATATCATGTCAACACGAAGGAGCGCCGAGCGAAGGGTTTTGGGTCGCGAATGACACATTGTGACACGTACGCCCCGATATCGATCCTTTTCAAAACGTTCGACTATTTTAACGCAAATCCACCAACAGACAATTAAAACGAAAAGCGCCTCGAGGTTTTCCTTATTCGTATAAGTGAGTGCTTGTGGAACGTTTCTTCGGCTTTTTTTTTTTCTTCTACAGCCACGTCCTTCTCCTTCGTCTTTTGGGCCGCTGCGGCGGGGTGTGGCAGAGAGGGTATTAGGGTCATAAGGGAAAGGGGCAAGAGAGGCTTCGAAGGAAGGGTTCGGGTGGATAGAGTCTGCGGCAACGTGACTGTAGGGTGGAGGGGAAAGAATGGGGGGGCGTTAGAAGAAGTTGGAGGGGAGGGGAGGGGTGGGGGAATGTAAAGGAGGGGAAAGATGGATTGGAAATCGGGAAGAGGGGGAATGCGGGAAATCAAGGGAGGGGGAATGAAGGAAAAAATGGGGTAAAATGCGGGTGAAGTATGAGTGATTTAGGGATAGTTGGCGTTGACTTAGGGGGGTGAGAACGTGTAGGAGGGGGAATGTAACAAATGACGGAGGGGTTATGAACGGAAGAGTGAAAAATAGCACGATGTACGAGGAGTAAGACTGCGATGGGTCGGGAGAATTTTAAGGGTGGAAAACTTCGGGCTAAGGAATGTTAAGAGGGCGAATTTAAGGAGGAATGTAAGATAGAGTATTCTTAGGAGGAGGAATGTCTTAAGGGGGAAGAATTCGAGGCGGAATTTCGGGAGGAGGAATGTAATTGGGGATACCGAGGTCGAGGGAAAGATGGCGAAACGAATATAAGAGGTGCAGGGTTGGGCTCTTGAGGGCGGTTCAAAGACAAGGTCACCGATGGACTTACACACAAAGAGTACACGTATAAATGGTAAAGTAAATAGTAATATACGTGACACCGGAGTACGAGAGGAAATACTGGGAGTGATATAAATATATAGGAAGTGGGAATGTGAGGGTAGAAATAAGACGAGGTGGAATCTGAGGGCGGAGGAGATGGGAGTAGAATGAGAAGAAAGAGGATGTTTCGGAACGGGGCTATAGGTTCCTGAGGGTGTGATTCAAGGAGGAAGCGAGGCCAGAGAAAAGAGAAGGCATTTGCATTTTCGGAGAAAACTCCGTTATTTATTTTTTTCTCGCGCGACGCCCCACGAATTCAGAAATAGGAAATCCACACCGTAAATCAATGTCATTGGAAACTAATCTTGCGGACGGCCTTCCCTCAGTTTCTTAGTTTCGAACGAGAAAGTTTCGCCCGAAAAAGAGTGCTCGTTGTGTGCGGGGGAGAGAGAGAGAGAGTGTACGGCAGAACGAAAAGGCGAGTCCTCCGGTCTTAAGACTCGCAACAGCCATTGCTTTTTAATCTTTAAGCCCCGGAGGAAATTTCATCTCGGAATATTTTCCCCCCTTCCTATATTCTTTGGAAACAAAATGACGAAAGATGAGCGACAAACTTAATAAAACCGGAGCGTCGAAAATTTGCCGCCGAGATTGAGTTACATTCCGCGTGTATTTTGTGCGGTACGCGGAAGCCGATCGGGAACTTTTTCTCCATTGTGCTCGTCCGGATGCTCTCACAGCACTCATTTCCGCTCTCCGGGTGGAAAGAGTGGCTCGGTGAGGGTGGATTAACGCCCAAAGAGCTTTGTTCCTTCACCTTCGCTCCCGTGAGATATTTTTTATTCTTGGAATTTCCTATGACCGACTTCCTTGTTTAGGGACTCTGATACGGTGCTTTATGGGACGTGTCAACGAGCCGATCTTTAGAGCTGCCTATTTACGTGCGAGGCCACGAGATGTCGCTATTTTAAGACCCGATCGGGAATCGAACCGGTGAACGATAAGGCCACCAAAGGAAGCCCGGGGGGGTTCGTCTATGAAGATTACAGTGCTCTTCTGTTCAAATTGTATCTGTATTTGCGGATGACACGGTGATTTATAGAGAAATAACCACCGAGGAGAATCGTGTTTCTTTATCAAGAGATTTAGTTCGTACTCAACGTTGGTGCGAAAAATGGCAACTTGACCTGAACGTTAATAAATGCATCGTAGAAAATTTCTTATCTACTTATGTAGAAGTAGAACTGTTCTGCTCTCTGCATCAAAGGTTTAAAACAGCGATACGGTAGTTCTTGGTTTGAATCCCTATGTGAACGTATATATGAAGATTTTCGTAGATTTATATCAATCTAAAGGTAAAAAAACAGTCTAAAAAGGTAAAATAAAAAGTGGAAGATTTATAAATAAGAGTCAACTAAAGAAAAATTACTTCGTAGATATCGATATGTATATTTTCCAGAAGCAAGACCATCAAATTTGTCTCCATAAACATACGGATTTATCAATAATAAATAAATATCACTTAATATAAAAAGAACTCAAGCCGCTAGAATGAAATTTTACGTTGAATGAAAGACCAAGAGTGAAATCTAGACGACAATATCACAGCAGCCTTAATTAGTTCGTATTGAAATAAAAAGCTAACCTTTCACAACATAGAATCAATCACAAAAGGAATAATTATTACTTCATTCAGAGTGAATTACAGCGATTAATACAGTGATAAATGACCGGGGATCGTATACCATGAATGTGCGATCGTGTCACTTTTAAAAACTACGTGCCAATTATGAAGAGGCAATTGAATGGATGACAAAACTTCACACCGATTGTTATAAAAGAGTCAATTAGTAAATCATTTACCGCACATTTCTCTAAATATACGCTGAATAGATGAAAATACCAGGATCGATACCTGATAGAATTCGCTTAAAGCCACTCTCTGATGCAACAATTGAAAGAGGGGATAAAAAAGCAAAAATATAGAAAGGGAAGAAGTGCATCGATTCATCGCAAAATCCTGAAAAGCTCCGGATAATAGGCACGTGGAGACATATCCTAATAGAGATGGAAGGTCAGAGTGTGATGAAATGAAGCATCCTCCATCCAAGGTCCATATGATAAGTTGAACTGTTCTAGAAAATTCATTTTTATTTTAATACGTACTCTACCGGAGCAACTGCTGGAAAGTTCTTTCGCGGCATTGAGTGTTATTTTATGCTGATGCGCTTTCCTGTGCCACGGCCTCCGGATTTTCTTTTTTTAATATATAATACGAAGAGCTCTCTTTGGAATTTTCAAGTCCCACGGTCGATGTACTCCCCACTTCCAGTTCCATTAAGTGTTTTACAATATCCTCGCTGCATCTGTTCCTTGGCCTCTTTTTGGTCGATTGATGTTCTTGGGAAGCAATTTTATTTCAAGGACGGTTTGCTTCCTTCCGTCGACTTACATTTCCGACATTTTTTTGACGTCTTTTTGCTTCGAGAATCGTGTTTCTTATCCGAGAGACAAGTCGCGACCACGACAACAAACTATTTATTTTGCTAAGAGCTTATGTAGCAGTATGCTTGAAAACGAGTTTATGTCATTGATTGTTTTATTGATTTCTAACCCTTTATTTATCGTTTGCTTTTTGGAATGATTTGATTTGTTGCAAAGAAAAGACTCGGATAATCTTTTGAATTTTTAACGATGATAATTTGTTGATAAGTTTGACATTTCGTGAAGAATTTTAAAAAGAAATTTAGATACGTTACTTCTTTAAATAGAGATTTTAATTGTCGTAGCTCAAAGAAATAAAACCTTCAAAAATAATTCTTCATTCCTTTATCATAAAATAATTAGTCATCTAATTACTGGACTATTTTATCCCTTATTTATTTGAATATTTTAGCAAAGATTCTAAGGTAAACTAAACAAGAATAGTAAGAGATTTCTTATACTCCGAAGACGATTCTAAGAATATTCATATTCCATTATCAAATATCACAGCAATGCATGATTAGATATCGAAAACAATATAAGGGAGCGAAATACATTGAAAGGTCTCTAAATAATGCATAACATTACATTTAATATTCACCGAAGATTTATCGTAAAGCAGAACCTAGTATTTCCAAGGAAAGGAATGAGATTGAATTCTTGTAAATGAAATGCTACTTTTCATCGTGAAAACAACTAAAGGTATAGTACTCTCGTATAAATCTCGTACCGTGATAGATATAAAGAAAAATAATCTCGTTGAAATTCCATAATTCACGTTACTGAATTTTTGTTACACTATAAGTTATATCGAAATATTAATACTTGAGCTCTCTTGTTCTGAATTCATAAAGCATTATCGATAAAGTAACTTTTAGAGTTTGCGCTCACTTTTCTAATTTTGCTCTAAAATTAAATCCTACCAAACGTGACAATTCCTTCGTCCGATATTTGATTCTGATTTTAGTCGAAGTTCTATTTCAAGGACTAAAATTGGTAGGATATTTGTGATGTTTTGCTTTGTATTATATGAGTTTGACTTTTCATGCCTCTAAAATAAGCTTAAGACATTTTTTCTTAATAATATTCGTGTAACTGAGAAGCTACACTTAAATTTAACGTGTAAACTCCTTGTTGAAGCCTATATTATCCATAATTTCACTATAATTCAAATAAAAAGTTTTGTAATATTGTTTTCTAACATTGACGGAATTGTTAAAAGATTGAAAATGGATGTGTCTGCTGATTTTTGAAATTGAAAATGGATTTTCAGCAAATATACATATTTTTTTCTGATTCCCAATCCGTGTTAAACCCGATAATGAAATATATATTTGCTGGAGTAGCAGACTAGATTAGTCGCTCGAATGGAAGTAAAACACCAATTATA
This sequence comes from Pantala flavescens, assembly GCA_020796165.1. Taxonomy (NCBI): domain Eukaryota; kingdom Metazoa; phylum Arthropoda; class Insecta; order Odonata; family Libellulidae; genus Pantala; species Pantala flavescens. Next base: position 17,217,895 of record CM036879.1, on the reverse strand, counting down.
TTACAATTTATCTAGCCAAATATTTGTTATGAATTGAAAATATCGATTTACTTTTAAACGCTTCACTTCGAATATTTTGAATAAAATGATTCTATTAAGTTACAGAAAGATTAATTTTATTTTTACTAAAAATTATTTTTAAAAAATCATGATGTTCGCTCATAATTCTGTTGAGGGATGGCGGGTGATACTTAAGTTTCAACAAGAATGATTTATTTAAACCTATATATTTCACTGACTCTAAAATATCGAATAAAATAAAGGTCTATTTCTAACTAATGTTAGAAAATTGCATGCAAACATTCAATATTTCTTTATAGTAAATTTACTAGAGTTTAAGTTCTATATCATGAATATTTGGCATACACATTACGCTAAAATATTTCAAATGAATTTCCACCACCCGAAAAGCTTACTAAAATTAGGGCGACAAATTTTGAGACTTTTGAATTACGTAAAGAAATCTCTCGTGATGCCAAATTAGAACATATTCTCCGGGAAAAAGACTCAGCCAAGGAATGATACCAAAAAGAAATAATACTCCTTGTAATTCGTCGCCGCTAAGGTCTCCTTCAAATGACCGTAATTCACAAAACAAACGAGGCGATTGGGTCCACTGATGCAACTCATTCATACCACATCACGACGCGTGAAAAGCCATTCCCATTTCCCTAAAATCACTTCATTCATGTGCAAGAAATTTCTTTGATGGCATCATCCTTTTTCGCCTCTGAGGACCTCCCAAAGGAAAAGGTTTCTTATAACCGCGCAATCTTACGAATCAATATCCGCTGATAAGAGAGAGAGCCACACAGCACGCAAATAAACACGAGACATCCGTCCGTCAGTCGCATCATAGACGTAATCACAGCATCCGTTCCCGCTGGACCTTTTGGACGAATGGGTTAAAGAGATGACGAAGGGGCGCGATGATGATTACAACCTCTTTTTGAGCACCGTCCCTGGAGCCACTCAAAAGTGGGTTCTCGATGGTGCCAAGGTCGGCCCCGAGACGTCTTTCGTCCGCTGGATTCATCTCCACGGAAGGAACACTTCGAGAGGCCCTTCTGGTTGGCCCCGAATGTACAAGAGGAGGCGCTTCCACTAATGCATGTCTCGAAATTCGAGGGGCTCTCGAATCTTCTTTATGCCGTATGACCCGCTCAAGTGGCCGTGTCAGGGGGGTGAAATGTCCTTCGCGGATTACCCAAGGATGTCTCGCTAATAAATGCTTTTTCAGGCCTTCTATTCGTCTGGGAATAAGGATGCATTTTTTGGAAGTTTCTATAGCCTTCGATTGCGATCGTACGCTCAAATATATACGCTGAGTTTGTCTCGATCTACGAACGCATTTATGTCCTATTTCATAATAGGATTTTGAGTACTATAAAGCTGTGTGTATACATATGTATATATATATCGTCACATATATGGTCCTATACATCTTATTTTATTTCTATGCTTTTTTGAAAGTATCCTTGACATCCTTTAGAAAGTAACTTTCAAAACCCAAAGTGGAATACCTACTTATCCTCTGTGTGCCATCGATTCCCTTGCCACTAAAAACTATTTTACCCTCGTAAACGAGTGAATAATTTTAACCCACTTCTACTATATAGTTCTTACTGTCTTTCACTCCTTATATTTACTTTTTTCTTTGTAATAAAAAAGTTTAAAGATCGAACTCACTCCGGGCAGGGATTAGAATAGCATACATGCTATTGCTTAAATTTATATTTTTAATACTATTAAGAACAAGATTTCTGTAATGATCTAAAGGTTTAAGACTTTATCGAAGTAGTCAAAAGGGGTTCATTACTTTCAAAATAAATACATTATCGAATAACACATATTTAAGTATTATTTATTTTTGTGAATTAATGGTTTTGAAAGAAATGGTAAACAGGAGATTTAAACGTTTTTTCAAATATGTTTCCTAGAAGTTGCTCGTAGATAGGAAATAATTAATTTTGCATAGAAATATTGTAGAATATTTTGAGCTAAAAAATTTTTAAAATATATTAAATCTGTTAGAATTGATATTCTATGCCTCCTCTTTATAAAGCGATAAACCTAATACATGTAAATTTATGTCGTTATTATTGTAAACCTGTATTATTTTTTCAACCATTGTATTCCGAATATACTGTTACTAGACATCTATAGTAAGTCAATACCTATTTCCCCTTTTATTTACGATAGACTTCAAAAATATCGATTATGACGAAAACTTACACGAATTAATATATATAAAGGAGGAAGATGAAAGGAATCCTTATTATCAAGGGCACTGACAATTTAATAAATAATGGCTGAAAGGAAAGCGCGGTTGGTTACCTGCCAACTTGATCGTCACTTAGATGACTGTGATAATGCAAACTAAAGTGGATTTGACATCAAAGGAGTTTCTTCAGGTGTGGCAGCTCATTTAGCCGCTGGATGGGAAGATTTTCAAGTTCCAGTATAATCTGGATTGGATAGGAACTTCTTTGGACGTGCGCGCAAAGAATTACTTTCCCGGAGAAACGGTTACTTCGAAATATTCCGTCGTTATATGTCGGTACTGGGTCGGAAACCTACTCTATTAAAGAAACCATTTATATTTATGCCGATAGGGAAATGAGTGAACTACATAATAGTAGAAAATATGCTCAGAAGATGAAAGAGAGATAAACAAGGCTAGATATTTGGATGCAATTTCTGTTGCGGAAGAAATGTTTGGGGTGACACAGATGCACCAATACGTTTCTTTCAGAATAAATACTTAAAAAAATAATGTAATTTCAGATACTCAACCATTATTCGTTAAAAGACGTGCATTTTGTTTTATAAACCAACTTATATCACAGGGATTTTACGTTTCAAAAGTTATGGTAACTAAAATGAATCGCATTTCAATTCTAGTGAATTCTCTAATCAGTTTTAACATCCGTTCCGATATCAATACATTTCAAGTTACTATCGGATATAATCATTAAATCTTGTTCAAAAGCATTAAAATCGATTTGGCATTTCAAAAGCTTCGTCCAATATGTTTAAATCACATCTGGGTTCAATCATCTATATGCTATTTAACAAATATATATAATGGGTATCTACAGAATCATTTATTAATGAAGATGTTAATGGACCAGCAGTGAGGATAGCGTTTTCAAAAATAGCCACTCTGCGTTTACTACTAATGCAAGAATAATTGGCATCAAGCATCGCCGGCATCAGTCATGAACGTAACGCAAGCATAATGCGTGTGTAACGCGGACATGAATCGACATCTGTCCTGCGTGAGCAAAGCTGCAGTAACCGATGAATGCTTAACATTACATTGATAACGTAACGGTGGGTTTCTCACACGATGGACATTGCGGGGCTATAAATAGGTAACTTCCCCGTAAATGCGCTAGCATCAATTATTTAAGATGACAAATATATATTCCAACCTTTGATTTTGAAAAGTCTCAAAACAATTTTTTCGATAGCATAATGAAAATTGGTAAAATGCTAAACGAATGAAAAATATCAATATGGCTGGGACTCGAACCCAGATACCTTTATTTCGTAGCAAATACGCTAGCCACTGCAATATACATACCGCGTCCATACCACTCTGTCGAGATGACTCTATAAGATGATGTTTAAATGCGAGGTTTAGATTAACCTTTCGCGAACTGATGGTTTTCAAATGAATGCCGTTAAATGTATTGGAAAATTGTACAATGCAGTGTGAAAATTCCTTGGCAATTCAATCGCGCGACCTGTTTTGAACTATTTTAATGTATCTTAATAAAAGGTTCATTTGAGGTTCATCAATGATTATCGAATATTGTGGTTAAATTAAATTGCAGTTATTTAATTGCATATAGTATTTTTATTCTCACATCACGGAATCCCACATAATAATGGATAAATCAACTGATTTAATATCCAATTTAATAAGTGGAATGGTATTTGATTACTCAAGCGTTATTACAGAAATCGCTGATAAAAAGTTCTTAAAATTTCTGGAATTGAAAATGCTATATAAAATGCTTTAAATTTGCTCTCGTTGTCCATAAATCAAACTCCGAAAGAGAGCGAATAAAATAAATTATTGTATTTAAAATACTACACTAGTAAATTTTAAATGAATCCTAAAAAAAGAAAAATATAAAATTTTTCGTGGAAACACCAAAATTATTCGTCACTTGTAAATTCCACTTCAGTTTACACCACAGGTTAATTCTGTCATTTAATAGTCTAAATTATGATATTGATTAAATATATTAATGCGTAAATACTTTTGGGACATTTTTGGGCAATATTCCATTTATAAATTTTTCATTCATCAACGAGTCGGTATGTACGGAAAATTTTTTGTATTGCGGGTAGCATAGACTAAAGGGGAACTAGTAATGCAATAAAGGGGTAATCTGCCCTAAATACTTTCCTAAAATAATGGATTGATGAGCAAGCATTTGGAAATACGTACACGGTAATAGGCGCAGCATTCGATAACAATAATTTTTGTGAAATAATCCTCTAGAAAGATACAAGAATTTGGGTAAGATATTTCCGGCATTCGATATGGGATGGAACGATGAGTCTAAAAAAGAGAACCTGAATGACAGGCAGTTTTGCAATTCCCGCGCAATAAATTCGTATGTTATCCATACAGGAATTTCGATGCCTGAGTCAATCGATTTGCTATGGCGAAAGAAAGAAATCTCATTCTATGAAAATGCTGAAAATTAAAAAAAAAATGAGTAAGATTTCATGTAAATAAACCGTCATTAGATGACCGAAGTGTACTAATAGCATTGAGAATGAGAAGTTGTATATTTTTCTAGTATTCAAACAACTTTTACCGTATTTCTTTACTCAATACACGGTGATTTCAATTCAAGAAAAAGGATATATAATTGCCTAAAACTGTCCTCATTAATTTCTAGTAAAATTTGAAACTTAAATTTCATATAACAGTTCACATAAATATCCAATTCTAATGACGAAGTAGACTCTGTTTATAAGAATAGCAGAAGACTAATTGCTGATGAAAGCGAGAATTTATGAGATCTACATTTAAATTTATCAGCGGGAAATAATTAATTTTTATGAGAGGCGTTTAAGATGATAGATATCCGTGTTTTAATTTATGTTTGACCTTAATGACAATCTCTCAGACGATCGACTTATTTGCCCTCGAATTCCAGGTTCGACTCTGCATAATGAGGGGAAAATCAATCACCTTGGGTACCAGGGGTGATCACAATTCCACGATATTATTGGTACAGACAATCCTATTCATTACATACATATCTTAAACATTTCAATTTAAAGTAATTATGTCACATTAATAAAATCATATTTTAAAGTAATTGATGCTTTCTCTGAGCGTTAATAATTATAAATTCGATTAAATATCGACTATAAGTCGAAGTATTGCGTGGACGTAATCAAATTGGATTTATGTTTATTTCTCAATATCTATAAATATTATATGACTCAAAATGTATTCGAATAAATCCTATTATAATAAGTGGAATAGAAATTCAACTCTGAATAAACACTCGCATAAATCCTTGCTAATCGGTTATCTTGTAAGAGAGGGTATTACCGTGTTGGAGTATTATAATCGTTTAAAAGCTAATTATTTTTAGTTCAAAAGTTTATTAAATTGCTTGAGGTGTAGCATTTAAAATATATGGAACGAAAAACTGATAAAAAAGAATATTTATATAATATTAAAGAGCTCTACTTCGCTACTCCATTTTTAATTTAAACTCGCACATTAATCATCCCACCGTTTATACACATTCCTCTATAATTAATTTCAAATATGTACTTGAAAATTAATTAAACCTTCGCAAATAGTAGTTCAATGGACCTTTTTAATAAGTAATTCATTATTCGAATGCTTCATTAATAAATACTCATTAATGATTTCGCTCACAATGCCAAATCATATGGGAAAATTGTTTTGGACGTGAACATAACATTAATAATGCAATTCTTTATATTATTTTCTATAAATTGATGTTAAAATAGAGACAAATACTCTTCATTTCAGACGTTATCAAATACTGAACTATCTAGATGGTAGAATGAAGTAGGAATCGAATAATATGGATATATTATAGCAGTACCTAAATTGTAAATTTATTTCTCCAAGATGTGTTTTAACATATTATAAATATCTTTTAGGACATATCGAGAGAACTATGCCGCTAACTTACAGCTAACGGTTTTACAGAATGACAAACGCCATAAAAAGCTTAAACGCAATTCATAAATAATAAATGGCGAGACATTCATATATCAATTTCACGCGTGCATTTATATCCATAACATTTAACTTCGTTCTTACTTAATAATTATCTTTTTAAGGGCGAATGAATGAATGTCAGAATTGACTGAGAACGGAGATAATCTTATTACGTTAAAATGAATTACTTGCGTCGGCTATTTTTTTTTCAGAGCGTCGCTGTGCCATGCAATATTGCATGACTTGCCTTTTGCATTGTTTCGTTTGTATCGGTTGCCTCGCTTACTCGTCCTACTTAATGTTCTCTAATGATTTCCTTCCAACGCCAAAAATTCTAGCGCTCTACTTCCTAGCAAATTCCAGCTCAACTTTATGTGCGACGTTTGTCATACTTGATTCATTATCTTCGTAGATAATTATTCCACCATAGGCGGAATGAATATAATTTTCGCTACTTCATTTTTTTGTAAATTAAGCAATAATAAAATAATGATCTCAAAGTTCTTCTTTGAGGGAGTAACTATTAAGTTTAAACGCCAATTTTCACCGATGCACGCAAGTATACTGCATTTTGCCTAAACGACTTCAAGGGGCAATCTCCGGTCTCAAAGAAAGTGTATTGCTTCTCAGACGCACGTTCAACATTAAATTTGTGCAAGATAACAATCGTGAATTATTTCTTTTAAGCGGCTACAACACTGAACTAATGTGTCCCATTTTCCTACAGTAGAATATATTTTAATAACATCGCATTCCTTAAGTGTTAGAGATGCAGGCCAACTAAGTACTCTGTTAAAAGTTAAATAAGTTTTTTAAAACCATCGATGTTTTACTTTTATCAGTAACTATTGCACGTAATCATAGTAGTGTTCAATTTCGCGCGTAATTCATAGGGTTAAAAACCTTCGTCTTCATCGAAACCGAAGATATAATTCCTTTCAACAGCAATATTAAAATGATTTGTGCTAAATAATTTAAATTATTCATTTAAACAAGAAATAAAAAGAACACGTTAAAAATAACGATCAAAGAGACCCAAAAAAAGTTTCGTAATAATGGAGGTTAACAAGTTGTTAATTCAAAATCGATTATCGAACTAAAAAATTTTGAAGAACGTAATTATCGTCGCATATAAAAATCGAAAACTCTTCTGGGGTTCATGGTTATTGACATTATTGGAGAAGTAGTGAAATGAATTTGAGGCTCATTCTCTATATTTCATCGTTCCCAGACAAGGGTAACTCATTTCCATTAACATCATGTATTCATTGATGATATAAATTACCTTCGAATAATTCTGACCTAGAGGTTTTTTACTCCTCACGCTCTGTTACCAATCCGATGCCTTCTTGCCCCAAATACATATGAAAAGTGTGCAGAAGAATATTCTATTTTTTTATAACCTTTCCATATAATAGGGAGCTCATTTTATAGACCTATCATAAAGACCGTACCGTAGATATTACGAACTATGATACGCATACTATAACCCGAGAAATGATTCAATATGTCCCCTTTCTAAATTATTTTATGAACAAAGAAATTATTCCTTCATGTGAGAAGGAATTCCGAATATATAACGAAAAACAAATAACGCTGTTAATAATTCTATTCATTCAAGGCTTACGATATCTCAGTTGAAGAAATTTCAATCAATAATCCAGAAAGCAAAGATGGAGTGGAATGGAAAATAAATTTAACCCTCTTGCAAATTTGATGTGAATAACTAACATGTTGTTCTCCTTAAGAAGCCGGGAAATGATGAGTCAATTGATGAGTAATATTGCCTTGAAATCAAGAATAAATAAAATTGGTGATTTGCTGTCTGTGAGTTGACCAACAACGAAAAGCAGGGGTTCCATATATGAGCCACAATATTCTTCCAGGGGTGATGAAATAAACATATTGGATGCTTCAGCCAAAAATATTTTATCCTTTTAACAATATACATACAATCTGATCTATTATCTGAAGGCTCTTAATGAAGAATAAACTTCGGGAACTTTCGCTCTGCGATTTTACAAATATTTTTAACTTTGATGACATGATAGCTTCACCCTAAATCTCTTTTATAGTTTGGCAAAGGTTTCGATGCTTGTAGCCAGATGAAAAAAAAAGATGCTGTGATGTACAGCTATAAAGACTGCAAGCCAACAATGATAAAGTCAAAAAGAAAACATTTTGACCACTAGTCCCACAAGGTATCTATCTTGGTCCTTCATACTATCAAATTATCCAGTCGAGAGATAACCACACCCTTTAAGCCCACACATATATTATTTCTCTTGATGATAACCTGAGGGTCAAAACTCTGGTTGTATACTTAACACCCTCTGTTGCACAAGTTTGAGTTTTCTTATGGCCATTCTCCTAGATGGAGACCTACCTAAACAGTGGCCGAATCATTATATTGTATCAAAGTTTGACAACGTATTTTGTGGTGCACGTTATAGTGTTTGCGGATGACGCAAGGTGGAGGTGGTATGAAATCTTTCGAAACGCACCGTGGATGGTTGATGTCGGCACTCGTAGATAGTGGCTAAGGCACCCTATAACGACCATCGGAGGCGCGATAAAGGGTGAGATGAAAGAGGAGTGGTTTGCATATTCCCTATCCGCTAACCACACATCACTTACTTTCTCCGGCGGTGGGTTCAAAGTTTCCCGAATGATCCCGCGAGAACGGAATTTATGCCCGAGAACAGCGCAAACCTTGGAAATAATTAGCGAGGATTTACGAATTGAGAGCCGCAATTCATTTTTGAAGACATCTGCGCGGCCAATTAAGGTTTTGTTTGCCCGCTAACAATGGAAAGAAGTCTTCCCCGCGGAGGGATGGTGGAGGTGTGCGTAACAGGGATATCTTTGACGTTTGTCGAAAGGAAAGTGTTGAAATATATAGATGGTGCTACACGGTTTCTAGGTGACGAAATAATTATGAAGGTAATTAGTATTCGAATATTTATTTAACCTAATCACGAAATTTATTAGTTACGGGTAAAATAGATAATTCGTTGTGAAATGAATCGCTAAACGTTATATGATTTATACGGAATTGCTGACAAGAAAATTACTAACTATAAGTTTTAGTTAAAATGGTATCTATCACAGGTTTATATTTTACGTCATTGTTTTATTAACAAAAATTGCAAACTTTAAAAATTTTCTCAAAACCTAAAATTCTCGAACATTTAATTACCAATGCGTAAAATGAAAAATGATTACAATTTCTCATGTCAAAACCATTAGAAAAGTACAATATCCTTAGATATCACGAACATTCACTGCGGAAAGCATTCGTATATTGGAAAAGGTCCAGGCGCGTAATCTCGTGTTTTTCTCGGAATTCGATAAAACATTACTACTATTAGATCGATACCGATAAACCATAGACGTAGTTAGAAGACGGAATACTAAATTTTATATTAAAATTTCTCAATATCCAACGATAAAACGTTGGCGATAAACGTGGTGTCACGCGACCACCATCTTTCGCTTAGGTCGACCGGATACTGCAATAGAAATAAGGGTTATAGATGCTGGAACTTGATTCATCCCACACGCAAACGAGTTTATAGCAATACTCTACAAAGTATGAAGAATGGGTTTGATAGAGATATCCTACAGCCAAGAGAGAGTAGACTTCCACCATGTACACCCCCGCAGGGAATGGGCATGTAGATTTAGATGGGTCCTTCACTGCATTGCAGTAGAATTTTCTATGGTCTTTTACCCAAAACTTTCACATCCTAACAGTTTCTCGTGGGAGAAAACTCATGCGTGTAACACCATAACACTTACTACAGTTTTGATTACTTTTTTTAAGTGTAAGGTAATTTGAGGTAATTTAGCTATTAAGGTTCATCTTAAATGTATAATGACCAATTTTAAGTACAGACCCACTTTAGAGAGGTTTTTCTGCATAAAAGAAGGGTGAGTAATGAGAATAGTATGTGAGAATGAATTAGAGAGAAGAATAATGAGTTCATAAATATGCAACTGAGCCTCAAGACAAGACGTTTGATAGGAGATATCAATGATAACTTTATAATTTGAAAAATAATATAAAAATTATAAATCTTTATATATAATCATAGAAATCTATATAAATAACTGAGCAAAAATCATAAAATAATGAACAGTTCTATGAGAAATAAATACAATCTTAGTAAGAAATGAACATAAATTAATTAATCTAAATTAATGAAACTGAGTATTTGGAAAAAATAAAAAACCACGCACAAAGATAATGAAAACTTAAGAACTAGAGAGATTTAAAGTTACAAAAATTAAAGAAAAAGTCATCAGATAGACGGCTGATCTAGCTTCAAGACGTGCGAAAATGATCGTCTCCCAAAACCTCAGAGAGAGAGAACAGTAATATCTCTTCATCCCTTCCGAATAGATTTCAATCATTAGACTCGAGAAGTAACCTCGTATCGGACCTTGCGAATCGTAAATCTTGGCAATATTTTTGCGGAATTCGTTTCGAAAGGTATCTTTCCAAAGACTTGAGGGGTGAGTTCATCCGAGGAAACGGAATTAGGCCTCTTTGATAAGTGAATAACCTTGTCTCGCAAAACGTATAGCCTTGCCTCTTTAGCGGAAACTTGATTGGTTGCGGCAATTCGGGGTGAATCGCCGTCACGAAAACCAACTCGTGAATATCGTGCTCCAAGTCGCACCAAATTGAATAAGGTCACCCCCCAAAAAGAGTAGATTACTTTCTCCTGTTATCGCCCCCTCTCGTATACCATCTCACGGTGTCCATGCAGGCCAAGAGAGTTTCTTTTTTTTGACGGCATAAACATTCGCGTCCTACTTATTCACTGATTGGCATTCCTTTGGTTTGGTGATCAAATCTTTAGAAATGCCAACGATTTCCCTTTCTTCTCTTCCTTATCCTTCCCTCAATCGGAAACAAAATGAATTCGATACATGATTATTAAAATTGAGATTAATTTTAACCGCATGAATTATTCAACTGAGAATTTTTTTCAAACTTTTCTTTGCGGAATAAAGAAGTTTATATTTAGCCAAAGAAAGAGTTTATCATTACTCAATCTGAATTTACTTTTGGATTTTTTTTGCATTAATTACAACTGCCAATTAATTCACCTTGAGCTGCCAGATTCATTATAATGTAATAAGGAAATCGTAATGTAAAAAAATCATGCAAAATCAATAGAAAAATAAATTAATGCGATTACTCAATGGGAAATTCTTTGTTAAGTAATAGCGGGTTAGATAAACTTTCTCTTTTCATAACAATTATGTACTAAAGAACGGAAACTTAAGTAATCATCCGTGAATATTATATTACATAAATTCAAGTATTATCTAACGGAAACATTGCTTGAATGGATAATCTTATTTGATAAAAAAAATAAAATATTTAACGCAATATAAAATCCTTGTCTTCATTATCCACCAACAGAATTACACTGTCCCTATCCTTCGCGTAATGGGCAAACCGTTGGGCATCCATTAACCAAGTATTAATTCAAAGTCATTGAATGCAGTTGGGAGCAGAAATTATGAGAGCATTTAACCCTGAAATTGATTCAGACATCGAGGAAGCACAACTGAGTGTTATACTTTATCGAAATCGAGAAGTTTCAATTCGAATTGAAGACTTGCCAATTTTTTCCATTCTTCACACCCATTATATAAAGAATAAAAGATAAATTTCTAACGATCGAATCTTTTCGTAATGGAAAGGATTATGTACCGTAAAAATAGGATAAGAGAATTCCGTGGCGCCATTTTCAGGAAATGGTATGGATTGGCTCGCTTTAGCTGCGGCGCTGGAGTGGGAGAAAAGCTACTCGAGAGGCTATTGGTATGTCAGAGGAATGCGTACCACGGAGAGCTCTTGAACTTCGAAGAAGCACGGGATACCGCTTTAACCGCTAAGTCCTTCACCAATAGGACGCTTGTCGATTGAAACTAGTGCAACTCTAGTCATCAGTTGCCCACTTCATTCCGTATCGATAAAAGAATTAAACTTTAATCTCGACCCGCTCCTACCGAAAGCTCTGGAATATTCAGGGGAGGCGGATCTTTACAAACCTTTTCAATAACTATATCAACATCGCAGAAACGGTTTTATCTGCCTTTATGAAAGTATTATGCTGAGTTCCCGTGCACTTTAGTTCAATTGAATAAAGTCATACTTTGTATTTATGCATTTCTTAATCTGAATAACCATACAACTTGGTGAGAAGGAAACAACATCTTTCGCATGACCGTTGTTACGAGTATAAAGCATTTCTGTTAAAGAAAGTAGGTCAAAACACACATTATTATTGAGCTATATTTTCCGATATTATAGTTCCTAAAGCTTTCATCTGAAAACTATTATAATAATTACTATCCTATAACCTTTACATGATATGTATAATTCACAACACGGAGTACGAAAATAATATATTCTAAGTTCCAAAAATATTTTCAGTGGACTATGACTCGTGCGATCAATTTCCGTCTTTATTTCACTTTTTAATTGATTAATAATAATAAATGGACTGATGATCTGGACACACGAAACAAAATTTGATTTATTATAAAAACGATATTTTTGAATAACAAAATAAAACATTTATCGTGAGAAATAGAAATTATATTTCTATTTGATGAATCACTTTTATTTACAGGGGAAACATGGTTTTATTAGCATAAACCATTAGCATTCAGGAAATAAGGAAAATTATAGAATGAAAATAAAAGAATATAGCTTATAGTCAATCTACCAAACAAGAGCTGACATATTAATTCTTTGAGCCTTTTCCGTATTTTCCAGCGAATGTTTATAAGGAATCCATCCATTGTAACTGGAGAAATCGAGCACACATTTTGAAAACGACATTATCACACCGAGAAAGACAAACAGATTAAGACAATAATGAGCGAAACTTTATTAACATCCATTTATATATTTTTAAAAAATAAGGGGCAAATTACGCATCGCAACACCACCTCCTTAATTGGCAAAAAAGGTACTTTCAGCAAACTCCTCGTCTTTCGTGTGAAACAAAGCGTCTCAGTTCGAATTTCTTGATCTTTCGTTTGAATCCCACTCCGAACGGAAAAGGATCTGCACAAGAGAGAGAGAGACACTTTCGCGGAGAGAGCATGGGAAACGACGCAAGGTACCGAAATTATCGGAGCGTGGACGAAATTCAAACACGAAGAGGCACTTCCTTTTTCCTGCGCTCCTCTCAAACGCCTTTCACAAAAACAAGGGCGCCATCCACGGCGGGGACCTGAAATAATATGAGATATCGCAGCGCTCGCTATCGAAAGGTGTCTCAATGCATCGGTAAAGAAGTAATGCCGAAGGAGTAGAGCAATTTCCGAAAACAAACGTCCTCTGAGCTGCCGAGAGTACGATACGAAACGTTTCATCACTTTCCGTAACTTCGTAACTAAAATACCTATAATGGAAAATTTCCTAACTAATATTTCTCTAATAAATTTATACTCGCGGAATATACTTGATAAAGAAATATCGTAAAATTTGGTTATCTATGAAATTAATGGGAAAATAAAACGAGAAAATATAAATATATCAATAAAAATAAATATTATAAAAAGAAAATAGAATTTTTACGTGACAAAATATACTTTTAGGACTTTGACGATCAAATACTTATTTATCTCGCTTCGGCATTGAATACTAATATCTAATGATTTGGAATGACGCTATAAATTATAGTATTTCGTAAAAATAACAGATTCCTAAAGCGATATAGTTTTAAGATTTCGATTCAGTATTCACAGAATAAGCTAAAAGAATAAAGGTCGTAAAATTTATTTATTGGTGAAGTTAATAGGCAGAATAAAAAGAGTATAGGCTAATTTGATGGGAAAACGTCCCTGAAACTTGGATGAACCCAATACAGAACGGCCTTAAATGTAAAACAAAATAATTAAATATCAACCGCTAGTTTATTGGATGGTATCCAGGCCATCGATTTGTAATATTTTTCGTTCCCATTCCAAGAAAAAATCAATCCCGGTTCAGTTCCAGTTTCACTTCTATAAACGTCGAACCTGATTCACCAGAAAAGTACACTATCTATTATCTATATAATGAAATATTTTACTAAAATACGGCTCAATACCAATAGCATTGATGATATACATTTTTGAAATCTTGAACTTAGAATTGAACCCGTCCGTCAACGGTTAGGAGTCGTAGTTACACAGGTTTGGTTACAATATCTTTACTGAGAATTATTTTATTTTATGTATTGAAATTGTATGAAATTTAATTGAATTTTTTAATAAGCAAATAGAGAAGTATATGTCCATATAAAACAGGCACATACTTTGTTTGGTATAATACAGACTAATCAAAATTGTAAGACAAAAATAGAATTGGTCATAGAGAGTTAAAAAAAATGTACAAAAAGGAACTTAAAAATTACAGGCATACTTTTGTAAGAGGGAAATTTTTTTTAGTATAATTATATTTGCGTTCCCATTAGTCCTGCATATGTAAAAATCGGCTCATTCTTAGTTATCGTAAGGGGTCAATTCTAATTATCATATATTCATTCCAATCCCTTAGACAAGTTTATGGTGCATTCCTCCAAAATAATTATTAGCTAAGGTTGTAAAACCCTTATTTATATTTAAGTTACAATAAATATTGGGAAAAATTCCGATAATTTACTCTTCCAATAACCGATTTGAGCAAGATTTTTTACTCAAGTTCTAATTCAATTGACAAAAGTTTAGAAAAAGGGAAGGGATATAAGATTCTCTCACTTTCAAATAGAAAATTGTTAGTTTTCATAACCTAAATTTGGTCAATAAAACGGAACGGACAACTTCTTCCAAGAAATGAGAATTAAACAGATTAATATATAGATACATACAGAATCTATAAAATATGCATTAAGAAATGGGTTCTAAAGAGAAATAAATCTTTCCAAAATTCAAATTAAGGGTGAATATTATGAATCATACATGATTTTTTTCTCACGAAAATAAATGTGTGTTATGAATGTGAAGATTATTATTATCAAAACACTTCGAGGGATATCCAATGTGATTTGGTAGATAAATATTGTTTGTAATTAAGTACGCGACCATATACATCAATGGTCGCATACACAGCATACAGATTAAAATCCTATTTACTGCGAGCCGAAATTAAAATACCATCATGTAGAATTATCGCAATTTAAATAGCTCTCACATAAATTTGTATTTAAAAAGATAAATCAGATAAATATTAAAATAATCACTTCTGCAAATAGTTGAATAAATACCAATAAATAAGAGTTAAGTTCTGGCAAATTGATACTTAATAACAGGATAATATTGATAGTCAAAATCCGGAGGTATGTCCTAGATTAAAAAATACAAACCGAAATTTATCATAGTTTGAAATTCAATCTTACGAAAATGGAAAAGTGGAGAATCGTATTCACGCATAAAACGGTAACTTTATGACCCAGATTTCCGTTCGAAATTTTTACGATGCACTAAATACGATTGTGATTATTTTATCTTGAATTCGCCAAAAAGAAGAGGATATCCTTGTCCTTCAGTGTTGTGCAAAGACTCTCCGCTCCGTATTGATTCAGAGTTCTCAGTACATTTAAAGAATTCCTCTCTTTTTCTATATTAAGATATTAAAGTTTATGGTTTGTTTTGCGCCTCGAATCTCATTTCAAGATATAAGGAAAACAAATATCACTCCTAGATTGGATTTGTCACCGTAACAAATATTAACTGTGAGGTGATGCTAAGGAGATTTTGGACCGGAGTAGATTCCTTAAATTAATTTAACTTCTTTAATTATAAATAACATTTGTTATGAATTTCATTTCCTGCGTCTAATGGAAAATGTTCTTCTATTAATGAGAAATGTGAGGAAACTTAAATAGTGCGTGAATGTAAAAATATGCGAGTTTTACGAAATATTTTTACCTTCATTTTTCCCGATACAAATCGTTTAAAATTATGACTTTCAAATATCGATTCTTTACTGAAAAATTCTTTCAGGGGTTCAGAGTTAAAGAAATAAAATACAAAAAGCAAACAGAGTAAAATTTACTTTTATTTGATGCTGCTGACGTTTACCAAACCATGTAGTTCGTTAGTTGCAAATGGGAATGTGGCCATATAAATCCGTAAATTTGGAAATCATCCTCGAGTGTAAAAAAAACTAGAATAACTGTTTTTTATGCAAATTTTACAGTTGGAAATCATATTTTGGATAGCACGAAAGACTGTTTCCCCTTATCAATATTTTAGGAAGCAAGGCCTAATTATATAAATTACGAAAGAAAATATTTCATATATTTATATTCGATTGTTCTGACTCTTGTACCTTTTTTGATAGAAGAATTAATGCAAAATCAAACTATAATACAGACAACGTCATACGTACACTTACTTCAATTAATTTGTAATAAAAGTTTACGGTGTGTCATCAATTATTCGAAAATAAAACAATTAGAATAGAACAGTAAAAGATATTCTAAGTGTGAAAATGGGTTAAAGTATATAAAAAGAATTTTTAAATAATTAAATCGTTTTAATACGATAAAAACCTCCTTTGGCACCTTCTATTGTATACGAACACCTTTTTTTTCGCGTTTGTCATAAACTCTCCCCGGGAAGCTATTATGGAAGTCCTGTTGTATTCCTATAAAAAAGGACAAAGGATACGAGGCGAGGGAGATTAAATCGAGTTATTTCTTCCGTCCCTCGGAAACTAAATGCAATAAGGATAATCTCAACGAGTCAATCCGCGGAAATAATTATGCTAAAGAAAGTCGTGCGTGGGGGTTACGGCAGCCATTTTTCAGCTTTCATTCATAATTAAGCCAGTTTATATCAGTACCTTTCTTGTTCATTGTTTTTGTCTCACTTCCCGCGGAAGCCTTTGAATCCCTTCGTTTCATAACGCGAGAGAGGG
The DNA here is from genome assembly GCA_020796165.1 of Pantala flavescens. Lineage (NCBI taxonomy): Eukaryota > Metazoa > Arthropoda > Insecta > Odonata > Libellulidae > Pantala > Pantala flavescens. The sequence continues at coordinate 17,200,718 of CM036879.1, read as the reverse complement.
GGAGGGGAGGGAAGAGGAGGGGAGGATGGGTAATTAGCATGCTTTACAATAACCGAGACCATTGAATCCGCACTGCTTCCTCTTCCACTCAACTCTCATTTCCCGTTTCTCCCGCTACGTTTTTAAAAATGAATTAACGTAGTTTCGCCTTGTCCAATAATTGCTCTTTCCCTCCATTGCCTCTCAAAGAGAGGGAGCCACTTTCTCTCCGAAAGACGCCGGAAAGAGAGAGACAAAGCAGACATGTCGGCGGCGGGGAAACTCTCGCTCGTGTAGTTTTTAAAAAAACAAGTGCCTAGCGACGAGCGTTCTTCTTTTTCGATTGTGAATAAAGGTCTTTTGTTCGTCGCGGTGTTGGGGGATGGAAACGTTTTATTGAACCTTCTAACACCTTCTCGAGGTTCGTTCGTCTTCAACGCGATTTCGGAAGTGCCCGCGGGGACTTGGAACCGCTTCTACGAGGCGATACGTTTCCATCTCGTTGCCGAATTGAGCTATGGCCCTAAGTTGCGCATTGTAAAGAGATGGATATATTTTTGCAGGCTCTCCTGAAAGGTTCTAGATAACCGTTCGATATTTTTTTTCGCCCTGTCTTGATCAACAGACTATTGAGTTATCTTGTATTCACAATTGCATTATTAGCTGCGTCTTACTGCATGTCAAAGAGGTATACAGCTTATTGATTCATGAGTAGTAAAATAAGTCCATTTAATATTTCATTGAATGCCATTCTCAGTTTTATAAGACTCACAATATAAATAAAACGATCGTGTGGATCTTATATTCACTGTTTCTTAGCAATAATAAGCGAATGAATCAATTTTACAAAAATAATCTATTAGTATATTATATAACTCGAAAAAGATTATGAATTCGTAAGCAAAATGTACCAGTGTACTTAGAAGCAATTGGATTTCAAGAGAATATTAAAATAATAACGTTCGTATTTTTATCGTCCGTTATTTTAATTTATGATAAATATCTATCAAGGTGTGTAATGTAATATACATGACAATTATTAGTCCTAATTTATGAATTTGACATTAAAACATTAAGGATGTTACATATTCATAAATTTGGCAAGCAACTAAAATATTCGGTAGTTTGGATTAAATAAAAATCATAAAATTATCTTCTTGGAGTAGATAAATGGCAGTAAAGATAAACATACACTTAAAATTGAATTCCCTCGGTCAGTTATTGAGTTAATAAAAATAATTTATGGAATAAAAAATAGGGGCTCAATAGAACGACGTGGGTAGTATTTTAGTTCATGCAGCGATATTTAAAATATCATGAAACCTCGCCTGAATTGTATTAATCTCTTATCAATATCATCGAGGAAAATCAACGGAACTAAAATTCTGAGGCATTCAGACTATCGACTAGCGAAGTGAAATATTAATGCTACGCCACGCTTTTGTGAGGCTACGACATTTTAACAATGGGTCATCAAATTTCCCATGCATGTATTTGTGATAAGGGCACCTTGTGGCCTTCATTTCCAGAGGACATTTAAAAAAATGACACGAGAGAATCGATCTGTTGATGCCAAGAAAACGTACGTTGTCGGATCGCATGGTACTGTTTCAGTTCTCCTAGATCAGAATTTATTTGGTTCGGATGGAATTGTCATCTTTGATCGACGAATATGAAGTATATTCCAAATTATGGCTGAAATTTTAAAGTGTTGTTTCTCAATATTTGTGGTACGGAATTGTATGTACTACATATCTAAGGATCAAATTCATAGTGTTCTATACTTTGAAATCAAAAGATCGGATATCGTTCCCAATTTACTGCTCTTTTTCCTTGAAATTTATCATATCTTTGTTAATCAATTCCAATTCCATTTTTACATACAATGATGATGATTTATTCTTTCCATATTTTTCCATTTCTTTTTAAAATCGTGGCCGATATTTTATTTCTAAAATATTATTTTTGAATAAATTAGATTCTACGGTACAGTTATAAAGAAGCAATACTTCAAATATAATGTAGCATAAAAGGGACTGAATAGCTGAAGAATATTACCTACAACTTTTAGAATGCGAGCGTTAAGCCAATATAAAGTTCAGTATCATAAAAATTTTTAAAAAAAGTAAAATATTACCGAATAAAATACAACAAAAAACCGATAACAATGTTCGATCTTTCATATTTTACAAATAAGAAGTGGAATAAAATGGTCACGTAAGAAGAGTGTATTCAATAATATAATAATTTGCGTGTATGTGATGATTAAAAATCTTAGCATACAGCTGTTCTTGATAATAAGTTCAATTTTTCGTTTTCGAGAATAAAGATTCTTAAATTAAATCCTAAGAAGATAAAAATCAGTGTATATATCCAAGTAGGAGCACAATTTATACACTTGATGGAAATCATAAACTGCTCTGAATCCAGTATACAAAACTTAAACGAAGAATATTCATATATAAATAGGATCTACTTATGCGTGATAAAGGTTGTATATAAAGCTATTTTGAGTTTATAGAAGCGAAAAAACTTGGTGATTTATGTACATTCGTCAATCTTTTTTACGCTCGAATTCACTTGGAGAGAACCTCACACTCTCCCCAAATTTTTTTTCTATCTCTTGCCATATTTCTACATGTTGCTTCGAGTTTTCGGACGATAATTCCATGCCATCTGTCTTCTGACCCTGTTCCTTAATGCTCCTTGGATTCCATCCCATCGCATACGATGCAGCCCATTTCTTCTGCCAATGGAGACCCTGTCACTATCAAAAACCTCGCTCTTTCCATGATATCGCGTCTTACGATGTTTCTTCCCTATCATCCGGAAAATTCGAGAATGCCACTTTATTTCGATACAAACGTTTCTGAAGAGGCACAAGACACCCGCTTTTACATGCATTAAGTGCTAACCGATTCACAATTTTCCTCCTTTTTTCTACCGAAGTATTTTTTATACCGAGGATGTTCAAGATTTGAAATTTGAACTTCCGGTTCCCGTTTTCTCCTGGTAACATGAAACAACCCAAGGAGAATCGATGACGAAGAGGACTACAAAATTGGAAAATGATATCGCGATCGCATTTTCCTTTCCTATTTCATCCTTAAGTATATGCATCCCTCCAAACACGAGTGTTTTGATGGAGATGTGAGTTACGTAAAATTATGGAGTATAAAAATTCAGAAATGCGTTTTTAAAATTTGCAAAGAATGAGTTTATCTTTTAATTTTAAATTGTATCCTATTTAGTATGAGCTTGGTGAGACATAGGACTAAAGATGAAGGGCTTCGTAAGAGACTATGACGAGAGAAGTTTTCCATATCTCTATTAGTTTCTGTAATAGCTATCCTATTCTTCTAATTCAAATATTTAAATATTCTACACCAGTTATCATCCCTTATTTATGTCTCAGGCACATTCAAATTCGAAGTTTTAGTGGAAAACTTCCTAACAATATAAATATCTAAATATTATAGGCGGATTTTAATTCAACGAATCATAAAATTTTCAACAAAGAGACAGGAATTCCACTACAGACGAGGAAAATCAAGCATAACCCTAATATATTTATATTGATAGAATATCTAAGTAATGATCTACTAACAAGATTTATGGAAAATGGGTTATAACTCCATTTCGGTATTCCACTGTGTCCACACAATCAGTAATAAAAGATTAAAATTTTATGGGAATTATTATAATTTCACTTTATTTTAAATTGATGCTCAAATGTAGTTTTATGATTATAGTTTTATTTACATGTAGGTATTATGATATCTCTTTCAAATATCGGGATTAGAATTGTTTTATGAGGACGAAATCGGATGTAGAGATCAGTATCTTATTTCAAGGTATAGATTTCAACGATGGAGTGTTCATGATATTCCTTAATGGAAATTTAAAGTTATCTTAGAATTTTCATATAATAAATCAAGTTATTTAAATAGTTTCCTTTGGGTGTTGACTTGTGGTAATATTCACTAGCATTCTATTGCTGTTAATATAGTATAACGACTATAATTTGAAAGACCATATATTATACTATCAATTAGCTATATTAACTATTACTTTATATCTATATTGTAAAAATAAATACCTCAAACTAATCAGGAATATGATAAATAGAAGGCAAACAAAGGGTTATATTAAAACACTCTAATTCAAATAAATAAATTGTTTTAATTGAACCAAAAAAGGTGAAATTAAATAATATACTTTTAATATAATTAGATTCAATTGATCAAAATAATAATAAAATAGTTTAATGAATTTTAAAGCCAAATAATTCCCAATATTTTTCCTTAGAAGTTTCAGTTTTTGTGTATTATCTCTTTGGTTGATAAGGAAGTTGGAGAAGGAATATGATGAGATATCCGAGTGAAGGGAGGAAAGGACGCTGAAGTTTGAGTCACGCCAACAACAAACTACCGGAGACTAGCGATGGCAAAGAGGAAATTCAAGATGAAGGAAGTAATTAGTTTGATTGTGTTTGGTGCAGAAATGCGGAAACGAAAAAAACTCTCTCGCAGCCAATAGAAACCAGATTTTTTATCTCGCGGCGATTTAACTCCAAAAAAAGGGCTGACGAAGCTGGAAATTTGCTTTAATCGCTCACAGGATGACTTTTTTTTATTTAACGCAATGTATGGAGGTCGGACGAAAAACTTTATTTTAATTAGGCCCTCATACCAACGCCATCAGTTCCGGGAGTTTTTTATTCCTCGTCAAAAGAGCGAAACTCTAGTATTTTTATTGCTTAAACCTTCCTGTATGACACACATTTGGCGAGATTTCACTTTTCACGTATCATGGTGAATAACTTGGAATAATTTTTCACTGACGTTATTCTTTAATTCTAAGCAAGGTAAGGGATTTTTAGAATTGAAAACATGTAAAAACATTCGGAATTCGCTCCAGTTTTGTCAAATACAATTCAATAATTGATAACCTTCCCAATTTTTGATTCAAATTTAGAAATATCTATAAACCTAATCTTAGAAGTTCGTATAACTTTTCTAACAGCCAACCTTTTCCTAATATTTCGAATTTATTTTATAATTTTCCGCTATAATTCTCATCACTTCCGTAAAACTTTTATATCAAACATTTTCCACGACGTAGGCGCGTGTCGTTTGAGTTGTAATATGATAGCGTACTTAGCACTCTCATAAATGTAATTTACTTAACTTTAAATATATCTCAACTATATCACAACTGTCATAGTCATGTACCATTAATAAAATATTTCAACTAAAAGATTCCGTTAATAATAAGTTCATAACAACCTCATTAGATATACTTATATTAAATCAATACCAGAGCGATGGAGGGTAATTCATACATTAGTATACATCCTAAACACGCCGCTGATATAAATGGAGATTACTTTACAATTTTAAATTATTCAAAAGAAAGGAATACATAATGTATAAAGGTCAATTCATATCATTTAAATATGCAAGACTATCCTTATTTGTTTTTATTGCAAAGGTTTATTGATCAATAATTTATCTCCAGTCCTAAATTATATACCACGATCGGTTAGGCTCACATCTCAAAATTTAACGTAAATTAAATCAATTATTCACGATTTTCTATGTTCTTGTCTTCGATTCTACGGTTGTGATATTACTTAAAGCGACGGAAAAATTAAAAAAATAACAAACTTTCCGAAACATAAACGGTACTGTTAGATATAACTCACTTTTACCTTGATTAATTAATTAAAAATTAAGGGTTTATATTATTACTAAATTACGTTACTTTATACATCCACCTTAAGCCCGGAAATGCCGAATTGACCACCTAAAACGGCCTCTTTCCTCCATTCAACAATCAAACGAACGTACAATCGTACTTTGAGAAACGACAAAAAAAGTTCGGGAGGTAAAAAAAATGAAAGCGTATCTCCAAATTATGCGTCCTTTAGGTTTTGAATCATAATTTCTCCGCGTGAGAGAAAGAAGAGAAATCTTTTTATCCCCTCTAACGAGCTCCTTTTCAAACCGATCGTGGAAATTCTCAAAAATTCTCATCTCCTGCCGATATCGTTTACCGCCGCGTTCCTCAAATATTAAAAATTTGCGGCCGTTGAAGATTCGAAAAGAACGGAATCCGACCGATGAATGAGGAAACGCCGCTCTGCAAGAATCCATAAGTAACTGTTCCGTTGATGAAATGCGGAATTCCGGGGAAGGTAAAATATGTTAGGACAAGGGTTCGAAAAAGGTCTGCGGGTTAGCCCAAGCAACCGGGATCGCTTTATTATACCTTTCGGGAGAGAACCCGTGAAGTTTTTATGTGCATTTTTTTGCTTTATTTTAACCTATCCCTCGCAAATTTGGTTTGAAATATCTGTTAATCTACTTTTGAATATAAAAGCTATCGAGGGGGGATGAGGATTCATAACGCGGTACAAACTATCTCGGAAGAGTTTGCCCTTCGGTCTATCGACCTCCGTAGATATTATGAGTAAAATAAGCCCACGTTAAACCACGAAAAAGACCTAAAGAGTACATGAAGCTAAATAGCTTTCGATTAGGAGTTTGCAAAATGAATTAAATTGCTAAATTTGAGTCATATATTGAAAATATTATTCACAACACAGTCAGGGAAATCTATAAAACTTAATTAGAAATTATATTTACATAGATATATATGATCTGAAATGGATAATAATCTGTTCACAAGTGTTTTTCCATACGTTCGTGTTTAAAGGGATGAATAAACATTTAATATTCCTTCATTGAGCAAATTTTTTAGCGAATATGTTTTATATATTAATTAATTACAATGAATCCTTCGATGTGATGAATGCGTTCAATGCAGTCTGATGATCACAATAATCACGATATTCATTTTTGATCGAATGATAAGTTAAATAAATAATTCGTAACCTCCAGATTAATGGACAAATCTCAATTTTGTCAATCCGTTGACAGTTACGTTTCATTATAAAATTTTAAGTTAATTAAATACGCAAACAACACTATAAATAAATATGATCTTATATCTTCGTATTAAATCCGGTTAGAAAATTCAGCAGTACATATCAAGTACGAGTATATATGCTATGCTGTCAGGTAACAAACACATCAAGTATCCAAACATGACACGGCAATGGCAGACTCAGAACGTAGATAATCAGAGAGGCCCATATCTATAAAATCAGATTAAAACCAGCGATGATGATATGTTCCATATCCCATTGACAGTTAATCTTCCGATGCGATTCAAAAGCGAACAATGACGTAAGATTCATTTTCAATACGCCTACCTACTTTTTAATACGAAAGCTCGAAAGAAAACCTTGGACTCGAATACGTAAAAAAAACCCTCCCACGCCGGACATCTAGAGAGAGCGGATATGAATTAATCCATCGATTCCAGTCATTCGAGACGGGAATCCGTAGTCTAATTCGAACCGCGAAGATGGATCCGGAGAAGGAGAAGGGAGGCTGAGGTAAGCATTCCACACGTGCGGGGGAGGTGGAGGAAGGGGAGGATAGGGGTTTTAGCAATGCGGTTAACTTTACGGAATACCGTTCTGCAAAATAGCCGAGGATGCGAGACAGAGAGAGAGAGAGAGAGAGAGAGATTATCTCGAAATAGATGATCCGTTGAGACAGTTGCTATAATTCGTAGAAGAAAAATCGCCTTGTATGCAGAAGAAGAGTAGTGAGGGGTGGGGGGTGGCGATATGGAAAGCATCTTCGAGTGGTGTGGATGGATACGAGAGTAAGGATTTTGTTAATCAGGACAAAAAAATAGAAGTAGATTCCCTAGCGGCTGTCAAAAGAGAGTCGGCCTTCAAGAAGAAAAGAGATGGGGAGGGGTTTGGGGTCGAGTCAGCAAGGAGAAGTAGCAATACCCATATTCATGCATGTGGATATCGAGAGGGGGGTGTGGGGACCGAGGACAGGAAATAAGAACTCTTTTTGGGTCAGCGTCGCGAAGACGAGATCACCTGGAGTCGTAACCGAAACGAAAAAAGAAGAAACAAAAGAAGGTCGAAATGAGTTTATGACGCGGGAGAGAAAAGGCTGACGTGACGGCTCTCCGAGGCGAGGGGAAGCGAGAAGAAACGGGGGAAAGACCAAGGGCGGCTTCTTCTTCTTCTTCGGGGGGGACACACAAAAGGGGGTTTAATAAAGGCGACTTCTCATTATCATAGGTGCGCAGATGCGGTCGTAATTGTACCCCAAGCCGTCTCGTTTCCAGTGTCCGAGGTATTAAAACGGAGGGGATTCGGTTGTCCTAATTTTTCCTCGCCCGCGGTCACCCGGAATGGGGTTGATGGCGACGCGATGGTCCGGAAGGAGGATTCGGGGGCGTGTGAAATTTCGGCAGGAGACAGAATGCTCCGAATAAGAAAGAAATGAAGGAGCGTGGTCGCCTCGAGGGAATGCGGCGACTTGATGGAAAGTCGCGCATCCGAATTGATACGCTACGAGTGTATTCTCCCGGATGAAGAAGGAGTGCATTTTACTTATTCTCGACGTCGAAAAAACTGATATTACTCTTCTTCGTATAAAGTGGTGGTGTGGATTCTGGAAGTTTTCAGCGAGTTCTTACGAGGAAGTAATATTGGAGAGCAATATAAACCAAACAAAGATCGAGATTATCTTCCAGATAAATACCAGTTTTACTAATGTATATGTATTTATTTGGATTAAAGAACGGGTTCCTTAATTAAAGATAATGATAAACTCAAATATTTTTCAAGGAAAAGTATAATTTAGTTACAAACGAATCATTATGGTCTTAAAAATTCAATCTTTCACATTTACAGCGTTAAGTGAGATGCATAAAGCCATATCATTCCGTCAGTTTGTCAGAAAATGTTCATATATAATTACTAACGCTTCCAAACTTTTATAGGAGGTAAACAACGTACATTTTAACGGGTTCCATTGGTATGCTTATACAAATACCGATTACCTGAGATATTGTAAAAAATTTACACTTAACTATTCTCGTATTGATTAACCATAATAAGGATTTATGAAGAATAAATCATATAAAAGTATACTATGGAACGTACTTGTTGTAAAGCGTATATTTTTCTTAATATGATGAGGTACATAAGTTAAAGTTAAATTTTTCTATAAAATTATGTAAGATATGCGTATCCGTCATCTTAGTCCTAAAGCGGAAGTTGTAGAGAGTAAAATGAACGCTAAATCGATTTAGGGCCTTTTCAACAGATATTAATAAGTATTAGATAACAAGATAATTGAACTTGTTTGAATTGGCATATGCTTGAAAATGGCTTTTGATTTATACTACCTTGACATTTATATTTGTTTATACCAATGCCTTAATCTTTATAGTAATCTTCATAGGCCTAGGGTTTTAATATGTTAAGAGACTTTTAAGGTTACCGTACTTATAGGCTAATACTTTACTATTATTATATAATATTATCAATTGCGCATGAAACATTTTTACAAACACATCTCCTATATTCAATCTACAACGCAGCCTCTCGTTGTCTCTCCATCATAAACCGCAACCGTATTTTACGATCGTCATCATTAGCCGATAATTTCCGATCAAAGCCGTTGCTTTGTGAGCGTTCCGCGAGTTCGGAATTCCCGCACAGACGCAGAGCAAATGAACTATCGCGCGATATGAAAAGACGAGGGGATAATGCGTCAGTAGTTATCGGCAAACATGCTCCCCGTCGCGGGGGAATGAAAAGCCTCGCAATTCCCATCTGGGAAACAGAACCATCACACAGGGTCGAAGGGAACTCAATAACACGGACGCGTTTAAGAGCAAATCTGTAATCGTTGGGGGGGTGCGGTGAGAAAGCGTACGACACGCCCACCGCTGACGATGAAGGCCGTTCCCGATGCGGTCGGGTTACATCGCCCCCCTTATTTTAGGCAACCCATCCATCTCATCGGTCAAATTCTCGCGAGTGAATCGCTTCTTCCCGCCGAAGTTTCCTCTCTCGCGCCGAACTATTTCCATCGCTAAACACCGATGAAACTATGCACTCAAAACTTCAACGCTCGCGTGAAAGCGATGCCAGGGAGAGGAGACCGAACAAACGAATGTTTCTGCCGCTTTTTGGTGTGTGCACCAGAGTTTGCGGATGCCCTCGAAATTTTGGTACTGAAATGTTCCTTTAGGATGGTTTTATAATAGTCCGAAAAGTACGCTGAATCTGAAGGTTGCTTAAAAAATACGTGAATCTGTTGTTATTTAAATAAGCTAATCACCTTATTTTTTTCAATGATCTCGATCAGTCTGCCGAGATTTAAGGGTTGCTCCTTGTGAAAAAAGCTTGTTTATAAACTTAAAACGAACTTTAGATAAAACAATCGTTAACAACGTTCGAAATATATATCCAATCAATAAATAATATGAAACTTTACAACAAAAGAACGAATTTCTTAATGCATTAACTCAAAAATCATTCACGTTCTTTTCAAATCCTAATAAAATTTAATTGATTTAATTCGCTATATGTTTCGATTTAAATAAAACAGCAAAACTCCAGAGTAAAATAAACTAGACATTACGCTGTAAAGGGATGAATATCATACCAACCAAACCGTTGAAATTACGCATCCTACTTTAAAATTTCACCCTGAGATCACCATCTCAATTACAGAGATCTCGTTGGGGCTATATAGATTTGTAACAACATTCAACTCGTCCATCAACAAAAACTCTCTTTTTTTAAACGAGAAATTTTCTTTAATAAAAATAACAATGATCGCATTACAAAACTCGGGAAAAGCGTGGAGTTGGCAATCGTTACGGGATGGAGCTAATTTAGAGCGAATGCACGCGAATGCGAGCGTTGCATTCATATATTTCGCATACTGGATGAAGTCAGCCACGATGCCTCTCTCCTCCAAACCTCAGCAGACTACTCTTCATAAGTGCTTTTCGATCGTACGCCGTACTCACTCAGCTGTCTCACTTTGTTCCACATGCGCTTCTTTCTTTCCCGGATCAGCATACCGTCGGGTGTACGCGTTTTTTTAAATATTTATAGAGAGAGAACGGGTACGGTGACACACGATGAGGGATGAAATATTTAAGTTTTATATAAGCTCGCGCAGAACGAACTCAATTTTCTAAATGAGATCGCAATCAATGTGTTTGTATAACAATTATTTCTTTGGCTAGTATCACGTACTTTAACATTAAATGAGAAGCTATGTCATTAATTCTCACTGAGATGAATTTCATTATTTTTCTACTATTTGTTTCCAAAATTCTCCGTAATAAACACTATACATACAACTTTTACATGATTATTAGATGATAAATTTTTTCGCGTGGTATTACCGAGTGGAATGTAAAATGATAGTGAGATAAGTGTTGCCATATCGTTTGGTAAGTATCGTTTTCAGCCTGCTATAATAATAATCATAAAATATCTTGAATATAAAGGTTAAGAAGAAATGACGATGGCTACATCACTGGGACTCGAACTCAGGCCCCAAATTTCCGTTTAACCTTTGTATTTATGTTGCAGAAACTCATAGTATAAGGTTATTTTCATAATTCTTTAATCGTATAATATCTATTGTATGTGAGAGAATTTAGTCTTCAACACTCTAATGACAGCTTTATTTTTTGGTATATTGCTGGGCAAATATTTTATCATTATTAGTTTGTCTTAAGTTTGTTCGTGAACGTTAATATGAAAACCACAATGTAATTTAAAATTCCAGTAATTCATTTTGATCACCAAGCAGGTGAATTTCCTTGAAAATTTGACCATGAATTTTTTAAATTAATCTTTAAAGTATCCTTAGCAACGAACCCCTTGTTCAAGACGGTTTTTTTACTAATATAGTTGAAAGTAAACTCACTCTTAAATAAATCTGCAATGATTTTCTCATCCTATATGGTATTTAAAGTTATTTATATCTTAGAATAACTAATAATAATGCTCGGTGAGTTGAATACCTGAATGAATTACGATAATGTAAAATTGATTCTTGGTTTGAAATTGATGCGTTGAATAGGATTGGATATAGAATACATTGAATATGGTGTAAATATATTTCGCTGAATTTTTAACCTGCATATCGAATAATTTATGGCTCAAGATCCAAAAATTCCAATAAAATATTCACTAGTGTACGTAAATAGCGTATTAAGTTGTACATGTCAGGATTCCTTCTTTGACCATAAAAGGTACCAAATACCCCACCGTTTTCGTTTCCTACCTTAATCTCCTTTTCTGGAAACCATTTCCCTTTATTTTAAACTATCATCTTCGCATTCTTCATCCATTTTTTCCCTTCCACCGTTCATCACAGCACACATCTCAGCATCTCCTTCTTAACGCACGTCAGATCCAGTTTCTTTCCCTTTGATCGATTAATTTAATCAACATTCTTTTCATCCCACCTCTCCCCTTAAAACTCCTCATCCCTCTCTTTGCACCTTATGTTTAACATTCCCCTCGTATTTCTTTCGAGCTGCTATCCTCTTGTGTCTACTCTTAGGGTACATTCACAAACACAGAGTAACACTTCCTCCGTTCTCTCTACACCGTCCGTAATCCTAACAGATTCTACACTCCTGTTTACAACTCGCTATTTAACTCCTGTGCCCACCTAAGAATATTACGTTTTCATTTCTTCTGCGTACGAATTAAAACGATTTAGTGACCCATAAAAGCAATGATTTACTGCCTTATTCTCAACATGATTTTATCCGTAACTTATGAACATTATTTTGATGGAAAAGTAAATTCACGAACAGCGAACAGTGTCTCTGTTCAAACCCCCTTTATCCATTAAATCGCCGCTGTCCCTCCGTATTCACCCGGCTGAAGACCTTATCAGATCAAACTACAAACACAACTACACACATACACATATACATAAACATATATATAAACATATGATCTACGTATTTTTAAAACTATACTTCCATTTCGAGTCTAACATTTAATTAACCAAATTAATCTCAAGTTTCCTCAATCAAATTTTCGTTTTTCTAGAGCGTCTTTTATTCTTATAAAGTATTCTGTTTAAACTTCAAAAAATATTTACTTAAATAATAATAATAATATAATAGAAGTATACTAATCATTACAATCCAAAACTAATATTTGTTCATTTATCCTATCGAATAGTAGCAGGATATTCTATATTTTATTCTATTATTAGATTATTGTATTATTAGTGTATTCTATTATAGTTTTATTCTATCATTGGTGTATTCTCTTATTAGTTTATTTTATTATTAGTGTATACTATTATTAGTGTATTCTATTATTAGTGTATTGAAATTTAAAATTTAGTACGATCATATGCAGTCGCGAACTAACAGACCTGATAAAAAAGTCTGACAGGACCGGGAATCGAATCCGGTACTCCCAATTCCCGGGAGCTCGATAGTCATTGATCTACGTTACAAGGACATTCAGATACTATGTTACTTTGATGATACTTTTCAGGAACGAGCTTTGAAGTTTCGTCCGACTGTACGGTTCGTCTACTGCCCCCGCCTCATATAGTCACAGCCCACACAAAGGAGTACTGAGAGGATCTCGTGGATACACAAGGGAAAGGAATGAGGATATATTACATTGTCTCTGTGCTCTCTTGCATTCTGTAAGGCCTTTTTCACGTCCATTAATTCATGGGTTTATTCCGAGCCGCGTTACTTCATACGCCATAGCATGCTCATCCCTTTACCTATATACAATTCTATTAAACAGCGATCGTTCTATGCGGTAACAAGGAATTCGAAACCAATTGACAATACCATGATTCTCCCTTCCACACTGCGCATGCGCGTCGAAAGACACCTTACAATCCACCATAATCATCCCGCTTGCAAGATTCCGAATCCCATATGGAGCGTAACTACCTCGATCCTCATCTCTTTCAGAGGGATCCGAACACTTCTTTAGACAGCTTATGATCGGGGGGCGAAACCCTCTGTGAAAGCGGGCCGAACGCTTTACGAGGGAAGTCATCGGGGTTAAATATTCAGCTTCCCTCACCTTTCGCACAACCCACCCGAGCAATCTCTTAAATGCCCCGTCTTATTGACGATATCTGCGACGGAATCGCTTTAAACGCGTGGGCGCAAGAGAGAAGGAGAGGCGGTATAAATGGGAACGGAGGGCTAAAGAGACGGCTGAATCCGGTCGATCGGACGGGGGAAGCTTTATGGAAAGGAAAATATAGAGCACGCGTGATCATCGGGAGTGAGGAAACTCGAAACCGACCAGTGATATAAAAAAAATCCTGTGATAAATCCAATAGGAGCCTTTAATACATCGCATTGCCTTCTGGGAAAATTACGCGAAATAATAAATGAAGTCCGATTTCCGATGGATGGAGTACGGAGGACGGAACTGAAGGGATACTTGCGAAATCCTTTCGACTCATCCGCGATATTCATCACCGTCAAATGAATGATGAGAAGCCGACGTGCGTTTTCCGGCACGTCCGCAAATCCGGGATTTAATCACTCGGCTGCATTATGGAATATTCCGAATAACCAACACGTATTTTTTTTGCAGAGGGGAGGATGCCCTTTCGGAGGAGGTGGCGGAACAATGCAATCCGCGGAGCAAGCGTTCGCCACCGGTTGCATTCGGGAGAAACAAACATATTTTTAGCACGCGTTGACCCTTTTATGCTGATGTGGGGATTGGACAAGCAATTTAAAGCGGGAATGAATCACGGCGGGATTCTAAAGCGCGGGAGAATTGCGATTTTGTGAAGAATGCCCGGGTGGCAGAAGGGGGCGTGTTTTCTCGTCGTCCGACGGGGTATTTATGAAACAGCGCACGCACCTATCATTGGTGGCGTTCGTGCGTATACGTATGAGTGTTTTTATGCGTCCATTTACGTACGTGGAAGTGGAATCTAATTCGGACGATGATGCTATTGAATTCGAGAGAAACTTTACATTTTTTCAAAAGCTACATTTACGTGAGAGAATATGAATATTCCGAAAATACTAAAAAACATAAAAAGTATAAATATATATAAAATATAAAGCAAAGCATGAGTATTAAAGAGAGAAGAAGACCCAAGGATTGACATACAAAAATCAAACACGCATTGAAGGGAAACTTATGTATTGAAATTCAAAAAGAATATATAAATAGAGACCAATCTCAGCTCACCATAAAATCCACATTATTCTATCGTGAAAAACCAAACAGCAAACATGCAAAAAAATGAATTTACACGATCCACGTATTCCAGCGCATAGAACAGGATCACTCTCTCGTGCGTGAATTCAGCTCGCAAATTTTATAACCGTATAGAACACCGGTTTGTGCATCCATCGATTTCTACACAGCCTCTCTATACGTGTATTCCCTTACGGGAGTCGGCTATTGCAATTCGCAGTAAACGCGTGGGCTTATCGGAAGTATAAATTACTCTCCGCGTAAATGAAAACTACGAACGCTTTCGAGTCGTTCCGTTTCTTTTTTGTTTCCGAAAAAAGAAAGAAATGCAATTTTCTGCGTGAGTGAAGTTAAAGTTCAGGAAGGTTTTTTTCGCAGTTTAGTAGTGCCTTTTGAAGTAAAAGTGTTTCGTAACCTGAGCTGTATCAGCTGACTGACAGCTGATTAGCTGAACGAATAAAATTATAATAAGCCGGATGATTTTGAAGCTCTATCCTTTTAATAGGGTAAGACTTCAAATCAAACAATCAGAATAATTTGTATCTACTGCAAGGGAGCTAAAATATTGTAGAAATTAATAAACTAATAAATTAATAATAAAGTCTTCAATGAACAAAGTTTTAGTATAATATACATTAAAACAAAAATATCATTATTATTATCACAAAAATATTATTCATAAAATTCGTAAATTCATACTCATTCTGAAACATTAAATTTGATAATTCGATTTACATCCCCACATCTTGCCAGGTTCACAAACTATGTCATAGGTCCATTGACTATGGATCCTGTTTGTTTATTTTGAGTTGTATGAATATACGTGATTTCACGAATGCAGCGACACTCGGAAATTAGACTTATTATATCCAATTAACAATACGCGTCCGGAAAACTTTTATATATATTCACTTTGACCCAATTACGTCCGACATTGTGCCATTCCTCCTGTATTTCCAGAGAGACAATGAAGTGGGCCACGACTTCTCTCGCACGACGCGAAATCTTCTCGAGTAAAACTGTAAAACACTCTTGTTAAATTCTGACAAACGGAATTGCAGAACGTTTTGTGAAATTCTCCAATAGTACAATGTGGACCATGAGTTCCCATGTTTCACAAATTTCAATCCTTTTCCAATCGTTTGCATTTCAGATGCATTCATACACGTAATCCAGCAAAGCCATTCGAAGATGGAGGTAATAAACTACGATAATATAATATAGTACGTTCTCGTGCTTACGACTCCTGCCGCATACTGAAACGTATCCTTTATTGGCAAATTGTGCGATGTAAACTGAAACTATAATAGTCAATTTACGAAACAAGAGCGGGAATCTAATGAGTCGAGAGAGAAAGAGAGAGAACATCTACAAAAATTCCTTGCTTAAGTACACTATTTTAGTTTCCACATTCCTCCACGCGGGGCTACAGAAATTGAGCGGGATTATAAAAAGGACTATAAGAAGAACGAACTGGCAAGAGGAAAAAAAAGATCCCGGCAAATGGGAAGGGTTGACAGAGAAGGGAAGGAAAGGGAAGGAAAAAAAAGTTGGGGTTGGGAAACTTCATTTTACGGGGAAATAGTAACAGATGCGGAAGTCTTTAGCTTACGCGTAAACGTACGTTGGTCTGTTTGTGATCACGTGAGGGAGAGTTGGGCGTCGTAACGTTGGCGTGGGAAGCTGCGTCGTGAGGGGATAATAGGTTGGATGGAGAAAAAAAGGGCTTCCGGAGTGAAAGAAGGGATTGAAGTTTGGCAGGAACGGGTTTTTTTTATTCCTCGAGTGGCGAAGGAAACTTGAGCGAAGGAGGAAGGGAGGATGAATGGCGCTAAAGGAGGGAACAGATGGAAAAGTCGAATGGGGCGGAGATTGCGGAAGAAATGGGACGGAAAAAGGAAAGAAAAGGAAAGAGAGGGCGGCCTAAGACAAAGATCCGGCGGGATCAACACGACTTTCTTCCCATGTAAAGTCGCCCGATCTTTCTCTACGCTAAATCATTAGGAGTGTTTGGACCACGCAGACTTTCCGCCTCGAAGCATTCCTAGAGAGAGAGACTTCAGTTCTTTTGCGATTCGTTTGCTTCTGTTCTCATTCGGGTGCAATAAGATGTTTGGGGTAATTTCTCTGGGGGTTGTCATGCGACTTCACAGTAAACCCACAACACAACTGGATAGCCATCTTAAGGATGTCGTACTCTCTATAATACGACTTGAAATGGTTCATAGCTAATAATATCCCTATTATGTCTTGTGGTTCTTTTCCGTAAGCTGAGGTAACCTTGGTTGTAAATATGAGAAGCATTTTAATGATTGCAGAAGTCAATTTCGGTATAAAAACTCCGGGTTTTATTGAAAAATCAGGGATTAATATCAAGTATAATGGAGAGTGGAAGTAACTTTACACGATGTTTTTGTATGAATTGAATACAAAGGCAAAAGAAGTATAGTGGCATGGTTGGGACACGAACCAGTATCTCCCACTTAAACCCCACTAACGAAACCGCCTGAAAGTAGAGGCATTAGTACGAATTCCAGATATGTGTTATTGTTCCTCTTACAGCTTTATACATAATCCATTGGCCCTTTGCAGAATGTGCTGCTCATTGAGAACGTATTTAAGTATTAAATTATTGTTTACGTATTGAGAACCTAGATGTTAAAAACTGAAAGAGTCAATTCATTAATTAAAACTACAGCTGTGAAGGGAAATCTAAGAAGCTAGTGGGACGAAAACTGTTCAAGAATGCTAATATTGAAGTCTTCCGGATATCTAACTCTCAATAACAAGGAAACTATTGGATTTTGAAATGGATGCATGGATCAGAACAGCTTTCTAAATATCCTTACTTGGACAGAATAAAAATTTCACTTTGATACTTAAGTATATATTTTTTGGCGAAGTTGGGAATTATGAATTTGTGAACCCATGAAGCAAATAATAGTTAGTAATAATCTCTATAATATATCAAACAAACTACATGTATATAAAATAAAAATTGTGAGCGAAAAGAACAACGCCCTAACAAGTTTGGTTGTAGCTACAAATTATCATTATAACCATATCATCACAATAACTGCGAGCGACAAATATCATTTCTTACTCCATGATATAAATTCTCACAAAATTACGGCTTGCAACATTGATTTTATTTTCAAAAATGTAAAGGAGATCAAAATGAATTTATTTTTAAAAATTAGTAGTAAAAATTTATCTTTTAGGCACTCGATTTTCAATACCTTAAAAGACAATTAATTCGAGTAACATATTGTTTTAACATTACTAGAATAATCCATTAAATGAAGGACAAAAGAAAAGAGAAATCAAAAATGTTTCACGTCAAGGAAACTATGCATCAAAAGATCACCACGTTGGTTCCCGAACGCAGGGGTAGTGAACCCAAAATCGCGGGCGATCAGTTATCGAACCCTTCCTTGTTCTTTCGCTACTTTTTCTCACATCACGGATCGCATTCCGAAGCCCTGATCGTCGATCACAATATTTCACTCCCGTAAGCGGATAACGCGGTATGCGCGTCGCAAGTTATTTGTGCACATAACACGCATACTCTACATTTTTCACATCCATCACTTTCTTTGCCCCGAATGGATGGAAGTGTAGAGAGAGAGATAAATGGGAAAAAAGGATGAGGAGATCCGTTGAGTGGTACGGAGCTTGGGAAATAAGGAAGGAATCGGTGTGTTTTTCGGAGGCAATAGGTGACGAGGAAGGGAGTGATGAATGGGGGAAGGGTTGTGGCCTTAGCAGATGAAGTAGGCTATTGAGGGAAGAAGTGAATGGAGGAAAGAGTGAATACCTGGGGCTTTTTTCTCCTCGGCGCCGCTACGTCGCTTAATTCCTTTAATTTGTTTTTTTTTCTCCTCGTGCGGGGAAAAATTTCGGCCGCCGATGTTTACCGCATGTCTCTTTGCGGTCGGGCCTTTTGAAATGGAAATGCGTGTTTTTTAAAAAATGCGTGATTTCCACAGATTGGTGCGCTGTTAGTGTCACGTTGATTAACTCTTATCTGATTGCATTTCATGGTCTGCGGGAGTGGATGGAGAAAAAGTAATACACCGCAAAGCGATGACGTGATGTAATGCGGATGGTAGATACTTTGAACCATAGAATTGGTTTACTAAGTGCAGTATAGAAATGCGTTTCAACACATTTTAATCCCTACATAAAAGTAATTACATATTGAATGAGTTCCCTTTGGAAGTTAGGAAAAAATATTTATGTCCTCACTATTATTATTATTTCCATAATTCACGTCATAATATAAGATAGATAAAGTATATTGATGAAAATTTGCTGTACTATACATATAGTAAATTATATTTTTTGGTTTATCTATGTATATTGGACATATAATAGATTAAATTTCATCGAATAAATTTCGTACTTTGAATTAAGGCTAAAACAGAGAGAATATTATGAGTTATATAAATGCCTTGTTACAAAATCGTACCAATATACTATTGAAATTATAGAAGTAGAAGAAACCAGAAGGCTTATACTATTCATATGTAACTTGGTTATATTTAGGTCGAGCTAGGTGTAAGGCGCCGCTCTGTAAATCTTAGGGGGCCCAGTGCTGTTCCGTGTGGCACACTCAAATCGATGTCAGTCTTGTACGGCGTCCGTTCCCTCCACAAGCCTTGTCGACAGATATAACAAATGATTTTGTCTCTGAAGTACTCAACGCCCCACAAAGTTTGATCGATAAAATGAAACCTCGTGTCTAAAGCTCACAAACTTCCAAGACGTTGCACATTTTCTTGAGTATTCGGTAAAATTATGAAAATATTTGACGATGTACTGTCATTTTTTTCAAGAATTACCGTAAGAAATAAGTCTTTTGAAAGTAAACTCCGACCTTAATGGAAAATTAACAATGCTCCATCAAAGGGGCTGTAAGGAAGCGGGAGTCGGTGTTGGGGAGCAGGTGCTTTGCTTCAATTTCTGTTTAAGTGCTCCCATTTGCACCGCATCAACAGCGAATGAAACCAGAGGAACGCGGATGCAGAACGGCCATAGCGGTGCCTCCCCACGCCGAAATGGGAGATAAACTTGTGGGAAGAGGGAATCATAAAGCGGTTGTAAGGGGTTGTGTACGAGAGAATATGGCGGGAACTCGAGTTAACGTAACAAGGAATGGGTATCTCTGGTCGTAGTGAGGGTTCTCTGATTTCTCACTGCTGCCACAAAAACGACAGTTTAAGATCATCGCTGTTTACCTTAAAGATAATACATTAATGGGAGAAGATAATGTGGAAATAAATTCAGATATGTAACTTCAAAAAACTTTTATGCGCCATTTAAACTCCAGAAGATGCTGCGATGTGGGAAAATGAAAACAAATTATGATATTTACGAAGCTGAGAGGTTAAATGACTATATCTTACTTTTCTTTGATTTACAGTCGATTCTCTAGTAAGATAATTCAGTAATATCTCAACCCACGTTCATTAAAATATTTTCATTCATTTAAACGCTGTAAGGTCCCGATACTCAATAACCAATTTAATAATAAATCTCGTATAGGACTAGTACTTTATTTAAAAGGAAATATTGATGATCTCCTAGCGGACGACTATAAAACAAAAAAGATTTTGCAGATAAGGTCCATAAAAATACTAACCAAATTCGTTGAATAGATTCAAAACTTATTCAAATTTATGCCTTTCTTACATTTGAAAAATTTACCTTATCTATTTATTTCAGACATTTATACAAACTAATTTTATTCTCCGGCTGAAAAAGGTACGTCCCGGCAGCAGCGTCAAAAACATAAATATTCAGAAGCAGCACTAAGGGAGGCGATAACTAAATAGAAGTAGAACGGTTCTTATAAAAGGTATAATTTGCGAAATCTAATGGGTTTTTGCGGGACTCACGAAATCCTTTGGCCGTCCGGATGCGACCCTGAGGCCTCTCGAAAAGGGAACCTCTGCCTTAACTTCGCCACGGCTGCGAGACACTTCGCGCATATCAATCATTTCCCGGAAGGATATTTAATACCGAACAGAAGGAAAGCACGCTGTTGAATAAAACGACCATGTTTAGAGCCGAAATAGATCTCAGAGGGAAGAATCGATGAAACTTCCCCCTTTAGAAAAAGATTTGCGAAAGATGAGTTCGTCACCGCCCTTGAAGACGAACGTTTCCAAACCAATCGTTTCGTCATAATTATAGGGACAAATATAAAGCGGAGGAAGGTATCGTGGCTGAAAACGAGTATACGGGGGGGGAGGAAGGGTTGGGGTTGTTGAAAAAAAATACGGAGAAAAATGAGGGTGTAGAGAGTTGGGAAAATCTCGTAAACGTAAAGTACCCGAAAAGGGTTGATGATGGATGTGCGAAAGAAGAGCGGAAAAGAGAAACAATGAAGGATCCTCCATAACTCGCGACGATGACTAAGCTGGAACAAAAGTGATCGAAAATATATATGAGAGGGAGGTGGCACGAGCGTTTCTTCGTTCGATCGGACCATTCTTCCGTTCTGGAGGGCGCGTCGACGGGTTAAAGATCTCTCGACCCTTCCATAAGGCCCTACCACACGACTCCCTTCATATTTTATGGCACTTATTTATCAAACGGCCTTCGCGGCACTTCGAGAGATATTTAGCGGTCGCGAATCGGGGTGAAATAGTGCGCGCTATCACGACTACTACTACTCTTGCCTATTCTCTTTAATTAGCCATTCGCCAAAATTCCCCACCGCCTCCATTAATTTATTTTAGAATTTGTTGACAGGTCGTAAATAAATTTTTAGCCGCATAGAGAGGTTGAATGACGTGTAATTAGTCGGGTATATAAAAATATCGCTAAGGCATCGGCGGAATGACGTTCATAAACTCGTCATACGGCTCCGAATATGGGTATAGGTGCATTAAATGTTTAGATGAATATGAATCCGTTATATGTCTGACGTTTTTGATAAATATACTATATGAGACGCTGGAATATATATTTAATGACATGTCATTAATATACATCCACCTAATCACGAAACATAAAAAATATATTCTAGACCGATTTGAGTGCGAAATTAGGTTGCTACGGAACTTTGCGAAACTTCACAATCAATATTTGCGGACGATATATCAAGAGACAATAGGCCTTTAGCCCTTGAACATTGACTCCCTCTCCTTAAAGTTAACTCTAAAGAGAATGAAACTAGATCCGAAACTCTATCATGATGTAATTGTTTTATCAAGCAAATAATATAGAATCTTTATCTCGTGTTTTAAGCATTAATAAATTCTGCGTTCTCAATATTGTTTTTGTTTCATCTAAATTGAACTGAAATCCTGATTACGTAAATGAATCTTACTTAAATTGAGTAAAAAAGGTCGAAATCCGTCGTAAATAATAAACGTAGTAAGAGGTGGAGTTGCATCTATTCAATTTCCCGATTCGTACCATCTCTGAAAATCGACTGATTATGATGAATATTGAAAACTAGGAGATAAAACAAGTGACTAAAAGTGTCAAAGATATAGAGTTAACATTAATAACATACTTCTACATAAATTAAAGGTACGAAAAATTATTCAGAGATGAGAATTTTCGACGAAAGGTTATATGGATGATAGCTACATTACAGCTTTATACAGATTCATGGAGAGATACATATTGAAATAGAATGATTTTCTACGATTATAAATAAAGAAATTTTCTATCAACCGGAAACAAAACATTATTCTCAATAGATCATCCAGAAACTATCGTTTAAAAAAATAAATGGAAATACCTAGTTTTATAGCAAATTTAAAATATCTACGGTATAAAAAAATCAACGTAAATGTCAAATGCACTATAATCAATTCCAAAGAAGGATCCTAAGCAGACACTGCTGCAAAAACAATAATATTTACAATCACTCCAACCGATGACGAAGATTCAAAATATCTGTTACGATTCATATGAAAACATCCGGATTCGAACGTTTAGTTTGAATTAAAGATAAAATTACCCTTTGGGTTTAGAGTGGTCCACTATGCTCTATCCACTTTAGGCTATCATGTTTGATGGATGTCGAATGGTGGAATATTTTCGGAAAATGGAATCACTTAATGTTCGTGCTTTAAACAAATGCGAGGGAAATACTACTGTGCTTTGTATTTATATTGTAGTCCTTTGCCTTTCCGATGCAATTGAAAAAAAGTACCAACAGAAATATTCGGCCGTAATTGGCAACTAGAGAAAAATGTTATTCTATCAAACGTAACTAATTGGAGGAATAAAGAGAAAAAATAATAAAAAAACTAAAAAACTTAAACGTCACGTTATTTATTGATTTCGTAAACTTTAAATATAGATTTTACGAGTCCTATGTGTATATTAAGAGAATAATATTACAATCAATTGCAGTATTGTGTAAAATATATATTCATAAATTTAAACAGAAGTGAAATATAGGTACATGACTAAGACTCAAACCCAGGTCTTCCACTTGTCGGGGAGGTATGCTATTTTCTCTTTTGTTTAACCTTGTCAAAAATTGCTGGCTTTCTCGTGACAAATATGCTTCCTTGATCCTCTATTATAATATAGATATAAATTTACATTACTGGAGGAAGGGATTTAGTTAAACGCAGGTGGAAACGAGGAATGCTGGACATTTTAATTTATAAATACTTAACCATCATTTCGTCATAAAACTGAATGACATATAATTTTTTCGAATGTTATTACAAAAATGGGGGTTCTTCATTTGATTAAAAATACTCGTACAAGATATTAAAAAAAAAATATATAAAAATTATAATTATCACGAGAGAATAATAATGCTAAAGGTGTACCTCAATGCAACTTTAAATGATTCGAATATTCAGATGATGGATCAAAAAAAAAAAGAATAGATGATGTTGTAATTCAAAGTATTCTAAAATTTATCCAATTTTTCCTTTACTAAATATTGTGGTGGAAATCTAAAATTTGATACTTTAATTTAAAATCTGTACTTACGTTAAAATTTTTAAATTCTTAAATTGAAATGTTAAAATTCTTTCCTTGAAAAATTATCTGCATCGAATTATAAATGGAAGGTTATTTATGCATGAAAAATATCTAGTCTCTATTGTCAGTTGTAATGTTTTTATTTTCCAGTTAAATAATTTTTGTATTTTTTGGCATTCTAAAGAACAAATATGAAACAATTCAATTAATACTACAAAAATTATATTTTCCTCGATGTTAGACTTGGAATACTTATAAACGCATAGATTCAATTTTAAAAGAACCACTAGGCCGAGCTAAAAAAAAACAAAGGTTTTGTCCCGTTTAAAAACCAATGAACACGACATTTTTCATTCGATAGATATCCCATTTAGATCTCATTACCAGATAACACTGCAATTACTTTTAAATGACGCTGCATTAACGATGCACAACGTCAACACCGAACGCCTTTTTCCCAGCGAACATTTGCTCAGCACGGCCGTGCTTTAGTCACGAATAATACGAAGAAAAATTCCTCCTGTGGAGCGGAAAACGCGTGACTCGTGTGCAATCGCCCTATCTTTTTTTTTAAGTCCTCCACTTCGCGGCACAAGTCGTTCGCGTAACTTAATGCGATAGATCCGACTGCAAATGCTCTCCCGATACGTAGACTCGGCGTAGTTCTTGGTGAGAAATTCAGAAACGAAATTGGAGGACTTCTTGGCGTCGAGGAGCGTGGCACTGGAGGTTATCTCGAAGTAATTCGCGACGAATACAGCGACTGAATGCTCGCCTCAGACGCTGGAGACCGGGATCAAATATCCGTGATGGTAGTTATTATTGATTTTGCGAAATCCGGGTTAATACGAGAATATTGACTCGAAGGAAGACATTCTGGCTGATTCGGATCCTTTAACGGCGAACGGAGATGTATTCATGCTGCGAAACGGGTTGTGAGGTATCCGAGGATCGGTATGCAAATAGAAAGTTCAGCGGGTTAAGGATGGAAATAAAGCGCCCACGAGAGGTGGAGGTAGAGCAAGAAATGGAAGGCGCCCCAAGAGGGAAAAAGTTCACTAATTAAAAATTCCCCCGGTAATTGATTATTATTTGAACTGAAGTTACTTGTTGGGCCGTGGATTGAGATTTTTATCGAGTAAACAATTCCAAGGAGTTGAAAAGCGTTATTAAATCTTCGCTACTTTGAGGAGTAACGATTACTGAATTTGGATGATAACACAAAAGGTAACATTTTTATTATGAAGATCATTATCGGGAACTACTCTTTCTAATACAAATTAACACGTGTATCTTTCGAAAATCATTTGTTATTCGATAAATATTGCGGTTATATCCCAGATTAGTTGCTAATTTTAAGACTCGAGCGTGAATTGAACTCAGCAGTGATGAATGAATTTTAGTGAAGTTTGATTCTCAATAATTATCATCTCCCGATTATGTTTGTGAGCCTATGATTTCCGATCCTTAATTACATAAACCACTATTTTTAGACATATATTCAATCCATTGTTCCAATGAGGAACACATTTTCCAATAGTAATGTAACCTATGAGATATGTACTCTAAGTTTCCTTTCAGACTGAAGTTGGCAAACATAATTCGCGAATGAATTCGCGAATGTTTGAGGGAGGTGTTTCATTGAGTTGAGAGAATTTGGCGAGAATATCTACTGGATTACTGATGAATAGTTATTGAATGATTTCAGATAGAGTAAGGATGAATAATGCAGCTAAGAATTTGTAATCAGCTGGTACCTAGCGAAATATTTTTCATCAGTAAGGCCAGAACTTATGCAACGTAAATCATCCAAAACGTTTCCAAAAATAATAATGACTATCTGAAAATTTTTACCGTAGGTGGAAATACTCTAAGCATCTCTTAACCAAAATGCTTGGTATCATTACAGTTTCAATATTACACGATAAAATTCCTTCATTTTGGAAAGCATGAACGGGTGCGATCGGATTAGTAACAAGACAGAAAAACTTAAGGAAATAACATGCAAAATAATTTGTTTAAATATTAACGTAAAAATTTAAATAAACAATGAGTGCGACCAAATATTTTAATTTTAAATCAGGTTGATAAATCCTTTTCTGAAGAAGTTATACAATGAGATTAAGGTTTTACAATTTGATTACTGTGTAATTTTTATTATCTTTAAAAGTTTTGGTCGTTGAAATCTTTCTTTTACGCAATGAATAGCTATTTTATTTACATATTTGATTTAAAGGTTATGACTGGTAATATAAGTTTAGCTAGTGACGAAGAAATCGTCTTGCAAATATTGGTGCAAAAATATTTTACAGAAAGGTACAAATCATTATAGAATTTAGCATACTTATTTTACCTACCATAATATTTTTCCAAATTTAAAGTTGAAATATTGTAATAAAAATTAAAAGGTAACACTCGTCGGTATGTATCCAATCACAGTTGAGTTATGGTGTTGGGGAATCGATTCAATGTAACTTAATAATTGATTTTTCGTTCTACATCAAAATAAGGAATCAACTTTATTTAGTTATTCTGATTGTAGTAGAGAACAGAATAACTTGAGATAAATACGAAAATGTGAAAACTTCTTATCGAACAGCATGTTTTATTGGAAATGTATATGAATATTCATCGTTACAGTATCTATTACGCCTTATACACGCCCCGTCATAATAAAACTAGAAATATCTTTTCTCGTATACTTTATATTGATAATTCATGCTCTAACTAATAGGAAAACTTTATCGTCATCAAGATTGCATTTGCTAGAAATTGCCGCTCCGTAAAAAGTTTTACGTTAACACGTTTCGATACACTGCAAAGGATGAATCGCACAATCGCATGGAGGCCAAACTTCTGCTGTAAATCTACAGTTACGATAACATTCCACGCGAGAGAAACTCCGAGTATTAAAAAAATGCGTCGGAAATAATTGCATGTACATTTCAATATGATCTCGTGCAGGTGAATTTGGAACAGGAATTCTATTGTTAAAAAGGAGGACAGACTTTCGGAAGGTGTATTGTACAACACACTATTCAAAATCTTTCAAAAGAGTTTTATAAAAATTGTAGCATTGAAAAAATCGCAATCAAAACTAAAATATTTGATTTAGTACTTAGTGCTGAGAATTTGCGAGAATAGTTTATGAAGCGATTTCGAAAAGGAAACATTTATAGCGACATAGCAACAAATCTATTTCAATATCCTTCTTCGGGACATGTATTTTAAGCTTCAAATTCGTTTCTTAAAAAATGGAGTATGATTTTTCCCCATGAAACGTCACTGGAGACCTGGGTTCGAGTCCTTATTATGTATCTATTTTTCATTTCTGTTTTAGCCTTTAGAATCCAGTCGCAGGAAATGATCGTCTTAAGATAATTTCATCTTCTTTCAATCCAATTCACTGGACCCTAAGTATTTAAAACTGTTGAAGATAATGCCTTTGATTTTCTAAAAATAGAGCACCAAAAATTAAATTTTAAAACTTTTTTTATTAATTTCCAGTTTCGATTGTTACATCACTGGAGCATATGTAAACAATATTTTAGTATTTATATCGACTCACAATTCTACCGCAAATATTACTCATACATTAGCTATTGAAATAAGTTGTACTAAAGTTGAAAAGCTACGGAAAAATTTTAAGGCTTACATAGTATAAAATCTGCAAAATCTGTTTTCAGCCTCATTTCATCGTTTAAATTCGCTCCGTATGTGACTGCATGATTCCATTTAAGGGCTATGCGCCAACCGCATTCTACTCTTTCATGGCACACTAGCTTCCTAACTCATAAGCCCCAAAACTTTCTCATAATTTTCTGCCTCTTCATCCTTTTTTTTGTTTCAGGGACATTCATATATCTTTCCATGCATCGTCTTTTATGCCTCAACTTGCTAACTCTCTCTTCTCTCTCAGGAGTAACATTCATCCATATATTCCCGCTCTTTATTTCACTTTTAAGCCGTTTACATGCCTTCGAACAATCCTTTACTCATTTCAAGACTTTCATCTATTTCTCTAGCGCATTTCTTGGAGACGCATTGCATTTCTGTCCACGTGAAACCCACTTTTATATTCTAAAATTTTACTTGAGAGTCAGAGCTGAATTTCGTAAATATAAAGCATTTTTAAAATTTTTTGCTCCAAAAATCGAAATCGAAACCACGTCATATTTCTAATAAATAAGGTCTATAACATATATTCACATATCATCAATCGTCAAACAGGGTTGATGATAAGGATACCATTTCATTTCATCCATTAAAACACCTTTAATATACACATATATCATTCAAATAATCCCTAATCAATAATAAAAAATGAAAAGTTTAATAGTGACATTCCTTTTTCAGTCACGTATCTATAAACTTCGCTCCTTCTCTGTGCTTTGTAAAACATCAATATGTTCAGTTTACAAAATCAGTGTTCCCCAAAATAACCTGCAACATCATTTTACAAAGTGTTTTTTAGCATCTGATAATGTACCTCTAGCTGTCAATAATTATCTTTCTGGCCTCTCACCGTCTTCATTTCAATCAACTGATATTCCTTCAGTTCGTTATTAAACTTGTGTCATTTCCTTTACTTGCGATACGACCGCCTAAACAGCAAATTTCATCGACTCACCCGAAGGTTTCTCAATATCTAACAGGAAGCAAACGGAGTTTCATAGGAAACACTACTTCTCTGCTTGGACCGAAGGCATCCATTTGTATTTTCGGCTCCTTAATTTAACTTATCCATAGACTGCATATGAATGACTTACTTAAACGTGTCAGATAAAAGCGTAGTAACTGTACTGAAAAAGTAGAAAACTGACTGAACTTTTACCCTAAATTCCTATCGTAAGTAATTGCGTTTACGTACTAATAATACTCTACAACAAAAGAATTTTCTCCGTAAAACCAATAAAAGAACGACTCACCATTTTGCTCAAATATATCAGAACAAAAGTGTAGCGCTAAAACTTATAAAACACCCCTGTCACAATGAAATAGTACTTTATCTCTCTACAAAATAATTCGATGGGCATAGTACATCAATCGATTCTCACTCGACGATGTGGATGGATATGTGCCTTTGAAGCATTCCAACAAACTAAATAAAGCAATTCTTTAGCTAGACATATGAACAAATCACTTCCACACTTCACCATTTCGCTTGACATCCCACACTGCGCATCTCCCATTCCCCACCGGAGGGATAGAAAAGAGTCGGTGAGTTAATGCAACGCTTCCAAAAGGAAATAGTGCAATATATAAAGCACTTAATTCCTCTTAATAATTACCCCGATCGTCCCGATTTTATCTCGGTTGAGGGCATTTATGAAATCATTCCGCTACGGCTATCTACTGAACGGATAGATCATTTCTCTCTATAACTGAATATGTGAGATTAGACACCAGGTAAGCTATCATTCAATGAAACAGTTTACTGTAATTAGCGATGATTTATAATGATTCGCATTAGCTAAATTGGCATTTTTTTGGATTAGAATGAATTGGATACTTAGCGATCTGAATGCAGGTTTTGATTCGGAAACTCATAATGGATTAGGTATAGCTATCGACAGGAGAAGCTTCAACTTTGTATTCTCCGATCCGTCGCGTACTTTATTCTTTGGAACTGAAAATTTATCATCCAAATCCGTTATCTTGGCTTGATTAAAACACATCTTCGCGATTAATTATAGAGTCAAACGTCGAAGACTGTCACAACAGTTCATTAAAAACTTTGCATTAATTGAGTTGATTCATTAAAGTCCTTTAAATTATTTTTTTTTAATTCTCGAAACTTTGTATTGATAAGCAATGAAAATAGAGATACATATTTCTAAACTTATTTGATACGTACATTTTTTTAAAAAAGTTAAACAGACATGAAAAATAACGAAATGACTGGGACACGAACACAGGTCTCCCATTCGCTGGTTAGGTATTCTGACTACTATGTTACGACAATATAACTTCCATTTTATGGTGACGTTGGTCCCTCTCTTGTCGTTATTTTTTTACTTTTGTTTAATTTTATGAAAAGTCGCACGCTTTCTCGTAGAATATATCCAAAAACCTATCTAATCCTTCTCTTATATTACTCTATTTAAATACGTTAAAAAAAAGAAAACAAACAATAATGAGCTTTCCTTTGCGATGACATACGTCCTGAGTTCGATTCCCGATGCCACCCAAACGTATAGTATCCCCACAGCTGTCGAGGCACATCTAAGAAATACTAACATCTCTCCATGCATTTTCCGCTCACAATTCTCCTCCAATAAACACACGTCAATTTTAAAAAAATTCATTAAATCAAAAAAAAAAATAAAAGACTCGAGAAATCCGTTCCGCAAATCCGTGGAGAGCCTTCAATCCGCGAACAATGGGGGAACAATCGCTCGGAATTAAATCGTGATTATACTTTCCGTTCCCCGACGCGATTTTAATTCTTTCTCGCGCTGCGCTTTGGCGCATTCCCATTATGAAGGAGTCGTTTTTCGAGAATGTTTTCGCGAGGAAAGCGTTGTCGAGGAAGTGAAGAGCGGCGCTGCAAAGCGGGACAAGCAGTGGCAACTGGAGCAGTAAAGGTGCACGTGAGGCATTAAGGGTCGACCCTCCTCAAGGATCACGTTTGGAAATTTCCTTTACCACGCCTTTTACCCTACTTTCCAGCATAGAAAATGGGCTTCGCAAGTTTCGACCTTTGACCGTCTCGACTTTTCTTTTTTTTTAAGCCGTCCCGGTTTCCATGGATTCCGATTTGAATGCGTACCCAACGAGGCCACTAGCTATTCAGGAACCACTATTCAGAGGCTCCGATAAGATACTATGATTTACGTAGATGGCTTGTTTCTAAGCGATCTCATTAAATTGTATTTCAATCGGAGACACGAGGAAGGCAAATATTTACGTATTTTAATGATCGTGAGACGCATAATTCGTCAGGCTATTTGTCAATTTCGATGAAATACCAATGTATAATTCGAGATTCTTTTATCATTATGTATCTTAGATAGTGAAGAAGTAGATACAAATGACGATAATTATACTATGATAATTATAGATAAAAATATAGATTACGTTCGACGACTTAGTCTAAAAATATTAAATGAGAATATATGAGCAAATAAATAGCAGTAAAAAGATATGAATATTGGAAATAGTAAGGAGACTAAGAAAGTTAAATTAATAGTAAGAAATTTTTCCTGAATGTAAGCATGATAATAGATTTTTCAATGAGTAAATAAACATATTTTGGAAAATTTGAGTTCATTATATTAACCATAAAAATTTTACTTGGAGAAGAGAAAAACGTCTGTTCTAAATTTGAATAACCGGGAGAATCGGCTTGGAACCTGGGACACTAAGGATCGAAGTGTTCATCACTCTAACAACGAGACCATTGACAAAGTTTAACTATGTAAGGATATATTACAAATGGCTAATAAGGATGGAGTCATATCAAGCGCTGATAGAGGAAACGGGTGGGTCAAAACAAGAACAGTTGGAAAAAATATAGGACATCAAAAGTGTAAGAAGTCAGATAAATTGATCAAGAGTAGATCCCGGGGAGAGAGAAAGGGTACGAGGTTAGAAGTTTCGCTTCAACCTTAAGAAAAATGGTATTTACAATAACGGATTACTTTCAATAATTGCATGTAGAAATAATCGACAAGCACAGATTGAAATACGACTTTAGTGTAAGAATTACATAAATACTTTACGTTATGATGCCTGAAAAATCATAACGCATAAATGGTTCACTTAATAGTTGAATAACATTTAATTCTATAAACAGAATTTGATTGCAAACGGATTTTTATTTGACTTCCCAGGACATTAATATGAAATAACAAGTAAATAATGAAACAATATTATAAATACAGGATATAATAAATTTACGGTATACCGAAATAAATTGAAATAGGTGAGTACGTATTATTCAGAATTCACAGTTAATTAACCCCGCACTTTCCATCCATTTATTTCCAATTCTAAACATTCCGATTTCGAGAGTATTAACAATGCTTTTAATATTCAATTTGCTCTTTGCACCTACAAAACGTAAACTTCAGTACGTTTCAACTCGAGCTGTAAACGTGACGTGGAGAGAAAAAAAAGGCACGGAAAAACCAAAGGCCGCCGCTTAGCATCTTTAATTCAAACTTCCCTTCACGTTGAAGCTTTCCATAACAAGATATCATGGCCGGAGCTATCTGTTCATAATATATTTGTTTCGCGTTAAATTTTATATGCTGCAGTAGCTGCGATTGCTCTTTTGGGTAGGAGAGCGGCGGAGTCTGCATCGAGTTAATAATTCCTTGGTTTTTTCATTCTAGGAACCGGCTCTAGGCTCACCTGAGTGAAAACGCGGTAAGTAAACATTCTCTCGGTCAGCGAGAAAAAAATAGACCGGCGTTGAAGAGATTGGAGAACACGTGGTATCTTCAGTGAATTCCAAATTTGCTGCATAGGCGATTCTAATCTGGATGCTACTTTTGTGCATTAGGGTAAATTTGGCGACCAAAGAAAACTTCCAGGAAAATATCGAACAGTTTGCCCATTCTGACTCCGATATTCTAAGCGTGTTTTCGGTCGAATTAATTAACGTCGCTAATGAATATATCTTTCCATGCCTCGGCGATTTCAACAGCTGAACTCTATAGCTAAAGATGACCTCGATTACGTAGATTCCTACGGATTTGCTGATGTCATGCATAACACTCTATTTTTGGTCGATGCTTCCTGTTAGTCGATAGATTTAGATATGCATTCGAGCTTAGCGAGGAATAACAGGCGTTGCTTATTATTCACGAGATAATAACTCAGAAGAATATCGGAATTTCTCCTCTAGAGACGTGTATCTTACAACTTAATGAACTACTACGATCATGAAATGGAGAACTATCATGGTTAAACATCTCCTCATTATACGTAATACGAATACATCTCCTCAATATACGTACTACGAATACATCTCCTCAATATACGATACATACTTACAGAAAAATATCTTTACACCAACGTATTGGACAAATCATGTTATTAAGGAATGTCATTCAAAGGTATACACCGAATGATGGTTAAGCGTGATTCTCGAAATAATAAACTTTTAAGAATTAACCGAAAATTATGAAAATAAACTTTGAGTATTACATACTCTAACTTCGACGATATCATTCAAACTGAAATCTAGGACAGGATTCATGAAAGTGATTCGAATGTCACTTTTATTATTACGAGTGCATACATTTTATTAGTACGAGTTATACGGAAACGATAAGATTTACTGATAACACTTTTCCACTTTGATTAGCTCGTATATTAAAAGAGTACAAAAGTGTTTTACTACGAGAATTTAATGGGAGTTTGGTACGTTTGGCTTCATTAGCGTTATTCTGAATACCAAACTCACTAAAATCAGCGGTTTCCTCGATTTTTAAATGCGATTTGAATAAAGGGCGAAGTCCGTTAATGAAATTCATCGGATGAATCATTAGTTTCACGGCAATACCGAACATTTAATCTTGATTTAAAATAAACGAAAGGTTTAATGTGATAAAACGAGGTTGATACACGTAATTGGCGCGAGATTACGAGGGAACGTTTAATCGCTCAGCTTACTGAAATATTAAAATCAACAGAAAGATGAAAAAGTTAAATTCAACACCAAAAGACTTTAACATGTTGCAATTATATCCGAGCAACCTCAGAATATATAAACTCTTTTGACTGTCATCTATTTTTGAGGAATGTTTTAAAGAACAATTTTACATTATCAAATTCGTAATTTTGCGCACGAGAGTTTATATTCATTACAACCATAATTATCGAAGCTGTTCGCGATATTTAAGCACTCATGTTACGACATGATCTTTTTCCCCGTAGTATATATATATATATCTGGTAAACCGCGCGTGAAATTAAATTATAATCATAGAGGACATATTTCACGAAAATCAGCAGTAAATAATCCCTACGAAAGATTGAAATCAATCAAACGCAAATAAAGGTAGCGCCACGTGTCTAAATAATCCAACTAATTGGCATGGTTGAAGTTTGTTTAAGCTGTCACTTCCCTGCAAATAGTTATATAATATGTCAACATTAACGACGAATATTACCATCAAGAGCAAAAAATAGAAATCATATGGATAAGCAAACATTCACCGATCACAATAAAGACCAATACACAAATTCAATCTCTTAATAATAATTTTCGCTTCTGTTTTAAATAAAGGATGCATATTTTACAATTTAAGTTATTTTATTCGAACGGACTCCGATATAAATAACTGCGACGTTTAACTCTACTTTTCTAATTTTCTTGTTAATGTTAATACAATACGCAGCAATCCTCATTCGTAACAAAAGATTCGTTACAATATATTTCGGTACAAACATCGTTCCGACAATCGATGAAAACGATGCATTATGTATTTGGAAATTTTCTTGATTTTAGACCTAAAATAGTATGTAAATATAGATAAAATAATATCTTATTGTACGCAATGGACACACATTTCTTGCCAAGCAGTTGGTGCGATCTTTCAGTGAACTTCAGTATCTAGTGGTGGACATCTTAGAATATTTAACATAATTATCGGAAAAAATAAATTAAGAAGAGACAGAACATACATGTATATAGGAAGTACTATAGAACATATTAAATAAAATTCTACAGTATTTATGCATTTTACAGTATGATTCTTGAAGTAATATAAGTTCACTAAAATTCATTGAAATGAATCAGTCCCCGGAACATATTTTGGCTTGTGTCCATTAGATATGCGAATATTATTTTTATTGCTATTGGGGTAGAATATTTAATGATACTATCAAAATATCTTACATTAAAGTATAGAGATATAGTACAGAATGTACGCGTGCGACGATTTCTCGTAAATCGCGATTTACGTAAATGATCACTCCAATTCAGCGCTATAATGAGATGATTTACCTGTTATTCTTTATGTCAAACAATTTAAAACCCCGATCGATCGTATTCTCTCGTTGGTCAACGTGAAACGTAACCCAAAGACCGCAAGGTAGAGGGCTCTGACGCGCGACTCGATAAAAATCTCGACCTTATTTACATCGAGATCTCTATCGACTTAATCACCTCGCTCGGGACGTTTATAAACTCGGATCGGACCTCTATTTTTGGACCGAAAAAGGAAAGGGAATTTCTTCGGGGATTTTTGGGACAGGTGCCGCATGAAAACATTGCTTCCCTCGTGGTGCACGGAACTCACTGACGGTTGTTGGCGGACGGTTGAGGTACACGAGCACCGGATAAACTCCCGCGTTTTGGAAAACGATCGGCCGCCCCATTAGTCCTCGATCGGCACGGTGAAACCACCCCGAAAGGGGTCATCAGTCATTCGCGTTTTTCGGGGAACTCGTACTAGTCTCCGACTGAAGACTGAATTATGACGCGTCTTCCCTACGGCTTACACTCGCCCGCACCTCTTCCCGGGGCCCAAGAAAGTGGAGGAATCGCCTATTCTCCGCCCCAAAATCAATCCTCGACGCGTTCGCCTGTCAAAACGTTTCCCTCTCCGATTGCCTCAGCTTTTTGTACATCCATTTCGCAACGGCCTCTAATCAGATCGAGGGTGCAACTCTCTCAAGGCGGAAAATTCAATATCCCTCCGACTCCGACGGATTCCGTAAAAGCGCGGAAAAAAACAAATCCTCAATTAAACGCCGCTTCCTCGGATTAGAAAGGCTTTTCTTTCCGAAGCTCTTATAACGATTGCGCGGAATCCTCGAGGGGAAAGTGGACGGCTGGCGGAAGCGTCTTTATTCCCAGGGATCTTAGTCAACCGATGAGAATTAAGGGGCATAAAAATACTGCGGGTTTCCTCTCGACCGGCCTCTGGGGTGCGCATGATCTGATTGCGGGACAAAAGAAGCTGCGCCACGTTGTGGGGATGCTCCAAAAGGGGTCCTCGAGGTACTTCACAGAGGTGCCCCCCAAGGTTCGATCTTGGGTCCCGTAAGAATTACTGCCGATTCGACAGTGCTATGTCTCACGATACGTTTCCGTTGATTAGATTCCTTTTGACGCTTTACCCAAACGAATTTCTGTTCAAGGAATCAACTCGTTCCGGCTACTGTAAATAATGTTGAATAAATTATGAATAAGTTTTGAATTTGTGAATTTTCGTATAAGATTCTAAAGAAGAAAAATTGCTAAAATGTTGGTATAAATAAACTTTATATTGATGAAAATTAACGTCATATCTTTGGAAATTGATATAATATTAGTTTTCGAATTAATTAGAGATGGAATTTTAATAATAAATTAATTCTACGTCCTTCTAATGAAAATAAAGATAGAGAAAGACGATCCTTCGGGATTTTCAAAACAATACTATCTTAATCCTTAAAGTTTAGTCATAATGTGTCGCTTACGGAAAATTAAATGATAGTGAGAAAATGGCGGATAAAACAAAATTATATACCTTATATAAGAATAATCGCTTATTTTAAGGTGTCTAAATGTATTTCAACTTCTGGATATAAAATTTATCTAAAATACGCTAATTTACATAGCTAATATTCAGCTTCAACAAAACATCTCATTGCATCTTAAGGTATCAGCTGCATTCATTTAGCTAAACACCCACGATAAAGAAAATACAAATTTAAATATCCAATCGAGTAATATATAAATTCATAATTCAGACATTATAGTCTAAACCTCGAATACTATTCCATACATTAAATTTAATAAAGCATAGGATAAAAGATATGATGATATAGAGGTATTAGAATCTCATGAAAGTGTCATCCATTTCCACTATCATATATAACTGTAAATAATAGGAGGAAAATGCAATATTAATATATATTCACTATATGTCGTGGAATGTTAGCATCCAAAACTGAGTTATTATATCTTCCTGAACATTTTTACAGGAATTACTAATTATGAGTTAATTTAAAAGATTCAATTCTTCAAATGCGTGGGTAAGTATAATAATTGACAGAGTTGGAATGCTTTGATTAAGATTTTTTTTAAGATGGCTTCTGTTTAGATGCACTGCATTGAAAGCAAAACAACCGCAATATGTACATCTACTTTCATCAGTCAAATTGATAAGAGATAAAAAATAATAAGAACTCGACTAAAACTTTTCACATTACTTAAGTGTTGTTTAAGAAAGCTACAACCAAATTTACATTCAACTTTTTATGATTAAATAATAAAATTCGGTTGTGGCTAAGAATGCATAGTACTGAAGTATTACTGCAAATGGAAAAAATATTTATTACGACAGCATACGAAACTTAGAAAAATGCGTGCGAATTCAATCACAAAATGCCCAAGTATCGAGGAAGTCAATTTTACAACTCTAGTCTTTCTGAAATAGCGGTCAGAATATCACAATGTTATCGTTCGCTAACTTGATCCTTAGAGTCTTGATCCTCTACCAAAAAGCAATATATTATTACCGTTACTGATCAATTTTAGCAATGAAAATGGGAGTATGTTTATATATATATCTTATAAATATTTAGTTAAATTGTATCAACGAGCATTTAAATCGCTTAGGGCAACTAAATTTATATATTCCACTTTAATCTCTGTATCAAAATGTGCTCTATTACTCTATTTTTATCATTCATTTACAAAATTCTACCCATCGTGCTTTCTATTCAGATAAACATTGATGAAATTATAGCAAGAATTCTCATAAAAAATTAGAAAAAGATAGTGTGTGTACTTTACGTAATCATAATGATAGTTATTTCCAAGAAAGGATAGATTCTTATATTATTTCCTGTGACATGGAAGGAATATTTCCCGCTATATTGATGCTCTCATTTTGTAAACTCTGAAGGAAATATCCTCATCGCAAAAATGAAGCACAGATTCAATAGCCTAGCTGATTTACGAACAAAATTTAGAAATGCATATCTTTAACGGGATATGACACAAATATAAGCTGAGGTTAGAAAAGAAGATTTCAGAAAGGTCCCTAAAATATCACATGACCAATCAATCTCCTCTACTGCACTTTTACATCTGATCCACTTTCGAAATGTAACATTCCGTAACCCTCTCTAACGTGCTGTGCTTCAAGGTTATGACCACGGACTTCCTCGACCGTAATAGACTTAGGAATAAGTAGCTTTAGTAACAACCCCTGCTGCCTAGTTTCACGAACAAAAAAGGAAACCCATCAATACCGGGGGTAGAAAAGAGAACGTTTAGTAGAGTTAACATTTCAGCAAAAGTATTCCATCACAGAAATCTGCTCCCGATTCCCTCTTTTTATTTACGTTAGAAGAAATACATCTGGAATCCACCCCTCTATCATCGAGTGGACGATTCCTTTCCCCGTTTTTAGCTCTATCCTATACACCGCGGTCATGATCGAGATAGATAGAAGTGGCAGCATCGAATCAAAGGAAAATACCGTCGTGAAGGGCACATTTCCTGTGTCCTCTTCTGCAACGGGGGAATGAAACAAACGTCCACAAGCCTTCGCTTAGTCCATAAAGGAACGAGTGGTCTGGAGTGGATAAGGAGTGACTCGGGTCGAATTAATTAACGGCTTTTATCTTCTCCATTCCTTATTTCCATCTTATTGCGGACGTCTCTTCTCCCTCCCCCAACTCCTCCGCCGACGACGAACACTTTCATAACTTTACCACAGAGCCTGACGCGACACGTTTCCCTGAGACAAGAAATAGTTCTTCTTCGAACTGACGGTTCTTTTTCGATCGCATGGTTATGAAAACTCTCAAATCAATAAAACATAAAAAGGGTTCGATGCTGTACTTTATCATCAAAAACACTGCATTGACGAATATTTGCGACCTCGATCTCCTATTAGTGACCTCTACGGAGATTACGTAAATACCCCTCGTAAGGATTCACTTTACTCAAATCCGCACCACATCACGTAATAACTATCTATAGGTTTTCTAAGGCTAGGCTTCATTTGAAAGGGTTTTTTATCCAGCTTACAGCGGAACATATATGTAAAAAATCACCTCTTATAACGTCATCCTTTAACGTCACGTGCCTCATGACATGCCGATACGCTTTGATTCACCGAATAATCTCTTAGCTCCTTCGTAACGAACGTGAGCACACTAATACGAGCACATACGTAAGTAAATTCTACGTGAGGAATCGGCTCAAATCACGCTCGGCATCGGAACCGCTCCTAGCGACACTTGTTTGAGGCTCGGGCACGGCGGCAATTGTGCACCTCGGGTTCCACAGGTCCGAAGCGTTCGACGTGACACGCCGACACGTGCGTTTTTAGCGTTTAACGGGGAATCGGACAAAACCCGTTCTCCTTTTTTTTAAAAGTCCAAAAGGGTTGCGAGTTGTTTACCGGCACCTCGAACACCCTTAAAGTAGACTAGAGACGTTTAAACCCGTCCGAAATCGAATTACGATCCAGACAAAATGATATGGAGAGCCGAAATTTCATCAAGGCGGTTGCTCCCCGCCCCGCGACATCGCTACCCTTAATGGCCGACCTCTGTGGAGAGAGTCGATCGCCCAGAAAGCGACACTTTTCGAATCGTTACCGAACGTCCATTCATTCATAAATTAGCCGCACTTTGGGGAGGAGGCGCAGACTTTGGCGGAGGAGGAGGGGGTGGCACGGGGGAGGAATTCGTTCGCAGGGTTGTCGGGGGAGGAAAGAGGGGGAGGGAAGGTCGGTCGATAGTCAGGACGGGGAGGTGAGCTGGGCGATCCCAAGGGATCGACTTATATTCCGTCAACAACCCATCCCCTTCGCCGCCCACTTTCTAAGACCGACGTTCCGCCACTTTTTTTTCTCTCCTACAGTCCCGATCTTGTAAATTTCCCCTCTTCATTGATGCACTACTAAAAGGGTGAGGTCCCGCCGGTATCTAAAAATGCAGAGTGAAAAAAAAAGTGACGAGACTGTCGAGGTGGTCTCCTCTGAGGAGTAGTCCCCGTGAAGGAGGGAAAGTAACAAAATTCACCCTTCCTTCCCCTTCTCGCTCGACCGGCTTTTTCTAAACGCTTTCGTGATATCCTCGAGCCGTAAAAGTCGAAAAAAAAAAGGGTTGTTCCCGTTTCCTTCCTCTGTAGTTCCTTGCGTTAACCCTCGGAAGGCGGCGGCGGTTGATTTAGATGGGAGGAGGATTCGATCCGCATTACGATAGAGGGAGGCGTGTTCGAATCCCGAATGTTTATGTTACGGAATAATGTGCACGGTCGAGCTCGCGGGGTTTTTCTACGCGTGCTCGCCCGGGAACGGCGAGGGACCGGGTTCGCACCTAGTTCCGTGCGCCATTATCGTCTTTTTCTGTGGCTCGGCTTTGGAAGCGAAGGAAATTTCAGTCCCAGAACTTGCGGGGAGCGCAATTTGAACGCGAATTTCCCTCTGAAGGTTCTATGAATGAAGCTAAATGGGTGTTCGCGAAGCCGCGTTCCTAGACCTAATTTAACGCTTTATTTACGACCAAAAGGTAATGACTAACCGAACCTTAGGGCGCTTCCCCGAGATTGTTTCGCCTCGACGAGACAATTTAAGTGTTAAAGCCGTCGTCGAACTGCACAACTGTGATTTCTCGGGAGACTGCTGCTTAAATGATTCATGGTGAAACCTTCATGCACGGCGAGGACTTATCTAGAAGGGAATTTCCCCGTCCGTTCAGGACGGTGCGGAATTGGGCTGTTTCCTGCTTTTCTCGACCTCTGAAACCATGGGCGCGTTCTTATACGCTCTGCCCCATTTTCCTCGTCTTGCTTCTTGGGCGAGGCGTTGAAATTCTGAAAAAACTATCACTTCTTTATCTTCGCGAAATTGTCACTTTTTTACGAGAGAGATGCTGCTAATAAGTGTTGGTCAATGAAAGTTAAAATCTATTTCCATATAGCACTAATTCAGTACCGATCGTACAATACGTTACAAAATAATACGACAAAATCAAACACCCATTACTCTTCCGAATATAGCAAACATTCGATTATAGAAAACCCTGTTGAATAACAATACCCTTCACGACTTCGCCTAAACGACCATTTCGACACGACCGTTACGACTCAACAAGAACTCCATTGTCTTACACAACGATCGTATTATATGTACACGCAATATTTTCTCCTAATCGATGTCGAGTCGAATGAATCCGTCCTTGGAAACCGAGTCCACTCACCGCTCATTCATCCGTCAGCTCCCATTCGTTTTTAATACTTAAACAACCGCTCCCCAACGTTCGATGCGGCACTGCCATAATTGAATCAAAATTTCTAGCGATCACCGACCGATTGCATTCCTCCGACGTGTCCTAAATCTGGCCGGAATAAATGTAAAATGAAGCCACTCGGCACATGAAGTGTTTATTTATGTCAAGCGGCCCGAATCGATTCCCTCGCCACTCAATGGGGAAGCCCACGA
The DNA here is from genome assembly GCA_020796165.1 of Pantala flavescens. Taxonomy (NCBI): domain Eukaryota; kingdom Metazoa; phylum Arthropoda; class Insecta; order Odonata; family Libellulidae; genus Pantala; species Pantala flavescens. Next base: position 17,159,222 of record CM036879.1, on the reverse strand, counting down.
AGTAAACCCTAATTTTACTCGCTCGGAGTACGCGAGTCCTTCTCCGGCGAAATGGTTGATTCCGACGGAGAGTAACGGCATAACGTAATTAATTCCCAGCCTCCGCAGATTATGGAAATCGCAGCACTCGATATCTACCGCGGTTGGTAACTCCATTAAGGTCCCTCCGGTGTCACATGCACCACCCGACTCGCTCCGCGTAAGCGAGAAGAAACAGGAGCGAGAGAACACGCGCACGCTACGCAAACTTCGTGCCTCGGTCGCACGAGTCTCTCGCTCGCACGGCCGTGGGGAAACTCTCTCACCTCGAGTAATAACACGGGAACGTCGATCCCTGCATTCCGTACATTTGGTCGAACGTGGAGCAGTTCACTTCCGGAGGATATCCGCATCCTTTGATGTTCACCAACAGCACGGCCTCCTCCAGGTCGTCGTCGTCGTCCTCTTCTTCGTCTTCATCCTCCTCCTCTTCGTCGTCCTCCTCGTCTTCATCATCTTCCTCCTCCTCGTCGTCGTCGTCGTGGTGGTAACTCGCAGACCTACGTCTCCTGACCGACGCTGGGCTTCCGGTGCCCGTCGCTGTGGTGGTGCTGGGGTCCGCCTTGGATAGCGGCGAGGAGATTTCGGGAACCGATGAGGACGTATCGGAGTACGGCGACGACAAATATTGCGCCGATGAGGACACTTCGGTCGAAGAGGACAGCGCTGTTGCGGGGCTGGTGTTCACAGAAGCCTCCGACGCCGTTGGGGAGCTCGGGACTTCGGTGGTGGTGGTGGTTGTGGAGGCGGTAGTGGTAGAAGTGGTCTTCGCGGAAGGGGTGGACGTCGAGGCGACGGTTGGGGGAGGGAACGTCGGTTCTTCGGTAGGGTACGCAGTCGACGTCGGGGGGGACGAAGGTACGGGGCTGCTCTCTTCGGTGGCGTTCTCCACGTGCTCCCGATAATAGGAAGAGGGCGAGTAAAGCACGAATATCTGCGTGCACCTGTACAGGTCGGATGTGCAGCCTTCCCTGCACGAGGATGCGGCCGGCAACGCGGCGGCCGTCGGCGAAGATGGCCCCTGAGAAAGGGAGCAGTTGGCCAGGCCGGCGCGCTCCACCCGCCTGTTGGTAACGCACACGGCGGGCTCGGGTCTAAAGTCCGCCCTAAGGGTCGAGACGGCGGGGTCGACGTATAAGGGCACTAGGAACAGCAAGGCGGACGCGGACACGGTGAGGGCTAGGGCGAGGAAGGCCGTGAGGTAGAAACGAAATCGCTGACCCCAGGACCGCCGTCTCTTCTTTCTCTTGCACTCCGCCCTACCTCTCACCGCACCTCTTCCGACGGGTCCTGGCCCGAGTCCGGGGGGGCCTTTCGCACCCCAAGAGTCTTCGTCGCTCCACTCCGGACGTCCGCCGAAGGATTCGTCCGCGAATCCTTCGCGGGTTCTGCCTTCGCCCCAGGCCTCCCATCTCCTTCCTCCTGGGTTTCCCAAGAGGGGATCTCTTTTCTCTTCCAACTCCGTCTCCGCTTCCCTTGAACAACTCGCCGTCGCCCCGCGTCCTTCCGACGGTCTGACCCTCCTGCTTCTGCCCGGACTCCTCCGCCTCCTCCGCTCCTCCACCTCCTCCTCCCCCGCCTCCTCCTCGTCCTCCTCCGCCCCTTCCTCCTCCACATGCCTCCTCCTTCGGCTGCAGTACCTTCTGGAAGCTCCTCTGTCCAGGAGTAGTTCCGAACTGCTGCTCCTCATCTTCCGGAGGGCCTGCCCACGCTCACCGACAGCCGCTCCCCTCCCTCCGCCTACCCTCCGGCCCGCCGATCCTCCGCACCTCCGTCATCTCTTGTGGGAGCGCTCCCCTTCTTCCGGGGGTCGTCGTTCGGCGCTCTCGGCCCGTGTCTGTCACGCTCTCACGCGGCGGGACAACGGCGGTGCCGGTCGCGAAGGGAATTTCGGGGGGAGCGAAAGATAGAGGGCGGGCGAGGGGAGCGCCGCTATATCCGAGCGGGCTGGACGGGAATGATCGTGTGCCTTGGGCGTTGTCAGGTGGCGCGCGCGTGGAGAAGGGCGACGCAGGCGGTCTCTCACGGGCGCCGTCGGCAGCGTCGGAAGACGCCACGTCGAGCGCGCGCGTTTTATGGATCGGAAGAGAGTGTCTCTCCGCTCTCCAGATGCAGTCTCTCTCTCGGAATGGAACGTCCCGTCGAGGGTAGGCGTACGCATTCCGGTGTGAGAGGGACGGATGGCGTGGGGGGTTGCGCTAATGGGTACCCAAGGATTCGACATACATACCCCACCCCCGCACTAACGCGTTTGTCTAATTCCGACGGCGCACGGAGCAAAAGGTACGTAATGGAAGGATATGGATCGAATGGAAATTTCCCCCGGAATGATCGGCCGTCGATGGATCTGACAGATTTATTATTTTTTTTTTCGACGGTTGCGCAAGGGAAGTTCGGTGGAGGCGTGCTAAAAGGGGATCCATTTCGACATTGGCAAATATTAATTGTTCGTCCGTGCGAAAAATTCCGGACGCTCTTTTTTATTTCATCTCGGTACGAATTTATTGCTCCGTTGTATAGTAACGATTTACTCCATAGTGTTTTGCTATTCCTCCGTACATCTTTTTTTAGCGATAGGTATGATTTCAGTACTCCCTTCCCTTTTTTAGAAATAAATTTCGCATCTCTAAAATTACCCTTAACCTGACACGTGTTTCTTTAATACTATAGGTAAATAAAGAAAGCAATGATTCCTTTACAATGTCGTTCACTAAATCCACATTTTAGGAAAATATAAACAGGCGGCATTCTTAGTAGTTTCAGAACACCAAATTGAATCTGTAACTGTTTTTTTCGTCTATGAATAAATTCGAAGAGAAGAAAATGGAATTGAAATAGGAGATTATAAGATCATACGTTTCGGTATCATCGACTTATGCTCCGGATTATGATCGATTAGAAGGATTTTACTTGGAATTGTCGATATTAAGACGATGATGCATTTCAGTGCTGAATTTCGACTGCAGAACTCATAGTTTCGTTGCTAAATTTGACTGAATCCCTAATTAAATATGACGAGAAAGTGACTAATTTAAAGCATACCTCATTCCGTTATGAATTTATGTATTAAAGATAGTTATGAATAGATCACGTTTTACTATGGAATTATGTTTTTTAACTTAATTCAGATTCAAGTAGTATGAAACATAAACATCAAACGAGAACGATAAAATTTCCGAAGATATATGAAACGAATTAAGTACTAATACTTCATTCGATCATTTGGATAATTATTTTAACTACCTTCCTGTCATTTCTTTTTCCTTAGCAAAGTTGAGAGGAAAACTGGAAAGGCTAAATTTTTGCTTTAATCTTTGCTTAATTCGGTTTTCTAGCATATTTTGACGAATAAATACCACAAGTTAATAGTTTAGGTAACCAAATTTCATAAGTAATTTTAGTTCGTTGTTCTAATAAAAGGTATATAAGTATTCAAATTTGAATGAACCTTTATATATGTATAGTTATAAATTTCTCTCTATAATAGTATGCGAAATAGATCATTGATTTCATCCTCTTATCTTATTTTCTCACACAGTTTTGAAAAACAAATTATCCTTTTCTAATTGTCATTTCAGAACGTTCTTTGCATTGGAATTCGAGATTCAATTATACTTTATTCGCTGAAACGTTCATTATGTAAAAACTTAAGCTTTAGATGAAGAAGACAAAGTTTTAAGAAATATTTAGTTTTCATCTACTTCATTGTAATTTTTAAATATAGAAAGCTCTAGGATAAAACAAAACACGGTTGTTGATAAAGTTGTTTCAAATAAAGTTGATCAAAACTACAGAGTTTTGAAGAGCGTCTATTCAATTTATTTATATTTTTGTATGTTAGTTTTCTTCTAGATACTGGGGAATTTTACTCAATGTAACAGGCAGAATTTATTCTTGCTCAAAAATTATTAATTTTTATAATTATAAGCACCAAATTGAAATTAAAAGTTTAATACTGATGTTCATCGGATATCGATTTTTATACAAATAATGTATCGTTATAACCTCCAAATAATTACAGATTCAAGAATCATAAAGAATTACAAATAAGATAAGAACACAAACAATTATATTAAAAACGTAGTTTTTCAACACAATGTAATGATTTACGGTGAAGAACAAATGAACGAAAAATATAGCACCCTTGAGAGATGATATTGACATCTGTGACGTACGGATTGCAACAAGAAGACTTTCATTGGAAAGCTGACGTGCTTCAAACTAGTTTTAATGGTCGGACGTGATGGAAACGTCAGATTTCAACCAATTAATCTCGTGAAATGTCCTACAGGTTTTAGTTCGAAAAGTTTTCCTGGAAAGAGTAATTTTTAAAGCTCAGAATGCATGGCTTACCAAAGAGTGATTCGTGACTGTTTGCTGACATTCGTATTGCATTTGTAAAGAACTGAATAGTCTTACGCATTTGAAGGATATTGGATAGAAATGAAAAACCAAAATTTCAAACATTTTAGCTATGCCAATGTTGACATAAATATTTCTTGGCACATAAATAATAAAATATATTTGAATTAATGTTTTTCGAATGAGAGAAACTAAACTCTGAAGGCTATAATAATAGCTGTAAACACAATATGATAATAACTTTCATTCAATCGTGTGTAAAGATACTTGAAATTTCGATTCTCAACTTGGTACTCCGCACCCTTTCTATAGATTTTTATCGCTATTACAGCTGTGTCACCGAGAATGAACACTTCTCCAATTACTTCATACCCGCCGATCATTAAAGTTGGAAGTCAAGTTCTGTGTTCAGTTTTATGAAACCTACTTAAGATCACTAACTTTTAAAGCGATATATTTTAAAGCAATTGATATAAAACGACGTTTAATCTGAGGCTCGATGAGCTATCGTCCACAGTAACACATTTTCGGAAGATTAAAATCCCATAACTGGAGAATTTGATTATTAATTACGTTAATAGATACTTTAAAGTGAATTAACAGCTCAAACTTCGAAATTAGGGTGTGGCAGTAAGGGTTTTTTGCGAAATTGTCGTCATATTCTTGCCGAAACTGACGTGAAACAGTTTCATTTCGCTAATTTCTTTAAAGGTCATGAGGTTGAGAAGGCGGTATGAGTTACGTCCCAAACTTAGAGTTAACAAGAACGTACGACCACTCGTTTTGAATTATGTAAGGTTAAACCCAAGTTCATGATAAAGTCATAAATGTAATTGGTAAAATGAAATAGCATAACGATATCATATCTTGGATAACTAATTTCCTCCCTTAATGCTTGATTAAAAGTTAAAGTGAATTTAATTTTAATCTTAAGAGCCAATTCGCCTGAATTGGCAGCTCTAAAGGTATGATTATTATTTTACCATTGAAGGTTCTATTTTAGCATAATTAATTATTTTTAAATGCAACTATGACAAGAAAATATACTAAAATATATCCCTAACAGCAACATATTATTTTAAAATGATCAAAAATAAGAATAAGTCATGATAAATTTCTTTATGAGAAAGCTTTCAGTACCTTATTGATGAAATTCACGTGTACATTTAAAGGAACACCATACCTCTATATACCGTACAATGGGAAACGAATCGGGGGAATAAAAGCTCTTGAAACCAATAACTATTATCTATTTATCATTTTGGTCATTAAGTTTCTTAAATTCCTAATAATTTGACTCCTCCTTCAATAGTAATTTGTCATGAATGGATATCCATAGCCCAAAAAAATTAACAGATGAAGTTGTATTTTTAATTTACAAATTCGATAATTTTCATACGTAAATAAAGCGTTTTTTCATTATTCATCAAAATTAAATTTGCGAACATTTGTCATCGATATATTCGCTTAATCTAAATTCAATTTTAACGGCAGAATCGCTTAATTTCTCCACACTCGTAATTTATGCACCGAACGATTTTTATATATCGCATGCCTTTCGATAAAATTCTAAATCGAAATGAGTAAGCGATCACGATAACCGTTGTGAGCCATAAAAATCTTTCGTTTACTCCCATTTTTTCCTCGTTAGAGAAACTTAGCATGTTACAGGTACATGCGGAAAATGCTTACTGACTGGCCTTTTGCTATCGTCGACATTCCTGCGTGTACGTTTCGAGGACGGCCGTGACAGCTGAGATTTTTCGTGAGACATTCCCCTAGATTAGGGTTGATTATACTTTTTCGTGTCAGCCACGCCCTCAGACGCTAGCGGAAAGCAGGTGAGGTAACTTTTCCGCATTATTTAGTGAAATGTGTTTGTCACTCGTAGCATTGCTCTTTTTCTTTCCAAAGGCCTTCCGATACTTACACTCCTTCTCCTCCTTATCTACGGAACGAAGGCGCATTGGAAACAGCGTTTCCTGCTTAATTCTATTCCCGGGAGAATTAATACCTATCATGCCATTAAGTACCCGTGATTACATTTGTATACCAGGAAACCGTGGGGAGGAATTTCATTAACGGAATCTTACAATTGACGCAAGCATCCTTCTACGGAAGATTTCCTTGTATTCCGGATCATTAAATCAATTTTCGACGTCCTAGAAACTCAAGATTCAAGCGATCCTTAAAATAGAGGTTTATACCTTATGATACTTTTCGTTCCTGTTATATTTTCTGCCAAGGAGCTAAAGAGCGTTAATTTCAAAATGCTTCCTAAATTGAGCTTTCTCTCGAGAGAATTTAATGCGAACTAGAAGAAGATACTGCTCATTAAACATAATTAAAGGGCGATTACATATTTTGGCACTTGTGATAATGGCCTAACGAGGCTGAGTAAAATGAAAATTCCGATAGGATTCTTTGGCCTAATTTAAAGAAACAGATTATGATCCTATTTATAAACTGAGGAACTTACATAAGTTGTGTATTTGATTCCAGAACTAAGGGAAATATTGCAGGAATTATTACCAAATCATGGAATTATATTAAAGAATTCCGTGAGAGACCTTGATTTAAAATTAGGTATTTAAAAAAGGAACGTGCTAATTTTAGAGTGATTTTTTTTATTCGATGTATATATGGATATGGAAGACGAATAAATACTATCACAGACATTGCCCTGTTAATTGATACACTAAGCAGAGGTTTTTTATTTTCAATTTTGAAATATATGAATGTTTACTATTCATTCCGATGAAAATACTGCAACTCGACACCTTTCTTCATTTTAACATAGAATTAAAACCTCTCATTTGGATGCGAATGTAGGAATTCATACTTGTATCTGTTGTTATAGCATAATATACATATAAATAATATATTTGTATATTTATATGACTATTAAAATATCTTTTATAGAAGTTTATAATAATGTAATTAGACCTGGAGATTAAGATGGAAGGAAGGTATTTTCAATTTCCGTGAAAAAGAAGTAAAATCATAGAACGGGAACAGAGTTTGTAAATACATTAACGTTGATTGAGAATAATGATTGAGAAACATCTATTTCTGAAATTCGTCAGCGTTAAAGATGAAAACCTTTATACTTCTTCCTCTAAATGGCCTTCCCTTGTTACTATCATATTTTTGGTGTAAGCTCAACTATCATTAAATAAAATTGTTGTTTTTTTTATCTCTTATGTTATTATTTTTTCTTTGTTGTTGTTTGTTTCAATTATATTTATGCAATTGTTATTAATTTTAAATATTGTTTATAATCCAATGTAATTGGCCTTAATGGCTGCTTTTGGATCAATTATTAACAAAAAATAAATTACTTCATAATTATAAGTCGTACTTTAAGCAAAACGTTTGGGATATACACGTAATAAGCAAAACGTTGGGGATATACGCGTATTTTTGTCGAACGAAAAAAAATTTTAGCGCTGATATTCTAAAAAAATGAATATCCATAAGAATATTACGAACCGTAAATTTTAGCATTGGCACTCAATTAATTCGTCCTTGAATTACTTTATTTACATCATATAAATATTATAGAAAAATAATTAAAATAATAAATGACCAAAACGTTGCTTAATGAATAACATTCAAAAAGAAAGCTAAAATTTAAATAATCACGTATTATTTTCGAAATTAACACAACAAGCCATATAGAAAAGTTAATAAGCAAATCTGATCCACGTAAAAAACCTTTCCTCCCCAGAATCGATTAATATATATATTCATCAAAAGAAAACATTACTAATTCCTAAAATTCCCTTGATCAATTTCTAGGGAAATGCAAACGCCGTCCACTTCAAGCACAGCTATCGAGCCGAGGAGGAGCTGCCAGCATGAGCCTAATATTTCTCCGTGGCTCTGAATGGGAGAAAGATGAAGGTGCAGGTGCTGTCGAAACATGTTCGCAGAGCTACCTCGATGGGCATAAGGGTTCCACGCAGGTTACCCACTGCGGGAAGGATTGGTTGCCGCAAAAGAATGGACCGAGAGAGAGAGACATGCTCGTGGATGATAATGGAGACACCGTCGCTATCAAAGAATCCATGCTCTGCGTGAAGGGACGACACAATAACACCGCAGAGTAGCGGGACATGTTTCAAAAGCTACCGGGGCTCCGGGAGGTTGCGACGCGGGGAGAGGGGAAGTCTGTGCGGGCGGGAATATTCAGGAGGTGGAAATGACACAAGGGGCAATCATCGGAATAGCAAGACGTAGGAGGAAGAGAGGGATTTAGCGAAGGGCGATGACAGAGAGAGGAAAGGTTCGCTGAGGAGAGAGGACGTAAAACGGGCTGAAAAGGAAGATTTGGGGCTTAAAAATAAAGCGATGGTTGTATCGAGAGGGAGAAATATTCGAGATCGCTTCTTAGATTGACTCCCTAATGATAGGATTCGGGGAAATAGAGACGGAGCGGTATTCCGAATCGGGAACGGGTCTGTTCTTATTCGGAAGAGTACCGATGCTAATAATGAGGGTGGGATTTCTGTGTCATCGTTTTTCCACAATGGGAGGTATTTTAGTTCCCCGCAGGTTTTTTTACCTATCGATTGGGTTTCATTTTTATTGCTTGTTATTTTAGACAAACTTCGACCTAAATGTGGATTTTATTTTTGTGCTTATGCAGGAGACTCCGCTATAGACTAAGAAGCTATTTTTTAAATTTATATTTCAGTTTTATCGCTTCTTCCATATTCTTACGTACGTCTACATCTATTGTGTTTCGTGTTCATTTATGCGATGCCATTTTTTATTGATTAGATTTAGAGTAAAACTATAAAAAAATTGAAAAAATATCGAATAAAGAATAATATTTAGTTGAAAATTTCAAGTCAGCATTCAATTTCATTTTAAAACGTATACTGTCTTTTAGTAAGCAGTAGCATGGAAGCATACGTAAATAAAATATTTCCGATCGTACTAAAGTGTCCTTTCAACATATCGATTCATTATAGCTCTATGTTTTCTACCCAGACATATTCTCCTCGTTGTATATATACTTTAAAATATCCACGCTGTTAAGAAGTCAGAAATTTATCCATATAAATACGATTTTTAATAATATTATAGAGTATAATATGTTTGTGAATAGAAATGTATTATAATTTCGACGACTTAAGTGATCAAAATAAAAGGTTTTGGAGCTTCGATGGATGTGCGTTATTTCAGCTTTAAGGAGAAAAAAGATACGAATAAAAAGAATATATTTTATGATAAAACACAAAATAAATATAATAATAACCAGATCGATTGATATTAAAGTGAATGAAATTCAAATGGCTGATAAATTTCTTTCCATTATTTCAAAACAGAATAGTTGAGTAAAACATAAATTTTCCATTCGATAATGTTTCAGCCCTCATTATATCCCTTCCGAATTCTTAAGAACAGCTATTTTTTCTTCGGTATACTCGTCATTTAGAACAATCTCTTAAGATTAATATTTTCAGCTCATAGCTTTTAATTTTACTGAGCGTTGAAAGGATGTATAATGTTTTCAAATTTTTCATTTAAATAATCGTACAAACAGAACAATGTTCCGGAGGTAAGTAATTTAATAATTTGAAAGAGTAATTGCTATTAATTAATAGTGTAATTCCCACCCTCATCTAAAGAAACAACGAAAATAATGACAACCTCGGTTACACTAATACTCTCGTCAATTATATAGTATTAATAAAAATGCACAATTTTTCAATTAAAATAAATCGTAGTAATTTCAAGCATATTTGCCTGTAGCCTTCTCAGCTTTTTGGATGGGGTTTAAAGGCCTCTTCAGATAACCTATCCCATTCTTTCACTCCTCTATTATCATTATAATAATAGCGTATATTTTACTCTTCTATTCACAATAACAATAAAATAATATTCTCACTACCACATCAAAACAAGATACGAAAGCTACGAAAAATTACGCGATTGCGTTCAAATACGCATAGCCCATAATGAGTGGGGTGTTGAAGGTCGAAAGAGACCAAAAAAGAGGGCATAAAGAAGAGGGTACGAAATCTGAAGGAATAAATTTGAAGAGGGAGTGTCTGATATGCGTTGTGGATGTGGTCAGAATAAAAGAAACCTCGGAAAGAGGGAAAAAGAGAGCCGTAAAAAGGAAAGGCGAGCGAGAGAGGGATTAAACGAGATGGTAAAGATACAAAGAAATATGTCCGGAAATAAATTAAAGGTAATGCAATAAAGGAAGGGAGAGAGGATATGGGATGAATGTGAGGAGAAAATGAAAGGGAGGAGAGAGAGGTCCTTGAAAGAGTCGCACGAGGGCGAGTATAATATGAGATATGCTACGAGTTGTGGAAGGGAATCGAATAAAGGAAATTGTTAGGAAATGTAAGTGGGCACATACACAGGAACGAGAGATCTAGAAAGAGAGAGAGACTTGTGCCATACAAAAGAAAAAAAAATGCCGGGAAGTTGCGGACAAACACGTGACTTGCGTATTTTCTATCAATCTCCTATAGTATTTTGTTATCGCGAACGCTTTCCTCGTGTGGTAGCCCTGAAATTCTAGACCTCCAAATTCTTGGCCGGCTCCGGGAAGAAAATTGGAATGGAAATAATGGAATTACTATTGGAATGATGGATATAAGAAGGAAGTGAGGTACGGAACTGCCCAGGATGGATGTCTCATGAATAACCAAATGCGTGGCACTCCCTGAGATGTCTTACGTGAGCTGCTGGTACTTCTACGCCTACGTTTCCTTATTCAAATGTGGTCAAAAATATTGCCTCTCTTGAAAAATAAACATAAATAATACCTCTCGAAATCGTGAGGAAGCCAATTGCTTTGAGTAAATTAGGGAAATCATAAACGTTTGAACTCAAATTAACGTTTAAATCGCTTAAAAAATTCTAATAATGAGTGCAAACAATTGTGGTACCAAAACATAACCTTGCGGGACACCTTAAACAATCAGAAACCCAATAAATGTCAGATTTACCAATTGCTTACGGATTTTAGTGCTCGCATGGGCACATATTGAGCGACCATCTACGACTAACTCTCATCGGAACCGAGCTAACATAAACACGTACTACAAGGAAAACCTGTGAGCTGAGAATCGGAAAGACGGTTCGGGAACTTCTTCCATTGTAAACATCGCACGAGACTCACCGAACCGTGTTTCTCCCTTCGCCACCGAATTAATTCCCGCAAAACTTCCCGTCGGGAAAATCATCGCGAGACGAGGGAGTCTGGCAGATATCGGCTTCGATTCCCGGAGGAACTCCACAAGAGGGCACAAGACGACAGCTGTTAACGCCCTTGAAATTAAGTACCGCCCCCGTCTTGAGGTGTCGAGGGCGGGTCGCGGCAGAACGACCGACACATCTGGGGAGAAATTTTTCGTCGATGATCCCAGCCGACATCGGGAAGGAGCGTGGGCGTGGGCGAAACGACGAGGAAAGAGGAGCTCAAGAAGAAGAAGAAGGACGCAAAGCACAAGAGGAGACGGAGGAGAGGAAGAAGGAAACGTTCCGTTAATCGAAGGTTTATAAGGAGAGCAAAGGGAGAGCCACGTGAGGGGGTGGTGGCACTGACAGGGGGTTGAGATCGAATGTAGATCGATACATCTTGAAAGAAGTATCTCTCGCCCTCCGCTCTCTCCTTGCACTTCCAACCCCGTCCCCCCCACACGCCTCTGCAATTCACCCCGGCTTCATTCAGAGCTACCTCACATATCCCGCTCCCCGCAACGCCATTCACACTCCCGTTAGCTGCTTCCCTCCCTCCTCTCAACCCAGGGCTCCATTCGAAAATCTCTCCTCCAAGAGGGAGGGGAGATTCTACCGCCTCCCTTTCCACCTTCTCCATTGAATCTTTGCGCCACATATATTCCGAGTTTATCCCATACGTATTCATTTTTACGTATTACCTTTCTATACCTTACTCTAATTCTAATCATATTATCATTAGACACTTTAATCTGATACTGGGCGTAGACTCCCAAATTTTCTCTACCCTGAGCGCCTTATTGATATGCTACTCCTAAATACACGATTACTATTCATCTTTCGGTCTTCTCAATGGTATCGTACTTAAAACACAGATACTTTTTCCTTGCAGTTTCCTGAGTATTCTAATAAAAACCGATATCACTCTGTTTGCTTTAATAGGCTCTCTTCCGTTCCTTATCATCGTTTCCAGAGTTCCCGCTCAGCCTTCCCCAATCTAATCTCTTCTATTAGCTATAATAATATAGACCTTTTTCAGATAATCTCCCATCTATCCAAACTCATCATCAGATGGAGACCGATCCAATATTGCCTTTGTTTCCTTTCCTTCACTTTCCTTTTTAGATGTTCTCTCTTTAGCGAGTCCTTACTTTATCCGTCAAACGACTGCCTAACATTATTGTTTTCGAAAAGTCGAATTGGAATGAGGTAATTTTTAAATTTGTGTATACTGTCTTTTATATGTATCATTACCACTTCACAACTCCAGAAAAGGGGCTACAAATTCTCATAATGGCATGGTGCTATAGGTTAAGAATAATTCGATTAACTTATCTAATGTTTCACAAAGTTTTACGTTAAAGAAAAATAGAGACATGACTGGTATTCGAACCCATGTCCCTCATTAACGGGCAAGTATCCCCCAATATTATTTTTAAGCTAGTATTAGAATTTACTGTTTACTATCGTCATCATTATGTGATCATCTAATTTAACAGCATATTCTTTTTACCCTTTTTGAATATACGACCGTGTAAATAATATATTTAAGAATTATTATGGTGATCCACTTAATTTGAAAAAATATGATCTTTAAATTATCAGCAAAAGCATCGAATAATTATGACACGAAGTGAAAATGGAGAAAACTATTTATTTATAAATATTTCCATTAATTTGACACCCTGAAATTAATAAGTATTTTGTGACCGAGTTGGAAGCTAATGTTCCAAGCATGTTTGGCAATCGTTTTGATTAATAAAATACTTGATCTTGAGCTATTGGTATGAATGGAATAGAAGGAATGAATAGTGAATCTAAACAAACTTGGGACAATTCCTAACCTAATTCAGGCTATTCCTTCTTAAAATCTGAAATCAACTAAACCATTCTCTCTGGAGCTTCGGAATCGAAAGGGTTTCAATCAAAATATTATCCTAAATCGTGATTCTGTATCGAGAGAATGAGACCCTCTTTACCCTTTTATTTAACTTTTCATCTCTCCTCTCACCTTTCTGATACACTCTTTCTCTAAATAATTTCTCCCTCCTAATCCTTCCCAATCCACTTCAGCCACCCCTAATCACCCCCATCCCCCTTTCTCCTCTTTCCATTCCATTGGCCTCCACTCCTCTCGATATCTACTATCTTTCTGCAGAGTGTTCTGCAAACTTTCCTCGAGAATTCTTCACCGAGAAATGGGATACTAATTTTTTCAGTCGCAGATTACACGAAAAGAATGTCAATTAATTTCGCTCGGATATTTTTCTTTCTTTCCTTATTAAACGAGTGGGAGGTTCAAAGCTCTGGAAGATATTAATTGTGAAAGGCCCTGTTTCAGAAATTCTAATTTTATTCTTTCGAAATTAGGTGAGGCGAAAGAAGACGCGTGTTTTATTATTTTTCCCAATCGGATGCAATCTTGACCCGGAATAAATTAAATCCTACGCTGGAGTGAAATGAAAGTTTTGCTAAATGTAGATTTATGCGTAATAAGGAACAAGTTTTGCCTAGTGAAAGTTAAGTACATTATCGCCTACTTTAAATGTGATCTTGTTGCCTATCGAACGCAATTAAATCAAGGTTTTTAGCTTTTAATTGTGCACACTCCACACTTCATAATTTACATAAATACTTAATATAAATTAGAATTAAAAATTCTATTCTAGAATCTCCTATTATTAGAATAATAAATCTTGGGACTTTCATTCTATTGTAAAGAGCTTATTAAAAACTAATCAAATGAAAACCACCTAATTCGTAAAATTTGAACTACTATACTAAAATGTACGATCCAATGTAAGTTATGAGTATCGTATAGAATCCTATAATGAAATATGAAAGGACGAAATCTACAATAGTAGATAGTATAAATTTCAATACCTAATTAAAAATAGAGTTATGTTTTTACGGACCAGTACTATTTTATTCAACGTATGCGATTTTTTAAACGAAGGTAGCTAAGAAATGTGACCAATATGTGCTCTTAAGAAGAGGTATTCAGGAGCGGAATCTGGAGAACGTAGCCAAGGAATTCGAAATTCTTTTCTCAAAGCTCAGTACTCTTCAACTTGAGTACACGAATTTTTATCGGAGAATCGGAACGTGAAAAGGGAAAATGGATTTTTGTAAGTTTCGAAAAATAACTGAAGAAAAAAACTAATTCTACTGAAAAACAGTTGTAACTGCTTCGATTCTATCACACTGATATAACTCGATGGGTATGGATGAGACTAAATTAAAACGCCTGAGTCAAGATCATGGGTATATTGATTTGTTTATCATCTTATCTCCAATGTTTGTCATTGGATTCTTAACGTGAGTTTACTCCGAGATTTATCACTTCAAACATGATACAAATATTGAGATAACTTATAATGAACTCGCACATTGTACCTGTATATAAAGTTGTTTCATGTTCTATCGTAAATACGATTACCGAGAAGGTAAAACCTTGGAAGTAAAGTTCCAGATCATTCGACAACAAGATAAATGTAATTATCAAACGTTATTGAAATCAATATTTGCCATGGATTGCGTTTATCTGATACGAAACAATGAGAGGAAGGAAAGATAATGCATAACATACGTATAATAAATTGAATGGCACGATAATAATATATGAATAAAATAAAATCCTTCGTAAACGTTACAAAAAATCTTTTAAAACTCATGGTAGTACAAGAACAACTTTCAATATGTAAATAGAATAAATAATACGCCGAATTAATTACCACTACTACTAATTAATTGAAATACCACGGCAGTTGTATTTATTCCTCAAAGCAGACAAAATGATACATAAAAAGCTTTTTGATACAATAAAATGGTGAAGAAGCTTCCAAAATCACTATAAACTTTCGTATTAATTTTTGCAGAATTATTAACTCTGCTTGCTTTAGTGCAATACACTTAAATAGAAAACGTAATTGTCTAATATATTGCACATTTCGTAGAATTTCTTGTAGATAATTTGCTATTACACTATCTTTACTATTAATGAAAACTAGGAAACAAATTGAAGCTTTAATTTTGTATTCGAGGTAATAAGGTAAGTATGTATAAAGATAAAATAGGAGGTACGAGATAGGATCAAAGGTAATAGAATACGGAAGAATACAATAGAATCTTTATTAACGCTTTTCCTATGGGGCAGGTAGATTTAACCTCTCGAAAAATAGGGCTTCCTTTAATTTATAAACGTAGAAATAACTGCACTTTCCATCATTTGAATCAAAATGTTGGGTTAGTGTACTTATCAGAAACTGAACAATACGATAAATAATACAAGGATTATAGATGATTATAAAGGAGGATTTAGTATTGCTAAATCAGAAGAGGTCTAGACTATGTTAATAGCTTTCCGTGCCCCAAATTAATATCTTGAATATAGAATTATCATACTCCTAAAATATGGATACGATAAAATCACAATATTCGTGAAAACGATTTGTGAGCACTTAATATATTCCTATTGCAATCGGAAAAAATAATCTAATAATTCTTCTTAAGGTTGTCAGATGAGTAGAGACAGGATCCCTTCCGCTACGAATATAGGTATCTTTTCTTTAATGCTGCATTTAGTCGCAAACATTTTCTCGGGTAGATAATGGTGGACTTACCTACGTGCTTACCCAAAGAAAATTCGCATGTAGAGCAATATGCTCAGTCGAAATTTTAAGAGAATAGCCTATCTTACGAAGGCGTAATTTTTTTCTGAACATTTCTTAATCTTATTTCGCTAAGAAACCATATTTCGATACAGTTCATAAGGATAATTTTATAAGAAAAATGTACTAGTAAAATTTTTAGGAACACTACCTTACGCGCCACTGTTTGAATGGAGAGTTAATTCTCTTGTTAGTTCACATGTTCACCTGTTTGATATCAAACGGAGCTTCCTTCTGAGTCTGCATTGGTACGCTAACGCTCTCAGTGGAGAAGGTTTGAAACTCGTGGACACTGCTGTGGATGACGTGAATGCAAAAGAGCGACGTTAATATAAGAGATGATAATTCATAAATTTAAACTAAATGTTAAATGTACAGAAGATTATGTTACCTAAGTATATCAAGCCTTAAATTTAAATCTATAAAGTTTAAAAAATGATGACGAAGATGATAAACTACCTTCACATTAAAGCATTTTGATTGCCATTGTAATAAAATGTATAATTATAACAACAATATGGATGCAGAACATATAATTTATATTTTAGACATAATTATGAGGTTTCATCTTGAAGCCCTCAGTCATATTTATTCCATTAAATTCTAATCAATAACAGCTAACTTGCTATTTCAATTTTATCATATATATGTGGATATGCTTTTTCACTTTTGACTTCGTAAACTAATTAAAGTAAATATAATGCCTTTTGTACGAATTTTAATGGGTAAAATTATCTATTTTTTGGAATTGGCTTATAAATGATATTTCTAATAATTTCTAATTTCTACTAAGAAATAATATAATAGTAGCAGTGAGAATTTATGTTCGTAGTTCCAGTTTTGTTGTTAATTATTGAAAAAAGGATTGAAAATATTTTTTCAGATGAATTAGATAATATTGTCAGGAAACTCATTTTATTATCAACTTCGAGATGAAAATTGATTTTATTTTAAATAATTGAATAAGAATTTTTATATTCGTAGAGAGTAAATTCTCCTTTCTTTCCTAACTCGACTCGACTTTGCTTTTATTCGGGACTACTCCTATTTACCGACGATCATTTCATGGTCGGGACCCCTTTATTTATAATTTTGAGATCAAAATATAACTACTCAAGTATAACTATTCTCAGTCATTTGTATTGAGAGAATTTTTTATGAATTTAATAAATATTCTAAGCTGTACAACATTTAGTATAGGTGTGACAGGTAGGTATAATAACTGCTGCGTCCATTTATATTGAGCAAAATAGTAAATTAACCTCTTTTATATGTTCCTTTAAGGGGGAAATATGTTTTCTACGTAAAATACCACATTCTTGTATTAAGGTTGCACTCAGTACATAATCTACCTTTAAATATTAAGATATATTTTTTCATTAACGTATCAACAAATGTATTTAAATCTTACATGAATTCTAAAATATTTTTTTCATCTTTCGTTTTAGAACATGCAGTTCTATAATTTCATCATACATTAAGTAAATTTTTACCAAATCTTTTTAATGACGGGATATGGATGGATACTTATATTTCATGGCTATGAAAATTGATTATTTTATATTCTTAATAGTCTCATTATTAAATTCATTGAACATATAAATAACAACAATTTCAAAGAAAATAGTAAATAACGATAAATCATAAGACAACTTGCTAATGATGAAATAATTGCAATTTCCGAGAGAATGATCATTCTACGATCAAAATGCGTGATTAGCAAGTCAAGAAAAATGTACCACTACATTACTTAATTGTTAATTTAATGCAATAGGTTTCATTCATAAGCTTGAATGTTTGAATATGTGTTCGTTATTTAATCAGCACACATCCATTTAAATAATTCCATCAGATATCTGATTAGTGAATGACTTCCACATAATTAAATCAAATATCTAAGTGAAACTGATATTGAAATTTGTCATCCTTCTGTGCTTGTCGATAGAAGACATGAAGTGGACTATTATAACATAATTGAACGTAATAACATGATTCCCATTGATATTTTATGCCGAAATATCAAATTAAAAGATATCTCAATTTATTCAAACACTTATCCGAAGTTATATTTTGAGAATATGAAATAAAAATAAATTATCTTTGACCTGCTATTTTTCTTTCGATTCTTTCTTTATTACATTCCCATTGTCTTCTTAGTTATTTTTGTACCACGCATATAGAATTCCGAGCATGTTAGCTGTTAATTTATGACTTTTATTAAATACAATTAATTAATTGGTTAACTCCATTATCTATGAAATAATTTCAAAATAATATGCTTTTAAGCTAGTTTTTAATGGTATTATGGTGATCTTGATTTTTGAAGTATTCTCTTCATAAACACTTAATTCTTAGATTCGTTACTCATTAACACGCAATATCAAGATTAGAAATTCTTTTCGTATTATTTCTCGATGGCAAAGCATCATTGAAATCAAAACTTGTTTTCTTTATAATAATTAAGAAAGAAAATATAACTCAAAAAATTACTCAGCTGTAAATAATCAATGCTATACATAAATAAAATAACTTCATGAGCGTCAAATTTCAAAAACTTCTTTTAACAAATTTGGGCAAAAAATTTTATATTAAAAATTCAAAGATACATTGCAGTTTAAATTACAGTATACGCATTTTAAACCTACTTATGTATATGAATGTAGTTAGGTGCGAAAGAATAAAACTTTTTAGAAAAAAACATTTAGGTTATGGTCAAATTTACATTGTATTTATTAAATTAAAAGCTTAAATTTCTCCATAAGGGTCTTATTATTAATAGCAATGTTTTAGACATTTCAGGTTCATTATCTTCCCGTTTAATCTGAGAAATATTAATGATCAATTTTAGTTTCTGTCTTTGCATTCTAATTTAAGGCACTCATTGACAGACGAAAAATATTTAAATTTAGATAAGATTGTCATTTTGAGCATGAATTAATATTTAACAAGAAAATATGATTAAAAAATTTAGGCTGATTTAAACCCAAGAAAATAAATTATCATCCACCATATCACCAATAAATAATTCTTAAAATATTCGGTTTTAGCAACTTATAACACCAAGGTTTCTTCAACCAATGGTGTTAACCACAGAGTGGAATGGTGCTTCAGTAGATATTTACATTATATTAAGTATCAATAATCGATTTAAGTAGGCATAATTAATAATATGTATATGTAATAGAAAAATAGAAACTCAAACTCTGAACTCTGGAAATATCACAAGGAAATAACAAATACTTGGGAAACAACAAAATCCAGGAGGGAAATAAATTAGTAATAATAGTACATAATAAAAGATACAAAAACATAAACCAACAAATCTTCATAGAATAGATTGCTGTAACATAAATAGTAGAAATATTCTTGAATTTTATGAATCATCGGAAAAATTTTCAAAACATGCCAGAAGTGTTGAGTAAATGACTGATGATCCAATAAGCTTTGAAAACTTTATTGTTAACCGCTGGCAGATGAAAAAAAGCAAATGTATGCAGCATAAAACATTGTACATAACACTTTATCATGTGCCAAAAAACAGTAAAAATTTTTTATTTCCATTTTTTGCATTAGTAAAACAAATAATAGGAATGAAAGGGCCTTGCGTACAATTCTCCAAATATTTTGAACTTTCGCGAAATATTTGTAGACAGGATGGAAGGACTATTCACAGTGTCGTGACTTTTTTAAAATGGCTTATCGGTCCCTTACTCGCGGCAAGAGAATGTATATATAATTTCAGAAACCGCACGTCCAAAAAATGCTGAGACCTCAAAACATCGGTGTAGACAATTAAAAGTGGATTTGTAACAAACGTAGAAGTATTCCAGATAAATGTGTCGAATGAAACCCACGGTATACAAATTAAATCAACCGATTACCAAAACGGTGAAACGGCCTTGTGACAAATATACTTTTCGAATCCGAAACTGCGGAGTAAGGGCTTTTCCTTTGTTTCCTTCGATGACAACACACCGCGAAACACTTTTGGGCGACTGTCTCCTCGTGCTGACAAATGAGAAGAACTCTCAAGGGACGGACGATGGAAGCTGTGGCTTCCGAATAGAGCAATTAAAAATTGAACCGACAGATATATTTTCCTCGGCGTACCTTTTTTATAGTTATAGCGGCACAAACAAACCGGCTATTTTGCGAAAACCGCTCTACATTGAAGTGCAATTTTTTAACCAAACGAAACGACTCCATTACCTTAAAATACGTACTACGTGTAACCAACGAGATTTTTGTTTATAACAGCGGAGAAAGTGAAACTTTTCCTTCCCCGTAGGCGATAACAGCGGATGAATTACTTGTATTTTATTGATCAAGCTGGAATGGGGCTGTCGAGCTGTTCGACGTTGCCTTATAACGGAGCACATATAATGTATGATTTCCTTTATTTGATCGACACGAAAGCCGTAGACGGGGATGTGTCAAGAAAAAAAAGACCTAGAGATCGGTGTCCTCTTCGACGCGGAACTATTTGAAAGCCTACGATTGCGTAGAGCGAGTCTTGCAAAACTTTTGATCTACGCTCGATAAGGGACTAATTGCACGTTCATGCAGATAACGACGGCAACACAAAAAGCCGCTATCGATGTGAGTGCGGCGATTCTGCCGGTCACGCATGCATTCCTTGACCCCCGCACTAAAGCAGCCAATCGCGAACGACGCGGTATGACGAAGGGCGACCCGAGCGCCTCGCGGGCCTCGTACGAGTTGCGGAACGAGATTTAGATGATAGAGAAATAGAGAGAGAAGATAGAGAGATGTGGGAACGAGATTGAATTCGGAAAAATATAAGCGATCGGAGAATCTGCGATGGAATTTTTTTCGTTCAGGTTTCAGGAAAACACCGATAAAAAAATTAGTGATTATTATTTTATTCTCGTTTCTCTTGGGCGCTCGCGATTCCAAAAGCGATCCTCGTCCATCTAATTGATCTATTCATTACGAGTGCTTTTCGCGTCTTTATGCACGGAGAGAGAGCGACGCTTTTTGAATGCGTTGGGTTGTCTCTTTTGGAGGAGGTGATCGCGGTGGTTGGAGAGTTCTAACAGGTATCGATTGTCGGGATGAAGCGGAAGTACCTTACGGATGGAAGGGAGCGGAGGATTTCTCGAGAGGGACATGAATGGGGCGAAGGCGGGCAAAGAGGGGAGGCGATAAAGGAGAGAAAGTAAAGGAATCGAGAGGCGTAGAGAGAGGATCGGACGCGAAAAGAGACGGCGGAGTAAAAATCAGACTCTGGAAATGAGCTCGTACTTCGAGTTGGTGGAAAATCTCGAGTGGACGTTCCGGATGCGGCAGTAATGCTATTCGAGGCAAAAGAGAGGGAGTGTGCCCCGGGCCACACGTACTTATCCTCCGACTTTGACGAGAGGGCGCTATACATACAGAGAGAGAGATGCAGTGCGCTCGATATCATGGATTTCGTAGCGCGCGGAAAAAAACAAAAGACGTTCGATCCCGCAACGACAAAGACCTCGCTCCCGGACAAAGAAGCTGCGGATGTCGACACAACAGTTTCATCTCCGCGCTGCAACAGATACGCGGAGAAATAACGTGGGGAAATAAAGCTCTTTTCAATCGACAGCTCCCTCTCCTTTTACCCCTTCCCGCAGCTCCCTTTTATGCGAAGGAATGAACCGTGTCCCCCAACGCGTTACCTCCCTTCTTCACGAATTTATGACGCCGCTGAGAAAGAACCCCGCGGCTTTCTTCAAGTGTACTTCTCGGGATCGTGTTTGCTTAGATACTTCAAAGTGTACCTATCAAAAAAAAAAAACAACGAATAAAAAAGCGGTGATCTCGCTCTTTATTGGGTAGGAATGTGAGAGTTTATACGAACGGAACGTGGTTGGAACCAAGCCGAGAGGCGTGTACGAATCAAAGAGGCTTATAATGCGGCCGTTGCTTCCAAAGCGTGGGCAACGAAACGGTCATCGCGTGACTGACGTGCTCCTTAAAAACCTCCTAAAAATCCTTTTAAAATGCGAACGGAATCGTGGTGTGGATGGTCTGCATGGAGGGAAACGAAGCGTTTGCCACCGTGTCGACGCGTGGACACTGTCACTCTCTTCTATGTCTTATGAGGTCGCGACGCCCTAGGAGTTCTCTTGCGTGTCCTCCTGTTAAAAAGGGCGTCTTTCGATGCCTAAATATGCGAGAAAGCTCAAAGTAGCAGGCGGTGG
Source organism: Pantala flavescens (assembly GCA_020796165.1). Lineage (NCBI taxonomy): Eukaryota > Metazoa > Arthropoda > Insecta > Odonata > Libellulidae > Pantala > Pantala flavescens. The sequence continues at coordinate 17,136,748 of CM036879.1, read as the reverse complement.
GAAATGAGGGTCTGTTTTTAGCCGTGGGTTGCGCTCGATGGAGATTCGGAGGGAAGATTGGTCCGTTCCTGAAGCTTTCTTGTCTTCCCTCTCTGCGTTCACCTCCGCGCTGCCTTACTTGGGTCTCCACGAGATGTCGTTGAGGCCGTGGAAATTGCGCTTCAAACTTCGGCTATCGGCCCAGGGGGAGGAGTGATACTGGTCGTCATTGTCTTCGTCAAGTTTCTGCGGAAGAGAGAAGAATAAAACAGTTTTAGATTTACGATAACGAGTAAAAAGTGTGATAAATATATTGTACTACAAAGAAACACTCAAAAATTATTATCCTTACTTTTTATGGTCCTTAGCAGTCGAGCCATTCTCAATAATACTTCAGTTATCTTTAATTCATTATGTATTCATCCTTGATTCATCATATTACATATTCATCCTGTGTCATTAGATTTGAGTGTAGCATGCACTTTTTCATAACATTTCACTCATAAAATCTTTCCAAAATTACGTCAAATTGACATTAAAATGATCAATCTTATGGATAGTAAAAATGAATGGCTCGAGACATTCTGCTGAGCAATCGACAATTTACAGTATATATGAAGTAACATGACATGCAGTGACAAAGGAAAAAAATTCATAATTTTATGACAGCTAAAACATGTGCAGAAGCTTCGATAATCAGATCTACGCAAACGTTTCTATTTCATAAAGTTCTTCATGTTTTATTCTTCATCAGCTTGTGAATTTGCGTTGCACAACGATATAAATCTAAAAGATTATGAGATACGCAAAGCTTGCAGGTTGCGGTCAAAAGTTCCTCTCATATGCATGCATATGTATGAGGGATGCTCAACAGAGAGAGATCTAGAGAGAGAGCGCTTGGATAGGTCCACTTCTGACGTCAGATTGAAACAGCTGATGATGATATTGAACGCATGGCTCAGCACAGAAATAGCTCACCTCTTTTCGCCGGCCTTTAGTATAAAGCTCAATTATTGATGGAACCAATGCAAGGGCGCGATATTTCTGCATACGATTTTAGAAGATAAGATTTGCTGTATTTTTTACAACGTGAATACTTTTGTTAGGAACGGTTACCATAAATTTAAATCTGATAAATAAAATAACTGCATATATTTATAACACAAGAGCGATATATCGCGTACTAATAAATCTCGCAATTCTCAAAATTTCAAATTACGTACGTAGAAAAGTCAATACAAATTATATAAAGATTGTGGATGTAACCGCATAAAAATATGAAATTTAAAATATACACTCTAAATATAATGTACTAGTGATTGTTATAACATAATGAGCGAGATTATACTATTTTTCTTCATCAGACACATTTTATAAATTTAAACTACGTACGAGATAACATCACGCATTCAATGGTCTTACAGTAACAGCAGAATTTCAACTTTAACCAGTGGAACACGAACGGAATATATTGTTCAATGAGAATTACATAATGCTACTAATGGACACACATTATTTACGATTAAAATTATATCTAGATAAGAGTAAAAACTTATTCGTGTCAGAATATAACTAACTACTACTTAACTTATTGAAATGGATATTGCACGAATGCATTACTAATTTCAAATGCTAAAGATATATTTCGGTAATGAAAAATAGGGTGCAAAATCACAATTAAATTAAGCTTATACAAAAATAATACAAAACTCTAAGCTTAATAGATATAATAAGTCGATTCTTCGACATAATTTTACAACAGCTACACATAACATAAGAAGATCAGAAGAAATTTTTTTGACGCATACTCTCAAAAAATATAATTTTTGAGCTAAAGAATAAAAAAAACTTACACATATTTATTTCCTTAAAAATATAAAATACCTTAGCCTACTTAATACGATGCACATCCATACCCAAAAGATGATTAAATATTATTTATGTCTAGAGAAGTATCGTCATAAATTAAGAATATAAATTCAAGGAAAATAAAAAAAAGCTAATCAAAGGAAAATTTTTGTTCTGTTCACAATATTTATTCTAACGAATTCACAGTAATATGCATTTCCTTTGAACGATAGCGTTCAAGTCATCAAACGAAGAGAAAGGATTTCAAGTATAATAAAGATATAACGCCCTAATCTTAGGTTAAAGGTGATACAGGTGAGCATCGCGGGTTGCGTAATTCTAGGGGGCCCTTCTGTCGAAAAGCGACATTTTTACAAACAGACTGAAACTAAAATATTTCCAAGTTGAGATGACCCTCACTTTGTTTCCACACAGCTGATTAAAATAACACAATAATAAATTCTTACACGGTAACTCAATACACTTCTAATTCCATAATTATATTAACTGTATAACCCGTATCTTAATATACAAGCTACATTTCGAAATCAACTTCACGGAAAAGGGCTTTTAAGAAATCTAAAGCTAAAAAGAACGTGAGGATAGTTACAGAAAATCTGAGGATATAGTAAAATTAACAAGCTTTTACTAAAACACGATTCTTTTCATACCTCAGTCTGCAGATGAGAAAAATTTTTAAGAGGAGTTAAACCGTACTAGTGGTACATGGCAATGTCGATACTACTGTATACATTATATGAATCTACATATCTTGGTACATTATTTTCAGTTTAATATCGCTCTAAATAATACTTAGGACAGATACAACCTTCGGTACCAATTTAAAATATCCTCACCACCGTAACCTCAATTAAAATCAGTTCACGCAGTTATTAACGCATTACACTGAACAAAACAAAAACATCAACAGACAGGAAGGGTAGCAAGAACGTTTTTAAGTGGTTGGGTAGCAGACGAACGAATCGAGCCATATAATTGCACCACCTGACCAACGCAGATATTAAACCCGAATAAGAAACCACTTAAAGACTCGTGCAGATGACAATCGATGTTTCCGAAACAAAGTAAATTAAAGAAATCCTTGCATTGTCCACGGGTCGATAACTGCAACCCTTTGCTCCCGAGCGAAACAACGCATGCGCCTCCAAAGAGAAACTTTCATTTTGGCGCTCGAGAGAGAGAGAATAGCAGCTGAGTTAAAAGTTAAACCTGCAGAGAAATCGATCCGTGGAAAAATCATGATTACCACTCCTCTGACTCGAATAAATGGCCTTTTTAAATTGCGCGTCGTTAAAAAAGAAAAAAAAGCCGAGAGGAAATATTGGGCGTATGCCACACAGTACGCCCGCCGCACCGATATCGATTCAGTCAGGTTGCGATTCAGAATTAGAGCATAGGAATTAGTTTAAGGGGGAGACAATTACGGTGACAGCCGAACAGAATTGATCACGAATCCCAACCTCTGAGTTGACACCCGGGGCGGAGTTATTAACGCAAATCGTCCATCCGTGGCCGCTAAATTCGGATACAAAAAGGCGACTGACGCGTTCCAAACGAGGCAAAATCGGTTAAGCTTTTCGACTGAGCGTTCTAAATAGAGCAGCGAGAGAGACTATCCTTCCGTGCAAGCGGTTTCGAATCGGACAGAAACTCAAACCCACATTTCACTTTATCTGTCCGTTGTACAAAGAGTTAAATGTACAAAAAATACGAGCTAAAATATCGGAGAGAATACACCGGGGCAAAGAGAGGCGCTGAAGTGGATGATTTCTCACCGTCTTTTTCGATAATTGACAATATTTTATAAGTCTTCCAGCGAACTAAGAGACCCAATCGATTAAGCCGACGTTTTACGTGTTCATAGCTCGTTACACACATCCGCACCAGAGGATAGAACGATAAAATGCGGCGGTACATTTCACATCTTTATCGAGGACAGAGTTCAGGCAGTCATCCTAATCGATTGCTGACGTCAGTCGGAGTCGAGCAGGATCGCATTCCAGAGTGACCACTGGCATGCAACTCGTACACTAAAATTGCGTTTAAAAAAAATATTTTCGTAGAAATAGGGTGACATTTTTTAGAATTCGATGCAAATACATTAAGATATGATAAACGAAACCCTTCACAGCACTAGTAAGGAATTGATTTCTCAGTGCAAAGAAGTATTTAAATTAAAATTTGCAATAAAATTGTGGTATATAATTGACGATGAATAAAATGGGATTCGACAAAAAGGATGAAACAAAAAATCAACAGGTGACGGCGAGAAAACGCGAAAACTGTCTTATCGATCAACAAATCTGAATCGATAATAAGATAACTTCGATAAGAAAAGATGGAAAAATTCCAGACAAAATGCTTTAACGGAGCATTCGAACAACTCCTAGGGCGAGATGTTCAGTGAGAATGGCACTCCAGAAATCGCCGATAAAATAAGTTACGGGCATAAGCATCCTTGATCTCGTTTAAGTGATTTTGAACGAGCCCTCGTCTTTAATAAAATCGATGCTTTTGAGCTGAGGTGCTAAGAGGAATCTCAAGAGAACGTATACAAAACAACATGGTGACGTAACGCTACGGTTTTTAATCCCTCTTTGGAAACTTAAGCGGATCAAGACAGTATTACTAGTATTGCTCTCTAGCTCTAGCCAAGCTGTATTTTTCGGAAAATTCTAATTGTGAAGAAGATAATACTTGAAATTTTCACAGTGACTAACTATCTTAGTCATTCAATATAATTATTAATGACCGATAAATAAAATCTTCATACACTTTTGAGCAAGGTAGAATCAGTAAGAAGAATATAAAACAATCAGATAAAGTAAATAAACTCTCACAAAGTTGCAGCTATAAGATAAAATTAACATTAAATATTCTGAATTCTGGTTAGAATAGGTCTTAAGATAAATTTTTATGGATTATTAGTAAACATGTTTTCAAAAAGAATATCAGAAAAATAAATACATTGATATATAATATAATAACATCTGTTAACAAATACGAAACGATAGAATATCTTTCAGACATCTCCTGATCTAAATTTGTAAAGATATTATTCCACTCTGAAAATAAAGTACATATTTGGAGTTTAAATGAAAATTTATACAAAAGCACAATTAATTTGATCCAAAAAACTGTTCTAAGAATTGTATTGTGAAATAAAAATGTTACCTTTCAAGAAATGGAGAGAAATTTTTCCAATGATTATAATCATTGTCTAACTAACACATAACAAACATCAATTCGCGTAAAGATTTGATAATGATAACCGGTGATTCCCTATAAATTTCAGAATTAATTGTAACAATCAGTCAGAATACTATCGATGGATCCAGAAGACGATGATTTAGTATTTTTTTACTTCGAAAGCAGTAAGAATCAAAAAGTTTCCTTACAGTCAAACAAGAGCGTATTAGACTATATTAAAAATGATGAATTCTGTGCGGAAGAAAAAAGAGATTATTATCCTTATCAATTTCTTCAATTCCATTGCCTAATTCTAGAGATACAATAATAATAATAATAATAATAATAATAATAATAATAATAATAATAATAATAATAATAATAATAATAATAATAATAATAATAATAATAATAATAATAATAATAATAATAATAATAATAATAATAATAATAATAATAATAATAATAATAATAATAATAATAATAATAATAATAATAATAATAATAATAATAATAATAATAATAATAATAATAATAATAATAATAATAATAATAATAATAATAATTATCAAAATTATAGCTAAGGATAACTTATCATTGCCGAGGTAATAATTCAATGGATATAAATTCGATCAGTAATAACAAAAATATTCATGTAACGATAAATATAATTATCATTACCGTCTGATTATAAATACGTGTTTCTGGAACATATGAATGTATAATATTACTACGACGAAACACACAGATAGATGAAAAACCAGCACATTCAGTTGGAGATTTTTTAATACGGTACAATACAAAGAGGTAAAGAGAAAGAAGAACGAAGTATCTAGGGATATAAAATGCTCGTAATAACTTCCGAGTTCTATTCCTGGAAAAATAAAATCTATTCTGAGTCGAACACTAAGATCGGAAGGAGATTTGTGAAGATTCGTACAAGAAACATCGTCATTTAAAAAGCTGCTTCATTTGACTCCATCTGTAATCATGAAATAACAATGTTCGTGTTAAAACGTAGTTATTAGTATAATTTTTTAAATTAATACTATCAAAGTAATGAAAAACAGTGATTTAGTCATTTATATCGTTGGGGCATTTTTCGTGATTTCGTGACAAATGAACGTAACTTACAGCAAGAAAATATCTAATGGAAAATATTAGAAAACAACTTCAAGCCTACATTAAGTATCATATGCTTTGTGTAAATAAAATAGGTGTTTGAGAACTTAATTAAGTATAAAATTGTCCATAGGAATTTATACTGTTTGAAAACATTTTTTGCTCCTTCGATCTATGATATATATATCTTGAATCATTAAATGAATAAAAACAGATAATATCCTGTTATATTTAATTAATCATAATAATAATAAATAATTATCGAATAATTCTTAAAAATCACGACCAATTAGCAAAAAGATGCCAACTTTTCTGAGACTGTAATTCACTCCATTCAATATAGAAGGATAAATCACTGACGGAGATTGGAAGATAACAGCTGATACTTCAATCAATACTCTGCCGCATGAAATTGAATTTAAATTTGAGATATTTGGAAGCTTGCCATCAGCTTTCCAACCAATTACACCGACTCTGATTGAAATAGTAATGAAAGGAATTAAGGGGGCTTTTAAATGAAAGCAGATAAAAATTTAGGAGATAAAAATTAATGCGGATACGTCAAGCATTTTTAAGTGAAATTTTACATTCGACAAATATGATAATCATTTTTCGTGACAAATCTTTGAACTTAAATGAGAAATAATTAATATACAGAAGTTTCCAGTGATACTACAACCCAAGCAAATACCATATCGGAATATATAATATGATAATATAATGGCTAATTTTACATAGACAGTAAATATGAAAACAGATATTTTCAAGGGGAATAGAAAAAAGCAAAGAATTTTCGGCGATATTTATGGGCATTCAGACAATCAATAATGATGACGTAATCATGGCCAGTTGAAAATCTATACATAGTATCCGAAGGTAATCTGCGCTAATCACTCATATATTCATAACTATTGGTCCTAAAAACGTATAGCACTAGAAATTGTTTGGCATTAATTCTCTATAAAAATGCAAATGGTACTTACAAAAGAGAAAAATACGACAAGAAAAATGTTTGAGCAAATAATTAATATTCTGTCGAATAAATCTTCTAGTAATTATTTTTGAAAAGTTACGGAAATGACAGGCAATGTAACTTCAACTATATATATGCTTTGGAAAATTTTCATACACCAGAGATTTACTTGAGAACAATTTTCACAACAACCTATTATGTAACAAGATCTATTCAGAAAACTTTATACGTATTTCGTAAGTTATATTTTCGTTTTTATGGAGGAGAAATATTGATATCAGACCTATCTTACCAAATTTCTTATAGTTTTTATAATGCATAGTAAGTATTTTATGCTAGATCTTTCCGATAAGTAATAATTTTTCCGAACGTAGATAAGCTTACAATCGAACCAATACATGATAATACTTATCAATCGTATTATAACTAAAATTGGTCGATCGGATTTTAATGTTAAAATTATGAACATTTCTGAAACAAAGACGAAAACCTCTCGACGTGAAAAATAAAAAGTAGACTGTAATGACGGACGAACGATTTCAAATTCTCTATAAAAATTACTACAAAGTTGAAATATGATTGTATTTTTTTGACAAAAATATCCATTTATCATGATACAGCGAGTAAAGTAAGTAAATACCATGAAATTATTGGACAAAAAACTCAAACTAACCTAAAATTACAAGCATAATTATTCAAAATCATTCTTATAATAAAACTGCAGTGTAATATCTTTTATGGTATTTGTAAGATTTAAGATAAATATTTCGAAATAATTTAGTTATTCTTCAATAAAAATTATAATTAATTTTTTCTGGCTATTTCTAAGGTCTTGCACTTGATTGATTTTACTGTAAATATACGTACGTGCTGTCAATATGCAGAAAAATATACATATAATCGATCGACCAACTTACTTATCGAACGATAATGTCCATCTATTTCTGAATCGATAGACGGAGAAGGGCTAAAAAATCAGTTAAAAATAATGTTTAAATTCCCCCATAAATAACGTAATCGAAATATTTCAGAATAAAATATTAAAGTACCCAGACTACCACTACTCTATCTCTAAATGTCTAAAAATTAAAATTCTACTCGCAATTTAGAATATAAAATTAAAAAATGATGGATGATAACAAATTGTCAATCGAAGGATCGAAACACTTTTTAGGAAAAGGAAGGAAGAAACTTTTCAACCTCGAGACGCTAATAGATTACCGATATTACAAAGTTTTGGATTGGAGAAAATAAAAAGTGGAAAGGGGAATACCGCAACATGGATGAGCTATTGACAATCAATTACTTTTCTGAGTACAGTTGAGGAAAGAGCTGCGTCTGCGCACAGCCGTTTCTTAAGAAGCCAAGAAAATCGACCGAGCCAAATTCAATCTAGCAGTACTTCACTGCAACGCCTCCAATACACTTCCAGAAAGAGAATTTAGTTTGAAGGTTATTTCAACACGACAATGATCACCCCAACAACTACTTAGCAGGGCTGCCAGTGAAACCTATCCAATCAATGTTTTTAAACTAACTTAATTCGACTTTTCGACGCAGTGGTGAGAATAAAATTTTACTTTATCTAAAAACATGCTTTTAACAACTATTAATTGATTAATATTACTGTAAAACTATTAAAAAACTAAAATTTTTATTTCTTATGGCAATTGGAGGTATTCAAAGTATGCGTAACGATATTAAAATGCAGCTTCTTGACTAATCGAGATTAGAGATCGATTTTCCGTTACTCTATTGTCTTACTGCATGAAACAAAAATATATTTATATCCAAAAAATTAAGCACTATTTATACTTTATTATTTGAGTAAAAATATCAATTAAGATTTGGAAAATATATTACAAGCATTAAAAGATACTAAATTTTATAGTAATTTTTTGAATTTCTTCGATACTTGAGTTATCATTAAAAATATAATATTTCAGCCTTATATATACTAAGATTTTCCATTAAAACAACAAACAAGTATAAGTTAAGAGAAATAAATTAACATAGCATTATATAATTACATCATCCTGCATATATTGAACCTAAATGACCATCGTCATATGTATACATATTCATACATTCGACATAATCGATTTTAAAGGAGACGATTTTTCTCAGACAGTAAAATAAATATTTACATAACAATAATCTTAAACTTAAGAAAAGTATAATTACAATCAGAAAAAAATTATCAATTGGACGAAAGAATATCAAATGATGCTGTCGAAAAACAGTATAAGGAAGAAAAACCCTAATGTTAAAAAAAGTAATATAGGTCTAACAAGCGACAAAATGTCTTTAGCGAACGATCTCTTTCTTCCTTTTCAGTTAGGTCCAATATTTCGTAAATTTATCATAGGTGTCGAGTTGGTTGCACTATCCAAGGTCACGCTCAAAGAATGGAATATTTAACCATAAAATTAAAATAGGTGATTTCAATCTTAAGGAAATTATATTACAGCTGTGATCAAACTAATCCTTCCACCTGAATTACCAATGATACACTTGCGTTCCCTTGCACTCTTAGGGATCTTACGCTTGAAAGGCGTCAACAGTAAATCCTAACAAGACTTCACAATAGAAGGATTTTATAAGGCTTTAATTTGAGGTAGGTTGTGTGTCAATATTGCGGGCCGAGTGGAAGGGGGACTTTTATGAAAGTCAGGAGAGAAAAAAAGTTTTAAAGGGCAGAGAAATAACAGCTGGCAACCCAAGGGACCAAGTAATCCAACCACCTATTACCTAACTACTTCAGGTCGTTGTATGTAACCAGTAGCTATCAAGAAGTGGATAAGAGTGCTTCGATACCAAACAATGGAAAGGCGCGGATTGTTACCCCACGTGGGATGTTCGACACCTAGACTCACCCCTTAACAGCTTCTCCACTTGTTGGGCTTCCTGCTTTGCCCCCGGACAAAGAGCCGCCTCCCGCCACCCCGTTGCCCAACCCGCCTTCAGTCGCCCCCTTCGCACCACCGATGCTCCCTCCCGAACCGGATGGACTCTTGGCCATCGGACTCTTTCCCTCCTCCTTTTTGCCCTCCCCGTCGATGATTGAACCCTCCTTCTCCTCCGCTCCCTCCTGCTCTCCTTCTGGTGCCGCACCCTCTTCTGGGGCGACATCGTCCTCGTTGTAGATCTTGAAATACGCGAACGCCAGGTAAACGACGGATATGATGAACGACGGCACCGGTATGAGCACGGCGTACACTAAATCCATGTAAACCGCGTGCATGTCCAACTGGGTGATGACCAACCCCGGATCTACCCGCGAGTAATAACAGGGATACCTAGAACCAACGAACGAGTGCTTCGAGTGCCAAATGCTGCAGTTCAGCACCGGAGGGTATCCGCACCCTTTCACGTTCGGAAACACTCTGGCGCCTGAATAATAAACGTAGTCCATGGTGGCGTTGTCCGACTCGACCTCGGTGGTGCTGTCGTTCACTATGAACAGGGTGCGGGGTTGCAGGACGTAGTTACCGAAAGGTATGTCTTGCGGTATTGCCCTCGGAACACGCCTCAGGTTCTCGTAATCCCTTTCGTCCCAGCTCTCTACCCCCACCCCTATCTGCCTCTTGCGTCTCCTCATCTCGTCTTCTTCTTCTTCCTCCTCTTCTTCGTCTTCCAAGTACACTATTATCTCTCCCGGCTGCCGAGGACGGCGGTAATCCACTCGCAGTTGCGTGCAGATGTAAAGCTCCCGGGTGCACCCCTCGCGGCAAGAGGCCCATGTGCAGTTACTGTTGCCCTTGTTGTGAAGTACGGAGATGGTGACGCAGTCTGCAGGTACCGGGTCGAAGGCTGCCGAGATCGTGGACAGAGCCGGGTCTACGACGAAAGGCACCAGGAAGAGGAAAGCAAAAAGGCTGAAGATGCCCACGAGGACGAAGAATGCCGTCACGTGGAACAGCACCTTCTCCCTCAGGGTCTGTTTAAGCTCCTCGTCCGGTTCGGGAATCATTTTTTCTAGTTAGGTTCTGCCTTACCCTCGATGACTTCCTCGTGGGCGGAATCCTTCGTTCGGTTGAGGCAGGATCGCTCGGGGTCGAAAGGTCGTCGCCGGACCGAAATCGGCTGGCGATTTGTGTGGAATCGATTCGATCAAAATAGAACGGGCTCGAATTCCGACGTGTTACTCGGAACCTGAGGGAAGTTATCTACACTTATCATTTCAGGCTCCGGCACTTGGGATAATCGATTGGAACAACAACAAGTACTACCTCCTTCAACGAGCGGAGCCCATTAACATCGGTCAAAGCGTTCGCTAAGTCCCTCTAACAACAACCCTACTACAGTGTCTATACTCCGGCGCGACGTATCCTTCACGAGCGCGGCTATCACTCGAGGTTGACTAACGATGCTTAGGCGATCTAGATATTGCATAATTAACAACTGGCTCGCGACGATCGAGCGCGCTTGACCTCTTTTTAATCGGCGACCGTCCGCGAAAGATAAGGCCACGTTCGAAAACGAACTTTGATCTACGGGGTTTAGGGTCGCTAAAGAAACTGAGGGTAGCGGACGCCACACCCACCTCCTATCAGGTGGCGCCACGAATAATAACGACCGGGTCAGAGACCACCGTCCACCCACTACACCACTAACCTACGGTCGCAGTTTTTCCGACCACATAAACCACACCACATCAAAGATTCCTCCCCCTCTCCGGCAACCCATCCACCCCACCCGGCCCCTCTCCCCCTTCCGACCCCCGCCCATTCACAACCGAAACGGCTTCGATGAACTCACGCCCCCTATGCCACCGCGTCCTTTCTTCCTCCTCTTCTTGTTCCGACCCAACATCCAGCGATGAGACGGACTGTCCTCCCTCCCGCGACCGAATTCCCTCAACGGCCTTCCAACCACCGACTCCCCACGCGGTAACAGTCCATCCGGAGCTCAACACCCGTGCAGACGAGGGCGACCCGGCGTGTGCAGCTGCCAGCGAGGACGTCAGCAGAGGAGACGAAGGTAGAGCGTTAGACGCAGCGGCGCGTCACCGCTCGACGCTCTGCGCCAACGCCGCCATCGACGATAATGCGGGGAAAGAGCGCGTGAGACGTCGAAGGTAGGACGACGAGAGGAAAGGGAGGTTTGGGCGCCGAAGGGGGGCAGGGCCGTGGCCTCCCCTTGTCCGCAAGCACCCTCCCCTCTTGGGGAGCCCCACCGTTGGAAACAGGCACTGGTAGCGGATGGAGACCTCCTCGGCGGACCTCTGTGTGGGCTAAACTGTCTCTCTGCAACGTCCGGAGAAGGAAAGGCGGCGAAGGGGGTGTGGGAGGAAGGTGTGGAAGGGGAGGGAGGGGGCGTCGGTTCGGGAGGTGGGGAGCGACCCCGGCGCCACGGAGCCGAGACGCGGGACGAGCGGTGCTGGAAGCTTCCAAATGCGCCGTCCCCTCCCCCGCAGTCTCCCCTATCCCCTGCCATCTACCACTCCGTTACGCCTGTTTCTCTTTCTCCTTCCTTCACGCACATATCGATCGACGCGCCGCCTCCGGATATGAAATAAGGGCGAGTGAAAGGGAGATGTGAAAAATTTAAGTTTTTCTCCTCGTGTGCGCCTCCTCCTACTCGAAATTTTCCTTGGATTTGTCGTTAATGTGAAAGGTTAGGTAACGCGAAAATCTGGATGGCGTTTTCCTACTGGGCGACGAATAAATCACCGGTGACAGCTTCGGTAACTACCGTTGCGGTACGATTCGCGCGGGTTTGATGTGACGGGGATTTGAAAAGCGTCAGGTTTTCTCGTTAGTATAGTACAATGGCCGAGCATAAATGACCTTTGATATTATAATAAAGTTAAAGAGAGATAAATCCATACTAAGATAGGAACTTTATACACAACATAAAACAGAATACGTTTTTATGAATGTTTACTGATGTCAATCGTTTTATAATTTTTACGTATATGATAATAAAGAATAAGAATGATAAGATAATACTGCATGCAAAATATATTCTTAAAATTCGATCATATCAACTAACAGAAATAGTTATAAAATAATAAATCTGCCAACAAGAAGCGTGTGAATACGAAAGACTACATTTTCAATTGTAACTTGCTTAGGACGTAATAAATAGTCGATGTGTTGACCATTTCTTGATTATTAATCTAATGACAGCAAGGAAACAGAATTCTTTAATCCGGAAATACGGCACAAATATCATCAACCAAATGAATCTAGATCATTTTTTGCTTATAAGCGATATAAAGATTAAAAGTAATATAATATTATAATGAGAAAAAACCGCATCTTAAAATCAGGTTTGCCACAAATCCTCTAATAACATTTGAGAAGAAATTTATTTGTAAATCATCACTTATAAAATACGCTATAAAACAATAGCAATGATAGTAATAGTAATTGTTAATAATATATCAGATAACTTAATAATTGGAACAGTATTACCAACAAAATTAGTGAAATATAAATCAGTACCTAAAATGAAATCTCTCAAATTTCTGCATGGAATATGCTCAAATCAACTTCTAAGCTATCAACAACCAACCCTTATCAACAACACTAGTAACATTTAAAACATCAACTCCTAGACGATTGCTCTGAAAATGAACCTCTTCTTTGACTTGCGGAAAATAGCTAGGAAAACCGATTTCTTTCCAGCGAGAGCAATTCCTAAGAATGTATTTAGAGCGTGGAATAGCCTTCTGAAAGAGCTCTTTCAAATGCCCAATTGCCATGCAGAAGTCGGATTTCATCCTCGCCGCCCGAGGAAACTTACTTTTACGACCTGGGGCAACAATAAAGTTCCTCGGTGCGATGTCACTGAATAAAGGTAGTTAACGAGAACTCCGTCGCTCTTGGCCGCGGTCCATGGCGAAAAGCAAAATTCTTCACAAAAAAGTTTTTTCTGCGATGTGACTTTTGATGGAAAAAGATAAAAACTTCCTCGAGTTAGAAAAGCAGACGGAACATGAGGAACTCTCGACCAAAAGTATTCAACTGAGAAGGAAAAAGAAATGGAAGGGAAGGTCTCGAAAAACAATGGTAGTAACCCGTAAGGAGGTTTACGTTGGAATTACGCTTAATTCGCACGGACCTCTTAGAAGTAAGAAGGTGAAGAATATCTCGGAGTGTAAATCGATGTCCAAATCTTTTGTGTATGCACGTAATTAATTTGTGAGAGAGATCTCATCCTTCGATGAAGAGGTAGAAGAAGCGTTGACGCCTTGGGTCCAGAAACTTAACTTCTTCGCCCGTAAGGAGAAGCAAAGAAGAATTTCTTGAGATTTTATCTTTTCTATTCAAGGCGATAGCAAGATACAAGTTCCCAGTTGAGTACGAAGGTAAGAAAGATGTTGAAAATACCTGAAAGATAGTCTACCCTAAAATTAAAGAGAAAGAATTCCTGAAAATTCAAGGGATGACTTAGCGGGAGACAGATAAACACGATTTGACACAAAACGCATCATACTTGGAATAATATTGGAGAACAACTAGAAGTAATCGCTCAAGTACGGGAAAAACTGGATGTCAAAATAGAAAAAAAATGATACTGCTTATGTATTTCCTTATATGATTCTACTATAAGAAAAATGGTAATAATCAGGTAAATAACTTCGCTCTGAATGCTATTTACCACCAATGCATTAAGTAATGAAAATTATAATATATTAAAATACATCAAATATGAGTATATCTCGCTTAAACCCCTATACATACGGTAGCTTTAGCACGGCTATCAGATTCTAAAGGTATTAAGTACAATATATTTTACCTCTTTTCATTACAACAGTACCAATACTCAAAGTCCTAGCTATGAAAAATACGTTAGGCATTCATTTATTGACCAATACCGTATGTTCGTAGAAAATGAAAACGAAGTACTACCAAAGTAAAAATAAAATTGAATGGATTTTCTTCAGAACGAAATACTATCCATATTTTGGAGATGACACTCATAAAAATTTGAAAGATATAACCCTTTGAAATAGAATATAAACTTAAAATAAATATTGCTATGTAGCTGAATATTGATTTCAGTAATAATCTGAAAATGGATTTGATATAAAAGCGTGAGAAAAATCTATAAATTTTATGCTATTTCTAGGCAATAGCATTATAAAAAGATCGCACGAGGAAACAGTTAAGGGAGCTCTTTATACTTCAGATATTAAATCTTCGTCGCATATTCGCAATTTATTGCACGAGCCGTGGGTAGCAAGGAGTACAATGTATATTGTATATAATCGATGCCATACGGAGTGAGCTGTTATTAATGGTCAAGTAATTTCATTCGGTCGAGTATTCTTTAAAAGCTTCGCAAATGAGAGGGCGTGGTAGTGGAGTTACAATACGTCGGCAGTTAAATTCAGACTGACTCGCAAAAAAATGAAATTACATAAATTTAAAATAACAATAGGGAAGATCTACGATTAGGAGAAGATACGTTCTAACCATGACGCACGAAGATGAATATATTTTTCTTTTAACTTATTCAACACGTTATTTCATAAATGATAAAGCACGTTACATTGCATCATTTACAAAACGAGTATATTTAAAAAAAATATGCATGATTCCGTCAGTTGACCACCCAGATGTTTTGCCCATATAAATGTAATATCAACATTTACGTACTTCATTCGCAATGTGCAAATAGTTGATTTGATTCGTGTTATTCTTTCTTCACTCCTTGACATATGCTTAATAGCTCTTCGTAATTATTCTCACACAATACGTAATATCTCATTAAATAATTTCTGATTAATTAATTAAAAAAATTAACTTAAGGCATTATTTTCGTATTACGAGAATACAGGAACGTAATTAGTGCAAGTCAAATGTGAAATATCACATAAAATAAGCACTGACATTTCTTCACGAAAAATTCGAAAACATAATTACGCTAAAAACATTTCGCAAATGAGGTAAATTTCAGCCAAAGAGTCGCTCATTTGTCAAAAAAAAAACACATCAAGAAATCGATACTTGGGCAAAGGGTTGGAGAGAGAGAGGGACCTTGGTGGACATTGTGCCAAAATTTATGAAACTTGCGTGTCATCCATCTCATGCGATGTTCACGTTGTTTATTATCTGCGACGAAAATGGGAGCGGCATAGTTTTTAGGAAGAAACATAATTAAATAAATGGATTCCAAATTTTTACATAGGGAAGGACGAATTCTAAAAGACAAGCTAATGAAACCTTTACGGGCAATACGAAATAATATTCCGATATAACATATCCTTCCACTAAATTCCTGACGCATGTTCCGAGAAATAAACGGAAAAAATGATTTACATACAGACAATTCTTCAAAATCATATTAATTAAAATATATATATATACATATATATAGCAAAAAATATGATAGAAAATTTTAATTACGTAAATAGTAAGAATAGAATTTTATTCCGATAAGAAACGCCATGCATCATCTCAATATCCTCAGGATATATATAGACTTATCATAACATTTGATATTCTCTTTGCTAAGACGAGAAGAAATAGTCCTATTAAGATATTTCATAATTAGAAACTGATATAAAACGAAATCACATACACAAACAACATATGACAGTGCAGGGAAGCAATCCTTCCCTTATCAAGGTCAAAGTCTTGGAAATTATGAGGAAATGACACAACGAAATACTTGTTATGCATGAAGATTTTCATCACTTTGATCGCCATTTAAAATCACTCTACTGTAACAAGGCTTCCATTAGAGTGGTAAATGCTTATTATTCGCATTAAAGATGAAAATGATGAAAACATTGGCAATTCCAAAGAACAGTAGTTGAAATATGTGATTTAAATTTCATTTATTATGTAAGCCTCATACAATAGAATAAGAGGGATAAATAGTGCTGATCGAACTTCCATAAAAAGGTAAAAACCCTCATTGACCTTCAATAAAAGTAATTCCCCAACTACAAAAAAGTAATGGACAACGATAATTATAATCTATTCTTCCCTTCGAAAGAAATTACGGCGACAGCGAGTTGCATTATAATGTAAATTTCTTTATGCGTAAGAGTTCAATCTATCTATTCATAAACACTAGAAACACTTTAGAAGCTCTATAAAATTAAAATGAATGAATTCTATATTGGAGTTATATGGATACTTTAAGGCGACCGGTTATGCAATTGTTCCACTACAATGATACTAACTCCAATAATAGTACCCAATTTAAAATTGTGAGTTGTTGTTCCTTCTTAAAGTAAGATCCTGAACATTATCATCGGATGAACGAGGAAATATAACTGTTAACTGCAAAAAATTTGAATTTCTCTCATTTCATTTATATTATTATTAATAAAGTTAACAGTATTAACTTTAATTTAGACAATTTAATAAACATTTCACAAATACTCGAATTTTTAGGAGTTAAGAGCTGTACTTTTCAAAGTTAAAACAGTGTTATGACAAGTAATTAATGAAGAGCCTATTAACTAAATAACTTAATTATTTAGAGCTCCGAAACTCGTAAAATTTATTTCATACGAGGTGCTCGACATTAATTAATTCACGAGTTGGTCGAGTACATCTTGTAAAACTTAGACGTCACCATTCAATTTTGAAAATTCAAATTGTTAGCGCCTTACATCTCTCACCCCTGGTTAATTATAACTCTCCTTCAATCTATTCGAGCATTATTAAAATTTCGTACAAATTGAAGCGCTCGTAAAAAGTATATTTAATTATCTTCTTGAAGTATTACTTAACAACTCCAATCACGGTTAAATTTACGAGATAGAAACTCTCGTTAAACCTAACACAAAATTACCTTACATCACGAGTACTTGTAATAGCAGTTGGTGATGACTCTTAATATTTAGCGAGATTAAATTTCCAGAGCTATTAAAACGATTGCTCTCCAGATTAATTAACCCATGCGGCCTTCGTAATTTACAATCTGATTCCTCTTTCAGTCAAACGCTTAACACCGACCAGAATTAAGTTCGAGAAGCGTTGAGCATTAAGAACTCAGTGGGGATGGAAAACATACGGTTAGACCGCAGTTCAGTTAATAGATAGCTAATGAACCTTTTGGGGTTTTACCTTCCTTCTCGAAAATGAGTAATTGATCCGCTAAACTGGGCTTTCCTCGGAACCAATTATCCAATTACGAAAGCGGTAGTCGTGTCGCTAAAGCACGCGGAATTAGGGGGCAGTTGGTTAATTTTTGTTCCGATTCACACCTTCGTGAACACGCACGTGATAGATGATGACAGTTTCGGACGATGGAATGATATCGAAGGCACCAGCTGTATATTATGTTGTTGATTTTAATACTATCCATACGCAATTCAATCTGAATAAGGCGCTATGGTCCACGAGATAGAATGAAAATCTTCTATGAAAACCGCTATTAATTTTGAACACGACAACGCTTCCCATATCTCTCTGTTTCACACAAATGCTCATATAGAGATCCATTGGCACGAGTCCAACAGACACAACATTCACGCCTCCGCGACAAATCCTCTTACTCTATTGAAATAAAAACATTCGATTCCGCATCAATAAGAGATGAAAGAGAGCAGGTAAATAAAACCAAACAATTCCTAAGGGGATCCAGGGCGTTCCACTCTTAGACAGTTCGCTCTAGAGACTGTCAATCTATTTACATTTGAGATTGTACGTATGGCTAGGGACTATTTAACATCGAAATATTTCACCTGAGATGTAACACAAACCCTTTTGATACTTACTACTATATAGCATTTTCCAATTAATTACAGATAATTCTTCGTTAAATACGGTTTGACAGATTAATCTGTTCTTGGCATTTTTCGTTTTCCTTAAAATTTCGATCTTTAAGAAATTTGCAATATAAAAGATACAGCGAGCCGATCTTATGAAATACTTATCCTAAATTCAGAAATTGAAGTCCTTCGTGGTGTTTGGTCTCTAATAAGATAAAAAACTATGAAAATATTATCGCGATAATAATACTAATTAATGTTAGGAGCCCAGAAATAAAGCTTACTCAATTTTGGAATTAAATATTGAGCCTTCTTGTTTGATAATAAAAATTTGACGTAGAAAATGATACTGAAAAGAGTAATCTAAAAACAGTCTGCTTTTTAGGAATGTATACATTTGTGCTGTACAACTACAATACTCGAGTCTAAATCAAAAGTGAAAATGATTTACTAACGAAAAAGAGACATTACCAAATTACTATAAATAATATATACCATAAGAAAAGCACCGCAAAACGTAAATTAAGGCAATAAAACCGTACTCTGACTACATCCAAAACAGTAAGTAGATCATTAAGAAATCTCGCGGCGAGGAAATCTTCACAGAGAAAAATTAAGGGCAAACCAACGGTAAAGTTTAGGTATAAAGAATAAAAGCACAGTTTATTTAGAGCTAAACCTTGAAGGATATCATAGCATCACTCCCTTAACAAAAAATTTTAAGTGGTATAAAACAAAGTGATTCACAAATCAACGTGCGTCCCACCTTCAATTTTTTGTGACCAAAACGAAGCTTTTCTTTGGCTCTGACTTTTCCAATAATCTTCCGAAGACAGGCCTCTTCTTACATTCGATCCACGGGCCGTGAGAGAAAAAGGAACGCTATAAAAAGCTTTCCGAAGAAAACAAACGAAGAGGAAGAGTGGAGAAGTTACGGTGGTATAAGGATATTCAAGAGGCTCTCCAAAGTGTAGTGGAGAGGTTCCATCGATTTGGATAACGTGGTGAAGTTCCATTTTTTGTCGCAAATAAAGCATCTGCCAGCTGGCTCAAGTAGGAGAGATCTAGAACCAACTGGAACGGGACAAGTTACGTTATTTTGATCCAAATAGATCAATACCGAAACGATGCAAACTGGAAATTTCCAGGGGATTACGTCATTACGCCAAAAAACTCGAGGGCTATGGTAGCAAAGACGTGAGCAGAGATTCTGCACGCTAATCGCTAGACATAATCAAGCGATGTAATCCAAGCATGAAGTTTGTCTTAATCATTCAAATTAATGCTATTAACCTTGAACAAGAGAATTCTCAGAATTGGATTTCCATTTTTTTTAATAGAAAAAGGAAAAAATATATATTTCAATGCACTTCTTGCAATCACTCCGTAAGGAATCGACCACATCCCATCATGCCATTTATTTACCATTTAGTAAGAGGATAAACGATGTTTTTAAGCCCTTTTTCCATGAATGTGCTTTCGCCTTTTCTTGGAAGTAAATATGTCTCGAGAAAACGCTGATACAAACATCCGGTGGTCAAGATGAGGTCACGGGTCTTTTACGCAACACACTCGTACTAAAGCAGTATGCTTATTAGTAAACATAATGCGCAATCTTCACCATAGATGCGATTGAAAATCAAACTCTCATGTTCTGAATTAACACAGATGCGTTTATTCAAACAAATTCCAATATTTTAGAAACAACAACATCACAAAATACTTTGATTTCGCCACAACGTAAAAGAATCGTTGATGATGTAAAATAATAACAAAAAAATCCTTAAAATTGTTTCAATTCAAAGGCAAGTTCAGATGATTTAGAAGAAAGAACTGAAAAGACAACATAAGTCAAACATTGTTTTAAAGATATTAGAGTAAATCTGTTACGCATCGGAAGCAGTAAATGAAATATAATCGGCATCGGGATAAAAACCAAATCGACTCGATTAAAAAATAACAATAATAGGCAGCGCAAGCGCAAGGCAAGAAAACCCATGCTGGAAACGCTAATCGGACTAAAGTTAAATGTGAGAAAACTGAAACCTATCTGATATCAAAGTCATAATAATTGATGTGTGAACTCTAATTTGACCAGTACAATAAAATATGTATTTCTTACATTTAAATCTGTGCTTTATTAAATAAATGAACTTAACTATCCAAAGATACAGAAAACTTGACCGAAAATATTTTTAAAATTCAAATATGGCCATTTTTTTACAGGATTCAACTCATCATTGTTACATATAACGGAAACGGAATGGCAATCTAATTTACACCCACTTCAAAAAGTCATGAGTTGAAATTAAATGTTAAAAAATTTAGAACACGATAAATATTGAGTTAATTTTTAGAATGAGATAACGAACAAACGGATTCGCATTGGGTATTATAGGATAGCAATTTTTTTCGGTGACATAATACAAGGTTTTCATTCGACCTTGAAAATCAAACAGCAGAGAGATCTCAAAGCATTCTATTGATCTTATTTGGGCTTATTAACTCAGTATGTGATTCAATACTATATGGAATAGAATACAATCACTAATGAAACACGTTTCGAAGTTTTACAAGAGGCAATTTAAAAGACACACTAAACTGTGCACGAATACTAAAAACGACGATAGAAAAATAAAGCACGTTATAAGAGACAGATGACGTTTAAATGTAGACTATTTTTTTTAAGGAAAGCAACTTCAGCGTATAAAAATAACGAAAGGAACTTAATTGCATTCGTTATAGAGGGAACATCTTTTATATTTATTTTTATTTGGATTATTCAAACCGAGGAATGACACGTATGGCCTGGGAGAGAATCCCTTTTAAAATAGTATTCTCTGGAAAACTTGGCACCCGAGACAGAGACCCATTACTTGAGGCATCATGATGTGTTTCTTGCTCACCACTCCAAATAAGGTCACTGCAGCAATAGGGCACTGGGGTTGGGGGAGACCTTCCCATTCAAATGCAGTTGATGTGAGGTAAACCAAATGTTACCAAAGCAAATACACCATGTAAACGTTCGTAATTTAGAGAATTTTGAATTTAAATTGCGCATATTTCGAAGAGAAATTTAGATGATCATAGAAGATATGCAATTCGTAAAATCAGATAAATATTTGGGAGTAAGAACAACCATTATATTAAGTATAAATATCAAATATCGGAAAGATAAGAGAGTAAACAAAGCCTGAGAAAACAACTTCGTTAGTCATTATATTCAAGCAAACTTGAGAGCTTAACCGAAACACGAGTAACGTAAGAATTCGTGTACTGTATTTTTTGTGAAAATGGATTGTTATTTAAATGCGACAATAACATAAAGAGCTGTACGAAATCTCTTGGTCCCTTTCCCCGTACGGCATTTACCTTTTTCAAAGCCAAATTAGGATAACGAGCGATACGAGCTAAAGGCCGTGAAATATCAGCAAGGGAGTTTTCCCGAGGGACGGAGCGAGTTAAAGGTTAGGTATGGGAACTTTATGCGGGTATCGATACTTTTTGGGGAAAAGAGAAAGAGTGGGTGGCACAAGAAACACGAGACAAGAAGGAATATGGACAAAAATCGATAGAGAAAGTCTTTCGCCACTTTAATGGTGTTATTAATCGAGCAACCCCTATAAAAACTTAATGACATATTTATAAAACACATTTGCGGCACTATTAATGGTGTGAAATTATAATCAATCATAGCTGCTATCACTGACTGGAACCGCGTGACATTGGGGAGTTTCAGATAAACTTTGTCTGAGTTCTTATACTATACTACCGGGTTAGAAAAAGGTTTAATCATAATTTAGGCTTGACTGCTACACTGTCATTCAAAACAATCAATTGCTGTGGATATTATTACGTAGTGATGGTATGAAGTATAAGCAATCAACTCATAATTTGAAACGACTAAAATATTTCTTCGCACACATATAAGCTAACTACACGATTGTAACACTAATGTAATTATACAACGAAAAAGATGATAGATTAGAATAAAGATCTTGGAACAAAATGAAGATTACATCACCTCCAAAAAGGATGTGAGTTATCCTTGTCCAACTTCCAACCAAGCATAAAATACTCCATCAAAACACTTTGAAAAACGTCAGCAACTGAGCTTTATCAAGCTTAATAAACATAAACATACTCGGTAATGAAGACATCAAAAGAAAGAAGAATTGAATAATGCAGTAGAATACGTATCAATTTGAAAAAAAAGGAACGATTGGAGCTGAAATTATAGATTAAAGAAAGATTATAGTAAGATTTAACTTACTCCTTCATTCCTAGATAGACGAAATTTTACGACAAGAAATGAATTTACATCAATCGAAAGACAAGAGATGTCGCAAAGAAATAACTATTTCAAAATATTAAGATGAAAAATAAGAATTTTAGATCGTAGCTATCTACCAAAAATATCCAAAACAGACAATTAAAGGTAGTATTTATTCTGGACCAATCTAATGGCATGATAAATAACAATAAAATTATTGTTCCCAATATATAAATTTCGACACGTGCCCTGCATGTTGACACCGCAAAAAAAAACCGCACGTTGGCAAACACGAACACAAAAAGACCAACCCCTACCGTCCATCCTTCAGAAAAAAAAACAATGCGATATGCGACCTTCAAACACGGTTCCAAAATAATCCCTCCTTCGTTAAATCGCAAACGTCATCTCGAACTGGGAAAAAAAGCTGTATCGCTCGAACCCTGGCAATATTTCCGCCAAAGGAAAAAATAATAATACCCTAATTAGGCATCCCGGTTTCGTAATTCCAGCCGCTGCCTAGACATCAAAAGACGCACGATGTCATCGGGGGTGGGGGGGGAGGAGGATGCTAAGAAGTTAACCCAGAAAGCGATGTTGGTTCCGTCGGGAGAGATTTTATCGATTGTCCCGCTTCGTCCCTTCAAACATAAGTTCAACAATAAAGGGGAGAGTTGAGAAGGAGGGGAGCGAGGCGCAGTTGAGCCAGCTGCCGACAGAGGGAGAAGCGAACGGTCACAAGTAGAGGCGACGCGTGCGGAGCCGAGGAGAAAACCAAGGAACTATAGGTCGGCCGCGAGTTGCACGCTCCGCAAAGAGGGAGGTTCCCCGTGCCATGCTATCCTCGTGACACCATCCCCTATCTCCGAGGACGTGAGCTTGAGAGGAAGGACGGTGTAAAGGTAAGTGGCGAAGTCGGGAACCCTTAAACTCCGCCGGAGACTCGGGTTTCTGGGGGGCACCCCTTCGCCCACGCTCGTTCTGCAAAATCGACGAGGTAATAAACGTTTACGAGGTATCTTGTGGTCGAAAGGGGTGCTTCCGGGTGAAAAGGTGACTCGAAACCGTACTGAGGCGGGCTGTGGAGGAAACTGATAGCTGACGATTGCTGCGGCGCGGTGTTGGTATGTTCCTCGACCTTCCATCAGCTGAGAACCACGCGTGACATTGCACCCGATAGCTGTATCGACCCGCAAAACGAACCGACACGACGAACGAGCCCGATTATTGTTTGCATGCGTGTCTTACACGATAAACAAATAATTTCACATGTGATGCACCGCATGTGTCTCTCTTTTTTAACGATTCCTAATTTAGCTACGGTGTACGTCCACTGCGGCTTTCTATCGCATCATATCATAGAGAGAATAGACCCCAATTTTAGGCCTTACTGCAAAAGATAGAGCGTTTCTAAGAGGGCAACTAGGATTACTACATTGGCGATGCTCATTTGTCGGTACCGTGCTGTGATTCACCACGGACCTGAGCGTGGCGCCCATGTGCCCTTCGAGAAAATTCCGACCCCCGCAAACTCCGTCCTCCAAAGAGGTGGATTTGCTCTAATCTGGCGTTGAATCGAACCCGAGCTAAGTACGTCCGCACCCGGGACCAAAAAAAATATCGCGAAAAGAATAACAAAAGCCAAGATCGCGCATGAAAATTTCTGAGGGACGCAAAATTACGGTCTTGGAAAAAAAACCTGCACGAAAGCGCGATACGGGAAAGTCATTGTCGAGATCGAGCGATTAAAAAATATCGGCCCTTTTCTCTCGTTCCTTCCCACTCCCTTTCCCTCCGTATGTAAGAAAAACGGTATAGGAGGTTCTAAGCGGTCCCGCCGCTGCAGTGACGGCAGAGGACGGGCTTCTCGTATTGATCCGATGGCGCCGAAGCAGTAGTTGCGGGAGACGCGAGAAGGGGATGGGAAACATCCGGGAAGGATGGGACGGGGAACGGGAGTGAACGGGACGGGGGTGGGGGCCGCGCGAGTGTGGAGGCGGGTGCAGAAAGGGGAGGCGGGCGCGGGGGTAGGGGAGCAGAGGCGCCGATCCCACCACCTGGTGCCGCATCCACGGACCACAGCGACGGTCCGAGCATCACACACGGTCGTCGGCTGTGGGGAAGGGCACGGTGCAGTCTTCATGGGACGGCACTGCTGCACTATCAGAGTGGAATGAGTGTGGGTCAGTGTGACGTTGTCCGATAGCAGAAGAAGAGCGCCTTTTTAATTGGTACGTTTCCAGAGATTTCTTCGACAGATATGGAGACATTAAGCTGTAGGAAACTCGACACTTGGAAGCATTCGTGACGCGGAGCTTGGACAGCACGGTGCGAGAAAGATCTGGAGTGTAAGAATATCACCCGAATCATTTTATCGCCTGGAGGTGAGAGAGATCCGGGAGGAAATCGTTTCGAGGCACAAGATACAACGCTTCGACGACATGTGATAACCCACTCTTAGGCTTTTTCAGTGCATTAGATTAGATCGCCGAAAAATGCCAAGGGTTAAGGGGAGCGGTTGAGAGCTCTCGAGAGAGCGGTTCATTAGTAAGGTGCCGATCGGGGAGTTCTTTTTCAACGTGCGATTCGGATTCAAGGTCAGAGGTGGGAAGCGTGATTGGCGGGTGCATGTAACATCGATCCATCGAATCGCCAGGCGAGAATTTGAACATCGGCTAAAGGGAAGCTACCGGCATCCGAGATGCCGAAGCACGTGCCTCCGGAGGATCTTTTGATCCCTCCGCAGGACAACCGCATATGCGGAACGATATGTGTCTGTCAGATGACGGCCGTGTTGAGCAGCGTGGCTCTGGTCTACTTGTCCGTGGCCGTTTATATGCCATCCATGCGCGCCTTCAAGTCGGGATTCGACGAGACCCCGGTGATGTGCACCACTACGAGGGCCGTCCTCCGTGGTGCCGATAACTGCGAGTGGGGGTCGTGTGGAGAATGGTGCCTTTCCAAAAGTGGCGGAGGTGGTGGTTCCACTTGCTGGCAGATATTTGTAACCCTTCGACGCAATGGAAGTCACCTACTGTTTCAGAACTGTACTAACGCCGCGACAAAGACTTGTTTCGGTATCGATTCTGAGTCCGCTCGAAAGATGCGGTGCATTGCCGATGAGTGCCGGAATCTGACCGGCACTTTCAACTGCACCCTCGGGACGTGCATCAACATCACCGATGCGTTCGAGTGCGTGTTTCTCCGGCGACCCCAACCCGCCGCCCTTCCTTCTCCGGGGACAGAAATAGAAGGAGGAGGGGGGACGGCGATGTCTCCGCCGCTCTTCCCAGACGAGGAGCCACCGTCGAAATGCAGCGGAAGGCGTGGAAAGATCACTTGCATCGCCCTCGATGGCCTTCAGCAGTGCGTTAGAGGGACGTGCGTCAAGATTAGACCGCCTTACAACTGCGATCGACGCTGTGTCGACATACCGACGAGGAATAAAAACGTCATACTCTTGAGCGGCGACAAGGTATATCTGTCCAGATGCACGACGGCGGTTCTGGCCCATCCAGAGCCGAAGGAGGAGGACGATGAAGAAGAAGAGGGAGGAGAAGAAGAAAAGGAAGAGAAGGAAGAGAGTGAGGAAAAGGACGACGACGACGAGGATGAACCGGAAGAACCGCGGCACGGACCCGTCGTTTGGAGATCCTCCACCAATCCAGACGACATACTGTTGGCTTCTTGCCACACGGTCATCAACACCACCCGCGGGGTGGAGGCCACGGACTGTATCAACGGCTCCTTGTTGGAAAGATCTCGCCTGGCCGACCTGACCAATTTCACCCATCTGACCTATCTGAGCGCCTTCTACGAACGAGCTTTAGACGAAGGGGACGATACCGGAAGGATACCAGTAGCTCCTGCAGAGGCTAGGCTGATAATCGCCAACGAATCACGCCTGCTGATTAACCTAGAGGGTTGCGTCAACACTTTGCGGGATGAATGCAAGGAATTCATTAAAGAGTACGGTAGGGACGGGACGGATCACAACGCCCGCGCCCGTTTTCCGTGCTTTTTCTCTCCGGGAGAAGCGGAATCGGAGGTGGCAGAAGGTAGCGACTTTTCCACCACTGCAGTGGCGCGCTTCGACCTCGCGGCCACCTACCGAGAGTTCATGATCGCTGCACTGTTACCATCCGTGCTATTCGTGCTGAGCTGCTTCACCCTACTCCTCTGCCAGCGCACCGTGAACGTGGGCGACGACGCCCGAATGCGTTTCACGGGATGTGCCAACCTTTTGGGTGGCAATAAGAACGGCGGTGCAGGAGGCCCGCCCCCAGAGGAAGTGAACACCGGTGGAGAAGCCAAATGCTCCCCGGGAGAATCCGTGGCTGTGGATATGGCAGATCCAGGGTCAAAGAGCAAGACGGTGGAGGAGGAGGAAGAAGACGAGGAGGAGGATAGGGCAAACGGCGATGGAGGGGGAGGGGGGACAGGGAGGCCTTTCTGAGATCAGTCACGTAAGTAAATGAGCAGAAAGGAAGTTGTATAAATTGACAAAAAAGGGTTGGAAATACACGAAATAGATAATATTATGGTTTGAAAGCACGACATGTGAGCAATACCATCTAAAACTGAACTTTTTCCACGTATAACTTTAAATTTGCTTAAAACCTTTCAGTTGCGTCAAAATTAGCATTCAGTAGGAGAAACCCGTTACTAAACACAAGCTCTAAAAGTTTTGTCTCGTAAAATATCACCCTTCGTACTTATGTAATCCTTTAAAACTTCAATACTTGCGGACATTATCGAATAAAAGAAGTCTAGAAAGAGTTACGTGATTGGACTACATAAGCGCAGATGAATTCCTGCCACAAAATGATCGATAAATAGTCCACTGGGTGGAAAACGAGCGGCACGATATTCCTACTGCACCCGCTCGATAAAAGATTCCGAATTTCGATTTTGCGAACGCCTCCCACGGCATCGAAACGGGGACAGACCCAAAAATACGCCCTGAAATTTCGCGAACGTCTCGGAACATCCGCGGTATTATTTCGTAGATCGACAGTAGCCTTTCGAGTGGTCGTTAAATCTCGCAGGTAGCTAGCGGAAAGCAATCACGGGAGACTGTATTAGGGGAGGGGGAAGATGGGAGCAGGCGATTTGAGCCAATAAGGCGAGGAGTGGATAATAAAGGGTGCGCAAGAACCCTTTGATAAGGATGAATGGAGGTGAAGATGAGTGAAACAGGGTCGAGCGGCGCGTCTTAGAGGGACGAAGGAAAAAGGGGAGGGAGCAGCAGATGAGAGGGAGGGGCCGAATCGATCCCACGCGTAACGCCACTGCAGTGTTCCCTCCTTCGCCTCCTGCCCTTTTCGCCCCTTCCACCGATGACAAAGAAAACTTAAGAGAAGGACCCCTGGATTTTATTGCCGAGGGGAGGAAATGCGCGCACTGAGGAGGAATTTGCCCGCAGATGCTCTTTCGTGGGTTCACGCCTGGGAGATCATCTTCTCCTCAAATCAAATAATGAGACCTTACGCAACTCTTTTTGGATCGTGTTTGGAGGATGATTAGGGTACCCTTAATTCCCACGATCGCACACAAACATGAAGGATCTTTCGGGATCACGGGGGGAGGGAAGCTTATAAAAGGATTCCAGCACGTTAGAAAACCTACTATACCAACGACCGACTTAATTCGTTTGATCAGCGTAAATCAAGCGGTTGTACAGGAAAACTATGAGCGCGATGAGAAGTAATGCTATTATTCGAGCGAGGAAACTTGTCGAGTTGACGGTGATAAGGAGATTTTTGATAAAATTGGAAAAGAAGACATAAAACGAAAGTGTTATCTAGTTCATACTTAATTTACAAGATACGTAAGAAAATATTAAATGTATGGTTTCGATAGAATTTTAAATTGGAGCGAGTCACCTACTTTAAAAAGCTTTCGGTCAGAATTTTACGTGAAAATTACACTATTAATTAGATCAGGCATTATGTTCGTTAAAATAAAATCATAGCATCCACTTATACCGACCAAGAGATGCGGAAATATATATATTACAAAAATATCAAACACGTTTCATTACGAAGAAGTAATAATACTTATTCTAGATTTAATTCAGCATTAACGTGTAAATATTTAGTTTAAATTAAAATGTACATATATATATAACCGTATTTAAGCGATCATTATCTTGTTAACTAAAATTATTTTAGAAAAGAGATGAGTTTAAAAACTAATCGAAAAGGTAAAAAAGTAATATACCCGAAAATCGATCAGTATCTTTCACAATAGATACCGCAGTACGTGGAAAATATTCTTTGGCTTATATTATTTTCTCTACTAGAGTTGGGTTCTAGCTAAATTTATATTATTGATTTTTTCCATTTCGTTATACTAAAATCGATCTAAGGGTTGACTTAGTCATAAATGCTATTTTTTTAGGATCTATTTAACTCTGAATAATTGCTCTATATTCTTCTCCAACCAATGCATATTCTAATATTTTCCCCTTCTTACATACTCAAACTGATACCTTTTGATTATCTCAATAAAACAGGCTAAAATTTAAAAACTACTTATTGCAACTAATAGCTTTTAATATTCTCTTTCTCATTTATAATTCATATAATTTATGCTACATACATATTTTACCAAAAATGTAAGAGGATAAAGACTAAATGTGAAATTAACAAATGAAGATATGAATGAAGTTGAATGAGCATCGAGTTTTATGATAACTAATTTATAAATCCAACAATAATTCAACAGATCAATTTCTTGAGAAATTTGATGAACTAGCTGATTTTGAATGACATAGCTCATTAATATATCAATATTAATGCTGTATAAGTTATCAAAAA
Organism: Pantala flavescens; assembly: GCA_020796165.1. Lineage (NCBI taxonomy): Eukaryota > Metazoa > Arthropoda > Insecta > Odonata > Libellulidae > Pantala > Pantala flavescens. The sequence continues at coordinate 17,106,836 of CM036879.1, read as the reverse complement.
TAATACTATGCTAATCTCCTCTATAGTTCATAAATTAAGATGAAAAATATTCTTTCACTAATAATTTTAACGATTCATGGATACAAATATTTGCTTGTTAAGATCTTGTTCACAGGAAAATATTCCTAAAGTTTAGAAAAAAATAATTAATGAATAGTATAAATTGAGAAATAGAAAAGTAAACCCTTCATAGTTTATAAATCATCTCATGCTCAAAGGAAACAAAATGCTATAAACCACTCAATCAGGTTCAAGATATAGAAAATTTTCAAAGTTATTTTAAACCTAGTAAGTGAAATAAACTTTCAATATCTAAAGTACTTCCTTCCTAGAAGATATGTTTCAATTAAGTGGATCATAACTGAGAAAATTATGTGTAAGCACATTCATGGTTACCAGATGATAAAGATTTCAGAGATTTATTCATTAACCAATTTTGTTACTTGACACCTCACAAAGAGACCTATCATAAAAAATGAACCACTCTAAGTTTCTGTTAGTGAAAAGTTAATTTAAGAGTTATTTCCATATTTATATTATTACAATTCCTACAATAAATTCAATCAATATTTACTTCCATAAAATAGCTTGAATTAATTCATTGAGAGAAAATTTTCTTTTATGAATGTAATACAAAAAGTACTTAAATATTGATTTATATTCCAATTGGCTAAATTATTACACATCCTTAATATTCAGATGTAACTTGAGTCATTTTGATTAAGGATTTCTGCTTCCATTTTCATAAAACGAAGAAATAATGCTTATTTCCTAAATATGATTCTTTTTAACTAGCAAATATGTAATTTTAATATACTTTTAAAAATACATTTGCAAACTTTTGAAATAAAATTACTAGGCTGGTCTTAACCATAATCTGACAAAAAATTTAAGAATTTTGATTGTAAAGATTTTTATAAGAGATAACAATGATTTTCCTTGATAATTTTTATTTCAATAACCCATTTAGTCTATATACATCAGAAATGCTGATTTTCTTACTGCATTTTTATCATCTAATATCTAATTATCATTAATTTGATGATTATGTCAAAATATATGTTCCATTAATGGACTATTAAATAAAAATCATCATTCAGTTGTAGATTATATAACTTAAAAAACTATTAAAAACAATTTAAATTTTGATATCCTCTTAATATTAATAAAATTAAACTAAAAACTTTCAGGCTAAAATTTCATATTCAAAAATTCAAGTTTCAAATAAGTATAAATCATTTGACTCTCACATTAACTTGATTTGACTTTACTTGCAAACATCTCTATTATTTTAATTTTTATGTACAATGATACTTTACTTCATTTAATATTTCAATCAATTTTTTTTTTCAGATATATTATCAAAAAAATCTTTCTTCAGGTTTTCATTTGGAAGATAGTGCTTTTCTCTATGTTTATATCTATTGATTAAAGCCACATTGTAAGTGCTATTTTCATCAATAAAGCAGGCTTGATATAAAATGTAAAGATAGTAATTGAATAATGAGAATTAATGTATGGCTCATGTGTAATCTTTAAATTTGTAAATTATAAAGGAACAACTGCTAAATCTTACTAACACATAATAAATATGCTTCTTTTGTGATTGATTAAAAGACAATAAAGTAAATATTACTTTTGTTAAGCCTCACTTCTAAATCAATATATCTTTTTAATAAATACTGCGGGAATAACATAGAATTTGAACAATAATAACAATTAATTGCAATGAAACTAACATTAATTACAGTAAATCTTCCCCCTCCCTTCATTATTTATAATGGACTTTAGCTTTAACCCTAACTCAGTGAATATCAAATTAATTGGTATTCATAATTGATTGAAATAGTATCACAAATACTAAACTAATAATATTTTTCAAATATTCTATTCCCCAAAGAGAACATTTAGCTCTTGTGATAAAGAACAACTGATGTTTAAAATTATGAACAACCTTATTGAACTAGATTCAAACAATTAAAAGACACCAATTGATTCTGGTGATTAAAAGTAAGAAATACTAAGCCATTTAAAATCCTGTTTTGTGTAATACACTTCATGAAACTTATTATGATAAGAATTGTAAGTGCCTGCCATATAGTACTAACATTTTAATTTTTCTACCAGCATGTGAAGGCCGAAGGATGAATTCAGATGTTACTTCAAATAATTCATTCAACCCATTAGGAACTCCTTTCCAATATATTTTGAAATTTAGTTTGTTGATAACATTAAAGTAATTCCACAAGTCCTCATGGCCAAATAATACACTAGTCTCCTAACCTACATTGAATTTCAGGATATGGGGCAAACTTTAATGAAAGGCAATTCTCTCTATCAGGCAATAAATAATTTAGGCAATAAACAAGAGAACATTCACTAAAATGATATTAAATGTGTGGAACCTAAAATGACTAAACGGGGCCTATGAAAGTTGAAGGAATTACATTATTGAAGATATCTTCATGCAGATGGAAAATACTCGTTTTGCTATAAGTTTATTATTTCATTATTATCTAACCACTAATTAAACTTTTGAAACATAAAATTTAGATCACAAATTGGTCATTTCCCTTCAGAATTCAGTAAGTCATAGAGTCATTGGTATGCTAAGTTCTTTTCACATTTAAAATAAATCCTTTGAATTAATTTAAATTAAGACATTTTCTATAGTGAACTTCTCTAAAATTCTAATAAAAAACCCTTATGTTACAGATAAAGAGAAAAGAAAGAAAGAGAGGAAAGAAATGATACGAAGGGAATTTTTCCAAAAATTTTGACATGGCATTAATTAAATCAAAGTTCCGACCTGAGGCCATCCATACAAAACTAATTACCTCTGCATTGGAATTAAATACTAAACTAACAAGAGCAGAAAAAAAAGATCCCTTTATACTTTAATAAAAAGTCCAACGCAATCAATAATCGGGCAAACGAACAGCTTCCGGTGCACATCATGACACCGCACAATTCCTTTCCGGTTTTCAGCTTGATGAACTGGGCTTTGAAAGACCACTGACGTCATCAGCATACCGCCTAATAGCCCCCTCAGGAAATCTGAACGTCACTCTCCGCGAAATAAGCAAACCTTTCGAAATCTTGACCGTTCAAATCACTTTCGCAAAAAAAAATTAATACGATACTATTATCGGAGACCCTCTGCCTACACAACCCGGATCAAAAGAACAGCAGCTGTTGCCTGACGCAAATCTCGCATTACCTGGCATAAATAATTAAACCCGTAATCGCTTAACCTTTCCCTTTCCGGCACGACGCCTGCAGATCGATCGTTCCCGCCCCTCATCTAAATTTCAGCCCGAAAAAACAAAAATAAGGCCCATCCGTCCACACCCTCGGAGGCATCGCGGCTGCCTCGGGGACAGCGCGATCAATCTTCGCCAGTGTGGCCGAGCACTCCGTGGATTAAACGTCTAAACTGTTGTCTGCCCGCAGGCGTTCCTCTCCTGCAGTCGGGGCCCAGCTGCAGCAGCAGCAGTCTCAGTGGAAGCAGCGGAGGTCTTCGCCGCTTCCATCTGCCCAGCCCCGGCGCCTTCTTGCACTCCTTCTCGAGACGCTGAGAGACGAAAAAGTACGGACACCTACTGGTGTATTACCACGCGGAGGCGAAGAGACAACCGCTTCTTTTACCGCCACCGAGACGCGGCGGTGGTCGCACCACAGAAAGCAGCACCTACGTCACCCGCGGAGCTTCGCCACATCATTCGTTCGAGTATATCTTTGGATCTCTCCTGATTTCACCGCTAGTTCTCGATCCACTTAGATTGCCTCACATGCGCCTCACACTCGTGAGGTCGACTTGATTCCTAATTAGCACGATACTACCTCACCCCCCTTTTAACGACAGAAAGAGAGAAACTCCTCCGAGAATACTAAGTAGTGTTTCCAACCCGGTCATATATAAAAAGTATCATACATCCCCCACCCTCTCCCCCGTCCCCAGCAGCGTTTGGGAGTGACTTTAGGCGAGGCACGGAGGCTTGCTTCAAAAACATTCTACCTACTAATGGGCCCCGTGGCTGCGGCGGCGGAGTAAGAGGTGGCTGGTTGTGAAGACTCAAACGATTTGTACACGCGGGAAGCGCAAGAGAAGAGTTTATAAATGTCATCGACTATTCAATTTCAGGAGGGGAAAGCGTTATCTGACAACGTCAAACGATTAATAAACAAAGGACCTTTTTAATTGCACCAAGAAAATACAACTGTTTTCGATGAACTGTGACTATCTCTTTCATATCACGGCTTAAAACACGAGGGAGAAGATCACTGCCGAGGCACGTTTTCTTCCCGTCCAAACCCTTGTTTTGTTCTTTAGCTTCAGACACTTTGTGCATGGGTAATGTTAGCCTGAGCGCCACGTGCTGCGGTCGTGATTACCTTTTAGCTTGCGTTAAACTAAGCCGAAAGCGTCTTTAAGATAATTATAGGTGGCCAGCCACGTAACAGTGTAATATATCTATCGCTCTCCCATGGAGTGAGAAACCTAACATTTTATCGTAAGTGGCACAAGTACCCTAAACATAGCATGAGGCACTGCGGACGAGTATTTTCGTCCTCGCGAGCATAACTTATACGATCCCTCTCGTCACCACCAAAGTTAATAATATTTACGGCCTATGTGTATATCCTCTCCACCTTCCGTGTGGCACGCAAACTAAAATGGCCGAGTAGCGGCGCGAGGTTTGGCAAAGCCGCTCGCTCGATACAGGGCGTGGCAGGTGGGCTCTTGGGACGAAGTAGGCGAGGACGGCGAGCTGTCTTCGCGCGGCGGTCCGGCTGCCGCCTTCCGGGGCTTCCCGTTAGGTTCGGAGCCAGAAGAGTGGATGGACATGGAGCGTCAGGCCATCATGGGCTCGGAGGCGGAGCTCGCCCGGGACGACGGGGCGAGCAGTCCGGAGGGAGGGAGCGGGAGGTCGTCGACGTGCGGGAGGCCGGTGGTGCCAGAGGTACCTCCGGAACTAATTGTTCCACTGGCTGAGAAGGCTAAATTCTATGCCTCTTTGGGCCTCGGCGTCACCGCCATTCTCTCCGCCTTCGCCTTCCTCTTTCTCATCCCTTTCGTCGTCGATCCGGCGATTTCAACCATCTTGTCCGACTTCCAGCAGGAGGCCGTGACGTGCGTCACTTCCAGGGTCACCTACGCCGAAGGGCTACGGAATTGTTCGTGGTCGTCTTGCAGGGAGGGCTGTACCACCGCCGCCCTCCGCTGCCATCAGATACTCGTCAACTACTCCCGGATGCCTTACCACGAGAGTGTTCGGAGGATGGAGGAGTTGGAGAGTGGTACGAGGAGGCGGAGGGAAGCTCCCTCTCCGCCTCCGTCGACGGCGCTTCCAGGAGCCGCGGAGTCGCCGGCGACCGAGAAGCCGACGCCCGTCGAACATCCGGCGCCTCCCAAGAGCCGGAAGAGGCAACCTCATCCTCTTGGGGGTAAGTCCGTGACGGCCTTGGTCGAGTCGCCACCACCTCAACCAAAGGCAGAGGAGATCGCGGCGCCGGAAGAAGCCGCCACCCAACTGGCGCCGTCGACGGAAGGAGATGTGGAAGAAGAGGAAATAGACGAAGGTGGGGGTTTTCTCGAGTGGGACGTGGTGGACACCAAGTTCTTCGTCAACACCGAAGGATGCGGTTACCCTCCCCGAGTTAACTGTTCCGTATTCGCAAAGACTTATAAAATGGACCCGAACAGGGACCCTTCGAAACCGAAGATCTTCCCCTGTTACTATAGTCGCACGTACCCCGAGAGGGTCGTAGCCAAATACAGCTCGGAGGAGAACATCAGGCATCTGGTGCTTTCCCTCATAGTGCCCAACATCCTATTTGTCGGCTCTATCGCCATTTTATCTTACTGGTACTGTCCGGGGTGCTGCGGCAGAGGGAGGGGGGAGGGAGTGGGTTCCGTGATAGGCTCGGGTGCCTGCTCCCCGGTCTTGGGTTCGGGTTCGGTTGGCAGCTTGCGGCGTGGGAGCGGAAAGAGCCTAAGAGGGAGTTCCAGCACGGACAGGTTGCCCACGAAAGAAGAGTAAGTATCAGCATCGTTCGCTTTTTGATGTGCTACTATTCGCATGGTTGAGATTCCTTAGCTGTCTTTGCTCTGGGAGCGATGCACGAGCTGTGGGTAGTCGTAATGAAAAGATGAGATTGGGTGGGATATTTTTTTAAGAGGGGGTCGAATGTGAAGGTTGGAAGAGAAAGAGTTTTTTGATGGCAGGAGTTTGAGCTTCATCTAGAGCTTGCTGTAGAATAATATCATGGTTATCGCCGGTGATCTCTTTGAATGATTTTTCCTATTGAATTTCTCAAGGAACGATTGTTGAGTAATGGGTAGTAAGAACGGTTGCTTGATGGAGAGAGCTAAGTGACCTGAGAAAAATTAATGAGCCTTTTTCCATCCACCTTATGTACCTGTGATAATCTGTAGGAAATTTTCCGAGTACGTTTAGTTGGTTCGCTTTATTTGTCTGTTGGCAAAGTGCATGGTAAGCCAAGCATTGGTGTCATTATATCTCGTAGACGCAAGTATGTATGTGCATTTAACTGCAGGCATGGCATATAGGAAAGTGGAACTGAAAGGGAAAACATTAAATAATGCTTTATTATGATTAAAGTCTATGGTATCTCTTCAATCTACACATATCATTATACTCGATATAGAAGAAATTCCATTTAGTTAACATATATTAAGTTAATCTATTTTAAAAATCGAAGTTTATCAACTCGTTAAAATTTACCGCATAATTTAAAAATTAGATTATTTTAATCCGCTACTATGCCTTTCGAAATTATAGACTCGACAATAAAAGCAACGTATCAAATTTTGATATACGCATTACCTAGATGCACACAGATATACTCGCAATTTCTAATTCAAATGATAAAAATTTAAACTTCACTTCTTAAAGGAAACTACAGATTTACCTATCTATACGGGAGGAGCAAAGACATAGAATTCAGGGCGATAAATTATCCACATTATGACGTTCTTCAAACGCACAATTGATTTATAAAATGTAAGATTTTTATACGTAGAGAGAAATAAAAACGCAATAATGCCAGCATCTTAGACCTAGAGTTCAAACAGGTTCAATAAATAAAACCAAAGACGGTTGACTAATAAGCAGGAAAAGAATGGTGTGATATTTGAGATCCGTTGCGCAGAGTAATTCGTATATGGCTATATTTTTGAAAGAATTTGGGGTATTCGCGATTAAAGTAGAGGTAGCACAAGATCTTGGTATACGTTCGATCGAAAAGGTTAGAGTAAAGATACGCAAATGGAACAGTGGGCTTACAGTGAAATTTTGATGGTGATGTGAAGTTAAAACGTGGTAATCAATAGAGGTATTGCAAGTAACAACAGGAAGTGTGCAATAAATAAAAGGATAAATTACAGGGGGTATCATCTCGACTGGCAAGTCGGAAGACCTAAACATTAACAACAAAAAAAAACTAAACTTATTTCCCTTTCAAAACTACTTACCCTGCTGATCCGCACGAAATTTGGCATAACTATCCCATTTTTTTTTTGTCTGGAATTTACAGGGGCTCCGTGCGCTTAAGGAAAAATACGCGTGTCGGAATGAGTGCAAGTCTGAAATAAGCATCGCTCGTGTCCCTTGATTATGTACTGAATGTCTGCATTTTTTAATGTCTGTTAACAAAAAAAGGCGCTCCCCCTCTATCCCACCTCTGCCACAAAAAAATGAGATACGCGGCTGAACTGTAATGCCAATGTGTGTATGTGTGTGTTTACTCTAACACAGAGATATTGATGAGGAAGATGAAGACGATGAAGAGTACTGACTATCTGAGAGAGACTGCAAGACGACCACGTGGTCGGGTGCCTTTCCGAAGAAGAATGGACTGACGATGAGGGAGCCGCCTAACCTTGTTCGAAAACTGAGAACTAATAGTGCCATATTCTCGCCATAGTTTCAGCACACTCCAGAAAAAAAGACACCTAAAAAAGCTTTGAAACAAATACTCAATTTCCTTTTTAAAAATAATTCCCAAGACATATTTTTCAATATAATATTTCTTAGTAAATTCTCAGTGTGTGTGTACTGGGCATGATGATATTGCTATTTTGACGAACAATCCTTTTATAAAGGAATGCTTCGCCAATACTCCTTAATAAATGCACTCAATTACGCCGACTCAATATGAAATATCAGAGTCGGTTATTACTGCTCATTTGGTATGCTCGAAAACTGATTCAACCGAGTAGTTTCAAATCATTCACTTTTATTCAGCATGTTCTCTAAAGTAGGTATAGCCATTTCTCTTATACATAAAACAATAACCGTTGTAGATTCTTAGCTAGCATTTATAGACCACAACTGAAGATTGTTTTCTTTTAGTTTGTGTAATAGAAGCTGTGGAAAATTTCCGTACATACATCAAATGAGAAAGACGAGGTGCATGATCTATTTAGACTTAATGATCTTTTCTGCCAGTAAAATCATACAAAGCAACAAACAAATAAGTGCCATAAAATATTTCACAACAATCAATATCATTATTGTTATCCTTCGTTGAAATATTCTTCCTATACTGAGCCATATTGGTTTTTGTTCTTGAAAATTATTGAAGTTTAATGTTATTCAAAAGAAATTGTTATGTTACAATTTGAGTTACGAAATAAATTACTTCAGTGTTACGAATTGGTTTTATTTAACCCTTTAACCCACAGGTTACCCTATATAATAAAGTATTCCGTGAATGTGGGCGTCGTTGTCTGGCACACGACATGTAACGTGATTTTCAACGTTCTGAAGCAGGCTCAGCTTTTCTCACGCATACCTTCTCTCAATTTTTCAACCGACTTGAATTTGGGACATGCAAAATGATCACGCAACATGCCGTTCCTTTCGACCATTTGGTACGAGAATAAAAAAATTTAAAGAAATAACCACGATACGAAGGCAGTCATTATGGACTAAAAACTGATACATTACGAATAAAATTCTACCATTTCAACTGGATAAATTAGAATAAGTGACAGATGGAAAGTGAAAATGACGAGTGAGAATATAATTCAAACATCCATCAGTTAAAATAATAATGTCATTATGAATACAGACGTTCAATTGATGCATTTCATTTTGTAAATAAATGAATATAAAATATGTAAATATAATAAAATGAAACTTTTTGCATACTTATCCACTTCGACTATATATTTATAGGAGACAGATTTATGATGGGTATAATCATTAATACTAATCGTGTTAATAACCGACGAAGCCTCAACTCAAGCGGGTGAGAGTAAAAAAATACGAGAGTAAATGGTGTAAAATAAACAATAGTACACCCTCTGGAATTACTTCCATCCATAAGAATTTATTCATACAAATATTATTAACATTAGATCGTAGAAAATCATTTAAATATCTTTAGCCAACGACTTGGTTCACCTTAGCCCTTATGTATAGTAAAACAAAGATTATGAATAATAAGATCGTTATCTATAGCCAAATGTTTCTTATATATTTTCATCAGTTATCTATTTGATTACGAAACTTTGAAAGTAGATAAAAAAAGGTAAAAGAAGACGATCTTTGATAATTACTCCGAGTTCATTTATTATACAGATTCTGTAAAAAGGATTGCTAAAAGATATAAAAAAACTAGTTACGTAAATCCGGGTGTAAAATTAAATTATGCAAGAATTATAATATGATCCTTTCATTACTAAGAATACTCAAAACTCCCAAATTACGTAAGAAATTAATATTTATAATTTATATAAGAGGTATTTCGTCAAATCAAATACAAATCATTCAGGGGTTAATGAAAAATGAAAATACCTTAAGTCAAACAAGACAATTTTTAAAACTTAACTACATCCAGAAAATCATTTTACAGTGTAAAAAAATTCAATCAGATTTAAAAGATGTCCGATTAAAATCTAATTTTAGATAAAAAATATAGATACGTCATACAAATAAAATAAATTTTGAAAAAAATTAAAACAAGCATATTCCTCGTAGATTAAAACGATGTTTAGGTTTCTACATTCTTTTATTGATGGAAGATGAAAAATAAACATCCAGTTACAAATTCTGCAATAGAATATATTGCAAAACATGACAGATTTAGTAAAAGCTAAGATGAAATACTCAATCAAAGATGATTATTATATACCCTAGTATCAAAGCAATAAAACCCCCTTCAACCCCATCACATCAGAAAACCCTCCTCAAAGTACAGCCTAAAGATAAGAAGAAACCAAAACATCCATAATTTAATCATACCCCGCGTACGCAAATATCGCGAAAACTGACGGAAGCTAATGGAAACGGCATGAATATGTATACGCCCGCGGCGATCAATAATTCCTCGGAAAAATCACCTGTCTTGAGCACGGCACGCACCGTCCCGCGACCCTCGTCCTCGGAGCAGACGAGAAAAAAATCCCAGCTTTCGCGAGCGACCGCGGGAAACGAATTATCCACTCGCGTCGAACGAGAAAGTAAAAAGTCCGTTTTCACCACTTGATCGGTAGCGACATCTTCGATGGATCTCCGAACTGCGAGCGAATCTCGCGCATGCGCGTGGGAGCCGATGGTTGCGTGGAACAATGGCAGCGGGGAGGGGAGGCGCCAGGGTACGCACACGGGGGTGCGATGAGGCGGAGAAGGGGTTTTTAGGGATCGCGGGAAGAAGGGGGGAGGGGCGCGTAGGGGAGGGCCCTCGCGTCGGGGTCAGTCGGCACTTCGTTGGACGCCATCGCACGCTACGCACGCACCGGGATTCCCGGTGACGGGTAGCTTACACAAGCCTCTGGGCCCTCGGATATCCTCCGCCGTGAGATGGGGAGGAAGAACAAGACTCGTCTGGTCCCGGAGCAGGACCGCCGGATCTGCGGCGGGATATGCATTTGCCAGCTCACCGTGGTGCTCAGTATAGTCTCCCTGGTCTACCTCTCCGTCGCTGTTTACATGCCGTCGCACCGGGCCTTCAACTCGGGCCTCGACCCGACGCCCTTCACCTGCAAAACTGTTTACACGGGCCAGCCGCTAACCTCCTGCGCTTGGGCCTCTTGCGGAGAATGGTGCCTCACCAAGACCTCGGGACTGTGCCCACAGGTGAGCTATGGTTCGATTGGAGGTAAGTAACCTCTCGCGATGTACCCGGGAAAGGAAGCGGGCTCCGTGACAGAGCTGCGACCTCCCCGATTTTGGAATTCTCTGGAAAGATCGCGATGGATAAAAACCAAAACCGACCATCCCACACCCCACCCCTCGCCACCGAGCATTTTTACTTCCCTCTCACACCCACACTCCCCATTGTTCCCGCGTCTCTCCTCGACTCCCATCCTCGGATCTCAATTTACGCTCGAACTTGTTATTTCTTGAGGGTGTAATTTCCGCCCCTGCGTAAACGGGAGGGAAAAATATTGTCCCGGAAGGGATTCTCGAAACTTAAACCAGTCACTCGAGGCCCCGATGCAAAAAACCGTCTCGCTATAAAAGCTACCACGATAAATCCCACCCTTTACCCCAAACTGTCATTAGTGTCAACCTCTGGGATTACGAGGGTAACATCTCGCATACGACGCTTCTCCCCATCACCATAAGGGACACCCACAACGACACCACTCTATTTCACCCCGTTTCAACCCCACTAAATATTGAGTCGTAACTAGGCACAACAACCGACGGAATGGAGCTCTTTAATGATTCGCACCCACCGATTGAAATTGAAAGACTTTACCCTCGTTAAAAAATTCATTCCGGAAAATTACGTCACATTTATGAGCAACCCATTTCCGATGGCAATGCGAGGCTCCATGCATAGGATTCCCATCTCCGATATTGACCTATTCCGAATATAAGAGTCCCGGAGACTTAATTATGCTCGGACCAGATTGGCGGCACGCAGCTCCTAATGGGCCATTTATAAGAGTCGATATCTCTCTAAAGTAGAGCGTATTTAAATGGTACCCGCACATTATCTCAATCTTCTATGATTACCATTAGCAATGGGTCACGTCAACCGTTGTTCTCTCGAAGCAGACTAGTCTAAAGGCCAAGCAGCCATATCAGCTAACGTAATCCTATCGACAGGGGATTTAAAATAAATCGGAAGTGGGGAGACTGTGGTTCAAACGATTAATTTAGAAATTCCAGGTGCACGTAACAATATTTACAACATCTCGGCATAAAATTTGGGAGTATTAAGTAAACATCAACTTTCAACGTAATAATTTAATCGAATCTAAAACGATGATGCAACAGTGCGTTGATATTTTCCTTAGGGGATTTCCTCCTGAAAACTTTGGAAACATTCCTCGCTTTTGAAGAGTTTCTCTTCTAGAAATAGACAGGGAGTTGTAAATCGCTAAACGAATTTAAACGTGACGGGATGGAATAACTTTTAGTTCGCGGCAATGTTTAACCTCTTGGTTATTTCCAATAAAAGGTTCGGATAGCCTTTGGGGGTTACCATTAAATAACAGATCTCGTGATAGGGCGCAGTAATACGAAGATCGAGCACATATGTACCTTTATTCCCAAAGGAAGAAGACGCGTCCGAGAGATTGAAAAGGTGCTTGGAGACAGGCGGAGTAATCTTGCTTGATTGCATTGTCAATGGATGGGCTCCTAGGAAAATAGCTCTAGGGAAGGAAAGAAATTAACTTTGCACGTGGAGATGGGTGGCCTAAAAAAATGAAAATTAAAAACGAAGTTCGTAACGTTTAAAGTAAATAAAGATGTCAGAGTCGATGAAATTTAACAAACCCAAAATGATTAACGCCTCTATCATCACTATTCTATTACGTTTGAGCGTTCAAAATATCGTTCTTCAACTTCGATAGGAAGACCTCAAAACATTCCGTAATTCACCGTTAATGCATTAAGAATCTGCTATTAAAAAGCAAACACAAAATTTCGGGAAGTACGAGAGGCGATGGGAAAGAGTAATAGTGTATATCAACAGGTTCTTTAAATCGGTTCACTTGGACATGAAAGTTAATAAGGCGGGTTATTGACTTCTAGCTGGAAGCAATTCAGAAAAAAATCCTCGAAGATGGGCAGAAAATTATCCGCCTATCCAATCAGTTACAGCTGAATCGATAGCTTTGAAGGGACTGAAAGCCATGCGATACAACAGAGATTGCGGCGAAGCGAATTGATCGTAAAATTATTCAGAATCTTAATTGATTCCCCCAATTAAAAAAAAAACGAGTATTATTTCATCGACAGGTGGAAAACTCGCCAACATTTACATCTAAACGCTTAACACCTCAAGATAAGGACTTTTATTTCCCGAAACGTAATGAAAAGAATCTAAATATTAGTCTTAACATCTGCGAGGAGTTACTCGACAATTTCCAGCAACAGATAGTACGACTCGACCTATTAAAAGGTAACGGGAGCGACTGCAGAATCGTTTACCATTTGTACTGGCGAATGTTCAACGGGAATAAAACGGCGGAGTTGAGAAAGAACGACTATAAATCATCGAGGACAAATGCGGGGTCGTCATTGGAGGAATTCCCAAGAAAGAAAAAGACGTCTCCGACTCTCTTCCGCTCCCTTTCAACAAAAAACACCGACGTTCTTCCCTCCCTATAAAGCCGCTCTACTCATCGATCCAGTCAGCAGAAAACCGTGAAACAAAAATAGTAAGGAACCCCACCCCTTTAACCCAACCTCATGATAGCAGCCATAAAGACTGCCTCGCTGTAGACGCCTTTTTCCTATCCTTACCTACGATCACAGATACACACCCTTTATATCCTCAAGGGAACTCCGTACTGGAAGATTAATCGCTCAATTCCATCGATGCTAGGAACTCGAGTACTCTCTACTATACTGTATGTACTTAAGACTCAATTTGGTCTAATACTCTATACCGATCTAAGCATTAAATAAAATTAAATAATTAGTTTCTCACAGTATAAATCATAATTGTAAACACTATATTATGTGCATAAAAAAAAAACAAAAATTAAAAGAAAAATTCCCTTAGTTAGGAGCCCAGGAATGACCATGACCATACTCATTGAATAAATACCATAATTTAAGGAGAAGACAATGATGTCTCTATATCAACAAACCTTTTCGTTTTCACTGAAAATCAAACTGCAACCCACGATTCCAAAATCACGAACATTGTACCTTAGTTATCTTTAGATGTTCATAAGGCAAATTCAAGTTATAATTTTGATTTGAAGTAAGATAAGCGAGCACAAAACGATCGTAAGAATTATTTAATACTTATTGTAACTTTTATTAACGATACCTATATAGGTAATAGATATCCGCGAGTCCCCATCTTCAGTAAATATAAGAAAATTAAAAGCGTAAACATTCAAAAATCTTATATTGTATATATAAACGATTCCCGCAGAATCAATGAAAACTTTTTATAACAGCCACATAGACATTCCTCAAATCAGGGTAAAGACATATTAATACACACCCAAAACTGTCATTTACTTTTACATTCGATCTGAGGAGCGATAAATCGTCACGGACTATAAAATAAGAGGGATTGATATTCCCCACCGATTTCGGTCGCCATTTATCCTCAGGTGGGAGGAGGGGGAGTGGGCGGAATAAACACAAAGGGGTTGGTTGGCAAAGGGAAGTGGGACAAGGACGTAGGACACTCAGAATACGAGGAATGGTAACGATTTGCGGAAAGACAACAATCTGCGCGAGTGGGGATGATCATTTGCCGGTTTGACACAGGACCTTTCATTTTACAGTTTACATAGCTATTACAAACAGGATGGAAAATGGGCCGCTCGTGTTGTGGACGTGGATAAAAAGAAAAGACGGGTTTACCCTTCGTGGCGCCGTAATGGTTCGCAAAACGAGATTCATCGTTAAGAGGCAGTCCTTAACGCTCCGCCGCGTTCGCTCGGAAATGTTTGCCGGACAAGTCGTTGCACAACCATGATGAGCGGGCATATTTGCGTAAAAAGTCGCTATGACATTATGCGCCGCGTGGTAATATGGACATTATACCTTGAGGAAAGTCGGAAAGCTCGATAACCATGACGGGAAGTTGACGGTCTCCCAGAAGAGCGACTTACGTTGGATGGCTTTAGCGGGAGCTTATGTAAGACAAACAAAGCATCTTAAAAGTTTTCGATTGATATGGGACCTAAATACGAAAGAAAACATAATTTCATAAGTATCCACAGTAGTGATTCTAAAGTACATTGCACATTACCGCCAGTAATTTCACTAAAATCATAAAAAATGTCGCTTTAAAATCATTATGAGAATACGGAACCTAATGGAAAACCATAATAATAAGTAGAATAAGAAATTCCTAAAAAAAATTAGTCGTGAAAATAATAATCAATTGAAATTACTATATCTCTCAACTTATTAATATAGATTTATACATCAATACCTATAAATAGATGTTAGGTACACATTATTTTCTTATTAACATCAACAAATCTGCTGATATCATAATGATAAAAGAGTACAATCTACAAAACTAAAATACAAATAATAATCATTAATTTCATTTACGCCCATTTATTGAATAAAAAAACAGGTAATATAGGAAAAACCAATTTAACTGTACATGAAATGAGAAAAGACTAGAATATCATATGAATGAAATTGGCATCAAAAGAAAACGAATAACAATCGGAATATCGCTTAATTGTCCATTAACGTCGGGCATCAAAAACCGATTCGTTATCTCACCCTCGAGATAAGCTAGTCTTTAGTGTTCTCCTGGATAATTTCCTCTTGTTCATTACATTTCCTAAACCATTAGTCCCCAAATACATCCACGTTATCACCCAAAACGTACGCACGATCAATCCAAACGAAATGACGATCGAATTCACCCGATCGTAAACCGATAATAGGAAGAGAACATCCTCGATTTGTGACATAAAAAATATTTCGGCGGTCGATCCGGAGTGATGAAAATCGGAATCGATCAAAACAGTCCAATCAGAGAGGCAATCGCCCATTGGTTACCGAAGATTGGAACCAATCTACGCTCCCAAAAAAATATATATCACCGATATTTTCCGACGCCGAAAACACGATCGGTCACCCCGTCTCCCCGAAGGCAACACGACTCGAGAGCTTTAATTACCTATAGCGTCCCTTCAACTTCCTCCGAGGTGGACACTGCAACAAGTTCTATTAATCTCTCACGCCCCCTCTTCCTCCACTTCACCATCCTAAGTCACTCCGCTCATCTGCCCCATCCATTGCCTATCGGGAGAGAGAGTTGCCCATCATGCGGCTCAGTTCGACCGTTTACCCCATCTGCTGCTCTAGGAGATAAGGGGAGAAAACCTTCCCTTTAATTCATGAAATGATCCGAAAGTCGCCTACCGTAACAGCTTTCGAGTCTCATGGGCCTCGTTATGAGCTTGCCGTCGCTGTGGAGAAAGAATGACCATTTTTCGCTCTGGGGTATCCACGACCGGGCGGTTGTATGATGGAGGGCATAAGAGAAACCCTTTTAGCTCGCATTTCGGTTTTAAAAACGGCAATTTATCGGCATCTTGAGGTTTGTTAATCAAACTTTGACAGGTTCCAGGGACAAATTAATATTTAAAGAAGTACGTAACTAGTTGCTCAAATTCTCGCGAGGGAACAAGGGATATTTATATACTTATAACGTCCTTATAAAGTATATAACTTATTATACAGTATATAAAATATTATAAGTATATTACTATCTGGTAGCTATATAAATATCTATTTATGGACGATAGCTATAGAACTAGTGACTATAAATTTAGATATAAATATGTAATTAACAAAATCATAGTTTATGAATTTTAGAAAGTAACTGACAATGTACGATCCGATGTACGAATATAGTAGATACACTCTACAACTTACGCGTACAATAGTGATGTTTATTATCTCGCTTCACTTAACTGAACCTTTGAAACAGATAAACAGAACAGCTCGGTCCTATCAGAAAATGTAGAAGATTGGACGTAAATTCTCAAGATAATTAATGACACAAGAAGGATTAATGTTAATGGATAAAAAAGATCTTTCGGGAGGACAAAACCTCCACACTTCATGAAAAATGACGTTTGAAAAATTGTTTAGATTCCCCCTCTTGAAAAATTATTCATTAAGGATCTGTGAAAAAATGCGTTTTCGAGGATTTTTATATTTGACAAGAGTAATTAATAACAAGGTTTCTTAATTAAATGAAGTCGGAGCATTTCTGTAGTTTCCATTATGTATATGTCGCCTTACGATACGATTCTAGAGTTGGGTTAAATCTAGCCTTTCACATTCCCTTAGTGATGAAATGACGATTAGAATTAAAAAAAGAGAAAAGAGACATGATTAATAATGTGACAAATATTATAATTAATCGTCATAACTTGCAACTGCAATAAGATTTAATCCCAAACATCATCCATAAGAGTACTAAAAATGTAAGAGTCTTTCGCTAGTTCAAGGCACGATGTCATGCACTGCAACAGCGATTTTATGTTCCGGATTGTAGGTGCACGATCTATTTTTGCAACGACAAGGTTTCTGAATGCATAATTCCATCGGCTCCCTCTATAATACAATTACTCGATCTACTGAATTTAAACATCCCTCCAATCCACGTGACATCTTTCGCAAGGTATAGAGCTGGATCAAGATGTTAGAACATCAGCTGCATTACGTAAACGATACTGTTGCAGCGTTACAATATGTTCTTTCTCACTTTCCTAAGCTATCGATTGATCAATCTTATCAACGGGCAACGGCATTCGGAGGGAATTTTAAAGTACTTAACAATCAATTACTCCACATTACATCCAAATCCTCATCTATTTCTCTATAAAAAATAGTGAAAGAGAAATGGGATGAAACTACTTCCAACAGAAATTCATTTGAATTACTAAATTCAGATTAAAGATAGCTTAAGATGAAATTTCGCATTAAGACATAAAGATGTTATGAAAGGATAATGGCACAAGTATATTTCCATATAATATAATAACAACGGTGGTCAAGAATGAAGAATGTATATTCCAGATGTAAAAATGTATATATTCGCACTCTACCATGTTTAACTTGGTACTGATCTATGACAAATTAATAGTCGGATGCATTTAAGACCTGTGGACATTTTTATCTTAGATAGCTGAAGACCACACGCATACTTTTTTAGCTATGATAATAACAAAATAAAGCCCAAAGAAGTCATCCTCATGATCAAGAAAAAGAGTTTGCTGATTTCTCAAAAACTAAGTAATTTTACTACATAAGACTCATCTTATAATGGTGATACAAGAGAGGATGACAGCTTGCTGAATATTTTCAGTTACCTAGCAATACTTACAATGCAAAGACACAAAATGTATCCGATAAATAAATTATTATCATACTTCATACATAGCATCCAAAATAGAATTCAATCCCGAAGAAATATTGGGAGTACTGTAATATATTACAATAAGGTTACGATTAAATACAATCATTCCACATCTCAATCTGTATGATCACTCCGTTAAAGAGTAATAACTAAGATAAATAACATTAAGCACATTTCTTAGACCATTCTCCAACCGTAAGCATCTAGTTTTTTATTATTTTCTCAATTCATAATTCATCTAACGAAACAAAATTTCAATTAAAAGAGACTAGACTCAACTGAAAGAGTAAAACTTCGCACTTATCACTCTCGGAGCCAATAATTCATCGATTACTCCGCATTCCAACAGCGAGACGCTTCTAATTAATCGGAGAGCGTGAAAAATATCCATCGGCTGCCATCTCGAATGCCTTGTGGATCGGAAACGGAACGAGACACTTCCCGCGGGACTATTGCAGCCGCCGGAAATTGACACGTTCTCATTTATTTTCCCATCTGCAAACATGATGACCTGACGCGGAATCGGAATAAAAATCCCCGATTGAATTATCCCTAACGTCGGAAATTACTCGTTTCGTGATTGCCTTCGTCCCGTTCTCATCCGCCCTGGCTAATCCACTTTCCTCCCTTCCCTTAAGATCCACGTGATGGTGCGGAGAAATGGCTCCAAGCTGCGACTGGAAGAGTGCACCAAAGGAGAGAGCGTGGCATGCCCTCCGGCAAGGCCCGCGAACCTTCGCAAGATCAACTGCAACGTGGCCGAGGCGTGCGGTGCCATCTCCGGGGTTTTCAACTGCTCCAAGGGCCACTGCGCTAACATGTCGGAGATCTTCTTATGCCATAATGCCACCGGAGAAGGACCAATAGTGAACAGCGTTCACGATAATATGAAACTGAACGGGTGAGTACGCTCATGTTCTCCGAGAGAGAGAGCGAATGGTTAAAGCCGGAAATTCAAGTTAAAGATACTCGGAAGTAAATTTTTTGATGGATTTTTTCCGATTCCAAATATTCAAAATTTTAATTGGTAAAATATATTAATGTTAGAGCAATATCAAATCGATGACAGCAATTTTTAACATTCTCACATGTACCGATTTAATTTTATACGCAAATAATTATCATACGGTTCCATAAATTAGAAAAGGAAAACTACTACTATTCTACCACTGATCCCAAGAGTTAGTCAATCAACAGCCAAAATTTACATTTCACGTACTACCATTCTAATACTAAGCTTTCATTATCACAATCGAGAATTATTTAATAATAATAATAAAATAATAAATAATAAAATAATAATAAATAATAATAGTAAATAATATGACTAGAGAAAATAATATAGATTTCTATCCATTAAAAAAACCTCGTCAATAATACAGAAAATTACCGATTTTCTAATGTACCGGAGTTACAGGACGAGCTAGACATCAAAGAAATACGGCATTCAGGTTTAGAGCAATAAAAAGTGAGATTTCGAAGATGCTTTGTTCGTATAGCCTAGGAACAAGAAGATTGAAGTGAAAAATCAGATATTCTAAGACTTTTATATGAGAAACAATCAAATAATACGCAACATAGAAGCGCTTAAACATTAAGAACTTTTTATTTAGAAAATTTTATTCAGAAAAATAAAAAAATCGCAGACATAGATAGACTCATCAATTCTATATTTGCCTCCTTATTGTTATTTTATAATTATATTAAATTTCCGAACAGAAAGGCCAAATTGAGAAAAATAATCATCTTTTAAAAAAATCCCTCCAAAAATCACTTCCGGTCCCAAAAATAATTACGAAACCTCGTCGGAATTTCGCACAAAATCATCTTCGATTGAACCGACCCAGCATTCGCGCAACGTCTCTGGAGTTTCCAAAATCGATAGCTCCTTTAGTCGATCAGCGGCAATTACGGTGGGAACTTAATTTTCGTCTCGCATCTTCAACTCCGACGCGATTTTCTCGGAAGCCGCTTTCGCCTCCGGGGAAAAGATAAACAAAACAAGATGATGTATGGGAATTAAAGAGGCGCTGAGGTTTCCTCCGATTACATCGCTCTCCTGACGGACGGGCGTTAATTTTCACTTGGTCCGAGGTCGAAATCGGTTTCCTTGGTGCGTACGGGGCGGAAGGATGTGTGCACTAGGATCGATAGCGCCCGTTCCGTCATCCCGGACACAGATACATCCCTTATCTCTCTCCTTGCACTCCCAAAAGGTTTTTTTCCCTTCGCTCCGATGCTAACTAGGTTCGATTCCGATCATGGGAATATTTACTGCTCATCGGGACATATGATCGTAGAGTGAGAAGACGAGGTGCCGTGACCTCGTGCCTAATGGTTGGGAGGATTCCTATCTAGAGATCTGAAAAAATGAGGCGTGCCAGATAACAAGGAATAAATCGTATTCTGGAAGATAAAGTGCCCAATAATTAATCGTTTATTCTTAAAGAAGACATACTTAACCATTGCTAAGATTATTGAAACTTATTAGTGTTCAATATTAATTCAAGCCAGTAAGGATGTAGAAAAAAATATTCAAATTCGATCGAACGAAAGTATACGAGTACATTGTACATCGTATTTTAGATCTGAGGTGATAATGAGCACGAAAATTCAATCAGTATTCAATTTCATGTTAAGTATTGACATGAGTACTCGTTCATCGACAAGGTGAATTCATTTTACGAGAAAGACAAATTTTAATTTAAAAACTACGTGACCTTTAGCAGGTAGACTAGAAAACGAACTTATACTACATTTATATATAATAATAAGGCTGCTCCTGAGCAAATTTTAACTACGTTAAAGCGTACAAACTATTTGAATGAGGATAACGAGAAAACGAGCTAAAGATAACGTTCTAATTAAAGATCTGATTATGAAGTTTTGAAATGGAGTTTATTACTCGCGCAACGAAGACGGTGATTTACGAATTCGCTATTTCTGACAGTAATAGCCAAGAATGGGGAAAATCGTTTAACGCCCCAATTTGCGAGAATCGTCTATTTCCTTCCGAGCCAAATTATATGGATTACACCTAGGCGCACGAGAATGCGATAGCACGCTAGCCAACTTTGGAATACGGCCTGAGGGGTCGCTGACCCTTTCTCTCTCAATAATTTACTCATTTCTTCGCTTGGTTTCTGTAGAGAAGATTTGATAAGGGTTATGTGAAGGTATTCGTTGCCAAGTATTTCCAATTTTATAAAAAACACTGCTTAAGTCAGTTTTATCAAAATCGTCGTTTTCTCTGTAGCTTTCGGTTCGACTAAAGGAATCTTAAAACCGTGAATCTTGGATTGAATTACTAATACGTTTTAATTCCATTTCCATTCAGTTCTCATACGATCACTTCGGAAAGATATACAAAAAATAAACAACGCGGAAATGTTTCAAATATCGCTCCGTAATTGAATATATTTCTTCTTTTTCAAAAGACCTCTCCACTTTATGACTTCACAAAATGGATTTTACGCATTCGAGAAACTTTTAAGATGAGCAATTACCCATCGGAACTGCGCAGGCTAAATAAAAGTTTGTATATGACATAAACTTTTGTTAGGCAATGCAAATGCAATCCTGTGAGAGTAAAATATGTGAAGGAATCTTTTTCATTAGGTATATTAGAATCTAGTTTCCTTGATGAAGTAAATAAATAAAGAGACGATTATAATTTCAGAAAGTTTATCTTATTCCTACTTTTTCTTCAAAAACCCGATTAAATATCGATATCGAGAGAATACGGAAAGCGCGCTTCTTATATACTGATTTCTTAGGATCGCTACTTCACGAATGCAATGAGGCCGGACTAGAACGCGATGCAATCGTAAACCTTCCCTTTAGCCAGAGAAAATCCTTATTAACCCATTCAAACGCGGATTATGTTTAGAATTAAGTAGCGGTACTCATACTTCTACAGTAGCTTCTTAAACGTAAACACTGAATACCATAGAAATGATAAAGAATAACACGATAATCGTAATAGAATAACACAGAAAATTAGATAAAAAGATAGCAGAACGAGTCGTTTTATGGATTCATTTCTACGAACGTAAACAATCGGTTGCAAGAGTAGCGTCATGGTGTATGTACCTCATGTCACACGCCGATAGGCGTCTTGCAGGATATTATAGAGATACCCACACGTCAATTCCTAAGAATTAATTAATTCAAAATAATTCCTTCGTTAATTACTGACATTTCTACTCCACAATCTCCACAATGGAGTTCAAGGCATTACGAAGTAATTTATGCGACCGATTTACATAATAAAACACTTCGTTTTCATCCCCTAAAAAACCAACCTATATCCTACCGTAACCTATCTTCTATTTTTTTAAATTATTTCAGTTTCTTCAACTGCAACAAGTCGTTGTGCACGAAGATCAAGAAATCCCCTACTTGCGATCGTTACTGCCCTAAGATCGGCACGAACTTCAGCGTGCTCATGATGCACGGAGACGTGGTGCATACCGCCATTTGCAAGAGGGCGTACGCGACGTCGACGGACGAGGGCGAAGAACACGAGGAGGAACTGGTGTGGACGCCGGACAAGGGGATCTTCATGGCCACGTGCCAGAACGTGGTACGCAACGAGTCTCCCACCACCACTTCCGATTCCTCCGCCGCCTCCACCATCACGGGCTTCGATTGCGTAAACGGCACTCTCCTGGACAAAGATTCCCTGCCCACTCCTTCCATGAACTTCACCACTTTGTGGAAAGCCTACGCAGGTGAGATGGGATATCGATTATTGCCCTCTTTGGGAAACGCTTCTGAAATATCGGAAGAGCGGTCGGCTGGAAGTTAGTCGACAAAAGGGACTGTTAAGGGAGAAAAAATTGGATGAAAGCTTTTGGGAAAGAGATGCTCCACGAGGGTTCGCGTAAATCGGTTTCTGACAATTATCGTTCTCTGTGAGATACTTGGGCAGGAGAAGCTGAACACTTTCCTTAGTTAGAAATGTCGCTTTCGCTCTTCGTCTAAGAGTATTTTGAAAAAAAAGAAGGAAATGTGAATGAAGAAACTTTTCTAAAAGATATACGCTAAAGATAATATGTAAAGAACAAGGCACTTCATTAAAGAGAGGGATAAAATAGCAACCGATGGGGAAAAACGCACAGATAAGCTACCTAAAAACTGCGCTAAAATTTGCTCCAATTTTAATAATTGCGGAACAATTAAGTAAGCAAATTACTCCCACATATATTTGCGATAATGTTTTGCTCCTTTAGGACTCGATTACCTCATGATTGATAATGCTTCCAAATTCTTGAAGCGATATTTGTTTTAGTCTTATCGGTTATAGAAGTTTTGAGTTGCTCTAAATTTATGCAAAGAGGATTTTCTAAACTCCATCAAACTTCTACATAAACATGACTTATCTCGATAAAATAAACAAGAGCAGACGACGTATTTTAGCACTCGATCATGCAAAACTTTCACGGACCCTAAAAAGTACAAGACGATTAATATTACTTCTTCAGAATTCAAAATCTGATCTAAAATGTTCACGATTCATCATGATTAATTAAATTATTAAAAATTAACGACTCGAAAGAAAAACATTTTCACCAAACACAAACTTCCCTTTTCATCTTTCGTAGAATCGGCTTTTATCACACTCGACGAAAAAATCGAATAGAAGTCCTTATGTGAAACTGAATAACGAAAGCTGCTTTGATCCATTTTCAGATATTATTGGAAATAGAGTTGAACTCTATCGTATGATCGATTAAATCCTTGATTACGTAAAATACATTTTATTTGACGGGTTGTTAGTATTGGTGCGAAAAGTAAACTGCGTGAAAGGGGTAAATTTTAAGAGAACTGTTTTCTTCGCTTTGGAAGTTTTAATCGAACCAGCAACCACACCTTAAGTTGAGGTTAGAAAGGATGTAACGAGAGGGAAGAGAGGTTGAACAGGCCCTTAAAGACCCTTTCTATAGTTTATATGAAGAGGACCAAAGGGAGAAGTTTACCCTTCGGTTACGCGACGTCTTTTCATTAAATTTCTCGCACCTGAAGGCGAGAAATCGAGCGAAATGTTTTGGAAGTTCTTTAAATATTTCTAAAATAAAGCGCTTCCATATTTACGAATAGTATCAACGATAAAGCTATCCAATAAAATTATTTGTCCACTTAAATATTTCGCTCGATGAAGCTTATTACTAAGTCATTCAAACGATGAATTCCCGAGAAATTCGTTAATCCCGTAGTAGCTCGAAAAATATATTACGTTTTGAATATCACGCAAATTGGAGTTTATCGAAAGCTATGATTCATTTAAGTACATCGATATTTATGTATTATTGATTGATTTATGTCATGTATTTAAATATATCAACTCAATAATTTGTTTGTATAACACGAAAAAATATTCCATTTATACATACATTATATATACATGAATATTAATAATATTCATCATACAAGATTAATTCGTCTGTATGTAATGTAATGTATTGTATTAACGTGAGCTCGATAATTCAATGTTTTCACTGGAAGATCTCCGAGTTAACTTCAAAGACAGATAATGCAACGAATTGATAAACAAGTCGAGGAGATAAGTAAACGACCTTCACTAGAACATTTTCAATAAGTCATGAAGAAATCAATCTTTCTAACGGCATGAACGGTTCCTATCCGTCCCATCACTTGTAGATAGTCAAAGAAGGATCCGTTATGAATTCATAGTTCGTACTATCTTTTCGTGTTTCTCGTACTTCCTATTAATTATTTACAATCCAGTAATGTAATTGCGCGAGTGAGTAAACATGAGATAGGAAATGGAATGAGTGCGAACGTGCTCGATGATGGACGAGACGACTTAGCGAATTTCGTAGACGTGACGTATTTTCCAATTTATCTGAGCGAGAAAGGAACAAGCAGCCACGCCCAAAATTAATTTAACCAGAAAAATGAGCATTGCTGTGTGGATTAATTAACGATATCTCGGCAATCTCTTCCAAAGAAGCCAATATCCGCGAAAGGATGGAATGCTCAAATAAAAAATCGGCAGAGAACTTAGCTTCGAGGAAAAAGTAATCAAATCTTCGACTTCGGATATTTCGTTAAGATCGGGACTTCCTGAGTGATTTGATTCGCCTCAACTTTGTACCTCTCCGAAAAGTTTGCGAAGAAACAGAGGTCGCGTTCTGGAGAAAACCCACAACTAAAGTAGAGGTATAGGGCTGATATTTCAGATAAATTAAAAATAAAAATTAATATTACTGTGCGTGGCCAAGTTCAATATTCAATAACTCACTTTTAACTGAATGTGTATATATTATGCAACCGGAAAATCAAATCAATCGATGCCTTCCTCAACGGATACCGTTTGATTGAATTGTGAATAATATGTTTTAAAATAATTTCATGTATCACAGTAATAGTCGAAATTAAGCTAGAGTTAAGCGAGGGGAAAACTTTATTAAATTTAAAATTATTATCTATAGTTTATTTATACAGTTTATTACACTAATACGAGGAGTGACATTGGGCGAAATCTAATAAACGATATCACTTCATAGTACGTTTATCTAAAATAAAATCTCCATCAATCGCTTAATCCAGTAATTAATAATTCGCTTAAATACATCTATAGCTTAAAATTTCTAACCTCGTACACAAATATTTTATAAAAAGTTACTCGAAACCTTAAAAATTAACCTCATTTGTGTCATAAGCAAGATTCTAAGTCTTAGATCCATCACACTCGTCACATTTCCAAATTATGCTTGACAAAAGGTATGGTAAGATTAAGGATTAGGTGCAAAACATGAACCAAGAAAGACAGCCATAAAAGTAAATATTCTCTAGAAATTAATGAAACACTATCCTTGAAAATAAGTTATCAGCTCGACGTATCCGAATCCGAATAATCACTCATGACAAGCCTTATAACAATATATGAAATGAGATAAGAGCCTTATCTACAAGGAAATACTTGTGCTATTAGAAAATCTACATTTTGTTTCAATTATACGATAATGAGATAAATGAACCTTGCGTGATTTATGGACCCCTTAATTTAAAGGCATAATTAACTACAAAATTATCAAATGTTAAGAACTCAAGTGACCCTAGAAAACAAAGAAACAGCCAAATATAAAGTTGCATCAAATAACACAAATACTGAAAAACACATAACTTGCATCCCATCCTATAATTTTAGCAATATCTCCATGTTTTATGCAGATTAAATGTTGATTTTGGAATCGTTTGCGATGTAAATCTCGATTTTTTTATAAATCACAAAAGATAGTGGGAGATACTACACAAAAAGTCAGAAATTTATACACATTCATGGAATAGTTAGAAAAATACCAAGTAGAAGAACATTACGACGAGATTTTATCTTTTTAATAGAAATTCTGAGGCAATTCTTTATCATTTCATTCCTCAGAAAAGAGAATTCACGTCTTAAAGACCGAAGTGTGATAGCTTTTATAAGCACTAAAAATTACGACGCGATGTAAAAAATCTCAAAGAAAAAAAGAAACCAATCACAGAAACGACGAAAATTACCATTTTACATCACTCAAATCGCACATTCTTAAAAAAAGTCATTAATCCGATTCCTTTTACGAATCCAAAAAATTTAAAAACATTCAAACTTCCTGAAAATAGAAACCTTGAGATAATTCGACCGACCAATCGAGCTTACGACTCAAAAATCGAAACGGTGCGTGATTTAGAAAAGCAGAGTAATAAATGCTGAAAACTATAATCGCTTATAATTTTTCCGATTCAACCCTTGCCACGGAAAGATATCTTCCCTCGATTCGGGCGACAGTGGCGGAATGCGTGACAAAATGGAACCATCGAATCGGGAGAAAACGGGAAAGAGCTGAGGAGTAAAACCCGAATAAAGGAAGCTAAGGAATCGGGAAAGTGTGCCGCAAGGACATTCGAAAAGGGGTTGCGTGCCGATCTACTTGATTTATCACCTAAATTTTAAGGTTGGAAATATCGGAAAAAGGTCCGGCAACGGTTATGCGGAAGTTTGTGAAAAAAACTCAGGGCGTATTGACGGAAAAAATTGCGCGAAAATGGTGTACTCCGAGTGCGTTTGGGTCGAAACCCTTTTGCATATGGGTCACGGGGCAGGGCTTAGTAATCGAGTCAAAACGGTAAGCATAATGAAGGTCATACCTTAGCATGCGAAGATAAAACATTGGAGGAACATGCAACCTGATATTTATCTCTCCACAACCAAAGCGAATTCGTGCCTATCTATCGCGAAATCTCGCATTCAAACGACTCGCAGATAAACAAGGAAACTATGCTATAAATTTTAAATGCATACGCTCGCTTTTCTAAGAAGAGCGCCACGGAGTCCGATTCTTTGGAACTAGGATTAATATTTAAAGCCATTTATTGAAATGGCGCCTGACGGTGGAAAAAAACAAAAAAGTATGATAACACGAAAGATAATATTTCGAATTTCTTACGGCGCCTTTGACTTTCGCAGTGAAATATCACGTATTCTCTAAAGAATTCTAATTTTAGGAATCGTAAATTTCGGCAAAGAATATTATCATCGAAACGGTATTAAAACATTAAATCAAGTCCACAAACTTACTTCAAGAAATGATAAGTTAATGAATTAATAATATATGTAAGATGATGTATAAATGATACATTTATAATTTTTATGAAAAGTGAAATGTATTTATTTATTCAATAATGATCAGTCGTTCATCAGAATTCATCACACGACCAAGAAACCGTAAAACATTATGATTAATTCAATGGCTAAGTGAGAATTTCACTTACACAGATATTTAGATTTAAATACGCCTCCTTAAGATTCAAAATCTTTTCACAAAAAGGCACTGGGTTTATATTTTGTTTTTCAACGCACATTTTCCATAAAACCATTACTGTTTCTTTCGCTAGTGCATAAGAAAATATGAGCCATGATTGCAAGTAGCAGAGAATGAAAACAGTCATCAATCATTCAACTCAAAGCTATGAAATACAAATAAATTACAATTGCAAATTAACGAGGCCTTGCCTTTTCCTTATTTTTATCCCATTCTGGGAAAACGATAAAACTTAAAACGATAAACGCTTCTTGGCGCAAAAATTAGCTGCTATTTTTGCGAAAACAAAAATCCATCAGCAGCAAGAAAGAGTTGATTTCATTTCAACTTATGAAAAAGTGCGACAAATTCACGATAACGCAAAGCGCAGTATTAGTTGTACGAGACGTACGAACGAAACGAACAGCGTGTTCTACAGCGATAATTATTCGGAAGACATTTGCATGTCCTAATTTAATATGAGTTATTTCCATGCATCACATTTGAAGATAAGAGAGTGAATAAATTAACCAAACAGTACTAAATGATATTCTACGATTCTGCAGCCAGTCATAGCAATCCAGTGGACCCGGAGGGTTCGAGAGTCCCAAATGAAGAACGGCTGGTCATCAACCCTTACACTAAACTATTCATCAACTTGGAAGGATGCGTGAACACACTCCGAGGAGAATGCTACCAGTTCCTGGACACCCATGGGAGGGACGGGAGAAATGACACAGCACGGTCTGTATACCCTTGCTACTATAAAACCATTCCTCCAGAGGAAAGGATAGGCTGGCGCAGGCAGAAGACCATTTCTGACAACGGGACCAGCACAGGTGAGTCTTATTTTCAATGAAGGTTGAGTTTATAAAAACTTAAGGAAAATTAATGCATGCGGAATATTGCGACTGTTTCTCATTTCGAAGAATTCAAAACAATAGACGTAAAGATAAATAGTAAACGGATAAATAACAGCATGGAGGTAATTTGATAATAAATAAGCAGTTGTGTTGAAATTTCTTAACTTTAAAATACAAAGGAAAATTAAAATTGGATACAATTCAGAAATTTGATCTTATATACATAAATTCATATCACACACAAACTAATTAAAGCAGCTTATTCCGATGAAAAATCTTTGTCCATAAAATGGAAGAGAATCTGCCTTAAATCTGATTCGAGGTGATTTGATTCAAATCGTTTCTCCACTCAATTACAACTGAATAAACGAATTCCTTCTCACAGATCGATATGCAAATAAAACGATGGAAAAGCTAGATAACGAATAAGTTAATGAAATAGTATTTTGGAATTGGTGGTTAAGATATCGCTTAACTAGATATCATCAATACTTAATGACTCTATGGTTATAAACGAATAATTCTTAATTCGTACACGAATTATCTCATAATTTCAAGAGCAGAATCAAGCATTTAATTCACGCAACAGGTGACTTGGATCTACCCTTTCTAAAATTCACAAGTGGCTGCCGGTGGTGCGAGAGAAAGATTTTTAAATTAAGACACCGAAGAGTGTGTGAATAAAAAAGCAAACCTAATTGTGTATACAAATACACTCATAAAAAACCAAAATAATAACACACTCACTAATATCACCGTATTAGTGCAAACAGAACACTTTCTATGCCCTCTCATTATCATCCATAATTCGCTCTAAAAGAACAATTTGTTACTATGACACGATTCGAATGTTACTATGCTAACAACTAATATCTTCTCCCTCTCTTAGAGGAAAGCATGACAACGATTTCCACCATGTCCACATCTGTGTCCAGCCACAGCAGGACGACGGACTCCGCAACACCACCTGATCAACTCTATGCCTACGCCCGCTTCGACCTCGCGCAGACCAAAAAGGAATTGGTGATAGCCGCCGCCGTCCCTTCGGCACTGTTCCTCATCTCCGCCGCGGCTCTTTTGGCGTGCACTCGCAGCGTGAAGGTCGGGGACGACGCCAAGATGCGATGCACGCTGTGCGGCAACGGCAGCGCTGCCACCGAACAAGAGGAGGACGAGGACGCCGGAAGGCGTGCGGTGGCCAACAGGCGACAGGAGTAGGCCCATTGCCCGGGATTCACTACCCAGTTGAAAAAAAACCGGGTACGAGGAAAAGGAACGATGAACGAGCACGACGAAAGCGGATGAAATTTTTAAGATCCAGTGAAACCGTAAGAACAGAGAGATACCATTGCTTTCCAAACGGGTCACTTACAATAGTTTAACTGAAAAGGACCTAAATATCCTCGGAATTGTTTGAATGTGGCCGCTTCATTGGTTTCGAGTTAGCGCCGTCTAGTTTCCTAGCTGAACGCGAAACAGCCTGAGGATGCAATCTGCTTCACGACAAACGCTGGGGAAAAGTCAGATTCGACCGGAATAAAAACCCGCCAAACCGTAGGGCCGCGCGGATTTTCTCGAGGCTACGAAATACTTATCACTGAGCTTTCGCTGCATTCTCGAAAGAGAACGCATCCTAACTTGCCTACTTTGTCGTTAGCCTTGTAGTCGAAGAGGGAGTTGAACATTTACTAAATATACCTATGGCCTACTTTGAATTACATATCGCAAAACTATTCGAGAAGGGTAACTTTTTTTGGTGGATATTTTTCGGATGAGCCTTCCCGAGCCTTTGAATTCATTCCTTGTTTGAGCTTGAACTAAATGAGCTAAGAATTTGTTTAGCCAACCGATGTATTTGTATCCGAGGAGATAATTGTAAACTTGCGACCTATAGGTGAAACTGTCTAGAGCTGAACTTGTGAAATATCGGGTATCTAAACGCGATTTTGGATGTTATACCAAACCGTTTTGAACCAACGACCGAGTAGGTTTAATGATTCGCAGTATACCTTATAAATATAACGCAGATTAATTAGTTTCGAGATACATTTGACGAGCCTAAAACTGCCGCCAATTACGAATGGCGTGATTGAAATTATGAGAGACTGAATCAGGTGACATTACTCGAGTAGATGACACGAAAAATTGTGAAAATTTAGCACCACGTATTCTGCGAGGACCACCAATGGATTAAACACCGAATGCTTGTTGGGTCGATCATGGCTCACGAGCCTCATCGTCTCCATCCGAGCTACAAAAGGTTTGTAAATCGTCGGCGTAGATAAATTTTTATACCGACTTTTTAGTTGATGAGTCAGCTCGAAGTAATTCGAACTTTTAAAGTCGTGCTGATGTTAGACTATAAAACTATTTAGTACGACCGTCAAATTGTACCATATATTTTGAGATTCTTTCTAAAATACGTAAAATCTAGTCTCACGAGAGAAAACGAGGGAAATGAGGAATTTTCCCTCATATAAGAGGAGAGAGGAATCAGGCATTTCATCACGGCACCTGAATTTCTTTTGTAGACGATTAAGAAATCACTATCCACCGATTAAATACTAGTAGGCTCTAGTCATTGCGAGTGCGTAGGTGTATGTCAGGAATTCAAGCTTGTTATTGATCATGAATAGGCTTTGTAAATACACATACTGTGTGAGAGAATGATGGGACCACGAATGTATAATTTTTACACGAATAACTCACTGCTTTAATGAATGTTGATTTTGTATGTGGTGAGAAACTCTTGTTGTTTTCAACAAGTAAAACCTATTTAAATTTCTATGAGGGATGCATACTATCTTTTATAAATTGTTTCTTTCTTAAAACCCCCAGACAGCATACATAATTCCGACCATTTACACAAAATAAACTGAACTTCACAGCATTTGGGCAAATGAGCACATTTGAAGGAGAAAAGATAGCATCATAATTTCACAGGAAAGATTTTCTTAAACAAAACTTAATTTTAGATGAGGATGTACAACCGGTGAAACAGTTTGGTTCATCTGAACATCGACAGAAGATCAAATAATTGTGTAGATTTATTCCTTTACACAGGATAGGAGTACATTTCTGAAAGAATTTATGAAGAGATGAGCTAAGCAGTGATCATCTCAGGAGGGCCTACTTTTGGAGCCTAAATATTATTAATTAATTCAACTCAATGATTTTCCATAATACAAACTTTTATATTTACATACACAGAATGAAGAGTGAGATTCAACATTTTATGAGATGAGTTATTTTTCTCTTCTTTAATACCTCAAATGAGATATGTTTAAAATACCAATAGAAAGAAGATGAAGAAATTTGAACGAAAAGTTCGAACAAAGCATAGAAAAATCATGGGTAAAAGTTTTTATTGATGATTTACTATTTAATCCACCAGCAAAATGTTCAGAGTGAAATTTTTTAATTATAAAGCCTGAATGGTAACAAAAATCTGTCATAGATAATTTAGTATTGTTTATCATGTAAAAATTATCATCACCTATGACATTTTTCTGAACAAATTTTGAATTTTACACTAAAATGTTCATGAAATTGAGAAATGTTATTATGAAAATTATTTATGAAATCTAGGGAGTGACAAGAAGTTTGATACCAGTTGAAATAGAGTATATTTATTTTGATCTCATTTATTGTCATGGGGACAACAGTTTGAATAAATGATGTAAGATAACAGTAAATAATATGGAAGAATCTTAGAAAGATAATATTTGTAACATTGGTGTGGCTTAAAAATCTTTCATGATTTCCTGTATTAATTTTCTGGAATAACATCTATATTATAAATGTGCTTTTATAAACAAATACTCTGGTGTTGTATCTTGCCAATCTTCTGGT
Organism: Pantala flavescens; assembly: GCA_020796165.1. Lineage (NCBI taxonomy): Eukaryota > Metazoa > Arthropoda > Insecta > Odonata > Libellulidae > Pantala > Pantala flavescens. Next base: position 17,073,955 of record CM036879.1, on the reverse strand, counting down.
AATGTTATTCTAATTAAATAGTTTACTGCATGGAATAAAAATAAATATTTTCCTGAATAGCATGTACAATATAATAAAACTTGTACACTGTATTTTATGCTTGTGAATTGCAAGACTGTTGATATGTGTGAAAGAACTTTGTACAAAATGCACAATGAATGTCTTAACCTTTATATTCAGAATTTAAAAGACATCTTCATTAAGTAGTACACCATCGACTTTCTGTAGAAAAAATACTCTGCAATGTTCTTGTATTAAATGTGCCTTTCTCATAAATGGATATATTCATACTCTGATGTATGTATTTTGAAATTAAATGTTATGAAATGTTGAAACTTTCCCTATTGGTTCAGAAGAATGGGTGTAATCAATAAAAATCAAAGCAATATCCAGTAAATTATTCCTACTTCAAGAAATTATGAAAATTTGATTTACTTTACAATGAAGACTATTCCAAGAAAACAAGGGTTTAGTATAAAAATAAAATCAACACTTCAATCACTATACATTAGTTTGAGTTCATAATTTCATACACTCAATCTCTGGGTTCCTGAGTTTTTCACAAACTAAGGTTAGAAAGTATTTATTTATGATCAATAACAATGCTTAAAAGATATATAGTTCATATTTGAACAAGGTAAAAAATAGATTCCTTAGAGGCTATTATACAGTTGACTAAAATAACTTCCGGAATATTTAAAGTTATGGCATACAGAATTTATTAAATGACAAAAAATCTTTTGTTTCTAAAATATGATGAATTTCAGAGAAAATATTTTAATTTTTACAATAAGATAACAAGAGTCATGGCATAAATAAATGACTAATAATCGAAGTATTCATTTATAAAACAGTAACTGGACTCTAACCTAAGTTTGAATTAAAACAGTAACTGGACCCTAACCTAAGTTTGGCCTTAATTTTGATGTTCTAAACCATTATCCTAGTGAATCTAAATAAGTAAACTACTTCAGAATTTAAAATTCCTATATACATATATATCTTATCTTTCTGCATTGAGAAGGTCAAAAGTAAAAGGTTCAATATATATTAAAAATCTTAAAACAAGGTATCTTACATTAAATTTTACTATCACTGTTAATACACTTTTAAACAAATTACTTTTTATAGCTGGTTATATAGCCGTAAATTAAATAAATAATAAACATTCCTTTAATCTTTAAAATGCTTAAGATAGAAGAATATATGGAATTCAAATATGACTCTCCTTTGAGATTGATAACAGTTCCCAAAGTTATTTCTTAAGGCAATTATCTAAAATTAATATACCTTATTACAATCATAGATACCTTATTACCTCAACATCTAAAAAATAAATAATAATGTCCCTAAAAAAGGTTTAAACTAATCAATTATAATAATGGTGTACTAAATGAATTTTAGGACTTTTAAATAAAAAAGGAAATTTCCATTATGTTCCGTCTTTCATAGTAGAGACAAAAACGACAAAGACATATATATAAGCAGAACGATAATGTGATACATTGGCATGAAAAGTAATATGATAATATGTTAATAATGACAGACAATTAAAATACATGATAATTCCACAGCACAGTTTTCACTCAACAAAAAGAGCAATACAAAACTTTACACAATATGAGGAGGATGAATACCAGGATACCTAATAAAAATTCCATGAGAAATGATATGTTATTTCAAACAAATTTGATTGCGATTCCAACTGAGAAAAATTCACATTAAATTAAAAGTATGTGCCAAGAATTTATTTGTAATTCAATGATGCATTTTTTTCCTATATATGTATGTTTTCAAATCTACTTCTCTCGAACTCCATCAATAATAGGGGTACTTTGATATTTGAGATTAAGTCCATTATAACATTAGTTGTAAAATTAAGGAGAGGATAAAATCCCTATATAGTGAGTTTATGAGACTTAGTTATTCTTGTATAAGATGTACAATTTTAATATATAACATCCTGCAATAATGAACCTGGGCATTATCTCTTTTAAGTAATCATACAACTTTTGAAAGATCACCTGGTAATAATCAATAAATGATTTAAAATTTAATGCTAATATAATTTTTATCATTACTTGTATTCAGAATTAAGATGTACATACAACATAGATTACTGTATTTGACGGCATATAAGACGCACCCTCATTAAATAGGCCACGCACAAGTAAAAAAAAGTGTTACTAGTTCGTGCGACAGCGCGGTACCACAATAACATGATTAATTACTACTGCTCAGTTATCTCTGTTTAACACTCCTAGTCTACACTGAATGGTGTGGCATAATCTTTTGTTACTCTAGTCATATTACCGAGGATATTTTTTTACACAAATAGTTTTAAGCACCGATACCAATACCTTCACATATAAGATGCGGGTAAATTTTTTGAGAATTGATTTAGGAAAAAAAGTGCATCTTATATGCCGTCAAATATGGTAATAGTTAATATAAGCAATATATTATATAATATATAACTTTTTAATGACCCAATAATATATTACTTTTTAAAGACCCAATTATATTTTTTTAATACCAGAGAGATAATTTACAACAAATATCCATTTTCATTTGAATTTAAATTTAAGATATTGTGAACACAGAATATGTTATGAAATACATATTTAAAAACTATGCATAAGATTTATCTAGATTTTAAGGCTCTAGAAACTTCATAGAAAACTCTAAATGCTTTCCTTATTAAAAACTTCCCTAGTTCAAAGAGTAATCTTATTTTCTTATGTTACTTCATATAAATTCCTCTAATTAAAGAAATCACGATCTTGACTATTTATGTAACAAAATTAATTAATGTATGAGTACCATACAGTTTTTCAAATAATAATCTAAACATCTAAAAATGTGTTAAACAAAAATTATAGGAACCTGAGTTATAAATTTAAAGCAAATTAAATTGAAAGGATTTAAGTGCTCACTAATTATACAATTAATAATTTAATTTAGAAACTTTCAAGAAACCATTAATTTTTAAAGAACATTCAAGGATCCTAAAATTTTATATGTGTGACTACCAAAATTTCTAATGAATCAAATAAAAACAAATAATAATCTTTAAACATATAGCAGGAATATAAAGAAATGGTTCTCAGTAACATTCATCTTACCTTTTGGAGAGGATTCTTCTGCAATACTATTTATGTAAAATAGAACTCATAACAAAATAATTTCATCTAACTATGAAGAATCTTAATTTAAGTTAAAAGAGGATTATTAGATTGGTTTTGATAGTTTTTATAAGGACAAAAGATCCAATGGTAATGCAATATGTAATTGTGTATACACTCAATGTTATCCAAAAATTTTAAATAATTTTATAATATTAGAAACAAGATTAAAACTTGCACAATTCCACTCTATAAAGCACAATAACGGTTCATAAACACAATACTGATACTTTTAGATGCTAAAAGTTTTGCACCAGCATTTTGTCCTCCAAGGATAGCCCCTTAGGCATTTGTGTAGCAGTTATTTCGTCAAGTACTACACAGAGTAAAGATTCTTATTTTATTAAAAATATCACAATACCTTGAGCTCTTCCTGTCTGCGATATGCTCTGGCCATCCATTCTTTACGTTCATCTTCAGTCATGACAGGTTCTCTCGAAGGTGCTCCATGACCTTTCTTTTGAATTTTCACCACCACCTTAGTTTTCTCATTTTTACCAACATAATCCTTCAATTTTTTATCAGGCAACATTTCCTTCCCAGAAAACCATAGCTGGGAAATGGCAGGATCAATTACCTGTGTGTTGAGGATAGGATAGTAGTGAAAATTGAGTTACAAAATAATCTGTGGGAATATACAAATATATCTTTCTGGACTAAATCATAAAATTGAAGGTACTGACTATCAGTTTTAATGATCTTATTCTGTGATAAAATCAAAAAAATTTACATGACCCAAACCACCTCATTTATCAAATAAAAATTTAATTTTATTAATTTTAAATTTGAAAACAGAAAGACTTACTTATATACCTTACAATACATACAGTATACAAAAACAATAGAAAATTTTGGGTGCTAAAACAAATAACTCTGAAATAAGGGATAGGTTTTATTAATTAGGGTATTAGAATTTATAGTATTATGAGTTGCTATTCATTATAATTCACTTTACAAAATTATTACTGGTTGCAGTCTTGAAAAATTTTAAATATCTTGAAGAAAAATTCAAAGAACTTTGTCGTCAGAGGTTATTAAATAAAATTAATACATAATGTAAATTCCTTTCAGAAAATAACTGGAGTTTATTATATTAGATGTTGCTTCCATTGATAATTACTTAGCGGAATTCATAAAGACAAAAGCTAAATTAATTTGTTGGAACAGCTATTCTCTTCATTCTTCCCTCATTTAAATGACCTTTATAAGAAATAGAATATCTATATCAGCTGTATTTTCCATGAATATACTTCCCTGAATTCATCTAGTTAATAAAGCCAACACATTTTGCATGCACAGAAATCTGAGACTATTGTAATGGCTTATCACAGCAAAATTTCATTCAATTATTAGCATTATAATATATTTTACTTACAGAAACTAAGGTAAAATACTTCATAACAATACCTCTAAAGTATATATCTAGAAAATACCTTTAAAAATGTGACTAAAGGAAGCAAGGGATTAAAACACACCATTCAGTATAAACTATGAGTGTTAAATTATGCTAAAGTGCATGGAAACAGAGTAGTAGCAACTCATTATGATATTGTGGTACCTTGCTGTCACACGGAATATTCAGACTTTTTTTCCTTGTATAAAGCCTACATAATGAGGGTGCGTCTTATACGCCAGTGCGTCCTATATGCCATCAAATATGGGAATACATGACAGAATGAGTTCAAACCAAATAAACAATCTCAGGCACATCACAGGTCAGGATATTTACAAATGGCACAATTATTCACCAGGAAATTAATTAATTATTCTCTTATTTACAATACTCAAATTAAAGATTGTTAATATTGAAATTAGTGAACAATCTTGGAATAAACTTCAGAAGCAATTCTTTTGTAAAGCTCATACACATTTAAAACATTTATAAAGCTCTTAATATGATTAGCTTAATTGAGAGCGTGGTAGTAATAAGCTAAGATATAGTCAAAGAAAAATTTTCCTTTTAGATAGTCATGCTTTACCTTGATGGTACAAAACCCTCCCAATAGGTGTAGTATATGTGACATAGATAGAATAGAACATAGAATAAGATGTTTCATAGAAAAAACTGTGGGATAAAGTTTAACTCAAATGTTCAAAAATGTGAAGTGTTAACCTTACAAATGGAAGATCATTGTCAAGGATGATTTTATTAAATAAATTAAGGAAAAAGACACAAGATATATGGAATATAATATGTCTAATCTTCTATAATGGTCATTTGAATATACAATATAAAATACATATGTAGATAATTCATTGCAATCTAAATAGTACACTATAAATGGCAGTATAAAAATAGTATCCCTCAACACATTATTAATGATTCTTATTTCGTAAAAAAATTAACTCCTCTGTTAACATACTTCTCAAATAAAAATTGTGATGTTCCCTATATTCAAAAATCTTTTCCCAATAGCACCATAAATATATCAACTTCTATGGATGAATTACTAGTTTTGTAAAAATAGTTTATTTTAAAAATTTCCAAGAAGGAAACAGGGATTTAATCTATTGTTATAAATATGTATTCATAAAGAAGAAAAAACTGATTGTTTACATTCTTCACACTTGCTATATATCAATTTGCTAAACTGTTAATTTGATATAATCTAACTTTAATCCATTCCTTAGATAAAAATTTTAAAAGGAGAATGATAAATTCTTTCAGAAAATAGGAAATCAACAAAGTCACAACTGAAGTCAAAATAATTTATTTAGTCCATCCCACTTTGTTTATTAAATTAATTAATGCCTAAGTCATTTATTAATACAGCAGAAATAAGACAATAAAGACACTAAATTATGAAAATGATAAATCAATGAATTGCTATATTTTATATAAAAGGAGATAATATACTTTTAATGTTCCTCACCTCAAGCGAGTAATGAGATCCTTCAAGTTGCTCAGTGTTTTCAAATTCATGTCTGATTGGGTCGTGAGGTGGTAATCCCATTGGATAAACAATCATTGTGGCACCTCTCAATAAATTCAGAGCTTCTTGTATCATTGCAAGAGTAACACACACTCCACGTTCCACTTGTTTCTAATATATAAAAATATTAACAAAAAATTCATCAGTCTTCTTTATAATTGAGTTTATGGACAAAAATTATAAAAATATAGTATTTATGAGACTATTATTCAGACTTACTAAGACTTAGTAAGTCTGAATAATGACAAAGAGTCACATTTCATTATTGATCAAATATAAATATTACATTTGATTATATTATATTATTATAATAATATTTGCCTTATTAAGAGATATATAATGCCTTATTCAAATATACTTCGAGATTCATTTAATAATCTTAGGTTACTATACAAGGATTATTTAAGTTTTTATTGAAATTTGAGTCAGAAAATTTTATTGTTTCTTTAATTTATAAGAGAACATGTATACGAACATTGACCATAAGAAATATTAATTAAATAATCATAAAAATTTAAAAAAACACAATAATTTTGAGATTAAAGGAGAACTACATTTTACCTTTGATATCATAGCTTTAGCCTCTGCTATAGTATTATTCAAGACAGCCTGCATCTTCTCATTAGGTTTCTTGCCATTCCTTCTTCCCAATGGATCTCGCTCTATAGTATAATCACCACTAGGAATACATTTTTCACCCCATTCATCAACAAGTTTCAACTCTGATACTTGTTCATCTGTTAGCCCCATCATGTTGGGGGGTAAAGCAGTTCCATGCTTGGCAAGAAATTCAATTTCTGCAAATGATGCATTATACAGGAAAGACGATGAATTTTATTAAACAAGGGAAATATCTATGTATATGAGGAGGATATTTTAAAATTTGGTAATGAATCAACCGACTCCTCTTAAGTAATAAATAAAGTTATGACCTTTGATTTTGCAGAGCAAAATGAGTTAAAATATAAAACAGATTATCATATCCCTTGAAGAAGAGATTAATTACATTTATTATTGCTGATGAAAAATATAATAATTTAACTAATTAAAATATTTCCATAATGTGAAATCAATGAAGCCTAACATAACATTGAATTTTTCTTGTGTCAGAATCCAGAGATAGCATTTAGTGATAAAATTAAACCATAAATATGTTATTACAACCAATTATTTTAAGTATCTTTCCTAAATCCATAAAGTTCGGAAGAACCTTGTCATTGCTGTCATTAATATGACAATTTCAGTAACATAAATCAATCATTGTTGTATTTTAAAATACATATACTAGTTTCACTTAACGTTGATATAATTAATGAATTCCAATATACTTCTTATCTTCTATATACAAAACTGTGACCATATATCAAGGCTACAGCCGTCGAATCTGATAATCACGTAATATGACGAGTTGATTAAAATAACATCGTTTCAAAAAGTTATCTCGATTGTTATTTGAGCAATTAATATGAACTCACCATTACATACACGATCCACTTTGAGTCTTCCATTATAAATGAAAGTTACTTCAGATACAACGTTGGCAACATCTGATTCCACTGTTGTTTCATAGAGAAACTGACTTTCGTCGCCTTTCTTGACATGGAGCTTGACCATGATTCAACGAACACCTACTTTCTTTTCCTTTGTGTATTAAAAAAAATTTCAAATATCACTTATCCACCTAAAAACGCAGAAATTCTAAGGCTTGGATGCTCGCAACAATAAACACCGGCTGGTACGTTTACACTCGTTTCTATAGTGACGCATTTAATGACAACAGCGTTACAGGAATTGGCGTAATTTTAATGAAAATCAACAATATCATCGATCAAACATTTATATCTCATACAGTTACAACATCATTTACCTTATAATGAAGAAATTGTAGACATTAATATTTGAATGAAGAGTCGCAATTTAGTCTTATTTTAATATCTTTAAATAAAGTTCCAAAAATTAACGACTAGTAGATAGACCTTATTTAATAGAGTACATTTAGAATACATACATTAGAAACAAACTTATCGAAATAAAGAGAGAATCAGGAGGATTAGAACTTTTTCCGCGTCCGTATTTTAAAAGATAAGCAAGAGGAAGGTTGAAAAACGAAGACAAGGCATGCGGACATTTCACGCGGCAACTTTGAAATCGTACGCATTATACTTTAAATGGTAGATGTACCTTTGATCTAACGTATATATATATATATATCTCCTGAAAAGTAAGATATTATTTGTGCGAAATATTTCAAAATTATACGAAACGGTTCATCTCGACGATATCCAAAATATGAATAGCCCAAGTTCCGAGTTCCTGTCCTATCAGATTACGTTTATGTATTTGATTACCATGATTAATGTCATTTCGAGTAACGTATTTGAAATTTCAATCATTAAATAATGTACCATGTATTTGACGTTAAACTATGTTATGGGTCACAGGATATTACAATAGAGAAAAACGAAGAAATATAAATTTAGTAAATAGGCCTAGATAATAAAGTTGATATTGATCGATATTACATGAATATTGGAAATTGAGGGATTCAGAATCAAAACGTTACCATTTCAACAATAAAAATTTAGATGAAGTACACAGGAAATTGAGTCTAGTCTTTTGTCTCAGAATGTCATAAACAGATATAAGCTTAATAATTAGATTAGTCTTTCCATCTAGCATACATGGTTTACCTAAGGAATAGACTACTGTGAACTACCTCTGTACTGTACAAAGAATTGGAATGGGTTAAAGAATATTATCTTCTGCTGAAAATTTTACCTTGAATATTAAAATTTAATTCTATAACCACATTACAATTTAGGAGCTGATTTTGAAAAGAACCTTGTGACTCAAAATATAAAAACTCACAACTAACACAAATATGATAGTAGTTAAAGAACAATTAGTCAAAGTTGATTATCTTATGAAAAGTGCTTCCATACATGATAAGTATATGCTGGTTGATGAAGATGAAATAATAGAAATGCCATATACATTCAAGATACATAATAAATACGGCAATGTTTTTAATTTTCCATAAAGCAGAGAAATAACATCAGTGGACAACTTTCTTCTTGGAGGAGTATTTTTCCGACAACTTCCTTGCTACTTATAACTATAACTCCCCTGATACTTTTTCTATATTTCCTATAACTTTTTTTCATAATGAGTAACACTATTCTTAGAATAATTATTATGAGCAATGGCTGATGTTTTCTGAAACAACCTCTTTTTGTCTATTGGAGGAGTATATTATCTTACCTGACAATATAATAAAAAAATTTGTCTCTATCAGTTTTAGGAATTAAATATCAACTATTGTGGTTGAAATGTTTTTATCTTAGTGAGAGTAAGCCATTGGCAGGTGTCTGAGAGGAAAAAACATTATCCTTTTAGCAAAAGAACAGCTTTAATTCCAGAAAATTATAAACATATTTGTTATAAGTAAGCAGGTGTCTCTTATTGAATCTTCTTCTTAACAACATTCGATGGATATTCTAGGTTATAATTTAGGTTAATTTATGACATGCTTACATCTAAAAAATGATTTTACTGATGCAGAAGTAGTAATACATTTATTTTATGCTCTGTCTCTGTTAATCCAAAAGTTAAATAATATTTTATCTAGTTTTACTGATTGCAAATTTGGTTATTTTACTCAAAAATAAGAATTTTCAAAGAATTACTGGCATTAATTTAAATTAATAAATCATAAATAAAAAAGAAATAAAGTCAAGAGAGAAAGATTTTTTTCTTTTTTATTTTATAAACATGTGTTTAATGGAAAGGAAAAAAGGAAAAATTTGTTGAGACAACATTTAATGATAACTATCCATAAAAGTAAAGAGGGTTTAGGAGTAAAATAAGTAAAATATTTCTGCTCATTGTCTTAAGTTAACCATAGATAACTATAAACTTAGATAATTAGTTGATATAAATTTAGCATACCATAATTAGCCTAGTTCAGCTTCCTTTGGTATTGAATAGCTTCATATTCATATCAACAACGGTGCCAAGAGATATTTCCTTACTCCATTTTAATGGAAAACAGATACTTTAATAATACTCTTTTTACCTTACAAGTATTGGATTATTGGATATGAAGTAGTAAAGCAATTCTAAGGAAAAAATTTTATTTACACATATATTATTCTGAAGGCAACAGGTTGATATTCAGTATGAATATGATTATCAAAGATGAAACATTAGAATTTTTGCTCCTTAAGTCCTCTTTCCTCAATAGATTCTTTTATAGTATAAAAGAAGGTGCACAATGATCTCCTATAGTAATGTTAGTGTCTTTTACATGAAAGGGGTTATTTTTTAAATTCCAGGACATTCAACAATTATGAGATTATATTGTTATAGAAAATTTCATTTAGCTGAATAGAATGTAATTTTCTTTATTTTTTTGTAGGTACAGAGTTTTAATTAAACTTAATTTACCCCTTTCTTAGGGAAAAAATATTTTCCTACAAAATAATTTTATAGCAACATGTTCCTCTAATTTCCAAAAAGAAATTATTCATGCTAAAATATGATCTACAAATGAGGAGTCTAAAACATATAAATTTCATCAAGTTAATATATTCTGATTTTTATTGAATAAGAAAGTTGCGCTGTATATTATTTCTGGAAACCACCAAAATAATTTTATTATTTATGGGAGGAATTTAAAAACTATTATAGTAATTTTTATCTCTTTAAAAAGTTCTAATTATGAAACACTTTGTCATTAAAGTACCAAAAAATTATCATAATCTCAGAATTTAATTTTCACTGTGTTTTATGTATTTACTTCTTCGCTTTTTAAGATAAAAATAGATTACATATACACTAGTAATTGCTTGACCATAAGCTTATTTATCAATGTATTTGCACTCTAGAACAATATTAATCTGCAAAATAACTTCATATTATTGTGAAAATAATTCTCCTCCTTAGAAAAGAAATGATATTTTAAAAATGCATAGGTAAACCTACTATCAGGATTAAACACTGAAAAGAAAGAAAGACTATTCAATGCATAGAAAGAACACATTAATGATTTTTTCAGTGAATCAAAAATATTTTTAATTGTGATGGATGGGAGTTATTTGAGGAAAGAGAGAAGAATCCATTGAAGAACATGCTAGACTTTTTCTGTAATAATTTAAAGCCAAGAAATTCTCCTGCACAATCACATTTTTGTAAAGCTTATCTTCCAATTACATTCAAAATTATTTTATAAAATACTTTATTTATTGCACTTTCACATGGGTTTTTACCAACTGCTTTAAGTTTGGGTTCTCAGTTGTTCAGAAAACGGCTTTTTAAAATAACATTACAATTGATTCAAATCAAAAGAAATGAATTTTTTGTCCACATGAAAACATTTTCTGTATTCCTTTATATAAAACATGACAGTTAATCCTCAGATTTACCATCTGGTTAGATCAAACAACTTTCATAAATAAGTACATTAAATAATGTAATTAAGTAACAAAAAACGACACTGATAACGGCTTAAAACTATATACATCACCCTTATCTTTAATAGCAAGGACAAATCATTTCCTGCTCATGATTTCCATAATGGATTTGCAGGGCTGAATAAGTTACTCAGTTAATCTAACAATAAACAAACGACAAAAATGTGGATATAAATAAAGTATTTGAAATGGAATCACTAGCAAAAATTATCAGTCTTCATTTATGGAAGAGTAAGAGAAAGTGATGACACATTATTTGGTTCCTTTTTTACAAAGACCTCTCTAAACATGCAGATGTAATTGCTGACCGTTGCATTGGTGGCTCACTTGTGGATTTTATACTATCAAAGACTCCATGAGTCCATGCTCATCCACTCATAGGTACACAATTATGCATTTGGGATGAGGTCTAAATGCATTTTAGAAACATATCAGCATACATCATTTGAAGTCACTGAGTTCAGATGGCCATTTCTTTGAATTCTCACCAGCCTTTGTCTACTGCATTGCCATCCATCTACCTACCATTATAATGGATCTACCCTCATAAAGTTTCCGTCATTATTTCTACATTTGTACTTTGTAGTATCAGTTCAATGTTCTACACAATTCTTGACTGTATATGCACTTGGCTTTATGTGATATCAAGGTTGCATTTCCATGGATGGTACTTGAAGATCTTCAGGAATGATACCTCAAGGTTGTTGTCATGACTCTGAAATAGGGAAAGTATAGTTTTAATGCAACATTCAAGTTTTGTTAATACTTACTTACAGAACTATTGAGGACCTTGACTCACCACTTTATTTGAATAATTTCACTCCACCTTGATATCAATGGCTCACCAACTTCTTCTTCACTCTGAATCTCATCTTGTGTAATGAGGAACCTGCAACCATGCCTTGCATTATTAGCAAGAATTTGAAGATCATAACTGAGTTCCTGCGAGGGAAGTAACATTTAAGGGAACATTAGGCAGTAAGCTATATTGAAAATTATAAGTGTGGAGATGTCCATTGAAGAAGTAAATTCATCAGTCAATACCTTTGATAAAGGTTCATTTTTGTAACAATATTCATACAAACTGAAATAAATGGATGGTAAAAATGCAATGGGATGTTTCATTCTTTCATTATAGCAATATTCTAGAAAGAAACTTTTCACTAAAATATCATAAATAGTAAAAATTAAAGTATGGAATCATTGCAATGACAGAATCTTGTTAATTTAGAAGTATCAAGTCTGAAAACTCTAAATTGTCGAATTTTTCATGGAAGAGAATAATTAATCACAAAATAAATAACAATTTGAAACTATTAGATGTAGGAGCAGAGGAGGAAAGTGGAATCTGAAAAAGGTTTTCTTAGATTAATAGTACGAAGACGTAGAGTATGTATTATTAATATTTGTATGTAAATTGTATGCAAATGTAGAAATCAATGTTCATACAAGCATACAGATGTATGAAACTCATCAACTTGGTTTACACTGCATATAAAAATTATAGTTTAATACTCATAGGGAAGAGATGGGAAGGGACAAAGGTGCAGTTATGAAACAAAAGTAAACTAAGAAAATTTAAAATAAGTAAATCATTTTACCTAGCTCATTATTATATCGTTAAATAACTTGAATGAATTTAAAAGAAAAACTTCTGTAAGAATTGGATGGAAAGATGTTTTAAAAATGACATTAAAAGAGTTAAATGCAAAAGATGCATAAGAAAGGCTTAGATTCACTCAACACGTCTTCTGGGTATACTTACACAGTTTCGGTTTGGATAGAACAATCTATTTGAATGGATAGATAGGATATTATCACACTCGATCAATTCAAGATATTACTTACATACGATTATTTAACAAGCTTATACATAGAAATCCGTAAACTGGTGGATATCCTCATCGGAGGAAAATTGTTAAATTATTGCAAGTTATTAGATGAGAATATACTTATGGTTACTACAAGAATAATGAAATAGAGATTTCATTATCAACACCAGATGATGGAATGCGATGGGTAAATGATTGCTTTCAATCAATGTCTGTGTTCATTACATCAAATGAGATCTTATGAGCTAAATTATCTAATCGTAGTGACTTTGTCTTGAAACTTACAGTTCAAAGCTCTGAGTATGTTTGAAAATAAAATATCGTAGTTTATCGAACGAACAATTACCTCTAAGAACAAAAAAATTATCAAGGAATCCAGCATTCAATCTATTTATACCATCTCTCATTGTATGTAAATTTCTTGAAAATCGATTCGTTACTCAGCAGGTCTTAGAACATCGATTAAGATCCGTAGCACTGCAACTCGTCGTGCGTTTTAACATTGACAGAAGTAATTCGTTGATGTTAAATCGAACCTGATAAAAAAATATCAGATCCAACAATCAAGCAACAGTGGTTAAATGACTTGATGAATGCATGCGTTATTCACTCGGCAGATTTGCAATGGAAATGTTTTTTTTTTAAATAGGCAAAGGAGCTCTGTTATTCGATGCAGTCGAACGAAGAAACGTTGCCCATCTTCTTATACAAATCGTGCGGTAGTAGAGCCAAGAAGTTCTTACGCTTTGCCTACTTCGTTTACCGTCTGTAATCCTTCCTAAGTATGGAACGACTCATTTATCAGTTGTCCTCTTCCTTTACCAAAATTTACCTTCTTTGCCTTCCTATGGAGGGGGTTGAAGCTAGAGTCGAACGACTATGATACAGCACGATCGGGATTGGGGTATTGCTGGTTAAACTGAGATCCATTTGCCTACTGGTATTCACGGTTATACTTTGAGAACGTGTCTCTCAAATGTTGAACCGTCACACAACCGAAGACTTGTTATGACGGCAACACCTACCATCTGATTCACACGGTCCTCGATGCTTAGTGCTAATGACGAACCCCGTGGCGCAAGCGTCTTTAAGCATATGGCACCATGACTCGTAAGTTCGTTCGTTGGACCCGCACAAGGGGCCCCAGTTACTCCATTCCTTGCCGTGGGCGTTGGACTTTTTGGGCGTCGCCAAACTGCTGTTTTCATGGAAGATAGCACTCGAGTTTCCGGTGGCTGGAGGAAGGGTGGTCCTGCGGTGACCCCGCGGACACCGCTGGCTGCAGGTGACGCACCTAGGGCGCCCACTTATTAGCTCTGTTAAGCACGACTGCCCTTCGCGGCAATGAACGCTGCGGCAAGTCGCCGTCTCTGCAAATGAAATGCACCAGAAGAAATTAAGAGACTGGGATTGGTATTGCATGCATCAACACCGACATAAGCAGTTACGTAAGGATCGGAGTATTTTAAATCGTATGATGAAATTTTGAAAAAGTAAACAAAAGGAAATAAACTTAGATGAGATTTGGAAGATGTTTCCGGAAAAAAATATATTTACACATACATATGTAAATACAGATATTCCGGTAAAATATTTGCATTCGAAATTCATCAAAAGATTATATCTAATGCATATTTAATTCATGGAAACTGTAACGTGAAACCACAATTTAACGATTCATCAAAGATCTCAAGATATTTCAAGGTACTGAAATAAGTGATAACTGTTTATTGAATGAATTCACGATTCCAAAATCGAGTAGATTAGAAATTTGGTTGATGATTATGTATTAAAGCTCGTTCAAAAAACGCTTTAGTTTCAGCTGAAAAGTTAACATTTTTTACCATTGGGTTCAAACTATGTTGCTGTTTATCCGAATATGTAAGGAGTTTTACTTAACGTTTTCCACAACATTCAAGTATATAACAAGTATATTAATGAAGCACAAGTAAGGTAATCTTAAATACTCTTTGTTGTCATCTATAAATTCACACGAAAAATCATCTTATTCAGTTATCATCATTTTGAAAATGTACTGTCGATAACATTTTAAATTTAATTATTTTACTATTCAGAAATGAGGCATTGGATTGGGAGTCAAAACGAAGTCAAATGTACGTATTAAATAAAACAACAAAAGCTGTATTATGTAGTGATAAAATAGCCGAGCAGTTTAATGCGTCAGCCTTAAGTCAAGGCTTTAATCATAATAGGTGAATACACGGGTGTTCTGGTCCATCGATAGAAACAGTGTTAAATATCCGAAAGGATATTTAACAAAGGATAATGTATGATTTCTTACCACTTTCACTAACAGCGCAGGTGTTCTGAAAATTAACTGTGCGTAACAATAGGAATGAAATTCTTTGGGTATATGTTCTATGAGCGATTTTAATAAAATTTTTATGAAGCATATATCATCTTCTTGGAGTTTCATTGTCTAAAAGGATAATAGTTATTATGAATTGATCTACATCTATCAATTAACTAGTAATACAGGAGTCATCTCGTGAGCTAATGTCACGCAGTGTTCTGTTTGTGATGTAGTAAACCTTCTTTCTCAAATGCGTCTTGCAGCTACAGACTCAAGCAGACAATGGGCAGCTCCACATTCGAACAAAAACTTCTCCGAAATTTAATTCCAAGAAGTATTACTGGACCTATTAAAAGCTGTGACGTCTTTCAAGAAAAAATACCCATGAAACGGGGAGGAAGGGGGAAATACCATAAAGTGAAGTGACATATCGTTTTTTTCCGTGCAATAGCTTATCAAACTACTTGTTCGTGCTACCATCCATTTCCGGAGACACTAAAAACCGTCTGGGAACATAAGAGATAAGGGCAGCAGTTGTATGTCCCAACTCGTGATCAGCCATCCGTCACGTAAGTTAAAGGAAGTAGGAAAGAGACGGCATTCGCAAACACAGGATGTTTTGTCTTCTTCGAGTTTCACGCCTACAATTTCCACAAGTTATGACTAAGAACGAATGTTATCGTCGGTTGAACATGAGGCGTTCATTAACATCAAGCACGCTATGACATCACGGACGTGGTCTCACATTGGTGGAGTTTAATCGATTTGAAACTTGAGAATTAAAAAAAAAACTCCTAATTTCAGGAACTCATTATAAATATAATATAAAATGACTTTACGTTAGTTTAAAAATTAAAATAATGAAAATACGAACATGAGCAGATGAAGGGAGATATCAAGGGATATGTTTACTATTCTGATGACGCTCCTTACAGTACTTCAACGAATGAACTCATGATATGGACGGAATTATTACTACTGATATTACTGATAAGAGTAACATAAATGAATACCTATTTACACACACCAATGGGTGTTAGGTTAATTTAAATCAATTATAAACTAAATAAATGTGATTTGAACAGAGGTTTTAATTATTGTCTTACCGAGCATTGTTATTTGGCTTAAACAAATCAAATCATCAAACGATTTAGTATACTAGTTAGAGTACAATTAACTGATAATTAGGGTAAAATATTATAAAAGAATCTCTTTTGTTTGCTTAGGGACCGAAAGTAAAGGATCTGTCAAATAGATTTGACACTGATACCATTAATTACGTCCTTTCCTATCATTTTCACAGTATTAGTCGTCAGAATGGACAAGATTTTAACTTTCCGTAGAATATTCATTAACGACTCAATCTAAAAAGAATGAAGCCGGTGATATATGAGCATGAATCGAGAGGAGAGATTAAGATATGAAACAATCTACAGATCATGCATTAGATTAAAGGAAAAAGGAGTACGTAACCCTTAATGGTTACGTCTGAAATTAGAACATCAAAAATATTCTAATTTGATCAAATATTACCGAAAATAATTGATTATTTCGACTTTATATCCAAACAGTATCGTGAAACGTAACTTACTGAATGATATTATTCATAATAATACGATTATCAATTGTTTATTATTCGTATTTATTTCAAAACTATAAATTTGTGTTTACACGAAGTGAAGAACATTTTACTTCATGACGATTCGTCAATAGAGCCGTAAGAAAAGACATCGTTCAGAAAATGATGTCGATACCTTCACTCCGAATTTCAATCTTTGGCAGAGAACCGTTGGAAAATCGCATCGGATCTCGTTTGCCAAGGAAATACTCGGAAACGCAAAGAAAAACAATCGAACTCTCGACCGCAATGTTCCGGCGTAAGAGACAATGAAGGTTATAGGCGATGATTGAAAAGGTGATCGGAGGTCGGAAAGGAAGAAAGTAATTACGTCGCTCGAAGTTTCTGGGGAAGGAGAGGGGAAGGTACAGAGATAAGTGCGCAGTAGTTGGAGCTGGGAGGATAAAAGGAGAGTTTTAAAAAAGGGCGGAGAGAGAGGAAACACGAAGGAACGTGGTTAGGTTGGGTCTTAAAGGAATATCGTAAGATATGGGTTAATGGGAGAGGAAGGTACACCCCCCCCCCAAAGTAAAGAACAAGCACGATATTAACGCTTTAAGTTTCATACGATTATATCGAGATAGTGCGAGAAGATGTCGAGTTAAAAATATCGCAGAAGTAAGTTCAATTATACACGTTATATTTTTCTTTATAACAATATTCTTAACGCTGTAAGTTTCGTATAATTACACCGAGAGACTACGTAAAGATGTAGAGTTGAAAATATCGCAGAAGTAACTTCAATTATACGTGTTAAAATTATCATTATAATAATGTAATTTCGTATTTCGTAAAACAATGCTTATACACGATTTACGTGAGATAATGCGAATGAATGGAAATCTCGTAGTAATTGACTCACAGAAAGAACGATACGTTAAAGAACAGAGTGTGGACCTGCAAACTGTGTTACAGACGTCTCTATCCAAAACTGCGTGAAAAAGGACTGTTATAACGGAAAAATAAATCAGATAGTGAGTGAAATAGGAACGAGGATGTGAGAAGGATGACCGGATAAAGATTGTGAGAAAAAGAGGCGAGATTTAAGCGAGTCTAGCCGAAAGGGTAATGTAAGAAAGTTAAGAAAGGGTTTTGCGAGGGAAATCGAGAAAGAAGGAAGAGGGGAAATGAAGGAAGAGATGTAGAAAATAAACAAAGACAAGAGGACAAAGAGTGTGCGGCACGTGAGAATTTGAAGATTCGTTAGCGTTCGAATGAAAAACTGGAACACTCAAGTGGGCCTATAAATAAAATCGAGAGATTAAAAAACCCGGGATTAAGAGGAGCGCGGACTGAAATAGAACGAACACAAAAATATAATGCTCTTAGACATGTTTTCGTTGTTCGGCTCCTGTCATTAATTTCCCGCCCTTGGAGTGGCTGGTAATTGCTGATTAAATCGAGTTATTCTTCAAGGTTTCCACGCAGATTTCGTCTAATTTTTCATTCTCGGAATAATCGATGACGTAAAAGCTATACTTCTAAAGATATCACGTAAGTTTTGAAATACAGTTCGTCAATTCAAGTTAAAGGGATGGTTATACGAAAAATTTTAGTTAACATTATTATACGACAAGTAAGCATTTTCTATCAAATTATATTAAAATTGCTCTTAAAAAAGAGAGTACTTTAGTTGCCTTATAACATACAAGTAAAGAAACTATTCTAACGTATCGTAGGATAGTTATTGAGTTAAATTATGAAAGAATGAAGTAAATGTTACTTAATAGTAACAATAGTGAACCAAATGATAAACTTAAGAATGCCACTGGAATATGGTTATAAGTTCGTGGCGAATTGAGGCATGTTGATGCAAAATCCAAAGATTACATGAAGATCCTAATCACGGTAAGCACAAAAATGACAAAACCATGTTTATCTAACATTAATAGTGCAGTGAATGGATAAAGGTATGTTTATCCTAGAGTCTTGAACATTAGGTATTGGGAGATCCTACGCAGTTATTATGAGCTAAATAAGAAAAAAGATTTACATACAATGGAAAACATAAAATCTAAAGTAAAACAAGAACCGTTCATAATAAATGCAATGGGTGGAAAATTGGAGCGGTGCCCTTGTAAGTAAAATCAACAGTACTCGAAGGAAATATTCTGGATTTTTCATTAAAGGTTATACCATAGAATAAATATTCGAAGACAACGGCTTGAATAAAAATGTCTATACTTTTGAACGGTTGAATCGTCAGAATAAGATCAGGGATGTTGATTGCTCATTATACCCTAGAAAAATGACGTATATAGTTGTTTATTATTTCCCCTCGAGTCACGAAATTTCAATTTACCGTCCTAGACGAGTGGTTAGCATAACTAGGTTATCAATTCTAAGGTCCGTAATCCTAATCGTAGATTGAATCATGTACCGGGTTCGAGTCCCGGAACTTAAAAATTTGCTAACGAATTTTCGTTCTTATGCGAATACCTCAATGTGACTACCCTATTGGTGGATTTTTGCGAGTGCTATGTTGAATAAGTAAATGAATGTACATCCTCCAGATGTTCGCTATAATAACTCGTGTCTAGGATAAGCTAAATGTCCGCGACCGGTGGAAATAAGAACTCTACCACAGCCGAAGTTTTGAGAACGGAATATGAGAGGTGACGATAGGGAAGAAGGGCCCGGAATGTCTCGAAAGGAGAGGAAAAACCCAAGAACGGGGGAAGGAAAGGGTGTTGATGCGGGGAAAGAAGGTTCGGTTGATTGAGAGAGGTATGTGTTGAGAGGTGGAAAGAGAGGAAGTGAGAGCAGATGTGCGTAGGTGCCGAAGAGAAGCAGTGAAAGAAGAATAGAATGGGGAAGGAATAAGTGGGGGAGAGTACGTGGTGGGATAATGGGAGAAATGAAGGGATGAAAGAAATGGGAGGATAACGAGAGGAGATGCAAAACGAAGAGGGTGAATGAGAGAGGCAGAGGATGAAAGATAGAATAGTTAGCGGTAAGGAATCGCGAGATAAGAATTGATTCGGATGGAGTGTTTTTTTATTTTTAACATTTATATTAAACTCTATAAATTCATGGAGTTTTTGATCGAACCTTTTTTTCATTTATTCAACCCTTTGTCGTTATCGAAATAATAATCATATTGAGGAACACTCTTCTGGAAAACCTTAGGTATGAAAGAACTGAATAATACGAAGAATATTATTAAGAAATTTTATGAATGGATATGGACCATATTCGATTTTAATTAGACAGGAGACTATACTATGCGTAGCATAGGTATTATTCCACACTGCAGGGCATATTCATCAGTAGTTGAAAATAGAAGTAGTATATTTTTTATGTATAAAATATGGACAAGTGTAGTGAAAATTTGTTAATCTAACTCAAATGAATGTTCCAGATCGTGATTATATCAATACGCCTTAGAAAATACAATAATCATTGAAAACTTATTCACAACACAAGTGCGAAAAGACAAAATTGGATCGAACTCGAGTAAATGAATGAGCGAAGAAACAGAACGAAGAGCAGTCGAGAGTAAAAATTATATAATAGACGTAGACAGGAAGGGGTAAGATAGTGGGATAAAAATAAAAACGAGATGTTAAAGCAGCATGACAGAGAAGTAAAAGTATGAGGGTACCAAAATAAAAGGTAGAATTCGTATTAATGGTAAGAGTATTTTACGAACACGTAAAGACACAAAGTTATGGAAAGAAAGAGAATACTAGTAACTAGCAGTAAATAGGATATCTATGATAAAATAATAGCGAAAAAATATTAAATAACAGAACAATTAAATAATACGGTGAAACATTCCTGAAGAGCAAGTAAAATATTGAAGGACGAAATCAGATTGGGCTACGAGAATGTGTGAACCGAAAAAAAAGACAAACGAAAAGATGAAGCAAGTGAATACTCGGCGGGAAGAGGATGGGACGTGGAAGAAGAGTACGTGGGGTTGAGAGCGGAATGCGTTGGGGGAGGGCCCGAAGAATTCGTAGGGAAAGCACTGGCGCGTGAGGGCGCGAGGATAATGCTCGTGGGCGAGCAAATGGTTCGAGGTCGGCGGAAAAGTTAAGGGGCGCGGAGGAGGATGGGTTCCCGTGGAGTAGCGAGTCCGAGGGAGTGGGAGGCGTGGGCGACGCAGATAGAGAAATCGTGAGGTCTCGGGGGAAGGTTGTAAATTAAATGGGAGATCGGTGAATGCGGAAGGAACGGCTAAATGATTCGCGGGTTGTAGGGCTCTCTCTCTTGCATCCTCAGATTCCACCGGAGATTCCTCCGTTCTTTTCTCTCCGGTATGCCTTTATCTCACCCCGTGGCCGGCTTCTTATCTCACGCCGCACCGTCTGCCGTTCGCCTCTCGGCCATTTCAATTTCCGGACGATATTTCAGCGGCGGTATCTGCCGCACGAGGAAGAGGTAATTGGATTGCAGATTTGCTTACTTTGCCCTCCGAACGGGGAGGATCGGTAAGGACCCCGAGGAGATGGTTATCTCAACAAATGGGGCGCTGCGAATGATGTACGGGGAGCTAAAAGAAAGCATGAGCCCGAGAGCGGTCGCAAATTCTTCCGAGGTTGAGAACTTGCTCTAATGAATGAGCCGGGAAAGTGTTAGCACGGATAAAGGGTGGAACAAGTCTGCAGGAGGCGAACGTATAGAAATATAGTTTCGCAAAATGAAGTTACGAGCTCTAATGTGTGTGTACGGAAACTAGAGCACTTTATCATTTTAATCTAATTTGAATTTTCATACGCACACATACATATATATCACAGGATTCAGGATAGAACATATGAGCTCGAAAACTAGTTTAAGAAAGAGCGTCGAAATTAACTGTTCACCAAACACAAAACATTAAAGAATCAGCATATTAACGCGGTTTAGACTTCTACGAACGTAATTTAAAAGAAAGATTTTTAATATATAGAATGAATAATTGAAATAAACGTACGTATAATTACAGTCTACAGAATACGTCTTGCTACAAAAAAATAACCAAAAGAAAATTCACGAGAAAAATTTCTGGAACTGGAAAATAGCTATTCGGAAACAAGTGTCGCATGAAATGGGGAGCAGACGAAAATTCTTTTATTAAATCCGAATAGCGTGCGGGCTTAGGTCGACCGCAACGGAAAAGGGAAAGGTGCGCACGAATGAGAGTGTAAGCCGTGTACTTTATCGCAACAGAATCTCGTCGAGCAACAGCTCTTTGTTCCACTGGAGTTCGAATGTAAATGGAACATCGTTTATGACGCATTCCCGATCCGCTCTCATCGGCCGAGAGAATCGCTTTCATAACAGAAAAGCTGAAACGATGTCAAATTCCCTCATCCCGTGTACGTCCGTTGCGGCGGTGGGTTGGGAACACTCTCTGGCCTCAAGACTCGCACGCACGAGTGGTTTTACTTCACCGAGGGGGAATTTAACAACCGCGGAGACTTTTCCAACCGCGTGTGTGCACGCTGCTTCATTCCCCGGTATTCCATTACCACCGCCGAATTCCGAGGAAAGGCTCCAAAACTGACGTCTATGAGCTCCTGAAAAAAAAAATCGCGCCTGCGGTGTAAAACCACTGGCTTCCATTTAAAACGTCGCCTCCTATCTCGGACGGATCGCGAGGTCTAATTCCCCTGAGTTTTCTATTACATCGCATCGCCTCCGTTCGAAGCTTGTTTCCATTTATCGTCGTCTCCCTTCGACTTTCTCCCGTTCACTATGCCTATAGAATTTCGCCACAGTAAATCCTCGTAATGTCGCGGGATTCCTTCGAGATCTGAAATGATAGCACCCGATGCGGACCCTGTGAAAACATTCCGCGGGTGGATTTACTGCCGAAGGTTGAGCTTTAATTTCCCCGCTTTTATCCCTCTATCTCGCGGTAATTTTAGTGCTTGCAATAAGGGTCGTAGCCCTTGTTCGGGAGATAAGCGCAGGGTTTGTGGGGTCTATAAAAAAAGAGGTGTTGAAAGTTACTAAAGATGATAATGGGTGGTGATGAATCATACGCGTGAGTTACGGTAATTTTCAGATGATGACCTAGATTACTTGCAATTTCTTTTGCAAAACGTTTTTTCGGAAGAGAAAACGAAAATTATAAACTATTGATTTTTGTCCGTCGGATTTCATTTTAAATTTTAGATTCCCATACCTTTCGCCAGCAAATTCCAAGATCCAAAGTTAATACTGCTGGTTTGAATATGCACTACTGACATGAGACTAGTCTTATTATCTAATATCATAAATACAATTTTGAGATTAGATTAAGAAAAATGCTTTTTATTGTACGATATCTCTATGGTTTTCATTTTTTGATAGCATGAAAGTAAAGGAAGGATTATTTCTAATAAATTTAATTGGTAAATTTCTTAATGTATGATCATTTTTAATGATGTGTAGAATTTTTCAATTTGATACGAAAAGTATGTTTATCATATCATCATGTTGATACGAAAAGTATGTTTATTATAGCATTATTATTCTTATCGCTCATTGAAAAGATGAGGAACCGTAAAACTTCCAAACGCCTCGCTTTGTTTAGTCTACTTCATGCCATTTTAAAATCTCTTGGTACCGTGAAATGAAGTTGTTATGAAGACAAATGAAGAGTGTGTTTATTCAAAAAAACATCGCACTGTTAATCTTTAGAAAATTATTACGTTAAAGTATTCATAGACAATGCTCTTAATAAAAATTCTTAAATATCAAAAAATATTAAATTATACATTCATGCTTTCAAATTATTTTTAACGCTTTTAAAATATAAAGGAAAGGATGATATTATACTTGTTCAAACCTTTTATAATGAGATAAAACAAAATCTTATGGTTAATAAAATCTTACTTGGAATGGCATTCAAATAATTCATTTGTTTCCAAATATCAATGCTTAAGGTTATGAATTAAAATAATAATAGAAAATTTTATTCATTAAAAGATAAAAAGTATCATGAAATGAAAATTATAATTACTATAAAATTGAAATAAACTAAAAAACTTTTAGTTTTAAATTTTTAATGCGTGTGCGTAAATATATTATTAAAGTCTTTGATCTATCATTCCACACACTAAAATCTTATAAAATATTAAAGGCCAAAAATTTCTCGTTACTTACAGTTCAATGCTAAAATATTCTATGCATTTTTACAATTATTATTTTCTCATCTAAAAGAAACTAAGGAGTGCAAATGAGATTTTTTAATCTCTTCTTTGTAAATTTTATGCAAGATACTTATGGTTTTAAATTTTACCAGAGATTTGAAATTCTCTTTTTAGCAAATGAATTCCTTTGTATTTTAATCAATCGTGTCAAATGTAAATATTAATGAAGTCATTACCGTTTGGAATATAATATTCTTCTAAAAAACAATCCGATTTTACTACAGTATAATTACAGGAAAAGGTGCAAGTGGTTTCTGAAAAAAACGGCTGGATTTCAAGAATAATATTGGAATAATTGAATAATGGAATATTTAGATTCGTTTTCATGAGTAAAAACAGCATGCACAGATATTTCATAAATACTTCAAGAGAAAGAGTACCATAAAATTTGCGCTAGTAAACCCAAAACTATTCCTATTCCTTACAACCACACTAAGTGTGTACTAGCGTATAAGTAAGTTTACAAGGTCATCCAGATCACAGTGTTTACCCTTGGGCCTCGCTTTATTTGCCAAAAGTATGATATTTATAAATAAAGCTAATTTATAGTCTTTTAACTCACGTAGACATTACTGCATCCTGAATTTATGCAGGCATTAAACCGAGAGATTAAAAAATCTTGCCATTATTTCCGTTGCATGTATGGCATCGGTGGTAATAAAACTCCGGAGGAGCTAAAATTAGCCTGCGTCCGCATAAAAGAAGAGAATGAAAGTCTTAAAATAATTCATGAAGGCTGAGAAGTGTTGAGAGTCGTTCGTAGAGATTCTTATGACCTATTTATTTATGGAAAACGGCGAGTTGTGCATACGTATCTCGGGAAGGCCAACATTCCGAACTTAGGGTAAACAAATTCCCGTTTATATGGCACGAGTGAATGGGGGAAATCTCCTCTCATTGTATTCTGGGATTCGCTATTGTTCGCAAATAGACTTTTTTATAGGTCTCTTCCATTGATTTTATTTTGATTTACCTATTGTGTTTGTATTTTTCTCTGCGTTTATTTTGAGCAAAATAGATGAGTGGATAATAAATCCTTCCTGAGGTGTTTGTCTTCAAATTTGAAGCAGTCGACATCACCAATAATGTCGTTCTCTCGTTGTTCCATTTAAAATTGGCAAAATCTTCAAAAAAGTGAGAGAATTATTAGCACCGTAATTATTAAATTCGTTCAATTTATGTGGACATATTTATATTAAAAAGGAGTACTACTTGTATGCTTTATTTTAGAATCTCGTACTTTTAATTTTCCCAATGTTACGTGGAAGTCTCCTTAGAATTTCAGTACGAAGAAGTAAAGTAAGAAGTAAGTAAAAAAACTTGGCGTGGTTCCAATTTAGAAAGGAAAAAAAGCCCAGAAGTACATTTTGGAGATGTATGACCAATTAAAATAACTAAAGGTATTTAATGTTAAAACACTTTGACAAAAATTCAAGAATATTCATCCTTCAGCAAGATTAATAGTTCTGATACAAACAACAAGGTAATTTTCTGTTGAAACTCATACTCGAAACCGTAATATTTACAAGGAATAATGGAATATTTTTTTAAACACATTAACCTAAGATTCAGTTTTATTTTATTTCATTGCGAATGAAGTGATACCTAGTTGATTCATAAAGCTATAGCAACAGTTGTGTACTGTCTCAAGTATAATTAAAACTTAATCTTGGTGAACTTCCCGAAAGAAGTATTAATGATTAACTAAAGATCTGAGTAATGTATGAACCTCCTGATAATATGAACAACCTCGTAAAATTTTTCGATTGGATCCTAGGTGACAAATATCAACAGGTGTACATTAAGCAGATTGTTATCAAAATTTCCCACGATCATGCGTCTAAATTCCTTAAAAATTTACGTTATAAAACACCCGATAAAAATCACTCTAACTCGATACAAGAACCGAACTCCTCCCGAGAAACAGATTTCACGTCGAAGCTAAAACCTCCCCCGCTTCGTCTAATTCATTCAATCAGCCATTCATAAAATCCCTCCCCTGAAAAGAGGACGACCTGAAACCGATTCCAGGCATGATCCCATTCATGCGAGAGAGAGACGCGCGTTTTTTTGCCGCTCCCCCCGCAAGAAGCAAAAATCGCTTCCCGAGTTTCGTAGCGTCGGATAATTTAAATTTAAAATCCGCGGACTTGCAGGTGGCGGCGAACTGCTTTTTCCCGCAGATTCTGATACCTTTTTTCCGGATCCCTTTCCGGAACAAAACGAAAAATTCAGACGAAAAGTCCGGTGCGAACGAGATAGACGAGCGTGGCCGGAAGGGGTTGAGGGGGATATGATGCTATGAAACGAGAATTGGCTTCGTGAATGGCGTAGACGTGCGAAGAGTCGCGATGAGACAGTGGGAACTCGAGATCGCTCGGTTTCCGTGACGCCTGCTCACGTAGCGAACCTTCGCAAATAACGTTGATCTAGGTATATAACTATTTATATTCTCGTCGAGATACCGTGAGTGCATTCCGCGCGCTGCGAGGATGCTCACGGGCATGCGTAACAAGTTGAAAATATGTAAAACGGATCGCCGACTACGAATTATTCATTCCCGAAGAAGTCGTCCATTAACTATCATCGGGCTGCTATGAGAGAGACGCGCCCCCTCCGCGAGTTCTTTTATACAAGAGGTTGAAGATAATTAAAAGAGATTGGAGTGCCGTTTTTCGAACTATTTATTGCGTATTCTTACCGACGTGCGTGGCGACTCCGTTTAAGGGCTTCTCTCTCTTTTTTCCGCACACTAATTTACTCTCCATCTCGTACGCTTGACGCGGACTTTTCAAAAACTCACCGGCCTCATTTCGGAGCGGCTTTCACGAAATTAACGCTCTTTATTTCCCCTCGGGAGGTTTCCGAGGATGTGAGACGGCGTCTGTCACATCCGCGTCAAACACGGCTCTCATTCCTACGCTGTGATTACGTTGCGGACTTTGGGCTATGAAAGGGACCTGCTTTCGATAAGTTTACTTTTATTGCTGTTTATTTTTGTCGTATTTTTTTTTCGATACACTTTCCGGGCAAGCGTTACTTGTCAATCAAAAATGATATGATAGGGACGGCTTTATAAATAATTTTCGTTTACGAATTCAATATCGATTGATATCATTATCGGATAAGTAAGTTATTAAATAAAGGATGCTCTGCAGTCAAAATGAGCTGAATGATTGGTATCATAAAATTGATGGCTAATGCAGAAGATATTCCATTAACTAACACAATGAACGCACTACTTACTGAGCTGATAAATGATAACTATTTTGTTTCAGAATACGTACTTTATATGAAAGTTCGTCTTACGAGGAAATATTTTACTATGACATTTACCTTATTCATTATAATAGTATATTTATTATAGATTCGAATAAATTAAGAATACAACCAACGTAAATTAATTTGTAGCTTGGATATTTAACTTCAAAGAGACTTATCTAAGTGCAGAATTTCACTTCAATTCACGGAATTAAATAATTTAGAAGAGGTTCTGATTAGAAAAAGTTATAGTATAACATAAAGAGATATTTTAAAATTACGTTAACTCTTTTATAATCAGCAAAAATTCTTGATAATTTGAGATAAAAATTAAGACAAACTTTCATTTAATGCTCGAGGAAGACTCTCTTGATTCGAGCATCAGAGTTACCGGAGGTTGTGATTGAGGATATAATAATATTTTTTAATGTTGCAGAACATACATATACATATCCGTATATGATAAATCGATTAATTTACAACAAAAATTATACTGTGGGTCTCAATTAATAGGATGATAGGGTATTATTCTTCGATCCAAAAAGACGAAAACAATCAATTAAGACGAAAATATCATCGAATACTATTATCGCGGGAATGAATTCCAAGTTTACATTGTTCCGCACCAGTCTTTCCTTTCTTCATTATTCCGCGAAATCTACCAATCACTAAATCCACCCAACCAAACCCTAAGCGACCAACATCCGAAGCGAATCCAATCTCACAGCCATTCGATCCATTCATCCCGCGATCATCATCCCCGAATAAGTATCCCCTCCCCCTCCCTCCCTTTCGCCGTGTGCTATGAGTGTCAAACCCTGTTTCACACGACTGCTCTCTTAAGAAGCATTGCTGATTTCAAAGCGAAGCATTTTGACTGACAAGGGTGAACGGGGTCGAACCGATGTGGTCAGGAGAAAGGAGATACACCTCGATGGGGGGGAGTGGAAGGCGCGCGGCGTAGGAAACCACGCCGAGGGAGAGGGGCTGTGGGAAGCGACGTGGAAAGGAATTTGTGGTAAAAGTTTTGCGGATGGCGTGGCGGAAAGATAGGGGTAGATAGAGAGGGGGAGAACCCCTTGTTGTTTAGCGGCTTACTTTTGCATCGTCCTTTGTATGCCATGGGGATGGCTTTGCCGCGGCGGCAGGCGGCCTCTCGCAGGTGGCAGGCGCTCAGGTAGGTGACCCCGTCCACACCGCAGACCATCCTGTGCCTGGCGGTTGCTGCTGCCAAGGCAGCCGAGGATGAGGAGAGGTTGGACGAGGAGAAGGAGGAAGAGGCGGGGATCAGTAATGGACAGTTGCGCCTGCACTTGACGCAGTGTGGCGTGAGTCTCTGGTCGAGCAGACACTGCTTCCCATCCGGACACTGGATCCTCTCGCACGACCCTGGGAAACGACCGGGTCGGTGGGTTCGTTGGAGACGTGATTTAGGGTGGAGAGAAACAACGATTTGATTGATGCGAGGGTTGTTTATTTTTTGTTTTCGGAGGTGCGAATTAGATGATAGAGGGTGTGGAAGGTAGGTCCGCGGGGCGAAGGGAGAAGACGGGTTTGTGAGATGAATGAAGAGGTGGTGGTGGGGGAGGGCCCGTATAAAGAAGGGTGGGGTTCGGAGAGAGAGATGAGGAAGGAGAAGAAAATTAGGAAAGAGGCTGACAGAAGTGCTTGAGATGAGTTTCATGCATACACAGAGTCCTCGTAAGAAAGCTACAGGCTTTTTGATTTTGACACAAGGAAGTTAGAGCAATTTTATATGAGAATGAGTCCAGAAAACAATACAGAGAATGAGAAATTATAAAACATGAAAGTTTATAAACTAGAATTTAAATTTTTTATAATATTCCATTGTTTGCAAATCGTCTAAAAGATATAATTTCATTCTCCATTATTTATTTAAAAAATTTCATTTTAATAATTCATATATAATTGTAAAAAATTTATCTGAGGACCTTGTGTAATAGTGCTATATTTAAATGTATGATACATTTCAATTTATAAAAAAGAAATTTAGAAATTAAAGAGAAAATTAAGATTAAATTAGTGTAGAGGATGTAAGATCTTCATGTTCTTCCTCGAAATTATTTTTACATATAAAGATAAAATTTGAAGGACTAACCTAATAGTAACCATGTTTTACTAAAGATCCTAAAATATTATTTATTTTTAAACTGCAAGTAGGAGACACGCAATTCATGAGATCGATTTTCAGAGGATATGTTTTGCTTAGAGGAAGAATTAGATAGTGTAGAAGTTTCGAGAAGTTGTATTATTTCAGATCAGAATACTTTTATCAGCTGAACTTCAAACGTTTTATCTCGAATTGTCGTAAATTAAATATTTTCCTGAATCATCATGACCTATAACATCCATATTAAAAATTAAATTTCCATTCTAATAAGGACAAATTAAATAAGATTTTAAAAGATATCAATGTCCAATGCAAAAACTGTCCAAAAAAATATTTTTAAGATGGTTTCTATAATGCATATGTAATAAAGCATTTCGAACCGATAATAAAAGTTCCTAATCAAGCCAAGGTATATTTCAAAATTTTATTTATCCTATTTCTTTATCGTTATAAGATTTCCCTTATAAAATGACGGATACATTGTAGATGATAAGAAAACAATGGCCTGCTAAAGCTCAAATCGAGATAACCCTGGGTTTTATTAAATAGAAATTTCAGATTCATTAGTTCTTTGAAATCAGAAATAAGTTTTTCTCTATAAAATTAGCGAAGAATATGCTTTAATTATTATTAATTCTGATTAAATTCCTCAGCTCCTCCAACAAAGGTGAAGATAAGTTATTCAGAATGAGGAAAAAGTATTGTGTGTATAATTAGTTTAAAAGGTCTAGTGTAAATTTATCTATCATTTCTCTCTTTAAATCCTCAGTTATGAACTTCTTGGTGAATTTTTTCTAATCAAGTAGCTAATATACATCCTTAATTGAAAATTATTTATAGGTATCCATGAATACATTCAATCCCTCAAGCGAGACAAAAGTAAAGTCAAGAATAATGGAACGACACGCTTTCATACCTAGATTCTCTAAAATTTTAAAAGCATTATACATATCTTGTTTTATATTAATAAGGTCTTAGTCACGATCTATATTAAAATGCTTAGAAACTTGAAGGTATATTGTCAGAGATTTGGACGAACAGTTAAATTCTTACATATTTACATTTCCATAGTCCTGCTTTTCACTAATGTATATTCATAATTTTATTTCAGTA
The DNA here is from genome assembly GCA_020796165.1 of Pantala flavescens. NCBI lineage: Eukaryota > Metazoa > Arthropoda > Insecta > Odonata > Libellulidae > Pantala > Pantala flavescens. The sequence continues at coordinate 17,042,970 of CM036879.1, read as the reverse complement.
AACTCAAAATATTATTATTTTGAATATTAAATGGATTATTTCATATATTCTTTATAAAATATAATTCGTAAATGGAGAAATTTCTTCCTATGTTTCTAGAAAAAATGTTTTAAATTTTTTTTGATAATTCTTAATGAGAGATTATTCTGCTCAAGATTCGAAATTTAATTTTCTTTATAACCCGATATAAATAACTTCATAGTCATATTATTATCCATAAAGCATAAAAACCACTCAATTATCTTAAGGTAAATAGATAATCGAGCTCCTCAAAAAATCTCCAAAAATAATTTACGTAAAAATGCTAGATTGTCTCAATTACTTTTTACGTAATCAAATCCCAACATAGGATCCATCATTTTCGCAAAAACCCTACCATATCCTTAAGTCATAATTCCTTCCAAATTTGCAAACTCCGCTACCGAATAGGGTAAATCTCCAAAACAGTGGGAGGGGAGTGGGGGATCATCCTTATGTATTAATGATGAGAAGGTTCACTCACTTTGGCAGTGGCCGTAGTAAGCGATGGAGAGGTTGGAGCTCTTCTTCCGACACGACCTCTTACGTAGGCGGCACGCGGACCTGTAGGATCTGCCGTCGGAGCCGCACACGGGACCCCTTTGGCTCCTGCTGGTCCCCTTTCCGTGGCGGCAATCGGGGGCGCATGCGCACTTGGGCCTTCCCTTCCTCATAACGCACCTCTTCCCTTCGCCGCACGTCACGCCGGCGCAAGTTTCTGCCGAAGAGTTAGAACGGTTTGCACTGAGCGGACTTGAGTGACGCTTTTGGTAAAGCGACCAGTAACCCTCCTTCGGGACGTAAACGATTTTCCCCCTCATAAACCTACGGACGCATGCTAAAAATTGATATCGCACCGTTCTCCGTTCCTGCGGCGTTTGTCGAGGGCTCTGTCTCACCTTTGCAGGCCTGACAGGGCACTCCGCCGCCGAGGACCCTCCAGAAGAACAGCGCCCCGGCGTCCATGTCCTCCTGGCTCCACGAGGTGCTCGCGCCGCCCGTCGAACAGCAGTCTTCCCTTCCCATCCGCTGAGACATCAGGTCCACGCAATGGCCACTCCTCGCCATCGAAGTCCAGCATATGCCACCTTGAATGTTCATTACGAATGTTATTATCCCTTGATTAATATCGACATTTCTTTAAGTTCAACTCTCTCGTCTTTTCCATTTTCTCCCTTAACCATGATAGATTCAAGAGCCTAATTTATGATAGATAAACTAAAGGTAACTAAATAAATTTCAATAAACGAAGAAAAATATTGCCCTAATAACAGATTTATACACGGAATTTCACTTCAAAATTACATTTATTTTCGTCCGTAATCATTCAAATTATATACGCAGGAGAAAACATTCCACCTGTTGATTCAAACCGTGTTCTCCAAATTCTGTCATTCAAATCACCAAGATTTCCAAGTCTTCGAATAATATAAAGTAGGATTAATTTAACGAGTGTTTCAATTAAAATTTATCTTTTCTTCGGAATATACTAGTATAAATTTCTTTTATTGAGAGATTATTTTCGCGAAAAGGAATCCCTCAAATAAAAAGCCATAAAACTAAACTAGTTTTGCATTCATTCCAGCTTCTGTATAGCAGGTAGAGGAGGCCGCTTTACTATATAAGCTAATTTTTAAATCATTCGAAAGAACACGGTTTCTTTTGACACATTATGATAGAAAAGAACATTCGAATCAAACTGTCCATTCCAACTCGTTCTTTTATGACAAACAGGTGATATTACCACCGCTACAAGATGCGAGATAGTTTCATCTAATCTCGGCTTATTTCCAGACATGGACAGATGTTTTCGCGAAGCATATAAATTGACGTTAATGAGATTCGGAAACCTAGCCCCAGGTGGACGAGATTTGTGCGGAAATGATGACTACAGGCGACGACTCGTCATCCACGCCGCTGAGTAATATTAGGATATTCTGCCGTATTAAACGCCATCCACTGATTATCCTGAGACCGTACGTCGACCTCTTCCAGCCCCATAATATTAAAAATATGACCGTTTCTCTCGGGCTGTCACGGGAAATAAACGGAACCCAAATGGGACGAATGCAGAATCCTTAACTCTTGTCTTCTTAAAGAGGCGCCTTCGAGAAGTTGTTCGGACTGGTATAACATACTATCTGGCCCTGCCAGACTATGTATCTCAACACATTGGCTCCTGTCCAAACGTGTGTTATTAATACGTTTTATTTTCTCATTATCGCCGTGTCGCGGAAAGAGTACACTATGTATTCATCTCGATTTCTCATTCAGATAAGAATCCGTTGATGATAGCCGCGTCCTCCACACATATTAAGTCGCGAACAAGGCGATATTATATTTACGAGGAATTAATATCGCGAAATTGACAGCGCCTTTTTTATGACAAACTGTTTCTTTGAATCCAAACGAACGCGTCACTCCCGTCTCCGATGTTGGAGGTGTTAAAGTAGCAACACGTTTGCATGATCATTCGCAGTCGAATCGATGTAGCGACCGATCCGTGGAAAGGATTGAATGAGTGTTTAAGTAAAAAAGACACAGTTCGAATGAAGGAAATGAATACATTTGTGACGGAGGAAAAAAACAAATGCCGTGGAAAAACGTGGGAAATCTATTGCAATGGTATACGATACACTGCGGAAGCCGCAACACACTCATGGTGTGGTGAGAATGGTGTCGAGAAGTCGTATCGAATTGAAAAAGGCGACAACTAGGGTCTCCAGATGAACTTTTAACTGTAGTGTGCGTAGGGCTGCAGTTTGCAACTGTTTGAATTGATTCTTTGAAGATGGTCGGACAGAGTTTGTCGGTGAGGATTTATCAGACTGTAATTTTAACGTTATCTCAATATTCGTTGGAGGGATTTCATATTACATATATTGGAAATTTGATTTAAATATTCAATTGAACCTTCTCGTACTTAGATTTAAATCTGTATCAAAGTTCTAGATGAAAACAATAAATTTTATATATATAAATAATTTTTTCTGATTACTTCGAACAGAAACTATTTGCAATTCGTGTACATAAGGTAAAATTAACGATAAAAGACAAATTGGTGATTGATTTCGAGTTCCCATGTCATAGATTATCTATTACACACGTCCGTAAATATTTCAAAACTGGAATGAATAATATTTCCTTGATCGTTAAAACATATTAGAAGGTTAAATACATATAAAACTTTATATAAATCATATACGTTTAGATTAAAATACATGTTAGAATATAGTTATTATATAAGGAACCTTTTTACCCTTAAGCATGCGTCATTCTAAATAAATATATGCATATTACCTCATCGGCAGATATATCAGCGTATGCTTTCGACTGAAATACATCTCTAGAAATTCAAATAAACGTACCATCAACAATGAAATGTACAGAATCAATTAATATTTAATATTTAAACATTTTTTTAGGATCGATTCGTTAGATTATAAATAATAAAATGCTCGAAATTTATTTGATAATAACTAAATTACCTTTAAAATTGTTTTAGTATATTAATGTTAATTTATTTTCAAAATACCAATAGCATTTTTATAATTTGTTTTAAGTGTTTATCATAAATTTTGTGTGACACATCCTCATAAATACATACGCAAGGATACTACAATCCAGAGAATGAATAATTTAAAGCAAAATATTTATATTATTCATTTTTTATATGCGGGGATTAATATACATTATTGGTTTACTTTTGATAAAGTTCTGAACTTCACGCAAATTTTATTCCAACGGCGATGTTATATTTTTTCTCTCCGGTTCGTCTCAATGCCCTTTCTGCTCCTCCTTAAAGCAAACTCAGTACGCTTTGTAATTTTATTAAAATTATAGACCATCTATCCTTTCAACCACCACGCAGAATACAAAGTCCATCCGTTTGTTATTCATGAAAATTACGGAAGATGTCGGAATAAATTGTCCCACCTACGTTCGGAACCGTCAGATGGATATCTTACGATTGTTGATTAACCGGTTCGATAAGTGTAATGGTCCATCCGTATATCAGGGGACTAAGTCTCCTACGCTCTAAACTCCGTCTCAAACACTGAATGCATATTTCAAGTATTTGCTATCCATTTCCCTCCCGGTTCCACCATTCGTGAATATTCCATCCTCCCCGTATTTATCCCCCCACCACTCCACGGCGCAGCGCCCCCATGATCTCTTCCGGTATAGGAAACCAACCTCCATTATCCGCCTCCCCATTCCTCACCATTCCGTCTATTCCCTCTCCTCCACACGCCGCTTCTTCCTCCTCGTCCAACAGAACCGGTCGTTGTTTAAAATAAAACTCGACAAGTTGTAAAAGTTGATTTCTTTCGGGCATTATGATAGCATAAACGCTCTCTTCCCGCCTGATTCGATGCAACACGTTCAACACATCGTAGTGCTAATTGTCTAAATACGCGGGGCCTAGAGGACAAGCCGTAGCATAGCCATTAATCTTCCGATGATCTCTCATTGTCTCCGCTGCTCGAGTTTAATCACACGAGTGTTGTGGCGCTTACGTCCTCCTCTAGGCGAGCTCTCTTGCCTCCTCACATAAATGGTCGATAGATTACGTTCCGTGGGACGCTAATGTCTCTCTGCTTTGAGGATCTATCTTCGAACTCCGGAACTGCGCTATCGAGGATTATAGATGGCCTATAATGAAATGCTAGGAGGTCCGATGGGATCCGTATACGTTTACGAAACGAATAATTTTTGGTTGGTTCTGCTGAGAAGTTCGTCTCTAAATCACGGCTGATGCCGGAAGATATAAATTTTGGAACGTCTAAGATGAAGCGGTAACAACGAAATAGCTAAGTTGTTTGGAAGGATTTCTAGGAAGGTATTCCAAAGTTTATCTTCCGATTAACATAGCTCTGAAGATGAGCGAACATGAAATATGATCACATAAAAAATATCACGATTTCATTCTACGTATTTCCGTATTATCCTATGCCATTCAGCAAAATCATTCATAGCGCCTAAACGTTCTAATATTCCATAAATTGAACCTATACTTTACACCTCAAAGTGTACTGTAATTCCTTATTGTAGTCAAAGAAAATTATTACTATTACTGATCCAAATTACTTATGCAAGTTTAAGCTGTTGGATAGTATTTTGAATTGATCATGAAAATGCATTGAAAAGATGTATAATATTTTGTATAGTAATTTTGGTCATTAGATAGTTTTAGATCGTAATTTAAACTGTTTAATGTATTCAATACCAATAAACAGAATGAATTTTAATAAATCTTTCAACGTGATAGGATAGGACGGGCAAAAATTAATTTAAAATTTACGTCTATAAATACATGTAGTATTGAACTAGATTTGAAACTTAAAAGACGATTTGAAATTCAATTTGATAGAAAAATAGAATATGTCTATGCAACTCTTTCATCTGATAGGATGAGATACACGTAAGTGAATAATTTTGATGTGGAACACTCACTGAATTAAAAAACTTAATGTTAGGTAGCGGTATATATGATTTGATTATGTAAGTTACGTAAGAAAAAAATTTAATTTTATATCACTCCCAAATTTGAACATAAAAATTATATGCCGAGGAGTAACGGAGTGGTAACAATTTGACAGGACAGGAATGTGAACCCGGATCTTTAAATTTCCGGGTGGAAACCCCCAACCAAAGGAGTCATTCCTCCTGTTACCTCTTTTTTTGGAATTTCGAACAAGGAGGAGGAGGATATTACCTAACAGCACCAGAAAATGCCCCCAACACAAACTATACAAACATCATCTTGCCTACCGAAAGAATGGATGAATTTCTCAAGGAAGAGTAAGAAAATTTTTATCCATAAATGAGATGCTTTGGATACTTTCTGTTATTTGAAAAATTACCCTTAACAATTCTCCTTAACATAAACTTAAAAATGGATCCTTAACTCTATGAAATTTCAAGAGATGTTGATTATTCTATTATCTTTCACACAATGTATAACGTTCAATGAATTCGTCATGTATTTACTTTGGGTTAAAGCCTTATATTTTATAAGCATTACTTACTATCATAACCAAGATCTCTTCACCTACTTCTGTATAAAGTTAAGTATTTAAGAATAACTTGTGGAACACCCAAGACAACTTTGTTAAGACAATAAATTGCATTCCTATCCATACCCACCTTTTAATAACATCCATGTAATCATAAACTTTGGAAAAGTATAAAAGAAATTGAATAATGAAACAAAAGGTAAGTTTAGGTGTTGAAAAAGTACCTAGACTGAAAAAGTAAATTAGGAATCAACCCACTTCCTTGAAAAGAGGTGCTAAACCTCTATAATTCATTTGCAGAGTTACAATACTAATACAATTACAATAACCTCCAAATGTTGAAAAATATCTCTTTGAACGCTCAGAAAATATTTGTAGACTGCTTCGATAGATCGATAAAAACACACCAGATCAGGACCGATAGACTTCTATAATACCTTAACTTTAATTCAGGTCGAATTAGCTAACTAAGTTGAATGGTAAGTTTTCCAAACATTACATAAATTAACGACATAATTCTATATTTATAGAAAATTACTTTAAGATTAAATCAAAACAAAGCATGTACTTAAACTCAACAAAATTCTATGATCATCTGCATTGTATATTCGGGACTAAGTTAGGTGCTAAAAATATATTTTCCTAATAATCATTTGATTTATTCGAATCGCGAACTTCCAAGGCCATAATTCCACAGCTAAAGTCTTCGTTCGCTTCCCTTGACCTCTCCCTACTCAAACAAAATCACTCACACTTTAAGGGGATGAACTTAAGAAGAACGCCTCAACACTCGAAACGAGTCAAAACCTCTGCAATTCCCATCGGGTTCATCCTCTTCTCCCGCAACTTAATTAACCTGTCACGTCCCCGCTAAAAAATCTTGATAACATCCCTAGTGGGTACGCCTCCAATGCTTCGCGAATACTTTTTTTGTATTATAAAAAGAATCTTTACGCGGTACTCAAAAAAAAAAACAAAATCCAAACCCCCCCTTTATTCCCCTGTCCGATGGAGCAATCTCCTACTTCCCCTCGGGGGCGGGACGAACAAGGGTTCGCTTCAACTTTATTTATTCACCGTTGCTTTCTTTGAAGTCGACCGTATTTCAAACTTTTTCCGACCATATTGCGAAAAGATCGCAGTCCATCCTTCAGTCTCTCCAGCGGTGTTGTGAAAACTTTCACGAGGGAGGGAGCTCTCTCATGGACATGCCGAGTCCTGTCGGAAACGTCGTGCTTTTTGGCTTCGCTTCCATCTTCTCCTTCCTCCCACGATCCCCGTTGAACTCCCCCCTGCACCATAGCCAATGCACGCCGAGTCGCCTAAATCGGTGGCGTCCTGGAATAGCCCTACCCGGGGATTGAGGAAGGACATGTACACGGTGAAAGAGTAAAAGTGTTGAGGGCAGGAGTGGGTGGTGGAGGGGACACAACGAGAGGAATTCAACATGCTGCAGAGGTTGTGGTGGGGAGGCTCGTATATTATAAGGCTTTTCCTAAATACCGTGGGCTTAAAACGGGAATGCGTGGTCGCGGTGAACAATTAAGTCGCAAGGGGTGCGTTCCGAGGGTATTTTTGATCGGACAATACCTACGCTCAGCAGTACTGTCTTAATGGATGGGACACTACGAATACGAATTTAGACTCGTTTTATGGTTCTATGACTTTGTTTTTGAATTTTATATAATGTTTATTCAGTTCCTTTGTTTATTAAGTGCCATTATTATTGTATATTATAATAATAATTATTATTAATACATACTAAGACGTTTTAAATACGAATTTAGACTCGTTTTATAATTCTATCAATTTATTTATGATATTTTAAAAATATTTATTCACTTCCTTTGTTCATTAGGTACTAAAATAAACTTTAAAACATATATTGGAAAAATATTTAAAATATAAATTTAGTCTCGCTTTATAGTTCTATAACTTTATTTCTATATTTTTATAAAATATTCACTTGCTTAGTTTATTATGTACTATTATGATTCTTAAAATATATATATTTATAGAAGAATTATTTAAAACACTATCTATTTAAACTTAGACTATCTCTATCGTTAGATTACTCTATTCAGTTCTATGTTTTACCCGTGTTGAGATTTTGGATTAGTTACAGTAATTTTGGTAAGTTATCATCAGCTTCTTAAATTGTTTTATTTTCGGGAAAAGATACCCTTTTTAACATTCGAAGAAGAAACGGGACGAGAGAAAGAGAGTGGTTTCTTCTTTGCGGTTGAAACTCACTTGACGGAAAAGTTTCCGTTCGAATGCGGTTTATAACGTGACGAATTTCATAAAGTGAAAAACTTGCACGACTCAATTCGAAAGGGAGACACGAAGGTTGTGTAAGCGATTTTCTTAGCATCAGCATCTGAACACAATGATGATTCTTGAGATTTTCCTTAAGAATGTAAATTAATTAATATTACTGCAACAAAAATACTCTTATCTTAAAACAGTTAGGTTTACGTTCAAATTTCAACAACCACCTTGAATTAACCAAGTAACCATTTCTATTCACTTTAACTCGAGTAGGGTGAAATTCCCATGATCCAGGAGTATAAGTATAACAATTTTATAATTAATATTGGCTTGTTGATAAATGTTGTTAAATAAATCACATGTCATGAAGTATGGCGATGAAACTATTAGTTAGCATATTCTTACACTGAAATTTATTATCATTCCCCGCACATAAAATGCATTCAAAAAAATTAAAGAAAATATTTATGGTATTAAGTAAACTTGATAGCAAATTTCGTACCTTAAACATTTTTTCATTAGTCAAAAAATTCCCCATTATTGTTACGATTTAAGATTACTCTGAATGGAATCGAACGTCAATGATCTCTTACCGAAACGTAAATTCGTCAGAATTATCTTATATTTGACTATTCAAATAAATAAATATAATTAAATAAATTTTTTAAAATACCAAACGATAATTTGCACGAATATGAAGTTTTAAATTTTTAAATATTAGATCATCTTAGTGAAATTATCATGAAGATAAAGTAATACTATAGCATGAGGTGCTAAATTCGAACATTCACTCTCAAAATGAAAATTGACACAAGATTTACCATAAAAAAGTCTGCATCTTAATTTCCTAGTGAACTGCCCCATTTGAGTAGCAATTCAATAGTTACAACGCCTGACAAATACATACTCTTTTCAACAACGCATCTTCTAGTCTCGGTGGACAGAAACGAGCAGAGAAAAGACACTGAGATCGTAAGAGGTCTGAATGTAACAAGAGACGCTACCGAAAAAGAAGATCACGGTTCAGCGATCCGCAAGGTTTTGCGCCAAACTTTTTGCAAGAATTAGTCAGAGGGATCGTGACATTAAAGTTAATTCGGTTGAAATGGATTATGCGAGGGTCAGTGTGCGAGGCAAAAATAGGGAAGACGTGACTCGGTTATGAATGAATGTGGGCCGAAGGAAATTATGCGTAACAGTACGAAAAGGGTTGAGTTGTTTTGGAGGTACGAAAGAATCGATGACTTTGAATGAGAAAGGGAAAGGAAGACTTAGAAAGAGGCATCGGTGACTTAATCAAGACTTAATAAGGGAATGCAAGCGAATGCGTACGGATTCGGTGGACACGGAATATGTACACGGAAAGTAGAGGGTTGCGTGAAGCAGATTTGTAGACCACAAAGTGTTTATCAAGGTCCTAACAAAAATGTCACAAATCGTATAAGAGAGGTCAGTAGTGCTAACAGAAATTTCTCTTATAATCTTCTTATTATATCATTTACGTATACATAATAATTAATATATATAATCTTTCAAGCGAAATAACTTAACTTATTAATTGTAATTCGCTAAAGAAAAACGGAGGATATACTTATCAAAAAGATGAAATTTAATTAGCTATCTGATTTCTAAATAATTCCTGAAACTCATATTTAAGTATATCCCTATAGCGAATTTAATTCCCAAGGATTCTTTACGTTGCGTAGTAGTTAAGATTTATGGAAGTTCGATATAGGATAGCCAATTCTATAATTTTTTTCATGTTTATTAATTAAAGATTTTTCGCGATAGTTTTTAAGCTCCAATATTAAACCTAACATATCAACTATGCACTCTCTTACTTGAATAGAGTATATTATGATCCCAGAGAATATATTTCTAAAGGTGCGTAATGGTCATAAGTTTTTATGAAATCTTGTTAATCTAACTTCTAACACAACCAATGGTATTTCCATAGTGCTAGGAGTTAGATCAACTAATTAAGTTGTGAATGGTTTAAGCAAGTTATAAATGGTATATAATTATTAAACATCAAAAGTATACATACTTATTATACGTCACAACATAGAAATTTTAAATTAGAACATTAATATAATCAAAATATATATAAAAAATCTTCAAACATTTTATATTATTCTTATCGTGACAATTAGACCTCGATTCGTAGGGATTCGAGCATGAGCTCGAGAGATAAAACTACCTATTCAAGGAATAAAGTAGTTTTTATCACAGAAACTGAAAAAAAGTTTTCCTTTTCAAGTTATAATATCCGATTTCATATAAAAATATTACATCATTGCCAAAATAAGAACATTTATTTCAGTTTGCTTTTCCTTAGGTCCCTTATTGATATCCAGATTATTTCTTTCTAATTAGTGTTCTCTACAAACGACTAAATAACAGGTTAATGATGCGAATAAACTTATCATTAACCATCACAAAATTGAATACTAAAATCTGGTATTATACATAATAGCTTACAACTTATTTTTCGACAGAATCTTTCTATAAACTTAGATCAAACTGCATAGCTCAAACTGAAACTGTTGAATTGATAAATGATGGCTATCAAATCCATTTAGCTACACCCTAATTCATCCGATTATTAGACTTAAATAACTCAAAAATATACTAGATGTAACCCATTCCCACCAGGGTAATTTGTATGACGGTCGTACAAATATTCGTCAGATATTATATGAAACGCGTGGGGTTGAATTTTAAATAAAGCCGCTCGCCTGTATGCCAAAGACTGGCGGGAGCACCGGGAAACTTTTCTCTCAATTAAGCCAACACGAAACAAGGTGGCATTCATCGAGTGGGACACATATACGTGCCTTCGGTCAGAGTGCTGCCATTGGCCACTTCCCTTGGCTCCGAGCGATTCCTCCATCATATTTCTTTCCCTCTCTTATCCGTCACACCGCATTTAAAAGTAACGCTCGATGAAAGAAAGCGGAAAAATTTGCCACAAAGCGACTAAAACTATCGTCCATATAATCTGTTTTATAATTATGCGCCGTAAATTTCACCTCGAAAACGTAATAAATTAGCGGCTAACTCGCTGAATTTTTAAATGAGTGGGATTCGAAAGATAACCCCCGACTTTTTTTAAAGGTTCCGTTTACTTTTTTTGCGTCTAAATTCGTTTTCTTTTATCTTCTTTTTCGATCCGAGGTGTGTTTCGAAAGGATGCGATAAAAGACTGCGAAATTGAACGGACTCGTCCCCTTTCGAAATTACGTGGCTAACTATGTATGTAATGGCTAAATATATCCAACTTTCACATTCAGGAGAGAGTATTATCGACTCAAGAAGCTACATGAACGAAAATGCGGAAAATTATGAGAGCTGCCGCACGATTTTTTTATACAGCCTACTTTCGAATTGAATGTAAGGGGGTATTTCTATCGGTTATCTTGCTTTACCGTAACGTTCGAATGCATATATAATCACACTCTGTTGATAAATAGTTTAGATTTTAATTCCGAAAATGATCACAATAATCTGTCTGAAACAATGCATTTATTGATATTGCGAGAGATTTCACTTATTCTTCGACTCTCATTTTATATAAGATATTTCTACCAGTTAATTTTAAATTCAAAATTTAAATTTAAAAGTTCTTTGGATATAGTTTTGCCTTCGGCTATCTTTATCCTACAGGATCACTTATTTGTGTAATTAAAGACAGTACTTTTGACAAGGAAAAGTACTAATATATGTAACCTATGTAATACTAGAATTATTGGAATGTAAATGATTTCATTCGCATATATTTTGATATATAAATGAATAAATTTTCCTATAAATAAATAAATAAATCTATAAATTTTCCTCCTTTCTTATTTCTTCTATTTAAAGATCTCGAGCCCCCAACTCTTGTGAAAGAAGAGATAACATCAGCTTTTCTCGTAGAATAAGCTTTGAAATAATTCACAAATTTATAGCAACAAAAATCAAAATTAATAACACCGTTATATGTATTGTTATATAAGTTACGAATTCCAATGGTGTTCTTTATTACATTGACCAGTATTTCACGGAACAGTTTGGAATCATATTTCCTCTATCTACCAAATTTTCACTCCCACAAATTTATGATTAGAAACGAGAGTAATGTAAATAAAATTCCAGGAGTTATGCATTCTTTTGTCGGGATTTAAAAATCCCTCCACCGACCCAAAGAAACGGCTGAGGTAATACCCAACTTTCGGAAGAAATTATCCTTCCGGCCTATATATAAGTGGACGTAAAGTTGGAGGGTAAGTGAAGGGAATGTATTTGTAGGAGCAAAGGCATAAAATAGAGGACATGAGAGGGCGGTAGAGATGAGGAATCGATTATCATTCCCTCGGCACGCACATCGGGAGTATAAATATTTTGAGCACGTTGGCGTTTTCGGTGAAACAGGTCGAGTGAAGGTTACTTCGTCAATTGAGAGTAACGCCACTTCTTTGCACCGATCGCTCTTTTTCGCGAACTTTTTCCCGAAGGATTCGCTTGCAGAATGTCGGTCAATTCGTCCGGACGCCATGGTTACGCGTTTCCAATGCGATGAGGATGATGCACTGATTTTTGTTACCACATTGATAAAGTATTTAGGACGATTATCATTACTGTTTCTCACTTCCATACTTAAAATTACCACCAGCTGGTTCATTGAGTACGCCACAGAAATTATTCAAAAGTTCGTTACCTAAGTACTTATTTCTAATTATGATTCTGTCTATCATTATACGTGACGTAATTTACGTGACGTAGTTCTGCTGCAGTTTACTTAAAACTACGTATTTTTAAAACTACGTATATTTAAAAATAGAATAGTAATAAAATATCTACATTAATTGCTCTTTCGAACATGTTATAAATTACTTTTATAACATAAGCTCCTTTTATTCCGGCTAAATATCCAATTAATTCGACAAGTTCGAAGTTTTCATGATTCAATATTTCAATAATATCCGGTTTCGTTAGCGGAGTGGTTTGCATGCTAATATTCTAACGCTTTGTTGTTGAGTTTAGAACCACACTGTTATTGTAATTACAATAGATAAATAATTGTAAGAACAATACTGCAATTGTCCAGAAAGTGGATGTTTGTGTGAACTTGAGTATAGAAATTAAAAAAAAGTATTGTATACTTCATCTTGAGACTTCAGTGTTATATTAAGAAATAATATATAATAGAAAGTCGAGTGGATATAAATAAAACTAAGAAATATTATTCGCGAATCAAAAAAATATACAGTCCATAACGACATTTCCAATTCAAATGCCATGGGTTGGCGATTGACAGCCATGTTCAGTACTTATCATACCGATTCATCTGTATAGCTTTAGTCGATAAACTAAATGAACTAAAGCATTAGCTCCTACTAGGTGGTAGGAGTGATAGTACCAGTAATATAGTGGGAGTACCTATAATACCTATCTTCTTACTTGTATAACCTCACGATCGTTGTGATGAACTTAATTTAGATTTTTCTGCTCAACCACTCGTTGTAGTGCAAACTTAAAAGCGAGGTAGACGTAAGGGACTCTCATCCTTCCATGAAAGTCTCACTCACTCTTACTTAAAATTCTTAATCACACTCTAAATTTTGTCAGGTTACGGGGGAGTTGAATCATATATCTCAAATCGAGATTTGGGACATAGAGGAGTATGGGGTCGGAAAGACGTAGAAGAATTTATTTTAGTCTCTTGGGCGATCCTTCCGAGAGATCCTAGTACACGGAAGAGGAAATTTTTAATTGGATTTAATTAGTCCAGAGATAGGTTTTGAAGGACCACGACACGTTGAAAGAACTTCAAAGGAAACCCAAAAAAACTAATGACAAAATAGATCCACGCTTCAAGATATCAGTCTGGATGGGTTTTACAAAATTAAGGTTATCGGAAATGTTTAACTGACCGTGTAACAAATCCAAAGATGTAACAAATATATTTATCTTGTACCGCAATTTTGTTCCAAATCTGTATGATATATAACTATATCTATATCAGTTTATTAAAGCTGTCTTCTAAACTACACTATACTCTAAATTATGAACAATATAATAATGATAACTTTGGTTTGAACAATCTAGAATGAAAATAAAGATGGTGGTACTTGAGAGTAACTACACTAGAAGCTAAACTACACTTTTCTATCCACCAATTTAATGATCACTATCTCGTATTCCAGGACGAGTATTATGACATCGATCCAAACTGAAGTTTCTATTAGTATTACTCCTCCATTTCAATCCATCCAACTCGTACTTTCCCCATTAAGACACGTCAATTGAAATTCGTAGCTCGTATTTCTTTCGACCCGCATCATACGCTTCTTATACTCGTAACGAGGATAATGACGCGGTGGATCGGTGTTTTTTGCCCTTTAGCATCTTCTATTTCACGATGTTTTTAAATACGCCCACCATGTTTGCTACCTGCTTTACATTCATTTATTTTCTCCCTATTTAAGACCACGTGTAAATTGACTTACATAATTTAAATTCTAAACTCTACCGCTCTGGGTCCATTCCCGAAGCTATTCCTACATTCCTCGTCATTTAAACGATCAACTTTTCATTCGGATACGAGAATAAACAATTTTATGATCTCGCAAAGAGCAGTAAAGCGACTTTTACGCGTGGCGTTTAAAGAGATACCCTGAGCGGATAACAACCCGAAACTTATATTAAGGCAATTTAAAATGTTACGCCTATTAAAACGTGGCTGATGTTTGCATTAAAGATGCTAAAAAAAGTTAATAGGAGTCTCTCTCTCGAGGTAGTCCCGTTGCTTTTTTGTACATAGGGACGTATAGAAATAGAGGAGAGCTGCTGTGGAAGTTACGAAAGAGTTTAGAAGAAAGTTTGCCCATTTATCATCAGTTAAAGGTGGAGCGGGGATGTTATTGGTGCCAAAACGCTCATAGGTTGTGAACTCTAGGGCTGGGGATAGTAGTGGAAAGCCTTCAACTCCTCTTGGACCGATGCCAACTCTGGATTCCTCAGCTCTGAATGGATTCGAATTAATATTTGCAGGCGGTGGTAACAGCTACGTTGAAATTAATGCAGCTTTTACAGCATCGGGTTAAATTATGACATCCCTTCCCTCCCCCTTCCCGAAAGGGTCGCAGGTGAATAAATCGTGTGGTATTTCAAGCTCGCCTTTCGCACATAATTGTACGTATCTTCGTATGGAAAAAATAGATCGAAATTTAGTGTTTGAACTCCGATTATGCTATTCAAATGTGGTTCTATAGGCGGTCACTTTGGGTGGAATAATGATGAAACCATGTGGATGAAATATGGAGATGCGTCTAGCGATGGAAACAGATGTCTGAATACACATGCGGTGTCATTGACTGTTTGCAGGAATTCAGCTGCGTAAACGTAAAAGTTTTAGGAGGATAAGACACTGAATTAATTCATACTACAGAACCAAGGAAACTTTCAATCGTAACATCAAAATGATGGAAACAACAGTACGCGAATTAGTTGAAATAGTAATATAATGTTGCCACTAATTAGCTGTTTTTTCAATAGACAATGAGTTTTACAATAATACTTAGAAGAGCATCATACTGAATTGTCATGGTATTGTTAAGTTATAAAAATACGTTGATTTTTAAATAATTTAAACATATTCCAGACTGAGTATTCATTACGTTTAAATAAGAGAACATAGAAAATATCTTTAGATCTAAAACTCTAACAGGAAAACAGGAATTCAGTTAAAATAGTTGAATTTGAGGATAAATGAAGGCAGTTAAAATAAATAATATTAGTTATATACGTAAATAATTGATAATGAATAAGACTACTGGAGGAAATGATTTCAGAACACAAATGATTTGTTGATAAATATGGACATATAGTACTTATCCATCCATATTAAACCTGAGTACATGCATTTTGTAATCAATCTTTAAAATTCCCTCGTACGAAAGGAATGGTTTAGGCTCCATAATTAAGAGAATATAATTCATCTAAACTTTGTTGAAAAAGATAAATGTGTTGTTAAATGTCGAGAATTAATCGAGTTTGACTCTTAGTCAATTAGATATTCTAATTTCAAGGCAAATAAAGGTATTCATCCTTGTTTATTACTACTAATAACTTCCCTCTATTGTATTTAAATCAAAATAATGAGACAGCTCATTTCCCTATGAAAATTTTCAATAAAACATTACTTCATCAACAGAAGGTATTGTGTTAAAGGTTAAAATATTTGCAATCGCATAGCGGATATTCATAAGAAAGAAAGAATGGTTTTGCATGTCAAAGATGTCCGTGTGTGATGCGAGTTAAAGGTCATATGCAATTTAATTAAACTCTAGTAACACCATCACGTACCGTCAGGATGACCAAACTAAAATACAGAATGAGATCATCAGGGTTATTCTATTTAGAATCCAATTATTAAGGAGCGTGATGTCATAGATGTTGCAGAATATTGTGAAATGTGAGGGAAAGTTAAGAAAACATCCTTATATTGAATTCGCAAAATCATATGCTTATCATACATCAAGCATCAAGAGGTTTACTTTCTGGGTAGATAGAACACGCATATATTAACTAATATATATAGACGCTTCGGGGGGATATATATAACATATATATATATATATATTCATATATATAGGATATTAATGTCAGGCCCAAACCGCTCGGGCCAAGGAGCCGCCGATTTTTTTACGTGATGGCTCACTAAATCTCACCTAGGAAAAATTGGGAAACCGACCCTACCTATCATGGGTTCGATTCTAGGAGGCCCCAAAAATCGACTTTCCCCCGTAAGAATGCATGGGGCCGATTTTCAAATAATTTTAAAAAATACTTTCAATTGAGATAGAACAATGAAATTTCATATGGCTTTTGAAATTATATGTATCTATGCAAAAATGCTATTTTTTACGCGCAACCGGTCATGGGTTCGATGCCAGGAGGTGAAATATTTCCAAATTTCGAAAAATCGTAGCTCTCTTAATATGAAACATAGATGATTCAAATTTTTTACACATATAGGTACGCATATAATATACATCGAAAAAAAATCAACATTTGCCTACGTGTCACGGGTTCGATTCCAGAGCGTCCCGTATTCTCGATTTTCCCCGTTAACAATGCATGGGGCCGTTTTTCAAATAATTTTTAAAATACTTCCCATTAAGTTAAAAGAATAAGATTTCATGCAGCTATTGCTAATATATATGTCTACGGAAAAAGGCAATCTTTTATGCACAATTGGTCCTGGGTTCGATGCCAGGAGGCGAAATATTCTCAAATTTTGAAAAATCGTAGCTCTCTCAATATCGTACATGGACCATTCAAACGTTCAACGTGTATAGATACTTACAAAATGTAATTGGAAAAAAATCAGCATTTGCCTATGTGTCACGGGTTCGATTCCAGAGCGACCCGTAGTCTCGGTTCTTCCCGTTTAAATTACATTGGCCATATTACCGTATGCTTTTTATAACACTTCCCAACTGCGCAGAGGTTCAAAATTTCACACAGCCATTAAGGGGACCATTCTCATATAAAAGCTATCCTAAGACTATCGTAAAAGGTCGTTGGTTCGATGCTAGGGGGCGTTAATTAATACTCCATGTGAAATACATAGGGAATTTAGGGCTCATTTTAAGGTACTTCCTGAATGAATTTCCTTTTGCAATTCGGGGTGTTTATAAAGTCAATCATACTCAAGCGAAAGATTACAGTAAATTTAGCAGGATGTCCATGGTTCGACGCCGGGGCGAGATTTTAGCTGCCAAATGAAATGCATCGGAAATCGTATTCAGTGCATTTTCAGCTGCGTAAATGCCCTTTACTTTATGTTTAGCAACGTTTGAGCAAAATAATCTTTCGAAAAAATTTATTATTCACTAAAGCTAAATTATTGCATTGCTTGCTGTAAGCAAGCGCACCTTTACTCGTATTAACTAACTTGTCTTTATACGGTTTTATAACATCTTTTTTCAAAAAAAAAATTGCAGACGAGCGGATCGATAGCATGTTCTAAATAATAACTCTTTGTATATGTTACCACACATCTTATCCTACCAAATATGGATCACACCAGCATGAAGTGTTTGAGCAATGTTGCCGCTAGAGAGTTAGGTAAGATATAAAGAAGACAGTAAAAACAGTATGTTCAACGTATAACTGGCAAAATTCATCTGAATACAAAGGCATTTCCAGACTCGACTTGAGTTTGAAAGTACAATACGGCAGCTCTAAATCTAAATTCCAAAATAAATTTAAATAAACCTATACGCTATGAACTAAATATAGGTATTGAAATGTAATCATAACTTCGGAAACATTCCCCATTACAATCTCCTACTAAATTATCTCAGGAATTCTAATGCTTTTAATACGAAGTAAAAGATATTTAACTTTTAGTTGTATATATACATAGATTACGCAACTACAGTCATTTTAGATGTTTAGTATTCCCATGAATGATTATCTCTCATTTCTCTACGTAAAAACAATAGTTTAATTCAACACTAAGTACCCATAGCATTTAATTCATTTATGCAAAATCTTAAGACTTCATTTTATATATTACATCTTAAATTTACGATAAAATATTAATTAGCGGAGAATTCGTGGTCATAAGTTACGGTCTTAACCATCTTTATTATTCCATTAATTTAAGCACACGCAGCTTATACGCCTGTCTGAAACGGGCTGCTCCAAAAATCTCGGTAGAGTTTTGCTGAGTAAGACAATCTTTTCCTCGAAATATCGTAAGTAGTCATTCTAAAGATGTCTCGAATAAATCTCCTTTGTGTTTCAACAGCAAACAAACTCGTATCAAGGGACAAATAGCGGCTATACAGTCCAGAGACAACTCGTGGTTACATATTCTAAATTTGTTTACTCTCGTCCACGCTTCACTTGGATTTGAGAAGGGTTTCTGTCTACCATGTGCATTTTCAAATCTCTTTGAATCATCTCAGCGTATATTTCGTTTCCAGAAAAAAAAAGAACCTTCTTCCTTTGTGCCAAATTTCCTCAATTCAAAGCAGGAATTGTTTTCGAATGAGAAGTCGGCTGCAATTTTCTCCGTCTACTTTGAATCGCACGCAAGACCTTCCTTCACGATAAGGTCGTGTTCTAAGAAAGGAACTCCCTTTCGTGCGGGTGAAAGTATTGAGTCATTATCCTTCCCCAATTTTATTCTCGCCCAAAATATACGACTTTCCCTCTTCAATTCGACTGCGACGGAACTCTATCGGAAGAAACTTTCAGTGAAAGTGTTTTTTTAGAGAGAGGTCATCGGCTATGATTAATGGCACCGACTCAGACGAAACTATTGGTTACTCTAAGATAGAGTGTTTGAAACGATAAACTAACTTTAATGAATAATAATAAGCAATAAAATGCAAGAATACTGAAAAATCTGGTGGCTTATCATTAGACAAATTGTCTTTACATATTTCTAATAAATTGTGTTTTCAATAGCTCGTTTGACTTATTTTAACATTTTCTTTTTCCCAAAATTTTATAAATTAAGAGTTGTAAAAACGATACAATACAAAGAACATAATAAAATACAGTAGTGAATACTGTATTTATAGCTGAAGTAAGATTAATTAACTATAGTGGAAGGTAAGGAGAGGAACTGAACGATGAATTCGAAATAAATCAAAAGTAAAACAAACTCAAAATTAAGTTTCCATTACATTCCATGAATTTTCATAAATGCTGTAAAATGAACATGCAAAGAAGAAAATTTAAAGGAAATAATAATAGCTTAATTCTCTTTCTGGAAAGAATCATTTTCATCCTTTCCTGCTCTCCTTCTCAGAAATACAGTGTACTTAGAATTATAACCGATATTTATTTTAAGAAATCTACAAATTTTATACGGATTTCTTTTTTTGCTATATTTATTTTGATCCCGAGCTTATTAAATCGATTAATACAATTTAAATCTAATGTACTTTCAAAATTATAATCTTACTAATTGAAATAATCATATTCTATTATATAAATTGTCTATCATAATGTATAAAATACATCTGTACAAATGAATCAAATATATCTATTATAACACATAAATATATCTATCCTAATATATATAATATTCCAAATATAATAATAATAATAATAATAATAATAATAATAATAATAATAATAATAATAATAATAATAATAATAATAATAATAATAATAATAATAATAATAAAAGCAGTATTATTATATAATAAGATTTGATTTAAGAATCGAATAAACAAACGGAATGAACAATTCGCAAAATCAGCTCCAGTAACCTAGAGGCACACATCAAGCGAATTCCCCCGAGACAAATCCTCGCATAATACACACGCGAGCTACGTGTTTCATTGCCGAAAATGTGAGAGGTTTCCCCTCGCCGTGCAATCGGAGAAATCCTCGAAATAACAGGAAACGTCGGTAATTCGATTTTTCGCCGCCAGAAAAAAGTCTCGAGTGAAAGTATACCCACGAATCCGGAGTTCGCGAGAGGAGAATTGGGTTGATTCGCACACATTCGCAGACCCCTTCTGCAAAGAGAGAGATATTCGATTGCTGCTACCGGTAAGTCGGGAAGCAAATCCGCGAGCAAATTAGCTACCAAAGGACGCATGACCAACATGCTTACTCACCGTTGCACGCGAAGGAGATCAAGTTTCTCCTTAAAAATATTGCATCGAACACGTGTGCTGTCGGTATGGCTTCTACGCCTCTTAATCCTTGGCAGCTTTTTCGTCCCCGTATAAACTCGATGCTGCATGGGAACGTTTCGCAAAGAAGGCGCTTACCTGTGTAGAAATACAAACCGCCAGGCCCACTTTTATCTCGGATCGTCATTGCCGGCTGCTTACATTACCCGCGGACGGTTTTTTTTTCCTTTTTTTTTCTTTGGAGTGTTTCGTGCGCTTAATTGCGAGGCGGTACGCGTAGCTTAGAGATGCAAGCGAGGAAAAAGACTTGTCGCTCGACGCATTAATACAAGAAGCGATTTAGCGATTCGATTCTTAGGAAGAGGGCGCTCGGAACGGAGGGAGTGCCGCAAGGATACGTTTCTCGACCGATCGAATCATATCTCTCGGAATTGGCATGCAGCTTGGTACTGGGTCCGAAACCTCTCATAGAATACTGGGAGCCTCTCGAGTTTTAGTTTAATATGTTCGCCGATTCATTCTTTGCCTCATCATGATTCTAGCTTATAACTGTTTGATTTCCTAATTAAGATGTAAATATATTCAAGATATGTGCTCGAGGTAAAAAACTAATTGATATCCAAGCTCCATTAGAATAGTTGTTCAATAACTCGATACTTCTCAATTATATAGATAAGAAATTGTTCTAATTCGTAGACGTTATTGTTAGAATCAAATCTGAGTTAAATTCTATTTAAGGGGTGTCGAAATATTATAAGGACTTCATACTTTTACTACTCAGACTCAAGTTAACATTTGTATTGGAAATGTTTGATTCTACGATGAAATATTCAGTTATTGGATCATATCATATTCAGAATATTAAATCTTGTGTGATTGTTATCCTTCCACGATATGATGATTCTATCTATAAATTATCTACTTCTCTAAGACATTTAAGTGTATACGAGAAATATACACAACAAGATTTATTTGATCAATTCATAAAGCTGCAGTCCTTAATAGAATTAGTTCAGTCTGTTGGTTCATGTTCTATGAATAGAATATTATTAATGGGAAAACTTTGCAGCTGAGCTCACAGCAACTAATAACTCCACAAGTGTTTTCAAAAAGATTTTTTATTCATTTTGAAAGAAAGATATTTGATAGAGTAAGGAACAAGAAACTAAATTAAATAATTTCAAGCGAATGAAGGTGGGATTTAAATATCTTTCGATTGTAATTCCGTCCACCACACGTACTTGTACGTTGAGTACTATATACGCTGAGATTTATTGCAGGATATCAGACGATAGTCCTAAGATCTCCAACACACTCTTTGCCTCTTACTTTTATATACTGAAGTAATATTAACTGACCTTCTGCATCAAATACGCCTCAGTAATTTTGAATTTGAATCTATAGTCTATCAGATATCAAAACCACCCTTAAGTAATAAAAATGCCCGCGAAGGCAAACATCAAAGGTGGAAATCTGAATGAAACTTCTGCAATAATTTTCACGTATGTAATAAAATAGAAATGTGTTTCCTATGTAAGGAAGGATAAGAGTCAAAAGTAAAAAAGATGAATCAATTGAATGGGGTGCTACAGAGTAAAATAGTATCGTGCTCGGATTCGATATGATATATGTTCTTTACACAAGCTCTACGTTACGTATTTACACCTCATTATCCATTAATTTTTTGGATATTATAAATGGATAAAATGCCTGTATTTATTGATATGGCTATTTAAAAATCTTCTAAGATACATCGACAGAGTAAAATAAGGAACAACGTGGTAAGTCTTCGCTTATATAACCGATAACAATTTCGAATTACTAAATATTAGTTAGAGCGTTAGTACAATGTAATATCAAATGTTACTGTAACGATGTTAACAGTCTATTGATGCTTATGGAATTTTAATATCACACCAAACACTCTCGTAAACTTAATACACGTATATACTTTCTCTATGAATAACCTATTGGGTGAAAAGTATTTATTTATTTATTAAGATATGTTGAAAGTGATGCCGGATATTGAAATCCAGCAAAAATAAATTAAAAAACTTACTCTCTACGGCAAACGATGAAAACGGAAATGTTTGCAATGAATATTAACTTTTGTACCTCAGGAGTAACTAAACGTCTCAAGACGAAAAAAGTAAGTGCTACTCTCTCAATCCTGCTTCGATAGCGCAAGACAACCTTCTTGTTGAAGCACGATACGTCCACTGTAACCTTTGAACCGGATATTTAAGGACGCAAACAAACTTCACCTCTCGATAATAAAGCTACACAATTTACTCTCCCGATCCTCGACATCTTCTTTAGCCCCAACCACCATCATTTCCCAACGCGTTTGGAGCTCGCCCCGTCCTGTATAAATACTTTGGACAATTACTCCCCCACCCACCACAATCAACTCCTCTTCTCGGATCATCACAACAACTGGCGATCACAACAATCTCCCACGACCGGATGCGCGGACAAGCGAGAAAAAGTTCGATCGTTCTCACGTAACGAATGCACGCGTCTGCGGACGTCAAAACAGCATAACAATGGACGCGTTTCTGAGAAATGTTTAGACGCGTTCTCGTTGCGCGGATCGTAAACATCGGTGCGGGAAAACGTTTTCGTATTTGCCGAAAGGAAGAGGGTCTTTGGAAGAGATGAAACAATGGACATCGGTTGTTCAATGGTGGAACAATCCTCTGCCACGCCCGGGGTTCATTTCTCCCCGTCGATGAAACTTCATTTACTGATCTTGACAGCGAGGTGGATAGCACTAATAGTAATTTTTCTATTAGAGAGAGCTGAAGAGAAGTGAAAAATAGCGACATGGATGGAACTCGAACCCAGGTTCTACCTATAATTTCCTACATTATCATCCGAAATCACACATTTTGCAAGAGATAACCTTAATCTAGTAAATTTTACTTGCAGTGGTGGTGCAATGGTCAGGAAATCTATCTGGAATTTTGGGTACCTGGGTTCGAGTCCCAATCATGTAATTTCTCCACTTCCGTTAAAATTTTATAATCAAATTTCTTGCAGTTATCGCTAAGAAAATTCGCCTTCAGGTTAATAATAAAAAGAAAGGAAATCAACATTTACCCTTTCCACCATTTATTAAAAACACATTACCGATTTCAGCCACGAATGACGATCCTCAGGTCATTTTAATACAAGATGGAAAAAGCAATCCTTATTTCTACTCATCCGTTTAACTGCTATAGATTTCCACATAGCAAAGCCTTCAACAGTGGATTATATACAATCGGTATTTAATCTATCCTTAAGAAACGGATTTTCGTGATCATCTGCATAAGTATTTCACTTATCATTGATAGACATACGCTTCGACGATGAATAAATCATCATAATTATCAATTTCCTCCCTTTAGCGCGAGCTGTAACAATAATTTTCCCGCTCGTGCTATCTCGGGAGCCGCTGTGCACTCTTTTCGTGAATGCGAGGAAGAGACGGGGGCGGGACAACTGTTTGGAAGACGCGAAACTCTTCTTTTTGCCCCGAAGTCGCGTTGCCAAGTTCTT
Organism: Pantala flavescens; assembly: GCA_020796165.1. Classification (NCBI taxonomy): domain Eukaryota; kingdom Metazoa; phylum Arthropoda; class Insecta; order Odonata; family Libellulidae; genus Pantala; species Pantala flavescens. The sequence continues at coordinate 17,018,465 of CM036879.1, read as the reverse complement.
CCCCTCGCCCACCCCCTCAAAAGAGCCCTCTGCCAACCTCTCGAGCTTGAAATCTCGCACGGATCCGCACATACGCATATCCTCTTATTTTTCCACGCGCATAATAAGAGACACCGTTTTCCTTTCGCTGAAAGGAAGGCGGTGACGTCAGCGGCCCGATATTCTCGTAATACCCTCTTAACCATCTGCCGTACCGTTCTCAAAAATCCAAGAATACCTTAGGCTCCCCCAAGGGTAATGCCCTGCGACTTCTGGGATCTTCTCCTCCCCGTTTTCGCGAGGCCGTCCCCCGCAACACTTAACCCGCAACACTAACCCGCTCTCCGTCGCTTAGGAATCGTAACGGAGGCTTTACGGTCTTCTGGAGATGAAAGATGCTGCTGACTCGTACCCTTTCTTTATCTCTCGAGTGCTCATGAAAGGTAAATACGGCCGAGTTTATGGTGTGCATCCGCGGTTTTATCTGTGTTTGTTGCTGCACCGGAATCATAGGCGGGAATAATGGGGAAGGAATGTGTACACAGATAAGGAGATAAATTCCCGCCTCAGAGAGAGAAATTAAAGTTCTGCGAGAATTCATATCGAGTTTTCCACGGATTGTTTGTTATCTTCAGAAGCGGTTTCGTTCGGATGATTGAACGGCTTGAGATGGTCGACTGAAAATAAACATTCTGCAAGTGGAGACGTGACTTTAAAAGAAACTTACGTAAAAACGTAAATGAACGAATAATATCAATTTCTACGAAAGGTTGACGATGATAGAATTAGTCAGAAGTAGTATAGATGGATATAGTTGATGATGAGTAATATAGATATAAATAATTGATGATAGAAGTTCTTGATAAAGCGCTTTTTAACCAACATGACAGAGAGTGGATGGAAAATAAGATACGGAAAGACAGATGTTCTTGTGAAACATATATTGGATGGGAAACATGTACATAAATCAGCGATTGATGTCGTAATTTCTGGTATTTCATAAACATGAATCATATCTGGCATACACACCTATTACCTTTTCTACGTTTTATGCGTAACACGAAAGAGGAAATAGTGCGTATGTTAATTAGTCGAACTAAATTAACCCTGAAGAATATCTTGCTCAAGGTGAAGAATAGAGTTTCATTTATGCTAAACCTGATTCTCTCACAAGAAACGTCAATTCTATTTTAACACTTTAAGATATTTTGCAATAAAGGTTGTACTTCGTTACTGCGATTGCAGTAAATAGCATAAAATATTGTTCTTTCTGCACGTATACTCTGAAATGGCCATCGACGAAGTAATGCCTAATCATATATATATTCTTCGTTACTGTTATTTTAAACTTTAATCTAAACTTAATTTCGTTATAGTATTCAAATTTTGATCGAAAGCATATACAAAATACTAACGTCTGTAGTAAAGGCATGGTATACTATAAATAAACGTCCGATAGTTTTCATATAAGGGAAGAATACGTTTTTTATTGGGTAAGGAAAAGCGTTCGCTTTCTCACAGAGTGAAATGTAGGGTTAAACTTAACACTTTGTAACATTCGATACGTTTATACTTGAATATGAATTACTAATACAAAAATTGCTACATAAAATATACTCAAAACATAATTGTATTATAAAAGAGATCATCAACATAATTATCAACAAACCATCGGCATAATTAAGAATTTCTTATAATTTTAATATGGTCAAGTGTTACTTTGTGGAATAGTAACATACTGGATAAATGTACCTAATGATGTTAGCGAAACTGGTCATGAAAATAAAATTCATCCGTGGAAAGTACGAAGTTATTTATTCTCAAAGATTTTGTTGTATTTAGTGATATGAAAATGCTACTAATTCGCAATGACGAGAATCTGGATAGAATCAGGGAATAAATACACTGTCAAAGGGAATAATTAAATTAACAAAAATCATCATTTTCTAATAAATATAAATCATATCTAACAATAGTAACATGACATTACTGCACAGCTCGCATAGAACACGTCAAATTGCGCAAGCTTCACTTGCACGGACCGATGCGCCAATGAGAGAACAATACGGAACATAAAAAACCCGCGTTATGGAAATGCAAACGAAGAATCCGAGAAGGCAAAGAAGTGAGTGGCAGGAGTGGGGAGAAATGTAAACCGATTCAAGCCCATGAAAACGTGTTAAGAGCATCGCCAAGGTATCCGTCAGAAGAGTAGAGACTCCCTCTAAACGCTCCTTTCCAGCGATAGCAACCACGACTAAATATCTCTGAATGGTGCGAGACGTTGGTTACCCCCCCTCCGACAAAACACCCATCTCTTGGCACCTGTGACAGTTTAAAAAATCCTTGGCATCGCTGATAATCTGGCAGTAACTTCTGGGCGGCACTGACAGCTCTCTGGTGAAATGTGTTAATGCGTGGTCGTGTCGATGAGAAACTGCTGCAGACAAAGGATATCGAAGGGGGAAACCGCCGAAGATTGCGGTAGTGAATCGGAAGGCGTCTGTCTCTCTTTCGAGCCAACGTCCCTCGATGCAGTCTCGATTGTCAAAAGGCGATTCCTCTGAGACGGACGCTTTTGCGGGGAAATCTTCCGTCGTCGCTCCAAGAGACATTCAATTCCCTATTGCTTGTTTGGAATCTTATAGAGATGGTATTTGTTGGCGATCAAGAAGAGTGAGACTATGGTTTGAAGCTCCCTTTTCGAATGATTATTTATAAACTGTATTCCTTGTTCGATTATTGTATAGTGATATACCACTTTTAGTAATGTAACGCAAATGGAATTTAGCTTGTTTATATGTTGCTAAGTGCTGGTTTAATGAACTAATAAATGTCAATAAAAAGTCATCGTCACTTTCCCAAACCTCACTAGTACCTGGAGGCTTATTGCGCTGAAAAAATTTTCGGAAAGCTCCATTTAAGCACATATCTGCGACGATGAATATTATGTCTATCCTTAGGTTGAATTCTTCTATGCCTGAATTCTCTTTCGCAGGATTAATTGTTATTTATAAAACGCAAGAGTAAGATTGCAGGTTCCTATTTTTGTATATAATAGGCCGACTTAATATATGTATCCTGTATGTTAACGTTCTTTATTACAAAATATTTTCAAAGAAACCCTGCTGTACTTAAGTACTAAAAATATCATGCACGGTAATTTCTTTCGAAGAAGAAAGTACAAAATCATAAATTTTATTTTCGTATTCATTTTGTATTCTTAACTCGCCATATTTATAGAATATCCTCGATTTCACATATTTACCAATCATATTAGTTATCAATGTTATATACAATCGATAATCCTGATTTCGTTGTGACAAAGCATTAAGTTTAAGTGTCCACTTTTCCCACATTAATATACTTTATTTTTCTTCAAATTATTTATATTAAAAGGATATGGTTTTAAAGAGATAACACTCAAACTACTCGAGTGGAAGTATTTTTTTCTACTCAACAAAATTTTCTCAAATGAAAAATTCTTCATTAAATTTAAACAATTAAACTTTAACAAATTTAAAAACTTTCCTTTACGTATATTATAAAATCTAATAAGAAATAACCTCCAATTTATAAATCCGAACATATATTTGTAGGTAGTTGGGACTAGGAAAAGAAACCTACCATTATAAGGACATTCAAGCTCAAAATTGATGAATATGACAAAATACCAATACAAATTTAATATAGTCCATAAAATTAAACGTCTATCTTTAGTATTAAACCAAGAATACTGTCCTAAATAAGACATAAAAAGCCCGAAATGTTCTTCCTTTTTTGGAATGCATCGCCAAAGGAGTGAAACGAACGTAAGAGAGAGATCTGACTTCAACCCGAATATACAAGACATTTCGAAGTTGCAGGCGCTGCAACGAAAATTGGACACCGATTAGTGAACCATATCTAACAAATGCAACGTCAGCGTCGGAAAATTCCTCAGTTACTAAGGGAGCATATCAGGGTGGCTGATGGAAATGCACTCTTTTCCCTCCTCTTACGGAATTAAGTCACGAATATCCTCGATGGAAACAACTGCGGAGCGTAATTTTTCGCAAAAATGCCCCATTGTTCGTACTTAAAAGAAACTGCTATGCGTATTTTCAAAGACTTTCTAAACGAGAACAATTCCTGACTCCTTGCCATTTGATAGGAATTTCATCGGAATGAGAATTCCTCGGCCACGAAGATCTTTAAAAAGACGATTACGTGCGCCTGGAAAATGAGGAAAAAGCTCGATTATGCAAAAGACGGCCGGTGAGGAATTTTCCCAAGACAAATACGAACAAATCAAAATGGTTTCTTTCGCGTCTAAATAGGAGAAAGTAATTTCTCGCCATCTCAATAATGGAATGTTTATTTTTTCTTATGAGTTTCGCAGACACGTATTAAATCAAAGCTTTCACATTTTCAACACGTAGCCACTACAAGACCTCGAGGAATGGCGGTATGTATTATTAAATGAATTCCGGGGAAATATAAAACATGGAAAAACCGTGTATCGGCAGTAGGGAATGGTTTCACTCCGTAGAAAATTCAATTACTTCGAGAAGAATGCCAATTAAAAAGGAATATCTAAAAAAGAGGTATTTAGCTTCGCTTAATGATCTCGGACGTAGTACGCGATTTATATCAGCCGTAATTGAAACCTACGTGAAGTGTGAGGAAATCATTTGTGTATGGAATACTAACAGCTTGTTGTTGAAATTTTTCGACGGCTAAAATCATAACGAAACATTAGACCCTACTCTAACAGTGCTAACGATCAAATGATGCATATATTAATTAATATAATACGACTAAACTTCATTTAAATATACGAGTTTGTGCAGACATGTTATCTTCAAGTCTAATAACGTATCATTATCTCGTAAGTAAATACTAAGATTAGCTTCTTACCCCTATAAATATTACACATTCAGTTCCATTAAAATCTCGTATAAATGCCTCAAACTAAAAGTATAACTTCTAATTACATAAGAGGTAGTTAAGTTCATAACTTTTGTAATTGAAAACGGTGATGATATTACTGATAAATTCACAACAGTACAAAGATGAGATATCTACTAATAAGGAAGGCTTGAGCTGAAATCTCTATACATATTCTTTTCTACCTGAATCAATACCGTTAAAGAAGCGAAAATTTCATTCTAATTTTATTTTAATACACACACTTAGTCTTAAAAGAGACATAAATGGAAAAAGAATAAATGTCTATATTTTACAAGAAGAGAATATCTTATTTTGCCTTTCAAATTATCAAATAAATTAGTTTCTAAACTTATGAATTAACGATTTAATTTTATGCCAGTGCAATTCTGACATAAAATTTCGGATAAATAGCTCAAAAAGCTATGAAGATCTATAATATTTTAAGTTAAAATAATATAACGCGAGACTTTACATAACGATAAAACATGGATAAAATGATTAATTTCAGAAAAAGCGAAAAAACTTAATGCCCTCGTGAATCCAGACAGAAATGCATTCAAGATCTTAATCCCGTTAAGTTGCATGTAACCCCAATGCCTAAAACTATTTATGGCAAAGTACTTTTTATCCTTTTCCATTTTACGTGACCTTAATGATACAAGCAAAAGAAACTGTCAAGTTTTGTATTGATGAATGACTCACTAGCTCAACCTACCGAAACTTGAAGATATACCTTGACATTATTTCTTCATGCATTCAAATCAATCACTGTGTTCTCTTTCGGGATAAGCTAAGTAATGGCCTCATTCATGCAATATGATTTATTACGTCTTTTTCATGCACCAATGCATCACTTGTCTCTTCGGTGTTATCGATTTTTTTGTTAAGAGAGTCTTTAATCGAAAAATGGTTCTGAAGAGGAATAAATCATAGGCATTTGTTTTATTTGATTTCAGCTCACCTTTCCTCTTAAATTAATTGAATTTTTGTACGCATGGAACATTAAATACATAAATTACGAGTAAATTAATAATAAATAATGAGCCACTGACTCAGAAAGTAATAAGAAAATAAATAATCATTAGCTGACTTGAGAAGGTGTAATTCATACGTAACTCAAAGCTATAAACTTTATGATATGAATGCATATAAAGATGAATTCTTTAATAAATGCAAAGAAATAGTAAATAAATGTAGAAAATATTAGCTGCATTCTTGAGCACAGATGAGATTGGTCATAGAAAATCTATTAAATAATAATGTATCAGTATCCAAGTACATCTGACGAAATAATTCACGATTTTATAGTTTCTTAAGCATCCAGTAAGTTTCATAATAATCTGTAGAAGAATTTTATACCAGTACATTACAAAATAAAACAGCCATTAATATTCCATACAAGAGAAAGGAATTAGTGGGGAATTATGATCAGGAAGCAATCTGCATTACCCAGAGAATTCCGTCCTTGACTTTTCCCCTTTGATGTCAATTTCTCTCGAAAACCAAACCTCACATTTGATTAATTATTCCTTTACTCGCATTCCGAACCAGAGCCAGTCCTGATTTCACGGACTTGCCAGCTTAAGCGGTAAATCTAGATCCAAATAGTGAAAGCCTGTAAGGAGATACGCATAGAATCTCAAGGGTATTCGAGGACAAAAACTAATGCAAGGCTGTCATGTGTTCTATTCAGACGTCTTTTATTTCCTAAGCTCAGGTCTCGTTTCATCCTTGGATTAAGCCAAGATACTTCCGCTCTCTTAGGTAAGATTTTTAATTTTTTTCATCCGCTTTGCCCACAAAGCTCTGACGATTAAATATTCCTATGGAAAAAGAATGGTTTGAACTGTTTGACGTGTGTGACAGAACTGCTTTGAAAACCGACATGAAGCTTTGTCTCCACGTGTGGGAATATTTAATGGAAACTATATTAGAAAATCAATTTCATTTAATAATAAACGGCGGAATGATTTCGCAATGAATTTAAAAAGTTTATTCCTCATCAAGAGTTAATGGTAGCTGAAAAAGGACAGCTAACAACGTGCAGAAATAGTAGAATGATTGCAAAATTTTACTCCATGTTAAACCTTCTGAGGATAAAATGTTTTCAACTTCTATCAAGCTGTCAGTATTCATACAATGATAGCCAAGATACTGTTCAAATAATTTCAATTGATATCAGAAAAATTATTAAATATTATGAAGACATATTCTCTTAAAAAACTTGTTTTTTATGGAACCCTTGGGTCAATACCGGTAACGTTTACTATAGAAAGTCTTCACTAGACAATTATGTTTGACAATCTGATTATTCCTTTTAAAATTTTGTTTTCGAGTTTCTTTATGCAAAACTTAACGCTTAAGTTCCAAACAATAGGCATATTTTTATTCAAAAATATAAAAAACAGCGAAAACACAAACGAAGGAAGTCGTTTGTGCGAACGAATTGCGAAACCGATCATTGAAATCTCTGACACTCTTATTTTTGGCATCGGCCGTGGTCGCCCCACAGAGAGATTGCGAGCCTTCGATGGAGGTTGGAAGATGCGACCGAAAATAAACTGTTAGAAGAAGCCATTCCCAAAAATAAAAAACAGAGTTGCATCCCGCTAACTCTTCGATGGATACGAAGATCCCTCTCCATTTCGCAACTTCCCAAACATTCCGGTACCAGAGCGTCTAGACTCTCAAATTATGCTCCACATGCCGAAACGATTTCTCACGACGGCCTTCAATTACGTTAATTGTATAATTACATACTCTGGCGGGCGTATATTCGGTAAACAGCCCCTCTTAAAAATTAGTAGCTCCTGTCCCTCCCGCGGCAGAGCATCTGGGACGCATGCATCGCGCGGTGGTCGTGGAACATGGCGTCTGCAACACTCGGACACTCCGCGGCTTTGGAAAGCCTCTAATGGGGGGGCGCGACTCGCGCTCTATCTCGCGGCGCAGTCGACAATCTCTTGAGCCGCCGTGGCCTCTCGCCCCACCCACTCTCCCTCTGCACTCCTCCCCTTCGGCAGGGCCAAGCAACCCCGACCGCCGTGCAAGCGAAGGCTGTTTGGTTTGGTTAGGTTATTTGCACGCCAAAAAAGAAGGGATGACCGCATGCCTTGTATTACAAGTGCTCCATGTATTCTCGAGCCCCAGAAGACACCGGTCAAATTTAATTTAGTCAATTTTCATTCTCTCTTTCTAGCGTCTTCCGTGAAGGCGAAACCCGAACTGGCGGAGTAAAAAAGACATTAACGACTTTTTTTTCGGAGCATTGCACAAGCCTCGACGAGTGTTGCCATGGAAACTGCATCGCCGCTGCAGCTGCGTCTGGCTCATAATCTATATTTAATATCTGCTTTGGGGCACGGACGTCGGGCCTACGTGCATTACTTTGCGAATATGGGAATGCGTTCGACAGGTTTTATGCGTGCTTGTCCCCGATTTTTGCGAGTCTGCCGGAAGTTATAGAAATGGGCGTTTGGGGATATTTATGGAGCTGGGATTTTACTGCGTCATCGTCATGATTGGTCAAAAGTGTTATTGAAATGTTATGTACAGGTAGTAAACGAAAGTCTAACTTAAATGTTTTGGTATGTCTAAATCAAATACGGAACCATTATGCGGTTGCCATGGGAGAGAATTTATCTTTATCTATGATGCTTTAAGGGGATTCTTAGAGAGGCATCAATACCAGAGGATATAGCGTCAGTGCTTTGGGATTCAGCTATATTTACTCATATATTTCATTATAACCTTTAGTTCCAATTAGTATATTAATATAGAATTTAATTGTCATTAAACTGAACTCAATTTTTACAATATTAAGGGTATCTCTATTGAAACAGTCTTTTTCTATAGCTAAATTCTCAAAGAACTGCCGTTATCAGAAGCAAATGCTATCATAAACTCAGTATTGTTCGAGTCAAATTTCATGCTATATTCAGTAACTATATTCTAATACTCCATTTACTATAATACTCTTGAATAACACGGACTCATATAACTTGGGATTTTGTCATTATAAGATAAATTCCTATATTCCTTAGCTCTAGTAGCTCTATTGCCAATTTCTCAAGCAATACAGTTGCTTCATCCAACCAATCCAACAGTATATCATTTACGTGTAAGTTATACATTAAATACTCAGTATCGTCAACCATCATCTATCATTCTATAGATAGGTACTGAATATCTACTAATATTAAGCATACAATTCAAAATTAAGATCTAAGAATAAAGTGTATACATACGGACAATTCTGAAAAGATTCAAACAGTATGCGTTCTTAATTTAAATCTCTCGAACACCCGTTGCTCTTAGCCTTGGACTCTTAAGAGATACCCTTACGAGCCTCGACGCTTTAAGGGTTTTACCGTAAAGATAAAATTTCATACTCGGCGTGCTAATGGAGACGGAGAAATAAAATTTTACAACCTTCACCATCCGCTACTTTGGCACCGGTGCTCCGGGAAGGAAAATATCCTCGATCGAAGATAACTCAAAAATCTCGCGGATAGATACGCATCAATCTGAGCTCGCTGCAAAATGCAGTTCGCGAGGCATTCTCTAGTATGATACAAGCGGCGAGATCTCCGGTGCTGATACGGGAGATATCCTGGTTCCGTAGCCAACTTGAACTCTCTCTCTCCAGAGAGAAAGAGTAAAACTCCCTTCCATCATCATATGTGTTCAGGAGGCGAGATGGCCCAAGGGGTGTTCATTCACATCCCACACCGCTTATTTAAGCCTTGCCGATTTCGGTGAACAAACCGTTAAAAGCATTACGCCCGATCGCTGTGTATCGGGGCAATTTCGCTTTTACTATTATTACACTAACTCGCGTAGAATCGGCCGTTCCTGTTGGAATGATGAAGGCTCATTTCCAAGCGTAATAGCGTCGGTGATCATCATATAGATGACTACATTCCGAAGCCTGAAATGGTCGCAGATATAAGATTTCCTCATAATGAGGGAAAATACTCGGCGACCGCGGTTTCTCGGAAAGAAAAAACAGCGCCGGGAAGGGAAAAAAGCGCTGTGGGAGGGATGGGAAGTAAGATCGGAACCTCTACTTTGGAAACGGACGTGAGAAATTGGCGTGGAAGCAATTTTTGCGGGGAATGTATTTTTGATAAAATGGTTCGTTGTACGTGCGGCCGCAACGAAAGATAGGGAACTGCTTAAAATGATTTATACTCGAGGGAAGATATATTGCGTTTTGATTTGACAGGAGGAATTTTTATATTTGTATCGCCGTGAAGTGGTGAGTGTGTAAGAGCGATATGATCGCAAAAAAATGTGTTTTAGCCGCGAACAGTTATGGTAAGCGAAAACTTTTGTACGTGAAGAAATGAAAGATCCGTTGGGTCAAATAGCTGTATGAAACGGATTGGGAATAGAGGTCATGGAAGTACATATTTTTCCCCAACAGAATTATGTTTCCTCCGAATGTTGATCGAGGCTAAAGGAAGTTACACCTGAGTGTTTTCGATGCTTTCAATTGTACCTTTCTTATTGGCTGGATGTAAGATGTTAAGAGAGCCGTTTTCTATGGAAACGAAGGAAATAAACATCTAATTGTTGCCCTCTTGAATATATTGATAGTTAGAGAAATAATTCTAGGGTTATAATCAACAATAGTAAGGTGCAGAAGAAACATTTTCAATTGACTGAATGTTTACATGCCCTAGACTATAAAGCGTATGGACTAGATCATAATAATTATGAAAAAACATATTTTAAGACTTTGTGCATTATGTTCAATCTTGATCATTATTCTTAATAAAAACGTTCGTGTCTTAAATTCAAACTCATCTTGGTCACTCAAGACTTAAATCTAGTTGTAGAAGAATGGTATAGGATGTAAACATTCTTAATTTCCATACATTTAGTTTAGTAATCATAATCTTAAATGACTCACATTATATTTTACTTTAGCCAACTCTGTAACGTCCATCGATTTATGCCTCTGACAAGTGAGCAAATTCCTTGCATCTGGTAATAGTTTTCCTAAGATCTATATGTAGATTTAATGAGAAAGGAAAATATTACCTCAACTCTCAAATTTCACAATAAAGTGCCATATGAATTGTAACAGATTTTGGCCACTGAATAATCGATAATTTTATTAGGATCGAGAAAAAGTTTTTGACAAATTTCTTGAAAGAAAAATATATATTATAACCTTATTTTATCAAAATTAAGTAATTAAAACCATTACCCAGTTCAATGATGAATTTTCACTATTTTAAAACATTCATTTCGTCTATATAGCGTTACCATAATATAATTTAGCCTTAACTTATTATAGGCGATTCATAACGTACATTATATCATTGTTATCACTGATCCTTTAATCCATTGCAATTTATGGTTAGCCTACAAGAGAATTACTAGAACACTAATAGACGAGAATGATCCGAATTTCACCTCAAGAAAATATACATAGATAAGCTTCCCTCCGTAAGCGCAATCTTTTCAGCAAAACATAATATTCAAGCTTCATTTTGGGATAGAAATAGAGGAAATACATTATTCTGAGGAGAAACTGAAAGCCGAAGAGTAGATATATAACGTCCTTTCTGGCAGATGTTACTCCCCGATCTCGGTAATCTATGCAACAGCTCTTTGAGTATTTTTGCATCTTTCCAATAATAACGCAGCTATTTCAGCAGCTTTCACATCTACTACGGGAAGGATTGATGTCCTGGAGCATATTTACGGTGGTGATTTTGAAAGAAATTCAAATCAAAGGGGAAATATTTTTGTAGTTTACCACAGCTTGTTCTCATAAACATTTGAGGAATAAATATATAAGCTATAATATATATTCAACACTTCTTAAAATTTCACGTAAGTTTGTGGTTCACTTCATTTCTCAATTATATTACTATTCACAGGTTCACTGCATATAACTCAACTTCCCACTTAATAAATACAATACGTAAAATTTTAATACGATTACGTCACCAACATGTCGATTTTATTAATTTATAATTTCATTTGAATTTATTATTGAATTTATCGATAAATTATTACAAAATCCTACACTAGGACACTTAAAGAAAATATGTTTAAAGGTATTAGACGGTAGATTATAAACATATTTGGCAAAATACTTAAAGAGATAAATGCAAATGGACAGTGGAGTGACTCCGCATACTGAAGTTTAAGAAAATTTAATGAATATAATTAAATATTATAAGAATATTTCTCGCGAAATGTTTTTTTGAATTTATGTTATAAGTTTCGTAAAACCTTGATTTCCAGTTGCTGCAATTGAAGCTTTTTGCTAAACGGCGATTTTATAATTTACTGGATTTTAATGCCTATTTATAAGGTATCCGCGATCTCGCAACGGATAATAACTCGGAATTTCCCTCATTGAAGTATCATTTAAACAGATGGTCAAAAGAATTCAGCTCTCCGATGATAAATAACTTGATGCAACCACAAGTGCATTTCAATTATCTTATCAAATAACTTCTAAATTCGTGTTCCACTTCGTTTGAGATTAAAGAGAAAGGATTTCGTTTTGGACGAAAATTTCCAAAGAAAACTCGACTCAAACGAAAGGTAACGGGTCAAAAACGACTGCATTTATTTTACGACCAGGCAATCATTTTCCGGCGAATGATTAATACTCTGAGATAAAAACTTTTCAATGCACAATCCTTGAGAAAGTTTTAATGCATTCGAGGAAAAACGCACTCGTACTGCAACCATGCATCCAAATATGGACCTTCATTGCCTTATACGACTCATACATATAAAATCATCATACGTATATAAAATTACCAACAAAAAGCAAAAGTTTTGAAAATAAAACACCGTACGCATTTTATCTTCGTATCATTATGTATATAATTTTCATATAAAAACCTATTCTTGAGTGAATTTATGTGAATTTCACGTTAGATAAACTTAATAAAAAACCTTAATAAACTAAATAAAAACCCTAGTTATTTGCCAATTCGCAGATCGTTAAAATGTATTAATTCAAAATAACTGCATTCTAATAAATCATCATGAGATATCCGGTTTTTGGGAATTCCTCATTCATCGACAATCTTTATCACTTTTTATATTGGACAATACCATAGAGACACAAAATATGGCTTCTTATATTCTATGAGAGAGAAATATGGTGTAATTTCAAAATAACGACAATGTGTGTGTATTAAAATATAAATTAGTAAAATTAAAAAAAAATGATCGAATTTAGGCCTAGAGGATACTTGTCATAGTGAAATAAGAAAATTTGGAAAGTGGAAAGTAATCTGCAGGTTTAATAAAATGTATCACCAAAAGAAGAAATAAAACAAGTTTCGTGGTGAATATGTCATGATATTTGAAATGGATGTTCTAAATTATAGATTATTATTTAGATTGGATAACAACACAACTAAGCCAGCACGAGAATTTAAGTAAATAAACAACCTAAATATAACATTCCCAGTGACCAAATGATCGACTACGTATTCAATATATATATATATATATATGTATTCTACGCTTTATATCATTTCTTTAATTGCGCCATCGAGTTCACATCAACATGATCAAGAATGAACATTAATATATTCATTATTATAACAGCAAAAATAAGTTTCCGAACACCAAAGAACATACATTGCATCATCAACTTCGTACATCGCTACGGAATAGAAATCAACCAATCACCGCAAGGAAAACGTATCAATCCACTCCACGCGAAAATTCGTCGTAAACATCATCAGAGTTTAATGAAAGATAATGGAGCCCACGGAGTCGGAAGCTCCAGAAAACCGCCGTACCAATTCCTCAGAATACCATCACGGTGCCGCAAATAAGGAAGAGCTTTCACCAAAACAATTCCGTGAACAGGCTGCTACAATTTCGAATTCCATCCAGCCTTCGTAATAAGGTTATTTTCTTTCCCACCGCCTCCATCACTCGAAACTGGGAGGAGAAAAAAAAACCCAAATCCTCGCCCTTGGAACATAAATTCGCGGTCGAAATTATCCAAAGACATAATCCCATCCGGATGTGCAAACAGGCTTTCTCGAAAAGCCGCTCGAGAAGAGTAGAGGTGTTACGTCACTCAACCGACTAGTTCGTCTCATTAAAATCAGCGGGGGAACCGGCCTGCGGTGGGGTAAGTGGACCTGCGAAAATTGTTGACCCCGTGGCAAAAGATGGCAGCGACGCCAACGTCTCGGTATTGTCCCTATAAACAACCGAAATGCATCTCATCTATTTTTTACGGGGGGACTGTTTTTTTTTGGGGGGGACGTCATTGACCTTCGTTGCACCTTTCCATCCGTCAAAAAAAGATCCTCCCTCCTCCGGTAAGTCGAGGAACACACTCTGGTCTCGACTCCTACGCGAGTCCTTTTCGCCTCTCACATACATCAGCCGTCATGCACTAGGATTGCAGTTTCCAAGGTTAGCGCGTTGGGTGACGTAAACGGGCCCGTTTGATGCGACCTCCCCCGAAAGCGCTAAAATCGCTCCGACACCACCAAGGTCCGCAGCGATATCCGGAGCGAGATTTGCGAAATCCGCTCCTCGCTTGTTATTTTCCGAGCGAGCCCGGGAGGGGCGCAATATGCCAAAACGTTCTCTTCTCCTCCCTCTGATCCACTTTTGGAAGATGGGACGTTGAGGAATCCGGGTCCCGTGTAGATTCCGATACCTCTATGTCACTCGGCCGAATTCCCGAAATTTCCACAAAGGGAAGATTCGTTACTGGTTCGGGGAATAGCTTTTAGTGTTCCGATGCAGTCACGGATTCGCGTCGGGAAATTCGTGGGAGTCTCTCAGTCTCCTTGGAGACTACAGCCGTCCAACCTTGCAAACGCGTCGGTTTGATTTTCGACTCGAAGCGACGTATGGAACGGCGATGTTCTGAAGATCAGAGCATGCACACACGTCGTCGGACGAAAGATATTTCGTTTCATATTCGGGTTTCGTTCTCATATGATACATAAATACGGAGTACTAAAAATATCTTCAATATTCCGCAACTAATATTGCTTTAATCAGTTTTATTTTTGGTTGCTTTTTTCGTATTCATTCCTTCCACAATTAGCATATATTAGCGATAATGAATCACAAAATTTAATCAAAACTGTATTCGCAAATGATATAAAACCAGACAGATACAGTAATAAGACTTCTCGTTTCGGGGAATAATTCTACTCCGATTAGATTTTCAATTTTGAAGAGCGATATACATACTTTTTTCAAAGAGATTCATATTCAACCCTCGTTAAACCTTCATCATAATACAACTCTAAATATTATCTGTGATTTACATAATGGACATCGGCTAAGAGATAAATTAGTTTTATATCCTCCCGTAGTACCTTTCGAAATATTATCTTTGTGTCATCGAATGTAAATAATCTAAATGGATAGATTTAAGGATATCGAAAGATATGATTTAAATAGATCGAGGGAAACAAGTTTTTTGGATGAATATTCCTGGACAAAAAATACTACATTCAAAATTGTATACGTAATTACTAATTACGAGCAAGTTACCATGCTTCCTGACCTATTATTAATTCCGATTAATTTTACAACCAATGAATACGATCTTCAATATCTAAAAAGACGAACCTTAATACACGTTGAAAGGAAAAACTCTTAAATCTTAATTTCAAACACGGAGTAAAGAAACCTGAATTGTCTTCCTCACGTACTTTATAATTGTATAGTACATACATCTACTCCCGCAGCCTTCTTACACCTCCAGACTTGCCTTATCTAGCGCGATCGGCGGAAGTGTGTCTACTTTACTTCTTATCTTACTCCGCGGTGTGCACGCATTGACACAAAGTCTGGAGGACGCTAAGCGATGCGTTTGTTTGCCTTCGGTAAGAATTGATCGCTATAAAGCACTACGTAAAAAAAGGAAAATACGCAATCCTATAAAAAATAAAGGTCATTAGTCTTTCCAAACCTAAATTCATAAGAAATATTTACGAGAAATAAGTCGAGTAGACAGAATAGAGAAGAGGAAAGCAATACAATTTATCTAATTGATTAAATGTAAAAAACATCACGTAATTTTGTACTGAAACGCGCTATTATATCCTAATATATTAATCCATATAATTCTAAAGAAATCACAATTATTGGAAATATAATTTGTTTCTACGGTTAATAAATAACTGCAAGAGATGGCTGTAACGACGTATTAACCCCCGTTGCTAACTCCTTCCATTCGTTGCAACTATCAAAACTCCGTTCTCCAACAATTGCTTCATAACACCTATCTTTAACATTGACATTACCTCCCCTTCATTGTTCAACCCCACGACCTCTTTGCTCAATCCGCTCCTTTCACTGTTCCCACCGATCGATAAAGATACTTCGAGCATTCCCAAAACCTTCTTGTGCGAATCATTCATCGTGACCAGTCCCTGGAGTCACGTATAGTGTCCGGCCCGGAAATCCGAAACTGGTCAACTGCTTGTAAACGTGGGGTTCGTAGCCTTGATAAATGACTTTCTTACCCATAACAATTCTCGGCTCGGATCAAGGTCGGCAAGTCAGGAACTGTTATCGCAATTGGAATAATATTCCTGCTCATTGAATGTTTTGCATTCTGTCCTCGTTTTGGTTCATGTTTGGCTCTCATAAGTTTGCATGCTTTCGAGAGATATTTACAGTACCACTGATGAGGCTTTTAGAAATAGACCTGGTTCAAATCGTAATCCTTCCAAAGAAGACTATGAACAAAGATATCATGTTCTGAAGAAAAAAGGACTCACACTTAAATTAGACTCCAACCCAAGTCCTTCTACCATAAGCTTCCGAGAAAACTGACGAAACAAATTAAGATTTCGCCGAAACGTTTCCTTCGACCCACGCGTTCAGCCTCCGAAACGTTTCCAGACGTTCGTTAAAAGAAACTTCTAAATAGAAGCCGATTAGACTCGGTTAAATTCCGAGCGTAAACATTGGAACGGGCATGAGTTCGCCAACCTTCAGATTCGGCATTTTGGTGACGTCACCCCAATTCGTCAGAAAGAAATACGAAATTAACGTTTCTTTTTTTTCCTTTTCGTAAAAGATAAACAAACCACGTCGGCGACGTCTCGACGCTATCTTTCATCTGGAAACTCGAGCGTTACCACCTAAATGTGACAGGCCTCCGAACTCGGAGGTACGCCCCGGTGCAGTTTAAGGCGTCCCGAATCGTAAAGCTGTTCGGGACGTTTCGATACGAGCGTTGATAAGGTCGCTCGAAACAAATAAACGTCGGAATCCGCCTCGGAGTGTCGAGGTCCGGATTCTACCAGATTACCTTAAGTTTCCCTCGCCGCCTTCCCCTCCGAGGTGCATTCTCTCGGCCTTTTGCAGAAAGATACTCTTCCAGCACCTGGAGCGAACGCCCTCTACCAGACTCTCCCTCTCCGCGCTGCAAATCCCTTCCAATGTACAACCACCCAATCCCGCTCGGTTTTATTCTTCCGTCTTCATATGCACGCGACTCGTGGGCTCCAAAGCCCAACGCCGCGATCGAATTTCTCCGATTGTTACCGGGGGATTGACTGCGCTACGTGACGGCTCCGTGTATATATTTTTAGTGCTTTTTCGAACGGATGCGGTCAGATTTTCACGGGCGCAGAAATTCGAGAAGGAGGAACGATGGAAGGACACGGGAGGCGACGCTCTTTTTGGAGTTTTTGCACACGGAGCGGTTTTCGATTCGGCTCGTGGTGGTGAGGAAGGGCAAATTATGAATGGGTCCAGGAGGGATATCGAAGGCCAATCTCGATCTGAATGAGACATTTGAGGAATAAAAGGGAGGCGAGAGAAGATAAGCGGAGAGAATGACGAATTAGGAGGGACGGGAAATAAAATGTTTCCCTATGAAAGATGGTCCTGACAAATGATGTCGATAGGTTTAAAGACAAAGAAAGTTTGCTCATTTATTTTTATCTCAAAATAATAAATTATTATGCATTTATAACATATTCAATCGATACTTTGAATAAGATTCTTTCGTAGAAGCATTTAAAGTTCTCTACAGTTATCGTGAAAATGTTCGCACTCCATAAATATAATTTCTGACCACTTTCACACTATCCAAAATGGAATACATTACAGACTCAACAAGGGCATAAAAACGTTTTTATAAAACCTCATTTTCTCCGAGCATTATCTTTTTTACATTTAAAAGTTTTTAATATATTTATCATAAAAATCACTCTATATTACTAAAAGATCATGTAACTGTAAATAATTTTTCTTTTTTCAATAATGTGAAATTTCACTTCATGTGCGTAATAAATTCCTATGATGAAAAGTATTATTTTTTAAACTCAATATACTCTACATTCTTATAATTGCTGATATCTTCGCGATTTTTTTCTATATTTATATTCCAACAATAAGACGTATTCAGTTCAGTTATGGAAGATGTAATTAGTATTTATGTAGAATTAGAAAGAATTACTCAAAATTTATTTGTATTTATGAAAACATATTAGTCGTTAGTTTACCGAAAAAAATGCACACGCTCTTTTCCAATTTGAACTTGGTTACGTTAATTAGGAACCATAACAAGTAAATCAAAGATAAAAAACAACACGAACAGACAGGTTGTAAACTGCAAACCGCCATCAGCTGCGCTCATCCACACCACAATATATTTACGTGGCCTAATACCGTTTAATTTTGACGTAAAAGTTACCTTCTGGAGTTAATATTCTAAAAATATAATCCTGCTATGTTTATTACATCATCCGACAACCCTATGAAGCTGTTCCTCCCACCTATGTAAACTTTGGAGACATCTACTTCTGATAATAGAGAACTCAGAACCCATTCTATTTCATGATACTTCTTCTAAATTTTCTTATTTTATTAATACAATATATTCTTTGTCACAACAGCACATAAGCATGAGTTTCAAATGGTATGAGATGGCAAATGTCAACGGAATCTACTCAAGTGTACGTAATTTTAAGAAAACGACGATAAAAAATATATTGGGTAAGAAATTTAATGGAAGTAAATACGTAAAAAAGAAGAGATTTAGTATGCATAGCGAGAAAAATTAAAATTTCGTCATCGTAAAAAGTACATCGTCATGTAATTTTCGTCGCAGTTTAAATAATGGCTTATGATAAATCATCGTACAAAAAACTATTACTTCAGAAATGAATATGTAATGATGTAGTATAGTAATACTAATATATATATTAGTATTATCATATCAGTGGTTCTTATCACAATGGCCAAATACGTCATACGCACAGATAAAAATATAGGGTATAAATGACGTAGCGATAAAATTACAAAACAAAAGAACGTGGATGGAGGTCGGTGTAGGAACGTAGAATGTTTCCGTGAGAATGAGAAACATTACAAGAACGAGACTTAACCTAACGTAATTTACACGAGGTCATCTTGTAGAAACGCCACCTTTCGAATTTAGTCGAAGCCGACACAATAGCTGACGGAGTGAGACACGCAAACGTACGTGACGAGTAATAAATGTGTTTATGTAAGGACAATTGGATCGAGATATTAAGAGAATAAAATATCTATAAACATATGAGGCAGAAAATACTGCGTTCGATACGAATTCGCCTGAAGAGAGATCCTTGGTGTAAGCTACAACTTCTAGGTCGATTTTTGATAGCAATGTCAAAGTTTCATTTTGATTTATATACTGTAATGATATTCGTCACATTTTTTTATGAAAGTAGGCATCTTTAAGTAGTTTATATACCTTTAATTGAAGCAATACATGTTATAGATGTAGGACGGTGTCACTAAGCTTACTGGCTGTGTAATCCCTATATGTAGATTATTACTATCCCCTGTGTATCCCTACCTTTACATTTTTAATAATTATGATTATTCAACCCGATTCAACCGAAAAACTGAATTCAAAATGTTTTATATTCGTTTCCTTTCTTCATTTTCCTAGTACGTACATAGACGTTTCGATATTAAATGATATAATATCGATCTATCAATATTATTTACAAAGACCCTAATGTAATTCCACAAAGTAACTCCTGAACGTATAGATTTTATTAATTACCTAATTTATGACTTTTGTATAAAATTCACTATGAAAACATCATTCGTATTTTAAATCAAATAAATTATTTATTTAAGTGCAACAATAATTTTAAGTTAAGATAAAATACAATAATATTAAACGTCAATTTTAAATTCGATCACGCATCGAAGTTCGAACGTAAAATGCAATGCTACGTGACTGACTGAGATGCGTTCAAGTGTTTTGCATTTGTCCCTCTGTTTTCCTCGAATATTTCCATCTGTTTTACTTGGTAATGCAGAGCCGAAGACCTTTTATTGAAGAGGTGGTGCATGATGACCTAATCATTTTTCCTCTTTTGAAATGGATGCTAATGATACCCTATAATCAAGGGATGACATGGATTTCTCGGTAATGGAGCGAAAGGAAGGAACGTTTACTTCTCATGCATTGGCAATCATTGCAATGGCATTTCTCCCTCTCGCTGATGAAGTCCCTATCTCGTAAAATCTGAGAAAAACACATCCTCTCCTTTTGGCCGGCGGCAATTTTATAATGGCGCTTTTACACATTTCATACATAATGTTTACTGATTTTAAAAGAGATTTTCCGCTAATTTATTGATTTATTCAGCGAGAGACGTTTGAAATACCTCGCTAAATTATTCCGAAATGATTAGAAAAGCGTGTTAATTTGGAGGAGAAATGTAAGCAGGCGAATCGATGGTTTTGAAAAGAAAGGAAAGTTTATAAAAATTAGAGAAAGGGCATTAAGGAATGTCGTCTATAAGTAATTCGAAGATTAAATGTTAAGTCTCGAGTCTTAAAAAAGACGAATCTTTATTTCTCGAATTTACGTATGAGAACAAAAAAGAAAACTTATTTTAGAAAAAATATCTGTTTGTCAGCATCAAGGTTATTGCAGTACTTTTTCCATGAATGTAAGTTTTAAATTATGTTTCTTAAATTTCTTATTTCTCTCAAGGAACATCAACTTCTCTATACTCCATTAAAGTTCACTCAAAAGTAAAACTTCAGTTCCTGTCTTCCTTTAATACATATAATCAAATTTCTACTCCAATACTTATCAGTTTTATTGACTTCCCTATCGTTCATGTATATTTTACTATTTCAACTGCACTTCAACTAGTAGCTAATGTCAATTAAACATAATGAACCACTATCCATACCAACATATTAAAAATTGCTGGATAAATAATCTTCTTATAGAAAATTAGATCTCCTTATACCTTATTGACCATAGCTGATCACAGAAATACTTAAAATCTTTCCTTTACGTTCGACATCGTCACATATTAAATTCTGATTGATATAGGTTCAAATTAGATGTAATTCAACTCCATATGCATCACATGAAATTCATATTTGCAATCTTATAAAGAGCCTAATTGGTTGAATTATTTTCTCCCTGTATGCGCGGGCTAAATAGAAGGCAGCCTTAAACGTTTACATCATTTGAATACTATTTTGGATCACTCCTACTTTAATCCTTAAGCAAGCATTTGATTATTTAAAATTATATGAGCTTCCTTACTCTACAAGCTACTTAATATATTTCAATTTTTAAATTAAATGTGAAAAATGACACGAAAATGAACATAATTCACTCGAAAGCATGCCTCGATGCTGAAACAGATGGCAGTTATTCCAAACATCCCTCAGTCTAATCAAATTCCGATACTTTCCCAGGGGGAGAATCCAATTAGATTCACACCTCCGAATGCATCGCATGCAAAGATGAGAAACGTGCATTCAGCCCCACAGATATACTTAGCGCTGCGTAAACTCGGTGATGAAAAGACGGCGATGGAAAAGAAAGGATACGCGCCATTTTAAAGGTGATAATCGCTGAATAAAGAAATTTGCGTTATTTGTGCATCAAATGAAAATAATTGAACCCTTACACTCTTGAACGCTCTCACAATTTTCGCGTACGGACACGATGCTCCGTGCAGTTCCTTTTGTGTCTCCCGAACAGTAAACCCCTTTCATAACACATTCCAGTGCAGAAACAACGTCTGTATAAGGATAAGTGGGGTTTTAGAAAGGGGAAAGATATATATACCTGCAGTTGTTTATAGAAATGCTCCTTTTTTACAGAGCGATTTTTCGCACGCTCATTTTCTCCCATTTTCCTTTTCCTGCTGAACTGACAAACATTTCTCTCGCATAAAAATGAACTGGTTTAACTTCGATACGACCTGCTAAAATTTGACCGTATGCAATCTGACCGTATCTCTTTTACGATCGGTTTTATTCGAATCTGGATGATGAAACCTCTTGGATGTGACTCACGCGTTGACACGGAGCTATATTTAAACTTAATATAGTACGTCTCACACATCGGTTTATTACGTAGATCCAAGACATAATTCTAAATTAACCGAATTTACAGAATAGTTTTTCCTCCGAATGAAATGAAATTGCTAATATCTAACTACGACAGATTTTGAAACGCTAAAGCTCTCTTCTTCGCTGGGGATTATCAACAAGATAAAATGGAGATTTTAAGATTAAGTACTTTCAGTTACTTCGAGAATATATTTATCGAAATTTCGGGAAAATACCGAATTATAGAATAACTATACTATATAAATGTATCGCTAATTGAAGAAGTTAAATACTTAAGTACGCTTAAGATTCTCTGGATGCATTTTATAATAATAATGATTTATAATTAATAATTGTGATTTATTCATTTAAAATTACGTGAGAAGCCATGTGTCTATAAAAAGATAAGGAAATTCAGAAACTGTTTCGTCAATGATGTGCCTTATTAACTTTAGGTTCGTTTTTAAAAAATAATAACATAAGATACACGTATATGATTCACAATAAATAGTTTTAAATATTATTTCAGATCATAATAAAGAATATAAGAAATTCTGTTTTCAACAATATCTCTCACGGAAATGGACACTTTAATTTAATAATAAGTTCGCTGAATTATAAGAGCAAATGACGACACACAGATGATCTTAGGGCATAAATTGCCAAATAATCTTGTGTACGATAGATGCAAATAAATACATTCGATATTTATGGTGTAATCAAGACTTTAAATTGTCCAATTCCGCTAAATTCATCGTCAATTAATATAAAAGGACCTGATAAATATTTTTGGGGATCACAAAGATCTCAGATGCTGTATACGACGTGAGAGGAACGGAGACGCGATTCATTTTATTTTTATAGAGACTGTTTTCCCTTAAAGAATTTTAATTTGACAAGGTGATTTACTCTGAATTTATCTCTCAGACGAGGCTTTTTTCCCGAGCTTTTTTTTTCCCGTAGGTTTTTCATACGTATACGCACGTTACAGATACCGACCAAACATGTTTTGAAGAAGATGAAAGTGGATGAAAAAATTTTAATCCAGGATGGCTTTATTTGTTTGCTTCCATTTAGAAGTGGATCCGAGGTTAATATTTTTGAATCTTCCTTGAAATATCTCGTGAAAAATATATTTTTTTTAAGTAGAATTTATCGCTCTCGAGAAGAAACAACTGAAATTGCGTGGTATTTTTCTTGAAGTTTTGAGAGAAAAATTTCTTATCTGATTATCTAAGAAGAAATTATTGTGCTCTAATAAATTTTATCTCTTATTTTAAAAAACAGCAAGATGTTAAAAAATCTTCATATCATTGTACTATAATGTTTTAGTCTCGTCATATCTCTCGATAAGTTAAGGAGAGTTCGTAATTTTTTATATTATTGGCAATGATGCTACTAAATATATATATAAATGACTTAATTTCATGAATGTTTATCCATAATTCTCATATACCTCTTATACTTAATATTAACAACAAAAGCAATAAATTAAATCATTATATCTTGAAATGTGACATTTTATAGTGTTTACTTTCTGTCAAGGAATGAATTAGTTTGGGAAGTAAGACAAATAATTCAGGGGTAAAGTACCTCCCTTTCGGACCTTCTAATACTACATTGCTATGTGTAGAATATTCAACAAATCTGCTGCTACCATTCGAATAAATTCTCGACCACTCAAAAACTGTGCTAATTCGCAAAAAATGTCCCCATTTCCGAGAAAGAAGGGAATTCAAAAGAAATTTATTAGCCATCGATTCTGAGAAGATTTGAATGCCCCTTACAAATGTTAATTCGTCCCTCGTGCATGTAAGTGTTTCCGAAGACCGCCACTTAACACATGTGAAACGGAGTTATTCACGTAGATGTAGCACGCGCATATATACATGGTTAAAACCATTCGGAGTAACAGTATAAGGTCAGAAATTCAATTGCTGATTTTTGGAAGCGTAAGGATGGATAGTGAATAACTTTCATTTAGTGTCTAGATACTCATCTACCACCCTGAGTCCTATTTCACTATGTTTAAAAAAGTTTAGTGCAAATTTCAAATGTCGA
Organism: Pantala flavescens; assembly: GCA_020796165.1. Taxonomy (NCBI): domain Eukaryota; kingdom Metazoa; phylum Arthropoda; class Insecta; order Odonata; family Libellulidae; genus Pantala; species Pantala flavescens. The sequence goes on along the minus strand of CM036879.1, from coordinate 16,994,132 downwards.
AACTTATTAAAGTATATGTACGATGTACTAATGAACGTAACATGCTGGAATTAGTCATAGGAACTAGGAAAATAGCCAAAAATTTTGTTAGTTTAACATGCTTAAATTTTTTCGTTGGAAAATAGTCAAAGTTTTTGTTAGTGACGTTTGCTTTTCCCTAGTATTTCAATCGAGCATCATACAATCTTTCGCGAAGGAAAAATTTTCAACAAAAAAGATTTCATCATCCACAAAAATCCGCAACCCATCCCTTAGCCGCATTTGCCAAATATCATCGAAAGAGCAAATCGTGGTCGAATGAAAAACAAGCGGTCATCATTGCAGAATTGGCTGTAAAAGACCTTATCTTTAAGGTTCTGATGCCCAAAATGACGCGTTTATCTCGATACTATTTCATTCCCCGAATCCTTTAATCTACGAAGAAGGAAAAAGTGGCCAAAAAAATTTCGTGCTTCCGAGAATGTCTACCGAAAAGAACAGTTATTTCACTTCGAAACACTTGAAGGTACCGTAAGTATATTCTAAATGTACTCGATTGTTCGGGATGAGTAAGAACTTACTCAGAGACAAAATTGAGGAGGATGGTCGAGGAAGAATTCTCAAAAAAACGAACTCGGGTGGAAATGCATCTTGAGACGTCGCTTCAGATAAGTTTCAAAAGTGAAGTCGAAACACTTGATATGGATTGAAAATGAAAAGGATGGAATTGTAAATGAATTGAAGGTTCATTAAGAAGAGCTATTAAGATTCAGTTCTTTCATTGAATGAGGTGCTAAAAAGGTGAGGATTTCATTTGCTACTTACATGAAAATTTATTTAGAATCCTCGTTTATAAGTAGAAGAGAAATTTTAAAATGCTTAAGAAAATTACTAAAAATTACTTGATACTCAATGGTGATAATTTTATGTTCGCAATGGCTAATAATAGCTATGCGTATTTCAGTTAAGTACGTGAGAGTATTTATGCTTTTTTACGAAATTTATAGGGAGGATTCAAAATAATAATGTTCAAAAAAATTATAAAAATATAAATTTTTCACGAAAATAACCATAATTATTTTAGTTATTGTTTACAACATTAACAATTATGAGTAAAATTTTACCTATTGCTTTTAAATAATCAGTAAGTATAGTATGAGCATTTCATGACTCAAAACTGTTAAGAATCAAATCAATGTGAGAAGGCGTGACTTATTTATTGTTAAGAATCATTATGATATGAAGATGTAAATTATACTAGAATTGGTATTGTTTCATTCTATAACTATTCACAAAGAATTCACAATAAATCTCCAATTACGAGTTTGATAATCAGCATATCTCACTGTTTTCTTTTCATTCACCGGATTCGGTGTTAATCAACTTTTTAAGTATCACTCCTAAATTATTTTATTACTTTATACTATTTCACTGAATATAATACATAAGAAAATCTAAAGTTTAGTTATAGAAATATCTTGCAAAAATCGCGATCTCTATAGAACAGCTAACAAAACCCACCCATACGTAGCCACGACCACAATTCCGAATTAAACCCCTTTCTAGACGACGCTTTAGTATAAGCGCATAACACTTAGTTTACATATTAGGAAGTTTACATTCACCACTCTCGCGCACAACCCTCTCTCCTGAGAGCAATCAACAAGTCCCTCAGAACAGCATTCACCCATCACCCACACACGTCCCGCACCTTAACTGTACCTCGACGAACGAACGAAAAAAAAACCCTCCAAAAACGAAATTAAAACAAATCTCCGCGAGAGAGAAGAAGGGGGTGGGGGGTTGACGACCCGAAACCATAAATCTCCCTCGGAGTTGCATAAGGGAGCGCTGGATAGAGAGATTTCTCGGACCAAATAATATCCGCCGCTTATCCCTTTAGCCGCCGCGACAATAGGGAAAAAACGTCCCCACCTGCCGCCACGCCGCGGGAATCGCAATGAGGGAAGAGGGTGCCGTTGGAGGAACGATGTTGTGAGGGAAAAGCGCGGCAGAGTATGGGAATTGAATCGGGGGGAGGTAGGGAGAAGAAATGCAAGGTGCAGCGTCGTAAGAGGAGAGTGGGAGTGAAGGATTGGACGGAAGGGGACGGGAGATAGGGGTGGGAATCGCGCTCCGGCGGTTTGGGGAGGGATGGGTGGAGTCTATGAAGAGAAAGGCGATGGGGGAGGGCGGTAAAAGCAGGGGGAGTGGGTGCCGGAGTAGGCGGTGCGCTGCAGCGGATAAGGAAAGCGGCAAGAGGAGAGAGAAGAAGAGAGAAACGCAGGGCATTGCACTTGTTTGCACTCTGGAGTCTCGGCCTTGTTTGCTTGCATTCAAGACTGCGACATAACTCCCTTTGCGTCCCCCTCTACCTAGACAAAAAAGCCCCCTCCCCAACTAAACGACCTCCGGCACCCTCCGCGCTCCCTTCCGGGGATGTTTAGTCTCGGGAGGAGTTTGCGGTGCTGCACCTATCGCTCATAGATGCGCGGCAATTAGCGTGTGCTTCCTTTTTTTTCCTCCGCGAAGGTCGCCCCCGAATAATCGGAGATCTTGAGGAGGGGACGAGGAAGAGGAGGAGGAACCTTTTTACGCGTGTATTCGGGGGATCTGGTGGAAAGGACCGGGTCCACATATAGGTTTTTATTAGCCCCGTCGCAGGTCACCATCCTTTCGAAACGGTCCGATGAGCTGATTGGGTGCATCGACTCTGGTTGCACTCTCACCCTCGGCTTTTAAGCGAGCCTCGGCGGAGGCGACGGCCCGGCAACCGATGGCCGGAAAAAGCGTTGGTGCTTTTTTGCCTCCTGACGCGGCGCACGCGTCTGCTTTTTTTTAGCTCTCGCGGCCGATCGCATCTCCGTGTCCTTCGCCGGAAGTTTACCAGCGTTTGCCGGAAGGAAGAAGTTTCGTCGAATGGTACCGCGTGCGTCTCTCCCGCGATGGTTTTGTGTGCAGTAGATTGCGGAGATTCGAATGCGTGCTCTATGCAGGCGCTGGTATTTTGTCCCACAACTTGCATGAGCATTTCCGATAGCACAACAATGATAACTCTGTTGAAACTTTTCTAAACTCTTCCGTATTAGAATCCTGCAAAAAAGTCATCGTCCAAGCACCGAATTTTTAAGGATAAAAAGTTCGTACTCAAAAGTTGTCTCGCGTAATTTTGTTCTATGGGGAAGAAACGATCGAAATAATGCGACTCAACGGTAATGATTCCCATGTTTATTAATCGGTCTAAAATTTTGAAGAGGTGATGATGTAGCTGCCGCGAAAGGACTCCATAGAAGATGCACTCATCCGGCGCAGGAGAAGTCTTCAACTCCGTCACGAGCGTGATGACCAACGGGATTACCAATGCAAATACTCTCGTCTTTAGCGGAATCTGCATCTCAAGAACAGAAAGGTATATAGATGCACCGATGAGCAGCGTTCGCGGTCTCGACTTTCCGATTAAGAGGGAATGAAGCAGCAAAAGTATGTGCTGCATATACAAATATTTCTTGTTATGGTTCTCTTTTCAATAAACTCGTACTTAGCTGTGGCTTTATTAATACGTTAGGAAGTGTTTCGTTTTTGTTTCCCACGGATGAATATCTCCGGAAGATATTAAAATTTCTTTTCATCTATTGTAATCCCATGCATTCAAAATGAGATCACCAATAAGCATAGCACAGCACCACCGTAATAAGTTTCCTGAATTGATTTAAAACGTGTAGTGTATAAATGACATCGGTGACGACATTCATATCGTTACAATAATTTACATCCATTGTTGTTATGATATTTAAGATGTGTATTATTGTGTTCTTTACATCTGATCATCCACAATATTAAAATTTATCCCCTGATATGAACGGTGTTGAATTTCTGCGTAAAAAAGGTTGGGATAGTCATTCGCTAAAACTTGCACACTTGAATCTTCTGATGGTAAACGTAATCTGCTTGCAAAGGGCAAGTTATGCCGTAAAACTAGTCGAGAAGGTGACTCTTGGGTCCAGCTTAAGTTTCCGGGTTTGGCAGAATCTTCCTCTGCTTCAGGTCGTTCACATTATCTCAACTCAAATCGCGTCATATGCAAACTCAAGTTACTTCTGAACGTTGTGACAATCGTCTCATTTCCTTGTCAACTTTTCAGTTCATTAAAATAAAGTACCAATTTAATCTTACGGAACAAGGCAATATATCACGTGTACGGTGTAGGAAGTAAATAATGTGATAAATGAATCAATATGTATGGATATCGTTTACTGTTTGAAAGAGAATTTAATAAAATTTGATAAGATATTATTTATTTAAAAAAGACTTCTGATTAAGATTTTTGGATCAAAAATTCGAACCAAAATATTCTCTTATGAATTAATTTCGACACGTTTCCATTAATAATCCTACAAGAAATTTTATATCTGACCTTCAATTTCTTAAAAATGATATATTCATTACATATATACCTTAATTTTTATCGAAAAAACCCTATGAATTATTTTATTTTAATTTTAAACTCGTAGATGTATAGCGTACACTTTCGATACGCATCGAATATTATTTTGAACCTGTTACATTTATTAAATCGTACCTAAATATGCTTATTTCACAAATTCTACCCACAACGGGTTTTTGTGCATGCATTGAATCAATTGTCCATTCAAAAAAATAACAAAGTGTCATCACCAGGTTAAACGGCATTCTATTCGAAACCACTTTTTCACCAACGTATCTTCTGCCAAAATGCACACTCTCGCACAAGCCATTCGCACACCGCCTGCCCTCGAATTGGGTGTGACTTGGATGGATAAAATATAAAAATATTGCGGCGTAAACACGTTTCTCGAAAAGAAAAAGCGAGAAAAGGGAGCTATCGAGTAAATTATAAGGTTGCAACAAAGTTGCTTTTCGGATAGCCCCGAGGTGAATAATAGCCGACACTCTCTCGTTTCGACGAGAGAAAAATTTGGTCGTCAATCATCCCTAATTATCTTAAATACATTGTTCGGAAGGAGGAGTGGGATTTGTATTCGCCGGATATTACGAACTCGATATAGTGTACCATTTATTTATTCCAGCTGCTCATTCGTGGCTTCCTTCCAAATGTAGACCACGTGAAATGCGCAGTGTATCTTTCTTCGTTTGATTTACGACCTACCTTGTCGTTTTCTTAAAAAGTTTTAGCTCTGTCCCTCTTCGCTGGAAGATGAACGAGGACTTATGCATATAGATGAAAACATTTGGGGAGGAATTTATCCAAAAAGTAGAATCCGAAATGGTTTTGTCTCGTAAATGTATTATTTTGGTTACAAAGTACGTAATTATCGTTTGCATTTTGCAGTGGCTTTAATTGTAACACTTTTGTGAATGATTAGAATTTATTTATGTATAGTTTATGGCTATATACTCTAAAAGGCTTATATATTTAAGATGTCATAGACTGAATAAATATACTATATATCTAGATATATATAGAATACTATCATATATATCTAGTTTTCTTTTTCTCGAACTTTTACTACACAGCATCTCTGAATCATAGCTCTAGTTTTTCTCATTTAATTATGCCGATTCTTAAACTGATACGAAAATGACAATTTATAATTAGCAGTCATCATATTTTTATATAAAATTTTTTAAATTTATATAATTTTCTTTTAAGAATAAAAACTGCGGCTGGTATATCATATAAACACTCTGAAGGTCACTTTTCACTGTAAAGCAAGGAGTATAAACACCTAACCTTTCAACTATATCTTTATTTTGTTACCCAACATATCTCTTCTGTAAATAATGATTTTTATAACTGCTTATCTTTTCAATTGTCTTAACGTTGTCACAATCAATGGAATTTCGAAATACAGGAGGAACTGTGGGATATCAAAGAAGTCTTCCCCTATATCCTCCGAAATATCGTACGATATTTTCTAATCTCCTTATTCGAGTTCATTGTTTATTGCCCTTTCTTAATATTTTATTATTTAAATTAATAGATACGACTCATTTTTATTCCAGTTTAGATAAATGAATAATTTCTTCTCGAACTTATGACACAATGTCGAAACACGAACTATGTAACTAGCAATCGTACTTCTTGTATTAGTTGAAAATTAAATACAATAATAAATATTTAATTTTAAAAGAGGGAGGAGGTATGCATAGTAACATAGAGAAAATCCTATCGAGCGAAGTATGGCCCTAACAACGACAGGCTTTGGCGAAATGTTTCGGAATCTCCGCTACACTTCTGAGGAATTCGGACTTACGGCCGCTGTTTATTCAATTGAGGACAATTTCGTGTACGAAAAACTCTCACCTGAATGTTATACGGAAGCCCTTGCTTTTCATTTTCCGCGTATCCCAGCATCCTCTCTTTTAAGACTTCCTTTAGCAATCCAATATTGTCAATTTTTTAATTTCTCCTGCTAATCTCTTTTGCACACAAAACATGTTTAGCACCTCCTCATCACGGGCTTCTGGCCATTCTTTTCGTTTGCCATGACCTTCACAAGTATCCTTATACAAGGATATAGGCTTACTAAACTTCCGTTACTACTATGGTCTATGACTAAATTAATAACGGACGAAGAAGCTCTTTTATTTGGGTGAAAGTGAGGACTGGGTCTTCCCGTTGATTGTCAACATATAATACATTCGGACCCGGGAAAGTAGGAATGACAATCGAACAGAAATATAACAAAAAATCATTATTACCATATAGCGAATGACGTAAAATCTGTAAGGATAAGTTGAAACAGGAGCTGAAAAAAGTTGGCTGGCTACTTAAAATAAAAGTCAAAATATTTTCATAGGAATGAAATAAGGACGAAAATAATTAGCCTGCATTTTTACCATACACTAAAAGACGTTTTGCGGGTATTTGTGTAAATATAAATGTAAAAATGTAGTCTTTCAGATAGAATGTATCGTGACAGTAAGTAAGGCAATAAAGCAATTATTTTTTTAGATGAAAAACTTAGAGGAATTAAGAATTATTTACAATTATTGGAACTATTTTGGAGAAATGTAGTCCATGGAATTTGAAGTAATTTATCGAAGTTCACCTCAACTACAGTGTAAACTTTCTAATATCAGAAATAGCTCCAAAAACGTACGGGAAATTATAAATTAATTTCATTACCCTTCTTATATTTTTGAGAGGTAAGGGAATAATGATGGAAGATATATTCAATAATTGTAACATTAAATGGTTAGTCGTCCTTTTTCAAAGGCTCAAAACGTTTAATTGAAATCGAAATAGAATATTCCAAGAACAACTTAAACTTAGAATTACTCTAGTATGATGAATTCATTAACTTATTATTTTCGATGGAGGCAAACTGCTACACTAAAGTACTACTTCTTACATGAAATGACAACTTATACTATCAATGCAAACAAAGATCATATTATCTGCAGCGGAAACGTATGTCGAGTTTCCTTTTCTTCTCGTATTTTATTTTGAATGTATGAACTTAAAACAATTAAATTGCACTCCATACATCCGATAATCAATTACAGTTACCTACAATTGGAGAAGAATAAAAAGTAAATCTTAGTTAAAAGATTCTACATTATGTTACATGAGGTAATAGCTGACATGAAGTCCTAATAATTCCTTGTCATCAACAATCACTTACATGTAACGTCGATTACTAATCAAATTATTACGTAAATATTCATAAACCTCCTTAATGTGCCACGCTTTGTTTTCGTAAAGGGATTCCGGCTTGACCGTGTAGGTTGGGTACAAAATAACAACAGTGTTGTTTTCTACATCTGAAGTATAAGGAATGGAAAAAATCTCTTATCCCTGACAGCTTAAAAAAATGGAACCCAATTGAGCGTGTAATGTTTATGAGCTAATCATGGAGGTGGAATGAAGGACGGGAAGCCAATTCGAGGACTGATTCCGACCAAGCAGCTACACCTAAAATAGCTAAGGTGGAAAACAAATATCATATTGGGATTGGTTATGGGTATCCAAGTTCATAAGTTAGTATCGATAGAAATTGCTATTTAATACAAACATCAAAAGAAACGAGAAAACTGATACAACAAATAGATCATATTTGATGATTCTAAATTGATTCCGAAAATAAGAACCGGGACTTAACCTAGATATGAAATTTTTTGATCTATTATCATCTTTTCAAGAATATACAATCGGGAAAATCTCTAGAATTCGTACCTATTTTATGACGAATTGCATTATAGTCGTGGATAATAAATATGAGAATGTTAATCGTCAATTTTCACCAATGAGCTGTATCATCAAAGCAAAGCATTAAAAAAATCAGGCACGAAGATTGTCCGTTCTCTAAACGTACTTAATGAATTGTACATAAATATCACTAAATTATCCTTCGTAGATAAATTAAAATTAATTCTAACCCCTTTGCAGAGTTGTTTTAATATTTACCGTGTAGGAAACAAAAGTAAGCGAAGACTGTGCCATATAATTGACGATAAAAAGTATCATAATCTAAATTAGGAAAACTTCTCATTTTTAGTAAAATATTTATTTCGTTGCAACGGAAATTACAGCTAAATATAATAATCTTTCGGTCGTGAAGTACTTTCTAATTGATCAAACCAGCTTATATAACCTGCAGTAATAAAGCTAATAAAAAAATAATTCGAATCGAATCGTTCCCTTAAATTCGAACCGCAAAATCTCATAATACGGCCCGGACCATCTCGTGATTCATCCAAAAGGAATGATTCTTTTCACGCTTGGCTGATTCATTTCATTCGGTGATGCAACTTATATATATTTTTTGGCATGGGCTTGGCGTTTATTCAACTTCCATCCCCGAAAAAAATTGGGACCTGAAAATTATTAAGGACGAAAAAAAAGTCTTTTAGCGGTCATGAGAGGATTTATAAAAAAAGGTCCCATTCCATTCAAATCCCGTGGATTCATTATCCTTGATCTTACGCAAACCAAAACCTCGACATGTTTGTAAATAGGTTGTTCTATCCATTACCACGAGGCATTCTTAGTGTACAGTTAGGCGTCGATTCATTTCATCAGCCGTGGACCCTATCCGAGAGCGTGAAATGCCGATCTGAGTTCGACCTTCCGAAGGAATAGAAAGCAAGAGGAAAGAACCTGTTAACCCAGGAGATTGTATCTCAGGAAATGGTCTTCTTATTGTCATCGTCATTCTCCGTATCTTTCAAAACACTCCCTCTCTCCCTTTCCGGGTTCTCCGAGAGAGAGACGCATCCCCACGGTGACCTATGCTTCTCCGGCTTCCGAAACGGAAAAAAAAACCCGCACCGGAGATGGAGAAAAAACCATCTCTAAAAATACCTCTCAGCGAATTCTTTTTTTATATCCCCCACCCACCGCGTACAAAACGAGGAAAAAATCAATATGCGGGGGTATAAGATTTCCGAAACGTTCCTCGAGAAACACATCACACCTTGTAATTCTCTTGACCACCGCCGCCCCTACGGAGAGAGCGAACCGCCAAAACCCCGACTCACCACCCCTTCCATGCTCGCATCTTTGGTCAGTGCTCCCAGGTACAACTCCCACCCCACGCAACGCCGGCCAATCAACTTTCCTACAAGCGCGTGGTAGCAAAGAATGGGTCGAAACGAAGGAGATGCCGCGTGGACGAACCTGTTAGATCTCCTTCCCCGCCCTGCGTTCCTCACAATGGCGACACCCATGTCGTCCTCCGGGCCATCCCGACCCGACACCACCGCTCTCCGGAAAAAGAGCCAACAGGTGATGTGCCTCTGCCCCCGGAATGATAAAGAGGGAGAGCTTTTCTTTTTTTTTCGCGTGCGCCCCGGAGTGAGATACCATTTCCGAAGTGGTGGTTTCTCTTTCCGGTGGAGGCTCGGACTGCCCGAGCGTTTGCTCCCTATGGTAAATCTCCCGAGTTAAGAGGAGGGGGACAAGTGGATGGATGGATTTCCGCTTGAAGATCGGTGGGTGCTTAAGAATACCAATTGCGGTATATTCCTCTCCCGTTAAAGCCGCATCGATTTCCTACAATTATTTTAGTTACGGAAAATCCTTATAATAAATTACCTGGTCGATTGCTGGGGTATAATTTAATTGAGATAAATAGCTGTGTTACAATAGATGAATGAGTATGAATGGTCAGCTGTTGTCAGAGTATCTACCCTTTAAATATTGCGCTCTTTTTAATATTAACTACAATGATGTTAAGAAGTTGCAACCACTTATTCAAGAAGGATAGATCTTTTTATTTCGTCTTCTGGTTTAGAAATGCAGCAAATATAACATTTTACTTTTTCTCAACTCAGTCGTTTACTCCTCAGGGTTAGATTATTTTGTGAAACATTCAAATAATTGTGGTGCAAGTATGATACATTGAGGTAATCATTTTTGCACTCCATATTTCAACATCTACTGAAATTAAGACTTCCCGAAATACTTATTTAGCTAAGTATACTGTCATTTAGAATTCGATTCACCTCCAGACTATTGACACAACAGAAAATATGCATGGATAAATAGGAGTTTGTTGCTTTGTGAATTAACGAATGTCTTCTTAATTTTACGAAATTCTATTACATGGCTAATGCTACGGTTTGAATGAAATAACATTCTTAAATATGTTTGTTTGTTAAAATATCCTGGATATATATTTATTTCTATTCTCTTATTTATTCTAAACATGCAACTGTATGTAAGTATTATTCAATATGAGAATCTCCAGTAGCAAAGTTAATATTAATTTTTCTATTCCCTCCTAAATATCAGGGATATCAAAAATGATTTATACAGTTTTTTCTAGTTTGAAAAATTGTCTTTCTTCTCTTGAAAATCGTTTATCTATATATTATCTAAAGAGCACATAAGAAACTCAAGCGTATATTTGAATTTTCTGACTTACAAACCAGATACTTACAAGATACTTAAAGCACTCACTTTTCAAAACATTCAATTCTAAATCATTCTCAATCGTGTTTTTTAACGACAGAACTTCTCTGAAAAAAAAATCGAATTCGATCTCTCTCAACAGAGCTTAAAACACTCAGCTCATCTTCGTGCAAACGGCACGCGCGTTCGTCACGGAATCGCGAACCTCCGTCTCGGTGGACATCGGGGGAGAGAAGAAATTCGCGGCGACACGACCTTGAACTAGGGACGGCAGAAAAGATTCCGACGGCCTTCCCGATGACATAGAATTTTTCTCTCCCCCCACGCTTGGACGCCCAGACGCGGCCTCCGGGGACGTCTACCGCAGCCAGACGGGATCGTCCCTCCTAATAAAACCCCCGCGATAGACGTCTGCGCGATAAAAAAGCCGAGGGATAAACATCGCGAGAGAGCAATCTGTGGCCGGAGACCCTCCCGAGAGCGATCTCGCAAAACACCGGCAATCACCGGGAAGCTGCGACCACGGCACGCGAAAACGGGTTTGCCGAGAGAGAGAAGCTACGTCTTGCCTCGGCCAGAGTAGGGCACGGGCCAGCAGGAGAGAGAGTGGGAGAGAGGTGTGCAACCAGAGGAAGGAAAATGGGAGAGATACGTCCATCCGCGGAGGAAAATAATGGCCTTTAAAAGGGAAATCGGAGGTGAGGCTACATTGTACTGGGAAACAGGAAGGAAGAGGATGACGGACGATGGTCGAGTCGTCTTTTCCGCTTTTCCAGAAGGATGTAGAGGTAAATCATAGGACAAACGCGCATCTTCGCCTCATCCCTACCTCCCCGAGACTCGAACCGGCGACCTCGCAGTCTTCCTGACTTTGACAAATGCTCTGTTCTCACGGAAACCTAAGCGGGCTGCAGCGATGGAGAGAGAGAGAGGAAGCCAGCGGAAAATAAACGAATGGCTTAAATGAAACAAGGGAAGGATGGAGTTGATAACCATATGAGGGTAATATAATGAGCACCGGGGGAATAAAAGCGTTGGGAAAGGGAGTGGTGGGGGGAATGTTAGAGACTTATACGATGGTTGGAAGGAACGAGGCGAGGAATATAAAGAGGAAAGAGATGCGGTAAATAAATTAATCCGGTGCGAAAGGTTGGCTTCCGAGATGGATCTTCCAGCCCCGAGATGCAGATTTAACTTTTTGCTCTCGAGGAATGCTGAATGCTGTTTCGCAAGGAAGGTGCAGTGTCCCTTACGGACGCGCCGAAATATGACGGAATAACGTTTCATCGCGTCGAAACGAAATGCTCCCGGAGATACGATCTGCAATAAATGCAGCTGCGCTCGACCGAAACGCGGTCTCGAGCAGCTGTTGTTCGAATTGGATGCCCGAATTGGCTTTCGGAGTGTCGGAGCTGAGAGATGGGCGGATTTTTTTAACACCTTCAAAACTCATTGTTTGATCTCCGTGCACGAAAATAGCGAAACATTCAAGCTTACTTTCACAGTGCTCAGAGGACAGTAAACGGTACTATGAAAGGCATGTGTTCAACACCGCGATTAAAACCCACACGACATAACACCTTGCACTCGCATCTGAACTCTGTTTTTTTTTACGCGTTCCAAAAAAAAATCGGCAGGTGTTCGGGATTCGAACCCGAGACTTCAGCCGCTACCTTCACTCATCATTGAGGTACTCAGGACATCCCCCTGACACGGGGTATCCATACAACGTTCGATTCTACTCCGTTCGAACGACTCTATTTTCAAGGTCTGCTCGTCCTCGCAATGTCGATAGGATTGATTAATACACCGCGCGAGTTATTCGGAAACTGATCGATGAAAACGATCCACCGAACCAACCCATCGCGAGTCGCCGATTCCGGCACCGTCCTCGTGCCTTTGTTTGGCTTCTGTTGGGCCCGATTCGGCCCTAAACGAAAACGTTCCGTGGAACCGGAGGAAACGCAGTGCTGCATGGGCTGGGTCACTGACCGCGCCGCACAGAAATTCAACAATTGAGACACAAAAACGTCCATCGCTCCGAGGCCCTTAATAAAATGCACCTCTGCCCGAAACGAGAAGAAAAAAAGGCTTAAAAAAAAGAAGTTGCCGTGCGAGAGGAATAAAAAAAAGAGACGGATCATAAATTCAGACGAGAACCGACCCATCTGCCTCCGGAGTGTCTGGGATAATTTGAATCCGCCGACCGATAACTGGGGAGGATAAGGATAATTCGCGATCCCAGATAACCCGCCTCCCCGCGGCAGGGATGCAGATGATCCTAGCGATCGGTTAGACAAAGAATGCATTAGCCGCGGAGTATGGTTAGAGAGAGAAGGAGGTTAGCGAGGGTGGGAGTATTAATAAGGTGGTAAACGCGCGTGGGAGAGGATGGGGAACGCAATCCCCGCTGCAAGGGCAGGATCGTGATTGAAAAAGCCGCCCAAGGGACTGGAATCATTTGGACGGCGAGGAAACTAAAGAAAAGAAGCGAATCCCTCCGCGTCCAATAAGGGAGATGGAAATTTCCGACGCGTAACATCATGCTGGCGATAAAATAAGAGGAGAGGCACACGCCTCCTCGGGGCCGGATATTTTTTTCCACTCCCCCGGACTATAACATTGTAAAAGGGAAGAGGCAGCGATGGGAGCGAAATATCGGCAGGCGCGAGTATCATACGCCCGCGAGGCCCTGGATGCAGATGGAACAGATACAAGTGGGAAGTGGAAGAGTGGGATAATGGGAGAGTGGGAAGCGAGGGAAGGCGGGGAAAACGGAAGAAAAGGAGATGAAGGATAAGGGCGGGAGTATGCGGAAAGGAGACGGAGAGAGGTCACCCCGGCGGGAGCACAAACCAATGGGAATCGGAGGTCGAAAGGTCGGAGGGGCGGCAAGGCCGCGACCGTCTCGAACAGAACGGTCTCTCCCAAAAGGACGTGCCACCACCGTCACCGATCATCCCCCAAAAAATCGCCCTGGACACTTCGCGAGAGAGACGCTCGTGACCAGACGCGCTGAACTGAGAACACACCGCATAGCCTCTCGTCCGAGATATTTTACGACTCTCGAAAACGTGATCGCCGACTCACCCAGCGAAGGAGTGGCCCACAGCAAGAGCAGGAAGAGCACGGCGAGCGACGTCCCACGACGCCGCTCCGGAAGGTCCGCACGCCGACCCTCTCCTCCTCCTCCTTGCACCGCGTCCACGGCGTCCCGACGCCCTCTCGCCCCGGCGCCCGCCTCCATGGACACCGCCCTTCTTCTTCCAGCCGCTCTCTATATAGCCCTCCGCCTCCAACGAGACTTCCGACGTCCCGAAGTCGTGAACACCCGGGTACACACTCGCCGGAGCGCGGGCGAAATACGCTCTGCCACTCATTCAAGAACGAGGCGACGTCGTGGTCTCCCCGCTTCTCACGCACTCTCCTCTCTACCCGCTCCCCACCTCTCTCCGCCGTGTCGACCTCGCAAGGCCGACGTGAAAAATCCCAAACACTCACTCTCACACCCGGGAGAAAGGGGGAGAGAGAATTGTCCGTCCTTGTATGCACTCCTGCGTTCGAGCCCCTCCGTTTCCCCTGCGCTGCCCCCGCCGTCACCCCCCCTCTCTCCTTATCTCCTTCCCGATATTCGGCTCCCTCCCTCGGGTGGACCGGAGAGCTCCTTTCTGCCCACGGCGCGACGTCCACCGCCGCGGCCACCGGGGCGCGTGGGTTTTCCGTTACTTTTTTATGCGGGACTACGAAATTCGCGGAAAGGGTGTCGCTTTCGCCCCCGATGACTCCCACGGGAGCGGCTGACGTTCCTAACAGAGCCAGCCTCTCTTTGAAGCTCGAAAAAGTCCGCTTTCCCCTTACGTCGCCGTTTCCCTCCTACTGTCCGATCTGCTCCTCTCTCTCTACCCCTCCGGCGCCCACCTGCAATCAGTCTCCCCGTGATTCTGCAATTCATTCCCCTCCTCGGTTCCTCTTCTTTACTTCCAAACACTGTCGTCTCGCCTCAACCCTTCCCGTATCCTTGCTTCGATGGTTTCCCTCTTTTTTGCTCCCTATCAATCAATCTCCATCGACGCTGATTCCCTGCCCCATAACTTCTCGTGTTTAATGTTTTTTTCCTCCGAACGGAATGGGATTCGATTATTTCCGTGGAACCGCGGTCTTTACAGAGTTGTATCTTTCTTCTCAGACCCAAAACAATACGTAGTGCGTACAAATGTTGTTTATGTGGATAAATACGTAAATATAGATCGCTTAATTGAACCGTTTATGCATGACTATTTTTCAATTTCAGTATTTTATCCGTATATTTCAATATTGATGTAATAAATATTACGTTATGATATAATGATCTAATAATTTTTTCCATAATTAATCAAACACAAGAATTTTATAACATTTCAAATTGATGGATAAATCTTTACGTAAAATATGACCACTAATACGTCTTCTGTTTTTCGTAATTAATACTTTCTATAACAATACAGGTATAAATTGACAATACTATTTCATATGCTAAAATTACATACGGATTAAATACTGAAGTCTAAGACTAAAGATGAAGCTATTGGACTAAACACAGGCATCTCAAGAGATCAACTCCATCTTTGACAATTTTATGCTCTTTATTCATAATTTCTGCCGATAATCTGCAGTTGGATAAATAAATTTTTGCGCGTAAATCTGAAGTCCTCCATTTCACTCCTCTACCCCACATATTTCAAATTAGGTCAACATAACTACGCCTGAAAGCCAGTCACGCGAGAGATAAAATTTTGAGACTTCTCTCAACCGTTGGTAGCAGCAACCATTAAAAGACCCATCTTATTACTTCTGCATGCGACGTAATGTAGCAATCTAAAGGAAATTATCGCATCGATACAGAGAGAGAGGGAATAATGTCTTTTTTTTACAGTTGAGCAGTTCATCTCTCTCGATGTTATTAAAACCCGCTTCCCTCCCTCCTCACGCACCAACCCTCAACGTAAGTCACTTTTCTTTCATCCTTCCGCATCTGTGCTGCCCTACCTTCCACCATCCACACCACCTATTTACCCAACAATCCCTCCATCTACGAAACTTATCTCCCCATACTTCCTCCTTCTTATCTTCCCCCACACACACACAACACACCCTATCACGGCACCCGTTTCTCCAGCACTCACACCCCACAGCACTGCAACAACCCCCCCCCTCTCCGTGACCCACGGTAGCCGAGTAGCTAACAGTGACTAACCGGCCATGAGGTCGCGGGTTCAAATACCGCCAAGGACATGATCGTACTCCGCGCATGAAACTCATGTATCACTCATTATCAAGAGGTCGGCGACCGATAGCGGGCCTACCTCGCTGCCAAAGGGGAATGAGGTGCAACGGGAGTCCACCCGATGCTTTCCGCCCGATTATCTTCGCTTGCAGCCTCTTATTGTTTTCCCTCCGTTTCGGCACAATCTTATTTGGCAACATCCTCGTCTATTTTTACCCGCTAATAATTCAGCCGCCCCTCTTATGCTGTACCAACTTTTCCCTCGCCCCTTTAACTTCCGTCTTCCTCCGCTTACCTCAAATTGCCGCGCATTTATTACCGCCATTTTTCTCTCTTTCGGCCATCCTTTTAATCCTCCGGTTGCTAAACGTACGATTTGAATGGACGAGGAATAGATCTGGAAGCACGCGACTCATAGTTTATTCCCTTTGCCTAAAAAGCGCTCGGGTGTTTTTCTATAAGCAAGGATGTGTCACAAAAGTGTACCTCAAGGAAAACGGTTATAATAAAAATTATATTGATGGAAAGAAAATAGGGTGAGTCAACATTCAGTGTCACATCTTACGTATGTGTTGAGAGACTGAGGCACTAGGTGGCTAAGAATAGCGTATCTCTAAAGATTCGATTCAGCTTCAGCTCGGGAGTAAATCGTCAACGCCACAGTTGTAATAATAAATCCCGAATAACGATAATATACGAATATATTTTTCTCCATATAATAGCAAAATAATCCATGGGACACGGAATGTGCTAATAATACCTTACTTATTATACGTGTCTGGTAGCAATATATATTTGATTAAGGTAGCGATAAGCATTTTGTAATAATCGTATAAAACTATTGGTAGACGATATTTCAAATATATCTTCAACTGCTAAATTTATTAGATTGACTTTCAGTTGGCTCACTTTTCACGAATATTGTGCAATATGGATTTAATATTCAATTGAATAGTTTAGCCTAGTTAATTTAAACTTCATGACACAGAAATAAGTATGCTACGAGAGATAAACATCTGATCTTAAAGTCTTCCTGCATTAACAGTCTATTTTTGTACCAATCAAAAAACAAATTCGGGACCACATACAGTTATGAAGGAAGCGTTAAAATTGTCAGCAATGGTCATCCTTCTAAGCTTTCAAACAGTATTCGATGAATGAGTCATTTGCATTGTCTATGCTTCGTAAAACAAACATACCTAGTACAGATATAATATTCACGGAGATATGGCGCATATCTTTGCAGACTCTGGGAAGGACAGTAGAAGGACGCTGGAACGATATTTCCACACCTTGTCCGAGTTCAGCCTTTTAATGGGTGTCCCTCTACATTATGCGTCGGAGAATTCAACTACAGGCATTTTTAGCATATACAAACAATCTGATACGGCCTAGCTTTCCCTGGATTAAAATAAATTACCAGCGTTTACGAGCGCAAAACTTTTCTCGACTTCATATTCCCCAGCTCTTAAACTCCCAGGAACAGACTTGAATATCGTGCCAGTGGACTTCTTGTACGAAACCTGGCGACTGCATCCACAGTCCCAACTCCTCCCTTCATTGCCATCTCCATCTCTCATACACTCCTCTCTTTAATTTTTTCCTACCCTTGGGTGGAAAAACCTTCTCCCGTTTTGTCAATGACTCGGTCGTTAAGAGAGCGCGTAACACTTAAACCTTCTCGGATTGTAACTCGTCCGGGAAAAGCGGCCCAAAGCGCTATCGTCCGTCTTCCATTCCATTTTCAACTCTCATTATCACAGCAACGCCGTACCTAATAGCGGCAAGTTGGCATAAAACGCCTCTGAACGAAAAAATAAAACTGCTTCGTGCTGCCCTCCACCCTTGACTCGCCTTCCTCGTTGACATTTTCTCCCGATGAATTCACTGCCACCCTTCCTTCGTCATTGTTTACTGCTATTCCAACTGGACGTATTATAAGCTGTGTATTAACTAGATGCTAGAAGTTCTATATAACGTTCTTTCGCCACCTTCTCAGCTTTCGTTGTTCAGAAACAAAATACAAAGCATAGTTTGTTTCTTTAGAATACTGGCTACAAATAGAACCTACGACAGACCTTTCCTAGCCTACTGGAAGAAGAACTGTATCGCAGGTAAGTCTTTCAACTCTGGATGAAATCTTACGGACCAATTGCTTTGTCAATATTCAAGTTGAAGGTATAAAAACTCAGAAATAGCTTTTCTTCATTTCTTATGAACATTATTTTTCTAATACAGCCAAATTTAAAACCTACTTTTTCTTTATAGAATTATTCCCACATAAAATACGTAATTTTTACGTTATATTAAAGCATTATGTAATTCGATATAATTAATTGACCTAATAAAAAAGTAATTATAGCTCATAAGTAAACGTATTTTCATATAACCACCTTATTTTCCTTCCTTAACTGCATACCAATACTGAGGTGTTAGCGGTGTAAGACGTTCAACTCCACCTTCAACTCCACAAACAAATTAAAATTATCAATAAAATCTCTAATAAGTAATCACTATTCATCTCTTACAAATATTGTGTTTCTCTTTTACTTCTTTTCGTTTGTTCATTTTCCTTTTTTCCAGTCCCAATCTTTCCCTCTCTGTATCAATCTCCCGTGTGTCTGTTTTCTTCGCGTTATTCTTCTGAACCTTCTTTTCTTTCCGCCTATCTACATCTCCTTCGCCAACCTCCTCTATTTCCCCTTTCCCAGACACGTCTACACAATCATTCACCTCCGACTTTCTCAACATATCCGCTTATCTTTATATCTTCCGCCCACCGCCCGATTGTCAGGTCCTTGCTCTTTCTTAATCTACTTTCCTTTATCCTTCCAACAATGAGATAATTCGAGTACCACTTTCATGAATATAAATAAATATATTTGGCTAACTTGAGCTTGCTATTTCCAATGCCATATTGATATGAATTAATGCTCATGGTCTAATTTTCGGCTGGATGTTGTTGACTGCATTATTTTCCGACCTTTAATTATTTATTTAATCTATAGACGAATGAAAAAAATCGACTAAATTTTATTTACAATATTACTGGATGTATTCAAGGGGACTGCATTTTTTTTTAATCGTTTGAGATACTGGAATTCATAGGAATGGACATGAACGAATGCCAACGAATAACTAAGCGACAAATAACGAATATGGCAAATTATAGAATGGAAAATTATAGAATGGAAAATTATAGAATGGAAAACTTGGATTAATCCAAAAGTCTTTGACAGAAAGAATTGAAATAAAGTCCACATTATATATCTTCTGAAAGAATCCTTTAGTAATCTATAAGGTAGTTTGTGATTTTAACAATTTTTTTATGAAATATTGTATTGATTACTTTTAATGAAATTGATATTGATGTGTCACTTCCACCAAGCTATCCATTTGTAACTTAATCTATCTATATAATCTAATATCTGATAATAATAGGTCATCTTAAGATACCATACTTCCCGCACACACTCCTTCAGTTAATCCTAAGATCAGAACCTCATCACTTCATCTTCGTGAGACGGAACGTTTATCTTCATCAATGACTTCGTGATATTCCATTACCTACTAATCGCTTAGAGTAGGGACGCCCACTATCGAGTGCATTGTCTACACAATTATTCTAGGATATGAATATGATCATGTACACCCTTCCGCCGAGACCATCCCCTCTACGGCGATGACTGGATAATCGAGCAGAACCTACGCGCATCCTTCCCGTCTCTTCCTTGTAATGAAGGTCTGTTCATAATTCTCCACGCGTGTGGCTTGAATATCGTAAGCAAGTTTGACCTAAGATCCAGCCGTGGGTTCGTCCGTTGAGGCAAATGTTACAAGGTATTCCACAGTCGCAAATGAGACTTCTAGGCTCTGCCTTTCTAATAAGTCCCTACTAACTTTACAGAAACGTTATCATAAACAGAAATAGACATAGATGACGCAAATTAAATCTATATTTAATACTTTTCCGGCACATTTTCGTTACCATTCCGATCCACGTATCTCTTCCTTCAACTTTTAAAAACCAGTCTGTGAGAATCGTTTACGCGGTCAATCGAATTTCAGCATGGATATTCAACGACACGGGATATTTGAATGATGACCCACTAACGGAAACAGATATGTATACTCTCTAGCGAAAAATACCATCACACTCCTTGTAAGTTGCTTTGAAATGCGTAAATTATTCATGACTGAATTTGTACAAGTCGATCTATTTCGCGAAAGAGAGTTTCTTTTTCTTCAATATCGGATTCTATAATGCAGAACATGTATATGTACACGCATGTTCGCTGTTTTTTGTCGAAAAGTGAAAGATTCCTGGTACAAATCCCGACTCTCTTCACACATTATCATATCTTTTTTTTTCTTGGATGACAGTATTTAGTATTCGTGAATTTTTATGCTGCATTCCGCTAGATAGTTCGCTATAAAAAGAAGTCGTGTCAAAAGCGATTTCTTATGGAATTAAAAAAGAGAACATTTCCTATATTACTGTTAACCAGAGTTAAAGAAAACCAAGTTTTTAAACATCCTCATCGCATGCAGAAAAAGAAAACTCCCATAATTCCTCGCTAGCGTCATCTTTTCATCTTCATTACACATCATCTCCATCTATTCCCATTCGAATTATTTGCGGAGACGATGAGAGAGAGAGCGTGGATACCATAAGAACTAATTAAAGCATCCCATAACCGTTTCGCAACGCCGCGGTTCCAATGCCAAGGAGATATAACAGGTTCCGCTCTTTCATTGTTATATTTTTGCTCCAGGATGAATTTACCTGGTTGTAACTTTTAAGACACCTTCGCAGTTTCCTTATGTTATTTGCCTTCTCATAAATACGCGCTGGAACGGACGTTAGGAATTGGATACGTCGAGAAGTTCAGTATTTTATGATTCTGTTTTCCTCTCTACGCAGATCTTATTTTCAGCGTTCATTCTTCCCCAAGAGAGAACTCTAATATGATTTATCCTCGTTCTCGCTCCCGCCTCACGACTAAAAGGCATTCCCACGTAATTGTTTCTATGTTAAACGACACCAGTTAATATTTCTCCGCTGAAAACACCCATTTAAAACATTCTCAATGTGACTTTCTCAATGGAAAACCAAAAATTTGTTACGGGGGCTGTTTTTCTTGGGAGTATAGAGAAAGAGACTAAGTAGTATCCGCTCGGAAAACAAGCAAAAGGGGAGGGGAGTGGGGGGCGACTCTCGTTGCGTGTGGTGAAACACATTTTTGGAAGGCTCGGAGGAAATTAGATCAGATGTCCCTCATCAACGTCGGCGCTGATTGAGTTTAAAAACGTTGAGGGCGCTTTTATTCTTGGCGGCGGACGAGAGGGAGTTGGTGACGGCCAAGAATCTGCAGCGGGAGACCGAGAATGTTGGAAAATCGTGGTCCCATAAAGCGCCAAGAGGAGGGAAAAGAGAAAAAATTCGGCCTCGGGGGGGAAGAGGGTTTTTTAAGCACCAGATTTCGGTCCGCGGACTATTTTTGCGTTGCTGTCTGCTCGTTGTCTAGTACACGCCTCCGGTGCATAAACAGTTTGGCGTAATCGAGGCCAGAGACGATTTCAAACGCATCGGATGCGTTCGTGGAAAAAATTCTCTCCCTCCGGAGAGAATTCTATGGTTCTTTTTTATAAACGCGGCTTGAAATATGCTGCAGTGCCGGGAATTCTCCCGCAGCTCCCAAACAACCGCGTTTAACAAAGACTGGACGGAGCTAGGGACGAAGGAATTCGTTTGCACCGCCAAGGATTTTTCTCCCTTATCTATTAAAATTCACCGGCAGAAAATTTCAATTGGTTGTTTTTATTTAGTTTCGAAACAGAAAATGTATCCGTTTTAAAAGGTGAATGAGAGCTAATAAGCTTCGTCATTACTTACGAACATTTTAACTTGTAGCTAAGATAAAGTAAGCATTTTGTATTGGAATCGTCAAATGTATTAGGATTTCGTTTAGATGACACTGTTTAAATCCTCGAACGTACATGTGATGTTCTAATATCAGAATAAAAATATTAAAATATTCTTTCGGTTCTTTATCCTTTCCAAACCTTTCATACTCCTGGAAAATTTATTCTATCATAGTTTTTAGGAATACGAGTTGTATATAATTAATGAAATAATTCAAGGATCCAAGATGTACAATATAAATAGTTAATTTGTGAAATAATGCGGGTGTGTATAGATTTATAAATAAGATGAATAGTAAGAATCTTTGTTTGTAATAAAAATCTGATGTGGTCAAGCCTTACTTTCTAGCAAGAAGGAGAAAGAAATTTTACTATTCGTAAATTCCACAAAGTACGTACATTTAATAAATAAAGCGACAATTTCTTTTATTCAAATTATCAAATACATCATTAACGTTCAAATTAATATCTTCGCTCAAACCCTACAATTGTATCACCTGCGATCTAACCGCAAAGGAATTTTTCTACCTCACTGTGTCTACTCGACCGTAGGGCTTACGTGCGTCATAGACACGCATGCACACGTAACATCGCAGTTACGGCAGCGCTGTTACACACCCCGACAGCCTCCGGTTATGAGAAAGTTTGTGCAATGTGCATTTCGTCATTTCATCTTTGAAAGCGAAGCTTACCCAATTTCCCTCCAGAGGAACGGAAATGGTATCAACAATGAAGCTGCAAGCAGCCGGCGTGGGAGGAGGGAATAAAAACAAACCTCTGTTTTTACCCCATGGCTCCCTTGATTTGCACCACGGTGGTATCATATTCCTCCGTGTCTCCTCTTCGCCTTCACTCTCCCCTTCTCTTTCATCATTTATCCTACACACTCTCTCCCTCTTAAGTAAACTGGGCCAGTCTCTCTATCTACTTACGTTCTCGAGAGATGAAAGGGGTGAAAAAAGTGAAAGAAAAGTAAAAGAAAAGTGAAAGAAAGGGAGAGAAAAGAAGATCTCTATTAGAAGAGACGAAGAATAGCTTAAGAAATTAGAATGATCGGAAGAATCAGAATTTGTAAAAATACTGTTGAGATTGAGTAGGAAGATGATGAATGGATCAGAATTCGTGGATTTCAGTGATGAAGGGGGAGAAGAGTAAGGAATGTATTTTAATGCGGTTACTATTCTTAACCGATTAAATGATTATGAAAATTATGATTAAATGAAATATGAAAAGACATAATAAAGTCTTGCGTGAGCAAGAGGATTTCTAAGTGAGAAAGTGAAATTATTCGTATAAGCTGAAAAAGGTACTGTAAACATATAAAAAAACATTCATAATTATTTATTTGAACACAAGCGGCTAATAAGTAAATTTTATTCAGAATATCCAAATTTGTTTTATAAATGCATTACTTTACTTGGTACTTATTCAATAAGGTACTCAATGACAGGTTTTCGACTTTTTAAAGTACCTACCCCAACTACGTGAAAATCTACAGCGACGTGAAAGATTGAAATTGTATGAATGGTGTTTAACCCTTTCTAAATATTTTATCTTATGTTTTGGGAACTAAGTATTTATAAGGAAAGGTAAAATGAGTTGAAACAAACATACTCCAATAATTGTAGCTTCAATTCATACAGCCAAATTTCTACGAGATCTCTAAATTTTAGGATGGAAATCAATTCAACAATAGTTGAAGGATAAAGAATGTGAAGAAAAGAAATAGAAGGAAATATGTATAAAAATAGAAAATTAGCCTAAAAAGTATATAAACTATTTGAAGAGCTATGGTGGAAGGAGATATCATTAAACGAACAGAAGAATACTCAATAATATTCATAAGCATAAAAACAGCACGATAAAATTTGCTGCAGGTAAGATTTCAGAGAATAATTTCACGAACTTAGTAAAAAGCCGATCTTATAGATAGATTTAAAAAATCAATGACCCATGAAAGAATTAGATATATAGATAAAAAGAAAATTGTAGACTTAAAGTTAAAGAAGATCAACAATAATAAAACACTTAAGGAGATAAAAAGAACACAGGAAGTAGGTGATGAAACCCATTCAAAAATATGTGAGAGAGAGATTTGAAGAAAATAATTGCCTCACGTGGATGAGAGAATCAAATCAAGAAATCATAAGGATCAATATTGACATGTTAAATGCGATACTATTCAAAAGTGAGCCATAATCCAGTGAGCAAATATACCTCGCGTAATAAAATCAAAAATGCCCTAAACGCAGACAATTACTAGAACAGAATACTGACAGACACCAACACAAATACAACATACTCGTAACAGCCACAACCATTCATCGTTTCAATTATCCTCAATTAAACAAAACAAAAGTGGGGACGAGCGGGCACGGATAATCCGACGTAAGATCAGGGGCACCGCGGGACGAGATGCGGGCGGCGATAAGGTCATGGAGCAAAGAGAGATACGGGAGATGGTGCTACCGGAAACGAGTAAAAGGGAGTAGCGTGGGGGGAGGGGTAAAATAGAGAAAGACGCGTAGAGATTGGCGGAAATGAAATAGGACCCCGTACGACGGGGATCCCGAGAAAGAGAGAGAGGAAACGGTGGGCGTAGAAAAGACGTCTCTCCTGGGCGTCCGTGGGGAGAGAGAGAGAAAGGTAAAGACGCCCGGCGACGCCCACCGACGGAAACACGAGACGGGGAGAGCGGGGAATGAATGGAGAAAGACGGGAATGCAGCGAGCCCGAAGGACGAACAGTCGGAGGAAAAGACGTCGACAAAAATGCTGGTAAAAAAAATGGAGAGCGGGGGAGGAAGAGGCGGAGTAGTCGCTCGTTGGAGGAGGAGAGAGAGAGTGCATCGAAGAATTTCGAAATGAGCATTCGACGCGAGGCGCACTACTGGAAACCATTGCACATGGACTACACGTTTGAAGCATCGGTGGGATCGACGCGAAAACCAGTAATTCTCGTTGTTAACGCCCGGAGACTTGAAAATCAGACGAATCACATAATTTCGAGACTGGAGGGAGAGAGGACCTTGACGGGAGGAAGACCGCGAACGGTCCACGGAGACAAATGAATGACGACGTGAAGCGGATGCTTTTTCACGGGGTGGAGGGAGGAGATGAGGGGGAAAGGGGTGGGGACGAAGCGGAAGAAGGGAAAAAAAAGGTGAGGAAAACAAACGTGGGGGAAAAGAGATCGCTTTCCTAGAAAAAGACTTTCTCAATGATCGCAGTGAATGGAAGACGGGGATAATAATAAGATGACTGATAAAGAATGTGTGGTTATTAAGGGGAATGAATGAGTCCGGGAGTTGGTTGGTTGGGCGAAAAAAGGTGATGGGCGGATTGAGGAATGAGCAATTTCTCCGGAGTGAGAGAATGAGGTGACATAATGGGAAGATAAAGTAATGGTCTCGTGGAAGAGTGATCGCGGCGGAGGATGGAGTGGGCGCCGAGGTAAGGATTTGCGCAGATGGCGTAGACGAGGGAAATGCGAAAAATATCCTCTGCGGACTATTCTCTTTCCCGCTCCACTTGTTTCCGTCTCTCCTTCATTCTTATGCGAGAAGAGAGGGAAAAATTATCGGGGTATTTAGACATGGTTCTAAGCCGTTGTATGATCTTTAGACTCTTTATTACACAAATCGGTAACTTTCACTGCTAAAGAAAATAATGTGGCTTCAAATTATGAGAATGATATTCACGAATACATACGGAGCTTAGTTTATTCATTCCAGAATTATTATACACAAATTTCAATACTTTACACCACATTTTTGGTTAAAATAATTAAATAAACTATCGATTCCTATCTGTATATCCACTCTATTATCCAAACTCAATGATTATAATCCAAATATTTCATTTATTAAGCAGGAAAATCGCTAAAAAATAAATATAGATCCTTACCCTATCTACTCTTATAAGATTTGAATTGATTTAGCTTTCTTGAACGGAATCATACAAACCTAAACCGAGGATATACGTGTATGTTAACTTCGACGAAAATACATTAAACTGCGATCATATTCCGACAGCTATATAATTTCAATTCCTCAACAAAACCACATCATCAACATTTTTTTCTATTAACCAATTTCAGTGGACGGGAACGACTATACTCTGTTTACTCAAGTACAGAAAAATACCTCCTAAATCAGAACGAATTAAGGTGAATGATCACGTATCGATACGCGCCTATGGAACTGCTGGAGTAGAAACATCCATGAAAGACTCTGACAGGACCGGGATTCGATTTTAAATGTACCGATCGCTTAATGGGCAACGTAACCACCATTGAGCTATCTTCCGGAGAAGCTCAAAAGGGCCGATCTTGAGACAGAATAAGAGTGATGTGGTTTAGTCCAGCTGAGCCGCATCGCAATGGATGGAGCGACCGACCGGTATGAGGGAGATCCAGGCTCGAGACCCGAAGTTGTCAAACTCATTCCACATCGTTCCTGAGAAAGACTTCGATACTTGCTACGTAATATAATGGGTTGATATAAGTTTAAAATTAGGGGTTATAGAGGCTAATCATACTCTTAGAGTCCCTAGTGTTGTTTATACTACAGTTGTAGAGCACATCTAATAATCTTCGCACCTTGGACGAGAAACATTACTTGCTATAGAAAGTGTTTAGCGGAATTTGAGGTTTAAAAGGCCTATATATCTCTCAT
Source organism: Pantala flavescens (assembly GCA_020796165.1). Classification (NCBI taxonomy): domain Eukaryota; kingdom Metazoa; phylum Arthropoda; class Insecta; order Odonata; family Libellulidae; genus Pantala; species Pantala flavescens. Next base: position 16,967,432 of record CM036879.1, on the reverse strand, counting down.
TGTGTCTAAATTAGCTTAAATTAGCGTAAACAATGATCCACGTAAGGTCTACTCCAAATAGTCCTGGTTTAAACACCGCTAAACCTATTCATTGGATGCAACCGCGTCCGGAGAGGGGAAGACACGTCTCGATATCAAAAGTGAAACTTCAATCGGAGAGAAGAGCAGCCCTACTGCAACGACCGTATCCGCAAACGATTAGGACCGATTCATCACCTCCGAACCGTCTCTAAGAGGTCGAATTCAGATAAAATCTCACGGCGGCTCCGGCGCTCTGTAACCACTTGATTACAGAGACCGCCGCACCGGAAGGAGATGTGAAAATAGAGGCGATGAAAAAAAGAGGAAAAGGGCGGCAAACGAGGAGGGAATGAAATAGGGATGGGAAAGGGTGGGTTCTTAAAGGGTACGAGTTGGGCATTGAAATGAGCGATATCAAGAATTCTGGAAGGAAGCGTGGGTAAGAAAAAAGGGTTTAGGGAATGCGAAGGTGAAGGCGGGGAGAGGAGAGAACGTCGGTAGAGGGAGGAATGTGAATGTTGGGCAAAGAAGTGAAGGGAAGGATGGGAAGAGAGAGTTGCAACTGCAGACCTTTCTGGGTTACGCTCGGCTGGAAAAACTCGACGGCGAGGCCTTCAAAATAAATAGCCTGCAGAGCCGTGCACATTTTGTCTTCTGTCATAGCTTAGCGGAGTGAAAACAAGTATGTCGCAAGATTGGCGCGGAGATCAAAATGATTAGCATTTAAATTGCATCCGAGCTCTGAATTTTAAGAGCGACGAACTATAAAGCATTCGAAACATTTAAGGGAGGATCGTGCCGCGGCCGAGTTGCCCGGCGATGAAATACTCGTCTGATAAACGATGGGTGTCATCCGCTTCCAGATTGAATTTTTTTTTGCGAATAAATTTTGCGGATGCGATTGCGTTAGTGCAGTTCGAGAGTCCGTTCGGATGCACGGGTGCAGCGGTGATGAGAATCGGAAAAAAAAAAAACAAAACATACAGAAGTTTCAAATTTTTACGGACCGCGCTCTCTCTCTCACTGAACACGTAGTCGATCAAGCGGTGATGATACGCATGATAGTCTGGCTCGTAACTTTTAGGGATACGTCGTCGTTTTCGGAAGATTGCGACCTTCGGGAGTGTAAAAAGGAAACGGGGTTGCAGTGGAGCGCATGCAGGATTTTTAACGATCGCGAACTGCAGCATGCCACAAAAATTAGCGAATGGAAGTAGGCTAAGGACAGGTTGCATGAAAGGCAGCTATCTTGATCTCAGCTGTCGTTTTGTTGGTTTTGAAATACGATTCGAATTTAATTTGGTTCATATTTTGCATTCGTTACTTGAAACGCGCACGTTTGGACCTTGAGGTGTATGTAACACTCTGAATGATCGGAATAGTTCTTAAAAATCCACATAGTGTTGTAGAACAAAAATGCTAAAGTTCATCAAATTTTAGAACATCAATACAGTATCATGTTTTGGTTTCTACCAATGATATTCAAATGACATAAATCAGTTCGATTTTAAATATAAAGCCGTAAAATTTCGATCTAAAGTAAAATTATTAACAGTTATTAAATGATATTTATCTATTAGCTTTGTTCTGATATAATTTTTAGCCATGATATTTAAGCTTGAAATATCCGTACATCGAAAAGAGCTATTGGATTAGATAACAACTCTTACAATTGGATCATGTAGCATAACGTTAAAAAGTTGACCATTTTCGTTACGTTTGCTATCTCCCTTTCTCCAAAAACCTACGAAAATAAGCAGATTATACGTCGGAAGAAATAAATCACCGGCGTCTGAGGTGAAAAAAATCTGACAATTGAGGAAGCGTACACTTGTAAGCCGAGATTTCGACAGCAAATGTGTCAAAACGATGTAAGTAGGCGGGCTGAAGCCTTACATAGCATTCGCATTTCACCTACACAGCAATGTGTATCGATTTTCGTCGGGAAGACTGAGGTAACCTTAAGATTGGGGAATTCCAATGCCAAATTAGCCGAACCGAAATAAGCGACTGGTGTGAGCCACCTTGAAGCTACAATAAATAAAAGAGTCTGAAGGATAAAGTACCAGATTATTAATTAATAAGAGTATTTTTCTATTCTCTCTGCAAAATAATTTTTCCCAATTTCCTTTGGTACGGTTCGTAATAAAAGAACTTTATGTTGCTGTTTTCATACATGCAATAGCTACTTTTTCCTTTGGAGTAGAGTAAGATTCTGAATAAAAAACCTATCACCACGATCACTTGAAAATCTTTGACTATAAGAGTTGATAAATTCATTAATTTCAACCTTAGATATATGCATTTGGATGGAAGTAAACCTTAAAATACTTTTTTGACATACAAATTCTAGCATACTTTAAGTTCTCTCGTTTATCAGGAATGGATCACTATCTCGTTTATCAGTAATGAAATTTTGATAATTAAAACTCCTTAGCTATCATTTATCAATTTAAGGACGTGATCCAGAATTTTGGCGCATTTTACGTCAAGCATCTAAGAATGGATATCTTCCGTCAGCACTCCCATGCCACCCAAACAAACTTCTTTGGATTCCCTCCTGAAAATTTCTATTCTTGGATCTACCGGTATCATTAGATTTTCAACCAATAGGGAAATGATGAGATGAAATTGATATTTAGACATTCTGCCAATCCTTCTTTGCAGTTCTTTACCAAAACTGAATTTCAACAACCGAAAAGATCGCATATTTTACTATCTAATTATGCATTCTAATCTACCTGTTGAACATCGAATTCAAAACTTTGCTAATTTAACTACGAGGAAGCGGAATTTTGATCGTGTTCAAACCTTCATAAATTTATTTTATTGACGATAAATTTAGTCTTTTCCTTCCTTCCCCAATTGGTAAATAGTTTTTAATCCTCCTTTGCGCCTAAGCCTTTCAGTTTGTTTGTTGAGTTCAGCCATAGTTACCAATAAACCATTCAAACAACACGAATAGAGACATATACATCGTGCTTTTCAAAAACACTCCAGACGTAACGTAGTGCATACGCGTGTGGTGAATACCCATCCAAAAAAGGCACCTCGTCCGACTAAAAAAGGTATCACTTGTGCAGCCCGATGGCTTTTGCGAACCCCAAAGGGGAGAAGCGACTTAACTTCGTGTTTCTCTCGAATTTTATTCATCGCAGTCTCTAAATCTGTAAATAACAGAGCGCAGAAAAGGGGATAGACTCTCCTCCCACCGTTGGCTGGCATTTCATCAACGAGATCTTGCTTCAAAAATGCTAATTTAGCCTCGGTTCGTGACGGCTTCGGGCCGCAGGTGCAGTTCATTTCGAAGCCACACTTGTGCGCCCTACATCGTATCTCTCTCTCTTAATCTACGTACATGCAAGAAGAGGACGCCATTCCGTTTGTTTTGCTGTGGAACTGGAGAAGAAGCGCTGGGCCTCGTGAAAGCATTTAATCGTGACACGCGAGCATTAGTTCCGACCCGAAACAAATCGGAGGGCTCGATGGGATATCAAAATAGCGCCCGAAACTAACTTTTTCTTTCGGAGCTCTGTTTACCCGTTTCCTAGGGGGGGAAGGAGCGTACAGAAATTGGATTGCTCTTTTCTCAGTCTGAAAGTAAATACTTCGTTCGTCTAATTACATTCACTGAATTGTAATGCAAACACTGTTTATCTCATGCATTCCACAGTTTTCAGCATTGAAATTTTCTGATTAATTCTCGATATTAATAACTATGTATACATGATTTAACAGATCTGCACTTCTATTGTTTTAAGTTAAAAAAGACATCCTGGCAAATTTATGAAAAAAGTTTCCAATGAGTAAGCTAAACTAGCAGACACTTTGATTTTTGTCGACGTAAAAGATGTTTAAAAATAGAAAGCGGAACCTAATATAATAGTTAACATTTATAGAAATTTATTTCAATTTTTCAAATGCACAACATACAAAGGATAATGTGAGAATGATAAATTCACTCTTACTCCGTTAAATATTAGGGTAAATGAAGGAACCATTATTACGTAAAAACTCATCAAACCATTTTCTATAAAATATACCATCGATTCTTTGATAAAAATTTTACTAAAAATTAATTAAATTTTCCAATAGTAAAAATTTATATGGGTAAGTATTAAAAAAATTATATAATATTTCTGATTCTGAAAAAATAAAAGATTGATTTTCTACGAACTACAGCTCACTAATGACAGTGAAAATAGAGCAGTGTAAGAGAGAAATTTATAATTAATAATTGAAAAAAAATAAATAACAAAAATTCGATGAATTGAATTGTCTTTAAGTATCATTTAAATTACGAATATAAATCGAGACTTAAAGCTTAAAAAGCTAAAAGATATTAAGAACAATTTTAGTTTTACCTGAGATAAAATTTATTTCATTAATACATTTCTATGTCTCTAAATTTAAAATTTCCTGTGAAATTACTATTTTAAGATGGACTTTGAAAGAATCTTTCAATATTTTTGAATAAATATCAGCACTTAAAGTTACTCCAATTCAGATTAATCTACTAGAATCGTTACATAAGTCAAAAATTTGCACTTAAAAATTTCGCTAACGTGTTTAGGCAACTCTTATCTTCACTCAGCACCACCAATTACAAATTCATCACCTAACGCGTTCGTTCACTAAAACCGCATCCCGTTCACCGACTGACTTCGAACACTAGTTATTCCTTACCCTCGAAGTTAAGGGTCATCACCACATCCGTTCTTCCTTCGCTATTACGATCTTTCGATAGGATTGCCTCAATTTAATCTACTCCACTCTCTCTGAGGTGAAGGATAGTAGATTGGACGCTCTATCGACTCCATTTTCAGAAGTACGTGTATCTGTAGATGACCGATATCGCAACATTTCGCTAAATCGACCTTTCCCAAAGTCAAACTCCCTTCGACTCGAGATGGATGTGCACGATGTCACATGGCCGATGGGGAGTTGCAGGTGTTTTTCATGCGACCAGTCCATTCTCTCGAGGTGAGAGAGCCGGAAGGGCAGCGGAAACAGATGCAAAGCTTTAGCTCTTTCCGAAGGAAATTTCGCGGTTATCCACCTTCGAGAAGCCGATATCCGCCAACGCATGCGGTCTGGGGAGCCTCAAAAACCGGTCCCGTAGGTGAACAAAGTCATTGCAATAGGAAGCGCAGTAGGGCAACCTTATCATCTATCACGTGCGCACAGAAGACGCTATTCTGGAGGTCTTACACGCTTAACGTAATTTCGAGATGTATGATTGTGACTGTAATAATAATCTCAATCAAATTGGGGTTGCCCTTACGAGAGACATCATCATCATCATCATTGCCACTTTTAACTAAATATGGACAGTTCAGAAGGAATGTTAAAACCTCTCCTTATAGTTGTCCTCGACCAAAAAAGATTTGTTTAGATTAAGATTTCAATTCATCTATGCATCACGAGAGATCTATCTCTATATTCTAAAGACCCAGCGCACAATCAATAGTCTATAAAATAGGCATATGTGTTCTCAATTATATCTACTACTACTACTAAGCAACTAAACTTAAGAATATTCAGCTCTCTTCGATACATATATTTGGATAAAGAAATATTTTATTGCAAATCGAAATTTTCGTAATTTTTATGACGAAGATTAATTAGAATCAAAAAATTAATTCTACTCAGTTTTCTATTGAGTCAAACCTTTTCTGAACCTAAAAACCTTTTCTTCGCGAGGCCACAATTATGCCAAATTAACGTAAATAGATTCGTTTTTCGATTTTACGTAAATAGATTCTACTTTTTAGTGATGTGACGTAAATTAATTCCACTTCCACATTTTACTCACATTCAATTAATCGTCCTTAAAGATTATCTAAGGAAAACAAATTCCATCGTCAAGTAAAACATTGTTGAAGAATATCCATTTGTTATGAAAAATTCAAAAAAGGCAAGAATGATAAAAAGCAACTTATCAGAAACATGCCGGGCAACAAAAAAAATCGCCACAAAATAACAGTTTGGATAGATTTATATCACATCCTGAATAAGTTGCAATTTAGCGTCGTTTTACTCAATTCTTTCCAGTTCCTACCCAGAATTCATCGCCTAGAGAAAACATCTTCCGAGAAAATTTAAATGAAAAGCATCAAGACATACTCCGAAAGGAACTCTAAACCATCTAAAGAACCTTCGTAGCGTGTTATTAACGGCCATAATATAAACTAAACGGATATATGCATTTTTCAGCGTCCGAGCACCTTTTAAAATTGCATGCATGAGCCATGGGTGTACTCGGTTGAAATCACCGCCTCCTACATGTCGAGAGACCAATAATTTTCAGTTGATAGCTCTCAAGTGACGCCATCTCCGGCCAAGTGAGAGATCCAACTTCCAAACAAGCTCCGAGGAAGGTTTATGGGGAATCCGCGATCACTATCACATTAGGATTTCCGAAGACGGCAAGCTCTGTGTTTGTCTCCCACGGCACAGACCTCGAATCCTGTTGAATCCCTTCGCACGTGCAACAAATGGTGCTCGGTTGCCTTCGAGGATGCAGGCGAAAGAGAATCTCCGTAAATTCTGTTGGCCATCCGAACTCGGTTCAATCCCACCGCTTTCCACGGGCGGCTTTTTTATTCCCGCGAAGTGTTGAGATGCAAATCGACTCCGATTCACGCCATGTTTTTCGAATCAGTTGGCCTGCAGTGCGGTCGAGGCGTGAGACGAGTTTGCCGACAGTTTAAAAGGCAGATTCCGAATTCTAGGCTACTTTCCGCGTCCGCATAAGTAGTTTTACATTGTATGCGAGACCGAGGGGCTGTAGACTATGTGCCAATTGAAATTTATACTTTCTGGGATATTCCCCGCGCCAACGACCGATTGACCACAAACGTAGTATAATATTGGGGTAAATACGTCTGTCACACATCTCGTTCGTCGGCTACCTCCGAAATCAACATGCTGTTCGAATCGCACTTTAGGTCGCGATGTTAAGATATGTGTACTGATACGTGCAACTTTGTCGGTCATATTTCTCCCGAGATTCCTCTATCCATCTCAAGGTAAAAAGTTCTCTGTATTATCATTTCCATGAATACATGCATGCCACGATAATGGATTTAGATGGCAGACGACAATAAACGTCGGCGTCCATCCTTTGAACGATTCTGATTGTGTTGAAATGATTCAGTTCGCTTTCTCGAACTCGTCGTTAAATAAACATTATTCTGATACTAAAGATCTCACTTAGTGAAAGATAAGGCCATTGTGTGAAGATCTTCGCTATTAAAGGAGCAAATAGAGATACGATTCGTCGAAAGGTTTACCATTTATTCTGAAAAATCTTGCCAGCGTCCTTGCCAAATTTATTACCCGCGAAGAATTTTAACAATAGGAGGCTATTCGGGTTGAAAATGTAAAAGCTGCAGTACTGAATTATATAGAAAAATATAAGAAATTGTGATTCTTAGGAGGAATTTGTATTTCCAACTTAAAAGCTCCCCGACAGTGAATTTAAATATTTTAGCTTGTTTTGCACTATTATTCTCATTTTGGTTTGTACATACAGCGCTTGATGTATTGGATTTCGGTAAGTGACAAAAAGGTCTACGATCAACAATCAGCTCTAAAAAAACATTTATAATTGGACATATCTACAGAAAAGAGATGTAATGTTTAATTTGTGTTACGTTTTGTTAAAATGCAGAAAAAATAAGATCGACGCTAACATTGAATTTGCTGGATAATCAGAACTAAGGTTCTTTTTTAGAATTATTCGTTAACTATAAGAGAGATTCGGTAGCATATCATTAAATTTTCTATCAAAAGAATTTTTCACTGTATTAAATATTCTGAGTTAAATTAATTCATCATTTAACCAATGAATTAATCTCTAGATCCTTGAAGATTTTTTAAGATAATTGGCTAGAAAATTCAACAGCTAAATTCTTGGAATGCTCGTTTCAGAAATAGAGGTTTTTATTAAACAAATCGTAAACGTAGCGACTAACGAACAATATATGTAGTACACAACTATATGCTACGTATGAATTTTCACCACCTGTCTAACGCTTCAGATCAACTCCTTTGGTATAGTATAAGCAGATCTAGATGAACATGTTAACGCGCAATGCAATAAGAGAGTCTTCATGAGCTCCCTAGGAAGATTCTTGTCGATCGACTTAATTCAAATGCGGGCTCATGGTACTCGTAAATGGATCTCTAAAATTAGCTGAGGTTGCATTGGATACAGACGTCCCATTCTCACGCGAAGAGCCCAGGAGGTCGTGCTGCCGGGTTTCAACCTACGGACCGTCCCGTTCCCTCGGACCTTCCACTGTGAGATGAATACGAAGTGCAACATTCTTCCCTCCGAGAGAAAATTTAAAGACGTTTAACCTCCACTCGCTGCATTTCGTAAGGTTTTTGCATGTGCATGCATCGCGTTCCTATCTCCCTCCTATGTGATTGCGAGCTTGAATGTCTGCATTTGCGGCTGCCTTCGAGCTGGCCAAAGAGCTAGAACACCGTTTTTGAAATTCGGTACGAAATAAACGCAGGAAAGTGATGGCATGAATGGAGCAGGTGAACACATCGCCGGTTTTTCTTTACGTGAGCGAAAGTTAAGTTTGGAAATCCGAGCCAAGACCTTGGCATACTGATTTTACAATTACGATAAACATTTACGATTCTCGTGTGGAATAATACCAAAGGATGCAGTTGAGGAATCCCAAGGTAGAGACGAAGTCGTGTCCAACTTTTAAAGGTATAGTCAGAAGAAGGTTGTGAATAATCTCAAACTTAGATATTTTTCGAAACTATGACCATCAGCTATATCTACATTAGTACTCTGCAAGTCCACTTACGGTGTGTGGTAGGGGACGACAGAGTTTCTTACTTTCTTATAGAGTACTTTTACGGTTCTACTGAGTTGAAAATTGTTAATAGTGCTGAATGCTGCTTTATAAAAGTACTCTATTCAGCAATTTTGCAGATTTTTACCTTTTGATAATCCCAAAAAATAAATACCTGCCGTCATAGAAGGTAGCTACTGTTTCTGGAACATGCCTCTAAATTAAATATTTAGATTAACATCAAGTAGAAAGTAATATAAAGATAAAGAAAGATTTTCAAATACAGTGCGAAGCTACATTATCAAAACTTGCGTGAAGGCAAATTATTTTTCTCGAGTTGGTCTAATCGGTGGTATCTCTTTATGTCCATTTTAGCCGGGCAAAACAAAGTTATTTAAAAAGAATTGTAAAATCTCAACAAAAACTCAAAAATCTTGTAACTAACGATGTCCTATGAAGTTTCATGCATAGAAATCAAGGGGTTTAGTAGTTCCATTTACCTCTAATGAACAACCCACTCTGAAATAAAATTTATCTTGCACATCTTATGCCTCAATTTCATTCTCAGCATCCAATATCTTATAAACAAAGTTCGGACAGAGATATAACAGAATACATCAATACATAATCGATTTACTATTCTAATTCTCTTTAAAACTTCATGTTATGAGCTACATGATTCGCGTTCCAAGCCACGTGATGCGCTAAGGGTAATTTAAACTGAGACTCTTCGAAATAAAACTTACGGTATAACGCTTTAAGACAGAGATCTCGCGACACACACCTGATATCTGTCGGCAAGCAGCGTAAACGAGTACCTACGTAGGCGATATCACGCTATTCCAGCATTTACCTTTCTCTTCCTCCCAGTTGAGGGAAGATGAATATCCTTTACTCACGGACTTAATTACAAAGTAAGCGATATCACATAGCAGATCGACACCAATTAAATGTTGCATTCAAATGGGGTTGTTTACGAACGGTAACCATACGAAACCTTTTTAGGTCCCCCTGGTCTTTCCGAGGGTCACAAATTCGTACGGTCTGGGCGAAAAGGAACGGGTTCCTCCACGAAAAAAGAGATAAATAGTTCTTTCCAACCGTACTAATGCTTAAATCAAAAACTAGTTTCTACTTTGAGAGTTACACCCCAGTTTTGTTATTATGTGTATGAAAATTTAGACGAATTAAAGAGAGATTGAAAGATATGTTAAACAGATAAATGATTCATCTCTCGTGTGAATCCACATAATAGTGTGGAATTGTTTTTCGACTTGTACATTTTCTTTAAATAGATAAATTTGATTCCTACAGATTAATATGTAGCATATAGTATATACCACATCGCAATATATGTATAACGATTATTTAAAATAGGAATATTTAATAGGAGATAGTTGTTTCTATAAAATACGAATTTCCTTTCGTATATAATGCTATAAAATTTCACTAATTTTCACAGATAAACGATAATTTTTTAGGAAAATAATTCATAGACTTACCGAACTGCCAAGGAATTCCTCCGACTACAGAAAACAGCGGGGTCGAAACTAGCCTTTCTTGTACTGTATCCTGTTAAAAATAGCATTAATTATAAATTGTTAATACATTAATTTTTACAAATAATTTTAAATAACTTCATCCAAATCTATCCATTATATATAAATTCGTGAACTTTCTTACCTAACGTGTTTGAGAAAAAATACAAGGTTCTAAATAAAATGATCAACGATTTCGATAAATATATATAATTTTTTTAAGCCCTAAGCAAATAAATTTCATATCATTCTCATTTATAAAAAATTCTTATTGTAAAATTTAATATCTAAGTATAAGAAAAAATGTTATTCATGTGATGATTTTAGTAAAAATGTAGGCAAATGATGAAATAAGAGTCAAATGATTGTCTGCTAATTTTAGAATATTATCCAAAAGTAGGTGTCCTCATTTTATGTGATTAATTTAGACTTAACCAACCCCCAAAAACTTTCGACACGGACTTGATGAACATTTTCGTCCACAATAGTTTTATTGCGAGAACTCTTGATTACTTTCCATTTAATTACTGAGTGACATTTCATTAATAATTTCATAACTCAAAGGTCCTTGACCTCGTAGCCTGTTCCTTGAAGTGCACTTATGAATATTAATATCTGCAATTGCATTTCCTGCATTTGGACGCACAATAATTAGCCTAATTTTTATGGTGATGAAACTTTCTCATTACTACGAGTGGTGGATTTCCGATAACCACTTTCTCGACTGCACATATAGTTAATCGAATAGAAGACAAATTATATTCTTAGCGCTTTTGCTTATGTTCAAGAGGTAAAGTTATCACTCGATCGTTTTTGCAAACCTATGAAATCGGCGATTACGAAATAAATTACGCATGAGTTGATTTGAATGGAGTGTCACATTGATGAACGATACAGAATCCAATGCCAACTCCTAACGGCCTCACTGCGGTGGATATGCAAATACAGTTTGCATGCACGGAATGTTCTTAGAGATAAATCAGCGATGAAATATTCGCCATAGATGCAGTCTCAATTTGATACTGCGATCATGATGTGTGAGCTACTAGCATTATTACTTGTAATTTTAATAATTCAGTTATCAAGTTACGAAATAGTCTGAGGAATATACTAAGCTGTAATAGCCTACTACGTAGATCGACTTGGTATTTCGTTTCATCCCAAAAAATAAATTAAAAGACATTAGATAAGACAGTAAATTAAACAGCTCACCTTATATGACATGATGAATCACATTGAATTCGACAATAATTTCAAATGAATTAAAAATATGATTAAGAGGGATGAATCTGAAACTAATTTGTCGATATAAGATGTAGATACGTAAGTTCTAGAAAGCACTATTACTACGAAATAATATTAATATGGCCCGATTCGCGATTAACTCTATACTTCTGATTAATATGAAATAAAAACCTTGGAATGCGTAAAGAAGTTTCTATAATAGAGAAATGAATAAATCAGACGGCCCCATCATATACGGAAGTTTGATCACCTACTTTTCATATCTCTGAAAAGACGTGATATTACCTTATAAACATAAAACTAGTTTCGGTACCAATTAAGTAGAGCAATTTAAGATTTAAATGATTTTTCGAACATCACGAATAAACAATTCGTTCAAGTTAAGCTTGCTCACATGACATAAAAAACCGCACGGTTCACCAAACCAACTCGTACATTAGTATGGATTGCAATTAGAATTGTTTTATTGGGTTAAATCGCGATCGATTTGAAACTAATAGTTCTTCGGCAAATAATGGCTGACACCGCCGCCGCTCGTTCCGTGAAAGTTATATCGATCCATAAATATTTATGACGTGAGAACACGCATCGAAAAAAGTGGAAATTACGGCTGCAGCAAATGCAACCGAAGTGCAAAAAGTTGCACCGGGCCATTCCTTTCCAGACAAAGATACCATAACGGTGGCATTAACAAGAAATCGAGATGATTAAGAACACGGTCGAAATTAAATTTAACATTTCGATCCTGCGGCGGAATTGTTATGGGCCGAATAGGAGGAAAGCTAATGATAGGCTAGCATAAAGACGACAAAAAATGTAATGATTGGGAAGTTCGTGGTTAAGAAGGGAAAAAAGCAATCTAAGGGACATGAAAATTGCTTATTATGAAACTTCGGGAGGAGTTTCTTACCATTGGATGAGAAATGCAACGTATACTGCAGTTGGTTAAACGATGGTCTAAATCACGCATCGCGTAAATGCCGACTTCTCCAAACAATAGAACACGAAGCTAGAAAGCTGATAGATTCTGCTCGATATATGTACTCAAATCAAATACAAATATCATGTAACTAATAAAATAAAGTTTAAGTGTTTTCTCGCCTAATTGAAAGAGAAAATAAAGCACGCTTTCAACTTTAACTATTCATTGAATCTATTAGAAAAAGGAATTAAAAATTTATTAACAGTGAACATCCAAAGAACAGTGAAACAACAATGTATTTAAATACAGTTATATGTAAAAGGATACTTTTTAACAATAATAAAGAAGGAACGCCTCTGATGACTAATGATTTGCTTATTCTGAATTCTTAGAATCAATATTTATCAATTTCCGAAAATTACCATATAAATGTTTCATTCAAAATTTTTAATATATTATACAAATAGGTTTATAGATTTGTTATAATGTAGTCCTTTGAAGTTATCTAGTTCACAAATAGAGCCTAAATTAAATTATTTAATGATAAATTTAATATTACATACTACATTTAATTTATTCAGAAGTTTATCTTAGCTTTTATCATATTTTAAACATCTCGCACTGAACGGAGTTAACACAAATTTTATAACGATCCTATAACCTATCATTCTTCATATTATCTTCACATATAGCTGTTATATCACCGACTTATATTCGGTATTGCTTAATCTGTTAAGCGGTCATTCTCAAACAATGGACTCGAAAGAAAGTGATACCTGCATCATATGCACTCAATATTAGGCAATATCTCTTATTGCAGCGATTGAGGATGGAGTGGGTTAACTTTCGAGTGTACCTAGTAATTTTCCAATGCCATTCTTTCCCAGCCATTTTGGCTCCGTGATTTTAGGGCCTCCCTTTCTCCATTCCTCAACCCCTTGGTGAGATCCGAAAATTAAGTCGAACCTTTCAATGATGAATGGTCATCCTGCGGTAGCAAAATGCAGTCGCTTTACATTCAGGTGATTTCTCATTTTCTCACAAGGTTTTATGACCAAATAGAAGAAATCTGTAGTGTATAAAAAGACCCATTTACATCTCGAGATTAGAATTAACTTCAATTCCTAACAATGACATGAGAATAGTAGTGATTTTAGCCAGAAAAATGTCTATGAAACTAATCCAAATAAAATTCATCCGAAACAGCATATATCGTGCCATCTTCGGTAAGATAATTGTATAATTTTATGGATTATTAATTATTTTCATAAGCTTGTGAACGCTGTAGATAAATAGTTCAACGTTATCAATCAAATCCGAACGATAATAGTCTGATAAACTCTCTTTAAAAAATATTTGATATATTTCAATCATTATTCCGTATACATTGCTTATTCTTCTACCAAATTTATCGAAGTTTAATAGGAAATAACGTAAAGTCCGTTCGTATCCGAATGTTTATCATAAGTCTGAATGGAAGAACAATCGTCAAAAACCACTGTCCCATAAGACATAGTAAACCCAAATTATTTCTCGTATTCATCATTATCTCGAACCCGATAGATAACACATTCGCTCTTTCCCATTACTCCAACAACGCGCCGGGAAAAACAGCGAACGAATCTCCTCGGGAAACGAGACGAAACAAAACCGAGCGAAACCGCCTCATTTTCCGAGCCACGAATTCGACGGAACTCTAAGTAAGACTCATTCCGGCTGCATAAGGGAAAGCGGTTTGCATAAAAGTATTATAACTCACGGCGGAAAACATACCCTGATGGCATCTCTCTCTCTCTGGGAGCGGACATGCGGAGTGTGGCAATTGCGCATGCGTGTTGGGTTTCCTGAGAGGGCGGAGTGTGGCACGAAGTAGAGACCCAATCACGCTCTCCATGATCCCCCAAGGCGCCTTCTGCGTGCATCAATCAATTTCCTCGCTCTCTCCCCCCGCGCGCCCTTGTTTCTTTCCCGCGAATGCATTCCCGTGCCGTTCGCCTAAAAAGTCTCCGTTTCTTGTGCACCTCGATAATCGAAAAGCCCTGACCGCGGTGGGCGTATCCCCGTGCGCGACAAAGTACGAGCTACGAGAGGAAATCGTCCGTGCAGAAATTTCGCGTGGAGGCCGAACTTGCGGCTTCCGGAGTCTCGGCGCAGCACGTGCGACCCGCTGGTGGTTTTATGGCTCTTTTAGCACGTCCACGAGTCCACAGCCAGAAGATTGGATTGGTAAATGGTCCGCTTTCGATGCGAGGAGCGGCGTGCTTTTTTGCAGAGTTGCGTGTCGGTGCGGTTGTCGGGCGTTGAAGTCTCCCGATCGGATGGGGAGGGTTAGAGGATTTGACTTCGGAGATCGAGAGGAGAAGACGGACTTTTAAACGAGAGATTTGCGATTAGAAAGTCGTTAGTAAAGAAATCGACTGAATGATAATAAAATTTAAAAAGATAACTCTGAAGTATCTTTTCGGATTAGATAATATCGCTCTTGCGTTTCGTTGCGAGAGTTTTCTTCAATTAGTTAAGAATAACGAGGATAAAACTGAGAAAAAACATCACAAAAATTTCTGCATTGAAGGATTGTTATATTTGTTTCTAAAGGTTTTCCATAACTTTAGACAGGTAGTTCTTTCAATTTTACTCAGACTATCTTTCATTAGAACTGCGGCCGAATATAAAAAAATTCATAGAATTTCACTTGCTGTTTATTCAAAATTTAATTCCTCACAATAAGGGATCGGCAAAAATTTTTTTTCTATTAAAATTTTATTTATTTATTTCTATCTAAATTTTGGTTCTAATATAGTCCTGAAAGATTTTGAGCGTAGAAATATTATCCAGAAAATGTCACGTTAAATTTTTACCAAACAATTAAGATAAATTTCATGAGGGATTTCTCTAACTTCAACGTTGATACCACTGGATGCACCTTATATAAAATACGATAGCCATTCCTTGTTGAAACCGGTCCTATTTCGTAAAATAAGGTATAAAAAGCTATTCGTTAATTTTATGTCTTCTATAACCTGCTACGGAGTTCTGTATAGGAAATCCCTAATTGATTTTTTACAGTTGCAAATGTAGATATCACCTATTAAATTAATAAAAACAAATGGTTAGGTAGGATGGTAATATATTATCACTGATTGTTTTCCCAAAGGTTCATAAGTTTTTTCAATCACGTTCAATTTCATACAATCATTAAGACTCTCTATATGCAGCAAATAGAATAAGAAAAACTTGTACACCAATATGTACGAAAAAATAGAAGATTAACAGACTGCAGTTCTGGAATGAGTCCATAATGAAATTGATGTACATATGTTTCAGCTGAATTTTAAAATATAAACATGGAAAAAAGGGCAATTTTATAACCATAATTATGTATAACCAAAATGGGCCTCTTAAATCCCCCGTAACTCAAAAATTTAATCTTCAGGACATTTTTATGACAACAAATGAGTCTGAGATAAAAAGAAAAGAGTAAAATTCTCTCTCGGAAAGCATTTTAAAAGATCCGGTAGCATTATTTTACCCGAAAGCAATAATTTGCTATATCCTTCCTTTGCAATCATTAATCTTAGGATTTGCTCGTCCTACCATTCAAATTCCTTTTTCTTAGCCAACGTTATTATTCCTCTATAATTTGCTGCTCAATTACTGTCTGCAATAATTCGATCGATATATACCAACCTCCGTACTTTAATCTTCTTTATTTTTCCTCAATTATACCTTAAACTCGAGATTCCAGTTGAGAAAATGAGCTACTTACGCATTTTTTGCAATTTTACTGCCTTTCGTGGTATTTCTTTAATGAGAATCACTCCCTGTTAGTCTAAGAATGAAAATGCTTTCCGTGCACTCGGTTCTATTCTTCTATGACACTTCATTTCTATTCAAATTTATCTCAGCTAGGTAACGATTGATAAATTGTTAACACATAGACTGTCACAATAACCAGTTGTAATACCATATCACAAAGAGTTAAACCTTTATTTATTGAATGAATGATACTATGATTATCTTGTTGATACACAAGTGCTTTGCATTGTACATTATGACTGAAAGGTTTATGAAGTATGGTGCCTGTAAGGACTCTAATAAATAGTTTCATTAATTGTCGGAGATTTAAGATCATACAACTATCCATAAAATTATTCAACACCATGACCAAAAATATTAACACCGAAATGAAAATAAAGGTACAAAAGAACTAGATAATACTCAAAATATATTGTTGTGAACTTGTATTTTATCGTTTGAAACTACTTTTCCTATGCTTTACGGTTAAATATAACGAGTCATAACGTATTTGAATTTTATATTACTCTAACATCAAGATCGAAAAATCCCGTCTTACATTGAATTAAAAAAACTTCCTGATTCGAGTTCATTGATAAAACTCCTTCCAAGGGTGTGGTTTCTATGATGATTTGTAACATTTGTATGAGAAGGATATTTTTTCCGGATAAATATGGTATCAATATGGTTCGCTACCTTTTTATGGTTATTACTACTTATGGTTAAAGTATTTAAAAATCATTATATTACCGTTTAGGCCATAGCTTTTATTGCTGTACCTTTCTTCGGATTCATGAACTAGGAAACAAATCAATTTTGTAAGTGGTAAAAAAGTTATTTAAATAGTAACTAATTATACTTTTCATTAATATTAATTACACATTACGTTATTCTTTTTGCAAAAGTAAATAGAAATCGTTCAGGAGGTAGATTTTCAATGTAAATAGTATCATTACTCAAGCTTCAATTTTCAATTAAGAGGGATTTTCCGTTCTTTAAGACGAAGTTTTACTTTCATCATATTTTTATGAGTTCTGTTTTGATAACACGCTGACCATCTAATATAAAATATGTTACTCGAATGTCATTATTTATATCCATATGGAAAGCTTTCATACATGATAACCATCTTTTCTTTTGTAAATTAAGATTTGTTGTACCACATGATAGAAATGGAATATATTACAATTTAAATTAATTCGATATTTTAAATCCGTCAGGTGCGGAAAATATATAGTTAAACATTCAAAATTTATAACGCTCGACGTTAACCATTCCAAGGGCACGACTCAGAAAGCAATATCGACATTCATCTGTTTCGATCAAAACGAAAGAAACGTAATCGAGCGGGAGCTACCTTATTTGCCAACAGAAATCATCCTCACTCCATCGGAGATCGCGAAACGAGAAAAAGATACGAAGAATTAATTTCCGAGCGGGAAAAGGCAGAATCGGTTGAAAAAAAAGGAAGATCGTATAGGTGGGGTGAGTGAGGCAGACGATCACTCAAAAGGGACGCGAAAGAGAGAGAGACGGGAAAACAAGAAATGGGAGGGAGAAGATGGAAATCAGAAAACGAGAGGTGATTATCGTGAAGGAAGCTCATTTTTTCCCCTCAATGAAACGGCTTCCAATGCGCCTCGATATGCAGACCGGATTTTTTATGCATTTTTCGTTTTACTCCGCCGAGACGGATGAAATATTCAGAGGGCTGACCTTAAACTTCCACATTACGTCATTACTTTACGCCCCTCGGGGCGATTATCAACTCCGGTAGTATCCGGCGATTCCTTCGTGCAAGCAATCTCGGTCCCATCGAGATAACGTCATCTCCGTGTTCCAGCGAGCCATTCGTACACGTGTGTGTCTGGGTACGTATCGTCGAATGAGTGAGGAAATACGTTGGACGGTGAGATTTGATCAGGTGTACGCCGAGGCATTGGGGGGGAGGGGAAAAACGCGAAAGTGGTCTAAAGAAGAGCGGGAATCTGAAGGGGAAAATTGTTGCAGACTGTAATGAGGGAGTGAACAAGAGACGTGGACGGAAAACAAAGAAAGCAAACATGCGACTGGGGGAAGATGATAAGGCAATTCACGTCCGAGCTTAACGGAAGAGAGGGGGGAAAAGGGAAGCAATTAAAGAGGTTTTTAAGAGGGAGGCAGCGTTAAAGTGATGAAATTCTGAAGGAAATCCGCGCATCGAAGGAGATTAAGCCGACGACGAAATTGGCTAACGAGATTTGCGATGCAGAAATTTCTTGGCAGCGAACGTGATATCTCGGACTTAGAGTGTCGTGGAGGACGCCTTAAAAGGATTCAGCCGCTGTGGCAAAATGCGGAATTATTACTCTGGAGATGAAATTGTAATGGGGCTCTTAAGAGAATTGAAAACGTTTTCGAATATATTCCGGCTACGGAGTTTAAAGAAGACCGTAATTTGTGCTTCCGCAAGAAGATTGTGAGTTCTCGGAATCGCTTTTAGATGTTTTGCAATACGTTTGACTTGTTAAAGCAACTTAGTTTCCATAATGGCAAGATAATTTACATTAATCCCACTGACAATTCACGATAATTAGTTGGAAAGTGTCATATAACTTATATAACCAATGTCGGATGTAACAACTAATATCGAGTTTTGCAACGATTCAGTTAGTTACTGCATTTATTTATTGATTGCAATAGAATACGATGTAAAGTAATAGGTTACGCTCATAATCTTAAACTGAAAATAAACCTTCTAGGGGTGAAAGAGTCTCAACTTTACTTAAATCCCGTTAATTTCACTTATGATATCAATCGTTATGCGTCGTTATGGGTAAATATGGAAACCAAGATGGCTTCCGTCCGTCTGTTTATCTTTCTGACGCTTCATACTTGAAGTTACTATTCAATGACAGACCTACACTCTAAGTTAGGAAATTTGAGGATTTCTTACTGAAGGTTTCATGTTACAGACGGATCGCGTGTAATACATATTTCATGAGAGTCAATGAATTCACTATGCGCAACAAATTTAAACAATCTCACCACCTTAACGTTAACTTAAAAGTTCATGCATAAAATCTTGCACAACGACAGAATAGGAAAATAATAGAGTAATTTTTACTCTCTTAGTGAGTTAATCAATCTAAACCACCATTTAAGAGGATTAATCACTCAATAACAATATTAATAACTTCGTAGACAAAAGAATAACAAGAACATCAACGGCACTTACTTTTACTTCGTAAATCCACGTCCGACCGTCACTTCATATATTAATCACGAAAATCCATCCCAACGTATCACTCCATCACGTGGCTGAAACGAAGTCTGGTAGTCATAAATTACAGAGTTCGGAAATGCACTGCGCCATGGCATACCATTAAGAATTTCCGGGGACGTGATGCAACGGCCATTCGAGCAGCTGGCATAGCTTTTAATGAAAAGCATAACTTCATCGGGTGGAAAATTCGATGAAGTTCTTCCTTCGTAATTACACAAACCACTTTGAGGAAGTTTTAACCCGTGAACCCAACGAGACTTAATTTCCAATCGCCTGACAGTAAATAATTTTATAATCTCCGCCTGCAGACGGCCTCGTCTTAATTGCGAGTCGCCGAACGGGGTTGGCGAACCCTGACCTACAGGAAACAATCTATCGGCGATCCAGCCGAGCGGCAACGGAAAGAAAGGAGCGCTATCTCGCGGAGCCATTATTTACGCGCCCCGAACGTGTTTTTATCGGCGTATGCGCGAACGAAATTGAGCCAACCAGAAGCGGATTTGCATAATGCCAGAACTCGGGAAAGACTGGAAAAAAGTTGAATAGCGCATGTCGTCGGTAAACGACTCCTCCCATTACAATACAAACAAGGAAGGAGAAACCCCTGCCACGGAGTTTCCCTGGAAACGCTATCGACGGATAATATTTCCTCGCCCGACTATCCAGCGTATAAATTACCCGCGAATTTAAATTTAATGGGGCCCAGAGCGAAGGGAAAAACTGCGCCTTTCGACCGAGTGTCGTTTCCTTCCTCGTACTCAAAGAAAATACCTTTCCTTAGAATTGCCCTCCCTCCAGTACCCCCGATTCAATCATTTTGAATAACAGTGTACGGTAGGTAATGTGAAGGATGTTGGGGAAGGTGCATGTAGGATGATGTAGAGGCAAAAGGCGAAAAATTAGCGGGGGAAGGGAAGGCCTCGGATGGCGTTGTGGGCGAGGGGAGGAACCGTGAAGGAAGTGGGGATGGAGACGTGGAATTGGGTGGTTACGGAGTGTGAGTGATTGCCTCCCATCGTCTCGGCTCGGAAAAAAAGAAACGAGGAAGGCGATTTTGTGTACGAAGTTGGACAAAAACACGCATTCGCAATCAAGAAAGACTGGCTTCCAAAACTGGAAGAACCGTAGCGATGTATATATTAATTCGAGGAAAAATAAAAGTGCGAAACGATTCGGAAAAACATCACGCTATCGAAGCTTCGAAAAGAAGTGAGAGATCGATCAAAAAGCACGCAATCAATCTTTTCCCCTAATGAGTAATGTAATTTACATAATGTAACGCTATTATAACAGGGTAATGATTAAAATCGACTCGACTTTTTTCTCGAGTCTAAACTGACTTTGCTTCTGCTACCGTATCTTGATGAATGAACTTTTTTCGTTCGAATCCATGCATGGAATGGAGATAAATTTAATTTTTTGTGCGCCTCCGCTAATAGTTGTGGTAGCTGGGTAGCTACTGTGCAGCTATTAATTGTGTCATGTAAGTAAGACTCGACTCAATGTTATGAAAGGGTATTCTATAACTGTATCATTAGACTGCACTTAAGTGGAAGGGGTTGGGTCTTCAACCGTTGCGTTCTGAAACTATGAAATAAAGTGTAGACTACTCTACTCATCATTATCCTTTTATATCCTCATTCTTTCACCGAATGTTTTGGTATCCACGCTGGATAAACTAAGATTCTAATCATGGTTATATTCATGCTTATTAAAATGACGAACTTAACCTTAACGAACGTATGAATAATTAATTGGCTTCACAAATTATACGAAATTTAATGCTCAATTAGTCAAGAGAAATAGAAACGAGACTCATCAAACAAAATTCCGACTATTTCCATTGTTAACTACTTTCAATTAAGATTGACACTAATTGGAATAAGTGCTCGAGTAAATGAATCATCGTCTCATTATTAATTTCCACATTAGAGGATTATTTGATTAATTGATGGGATTAATGAATACAAGACGTTTTCACCAGTTTAGCGTTCAGTAATTATCACACAAAGATATTACTTATCCGAAATAACTATTTGAACTTTTAATTGCAATTTTTAATTATTGCCTATTAGACCCTGATAAATTTTAATAGTTACTAGTGAAATAAATAATTATTTTTAATGATGGTGAAATGCATTCTTACATAAATGAATTTTCTAAATTTAATATCTTAGATAATACAAATTTTTCTTTCGATGTATAGTATCTGCATGCATATCCCTAAAAATGGGTGAATCTAATATAAGGTGAATTCTTTTATTTACATTGAAATTAAATATTAATTGGAATACAATGTAAGCAGTACCCATGAATTCACTTTCAATTAATTCGCATTCTCTGATGCCTACCGATTAGTTTCAGCAATCGCTCCAATCTTAATTGATTCGAGTCCTAATTCGTACATCCAATCCTGCATACGCGAAAGATTTCTATCTGAAATCTTATGGAAAACCTCGCCCTTGAATACACTGATAATATCCTGAATCAAAAGTCAGCAAGTCAGACCTTATTCACCAGATTTCATTACCGAAACTTGAAGCACGTTGATTCGATTCGCCGTCGACTTGTAGACAATTAAATAAAGCATTGAAAACACTTCTAGAGCGAAGAGAAACAACGAGAAGAAGCGGAGAGAGCACGTAGATTGGGGTCAGAGACGGACCGTGCAGAAAAAGAAACCAGGGAACCAAAGACTCGAAATTGCATCGCGAAACGCAGAAAAAAAGGGGAACGCGCGGGAAATCACTATAATTATCCCCTATTTAGCGCGAATGAAGGGAGGGAAAACGGTATGAAAAAGCAAATTATAATTTGCCAGAGAGAGTGGAAAGGAAGAACGCGGGAAGGAATACCCTCCCGGGGCGCATTCATTACCTCCCGGACGAGAAATCAAACCGTAGGGAAAGTGTTTCGACGAATCTGAGAAAAAGCCGGTAAACAGCACGTTCCGTAACGACATCGACGAGTCAAATGGGTAGGCGACCCCGGTCGAATGGAGACGTGCAGACGAGGAACCCCGAGCGGGGAAAAAGGGTCCGGGGCAGGGCCGGCTGGGAGGGGCCGGCAGGGCGGAGCCGCGGTGGGGTGAGGGCTCTCGCAGTTGTGTCGTGGGGAGGCGAGAGGAGGTGCGCTGTTTGAAAGAGGGGTGTGGTGAGCGGGGGGTGGGTGCTGCTAGGAGAAAGGTAATCGGGAGGCAACGGATGTGAAATGAAGATGGGCGTAGCTTCGCTAAAGTCTGGTCGGCGCGTCTGGCCTTGAGCTTTTCGTGACGCGATGGGCAATGACTCCACTTCACCCCTTGGGCAATGGGAGACTGTGAGAGGAGAGAGCAGCGGCAGACGAGAAAAGGTTTTGCGCAAATGCGCGGCTGTGGCGCTAGGAACACTCGACGAATTGTTTCGCCCGTCGGGAGACACGTATCGCCCGTTCAGGTCCCTACCGGTGCGTGTGGAGTAGGTACGACGTCCGGGAGTCTTCCTCTGGTAACTTTTTTTTCTCTCCGTGGCGGAAGGAGTCGTCGGCGGGATGCGAACCGGAGACTCTAGAGAGACAAAAGGGCCGATAGGGCACGCGTCGTGAGGTTTCGTACGCTCCGGAGGCTTCCTATCGCGATATCGCATCGGTTGCGAGCGTTGGCTGGAAACTCATACGCGCTCTGCGATGCGCTCTTTCTACAGCTGCAAGGGAGTTTACGATCAGAGGGCTTATCTGCGCAGATCCTCGTTGATTAATTTCGCGGTTTCGTCGTTGCTCATTCTGTTTGCGGGTTTCCGTTGTAGGACTACTATCATATCTTGTTTAGATATACAATTTAGTGAATCGTTTCCCTTCGGTGGTTCTGTAATCACCGTAAAGTTACGCGAGATCGTTTTTGCTGATACATCTCTCTTCGTCTTTTTTAGTTATATTCATATTCTTCTCTATGTATTCATTATATGGTGACAGTCACTATGGCCAGGGTGTGTCGGTATTGTTCGCAGTATGAATGCCTCATTTCTATAGCACTAAGATTTAGCTGAGTTCAAATCCTCTAATATTTATGCACGAAAGGAGATTGGAATTTCTTGAAGTATATAAAAACATGTCACTTCAAGTTTTATTCCAATGCATCACTTCGTGTTTGTATAGAATTTCTCACCCCCTACGTCGTTCGTGTAAATTATATTCACTCAGAACCATTCGTAGGAGAGTGATAACAATAAACAATTCATCTATCTTTAAGACGGATACATAAAATGATATTGATTGCTCATCGTTGTCACTTTTTAGTATCCTGGCTAAAGCACTTGTCTATTCAAATATTTTTGATTTAGATATTCATGACTTATTTATCAAAATCTCGAACTTCAGTTCCTTAATTAATCTACCTTCAATGAGGAGTAAGTTTGTCGTAATTCTGAAATCTACGAATATGATAATTCCCAGATGTCCATATTCTTATTTTTCAGTGCGACCGATTAAATACAATTACTATGTTTTACGTTCAAATAGTTATGTTAGAGATTATAGATGATTCACAATACTGAGAGAAAAACTGATGGTAAATCAGCTTTGAGCAGAAATCAATTATCCAGGGAACAAATTTTTAAAATTATACATAAAATTTGTAACATACGTATTGTTGGTGCGCCATAAATACTTATTAATGTCCTACTACGTTTACCAAGCTGTTATTGGTGACCCTAGCAACAGTATTAGTTTTAAATCTTACCACTATTTGTAACTTAATAGCTTTTTTCAGACAAAAATGTTATTGTTTCATAGCTAATATCCAACTCGGATTATTTTATTTTATTCTTGAAGACGGAATAAATGACTACGTTCGAGAAGAAGGCTGTTCATAGCTACCGGAGAGTTTTTATTAAAATTTGTTACGTGACCTTTTGTTTATTAACGCAAACATATCGGTACATAAGTATTTCTTCATAACGACCGTATAGTCGTAACAATCAAACTGCAATCATCAGTTGACACAGACATCCCTCGTATGGCGGCCTTGACATAAATCGTCCTTTTGCTTTCCAAAAAGTCCCTCTCCGATTCAATACGATCAAACGTCGATCATCGTCGGCCCCTTTGGAAACGACGTACATCCCCCCGTGTCCGTGCATTTCTATATCTCTCCGTTCTAAATTCGGTTAGTCACAACGGGAGCGTTTCCCTGGCAAAAACAACGCATTTCCGAGTTCCACCCACCGTATCGCAGAAATGACGAAATTCGCCCGACGTGCTCCACTTCCCGACCACGGTGACTCACCGACGTATGAAGAATGGGAATGGTGGGTGCACTGGCATCTTTAGAGAAGTCCCGTCTGCCTCTCCGACGCATGCGGTGCAGCGCGATTTAAGACCGCAGATGCAATCGAAGGCGTTGGACTGTTCGAAAGCGTTAAAGTTTTAGACCTGCGGAATCGTTCGCTGGAATAGAGACACTCCGGTTACGATTCTCATCGCGATTCTTTATCGGACATTCCGTTCGAAATTTATAGGTTCTTACGTATTTCACTTTAAATGTCCCGACACTTTTACGTCGCAAAGAAATATGGAGACGTAGACGATACATTACCGCACTAAACTTCTTTTATTTTCGTGAGGATTTAGGACTCACTTAGTTAACTCCAAGTTAAGACTTTAGCGAACATAAAGCTATCAAATTTTTTAAACAGTAACTAACTAACTAACATTAAATACCAGAACAATATATTCCGTGATGTTGATACTAATTACGTTACAGACATTAATTATGTATCATCTCCTTTCCCTATGTATTTCGTTTGACATGGATATGTTGATATTAATAATAATAATTTTTCTTTATTAGTTTAGAGCAAACTTTAGTCCAACAAAATCACAACACACAAAACAAAACACAATTACATGCAATCTCAGATCGGGAAAATCTGATTCGCCAGGACTCGAACCCGGGACCTCGAGAAAATGAGGGCTGGCTGAACGGTGTCTTTATACAAAGGTCATCGAACTAAATTTTATAACCAATTTCAATATCATACATATAAATATATAATATATCTATTTCCATTGCTATCCTGATACATTAAGTACTACCTCTTCATTCTTTTATTAAATACTTTCTACCTCGTATTCAGATCGAAATGAAAATTAAACGATTCAACTTCACGATCGGTTTATTTTCGAGAGAAATCGGTTGGCATTTTTACTTGTGACAAAACGCTACGGAACGGTCTTATTTTTATCGGTTACTTTAGCATCTCTACGTACCCAATATATGTCTGCGTTGATAACGAGTCGGCGGTTGAGGGACGAAATTGATGATCTGGACAGAATGAGGCAAAGAAGCAAACTACAGCATCTCCATCTTCAAGAGGCTTCTTCCGCTGGATAATGATGCGTATGCATTTACGCTTCCGATTATCAGAGAGCAGTGATTCCTTTCAGCTTGATAGCTCATTTGCATTCGAGCGAAACAAATGCCGGATGTTAGAAGTATTTTATGCTCGCTAATGAAGCCGAGCCATTTCGTTTAGAGATAGCAGTTCACCATCTTTCAACGCTTGACAATGCGAATCGTGGAGGATTAAAATGGCCCTTTGAATGAAAGCCTCGGATGTTGATGTGCTTTGCCATCGTACTCACGGTTCGAGAGAAGTTCATTATCTTCTGTAGCATTTTTATCTGATCGGTATGAATCTCTCGTGCAAATGATGATTAAAAATTTTCCTTCCACCTGACACTTATCCTTTATAATTTCGAATGTCTCTATAATGTCATCTCTAATGTTATATAATAAATATGATGATTATATTATTATCTGTTTCTCTTTATAATATCTATTTCACCCATATTTTCTTAAAGACAGATAAATTTAATTTGAGAAAGAAACTCAACTGGCGAACTAACTGGTAAACTCAACTAAATATATGATAGTACACAACGAATGTGTTTATAAGTGCATTAATATACTACTGATTGCTTATTTATTATCATCGTATTATGAATGCATATAAATTTGCGTTAGCTACTATTAAGTTAGTTGCGATGTATTTTATTTCTAGTTCAATTCATTATTTGATTTCTTTTACAATTCATCTTGAACGAACGATTTTATAGA
The DNA here is from genome assembly GCA_020796165.1 of Pantala flavescens. Classification (NCBI taxonomy): domain Eukaryota; kingdom Metazoa; phylum Arthropoda; class Insecta; order Odonata; family Libellulidae; genus Pantala; species Pantala flavescens. The sequence continues at coordinate 16,940,731 of CM036879.1, read as the reverse complement.
TGAATAATCTTTCTTTTCATTAAATTAATATTCTTTATTTTATCCACCACCAATTTCATATTTGAATTTGAATATTCATTATTAAGCGAGCTTATGACATATCTACTTGATATGTAAAATAATTTCATCGAACGATTTTTTCAAACGAAATTACACTATTTGAACTCGTTTCAAAATAGGAAGAAACGCGAATTTTGTCAAATACGAGGTAAAAGATTTTAACACGGAACTTGTAACTTTAACGATATCTGACTACAATAAATTAAATCTGCCCATTTTCATCCTAGTATCGTTTCGATAATAAATAATAATTGTTTCCTGATCAATTTTGAGATTATATTTTCAAGGTATATAAATTCTTAATAACTCCTCGCAATATAAAAAAGTATAATTAATTTTATTTATTCTCGTAGCCGTAAAATTACGCCGGAAAAATTATTACCTGGAGATTGTATACTTTTTTCTACAATTTGAGAGAAAATTGTTGCACTTAGAAAGTTTCCAAACAAGAAACAGAGTACAAGAAAATGAACAGAATAAAATTACGAACAACTTCACGTAAAATGAAATGCGAATTTCCTTGTTCCAATTCATTTCCTCGAAACAATTACATAAACCATTCAGAAAAATCTCCAATCATTTCCTCGATCAGAATATTAGACTACTTATACAGCCATGGTATCCGAAGAATTACGTCAGAATTGTTTTCCTATAAAATACACGCGATCCGGCAATTCCATCGAAATCGTTATATCGTGACTTAAGTCGTTACACTCTTCGACTCTCGATTGAAGAGGAAAAAAAACGACAATCGCTTTCCGATGAAATTGAAATTCTGGTGCAGGATCGGCTGTGCGGGAAACGAGAATCGACGATCGCAATTTGTCCGTAACAAATTCGGCTCATTTGAATTTGATGGCCGTCTAAGCATCCAGAGGAATTCTTTGAAGAAAAGGGCAGCTGCGTTGCTGTGACAACGGAATCGCGTAAAAGTAAGAGCGATTCGAAAACGAATTCCCTCTCTCCCTTAAAAGAGGTATCGACTTATAAAAGCAGGCAAAGGAAACTCGCCTTGGATTCCATTCTCCACAAAAACATCTCCACACAAAGAAATTATTCGCCTAGGCATGTCGCATGCGCTCGGTGCACGGTTTGGTACGCACACTGGTGACTTACATTCGCTAAATGGTTTCATGTCTCGAGGGAAAAAATCGACCGAATTAATCGTGACATGGTTTAAACTCTATGACTTTTGAAATCGCATGAAAAAAAGGTTGAAAAAAGAGCCAAGAGACGGAGCAGTACAAGCAAACGCTTTTCATTACAGATTTTGCCACGCTGCATTGAGCACGAATTAAACCGTTTGGGAAAATCCACTTCGCCGCTTTCGTGGACGAAGAATTCTGCGATGACTTCTCCGTCGGAATACAAAACAAAGCACGTTTAGATGATGAAAGTTCTTTTAACAGAGGGAAGTGATTCTTAGATAGCGAGCGACACTTAATCAGCCGGGAATAAGCAATGCCTCGCGGTAGATGGGCGTATCGGAACAAAGCAAAAAGACCAGATGAATGGTAAGTGTTCGCCCAGGACTTGAAAAGATGCAGCTAACGTCTCGCATCGGAAAGACTCCATCTCGTTCCGAGTTGTTTGATTATCATATAATAATTTGTCCTGACTCTAGTAACAGGAAGAATGGTTTCAGAATAAACAAACAAGGCGAGCATTGATGTATAACGGTCAGATGTGACATGGAACTAAATCGAACGAGATGTGAATAATTATTTATAAATGCAATCGAGTTACGATTTACAAACTTTGTACCGGATGGAGGAACCTCAACTTTCCCTTCAACTCATAACATTACACGAACATGCGTGTATTATATAATAGTTCAACTTCCAACAAACAACATTACATCATATCAGTTTTAACGACCTAAAAACTGTATGTGATTGTCGACACAATTTGTACAACCAGAAGTCTTCGAGCCCGATTCTAGTGACAATCCAAGTTTCAGAAATGCTTCTAATATTAAATAATACTGCTTTTTTGCCGTTACCTCCTTTAGAGTGAAAACTGATTTCAATAAAAATAAGATATTCTAATCCATTTAAGATAAATACAACATAAGTTGCATTTAAAGCCCTGACTGTATTCTCGAGTCTTTCATAAAGTTTACCTAGTTCCTCCTTCAATATCGACTGAAATGTGACGCAATTAAAAGATGTGGATAACTTTTTCATGACGTATTACATCCATGACCTTAAAATTCCTCCATATAATTTTCCTCCAAGGATTTTTATCTCAATCTAAAACCGCAGGGCATTTCTTTTACGTCCTGTGCATAAGTTTCCCTGACAATCAACGCCTGGTCTAATTCCGACTTTCAGTCTTCATCGGCAAAACTGTTTCAACAGCTCTGTGAACAAGACCAAATATTCCACGTCACTTTGTATTTCTTAACCGTCAATCTAGAAATCATTCCCCATGCCTGACACCTATAGTTAACAGCATTATAAACGATCGTGACAAGGTGCAATTGACTATTGCGTCTAAGTGTATAAGAGTAAGCTGAACTCAACGTGACCTGACATTGTATCCGATAGGACGTCGGAGTTTCTGTAAGCTGAAAAACAATTTAGAAGCGCTTGATGGAGATATGATTCCAGTTGATTTGAGGTATGGAAATGAGTTGATATTATAGCGATCTATAGTAACTTAGTGGTTGAAAACTGGAAAGATTATCTATGGATAATTGTGTGTTATATACCTTCTTTTATTCTCTTTAAATCACCCATGAGCTACTTCTATAATGTGTAATTTATTCTCGTACATTATTGTTCGAGTAAGACACCTGTCCCAACAATGTGCGGTCCTCGTCCATAATTGATATTTATATCACAATGCACTTAGGATGGAACTAAATTTCTTTCTCTATAAATGACTTCTGCAATTATTTAACGACAAAATAACATCATGGAGAAAATCAATTCAAATTTTTCAACAGTTAACATAAGAAAAATAGAAAAAAGCATTCCAAACAAACTGATAAACCCTAAGACTTTGTATCAAAATAATAGAAAACAAAATGAATTGATTCATATGAAGATTATTACACAGATTTCCTGAATGGATAACTAAGAGTAAAAAAAAACTGCCATCAACTCAATAATTTATATTAAGTATTAATAGTATATATTATATACAATAATAATTAAGATTATTTATTTAATATATCGTAATCACTCTCATCGAATGAAAATATTAAAAATAGACTTCAAATAAAAATATTATAGAATGAGTTTATCATAATATTTATGAATCATTTTCCTTAGGAGCACTTGGCTATTTTTATCGTAAATTCTGGGTATCTATAAAAGAAAAATTAATTAACTTTAATCGAAGCCATGGCAACTTAGACTTGCCACAACGTCAGTTATATTCAATTGCATCGATCCCTGAACACAATGAGCTCCATAACTAGCACCATAACTAAGACAAAATTTTTAGACTGAATAAATGCTTTTAATCATGTCTATTAAATTTTGATTTAATATTGTCTAATTACTATTTCTGTTAGGAATTAAAATACAAACATTTATTCTAAATAAAACTTAGTATATGTCTATAACTGTCGAAACGTGAGAGCTTTTAAAAATACAGCAATGCTTTCTAGACGTCTAAATACTATTGTAATATCATATTTGGGACGAACACAAGTCAGTAATGGACCATAGATGCGTCGGTTAAAATTCAAAGTCCCATTCTTAAAAAAATTCAACGTTAAATTTTCATGCGTGCATCGATCAAAATGAACCTGAGCCTTCATTTGTATTTACGTTACTTTGCATGGAGAGAGCAATTGGCCGGTACCCAATACGAGTAGTTATTTTTGTCGGTTTTTCGTGTACCGGAAGTTCTATGAACCTGGAGCAAAGCCGGTAAGCTTCGAATTACCAGCGCTGCATGAAGTGGGGTGACGTGGATATTTTTGGAGACGTACGCCTCCTCCTTCAGTTTTGTTTCAAGCCCCTCACAATCAAGTATGCGATTCTCTAGGTGGTTTACTCTTCACCGGTAGGCCGCTTGAGAAGTTATATAAGTATCTCAAACTCTGATTTCATCTACGAATTGCCAGAAAAGAAGATTGTCTTGGTTGTAATACTTCTTCTCCCGTTTGTAATTCTAGTACTAATGAAAAATACGATTATTTCGCTTCTCGAAAGATATTGTTATTCAGAAGAGGAGAAAAAAGTATAAGGATCTGTTTCCCCTTGAATATTTCACTCATTAGCTTAAAAATGAATGAGAAACGACCTGATTTTCTGTGAATCCATTCAGCTAATCAATATGCAGGAGAGAGAGGTTTTCATACAATCCAAAGATGTTGCAAACGATAATTTTCTGTGGTTATAATTTAGAAATCCTCCTAAATACTTTCATATCTATATTCATACAGAGGGACCAAATAGCAATCTAACATTCTGCAAACGCAATAACTAAGTGCCAAACCTTCTTTCGCTGTTCTGGTGCTCATTTTGCATCAATAGGATAATAATTTAAGAGTTTCACAACAAAAGAAAATAAATAAATAAGCCTTAGGTTAAAATAAAAAGGAATAAGTTATCAATCATTACCTCATGATTTGATTTCTTCCAATGACTGTCATCTTTGCAATAGTAAGTTTCTTACAGACATTCACATTAAGTTAATCATATTCATCTCTTCTTCCAGTTGTTTGAGGAAATCTAATGTAATTTTCAAAAAACAATATTAAATTGTATTCTAATTTCTGCCTTTCCATTTGCACAAGTTCATATATATAAATTCTTGTTGAAATATAGCAATGATTGAATAATTGCAAAGTAACTGTATGCTTACAATGAAAATTATGTTTACCACAAATCTGAATAACGATGAATAACTGAATTTAGAGCACTTAAAAGTTTTAATATCGTAATATATGTTACTATTATATTACTAGTGTACTACATTGTTTAAAAATTAAATTACTCACAAGGAATTCCATTCCAGTGAAATAAAATCCAACACTCTATCTTGAAAAAAGAATTGTAGAAATTCAGCAGGATTCAAATGCAGCATTTGTGCTCATGAAGGAATATCTTCTTCCATCAAAAAAATAAGAATGGTCAAAATAATGTTTTCTGTGCAGAACTTGAATTTTAACATTGACCTTATTATAGCATTTTATAGAAAAAATTATAATCATTGCATTCAAACTTCCAAAATGTCTTCCTCCTATACCCCATATCTATAATTAAGCATTAAAGATTGAAACGAGATATCTCCAGCTGTTCCAGATGAATCCTTACCTAAATAGTTGATGATATTGGTTCTATTGAAAATCACAGTATAAAATTATCTTAAGAAGTAGAGGAGATTACTATTTTTTATAATCACTATGGACTCCTTCTTTAAATTAATTTTCTATTTAAATAAAAAAGCAGTTAGTTGATAGGGTGTTAATAAATAAAACTACACAGTGAAGTAATAAATGGGTAAGTTTTTTCTTTACCCATCAAAAAATTGCATGAATCTATTGTTACCACTTTAAAAGATATCACCATAAAGAAAGATTGCACAAACAAGATAATGTACAATAGAACTAAAATTTTACAAATACACAACATATATACTTTACATTCATTTAAAGGTACAGATTATGAAGAATTTTTGCACTCACATTTGTTAATTATTCAAATTATGAATATCAGGATTGCAACATCAGCAAGGAACTTCTTTGAATCCAATTTTCTGTATCAGAAAATATCCTTTTTTTCAATATACACTTCCACAAACATACTTTTGATTCCGCCAACAAATGAGTAGTTAACCTTGACCATTTGCTCCTAATAGATATAAAATCATCAACACTTTAAAATTTATCTCCACACACATATCAAGCATTCACTATACTTTAATCTTCATCGATAAATTAATTTGTTGAACCATAGTATATTGTAGGAATATTTGATTGTCCATATGCAAAGAGATATCCTCTCATAATTTTCCCTCCTGACATATTAATTAAAATTACATTATTATCACTGGAGTATCAGCTTTATGTAGAAATGGGTAGCACAAGCAAGAAACTGACCAAATTAATATGTTTTTAAAATATCAATCTTTGATCTCTGGTGATTATTTAAACTATACATGATGATTGTTTATTGTTTTTATACTTGATAGTGTTTTTATATAAACAACAAATTAAAATAAATTTTATTTTGTGAATCATAACACCAAAATTATGCATTCAATTTATGTCATTTTATAAATATCATAAAATTAACCACATCTAAATTGCCATAGGCATAAACAGCAACTGAAATGCAGTTTTACAGCATTTCAGCTCTTGAAAATTTGTAATTCCAAATTATAGGAACATTGGTTTGTAGTAGAGTCTTGCCTCAATGATTTGTTCCCCTCCAACAATTTTGTGAAATTAAGGAAATTCCAGTGTACTTTTTCAAAGGCATTACATACTTACACAGTTACTTCATAAATATATGAGTTATCAAGCCTATTTATGTCACCAAGCCAGTCAAGGATTGGTGAAGAAATTACGTAAAATAACAACACTCTACTTTGGACAGGTAGCACTGAAAATACACTTAGTATTCATTTTTGCGGAATAACGTAATATCTTTCCTTTGTCTTCTGTAGATTTTCTAAACGCTTACGTTTAGCAGGTTCAGCTTCAAGAATAAGTGATGATGAACCAACTTCAGCTGACACAGATCCAAGACCAGCAAGGGGTCTTCGGGTAACAACTGGCACCTTGCAATGAAAATATACAACACTGTTATAGAATCTTATTACACTGATATTACTTATTAAATATGAAGTAATTAAATTTCAATTATATACAATTTATTGATAGAATATACATTTATTATTATTAATGAAATTTAAAGGGATTTTCAACTACTATTCTTGTTCCAAGACTTCTACTTATATGTCTTAAATGCACACGACTAAGACAAAAGGTTAAAACTTACCGGCTCTGTGAGTCCAGTACCTTCTTTACCTAAGGCTTGCCCTTTACTCCAACCCATCCTTGATAAAAGCTCATATCCTTTGTTATCTGTACGAATTGGCCTATTTCAAATATCAGCATATAAAAAATCTTTAGTATATACGTAGAAACCTCAAAAACTCAAGTACTCACATTTAAAGATATCTTTCTATTTTTATGTTAAATATTAGTGTTCAAGAAATAAAATAGTCATAAAGATAATACAAAATCCAACATTGCCTTAAGAAAAAGAAGATTGTATGAAAAATTAATATTTTTATTCAAATAGCTCTCTATATAGAGTTCCATTTTATTAAGTAAGTGAAGCTATATATTTAGCAGGAAATTCGTTTGAAAAAAGGAAAAATACAAATTCAAAGGATTAAATCAAAATTCAGTTGAATAAATTACATACATATGCATTTTTTAACATCTTGTGGAGATTTATAGGAATAATTTAACAAAAAATATGCATGTATGGTGTATACTACACACAACAACTAAATATCCACATTACTTACAAGAAAAATTTAAATAAGAGCACCATATATATTACTGAAAAGAGAGCCTATAAGAAAAACTAATTGAAATAATTAACCAACAATATTTTGCCCTAATTGAATTTGTAAAGCAGAAAAGTAAAAGCCTTGAAAGCATAGAAAAATTAAGACACTGGACTTAGACCTAAAATTTGAAATGAGCAAGTAAAATAGTATCCTAAAAGAATTTAGTGTTAAGTCATAACAGATGTCAACCTCAAGATAATCAGACTGAGTTTAATAGGAAAATAGCCAATAAATAAATTATAAATGTAAATTTCTATATAAATTAAATTCCAAAATATTATTATACTATAGCTAAAATCAAAACTAACTCATCCATTGAAGCTGTCTCAGTTTTGACATGATGGTCAGAAGAGCCAACAGTTTGCCTTCTGCTCTGGGCTCTATCTTCATAACCTGGAACAACTATGGCTGACATGTTGGGCTCAGAGCTTTCCAAGCCAAACTTCTTCTTCAACCGTTTGAGCTCTTTCTTGTGTTGCTCTTTGCTAGTATAGGAACTTACAGTGTGCTCTTCTGTCATTTATGGTTTTGGAATGTCATTTTTCATGAAAGAGATAAAATGATTTTCTTCAGAATTATATTTATAAGTTTATGAAAAATTATCAACTGAATAGATTCATTTCACCACTATAGATATCATTGAAGTTAATGGATTAGTTATTCAAACACATTGATGTCGAGAGAAAGCAAAATCTAAAACACAAGCAAGGAAATCCAAAGCTTGTAGCATTTTAGCTCTAATTAAAGCATTGGCATAGAAATATGAATTGTGAATTAGAAATATGATTCCATAACTTCTACATACGATTACAGAGTATGGAAGATAAATTATCCTATTAAGCTATTATTAAAATTATTATATAATCATAGCGCTATTATAAAACTAGAAATTCAAAATATAACTCTTTAGAAAGAAAAAATTAACAGAAATTAGGAATCAATTTGCAAACATAACCTTACGAGCATTTCTTTACTATATTAAGCTTCCAGCTATTTACTTTTTCATACATTTGCAATTTGAGTTTCTTAATCTTTAAAATTATAAATTGTAATTCTCAGTTAACAACAGAGAAGAAATTTTGCTGCTGGTTGTAGCCAATGTATTCCAAGAGTTTAACTATCCGAGACTTTTTACATAATAATTTTTGGAAATAAAATTCATTTAGAAAATCCATTGACAGATAAATATAAAACAACCATGCATATGCATGCAAATTTTTTATGGTAAAAAAATTCAAATAGTTACCAGAGTTATGTGGAGAATTATTTGCATCACGCTGAACCAACCCAGGCTCACAATGTCCACAGGTTTCTGATCCCTTGTGAATGTGACATAAAAGCTTTGTGGAACCTACTTGAACAATGCTTCCATGCACAACTTCTTGAGGTGTGCTCTCTTGCTTTGCCACAGAGAGCCTTTCACCATTTAGATAGGTACCATTTCTACTTCCAAAGTCACAAATGTAGTATTTACCCTCACCTCCATCCTCAGGCACCTCATAAGTAAACTTCCCATGATGCTTAAAAATAAATAGAAATGCTTTTGAATACATGCTTTAAAAAATTGATATTAATATGAATTTTACAGGTTCTTATCCCATTGTAACTATTTTACTGAGGATATTAAGGTAATGATTTCTCCCTCCCGTTAAATAAGTATTGCATTATCTTCATCTTCATATATTACAGAGCTAAGTAAACAAACCTATATATTTTATTAGTTTACCATTTTAAGAAATTGAAAAACAGGCTATTACAAAATAAAAATCATTTTGTTTCTCAATAACTTATAAGCCATGAAATTTTTAAATATCACAATAGGAGAATTGATTGCTTGCTCAATCATATTGCAGAAAATAAATTTTTTCATTTGTAATTTCTATTTAGTTTTAAGAAAAGCCAATGATTAACTTTGCTGGATTAATTCCCTTATAAAACAGTCAAAGACAATTCCGTAGAGTACTGCATCTTCTCTAAATACATACAGCATATACATGAGTTGAATAATTCCATTTTGTTTTCAAATATAACCTAAATATAATATTTATATTAATGATATAAAATTTTACTGAACAATTCATTCCTATTTTTTCACAACAATTGAATAATAAAATACTATTCATTGTTCAATAATATAGCATACAGCAGACAATATACAACAACTGTATGATACAGATTTTCCTATGAGAAAACATTGACTTATATTTGGGTAATCTATAAAATTTGAATGATATGAAACTTGCCAGTAGCTTTCTAAAGAATGGTTTTCATAATATTTAAAATATAGCACAGCTATTCTATTACTTTTAAGTACAATGGAGCCATTCATAGCAACCCTACATTAAAATACCTTTGATTTTATATTTTATTATTTTTCCATTTCTTGCATTAGAGAGAAATTGAAACTCTCTCTGCATTATCTTTACACTACAACTTTCATCATATAAATAGATTTCATCATTGAAATTACATAATTGTATATACTTATTACTACATCCAATTCACCTGTCTTATATTGTTAATCATTTTAATTCAAATTTCTTTACTTCTTGAGATTCAGGTTTAACAACAAGATACAAACAGATGTTAATGGATTAGTTAATTATCCTTCCTCTCAAGAGGCTTAAACTCTATTTTAATCAATTTTATACTAAGAATCTTTTATGTATCTAAATTTCTTCTCAATTCTTATGAACTATCAATTAAATAATACAAAATAAATTTGATGATGGGTTCTAAGGAATACATCACCATTAAAGCAAAAATTTTCACTCCTTCATTCCACCTGCCTACTTCAAATCACCAATTTTCCATAACTTATTGATAATAGATATTAAATATCTTTCCATACCTTACTATCATTTTCAGTAGAGCTAAATGTCTCTTACAATACCTTTTTAAAACAAAGTTTATAATTATCACCTTATTTATCTTCAAATTATGAATAATCAATATAGCAAAAATATTTGGATAATAAAACTTTGAGTTTCCAATTTCTTTCGAAAAGTAAATGAAAAAATAAATTAAAGTCAAATACATAATTTTTACATGTATCAATTACATATATGACTTGACAAGATTTTCATGAAAAGAATCAACAAATAACAAGATATAACTATATATGAGGTATAGGAGGTAAAACATATCTTTATATGAGAAACTAAGTGATGATAACAAAGATGTAAATGATATTAATTTCAAAATTACATAATTAGTTCTGATTCAATAGATGCAACAAATAAAAATCGAATTTAATACACTATGTAGATTAGATCTCATGAAAATTCAATATTAAATTATTTTACAGTAGACAGGCAATCTCCTTGATTTGGCATCATTTTATTCTCAGAATGAATTTTAAACATAAACTTCAATTTTAAAAAATCTTACACCTGTGCTGAAAATGAAAAATTTTGTAGTAAAATTGGCATGTACAAATTTTAGTTCCGACTCAGTGAGTTACATATGTAAATAAATGTAATCAAATGTCGCTGATGAACTCTTCTACATTTCTCCACTGATGAACTAATACTGTAAAAAATAATTTATTTTTTTCCAAATTCCCCTTAGTGGAATAAAAAAATTATGTGAGATGATTTCTAAGAAAACTTTCTGTAGCTTTACTATCTTCTAATTGGTTACTGATAATTGAAAGTTTAAAAAAAACATGAAGAAATGTGTAAAATCACCATCAGATTATTTACCCTCACAGTTTATGAGATTATTGGAAGTGGAAAAGGTTAAAAAACAGTTAAAGCAAAAATAAGTAACAAACACTTTGATTCGAAACAAAGGTTTTTTTGATTATAAACCTACATACTTTTTAAATATTCAAATAATCTTGAAGCATGACCATTACATTTTATAAATACAAAAAGTTGAAATTTAGTCAAAAAATAATCAAATTTCAAGTTTATTGCATCACTGTTTCCCTTACCTTGCTTATATTTATATCTGGTATGCTTACAGCATGATCACCCTCTCTCCCCATTGTTCCTCCAGTGCATGTAACAATGAATAGAGTTCCTATTTTGAGACCTTTAACATCAGTCTCTTTGACTATGATTCTCATACAAGGAGGCCACTCTTTTGAAGGCACTGGAAAAATACTCAATTTTATTAATTCACAAATATCATAGGCAATAAAAGTATGATTATCAATAATGAATTAAAAATACCATTATCTTCTTCACTGTCCATTTGATCTGCTTCAGAGCTTGATTGAGACTCTTCATCTGCTTCACTGGATTCTATATATTCACCTTCTTCAATGGAATCAGAGTCATTCTGATTAATTTCAGAGCCTTCTTTAGGAACAGATTTCTTTTTGGCCTTCTTCTTCTTCTCATAAAATGAAAAAAGTTCATTAAAAACGGAATATCAAATACATCAAAAAAAATTAAGATAGATTAGGAACATTGCCCACTTGTACATTTTTCTCTTTCCTCTTCTTTTCTTCGATTTTACTTTCGAGACATCTCGCAAAACTTTCTGGGTCGATTTCAGCTTGAGAATGGAACTGGAAGGTATGGCTGCTTTCATCATAATAGTAGTATATACCTTTGTTTCCATCGTAGTATAATCCCAATTCCTGAATTAGAAAGAATAAAATGTTATGGATTTTTAATCCAAGCTCGAGAAGAAATGAGATCTCCACCGAAATACGGGTAAAATAATGTAATAACTTCTTATGTATGATACACAATCTTTCATACATACAGCATTGTAGTAATAGCCTGTACTGTAATCGTAGTACATCCCAGATGTCTCTTCATAAACAAAACCGGTTTGTTGCATTGCATGTTCGGCAGCTTCCTTTACTTGTTCTGCTATAGATTTTTCTGTGGGGCCTTCAGAATCTTTATCATCAACTGAACTCCATAATGGAGCTGATCTGTTCTCGCAAGGGCAGTTAGCAGAGCAGAAAATAACGTCCTCGGTTTGAACACCTATATCTACCTTTGGATCAATAACATCTGATGCATCACTCTGAAAAGTAAATTTATATAATACATACATCATTTAATAATTATTAATACCACTTTCAACTAAAAGAAATGGCTTGAACAAGTAGGATCCAAAGTATTTTTTTTAAAACTAGCGTACCTGTATATTTCTCCCATTCTGAAGAATATTTGTTTTCAGCTCCTGAATTTTTTCTTGCTGAATAATAATAACCCTATGCAATAACTCAATGTAATGTTTTACTTCTGGAACATCCTTAATAGTTGATAGGAACGTTGGATTAACGTCGTTGCATGATGCACTTATGTCTCCTTCGTTGTCGAACAAATTTCCATCATTTCCCGACTTATACTGCTCCAATAGTTGTTGAATGACAGAATAATCCTTTAGGATAGTGTTTCGATCCTCATCCATCGCTATCAAACGATAACTCGGGGAAAATTCTCTGGCACTCCAGCTTCATAAACTTCAAAAAGTAGCCAAAAGAATGTTAGAACAAATGAACGGCAAGCCCTGTATATTTTAATTCTTAAGAATGAAAGCAGTACCTCTCAGTGGTTAAAGTGCAGTAGGACACAATTATTGTAAAATAATACATCGTTCAAAAAGTGTATTTTCAATATATAAGGTCTCAAATTTTTTTCACGTGTGCTCATGTTTACAATTTTACTGCGTTGACTGCCATCTATCGACCGTAACCGTAACCAAAATCCTGTTACGGAAAGGAAAATTACGAAACATTTGCGAAAATACGTAATTCTACTAATGAAAAATTATTATTTCCAACAATGCCACTTTAAAAAACGAATACCTGGCTCTATAAACCCTTTTCTACTTTCTGTCTTAGCCATTTGAAGCTCAAGATTGATCGCTCACTTTGAAAAAACGCATGTCTTTAAGAAGAGAAATACATTCTTGAGAACCTTGAGAAACACGGGGCTTGAGGGAAATAACTGTTAGACTATGCCGCCAACCCACATGATTTGATCAGGATAATTTTAATGAAAATAAAGCCTTAATAAATCTGCAGACCTTAAGAGTATTTACTTATTTTTAGATTCGATAAGTATCTCTATTGCAGCCTGTGATATCTCTGGAGAAAACATAAAAGATTTCATTAGTAAGTCATAGGTTGGTTATGAATTGTTCTTAACGAGATAAAGATTGAATCTCTATGGAGGATATTAGGGTAAAGATAAGTGAGCTATTAATAATTATATACCAGTATATAACTTATCGCATATATAAGAATATAATTGGAATATTGAACAATAGTACCCCCAAAGTTTTACATATAACCAAAAATAAATATAAAACTTTCTTGCGAGAGTGGAATTCACACTAAAGTTTTATAACAGTATCTATCAAGAGAATTGATCATCATCATATATGTCTATGATGCTTTGTAGCTAGGAAATCGTACATGAGCTGTGTGTTGCTAATCAATAAAGTAATATAACCAATGATACCCTTATGGAGCTGTATCTTCAACGTTTATACATTAATATCTTATGTAAAATAGAATTTAAGATTGATCACAGTAGATTGAGATTCACTCATATTTTTCAGTTATGGTAATAGAAAATGATAAGATGATTATCAAAGGACTGAAATTTGGCGCTTAAAAGAGTATTTATTCCGATCTAATGCATAATATTCTTTCTGCGCTTAATCAGAGTAGCACTTTCTTATTTTGGAGCTTTGGTAACACCATAAGCGAACATTAGGTAAGATAAGCCGATAATACGTTGACAGAATAAGTATAGTATTGTTTTGTGTGATTGAAAAAGCTTTCTTATTGTTACTTGAATGGGATTCTTTCTTTAAAAGTGCTGATATTTTTTCATCGCGTTGACATTGGCGCTAAACGATGTAAACGCCATCTCACAGCTAAAAAAAGCACCAAAAAATAACGCTGGGGAAGTTGAAAAGTGACAACTGACTTTCGAAAAATTCTTTCCAGGAATCGTCGTAAATGTTTGACAGTCATTATGACAGGGATATCCTACAGCTTGCATGGTTCACTTTGTTGAAATGTAACGACGATTTTGTAATTTTAGACCATACTTTCATCTTCTAATCGTTGTAATTAATTATCTGAGTTTCTCAAGCAAGAGCCGCACAGGAACAGATATGGCTGACTCTTTGTGGGAGGATAGAGATGTCAAATTCGACCTTCCGAAACTGTAATGATGATTATATTATATCACATTATCTTTTTTATTGCAATATAACGATGTATGTCAATTTTTTTAAAGAAATCTAAACATAAGAGCTGGAGAAAAGATACTGGATATATTGAACTCCGTAGAAGATTCTAAGGGAAATATTGGTGATACAGGGCGGCTAATTGTTACGAATTTGAGATTAATTTGGCATTCTGTCACCTCCACGAAAATAAGTTTATGTAATATATTTACTATTATGATTATTTAACATTTTAATTTACATAATTAACTTATCTGAATTTTACAGCAATAGGATGGAGTAGTATACTACTGCTAACACAGAAGACCACTTTGATTGTAGGTCTGATATCTTTAAGAATGGATTTATACACCAATTATTTATAAGTAGAATATTATCTGAGTTACCATTTCAGAGAGAAATAGGTGAATGCGACGTTATACAACTTCTTACCAAGACGCCTGATATGAAATTTGAATTTGTATTTACGATTTTACTTCCCAAGTGTATGAAAGATTTTTCTTCGGTCGTTTCTATTCACAGGTAATTTTATGGTACAAAATTAGCTTCCAATTTATTTTACATGATCACACATCTGTTTTCACGGTACAGGTCATAACGAATATTGCATAATTTTGTGATAGTGTCAAAATATTATTTTGAATGGCGTGGGTTTATTAATACGCATTATCCTTCGTTTTAATTAAAATATTTCCTTGAAATTCATTTTCATCGACGAGATCGTACACATCTACTCGTGCCTACCGTGAATTAAAATTAAGAGGAGCTCTAATAAATGGTCGTCAACTACAAGTACTTCCGCTTGAAAAAGTTATTTCTAATGTAAACGGAGTCTGGAACCTTTCTAGTGATCAGGTAATGTTGCTGTATAGTTTTCGGAGTAATAAATATCTTCTGTATTTTGTTAAGGAATCTTTGAATCAATGCGAATGTAATTATTTTATACGCAATGAAATAACGTCTATGCCATTAATCTTTTATGTTCAATTGTTCAAATCTTATTTATTTAACATGCAGCTTAAATTTTGTTGATGATTATCATTAATGTGATCAGTGTTGTTATTTTAGGGAACCCTGGGAACATTAATAATTACAAATGTCAGAATGGTCTGGTTTTCTGATACTAAAGAACAATTTAATATTTCAATTCCTTACCTGCATATTGTGAGAGTAAGTAATTATTTTTGCAATGAATGAAGTGTTATTACTTGAATATAATCATGGAACGCTGGTATAAATGAAGAATGTTATTCATCAGATCAAAGCACGGGAATCAAAGTTTGGTCGTGCCCTTGTTGTTGAATGTTCTGAGTGCAGTGGGGGCTATGTTCTTGGTTTTCGTATTGATCCCAGAGAGAAATTAGATGAAATATTGAAAGAGCTCTCTTCTTTGCTGGCATCGTATAGACGGCGCCCTATATTTGGAGTGGAATATGAAAGGGAAAAATATGTGAGATATGCTTCTATTTCAGGCACTTGCTTCTGATTTTTATCTGACTCATATTTTATTTTGCAAGTTTTATTGGAAAATATTGTTTCTCTGTTTACAGCACTATACTGACATTTATATTTTAATCTCTGAATACTCAAGGTGATTGCACAACTAAGTTGATTCAGAGCAAATCAATAATTTTGCTATGATGTTGGAGGTTGCAATAATAATTTAGTTTGAATTTGAGGCTTTTTATTGGTTTTCCTTTAAATATTATAGTGCAGATTTAAAAAAATATAAGAAAATTATGCTTTTTTAGCTAGTTTGGTTCTATTTAAATATTTGAGAATGTATTTAGTGATCAAAAGGTTTTTCAAGATTTTGTTCTCATCTTTTTCTTAAACACCACTACTCTTCTTGTAGAAATCATTTACAATTCACCTTATGCACCATTTATTTCAACTGATTTTATCACTATATAGACTGAAAATTTCACTCAGATCAAATGGTTATGTTAGGTTGTGATCATAGTTTTCTGTTACATTTTACTGTTCATTTTGGGGTTCAAATAAGAATTTGTATTTTTTAAATGTAATCTTCCATTTAACCATTATGAAGACTATGTTTTCTAGGTTTGTTGTAGAGAAACAAGTTATACTGCAAATAGTTTTCCGTTAATAACATTTTCTGTTAAGGATTTCCAATAGAATTAAGAAAACAGGGTTCTTTTTACTAGTAGATAGTATTCATAGTTAACCTCTTCAATTAAGAGAAGAGACTTTTGGAAGAGAAAGTTAACTAATGAGAGAGAAGGATTCACTAATCTTAGATGATGCTTAAATAATTTCAATCCTACCAGAAAACGCATATGCTTTAACTTATGTTTAAAAATCAATATTAATAAAATACCTTTTATAACAATGAAAAGTGAATTTATCTTGAATAATGAATTTATCAGTAAAGCTAAGTATTGTTGATGATAATTGAAAAAAAGCAAGTTACGAATACAGTAATGCCATTTGAAATTTAAAAATTGTTAATATCTGAGGAAAATTCTTTCATAGTCATTATAAAAGTATCTCACTTTAGCAACCATTGAGCAATCTAGGATTCATGTATTGTGATAATTTCTCAAGAGTGTGATGATTTTGTTATTTTATTGAAACTTGTGTTACCTCCGTAATTAATTATGAATATTCTAATATAAAGTTTGTTGGATGAGCAAATCATTCAGACATGCACAAATAGCTCTCAAGAAAGCTTTTAGTTTGCACTAGTAGTAAAAATTTAAAATGAGTAAAAGTATGACACAATCAAGTTCACTGAAGAAGAATTTCACTAAAAGATATCATTTGTGATGCACTATCCACTCTAACACATTTGTTTCCTGTCTTTAAATGTGTCAAATAATTATAAAAATATTGATTGATAGAGACAATACAATGAGACAAATATTTTCCTATTAGAAAACTTTTTCTGACATCTTCAAGATATTATGGAATAACCAAAGAATTCATTTATTTATATTTCTCTTTGTCAAATTCCATCATAGTAAATTCTACTTAAAACATTCCTTATTAAATCATTAAGACTCATATTTCATAGTAAAATTAAATATCCTTATATACTTCATTAATTTTAAATATCAGCAGTCTGTATCAGTACAACCAACAAGTCAATATTTGAGAAATTTAATTGAATCCTTTATTTGGAAATACGAATTGGCATTTTAAGTACTTTTCTTTGATTTTATTATAGAAAACTATTCTTACATTCTCTTGCAGAGAACTGTTACTAAATAACATCATATACCTGATACAAGATGTATTTATAAAGTTTGTAGATTAATAAATATCAAACAAAGTCCTATTTTTTAAATAGGGTGAATGAGATGTTATACTTTCCTGAGTCCCTCATGAAAGTGCATCAATTTAAAATAATTTACTATATTTCAGGAGAAAAACAAGAGACAAAATGATAAAGATATTTCTATTGATAGTCTCTTATCAGATATAGATGTTGTCACTGTTCAAGAATCACACAAATTATCAAAGGATTTTACTAAATATTCTGCAGAAGGCCAAGCCAGTGGAAAAAGTCGCCCACCTATTTTTTCAAAGGAGCTTGGTTTAGCTATTGAAACTCCTCCTGATGGTCTGACTTTAAAAAGCCTCTGGGAAGTATTACCGTAACAGCAATTATTCGGTCTCAACAAAATTGATTCAGAATATAATTGCTATATTTACTCTAATCTTCCATGCCTTATTACATGGAGTTTATTCAATTATTTATCAATTTCATGTTGAGATGTTTGGTTAGAATACTTCCATCTTGGAGTTTTTCTTTTCAAGAGAGGGGCTGATTGTCTAAGTGGGAATAATCTTCTATATTATATGTAGATATTAAATTGAATTTATTATAATTGTTAAACATAGTAAAATTTAGATAATTGTACTTCATACTAATATATGTATTGCCTCTTGAAAATGCATGAGAGATATACAATTTTACTAATTCTATCTGGCATTAAAAACTATTGGTTTTAAAAAAACAAACTTAGAAGTTTTAGAATCTCTTAGAAAGTATAATCAAATGTTACTAAGTAGAAGAGTATGATTGAATATATTTTGATGGATTTAAACTGTGGTTATGCTGTAGACAAAGGAAGACAATGTAAAGTATCTACTGTTCAATAACTGTGTGCTAAGTTTTAGGTTAATAATATAAAAACTATTCCTCTTTACCTAAATGTTTCAACTTCTTTAACCTGTTCCCTGTGTTACCTCAGCATATTTCATAAAATTACTAATCTGTTATATCTATGTTTATGGTAATCAGAAAATGTCCTTCTAAATCTGCGTAAAAAAGTTTTGTAAATAGTATTGTTTGTGTGGTATTATGCTATTAGCAGTAGTAAGATGAGAGAATATTAATATTCCCTCTTGGGATATTGCCATTAAAGGGCAAAGAGTTTGCAAAGCCATTTTGATGTAAATTCCCAAATTTTTGCCTTCAAATCAAATAGTTCATAGTTATTTCATTCTCTTAATTCAATAACATGAGAAATATCTTACCAGAAATCGTAATTTTTTATGTATAAATATTAATTTTAAAAATATTCTGAGCTTTTATTTTAGCATATTGTCGTCTTCAGTGGTCTGAATGTGGTAATGTTATTGAAGCTTTTAAATTACTTATCTAATATGAAATTATAAAAATATATTTTTTACTTTACCATATAATAATATAGTATAATGTATCACATGATTACCAGCAATGAATAATAATTGCAAGTTTAGATATATATTTTTTACAATGCCTTTGTCTTCTCCATTTATAAAGAACTTGTACTTCTGTAATTCCATAACTTTTTCCAAAAACATGCTTTTACAACTTATTTTATTCCATGACTTTTAATACGTCAATGTTAAAACTCAAAATATAAATCAGCAGCTCCTATAGGAATTGGAGGACAAATTTAATCTTCCTTAATATAAATTCATAATGACCAACTGCACTATCATGTTTCAGGTTCATTGTTCATGTTACCAGTAATAGCAATAAATGGTTTATTTCACTACTTGATAGAAATTGTAATTTTCTTATTAAAAGCCAATATTGAAGTAATTTTACTAATTTTAAAAACTAATTTAAAGTCCTAAACCATTAACATTAAATTAATATGAAACCTATTTTAAATAATTTCCAAAAATAAATTCCTTAAAATCTCTTTTTGATTATCTTTTGCTACATATTAATAATTTACTGAAGAATAGGTTAGAAAGTGAATGCTTAGATAAAACATTTTGGTGCTAAAACCAGTTAGAATACAATTTACTTATTAGGCTGTGGTTGGCAGTAGCTGGCTCCGTATTTTATAAAGAGAAATAATTTGCAATTTTTTAATAATTTCATACTTTATTTACAAATTTTAACTGCTTTTTTCTTCATTATATCAAGCAGAGAATCATCATGTGTATCCATCAATCCATGCCAAGCCGATGTTATGTAAGCCTAGTAAATGAAAATCAGGGATGATTATACTTGATGAACAAATTTGTGAATATCACCTTCCTAAATTGATTATTAAAGTTACATATACAGTTGCTGAATAGAATTTGTCAATGGATAAGTGATCACGCTGGCTTATTTTCTACCCATATTTTGGTAATTTCCATAATAAATTTTATCTAATTTATTTTACCATCTTTCAAAAGATCATGGAAGCTTAATTAATTATCGAATTTATTGAAAGGTAATATAAGGAAGAAAATATTTTGCTCAGTTTATCCTAATTCATCAATTTCTCAACCTCCACCCTATATTTGTTGCCTTACTCTTTCTTTCCCAACTTTCTTTTGATTTTTCCAATTCTCTTATACTCTCAGCCATTGATAGTGCTGATCCATGCACCTCAAGTTTGGTGTCTCTTCGATTTCCTTTCTGATCTGACATCCCTTCTTTGGTTCCCATGATCATTTCCACTGCATTAAGTTGGCGGTCAATCATTCTAAAGAGAGAGATAAGACCACTTTAGGGTTTTGATGATAAGGAATGGAAAACATTCATCAACCATTTAAGTAACTCACTCTCTATTTTTACGGTCTAATTGCCTTTGCTCAACTGCTTTTCTAATCTTTGTCCAGTACATGATTCCTTTATTAGAACATCCATTTTGTGCTGCTACAGAATCATTTGCAGTGCTTTTCAAATAAGCTGGCACAAAACCAGGATGTGCTGATTGAAGTCGAAGTGATGATGCCCGATTGGCACGAACAAGCACCTATCACAAATCATTAGGTAATATGTGAATAGAGAAGAACATAAACTTGATTGTTTCTCATAGCAGTTAATCAGGAAGGAATTTCTTGTATTCAAACTTTTTGTTATTCCCTATTAAAAATCTTGTTTTTATTCCAGTTAAATGAGTATTATTCTTAAGGTTATGAGATGAACAATTCCTCTTATTTGAATTTAAACTAAAATATTTTATGAATTTAATAGTTTGATGATATATCAAAATAAAAGTTTAGATTTTCATTTAGACAAGGAGGGATATCTTTTAACTAATAAGAATAGAACAAACGTTTTTAGGTGATGCAATGGGATCAAAGTTTTGATTTGAGACAGAAAATATTTCTGTTAAAGTTTGAGTGAGTTAGAATTTTTCTGAAGTAGGAAGAAATGATGCAGTAAATGAAGGGATTATTGATAGAGAAGAAAAACAAGATGGGAAGAATATTTTAAGCTAATGTAGATATGAAGAGTTTAAATGATTGCCATCATAACATGTGGGCTTGAAATCAATAGTTTAATATTAAGAATCATAGTGTATTAATGTTAATTAATTGATAGGGCTATGTAGAGAAATTAATGCCTATTAACAAGTTTTATATCAGCAGATTCCATTTACAAAATAAAGCTATATGTTCTTAATACAGTTGCTTTAACATCTCTGTCTATATTTCATCATTAACATTTAATTTTAAAAATACTAACTCATTATATATTGCATTAATTTTTACTAATTATTGGCTTCGAGTAATCTGTGCAATACCTGGAGAGAAAGCTCAATACATTTGACCGTATGTTTATGAAAGTAATTTCTTTAGGAAATTCATGAATACTGGCAGAGATGCAACAAGAAAGAAAAAAGTATTATAAATTATTCAATGAGAAATATTTAATTGCTTGAAGTAAAAAGGAGAAATTTGATAGTAATCATAATTCAAATTGAGATTCCTCTTAATCAAATAAATTGATGGTTAATTAAAAGTATGTTATTTTGTACATTGGAGTTTCTTTTCCCTGATATTTTCAAACAAATTGCATAAATTACTTAATCTATTTTTTTACTTAAAAGAGAATATGATAATATTCAAACACACTTCTTTCTTTGTTTTCATTAATAATCATTTTTTGAAAGACTTGCTTAGTCCTGATGCTTTTATGTATAGTGTATGATTGATCATTAGAAGCTGTTTGTTCTATTTACATATTGATTAACAATTCTGTAGAAAAGAACTAAAATTTTCATTCATGCTTTTATCATTTTTGCAATCATTTTC
Source organism: Pantala flavescens (assembly GCA_020796165.1). Classification (NCBI taxonomy): domain Eukaryota; kingdom Metazoa; phylum Arthropoda; class Insecta; order Odonata; family Libellulidae; genus Pantala; species Pantala flavescens. The sequence continues at coordinate 16,918,450 of CM036879.1, read as the reverse complement.
ACAATCAAAATTTTCTCAAAAAATACTTGGTATATTATATTAATGAATCAAACTTTAGTTCTTGATGTATGCTTTCTATCAAATTTGGTTTTTAAAAATCTTGATTTTCTAGCCCTAAGAAATTTTCTACTATTTCAATCAGATTAGAATATAAGATATTAATTGAATCCACATGTATTACTTTCCTGACTACCCTAGTAATATCCATTTTATTTTTTATATACCTTCTAAAATACTCAGGTATTTACACTATTATATCTTTAGCAGATAATATTACAAGACAATATTTCATTCATTGTATATTGCCATTCCAAAATATATTGTGCCACTAAAATGCAGATGTGAAAATGAAAATGAGGCAGAAAAACTTATTGAAAGCAATAGACTGAATATGGATTCAAAATCAGAATTACCATCTCCTTCAGAAGGTATTTTTATAGACAATTATTTTCTTATAAATGAAAATAATGCACATAACAAGCCATCTCTGCATTCCAAAAGAGGGATAATAAATACAATGAGAGGAGATAGACAGGTAATCTCCACCCTAATAATCAATATATAGCCATTTATATTCTTTTTTCAGTGATAATAAAGTTAAAAATAAAAAATATTAAAGTACTCTGTAACTCTAAGTTATTTTATATTTTTAATCTATTTACTCTCAAGCTAGGGTATTTAATTACTCTAATTGTTTTCCATCATTTTTTTCAAAAATTGCCTATAAAGTTCAATTTTTGTAGTAAGCTGTTTTCCATGTACACTTTGATGATGCCCACCATGAAAAGGTATGAAGATGTATACTTTTTATGGTATTCATGAAAAATTGCCAGAAAAGAAGAGGGATTCAAGAAATACTGTAAGAATAATGAATTGGTAATGAAAAACTCAGGATAAGGTATTATTTATCTCACAGGATAAAATATTGCTAATTAGGAAAAACTTCTATACATAGTTTTAAAAATAGTCTTCTGTTTGCAGAAATTAATATGGAAGTAGTATTAGGATATGAATTTTGACTGATATCAGAAGTGAATGCTAGCTAATAAGATATAGCGTTATTTGAAACCTCATTTTCTCAACATTTAATGCCAAAAGCCTATTGTTATGAGAGGTTTTATAACACTTCTTCAGCTGATTTTTGTCATTTGGTTCCTCTTAGACTTTCTGCAGTAAACAATGTGGATAAAACAGACTAATTGGTCTCACAAGAGTTGAAATGATTATCTATCATATCTGTTGTGTCCTTGAAATTTGCATTATCCATCTTTTATGTAAATTTTGACCTACTCAAGTTATATGTTGGTTACAATTTGGTCTCATAAGATATTTTTTAACTATAGATAAAAGGTATCTTATGAGGGCTACTGTAGCTTTAATTTAAACCTCCAATGCATTCCTATTTTTACCATTACATCCATAGTGAAATAAACTCATTGGTAAGTGAGAGAATGACCAGTAAACATAATGAAGGAACCAAATTATGTTTAAAAATTATCATGCAGCCAAAAAAGATAAATGATTTAATTGTAATAAAGTTAATCAAATACTCAATATAACATTACAGAGTACACTGCTTTCTTCATATGTCATCAACAGCCAATTATTTATTATTATTAATTTAATTTAAATATCATAAATTTTAATTTGTTAAATTTACAAATGAACCTTGTTATAAATGTTAAATATACTTCCTACCACCAAAATATAGCCAAATTGTATATATATATATATATATATATATACCAAGAAAAAGGAGTATAATTTTAAAATGATCTCTCTAACATATATGGTTATGAATGTGAACAGGGGGGGGTGCTAATCTGAGAAAATTATCAAATACTCTATCCAATAGTATTTTAGATCAATGCGAATTGAATCAATTTCATACACTTAATCATTTGTTTCTACAGATCTGCCACATCAAATTGTTTCTCTTTCAGCGACGAATTCGCTGCATCATTATTGCATGATTATTACAATTTCTGTAATTTATTTATTTAAAACATTATTTCATTTCACTCATAATGTGCAATAAAAGGATCTTATAGGATTTTAGAAAAGGAATATTTTACAAAAATCTTCATCATAATCAGTTATTATATCTCAATAGAATCATTTCCAACTGAATATATATAGTAAATGTCATATATCAATAAAAAATGTGTCAATTTAAGTATTTACTTATGTTTATATATAGATTAAAATATGCTTTGACCCAAATATTAATATTTTCATCTATATTCCCATAAACTATGATTTATGATGTAATATGAAGAAAGAAAATGAATATGAAATATTGCATAAGAAATTCCTTTATTAGTTTTAACTCTGCAGATTATTTAAAAAACATAAATACAGTAACATTTTCTATAAAAATTCTAAGTCACATTTTTTGCCAAAAAGCAACTCCTTTCTTCCTAATGTGAATTAGAGGTCCTTAAATTTCATTTTGTCTCATAAAGAGTGGATTCTATTTGGTAATTAACTCATATTCACCATACCTTATTTACTTTAGTTTTTGCACCCTCATTCTGAATTTCTGGTTGGAATGTAATTTCAGGTAAACATTTCAGAGGCTCCAGTCTTGAGTTTGAAAGATTGATGCCTTCTTCCAATGCTCCCCCTCAGAGAAAGATAAAATCATCATGTAATGATATTTCCTAAACATCTGTAAGTCATTAGATGTTTTGCTAATATTTTTAGTGAATAATTGCTGCAACCCTTTCATGCAGAAACAACTTACCTTAATTGGATAATGAAATTGAAACTTTGAAATCTATAGCCATATTGCTATGAACGGCAAATTGTTTATAAAAGCATGCGTTAATATAAAGAAGCCTATAAATGCAAAGCAGAATTGGAAAATTTGTTTAGATGAGTTTACTTTATGGGTGAAGATAATGGAATAAGATTTTATTTCACTTTATTCCTATCGAACCTAAATTATTTTTCTTTCAAAAGACAGGAATTGACCTTAAGAAATATTGAGTATTTAATTTAGCTGAATGTTATTATTATATTCATTTTAGTATGATAAAATGTACAATAATTTGCCATTACTTTCAATTCTTAAATTAAATGAGGTATTTTAAATGGAAGTGAGATTTGTTACTCATTCTGTTTTGAGAAAGGGAAACCTATGATTAATATTTAGAATACACTCAGCATCAGTTCCAATATTGTCTGAGTTTGAAAATTATATTCATGCCAATAAAATATTGAAAACTAATAATTATTGAAAAGGTGTGAATATTTTATTTAATTTGATTTGAATAAATGATGAGAAAAACTCAAATGCAAAGCAGGATTTTAGATGCAAAATTTATGAAGGAAATAGATAATGCGTCTCTCTAATTAAGCAATTTAATGAGGACTTTAGGTAAATTAGGAAAGTTTTTAAATATATAAAATATTTCAATCAAATGCATTTCTCATAATTTCAAGATTTCAATAGCAAAACCTTTATTTAGAAATTCAGTATTATAAATACAAATTTTAGTGATTTTGAACTAATAATTCCTTGTTGTGTCAAGCTAATTACAAGATTATTTAAATCTGAATACTGTATTTTCAGTTTTGATAAAACAGCCATTGTTTTGTACAGTATTTAAATTTTAAGTGCAGTTTACTAATAGTCACATTTTTGGAAAAGGGTTTCCATGCTGAGTCTGTTTTCAAGTAATACCTGGATGTGCACTTTCATTCCTTAATGTTAGTAACCATGTTTCAGAATTGTGCTGGATAGGTACAGAGGATGGGAGACAAGGACGCTGAGTTGACGGACCAGCAATTTGTCTTTGTGTATTCCTCCCCATTCCATTCTCTTCTCCTAATCCGGAATCTGATTGATGTTGCCTCCCCCTGCTACCAGAGCATCTACTTCTTCCTTGAGCAGTTGGAAATGTCAAACGCATTTCCACATCAGGCTGGGGACAGCTTCCTGCAATAGTTACTGACCAACCATGAGAACTTTCACCTGTGCCTCCAGTCTGGGTCCCTTTGTTGGTTCCTGTTCCCCACTCAACATCCCTACCCCTACGTCTCCGATGGTGGCGGCTTCTACTTCTGTTTTCTTGATGTGATGAAGAAGGGCTAGTTGGTGATGAGGAATGAGGAGCCTGTGATGAGTCTGATGCTATTCTTGAAGGGGTAGGAAGAAATGACAGATGAGAGGGACGAGCTATTACCGGTTGGTTAGTAATTGGGACAAGCATATTCTGAGTGTTGTGCAATCTACTTGGTTGGAGGGGCCTTGGAAGACGTGATCTATGATGATGAATATTTGTTAACTGTACATTTTCATTAGTAGGAATGCTTTCTGTGTTTGGAATCTGAGGCAGCTTGGTAGGAAACCCATTTCCATTAGCGTCTGCTACTTCAGTAGTTTCATTCATTGGGTGAGGTTGATGTATACTCCTAGGTATAGCCCTTCTTGGTTTCTTTTCCTTCTCCTTCTTAATTTCTTTTTGTTTCTCTTCTCTTTTGGAATTCTTTGAGTCTTCATCCTCTAAGCTGGATTTTGCTCCATCTGTATGCAGAAGGTAAAAGTTGAGCCAACCACACGATAGAGAAACCAAATCATCATCAGTATTATTTGCTATTCCTAGAGCTACTTTTCCCTTCTGAGAAACTTGATCTGAGAGTATATTTGACTCAGTTAAGCTTTGTTTTCTGTAGCTCAGTGGTCTCAAGTTTCTCTTTAAACTTCTCTGCTCACCTTCACTACCTGATTTAGATTGTGATGGATCACTCAGCTCATTTCCTGATCTCAGATTTCTCTTCACTCTCTTACGCTCATCTTCACTACCTGATTTTGATGGTGGTGCATCATTCAGCTCCTTTTCTGGTAGCTCTTCAATCTTTTGCAAAACTTTTAAATCACTCTCTAATACTATCGTATGTGTTTTACTTATTGGATCCTCATTTTGTAACTTATTTTTACCCCCATCACTCAATATAACTTCCTCTGGTTTTAGATCTTCATCTTTATTTTCATTCACAACCTCTTTGCCACTTTCAACATGCTCTTTTGCACTATGATTACCCTCATTTTCAGTATCCATAGATGCTTTGCTCTCCTCTTTAATGGTCTGTAATTCACCTGCAACCAAATCATGTCCCTTTGGAGGTTTCAACCTGTTATTTCTGTTTGCCAAAGCCCTTGCTCTACTCTTTCCTCCCAGTCTTTTAGCATTCTCAATTCTGATCCTTGGCCTCAACCTGGCAGCATCTGTCTCACTTCCATCCTCCACACTGACCACATCAATCTCAACATCCTCTTCATCTGAGATTGAGGAGGGAGAGAGTGACGATGGAGGGGTGGAGGAAGAGGAGGTACCCAGGTGTAGACTGCTATCTTCTGGTATGCGCTTGAACTTTTGATGATATAAGCTCCCTCTAGGTCTCAATGGTGTACCACCCCTGTTTGCAGGGGCAGAACCAGAGGAGTTGGGAGCCTTAGCGGCTCTTGTTTGAGGCATAGTTCCTTTGTTTGCATTTCCCAGCAAAGACTTTTTCTGTGCAGGTAAAGGTTTAGAAAGGGGGTTCACTGGCCTAAGAGGAGACTTGGATAAACTTCGTGTTTTTGGAGGGGTAGGTAAAATTTTCTTCATTGTTTCTGCTTCCTCTGTTTTTCTTCTTTGATTCCTTTGACGCTCCATCTGAAATCAGTTTTTAAAAGAGATGATATAGCAATAGTCAAATTTTTGATTGAGGGAATTTAGTCATTGTGGAAGAGAATTATATATATTTATATTAATTTTATATTTTTATCATATGGAAATAATGGTTTCCACAATATTGAATCCTATAATTTACTTTTAAAGTTTTTATTATGATATAATTTATTTGTAGCAATATTTATGAATTTATCTTTTAATTTTTTATTGATAATTTTTATGTTATTATTCAGTAATTAAACTAAAATTGATCTCAGGATCATATTACACCCATAAATCATACCTTATGCAGGATATTCAACATTTAAATTCTCTAAGGTTTATTCAACCTCAGTTATTTTAATGTTTAAGCATTTACATTGAAAACTAATCATAGTTGTTAAATTATAACCAAATATTTTAGAAGTATTGAACAATGAAACCTAATATTTTCATTAAATCATTATATTCAAAGACAGGATGTATACATTCTAAATAAACCAAAAATACATTTCTTAATACTATGAAAGTAAGTAGGTGATGAACCATATTCATTAATTTGAAACCTTTAGGTAAATGAAATCATTCATTTTTGAATGCTGTTTGCAAGGATATATTCTTTAATTTTTAATTCCTTTATAGAGTGTGATTGGAAACAAAAAATTACATGAATCCTTTAATATTTTCATCTCTGTATTTTATTACCTATCGTAGATCTGGTTTATCTCTCCACATTATGTATTACAGGGATTGAAAATATAGTCATGCTAAACAAGATATCGTCCAAACATACTAGTGAAGTTTTGATCAAACATAATAATTTTCATATTCATTCAGAGCTGAATTATATTACATTTTTAAAACCTATATACCTTCTTAGTTATGATCAAGGCTTTTTAAAAATAAGATAATTTGTTCCCTTATATTTCCATACAAAAATTTTAAATGGAAAATATTTTAAATGATTAGGAATTTTTATGGGTTAAATTTGTTTATAAAGATATGCTGAAAAGTTAAATATATTTCATTATTATATTTGTTTTAAATTATGTTTGTTTTGTTAGTGTTATTTATTTTGAATTTTCAAATGAAAATGTTATGTTTAATACTATGATTATCATGTAAGAAAATAGAGTAAGTAAGATAAGGAAAAGTGTGTATTTTGTTCATAAAATAACAACTTTAAAATAGAATTAAAGGATATAAGATTAAGGAGGTAACTGTCTTTGACCCTATTTGAATAAGATTTCAATTATGGTTTAAGTTTTTGTTAATTTTATTTTATTATAGCTAAATTTTAAAGATTTTTTTCTTGTCTTTATTTATTGATGAGATAGTTTAACCATTTTGAGACAATCAAAACTATTTGCAGTTTATTTCTATCATAAAAATGCAAAATAGTAATAAGGAATTATTTTTCGTAATAATTTGAAGTGATAGTAATTTTAGCTTACCAAGGTTTGATATGATCATTTCTTATAATTTTAAAAGAAAAGTTTTTTAGCTAAAAATAAATGTTTTACACTTCATTGATCTAACTGCATTTTTAAATTGGGGACTATCACTTCCAACTAATCAATTTCCGATCAAATAATATTTTTTCAAAATCTTAGCATGGAAAATATTTAGGCAACTTGTTTTAAAAATAATTTTCTTTTAAAACAATGTATAATGAAAATAAAAGTTTTTTACTCCTCAAATGTATGATGTCTTTGTTTTTTAAAGTCAAAAACAATTTAGAAAAATTTCATCATGGAGATGATAAAAAATAGAAGCACTTTCATATACTAAACAATTTTTTTGAATTAGAGGAAGATAGAAGTGATGTAGTAGCACCATCTATTCTGAAAATACTGAATGTTCTTTTATAACGTACAGAAGATTTAAATACCACTGCTATTCAATTATCACTTTTCAGTATACTTTCAGAAATTTTAAAGCAATAAATAACGATGTTATTATCTACAATGTTATGAGGAATAATCCTAAGCTAAAATATTTTGACTATTTTCTCAAATTACATAGATAGATGTCTATTAATTCAATATGAAGGGACAGTGATTGTTTCAATATAAAACTTAATGTATCTGTGATTTATGTCCCAATATAATTCTAAATGGTAGAATTTTATAAATATTTCTTTTTATCGAATTTAGGAAAATGCATTGTCATCAATTATTATTATTTGATATAAACCATCATGGTAGTGTATAAAACTATTACTCAGAAATACTATGTTAGGAGCTGTGGAAAAGTAAAATAATTAATCCAATTTATTTACATCTACATAAGTACCCTGCAAGCCGCCTTTCGGCGTGTGGCAGGGGGTGTGAACACCTATTTTACTTTATCGCATATTAAAATGATAAACATATTCTTTAGATACGTAAAGAATAGATCCAGATGAGTTAATTATTTTGTTTTAATATGCTAATAGTTAAAATACTTAAAAAGAACTTGACTCAGTCTCTTTTGGGTAAAAATATATTTTATCACACTACTAAATTCTATTTTTAAGCGTTATTTGAGCATGAATCTCTGCTCATTATGATCTGTTCTTTGTAATATCTAATTGATATTTAAAATAAAATATATTTATTAAGAATAGATAAAAGTGAAGTGTATAATATATAACTTAGTGGTCATTATATTACAATAAAATTAGTCGGAAATTTGAAAAAATTTAAGCATTAAAAGTACAATTAATATTTGAATATTTTTTCTATATATATAAAGTTGCATTCAAGAATGTTTTGAAATTCAAAACCCAGATAGTAGATAGTTTGCTCTCATTCTTTTAAGGTCATCAAGATTACAACACTTGACAAGACGTCTTAATTGTTCAGAAATTGAGAACCCTTTAGCTATCATATATACATATATATATATAATTTTATCATTATTCCATGATCAATTAACATTTTTTTGTATGAAACATTTAAAATTATTACTAATACCCTGTTTGCAATATAGGTTTATCAATTAATTGTTGTTTCATAAATAAATATTTCCAACATTGCTTGTCTATTGCTTAAGAATATTTGTGAATGAATAGAACCAAACAAAATTAATTTTGTTCGTCTTAGGTTTCACATGAGCACTAACTGACCGACCTTTTGTTGTAAACGTCTGTGCCTTTGAGCCAACCGATCCCGCAGCCGCTTTGGCATTGCTGCAACAGTCTCTGGACCAACAGACAATGATGCTTTTTTGGGTTGAACAGGGGTAAGTTTTTGTTTTTCCGAAGAAATAGGAGAGGGAGAGGATCCTGAGAAAGATATTGAAGTGGCTGGAGAAGAACCAATTGCCACAAAAAAAGCTTCCCCTCCTACCAACGGTGCTTGGGGCCTTGCTATTCCTAAGGGAGCAGGAGTTCCTGTAGTTGCCACCAATTTTGAACTTGCATTTTTCCTAGCTGCCATAATTGCCTCATCCTCTAAACTATCGACTAGACTCGGACATTCTTCTGACTCAGCTCCCTTGTCTTTGTGTGTGTTAGAAGAACATACGACAACATCTCCACCGAGGTTCACCGACATGGAGTCTGTCCTAGGGATCGCCGAATACCGCGGTATGAGAGAAAGAACTTCCTGTGTCGAAGCACTCGTGTTTCGAGATGTATCCCCGAGATCCAACCGCTGCGGTCTAGGGGTACTAAGATACTGGATATTGCCCCCAGCCTGGGATCCTCTGCTCTGGTAAGTCACCTTGGGAGTAATGTCTTCCATCTCAACTCTCCAAGTTTGCCTTATTCTATCGTTCTTTTGGGGAGATTCGGGTGGTGGGAAAGGAGCTGGTGGGGTCTGACCCCATCGATCGTCGGCCGCGAGACGAAACTTCCTGATCACCACCTCCGGCACTGAGTATCTCCTCCTCGGGAGTTGGCGAGGGAGAAAGGGTCTTCCGGATGCAGTGTTGGTCCTCGCTTCGCCCTCTTCCGCTGCCTTACCGCTCCTACAACTCGAACCCATGTTACCCTCGGAAGAATCTTCCTCCTCTTCTTCGTCGTCCTCCTCCCCTTCCTCCTCCTCTTGGCATCCACAACCTCTCTGGAAAGGTCGATCGTGTGGCTCCCTTGAAAGACGAAAAACGTATCCATCAGTAATGCACGTCGTCATCCACAACTGCATCCTCAACTTCTCTTTGTCATTCATAGCATCTTTCGTTTATTATTTGTGGGGTGGTCAGTTTCATCTTCAAATGATTGGGATCGATGTGACGTTTTCGGCCGTCATTGTTTTGAGTGTTTTCCCCAAGATAGGAAGACGTCTTGATTTATGGAATCTCTCTCTCTCCCATTGCGAGAAAGTTGGGCGCCTTGGATAAATCTGGCTGGAAAAGGATTGATCGATAGCGTCTCTCTCTTGGTTTAGCTGTTGAGAGATTTCAACAACGAAGGATATCACGAACGGGACGGTTACTTGCAGGAATATCTTTCACTCCGGAATCCTAAAACGTGCAAGATTAAACGCCTCCCATTTTACATCGCGTTCCCTCGTTTTATTTCTCCACCGCCGCCCGGAAGCACGTGACGCAAAACGTCCTCCATCTTTGTTTCGACCAGAGTCCTCACTTCGAATTTCTTCGTCTTCGATCACCGCCGCGCGTGCTAAGTCTGTCACTGGGCCACCAGAAAAAAATAAAGGGTTCGGTGTTATAGCTTCGGCAGGGAAATAATCTCCGGAATCTGAGAATTAACGCGGGAATTAAAAGGTCACGAGGCATGTGGCGTAGATGTCGCCCTTGTGGATGTGTGTGTAGGGGGAAGGGTTGGGAGTTTTTTTTCCGAAGGGAATGCAAACCCTGGCTTTCCCCACTCCCCTCTCTCGCGTGCTTATCGGGATGTTAACTTGGCGGCAGCAGCGGCGGTCGTTGGGAGTCCTCGGACTTCTTCCGCAATCGTGCGGTTGTGCCCTTTCTCAAGGAGAGCCACACTCGAAATCATTATTCCATGTGGTCAAGTCGGACACGCTAGGCACTTATCACGCCAACTTTGCAAGGGCGATGAACTGAGACCCCCCCAAGTAATTCGAAAATCCTCCGCTTTTCTCACCCTCCCCCAATTTTCGGAGGTTCCTCCTACCCCTACGACAACTTCCGCCCTCGCTCATTTCGGGTGATTGTTACATCCCTTCTGGACATCTTTCGTTTCCCACCTGAGATAATCGTCCTTGTCGCACGTTCTCCGATGTACCCTGTATATTTTTCTCTAGAATTCCATGTTCTGACATCTATGCTTATCATGTAACGAGATTCAGGGTGGCGCGTTCGTTTTCGTGAGAGAATTAATGTTCATCAATTGAATAATACTCATAAATGTCTGCTTATAATTGTTTAAGTTCTAACAGACAAAAAAACAGTCCCAGGAAACACCGGAAGCTCTGGAATGGAAGGTAATTACCCTTATAATCGTTTATCCGTTCCATTTTTTCCTATTGAATTGGATCTCATGATAGGTGTATCGTCAAGTTTTGTCATCTTATTTTTTTGTGGGATCGTTATTAAAAAAATTGCCATGGTGACAAAAGTAAACGATTCACGCTGAGGTATAAATTGCTCCGAGGATTCGAGTTCCGATAAAGGTGCGAGACACGCCGCTCTTTATCACGAAATTTTTATTTTTTGAATTATTCATGGCTGGGTATTTCTTTCCGATCATTTCCGGGTTGTGGATCTTTTGGTTTTTCTCGTGAGCTGCGCGGACTTAGCGATGAATTCCCCCCCACTTAAGCTATAAGGGCTTTCAGAGATCGCATCTGCTTTTCCATAAAAGGTCAATAGCTTCGTTTCTTAAACTACCATTTAGTAAACTGTTCTACGGCTCTGCGAAAATAGCAATTTTTGCCTCTATCCTTGTGCGCAGAGCGATTAATTCTCCATCCGGAAGTGACGTACTAATCACGTTCCCGCCTTGACAGGTGGAAGCAGGGACTGATCAACCGAGTTCAAAACGTTCTACGCTATTATCAATAAGTACCGCATGATTTGGAAGCCACCAATCTGTAGATCTCGCTATGCTTTTTCCCTATCAGAACATTTGACAGAAAATGATGACTGTAATGCGACGAGCGTGACGGTCTTTTTTCCAGGGCCATGGAATCTAAAATACTGCAACCCTTTTCCCAACGAATTCTGTTTTTTATAGAGTTACATTTCTCATTCTTCCTACGGTGTGAGGTAATTTGGCATTACATCGTATGGTCAAAGGTGGTAGTGTAAGTAATGAGCAAATGAACACTGTCAGGAGGAACCAGTACAGATATTACGAATTTTTGGAAAACTCGGACACGTACTCGCAACATTAAGCTTTAAATATCAAGGGTCAGGGAAAATAAGCCGCTCATCTGACAATCAAGGACGAGGAAGAAGAGATGCATATCGGACCCACTTAAACAACCGAGACCCTGAAGCAAAGAAAAGCTACGATTCCACTATAAGAGAATCATTAGGAAAATTAATGCAGAAATCTGATTAATATTTTCTCCGTTCTTTTTTTAACCGAGACAATGATTTTTTGAAAAACTTCGAGTCATTGACCTTTCGTATTTTATTTATGTCTTCATTTATTTTTCAATTTATCTTCGACTAGTATTTAAAACGATCAAAGAAAATGGGTTACTTGTATTGCTTCTGGAAACAAAAACAAATGAATAAACGTCGCGTGTAAGACGACGATTAATTCCGTTGCTACATAAAAAATATGAGATTCTTCGCTCAATTGGGATTTGAGTTCCGAAGCGCTTTTGAAAGCTTACCCTTTCTTTGTCCCTGCAGATTTTTTTCTTCGGGACGTTAAGTCTCAATTCTGTATAAAATACTTACAACTTTCGAGCAAAGAGTGTCACGGAATGATGGGTTTTGAATGATAGTAAAAGTGTGCATGAACAGAATGTAATGTCCCTTAATTTATGATATTAGTTCAAACTCAATATGAAGTATATACAATTGTGCAGTATATTTTTATCAACAATTCAAGGTGCTCATTACGTTCATTAATATTTCTATTAATTGAATGGAGGATATTTTTCAACTAATCATAATGCGGATTTAATTTGTTTTTGATGGAATTTCTAAAGCAATCAGCTGAGAACTATGGATAAGGTTTTCATAACATCGTTTCTGGAAACCGAAATATATACGTGTATATTAAAAAATAGAAAGCTCTACAATCGCTTCGTAAAAAACATACTTATTAAAAATTTGTAAAAAATTATTAAAAATTAAGTCATTAGGTTGTTAATTAATTGAAATTTTAACTTCCAATATTAATGAATAATTCTAAAATGTGCTCATAAATAGCTTGATTTAGAAATGTGATATAAGAGAGCCTAACGATAATCTCATTAATAATGATTGAATTTTAATTATGTTAAATATTCTACTTTTATGCAAAATATCTAAGTTGATATTTTAATCGTAATAAAAAATCAAGCCCTTTCAACACAATAATGCTCCGTTAAACATGATTCCCTAATGAGAGACGGTTCTTATGATTTTAATAAACATTCGATGATAGTTTTTCTAAATTCTTTACATTTTTTGGATGGTGAACAAACAAATCGCATCTATTACTTCTTTATACGTATAGATCAGATCTAATCTTAGCTGAATAATTTATCGAAGAGAATACAATTAAAGATTGGAATGAACTTAATGCTAAACTATACCCTAAAAATTTAGTGTACCAATAATATCTCGACAAAAGTACCTCCCCGAAATTTAGCTCATACATAAAATTCTTTCGATTTGCAATTTTTTATGAATTATAGTTTTATATAGCTGAATATGATTCAATAAATATTTTGGTAGTCACAAGAAATTTATTGGCGGAACATGAATGACACACGAAAAAGAGACAATTATAACAACAATATAGTAGACCTCGAATAAACATTAATTTAAAAAGGCAGAAGAAAAAACGTAATAGATAATGGAAATTTTACATTTAATTAATTATAATAATTAAAATTATATTGCAATTAAATAATATACATACATTCTTGTACTTGTTTCCGTTGTGATCGATGAAAAAAGATGTATCTGCGAAACTATTTGCTTCTAATATATTTTTTGACGGCAAAGGGTTTTTTCTTTAATTATTGTCCCATTTAAAAAGCTTGGCTTATTCATTTCAGATAAATTTAAATTAAATTTCCGTCCTAGATAAATCTTAGTGTCAATTTTTTTTACTTGCATTGATACTCATGCCCCTATACATACATAATGGAGGAAAGAAATTTCAAAAGCTCAGTCTGTTGATGGTGATTAATATACTGTACGATAATACGGGGATGTTTAGCGTGTAGTAACTTCTGGATAGATAGTATACACGGCACTACAACAGATATTCTGCTTGCAAGTTACTTTCAGAGTCACGCGAATACATAACCAAAAACGTTGCTCAAATGTAATTTTATAGATCCGAGAAACAGCGTGTACTTATTATTGAAGACCAACAATAAAAGCAATATCATTCATTACACTATTAAAATAGAAACTTAGAAGAAATTATAATTTTAGGACGAACGATAAATTTTTGAATCAAGATAATAGAGCAACTGTTGGTGATATTTTGTTTTATACCATATTTAAATTTTTATCCATCTCTTTCGTAAATGTTTTAGTTTACACTCATTGGGAATGATATCAAGTACATTACTTAAATTTTTCTGGGAATATGGCTGTTAGAGATGACTTTTCTACACATTGTGCGGTACGAGAGACTTTATTCCTTGAAACTCTGATTACCTTCTGTATTCAATCGTTGAAGTCCCTTAAGTTACCCATTTCCAGGTTTATTTGAGTATAAATCAAATAAATATCGGCAGGTTAGACGGTTATTATGCCTAATCAAGGAATGATATTCGAATTATTTCAATAGAATAGGATATAGCCTTGTCAAAGATCAAATTGATTGAGTGAAGTGATTTTTATCTATTTCCAAGAGAAGCCGATCCATTAATCATCCTAATTTAAATTCCTTTTCTCTTTTGATTCCATCACAACCAAAAGTATGAGGAAGATATAGTTAAAGTAACAATACAATCGAAAGTATAAATTTATTTGGAAACAGTTATCATGACAACCGATCAATCTTCCAAAAAGATTAAATCGATCCATTAATCATGCTTACAAATGAACTATTTTCCACCGTTTCCACGGGATTCCGGTCGTTAGCTTCGAGTTATTTTTTTGTTACATTCCTCATCACATTCGTGCTTCATGACTACCTTGAAATAGCTTAATTTGTATAAAATAATTACAAATTTTATTTTTTTATTGGTCCAAGGACTTTTAATTTACTCATCAATCAAGAATAAATCAAAAATAAAAACAATAGAATCAAGTAAATATTCAACATTGTTCATTCCTTATTCAAATTATGAGAGGATATGGTATATGATTGAATTGAAATATGAAGGTAATGAATACAATAATAATTCATGTATTATATTCTACGACTTAACTGTTTCAATTTTGCCTATAATTAAGTCGTAAATATTAATGATATTCCATAATTAAAGAAAATTGCCTCTTTGTATGTATACCTTCTGGATAAGGTCGTTCAACTTTCATCAATAGCATAAGAATTTTCCCAATTTTATCAAGAGATTTTCAATCTGGTCTGATTTAAAATACTGCCACATTTTTACCTTAATGAAATAATCTAGAGTACAATTATATATTCGAAAAATATAATGGAGTCCATATGGGAAAAATGACTAATGAAGTAAAACCGTGGATGGAAAAGTTAATATCAGTTCTTAAAAAATTAACGTAAAAATTAATGCATTTTCATTATGAAATGAAGCCTTTTAGTAGCTCTAATTTTCCGAATCTTTTGTTTTTAATGAAAATTATGAATTGTATGAAAATTTAACCCAAAATGATGCAGATGATTAAACATTAATAGTACAAATTTATTTGAATGTAATTTACGATTGAAATGGAATAGTATGCATTTTCGGTCTTAAATCTGAAAGGTTGAACCCCAAAATTGCTCAGAGGGTAATGAAGAGTAAAATGTAAGCTTGATACGTATTTTAGGTATTTTATAGCCATTAATGTTTGTGTACATAAATGCTATTGGCCTGTAAATTAGATCAGAATTAAACACTTAGAAACGTTATTTAATACAGATTAAATTTCTACGCATATCAAAGTTGACGTTACGTATATCAGAAAGGGAATAATTCAACCTCTAGTAAAAGATCGAATTCCACAAGAATTTGAAAGTTTAGAAACGAAAGAGCACAATGGAAATGAGAAAGGCGAACTTGATTGGACATTATTTTAGAGAATGCTTAATGATCGTTAACAAGATTGGAGGATGGATAAAGTTAAGAAAAATGGGTATGAAAAGGTATATAATGATCTTCGAAAAAAAATGAGGGTGCTCAACTCAAGGTCTTAGAAAGGTGTAACGCAGTGAAACATTATTATGTATTGTGGAATCACGTAACTAACCAAAAAAGACGCAATTTATAAGTTGAATAAGGTTATAAGTTAAGGATTACACCACGTTAAAGGTTTATCTGACTGAGAATACTATTAAAACGAGGGTAAATGTTGAAGCGTTGAAAAATGTATGTATGGAAATTAAACTCATGACTTTATATTAATCGTTAATCGATCGTTAAAATTTAAAATAAGTTATTTCTATTGGCTATTCAAACAGTTAACATTTCCAAAAATTATCCTTCTATTTTGAAAAAAAATTCCCTTTAATTTAAAATTCGCCTTGTCAAATCTTTTAACTATTATTAAATTATTTAATTTAGTCAAAACTTATGATACAAATGAAATTTCACAAGAAGCAACAAAATTAATTAACTGAAATTGAAATGAAGAATGAAATGAGAACTTTCCAGAATAGCTATTATTAAAAAGAAATAAAAAGATAAGAGTCAGACATTTTATGAAAATATACTGAGTTGTATTACTAAAAAAGAGGAATATTTAGTAAATATTTTTATTCGCTTAGCGTGTTATTCAATTCTATAAGAGAAATGAGCTGTAGATATAAGTGTAGTATACTCAATTTGTAAAATGAGGGAGGAATTCTCTGAACCTTAACGCAATTTAATTTCCAAGGACATTGTGAATCAGCGCAGCTTTAGAGCGAGATTTTTATCCTTCAGTATTATGGATGAACAATTTAACTTATATTTCAAATGCGCCTCATTATTATGCTTTTGCCTGATTTTATATGAGTACTAATGAAATGGCCTTCTCAAAGACCTTCATTAATATAATTCTTTTATCCCAATTGTGTGGAGAATCAAAAATAAAAATCATAAATACTTAATTAAATGGAAAGGGTAGTTCAAATAAAAACACTTTTGAAAGTGATCATTGAAAGGTAAATATAATAGATATCTAATCATAAAAAATATATATAGTGAAATAATATTCGTTTGGTGGCTGAAGTAAAAACTCCATATATCCATATAATAATGTAGTGTTAATGTAAAAGTGGTTTAAAAAAGAAGGATTGGTTTAAATTTAGGAAAAGGTTAATTACACTATTCACTTCATAGGGTAAAGAATTAGAGAGTTATTGTATTTTTAAAAGCGCGTGGAAGGGTATTCTATTCTTTCGTATAGTGGCGAATCCAAGCTGATACTCCTTATTAAGAAGCAAAGGATCTACTCTCTTAGTCAATGAGGTAAATTCTGTTCATTACCCTAAATTGAATTTTCCTTCAGGATAATACAAAAATCTTTTGTGAATCTCTTCTTTCCTTTCACAATAATCGCAATTTAATCTTTTAACTTATGCAGGAATGAATCATTTTACTTGCAAATTCTATTCCTGAAACTTAGCGGTATCTTCACGGAAAACGAATACATTATTAAATGCACAATGAAACTATTTTAGCTCTTTCACTGGAAATTTTTAATACCGGTGATTAGCTCTCTAACTGAAAGGGTATTATTTAAAGTTATTCTGTTCTTAACTTGTAGATCTATCATGTTTATGAATCTAGCATAGATAGCTTAAATATATCCATATTCTTAACGTTGTTTTTACAAATAGATGCAAAACCTCGATCTTACTGGTTTTCTCGTATCAAAAGCAGCATGCCTTCTCGCCATATTTGCTTCGTCTAACAGTTGCTGACTAAAATCTTCGCGTTTCAATTTTAATTTAATATGGAAGTGGTATAATTTTTCGCTCAGTATCAAAACTAATGACAAAAATTGAATACCGGTAGTGCTGCATCTCTATATATCTACTGGGGGTAGTCGATCACCATATGATCATTACGTTTATGTTTACCGCTAGAAGTAACTCACCTGTTCGAGAAAGAAGAGTGATTTCTCTGCGTCGGCCAGGCCTCTTGGATAGTCCTTAAGACTTCGCTCAGCTCCGGGGCAGAGGATCCCAGATTCTCTGTGAAGACCACACACACCCAGTGAGTCATCGAGTAGCCCCACGGCGATAAGTTTTGCGTGCACATTCACGGAACTATATTTCAACAACTATTTCCTTCCGACAACGAATACGAAATACATAGAAAAAACAAAACAGTACACAAAATGTTCTTTCTAGTGCGCCGGTGTGAATGAAGGCGGCTCTACCCTATGGGTTCCCTTGAGCGGCGAGGAACCACCGAATAATCCGGATTGGCTGTCCGTCAGCCGCCTTCCTCGTACGCTTACTCCGGTGTGACTGGAAACCGCGACTTGCCTTCCATTTCGCAGCCGCGATCGACCTTTTCTTGCAGACGTAATAGAGCTCGCCGGTCGATAATGCTAAGTATCCACCTCGGACAATGATTCGGCGAGATAAAAACAACTAAGGGGTACCGTTAAAGTGCCATTCTGTGGAGTGGAGGGGTTTTTCATTCCGATCGATTTAATTGTAAAAATAAATAAGCGCGAGAAAGAGAAAGTTTTCCGTTCTTGATCGTTGCGGCGGCAATGAAAGAAATTACTCGGGCTGCGGAAGGTCGAAGCGTTTAAAGATTGGTGGTGCTTTACGTACCGTGGAATTAATTGCGGTATGAAAATCAGCCGGTCATTATATCACCCGCTGCAGAGTGTCGGTGTATATATTCATGAAGTAATGAATGTAGCGCGAGCCAATTATAAAGATGATTACCGGTTCAGCAGGTGCGGGTTTAAAAAAAAGTAGGGAATGAACCCAGTACTAGTAGAA
Organism: Pantala flavescens; assembly: GCA_020796165.1. NCBI lineage: Eukaryota > Metazoa > Arthropoda > Insecta > Odonata > Libellulidae > Pantala > Pantala flavescens. Next base: position 16,899,625 of record CM036879.1, on the reverse strand, counting down.
CAGTGTTAAATGCCGCATGAAATTAAAACCTGCGCCCGAAAGAACAATTTTGGTGGTCAGCCCATGCAGAAAGTTTCCTACATCATGACCAGTCACATACAATGAAAGCAACATCAACGAAAACAGTTTTTTTTATTTGTGTTTTTCTTCTCTCATGACATAGTCGTAAAGCGTACCTCTTTTAGGAGAGTAAGCAAACTTTGTCTGGTTCCGATGTTGCCGCGGCGCGTGGTTATGGTTGTCCAGATTTTCTGGTCTAGCTTTCGTGTAATTTCTGGAAGAAAGGATGAACCTGTAAAATTTATTTTCCAAAAGAGATACACTTCACAGTCCTTTTAAAATCATAAAATTACGTAGTTTCTTCTTATGTTAAGGACGATTACTCAAGGTATTTGCAAGTAACCATATCGATACGGTCGAATTGTCCGTCCGGATGAGCTCGAATCAAGGAGTTGCAAGGTCATACCATTCATCAATCAATCCCTTGGGTCTCATTAATATACATGCGAATTTGCGTGAATACAGAATAGGATGTTTCAACCTGCCACTTGTGCAGTAATCGCCTTCGGTAGGTGAATTTAAGGGCTAGGATAGGGGTCAATATATCTTTTGAGAACAGCTATGACAGCATTATACCTCAACTCTCTCTTCGGTCAGATTTCATTCGCATGTTTCATCGTTAAATTATGCGATTGAGAACTTCTTTGGTGGATAAAAGTTTTTTCACTGATACATCTTTATGTATGTGTATATATTGTCAGAGCACCTAGTTCCTTTGAGCCAAAAATGTTTCGGCGAACAGTAGTTCAGTTTCAAAAAATTAAATAGGGTGAACTATCTTCTCTCCTCTTATAGAATATATTTATTTAGTAGAACTAAACTCATGACAGGGAAAGAGTAAATCCGAAAAATTGTCTCAATAAAATTTATAATGAATATGTTAGTTGTAACTATAAAATTAAGTTTCCGAAATCGGTTTCTACTGAATAGATTAGTAGAGGTTGGATAGGGCTAATATCGATTCTTATTATCGAAATGTCGTTAAGACGAATTATGCGAAATTATGATATAATGAGAGAAATGGAGGTGATCATGAATGAGATGTTTTATTACGTGAGGAATTTTGGATCAATTGTATTACTGGTCCTACGGTTTCACAAAGAGTGACAACAGGTCCCTTAATATGGCAGATGGTTCGTAAAGTGTATGTTATCATTGTGATTAAGGTTACTGAGCATGTATTAAAAAAACATAATGATGCCGAATTCGCTCTCATCCAATATTTGAAAGAGGAATATATATCAGCACCAGTGTTAGCGTATTACGTTTCGAATTAAACTCTTCTAAGCTTCTAGTTTCGAGATTTAATGATTGATACTTAATTTCTCCTGAGGAAATCTACTTTTGTAATCGGATCTTACTCTCTAGTTCTCGCTGCAGCAGCTCCTTTGTCGTTGTCGAACTCCAGGGGCGAGAGGGCGTTCGATGGTGGACGCAGGAACCTGAAGAGGCACAGTGGCTGCCATGTGTTGGGCTCTGCAGACGTTGATGACGCCCAAGAGAGTGAGGAGAGAGATGTCGTTGGTGATGGAGACACCGAAGTTTCTCCTCCATCTTTGGTCGCCTCCATTTTAACTTAAGAGATGTACGCTTTCGTACTCCTGAAATTGAGGGACATAGGGTTTATGAAAGTGAGGTCCTAGGGTATCGGCTACCTTTCGTAGCAATCTTAAAAATAAGCCGTGCAGTCAGAAAGAATATATTTGAGCTGCCCCATAAGTAGTTTAGAAAATTTTATGTATTTATCTTATATCTTCTTTCATTTATAATTATTAGTTCCTAAAATTTTATTTATGAATCTCTAGTTAATTGTTTATTATTATTTATTTATTATTATTTATTATTATTTACTTATTATTATTTATTTATTATCATTTATTTATTATTATTATTTATTTATTGTTATTTATTTATTGTTGTTTATTTATTTATTGGTATGTGTTATTCACAAAGCAGAATGTTAGTAGATAAAGTAGTGAAAATTTTATCTAAAATATAATACATATAATTTTATCACTATTTTTGTTCAAAAGTAATATATAGCTTAAATATTAATCATGTTGGGATACAAAGTTTCTTCCTTTAGTTATATTGTAAGAACCTTTTGCGTGTCTACGAAGAGGGCGTTACCATAAAAGTTTTGTTTCGTTTTTTGTTAATGAAATTTGCGCTCCACTGTTCTGAGTACACACGCCACGCCTCATGAGACTAGAACTGGTAACTCTGTTTGTAATTAAATTGGGAAATCACTCTAGCACAGAAATTACGCAGTTATTATTAAAGGCATTTGTTTAATCAATGCTCGATATCGAGGTTTTGTGGTATAGCATGTCTCTCTGCACGTAACGTAAAATATTTTACTCTCCGAGTACGCGTATGTGTGAAAGTAAGACGTCGAGTAATATCATCGCAATTCGCAGTTGTATTGCAAATATGTGTTGAGGTCCTCCAGTGGGTATACGTCTAAGCACGCAATCACGTTTCCGTGCTCAGGGAATGCGGTGAATTTCTCAGCGCTGTGGATGGAAAGCCATAATGACCCACAGTTGTTATTTTAGAAAATATCTAGTAGTTGACGTCGTCTGACAGGGATCTCTGTCATGCAAATCCATAAATATCAAGGGAGAAGAAAGTTTTATTTTGATTTATGAATAATGCGAAGTATTTCCTAGAATGAGGGATAGACTTTCCTTTACACCAATGATGCATAAAATATACTCAGTAAGGGCATGCCATTATATTTTTATCCGGCCACGCGAAGGTCTGAGTAATTTTGTGTAAGCATTTAGTATACGGACGTTTATAATGTATAGTTAACTATAATGCTTTTCTCAATTTTCGTAATCCAATCCATTTACTCATAATGAATCAAATACATTAATTCATAATTGATTTGTTAAACGTAATGAAACACAACAGCATACGTTCTTCTCTAATGCTACGTATTACATTTTTAAATATGATGTTATATTCCTCATGAAAAACTCACCCATTCATCCCTTTTATATTGTAACAAGTCCCTGCTAATTAATTCAAGGAATCACTGGTACTGCGCAAGTGTTGCAAAATTGTCTTTTGGCATGCTACCCAAGGGAAATTGCATGGCTGTGTAGAAGGATAAGATTAGTTTGAAGAAACTCTGTTTTTCATTCATTATTTTCACATAATTTTTTGTTTAATTTTATTCGAATCCAAATAAACTCAGCTTTAATCCTTGCCATACATTATGTATAAAAATATTATTATAATTTATATTTATATAATATTAAAATATAATTTGAGAATTTATTGGGTTTAAACTAAGTAAGTAAATAAATTTTGGGAGTACTACATTGTCTTGAAGATATTCAAGCAAATATACGATTGATTTTAACTATACGAGTGGAATTTAATTACTCTCTAAGATGTATGCATGTTATTCAACTCGTATTGTTCTATCCCATTTCATTTTTCTTATATCGAATTATCATACAAAACAAATGTTTTCTGTTTTTTAATTTACGTTCTGAAAATCAATCTTCGAAAAAACTTCGAATTAGTATAGTCTGTAATATATATAAGGCCAGGGAGATAGCTATTATTATTATCATTATTATTATCATTATTATTATTACGAACTATTTCATACAAATGAAATGTAATGAAGTAACATTGACTTTATTAATTTTTCATTTTAAAACTTTGAAATTGATTTTATCAAAACTCCTTTAAATTTCAAATGTCGTGTTTTTCATTATATATTTCATACATCAATCAAAATCACAAATTAGTCGGTGAAAGGAAGATAATTAAAATTTGGTGCAATTAATTTCAAGAGAATTTCAATTTTTGGTACTCACTTCAATATTAATTCCGTTGCTACGTAATGAATCCAGTTTAAAGGCTGAATGTCTTGCTTGTAGCCACCACTACTTTTCTCTCTTTCACTCACATTCCCTTCCTGAAAGTACATCAAATCATTATTCCAAACACAACCAAGGAACATTAAATAAACCAGTGACTTTATCTGAAAATATGCCAGCCGATTCTGGCATTGAACCGTTGTGAAGCCAAAAACACATTTTCCTTAATTCTGAAATTATTTCAAGAAATTTATATTTAACTGAATTGCTAGCGGAGGCAATTCTGTGGGAAAGGGTATAACTAAAATTTATTGGACATTTTAGATAACTAAGTGTACGTTAAGGAGATTATTAAGCTATATAGTAAAATAAAACTTGTTCTGAATATATTATTTCGGAGTTATCGGGACAAAATAGGAATACAAACTATTGGCACAAATGGAAAATATCGTATACATATATAAATGTATGTATGACCAGTTTAAGAATATTTTTCTTATAGTAATTATTTATAGGTTATGGTGATATACGATGAAACATATCCACAGTTGCTGTGATAAAAACACTCCCCATAGAGCAAAATTTTTCGGTCTCACAAAAATCAGTGCATGAATTTTTATCTTCGTAATTAGTATAATTATTTTCCAAAGTTTTTCTCACCGATTGATTGTTAAGGCCATCACTCCTTGATGAATTACCGAAGTGTCGACATACGCTCTCCGGCTGTGGTTATCGATCAAGATGTAGAAATCTGAAATGTTCAAAACATAACATCTTACATATTCCAGTCGATCACACCACCTGAAAAAAAACGGGAACTCATCTCCTTACTGGCTGTATTGATCTGTTATTTACGAATTTCTTCGTCGAGAGAATGTTTTGATGCACGGGCTACCATCTCAGGCTCTCCTCACTTTACAAATGAAACGCACGAAAAATTGTGAAACGAGCCATCGTCCCAGATTACAATGAAATAAACTTCGTAATTATGAACACGTTCTAATTCCTCATGGAAATATATAGGTGATATTTTTGTGGAGCGTATCGAATATTTCGGCCGATTGCATAAATTATTTCTTTGCTACTTAAAAGCTCATATCAGCCGATATCAATCATGAAACTAATCCTTAAGACATTTCTTAGGAGATAAATAATTTATACAATCATTGTCTGAATTCATTTTTCAGAGTATATGGTGTTATTAATGATCTTGTTGTAGTATAATGTTTCGTAGCCTGTAAAGGAATGAAAATAAACTCTCTAGCTGGTGTAATTTTCAAATCTAGCGGACGTCTCTCTATCATTATATTGCTATTATAACAATAGGGAGCTAGAGTGTAGCAGACTTTACTTGATACAATTCATAGGTCAAGGACATTTCGACCTTTGGCTAGATGGACGAATCCAACAAAGGTAGCTATCGCAAACTTGTCTGGATTGCTCCCACCCCCTGTGTCGATAGCTGGAATAATAAAAGGGTTCCCACCATTCTACGTTTGAAGACCTTGGATTCTAAGAGAGGTTATTTGTGGAACTGTCGACCGTAATTTGTCTGGAAGCCTGATGACTGGAAATTTATTACGATTTATAATGAGCGGTAAAGTAATTATCTTTTTGATCTTTTGGTGTATCATTTTTCTGATGATAATCATGGACGTGAGAAAATAATGAATAATCATTAAATTTGTGATAATTGTCAAAGATTTTAAGAATATTGTTTCAAATTTTGGCATTATCAACTGTTCAACATAGGTATTAAACTTCAAGAGATCTATACTAACGAATGATTTATTATACTTAAAATGAATAGAATTGAATCAATAAAGATTACCAAGGAATGCCATACAATATCAATAATATTAAATATTTGTGTCGAAGTTTTATAATTATAACACAGTTCACAGCCGTGCATTTTATAAAATAAGAGTATATAAAAAGTACTTAGTATAAACATACACATAGAATATGAGCAATGCTTATACGTATTTTGAATCTTTATTCTTAGCTAAACCTGATGCAAAAAGAATACCTATCGAAACCTTTATGAAGATACCACTCGGGAATAGAAGTATCTATTGGGGTAAGTCTTTCATTTTCCCAAATTAAATATTTTAGGAGGTAAATTCTAGTATCTAAAGGCAATTGATCTTATTACATTACTAAAAGATAACGTTTCCCAATTAAGTATCCCTCGTGGACTAAAGTGATATAGGAAGCCGTTTTACTTCTGTTGCGTAATTTTGCTAAGATCATTTATTTAGTACCTGGTAAGAATATATATAATTCATTCTCTCAATATTTAAACCTAAATTAATTAATAAATAAAGTTGATAGCTTAATTATGATTAAACCTCCTTCAACCATGATTTTTACTTTTATTCAACCAGAATATTTTCTTTAAAAAAAAAATACCTTTTTCTTAATCCATGTTTTCTACTAGAAAAAAAGGGCTAATAAATTCAAAATCGCTCGATAGCTATCAACAGATAAAACTCTATATTCACTATAAATCCTGGAATTTCCTTTCCTATAGTTGAAACCGAGCTCTATCGATTAGTGAAGGAGGTGAATGCATGACTGGAGGAAGATTATTCGTAATTAATGAAGCAAGTAAACGACCCGATGCCCTCAAAGATACGTAGCTCGATGTAATCTTTTGAAAAAGCGTTCTATAACATTTCCTCGAAGTTTCGGACGAAGTGCGAGATAAATTTGAAATGACGAAAGAATTGCGCACAAATTATTTATTTTTAACGGGACCCTTGAAATGGGAAAATGTAACTTTGTTAAAATTTTGACTAGTAATTAAAATGTCTACGACCTCATGATAACAAAGAGACAGTTTCTTGTTTTTCCAGCGACCTATATTGATAATCTTCAATTGATCAAATACATTCGGAGAAAGGTAAAACATTACTGTTGCCTAGGGGACACGGAAACTTTGAATTGCGGTCGTAAAAAATTTATCGGCGTATAAATCTGGAAATATCGTCCGTGGTTTTTTGACCGAAACAAAACAGCGTTATTTCAGGATTTTTTTAACGTTTGCGTATTGCGATTTCGTATGTATTAACTAAGATACTTTTGTAATGGTTTCAAAAGGATATGGAATGAATTAGATGGGATTCTCCTAGTATCAGATAAGAATCGATAGTGTATTGCTCTGCTTCTTTTCCTTATATGCATTGTTGCAATTAACGTATTTATACATTCCATTTAATCGAATCACTATACGTATATTCAAGTAATATATTACTTTCATTTGCATAATAATAAAATGATTCCTCATTGACAAAAAATCGACTAATTTTCTTATTCAATATCCTGATATTACGAATATCACAGTCGATCTTTTAACTCCTCTAATGTAGTCTGGGAAATTGTATGGAATAAATATTATTTATTCAGGAAATTTTAAAATGGAATCTCCTTATCTATTAATCGAATTATTAAAGTATCCAAAATTTCATAAAACTTATTGATCATAATACGATTCTGTTTTATTCTCTCTTATCTTTACAATGTATATCAATATATCATACTTTAGATTACTTTATTTATCCTTTAGAGACCTTACTTGTACTTCGAATTAAATCGATTGTAATCCAAATCCTTGGGGAATCACCTCTGAATAGTCGGTGGTAAAATCTCTCACCCTAAAGTTGTAAAAGTTTTCGATCTCGTGCAAAATGCGTGAATTCGCAATACTTCGCCTCCAAATATGCTTACAGTCACGGACATAAAGTCACACGGATAGTTATTTCAATATTACAGAGTTGTTGGAGGGGATTCTAGTCATCTGGCATACGCTTGCCCTTTTCCCATCATTTCAAGAAGACTTGGATCAGCAAATTTCTTTTTACGTAATTTCCACTTTCTCCTAAATGATTCATTGCACATCGTGAGATGAAGATAAAACCTCAGAAATAATATGTCAATCCGTTTCGTTGCGCAACAATCAGGTATATGTGTTACTATCGTACTAGTGAATATTTATCCATTTGAATTGTGAATATCGTAAGATCAAAGTGATAAAGTAATCATAAAAAACGTGATTTGAAAATTAACCGTATTTGGAGATAAAGAAGGATTTGTTTTTAAATAAGTATACGTTAAATTTTCAAATATTATTGATGATTAAAAACTACTAATCAGTACAACTGCATACTTTCGGTACTTTCTCAAATATCTGTTACTAATGGTGGGAGTTAGAGGATCGAATAGTTGTATAATTTTGATTATATTTTCTTATTTATTTATCACAGCCCAGACAAACATCCGCATATTGGACAATTACAGAGAGGTACTCAAATCAGCAATGGACGTACACCATCAGCCGTATATGAGAAATAAATTTCCTCTTCATTCAGGATTCAAATCCGGTAAGTTAGTATGCTAACCACAAATGCTAATATTTATATATTTTCACTCACACCATTTATTCATAAGTTACTGGGTGTTATGATATCTCTATAAAATATACTTTAATTTTTTAAAATTATTTATGTCAAAATTTTCTATCAGTGTAAGGTCGTTCTACCCTAGGATAAAAGGAGAAGATTCAATAATTATGCTTAACTATTTTTTAGCTCACTTTCCAGCGATGTGGATATCAATTCCTCAGCGATTGTCCAATTACCACAATTGTAACATTCTCCTGTAATTTTCTCGTCAGAAGCATACACTGCATGTTTATCGCATTCAAATTTATTCTATTATACCCTTCCAACTCTTTTACAGTGCTCGATGCGAAAAGAATGAGGTCAAAGTTCATTAATCATTCTATCTAAATACTTAGAGACACACGAGAATGGCGAATTTACATCAGTTTATACCATCGTTATAAAAAAATAGGCTTAGCTAAAACGGAAAGGAAAACATCCATCAAGGATTTTGCCCGAAAAGTCTATTTTTTCTAAACAATTATTATTTAAATACTGGATAAAACTGAGGTTGGTTATTATATATTGGTTACAATATTATTTCTTACGAAATATTTTTTAGCAATTTCCGGATATCTGTTCGTAAAATATCAACGAAAGAGGAATATATTCGAAACATGCTTGCGATGTAGCAATGTGTGTTTATAAATATTCAATTCGATTCAGAGTTTCCTCAATCATGCGACATTATGCCCATGCAGCAAAAACTCTTATTGTAGGTGACCTCAAATCAGAATATTTACCTCTTTTACCGATACTCTCCTGCTACTCTATGACCTGGAATTCTGTGCCACATTTTTTAATTGACATCCATCTTTTTCGTTTGAAGGTTGCGATCCTAAAATTCGTTTACCCCAACCGCAATCTTTCGAATTTATCTCCCGTTACCACACCCAATCTCATTCTGCGTTTTCTCTCGGTTCGCCAGTTACTAATTCCTTTTTCTGGTTTAAATTTTCATGAATAAACATTTTATAATAGAGTTCAAAAATCATCGTTTTTAATGACGGCTAATTGTCACCTCTCTTATGGTCATCTTGGTTAAATTCTGATCCCATTCTTACAGAATTAAATATTCATGTGTACCACTTTTCCTCAAATGATGTGTTTCTCGGTTGTTACATTGTCTAATGGAATGTTTTAATTGATGTTGTGGGGATATTTTACCTTATTATATCAATCGGTCGTGCTCTCTTCTTTTATTTTATTCGTCGTCAAAAACTTGCGGGAATATTTGAATGGCATATGTTTTTCGAACATTGTTTCTTGTAATCATTCCATCCCCAATTTCTATAATGAGAAGCTAGCTGGGAAATAAATATTAAAATAATCGCCGAGTCATATTTTTGCATTCTCTCTGGATATGAAAGTTGCTATGCTACCATTATTACGTAAATATCTGCGAATATAAGTGCCACCCATTCTGGAGTCGGTAACATAAGCTCTGATACAGAGAGACAGGATCCTGATGATGACAAATTGATTGAGCATGTGATATAATTGCTTTCAATCTCTTTCAACTAATAAATAAAATAAAATTCCCGAATATAATTGATTTAATCTATCAAATATTCAAAAACTGCTTAAATTAGGTGACTTTACTGTAAATAAGGCATAATTTCTCTAAATTTAATTATACCTTATTGATGTAAGTCTATGATACATTATAGTTAGACGAAGTTTGCAGAATCGAGAAGAAAATACTTTTTTACTTTCAAAGATGTTGATTTTGAGATTCAGACGTTCATAACATACAATATGGAAGAATATTATACACGGATGCCATATCAAAAAAACATTTAAAAAAATCTTTTGTGTTTTTATGAAGGTTTACGTGATATCGCATTATATCTTGATTGTTATAAACTAAACAGGATTAAATTATATATAATATAATGAATAATATTAGTGTATAAAATGTAACGAGTAGCCATCGAAGAACGTATTCTGTCGTCCATATTTGTCGTTGTGCTTTATGCATTGTAATAAATAGTTTTATTATTTTCTGCGTGACAAAAGTGGTAACAATTTTCCATTTATGTTTAAATCTCGTAATTCTGAAATGACCGCCCTCTAAACTTTGAACACATCGTATCTTGAACTTCCGAATCAGGATTTGGTTAAAATCAATGGACCTACTGCGTGACCCTGAAGCACATCCAATATCACGTGATGGAGTGGCCATCGTACCCGGAAGGGTTTTGCAGAGGGCAAGAACCCCTGCAGGCCCATTATAAGCTTTCTCCTTCCTTTGATTCAGAATCAGGGTCGAATGATTTACTCTTCCAAAAAAAACGACGTATTCTAATTTTGTTTGGCCGTTAAGATTTTTCTTATCGGGCGTAAATGAAGAATTCTAAATTGTAAGGAAATGAAAGTTATTCCCAATCCCGATAAGATCATCGAGAAGAAATTGACCTCTTCTGACATCCACGTGGGAATTCGATTGAGGAAGTGACTGTAAACCGATCTTGAAACATGAATATTTCATTATCGTAGTAATAAATAAAACGTCAATAATATCACTCTTATGGAACTTGGTTGTCAAAACATTGGTTGGTTAATGGAATTGGAGTAATTATTCCTTAAATTAGTAACATGTACCTGTAATTATTTGTAATTCTTTTGAATGCTTTTGAACCGCCTACATGGTATATAATATAAAATTATTATAATACATATTATTATAATAATACGTGTTAATTCAAGTAATTGTTTCTTATACAATGTATTACTTATTTTAGTAAACCTACACTGAATACAAACATTAATTATAGAAGCTTTGTTGTAAATCTGTAATTGATATGAATTAATTTAAAGCTCACTGAGAAATACAATGTTCAATCGGATACAATGAATAGGAATCATTGATTCACATAAATTGCTTTTCCCACTTTGTCTTGCTTACGTTTACACAAGAGTAACATTGTATGAATTCTGCCCTTTGCGGTCTAATCTCTTTTTTGAGAAAAGGGCTAACTCATGCTGAGAAATTTTTGCCTCGATTGAACTTTGAAAACGTGCATAATCGCCAATCTCTCAATTTCTTTATTTATAATGGATATTCTTTTCCTATATCTTCCATCATATTACAACACTGCAAATGTCTTCATTCTCGTTCATTGAACCTAGTATTAATCTGAAACATCTATGTTTACTTTTAAATAATTAGAATGAATCACCCGTAACGTTATGGTGAACCATTTCTCATTATTTAACAATGACACACTAATATCCATCGTAATTATCCGTTAATTCACAATTTTAAGAGTTTGCCTAGCTATATTTAACTTGACTCTCTCTTATCAGGGACAAATTGAAATAGAATTTTGATTATGTTAGCGGAGTTAGAATTTTTAATTTTCACTCACAGAATATATAGTTTAAAGGTCAAAAATTGTAATATATTAACTATTAAATTATGAAGCTTTGAATGTCCTATATGATAAGCTAAGTATTGAATGTATAAACAATAGCGGTAATAAACTATATTACTTTCCATCTACAGTGATTTAGATTTAAATTATAGATTTAACTATTCATTGACGAGAGATAACCAAGTTTTACGATATTTGTATCAAATGTATGTTTCTGCAAATGTCGGACTGCAGTCTGCAGATTTCCTTTTCGTATTCCATTCCTTCAATTTTTCTCGTCTGAAGTATTGAGCGATGGTGATGTTTTCATCTAAAAATAATTTAAGTCACGGTGATATTGCCTACCAATAGATTCAATGTGTAAAACAGCTAAATTGCGAACTTTTCAATATTTTCATGAAATAACTTGAAATTAATATAATGGTTGCTAAAGGCACATTACAAAAAAAAATTTTGGATAGAGAATCTCTTGAATTTATCTTCAATAGAATATTCCATATGCTTTTTACTCATCGGTAGAGCTAATCTCAAAAATTAAAAGTTAGATAGAGTCAGTACAATCGTAGAAATAGAACTGTTCGATTCAGAAAGATGATTCGGAACGAACAGAAAATCTCCGAGCTGTTCTACGCCTTGATTCCCAAACATCGAAGATTCGTTCATTCAATACAATCGGAGGAATTTTTCTTCTGTTTGTAATAAAGGGAAAGGATCGAACTACCCCTCGAATCCAGGGAGAATCGTTCCCATCCCTATGTCTCGACCTTTAGTTCATCTCCTCACACCTTGTATTCCCCACAGCACGCAACACTCATGCAACTTTGGGGAAATCCCGTGTCAGGCAACATTATTGACCTATTTTTGGAAAAAATCAATTGCACTTCACCCTGTTCCTGTCTTTCTTTGTTTCAACCGTGAAGGAATCCACCCTTAAACCTTTCCAAGGGATAAATCGAACTTGAAATGTGTTTGTTTGATGCGATTCCGAATCGACTTCGAAGACGAAGGAATTCTAAGACATTTGTTCGCCTGAAAGATTCTTATAGTGTCTAGTTCTTGTGTTTGAGTACCGATTCAATAGTGATGAAAACAACGTACAATTCTTTTTCTCAATTCAAGCTCATTTTACGTTTTTCCCAACGATTAACAAAAACAATATTTCAAAATATATCTTTACTTTTTCCTTGATGATAACACGAGTTGCATACATGAGTTAGAACTTTAAAGATTGTTAATGTTAAGATTTAAAATTTCATTGTTTTCGTACTATTTTATTTCATTCAATTTCTCTCTAAATATTAAAATATTATATATATATATATATATATATATATATATATATATATATATTAAATATTTAATAAAATACCGTATTATTTCGTTCAATATGTTCTCCTTTCAAAAATTTCTATAACTTAAAAATATTTAATATTATAAATATAATTTTAAAATCGATTATAATGAAAGCATTGATATTTCTCGCAATTTTCTTCTTCTTACACGAGTTTTAGTTGGGTTAATTATTAATTCATTTAAATTAATGAATTGATTTAGCTTAAATATCATTGAATTCAATATACAAAGTAAGATTATATCGTACGAAAACTTTTCTTTTATTAAACTACCACGTTGAATCGTTAGAACTCATTATCATGGTTCTTTTATCTTTTTACTACGAATAATATTAAATATATATAGTATAGTAAAATGCCATAACATTTATTTTTTATAAATTTTAGTAGCCTCAAACATTGTTCAGTCTCTTTTACTCCGTTTGGTTTAATTTTCATCCATCAGCTATTAAATAATTCAATAGATAGTTTCCGCGGTCGAGTGCACCGCCTCGAGTGCATGAAATGGGATCGGTATAATTTGAGGACCTCCCAAAGAAAATTCCTCAGAACTCTCATGAAAATTATATGGAAAGCGACCTTTACTTCCGCAACTCGGCGATTTCATATTTCTGTTGTTTTATCTTCGGCAATAGGTTTAAGCACTATCGGCCGTCCGAGGGTTGCGATCTCACCCTTCGAGCTCACTCGCTCTCTTCTATTTTTCTCCTCTTGCGGCCACAGAAGGTAAATGGCCTTTGCAAACATATCAACATCTGTCGGCGCCCCGCTTCGCGGTTAGCGTGACCCGCCATTGTCAATACGGTCGCTGGTTCAGTTCCCGTGGCAGCCATATCTTCTGGAAACCCTGATAAATTCCCCATTATCTGATGAATCTAAAAAGCTCCGATACGTTGAACGAATTAAAAGGCGTTGATTAATCGAGCAAGATTTTCCTAAGGGACTAAATATAGGTTCGTAAAAGGAAGCTAAAAATTAAAAAAGTATAAATTTAATACGGAACCCAATAATCGATAACTTTCAGTCAAGTGGAAACAACAAATTGTCGCAGGCTGACCAATACCGCTGAGTCGAATTATACGTCTTTCTTTTTGATTATATAATTTCAAGTTTCGATATTAAGATGTTATCTACGAGTAGACGAGATTATAATACTATAAAATGGTATTTAAATTGTATTTTAATTTAATGTAAGGATAGAAAAGGTTTTTTTAACTTACAGAAGATAGCGTGCGTCTTGTAAAAGTATTTTAATTTAGTTTCTGGAAACATTGGAAATCAGTCGATATTATTCTTTATTTGTTGCATATCAGTGGGATAAATTAATTGATTTATTAATTCATTGCTTTAAATGAATTGAAATTTGCTATTTTTTCAAATTTTTTTGTTCACAGCTTTGAAAACAAGCCAAACTTTACTTCTTTAAATATTGATTGGGAAATACGAAAACTATCCTAAATAACAGATTATCGTGTAATAGGTGCTATGCCTAGAATTAGTGCGTAGAAAACAGTAATGATATTAATTATTGTTTAAATATAATATAATATCCTTTAATAATAATAATAATTTAAAGTGAATCAAATTAATTACATGCTCGGATCCTTAAGTTCAAGCATTCGTGGAGAAACATAAATTAAATTTGAATAATATTTAATGAAATTTAAATTTCAATCAAGTAAATGGTAATTCAAAATTTTACGAATGATATTATACCTCCTATTGAAGTATGATATTATTATTCTTGCTATTTTGATATTCTGTTACCATTCATCTTTGAACTTTCTCCCTTTTTCTAGTTACGCTTTCAGTATTACGTTGCTAATCAATAATGCGATATTTCAAGTAAACAATGGAGACTAATTATTTTTCCTAATATGTTATGAGTAAATTACTGATTAATAAATTGAATTTTTAAAAAATCTTTGTAAATATAAATAAGCTTTAAGAAACTAAATTTAGTTGTATATCGTAAAATCGATTGTCCATAATCGGGAGAGGTTGAGTGAATATGGTTTCCGAGAACCGAGTTCAGCTTTCCTCGAGTTTCTTATCGACAGATTATTGACTAGTTCCGGGTGACGTTTAGTAAATCGATTAAAGTGAGAGCGCGTTTAACTTATTTGATAGGAAGAGGAGAAAAACATTCAGATAGGCTAATATTCAAAGTCAAAAACGGCTATTTGGTAGAACTTGAAATTTAAATTTTATTGATTTCAATATGGATATTTTACTTTCTCCTTTTCTATCATTGATTTTCAAACGATGCATTTACAGTGAACGATTAGACATAAATCGAGAGTAAATACGTCTATTCAATTGAATCGTCGAAATCCATTGTACTTCCACAATTGAATAACATTTACGCATGCGAAAGTTGGAGATATCAATGTGTTATTTACGTAAAAGATATGTGTATTGATTACCAAGTAGGGTTTATTATGAGCAAACAAGCAGATCGTTCCAATATGAAAATTTCTCTTCTCTGAAATTCATATTTCTCAGTTAAAATAAAATAAATCGTTCTACACAGTGACTTATTAATGAAAGCCTATGAATTTTATGGATAATAGAATAAGGAATCAAAAATAGATTTGCCAATTTTTAGCAAATCTGAAAACCAAGATTCAATTTCTATATTAAAGATTATTATTATAAGATATGAACTTCACAATGATTAACACTCGCAATGAATACGTTCTCCTAAATATGATCGAGAGTAATGATTTTAATTCTTCGATAAAGAGTTTTAGAATCAAAATCTGTCAGAGAAATAAGAGGTGAACGTATCCTTCCTGGTCATTAATCAGGCGAAATCTCGGTACCATTCCGTGGAAGGTAGCAGCATCGTGTTTTCGATGATAGCAATAAAACTCACTCTAATGTGCATGATTCTTATGAAAAATGTTTTTTTGCATCGAGCGAAATTTATTTTATAATTTTAGTCTGCCGAAGCTGATCGATGAAACTTTTATTTTAGATTTTCGCTCCTAACATATTTATAGCTTATCATTTATCGTCCTGATACGTCCCGAGATGATAAAATCATCATCGTTAGCTTATTTTTCGACGGAAAGTCGATTATTCATAATATTAATTGAAAAACGTATAATTTATTACTCTTATTTATGAAGAATCCTTACTTAAAAGTTATTTCCGTATAATGAAGGGTGAAGAAGTATTAAATAACTTAATAGTTCAACAATATGCACAAAAACAAAATTAATTGAGTATGAATTTAAAATATGTTTTCGGAAAGTTTTAAATCATCTTAAGAATTAAGGTACAATGTTTACTAATTTTAATTCGACGGGGATGAATAAAAAATAACGAAACCTTGAATACCCAAGAAATAAAATATTCTAATATCAGTAGCATGAAAATAGTATATTTTTTCTTCTATATTAAGAAAATTTCAGTGAAACAGATTCCTATCGATCGAATCAATTTCGAAAATCAGCTTTTGTTGTTACTAAAAGATTTCTTTGGAACTTCGATTACGCGTACATCCGCTTTATTATTTTTATAATGCACTCAATATTTATCCAATATATAACTAAGTAAGTATATTGATTCCAACTTTTAATCATGTTCAGTCCCATTCATTCATTTGAATAGGATAAAAATCAAGCTTGAATCGTGTCTAAGAAAAAACCGCTATTTTGGTTAATCATATCTATACTATTGTTTCATATGTTTACTTTTAATAATGAACAGAATGAGCATTACATTTCCCGCCTGTTTATACATCAACCACCAAGTCACGCCTTTATCGCTAAAGGTAACAAGCACGCCAAACCCAACGCTATTCCACGTCTCTCAAACTCTACCAAAGCCTCCCCCTCCATCTTTTCTATATCAGATTTTTTTGCACTTATATAAAGGGACGCTATAGAGTAAATTTTCTCAATATTGTGTAAATATTCGTAAATACTTTGATAGATTTTAAAATTAATTTAAATATTTTATACTAACTGCCTCATTTGCCATCATATTGTTAATATTTTTGGGTAGTTCCTTTACGAAAAATTATGAATGAATTGAAGAATTGAAATGAAGGGAATACGTTGAAAATCCTGAGCATCAAATAATTTATGGTTTAATGAAATTAATAAATTAAATATTTCCAGCAGAATATTTTACTAAAGCCATCAAATTTTATCATTATTTCATCTTTATTAAAGTATGTTTTTTAATACGTATATCAGAGTAGTTATTCAAAGCTTTGAAAGGCATGCGTTAAAATTATTCAACAGTAAACAAAATATCCTTGATTTTCATTTTTAAGCTTTAAACAATATTTTGCTGAAAATGTATATAATTAGGCAATTAATCCCGAAATTAGTTAGAAAATTAAAAATGTTTAAATTTTGAAGATCGAAAACCTATTGGAGAGACTGAATCGAACATTCCCGATAGAAAAAAATTTATTTACATATACAGTAAGACCTTTGCTTTTATCCAAGGAGTTCTATAATAATGGACTCACGCGAGTAACAATTCCTCCGGGCTGTCCTTCTCGCTCACAACATTCCTCTTGATGCACGGCGCGAAAACCAGAAGCTTCAAACCCTTTTGCACTGAAACCCGCCCTCTCCCGCCAAAGAACCAAGGGAAGACGCCGATGTTCGATAGGAGATAACAGACCGGAGAGCGACTCTGTTGAGGAATGCATAGGTTGGTCGTCAGGGCATGGGAGGAGAGATAAAAGCAACGAGATGGCCGTGACGTTTACCGATCGTTTTGACCCGTGGGTGGTACCTACGTCTCCGTTTTGAACCGCACGTTCTGCGACGACGATAATGATTTTCGCTCAGGGTAGTGTTTCCATTTTCCAAACTCGGGATTCCCATCTCTACTCTTTCTGTCTCGACAATCATGCATTCCTAAAGCGATATCGATTTCATGATTCAAAGATAAGGGGAGGGTTTATTGATAACGAGGAAAGTAGGTTATGTTAAATAATCGCTCATGTAATTCCAGCAGAGTGTTTGAAAAGGTCACCCATGCATTGAGTGCTCTTTCATTTCCTCCATTCATAGAGAGGCTTTTAGTCAATAATTAATGTTTACGAAACGGAAATTACAGCAAGAATGACGTTGCAAAAGTGATCAAGGTCCCTCACTCACAAGAAAAGGCTTTTTTGATTTCAGACATTCATATGTAGTTAGTTTTTTATAATACAAGCTATTACAAATGAGTCAGGAGTATGCTCGTGTATGAGATCAAGTTTGATTATCAATTATCATGTCTTGAGGCCTAACATTTTTTGTTTTTAGTTCAATTCGCCGAATTTGAATGATGTTAATTTGAATGCCTATGTCAAAGTCAATTCTTGACATGTTATTTCACGTTTGCTTAACAATATCTAAGTGAAATGATGAAATAAATTTATTCTGATTATGAAAGTCAGTTCACCTATTTTAAAAGAGCTAAAGACACTTCAATACTTCTTTGTTGTGATTTGCTCTCAAAAACTAATGGATGGAAGTACTGAAAACAGAGTAGTATACAAGATAAGACTATCTCTGTCTGCAAGCATTCATAGAATAATTTTATGATGTCAAGGAGTAAATTAAATTTCTTAAATCATAAATATTTAGGAGACCTAAGCATCCCTCAAAACCATAAAGAAATCATGTAAATAAAAATAGTAATTTCCTCAACATACATTTTAACTGCTGATTCCACTTTCTTATAAGCATGAGTTCAGCTAAATTGCTGACTGAAAAAAATTTTTTCCTAAATGTGAATCTTTAAATGCTTAAGATAAAGTGAGAAAACAATAACTTAGCATCTTCCACAGGAATTTTTATTGTCACAACTGATTTTGTCACAATAAAAATTATTATGGATGATAGAAAGTTATTGTTTTCATCTTGAAGATATCATTCTGCCAAGTTATGCATGGACGCATTAATTTTATGGTCATAAATGTTAATATCTACAACAACTTTACATTCTAAAGGAACTGGCAATAAATATTCTCAATTCATATTCAACGACTTCATCTCAAAGTGTATTTTTAGTTATAACTATACTTAAGTATGTATGTGAATTAAGACCAAATATTTAGTAAATCATATTTATTATCTTAAGATTGTGTAATCTTCTTTATAAATTAGATGTATTTATTCTTTAAGAGTTTGAGCTAGAACTATTCATGGCAATAAATAAATTTTTAATTTCCTGTATTAATTGGGTTAAGTAATCTGAATAGCTTTATTTATCAATATATTGCTATTAATACTCTAATTCCTAATTTTCAATCACTTTATTTATACCTTGTTCAAATAAATTATCAATGATGTTCACACTTGACCAAAATATCAATTACTGTTACCAAACATATGCTATGCAATTCATGCTATGGCATATGGCTCATTGCATGTTACTTTGTATCTCATTTATACTTAGTCTCTTCTCTATAAAAATTATTCTCCTGTAAAATAATATTAAATATTGGTAAATAGATATTCTAAAACCTTTTTTATTTTTTTCAAATATCTAATCTAGTGTATTAAAACTTGTTACTCTCCGCTGGTTTTCCCAGTATGCCTCCATTGTATACTATCTAATAATAATCTAATACTTTTTCATCTCTTTCATTAAAAATTGGTATAAGTAGTCTTTTTATCGAAATAAACAATAAAAATAAGAAGTTGGCTAGCCTGCATCTTGGTTGACAAAAAATGTAGCAATAATTGATTATCCTGATTCTAAATAATGATATGATAATTAAATCAATTCATACAACATGTCTTTCTCATTTTAAGAAAAATAACCTGAATGATTTTTATATTAAGTTGATAAATCCTAATTTTAATTAAAATAATAGATATATTTATTTATCTTGAAACATATGTAGAATTTAATATTTAAATAAGTAAGCGTTACATAAGTCCCCAAGATTTTCTTTCGCAGCTTTAAAATGATTTTCAGTTTATTTCTACTATTTGGGATGTCAGTGAGGAACAATGTGGATTTAGGGCAAAACTGGCATTTCAATACTTTAATACACATTGCAATAACCATTTACAGATGTACAGTTCTCAAAATTTTCACTTTATAAACCTACAGTTACTTATTTAGATTTAATTTCTTCTTACTGATAAATCAAACTATAATTACTATGAAATAAATTGTAGCAGCAAATACTCTATAGTTGATTGTAAGCTAATACCAAGATATAACTGTTTAATCCTATATCATGACTCATTATTGCAAGGAAAGTATATTGTTTTTAAATATTTGAAATATATTCTTAAGACCTCTTGTACTCTTAAAATACACTCCAGATTGTCTGTTTGTTGATTATTTTTGGTGATAGTTAACTAACATGTAGAGGTGATACATAACTAATTACTAGTATCATCATAATTGAAATACAAAGGACTCTCATTCTAAAAGAATGGTTTTTTAGTGTAGGTATTTAATTTTGTATTTCCAAGAAAGAACCATTGTTGGTCTATATCATGGTCCTAATTGCTTTATTCACTTACCATACCCTATGTATTTGCCTAAAAGTATTTATATATAGATATGACAGTCCTTTAATGATAATTTCATCGGAATGATATTTTTAAGGAGATAAGAAAATTTTAACATGAACTATTTTCTTTTTTCTTAGAATAATTATCGAGCTTCTAATGAGTGAAATATTTTTTAGTTTCAACATCTTTCTACCTAGATATGAGATTTATTTGCTCATTATATTACTTTCTCATACAAGTTATGATCATAAAAATTAAACCTGAATCTCAAAATGGTCACTCTTTCATTATGATAAATCTTTCTTCTAAAAGATTCTTTTAAGAATGAAACACAGATTTAAACAGAAGTGAAGAAAAGTGATGTGACTGGGACTTGAACTCAGGCCCAAAGCTAGCAGGGCAGGTATGCTGACCACTATGCCACTTCATTTCTACTTCTGTTCTTAATATGATACCTTATGAGCAATGTGAGCAAGTCGCAGTCATGGTACTGTTTTTCACTTCTGTTTCACACTTTGAAAAGAGCTCTTATTCATTCTAAGTACAAACCTATCCTTCCCTAAAATTCAAGTTTCTTTTCAAATTAAATTGTTATTACATACTGGAAACATTCATAAAAAACATGTACAATTAACTGTACCAAATCAAAAGAAGAATTTTTGACTTAGAGTAATGATAATAATGAAAAGAGTAACCAATCCTAATAAATTGAGTACCCAAACACTCTGTTCTCTCTTCGTAAGTACTCGCTATCCAGGATGAATCTTAAAATGTGTGAAGTATATTATGTATAACCTTATGAATAAAAATATCTTATATATGAGTATAATTTGTATTATTCTCTAAAGTTATTAAATTGTCGAATCTGTTTCTTATGAAAATGTTCAAGTAACTATTCTCATTGAATTGGCATTTTCAAAAGTAACATTTTGTATGTTTATTATATTCACCTAAAGGTACAATATTTTCATCTCTTAATTGCAAAGACAGTTCCCTCAAGTAATAAATTAATTTTCTGTACTTTTAAGTTTTCAGGTAAATTTGGAACTCTTACAATTCTGTTTTCTAGAAAATACTATAAAATAAATCATTATTTGGCAGGAAAAAATTAATATTGAAGAGTTTGTTGTGAAAAATAGCATTTAAAATCAAGAAAGGAAATATAACAGTTAACCATAACACCTTTAGAAATTATAAAAGAATTGTATTTAAATGGTGATATAGATTCAACCACATAAAGTAAAATGCTTTCTAATTAAATAATTATAATTGAAAACAATGAGAGATTACATTTAACAGTAAGGAAAAAAGTATAGGGTAGCTTAAGAAAATAATAGAAATGGAAAGTTCTGATAAACTAAGACTATGCATGTATGCTTTTGTTTCTTTTCCTACAAAATACTTTAACACTTTTTCTAATCCTATAGCTAATTATTATTGATTTTTGTATGATGAATTTCATATAATAGCTGATATTTATAGCTCTCAAAAATTATATATATTTAATATTACAATTATGAAAAATGTCTTTATTTTAATTTTAGGCTTTGGTTTGCTTTCCACTTAATGCTTAATCCTTAATGCCAGGT
This sequence comes from Pantala flavescens, assembly GCA_020796165.1. Lineage (NCBI taxonomy): Eukaryota > Metazoa > Arthropoda > Insecta > Odonata > Libellulidae > Pantala > Pantala flavescens. Next base: position 16,877,470 of record CM036879.1, on the reverse strand, counting down.
TTTAACCCTGAGTGAGGAGAAAATTTTCATCTCTGGGTAGGGATTTGAGTAACACTATGTATTTCCCAAAAATGGGTGATTTTATGAGGTATGTTAATTAGATAGGAAAAGTAGATATCACAGATGTAAAGTCAAATATTATTGCTATTATAAGGGTGAGTTGATAGCTTACAAGTGTATGTTTTCCATATTAAAAAATCAAAATAAAAAAGAATATTTAATTTTTATATTTCATTCTAATAACTGTTCTGATATTGTATCAGTGTATCATCATCTTAAACTATAAATTGTCATTTATTTGGAAATAATATCTAGGAATTATGAAAATTTTATTTTTGATATATATACTTTGATTGATAAAATTAAAATTATAAATGCTGTTGGATAGATAAGTATACAAGAATAGAAATTACATGGAACTCATATCCATTTATTAAAGGGAGGTTACATTAATTTTAATCTCAAACATATTTTAATATCCCTGCTATTAAATTAAGCAATTTATTTATGTACCTAGCTCTTGAAGAGAAAGCTTTTTACAGGATTGATACCTAAATTTCTAGGATCACTCTCTATCTATAACTATCATAAATTAATGTAATTATCAAAGGAAAAATCTAATGCAAGTTAGATGTTTAATTTCAAAATATATATTTATTCAAATAAAGGTTTTTGGAAGAATATATATTTCTATGAAAAGTGACTCATCTCTCAATAACTGAAGGAATAAATTAACCAGACATACGTGGACAAAGTATCCCTTAGCAGTATTTCCTTCTTATATGATTGCTCAACGTACTAGAGCAATTATCCAGTAATTTATAGTTTCCAATCACAGTTCTATCAGAATTTTTTTCATATCTGTTATTCCATGAATGGTACAAAGGTTGCAAGGAGTGAAAACATAAAAATCTTATTGAAATAGCTCCAATTTTGTTGTGAATTTTCTTTATTAAATGGTTTATTTTACTCTAGATGCCTACAATTTTATATTTAAAGATGATTCCAATTATCAGTTGACTTAATAATTCATGTATACCAAGTATATTGAAAAATCATTGATAACTGATCATTATAAAAACTGAACATGAAATAGAATTACATAAATTGCAACCAGCAATAAATGTACATTTTTGACTCGTTTACAGTACAATTTCTATCGTATTTTTAAATATTGAATATAAGATTGAAAATGTTCATCCTTGAAAGATTTTTTTAAACAAGCATACATAAAAAAAGACGTATTTTTTATTCTGTTGCTTCAGACAACTAGTAGAAGGTAATAAACCCCAATAACCAGGGTAAAAATTTATGGTGTATTCAGTCAACCATCTTTGTACAATAGACTTGGTTTATCTTCCATTGAAGAAGGTATTTCTGATGATTCAATCATTTTACAAAGAATTTTATTGAATCAGCTGTTATTTAAATTTTTATTCCTTTCAGTTTAATGATTAATTTTATACCCTTTGACATTTTGATCAATATACATATATCTATACATGTATCAATTCAAATCAATGGAGAAAATCTACTGATGATGGATTGGAGAACTAACTCTCCCAAATGCAATGAAATACTCATTCCATAATATCTTCTAAAGAAAAATTTCTCCTCTTAGACCAAGCTTTGCATGGTTTATGGATCTATGTAAACAATGCTAGTTATTCACAAAGAAGGCAACTGTGATGAATACAACCAAATGCACCAAATTCTCAAATACAAGTCAGGATAAATTAAAGTGTAAATTGGAAAACTTCAAATGAACTCTAGGTGAAGAATGTTAGACAAAGGGTTTACATAATCAGTGACACTCCTAACATATTAATATTGAAGATACACCATTTAAATATACAATTGATATAATTTATTTATACATTTCTAAAATACTTGTCTATACACATATAAAGATGTGTATTATTCTGGAACTTGTAAGATCGATGTTTGAGCATCAGTCATATTACTTTTTTCAAATCACTTTACACTCATTCTTTGTGGTTTACTCCAAACTTCTTGATTTTTCACCTGATTTAATATTTATATCTTTAAAAAATCAGTGATTATAAGTAAAATTAAATATCTATTTGAAAATACAGCAATTAAAGAGGAATAGTAAACCTAAAGCAGATGAATTACCCTGAAGAAAGGTCAAAACAGATATAAAAGCAATCGTTCAAATATTTATTTCTCAAGTAATTTTATGAAATAACTGGTTAAAATGAAAATTGATAATAGTTATGAATATAATAATAAAAGAATCACAATGAATTGGTTAGAGGAATATGTTACAGAAAAGTTAGAATTTCATAAAGAGAATTATTTTGAAGATGATTGGGAAAGATATAATATTGATGACGAGAAATATATAAATGATTTCCCTTTTGTATTTAAGCTCTCATGAAAGCATTTGAAACTTCTGATGTTAACAAATATGGTTCATATATTGATGCAGAACTTGACTCACTACATATAAGGGAGGACATTCATCACTTCCTTGTTATTTACCTAAGTTTCTTTTTGTGAACTCTGTATAAAGCCAGAAACTGAAAATAGAGACATGACTGTCCCCCATTTGCTGGGTAAATATTGTAACCTTTACACCACAATTCCACTTCTATTTCAAGGTAATTCCTCTGTGAGCTTAGCAGTGATGCTCCACATAGTTGCACCAACCATCACCAAAGGTCCTCATTGAGGAATTCACTAACACCACATATGTAAAGGTAGAACCCCCTTCAGGAAAATGCAGGATCAGGTGAAAAAGTTATATAAGCACAATTAGTTTAAGTAAATTGATAAATAATGTTAAAGTCAAAAGGAGGAGTGCCAGTCATGTTATCATGTACCATTTCTATTATTAAGTGGCATGAACTTGTTGTAAGTTAACCTTACCTTTCCCTAACTACTCAGTAATCCTTACATACCTAATTCAATTATGAAGTTAATGATCTGTATGTAAATATATAATAATATGTTTACAATGTTACAATTATTTTTAGCTGGCTATAAATCCAAACTAACTCTTTAAGATGGCTAGGATTGCTATTACTTTATGAATAACATTCAATTTCTTCTACCCTTAAAAGACTCAATTTTCATGATATAGTGAGCTTCAAGTATTTAATCATTTGAAAAATGTTTAATTACATAATTCATTTATCATATATCATATCCAGCTTATCTTATAATTTTAGAAAGCAATAGTGGTTGTTCAGAAGTTCATTCATTTGACAGACATTTCTATATTTGTCAATACAAAAGACAAATATAACAATATCATATTTAATACAAATGTATGTATAATAATAGTAGAATATTGACTGAATGTTTACAGATATAGCTACAAAGATCAATCATATGAAAGCAGAAATTAATGAAGTTCTCATAGATTCTAATTATTAAATTTCTCTACTAAAACTAGTAACTCACAGACCTTCAATTAACTCCAGATTCTTGGATAGTAAGTAAGGCTATGAGAAATGTAAGTTTCATTTTTCCAAGCTAATACAAGCAATCAACATATACAAGGATTAGTTCTATACCTTTCAGTATATGTACTGCCTCACAACTTTGTCCTATTTCAGTCTGTAATATACTTAGACTCTTGTAAAGTCATCCAACTTAATCTACACAAATTTACATTACAAGCAGTTAAAAACATAGTTTTTTCTCATTCAGTTCTCACTACATTATACATGTAATATAAAGTAAATAATTTGAGTTCAAATAAATAATTATAAATTATTCCTTTGAGCTCCTGATGTTGTTTTTTGTCATTATTACAAGTCCTAACAGAAAAAGTTTAACTCTATTTATTCAAATTTAATATATATACATATACATACACACATGCATACTCATTATATGTTTAATACAATGAGTGAACTTAGTTCTTACTGAAAATTTGTAAATAGATGAAAACTGTGTTGGATATTTAGCTCAAGCTACCAGGCTGTAAAAATTGAAAAAGTGATACTTTCAAAAACAAGGATATGCTTCCTAAGTAGCCCCAAAGTATTACGATTTAATTATTTATAGCTATGGATATTTATTGAGTAGGTCAAAGTATCGAAATTTCTGTTGCTGATCATTTATATATTGTCCTGTTTTATATAAAACTAAATAACTATCCACATCAAGATTTCATCATGAGACCGAACAAAAATATAATAATGAAGGGTTAATTCTATTTAATATGGCAAGTTTATTTACCGCACATAATATTGGCAAAATAACTTAGTCCAGAAATAACAGATATTTCAACACATTTCAAAATCTAAATGACTAAATGGTAAAGTGGTAAATAACCTTCCCATAGTGTGAAGGAAAATGCAATCTAAATTGAACGTAGAATTTATAAACAAATATTTAGAAAGCATGAATAGTTAGATATTTAATGGGATATGAAGGTGTAATTGGTTGAACAACCTGTTGTTGATTCTAATCAATTTTCCCCATCGGAGATTTAATTCATCATATTCCGTATAATTTTGCGGTATTTCATTACCAACAAACCTATCATATGAGTATAACGAACATCAATGCATTACGAAACAATAACTGCTTAACATTAAGTGTTTTATAAATTTGATCATATTGAATAGTGATACTACCGAGTAAATAGAATAGTTATGAGCTGCAAATGCGTAGGAGTATTTTAAAGTTTAAACTTTTTACACTAAACTTTTTGAAAGCCAAAAGCTTTACGGAGATAATAAATATTCAATCATTCATTACATTTGGGCTACGCCCATTAGCATCCAACTCAATCTCGTGTTGTAAATTAAACAAGAAATTTGAGTAATGAAATAAAATTTGGTATTTGCAATAATATAAAGTAATAATTTTTTACTAACATTCTTTAAGAAATATATAATATTCTTATTTACCGTAATATTTTGCATATTACTACGCAATAAGCCTACAATTTTCAAAATTAGTGACCCATTACCAGTACGCTTTACCGTCTGCTCTTGTTTCGTGTGATATCCGTCATGCATTGAAGTAGATGACTGGTGCTAAGATGGCTGACGTTAAGGATTGTGCTGGGGACCTCCAAAATAGTACAGGTAATTATAGTTTTTTGCCATTGTTTCACTCTAAATATTAATTTTAAATGTCTTTTGTACATCATTCACCCATTATCACGAAGAATAGTCCCCATTTTTGTACTCTTATGCCTTCAGAAGCCATAATTACTCGGCGCCTACCACCTTTGATCAGTGATGTTCTTATCTACTCTGGATTTTGCGATATGCTGCCGTAATGTCATTATGGCTTTGCGTTGATATAGATGATGTGGAATTTTAACGGTTGATTCCTTGGTTTCGTGTTTAAATGAGGATTGTACATCATAATGTCGTGAAGTTGTTGCCATCAAATTCGTTCTCTTCTTCGATGGCTACTTATTGTACGCCGATTTCTTTATTTATTTGTTTATAAATTTTATACTTTGAGACATATAACAGCATTTTATTCAGTTTTTATGTTCGGATCGAGAAAAATGATTCTTAGTATGATATTCTGTCTCTGTAGGCAAGAAAACGAGCAACTAATGAACCATGACTTAGATCCTCGAAAATGTTTGTATAAAAGTTTGTTTATTGTTTAGGAATGTGTCATCTGTGACCTTTGGATCCCTTTTTTATGTGAGTTAGAATTTATATTTCGCTTAATTCCATTCTGTTTGCAAATTAATACTCTAACGTGGTAAAATTTGAAATGTGGAGCTTAAAATTAATAAGTGATGGATATAGAAGTTTCGCTGATTTAGGTCATATTCTCCTTATGGGTAAATCGTTTTATTGATTTTCTCTCTGATGGATTTCTAGTTATTTATATCTGAACGTGCTATGTCTTTCCTTTGCCTCTTCATGTTCATCGCAATCTGTGACACATGTTCACAGAGGAGCCAGATTTTTATTATTCTTTAATTAATTTTCGGTTGTAATTATTAGTATTAAGTCGGCGTAATTGAAAATTTTCTTTTATTTTATCGAAAGTTTACTTCGACAAATGAGGCAATTTAATGTATTTTTGACCTCCTTACGATCGACCCGCGTAATTCAAACGCCCATGGAGTGATAATATCATCCCAATTTAGTTTCCACTGGAGTTTATTATGAGAAAAACATCATTTGATCGAGTGATTTATATTTGAGTTTATTTGTGTGTTTCGACTTTATCGAATCAGTCATCCATAACAACACGGCTAACAACAAAATCTAAATCGATACCCATGTAGGCATCCCTCTCCTCGAAATACAAGGACGTTGTTATTATTAGGTCAACATTCGTCATTTCATTCTTACTCCCACTTAATACCGTTAAAGGGGTCATTAGATATTGTCGCGTAAGTTGGGAGACTGAGTACCAGCCTTAAAAGGAAGAGGGTTTCATTTGCATATTCACTAGCAGCTAGTGATTCATCGCTCTTTTAAAATTATTCTCAGTACCGTCTCAAATTACCTCTTCCTCTGCCATTCCCGTACCCTTTCATTCTTATGGTTTGCTTCCTCCCCCTTACCTCTCGGTTATCTCCACCCCTTTCTTTTCCTCCCCACGTCTGTCACTTCATTTTATTCATTCCTGCTCGCTTTCACCCTCCCGAGTTGGGAATCCGCGGGAACACCCAATCCCTTGTTCTTGAGTGTTGCGGTTATTGTATACCGCCAGCAACCACCACCACCACCTCATGATCTATTCACTCAGTAGAGATAGAAACATCCACCTTATGCCTTATTAAGTTTAGGGCGTAGAGATGTTTCGATATAATTAGTTTACGTGTTGTAGTCGCACACCAGGGGGAGGTGGAATCTCAGGTGTGCGTGCTTTCCTCCTCGTCAGCGGAAGGTTACTGCCCCTGTGTGTTTTCATGTCGTGCACGGTGTTTGAACGCATTTCTCAACGTGTTTCTTCACGATCGCGAATTGTTTTGCATAAAAAGGAATGGATCCAAGGAGGAATTTTCAGTCAGCGAATTATCTACTGGATTTTTTCCACGTCTGGGCTCCCGTTTGTCTCGGCAGCGTAATCCCTCAAGCTTTCTCCGTCTTTTCCCTTCAGCTCTTTCGCTCACACCCTCACTTGCCCACCCCAATTGCTTCTACCTGCTTTGTAATGGTTTCCCTTCCTTAGTTCCGTCTGTTGTCCTTTCCATCCACTTGACTCCACGGTCCTTTCGCCAACCGGTTTTTTCCTTCAGAATTTCTTCAGGTTCACATGCTTCCTGTTCTGTCCTCATCTCTGCCATACCGTTATTCATTTTTTCGCGTATGTCCAACACATTCCACGGACCGGTGGGGTCCAAAGTCAGCCGTGTGACGACTGGATTCTCGAAATCTTCTCCCGGATCCGCGGATACGTCCGAAAAAGTTCCTCCCCGATCGCCTCGGTCACCGGAGGATCCAGGAACTTCCACACGTGGGACGGAAGAACCTTCCGTCCTACGGTTGGCCGCATGTATACAATTCGCGCGTATTTTTGAAAATTTTGCGATTACGTAATTCCGTAGTATTTTACGTACCGAGGTCGTGAACTCGTAACTTAGATGTTTTAAGAGGCAGTCCAGTGTTATATTTTCAGAGGGTTTGGAAATTTGTTCAACAATACTCGTAGAATAATTGATTCGATGTTAGGAGCATGTTTCGTATGTAGAAACAATGGCTATTTCACCCTCTGGCGTATACCATTTGGTTGAAGTGCTATTACAATTCATCGATGTGATTCAGTGGCCCATTTCGTCCCCCCTTTTTGATTTCAGACCCCTAATGGTCGCTTCAGCGCAACAGCCGGCTCTTTTAATTCAGTGTACCGCAGGGTCCCCTCGTAGGTCCTAGTCGAGTTAAATCGATCATGAATAAAATTAAGAGTCAACGGATTTCCTCCTTCCTGAGGTGGCTCGATTAAAATAATCGCTCACCCACACAATAGGCGACGTCTCAATTCGGTTCAATCGAAAATAAAAGTAGGCGAAGTGTTTGCGGCTGACCATCACCCTCCTCTCGCATCCCACGTGTTGGGCCAAGGTTATGAGGAATTGATCGGAAAGAGAGGCCGCCGTAGGAATTTCCACGAGAGAGCGGGTGTAGTTAAAAGATTTTTAATTAGGATGGACGGTCCAGAGTGGCAGAAAGGAAGAGATTTCGGTTCGAGCGAAACCATCCGGCATGTCCAAACCAGAAACGCTCCTCGAACTCAATTACGTAACGAATTTAGTTGCTTCCTCGATGGATTCTGTGCGTCGAAACTAAGTGGAGATTGGAGACAAGGGTGACACGGCTTTGAATGTCGTGTTACAGAATCGTCGTTTAACTTCGTGAGTTGACTAAAGTGATTGGAAATCGTGTTATGACGTGCTGATAGGTTTAGGTTGTCAAAGGTGCGGATTTTGACGTTATATAGTTTGTCAGAAAGGTAGGATATTGTTGAAAATAATAGCAGAGGACTGTAATGAGGTGGTTGGCTGTAATATTTCGTAATTTACCTTGCTAAATAGCAAAGAGCTAGTGTAGAATTTGTTGGAGTTTTAATTTTGTATTACATCCTTTAAAAGATGATAATAAATTTTAAGATGGTTCGAGATTAAGCTTAAAGTTCTTTTCAGCTGAATTGTATTGATAAGTCGAAGAATGCAGTACCGTAATTTACGCGGAAGTAAGTAAAGCACGTCTGCAAATACGCGAGATAAGTCAACAAAACCTACATCCTCAGGTTTGTCTCTCGCGAGTAAGCGATGAATGTTTCAAAGTCGCAAGAGAGGTTAGTGCTTTCATTAAAGCGTTTATTACTTTTTCCCCGAGCGAATTAGCAGTCTGAAAGAATTCGCTCCTCCCGAAGACTCTCAGTTGCTTCTAGAGTCGCACAATGGCTAATTTCTTAGCGTTTTTTTTACGCGAAAAATCCCTTAATAGCCTCTCCGAACGCGAGACGCCTTCCTCGCATTCCTTTCGGAGCTTAAGACGTAAGTATCGAATAAGTGGGAGTTTCGTGAAGTACCAGAAGTCAGATAAGGAATTTATGGACCTACGTGAGTTCGAGTCGCATCGGATTTTTATAAGTGTTAATTATGACGCAACGATGAGTATAAGTGGATTGTTATACGGTTAATTAGCGTGAATTCCTCAGCGTTCGAGTCACACCTATGTGGATGGGCAGGAGCGTGAAAAGTGAGGTGAAGGTTAAAAGATTTGGTTGGGAGGTCCGGGTTCGAATCCGGGAACAGAGAAATTCCTCAATTCTTAAAAGACCGTCCTTCGCGTTTTTTTTTAAAGGGTCCAGACGAGGCGGTGGAACGCACAGCCTCGTCGCTTCCAAATTTACTCCCCAAAAACTCTTCGGGTTTGGCGACTGGAAGCGTGTGATGCCTCTGACGTCAGGAGGAGGTTGGGTGAGGTCATCCTCTTTCCCGAATCTTCTCCCCACGCACCCGCCACGTCTTTCTCTCTCTCTCTCAATAAGCTCCGAAATCACGAGAACTTCGTGTCGATGCACTCAAAGCCGTCGTCTCATTAAGAATCCCACCGTTCCAGACGGATTCCGATGGAAATTGATTCGCTCCATTCCGCCCACAAAGTTGCTTCTTCCCGTCCAACGAGTGTATTACCTCGGCGGGTATTTTCGTCATTCCGACAAAGGCGGCGGGCGCGTAGTATTCCCTATAGGGCGTGAATGGAGTCGAAAAAGGAAGCACGGGCGTCAAGCCGAAATTCCGGTGCACGAGTTCCTCAAGTTTCGATGTTTGTAAAGTCGTGTTCAAGAGGTAAAGGATCGGTTTCTTATTTATAGGCTCCGGAGATTTTTATGTGCTCTCAGGGTCTCCTAGCTCCTGCGTCGTTATCTTCAACTCGGATGGAGTGTTTGGGTTTCCTTTATTAGATGAGAAGACAAGTATTTTTTTTAGGGAACCACGCGTCAATTCCTACCCCTTCACAAGAGCTGGTTTACGTTTCTGTTTTGTTTCGTTGAATTTATGCTATCGGTTGGACGTGTCGAACTAGTGGTGAATACGGAAAGAACGATGACATGTCCCCACACGTAAGCCTTATTATTTTACGGGAACACGGTCATTTGGAACTCGCGGATAATACGTCAAAGGGTTTATTTCCAGTTCGTCGGTACGTGGGAGGGACCGATAGCTACGGTTCAAGCTCTAATCCTCTCGGTCAATTTGATTCAAGGGAAAAGCTTTCGTATCGTACGAGGATTTATTTTGGTATAATCGATGCGGTTTTGCGGAAGTTATTGGAAGTAAGCCATTAGCTGATTCGCTAGATAAAATTTTTGCCTCTGTTCTGCAGGTAATTATGTAAGGAGTGATTAACGATTTTGATTAATAAGCTTTTTGTCTATCGATACTCGAATACGTAATTTTTATTAGTTTTTGAAGATGACGCTGTAAAATTTTTCTTTGATTTTTTTCCTCAACTTATTCGTATTTTGTTTGTTTACATCATGAAGAAATCGTTTTTTTATTAATTATATGTTAAGTGTTGTCAATAATTCGTACACAATGTCAGGACCCAATGCTCATAATTAGATATTTATTAATAAATAAATTTAGGCGTAAGTATAGGTGGGTTATTAAAATAACTTATTCGTCAATAAGTCTTCACATCTTTATCCCTTATTAATCTTTTGATATTATTAGTGGAAATGTTTTTCCTTAATTTCTATGTATACATTAAATTTCTTGTAGATTTTCTTATCCACGAAACCGTATCAATCACTATATTTTGAAACCGTTTTTATTTAATACTGAAATTTATTAAGTGCTGCGTTATTTTCATTAAAGAAATGGAGGCGAGTTTCCGAGAAGGAACAAATGCCAGCATCATCGGGATAGCCGACCATGAAATTATTAAGGCAGCGATTTCAGATCTTCTGCGCATCGTTTAGCAAAAACGAGTTCAAGTAGTTGGTGAAATCGTTAAGCAAGTTTTATGATGATGAATTCCGCTGCGGTTTTTACAAGCTAGAATTCTTCTCGGTGCCACCAGGGGAAGTCTATCCAGAAGGCAGCCCACAGATCAATCTGTCGGTTTTAATCAATCGCGTAACCGATCCCAGATTCATCTTTTTTTATTTGCATATTCAAATGCGTGTATATATTTATGCAAATCCTCTACGAAGAGTTAAGGTTGATAGATACGTTATCCAACGGTCATCGATGAAGTGTTTAAATACTTTTATTGTAATTGGTTCGTTGATTGAGGAATAATATAGTAATCAATCGACAACTAAATAATTTAGTCGTGTAAATTTGCTGTTGTATCTCCTTCGCCTGTTTTCCTCTTAAAAGTTTCTGTATGTGTTATTGTATAGTTTATTTTTTGCCTTATCTTCTAAAGCGTTTTTTCAGTTTATAAGAGTACTAAATACGTTAAAGTTTTGAATTTCTATCGTTTTATTCCCAGTCTAACTCTCATGTTCTAATTAGCATAACGTTATATATAATGTTATAAGTCTATTATGAGCTGATTTCTACTATTAACCTCCAATATCATTCATAAAGGTCATTATTCATCAAATTAAGTGTGAATGTTATTGAACAAGAATCCCACAATTATTAAATCAATGTAAGGCTTGAATAGCATAGTTCTTGAATAGCATAGTTCTTGAATTGCCGTCTTAACCATCCTAATTTATAAGGTCTTAATTAATTCTTAGTACAGAGTTTTACTTATTGAAGCATTTTTAATTAAAAAGCATGTTTATGTAACCATGTAAATAAAGTGTTACTGACTTTAAAAGAGGGAAAATTTCATTGCAATAGTTCCTTCTATAAAGTATTTACCGCATTTTTTCTATAGTTCAGATGATGTTACGATTATGCTTAAAAATCATCGTAGATATCTCCAGAAGAAAGGATATGTCTGTAGTGTTCATTCTTGTAGATTCACATATTTATAAATATTTCCAGTCATAAGTCTATCAACCTCGAGAGTATTTCTCGGGTTTACGACCGTGTCGAAAGGGACCACTTGTTTCTCGGGTTCACGTGCTTTTGACTCAACAATCTCGCCCCCGTAAATTTTTCGGTCGGTTTTCTGGTCTCCAACGCGACGATTGAGGGCGAGATAAAGGGGAGCATCTGGTCGTGTGCCGGTGTGGGAGATTTCGGCTCCCACCGCGGGCCAACAAGACGAATCCGGAAGGCACGAAAGAATCCAAACACAAGAAAGACGGAAATAACCGGCGCGCGTGTGGGAGAGTGCGTGCACCCCCCTACCGCCCTTCCCTGCCCCGGTGGCCGAGGAATGAGAGTGGCACATTTGCCCCCTCGCGACGCCCCAATTGCTTCACAGGAGACTCCCTCATCATGCGATGATTAACGCTTACCGATGCTACGTGCATAAACTGCCCTCCAATTGTCGAGATCCATCTGTAACAAGTTTATGGGCTGTGGCACGGAAGATGCATCCGCTTAGGCATTCAAGGTTAATTGCTCGTCTGTCGGCCTGGATCTATTGGTTGTTATTGTCGTTATTATTATTGTTTGGTTTTGTTTTGTTTTATGGAGGATTTGGTTTTGTTATGTTTTGGTGTACTAGTTGGTGATAGAGTTGAAACTACTGGTGGAGTTCTCACAGAGAGACGATAAAACAAACGAGGAATGTTTTTTTTTCTTTTGATTACGAAGCCGAGCCATAAAAATCGTACATTGTATCGTTACGACTGTCAATTCTCTAATTTGTTTTGGTTTGCTCGAGCGATGTTTACGTTAAATGTGTCAATACATTGGAATACAGAGTACTTTAACACTGTAATAAATTTCGTGTTCAGATAAAGTGGATGTTTATGATAAATGTTTTCATAAAGGAAAGTAAACCGTACTTTAAAAAGATTTTTCTTCTGATAGGGACGAAAAAACAGGATCGTACTGTATTTTTCACTTAGTATCCCATCATTGATTGCAGTATCTAATTTTCCGATCTGAATCTTCGAACTTTTAATTTCTGTAACGCGTCTTTGGTTCGAATACCTTCATCGTTTATTGTATTTATAAAATCGCATTAAAATTGTTAAGTTCCTTAACTTCCTTGCATCTAATTCGGGAGATACGTTCGTTCTCACTGTTGAGTAAAGGATTGTTAATTGCACGATATTATCGTATGGAAAAGTTTCTTAATCGTAAGAAAGCACGTTGGCCTAATTCCTATCCCAGCTGTATGGGACATAGTCTATTTTCGACCCCCTTAAATCGTTCCTTTTGAGCGCAATTACTCCTCGTATCCCCACCTCGACCTTGGTAGCGAATGGTTGAACCCTTCGCTCCCGTTTCCATCCGCGTCATGCCGGTTCCTAGTTGCCAAGATGTTTCTCCGTTGCACAATGCGTGGGAGGCGCGATTTTAAACACCTTCGGAAATTTCCCTTCCTTCCTTTCCCTTCCGTACCAGAATGTTCGCCGACCTCTCCATAAGCGATACGCGACAGTCTTCAGCTTCTTCCGTAAGGACAATCCGCAACACCGGTCAGAAGATAAATCGACCCGTGTTAAAAATGGCTCCGTATATTCACTGGATGTGTACACGAAACGTGTTTTTTTATCGCAAGCGAAGGGCGACCAAAAATTCCTGGAAGGTTGCCAGGCTCGCGAAGGCTTCTTTAAACACTCGCCATCTTCTCGTGTAAGGGAAAAAGTAATGTCTCCAAAGTGACATCTGGCGCCGGTTTAAATCGCGATTAAAAAAATCGAATATCGGGAAGCGAAGGTTTCCATTTCTTTGCGGTCGGAAAGGCAACGATGCCGATTCGCCGTGGAGAGAATTCGTCTCGCGACAGTAGAGTTTGATGGATATCATCTGGTGAGAAATCACACGGAGCCGTTAGTCGTCGGTTTTATCGTCGTATATATTTTCGAATTAACGAATTTTGTTCGTTTCCGTCGTTTGGCCCAAAGCATTCCTCGCCTCTTAAGTTCTTACTTCTCAGCAGAAGAGAGCAATTCTATTTTTAAGAGGGTGCGGAAATTCCAAAGTGTAATTTTTCCTTCCACGTTTTAAGGAGCCATTTTAAACCGCGTCTGGAATTCGGTTGCCAGATTTCAGCGTTCGCTAGGTTTTAAATTGAGCGATATTGATTGATCGTAATAGATAAATTATCGTAGCTTTAATTTAGGTTGTTTATTTCTTTCTAATCAATGATGAGCTACGAATTGTACAATATTGATACAATTGATTCAATATTCTAAAGTCGTAATATGACTGGGTTTAGACACTAAATAGGGCTTGCTATTATTAATATCGTCCAATATGTATGTAATAAATGTAATGTATATATATTTATAGAAAAATCATTTTTATTTATCATCATTGGAGTTATAGATGTTGGCATTTAAAATTTCATATTTGGATAGTTATAAAGCACGTAACATATTCGTACGAATAAAAATATGGGGTAGATTCTTAAACTAAGCAACACTTGGACCAGGAACTTTACACCTATGACAACTATTGAGCCTTTTATAAAGGTTTTGGTGCGGATTCCGTCATGCTAAACATTCCTTTCTGTTGATCTCTCACAGTTTCTTCGAAATGTGTTATCACTCGTGAGTTCCTCTTCAGATTATTTCGCTTACATGCAAGAATTGAGTTCCTCCAGTTCTGGAGCTATAAACGATGGATGATTCTCAAAATAAACCTCAGCAGCCGATTCAGCTGCAGGAGTTGAAATTCAAACGTAAACGATTCATACGTTTCGGCCATCGTAAAAAAGTTTACCGTGAACCCTTCCCCAATTCATCCTTTACACCTTTCGATCATTATTGCTCCCGTGAGTAAACGCACAGCAAATCGCGTACCATCTGCAACTCACCACAGAGACGCATGTTGTTATATTTCCGTCTGTGTAATCTTATCTTCAAGCAGATAAACTACAGTTATGAAACCGAGAACAATGAGACCACTTTCCAATCGCGTCCCACCGCGGAGGTACACGGATCCGGCGCAACAAATCAAAGTTTGATTTTTTTCCCTTTCGCGTGGAATTTAAAGGAATGCGTTCAGCGTTGCCAGCGGCGTTCTATATGTCCAATCTCGGTAGCGGAGCTGCGATTCCCATACCAGATGTCGAGTAAAATAGAGGCACCTGTTTTTATTGCCCTTACGAGCCGCCTCGCGTATCAAGAGAGTCCCAGTCGATCGTACGATGTCCAGAGGGTAATGACTGCAGAACGCTTTGTATGCTAAACGTCACGAGAATGTTTGCGTATCCGTTTCTCACCCACGGCGCCGCTCCAACCTTGCTTCAATTAGCAAATCGGCTGTTTTTTTTTTTTTTAAGGTGTTACGCCAATGCGTGTCTCTCTCTCGGACGGGCTGCGCCATCGTCCGGACGTCTGCACGAACTAAGAAGGTCCGCAGAATTGTTTTTCTGCCTTCGATCCGTGCCATAATGACGGAGGATTTTTTTTGGGAAAATTGGACTTTCGCAGGAAATTTTACTTTCCCTTGGCACGCTTTTACTTTCCGGTATGATTTGGCTCTGTCTGGTTTCCCTCTCGGTGCGTTTTTCGGGGCGGGTAAAAAGTGTTTTAAATAAGTGTGTGCTGGAGTAGGTTCCAGAGTGCAATCCACGATTGCTTCCCTGATTTTTTTTATTGCCCCTAGAAGTCCGTTCTTTTTATATCTCAAATTATAATTATACAGTCCGACTGTTATTCGCAGCGATTATGTTTTTTTTATTTAGTTTTATGGTTCGAATGCTCGAAAGTTTTCTTGCAGTTTTTCCTCTCGGAAGTTTTTTTCCCTATTCCTCATCGTTCCATCCACGGCGTGTCGGCGGATGCATGTATTTTTGGCGTTTTTTTTATGCCAGGATGCCGTTCCCGAAGTCGATCAGCACCCTTCTCCTGCCACTCGGAAATTGGCTGCGACCGGGAATCAATTGGCTCCCACTATTGGTTAATGCCGAAAACTAGGGCGGTCGGTAGCCCTTGAAATTCTCGATGCAATTCGGTCGTATTGTTCCATGTCGTGGGAACGGTCTAGATTTTTGAGGTATCCTTCCGAATGATTTACTGCTTTATTCATGGCGGAACGCATTTTACTTTGAAATTTTCGTGCCTTTACGGTTTTTAAGGTTATTATTCCACGTGTTGTACATTAGGAGGCTTTTTTTTCGTATTTTTTTGCATTCTTTTTATCATAACCTCTTTTTATCTTATTATAAGGGTTTTTAAGATAGATTCTTTAAGATTTTAAAATTGTCATAAATATTATTTTAATCGTTATAGTAACATACGATCAAATCGATCGATAAAAAAATAATGTATATCGATTTATTTTTATCGATCGATTAATATATCGATGAAAAAGTAAAGTTAATGAAAAAAAATAAATAGTGTAATTAATATAAAATCATGAACTTACTCATAGTCGAGATATGTACGTTTTAAATTTTAATTCAAGCTACTTTAAAGGCGAAGTAAAATTTAGTCGTTTGTCTATTTCGAAATTTCTACGATAATTTTTATTTTCAACCCTTCATAATGTGTCGAAGGTTAAATGGGGCGAGCGCTCCATAAAGCGTGTGTTATTTTCTCTTCAATAAAGGAAAAAAACATTAAAAGCGTCGGAAGTATGAGAGAGACTCCGTTTTCCGTTTCCATTCGCATCTTCATTGAGAGCTTAGGGACGCCGTACAAAATTTCAATATTTTTTTTCCTTCGCTCCAAACTGTGACTCATTTTAATCTAATTCCCCGTCTCGCTCGGCCGATGTATGCGCACACGTGAATATGGTACGATTCACAAGTGGGTCAAGGGTTAACGGGGTATCTCATGTCCTTTTAGCGAATTCACTCGCTACCAACGGAACTCTCATTCAGTTCCCTTATCATTCGACTTTCCGATACTGTTCCTTTCCACGGATAAAAATAGCACTGATGTCAGTCCCGGACGCGCGTTGTTTACATTGGCCCATCGACTATCATCCAATCAGTTTCCACATTAGAGAAGCGGATGTATTGGTGATCGTTAGGATTCTAAATATACAACGTTGATTTTGTTCAAATTATTGATTTAATTATTGATAATGATTACGTATGGATTAATTGATCTTGCTATCGTATGCCTTTCTTGCTATGAGTCAATTGAAAAATGTATTAATTGAAAATTATGTATTGTATTATTTGTATTGAATGGGAAATTCCGAAAGTAAATCACATCTTTTGTAGTTATTTTGTATTATTGTTTTTAAAGTATTTAAAAACTATTTTTTGTGATTCCTCGTTGAATTATGTTGATTTCTTCCGCCTGAATATTTAATTTAAGATGTTAAAGTAATGATGTCCGAAATAATTGCCCGAGAGTAGGATAAGGGTCAACGCACTGAGATATGTGAAGTTGACCCGTTTTTTATTAATTATTTAAAAGTATTACAAATCCACGAGTATGAATCTACGATGATATCTTTTTCAGTATTGTAATGCTTACTTTCATTAGTACAAATACCAACGTAAAATTTTGCCGGAAAAAAAATCTGTGTAGATGGTATTCAATCACTTAATCTAGGTATTAAGTATGTTTTCTGTCCTCTGCCATTTAGCAGAGTTCAGTTGGGACGTAATGGTTTTGTATGTTTTATTTCTCGATGAAGGATTCATATCAGAATGATGTAAATTGATTGTTTAGTACGTTTCCAATAGTCAGGTTTTATATTTACTCAGTGCTCATTCATAATTTTTCTCCTCTTTTGAAGTACCACGTTTGGAATGTAATGATTTGGAGTGGATTGTGTTATTAATTGTCAATGTAAGGAAACAAATGTATTTTTGCTTTCTTAAAATGTTGGCTATTGGCTTACATCATCGATATTTCTGTGGATTTCTCAAATTTATTCGCCAACTCAGCGTTCGGCCTAACGAATTCTTCATATACAAAAAATATTTTTAAATTTGAAGTTTAATACTGTTATTAAAAATTGAAAACACTTAAATTAAAATTTGTTATACCCAATAAGAATTTAATTTTTAAATTTTGAATTTATTCGTATGTTGTCTTTTACTATTAAATTAATTCGACTAAATTAACGAGAGATTATATTAACTTATATTAGGTTTTATGTACGCATATATATTATTTTTAACGAGCGATTATTAACGCACGGTATAAATTCTTGATACTCAAACAAGATTAGGAGGATTAAAACTGTCATACTTAGCTTCGAACTCGAAACTTCAGGATGGCAAGAGAGATTTCTAACGGAATAAGATATCTCTGCATAGCAACGACTGCAAATGAGCCTCGCTCTAGAATTGAGAACCCATCAAAGATCTGTCCAACCTATCACTGTACCCTATCTGCAAGTGAAAGATCCAGGTTCAAGCTCCACCTACGTCATCTTCTCCTTCGATTCAGTCTTTTCAATTCATAAAATCTTGTACACGAAACTTTTGAACAAGGACCCGATTTCGTTAGTTCCACGTATTCGAGTTATTATATTTCTGGTAAAAAAACTATAATCAAGTCTTTTTTACGGGATATAAAACTTCAAGTCGAGGTTGAAACATCGCGAAGATAAAATCTCCGCTCGCCCGGGGCATTAACAGGATAAACGGAGTTTCTCTCGTATATTTTATGCAAAAGAGCGAAATTTCTAGTCTTCCCCGTATTTATTTTTTAAACCCTTGTCTTTTAAAAGGAGAATTCCGACACTCCTTCAATTTTACGAACTTGCTAGACTAGTACGATGTAACTGCATTCCGATAAACATGTGGTGGACATGGAAGTGCTATTAAGATGCTTAAGCACACTGCTCTATCGTGGGAGAAATCCCGGATGGATGATAACTTAATCAATCATAATTGAATCAGTTTTTCTCCGCATACCGCATGGCTTGCATAAATGGATCATTGCTTCCTAATGCCTTGATCTGCTTTGAAATTTAAAATTTCCCTATTCTCGTGTGAGTGAGGCTTCTTTAAAAATATAAAAAGGTGGTCTCACTCGATTCTTTTTTCTTCTCTTGGCATGAAAAAAGGGTTATCCGTTGGAAGATTACTATTTTCAGGAGAAATGTTAATGAGTGGGGTTGTTATGTATGTATGTATGTATATATAACTATGTTAATTTAGAAATACTCGGCTTTTAAAGGAATAACTGTGGTTTAACAGGAGGTGTAGACTAGATTTGTTTATAAATTATGTATACTACTGAGGGAATGAAAAAGAAAAACCTTATTGCGTTATGGTAAAAAAGGACGGAATTAAATTATGAGTTCGCTTATATATATACCAATGAAACTAAATTATAAAAATATATCATAAAGTTTATAAATCACTTTCAACTACTAGTGAAAAATACACAAGGGAAACTATACTGAATTTTAGATGGTTATTGGTTTTAAATAACGAAAAGATATCATAAGCTATCGTACATTACTCTTAATTATTAGCACTATAGGAGAAATATTTAAATTTTTGCTTGAATTTTGTCGTATGATTACTTTTTAAAAACTGCTAATTTTCTATATAAAGTACATGATAATGAAAGTATGTTCATTTAGAAATGATCCTAATTCGCGATGAAATCAAAGTAGTTAACTATTCTCTTACGACGTTGGATTCCAATATTCCAGTTTTATACACGTTTGATTGGCCTTTATTTGTTGGATGAGACGTCTGATTTAATTTTGTCTATAAATTGAGAAGATTATCATGTAAATTTCATAATAATAAACCTCCAATTTATTATAAGATAATTCTGTTTTAGTCAATCATATCTATTGGTTGAAATTAAGAGACTTCGATTATCGGGTAAGGTGATGTAAAAAAATCCTAATTTGTTTCAATAATTTACTCTATAATTTACTTTTCTAGATTTAATGGTATTTAGCCTATAATATATGCTAATATACAAAATGTTTTAGAAATAAAAAAACCTAATATTGGATTAAAATGAAGATGACTTCACCTGGAAGTGTATCACGTTCAACCCCAATAGAGAAGTGGGATTCCCATCACACTTCGTATCATTAGCGATTATTTCTGAAATAGGTATAAAAAATGGTATGATATTCGTGCAACACCCTTCTTATTTATTTCTGGTATAGAATTAAACGTAGAATCTAACAAAAAAATTATAATTAAAAAAATTATTTATGTCCAAATTATTTGGCATATTATATAGAAAATACATGCCAAGAATTGAGTAGATTAAATATGAAGAATGATATTCAGCAAGCAAAAAGGATAATTGCCCTTACATCTTTTAGTTTTAGAAACGATAACACATCTCTGCTATTCAATTGAATTTCTAATGTATGTATAACTCATTTGGCATACTGCATCTTCGATATTTTTGGCTATAAATCGACCTATCGTCAGTGTGAAAGAAATAGAAAAAGCTCATTTTATCAATGTGTTTAAAAGAATAATTTATTCAAATTAAAATTTACCAATAAGGGAAAAAGGATTGTTTTAAAGACAGTTTTTGGCTCAACATTTCCTTTAGGATTTTGTTGTTTATATTTACGACCTTGTAGTGCGTCAAAATCGTAGTATTTTACGTACGTACGTCGCACGCAGCTAATCGTAGATTCTCCATTAATGGCATCGTTAGTTTTCCAGACATCCCTTCTCTTCTTAGACCAGAATTAACGACATTACTATCTTTATTACCTCTTGAAGAACCACAAATAAGCCATAAGCACAGAATTGTCGTTCAGTCGTTCCTTGTGTAAGTCTACATTTTGAACTCATTACTGTTATCTTCATTTACTCCTATTCGGCTTACACTGATTGAACTCGCTATTTATTTATTTTACCTTCGACTTTATAATACAATTTTGTTACTATTTTATCTTATTATCCTTGTACCTACTAAATCAATACAGCGGTTTTCTACTTTGTGAATATCCTTCAGGGATCGGTTTTTAATTCCTTTCGTAACAGTTCCGTTAATTCAGCGTGAAAACTTTGTCTCGGTATACTATGAGTCAGAATAATAATTAATGGGACATGATTTTCAATCGAAGGTTGCTATTTTCTTATTTTCTTTTATACTTTGTTCTCACTGTAGTTTCGAGTGAAGCATGGGAATATTCAGTTTTAATTCATATTGTGCTAATAAATGTTAATACTTATATGAAAAATTTGGATTTTTTTGTCGTAACGGAAAGAAGTTATATCTCTTATTATTTTCTCAGAATTTTGGAAACGGAATCTTAATCACAATTTTTTTTCGTCAATAAAATTACAGTAGTTTTGGACGAACTTGCTTCTTTTGTTTTTACGTCACGGAAACAAGATTTTACCCTATATTCGTCATTATGAAATGTTCACAAAATATTACAAACTCTTTCTTTTAAACCAACAATAATAAAGACTTCGTTTACGATCAAACGTAATGTAAATATATCTAAATATTCCGATCAGTATCAAGTATTAATTGTATATTACTATTAATAGAATATATAGGGGGGAATTTCGCGATGTTTTCATTTTTTTATAAGCTCACCTTCGGAGCGGAATACCACACCTCTCTTTTATTGCGAAACTACGAATCTGCCCTATCCTTTGTGTTCCCGACCATCTATACCACAGCCTCGAGGTCAACTCCTCCAATCGAATCGAGAACCATTTAGGTCGTCTGCGGTCAGTCTCACATCCAAACAAACCCCACGCGGAAGCCGGGAGGTCATGGTAGGCCTTCGGTCGATTTTTATTAACAACCCCTTTTAATTTATCTAATCCGAGAAAGTGTCCATAGAGTGCTTTCATTCGTAGAACGAGAGGGAGAGATCGATCTTCCGTTTGACGCAAATAAGAAGTTTTTATGAATGAGCTCCACGAATTAAGTCCCGACCTTGGATGCCACAGTGTAAAGGGTTGCGAAAGATTCTCACGGCAAACCTTGACTCTCGTATTTTATGGATTTTGTGATTCCTCGAGGCGTATCCACCGATTCGTTTCTTTCCGAAGTTGCCATTGTGCGATGTTCAGAAATGCAGATGTTGCCTCCATCTTTTTGAACCCGGTGACGATTGTCGTTGTTGTTGGAGCTCATCGTTCGGGTTATCGGAATTAGGTCGTACATTCTTTTAAAGGTTGCATCTTTCACTTCTACCTTAAGGTATGTGCACTTTAGTATTGGGCTTACCTTGATTTTAGGACCCGGATTTTGGACCAAGATAATTTTTATCTCCGGTGGCTATCTTTGGACAGTAGGTTGAAACAGTATGAGGTTCTAAGCACGCAGAAAAAACGTGCTGCAACTTTTGGTTGAGATTTCAATAACAATGTCGATCAAAGGTGTAAAAGATATGGCCATGTATGCAAAATATCCTTTACGATAGCCTAATACATTCTCTGTCAACGAATCGCAACTTTTTCCTATCGAAGTGCCTTTAAAACGCGGTTACTAAGGAAACTGTAGCATGTGGAAGTAAGGAGAATTGGCAGTAAACGTTCTGAGCCAGTAAGTCAGCTGTTATCCCCCGCCGTCATCACCCGTATTAGCGGAAGGATAAACAAAAGGTCGGCCCTGGAACAGAATCGTGTGAGAAAGTACTCAGAGGGAGTGATGTCATGATCTGTAATAATATTTCTCTTATCTCTTGCCGAAGATGGCCTTGTGCATGCTATTGGAGATGCATGCTGAAGTAATTACGCCGTTTTGGACCAGCGAAAAAGATGCATACATCGTTTTCAACAGCGATGTTGATTATATTAAAATTTGAAGAAAAAATTCGGATTACGTCTTTCAGTTGGTTTTTCCCTTCCATAGCGTGATTCATGTGAAGAATTGTGCCTTTGATTCCCAACTGAACATTTTGTTTCGGTGTATCATAAATATTCTACTATAAAAAATATGAACCCAAGAGTTCTGCTCGTAATTTTTTATAATTATAATCAGTGCTTTTTTCTGGTGTTAAATTTAATTTTCTTTTCTTTCAGGTAAGAGAAATGCCCAACATCTCTTCCATTTTCTTATTATCAGATACGTGAGTATAAATAACTATAGTTAAGGGCACAGCAATTTTCGTTAATTGATTTACGCCTGATATTCATACAACGATGTTTATCATTTATTATTTTTTTTTTCAATTTTCCAAAGTCAGAACGAAGTGTTTCTTTTCCTTAGATTTTGTGTACGATTCCTCTCCTCTGTACAACGACCTTTTATTCTTCCTTCCTTTGTATTCCTTACTGATTCCCCTCATTGTTTTTTCGTGGTACTGTTGACATTAGAAAATAGTTTCCTGTTTGTTGGTTTATTTGTCGATCTGTTTTCGTCCTGGGAAAGGCAATAAGCAAATAGAGGGATATCTCAAAATCATGAATCGACTCTTCGTCTTAATTCATTATACTTTATTTATCTCTGATTGGAGTTAATTTAATTTCTCTTTATCACGAATGTAATCAAGATTTAAAGCTTCGATCACGTAACCTCTACTCAAGCAACAGCTGACGTTTCATTTTCAGCCATTACGATAATGGAATGATTTATTACTCGTCGCAGATTTCAATGAACGTACAATTGAAAGGAGTTTGTTTTATTTTACTTATTTACGATGTAGGAGTGTATTTATTTACATTAATCACCGTATTAGTGGGAGAAACTTGAAAAATCAATTTTCCCCATGGTTTTTTTTTATTTCCTCTTAATAATTTTCTTTCATTGGTTTTACTTTGGAAATACCAATGAATTTAGTATTGAGGGATGTTTTAAAAAAAGTATTTTATTCGCCAATGATTATTTCCTCTCAAAATCATTTTCCTCCTGTTCGCATTGGATTAATTAATTTCCATTTAATGAAAAACTATTCCTGGAAACGTTTTACTTCAAATGAGTAGGCAGATCATTTTATTCTTTTAGTTTCCATTAACTGCGTAGGAGGAAGTTTCTAGAATATTACAAATGAAGAAGCATGAGATTTATTCAAAATGAAAACAGTCAGCTGATTCAATTTTGCTTCGGAATAGAATTTTACACAAATATTAAAATCCCTTTGAATGTCTAGCTTCAAAGGTACACGGCCCATGTTTTCCCGGAATCAGTGAAACACAGCGGCACTTCAATTTGTGTCTAGCTAATTGAAATCCATCTGTGTAATTGCGCTGGAATTCGGGCAATAATTCGTTTTACGTTATCAGATCAAATCATCACAAACACGTGGCTTTCGACCTCTAGGTATCGGGAAAACACCTCTCCCGCACCGAGTTAGATCGCGTTATTTTTATAGCGGCCCTGGGCAAAATTCAGGATCGATTGACTCATACGGTACTTACCCCCGAGGCACTGCCGTCTGCCCCCGCCCTCTCTCTATTTAAGAGCCCGTGGATTCTATACTCATCCAATCGATATCGAAAGTTCTCTCCGTATGCCAACGTGGAATTGCCCTTCGTTTGCGGAGCTATCATCGCGTGTCTCGATTTCGGCCTGCCGTGATTTCATGAATAATTTACGCGGATTTTCCTCTTCGGCCACCGCACAATTCTTTTCCCAACTCGTATCTTTGCATGATTACTACAGAGCGTTTTTACGTATCTGAATCACTCGTAAGTATCTACGGAGTCGTTTGCGAAATCTCTCGTAGTAACCGCTTTTAATGTAATGGGAAAGGTATACACCACCACTCTCGTTTTCTTCTAGAAATTTCGCCAGTGTTTTTTTTTCGAATCGGCTGCAGCGTAAGTCTATTCGAAGGTTAGCCACGATCGATCCAGCTATGCTATAAATACGAACAGCTCTTTTTCGTTTCAAATACTCTGTATCATGCAAATATGCCCAAATTTTGCGAGGGTCCTTCGGAAAGAAAATGTTAAGGAAATTTAATCGTCTTATAATTTCAGGGAAAGTTTTACGTTTTGCCAAAATCTTCTTATCGAGACATTTATCAGGTTAATTCGTGCTTATGGCAGTCTCCTATCTAGTTAGTACCTTTCGGGGTTTTGGCATTCTTTTTATCTTGATGATTGTATTCTCACTGTAGAGGACATTTATGGGCTGTTTTTGTATTTGTTCCCTGGTGTTTCATACATCTATATTATATTTTGTATATTTGGTCGTATTAAATGATTTACTTTTTACGTAAATTCTACTCGGTTTATTTACGGTTGTAATGCTATATATCCGAAAGGACACAATTTGTTTTGACTTCGTAATCGATAATTCAAAGGAACATTTCCACCTCTTCTTATATTCGTCTGTGAAGTTTATTGTAGTCTCTTATCGTTTAATATATGAATCTATTTTTCCTGATTTTTAATCTATGATTCCCTTATTCCCATTCCTTAAAAATAATTCGAACGGAATAATTAATCGCTTTGAGTAATTATGGACTTAAAATTTCAAAAAAGGATACAAATTCAATCTAAAAATACATCTGAAGTATCTATATTATGTAGTTAATAATATGATTGTTGTTTTCTTAATATTTGTTCATATTATTTCGAGTCAGTATCGATTTTAGTCGAGAAAGCGCGCGTCGTGGCTTTCCAACATTCCACATTTTATAAATTAATCCTCGCCTCAAGGCGTGCCTCGATATATTCACAAGCAAAGTTCGGATGGGTTTTTATTCCTTCTGAAAATCGTATTCAGAATGCGGACTGGCCCGAATCAAAAGTCTCTCTCCTTTAATTAATTATTAACCCTTTTTTTTCTCTCCTTCGAAGTTAAAATAGACGGCCATTTCGGTAGAGCACATACGTTCGTCGGAACCGAAAACAACAGGGTTTAGTTCGAGGTCGAGATCTTAATCCTTCTCCACTCACTCGAGTGCAATTAGCACAGGATTAGAATCTTTGTGAATAGTCCTTGATTGCGAATGTGGTGGCGAGGTTAATACCGCCTTACATTCATGCTCTACTAAATTCTCCTGTTGATCGTTTGAACGGAATTTTCGTTTTCCGATTCCTCTCCGAAGTTTTGGGAATAGTTCCCTTGTATTTGTTAATGAGATTGTTTTGAATTTGTAGCTGAACTTGTCGCGTTCAATACACGATAATCGTAGCGTATTTCGCATAATGTACTGAGAAGTTAATGGAGAAAACGTAGTTTTTCTTGTTTTTCCTTCTCCAAAATTGATTGTTTGATCGTTGTGTGAACATTGAAGTGTCTGTGGGTGAAGTCTGGGAATTTATTGAGCGTCTTGCTTATCCAGAAGAAATTTTTCGGAGGGTAATTGTTTAAGAACAAGACGTGCTTGAACGGAGATATAAAATTGCGTATTTGTGTGAAAAAGCCATAGTAAGTCTTGCATTAAGAAATATTTGCTGCAATTAATCTTCGCTTCGCCAAATGATTTAATTCCTCGTGAATTTTATTCCAAGTAATTGTGAAATTGGTGAAATTTAGAATTTTTTTTGGTCAGTCACTTTTTTGGCACAAAGTATGTGATTTCTTTGTATATTAAATCTTTCCTATGGTCACTAATAGCTTTAAAAATATTTCAATTTTACTCGAATTCTTGTATCAGTAAGCCTTTCTTGTTATATTATCACGTACATCTACATTTGTTTCAATAGCGCCATTAAAAGGTAATGTAATATATTATCACATAAAAACGATATATTTTCAGCTATCTTTCCAATTTAAAAGTTTCGTAAGATAAGTTCTCTAACGAACGTAAGCAGATTTTCGCCTGGAAAACACTTAGTCTAAATTTAAAACCCCTTTTACCTCTTAATCTAGCACTTCCTCGGGCACAACGCTTTTTCTCCCTCGAAAAATCGCAAACATCTTTCATCCAGCCATCTCTCTCTTTCTCCAGCGTTTTTTTTTAACTCGCGTATTTTATTCTGGAAAGCACTCGTAACTTTTTCTGTTACCGCGCCGCTTTCCCTTTTTTTCTTCTCACGCTCCTTAAGTGTCTCGTTATTCCGAATTACGCGATCCTTGTCCTTCCATAGCGACACCCTCTTACCCTTTGTTTCCGTTCCTTCCGCCGATTTTTGCCTGCATTCATTCTATTTTTCTTCCGCCGCGAGATGTACCTTATCTACGTCCAGACGTGCAATATCTTTTATCTCGGGACGAGCATATAACTCGTTCACTTTTATATTTGCGATAAATTTACTTCACCAGGCATCCATTCTTATCTCAGATCTCCCGGGAGATTGCACGAATGTAGTGTTGGGCTCCGGTGGTGCATTTATGAATTTATCGCTCGCGGAAAATGGGCCTCCGTTTGCTGATAAATTGTTATGTTGGTTGCTAAATTTTTATACGGTGGAATCATTCCCGCAAGCTGTACGTTAAACGCCCGCTGGAGTGTATATCTTTTTATCAATTGAATTATCTTTGATCGTAATGTATTCCGATGCTTGATTCTGGAAATAGTTTTTGCATAACCGATAAAGAAAGAGCTTATTCGGTGACATATAATGTATGTTGTGGTGTTCTTTTTAGCTTAAATTTCTTAAAATTCCATTCCTCTTGTTCTAAATCGCATTCGGGAATCAGTTGTAAATATTCTGAGATTGTTTATCCATTTAAAGTTTTAAAGAGATTTATTTTGCGATTTTTGACATTCGTTTGTATCAGTCATGTTTTTAGGGATAATATATTGTTCATTTTTGCCCTGCAACAGAATAATTTAAGAGTTATTGTAGGTTAATTTTTTCTTATAATGAACTCTTTAGAATACTGTAAGGTTGTATTCAACGGTTTATTTTCCGAATTTAAGTGAAAAATAGGTTTGTATAGGAACAGCTTTTTTCTTCTAGTTTCAATGTAAGGTCTCACGTCTACACACTTTGTCTTACCCTTTCAAAGAACCCTAATTCCCCTATTTGTCAGTAGGTAGCTCCCGTCAGTAAAACATCCTAAACCTTAAACATCCTAAAGGTGGCCTGACATTTTAATGCAGTTCTCTCCCCCAATCCTTTCTGCAGTGAGCAAGGCTTTCCCATAACCGCCACACCCTCGACGTTAACTCCTTAGGTTCTTCCTCTCCCCTACCTGCTTCCCCCCTTCCACAGTCTTCCCCGTTTCCTCTGTCTCTCATTCACCCTTATTTATACACCCAGAAGACCTCTTCCGGTTCGACGCGACACCTAGGTCATTTTCCCCTGAATGAACCGCCGTTAAACTTTAATGAGCGGTTTCGGAAACACGACGACATCTAGTGCAGACAAGTCA
This sequence comes from Pantala flavescens, assembly GCA_020796165.1. NCBI lineage: Eukaryota > Metazoa > Arthropoda > Insecta > Odonata > Libellulidae > Pantala > Pantala flavescens. The sequence goes on along the minus strand of CM036879.1, from coordinate 16,849,381 downwards.
TCGGGGTGTTTAGTGGATCCTAGGCGAGGAAACAATAGCCCAGCATTGATAATGGTTAATAAAAGGTTTTGGTGGCTATTCATAACCTTAGAAAAAGGCTTTTGGCGGCTTTCCCGAGATGTTTTATTGTCCGTTTGACAGCGGTGATTCATTGCCTACCGAATTCGAATATGTCTAGTTTGCTTTTCAATCTCTCTCTCTGGAAGCCCTTTTGAGATCCTTTGGCGTTGGTAGTGAAAGCACTCGATTGACCCGTAGTACCGCTCAGAGAGGATAGAACTGATTTTATTTTTTCGATTCCATTCGTAGAATAAATTACCTCCGAAGTGGACATCGTACCTCTCATTCCACCACCTCCTCCTTCACCCACCCCCCTTCTTTCTTCTCTGTTATTCTTTCTCGCATCCCTCCGCAGACCGTAATTCCTCCGCCCCCTCCTTCATCCAATTACCACATCCACCTCTTCTTCACATTCGCTCTTATTTTTCTTGAAATCCGTCGCCCTTTCTCCACCCCCACTATCATCGACCCTTTCCCTCCAGCCATATCTCACACGCCACATTTTTCACTCCTCCCCCCCGCACCTCTTCAACCTTTCTTCGCCCACCTGCGCGAACGCCTGTTGGGACGCCCAAGTCCGTTCTATCGACGTTCCCCATCTCAGTTGCTTATTGACCCCCGTCGCCTCGGGGTCTCCATCTGCATTTTGCCCCGATCATTCGGTCACTCCGACCGCAAGTGTCGTCCTCTCCCCCCGCGGATTCCGTCTGGAAGCTCTCCCCGGAAATTCTGAGCGCAGTCGAGGAACGCGCGCGCGTGCTTTTTATCCGGGGGCGGGAGGGGCAGTAGGTCGCCGAAGTGGGGGCGCCACTCTCACTGTCTCCGCGTCTCCCGAGGGCGTCCACACCCGAAATGGACGGCCATGTGGTGGTGTTGCGAGTGGGCGCGTGATCCCTCCTGCGACAGGGTTCCCCGTTTCACAGGTAAAGTGTGTGTGTGTGTCCACGGAAGGTGTTTTCCCGCAACCCCGGGACAACAAGAGCATGCGAGCGCTCCAGACGAGACGTCTGTCGCGGTGCGGTATCGGGGCTTTTTTTTTAAAGGGTGTTATCCTCCAGCCGGCTGTCGCCCGTTATTTCGTTGCGTAACTCGTCTGGGTGATGAAATTTGGTGTTAGGGTTGTTTTGGATGGAGTATATGATTTGTGATTGATTTTTTGTCCATTAATGGTTAGATTCACGTTTTCCGTCGTTTTCTTCATAAGATTTGCTTTTTGGTGGTGTTAATTTTGGCTCAACATGAGTTTTCCACCATATGCTCTTAGATTCGTGTCAAATTAGCTTTACTCTTGTCAACCTGTGGGTTTTTGTTCATGAAACTTTTCGCGATTTTTTTTAACGATCTTTTTGTCTAAGAATTTTAATTCCCCAGGGAATATTTTTGGGACAATAAATCGTTCATCTGTAAGTCGTTGGTTGGCTAAAAAAGGATTATCTTTTGATATAATTTTCTTTACCGGAAAAATTTCGTTGGTTATGTAAAGAAAAGAAAATTGGGAAAAAAACCGAATTTCGTTTACGTAAGTAGAGTGTATATGTGGCTTAGCCATACTGTATACATTATGACGAGCACTTCGAAAATATATTTCCGAGGATAGGTATTCGCGTCTGGAATGCAGCCAGAGTCGGAAAATATTCATTCGTGTCTGGAGCATTTATTACCCTGTTCCGACTATATCCTGAGGCCATTGGATCCGATGTTAGTACGAGCTTCACGCTACACTATACGAGAGGATACTTTCGCGATATTATCGAGGTATCAAATGAAGCAATTTCAAAATTTTCTGTCGGAACACTAACTGGTGGAAAGGAGCACTTCAATCAAGAAGTTCCACCGAAGTTTGCCGTACTTTCGTGAAGGAGAAGCACGTCTCTCGTGGGGAAGTTCTATGACCCGGCATCAGCTATCGACCCTACCCTCGCCTGTATCGATTGCCGAGAAACCTTGAAAGTGAATCGTTTCAGCATGCGGCGAAAATTGCCGCTCCGCTTTAAAGAATGTATATCGAGGGCTTTTGTGTGCACCATCGGGACAGTTGCTCGATTCGCGGCGAGGCTCTACAAATTCCCCCATCTCCGCCAAGTGGGACGATTTAATCCCTTTCTAGAGCGAATTGAAAACCGATGTGTCGAAATACGTCCTTTACCGAAGTCTCCTCCGAAGGCTCTCGCAGCATTTTTATCTTTCGCGTGTTCTCCAGGAATTTTTTTAGTCCACCGCGAGTTATGCGCGAAACCCCCTCCACACCTCCAGAAAGGGACACGGGTCATCCCATGTCGATGTCGTATCTCACGTCTGATCTATTTTCCACGCTGACGTAAGCCTTCTTCCGTCGTGTTTTTGAAATAGCCTCCCCGGTGATTCGAGGATGGACTGCACTTATTCGTACAGCAACCCCTCCTTGCAGATGCTTCTGGGAATGAATGGCCCGATCGCGGAGTGGTTTTCTTTTTTTTTTTCGACGGCGCTTGCATTTTTTTTTCGTTCGAGTGGGTGCATTCTTGTGCACGGCTCTGCGGGTCAAGTTTGTGAAGGAAGGGTTATCTCAAGAATCGTCTCAGCGCTTGCATTATCTGAAGAATTAGGTCTTCCGTTTGATAAGAATGTAGTCTTTTGTGATCGCGAGTTAAAGGAACGAGTTTAGTTACGTGTGAAGTTGCTCATACAGTTGTTGCGTTTAAAGGAATCGGTGGTATTGGAAGAGTCATAAGATGTATTGGATTTATAAAATGGAATAATTTAGATAAAACTGAATTGACAGTATATTTATTTTTATTAAGAATTTTATAAATATACGCATTATTTAATTGCAGAAAACAGTAGTATTCGATAGTTTAACACTTATTTTTAGCATTATGATTGATGGCTTACTTTATAATGCTGGCCCCATTAGCGGAGTGCTCAGAATGCTAATCTTTTTACGCTTGAGGTACCGGGTTCAAATCCCGGCTGTGGAGGAAACTTTCCTCTCAGAGTGTGGATGTTTGTGAACGTTCGTTATTGGGTTTTGAACCACACTGTAACTGTCCAGAAAGTTTGTTTGTGCGATCTTTGATGATAATTGAAATAAATAAATTATATTTTGTTAAATTTTTAACTGAAATTAGTCTGATCTTCAAAGCTGAGTATACCACTGCCAGTATTTTTTTAGGGAAATATATTTTTCTCCCTGGTATCGAACTCGGTAACTTTCTTTAAGAGACCCATTCGCTACCTGTTGGGATACGCCTGGGCTTTACGGCAGACTTGTCTCTCATTCGGTACTTTTTATGCTCAATAAAACCACGACCAATAAAATCAGCTCGTAACTTTTACTCAGTTTACTTTATTTGGTTTTATCCTCGTGCATACTTTCAATGATGTTGTTTGTGGTTACTGATGTATGTTTAATTTAAGTTGGTCTTTAACGTCCTTTTTGTTCTGTACAGCATTACGCATAAATTGGGTAGGGATACAATTTATATTGTAATTATATTTGTTCACGCATTTATTTAAAGGTGGAAATTGTATTATTTATTTATTAATTAATATCATATTATAATGTTGTTTATTGTAGTATGTTGTATCATCCTTTTTGTTCTATATAGAATTACGTATGATATGGATAGGGACACAAATTTAATTGTAATTAAATTTATTCACGCATTTATTTAAAGGTGGCAATTGTATTATTTATTTATTAATATCATATTATATTATTGTTTATTGTAGTATGTTATGTTCAAAGCAGTATACTCGTATTTAATTGTATTGTTCGTTATCATTTTTGTATTTGAGACCGTATTCTCTTTATTATACGTAGTGGCGTAATGTCAGTCTGCGTAAGAATCTTAACAATCACCAAGTATTTCAAACTTGCTTTTATATAATTCGCTTAGCAACGGAGCTCTTCAGTGCCTACGAACTGTCATCCGCAAGTCAGGATCGAGCGCTTCCTGTGACGTCCGACGTGTTTTTTCCATTCATATGGTGATGATTCATCGCTTTAGGAGAAAGAGCCTTATACACACACCTTATGTATTTCTCTCACGCACCTTCCCCACCGACACTCAGGTTCGGGAAAAAGAAATCCGTGACGAAGAACTTCGATCGGTCGCAATTAATCCTCGGGAAGACACGTATTTGTACAGATTTGGATTCCGCTTCGACAAAAAGGAGCTATTTCGGGACTCGATGTCAGTTAGCCATCTCATCGTCGATTCAGTATCGGTGGAGGTTTTTTTTAATCTCTTCCCTACCTTTCTTTATCTATCGTTTGTTCGCCGCTTTTATTCGGAGCAGTTTTCAATAAACGTGCGCGGAATAGCCATATCTTCCGCTCTCCGCCGTAAGACGCTCTGCATACATATTTGCCATGAGTGGAAAGTTACGGGTCACTTGAAGGTCGGAGCTTCTCATTATAGCGGTCGTAGGATGCTCTTCCAATATCGCACCTCCTTTGTCGTCTTCCGCGCCGATCACTTGTGAGAATTCATCGCATGCCTCGAGGTATTAAGGCCCTCGCGCGTGTTAAGATCGCTCAAATCAAGCTTTCTTACCGATTCCGGCATTCTTCGCGATTTATATACGCGCTCTCGATTTTTTTCCCTTTTTTTGTCGCAAGTCTGGTATTCAAGAAGTGGTCCGAACAAGTCCGCGCGTTCTTGTGCACATAGTTTGTTCCTATTTATATTTTTCCTCAGATGCACATTTCCCGTGCTGTTTCGCGTCCAAAAGGTCATGATTTCCACCCGGTTTTCTTTTCTTAATTTGTCTCCACTTCTGGATCCGTCCTGTTTTCGTTCAACGCAACAGATGTTCGCATTTATTTCCTGTAATCAGTTCCTAGGTGTTCCGTTAGGTGGCACTAATGACTCGAAGTGCGTAAACGATAAAGATGCGAGATATGGATAGCTTTACTAAAAAAAAGAAGGACGATTATGTCGGAAGATATACGCACGTCCTTCTCCATCGCAACTATATATGATGTCACTCAAGTCTTTAAAGTCATGCAGTAGTGGTATCTTGGATGAATGTCGCAAGGAAACCGTTATGTAATATTCAAGAATGATCGTCCCTCATGATGGCGTTGATAAATGGCGAATAATATCTCGTGATAAACGGTTAATTTCATGAGCGATTCAAGTTAATTTTTGTCCCTTTTTCTTCGCAGGCTAACTGTAGAATTTGTAAATTTCTACTCGCAGAAACCTGTCATTCAGTCTGACGTCTCATAAATAATCCGCTCGTCTTACGAGTTTGTTTCAGAGTTGAATTTCGCCGACCGATTTTATTTCAGAGCGTAATGGAACGCAGTGTAGCTTCCCTTATGTATCATAAATGTCTATTTAAATAGTAATGGATTGCAACGTCGGTCTTCACGACGTCATTTCGAAAGTGGTCGTTATCGAATGCAGGAAACCATATGCTCAAGTGCTGGAATTATAAAAACCACATGTATTCGTTTTATATTGAGGTTTAGCTCTTTCATTTAATCCGCAATCATTCAGTTATTGAATTTGAAGTTCTAGTGTGGGATTTTTCATCTTATTCTCTATATATTCTCTTCGTATTACATGTATTCTCTATGTTCAATCGTTTATTTTGATGATTCATAAATGAAATGAATATCTTATTGCTCTGGCATTGTCTCTCCTCCATGTGTCGTATTCCATTCTGATTGCATTCTCGTATATAATTTTGTAATAGAATTTCTCCTTTTTAAGGTTGATTGATGTTACTAAGGGAATATTTATTTATTTCCCTTCCTTGTTGGGCAATATTACGACGGAATAAAACACTCGACATGAGAGCTTTCTCTTGTATCCAAGGAGATGTGGCGCATTTATATATGTCAAATCACATCGATATTTAATCATTATAAACCATTATTCCAACCTTTCTATTAAAATATCATATCATCTATTACATTCCGCTTATAGGTTTACTATCATCACATCTGTATTCTACTCTTTCTATGAATTACGTTACAAAAGTTATGAATGCTGTCAGATGAATATGCACGTGAATAAATCCCGTATTCTATTCAACTCCTTGCGTGAAACCCAATGCCTTTGAAATTTGAAAATAAAGCTAATAAAATATTAAATATGTTCAGAACAGTCCATAGAAGGGGATATTAAGATAAAAATTAGATGGATTGATTATTAGTTTTGTGCCATCGGTTTATATTTTTACTCTATCCAAACATCTTAATCTATTAGTAGCCCCGTATAAGTACTAAATAGAGCTAAATGGTCTCAATTTATTTAATTTCTTATGGAACTTCAAATCAGGAAAAGACGTAGTAATTCCTGACTAATTCAACGTGTTTACCTGAAACTAGTTCCTTTGTTACGTTGTTTATATTAATATCGTAATCATTACGTATCTCTTAATAGGATGCGTTTTTTGCATTCCCCTTAGCATTTATGTCTCGTATGTTTTGGAACTGTTCACAAACACGCCCTCGAGTCGAAACTAATTCAATATGCAGTTGTCACTTTTCAAAATCGTTGCAGCGTGCATAAAGCGGCTTTTTACCATTTAGAGTCTCCCACCGAGTAAAAGGATTGAGTAGACTCTCATCCTCAGCCCTCTTCAGGTACAGTTAAACCGATTCTTAATCCGGATTTAAACACCGGCTGTTGATTTTGCTGACAACCGAGGTCATCCAACGAGTCCAATCGACAGAACCCATCGAAACACCTCAATCACTTCGATAAGTCGTAAATATATATACATATATGTGCCCATCGACTTCATAATACGTCGTCGCACCAAGACTTCTGGGGAGATGATAAAAAAAAAGAAGTTCCGTCTCGTCGGACGGGCACGTCTTAGCCCATCCCGTTGTTCGTTTAATTGGTAGAGAGTGGGAGAATTGGAAGAGGGGGAGCAGTTTGTGGATGATCGGGTCTATAGGAGACGGCGTGGATCAGTTGCATGATGAGGAACGTGGGCGGGGTGTGAGATTCCGGCTTGGTCCAAGGAAGCCGCATCTCTTCCAGTTCGTTTTTTCCTGCTCCAGTTCATTTTTCACGTCCTTCACTTCACGCGCGTGCAGTACGTTGATACAATACAAAGGGTTTTCTGACGAGGGAAGTATATATAATAGGATGATGTCTCACGGTTTTGAAGCATATGAAGCTGGTTGGCTCATAGACGGTGTCATTAAGCTTACTAGTTGCTTGTAAATGGTTCATTCAAACAGTTCAGAAGAATCAAAAAATCATCTTATGGAAATTTGTTATTGCTTCACTTTCGTGTACATGTAATGATTTTTTATACATGTTTAGTGTTAGTTTACTGAATAATGGTAAATATCTCCTTTATTTATTTATTTAGGTTGGCAACCGTTGCATTTAAATCGTTGTCAAAGGTCATCTCCGTAAGTGGTATTAGGTCGTCCTATGCGCGTACTTGTTATCGATGAAAGATGTTTGACGTAATTTGGAATCGATACTATCGCTAGGTGTTGGCTACGACCACTCAAGTTGATTCGATTCGACGTAAACATACGCTGGTATTTCAGACTAATCATAAGTTTCTTAGAGGTAGTAAGGGAATAAATGATTACGTTACATAGGATTAATATTCTTGTATGCTATCTCGAAAATGTTTCCGAAGTTATGAACGAAATAGAAGGTAAAACTATGATTTAGAGCTACGATGTCCTTTAATCATTGGCATTGGAAGTTATTATCCTTTCGCTTACTGTTCTTTTATTATATCTTCATGTTCTATCTTCCCATTAGATGGATGTTGTTATGAATGGAGAACCTTCCGTCTGTACGTGTAGCAATAAGAAAGGGTTTGTCCTATGTATGGATACGAGCGGATTCCATGGGAATCGTGTAGGAAAGGTTCTCTTCCAAGTCGTTCGAACTTTTTCCGCCAGATGGTGCTATTGATTTACTTAGATTCTTGACGTCGAATCCTCATAATCTTCTCCCAAAGCTAAAAAAGAGGTTTTCCAAACGCCTAGTGGGTCCGTTTAATTCGTAAGAAATCCGTTAAGTGGCTCCACGGCTGCGAACGTGTTTGCGTGGAAATTTCGATGATTAAGGAGATTTCGCTTTCAGGTAAGACGAATCGTCCTCTTTAAGCGATGACGGATGGCTTATAGACTGATTAATTGTATTTTTTATGAGTTTATAACACTTTGATCTCTTAGGTGCGGATTGATTGTTATGTACGTCAATTTTTCTCCTTAAAATCTGTCGTCGTAAATCGTAAGTTATATTTTCGTGTTAGATTTGAGAACTTACGATTAAGGAATTTGTAAAATGAATTACTAATCATGGGGGAAGTATTATTACTTTGTAATAAGTGTCCAATGTATAGGGAAATCCAATCTGTTTTATTGATTTAATTAATATACTTATTCAGAGTTTTACGTCTGAAGTTAAGATAGCAATTGATACTTATAATTTATTTATCATCACAAATGTACTTTGCTGTTTTAATTTTCGTTTTTTTATTTTATTTTTTTATGTCGTGTATTGTTTAATATTGCCTCACTTTCCGTCCTTGGGTCAATACCGTAAATCTTCTCGAATTCGATATTTCTTTGCAAAAGGAAAGGGTAGTCTACTTTAAGGGGTGACCCTTGGTAGTTTCATAAAATTCCCTGTAACCTCTTCAGTTATGGCCATGGGAGGGCTTTCCTCCGACTTAAAGCTTTCTTAAGAAGTTTAAAGTTTTTGCTACCCGTTGCGTTTACGATCTGTAATTATCGGATGATTGTACTTTTTTGGTAATTGTAACTAATAGTTATAACCAGAAGAATTTCAGGATGAACATTTATGTGCTTATTATTTCCACTTATGTAATATTTCAGTTTTACTTTAGAAGGTCAAGGGACGTTAAAGCTGTTAAAATCCTTGTCGTAAAAATATAATCACATCGTTTTTTTACGTATAGTATGTAACTGAAATGAAAATTAATATGTCGTGATGTTTGTTTTAATAATAATTTTCATTTATGTGTATAACCCATTCCTCTTTAAGTGATAATTTTGAAATTCCAAATAAATTTAATCGTTTTTTTTTTCGAAATTCTCTGTAAGATTTAATGAAAGAAGAACCTAGTGATTGCTTTTTGCCGAAGCTGGTAGTCAAAATTATATCCGAGAGGATATTGAATTTTCTTTTTTTCCTTTGATTATTTTGTCTGAACATATTAATTGAAAAGAAAAACAACATAGCCTTATAAATCCATACTTGATGTTTGGGTTGTTAAAGGTATTTATTTCATTTCATTTAGGCCTCATGTAGTCCTTGTTATCAGTCCTAACATATGAATGTTTGGTATTGTTCGAAAAGTAGATAAAGCAGATTTTTTATTAGCTGAGGTAAAAAATTATGCATGCAAAATTATTGAATGATAAATTTCTCTTGCACTTGCGTAATCAACGAAAAATTCTTCAAATTCATCAATTCCCGTTTTAAATTCACTCTCTTTGGTAATATCAAGCATTTTAACTTTTTAAAGGACAACCATTTATATTTCATCTTGACATAATTCCTTATTTTTCCATTTATATTGAAAAGAAGTTTTAGTATTTTCTCAACGTAACAGAATAGTATTCATTCCGAATTCATTTTCACCAAACCAATAGAATGACGATCCTTTCAATATTCAAGTACTTACGTCATTCATCAATCCATATCTTTATTGCTACACTTCGCTCTTCAATACACTCTCATCGTATCGGAACACATTAAATTCCCCACGCTTCAAAGGAAAATACGACCAAATTTTCCATCGAATCGTCGGCAAAGAATGAGACGAAAGAACGTTTTTTTTAACGGCAACGTTCGCTTCACGGACCCTTTTTTTCCGTACCACCAAACCTTTCTCTTTTGCCGTGTTTTTCTCGGGCGACGTGACTCGCAGCCCATCGCGGGTGTCGGCAGCTCATATTCGCCCACGTACTCGCTATTCCGTGACGCGGCGAATACCTATCCCGTCCTCCCCCAAGGGGAGGGAAGAGCCCACCGCTCATCTGCCGGGTTACGGTTGTTTCGCAGTCGGAAACCCGGTGCAGAGGATCCCCCCGTCCCGTTATAATTGCTAAATCAATAACAATTTCCCCCGTAAAGGCCATCGATGTCGCAGTGCACGTCCACTTGCTAATACGGTGTACGCGGTCCGAAAGGCGGGGTCTTTTTTAGATCGCGCACCCCCCGCGTAAGCCCCGCTTCGGATGACTCACGCGTGAAATAGTGGCGTAGTGTCATGCGGGTCGAGACGTCGCCTTGTAGGGAGATGAGGAGATTTTGCGGGGGAATTAAATCTACGGATTATCCGGGTTCTTTACGCGTTCACGATGCAATCTGGTTAGTTTCGTTCGTCGCCCCAAGGGAAGGTTCGCTTTTCTCGGTTCGGATGTTTTTTTTTGAACGGCATCCTTTGGATCGCGAACTAGTTTTCGCACTCAAGCGCTCGTCTACTCCTGAGAGGTTTATGTATGTGAAGGATGGATCTAGTTGGTAGATCGGTGGGTTTTGATTGCTGAAACCCATCGTGATGTCAGGGAAAGTTCTTTGGGATGGTGGGAAACGTTTTCTATCGTACCGTTTTTCAGGTGTTTATCTTCAGGATTTTTCTTTTCGGTCGGGGTCAAAGGTTGTGGATGGTTTTTGTGGAGGTGGTGGTTATCGTTGTTTCGATAGCTGTGGGGAATGTTGTGTTTGAGTTCCAAGGATATCATTGCGAATAAGTGTGCTTAAATGTGTAAAGAATGCAGGGATTTTTCATGTTGAATGTGGGGGATTGTGGTTGTGTAGGAATTCGAATTTCACCTGATTTTTGAAAGCTATATTCCGGTGGAATCGGAGAGTTATAGGAAGAGGGATTATTTTTTTGTATTTTAAAGACCATTTTAATTTTAGGTAGTATGAATAATAATGTTCATATAGGCTAATAATATTAAAATGAAATGTACAAATTTTTGTCCATTTAATTTGGTCTTAATGTTTTCAAGCAGTCTCAACCTTGTGTAATTATAAATCAGTCAATTTTTTATTTTAATTTTCGTACATTTTGTTTTATGAGTGAAGAATATTTTAGGGAATTAAAGATTTAATAAACTTACGTATAAAAATTTGTAAGTTAAATATACTTGTTTAACCAGAATTAATTTTCAGGAATATATAGAATTGGAAATGAATAATAAATTCAGCAAGTTAATCATCGCGTGAGTTTTATGGTCTATGAAGTTCCTAAATGAAATTTTCCTAATGAAAGGGAAATATATTAAAGAAGTACGTAATGACCATAGTTTCTACTCGCATATTCTTTCAAAAGATGTGTCACATACGGAGAAAATGTGGTGAAATCATCAACGGATAGCTAAAATTTTTTTATGAAACTTCCGCGATGAAAGCGAGTCTCTTCGGAATGGAATGCGATCTTAACTCCTTGCTTTTCTAAATCCGTCTTCTTCGAGGAAATAGACTCCTCAAAAAATTTTTTTTTCTGATTCACTGATGAACTGGACCATTTATTATTAACGCAGACGGAGAGAACGAAACGAGGTACGTTTTCAGATTTCCGGTGCGAAAGATTCTTCGTAATACGTCTGAAAGTGGTCTCAACGTATTCCGGAAATGGGATCGGAATTCGTTTCCTACGTCGGGAAATCCTCCTCCTGTTCAATTGTTTGCTCCTCCTCTGAGATTAGAGATCTCTCAATGAAGAAAAAAGCACTTCTTCCTGCGCTAATTTCCTTTCGTCTTTTTCCAATCGGAGAATAGAGGATTTCGAAGTCACGATCGACTCTCTATTAAGAGCCTCGGATCGCTCCAGTTCAGAATCGTTTTCGTGAGGTAATTAGATGCACGGAACGCTCTCTCTCGCGGACGTTAATGAAGTTAGCTCGTTCAAGACGAGGTCACGTGTTAAGTTGGTAAAAGGTAATGTTTTATACACTCGATGGATCCGTTTGGAATTTTAATGTTGGGTTTCATTAGACTAAAAAGGTTTTCTATCAAGTTACGAACGGTGATGTTACTCGTGTCCTTCAGTGTTAATCAACTCTATGATCAATAGAGAAATATAATTGATAAAAATAATACGTACTTTACTACCAAGAAAATCTATGAAAGCAGAATCTTATTCCAGCAATAGTTGGTGATTATTTAAAAGGTTTCCTGTGTTTTGTATGTGAAACGTTTGCATTGAATTCAACAAGTATCGTTAATCAAAGGAAAAGCAATCAAAAAACGAAATTATTTGTATTTTCTCATCTATTCTAAATTAGAAATCATCCCAAGTCACGACTAATACATTACGAATGATTAGAAGTGAGTGTTTCAAGGGAGGATTGAAGATTGAAAGTTTGAAATGATTAAAAGAATGTATCAGGCTATATTTTTACTAGATTAATAGATCTATTGTCAGTGTTTATTCCATTTAATTCAGATGATTTATTTGCGGAACGACTAATTCTTTTCGAATTAGATTATTATTTTTATTTTATTTCAAACGTTTTTTCTATCTACCACATTGCTTAGTCATTGGTTTTGAAGCCCAAGGTTTTGTGACTGATCGATGGAAGGAATTTCTGACTAATAAGCCAGCCTTCGTAAAACATTCACGGAAGGATTTCTTGAGCTGTAAAATTGTTCTAGAAAATGTATTGTTCTCATTATGCTATCGGTGCCTTGGTAACCGTTATGTTTTGTCTTGTACCTGGAAAAGGGTAGAACTTTCCTCTCATTTATATTCTTTTTCATCAATCATATACTTATTTGTTATGTACTATTTGATTCTACACAGTTGCTGTATTGATAGTGTAGTCTTTTTTACTTGTCTGTTCTTCATTTGTTGTTCATGAGTCAATGCAGTAGCCCTTTTTGGCTTGTTTTGAATCCCCATTAAATAAATAAATAGAAAGATGACGAGTTGTTTCATGAAGCATCGAAAACACTCAGTATAAGAATCGGTGTCACTTTCTTCGAGCATCCCTTCACCATCTCAAACTCCGCTGGAATTTCAACCGGAATCGTCAGAACAAACTTTCGTTTCACTCCGATTTTCATAGAAGTGCATCCGTGCATGACCATGGCTTCCATCGAAGCAGCGCGACAGCGTTGACGTCGTCGTATTCATAAAATAGCATCACTCTTCCTCACACTCAATCGCTTTCGTCGTGCTAAAAAAGGAGAGCGAGAGGATGGGGCAATTAGAGAATCATTCGCGAAACCCTCCCTCGTCACCACCCTTAGCTTCCTTCCATCCGAACGCTTCCATCATCAAAGGCAGATTCCTCCGGACCTCTCTACTTCCCCTCAGGCGTCGATTTTTTCAGTTCCTCCTCCTCTCCGAGTAGTGATATCTCTTTAATAAGAGGAAGAAAAAGGGGTATCGTCTCCTCCTCCCATTCTTCTTCTCCCGGAGGCCCTCGAACGGTTTTTCCCCCGCCGCGGGCTACATAACGTTGCTTCTTCCACACTCCGACACGCACGTCCAAGAGCTTTTATATCTGTTCCATCTGCCTCGCGTACCGATGTTTACGACGGGTCGAACCTCTCGAACCGAGGGTCGCGTTACGTTCCACGGAGGTCGCGTGTACGTCCCTCGTTCTGCACGAGTATCGATCGAACCTAACTCACTCTCTATCTCTCTCTAGTTCTATTTCGCCGCACCCATAGGTTTTAGTCAGCATCGGTACCAAGGGAGGATGAGGAGTAAAGTGGGAGACCTGGGTTCGAGTCCCAGTCATGTCGCTATTTTTCACTTCTGATTAACTTAAGTAAAGACGGCGTATCGGGATGGATTTTTTAAAAGATCGGCTCGTTGAAAGTGGATGGAACTAGTTACCGTCGGTGTTGAGGAAGAGGATCAGATGTCGGTATCCGCACCGTTGGTCATCAGCCGGTTTGCCTCCAGCGAGCTTCTGTTCAGGGACGGATTTGGGCTGTTACGTAGAAGATCGGATGCCATTGAGGGAATCGGTACCAACGTTGAGGAATTGTTGTTCAAATATCAAGATCCGGGTTCATGGTTAAGAGTGTAACTCTTAAGAGTTTTGTAGGTCGCTACGAAATCGAATATATCGTATCGTATATATCGAATGATCGAATGTACTCGTATGAATTTGTATAAGGGTATAAAAGTAAAAAAATGGAATGGAAATGTATTATTAACGTATTTGTTTACTACCTAATTATTGTGATTCAGATATCTTTTGTTATTTATTTAATTTGAGAACCCTTACAGAGTATTTCCTCTACGCCTATTGGTGTATTAAATGGTGTTAAGAAAGATTTTAAGTAAAATATTCAGCAGAATTTTTATGTATACTTAAGTATTGTTGAAAGATTTTTTGTAGAATTTATTTATGTTCGTTACCCTTCATAGTATACCCGCTTACAATAATACATACAATGTCTATATGTGTAAAATTAAGAGGAATTCGAAGTAAAACTTTTTTGAAATATATTTCTTTACTACTTCAACGCTGTTCATTTTTCCTCAGCTGTGTATTTTTTTATGGGAATCCTTAAGAGTAAGCCTTCTTCTACCAGCACCTAATGGTGTATTAAAATCCTCCGAGCTCCTGTTTTTCTTTCTTTTGAACCCATATTTTCTTGTTCTAGAAATGTTATAAAATGTTTCAAATACGGAAGCGTTATGTGGAGGAGTCATGATACTCGGCAATTGTTATCCTCTAGTGTTATTCCAGTAATAGAAAGTTCGCTCTTTGAAGTGGGTGATATTTCAAGAGAGGTTCAAGAACGGCAAGGTCAGGGATTAGAGAACTAATTATAAACTCTTAATTAGAAAGAATTGGAAATGATTTGTTGGATTCGAAAGTATAGAGTTCTCAAGATTGGATTTTTCCTTAATTTATTGAATTGGAAGAATGGTAATTGATGGTGTGAGTCATTGCAAAACTGATTCAAGTAGATGAGGTGAAATGGTGTAAAATCACTAATAGGAGCGGAAAGCATGAGGTACTAATTGGAACAGAGTGGTGTAACTGTAACCAATTTTAATGATAATGCAGCTGTAGTGAATGTTTTTAATATTTCCCCTAAAGTTTTTCGTCATTTTATCCTTCATTTAACGAGTTTCAAGATGTTTCAATACAGTTAATGGTTAAAGATGTTTTGAGTATCAAAATTAGATCTAGATATAATAGAAGATTATATTGAAATTCGCGAGAATCCATTTTGCACGAGATATTAATCTTCTTGCTTTGAATATTGGTCGTGTTGTATTGGTTTCCCGTAGTGCAATCTAATTCCTATCAATCACCGCCGGTGTCACCACCTTCGCCCATCCACTCTCCTCGTCCCATCTCAAACCCCGTGATTTGTAGCGGCTTTTGTTTCCCTCTCCTTGAGAATGGAATAATTAGTCTCCGTGCCAGCTAGGGAAGCCTCCCTTCTATCTGAAAATCCCTCCTTTAAGGCTTCCTCTCCTCAATAGTGCGCCTTCTTCTGCCACCCACTAATAGATACTGCAAGGCCTGCTCGTTTGTAATTAATTTACACCGCTTTAAGCAAATCTCTTGTACACGATCGTCCCCAAAGGTGAGCGAAAATTGGCAAGCGGTAACATGACGAGGGCGTAGGCAGTTTTGGGGAAATTCCAGCATCGAGTTTATTTATCGAATAGAGTCGATTTACCAGTGCATTCGATTTTAAGTGGAACAACTCCTTGTCGCACGAGAAAACTTGCATGTGTTGCAGATTCGCTTTAAGAAAGTAGGCGACAGTGGCGCTTTTTGGTTAATATGCGCATTTTTGATGTACGTACTATGTGGCGGTGCATTTGCCGGAGAGGGCAATCCAGGAAATGAGCTATCCCGTCTCACAAGTACTGCTCTCAGCTCGATAAGGATGTTCCGTTTATTTCTTTGTTCGTATTTTTACGTCCGGGAAATTTATTATCTAGCAACAAACAAGTTTTTTTCTTTGCGAGGATGTTTTGTCTAGCTACACGTATATATAATTCTTCTGCTTGAGATTTTCACGAGATGTTTTTTCCCTTATCTGTGTTTTCTACCATCCTCTCTGTCCTGTCCAATTTGAGTGCCCCAGTTTTTCCGTTTATCCCCAATTCTCCTGTAAATTTTTTATCTTTCTCTCCTTGAGCCTACGTCTTGGTCATTTTCCAAGTACATTTTCGTTCTTTTCTCTCTCCATGGTTACCTTTGCTCTGGGTTCCCATTCCCATAATTTTATAAAGCCGTTCTCCTTTATTTTTTCTCATTCCATCTCCTCCCTGTATCACTATTGTATCCTCATATTTCTCATAAAAGTCCTCAAGGGACAGTAAATATGACTCGTAATTTTTCTGTCCAATATAAGAATAAAGTTATCACACGACGAACCAGTTCACCGAAAAATAAATACCCTACTTCTTTTTATCGTCCAATAAAGATGTCTCACTCATCCAATGGATCGTAAATAGTACGCCTCAGAAATCCATTACCGATGACCAACTCCCTAGCGAAAGGATTGGATAACTGTAACAAATACAATAAATATATTCATTTCTTTGAAACGAGACGATCCCAAAAGGCTGTCACTCATAAATTCAAACATCTGTTTCACTCACATCAATTCCCAAAATACTGAACGCTGCTTGCTCATTCACCGCAATTTATTTACGTACCTTCATTCATAGGTGTATTTCTGGCTTTTCAAATCTCCTGCTCTTCCTAAGTCATCCGCGGATGACGTAAGCATCCGTGGTACATTTTCGGTGTTGCTGCAAGGTTCGCTCGGTAGATGGTGTACTAGGTAAGGGAGGCGACTTGGCTCGAGCGCTCTGCTGCTTAATAGCGAAACGCCAAGAAAGTTATTCGGAGCGAAAAAAATCTAGATATTTACGAGAACGGCCTGCTTCCAGATAGAGCCACTGTCTTGTGGGCCTTAATGGCGCTCTTTCGAGAAAGGAAATGCATTTCGGAAGCGTTCGCGCTATCACACCCGAAAGTTGGCGAACTTTTTGAGGATTAAATGTAGTGTTACGTAAGTTATGTTTTTCGGAAGATTTAAGTGGTGTTGCGTTGCGGGCATTTCAAGTAAAAGGTTTGCTGCTTTCGTCATGTTCGATCCATGGGTCAGGCCTTGAACTTCAATCGGTGCGGAACGTCTTATTGTTTTAGTTAATGTTCCGAAACTCGTTAAAATCAGAATCATAATGAAATATTAGTCATTGAAATTATAATGTTCAGAAAATATGTGAAATAATAAAAATATCACAAGTTTATTCAAGCGTTATTAAGATATAATTTTGGTAAATGTTTAGAAAATGTTTAACTTATTTGGCATTAATAAGAAAGATTTCAAAGGTGTTCGTCACAGTCTCACATATGTAGCTTGATATTTTGATATTACTTAAATGTATTAATTGATACAAATTATTAGTATCAGATATATCGATTGAAGTGCAAAGTATTTGGTATACCTATATTTGCACTTTTTCTCTATGAGTCTTATTTTGGCGCTAAGTAAAATAATGTAAAATGCTACTTATGGCCGAATTTCAATTGATTATCGTTACATTTGTTATGGTTGTAGTATGTGCGATGTACTTGTAGGCTATATTCTTTTTTCTTTATTTTTTATTATTTTAAAGTGATATTTACGTATTAATTTTATTTAATGAAAATAATATATAAATTCGTAAATAATAATAATTCCATTTCTCGAGAGATCATTTTCTTGTGCCTTTCATACAATGTACAAGGTTATTTTATGTGGCCTTTTATTATTCATTTAGTATTTCATACCTCTATTTTATTGCATTTTTATAAAATATTTGATGAAAAGTTTCAGTAAATTATTTTCAATAAATATATTTTCTTATGTATACGTTTTTCAATACTGAATCGGTTTATTGATTCTAATATTTTCATATATGTTTTATTATTGAACTATATCTATTTTCGTCAGTATAGAGAGTATTAGGCGTAATCATCCTTGCTATAAGATGATGCCTATTCCCTCAACTGTTGATTTAAGAAGTTCTCCCGTATAATTGGTTACGCTCAGTCGCCTGTTCTTCTCCTTCACAAAAGTTTCAACGAGTTTCGAAAGTAGATTAAGAATTCCTCTATACTTTCGCCTAATCCAAAAAATTTTTAGTTTGCGCAAGAAAGATCCTTCTCATTTATGAGGAAATGGAGGAGGCAATCTCCTTGGCGAAAGTTGTGGAATTTTGCCTCTCATTGGGCTTTTATAGGAATACCCCCAAAGAATTTCTATTTAACAACGTGAGGAAATCAGTTTTCTATTGTTATATAGATTGGTTGCCTACGGACGCTATTTCTCAAAATGATTCAATCGGACCACGTATTTCGTTCTCCCTTTAATTTCGCCAGTGTTCTGTTCTTTCCAAACCTGTTATTGTAAAAAGAATGCCTGCTGGTAAAATATTTTATTTTATATAAAAATCATATGTTTCATTGTTAATTTTATCCTTCTTTATCTTTACCCTTATCATTTCTTACTTTACCGAATATTATGCGTAATAGAGACTGAGAGTTAATTTTCAAATTAGAAGTAGAAGAGAGAAATAGAGTCATGACTGGTAATCGAACCCAGGTCCCCCAGTTTCTGGGTAGTTATTCTGTGGAGAAGTTGGGAACCTGGGTTCGAGTCCCAGTCAAGTCACTATATATGAATTCCATCCTTATATTTGTATTCAACTCGCTTAACTTATAGTATTAGTTCACCTTTCCTTAAACCAGAAAATTATCAATTAAGTAGGAAGAGTTTATTAATCAGGATTCGAACCCGCTACTTTTATTATTTTATCAGATTGACGATTGCTGATGTCTTAAACTGTAAGAGTCTGAAAAGTAGTGAATAAAATTTGGTATGAATAATATCCAAGGGCTTTGGTTTCAAATTGCGAAAAATAGTACAGTACTAATGATATACGTTATGACGTTTTTCTTCATAGTAGTTATTTTTTACTGGAGCTGTTCATTTGCATGAACGCTAGGAATGGTATTCAATACATTTTGAAGATATCTTAAAACAGAAATAATTTTATAACACGAATAAATTATGTTCCAAAGGGTTTTCCATTAATTCCTTTCATTTCCATCGAGCGCTTGGAATTCTTCTCCACCGATTTCCCTCAATATCTCCATATCCGCATACTTCTTTCCCTTCAAAATTTCGCCTCTTCAATACTCTCTACGAAGGACATATTTCTTCAAAGTGGAGATATCGCATGTTCATCGACACGGAAACATTCCACCCTCGTATTTATCTCTGAAATAAAAAGCTCAAGCCTCGATGGACTCGCATTCTTCGTATCGCGAGAGAGGCGCACTTTCCGCAAACGCCTTTGCGGTTTCGTAAAAGAAGAATAATATAAGAGAGGCACTCGTGTCTGTCCCGTCCTAGTGAGTTGGCCAAGTCCGAAATTCTTTCCGTTTTGCGGCTTTTTGCTACGGGAGAAACGACCTCGAGCGACAAACTCCCCTACCACCACCACCGCCGCCACCAGCGGCAATTGCCCGGCGTCAGAATCCCCGCAAAAGCCCCGCGTCCTTCGTCGGAGACCACGAAGGACAACTCATCCGTTCCTCTCAACACCGTAATTTACGGGTGGGTCTCTCTCTAATCCCATTCTGCGACGAGGGGGCCATTTTCTCCATCCTTCCCTCATTGTTCTATTCTATTCCCCGAACTGTGATTTGCGGCAATAAAATTTCGCGTGATAACGTACGATCGCATTGATATTCCGCGTAGGATTTTTACGAGATCGCGTCAGGAATGTATACGAGCGTCGAAAATGGTTTTTATTCTTGAGGGATCGTAAACAGTAACTTAGTCAGCATCCGTGATGATTATATATTGGTCTAATCGGAAATGGTTTTTATTGCTTTTGTTATGGTTGTTAACACCGGTCCGGTTTCGATACTCAGGAAGTAAGAGTGGACGGAATCATAAGTTATTTCCTCTAGGTTAATTTTTTTACGTATCCCGTAAATTGTCATTTTGGAAAGTTATCGGCCCAAAAATTTACTTTCTAAAGAGAAAAATTGGTTTTCGGTTCTTTTCGAACCTCGGTGTTAATTCGTGGGCGGAAATGTGCGTTCCTAAAGTTGTGATTTGATACGAAGGTTGTGCTGTGAGACGTTCTCTCACGGCGAGGCTTTGCTATGAATATTGTATGAGTTTTGTTAATTCATTCTAATGCAGTGTTCCAAAATAGGATATGGCCCCAGATGAGTCACCTCTCTCTTCTCTAGCTTCCTCAAAGGAATTAAGCAGAAGAAGGGAATGGTGAAAATTATACGCTGAACTGAATTACATTTAGAGAAATAGGGAGGAGATTTTTCGTATTTTTTTCGTCTATTGCGAATAATTCTTTCGATCGCCGAAAGTAAAATTGCGCGCAAAATGTTTTGTAGATCCGAACTAATATTGAGCCGAATCGGCTTCACATTTTCTGTATAATTTTCTTGAACAGTGTTATTCTTTTATTATAAATAAACTTGAATTGATTCGTTCTAGTGTCTCTTGAAGGTTCAAGCTGAAATTATATATTTCCTCTCGTTCTTTCAGTTAATGGATATAACGAAAAATATTGCAAACATTATGTTAAATTTCCTTACCTTTACTTTGTGCTTGAATGCTTTAACGTGGAAGAATTAATAATAGTAATCCTAAAAATTATAATTATTTTATTTCATTCATATATTAATTTTCGTATTTATTTTCATTCGTATATTTTTAGCGAGCCTACCATCGTTGTGGGTTTCATTTAGCGTGCTATTAACGATGACGACACTTTTGGATGGACCAGCTTTCTGTTTTGCATCATTAGCTTTTGTTTTTCTTGCTTGCATTTAAGAAAGCCAGAAATTTGCCTCGGAGGCAGTTTCAGGCTGCTTCTTATGCAAGACACTTAAAGCTCACGAAAATCCCATCCCCTGTTGGACGCGATCCTGCGACCCTTTTATTTTTGGATCACTAACCGTATGCCTTGCAAAATTACTCATCGCTTTTCCCCATTGTTAATAAAGTGTTATTTCGCTAAAATCATTACGAAAAAAAGTCGATATCGCGAAACTGAACGATCCGCGTGGTATTTCCCGATCTCCAGACCGTTCATTTTTCCATTGTTCATTCGGAAGGGAAATCTTACTTCCACCTCTCATTTTTCATCCCCGAGATGTTCATAATAGATGGGTTTTTTTCCCGACTTTTTTCCTCAGTATTTCCGCTCGATAGAATACGGAGTATTCATATTTTGCGTAGAAAAAACAGGTGAGAGTGGAAATGAGCTTTAATTATCGCGAATTCGAGCCGGAAACGCTACACTGTTGCTAGCGGAGAAGTCGCGAAATATTGCGAGGAAAATGGTAAATTGGCTTCGTTACTCAGTAGCGCTCTCTCTCTGTGTCTGTTTCTTACCGCGGGGAAAAAACCCGCTTCGGTAAATAAAGGACTTCAGAGATCTCTCTCTCTTTCTCTCTCTGATTCAGCCGTTGAAGTTCGTTCGCTTTTCTAGTTGTGAAATCGCTTGCGACCATGTATTCGCAATTTAGCTCCGAGCGTAGGTCGACGTTTCTGTTCGATTTAAGAATGCTCGAGAGCATTTAGAGTCGAGAAGTTAAATCGTGACGTTAATAAGCCTTACGTAAACACGTTATTAATATTTAGGTCGAACGCGTTGATTAATTTATCTCGTTCGGTGCAAATATTCGCGAGCGGAGTCACCCTGTTTAAACTCCGTAATACGTCTTCTATGGTATTTAATGTTCGAGTCGAGAGTGTGATCTTTTTTCTCTCTCGATTCGGAAAAAATGTTTAATCACGTCTCTATTGGTTCATTCGTATCCATCGCGCTTTCGTTTCGGAGTCACGTAAAGGAATAAATATTTTACTAGCGGAAACCCCCTTCGCCGCTTCCGCGTGCATATAAACCTTCCTTTCTTTACGGATGAGTCTGTTTCCGTCGTATTTTTTTTTAATGCAGGTTTTTTTTTCACTCGGCAGTCTTTAATCTTTTCTTTCTCCGAGCCGTAAAATGGAAACTCATTCCCTTGTCACTTTTACGGAAACTCATCATCACAACCACTTTCTTTATTTTCGAAAATCTCTTCAAGGAGATGATAAACGTCAAGCAAGACATTTCCCCCGAGAAGACTCGCTTTTATAAAGCGCTTTCAAAGGGAACAGTTATGAATAACCGTATCGCAGCAACAGCTGTTTAATGGTCGCCTTATTCTTCATGGAGTGGAACCGCCGATGTTAACGCTGAAGACGTGAGCGTTACGTGCCTACGAGATCCAGTTGTGCATCAGTCTGTTAGTGGAGCGCGGATGGCAATTTCTCCCTTTAATTTTCGCTCTGGCGAATGCAGAGTTTGATTTGATTCGTGTTTGGGTCGGAATTGGTTCGCTCTCGTAGATTAAATGGAAGTTCCTTTTGTTTGGCAGCGAATATCGTGAAGTTGTAGTTTCTATACCAATTCCGAATTTTTGGGAATACTCGAATGTATAAATTAAACGATCTGTGAAGGTTTTATAATTTAGAGCTTGATAAATATATCCTTTATATCCTTATTGTTTCAATTTATTTATTTGCGTCGATGTCTGTTTGTATTCTAAAATCGTTTTATTTAGGCTTATGATGTTTATAATTTATTTTTGCATAAGTACACTTAAGTTTGTACGAGTATTATACGTTTAGGATTTTGATATTTATACTTGAGTATTTTAAGGACATTTGAGTATTTTATCCTTCTCTACCTCTTTCCATTTCACATCTACTTCGTTATTGTTCTATTTTTAATCTACGAAAACGTTTGAAGTCAAAGGTGATTGAAATCTCTCGCTACTATTGATTAAAACGTATTATAAAGTACGTGTTTAAAGGACACCTGAATCATTGTTAAAATAAAGTTTAACTAAAACTTTATAGTTATCTCAAATAAACTTTTTTGGAATCGTTGTAGTATCCGATTATTTTTATCGATTTTGAACAGCTGATAATATACAGGACGCAGAATCAATTCGCTAAAAAAATTGGTTTCTTTTTGCACGTCGTCGTATAGAATCCTCGGAAGAGATTTTTCACAGCTCCTTCCGAAGCCTATGAATATATCAAGCTGAAAATATCCGGGTGGAAAATATGAGTTAGTATGCTAATTAGGGTTCATTTTATATCGCCCTCTTCGAAGGAAGCCCAGAGGCGACAAACCGTATATGGGTCGTCGGCGGCGAAATGCAAAATATATCTACGGAGGGAGCTCATTCAGACCGGTCTCTCCCCCAGTTTTCGCAAAATCGAAGCGATAAAAAAAATCCATCGCAAATCGTGGAAGTCGCGTAAATGCCCTCACGTCTCATTGCACCCGGAGAAACGACGCCCTCGCACACGCGACGGCAGACTCAAAATTATCGCCCATGCACTCTCAGCGACAAGTCATCCGGTGAGCGTAATTTCACACCCACGCCCCATCCTCAAAGACGTCTCGGGTTCAACGCATGGCGTGTACGGAGCGTTACATTATAGCTGAGCTCATTCCCCCGCTGTCTTTGCGAACAAGGCTTCTCAACCCCTCGAGAGCGAACATGGCCGTATTAGGAGCGCTATTACTTAATCCTCGAGTAGGCGGTATATCTTTTTGACGGCCTCGATCGCATCTCTCCGCCCGGAAGGAAATAACTCAGTATTGTCTCTCGTTGCCTTGGTGTCCGGCTCTGACGGCTCGCGCTTTGCAGTCCAGCGAAGAAAGAATGTCCAAGGACGGAATCCCGCGACTGGGTGCAGTGGCTAGCGGTCAGTTTCGTACGTATGCCGCACGGTCCGATCTGCGGCGCTTGGGTCGTTGCGAAGTTGTTGGTTTTGTGAATGCGTTCTATGGTATCGTAGTACGGTGGTCGTTCGTCACGGTCCACAATGCTACCAGTGTGTATTTATGTACGGGATCGGGTATAATTGGGTATCTTCATTAATGGGCATGTATGGTTATAGTTTCGCCTCGTGTTTCCTGCGTCGATGTTTAATGGTGTACGTATACCCTCTCAGTTTCTTGGAAACACGTATCATGTATTACGTTTATTTTTCCGTTTTATTCTACAATTGTTTATTGTACTCAGGGTTTAAACTTTGATAATCACGCTACTTTTTAACGTGCAACACTTGTTCATAAGATTTTTCTTGTTTTGCAATTCAGATTGTTTCTCCAGTACGTATCCATGTACGGTATCGAGGTTATGCAGATATTGCTTATGATAGCTTTATGGAAATTTAGCTAAAAGAATTAAATTAATTTTTTTAAATTTAACGGCATAAGTAATGAGGAAGATCGTGGCCTATATTTAGGATATGCAGATTACTTTTATCTCTTCGAATAAATTTTCCTTTTCTGTTCGGCGAAATTTGCTAGTGAAAGAGTTTGTTAAAATATTAAAAATGTTCACAATTATCTTTAGCTTATTTGCGAAATTAATCTTCTTAGAATTTAAATTCAGTTTATTCTTAAATTAATCAGCAGGTTCCTTCAATTGTTCCTCTTTGAGTGATTTCCATCGAGAATATTTCACCAATAATCTTTTTGCATTCGATTCTGCAAAGTCACTTTCATCTTTCCCGAAGACTTTCTCATGAATCACCATTCCATTAGCGGATTGGGCGAAATCATAATTAAAACTGGAAATTGGAATAAAGGATCGATATTGGAAGTGAAAGTTTTCCATTGGTCCGATTGATCTTCTGCCACCGACAGCCAATTCGCAAAAATTTCGAATCGCAAAATTTTCCGCCCTCCCGATCGTCTTTCGTTTTTGCAACGAAATGCACTGCCGAGGAGAACTCATTCCGAGAACAAATAGTGGAAGTTTTAAAAAGAGGGCGAGAGATCATTTGAAGCATTTTCCTCCACGCCTCCAGTGTTTGCCTTTACTCAAGCCGTCGATGGTATGATTTATTTTCCTCTCTATCGTCCCACGCTGATCAGCGATACGGAACGTAAACACTGTCATTTCGATGGAGGAACTAGTTTCAAAATCTTCTGCCACTTGAATATGTCGCACGTCTACTATAAAGAGAATATCCGTGGCCGCTTTCAAGGGCTGAAACGTCGGCGTTCGTTTGAGGTGTCCGCCCCGTAACGATTGGCTTCGAGGGGAGAGTTACGTCTGGTTTGTTAGCGCCCTAGCGTATACATTACCGTGTCACCGTGCGCAGGATCCCATCACTACTGGGTCAATGCTGTGCACAGGCGAAGGAAGCCGTGGGAGTCTAGATGGGACTAGCTTTGATGAATGTGTTTGTTTGTCTTTAATCCCAGATGAGATAGCTCGTCGTCAAACGGAATGCTCTTTACATGTCTACACGTCTGGTTCTTTCGCTGTACCTCTTCGTGATGGATTTTTAAAAATCTTTAAGTTATTAGAAGCTCTTGATAAATGTTGTATCGTGTAGTTTATTTCGTAAGTTTACTCGTAAATATAATGTCCTTCATTACGCAACGTAATTTATTAATAAACGATTATATTTATTTATTTAACTATTTCTTATGCAGCACGTGTGACATATTGATTATTTAGCCTAATTGGAAGCAGTGGATCGTATCAGAAACTGTCTCCTACATTTCCCCTTTGTAACCCAGTTATGGTTCATTACCTAAATATAGGGTCACCTTAAAGGTCTCGGGTCTGATAGCAGAAGGCTAAAGTTAGGATACCGGCATGCAAGACTTCCTCGAAGTCTCTGTGTGTCTAAATGTTATATGACTTACTAGGATCAATGAATAATGTGTGTGAATCTAAAGGAGCGTTTGGTTGAATTCCCACCTTTCTCATCTTATTTTCAGTTACGTATCACTTAAGATTACATTTACGTAAGTATAAGAAAATACTCCTCGTCATTGTTTTTTCCCGCTTCTGTTTGCGGACTCATTGAAGACGAAGAGAAGTTTCATTGTTGTGTTTTCGACCTTCACTTCACCGCGTGTTCCAATAGCTCGAGTATGTTTTCTCATGGAAACGTTTACTGTTTTGAAACGATCGAGTCCTCGTTTCCTTTGTTATCGAATTAAGAAATTATCTCAAGGCGAAGAAGTAACGTCTGCTCACGAGGATATGCCGCAGTTTTGCAACTTCTAGTTGATCGTGATAATTCTGCTTCTATCGCTATGATAACTGCTTGTAATCGGAGGGAGTATGGTCGTCCGGTCGTGTATTATCTATTGTTGACTCTCAAACATTGCATTTTTTAAATTTGTCATTGATATTCTGCTCCGTCGATAATGACTGTAATGTTTTCTTTCTCGTATCAGTTTGTCAATAATTGTAATGTACTACTCTGAGAAGTTTACAGTTTAAGTTTATGCATGACTCATTAAGAAGAGAGACATTTAAATTCAACCAATTTAACCTTCATGTTTCAGTATTAGCTTTCTGTTTTTCGCATTCAAGATTTTTTTCATCATATTTACTTTCTCTCTTTTATAATTCAGGGTTTTTAATTGAGTGAAAGGATCATTGTTTCGCGAAATAACGAGCTAAATTCTCCCCGCGTTCATTTTAATAACTGCCGAATGCGTTTTATTCGCAAGATGTCACTTTCTTCGCAATCGCGAGAAAGCTAATTGGAACGACACTAATAATCCATGGAAACAATGAGCGGAACTAATTAAGAGGGCCTCTTATGTGCTCTTTTCCTCATAAACATGAGGAGTACGCCATTTAGTTTTTTCGCCTCCGACCGTGATGCGGTTGCATCGCCCGAGTCATAGTCTGCTATTAATTTCATCCCTTCATTAAGCTTCTTTTCGTATTTCCTTCTCTAATTTCCAAGCCAACGCTTCCGTCGATACGGAGAATAATTCATCGACCTACAAATGTAATTAAAGCTCTCTCGACTTTTATAAGTTTATTTGTGCAGCGAAACCTTTCTATTCGCTTGCCAACTGGTACTTAATTTTTCGATCTCTTAATTTAATTTCGTTACGAAAGACATGTGATTTCATTACAATTTTACGTTCACGAACGAACAAAGTCACGAACATATAATTCAATAAATTTTATATGGTAACAGTTTACGTCTCTATTTTCATACATCGAACCATCCTCACTAATGTGACTTCCTTTCGATCTAAATGCCGTTCAATCTATATTTATTGAGTGTAATACGAGCTAGCCGTCCATTTCCGCGTGTCAGACTGCGCTCACAGTAATACTCAATTAAGTAAATATGGGTAAATTATGGACAGTGCTCATCTTAATAGTTTAAGTATTGATCGCGACAGGTTGTTCCCAAACCGGTTTGCCTGGTTCGGGATTCACTCCTGCAGAAAACGGGTAATCGTGTTCTTCTCCTCGTTCGAAAATACATACAATGAAAGAGTATCGTATAATATATGGTGAAAGGGTTTCTATCTTTTTACTCAAGTTCTAGCGTTGTAAATAATCGATTTATTTAGCTAATAGATGTGGAATCGGTGTCGAATTAACTGTATTACCAAGGGTTTTATTATTTTATAGCATGAATATATAAATTACCATCTCGATTATCTATTTTCGTACTACATTATATAGTCTAGAATGCATTGTCTTGTTTTACTGAGGTTAATCGGTAACTTGACTCGAAATCGGTTTATTTTCAAAATTCAAATATTTGGGATTTCATAAGGAAGTGGTGATAAAGTTTACAAAATAATTTTTTTTAATGCATAATATTACAAATGGTCACATCAAGAAGGGAACAATTGAAGTATATGATAATCATAAAGAATATAAAAGAAAAAATATATGGTAAAATATAATTAAAGAATTGAAGAAGAAGAATTGATCTTTTTCACATGTTATAGATTTTAACACATCACATTGATATGTATGCTAGTATTATATGGTTCAGCTACAATTACACTATGCTTTAATTTGTCAGTAAAACAATGCTAAAATATACTGATATATAGCATGTATCATAGAATGAATATATTGGGAAAAAACAAAAAAATTGGGACCCATAAATGCAGTTCTATGTTATAATTTGAAAGACATTTACTTACGGAAAGCTACTGTAATATTCAGAAGATAGTATCATAACATTTTGGACTCATGGCAACTGCTAAATTAATTCGTTACTCTAAGCTCTCACGTACTCTTTGGGTTCAGAGGTAGTCGCTCCGTGTACCTACACAGACCACGTCTACATTTATTGCTCCCATACACATTTGGTCTCTAGATACTCGCCTCTCATTTTTTTTGGTCCCTTGGATTCCGTCTCGGCAGTATATATCTCCCTCCGCCCCCACTCTTAGCTAACTTCTGCATAAATGGACCTCTGCGGACAGGGTGACGGTTGTGGTTTGCCGAGGTCACCTTGGGATCCGCGATGGACCGATTTTGTGCTTGTGGCCAACGTCTCTCACGATTCCAATGCACACCACCTTCCACAGAACGTTATCCCGTGTCTCTCAGAGTCAAGGTTTTTTAAAATGTGCTCAGTGTTTGATATCGAATGTTTTTTTTCTTTTCAGGTAAGGGAGAAAATCACACGGAGGGCCTTGGGTTCGGTTGCATAATTCATGATTCGCTTTCCCGTGTGCTGAGCCGGTATACCGAGTAAGTACTGCTGCTTCTGGGCGGATATCGGAAATTTTGTGTCGTAACGGGAAAGACCTATGTTTTGGCTGTGGAATGGAATTTTATTTCGTCAGTTCCGTTCCGAAAAGTGAAAGGGTATGCTAATAATTATTGCTGATACGTATGAACATAATTTTCGTGTGGTTAATGTTCAGAGACTACGAGTTAAATCCTATATTTTAAGTAGTTATTCGTTTAATTGATCCGTATGCTAACTTTTCGTAGGACCCATTTAATTCTGTTTTTTTCAAATACTATGCATTAACATATCATGAAAACGAAACGTTTGAAAATTTGTAATCCATTACAGTCGACTCATGTCGTATATTCGTGTATACTAATGTCGTATTAAAAAAAATCGGTCTTTTAGAATTCAAAAGCAAAATTCCGTTTGGGAGATTTAGGAAGAGACTCCCAAATCTCAATCTCGTCCCAATAAAGTTCCTTATGATTACTATAAAGTCACCTCAAATTTTCTTTGACGTAACTTTTTTTCCGCTTTTCTATTCCGTTTTATAGGACGTATCTAACGAAGGTATTCGACCGTAGCCTATTCCCTTTTTTACAGCTGAAGGTATCATCTGCATGTGTGACTCCCAGAAGCACTCTGTTTCAGTTGGATTTGAAATGTTTATGTCTGGAAAGGGACTAGTAGCTCGGAAGAGGTACACATGGGACCTAGGAGAAAAACATCCTGTTTAACCCACCTTATTTTAGCGTATTTATTTTCACGTAACTCGGGTTTCATTATTTTTCGGATTCTAACGCTCTCGGGTATGTTTTATTACAGGAAGTATTATTCGGTGTATGGAGATGAAAATTGCATTTCTTTATATCCTATTTATTTTCATACTGTTGCTGTATTATTACAGTTCTATTTCAATAAAAGTTCGTGTATAGAATATTTCTGTGTAATCAGTTTTCATTCGTAATACTTACTGTATTTACGTAAGGATAGAGGACTGTAGTTTGGATATATTTCACAACAATTCTCGGTTTTTGTGAAGGGTCATAAATATCAGATTTTTTTGCAAGTTAGTGTCGTTAAATTATCAAAGAAAGCCTGAAAGAAATTTGACTTTAAAATTGTGATACTTTCATGTTGGTTAGCAATTTATGCTCTCTAAAGTTTGTTAATTATATGGATTTAAAATTAGAGATAAGTGTTAAATAAAGTGCGATCAAATAAGTAAGTGTTTCTGAGGTTTTATATTTAAAAGTGTTTTATTTTTATCACTGCTGCATGTTCGAGTAGGCTGTTCTTTGGTAGTTTAACTTGCAAGTTTTGTGTGTTTTGTATTTGGGAATACTCCATGTGGACCAAAAAACTTGACTTGTATCACGAGATGTTTTTCTTTCGAATAATGGAAAGAATTATTTACATCCCTCTTCAGAAAATTCCTTTCTGAAGAGTTCTCAAACTATAGGCTCCGAACGGAGATCAAAAGATCTTGATTTATGCTCCAGTTATTTAGATTACAAAGCTAACACCCTTGAGATTTTCGTGATAAAGTTTAGATTACGGAGAGGATTACAAAGGATGAATGATACCCTAATAATAGCTGTCAAGTTAATATCCTCGAGCTTCGAGTGCATATTCCGTTTTGGAATCTAAACTAGACAACCGTTAAACCCATCGACTTCATTCTATTCGAGTGCGTGTTACTCTTTCCCTACTTTTAGATCCGTTACTCTACCCACGATTTCACTGCGGTGTTCGAGTCGCTCGGAATCACGTTTTTATATACATTTACCCCTTTTTCTTTCGTTGTCGTGGAAACCTTTGGCTTTTAGTGTTTGTTATTACGACGGTATGTCTAATACTTAGAAAAAGGGACATGTTAACTTCTGAAAGAATGTGCATTCTAATTATCTTTGCGTTCCAACATTTGATAACTTTTAAAAAGATTAATTTCTTACGTCGTAATTGTACTAAAACTGTTATGGCATCTTTAATTATGATGGTTTTATGTCGTGTTTTTTTTTGACTGACATTATTGAAGTTCGTGTAATATACTTAAAAAAAACTTTGGGAACAGTTGTTTTTATCACTCTTTAAGTGTTGGTTTTCGTGAATGCTTTTTAATTAAAGGGTGAGATGAAGAAAAATTTTGTTCAACGTGATTCTGCTCATAAAATCCAGCTTTTCCATTTAACTACTCTTTATCTCCCATTACATCTGGAAGTGGTTGAAATACGATAAAATGTGTAGTAACTAATGCAGAATTTGTTAGGGATCAAAAAGAGAATGAAATAAGCTCTTGAAAGAAAGAAAAATTAATACCTGAATATATATCTAATATACAGAATTAAATATACAAATACCTATTATATATAATATCCCGCGCATAGAATACATACGAAGGGAAAAATTTCCAAAGGTATAGATGAGAATAAACAATGGCCATAGAAAAAATTTGGCAAAGACGGTTCAATAGTTTTACACATTAGGAAGAAAAACATAGTATATGTTATCGAAAAAGTATTCTGTACAAACGAGAGCTAAATTTCACCGTGTACGGTCTATCTGATTTTCGTACCCAAATCTTTGTTCTCTGACACAATCGTGTTCGTCATATCTTTTTACGATCGCTATTCGCCCATTATCGGATGGCAGAAATGGACCAATACTCGTACATCCCCAACTCCAATATCATCGACGAGTGCTCCGGATATTAGCACATCTTCCTCGTTTGCGATGCCCGCTATTGGTCCAACCGTCGATGCATTTTCGATCCTCGCACTCGGTCCATCGATTCCCGATCGGAATTTCTCTACCGAACGCCAAAATCTTCGTGCAAACGCTAAGGCAAGAAGTCAATGCATTTCGCGGAGCTTTCATAATTTTTTTCCCCGTCACGGAAGCAAAGAAAAGAACTGTTTGCTCATCCCTTCCCTTTCTCTCGACTCGGTGTCACTTTTAGGCGCCCTCAAAATGGAAGCCTTTTCGACCCCAATTCCTATTGTTGCCACCGCTCCACTCCTTCGATACCAATGGTTGTCACGCACACCATTCGCGATGCATCACTATTTACTCCCCACTCTTAGCCTCCCCTTTTAATGCTCGCCGTAAATTCGAATCCTTCGCTCGGGTGCGCGAGAAGCGGTTTATTTCTACCATTAGAATTTATTCGTTGCCCTTTTTTATTGTCTCTGAGGAATCTATTGGGCTCGATGGAGTGTTCTATAGGTTTAAATTCTATCGTACGTCGTATGCTATGTCGTATTTTGTAGGAGCATTTACTGAAGTAGAAAATGAAGTCGATTGATTTATATATTGCTGGAGTATTTTAAAGTTTTAGGTCTAAAATCTTTACTTATTTATAATGAAGTATCAAGCTTCAATTTTATTGAAAATATCAAGGTTCAAAAATGAATAAAATCGTATGGTAGGGGAGTTTACGTAAATAGTCTTCTATTTGTATTTTTAAGAGTTAATTTTCCTTATGTTTCTGTAAAAATATTTTCCACGAACTTACGTATTTAATGTAGACTAAGATTTATAGAAAAATTTTATTTTTTCAAAATTCATTGCTATATTATGGCTTTTGTATAGCTGGTGTCATCAAACACAATGTGCTGTTATGATGCCATTAAATAATCTACTGATGCGTTATGTTTTGGATTATAAGTGTAAGTGTATTTGGTTAATAATTATTAGTGTTTCATATTTAGCGTTTTTCCTAACTTTTATCTTTCATTTTGATTTATCTTATCTGCAGTCTTGATGATAGACTCCTTGATTTATTGCTCCAACAAATGTCCATTTTTACGGAGCAATATTTTACTCTGTGTGCAGAACTCGGTATCCAAATATCATACGACCGATTACGGCGATAAAGGATATAACTGGTAAACTTCATCTATCACTTTAATGCATGTACTTCCTTTAAGTCAATGGTTTTATTATACAGCATGCATGAATCATTCCTCACATAGTAGTATTGGGACTATTTTAAGTCAGTCAAAGTTCTCCTAGAATTCGAGAACAGTACTCATACTTCCAATTCGATCGAAATGAAATCGTTTCCAACGGAAAATTGGATATTCGTCTCAGTCGATGGGATATTTTGCTTTTAAGGGCAGACCTCATTATTTCAGTCGATAAACGGAAGTAGGAGAAAATCGTGCAATTATAGACGTGTATCCGGAGAGAGGAATGCTCGCTGTTTGTCAGTCAAGAATTATTGCTAGACCTAAAATCCGCCGTTTCCGGAGATACGCTAATTAGAGATCGCTACAAGTTCCATGCTTCCACGTTATATATGTTGACCTCTTAATTATGTCCATTAAAATTTATCTCTATAAACAGAACCATGTTAATAATTACGAAGCGATTGATGTCTATCTCATAAATATCGGTCATCGTTTCAAAGCAGTAATTGGCCTATGAATGTTTTATCAATTAATGAATGAATCGTTAGGGCGTAAAGCGATGCCTAACGATGAATTTTTAATCCAAAATATACGTTTTTGGTTTATTAATGTGCGTAGGTCACTTCGCAATTATGGAGTATTATACCCTTGTAACTACTATAGTAGTATGTTTTAAGTAAGTAGTATTCAGTATTATCTATATGTTTAGCTATATTTAATATTTTCTGCTTTTGTTTTTTATTCGGTTTTGAAACTTTGTCCTTCAGTTAAAACTAGTTTACGTTAATTTGTTTGTTCAGTCTACTTAAAGATCTGAACAATGAATTTGTAGCTTCCTAGTATCTTGAATTATAATTTAATATTTATGAAATTATTTCTTCCTAATATTTAAATATGTTCGATAAGGAAGGCAGACATTTTGCTCGTAGAGTTGTGTGAGTTGGCCACAAATGCTAAACAGAGTTTCAAATAGATAAAATAGGACTAGGACTCGAACCCAGGTCCCCCACTCCCCAGTCCCCAGGAACCAAAGGTATCCTATTATCAATAGAGTTAAAATTTGCTTGATCATTCTTGCCGCTCTAATATTTAGATTTCTAAAAACTGACATTAAAATCATATCGCATATCGTTTTCGCACATTTCTTAATCTCAACTATCGATATCCTTTTATATTAGCTAGTTACGCTGTCGTTATCAGTTACCTTTTCCTGCTTTAATTGTTGTTTATCCCAACACATCAACGATGAGCGACTGTTGTTTGGGTGCAGTTTCTCAAGTCTCGTAATCTAATCCGCGAGTTGACGTTCTAAACCGGAAATGCCTATTCGTTCTCTATCTATGAGGTCGTCTCCCCTCTACGCCTGCCAATAATCGTCAAGACTTCACGTCATATATCAATTGCAGCGAATGACAAACATCGGAATCCCGTTCTCCTCATAGGTTGGAGGTGAACTCCGACTCACCCTCCAACCGAAGTATCCATATATTTCTCTCTCCTTTTTCGGTTCGTTTCAATATCATAAAGAGCCCTTCCCTCCGAATCACTCGATGCCGCCCTTTGTGCGTGGGAGTGCTTCTAAACTCTCGTTATGCCCCCGCTGGGTCTCTATAGACGAAGGTTGCTATGACAGCCTCCGTCGAAAGGGTCCGTCATGAGTCAGTCTTTCACTCCTCGATCCTACGTTGCACTCTCAATTGGTCCGGAGAATGTAGGTCATAAAAAATTCCCTTATTTTTTCGTTCCCGATTCCTTAGAGAATTAATTGAATTGATTAGTTTTAGAACGTCGGTGAGAAAGTTTTACCTTATTTTTAACCGTTAGGATACGAACTACATCCGGGCCTATCTAATGGGCGGAGAATTTTCCCAACACCTTTTTTTCCCTATTGCACAGTTATGAGCTAAAGAGCAAAGTGTAATTCGGTGGTGTCTAAATGCTAAAAGATGGGATAGAGCTTTGGCGTAGTTACAAATTAGGCGCTTTGTCGGAGTTCAACCTTTTAAATGAGATTTTAATTGAGTGATTATGGAACTATCGAGTGTCTTTTCCAACGAGAATTCCAGTTTTTGACACACAGAAATATTTCAGACGCTTGGGAATTCTTTTATCTATTGCAGTTTTAATCATTGTACTTTTACTCCCTTCTTGCAATTTTCTTCTCTATTGTGAATACGTAATGTTCTCGGGAATAATGAAATGGGACGTGTGAATGTGTACGGTATGTTTGTATGAGTAATGTTTCATGCAACTTCATAGGATGGATTGGATTGGGAGATAATAAAATTTGTTTCTAGGTATGGTGTTTATGAGAATTTCCATTTCGTCCTTCATGAAGTAACGTGGACTAATGAACTGAAAGTAATGAACGTTCGTTGCCTTGATCATTAATTCTTGTTCTAAATGTAGTTTCAACGAAGATCTGATCGGTAGGAATATTATGGAAGCTTAGGAAAACAGCGGCTTAATCCAGATGAATCTTCCTGGATCGTACACATAACCCAGTTATTTCGAAACACGAGATAACCATGTCAATTCATCGTGAAGCTGCATTGCCCCTTATCCGGTACCACAATGTCGCGTAGCTTTCTAATAAAAGCTCTGTTCTGATGCCCTACCGTTTTCGGGTATATTCCGGTGGAGTGAAGCGTGTAGAAATAATCTGCGCCAGGGATCGCTTCCGTCAAAATATCTGTGGAGATTTTTTTTCCAGCCTGAAACTCCACAAAGTCACCGGTCCGTGGCGTGTGAAGCAATTTGTGCGTTTGTAGCTTCTGCATTATCTGTTCGCGTGTTCAGCGACCTGCTTGTTTTGGCCGAGGTCGGGACGACAACGGTGTCGTGCGGAAGTGTTGATAAACCGAAAGAACACGTGGTCTTCCGTCAGTATCGCCCGTTTAAAGTCGGGATTTTTAATTACGGAATCCTTTTAATGGGACGATATTCATTTAATAGCACGATTCACGGCGTGAGACACGGAACTCGTTCATAAGCGAGCGTGATGAAGAATTAATTTATTTTATTTCTCGTGAGTGGAATGAACTAACTCGCGCTGTCTTTTTAATCAATTTATCTCCACTTCTTCTTCATTTAGAGCGGATGCATCCTTTTCTTTCATTCAAAAGCGCATATTTACGCATTCGAAACGCGTTTATTTTTCTCTCTCGAAAGTCAGGTGCGCCTTCGCACGGTGCTTAAGTAAACGAGAGGTGTAATATTTCTCAAGAAGTTCCTTACGCAATCAGCGGTTTATTTTCCAGCGAAATGAAGCTATTTATTTTCGAGGAAGAGTAATGGGAGAACTGAGTAAATCGTCTCTCATTACACGAGTGCGTAAGACAAAGGTGGGGAAATCATGAATCGTGAATGCAGCTCCCAACGGTATCAAGGTAAAAGGCTCGTGTGGAATAACTATATTTCATCATTTTCCTCGATTATTTTCCGCAAGAAGATTGGATTTTCCCTCATGCTCATTGGATCATCTCTCTCGCGTAAGGTGATCGGTCGTAAATATGCTGTAAAAGCTTATTTTATCAGCTTGTTTATTCACAACGGAACTTTTTCAAGCTCAGCGTCATCAAAAGGTTTGAAGTGCTTGGATTTGTATAAGTTCTATGAATATTCTGTCCATCAACGAAGTTAGGTTGTACATGCTGGGTTGATTAGTTATTTGATTATTCTTACGGTTAATCTTCTGATCTTCTTATCCACGGATATGCTGATTAATGCTGTATTAATGAATGCAGTTGGAAACCTTCAGAAGTGTGCTATGAATCTAGAATATACTCCAGAAAATAATTCTCCGACAGTAGCTAGATTGTAATATTTGTTAATAGATTCAAATAGTGCTTACAAGTATCTGCGTCATTTCTGTAATACCTCTTAATTATCTAAGCACATAGGCTGCTTTTTTCGATCATTTTTGGCGGAAGAAATGAAAACTTGAATTTAAAAAATCGACTCGCCTAATTAGATTGCTTGTTATACATCATAAACGAATAAAAACCCTCCTTTCGTCTCTTCATAATATCTTAAGGTCAGCAGGCAATTTCAATGAAACTCGAGAAAATTTCCTCCGGCTGCAACAAAACAAACGGCAGAGAAGTGAACTACTAGAGGCAGACAAGTGCGCAGAACGATTCATAGGAGCTCTTCCATCATGCTCTTCATCCTGCAGCTCTCCTAGCGAGAGAGATTTCGTACTCAGACGCTAGTGGCGCTTCTTTCCAGCTCTAGGATACTTCCGAAAGAGCGAGTAGGGCACAGCCATATACACTCGTCGTTCCAGAGTAACCTTCATTAGGGTCCCGAACATACCCTCGCTTTCCGAGGTACCAAAAAAAAAAAAAGAACGAGTAAAGGCGAGGAGGTGAAGAGTCTTTCATGACCACGTTGGGAATAGGTCAGTTTTGCTGCAGTCATTAACATTCGAGAACCGCGGATGTGGGTGACATTACCGACGGACCACGGAGGCTAAGTCGCAGCGACAGTCGCTAATTAGAATGTTCGCGGCGGTCGCTCCCCGGATTCAATTTTCACGATGTCATTAGTCAAAGGGGAATGGGTGCGGACGTGGAGTCGTCATGTTATGAAAGTTTCCGAAGTTGTCCGGAGTTATTCTCGGAGTTTAATGAGATTTTATTTCATCTAGAGACCGAAATGGATGTTTATGTTATTAGTGGTTGAAGGGTGGAGAAGTTATACGTAAGGTATTCTGTCTCCTCACTATCCAATGATAACACTACTGTCCCTCTTTGCTTGGTTTAAATATTCATTTATTAGTCTTCCTTGTGGTACTTTTTCTACTAGTTTTCCTTGTACTTTTCCTTCTCCAAGTACGTACCAAATATACTCGTTACGTCTCAAGATGTATTATAGTAATGAAAGGTTTATTTAACCTTTTTTATTTATTTGTCTGATAAAAAACTTTATCAGTTAGTTTGTAAACACGCATTCGAAATTTATTACAATACAACCAGTTCATTGCAATTAAAATGCTTAATTGTTGCCTTTGATTATTTTTGTAATCGTTTTTGTTTGGTTCACCGTGTTGCACGAAGGGAATCCTCTCTATTGATATCCAAAGGGATACGTTAAGCAAATCAAGTACTCTCGTCTCACCAGTCATCTCTGATGTCTCCTAATGAAAGCTGTCCTCATCGGCAGATGAGATGATGTACATGCCGACCATCCATCTAGATGAATACCTTGATATGATCTTGATCCATTCTCGTGTTTAATTATAGCTGTAGGGCTGAGATCCAATCTTAGACCATCTAGTTACTACTGTCGAAGAGCTCTTGGCTCTCTTTATCATTTACGCTATTCACTCCTCCCCATTGCCAAATTTATGTTTGCGTTGGATGCGTTGACTCGCGTAAGAATTTGAGACGTATTACAGAAATTAGTCGGCGATTGTCGAGTGAATTATTAAGGCGCATTCTTCCTTCTTCGTTGACCTTTGATTCGAAGTGCTCGGGGTTACCGCCCTCCCCTATCAACGATCAATGCTCATAGGAGTATATACTCCGTACCATTTAAGCCCGTCTTGGCAATTGCTTCTCAGTGTGCTTTCCATACGCCGCGTCGAATAGAAAGGGAAGCGGCGCCTGTGTGTCGGCTGTTTACTGCGACTCATACCGCCAAGTCCCTCTCTCATGCGGTTTGTTTCGGATACCGAATACGAGTTGGCAAGTGATAAGCAAAAGTTATTTTCTTTCGGAGGGAAAGTTGGAAGATAATTCGCGTTGCGGATTCGCTCATTCATTCTCTCTTTCGTCATAAAGAAGAAGGACCAATTTTTAGAGTTCTGAAATGGCTGTCGTCGAGGTTTTGACGTCGTGAAGTCTCTCTTGCTGTTGGTGGTTCATGTACGGAATTCTCAGCAGCGTTTCTGTGAATTCAATGTGTCTTCATATTAATCGGATTGTAAATTTTATTTTTTTTGGTGGTAAATTGTACGGCTTGATGATATTTATGTGCTACGAAATACATTTCTCTCTCATGTTTCTTAGTATTTTGAGATTTCGTGAATTATTCCTCGTAACTTTTGTCTAAATTAGGATGATATGTTTTGTGTGCCAACTTCGCATTAATCCAGATTTTAGGATAAGGGCATTTTTCTTATAATAAAATTTTTTATCACTAATGAAGAATTGTAGAATATGAATAAAAATAAATTGTCGTTTATTAGGATCGATGATATAATGATTTCTGATAAATTTTGTTTGTCGACCTCCCTCTGATTGTAAATTACCACTGGTATTCTCTATTTTGTATTTCTATTGCTCCAAGTTTATTCTAAAAATTAAGTTTCGAAGCTCTATTTCGCAAAGAATATCATAAACTTGTATTAAAATCAATAGGACATGTTGCTGAATGTTCTGAATATCCACCGGATATTGGGTGTTTTGAAAAAGATACATTTTTCTTTAAATCTCAGGTGTAAACTAGTATAATCTTCACCATCCCCATTTTAAAATTTTACAAGGGTCATC
Source organism: Pantala flavescens (assembly GCA_020796165.1). Lineage (NCBI taxonomy): Eukaryota > Metazoa > Arthropoda > Insecta > Odonata > Libellulidae > Pantala > Pantala flavescens. The sequence goes on along the minus strand of CM036879.1, from coordinate 16,810,378 downwards.
CATGACGTTAGTAAATTATTAAATTTAATTAAGCAATTTAAAAATTTTAACGAGATATTTTAAGTTATTAAACCGTGGATAATTTCCAGTCTGGCGGACGTTACGAAATTAAAAGCCGGGTCGTTTACCCCGACGAAACCCAAGGCATGCGTGCTCATCGTAATCTCGGTAATCCATTAATTGATTCCTCCGTCGACACGTAGTCCACGTTGATTGCCCCTCGTTCGGCATCGGCGGAGACGTACTGGCAGCGATTCATGTGGTGGGGTTCGAAACCCGTACTCTCCGCCACGTTCCAATGACCACAAATTGCTCCCGAGGGCTAATTCAAATCGATATCAACCCACCCTTAGCACTCCCATCTCAACTCTTTCCTCACGTATTTTTTTAAAGCATTCCTCGCTAAGAATTTTCTATTTTCATTTCCAACGCTTGTAGGGATTCGTTTCATACGTACAATGGTTTCCGCATGCACCAATACTCCATGGGCAACTATGGCTTTGATATACAACCGACGGAGCGGTGTGCTGCATCATTTGACGTGGCGTGGTTCGTGGAAGAATAGCTTTTCAGGGGCTTCTTCATAACTCCTAGCACGTTATATTTTCCGGGCGGTTTGTTCTGGAAACAGGGACGATATTCCACGTTCGGTTCGAGGCATATTTTTAGTCTCTCTCGTAATAGTGGGAAGAAAGTGATGTTTATGCAAGCACGAGAAGTAGGTTAATCACATAAAACATTTCATTCCGAGTTATTTTTATGTGTGGTAAACGCTCCGCTAAACGGCTCCCTAATCATTTAGGATTGTGAAGGTAAAGCCTAGAGGGATTTGAAATCTCGACGTAAACGATTATCTTCAAGCGTTAAAGTTTGTCTTGCTTCTGGGATACGTTACGTATGATTGTTTTTATAGAAGCGTATCGAAATATTTTAGTGACTCTAACAGATTGGTTGATATAGAGTGATGTACGACAATTTCCGTACGTCGCTGGAAGGAAATGAACAACCTGTAGCCCCCTCATCACGCAACCCTCGTCATGTGTCGAGAAAGTCGCTGCTGTCCTCCACATATCTAGTATGAGATTAGGTTAATGTATTTAATACGTAAGAATTTCCGTCGATAAAATTTTAAGTGCTATTCCAAGGTGTCTTTGAAAGGATTCTTCCTCTTCAGCGTTTCCTATCGCATGTCCTGCATCTATATATACATAGTTTTTGAAGACTTCTCTCCTCACTCAAGTCTTAATTGGTTATTTAAATGAAAATTATCCATTGACTGTATCTGCTTATATGGAATAAAGGCCTTACTAGGACCAATCTCTTCTATAAAGAGTTGATTTCTCTATTAAATACAAATAAGTGTGTAATAAACTACTTCAATTTTAACTTACCAATGATTTAAATTTTAATTACACCTCTCACGTCTTAATTTCGTAATTTTTACTTTCAGATTACTCCAAAATAGGTATAGGTACGATTATCCAGATTTCGATTTCATATCATAATATAATTTCGTGTAGTTTTCCAGAGGACGTTGTAATCGTTTCGAATCTGTTAATTGCATTAAGGAATGGTCCCATATCTCCCCAAGCAACGGTGTTCCATCCCCCCATCGTGAGGTCCGACTGACGCAAATCGCTGACCAGGCTGCAGATTTGGCAGCGTCACGTTTCCCGGCGGAAAGGTGCTTCTATCCGTGCACCCAGCCGCTCACAGTCCCTTCTCCCACCCATTGGCAAACCTCCCGCTTCCTATGGTATTGATCCCCGCGTACTTCGGCGGTTTGTCCCCCGCGGCTTCTTGCGCCGAGACACCTCCTCCTCCTCCTCGACTTAGCACAGCCACGCCGTCTCCTTCTTTCTATCGACGGATGCACCCGCGACTTTCACCCTCCGCCCAAATAACCCCCACTACACCCACCCGTCTTACGGTTAAGAGATGACGGTCTTCGATAGCGTCTTTCAAGCTTGGCTCTTCCTCCGCGTTTATTATTTTTTGAGCGGAGTATTGGTTCTCTCTTTCTCACACGTCTAAACCAAACAGGTGATATCTGTGGTTTCATCCAGATGCCTTTTCGTATCCTTAAAAACATCGGGAATTAGAGGCCGTACAAGTGCAGCGAGAGAAGGCAATTCTTCCACAGCAAATGATGCATAGGTGATGGGAAATGTGTGGGTATTATTGACAGGAACGAAAGCCCAATGATGAAATATTTATTTTAATATTGGTAATGAGTATTTAAGACTTAATTCTCTCTAAAGATGGAATTAGTTAGCTCCCCGAAATTATTTTTTTTATGTTGTAACAATTATGGAATCTAAGTTGTTTTTTGTCTATTTTTGGGTCGATTCTTCTTCCTATTTCAATTGTCCTCTTTTTCATTTGCATTTCTATGCAAGGTTATTATGTTATCGTCTTCCACTTCAAGTTATAAACCCTTTCTCGAGCTCCAAATCCATTTAGTGTCTCTTCGGCATTAGAATAAGAATCCTATTTCATTTCCATGGTGGAAATTCTTGCTTCTTCTGCAATTCAACGGTTGGTTTTCCTTCTTTAAAACTCGGCCTTACTTGAAATGTGTCTTCGTATTTTATCCTGTTTTCAGTATGTTTGTATGTAGTTTTATGTGATGTATGTTTCAGTTACATGGAATTCTTGTTATATATGCTTTGAGAGTGTCTGAAAAGTATATCATTTCATTCTATTATTCCAATTTTTGTTATCGACCAAATTGAAAGAAAGATTTTATAAAGGTTAAGAAGATCACGTACTTTGAGCTGTCAATCAATTTATAATTACTTGTTAAGTTGATTCCTATCTCTTTCGCAATTCGTTTGAGTCTTATATACCTCCTGCATACTCAGCAGAATACTTGTCGATATTCTTGTTATTCTAATTATCATTTCATAATTAATCTATAATGAAATATCTATTTCTGATATCCTCGTACACCTATCACGTGCAAGTTTCATCTTCCAAGAGTGTTTCGTAAAGCGATGAATGTCAATGATTGGTTTACGAGCGAAGGACAGGAATTAAATATGGAGCAGCAGCTGTTACTGCGTCGCTAATTCCATCGGAATAATTAAATTATATCACAACTAGAACATTCCGAGGTATAACTTCCACGAATGCGGTGCAGTAATATTATTAACTCGTCAAGGTTGATTGTGAGGATTCTCGATAAATGGCTTTAATTGACGTGGATTCCTCTTTTCCGGCACTAATTCTTCCAGACAATGAATCGTATTCAGATCACGTGATATTCGTCAAGTTGGAAACCTTCCAGCGGAGACACCAAACTTGCATTTTAAGAAGCATTGGCAAGGATAAGTCGCGTTCGTTTCACGAAGATTAATGACTCTTTCTTCATCTTCGCTGACTCAGTTCAGAATGGTGTATCATCCACGAGATGGTTGCGATGCAATATCGGAATGTTTTCACTCGTTTATTGTTTCATTAAAAATTTTTCAGCTTTCTTTTATTTTCTCTCGACCTCAGGTGAAGTATTCGAAAGGAGATTTTTTTCATTAAATTTTGTTTCGGTCGTATTCAAGGCTGTAATTATCCGAAAGCCACTGATGTATGAACGGCGCTGAGTAATGGAATTCACTTTCGTCTCTTTGTGTAGAATACACTGAAATGCGATAGGTCTTATTCAGAAAGATATGGTAAAGCATTATAGTGGATGTTTTTCATCATCAATCCTCAACTTACCACACACACACACAACTTACCCTTTCCCACGGAAGAGATATGGATAGCTAATGGTGGATGATGTTGTGTAGACCCAAACGCTTGATGACCGTGCCGGCATTTCTTATACCATCGTTTCGTCTCTATCACAAACCTCACGGTCCATTTATATTTTTTGGTGGAAAACCACGCCTGCTCTTATTCTTCCAAGTCCACACGACCTCTTCTTCTTCTTCTTCCTAAAACAGTTTTTTTTAGTCACCTCCCTTCCTCATCTCACTCTTCTACTCTCCAACCCCAAAAGCTTTTTTCTCCATTTAGAAAGTTTCTATTTTTTGTCTCCACTGATCTAGTCGTCGCTCGCTCATGCATAAAAGCAGAGAGGAGTCCGTAAATAGATTTATACTCCGTACAGCACTGTTTTCTCATTTGCCTCCCAGCCCCTCCTCCCACCTGCTCATTTTTCCCCATCCGAAACGGAGGAGAGAGAGAAAAAAAACCTCCGCGGGCCCACGCCCCTGAAGGAATCACCCTCCTCCATTGTTCTTTCGGCGCCTTGCCACCCACACCTTTACCCCCTCACCGCGGGAGGTCTACCCCATTGATTAATCCCCGTCATTTTTCTCCATTTAGCGGACCTGTCGAAAGGTACCGATTGTCGATCGTCTGAGAGTGCCGGTCCGACCGCGTGGTCCCTGCGATCAAAGCAATCACTCACACGCAAGATGCGTAGGGCAGGTTCTCGTGGACTCGGTTTTTTTGCGCGGAGGGTGTAATTACGAACGGTTCCAGGGTTCAAGTGTCGAAAGCCATCCGTCCTTAACGTCGTCCAAGGACGGCCGCCGAATCGGTGGATGATGTCAGAGTTACGCTATCGCCGAGTTCTGCCGATTCGTAATTGAAGGTTTCCATTTTATGGACCGAGTGCGGATTTGCGGGTTATACTATAAGGTTTTTTACAACCTTCAACTTCTGTATCCACGTGCTGTTTCGTTAATTATAGGTGTGGGTTTCCGCTGATGGATTCTTTTGAGCCGATGATGGTGACTGTTTGGTTGGTATGAAGTATTTGGAGGTGTAGGAATGTAGTTTTCAGTGGTGGAGTTTATTAGTCAAGGGTTCATAAATGTAGAAGTGATGTAATATTTTCATGCTCTATCTGAATGTATATTTATATCTGTATGTTTCTCACATGTTCATGTTGTTGATATATTGGTTCGTGTTACGTCTCCTGAACATTTACGTTAGAGCTGTGCTCGTGATCTTCATCTTAGCGGCTTAGAGGATGCAGCAGTTGTTGGGAGAGCTATCGTGATGGCTTACGTTAGGTTTTTTCGGTAGAGATGCTCCAGTAGCTGCTGTAATCTATTCGATTTTTTTCGTCTCGTTATTCCCGCTTTCTAATGGGAGAACCCACCGGCAGCGCTTCTCCAAAATCACCCAATTACTCACTCACTAAGAAGCGTCCGCATCTCCCTCGATTCGGCGCATCCATCAATGGTTTAATTCACTCGATAATTAGATCCGTTTATTTTCCTCTCCAACTGGACCGAAGGTGGCTTCATTAATCCAGACATCCGAGAACAATGGTCCAATACTCACGAGAGAGCTTTCCCCTGGCGCCCTCACACCTTTCTCTTCACTTTTTCTACAGCCGATCCATCGAGTATTCGGCCGTCAATTTCATTAAACCTCCGTTTCTCATTTATACACGCCCGAAGGATTTTTTTACCCCTCCGATAGTACGTCGGAGTAATAAAAAGAAAGGAGCGTTGCATATTCATGAGGAAGGTAACATCCGCACAGTCACGTACTAAAGGCGATGTAAAATTAATCTCCGAAGAGGAGACAGCATCCGTTCCTCCTTTCCAACGGATCTTTACCTCCGTTTCCATCCGTGTTCTCTTCCCTCCCTCGATAACATTCTCATTTCCCGGTCTCGAAGGTGTCCTCCAAGACCATAGCATCGTGACTGCGGCCGAGGAAAATAAAAGAGAAACAGTCTCCCCGCTGCATGAACCTTTTTACTCTTCTCCACGATTGCCTCGCCCGCCCGCCCTCTCACAGCTTCCCCCAAACCGCGAGACCGCTCGTTCGAATCCCGAGTTAGGCACGGACGTTTCTCCACCCGAGTTTTCTTGCTTTTTTATCATTTTTCCCATCTTCGAAGAGTTGGTTTTTTTCCTCGCCGGTATCACCTACGCCTCCACCTTCTTCTTCTTCTCCACCTCAAGAAATCTTCCATCGGAGTTGCCGTTCCGAAGTGGTAAGACCGGCGGTTGCGAATTCGTTCTGGGAAAACGCGTTAGAAATTGCGGATTATCGCTTAGAAACACGGCAGTTTTACTTACGGAGATTGGTGAAGTATGAAGTTTCTCCCTTGAGGGATGGTGGGTTGTGATTTATTCGTCCCGAGATTGTTTGGAAAGTAGGAAGGTTTCTTTCGGCGTCCGTAAAGTGTGTTCTGTCGTATTTGATCCATAAAGTCGTTTTGAAAGTTTGAATCTATGTTTATTTGTTTTTGTTTAGTTTTCCGTGTTCAAGGTTGTAGTTTATGGTTGATAATTTTCGCACTCACGTGCTCTATCGCGACAGGGAAACTTTTATTTGGATTAGTACGAATTTGTGAGTGTTAGACGTTAGATTTCCTGTATTATCGTGCTGGGTTTAAATCGTATGCGATGTCATGAAGTCGGAATAAAGCAAACGTCAGAATATTGTTTAGTCACGTCCACGGAAACGGACGGCCTTGTTTTACTTTATTCGAATGCACCCACCTCCTCCACAATAAACGCCTCGTAATGCCGACTGTTAGATTCCCTCTCGAGAGGTGGTAAGCCTGTTCACAACTTCATTCTCTTTCGAATCCCCTCCGTAATCACCCACGGCACCTTCTTTTCCCCGCCTCGAATAGCTATCGCACCGCCAACCATGCGATTTGAATGGAAGGTCTTTTGTCAGTCCTCCCAACCGGGGGTTGTCGATGGATGTGCGCGGTTGTAAACCTTCTTCTGGGCGCCGTCGATCTTTCGCTGCCTCCAAGTTCCTCTTCCACCTGTTTTCTCTCTGTCTCCCCTTAACACCGCCTCTTCATTTCTCTCCGCCTAAGATGACGCACACTTCGGAGGAATTTAGGCCGAAGCCATTACGCTCTTTGCGGGAAATCCATCAGGGATCATCATCTTCTACGGAGACATGCTTCGCTCGTCTACGAAGTTCTCCGTCTCGAAGATGGAATCTCTCTCTCTTTCCATCTTTCCTTCCCCTTGCCGAATACCAGCGGCCTTTTTTTGGTAACCGCCTCACGCTACCATCCCAGTGTCCTCTCTCTCTCTCTTTCGATCGACCTTCGTGGCTTTTTCCATTCTATTCCAACCATCCATGCCTCCACAAGATCGAAACACTTGCCTCTCCATGTTCTCTCCCGCTTTCGGCGTACTTTTTTCCGATGGGATCCTCTCGAGGCGGGAGATAGGTCAAGAAGTATGTTCCTTCCTCCCCCCCCCCCACCCGATGGCGAATCGGCCATTTCATTCGGTTGTTATCCGTCCTCACACCACGAGCCCTTCCTCATCCTCAGGGACGTTCCTCATCTCTCCCGAACCGGTTTCTCGTGTTCTTCCGTGGACCCCACGCTCCGGAACACGACGACGCCCCTGCAGAGGTGACGGTGGCGGCAGAGGCCAGAGCGTCCCACTAGGCTATAGCGCTCTTCCACCCCTCCCGCTGCTATTCATCCCACAAATTTCCCTCCCCGACCTTCTTTCGACTCGTTCTTTGTCCTCTTCCACGTACCCTCCTCCGCCTCTCCGCGTCTCAACCCGTTTTCTCTCTCCAGCCTCTCGGATCATCTTGTTACTGGAAGTGCTTCATATGGTAGCGCTAGCGAGATTTTCGCGCAGGTTTTCTTCTGTCAGGATGAAGACGTCTCATCCAGGTCCTCCGAGACGATGGAGGTTTTCGGTCGAGATAAAATATTACGTGAAATCGATTCGCGAAGGGCAAAATCCATCGCTGGGCGAAGTCGTTCCACCCTTCGCGAGTTTCTTTCCGGTAGTCTGAGTGCGTTATCATATACTCGATCGTGAATGATTGCTAGGAATTGACTGCTTCCTGTCGGTCCTGCTGATGTTAGGTCACTTACGGAAAGCGAGACTTCATCATGGTTTCTTTCGCATACTTTGGGATCTCCTTTTCGAGTGGGATTTTTACCGGGAGAATTGAAAACTATTATTTTTCAATGGTGTCTATCCGTGTGTTGTTATCCGTTGATTACCTTTCGTATTATAATGTTCAGATGTATTAAGTTCGACGGTCTACTTAGGTATGTACCGGAGTGTAAGCGATTACCTTTCGTATTATAATGTTCAGATGTATTAAGTTCGACGGTCTACTTAGGTATGTACCGGAGTGTAAGCAGATATCTCGTTTCGTTTAAAGATCTTTTCGGATTTAATCCTTTCCAGTATTAAAATGATAAAATATTATCATCTTCTTTTCCTGTTTTAATATCTCCGTTCATCAATGATGCATCGTCGAAGATTATAGTTCATTATTATCTCGAGGCTTATTAAATCGGTTATGAATTCAATTACGAGAAAACTTGTTCATATTTACATAATCGTCTTTTCTTTTAGTTTACCAGCGCACATTTTCCTAGAAATAACTAACCGTCCACCGAATCCCGTTTGTACCGTTTTGGGCGTAAAAAGTCGATAGGCCCCTCCTTTGACTCGCTCTTCGTTTCCTCGCGAAAAAATCCGGAATTAGTTGGCTCTCTCGTGGAGAGACGTGGGCCGTCGAGGTTTTGAACCTAGGGTAATCGCCCATATAATTATCCGCGAAGGCTGCATCTGGTAATGGAGGGGCCGTACCCAGCAGTCTGGCCGTGTTTGCTCCCGCTCATTGTCCCAGACTTCGTTTGCTTAGCTCGCGCGTGGGTAGAACTTTAAACGGTACGATTAAAAAAGGTCAAGTAATTTGCTCGTAATTTTCCAACCGTTGAATAAAACAGAGGTATGGACCCTGAGGGATTTACACCACATGCCGCTTTTCTGGTCATTTAAATGGACCTTTTATTCTTATTTTTTTATTAGGACCTTATGTTTAAATTTTCCTGCACTACTGTAGATTCTAATTGTAGAGGGAATAGAGGTGTGCAGTTGGATGCCAACGATTACGTAATAAACACGTTTAATCGTATTATATATCGATGGTAAACTAAATAGCCCTGAGGCCGTCAGCTTTCCCGTGCGTTTAGAAAAAGAGGTATATTCTGTCACATAGTGGAAAGCTGCTGACTATAAATGCAGTCTATAGGACACATACAGCACAATCATAGCAATTTTATTACTTAATTGGTATTATCCATCGAGCTTTAGTGTGGACGTACAATTTTAAAAGAATCATTCAATAAACTCGTTTCAAAACGTAATGTTTTTTGCATTCGGACCTCTCATTCTTATGCAGATTTATTTCAGCCCCATTTCTCGCATTTAAGAACTGATTAATTTCCCAAAGGCGAAGAGAAACGACATTTCATCGCTTCCTTCTCGGCCTTCTTATTTAAAATCACAGCTTCCGCGAAAACTTTAGCGGATTTTCTTAATGGATTAAGTCATTAGTTTTCGAGATTGGTTTCACCAGCTCGGCCGTCGGCTAATAAACGAGCAAAACGCACTGTCGAAGTGTGGCAAAACCTGCTCCCGGAGACAGCCGTCAAAGAATCCCTAATGTTCTCCTAAAATACTGCGGCAAGAGAAAGGCAAGTGCGTTTCAGTCATGAGGAAACATTTTCTCAATCCGTGGCTTTTCCATCGGTAATTTTCCTCAACCACTCTCTCTCTTTCTAATAAGGTAAACTCCTCCTAAGAAGCGGTTGTTCGAAGTGTTCATTCCGTAAGACGTATCCACCGATATCCGTCGCTCAGCTGAAGTATCGTATGAAAACCCTCACTACGTTCCACTCGTTGCTCATTGACGCAAAAATAATTGGCCTCACTCTCTTGCTTACATGCGCTGGAACGGCGATCTCGCGTTGCCCCCAGCGGTTTTTCTTTTTCGCTGTTAAGTCCTTCCTGTGCCCCCACCAGCTCCATTGGTGCAGCTGACCTCTTCCAGTGCGCGGAAGCTCATGACGAATGGGTCGCTCGCGGCAATTAATCTAAGGAAGCACGAGTACGAACTCGGATCCAGGGCAACTCTTGCCTCCCATTAGGTAATCTTTTTTGGCTCAGTTTTATTCACTGCGGAGGTTTTCATCGCGTAACGTGGACGAAATTTTGGACCTTTTGAAGTGGATGCGTCAGGTCATTGGACCCCGAATTGTTTATGTTGTCGATGTAGGCAAGGGTGTTTTGTTGGTAACCATAGCTTCTGTTTCGGATCTATTAACCCTTTCCGTAAACAATACTTGTTTTGTGGGTTTTGTGGTGTAATTGATGGAATAGTGAATCAATAAACTTTATTCTCATATAAAACTGTCGATATTATAGTATTTTAATCGTTGTATTACGTAATGCAGAGTGATACCTTCACCCAGTAATCATATCTTATAGTCTGCTATCAATTTTTTTCTCGATAAAATTATTCTAAAGTTCTACAAATGTTAGGAATTAATTGCGATTTTTTGCTTTTTAATACAATATAATTCCAAGGTATACTCAACAGTGATTCTGATCAAATTTCGTCGATACTTATTGATACGAGGTAAGCGTCCGTATCCGTCCTTGCAAACCTGAGATCATCCGTACGTCGTTTTTGTTCAATACCGCACTTTTACGTGCAGTCCTTTTCGGCCAAATGCGTAGACAGAGACGACCTTAACGTATCCGTAATCGCAGAAGGAATGTTGATCGAGCACGTCTTCTTCATAATGTCCGATGCTGTCATCCATAAAATCTACTCCCATCCATATAATCTTAATATGCACCAGATAGTGACTTCCCTTTACACTGACTTCCTCGTCCGCGCTCTATTTGTTTTTCTTTTTTAATATCCGTTCGCCGATAAGATAAACATTTCGTGTGTTTATCTCTACCCTCTGCTGCAGCGATGGGTATATTACTTTTTTCGGCGTCGGAAGGGTTTTAAGGAAGCTATTTTTCTCGGGGGTGTTTTGACGTTCGATTGAGACGACACGCATTCAGGGCCACGTGCGTGCATCTGAGTGAGTAAGTATTTTGACTCATTTGAAGAGAGAGAGAAGTGTATCTCCAGACGGTATTCTCTCTCAACCCCCTACGCTTGGCATGAGGATCCGTTTCGCCCTTTGCAGGATATGCTTCCGTGCTAGCGACCTTCGCTAAGGCTCGTGGATGCGACCTTTACTTCCCTAATCACTCAGCGATACACTTCTCCGACGTTCGACACCATTGGGAGATTCCGATAATGGCCCGGTGCGGTTTTTACGCCGAACTTCTGTACGAGGAAATTTTTCGGTTTTTTCATATCGGGAAATTCTACGAAATTCTTCGAGTTCGTTACCGAAGATACGATATCGGAGATTTATGAGATAGGCAAGAATCAATGTGCATTCATGCGAATGATTCATCCGAAATGAAAACGCAGTACGTGCATTTTTGTACGGCTTTTTATTTAAGACTCATTTCACCTACTAACACGTAATCATGAAATAAATTGAATCATAAACAGGTCTAGGAGATGAAACATTTACGAAGTAAAAAGGTTTTCTCCTTCGATTAATTTGTAATCGGAATTTTAAACACTACAACAACTATTCTTATTAATTGTATTATGTTTAGAAGGTTTTATAGCATAGTGAAGAAGGCTTTATCATCTCAACATCTCACACAAGAAGAGTATAAAGTAGCAGTATGTCTCGAACTCAAACCCAGGTCCCCCACTTTCTGGGGCTTTCTATTTCAGCCGTCCCCCACTTTCCCTGCAGGTATGCTGACCACTACATCACCATGCCATACATACCAAACGAGGCATACGGTATTGGCGTTAATATTGATATTCCAGACATTGATGATGATGCATGTGGAAAATTTGTTGGATGAATATCGATTAGAAGTAGTCTTTTTTTTATTTTCGTGCCTTGCGTATAGTATCATTTAGTCAAGTGCAAAATCGATATTTATGTCCTGTAAGTTATTTTTTGTGCCTTACGTCATTTGGTAATAAATCTGTTTTATAAAGTTGTCGTATGACTTTTTTTCTGCCATGATTCGTTCGAAAAAAGATGTTACGTTCACAAATATTATATACGTCTTTCTGTGCGACTTTTGCGGACAAAGAGAAAAGTAGAGAAATGCACGTGAGTTTCCGAATGATGTTTGTCGTAGAACTGTCGACTCGAAATAACGGAATTTGCTGCATTTTTACGGATTTGCGCGTCCCTCAATGTCTATTTCAACTGTTATTGCGTCTGTTTTTCACCAGTTCATACACAACAGAGAGTTTTGAAATCAATTCACCGTTGGGTCGATCGTGGAAGGAATTCACTCCTCGTTTATGAACACAATTCCATTCACCGAGCGACATATACGGCCTTCTCGCCAAGCAAATGGCGTCAGCCGGAGGACAATTGAATGGTTACTCATCGTTTGCTTTGCCGAGTACTGCGACTGTTCCATCCATCCCTCCTGTTTTACCGTAGCGTCTCGGTCGAGGGTTTATGGACCACATCGAAAAGAACGCGAAACGCACGAGGGGTTGCACCCTTGAGCGTCCTTGATTCCCCCCTCAAGAATCCACTCGTGTAAAAGCACGCGATGCACGTATAAGAAGCGTTCGCGCATTTTATAAACCGGCGCAAGGGAATCAAGGACGCAGAGAGGCATCCCCCCCTTTAACGGGGGAGCTTTCCTCCGGCACGGGTCAACGGCGGAGACCCCATCGAGGTCGCGTCGAACACGCCCGCAGCCTGACTTATCTTCTTTCTGCGGAGATGATGGTCATTATCGCCGGTTGAATTTTTCCGTCCCCAGTCCCTCATCCTCCCCCATCTCGCAGCGTCCCTCCTGAAGAAGAGGTAAAGGGCCCCAGGAGGAGGCAGCGGCGGTGATAGGAAGCGTGAGCGGCGGAGGGGTAAAGGGAGGGACGGGGTGGGCGGGAGCCGGCAGGAGGGAGCATACTCTTACAACCGAGTTCAGTTCTCGTCTGCGCTAGGGCGAGCGTGGTCGCCGCTTGGCGTGACGCCGTACAGAAAGCCAGTCGACGTTTCGAGGCCCTCGGGGGCAAGCGCGTAGGCAACCCGTCGACCACCGCCGGCCTTCCGACCGCATTCGCACGGAGAAATGGATTAGCGCCGGTGGCGCAGCCGTGTCGTCGTCGTCGCGTGCGTTCCTCTCAATCGCGAACGGTTACTCATCTCGGAGGGGACGGCGGTGCTGGTGGGGGGTGTGCCCGCGAAGAAAGGGGGAGCGCGGGGGAATTCGCTCCGAGGTGTCGTCGAGAATGCTATTTCTAATCGGCATGCGGTGCTAGGAGTGTTGTGTCCACGGTCGTGCGTCGGATAGACAGGGAGTTCGAATCGGGAAGTTCGGGGAAAGGGGAAGGCTCTCTTTCTACTAGCATACCGCCGAGGCGGACGCTTCGAAACCGTGCCTCGATCCAGTCGAGTCCAAAACGGGAAGAACGGATTCCTGGACTCCTATTGGGGAATCGGTGCGTTCGTGCAGCGGGATCGGTGTCTCCCCATTTGTGTCGCGTCCACGTGATCGGAATCGTCGCAATGGTATGTTCACCCTCTTCGGAGGTTAGTATAGCGAGCGCCGCGGGACGGAGTGCCGAGACAGTGCAGAGCCCTCGAAGGTAGGGTTTCCAGTGCCACGTGTCCAGTTCCCTGCGCGGGGCCCTTTCCTTTGGGAAGGACGATGATCAGCGCGGCTCGCCCAGACCCGCCTCCTCGCTGTCCGTCGCCGCCCCGCCTCCACCTTCGCTCCACGCCGCCCGCCCCGAGACCCGAGCCCCGCCGCCCACGCGTGATCCCGCAGACGGCCGCCGCTCGGGAAGAGAGGGAGGAGGCGGTGGTGGTGTCCGGCGGGTTCCCGGTACCACCCCCGCGTCTGGGGCGCAAGAGACCCGCCCGCCCACCCATTCCAGAAGAGGAGGGCGGCTGCGGAGCGAGGGAAGCGGAGGAAGAACCGGAGGATGTGCGGAAGGGCGGAATCGCCGCTTGGGACAGGACGAGAAGGAGCGCACCATTGGGACGTAGAAGCCTCAGGGCCAGTAGGGATTCGCTGTGCCTCGCACCAGAAGAGGAGGACGACAAGGCCGACCACTGGTTGCTGTTGCCCAGAAGGGCGTTGGCCATGGACGAGAAACAGCTGAGGCAGGATCTCGCGGGACTGCGGTTCAGCATGAATCTGTTGGATGGTCAGGGAGCGGGGTCGGGGAACGTATGGCTGTGTGAGTGAGTGTGTGGCATTTGAGCCGACAAAAACCCACGTCCCCGCCACGCCCACCGTCCCAAAACCACGTGCTACGCGGAGTATCAACATGACGGATAACGCTGTATAAAGTTGGTTCGGTCCTCCCTTCCACCAGATGCCCCATCGCCGGGTGGCACGGATACATCCATCGGCAATTCGGTTCACGAATTTCGGATATTTTTGCACCTTCAATTCGACGAATTGAATGTGTGGGAAATAGCTTTTGTTTTCTGGACGATTTGGAGGTGTTTTCCGCGCATTATTATTCCATAACAGCCAAGGGCAAGGTTTCGTAACGTAATGAGCAATCTTTTTGTCATAAATTTCGTCACGTCGAAAGTAATCGAAAATTTTGTCGCGTTCCTCGTTAGCTTTTCGGCTGCGTCGCAGCCCAAGCGCTGTAATCCATCCGGATGTGTGTAGCCAAGGAAACCAGTTCATTGTGAAACACACGGTTATATTATTCCCGTTCCGATTCCGGGCATTCGCGAAAACACTCCATCAAAAGAAATGTCACTCGCGTAAAAAAAGGGCTTGCTTTTCATCGCAATAAGAAAATCCCGTCTCATCTCTTTTCCACCTACGAACTAAGCCCTAAAGTTTGGAAGGGAGCCAGAACGGATCGCTTTCTAGGTTTCATTATCACTTCGCCATCTCTCCTCTACTTTGTCGGGATGCATTATGGGAATGTGTGCTTGTGTGGGGAATTTTTTACATCCTTGTTTTTCACGGGTTCCGCTTATTAGTAGACTGTGCCAATCTTTTTTGTTTTAACGCTTTTATTTCGCCTGTTCTCTCCACTTCCTTGGTTCATTGGTTCTCCTTCCTTCGCCAATCCCATTCCTGCTCAAGTGATCATGTGACCTGCACAATTGTTACTCCTGCCTTGTTGTAATAGACCAGAAGATTGTTTTTACTTTGAAATCTGTAAACTTTCTTTTTTTACAACCATTTACGACGCCTGGTTGGTGCTTTGATTCCAGGCGTTGTTTTTATCTCTTTATTAACTGTTTCAATTTGGGTGATTTCAATAAAGATTTCTTGCCTCTCTGTATGAAGTAGTATCCTTCTCGTACTGTTTTATCTCCCCCCTTCCCTTCTTTATTATCATTTCCGTCTCTTTTTTTTATTTGATTATTCCTTTCTCTATCTCTCTCTATGCGAGGCCTATCGCAATTGATCGCATTCATTTCTGCTCCGCCAAGTAAAATTCCTGCTCATTTTCCGCCGATTTTTCAGAGCGACGCGGAGAAGGAGCTAGTGATTTTGTTTTAAATGGAAAATCAAGATCCCGATCTGGTTCAGCGTGTAGGCATTTCGCAAGGTATCTTTTTTAGTACATCTCGAGCGAAAAATTTAGAAAGTTCGACGGGGTATTGGATGACTGAAAAAAAAGGAACGTTTGCCGTCGTCGCATTTTGTATTGCGGCGGTGGATAAATATTTAACGCGAGTTTCGATTCCCGAGTGTGTCTACCTGTCGCGGGGGAGTGCGGAACCACCGCCACCACCACTACCACCCTCCCGCGGGACCTCCGGAACGAATTCCCACAACTGTAAGTTTTGCTTCCATTGTGGGAATTTATCTTTGGTCGGTATCGACCTGGCGCAGGAGTGTGGCGCAGTGCAACGCCACTTTTGATATCGTCTTCGGACGTATAAATTAAATTTCCCCGCTGCCCATTCCATACCCCGTTGCAGATTCCCGCCGGCTACGGAAGCTGAACTCAGAAGTTTTCCGAAGGTTATTTTTGTTTCGCTTTGTTTGTCGGGTGGAATGGTTCATTAAAGTTTTCTTTTTGTGAAGCGTTCACAGTTTTATCGTTTTTTTTTTCTAATAGGTCGGAAGTTTCTATTCTGTCAGGACGGGGAGAAATTTATAGGTTTATTTATTTTGTTTTCCCCAAGGGTTTTGTAAATAAATGCGCTATTCAGGTGATGTACGTTAGGTATAGAGTTATTTAGAGAAAAATATAAATTCTCTATTTCTTTCGATGTAAGTTAGAATTGTGTGAATTTTTTCATTCTATTTTGGTGTTCGATATCGAAGTGCAATCAAAACCAAATTATTAGATTCTGAATCTCAAAATACGTATATATTTTATATTTATGAGTATTTTTTATATCCAATCATTTTTTATATTCAGCCAGTAGCATTATCATAGTGTGCGAGATTCAACTATTACCTCAATCCTCATCTTTCATTGTCATACTATTCTAAAGCTTTTAAGGAAAATGTCGAAGTAGAGAGATTTCAACCGACGTCATGGCTCATTTTACATTCTCTCGGTGTTACTTGTATATTAGAGCTTATTGTTGTGTGCTATCTATCATATAAACTATGCTTGCACGTTTATTTGCTTATTATAGAGGGAGAATTTTAGTGCTTTAGAGCTTAGATTCTGTGCCTTTGTAAACACTTATTAAACTGCTTCGTTGTGTCATCTGAGATAACATACTTCGGGGAAATGCAAGAATCACGTTTTTCCAGCCACAGATGGATAATCGTAATGGATTAATGGCATGTTCGTACTGTACACCAAATGGATTATAAGTGAAATTATCCTCTGTATTCAATGAAGACTACTTCTTCTGCATAGTGCTGGTATGTCATTATTATCAATGGTTTGTTTTCTCAAGGCGACACATGGCATCCTTCCAAGTGGTCCGTTTAATATTTTTAATGTCATGACGAAATCTCTCATTACTTAGCGTTTAGAAATGCCGTGACGAAACTCGGCTTCTTGTTGATCAACACCCATGACTAAGTATGTCAGAAAAAAAAATATCAACATGATGATTCAACCCTCTCTCCGAGAGAAGCTCAGCCTAGCTAATCTAGTTTGTAAAGTGGTAGCATGTGTGACCCGCACGAATGATTCAATCTTCTCTATCCACAAAATTCAACTCCTCGTACATTCCTGGCCCTGGTGTAAAGTTATCTGACCACGCATCTGACTCAGCCATGAATTCTTAATGCATCTCCCGACTTGCGTAGGGGGCGTCTCTCTGAAAATCCACGAGGAATTCCGTAACGGGAGGAAGTCATGAAAGATAAATCCCCCAGTATCAGTTAAACGTCGAGCTGCGCTGTGAATGAGCTTAGACAATCCAGCGTCAGGCTGCTGCTACTAAAGGAGTCGGTAGTCGCCGACGATTAATATTTTTGAAAGAGTTTAAATGGAAAGTTTATGCTTGCTTTTATGCACTCCCCTCGGTGACTCTATGCGACCCGTTTCTGCATGTGCATCCATAATAGGTGCCAAGGAATGAAAAGCAAACAGGCTATGTATGTATAATCGGTCACGCGGAGGATTTTCTTTCTTCATGGTGCTTTTCTATAGCTGTTATAGATTGCCCTTTTCAACGCCAGTTGGCAATCAGTCATGTCAGAGGTTTCTTTTACGAAGCAAATATTTGTCTCGTTCTCAATCAATGTTTTCCTCGTAAATGAACGGTGTTACTCTTTCGTGTTTACCCTCTCGTATTTTCCTCTTTTTTTTCAAGGAATTTTTGTTCTTTCCCCCGAAAGATTTGCTTTTGCTCAGCATATATGCATTAAAAATTTAGCCCGATAGAAGTATCTTATGGTGTGCCGCGGAGGATTTATGGCTCTATAGGAGATGTATCTATTCTATTGAGCTCGAAATGGAAATATATAGAAGTATCTAGCAGCTGTTTATATATAATCGTACCAATATTTCTAAAACATTCTCTTATATTAATACTACTGCAAATATTATACGAACTTATAATTCGGACAAAGTACACGATTCATAGCGTTCAGCAATCTTAATTACTACTTCTATGTAGGTTTTATAACTCTTAAGGAAATCGCAATTCGTCACGCTCCAAAAATGGAACTACGCGTGTAACTTTTATCACGAGTGTGCATCAGTATATCTGTAATCAACTTCATGGGTTTCATCATCGTTGCTCGTTAAGGAGGCCCAATTTTCATCTCAATCTCGTAGCTCCCTGTTTCGATTTGCGATACGTTTTGTTAGTTAAATTGTGTTGTTTAAGCAGCTATGGGTTTAGTTTTTGTATGTTTGTTTCTAAGGTGTAAATCACCACGTTGTCATGAAGAATGGGTGGTTTCCTGGATGTTTTCAAACTGAACTTAGTGGAAAGGTGCCATAATCACATAATAAACAATCTTTTACTATCGTACAATGAGAATTTTAACCGATAGTCTTTCCCGAAGAAATTTCTATGGAAACGACGAAGTTGTTTACTGTGTAAAGAATGTATAGTTTTCCTACGAAGTTCTAGGTTTTAATGGATCCATAAGATGTTCTGTGCAACGATATTGAGTGGATGGAGAAATGTAGTTCGAAGTTTTTAGGCCTCGCAGTTAGTCCAGCATCAAAGAATGCGTGCAATGCAATCAGCTGACCATCCGCCCTTGTTTCTCGGCGGACGCGAAAGATAAGTTAGCAAAGGTGCGAGGCCTTCAACGAGGTTCATCGCTCCGAACGGAAACGGCATTATTTTTCTCGCTTTTGCCGGATGTATTATCTTTCCCGTCTTCCTGGACCCACACGTTAAGCCCCTAGCGGCAGTTTTCGTTACAGATCGAGAAGGGTTATCGCTCCGGATTATTTGGTTTAGTTCGGAGTCCCCATTTTCCTCGGAAAATGCACTCCCGTTCGTCTTAATTGCGGACTCTTCAAATTAGTTCCCCACGGCTGCCCTTTTCTTTTGACCCACTGTTCGTGTTTCGTGCCAAAGTCGCCTTATCCGCCGTTTTGCTGCTCGCAACAGGGAAATAGAGCGTCCTTTTTAAAAGAGGAGAAAATTTTTCTCAGATTCCTCCCGCTGCCAGAGAGAGATATTTGCGTCCGATAGTTTTTTCAACTGCTTCCTCACGTGTTGGCAAGAGCAAGTCGTTTCGATTTCTGTGTTAGGGAAGGACCTTGAAGTGCACACAACCCAGCCTCGTTCGCAAATGTCTTTATCGCAGTTGGAATGCGGGATTTGATTTGAACGTAAGTAAAGTTGTATTTTAGCGCACGATATCCTTCTGTAGGAATGCCTCTTTGTTGATTCAAGTGTCACGAAAATGCGGCCGTGCTCTCTTGAATAAATCAACACGCGTGTTTGGAATTGTGGGGGCGATTCTAGATGCCTCTGGGGAGGGTTATCGATTACTCATTTTGCTGGTGTTTGTGGGTGATAACAGAATTTATTAGTTCGTTCGTTGCAATTAGATATTTATTTCGTAATGTCGTGATAGCTCTACATCTTCGTTTACGTGTTGAAAATGAGCTATGTTTTCTGGTGAACTGACACCCACAACTTTATCTAAGAGCCTCGCTTTCGGTGCAAAAATTTAGTTCTAAATGTATTATGATTAATCTAGATAATATGAATCAGTTTATACTTAAACTTAACTTTACTTTTATATCAAAGTGGGGTGTTATATTAATTATGTTGCTCGGCAACTGTGTACTATTTCTTCAGTTCAAAAAGTGTTTAGATTTGACATTTCCCTTCGAAAAGGTCGACTTCGTATCCACGTAATGAAATCCCTCTGCTTATGTTTATTCAGCGTTGCAGTTACTCATGTTTAGGAATGAATAAGGAATGCATGAAATATCAACAGAATGATTCGTACTATAAGTCATTAATGCTTAGGATTGTTCTTGTCGTACGTTTTCCCTCACTTTCGAAATTACCGCATTGCGTAACGCTGTGAGAAGCTAGTTTTAAGAGCCCACTCTTCAATGCTCTATATTCAGTGCTTGATATCCACGTTCGATAATATTATTCGCGTATAGTGGAATTTAAAATGAGATATTTATCAGTGCTTTCATTTTGGCAGTCGTCCTGAACATTTTTCCACCAGTTCCGCTTAAATTTTGCATGAAAACATGTGTTATGTAATAGCTAGATTCTTTGGCTAGCTTTGGCTATTTAAATAATTCCCTCCATTAAATTAATTCCGATCGATTCGAATGTGTCGTATTGAATAACCGGTATGCGATTATGAATACACGAAAACTGCGTGCGTAGGTTTTTAAATGCTGGTCGGAGTTAAAACTTACCAGCGAAGAACAACCTCGAACAAAGGGAATGTGCGAAAATCCGAATAATTTCGAACCGGTAGAAAAACGTTTAAAAAATAAATTTCAGACAATTTACAATGGTAGATCCCACATATAAAAGCGGTCGCTCGCTCCGGGTTATATTAGATTGAGTTTTTTTTTTAACTGTGTCATTAGTTATCATGAATTCACATGGAACAGGCTTTTGTAGTTCACCGGCGTGAAATTTTATGGTAATGTCGAACCCAAATTGCTTTCCCACCCTTCCGCTAGTCCATAGAACGCCGCAGTGGGAGTCGACACGGAGGATTTGGCTAATCCCAATTAGTTCGTTCATTTCAGTCGCACCCAAATGTCAGCGGTGTGTCGATCAGCTCGGTCGGAAACGTAAGGGGTTGTCGAGGGGTGCGGAACATAACTTCTTCGGCGAATGTCGAAATCGGGGAAAATGCGAATAGAATTGGAACACTCGAATTATCAGAGCAAAGAAAAGAATCCCTTTCTTTTCTTCCGTAACTGGAGATTCCGAAGTTACATTTGTAATGCTTTGATCGTTTCTTGTGCCAAAATTTTGATACATTGTCGCGAACTGTTACTGCTCTCGTCTACGTATGACTTATCGCCCGTACGGCTTTAATGTATTCAGTTGCTAATGCCTCGTGATCGAATCCGTGTTTTTGATTGATGATGAGTTATTCATATCAGGTTTCAGAGTAGGAGATCGGAACGAAGCGAAATTTCAAGACGTTTCATCATTCTTCGATCTAGCGAAGCCATTCCTTTTTGACGGCTTGCGGTCATGAATCGCTACCTTGCGAGCTCCTATTAGCATGGTCGGTGATTTTTCTTTGTCTAAGGAGGTGTTTTTCATTCCGGCTTTTTTTCCAGGAGAGCGCATTAAGGGAACCTCGAGGCCAAGTAAGATATTTCCTTGGGATTTCAAAAATTGCGAGCAAAAAAGTACGTTACAGTTCATATTCGGGCTTTGCTACGGATAGTCGTGATTTTTTGGGTTTTGGGACACGGAGCTCGTTAATAATTCGTTATTTAGTAGGGAAGGGTATGCAGTGTTAGTTCGCAAGTATTAGAACTTTGGAGTCGTGGTGGTTCCCCCCAAAAACCACAAAAACCGTGGCGGTGAAGTTTTCGATAACGAACAAGAGCGCATCCCAACACGATGGTAACTTTTCCATTCAAAAGTGCAGTATTTCAGTAAGGGTCCTCTCGAAAGAGACCAGAAACTTTTTTTTCCTCCCCTTCCGTCTCGCCCGTTCGTCATATCCAGCCTTTCATAAAGTCGTTAATGGGCCATACTAAAAGGAGGAAAAGGAATTCTTTCTCTCTCTCCGGTTACGAAGAGTCCGGCGCCGTCCTTCGATGCCAGACGCCCTCAGAGTACGCTCTGTTAACTCTTTCGGGTGCCGATGCCAAAAGGGTTTCTCTCTTTCTACCTCAACCTAACAGTCCAGTCCCTAAATCGGTAGTAGCGGTTCGAATCCGGGCTAAATAAATCTCTCGAGATTTACTAAGATCTCGTTTTGTAATCCGTGTTTCCGAAGATTCTCTCTCTTACGATAGGGAGTACGTGGCGTAACGATTCTTCCCTTTGCCCTTCTCTCGAACCGTCCTCCGGGTGGAGTGTCTCCTTGACACCGCTCCGTACTCATGTAAATGTCTCTCCGGTGTCGTAAACGCTTCGGGGGGACGGTAAAAGGCGATTCCTTTTAAAGCGACGTCTACGCGTTAAGTGGAGTAGCTCTCATTTTTAGTGCGTAGCCTTTTTAGGTAAAAGATGCTCGTACGATCGTTTCGACCCCAACCGTTTCCTCGTGTGTCAGCGAAGAGAGCGGAAATGCCGTATTATATATTTTGTGGATGGTTTAAGCTGACGATTGCCTATCGATTTGATAAGGTTTTCTACTGACTGTGAGGTATTTATTCACTTCCGCTTAAATCAGCGCATTACTTCCTTTTCAATGCTATCGTATTTAAGTATTCAGGCACATCACATCTTCTAATACCATCGTATAAAAGTATTCAGTCGATTTATTCTAACGATTCTCAGATCCGCTCGTCTCATTAGCATTCTCTCGCGTAAATTCTGCGCATAAACTAAGTGTCGTGTAATAAATGCATCCCGTTTCGAACCAACCAAGAAAAATGGATTAAATTAAGCGGAGGAAATTACGTAATGACGATTTTCTCAACAGTCGTGTATAATAGTAACTGACTGGTAACCTGTTCTCGGTAATCGATATACATTGCGCATTGGCTACGTCAGCGTTACCTGGAGGAATTGGAATAGTACTTCCTACGTATCTTCTGTATTTGTCTGAATGATTATCAAAATTACGTATCATTTAGTAGTTAACGAACTGATTAATGCTATGGTATTAAAAACTGTCATGAGAAAACTGAGTTTTGACATTTATATTCTCGTGTTTGGGGCCTGAATTATCGTTGCATCAAGAAATTATGTGAAGGAAATAAAACTAGAAACAAACTTATTCGTTTAAGTTGTATTTTCAGGTATTTATTACAAAAATTAGTCTTTCGTATTTCTCTTTCACTGTTTGAGTTTCATAGCACCAATTATAGTTTCTGTATTTATTTTTGCATTACTTTCTCATTCGCGTAGACAATCAATAGAGAAAGGGTTTACGAGAACATTGTAGCCAGAGTTACCAGCCTATGATCCCCAAAAACCCAAGACGCAATATCAGCTTTTGCACTTCACTACTCTTGGAATTTTCCGCCTTCCGGTATTTTTCTGCCAGCGTCGTTCAGAATCGTGGTTCGTTTAACCTAAAAATCGAAAATTTTCGTGACGAACAGAGAAAGCTTTATCGCCTTGTACCTGTCCAAATTTCCAGCCGAAGGGAAAGGCCCAAGAACACAAAAACCTATCGGACGCATCTCTTCGGAAAGACCCAACGTTTATCAACATCGCTCAGAGACCACAATCTTGGTGAGGGATGCTGTTAACATTCTTTTGAGGGGACATCATCCATCCTTCCCGACCCTGACCTCTCCTATCCGAGAACGGTGCCAACACGCGTCCGCAAAACCCAATCCCCTCGAGGGCCGACGCTCTTCCGCCCAGAAACTGCGAATTTCGCTCTTCCTCGAGGGGGCTGTTCCAGTCGCCTTAGGCAGCTTAAGGTGACTCGGCACTCATCCAGCCACACCCTCGGAGTATACTCCCCGCGGTTCCCCACAGAACCATTTCGTCTCACTTAATAGAATTTCGTTTTCGTACAACTTTACGCAATCTCCCGGTTTCGACTAAGAAACCGCCAAAAAAGTATGTTTTCGTGTTTTCTATTTAGGGCAGCGCGTCTTAAGAATCGCTCGGCACCACCCCACCTCCCCCCCTTGAGGTGTGACCGTGCATGAATCACTTCGCAAGGAAGTCGTATTTCTCCTGCGGCTTTGATTGCTTTAACCTTCTCGCAGATGTTCTCTAGAGGTAAGAGGCTTTCAGGATCTCCCGGGGGTTTTTTTTTATAGCCCTCGACTCGCGGCAAGTAGGAGTGGGATGACCATTCCGGAATTAATGCGTCAGGTGCGTTAAAGCTCTCTCAGGCTAATTTTCGGGGATTTTCTTTTTTATTCGCGAGATAGCTGTAAACTTCTCGTTTCACGTCCCGCGCGTTTTCCCGATTTCTATCGCAAAAACTCGTCTGGGACCATTAGCTCATTATCCGGGGCTTTTTACTTTGAAACTATTCGCGTAATTGTTTTTATTGTCGTATCGTTCCTTTCGCTGGGCCGTGAGAATTGGGATGGAAGCGAGTTTGGATTGACTACAAGGGAGAGTTAGATTTTGTACTTGGGTTGTTTAATACACAAAATACGTATTTACTCAGTTATCCTGTAGTTATAGGAATATAACGTATTGGTATTAGCACATGATGTGATGACGAGCTTTAATGGAGAAATATATTACGTCTAGAAGAAAATTTGAATCAATTATTTGTCGTTGTGAGCATTAATTTACGTTCATAATCTTTTTCATTAAAAATTCTGTCAAGTATACATTCGCTATGGGAAGCAGTTTCATATCTGTCTTGAGTCAGCTTATTCTCTTTAAACCGCCCCTCTTTATTTTGTGGTTTTGTAAATTTTAATATTGGAAGATAAAAGGAATCGAGTGCAGTCATCTCATGAGGAGATTACGTATCAAGGTATTTGGTTTTATCATTAATTTTCACCTCATAGAAAGCATTATTTAATTAATAAAGAAATACTCTCAATCACTCGTAAAATAATGTATATATATTTATCAAGACTGCACTCTTAGGCAACAATTCCTTCATTACTAGCGTACTTCTCTTTGAAAAGTATCATTATTGCAATTTTTCGCTATTCATTTTTGAAGTACGTATCTGCTACCAAAGAACACACATTCTTTTGAAAATTCTTTCGGAATTTGTTACAAAAAATTGGAGCTCGTTAAAGAAATTTCAAAGGGGAACATGAAATCACATCGCCATTTCGCTGTTAGAATCTATAATGGCAAAAGAGATCGAGCCCGAGAATTTCGATTTACAGTTCGGCTTCACAACTTAATTCAGCTCTTGCTCCGATTGGTCGGCCGTAAAAATAGTCCGAAATTTTTTTACCTCTCGAATGACCCAAATCTGGGAGATAAAGGAACTGGTGTTTGTGTTTCTAATGAAGCAGTTTTATAGCAGCGCTACTTGGGAAAATGGAGTCGATCGTAACGAAGGCGGACACGGCTTACGATGTTGAGTATTGCCCATGGCCTATGCTCTATTCATTTCTTAATTAGCAGCTCCATCGAACATCGTGAAGCTCCCAATACATCTGAATATATTAAGAATGAAGCGGCCTTCCTGTACGTATATGGAACAGCCAAACTAGTTCATTTGTTTTTCCTACGAGTCGGTGAATTCTTATTGCGGTTTAACGACTGTAGAAAATGACGGTATTATGTCGTCTAGCTTTCTAAGCACACGGAAGTTCCATGTACGAGCGCAGGAGCTCAAGGAACACGTGATTGGGATACATTCTGGTAGATGGCACAGCTGTGCGTGTTAGGTGGTGCCGGTGGAGCAGAGAGGAACTAACTGAGCGCTTCCATGCCCCTCTCAACCCCGCCGTAATTTTATTACAAGGTCGTGCGCTGATATATTGCGCAAACATCGTGCGTGCTGTCATACTGCTATTAATTAGCAGTGACGAATCGTCACAGTTGCACTTTTATTAGGTTCCGTGTTCACAAAGTTCCTCCGTAATCGATATGCAATTCGGAGAAGAACTCATTCATTTTCTCATTTCTGTGATAGCTTTAACCTGAATTATAATTTATCGCTTCAACGAATCATCGGTTCCTGTCATTCTTCCCGGAAGGTTTTCACGAAAGAATTTTGGCAGAGGCCTAAGCATTCTTCTCTAGTTCATCAACTTACGCTTATATAGGTTGGAAGTTTTTTTTTCGAGGTTGATAACCCCAATGAATCACTGTCCATCTGGTTTTGCTTGGCTCCTATCACATCGACTTCATTTGTGCCGCCTCAAAATTTTATACCATCAATTTCCCGTTATACCTCAAGCGGATTAATCTAGCGTGCCATTTTCAGCTTTTATGTATACATCGTAACGCATTTCCTTCATTGGTTACCCACGTTGCTAAGGAGCGTTGTCGTTGTTACCTCATAAATAAGTTTTAGCATTCAGGGTCGTTATAATTTATTGGCAGTTGGAACGATTCGTGCGCATTCCAAGTACTCGATGGAGGATTTGTCAGAAGATAGGTACGCTAGTTGCTTAACGTTGGGTGGTACTGTCCCTGAAACGGTTGTCGCTTACTGGAAGAGAAACTTTCCATCCATTGTTCGCCATTTTAATGGATTTTATATGCAAGCGAAGGGTTGGTAATATATTAAAATAATAACACAAAACCAAGAGTTATGTATGTCGTGTAATTTATTCATAATTCATAGTTCAGTTGTTTTGATTTCATTTACGTGTTGAGTTTACTATGGAACCTTGAAATGGAGGACTGGAACGCTACTGTCCCCATCTAGAGGCTGTTAGCTACTTCAAGAAAATGCGAAAAAAAACAAAATATCTTCTTATATATGTTATGCCAATACTGTTGCTTTAGTTTAACTATCGCTGGTTTCTTGAACCAGAGGAAAAATGGGTATTATAATGTTGGAGAGGTATATAGTGATATCTTTTCAGAAGTCTTTCATTTTTGGCTTTCTCTGTGTAACATTATTGATCAAAACGAGCTAAGAGAATATATATTTGCCATCAAACCAGATAGATATCTTCTCGGTGTAACCTTATTGCTTCACGTCGAACCATCTCTTCATCGGAAGCTCATTCAATTTCGAAGGGTTCATAAATCGCATAGCAATATTCTTCGAGAGGTCGGATAACTGGGAAATTACATTTTATTTTTGTCTTGGATAGATAGTCATTCCCTATAACAGTCTACTTCGAATCAATATTTTGATTTATAACACTGTAGATTGGTATTACTGGACTAACAGAACGAGTGGGCCAGATTTTGAATTTTATTTATTCCCATTCAAATCGAAAACAATTGAAGTCGCTTTTCAGTTAGTACAGTGATTTTTAGAATAATCTATTATGTCTATCGCAATTTTTTTATTTTTCAAGTTCCAGTACCTTCTGTTCCCTCCTTCCCAAATAGATATGGATTTCATTTCTAAAGGGGACATTCGTTCCATTGGAAAGAGCAAAATTTAGAGCAGCCCTTTAATACTTTCAGTGCACTCATTCCAAATTCATAGTCGAATAGCGATCGAATGGACCCATCGTCTATGCCACAAGCTGATGGCCTCGTTAGAAATTCCACCCGTTTCATATATTC
The DNA here is from genome assembly GCA_020796165.1 of Pantala flavescens. Taxonomy (NCBI): domain Eukaryota; kingdom Metazoa; phylum Arthropoda; class Insecta; order Odonata; family Libellulidae; genus Pantala; species Pantala flavescens. The sequence goes on along the minus strand of CM036879.1, from coordinate 16,783,362 downwards.
CGTTGAAATTGGGGAATGGGAAGGAAATTAAATGTCCTCGTACTCGTTACGTTTGCCTAAATAATGAAACACTATGGGAACGGTTGATAGAATCGTCTTGTTTATCCAACCTTTTCTTAGCTACCATTTGGTGAGATATTTTCTCGTATTGGAATTTTTCGTGTTCTATTTTATTATTGTTGTACGTGTATGTTTGGAATATGTTCGATACATTTAATGATTTATAACAGGGAAAGAGTTTTTGTTAAGTCTGTTTTATTGATTTACAATAATATTGGAACTATAAGGAAAGAAATTTGTTGAATGGTTGTCAAAACCATTATTACGCACAAGTGTTTGTTTTTATAGTTGTTTGTTCTCGATGCTGCATTTATTATACCTTTTCCCGGTGTCTGGAAATTAAGAATTTAATAGTTTTTACGTATCAAAGTATACTTTCGTTTCATTATGAAATTTTGTGTGTCAATTGTGCCTTTAAGCAGAATAGCTTCGTACCCATGTTAGTCCTGAAGCTGAATCACCACGCATTCTCAAATGGTATGATCTAACCTTATTTCGGATGATGATATCGCTTCAAGATCTCGTCAATTACAGAGTTGAGCCGTGAGTAATTCTGCGAAAAGGGCAATGCTCTACCAGATGGCCAAATTCGAAAGAAAACCAGCAAACTAATATGTTAGTGATTCAGTAGCACATTTGTTGACTTTACAATCTGGACTACCGTAAGGACATAAGGCCCTTTAGTTACAGTTCGTTGGCTCGCGTAACGTTCCTCCTGGCCGAACATTATGGATCTGAATTATTTGCAACAAATTTAATTTACCGCGCCGCAGAGCGCGGCGACCAACCGTTATGACGCATACAGATGCGTATGTTCGTGACTTTGTTAAGGACGACACAAAAAGTTCGAGCTTTAGTATTGCTTGTCGTATTGATACATGTGGTAAAGTTAATGGATCATAAATTGTCACGTTCGATATTTCTCTCAAAATATTTTTCGTCAAGTTTACCTCGGAATTATATTTTCACCCCTTTGTGTTGGATTAGTCCGTTTCGCTCAGTAATTCCCCTTGTTTCCGTATCATTCGAACCCTAAATTTAATTGTTTGACCCATTAGGGAAGTGACACGTTAATGCAGTATAACGGTGCATTAACGGTTAATTCGGATAATCTCAAAAATCTTAATGGTACTAACTTTCCAATTAACCAGCATCGTTAAGCAGAGGTGTGAATAGGGTGTTTAAATGCGGTATAAACCCGGAACAATCTAGTGGTTACGTATTTTAGATTTTTATTGTAACATTGGTGGTATTTATATTGTTAGGCAACTTGTTTTATTGTCATGGTAACGCTGTACGATTAGCAATTATTACAACTCTATGAAAATATAATACAAACGCACTATTAAGTCGAGTGTTGCTACTCTTTGTTGTTGTGAAGATTGTTCATAAGCCGCTAACTAATACTTTTCTTTCCTTTACTCCTCATGAGAACTCTTATTCGTCATTACCAGCCAATATGTTCGCAGGAAATTGCAATCTTGGAGTTATTTGCCTTTAGTTCTAAATAAATAAACGATTGAGGTTTATTGGGTATCTCAGTTTCACATCTTTCCCTAGTTGATAAGAATCGCAGTGGTATGCATTTAGTTTTTCGTCATTTTTAAAAGCTCATATTAAAGGTTAGCTGATAATATTATTGTGATAGATAGAGCAGATTTTCATAGATGGACTTTTTAATGGACTAATCTCGATAATTGATAATAAAGTCGTAATTGAATTCGTAAACTTTGCACTATGGATGTGTGTGATTTCTATCAAGTCGTTTTATTCTTTCGTAGTAAAACTCAATCCTGTTTGATATGGACGGGTCTTTTTATGGGATCGCTGTCACCGTATTTTTACTCTGAATTTATTGATGCACGCTGGCAATAGATTTCCGCGGGATGGGTGTTCAAGGTGATGTACTTCTATCAATCGAACTGAAAGCTGTTGAAGGTTGATTTTTAATGTATTCAAACCTATTTAATTGCTAAATCACGTTGAAAGATTAATTACCCAATCAGTTTAAACTAGATATTTTAATGATAATATCAACTTGGAAGTAATTTATATTTCACAGTCTGATTATTTGTATGTTTTGCCGTTTCTACGATTTTTTGCTTGTTAACGTTTAATTCGCTTGCATCCATAAATCACTGCCGTAAACGAGATGCATCTGTAGCTGTTTATTTCTTTTGTAGCCATCTTGCCAAGTTTTTTCTGCGATCCAAACGAATTGTCCATCAATTGTGCATGCACAGATAAAAGGATGTGATTGAGTTATTTGTATTCTGATGGGATATTTAAAAGTTCTTTAAAACTCGGAGAAAGTTGGAAAGTGATTTTGTGGGAATTGTTTGTAAGACGACTGAGTATAATGCATTGAAATTGAGACTTCCAGGAAATTTTCCCCTTTTATTATTCGGCATTTAAACTCAAAGAGAAGTTGGAAAAGTTCGTATGACTCATCATGTGTACGAGAAAGCAGTAGATAGTGATGGTTTACATAGGGAACATGCAGAACTCTCTCCCTTCTTCAACGAAAGTTCTTCTGGGTTGAATTTAAATCCATCCCGATTCATTGTCATATGTTCAGTATAGCAGTATAGGTACGCGGAATACCCTCCTCCTATCGGAGGTAGTGGAAAAGGATTTCACGTATCTGTGGGAGTCTTTCCTACTTCCGCCAAACCTTTGAGTTCTTCCGAAAGCATTGGGGCGGCTGCTATGCGACTCACGGACTCCACAATCGGAAGTGTCCCGTTGTCCTCCACTTCTCAAATGATTATGGGCATCGGAGCGGTGACCCTATCCAATGACGCACAACCCCCTTTCCATCGACCACAAATCCCTATAGCAAACGCACCGGAGAATGAATGTCCGATGGTGCGTGAAGACGTGAGTGGTACAGACTCCTCCTATAAAGCCCTTCTCTTCGTCCGAAATTCGTCCTATCACTTTCTTTAAGGAAACCTCTCTTTCGGTTGGCGATTGGTTTAATGGGCCGCAGAATGAATTATTTTCGATGACTTAGCTCCTTTTGGTGAGGGTTACTTATATACTCCTCCAGCACATCTTACACAAAAAGCGGGGATCGATTTTTTTCTGCATTCTCTTCCCTCTCCCCCCACCCCCACCAAAGAGGCTGCATCCTCCAGTGCGAAAGTCCATCGATGTTTTCCAAGGATATGAAAGTTTTTTTTTTGCGAACTCTTTTGGGGAAGAGGTTGTGCTTTGTGTAGAGCTATATAATGTTGTATCGCAAATTTTGATCGATGTTGTGCGATTTCCGGAATGTGAAAGGTGAACGTATAAGAATTGGAATTTCATGAGCGCGATTTAATAAGGAATCGCTCCCGTTATTTGTTCCTTGAAGTACGTTAGATCTTATTTTTTCCTTAAAATTTTTCAAAACAAGCCTTAGTGTTTACCATCGTATTTTGATGCCTTTTTAAGACTTTTTCTAAGTTATAAAACTGTAACTCTGAAACATATTTTTATAGTAAATAAATCATATTAGGTACATAATTCTCTCCGAATAAGAAGAATTTTATTGAAATAGAACTTTTTAAAGGTATTTTATATCTTATTAATATTTTTATTGAAGTAAATTTCATACGCTTCTTAATCACAGAAATATTTAGTCAATAAGTTGCAAAATTTGGCATTGACATATATTGCATCAATGTCTCGTCTATGCGTTTCAATGGACGCGAGCCAATTAGAAGTGAATTAGAAGACTTAAAAGTGATTTTGTCCAAAATCCATAATCTAGGATTATTTGCGGTACATTTCTAACCTAATATCACCATTCGGATCCATCCACTTTCTACGTATGAAAGTCAATAATAACGTAAGTAATGCAGAAGGGTTCCAGACGGGAGACTCGCTATGCTGTCTGATTTTTCTGGGAAATCCATATCCACAGTCTGGGAATCAACTCCTCATTATCTTTGCCATTTACACTGCCGCTAGTTGCGCGCTCGATTAAAAATCTCAATTTCTCGTTAACCGTCTGGCGAAACCAACGGCCTTCCGTGACCCTCCGTGGCTTAACGAACCACTTGGGCTTAGAAAGCATGGGATCTGGATGCTCGTCGTTCTTCCCGAAGGATAGCCACGCATTTCTCCGTCACGGGCGGTCTCACTATCAAGCCATTTTATTAAATCCCCCGGGGATGGAAAAGAAAAGTTTCTCTCCGAGGTCTCTACCGTAGGTGACCTCACGCCCACGGATGTGCTCGACTTCCGTCAAGGAGAGCTCTTGGTTCCGCTCCTGGATTCGCCCATTTGCTTTCTATTAGAAGTAGGCGAAATACTTGGCAAGCGGCGTCAATGTCGACAAAGGAGGAAATATTTGCAGCGTAAAGTTTCATGTCGGTGTTTGTTTTTCCTCGTGGCTCATGGGAACGAAGACAAGCATCCAGCAGCGCCAGCCAGCAAAAAATTATTACGAAATGGGTTATTGTTATCCCCCAAGCGACGTGATGAATGAAGAAGACGACGATGACTGGCAGGATGTGTACTCCTCCTCTCATTTTGTATGCTGGACTCTCAAATTGCTTTTAATTGATTATGATGGAATGAGGTGAAGAAATTGTACTGAAAGTTCTCAGAAAAGACGTGGGTGTACACGCCAGTGAGTGGTCAACCGATTCGTGTGAAGTTTAAACGCTTGTTAATTCTTGTCATACCTCTGGAATGAAGAAAAACTGCTTTCTCTGTCGATAGGAGGAGATTTAATGGACTTCTCTACCCATTATTCGTGTTCGGAACGAGCCGTTCCAACAGCTCGACCGCATTCACATATATCTGTGTTTAAAGGCCTCCGTTTTTGGCAAAGGAGGCCCTCCACGCCTACGCCAATCCACCAGACGCCCATGCATCGAGGATTCGAAGTGTCTGCCCTCATAGAATCCCGTTGGGTCTCGCCCATCGGGTCAAGTCATTTGCCAATCGGGTGGCAACGATAGGACGCTCGTGTCACAACGCGGACTAGTCCGTGGAATGCGAATATTTTAACCCCTTCCCCCCTTCCGAATCCCCACATCGCTTCCATCAGCTTTCTCCTCCTCCTCCCTTACACCACTTAAACAGTCCTCAACTTCTCTTCCCTTCCTTCTCCTATCTCATCCCTTCCCCTTCGCCTCCCTCCGCTTCCTCGTGGTGGCAGTCCCACGTTTCCATCGCCGCTCCATTCTTGAGGAGTGCGTGTGGTTACATGGAGGAGCGTTGGAAGGCCGCGACGTCTCCCGGATTTTCCCCTCGACGGCGTATATAGGCATTTATCAGTGGCGATTCGTAGGTGGAGAGGAATTCTCTCACTCTCTCTCAGAATCGCGAGTGTCGCATAGTTGTTCCCGGTGAGTCGGGTAACACAGAAATAGCAGCGTGTGTCAAGGAAGATTTCTGGCGGCTCCGTTCATCTCCCCAGAAGCTTTCCTCGCCCCAACGCCTTCTTTCTTTTGGAACCGTGACTCAGGATGGACCGTCCAGTGCAGCGGCGCTGATACTCTCAGAAGAACTCTCTCTCCCAGGAGCAAAGGGATGTGTCGCGTCGTTCCGCACGTATTACAGGATTTTCTCCAGAGTTCCGAGGTCCTCGGTGGATAGGGCCGCTCTTTGTGTGGATGCAGAAAGCTCACGTCGCGACAGGGACGTCCAGCGCACTCGGATATCCGCGCGCCTTGTGATGCGAGTTCGAAAAAAGTCATCCACGCGAAGCTGGGATTCTTCTAAGTGAAAGAGTGGCGGATGATTATTCTTTTGGTGCTTAAAAAGGAGGACCCGCTGGGAAATTCCTTTTCAAAAGTTTTTTTTTCTTTCGACGCATAGGAAGCCAAAAGGGGTCCCGGACCGCAAAACCGCCTTTGCGTAATTCGTTTTGTGTCAGTTTTTTTGTAATTCTCCGTCGGCGGTCGGTTCGCCTTTGCCCCACGCCTTCGGGACTCGTTCCCGCGGATCTGTCCTTTGAGTTCCCTCCGTCATGAATTGCGGGAATCGAATCCCGGAGCAGGCGCTGGCCGCCCTCAGGGGGATCTTAGTGTCCTCGCTGTCCAGGGAAAACCTCGCGCCCTCGGACGAGGCGAGGAGAAGGAAAGTGGTGACTTTTGGATCGGAGGATAAGAGAGGTAAGCAAATGGAATGTTGCTGGAGATTGCGTGGGGAGTTGTGGTGACTGTCCGGTACGTCATACCATCGATTCATCACCGATGTTAGAGTTAGATTATGCTAGAGAAAGCTGGATAAGGTGTTATAGTTTCTGGAAAGTAGCTTTAAGTTTTTGTCAATTTTAATTAAGTGTTTTTAACAATTCAATGTGAAGGAATCTATTTTGTTTTGATGGTTGCCAAGAAGTTGGAAACGCTGTTGGAAGAAGTTGGAATGTATCGCTTCCTTCTTTTTCAATCAATCACTGCCTCCATATCCGGGCACCTAATTTAGTACCGCGAGGTTCCTCCTTTCAAGGATACGGCCAACTTGCCTAACATAATTACATAGGAAAGAAAATGTTCAAGATGTGGAAACCAAGCGGCAGAGTAGTTTCAAAGGATGTTGTTCAACCTTGACGACTCTTGGCGCATGTATAATCAGGCTTTTCAACCTTATACGATTGAAGAACAAGGTTATTTTTCTGGAGCATTCGTATAGTAGTTATAATAAAGTGGGAAGGTAGATCGGAGTTCGTCTTTTTGGTGCGTTAACGACGCTATGTTCTTATTTGCTCATAAATATTCATGCCAACAGGGTTCTGCGTGAATGATGCGGTAAAAGATTGTACTACACCGCGAAGAAGTAAACAGATTAATTCGTGGTGAATTTCCATCAATAGTCAAGCCAATTCCCTGTGCTGCTTGTATATTTATGTATTTATTCCGGTGCTAGTCACGTGGTGTGCGCGACTTGCAACTTAATGTGGAGTAACGAGTTGGTTAAATAGTTCGCAAGAGACGTGGGTGCCTCACGCACTCCTCCGCGAGGCCTTCACGAAGGTTCACGAAGGACGCCTTCCGGATTTGGGAATCGGTACCGGTTCATTCATACTCGCGAATGTATCTTTGCTCATTCATTCCGATGGGTGGAAACTGGAATGTCCGAAAGGTCCCCGCGATGACCTCAGCCTATCTCGGAGCCCTTTGAACCTATCCACTCCCTCCCCCATCGAGTTCCACCGACGCTTACGCGGTAAGAAACCCATTCACGGAGTTATTCCGACATAACCCGTCGCCCTTCACTCTTTAGCCGAAGAGAAATTTACCATCGAGGATCATTGCGAAACGATTTTATACCTTTTGCATTAGCGAAAGCTCTCCATATGTTTTATGGCATACCTTTGTTGTCATAAACCTGACAGCTATGCGGCGAGTTCAAATGGAACCAATCTTCTTATCGCGATCTCGTAAGGTGATGTGGTTATTTATAAAAATGATAGAAGTACTTTCGTGTTTTGATCGTTTTTTTTTGTTCGTAGAACGCTAAATTTGGACTAATGACAGAAATGTGGCTTTTAAAGGCCTTTGCGAAGTATGATTTATTGGAGAAAGGTACGTTGTGTGCTTTGTAGTTTATGGGTTTGAGGTGATGACAGAAAGAACGAGCTCCGAGCCCAGTCCGGAATCCAGACCAGATGTGAGTCGGCATGTAAACAATGCGCGGTATGATTTACAGGAAGACAGATAAGATGAAACTCCTTTTCCAGAGCATGGAACAGTTTCAGTCATCCAGTGCTCGATAAGATAATTCAGAAACGTCCTATTTCATTCCTGCCAATTGTATTAGTATGATGATTAATCAGGTGTTTATTAGGAGCGAATAACAACCTTGGGAGATTGGTAACCTTAGTGAACCGAATACTGGGTAATAATTTCGGAATTGGATTAGTGAAAGTACGTTGATTATAGGTAGCGAAACTAAGTATCGTTAGTATTAATGCAGCTTTCCCCTCAGGAAACTGTTTCTTTTAGATTAATTTCTCAAGTGAATCTCCCGTAATTAAATCGTGCAAGTGCGATGGAATCGAGATGTATGTTTAGCATGAGAATGTTTTTTAATTTTTCGTTTAGCAGTCGCATTATTTTATTGTTTTTCTTACGGGCGATCTTTTATTCCATAACCTTCCGGTTATCACGGAGTGGCCCCATTACCTAAAGTGACGAAACTTTGGAAGAGCTCCATTTCCTCTTCCGTCACTTTCTAATTGTCCGGGAAACTATTCCAGCTCTCCCGTTAAAATAAATAAGAGCGGATTTTCTCCTGGGATGGGTAGGATCCCACGGCCGTCATCCGTGCCCTCCGAAGTCGGTTGCTCCCTCAAGCGGAGATATCCTCCTCAAGAACGCGCCTGTTTCCATCCGACACCTACCAGATATCCTCCGAGGCACCTGCTAGCTCCGTCAACTTCTTTCTCCACATTATACGCTCACTTCTCCGCCCCACGGTTTCACTTGCCCTCGCAGCCTCTCTTTCACTACCATATCCAGCCTTGGCAATGTCACGTGACGTCAGTTGGTGACGCAACGGCGAGGAACACCAAAATCCGTCGTTACCTCTCATCCCAGTGAATCACGGGTCCATAGAGCGGAGGGTGTCGCAGGTTATCTCGTGAGATTACTCGGTTTCCATGCCACGCCTCGCTTCGGGTGTATTTGGGAGTTGTGGCCGTATGCGGATAGCGCGTAGGCTTTCTCATCGCTGGCATTTCTCAATCTTTAGACTTTTTCGCGGATTGCGCACGCGTTGGCAGGTTGACGTGTTGTCCGTTACTTTAGCGATGCTTTTTTATTTTGTTTTGTTGTCAGATGAGGTGTTGATTAGTATTCTGGAGGTCAGGAGTTGTGGTAACTACACGTAAGTTCGTCACCCATGTAGCCGTTCGTCGTGTTATTGTAAGACTTAGTCAATAGAAAGGGAGAAGCACTTTTATGATAATTTTTTATCAATAGAATATTCGTCCATTATTTCTTAATTCGTTTTGAAAATTTGCCGCTCTATAAATATCATAACCTTGATCGTGATATCGAACGTGTTAATTTTGTCCATTAATACTAACTTTCGATTATGGATAAATTTTCTCATAGGTATGTTACAGCGTACGTATAAATAAAGCATTGATATCTATTTCTAGAATTTCCTTTATCTCTCAAGGGCGTATATTTTTGTCTTTAATCTAGCGTTTAAATCACCCCAGTGATGGGAAACTTGTAAGCATTCTTGAATGCCATCCACCTGCTATACGCGAAGAAAGGCGTACTAATTTCCATTGAATAGAATCACGAAATCTTGTATTTATTATCTTATTAAATAACAATTTTCTTTCGGTTATATTTAGAGTTAACGGATAATGGTATATAATTTATGGAAATGACGAGGTTTTGCTGTACTGTTTGAAAATTATTAGCCTTTAATGTCCTAGATTCCTTTTGTATATTTTCATTATTTGAACGTCAATAATTATCTTTAAAGATATATCATGCCTAAAGATTTACTTAAAAAAGGTATGTAATATGAACGTAAACAAAGTTTGGCTTCGATGTCTTGAATTGTCTATTTTTAATATGAGCTCTTTTCTTAAAAAATCGATGTATACCCAATAAATTTCCCTCTAGAGATCGCTGCTTTTCCGAGAATAATATGGAAATAAATTTAAAGAACTCTTTACCAATTTTTAATCGGTTGAATATCGATATAAGTTAGTTGGTATAGAGTTGAAGGAAATAAGCGATCGCTTTTCCCTGCTCTGGCGCACCCTTGCGTAACACTTAACACACACCTTTTTTTTAGGCACAGTCGTAGCGAAATTTTCCACCGCATTCCGATAGGTGTCGCGTGTGGAGGCTTCTATTCCCTCTCCTCACACAATTACGCGAGCGTCATCTCCTCGTTTCAGAGCTGAAATTCACCTCCCCTCCGAAAAGAAGATCCCTCCGCAGTTGCAACGTGCATTAGCCTTGTAACCGTAGGCGTTTTGCATTCCTCATCCGCCTTCCTGTTTTTTCACTTTCCCCTCAAATCGCGTGTGCGTGTTTGCCTATCGCCACGGAGAATCGTAATTTTTAATGATATAACTCTCTTTCCCTCTGCAGCTCACTCAGGTGCTAAACGAACTTGTTTATCCCCTCGTTCTGCGTAAGCACTCGTTTCTCTCCCTCATCATCCTTTTACCTCTCTACTCATACGTACGTTTATTCGTCTCTTCTGCTTCTTCCCAGTTTGCTTCCTTTGTCTCCATCCCCTTTTTATATTTCCGTTTCGTTCTTCTAAGGTTCTCACGATCTGATATTAGCTGCCGCCTTAGAATTTCTTATCATTTTCTTACAATTCAACTTTTTCCCATTAGAAATCCGTGTGAATTCAAGTTTAATTTCAGATGCATTAATGCTTTAAAATCAATTTTTTGATGTAGGATTTTCTTTGTTTTAAACGTCTCAAGTCTGAAGGATTTAGATTCATGGTTTTTTTAGGTATTGTCTGCTATGAAATGATCGTATGTACCGGATATTTTAATATAGAAATTCTACTTCATTTGTACGTATATGAGAATTTTAAAACTACATTTCTAAGATGATGGGTTGTGGGGCAGATATCTTAATTCCTGTAAAATACGTCAATTTCTGCATAATACGATTAATTTAACTTTTTTCAGTTCGTAATGTAAGTGAGATAATTGTGATTTATCCTCAAAGCCTATTTTTGTCATTATTATTACTCTACTCCCCTCCATAATTTAATTTGTAAAATTCATTTACTCTTGGGCATCTAAAAATAATCATCAATGTACATTTCAATTCATATTCAATTACTTCCACTTAAATATTATATCCACTTTAAATTTAATTCCATATAAAATTATTATTTATATAAAATATTAGAAATTATATCTCCTTGTAAAGAGAGATCGGATTAAATGTTTTGGGCCTGTAGGGAAAGAAAAAGTTACGGAAGATTTACTTGATTAGTGTGCGAAAAACTGAGTTTCATTTGTCATTTTTCAGAAATCTGTTGTTTCACCAAACAAGTTGTCACTGTTATCGTTAAGGTCGCAAGATTAATAGGATGTTCGCGTCTTGAAAAATTTCTTCTCAGGTCTTTTTCATCTCTTCCTTCATGAGTCTTTATCTCTCTCATTTGTATGCCACACATTTCCTTCCTTCTTCATCTTCACCCTGTCTTATTTGTCTCCCTACAGTCAACGCCTTATTTATAGTGTGCTGCAATACCCATAATTTGTGTGTTTATTTGTTCTCATTGCGTCTTGTGCTTCTTCGTTTCGGAGGTGATATTTGTTGCTACTTAACCTTTATTCAATTCCAGTAATCGTTTACGATAGTAGCTCAGGTTTGCCTGCTGATATTTTCAATTGCATCCATCCTGATATCCATGATCTTTATAATAGTTTATGTGAATGAAGTACGACTAAGTAGTTATAGATATCAAGGAAAAGAACGAAGCTTCCCAAGCTTCAGTTTTGAGAGGTAAATATGGTGTCTTTTGAGTGAAAATCGAATTCTTTACGTTGCTTTCTAAGATGAGGAATGCCATTATTCAGCAATCCTTCCGTAAAACATATCGCGCTACCTCAAATACGTATAATAGGTTCCAAAGCTGTGGTTAACGAAACAAAACTCTCTCTCTGAAATATCATTATACTTACGAAATTAGATCAATTTAAATACTGTAACAAGTACGAGGATAGCCGTAGATATTTTCTTAATCTTAATCTTTACGCACTTAAGTTACCCAGGATTATTAAAGGGAATAATACTCTCGGAATAGAAATTATTTGATACATCTCGCGTAATGGATGTGAAGCCGAAATTTCAAGCTTGCTTACCTATGGAGATTAGAAATTCTTAAGTGTAATTTAGTTTTTAATAGTGTTTATATAAGGATACACGCTCATCAGATTAATTGCCTGATAGCACACTTACAATGGCAGATATTATGATGGATTGTAGATTTTTCACGTTGATAGTGGCCTTAATAGAAATCTACAACCGCCTCTTGGAAAACTTTTTATGATCTAGAAGGTTATCACTAGAAAGAAATCTTGTAAAAGAACATTAATACTTATATTTAATTACGTATATCACAATGGCGACTAAACGTCATTCATCCAGTGGCTTATCCATCGCAATCTGGTAGTTACCGTATAGACGAATTACTTGAATCGTTAATTTAGCATTGCTTATGTCTATCCTGTAAAATCCCTGTACATTCCTCTCAAGGTTTACTCAATTTCCAAAAGAACGGAAAACACCTCGTCGATTTTCTCTCTGTGCTAATACGTTCCATCTTTCGATTCGATCTTCGTCTAAAACAGGACCCTCTATCTCATCGAGGCATTCCGTCAGTGGAGAACTTCCCCCATAGATGTTATTTCAATGATGAACGTGTGTCGAATCTCCGTAATGGATTCCTTCCCCAGAGATTCCTCGCCTCTTGTATCCGGGTTAATGACGAAACATGGGGAAGAAATCGGAAGTGTATCGTGACTGAGGTTGTGGGCGTGGTATCAGATCGATTTCTCCCCTTCATTAAACGAGATCCATTGAGAAAATTAACGCCCTACCCCACGTGACGCGTATCATAAGCGGATTGTGAAAACGCCGTTCATCTTTTTCTAGATTAGTGGTTTAGGTAATGGAAACCTAATCGAATATTTTTTGTCGGTCGGCTTTCCCACGTATTTCGACTCGAGAAGAAAAGGAATACGTTCTAGTTCTTTTTCTAAATCGATTCCTTATGTCGGTTACCTTGTTTCAGTATGTATACGATATATTTTCAGCGCAGCTGTTGGGCGTTGAATTGAGCATCTGAAATTCAGGTGGCGCTGCTAGTGTTTTTGTCTCGCGGAAGTCGGGGAAACTGCAAGAGATAGCATACGCATCTGTTGCTGGTACAACGTTCGGCATTTTTTTGTGGTCACGTTTCTCTTTTGCGTGCTGTGTGTGAAAAAAACCATTCGTAAACGTTTTTATGACCGGCTGTTGAAATGAACGAACTCATTTTATTGCTTCTTGGTGGATTTATTTGAACGTTTGCGAATTGTGGGAAGCAACATGTTTACAAGATTAATTTCATTCAAACAATCGTTAATTCGTAATTTTAAAAGGGATATTTGACTTGAAGACTTGAAAATGATGAATATACGGAATTATTCTCCGCGAAAATCGTTAGTTCTTAACCACAAGTCGAGGTTTTCCTTTAGGTTTTAAGGATTCATATATATTTGATCCATCATTACTTCAAGTGTCTTATATGAGTATCGATGAAAAAAATTAATTCAGCAAGTAAAAATTTCGTATTCTAATTTGCATGGTATAAGGATCACTCCAACCCGTCCTCTTGAATGCTCACATTCGACAAGCGTTGATGTCTCCTAATCCTTAAACAAGCCGTGGAGGCGATTTCAACCGGTCCCCTTTCCCATGCATTTGGTGTGCCTCACAGGTTAGTTTTCGGTCCTCATAATTACGCGCGCGACGATTTAAGCCCACGTCTGCCATTAATCCCCTTTATAAATCCCGTCCGTGACTCCATCCCGTAATTTATCGCCAAGAAAAGCGTTCGTTTCTCTTTTTCCACGAAGATTTTTTCTCTTTTTCCGCGAAGTTTTTCCCCACATCCAAATCGGCGGAGACGCCAGGTTTAATTTGGCGAAATCCGACTTTTTAGTCGTTTTCTCTCCTTTCATTCCCACTCATTCATCCTCTCTCAAAGCTTTTTCCCTCTGCACGTGCCCCTTTCGTCTCTCATCGATCTCCTCTTTTTTCCATTGTCGTTCCATTCGCTTCTTTTTTTGCCTCCCACCACCGCCCAACGCTCGTTACGATATACTTTGCCTTTTTTCCTCCGCTGCTCGTTTGTTCTCAACGGCGCGGATGATTCTTATTAAAAACGCTCCCCATTGTGTCTCCTTTTCACGGAGATCTCGTTTCCGGAGAATGGTACTCCCTTCATCGGGTGCAATTTAAATCGATTCCACTCTGGTTTGTTTTCAGGTTTTGCAGGAGAATTCTTGTAAATCTTTCCTCAAGTACGAGTGTACGACTGGTGTGAGGTGGAGTTCGCTTGTTTGTTTATAAAACAACTACATACAGCTCGTGTTCAATTAAGGTTGACGATGTTCTTTAAGAAACTATTTCAAAAAAGTATCACAATTAAAATCTACAATAAAAGGCAACGATAAATTAACAAAAGGAAAGAGTAAATCATGGATGAAATCAGGTAGTCTCAAGTCAACTTTTTACGGACATTTTTTGGTTTATTTGAGGGCTGAGATAAAGGGAAACACGTAACTACTACAAGTAGAGTTAAAGGATGAAAGGGAATGCGGAAGAAAGTGATCTTTAAACTATTGTATATGTACGATGATAACTCAGAAAAAAGGTATGAGATAGGCTGGTTGTTTTAGAAGGAGCTCGAAAGATAGGGGAGTAGAAATAGTGAATCAACTCTCCTGTTATTATTCTGTATGGGAAGTATATATCCGAGTTAATAATACTCGTATATTAGAGGTTTTAATTGAGGGTAGATTGAGATTATTTAGAAGATAAGAATATTTTCCTTAGTTCTACTAGATGGCACTCAAAAACAGATTGTTTTGTTGATTGAATGTTGGTATACCTTACCGAAATAAAGAAAACTTAACTCCGAAATCTTATTGTGTGTTTTGTCAGTTGCAGACTACTTTTCAAATCTCTGTTGAAGATTATTTAGTCAGGAAGTTGGAATAGAAATGAAATATGTAAAAGAGTTAGAAGTAGACGGAATTTGAATCTTCTTCTTTACGCCTATGTATTTTTTCAGTCCAAAAGTTTTATTTTACTTCCATTAATCCCGTAAGACGTTTGGGCATGAGTAAACTTTTCCATCCATTCTTCATTCTCAGATGTTTGCTCTGAATATCCGCAGAGCGTCCGTGATTCCTAGCATTCGCAGAGGATTGCTTTTATTTGCCATAAAGATGTTTCTACAGCATTCGTTTTGGCAGCTTTACCCATGCTAGTATCTCGTTCAAGTTAGCTCAGCGGCGGTTTTGTTTTGTTCTTTTATTATGTGTAGTTCCCTCTTAAATATGCGCCCCATTTCTTAACCCGTTGACCTTAGATTTGCCAAAGTTATTCGCATCTTGCGAAATTCTCTCTCTCATGGTTTTCTTCATATCTCTCTCTCTCTTTTGGTTTTTTTGAAGATGTGTTTCCAAGGCTTAAAGAGTTAGAAACGATTCTAAAACTTTGTGGAATTTCGATTTTTTTCGTTTTCATCTGTCGATTTGCCCTAATCTTTTCCTCTTCCGATAAAGATAACGTCACATCCAAGTATGACTTTAGACTCGTGATAGGAGAACGTCAGTTACAGGTTGTTGGAAAAAGTTCCAAAGCGGTTTATCATTCTCTGAACTTCGAATCCATTTTTCTGATCGACCTGGTCCTTTTTTATACCGACTTTTTTGTTGGAAGGCATGTGATATGCCGCAGCGTTCCCTCACAACATGAAATAGGATGTTAAAGATGATTGAGTCTGCAGATGATGTGCGGACAATATGATGCTCTTTGTGATACGAAAATTTTCCGATAATAATAAGAAATTAAAAAGGATATGATTTTTTTAAGGATTAAGGTTTTTTGTCCTAATCAGGAATATAATAATAAATAACACTGAATATAGCTCTGTATGTAAATAACATTGTCCGGATAGCTATTGCTTGCAATTATTTTACGCCTCATAGTCTTCCTCTTCATGTACCGTTGGCTTGAATGGTTTCGATATTATATTATTTATATTTTAGAATTTATCACCAAAATTTTTTACTCGTAGTCCAAAAGGAAAGTGAGGCAGATGTGGCAGTGTGCAGTTTCATCCATTATAGTACCGTCGTGAAATTTCCTCGTAACAACCTTTTATAGAGTACTTCTATGTGAACATCTATAAAGTTAAACAGTATCCATATAGTCAAGGGTACTTCTGTAGAACTTATACCGTGTTTATTAACGTTTATTTAACATTGACAACCTACTCAGTTATTTTCATGACATTTCGAAAATAGAGGTACGAGATAGTCTACTAAGCAAATTTGGTTTCTCTCTCCTGTCCCAAAATGGATTCTGGTAATTAAATGACTGCCGACGCCGTCTCCCTTATATGGCATCGTCGTCGGGAGACCATTTGATGCAGATCCCTCGTCATGTGGCAATCGATTCACAGGGCCTTCGAGTATGAGTTAGGCGGCGTATAGGCCTTTCGTCGCGGTAGGCGACGAGACCTGGCACTCTACTGAAGAACGGGATCAGCAGGTCAAACGCCTTCTTGGCGGTGAGTAATGGCTCGAAGAAATTTCGCTTTATCCTTTAGGTATGCGCGATTAATATCTCCGAGATAAATATTTACGCGCGTGAGGCGCGTACCACCTCCCTTCGGCGAGGTTGTGCAAAGGTCGTTTTCCTTTCTGGGACAGCAGGTCGAAAGCCCGCGTTCTCTCGCTTTCCCACCATTCGTCCAATATCTGACGGATTTCGTGGACAGGTCCAGCTGGTTTGTATCCCAATTTTGGTCGCTATTTAAAACGAGGCGAAATTTCGGGTCGTATCGGAAGGTTGAAAGTCAGATTCTAAGAATTTTTCAAGATCCTTCCTGGAAGTGGTGTTTTAGGTATTGAAGGTGATATTTCAGGTCAAATATAAGGTGTATAGAAGTGTATAGGTATGGTTTAAAGTAGGTTAGCTTCAATCACAGGTGTATGAGAATAGGGAAGGTTAAAGTAGGTTTTCTGCAATTACTGGTAAAGTATACGTAAATATCCTACAAGTTTAATTTAGGACTATTCATTCAAACATGAATTTACGTTGAATTTTTCTTCTTGTTTCCTAGATATATTCTCTCTTCGGCTTTATCCTAGTCTTTTTTCACAGCCTCTACGTTAGGATAGTAGCTTATTTTCTATAGAATTAAACAGTGCAAGACTGAGAATCTGGTGATATATCTTCCACAATTGGTAGTTGGTTAGTTTATTTTTAGTGTAACTTTTCGAACCTTTGGCTTAGGATCGTAATGGAATTATGGATAGTTCTTTCGTGTCTGTTCACTTATTGTAAAAGATGGTAATCAGGATCGTAAGCTGTTGGTAGATATTTTCAAACCCTTCCAATGCATCTCTGGCTGCTTAAGGTATGCGGTTCTAACCTGTATTTCGTCGTGTGTCATATATCGTGGATTTGTCTAGGAGCAACAATATCTCATCATCAAAACCATTCTGGAATACCTATCCTTTTCAAAGGGATACGCCTCTGCTCATGAACATTTTGAATTCTCTGCCCACCCTTTCTTCTCACGTCTTCCGTGTTAAATGTACGCCCCCATCCGAGGTACGCATCGCTTATTCCTACGTCCTTGCCTGCGACCTCGACAAGGATGTCAGGGGATTGAAAAGCAGGTCGGCATATATCCCCATGAAAGGTTAAATCCTTTGAAAGGCTTCTATCCAATGCAGGGGTTTTCCCGAGAAGCAAGATGTTGAATCCACCGTCCGCATTAATGCGTGTATAGTGTGGAGATAAAGGGAGCTCGTGCTCACGATACAACCCACGGTTTTAGTTCCGATGGTTTAGGCGTTTCCAATGCTTTTAGCTGTAATCGATTTATCGCACGTATCGAGGTTGGGTTAAATAATAAAACGATGCGGGATTGAAAGGATTGTGTCTTGTTAAGTCGAACGTGTTCAGGCAGAAAATACTGGAGTAAAAGGTTTGTTTTAACCTTGAAAATTCTTCCTAAGATGCGCATTGGCAATGCTATTGCTATTAAAGGTGTGCTTATTGATTCATTGCGGAATTATTATCTTGTTCGAAGGGAATAGGTAGGGAATAGCTCTCATGGGTTTCTTTAATGCGTCTTAGTTGTGCAATTCCCAGGAGAACTTTTATATGCAAAAACACAAATAGATATATAGTTCTGAGAAGATCTAGCAACATCAGAATATTCTAAGTTTATTCTAATTCTTTTATCATTCCGTAAATTTTTCGTTCTGTAAACGAAATGAATCAGCTGTGTTTTTCGCGTGGTTTACAGCTCGGCAGTTTTGTGGTCGGACTAAATTTTCTATTATACTTTCATTTCGCAGAAGAAAGTGCAAATAAAAATATTTCTTTTCTTTAGAAACGGAAAGTGAGGATTCAATTAACTTTCATCTTGTTAAAACTCGTATACTTTCTAGGAAAAGTCTTTGCTCTGAAAAACACGTTCCTTCCGTGAAAATTTAAGTATAGTATCTCTCTTCCGATGTATTTTTTCCATTACGTTGAAAAGAATAGAAGAATTTAAATATATTCTATAGTTAAAATAGGATTCCTCATTAGGAACACTAGGTTTTTCCTTGAAAAATTCCTCTTATGCATGAACAGATAGGCTATCTAAAAAGTAGGATTATTTTCGAATTGTTTCTGATCGTAATGCGTAAGGTATTTTCGAAACATTCAATGCACGTAATTCTCATGATGCAATCTCTTTTGTTAGTATTGTCATCCTATCGATGTTGTTTTTTTAACTGATACAACCAACGTAATCCTTCATCACCGTTTAATCAGCATATATAATGAGTGGCAGAATCTTCGTCAATAGTTATTTCTCTTTTATTTGCTTACGGCATTATTTAGAGTCACTGATCAATCTGGCTAAATGACGCATTAGAAAAGGTGAAGGTCTCAATAGAAGTTGCGGTATTCCATCGGTCGTACGATGCATTCCCATTCTCCGTAAGAAAGTGGTCGCAAATACAGATTGGGATTTTTATAACGGCTTCTGCTAACTTATGTCTCTCTTTCGAGAAAGAATAACTAATCGTAAGCTCGTTACGTGGTCTTACTTGCCGAGGACGAATTAACGCGTAACTTTGTCGTTAGAATGTGCACAATTCTAATCGTGAGACTTCATTAGCATTCCAGTGCGGAGTCTGTTATCGGCGTCGCCATGTCGTAAATGTCGCAAGATGTTGGCGCGTCATCTGTCAGTGATATCTTTCCTAGATTTAAATGGCCGTTTTAAATGTCTCGGGAGTCGGCTTACTTGGCGAGAAGACGTTTACATGCACGATGAGTTGCCTCACTTCTCCAACTCCAGAGGTTAAACTTTTTATAAGTATTTTTCTACCCAATGCGTTCATCATATGTTTGTTCCTGTAAGTTGTATGAAAGAAGACTGTCAACATTGCAGTAATTGGTTGAATTGTTAATCGTTAAGGTGTAAATATTTTGGTTATGCTTAAGAAGGAGGAAGTATTTAAGTGATATTACATCTATATCCATGCTTTTTCTGAATTTCTGTTCTTTCGGAGTTCTAAGGTCACTTAATTAGAATATTATCTAGCATATTTTCAGTTGCAATTCATTCTCATTGCAATTTAGTTCGTTGTTTATGTTCAGTTAGCTTTTTATAAGTGGCTACAAGTGACACGGATTAATTACTCTTTTCCTTATAATAATTTAAGAGAGTTTAATTTTTTTCGTATGCAGAAGCAGATTGTCATATACCTGCAACTCGAATCTATAGTTTTTATTACTGTTATATCGCATTATATTCTAGAAACGAGTTCTATAGTATATGTTTGTCATAACGTGATAAAATGCCCACGAATAGCGATATACAGAAGCCAAGTGATGCTAATATAATTATGTTGCGGGGTTATAGCTGGTAATGAAAGCCCAAATGCTCGCATAAAGCTGGTTAATAGCCGTGATTAATTTTTAAAGGGATTCCAGCTTCTTCCCCTCATCGTACTCTCGTCCTCTCATAAGAGTTCCGGATTGTTGTCGTTTTCATTCCGTAAGGAGCGCATTTCCCATTCCCTTGTTGTGGAACGCGTCGTCATGGATCGCGGATGGAAAGCCATTGAATCATCGGTCCGAGTATAGAGATGACGCGGGGGTGGGAGTGTCCGTGCGGGAATAAAAGGAACGCGAAGCGGGTGGAGGGAGTAATTGAGTGCTGTCGAGGGAGAAATGCGACCATGTGACTACACGGCTCGTTTACGATAAAGAGGGAAGAATGGTGTCATAACTGGTGGTCGTTAAGGTATCTTCCCCTCGTTCTATACCGGTCAAATTTGCTCTCACGGGTTGCTGTCAGGGATAAGCGAACGCCTCGGAAATTAATTATGTGCTGCTACTGTTTAGAACGATTTTTAGGAGATTATTAGATATTCTTGGAAAGGTTTGAAGTGGTAGATGGTAGGGTTCTTTTATGCATTAACGTTTAGTTTTCAGGTGCTAGATTGGTTTTTCATTATTACTGATTTATTTCAATCTGAAGGATTATAAGGCTTGAAAAAATTTAATCACGTCCTAATATGAAAGTTTTTCTAAAATTTTATTGGAAAAATTAATTAAATCTTTGGTCGTAAAAAACTTAAAGGGATCCTTTAAAAATCCTGTTTCGTTTAATGTGATTTGTCGTAATTCTGTTTGATTATTTGTATTGATACTCTATCAAGCTATTGTATTTCTCTTATTTCTTATCTACAATTGTTAAGTATTTCTGTTTTTATCTTTGAATGTAATGGAACTGAATCTTTTCAGTGTTTTATATCATTTCAGTTTTATCCTGATCGTATTTTAATCGTAATGGTTTCAATTCTTCATGATTAGTACCTAATAATGCAAAAGCAAGTCTCTTTCGTTAAACTCCTATGTCATATTATCTTAGAAGACATAAAAGACTTCCTATTTGGAAAGAGACGTTTTTGAGTGGGGAATAATTTGGAAGGGGAAAAATTGTCTTCGAAATTCTCAAAAGAATCATATTACTGGAAAGGAATTGCTCTCGTTTTCTTTTGTTTTCGCTTTAAATTCGTTATTCCCTTTTTCGTCTTTCAAAAAATATTACGAATCTCGTAAGAATCATCGGGTTTTATTGGAAATTATAAATAATGATATTTAGCAATAGATGAAAATTTGAAATAGCAAAAGCTCTAAATAATGTGGAACTGAACGGTCTTAGTTACTCCTGCAGGTTATTACTATATTCTTTTGCAGTGTGTGCACTTTGATAAGGTCGTTTTATATCAGTACAATGTCATTGTTTGAAGGTAACATTCCATCGATAATGATTCAAGTTCTTCCTCATTATCTGCAGATATTCCAGAAAAGGTTTCAGTTATCATTAACCGCATTCCGTTCTTATCATCTTATTAAGGAGATTATCTATGCACTGATATAAATGCGCATTTTAAGACGTAAGATGTTTTGATAGCGGTATGTATGATAATGGTATGAAAAAAGTGCAACAAGGAGGTATTGTCTCACTGCTTAGAACTTGTATGGAATCAATACGGCCTTGCCGAGTGGAATTTTCTAACGTATGAACTTTTTTGATTGTATGAGTATGAAGTGATGATAAACTTCTTTCAAATATTTTGAAATTCGTTTATCTCGTAAATATTGGTCTAACAATCTCCACCCCTTAGATATTTCCATTATATCTTATTTCCCTGTATTGTATTCGTGGAATGTTATCTTCCTATACGTTACCTCTCATTTATATATTTTCGACATTGTATGTCAGCCTTATTTCTCAATTCAGCATTTTTACGTATTTTAATACCTCCCTATTGATATAATGAAATATTTAAGGTTTTACAGCAATAATTAATCCGTAATTTTTTATTGCAGAAATGAGAGCTCTTTGTTCTCATATAATAAATTTTAGTGTATTTGATCTAACGGTGCTTTAAATTGCCTTGTAAGCGGTAACATACGTAAATTATCTCGCTATATTATTTGTTTTTTTATAAATTCTCGTATTTTAGTAATGCTTGCGTATAAAGAATTTCATATTAGTAGTCCAAGAATATGTAGCAATTATGAAATTAAATTTGCTTATATTTTCATTTTATTTATCTTAACGTGCAACAAAATTTACTGGAATTGCGAATAATACCGTAAACGAATATCTTCCACTTTTTTGAAGGAATAGAAGGGATATACCTTTAATCCATCGGCGGAATCGTAGGGTTTTTCCCGAACGAAATCTAGAGACTTTGATTCGGTGTCCATGGTTACACAGAGAGAGAGCAAACTCATCCTGTGTTACAATTCCCCTGTCGGCCCTTTAATCTTCGATCCGAAGTTGAGCAGTATCTCATGAGAGGGATCGCCCTTTTTCGCTTCCTCCGATTTTTCGCACACCGATGGTTTTTTGTTCTCAAAGATTTCGTCGTAGAAAATTGCTCCGAACAAAGAAATCAGTGGGCTGTTCTCGGCGGTCTTATAGAGAAGGCGCTTTTGTTATACGTTTACTGCGAAAGGCGGCCTCTCTCCCTAATGGGCCGAGTTCCTATCCCAACCGTGAAGATAAGTGGCAGAACGCTCTCGCCCTTTTTTTGCCCATCTCAGCGGCGGAGGAGTGTGCACCAAGGGATGTGTTCACGTGGGGAAGTAAGGAGAGAAAAATTCGAATTTTCCTCTCGTCTGGGGTTGAAAGGCTCTCTCTCTCTCTGCACATCGGAGATTGATGTTTTAATGTAATGCGAATTCGCAACCGGAAGTTTTCGATTCGGTGGGGAAAGTTCCGAGGAATGCATTTTTACCACGATGATTGCTCGTTATAGCGGCGTGCGAATCGCAAGGTTACAAAAGGTGGGAGTTTTTTTGTTCGTAATGTTTCCTGCCGATGCAGGAAATATCTTCTTGAGATACTTCTGCTTTAGGTCTCGGTGAATTTAGCAGCTTTAAAGCTGATGGTTTGTTGTATACAGGAATGTAAAGTTGGTCGGCATAAGTAATTTTACTAGCGCGGATTTTAGGGATTCTTTTTTGGATTATTTCTGTCATGCATCGGTTAGGCTTTCCCGTGCTATTTGGTAAAATGATAAATTTGAAAAAATATCACCATCTGTAATGGATGAAAATGAAATTTAACGTTGATTGTTTTGGATATTACTCATTTTCAGATCGACGTTTAAAATCTAGCCAATGTGCAGTGAGTATACATAAGTTGGCCAATTTTCTAAAATTAAAAGAGACCCAGTTTTCCTGTAATTGAGGTATTTTTTTCTGTGTCCAAACAATTTTTCCCTCCTGCACCAATATATCTTCTTTTATTATATATTTTCTCTTTTCCTTTGACATTTTATTTCCTCATTTTTTCTCATTCTGTTACGAGCCATAAATGTAATATGGAACTCTCTTCTCCAAATTTAACCCTAGAAGGTCATACATCATTATTATTGTTATTAAATTATTTATTGTTTGTTTAAAAAGAAGTATGATTTCTATTATTTCACTAATTTTACGTGGATAAAAGGAAAGAGAGCGTACACGAAGAGAATACACTCCATACGGGTAAGGTTTCTATTATAATTGGTTTTCATTGCGTTTCCCTTTTTACAGTCGTAGTCGGCGAAAAGTAAATAGTGCAGCGGAGGAGATTTTTAACTTGTAGATTTATTTTCTAAAGATCCCATCAAACTGTTAGCACTTCATTCCCGGAATTCGACAGGTGTCAGCGAAAATTCGAGGCGATTTCAATCAACAAAACTCATTTCCTTCGGATTGATTTTGCGCTCGACAAAAAAAGACGCCTTCGGATCTTCAGCTTTAAAATCCTTTCACAAACCGTGTGTGTATTATCCGAATTGTGGTCATTCAACTTCTCTTTTCGTTTAAATCGTGCATGCAAACCCAAGTGTTTCGCCGTTACGAAACACGGTGGCAGAACACCACATAGGCTTTCATTATTCCCATCGATTTCACGGCGCCCAATTCAATCTCATGCTTTTCAAGAAACCCTTTTATTATATCCGCTGGATACAGGAAGTGAACCGGCCCCCCCGGGAGTGGTCCTTCGCGATGAAATCTCCGGCGCAGTTTTAATTGAAACATCTCGTTAATTCGGGGAGTTTCGATTCAATAAGAACCACTCTCTCGTTGGCCGTTTTCCTCCCGTTGATTCGCGGCGTGGGAAATTAGCGAAGACTCGGGTCTCTGTTGAAAAAATGTCTCCCTCTTCCCTCTTCTCCCTCTCGTTACGTACAGATCGACTCGATTCAAATCTGCTAGCGTCCGTTTTTCTTTTTGCCCGAACAGTCCGACTGAATTTTTTTTCTCGCAGTGAATCTTCGATGAAAGGTTTCAGTAGTTTTTTCCGAGTGAAAAATGCCCTCCTTGTGAAAGTTTTATCTTTTTCGACCACTGTATGACTTGATAATTTTGAAAGGGAAAATTATGCTTCAGCTTTAAAGGTATAACATTATTTCAATTTTTAAATCACTGATATGCCTCAAAGTTTATTGTTGAATTACATAGCTTCGTTGCCAAGGGATGTGTTTATTTAATATGATAGGATTTTTATGATATTAATCCGTGCAATGTTGGTATTTTATAATGGCTTTTTAATTGAGAATCCCCGCTAGTTTTGTGTGAAGACGTTGCTTAACTGAAGTACGTTTGCGTAATGCGTGCTTATAAAGTCATTCATTTGAAGCATCTTTAGGCACGAACAGATTATTTTACTTCTCGGAATCGGAGCAAATTTAGCGGTTCTTCCATAGCATCTGGAATAACAAAATACATTACATTAACCTCTACAGAGTACAGTTACACCTATATAAGCAGTATATTTCCTAAAATAACTTCCCAAAGTCAGCTTTTCCCGGAAGGTTTACTCCCGTTTTATTTAGGCTCCCCTTGTTTTTTTTTCGATGTAGGAAATCGTGTCGCGGTGGGTACAGAATGTGTCCCGGACCAAGTAACAGTCACCAAATTTTCTGCACGACCATATCGAGCATCAGAGCATGTCGGCGTCTCGGATCGAGTGTCCATAAGCTAAGACCTACTTTTCAATCCGTCATTTTTTCGTCGCTCAAAGATAGAGATTTTTGACAATGTTTTAAGAGGAGGTCTTTTGTTCGATATGTGTGGAGTCTGCTCCTTCGTTCTCAGGGAAAGTCGATGTGCTAGAAAGTCGTGCCATTCTTTTGAGGCGGCCTCAAGGCATTTTGATCGGAGTGCTGAGAGTCCTCAGGAATTCGGAGTCTTCGCTCCGTTATATCTTTTTTCCCGAAGCGAATGATGATCGAATCGCGTGTTATCTAGTCGTAAAACTAACTTTACCGCGATGCCCGTCTTTAATTTTTACCAGAACGAACGTTAAATTTTCTCCGGATTGCACGAGCTTCGAATTCATCGATCGTCAATCAGTTTTAATATTAGTTGTTTTAGTTTCGTTGTTTCTTTGGCTTCTGTATGAATTCTTATGCCTGGTTGATGTTGTCGATATTGTCCTACTTACCAAAGTATCTCCAGGTTTTCTTTTGTTTGATATTTTTTCTCCTCTTGTTGTAGATGAATTTCTTCCTGTATTCCTGAGGCATCTTGAAATATGACTCGTATAAGCCCAATGGCATTGTTTATTTCTATTTAATGGCTCATATCTCAATATTGAATATCTAAAAGGAGATTAATGGATTCAGATAAAAATGGTATATAGTCAAGGTTAAACAGGAACTATTCTTTTCAAGGCACGATGTTGTAGTGAGTATTCCTCCAGCGTTTAAATTATATTTTTTATGGTATAGAAGTTCGTTAAAACTCGCGAAACATTAGGATTCCATTTCCTCAGATTTCCGTATTCGGTTAAGATATTTACTTGAAGTTGATTAATTTTTCCAATAAATAGCTCCAGCAAATGTTTTATATTTTCTCTCGTATCACTTCCGGACGAAATTAACCTCGTTTTATCTCATGCGTTTTCATTGTTCATACCGTAACTTTCAATCCGAAGATTTCTCAATCGGTAGAAGTTATTCATCAAATCTGTAGCTTACAGAAGCGTCTACGGAAATTACACTTAAAATGAAAACTTTCGAATCTCTTTTTGCTCAGTACTCCCCGTTGTTTATCAAGCGAGACTAAAGCTGATGGTTTTAAAGGGAAGCGTTCGGTGATCCTTTCACCGAACATATTTCATTTATGAAGTGAATGGGTTTTAGCGTGTACGTTCTTGAGGGTAGAATAAATATACCTTATACTTAAGAGATCGTTGATCTGTCAAATACAGCTGAGGTAGTTGGGAAATATTTTAAGGTAATATTTATGTTTATAGCAGCTTTTTTGACTTGATTTCACTTCATCGTAAAGAATTATCACCAAATGGTACAGTATTTCAGCGAATGAGTATTCGGTTATTATATATATTTTATATCAATAATAATCCATAATAGTAATTGGGTATGAAATAACTTTACGATTATTATCATTATGAAGCAAGCAACAACATACCATCAGTCATGGATTCCACAAAGTTAATGCTTCCCTGGAAGATTTAATAATCTATAAGAATATAACTCTACTGTAGATATTTTAAAATGTCATTTTTTGTTTAAAACTATCTAGTGCAATGTGGGTTACAAAGTATTTTACATATTATAATACTCAAATGATGTATGACTTTATAGTAATAGTATTAATATAATGTCAATCTTTTAAGCGAAATCTCTCGCATAGAATCATTTTAAAATCAACAAAACCTTCTCTTTGCTGATTTTGTTGAGTGTTTGTTACCAGTTACTGTATATAGTTTTTATCCTTCTAGCTTGGTTAACCTCTTAAAAATTTAAAATCTTCCCTTTTAGAAACTCTGTACTTTTAAAATGAATTTTTTCATCTTGTCTGATATAATTTCCTATCTTTCACGTATCCCGTTTCTTTAGCTCTTTTCCTCGCGTACCTTTTCAAAGAGCACTTAATTATTCGTGATGTTGGAGGTATTTCTGCCTCCGTTATCTAATTCAATACCCCGCGAGTCTGGGGCCCGAGGGGTAGTAAAAAAAAGAAGCCAATTTATCGCTAGGTCTTATAGGTTGTCCCACCTCTCGGATGGGAACCGTAGTAATTTCTTGCACCACTCATCGATTTTTCGAACGTCTCGCCTCGGCGTTGCAGCTGGCAAGAGACCAGTGCCTCCCTTGGCACGTCTAAAAGAGTATCCTTTTGACCTCTCAGCCTGAAATCCCATCTTCTGTAATCTCAGACGCGGATATATACCGACGAGGGAAGGGCTCTGGCGAAATATATAATTCGGGAAAGGGTCGGACCTACAGCCTCCCTCTCTCTACAAGGAATCCATATCTTCAGGGTTAGGGCGTAGATGTCGTTTTGCTTACGTATTTACATCTCCCTTTTCGGTGCTGTTATTTTAGTGGGAGTCGCGAATGTTTTTCCTCGTGCATTTATAGCCGTGTCAGGTGAGAAGTCGCAGTGTCGTATCCCGCACCGCAGTGATGACGTGCTTCTGGTGGTAGTCGGGGAGGGTGGTGGTGGGTTGCAGGAAGAGTGGTAGTGTGCATCGCTCACGGAAAGGAGAGCCGGCACGAAAGTCATTCTTCCTCCTTAGCTCACGCCTCGTAACACCCTTTTCCGAAATTCTATTTCTCCGCCCCTCCAAGTCCGTCTGTCCCTCCTTCAAGACCTCTCTCTCCAGCTCTTCCACCGGTCCTCGTATTTACATAAGTCCGTTTCATTTTGTCTCCCCGACTCGCGGGGGTTTTTTCTCATTTTCCTTCGCTGAAGGGGTTTTTTAACTCTCAGCGTCGCTTTGTTTGCTCTCTTCGCGCTGCATCTTTATCAATACCTGATCCCTTTTTGTGAATCGATGAAATCTCATAAGTCTTCTTAAATATAAGTTCATGTGAGTGAATTCGTAGTTTAATCGTATGTTTTTATAGGGTGTTACCTAAATATTTACGTTTTGTCGTTCTTAATTTTTTTTCTTGGGATTGATGTTTGTTCACCCTTGTGTGTTGATTATGACGTTCACTCGTTGTTTGGAGAATTATTTCAATTATTTTTACTCGTATCCAGACGTACGAAGACCCGTATTCTTTAATAGCTACTAATTTATCAACAATCTCGTTGCCAGGCTCCGTCGATGTGTATGTTCCCCTTCATCACTACTTTTATTCATCCAACTCATTCAATTTTTCTCCCCACATTCCGTCCTATTTTTAAATCTCTCCCTCCAATGCTTCCTATTTCCGATTTTCCTCATTGTTTCCCTTTCTGCTCCTCTGCCATCCCTTCCAATTCCCCTCTCCTCTCTCCCCCTTTTGCCGCAGTGGAAAAGAGGCCTTCGGCGGGAAAGTGGAGGTTCTGCTTTTGCAGAGAGAGAGGGGCGCTCCCACTCCTCGGCCCGCACTCCTCGATCGATACTCTCTCTCTACGGAACACCCCCTTCGCCCATTCCTTCCTATTCATTCCTTCGTCTTTCTATAGAGGACCACCCTATCTCATCCTCGGACATCGCCCATTCAGTGGAGAGCGTCAGGTGTCCCCTCTCTCGGTAGAGGATCCCCATCCATCGTTTTTTAATCCGCCCCCAGTTCAGGGATTAAGTATCAATTCGCAAACTTTTCCGTTGCCACCGTTTCCGTTGTCTGGGGTTTAATGAGGACCGATGACGATTTTGGTTATCGTCGCAGATTTTATTGCTCCTCCCTTTTGGAATTTAAGCATCGCCCCGACCTCTTCTCGGGTAGGATCCAGAACTCTCCCCGGAGAAGGGTTTTCACAAAAGAAAGGCTTCTAGAAGGCGGAGGACGGTTCTCGCAATAAGCGATGCTAATTTGCGATTCGCAGATGTCTAGATGCGCGAAGACGAGCTTCTTCTTCGGTGTGGGATCGTTAAATATCTGGGAGTCGTTGAAAGGTTGGAAATGCGTTCCAGAGAAATAGAACTTATCTACCCCAAGCGAATTGGCTCCGTCCAATCTACCACCGAGGCCCGTAGGAAATTTTTGAGTTATGAGTTTTTCCGAGCACGTGTTGCGAATTTCATCCCGTGGTGCGATTTAATCAGATGGGCCTCGATGTAGCTGAAATATGTTGAAGGAAAGGGCTGTGTTCACGAGGTGTATCAGAGGAGGATTCATTTTGAGTTTAGTAGAATGCTAAAAATGTTGCCAAATATTTAAATTAAATACACTATATTCTTTAAAGAATTGTTTAAGTGAGATACTGAATCATCATTTTGTATAATTTCATAATCTTTTGTTTTCTACTCGAAGCCAGGTAGCAGGAAGCTATGCTCTTTTTGTTTTCTAATCATTTAAAACTTTAATTCTGCTGATAACACACTTGTGAGATTATCATTTGAAGCGAAATATCCCACTACAACTGACTTCTATCTCAGAATCACCCGTTTCAGATCATGTTTTCTTAAGTATCAAGAAGCTGAGTGGACCTAGTACTAGACCCTGTGAATGCCCTCTTCGAAACTTCTCCTCCTGCCACCTTGCTCGCTAAGGAAGGTTTCTTTTAGACGCAAGGGGACAAGTTTTATGAAAGAATTGAAAATCTTCCCGGGAGATGAAGGGTTTCTTACGAGAAGGAGAAGGGGTTAATAGGCCCACCAGTTCTATCCCAGCTCCCTTTCTCTTGCCTATATATTTCCCTTCATCTTTTCATATCTAACCCTAGCGGCCCACCACCCACACACCCTGCCCAGAGGCCCTCTTCCTATTACCTCATCTTTCCCGCTCCCTTATTCCCATATCTCTCTCCTCACCATCTCACTTTCACCGTTGCATCACGGGCCTTTTCATCTCTCCAATCGTCTTCCGCTCACTTTACACTGAAAGACATCTTGTACACAAGTCCCAGAAGTCGTTCGCACCCTAATCAGAGTCCGTTTTCCTCTCTAACCTGAGGGAATTCCCACTTTCCGATGGTAATCTTACCGCGGTCTCATTCCAGATGTCCCTATAATACTCGTCTCCGTCGTTAATTGGGAGACAATTGCTCCCCTAAGTGTTGGAAGGAGTAGTTGAAAGTCCCTCCGTAGTAATCAATTAATTTCGAACGTATTCGGCCCTCCCTTTTCTCTTTCTTCTCCAGCCCTTCCTTTGTCTCAGTGAAGATTTCGAAAGCCCCAATTCAAAGATGCCGTTCTCGTTTACTCATTCCTTGTCAGATGCCGCTTCTCTCCTCTCTCTCTTGTGATTACATTTTCTTTGTTTCCTCGTCGGGTACTTTTCTCCACGTTCTCCACAGCGTTTACATTACGATGCGTTGCTCTCTGTATGATCTTTCAGCCACGTCTGCATCGTTTGGGGTTTAAAACATCTGTAGTCTTAGGTTCGCTCTGCACTGTTATGAATTTGAAATGAATACTTTGATGCACATCGGTGTTTATGTCTTTTTTAAGTTTGTTTGGGTTATAAAATCAGAATCTCTTTCTTCTAAAGGATCAAATAAAGATTAAAAGGGGAATTAAAAATGCACAGAGGTGTTTGAGCTAAAGGAGTTATTGTGTTGCGCTCTTTGTGAGGATGAAACGTTTTATATTTATTTTCAAAGTCTTATTTAGATCTTATATCTCGGTAGATCTTCCCAACTTGATTCTTGTTTCCGTTCCAAGAAATATTTTGTTGCCTTTCAATATCTGCTATATTTTTCAATTCTTTTATTATGTTGTTAGATTTAAATAAACCTTTAAGTTTTCGTTACTCGCAATATATATCTTCGTATACTTGTTTGGATATAATCATTTAATGATTTTAGTACCAATATAACGGAAATTTTTTAATTGCTTTATTTAATAGAATGCTTAATTTCATTAACCTTCATCTTGCCCTTTCAGAACAAGAATAGATTATTGAAACAACTATTTTATCAAGCGGTATTTACATGTAGAGATTGACTTTTCTTATTAAAATAACCGTTTATTCCTAAAGTGTACCTCATTGCCAACATGAGTTTCTCTAATAGAATTGGAAAAAGTCCAACATCATTAAAGACAACCTTAAATTGTAAGAAAGATGTATGCATTCTCTTTAGTTAATTGAATCATAAGCTTCTCATTCCTTCTCGTTTAAGGCAATATTCACTCCTAGCTAATTAAATAGGGAAACTCCGGTGCACTTAATTCATCCATACTTATCCTTAACAATCCTCTTAAATATTCGTTTTTCCCCACCCGACGATATTTTACCCCGATCCATAGTCCCCTGTTTAAAGAGGCCGATGAAATATTTTGGAACCCTCGCGTTGGACCTTCCAGATTATATTCGGATGGTTTATAAAGGGAACTGCGAAAGGCATTCAGGGATCAAATCTGATTCCTCATCAAGATCGTATCAGCTTTACGGCGCAATTTTTACGTCCTTCACTCTATTTCCCCGTATTTCCTCTGAGGGATGGAGAATTGTGACGTAGCAGTCCGACCTCGCCCGTACATCCTCCCGGTCTCCACCAATTTGGTCAGGATAAATTCGTCTATTTTCCTCTATCTCGTCTTACACTCCCTTCATCTCGCTTCAGAAATGAGAGACTTTCTAGTTTCAATCTTTTGCTAATGAAGGCCCTCCACACTCCTCCCTCGTGGCTTTTCTTCTTTAATCATCTACGTTGCCCTTTCTCCTCCACATCCGATTCCCTCCATCTATTTCACTCCAAGAGGACACCTCCGCTGTGAATTGAAGGAATGCGGGCTCTTTTTTTGGTACGATCTCTCTCTCTATTGCGCGTCAAGTAGAAGGTTTAATATTGGGGATAAGCCCCGTCTTTCACGCGGAGTGGAAGGTTTAACGGCCCGAGGAATAAAACTCTCATTTCTCCATCGGAGTGCAGTCGCATCGTTTTGTCGCTGTTCCTCCAGGGGCGTGACATTTCTTCTCCTCCTCTCCTTCGTTCATAGACACTCCCTTAACTTTGGTCCGTGGGTTTTTTTTTCCTTGAGTTTTCGTCGTCATTTCGTCAATTTCTTATCGCTTCATCTTCGGATGGTTTGGGGGGCATCAATGAGTAATGCCTTCATCGCAAGGGTCTTCCAACACTCAGGGATTGAGTAGCTTACGATCTTTGAGGTTCATTTTTTGATGTTTCCAAGAAACTAATATTACGCGGAGACGTGAATTTTTTTATTCGCTTGGTCCTATTTTGTAAATTAATCCATCGTTTGTTTTCTTTCATCATATTATTTAATAAATTTCACGCTTCGGTCTCCAACTATGCACTTTTTTCGAATTTATTTCATCCGTAATATCTCTTTTAACCCTCTTACTGCCAGCGGGCCGATATATCGGCCCTCGCTGGTTGTGCGAAAACTGCCAGCGGGCCGATATATCGGCCCTACTTATTTGACGTAATTTATTTCGTGATTTTGACCATTTCAACGGCTGCCGTCTCAATTAATACACATGTACTGTATCTCTATTGCTTACTTTATCTAACTTATATGGTTTCACCTTTCCTTGCGATACATTTTGATATTTTACAGTGATCTTTCCTCGTTAATTCGTCCGGATATTTTCGTTACTTCGGGCCAGCGTCATCCTGCACAGTATTATCTTTCGTGTTTGTCGCAAGTCATGCTGAACTGTTTTCTTGTGGCTCTAAGTATTTGTTTTAGAGTGTCAGTTACCAGCTAGATAAGTAAATATTCTTTTTTGGCCCGCCTATTTTTATATAAGCAAAACAGAGATATGCAAAACGGATCTTCAGAGACATACCTCAAAAAACTTATAAAATTGCCAAATGAAAAAGAAAAGAACTGTTGTGTGTGTAGTGTAAGAGGAAAAAAGGAATAAAATAAAGAAAAAGATGCAGAACTGTGTGTGGAAAATGCAAAAAAGGACTTCTTGGTGAATGCTTCCATAAGCATAAGTGCGCTAGCTGATGGGACCGTGAGTGTAGAATCAGATAAAATATTTTATATCTCTGGCAAAAATAGTTTTATCACTATAAAACTTAACCACGGGTGAGAAAACTAAATAATATCAAAAACTATTATAATTTTATTCCACGTATATAATATTTTATACATCACAAAGTGAAAAAACGGAGAATTTTGGGTTTTTACATATATTATAATTACTTTGTTATTATTTTTCTTTATGAAAATTTAAGTAAACCCCCATAATCCATATATGGTTCTAAATTATAAATATATCTTTAGCATTGGGAAAAATCTAGATGAATTAAATAAAGTTAAGTAGCTAAAATAATTTAGAATCTGAAATCCTACATATTCCGGAAAATAGCCTTGGCAGTCTTCGCACACCCCACCCGAAATGGGCTGGCAGTAAAAGGGTTAAATCCCCGAAAATTTTTAATGTAAAATTTTATTGTATTTCCCGTGTTTCATTTGTTGTTTAAAATATAGGAAACAGCATTTTTCGTCAGCTTACGTACACGATTGTGCTGAAGGAAATTTACAGAGAGCTTGAGTGTACCGAGAATTGAGTTCTAGTGCCTTTATTTACCTTACAAATTCTCGTTAATTATCATTTTATTTTAAAATTTCATTGTATTTATTTGCTTCTTAATAATGTTTACTCCTCCTACATCCTACAAGTAAGTACCTTAATTTTGTTTTCATCCTTTGTTTTTCATTACACTATTCGTCAAGTCGTGTTATCGTATTTAACGAATTCCGCTTAATTTTATCGTGTACAGGTACGTTCAGTTGACTGTCGAATCGCGTACCGTAGCTGTTAGTGACGCTAATGATGAGTCCCGTCTGCAGGGCATTAATCTCATCGGTAATAACGCCATCAATTTTGTCGCCATTGGCCCAGCATTTCGGAGAAACACGTCGAGGGATGTCCCCTCCGCGTATTTTTATGACAAAATCCTGCGGATAGAGCGTCATTATGGTCTTCGATACCCTTTTCTCGATCGTAAAACCTTCCATTACGGAATGGTTTGAACTTTTTCCAATTTTTTAGAATTAACCTGAGATAGTATACAGCATAAAATCCCTTCGAAGTTTCGGGGATTAAAGGCGATGGACTTGGAGTGAGCTTTAAGTGGCTTAAATCCGTTTCATGACGAGATTTTCGTGTAAATCGCTAATCTTGCGGATCGTACATGTTGAATTTGGTGGGAAATAAAGATACTTTAATTTTTATTCTTTCCAGAATAATAGTTGAGGACCGCAGATGGAAAATTTTCATCCAGAGCTTACTAGGGGATCCATTTGTGGAATATTTCCTCTGCTTTTCTACGTAATGAAAATTACTACTCAGGAAGTACAAAGGACGTTGTTATTGGTTTTCTTAAAGTTTTTCATTTTTCACGCATGAATTAGTCTGGGAGTGTGCTTTTATTCTCATAAAGAGAGTAATAATTTTGCTTTTGATTCTCTTACGTATTAATCTTCACGTATGTCATTTCTTTGATTCTAAGTTCAATTTTGTAACTTCAACTCCCATTTTATAAGCAGGGTTATTATTTTTTGTTCCTTGACTCTTTTGCTAAACTCCATTTTATTATTCTTAAGAAATAGGGCGCACCGTAGGCTAAGGAGAAGTGTAAACACTTTTCAAGTCATAGCTTTCCGTAGATTGCTATGTTGCTTTCACGGATTTCTTTTGTGTTCAGTTTTCTCTGTTGCAGTCGAGGAAGATTGTACATTCTCTTTAGTAGTACTTTTCTGAAGGTATGGATCCAGCGAGAGCGTTAGTTATAAATTTATGTATTTGTTTTTTGAACGTTTGATTTTTTCGATATTCTTAATGTGCTCTTTGAAAAAAATAAAAAGTGGCATTGGAAAGATTATTTAGATTTTATATAGAGAATCAGTATTGTCAACGACGTAAATATTTTTTTTTGGAATTCTTCATTATCTGTCAGGACATTATCTCATTTATATCCTCCAATTAATTTCGTTTAACGGCGTGAATCTTCCCATAATTCCCGGTTTGTTTGAACTTTGATCGATCGTTGAACCCATTACGATTGATTTACTGTCGAAATTAATCCGTTCGCTCATAATGAGCATGTTCGCTCCTTTTCATGATGTTTGGATGTCTGTGAAACGTTAGTATTGTTTGATTAGTAAAGACTGAATACACGTAGCTATTTAATGCTCACTAATGATATTAATAACGTACGAACAATTTGTTGAAAGTCATGTCGTAATAATTATTTCAAGTTATTGTTTAATGTTTGATTAAACAAGTCGTTTGGCATTTTCCGTTTTGTACACCTTTTGTAGATGAGATATCGTAAAACGAGTTTGTTTCCCATTCTTTACGTGGGCGAAGATGGTAAAAGACTCTCTTAGCGCAAACAAAACGAGTCGAAAGCCGAATTTCACGGAAGAGGTGAACAGGAGATGGGAAATCATTTCCGAGGACGTCCCCCGCCCATCACGCACGCGTCATAATACGACAGACGCACGGATAAGCGAAGAGGAATAAAACGGCATTCGTTTTTGACGCAGTGCTTCACTTAAGCGGAGACGGAAATGCTGCACTATAGCATTTTGCGTAGAAAGGGGGGACAAGAGAAAAATTTGGTATTGTCAACGGGATGATGTATGTGGGATTTACTGTGGTAAAAGGCAGTCGCTATTACCCACTTTCCTTTTCAAATCAGAAACTTTTTATAGTTTCCACATCGCCTTTTTTTGCAACGCTCCCAGATACCCCTATTTACGATTCCTCTAAGAAGGATTTTTTCCTGAGCTACCCTCGCTCGATGGAGTGTACGTATTGGTCGTTTAACACGTTCGCACGTATTCAGTAGAGCTATTGTTTGATCTCAGATTGGCTCAGCTCTACGCTAAACACGGCGGTGCGAATAGAACGTGATCCGTAGCATTAAGAAACACGGATCAGCGTTCGGAATTTTCCATGCCATCGCCTTCTTTGGGAAACGCCGTCCGAGGAGAACACTCTTAAAGTGGGACAGATTCCGTCCTTATCCCCGATGTCCGAAGTTGTTTTCCATTATTTAATCGCCTTTTGCGACGCGAGCAATCATGACTCCGCGGGTTGGTACAAGGAGCATACGTTTTATCGGTTCGATATGCGATCTCGTAGCTGTGGCGATGTATAAGGACAGAACAATCAAAGGAGATATACACGATTGGATAAACATCTGCGCTATTCAGTCCAGCGTCCGATTTCGCGATAATATGAATGGCGGGTGAGTCATCGCGCAAGGCCCCGCAACAAAACACGTTTGACGTTTGCGTAATCTTTTTTAATGGACCGGCTTATTTTTATTCGATGTGACTCTCCATTGAAGAAATATTAGTTAATTCGCCAATCCTTTGGTGGTGAGAGACGGATCTCCGGTTGCGGAACTTGTTGATACGTCGAATCGATAGTGCTGACGTGGACGGACCGCGATGGGTAATTTTATTTGTTGTAAATGTGAGGAATATCCAAGAGCACTAATAAACAAGTACTGGCCCCTTTAAAGGAAATATTCGTGTTAAGAGAAAGGTTAAATAATTTTGCTTTATAATTTCCTGTAACTTGAATACGAAATTTAAACAAAAGTGAAAAATATTACGAAATTACTTGGACTCGAACCCAGGACCCTCAATATTTTATTATTTTTTTAAATTCTGTTAAATCCATTGAAGTGTACACATGAGTATATCGTTGACTCGGGTGCTATTGATCATAAAAGCCGCGGTCACTCCTCCAGTTCATCGGAGCCAAAAATGAAAATCCCCGCAATCGCATGTGCTGAACACGAGCTTCATTAACTCATTCACATTTCACATTGTCTCATCCAATTCTCGGTAAATAGTCGGTCTCCATGGCGAACTTACGAGTGCGATAAAACTTCGTTCAACTGAGGCATTAGCTACCCGTGACGCAGGGGGTCTTTCTCTTTGTGTGCGATTTCCGTCCGATGGCCACCCACTCACCCACCTATTGGTTCAATAGATCCTCCCTTCCGGTATCTACATAACTCTCTCCCTCTCGTGTGTCCACCGGTCCCCTTCACCGCTCGCTTCTCTTTCGCTAGAATCCCGTTCTCTTTGTTCGGAAGTGTGGAATAATTTTTTCCTCTCCAGCACTTGATTTAATAAAGATTTGCGCAACCCGGAACTTTTTCAAAATTTTCGCGTTTTTTTTGCAATTTCGAATCTCATTAACTGGTTTCTTTGTAATTAGGTCTTATCTCGGGAAACGGTTTCCCCAAGGTTCTCATTTAAGTTAAGAAGGGATCCTTTCCCTGCATGGCCCTCCGTATAATAATCAAGCGCAGTTTAAAGTATTAAGGACCTTTTCCCATTATGAGGTTGATAAGAATAAACGTTTGTTGTTTGAAAAATTTGTTCGGATCGTTGTCGCTGGTGTTGGTCCTATTATAAGAGTGGTTTTGAGTTTGTTTTAGTCGGAAATGTGTTGCTATATACGCCCATTATTAAAGCGTCTATTACTCCTGTCATTTTTACAATGTAATGTTTATAAAGATTCATCATTTTGGGCGAAAATCTTCTGTTTTAATTTATACTGGTTTGATTATATATATTTTTTTTTTAAGTTGCTATTATTTTTTAATGAAATTCGTCAATTTTTATGAAATTCGTCAATATCTTTAACTTCGCATTATTCCCGTCCCTTAAATTCGAATAAATATACCGGCTACAACTTATCCCCGTACGACTGAAATTCTTTTGTTTTAAGCGAAGAACGTGTTATGTCTGGTATTGGAAAGATTTCAACACGATATCTCTCTCTCTCTCCACATCCCTGCAACATTCTTCTTTACGGATCGATTCAAAAGCGAGAAACCTTTTTTGAAAATCCATCAATGCAGAATCGAAAGGAATAAGATTGTCGTCGAGTATGCATTACTACCTTTCATCGCAATGTAAACACAAGGGCTTACATCGTCTAGTCCTCGACTGGTGTACCGACATTGACATTAGGAACGAAAGCTTTAATTTTTCCAAGAAAGCACTTCTCAAAAAAACCCCACCCCTCCTTCATCTTTCTCCGTCTGGCAGTCACACGCCCTCTCGTCTCCTTAATATCCTTTCACATCTCCTCCCCTTCTCCGCCTTTCTCAGCATCTCTTCCCACGGTGTCGCCTCCTCTAAATGGTCTTTTTCATCCCTCGGGCTGAGGCGCGCTCATATCTCCGCCACCCAGAATCCTCTTTTTGTACCTTTCACGGCGTGTATTTTGGAAGATCGCCCATTTAGGTAAACCTTCCGGTCCTTCACGGGCCCCCCCAGTTCTTACCTATCCGCCCCATCGGACCCTCTCTCCAGAAGACCTCCGAAGGCGTCTGCGACCGCGCGTCGCCGTATCGCATTGCCGTCGACCGCCCGTGATACGTCACTCCGATTGCATTATAGCAGTTTTATCGAGGCGGTCGTCGCAGAGGGCTAACACAGACAGTAAAGGAAAATGAGCAGAGGATGTTTGTCGCTCCTGCGGTTACACAGAGCGGAGCATCCGAAATGTTTACGAAACCATGGTCGGGAAATTGCGGTTTCTTTTTCGCATTCTTATCCTCCAATAGTGGCGATTTAGTCCTTAGAAAAGAGGTCGAGTGTCAGTCGCGTTTCGGTAGCCTGAGGTGCACGGTTGTTTTTTTTTATGGTGGACGTTTACTCTCGTTGCTAATTACTGCGGATGGTTAAGGTGCCATCGATCTACGAATGGATTGGAGTTACGTCCTGGTGTGATTTTGACCGTAAGTCGGAATTGTTCGGGATGATTTTGTCTTTCAAAAGCCAAGCTACTTACTGGAATCAATGGTGATATTTTTTTCATGGTTTGATTGTAAAAAGTGTTCTTTTATTTTTGTATTTGGTTACGATTGTCATTATAGATAGCATTAGCGAAATTGGCAGGAATTGAGAGAAAGATTATCCGTCGAATTTAACTCGCTGATTCGTGCAATCAAGTTAAATTGCTCGAGGCTGCCTTTTTAAATAAATACGTATTATTTTTACTTATATTTCGGAACCTTTTCCCTTCAATTTTCAAGGTTAAAAGTAGATTCCAGTTTATCGGAAGATTCGCCAAAAAAGGATTGAAGGATTGCTCATAAATCCGTTTCAAGGAAATGAGTTTATTGTTATTTCCTCCTTTCTCGGAAGTTTCTCTATTAATTTCTCAGGAATCGTGTAGTAGTGTCCAAAAGTATGTTTCTCCGCAATTTACGTAAACGAACGTATGGACGTGTTTCGATTCAGTCCTTCTGAAGATATTTCCGTGCATGACCTTTGTGTCGTTCTCATTTTCCTCCGTGTGAATGATGACGCACTAATTTTTAGACTCCCGATTAAGGCTGTTTCCACGGCTCTCCGTCTCCGTGTGTCTTCGAAGTAAAGGTCACGCTACTTATACGGCACTTGGCATCGATCTTTCAGCGACTCGGGAGTTCATGCATGTCCAAGTTCAGGTGTCGGACGCACCCCTGCATCGAGTTTGTGAAATTGACCTAGACTGCATTCGGAATCGATCCCCACTAAGAAAACGCATAACAACACTTTCTAGCGCATTATTCATCCCTTAGAAGCACGTGATCTCGTTCAGGAGATACCACGGATGCTGGGTCCTTACGCTCAGGCGTCCGACTCAAAACATCAATGGCGTTCCGAAAATTTCACGTAGTCCGTTGAGGAGTTTTTGAGCTCCGGCCAAGAGATTACTCGCTGGAAAACCGCTTGCCGGTGCCAAACGTGGGATTTTTTTCTTACGGATGTTTATGGATAGGACACAATGAAATTTTTGTCGTCCGTGCCGAGTCCAGTTCGAATGCGATGAATAACTCAAGAGACGATTATGTCAGCGTATTTGGGAATCGTCCCAAAGTTCGTCGCTGGCTTATCCAGATTTTCGTTGTCCGATCAATCATCTAGATTATTTTCCGTTCGTGATTTTCCTCGTTTCAGTTTTCAGCTCTTGTTCCTCCTTATGCGGCGTTCTGAGCGTAGTTCCGGGAATTGAAGTTGTCTTTTTTTCATAATCGTAATTTGGAAAGGAAGTAGAGTTAATTGAATTTAAAAGTGGATAGTTTCATACGAAAGCTTAGTCTCTCTTATATATTTCGCATCGAATGATGTCTTTTATATTTTTAAGCTTTCGTTCAATCGAGACTAATTATTCTTTGCTTTCTGTACAGATTTATATCACTTAAGGAAATTATGATTCTTATTTTTAATGGATTGTAGTTAGAGAACATTTTCTGCTGAGCAAGAACTTCTTAGTTATTCTAGTAATTGGGTACCGTTCTCATAATATCGATTACGAAAAGAGTCTATTAATCCACACTCGTTTCCCATTATCGCATCAAACAGATAATTGAAGAGTTCGATGCCACCATCTTTAAATGGTTTCAGAAAAAATGTTTAAGCGATCCTCTTTCAGATGTTTCAGGAGATGAAATTTCGTGGCGAAATGGCCATTTTTTTGGAGCGCTTCAAGATAAAGCATTTAATGTCGTAACGATTTGGTGACACCCTCCCAATAACCCAGTAATCGTGGGGGTCGCGTTTCATTCTTATGGGGTTAACCGTCGAGTGGTAATAGAGAATTGGCTCATGTCAACGGTTTAAAAATATCCCACGAGGAACGATTCGTTGCATAATTCGATATGGAAACTGGAATTCCTATAATGATGATGATAAAAGTTAAGTATTGGGGCCTATATCATGTTTGAATTTTTTTCTGTATCCTTCAGAGTCGATAACCCTCTTCCCTGTTCCCCTTGAATTGGTGTTTTCTTGAAATCACTACGCATAATATTATTTTATTGGTAAGCTTTTAGAAGCTTTCGCAATTAACCTCCAAAACCCTGCGAGTTTCTCTTCTTCAAGTATCTTGTTTGCTTTGTTTTCGTCCTTAGTTTCATTAGAATACAATCCCCCGTCTTTAACCCCTTCAATCTTTTTCATCTCTATAGATTCTCACCCCCCAGAATCACACCCTCCCCACTCTCTCTGTTTTATTTCATCGAAATTCCCTCAAGTGGTACTCGGATCCACGTTCCTGCGGTGCGGTTATTAGCCAAATGAAGTTCTCACCCCCTCCCCCATCGACCGTCCCTTTATCACCCCCACGCTCCATCCTCTGTATCTGCCCCACGCAGTTCCCTCTGCGTTATCCTCTCACCTTTTTCGCGTCCACATTCTTCTCCTCCCAACCCTCCCACCATTCATGCGAGCGGACCAATATCACCCTTTCTCTCCACATACCCTGTTCCCATTCCTCTCTTCTCCCCTTCTCCCCCCACCCTCCGTCCCACCGCCCCTCCCTTGCTTCTCTGCGAGGGAGCGCTCTCTCAACTCCCGCCATGATGTACTCGGAGCTCTGCCGTGAAGCTTTGGTGCGCGGCTGTCGGGAGCGAAGCCGGGTCTTCCAGGGGCAAGCCCCCGAAGGTACTCACAAGTGCTCTCTATGAAGTGCCCTCACGCCCCCCCAAGACCTAAGGGTTCCATCGTCCTCCCCTTTTAGATGGCTTCCTCCCTGGAAGTCCGACATGGTTTCGTGGTGGACCAGGTGGTCGCTTTTCTTCACGGTTCCGAATACTACGGTGTTTGGTGGGGTGTGTCGTGCGTTCGACCTTTCCGGCCGCGGGACTTGGTCTTTCGCACCGGAGAGTTCCCCCAAGGGTTATTTACGCGCATCACCGAACGGGGGCGTGTCCGAATCACGGCGATACTGTGCGGTAGACGCCGTTCGATCACCAAATATTATCTTATGGTTGCGACTCTCTCGGTCCGTATTTCGCAGCGTTTTCTTTATTATAAAAGGGGTCGGATTTGCGAGGTGTCGCAAGCGGTGCCGTATCGGTGAAAGTTCGCCCTCGGGCGCGTGCGTGCGTGATTAACCATCTGCGTGAATTAATGGGGCGGTTCGGGGAGGTCTTCGAACGAAGGTCGGAATGGGTTTCCCGTCGCGTGCAGACGGGATGATCCGCGGAATTCCATAAGGGAGTTTCTTCGGAGATCAGTCAGCTGGTCGGAGTGAGTGAAAGGAACCAATCTCCTCCAGCTGTTCCGTCGCTCGATTAATACGGTCCGTTTTAAATCGATTCCCGGTGGTGACGTCGTGGTGTCGATGGTGCGTAATGATTTCGGCGGGGCAGTCGTCGAGCGAACCCCGGTATCGGTGATCCCGGAACCTCCCGCCGCCCCCGATCGTTCCGCCGAGGCGCTGCCCAAATCCTCCAGCACCACGCACGACCCCTTCCGGTCTCTCTTCCCATTCCCCCTCCTAGTTCCACCACCTATCCACCCACTCCCCCTTCGGGAAGTTTCGGCTGCCGTCTCACCGATCCAGATGCATTACCGTTCCGCCAGCGTGCGTGCGTCAACCCTCGGTAGGGCTTACGCACCAGCGAAAGGGGTTGTTTTATCATAATATCCCCATAAGTTCAGTCGTGCGGGTGAGTAAGGCGGCAGTAGAAGGGTTGCTTGAAGGCCCGAGAAGTCGTCTCTGAAATCTCCCTCCTCGGGCCTCTTTCGTCCGGAGGGTGGCACCTTCGTCTGGGCCCGGGTCGCACCTTGACCCAGAGCCGTCGGGTTCGCCGAAGGGTCGCTGTGATTCGGACGAATTTCGTCCCCCCATTCAGGACGGGAACTCCGTGATGTGAGTCATGAATGTGCAGCGGTCGGGGATGCGATCTCGAACCCGAGGAGTGACGCATATGTAAGGGTTTTTTTTTTTTCGGGGATACCGGACGGAGCTTCAAAGGTTTCTCTTCCTTCATTTCGGAAGTTTTCTTCGCGTTCTCTCTTCAGAGGTGTTCAAACATCAAAATTTTCTTGAGTTGATTCGGTTGATCCTATGTGGTTTTTGTCAGGGTGGATCTCTCGCGATTTAAAGTCTTTATGTTTTCTGCTCCTTATTGATCGAATGTATTTCCGTCGCAAATTAGTTCAAGTGGTTGCGTCTCATTTCGTAACAGTCGCGCGTCTTTTTCTCGTTTATTCTTAATTCGATCCACGCTACATCGTTTCTCGGGTTTTCTAATACATGGTGTTCATTTTAACGTAGAAATTTTTCATCTTAAATGCGTTGCGTAATAGAGGTAACTCTTAGTCCTCATCGATCAGCTGATTTGTCTTCTAGATAAGGCGTCACTATGCGTGCGTGACTGCATCGATTTCGACCTTACGGAGGGAATGAATAAGGGTTGTGTCAGATTCTATGCGTTAAATCGTATGGATGACGGAGATACATCGTTTAGGCGGTGTATATTTCGCAGAAGTCGTACACTGGGAACTTTTTTTTTCCGAAATTTATTCGTCTCTTAATCAATAATGTTTTCCCCAAGGTCCGCGATAAAATTCCAAGTTGCAGCATATATTTAGCCCTATAGTAGTAGTCGTTATTCTTAAGTCCTTCGTTGAAGTGAACGAAATAAATCGTTTTTAAAGAGGAAATTCTGCAGTTTGCCATGCAGTGTAAAACATGCGATCGCGTGATTCTTGTTTAAGAATTTCTCCGTCGTTTGGTTTTTTCCCGTTCCGTACTGTTATATCCGTCATATTATCATCTGGTGACTTTTATTGTTAAGCGTTAGTGAAGTTAAATCGAAGCCAACTAGAAGCCAGAAATATCTATAAAATACTCGGGAGTGTAGGTCATTTTTCTACCCATCTGTTACCAAGCACTCTATTCGTGTAACTTCCCCAATGATTTCTATTTGGAAATGAAAACTTTTAATTTAATATGTAAAATCCGTAAAGTTAAGATCGAGTTATATTAAACTTTTACTTTTTGAGTTTATAAAAAATTGATTTTATTTATATTTATGGACAAATTTCTGATTACCTTTATGGTTTTAGATGTGATAATTAACCAGTGAATTCTAAGTAGTTACAATAATTTTTGTTTTTTTTTTTCTTGTTAGAGTTCATATTTTTTCACTTCCGTTAATTAACCGATTGTTTTTAAATTATGAATTTACAGAGAGCAAACTTTTGTCTAGTATATACCATCCTAAATTTGATGCCTTTGTATCGTCAAATTTCAAGATGAATCATTTCATAATTCAATATTTCAACAAAAGTTCACTTGATTAATGAGCCTGTATTTGTTTCCATTTGATTCTTAAAGGTGATGTACTGAGCGTGACTTAGTAACGAAAAAATTATTCTATAAATCATTCTCTCTCTTATGCTCTCTGCATGAATTTTAAATGGCAATTTTTTATTCTTAGAATTTGATATTTTTAGTCTAATATTATTTCTATTCTAACAATGTTGATATTTTTAAAAACTCCTGTAGCTAATTTTTTCGTTTAATTTTCTTTAGCTGGTGTGGTTCCAGTGGACAGTGGTGCCCCCCAGCCTCCTGCACGTCAGCACCAACCTCAAGGATCACCACCACCCACAGTCCCACTCAAGTCACCTTCAGCTCAAAATCCACCCGGAGGAAGACCTGCATCCCATAAAGGAGGTGAGCTAACGTTACAATTAAAGCCTATCAGTTGCTGAAAGTCATGTGACATTAATGATGATCAATTTATTTCAATTGTGAAGCATGGAGGAGAAGATCTACATTGATGAAAATGTTTCAGATTTGAAATTTTAATTGGTTTAGATCTTTTAACCTATCAAACAGATTTAATTTTTAGGTGATTGATGCAAAAATGAGTCGACATATCCTTCTAGGAAACTCCAATTTTCTTTTAATTTTTTAACGGAAGAAGTAAATTCTAAGTAGTATTAGAATAAATGCAGACTATTAATCTAAAAGTGATATAAGATATTTTTTAATCATTTATAAATTCAAATTGATTTATTTCTCACTTCTTTTCCTCTCATATTATTATTGTTATTATAAAATATTATATGCTCCAAAATGTATTAATCCATGAAAAGGTCAACTTTTTGTTGAAAGATAATAAAATTAGCATTCTTCAGAGCCCAATAATTTTTCTTTGCTTAGGAAATCAAACTTTACATTGGTTTGCCTGCATTGG
The DNA here is from genome assembly GCA_020796165.1 of Pantala flavescens. NCBI lineage: Eukaryota > Metazoa > Arthropoda > Insecta > Odonata > Libellulidae > Pantala > Pantala flavescens. The sequence goes on along the minus strand of CM036879.1, from coordinate 16,738,636 downwards.
AGGTAACCAAGATTATGGGAAACCAGGTAACAAAGAATGTTCAGAAATTTCCAGAGTGCCATTAACTCGTTGAATTCTGTAGTATCACTAACACTTTAGATACTAAAATGTGTTAATAAATGTTAACGTTATGTCCCTTATCTTTTTTCAATTGATATGAATTTTGCAGCTGTTCTAGGATTTTTTATGTATCCAAAGATGAATTTGTTAGATTGATATCATTGTTCATTTTAAACATCGCCTATCTCTCAATGAAATTTTTAATAATACTTGTTTAAACATACTCCAGAAGTTTTATTAATATAGAGTTTATCCGTCATTCATATATTCCAGGATAGTTATGAAAGGGAAATATTACAAATTATTTAGATTGTTTAAGTTTATGTAATATTTAGACTAGTATTACATTCCTCCTTATGATTATATTTTGCTTAAGAATATGTATAAAGACTTTCTGGTTTCGTGTGTCATTTTTAATATTTTTGAACAGTATGTTTTCTTGCAATTTATTGCTTAAAATCTTCAGATTTTTCAGTATCATTTTTATTCTATTACTCATATAAAAATATTTACTCATTCTAACTTATCTTCATTTTATATTTCATTAACTTTATTTGTTGTCATAACATCCATGTTAACAAATTTCTTATGATTCATTGTGAGTGAATTTGTGTAAAAAAATATCAAGTTCTATGAATAATTAATTTTATTCTTTCATTGCATGTAGCAGAAGTAAACATTTCAATTTGAGAGTCTTTATTATTTCCTTCATTCATAAATTTTTAAAAATAGATTTTATTCTACACATTTCAGTTTTGAAATGCATGGGAATGACTGTTGCACTCCTAAGCATGTTATTATGTATTTGTATTTTTCAAATGTAAACTTGTCAGTGATATTAATTGATAAATGTTATTGAAGAAAGGTTATTGTAATATTTATTTCGTAATTATATGTTAAGGTGTATTCAGTTTAATATATGAGCTTTCTTGTTCATATTAATTATTTCTATAGCATATTTATTGTTTTTGAACCTGAATAACTATCTTAGTCGTAAACCTTCCACAACACATTATTATAACAAGATTTCAATTAGTGTTATTCTGAATGAACTCATACATTTTTCTTTAACTTGATTCTGATTTTATTTACAAATAACTTGGCACAGGCCAGTATTTCTGACAACTTTCATTCATCAAGATAAAATCCATGGGGATTTGAAGGCATCATCAAAATTGAAAAAATGTTGAGGTTGTTTTTTTTAAGAAGCTGTTCTGTTATTTTGATGTTTGAAGCATGTATTCAGATTGTATTATTTATACTATTCATTATGTGGGCTTATTGATGAAGAAGGTTCATCCCATAACTGGCCAGCTGATAGTGGGAATGGATTAGAAGATTCTGGAGGAGATGAGCCCAACTCTGATCCATTTGATGGAAATACACTAGCAGATTCAGGTAGCGGCCTACTAGTATTGTGTGCTGATAAATATGTTTTTGCCTGTCTCTGCAACCGTAACTTTAGAAGAATAAATTGATAATGAATCAAAACTATATTTGATTGTCGATTTTTAATTTTCATGATATCTATTGCAATTTAATGGGACTCTTTCTTCTTTGTTGATGACTGTACTTTAATTTGCATGCTAAAATGCATTATTCTTATTTTTGCATTTTTTCTGGCGTGTAAAAACTATTGTTTCAAAATGTTATTTGTTATCAACCCTGATTGTTCTTTAGCAACTTTTTCATCTTTAAGGATTCGTTTGTGAATGTTTTGATATCCCTTTGTGGATCTGTCTAATCTCATATTAACATCTTCTGGGAGTTTTGCACCTCAATCTGCATCAAATTGTTTGTCCATTTATTATTTCTTTCCAATATATGTTCAAACATCAAGAATACCATTTGATTAATTTTAATAGTGAGTTAAAATATCAAGTTTTGGTGATTTGATTGTAATGCTTGTTTATGATTCATTTAGTAAGTATAAAAATTAACCTAAAATTGGATAATTGTTCATTTTGAAAAAGTTTGATATTCTCAAGGATTTTTTTCGTGATATTGGCCTGTTTTTAGAAATAAAGTATACTAATTTGATGATTTTTAATTTTTAAATTTATTTTTACCTCACAATAAATTATTTAATTTGTTTTTTATGGCCATTTTCAAGATGATATGATGAAAAATAAGGTTTTAGTCAGTTCACTCAAACAAGTAAATCTTTAATTTTATCACGATTGATATATCACTTGGTTTCTAATAAAACATACTTTTTGGTTTAATTTTATGCATGTATTTATTAGTCATATTAGTATCATAAATACTATTTAAATGTGCAGAATTTTTTATATAGCATTATGAATTTAGGGTTTATAATAGAGCATTTTTGTCATTTGGGTTGTATTCCCTAGCATCAGAAAGTATACCTGTTCCTACACACCTTACCCAGAAATACGTCAATGTTTATACAATTCATTATTGTTCATAGTATATCCTCATTATTATTTCCTCTCTCAAGTTCATAAAAAATGCATGCTTTAGATCTAAGAAATTCTGTATCCTATAAAAATGTTGTGGATGGAAAACCATATGCTACTATCGAGATAACTTTTGTATCACAATTGAAATGTCAGAGCTTAAAGACAGAAGAAAAGGAATAATATAATCATTACTCTTTTAGTTTTACAGCTGGTAAAAGCTTAAGATAATAAATTGATACCATGACAGAGAAATTAAGATAATTTTTTAAAGAAGCTATTTGGAATCAGGAAGTAAATTTTTAAGTAATTTTTGTAATTTATTCTTATGCAGACATAAGTTTCCAAGGGCTGTGATTTAGGGTAATTCCATACCATATGTTTTTACTACCTTCATTTATATTTTAATTGTTGTAATATTTTGTTTGTTTTTACCTTGAATCTCCTTTTGCATATCTTGAATTTGTTTTGTAAATACATCTATGTATTGGTCTGTGTAGTTTAATCAATAATTTTCAATTTTCATAAATGAAATTTCAACTTGATTTTACTGGATAAAAATTGCTGTGTAAAACTGAAAGTAAGGCAATAAGCACCTTCATAAATGTATACTTCCGGGATAAATTATGGGGTTAAGTCAAATCATTAAAATTTTAAATGTAAATAAAGAAAGTATTAGTCTTCTTGCATGTTCTGAAATATTTATTTGATCGGGAAGTAATTATAAATAATTGAACTGAATATAGTATAGTTGATTAGTATAATTTAAATTTTATATTACCAATATCATACTAAATAGCACAGTATCTTCGTATTAAAGCATTTAGTGAAATTTTTTTTTGATTGCCTCATACATTTATATGAAATGTTAATATTAACCATATTTTATAAGTTTTTTAATATGTCAAAGAGTCAGTCCTATTTATCCTATGGATTTGCTAATAATATTTTATGAATTTATTGTTAATTTTTACATGAATTGCTTTAATGGGTAGTCAACCGTGATTGTGCTGCTTGGTTTGTGGCATTGGATTTTGGTTATGTTTTGCTGCTTGATACTGAATGCATTAAATGTGTATAAAATAAATTATTTATTTTAATTTGCATCCTTGTGGTTTGTAAAATTATAAGAAGCTGATTGTAAACAGGTGACCATTTATGTCAATGGGTGAGATTATCAAGCAATAGTAATTTGTTCCACCATTGACATTCTTGTTCCCTCTGTTTGTGTGTCTAGTCAATGTAGAATCACAGGAGTTGATAGCTCTTTCATGTCTAGAAAAGTTTTAGTTAGATTATACACTTGCATAAATCTTAAGTTATTTAATGTGGATTTTTATGTGCATATTACAGTTAATTTAATTCTAATTTTAAGATTAATAATGAATTTTGGTATTGAGTTATTTACTATTTGGAGGAGATTGACTTAAATTAAGTGTCAGGGAATCATAATAATGAGATGATCATATAAAAATTGTAAATAATAAAGATTGACAATACTTCAAAACACACAACATTTTAAATAGTTTGTCACTGGATTATATACTTAATTATAAGCAGCATAGTTTGCATGCAACCTCTTATTGGGGAAATGGATGGAATGTATAATAACAATATCTGTATTTTAGTATCTGATTATTGCACTTTAGTGTAAGGATTCATGGATGTATTTTTATCCTTCAATATAGTTGTCTAAAGGAGGAATCGTCAGTTATTGGTTATACTCCATATTGTCTTTATTGATTTTTCATGACCACTTGTCCTTAAGTCTCTTGCAAATCATTTTCAATTAAGTATTCATATTTTAAGTGTTTTGTTGCTGTGGTCGTTAGGACAATCAATCATTCTTTCATATTTTTTCTGAAAAAATCTTTTTGGTGATTTCATTTTAACTGTACGTATAAAATTTAAAATGTTGGTTTGTCTCAGAGGAGTGAATGTATTTTATTAATGTGTGATATAGGCAAAGAAAATGCAGGGGGTTTGCCTGGTGGACTCAGCCAGAAAGACAGGGAGGAGCGCCTTCGAATTCTTCGCGACAAGCAAAATGAAGAACGACAGAGAAAACTTGAGGAACTGAAACAACAGGTTTGAAATTATTTTCTTTAATTTCTCAATCATTTAAATCGAATCTAAAAATTTAATATATAGATTTACAGTCTAAGCTATTCTTTAAAAGAATCTATCGTTAAAATCATTATATTCCTTGCTGGAACAAAGGTTGCCAATCTTTTCTATTTTATTAATAATCTTTAAATTAAATAGATGAATATTTTTAATGGAAATTATTTGCTTTTTGCCACCTAATTTAAAAATTTATTTCTTTTCATGTTGATTTTTGTACATTTGTATGTTAGTTCTTAATTGTTTTAGTGTCAAATTATCTTAATATTTGTTATTATTAAAGTTCAATATAATGAATTTTAAAATTCAAAAACAATATTCCATCCACAATTGGTGACCAGAAATGCACACTTGATGGACCAATAGTCTTAGTTATTGTATAAACAAATCTGTGCATTAGTAGTATGAACAAAATCTGTAGAAAAATACTTAACACACTGCTTTACTTTGTGAGAATTTCCTATGCGTAGCATATCAATATAATATAATGGAATCAAGCATATTAAAGATTATTGAACAAAAATGTACTGGTTTATGATTTAATAATCCAATTATAATTGTTCAAGATCAATTTCTTGATCCAAGAAATTTATTTTCACAATAACTTTGCAGGCATTAGCTGCTCAGAAATTCCGAGAACAGAAAGAAGAGGAGAGGAGGCGGCGAATAGAGCAGCTACGGGAACGTGATGAAGGTAGGCGCCAACAGGTGGAGGAGAGGAAGAGGCAAATCTGGGAAGCAGAAAGAGAGCGCAGGGAAGCCATCCTCAGAAAAAACCAGGTGAGTCTGCACGAAAGACTTCTTAAAAATTGCAGATAAATTGACTTGTTGAAATCTCGATTCCCTTCAGTGCGTGTAGGACTATTTATTAGAAAGTTTGTGTACATTATTAGCAATTGTGTAGAACAGTGATAAATTTTTGTGCTGTTTATTGAATGTACATTTGTGAAAGTAAAGATTATGATATAAATTGTTTGCTCATCTCCTATTAGTTCTAGAATTGAAAACCTTAAATTTATAGTTCTGTTGTTAAACTTCAAGGAATGACTTAAGTCTTGTTATTCTAGCTATAGTTTAAAGATATTTCTTGGTATATTTGTTTTTTTTTCCTCTTCTGTTTATGGCTAAAATGAAGTATGTTTGTCAATAATTCTGCTCCCAATACTTTCCATTCTTCACTGAGAATGCCTTATGTTTCTATGTATTGCTAACTAATGGTGGTATGGTTTGGGTTTTACTTCTATGTCCCAATTAATGTAAAATATCCTATTACTTTTGAATTTTTTTATGAAATATTTCCAAAATTCAGCATTCAAAGGCTTTTGTTTCTCTCCCTTACGTATCAATATATTTGTGTGTGTTTGTGTTTATCAAAATATTAATTCTAGGATTTTTTTTTGAAATGTTTCTTTTCTTTTATATCCAACTTAATTAAATGCAAACATTCAGAAAAGTTTCATTCCAATCAAGTTAATCAATCAAATTTGATTTACCTTGTTAATCCTTGTTAAAATTTTATTTAATAAGTAAAATTTGCTTCATCTCATTGGAAAGGGAAAACTTGCTTTTCTCCTAAATAATAAATTGTGGAAGTAAAAAAGAGAATACCCAGAAGTAATAAATTTTTCTGTGTTTTAATAAAAATTTGGTCATTTTCCGATTAATGTAATTTTCTGAGAAATATAATATTAAAAACTGATGTATTTGCTAGGACTTTATTGTATTGAATAATATTATATTTGGCAGATACTTTATTTAAGGACTCATAAATTTCTATATAGTTCCATCCCGTGAACTTTCTTATATTTTTTTCCTTTTGAAGTATATTCAATGTATTAACTGAAATAGTGGTATCGATTTTGCCCTCAGAAATTTGAACAAAACAAAGTTAATTATGACTGAATCAGACCAAAATCTAATTTTCTGAATGCCAGTTATGATTCAACAACTTATTATTAAAATTTTGGAAATTAGCATTAAGACTATTTATTTTATTCATTATTTGATGTTATCTAATTTTTCAATATTAATTTGTTTCTTTTGCCCTCCCTCAAAGACTGTTGAAAAAATAGTACCTACCTTGCGTTCGAAGTCAGCTTGCAATCGAACAAATACGGTATGTCAATGTTTTCTCACACCTAAGAAAATTAAGTTTCAGGCTTCTTGAGCAACAGCAATGCTTAGCTTCTAATGGAATGAAAGCTTTTAGTGGCCTGGTGAAAACAATCTGCATTTTCAGCATTCACCACATAACATTCACTGTATATTTTGACATAATTTTATGCAAATTGCTTATTTGCTTTTTGTAAGCAGTTAACATCGATTTAATATTCTGATTATCTGTTTCTTTCTTGAACTAAATGATTGTATGTATCTGCAGGAACGAGAGGCTAGAATTGAAGCAAAGCGAAAAAATGAGAGAAGTTCCATCGTCTTTGCGTTTGGAAGTTCAACCCCTAGAATGCTGGAACCAGCAGATACTGGTGGTACCTTTTGGGGATCAAGGAGGTTAGATTTCCTTTTATGTAATTCAGCTGTCGATGAGAAAATTAATGAATCAATATCAACAATTTCTCAGTCTACACATTGCTTTTTGGCACATCCATTGGATTTAACTATTTTTATTATTCTCTTTTTCACTGAAACTGCACCAGAATTTTTTTGTGCTTTTGGATAATATTGCAATACAAAAATGTTTTAGTCCCTCACAAAAGCATCTAAATTAGTAAAAAATTTTTATTTTTAAATAAATGGATCATGAATTATAAAATCTATGTACTCTAACCCTTTTTCAAATATTTAGTAAGTCTACAAATCGGTAAATAGTCGGACTTTTGAAAGAATCTTTTGAAGCCGTAAAAACAGTTTGATGCTAATTAACACAGTGTAGCATAGAATTCTATCTGTAAGATCTCTTTTCTACTTTCTATTACAAATATTTATTTGTAATATATATCATTATAATAATTTTCTTCTTTGAATCATCAATAAAATACTGTTTTTATCTTGAATCTGTGATTGCAATAGCAATTGAGGCGTGATAGTGGATTGTATATAATCTATCATTGAAACAAAAACTATAATAATTGTAAGTTACTTTAAGGAATACTCTTAAATGTTTGGTTAATTTGAATAAGTTTATTTAACAACTCATTAAATGCTTCCAAATATATCTGCACAGGGCCACATCTACCACCAATGTGATGTTCTCATCTATGGTTGGAAGCACAGGAGGTAGTTCAGGAGGTGGAGACAAAACTACTTCTTCAAGTGGTTTAGGTGCCAGCCAAAGTGGAGTACCATCCACCTCGTCTACCTCCCTATCAAGGCGTTCCTCTGAAAGGGAACTTATTGGTGGAGTAATGGCTGCCAATGGAATGCCTGCAGGTAGCAAGAAAAGGGCAGTATCTGCACATGCTCTGGATCGTAAGCCAGGAGATGGTGAGTCATTGACCCACATAGTTGGACTTTTTATGTAGCATGAGCATTCATGTCCTTAGGTTCTTGATGTTTCTCTCTTCAGGTTTCTACCTCATTCTTCATTTTATTTTTAAATTTTCAGACTCTTATACTTATGTTCATAAATCCCATAGACTTTCATTGTGTAAAAAATTAAGGGTAAAAGCTGCAAATAGATATTAAATTTATGATGTATTTTTTTGTAAGCTCTCTCTTTGGATTGGATGGAAAAATCTTAATGACGTTTCTTTCAATATTTAGCTTTCAGTGATCTTTAGTAAGGAAAGACCAATTTCTTTGATTACAAGAAAGGCTTTTGTAGGGGGGAGATTATAAAGTATTAAAATATTTGATTACTTACTTCTGAGAGAACATTTTATTGAAAATTCATGGAAATATATAGTTCTGCTAATTTTCAAAGTTTCAAATTAGATCATTACTACTACAATAAATTGCCTTAACTAATCTTGACTATATTAAATGCTTATTTTTTCATTATAATGCAAATTTTCTCTCGCTAATATGAATAAGTTAATTTTGATCCTTGTACTTTTATAACTTCAAAAATATTATAAGGAAGTAAAGCTTTGATTAGTATTTCTCACTTGTTGTCCAGGTTTTCTGGTACAGATAGGAATAATTCTTCAAAAATATTTCAGGATGCATAGTTTCATATAGTATTCTTAAAAATATTTGTCTACTATATTCAAACTTTTGTTTTGTGCAGCTGTATGAATACTTATCAGTTTCTTACTCTCTGCTGCTTGCTGATGATTTCTCTCTTGAAAAGAGAAGAGTAATGATCGCTTACATACTAGTATTTTGAGGTAATGCTTACGTATCAAGTCTGCTGTCGGTAGAAAATCTACATGAATAGTTTTTCATTTGCAGTTACTTTTTGCTTGGTAGGTGATCATTCTGTTCATAACTTAGAGTATCAAATAAGTCAGTTCAGGTTAAGTTTCAATGTTTAGTTGCAAGCTTGAGATAAATTTAAAATTTATGCAATATCTTTTATCAATTGTTTGTAGCCAATAAAATTAGGATTTTTAAAAGAGTCATTGAGTTTTCTGGAGGAGAAGTATGGTATTAAATTGGGATTCCAAATCTAGCTAGTGGTATATTTTCCTCTCAGTGAATTATTTTTGCTATGATGTATCATTTAATAAATGTTGTCTCTGAAAAGCTATTATGAGCATGACCTGATTATTAGATGATGAAATTTGAGTTGGCAGAAAAAATTCCAAATACCTCCTTTACTTTTGATACTTAATGAAAGTAGATTTACCTCTTTAAGTACTTTTCCCCTTGTTTTCAGGAATGTTTGGAAATAATTTATTTGTAAAATTGGTGTTTTTCTTTTTTAAACCCCATCCTATTGTTTGTTTTACATCATGGCATGCTCAATGTCAGTACTTGCTGATTAGAGACTGTTGCCAAATCACCACATGCTCTGGGGGAGTCTTGCCTAATTTCAGAGACTTAATCATCCAGTCCGTATACACCTGTCCCCTATCAAACCCCTTTTCATGACTTACAGAATTGCGCTCATCCACTTCAATGTACGAGGTGTTCTGCTGGTCTGACCTTGAGAGTGGAGATGCTGATGGCACGCCCATTAAGGGCGCAGCCTTGAAAAAAAGTTCAGAGCCCAAGCTTGCCCTTTCCTCTCCTTCAATTGATCCCCAGGATACTTTGATCAAATCCTCTGATTCTACCAAGGGCTATGGCATTCCTGATTCCAGTCTCACCCACCCTTTCAAAGATGGCATACCTGATAGAAATGCTAAGCTAGTTCCATTTGAGCCGCTTGAAAAAGAGTCAAGTTCTAGGTGCACATCTCGTTCTTTGGGAACTGACCTTTGGGTTGGACAAGAGGCTCTCAGTGCTGGGGGTATGATTATCAGAGGTGGTGAGTTTCAGGGAAACCATTTGCTAGGCCTTTTTTGATTGCTTGATCATCTGAATCTCAGTCGTTACTGGTGCCTGCCTTTGTACATTTTTTTGATGTGTTTTTAGTTAATGAGTAAATGTCATGCTTATATTAATATACCAATATGTTTCTCCTAACTCTATTCATGGCATGGTATTTTACATAGATGTTCTTTCTTCTCTCACCTACCGTATTGTTATCTTTCAACTTTAACCAGTATAACAGACCCAGTATATTTCAGCGATATAGGACGTAAGTTGAATATCTAGGAAATGTAGGAGTTCACGTCTAATTAGGAGCTGAACTGTGTTTTGTTGAAATTGTTAAGTTCTAAGGCCTGCCTGCTGTAGTTTACTGACAAAATTTTCTTGTGCTACATTTTTATGTATAGTATCCGTATAAAAGTTTTATAGATATAATGTATGATACAGTAAAATTTAGATAACTGTTGCTCAAGTAAGATTTGTTACATTTTTCTCATCTTAAATTTGATATTTTCTAATTTTCATTTTTTCCTTAATTCAGCAAATAGACATTTTTGAGCCAAGTTTTATCACATAGTTGTTTATAACTTTATCCATAATATAGTGTATTAAAATAAGGAAAATTATGAAGAGAATGTAGCATGAATTGATTATGAGTGGAATTATCAGTGTCTTTGCTTTACTAAGTTGATTGATTGTTTAAGTTTCAGAAGCCATTTCTGCAAAAGTATATCTTTTATTTAGTATTTTTGAATTCGGAGATTTTTAGGAGGAGTGCATGCTTTAACCAAGCTCTTGAAAGGAAAATTTTCACTAATTCTTGTTTAAAACCTACAGTTGAATGCATTGTGATGCTTTATAAATTAACCACTTCAATACTTTGAGAGGCATGTTCTACATAATATGCCCAAATTATTAATACAAAATGGGCTACGCAGAATTTTAATTTAATATTTGCTACAAAATTTTACAGAGGAAGGTGATGGGCCATCGCGGACTTCTCCATTCTCTTCCTATGGACCGTCTCCACGTGCAAGAAAGAAGACCGACCTGATGCCCACAATACCATCACCGCGTGGAGCAGGAGCAGACAGCACCCACTACAAGGGTCGGCACAAGTCTCCAGGTAGGGCCTTCTCCATGACACGTCTGGACCAACTTGCCAGGCCCCGCACTTATTCCCAACATCCGGAGTCAACGGCCACACCTACAAATGACACTCACCACCACCATCTTGTCCGGCGAACCAGTCGCGAGCTTGGAACCAGGCTCACGATTGGGGGTGCACCTGACCGTAATGTGTCTAAGAGCACCAGCCATTTGGTGACGGTGGGAGGGAGCTCTGCCCAAAAACAGGTTTCCCAAGAGAGGCCTCTGCGCAGGACAGATGCTTCCAAGAGTATGTCTCACTTAGTGGCTTCTCCTTCCCAAGGCGCAATGCCTGCTTTGGTTCCACGTTTAACCAGAGCAGAACGTTTGAGGCGGAGAGCAAGGGAAGTTGGTGCTGCGGCCGCTGCTGCTTCAGGCAAGGTTACACCTCCAGGTATGTGTAAGAGATATATTTCTATTACCAAAATGTTCCATCGCATAACTTTTAATGCTCACATCATGACATTTTTCTATTATTCTTGTTAGGTGAAACAGTAAATTTTTATAGATAGATTTAGCATATGTATATAATGATGAGAGAATGTAGCGATCCTTTAAAAACTCACAACTCACTTCTGTGATTAACCCATAAAAAACCACAGAATATGTATCAGAAGTCTAATTACATAAGCTTTGATTGGAAGTTTTTGGTAACCACTTGTAGGCTTATATGAAGGATCACTGGCACTAGTGCAATATTTCCATCATTCACCTATAGTATTATTGAAATAATCTTTGAGCATTAAACCTTCCTTTCTTTAGATAGTTTGGTGGAGTTCTATATATGGAAATAATTTTATTGTAAAGTTTATAGCAGATTTATATTTTTTAAAGTTACAAAATAATGCTATATATTTCTTAATCAAGCTCTGTTCATTGAATAATTTAATTAGACAGGATAATGAAAGAGTAATAATTCTTTATTGAGAATTGATTAACTTAGAGTACTCTTGAAGACCCCTCAGAAAAATGCTTTATATTGTGTTCAACTATTCAAGTGAAGGTAATTTATATGTCTCAACTAGTATTTTACTAATTTAAAGTAAGCTACCTTAAATTTTTACTTTGTTGGCTTGATGGAATGTGTAGCTTTGAAATTTGGAGATTAGTACTCTTCCTTTGAAATTCTATATTTCTCAGTGATGAATAAGGATTTCCATATTTATTCTGTTAAAAGAGTAAATTATTGTGATCAATTCTGAAAAATATTTTAGGTCTCACAATTAGCATAATTTCATAATAATCAACAATTAAATAAATGCCTGTGAAGTATTTTTATTAATTTTTCCTCTTTATGAAACATTGCTAGAAGAATTCCTTGACATAATTTAAGGAAATTATAGATTTGGTTTCTTATTTGGATTATTTTCTTCCGTTTAATCATCATTCTTTTATATTGTTCACATTCATAAGATGAATTATATGGTCAATTGCTCTGCATCTGATCTGGTAAATTTCCTGAAATCTTATTCATTCATTACAATTAAAATCAGTTTTTCCATTATTATCTATTTACATGTCAGATTTGTCCGCTAAACACATTGAAATATAAAATCTGTGTATTCTTAATTATTAAATTGCTACTATCTTGGATTGAATTTGTAATGAAAAGGTTTATGGTTTATTTTATGGATGTTTTACTTGAAATGCTTACTTTAAAATGTTTGAAATACTACTTATTTTATGTAAATTAAATTATCATAACACATGGCTTTGGTTAAAATCTAATTTTCTATTCCTTAACATGGAAATATATGATAATTTTTTAATTTTATTGGAGTATTTTCAAGTTAACTGTCAAAAGGTATTTTGATATTTTGTTTCTAATCGTTCATTCAATGAGAAATTCAGTGATATACTGCTAGTTAATGCTAAACATACTATATCTTTCCACACAATTTACTTGGTTTTGGGGCTAGAATACCAATTATTGCTTTTTAATTGCTTTGTATTTTATTTTGTGTTATATGGAAACCATAAATATGGTAATGCTTTATGCTTTTATAGTGTAATTTTGTGCTTTCTTGTGGTATTATGTGCCATTGCTGCCTCCACTACAAAATAAATATTGAGGCTCAGTACTTGATATTATTTTTTGCTTTTTTGCCTACTTTTTTCTCACTTGTTTATATGACTTTCTTGCTTTTTATGAATATTAAAATAATTGAAAATATTTCCCTATTTATGTATCTAATTGTGTACATTATTAATGAAAAATGTACTTCTTGTCAAGTCCATAATTAGAATTGTTATTTTTATCATTTCAATCATTTAGGTTCGTTTATATCCTAAAGATTGATCTCTCATTTTATTGTTTCATCTTTAAAGCTTGAACCAGTCATATTATATTTATGTTTAAAATAATGAGCTAATATCACTGAACATAAAAAGATTTATAATATCTAAATCATCATATTATAATCATCCATTCTGATCAGTTGTCATTGATTCGTACTTTATAAAATTAAATTTTGGTGTAAGGGACAAATTGAAATATTTTTCAGATGTTGTATGATAATCACCTATTCCCATTATTTAAAATCTCATGTCAGGATTTTCTCCTTAAATTATTTGAACTAAAAGAATTTATAGACAATAATTTCATGTTCCTTTATTTTGACTAGTAAGTTTAACTATGTTATAAGTATACTCAAGTGTCATCAACAAAACAAAAATTCTCAAAAGAAAATCTGGTTATAATCAAATAGAAATATACTGATATGTGCAATAGATGATTTTATTATATCGCTTAAGGAAAAACTGAATTTTCATCACAACATGATCATCATACTATGGATGTTGGTTATGCAACAACAGTACTGCATTTAGACTCAATATCTGAGTGTGATACTGATTACAGTTATTCTTTATTTTCATAAAATACAATGCATAACAAATCTTACCTTACTATGTTATGAAATTCATGTTCACTCTTATAAAACCTTAATACTATCAGCCTAAAACTAACTTTTCTATGCACAAGTATAATAGGCTAATTATCTCTAATGAGGAAAAGATAAACTAATAATTTGAAAGGTATTGGTGTACATTTTTCATTTCAGTTATTTCAGGTTGGCCAAAGAAGGTATCTGCATGGATGAATAGGAGGATGATGGTGGTGGTGGTGTTGGTATTTGGTGGTGGTTGTTCACTTACAGAGTGTAACATTACCTCAAGTTGATCTAATTATCATTAATATTGTGTTGTTATAATGTATTTTTAATTTGTGTACCAGGGATATCAAATATATCTGGAAGAATAAGGTTTAAACAATATACTCATTATAAATATTCCAATGAAACAATCTCTTTGCTCAATCACTTTCCTAGTGCTGCTCTTCTTACATTTCTTTTAGTCACTGCTTATAAATTTCCCTAGGCAAATTAATTATATCTTTTATAGTTATTTGTCCTAGTTTTTAGCACTTGTATTGCTAATTTTCCATCTATACTGATGGAATGCTTTCAATGATTTTTATGTGTATTGCACTAATGTTATCTTGTTGGCAGTTGTTCTAAAATACATCTTAAAAGGAGTAGCCTATTAATAACTTCATAGAGAGAACTTCCTCCATAGAGAAGTTAAACATTTATTAGTAGAACCATGAATATTTGCATGAAATTTTTAAAGATTTTTGATCAAATGCATTCTCTCTTCTGATCACAAGATAAATTGTTGTAAATTTCTTTTATTTATTACTGTCAAGCATTGGAATTTATAATCTTACCCTTTTTGGGAGCTATCATATATGAATTATTATGCTGTGTATTGTGCTATAAATAGGCAGAAATTTTAATTTCTGTAAGGCACTTCTAAAGAAATTATCAGTAACTGATATGAAATAGAATTTTGCTTTATAATTTTGTGAAAGTAAATGCTTATGCTTCAATTGTAAATTTGCAAGTCTTCAGAGAACTATATCTCATTGCTAAACACATTTATATGCATTGATTACCTCATTATGGTTAAATTTTATTTTAAATTAATATAGTTTTATATTTTGAATCAAGAATTAATTATCAATTTTACTCTTTTAAATCTTACTTATAAATTTTTGTTAACTATTAAATGAAGCATTCTGCTACTCTTGATGTGTTTTATTATGACTATTTTATTAGAGGTAGATTAGAAAAGATATCTGTAAAATTACTATGCCCATCTGACCATAGTGTGCTGTTTGAATGCAGTTTGGAAAACCAGTACCTATGTATACATAAATGACATTTAATTGTTTAATAATTTGTTTAATGTTTGGGGTATGTTCTACAAGTAACATATAATAACATCATTTTCAATCAGGTTCCCCAAGTTTTGACAAAAGACCAGTATTAAGGACTAACCAGTAATTAATGATTTTTGTTTCTAAGTATTTGAAAACTTAGTCAACTAAAGAGTTGAAAGTATTGAAACATTAAGGTATTGTTTCCACCTGCTTCATGCAGTATCACTAACTTTCAGATGGTCTTAGGTTTTTTTGTTGTAACAATGATGAATAATCTAAGTCCTCGGGGCTCTTCACCTCAGGAGTGGCACGATCAGGGGATGCCACACCCTCTTCTCCTTCCCGACCCCTCTCTGCCCTCAGTGTGCATAGTGCTGCAGGTTCAGGAGTCAGCCTCCGCCATCGTCCACACCTTCCACTCTCTCCAGCCTCTCATGGCACTCCTCTTGCCTCCCCCACTTCCGCACCCTACACCCGTAAACCTCGTCCCGTCAGCATTGCCATCACAGGAGTCTCCAGTGATTCAGCTGTTTCACCTGTTGGGAGCCGAGATATTCGCAGCAGCAGAATATGTGAGAGCTCCCAAATACTTAATTGCCTTATTTTCTTAAATTGGGTATCATACGCCGTATCTTAGTTTAGATGTATCTGTAAATAATATTAAATAGTAAGTCTGTAAAGCTTCATCAGTATTTTAATCAATCATGCATAGTGTAAAGCTTTAAACTCTCATATTTTATGATTCCTTTAGTTCTTAGTTGTTAACCTGTAAAAAATTAGAAATGATGATTTAATTTGTACATATAACTTGAATTTGTTTAATATTTTTCATACTGTAATATTGTGTATACTCTATGTCAATTGCAATAATTTAGTAGATTACCACTTTTCTGGTTCTAATCAAAAAGTAGCTTAGTTACTATAGAAGCTGATAAACTTTTTTTGCTAACATGAAATACACTTCTTTTGTACAAAGTGGTTATTTGTATAGTTTACTATGAATTACTACTTAACTATGCTTTAAAGTTTGCGTAAAGGAATGCGAATATTTTCTAGCTTTGCCATTTTCATTAATTATTGAAGCTTTGACAATTCATATGCATGAAAATATGCATCCAAACATCCTTCATACCCATTGAATATTCATTCAAATATCGCACCCCTTTACATCTGCATAGCATAATGGACAGCTTAGGACAATATTCTACAAATGGTGAAATCAAACCTTAACTTTGTATAAAAAACTTATGAAAATCCCACAAGTGAATATTCTTTCCATATTAATATGAAATAAATTTTTATATACTCTCATCAAATCTATGAGAAATTACTTTGATGCAATTTGAAGATACAGAATCTTAGGAAAATAATAATGGAGTATTTCTGTTGTACCTCTTAGTAAATGCGATAAGCTTCTTCAGTATCTTGCTCATCGCCACAAATCGACATTTGCTATTTAGCTGCTTCGCTTATTTTGCAATTAAAAATAATTGGTGGTTTATTCTGAAGTAGCCTTTTAAGTTAGAGTTGCTTCTCTTATGTAAAATAGTCAAATTATTCTTTTAATTATATTTGTATCTTTCACACTACCCATAGCTTCAGACAATAAAACACGAACTCCAAGTGCTGAAAAGGAAGGTGGTTCAAAGCCTCCTAAAGTGCCATCAGCTAAAAAATCAACCCCTAAACCAGCAGATACACCATCGAAGAAGCCTGCTACCGCTGAGAAGTTACAGGCTACTAAAACATCTAAGGTGAGAATAGAGTTATATCATTGTGTTTTTCTGTGATCACCAAATTTCATTAGAAGTTAAAGATTACAAACTTATATAGAGTTGGATTTGGCTATGAACAATGATTAGTGAAAATGTGATGGATGTGTTAGTAAAATGTACACTATGCATTTCCAGAGTGTAAGGATGAAAATCAGGTACTGTAAAAATCTCTTTTGAATGGTTACCTACTTTTTCATGCTGCGTGTAAAAGAGAATACTGAATGGTAATGAAAAATTCATAACTGCATCTTTGTGCATTTACTAAAAGGAAACATCTAATTTCTTTGATAGGCTTCTCCAAAAGTCAGTCCTGTTCATTCTCCTGGTGAGCCTGTCCATCCAGAACAAATAACTGATTCCAATGAAGAAAAGAAAGAAGAAGGGAAAGATATCAGTGCTAAATCAGATATGGAAAAATCAACTGATGGAATGGAAAAACAGGATGAAATGAAACCAGTTGACACTGAAAAAGAAGGAAGCAAATTGGAAGAAAAGGAAGAGGAGAAAGCAGAGACTGAAATAAAGAAGGATGAGTCTAAGATAGATGAATTTGAAAATCCTGAAAGAAAAGAAACGATAGAAAATTCCACAGAAGATAAAGAACCAGACAAAGGGGAATCTAGTCAAGATGTAGACATGACTGGTGAGTCAGTAATTCTTAATATATTAATGTGTATTGGATGGTACTTTATTATTTCAATATTGACCGTTATATAATTATCATTATTACAGTTAATTTAAACTCCATATTTATTTGTGAGATATACTGTGTCTTTAAAACTTTCTTTTATTTCCAATTGGGTGTTTTTTCACATTAATTTTGGATATATCATTAACTCGCCAAATACCAAATATTTTGAAGTGATGGCTGCATATTTTTGTTTATATTGATTACTATTGCTTTCATTCTCTGCATTTAAACTAAAGAGAGAGAGAGAGATTTTATGTTTGTACTCTTTTACATGCAATCTATATTAACTAACTTATAGATTATATTAGTAATAATATTAGTTCTTAATTTTAAAAAATCATTTCACTTTGCAGCTTCAATGATTGCTCGAGCAAGAATCACAACTGAAGAAGAAGCCAAGGCTGCGCTTGCAGAAAGAAGACGTCTGGCACGAGAACAAGCTGAGAGGGAAGCTGAACTTGAACGGCAGAGATTGGTATGTTTTGCTTGTGCATGAATATTAACTCAAATGTCTCTATTTTAATCGTCATATATTTTTTGTAGTCTATAGTATGCTTTCTGCATTGATAGGTCAGGATTCAGTGTAGTTGTGTGATTCCTGTTATTTTTGCATCTTATTTCTTCACAAACCCTCTAGATCTTTGATTCTATAACCTTTGTGTGAATAAGATTTGACAGTTTTTATTTTTTATTTATTTATTGTTCGTCTATATTTAATAAACAGGAAGAAGAGAGGAGGAGAGAAGAAGAAAGGTTGAGGTTAGAGGAAGAGGAACAGAGGCGTGCCGAAGCTGAGCAATTGAGGCTTTTAGAAGAAGCAAGTCGCCTGGAGAAAGAGCGTCTTCAACAGGCCATTGAGGTAATTAATTAGTATTATGCATGTATATTTAAATAGAATTTGTTATGGATACATTCTGCAAATACTTCAGCTCATATTTCTCAAGTATTTGACTTGCAATTCTTTGCAGTCTTACTTTTAGATAATTAATTTTTTATTTGCTGAATGTGTTATTAAAGCGATTTTGTTCTTATATTTCAATAGATCATATATGCAAAAATGGTTTTCATAATATAGGACAGTTGCAAAATTCAATCCAATTCAAAAATTGATTTTGAAGCTATAAAATGAAAAACAGTGCCTGCTTCCACTTATATTCATTTTGTATTTTAATGCTATGTTGAATAAAATAATGATGATAATGAGGGTGCATATCAAAACCCTTCCCCGTCCTTCCCCTACCAGATTATAGCTTTTGCTCAAAGTGGTTATAAATAAATTTTGAGTGCGAAAAGTATACTGTATTTTTATTTTATAGCTTAAGAATGTCCTTCCACAAAGTTTTGTCAAGTATAATAGAATTTTGCAGTCACTTTTAGTCTTGATAATAAATTGATAGGTATTATTGTAATTTTTTTCAATTTTCATTTGTAGCATTGTTTAAACTGAATGGAATTCACGTAATTATGATAATATATTACATGATATGATGATGAACTGCTTAATTGTAGGAGGCACAAAGGAAAGAGAAAGAAGAACAACAAAGGAGAGAAGAGGAAGCTAAGGCTCGTGCAGAAAAGGAGGAGCAGGAGAGGAAGGCACGTGAAGAGGCTGAGAAGCTGAGGCAGGAGATGGAGGAGAGATTGAAGAAGGAGGAAGAAGAGCGACAGATGCGTAGGAAACGTGTTGAGGCCATCATGCTCCGTACTAGAGCTAAGGCAGCCACTCCCACCTCAACACCTACGAAGGTAAACATATTATGCAGCGGTATTTTAAAATTTAGATTTAGATAATGTAAATACAAAATCACTCTAATATTATAGTAACAAATTCTAATATTTTATCGGGCTTTGTTATCCATAAACTCTATGCTGCTTGTCAGCTGGATTTCTATTAGGTGTTATCCTCTGGTATTATGACCTCAAGCTTTGTAATCATCTTGAGATTAAGGACGAAAAGGGTTGTTGAGATTATGGAGAATCCAGCTGAAAATTAGTATGAATTATCTGGAGAGCATTGAAAGAAATAGATTTAAAAATCATTATGAAATATTTCATTTACCAAAATGATTAATTTTAAATTCGATGGTGCTTGTTGGATATATAAGTAGATATCTCTCATAAGAACATTTTTTTTCCTTCCTGTAATAAACCCCAGAAGAAATTCAATCCATAATATGCAACTTGATGCCAGTAAAATAGAATAATTTAGAATATTAAATTCAATTACGAATAATCAATGTTTTGTTGATTTACTTTTTAGAAGTGTTCGAGAATACTATTACTCACACACCTTTTTCACAATATAATTGTGCTTGAAAACTTTTAATAAGACCTTATTATTAATTAAATTAATGAAATTATGAAAATTTATCATATACTAGTAATGTAAGATTATATTTTTAAAATATTGAAACCCATCTTTCTTTGAAGGGAGGCGAAGAGAAGGAAGATAGTCCATCAGAAGAAAGAAAAGAAGTTCAGAGTCAGCAGCCAACTTCACAAGCCACTGTGGATGATCAGAATAGGCAGATGGTGCTTCAAGGTGCAAGGGATAGGCAGGAGGTGACTGGTGGCTCATCATCTTCATCAGAGCCTACAACTACCGAGGGTAGCCCATCTAATCAAGGAGCATCTCCTGGACATCAAGTGTCCTCCAGAAATGACACAGAAAATTCAATGGTTAATAGTGGTACAAACCTTATCATGGGTGTCAATAACATAGATCCCCTTCAGCAGGCAGTGTTAAATAATAATGGGGGAGAAATAACGAGGCCTGTGGAGCAAACCAATGGCCATCGTAATGGAATGGACTTTGGCCCAACATCAGCTTTCACAAATGTGGATGATGTGTAAGTAGAATTCCTTAAGTGATGTGCATTATTCAATACTCACATCCTTGCTCAGAAGTATACTTTGACCTGTTATATAATAGTTGTAAAAAAATGTTGCTAGGTAAATAAATTCTATATTTATTCATGTACTCCTTGCACTTCTACATCATGTACACCTTTGTTTCATTGATTTTGCAATGGAATAAAAACCAACCCTGCTTCCTTTTCCTTCCTTCTTCATAGGCACCGGATATTTCATGGCATTACATTGAGCTTCTTGCAAAAATCATTGCAGTGAATAGTAGCATTTCTAAAGAGTTTATTTTTTAGAGGCTACTCTTCATATCAGCATCATTTAGTTTATGATAAGTTAGGTCACTTCATCATACAATGGAAAATTCTGAGATTTACATTCATTATGGTTTTCACTGTCATCCTTCATTCTTATATCATTTAATGGTTAGATTAATTTGAAGTTATATTATTTAGTAATTCATTGCACAAGCTTGTAGGCGCTCTTTTTCTTGTTCTGAATCAAGAATTTATTATAGATTCCCAAATCAAGTTAAATATTCTCTAAAGTTCTATTTTGGACAGTTTTACATTTTACAAATTATATATTATATATTATATATTCAACTGTGGCTTTTTAGTAAAATTTGAATGTGGGATTTCAAGAATATCTCTTGGTTGTGTTTCTAAAATATTATCATCGTCCAAATTGACCAATTAAGACCATACCTTATGAAGATTCTATATGATCATTGTCTTAGAGTTTATTCACTTCTCAAGCTCGACTCTATAAATAGGCATGCTCTTTTTCTTAGTTTTTGGTGCAGGTTAATTCGATATGGGTATAGTTCAATCAAATATGAAAATGTATGAAAAAACAAGCCTGGGATGAGCCCTGAAAAGAGAATAGCCCAACAAATGTTCATGATCCTTTGTTATAGTATTACTATGAATGAAGTCTATAAATATTAAAACATTTATTAACGATGGAGATGCATACAATGAATCTTGAAAAGAGCATCCTATTAAAAGCAAGTTTTAGAAATTGAAAAATATATTAATCCAGATGCTTACAAACAGTAATTGGATCTCCTATCAGCAAAAATTGTCGTCATAAAAATGAGAGAAAATTTACCAAGATTATCTTGGAAGTGACTTTAAGTTCATGTATTTACATCCATTACAAATGATTGCTATAGCTTTTTAAAGATTAATTTTTTATAGTATAGGACCTAGCTCTTACAATAGCAAACCAAATGTTTTTTCCTAAATTTTCTACCCCTTCTTTAATTTACTGAATATTTTCCTCCCGAATTCTTTTATTTTCATTCTAATATGTAGATGTTGCTTAAGATGGTGAGATAAGTCCTCATCTTGATCTTGAGATCTAACTTTATTTTACTAGAAGAAATAAGTTCCCCTCTCAAAAATTTTACTGAGCTACAAAAATCAGGAAGAAAAGATGAATGTGCACAAAAGACTGTAAATTATTCTTCCGAAATAATTGAAATTATATATATTTAAAGAACTTAGGGGTATTATTTATTTCTAAGTGCTGCTTTAGTAAGTTTAAACATGCATATGCATGTGCTGAAAATTTCATATTTTGCATTAGAATTTAAGAATTAGTCATTAAAAATATTTAAAATTTTTATTTTATTTGTCTTATATGCCTAATACCTTTTGCAGACATGCAACTTTTAGCTGGTATTGCCCAGTGAAAGGCTGTGGCTACAAACACATTATAAAAGATTAGTTAGCTATGGTAATGATTTAATTGAAATCGATGGATATTCTATGTTATGTTTGATAAATTAAGAATTATTAAGTACATCATCTCAAAATTCTTATCATGAACTTACATTGCCAATTAAGTGAAACACAGGAATGTAGACTTTATTATCTCATCATCCAAGCATAGGAAAACCCTTACAGTAGTGAACCCTTTATTATCTATCCTATAGTATTTATTTTGAATTATAACATTCTTCTAGATTTCCATTAGATGATGAATTATTTATCTGATTTGAAAATATTTTGAATAATTATCTTTGTTCTAAAGCTACTCAAGCTGAACCTAAGATCTCCAGTTTTACAATATTTATTTCAAAATCAATCAACAAAATATTTATTATAAATTGATGAAATATTTATTTATAATATTTTTCATATTACTATGATTTTATTTATTATTTTTTTATACATTCTAGGTTTATTTTTCTGTTATCCTATCTTTAATATCAATTTTTTTTTTTAACTTTATGCTTAGACGTTATAATTTCAACTTTGTTTCTAAGTAAAATGTATTATACCAGCAGGTTGAATAATACTGCAAACAACCTTCTGGACCTCTCGGATTATAACTCGTTAGGTGGTGTAAACTTACAGCAAACACAGCAGCTACAGCTAAGTGGGGGAGGGAACAATGCATTTCCCTACAGCAAGCAACTCTCCCACGAAGACACAATGAATTCTAATGCCCACACTGCCATGGGCACTCCTCTTCAGCCTTCCATCCCATCTGCTCCACTTCAGTCTGTTACAGGAGAGCTAGACACAATAATCCCCACTGGATCTCCTTTCCAAGTTGAGGATGGCCTCTCATCTACTAAGAGACAGGATAAAAATGCAACAGTTGGGGGTAAGAAAAAGAAGTTAGGCTTGACCCTTCATTACCCACTCAAGATGGCATAGATAGCTAAAATATTGAAGTTAAGGCTTTTTTATAGCAGCTGTTTTCAAAGTTTTAATTGAAATATCTAGTGCATAGTGTTTTTTATCAATACTTTGTGTGTTACGTTTTTATCTCTCTTGGAGTTAAGTCTATAATGAGCTATTTCATGGCTTAGAAGATTCAAGAAATATTAACTCAACCTTGTTTATTATCCTTTTTATGTATACATCTAAACATACAAAGTTCAATCATGGAGATATATTATTTGTATATTGATTGTTACATATTTATCTTTCAAATAAATTCACAATGATGTGCTTATACATTATGTTACCACCAAAATATTAGCGTTCCTAATATGTTTGGTATGTGACTTCATATAATTTATGTAACATTTAAAACATCTGATGTTCCATTATCAAGGCAATGCAATTGAACAGCTAAATTTTGATATTAATATGCATAAAATCTTAATATTGCATTCAATCAAATCAATTTTTAGCTGAAAGTTATCATAAATCTAAAATTTAATCAATATAGAATATGAGCTTGCAAACTCTCTACAAAAATTAGTTCATGAGATTTATTTCAACAATCATGATTAGATCGCTGTATTTGTTTGTTATCAAATATAAATACTAATATGTAAGAATCAAATGGATTGGGAAGGAAAGAAATATGATGAAGAGATGTTTTAGATGAAAATGTCTTGAACCAATTTGTTACTTCTTACTTATGGAATAGATTAAAAGATACCCATTCAAAAAATAATTAATTTTCATGGTTAATTTTTTCAACAAAGATTATTATATAATATTATATTCCAAGTGCATAACATGTAATTTTTATAGTATGATTAAACAGCTCTCTCTCTCTTGGCTCATCCCAGTAAAAAGTGAAAGAAATGAAAGGCAAAATGACTTATGTTCCATTAAATATATCTATCTATACCTAGTTGTATTTCACCAACTTTTTTGTGCTTGAAATACCTTTGTTTCAATTTTACATCTACAAAGGAAATTATTATTATGCAGAAAAAATATAGTTTGCCTAAAATAAACAAAGCAGTTATCATATCTAAAGCAGTTTGAAGTTAATGACATCATCAAACATTCCCAAAATTATTTTTTTGAATGCAATAGGGGATGAGGTGAATTTCTTTAGTCATGGTTTTAAACATATCAAAATGCTTTTTCATTTTAATCCATTTTCACCATTCTATTCCTCCTTATCATCCTCACTATTCCTTCCTATTTATATTTTCCATTGTTAATGAAATGATTAAACTTATTATCTTTTAACTAGAGTTGAACTTTCTGAAAATATTAAATAATAGTTGAAAAGACAATTTTTCAAAATTCAGAACTCAATACAGCATAATGTATAAATAATATGATTAGTTCTTTTTGAATTTGAAGAAATTTTGTTACTTACTAAATTGGAAATGATTGATTAAATGACAAAGTATTTAGATTCTTCGAGTTTTGAATATTTTATGCCTCAAAGACTTTTATCTCAAATAGTAAATTACCCTTGTGAATTAATAATCATTAATTTAATCACATAATTCATCTCTAGCTCTTAATTAAAGTAATTCACTTTCTCTTGCAGATCTTCTCTCGTAAGTTGCCGGGATGATAGACTGTGTGCATGAACTAGGTGAGGTCGCTGTGAAAGAAGATAGCGGAAATGGAAACAAGTGGTCAGAGTTGTTAGTACAGAGGTGGTAAATGTTCATCCCACATGAAAGTGAACCCTACAACTGAGTGCTTTGAATAGAGATGAGTGATCAGCTTGAGTACATAGGAAATGTGTGTACATGCATAATTGCTCATGCACACCTCTCAAGTCCTGTTTTAAGGCTGTTGGAAGTATTTGTGAGGAAATGCAGTTGACTATTGATGGTTTTACGAGTTAGTGTGAATCTGTGGGTATGTGCCAGAGTAAATGTGTGTACATGCATGAGTGTAAAAAGACTGAATTTATGTAATAATAACAGATAAGGATGACTCACTCCAAACAATGAAGAAAGTATATTCACTGCAGATTAGAAGTATGATGGCTTCTCTGGTAAATTCAGAAGAAATAAGGTGAAATAAAGATAATCACAGGTGGATTTTAATGATAATCTTGTTTCAGTACATTGATTCACGAAATAGCACGAAGAAAAAGGAATTTTGTGCTTGGTAATTTACAATGTTGGGATGCCTAAGGAAGTATCGCTTAAATGTTATTTTGTGTGTAAGCTTTGAAAAAATGATGCTTTGAAAATTTTCAAGTATCCCTATAATCCATGGTCCATAATTATGAAAAGTTGAAGCGAATTAGGTTGTGATCAAGAAAGGGGATTTCAATTCAGGAATTTGGTTTAGTTTCTGGAGGGTTGTCTACATAATCACTGATCTGATTTTTTATGTCCCCTCTCCTGAGGAGCACAAATCAGAAGACTGTAGCCGTGATGTTACATCTCTCTCGGAATTTAAACACGTTATTTATTCATGGTCTTGTAGCCTTGTTGCGCCATTGTATGATTCACTGTCATTGGCTCTTTTCATTGATCTTTGGATTTGTGTAGAAATGCTCTTTGATGTGGTAGGAAAGGCTGCTGCTGTCATGCAATTTAGCCACAATGGACACCACATAAACTTTCAGCGAGTAATTTTTTTTAATGCTGATGTTATTCCTCTAAAAAATTGCCTCATATTGGTGCTTTGGCTGTATTGCCAACAGAGAAAGACATTTGTGGTGATGTGAGCTATATTTTCTTTGCTCACCTAGTCAGTGTACTGCTAATTTGTAATTTTCAGCTTTGTTTTCCTTTTTTCGTCATAGTTGTTTTCAACATCAAACATAATTCATTTGCTAATGATTGGAAGAAAAGAGTATTTCCTTTTTGGCCTATTTCACCTTTAATACAAACGCTTTCTTAAAGCCGCTGGTTATAACTGCTCACAGATATTAAGAGTTGTCAGACTTTTATCATGTAGCAGACTATTTCTTGGTCAAATTGCTTAAAGAGAAATGAAAAAAAAGGAAACCTGCTAAAATACCCTTGAGAAATCCTCCTATATTTTACCCTTCCTCATGGCCGATAGTCAAATATACATGTGATTGAGTAGCATGATTTTAAGTTGATTGTTACCATTTTCTAATGGAGTGGATTTTATTTAGGTATTTTCTGCATAAGCCACCTCACAGAAGATAATCAAAGAGACTTTAGATTAAAGAAACTGGATGACTGGATGGAAGTTACAGCTGTGAAGATTGACATTTCCACTCAAGTCCATTAAAACGACAATTTTTTTGTATCAATATGTTTTTAACCATTGCAATGGAAATGTGCAGGGAAACTTGGGATTGATGATGATATCACATTTGAGTTAGGGTTATGGAAATAGTTTCCTAAATGCACATACTTGCAAATTCTTACCGCATCGCTAATTTATTATCTTGTGATTTCTGAAGTCTACTTTAAGTGACATGAAATAATGTAGATGAAATATTTTGATCCTGTTGGATGATCATGGGTAAATGCTGTTAGCTTATGTAACCTTAATGACTGTAAATGCTTGTATTAAACCGTGCTTCGTCATATGCACATAACTTTCCTTGAAGTACGCTATAAAGTTGGTTTTTTGGCATGTTTTAGCAAATCAAATCTGTCATTATTATCTGTTTATAACGGTGAATACATTTGTTGCATGGAATCTTTGATTTAAAGTATATGAAAAATGTTGATAAATGAAGTATCTGTCCATCCTGGCAGTTGTTTTGAAACAAATCTAATAAAGCAAATTTGCCATTTTATATTTGATTCAAAAGTAGTGGCAGCAATTGCCAGTATTTTAGATCCCTATCGTAGAGAAATGCCAAGATTTGTTAGTGATCACTATGATTATTACACTCCTCTATTAATAGAAAGTTATAGTGAAGATACATATACTTACAGCAGACTATTTAAGAATAGGGAGTGAGGAAAGAAAAGTATTCATTGAACCTATCTTAAATGCATAAAATGCAATGTAGGTTTAAATTCTATGCGTGTGTGGAATCCTGAAGTACTCTATTTTCTAAGATTTTGAAGTATTTTTTGACTTTCTAACATTCTTAATAATTCAAAGGAAAAGTAAAACATGTTATTCATCGCAAGAATAAGTTTATAATTCTGAGATTTTGTGAATCTAAATATGAGTTTCTCAAATAGAATTTATTGATGCACAATATAATACTGAATAGTTCTATCAATTTCTTTTATACCAGATTTTACATAAACTTTTGAAATAATCTGTCATTAAGAATTAATGCAATAATCACTTAAAAGTATATATTTATAATTTGGTATCCATTAAGACTTAAAATTACAGTGCTTATTTTGTAGAATACATTTATATTTACAGCTATGAAATAAGGCAAATATATTAATGAGCATCAAATTACTTTATTCTATTTAAACGCAAGGCTCATTTGATGATAGATTAGGTTACAACCTGACGATGATTTATGAATGCATTACTTTAATATAAAAACTGTGTTAGGAAGACTGGAATTGTAACTTGCGTGGATTATTTGAAATAATCATAGTATAAGATAAAAAAGCAGTAATATTATGAATGATTCTTTATACAATGGGCTATTATGAGATGCGACTCAAAATATTATTTTGAAAAACTTTATGGTAAGTAGTTAATAGCTTTATAGTATTCATATTTTTTTAATCACTTCAATAAAAAATTTTGGTTTTTTTAAATAAAACAAGCTACAAGCTATATTTTAAATGAAAAATTTGTAGTACTTGCTACTAATAGCAGCTATTAAAATTTATTTAAATTTTGAGTTTGTTATTATATTCAGCTAAATCTTTGGAATTATAATTTAATACATTTGTTAAATGATATAGGCAGAAAAACATTAACTTCTAATATACATTTTCTTAATTTAAAGTGTAATGATGCTATTATTATCAACTGTTAGAGAGAACTAAAATATTTAATAATTGAGGATCTCCATTACTAGATTATAAAATCTCAAAATCTTAATTATGTTGGAAATGAATATTTGATCACCACTAATTGTTGCTTTCATACAAGACTAAAAATATATGCTGCAAGAATATAAACTACGCAAGTACTGAGAAAGTACTTTTTATTCAGAAACAAACGAGCACATACTGGAGATTTATCTTGGAGCTGAAGTCCAAGCTTGGTTAGAAATTCCTTTGCCACTAAGGTTTTTTTTTTATTGTTAAAAACTCAGAAGTTAGTATCTATGACATCGGATATCAAACATTTTAAGGGTTGACTTCCTATTGTCATTAAGCATTTATAATGTACCATAACTTCTATGAAAAAAATTTAGAATTCACAATTATCATCGAGAATAA
This sequence comes from Pantala flavescens, assembly GCA_020796165.1. Lineage (NCBI taxonomy): Eukaryota > Metazoa > Arthropoda > Insecta > Odonata > Libellulidae > Pantala > Pantala flavescens. The sequence goes on along the minus strand of CM036879.1, from coordinate 16,709,922 downwards.
CCATTGTCATTTTCGAGAAGAGAATTAAGGGGAAATAATTATTTGGCTCTAAAATGAAGATGGCTTGGTCGTTGCATGGTACAAATACAATGGCGGCTCAAATTGAGAACTTCAAGTAGCCCCAATTAATTGCTTAGTTTAAGACAATTAAAATAAGGGGGAAAATGTCAGGATTTGAATGGTAAAAGTCAGGTCAGGATATTAACCATTACCATTGATACTTGTAAAAATGATGAAGTTAAATTGTTGAATGCCCAGTGACAATCTCATTTCATTGAGAAATAATACCTATTGACTTATAGTATCTTAAATTTAACAATTCAGAAATAAAAAATTAAGAAGTATCCTAAAATGAACAACAGCTTATGTTTTCTTTCAAGTTTTTAGGTTTTCAGAGAATGCAAACCAATGGAAATACATGGAAGGTGAGGAATTTTTAGATAATAAATTTTAAAGAGCGAAGAAACCGAAATCCATCCAAATTTAGCCTAATTGCAAGTCCAACTTCAAACAGTAGTTAGATCGTACGACTTGACATCAATCAAATCATTCAGAGTAAAACTAATAAATAATTGAAATATAACAAAATATGAGCATCATTATAATTTTGCAAGACAAATGATCGCTAGTTTCAATGAAAATCAAGGGAAAATTTATACAAACAACAGAATACCTCAACACGTGCCTTGCTATCCTCAGCCGAAGAAGCACTGCGTTTGAATTACCGCTTGCTGGTTTGGCTACATGTCTACTGCAGCCGGTGTGATACTTTGGGTACTTTCGACTGACGATTCATTACAATACGGATCTTACGGAGAAACTCGAATCTCGCCGCTCGAATGACCATAGGCTCGCGAATTATGGTGAGTCAAGTTTAAGAAGTTGCTCTTTACTTTAGGCATTATTCCTTATGTTGGTTCCCACAAACTTAACGAGAAAATTGAATAGTTCACAAATAGGACAGTACATTATAGATAAGTAATAGAAATTCATGAAAAATAACTGAATACCAGAAAATTGACGTATTTCTTAGTCACTGCGGGAATGCAGTTTGAAAATTAGTTTTCGTGTAATATCTAGATTGATTGTATTATATGAGATATTAGAGAACTTATTAATTAAAAAACAAATTGTTTTCATTTATTCTACACAAAAAGTAAATAGATAAACTAAATAAAATTCGCTATGGATATGAGTTAAAAATTGTATTAATATTTTTTTCTACGGGACTGCATTTAAAATTTGCATTGGTATATGTTAAATCAGTTACACTGTTAAGAATATATTATTTTAAAGCAGGTTTATTTTTCCTCGGAATTCTTTAAAGAAATATATCCTTACTCTATGTATGGATTCATTTTTAATAGATAAATAACTATTGTATTTAATATTTTAATGAATAACTATTCTTTTATTTTTACTAAAATGGTTTTATTTGCTTATCTTTGGCAAGTACATTACACATCATAATAATTTCTTTTAAAAAATTCACAATTCATAAAATAATTTTTTTATTTTGTTTAATATTTTTATAAATTCAAGGTATAAAACTATATCTTTCAAACAACCTTAAAAATAAGATCATTAATGAAAGCCAATTTAATATGTACATATTGAATTAACCTTTAGTTATAAAGATAATTTTTAAATTGGAGCATCTTATAAATGTGTGATTGTAGAGCTCAAATTACCAGTGTTTTCATCTGGACAATTGCTCCTTTCTGTCATTCGAGGAATAATATCTGCAGTTATTGGCGCAAGAGATTTCACTGACTTGCTATTGTGATAGTTATTTATGGTTTCATCTTGTTTTTTCCTCCATAGCCGCCTACCTTTTCCATATTCAAGAATATTTTCCATCACACCCCATTCCATTGACAGTGATATGAAGAAATTCAATAATGCAATTGGAATTACAATAAACCTATCTCCTAAACTAGGAGGAAGGACCAGTTGCAAGAGTGTTTCCATGAAGGATGGTGGATATATCACAATAATGAAATTTATCATAAACATCACAATTAGTGATAACAATAACCTTGTATTAGTAAACAAACTTTTACGGTGGGGAGCTCCCCTTGAAAAAACCACTGCAATCCAGATATATTGGAAAACTGAGATGCTAAAGACTCCATAGTTCTCATAGCTGGAAATTTCATAGTCAGTGTCTAGGAATGATTCTCCGTAAATGAAAGGAATGAACCAAGGGAATAGCCGCACCCCATAATAGCCAACCAACTGGAATATCAACATTATGAAAACCTGAAAAGAAATAAAATTATATTCAATTGTGGTAGAATTACATCTAGTTGAGATATGTTTTCATAATGACCTAAAATAAAGTGTCAATAGAATGCAATGTAGTTAACAAGAATGATAATACTCATGATAATAACAATTGATAGAATATTCTAATTTAGGTATTTATGATCAGCTTTTTAAAATAATATGAAAATATGATGGATACCCTCAGAAAACAGAGTTATGTTTGTAATTGTATCCTTATCTTTAGATTGTAAAATTTATTTACCTGAGATATAATTGATGTAATAGGGTATATGGAATACAAGCTGGCAGAGGGGGGTATTGGAAAGATATCTTTCTTGGAACTTGGTGGTTCAGTGAGACCAAAGAGTGCAGCAAATACTGTGACTAGGCAAAGATCTATGTATAGAAATTCAAAATCAGTTAAGTTGCTTTCAATTGAGTATAATAAAATCACTGATGAAAACTGAACAAGGCTATAAGTTGCCATGTATTTGAAAATTCCAAAAGATGTCACAAGGGCAGCTCTTCCTTCGCATATGACTTTAGGTACACAGGATATATCATCTCCATTGGAAGTAAATGGGGATGCGACTGAAGATTCAGCTTCAGAGAGAGATATCCCTGTATGGGCTGCTTTGAGTGCTCCACAGTCATTGGCTCCATCACCACACATAGCTGTTTTAATAAATAAACATCAACATAATTTCAGTTTGGTGCGATCAAGATTTATATCCTTAAATATACTTTTCATCAGTGAATTTCAGTCAATTTAAAATTCCAATGTGAATTTTATGATGAACCATGTTTATTCCCATTGAACGAAATTAAGCAAGAAGGTTTAAATCAATACTGAATAATGATTATGTCTATCAGTTATGAATTGTTGATACTTTAAAAGAATTGTCTTTTTTTAAATGCCAGAATTTTTGAGGCTTGTGCAGAGAATAAAAATATGGGATCCTTCTGTGAATAATTCTGTTTCATTTTGCCTCCTTAATTTATTCACATTTAGTTAAATAATTATTTAAAGCTCTAATTTTCCAAATTTACAATGAGTTTTAAATTGATTTTGGTTCTTGAATTTCTTCATACCAAATCCATTTTATTTTATAATATCATAGAGTATCATTTCATTTACAGTAAATTATTATAATGAATTTAAGTTTTAAAAATCTAGTTATTCATTATCAAGCATCATATTTTAATTTAAGTTTATAAGTGAAAAAAGGAGATACATATAAAATAAATGATTATTTGGATGAATCTCATGCGAATAATGTGATGGTATTCATTTTTGTATTGCATCTTTATTTATAAAGCAATTTATATTAATGTCAATGATATTAGACCAGAATCAGACATAAATACCAGCAAGGATTTAAGGTTTGCTTACCAACGCAATAACCAGCTGCTTGCAATTCTTGCACTAATTGTTGCTTTTGAACCGGTAACATTCTTGCATATATTGCTCCCTGTTTCACTATTCTCTTTAGTAGTTCTTCATCATTTTTTCTGATTTCTTCCCAAACATTTCCAGTCATTGCAAAAGTTGTCCTCAGATCTGAATGCTCTTTTTCCACGTCAATGTCACCCACAAGAGTTTTGTCTGAGTCATTTAGTGAACTGTGGAAATGGCCATCTTTGTTTTTCTCTCTCAATGATATAATATCATCATCCTTGAAAATATTTTTAGCAATCCAATTATAATGCCCCATTTCCATACTGTTACTATTTTCTGACGTTAAAGGAAGCACTTGATATATTCTTTGCTTAGTTGATACAAGCTCACATTCATGAGCTACACTGATGGCAGTTAAAATGTTATCCCCTGAAAGATTGAAATTTTTTGTTAACCTCATATATTACTGAATGTATTGAGAGGCTATTCATGCATTCTGTTGCAATAAATAAACAGTATTAAATTATCTTGAAAATTATAAATGTGTTTTTTAATTATTTTGAATACCTCAGTTTAATTCTTTATCCATGTCAAGTGTGTATATTTGATTCAGAATAAATGTTAATCCATCATTTTTTTACACATACCTGTGACCATTATTTGCTTTGTTTTGGCCTTGTTCAATCTCTCAATGACCTTTGTTGTTGCCTTTTTCAGTCTGTTTTCAAAAATAATGAGTCCAAGGAAAATGAAATCAGTCTCTGCCTGCTCTCTTTTTATTCTATGAACTTGAACCACAGTCATTTCTGATTGAAGGGGTCTCCAAGCAAGTGCCAAAACTCGATAACCTTTCTTTGTATAGATCTCTAAGGTTGTTGATATTCCTTGTGGAACTATTATATTATGAAAAAAAAACAGAAAACATTTCATAAAGACTTATAAACTATATAGACCATATTTACAAATACTATATTTTAAAGGTTTATGGCTTATATTTTAAGGTTATGCCAGTTTGACTTGTGTAAAAAACTAAATAGTATAATTTGAATTTATGAGAATTGATTTTAGAAACCCAATAGATTGATAGTATGAAAAATATCCATTAAAATTATATTGAGAGTGAAACTGTTATGAAACTCGTGTAAAACATTTGACCTTGATGATACATCATTATAATATGAAATAAAAAACTTACTTGTCTCAGGTCTTGAGAGGGACATAATGATTTCTGGAGATCCTTTACAATATATGCTGAAATTTTTACTCCCCAGTCTTCTGGTGATTACACTCATTCTTTGGAGTGAGGAGGAAAAGTGGAATTGTCTTATTATTCCCTCCTCTAGAGGAAATGCCTAAAACACAAAACAATTTTTTCTATTGCCTTGGTTTCATAACAATACTGTTGTGATGAACCCTCTTAGCTGCATTAATTTATTTCTTTCATTCATGAAATATGTGTCTCTGAAATCATAAAATACTAGAGACATCTTGAAAAACACATAACAACATTATTGGCTTTTTTCCTTATTATTTTTTCTTGAATGAAAGTGAATAGCAAATGATAGATATGCATCATATAAGAACCACTATTACATACCTCCCCTTGTTCTGTAGTGACAATTTCTTCACAACTTGGCCTCACCACCATTGGAACTAGAAGATCAAATTGAGATGTTTCCGACATCTCTGGCTCCTCCAGAACCCATCCAGTTGACCCAAACATCTGCGTATTAAAATATCTTACAATTAGTCAATCATTTACCCTCAAATAGCCAACATCAAAAAAATTAGTTACATTTTAATATTTGAAAATACTTCTTCGAGTCTTTGGCAAAATATAGATCAGTAAAATTCAGATCTATTGAAACATGATACCTTCAAATCCAGAGGGTCTCCAATTAATTGTCCTCCAAGGTAAGTTAGAGAATGACATGTTGCCATTGCAACTATAAAATTTTCATCTTGTTGAGTGTGACACTTCTCACCATCTTTTCTGGAAAGAGGGAAGCTTTTGATTGGTGGCAAAAGTACTCCGCTTTGAACTGGTACAACTCCCCACATATCCAAGCCATCCTCTGTCAGTGTACCTGTCTTTATTAAAAATATAGAGGCATCAGTTAGCTGTATACATCACTCATTACAATCCAACCATTCCATATAATGTCATCCTTTTCAAAGTAAATGCATCATTAAGCAGTGTATTAGTTATATTATAGAATACATTCATTTTTATAATCATTTTATTAATAATTTACATTTAACCATAGGGGAAGAGCCACAGTCTCTTCTCTCTTCCCTAATTCAACCATGAGGAGTGAAAAAAGAAAAATCTCAACAATTTTGGCTACAAGCAAGATAGCAAAGTTTGGTGATAATAATTTAATAATGTTGATGATTCGAGAAGAATATTCTACTTTATTATTCTATTTAGGCCGCTTATTAATTTGAAATCATGGTGCAGAAACCTACCTTATCATAGCAGACGCAGTCTATAGAGCCAGAGACATTGATTATTCTCGGGTTGATGCAATAAATCCCCTTCTTCTGTAGACGACGCTGAGCATACATCCTTCCAACAGTCATGGCTGCAGGCAAGGCAGGCGGCACGGCGATTGTTATTAAATCTAAAGCTTTGATGGCGATATCGGAAGCTGTGACTCCACGCAAGGCCTGTCGAAGAATAATGATCAAGTTTTAATTCTAATATCACTCGAGTTGCGTGATGTTTGAAGGGGATGGAAGAGTACATGAAATCACAAAGGACCCGAGAATCAGGTAGACAGAGCTTTTTAAATATTTTGAACATATGATTATTAATCACACGATGGCACGGTTAGAAAAATATTAGCTTTTTTGATGAATAAATTTGTCTAATATAATTTTATGTATTATAATGAATGCAATGAATTTTTGAACATAAGGTTTAGTAATCTCTAAATAACGGTTTACACTGAACGAGGGAGCGTTAATATTATTTTATTGTGAAAAGGGTGGAGAAGGAAAGACTTTTTTGACTTCATGTATCACGTGTATGTGTATATGTATAATAATTTAGCGATTTCATGGACAGGTATAGGCGTGAGATATTTGAAGGAAGGGATCTGACATTGACGTTTAGGCAACATGATCGCCTTCAGAAAAATTTGTCGAAAGTTTAATCATTAAAAAAAGCTGTGTGTTGAGGCGTAACCTTATGGAAGGACATCTCAGACTAGTTCAGAAATGACGTACTTCGTTTTCTTCGACAAAATTTTATTTAACGACCGGTTTCGCTATGTTACTATGATGCTATGGCCTGATGATACTAGTAACATAGCGAAACCGGTCGTTAAATAAAATTTCGTAGAAGAAAACGAAGCACATCATTTCTGAACTAGTTTGAGTTTGATCCTTGGTGGATTCCAGCAAAGTACAGCGAATCGACCAAACACCAAATTATAGTAAAAAATAAAAATTGATCCGAGCCATGTAAACAAAGACGTAAAAAACGTAATGATTAAAATTAATTGTTAAACTCTGATTTTTTGTTTATTGTTCTAAAGATAACCCCTTATCTCATGAGGTTATCCATGAGAAATTTATCTCACGTATTTTATTAGACTGATTTGGCTAAACAAAAGTGAACTATCAGCTGTCCAGTCGTACTTATTCTTGAAGACAGTTTCGAACTTCTTTCTGGAGAATGTTACCTAAATCGAGAGGTGTAATTGAGATTGCGAAAATGTCTGTCTTATAGGTTTGGGGCAATAACACGCCTTACTTCCTACAAAGTACATTGAGACTCTAGCCTAAATAATTAATATGGGAAGATTAAAATATTGGGAAGCTTTAACATTACACTATCATTCTATTATCTTATCTATATCATTACATTATATAAACATTATAATATCATTTCTCACAAAGATACACTACACGCTAAATGCACATTGTAATTCCTAAAAGCGATAACGTTTCTTACCTTGGTAATAACTGTGTATAAAAATCCAAGACTTGCTATTGCAACCAAAACTCCGACGAATTTGTACGAGTCCCTTTCGAATAGGTAGTCAACAGGTGGAGGATGAAGGATAGTCTTCACAATCTGACCTTTGGATGTTAGGAATCCCGTACGAAGGACTACTGCTTTCGCACACTGGTCTCCGTAGAATCGAGTCTGGAGCACTTTCGTGCCACAAAACAAAATGCTGTGCCTCACCGTATCACTTTTCTCGTTGAACGGCACTTCATCCATTATTATAGGAGCCTTCGTAACCGGCACGCTCTCGCCTAGAGGTGGGAAAAAATATATGGATGATTTGTGACAAAAAATTTTAATATATTTACACCATTTACCTATCAATTATTTTACTTTTTCCATTACATGGCACGGTATTGTCTTAAAACCCCTTTTCCATTGTTTACCCTTGAGATTCTCGTCAATATTTACGGAAAACATATTACAGTTTTTGTTTTCAAAGAAACCGTATTTGAATAAAATGTTTGTTTGCCATAAAAGCATTAATAACGAAAGTATTATTGCATAATAGGGAAATTCAGGTATTTGATTATTATTAATATTATCAGTTCGATAAAAGCTTAGATGCCTTTTTGTTTAAAGTTATGAGAAATATTTATCATACATTTATTGCATTGAACCACCAGTTCTTTTTACGTAAAGCATACAAAATGACTATATTTATCGTAATAGTATAAATTGGAAAAAGAGTTAACCGATAGGTAAAAATCATTTTACATTTTTACAGGAAGTTGTTTTTAAATTATAATGAGCGTGATACATCAATATTGCCGTAACTTTCCTGCACTTCTTCCTTCTCGTCACCTCTTATTCTAGCACCACTGGTAGCATAAGATTCGGGCGGTATTTAATGGATCTTTTTTTTTAACATACGAAGGCTAATATAGGAGCTGATGAAAAGGATATTCTGCTCTCACTGAATTTACATAGCATGAGGAAGTAAATGAAGGATGGAATATTATTATATTTTATCCAAGGATATAAAATTGGAATTCATTTGTTTTTCTCACTAAAGCTTAAAACATTTTAGGAATGTTTAACCGTTAAAATAGGAATGTAGAAAAATAAAACGGAATTAGTATTACAGAGCAATAATTCACAATTTTCTGGTTATAGACAGATCAAATTTGATTTAATAATTCACGAATGATCTAGTAAGAAGTTTTATAATAAATTCTTAGATACTTATCGGGTATTTTAGAATGTTTCTAGATTCTCTAAAAAATAGTAATAAGTTTACCTAAAAAGATAAACATTAATTTATAGCATAAATTCACGATTTTGCTCTAGAATGTGAAATTTCGAAAGGAAGATGAGATACAAACGTTAACTAATTGTATGATTTGTTTTATCTTGAAAATTGCCGAATTCCCGGCTTCAAATCCCGGCCGAGGAGGAAATTTTCCTATTATGGTGTGGATGTTTGTGAACGTCCATTGTTGAGTTAAGCACCACACTAATTATCCAGAAAGTGGATGTTTGTGCGGTCTTTTATTTATTTATTTATAATCGAAGACCGCACAAACATCCACTTTCTGGATAATTAGTGTGGTGCTTAACTCAACAATGGAAGTTCACAAACATCCACACCATAATAGGAAAATTTCCTCTTCAGCCGGGATTTGAACCCGAGACCTAAGCGTTAGAACATTAGCATACTAACCATTCTGCCAACGAGGATGGCGATTGTTGAATTTGTTTGATTGTTGAATTTCTAAATTAATAAATAAATAACATACAAATTAGAATGCTTACCTGTTAGCATACTCTCGTTCACTATAGCGTTTCCCGATAGGAGAATCGCGTCGCAAGACATGACACATCCGTGAGGAGGAAGGGCTATGATGTCACCGGGCACCAAATGTTTTGCCAGGATCTCTTCCTTCACTTCATTTCCTTGTTCTGTTCCATCAACCCTCCTCATGACAGTAACCACATCAGAGGATGTCACCGTCCTCTTCAGCTGTTTCTGATTCTGTAATTCGACATGAATCACATCATTGATAATAAGCTCTCAATCGCCGTTCGAGGAAAACATTCGCTTCGTATGGAACCCCGCAATCGAGAGACTGACAATATGATTGTGCCGCGGTTTCCTTTTCAATGGGTTATAATAATGCGAATGATATTTTGGCTGCATGTCGATTCAGTACTATAGTGCGGGATTGTTAAAAGAGAATTTATTCCAGTCTGAATGTTTTAGATCATAATATTACGGGACTGAAGAGCTAACTGATTGGAAAGCTGTGAATTTTCAGTCCGTATATTTCGTAATAATTGAAAGAGCGTCTCTAACAATTAAAGCTATTATTGGAATTATTATTATTATTAATGACAATCAACGCTATTACTGAAACTTTGGTTTGTTATCCTCGTATTTAATTCCACCAAGTGATATTATTACTCATTTACTGAAGCGACCAGAAAATGGTCAAACACAAGGGAATATTTATTTCATTAAAAATTTGTAAAGGCACTTTTATAGTACGGTATTTGAGCATTTTTTTGAATAGTTCATACTTTAAGGATTCATCGATTAGGATTATACTAAAAGTCATTCGTAAGAGAAAACGAAAAGTGACCAACTTAAATTTTATTAGACATTTAATTTTTAGAATTATTTTTAGAAGATAAATTTAATTATTTGAATGGGAAATTCTCTGAAAAGTCTTCAATGAATAGAACTTGTTGAAAAACTACATTCTTTCGAATGTGAAAGTTTATTTTTATGAATTTAAATTTTCTCTCACATATATTTCATTATACATCAAAGATTTTACATACCACACTCATGAATAATTTAGCAATTATCCCTTGGTTAAAGATAGATGAAATTTGCCGACATTTTATGCACTTTCGAAACATCAAAGGATAATTGTGTATTAAATGTATGTGGGAGGTAACTCTTTACCTTTCGTGTCTGGAAAATGGAGGACGAAACACCAAAAAACGACATGATGAAGATAGCAACTGCATAGTAGTAGTATTCCTCAGTGCACCAAATAGCCAAACTGAAAGCCTGGAATACGTAGAATGGGTCCAACAACTCCAGGACTAACAGGGTCAGCAAGCTCTGAACAGGAGTGAGTATTTCGTTCGGACCGTAGGCAATCTGTCTAAAAAAAAACAAAGGAAATTCCTCATCATGTCTATTGTTTTAACGTTAAGCTAAAAAAAACGAGTAAGAATAGAGTTATAATATTAAAATGGTCAATAATATACCACAAACATCTTGTTCAACAAACAAATTAATTAAGCAATTACTCATTTGATAATAATCAAACAAATTATCTTCTAAATAGATGCATTCTTGAGCAAATGAAACATTCTGTTCTTAATGAAAAATAAGCGTGTGCCATCGTTATCCATGAAACATTCATTATGTTCCAAACGTATATTGTAAAACGTAAGTAGATACTCTCTGATTACCTCAAGCTCTGTTCTTGCTCAGTCAATCCTTGGAGTCTATGAAAATCTCCATTCGTCATTGCAGTTTCCAATCCCGATAGCTTGATAAACTTTTCAAGGTCCTCGTCCCAAACGTACATTTCCTTCTTGCAGCTGAAGTATCTGATCGACTCAGTTTCTAGAGGGAGATTTTACTCAAAATTAGTTATGAGGAAGTAATCTTTACTTTAAGAGTTATTTCCTTTATGGATTTTCCATATGCATATTAATATTAAGTCATATTTCATACCTCTTACGGTTCCGTTGCTAAGATAAAACACGATTTTCCTTTCGTTACCCTTGGATAATTCCTGCACATCTAATCCATCAGGTGGCTTTGGATCCTTCTCAGATCTGTTGAGGTGAAGAATAGTATGACTACCAGCGATTTAACGTTAATAAACATTCATTGTCAGTAGCATTGGGAATATTCAGGTGGTGCATGATATGGTATAGGAACACGGTATTAGAATCAAATTATTAAATCAAAAAGGGCTCTGGTTTATTAATTTGCCGTACCTCTTCACGATTAAAGATAAACAAATAGAAAATGAACTCGATATCTCGATGATTAGACCAATAGGTGTCAGATCCCCTGAGTATCATACTAGGCATCGAAACTTAGTTCGTGTAAATAAAGGTATCCTATGAGTGTTTTATTATTTTATCATCATTAAAAAAGTTATTACTTTATTAGTTTCAACTTTCTTTAATATTATGAGTTCGTTGTAACCTGTATATTAATACATTCTTTAGCTCACGATTTTCGACTTAAATTGGACGTATGATTAATAACAACAATGAAAGAGAAATGAAGGATAAAAAAGAAACAAATGAACTATAAAATAAATAGTGAAACAAAAATTACGAGTATAGCTGGATTCTTGAGCTAATTATAAAGATTACCTCTATTTCATACGTAAACTTTACAAAATATGCTTACTTTAACCCATGCAATACTGTGGTTTTAATGTCCTTCACGTAGTAGTTTTTATATTGCTTTTGGAAGGTTTCCTGCAAATAAACGAAAGGATTGCACAATCAGATAATATTTTTTTGGCATCTCTCAACCTAAAAGATGAAAGAAGCGCAAAGAATAAAAAATAAAGTAAATAAGGCGAAATAAAAAGTAATACCTCTACCAACTTGAAGATATTTGTCCAAGAAATAAATTGAAAGAATTGATTCATTGAATGGTAGATTTTCAAACAATCTATTAATTTTTGAAACATAATGCTGTTCCATTTAAATTATTTCTACTCTGGATTGGAAAAAGAACGGAACATTTATGTTCTTGTAATTTTTGCTCCGCATCACAGGCGGTGTATTTCATAAATCAAATCCCCATTAAGCCTTCCCAGGAAAGGTATTTTATCCAAATTTTTAATCCCTTTCCTTTTACATGAAAACTTTTATTTATGGTAAGTCATATAATTGTTAAATCAAACGTTTTATATCTTTGCAAAAGCTTCAGGTAGGAGTTCAACTCCTCAAATAGCCTATGTTGCACAGCCCATTGTGTTCAGGTATATTTAATCTCTATTTTAAACTATTAAAGTGACTCCAGAACTATTTAAAAGAATAGGAATTAAGTTATGTGATCTATTTGTGAGGATCCTATAAATTTCCAAAAAGGTATGCCGTGTAGAACTGTAACATAATTATAGAGAGCGAAATAATGTAAGGAATACGATTCATTACAAGAATAGACTAAGTCAGTTTATCAGGTAACAGAATTACGCTTTAATGTTATTGTAAACCTATATCTCAAAATTTTAGTGGATGGAATATATTTCTTTTCGGAAATTTGGAATCTATCCTCTCTACATCTACGAAATAAATGGGTTTATGAAGATACTTTCATATAAATATATGGCGCACTATTCAATATCTAGTTTTATTATTACTTTTAGACAGAAACATTTAGAAGTAACTTAGAATTCTGACTCTTGCCCAAAATAATTTTTATGACTTCTTACTTTAAAACCTTTGTCTATAATTGTTATGCTTCAAATATACATAATTGCATAATTATGTAACGATTGATAATTGCCAAAAAATTATAAGCGATGAAGTTATTAATTATTCTTAGATGTACTAAAAATTCAAATGGTAATAGTAGTATTAACAATATTCGTTAGAAAAATTATGAAATGTAAAAATGTATATGGGAGTGAGACTAGGTTATATCTTTGCTAAGATTACGTATTGAGCTATGAATATATACATCCACGTAACATAACATCAAAACATCTGAGCTCCGATAAGGACATCCTACCAATTTTACTGGGTATTCATTTTTAACTCTATTTCCAAAAATATGTTCGCTGCTAAATGAGATTATCAGTCTCTTCATGCGTGGGAATAAAGGTTACTTCTACGGCATCTTCTGAGCACTTTGTAAAACATTGATCTTTTCTGGTCAATTTTCTTTTCTCACCTAATAGTATTCGTCGTTATGGTAACTACAACTTGATATCCACTCATTTTTTTTAAAAACTTAATGATATTTGATAATTTTGAGGTGATATGAATATATAAATATCTGTAAAATTTATTTATAATCCTTTTCTGTACTTCAGTTGCATTTCTAATAATTATTAAAGAATCGACAAAATAATTAGCAATACTTATCGAATTACGTAAACAACTTTTAATAATATCAATATCAAAGAGACAAGTAAAACTTATAGCACAACCAATAACAGTTCGCAATCACTGTAAGTACTTCACATGGCCCTGAATAAATAACAATTTGTGTTGTACAGTACTTAAGTTGCTTACTTTTACGTAATGTTGTGACGTAATTACGCGGCAAAACTCAAATTCGAAAATGTTCTGATTGGAAATCATACAGATGTCTCTGTACGTCATTCGGTACATAAACGCACATTATTCTAGTTAATTAGTCAAAAAAGAACAAATTTAATGTTTCTAATGATCCTTATTAGGCTACAAGTGCAAACTTAGCTAAGGATTACAGTAAAATACGTAATTTTAACGCATACACGTCTCTGAACTATGATTAATATCTTAGCCATCACCGAGAATACCTTATAGTAACAGTAACTTTACACGGTTCAACGAACTGATCCATAACAGTGTTCATAATAAGATGTATCCGTGAAATTTTTTAAGATTTAATTGATTAATGAGTACAACTGTCGGGAATTGCTCGGCAGACTGAAAAACTCGGATATTCGGTATAGGATGATGTGGCATTGGCCCTACCTAACTGGAGTCCTTTGCGAAACTGCGTGGTCTACCCTAATTAGAGGTATAGCGACTACACAGCGGTAACTTTAGATTCCACAAAATGGTGTTATGCTTTATACGTGACGTATCGACGCATGTCCGGATGAAATTTTTTGTGATGGTTGAATCCCATAAAAATCAGAGTATAAATACATGCGGTGAAGAGTGCTGCCTAAATAATTAGATTGAACATCCAACTTGATTCAAATGATACTTAGGTATTGTTATTTAATCAACATTGAGCAGTTTGTGAGCATTATAAAACTTTGTGTATTCGTTATTAGGCAATCCACACGTTATTAGCCATCACATTTGTTGCGAATGAATGGCTTGCAGGGTATGGCCGTCAATCTATGGATTGCTGGATAAAGGATGATATGTCATAGTCTGCACCAACCCGGAGTCCTACCCTGGAAAGTGCGTGGTCTACCATATCAAGAGGGATAACGAGAACTCAGCCTCCCGCTGGATTCTAGGTATCGGTGTCCCTCCATGGACATCACGTACTGACGAATGTCTGGCCCTTTTTTTGGCGGTTGTACCCCATCAATATCAGAGTAACACTTTTTGGGAGATTAGTTAAATAAGAAGAACAATTAAACTTAACTCTAAAATGATTTTCAACTTCGGTTGAGCAGTTCACAATGCTTTCGGAAAAACTTAATTTATTCATTATTAGCTGCATCAACTTTTGCTAACAGTTTGCAAGCTAAATTTCACTCGTATTTTCTACAGACAGAAATAAATGCAAACAAATTTCTGTTCATTTAAAGCATGGATTCAAATGGTTTACAATTAAACGAAGACTTAAAAGCCACTGTTCTGATATCCATTTAAAATTTTGAATTTTCCCTCTTCATTATGATTACGTTAAGGTTACGTAAAATTTACCGCGAGATGGCACCTGACCCATATATGCAAAATGTGTACATTTATTACGTTTTATTCGAATTTGGAGAAAAATCCCTTCAATTATCACCCCTATTTCGATTGATTTGTAAGATTTCTTGATCGACCTTATTTCATCAATTCGAATTTTAGTCCCAGATTCAAAATATCTCAAAATGGAATTCTTGGTACCCTCGTATCGATAGCCCTCGCCTTAGCCTCCCTTGATTTCTCACATTTACGTAGGATAACTTTGGGGTATATAATGCTTCGGATGAGGACCAAATTTTCGGGGGGTCATGGAGGAAATGCTACACCAATTCAGGTCGGTGTACATTCCTTCAGCATGACCTCCCGTTCCAGATTTCTGGAACATCAAATTTTGAACATAATTGAAGACACCCGCCAAATTTAAAAGGAAATAAATTAAGACACCTGAGGAATCACCATTTCATCATAATTTGAAAAACGCAAAATTCACGAAGGAAGTAAAAATGGAGAAATTTTTTTCTTAAGAAAACGCGTTTTTAACATGTAAACGCCCCACCCACATCCCCCTCTTCGAGCCTACTATTTTTAAAATACTTAACCTATATTCTCATTATAATGCACCGCGATGACTAGAACCTTTGTGTTAAAGAGACATCTACTGAACTTTTTCTCTCAACCACAATTCCGACCCTTGCCGTTGTGGCGCTCTTGTCACTCACCGATATTACGTCAATCTTACCATCCGATACATTCCGTGTCTCATTCGTCGACAAAAATTTTCCTCCTCCCCTTAGGCAAAAGCGTTTTTTTTTTTTTTTTTTTTGGACGTTTCACTAACATCCACTACCTTAAGAAATCTGAGAGAGAGAGAAAATTTTCTCCTCAGCCGGTTTTGAACTCGGAACCTTGCGTTAGAAGTTTAGCACTCTAACCAGTCCGCCACCGTTGTCATGTACTTCTCTGTATGTGTTTATCGATATTGGGTTACGTTGAATACAATGAAAACAACATCTAAACATGAATTTATCTTTCACCAACGTGGGAACTACTACAATTCAATAAATAAACAAAACCGTAAACCATCGTTCGAAACTCTTTAATATTTCATATCATTCTACATTCACAGTCTTTCCATCGCACACTTACAAATCCCGCTCAAGACGTTCTGCTTCCCGCTTCGGACAGAAATTTTCTCGCTTTAACCGAATGTTCACCTCAAGTCTTCTTCAGTCTTACTCGAAGTGGACTCCTTCATGTTTCTGATGACTTGTTCAGCAATCAATAGATTTACGGCCGTACTCTATAGGCCATTCATTCGCAAGAAATTGTATTTCCAATAGCGTGTGGATATGACTGATAACGAATACAAAGTTTTATAATGCTCATAATCAGCTCGTTAGTTTGAAATTGAAGAATTCTGCGGAAAATCGAAAACGGCCTTTTTTTCTCAAAATTTGGTCAACTTTGACACCTTGTAAAATTCAAGTGCGCAGGAAGTAAGTTAGAAGACTTTAATAATCGATCCACAATTTATTTGAGATTGACCATGCAAAGTTTCAAAGTCCTTTCCCAAGAGACCGAATTTTGTATTATTTTAGCAGGCTTTTTTCGATTCCTGCCCACTGTGAGACGGTCTAATCTCGGAAACCCTGGAAATTGAGGCTTTGCTTTCAAAATTCTTGCAGGATATTCCCCACAGTTCGATAGTGTGGAGTTTCCATTGGTATTAGAAGTCCCGACACTGAATCAAATGAAATTCAGCCCCGGTGTTTTTAAGTCTATAATAGGTCTTCAGGTGTGTAAAAACACGAAAACTTAATAATAAAATGATTTAGAATTGTCTCTCAAACTTCTTACTTTATTATACAACAATGAATACATTGTAAATACTTTACTCTCTTGGAATGTACGGGAACGACAACATACTGAAGTGCTTGAGCAATAAAACTTGTTAATTGCATAAGTAAACGAATAAATAGTTCAAGTGAATGTTTTATAAACATTCACTCTTTCTGAAGATATTTTGGAATATAGTAATGGATATTTAGTAGAGAGGAATTCATCCTAATAGTTACTCACCACCACTAGCACTTTGGTGGCCATGGATATGGGGCAGCGGCGGTGTCTTGCGTAGAGGAACAGCCTTGGATACCAATGGAACACCAGGCGCAGGAAGCCTCCAGTTAGAATGATGCCTATCCACGAGGCGATCACCCGTTTTCTGCACCTCTGGTAGCCAAGAAGGTACTTAAAAGAAAAAAGGTTGACAAAGGGATTAGATATATATGATAAAATAATTAGCTTACTCAGAACTAACATATATTTAAAACAGTAGTAAATGATTGATTACTGTTGTAATAATCATATTATAGATATGTCACGATTCTAGGATGGTAGTTGCCTAAAGCATTCACAGAGCTCTTATAAACCTTTTTCTTTCAGTTGGTACGTAAATAATCCATTAATTAACGCCAAGATATAGTAAAGGAAAATAGTAATAAAGAAATAAAATCATTTGAGACTAATCAATGTAAATATAGAGTTAAATAATATTATAGAAAATTAACTATTAGAGAAAATTGCTTCTTTTTATCAAATGAATGCTGCCGTATATCGATGATGATATGCTACTTTCCTCAGTTTTTCACTGGATACTTAAAATTAGTCTCATTAGCCCAACCAAAGTCGGGTACCTCAAATTTTTAATTACTTTATTTATTAATAATTCCGTAGCTGTTATGTTGCTGACCAGGTGGCAACGGTGATAAAATCAGATGTAATTTTGACCGATAGTAATTAAGTAAAAAAATAATTAAGGTTTTCTACGATTGCAGCAAGACTATGCAACCAAATATCTCATGTGTTAAATTAACCTCTTTTAACTGAAAGGAAGAAAAAATGGAACACCGATTTCAGAGAATTACAGGTTAAAATCCATGATACCATGTCTTTATCTAATTTCGGAAATCTGTTGCGTCAACAGAAACTTTACACACTCATTGATGCCTTCAAAAAAAGGGAAAAACACACACACGTCAAGACGTTTCCAAGGGGAGAGAGATTTATCTGTTGTGACGTCTTTAACTCAGGACGTCACAAACCTTACGTATAGATAAACCCCACCAACAAATCCCCCCTCATTTACGAACGACATATCCGACCATTCACCTTTCTTCCTTTCACAAATCCTCTGAGGTCACACTCTCATTATGAAACCATAGCACGTGAGTGTTAAAACTTCTCAAGAATCAAATAATTAAGTATTATTGAGTAATAAATGGGAGAATTACAACTATTGATTAAGACATGGGAATTTTGATTGTTGTCTACCATCTTATTAGTTCATTAGCTCCTATCATTTTTTTAGCTGACCAAGGTGGTCAATAGGTTAATATACTAATAGATAACATTCTTATTCTTAAATATTATACGGCTTCTTATTTCCTAATTTCATTTTTACGTAATAAACAAACAATTTATCATCAAAAAGTTCACTCAAATTATTTTCAATACAGAACGAGATTTAAAGAAAGGTCATTCAACATTCAGGTTCTTTAATTTCGAGAAAAATCATGCGGATATATACGTTACATATTCTCACATATATATATATATATAAGAATTTATGACAAGTAATTCCATCAATATAAATCTTCCCTAAGAATAAAAACGTGAATATCTGCACACTGTGAAACAGGTTGGGGTAAACATGAGATTTTGATGAGATACCTTTCAAGAGGGGAATCTGTTTTACATTCTAGTGGCTAAGTGAGGCACAACACATGTGCAACGCCGTGTCCATTCACTGGACCACTAACGACCAACCGACTTGGAAATTGAATCTTTAGCATCAGAGAAGAATGGGAAGTTAAATAAAGAATGAATAAAATCTCGAAAAAAGAGCCCTTTCTTTGACGTAAAGAAGACTGGCACCGTCTGCCGACGTGAATGAAATTTGCACGGGTCATGAACAAGTGGGGGAAAACATCCTGTGATACAGATATTTGCGACCTCGCTACGACGGAGCCGAAGGGCGTGTGCATAAAAGAGAGTAGAGGAACATAATCGTAAAGAATTCAAATAATCAGAGAGACGTGCTCTAGTTTTCAGAAGTGAAACTCTGAATTTATAAGTCAAAATATGCTCACAATAATATGGAACATAACGAAGAGAACATTTCGAAAATTCTTCTCAGGATTGCGAACTTATAAATCTCGGATTCTATTTATGGAAAGAGCACCACTCTCTTGGGACTTCCGGAAGTAACCTTGTTTGCCAACGTTTCATTAGCAGGATGCATTAGCTCAGAGAATGCACACAATTAGTATGGACAGTAATGTTTCCCAGGAAGAGTGCTCAATGGAATTTCCTGCTACTTACACTTTCAAAACACTAGTAAATGAGAGGAGTGGTCGGCTATTCCAGAAACCCGTTCTTTCCTTGTTGTACTTCCACTTCAAAAAGTAATGCATGGACATTATATATCGAAACTGGAAAAGCAATATTCTGTATTCTGATGGTTGTTTGTAGAAGGTAGTGAAGTTAAAATTTACTTTAACGATTCATGAATATACTCGAAGGTTAGTCGAACCTTTCCAGGTTACGTCAACGTACAAAAATACGCTCTCATCATATTTTTCATTGCATAAAAGGAAAAATGACAAAGATAAAACGGACAAATTATTAATTCAACTTTAGAAACAATAGAACTGCAAATGGTTGTATTTATAACTCTATAAGAACTTCGAAACTTAGAAAAAAATCCCAGTTTGATGAATTCTCTAGGCATGAAATAACTCGCTTTAATTTGTAATATTTACTTAATTATACATTAAATGTTTCGTACTTGTTGATGCGGTATATTTTCTATCATTGTTATTTCATAAGATGAAAAATCGTTTGTTAACAAGGTAGATGTGCAAATCGTGTCGATATGCACGAGGAAACGTCCAGGAATGTATGTAAAGTATTTTCAGAGAAGATTCAAAGCAGCTGAGATTAATTCTAAGCAATTGATCGCAGATACACGAGACTGGTTTCGTAACGATGCGATGACCCGATTGGGAAAAGCGCAGCGAATGCATTACGTGAATTTTGCGGACGTTGGTATTTTTTGACCTCGAACTTTAAATGGACCATTTCGTTCGAATTAAACTCTCGTTCTACTTATTCCGTATGTGGTTTATATAGGGATATTAAGGAAGCTATGATACGAAGGGATTGGTTAAATTAAAGACATTACGTTCTTACTAAAAGGTACACGATCACGCATGTTGATTTTCGAAAAAGTACTACTTATGTATATCAAGACTTTGTTTACTTTTAGTTTACTTAGTTACCAATCACTACAATTCATTCTATATCTTGCTGTTTATATAATGTAGTTTCTATAATACGTGAAAATATTTATTATTCTCATAACTTTTTCGCCTGTTTAAAACGTTATCATTTGATATTATGCTGGTGTATTACATAAGTAAAGTTTTTATCAATAAATCACACAGTTCTCGCCATTTCAACTTCCTTAAATATAAATACGTAATTAACGATTACAGAACTCGAAATTGCTCCTATACACGTAGACGAGTTTTAAGAAAAGATTTTAAGATATAAAGCAGGAACTAAGATACTAATTGAATAGATGATGAATTTAGAAACAATGAGTATGAAATGAACTATCATTTAAAATAAAAGTTGAAGGTAACGAGAAAAATAAATTTTTGATCCACACATTATTGCTTGTCATAATTACTTGTTATTTCCTTGTTTACTTGAAATGTGACGTTACGGATTATAAGGAAATGGAAATATGGGTATAATTGATGCTAAAAAATCGTTTCTCTTATCTACATTCATGATGTTGACCGACAATTTTCTTGGAATAATTTTGGTCAGCAGTATTTCAGTTTAAAAATAACCTCGCGTGAAAAAAACTTTTTTACATAAAGCCACCCAAGACGTGAGTTTTTCCTTGAACCTTTCGGGGTAAATGCAAAGCAAAACATGTTCATCCTGTAAAGTTAATAAAGATTTTAGTATTTTTTGGCCGTTTCATTAAAAATATATTCCTAAAAAAGCGTTCCACATTCTTCCTATACATGTATAAATCCACCAATCAATCAAATTTAGAACTCTGTCACTGTATATTTCTCTGATATTTAGCTATATTATTTCCATCAATACCATTCTCAGATTAAGTTATAAGATGGCGTAAAAGACTACTGATCATTTTAAATTAGGCCTACAGAAAATGAATGAAGATGGTTCTGTAGCGCAGTGCAGTAAATATTACCTGTTTCATTTCGAAAGAAATAATCACAAAAACATCTGATTTCCACCTTCATTTGTGTTCGAGTGTGACAATTATCGTAGTGACTGTTTTCAGCCGCAAAATCCTGCAGTTGTTGCGTCACGAAGGTGGTTGTGTGAGAGGCATGTCACGTGTAAGAGGAGCTTCAATTATACTTCCTTTGACGTCGGAAAACAAGACCAGTCATTCCAAAAGGTAAACAATGATTTAAAAAATGAGTCCCTTAATGATACATGCTTCCAGGCGGTTCTTTTCTCTCACTAGAGTTCCCATGCGTCAATAAGTGTGAAATAATCACGATCTGTAAAGGGACGTAACTTTTTAAGTTCTGTTTTTGAAATACATTATGCGTTCTTTATGCTCTTCATGATTCTCACAGCCATAAGTGGACAGAGTATTTTTGTTTATTTTTGTAAGCCAATAGTTGGAATAAAAAATATATATTAATCGTGCAATATAGTTTTAGCTTCTGATAATAGGGAAGCAGCATAGATGAATGCTGAAAAACAATCTATCTTTGATTTATATTAATCGTATGCTATGTGATGTTTACGGGACATTGTACTACACTTCTTTAGCTATTTTACAATGATAGAACTGCAGTTCAATGCTATAATTTTAATTGATTCCTAATAGTAAAAATACTTAACTCCTAACCCATCATGATGTACCACATTTTCACGGAAGTCTCGGACTTTGTTCTCTTTTTAAGTTTCTCATTTCCTCTTGCAATGTATTTTATTAGAAATGAACTCATATCATCCGAAAGATTAGAGTAAACTGACTCTTACAAGTAGGAAGAACAGTACAAGGCTACAGGACGCGAAATTATCAGAGTGAGCTTCTTTCCTCAAGATAAAAATTACTTTACAATAAATACTTCCATCAAAAGCCAACATGAAACAATAATAGTTCATTTAGAAGAAAAAAAAAGCAAATTATGGTGTATGTAAGTTATGTGGAGTTCAATCGTTCAATCAAATTATGATTATATTTTTAAATCAACGGTAAGTTTTTCTTGTTCACGCCTTCGCCCGTGTATCTTATCTTGTCAAAAGTGATTTAGGACCATAAGTCACCTCTGCAGTACTAAGAAAATAGTTTTAATGCAGTAGTCCTCGTCAAAATAAAAGCTTGCAATTCATTATTGTAACTCTAAACACCAATTCAACTTTTGTACTAATTTATCACATAATATTTTTTATTTTCACTCCATGAATAAGATTCATATTTAGTTTAAGAGCAAAATAAAGAAAGTTAGAATTGCTCTCTGCATTTATATAAATTCATCGGGATGTATTTCAAGAGCTGCGTCATCAGTTTCTCTCCTTTCCTTCGAAATGCATTTCCTGTCTCACTCTACTGGTTGGAGATTCATATTTCGCGCTGTCTGTGGTAAATAAGAATTAAATAATGACTACTTTTTCTCTACCTTTCGAATGCAATCTTTATAGAGGTTTATATCGAACAATCACCATCAATAACACGCAACGATGGCAAAAGCGTTGGATATAATCCGTCATTCCACTTAATTTTACTTTCTCCTTTTTTGCTCTGATTTCTTTTTCGTATTAACCAAGCTTGGTACCTGACTTAAAGAAATAAAGATATACCTCTGCTAATCACATATAATTTAACTCTAGAAATCACACATAGCTTAACTTTAAAATTAAAAATAATTGCCGAGGACTATTATATTATATAAATTCTTTGTATTCTTTTGCGTATGAACATCACACGAATGACATTCTACGATGGTTGAATTATTTCATCTTTTAATTTATATTGAAACGAAAAGGATATCATTGATGACCGCTAGCGGATTAAGACACTGTGAACAAGGATCGCCCTAGATAGATAGATAACAGTTAACCGTCTATCTTCATGAAATAGTATAATATACTTATAAACATATCCTCTTTTGTGCCCTTTTGAATGGATTTAGCTTCAGATTTCTCCTAAAACATCAGGAAGTGTACCCATTCTTGAAGGACAATTCTAATTTGTCCCACGTATCTCTGAATTGAGCACTTAAAGTATGTTTATCAACGCTCCACTTACAGTAAACAATCCATCGAGTACATCACGCATTCTCCCCTCGCTCTTTCATTCATCCTGAAGATACACAATCGCAAAAGAGTTTTCGGCTATATTTGTTTACAGAGTAAGCGCCTTGGCATGCAGACCTTCGGAGTCTGTCCTAACGGACAAGAGGTTCCATTCGTAAGCATCTTAATGCATTTTTCACCTCTCTTTAGCGGACTCTCGCGAACACTGGAGGTCAGCAAATTTTTCGTTACACAGAACCGAAGTAGTTCCTTTCGCCAACTAGAGCTTTCTTTCGTTATTTTCGCGACGAAGAACCTTCTGGGAGAGAGAGCATAAGAGAGGACGGTTGTCTCACGTGAACATGCGCACTCAGCAGGGGTTTTTAGTGTTAGGGCTGACTCCTAAGGGCTTAGAAACGTACGTGTTTTGTCTGTGAGATTTAAAGTAAGATTGCCATACGGAGGGATTTTTTCACTTAGCTCTCGAAGTATCTCCATCTTACGTCTGCGGGTTTTGGGCTCTTTGCGTGTACGAGCTCGTATGAATGTTTTTCTAGGTGGAGTCGGTATTCAAATAGTTCAAATAATAGATACAGAGGTTTACACCTCAATCTATAGCGCAATTTTCAGCTATTTTCGCCAATCAAATGACACTTATAGAGCTCACAGTTTATCGATTAGCTCAAGGTACATGAATCAATTATTTCGTGGTGCATGCTGGTTAGTTGTCGGTGAGAAAAATTCCGGTCGTTGAAAAGTTTACGTGCTCTCTATTAGTATGTGCACTTAATAGAAGTGACTTTTATGATCGATGGCTTTTCTAAACTATGATGGATTATAGTTCGATTAAAATTCTTTCGACGTTTGAGTAGCTTTGGAATGGTGCCAACAAGTTTGTCTTCATAATTTTGGGCAACTGACATCGGGCTCCGCTGTGCAAAAACTAACTTGGATGTTGCCTCTGAACAGATGGTATTAATAATGGGGTAGGATAACTTTATCCTACGGAAATATATATATATATTGCATCTGATTTGAATGATTGATTTTCACCTACAAAAATTGGTGCCGAGGAAAATTAGTATTAGAAAAAGTATGACTTTGTTTATCATTAAGATGAAATTGTTATTCACGAAGAGAAGAATAAATAGAAAATATAATCCGTTTTTCATAGATGGGCGATTTAATATTCGATATAAAATTTTAATTTAACGTATTTTATGAAAAAATAATTACCATTACGATTCACAAAGGTAACAATTCATGATAGTGTATTTCCTAAAAAAGTTTACATACATATAAAATTACTACTAGAAACCTCTTTCTATCTAGCAGTCTTCGTAAGGTATCTTTCTTTTCTTCAACTGCTCATTCGAGAAAGGCTTCCGTCAGGGTTTTCCAAAGATGGTTATGCAATAAGAGGAAACGTTTCGTGGCTGTAAAGTTCTTCTCGAGGATCGTTTTTACTCCTTTTCTACATTATTTAATACAAACAGGAGCTTCGCCTAACTATGTTTGAGTCTGCATTATTTGTTATCATATAAATCATCTATATCATATTTAAATTTTAAAGAAGCAGATCATAGTAACACAAACATTATCTCATAGATTTCATGGTCTTTGGTGGGTAATGTTCAGCAATTGCATCTTATAGACGTGATTTTCTCGGAATGAAATGAGACAGCTGAACATCGATATTTTATCTTCACGGTCGAGACTGAAAGACATGTAACCAAGCAACGAAAACGTGAGGTACTTCTATTTTTAATACTCGAATACCGGCTTCGTGTATTCCCAAGGGCAACCGAGGAGAGTATTTCTCAGAAGTCATAGGTTAAGGCTCGTATGCATTTTTTCCTTTATATGCATTAAGATTGGTGCATCTTACTCATTTTGACGTGTCACCGTGTTAAGGTGTTGCATTTCGGACAGTCGTTACGTCACTTGTATAGGTTTTTTTTTTCGGGATTTCGTGTTAATGCAGGGCAGGTCATCCGCCTTGCCGATGTACCATCAAACGAAGGTCAAGGTTCGGGAAAGTTCGGCCTCTCTGACCTTAAATGAGAGAGACTAAACGGGATGAGGTGGGCGGTCAGGGAAATTAAGGAATCTTCCAATCTACGCAATGACCAGTTAGAGATGGACATTTGCATGAACACAAAACGGCTTCTTTTGTTTTGAAGCGGGAAGATTAAGAAAGCGTTCGGCTGAGATGAATAGCTCTGTTTATTTAGAATAGACTACGGGATGGAAGATTGGATAAATATCTAATCTATTATACTCTCTAGAAAACACTTCTGAATACAAAAATTCGCACGTTAATTATTTAACAATATACTTCCTGGAAATGAATTGTTTGAGTTTACCTGCAGTCGATGTCTTTATTGAAATTTTAAATAGTTCGTATTAAACCGTTTTAAGTTCCTGACTCCGAATAATCAAATCCTAAATATTAAGCAAACGTATTCATCATGCGCTTCACTGAAGTGACTGATTCACAATCACACGCACCCTTAGCCTTATCTGTTACGTAATTTGAGGTTTCTTGTAAAACTACTTCCCGGATGTTCTTGTTCTAGCATTCCGATCCATCAATTAAATAAATAATTAAATTCTTTGAATTTTCATTCAATAAGTTTTTGAAACTCTTGGAAATCATTTCATTCAGGTTTCCTGTGACGACAGTGAATTCAGCAATTTCGCAACGACGAATATAATTTCAAGTGAAAAATTGCGCTTTTATTAAATCACTTATTTTGAATTTCTAAGAAGAAACGTTAATGTAGTGGTGCAAATTCATCATGAAGTTTTTCTATAGAACTTAAGAAATTTTTTTTTACTTCGAAAGCATACATTTTATTATTTTAACTCTCTAGATTTTAAGTTCGATTTCGCCAAAAAAGTACGCTCAAGTATCGAGAAATTCCACTGGATTGAAAGGCAGGTAAATAAAAAGTAAATTTTTCTTTGAGATAAGCGGTGAATTTATATTTAAACGGGGAACGTAACTATTTATCATCGTGGTCGAGAAGAAGCAATTCGCTGTAGGTCCATGGACAGTGAGTTTCCTTTTATGGCATTTCAAATGGCAGTATCGGTCGATAAGAATACGGTTTCAAATCGGTTGCCACAACAAAATTGAAAACAAATCAGAATCGGAATGAAGAGAGATGAAACCAATGAAAGAGAGATGAAATCAATTGAGAACTTACCCATTCGTTGTCATCGTCAACCGTAATGTGTTCGCCATCGTCTTCTGACGGCATGTCCGATTGGTCACCTACGGATAAAAAGAAGAAAAGACCGAGCGTTAAAATCTTGGAGAGCACAACCCTTTTGGTTATTGATTCTCAGGATGAGTAAAAACTTGCGGATCGTCGGTGTGGGATAGAAGCGGATGGAAGTGTATTGAGCATCGTACTCGACCAAGGTTAGTGAATGAAAATGAAGCAGCGGTTAGCAGATGGGCAGTTACGTGGATACTATCACACAATTGGGCACAATCCCTTTATAAGCCATTATGTACTAATCCAAGCGATGGCGGAAGGCGGATGGAATTTTATTTGGGAAAATTGAATTCATCAAACCATTCGTATCCGCCCTCCGATGGTGTTGGAGAAGTGATTGAGTCTGCATCTTTGACCAAGAGGTCGAAGGTTCGTATTCCACCGATGACATTGCTGTTTGTGCTGTATTTTTCAATGTCCTCCTTCAAGTTCCCACGGTCCTTAATAGCTCAAAACTCTGAAAAGGTACCAAGCAAAAAATTCCAAGGGTATGGGAACCAACTTATACCTTCTGCTTAAATAATACAAACAAGCGATTCATAACACAACCTACGAATTTGCAAATCATCGCGTGCAAGATTTCACAGATCCCGTTAATAAAAAGTTTACTTAGGCTGGTCTTTCACAAACCCTCACCTGAAAATATTTGCATCAATTTTCAGTGCAAAATTATTTACGAGTATAATAAAAATCGCGAGTTATATGCTAATCAATGTAGACCCAACTACTTTTGTTAAGTGAATTGTATTCTGCCTGCGAACTAACATAAGAAAATATCTTCGCAAAATATACAAACCGCTACTGGAACATCACGATCCGGAATAAATTAAGAGGAGAATTCTAGAGCTATTTTAGAATGGAATCCCGCAAATTCGGAACCAACAATGAGGAACTGTTACGTTGCACGAAACCAGTGCTAAAAATACGAAACTATACCCATATTTCATTTCAAAGAAAATGTAGATTCTTAAACTTCCATTCCCATCACCAAAGATAAATATATAAATTGCTTATTTAGTTTGGTTAAATATTTGACGTAAAGGCAGAATTAGGATTGACATATTGAATGAAATATTCAACAACTGTGTATTTCGAATATCTATTAATGCAAATGATTCTACATAAAGAGTAATCTTGTGATTATTATTAATATAAAATATCAACATATTCCATAATGGTATAATTTTGAGCTAGAATGATTTATGCGGTCAAGTAAAAGTTTAGACACTCATAATGCGTGTTGATTTTTCTATTATTATATTAAATAAAAAGTAAATATCATCATTAAATTCTATCGTCGATGGCCATGGCTATTTGGGAAATAAGACGTTTTTTCATTGTAATTCTATTCATAATAACAAATTATTTATAAACTCCCATTCTTATTATTAATTTTCCTGTCTAATTTTTTTACTATCGACAAAATTTTCAATGACATTCCATCTACGTTCTTTTTCTTATCCAAAGTTATAGACTGCTAAACATAGCCTTGTCGGTCTCTAGATTGATATGAGAGAAAAAAGAGATATCTCAATACAAACAAGTCCACCTACAGCTGATCAGATCGTCACAAATGACGGCTTTTTTATCGCTTTCAAGTTAACGCTTTTTTTTATATCCATTCGTTAGAATTTTCGTGATATTTTTGTATCGAAGCTGCTATTGAGGTTTTATTGTAATTCTATGTAGAGCGCTTCAGTTTACCTTCGAATTTTATTGATTTTACAGATACTGATTTAATTCCATGAATTACAATGAATATAACCTAACAAAGCATTTCCCTTAATTTACATGAATAGGTAACTAAACCGAGTATTTTCTATGGTTCGAGCATTCAAATTTTAAACCTTTTAAAGTTATTATACATTCAAAATAGAATCTGTATTATTAAGCCTTTAAAAGTCGTGAACAACTATAGTAGAACCTACATCTCATCTCAAGGCAATATATTCTGGATGAAACGATAAGATGATATGTTTACACGAAGCTGTCCAACATATCGTGAATCTTTTGAAGCAATCTGGGTGTTGCATAATTGATGAGCACCATTTTGATTGTCATTCATTGTTCTCAAGGTAAACCAGTGTTCGGTTTGGAGGGGCACGAATTAAATTATTAAGTATCTTGTTTTCCAAGGACGAATTGTTGTAGGGATCCATAACAACGGATTTCCCCATCAGAACTTCGAATTATGTGAAACTATGACGAGAAGATGAAAATTTGGTGTTTGTGTTGAGATTTCGGATGGTTGCGAATGGAAATGAGGATATGGGGACGCGGATGAGTGACTCAGAAAAAAGAAAGGGCGAAATTTTAAGTCGCAGAAGATAAAATAGGATAGTAGAACTGAGTGGAAGATGTGAAAGCTCTTGCTTTCGAAAGGGAAGGTTCTGAATAGTTCAAATTTACCTCCGATTAATTTGCATAAATATAGAGGCACGTTTAGGTTCACACATATGTATGAAGAATCGTTCGTGGTATGTAGACTTTCACTTTATACAGCACCAGATTTACCCATATCTACGATAAATAATGAGATTGAGTTGTGCCGATTCTAGTTTCGGGTTTGGGTACTGGAATGTTGTAGCGAATGAGCCAATCTTTTCAGCTCTTATTAGAAAGTTGTCTACAAATTTTATGTTCGTGTCGTATTATAGGAAAAGGAGGTTGTGAGTAAATATCGTGCATAAAACATATCGGATAATCCCTTACCGTTGAATTTGTTAGTCCATAACACATTTTCATGAGCATTCGCTATTTAACAAGATATCGATAATTAAATGAAATCGGCTTTCCTCAAAGATTTTTTTTCTACATTCTAGTAGTATGTACCATTCTAAAAATATATCTAATTACTTTTATCTTTGATCGATGATTATCAATGAATGAAGATGAAAGAAGCTCATAGAAGTAAAGAAGGAATATCAATGTAGGAGGAATAATATTTAAAAGAAAGAATATTAATAAAGAGATAAATTTTGAACAATGTCACATATGTCTTACAAGTTAATGGGAACCGCTTATTCTCAAAATAGTTCCTTTTTACAAAAAATAAATGGGAAAATGCATTTCCGAAATTACTTCCTATGCTCATTAACTATTCTATGTAAACAAAAACTAACGGATATGTTTTAATACGCTTCCAGAATGTTTATGGGAAACTTTGCTCTGCGATAAGTAAGTTTAGTAGTAGCAGTAATCATAAAGGCAGAAACACAATGAACGTCCACTCTGAGCATTATCGAACGATTATTTCTCTTATCCACAAGAAAAAATCAGACATTGATTCTCAAGGCCCGAGGCTGGGGTTCCGCTATTAAGCTCTAACAGTAATAATAGTGAATGCAACTTGAATAAATCGCCTACTTAACTGAACAAAGTTATTTTATTGTTGGTTATATTAATTTGGCGTGAATATATCGAGTTAACCTTGGAGAAAGAAAAGAATGAGGAAATCAAAGCACCGGAAAACCTCCTCATTTCAGAAGAGGAAAAAATCCGCAGGTAACAGAGGAACCGTTCGAAAGGTTTTCCAATTTCAATATTCGCTGTAAGGAAAATTCGCACTGTGAATAAAACGAATGCTACTGAATGTTTAAACTTAAATATTCGCCGTAGGTATGTTGATTACATCGAAAACATAGAATGAAGAGCCTGATACATATCGCAAGGTTATTGATTTCACAGATAAATAAAGGCTGAAAGATAATAATTAAATCTGTTTTATATCTATCAAAACTTATTTAACGGATAAAGAATATCATCTTTGTATTTCAGTGATGTTAAATCCCGAGTACCATGAGTGAAATATTGTCTACTTGTACACTAATGGGTAGAAACCATGAATATCGTAATAAATACTTAAAAATACGGAATATAAGGGAAATAAGAGAATCTTATCTAATTCTAAACACTCTATCAATCTGTATGCAGAGTGTAATCGAAAAATTACGCTGCACCTTTGAACTATAAGTATGCTTTCGAAAAATATTTTTAAGAAAAAAAGATCAGTAATACTAGTGAAACAGCTGCTTGAGTCGAAAGAAATTTATCGCCAATCAATTAGAGAAACGAAACTAAAAAATTTCAACCCTCCAACGAGAGAACGAGGGGTTAAAAAAAAAGGCTTAACTTTCTTCCCATCAGTCATACCCGGGAGAGAAAGAAAGCATGACTAAAGTTGTCGCCGAAACAATGGTAGGCTGGCGGTTAGACATCCCTCAATCCTGCTCCTTAAGAAGGTACGATTTGTGGAAAAAAAATCGCGAGAAAGTAGATATTTTCGATTCGATTGGTCTATAGCATCGGACAACTTTCGCAGATTCCGTTACGACCGAGTGCAGACGCAAATGAAGCGAGAATGCATTGGCATCATTCTTCTGCCGATGGAGAGACAAGTGTCCAAGGATGAAATGCGATTAGCGTTACTCTGATCGTGCATGCGTTCGGGAAAAATCGCCACTGCTGAACAAGGTCATGATAAGAGACATCCACTGAGAATGTGTGCTCCACATAGATAGAGAGATAGGATGGACGAACGGGGACTCGAGTTTCTCAGAAACGTTGCACATCGCGATACAGAATCATATAAACGAATGCGTCTGTGATTCAATAGCGAAGTGCTGTTCTATCCTTTCTTCACCACGTCAATCTATTATCTTACATTCAGTTCATGCTGCATCGCTCTTCTCTATGGAAGGATAGGGAAGCATGCCAGTTTGCTCAAGGTTCTGCTTTCACGTATTAGATATGGAGGCTACGTGATTATATTCATTTACGAATTGGGGCAAGGCTTACGTTTGAGTTGGCTCGCTCGACGATTTAAGCAAGAATACATATACATGTACATTGTGAAATTGAAAGATGTGAATGAAAACGCGTAAACTATCTGGTTCTGTCGATTGGTATCAAGCAGAAAGTAAGCGTGGATAGAATAAAAATATATATCAATGATAACACATCGGTGACAAGTAAAGAGTTAATAATTTCAAATTATGAATTAAAAATTGATTCATGTTCCGTGTTGCCATGAAATTCCTTTGAGTGAATATCGGTCAAAATAACTCACTATTTAAACCCTTTTGTCTCCTAATGCTTCAAATAGTCTATATATAGAAATAATACTCGTTCCTAATATTTGTGTTTTCTTTGGATTTGCTCTTACATTAAATATTAAAGAATTATATTTAAAATATTTACGTGTTAATTTTAAATGTAATTAGTCTACCATATTCCTACAAACTACAACTGTTCCATCAAACGCGATAACTCAGCTTTCACTCCTATCCTATATTTCATTGAAGTTTTACTTGAATTGAATCTTTTTATTCTAAATTCTCGGAAATGATTAAAAGAGATTCATAGTGTTTTAAATTTTAATACGATAAAAGAAACTGATGCGCATGTTATACCAGAAACGTATGATAAATATGGATAACTGTTGTAAAATCCTGGAAAACCACTACTCACGAACCTGCAAAACTGAATTCTATTATGGTAAGGATTTAAGTAGAATCTGATGGAATATATGTATCGCATAACAGTTGATCTCAAAATGTTGTCACTTCAGGATTTTTTTATTTCAATTTTCAAATAACGTAATAGATACTTTTAACATGCTAAATATCTTAGGAATTAGATAGCTGATACCGAGAAAGATTTTTCATCAACTTAAAATTCGCTACATGTTCACTCGAGAGAAATTCGAATTCATTTTGATGCATTAACAATTAAGCACTTAATATAACAATAGTCTCGACTTTTCAACAATGACCGGCTCTCAACATCCGTTTATTAATGAATGCACATATATTATTGACCATTTTAGAGTAGAGGAAGTAAATTTGTATCCTTTTGCATTCCATTCTAATCAGCATTTCTTTGACCTAACTTCACGGATGGATAATTTTCAAAGCAAGTTCGCAAAAGCAAACTTTTGTCCATCAAATGCTCATGCATAATTAAAAATAGAAACTCTCTTCGCGTGGAGGAGATTGGTATTGAAAATCCTCGCGTAGTTTAAATTCCTGTAAGTATCAAGTAGCAGCAGAGTGAAACTAAATGTTTTATGAACCGTAAGATTGTCTAGTAAATTATTCCAGATGTGATTGGACTTGGACTACATTTAATTTAGAGGAAAAAAATTTTAAATGCGATATACGGGTCATTTAATTCGAAACTTAATCAGTTATTTTTTAATTGAAGCAGATTTCAAGTAGCATTCGATTTAACATATATTTATGGCAAAGATCAAAATCATTTTCATCCTCGATCATATTTTTAATGTCCCTGATGGCTATTTAAGTAAAATTTCATTCAAAGGATATACGAAGTCACATACACAGATAATATACTACCTACTTTCGTGATTCTCACTCGATAAAACGATTGAAAATGCACTACGTATCTAAATTTTATTGGATTATACTAAATATGAATAAGGTGATATTTTTAAGCATTATTATGACTACTGTAAAATATTCGACTGAAGGTGTTTATTTTAAAAAGTTTTAAATCCTCCAAAATGAGTCCACTAAAATCTGGACTTATTAAATAGTTTCAGAGTAACCTCTCTGGTAATAAAACCAAAGAAATTTAATAAATATGAGATCAATTATCTAGAGTATCAATAAGATATACATAGAAAACTAGGTATTAATTTCTAAACAAGCGGAAATCCTCATAAGTTTATTGCTGTTTTCAACTTTTTGTCAAAAATACTCTCGACTTATATTTTTCCTTTCAAAGTTTTTTTTTACAATTAGCTGTTTACTGTAGATAATGAATTAGGGTCTCATTCCCGACAATGATCAACAATTTTTCCGAGTTTAATTAACATCATTGTTGAAAAAAGAACATTTAATTTGATTTAGCAATTACTTTTTTGTATCAATCTTAGAAGAAATCAATGCTCAAGGATTCTTTCATGTGTGGAATACATGTCAGTTGACTGATATTGATGGAAATGAATGACCTGCTGTTGTACAAGTGATAAGTGTTTCTCGTTATAAAAACTAGAGCGGTGATAACATTCTCACCTCCTTTCATCCTCAACGTAAAAACAAGTTTTGTATGCTCAGTTCTATTTTTATAGTGATAAGTATACTTTATAAATATTTGAATTCGATAACTTATGTAAATAAGTTCAGTTTTGTTTTGGAGTTTTTTGGAACTCTTTAAGCGATTCATGAACCAATATGTTATAGTTACTAAGTATAATGAGAAATAAGGCTCCTTTTCCTAAAAATTTAAATGTCTATCCATGATGTTATGAGAAAAACCTTAATAAACAAATATTTGTTAAAATATCAAGTGTTGAAATCATGCCCTTTACTTTGTGATATTCCATTTTAATGTTTGAAAAATATATATTTTTATATTTGAATTCAAGAAAAAAAGTAAATATCTGAACAATACATTAATTATCGGAACTTATAGATCAAGACTTGGAAATTTCTTAAAATTTCCCCATGAAATCCTTAATCTTTGAAAATATTTAAAATCAGATTGTTACTGAATTAAATTTAAATCGATTAAATAACGAATAAATTCTGAATGCTTGGAAAAAAAATAGATCTTCCTAAGATAGGAAAAGAAATGCACACTTATTCAAAATATCTTTCATAATTTATTTTAGAATTAGTTAATCGAATGATGTATGAGAATCCATTTTTGGCATGTATAAGCTGTAAAAACTGAAATTACATCTAATGAAATAAAAATTTTAATGGGTAACCTAATTTTACTAACAATCATTCGATCTTTGAGTTCTTGTTCGATGTTCTCATTTGAAAATTTCAAAATCAATATAAATAACTCAGAAAGCTATCAAAACTTGACAAAGGAAATCAACCCATGGAATATATGCCACAGTAAGTATCTGCTTCTCTTGTCACGTTTATTGTGAAATTTAACATAAAATATCACGCGAACCATTTTAATTCTCTCTTAATGAAGTATAAAGGGAAAATAATTCCAATTATTATTTGAAAGTGAATGTAACAATGAATAGAGAAATTAGTTAGTTTCCTTAATAGAAAGTAAAATATATCTTTTTATGCAGAACTTCTAGTAACGAAGTTTTTTTAAATTTTCATGGAAAACTTATGTTCCAGTTATCTAATAAAATAATTAACTAAAGTATTTCCAGAGTTGCCAATTTCGCCCTATTACAGTGTTATTAAGAATAACAATAATATTGAGTAATATATCAAAAGACTGACAGACTAAAAATATACTGTAAAATGATAATATATCGCCTGGAATAATTGGAATAAATGGAAACCAACCAATACATACATAGTGATTAGATGAAAATGATCATTCATAATAATAATTAGACATGCTTGACGTACTTCATCTCATGATAGTTTCTCAATCCTATAAGTCTAGTTTTGCAATATCAATCAGTCCAGATGGTGTGTTTATCGCATACCATTCATCTGTAATTGCATAGTAATATAAGGATGAATAAATTAGATGAATCTGAGGATAATAAGTTAATACTATTCTATGCTCTCGATTGCATAGATTGAGGTGATAACTAAAGAATGCAATTCAAATGAAAACTTATAGAACTTGGCATTCTTCCAATACCCGGAACTGAGAAAGGTATCTTTGAATAGAAAAGACTCCGTCGCATAGTTCTTGAATGCGATATCGAGTTCTAATTGAATGCATGTTAAATGATAACTATAGTTTTACTAAATATGCATCGGGAACACTCGAGATTGTATCGTGTGCACAATTCTGACGATATTCCATTAAGATAATCTCTGATTACTCTGTATGGATCACAATTATAATTTCAAACAATTTACGTTTCTTTGAATTCATTGATTGAAAATTATCATCGATTGACTAGTAGTGAAATACAATAATCGATTCTCATTAATTAGATTCAACAACATTAGTCTGAATATCTACGGATTATAATCTTCTAATACGACTCGATTGAAACATCTCCGTTTAATCCGCGGATTACTTCGCACGTGGCGTGACTTGGGCACACCCCGAATAACGAGAACATAAAAGTAGGTTTTCCCTGGGATTCCCTCGCTCATCGCCCCGAAACACCTGCATCATCGCCGTAGGACAATAACTCCGTAGGAAGGAAAGTTACACAACTCTCACCCGGCGCCACCTATCTGAATACCGAGGAAGCCAACACCAAGAGCTCGAAGGGGCACGTATTCGTGTATATACGCACGGGACTGAGGATGGCCTGCGGAAAAACACGTTTCCAGCTGGAAAGAGGGCAGCGCACTTTGCGTAATTGCAACCGCTACGTCAACGCCTCGGTATTTGTGTCCTTAAGGGCCATCACTCACCCGGGGTCGCCACGTCTTCCAGAAAACTGTATCGCACGCCGGGGCTTCGTACCGTTGGGGCCGCTCCTCCCCTGTTCCTCCCCATTAACAACGTAGCCTCTTCCGGGCGGCCGTCCTCCCGCCTCACCGGAAGAAACTCTCCTCTCCTAAATTACGGAAAAAACCGTGAGTACACCAGCCGTGAAAGGTGCGAGACAACGGTCTCCCCTAACAACTTTCATTAGCCGAGAAAAAGACCGCCCGTTATCGACATTCCAATTTCGAGGTCCCTCCGCATAACTTCCTGCCAAGGAAAGATTAGCTCTCGGGAAATGTACCGCGGTGCGAAGGGGGTTGAAACGTTTCCGCGGTTTTTCGAAGCGGAAGGCGTTCCTTCTTTGTTTCCCCACCACCGCACTCTCGTCCGCCGCGCCTGCTCGAAGCCCAGCCACGTTTCCGCAAGCCTCGGTGAGAGCGAGGTCGACGCCGGCTTCCGCGAAAATGTCGCACTACGTCTCCGCAAAGCTACGTAAACTCCTCGAAACGTTTCGGTTCGATTGGGGACTCGTTAGTACCCGAACAGTAATGGAAGCGATGAGCGTGACAAGAAGAGACAAGCACGAAGACCTGGGTGGTACTACCTACGTGCGCTTTCCTCCATTAACACTCGAAACTTCGCTACTCGGTACTTAACACCGAACTGGAATCGGTGTCTGCCCTCGGAAGGAATTCGTCCGAAACGTGGGTCTACTAACTCCCAACGAAATGATCGCTGCACCTGTCACTGAAACCTATCCTAATCGTGCGTCGGAATCCTGGATACGTATAAACCATTACGGTTCCACCGTGAATGTTCACAATCAACAGCACCATATTTCCAAATTCCTGCGACGGGTTCCACTGCCACCAACGTGTGGCGAACATTCGCCCCTCACCTGCGAAAGAGTCGTGCCAAGGAAGCGAGGCCAGCGGCTTCTTCTGGCGTCGTCGCCCGTGGACTGTTGGGAGGCTCGCCGTCGTCTGCTAGGGATGTGGCGGGAATCCACGCGTGGCTTAAGAAGGATGGAGTGGGCGGCGAAGGGAGTGTGAAGTAGGAGAGAGCGTGTTCGACAGTGTCGGGTAAAGAGGCAGGCGTCAGTGTCCCATGGGGAGAGAGCAGTGCCACCTCGGAGAGCCGCTAGTGAAACGTTTCGCCGAAGGTGAGGGCCTCATCGCGAAGGAGGTCATAGCGAGAGGGAATAAACGGGAGTGGGGGAGGTTGCTTTTTTTAGGGGAAGGTCTTTAAAACCTTCCCCCACCGCCGCCTTGTCCCTTTTTCCTCCTTCCCTCTCTCCCTCTTACACATGCGGCAGGTTTCCTCGATAGTGTTGTGTTCTCCACCTCTGTTGGTGTTTTTTGAGAACGATTCCAAGAGGATCAGCTCTCAGGCTTTTGTTTAGAGACCCCTTTTGTCTTCGTTTCTCTCTCTACGTCTAGGAGGAGTGGTTTTTCCTTCTTGGATGACGCTCCGAGAGCACCGTGGAGGCGCAACGATGGTTTCGTATTTTTCATTTCGGCGTCTTTCGCCATCGGGGCTGTTGAGGGTGGTGAGGATTTGGCGGGGCTTCCGTAGACAGTTCCACAGTGTACCGTTCCGTGAAAGCGCGCGTCTCGAGAAATAGTTATGGTATTTTCACTCGAGTGAAAGCTATAAGAAAACTAATTTCCCTTAAAGGTCTTCCGATGATGATGGAGTCGTGGCTATTTATTGGTCAGATCCTAATTGTATCGATCTGTCAAATGGTTTCTCATGCGAAGATGGCGTCCAATATTTTGTAATTTACGAATATCACGGGTTTTGATGAATGCTAAAGAGAAATATTGTCATTTCACAACGAATGAAGATGAATAATGACTCTATTTTATATAAGAAAAATCACAGGTTATGTAATAATTTAATGAGAGGTTTTTAAAACGAAGTTTCCCTTTCCCTCCTATAACGTTTTGGTTTAATAAAATTTTTAACAACATTCGTTGATAAGAGAAGTTCGATTTGAAAAAACTCCTATTTTTCAACCATAAACTAAAAACTTGAAACTATTTTATATGGTTTTTTGGAGTGATCAGGAAAAGAGAACTAATTCTTATTTCATTAAAAAGTTCTAAAATAGAAAATGGGAATGGAAAGAATTATTCTAAAATCAATCGAAATCCGAATCGAAGCGTTTGTCTTTTGACGAATTATATAACAAATATTTTATTTAATTTAGAAAGATACATTTTTTTCAAGTAACTATAATATGTCTAGACATGTTTTTCGTATTTAATGAAAAATGATACTAATTATCAATAATACCAATGATGTTATTATTTTTGTAATTATTTTTTTGCCAAAATTATTCTAGTATGAAAAATTACTAAATGACAGATTATAGTTCTGGTTGACCAAAAGTACTACAATATTCAGCAAACAAGAGATGAAATTCTCTTATTAAAGACGACGGAACGTGTTATCTTAATACTTCAAATCTCAATGGCTTTAGAGTGGAGTTATTAATCATGTACAGCTCTCAGATATTTAGATTTTTCACTTAATACGAACATAATTTATATTCATATTATAAGAACGTCGAACAATATTGAAACACGAGAAAAAGCTACCAAAAACCACGAGAAGTATGTTTTGAATTTAAAAAATCAGGAACCAGAAGAGAGTCGAAATTTCGAGGTTACTATAGAGTTTTATTTATGTTTTCTTTACTCTCTCCCAATGCTCTGGCATTCAAGGCAAACGAGCTTCGCACGTGCTAGCTGAATATCATAGGATGGAATTCAGTTGACGCTGAATCCATGGGCCTACACCTTGACGGATGATCGCAGGAGAGGCAAGAATCTTCGCGGTGCCCCATACTTATGCCTAGCACAACCCGTTTGTTGTGATGCGTATTACACCACCATAGTCCTTCGGAAGGTACGTTAACCTCGCGGTCACACGGGTCCCTCTCCCAAGTCTGGTCCAGTAGTGATCATGAATCTCGCAGACTCCAGTTTGCAAGTTTTCGCAAGCGAACATACCCATCGCTCGAAATCAAACAGGCGTTGAGTGTCAGTCATGATTGAACCTAATCCTGCATTCTAGAAACTCATTCGCGTCGTAACCGGTAAAAACTGACTCTCTCCGGTAGGAAGTGGAAATTACAGCCTAAGAACGGCTTCCTTAAGTGTTTTACTCAAACTGAAGTATGTCGACTAAACGCTAAAATCTGAAGCCGGAAAAAAACTGGCCTTCGAGAAGCTGAGTGGTACATAACACATTTACTCGCGTGACATAATATAAATTTACGTGCGGTATACGTTTCAGAATGCCAATCGTATGAAATCATAGAAATGATTGTATAACTATATAATAAAATTATATCAATGCACGTTATCACATTTTAAAATCAAAGCGGCTGTGATAATACCTACCCTCGTTAAAGCTCGATAACTATAGTAAATCTAAACCACTGTGATTTGATTTTTTAATATGAAAGGCAAATATTATTGGGTCAATAATAAGCATAAGTTATGTTCTTAATGACTTAATGATTTATTCTTTTCAATTGAACTCTTAAACAAATATATATTCTGTTGTTCTAAGTACGGCTATTGATGTTTAAATTATTTACATGACACTCGCTGGATTTCATTAATCAATCACAATCAATTAAACGACGTACTTTTAGTATCAATCCACTAAACAGTAAATAAATATTCCGAAAATTGTAATCCATGACAATAAATAAGAAATACCAGAAGATACATCGAGAAAATAAAAGAAAAACTAGTTAACTTACAATGAATAATACTCTACTAATATAATATGCTATTTCTATTGATTTATTTGGAACTACTACTAATGGTGACGAAGTTCTGAAGACAAGGAAAATTATACAGTAAGATATTTAGGACGACATTAAGTACTTCTTGGAAAATCTTCAGTACTAAGAGTTCCTATTCCCCTCTAACAATTTAAGTGAGCAAGGGTTATCGAGTTGGATTGACAAGGAATATGTGTCACACATTCGATGCATCTGCCTACGTGATAGAATTCATGTACAATGGGAGTTACATTTCGTATTGGGTAAGGCGACTTCCTTTATGATCATGCAAAACTATGATGAAGATCAGGTCCATTTAACACGCGGATTCGGTGTGAGCGGTGTAGATATGAAATCATATCACTTATGAAATAGTACCATGTCAAGACTTAATATAATGAAGTTTTCCATTAAAAATTTTATGATTAAAATTTTAGCAAATTAAATACTGTGATAAAAAATTGATTTTAATCTAAAGATATTTCTCAAAAAGTTTTTAATAGCAATTAAAATGAAGCCTTCGGGAGATTAAAAAAAATTGTTCCTTTTTAAAAAAATTTTGAAAAATAAGTTTTCAAAATCTATCGAAAATTTGTATAGTATCGATCCAACGAAGGCAAAAACTTAATGACAAATAAAAATTGAAATTTAAAAAAGTACTACTGTATTAAAATAACAATAATATACAGGATTTGTACTTTATCCAAATGGAGTTCCACTAAACTACGTCTTCCTCCGTGGATTTTTATATTCTATAAATACCTTCGGAGTGTATTAATACCACACATTTTAGAGATCAATTAAAGAACTTATGATAACGGAGCCTAAATAAAGTTTCAAAGAGAAATTTTTAAGTTACATCAATTTTTTCTGATACATTTTTAAAGAAGGCATTCGCGCTTATACTGTCAATGATCTAAATCTGCTCGTTTTGAAGCAAGGTCTCTACCGAGTGTTGTTTTAAACACAACAAAATGTTCCGTTACACTGCCTTCATTCAGATCCGAGTTTTGCATGACCTCGCCTTGACTATTACTCCGAAGAAAAACTCAATTTCGCTCAATGGATTGCGTAAGCCCACATTCGAGACGGCAATTGAAAGGCTACAGACACTTTATAACTTAGAAAAACTTCGCTTATTCATTTGTTGAAACGGCACTCAGTCGCGACGAATTGAAAGTAATGAGGCTTCAGTTAAACCGACTTAAAGATCAACTAATTGAACTAGCAAGGTTTTCTCAGTCCATGCATTGCTTAATATTCTCTGTGTACTTTCTAAAAGCAGCGAAGTTTGAACAAATATTTTGCGTCATTTCATTTAAATCAATGTTGTATTGTTTGTTTTTGGTCTAGTCTAGAATAACTTGAACAAAGAACAATGAACCCTCACTCTAACATGGTGTTTCTAATGGTCTCAAAACACTCCTTTCAAATTATTCATCTTATTTTTACTCGATTGAAAATATAATACCGGTATATTAAGAAAAAAGTTGAAAGAGATATTAACAAATTCGTCCTACTTCTCTTTTGCTAAAACAACTTAATTTCTCCATGTGAGAAGTCTAAATTAGAATATATGAAATTCTATTTAGTGTTCTTCCATGAATTTATAATAGGTAACCTAAAAAAAAAACACTGCGAAGAGTATACGTCGAACATTTATGCTTATTCATCGAATATTTATTTATGCTAACATTCATGCTTATTTGCAAAAATAGTGTTTCTCATTTTTAAGGAGTAGTGCTAATAAATCCCAACAAGAAGTAGGTGACACTTTGTGAAGTTTGCGTAAATTTTGTAGAACTTATAAATAAAGTTGTCAATTACGATTTTCCTGAGAATAGGTTGTAATATACGATATGTTCCTCTTATATACTAAGAAATCAGAAGATCTGACCGTTCTTCTGAATTTTAAAACAAATTTAATAAATTATACATCAAACGTTTTTGTGGAATATCAAAAGATTTCTTCAGTTTTATTATATAGTTCTGCCTTGGGTTGATTGTTTTAATTATTTCTTGTCTGTACTCAGAACTTTATACGTAAGTACGATATAATATTAAGATGTATTATTAAGGGATATATAAACATTTACAAAAATTTTCTAGGAAGTACCATTCGAAAAGCGTCTCGTACCTCTAAGAAAATTTTAAAAAGATTTCTTTGAAAACATTTAACGCTGTTTCCTTTGATTCTTCTCACTGAGAAAGATCTCGGAAATTACCTGAGTTTCCCATTTGCACTGAGAGTGGCAGACGCATCAAATCTGACGTTCTAGCGAAAAGAGGTGACAAAGTGTTTCGTAGAGAAATAGGGGAATCACAAGAAGAAACGGTGAACGTCTGCAGTTTCCGTAATCTTTTCCGAGAATCGTATTTGAGGTGCAAAGAATAGAATATTCGAAATATCCTTCCACACTAGTATGAAGATATTTCTAACTTAAAATTCAGTTTTACATCTATTTGAATATATTCAAGCTACCTTTCGTAATAGTAGGTGTATATACTAATTGTTTACGCGATTCCTTTACGCTTATTGTTGTCACGAATAGTTCGTGGAAATAATGAATTTTTATTAGGAATATATCCCACTCAATTGAATGGTTAAGCCCAAATTGATAATGAGCAATTGAATAAGAGAATATATTCTTTACATTCAACAAACTAAACGTAGAGAATTTTAAAAACCAATCCGTCCTGGACAAACACAAGTATAACTAAATACTATCTACTAAATACAATCTAAACTTGAATTTTACTAATAATAATAAATAATACTAAGCATGGATGCAATGATGTAACATTTATCGCGATTGAAAATTTATTAGTTTTTTCTATTTTTAATACTTTTTTGTTGACTTAGTTGGGCTCCGCTTTCTTAAAAGTTCTCAGAGACTACGTATATCAAATACATTTAAAAAGTTTAACATGGATAAATTAGAACTAAAATGATTATCTTTTCCCATGTTGAGTGCTAGTGCCTTATGTTCATCTGCTGTTCTCATTATATTTCAGTCTACGCGCTAAATTTTACACTCTAAAAGGTACAAGTATTTCGCATCTATAAATATTGCACGTGACATCGCTATAAATCAATAATTATTATCGTGTCCGGAATACCTCTTCTTTAGTGAATCGAAAACGTTAAAAGGATGGCTATTTTACGTCACCTACCATGACCAACCCTTATGCTCTAATAGGTATCACAGCTCAAGGGGGATATATATTTCCATTTGACTTAACTATAAAAGGCTCAAAGGCGATTGATCGTAAAACATTTACTGCCTTCGCGGTCTCTGAACACTTCCTAAAAAGGAAAGTTGTGGATCTGGTGTCGACTCCGCTCTGATTAACAGCGGAAATGTAAAACTAATGTAATACCGCAAATTTAAACTCTTTAATACTCGGTGATTACATGAATTTACATTGTGGGTAAATTTTTAAGATATATGAGTACATTTTGAAAGATCTTTATAGAAAGAAGAAGAATTTTATTCTTTATCTGCTTGATTACTTATTATTACTAATTCTCACTTACAAGCGTTGAAGCAAGCTTAATAGATGTAGATAATAGTTTTTCCTTTACTTAATGCTGCACTTGATGCAAATCTGATCTCATCTTTGAATCCATTTTATTTTCTATAAACTGTCTTTTACGGAATTAAAATTGCTGGGGAATACTTAATGAAAATGAAAATTAAAGGATGAAAATTTTTTAAAAACTGTAATATTATTTTTTAATAGATGGTTACGATATGAATAAGTGAAAACTTCCTGATGCATCCTAATATTTCCTAATTGTTTTATATTCTTCCAGTTTACTTGCTTAAATGAAAACTACTTTTTAAAACTGCTATACTGGTATAATAGGAGTTTATTCTAAGGAATTGAAAAATATCTGGTAATCGAAATACATTTAAAAGGTCAGGAAGCCACGACTTGGTCCTAAGTCGCTTTAGAGAGTCATAGGCTTTAGAAAAATTCTCAATAGACTGTACATGCACTTCTTTCTTCTTGAATTATTTCTCTGAGCACAATTTTAATTTCAATAGAAAAATTCTCCCTTGACTTATACCTTTATTAACTTCTTTACTAACTAAGCATTATTTAGAGTATCTCAGGATAAATTTTAATTGTACTATTACCTGATTTTCTAAATTGCTCTTCACGGACACAAAACCATTAATGTTTATATTTAATTATATGCAAACAAAATGGGAAAGTGGATAGGCAATGCAGCTACCATATATTGAATAATTTAAATTTTTGTAAAAATTAGTCTTTTGTTCGAAGATTATTCATTCCTGCGCACATAAAAATAATGAAATAAACCTTTGGTTCTAAATGGATTTGTGAAACTCATCAAAACAAAGATAATACATCAGAGTTAAGATTAAAGAAATGAAATTTAAATTATGTAATTAACTCCTAGTTGATAGTAGTCTGTAGTAATAGCTGTTGATAATATATGAAAATGCTATTCTATATGTATTCAATACTTGAGAAACTAAAAAATTGGGCATGTTTTTATAGATAGACATACCTTTCCATGCAAATTTTGTCCCTCTTTCCCAATCTTTTTTC
This sequence comes from Pantala flavescens, assembly GCA_020796165.1. NCBI lineage: Eukaryota > Metazoa > Arthropoda > Insecta > Odonata > Libellulidae > Pantala > Pantala flavescens. Next base: position 16,665,280 of record CM036879.1, on the reverse strand, counting down.
ACATTAGAAAAATAACAAATCACCGGAAGTGATGCAGATGGCGTTGAAATTTCCCGTATCCGGCTGCTTAAAGAACGCTTCGTCCTTCACAATTCACTCGCGGAACATTTCCCATAAATACTTCAGGTGTAAACTCATCTTCCGATAGCTACACTCAACGCCGTTCACCCCCGACTGCTTTCCAGAGAGAGGCCCGAAACTTATATAATAGCTCAACGAACTCCTTAAAGTTCCTCCCCTTACTCCCCAAAACGAGCTTCAATAAAGGCAAGCCATCATAATCTCATTTCGTTGCGTTTTTTAACCCTCTCTCGTTTGATTCAGGTTGTATATATCGAGCACGATCACTCATCACGTGTTCATCATGATTACGATGTACCTTATACTCGTATTTTACTAAATACAACTTAATATAAATATTTATTCGTAAATAAAGACGACGAAGCATTCAGTAATAATTATGTTTCAACATAAAAATAAACATAATGATGAAGAATAACATATTAGATTTTTTTGTAACTCATTATACTTTGATGGACCTAACTAACAATCTCACTAACTATTGATACGGTTGTCAATTGAATATTTATTAGATTATGTATGAAAGTAGTAGTTGAAGTAAATTTTTAAAGAAGACGATTCTATTATTTAGGTGATTGGTAAATAAAGAAGTATAGGAATCAAAATATTCCGTCATCGAAGGACGATTGCGAGTTTTGGAAAGTTACGTAAGTACGAGAAACTAAGTAATTAAAACTTTATTCCATTGAGAAGTGACAGCATACGAAGAGTTTGTGAATGGAAAGTTTCGCCTGTCGAAGAGCCAAAAATAAAACGAATGCTTTACGATCAGCAACAGCTTCCTAATTATATTATGCAAATCGTTGTTTGCCAATGGAACAAAACGATAATTTTCATCCACGTTTAAATATGTCTAAATAGTCGCCTTGAAATACCGAATTCAATTTTTCGTTCAATCCTGATAACGTACCATCGGTTTCATTGCTAAGTAAAGTTATGAAATCTCTATACAACACCGGCATTCCCTAAATTTTTTACTTATAAAATCAAAATACGATGTTGTGAAAATAAACGGATTGCTTGCAAAAATTTACATTGAATATTTTTCAAATCAACACTCGAATTTCCTTTCGGAAGATTTACGTATTTGTCCAATACCGAGATTTAGTATTTTCAGTATGATACCGACGCGAAATCATAGTATACCTCACAATATATATTGAAATATTTTCTAAATATATTTTTATTGGCCAAAAATTAACTTAATATTTTCTTAAAAACACGACCTCCGATAAAAAATCTAAGGATCGACAGACCGTATCTCCTGAAATAAGTTCAATATTTAATGATCTTCCACCGCTATAAATTATGTCACTTATTACATCGAGGAAATTGCTTAACACGGCAACGGAGTTAATGAAATAAATAAACTTGTTTTGGATGAATGGCTGAATTAACACAGGTATATACGGCCGTCAAAACCAAAGGATATATGAACTATACCCAAAAACATATTATTTACTTTAGTCAAAGTACTCCAAAGGATGTAAGGATAGATCGAAAGGAGAAAAAATACGATTACATATTATTCTCCCGTATATATTCAGACCTGAATAACAAGTTTGAAACAGCACATACATTCTAATCTGGATTTGAATTCCACTTTGAAGACAGATCCGTCGCAATCATTCTTTCTCACAACTACACTGAAACCTCGTTACTTATACCCGTCGATCCAGCCCCGCAGAATTTACTGCGCCTGTCGCCGAAAAGAAATCGCGCCACCGTACACTGCTTCGAGATGGTAACAGTCGCCCTGATTGCAGAAACCATCAATCTTCTTTTTTTCGTGAGAACTGGACTCGCCCACTTAGGCGCCGACTTTCCCCTTTGACACCCGCGAACGAGGTGAGATGACAATCCCCTTAATGATTTCCAAATAACAATGGCTGAGGCGCGAACCTATTGTCCTACTTTCATCAAGGGCGTGCAGAACTTTTTTGCGCGCATGGATGACGCACCGGTGGACTGGTGTACAGAGCTTGAAGGAGGTGCTGGGAACCAATGGAAGGAAATGCAAATGAATATGCCTAAAGCCCGGAAGTTAATCGTACCGAATCTGGAGCACAGAGGGTTAATTGAAGACGTATACGGATTTTGGTATTAATTAACTGTGCCTGAGGGCTGATGGCCGGAGGGCGTGATACTTCAAGGAAAGAATGGACGCGCGCGCAGAATTTACACTACGAGGCGAAAAATTGTCGAAATTCGCGGTCGCGACTGTGTAATTAAAACAGACATTACCTTTAGATGGCATCAAACCATAAAGCTCGACATGATTTGAGCGAGGGAGTCTCGTGCGATCTCTCCGGTGTGTCGCTCTTTTGGATCTTGTCTCGCTCAGGTTCAGCCGGCATTCCATGCTGTCGGATTTCATTGGAGTCACGTCTGGCACACGGCCTCGGAGAGATTTCTCGTGACTGCCGACCTTGCTGATCGCCAGCCCTTTCACAGCTCCCTCTAATTGTAAAGGCCTACCCGAAAGCCGGAGCACATCACATCGGTTATCGTACCCTCCGCGCGCCTCTATCGCGAGCCTGCAGATCGGCGGAGGCTATCGGATCGCAAGTGCGTTGTGCCCGAAGACAGTCCACGAGGCTCACACACCTGACGTTATCTCGGCACTGACTCTTACCGGAGATCGCTTGCGATGTGTGTGCGCAGAGGTCTTCGAATCCGCTCTGCATGGTGTTTTTACATCGGGAAAACCGCTCCGTAATCACTACCCGCACCTCGTTGCGGACAACCTCGCAGCCGCGTGGGCCGAACTGAAATGTTTCAACAACCAAATCTTCGGCGATGAATATTTTATCTAATACGCGATCTTCGACAACCAGAAGTGATACACGAAAAAGATAACACAGATATTTGTCCACTTTTCAATCTTTCCGTGAAATTTCTCGATTTTGTATAGAATGTTGTACCAATAGGATCACGGAGGAGCACACGGGTGAGAAATAGTTTATCGTGTGATGTCTGCGGAGGTAGCGCCGCGAAGGAATTCTGCCACTCTCACGATCGTCAAAAGGGTTTTCAGGTATACGTGAGACGATTGATAAATTAGTCGAAATGAAATGCATGTGCTTTGGCAACATCGAACTAGAGTGAGTAAGTGTTTCACTGGACGAAGATTGGTTTGGAAGGGAATCAAAAATAAATTGCTATCAAAGTGGTTTATGTTTCGTCCACACTACTTAAGCGTACTATTTGTATATTTTATTGAGAGATTTCCATGCGAATGCTTTTTATTTTACTGTATTTTATTCAATACTCAAATTATATATATAATCTATTAATACGCGCATTGTTTACTTTCTCGATACCGTTGGTTGATTGTTCATTTCATACTATTATCTTAGGTCCTACAAATCGCATTGAAGAATAAACTACTCTATTATTAATTAATAATCTACTCTATTACTACGCGCATTGTTTACTTTCTCGATACCGTTGGTTGATTGTTTATTTGATACCATTATCTTGGCCCCTACAAATTTTATTGAAGAATCACAGTATTTAACATAAAACTGATGCGATTCATATTCACTTTTCATAGGTCAGCGACTTCGTCTTAGCGAGAAATCTTCGTAACCTAAATTTCGTGATGAGCGTCATAAATGGCGATAAAGTGATTAGGAAGGATCCCGTTCAAAACAAGTCGGAAAGGTGTCGAATCATCTGTTTCCATTCAAAGTACGTGTTTCATAGGCGCTTTCAAGACACCTACTATGCACAAGTAAAAGGCATCTATCGCTCGTGGAAGTTTTAACGAAACGGAGGAAATATTTGGGGCAATTGCGAATTTTTATTTAAATATCACATTAATATAATTTAACTTTTATACTATATTATTATACTTTTCTGTACGAATGTTTTTTTACTCTGTTAATATCTGTTTTATCTCTGATTGTATTAAAAATCAAGTACGTCAGTCATGTGGGTGGCTTATCTATTATATACTATTACAACACATTTCAAACAATGAAAATGAAATATGGTAGAGAATGGTTGTCTTTTGTCGCGAAGATTAATTTTATTAAGTCAGTAATGCTCAATAGTGATTGAAGATATACGAGCAAATTATATTGTACTGCCCCATAAAATTGGTCAGCCATAGATGTAAGGGTTTTTCTTCAATACTTTTTATCTAATTCAAGTTAAATTATTTAAAATCCCTATCATATTCTTGTAAAGTTTCCTTGAAATACCATGGTAAGAATAAAATAATTGTCTTTTATTCATCGTCATACAGTACTGTTGGATATTACTTCTAGACTGACCATGCGAATATCTATAACAAATTCTATGAACATTCACTTGCCATAACGTCGTAAACCTGCTCTTGATTCACAGTTCAGCTTGTTTTAAAATTATCCTAATGACATCTTCAGATGAAAGTACATCTATTATACGTATGACGGTAAACATTACATGACGATAAAATGTTTTTTAAAAGTTAAATGAGAATTATATCCATTCGTGTGTTATCTTAACTTGACCTTGGCAACTCCATCCTTGGAGGATTTCTAGATGAAAGATAAGCTATGCAAGTTGTGCTATAACTGTCCCGTATGATATGAAAAGCATCTGTTGATCTTTCCTAAGAATTACTTTATAAAATTGATAGACACGTATCTTATCAAAAACGTTTTCGCTAAACGTTATCGATTTTTAGGAGAGGGGTTATTTTATCATAAGTTTCCATAGAAGTTTCTAGTAAACCTTATTTTAGAAGAGATTATTTCGATATTTCGACAAGATTGCAGATTCACTCGATATTTCTGGAATTTAAAAATCTAAAAAAATCCTTTTTCTTTAAGTTATTCCACCAGATAATATTCAGAAAATCGTAATGTCTATTCGTTTGAACGTATTTCTGTTTCTGAATAAGAAGAGGGACAGAAATAGATATAATATGCACGATTTTTTAATCTAAGAAAGAAATGAGAATAACATATAACTATTTTTATAAAGACATTGGAGCAAATAGCGAAATATTTTCAAGCATCAAAGTTTTTAAAATACGTAAAATTCAATGATGAATGACATTTATTTAGATTGATTATTAACGGTTAAAATTTCCTAAACGAATGATTCATCTTAATGTGAACGAGTTTTTGATTCTTTAATTGTAATACAACAACGATTTTTTTTACTTTTTCTTGATAAGATCTTTCTTAAAAATGGCTGAAACGACATTCTTTTCAGTAGGGTTTCTTAAACTCTTTCCAAACTGGCTCATTCTTAGGAAGTGAAGATCCTATAAATCTTGAATAAAATACTTTAATTGATTTTTAGCGAGAAATCCTTGAGAAAATATTCCCATGGCACCTTCGTCGTTTTTATTTTCGACACCAATTAAACGGAACTTCAAAAAAAGTTTGAGACCCATCTTAATTTAAATAGCCGTAAATTTATGAGTCGTATCCATTTGTAAATTTTTGGGGTGTTTTCCGCTGGACAGTTAGGATTGGGAACTTGAGAAATGATTCTGCTTTAGAATGAATTTCTTGATAGAGTTTTACTTCAGAATGAGGAATTATCTTTCATGATTATCAGGCGTTACTTATAGTGATGATACCAATCATGATTTTTTCCATAACTTTGAAATTTTAAGTGAAAATAATCCAACTCAGACTTAAAAAAATAATAAATGTAATTTTTAGTAACTTGTTTTTACATTTACATTTAGTTTGTTATATTCTAGTCTATGCTTTATCGCAAATAATATTCGATGTATTTTAGATATTTGTTCTTTCCACTGTTTATATTCGACAAAATTAAAATTTTTATGCGAAACCTTGGATAAAATAGTAAAATTAGTTTGAAGATATGAGATATATATCATTCAGAAATTGAGAAGCACCTGTCTTAAAGTATCCCTGGATGTGTTATTTAAATATGGTAAATCCAAAAAGAGATCGATTCTTTCGCATGAAGAAAGGGGATGAGTGGTAAAAACTCCATCTTCCAGAATGTTCGAAGTATACGAACAGCATGGATTCGAGTTAACGTAAATAATTAGCATGGATGCGTCTCACTTCTTAACGACGGGATTCTTACGTGTATGGGACTAAGTCCATCGAGAGCGTAAATCAAAATGTCTCACCCTTCCGTCCATTTGTGCCATGACCTTTGAATTTTGTTGCAACCATACATTAAATGTTAATGACTTCCTCTTAAGTAAGAAGTTAGTTCGTTTCGAAGAAACATTAATTTAATTTGTTTATCTTGCACATTTTAAGGTCATACTCTTACCAGAGCAGACGCTAATCTAGCCGAAGAGTAATAAAAGGGCCTGAAATGCACGAGGGCAAATGAAGAGCAATTCCTGTATTATCCATCTGCTGTAGACTTCAAAGGGTTATCCTATCAAAAAAATTGCTATGCACACCATATGACTTTTGATGAGCTAGATACAAGTACACGTCATATTTAGACGAGACGGAAGCGTAAACAACCACAAGTGAATTTTCCGAATAGATTAACGTTTCTCGGAATATCTATTAAAAGACGTGACTTAATGCAGATGTCTAGGATCAGTTCTATTGAATAACACGCTTGAAATGATATGTAGGAGTTGATAGCAGTATGTGAGAATGTGGTCTTACGGTAAGGAGATACGAAGATATCTTTGTTACAATATAATTAAAAAATGTGACGTTACTTATATTTCCTGCAACTTATTTCTAGGATAAAATTGAATAATTCTTTTTAAGGTTTATAAAATAGAATGAGCTACTTAACTGAGCTATTGAGATTTACTAATAGATGCTATTATATGTCCGTTGCAAAATTCGTCATCTGTCGTACATCCCTTATAGAAATTTCTAGCGCAAGAGTTCTTGTCGAACGAGTTAATTCAACAATAAAGTTATATGTTTCAATAAAAAGGATGAGAACGAAATATTTAAATGCAGATTGCCCTCATATTCATTATTAGGAAGGATAAAACTTCGTTTCAATAAAATTTTGGAAAACTATCGTTTCGTTATTTAAGAATGCCAAATTATTTTCTATGAAAATTCATCTATTCATTATTCATTCATTTATTATTCATTCGCTAACTTAATTTTATCAAATGCACATCTCTTACTACTTATTCTTATTTATAGACATTGATCTAATTTGTTATTTCAAAAGTTTATACAAATCACAACATGCTCATTTTCTCCCTAATAAATGAAATTTAAAGAAATCGAATTTAATTTAATTTAAATCGGTCATTTTTTGTATAAAAATAAGTGATCATGATACATGTATTGATATGTCATACCTGCTTAAGTTGTTTTACATTAATATTTTTATTCAACAGCTTGATTATTTTCCATCTCTTCGATTGATTCTCTCATAATTTTTGGCATAATGGAATAAAAAGTGCAATGAAATATCCGATGCCTTAGCAATTAATTTTTTTAGGTCAAAACAATTATATTTTTCAGTTCCACAAAACTCCATATAATTTCATAAAAAACAATGCATTTTGATTTACAACCAGTTATATTTTTACCATAAGGAAACATTCACGAAGCAATATTTCGCTTTATCATTTGATTTATAAGTTAATAAGTTTTCCTTGTAGACCCGAGGAGACCCTGGAGTCTGGTAAATGTACTTATCACGTGATATCAACGAAACTTACGACATCCCTGAACACAATCAAAGATAAGTAGTTCACTTCACCTTTAGTCTTTCTGGTGACAGATCCCTCCTATCGAGAAGATATATCGAACAATTCGATGAATTCGAGTTGCCCCCTTAATGCCCCTTTTAATGACTTTTCCCGAAACTGTCCGAGATAAAACACCAAAAATAATAACTCAATAATGTGCGTCATCTTTTGTTTACTTGTTCATTACACAGAACTCACAGAAGATAACCGTTTAAATTAAAGCATCAGGTCCATTAGATGACTCAAATAGACAGGCGTTCAATAAAATTCCTAATAAAATATCAGAAGTTGAAAGTTACAGAAACTCTATTTAGAACCTAACCCTCTCTGTTTCTTGTAGTTGAGAGAATTTACGGGCACAAATTGTTGCTTCTAAGAGCCAACGATTAAACCCAGGAGGTCAAACTACTTCACGTTTAGTAAATAGTAAACGAAAATAGAAAGAAATAAAAGGCAAATTAAAATGAATTTTGAAGAATTCTAATTTAAATGCCACGTTATTTTAAAAGGAAGTTATTCTGATACAAAACATAATGTTTTGAGCTTAATATATTATTCCAGGTGGATCCAGCATTAAAAAAAATACTTCAACTGTCTTTTTGCCAAATAAGGATACCTTCAGAGAATATTGTCATAATATGTGTAATGCATCTTGGAATATCAACCACTAAGATGTATCATCATTATTACTATTATTAGTACTATCATACATATTTCGCAAGCCCTAACACTATCCATGAATTAATATTCATCGGAAAATAAAAAATCATTCTCAATTTTAAATCTTTTATTATTATACGTATGGTATAATCTTTGGATCTTTCATCCTTAAACGTAATCAAAAAACGTTACATCGACAATGTGTACTAAATAAAGGAAAAATATGAATTCTACCGAGTTGAAAGTAGAGGTGACAAGTTATAATATGACACTGAGCAATCGAAACGCATATTTGAAAACACAGAGCCGTTTTTTATCGCGAGAGAAAAGTCTTATGAGAAGCATCGTGTGAAAACACGAGTGGAAATAAGATCCTCAGCGGCGATCCTCACCGACATGTTACGGTCTCTAACCTTCGCGTCCCTTCCCTCGCTTTTCATTCGAGAATCGTACCTTAGCAGATTCTTCGTACCCTCCGAAGAGACGAGACGAGTGGACTCGAAAATCGGCATTGTTTTGCGAAGTATTTCGAGGTTAACGCGGAAACTACTCTCGTTGGAGTCATCCGAGCGTGGCCGGAAACCGTCCAACTTAAACAATTCCGAGTAATTGCTAAGGCAACCTGGAACGAGTCCCTTTACGAATGAGTTTCTCTTTGGGAAACCGTGTCATGAACCAGAGAACGCTTCATCGGCTGAAAGAAGAGCGGACGAAAATATTTCCCAACAAAAAAGCGGTTTTTAAAAATCTTTACGGCGTACCTCGTTAAAACACGACATTCGGGTAATCCGTGGTCGTTGCGGTGGAAACGACGCCGATTCGCGGAAATTAATTCGAGGAACAGGTTTTCGGAAAAAATAATGCGCGGCATCGATGGCTGATGAGATGAAACCGTTTGCGGAGGATATCTCGTTTTTGCTGATTTTTTCTTAGCGATGCAGGAAGTTTTCCGTTCATTTTGTCATTAAGTTGGGAGACGTTCTGGAGATTTGTTCCAATTAAAGGGTTTAGATTTTTTTATAGATTCATAAACCACTCCAACTTTAATGTTAGAACTTAAGAATTTGAAAAAAAATTAGCACGAATTTATTGGAAAAATCAGGTATAAAATTTTAATGTGCTATTTTTCAAGGAAAATAGATAGAATAGATTTCTATATGGTTAATAGTAATTAGCGTCCCCTTGAAAAGGTACCTATTTATATTTTTCATTCCTATGACGTCCATTTTAGAGAACCCTGTAAACTCTTAAAATTCTGTGGACAAATCTTGGTCAGATAAATGAGTATGGACTACTATAAAATCGAAATACATGTATACATCAAACCATAATCATTTACAATTCTCGAGTCATTAAGCAAAATGGATGATGAAGTAGATCCTTCTTGTTAGAAATTTGTGGGCAATTTATTTATCAAAAGGGTATCTATTAATTATGAGGATTTGTTAGATTTTGAAGGAAGGATTTGTTCCTCTTTATTTTTCGGTTAGATTATTATGTATTATTTTATTGAAATCATGATAATTTATGTTTCAATTATATTTATATGATTTCATTATGATTTATAATTTAATATATTTTCATTATTATAATTGTATTATATTTCATGTGAATCATATTTAAGAATCTGAGTATATTATAGTTTTGTCACTCCGAGCATTTTAAGCAATGATTGATCTTCAAATAGTTTTAGAGAATAAATATTTATCAACTTTCACACCATGATTTGGTTGTTTCGCATTCTCTATCGTTCAAGTTTAAAACTGATCGAAGGAATTCAGTCTCAATGTAATTTTTAAATAATGGAATCAATCTGAGGAAGGTACTTCTACAGTTTCATAATTACCATTAACTAATGCGAATTTCCACAATGTAAAACCTACCGCAAGAGATTTACTAATGCTGGAAATACTGAATATATTTTTCGTCTTATAACTCTCGTAACTTTGATATTTTAAAATATAAACTCAGATACCTTATGAAAGCATTTTCGTTCTATAGAATACGCACCAACATCAAGTCTCCGGAATCATTCCGATAAATTTTGCAACATAAGAGCTCAAAAATTTAGGCTACGCTCGAGCAGTTGGTGTCATTCATCGATGGAATTTTTTCTATCATCCTCGCTCTTTCATCGGGTTAACGAATGTTATGTTTAGCGCTGAGTTACCCATTTCCGCATGGGAGCGCGTCGAAAGTTCGCGCGTCAGATTTGCCCGAAGATGTCGCACTCGGCGTCGATCTATTTTCGAGGCGCGAGTGCATATGTGCGGACTATAAGAGGAAAACAGTCAAGCGCAAACCCTTTGGACTGAGGCACCAAATCCCATGGATGCCACTTCGCTTTTCCTCGTAAACGAAGAGTGACGAGTGCAGGAAGAATTAAGAAGGGTCGCCCGTCCAAGATGGTAAATGAAGGAAACTGAAACACTCCTATTTCCATTGTCCTCTATCCGTACATATATAGCTTTCTCAACAGTGCAAACCACTCCCTATTTCCTCAGTTCTGACATAAATTGCGTGAATTGCGAGGTACTTCTTTGCTGAATTTGAGGTTTCGCAAAGAACGGGGTACATTAATTGTTAAACTAACACAAGTATGAGATTGATTCGGATGTAAAAGCTATGATTGGTCGGAATTCAATCTGATTCATCCTACCGTTGATGCTGTTTTGTTATGGGAATGGTTCTGCGACCTTAAATCAATTTCCGGAAGAGATAAATGCGAGTTCTTCAGCTGTTAAAAACCTTTTTCATTTATTTTTATAACTTATCGAATCATCATCGAATGCACTTTACCTTAAAATGTGAAAAGGAGGTCATCCATTATATTCTGTAAGTTAATTATAAAAGCCACCCATTAAATTGCCAATTCTCATCATTCGCAATTTATTTTTTTAATCGAACGCGCAATTTATGGATCAGAAACAACTGTTCTATAGATCTAAGAAATATTCATCATCATCATCGCTTGTCATTTTTCCTCATTACTTAAAATATACGTACATCGCTGCCATCAGGCAAGATGACTAAATCGAACCTCGAGTTAAAAATAAAGATACACGTATTTTTCTCATAACCTTTAAAAATAGATAATAAAATCCAGACCATCTTCGCGTGGTCGTGTATATAGCTGATGGACGAATCGATCTTTTTAACAATCGTATTCCGTTAACAATCCCTCTTATTGTTGCGTCCATTTTCTACTCCACGTAAAAACTTCAATTTCAAAGCGTCCTCGTTGCATTAAACATCGATAAATCCTTCGCATATGACGCAGCTTGCGACGATCTTGCCCTTCAATCGATACGAGACCAAAAGGGGGTTACAATATTTTCGCTAATTTCGTATTTCTTACAGATTTAAATCCTTTCGCAACTTTCTGCTCCTCGTCCAACAACCTTGGTGCATTTCCTCGTACGGTGCACTCGTTTGTTTCCCTTCTTTCCGCGAAGATGATCATCTCGTCGAGAGAATAGTTATCGTCTCGAGTGAAAGTGTCGCCCCCGTCGGTTCTAATTCGAGATCGTGCGAATGAGTCAATGAAGGACTCCGGGATTTTTTCCTCGCGCCTCCATACACCACGGTCGAAGTGACTCAAACATATTGAGATTCTAGGAAAGCACAGATCTTCGAATAAAAAAAACAGATGAGCCTCTCCCGTACGAATGGCTCATGGGGAGCAGTTTTATTCGGTCACTGCGAATGTCCAGCACAGAGATTCGAGTCACTTGGCGTAGGGGTGGTCGGAACGAAAGAGCGCACGCTTTTCCTTCAATGCCTCGAACGAGGAAGAGACGTACGACTATTGCGTCTTATCTACTATGCCTCGCTTTCCTCTAAGCCCACTCTTTGTTCTCAAAAGTAAGTTCTATATAGAGACGTGGCTTTTACTCGTACTTACGTATTCGACCTCGAACGGGCAAATATCACGTCGGTTGCACGTTTTCAATTGTTCTAAAAGACATTTGTTGATGAGTATGTTGGTGTTGAATCAATAAATCTTCAATATTGGGTACCAAAGATGTTGGAACAACTTCAATATCGAATCAATGTCACGTAAATTTAAAAGTGATTTCGAAGAATAATGGGCGAGGACGCGAGGTGCCAATTCGCTCATCATACTGTATCAATTTTATCAATTACATTCTCTTTGTTATACATAGATCATTATCGAATTATATAATTTAATTCAATCAACAAATAAACTTCAATTTAACTAACATACACGAAAAATTACGTAAAAATATATAGCTTAAATACAAAGTTACTACTATGACGCTAAAATTTCTCATAACATCATCTTTCATTGTTATCACGCGAATAATTTTAACATATTCTCAGCTTTGCTTTTTGTGAATAAGACCAGCTTAAGTGAACAACAGTTTATCACACGGGATCTGAAACTCACGCGAAGCAACGACGCGCTCGTATTTATATAGCTATCAAAGCGGTCATCGAAATGATAACGTTTAGCGCTCACCTCATTGGAGTTCTTCTATTCCTCGTTCTGCGACCAAAGAGATGTCTATGCAGCGACATGAGCTATCTTCCACTGAGGTAACGAAACGATGGTGATACACACAACCGCAATCTACCGGTTGACTTTGAACTTATCGTTTAGTTGCGATTTAAGGTTGTGTTCGCGCACCAGCTGCGGTGGAAGTGCATGATGAACTGACAGCTCTCCGATCATCCGTGATGAAATTCGTCATTCATTTCATTAGCATATTGGCAGCTGATCGGATCATTACCTAACCAGCCGATGTTCGATTCCACTCGGAAAGGTGCGGCATTGGCAATTATTGCATTTCCTTATCCGCACACACCGATATCGAATGCTCAGACGAACGTTCTGCTGTGGCAGAGAATGTTAAAAAATGGTCGCTAATTGTGAAGCAACAATAAGAAAACAATGATCTCGTATCCTATTGTAAGGATCTAATTCAGTCGTCGAACGACGTCCAAGATATCATCGGCACGAAGGTGGACAAAGAAAGAAGGAAAAGTCTAATACACGCGGCCCTTATAGATTAAAACTAAGATAAAAGAGAATTATTATCGAATTAAACTACGAGATAATTCGACAATCATCTTCAAATTAAATTACGTATGTCAAATAGAACACTATAATAAAATAAGGAGTCTTTGTTGAATTATTGCGTAAGATTCTCTAATTGGTTTGGTATACGAAGTTCATAGAAACTAAATACAATATACAGTGTAATAGTTTCTCGGTCGAGGAATTTAAACAATCAATTTCATCATCAAAAGTATGTCCACGGAAGGATCTTTTCTTTTTTCTCTCCAAAAATATTTCAAACCAAATTAATCAAAAATTGAATAAATTGTTTTATTTTTTTACTAAAAAATCAATTTTAACTAGAGTATATTGTGCAATTGAACTGAAAATATAAAATGAAAAGGAGACTGTTGCCGAAAATTCTTCATAGAAGATTTTTATTGTTATTTATGACCTTGATGAATAAAATGTATGATATGTCAAATAAGGAAAGATAATATTATTGAAAAGGGTGAGCTTTATAAGATAAAATGCTTCAATATAATTTTAGCCTTGAAGTGATTTTCATGAAGTCATCTCTAATTAAAAAATGCCATTAAAATTTAGCCCTTATGATTCTTGCATGAAAGAATGTGAATTAGGAGTATTGAAAGATTTTTACAATCATTTAATTAAGGAGATTTAGACTGTTTATCAATATTGTACTTGTTGAGCTTTTGGGATTTTTGGATAATATTTTGGAATTCATAACACTATTTAAAATTATAGATCTCTGTATTGAATCTTACTAAACCTGATTCAACCTTATGGAAATTGAATACTATAAAATAAACTGAGTGATTAAATGTACAAGTATATTTACAGTTATTATTAATGCTTAATATAATATAAGTAATTAATAATAATACAACCAAACAAAATTTACAATTTTAGTTCTGATTAAAGCATTCATAAGTGGATATTGGGTTAGAACTTTTATCTTTTCTGATAAAATGCTGGACGTCATGAACTGAAATAAAATTGGGATTTGTGTTATGCTCTTCAACTCTTATTTCCTCTATGCCTACTCCTTGTTAATGAGTGAACTGTTTCATGCTCTTTAGAAGAAATTATTCCATGATCAGTCAGTATTGTACTATTTTTTCTCTTGCTACAAAATCTGCTAATGTATCCTGGCTCAAGTATATGCTGAAGTAATATCCTCTCAAGAAATAGGCTGATAATAAGATTCAGGAGAGTTATGGGAAGAACAAGTGCCCTATCTTTGATGGAAGGAGGCATAGCCATCTCAAAAAAGACTGATAAACTATCTGTAGGTAATACTGCTAAAAATGCACAAAAGAGGCTAAGAACTGCTATGGCACACATTAATCTTGGGTTGCTCCAAATCCAACGACGATGGGGTGCTCCTCTTGAAAATGCGATAGCCATCCAAAGATACTGAAAACTTGAAATGGCAAATACAGCGTAATTCTCATAACATGCATACGGAGACTCAAAATCAGAAAACTGCTTCCCAAATTCAAAAGGTCTATACCAAGGAAAGAGAGAGATACCAAGAAAGGCTGTTACTTGGAACCCAACCATGACCAATACCTGGAAACAAAGAAAAATTTTTCTTACTCTTTGTCAAAGTATGTCTATAGAATGAATTTTAACCAATTTTATGATGTAATTTTGTGGAAGAGGTCTTATCAGTAAAATTTAGTCATTTGAAAAATGAAAGATGAAACCTTGTATATGTCGTCTGAAAATATTTTCCTTGAAGGAATACATTCGTATTATGAACATCAATTTAGCTCAATGGTTAAAAAAAGCATAGAGAGAAGATTAAAACTATATTACAGTAAAAATAGTGACTGCTAATGATTGATAATAATGTGTAACTTAAAATAAACATTAGATTTAAAATCAAGTACTTTGTGCATATAAAATACCTTTGATCAATAAAGGATAATTATATCAGAGATTTAGTTGATTGATGGATGCTCATGAACTTGATTTATTTTAATTTTTATCTTACATTAAGTTTTTAGAATCTTTATTTATTTTGAATATATATTGTATACTTTACTATTCTATTAATTTAAGGAAAAGATGGATTGTGGGAATGATTATGTGATTGTAATTAATAAGTAAGTTCTAGTTGCCAGATTTCCAATTTAAGAAAAAATTAAGTAAATAAATGTGCTTATCTCCAAAAATAAGATGATGTAAATATGTATTTACTACAGCTGAATAGGTAAGTAATTTGATTAAAATAAGGTTATAGCAGTTTTTGCTTGGATACAATGTATGGAATTGGAATCACTTACCAAAACAATAAACTCAGTTAATATTAACAAATACTCCTCTAACTTAAAAGATTGTAAGTTTGATTTGAGAATTATTTAAAGACATGATGATACTCTATGTATTTATAGATTGATAGTATCTAAATTTTTGTGCAACATATAACCTACATTAATAGAATTTGCCAACAATTTTTTTCAACATTTACTCAAATGAGTAAGATGTTAATGCTTTATGTATCTTTATATTTTCACTTTCATAAAAATGATTGCAGTTCAAAGTGATGAATATCATCATAAAAAATAAGAAATTACCTGCAAAATAATTGATAAAACTGGATAGAGAGAGAATAGATTAGAAGATGGTGGTCTAGGAGCTAGATCTTTGCTTGCATCAGGTGGTTTTGTAAGGCCAAATAGAGCTGCAACTAGGGTGACCAAGCATAGGTCTATATACAAAAACTCAAAGTCTGTCAGGTATGAGTCAATGGTGTATAAAATCATCACTGAGGAGAACTGGGTGAGACTGTAGCCAGCCATAAATTTAAATATTCCAAATGAGGTAACCAGTGCACAGCGTCCCTCAGATATAACTTTAGGAACACAGGAGACATCTCCACAGGTAGATGTGAATGCAGAAGCAGCAGCAGATTCTGCATCTGACAATGAGATTCCAGCATCAGCTGACTTCAGGGCTGCACAGTCATTGGCACCATCTCCACACATTGCTATAAAATACGTAAATAAAACTCTTTTAGGTAATTAATGCTAAAATAAGATCTCAAACGACCATGATGTTTGAAACTATCTTCCAACTTAAAATATCTTTTGAACTTTCTCTGTGAAAGGAAAATGTACATATAATTTGTGAGAATGATCATTAACAGCTAATCACTTGTACATGATTTGATGAGTTGTGAAAAATTCAACACAATTAAATTAAACAAAATAAATTCACTGAAAGATACTCAATTATTTATTGATTTGTCGATGATTTGTAATTGAAAATTTCAACTCTCAACTGTGCATTCTTGAACGGTTTTATTCTGGAAATGCAGGAATCATCTCTAAAGAATTAAAAATTTGAATTTATTTATTTTAGAGGGAGGATAATATGATTTGGAAGGCTGAACAATGCTTTTCACAAAGTTCATATTCTTCTAGTTCCATTCATAGAAATAGGATCACTTCATCACCTGAATTTTATTGTATCATCACAGTAAGATGCAAAGTTGAAACATAATAGGGAAGACAAAAAAGCTCTTCTGTTGCCATCAATTTATAGCCAAATAGTATACAGATGAGAAAAATGATATAGGAATAATTATTCTGTTTCCTAAATGTTTCTTATTCTTCTTATGAACTGGGAGTATCTATCATGCATAAAATTCAATTTGCTGCATTATCTGTATTTGTAAATTAGTTCTAATTAACTAGATTATTAGGAGACTATTAAGATTAGTAGATGCTACATATATGTCAGAAGATGATTAGACCTCAGTCAAACTGGTCAATTCTAATTAAACAATTTTTAGTGGAACTAAGGCAAAGTATTATTTTCCTTACCATTATGGAGTTCAATAAAGTGACAGCTTTATCGATTGATTATAGATGCCATTCAATTTAAAAGTGGATAGAAACACTAAAGGTACTTGCTGGTAATTAGTGATGTGTATTATGAAAAGTATTTATTGACTTCATTAATCTTCAGTTCATTATGGATTATGTGAATACAAAGAGTGGTGGTGAATGAAGCATAAATGAACTTTTCAAAGGGAAATAAATCAGTAAGGGGCTGCTGGATATGACAAAAATAAAAAATAAACTGCAAGTTTAATGATAGCAATTGAAATCCCCATTCAAAAGGAGATTTGTTGGTCTATCATTAATGTAGACTTTTTTCACAAATTTTGTATTCAATCACAAAGCACTATTAAGAGTCACAAAGTATTGAAGACCCTAAAGACCAATATTTTTGAACATTTACTTAGGTTAGAATGAATAGGAAGGTAACATATTTTTCATCTTAATGAATACAAGAAACAATTGCAAATACTAATGAATGACTTCAAAACAAAATTAAAATTGAACACTCAAAAACTTTAAAAGGAAATGTTTGTAATGATGATTATAATGATAATATTAAAGGAGTCAAAAGGTTCACTAATAGGGGTTTTCTAAGGACTTGGGAACTGTAGTTGGAGAGTGGAATAGAATTTACAGCTATAATGTTTAGAAACATCTCAGAAGAATATTTTCAAGCTGATTTTGTTCATAAGTGCTCCCTTTCATTATAAACAGTAATAATTATAATGAGCCACTCCTGGAAAATATTTGGACCAAAATACCGACAGAATTATCACAGTAAAAGTTTGAGACAGAGATATGATAGCATCCCTGATAATTTCATTGAAGAAATGAGCTATCAAACTCGTTTCTCTTCTAATTAAATAAAATCAAATCAAACAATAATATTGTGGACAATGATGGATAAACCTGAAAATTAAATAATTTTTGGAGTATAAAATTTTCCCTACCAACAGAGTAACCAACTCCTTTCAATTCTATTACAAGCTGCTGCTTTTGGTCAGGAGTCATCCTTGAAAAGATTGTTCCATCCTTTACAACTTTTGGTATGACTGAAGGATGGTGGCATCTTATTGTTGCCCAAGCCTGTCCAGTTATGGCATAAGTTGGAGCAGACTCAGGAATTCCACCTTCCATGTAATGCTCATCACAGACTGAACCAATTCTAGACCAGTTTATGTGAGGCATTGAAATGGAGGATATCTTTTTTGTTGGTTTTAAATGATCCCCAACATCAAAATGTGGTAAAACAGTAACTTCTGTGGGAGAAGCTTCTAAACGATATACTTTCTGTTTAGGTGATACCAACCCACATTCTTCAGCAACTTTGATTGCTGTTAATATGTTGTCCCCTGTTTGGAATAATCAAATTTTTATATAAAATGATTAAATATGATAGAATAGTTTGTATTTACATAAAGTTTGGCATATAAAATGTAAATATGACTTAACCTTATTTTATGTCAATTGCATATATAGTACAGCATTTTATGTTTAAATTGTATGTTGATTATGATTAAAGTATGATTTTAATTGCAATTCAAATGTAAATTTTCAATAAAACTTACCTGTTACCATGACCTGCCTTATATTAGCTTTCCTTAGCTTGGCAACGACTGACTCTGTTGCTTTTTTCAGTTTATTTTCAAATAATATAAGTCCAAGGAATGTTAAGTCTGTTTCTACTTCTTCCCTCTCCATTTCTTCAACATCTTTTCCTGATATGCTTTGGGGTAAATTTTTTGTTGCAAGAGCAAGAACTCTAAATCCTTTCCTTGTGTAGGATGCCAAGACCGAGATGATATCTGTTGGAACTACATGTATTGGGAACAGATAAAATTTTAAGTCATATAAATGACAGGTATATTAAGATATAACCTTCTTGATATTATAGTAGAATAAAGGAATGTTACACTTTGTGATAAATTAAATAAATTTGAATACTTAGAAATTAAATTTTCTTATTACGAGCTGTATGTTTGGGCATTACTTTGTTGAAGGACATTTCAGCCTAATATGAATGTCATGCTTTGTTTTCTACTTATACAGTATGTTTATTGCACGAATGGGTTTGCTAAGTTCCTCTTGAAGTTGCTAAGAAATTAGTAAAACCAGTCAAGCACTAAAAAATAGTATGGAAGTAAACCGAGTGTGCCATTTCTACATTAGGCCCCTCATTAAATAATTAATTAATAAATAATAATAAATTAAATAAATAATTAAATTTTGGGATTTAATTTTAATAAAGATTTTTAAGAAATATATTCAATTCTAAATTTTTACCTGAACTTGGCTTAGATAATGAAATTATCATTTCTGGAGACCCCTTGCAGTAAATATTGAAATGAGAGCTCCCTAAAGCATGAGTGATCACACTCATTCTCTGTAAGCTTGATGAAAAGAAGAACTGCCTTGCTATTCCTATTTCAAGAGGATTATCCTAAAAAAAATCAAGTAATTGTTTCTTGTGATCATTAACCTGTATAACAAAGTTTTTTTCCATATCACATTATTACAGATACTACATTAATTATACATGAACTTGCATCTTATTTTCTCATGTAGCTTAGTTCTACAGAAATTTTATTAAATTAAAGAAAATATTCTGATAATCATATTTTATTTTAATAATTTTATACAAGTAAAGAGAATCTGTTTTCATAAATATAGCTATGCATCAATTTATAATTATATATTGTTTGAAAGTAAGAAACAGACAAGGATGATATTTTAAAGACTATTATATGCAAGAGATATTCATTATATTTCATACTTGGCACCTCAAAAAATATCAGTTCCTATAAAATAATTTTAGTTTTTTAGAAGTACTTTCATTTTAAAATCTCTATATATATAGAATGAAAAAATCATTCTTTTGTTCATAGATTTAAGGGCCATAAAATAAACTTCATAATACTTTCAATGCATATCATCTGCTTATTTAAGAATGGAAAAACTTCACAAAGGGAATGTATACAAAAAATGAGGTAGGTTCATAACTACTTCATAAATGACTTACTTTATGACTTTGTCTGACCACCATGGGAACAAAGGTGCCAAATAAAGATGGATCAGACATTTCAGGCTCATCTAGAATCCATCCAGTAGATTCAAACATCTGCAAGAGAAAATTATTATGATGTTTGATTATTTGAATTTTATTGAAACAAATACATTTCCTAGGGTATGAATATAAGAATAGAATAGTAAAGATTTTATTTTGCTGAATCTATCAATAAAAAACTGTTATGATAATGAGATTGATTTTTATTTATTCTTAATGTAGTCAAAAGAATTACCTTCCAGTGACTCAAAAAATCTGATTGAATACCTTTTGATCTAATGGATCTCCAGCCATCTCTCCATCAATATATGTTAGTGAATGGCAAGTTGCCATAGCAATTATGAAATTCTCTGAGTCTGATGCATGGGCATTCTTTGCTTGAGGATGATGAAGAATAGGGAAATTTCTTATTGGCTCATCAAATTCTTTATTGTTGGCTGGAATCACTCCCCATAAATCAAGACCATCTTCTGTTAATGTTCCTGTCTGTATAAAATATTCTTTGTGATGTTCCAGTTACAGAAATGGGCTGGAGGGTTAAAAAAATCTTAGGTTATGACTATAAAATTGGCAACTGATCATAATTTACTTTTAAATTATGAATAAAGAATTGAAAAGATTGTACTTAACCCCTTGAAAAAAACCACTACTAAAAGAGCTCAGAATTTCTCTGGAATGATTATTATGTTAAGCTTCTATAATAATTATTCTCATGTTTTTATTTGAATTTTTTACAAATTGAATTTTTAATATAACTTTGAGGCTAACAACATCAGTTCCAATCAATATGAAAAATATTTAGCTTTACAGAACATTTTCTTTGAAACCAAACAACAGCTAATGTTTGCAAGAAAATCACCCCAGAAAAGGTAACATGGAAAAAATGGAATGATTACATGCTAAAAACTGCAGAATTATAGAAGAACTTTAATAATAAGATCCAGAGACAATATCTTATGAACTGAGAGGCAGGAGTTTCCTGTAATCTTTCCAAATAATGAAAAATTTTCTAGTTACTCTTGTTAATTTATCTTTGAAAATTGAAAAAATTAATTTAAAAATGAAGTCAAACACACAATACATGTATCTATTCTTCAAATAAATTTAGAATGTTTAGTTATTTAATACTTCTCTAGCAAAAAGGATCAGTTTGACAAACAATTCATTGATACTCTCAACATTTTGAATATAGATTCATTTCTTAAAAAATCTATAATTTAAACATATATAATACAACCTTGTCAAAGCAGACACAGTTGATAGAACCAGCAATGTTGATTATTCTGGAATTAATACAAAATATTCCAATTTGCTTTAGACGCTTCTGAGCATAGAGCTTTCCAATTGTCATGGCAGCAGGCAATGCTGGAGGAATTACAATGGTAAACAAGACAAGTCCCTTCACCACGATTTCTTTTGGTCCAACTCCTCTATAATACTAACAGATCAAAAGACAAGAATTACGTATATATTGATAATAAAGCAAAGAAAAGAAAAAAGGGATCTGCTAATTACCAACCTTTGTGATAACTGCATAGAGTAAACCAGCAGTTGATATTACAGCCAAAATTCCAAGAAATTTGTAGGAATCTCTTTCAAATCGAAAATCCACTGGTGGAGGATATAAAATACTTTGAGTGATTTGACCTTTAGATGTCAGAAATCCTGTACGAATCACTACAGCTCTTGCCCACTTATCTCCATGGAAGCGAGTTTGTAAAACTTTTGTTCCAGAGTAGAGGATACTGTGCTGTGTAGTCTCATCTGATTCATCAAATTTTCTATCATCATCGTGGATAGGAATCTTTGTCACAGGAACACTTTCACCTTAGAATAATATCTCATTTTAAATTTCAGTTAATATACAAAATTTACCCAAATGAGAAATTCAATAAAACATTTTTATTTTCATTTTTATGTTTTAATAATCCTTTGCATAATAACTTGGAATCAAGTGAATAATTAATTTTTTTATTTAAAACTTAATTTAGCAATTTAAGTTTTCTGATAAAGCTTTCAATGGAAAGAAAAAATAATCAAGAAATTGATCTTATTTGTACATTTCATAAGATTCTCATTTTTCTTTTCCTAATAAGGATTCTGAACAAGAGTAATAATAGTTAGCATTTATTATAACTTAAGAAGTAAATGGAGGAATTTTGTGGAAATAATTATACCGGATATGGCACAGGTAAGAAAGTATTGTTGAAAATGTGAAAAATATGCCGAATAAAATAAAAGAAGATATTAAAGCAACCGAAGTGTAAATAAAGTGACTTAGTTTGTGAGAATAATGGAGAATTAATAGTTCGATCAAATTACAGAATGAGCAGTTGTCAAGAAAAAATAATTTCATAGGAGAATTATTGCACTAAGGATTTAAAAAAGCTTTTTCCTGAAGAGATTAATAAAAATAATACTTTGAAATTTTGTGAATGTAGGGAGTGAAGAGTAGATTAAGATGATAGAGAGAGTAATGCCTAAAATTGCTGCAATATAATTTGTGGAAGGAATGTGAAATGATAGGCTGTTGTAGGAATGGATGAGGGGGGGATAAAGAATTATAATAGAGTGAACAGAAGATTGATTCATGATCTTACACTTAGTTTTATGATTCAGTATGCATTTAGGTTTTTAAAATCATTCCCTTATCTTTGAGAATATTAGATTATTTGATCCGTAATTTGTACGTGATGACAGAATAGATAAAGGAGTACTGCAAGTTAATGAAGAAAAAGGATAATTTATCATTATAAATTATCCTTTTCATTTTTATGATAAATATATTATTATAACTATTTTCAAACTCGCAGTAATTTATGGTTACGGATCATATGAAGATATATCACTTCTAAAAATTCATTTGTATTTATATTAATTTTTATTACTTGGCTAGAATGAGATTCTATGCAGTTAAAAAGTTTATAGAGATGAGATACAGGTCTTCCTTTCGCGAGATAAATTATTTGTGCAAACATCGTTGCTAATGTCATGATTGCCAAAAATTATCGATGGATAAGATATTGATGAGATATCTTACGACTTTTTTTCCTTTACTCTTGGTTTTCTGACGTTGAATTGTATAAAAATTGAGAGATTAAATTATAATAGGGCTGATAAAAGCCATTGTTCAGAAGTGATTGCATCTCTGAGATTTAATGTTATCAAGCACGTGGGAAGCTTGATTTTTCAGGACGAAGACCCATCGAATATGATTATTACGCGTGATTTTGCGGTGAATTCGATTTCAAGTCAAATCATACCTTTGAAAAGAACTAAGATATGAGGAAATAAATTCTAATACAATTGAATATCAAGTTTTGTTTAAAATTTAAGATTCTACGAAACTGTGATGATTATTGTTCCTTCTTAATGCTAACACTACGATGAGATAACGAATAAAATTTTTAAATTACAAGAACTGTGAGATCTCCCTCAAATAAAAGATGCCGGACTATAAGAATTGAGGTTTTCAGCCTCTATGCGTCGAAAAAATATACTTTGACGTTTACTCAGATAACGGCCTCCGCGTTTACTGTTGTTATTGAAAGATAAAGTTCTCTTGGGAGTGAAGATCTTATCGTTGATCAGTACATTTTACCTTCTGTAAACTTTAGAGTGCCATTACTACATACTATTTCATTCACTCACGCGGCAGACTTGATGTCGTAGAAGCTACACTACGGTAAACTTCTTTCCGTAGAATGAACTACGAAATACCAAGATCCAATATTGACTCATTGTGAAAAGAAATTTATATAAATTCGAATCAAATGACTGCTTTTTGTCTCATCTGGTGTTTTCATTCTAATAAGAAAATATTCCTATGATACGAAAAAAATTCATCCTATAATCGGAAGCTAATGAATGATGGAAATACCATTCGTAAAGAATATAAGATTTATATTACAATTACGAATATTATGATTAAAATCGTTCAAGAGGACAGACGTGGATATAAAAAGTCCAAATTTTAATTTCCAAAAAAATTAATAAAATAGTGTAACTTAGTAACCCATTTTTAAATACCTGTTAGCATGCATTCATTCACTATGACATTTCCAGTGAGGAGGACAGCATCACACGGTAAAATACATCCGTTGGGAGGCAGGGCAATCAAGTCTCCAGGTACTAAGGAGCTTGCTAATACATCCTCGCATATTTCTTTTTTCTCCGGCCCATCCTCTAGTCTAATTACTGTGGCAATCTCCGAGTAATAAATGGTTTTCCTCAGCTGTTTCTGATTCTGTAAACGAAGGTAACAATTATTCATTCTACTCTTCGTAACAATACGGTAGTCTGCAATTATTGCATGATTGGATCAATTCTTGGAGTCTCATTATTAGCTTATTCAGTCAAGCGATTATCGTCTCCAACAAGGTATTTGTTACTTGGATAAATAACTTGGAACTCACTCGTCTCGTTTGAATAATAGAAGAACCAGCGCCAGCAATCAGCATAAAGATGACGGCTATAGCATAGTAAATGTATTCTTCCGTGAACCAGACTGCTAAGCTCCCCAACTGGAATATGTAGAATGGATTCAAAACTTCCAAGACGAGTAAAGTCAGAAAGCTTTTCACTGGGATCACCGTTTCGTTCGGACCGTAGATCATTCTTCTGGAATCGGATTAAATTAAAATGAATTTTTTATAGACAGAGATTGATGATACTAAAAAATTTCTTTATTATAATTTGTACGTTCCGTTTTCTGGTTCTTCGTTTGTTTTTAATGATGCAAAATATTACATAACGAAGGAAATAAAAATGAGAATCGGTTGTCAGTGCATTTACATCCTGCTTACATACAAGAGTGCAATTTAAAAGTCGATTGACTTTGGCAATTTCTCGGTACATAGCTCGCTCGAATTAAAAAAAATCTCCCATCCATCTTACGAGTTAAAATTGAGATAAAATGTAAGTTGAAACATATATCAACCCATACGCAGTCACAAACAGTATCATATGTTTTAGTAAATGAATCTCTCCTTGAATTATGTATGAGAGAAATATGAAATGCATCAAGCGTAGCTATTGGTTACTTGCCTTAATCTTTGTTCGTCGTTAGTTAATCCTTTATGCCTGTAAAAGTCGGAGTTTTTGAGGGCAGAGTCCAAACCAGATAATTTCACAAACAATTGGCAATCCTCGTCCCAAACATAGCATAATTTTTTGCAGTAAAAATAGCGAAAGCTTTCAGACTCTGAAAAAAGAACCCATAAAAGTGGTTATAAGTAAAGTCCAAAAAAGCAATAATAAAAAAATTAATTTCAGAAAAATTGTTTTATTTACCCATACATTTTCCAGTCTTGAGATAAAACGAAATTTTCCTGTTTCCATTGGAGTTCCTTCAAAATAAACAAAAATTGAAGCGATATTTTATAGAAAAATTTCTACACAATTTGCCTAACAAAATTGTCTTTCATGTTTGAGAATTCCAGATAAGCGTTGTTTTTTTTTCAATCATAAAAATTAGTAAGGTAAATAATTGCTCGGAATTATAGCAATTGAATGTCATACTTAATATTATTCTTGATAATCAATCTTCATCTGAACAATAATTTAGAAAAAGGTATTTATTTAATTCAGAACTTTGTATCGAAATTTTCTCTCCTTCTTCGTAGACAAATAGGAGGAAGAATCCATAGAAAGTTTTCCGTCAATGAATATGCTATTTTGTTGAAGATAAAAATTCTGAATTGAAAATTAATATATTCATTTGATTAATGTACTCGAATAAATTTCTTTATATTTAATGAAATTTTATTCTAAATATTACGAGTAAAGGTGCGCTTGCTGACAGCAAGCAATCGGAAAATATATCTTTTAATAAAACGTAATATTTTTAGAAAGATTATTCGGATAAGTCATGCTTAGCATAAACTGAAGTACATTTTCGCAGCGTACCTTGCATTGAGTTCGATTTCGTACGCTTTTCTTATGGCAGCATTACCACCGCCCTGGTGTCGAACCAAGGCCATCCTGCGATTACATTATTTAAGTACATTATGTAAATATCTATACGTGTATTAAGTTTGAATGATCTATGTTTCAAATTAAGAGAGATACGATTTTTCAAAATTTGAAAATATTTCACCTCCTGGCATCGAATTCATGATCTTTTGTGGATAAAAGATAACATTTTTGTGTAGAAACGTATATTATCTATAGCCACAAATTTGGTTTTACTACGTGCCCGAAAAGTATTTCTTTAAAAATGGTCAAAAATCGACCCCATAAATTCTTATGGGGGAAATCCGACTTTAGGGCCTCCTGAAATCGAACCCATGATAGGTAGAGTCGGTTTCCGATCTTTTCCTGGATAAGTTTTAGATGGTCATTTCGAAAAAAATCGGAGAGCCCCTGGCCCCAGCGGTTTGGGCCATACATTTGTATCATCAAATTTTTACCCCCCCGAGGTAGCTATATATAATAGATAAGATAGAAAAATATGAAAAAAATTCCGTTACGTACCTTAACTCATGAACTGATTTCATCCGGACATCCTTGACGTGGTACGATTTTAAATTTTGCTGAAACACATCCTAAAGCAATAAAAATATTAGTTAGTAGAAATCAAATAATTATCGAAGACATTGCTAACTTGCCATGATTCAATCCGGCAATCTGCCGGATTTGCATAGTTTTATTTCGTGAAATTTATATTTTGAATCAGAGTTTTTACGTTAATTTGAAAAACAGGAAAATTTATACTTTTATATAAAATGTCATAATTATTGTATGTTTTCCAAATTATCGGAATATTTCACATAAAGCATCCTTTAGAGTTTTACCAACATTGAATGGATTTTTTTGTTCTTCAAGGATCAATGGTGTTCCAATTTTTACAATCTACAATTGTCATTAAGTTAATTTTTCCGCATATTTTCACCAAATCTTTCGCCGTAGTATGGGGTTCACAAGGACTCACTTAGAGTATAAATCAATGGATACAAGAAAGAGTATTTTTAAGTAAATTTGACATTGTATGAAAGACTGCTTAGAAGATTTTAGAGTTGTATAGAATAATAAAAAAGAAGAAGAATAAGCAATTATTGTTTTTGGAAATGTGGACTGATGAATGTATATTATTTATTTTCATACAACTATATTTGTTTACCTATGAATTTCAAAGTCTTCCACTGCATAAACGATTGTGATCCGCAATAAAATATGAACCTTACGATTCTCATACATAATTCAAAAAGGTGTTCATAAGGGGTTGTGGTCGTAACCAATGTTTTAATCCGTAAGGGACCGGAAACAATCTCGAACTTTCAAACAGTCATATTTTTTTTCGAACTCGAGCTTCGTAATGCGATTTAAATTCCATTTTGTTTCTCCTTGCGAAGAATTATTCATGAGAATCATTTGAGGTCACACATCGGAAAAAGCGGCGTAACGGTCGCATAAGCCAAACTTTCATTCAAGCGAAACGGGGTCAATTGCCTTCGCCAATTGCACTGAGAACACTATTTTCACTCTTTTATTGCCGCACGAATTCCTCGGCAAGAGTGCATGACCAGTGACCAACGCGATGGTAATTTATATGGATGTTAGAATTCGTGTTCATAAAATTCTCTCTCGCAGATAATCGCGAAACGCTTAAAAAGAGTTTCCCATTTAGTATCGTCCGAACAGCAATATGCACTAAAAGACTTTTAAAGATTACTTCGGGACATAAATAATCCTCAACTCTTTAAATTAAAGAATGAGAATATATTTTCAAAAAGAGATGATTTTAAAAGAACAGTTTCAGAAATTAAATAACGGGAAATATTAAATTTTATGCAGAATTATTAATTTATCTACCTATTTTTTCATTGTTGGATTATTCATTTACTATTTCGCTCAGTTGAAGAAATTTCTAGTAATCTATTATGTTACTCCTTTCATTTCAATGGAAATGAATTCCATTCTCCGACTTTAATCCGGAAATTAATTGTACTACCATGGTGATCGTATATAATATAATATTACAATGAGAAAGTACAAGGAATGTTTTTCCTTTCACTGCAGAGCGACTCGGAGGTTGGTGCTACATTGTGCTCTTACATACCAAGTATTTTTTATTTAAAGAAGGTAAAGATCTATTTCCATGAGATAATATGTCCTTCAGCCTAGTATCCTACTGCTTATCATACGTAACCTAAAGAACATTGGAATGGGGTCAGTTATAAAATATTTTAAGCTGATATTAATTTTAAAATATTTTCTAACTTTGCAATTTATCTATTTAATGCTTAAATTTCGATTATGTTGGGTTTATTACAGTAAGGTTGAATTAAACTACTGAAAATAATGTATAAATACATTTAGGATTTATATATAGATATAAATACTACATTTATATTCGAATATTTTTATTTATTAGCCAATTTCATATATAAATAGTTTAGGAACCTGATGACTGAATGATGATCGTGGGATTCTGTGAATCTCGTGATGAATGCAAAATTGACGAGTTTTCATATGCATTTGATTCAATCATAGTGATGGGGGGGAAATATTTATATAACATCTGAATTGTAAAAAAAATTTTAAAAACTCAGCAGTTCAACGGGCCAATCAGCCTTGGTGGTTTTACAATGTAGTTCAGAAATTGGGAAATTGAAGCTTAATAAACAACGGTCGACCGTGATGTTCAACCTTGCGACCAAGAACCCGTTATGAGCACTCCTCAAAAAAGCTAACGAAAGCCACATGAGGTGCAGTATAGGAAGAAAGACAGCCATCAACCTCTTTCCTTGTCACTCACTCGAAGGAAAGAGTATAAATGGTGCATGATCTTCATACACTATATTTGTTGTGAAAATGGATAAGTGAATCGGTATATGAAAGTAATATGCTTAAAAAATATTATATATTAAATATTTATACCAATATAATAAAATATTTTTTATTTTGTTTTTAATTCTGTATCAATTTCGTTTTTATTTATTTGATATTTAGGTAGGTTACTAATATTATATGAATATACTCCTACATAGTATTTACTCCTGTACTTAATAGTTGTATTGTGATTGTTGCTGTATTTAATGGGAATCTCATAAGAAATAATACCTTACTTATTTCTAATTGAATATTACGTCACCCAGATGAGGTGAGGAGTGAACTTTTCCTTTTACTTCTACGTTAACTTTAGCATCGATTACTTTATAGAAAGCATTTCCCAACTAATGGTAAAGAGTATTAGGGTTTAACCTACCAGTAGGCAGAATATTTAAGAAAGACAATGGTTGGGATACCGGAATAAGTCTTCAATATATATTTGCGGTTTTGAAGATGACATTTAAGTGAATACCAGGTACAGAAAAAAAGACAACGTTCCCTACTTTTCGGAAGAAAAAGATACGAGGAAGTCTTTCTCGATCAATTAATATCAATCGATTCAATCATAATTCATCATAAGACATAACACAACCGTTTTCCAAAACCGTTCCATTTTTCCGTAATCAAGGGAAAACAGAAACAAAAACCGAACGCAAAAACCTCGTCTCAGACTCTCAAAAAACTCTATTCTGCACAATAAAGCATAACGGATTGAAGGTGAATTTTTACCTCCCAAAGTGCACTGATCCTCGATCATAACGGACTTCTTTGGGATTAACGATAAAAAGTCTGCAAAAACAAAGCTCGTTGCTAGGAACTGTTACGTAAATCTACGGTTTGGTGTCCTTTGACCAAAAAATGAGGCTGAAAAAGACTTCTGGTGGAGAAAGCATTGGATTGGATTGAGGAAGGAAATTCAGTGGCGCAATGGTGTAACAGGAGCGGGAAAAATGGTTGTAGATAAGATCCACACGGAAGCGTATCTGCAGATTATCGATAGTGGCCCCATAGTGAAGGATTGAATGACAGAATAGATTCAACTTTATTAAGTTGTTGCCAAAGCGTGCCCCTGTTTCAGCAGGGTATAATTCATCCATTGTTTTACCATCGACTGGTCACGAGTCAATGATATAGTGTTATTTCGAATGGTGACAGAGAATTGTAATACATTTCGACTGTTATCATATTTGATGGTATCCATTGAGACTGTTTTCCTAAATGTCCCCATTCATTTCGGTATAGAATTTACTAAAGGTTCCGTATAATTTTATTTCAAATACCCATTGATGGGAATTAACCATAGGAAAATGAATGTCTATACGTAAAATATAAAAAGCTAATTCAAACTTCGGAATGTTACAATGGAATCATAAATTATGATTAATTTCGTATTTAATCAGTTAAATGCTTAAATAAAGTTTACGTAGAAGTTATTCAGTAACGGAAAAAGGATAAACATCATATAGCATCTTAGGGATAGTTTATCAAAAAAATATGTATGATCAAAAAAGATACTATAAATGGAAATATATAAATGTATATAGTCACCATTTAATTTTATCCCATGGAGTAGGTATTTAACTCTTAATTTTTACATATGTCTCCGAGGATACTTTGTCATAAATAAGTAAAGTAATTACTGCACTTGCTGTTAAATTATATTAACAATACTATACTACGTTAACATCCTAATTTAACAGGATAATAAATCCCTTTCATATCGTACAGTTAGAATAACTGTACTTTAATACCCTCCATAGCATTATTTTAAATCGTCCATAATACATATATTGACGTCAGATAAAATCTCGAAAGAAATATGAAACGTGCGTTACAGACTTTTATGATCCTTGAAACCTCTAAATCTGATTCATGTTCCAAAAATTAGAGACCTATACTCACTAAGAAAGATATAATCAGTAAAGTGGCCTTTGGAGATAATATGAAGCTGTGTTGAGCTAAACCAGACCTTCATTGAAGAAAAATTAAAAGGGAGGATGTGTGTGTAGGTTTAACATTCATATGCAAGGAATTCATAGAGTGCGCATTTGGCGTAAGGAAAGGATAAGAGATAAAAACAACAAAATAATGAAAGGGCGTTGGGAGAAAACAACAAAATCACGATACAAAGGGCACAGTAAGTTCCAGACCATTTCACCTCTGAATGCCACAATCCTAATTGCTCAACACTGCGAAACATTCAGTAATAGCAGGCATTGAACTCCTTTTTTTTTATAATGCTTACCACAGCCAGCACCTTTGTGGCGACGCGGAGTGGGCACGGAGTGTGTGTGGCGTAGAGATGATAGCGCGGGAACCAGTGGAAGAAGAGCCGTAGGAGACCTCCGGAAAGGACTATGCAAATCCATGTCACCGCGGTTCGAACGGCGCTGCGCTTGTATCCGTGAAATTCCTTCGAGAGAGAGGAAAAAATACTTTAAAAGAGAAGCAAAGTTTCGCAGCGGGAGCTCTGTGCCGAAGAGATATTTCATGAGAGTTATATTCGCCTTCTCGCAGTGGATGAGGCGTTCAATTCATAACCACGAAGGAGTTTTCTTGCGTGGATGAGGTTCAACTCGCATAAATTTCAGAGGAGAAAGTCAAAACGGGATACGAAAGCAAATTTTGCGATCGTTCCCTTGTAAATTACCTTTATGCGGTCGTAAAATTTCGGCCGCGTGAACGTTTATGCCCGAACTTCAATGAAAATTTTCTCGTCTAACGATTCCTAGGCGATTAATTACGCGCTTGATATTCTACTTCACCCGTTAAAATCTCCAGTTCGGAATTTTATTCGAATTCTTTTCAGCGATGGTTCTCAACAGTGATATTTCAAAACATATCCATTGCTATATTGCTTCAGCCAGGGTTCCCGCA
Source organism: Pantala flavescens (assembly GCA_020796165.1). Classification (NCBI taxonomy): domain Eukaryota; kingdom Metazoa; phylum Arthropoda; class Insecta; order Odonata; family Libellulidae; genus Pantala; species Pantala flavescens. Next base: position 16,633,193 of record CM036879.1, on the reverse strand, counting down.
TCCATTCTTGATAAGCTACTTATTTCTTACACGTTAATGCGTCGTATAGGGCAAGGAAAATATGACTACCGATTGTTACACGTCATAGATGTTCATATATTTAATAATGTGGATTTGACTAACATTGAACAATTTTTATAGTGTTCATTTGATCCTGATCGATTTCTCTGACCCTTGATTAGCCCCATCTCCATGGCGGATATTGTACACAGACTCGTTCCACATAATGTGCTCGACAAATTAGGACAGCTATTTACTAACTCACACTTCATTTTATTTTTCGACTCAAGACATAACGCTGTTGATATTAGTGGGGAACAAACCAGTTCCAAGCAGCGTTTTCTTGAAACATTTGGATGGATTTATAAGGGCCTTACATTACATCAGGACAAATACGGTTCTAAACATAATATTATATGAATAAATTGAAATCAAATTAATAAAAAACAATAGATTATTACTCCCAAGACAAGAGTATTTTTTGCAAAATGTATCGATATTTATACGGTAAAATTTTGGCAAATTGGCAAAACTGGAATCTAAGGAAATAAAATTTAAAGTGCTATTATTATTCATTAACATATATTTGAGGAAAAATAAGATCATATATTTTTATTGTCTATTTTTTAAGAATTCGCAATAATTCTTTTCACGATAATTGTGAAAACGTTCGCGATATCTGCATAAAATAAATATGTAATTATGCATCAAACTGGTAAATATTATTCCTATACTTCTTTAAGTAGTTTAGAACTTATTTGAGAATCTATATCAAAATATTCCCTTAACTCCTATAACAATATTCCCAAATATCAATATTCCCAAAGCTTCCTGATGTACCTTATATCTCCTGCTTAATCATCTACTTTTCCCATTGATTACGTAATTAACTCCGTATCTTTCCGGAGTACAACTCACTGCGTATAGTTGTGAATGCAGCAGAAATCAACTCAGTGAACTCAGTGTTGGTGAAAGAGGCCACAGGAGAATACCAACAAAGTCGGCGTCAGGTAGAAAAAAACTTAAGCTTTCGGTCTCCTTCCGAAAGGAGGAACAGATGGCCTGCGTCCGGTCACTCTCGTGCAACTGGTTACGATTTGCATTCGTGCAGTCGTGGATGCGCAGCCACGTGAGGAGAAGTGAGCCGGAAGGGCCTGTAATCATGTAACCTATTCACCGTCGAGAAACATCGCGAGCAAAATGGTTTCCCACTTCCCCGTCGCATGCGAGAGTGGCGCTGGACTGGATATCCGCCGTAAAATGGGCCCAATTTCATCGACAGTGAAACGGGACTCCAAAAAATATCGATTTCCGAATCCGGAGACCGTCGCCATATTACCATCCGGGGGAATACCGTTTAGTAGCGGACAGTCGTTCGCGGAAGGCACTTTTCTGTGGCTCAGATGGAAGGAGAGGTAGACTGGAATTCTAGACTGAATGGCCGGGAACTTAATTTTTGAATTCCCCAATTGTTTTTCCATCGATGTCCCGCATGTTACATTACGTAGTACATCAACAATAACTCCACCGAGACGATGGGAGTACGAGGCGATCATGAAGCAATCTTGAAGGTTTCCTGTGACACTAAGGATACGATGTCATCGAGAAATGGGAGTGTGACATCGACAAGCAACTGCACCCTCGTAATGAATGCCCATCATGGTGAAGGGAAACGCCATTGCATTCGTTCTCAAGGGGTGTAATATAATCCGATTTTTTTAAAAGGACGTTTAATGTGCGCAAATCTTGCATAATACGATGATGCTATGAATTTATAAAAACAAAATTCGGAAAATATTTGCTAGGACTCAAACACTCCCCACGTGGACCACGTGGGTCCAAACTCTTTTTCGAAGAAATTCTTTTCTGTTCCTTATATGACTTATATTAATAAAGTTTAATTACGTTATATATATATATATATATATTTAGTATTTTATTAAGTATTAATTTATTATTTACTTTATTCTTACTTTATTATCTATTTATCAATTTACTATTAACAATTTAGTAGTATATAAAGTATTTATAGAAATATATTACGTTTTTTACATAACATATTCGTATATGCATTAAATTTCATTATGAAATATTTATATTACGCATATCATTAAAGGTTTAATTTATCAAAAAATTTTTTAAAATATTTAGACAAGTAGCTGCGAATGGAATATTTTTTCCCTTCGTGCAAAAAGGGTAGAGCGACTAAGGCGCTCTAACTTAAGTCCACCTCCGTCGCCCCAACATAAATAAACTGAAGGGTTTCTTGGGAGCCGGAATTAAGTCCGGTCGACGCCATATACGCGTTTTTTTAGGACGCGTAAAAAGACGGCGCTGTTTCCTGAATGGAAGCGACTCCGGGGAAAGTATATCAATGGGCGATGGTTACGAGCGATAAAATAATTCGGATTTCCCCTTTAGGAGATTTAACTGCTGAGGAAGTTTACATTTGCGTCATCGAGTGCTCGATTAAAACGCTTCCCTTCCTCTCCGCATCCTATTTCGTTCTTGTTTTATCTCCTCTGTCCCTTTGCCGCTAACGCGTTAAATTCGGAATGCTGATTTTTTAATCGGCCTTTACGACCGTTTCCAATACCGCGAACAACTCCGACGAACTTTATATTCATTTCGTCGGTCGGATTGGATGCTAATTTGATTGAGACTGTATTGAAGTACATCGTGCGTGATTCCAATTAAGGCGGTGATTTTCTTACGAAATTAGTTGTTTCGTAGCGATGAATTGAGAAATACGGAGTTTATACTATTTTACGTCTTTTTTTCCCGCAACAAATCTATCGTTCAGCAATAGATTATATCTCTCAAATATAATTGATGTAATACAAACAGGAATCAGTGTTTAAACGAGAACAAAAGTCATGAGGTCAATCTATATTTTTAATTGTTTATCGATTGTATGCTAACCAAAAGAATTCTTTTACATCGTGAGTGAATTCCCTAACAAGCAGAACAAATTATCTGAAATTAGGAGATCTGGGTTCGAGTCCCAGTCACGTTACACTTTTTCACACGTCTTTAATTTACTCCCGGGCCGTATGAATTTCCAGAAACGTTAGCGATATATGTTTTTAAACAATTCTCCGAAGAATAGAAATTTTCTTGCGGATGAATTTCATTACCGATCTGAACGATCCAACCGCTCTCAAAATCTCCGGTGTCCAAAAAATATAAATTTTAATGTTCCGAAAGGTTCGCGAACTGTTATGGAAACTTTGATTGGCAAGTAGGAATTTTTACGCGATAATCATGCGGCTTTGACTTATGGTGAGATAACGAGAGCGAACTCTTACATTATGATTCGACGCTTTATGGCTCATTTACGACTCGCAAATAAGGGATCGTCAACATGACTCACGTGGACCGATCCTCGGAATCATTTCCCTTGGAATGGTATCCTTAAAACTATATATACATCTCCTCACCTTCCTTAAATTACACGGCGGCTTCTAAATGGAGACCACCCAGGTGGAAGACTGGGGGGTAAATAATATGGTGTGGATCTTAAACGTGGCAACCGACAAAGAAAATCGACTTTATATCTATTTACATATGTCACGAGGGTGATTTTTCATGGAAATTGAAGCTAAACATTCCTTCTATCTAAATTCGCGGAAAAGGGAGGAGTCGAAATTGCATACGATAAGTTCTGTCACTTGTGTGAGAAGATAATACCGATGACTTACGTACTCCTTATGAAGGATCATTTACCATGAGGTTTCGATTATATTTTCTTTATGAAAGAACATGCAAAGGATACATGTCAATTGTCTGATCCAGCTGACCAAATTCTAACTAGATCGTGAAGAAATGTCAGGTTTAAGATACGAGTTTCGTAAACTACATTCAGTTCCATGTTACATAATGAATGAAACCCTCTCAGTTGTTTACAACTCACAAGTTCTCTTTCCACAAAAAAACACAGATAAAAAACAAACAAAACAAAAATCTGAAGTCGAAATCACGACTCGTAAGAATGACTTACGAGATCTCACGCGATCAAACGAGATATTTCGTATAGATATGCCCTACAGATGATCGATGATCTTGAAATCAAAAACGCAGTTTGGAAAACAATTTAAGATATATATTACGATATGAAATTAATGGAAAGATTGCCTTTGATCGTTTGAGTATTATTTCCTTATAATCTTCGGTTGCGAAAATTTGGTTTTCTACGTTTTTTCTTCTAAATTGAAGTATTTATTTATCTTTTTATTTCCATACCATACATTTAACCTTCCAAATAATTTTGTTTCTAAGGAAGGAATTCTAACCAGCGGGATTATATGTTAATCACATTCTTGCACCTTCAGAAGTAGTTTATGATAGAAAGCCCTCTACGTAGTTACGGCAGCGCATAGCGAACCGTTGGTGGTTACCTTCATTTGGCTTAAATATTTCAATTGTAATGTTTCTCGGTTGCTACGTCCTTGAGTCGCTCTGGGGGAAGAATCGGTGCTGGAATTTCCGTTCCACACCCCTTACCTCCCTTCATTCCCCGAGAAGATAACCCGCCTTCTAGATTCGTGATACGGTACGAACGGACGAGACGACCTTCTCCGACTTGACCATCGGACCCGATGTCGCTAACAGATCCCGATATTCACCAACTCCTTCCCTCCGATGCTACCTTCACTCGAATCTGAGTATGATCTCAACTTAGGTACTGCTAACCTTTCCCTTATTTCCCTATTGAATCGCAATTGCTATAAGTAGTTCTCTAGACTACTAAGTTCTAAAACTATGTATCGTTCTAATGGAATGCAATGATCTAATAGGGGACTTTCATAGAAGAGAGCTTGAAATACTGAATGAAATACTTCTATCCTACAACCGGATATTGTGAATATCTATCTCTACAACACAAAAAACAAACTAAACCCAAAAATGAAAATTTTCCTGTTACATACTTCAATTGCACTTTCACTTAACTTTTATCGTGCGTTATCCATTATTTTTATCGTAATATATATTATATAAACTTCTTTTATTCCTTTAATTGTCGATCAAGGTACTTAAAAGTTCAGTGAAACAATAGAACTTAATTTTTATGCAATTTTATATTATTATATTGATAATCAATTGATGAACAACTGCGGTTCCATTATATTTCCTATATTGAAATTATTTCTATTTTATCGAATTAATGAGAAATCATAAGATGTTTCAAAACACCTTTTCACACTTTAGACTCTTTTTCTTACTCCTGACATTGAGTTCAAAATGATTATGGGTGGATTTATTCTATGTGCTTTGCGAAAGAACAGTAACTCATAATGTATTATTCGTCATGAAAGTTGCATAGCTTTAAAAATGAAAGGTAAAAGGATCTTAAATAGAATTTAGAAATCAAACCGAAAGTTTCTAGCAAAAAATAATATTGTTTCATTTAAATAGAGTTCGTTTACGCTTAGATCACCAATCGTGCTACTTATAAACTTTTAGGAATAATAAACTAATAAATAAATATTATGACAAAATTCTAAAAATAAATAAGACGAAGATGAAAGTAATTAGAAAAAGTAAAATTTTCCACCAGATTCGATAATTACGAATAAATTAGACGCATTTTTTATCTTTCATAGGAAAAAAAGAACTGGAGAGATTACTCAAACAGGTTGGACGCATTAGTGTGAATTCGGAATGGTTGTTGGAATAACTGGTCGGAAATTATCGCAAAATCAAAAGACGCCTCCCTTAAAATCGTATTTCAATCGTAAAAAAGAGATAAAGCGTTTCCAGAACAACGCTTTTCGGGTATCGCTTTCAGAATTAATTATTTTTTTCGCGGAGGAAGATATAGACCCACAGAGTGGTCCCTTAGCAACATAAATTCTTGGGCGGATTTTGGCGTCCTTGACTAGGAAGGGTAAATACTTCAGATAACATGAATGACCAACAATAAAAAGAGTAGTGCGAGAAAATTAACCGATTCTGGTTACCTGTCATTAGATAGTTTATGATTTAAGTAAAGTAATTGACAATTTTCATATTCAATCACTTTACGTTTGGGAGAATAAATCTCCCTCAATTTAAGCGGGAATTTCTAACAGAAATCGAATTTTAACGGTAATATAGCTTCGATAATTATTAAACAATCAATAATATCCTAGATTCAACTAATCCTTTATAAAATAGAACAACTTTCTAAATTCATACTACACTCTAGTTTAACTATATAGCGAGATATTTGAAGTTTCGTTCAATAGTTAATTAATCCGTCCAACAATCCTTATGTGAAAAACAGATTTAATTGTAAAAGATATGATTTTACTCTAATTTCAAATTTGAAGCTAGTTTCATAAATACCACTTTTCTATGTCATTTACCTGTATACCTTACGCTGTAACTCTTATATGTTATTTCTTTTGATCTTTTGAATCAAATTTGATTTCCGAATGAATCATATACAAAAATATACACAAAGTATGAGGCTTAAAAATACTTCTGAATTTTGCGCTCGAACAGTATCACAAACATATCAAAAACCATTAATTCTTAGGGACAATATACTTTCCTTTAACTGTATAATAGTATTCAATTTTCTAACGAGTAGATATATCTATGAAATACATGTATATTTAGTACCCAATTCGCTACTCCGTACACCTTTGAGGAACATGATCGGAGATATGTTTCAACGCGAGAAGAATAAGAAAAAAAAACATTTTACTCACCAAATCATCCTCTCTTTTTACGGACTCGTCTCGTTCGCCATTGGAGTTCCTCATCCGGACAGTCTCCTGCGAAGGGAATGATGGGATATAATACAAACAGATATATATCGTATATATAACAGAGAAATATCAGCGATCAACTTTCAATATCTCTGACACGACGAGAGAGCTTTTTAATCATTGCCTCGTATCTTTCTATCTGAATGTCAATATGATTCGGAAACAGGAACATGTTGACACAGAGGCAGAGTGGCAAACGGTGGTCTTGACAAAATCGAATTTTCTAGACTTTATCGTTCATTCAATCGCAAATTGCACTTCTGATTTTGTATAGTAATATTTTAAACATTACATGGAGAGGAGAGAATCTATTATTTATTTATTTTAAACTTTATTATTGTCATTATTTATGGGATTGAGTAGAAGTCTGTTTCTCTTGCTATGTTGTAATAGATTACCGTAACGCGACGCCTTCCTCCTTTAATTTCATTATACTTTTTTTTATTTTTCACTCAATCGCATTTAATGTCTATCAGAGGCTGCAAACACTTTATCTGTGGCTGAGATTGCGGCTTGTTTTCCCGTATGTATTAGATGTATGAAGATAAGAGACGATCCCTGGCAATCGTTTCCTCCTGTCAATTCGAAGAAGGAATGATTCCTTAGCAACTGTTTTAATGATGGATTCAATGCTACACGAGACCATGAAAATAAACATAATTAATTAATTTCTTGTAATATTAGCTTGCTGAAAGTTATGTTTGAAACTAATTAAAAAGGTCCTGATTCATTATTTGGAAAGGTTTTACTTATTCTAGACTCTATGATCTGATTTCCGAAAGTGATACGGCAAACTGTAATGATGTTTAGCAGATGTAGGAAAATAGGAAAAGATTTTCTTCCAACCCATATTATAAGTAAATCGTGTTATTGAAAATGCTATTTTATAATAGATATCTGTGAGCATATGAAATTATTATTGCATTTAAAATGAAGATTGAATTGATCAATGACAATTAAGAAAAACAATAAGGCAAATATTATATTATGCATGTATATAGGGTATTCAATCACTTACGTAATTATTCATAAGTTTAGTTTCATTGAATGATTCAAATCGTACTCTATTAGGAGTGATTGTCCATTATTACTAGAAGAGGATACTTTGAAAAGGAAGTGTAGAAAAAATTATTACTTCTCAAGGCAGTAATCGCTTGAGGAAAATGAAACTAAATTCAAATTAACATAATCGATTATTATTTATGATTATACGATTCCTTGTTTCTATGCGGAAGTGGAGAACAAACTCAGAATATTCCATTGAAAAAGAGTGTCAGTATTCTGTCTCTGGAAAGAATTAAATAAGCCAAAGAACGATGGGCACCACCGAGGCTTTCATCGTCGTTCTAAATCATTTAGCTTTCTTCAGGGAACAGATCTCTCTAGATCCGCACTTCGCGAACATTTATCAGCCCTCTACGAGATCAGGATTTCACCACGAATCCGCCGCAGCCATCGTTCGATTCCGACACGGCAAATGTGTACGAATACATCACGTTTTGCAAACGGTCATTGTGAACGAATTGATGTCCTGTCCGGAATAGAAGACTAGTTCATTGGGTGGAACGCCCCGCGATTCCTATGAAATACGAGAGAATAAAATTCGCATCGGGAGAAAGGAAGGGTCGAGGGAGAGTATGGGATGGAATAGAGTCTCACCTTAAATCAAGTGGGGTCCAAAAAGGAGGCGGCGGTTGATGGCTGCGAGAGCCTTCCGTGGGCAGTGCAGAGTGGCTGTGGGAAAGGAGCGGAGGAGTGGACGGATAAACACCGGTGGAGACGGAAGGAGTGGGAGGATGGTAGAGGAGGAGGCGCTGTGGTTACCTAATCGAATCAGATACAACGTCACCTCATATTCAGAGTACGAGGCACGCTCGGGCCCGTCGAACTTTGAGGGATGACGTCCTGCGAAGGAACACCCAGAACGCGAAAACGAGATTGTGAAAAAAAGTTTGAACTCGAATACGACAAAAAAAGCGTATTTCGAACTGATAACATTTTGTTTCCGAGTGACAGCGTACATCTCCAGTGCACGGAGCGCGTAATTTGCGAGATAAACGGAGCGATTTTCGAGATAAAGCGTGATCCAATGGGAGGGAGAGAGATTCTGGTTTCTTTGACCCAAAGGTGTCCGTAAGAGTTTTGATAAAAAAGGAAATTTTTATTTGCTGTTTTATGCTCCTGGTTTTTAGGAGGGAAAAGAGAAAGTGGTGCTAGAATAAAAGTGTCACGGAAATATTTTATTCTTGATGAAGGTGCTTTATAGTTACGAATATGGAACTGGAAACTGATAGCCTATTCTTTTGGTTTCCATCTCAATCTCAGACCTGCAAGACACCTCACCGACAAGTGTTAAGGATCTGTTGGGAAACACCTTAGCCGGTTCTTTGTTCAAACCGGAGCAATATATATGATAGAGACGGCCTTACCCTTTATTCGTGGGACTGAATTTCTCTATCGGTATCTAACGTGCTCAGCTCTCCGATACCACAAAATTTAGCATGAGCATTAATAAAGCAGAAAGAAGGAAATTTTGTAACCTTCCATAAAAATTCTATCATCATTCATTTCCACATTAGAATAAACAGTACATTTTAACAATGGTCGATAAGTAATATCATATTCAGGAGTTAATATAGCTATTTACTAACGTGAAAGCTGGAATGCATCATTCAATAGTTTGTATTTTAACAGCAAAGTAACTTTGTATACCTTAAATATCACTTAGTAACAACGATTTAAAGGTGATTCATATGAAAAACCAAGTGTCGTAATTGCTCGTAACGGAGTGTTTCATAGTTGTTCGCCGCGTGTTAAATTAATCGCTCGGTAGCTCAAAGTGATTTTATTCATACGCTATTACTAAGGCTCTGCTTTCAGAGAAAGTTATTTTTTAAATCTGCTAGGGATTTCATTTCGAAAAAGAGAATAAAACATCGTTCGTGTGTGAAGTTTTCACGGGTTATCAACCGGGTCAATATTGTTTCTATCGATGTTTCGGCGATGAAGTTCATCCTGAAGATGCCACCAGAGAAAGACGCCGAAACTTCGATAGAAACAACATTTACCCGGCTGATAACCCGTGAAAACTTCACTCATTCACTTCGTCGGAAAAGCACACGATCTTACAAAACATCGTTCATTGAAAACTTCAAACACCTAGAACACTACGATTTCAAAATTATTTCGAAATACTAGGAGATAATCTGTTCATCCCATTTGTATGCATGTATACATCGTCTTCATGAATCCTAGTTCTTATGTTTAAGTATCTAATAGTCATGTCCTCAATACTATATACAATAGGCTATAACTTAACAAGTCAGCCGTTGTCGACAGGTCTAAATCTTGTCGTTATACTTACACAGGTGTTCCGAAGGAGGGTGGGAAGTGATTCTCGGTGTGCAAAAACACGAGTGCAAAGAAAGGAGGCTGAATAAATATCACGAAGAAAAAGGAATGCATGCCAAACTTGAGTGATAGCGGCTTTCGGAAAATCCGATTGGTATCTTTGGTGCATTTATAGAGGATGGAAAACGCTTCCACGCTTAGTTTCTTGCTCAATTTATCTTCTCGTATAAGGAAGATTGTGAATTTAATTCCACAAAGAAGGTCACACTCTGCCAATCAAAACCGTCTAAACTCCTTCCTCATGTTGTTGTGGGCAGCGGAACCTTTTTCCTGTTGGGTCAATTTATGGTTTAAAAGTCACATATATTATACCATGGACAAATTCCTACAATGCATATCACATATGTTATATTTCATTACAAAGAATAATTATTGATTTATTTAGTTAAATTCCCATGCCCGAAATTCACTAATTTCTTTGAGAAAGACTGTAATGTTTAACAATAGTAATATCTGAATACGGATCAGATGCTAGTTCATTATTTAGGCATTTTCGGATAAAAATAATTTAAGAGATTATGAGAGATAAACTCAATGAAGGGAAGTGAAGAAAAGAGAATTTATAATATAAGGAATATTGTCTCTCAACATCAGTATAATCCATTCCGTTCAGTCACATAAAACTTAATTCGTATTATATTTCTCGTGAACTGTGAATTTAAAACGCCGGTCACACATTTTCAAATATTTTTTCTCCATTTGCATAAAAGTGGTTTCAGTGATGTTGTACCGCTTGTTATACTGACATCGTAACTAAAGCTCACATTCAAAATGTCTCGCGCGTTGCTTCGGAAAGGTTTCCCAAAATATTCTCCTAAATGCAGAGGCGAAGCACGGAGACACGCGTGGGATGCTATTGATTAAGAGTTTGCGTTGGTTGAGAGTGGAATGGGAAGGGATCAACACATTTCCCAATTTTTAACTATTGTTAGAGGCGCATTCATCATCTATCCAAAGGAATTTTCTATTCGATATCAAATTCAAGCGAATAGCGTTTTAACAAGATGGGATAAATATCAATCAAAAGAAATAGGAGAATTTGGCAGCGGGTATGCATTAGTCTTATCGTTAGAATTTGTCTTCTTTTCACTCTTTTGATAGCATATGTAATAGAGTAAGGAAAATATCTATTACTTTTTGGCATTTATACGATGTATGAGTGACTGTTTAAAAATTATTATATTAGAACTTAGTAATCGTATTATACCTAGTTACTTGCGATAAAGTTAGATTTTAAAGACTTAAAAGAAAAGTTCGATTTTATCAGGGCGCACTTGGTGGAAGGACATATTAAATGAAGAAAAGAGTGTGGAAATTGTGGTTAAATTTTGGAAGTCACCAAGTGCTTTTCTTCATTTGACTTAAAAGAAGTTATTAGTTCTAATTTACTAAATAGATTAAGAACCTTAAGTTGCATATAGTTAAATATATTTATCTAAAATATAAATTTTTAAATACGATCTTCATTGTTACATCTATATATACATAAATACCCTACAAGTCGCATTTTGGCACATGGTACTAGGGATGAGCGTTATAATCAATAATAATGTTATTCATGTACAATATCTATGGATATATTGAAATTATTTTATAAATTAATAATTATGATTCCAAATCCCAGGTGGAAATGGCTAGAATATGTTAATCTCACTCTGCCATAAAATTAAATTTAATGAATAATCACTCTAGAATAACTTTTGTGCACGAACCTCGAATTAATTCATGTTTTTCATTTTATATTGCGTTCAACATTCATAATGTATAAGAAATATTAGAAAATTTTAATTTATGAAAATATTAGGAACTTTTGTTTCCATTTAAGGATTTTCTATGGGGAATGTAATAGAAATTAATGGTTTAGTATTTCACGAAGAAATCTCATTTCGTGCATGTAATGTACGAACTGTATTCTGGGTAGCTATCATAAATTGTATAGTCTCCTTCCTGAAGATAAAGTCTTTTTCTTCCTCTGGATTTTCGTCCCAGCCGAGAAGGTTGTTAGCCTCGACAAATTATCGGTTATCGGTGGTATGAAACTAAGCTGTTTCTGTAGGGTGTGTCACTTTCTCGAACGAAAGATATCCGGCATAAGTGCTAATTCAAGTTTCATCTACTGTTCGACGGAACGTGAAGACCTGGATTTTCAACTTCCACTTGGATAGAGCTTTGGGAGTTACGAACACAATCAATACAGTTTCCTAACGGAATAGTTCATCAGCGGAGGCTGTGACGAGTAAAAAAAATTCAGTCGCAGTTCGTACCAGAAAGAGTCAATGTAATGTTCGCTCACTTTTGGGAGGCAAAAAGGAATAAAATGACGATTCAGAAGTGAAATTTATCTCATTCTACTCTTTGTTATTCCAGACTCTTTCTCAAAAACACGTTTCATATTAAACCAAAAATATTTTGGGTAATGTAATATGAATATGTTACAGTTCTTTCAGAAAGATTTTCCAACGAAATATGTATATAAAATAAAAAATGAATATACTGAAACTAACATTCTTACGACTGCTTCCATTGCAATTTTTAATTACTTGGATATTGTGTTATAAGACACTAATGCAGCCAAAATTTTAGCTCTCAAATAATTCATCACTAATATTTCTTACTGTATAAATCTCCTATTTATTAAATCCAATTTATTCTTACCGTATTCTAAACAAGTTGTTATAAAAAATTCTAATTTACATAATCTATTTATGTTGTTATGAATCCTCGATTACACAAAACACTCGTAGTAATAGAAAATACTCGATAAAGTGTACAGTTATGACCCAAATAAAAATTTTTGCAGTACATCTCACAATGTGCAATTTCATAGGAAGGAGAGGAGTTCGTAACTCCATTCATTACCGATCAATGTGTAGGAGAGGCTTACATTTGAATAAGTATAGGTTTCATGTGAATTGGGAAACATTCTGAATGCATTCGCAACATTGCGTTGACGCCTAGCAGTCATTCAGCAATAGAGACCACGAAAATTTGCATTCGCCATTAATATTTATAAAACTCCTGCTGTGTTTTTGCGCAAGATGCAAAAATTTTCTTAACTTTCCTCAAATATAAGTGGACGATTTTTTAAAAGAATCCTAAACCGTAAAATAATATTAGGTCTCTATTGATATGCGTTCTTATTATTATATAAAATCTATTTGGAATACAGAAATGTTTGTAATTTTCGAATTTAAAAATACTCATTTGGAATATTGTGTGATTTTCACAGTTACCAAGTAAGAACGAAGAAAAGGTAATAAAAAATCTTGTATCTTTCAAGTTATCAAGCTATTATTCAAAATTTCTAAAAGTTCTTTTATTTTGTTTCAAATTGAAGAGATAAAATGAGTGCGCAATATACTTCAGAGAATCGTTATAAATGCAACAAAGATTTCCATTCAAAAGGGTCACTGGCTGTGATAAAAGAACGTTGAAACACTATGTAGCGATATCATTACTGAGATTGTAACAGCTATCTTGCAAGGTAAGATTTGAAAGATAAACTGAAATAATTATGCATTATTTGCAAAAATCCCTGTGCTAAGAGAATGTATTTTTTCTCCGCTATTATTCGTTGAATCGAACCCTATACTGCTGATTCTAAGTAGTAATACCTTGAAAATGATTTAATTATGGGCTAATTTACTTTAAATTTAAGTGAGAAAGTATATTTATAGGAAGGAATGGAATTTAAATTTTACATTACAATTTTATGTCTCACATATGAACGATATTTCATTTTATGATTAACTTAGAAAATAATATATGTTTACTCATTAGATACCTCTTACAGTATAATATAATAGTATATTATACGTGGGCAAGAATAAATGATTTCTCATCCTCCTCAACATAATCAAGAAACTCATATATTTATCAGAAAAATCAATAGATAATTGAATTATTAACTTAGATTTAAAGATAGATAGAAGATAAAACTTGATAATATCGAAGATGGTGAGTGATACAGATTATCTGGTGGGAAACAAAACAATTCAAGAATCTCTAATGGACGCATTAGCTAAAGTTTTTTTTATAATGGCCTTAGTAACGGAAGCTCGTGCTATAGAATAATATTTTGATGTATAATTCTGCTGATTCACTATCTTATAAAGTCCACTAAAAGCTCAACAATTAATATCTCTTTTCGATTTTCGGTGAAACATTTAACTGACAATAATCGATGAGTATTTTGTTCTCTCTAAAAGGTAATTTAAATTATTTCATTGAAGGTTTCATACGGCATCATGTACCTTAAAGGTTATGCAGTACATTATATCCCAGAGTACATGGAGTTTCAAGCTATCATTATACAGTTATATTAACTAAAATTTTTAATTTCAATTTCTGAAAATACTTCTGAATTTTTATAAATATATACAAGCCTATAATTACTATCCTGGATCTCCTCATTCAGTCTACGTTTGAGCCCTTCAAATATTGCCATTTTGTGGAAAACATTATCTTATATGTACTAAATAGCGTAAATAATTTTATCCTACTGTAATCCACAGGTAAAATGGTAATAGGTTTAGCTAAAGTGATAGCAAGGTTCAATACCGTTCACCATATTATTTCTGGTTTATATCCTAACTTATCGTAGAGCATAATTGTCACCTTCATTGAATTCCATTTTTGATGAGATTTTACTTTAATTAAAAATTAAAATTACGAAGTAGAAACAGATCTGATGAAATAGAATACAATAAGCACCTTTATGAAATAAGAGCTGTCACCACCATAATCTTTTAAAATACAGATTATACGGAAAACTGACTAACAAAGGTGTGAATTAATGGTTGAAAGTAATTCATTCTATGTGGCGCATTTCCTGTTGCCTTCTATCTGAAGGACGATCTTTTTTAAACTCTTTTATATCCGATTAACTCAACACAGTAAAAGTAAATACTAAAGGCCAGCCTTATGTAACGAATGCAAATCAATGGCACGAAAATTGCTAACGCGGAAAATTCTAGCAGCGACCTCAGCAACTTAATTGTCAGCTCAGGTATGCGCAACAAATAAAACAAGTGAGGCACAAACAGCTACTGCTACGCAGGAAATACACTGTTGTTCGATCCAAACATTAAGGAAACGAAATGATCTTTATAAGCGAGTAAATAAAAGTCGAGGTAAGGATGTAAGGATGAGGCATTGAAAAAAAAATCGCGATAAGCGTCTTAAACATTGATTAAAGAAAAAATGCAAGGAATTTGGAAAAATATAAATTTAATTTAAATTTTCAATTGAGGATATGAAAATAAGGTGGTGAATTAAGAGATTAAAATTGAATTTAGATTTTTATCTAATTATTACTTGCATAGAAATCTTCCTTAAAAAGATTAAATAACCATAAAATTCTATTGTAAAATTTTAGGATCTACAGATTGGTTTTTAAATATGAAATAGCATTTATAATAACTTTTTAACATAAACAAGCGAAATTGAATTATAATTCGCTTGTTTCATCAATTAACAAAGGCGGGTGCAGCTCATTTAGTTCAAATAGAGTAATCATTCACCCAAGTATGCAGATTAAATGATAAGATGGTTTCACCACCACAGGGCGTAGGTGAAAGCGGCCATTGAGTCGATTTCCGGTGGGTGCGGACTAACGTGCATTAAGTGGTAACCTAATCTCCCGAAGCGCTAATTAGAAATATCTAGATTATATTTCTGTCTCTTAAAATTCAATAAAATATTGGATTTCAGGAGAAGAGCAATTGTGAATAGAAAAAATCTTCCTTAACATTTGAATATCGCGAGAGAATCTAAACAGATACAATATATAGATCCCTCCAATTGTTATTTGTGAAGGTTTGCCTTATGAGAATCATTATCAGCAATAAAAAATATCGAGATCACTCTTATGTGAACACGTAGTTATGAATTTAAAAGCCTCAAGATACTCGTAGTGATGGACATATACAAAGTTCTCAAAACATATTTAGATATATTATTTTATATCTCAACAAATTTAGCTTAAGGAAAATTTGATACCGGAACTGGAAACACACTAGAATGGAAAATTGAATGTTACAAAGGACTTGAGAAACATATTTTTGGAACTTTAGTTTTAGATCTGTAGCGAAAGGTTCATTTGAACCCGTCTTGAACAAATAATTATTTTGCCTTCATTTAAGAGGCCCTATGACACTAAATGAAGGCAAAATAATTATCAGCAGCTACATATCTCTTTGGGTATTAATTGAATTTTTAATAAGGATTAATCTGAAAAATTCTCAAAAAAATATTTTAGATATCTCTTTCGGAGAAGGATAAAACTTAAAATGCGTGAGAAATTGAGTTATTAAGGTGGTATGCAACACCAGTAATGTATTGCATTGGCATTTATAGTAAAAACAAACAAAAAGGGAATATAATTGCGTGGGCATGAAAGCAATAGAGTCGTAAATATTTTATATAAAATGCCGAGAGAAAATTCTTTGAATAAATCATCCCGATTAAATCGCGATATACAAACTGGAAAGGTTATAAAAACACCAACTCTTACTTTTTATTTGAGTTGTTTTTCGTTCTTTGAACAGGAAAAAACTTATATGTAAGGTCAAGAAAGTACGCTTTACATGGAAGTGTGGGGAAAACAAGTTTTCATGCTTTCATAAGGAAAATTTATTTACATATTCATCCCTAACGTTTTTATCAAATAATATATTTCTAGACAATTTAATTCAAACTGTACACTGGAACAAAAAAGTATCTTATTACTATGATTTTTTTTTCTCGGGACTTCTATTCACCGGTTCTTTAGGTCTTATTATTTCTTCAAGGATAACCATGGAAGTAAAAACACCCCTTGGATATTTGATTGTCGGAGAAAGTACGGATATCTTATTTTCTATTAGGTAAAACGGTGCCTTAGGAATTTAACATTTTTATCGCAGCGACTCTATTATGACGTAGTTGTCGTCCTTCAACTTCAAAAAAATAAGACATTGTCTAAAACAAAGTATTTTCTTATGCTTTAAAGTTAGGATAAACAGTAGAAAGGTTTCATGAATATATAACAATTAATTTACTAATTAAGTCTAATTGGGAAGTTAGAAGTAGGTCATTTATATGACCAAATATGAGAAGGAGTTGTATGGGATGTTAATAATTAAGAACTACAGATTGGCTCATTTGCTTTAATCCTTCGGAACAGCCTAAAGAAGGTAAATTTATTTCGACTCTATTAATTTAGAGTTTAGCTAGTGAAAACTTTAACCTTAAAATGTCTTTAATATTTTTATTTATAAATTTTTTAGTAAAATATAACTATATATATATATAGTGTTTACATAAAATATTTCTTCATAATTTACACTCTAGGCTATGTTATATGAAGGAGATTCTAGAATAAATAATTATTCACAAGCCTTGATATGGAAAATAATTTAAAGAGTTAGCAATGTAATTTCGTCTCTTTTTCTTATCATTTTGTTTTTTATTACCATTTAGTATTATTCAGGTACAAACCTTAACTTCTGATTAAATATCTTTCTTTCCAAAATATCATTTACTGATCTTCCTGGCATTTTATCAAATAAATATTTTCCTATTACCGTTGGCATTTTTCATGATTATGACCATTCCTTTCACCACAACACGCATTTCTTCTTAGGGTTCATAGGGCTTCCAGCTGGACACGACCAAGCCTCTGCGAATTCCTCCATGTTGGATAAACTTCCGAGCACTCTGAATTTGTTGGGTGCGTGGTTGTCGTTCGTCGCTTGGGATTGAGCTGACCTTCCAACGTCACACCAGGTCTTCGTACGTAAAATAAGTAATGAATTTTAGGCATAAAGCTAAATCTGACTTGAGCTTAATTACTATCAGATACAAATTTGTAAATGTAATCACTCAAATAAATAAATATATATGTTTAATTTAATGCATTTCCGATGCAAGTTTAGTGTTGCCTTCTGAATCTTACCGTGGCAAAACCAAGGAAGAACAACTGTTCTTGGGTGTACTGCTGTAAACCGGGCAACCTCACTCCGGACCTAAGGGAACAGTCCACAGTCATTTGCATCTCTAATTTGTCCTTCTCCTTCCTTGGTATCATCTTTCGTGTGAAGGCACGATATGCCTCACGAAGGCCTCCGTTATCTGCTATGTTCTCCGGTAAGGTGAGTTTCCCATTAACCTTCGGAGACAAACGTCACGGGTAACATGATTATTCGTTAATTACAATATCCTCTCCTACATGCATCAAAGGAATTACCTCATCTCAATGTATCCCATAATATAATAACCTTACGGGAAGAGTATATCGATTCTGTCCATACTTAATAAAAAACCTCTATATTATTAGTTTGATAAAACAAAATCTGAATCTTTCGACAGAAAATATATTTGACAGTATCACCACCTGTTTCCAGTATTACACCTTATCTATTCTGATCACAAAAGTTATGTCATCTTCATATGAAAATCAATCCCTCTTGTGCACATTCGCATTTTTATAGAGACAATCATCTCTTTAAAATTAAATCCACTTATAAAAAGTTAAATTTGTTTCAAGTTTGAGCTAGAAATTCTCCAAATACAAGTTAAGTCATACACAGGGGATAATTTCCCCATTAAAGGTTAATATTGAAGTAAATATATCTAATTCTTGTTGCCATAATTGTAGAGGATATTTTTTTAACTCCTGATTGTTCAATATGGGTTTTAAAAAGCTCTAAAGATGTACAAGAAACAGAAAAATTAACAAAAAATGTGTAATTTAACTTCATACTCACCGGTTTATTGGTAAACGGATCCGTGAAGTTACTATACTGGTCAATAAAACACTGAGCTTTGGCGTTGTATTTTGCCGCCACTTCTTTCGTCCACCAGTTGGTAAAGGTGCCGTTTTTGTCGAACATTCGACCTTAAAGAGGAATCAGAAGACACGGATTCAAAAGCGAAAAGATCTATGTACTTGAAAAATGTTACTAAATTGCAGAGGCGTGGTTGGAATGTAATGAATAGCGTGATTAAAACCAATTACCAGTGCTATCGAACCCGTGAGTTATTTCGTGTCCGACGATCGATCCAATCCGTCCGTAATTAAGAGCCCTGCATGAAATAATAGCCTTCATTAGCGAATTAACATTGATCAGAGTTGCAGAAGAAAGATAAGGATAACTTACTCGACATCGCTTCCATAGAAGAAAGGCCGATTCATGACTCCGGCGGGAAACGCTACATTGTTTAGAAACGGAAAGCATAGAGTAATTAATCAGCTCACTCAACTAACAATTAGAAAAAAATCGACAATTATACGTACTTATCCTATTGTTGAGCGTGTTGTAGAAGGCGTTCACTATCAATGGTGTCTGAGTCCACCTTGAAAGAAAATAGCGCTTGATTAGGTGGTCATGGTGTGTCTAGTAGAATAGCATTGAGAAAGGACGATACGTTGTCAATGATTGTGACTCATACGAAATGAGCCAATTTTTAGCCAAACAAGTTCGTTTGCGAACGCTCGTGAAAATGATACTCACGTATTTCTATTTTGTAAATCTCGTAATACTTTGAGGCCTTGGGAGTACTCGAAGGATCTTAACCTCACCACATTGCCGAAATGGGAGTACGAGTCGATGGCTAACTGAAAAAGATTTATCAGGAATTAAATTATTTGCACATTGAAATAACATAAAGATAATTTATCTTATGGTAATTCATTAACTTTAATGAATTCAAACCCCAAGAGGTTTATTGGTACAAAATAGAACAATAAATTCTCGAAGAAGAGTTAAAAATTTGATTTACATTTTGATAGAATGCGTCCAACTTGTCTCTATCCGACAACCAATCTGGGAATCCTAATAAAAGTAACATGGCGTCCGCCTTCTCCATTGCATAAGCTTTGGTTTTGTTATCCATCCAATCGTTTTCCTCCATCAGCTCCTTGAATGCCTCTTTCAGGTCAACCACCATCTGTCTGGCCTTTGTAAGAAATGGAAGTAGATTAAATTTATGGGAGATGACTATATAATTAATATTTGCATTTTACTCAGAGAAAATAGTATAAAATTTACTGGGGACAATTTTCTTTAGCTGATGAATAATAAGCGAATTTAGATTTTTTTAGTGCAACTGTCCCGTGTTGCATTAATAGATGGTAGGTCCAGAACAGACAAATATGATTTGTTGGTTCTAGAACAATCTCTATCATTTAGCGACCTAAAAATAATCTAATAGAGCAAATTCAAGAGAAATTCTTCACGCATTGCATTATCCATAAGCATCAATTCGATTGAAATTCTTTCCTTATTAAATCAGGATTGTTATTTCTCATGTAAAAGTGTACATTCAGAGATTTTAATACTTACTTGCTCTAGTTTTTCATTATCGAAGTACTTCTCCTTGTATTTGTAAGCCACCGCCATGCCAAGCCCTATTCCTGGATAATTACTCACTATATGATTACAATGCATCCACCTGCAATATACGAATTGAAGTTGTATGAAATTATAAGAGAAAAAATTGAGTAAAAAATTTATTTAAAAGAATAATTCAAATAAATCGCAGATAACTTAACAATTTCTGAATTTTACAAGAATTTAGAGAAAAAAAATTCAATAAGTAATACAAGATGGAAGAAAAGCAATTCTGGTTTCGATATCCTGATTTTCGAAAATTCTTTACGAGATGAAAATTTCCGATATGAATCTTTTGCAAACTACAAAAAGAAAGAAAATATACAAGTTAAATACCTTGAATAGTCTTCCGTGATGTATTTCAGTTCTTGGTAGAACCACTTTCCTGTCTTCCAAAGCTCGTCTGTTGTTTCTGGTCCCAAATACGATACGATTCGGCTTCCAATAAAATTTTCTGGAAAAAAGATGGAATTGTTCATTTAAATAAGTTATTTACAATCATATGAAATACAAATTTTACACCTGATAACGTGTGATTACCTTATTTTAAAGAATATTGTCGGAAATTTCATTCAAGAAAATGGTACTAGAGTAGTATAGACCAATATATAAACCTCGTCACGTCATGTTGTAAATACAATAAAAATGTTTGTTAAAGATATGCTATCAAAGAAATTCGTGTGGGAGTGGTACTGTAATATTATTAAAGATAACAAACTTGGAAAAGTTGAGAAATGACCATCGAGATGACCCAAAAAAAGTGAGTTAATCTTGAGAAGTATCTTTTCGTAAAATCAAGTGATTTAATTTAATGTATACTCATTCATAAAGCATATTCGTGAAAACTGATAGAAGATGAAATCTATCTCAAAACCTTATTTTACTGATGAACAGATGTGAAATCAATCCTGAACGATTCTGCTATCTTACCAGATTAGAAAGACTATACCACCGAGTATTAATTTTGATACTTTTAACAGCAAATGATTATACTATAAGTTTTCTTCCTTAATAAAAATATCAAGTTTGTATCACTTCATTATCTTAGGTAGTTAGAATTGAATCACTCTATTAACGTCCGAAAAAACATAGATCAGATTTGAAAGAACTTCACACGGAATAATATTGTAAATAAGTACAAGTATATTAAGAGTACGTAATTAGTTATACAGAATATTTATCAACAATATAGGAATTTGTTAAAATACGGAACAATATTTATCGGTATCATAAACTTGATTAACAAACGAATGTGTCCAATATTCCGTTGATTATAATTTATAGTAAATTTAGAATTTGTACTTGATATACTTGCCTCCTGAATTTTAATGTATTATTTGTCTGGGCTTTAGATAGAACACTTTCAACTATAACCAATGAGTGACAACAGGAAGTAACGTAAACAAAACACCAGTAAGGATTTTTAGAACGCCTCCTTTTAAAACCAAATAGCATTCTAATAAAATAAATTGTGCATAACCTTAAAGTATTGTTTACAAAGGAATTATTTTGTTAAATATTTGTGCTAAAATTCATCAGATACCCAAATAAAATTTAATTAAACAGAAAGTGACCGAAACAATTCCGTGAATAATCTTTAATAGACGTAAAAAATCGTTATTGAACGTAATAGAGTATCCAAAGGTTCATCCATACCAAGGAAGTATAATTGCAAGATTTTTATGGTGTTTGATGTATGGACAATTCAGAGAAGATGATAAGAAATGGAGAAAGAGGATTAGATAGAGTTCGTGACGTGTGTACGCTAAGAAAACAAAGGAAACGTGGAAGGGTTTGATCGTAAATGAGGAAATATGGGATAGTTCTCGAGAAGTGGTGAAAGGGAGGCGTGACCCGAACTGAGGGTGATTGGGCGGAAGTTTGCCTTAGAACGCCGAAGGGGTGGAACTGGAAAACATGCTCATTCCGAGGTGCGATTCTAACTGTTCGAACCTCAATCCTTTCCAATCGATTAAAATACGAGAGATCAATGAGACAATCCTTATTCTTTTTAGCAGATTAGACATGAATATATGTACGACTGTTTTGGGAAAACGATAGAGAAAAGGTATGAGCTTAAAATGAATGAAGAAATATCCTTATCAATACATGTTAACGATTAGCATTGGAAACTTAATTTATTGTAATACGATTTTAACAAAAACGAGAAAAAGATTAAGAATCAGAGTCCTTTTTTTTTAATTATTTATAATGAATTTGCTAATGATCTGTAATACGGTCTATATACTCACGCAAGGTTCTTGCGTCCGTTGTCTCAACCACGTAAATGGCCTTCATAAGTTTGTCTACGCTATCGACGTACAGTAGGTCCTTCGATGTGAGGCTAACGTTGGCGTGAATGAATAGTTTTTGAAGGAGATCCAACCAATCTAACTGCAATTAAAATTAAAGAATATATAGTAAGATAAAAATAAAATTCAAAAATGCTTGTCAACAGTACTGTATTTCATTGTTTAGTTATTAAAGAATTTTAAAAATGTGTGCATTTTGGTCTATCTAAATTAATTAGATTTGAATTATCCCTTTTACGATATTTTAGATTTTTTTATAAATTTTACATGTTCTTAGTTATTTATGAAATTTTAAATAGTTACTTTAAAAATTATAAAAAAACATTCCTGTTGTAAAAAAACCTAAACCTTGTCAACACATTCTGAGTATTTTTTGTTTACATACACATACATTGATATGATGCGAAATATTTCTCATGCATATCTGTCTGTACATTTCATATTTATGCCCGAAAGTGGATTTATACTTATACAATTTCAATGAGTCTACTTAATTTACATTGATTACGCATATATTATATTGAAGAAGTATAAATTATTTCTTCGACAATTTTTTGGCGAAGTCATCATATTGGTGATATCTATTGGGCTACTTTTATATTATATGTACTATTAAATTAGAATATTCAGGTTGTATCGAAAAAAATTTAAATCAAAAACCCAACTCTCTTACCTTATATTTAGGAGTTGGAAAGATGGTATCTGTATAATTTTGAAGCGTAGCTATGGTCATCAACCCAGACGTTGTTTTCAGCCCTTTCTTGTAAATCCTTTTGGCAATATTACTGCTGTCAGAAATGTACTTGGTGATCTGAAATGGAAAAAAATGCATCATTAAATTTTATTCATTCCGTACTCATTATAAATCAGACAAGCAATAGAATATACTTCTCGCATCTATGACTCACCGCTTTGAGCTTCTGCATCAACACAGTCACTTTTCTCAACTCTGTCTTCACGGATTCGTCTACATCATCTCGGTTGGGATAATCGTTGAGTTCGGACGAAGGTCTCGATGACCAGATGTTCTTGACCATTTTCAACAGGTATCTCACGTAAAGATTGTCCACAACTGGCACTGCGGGAGACATGCCTTGTATGTTTTGATCATCTATGTAATCCCAAGGAAGGTTTTCAGATGGCTCTATGTTCCAAGAAGACGTTAATGGTACAGGTGTAGGGAGAGTGTCGTGTTGAACCTAATGGAGAAACGGATACTTAATTTTTGAGTTTCAATGGAGGATTCGATGTAATGAACATTTCTTTGCAATGATATTTATATCTTAGGAATATCATTGAAAATATTCAATATTATTAAACACATAACATATTTTACATGCTATTTGAAGTAACAGTGATTACATGTATTAAATTAGATTAAGAATTAGTAGATTTTTTACTTTCATAACTTTTAAATACTCCATATTGAATCGAAATGAGGAATTATAAATTCCAAATATTATATTTTACAATCTCTTCGTCCGTGAAATATGTTTCTGAATCTAAAATAGACTAAGGTAGAAAATATGCATCAATGTATTTATATTTAAGATATCTTTAATGATATGCAATAATTCAAAATGTACGCTATTTTTAAATCGAATTTATCCTAATTATTTGGAGATTCATAAGACTTTTTGTCAATGCAATGGAGCGTTTATTTTTTAAAAACATATTCCTTAATTCCCCTGCAATTAAAGAAAATATAACTCTCAGTAGTGAATAAATAGCATCGTACTTTTCGTAGATATTTTAATGGTACGACCGGTTTCGTTAGCGGGCAAACTCTCTGTAGTTTAAACATAATATATACATATTTTCTATACATATAGCTCCTTACCGCAAAATAGGGTGTGATCATATCACATTTAGCCAGAGTAGTATATTTCAAACGCAAGGATATTATTGATACGTCTTGAACTTGCCTTAGGAGGATAGATAAATTTTAAATTCCGTTTGATCGACGCGATAAGCAACTGTAATTCATCGATAAAAGTAGTATTAACTTCTATTCTAGGACAGCTGATGGTTGGAGATGATTACTCCTGATTCTCGACTTCCGAATACTAACGCAATTGAACAGAGAGATTTCAAAATGACCTCAGGGGACAAAGTATCCAGCATTTTTGTAAAGTGTTAATTTTTATTCATCTGAAGAAGACTGCTATTATCGTCACTCCTTTGTTATTTGGGCTCGATTTTACTTCTAATTTTCCATGCTTCATCTCACGAAGCCATACACCCGTCGTGTCCCTATGGTTATCCTCCGTGGTCTTTAGGAAAGTTGAATAAATCAAATCTCGATCCAACGGCTCAATTGCCTCTGCGGCATCTAAAAGATTAATGGCGACGAGAGTGGTCGTAAATCAAATTCCTCTTCCGAAGACACACTCAGACTTCTGCCCTTAAAACGCGCAAATTCTTGCGAACATTTGGAATTCGTTTGTCGCCATGAATTACACATCTGCAGGACGTCAAAACTGCTGATTTACTGTTATGACACTCCGAAACAAAATAAAGTTATTCCGCTGAAACATCTTCCTCGAGAATATTGGGATGGTATTTTATTTTTGGGGTCTCTTTGCTGGAAAAGGATAGTCGAGTAAATTTGGTTTTTTGAAGGGAAATAATTTTTATGAGATTTTTTGAAAATAACAGCAATGTCTCCGTAAAAGCGTATCTCTAACAGAATTACACAATTTAGGGTTTTAATGGAAAGCTTTATGGGGTTAGAGACAGGGTATCTAGCCATAAATTGAGTCCAGTAAGTCCCGCGCTAATAATAACATATACGTTACTGGTACACCAAGTTTTATGTCTTCCGTGCTCTATTTATACAAACACTATTGAAGCAGTTGAAAATAGTTGAATGGTTTATTAACAAACGAAGAATTTGAAATACTTGCAATTCTGTTGGCTTGTATAATATTCACAAAGTTTTATAAATACATAAAATCTTTTAGTGATGTGTTGTATATATTGATATTATATTTGGAATTATACTACACTGATACTACCTGAAATCATAATGAATTCAATATCATAATAATCCATACACTCAAATATGAATATATTTCAATGCGGCACAGTGTTAATCCTAGGTGTGATCTGGTATTATTTCGATTTTCATTCTATATATTATATTGATGACAGGGAAAGCTGGACATATTAACGAAATTCCATAAGAGAAAACATTAGTTTCAAATTTACTTACGTATATAACATTTTGGGACGAGTTGAAAAAATTGGAACTGACAATAATGTCAAATATCATTTTAATTCCCAATTGCGATGCCCCTCTACCGATGTCCGTCCAACTGAATTGTCCACCGCAGCAATCCTTCCCCAGAAATCCTTTGGAAAGAACAGGCCATCCGCCAAAAGTATCTAATATGTGCAGCAAAGGCAGGGTTCCTTTTTTGGCGATAGTGGCTGAAAATAAGAAGAAACAGATGAGAATTAATGGAAACTCGTAACTTTTTCAGTTAGAAATATTTTCTTTTACACGATTTTAGTTTTGTAACTAAACTAACCTTCATCCATACATGCTTGGTATGCATGCTTAGCCATTCTTACGGCAGCAGGCTCATCGCAAGAAGATGGTTCGCTGAGTATTTCTGAAAATACGATAATTATTAAACGAATAGCTTTCACTTGTCCCGAATGTATTTTCCCGTAATTCAATACACATACCTTTGGAAGATACGTCAATGTATTGCTGAGTGTATCTAAATTGATTCCAGAAGGAGTAAGCACTTCCAATCAATCCATTCCGGTCGTAGTTTCCACATGCGAATTCATAGAAATCTTCGCAAGGGTTTACCTTCGTATACCTCCATTCCAATAGCTCGGAAGCTGAAAAAGTATTACACTGTTGTCATCATAATACATAGAATGTGTATAAATTAAGAGAATTTTTCACATCTATCAATAGATCTCTTTATGGAAAAAATTCATTGTAGGTAAACTAAATGTCAATAAGAAATAATTTTATACACAGTTTTCGTTAAAATTCAATAAAATATTGCCCTACGAATTTCTTTGTTGTCTTCGTATAATCACTTGATATATACTTTGATGAATATACTTATAAACTTGGTATTTGAGCCGATGTGTTCTCGTGATGCATTATTTAATTTTTACAGATATTTTATAATATTCTAGTATAACAAAAGAAATGCTCACACAAATAAAAATAGTATTCTTAAAAAATAATAATTTCTGCATCCCTTATCTTTCACACAGCTATAATTCGACGCTGTAAGCACTAAATTTAATTTAAAGCAACGGAAACTAATAACAATTACCGAAAATGATGAAAAATGGTCCTCATAAAATTTATTTGCCATTTAAAGTATGTTACAGGTTAGGTTTATAATCATTTTATTCTTTTATCTAATTGTATTCGTTTAATTGTCAGCGGAATTTTTAAAACGTTTTAAAACGTTTATGCATCCGCATTATTGATTAGAAGATAAAAATATCACGTCTCACATTACACTACGTTCTCGTTATAGGTAAAGGTACACTTTCTTCTTCACTCTTCCACCACTCTATTCCATATTCACTCACCGGAATGGACGCACGGCGGAGTAGTGCACAGTCCGTACGTGGGCGCTGTGCTTCGAGGGGCGCACACCCCCAGAGAAATGATCTGCGCGATGACCAGCAAAGAAACAGTTATTCTGCAAAAAGAGAGATGCTTCACAATTCCTCATCTTCGACTTTCAAACGAACTCGGAATGGAAACTTATGGGGAACGGTTTTCTCGTTGGATATTCTCTCGTAAAGTTATAAGTGATAGACAACAGAAAAGACAATCTGTAATGAATTAGAAGCGAATGTTGTTTTCGAAATTCTTTCGATCAGCTCATTTTTAGAGCAGTTCACGTGGGAAGATAGCAGAAGATAAACGGCGATCAAAAGTCGATTGAAATGTATTTCGATGAGATAAATCTGTAGAAGAACGTGAATCGAGCATGGAAATCGAAAAATTAAAACTTATATGCTTATAAAAAAAACATTAATAAAATCTAAAATCGAAAAGAAAACAATATAAAAATTATTATCAAATTCAATTCGTAATTAATAAACTTTTCGGTAATTAATTCTAGAATGGCACAGAATACTCTAACTTCTAATTGTATTGCACACAGATTTAATATTGCCTATTAAAACCTCGTGCAGTTCATCAATCAAAAGTCCACTCACCCGATATAAGGATAATAAATTATTAAAGAAATAACATTTATTAAGTTGATAAAAGATAAATATCGCACATAAATCACTACGATCAAGTCTTTCCAATGCCATAAAACCCCTTACATGCACGTTTGATATATTATAGCATGATGACACCGATAAAAGCATAAAACACGACTATTTTTCCGTAACCACGGAAACCTGCCCACGAATTAAAAAAAAGAAAAAGAACCCGCGATGATGAGTGGAGATTTAGTGCTAATGAACCCCCGTTTACGAGTCGTTTCGTTTATTACCTCTTGCGGAAGGTTGTCTTCCCGCGATTCATCCTTTCCTCAGCCGTTGACACTCGGGATCAAAGACATTCACGAGTTGCACCGTCCAGTACCTGTTTCCCTCTTCTGTTCGTTTCACAGTTAAAAGTGCTCCTCCTTTATTTCTTAACCGACACCAATCTCTCAAAAGATAAGACTAGTAGATGAAGTGTCTGAAAACTGCGTTCGCGTACCTTATCGTTTTCACTGCTCCCTCGGCCAATCACGTGGAACTGTCAATTCGCATTCCAGATTGTGTTTTTTTTTTTGCGGTGAACGTCATCGTGGGGGAGTGCGGTGGTGTCTTCTTATATACTCTATCTCTCGCGTGCGTGTTGTATCCTGTTCCGGTTCGAAAAACACGCGTTTTGGTTGCAATAAAAGTGTTGGCGTAAGGGGGTGTGTTCGAATTCGTTTTATGTTCGATGGTGGGGATTCCCCGAATTTGTCAACTTCCGCAGGAAACGAAATTTAGCGTTTCTCTTCCCAAATTCTGTGAATGTTCAATTATAATTGTATTTGATTGTTTCTTCATCCACTTCAGAGATTCCTAAAAAAAGGCGGAAAAATTTTCTTTGGAGACAAGAATACATTTCATTAATTTTTTCCTTGTGTTTCATTAGTGCATTGTACAATTAATTAATCGCTAATGTTTATAACATTCTATTTGAGGGAACTTTTGATTTGAATTTAATCGAATGGATTCGGGTTAAAATACCTTTTCGATGAAATATTACCCAGTAGAATGTATATATAATTTTTTGTCTTTGGAATGTTTTCTTGTCGTATGGTCTCCCGTATATAGATCATTCATTGCGCGAGGAATTATTCCAAAAAAGCTTTGGTGCAAGAGGATGAGCGTATTTATTTGGCAAGCTGAATATGATCTTTGATTTTGGTCCTGTATCATCGAGAAAAAAAATTACAGCCCCGACTATCCGTTCAATTTTTTATAGGATTGGGATTTTTTACTCGTTGTTCATTAATTACTTTTCATTTCTGGGAAACACCTGAGAATGATTAGAGAAATATAAAAAAAGTGAAAGATTAAGAATAGAATATGAGTTATATTAAAGATAATTAAACTGAATGTGTAGGATTATATTCTAGTATTGTACCGTATAAAATTACATTCCTAATTATAACAATTTTCAAAATTATTTTAAGATAAAAATTAAATAACGATAATAAACATATAACCACTTAGTTTTATAAAATATACGTAAAATATAAAGAAAATCACAAGGATTTTAAATCCAATGTAGCTTAAAATCATATGGAAGCGTGATCACATATTTGAAAAAGTGTAGGTTGAGATATTAATTGGTAAGTCGGGATATGATCCCGGAACAACCCCAGTAGTCGTGAAGGTCAATCAGAAACAATGATAATCCTCCTATGATGCCTTAGGATTAGAAGGTGCATTTGCTGAAATATGAAACTTCAGATTGAGTAACACTCGCCTTATGCGATAGCCTGTCATTGGCAAGGTTTTCGTATTATAACATCATATTGTTCCATGCTAGACGACTACATTTCAATAGTGAATATTTATGGCTTGGAGTTATATTTGCGAGACAATTTGTAGCTGTAATGGACATTTCTTCTATAATGATAAGTACGATTTCCATTTATTTTGGCGTAAATTTTATAAAAATATTTTCCTCAAGGACTTGTGGAACTTCAACGAGTCTACTAACCAATGATTTTATACAAGTATATAAATGTATTTTTCAGATACTTTTACAAAATTGTATGAATGAATAATGTGCTCAAATACATTTTGACAATAAATATGCCAATCGAATCGGTTGGACCAAAATTATTTAAAATATATTCAAAGGTAAATCTAAAAATGAAAGATTAAAAAACTAAAATTAATCACATGTTTGGGATAGTAAGAAGCTATAAGCATTTTATTTCATATGTTTATCACCTGCTTTAGTTAAATACCGGAAATCCCTTGAATAATTATGTCTCACCTTTGAAAACTCACTCCAGAAATTGTGATTTTGATTGACTTTGCGGGAAATTTCAAAGAGAAATAAATGAGATTTCGATAACATCAGGTGTTGTCTACATTTTGGAGAGCCTGAGATTTTCTAGATTATCCGATATGCTATCAATTCAATTCTATATAATGAGGACAAAGGTTTATTTCGTACTTGACTTTTTCCGTTGCTCCTCTCCGAACGAGATTTTTCTGCGGGTTTTCCTTCTCAGAATGTTTCTAATAGGTAATCATCATTTCCTCGTCATTAAGGAACACTAATTCACTTTAATGACTATTTCAATTTAAAACGTATATGCAACAGGAAGAAAAATTTGATAAGATGGAGGATAAAGAAAAATTAATACATATAAGCCTATTTCTAATAGTTAATTTCTATCGTGGATGGCCGTACTTCGTGGAACGTCATTCTAAGTTGAAGGAAAAAAGTACTTCATATTTTCCTTCACAATCTAATAGTTATCTGTATAGTCTGATATAATTTCAACAGGCTTGAATCATAATTTGGATTATTAAAGACAGTTCTTATTTCAACCAATCAACGACTCAATATTTCCTTGCTGAATTATTTGACCTAATTTTGACTGCACACTTTCGACATTATATTTTTTAAATTTTTATCGAGTATATTCGTTATATTAAGATTACTTCATATGATCATGTGACATTCTTTTTTAATAAATATACTTCACAACATGATGAATTTTTATCAGCATAATTTGGTTTATTCTTTATCATTTTTCTTTTCACAATTTCAAAACCAGGTTGTTATTTACATTAATATATTATATTGACGTTTTATTTAGTATTATTAAATAGTTATATGTATCCTATTGAACGAATTTATACTCGTATAATTTCAGATATTTTCTATTGCAATTATACATACATA
Source organism: Pantala flavescens (assembly GCA_020796165.1). Taxonomy (NCBI): domain Eukaryota; kingdom Metazoa; phylum Arthropoda; class Insecta; order Odonata; family Libellulidae; genus Pantala; species Pantala flavescens. The sequence goes on along the minus strand of CM036879.1, from coordinate 16,601,923 downwards.
TTTGTACCAATCTGGATATTCAAATAAAATCAAAATATTTTTTCGATTGTGTGAATATAAGGAATATTATTATGTTTGAATATTAAAATAATATATACATTTTGCTTTGCTGTTTCGATACAATTACTTAAAGCGAGCAATTGAAAGATAAAAATACATACTTCAGGGCATACTCGTAACAAAAACCTTTAAAATACAATTCAAATAATAACAATCTATTCATTCAACGATTCCCTATCCATCAATAATAATTACATAAATTTCTAGTAGCGTTCGCTTCTAAGCTGCACACCATATCATCTTATCGTAATTCTAAATCTTATCTTCATCTCTTTCTGTATTTCCTATTCTCTCAAATGAATCCAATCAACTCTATCAACATGAGTAGGTAGATTTACACATTTTTAAAAATCACTGTACAGTACTTTTTACAACAGTTTGAATTTTTTCCAAAAATCCTTTCAGGCGCTTGCTTGAAATTCTTTACCAAAATCTGCACAACTTACTCTGTTAAAGATTAGTCTCTTTATTGTTGAAACTCCTTATTTTATTCGTCTCAATATCATTTCCTGCACGTGTGGTATTTTCTTCATTAGCTCATCGTTCGTATAACCAACCCCTTCCATGTGCAGATCATATCGGCTACCTTTCCCTTCTAAAATCATTAGGCGTATTAGAAAAGTCTGTTTACCGTTACCTAGGATATTTAGCTTTGCTTTCTCAATCACGCATCCTGCAAGTGATGTCAGCTGTCGTATTTTTCAATCTCTATTTATCGCTCTATCAAATGACTATCGCCTTTCTCCTATACACGTAGCTTTCATTTAATATTTCCATTCTATGAGCCATTCTGCATTGACCATCCTAAGTCCTCGGAAGTTATTCAACGAAGCCATGAATAGTAATAGTGCCCATTCAGTCCTTCATTCTCAGTGGTAAAGAAGGGGTATGGAAAAAAGTAGAACGGTATTTATTTCATCAGACAAACAGTTTAAGGTTGATTTTTTTAAGGATGAATCAGAGAAATTTCTGAACCATATTGAAGAGATTTACTCCTGAAAATAATATTTTTCTTGTCATGAAAATAAAATCAGGAATCAGCCCAAAGCATATCACTTTTCTAGGTACGTGGAAGTTTAAGAGTATTCTTTCTCTCATCCAATAGGTTAACCTCATAAGTGACTGAACTCCCCAATGAAATTTTAACGAAAGCTAGTGGAGAGTGTTTAGGAGAATCAACTTCTTAAATAACCATTCAGTTATCTCCATAGAAACTTGTGTTAGATGTTTGAATTCAATCGGAATCAATAATTATGCAAATTACGGTAATAATTAAATTATCGATTATGTTTTTAATCCTTACAAACATTGATAAGAGCTGATAAGTGATCTTGTTGAAATGATCCGCTAAGTACATAAACAACCTTCTATGATCAATGTCATTAATATCTGGTTAGGTGTAAATTATTCTCAACGACATTCGAAATATCTTCTTCCCTGTAATGTAGGCTAACCTTTGTGCTTTCGACAGAATGCCTTATGCTATCATTAGGCGTTGACTGTACGTATGCCCATTTCATCATATCTTGCGGGTTATCATGAATCCTGCTGTTTTATCGATAGCCAAATACGTTATACGTACGGAAATGCCCAAATAAGCTATAAAAAAAGTTATGCGTTAATTTTCAAGTTTGAATAATACAATTAGTAAGAAAAATCACTTTTCTCCTAACTATCCCGATATTAGAATATATATAAAATTACTATAGGGTTTTAAATTTTTTAATTTCAGGAAGGCATTTTTATGCTCTAAATTTGCCGTTTTATAACTGCTTATTTGGCTCCTCTAGATCCTCTTTGCTCTACATAAAGCGTATCGCAATGACCTCGTTCTTTAAGGTTGGTATGGAACAATTGCAACCAAACCTTATGTATATTTGTATACGATTAGTATGAGAAGAATCATAAACTATAAATATAATTGAAAAAAACATGACCCTTGTAATTTCCACAATTTGAAATTTGAGCATATAGAACGTATTTGAAAGGTTTTGAAAATGATTTCATGCCCGTGATCTTATTGAAAAATTGCAGCTAACCTAAGTTTAATAAATATTTAACAGTCTTCTTGTAAAAATATAAATTAAAATACATTATCAAAAAAAGTCTAAGTTTAAAAATGCTTATATAAATCAAACATCGGAAAAATATTTTTAAGATACTCAGGAAATTTTTGAAAATCATTTTAATCTTAACGATTATCCTCAAGTTATCGTTATCACTTAACCAATGTCAACAATAACCTTTGGCGATTTATTCTCAAAAATTTCTCGATCGCATCTCAATGTAAGCGTACTGCATAAACCATATTGAACTCTGCGCTGCTACGTATTGAAGAATTTACAGGAATTATTAAATTATGTCCTGTAATAATTTTGTAACTGAGATAAATAGATAGCTGCAATGCAAGTATATTCGATATCGATGATTATAGTTGCACATATGGAATATAATTAGTCAGATTATCATTTTATCGATGTTCTAAATAATGTCGTATTGGTCCGACCCAGTCTCATTGCATCGAAATCATTTGTATTATATGAACTATAAGAAATTTTTTAGACGATTTTTATAAATTTATGTTAGCGACCATCATCGTATATAATAAAAAAGGAGGTGGATGTAAAATGTTTCGAAGAATCGTGATCAAGGTAAAGTTGAGGTTTCACGTTGAGATTTTCTCAGCTCTGCAGCGTGTACCTAGCAGACATCCACTGTACATAGGTGTGGCAGTAACCGGCAAAAACTAACTTAACCAAGAAGATGATAAAACTTAAGCAGCGAACAACGCACTTTGCATGGAAGGGGAAGAGAGAGATCAACCGCTTACTTCAGCACGACTCACAGCCAGACTTCATAAAAATAAAACTTTTTATTTGCAACTTTACAATCGACAACAGAAGAGGAGCTACAAAAATGCCTGTTGTCACCACCGAGTCAGAATAAATCGAGCTTCTGTCGTAAAATAAAAACAGGGAGAGTCCGTTTGAATTGCTAATCGTTCTCATCACAGAAGCTTCGGAATTCCTCTCTTCAGTGCCACTGGATATATTTATATATATTCTATACTGCCGTGGAATTTGCGATACCCTTTCCATATTCGCCATAGTAACGAATCGGGATGTAAACCCCACGTGCAACACTCCCGTGCATTTCCAACGGTTTTGCGGAACCAAAACCGACGCAGGGAGCACAACACGCACACGCACATGCACATCGGCGTCTGAAGGAATGAAATCTTACAGAAGCTCCGTATAAATAACACAACTTTTAATATCAATATAATCGCCTGGATCGATCAAAAAAAATATTCTTTACAATTTTAAATAACAAAGTCTCTCTGTGATTCTTGGGCGACTCCTTCTTCTTCTTCAAAGGGGGTTCTTGCAGTTTCTTCGAGGCGTCGTGCATTTTTATCCCGCGAGATTAATAGCGTCACATTCCCATAGGTGAGTACCAAGGTGAACTCCCTCCCCTCACTTAGGATATGCAACTCATTGTGGAAGTCTTCATCGGAGTCCCACCGGCATTCCTGAGTAACGACGGATTCCTCCCTCTTCATCCATCCAGCTTGTCCAGGTCGTCGCACGATTTCGACTTGTTAGACCTGAAAAGGATAAACACGTAAAAACGGTGTAGTAAACTTTACGTGCAGATTACGCAGATGGTCTCTCTCCGTAAATAAAAAAAAATACACGCGCGTTGCCAACGAGCTATTAATTTTAATTGCCGTTCCGTGGATGAGCGAACAGCGAAAATGCATTCGTGGAGTAAATGGGTTAACAAGTTGTTGACGTTCGCGCCGGTCTGCTAATTGGAGATTAAAATCCGCGAAGAAAATCGTCCGTTTTCGTAAACATTTTTGTGATTGAAAATTAAATTTCATTCGTTAATGGGCGGAACGATTTTTTTAGAATTGATAAAAGGAAAAAAATTGAAATATCCCCACTCAAAACAGATTTCCTAATGCTACACGAGGCATATCGGAATAACACGTACCGTCTCTATTACACATTAACGTTGAACTATAGAATACAATTTAGACTGAATCAAATCCTAGAATTAACCCTTTAACAACAAGGATTTATAATTTTAAAATCAATTCTTGCAAAACTTATACTACTTATCAATAAATCCATCCATTTTATCCATATCCATTTTACAGTATTCATATGGAAATATTAAAAAGTTATTTATAAATTCAAAACATTCCAGAAAACCTGTAGCTTCAATTCATGTTTTATTTTAAGTATGATTTCCAAGAGTTATATTTTTTTCGAACATTCCAAAATGTCCAACTCGTATTGTTGAATACCTACCCTCTATGTATATGGTCCCTGCGGCCCACGTGTATTTCAACCTGGCCACTCTTGATGTTCTTGAATAGACTGATGGCTTCTGCATGGGTCATACCCTTCATTGGAATGCCATTTACTGCGAGAATCTCGTCGCCTATAAGGGAGGTAGAAGCAGAAGATGAGAACAATGCGTCTGCAAAATTTCTATACTTAGAAATACTGTACGAAGCAAAGATTTGGTACTTAGATAAAAATCTAGAGTTTTCAGCTTTTAAATAAAATTGGAATTCTATTCACAATAATGGAACGAGCAATAAATATATAAATGAAATGTATTAATCAAGCGAAATATTTCTCTTTTAAATACAGCCCAAAATGTTTGAACGAGAATAATATTCGTACCAATTCTGTAAAAGTATCCATTAATAATAAAATAGTATTTAAGAAAGTTATCGATTATATTTCTAATTGTTACTGTTTATAATAACTAAGTTAATATTCCTTGGAGTAGTATTATTGGATTGCTGGTCCGATAACAGATTTCTAGGAGAGGAATGGAATGATGGAGGAATAGATGTGTAAATAATATTAAAGAGATACACAAATATCATAAATAATCGTCATGATGCATTCATCTTTGTACCAGATGTTACTTGCGAAAGATTGATTCTAAAGAAAATGAAGGTTTATCAATACTGACCTCAACGAAAATAAGAGTTTGCGAAAAAAACATTTATCTCACAAACTGAAAGCAATCAATGACTTGCGAAGTAATTGAGGATAATCACATGTCGGCGGAACGTTTGTTACGATTCGCGTAAATATTCCCAAATAGCTTCAATGAGAAATCTTCGACATCAAAAGAGATTTATCTCCTTCAAAGATTATTTTTAAATGCGATGTTGATTGGAATGGACGCAGGTGATTTCTGAAGTGACTCAATTATCTCGAACGCACTCTGAGGGAAATGATAGATAAAGTTTCAATTATTTCAGTGGATTTCTAATTATAATAGAGGTCAACAGTTTCCTCTTGGATGTGTTTTCATTCGAGTTTGATCGGATGACTGTACCGTACTCGACTCTTCCAGATAAGCACGGTTTCATTACGGTTTTGAGCACGAAATAAATAGGTGTATCTATCGATTGAGAGATAGCATTCCTAAATAAGAATGTTTACTAAAGTTAACCGAAATTAGATGACCAATATAATGATTATAATTATCGATTGATTGGGGAATAAATTGACATGATTTTGCAATGATAACAATATTGCTCAATTTAAAAGTATTGTAACTACACAAAGAAATGTTTATTGAACCAATTATGTTGAAAGGAAGCTAATAATATCCCCGGATATTTGTTATAATGGGCATCTTACGTGAAATTGTACATTGAATTTCCAGTGACTTACTTGCTCGATAAACTATTTAGACTACGATAAACTACAAAGACGCGTATATATTCCTAAGGATTGGGAAAATCATCACGAACTCCGCTTTAAATTTACAGCGGCTAACATAAACTTGGTGAAAAATGACCCATTATCGAGAGCAAATAGATATTTAGCGAGGATATCAATTCCTCATCCACTATTTCCCAAAGGAGAAAACCGCAGCGTGAGTGAGTCTCGTACTACAATTTTATCGCTCGATTCTTTCGTCTTTCATATCCCAATAACGTGAATTTATCTTTTCATTTCAAACGAATGCGTCCATAAAAAAACATATGCCATTTTATTCAGTCATCTCCCGTGCGGGTCGACATTTTTTTACGTCTCCTGCCGACATCAAGAGTGAGCAATAATACCTCAAAAGATTGAGCCGTGCCAAGGGATATACGTGGGCAGTAATGTATGCCTAAGGCGACTGTAATAGCAATGAATAGTTGACATGAGTCTGGTTTCTCCGTCGGTTACTAAAGAGGTCAAAGGACTTGGAGTGAATCGAGGCATTTTTAAAAAAGATTGACTCTCTCAGAGTGAAGGAGCGGGAAATGATTTAAGAGGCTTTGAATAAAATAAATCTGGCACGGAGACTTCGATGAAGAAATTATCCTTGCGAACTTGAAAAGGTTTTTTTTTAATCAAATGAAAGGAGAATTTTACTGTAGAGAATGTCCCGTAACATGACCAGTCATTTCTGAATATGTTCTGAAGTAATGACGCATTAAAATGTCGGTATACTTTAGCAAATTATAAGAAATACATTTATTTCTCAATAAATACTCTAATACGTAATGGAACTCTAAGATAATGCATATTATTTACAAGATATACTTAACTATTTTAATTCATGAGTATTTTAGCATTATTCAGAGATGAATGAAATTTTAAAATGTTATAAAAATATTTTAGTTACATAAAAATTTTAGTGATATGACATCATATGAGGTTTATGATTACACTTCAAAATTAACTTTATAAGTTTAAAGAATAAATTTCCTCTACCCGGTTTTTCTATTTTCGTACAAGTAATTTCCAAATGTTTGTTATAAAAGTTTATATGCAAGATATCTCTAGTGCGCTCTGGATTTTAAATTTTAAAAATTAAAATAAAGTATAGGAGAAAATGCGCTAAATATATTCATTAAAAAATTGAAAGTTTCGCTGAGATTTTTGTGAGAACATATATTAAGACGAATCGTTAAAGCTGACAGAAATTCCCAGCCGAAAAAACAGGCAAGTATCTCCAGAGAGCAAAACATTCTCCGGTGATAACTCAAGCATATTCAGATTTTCAGGTTACGTCTTTCAAGTTAAGTTTAATGACTCCTTCCCCCTGAAGCAACAGGACTACATTGGTGATTCACCATCGACAACAGTCCTTTGGTTTACCTTTTATGGATAAAGGAGAAAACTCGAACTCTTTCATTCATGCCGTGTTAAAAGGTCACATTCTCCTTAAATTATTAGTGACAATGTGTTAGTGTCAGCGAATTAGAAACCTTCGACACCAGAAAATTTCAACCATTTATTGATGATTGATGACTAAATTAATTAGCGAAGATAGATGATCTTAGGAACCAGAAAATTTAGAAAGTGGAAACTTTTGGGGGATGTTTGGTTGGGGGAGGGGGGAGGCATTGGTTATTCACCCATCGAGGAAACACCGTGTTACGTCAGTGGACTTGCCGCTCGAGAAGTGGTTAGCATTTTGTTAATCTTCCATTCTGAAAAGCGAAGCGGCGGAAGTGGGTGGGGCAGGACAAGCAGGAATGGACCAGAGGGTGGGGCCCGGCAGGGAGTGGGGGCGGTTGTTGTAGGAGGGGACCCTCCCCCGACTCGCGAGGGAGGGAGACAAAAAGCAAGCGAACCAGCAACCAGACAGAGCGGGGGAGGTCGAATAGAAAGGCTGTTTTGCCACGTGCCTTCCCTGAGGCTCCCCTCTTCCGCCGCTTGTCCCGTCAGGAACACCGTCTTCACGAATATGCCCATGCTTCCCTTGGGCGAGTCCCGACCGCCGACCACGCTGAATCCCAGCGACTTCCTACCGCTTCCCTTCTCGAACGTCACCGTGAACACCGTCATGGACATGGACTTGGGCCTCCTGGCAGCCGCCTGGCTCGCGGGCGTCGAACCCGCGCTCCTCCGCCCCGCCTGCTCGAACTGAGCCGAGAATTTCCTCATGCCGGTCAGAGCCGCCCTGTCCGGGGTCTGCACCCGGGTCTCTCGTGCGGAGGGGGAGCTCCCCTCGACGTCTTCAGCCGCCTCGCCGCCCCCGTCTCTATCCCTCGAGCCGGCCCGTTCGGGGGAGGAGAGGTCATCACCTTCGTTGCCTTCCGACCAATCGCGGGCCACCACCATCTCCACGTCCCTCGGTGCGTTGCGCAGAACGGTGCGCGCCTCGCCGGGGGTGAGGCCCCTAAGTCTCCTACCGTTCACGTTCACCACCTCGTCTCCGACTCGGATCCGACCGTCCCTGGGGACCGAAAAGGGAGAATGAGAGAGATGCTGGGATGGTGCTGCTTCTTCCGGTTGTGATTTTCGGGGGGGTTATTTGGGGTGTGTACACCAAGAGGTATATGACCTGTAATACCATCATGTGGGGATACCTTGGATGTTGCAATTCGAATTCAAGCGCTAACCTTTGCGGTGATTGCCGTTTACCATAAATATATTCAGATCTTACTAGATTTGCTGTCATCGAATTATTTGCAATTATATTATTCAAAATTTACTGTCCACGAAGCAGTGACAATTAGTGATAGCAACATTACATATCTTTTTAAAGGCAGAATTGATTTATATTATTTATACATTATTTTAATTTAATTTTATATGCATGCCATAGAATTATGCTACAAGACATATATTTTATAGGAAAGAGAATCTTTCACATTTTATTGTCGAAGAATTAGGAAGACTATTTACCAGAAAATAGCCGTTGGTCTCTATATTTAAAAATGTCATTTTTCAATATCCATTATTAGTCACGAAGATTCTAAAATGTTTATTCAGCAAGTTTATATCAATTATAATTGTATAGGTAATATAAAATTGTCCTAGTGAGAAAATATAAACTTTGAATGAATCTAAATATACCAGTTCAGGTAAAAGTAGAAATTAAAAAGGAAAAAATATCATTCTTAAAGACTAAAGACTTAAATAGTAAACTATGCCATTAGTTTGGCATCACTTCTGCCATATTGGCCTGTAGTCATTTCAAAATTAGCGTGTTCTAAAGGTCCCTATGAAAATATACTCCATAATCAAATTCATTAACACACCAATTTGATCTTTTTTACCTTAGAAATTCATTCACTCTTTTATGTCATCATTAACCATATTGAAGTAACATAATAAATAATCTCAGTTCTTCTCCGATACAGTTTTTTTATTTAAACTTAAAATGACCATTCATAAAAGCACAGTCAAGCTGATATTTAAAACCAAAAATTGTGTGTTGTTAATTAAGTATGAATGACACAAAACCTAATGGAGTAAACGGATCAAGAGATCTGAAAAGTAAAAATGCCCTTCGAATGGGTGAAAGTCTTTCTAGTTTTTGCATCGCGTCGCAAAGCCCTTATGTCATCGCTGTGAAATCAACTTTCTCTCCATCGTAAGAGGACCAAACCTTCAGAGGAGGAAAGAGGGGTTGTCGGTATAATAGCTGTCGTGTATATTAAAAAGCACTTAAGTTGATTACTACATACACTTGCTATTACTTCATCGTGATCAGATTTTCCCATTCAATTTTCACGAGACGAAAAAAAATTAAAAATTTACTTCAAACCGATTCTAAAAAAGCTATTGACATACCTCTCTTATGAATGAGGTTTGTATTCATTCATAAAACATTCTGAAAGCTTTGCTCGACCTCACATGAAGAACAGGTGTCACATTTAAATTTAGAATTGCCTCCACTCGATTTAAACGACTGATAATGCAGGAGCAACTTAATTCGCATATCCTACATTTTCGGCAATACTTTGTTTTCCTTTTGAGATAAACAGTAATTGCTGGTTTTAACTACATGATGACAATAATGAGAACAATTATGAAAAATAAAGTTGGATTTACAATAGCTCGTTCATTCATAATTTAAATCATTCTGAATCAAAATTATGGTAATATTCCCGAAATCAGTTGAACGCGCATAAATTGGCAAGCGGAAGGAATAACATCTGGCAAAACACGTGGATAAAGTGAATGGGAATAATTTTGGTAATTTGACCGTCCCCATTCAGAAAGTCTTTAACATCAACTTAGTCGGATTTATGACGTGAAACAGCCTTGTTAACATTAGTGAAGGTCTGCATTTCCGCTTTTGTACACACTTGAGATTGGATCTATTTTGCGAAGTAGATAATCTTGAGGTATTTTTTGGAGGTATACCTATTTAAGGGTAGATAAGATTATCAAATACATCTCAATTTTGAATATTCTAGCATCTGTGTATAGGATTCCAAATATGGAAAAGTTTTAAACTCATTTTAAATCACACTCCCATATATTCCACGACCTACAATTATTTATTTATTTACTCATTATCCATAAGCTGATTCAAATTCAGTTGAAAATTTTCGGCATTTAAACGTAGAATATCTATAATAATGAATATATCTATAAAAATCTGATTAAATTCCAATGCTTTTAACTGTTGTATGGGTCTATTGAAATAATTATTTGGGTAATTCTAGCATATTTATAAATTTGAGTGCAATTAAATGAACCTAGAATATCTACTGAATTACGACTTACTTATGTCTAAAAATTGGAATACAGGTCATATATAAATTTTCGAACACTAATTTAGCAGTAATTACATATATTCAATTATTCAATAAAGGATTAAAAATAATAAAATATCAATAACATATAATGATAGTGCAAATAGTTTGATATCAGTTCCAATTACTTAAGTACATGAAGAAGATAATAAGCTAAAATATTAAGAGAAGGTATAAAATCCCAGTCCTTACCTATCTAATGGTCCATTTGGTTCGATGTGTGAGATCACGTAACTAGTCGACTTAGAATTTGGATTCTTCCTCTTCAGGTATAAACCCAGTTCACCTCCTTGGTCTTTAAACAACCTAATGGTCATGAACTCTCTGTCCACAAACAATTGTTGACATGATTTCGAGTTCCTTGAAGGGCCTCGTGTTCCATTCTGCCCCTCTGCCTCCTTCTGCTGGCCTTCCTTGGACCTTACCGCAGAATCTACCCTAGATCCTGCAAACAATTTTTCTAGTGTATCACCCCTCGAAAAAGAAGGATTACTTCTCCTAGGGTTTATCTTTCTCTCCGAAGTTGATTTGACCACGTTGATAGCGGCGGTGGAGGAGGACAGGCGAGAACCACTCATCTTTCTTAGGCTGCTTTCTGGCTTGCACCTGGAGCACAGTAAAAACTCCCTAGCTGCGGCTACATCCCTTTCCAGAAGGTCTGAATCGGACAGTGCTTGAATACTACCCGATAACCTTTTGGACAGTAAGCTAGTTCTTCCCTTCTGAGCAGCTACCGATCCTTTCCTTCTGGATAAGGTTGCCGATAGCTTCTCTTCATCGGTCTCGTTCCCACTGGACCTCTGAAGGTACTCCTGCCTCTCCGCGGATGATCCTTCTAGGCGACCACCTGCTCCGCCATCAACTTCATCGAGATCAGCGACTGCCTCCGATGTTTCTTCATCCTCCACAACATCCCTCTTCGACTTCTGCTCTTGAGATCTCTTCCCCTCCGTCGTAGAGGTAACTTTGTTGCTTCTCCGCCTCTGTATCACGAACCTGGAGTCGGTTGTCAACACGCCCGACTCGATGGAACTGCGTGGTGAATCGGAGCCGGTGTGGGTCGAATCACTATCGTAACCGCTCTCTTCCGATCGTAGAAGGTTAAGGAACATACAGAGGTCCTCCACAGAAATTGGCGTGGGACACCCAGCAACAGAAACACTCTTCTCCGACCTCAGACCCTTCCTTTGCAAGGTGCTGCCTTCCCTTTTTACTGTCGTTTCCGTACTCTTTCCAGCCGTAGATGGCGCATGCCTGTCGGACAGAAGATCGTCGCAGCTGCTGGAGTTTCTTCTATCTCCTATCGCAGCGGAGCGACGCCTCGTCCCGTGGCCACCAGCGGTTCCTCCTCCGGAATTGTTCGATCCGTGTTCTTCAGGAAGGACTGTGAGTCGCGATCTTATGTAGGCGTGTGGAAACTGGCCAGCCCTACGCATGGAGGCAGGTAATGAAGATGGTGTTCTCTCAGCGGGTAATGTCACACTTTTACCTGATACCAGGTCATCTAAACTACTGGCCAATTCATCTAACCTCCCTTCCGAGTCGAATCTTTCAGCTCCTAAGCTTAAAGACGACCTACGGAGTAATTCCAGTATCTCTTCACCCTCTGGGGAAAGTAAGCCTTTCGTAGATCCTGGGCATCCTGCAGTTAAGGTACCATTACCAAGGTATTCGTTCAATTTATATAGATCCTCGAGACCCTTACGACACTCGTGAACTAAATGGCTGGACTGCTCTTCTGTGTTCGTCTCCTTGTCCACTTTTGGGTTCCTGTTGACTTTTGCATCTCCGTTGGAAGCGTCCCTCTTCCCGTTGGTTGCAGTTGGGGTCCCCCCGTTCTGTTTGTCGCTGCCGGAGCGGGCAAAGAGGTTTCTCAAAGACTCGACTCTCGAAATCTTACGTCGACCCGATACGGATTTATTTGGTGACCAATGCCGCCTCCGTCCGTGAGAAACTGCCAATAGCTCCGAGGAATCGCTGCGTTTCAGCTGTTCCCATTTACGGCCCACTTTCTTTCCCCATGTTGATAAACCTAAAGAGAGAAGAGGATGTTTAGTCTTAATACACATAAAACCAAATCCGTAGGATAATATAAGGATTTTAATAGCATTTACAAATTATAGTCTGAGTCATTTAATTATGAGTTTAGAGGGATTATTATAATAAAGTGTCATACTATTATTCAAAGGAAATTCAATACTTAATGGATATCATTTGAGCAGAGAAAAAGAAACAAATTATACTACCCCAATGTCTCCTTAGATTAAATTTATATAGATTATATCGTTCATTATATATTGACGCATAATCTGTAAGACTGTTAGTCTGTACGATAAATCACAATCAGTGGGATAAATAAAATTCCTTTGCCGTTAATTTAAGACTTGTAAATCTTTCTGAATGTTTACTCAATATACTTACATTTACGCATTAAAATCCATACACAGCGTGCATGACAATTTCGTTCAACCTTCCACAGTTTTAATTCGTAAAAAAATAACCTTGTTAATATCATTGGTTATAGAGTTCCCTTTGGAGTAAAATAGCTATAAATCTACATAAAGTAAACATTTTACGAGCATGATGACTTTATACATCGTCATAACTTATCTTAGATCTCTGAAAATTGCGTAAATACACGAACATTCACTTTCGTGTCGCGTTGCTCAGCGTTTTATCTGCATCCCTTAACACACTCATTACCCCGAGTCGAGAGTTATCAATCTTGCTAGTTGACCAGTGTGCATAATCCCGTGTTTTTCCTTCCACTATCTATACATAAGCAAATCGTTATACACCGCACACATAATAAGCTTTCATTCTCTTTCCCCCTTTAATACCTTCCACAATGATAAAAAATTGTACGGGAATCAGATTTAACGAGTTGTGGAAACAGCTCGGTTGATTTATCGTCACCCGTGGCGCGACCTCACCTTTGCGTGGGCCTTTGGGAGAGGCGCTGGCCGAGGATGGCGCCGTGGCAGGCGTCCTTCCCCTCGCAGGCTGCTCCCTCTTGCACCCGCCGCCGCCGCCCTTCACCCCCTCGGGCGGTGCTGCCTCTTCCTCCTTTTTCTCCTGGGCCTGAGGGAATTGATGAATGGCATCTTGGCTGATGGGCGACAGGCTCACCAACTGGGGACTTGGATCCGAGCACCTCCGCTTGAACAGTCGCATCGCGGGTCTTCCCTCTGGAGCACCTGCACAAGAGGAGGTAATTAGGTTAGACGTTTCATCATCCGTGTAATTGGATTTCTACGACATAAAAGAGTGATGTCTACCAGACATATGAAACTCATCATATGTTCATCATTGACTTGGGGATGAGGGTTCGAATGGATAATAGTCGTGTCCAACAATTAACGATCAATATTCCGCTTTTATTCGTTTCGTCTGCAGCTTAAACCGTCCATATGATGCAAGAATTAATTTATACACGTATGAATTTAAGATTCTAATGAAGGAAGAATACTTGCGCAACGTTACTTGGCAGATAGTAAAGAAGGAAATAGGAATGTGTTGTTTCATGCATATCTAGGTTAACTCGAAGAATATGAATCTCTAAAAAATAACTTTATTTAGCGATCGTAAATGTCAAGACGTGAAGGAAGCGAAAATGAGCACAATTAATTCAACTTAACTTACGGTGCAATGCTGGTGACGAATTACACTATTAGTTACATTACACCATAAAATTATTAACTTCCATTTAATCAAAAGAAGCACATCAACACATATTCGCGTAAATATTTATGAATAGTAACTTCAGAATTTTGTTGTATCAAGGAGCGTTTATTTAAAATCATACATACATAGTATATCCCAAAGTGTTTCATCATCCCGAGTGAAATTCGATGATTCTTTTGTTACTTCTAAGGCAGATAAGGCCCCCATATGCCAGATATACTTCCTCCTCAGAATCTATATTCTCCCAAAGAAGCGTGCGTTTTGTTTTTTAAGTATATTACGTTAGAATATTTAATACGTATACTTCAAATGCTTGTAGTAGTTACTGCTTGCCCCGCTTCTGTAACGCTCTCGTATTTTAATCGAGGCATCAATATTACGATAGGAATGATATTATCACTCCAAAAAAGGACTTGATCCCCTCAGAGCCCATCATCTAACACTCCATTTGAAAAGGCTTAGACCTAAGCAAATAGATAGGTGATTCACACCCTGCACCTGTGACAACTACTTAACGAGTAAAAAAGTGAATGGGGGAGATCGTGGTCAGACTGGTGCTGCAGGTTGAGCAGATGTTCTGACCGTATCTAAGAACACGAGCGGACGAAAAAAAATCTTGTAGGAATAACTATCAACAGAATTACTGAAAAAAATGGTCAATAATCTTCCGTTTCCGTCCACAGGAACCCTTTTGCTTTTGCCGATACGAGCCCGCATTTTGCGGTCGACGGAACACTTTCCTCTCTCCGTCTAACTTATCAAAGTTTCTAACCAGCATGCAAAAAAAGCTACTCGTTCTGCATCTGCCAGCGACAGACAGCTATAGAAAGTAGACAAGAATCCCGTATCGGAATCAAGAGGTCCGGTAGCTCGTGCCAAACGGGTGATTTCGGGGCGGTTCGAAACAAAGCAGAAACCCTATGACATTTCGGTATGTCGACCTTTCGCTGCGGAATTATGACCTACTCTACATTTACCATAAACAAGTCCGGTGATATGAATTGTCAGGAGGATTTATGGAGTGCACACTCCTGCACGCGCGACTCGCGATGCAAATCAGACTTGAGAAATAGCCTAGAGGCAACGGGAATCTCTTCTGGAACGATTTCCTGGATAACTTGAGGTCTATGATCGGATCGTATGCCTTAGAGGATTAATAAAAGTCCCCGTGAGCTACATTTTGAGAAATCTGCGAGATAAAAGACAGGATTTGCATATTCTAAAATACAATAGAGGTACATAAATAAAGCCAATCATATGATGCAGGAAAACAATGTGCACACTTTACGCTGCTAGCAAAATGACACTCCGTATAAACTGAAATGCATTATGAAATTGACTGTACATTCTAAGTATAAATTTCTGCAATTTTGGAAATTTCAACCTTTCGCTTATGAATAACTAATCAGTTGAAATTTAGCACATTTTGGCGTAACGCAATCATACAGATTTTCGTTTCGATGCGAGGAAGATAGTGCAAGTATATTTTATGCATAAAGATCAACTGGTAATAAAATACAATTTTGCAACAGTTACCAATGGAAAAATGCACAATATCTTTCAAACCATAATTCTTAATCAATAACAAGGAATTGACAGAGATACCTTTAGCATATGTAATAATTCGATATTATATACGAGATAATTGGATCAAATCATTGCACCGGAAGGCTCTGCAAGTCTTGGATGGGAAGGAAGCGGTGGTGTTCCCAAAATAGAAAACGCTCATCGGCGGACATGGATTTTCCCGGATTCCTCCAAAGACAAAATCGTTCCAATCGGATGGAGAAAAAGGGAAGCGAGCGAAGAAAAAAAGGGGAAAAATCAATGCGCTCAATAAGCGAGACGGCCGCAAATGGCTTCCGCTTGGAGATTTCAACAGGCGGAGAAAAAATTCGCGCCGACGGAAATTGGTGACATCCAAACCAAAACGACTTGTTTTCTTTCGTCCTCTTCCCTCGGACACGTTTCTTGCGGTGGCGAGATGAAAAAAGTGTGGGGACGTGAGATCACGCGAGTCTTTTCTTATTCCAGCACGATTCGGCGGAGAAAAACAAAAGCTAGGGTTTCTGCGGCTTCGATGATACTTCTGGGGACGGAGGGTAAACCCCCGAGGGACGTTTTATTCTTTTGAGGAAGTGATTCTTTTCGATAGCTTACATCGATGTACCGAAGAACGGCATTCCTCGAGACGAGATTTAGAGGACGGTGTTTCCTCAAAACTGAACGGGATTGGGAATTGAAAATACGTGCACCTGAGTCTTAAATATTAAAAAAATATCACGGAAATGTTTTGTTTTTGTATGGGATGACGAGTAAGTATGAAGGTAAAAATTCAAGCCGTATCAACCATATCTTTGATTTTTAATTCTCAAGAAGTTCCCTGAAGGAAAATGAATCTCATTTAAGTACTTACTGGATTACAAATACCGATTTCAATAATTAATAGTTCAAATATGGCACTTTTTTCCTTTCGATTATGAGGTTATTAATTAAAGTTAATATTGTACTAAACGTATCTCATGGATACATGTTAAGAAATAAATACTGAATATAAAAACGAAACATTGGATTCCTTTCTCCAAAAAGAGTTGTGAAATGGAAGACTATAACACTTTTAGCTACAAAGAGACTTAAACGTAGGTGTAAAGATTGTGAAAATGCAATAAATATGACAGTATTGTTAGGTTGACGAGATTACTATCTTATTTATCTAATACGCAATTCTTTACCTTCTAATTCTCAAGACTAACGAGTAAGTTTAAATTCAAGGCGCATTAAAATAGATCTCATAAGAGACGAAGAAGAGTGTAATACGTAACGTTTTCTTCACCCACTTCTTTGATAGATGCAATCATATCCGGCGGGTCTACCAGGATGGCACCAATACCATTCCTTTCCAATCATAATATTTGCTCTCGTTCAGCTGCGTGAGTTCTCAATCTAGGTTCGCACGCATTATGTCATCGGAGTCACGATGCGTGACGGGATGCAGCACGAAACTACTTTTTCCAACTCTCATTTATACGGATTTCAACGGACTGTATCGAACCGCGCACCGCATTCAGTCCGTTGGCCGTGAAATGTGGAATTCTCCCGAATGCATTCGCCGAGTAGGCGATGCACGTGCTCCTTTCCAACGACCTCAAAATACCCATTACGATTCGAGATTTTTATGCGCGATTTATGAATGTCTGCGCGGGGAAAATACTCTCGTCCCACTCGCGTTCTAGGAGCTGAATTTTACACGTTCACCGTGCACTCCTTTGAAAGGCTAATTTACAATCCTTGTCTCCGGAGCCGCCCGAGGAAATTTCCACCGCAGTTTTTCTCTCCGTAAATCAAGCGGTCGCCTTCTCTCATAACGAGATGCGATGTTATGAAATGCGCAGAGGTATTAAAATACGGGATGCTGAGGATAGGATATTCGCCACGCCACGCGGATAAGGGTTTCTATGGATATTGACGCCATTAATTAAAACGGGACGAGGCGGCCTTCTGAACAATTTTGTGGGGGCAGATTACGATCGATTATGAAACAGTAAACTATACGTAATGAGGCACATAGAGGTTCTCGTTCCGCTTTGAAAATTAATGACAATTACTCGGCTCACAATTGATTTATCGCTTAATTCGATAATTAACGGGATATGCTTTGTTCTGAATTATTTTCGGAACAGAAAATAATGAGGATGTACCAAAGACTTGGAACAGTGAACATCTTAATAAGATCAAAACTCATCGTACCGTGCTACTTCGTTATTTCTGCCGCATAATTGCCAGATAAATTTGAAATAAACAATGTTCGCTGTTTACTCTGATCCTATTAGTAATGGTAATTTATGGGTATTATATAAATGATCGATATTATAAGTAACTCTTATTTGAACAAAGTTTTAAGAGCCGTTATGGAAAGAAAGGTAATTATACTACGATTGAAATATTCATATTTTCTGAATCGGTGCGAGAAGTATATTAATACTTTTAATTGTCTTAATTTATTACGTAATGAAAAAACGTAATTACGATATTGAAAATTTAAGGTATCGAAAAGTTACAGAAGTATGGAAAGAATTGAAATTAGACTTATAGTTGGTAATTCATAAAAATCAATGCTAAATGAACACTAATGTCTATTGTTGGTTGAAATTATAAGTATTTATTCAGCTAATCTCAGAAGTTTCTCCAGGTCATGTGTAATTTACTGTAAAAAAATTTAAGAGACCGTACTCTATAAAACACCACGTAAAAACTGCAGACGATATATATAGCAAACGACACACATACAGTAATATATACACTCATAACCGTGTAGAAACAGTAAAGAGAAATTTCACAGTTAAAAAAAAAACCCAAAGAGAAGGTCTCCGGAGAGAGAAAGGTCCCGGAGCTATAGAAATGCATCCTTGCACCGCTCGGAATTTCCGAGATGAAGAGATGAGCACTTGAGCCGCTGAACTGAAAGTGGTACGCGGGACTGATTAAAATCGAAAGGCTTTAGGACATTAAATCACCTTAACACCGCTAGAATCTTAACGACTGCATTCTAAAGCAGCCTACACACCTGGCTCGCAACGCGAAAGGGGATGAATAATACGCGCCGAAGGAACCGCGCACCTTTGCAAACAGCAATCAATAACTCTGAAATTTTCCGCACCAGATATTAATCCAGAAGTTGCATTGGAAATTTCGTAAGCGAAAAGAGAGATCTCTGGAGCCGGCGGAAGATGGGAGAGATTTAGAGCGATATATATATATATAAAGAGTATTATCAATCCTCGGGAGTCGAACTGTGGATAGCTTAAGCCGCTCTTTCCGTTCCCATTCTCCCGTTGGGGTCACCGAGCCTCTCCCCCTCTGCTCTCGATTCGGACGGCGAGAGAAAGCAAGAAGGGTGCGGATCCGATAAATCGGTCTTGTTATTAACGAAAGTAGAATGATGGATGAGAGCGAACGAGCTCGACGAGTGGAAAATCGTTTGTGGAAATGAGACGACTTTGGATCATTCTTAAAAATGATTCGGACGCAACTTTTGGAAGCGGGTCATTTTTCTTTCGCACATATGACTTTTGATGTAACGATTTGATCATTCCGTGCGTCTGTTATAGATGGAAACAGGTTGGTGGAGAAATTCCTAAGAATTTGAGGATTAAAAAAAGAACAAAAGAAACGTTACCGAGAATATTACATAAGATAAAATGGGCACACAGAAGAATGATGTATGATTCAATATTAACCTTATTGGGAAAGATAAGCGAGACAATTCTTCTCGTACGTTAAGAAAAACAAACGATATATGACCTGATTTAAATTCTAAATGGAAATATTTTCGGAATTTGAATATGAAAGTATAAAATACAGCATATCAGTAGAAACCTGTATTATAAAAAAGTTAAAGGATTTACTGGAATGGCAATTAAGTACGAAAGATTTTCATCCAAGAGTCAGATAAGATTCTAAGTACACTACTTCAGCGCATGAACAAATGGAGGGTCGGTCAATTCACGCGGATTCAAACAGCGGAACACGTGAATAAAGAGTCATTAATGTAAATTTCGAAGTTTCCGCAAGCTAGAAGAATTTTAACGAATTCTTTCGCTCAAAACACCTGGTTGAATACAGAGCATGAGGTACGAGGTAAGTGCATTTCAACATCTTTGTGTTAATTAACTATGCATCGATAAACAAGTCTATTCCGAACCGCGAGCGAGGAAAATCTATGAATTAGTATAGGGATTATCTAGGTTTATGCGTGACGCGTGAATGAGTGCGAAGCTTTCCAAAGTAAAAGTTGTTTCCGATAGCAGAGAATCTTAAAATTCGGGGAATTTCCTCTCCAGATACT
Source organism: Pantala flavescens (assembly GCA_020796165.1). NCBI lineage: Eukaryota > Metazoa > Arthropoda > Insecta > Odonata > Libellulidae > Pantala > Pantala flavescens. The sequence goes on along the minus strand of CM036879.1, from coordinate 16,581,803 downwards.
ATTCAGTCATTCAGATTGAAGCGATAAAGTATTCCACGGGGAAAAGAACGCATTTTCTGTTTTAAAACGAAATACTTTATACCGATCTTGCAAATGTATTCCTTCACAGAAAACAAGAGTTGAAACATGAGATTATAGTAGCACAGTAGTGAATAGCGCACTGACTAAAATATTTTCATATACATAGACCTGAGAAAATGAGATGGTTTTTCCAGTAAATATTTAATTTGCTTAAAAGTATTATTTTTTCACATTAGTCCAATATATAATAAAAAACTTTCATTGAATCCAAAACAAGATTATTCACTGATATTTGGGATACACCTTATCGGCTTATCCAGAAAAAAACATTCCAACAATGATTTTTACCATATATTTTATCCATTTCCGACTAAATTTATTTAAAATTTAATTTATTTATGACTTAATTATGTATTTGAAACATAAATAATGTACAGAAACTCTCCAAGAAATGTTAACGAATTTCATTGATGAAATTAGAAACAGCTGATTATTCGAGGAGTATCCAAGCGACATTTCAGAAAATGCATTCGAACAACAATGTTCTAAAGGTAAACTCCATATCTACACAAAATAAATTGCTACCGAAATAATACCTTTTAGGAATAAAAGCGTCAGTAATCTTAATCACTACATCATAATTTCCATTTTTAATTATGCTAGGTAATAACTAACCAACTATTAATAATAATTCTGTGGAAAGCTTTTAATAGGATTTTAACTAGATGTAGGTTCTTATTGTGTACTGGGTATAAGAAACTACACTAAGAGCATTCTATGAATGAATTGGGAGTGTTAAACTTCTTAGTTGGTTAGAAATTTCGTAATTGATCTCGTATCCTACGATTCTCACGGTAGGATTACCACACGCTTTTGGATCCCACTAGCATGTGTACGCGGTGGTAGGTGAGCGTCGCAGGGACAAGATGGGGCGGAATACTAAGATGGCGATGTGTGAAGGGGTTTTAAGTGGAGTGGCTGCTGAGGGAGGCTGGTGGTGTAGGAGGGAGATAGAGAACACTTTGCTGTCGCATACGCCCTTGACCTTGACTGGTCCTATCCTTGCCCTGAGGCCTCGTCTCCACGTGCTGCTATCGAATGCCCCCGGATATCCCTTCTTAAGATGCGGCCGGAGGATACGCGATAGAGGGCACTGTGTTTGCCAATGATCTACGAGATCCATTGCGCAAGATGCGACCGCACATCGAGCGAGAATATGATTCAATATTCCACCGCAACGGACCGCTCATCTTGAGCAGGTAACGGATAACAATTAGGGAGCACTATTTACTATTACTATTGCATATGCAATATCGCTCGCCATTCTGCACAAAGGTTTCCCTCACTGCCAATGTTTGGAGTCGTAAAATTTACCGCTGAACCCATCTCCGAACAGCTAACAATTCACGAAAACTCAAAACTGTTTACACAGGATAATGCGCTGCCCGTAACGTTTCGCTTCCATAATTCGCACTTAAAATACCCTAAATTCGCATACCCCGTAAAAAGTTCGTTCTAAAACTGCATTTCCATCCGTAATTCACGTAACAGCTTCGTGAGGCGAGATGCTAAACGGATGCGCACACTAGCACCTGTACCTTTTTCCTCCCCCGTTTCTCCATAGCCTTCCGTTTGCACGATTTTTATGTACCCTGAGCACAAAAATTGCCTCTTAAAAGGGGCTTGAAAATCTTTTAAAGCGGAGAAGAAACTATGCGCTGCGGAATTCCGATATTTCCCGAGGAAAATGGAGGATTAATAATCGCGATTTTTTTGCTCGTTTCGTCATCTATTCCACCCTCCGTTGCACACGAACGAGCGCTACGAAACAGTCGGCAAACCTATCGCCGGTTTATTACTGCCATCAATCGGCGGGCTACCAGGGAGGAACAAGTATCCTACGTATACGAGAGGGAAAAAAACCGGCGTGGAAAATGCTTTCCAAAATACTGGTTTCGCAGGAAAAAAATCGGAGCGGCGTGGAATGAGAGCTGCCGTTGGTTTTTGCCATCTCTCCGCAGAGTGTCTTGGGCCAGCACGTATCGAGTCACGCCCTGGCTACCATCTTGACCGTAAGTGGATGACCGATTTTCGGAATGGGAAAGGGCGCACGCACTGCAATCACGCGCCACCTAATCTTCTTATTCGGAGGATAGAACGTCCTCCCTTACGTGATTATCTTTAATGCTCTGCAATCACGGAGTGGATCTTCGTTACTCGGCCAGCCAGGCCAGAAGACTATTCCTTTTCCTAACGTTCTTTCAGAGCCTTTCTTAAGAGTAGGCGACGGTGGGTGTCCACGGAGAAAATTACGTGTTTTTTTTCGACTCGCAGTTTATTTTATGGTCAATTCTCTCTCCTCTAGTTCTCAAGGGATAACGGTCAAGACGTCTCATTTTCAAGGAGCCAAAACTAACTCGTACCGTAAATAAAGCAGTGTTTGTGGTTTCCATTGACCCCTTTCATATTAAAAGAGTTACGTAATTGGAACTGGAAGGTAATGATTGAGTGAACACTCTGGAAAGGTAGTACAATTATGTGTTACTAGTTATTAATTGAAGCACTCTCGATTTAATTAACGCAGTTTCAAATGGAAAATTAGTCGTGATTACTCAATTATGATTAATTAATATTTTAAATATAATAAGGGCTGCTTTTGATAAAATTAGACACTAATTCAGTCAAAGGAAATTATAAACTCTTTTAGTACTACTCTTCTAGTAATAGAAGTCATTCACTTGAGATAATTACTTTACTTTCACAAATGAAAGAAAGTACTTTTTATCACTATACGACAAGTCAAGAAGTTCTCTTTACGTCGAGAATAGAAGTGTTTCTAAAACATATTTACCTTTTATCTTTATTTTAGTATTGTGTGCGATAATAAAATTTTCTTATATTGATAGAATACGAAAAGAAACTTCGAATTTTCATCCAAAAGCAGACCTTTTTTTACTTTTTTTGGTAAAATGTAAAAAATGGGGATAAGGGAGCATGAAAAGTTCTGCGGGGAAAGTCGATCCAAATCGACATCCGTTCGATGAAATGTTTTTCTATATTTTCACAAAAAGGGATTAATTAAGCAATATAAAATCGGATATTACAAGAGCAAAAAAACCTTACTCATTAAATCATATTAAAAAATACAACAGGTAGTAGTAGATTGATATTTACTTGTTCTACATAGATCATTCAGTAAAATTTTTGAAACCTTTAGTTTCCATCAGAAAAATCTTTCATTTGAAGATAATTCTTGGTTGAGATATACTAATTATAGATAGAACGGAATTTCCCTAAAGATTACATTGCGAAGCAGTTCAATGTCATACTTATATTGCCCTTGGATACAGACATGACAAATAATTCGTTCTCTGTACTGAAAATAAAGACATGTAGAATCTAAATTGTCCTCAGAATAAGACGTATATAATAGTCTACATTCATAATGAAGGTATTTTCAAGGGATGACGACTAAACAAACTGGATTTAACCATCAACGTGCGCTCATCTGTTTGTATTCAAGTCGAGTCGTCTTTGAACACGTAAGGCGCTTTTTGCGGAAAATTCCGACTGCATCGTACTTGATTCCCTGGCTCATTCAGTCACTGTTTGCATGTCCACCACGTAATGTCTGGTAAAACCCGAGTCAGTGAATCACTAGAATTTTCACACGCTGCTTTTGCGTGAATTATGTATTTACTCGCTAATCAGTTTTCCTATAAATTGTACTGAGACTTGTATAATAAAACGAAAAGGGTTTAAGACTTATAGCATATATCCAAGAAGTCAGCCCAAGGCAGTAAGAGAAGTCATATTTGCTGTTGATGGAATTGAAAGACTAGAAAATTTATACGTAAAGAAAATCAATGGGAAACGTGTTATGTGCATGATTTATTTTTATTAATATCATATCACAGAAATATAGGTAGTGAAGTTTTTAACCGAGACTTTTTAATATAATACCTTCTAGTGTATTTATAGTTAATACACATTTATGTAAGTACTAAAATGAAAAATTGATGTTTCTGCAACTTGTAATAAAAGGTAGCAATGTATTTGAAAAGCAATCACATTGCATGCCAGCAAATGGCAATGAGTTAACTTAAAATATTGAGACAACAAAACATATTGAATGAAATGCAAATATTTATCAAAAAAATGAAAGTGTTTGCTATCTTGCAGTTTCATAGTTTATTGCGTTTAAATTGTGAGTATTTATTGAAAAAGTAGTGTTCCACTAATTATAAATACAAGAACGAACACTCATTTGCCTCTTCTCATTTTGCTCAAGTGCTAGATTCAACTTCTGTCATAGAAACACAAAAATTGGATGGTCCTATTGCGAAGCCTAGCGTTACGTATACTTCTTAAACAAAAAATATACCTCAAGTAAAGTGTAATGAAAGGGATTTCCCCGATTGTTCTTCGGTGGAAATCGTAAGCAGGAAAAACCACATTAGCGATCGAGTCCACTTCGAGGAAAGAAAACAATTTATGCCATCCGTCAAAGCTCACCGAACAAGGAAATGTTTTAAGAGTTCGCAAATAAAACACCTGAAAATCGGTACCGATTCTTCCTTCGCGAATCTCACGCCACGTCCTTCCCATCACATCACTTCCGTCATGAGCCCCGAACACGACGAGTTTCAGTCCGGAGACTTCAACGCGCGACGTGTCCTAATCAGCAAAAAGAAGCGGGATGAAAAAGGCTCATAATTGGAGACGGCTGTCGGGCGCAGAACAAGCTGCTCGGTGTATGAATCTCGTTGCAGTTTCTGGATGAATCGTCCCGAGTCGATCCGTGTTACAAGAGGAAAACAGTGGGATGAAAGCCCAAGGTCGTAACGGAGATTTGACCGCGCACGGAGTCGGCCTCGAGGGCCGAGAGTGATGGGTCCCTCCGGGCGGAAGAAGTCACAGAGCCAACGCGTAGAGGAGGAATTGGATGGAGAGAGGGGGGCCCTTGGGGACCTCCGGACCGTTGCTCCTGTACCGGTGGAAGGGAAAGTTCGCCATTTCGGAATGGCATGGAACGCCCTCTGAACGATCCCTGGTCCAGATATTTCCCGATCTCCACGATTTCGCATCGATCACGATGGTGATGCGCGGTTGGGCCGTTGTAACGGTATTTTTCGCATTTTCGGCCGATTTCGTCTTTAAGAAGGTTCCATTCACGATTCTTATGGCTGCTTTCCGAGAGTGTAATGCGCCGTAAATGATTTCGGGAATCGATGAATGGAAATTAAATGATAACCCTCGACAAGGGCAATAATTTGCGTAAACCTAGGTCTTCTTTGATATAAAACAGGGCCCTATGATTTTACGATTCATCTTATGATGCTTAATGGGAAAATAGATGGTGAATCTCGATGATAAAGTGTTGGACAATCTAATTTCGATGCTTTCAAGGAGGAAGTCAGGGGCAACACTTTAAATCAATAACTTTTTGAACGCTATTAGATTTTTTTTAATACTTCATAGAACAAACATTTTTCACAGAAACTGTTATGAAATATTTTATTATCCTTGGCTACATTTTTAAAGAAATAGTTTGAAATATTTTTTGCTGCATAATATCATTATCATAAGAAATATTATCATACTTAAATATTATAATCTTATCATTAGAAACTTATGGACAAGATTTACCTTAATTAAATATTTTAATAAACAAAAGTTTAAATAAAATATATATTATACAATAAATAAAAGTAATAAAAAATTAAAGGTATACAATTGTTTAAATTTAAATTTATACTGATAATGTGATTTAGAATTGAAGAATCAACTATAACTAAAATCAACCATTGTATATTACATCTGTCTACTACATACAATTACTTTCATACCATTGCATGTTTATTTCGTGTTTTTTCTAAGTTAAATCAATTATTACATAATATAAGGTGAGGCTATTATACAGAGGTAAAACTATTACTATATAGATGTAAACTACATTATTATAGCCTATGTAAATGCATATTCAATAGTTCCTCCAAACATCTTGTTAGTTTGATTCTATTTCATGGACATTTTATAGATATATAGTAGATATTTAAGTCTAAGATTTAGAAATTCACATATTCATCCCAAAACTGAACAAGAGGAGTCTTGATTGATCACCAATCAACATTCTCAATGCTGTGAACTCCACTATTTCCTTTTTCACGCGCATCCGGCCAATGAAGGTGACTGTCTAATTTAGCTTCGTATTATTTATGAACTGGCTTCCTCGTAAGCAAGAGCTGTTTGCTCGGCATCAGATTACCATTGAAACTTGCTAATATGCGCAGGTGATCGGTGGCTAACCCTTCAAATACGTTTACTTTCAGATGGATTCTGTTTGTCCTTAAGCCCTTTACCCGTTAAAAACCATTATTGAACTTCCTTTCCAAAGTCGTAAAGATCCATCAATGCAATTATTTTGAAAATGTTTTTCTTCGAAAGATAAACGAGAGCCTTGTTTTCATGTGCATTATTTGATTTGGGTTGCAGAAAAACAGCCCTCTCAATCGTAATTAACGTTTCTTTGATTATTAAAAGCAAATAAACTGAATTATTTTTCCATCTCTTAAGTATGCAAAATATAAGGTTTCACATTACAGGGATTTTTCAAACATTGGTAAGATTTCGATGGAAGAACGCGTTTAATTTAGATATTTATATAATTCTTGGATTAAAGAAATATTATTACAAATTAGTAAATAAATACGAGTGAACTGTTGATTTAATAATAACGAGACAGAATACCTTTCTCTATAAAAAATTATCATAACTGACCAGAATAGTACCAAGCAAATTTGTCGACATAATATCTCATTTTCATTGCGATTATTAAAAAATTTAATTAAATTTTTAAATGCATAACTTCCTCATGTGAGGATGAAAATTACGTAATGATGGGATAGAAACACATGCATAATTCAGATGATACAACATAATGCTGTAAAATCGTAGTTTCTTCATAAAAATATAATGAAATATATAACGATTACATCAATTGCTTCCAACCCAAGAGAATCGGCACCCACCAAAACGAAATAATGAAAGAAAGACTCGATCTACGATAAATGACCAACCAGTTTTAATCTCATAAAGATCAATTAACAGTTATTCGAAACCGAAATTATGAAAGTTGTGCCAGCTGAACACAGGTGTGAAAAACCTCGCGTCCCGCCCATGAGAAACGGGAACCCACTGAAGATGTTTTCCCAAGAAATTAGCCACCCCTTTTATCCTTCCACCACGTCACAGTTCCTTAATTCTGTGACTCAAAACGCTGTTTGCTGTCTGGTGCAAAAAAAACTCGAGACAAGCTAAAGAAGATGCAGAAGGATTTCACTCCCTCGAGGCTTGGAGAAGCATTAATAAAGCGGAGGAAAAAATTTCGAAACGAATCCACGTGTGAAAATTAAAGGAGTTGAAAAAAATTGCGAATATATTCGCGAGTGTACAGCGAACGTGGAGGGCAAGGTGATGTCGAGTCAGTGATGTGATGATACTGAATTTCAGTGTACGAGGAGTGGATTTAATTGAACATAGCCATTTTGCTGCACGCAAGAGTACTCTACCCAGGAGTGGAACCCGGAACCTACGAACGGGAGCTCTGTTTAACGAGCGAGAAGGAATAAACCCATCGTTCGTTTATATTCTTTTCTCTATGATTTTAAGAAATAGAAGATACCTTTAATAGTACCTATATAATTGCAGTATCTAATACGTATAGTACGTAAATATATACTGAAAAATACGCAGCTTCATCACGCAAATCGCCAATCCTGACTAGCGCAAAACCATCCAAATTCCTTCCTTCCAGCATGTACACGGAATTCGTTTAAAAGTTCATCGAACTTCATTACATATGATTCCTTCGTGAGATTGAAAACAAGCTTGCGAACTTGACACACTTCGAACACTCTTGAAAACGCCGATTTTTCATTCCCCTCAATCTCGTCCGGCGCTATTTCGGTTCGTATACACGGGCCAAATTTTCCTCAATCAGTGCCAGGCCCCGCAAAAACTGACACAGTTACCGTCCGATTCCGGAGCACCGCACGATGGACCCGACGATGGACCAATTTCAGCGCCGTTTTGTCTTCGAGAGAGAGTTCGGTATTTGGTTAGGAGTGCGAGAGAGAAGCAGACCGAGTTTAGCGTGCTCTCTCCTCTTGCCTCTTCCCCAAGGTTCATTGACACGGCCAAAGCAACGCCCGAGTAGCTGAGGATTTCAGAGGGGGCGTCGGGCGGACTACGATGCCGAAGGGGGAAGGGGACATGAGGGGGGGACACAATAAAAGAAAATGGATTGGAGGTGATCGGGTGGTGGGGGGAGGGAGACGAATGGGAGGTATGCACGAGATGCGTGGGTGTACCAGTCGGGAGAAAGTGACAAAGCAGGCTGGGAACGATCTCCACCGCTCTTCTGCGGCGGGAGTCGACCCAAAGACTCTCTCTGTGAAACACTATAACAGAGACCCTCTCTGGAAGATGCAGATTCTGTCGCTTGTACTTTTATAGAGCGAGCGACTATTATTATACGTTTATCCTTCAAGTGAAAAATAGGCTCTTGAATAAGTGAATATGTTAGATAATAGTTACTGTTATATAAAAGCAACATAATGATGATAATTCAACTATAATTTAAATAATCAGTGAGTCATATTTCGAAACAGATACATCAACTAGGATACTACGAAGAATTTGATCTGTAAATCCGACTGGGAATAGAAAAAAGTCTTTATAATACCCTTAAAAAGGTTGAAACTTTAAAGATAACTTTGTTTATTAGTTTTCAAGATATCATATAACTTGGTGGAATATATGGATACAATTTCTAAGAATAATAAAAATTGAATTCCGTTAAAGAAAGAAATATAACTGAAGAAATGGAGCTTATGGAGTATCAGGATGTTCCTCAATTATTATACCTTACTTTCGTACCCTTTTAATATACCATTATTTGTTTTAATTCACTACTTTGCTTTCAGTTTTGAATAAAGCTATGCAACTAATTTACTGAAAATTTAATTAGCTTGTCATAAATGAAGGTCACAAAAACAGACCTATGAAGAATAATAAAGAATGATGACCACCAATAGTTTATTTTCCCATAAGGAACTCATGGCTGAATAAGACACGAGCTTTATTGACTTAACCTTTAACGTACGAACGGTCCCTTTTGGGACCACTAGAACACGCTTCGTTTCACGTCTGCTTATTATCACTTTCTTAGCTCGGATTTGGCTGATTTTTTTTCTTAGGCTCTTGGAGTGGTCCTCGCTTTAAGCTCATAGCAAATCGTCTTACTTGATACAAGGTTTACATCCGTAATCGCTTTCGAAACTAGGCTCTTCTCATCAAGGCGCTACCTACGCACAGTTTAGATATTCTCTTACACTTCATCCTACTTATTTTTGGTTGTTGTAAACACTCTTTGGTATCTCTTTAATCTTCTGTACAAGCAAGTAATCCATCCTTTTCCATATCTCAAAAAAATAAGGCAAAAATGAAAATCTCTCAATGCTTTCCATTCCTTAGTTCTCTGCTCGGATTCTTACTGTGCATATTCCATAAAAAATATTTTTATTTCAAATAAAAAAGCAGTCAGTGGCACAGTGGTGTTTTCTTGCATATACTTTTTGTTTTATTACGCTATCTTACATAGTTTTCTAGTTATTTAGCTTTAACTAAAGGGATGCAGAGTTTCGAGATACTTCTGAGATTGAGTCCCGTCTTTTAAAGGTTAATAGACCCCAGTTGTCACACGGAACGAGCGTGCTACCGACTGTATACTACGGCGTTCGCCGACACGAATTCATGGACAAGAGACCGTCGCTACCCCCGGAAAACGTGCTAAGTTCTCTCCCCGGACACCGACAAATATTGACGAAATGTCGACCGTGAAATTTTTTACGCCTTAGTAATAAACGTGGTCACTTACGTACCACCGACGCGGAGGTGTCTCAAGGTAAAAAGCGCTGTTTGTTCGGACGCGCGAGTGACGGCTTTCGGCCGTGAATCTCGGATTTCTTAAGAACCTCCGTTTCTCTCAATGCATTCGCACACGAAGATCGTATCTATATAAATGCGTACCGAACGGACTTTTTATCGTGTTTGCAAACCGATGAAAGAATTTGAACTTATCCTTGGAAAGAACGGAGCTAGCCACGGTTTATACGATCCCATGCACCACACGCTTTCATTCGCAAAACTTGTATTTTCTTTCGCGTCTTGAATTGAGGTGACCGGGTGAATTTTTAAACTGGCAAAAAAAACAGATTTAAAAGTTCGACCTCCCAACGCCCTTCGCAAGAATATAGGACGACTGAGCAGAAGAAGCTTTCGGTTTTTATCGCTTCACTCCCTTCCCTGAGAAACTACTACGTTTTCGAAATCTCGTTCCTTCGAAAGATGACCTTTGCACCCGCTTGTTTTCTCGAAAATACTTTTGGAGGACGCTCGATCTTACGTGTCCACTTTTCCACTTACCAGAAAAGGATAATGAGATCCTTTCGAGCGCATATAAATAAGAAGCACGGGTTTTATTCAGGTCAAGAGACGAAATTTCGAAAAATGTCGTTCTCTGAGTAAAAGGGGTGTATTTATTTATGCTTTATATATATGACCGATTAAGAAACTTACGTCCGAAGGCAACTTTTCAATCCCACGTTTAAACATAAGCGAATTTAGTACACTAATAAGTAAGGACTGAGGCGGGATAAAACATCTGGCTTTTAAATTCAGCAGAACGCAAATAATCAACATCACTCAGCGATATGACCATGAACCACGAGCGTACAGAAAAAAAGAGTACGGGAAAGACTAATTTCAAAACTCGATAATTTATCATCCTCTTCAGACAATTCGAGTATTAAAACAAATGTCACCTTTGTAAATTTACCGTTCTACCTTTTCGCATCTAATCTGAGACAGTTTCCATATAATCTTTCATCATTCAAACGTAAGAGTTCCACATTGATTCCACTTGACGTTTTTATATGACAGGTTTCCCTTCGATTCTCGAGTGGGTGGAGGTTTATGAAGACAAACTCATTAATATCCGGACTCTTGCAGCCGAAATTTACATTTCAATTACTTATTTCAGATTTGTATTCATGACTGAGATAGCGCGTATAAGCTCCTGAGATGAAAATAAAGCTGATTTATGGTATTAATAACGATCGCTTCTCATCGAGTGTTAACAAAAGTAGTACGCATTCATCGATGCCATTCTCATGTATACATAAACATATCTAACCCTTTTAGGAGGCTATCGTGTCGGGAAAAACTAACCAGTTCATTATTCATCTTGTCAAATACTAAAGATACATTGTGCAGACCTGATTGCTGTTGATTACCGATATTTTTCGCATTTACTTGCGAGCCAAAATGGTTGAAGAGATAGGTAAATATATGAGCAATAATAGTCACTGATGTATTCAACAAAATATCAACTGGCCTCTTTAGACTTTGGCTTCTCTACAGTTGGCCGCATTTACTTTACATAACCATAAACCTTACTAGCCATCCTCTCTAAATCTAGGTTGATTATTTCCAGGCGGAACAACAGATGACCAACATATTCCGGTTTCCCCGGACCTGCTCGGACAAACGAACCGATGTGGCCCCTCTTCACGTTCCCACGTAATGATACTGAATCCGATCGAGGTCCTGGTGACAGAGATAAATTCCCCACTCTCCTTCGTCTCCATCGATCGTAAAGGTGGAAATTTCATGGACGAGCGAAAATAAACAAAAAGTGGGGAAACGAGGTCGGAAAGAAAGGGAAGATGGGAAAAAGAAGGCTCTCGGGGGAATCTCTAAGAATGAACGGGCGTGGTTTGTCGCGTAAAAAGTAGAAGAAAACCATCAATTTCGTGGAATATAGGTGAGAACGCGCTCTGAATGCATTCTCTTTCCTCAGAGGGAAGGTTAGGAGAGAGAGAATTATCTCGGAGACAAAGGATCCGTGGCAGTGATACGCCTCTAACGTAGCTAAAGTTGGTAAGAGCCCATAAAAGGTGCGGCATCTTAATGCTAAGCGTGATCCAATGAGAACTATTCAGGCGGTGGTAAGTTTACGATGTAAACGTAAATTGTGCGATATTAAACTAGACTGGCAAAGACTGTTTAGCAGTTGTAAGTAAGGCACTATCACTTCATAGATCGGCAAAGACTTCAGCAATTTTAAGTGACACTTTTAATACCAATTAAATTAAAGGTCGTACATCCTATTCTAGTTTTTCTTTTGGTTATTTGCTGATTTAAATTAGATTTTTAAGACCTCGTAAAGAAAGAATTAAGTATGGTTAATGAAGCGAATTGATTTTACTTAAGCATCCTCGCAAGAATTATACGACACGGAGGAATTCTGTTAGGAGAATTGCAAACAAAAAACCTTTCTCAGTAACCCCAGTCAATTTTTGAGCATATCTTACCAGAGTTTTACTTCGGATTAATAAGGTAAGAAGTAAAGAGTCGTTAAAAAAGTTTCTTAAACTCGTAAAGATATTATTATCCTAAATTGAACACCCTACTCACCGGAACATATAGCGAAGAAAAAGAAAAGAAGTCATCCAATGGAATGCGTATTAGAGAAAGCTTCAGACGTAACGGTGACACTGATACGTAGAGAACACATATATCTCATTATTCCATAATTTTATGCGTGAATAAATAGAATGTACTCAGACAGATAATAGCAGATCAGTAGGAAGAACAAATGCACCGTCCGCGTCACAGATAATTGAATAAATAATTGAAAAACAATAAAAATACCCGAGAATAATACTAGTAAAAAAATGTTGAGGCAAATATGAATTACGAACTGAAATATCAAGAAAATAATAACCTATAAAAAGAAGGCGTCATATGTATTATGGGACGAAATAGGATGACAACTCTACAGCAATGGTACATCGGCCATATGTTCCAGCAGATCTCCCATTTCAGATTGTTGACAGAATCTACGATATTGAGGGCCATAACTGTAAAGGAGGATTCCCGGACTCTTCCAAGAGAACAACTGCACGTGTCCGATTGAGAATCGAACAACATTCGCTCGAGAGAGGCCTTTCCGAGAAGTCGTATAAGAGGGAGAGAGGGAAAAATCGCGATTCCGATAAATATCAGTCGTCAGAGGCTGCGCATGAATGAATGGGAGTGGGTTAATTTATGCGTGTAATTTATTCGCCTCTGGAAAGAGTGAATAATTAGGAAGGAAACGCAAACGACAAGGAGAACTCGTTTTGATGCAGAAAAGTGGCCGAGCAATAAAACGGAGGAAAACAAATGGCAGAAATTACACAGTCGAGCTTCGACGGCAAACGTTACAATTGTCACGATAGCAAACAATGCTGTGCAAATAATTCCGAGAGTAAATACGCCTGGAAGATTATTTATCTGGCGACTCGAAACCTTAAGGATCAAGTTCATGAGCGCTAAAGTCTTGCATTTCGCTACGCGAAATCTCATATAGAATAAATAATTTGTATTTACGCGGAGGGACTTGAACAAAAAATAAAGACGTCGTGCGAAATTTATCTTTATGATACTTAACTGCTTTATTTTTCCAGCCAAGAATAGAGATGAATAAATATGTTCTCTGTATTTTTTTGTCAAGGTTATGTTGAGAATAGCCAATCGATAATTCTTTGCTATAAGAATAATGAGATTTTATTTTAGTAATAAACAGTAACCTTATTTATTAAGACATTCGTTCATTTTCAATACCGATTTATGGTCGGAATTCCTTAGATATTTATTAATTTGATTTGTCCATCTGAATGACCCATAAGTGTCGATTATTTTCAAACACGAGGCAAGGGAACGCGTAAAATAATAAAACTTATTTTCAGAAAAATCATCGTTTTTTATTATACCTAATGTTCATATTAAATAGACAAAATTTACATTATTTAGCGGGTAATTTCCAATCAAAGTCCTTCCTGTAAATTCAACGAGTACTTTAACAATCGAATTTTTTTTAGGGATTCAAAAAATTCCTATAAAACACCCATTAATTTCTGGATGGATTAGAAACAAGCAACGGATATATGTAGATTAAATAATTCCAGTAATCGAAAATTCAACAACAACTCTGTAATCAAAAAGCACCTGTACATCTCGGCCTCGGTCGTTATTATCCTCAAACCAAAACCTCAACCATACCGAGGACGCTTTCACGTTCCTCGAAATGTTCCTCCTCTAAAAAAACCACAATCCTTAATGAGACTGCATCGAAATGCATTCCCAGTTCCTCAAACGCTGTCGAAACCCAAAGCCCGATCCATCAATAGCATCTTCTCGGAACGTACCGGAGAGAGAACCCGTTTCATACGGCGAATGAAACAAAACGTCCACACCTCGTGGAACACGCGCAGCAATCGAGCACACGGTTAAAGGCGAAGCTTTTTCAGTCCTAGTTTTCCGCAAAAGGGATGACATAAGAGGCAATCATGTGCCCGCAGCAAGGATGATGGGGAGAGGCGGTGGGAGGGGTGCAGATACGGGAAGACGCAGCTTATGGGATGGGGTTAAAAATAAGATGCGGGCTCAATCGGAGCCGTTATTCGTGACGCCCTATGATGAAGAAGGAAGACGGACATCTTCCAAGAAGATATTTCACTTTCACCGATGAGCGAGGATCGTACATGTGCTTTCTAAAACGGTCGTGGGAGAGCTAATATCGTTTGGAAGCATTAAAAACTCTATGGGCGAATATATTCCGGTTTTACGCTTACCTGTCATAGGTGTGGTTACGTGAATCGTGGGAAAATTTCGGTGGCGCAACTACTACTACGTTTCTGCCAATAAAACCACTTCCAATGTGATGTTTTGGAAATTTAATTTATAGTTAATATGCCGTTTGCATACATTAATGTGGCAATTCATAAAGTTGACCGGAATAGAACCTGATTTGTTTATCGTTTGTCGGATACTCAAAATGCGGTTTCCGGGAAACTATGCCCTGGATAAGAGAAACGGTTATAGGTATTAAATGTTAATTCTGAATCTAAAAAGAGTTGATTTCTTCTATTAATAAATCCCAGATACACTAGTGTTTGGAAAATAAACGAAGAAATTCAAATACATGTAAACTAATAGAATATTTTGAAGTTTTAAGTCGCAATCTAAGCTACTGCAACATCCTAGTGCTAATGGTGTATAGGATATAAATTTCCTTCTTAATCTAAATTGAATTTAATTATTTCCAAGTATTTATGGACAACTGAAGATAAATCCACATAATCACGTACGTAATACGTAATCCACACAAAACACTTTTTTCTCTTGCGTCCTTTTAATGAAATTAATTTCAAAAATTATGATAAATATATTTTAGTATCCAATGATTTCAAGCGGCCTTATTCAAGACCTAATATCGTAATAACCGTAGCTAAATTCCTCAATCTTTATCAACATAAATCACATGTTTTCCAGCGCTACTTGCGTGAAAATTGTTTCCAAGAATAATTGCTCCATTCATCGATAATTCTGAAACCCTGCTTCCTCCTCACAACCAACATCGCAAAATATTTGACGAAAAAAAATCCCGCCGAATCACGTAGCACGAAAAGCCTTGTTCATCAATTTGTAGAGTTTAAAAGTCATTTCTGTTGACGCTGATGGTCCCTCAGCCGTCGAAAATTGCCTTTCGCAAACATCTCATTACGAAACGAACCACTCAGCCCGAACACGGGCCGAATAAACGAATCGCCTTCGCGAGGGATACCCCCGAACGGCTCATCACGAACTTCGTGTAACTAAATGGCCACCGTCGGACAACACGCCACCCGGAACCTTAAGCAGAACGCTAATCTTTTCGGGAAGTAAAATGAGCCTGTGGAGCGAAAGAAAAAGTCTCTTCCGCATTAGACTGTTTGCCTTTGCAATCATCGGGAACCATCCAAGGAGAGAAAGAGAGATCTGGAGGAGTGACAACTTCCTACATCGATCATGCGCGAGCCACGGATAACGACATGGCTCTTCGCGGCTCCGACGGGTGACGGCTAATTTTTTAATCGCCGCTTAACGCACGAGGTAACCCGCGAGGATGGGGCGGTGTAATTGATTGTGTGTCGAGTGCGAGGAGCGGAATCTCACGATTGTCTTGACCGTGTCCGTTTCATTACCGAGTTGCGCTAAAAGGCGAGCAGGAAACATCGGTGTGCGAATGTGGGAAAAGGCGTGGAATGGATCGCTGGTGCTGATATTGTTACGCAAGCATCGTAGCATTAACGTGCTTCTCAAGACGTTCCCGCCCCTTCACAGAGACGTGAGATCATCCCATTCCTCCTGCCTGCTCCATTTTTTCCGTGAGAAACATGAACGGGATGCAACGGGTACATCGAGCGTTGCACGTACCGCTAGCTCACAGTCGGTGGATCATATAAAAACATGAAGTGTTTACGGAATGCATGATTGAATGAGGTTCTCAGCGCGTTTATGTAGAACCAACTGTCGAAATTACATTCCTTCGATAGATATTTGTTCATTATTCGCATATTTCATCAGGGAATGACCTAAACAAATTTTACTTCTCCGGGGAGAAAAAGGATGACCCTTCATACAAATCATAATCTTACAGAATAAGGTTTTAATGATCATATTAGGCAACTCTTAATGATGGAAGATGGATTGAACCGATTAACTTTTAACCAGAGAGATGGTGATGCATCAATTAGAATTCACTTATTTTTTATCTTGTTAAATACCATCATGATCGTATGAAAGTGGTAAAAATTTGGGTTAAGTCAATTCGTGATTCGTTTAAATACGAAATTAATCTTCCTGACAAAACTTCCAAAGTGAATAATATATACTTCTTTAATTACTATATGCTTAATTGCGTAATTACTTACTTTACTCTGCAGTTGTTATTTATGCAGTATTCCTTAAAGGAAAAGCAACTGTAGAAATGGCTCGGGACAATATTTTACGAATTATTGAAGATACCAATGAAAAAAATTAATCATTAACGTAGGGACTCCAAAACTTTACGATAGTTCACTAAATTAATTATTATGTGCTAGAAGAAGGCTTTAGATTCCGTTCCCATGCTGGAATGCGTCTCCTTCCAAAAAGACAGTACAAATAAATAATACGATGATCCGTGCACCTCGAGTTCTCACGATATCCTCCGTGAAGAGCATCAGTACCGTAAAAGGACTTGCGTCATTCTTCTTTTCGTCTCGCTCCCCACCTCAATGCTACAGTTCAGGGAGGAACCAACCAGCAAGGATAAGAGGGGGGTGAAAGATTCACTTCATCGTATATATAGACAAAATTAATACCCGAACGTATAAGTTAAATAAACGAATCCATTACGAAAAAACATCGATGAACGACTGGAAATGACAAAATAAAGCAGTCAAGAGTTTCTTTGAACTATTTTTTCCTATTTTTATACTTCCAAACAACCATCAGAGTCACGTACATGCGTGACAATACACCTCAATCTCACAAAAGCTCATTTCACTTTCGATACGTAACTAATAAAGCGAGGAAATCGAGAGCGCCTCTATCCATTCGCCACGTGGATGCAAAAAGGGAAGATCGTGTCGTGGCGGATGAAAGGGGCGGTAGATGGACATCTCCGTCATTCTCTTCGTGCCCGAAAAAGGGACGTGGTGAGCAATTGACGCTTTCG
This sequence comes from Pantala flavescens, assembly GCA_020796165.1. Classification (NCBI taxonomy): domain Eukaryota; kingdom Metazoa; phylum Arthropoda; class Insecta; order Odonata; family Libellulidae; genus Pantala; species Pantala flavescens. Next base: position 16,564,132 of record CM036879.1, on the reverse strand, counting down.
GGACTCCGTGTCTTTTTCTTCTTATTCTTTTTTCAACTCCGAAAAGAAAGAAAGAGAGGCCGCGCTCTTCAGCGAATTTCACGCGCGATTTTTCGTGCCTCCGTCGCGTGCAACTCACGAAGCCAACGAGCGAAGGAACGCGGGTTTTTTTTCATCGGGAGAGGTTGGATTCTTGTCGTGGAAGGGAAAGGAAGGACGTTTGTCGACTTGTGACCGGGAAAGGGGAAGAGGAGAGTGGAGAAACGAATGTCGCGCTAAATTACCACTCCTCCGCTCCACTGGTACGGGTTACAGCATGTCAGTAGTACAGCGTTTTAATTGAAGGAAGTGCGCTGTGTAAAGAAGAGGTGCAGTGAAAGCTTTACGGGGTGGAGACTGAAAAACATGCGACGGGAGTTTATGGTAAGGAGTGCATTCCGTTGACTTCTGCACAGACCTTCTGGAAGTTTACACTTACGAGAATATTTCGCGATCGATATTATTTCATCCCTCTACATATTCTGTTGCTTATATCAAAATATAGAATGAGGAAGTATGATTATAAATGGTTCTATTAAAAGAGAGAGGAAAGAAAATGACGATTCCATTATAATAACCATCGTGAGAGTAGATTAGAAAAAAGGTCAGTAAAAAGAGAATCTCGGAATAATTTACGCTAACTTAATCCTACGTACCTCGTCGCATAATGATTCCCACGAACACAAAGAAAAAAATTGAAATTTATGCTAATCTAAAGCACTGCGTTTATTTAATCCTACCGTGATATTTTTGCACAACGATTTACTTTCTTCTTAACACTCATACAAAACAAACTAATTATAATCCACAGCAAATATATGATTTAATATAAAATCTTTCCGATGCTGATGACGGTTCATGGTTCTGAGTGTCACTTGTCTATTTTCTTGAAGTAAAAGGTATATCGAATAACATTTCCCAGTAATGATATCTATGCAAAAAGAGGACAAATTAAACCCCGTCCTATTCAACGGTATGCAGTTGCCACTGTATTGGCAAAAGTATACGAGTCTTTAATTAGTCTGTTTCCTTGATAACTTCGCAAGAAATCTTGGCTTATCGCCCATCTCGCGAGATATTGAGCCTGTTGACATTTCACTGTAACGATCCACTGATTTCACAAACACGTTGATTAATCCACCACAAAGTTCTCGGTTTATTGGATTTCGTCTACTTATCCTTTCAGTAGGTTTTAAGATAATTTACAAAATACATACTTCTGGTAATTAATGAAGGCTTTCATTCTATAATTTCATAAAGTAGTAGAAAAAGCTATTGTTTTCTTACGAAACCGATAGCTTTTGAGGAAGGAATCAAATTCCCATCAGTAAGTAGTAACAAGATCCATGAGAACGATTGTTTCTTTTTGGGTTTAATAATACATATATCATTAAATTTAAGTGATTGTTACATTGTGTGTAGCAGTTACCCTTGTGTAATTCTGTTGTAATAAGTTTCTGTAGCTCTTGAGCGATCAACACAAAACATTAAAGGATTCACAAGTCGGACGATTTGCGATTCTTTCCTTTCCAACGTCGATGCTATCTACCTCTCTTTCCGGACTGTCTGATCGAATTAACTTCTTTATCCATTTCTCCCTATACCGCATGAACTTGAGCATGAATATTTTTCTAAACCTCCACCTCTATTACAACTACATCTTCTCCTTTCACATCCCGGCAGCGAACAAACAGAACCGATCCGTTTGCTAAATGACGATCTCTTGAACTCCATAAACCATTACAACTCAATTCCGTTATCGCCTCGATCGAGAGAGAGAGAGATACGCTCTGAAATAAAGCGGTTTGGGTCGATCACGAAATCTAACTCGCTCGGGGAATAAAGCACCGCTTCGGGGAGAAGGAAATGACAAGCAGACATCGGAATTTGCGGAAAGATTGAAAAGCGGCGAAAAGGAATGGAACCTGACGAAAAGGTTAACGCCCATCGGCTGAAAATGTATCGCCTTTGATTGTACCGATAAACGCAATCGAAAGGGATTCTGCAAACAAACGCTGGAAGACGGTGGTCGCACGGCCTTCGTACCCTGAAATCCGCAACATCCGGGAAAATTGGATTCCGAAAGGTAAGCGTCACACAGTTTTCGCACCGGATGAACGGCCGTCGAATTATCCGTCGGTGTAGGAATCGATCCAAGGAGAGTAAGCTCAAGAGCGATCTCACGTCTTACACCGGCGCCAGTGAGCGCGTAAAAAATATTCGCACGGGAATGAGACGTTACATAAACGACACGGCGTGTGAAGCAAGTGTGCACTGGACCCGAGAGAATATTGAGTGGGATACAAACGAAACCAGAGCACCTATAGGGATATTGTAGGTACAAGAGATTCTTGTACGGATGAATTTTGCTCGCAATCGAGTTACCTGAATTTCATTCAGCGAGTAGCAGAATTTCCCACACTATTATACATGCTTCATTTAAGAATAACTTTGTTCCGTACTCAGGGTGACTGAGTTTCATCGGGAATAATTCTCTTTGAGAAAGAAAAGCTAATTACTTCAATTTCTCAGAAGAACGCTCACATGTTGAAAACTTTATACCGGAAGACATTCACTTCTTGAATCTGTAGGTATAATTATTCAAGGGTTTACGTGTTTCCAAACACCACATCTCTTGTTCCATGGATTTCATACTTCTTGTAAGAGAGGTTATATAAGGGATGTTCTGAGAAATTGAATGTGTGAGAATACGTTGGATACACCATACTATTATTATACATATCACATAATATATGAATTTAATACACTCTCAAATCTGTAAATTTAAAAGACATTAACTCCAGAAAAACATGCGGTATTCAAAAAGATGCTCCCGATAAGAGTTTTGGGTGTCTTCAACACTCCCGTGCATGTACAGACCCAATCAACGCGTCACGAGTGATGGATAACCATATTAAAAGAATTGGGTCCTTTTAGATCGTAGATACGACGCGATAAAAATTAAATTCACTTTCATTAGGGTCCTTAATCTTCGCATCTTTTACCATATACGTTGATGAGAGGCCTAATTTGGGTTCAAATGAATTTCCCGTAACACCTAACACACAATCGTCGTCGACAGGGCGCCCTTTATCTATTTTCTGAACGCCTCAAATTACCACCCGACACCATTCAGTGTCTAAAAATACACCCCTTAAACGTTCTCATGGGAGATATCATCTGAATCGCGTCCGCTGTGAGACCCTTTTCTTCCTATAGGAGATACGAGATCGCGGCCGGTCGTAATTATCCCCTCGTGCAAACCTCCGTGGCAATGGCAGTAGTAAATATAAGACAGTCGTAATGCCGACGATGCAAAAACGTCCCTTTTCGCGAGCCTTGACAAACGATCCGATCGAGAACAAGACTCTTGGGTATTGAGACACGCAACTCGTGGGAATACTTCACTCTCGGGCGTTGAAGTCACCGCCGCCGCTGGACTTGTGCTGTCCCTGGATGGCTCCTCTTAATTCTCCCCCCTCTCCGAAGGGACACACTGAGAGGAGAGGATAGGATTTGCCCTCTATATCTCTCACATCGTAAGGAAAAGAAGAACCGAGAGTGCTCTCTGAGGATGAGAGAGAGAGAGCGGGTGAAACCATGAACCGCGTTGACGTGCCCTGCTGTGAATGGAGATAGTAATCCAGAACTCCCTCTCTCTCCGAATGTTTTAATGTTAGGAGAGTCATCCCGGCGCGCCGCACTCAGAGAGATGCGGGAGATCCTTATCGCATCCGCGGGTACACGTGTTGGAGACATTTTCTGCGGCTGGATGGAATAAACGAGGTCTGCGGGACGACAGACATCCACGAAGATCGCTTTACAATTTCAATTTGCGGAGGCAGAGGGTATACGACGTACAGTCCTAGGAGGAGTTGGAGAGAGTTTAATTAAATCCGTCGTGCCTATTTATTGTCCTGTACATCTCATTCCTCGTATTTTATTTTATGCATGTCTGTATTTATAGGTGTATGATGATGACGGTACATAATCTTTCTTCATTCTTCATATTCTATTTTGTGCATTTTATATTTTATAGGTCTATGATGATCACTGTACATGATCTTTGATGATGCCTTTCAGTTTTTTTTTCATACTTTCAGAGCAAAAGTGAACGATATTATTACGTTTCATGAATCATAAATTCTATATTGAAACTTCCAAAGGAACCTTATCTCTTTTCAAAAATGTTGACTACAAAGAGAAATGCAATTTTACAGAAGCATAACTTTCAGAGTTTTCTACCATTTTCTATATTTGTATGGTGAAAGCAGATTAAAATTACATTTGGATTTTTTTCGACAAGGAGCGACTTTTCCCTTGCTTAACGATCCAAAAGTTTTTCCAATAAATCTACGTCTTGTGTTAGTCCGAAACTCGAAAATTCAGGGTTAATGAGGCAGCGAAATGGAAAGGAAAAACATATCTCGTTCTACTTTTCCAGGTTCAAAAAATACATCTCACACAATAGATCCATTTATAACATCTCTATTGAAGATTCATGAGAAAAGAAAATTCACTGAAACGTCTTTCTAATCTGAGAAAGTGAAACAAAGAAGAAATGTTCTCATTTTTATCGAGTCAATTCTCTTCTCCACTGAAAGGGAAAATATTGCCCGTGTCCCCATTAATCAGAACGTCTTCAGCAGACCCATTGTGATTCAGAAGGCGTGGGCATCAGCGGGTCTGCGAGATCCTCTTAATTGCTGCACAAAACGGCTTTTTTTACGGAGGAAAAAAAGCACGATTCTGCTGGGAAAAGAATTATCTCCGGTTGTCGGAAAGTGTTTCTGCGACGTTTGTGTGTTTGGCGTATAAAATATACAGCTCATGATTGTGATGCAGGCTTTTACAATCTAAAGCAGGAGAAAGATCGACTTACCTCAACAATGAAAAAGTATTTGGAAAATTTACGAGATGCTCAGAATATAGGGCTACTAATAAGGCGGTAAAATTTTTTTTGTGTATTTCTAGCAAAGCATGTAATTTACTTACTGCTCTTTAATTTTTTTCAGCTTACCCGAATGAGTTTTAAAAACAGCGTACTAACGTAATCCGAATAATAATAAACTAATCTACACTTGTATATAAACAGCCTTAATTATACGCACTCCTAGAATATTAAATTTTACGTGCTATGTTTATCCTTTCGGAAGTTAATTATATACAATATACACTCGTTTCTTCTATAATAAAAGGACCAAAAAGATTAGTTCATAATGCTTACTATTTTCAACCGAAAAAATTTCTCAAATCACTTTTTAATATCATCTCACAGAAAAAACTTACCAGTTCAAAAAAGGCCTATGAAGTCATTATGGAAATATAGTTTTTAAACTTGTTTATAAACTCAATCTCAAATGAATGGGAATGCTCATTGCTCTATTTTAAGATTGAGGATTCAAATCATGTTCAACCTGAAAGCGGTAAAACACACTACACTTCGTACCCATATTATTTAATTATAGAGGAAACAAACTAAAAAAAGAGGAGACATTCGAGATAAAAAAAATGATAAACATGGGAAGGAAGAATATAAAAAAATCCTAGCACGTCTAAATTACCTCATTAGACCTAGAGCTGATTCTAGTCTTCAGGATTAGTTCCCAGGTGCGATTTTCACGTTAGGTATTCATGATTACCGGAATTAAAATTTTACCCCTAATGGCGCAATGAAGAGAACCGGAAGGTGTAATCTACAACGGAACGTTTCCCACTCCCTATTTACGTATTTGAGAGCTTCGGAAAATTACCACGCGTAATGGCTGGGCTAGTTCATCTCCGTACTCAATATCCGCTCTCCAAAAACTCGTCAATTAGCTAATCAAAGCTGTTCGTGGTCTTCCGGAGAATTACATAGCTCCGAACGATCCGAACCTTCTGGTAAAACCAACACGCTATTGCTCCGCTAAACTTCAGCGGACCAAAAATCGCCCCCCGTTCATCAAGGCCACTACGAGGATTTGATATCAGCAGCAACAAATGACCATTGTCTTCCTCCCCTTCATTACCCCGTGGGAAACCTCGTGGATTCGAATCTTTGTCTGCGTCTACTCCGTCGGAACGGCTGAGAACCGCTCATTACACGGACGACGTGCCGGGGATCGTTCCGGATCGAACCGAAATAGCAGTGCGGGAGAGAGTGATGGTGACAGGATCTGGATCGCTAATAAAATGGTGCAGGGAAGCGGAAGATCGTGACGTCACCCGGGTGCGAGGAGGCCCTCCTCCGGGAAAAACGTTTCGAGCTTCGTGCCGCGCGCGCTGGTGCATCTGATTGCAGATCTTCCGCGGTAAGTGGCCTCGCCGCAGTCGTTCCTTTGTAACGCGCGGAGCAGAGGGCTAAAGGTGGGTCGTTGACATCGCCTTGGTTTTTACCCTTCCGACGACCACTCGTGGGCAGAGAGAGAGGGAGAGGAAGGCAGAGAGAGGGGAACGATACGGAAGGGGAGGGAACGTAAGGAAGGTAGCTTCATTTGCAACTGACCTCGCCCTTTCGGGAGCGGAAGATGGCCGCGAACAATCGAGAGCGACCCCGCGGTCTTTTACATGACCTTCTGTTTCCTCTTTATCGGTCGATTATGATGCAACGTCGCTCGTTTCGTTTGGAATATCCCTGGAGATTCGCAATATTCTCTTTGTATAAGAGACCTGAGGTCTACAAAAGTTCTCATGGCTCATGTCATTTACCGTGAACAATTTGCACAATCAGCCTTGATACACCGCATGGTAATTGCCATTATATTAAGAGGATGGAATTAAGTATGGATTCAATTCAGGTCGAAGTATGTCGAAAGTACTCCTTGGTGTTTCTCATTCAAATTCTGAATGGGCAATAGACTTAGTTCTTGCTTAAAGAGGGCAAGGATATGAAAGTTGTTTGGATAGACTCTGGAGAGTTAGGTTCAACTTCCAAAAATACGTTTCTTGCAAATATGAAAAGCAAACAACGAAAAAGTTTGGTTGCATGGATATATGTCGACTGAATCTCTGGAGCTGGTAAAACTTAATGGATAATAAATAGCTCCATCGTGTTAAGTATCTTAGTAAAGTATTTTTGCAAGGCATAAGTAATTTTGAATTTAATTCTATCTGAATATTTCAATCCATTTCTGTCATTTTGACATCTTCAATTCTCGGATGGCTTAGGTTGAAAATATTCAGAAGAAATGCTCAAAGAATAAGGCTAAGCATAACATGAAATCCATATTCTAAGAGTATGAGCCTCCTAACTTTGTGTTTGTATGAGATACATTTTTAGTAGTTATTAAATTTAGGAAACGCTATCATAGGTAAAGGCGGTCGAAAAGATAATGAAACGAATCTGAAAAGTTTATGTAGAAACTGAATTTAAATAAACAAAATTTCTTCTCTAATATTTGTACGTAAAAAATGGAATTGTTAGTTTCTCTAACGCCGTACATAAACCGTATAACCATTAAAAATTGACGTTTGAAATTAATAGATCAAACTTCAAATCAAGTCGCAAACACTTTTTGCAAAGTATTACCGACACAAATTCACGTAGAACGTGGAAGGAAACTGAGCAAAAAAAAGGTTCCCAACAAAAAAGCACGCACGAGAGTTTGGAATTTCCCGACTTAAGCTGACTAAGGGAAGTGTTAACTCTCAAATTCTCGATAAGTAGGAAGAGGGAGAGTTTCTTTGTCCGTAGTTTATTTTCGGGTATCCTCGCGCTTTTTCAGGTGTTTATTTCGACGAAACGTGACGTGATGTTTTGTTGTTATCCGTGGATTCACTTCCTGATGAGATCGTGACTGATCGATGGTAGTTGTTTGTGGTTAAACGCGTTTATTACCTTGCACGAATGTGCGAGGAAAAAAGTTGTTTTACGAGTAATGGAATATTAGTAATAGCTGAAAGTGACATCCTGGAGGGAGGCATTTCGGATAACGGACATGTTCAGAGGCAAAAACTCAATGAACGCCACCATCAACTACTTTCAGTTCTATTGCTATCTTTTCAAATACAGTATACTATGCTCCTAATAAATCACGAACGCAAAACCATTATGCACGCTGGTCGTGTTAAACACAAACACACACACTATCAGATCAGGAACGAATTCTGCAGAATACATGGGGTGATCTCCTTATCGTGGAATGGTATCTCTGTCTCTACGATTAGGTTTTCTATGTCGAATAAATTCGCTACTTTATCGATAAACGCGTTGTATGAAAACACAGCTGATTAGCAGAAAAAAGACGCGAAGACTGTTTGATTTACTTTGAGATTATTTTAAACGTGAGGATCAAAATCTTTCGATGTTGTCATCACACCACTAGAATCAATTTCTTGAAGCTTATCTATTACGTTTCCTCGGAAATAGAGAAGAATAGTCCACTATCTTGCTAAAATCAAAACATATTAAAGGTGGAGCGGATGATGTAATTTTAAGAAGAATTAGATCGAAGAAAAAATTTAGTTTTTGGAAACTATCTAATCTTACTCAATCTAAAAAAATAATAATTTCGTGATGAATTTTTTTAACATTGAAAATAAATTTACGAAGTTCTAATTACATTTAATGATAATTTACTTAACCTTAAGAACGCTAAGAAAGTAAAATGCTTTCCCGTTAGGTACAACTTAATAAAAAAAGGGATCAATAACGATATTATGATAAATTAAAATAATGACACTATTAGATTTTCTTATTATTGGCATAGTATTTTATAACTATTGCTATTAAAGTATAGTATATTATAACTCTATCCCCTTGAAAATATCCACTCGTTCATCGTAATTTACTTCTTACTTCCCAGCTCGTGATGCAACGAGCATCTTTGTCGTCTAATATATACGAATCAGGCACGTGCTATGACATCGTGTCGTAAGTGAAAGAAAGCAGAAAATGTGAAGTCCTAATTATATAATCCCATCATTCTGCCTTTCTCCAAAAATGGTATGCAGTGACGAAAGTTCTCTTTGTCAGTGACACCGCTATTCTAGAGAGTGGGCGTGTTTCAACCCAGTCATTTGTTTCGTGGTCTTATTATCCCAGTCACTTCGAATTTACTTTATTTATGGTTCCGGCCATTTAGAACGGGAAGGCGAAATGCACACTCGATGGAACTCGCTTAATATGGGCTGGCAGAATATTGTTGTCATAACAACATCGTAATGTGTTTAGAATCGGTATCCAATAAAATTGGAACAGGGGAACCGAATATAAATGTGATTGCATCGAAAGTGACAAGCTGACAGATATCCTTGTGATAGTCCCGACGTTTCTTTTAAGTGTAAAAAGAGAAAGTTTCAAATTGAAAGGTAATGGAGCTTTATGGCCCTGAGGCTTAAATTTTCATCGCCCATTACATGCAACGCGTTTAAAAGGGTGGGATTAATGTAAAGGAATTTGAGAAGGAAAGAATGTTCGTATTATAGAGTTAAGAACTCTTACGAGTATAAATTTTAGGAAGGGAGTAGAGTACGTAGCAGTTGAAGATTTAATAATCGTATTTATGCACAGGGAAACCCATAAAATACTATTATGTTCAATGTGAATTATAACTCGTAAACAACTAGCTAATGTGAGAGTGAGCCAAGTCAAGAGATCTTTCCAACTCCCTGATAGTAAATAATATAACAGTCTAATCCAGAAATGATACACTTGGCACTTCAGGATTGGACTCTGAGATGTCCTTCCACAAATTTAAGCATCAACATAAAGCTTTTATTAGATAATATATCGTATATTAGTCATATTTCAAGCATTCCATTTAATTTAACAAAAACAGATCACATACGAGATATGCTTAGTTTTAAATAATTTATACGTTATGAGAATGAGTGAATTCGATTATTGATTAAATATTTGAAAAAGATACGTTCCTTTTTTAAGATTCCGATTTTCTAATTTGCATATTTATTCAGGCACATGGAAATTAATTTCTAACTCAAATCATATAAAACTCACCCACTCTTTCCAATAGATTTGAATTTCAAAATTCTAAGGAGGTTAATTTCATTAATTGTGGGTACATTACTGGGGTATGATGCTATATATCGCATCTACTAAACAATGACACTCGCTCGGAATAATTTAGAGGCTTCATTGATCCATGACATAAACTAGCAATTCTTCATAATTAGTTGCGAATGGAATTCAACATCTCACCTCAAATGCCCAAATCATCGCGAGAAAAAATTTCCATCCCGTACCCGGAATCAGACGGACAGAACTGACCTTTCGAAAATCGTGACGATTCTTCCGCATCACCTGTATATACCAGTCCAGAGATCGCGAGAAAAAAGGAAGAAAAACTGGATGGAAAAGGGGAGCGAATGGACGTAATTTTCGGCTCAGCCAACTCAGACGGAAGTGTGTCGTAAGCGCTACAATAAAACAACTCGGCGGAACCCGATTAACCAGTAAGTAACCAAGGAAACGGATCCTTTCCCTCCCCGAGAAATAAAGAGTCGTGCGAAAATGATGCGCCCCGATTGCCTCTGATTAAGAAATGGATGAGTAATCAACTCGTCCGTTGATCACGAAGTAGTACTGCGAAGGCTCCGTAACGAGATACTGAACTCTTTAACCTCCGATTCTTCGTAAGGATTATAAAATAACGGAGAAAATCAAAATCTTTTTGATTTACGTCGGAATAAACCAAGAAGTACTCGAACTATGAGTTTTGCTTGCTTTTCTTTGAAATCATAGATCCGATGAAGGCGAAAACCTAGGAGTTCAAGAGAATTCACGTACAAAAAATCTTGACGCGCTAAATGCCGAGTAAAACTGATATAAGTAAACAAAGGAAGATGCGATATCTTCGATCTCGACAAAAACAATCGATAGATTAATTGATCAAAAAGATTAACTTCAAGGGAAAATTAGATAATAGAATACGTCGAAAGGTAAGGCGATACATCACATACGACATATTTTCAATCAATAAACCTATTCCACTGTATTTATAGTCATAGCTAGATTCAAATCAAACTCGTTGTGTTGTTTTTATGGACATCTAGCCCTATTTCCCCGCGAAGGGTTATCAAATCTGCGGTCGCTGTGAAACGCACCCATTGTCAGATATGTTTACGATTTCTCAGTCATGACTGCAGAAAGATATTCATACACACGAATACAATAGTGCCCTCCGTGGGCAAATCGTTTCCCTGCAGCACGAATCATTTACTTTCGTCACGTTTGTAATATAACTTTGCCCTGGAATTCCCTCGGATTCACTTTTGATCGCAACAACCCTCATTTGATGTGCCAAGAGCAAGTCTCGGACCGTGGTATCTGCTCACGAGATCGCTTCCTAAGCTCCAAAGCTTTTTCATATTTCCTGAATCTTCCTGTGCTACCTTTTGCCCCGAGTTTATCGCCATCTGATTCCTTCCTCCTCTTACCGTGTAATTGGCTTTCTTTTCTGTATGGCGAGGAAATGAACGGTCCGAAAATTGACTATCGACCGAAACATACCTTCACTTCCGCGATGAACCCCCCTTTACCTTTTACCTTTCTCGGACTTTCTCCTGCACTGAGACAAAGAAAGGGTCGACCGTTTGTATGTATATTTTCCCATCACAATTCAAAGAGATTGAAAGTAATAACGCTTGCTTTGTAGGCTGAGAGTGAATGTACACAAACATATATAAGCTCCATAAAGTGATTGAGAACCATTAGAATCATAAACAGGAATGGAAAGACTTCAAAGACGTAAAGGAACTTCTTAATTTTTAGCATTATTGATGACTGTACATAGGAATAAAATATACCTTAATATATACAGATATAACATTGTACATAACTCAATAAAAACAACTTTAGTATATAGATTTTATATATAGATAACTATTCTCTATTATCTAGACTTTAATATATACAAGGATGTTCAGAAAGATAAGCAATACACAACAATATTTTGAGAACGTTCTTCCACGCTCCGTGAGGTGAACTGATGAGACCTTATACGGAAACAGTAGTAATGAAGTAATTTTTAAGCACGCCATGGGTCAGCTGACTTAGAACCTCTCGGTTGGAACGAACCTTATATCACCTCTGGAAGGTGAAGCTTAATTTGCATTTCCCTCATCTTTCGCTCAATTCCCACCTTACGATGGTGGTAAGGATGAAGATATTTCATAGAGAGTGCCTTACCTCATACGAAGTAAAATGAAAAGAAAAAAATATTTGGACTCGACAAAAAAGTTGAAACAGTCTCTCTAATCTACCTATATTTCATTCTTCTCCTGAAACCCATCCGAAACCCCTCCGGTTGGAATTAATAATCGCCTACGGACGAGAGAATGTTTCGTTATCGATCCTAAGAACTCGTATATCTTCCGTCATAGACACTCATTGGAACATCTGAACTACTGAAATCTAGTCCGATGATTCCAATAAAGAGCAGATGATATCGAGCATTGTAAACGTCTTGGCCAATTCACGCTCGTAGCTAAATTAGGGGAAGCGTGACTGGTGAGAAAAAGGAGTCTTTTTATAACGGTCGAGGATGCCTTTTCGAGAGACGATAAATAAATATAGACAGAAAGTGAGATATAAGACGCTCGAAAAGGAAAGGGGAAGAAGGCTGTGAATAAAGGGAAAAGCTCTCAATCGGAGATGTTAAATAGAATGATTAAAGTAGTAGTTCCATATATTTCGGTTTGAAAAAAATTTCGTAGCTTCTTTTGGGAGAATTTTTGAAAAGAAATACATTTAAATAGTGGTCGAGAAATATTTTACCCTTTTAAGAGATTAACGTGAATTTTTTATATCTATTCATTGTCAGTTAACAGACTGCATGCAGGAAAAAAGAAAACGTTAGTGTTAAATTAATTGATTTTGCCTTGAAAACAGTTTTGAGGTCTAAACTTGAAATCGACTCTGCCTTGAAATTTGGCATCAGCTGGTAAATTATTCATTAGATCATAAAAGTATAATTTTTAACCTCTAAAGCTACTGTACCAGTCATCAATTACGTTCAATCATTCTTAAATAGAAAAAGCCTTAAGATTCTCTAACATACGTAAATGTTGTTTTTCGAGATAACGTATTATTACAAACCCAAGGACGTAATGCAGATGAAACCCTTTATACGCATATTCTTATATATACTTTACATTTACATATGCATGGAAGCACCTACGAGCCCTTTATACAGCCGCAATTCTTCAACAATTAAACTTCGAGCGACAAAACCTTTCATAAGCGCGGCTCCGTAACATCAAGGTCGATTTTCATTCACGTGGGCGCCGCGACTTGGTATAAATTAATTCTCACTCGTTCGGAATACGTAAAATGCCCTCGGGAGGTAATTACGCCCGGGATGGAAACCGCGTGAACTGACACTGTGGTTAGGCACTCCCAAATAATCCTAAGAGGTAGCAATGCCATTAGTTATCCTAGACAACCCAACCAGACGTCAGATATAGAGAGCCCACACGACCAACTTACATAAAAGAACTCTCTCTCTCCTCTCGGAAGCAAGGTCGACATTTCTCCTCAATTCGTCCGTGGGAAGAAAGCCATCTCCCGAGACACCCAAGGATGACCGTAGGCTTTAAATCCCAAATGAATTCCGCACGTTAGTAATTACGGAGAGATCTCGCGTGCGAAAGGCCGGAGCCGGTCCATGGGGAGAGATTTCGCAAACGCCCGTAATCGAAAGGATGAGAAAAAAGGTCCATCGGGATGCTGGGAAGAGGAATTTAGAATGGAACCGAGCGAAACACATATCGCCAGAGGGCAACGGAGGAGGCGTAAAGGTGGGAGTGGCAGGGATGGGAAGCATCTCAGAAGATCCGAAATACTTTTTGGTGTTTCTGAGAAAGGCCAGTTGCCCATTTCGAAATTCGGGCAAGAATTGGCTCCAATGGGGAGAAAAAAAGGATGTATAAATATAATGAAACGGAAGAAATGGCTTGAATCTTATTTGCATCTACTTCAAATTAATGATGATAAAACGATAAAAGATCGAATAAAATGAATAAATTATCACATCATACAATACATACCATTGAAACTAATTAAAAGACTAGGAATACCTTTCCTACGTAAGCTACAATTTTACAGAATTCCTCAAATGATTGCATGGAAGGAAGCTGAAGGTTAATGCGATGGTAGAGGCGTGCAACTACGAGTATTCCCAAAGCTTCAAGGCTTTAGTAACTGATAGTGTGACCCAAGCCAAGTAAACTAGAACTTTAGCCAAGGCTGGAGTAATTGTAAGGCATCTGGAATATCCGGGTTCAATTCCCGCCCTCGTCTAAGTTAATTCTAGTGTTCCTTGAGCAGACTACTAATAGTCATTCTGAACATTCAACACGATATGTCTATCTGTAGAAAGCATTCATTAGATACGCAGACGAGGGATAGAAAATATTTCAAATTTGATGGAGAGATTTTGGATATTCTGATAACAATGTAAAATAAATGTTTCTGCAGAAATTCTGTACATAATTTGTTCGATTTGCATAAAAAGATTATGGTATTTTATCACTACGATATATGACAAATTTTTGTTGTTACTAACTCAATTTTTTGCTTCTATCTCTATGATTCATTTAAATGACTAGTTCCTGGAAACAGCCCTACATCAGTATTCTTCAACAAAGGCCACAAGTTGGTGCTTAAAATTATAGACCAGACAGAGGTACAAAAACCATTCTTCAAATCGTATGGGAGCAATTCATCCCACGAGATCATGGTCGAAATAAAAAAACTTTACGATTATTTGAATAATCGCGCGACTTTTTAAATTACTCGCCTCATTAGCATAGGATCGCAATATCGACGGCGATAAAAATTTTTTTAATGGCGAGAATGTACGGCCCTCTCTCCCTCTCTTCATTAACAGCCATCGAGATGAAACAATAAAAAAATCGTTCGACCTCTCCCTGACTCATAAGGCGCCCTCTTGTGTGGTAAAACGAATTCGGAATGGACCAACAATCGAGGCGAGGCGAAAAATCTTTTGCGGGGCCATCATCCTGGAGAACGAGAGAGAGAGACCATCCCAGTTACTACCAGTGAGGAAAGAGGTGGGGTGCAACGTGGAGATCGGGGGTGGCGGCTCGTGAAGAAACCGGTTCCAGAATGGGATTAAAGAAGGGGAGAAGCACCTCTTTCAGAAAGAAGAGGGGGCAGTGAGCGGAGACGTCGTCCGAAGAGAAGAAAGGCTGTGTTAATATAGTTTCTTGCCGAGAGCGGAGATTAGAACGAAATTAGATTATTAGGAGTCCCGTGTTTACCGCCGACTCCGCTTTATACACACAACGAAGGGGACCGTCTCTCCATTTGATATGCTAATGCCAAATTAGCCGTGCCGAATGCGGAGTTCAAACGCGGTTGCGGGGGAGACGTATAAATAAACACCCGAGAGAGTTGGAGCATGGAGGAGGATGCAGTCTTCAAAGCGTTCGTTCACGGTACTTACCGATCGGCAGTGGCTTTCAACCTGAATACTTCAACCGCGCTCTCGTGTGCGAACCCATGCTGTGAGGAAATCGCCCGTTTGCGTTCTTGTACGTTTATATGGTCTCGGTGCTCGCACAAACAAAAATTAGATGCCGATTTTGATGTATGTTGACGGGAACTTGGATCAAACACTTACGAGCATGCGTGACTACGAAGAAATTCAAAAATTAACCTAGGCTAGTCATTGGAATGAATAAGAAGACGAATCTGCTGCCTATCTAAGTCTCAATAAAGTTTTCATACCTATTTCCGTCGTAAAAAATGTTGCGGAAGATTACATTTTCAATTGATAGAAATTTGATATTTACACATTGACAAATACTTCCAACAGAACAAATTTTAACGGATAATCATTTATTTTTGAGTTTATGGCAATTCTGACGTATCAAGTAAACGAAGAATACAACGTAACTTTCATGGGAATTTTTCATTAACAAGTTGTCCAGTAAAATCGAAATTTCGTATTCCGTAACACTAAGACCAAGATGGAATATTACACTAAAGTAATCCTCTTCATAAATATAAATTCCTGTGAAATTTACTACGCTTTCTTCGTTCATTAACTTTGGCTCCCTTCCATACAGTTGATCTCGATCATATCAGATTCATCACTTCTGAGGTACTTAAAGACAGAGAGAGAGGTGGGTCGTAACACAGCGAACAAAGTAGAGGCGCAGATCGGTGGTTCTCCGGTGGTTCAGTACGCGTCGAAAACATTTCAGTGCGTCGCAGAAGAAGTCGGCGTTTTTTAAAAGGATCTGCGGAGGAACGCGTCTCATTATGCGAGTCCGCGGCGAAACGTCCTCGAAAGAAAACTCTCGTATTTCATCTCCTCTCGGTTTTTAAAGCGACGCCGGCCCAAATCGCGTGGGCGAACGTCCTTTGGGACGGATGAAGGGTGGCCTTTTGTAACGGCTTCACTCGCTTTTATTTGCCAAAGCGAGATTCTCGATGCATCGCCTCTGCTCGAGCACATTTATCCCGGTACGCTTCGCTCTCGGAGGATGCGAATCTTGTTTTCTTTTCGCGAAACGCGTGGGCAGTATTTGCATACCTCGACACTCGGACGTAAATCTTATACGGTATCTTTTTCAAAACAAATGGGGGAAGTTGAATTCTGGGACTATACGACTCTTCTCGTTCTTCAGAGGTTAAACGGGTGAATATATCTCGGGCATTAGGAGTGGTGTTGACCATCGATTGCAGTGTGTGGATGCAGAGAGATCAACGACTGGTAATAGAAGCTTATCGCCTCTTTGTCGCCTATTGAATCTTGAATATGCTGATGTAAGGAACTGAAAAAGTATATGAGCTTTAAGACTGAGAATTTTTAAGTAAGAATCCGGTAGGAAGCACTTAGAAGATATGAGAAAGAAAGAGAACGCAAAGGGGTAAAGACAGACTGAACGCTAGTGATTCGTGCGACAGGAATATTTCCAGGATCTAACAGACGTACAGTAAGTCTTGGACCAGGACTCGAACCCCGATCTTCCTATTGCTAGCAGGCTGCTAATCTCTTGGTAATCTTGCATAGAGCAACCAAAAAGTAATCTGAAGACCTGGGTTCGAGTCCCGGTCATTTCAGACTTCTTTACGTCTATTTAATTCTGGGAGGTAAGACGTTGTCTTCAGTTGTGTCCAAATACAAACAAAGGTATAAGAATTATTTATTTAAAACGGTTTTCCTCGGTACATTAGTTTGGGGACATACATATATAAGTCCCATTAAAAAGTTCTCTTGCGGTTAAGATGATACTGGAGTGTTGTAACGAGGAAGAATCTCGAAGGGTGAAAGCGGATCTGATCCAATAGATCAGCCGGACCAGTCACCACCTTACACAACCGACAGAAAGGCTCTCGAGGCGGTCGAGGAATGTTGTATAATAATGCTCTGTTACGAAGAATATCGCGAAAAAACATGCCGTAACTCTTCATACATAATGGCGCGAGTAGATTGCGCCGAAACGAGCAGGACAAAATATGAGCATGGGAAATTGAAATTTTCTGCAGATTCACATCCGGCATTCGGAGTGTTCGAGGCCATTTGCAAGCCGATGCATCTTACATAACAAAAAACGGAGCGGCAAGATAAATGAGGATTTATAATTTTCCGTCGATTTCCTTTTCTAGCAAAGCGTGTGATTCAGTGCAGCGGAATGATGGAAGGAGAGATAATAGCCGAAGCGAATGTGGTGAAGTCCTCGGACAAGATCTCTTCTCGTGATTCCCTCCCATCCAGTCACACTCTCCCAAATAGGACGAGAGAAATGAAATCTAACGCCTCTCTTATTAGAAAACAAAGGATAGTAAAAATTTCGCGTTCCTTTAAGGGGACGGGAACAAATGACTGGGAACAACTTGTCCCCGCGTTAATGTCTCCCGACGCACTGTCGCTCTCTTTGCATTTCAAGTGATTTAGAAGGTAACGAATTCCGCGCACGTTGCACGTGTGCGACAGGTGAGGACAAGGGATTGAAAAAAGAGACGCGGAATCATTTCTTATACGCCGACGGATGGAGATGGACACTTGGCGAGATTGAATGAGAAATAATCCTCCGAGAGAAATTGTTTGCGGCATTTACAGTTTTTCCTTCCCTCTCGCAGATCTCACCGAAGGTCGCGGCTCGATTCCATCGATCTAAACCCATTAAAATCCTATAAAAGAGCAGAGTTAATCATCCGCAGTTATGTGATAAATCGAAACCAATTTACGTTCTTTCTGGCCTCTATCCTTCATATAAGACTTCGCGGTCCCTCTCTCTCTCTTGACGATGCATTTCGGTTTGAAAAGGCGTCTATCGCGATTGAAAATGAATTTCTTCGGAGCGAATCCGAGATGTATGAAGTGGGAAGGTCGTTATGGCATCCAGAGAAATGAATCGCGGAAAACATTTCCTACGCCGTCATGCTTCACCTTGCCAGACATGTGCCAAAGCGTTTCTCGGAACAAATGCCCGACTCCTTTTTGCATCCCTTCCATAATGCAACTGAGCCACTGCCAGACTTGGACGAATACATCTGTATATTTAACTTCCAGCATATTTGCTGCTTGGACCCTCGAAGATGATTACTCAATGCCTCCATTCAGTTGGTTCGTGTATATGTATACGGAACCGAAAAGGGAGGGAACCGTATGGGGCCAAGAATCGAAGCGGTATATTATTATCGCGGTGGGCACAAAAAAGAGCGGTCCAAGATTGCTGCCTTGTGGAACATCAGGTGCTTCGAGAGGGACGATTGATTATCGCCTTCTGCTTCCACATATTGGTAACCTTGGAAATAGGGAGGGATGCAGAGTTGCGTAGGTAGCTATGGGAGAGTTTTCCGCTATTTCTCATGGGATCTTGTCCATGCCCATTCTGACATACTCAATGATGTTCGATACGTCTCGATGATTTGCTGCGTGATTTCTCATTCGATTGCACGCTGATTGCTTCCGATGATTGGTGGTCAATGAGATCTGATGGTATGGGCGTGTGTGTACCGAGTGATACATAATAATTGGTTATTGTACAACTACTTTTTCTCCTTCTTTGGTAGCAGCCGATATCGCCATCGGCAATGATATAATGTTAGCGAAAAGTATTCCTCGGAGTTTTCTGGAATAGGAATTCCAAGGAAGGATGATTTTCCGAATAAGCGATGCGTCATTTCTCTCTTAAATGGCTTCCAAGGAATGGGATGGTCAACGCAGCGATTGCTTCACCTACCTTCCAAACATGTAAATTGGAAATTTATTTCCTTTTGCGTGCGAGAAAGCTGTTCCCGAATCTATCTTGATCGATTGGGAGAGAAAGGAGGAAATTCTAACGTAAAGGGGTTGTTAAATTTCGGAGAAAATTCTGCACGGCATCCTGCCGCGCTGAAAAAAAATCTAGATTTATACTCAGTTCTTCCGTAAGCTTGCGTTTTCCGAGAGAAAGCGATATTTTTTTAAAACGGTTAGATAAGGCCTTTTTCCTCAGGAGAATAAAGAGTTACTTTTCTGGGGATGTTATCGCTCCTGTACACACGCTAGAACACTTGCACTTTCTGCGAACCAAGTTATAATCTGACATGAACCTTGTCTAGGTAATTACGGAAGCTTATAGAATGGATGGGATCATATCTTCGACCTGTGCGATTGCTCAACTACTCTTCTTCGTGGGATCTGATGAAATCTCGCTACTCGTTTTACATATGAATCATCTACAAGTGAATATATTTTAGGGCCTCAACATATGTCATTGAGAACATTCGTGAACGGGCACTGATGGAGCTTCTGGTGGTGGAGTCAGCAAGTGTCAGGTAGTTTCTTAAGAGCATTCACCGATTAACAAACCCAGCGAAAGGAAGCTTTTCAACCAATTCGTAAGACCACGTTTTCATGCGTCTCCGCGTAATTAATCAAGAGGGACAACCCCGCCGCCGCGATTCTTCAAAGAACACCCTTTTATTATTCATCCCCCTGATAAATTGCCCTCCATCAGTTGCGATGCCTTTTATACAAAAAGCGGACATTAATACCTCGCGGGAAATCTCGGGTTGCGTCTTCATAAGGACACGTTCAGAGGAGGTAACACGAAAGGATCAATGTTTTAAAAGGACGTGCGATCAGCAACGTTTAATTTATGCCTCCCGAAAGGGAAAGATCGGAAGGGGGGGGACCTGTATCAATAGGGGTCCATTGCCCGTTGTTTTTCTCGAAAGAGGACGTGGGACGGCGGTGGGGTCAGTGCGAGGGATGGGTGGGGCCGAAGGCGGATTTGGAAAGACGGGCGATATATCGCCCTTGTGTTTTCGTCGATCCTAAGGATGGGAGAAGTCGGAAAGACGGGAGCCGAGAAACGCCCTCTGGGAAACCATGGTGAAAAGCGCCCGGAGAAAAGTCGACAAGACTCTGAGGGACAAAAAACTTTTTTCGTATTTTTCCTTCTCCCGCAGCCTTTTTTACAATCTACCTTTCCTCTCACGGCTACTCAATTTGCCTCTGAAAATAGACTCAGAAAACCGGGGCTTCATCGCGTAAAAAAGTCTTCCTTTGTCTTGTCTCCGAAAGCCCAGCCGCCGCGAGTTCCTTCAACTTTTTTTTTCCACCTTCCTTCTAAAAAGTCCGCCTTTGTGGAATTACTCCCCCTTTCTTTAAAAAATCCTCCGACGCTCTTTTATATACTATACCTTCATTGCTTATCCGCTACGGGGCGTTGATTCTTAATGTCAGTTACTCAAGCGAAATGACAGCCTGTCGGACCATTCTCGTGAGAGGTATTAAGAGGGACGAAAAAACTTTGAGAGAATAGAGAAACATGTCAAACGATTAATTGGTCGAGAGAATGGGAGAATAACGTTTGATTTTATCTAGTATGCTTTCATCTCCTTGTTGACCTTGGGTCCGCTTTGGAAGAGACCGGGTCAATACTCTTAATGTATGCATTTGTTGGAAAACAAATGTCTATTCATCACCGGAGTCAATGGTATAAGAGGGCTAAAATTTACATTACTCTCTTAAGAATATCTCTAGAGAAATATTCTTATAATATAAAGACCCATGTATGTATGTATGTTTGTATATCTGTGAAACGTTATCGATAGAATGTAATTATTAACGTGAATTTACGTAAAGTAATTCAGGAATGAAATTGGATATTAAAACCGATATTCGTTTACTATGGTAAAGCAATTATAATTGTAAATAAATTTCGAATAGTAATTTAAAACATACACTCTTCATATAACTCAAATTAAATTCAAATTTACTTTAATGAATCCTCAGTAAAGCGGTGATTCGAAAAAATAAATTAGTTCTAGTCTATCTAGTTAGTTTCTAAAAGAGGACAGTACGATATCTAAATGGAATATATTTCAAATTTAATATTTTACCTACGTTTCCGGGATTTGGGAAACCAACGTTATATTTTTCCGTTAAACTATAAAAAATAAAGAAAGCTCTCAATTACCACGAAGATCGTGTTCAAATTGACGAGGGAATATCAGATTCCCTAAGCGGAACCAATTTCAAACTTCTTATAGTTTACTACTATGATTCAAGACCCGTCATCCATGGCAAATTGCACGCCCCTCACATTTATTTAATTGGAATGATTATAATCAACGGGTTAATGAGATTTATTTAACGGGAATTCGTATACTTTTCCATATACATCCGAAGGAAGAATGCACATCAAGACGATCGAAAATGGGATCTTCTTACCAGAAGAATACGCGAATGATAGACCAAAAATGACTAAGTTCGCTTTTAACTGTAACTAAGGGATGTTTTTTATATAGCTAGAGAAAATCAAAAATTAAAGTACAAAGTACCTTTCGCAAAAGTCAGACAGATAAAAATGAAGCGGCAGAGGAAGCAACCAACAAAAACTGAAGCTGAAAGATTAAAATCTTTAAGTACTTTAACAGTTAAAAATAGCTACCATTGCGTAAAAATTATTCTTCCAGATGTTGGAAAATAAATAAAACAGCAGTTTCTGCGTCTTCACGCAAAAAAATCTTTGTCTTACGCTGGTGGGAAATTCTCACTCTTATCTAACAAAGAGATCTGTGTGGCGGATATAAGTGGAGCTTTTAATAGGTTGCGGTAAGTTTGGGCTTAAAGACCTCGATGTTAAATTACTAATATACATTTCAAAATGGTCATCCTAAATTAAACTACGATAGACCGCTCGTGAAGCAATCCTTTCAAGTCTATTTAAAAAATGTTACGATTAATTTCTCATTTAAAATAGACTGGCTTTCCACGAAGTCACGCCTTCTTATATTAATTTCATTAAAATCATTTGGTTCATAATACTTCACAAAGTATAACGAAAAAACTTTGTAATTTCCACAGAAAAATTGTCTGCGGAAATTATAAAGTGTTTTCCTCATAAATGATTATTAATTTATTTCAGAATAGAATTTAATCGTACTTGTTTAAACTTCCTGTTAAGAGATAACTTGATAGTTCATTACTAAATTTAATAAGACAATTTAAACTTCCTGCCATGAAATAAATTGACAGTTCATTACTAAATGTAATAGGACAATTTCAGAAACATTAATTTTGCTTTATTATTAAATATATTTCTGATTTACGTCAGCAGCCATAATAACGTCATTTCCACCGAGTTACGATTTCTTTGATTCATTTGAAATAAGTTAACCCTTCATAAGGAAAAAGGAAGCGTACGTTTAGCTTAGAGAAGTTGATAAATATAAAACAGATTCATCAACCCGCAATATTGACTCTATTACAATGGCTAACTTCATTTGGGAAAATTTATTTGCCGCAATGCCACTAATTCATACGTTAATATCCGCAACATTTAGATATACGGCCTTCAAAATCCGTCAAGAACATCATATGCGTAAGTGAAAATAACTGTGATATTGACCTTTGTACAATCCTTCTCCAGCCGCATAGTCTACTTACATAAGGCACTTATTTATCTTCCTATTCATTCCCTCTTCAGGAACACCTCTTAGCAGAATAGGAAGCGCACTGTTCTCGAATCCCGACCGTTCTAATGAGAGAAATAATGGCCCTTCTTGTGGCGATGAGCAAAAGGGGCGCGCGTGATCTTTCACTCGTAGCTTTGGGAGATATCTCTTAAGGGGCTAGGTGCCGATGCGCTCCGGGGCTGGTGAACTTCCTTGCTCGTCGAGGGGAGGGACCTTTTGGCGATGACCATCAGCCTCGTTAACCGTGGCCAAGAACCGCGAAACGCCCCCGTTCCTCGCCGGTGAAGAGGAGGAGGAGGCGGCGTTACTCACGGTGCTTTACTTCTAGTTGGGCGTTAAATGTCAGCCGGGCGACCATAATGATTAAATACATTAAGTCCGCCGAACGCTGAAAGCGAGAGGTGGCAGGGCGTGGGAGTCGAGCGTGTGTGGGTGCCCAAAGGTCGGGAGCCATGAGTTGAGACGCTATTGTCTCGGGGAGGACAAATGAACGTCTGATTTAAATTTCCGATGGTGACTATAAAAGACCATGCGAGTCAATTTTTTTAAATGAACACGTTATGGAATCTGGCCTCGGCTATAAATCAAGGGGGATAATGGGGCAGGTACGGATTTCTTTCTTTTTTTTAAAGCTCTCGATCCGATATCTGTATGTTGCGATGTTCGTAACTGATATCTCGGACTTTTTTACGATGCCAGCGAAGGTGCTTTACGATTCGGTTTCGGTGGGATGAAGATTAAAAGGAGCGAGTGACTTCGGTATTTTGACTGGCTACATCCCCTTCCCGTTGATTAATGATTTCCATCTCTTCCCAACTCTTACTTCCTGTTTTTCGAGAACGGATTGAGTGATTGAGCGAGTTTCTCCTTTCAATGTAATCGCGAGCGTGATTTCAAATTATATATCAGAGGCATCCAGATCGTACGTAACAGGGATTATTTCTGTTGATCCGCAACACCTCCCTCGAATCGACGTGTTTTAATTGAAATTGTGACTAAGCATTTCCTTCGGGTATTATAGACGTAGCTTTTAATCCTTTTAATTTTTCTGCTACTGAGCAGAATTAAATAGTTCTTTCGCTTTACCTAATAGAAAGGAATTAATTTCAGAATTATAGCGTGAAATTGTGGCAGCAGCGGCTGATTATTATGAGTACAGATAATAAGAAAAAAATCATTTAATAAGAAAAAACAGGAAATAACTAGACAAGAACAGAGAACAATGAACTGGAAGCTGTCATTGAAATTACTTACATATTCATTGAAAACTTAACGAAATAAACTTAAATTTCATCGTTAACCAATAAATTAGACCTTTAACTAAACCAATAAAAACTTTAGACACGAATGACTTGAGGTTCAAAATAAGCCCTAAACATATGTAAAATAAAATCTTATAGATAGATATTATATTATAGAAAAATATCGGAATTTCATTCACCATAGAAACTCATTGTCAAACTTCCAGAGCTAACTTTCATTACAGATCATAAACACTGCAGATAAGAGAGAGGAAAACTAAGATAAGATTCCAAAAACAAACTCAATTCCTCTTGATGGGTCTAATAAACCCCCACAGATGAACCTTCAAGACGTCTTTCCATAGACACATACCACCCTTACAGCTCAAAAAAGCAACCCTTCCGAGCGACTGTACATATTTCAGCGACGACCCAAACATGCACTCAGTCGACGGCTGTATTAAATCATCAAGTAAGTTTTTGCGCCTCCGAAATAATTAAGAATAAACATTCAGATGTTTTCCCTTCGCACCGAAACGAGCAGTTTTAATTTCCACCCAGACGCCGAGAAAAATCGACCATCGTGAGACGTGCCATTAAGAGAGGCGAGGTTAATTCCCATTAAATGTATAGCCTCCGCGGCGGAAAGAGGCTATTTTATTTTAACCGGCAGAGTGAATCACGTGACTCATGAATCAAAGTGCAAAAGGAGCATGATAGGAACGGGATGGAGTACGGCCTACCGCTGTGGGCGAACTGGTCGCCGTAGAGAGAGAGAGGATTCGCTCCCCTGCGCCGGGTTCGATTCCCGTTTGGGCTTGACTCCTCCGCCGTACATCATCGTTCGTATCTCATTATATTCGGCGCGGCGTCGTGTTTACACTGCGGTTGTTATGGAGGAGACGTGGGGATAAAAAAAGGGAATGCGGCGAAAGAGATTATAATGAATGCGGGCGGATGACGGATCGAATACGGAGGAGATATTCGGAGGGAAGGGAAAGCGAATTTTATGCAGCTAGGCGCACGGAGTCGACGAATAAGGCACTACATTATGTATTGTAATTTATATTCGTTCAGACTCTGCCTATAAATCATCGGTTAAAAGATCCATGGCCGAGAATTATTAAACGGAGCGTAATATCGGAATATTTATGCCCTTGTAAATGCAAATTAATTATCAATTTGTGGGTTTTGCGCTGAATAAAGATAAAACAAAATGCAAACGGCGTAGTTTTAGTAAATCAAGAGTTAAAAGAAGACTTGAATGATACCCTTACTTTATGAATACGACTTCTCATCCTTTCCGAACGACTAACGACTATAAGATGGTTAATAGACTAGGAAACTTTAAGTGCAGATAAGACCATAGTTCATATTCCTAGAATATATAGATCTTTCGGTCGCTTCCGCACCCTTTTAAAGATCGATTAAAAGTTTAAAATTACAATAAATTTGCATCTGCTTGCTCATGCTCCGCTCTTAAACGCGCCATAAATGGAGGCCACTTGTAAATCGCATGAGCAGGTCGTGAATCACAGGATTATCTACAGCTTCTGAGGCAAAAATGAATATTCATGGAACGGAATTATCAAAGCCTACTCTCGCTGAAGTTGCTTGGAAACTGAAATACGGAAGCTTAAGACCTTAACCGTGGCGGTATCGTATTCCTCCATGGCAACAATCTTGACGACATTAAAACTGAAATAGGAAGATCTTTGTTCTGTATTAACAGATATTATTTGTCACGTCCTCTCAACTAAATGATGAAGACAATACAGCAATTTAAGTCATCCTTATAAAACACCAAATATTAACGAGGAATAAATATCGTAATCCTATTCCTCTTTGGTTATTCTTACGCAATAAGGAAATCGCGGATAGATACACATAATAATACACTTCCTTCCTTCTACCGCAACCACAAAACGCTGTTTCACCCCAGCTTAAAACTTTCTAAGGAATCCAGCGTAAGAATAAAGCCACTCAAAAGTGGCCACGAAGTCCTTGGACATTACGCCAATCATTAATAATAGCGCTAATCTACTCTCTCCGCCTTTGTCAATAGTAGACTTCCCA
Source organism: Pantala flavescens (assembly GCA_020796165.1). Lineage (NCBI taxonomy): Eukaryota > Metazoa > Arthropoda > Insecta > Odonata > Libellulidae > Pantala > Pantala flavescens. The sequence continues at coordinate 16,537,909 of CM036879.1, read as the reverse complement.
CTTCCCTGCAAACTACATCTGATATCCGAGAAGTGGAGGCTTTATTAATTCGCGGCATCAATCCATCGCGAGCGCCGAGGCCATGCATCAAAACGCACAAACCCCATCAAGATGTCTCCTCGAGTTCGAATCTCTTTACGATCTATTACAATTTGATTGGGCCCTTCCATAGCCATTTGTATCTCATCTCAATCCCGTCGTCGAGACGATATACATCGAACGCATTTAATTCAATGAGGAGATCTTTTCCACTCCTTGAGGGAGGATAGATCAGATCTTCGGCCTACGCGGAGAAGGTAGAGAAAAAAGAAAAAGGTTACATCCCACTGCCTCCGTTTTATTCAGGAGCTGACCGCCTCCAGGTGTATTAAGTCGGAACAGCAGCAGCGTCTCGCGTCCGTTTAATTTGCATTACAAGCCGTTCCTTATCGCGATGCAGTTATTACGAATATCGAGACGAGGGAAGGATCACTCCGATAAAAGGTAAGCTCCGAACCCGAGCGGGAGATTAGCATATAAATAGTCGAGGAAGTGGATGCAAGTCGTCGTCTCCCAAATCGGGAACGGCGAGATATCTGCGCTCCCGATTTCCGCCTGTGTCGAGATGAAGAATGTGAGAATGCTTTCGATATGCGCCCACGACCTGTAAGAAGACATCCTTCCTTTTGCGGCAGGGAGATGGTTTATACGCCGGTGCCATCCAGATCATATTCACGCCTATGGTGGATGGACGCGGCCTTCTGTGGGTATCTCCTCTCTCGGCTTTCAAGCTCCTTGTCCCGGAGTCCGAAACACCCGTTCTCAGCTCTCGGTTTACCACGAGATACACTGGTTATTCGGCAGCCGATTCGCCATATATCTGTCAAAGCGTTAAAAAATGCTGCGTGGGCCTAAGTGGCGGAGCAGCTGTGTGTTCGAGGAGGTGGTTGAGAGTTCGATCACCAGCTAAGGCTATTAAATCGATACGATTTTTCGGGGATGAGATCATCTCGCGAACTCGGGCTGTAAAAATGAGCGTGTTTGGGAATGACAGTTGGTGGAAGCATAATGCACGTCCCCTTCGAGTTCATTCCATTATGAACCGTTAGGTTCTCGAGTGTTTGGCACTCCTAGACTTCTGCCTCCCGAGCTGTTGCGATACTCCGCTGTAGAGGGAATGTAAATTATAGATAGCGTCCGGAACACGGCTATGATAATCCGCATCCTCTGTTTCGCATATGTCGAGAATACAACGGAAGGAAAAACCTAACGAGGGGAAGATATGTCTATTGTCGCAATTGACGTTTTAAAAATTCAAATTTATGGAGAAGAATAGGCGTAGGTAAGTTACGACGGATGAAGGATCTTAAGTTCTCCCTCATTTACATGATGATAGGAGGTTTGAAAGATTTGGACAGATATTAGCGTAATAAAGCCGTTTATCATTTAATATTATCCTGAAGATTGTAAAAACTGACGCTTACGGAGAAGAACTGACTTGAAGAGTGCTACTTATAGTTATATTTAAGCCACCCTGAATATATCAAAGTTACTATCTCTTTCTTGGCAAGATCTGGCTCGTTCCGGAAACAATTGATTCGAGAACCCAAACTATAATCGCTTCCAAATGAAACCAAGAGAACATGCGAATTACGTAATTGCATGCCGATAGCTTTTAATCGATACGTATATTTTTAAATGAACATCGATTTAGTACAAACGCACTCGTCCTCGGGGGTTTTCAACCTCATCGACTCCACTAATATCACCTCCAGACAACTTTGACACAACTCACGAGAACTGATCGGGATGATACCATACAAAAAAGTCAGCCGACACGTGAGATAAAAATCTCCTTTGGATTTCGATAGCGGGTCCCCTCTCTCCCTCTGTTAACGTCCTTCGGCGCAACATGGAAGACCTCCTCAGGTGCGCTCTCCCCTTCGTTCTGCATATTCATGCTCAATTACGGGCCTTCGTAAAGAGGGGGTGAGGATCGGACCGACCGAATACAAACAAAGGAATGGGCGGTTCTTTTGTAACCATGCGAATCTTTTTTTGCGTGCAGACCAGTTACTCGAGATGTTTAAGGCGGCGAATTGGTGCGATGTAGGAACACTTGGAGAGAGAGAGCACACTCAGCCGAAGCCATAAAGGGAAGCACGTGACGCACACGAATAAGGATAGGGTGAGAGCACACGGGGTTGGAGATGAGGTGATTCAACCTTGTAATTATTATCGGCCGAGAGTGTGTGCGCGCGCGCCCCTGCGCGATGATTAAGCCGACTTGTCGCGATCCCCCGCACTAAAGCCATAACCGAATCCACCCTGAAACTCGATGGCTCTTGTTCCGCGGTCGCCATATGTGCGGGGGGTTGCGATACGCGTCGAGATGGACGATTGATGTTCGTGTTTCTCCGATCGAAATTGTCTTCTTACGACAACTCTCGATTGAGATGTTTCTTTGGCACAAACACAGAGGAAAAAAGAGGTGAAAATGATAGCTGGAGTGTCTCAGACTTCGCTCCAACTGTAAGTAGTGATGGAAATCGATTTCTGGAGTGAAAAATATATTTTCAATAATATATTCTTAATATTAAGCATCTACTGTTAGCGATATACAATTTTGCCATAATGAAAATCCATTAATAACTTCCCATTTCAAAAGTTTCGCCCGAGTCTCTGGATGAATCATGGAGTAGAAATCCAACTCGGGTAAATGCATGAGGACGCAGATGCTTGCTTCCAGTAAGAACCGTAAGTCCTTTATGTGGGCATTAGAGAAAATATACTTCTGCTGATAAAAGAAGAGGAATATCCGTTTAAGTACGCCTCTTAAAAATACTTTATTCAAAAGCATTTTTAATTGTAGAAAAAAAGTTAGGCAATTTTATCGATGAACTATTTATTCTTCTCGTTGATAACCGGTTAATACGGGTTAATAACAAACGAGAGAGAATGAAACAAGGATTGTATTCACCTGAATGTGTTTAAAAAATTAAATAGGTGAGAACGATCTTATAAATTGAGGAGCATTGGAAATGAACGCATTAGGAAGGCTGAATGGAATTGTAACAAATTTTGGAACATCATTAAAACTAACGTATCATAGATAAAAAATTAATTTTCTATTGGGACTGGAATATTGAAATATGCTACTGATGTTCATATCCTTATAGTCTAAAAAGTAATGCTCGACTTCTCTCTAAATATGGGTATAAAAGTCGACCTCCATGAAAATAACTTATTTCAGGCACAAAGAAATGCACACATACTAGGAAATCTACAAATAAGCTAACAAATTAGTATGATTCACACCAAATGGTAAAAATAAACAAAAATCATCATTTCATAATATTCCTAAATTCATCTAAAAAGAATCGCCTAAAATTCTAAAAGACCGAAAAACTCTTCCAAAACAAAATCAAATTTCAAAATTATCGACCGCAGTGAATACGTGAACATGGATACCAAGAACGGCAAACCTTCCCTTTGTTAGGATAAAAGTTAGACTCTCATATTTTCACCTAACCTTTATAACAATCGCTAATGCACGAGAGAAAACATCCTCTGCTTTTTAGAAGTCCGTGGAAAAGTGCGACCTGAGCAAATAAAAGAGAGAATAACTCGTTTCCCACAATAGATTGTAAGTAAGCGAATGGGCAAACAGGCGAAGAGTGGCGAAGTATCCGAGATTATACCGACCGAAGCAGATTACTTATTCAATCACCGCCTCCGTCGCATTTACCTCCCTTTTAACCGTTCTTAAGGAGACTTAGATCATCGGCCATGGCGTGGGAGCCTTAAAGTGACACGTCTGACGGATAGACTGCTAATTCCGACCATTTTTTCTTACCCTATCACACACTAATGGCCGACAAAATTGCAGATTTGCCTTCTCATCGGGAAGAACGAACGTTCCCCCATCCGACGTCCCATTCCGACGTATTAATTTGTATCTCGAATAATTTAATTAACATTTCGTGTCGGAGAGAAAAAAAACCCGCTTCTAACTAAGTGCTCCCAGATGGATAGATATCATTTATTTGCATTGGGAAAAGGTCGCGGAACTTCCCACCACAACCACCTCCACCACCATCGGCATCACCAGAAGAAATAACCTAACGAAATAAAAAAAAAACATTTCTCTCGTACCCTTTTCCTGGAAACATTAACTTAACGCACCCGAGTCGTAAAGAGGCCGTTTAAGGCGCATTCCGACCGTGTTACCAGACGTAAAACGCGAGCATCGCGGGTGTAATTCCGCAGGTAACTGCCACCTATTCGGCTCCCCTTAAAAAAATCGTGTAAACTCCTCCATAATGGTCATCTGGAAACGAGCCTCGGGAGGTATCGATTTATGCAGATTCCCACTCACCAGATTTTCTCCGACGTGTCCCTCTCACTCTTATCCTTAACGTCCTTCGCTGGACTGCAATTCCCTTTCTTTCGCAGCCTTTGGTGGACTCCCACAGCGACCTTCGCCCATTGGAGCACACGGCCATATACGGGATACCGTGAGCTGGCGATAATGACAGTTGGGGGAAAACAAGGGATCCGAAAAAGGGCGGCGGACCAAATGGGATCGAGAGAGAGAGAGAGAGAGTAATTTGGATGCAAGCGAACGACCTCTCCCATCCTTTTAAAAATAAAATAAAACCCGAAGCGGTGGAGAAGACTTCTTTTCTCCCCTCTCCCTTGCAATAATACGCCTCTCTTTTGCATGCGCGAGAATGCGTGATTGTTTCGCGTATCTCTCGATTCGAGAAACTTCTTTGGACCGAGCACGAGACACGCGCGATAACGTGCAGCGTGTACGATGATGAATAGCGCAACAACCACCACCACAGCTGAAGTGCTTGAAGTAAATGACCCAATTTCGCATCGATACAAAATTTACTGTTGAACCTTTTTAATCCCCAAGATTTAAGTTGTTTAGTCGATATAAGGGATAATGAGTTTGGTTTGCGGTTGATAAGAATCTGACGATTTCGGCAACGTTCGGCCGTTGAAATCTCCGGAGGGAATGGAAACACATGGTCGCACGCAAGTATTTAGATCAAGTTAAAGATTTAAAGATATCCGATATTGGAAACGTCATGAAAAATGGAACTCACGAGACAGGTTCACTAATAAATATGCACGAATACGGTAGTCAATTTCGAACTGTAAAAAATTAGCGAAGGTTAAAAAAAAGATATTAAAATAAGCAAAAGAAATACAGACAACACGATTCCATTTCTACTACAGATACAATAATAACTCTTTGATACTGTTGAGTGCAGGAATTTTCAAAACCACTCTCTAGAGTGAGAAATTGAATTCGCCGAAAACATCCAAAAAGAATACACAGACAAATACAAGTAAGTTAACAATACACGTTGCTCAATATTCTGTCTGCCTCTCCAATGCTTTCCTTTTCCATGATATGCAATTTCTCCATCGTCCCTCGTGTTTTATTCCCCGCAGGATTTTCTCCGTAACAGTCTATTTCCGAATGCTAGTCCTACACTTCGCGTAATTATTCCTTTTCCCTTAGCTTTCTCTACACCCTATTGGCTCCTTACTCACCACCTATCTGTGCACGAATCTACATATCAATGCTCCGCATCCGTCTGAGATTGAGTCAATCCTTTTTTTTTCGTAATTCTCCACAGCATCTTTATAGGGCTGTGAGAGCGTAGACTGGAAGTCCGCTTTGCATCAGAAGTTGATGTGATCGGCGAAGGAAAACGGACCTTTGGGAAAATCATATACCCTCATAACAATAGCCGGTAGGTTACGTATGGAGAGTTTCCACCAAAAAAATTGCCAAATATACTCCGTCTGAATCGAAATTATTTGGGAATGTCGGTTTCAGAATCGGCACTTCTATGGCTCAATGGAAACAAGAGAGATGAGGGAAATTTTTCGGGGAGATGTTCTCAAGCAAACAGGAAAAGCCATTGAAAAAAATTTATGATTCAACGAAAGATGTTTCTCGAGGCAATGCTGGAGAATATATTTGATTTTTGAAATCTTGTCCCGGCAATTTCTAATCCGTTCAGGTAATACAAGTTTATTTTATAGGGGTTTCTCATTCAAATAGTATTAATGTAATAATTTCAGGGTTCATTTCTCTCTATCAAATAGTGCAATTTTCGCATCTGTTAATAAAATTTCAAGCTAATGGTTCTCTTATATAAAAATCATCATAAAAAAGTGAATTATTACATAAGTGAATTATATTACATAGAAGAATACATGTCCATAGTAAGACTTACATAAATTTATTCAAAATGTGAATCTATTAATTTGAAATGTATTTGACACTCCAGGACCGCGAAACTACATAGCACCCCCCTGCCATACGCCATAAGGCGGTTTGCGGGGTATTTATGTAAATGTAGCACCTTTAGAATATTAATTAGAATCTGTAAGGATACACTGTGTTTATCGTAAACTATACAGCGACTCCTTAAAGACAAAAAAAAGAGTTAATGTGTATTGTCAATAGTAAACGTGTGCAAAAAATGACTTCATATCGCGCAAAATTGGAGCTGGGTGGTCCCAAACGTCAATGATTCCAATATCCATAAGATGTCTTTCCGAATATGCTCTTAATCAAAATACGCGATTCTGCATGAATTCCAATCATTCGACCAGACCATAAATAATTTTTTGTTAATACAATTTCGAAATTTAACAATTTAAGACATTGCCAAGCAATTCGAGAAAAGGTGGATGCGATTTATTACGAAAAATTTTGACATCGATAAGAAAACAATAAACACTTACGATGTAGGTTTGATTGACGAACTATATTCACGTACAACATCGAAAGTCATGCTAAGAAATCGTTCGTGATAAAGTTGAGAAATATCGTATCACTTCATCGCGCATTAAAATATTTACTTTTCCTTTCCGAAACCCAGAGTAGCCACGGCACTCGGTAATTTATGTGAGAACACGAAACGAATCGCGCGAACAATAAAGCAGATGTTTACAAAATGGGTCGGTTGAAGAAAGAAAGTCAGAAATCGCAAGTGGCAGTCATAACTCTTGCCTTCTCACCTTTTACATTTTCAATCCACGTCCGCGAGGGTAAGATAAACGTAAATTACTTCGGGAGAGAGATTTTTCCTCACCTCGAGCCGGCCTCCGACGTGTCTATATGATATTTATTCCGACCAAATTGTGGGCAGGCGGCGAAAATTATTGGACCCACCGCGTCTTTCCGAGGACTGCCGTTCCTATGCGCGGTGTTGAGAAAGAAAGCGAGGCAGGGTGGATGAAAAAAAAGAAGATCGAGGAGGGGTTATATAGAGGGAATGTGGTACCAGTGTCTGCCTACTCTTGCGAAATATCCGAAGCGGTCAGACGACTTATAGAACGTCCTTTTGGGGAGGGAGAAAATGGTCTCCCAATGCACCTCTTCCTCGAAATTTCGTAACTATTCTTATTCGGACATTCCACGGAGATGCAGGTGACTCACTTTCCAATGCGTTACTTAAGGGCGTACAAACAAATGAGATCTCGAGACGTAAATTAGGCTAAATATTTCGTGACGAGAATACATAATGCGAGAACGTTCATCTGGATATTCCAAAGAAGTACATGTCTGTCAAACTTGTGACACCTGAGAGATAAAAGTAAAAGTTTGTTCACTTCAAAATATAAAATATCGCGTATTTATTTTAAATTATTGGTTGCCTGGATTATTACATATTCAGTCAACCCTGTTAATCATATTTTTATTAGGAATACAAAAAATGTAAATTCAGTTCTCCAAAAAAAAAGAAAATTCTCTCTTTCGTCATCAATTTTGTACCGATTAAACTTGCATGTTCATTACGTACAGGTGTACATCAATTATCCCACGGGTCAAATTGCCAGCCCTTTCTCCTCACCGTTCGCATAAGACTTCGTTTGGAATTTATTGCGTAACCATCGGCAATATTCGGCAATCGTTCAATGAGGAAATTTTAGTCCACATCACTCTTAGAACCTGCAATGGATTTCTCGTAAGAAAGAATCCCCCTTTCACGAGCTACCGAGTTACACAATTAGTTCGTTCGTAGATTGAAAATCGGAGGGATTAGATCTCCGAAGGAATGCGGAGTGTACCGTTTCAACCCTCGAGAGATCCAGTCCGAGTTAATAACTCCCCTCCATCGAACGAGAGTAAGAGGATATTAGGCATTTATTAATCCTCCGCGGCTCGGGGCTATGATTATGGACCGCCGATTCCATTTCCGTTTACCTATGTAGCTCGCGGAGATAGAGAAGATCGACGTATTATTTTCACGGATGAATGGTCTCGACCTCCCAAGCGGATTTATCGAGAAGGAGCGGGGACGAGCTTTGCATTCCATAGCGGACCCGTGACTCTTCTTATGTCTCTGCTCCTCGTATATAAAAAGAACCCCGCTCTCCGTGATTGATGAGGCTGCGTGCTCGGGCTGCATATGCGCCCCCGTATATGATTTATCGGTGTCGAAGCGCTGCGTAAGGATGGTGTCCTTTTCAGGGGGTTTGAGGAGATATATGTCTATAGGGCGGTTGATAGATTAGAAGCCGCCCTCCTCGAACAGGTGTTGAACTTTTTCTCCGATTCGGTAAAGACATTTCTCTCGGGCGACTGCCAGCTCCTTTCACACGCGGGTGCTGTTCTCTGAACAATGGGAGTAATGGATTTACATTAATCGCTTTCTTGGTTTTCTCGCGGAAAAGTCGATTTTTCTCGGAATGAAAAATGACGGGTGGAATGGAAATCGATCTCTTTGGACATTCGTTAATGTTACGTGGTGTACTTATTGAAACCAGGTGGCACAAAAGCTTTCGAAAGAGGTGTGAAGGAACGACATGGGAACGCGCGTTTACGATTTATTCATTTTGCGAAGAATTAAAAAAGAGTTGTGAGATTAATGGACTCTAATGAAAACTTTCTTTTTCATCCCGATAGGGATTATTCGTGGAGGAAAACCGAACGAGGGAAGATTTTCTTTTTGAATTGGGCCACTATTAGAACGGAATTAATCCACGAAGTAAAAGTCTGGGAATTAAGAAATGGTTTTCTAACGTCCTCAAGAAAATTGTTTCTAAACCGTTTTAATTTGTACTAAAAAACACTACTGATTTCTTTTCATTATTCCCAGTGGCATCCAAGCGTAACAAATTTGTTTAGAAGTTAAATTAGTTTAAGTTTGAATCATATAATAATTAGCTTATTGGGCTTCGTTTCTACGGAGAGCGTGATTTCCAGCAAATTTTAACTCAAATAAAATTTAAAATTGAAACTGAAAAAAATCGAAAATGAAAATAAAAAAATAAAAACTATCTCAGTAGAATATTTTAAAATAATATCGACGACGATGTGACTAAATTATCACACCATTTATGATCGCGACTCTTATCAGGGCGCTAATCGTCAAGAAAAACAAAATTGGGTTTGAAACGCCAAAAAAGAAATATGTATCGTAAATTCATTAAAGAGAACTGACAAAAATAAGAAGCAGTGAACCTGAAAAAGTTTTAATCCTCTTTTTAAAACTCCAAAATCCATCAAAAATCAGCATCAGTGCATTAATGGATTTCCCTGATCGAATTCCTCCACGGCATAAAACCTCTCGTGCATACAAGGTATAGAGGAAATAAAAAAAATAGACCGGTGAGTCAATGTATCCTGGCTGGAGAACATCGTTTCGTGTTTAGGAGGAGTGGAAGAGGACCCTGACGCACGGATAATCTAGCGTGTCAATCCGTTCGAGACAAAGGATAGTAATGGCCATTAATGGGGCATCGTGCGTGAGAGGTCGAATGCGGAGGCGCCCGAGCGTCTCGGATTCACAAGGATGGTTCCGTAGACCATTGGCCCCATGACATCACTGCACATACACTCATTGAACGTCCCAAGATCAAGTTCCGAAAGAGCTCGAGTACATGAAAAACGAAGAGGGAGTTGATGGGCGTGGAACGCCCCGGCGGATATGGCGATGCATGTTTGGCGTCGGTAAACTTTATTCAGACCAGACCACAGCTCTCCCTTTTTTATTAACTCTAACTTTTATAAAATGCATCGGATTACTTGGCTGAATGAAACCAAATGCGGATGCACTCTGCTAGTGAAGAGTTATGATAACAATAAAGAGAAAGATAACGTTTGCGTAGCTTAACATAGCTCTTCTAGAAGCTAGAGAAAATATTTAATTGCCCATCAGAATATGAAGAGATAACGCGATTTATAATTTGCAACATAAAATTTAAAATAGAAAAAATCCTCTGATTATAACAATATAAATTATAAACAAAGAAATTATTCGAGAAACAATAAGCATGAATTGAGCAAGAACCACAGAATACTTTATCGAACCGTTAAGAATTAGAAAATAGACAAACTAACTGGAAAGTTCAAAAACTCCCGCAACCAACGACTATTTTCCAATGATCCATTCAAAAATTGCGTATTTTATAATTACCCATCATTTCTTTCTTATCCATATGTATCATTAAAAATTTTCTTTTTGCCCGCATTTGAGATAGGCCAGTAATCGAGAAAATTATATTTCAACAAAAAATTTCTAACCTAATATTCCACATATTGTACAACGTTAATAAAATAATACGATGGCAATTCTAATCGCAAACACAAAAATTTTAAAAACTTATTTTAAATTAGGAAATCCCATTCGTTTCCTTTCGACGGATTTCGCTTTCGTTCGATCAAAAGTAACCATTTGTCCACTTGACTCCCCTAATGCAGTCGTGCCTTCGTGTTCCCCGAATGACTTCCTCCCCCAAGTAGAAACCAGTTCTATTACAAAATGCAACCCTTCTCAGTCCCCGAGCTCTTATCTATTGTTCTCACAATAACCCGCCAACACTTTTGTCTCCTTCCCATTTCCTTCGCTTGCACTTTCAGACACTTGAATCTCAACGAATGTTCTGATGGTAGTTCAGTGGCTCTCAAGTTTGAAACATTACACACAGTCAATTTGCATACAACCGTCAAATTGAAGCGAATTGCCTCAAACATCGTACCTAATCAAACCCTTCACAAATTGGTCTACTTTTTCTTGCGTGCTAGTATACATAAGAAAAGGTAGCTCAGCAAGGTTTGGCAAATTCATTCACGACGAGCTAATTTTCGAGACACCAGTAGCTTAACGCAACCATTTAGGCTGGACCACGCATGTGTAGATACACTTTTCTTTACAGCACCGATCTAAACCCTGATCGAACAAAAAACACACGCAGACTACTCACCCTTAGCTTAACTTAGATCCCGGTGTGGCACTTGACAGCGGGTGACCACGCGCCGACTCCTTCCCGACGGAAATTTAGCACTGGCCCAAGCGGAGAGAGGCTTGGTGCCGTAAAAAAGTTCACAGCAGACGCCTGCCTTCTGCACTTGACTACGTAGGATGGGTGGTGCACGGGCGAACCATATCGATGGACTCGTATCAATCACAAAGAACTAAGGGGCACGCACCGGCTATGAGCAGGTGCCTCTCCCGCGCGTTGAAGTCTCCGGGCTCAGTCGCCCTCACCTGCGCTCCTCCAACACTTGCCAACACCACCGGCCGACCGACTCACACAGACTGCGGCGAGACGAGGTTGCCAGCAGACCTGTATCGGCGGCAGAGGAGGGAAGAGTTGGCGGGGAGTGGATGGCGGGGGCAGGCGGAGGGTAGGATGAGGATCTGGGAGAGGAGGATGTCAAGAGAGTTTTTCGAGGCCACGATCTTCGCGCTTTCGTCCACACAGGGGAGGGAAGGGGAGGACCGCGCGACATTCGATACCTCAATCATAAAATCGTGGTGAACGCATTATTCGAAGGTGTTTTTTCTATAGAGCGAGATCGCCAATCAAGGCGAAATGGGAGGGGAGGGAAAAAATTCGCCTGCGTCCGATATGCGCCGAGCAGGTTTCACCCGATGCAGTTGCGGTTTCCAAATAGGGATTCCTTAGGAATATGGATATAGGCGATTGATTTTCCTCAAATGCGCGATTACGCAAGCCGCATCGACGGATGGCGAAGGAGCTACTGTTTGTTTGTCCTATTGCGATAAGACGTCGGATATTTACTAGACGAAGGAAGAAGTGGATTCCTTAGATGGGAAATAGTTTCTATATGGCCTCGAGAATTCCTGAAACGTATTTTAGAAATATTTATAGTATTTCTAAAGATAGAATACGCGTCAATTTTAAATGTAATATAATTGAAACTTACTAAGAAATCATTCCTTAAATTCTTTAGAGTATGAAATGCAATAATTAAAGTCTGTTGCGTAGGACTTTAGAATAAAGGGAGTTTCCTATCAACTTTCATCACATAAGCAAAATTTTAAGTTAAATTATTATGAAAAAAATTAAAATTCGCTGTAATATTTTCGTTTTAACCCTGATTAAAGATAAGGACTAATTCAGTGTTGCGATATTTGCGTCAGTCTTGAACTTTAGTAATTGAATTCCTTTTGTTATCAAGTTTTAATCGGGCTATTTCATTGAATAATATTGTAATTTCAATTACTTTTCTTTGGGACTAAGAAAATAATACGTCGTTATTGTTAAAACTATTTATGATTCAACTGATATATTCCATTATTAATTTAAAAAGTGTTAATGACATGACAGACTTGATGACCGTAATAATTTTCTCCTGCAAGAATGTTGATGTCAGCTTCATTTTGGAATACGCATTTTTTCTAACGAATCCAAGGGTTGTCTCTCACGAACAAAAAACGCATAATAATACTTAAACAGAGATGAACCTCCATAAAAGCTCGTTAATATAATTTGCATTCTTCGTTTTACGGTCATTAACATATTCATATACTCCTCGACACTGTTTACCTCATCCTAACCCCGTAATAGACATTTTTTGTACAGCCATCCATTAAGGTAGTATGATAATCTAATGTAAGTCGCCTTTTTTAATATTTTCTGGACGCATTCTCTTAATGTATGGTAAATTTGCGGCATTACCTCCGGTTTAGTCAAAGGATTTCAAGGATAAGTATCAACGCTGCAACAAAATAGCTTTATGCGAGTACATTTGCAAATTAATTCACCGATACAATTGACATATTCCTGGTGTGTCTGCGAATGAAATGAGAGGAGGTGGAATGAGATATGCAAGTTTGAGACTACTGTATTCAATTCAATTCATTTGAATTTCATATACAGAGCCCTCAGCGTTTCTGTGACTTAAGCTGCGCCTTCCTAAAAATATCCGGAACTTCGTACATATGTTCACTCCATGTTTGAGAAAGGCGTATTTTAATGAGAAAATAATTCCCTTTGAATAGCGTGCGAGAGTTTTCCGCAGACAAATATTATAGCGTCATTTTTACTTTGAAAATATATTAATATGAAAGCTACTTATAATATTAGAGAAAGATAATATTTAAATAAAAAATAATATACTTATTATCATAAGCGATTCGAAGGCAATTTTCATTCTACTCGTCAACCACCACCGGGACTCGAACCTGGGACATTTCCCGAAATCGAAAATGTTCGAGGCTATTGGCCTTTTGGGAGTTCAAAAACCAGATTAAACTCTGATCTCATCTTCGCAAGTTTTATTGTTACTTTAATACTTAAAATACATAGAAACATTAACTTTGTTTACTCTGTTTATCATATGTTAATCAACTGCGTGAGCTTTTAGCTCTATAAATACACGGGGAATAAGGAAAATACGACCCATTACATTTTTTTCCTCATTGTGGCAATTCAAGGGAAAATATGAGCCCTTATTTCGTTTCGTGGGAAAACATCTTCTCTTTCTCGTTACCATAAATGATTTCCGTGAAATAATTTGTATTACAAAACTATCGAAATAGCTTTATATTTGTGCATTTACATTTCTACTGTTAGAACCACACATGGCAATGTGTTATCATGGCCACGGTGTGTGGAATATTGAGAAATTTAAAAGAAATATCCAATCTTAATTTCGATAAATTTTCATAAGTTAAACCTCATTCACTACATGGTTTGGACGCTCATTCTCAGGGAAACATTTCTCCGATTCATTTGCTCCGAAACTTGAAAGCTTTCCTCAAAGAATACACGGTCGACGCACGCAACATTTATGCTCGAATTATATTCCGAGCTTTGGTAAATAAAGCATTAAGCCTGATCCTGTTACGGGGGATTACACCTTCCGATGGCACGATTCACGAGTCCCTTTTGGATCCCCTGAAAGAAGTGGTTCCTGAGAGACACCTGCCGGAATCACCTGGTTCGGTCCACTTCTATGCAGCTCCTAAGGGATTGAATCACATGGTTAATTGCCACACTTCTTCTATCTCTTATCTTTCGAAGAGCTCAAATGAAGCATGTGCAGCATATGTCCTTGACTTTCAACTTCCTTCACTTCCCACTCCTGTTGCTTCCCTGCTGTGCGTTGGACCTTTAAGGGGTTTCCTCGGTAGTATTGGGTGTACGGGAAGTAGGAAAGGAAACTTAACTAGGCAAACGACGCATGAAAAGGAAGAGGGTTAACGTGATACAGTTTCGTTCGACAGACGCACGTCAGTGTCCAAACGCAAACAAGCCAAAACTTTTGTAGGGATGCTGATGCTAAACCTTTGAGCGGACTCGACGTTCCTATTATGATAATCGCATTTATTGTAGGGGGAATTCAGTAAACAGGTGCGTAATGGGGAAACATATGGAACAATTAGATTTAAGAAACGATAATTCCCGACCTGTCCTTGGAATACGATTAAGTAAACCGTTGCCCTTGGTTCTGAACGATTATACAAGATTTCTGATAAGCATTACCTAACGACTATTCAATCAATTAACTTATTCACAACATTTTCCTCTTAACTCTTAACTTCCTTAAAGACATGTTTGAAATTCTGTGTAAATCTTTACTTGAATTTATACTTTTTGGAAGCTTTCATATAGCCGTACTATCATATCCATACATACAATAAACCAGATGCTGGTTCTTATCTCTCAAATATAAAGGGAAGTAAACTTACCGATCAAGATGAAGAGTATGGTAGTTCCGTAGTTATAATATGCTTATTATTCCAGAGATATGAGAAATTTTTGACAGATATTACAGACACCTGTTTTAAATTTTAAAGGGAATAATCGAACATAATGAATATATTAATAAACAATTTGGAAATTTCGAGTATAAAAGCGTGAATAGAATATTTATGCATTAGGGTAAACAAACAGTAATCTATAGACGCTATAGTTGAAACAGGTATAATATAATAGTAAAGAATGATGATTGTATATAATTTTAAGTATATAATAGTAGTGTGATTGTTATGAAATTCATTAAAGAATATTTCTACGAAAAAATAGATAATTATTTTAAAAATCACAGCCAATGTTATGTATTTATTACAAATCTAACTATCCGATTATATAGTTCTAAGCGATTTTATTTAGTTTGAAATTTAATTCGACCAATTTAACTTTTAAAAATGGTAGTAACAAAAATTTAACCTCTTACTCTTAACGGTTCTTGGAAAAATAGAATAAACAAATATCGGATAACGATCCCTTAACTGCCATGACAAAACGTATACTTAGCGATTTCGCACATCATAATAGTTACTCAACTCTGCTTGTTTGAAAGTGCGCGGTTAATGCTCTATTTGAGTTTATTTCTCAATTCTCAAAGCAGGAGAGAATGAAGCTTAATGAAGGTCAGTCCGTAGACAAAGAAAAAATATTGAATCTGTAGGAATCGAGAAATTAATCCTTCGTTACGGTCACCGGAGATGAAGTTTCCGGTCAAGAAGGTACGGTAAATTGAATGAGGAAAAGAAATTTATTTGCTCTCGCTTGATTCTTACCTCTTGGTAAAATCAAATTAGGAACTAAATCAAATAGCCAAGAATAAAAGAAAGAAAATGAGCTTGTATTTACATAATGATAGACACATTCTGATTATCTGATTCAACTCCTTGTCGCTGAGGTGTAAATACTCGTTTTTTAATTCGAAATAATAATTCCTCATAATAATAAAATATTATAGAAAAAGAAGAGTATTACAAAATACGATAATTTTTTAATAAACATAAATTTTAAATCTAAAAACTCAAAAATATATGAAGGAACTGTTATCAAATTAACATACCTACAAAGCGAATTAATATATATTGACCTTCCTTTGCGATACGCCATTCATAAAATAATAATAAGATAATGATATTCCAACAAACGTATGTATAATAACTTATGCACCGATACACTGAAAAAATAAATTAATATTTAAAATTAATCATAACAGCTTGCATCTGAACATTAATTATAGTCAGTGCACTTATCCATGGCACGCAAAAAACGTCTCTTTTTTACGTATGAAAAAAATCCTCATTTTTTACGATCGCTAAAAAATTTCTAAACGAAATCGCTCGCAGTTCCATTCCCAAACTCGTGAGAAAAAGAGACAATTAGAAAACGAAAGGGGAAAATTATCTTCACGCTCTCATACCTGCTCGAATCGATCTAAAAGTGGATCGATACGAAGGAAACTCATTCCGCGGCTGTGGAAATCAAATCTCGAGCGTACTCGATAAAACGTTAACGACCAATAGGAAGTAAGTAACACCGAGCCGCCGCACAGTGGGCTAGAATCGAAAAAAGCTGGCCAAAAATACAAAATGCGTTTTTTCGAGTGCGGACTTTGAAATTTCGCATGGTAAATCTCAAATAAATTCTGCATCGACTGTTAAAGTCGTTTGACTTAGTTCCCGCGCAATTAAGTTTTACAAGGGGTCAAAGTTGACCAAATTTCGGGAAAAACGGCCGTTTTCGATTTTTCGCAGAAATCTTCAATTTCAAACCAACGCTGAACCAAAACGAATAAAAGGATCGGACAAAAAACTATTTCATGTTATAAATATATTCTTTATGCTTAATAGTACTCAATTTGGATGATCATACTTGAAAATTTGCCTACTTTACAGTACAAAATGGCGGACCCTTATTTTGGATGTGATTTTTGCATTAAGCGAGGAAAATAGTTGTGAGGGACATCGATGTACACGGAGTTACTTATACCACAGTACTCGTGAAAGCTTCCTGCAACAGGATCTGAAATAAAATCCTGCGCCTTTTTGCGCCATTGGAAAATAATTCGACTTTTGTACAACGATGCAACGACGAAATCCGCGCGGCGGAGCTCCGTCCTCCGTGGCGATCTAAGTTTCCAGATGGTATACGAAGCAAAACGGTTTTTAATATCGCTTTATAGGATAAACAATATACATTTTACACTATTAAAACTATATTTAACAGTTAGGATAATTTTGTTAGGTATAAATTACCCAATTTCATGTTGATAAATATCTCTTTTTTTGCTACATCTAAGGACGCAAATTTTATACCTTACATGTGTAGTATCGTTCTAAATGATGTATACTTCGCATTTATTACGGATAATATTCTACAGTATGCATAAAAATGCATTTAATGATATAATTTTTGTCTAACCCTCTGCCTAAATTAAATTTACCGCCCGAAGAATCGGACATTCTCCCTGTGCCACTTCCTATTCATTATGCTGCTTTACTTCTTTGCTCAAAAATATCGATATTGTTATTGTTGTGTTGTATAAATGTCATTGGATCAGATTTTAGGCATAATTTCCATATGAAATACTGATTTAAATACTCAGTCTACGTATTTCTTTTGGTCCCATGTATTTTAAATGGGAGAATCATGCGCGCTGATGCAACCTTGGTATATAAGAATGAAATCAGAAAGATTTGGGTTTAAAACTTTGCAGTATAAGGGAAAAAGATGTGTATACAACTTAGCACTAAGTAAACATGTCAAAAAACTATTACTTGGTAAATTAGAAACATTATTCTTTACAAAAAATGCTGAGAATTGGTTGGGATTTTCTCCGAACCGAGGAATTTGGATCCATTATTAAAAATATCTCATCTTTCTTGGTATCAATATTTGCCTCAATTTATTCACTTTCTACTAATGTTGTTAACTTTTAAGTTTTATTTAATGGAGAGAAATTATGGGAAGTTATCTAAGGAAAAACCATGAGTTTTCGGCAAAATGAGTTGAAAAATGTAGTCGCCTGCTACTTTTCGTTCTATTTACGTAAGAAAAAACTTCCTGCGAGAAAGCTTCTCAGAAAACCCTGAATTAATTTATCCTTCAATTTTCAACACTCTATGTTCAACGGTATTGTCGATAACGAATTTTTATTACGACTGTAACGCGGACCTGCGCGCGCGGGAAATCGGGCGGCAGGCGATCATTTTTTTTACAATACTAACCTGGATTCATGGAAGTACTAGGTAGATTATGGAACACTTTATTTGGAAAATTGACTTTCTCATTCACCCAACTAGAATTACACTTGACGAATCTTCCGTTTATATATATATCGTATCTCCTTCGGCATTGGATTAAGAAATTACAGACGGTTGTAACAAATAAGAGAGACTCAAAATCGCTAAATAATAAATATCTATAACCCCTCATCAATATTTTTGCGTTGAAAATAATAAATAATATCCATTAACGTCACTTACTTGAAATTTCTTCTTCAAATTTTCTGCCCAGTTAACAGAAATATTGCAAATAACACTCGAGGAGCTAGGAATATATAGAACAGTGAACACTACTATAAGAGCACCGAAACACCACTAACCTTCACCATATACAAGACGTAACTGAAAGTCTTAGAATATTTCGAAATGGAAAATGCTAAAACGATACGAAGGGTAACCGTTTATCCTTAGGAAGAGCAGCTGAGTATCATAAAGCTATCCTTCCAGACTGTCTTAAGCAAAGGTTTACTCGAGGCGCGCGAAGGATCAGACGAAAAATGCCAGATGTGTGATTTCTTTTCCTTGCAATTGAGGGTTAAAGAGAAAGTTCAGTTTGACACACAGTATAACAACATCAGAAAATGTTAAACTCAAAACGGCACGTGTATCATCTGGAAACTTAGATCGCCACGGAGGACGGAGCTCCGCCGCGCGGATTTCGTCGTTGCATCGTTGTACAAAAGTCGAATTATTTTCCAATGGCGCAAAAAGGCGCAGGATTTTATTTCAGATCCTGTTGCAGGAAGCTTTCACGAGTACTGTGGTATAAGTAACTCCGTGTACATCGATGTCCCTCACAACTATTTTCCTCGCTTTATGCAAAAATCACATCCAAAATAAGGGTCCGCCATTTTGTACTGTAAAGTAGGCAAATTTTCAAGTATGATCATCCAAATTGAGTACTATTAAGCATAAAGAATATATTTATAACATGAAATAGTTTTTTGTCCGATCCTTTTATTCGTTTTGGTTCAGCGTTGGTTTGAAATTGAAGATTTCTGCGAAAAATCGAAAACGGCCGTTTTTCCCGAAATTTGGTCAACTTTGACCCCTTGTAAAACTTAATTGCGCGGGAACTAAGTCAAACGACTTTAACAGTCGATGCAGAATTTATTTGAGATTTACCATGCGAAATTTCAAAGTCCGCACTCGAAAAAACGCATTTTGTATTTTTGGCCAGCTTTTTTCGATTCTAGCCCCCGGCGCGCCGGGGGCATCTGTTCCGGGGAACAGCGTCTTCGAAGGAAGCAACCTTCGCTCCCAAGAAGAGAAAAAGCTTACCGCTGCTTTTAGTGTGCGACCGCGGTGGAGGAAGAAGACCCCTCGGATGGAAGACGTTAGATTAGAGATCGCGGAGGGTGGGGAAGGTGGCGGCCCGTGAAGAAGAGGATGGGAACGCACTTTGCTGTGGCCCTTTAGGGTTCACTCGAGTTTCGTCGTGCGTGACATACGTGCCCAGAGGGCCGAGAACAAAAACCGCACTCGTAGTCGGTATAATGCTCGGGACGAAGGAGATTTGAATGTCCTACATACGGGTCCGATGGCTGGAATTATAGCCTTCGAGCAGGTTCGGAGAATTGAGGAAGTCGCCGGAGAGAGAATGTGAGCCAGGAGAAAGGAAAAGAAAACATCACACACTTTTGGAAGAACGTAAGAATCTGTAATCGTTTTCTGAAGGGAATCCGGAGTCTACCAAATTCTGACGCCTAAGCTTTGTCCGTATATAACTCTGGGATTATCGACGTATACAGTGCAGTTTTACAGCGAAACCTTATAACGAAATATGTTGCTACTGAACAAGCTCTTGTACATGAATCCCTCACGCGCCTTTGAGAACAGTTTTTGTTGTCCTTAACGTCTTCCTCAGCTGCTGTCTTTGGCCTAGAATGGTCTTTGATGAAGTTCCTTCAACTCCATTATTTGCGATGACTTTCAGATGGAAAAGAAGATATCACGATGGAGTATCACCCACTGAGAGAGCTGATTCTAGCTCCTAGATACAGTTAGATCGTCAGATCTTTTCCTCATCAGTCTCGTCTTAACGCACAAGTTTAGATTAAAAAATTCGTTCGGCTCCTTTATCTTTTCTCCGCCCTCTGGAACTGTTTAAGTTCAATAATCCGGGGTATCAGAGCAGTATTTGCGAGGCTTTCGAACCTCGAGATCGTATTCTACGATTAATTCTCACCCCTTTTTGTTTGAGTGTTCGTTATTCATTCCCGATATTCAATACCCTTAAATATTACGGTATATGTTAAGTATAAACCAAAAGTCTATGAACAAGGGGTTTTCTTACAGAAATAAAGAAATGAAAACCCTATCATCAAATGGAGTAGGTCGGAAAAATGGAAAATGGGTCCTAGATATTCATCTAATGGCATAAGTTGGCAATATGAAGATTGTGTCTTTTATATTTATGATTTGACGCACATACTTTATAATAAAGGATACCCAAAAAATATTCTATATGTTTTTAAATCCCATTTCAAATGCGAAGATGCTTGATATGCCGTTTTCAGTTGGTTTTCTAGAAGGCGTCTTCATAAATGGATAATGGGTATTTATACACACATAATTGATCACTGGGAAATACTAACATTAGCACTAATCTAGAGTTATAATTCTATACCTCTGCTCTTTCCCAAATGTTAGCTCATTCGTCAGGTGGCAATCGTTAACAAGAGATATCGGATGATTCGAAAGATGTAGATCCGTATCTGAAACAGATACGACAATGAACACCTCTCACTAAAACTGAATCCATGTACTTCCTTGAAAGTCGGTATTAGGAACGAGGCTGACATTCAGGAGATAATAGAGGGACTTTCTCTTTAGGGAATTAAATAAAACTAAGATCTTCTCCCGCACATCTCCCATCATATTCCTTCCGGGAAGATTATTTAAATTAGTACGTTAAGTGAAACTTTTACAGGGAAAGCAACGCGATTTGGAATAAAGGAAGTAAATCGATGATGGGATTAATCTTCAAAATTGCCAGTTTCAGTCGCGTTTTTTTACTTTGCATCCGGTACTATTTTACGGATGGATACTCTTCCTTCCTTCAAAGAGCAACAGATTAAAGTTCAGAGTAATTTGTAAGGGATACGACATGCTTCAGGCACGCAATAAAGTGAAAGAGAGCAATTCAATGTAATATCTAGCAGTTTATCCTGTATTGTATACTTAGGAAATCGAAATGAGAGTATATAATTTGATTTAGGATTAAAATGTTTCATTCCTTACGTTTAAAATTCATTACATTAGCTAGTCATTCAAAATTCAAGCTTTTAATTTTCATATTTTCCTGTTTGATAAAATGTAGAAAGCTGGATCGTACTAATATATTCAATAATATAAATATTAAGATGTAAATCCATCTTTGAATCAAAGACGTTCTAGATGTATTTTTCCTTTTCTCTCATGAATTACCTACACTTAAAAATATTTGTTCATTTCCATACCATAAATTTCAAAGTAACCTTTCAAGGGAGAAATGTTTCCTTCCATAAAGATCTATTGATGAATTGCAGGAAGAGAGCAATTAAACATTTTGAAGATACTTTCATAACAAATCACATGCGATTACGAAACCTCAAACACGGATAGACTAATACGATAGTATAATCAACATCGATCATTTTCAAGGCAATAACTCATAAAAAAATAAGAAAGGAGTGAAAGTTCAATGTGATAAAATCTAATTTTCCCTTAAAAACAGGATGCGATATGGAAATATATGCTAATACGATTATCAAAATAAAATCTGGGAAGCCTCTAAGTTTTTGATACGGTTCAAAACAATGCATAGCAAATAATAAAAATATATGATGAAAAGAGTAAATATAATTTTAAGTGAATATAAGATGCAGTTTGAAACTCCATACATTCTGATATAGAGTTTCAAACTCGAAATTTAAAACCACAATCATTTCAATAGCGCGTAATCTTTTGGTACAGAGATGAGCTATTATTACTATTGGTTACGTACACGTACATAATAACGCATCTAGAACTTTCTCCGAGAAAACTTATTCCGGGGGTATTCTGAGTTATTGGATACATTGAAATCCACACCGTTTCCAAAAATCTCCGATCGGTTACCGAAGTCTAGGCGAGAGAGAAGTGGAAAAGTGTTTCTCGGTCTCCAACACGAACTTTTCGTATTGAGGTCGCCGTTTGTTTACATTGTAGAAGCAGAAAGAAAGGAGACAAAAACGGGTTGAAGACGACCTATTCAGAATTTTGGACGAAAGACGATTTCTATTCAAAGAAACTTCAGGCACGATTGGCTATCGCAATTGTGAATGTGTAATTTCGAACGTTGTGTCCATTTTTGTTTAGTTTTTCTTCTCAGTTTTAAAACCATTTGTTGAAACTGCGTGAAGTCGTTTTTCTAGCCATCACTCGAATGTTTGCCATAAGGAAAGTCAACGAAATAGGGTGATAAAATTGAAAAATATTGTAAGAAAACAATTAAAAAGAAAAGGAGTTTATCAATGGATCAATATGGCAAAAATTACGATGAACAAATAAATCATACGTCATGCTTACATATCCCACTCTAATCCCTACCATCGGAGATTTCAAATAATAATATACTAAAATAGTGAACAAGTAACGTTCATTTGCCAATTTTTTCAATAATTCAATAAAAATATGTACGTTAAATAATAAATATAAATGTACTTTCTATAATAATAATTTAAAAACAAATAGATTATATCAACAACAAATGCAATAATAGTATTTCAGTTTTAAGTAATCAATTATACGACAATGTTCACGTAAATAAAGAAGACTACCAAACAAATTTCAATTCCAAGTTAAAACTCAAGGTTTGTATCTATTCGGGTGAAATCAAAAGAGAAAGATAATAAATTTCAATTAAAATAACTGCAAGAATTTACTTCAGATGTATAATCCAATAATTCTGGTTTCATATCCCTAAACTTAACATAATTTTCAAAAATACAATTCAACGGGAAATAATATTCGACCTAGGATGATTTATTGCAATGTTTTCAATTTGTAGAACGAGAACCATTTCATCTAGCGAATGTCCAATATTTCCGTCTCGCAAAGGAGAAATGAGTCTGAATTGAAACCATTTCCTTGAGATTTATAGACAGGATAACAGGATTACGACTACACTCTGAGGCATATCCAACAACTTTTATGCATAATCATAACTTTGAGAATGAACTTCAAATCGGCAACAACAACCACATTCAAGTTTTACTGCAATATATCAAAGAAACCGAGTGAAATAATTAGAGTAAATCTTAACATTCAGCATAATGCGTTAATAAATAAAGCAAAGTTAATTTTCACTTCAGCCGAAGAATTTACAGAGGCGAATGAAAACTTATTCATCTGAAATAATTAGGCTATCGGAGGCTCTTTAAATTATGAGGTGAGAGGCGAGAACAGATTTATGGTCGATGACAGGTGAGAAATTAATTGATTCACTAGAGCATTTCAACTATCAATACGTAATTTAACGAACTTAAGCAGAAGATAAGTGCTCTTTTAGCGAATCGAAGACCGATTCTACAGAAAATTACAAAAATAACTCATAAAACACTTTTGCTGCGCCTTACTCACGTTGGCAGTTACAAATTATCGCTTGTTCTGCAGGTAATATATTTATTGCAACCATAGATCAAAAGTTTGACAGGCCCCAATACTCGACCTTGCGGGACACCCGCGAATCAACATAAAGAATACACAATTTCGTAGGTTTATTTCCGTTTCATCAAGGCCACCGAGTCGCCCTCTGGAAATGACATTTTTATTTTACGACTTCTCATCGAAACAAGCCTTCAAACGCTTTAAGGTAGCTACTGCTCTGATTTAAACTGTGCAAGTTATAGCGGAAGATTATAATAAGTTTCAATAAATACTTTCAATGACCGTGAGCATGTTTCGAGACTTGGAAAATCGCTTCAACACACTCCGCGTCTATTTATATTCTGAAAGGTGGGTAATTTTGATGTCAAAGTCAAATTAACTCGACTGGAAATAATCTAAGAATACTTTAGCATGATATTTACGGTAAAATTTTTCGATTTTTATCGTCCTGGTGAAACGACCCAAGGCGCGCTAGCTGCTGATCTTAAGAATACAAGATGAGGTGTTTGTATAAACCAACAGGTTTACTTATTCCTAGCGTATTCTCAGACAATTGCTGTAACAGACCTTATTCCCCACCAATACAAGTACATTATGAATAACAACAGTTAAAAAATAAACTTACTTTAGTTTTTCAGATTCATTCGAGTTTTTGAGGTGATATATAAAATATTCGATAGAAAGAAGCAATTTCAGATAAATTTTCCTTGAAATTTTTAATAAATAGAATCTACTCAATAAGATAATGCTACAACTTAATTGTTTTGCTTCGAGTTTTGAGGAAAATAATTCCAATCTATGTAGATATATATACACCTTGGATATATATGTTTTGTCAGAACATATTCTGACACAATCAATGCTCTTTTACAGAATTAGATTAGATATTCAATTACAGAAACTTCGTACGCTTGCTCGCTAATACTTTGTGTTTGCATTCATCAATAAATATTTCCTTTAATATTTATTATTTTTATCATACATTTATTCTATTTTAGTACCATCATAAATCAGGAAATCACATTTTGCAAATTCCCATAGAATATTTTTCGTAAAAACATTCTCTGTCGTTCCTACGTTATGAAGAGTTTTTACAAGGGGCAATTAATCTTGAAAGATTATTGCTATTTCTTTCCTCCGATACGACTTCCAGCGGAATCATATTTTTTGCGTGTTTTCAATAATGCTGCCACACGACTCGTACGTTGGCAACATCCGGTAAGATAAAACTCACACGGCCGCTTTTCTCCTTCGCGCACGTGATTATATGTTTTTATTTCCCTCACTTTGTATTCTCTATTTTCAACCCTTCGTGCTAATCGGTACACGTGCTTCCTTCTCTTCTCCATAAAAGTTTCTCGAGCGTTGATTCAGTCTTAACAAATCGAAATACTAATTATCATTTTCCATAAATACGTGACTTTAAATTATAACTACGGTGCATCGGTTTTGGGATAGAAGAACGTTAAAAGCTTTATGATTATCGAAAGTTGAATATTAAGGATAATTTTTGTTGAAGATGCTAATGAACGCACGGGATTCTGTTTTTATGCGTTTGAAAAATCTTCACGTCACGTTCGACCGTAATTTGTCCAGCATGGCTCGGAAATCTCTCGAGTTTACCGCTGAAGTTAATTTTTCTTTTATATTATTCTTGAAATTCTACGATCATTGGTTTCAATGATTGATTGAATGCTATAGAAGGGACCAAAAAATCATTCTTTGAACAGTAAAAGGTTAATGATGATTAGATTAGTAAGTGAATCGGATCTTAACAATCCATGATCCATAAATTACCTCAAATAATATAGGTGTTATCTTATTATTGAAGATATAAAGTGAATTTAAATCATAAAAAATAGTAGTAAAGTTAAGTGTGATCCTTTAACTTTTTAAGATTTTAAAAAGTTTTAGGAGATGGATATTAATTGATAAACTACTGATCCATATTTTAACCGATTTCAATGATGTTATCTTGGAATTTCAACCTGAATTTACCTCATCAAATAGGTTTTACTGATACGGATATTAGGGTCTACATACAGATGATGTCAACAATAGGATATCCAAATATACGTGATAAATTTATTCACGTTCAGATACAGTTGGACATAATATAACTTCACGATTAGTTCGTTTAAATCTCCCTCAAGTTAGTTCCGGGTTACGCAATCCGTAGTATTTTACACTCCCCACCTAAACTCCACGGAACGAGCGACAACCCCTTCTCCCATCGTCCGTAACAAATGAAGGGCTAAACTTTCAATAATAATTCACGACATCGTCTTCGAAGTTGCCCACGTAGCACGTGTAGGCACAATTCGTCCTTCCCCCCTTCCCACCCACGCGATCGTTAATTTCGCGGAATCAAACCGTCAACAATTCTACCGGAGGGTAACGTCCTTTAACGCCGAGGCTGCTTCTATTCCGTACGCGGAAATAACGAGCAACTAACGTCTGATTCGCCGCCGATAAGAAGACCAAGTCACGGAGACGTCTCCGCTCCTCTTCACCCGA
Organism: Pantala flavescens; assembly: GCA_020796165.1. NCBI lineage: Eukaryota > Metazoa > Arthropoda > Insecta > Odonata > Libellulidae > Pantala > Pantala flavescens. The sequence continues at coordinate 16,511,462 of CM036879.1, read as the reverse complement.
GGCTTTTTCGATACCCGCGGACCTATCTCTCCAGTCACGGCTGCATCGTGTCCTCACGACGCTGTCTCTCCGTCGCCAACGCGCCACTTATAATCTTGCCGATTATTAACTCGAGGCGCCTATAGAGATGAGTTCGCCCACCCTCCGCCCACTCGGTCCGTTATATCTTCCTCGATGGAGAGAGACTGATAAGATAGAGCATCTCGGAATGTCCGCAGATTACGCCAAGGACACGGCACGGCGGGTAAATAGGCTGCACTTCCCGGCGAGTATAGAGGAGGGCGTCGCTGAAGAAGACGGTCATCGCGAGCTATAAGGGTTCGAAGGTCTGCGCTCATTCGGTCCAAATACTGAATGGGAACTTCCGGTCTTGACTAATCGCGAAATCGTGCTCTTGGTCACGGAAGGCGATGAGATTTGCGGTTATGGGTCCGGGTCTACTTCCCTCCGAGGTTTTGATGTCGATGGTTACTGATAGCTACTTACTACCTTCTGGGCGTGCTGATTGATATTTGGGGCTAGGGCAAAGGTGTCGAATTATTACGATTCTCTAGGACATTGCGGTTTATATAGGCTCCGATGATACCAGTGCTGGATGGATCATGAATGAGGATTAACCTGTTTCACCAATGGATTCTTTAAGCTTGGAGGGTTTAAATAGTAAATCAATAGAAAAATATCATTTTTCGTAGATTTACTTGAGATATAGTAACAATAAGCAATGGTCGATCCTAAACAAAATTAATTATGTAAATAAAATTAAACAAACGGGTAATTATGTTTCGAAATGTTTAGAAGATTCTACTGCTGAATAATGGCTTTGAATAAGACCTCCACTTCTGGGTTGTCACGAAAACACAAAAAAACGAACGAATTTCAAGTCACCATGGATACACTCACGCACACTCGTTCCGCCCTGAAGCACTCTGGTTCGGTGAGGAGAGAGAAGGCAAATTATCTCTCGACTCATCTTGCCTAGTAAGCATCATTCACTTTTTTCAGTTGTTTTAGATACTACGTGGGATGATGTTCTTCACATGAGATTCTACAAAACTTCGGGTTGAATAGTATACGGTTCTTATCCAACGACTCGATTTCGCGTGTCATTCTTCCGTAGAAGGATGCTTTGCAAACATTGGCGAAAACAGTGAATGTATTTTGCTGACTTTCTCAAAAAAAAACGCTTTCTTTCTCTTGTATCTTCTAAAGGCAAATGTAAATTGATTGGTGCGTTATTTAAATTTCCCGTAATCTTGAAAATCTTACATTTACTCCATACCTTTCCACTTTCTCTCCGTGAATTTAACATTTTATCGTCGCATCAAATGAATAAAAAGTTCCGATTTATTGACTGCATTCTCATTCCCTTCATCCTTTCTTTTCACAATGATACACAGTGCATATCTTTGTGCTAGAATTATCGCCAATAACTGTGATCTTCCAGAGGAGGTTAACTATAGCTGTGGTAACAATTGCTCTACCTTCTTTACTAATTGCACATTTATATCTGAAAGTAATATCATATTGTTTTAATATTCCAAAGACGAATTTTATTTAACATATGAAAGATGTAAAATAAGTTTATATAATTAAAAAAGGTTTGAAAGGAATCGGAGAAAGAATGTAATATGTCTATCAAAAATCAGGTTACCATGGATTCCCATCAAATTGAAACACCAATACAATAATGTAAATTCGCTAGCAACGGGGAGAATTAGTGTAAATAACAAGTATACAGAACCAATTACTATTTATAATACGTTTCCTCTCTCTTTCTATTGTTTACATTATAGAAAGTTAATCCCCTTACTATTTTTCAAGGTTGATTAATTAAAGCTGCATAACATTATATTTTGTAAACGATAGTTTATTGTATCTTAAATTACTGTAAAATATCTCTGCCACATGACGTAATAAAAGCAAACTAATTTATATTTCTAAGCGCGATGCTTGTTTGTGTTCTAAATCAGTTTTCATGGCGGGAACTGAGAGAATTAATTCCTAGTTTTCCTTGGCACAGCTGCTTTTCTATGATTTATTTCAGAGTATTTCCTCATCCATATTTACTCGTTCAATTTGCGACTCTAAAGATTTTAAACGACTCTAATATTCATCAGCGAGGACATGTTTCGCCATAGAGTAGAAAAGAATAATGGTCAATATCTATTTAAAATTTAAATTAGTCGGTATGGGGTCCATGCAAATGGAGTCGAAAACATACAACACAAAATATTAGTAATATTAGTCGTAGCATTGGACCCTTACCTCTCCCATAACTTTTTAAGCATGGCGGATTGTTTAAAGAGAAAATATTTAAATGAAAGCAAACAAGAATACTAAAACCTAAACGTATTAATAACTCACTTCCTTCTAATTTCTAATTGATGCGCCAAAATTATAACAAATACTGTTTAAAATGCATATAAAGCAATATTTAAATTTGTGTTATGTTTGAAGGAAATCTGGTCACTTGAAAATTCCATCATTATTTGTAATATTATAGCCTAGAACCAAAAAATATGAATTTTACTAAATTTTAGATGCAAGATTGCAACTGTATTTCATTATTAATTCCCACGATATCACTCCCGCCTTCGTAAATATGATTACAACTGTAGTTTTTAGTATGACATACTAATTTTATATTCCATATGTAATTGACTCGGGATAAAATTTATGCACTTTAAAGAATATTATCTTTAATTTTTATGAAGTCTACAGTTAATAAGCTTCATCCACCTGCTTTCCTTCGACGCAGGATTAAATCGTGTCTCTACAGTTCAGCGATTTCTCCCGCCTACACCTTCAAGTACTCACTTAGACGGGTCTTCGAAGTACAAGCTTCGGTGACATACACACTTTGTTCATTCACCGGAAAGATAATCATAAGCAAGGCTTACGCAATGCGCCATTAAACTTTCCCTGTATTCAGAACGGTTAGTACTCGCTTATTAGTACAAAAACCCGGTCAGAGCAAAACGATTCGCGATTTGCAAATAAATTGCTCGCACTTGAGTGTGACAAGTGCGGTGATGAAGGTAAGAAAGGCGTTTGATACAGTTTTTCATTAAGCTTGGAAGTTCTCCATCCTACGTATCATTATACTCGTACAAGCTAAGAGAGCAAAACACTTTCGATTTTCTCATAAGAGAAACACGAGGAGAATCGTGCGTATATAGACCAGCAGCCGGAACGAAACGATGTTCTTTTCCACCGAAAAGGAAATTTCAACGGTTCCGCCCAGATCTAAATCATTCTGTATTAGGCGAAAGCTAATTTAAATGTTCGAGTCGAATGAGAAATAAAAAAAATGTGGAAAACTCGGAGATGCGACTCTCGAATGAATGCGTAAAAAATGCAAAACGACAGGAAGTGACGACTTCCCCCGAGATATATACACTTAACTCTGACGTCAATAAGAATTGGAGATATAAAAATACGCCTGGACGGGATGTTAGTTGGCGGATGTAGTTCTAGTCGTTTCCTGTATCTATGAAAAAAGGATGGATCTAGAACATTCTGTGAATTAGTAGGCTTTTTCAAAATGTATTATATGGTAGGAATGAACAGTGGTGACGGGTGAAGATAATCATGCTTAAAAATATACAGTGTAGAAGAAATTGCACTGATAGCGATGAACTAAAAGCAAAAAACATTTAAAATGTAACCGCATTACCAAAAATTTCTAGAAATTAATTGGAATTCATTTAATATATATGACTAAAATATGAAAAAATCGGGAGATGAATTATTTAACAGAAAGGACCCAGAATTCTCTATGTGATCTTAAGATGCTCTGGACGTTATATTGAAAGGTGCTATTGTCATTGTGGAAAGACTGTGACTAGGAAATAAAAGTATAAGGACGAAACAAACTACAAAATATTCTAAACAATTCATCCGAACATCCTAAATTTCTCTGAACTTTTCAACTGCTCTTTAGGGGCACCTGACAAGCTGTAAACTAAATAGTGAAAAGCTCGATAACAAATAAAGTAAGTATTTCATTTATCATAACTATTGGTTAAAAGAAGAAGGAAGATTTCTAGAATATAAGTATTAAACATTGAAGAAAATACAGATGCAATTTTTGTTAATAACAAATGTCTAAGATAACCAGTTTACCTAAACAACGAGATTCAAGAAATATATGTACATAAACTGTTGGCATTATTGAGCTGCAGAAACTATAAAAAGACATAAGAATACCAAATCTAGTTATAAACAAACTTCAAATTTAGAAATCCTCAACCTTCCATCTAATTTAAGATGTTCTACTTAACTTCCATTCCTGAGCATAACCAATATTGTTTTTACGATTTCAATTCGTAGAGCTTTCGAATTGCATAAAAAGAGTTTAACTGCAGCGAACAAACAAGAATGAGTAAAATGAATGCTTCTCCAAGGGAAATTAGCAGATGAAATTGAAGTTTTCAGAGCGTTTTAAATATAAATCACTCGGTGAATGTGGCACAATCATGTCATTGGGATCTATTTTTAGGGCATACGAGTGAGACTCTCATTCATGCTCTTGTGCCTCAAAATATTTTCGCTTTCACGGCTAAAAAAAAACTACGGTCAAACAATTGGAAACAATTTCGTTTTTAGAAAAATTCTTCACAGGACGTCTTAGAGTAGTGAATACAGATAATATAAGCAAAAAATGAAGAACTGATAGAAGAAAGCTTGAAGTGAATAAATGCAATAAAAAAAGGTCAAAATACCAAATAATGTTTAAATGTTTCCGGCAGTATACTTTCGTGTAGAGAAAAGGGCAAGTTTAGTTAAATAATAAATGCATTGTTAGCCATAATATTGATTATGACTAAAGGGACATATTTTATTGTAATTAAAGTTTTCTTTTTTACGTATTGTAATTTCGGATTAGACTTCTGCAAAGATTAACCAAATTGTAAAAACTTCTGTCATTCAATGGAAGAATTAATCTGGGTGATTATCATCCTCTCCGTCGAGTATAATTAGAAAATTTGTGCTTTCCTTTTTAAATTCATCTCCTTTTACGGCTGCAGCTGCAACTTTCTACAAAATTTTGCTCATCAGAATTCTCTATCCTTGAGCGATTAAAGCAATCGGCATTTCATTAACTTATACTTGGGTAACGCGAGGTAAATATAGAAACATCATTCGGGTAGCTATTTTTATAGATTCAATCATTTATTAAATGTACTCAAGAATTTAAAATATCTAAATCTGAATTAAAAGTTCTTTTCATTCATTATTCCCGTTTTGTCCCCAGCGCATCCTTTCCCTTTTCCATCTCTTTGCATTATTTTAGTATGGACTTTAGAATAAATTGTTATTTAATAATTCAATTATTTACCTACTGTTACCTTACAAAATATACCAATATTGCTTATAAAATGAAAAAGTTAGACAAATAAACAGGACATAATTTTCATAACTAGATAGAGTAATAAATTGAGATGAAGCAAAATCAAACTGTTCGCATTGCAAAATTACACGTATGATAATTTTGCGAACTCGCTTTTTTACGTTCTTACATCTCCTTGAAATCCAAAATTGTTTGAGATAATTCATAACTTCCTCTACGAATGTTTACTGAATTTTAGTCACCGAAAGGATTCCTAAAACATTATCTAATCCGTCGAAACATAGTAAAGGAACGGGGATTACCAGCTAGACCATTATCAAAGTATCCATCCACTCAGAACGAAACTTCCTCGAAACTCGACTACGCTTCTCCTACGATTTCGCAACACTAGGAAAGCGAAAATCTCACTTGAGTGGGAGTATTCCCACCTGAGTCACTTGTAAAGCAAACTCTCTGTTCGTTTCCCGTGCACTTCCATCGTATGAGGTCCCTAAACGGAGGAACCCACGTGCACTCTGCTGTATAAACATATTGATTCCGCACCACCGAAATGAGCCCGGATCACCGCTAAACATCCGCAGTGAATAAAATTGATTGATCTCCATTACCGGGGAGGGTCGCTGGAGGTGCTCCATTATCGGGCAGCGGTTCAAAACATATGAGGATCGCCTTGAATCCCACACGTCCTCTGCCGCACCCCTCCGGCCCACGCACCGGATTCTCAATGGAGAGGAGATGGAGCCACTCTCGTACATGTGGAAGGCCGCGGACGAGGAAAAAAAAACACCTTCGTCCTCGGTTGAAATTCCCACTCCTCGCATGTGGTCAGCGCCTACCCTCAGGCAGGCGGTAGCCACGGAGAAGGAGATGGCCGACGGATTTTTTAGCGTAAAATTAAAATGGGAAACGGAAATGGTTTGTTCTCTCGGGAATGGGATAAGGGCATCGCCGGCAACCCTACCACCTCGAGTCCGCTATTATCGAAAGAGACGCATCCTCTGCGGCGAAAACCCTTTCGTAGTGATTGATGTACACGAGCGACGAAGAGGAAGTCTGAATAGTGGAGGATGTACCTCCCCGAGGCACGAATCACGTGCTGCTTACACTCCACCGAAGGCAAAGGCGTGCACGGGGATGTTATCCACGTGTTAACGTTGATGCGCGAGATGTAATCGTGTGAAAAGACGTCCGACCAACGCTTTCATTATGATGAAGTAAATCGCCCTTCCCTTTGAATCGAATTTTTCTTTCGTCTTTCGTCTTCATCGATCGCTTTCCGTGGAAGTAATTTATGGGTAAATATTATTAAAATGACTATAATTTGTACAGTTATCGTAATTTAATGCATTATAAAAAGATATTGATGTTATATCATTAAAAAGGCCCAAAATATAGCAACTATAAGATGGAGTTCGAAATTTTTTAAGGATAAACACGAGGTTATAACTCGAGAACTCACATTTCATGAGAGTTAGATGGATAGTATAGGGTAGTGTAACATAGAGAAATTGCCAGGACTACGATAGATTAAACAGTATTACCCTAATTGCAATATGTATATTAAATGTATACTTTTATGAAGAAATATCAAAGACAATACATATATTTATGTTACTCTGTGTTTCGTAGATCGTTGAAATCTATAGGTAATTTTACATGACGTACATTATATCACTGCTTTACAAGTTTTGAGATGACCATTTAACATATTTATCAATAATGAATAGTGCATGAATCTTTTGAATTTTGCAAGGTAGATCGCATATAAAAATATTTTGTATTTCTATTAGTGCGTATTTTAAAAATTCTTCCTGAATATATACTCTAATTCCAAATTTCTTTTCTCGAAGAACTCGTAAACCTATTTCGCTTATACGATGTATGTCAACGCTGATATAATAGCGTCATTCTATTCATCTTCCACTCACTAAATCCTTTTCTAGCTGGACAAGGTAAGGCATGTGATTGATTTAAGATACATTATTGAAGACAAAGGATTAGAACACATGATACTTATCTGAAATATTTTTATTGATGAATCTAGTCCTGGATTACGTGAGATTTCTAACACATGTTGATATCGATGACAAGATAACTCAAAAAGGAATAAGCGGAAACTTATGATCAGATATTAACACTATGATAAGTATGGCAATATTTTTTTACATGTGCTAAGGAATTTCTCAGCCATCAATGAAAAAGAATAATAGATTAGGAGTGATTTATTAGCACTAATTTAAAAAAAATCATTGGTCAATACACATTTTTGCATCTCTACCTTACGAGGAACTCAACCCAGATTATAGTAACGCAACTTCTCCTCAAGAGGATGGGGTAAAAAAAGTTGCATCGGCCGGGAATCGAACCCGGGCCGCCCGCGTGGCAGGCGAGCATTCTACCACTGAACCACCGATGCTACGTAATCTACTGATGTACTTAAAGTTAGAAACTTAATTTTAAAATATTTTCTACTAGTATATTACTTTATTGTCTATGATTTTCAAAACATTGAAACCAACTGAAAAACTGTTGTATCAGAAACAACCATTCGTAGATATGATAGCCAATTTTATCCACACTCAAAGTCATAATCAATCGACTCAAATAGTATCAATGCACAATGATAAAAGAAAAAACGAAAGTGACGTAGGAAATTCAGCGAACAGATGTGTTTACCTACTTTTTAGGAACCCCGCAGTAAATCATAAACAAACCGATAGGATATTGAAGATCAATGAAGAGGGCCAAAAACATGTTAAATGGAAGATTGAGGGCTCTCATCTCTGACACCTTGAAAGAGCGAATAACAGTAGGTAGTAGAAGGAAACTCATTCGTGGAATTTAGATTCCAATGTTGATGGAAGAAGATGAAGGTCAAAATATAATTCGGAAGGATTTGAATAGGAAGCGACGGCTGAAATATGTATCAAAGGAGACAAGTCGAGATAAACATCTGGACAAGGAAGTGAGAAGTGGAAAAGAGCTTAAAGTATCTCGCGATAATATAAAATCAAACATTCGAAACATAGGTTCTTTCAGTCTCCAAATCCTCCGTCCCGAGGAGGCTAACGAGAATGTTATTACGAGTGGGAAAATAAAACAAAACTCTCGAGTGTTGATTGTGTGATGATAATGTCAAGAAGGACTTATTCATAGGAAAACCTCGGATACAGCACTATTTTCGCTGAAGGTTGTTCTCGGACGAATGAGGGGAGGCCGTCGTGGGCTCAATGAGTCCCAGCGCCCACGCGATATCCGATTGATGGAACGCAATTTCGCGAGGCTCAAAAAGCGGTTCCCAACCCTTTTTAACTTCCCTTGCAACACTCCCATCTTCGCCTCCTCAGACCTTGGGCACATCATAATGTCTTTCATTCTCCTCGGATTAAGTGCTGAGGATTTTCATTCGTAAGAGATTCCGTACTTTAAATAGAAAGGTTTCTTATAAATCCTTTTCTTTTGGTCTTGTTCGGAATCGCAACGTGACATACGAGCGTCATCTGGGTTTCAACACGAAAGAAAACAAGATTCAGATATAAATACACAGCGGAGAAGCTTGGAAAGCAAATCAAACGAAAGCTCCTGATATGGTTAAAGGAATCCTTCTCTCCCATCTGCAGTAAATATGGAAATGTGAGCGTTAAATAATCGCAGGAGAGAATCTATGGATATGAAAGGTTTTAAAATGAGGAATGTATATGTTTCATTAGTGTTTATAATAGATTATACATTTGAATATGCAATCAGGGATTATTAAATCGATAAAAACTTTATAAAATCTTCAATTATTATTTACCATCATATATCCTCTTACTATACTTAAAGGAAACCATAATCTTCATTAACATGGATATTGAAACTGAATTAAAGTTCTACAGAAATTAAATACCCATTCGATTGGGTTGGAGAATGAGTTATCTATATCAGTATCTTATCTATTCCCACACGATAATCATGAAGACATACAATATGTAATATTAGATATCGATTAATAACACTCGCTCTGTTGTGCACAACAATGATTGTTTTATCTCAGCTTATTAATTCCAGAAGTTAAAGACTTTTGTGTTTATGGTACTAAATTAAATATGAATCCATAAAAATATATTAAAACACCTTGATTCATGAAAATATCAACTGAGAAAATTAACAGTCGAGAAAGCTTCCAGAGAAAATGGAAAGCAGAAATCTAAATTACTTCGAAGAAAATTCAAAGGCTTTTAGAACGATGCGATTATTTCTTGGATAGAATTGAGCATAGCATGAAAAGGTTTTACTAAAACATTCCATGAATATAAAATATTCACAATGATCCCACGTTCTATTTGAAGGGAAATTGGAAACTCTTCGGGACGCAAGCCATGTTCTTCTTTGAAAGGTTTCCAACCAGATCAATGTGGCATGCTGAATAAATAACGTATTCACCTAAGAATGTGGACTGAGATTAAGCGGCAATTCTTATATAAAGCTAAGGGAAAACTTGAATAAAATAAATCTTGACGTCAATTCGCCTTGTAAGAGTAACATTTTTAGTAGGATGATATTTACGCTGAGAGAAATTTGCTGTCCAACTCGTTGGATTCGAATGCTGTTTTAATAATCAAAATTTATTCCTACTTTATGCTAAGTTAAACAAAAAGAAGTCTGTGGGAAAAATAATATCGGGTTCCCAGTCTTCGTAGTGAGTTTTGCACGAACATTTAATTTACCTCAGATGTGTACGTACATTCAAAATTGAGTACCACTGGAGTAATTTTAAAGAGTTTTATTATTAAAGACACTAATGCTCACAAAGAATGTATTGATGTGGAATAATGTGGAATATTCTTAAGATTTTGAATAATAAATCAATATTAGAAATCTGAAATCAATATTTGAAGGTTTAACTTAGTGGAAAGCCATAGTAGAATGATGCACTTGGTAAATTTTATTATATATTGGATTATGTACGGAATTTACGAAGTTTATTAGTCTTATTGAATATTTCATTTATAATATCTTTAGAGTATTTTCGTAAAGGTCCCCCAAAGAAGTCTCAGAATAAGTAGCTTTAATTCCATTAGTTGAACTACTTTTAATGAAAATAAATGGAATGTTTTAAATTCCATCTCATCCTTTAAAAGAACGCTTAAAGAGATAGGAATTTGACCTTAACCTTGAGAGTACGACGTGGTTCCGGTGCAGTTGAACGTGATTTGTGATTCGAGTAAAATTTCACCGCAGAACTACTCGACTTTCCCAGATTCTAGAAAATTTTACGCGCTGATATTTTAAGTTTCACTGTCAAACTCTTTATTTTTGCAGATTCCAGTAGCACTCATTTGATATTCCAAGTGAAAGGAGCGAATCAGAGCACAGCCCCGACTCTCGAAGGGTTTTCACTCAAAAATTTTACGCGCCATTTCTAAATTTCGTACTTCAACAGAAAATATGAATTGGAAATAATTCATCGATCATGACAAAAGGAAATCGGAGAAAGTGCATTTATGTTTGCGCTACGGCGGGTTCTGGATTGATGAAACGAAGAGACTTTCAACAAAGGGAGTGGAAATACTTTTCATTAGAAGATTGTAAAACATAAAACCATTATTCGATCGTATTTTAACATTTGTTATATAATAATTTAATGTGAATAAATTTCGAATAGGTATGCATACAAATACATAATGACATGCACAGACGTAACTATTTACCAGAATCTTCTCTTCAACATCTCGTAGCTTTATTTGCCTATATTGTACTGTATTGTACATATGTTATATCGTACTGTTTACTTAAGGATTTTAAACAATTGTACTTCAATATTCAACGTTCTCGACAAAAGGTTCATTTTATATATACAAACACATCTCCTCCCTAACAGACGACTTATTCTCGAAATATGGTCTTATTTATATGCAAAGGAAAAGAATACTGAGTGAAACGTAAAATGCCTTTTCCTTTTCAAATAAAATAGGTCATAGAATATTCTAATTAAAGGAACGAATGTGCTTCTCCTCTTAGGCTTCTCTACTATGAAAAGAATACCTTTGACGTTCTGAACGTGATATTATTATCAACGTACACTTCAATATCAAAGTGGCATATGAGAGACCGATTCATGGGGACATTTTCAGACAATGAATGATTCAAAAGGATGGCAGTGAAAAGTTTACCATTCATGCATAATTTGTAAAGAAAAGAAAATATTAATTTCCTTTGAAGGACAAAACATGTTAACAGAGACTTGTTCCATCGGCAAATAGACATCTTAGGAAGCAGTTTTCTGAAAAAAGAATAGTTAGCATGCACATGGACGTGATACTCACTAATAAACCGTTACAATAGCGGGCATTGAGTCGAAGGTTAAACTAATTTCTATTTTAAATATACACACAAAAAGTAATATTTGCTTTGAAAATACAAAAATATACGGTGAATCATCGGAATTTAGAGATAATAAAGAGAATTAATTTGGCCTTTAATGTATAAACAAGTCAGCAATAAACGAAGGGGTTAATAACGAAGCACATACTTTTGTCAACAAGGTGAGCAGTGGGGATGGGTCATTATCCAATAGGTCAACTTTGAAAGAGCCGAAAATGTTTGCTCATTGAAAATAAGTGGATATATGAATCCGTGATCTTCTATTGTTTATTAAGGATTCTTAAGTTCTATATAGCAGTAGAACCATAACTTAGCATTTTCCTTCATCATGTCGTCATCTTCGGCTGGGTCTCTAATTCAAGCAAGAACACAATATAGGCAATTCTTTTCGAAGCTAAACATAAACGTCATCATGCAGTAATTCCGGCGCAGATTTCCGATCGTCGATTATTTTCCGACTTATTTACGTCGCGAAGGAGGTCAGTTGTTCGCTCTCAGCCGGAGATGCCGAGTGGTGTCATCGTTGGCCTGGTTGGGAAACCTCCCAGGCGAGGCCCTCGATTTCATCGGTAATTATCCACGGATACACGCAGAAGTTTCACGTAGATTGGGCGGATCGCGACTCTCTTTTGTTTCTTTTCCTCTCCCGCGCATCCCATCATCTGTTAGAAAATCACGCGCTCCGTCCAAGATTCGGAGGTAAACTACTTTTTGAGGAAACTAATTTCGCAGCGATTAAAGTCTCTCACTGATGAGCCGATGGGTGGGCGTTTCCCTGAACGGCCTTAATTAAGGTTGCCCTTAAGCTCGCACGATGAGACATTTGAACACTTTCCATCGACCTAATATTAATTTAAAGCTTTGGATCGTTCGTGTCCATTGTTTACATCCTTTCCACTTTCTATATAGCGACGGAAAATGGCTGTGTTCGGGATTAATAGGACTCTTCCTCTATGTTTTACGAAGGCTAGAAAAGCCAATTATGTGCGAATAAAAACACCCTATTCTCACATACGAGGGAAAATTACTTGGGTGGAGACTGTTGCCCAAAGATGACTCTATGAATCACTCGATTAAGAAATCTTCGCATTCGACAGATACTAACACTTATCTCTCAAAGAAAAAACGTTACGGTGTGTTAAGATAAAACGAACTGGTATGACTCGAAAAGGTCCACATGTCTCGTAAAATAATTCGGTCGTTTTTAAGAGACGTGGCAACAATGAAGTGATATTAGCAATATATTTTATGAATATGTATAACAGGAGACTCTAGAAGTGCTATTACTGCCATACATTTATTTAAATTTATCATTTTAAATTCACAATCACACCATGCAAAAAATTATGCATCTTCAATAGTGAACGTTAAACTCCTTTACCTTGAAAGTAGCCTATTTCCTTTAAAAAGAACCTCATCTTCAGGGATCACCCAACTTTTGATTTATATGGCCGCGGGAGGAGTTGTTATTGGACTTTCGAAAGGGCACAAAGGAGATTCTGAATTTGGGCGAAAGATCTAGGGAGATATTCTAAGGAAGATGAGAAACCCGCTCCTAACAGTTTCATCACAATCTAAGGTTCGCTTTCATTCTAAATTAGGACGGGAAGGTCATCAGGATTTCGCACATTTCTCACGCTTCAATAGCTCTCATCCCTATTATCCCCACACCTCTTTAGCTATCAACTGAGTTTGGAAAGAATTCATCTTTTTTCACAATTTGAAAATCCTTCATATACTCAAACTTTTGAAAGCGAAATCAAAATTGACGTATCACAAGGAAAGATACAATGAGAGTACATTTTACCGGACATAAAGGATTAATTAATTTTATTCCACGAACTTGGGCATCAAAGGAAATAAGGGCACATGATTTCAGGAATCTATGAGCTTGCGTATTTGATACTTTGTCAATCAGCAGTCAAAATTTAATGGTACAAAATCTTAATTTTCAGTAAATAATATTTAAATTAAACTATGTCATCATTCTACAAGTGTTGAAAATACTGTGCGCTTAAAAAGTTTCTAAAAAGGAATCACATTCGACATTCTATAAATTAGAACTATCAAGAATAACTTTTAGTATAATGTATAATCTTTTTAATTGAAGTATTTCATGACCTAATAGGAAATATCCAAGATTATAAATGTAATCATTTCCATGCCATTTTATCACAGATAAGATAAGATATTCTATGATTTCATAAGTTAAGCTATTAAAAGGAATTGGATTAAATGGAATAAATAACCAACATTAATATACATAATGATTCTGAGACATTTAAATTCTATCGTGCCTACGTTATCACTGTTAAAACTCTCTAAATCGATCAATATGTCTGCTTCAATAAAACAGTTTAATCTATATAATCCGCATCATATACAATGTGATTTTCACTTAATTTCCATAGTGGCTAATTATTATCCATGCACCGAAAGCATTTTTGTTTTATATTGTTTCTATACAAAAGGGGGAATATAACTAGTGAAAGCAAACTAAACTGGTAGGGCTTATTAGAATATTACTGTATATAAAGTAAATGATGTCTTATGGAAGACATAGATGAGGCACGCCCAAGTAAATCTGAATTTCACAGTGAGAGTTAAAACGTAGAGCAAAATAACTGGAGTACACCTCCGAGGTTTTTCGACGATAAAAAGTCAAAGAAAAAGATAAAAGCGGAAGATCAAAGCGATCCATATGCTGGCCTTGAGTCAACCCACTCGAGACAACGACTAAGTTTGGTAAACTATCAATCGATCGGCACTCTATGTATTGGCTATAATCTTTGGCTAATCGGCCCTTCATTTGCTTCGTATGGACCTAATCCGATCTGAAGGACGAACGGAGCGTAGGGGAATTAAGGTCGACTGTAATTGATTGCCGATGTCTTGTAAAAGATTGGGATATTGCGATTTTTCCGAAAATTAGTGGTCTTAATGGGACGCCCAAATATGTCCGCAGGTGTTTGCTGAATGGAAGTGATTGACATTTCGGGCTCATACGGTTGAGGTAATGAACTTTTTTTATTTTTGGCTGCTAAATATCCCAAAAAAGCGATTTAAATCTATTTTTAATATTAAACTTTTGAAAAACTCAATATGGGAAGGCGATAGATACCTCTTTGAAGGCCATTACAATGATTGGAAATCTTTTGTATAATCGTCAAAGAAAAAGGGTAATTAGTATAATCAAGAAATTTTTTCATCTTATTATTCTATTAACCAAAGGTTGAAATTGTGTTAAACTGATTATTCTCCTACTACATACGTAATTTATAGAATATTGAGTACATATATTAAAATTTCGAATGGTGGATAAAAACAAAAATATCCACCTAATTAATGACAAAACTACACCGAATAGAAAGTATAAAATCTCATTGATAGACTAAAAAAGGAATTATTCAAAAAGTATAACACCAGAGCCTGCTGTTAACCAAATAAGCTGTAAAAAATTAAACACACGGCATAGGAAATAAATCTTCGTATTGTTGTTACTTACCTGTTAATGAATATATGTATACATTCAAAATAAAATGGAAATTTAAATCGAATCGTAATGAGATATTATCAAAAAGCTATAGTGGAATTGCTATATTAAGTTAAATTTAAGAAATGAAAACTATAGATTCCATCTTTGATGTAAAGGTATTAGAATTTTTTATGATGTATCATAATTCATACGTAAATGAGCAAGGATATTAATCATTGATAGTTACATTATTAAGACTCTGCAATCAATAATCAATGGATAATGATTAAGATAATATAACAAAAAAATGTTATTAGAACCTCTTTCCCGTTTTACATCATTCCTTCTTCCTTGTGAGCACTGACATACAGAATGTAATTTCTACTTTAGACAATAACTAACAGTACAAAAAAGATTTAGGAACCCTAAGATTACGAAAAAATGAAGATTCTTCTTTCAAAAATCTGCACATCTTCGCATATATCATCGGCATCTCGAACTATTCACAATTATTATAGTGTGAAATCAACACCTACCTACGAATGTGTCCATAATCGTGGTCCTTAATTCCTCCTTCCAATCGAAGCTGAGCTTTCACAATATCCAATGGCGATTCATCACTTAATTCCATGTTCATCCACAAAGTATACGCCATATTCCTCAACCTTCTACAAAAGTAAGAGTAAAAATATGTATTATTATTATATTATATATATATATTATACTATAATACTTTATTATTTTTATGATTTCATGCATCCAAGTTAAAAATGAATAATCTAGATATCAAGAGAATAAGAAAGTTATAAGACATTTTAAACCATTCATTTTAATATATTTATAATTACTCTATTTCAATCCAATTCAATAAAAGAAGGAAATAGAAAACCATAGAGAGAACATTTAAAAGCAGTAGAGAGAAATCTAATTAATATTTAATTAAGGAAATATCTAGATTCGAACCATTCAGAACACAATTCTGAGAAAGAAAAAAATCTGAAATAAAATTAGAAAAAAGTATAGACGTTATTAGCTTTTTTAAAAGGAAATGTTTAATTACAAAAGACATTTCCTCTTGTACATCCTGCCTATGTCCAAACTTTCACTTTCTTTCCTATTTAATTTGTAAATAATAAACTTTCTACGTATTAAAGTAATAAAGTAATGAAGGGTGTTGCAGCATTTATTTTGGTATAAATTATATACATTTATTTTATATTTATTACATTATATTCTATAAATTATACAAAGAATGATCTAAGAAACAAAACAGTTGAAGATCATAATTAATCATTTACAGGAAAAACTTCGATAAATTTATTTTCCCTACAACTGAACTTAAATCTTTTTCAGTTTCTCTGTAGTTAGTGTCAACTGTTTAGTTCACAATACCATCATCGGTGTACTCCGAGCATAATAACATAGCTAACTGCGCTTGAAACATGAAACAACATTCTCATTGCTTCCACAATTCCAAAAATAGCTGCCTTTCTCTTTACTCATGCATGAATGGAAACACGAAGCTTCCCATATCAAGCTTTTTAAAAACACTATAAAACCACATATGATTAGGAAACTTTTGGGCGTAGAGGATGAACGCACGGATTACGTAAGTTGAGGATCATAAGCGAGAGTAGAATCCGCCCGATGACTTTCTAATTTCCTTAAATAAGGGTTATTGATACATGTAGATGGAAGGATACCAATACTTTCACCACCCTTCGGAAGTAAAATGATGATAGCGATAAGGCTGATGCATGGAAATCACTGAGTTTCTTGCCTTTCGATAGCGGGAATTCCTCGTGAAGCGAGATCTTTATCGGTGAGTAAAGAATAGCAGAAGAAACTATGAAGAGATTGCTTGAGGGAATGGAATAGCCAATGAAGCAGGTTTTATTCGATTTACAAAAGAGAAGGGTGATTTCATAAAGAAAATATCGAACAAAGAGAACTTGAGAGAAGGACATTGATAGATATGATTTGCAAAAATAGTTATTACCAACTATAAAACTTCTGTCATATAATAGCAGTAATAATAACAATGTTTACATTAAATAATACTATTATATTATTGATATACAACAAATTATGTCATCGTATTCAATATGGTCGTGTTCTAATGTATTATTAAATACATCGATTGGAATTATTAAAATGGAATAAGTTACCTGTACCACTCAAAGATCAATAACCAGATAAAACTAAATCCTTCAAAACGTAATGTCAACATATTCTATAATTAGAATTAAATAAGATTTTAATTAGCGTATCTTTTTTAATCATGATGTACATACATATATTATTGTAAAATATTGTATTGTTTTACCAATTACGTGTGCAAGGGTATAAATAATTTTTACTGAGGAAAATATTGGTTGAATGAACTTTTATGAGTAGGAAAATGGAATTTTACCACTTCATTTTTATTTGGAATAATTAGCATAGTTGGTTGCAAACATATTTAAATAATTTGTTCCAGGAAGTGACTACAAGCTTATAAGTTCTGAACCATGGAATGCTACCTGTTCCGTAATATAAATCGATGTCTATCTCCATACGAGATCTTGTAGTGAAAAATCAGTTGAATATTAAAAAAAGTTTTTGGAAATATGTATGGATTCAGATAGATCGATTAAGAGTTAACGCTTTTTAATACATCTTTATCTTTTCCCAAAGGGGTATATTTATGTTAACTGAGTTCCTCATACATTCATCTCACCCTATTTAGACATATTTATATGATTAGGAGTATAATATCGCTGAATAATAAACTAAGTTCCGTTGCGTTACGTTTGTACATGAACTCTACCAAAAAAATATTATCTACACATACAATCATATTCTTATTTTATACTCAAGTATATATGTATAAATAAATATTAAACACAGGTAATTTTATTTCAACAGATTTTAGTTAAAAATAATCCTTGTTCATATGTCTAAATTTTAGTTATTCAGCTGAGTCATTTCTCGTGTTTGCGTCATGAGTATGATATCGATTCTTGAAAACGGTGAACTTTGATTCACCTTTTCTTAGTTTTGTATTTATGATATTTACGACTGCCCATGTACGGGAATCTATCAAGCGATAAGACCTTTCGATATGTTAGAATGCAACAATCCCAAACTCTGACGATATCCTTTTTAGGGATATCCCAATAAAAGCCGTATGACATCTTTAGTACAGAGGCCGATGACTCAGTTCATCCGTATTTAGGGAGCCGATCAGCAATCGATGACTTCCAGCTGCAGTACTGCGGTGATTTTGAAAGATTTAAATGCTCATAAAACTATTTAATGGTTACTACTTTCGAACAGGGAACAATGGTAGTCTCATAAACTACCTGCTGATTAAGAGCTTCGGTATCCGATCATCTATAAAACTGTAACTTGTTCTTTGAGTATGAGGACTATAAATGAGTACGCTGGTTTTTCAAACAACGTTAAATTTTAAAGATTAAAAAGTTCTGTTTCATCTAATTCAAGTCTAGAAAATTTATTTATATTGATATTGCTGAATATAAATGTGAAATTTTTATGTAGATTATTTTTATCTATAAAAGTATATAAGAAATTAAGATGTATTCTCAAAACTCCTTTAAACGAAGTTACTCCTTTACTAGTAAATTGATTAAAATAATAGTATTAGTAACTTCTTCAGGCACATATTTTCATACAATCTAACTTATATATTCATAACAATTCTTTTACGTAACATATTCGTAATTCCTCCATATAAATACAATACGTTAACATAATTTGATTACACATTTATATGTTATAAAATTACAATTTCATTAATTTATCTCCATTTTTATGCAAATGAGGTAACAATACCTTTTTACGAGTTAAGTGTTTTTTCTTAGACTTAATTAGGGATAAGGTTACCTTCCAGAGGTAATGCGTATAATATTAGGTCGTAGTAAAGTGTAAATGACAAGAAAATGTTGACAGATGTTTACATAACACATAAGCGTGGCATTTTCCATTTAAATCTACGAGACCTTCAGGGAATGAAACTTATCAATAGCTCATTATTGATTGAGTTAATGTCCAAACGAAGAGGCTAATGGTATTTTAATGTTGTTTACATACTTTTCAACCAGTATTTTCCAAATAAATTCAATCAATGCTACTGTGTATTTATGTTTAAAAACACTTTTTAAAATCTATGAGGAAGACGTAACAAGGAATGTTGTCATTTGTTTATAGATTACAGAAAACAACAGTTCCTTCGCTTCTTACTCAATGTAAATATTGTCGATGTTTTTCACGATCTAAAGAAGTATTCTATAAAAACAGTTTATTCTAAGAAATTATGAATAAATAAAAGTACAGTTAAAACGATAAAAATCTCATTTTCTTAGAATTCAACGTTAACCAAAATTTATATTCTAATTTACAATGACCAAACATGGTTTCACAAAGTATAAATGGTTGCATTTGATTTCCCACTCCATTTTTCATGGCCCATATAAATTTCCAATGTCAACTGTATTTTCTACTAGAAAGATCACTGCCCGAGATATGCTAGTACTTCCTTTTTATACCATTCTTTATCTGTTTTATAACGTTCTATAGGCGGTTTATTACTGTAGTTTCGCAGTTGGATTTACGACTTATAGATAATAGGCTATCCTTGAAATTCCCTAACGATCAGAATTGCGTGAGATTGAATTTATCACTTATCTTTACGATCGTCTATAAAGTAAGTTATTATTTAATATTAATATAATAATTTGCTATAGAATATGTATGAAAGCCAAGATAATAGTATAAAAGAGGCTTAACAAAATTAAAAATTCATAGATGTGAGAGAGGACAAGAGCTGATCCAAGCCGTGGAACTTAATTTAAATAAGAACGTATTGGAAATATTTACATTTACATTACTACCCCGCAAACCGCCTTGTGGCGTTTGGCAGGGGGTGCCAAGACACCAAGTCCCTAACTACTCTTTCTTGTTTGCGCATCTTATACTATCGGCAAAGAAAGACCAATAATAACTTTCCGTTCGAGCGATTATCTCACGAAATTTTTATTGCAAATATAAATTATTGCAGATAACCTTTCATAAAATAATAATGCCAGAAATAATCGCGAATTGGAATAATAATATACAAATACAAATTTAAAATGAAAGGATATGATTAATGAATGTATATGGATGAGTTATTCATGAAGAGATTACGGTTTGAATCGTCAGCGACAATATAAAATCCTTTGCTGTATATTAGTACATAAATTTATGAAATTATAAGCCTCCTTTTTAGTATTACTTTCTAATATCTTCATGCAATATATGTTTGCCGGCCTCGGTGGCGGAGTGGTTATCATGCTAACTAATGAACAGATAACTTAGTACTTTACACAAAGGTACTACAGCGGTACACAGAAGTACTAAAGAGGATAAGTTTCTCGCGGGGTATGGATGTTTGTAGACGTACATTATTGAGTTAAGTACCTCACTGTCCAGAAAGTGGATATTTATGTGTTTATGTTGATGAAACGTCCGAATGATCGGACAAAATATTTTGTATCCAATTGTATTGTATTCAAATAAAATTTTAGCGGATTTTCAAACTTTGATGAAAAATATATTTTGAAATATTCGTAAGCATAAATGTGGTTAAATTACTTATAATCTCATTCCTTTCCAAGTTATTTGTGAGGAAAGGCATTTGAACCAAAGTTAGGAGATTTCAAACGTGTGAAATCATTTGTCGCAAAAATATTCTTTGATTTATGTTGCAAAATTAGGAAATTCTTATATTATTTATTTAAATCTAGGATTAGAATTTTTGGTTAGTTCGAATGTAAATGAGTATATAACCCGTATCTCATTTATAACCTATATAAATTCTTCAGACCGTTTGATTTCCCGCCCATTTGTTAGATGGATTTCTGAGAAGTAAGTTGCCCAAAAGTCCCGTAGAGTGCAGCATTACGCGAAGTTTGGGACTTCTCAAGTTGGCGCGTAAACCAATTTTGAGATTTTAAAACAAGGAAAGATTCTGAGAAAGGGATCGATTTGAAAACGGATCCTTTGGTTTGATAATAACTCATACAAACTGAAATAAAGATAAAAATTATTGAGGTTTATGATGCACTACTTTCCTTTTGGTTGGAAACGGGAAAAAGTCTAAGAACGCTTAGCAGTTTCTCATTAAGGATTTCATACTTGACAACATACTCTGACAACGTTTTACATTGATTATTCATTCTGCATTAGTTTTAAAAACTCAAAGGGATAATATAGTCCACTTATGGAATAGCACATTACAAAAAATGTTAATTTGAATATAAACTGCTCCTGGTCGACAATTGAAAGCTAAGAGAAAAATTAACATTGAGCTCTCCAAACGCTCTGCGTGAATTTAAACAATCGAAATTGACGCCCAATAATCGTAAAGGAAAGATTTTTAGCTGCAAAACTTACTGCATACGAAACTTTATTTTTTTTGGACCGTTAGGAAAATTCTTAAAAGAAAATTTCTCTCAAAATTTATTACTTTGGAAACGATGGGTAAATTACCTTGAAATTCTTTGGAAATACCATAAAAAAACAATTATCAAACAGATGCGTTTCTTATTAGCGTAAGTAAACTTGTTTAACATCAGTTGCAGAACTCTATTCTTTTGTATCACAAAGATTGACGGGACAGTGCATTTACCTCATAAGCTAAATCATTAACCTTTGTTTCAGAAGTATATTTGCCTTTCAATCCACTTACCAATCTCTGCTTGTTCTGCCGCTTTTTCCGACATGGACGACACAGGAGGGGAATAGTTCTCCTTACCGCCGATGGAGGGTGGTTTCGACAGCTCTCATAAGACTTATGCTGCTCTCTGTGTGTTCCCGCAGCAACTATGAGACATGGACGCGGGAGTTTCTAAAAGTAATGAAACCGCAAAATACTACGTATTATACTCAAACAAAGTAAAGCACACGCAACAATCAACATGGAAACATTTCATGAACTCATATTATACCACACGCCGAAAGATAGCTTGCAGGATATTCATGTAGTTGTACAAATGTTCGTCATAAGTATAAAACGTGTATAAGGTAAGTGAATACAAACAAATGCCCTGATCCTGTTTTCATCACTATATCGCGTATAACGCTCAGACCTTTTGAAAAGCTTTTTTTTCTCTATTTATTCCATCTTTGAATGGATATGAACTTTCGAAATTTTATCAGTTGTCCCTCAAACAATACCAATTCTTTACTGAATCATCCAATATCAACGAGAAAAACAGGTCCTTTTATTTACCCGCATTATTGACAAAGTTCATTCCAATAAATACCCTCAGCTATTGATTTACTGACCGAAGTCATACGTTTTACGAAGGGTCATTCCTCACAAGCACTCAGGAGGGCAAGAATGAACCAAAGAAGCTGTACGTAAACACAGCACATAGGGGATATTTGCACAAGCTTTGATAAGGACACGTAAATGAAGACTGGAAAACTTCACTTTCTTTGAAGAGTAATATATTGTGTATTCAGTCACTTTAACGATATCTTAAAAAAAATAAATATACCGCAGATGTATTTTACAATCAATTTGGTGTACATACAATAATTGGTGCTATTAATGAAATTCTGCTCTGAGATGAAAATATACAATAATCTATTCGTTCCTTCTTCCTAGTTATACAAACAGCGTTTTCAATACCATGGATACTGATTAAGCTTTTATCATCAGGCTATTTATTCTTTGTTCCTTTTATTGATCATTCTTTCTTAATAAGAGGGTATCAACTACATGCTGTTTACTTTATCAGATTGAAACTAATTTTTCGATCCCTTGAACTGACATGTAACTGTATTTCGAACCAGCGGCAGCTTTCTTGTATTTATGTTTCTATACCCATAACATAGAACTAAATTTGATTCGCAAATATACGTATTACTTTTCAATATTGGCTTTTCCTAATTATACTTAAATTTTTGAGGAAGAATGTTAGTGAGAGATTAAGCAATATTAAAATTCGGTGAAATATTAAAAATAAGAATGATATAAGATAATCCTAAGGTACGTTTCCGATGTTAGCATAACATTATAATTTGCACTCCTGAATATTATGGAGCATAATTTTACGAAAACTTTATATACAACTTTAAAAGAAGCTAATTTGTTATAATTGGTAATTATTCACTCACAACAACAATGCAAACAACTTCTTTCTTCATACTTAAGAAATCAACACGTACTGACTGAGAATAAAATTTATCTAAATCTTTAATTTTTTCAATTTCGACGTGTTATAATGTTTGAAAAACCCGTTTCTCTTTATCAGGAAGAGATGGCCAACGGTTGCTCGTGACCTCTGACTCAGTTCCTGGGAAACTGGAACTGTTTTACATCCGGAGCCATCACACGTGACATTATGACTGAGAACTTCCTACGTGAACAGCGTTTTCCTAATCCTTTCAACAGTTGATGGAGGGATTTCAGAGGAATTCGCGCAAAGAATCAAGAAGTAACTTTTCCTCAGACGGCTTCCGTGGATTGAGGATGATGATGAATTGAGCGTGTTACAGACAAAAATCGAGCCCATAATCTTGTCTTGAGATGAATCACACCATCCTCTATACACTATTTTCTCTGACCTTGAATTCATTGTGTCAATGTTTTTTTTCTACAGCTACTTGATCGGAAAAATTTTAACTACGGAAGATTTTAAGTACACTGTTATTGACCACAGAAAAAGACAATGCTTTAAAAATACTATAGAATCAAATTCTAATAATGAACATTCAGCGATACATATATCATAAATATAGAACAGTTTGTCATCTATGTTCAAATAGTTTAAACATCCCTACAGTATGTGTTGGTAGATAGTAGAAATGAAGAGGAATTTTTTGTTTGAATACTGTAATTATACTATACTATTAATACTATACTACACTATTATGCTACATTAATCAAGGAAGTTCAGCATCAAATCATACTACAAAATAAATAGCTAAATGTCTCGTAATTTTAGATGTTTCTTTCTTTGTACACGAGTTATATTAAGGACCAAAGATATAGATATTGACAGAATAAATAAATATGTAAATTCATCACAATCCAGTGTTTGCAATGAAGCAATATGGCGAATCAAATTCACGGAGCATCAAGTAACATAATTTCGCGGAAAATAATTAACTAAGTATAACATATCGATATATTACGGTTTAGTATATATAAATATTTTTTCGGTGTGTTTACAATTCAATATTTATCGAAATCACAATTAGGGAAGTAAAAGCTAGAATAAAAGAATATATTTCAATCAAAAAATGTTCAAAACGGCTAACTGAATGCTATACTTATTTACAGCATTTTGTTCTAGCCTCTTAATGTTTACATATTAGTCATAAACTAATCTTAACTTAAGACGGGATCGTACTTTTTCCACAATTTTATTTTAACACCAAAAAGTACGATCCCGTCTTACTCTTGCGAGTTTTTGAGATGGAGTTCCACAACACAACGCCTTCCTCTGTAAAATTTAATCTTAACTTCCTTATATGATGAATTCTCTCCCCAAAATGGAACGGAAGAATATCAAGCAAGAAAAATGAATTACTGTAAACTGTACCATACATAGAGACTATTTTATAAGTTTAAATTATACAGTCGTATAAGAGCTATAAAAAGTATGATGAAATGATAGAACGTGATGTTTTTTCCACTTGACAATCATCGAGCGGGTTTTTCCAATAATCAGTTGAATTAAAGGAATTAAAAATGACAGTATGTATTGCATTTATGAGATTGGACCACACATTGCGGTTGAATAATAATTCCATGTCATACATTCCCATTTCAGGCACTTAATGCCTACTCAAAAATATCAATTGAAGTGACCTTCGTGTGTCTATTTCTCTTGCAACAATATTAACATGGAGGGTTTACTTTCTATGTATGCGTTTAAATTCCGATGCGTGTGCATAAAAGGTGGATAAACATACGTTTATGAGTACCACTCACGTATCATCAGCACATGCTCCAACGTGATGTATTGAACGAGTCTTTACGGCACATGTGCGACACAATCTCAGGGCGACTTCTTTCTGTTACTAGCTGAACATTTCTACTCATAGAACACGATTTCACACTATAAACAGATGAACGTTTCTTCGAAAACTAAAAAAACAACTATGAAACGACAAAAAATATCTTTCTAAATTTGTCGATAATAAATACATAAGCTATATATAAATATACGTCGATTAAAGTAACTGGAAAAAAATTTTCGAATCATCTTCGAAATTTCAAATTCTTCTTCTTCAAATTTCATCATCGAAAATTTTTACGAATCATAATGATTGTTCAAATTAGCCAAACGTTTTACGTTGTACGAGGATTTTGGCACGAAATTATAAAATAGTGACATTTCGCGTCAGGCAATCTTGAAGTCTAAATTCATAAAAATGAAAAACAATTATCGAACGAACGTTATTATAAATCGCACTTTAGGATGGATCATATACAGACAGTTATGACCAATATGATTCGAATCATTACGACTCCCTTTCTTGCGTTGAAAATACTCAATATATATTCGATATACATTTATATATAGACGCTTCGGGGGGATATCTATTATATATAGACGCTTCGGGGGGATATATATAACATATATATATATATATAACATATATATATATATATAGGATATTAATGTCAGGCCCAAACCGCTGGGGCCACGGAGCCGCCGATTTTTTTCCGTAATGGCCAACTAAATCTCACCTAGGAAAAATTGGGAAACCTACCCTACCTATCATGGGTTCGATTCTAGGAGGCCCCAAAAATCGATTTTCCCCGTAAAGAATGCATTGGGCCGTTTTTCAAATGATTTTAAAAATACTTTCCATAAAGCTAGAAACACGAAATTTCATACAGCTATTGCTATTATTAGTATCTACGCAAAAATGCTATTTCTTACGCGCAACCAGTCACGGGTTCGATGCCAGGAGGTGAAATATTTTCAAATTTCGAAAAATCGTAGCTCTCTTAATATAATACATAGAGCATTCAAATTTTTTACACTTATAGGTACGTATATAATATACCTCGAAAAAAATCAACAGTTGCCTACGTGTCACGGGTTCGATTCCAGAGCGTCCCGTAATCTCGATTTTTGTCATAAGGAATGCATTGGCAATATTTGCGAAAGCTTTTTATAACACTTCCCAACCGCGCAGAGGTTCAATATTTCACTCAGGCATGAAAGGGACCGTTCCCGCATTAAGGCATCCCAAAGATTGTCGTAAATGGTCGTTGGTTCGATTCTAGGGGGCGAACCTTCGTAAGAAATGCATAAGGAATTAAGGACTCATTTTAAGGTACTTCCTAAATGATTTTCCTTTTGAAATTCGGGATGTTTGTAAAGTCAATCAAACTCAAGCGAAACATTACAGTAATTTTCGTAAGACGGCCTTGGTTCGACGCCGGTGCGGGAATAAAGCTGCCGTCAGAAATGCATGGGAAATCGAATTCAGTGCATTGTCCGCTGCGAAAATGTCCTTTACTTAGCATGATTTATCCGAATAATCTTTGGTAAATTGTTACGTTTTATTAAAAGATATATTTTCCGACTGCTTGCTGTCAGCAAGCACACCTTTACTCGTATATATCTATACATATAGACGCTTCGGGGGGATATATATAACATATATATATATAGGATATTAATGTCAGGCCCAAACCGCTTCGTCCACGGAGCCGCCGATTTTTTTTCGTAATGGCCCACTAAATCTCACTCAGGAAAAATTGGGAAATCCACTCTAACTATCATGGGTTCGATTCTAGGAGGCCCCAAAAATCGACTTTCCTCCGTAAGGATGCATGGGGTCGATTTTCAAATAATTTTTAAAAATACTTCCCATTGAGATAAAACAATGAAATTTCATGGAGCTATTGCTATTATTGGTATCTATAGAAAAATGCTATTGTTTACGTACAAACGGTCATGGGTTCGATGCCAGGAGGTGAAAAATTTTCAAATTTCGAAAAATCGTAGCTCTCTTAATATGATATTTCGATCATTGAATCTTTCTACACGTATAGATACGTATATAGTGTACATCGAAAAAAATCAACAGTTGCCTATGTGTCACAGGTTCGATTCCAGAGCGTCCCGTAATCTCGATTTTCCCCGTTAAGAATGCATGTGGCCGTTTTTCAAATGATTTTAAAAATACTTCCCATTAAGGTAAAAGAATAATATTTCATGTAGCTATTGCTAATATATATGTCTACGGAAAAATGTAGTATTTTACGTACAATCGGTCCTGGGTTCGATGCCAGGAAGTGAAATATTTTCAGATTTTGAAAAATCGTAGCTCCCTTAATATCGTACAAAGATCATTCAAAGCTTCTACAAATATAGATACGTACAAAATTTAATTAGAAAAAAAAATCTGCACTTGCCTATGTATCACGGGTTCGATTCCAGAGCGACCCGTAATCTGGATTTTTCCCGTTTAAAATGCATTGGCCATATTTGCGAAAGCTTTTTATGACACTTCCCATCCGCTCTGAGCTTCAAAATTTCACAAAGACATAAAAGGGACCATTCTCACATAAAACCGACCGTAATAGTATCGTAAATGGTCGTTGGTTCGATTCTAGGGGGCGCTAACTATAAATTCATAAGAAATGCATAGGGAATTCAGGACTTATTTTCAGGTACTTCCTTAAGGTATTTCCATTTGAAATTTGGAGGGTTTTTAGAGATAATCATACTAAGGCGAAAGATGACAGCGTTTTACGGAAAAATCCTTGGTTCGACGCCAGGCGATAACAATGCTGCCTTAAGGAAAGCATGGGAAGAACATGTCAAAGAATACATGCGCTCTGATGATTTCTTTGAATATATTAATGAAGACAAAAGTTGGCTTTCCATTTAATCTTTTTTTCATTATAAGATATTACATTGCTTGCTGTAAGCAAGCACAACTTTACTCGTATAACATATATATATATAGGATATTAATGTCAGGCCGGAACCGCTGGGGCCACGGAGCCGCCGATTTTTTTACGTCATGGCCAACTAAATTTCACCTAGGAAAAATTGGGAAACCGACCCTACCTATCATGGGTTCGATTCTAGAAGGCCCCAAAAATCGATTTTCCCCATTAAGAATGCATTGGGCCGTTTTTCAAATGATTTTAAAAATACTTCCCATTAAACTAGAAGCATAATATTTCATACGGTTATTTATATTATATATATCTACGGAAAAATGCTATTGCTTACGTGCAAACGGTCATGGGTTCGATGCCAGGAGGTGAAAAAGTTTCAAATTTTGAAAAATCGTAGCTCCGTTAATATCATAAGTAGATCATTCAAACTTTTTACACCTATAGATACGTATGGATTGTACTTTGAAAAAAATCAACAGTTGCCTATTTGTCACGTGTTCGATTCCAGAGTGTCCCGTAATCTCGATTTTCCTTTATAAGAATGCATGGGGCCGTTTTTCAAATAATTTTAAAAATACTTCCCATTAAGTAAGAAAAATAAGATTTCATGTAGCTATTGCTATAATATATATCTACGGAAAAATGCTATTGTTTACCTACAATTGGTCATGGGTTCGATGCCAGGGGGTGAAATATTTTCAAATTTTAAAAAATCATAGCTCCCTTAATATCGTGCATAGATTATTCAAACTTTCAAAACCAAAAGATACGTATATATAGTACTTTGAAAAAAATAAACACTTGCCTAGGTATCACAGGTTCGATTCCTGAGCGTCCCGTAATCTCGATTTTTGTCATAAGGAATGCATTGGCCATATTTGCGAAAGCTTTTTAGGGCACTTCCTAGCCGCGCCGAGGTTCAAAATTTCAAACAGCCATTAAGGGGACCACTCTCATTTAAAAGATACCCTAAGATAGTCGTAATAGGTCCTTGGTTTGATGCTAGGGGGCGTTAATTAATTCTTCATGTGAAATACATAAGGAATTTAGGGCTCATTTTAAGGTACTTCCTGAATGAATTTCCTTTTACAATTCGGGGTGTTTATAATGTCCACCATACTCAAGCGAAAGATTACAGTAATTTTAGCAGGATGACCTTGGTTCGACGCCGGGGCGGGATTATAGCTGCCGTAAGAAATGCATCGGAAATCGTATTCAGTGCATTTTCAGCTGCGTTAATGCCCTTTACTTTATGTTTAGCAACGTTTGAGCAAAGTAATCTTTCAAAAAATTTTATTATTCACTAAAGATTAATTATTGCATGGCTTGCTGTAAGCAAGCGCACCTTTACTCGTATATATAACATATATATATATATATAGGATATTAATGTCAGGCCCAAACCGCTTCGGCCACGGAGCCGCCGATTTTTTTACGTAATGGCCCACTAAATCTCACTCAGGAAAAATTGGGAAATCCACCCTACCTATCATGGGTTCGATTCTAGGAGGCCCCAAAAATCGACTTTCCCCCGTAAAAATCCATGGGGCCGTTTTTCAAATAATTTTTAAAAATACTTCCCATTATGATAGAATAATGAAATTTCATTAACTTATTGTTATTATTGGTATCTACAGAAAAATGCTATTGTTTGCGTACAAACGGTCATGGGTTCGATGCCAGGAGGTGAAAAAGTTTCAAATTTCGAAAAATTGTTGCTCTCTTAATATGATACATAGATCATTTAAATTTTTTACACTTATAGGTAATTATACTATATACCTCGAAAAAAATCAACAATTGCCTACGTGTCACGGGTTCGATTTCAGAGCGTCCCGTAATCTCGATTTTCCCCGTTAAGAATGCATGGGGCCGTTTTTCAAATAATTTTAAAAATACTTCCCATTAAGCTAAAAGAATAAAATTTCATGTAGCTATTGCTAATATATATGTCTACGGAAAAATGCAATATTTTACGCACAATCTCTCCTGGGTTCGATGCCAGGAGGTGAAATATTTTCTGATTTTGAAAAATCGTAGCTCTCCTAATATGTAACATAGATAATTCAAATTTTTTACACTCTTAGGTACGTAAACAATATACTTCGAAAAAAATCATCACGTGCCTACGTATCACGAGTTCGATTCCAGAGCGTCCCGTAATCTCGATTTTCCCCGTTAAGAATGCATGGGGCCGTTTTTGAAATAATTTTAAAAATACTTCCCATTAAGTAAGATAAATAAGATTTCATGTCGCTATTGCTATAATATATATCTACGGAAAAATGCTATTGTTTACGTACAATTGGTCATGGGTTCGATGCCAGGGGGTGAAATAATTTCAAATTTTAAAAAATCATAGCTCCCTTAATATCGTACATAGATTATTCAAACTTTCAAAACCAAAAGATAAGTATATATAGTACTTTGAAAAAAATCAATACTTGCCTAGGTATCACGGGTTCGATTCCTGAGCGTCCCGTAATCTCGATTTTTGTCATAAGTAATGCATTGGCCATATTTGCGAAAGCTTTTTATGACACTCCCCAACCGCGCAGAGTTTCAAAATGTCACACAGCCATTGAAGGGACCATTCTTACATTAAAGCAACCGTAATTATGTCCTTAAAGATCGTTGGTTCGATGCTAGGGGACGTTAACTATATCTCCATTTGAAATGCATAGGGAATTTAGGACACATTTTGAGGTACTTCCTGAATGAATTTCCTTTTAAAATTTGGAGTGTTTATAAAGTCAATCATATTCAAGCCAATAATGACAGTTTAATTCGTTGAATGGCCTTGGTTCGACGCCAGGGCGGAAATAATGCTGCAGTAAGATATGCATGGGAAATCGAAATCAATGCAATGCTCGCTGCGAAAATGTTATATACGTTATGTTTAGAATGGCCTTTCAGAATTTATTTCGGAAAATTTTACATTTTATTAAAAGATATATTATTACATTGCTTGCTGTAAGCAAGCGCACCTTTACTCGTACATTTATATATAGGCATGCTACACGTGATACCTTCATTGAAATACGTAGACAATACAATTCACGTTGCTTCTTCTATCACAGATAAAAGATGTTTACGGTTTAGAACCACGTTTATGTTACCTCGCACCTTTCTTCCATTTCAATACATCTTGCAATCTAAGGATACTGGAACCTATGAAGATAAATTGAACAACTCTTCTTGTATGGGCAACCTAACCACATCGAAATAGACGATAGAAGGCATTCAAACGCATGAAATGATTTTCGAATTTAAAAGAAATGATTGGATTGAAAGGATGTCAAAGAGCTATTGCAATCGTAGGAAAGTGTGAAGGATTCCTGGGAAATTTTCCGTTACGCAAGTAATGGGAGAAATTTCAAATCGTAAATTATGAAAAGCTTTCCTCTTTTATACCATTGCGTTACTAAGTTCGTGCTTAGAGCTGAAAAGCCTTGAATAGAGTTGTGATTAGGAATGAAAACAAAACAACCTTTCATCGACCCTTAACAATGCTGAATATATTAATATCGAAACAAAGAGTTGATGCCCTAGTGCTACAGTTCGTGGACACTTTCTCTGTCGTAAAAGAATGTGTTAAAATGTTGAATAAAGGTAAACATTGTTATACTTTGTGAAATATCGGTGCTCAAAACATTCACCATTGAAGGTGTAATGTTTTAAAAAGTACTTTAAAGTAGGGATCAAAAGTAGGGAAGATTATACTAACATCTAGAAGTATTTATTATGCATCTTTTCTTCTAATATTTAGCTTAAGTAATTAATAAAAATACATGTCTTAAAATGTAGGTCTATTCGTAAAAAAATTGAAAACTGCACACTTATTGGTTGAATAAAGAAGGGCATTTTGCAAGAGCAAGCAAATATGAGTGGAGAAATTCAATCATGAGTATGAATACAGGATCTTCACTTTTTTGCACGTATCAATTTTACTCCAAACAGGCTATTTAATAACATCAAATGTGAATGATTTTCAAACGAATGAATAGCACTAGATGTAAGATCAATTTAATTGTTTGAATGAAAACTTTTAATTCGGCGAAAAATTATATGAAAGTTTTCATGAACTTTAATTCACTAACCTAAATCACACAATGCGCACTACCACGCATATTATGATTCTTACAACGCTCACTTGACACATATCTCCCGGGTGATCAATTATGTAACGTATACACCTTCGAGAAAAACGGACAGTATTCGATTCTTCGTGTGAATTTATTTGCGCCCAATCACCTTCACAGTTGGGGTACTTAAAATGATTCCATTAAGCCTTAGTAATGAGAAGGTCCTGTGATTCAGCGATATTCCTTAGCGACTTATTATTACGACTTCATTTCCGATGATTGGTACGCTCGATTCGTTCGTACACCGGCTAATTATTTTTTTGGGATTCTTTGCCCCACTTTGAAACCGGCCTTTGAAAGCAAAGAGGTCTTTGTGTTGATCCAAACTGAAAAGGAAACAGTGCTGAGAAGTTTGTTAGAGAGTGAATAACATGAGAATTTTGACGCTCTAATTGCTAAGTTTAACGTGAGAGCTTAGATCGTATGTGACCTGGAAAACATCTGGACAGAGGCTAAAACACAGTGTCCGAGAACCTGTAGTTAGGGAATGTATGAGGATTGTTTGGATTGTAGCGCGTGGAAGTTCTTAATTCGTGTTGATGAATAACTTAAATTTAGCTGTCTCCTTTCATGACATCCTCATTCTAATTATTTCTTTGTAAAACCGTTTCTAAAATATAAAAATAACGATTAACCAACTCAACTTAAGCGATATAACGCTCATCATGATTCGTTTACGAACATTAATTGCATTAATTGACGAAAGAGTGTTTTGGAATTAAATTTAAAGAATTGACGTAATTATATACGGCTTAGATGAAAGTCAGGCGAGGAAATTAAATTTAATTAACAACCAGACGTACTAATTAGGGAGACTTATAGATAGGGAGTTCATAGTAGGCGTTATTCATACGTCATGAGAAAAATGCTATCTCATTCACTGCAAATTAATACAATATACCTAAACATAATAATATATAAAGGACTACGTGTAAATCAGATTAATATAAGAATTAATAAATAAACTTTTTAATATAAATTTATAAATTATTGCATGGAATGAGTACTCATATATTCATAAAATTAAGTAAGAGAAAAATATAGGAAAACTCCTTACGCACTATGGTTTTCTC
The DNA here is from genome assembly GCA_020796165.1 of Pantala flavescens. NCBI lineage: Eukaryota > Metazoa > Arthropoda > Insecta > Odonata > Libellulidae > Pantala > Pantala flavescens. The sequence continues at coordinate 16,478,119 of CM036879.1, read as the reverse complement.
CGATTTCATACTACACGAAAGAAAATGATTAAAAACGAGAGAAAATTTTCCACAACTAATCCAATGATTGTTAGCATGAAGACGTAAAAGATCAAATTGAGATAATTTTAAATAATTTTCATAAATAAGTATAGTACGACACAATAAGAAAACAAGTAAACGCTTATTGAATATCTTTACGCTTGAATTTATTTTTCACAAAGAGACAATAATACTAGCAAAGATCAAATTCCTCTCTTTCTATTCCATGCGACAAATATCTAATTGCTCTTCAGGAAATGACTTATAGATACAGATTGGTCATCGGAGAAAGAATGCCGATCCACTTCAATGAACAAAACATAGAGTTCCGATGCGAAATGATTAGGCACGGTGAATACATCCACAAAATATTTCCATCCCATATTCCACCGATCAGATTTCCTCCGAACGTATTACGCACGCGTGTGCGTGTGCATTGGTCACTCTAATGTAACAGGAATTCGTCCCGTCTTCCTCTCTGGGCTGCGGTGTGGGAGTCAGCCCGGAATCCGGTCGAGGAAATGACACTCAGGTTACTCAACGAATTCGGTAACAAGTGGAATTCCAGGAACGAATGGGCAATTCATCAACTACCGGGAAATGATTAGTAAGTTTTGGACTTCGACTCTTGTTGAAAAAAAATATGTATTATACAGTAAGTATTTATGTACGCTGTAAGCTTACATTTATTATGTGGCATAAATTTCGGCCAGCATTGATGTTTATTTACATCTTGGTGCCAAAAAGGAGGAAGAGGTTTTCACGATAAGAAATGAATCATAAAGATGTCCCGAAAAGCTCTGCATGTTACGTATGTTGTTTCCTACTAATGGTGAAAGTGTTTGATTTCCGTAGGGAACACGTATGAACTTAATAATTACAATAATGAAAGTTTATATTAATTTGCTGGAAATATCATGGAATAGTACTGAATGAATGATAAAAAACGCCTGTGACAATAGTCATACGTAGTGAATACACTTGTTCCTGATTTTGTGAAATGAATCTTTAGAAAAATTTTCGAAGGTTATAATCATAATATAACTATCAATAAAATGGTGAGATAATGGGGAAATCAAATAAACTTATGAAATTAAAACACTGTCCTTAGCGGGAACATATATATTTTTATTTCCTATAAATTCTAAAATGCTCACTTTATAATTAAGGCAATTATGAATTTATATATTTGTATACTTTTTCTAATTTCTATTTATCAAATTGACCCTCTGTTGCATCGTATATCCTCTTCCGGTCTATCGATATCATCATCTCTATTTTCATTCCTATACGTGGTCCATGATTCTGATCCATTGTTTGCTTCCTATAATTCAAGAAACCGAAAACTATTCTGTCCACGTTCACCTCTTTCCTATTTCCTTTATTCGTCTAATTTATGTTACTCGTGAAACCTTAATAACTCAATCTAAAGTTAATAGACTGACACATGTTTCTCCGGATAAGTAAACTTTCAGTGCCGTAGACGCAAGGACTCTTCCATAAATAGCCATTTCCGCTTTTAACGATAAAACTTCGAGTTTAGTCACTGACCTTTTAATATATCATTCTTCTGTTCTCAAGGGTTCACTCGTCTTCGTATCCCCACATCCATCCTCCATACAAGTGAGATACAAATATTCTAATTTAATTGAGAAAGTGCCATATTTACATTATGATTCATACAAAAATTCTCTTTTACATTAATTTCGTCCACTAAACTTTCTGCATTCAATGTAAAACACTTGACCCTCAAACCAATTACTTAAAGGTATTACGTGTGTTTTCCTTTGAAGGTTCTTAAACACGTCTATTTTAAAGGTTCTAACTAACTAAAATTCTAACATTTTAAAGATATTAAAAGGATACGTAAGAGAGCTTTAAATTCAGTAAGTATTATTGATCAACGATAATAATAATAATTTCCTATATTTCAGGCGAAATTATATATGTAACTAAATTTAAATATATTGATTAAAAGTATATGAAAAATATTTCCCAAATTTTTTACACATTGGAAAATATTTTTGAAAGTAGTTTTTATCGGAAATGTTTTTTATTTTATGGAAGGATTTTATTATCTTTTAAATGTTATTTTACGTAAGAAATTATTTTCAAAATATTTTCCAATATAAAAGAAATATAGGCAGGATCTGTATCGTACAGTTAACATTAAAAGTTACAGTGACTTAAAAAAGTTCATCATACATCACGGTTTGGAATCCTTTTTTATTACTAAAGCTAGCCAATCGAAGTAAAGGCTTGGACACCCATGACCTATATAGATCATAACTTTCAACCGTAACAATACCGTTTCCAAAAATCAAACTGAAGAATTGCATCGAAGTGCATCGCAGAGACCAATTCCGCGCACGTAACAGCGGCTGAACGGTGGGAATAAAGTAGCGGCGCACGTGATCTGAAAGTGCGGTGAGAGATTTTAGTTTAGAATGATTTGCTGCTTGTCTTTCAACGAACGGATCTCCATTTCCGCTGAACAGGAGATGCGGAACGGGACGATCAGGAAAAACCTTCATGTTGACAGCGGCTAAGTACCAACAGAGTGCGGGTGGCCCTCAGCGGTCGCTGTTAATGACTCCTATCTTTTCCTCCGACAATGGGAAGTGTAGGCAAGAAACAGGACATTGCACCGCGAACGCTGTAAGCAAGGCAACTGCCATCCATCAAAGCACCGTCCTTGCGCCGAGCGAAGGACAAAAGTTCGCCAAAATATTTTGGGTTTCGCAAAAATAAATTACGGTGCTATATATATAATGGTGGTTAAGGAAATTATGTGAACAGGTGTTGGAGTCGGTGCCTTGACTTGCTGTTATTCAAAAGAAAGGAAAAAGGAGGAATTACCTAATTGCAAAACAATTAAACGTCCCATTCCTTTGTTAAAAAAAGAGACGTTTTAATGGAATGTTTCAAGGTAAAAGCAAAGAGAATCTTATCGGTTTTCTCAAATTTTATGTTTCCGTTTTATTTAGCTTATCTTTCTTACGAAGATGCAATAAAATTAGTTCAAACAAACACCGAAACAATTGTGGGGACTTAGATAAATGATGGTTATAACTCCTTAAAACACTCGGAAGTGTTTCCGCGATCTTGGCGTGTGTTATCGAACTATGAGGAAATTTTTGTACGCCGAGGAATAACCTTAGAATACATGATGTTCATATTGGGCAATGTAAAAATCTACCTAATTATTTATACGTAAATGTATGATAGATAACAACTTTAATTGGTTATTCAATCGATTGTCTGTCATAGAATTATAAAACATTTACGCTATATGAAATTTATAAATATATAAATACTGTGATACAAAGAATTTTCTTACAATTAAAATATAATCCATTAAAATTACCTAATCAATCATTTAATTGTTCTCATAAGGTTAGGGTAATGTGGTAGAGTTATTTAATGTAATAATACTGAATGATTTTAAAGAAAATAAAAATATTCTAAGAGGTTTTCCGAAAAGAAAGAAGTATGGCAAAGTCTCCTGGTTTCCGACTAATATTAAACCACTTAAAAACCTCAAACTCATTTATTACGTGTTTAAATAAAAATAATATCATATTATTCAAGAAAGATGATATAATAATACTATTACTAGATAATATATATTAAATTGTACTAAAAACACAAATTAAATTAATATGACGAAATTTTGAAATAAACGTTAAAGAAACGATTAATAATATAAATAGCCAAAAGTCATCATAAATTAGTTGAGGGTTATAGAAAATAAATTAAGCCATATATATTTAAATAAAGAATTCAGATATCCATCGTTATTGTTGATCTTAGTTAAGAAGGCTATTCCTCCATCCACCAGATAACTCGACCCATTCCCTCGCCCGAGTCTATGGCAGCTAATGGTCGAAGCAGAAGAGTTCCAATCTGCCTCGAGGCTGAATAACGAACACAGAGATTCGCATCATACTTCAAGAGGATATCCTTTTAATGAAAAAAAAGCCGGAATTTCATATAGGTAATTTACTCACACGAAGTTCCCACCACTGTTCGAAAGCAAAAGAAAGTATTGGTAATGGGTTCGTTGATGATGCTATGCACTCACGCCGTTTTGCCTCTCGTAAATCAGGTTTAAGTCGAGAATTAAAATCACCCGTGAATCTAAGTAAGATCTGCTCGTCCAGCATCTTAGAAAGTAAGTGTTGCAGATATCCTTTCCCACGCGAAGAATCGAATCCGTTATCTCATGCTCTGCTGAAGTAAACTTTTCGTTTTGGACAAGGAAACCGGTTTCATTGCAAAAAACGCCCGAGATATTTATTATAAAACGCGGAAACGGGCATGAACATGACGCAATGGCGAAAAGATATCAAGGTTGATGTATGGCGGAACTGCATTTCCTTTAATTTCCGCAAACGCAAGAAGAGGAACTGGCGAAATTTGTGGGCCGTGGGATACGAAAACAATCGTTCCCAAACACCTTTTGTCTCCGAATTTATTGGATGCTTAGAACAGTCAGCTCGAAATTATCAGCTTGAAGACAAATAAAAGGTCCTCCAAACAAGGTTAAGTGGTAAGATACCTAATTCGAAGACTAATATGCAAGAAATTGGTTGCGTAACTCAACCACTACCAAGATGGAAGAGAGAAGCAATTATTTCCTTACTCTTCGCTCAATAGATGTATTTAACACGAATATTAGGCATGTGAATATGTGAATATAAGATAATGAGGATGAATCAGAATTAAACTCTTAGACTTTGCTATTTTATCTATGTATGTTTATATATTAATTATATTATAATTATTTATTTTATCCATTAATTATTTCATGATTTGGGATACGATATACACTTTTCAAAATTAAGGTAATTTATGCTCCATTCTTATTCAACATACTTATTCATGTTATTATCTTATATGAATAAGGTAAAATATACGTATATATCAGTATACTCGGTTTTTTTATGTAACCAAATGTAAGTCAATTTAAATCAAGATAATGTTTTTAGGTCTTGTTCGAGAATATTTTTATTATAAGTAACTACGAAAATTGTGTTTTATTTTTACAGAAAGTGTATTTCTTCCATATATTTCTATATCATTAAAGGAGAAGAATACATGTATGATACTGAAAAGGAATTTGAGAAAAAATGCATCTTTTTAGATAAGTTAACAAATTAATTGTAATTTTACACTGTAATTCGAGTCAATTGCATAAATATAAGTGACTAAATTCTCTATATTTTAAGTAGTTTTCAAAATAAATAATCATTCTTGACTAGCGAAACGTATTTATATCTTAAGGCAAAAAATATGATGTACATAAAGGAGAAATGACTAGTGTGAATGATATTCAAGACAGTGAAGAAATTATAAAATAAATCCACCACTCCTACTCGTTCTACGTTTATATTCCAGTTTATTCGCTTATGACTGAGGTAAATATGAACAGAACGATGTTTCACAAGCTTGTTAAAATATATATTGGTATGATTATGATACGGATCATAATATTCTAGTTAACCGAGAGAGAATTTTATTTCCTCTCTTTTATGAAAAATAATTGGATCAGCTGAGGTAAACGCGTACAGTTATGACACTTTAATAACCCCAGAATAAGTAGAGGCACTTTTACAACGACATTAAAGCTATATAACTCTCCTTAAGTTTCAAAAGAATAACTTACGTCACATTCATAGCAAAAAACGACAAGTCCAATTTTCTTTTCAAGTACTTGAGTAGGAGCTCCAAATTGCATGAAATGAAAGAGATAAATTGTACACTCTGATTTATCATTTTACACATATCAATGTTAAAATAATGACAATGTTTATGACCTCATCAAAATCTTATTTCTTACATAATATATGTTTCTGTGTATATAAAGACTTCTTGATTTATCCTGTTGTACATGTCTTATTTAAACAATACTAAAACGTTTCTAAAAAACTTCTTAAGAATCATTCATCTTCTTCTATAAGATTAGAATGGATATTTTTCAGAGCAAAAATTTCATCTTTTTCTTAACTATTCAGAAATAGCTTACGTCGAATATAAATACATGTACAGATGTAAACATATATTCAATGTTTCTTAGGAGAAAAAACCTAACCTATATTTCAGCTAAATAAACGTCTTTTATCTTATTTTGATGCTAATAAACCTACTTCAATCATGCAACCGAGTCGGAGGGAATATAATAAAAAAAGATGATGCGCTAAAGTTCAATTCAACCGTAAAATCTGATAACCACTTCAGACGAACCCCTGAATGCTTCAAAATCACCTCTGAAATTACATAACGAACATAAAAATCCTTAGCTTTCCCTCTCCGACTGGTAATTGCATTCCCATACGGAATCATTACAATCTCCGAAGGTCAGCAACATAGATTCTTCAAAGGAGGACATAGAAAGGAAATCTGAGCAATATTTTTCTGTCTCGTAAAGGCTGGGAATCTTTGAAATGAAATTACGAACTTCCATTCCAAAAAGAGGAATTCGCACTTCCTCCCTTATCTTAACGAGAAGGAAGTCCACGGGAATTAATGTTTGCATATTCATACAGAGAAAGAGGAGTCGCTGAAAACTAGTTTGGGGAAACCTGGACATGCACGTTTGGACTTTTTGATCTGAGGAAACTGTTTTCCGAACGTGGCCCCACGTCCACTGAATCTTGGCGGGGCCGGTCACGGATGGTGGCAAGGAAGGCCTAGATACGCGCTGCTGTCACGGCTCGTGATCAAGACCCTCGGATCTCACGGAAATGAAGATGACCTAGAGAATGGGTGGGACCAACAAAAGGACCATACATTCAACCTGTATCGATTTACGTACGACGGCCGAAGATAACGCAATTACAGTCCTCAGGCGTTTGTGTTGGCAGGTCGTTTGTTAGAAAGCGTACCAATATCACGAATATCAAACAATGCGTTAATTACCAAGAGCAACTAAGAATGGAACATCACGAATTGCATATTCAACCCTTACAATTTAAACGTAGATATTATCCACCACGTTTATGATTGCAATGCCCGTTTTTAAAACGTCATATAAACCTGAAATAGTTAAGTAATTATTCATAATTGTAATAATATATATTTTCTTATCTTTTGAACTGAATTTAAAATGACACTTTACAAACAAAATTTTTCCGTTATGTATGATATGTGTATTTTCCGTAGTATGTATGTTACATGCTTCTTTTATTTTCTATCCACGTAGATTAATACATTAATATTAAGTGTAAAAACAACTATAAAAATATAAGCAGAAATATATGCTTCTGCCTATATTTACGATATGTCTCTATTTCATTCACGTATTCTTTTATCAATAATTACGAATATAATTTAATTCGTATGTCCCTCATATTTTTAAATTTCGGAAACAGCTTATTATGACCTCATTAAACCTAAAATTCAATTCGTGGATCAAAAAACATCTAACTGTACGTCTCAAATAACATCTTAATTCGGGTTTGTTTTGATTATATGATTCAAAACTATATTAAACACCTAAAATTTTCAAATCATATCGGAAATCATTATTTTAAATTTAAATGGGAGGATACGCGATGTAAGAAGTTGATGTTTATCGCAAAAGGTTATCGTTGATCACCCACCAATACCACTCTAAAGCAATAAAAGTTTTCTATAATGATAAAATTGTATCCATATCCGCACACTTGACTTCTCTTCTTCAGATCAATTTCCTGGAAGTAATAACACCGCTCAATTTGGCCTCTTTCATCTTCTAGAATAATAATGGCTATGAGATTTTCCGGATAATTCCTTCCACGAATAAAGAGCATGTAGCATAATATGTTCTGCGCATACATAATTCTAATCCCCTCTTTCCTGGCGGTTTTTCTAGGAATTCCTTGATCTTGTGAACTCATCATAGACCTTACGGTACATGGGGTCTAAGATTGTGCATTAAATGAAAGTTATATTAATAAGACCTCATATAGTACCTTGGGCTAATTATATCAATAGGGTTTACGATTCCTATACCGCCTGCCTGACATATTGTTAGTACATTGCATAACTATGAATGTCTATTAATTAAAACGTAGAACATTTGAGTGATAACATAGCCTAGTATTTCTTGCAGTAATGGCAAATAATATTATATATTCATGTGCATATGTATATACACATGAATTGAGTGTATTCTAATCTCTACTCACATTGTAATACAAAAATTAAATTAAAATTAAGTATATATTTGGAGCAATTACTAGCAAAATGTTGTAAACAATCTTATACAAAATGTTTGAAGTTACTTTTACAACATCGTCTCGAAAAAATAGCATTTGTAGCGATTTGCATAAATATGATATTTCCTGGTTAAAAGTCCTCCGTCTTTCTAGAACAAGAGTGTGATGACATTGTATTACATCGCATCTCAAACTGTCTTCCACGATTCGTCTGAAAACGATCCTTGAAAACATTATGGCAGAAGATCTACTACAATGTAGTGATCACGAACTTTCCTCGGGTAATAATGGTGTCACTTACACTATAAGATCTTCATTCCCTCCTCGTAAGTGTTCCGTGGCGAACGCCTTCGAAAAGAACGTGATTCGTGCATCGCAAGTGCGTCGTGAGAACGTTTTCCCTTCGGCCCAAAGTTCCTCGGAAAGGAAAGTGATTAGACTAAGTGATTCTCACTAAGAGATAATGAGGCGGAAGATTGAAATGGAGTGGATGAAGAAGGGAGGGAATGCGAGATAAAAGGAGCGAGTGGAGGTAAGGCGGTGGAGGGTGAGATATATATGCGGGTTTCCACTGTGGGAGAGTTTGCTGCTTTGGCCATCAACCCAATGTCACCGGAGTTCAGTAAACCCCTTTCTGCTGTCAATCCAAATGGATAAATGACACTTTTGTGGAAACGCTCGAGTGGTGTGGATGAGTGATCTAATTCTATATAGACGTCTGCTAATTCGATCGGTTTCCGCATTTAAAGGGAATGAAAAAATTCAAATTTACTTTTTTTTGATTCCCCTAATAGTTGGTATCATGGTCCAAGGAAGAGGAGAAAATTTAGAGGAAATGGAATGTCACTGTCATTCGTTTATTCCTCTGAGCGAGTGGTATGGGTTTGCTATCGATGTTTGAAGTGTTTCAAAGTGCATTCATAATCATTTTGATGCATTATTTTCCATTAAAGATTACGCATTTTAGGGATCGGGATGTAGAGGATTAAAACTGCAATTTGCAAACAGTCTAGTAACCTAATGAAGTAGAATAGGATGAACTATGTACTTTTCGAAGGTCTCAAGAAGTTTTCTATTCATAACTATGAACATGAATAGTAAAGTTTTAATCACTCTCCAATATAAATACTAAACAAGTACCTATAACTTAGCTGTGAATAAACAGAGAGAGAATCGTTACATAATAGATACTTGAACCCGGATCTCTAATTCAACGGATAATTACGCGTACTTCCATGACATATTTAAGCCATGCGTATCATTTATTGCGTGAAATAGTATATTATGGCCATTATGATCCAGATTATCAAGCGAATGAGTAATTTCCCTTCTCAAATTGAATTTATTTATGTTATCCATTATATAGTCTATCGTTATCCAGTAGATACTCGTAAATAATTACCAGCTTAACTCGAGTATTATTCAGGTAGAAATTTATAATCGGAAACCTTAATTTATTTTTAAGAATAATTAAAAAGTATGATAATTAAAGCTTCTGGTTTATTTCTATTACGCTAACAATGTAGTATAATTAAGTATAGTTTTCGTGGCCAAAAAAATCGGTCAAAATGTTTGTCCATAGGTTAGAAACACCTTAAATAAATGGGCTCAATTTGATGAGTAATCCCACCCTTAAAACTCTGTGACCTTCAAATCAATCAATCGCAGCGCAAAAGATCGGGAGCAATAAATGAATTCGACGACTGCAAAAACGTTCTCCGGAGGTCGCCGACTATAAAAAAACTCAGCTACACTCTCTCCGAAAAATCCCCAAATTATTGACCATAGGTTTTTCTTTTCCCAAGCCCAATATTACGATCGTAAAAAATAACCTTGATAATTTAAGTGACAGCATCCGCCGTCCTTTGTGTGGAAAACCATACGTTTCGTAGGGAAACAAAATGAGTGAAATGGACTATCAATGGACGGAGACGCCTTTTGCCATTTCCTTAATTCTGGAGGGGGCTCGGGGGACCTTGGGGGTGAGGTCACGAGGGGTTAGGGGGGGAGGGCGCGTGGGTGAAAAAGACAAAAGAAGCGTAAGAGGGGAGGGAATTAACAGATGAGGAGTGCTGGAGGAGTAGAAAGGGACGTAAGAGAGAGAGCGGAGTGTAGGAGGAGAAAGGGAATTGACAAAGAGATTAGCGTAAAAGAAGGCTTTAAAAATCCCTTTTGAACCCGTAGTCCGCCAGACGAGAATGAAATATCAAGAGGAGGGAATATATGAAAATGAGAGAGAGGGTTCAAAAAACTCGGGAGTTGTGAGAGGAAACATTATGAATGATTGAAAGGATGCATTCAAGAAAATAAGAAAGAGCGCGTGTCTTTTGAAGGAGAAGAGTCATTGTATCGCTCGAAATAAATATGCGTATGAGGACAGCGGTATTGGGCGAGGATATTGAAAGGGAGATCTAAAGAAGCTGTCTCGAGAGGAGATCATCTCTAAACTGAACTTTCACAAAAATCTGGTAATATTACTGTTATGATTGATTCCAGGTAAAATACTAAAAAATGTACTACATTAACTTAAACATAGTAACTAAATTGTCAATAATAATAACTGAAAAGTTAACTAAAATTAATTCAAATTGAATAGCTAGCTTGCGCCCATTTTATTCGAGCAATTACTATGGATTGTTTTTGTTACGTTTGAAATAAAATTTTAGTGCCTAAAATAGGTGAAAGCAAGGGAATTGTTTTAGATATATCTTCCAATAATATTTAATCATAATTTATATTTTTATCTTAAATAAAAATTGTAAGATGGTGATACATTCTAAAGCTACGCTCGTTATCAAATTTATATACGTAACTTCAACTTTTACACATGAAATGAAACTTTTAAATTTGACAATATTTTAAGGGAAGTATAATTTGGAAGCGTACAATGTATCGATAATGTAGAACATGAGAAAAAAAGATTTGGTTTTTATAATTTTATATAATATATTTTCTATGACAAATTTACTTGAAAGGTAAACAAGCGATAAAAATCCTGCCAAAGATCCACGAGAAAACTAATATTACATTAAAATGGACTGAAATGCTCATTATAATTGTAAAATGATTAAAGAAAATGATTAGTTTGATCTAGGCGTCGCTAGTTTCGTAAGATTTCCGGGGAGATGCTCGCATCCGGTATTTAATTACAATCAAGTCATAATCGTACTATTACTTGAATCTATGACGTTCACCTCCCATTCATGTCGAAACAATATCGCACAGTAAAAGATTCCTGTAGAGCAACGTAGCGCGAATAGATCGCTCTATGATATCTGAATACGCTGTTATCCGCAGCCATATTAGAACTAATGAGGCACTTAGCTTGTAACGATCGGTGAATGGAGGTGCTAACGAGACAAAAAAAATTTCGAGAGATCGATGCAGAAGAGAGAATTTTAGAAGTGTTGCGAGATCCATTAAGGAGTAAAGAAACCGTGGAGGAAAACGTGAAATAGCGGCAGCATTAGGCTGAAAGGCAAACACGAGAGTGGCACCTCAGAATTTTTATCATTCGGAGCAGAGATGTGAAGAGGTGCACAAAGAAGTGCGCTAATAAAAGAAAGAGAAAGGAGAGAAGAGCCGAGGGCGTATGATGGGATGAGAGAGGAGGAAATTAGAGGATTGGCAGTTGCCTGAGTGAAGAGGGATTGCAGATGGGGCAATGGGAATGGAGTTGTCCATGGAGAGCTCGAGAGTTTGATGGAGTGGATGTAAAGGGGTCCCGGTGGATAGGCATAGGTGCGGACTGCGGAAGAGAGAAAAATAAACGAGGAATGATGGGCGGTTCTTCCTCGAACAATGATTGGGAAGTGAATATAAACATTCCATTCGAGAGATTGTATCTCCATCTATGCCGGATTCGCCGAAACCCACGGTGGACCGATGAAAGAGAGGGGGTCCAAGGACGTAACCGTGTGGTAAACGCAGATTTCGTGTCGTTTCCTCGTGGGGGAAACCGATTTGCATTCCATCCATTCCGAAAAGCTTCGGAGACTCTCTTTTGAAAAAGCACGACTTATCGACAGAACAATAGAGCAGGATTTTCCGATAGCATTCCCGAAATCGGTCGATAATGGGATGGATAAATCTGGAAGAGAGCTCGCGTCGATGGAAATTTTTCGGCGAAATAAAGAATGGATACGTAAAAATGTTCGATTCCTTCTCTCTGAGTCAACCAGCGATGGGGCAAACAGGAACACCGCCTCGAGAACATCTGCTCCCAAAACTCTCCCTATATTCTCTTCTACTCTCCGACAAAACAAGGCTCGTTTAAGGAGGGAATTAGCTCGGAAAAAACTCAATTTTCCCGCAGACCACCTCAAAACGTCCGAAAATCGTTAAGAAGTGGCCTCCTTTATTCGGAAGACCTTGGCAGAAACGAGATGCGGGGAGAACGTAGAGTCGGGTCGTGCCTATGGTTTAATGCCGTGGAAAAGAGAACGTTTTCCTGCGATAAATAGGAGAGAACTAGGTGATGGAGAGCTTTGCTCAAGGGAAAAATGTGAGAAACGTAATGGAGAGAGGAGAAGATTCTTATCGGAGAAGATGTTTAAGCGTGTGTATTTTTGGCGATAGTATAAATTAATGTCTTTCTCTGATAATGGTACCTCAGAGCTATGAAGAATCGAAATATGTAACTGAGTAAAGAGATGCCTTCCGGATACTAGACATATCATCGATTGATTTTATAGAATTACTTCTCTCAAAGGTCATAGGTTAAAGTTCAGCTGTCCCTGGGATCCATGTTTCATTAGACCTCTAACAATAGCATCAGTATAATATATGATTTCTATTCGAAAATATAAGTGCGAATCCTAGATATTTCATTAAATTGATATCTCAAGGCATTTTATTATTCGTATACGCATAAAATACTCATTAATTCCTCATTTAAAATGTATTATTATTAAAACATGCTAAATGTCCTAAATAAACGAAGTCGCCGATGTACGAGGTAATTTTAATAAAATAATCAATACGTTTGGAACCCTCCAAATTTGTACCTGATATCAGTATTTTATTTTCAGACAAATTCCGAGTCATTCCACCTGTCCTACAGCAAAATAGTATGATACATAATAAAATATGTTTTTTTTTTCCTTAGAGTAGCATTCTAAAGGGTTATCAAATCCAAGTTTTTCCAGGAACTTGAAAAAATGAGTAATGAACAAGTGACGTATGCTCTGAAGGATTTCTGCTTGTCCATTCTAATCAATCACATAATTCATCACAATAATTTCTCCACTTAATTCGCCTATATTTCTAATTCTTATTGATATAATCTTGATGATATTGAACTCTAACCTAACCCCTTCATGCTTCTAGACTCTCGTGCAATAACTTATTTCCTCATAATTGCCAGTTTCATTGTCTTTAAAGATTCAATCATTTTCCATCATTATGGACTTATGGACATCATAACTATTCTAATTACGATACTCTACCATCTCTTTAGGCTTTAGACGTGATAATGATTGGTAAATGCACTCCATTGCCTAACAGCACGATTTGTAATATCAAACAAGTGCATGGGTACCAACACTGATTTTACAACCTCTCCCTCGCTAACGATCACCACGGAATTGAAACTATTATAAACCCTCTTGTTTACCGAAATATCTCGGGCAGTGGTGGTGGTAGCGAAGGTTGCCTCCAATTCGTAGGAGGGCGTGGTACTGAGTTTTTTCGAGTGTGTACGGAGTGAGGAGGGGAGATGAACAAGAAGAAGAGGATGAGAGAGACAGAGAGAGGAGAGTCTTCACGCACATAATCGTGGGAGAGGAGGAGGAGGGAGAGAGAAAGGGGGAAGAAGAGGGGGGTTCTTCCCGTGGGCCCGCTCCCTCCACAGTCGCTTTGACGTTCTCGTGTCGGAAGCACGCTCTTTTTACGACGCTTCATCTGCACGGGACACAGAGGATCCATTGTTCGGTGTGATTTCATCGCCTGGAGCAGCGCTATCACGAGGTACGGAAAAAGTGGGGAAAATCGCCTTCTCTTGTGACAGGTTTCTCCGGAGACGTGCCCCTTGAGTAAGAGTTGATACTACACCACCGTCGTCTTTCTCGTGGGACGCTATCTCCGCTTACGGATGAGTGATTTGGCAGGGTGAAATCCGGGAAGGAATTCCCAAAGATGCGGTCGCTAACGAGGTGGATAGCGTGATCGAAGCACGCGTGGTGTTGCCCAACTCGGGTGTGCGGTGTGTAGTAAACAAGTTCGGCCGGCCTTCGTCGCCATAACCACGATCATCGCGAAGATAGAGTTCAAGTTGGGTGATAACGATATCTGTGTTCCGGTCGCTCTCGCTGGACTTCGTTTCCTTTCGGACGGGAGAGCGCTCGGGAGAAATTGTGTCCGGAGTTTATGTACGGAATTTTCAATCGGGTCGATTCTATGCAGTGGATGTTCGATTGATTCTTCTTCGAAAGTTTTTTTTGTTTGCAGATTCAATCGATACATCGTGTCGATAAATGTGAGATATGGAGGAGTCTACTACACGGATTTCCGCGCATGAAATTCATTCTCTTCGGTTCGACGAGCTTCCCGTGAATTCTCTCAAATGTTTTTCTCCGTTCGTAAATACAATAAATCGACTTTTTCTTATCAAAATTCAGATTTATATTTTGAATTTACTGCTATATAGTATCATTCAGGTTAGCTTGTCTAAAATTATCCATAAAATGAACTTTGGAAAACTAATTGTCATCTTGTGAGCAATTCTTAGAGCTTATCCATAAAATTTTACGCAAATACGCTAATATTCATAGCAAGAGAGTTGCGATGCTCATATATATTTCAAGATTTTATTTTAGGCAATTGAAAACAGCTTTAAAACAGAAGAAATTACCTTAAAACACACTATGAAATACATTCGCCAACGATACATCCTCAATTGTCGCGACGACATCCGATTCTCACAGCGATTTTCATCCTAGTCATATCCGCGATAGAAATCAATTCATTAGAGATATCGGAAATAGAATACGAGAGAATTCCAATACTTCTAAAAATCTGACACCAAATCTTCCAATGACCATTCAATTTCCCTTCCGCACGACGTCACTTCGAACCAAACACAGTTCCGAAGGGCATCGTAGACTCCTCCTTAACTTAAGACAGTATCTAGTTTAAAGTTCTGATTCAGATGAGACTCTTGAGAAAGGCTTGTTTGTCTCACGCTCCTATTAATTTTTCTATGTTATTTTCTATGTTGTACCACGAGCGCAGATAACTGGAACCGAGACGCGATCGACTTGACGCGCGGTATGCATAAGTAAAAGGGGGGACGGTAAACAAATTAGGCAATCTTCCGCCGCAGAGGACATTAGATCCTTACTTGGCAAAGGTGACGTCGGAAGCGACTCCTTAAAAAAAAACTCCGGGGGTCTCTGCAGAGCTAGCGAGAGGGAGAGTGACAAAGGCGGGGGCGTTAGAGTGTGCGACACAACTGTAAATTTCATTTCGCTATCTCCATAGTCTGTCTCGTAAGAAGCGTTTAGTTAGTGTAATTGCGTGGCGAGATGGGATCGCTGCAATAAATGGGATACCTTCGGAGTGTTTGGTTGCATACGCAGACGAGATAGCGGCTTGTCTGGAGGTAGATATTTGCGACACGGTTCGTCGATGTGGGAATTGTAAGGATTATGCGGACGAAACGTTTTTCCATATAATCTTTCAGTTTTTCCAGTTGCAGGTGTCTCTCTTGACGGAGTTGATAACGAGTGTTGGAGGGATTTCGCTCAATGGCTTCCCTCCGAAAAGGTGTTTCTTTATCGCAGGGTGGATAAACAGCGAACACTTCCGTTCAAGTTCGACAAAGCGTACCACAGTGGATGTACTTGGGTCAATAGAGAGTATTGGCCAAATCTAGTGAACGAGATATTCGTTTCCCACAACTTTTCATAATAAATTTCAGATATATTGATCTTGGATCCATTAATTGTTGATGAAGAAGTCTTTCTTGTTGTTAGCTGAGCTATGATCGTAATGTATATACATAATGAATGCGCCTATGCAAATATTATATTCATCCTATATAATTCATCATAAGATACACGTATAAATATTCGCATTAATTAATTAATATGATTACTCAACAAAATATTTATTTCGATCGTAGTCGAGTGTAGATACAATCCAAAGTATATGCGTTCTTATATAATTTTTATTTCAATCGTAGTTGAGTGTAGATATAATCCATAGTATATGCGTCTTTCCATCCACAGCTTTATTTTCCTGTATACATAAACACAAACTCTTGCTTGCAAAAAAACCCAAACTCGCCAACATTTCACAACTATACCGGAAGGTACAGCTTGTTTGTAATTATAGTATTACCGCAAAAGATAGTGCTTCCATTTATTCCGGAACTTGCCTTTTTTCTCACAATTAGCGGAATGTAGTTATCAAAGCGTTCGTTAACTCGTAAAGGCTTTTTTTGAAAACCCGTGACTTTTTCGACCTTCCGCGATGAATAAAAAAGACCGAAGAGCGATGCTAATCGGAATTAAACACACGTTTGATGACCTTTTGGTATCCATTGTGTTTCCGGCGATAGCGGAAAAGGTCTTGGGAAGGGCGTGGTAGAGGGGCATCTGCCGAGTCTCTGCCGAAATCCATGGGAAGGGTCAGGATTCGATCCGGTAAAGTAATGCAGACCCTATTAGACTGCAACACGGAAAAGCCATCGCTTTAATCGAAGAGGATAACGGAAGGGAATTTAAGACCGACCATTGGACTCTGTTTTATGCCTTTCTCGGTCTAGACTCGAAAGAAGATTTGCTATTTTTATAGAACGATCCTGAATCATTTATACTATTACCGCGAATCGGAAAAAAAATTCCGACCCTTTTGCCTCGAACCTATCCGATATAAAAGGATCTCGCTCATCGAATTTTTATACCATCAATTTCGTAGATGAAAGTGGTTGCGTCTTACTAGAAGCTGCAACAGAGACTAAGAGATTTGTTAATATACTAAAATGGTGGTCCAATATTCCTTTATGTGAAAACATCCTCTTTTTCTATCGTAAATGAAAGCTATTTTGAATATCTAGAAAGAACAAATTCCAATGACAAATTCAATTCCAATTGTAGACTGCAGATGTTCTAGAAAATGGAACCTTGCACAATATATCTTACGAAGTGGCCTCGGATTACGAACAGAAGCTGTTAACAGTTGTTGATAGACTTACCATTTTACTCAGCCAATCGGAGGAATTTTCTGACTCCAATGCAATCGTAAATATTTTTCAGCAGCTGTAGTTTATCTGCTGTCGTCAGTAGAAGTCACTGATAGCCATGGTTCATCTCCTACAAGATAATAGAGAGCGTATTTATTGCAAGGGTTAGCCTTGAGAGTCATTTAAACTTTTGACCGGCACTTTTTTTGAAATTTGTAATGGAAGTAACAGTTCTTTGGAGAAGTAAGTAGTCTGCAAATTATTCGACCGTTGGTATTGGATTGCGGTTCGCGAAGAGAGGAGAATCTTTTGAACGGAGGAGAGAACTGAGAGAAGCGGTCATCATACTGGGTCAGGAGCTTCACCTAAATAAGCAATCCGTGTGCGGTGATAAATAGAGCTGAACCGACGGACCATTCGTATCCCATATAGGCGCGAGCGATAGACATACACAATGCAACAGGTACACATATGTTAGGTAGATATAGGTACATATTATGAGGATTTTGGTTCACTGTGTGGTAAATGTGATTGTTCTATCCGTTAAACCAACTGGAAATCCTTCCTAAACAACGATATTAATCGTAATGGCGTTAAGTAACGGCTTCCTTTACAGTGATCCTTTTCTCATACACTCTCAGTCTGTGTACCGATTGATCTCCATCTGCAGTCTTATTTTCGCCCATGAAATAGCCTCTCGAATCGCTCTTACTAAGAGCCTTGGCAATTGAGTTTTTTCTCTCACATCCGCTTCCAGGAAGTCATCGGCCGAAGACTTTAATGACTGCGTTTTCCCATCCACTTGCGATTCGTCTGTACGTCAAACAGCCCTCAAGTGTGTATCTCGAAACTGATTTCATTTCATGAGCTTCCAACTCCGCTTTGTATACCGTCCATTACTTTTTAAACGATTTTAATACAATTACCAGCTACAATTATGAATAGAATCGTCATCTTAGACTATTTCATCATTTCCATTTGTAATGAATTTTAATATAAAACAAATAAGAACAAGGGATCAATTACTACATTTATTTAGACTTTAAACCTTCACCAATGATTATAAAATAGAACAGAAGTAATTGGTAACGCAATTTCTTCGAAATCAATTTAAGATTTCATGTTGAATTGTGTTTGTATACCATATGGAAAACACAAATCAGAGAGGGCCAAAAACAATACCGTGAGGCATTCGCAGAATAATTGTCCGAACACCACATGGAAAACTGAACAGAGGAAGACAATGTGGATCGGGTTACTACCAATCTAGAAAATATCAAAACTTTAACCAAAGGCTAGAGCTACCAAAAATTTTATAAATTACGAGTAATTACAATCATACAATTAATCACTTACGGATCATGATGAACGTTCAAAAACCTTTCATCTTACAATTTGAAACCCTGAATTGCTGTTAAGTACTTCGTTCATTGAAGTACTTATTTTGCACATGAATGATACATCCATTTCCTCGATTAATCAGAACGATTTCGATACGTAAGAACGATTTTCCGTGGAAATAATTCGAACTACTTAAATCCATACGGAATTTCTCCGAATCGAAATTACGCTGACCCTCCTTGGACCATTACTTTTTCGAACGGTGCGGCGTAAAAAAAAGGGAACGGCCTCTTTACCATCCATCATAACAGGGAATTACCAGCAATGTCGGAATATATTAAAAGGAATTGAATATGTAGATATCGAGGGTCTGAATGCATTGAAATGATAAGCTGGAGTCGCGGGCGTAAGTTAGATTTGATGGGAGGACTGAGAAAGAATACTGATCGAGGGGGAGAGGGTGATAATGAGGGGAAGACATCGCGATGGGCGATATGTATCCAAGAGACAGAGATGATGAGAGAGGAAAAGCGGAGAATGCGTTGGGAAGAATTGGTAATAGGGGAAGATGGGAATAAAGACGTGACTATAATGGAAGAAGAGGGCCGGAAACTTAGATTGAGTTAAGGAAATGAGAGATGTTGTAAAATGGAAAAGAAGGGACGGAAGAGTCGATGGGTCATAGATAGGCACGCATCGGAGTGAAGGACAAGAATTCGGAGGAAGTGTCTCTGGAGTACGTGAGCAGAGGAAAAGAACGGGTTTAAGGGATAAAGGAAATGAGAAACGAACGTAGAAAAGGATCGAAGGGAGAGCTTCGGAAATAGATGTGATTAAATCAAAGGGTTAAAAAAAGGAAATAAATGGAGAGCGAGGTCGAGGTACTCGGAGGTCCAATATGGAACGAGATTTAGAGCTTTAATATTACCCGTTGCTGGAAACACGGATTTTCCTCTAGGTTTTTTTAGAAATAAGAATTTCACGAATTTCAGTCGGCTCGACCATGTTTCTAGTGAAACTGCTTTGATTCACATCCTATTAGTTCTATTTGTGAATAGTGTTTCACGTTTGAGGAAAAAATTAGTGCTCATTTACATTATAATAAGAGGAGAGCAAAGGTATTTCAAAGTTCCATAGCTGTGGGAATGGATTTCACACCGGATTATTACCACAGAAGAATCTTTTTATTAGTATAATCTTATTAACAGATTATTCTCTACGCTTAATATGTAAGTTCGTGGAAGACATACCAAATTTGAGACAAAATAGTTGTATACATGATTTAATGCTATTAATCAGAAACCTCATAAAATTTTTCCCACCATTAAATACAAAAAACACATCAATTACGTATAAAAATTAAAATTACGTATATATGAGTTTCACATATTTTGTAGACTTATAAATAATGAATTGATATTCGGCTGGAAAGGATTGAAAATTTAACAAAAGACTACTAAATGTACATTATATTATTTTAAAATTTTAAAATTTAATTTTCAGATTTGTACTCGTAAATTAGGGTACGATCAAGGATGTACAGCAATATTCTACCAGATTCAAGATCAAAATTCCTCTAAAAAATCTCCTTCCTTGGAGGGACCTTAAAAATAAGCTTAACACAATTATATAATATAAATATACATAAATTGTTTGGAAATATTCGAGGTCATAATCAGCAGAAACATTCATGCTTTGGATAATTGATACTCATTCTCACCCGAAACTTAAGCTAAGGTTACCCTTTATCCGGAGGCTGATGGTTCGATAAACGGAGTTCTAACCGACGGAGAAGATTTTATGCAGATAGAAATCTAGAAGACGAAAAATCACGGATGTGAGAGATAGTAAAAAAAGGACGAGAGGGAATTACGAAATTTGCATTCCTCATGAATAAAAGGGGTCGAGGGGAAGGAAAAAAGAAAACTCACGTAACTCACGATAGAAAGAGTCGACCTCACACCATCCGATCCCTCTTCTTCTCATCACTCAATGAACTAACTCCCCATTTTTTCCTTCCTTGGAGGCGCATCCTCCAAGGGGTACCAGAAAAAAAAGCGTTACGAAACCTTCGGAGACCAACGCGAAGATTTGCTTCCAAGACCGACCTCAGACGACGATGATTTATCACTCCGGAATCTCTTAGAAATCCTCTCTTTCTGGTCTTCGGATTCCTTTCCGATAAATCCTCGCGGAACGTCCGAAGCATTTCCACGCCTCGAGGAATCCCGCTGCACACAAAAAACGGCGACGCTTTTTTGATTTCCCTGCTGCGAAGATAATCGAATTGCTCCGTGCGCATGAGGATTGCGATGAGGGAGAACGTTTCCCTCCGATGGAAATGAAAAGGAAAAAATAAATCGTAATCGAATGGCGACCTTCGACCATTCATTGTGATGCAACGGCTTCCGATGCCCTCCGGTGGGTGCCCAACCGATTTGTGGAGGCGCTAAGTGGGACGCGGTTTGTGGTGGGGAGATACTATATGCTATTTACAACAGGGTCGGCTTTACCCGTTCTGTGTTCCCTTGAGATGGGAGATATGCCATGCTAATAGACAGTGACGCTAATAGGTTTGCTTCTATGGAATTAACATTAACAAACGATACGAGTTTGCCGGATGTCGTGGAAGGCCATGAAAAACTTTACTGTACACACAGCTCTTTATGACTTCCATTAATTATATTTTAAAACCTTTACTTAAAGGCCGAATCTGGTCGTAAAATAATTCGTGTAAGTCTGTATGCATTAGACTTAATATTTGTTATCAGCTGAAGCTGTATAATGTAGCCTGCTATTAATTATATATTATATTATATTTATTTAACATAGGCCCAACAAGGATCAACTTTAGGAAAATGCTAAGTAAATGCTAGTAATGTAATCAACAACGGACAGAAACAAACATCCATACCCTAAGAGGAAAATTTCCAACCTGACCCGGGATTCGAACCCGGGACCTTAGGGTTAGAAAGTTAGTATTATATTCCATCAAATATCAATTTTAATTAACATACTTATGAAAACGGATGTGAAAATATGAGATAGAGCTGGAAACCCTATATCTATATACTTTCTATTCCCATCGCTTTCGATATCTTGGCTGCTCACAGCATCCTCTTTGGAAGTGGAAATTCCGGGTTCGAGCCCAGACCTGTCGGACTTCTTTCATATCCGCTTCCTCGATGGCATTTTCACACGCGAATGGTTTCCGTAGCAAAATGATCTCTCATCCTTAGACTTATATAAGACGATGATGCGAAATAAAACACAAATATATATCTTCGAGACGAAACGACAATAAGAATGAGATATGTGACAAGTACTTGGTCCATCCATTTCATACTTTCTGAGACGTGAATCTTTCAAACCATAAATGATCCTCATCATGAAAATACGACCCCATTAGATGCAGATATTGGCCAAACTTTGGCAGGGTAAGAAAGGAGAGCACTTCTGTAGACGCGAATGGCATCGGCGTGGCCCAAGGCCGTTCC
This sequence comes from Pantala flavescens, assembly GCA_020796165.1. Classification (NCBI taxonomy): domain Eukaryota; kingdom Metazoa; phylum Arthropoda; class Insecta; order Odonata; family Libellulidae; genus Pantala; species Pantala flavescens. The sequence goes on along the minus strand of CM036879.1, from coordinate 16,455,875 downwards.
CTCCTCTTCTTCGGCCCAACGGAGTAACTGCCTCACTTAGGAAGCCCTTATGACTTCGGCGTCTGATGGATAGGAAAAGTACAGCACATTCAGGGCGTAGTTTCCGAAGAATGCCAATAGCGGCACAAATGGGATTCCATTGAATCGTGTCAGAAAAAGAAAGAAGGCGAGGCAATTTGTGAATAATCTTCGGGGTATCATCCCTCGCTATGGATATTTCCACTTTCCGTCTCGTTATCGGCTTCGCTCCTTGGAAGAGGATCATTCTGCGTCGAAAAGAATGGCACGCGATCACGGAAGGCCATTATCGGCAAGCCATTATGTTCTTGGAATCCGCGGGCAATTTCGCGAGTTTTAGAGTGGGCGTAATTACAAATGGAAAGTCTTTCGCTATAGAGGTTGGTGAGTGAGCCATTGGATGTGAGTAAAGATACGTCGATCGCCGTTAACCGAATAAGGAGACAATGAGACATAAAAGGGCATACATTACCCATCCTCATCATTTTACGTGTTTAATTCAAATGGATTTCCTATATTAGTATGTAATTATACGATAATAATTGATAAACCACGTATAAAAAGCGAGGAATATGAATCCAAATCTACTTTACGACCAATGCCCATTATTAAATTATAAGTAGTGTGATTTAAGAAAAAATATAAACGATCTCTTATCGTAAATATAATGAAATCCAATAGAATACAGGTATCAATCTATCAGATTATAAGTCTCCAGCCCAATTTAAGGATTCTATTTCAAAACTGCTAAACTGTAGAGACCAACCATTTGGTTGAAATCGATCCTTCCAAATTTTTTCTCACGAGATCTGCACGGTGTTTTCAAGCTCGTTCCAGACCCACCTGTGTTTAACTCCGCACCTGTACCACGCACCTTGCCAATTAGACTCCAGCTCTGAATCCGCTATACGCGAACATCCGGATATTTAATTTTCGTACTTCCTTCAGTGTGCCGTAAGTTATATTTTTGGGCAAAAAAGAGGCAAGGATATTCTATACAGTCCCTTGTTTCCTTCATATACTCCAAAGTATCATTAGGTCTTTAAATTTAATATAGCTTTTGATTTCGATTTTAACCTGATGAAACTCATGAGAAGAAAGACGTTTGGATTTATGGAATAGATATTCTTCTGAAGTACTGTAAAAAATAAAATAAATTCATAGATGGCTAGAGCGAAATATTGTTATAGATTCCTTGGGAAATCAAGTATGAAAGATGTTCAAGGAGTAAGAGATTCGAACTAAGATTTTTGGCGAATGCATCATTCTACCTAATTAGAATCATTTAGTAGATTATTTTGGAATTTCATCTGATAACCGGTCGATCATCCAAACCAGTATAGAAACCAGCTCTTCAACCTTTTGGCAGATGTTTCAACCTTTTCTCTATCACACCTGTGCTCCAGTTATGTTGATATTATTCGCTTATTTTAATCCTTCAACTCCTACAGTTTTAGGATTCACGTTTATTGGATCATCATATTGGAAAATTAATTTTCTATACTTTTTATTATATATTATAATAATATAATATAATATATAATTATTTTCATGAATCATTCTAGTATTACTTGTTGTTGACATTAAAGATTAATTTATTTTATAATCATATCATGATATAATATAATCATATAATACCGCACAAGCATCCGCTTTCTGGACAACTACAGTGTGCTCCTAAACTTCACAACGGACGTTCAGAAACATCCACACTCTAAGAGGAAAATTTTAATCCGGGATTTGAACCAGGGACCTCAGCGTTAGAAGATTAGCATGCCAATCAACGAGGTCGGCAAAGATTGCATACTCTCGCTCAACTTAAAAATTATGGTTATTATTAACAGTATCAATTATCATCTTCAGAGAAATTAACTTGAAACAGCTCCTTTTATTCGACAGGGGTCCATGACCTGGATCCGACAATCAAGTCGATTTTAACTTGTGAAGAAATCTCCATTCTTCCAAAAGTTTCAAGTGTATACGTGAGGTTTCCGACTAAATCCCTTAACTTTTATTTCACCTCAAAGCTTCAACCTCAAGTCTCTCTTGAGAAGCTGCTTTCGCAATTTCTTCGCCTACACATCAAAGTCTCCAATCTCTCCACTTTGAGACCACCCGAGCTACCGACACTTCAAACTTTTACCCAAAAGTATTTTTTTTTTCGTATCGAGGTTCGCCGAGAGAAGAGCGTGCCAAAATAGCTGTGAAGTCGATGCACTGATTGAGGGAGTTCGATAAGAGAGATGGTAAGATAAATTCAAGTTGGGGCGGGGGTGTTGCCAAGAAGCTCGTAGGGTACCAAGCGATTTCCCCTTACTTTTTGAAAGGAGTTCGGTTCTCAACAGTGCAAATACGTGTTCGGGAATCTGAGGAGATCTCCTGACTAGAAAAGAAAATAAAATCCAAGTACACCAAATGATGTTTGTGTAAGGCTCTTGGAAAGAAACCAACTTCGATTGCAGATTTTGATTCGCTTTTCCGAAAGGTTTATTTGTTTCCTAACTTATACGTGGGTGAGGTAAACTGTCAAGTAGTCCCAACACTATTTTGGTAGAAGAATGCAGACCAAATAAATACTAAATTAGACTTTACTAAATAAATTTGACAATTCTTAATTTTTAAATTATTTTTATGGGTTGAAAAAGTACTTGAATGAGTAAATAATTTGAGAATTCATTTATTTTATCAAGTTAGTCGAATTAAGTATCAAAAACTGTATTTTTTATTACAAGATTCTTTTTGATTCAATAATACATACTACAGTCATTTACGAGATTACCTAGATATTTAAATTCTTTTCGTAGGATATTTATACCCTCGCACGTTATTTCAAACAAATATATTTATCAGAGAATCTCTACAATAATAAAACTATAATCCATTCGTCAATTATTTCATTAAGGTAAAATTAAAAAAAATATTACGTAATTGGAATAAATTATTTGTATCATTATCACAATTTTCTGGCTAAATCTCTTTAGAAATAAACATCTGTTACATGATAATAAGATACTTATTATCAGCTTTAATCCGTAAACGAAAGGTGCTGATGGTCATAGCGGGATTTCTAAGGTTTTATTGATTGCGATAGAATATCAAGGTACTCCTTACGTTTATCTTTAATCCTTGGTGCCAAATCCGAAGCTCAATTGAAATTTCCACAGCACACGAATCACACATATATAAACGCATTCCCGTTACTTTTTTCGCCCGAACACGAATCTTTTCTCCGGAATCATTGCCAAGAACGATCCTGTTGCATCTTTATTCTCTGGATCTGTGTGAAACGTTATCTTCTTCCCTCGAGACCTTTTATTTTGGATTTCAATACTGTTGCACTACCGATATGTGTTGCATTGGCATTCCTCCCTCCGACAGATATCAATCTCATATAGTGTTATGCCTCGCATTGAAATCTCTCGGAATCGACTCTGCATAAGTTGGCAACAACATAAGAGAGAGCGAAAGTTGAAGGATGGAGCTTAAGAGAGGAAGGAGATGTTCGCTAGAGGGTGAGAGTGAATCCGTGTCCAACAATCCAGGAAGGGATGAGGAGGAATGCATTCGGAATAAAAGTGATCGAACTGCTTGGCTCGGACCCGTTTAGAAGTTCTTTGTGAGCCCCCTATGTCCACATTAGACGCTAAAAGTGAGAGTGTTGCACAAACAGAGAAGCAATTATGAAGGTAGACATTACGAGAGGTTAAACAGAATGACACAGTAATATACCGCAGGAACAGTAAACATACTTGTGTACTTAACAATTGATAATTCACGAATGTAACTTATCTAAATACTCTTTGCTTATGTTGCTCTATAATTCGATTGAAACGGAATGTGAAGGTTTAGGTCCTACCTATAATATTTATCCTTTTATATGAAAGTGATTCGTGAGTTTTTATCACAGGTTAATTTTTTATATAATGGAAAATTTACTAAAATTAACAGTTTCCATTCAATCGTGACGCGAAAGCAATTATCTAAGCTTTAGTATCATCGTTTATCGTCAAAATATACACGTTCATTCGCGAATAGCACCTTACTGTGAATGTTAATTAATAAATATAGGAACAGTTAGAAATCATTACAATGCGAATTAAAGAACGGAAAAAAATATTAGCGATGACCTTCGTATTTGGCTCAAGTGTTCTTCTTCTTCCATTTCTTTCTGTTGGATTCGATTTGCACACCGGAAAAACAACGGCTTTTTTATTCTTTTCCGGTTCAATGATTTCGTATAGAATAAGGATAGTAATAAAAACTTACGTTATGGAATTCAGCGGAAAAAACCCTCGTTCTTTTTGAGGGGGACAATATTTTACGAATTACAAATAAGGTGCGGGTAAAAATAAAGATCTCGGAAAAGAAAGTAATTAATATAATTTCTATAATGAGTTAATTACGAAATAAATATATACAGAACAAAGGAGTTATATCGAACTCCAATTCCAAAGTAAATCGGGGCTTACAACCTGTTCCGTAGAGGGAAACGTAGATTCTGAAGAGTGAGGACGAAAGTTTTAAAAGACGGCACAAGAAAGTGATCTAATCCCAGGCACGAAGAGGTGAAAAAATTAATAGACGCGAGGGTGGTTGGACTTCCGTAGTGTGCGTGTCTAAGGAGAGAGGGCGGGGAGACAACGGTTCATAAGATGCCTTAAATGGAGGCGACCATTGTTGTCACTCAACGTAGGCCTTTTCACAAGTCACTGAACCCCGCGTTGCTATTAACGCCAGCTTCTGTCAATCAACCGATGCTACCAGTCTCTCCTCTAGGCATATCGCGTCTTCCAATTCATAGTATTCGTAACGTGGGCGGCATGTAGAGAAGCAATGCCCTTACCTTATAGCAACTAGGAAGCTATCGTACTGGTTTCGTAAGGAGGATTGCTTATAAACTCACGTTCTAGAGGCAAGGAACTCGCACTTGTACTGTGCGTTAGGACGAGGTGGACAGCAGTGAGTGTCCAGCAACTGACGGGAGGTTTTAACGTAGTCGGTGTCTAATTCTTATTATGAAATTATGAAAACGTTCATGACCTAAACGCATGATTATTTAACAAACATAGAAAATGAACATGAAATATATCATAAATGATTAGACCAACACAAAAGGTTCGACCTTGCCGTATCTAATCAATAAACTATCGTACTTTTACACGAAACTGCAAGTTGAAGGTTTTAAGTTGTCAACCTTACAATAAAAGGTGGTGATTATATTTTCTTAAACGATTTTATTTTCTACATGATCCTTCTTGAATTCAACACGATTTTTCCAAGGTTCCTCTTAAATTTATTATCATTATTTTATTGTTTTTAATATTTTTCTGTATTCTTTTTGGCAATTTTCTACTACTAAAATTCTTTGGAGATACTTTTGAATGTTTTAAAAGCAGTACATTTAAGTATAAAATTATCCATTTTCATTTGCTACAACTGAAATATATTTTGTGTAGAGATTTAGTATTAAATATAAAGGATTTCGTAAGTTAAATACAAACAACGACTTCAAGGCAAAAAACAAGTTTCACAGGGACTCGAACCCGGTAGTGAAGAGTTAACTTTCTCCGTTCCTTCCGTGGATACACATTTCGTGTCTTATTATTTTGAGAAAAAGACGGCTAAATTACATACAATTAAAATGTCATACGTTAAAACAGTTATCTGGAGCCGAGTTAATTACTCTCGAATTATGCAGCCGGGAAAATGGAGCGGATGGAACTCATAGTGCGGGAACGTGTCGGAAAAAGACTATGTTTACCTCCGAGATACCGTATTTTTTCGTTTCCCATAAAACCGAAAGGACGTGGCACTTCCGAAAACTCTAATTGGCTCAATTTCGCTCAATTTAGTAAAACATTATCTCGGAGAAAGAGGCGAGCAATTTTTGAAGTCGGACTCCGGGGGAGAAAGGGAAAATCCGATCTGATAAACGAAAATGAAAAGCCAATTAAAATTGACTCCCTTGACGCTTATCCTTAATTATTTCCGCGAAAGGACGTTCTCCTTGGAAGATATACAGCGCCGCATCTCTTCCACTACTCCACCGTTACGCGGTAAAACCTTTCTCCGCCGTGAATCATAGCATACGGAGAAAAAATGAGCGATCTTTTGTGTTCCAGACCATCTGATTACATGCGCCGATTCCGGTCACCTTGCGTTGCTACAGGCAACCTCGCAGCGAGTTCCTTTTTCGTAAAAAAGATGAAGTTTCTTAGAAGTTCTAAAAGTGCCTCGACAGCTGTGATTATTTCTCGCGAACCTCGCAGGAAGTTGTGCCTATAAGAACGAGTTTCATAGGACGCAACAGATCTTCCCATCTGATAATGGACGGTGTGAAATATGCTATGTATTCGATTGACAACTGTGTGGGTTATTCATGGACGGTTTTGATGCTTGAAAATGGATCTTTAATCGGAAAGATAGGGAATATGTTCTATGATTCGTGAACAACCTTTACGTATTTACGTGTAGATCAAAGGTTAATAGTTAAGCACTGTAATTAAGAGTGTAAATATCGTGCTCGTAAAGGAGTTCATTTCAATAATTTGCTACATAACGTCATAAGCTTTCTTACTGTTTAATGACCCAATGTTTCCTGTTCCAGAACGAAGTTATGACCCATCAAAATTGCGCTAATATCGAAGTATTCCCTTTCGCAACGAAAGAAAGAGTATAATCGGAATGCTATTCCTGGTTACCGCAACAATCCCGCATTTCATGAAACCGAGGAAACAAATGACCATCGTAAGAAAGCCGGCGACATAAACAAAGCGCTCTCACGCCTTCCGTACACGCCAAACAAGGCAGAGATATTTTTCTCTATAGTCTCCTTGGAAGGGATTGAAACAAACAATCGAGAGAGAGACCTTTCGTAACAACTCCGAATGCCGAATTCCTCGAACTTTCGATTTATTCCGTACGGGGAATCGTCCTTTCTGCAGAGGGCGTGGGCTCTCTCGAATCCGCCTGCTAACAAAGATGACGCGAGCGGCCGAAGTCGCGCCTCTGACGCGTTAGTAATTCCATCGCGCGCAAATTCCTCGGCGCGCTATCCTATCATTCGAGGCACCTCGTCTGACCGGAAGCGGTGTTCGAGAGCCGGAAGCCCTCGCGGATCCACGGCTGCGAACCTCTTTTAAAAAAAAATCCCTTGAACGCGACAACAAAGCCTTTTCCTGAGAAAAACAGCGGGTCATTATCCCTCGCGGCTGCGGGGTTTAAGCAGAAAGATGGATTCCCTCCGATTTAATTGCCTCCGTATACCTTCATTGTTGTGTCGGCTCTTGAGGGCGTTTTGTTATAGCCTTCGGTATCTACTGAGCATTGTCCGTGGATGGCGATACGTCACCATTTCACGTGTAAGGGATTTTTTAGACGGATGGATGTTTCGGTTATAGTTCGGTATTCCCTCGGGTGGAAAATGGAAAGGAGCGGTAAAGCGGTAGGGTTATAAATAAGATACGTGAGGATATGGCTAGAACAGGAAGAGAGGAAAAAATATATGTGAAGAAAAGATAGGAAGGGGTGTAGAAGGATGTCATTCGGCGTAGGACAGGAAACATCTGGGAAATAATAACACTCTGCTTTGTGGACTGTTTTGGATCAAATGAAAATATTCATGTGTGGGGTCCAAAAGAACGAATGTAGAAAAATTTCAAAACGAGTTGAACATTAGTACAATGACTAGTTTCTAGATTAAATTGATATACAATAAGGACTAGAAATGTAAGAAAAAATTGCACTATTTTTCTTGGAAAAAGAAATTAAGTAGACGTAAGGAGTACAGTGAATAAGCCGATGTATTTTTCATAATTTATTAGCAGTACTGACCTATTTACTGCACTGGAAAATATTTCTAATTATTAGTTATATGAATTATTTTATTTAAGTGAAAATATATAAAGATTTTTCTGGGCAATTATGCCATTATTAGTAAGTTTCGAATTCCATGACGATTTTGGCGTAAACATTATTTACAAAATGAGGAATATATTTTAATATTAGCTCAGAAAATGAAAATAGAGTTAAATTAGTTCCAAAAATAAGCAGCCAGTTGGGCGCCAATGACCCAAGAATACAACCACAAAGGAGAAATCGACAGATTCTAGACACACACACACAGTCCTGATTGTTAATATTTCCCTAACAGCACCTCCTCTGGACAATAGGGCTTACGACACAAGGGCCCAAGTTATGATTCAACCTGACCGCTCACGAAGCCCATACAAAGAAATTTTGTTTCCCTAGGTTTTCCCTTCGTCTCTCTCTCTACGCGACTGTGTTCTTCAACGCGAAAAACTTTCGTTTTTCCAAAGATTCGCCCTTTTTTCCCTTCTTTTTCTAATTATGTAACACCGCGAGATTCCTGTTTCCCGACTCGTTTCCTACATTTTGAGTCTGGCGTAATTTTTACAGATTTCTAAACCGCCGCTTGAAACCGCGGGGAAAAATAGTTCTCATCCTAAGTCAAGGACGAGATGTTTTTTATATTCTGTGAGAGATCTCGACGTTTCAAAACCGTTATATCTCTCGTACATTTTTAATCTGATTCTTTCGAAAAGACAGTCTGGAAAATCTTAATTATACGGGGGATTGCGTCGAGTGAATAGCGTGCTATATTTGCGTTTGCAGAAGCAATCCTTTTATACGTAGTCGCACTTAAATTACACACCACGCGGAAACAGTCTAGTCGCTGATTAATTCCTCGATGTTTCGTATTTAGATAACAGTAAGTGACTTGAAGTTGAGTCTCCCTAAGCTCTTAAAGCGAGATTAGTCCATTCAAAGAGTTTAGAGGGAGAGAGACACGCAAACAGAATATTAAAAAATTTTTTACTATTCGACCTTTGAATTGGTCATATAAATTCTATTATCTCGACCTTCAAAAGGAACACTTTACGAACCATTGTTCCTCACGACGATTCAAGAAACGGTTATATAGTAAACTGCAACGTCGATAAAATCTGACGCCATTCGGATAATAAAGCATTTCATTCATTTCCGACTCCGGAGAACATGTGTTCCCGAGATGTTCACACATTTATGGAAATTTAAAAGGGCTTTATACAGTTGCGTTTCGCGAGAGGTTTTATCTGATGCGAAATAAGGAATGGAATGGAATTTTCATTCATACACATACAATGAAAGAAAATCATGACATCTGAGACAGTTCTGATTTCCAAATCACGTCTATAAATATATTTTCATTTCTTAAAGAATGAATTATGAAGTAATAATTATAAGACGTTTAGTGGCACATTCAATGAGAATATTATCAAGAAATATTTAGTACTTACTGCTGCTACTGCTCAAGATAATTTACTACGGATATATCGCTACTTTATTACTTCTAGTGATATTATACGCCGAGAAAATTAAATCGTGTCACACGTTCGAAATTTATAGTGTATTTTATAACAATATTAATACCTTCATTAATTTTAGACTGTGAAGACCACTATTCCATTTAACCCCCACAAACATACAAATATATACAATCCCAGACAAGAATAATTTCCGATCTGCCAGGAGTCGAACCTGGGACCTCGAGACCTTGAGCGCTAGCACTCAATGCACTACATACTCCGCCACCAAGGCAGGCTATAGCTTACTTATAGTGATACCTAAAATAATGACTTTTATCAAGTGAATTATTATAAAGACAAACTCCATACCCTAATTACCAAACCTCCCACAAACTCAAGTGACTTCCGCAAAATTTCCATCACGTCAGCTCAACACGTTCGAAAGTTTCGACGACTCGCGAGGGAGTCTACGGTACGCCCATCGGTGGTACGCCGACGAAAGAAAGACTTTTCGGGCTAAATGCGTTCGATAGATTCATGCGCCGAGAGCACAATGCGCTTTAGCGAGCAAACACCACGCCCCGAGCACAAGGTTCAAACCCATTCACTCCGACTCGAAAAGAGTTTTTAACACGTGTTCATTTCCCGGCATAAGAGTAGGTAAAAGCAGGATTTATATGCGGTTAGAGGGAAGGATTAAGGGAACATCGATGGCTGTGGGAGGATGTTATAGGGAGCCATTGTTCGTGTCGCGTGACACAACTTCGTCTCTCTCGCACCCTTCCTGCCGTAACGAAGAAGGGAGCACTAAGGGGAATGGACAAGGTTCACGAATTCTGCTCACGTTATAAGGCTTCCCGTGTCATTGCTTGGTGGGGAGGCCCGTGGGATCGACGGAGATGTGGCGGGGGTGTGGAATTCGTGTGCGTAGCCAGCTGGACCTTCGTCTTACGGTCGTGCTCGTCGTATTTTCTTCTTATCGCGTAACCTTGTGCTGCCACCGACTGTCCTATCTGTCTGCGTTTCCATCTTTATGGTGCGAGTTCAGCAGAATCTCGCTGCGCTGAACCAGATTAGCGAGAATCGATGTTTGGCGCTGTATTTATGTGCTCCGCGCATTTATTTCATTATCGTATGTGTATTTGACGCCTCAAGTGGTAATTGGTGCCATTCTATACAACCCGCGAATTTTTGCTAAAGCATGGGCTACGTTTGTAACCAGGGAAACATATTCCGGATAAATATTCGATGGATATATCCCCAACCACAATCAATATCACAGCTGATTAAATTAGATATGTGTAGGATTCTGATTAAGCTTAACTGGGATTGGACACTTTTCCAATAAAGTCGTAAGATTTTTTATTGAAAAATTTCATTCACACTTTTTAGTTTTTCTCCGTTATACACGTATATCTTTCGATCGTACCAGACAATTTTATCGCTTCTGTTTTCCGTTCCGGGTCCGGGAGATTTTTCTCAATATCTTAGGACGAGTTATGACTAATACTTCCTATTTTTACAAATATTTATCCTGAATCTCTGGTTTGTTTCTGTTCTCTATTAATCATCCTAGGTTTAAAGAATAAACGTGGGTTTTGTTGGCGTTAGATAAGATGATTCAAGACCTTGAGTAATATTCTCCACGCGCAATATGCGAGGCGGAAGAGAAGTAAACCATGATGTAATTTGAAGTGAAAAGTATCGCATAAATATGAATCATATGTTAATCTGATAAAAATCAGATGGAGGTGACTAATGCGCGTGATGCAACCAACATTCTAACGTGCTCATACCTCTCTACTGAACATATTGGTTCATTTATGATAGAGTAAACGTTTTAAAATATTAGGTGATTTAGCAATATATGATTAAATTCCGATAAGCTTTCTTCTAATTAAATTATCATAGCATATGTCTTAGGATAGGAGAAAGATATCTTAAAAAAACTTTAATGATTGTTCACGTTACCAAAACAAAACGTTGCTATCGTAACAATGCATATGGTAAACGTATTGGTCGGCTATTGAAATAAAAATGATTCCTAAATTGGATCATTATCATCCAGAAAAAGAACAATATAAATGTCGAACATTAAATTACAGATAAATTTTACAAAAAGATCCATCGCTGTGATGATAAACCGCTGCCTTATGCCGGGCACAATCCGCCACAAGTCACAGCATGTCAGAAGACGCAGTAAATAAAGAGAGACCACGGAGCAAGAAGTTTCCAGCCCCACTGTGAAAGAAACTTGGCTCTGAACGAGAGATAAAAAGGAGGAACAGGGCCGTTTCGTGTTCGAAGAACGAGCAAATCATCCTTTTTCCGATCGCTGTTTAAAAATGATTAAAGCTGTAAAGAAATACGATAAAATAAAGGTCGATCTCGTGGGCGAGTTTGTCCGAACGCTTCGTCTCTGCAACGCCCCATTCGTTCGCTATCGAAAAAGGAATACCGACCGAAAAGGACGCTAAAAGCTCTTCGGAAGTGGACGAAATTTTACGACCGCGATGCCAGATGCGTTGAATACCCCCTCAGGTCTTTGCACCCGTCCATTCCTCTCTCTTCTATATTGCTCCGAACTTCCGTTGTCTCTCGCCCAAATGGTAACGTTTCGCTCCTATTGCGGACGCGGAATCTATAGACGCACGCCTTTCTCTAATCTTATCTATATACGAGAGAACACAAAGCGCTCCTTTATTAAATTCCCATTAAAAGGCTTTCGGGGCGCCAAAGCGATGCGATCCGAAGCTTTGAGAACGCGTCTGCTTCGTGAAAGCCGAGTTTGATTACGTAGTTTCACGTTCGCGCCGTTGATCCAAGTTTAATTGTTAGTTGTTTGGCGAGATAGGGAAATAAACAACGATATCCATGGAAATTAGAGGATTAACAGAGAATTTTAATAACGCATTCGTCGAAAATGAATGTCTCCGTGCTCGATTAAATAAAGTTATGTTTAATCTTATTAGCAGAAATCCGGAATATTTAACTAAACAGGATATTATGACGTGATGAAAGTACACATGTATATTACTTCATAGCATATTAAAAACTATTGCAACCGTTTTCTGCCTTCTTATTTCCTCTAATTAAAAATTTTATCCTGGATTTCCCTTCATTAGAAACTTCTAGCACGTGACATCATCCCCATTCATTAGTGACTATTTTAGTCATAAAATTCCACTTATTTTAATTAAGGAGGATTATTTTTGAAGAATCAGAATAACTAACCTAACTAAATAACTCTTATGCATTGATGAATCAGCGTTCTAGTATATTTCTCTTTAATCTTCGGCGCAAATCTAATTTCCAAGGAAAACATAGCAATGTAAACATACACTCTTCGTGTCGGTCTTACTTTTATAAAGAGGCTTATGGCGGTTGAAGCTCTGTCGGTATTTTGTCATCGCGTGATCGACCATCGAAAGCGGGTTAGCGACAATCGAAGAATCCCCATTCGTAAGCTTTACTTCTCATTGCGCATCGTGCTTTCAAGGCGATTTACCCGATCAAAATCATCCTATTTGCAGAATTTGTTATTATACCTTTCCCTAGTGACCACAATAGAGAATGTCTCTAGAACCTTTTGTGATATCTTCGTTGTATTCTTGAAAGGCTTTCGAGCAAAATAAATGACAATCGTAAGCGTAAAACCACTCAACCGGAAAAGGGTGAATCGTAATAGCTGCGCCATCCTTCGGCTTATCCCAGTCCTTATAGTGTCAGACGGCATGATATGTCATTCAGGGTTTCAACGGAACTTGTGAGACGCAAGAATCGATGTTTTCCTTTCAGAATAATAATTACGGAATGATATATGGACCATGCCCTTTAGATTGATAGCGTTTCTCTTAATTATTAGTTCCCTCATTATCTCTGGAAGGAGATATCTGAGGAAGTTATGCACAGCGTTGACTTTTGACCTCTGAAACAGTTAGTAGGCAACGCCATGTCTGTTATCTTCTGGGCTCTGAATTATATTCAAACTTTCTTATCTCCAATGTTACACTCTTCGCTGGGTTTATTTTTCTTGTAAACTCTGCTCCATCCAAATGGCCTACCATAAATAATTTCAAAGTTACAATATGTGCTCTTCATCCAATAATCATAACAGGATATTAATTAAGGCTCTCATAAAGAGACTAGGCTTTACGAACTTTTTTCTACGGGTGAATAGATATTATTACTTTATCTATCAACGATTAATATGCAATGAATAGAATTAAATACGTCATAATATATATAGTATACACAAAATACCAATACATGTATATTCAGAATCCGAAATATACGCTGATTTTTTTAAAAAGACTCTTTCAATACTTAATCTTGTGAGATATGAAACATCATATAAAATATATAAAATGGGCGAGTTAATGTGCCCAAGGAAAGGGAAATCAGCGCATATTTATATACTTTGATCCGTTGATAAAAATATCATTTTGATTCCTACTCCAGTATTGCTGCAGGCCGTCATATCTTATAGATCTAGTTTTTTATCGCTCCATAATCCAACTTTATTGAGTTATAGCAGAGTGTTTCGGCTGCAGCTGGTTATCTAGCCACAAAAAACCCTGAAATTATGGCTTCGAAGCTTAATTTAAGACAATATTTTTTCTCCTAGGAAAGGCACAAAAACACTAGGAAATGAATTAATCTTATCAGCCGAATAAGTAACATTAAGAGAATGAGACAAGAAACGGAAAATTTATATTCGTCTACAATTGAGAGACCTATTATCAATCATAGAAAAGGATCTAGGAACAGTTGAATGTGGATATTGCGTGAGGGAAATTGCGCAGCTGTTAGGATTTTCAATTATTCAATGATTAAATCCAGCAATCAAACATTCTTAAAATTCTGAATATTACGATATACTGAACTGCTGAGTCAACGAAAAACGTAACCTCAATTGCGCTCTGTATGGGTCGAAATTATCTCCATACATCAACCGAATTGAGAACTCAAATTTACATTGGTGAATTTCATCACTATCGAGAAAAGGAAGTCCCTCCTACCAGTTCCCTTTATGATTACCGCACCTGGTCAACCGCAATTATATTCCACCCTTCTTAAGCCCCCACACCTGTCGCACCAATTCCATTGTTGATCCCACGGCAAATTCTCAAGAGCCAAAAATCTCTCGACGAAATTCTCGGGTCCAAAGACTGACCCCTGCGACTTCCATCGATTTTCCCCTAACGTTTGTCTGGGTAAAAGGTCGTCAACACAATAGGTTTTCTGTCTTTGACAGGTTCGAGCCTGAATTATACATCGATGTCCCTGTCTCCTCATCGTGTCCATCCAATGCCTTCATCCATCCATGGTCTTTTTTTTATTCCCTCTCTCTCGTGCCATTTACTGAATACGATCGTTTCCCAATCCATAAGGGTGAGTAAGGATGGGTCCGGTCCCCTTTCTCAGTGATTTCCCCTTTAATCGAGCGGATAGCTAACATATACGAGGGGTCATTATATAGCCTGTATTACTGATGCCGGAATGGTTTAATAGTGTGTAATTAAATGCTTTTTTAATTATGTTGGTGTTGATTCTGGTATTAGTTGTTTGTAATCCCAGCTTTGCTCTACAAAATTTTTTATTATTCGATAATTTTCGTAGATCATAATACGTTATTTTCCCATTTTCGTTGCTCGTGTCAAGATTTATACGAAAATATATACTTCAAACAGATTCAAACTTCCTTTTTTTACATTTCATACCATTCCATATTATTACATTATTTATCGCACACTTTCTTTAAATTTAAATACATTTCCCATAAAAATAACCCCAGAACTTTCGATCCTTATTTTCTAAAGTTAAGTACATACATTTTATTTGATCTTAAAAGTCATTTTCAATTTTATGAAGATTAATATTTCCCCAACCATAACTTTTACTTTTTCCATTTCAAAGCATCTTTATAAAGGCCGATTAATGCCCAATTATAACCTGAAAGATAAAAGCTCATCAAGAATGTTCATAGATTTCTTGAACTTCTTATATTTGCGTTAGTATACTTTATTTTGACAGCATATATATATGAAATATAAATGAATATAAATAAAAAAGAAAACCACATAATTGCTGTCGATATATACCGAAATCTACTTTCGAATAACACGTAAAAGGCACTCGAGTACTTTGGAAAGCTCGAATTTCAATAATTTCGGTCGTTGCCATGGTGCAAAATACATTCCCTTTATCGAGAAAACGATACGATTTCATTCATTATTCGCAACAGAGGAGAGTTTGATTCTCTTTGAGGATCCTTTACCTTCTCCATGTCCTTCGATGAACGAACCGTGGATTCTCTCCACCGCCTATTCCACGGATAATGAATGGAGACAAAGGATTGGGTAAGAATTGCGTGGCTGTTTAGAATTCTCCACTTATAATTGGCGCGCTGAGGACGTACATATTCACGGTCACTTTGGCGCAACTAATTGAAGGTTGAAAGGAGACACTATTGTAAGTCCAAAGTTATATATCTACGTTGGTCACGTCTTTATACGTCTCCATCTCATAAAGACGGGAACTTGCGTGGTTTACCCATAAATACTCGAGCCTTAAACTGGAAAATATCAACTGGATATTTTTATACTTCTACTATTATGAAAAGTTACTGACATCTTAGAGTCTTGATGAAATTAACCTCCTGGTTTCGAATAAGAAAGCAACATCCAATGAAAAATAGTTATTTATTCAGGCCTTTTTTTCATGTAAAGCGGGGTCATTATGGGAGACACTCGGTACGGGAGCAGGTTTATGCAAGTAAATCTCCTTCACTTGACTTGAATGCCGGCTGAGTTTCTGGGCAATAAAAAACCCCTTTCACGTTCGCTAATAAAATATCTTTTCGTATCCAGATTCTGTGAACTAATGCTTCATAATCCCTATTTGTACCAGAGGGTACATAAAACAGATGAAAAACGATAATAAAATGAGGTTGCACTTTCACTGTTTACAAAGGCATCTCGGATTACCGCCGCTAATTTGATTTAAAATGAGATTTGCCTTCAGTGCCCCACTTCTACAAGATTTAGATGCAGATTGATCGAAAAAAGTCGCGTTTCATTTCTTTTAATGAAGTCGGAAAGCTTACTTTCAGTCGAATGCAATCGGTCAAACAAAAGGACTTGGGAGAAACCTTTTTTAATATAACAGCTCGGCCCACGTGCCGTTCCGTGGTCGCTGAGCTAGATTCTTTCGTTCGTGCCAGACCACACTCTGTATAATTATATTGCTCATTCAACGGTAGAAAATTTAATTAGAACGGAATAAAGTGCATTTAGTTGAAAATGATCCATTCTAAAGAACATAGGAATGAAGAATTATGGGTGATAAAACTACTGGGTACTACCGCCACGCTCAAAAGAAATGGGTTGATTCGTCATTCAATTCAATTCAATTGATTTTCTATCGAATGCAAAAGTTACCATGGAAAATCTGAATATTCTTCTTCCTTTTAACTTTAGTTCTATCAAAACGTTTTGGTGGGGTTTCTAGAAACAATTCTCATTAACATGCTACTTTCGGAGTTGAATTTTATTGATAATTTCAACCAATGTTAGGCTAATCCAACAAACATCAGAAAAAAAACTTTAAAAATATAAGTTAGGTACGAACTATAGTTATCTAAAATAAAATCGATGATCGATATTCATTACAAATAGATTAGATAACCTAATTTAACTGAGTATGGATTAAAACTTCTGCTTATTCCTATTGCTTGAGTAAGAATGAAAATAAATATTTTTTACATCTAATTAGAAAGTTGGGTAAATTAACCAGATAATATCAGAATAATTTCATAATAATGAATCTCTATGAGCTAGGGTACAAACAGCAATCGTCTAAGAGTTCTAGATTTAATAAATAAATAATACAAGGGGGAAAATATTGTTCAATTGATTGAACTCGGTTAGCTTTATTACTGAAAAGATATAAAAGATATAAAAGAAAAATTGACGGAAGGTTGAGTAAAAATAAGGTAAATCAGAAAAACAATATTAATATGAACATGATAATAAGTCTACACTAATTCTGACTTCACTGTCTCGAAACAAAAGGTTCAGCAGCAATAAGAGTTAACAGCGACAAAAAAACATGGCAGTCAAAATTGTGAAACAATATGCCATAAGTATCGTAAGCTAGAATTCATTCCTACAGCATGTAGCTCGTTATTTAGCGTTTCTAAGGGGTGTAATGCATACGGTTTTGGAACCCTTTCCTTCTCTCACCACGAGATAATAATCCTCGCTTTCTAAAGCGGAGGAAGCAATGACATCCGACTGAGATTGGGCAGAGCAGACGTTTTTATCATTTCTTTATTTCTCTGCATTGTTGCGCAACCCGCGTGCATTTCGCAAGAGGTAAATATTCGCGCACGGCGTGCTCGTGACGTTGTTCATCGTTAAAGAGGAGTTGTCCCTGTGATGCCATTTGAGGAAGGCGTGGAGGTGTACGGAGAGAGAGAGATTATCGTTCAAAATTCTGTTAATTAGCACCCAAGAGTAAACTGGGACGTAATGAATCAAATTCAGTTAAGGATATGGATCCTAAAATCATTTCTAAAGACGTAAGACAAATAAGTAGAAAAACATTCGACCTTTCAGAGATACTAATGAGATGATAATTATAATTTCGTGTATCATTAGCCTATAATTCCATGGATATACAAGAAATCGTCTTCAGCGTTTTCGGTCAATAACCCATCTTTTCTTCATAATTAAATGTTAAAAACAGTTTGAGATATACGGTTCATTTTTAAAACCTATCGACTGATTGATTATGATTTATTCTACAATATATCTTGAATCAAACCAACATAAAAGCTTAAAAAGTGTTAATCGGAGTAAATTGTATATAGCTTGATTGTAATAAATTAAAACTAAAGTCACAAAAATCTCATTTAGATATCGATGCAAGTATTGGAATCATATATCCTGTCTCAATCAACCTACGTATACCATAACTTGATATATTTCTCCTATCAACATTGAACTGAAGAACGTTTTGTTAAATAGGAAGTAAGTAGCTCAAACTGAATCTAATTATGGAGATTAAAACCCACTATGACCATAATGTTTGATTATAAATACTGATGAGCATGTAATATTTAAATAACCTTTACGTAAGAATATTCGATGAAAATAATAATACAGATAATAGTCAGTTCTCAACCCAAGCCCAATTAAGGAAGCAATCGAATACATTCGCACATGAGATCATTAGAGAAGGAAGTATTTAGAAGCTAAGATTCTGGAGAACCGAGAATTCCAAGATAGGGGGGCCCAACCGGCAGCGTAGGGTTGGCAGAGAGAGAAGTGCAGGCTATAGAGAAGGAGATGTATGGATTGCAGTAGGAAATCTATTGTTCCATCCCAAAAGGGCAAGATAAAGGAATTCCTGTGGGTATGACAGAAAACAAGATAAAGGGTCATTGGATCGGAGGGGAGCAGATCATTAGGAAGGAGGGCTGCTGCAAGGATCCGAATAAGAAGACGAGGGGAAGGATAGGCGTGTGAGGGATGGAACACCTTCATTGTTGGAAGTGATTTAAAGAGAGTTGCATGACAACTCCTGATACGTGGTCGTAAGGGAAGTTGAAAAATGAGTCTGCGGTGTATGGTAAGGGAGGTGAATCAACTCCATTCAGCCCCTAATTTAGGGTGATTTGTGGCGAGTACCTATATGATTTTGACCCCGGGAACTTCAGGATGATTCCGCAACTTTTCCGGCATTTATATGTTTGCAAGATTGATTATCGCAAAATAACTAAGATTAGGATTTTACTAATTCATGACATGATAGTTTTGAAGAATACTCATTTTCGCAAAATATGAGATTTGAAATTCAATTTAAGAAAATCGAGAGACAACTTTTCCTTGGGAAAACTTGCGAAATTTCAGTGCATTAAATTCGCTATAATTTCAATCAAATTCGCATGATAATAAATGAAAATCAATTCTGATCCGTCCTTATCCAATATAGGTTTTATTTACCACATAATCTGTTTCCTTCCTGAAGGTACAATTTCATTATCGAACAAGAATTCAATAATATTCAGTAAATTAAAATGAAAAATTGAATTAATTAATTTAAAATTCTGGATAAAAATCATTCCTTTAGTAACTTCACACTTCGATATTATCAGCGTGCTGCGAGTAATATTCAATTGAGATTTACAAGTTCAGTGACGAATGACTCACATTAAAAAATTATTCTATATTTATCTTACGAGAGAAAAACACAGGTCAAAAAATGAAATTAATTCGCAGAAGTATAGGAAGCTAAAACATCGGCCATAATCGATGTAACCTTGCGAATATTTTCAAAAAATTTCTGAGCACATAAGTGTTCACGGAAGCCACTCCGCATTTCATTTTCAAAGCAGGAATTTAAAGCAAAAACTAGGCCATGCGGAATTAAAACCCACGTCTTGTTACGCGAGGAAGCCGATTTAAAGCGCCGGCTTATGCTAATTCAGTTAAAGGTCCATAAGAGAGAGTGAGTACGTAGGCGGAATGATTGGGGAAAAAATGTCTAAGGGTGATCCAATCTGACTTATGTCCGAGATGGAACGGACAAATCGACATGTAAATTATTTCGTGAATAATTTTAGGTGTGGGAAATTGGCGCGCAAAAAATGTCGATTCTAGAACAGCGGGAATCCGTATAGCTTCACAATTGAATAAGCATTCGAGTTTAATGTTCTTCGATTGAATTCAACCTTCTCCGAATTAATTTCACGACTCAAACCGACTAATATTTCGCCATAAGGGATCATTAACGCATGTAGATGTGCAATCAGTGTGCAAAGTGTAATCAAATGGTTCCCACAACCGATTTTGCATCCTATTAAGTTGCAAACTTTAATACCCGAGTAGCCTATTCACTCTCGCTTCGGTACACGTAAATTGCATTAGTTCTCGATGGATATAATGAGCGTTGGCACCCACTCTTGGCCGTCCGAAGCTATCGCACCGGCCATACATTCGTCTTTGGAAAACAGACACACGCGGATCGCTATCTCTGTAAGTCACGCTCCGAGATTTTCTCCGTCCGCGGAAATTTATGTCGTGCGTGGGGGTTTAGCGAGTAGGGGGATTCGATCCGAGCTCTGGAAGGCCCTCGAGGCCACCGCCGGTAATGATTCAATTCCTCGAAAGCGTTTTAGGAAACGATGAAGTTATCGGCACCGCTTTCCTTTTCCCGGGACCTTCTATTGTCTCTCTCCGAGAACTCGTCAAAAGCGATGCGTGAACACGCAGAATTCCACTCCACCTGTGCGTCTGACAGGAGAGAGAGGTGGATGGAGCGGGGGCGGCCAAGATGGCAATGGGAGGTCGTTTCTCTCGAATGATCGATCGTGCAAATGAGTGGCTCTCCCGAGGGTCGTCTCGTCTCCCGTAATATGCGAATATATCGGCCAACGGACGTATTTTGCGAGATGAGTTATTGCCGATTAATTTGGGAGCGAAGGTCGCGGGTAACGTCGTTGGGATGAGTTAATATCTGTGTTTATTCTTCGACGGCGTTTGCGAAGGTGGAAACACCCCATCGTCCTTCTCGGGGCTCCTCATTTTGGGATAGTGTGGTAAGCATTCGTGTAATTATGATGACCGTGGTATTAAAAGGAGGAAAAGTGAGAACTGGTTCTGAAATAAGAGGAGGAGAAGTAGAGTGATGGAAGGCGTAGTTATAGACCTTTTGAGTCCTTTTGAATATAAAAGGCGTAGATGAAATGAATGATCCAACACGACTGCAGTGTAGAACACATCGTTACGTACCTCATAAATGCTTTTTTCAACCATTGTAACGTGAGATATTGGCAATTTTGGCACAAAAAGGATCTGTTTCCAATAAAAATCTAAAATAAATGGCTATTTAAAGTGACTGGTGAAATTTGAATAACACGAGGTCCAGTTTTATCGAGTTATTAAAATACGATATAGAACTTACAAGGTGATCCCACTACTATATCATTCAGAGCCTTATGAAGGATAGAATGATATAAAATTCAGACATTTATTGTTAAAAATCTACCTTTAACCACGGTCATCTTAAAGAACATTTTCAACTTCCCACATATTTTGGATTATTTTTAATATAAGGTCATTTAAGAAAATTTTCCATCGAAAAAATTTCCGAAAAACGTGAATATGAAACTAAAAGTTTGATAACTTTTCAAAAGCTGAGGCGTAAAAAATTATGATACGATAAAATAATTTAAATTGTGTGACATTATTCTTTAAATTAAATATGATGATTTCTATCTTGATAATAATAATGTTTAACTCCCTTATTCTATAAAATAGTATTCTCCTGTGATCAAGGTGTACGTTCCTTATGAATTTATTTTATTATTATTTACTATTGTACTATTCAACATTAAATTCCCTAAAGAGTCTAATTATTGATGTATATAATAATATTATACCATTATCATATAATACTTATAGAGAAATATAGTATATAAAAAAATCACAAATAGTCAATATTGTTAATATTCAAAGATGTCTATTAAAGTCTTTTTTTCTGGACGAGAAAGTAATGAGAAGTAAACCACGAATTCGGTTGGAATTTAGATCGATCACGATGGTGTAGTCGGAATTTGAGATTGTGCCACAGAAATGCTATCAGGAAGTTGTTTCACGTCAGCGAGCAATTCCGAAAAGCAATCAACTTGTTTCCACCATTTAATTCAAAATTAATTAAGAGGTGTTTAAGATTAATTGAAAACCGCCTCCCTTCCTCCACTTCAGAGATAATCTAGAGAGAGAGAGCGGATTCAAATGACGTGAATGAAGAAAATCCGTCCGTAAAATAAGGCGAAGGAAATATTGGATAGAATAGAAGTCACGTAGTCCTTGTGCTAGAACTAAAGCCATAAAAATCTGAACATAATTATAACTTACCCGATTAGAACTTTGAGGAGTGATTTAAATTTTATAAATATTCTATACGTAGAAATTAAATAATTCCTTTACTCATTATAATTTGAGATTATTTCGTTACGTTTATGTACATCTGTGCTACTATAGCATGTGACTATAAATCATCCTTTTCTCATTTAATGACGTAATAGGAATGGTGATTTAGCTTGAAAATCCTTACTACATAATTACTGTAATTAATTACTGGCAACTGGTCTCGAAATAATCAGTTCGATGACGTTACGATCACCTACAAATATGTTCAACCTATACAACATATAGAATTATCATTCAATAAGGCTGAATTTTAAAACTTTCTTTAAGAAAAGGAAATTCTGACATTAAATTGAAGCATCAGTGCTTGGATGGAGTATGATGATAATTAAAAAAGAATTCAAGAACTTCATTCATGACATTAAAATCCTTAAACATAAGCAACAGATACGAAAAATAATTCAATATTCTCTTATGGGGAGAAGCAAAGAACATTCCTTACTCATAAGTATTCATATCATACATATATTAGTTTATAGAAATACGATTCGTTTTTACATTCCCATCAACTGAGACTCGAACAAAAAAATTGACAAACTGACATCTTTCATAACTCAATATTTTCCTTTGCGAGACATAATAACTTTATCGAGATATCCAACAACCATCGGAAATCATCATTCGATTTACATTCCGATCCGCATTATAATCGCAAAGAAATCGCTTGACCCTCATCTTCCTCACCTCCGACAGTTATAAATAGCAACCGCGAATTTTATGAGATCGTTAGAAACCTGCATCGTAACAATGGGGGAATAACGTAACTCCATCCTGTCACAAAATATAAAAAGTTATCGAATGGTGGCCTTTTTACCATTCGACCGGAACGGAAACCTCGAATCCGTTAACACCTTACGGGAGCCGTTTCCTCTGTGCCGATCAATGAGAATGCCGCGATCATTATAAAAACACACGGGGGCCTCGTGAGGAGCGTGCTTCATCTTTACATCTCGCGGGGGCACAGCCCGTGACGGCCGACGAACTCCGTGCGGGGGTGGTTAAGAGGAACTCTCCACGAGTGGATTTATTTGCAGCCGTTTTGCTTCGTTGGCGGATTGTTTATCGGGAATTATCGCGGAAGTTCAACATCATACTTTAAGAGACTGACGTTCTTTGCAAAAATAATGCGATAAGATGCTATGAAAGCGATGACTGACAAGGTTAAATGCTGCATCAAGGTTAAATTATTACGATTTTTTACACGTACTTTATGATTTATTAATTTTATATCGTTATTTATCAATTAATTATTTATCAAAGTAATTTACTAGCATCCTTAAGTCATTATCTGACGATAACCCTTACATCTTCGTGCATTTCTGATGACTTACGTAACATCATAATCGTATAATGTTGTACAACTCATATAATATTCTTCATAGGTAATTCGTAAATGCGTAAATATAAATTTTGTTTTCCATTTTGTCATCACCATAACCACGCTTTCCTATTAAAATATAACAAATAACTACATACATAATTAATCCTACGTAATAACGTTATAATAAATCAGTAACAAATCCAACAATATTAGCTTATTTTAATCATTCAACGTATGCGAAACAAATGCAGTCCACATTCAAAAAAATCTGTACGCTAATTTTTTTCAGATCGACCACCCTATTCAGCGATACCAGTTCGTTAATCAACTCGGTAGCCATGACAATAGACGGGACGTGACGTCAGAGGCCACCTTTTTCCTGAATCGACTGTGGAGAGGGCGATATTATTCCACGATATCCGTCCCCTACTCCTTTAACAAAAAGAGATGCTACGCTTCCGAATTTATTCGCTCGAGAATTAGATGCCTATCGGGGCGGATAACGATCTGAGAAAGGAGGGGAAGGTAATTTTTGGTTGTGTGGGAGGCCAATTATGAGACGTCTCTTTCGTGGAGAAAAAGCGAGAGTTCGGTTCTTTCCTCCTTCTTTACAAAAGATCTTCGGAATCGCTTATCCAGTCGCCCGATTCCCACGCGTGCAGACGAGAGAGTCCGCTTGGAAATGAGGGATGCGTCGAGGGGAGGAGAACGTGGGTTAACGCCCGTCGAATTGTGCTCAAAGAGTATGAAGAGGTGGTTTTTTTATACCACGTCTTCCTCGAGTTGAATTGACGGGGTAATCCGGCGAGATTTTCCGGAAGGATTTCGTGCCCACTCGTGAAATGGAGTAAATGCTTTTCGAATGTATCGGATCGGGTAGGGACGTGTGCTCGTCTGGAACGATTGACAGCCGCACGTACGGCTCCATCGGAAAAAAAATATTTTACGTCTCTTTATCAGTGGATCCGTGAATGTGTCGAGAACGAGATTTTTTTCGCTCCCGGAGATTTGCGATTTTTTTCATTTATTCCGTGCGAAATTCCCCGACAGAATTTTAGCTGACGATTGGGATAGATTTCGCTTAAGAAAAGCTAATTATACCTCCTGTTTTTTTACATTCAATACGTAGTTACTATGAATAATTCTGTATAAGTTCGTATAAAAATTATGCATAAATCTACTCGTAAAAACTATTTAAGTATGTTATCTACTCATTATTTTCTCAGCAATTTCAACGGACTTTGATATTTATATTTATTATGCATTCTAGGGTTTTTATGAAAGAACGGAGAGTAAACACATAACAAAGCAATTGCTCAGAGATTGCGGTAAATTTTTTTCATCTCCTATCAAATACTCATCTCTACATCATCAGCAATTTCGTTGTCTGCAAATTCTTGCGAACCACTGCTTCGGGCATTGTTGGAGAACATTACCATTTTGTTTTTTCATTTATTACCTTCGCAAAACCATTCATTATGCTAATTCAAGATACATTTTTCATCACTTGAAGAGGCCTTAACGAGTTTATAAAATAATGGATAGTTTAAAATTATTTATGTATCGTTTTAATCTCGTAAGATGTGGAGATTAGTAAAGGTTTTCGCTTTCATAAAGAGCGGCCTCCGTTGAAATAATCACTCGATTAATGTTCCGTAAATAGAATATTTCTGAATTCCTCGAATGCCATGTGGAGGTCATATGAAGGAGTATAATTGTTCAAATTTACGCTATACATTTACGTATAATTAAAATGAGAATAACATAAGTAACTACTGCGATATTTTATTTTATTAGCGATTCTCATCTCCTATTGGAAACGAAAGGAAGAACAAGAGCATTACAAACTATTCTACGGAATTGAAGCAGAGTATCTATGAATATCTATCGAGTTACGAGAGTTAATGTTCACTTGATGAGCAAAAGATTAAATCCATTCCAACACTCCTACATAAACGTGTCGTAATCTACATATAAAGAAAGTAATTCCACGTGAGATATATCGCTATAACTGCACTTATCTCCTTATAACCATATGCGAAACGATTCAGTATCATCCCATGCGAACAGCAGTGCATGGATTACGAGGAAACTTTTTCTCTTTGATTTTTGGTAGTTCGTTAGAGACGATCCTTTGTTCAGTCTCGGAGAAAGGCAGTGGATTCAGACCAAGCCGTGCCCTCGCGTACGCTCACTTTACGAGTAAGGCTGCGTCATTTATGACTCCACCGGTGATGGTCATTCCTAAATAAAAACCATCCGAGGGCAGCGAATATTTTTACGCGTTCCTTTATTTTATCCTTACCATATACGAAACTCGCCCCGAGGACGAAAGCTGAGGGACGAATCGGTATCCATTGGTAAGCCTACGTCTCCACTTGACGACCAACCTTGTTTACAAGAATTATATGTGATCCGCTGTATGTCGTTGTTCGTAAGTTATTTTATTCGGAACGAGAATTACCAAGAATATGGATATGCAATATCCGGAAGATAAAGGCTGTGAAAATTCGTACAACCGTGAAATTCTGCTCGCTAATATCATCCGTTAAGAATCCACGGAAGTAAATACTGGTACCGGACTCGATCTAATCGAGGTTATATACTTGCTAATGTGTTTAATAGATATGCCTCTTTCTTAATAATATATGGTAAATAAATATCTTCTAGATTCTCAGCTCTTTACGCCCACCGTTAGGAGTAATATTCATATATTGTATCTTGCAAACGCGACTTCACATGATATTTTGCTTAAATCAATTATTGATAGGATTAGCAGTCAATCAAATTACAATTTTAGCTCTTATCCTAGGATATATGTAGTATTAAGTGATAATAATATTCAAAATAGAGTGTTTCCATTTCCTTTAATTATTCGTATGGAGACTTTTTTTTATTTCTTCCTCAATTAATTCTTTGAAATTCATTATCTCTCTCTTGTTCGTTTCTGTTTCTTTCTATTCTCTAATCTAATATTACGGCTACGGACCATTAAAGTCAAACGTAATAATTTTAAAACTAAGTGTTGTAAATTTGCTCTGCAACAAGCTGATAACATTCAGCGTTATTGCGCATACAATGTTGTTGTAAACAGTGCTATTACAACATAATTAATGAGGTTGACAAGGCGTCTTGTGTAGGATAGAGAAAAACTCTAGCATCTCAGAGCTCCAGTTTTTTCAGACGAGTAAATCGTTTCCTTTAAATTTTAGACGAGTAAATCCTGTACTTAATGTCATCGCATGCGACTAATTTTGAATCAATGCAACCGCTTACTGATTTGAAAATAGATTTCTCGACGTAAAACCATCCTTCAACCAGACAAAATTAATGACTCTTTCGATTAAAATCCTGTAAAGTGGCAGAAGAATTAATGCAGTGATTTCATCACCCTTATCAAATAACAGTCGTGAGTGGTCAAAAAACTTTTAGAGCTTACTCAGAATTTCCTTTTTTAATGCCCCGGTGCAATTAGTGATCTTACGATTAACATTTCTGAAAATTCGTTCCTAATGCCTTCTAATGAAGCTATTTCGTACGACCTTGGTGCACATGAAAAACTCACCATCAAGATACCTTTATGAAATGCGATATTCCACGTATCCTTAAGATCTTTAAAGAGCAATTAAACCAACATCAGTCTAAGAACAGAATTTGATTTAATCAGCAAGTTGGAAACGAAAGAGAATGAAAATATTATTTCGCCGAAAACAAAAAACCCTAAATAATTCACATCCTGCGGTGATTTCAGATCGCGAGCGTCCAACATTTTGGAGATAACGAGACCGTTGTGTACATGAGCATATAAAAGATCTCCTTTCACGCAGGGAAAGGACGCACCAACGTGCATGGCGCTTTATCTCCATCTAAAAAGGAGAAGAGGATAATTTCAACCGGCTCCAAGTACTTATCGGAACTTGAAGACTCCTTTATGGAGGAATTCATTCGGAAAGGAGAGACTGTTCTGTTTATTGGAGTGCCCGCTTGATTCACTGAAGTGTTCATTTAAATGGAAATTTCTCTTTTGATGGTTTGAAGAACTTTTGTGAAAAAATATCATCCGTAATGAAATGCTTAATGCTGCGTGAATTTATAATCCTTCAAGTCCTCGAAATCCATTTCCAACATCTTCAGTACATTTAACTGGAGCCGAATTTAAAATTGAAAAAATAAATTGAATTTGCCGAATTGAAGCACAAACCCGTATTGTAAAAAATTTGATTCGAGTACGTGAACTGTAGCCTGGCAACCGTTATTTATCTCGATCAAATTTTTTCTTCCGAAATGCATATTTAACAGAAGTAGAGTCGGACGTACACGAGCGAAGCATATATAATAAGAAATGAATAGTAACTGCATTACATTAAGAATTAACATTTAAGGCAATTATAAGGGAATGAGATGAGGCTAGATAAAGTAAGTTTTAAGAGTTTAGGGATGTTATAGTTAGAATAATAAAAAATGGTTCAAAAAATTACTAGTTATGGGAGTAGATAAACTGGAAGAACGTCTATTTTCGTGTTTTTGTTCCCTTCGTTGAACTAGAGAGAATATTTTCACGGTGTTACGTACTTACTGCTGAGAATTCACTGATCTTCTTGGTTAAATACTTTATATAGTTTGTCGAGGGAATTTTTTCAATATGAAACAAAGAGTATCTCCGTTTATGGAATTAAGAGACAAACTATCCTCTTTGAATATATTTAAGAATTCAATGGGGAACTATAGTTCATATTTTCGTAACTTCGGGATGAATCGAAATCGTAAAAAAAAATATCATGAATGTATATAAAAATATGCAAATGAAGAAACATTAATAAGAGGACAGAAAGATCGCTGTAATGGAAACATAATAAAGTAACAATAGGCATTCCTTAAAGTATGGTTCTAGAAAGCTTGTGGAAACATATATCTGGAGTCGATTTGAAAATAGTTTACTATATACATTTATATCTATTTTTATATAAAAATAGATTGAAATAATTTAATAATAAAGCCCTTCATAGGCCTTAGAATAACCAAAGAAAAGAGAGCAAGAATGTTGCTTTAAAATATCTCTCAGCAATTATCCTGTAATTGGACCATAAACAAATGAGTTGCAGGTAATCGTTAAGTACGAAAGTACGCCTCATAAAGCAAAGCAAGTAATCAATGAATGCCTCATCATCAGCATCATTACTCGCATTCTAAATAACATATCAATGCACTGAGTGGTGGAGGGAAAGCGAAGGTGCCCATCGCAATATCCCACACTGAAGTTGAGTCGGCGTGGGCCAAGAGGCGTTGTGGGCGAACGGTGCAACACTGCGGTGGGCACGAGCGAGAGAGACAAAGGTGCGTGAATCACGCCGTCTCCCAATGAGGATGCCACGAACGGAGAATCCTTCGTCCTCGACGACGGCCTCGCCACACGCCCTCTCCGCCCCTAAATCGTAGCTTCATTTGCGCTATGTCATCATAGATCGGAATCGCGAGGTCGGCGAATTATGAAGAAGACATTCTCGAGCACTTCTCATTGGGATTGACTCATTCTGACGACCCCCGCAAGATCAGGAGTTCCTCGAGCGATACCGTTCTTGAAAGTCACCACGGTTTTCATAGAATTAATTAATAAATGTTAACAGAATTAACGGAATCGATCTACAATCCGATTGTTCTCATTTCCCTTTCTGTTGGTTAATTCCTTTTGTAGCGTATTTTTTCCAAGCTCGAACTTTGGTATTTAAACTCGCTATA
This sequence comes from Pantala flavescens, assembly GCA_020796165.1. Lineage (NCBI taxonomy): Eukaryota > Metazoa > Arthropoda > Insecta > Odonata > Libellulidae > Pantala > Pantala flavescens. The sequence continues at coordinate 16,426,494 of CM036879.1, read as the reverse complement.
TAGCTTTCTCCAGTACGTTCTTTCTTTTGAATTTAATACGACAACGTGTGAGAAAAACACGATGTAAGAAGTGACTTCCTAGTCCAAATCCTGCGCTGATGATATCATTCCCTTGTTTTTATTATTAATCCTACATCTGACATTCAATCAGACCGAAATATAAAGCAAAGAGAGCAAAATATCAACAAATATCAATGGGAATCAATATTATAATCCTTATTGTTTTATAAATTATGTATCGTTTCATAATTCGAAAGATTACACGAGTAGCTTTCTGCTGCAAGGTAGAATCGATTCTCAGCATTTAACATCAAAGCACGTAATGGGTGTACGTGGTTAAAAAGTGGTTAACAGTTAGGTATTCATCCAGTGATTTTATGACCGCGGAAGAATGTAACGAGTGCAAAAATTCCCCATGGATGCAACGCAATGGCCCGAAGAATAATCCTGCTGCATGGAATTCAGTGAAGTGTGCCTCAGTCAATGCCAGTGGTCGGCTTTCACACCTCGGTGGGTTTCATTTAATCGCTGCCATAAACAAAGTGAGGTGAAAATGAATTAAACATCTCTTCCTCTATCGTAAGGATAATTGGTTATATTTGTTGCGCAACAGAAGCATATAAATTATGAATTAATACTCGTAAGCGATTACGGATTAAGATGCATGCTTCGGCATGAATGGCATCATGATTTCCCTCTAATCTAAGTTAGCTTTGGGTCTTTAAATATTTCCTAGCTAAATTACCCAACCCACTACGATTTGCAACAAGTTGTGTTGTCCTTTTTAAAGTTTTCTTGAAGAGATATGGCTGTTTGTAGTATTCAGTTTGATTTAATCATGATTTTTAAGGCAAAACCTCACTAAAAGAATAATCATTTATATATTAATATTCATCATTATGTAATAATAGCATAAGTACACATGGCAATGCACTATTTGATAATCATACGTCCTAACAACATCTAAGATATATCTACGAGATGATGAGGGTATTAGGAACTATATTCTTGAATATAATTCCCGACCGAAAACCCGATCTCAATTTTCTTTTCGAAAATAAAAGTCGAGCGTTAAGTATTCTCTTCTCCTGTATTTTTTTCCATCTAAAAACTTCCCACTAATTTTCTCACTCACTCCTACGTCTCGTCCGAAATTTATTCTTCCTTTCTTCTCATTCATTTCGAAATTTTCCTGAATGAATTAGGGAAGCGGCAGAATCCCGATGAAAAATTACAGAAATTGCTAATTACAAAAACAAGTTCTCGATTATGTACACGAAGAGAGAGAGTCTCTGATTGGATGCTGTTTCCACAACAGGAAGTCACGGTTTGGTGGTGACAGATCCGTTATGTTCCTAATGTTCCGCTTGGTTTGGGATCATGCCTTGAATGACCAGTTTTATGGATTATTTACTGACGTATTAAGATAAAAATATGCAATTTCCTGTCTGGGAGAGGCCGTACTTATTTCCTTTATTATTTTATCTCGTCAATCTTACGTTTTTTGGTATTTTTTGAGAATCGTTCACGAATGACTCATGATGGAATTTTGAGTAGATAGATGACCCCACAAGATTTAAAAAAAACAACCTCTAAATGATAAATATAGGGAAATTGATATGAATTGCAGCCCAATTTTATAAACATGGTCTTATGGATAAGGAAAGATATATATTAACTTTGCAAGATAATTCGAGTGACTTTTTTCAGTCTGTTTAATCATGAATAGAGCTTTATATTAAAAACCATTTTAAGTCAGAAAACTAAAGAAGTAAAGCAAAATATTTTACGAGAAACTTAGATTTTACTTGCGCCCAGTCTAGAATTTTATACAAGAGAAATACTCGATTATTACATGGAAACATGTACGGAAATATATAAAAGCATTTCGTATGAAATTAAAAATAAAAAAGCTAAATAAGCAAAAAAACTAATTTAGAAGTTGGATCCAGGTTAAAGCATTGAAGCTTAGGGGCACGAATAAAAGTATTGAGGGAGAAATCAAGGCAAAATCTTCGTTTCGATGAATTTCGACTATTTAAATAATCATACCTTAATGATAATATAATGTATTATTATTATTATTATATTAGCAATAATCTAGGTCTTCATAATTCACACGATCTCTTAAATTGAGGAGAAAATTTCTGATTCAAACATTGAATATCAGCTCTGAATCCCTTAACCCTCGTATTTAAATAATATAGCACTGAAGCGAACGAATATAGTCCTATAAAACAACATAAACAGATAACAGTGTCGTTAAGGGGACAGGTATTAGCTCAATGTAGCGAACAACATGGGTATTTATGAACAACTCCATGAGACAAAGATCCACCTGATTATGTCCCCTTTGTATGGAAACTGTATCCGACCCTCGTTTACCCTGAACCCTTAGTTGCCTTCGCTGTTGTTTATCTTACCTAATGAAGCCCGTCCTGACTTTTATACAGCCTACCTCAACCTCTTCAGTCGTTTAGATACGGGGAAAGAAGATCTTTTTTCCCCTCTTCTACATCCTCCTTCGCCTCCGCCTTCCCCCAATTTCAACATCGCCCTATACCTATGTGGGTCCTCCCCATTCCTCTTATTTGCCTCCCCGCCTCAATGAACCCACATCTCGAGGATTCTCCCACAAGAGGATGGATGGAGGCGTGGCCCCTCTTTTGTTCCATCCGTGTGGGGTCGTGGCCCTCATTTGAGAGTCGCAGGTGTTGCAGAACACTGTGCCGCTGTAGAAGGACGAGACGAGCCTTATCTATCTCAGCATCCGAAGGTTGCATAGTCATCGGATTTAGGCGTGCACCAAAAGGAGATCGTCCCTCTATGGTGCAGATATGTTTCGTGCACGCGAGCGAAATATTAATCGACCCGCCAACTCCCAAAAGGTAGTAGTAGGTCTCGTCCATTGATGCACCTGCTAAGGACGCACTTAAGGGGCGGGGGTATGGTTATGCTCGCGAAGCATTGGATGAATGCATGATTTCGATTGTAAAATGTAACCGCGCGGAAAATCAATGACGAGAACAGTATGTTTATAGTTGACGAACTTGCATGTTTACAATAATATTATTACCATCCTCAAGTGAAGATATAGGGCATAAAATAAAAAAATATGCACAAAATAAGCAAATATGAGAAACATATAAATAGTAGTATACATAGATAAGTATAGAAATAGATCATGGACGATAGCAATGAATAATAAATTCAAGGTGTTCAGGTCAAATATAGTGGAATGCCAGCACAAACAGTATAAAAAAGTATATAGTATAGTCGACAAAATGTGTAGAAAATACGAGTTCCTTAATAATAAACAAGTAGAAAATACGAAGTACTTTTAAAATCTATTTTCAATAAATTATGGATTGAGATAAAACTTAGAAAATATGTTTAAAACGACTTCAAGAGCATTTTCTTACTATCAAATTGTATTTAAACTGAATTCACATTTGCTCTGTGATTTATACATTCCTTCATTGAAGCACTCCGAAATTTTGAGTAACATCACCCATACACCATTTGTGTTTCGTTCGAATGAGTCAGAGAGAATTCGTCTTCATTTCACCGATTGTCCTCACCCAGTGCCTTTTTCTAACAAAGAAACGCCTTTGAAGGACCGACAAAGCTTTGATGAGTTCATCACAAGGAAAAGGGTAACAAAAAATTCATTGAATTAACAAATATCATTTTGCAATCCTTCAGAAGTAACCGCTTTCTCCTCTTAAGAAATTCTCCAGAACAGTAAACGCCCTCTTCTAGGAATACTCTAAAATAGGAAAGAGGGAGTTTATGATAGGACAAAGCTACCATCGAACGAACAAAAGAATGGTTGTGGATAGAAAATGCGAGTGTTTTTGAGCTTACTAAATTTTCTGGCACCCACCGAAAGATTCGACGATAAAATTATAATGTGGGCTCGAAAACTGGTTTTCTAGAATAAAAGAGCTTCATACGTAATTAATGTCACTTTTACAACATTATCTCTTAAGATGTTACGGTATTGAGAGATTCACATGTAAGTTAGGTTTTTTCATAAATATCAATTTATTTGAAGTGGAACTATTCCATATTCGATCGATTAAAAGATTAATTTCATTTGATAAATCAATCCAATATCATATATCACTCTTTCTCAATGTTCATTTAGATATGGGCTGATTCTAAGAAAATAAAATAAGCTTTTCCGTCAATAAAATAGAATTTCATTGGAAACTCGGGAAAGTTGATGGATCAATAATGTCTAATGTAATTATGACTAATGAAAATAATAATTATCACGAATTGACAATTTTAAATTGTGAAAATTATAACCAAAATATTCCTGTTCCTTGTTAATAATCAATCATTAGAGTAGACTTCTTGGCTATGTGAATTCACAGGCTGCTATTTTAATTTCTGAGTCTCTGACTTATTTTTGAGGATTATCGGATTAATTCTATCGGAAAATATTCCTCGGAAAATACTAAAATATTGGCGTACTAATGAAAGCTCGATTTGATTTTATCAACTTTAAGGTCTCAATCTTACTCACATTTACAATATTAATTGTCAGAAATTAATTCGCATTGTACTTCTCTCCACTGCAAGACGCTCCTTAGATTCAGAAGGACATAAGATTTACTGCACTTGAGATGCTAATTCATAACACCAAAATTACCGTTCCATACTCATCGCACCTAATATATCGCAAGACTGCAATTCTGCCACTCGTTCATCAATGTCATCATCGACATAAATCTTTCCTAATTTCATTCCTTCCCATTCCGAAAAGAAATTACCTCCTTTCTCTTCGAAAGCTTTCTCGAATCCGATCGATCAAAAAAAAATTCCGATCGCTACCGGTCAACACCCATCCGATCCAATCCCAGGAATCGGGAAGACGTGGTGTATATGGGTGCGAACCTCGGTCGTTTAAATCTCCGAGAGAGTCCGTCGCACGCCCACGTGGCTTCCGACCTTAATCCGCCCATACCATTCCTTCCCACGCCATCTCCCACAGTCACTCTCTCCCTCTCTCGCATGAAACTATTCCCCGTGTTTCTATATCCCACTCCCGCGAGAGTGAGATCAGCTCCACCTACCTGTACGCCACCACCCCAAAGATCCAAATAGCCATATTTGCATATGCATGGCAATAACGATCCCTTCGATATACACAAAAAAACTTCTCTCGGGCCATATGGCTGCCTACGTCCGGGACGTTTTATCCCTTTATGGAAATAAGTAATATGTCTTAATAACGTCCCGTCGTTTTCGCGGAAGGACGATAAATAAATCGTTCCTTTTTTAAGGCTCTTTGAATACTTGATGGAGGATCGAATTCGTGAGATTATTAGAAGGTCGAACTGAGGAAGAACCTAAATTGGTCTCCACTTAAATATCTCGTCTTCGAAAAAATCTCCACAGAGTACATCGAATTTGCATTAAGGTATGATATTTCACGGGTTTATGTTCCGGGGATGTCCATGAACGCACTTTAACGTTAAACCGAAAAACTCAAGGATAATCGACGCTGCTAAAGACGTCGTATGGACCTTCAATTGATCCACACCCCTCGTTTTATCATCATCTGTGAGTACGTATACAACGAGTGAAGTAAAATAACGAGGTGTTATTTTTAGTTCTTGGGTAATATGAATTCGCAGATCTCATTTTTCCTGCTCGGTCTTTCTTTCTCGGTTTCTTTTTTTCCTCTTAATAAAACGCGGTGTTCTCCTCATTAGTTCATCCTATAAATTCTCCATCCGGAAATTGAATTTTTCCTGGAAGGAACCCACGTAATTCGAAGAAATTTCCAAAGAATATAGAAGTATCATTTTCTCGATAATTGACCGAACTTTCGATTCTTTCACAATTGGTGTTTCGATGCGGTTCCTAATTTTCCTAATAACGTTTTACGTCTTTAACGTTCGATTTTCAAAAAGGGAATGAATCTAAAACGATGTGCAATAAAACGATGAATAAGCCAACTATGAGCGAGATACGTATATTTGATCGTTTGATGAAAATGATCCAGTTAATCTGAGAAGCCGGAGAACAGAGACAGAGTGTTCGCTAGGGCCTCATTTTTTTGCTAGCGATGGATGGAAAAACTGTCATAAATTATGTCACTAGGACGTGGTAGTTTTCTCTCGGATTCTGAGACTGTATTTATGAAATCTATCAAATACGTGATAAATTGAAAAATGAAAGTCTCTTGTTTTTCCACCAGTTTTTTCTAACATATCACCAACGTGATGGATAAGAGGAGATTTTCCTAAGTCCTTTCAACGATGATATCCTTGAGAAGTTTATCTTTTAGAGATAGGATGGATCTCTATCGACTCAATTTACATTCTCATCAGGGAGACGAGAGGGTGTTGCAATGCCCGGAGGATATAAAAAATATTATTCATAGTTACTTAAAACGGAGTAGGATGTTACCACATTTGAATTAAAATGTAATATCTAACGTAACTTTACCGTGCAAATTTCTCTCTATAGTATCTCTGGAATGGTAGTGTATTTGGACAGATCATGAGAGAAAATCATTGTTTGGATATTTTTGATCTCTTAAGAGAAATTTAAATATGATGTTGATGAAGATACTGATACACCAAAAAATATCATCACAGTTTCAGATTCTTACTCTTGGGTACTTAAATTTTTTTACAGATATTATGTGAAATGTGCATGATATCATTGATAATATAAGTTATATATGCTCTGAGAAGGAAACTTTTATATTACAACATTATCCTTAAAAGAGAAAATGGAGGAACAGATATGAATTAATATAAGTACTGGTACTATTCTTTCAATTACTTTTCCTCTATTTTTATGGCTACAGTATCTTGAATACATTATAATAACAAAGATTAAGCTAGTAAATGGCGGTTGAAAAGAAGTTGTTCAGATTAAACGCCAGTAAACCTTGATATTGAGCTAAATGTAATTATGTTTAAGTTCGAAAAAACGAGACCGTGAACTAAAAAACGTAATGGTTTCCATTTTTCATCAGATACACCTCAGTTTAGAGGAGCGTTTTTAGTCTGAAAAATCCTTTTTTCTGTAATTACACCCCTTTTCCCATCCTCTTGAACCTGCCCTTGAGTCGGAAACCAACGGTTCGAAACAAAACACACTGAGAAGACCCTACGAAAAGTTCCCATAGCATCGAGCCACGTCTTAATTCTCATCATTTCACATGCATACGAATGGAAGGAACTTTTATATTCGTATCCCATATGTACGCATAACCGCAATGTATCCCCACGAAACGCGCGTCTTCTGTGAGAGGAGCCTTTGAGAGGAGCGGCGAAAAAAAAACAAGATCCAATCTCTCCGCTCCAATACTGGCACGTTTTTGTGGCAGCGACTCTGTGATCCATCTATCTCGCAGCCCTACGAACGAAATAAGAAGGAAAGTGGTTCCGCTTCGAATGACTCGGACAGTGGGTATCATTCAAGCCCCCCTTCTGCTTTCCAAGTGCTTTCCCAGCCTTCGGACCGCATACGTCCTCGTGCACACACGTACATCATCCCCTCCGTGGACCGCACCTCGCATCATCGCGACCGCAAACAACGCACCTACCGTATCTACTCATACGATCCCTTTTTTTTCTCCCACTTCCTCTCGATTTATCCTTCGGAGAAACGAATGGTGGTGCCCTACCTTAATGCCCAAACGTTAGGAATCCATCCTCGAGAAGGTGGTTTTTTTTATTCCCCTCCTTACGGTTGGTTTTTCCGAGTGATGCGTCCTTGGGGAATATTCTTCTTTCCACGCCCTCCCGAATCCCGATTTGGAGCGGAGGGGATGGGCGTCGAGAGGGAAAAGCGTTGGTCCCTCAGGGAACCCTTCTTGGCCCGTTCCAATTTAACGGATACGTAAACACGGCCTTATTATCTATTAAAAAGCTCGTAGGTCGCCCGTGAAAATTTTTGATGGAAAGCAGTGCCGAAAAGTGATTTCTAAGGGCGCTGCCCTCTGATCTCCGCGCATCTTCGATTTTGTCGTCGGCTGATACGAAGCGGTCACAGACTCGTGAATGTCCACGGGCGGCTAATCCAAAGTATTTTGCTCTCTGTTACGCTTATGCCTACGAAAATCGCACTCAATTACCAATTTCCTTTCGGCTTTACGGAGTGTGCTTTGAGAAATGATTCCTCCTGCACTGGGAATCGGTGCTTTCGTGTCTACGATTAGTTCCTAGTTAGTTACGTTTGCCGTGGCTTATTAAAACCGAGCTGCTATTATTCCCTGCGTAATAGTTTTCTGGGCCAAGTGGACGGAAGCAGAACTAAGATAATGTTAATTTTCTATAATTCGAGGGTCGGATGAAATTGTTTCGGGGTCGACCAGGAAGTTTTCATTCGTATGAACTTTCAAAGATAACAGATCAGGTTAAGACTAAGATATTTATGCTCCGGTAACTTCTACAACGTATTTGTACATGAAGACGTAATAAAACCGTAATGTGATTTACCCAAACGTTTTTATGATTCTCTTATCTCATTCCGAGTGTTACCCTTCGTTACGAAGATGGTCAATAATTTTTCCCTTCATCATTATAAAACAGAATATTCTACCAAAGAGAAACTAGCTCTGGCTTAAATGATACGGATGAATAATCCTGTAGGTTTGCCAGAGAAAAATAATAAACGTTAGGTCAGCTATTAAGTACTCACAAGATTAATTTTTCTTCTTAAAAAGGAATTAATATAATGCCCATTAACTAAAAGAATTCTAACTTAAATACCATAAAACCTTTCTTGGATAGCTTTCCTTCCACATGAGTAAAAGTATAATCTATCTCAATCTCTCGCGGTAATATTTTTCACATCCTAGACAGCAGATTAATGTTAGACTCCACATAAATAACCACCGCAGTTACAAAAACCCATCCCTTTTAATTATCTCCAACATTCACTCACTTTCGAGCATTTAAATTAATCCTCGCGAAGCACAATTTCGCTTCCATTTCATTGTCGGTTAAAAGACACACGCTCCGCTACATTCGTTCTGGTGAAATTCTCACGAAAGAACTCGTCTCGGTTCGTTGAACGATCTCCGTACGTACGTCTTCATGACTGAGAGCTCCCTTGTCATAACACTCTTTCCGAGTGATTCAACGCGCTCGCCAAATTACGTACCCATCGCACCACTTCTTCCTCGCGTAATAACCCGTTAAAGAGGGCGTAGTGAGAAAGTACTCTCTCTCTAGAAGACGACGGTTTCGAAAGAAAGAATACGCGATCGGTGCTGAATTAGCGATCCTTTCGTTTCTTGCTCGCGATTCTCCGACGTGTTTCAGACGCGGAAGATTGTTTTTTGTCCACCGCGGACAATCTTCTTAAGGCGCCATCCGCTGCTCACGAGAACCTCTTTTGAGCCCCTCTCTTTGAACGTAACAGACGATCATTAGGAGCCATGGAGGTCGATTAAAGTAGTTTGCGGGAATAAAAAGGCTCTCTTGTTTTACGGTAGTTCGATGGCAGCCTGCGAGCGATGAAGCAGCCCGCGTTTTTGTTACGGATGAGAGTGAAGGGAAGATTCTGGTACGAGATTCCACGAGAAAAAAAATACCTCGCTCGTTTCAAAAACGTAACGAACAGCATTCTCTACTTTCAGGGCAAATATTCACTATTAATTTTGCGCTTTCTTTACTCGTTGTTGTTACTGGGGCGACCATTTACGGAAAGCGGGATTTCCTTTTAATTCTCCGTCCGAGATCGCGATACCCAGTCGGCGGTCTTTTTCAATCTAAAAAAAATGAAGTTTCCTCGCTTTACCGCCGGGTTTCGATGTCATCTTTTCCGCCAAGGAGAATGCTTTCGCGATGAGTAACTGTATTATGTGTCTCGGCCCTTAAAACGTCGTTTCATTCCCTCGGAGCATGAGTTGATGTCGTAACGTCTAGCAGTTATCCGAGGGGAGTGCAATCAAAGTCCGCGTGAAAAATCACGCGCGTAAAATACGCTCGGTGTTTGCGTCCGGGCAGTCTCGTTTCATTGCCGAGCTACGAGAAGTAACTTAATAACGCATCATCTCGTCTCTCTGCGCAGGGTGAGGCACGCCGAGAATGAGATTTCGTTGCGGATGGATTTCGTACTGTGAGGCGTACTTTTACACTCCCTCGAATTTCTCCCATAAGCATTATATTCATATTTGCGATATTATTTGTTTTGATCCGACCGATGTTTATTATAACACTTCCTTTAACCCTTTAGGGCGAAAGCGATCGCTTCGCATCCTATATTTGCGGTTTCTGCGGAATGTTCCGAATTTTCTCGATCAAATTTTCTGACCCATATCCCACTTTTAGAAATCTCGTGGCCTTATATTGAGGAAGTCCGCCAACTTTTCTATCCCACGGCCCACCAAAACCCTTTGTCTCAATAGAATACTCAAATATTTTTTTGTTTTAGGGCGTTTCTGATTGCTTCTCAACTCAAGCGTAGAATTAGAGTATCCGTGGGAGATATTTGCAAGCTCTTCTAAAAACTGAATTAAAATATACGACTGTTTTCAGTATATTTAGGTGATGAAGAAGCTAGTATTCAAGGCAATATAATTTGTAGGAATAATACGAGCGTTATAAACAGGAATAAATCCATGGCGTAAATGGAAGCAACGAGAATTTTTATAATAAAAATTTGAATTCTAAAATTAATTTCAAATGTGTACGTGAATCCCTGTAAGCAATTATTAGATATTCTACTCTTTTTTCAACTATTTTCACCTTACTATCACCTTTACTTTTACATCAAAGAAAACTTATTGCCTTAAAATCATTCAGTACTTTCAAAAGTTAAACACATAGTAATGTATAAACAAGAATACAGAATACACAGAAAAAAATTAAAATTCACTCTGAACGCATATTTGGACGAGAATTCAATCACGAAAGAAACACAAGAAGGTCAGATCCCAGAAGCAGCTTCCCAGAGCTGTCACTCAAACAGGATCCACAAATGTTACTCTTGTTAATAAATAAAAGATTAATGCATGAGGGTTGCTTAACATTGCAGACACGACCACTAACAGAGGAGTCTATTCATCCATAGAGCGAGCGAAATTGATAAATGACTCCCTACCGCCGAATGGGACACCGATCGACAGACAACGGCCGACCCTAGAGAAGAGAAGAAAAATTTTCTGCGCGATTAGTCAAGATGGAAATTTCTTCCGCGCGCCGCGCCCTCCGAACCGATCCTCTTGTGCCTTCTTGTGTGGCCTCGCGACGCCTTTCATGAGCGACCTGCTTGATGAATCTGCAAAGCGCGGCCCTCCACGTGGGGAATTATCTTACGCAGCTGACGTTCGCCCACAAAAGACGTCCTTTATCTCATCGCCATTAAAAAACCCTCTTCCCATACCCATCCTCCCAAAACCCGACACCCTTTTTGCACCCGTTCTTTGTCGCATGTCCCTATTCCCTATTCAGCACCCAAACACACCCCACCACCACCTCTCCCTTTCGGACGTGCGCCCTCCGCAGTTCTCTGTTTACTTCCGTTGTTTATGTCTCTTCTGCATCCTCTCGAGAGAGCGTGTGCATTTAAAAAAAAACCGCGTCGATCGTAAATCGAGCAAGTTTCGTGGTTTTACCTAGCAACGGCGCTCGTAAAATCCATCGCTACGCTGGCGAAATACAACGAGCGGATTTCGACCCACGAAACTCGTCGTTCTTGGTTTGTTAGAAAAAAAGGGCAGATTGAGCGTAGCCTTTCTTTCTTTCGACTTTTTTTCTCTCACTCAGTAGTTGATTTTCGTGCCTGGGTTGACGCGGACCTCTGCTTATAGCATCTCTTTTTTGATGCGATGGAAGATGACGCCCTGGTTTGGCCTTCTATATACGTAGGTCGTTGTTATTCGTAATAATTCGGCGTTTCCATGATAAAGGAGATATGTTCGTTTAATACGTGCGTACGTCGCTTATGAATCGCACGTGACCCAAAATTGATTTCGCCGCACGGCCATAACTCTCTCTCTGCTCTTTATTATTTAGTGTTGGTCGGTGTGGAATAATTTATAATCCTGTGTCATGAAGCCACAAGAAGTGAAAGGGTGCGCGAGAATATGTTCCGGACGTGTGCAATGATAAAGAGTAACTCCGAAACAGAGATTGTCGTTTTTCATCGTGTTTTTGGACATGTATGTGTATATTAAACACATTTCATTGCTTTAACATATTTTTTAAGCGCACATCGATTCCTTATGATAGAAAATTAGCGCGAAATATTGAATTAATTATTGGTATCCATTTTTTCTTTATTTTCATTATCGCTGTGTAGTGTACTGTGTTGGTAATTAAACTCATAATTGTGATTATACTATTATTGAGTAGTTAAATCATAAGCTATTATAAACTTATGTCGGGTATATAACGCAAGCAACATCACTTATATATTTCGTACACAGAATGGTTAATATAAGCTTCATATTATCTATTTACTCGAAATGAATTCAATCCATATGTTTTACTTAATTTCTTTTAAAATTTTTCAATTTATTTTTCAAGTAACAAAGTATGAAGACGAATTCACCCTCTCTAATTTGTGGGAAGTACAATATTTAAAACATTACAAAAAATAATGGGAATATGGAAGATAATTTTTCGTTTTCAGGTATCTTTTTGCATTTCATCTTTTTACCTAAAGACTATATCAGTACGTACTAAAGCAAGGCATTCATAATACAGTGGTTTATTTTGTAATAGACTATTACTTATGATAACCCATAAAAATTATATTTTATTAAAAATCATTCATACTCTCCGGAAAAATAACAGAAGCATAGATGCCACATGTAATCTTTCTCGTTTAAATGAGATGTAGAACCGAACTAATATAAGGCTTTAGATTACAAATCATGAAGACTAACCTAATACTTCTACAAATTAAACCGCATCATTTGGAGCAAGGTTGATTTTCACCACAATCTAAAAAAATAAGCACTCAAAAAATACATTTCCGGAAACATTTTTAGCGAAACTAAAGTTCTGCTATTCACAGACGTCTTTCGAGATAACGTACAGGCTAGAAGCTTTTATTCTGACGTAATTTTTTATGAAACTATGAAAGCGAAAAACAGCAATCGGCCCAATTACCTCAGTGACTTAACTATTGATAACTTCCTGTCATTTGGAAGAATACGCATTTCCTTTCACCTTTCAAGGCTATTACAATTAGCAACACCCACTCCACATTTTACGTACTTTCGACATTTTTTTCATCAATGCGTGAAATATAACGTCGAATCTAAATCTCGGTCATATACCAAACGCGACTACACCTCAATCTTAAATTTTTAATGACTTGTCCACTCCAAAATTTAACGCAGATCTACGGATAAAAAAAAAAACATATATGAAAGTTTAATTTTGAGATTAATTAGTAAATAAATATCCTATATCTCTATTTTCCTACAATGTAATATTCACATGTATTTTTGGGAACAAGTTTACTTTTAAAATTATAAATTTCCCACAATTCTCAGCCGAAGTAAACAATGATAATCCTGAGGGAAAGAAAGGCATCTAGAATTATGAACATAGTTCTAAATATGTAATAATCTGCTAAACTATGTGCTCTATGTTTTGGAAATAAATATTATATATGATAACACATTAGAGGTTAAACTACTCATAAAATTAAGACCCAAACAGCGTAAATAAATATGATGTGCATGATTAAGACCACTCCGTATAAAAACGAAATAAAAAAGTTGACAAAAATCCAACTTCTTATGTAACGAAAGCTATACGAGGACGGAGAGAACAAAAGCCGAGATCCTCAGACACGATCATTCATTATTCCATTCAAAAACGTGCTCTACTCCAAACAATCTTCGAGCGATATTTCACCGAATCCCGCTTTATTATGCAACGCGCCGTATAAATTTTCCGCCCATTGGTAGACCTGAATAGATAGGCATAGAGAATAGAATGAAACGAATACAACTCGTAGTCGAGTCGAAACTTCAATAAAAAAAATCGGAATGGTTACCATGTCAATAACAATCGCAACAGTCGCGCCTTACCCGCGCACCCATCGGAAAGATTTGTGGGCTGGAATCCTTCCCCGAGATAGAGAGAGAGGGATTCCTTCCACGTGAAATCACTTATCACCACTCATCATTCGAGAATGTCGTTTCTATTAGCGATGCGCATGCTTAATGGGGAAAAAAAAGACCGCGACGCCTTTGGGAGTGTGGAAATTCAGTCACCTGTCGGAGGTCTTTACGGAGATATTCCCCCACTCCTCCATCCGATCGACTTTATTGCTTTGAGAAGCGATTTTTTTTAGTTTGTTTACTTCCCGCTGCGCAGCAGCTGCAGTCTCTCTCTTCTTATGCTCCGATGCGAGAGATTATTTTTCCGCTCCCTGGTTTTTCTTGGCTAATACCACTGCGGGCGTTTCTCTTTCGTGCGCTGCTTAGAGAGATGGTTATGGTGCGGATTTGGGAGATCGCCTCGCAGATATCGTTAATTATTTCCGATCTAATTAATGACTCCGTCTACTTATCCTCCCATTAACGGGTCGACGACTCGAGGGTGACTTTTTTGAATGCAGATGCTTGTCTGCTTATCATAAGGGGAAATTATATCGGAGGAATGGTTTGGAAGGGGGATAATTAATCTTGTAGAAAATCACGGTCGCCCCAGAGGTGCGGAGGTGGAAGGATAAGTAACTAGAACACAATATCCTCAGCGATCTCTTGGCAATATCCGGTTTTCCATTTCATTCACACACGAGAGAATGATTCATGCGATTCATATGTCGTAAGCTTTCTGATCCTGTGGTCTCGATACGATGAGGAGAAGTGTACGTAATGATAAGTTAATAGACTGGAGTAAAACGTTAAGTGACGTTGTAGCTGAGGTTTTGTATATTGTATCAAAAGTCTTCGTAAGAATGATATTATCCATATTATATAATGATGAGAATAATATAGAGAATATTATTCTTACGAGACAACGAGAAGAGAATAAGGATTGGATTCGAATTTCTCAAGGAAAACCATAACTCGCTAAACTCAATAAATATTTGATACGTTAGAAAAATGATGCAGAACGAGAAGAATGAATATAGTTTCCGATAGGAGATACATCTGAGCTGAATTTAATAAAACTCACGTTGAGGAAATCAAACTGAATCAAAATTTGATCACTCGAAATTATCTACGAAATTTTAGTAATATAAACATTACACAATGTAAAACAATCGATTTTAGATTAATTTATTCTTCATATAAGAATACCGAGACGCGGAATCCATCGAATGGTGAGAGGCCTTCGTTATTTTTCTCAATGAACTGCTGAAGGCACACGATACCTCTCGCGTCTGAGAACAAGGTGCGTTATTTCGCAACTTGATTGAAAACCGAAGTATAACTCCCTTTCATAGCTGCAATTCACATAATCCGATCACGAGCAGTTGGAATACTCGAATCCTGCGAACCTCTCTCAAGGTTGTGGGAGAGTATGAAGGCGGAGAATATCCGTCCTTCGTTTTCTCAAAGATCCTCCCATCTAAGGCACAATCGTGTTTGCTTTCGCGCGAACTTCGTCACGCGATAAAATGCGAGGTCAATTAACTACCCTTTGAACAATTATGGAGTGCAATCCCTACGGAATCCTTTTGAATCAAACTCACTGTTAAATTAGCTGAGAAAAGATTAATTACCTTTTGTACGTTATGTCTCACTCTTAGATCCAAAAAAGAGGCGTTAAAAATGAAGTTATTATTCGACGAAATTAAAAATTTAATTCGCTTTGCTGTTAAGATCTTTAATTATATAGATAAATTAAAAGATTTTAGCGGGTGAATGCTACCTCATATTAGCGTGTATAGTAAGGATCCAAATAAGATGAACTTTGATTAATAATTATAAATTAATGGACTATATTTAAAGCCAAATACATTCAGAGCATTATAATTTATTTTTAATATACTTAATATTCATTTCATTCTTCGAATAATATACATCGTTCTTGATTGAGAAATTAAATGTGGAATAGAAAGCTTCCAATTCTAACTGATCATAGCGTTCGATTGTGTTTTGATTGATAATTTAAGAACACATAATTGGTGTGTAAGCATTATGATACTATCTCAGAGAGTTTAATATCTGACCTAAGATATTTAAACGAATATTATTCAATATGGTTACAAACAACGACCAATTAATTTATCATTAACTATTAAGAAGTTCCAACTGAATGATTAACTGGCTTATACGACTTATAATTCCTGATTTCTCGATTCATTAATATTAGACACTCCACTACGATATTATCTGCAATTAAATTATAAAATGCATATTAGTTATTAGTAATAAATTGCAGATTTTTTAGCAATTATTTATACATTTCAAGACGCAAGCTTTAAGCTCGAGGTATATGTACTGTGACATATTAACACCATTACTTAATAGGCGGTCATAAAAAATAGATAATCGTATCTTCATATCGTTGTATTTCCTTCTCTCTGTGCTGCTTTAATCGCCTAAGGGTGATGATCTCAAGCAAAATTAATTCTCTCCTTTTACTACTCACTCATAATAGAAGATTGAGGGATATTACTAGCGGATCTAATCAACGTTTATGGAGAGTCGTTTCGTGGAGTTTTCTTTTCGTCAATGCATGATAATGAGTAACGGGGTCGAGTACCGAGCGGAAACTACTCGCAGATGTCATCTCTATCATTAGAATTTATTACGTTCGTCGGGGAAATCTGTAATAACGCACAGGAAATTAGTTTCCTTCTTACGTATACAAATGGGAATCACGATACGAAGCAGTACCACTTTAGCCCGATTATCTAACAACCGAGCACTGATCATTAGTATAAATAGTACTTCTATTGCGCAATTAATAAACGTACTATGTTGGAATGGATTTAACACGATATGCAAATGGGAGCTCTGAGAGATATCATTCCGCTGGTAAATCAACAGTTTTACATCGTTACCATGGATCGATTTCTAATTGGAAACGGTGATGAGAAATTATGAGTTGAAAGAAATTGACTTAATGTGTTCGATAATTGACTACGAACTAAAACAGGGTTAGAGACACGCTTTCCATGGGAATGACGCATTTTGGGATTGGTTGCCAAAGGTAGGCCGCAAATGAGACCATCTTCACGCATGTTACGAATTATAAACACATTAACATAAATGGTTTGACTTAAAAATTTTACGTACATATACATAAACTCAGGGATTCAGCACATGCACTTATAATAAATAGACAATACATTTTCAGTTATTCCATTGGATTATGCTTCATTATGATCATATTACTTTTATGCGAAATTATTCACAGTTTTAGGTAATGTATCAAAGAGAATAGTCGATCGCCGATGAAGATAGCAAGAGCTTTATTAAAGATAGTAGTATTGATCATTTGTGTAGGTGTACCTTGTTTCCGTCTCACCCTTAAGAAGGATAAGAGAAGTGCGTTAGGGTTCGCTAAAACACTGATTCGAGCCAGGGGCAGATTATAAACACAACCTCTCTTAATGATCATGGATTCTTGAATAACACATTACCACATTGCGTGGAATAAAAAGCGTACTTTTCCTTACAAGTGTATGTCAATATTGAAATAAACAATGAATTCGGCTAATAGACGTCAATAAAATCCAAATTTCGCGAGGTAATCTATTTATTACGAAAGATTAGCCAAAGAGCTAAACTGAGAATATTCGGCAAAATTTTTGACACTCAATATTTGCTACTCCAACAAATAATCATAAAAATTTGCATAAGGTCTCATAACGGGAACTAAAAATTAACCAGCAACACCCTTTGCATCACGTGTTTCATCTCATCGATAAAAGCCAACGTCACCCCTTGTCATCCCGTATCAAATATCACGCTATAGGATTTCAAATACACGTTACCAAACATACCAACCAGATACCGAAGAATTCCGACAGATTCCAGTACACAGACTTGGTTACCAACGGTTAGGGGTCCAATCCAAACCGGAAGGAAGGGAGAGAGAGAGATATGTGTGTGGGGGAGGGGGAGGAAGCTATAAAGCTGCGTTTTCTTACTCCCCCGGCATTTAAACGACCCCTCTCCCCACTCAGAAATTTCCACGGGGTGACAGAGACATTTCGGCAATGGGGGGGAGAAGTCGCGAGTGGGGGAGAGAAAAAAATAACACAAGGGTAACATATGGGATACTGAAGAGAGGAGCTACTCGAAACCCACTCGAGCATTTCGCCCGATTGGCTTAAATGTCTCGAAAAGCACTCGAAGCGAGCCTTCAAAAACATACGCGGACGCATGAATGGTATATGAAAGCTCTCGAAGGAAAATTCCTTCCCATAACCCTTCCTTAAAACTCTCTAAAGATCGGTAGCTCTTTCGTGGCAATGGCGCACTTAAATTACGTTGGGGTGCTTGAGGGTATTTCCCCCGCCGATGACAGCACCTTTCCCTACCGCCCTCCCTTTCCGTAGTTTCTTCTGTAAAGTCTTCTTCCCCTCGAAAGCTTCCAGAAAGGCTGTCGTGTGTGTAGCATGCGATGTTGTACGGGGGAAATTACGGATTTTTAGGCTGCTCTGTTGTTCGAGTTGTTAAGAACTGAGGCCTTCATTTTACGTATACGACAGGAAAAAGGGAGTTTTTCTATTCGATCGAGTTTCTTGAACGCAAGCTGGAAGATAGAGAAGCACCTGCGTCCGGGTGGAATGCTTCGAGTGTGGCCTAAGATGTTTTTTTTATATAATTAGGGCTTCACTTGATGAAGACGAGAGGCATTCTTCGACGGTTAGGAGTCGGCATGTCAAAAGGTTAGCAAATAACAATGACAAAGGCTCTTACCTCTTTAACAAAATAATCTTTCAATATTTCTATTGCTTTGTCTAATACTATAATATAACAATGTCTTTAATCATTTGAATGAGAGATTTGCTATATGCAGATGAAAATGGACCCATTGTGTTCAATATATCCTCTTGAGGAAGAAGAAAATTACGAAGTAGCATCCTCTAAAAGACGATAAAAAATCGGAAATGCTTATAAAGCTCGACAACTAATTTTATGTGTGTAAAGAAAAGAAGAAATATATTATATTTATAAAGCAATCGAATTCAATGGAAGCAATAATTTCAGTAATATCGTTCATACAAATCTCTGCATCGATTAATTTAATTTCAATTGCAGATCTCGTTAATAACACAATTCCGCACACTTGTCTTCGATCATTCAACGGAACTCAACGTTTTTTTTTTTTTCGTTTTAGCGTTTATGAATGAGACAATTCTATACACACCTGTCCCTGAGTATTTCAAAATATTATTAACCTTAACTGAGGTACGATAACTTTTTTATTAAATTATTATTGTAATTTGCAAGATGTAAGAAGAAGAAGAGACTTTTCAGTCTCGATATGGCTTCAATGAAGGCCGAAAGATAATCGTCAGAATTTACCTTGTTTGGAATAATTTTCTGACAATGCATTGCAAGAATTCAACTCGAATGGAAGAAAGCTGTACATCATTGAATATCTCTACGATGACACGATGAACTAATACATACCGATGACGCAAGTAACCTGTGAGAACACATAATTTCTCAGGCACGCGATAAGGAAAACACTCAATTCTATTTCTGTAACAACTCCGACAAACAAACGCGTAATCGTAAAATAATCCGCAACGTTTCGGGCATTTCAAATCATTACGTATTCCGGCGCGTAATTTTTCCATTTCCGCGCGAAAACGGAAGAGAAACCGAGTGATTCATTTTTATGACATGATTTATGGATGATCTCTCGAGAGAGTGGAGCGAAAGGAAACTGTTATGGGAAAACGTTATCGCGCCGCGTCCTGATCTGCTCCTTTTACGAGGAAAAACCACGACTCGTAAACACACTGCGCTATAAACATGAGGAATCGTCATCTATTTATAAATTATTCAAGAATGCGATGACTCTAGAGAGGGAAACGCCTCCTTGAACATCTCCCCGAAGGTGTCACCGCATCTAAGAGGACGTTACGTCGTTCGTTGATTCCAATCCTGGAACGACATGACGGTATTGCGCCGAGACGAGTTTTAAAGAATTGACGGCTTCAGAAATTGGGGAAGATTGGGAATTGCCAGGGGTGTGATGGGGAGGCAATAAGGGCGCATCAAAACCGAACGGGGGAGGGCATTTTCGTTATATTGAGGGGGGAGAGAGAGGCTTACGGAGGCTTAGGTGAACAGCGGGAGGCTGGGTGCCATGGTTACGCCGAGAAGAAGTCTACGTAGGGAGAGATAAGAGTGGTTCTCAGAAAAAAACGGAGTTTTCTTCCGCTTTTTTATTGAGGCAAAAAAGGGAGTTTTCGGGAAAGATATGGCGGTAGGCGCCACTGCTGACGAATCTAGAAGAGGTAGCATTAAGGGCGGCTTTCTCTCTCATTTTCGGACCCTTACGAGGTTATGACGTAGGTGAGCTGGGAAATTGAGGTGTTGTTAAGGTGGTGGGCGTGTCCGGACGAGGAGCCTACCGTTGGGAAATTATTTTCCACTTTTCCGTCACCGCTCGTTTCCAGGAGGTAAACACGCGGGCGAACGGATCATCAACGGAACTGGATTTTATTCATTAGGCAATCATTTATAATTCTATAACTGCGGCAGGAGAGATTAGAGTTAGAATAATATGGAGTGATGACTAGGATGGATTTGTAATTATGGAGATGAATTTTGTTTCCGGTTTGTGGATGTGTGTTTTTTCTCTCCTTTGCGTGCCTAAGGGTGACTGTTGCTAAGGTGTAGATTGTTGGTTTAGAGAAAACGTTTTTGTCTGCGATGGAAACGAGAAGGGAAAGTGGTTTTCTCGATTTAATTATCATTAATGGAAATAAATCGAGATTTACTTAAATGTGCTTTTCCTTTGCTAATAAGCAGAGATTAACATTTACTGATTTCTAAATAGATATATAATATAGAAAAGAGCTTAGCTAAAAGTACCTACTACATAAAATTTATTACTAAATACTTAGAATGCGGTTAGATACGAAAACAATTCGTCTAATTTCGCTGAGATATTTGCTAATACAAGTTGGAATTACGCAGTAGGTATTTACGTAAGCATTCGAAGAGGTATTCTAAGTTTATATTAATCATTCATTGATTCAATTGATCATATGTTTCATTCTAAAATGTCTCTTATTATTACCTTGGCTAATATCCCTAACATGATAAATATAAACTTAAACTGTAAGTTTTCGTCGTTCATACCTTCTTACGTAAACTCATATTGAAGCCTCATGAAAGGTAATATTTTCTCGAGTCTAACAAGTACTAACATCGAACCGTAATCCAAGGGAATTACATCAATGAATACGAACGACTTTAGCAGTCTACTCAACAGCTGTGACGTATTCATACTCATACCCCTTCTATTATACTTTCATCGCGATCGAAAACTAATCAATCGAATTCGGATAGCGGCACGTAATCGAACACCCCACCCGACGAACAGATAGAAAGGAAAACATCGACCTCTCCACTACATCATATAAACACACCGTTCGTCACATCGCAAAAGATGATAAAACAAACGCCCCTTTTCATCTCCCTCCTGCCGTGCGAATAAAAGGAGCAACGGAGGGGAAAAGATTGGGTACGCTGCGTTATGGATGTCTCCAATCTACTTCTGCGGCTGATCCATCACTTTCGCCGTCGTCGGGGAATTAAATCTGCACGATAACACACGCGGCCCCTGAGTTGTTTTCGCGTCGTAATACGTTTCTGAAGAGAGACGATCGTATGCGGTATGCGGAGGCTGCAGGAACCTTTGAGGAGGTCCTCTATATAGAAGGGATGGGAAGGAAACGGTACTATAGTATACGCTTATAGAGGAATCCGTTGCGTCTAAACCGAGATGCCGACCTCCCCCTCTTCTGACGGACTCCCCCCCTTTGTGACCATCTCCTTGTGTTCATCGGGGCGTGGGAGGATGTAGCGATGGGGGGGAGAGAAGATGCAGTCCGCGACTTCTTCTGCGAAGAGGGAAAAAGGAGCGTGCGTGGCGACAGATGAACCGTCCCTTCGTTATCTCGCCGCTTAGTTTAGACTGTCTCCTCGTGACGTGGTTACCGTGTGAACTACGTATCCGGGCGAAAATGTATGATAACGAGTGAGTTGCAGTGCTAAATGAGGCGGCTGCTGACGTTTGCTTTCGAGGAATTCCGAGCTTATTTTCGAGGCCCTAAAGAGACGAGGGGATTCAGATGAAGGAAGACTGCCGATGCATTCGGAAGACAAAATGTTTTGGTGCAAAGGAATGCACGTTATTAACATGTGAATGATACGATCTTTGTGTACATGAATATTTATAACAAAATTGTTCGTAAAACAAAATAGGCCGGACTTGAGGATAAACATTTCATAAACTACTTTAATTAATCTAAAAAATTCAATCACTTCATCCACTATCTATAAAACAATCATTTAATATTACAGTTAACGTTTAAATAATAGTGATCACAATCCTAATTTAATTAGATTTAACTTCATTACATCATGTCCCTATACATATTATCCATAGCACAGTCCGATTACTGAATCATTGAACAGTTACATTGACTCCATTTTAGTATTTATCTACATTTTGTATGAAATAAT
The DNA here is from genome assembly GCA_020796165.1 of Pantala flavescens. NCBI lineage: Eukaryota > Metazoa > Arthropoda > Insecta > Odonata > Libellulidae > Pantala > Pantala flavescens. The sequence continues at coordinate 16,403,873 of CM036879.1, read as the reverse complement.
TGCTATTATTAAGTTATTCTCTAATTAACTCTCTAAACCTCGGTGAACATTACAAAACATTTAATCCATTACGTACTTTTTCACCCAACCGTATTTAATGGTTAAAAAAATTAATATTTTCTTTAATTCCAGCAACCGAGATGAGTATCACTCCTCATAGAGGTCACGAAGATAAATATTTAAAAAGTAAAACAGACAGAGTTGCGCGACTTTGTTACGACACTCGTATGACGAGTAAACTTTCACGAAACCCTCCAGCTTTCATTCCTTAAAGCCACGCTAATCTACTGATCCTATCAGGATTTACTATGCGCAACGTACTCGGAAGAAACATTCCGACTTGTTTACCTTTTTTTATTCACCCCGCTTTCGCGCCCTGATTACAGAAGAAAAACACAACCATATCGCCGCGTCTGGAGTAATCCTACCTCTCCCTCTCACACGTAAGGGTATGCGCATTTAGTAGTAAACCCCTCGAGAGAGAGAGAGGAGATATCGCGCGTAACTACTTCAAAACATATGCACACACCCTGCAGCCGAGGCGCCTCTGAGGTATCTCTCCTCTTCCGGGAAAAATATCCGAGACCTTGGTCGCATCGCAACCCCCTTCTCCCCGCTGCATCGGAATCATTTTTCCCCCTCGATGCGGGTGGGAAAGGAACAGGATCGGGGTTAAAAGCACCGGGGGAATACGAAGGAACCTGAGCGTACGTCGCCGTCTCCTCCCCCGCCGCCTTCCCCCACTCCTTCTAACAATTCTCCGTTCTCTTCCCTCTATAGGTCCCTCCTTTCGCCGCCGGATGCTCACAACGCCCACGGCAGCGTCGTGGGAAGACACCCTTCGGAGCGATAATAAAGGTCCAAGTGGTCAGGTTCCAGAACCCTTAGGGTTTTTCTCGCTGCAGAGCCGTGAGGCGATGTCTTGAGGCCTTCGGTGGGCGGAGGTAGTTACCAGAAGAGTGAAAAAAAGAGAAACTCTCTCACTTTTTTTGTAAGAAGCGTCGTCTAGTGAGCATCTCCGAATGGTTCTTTTTCGGTCTTCCGGGGACTCCCCGGACGACGTCCCCCGTCTCATACGGATGACCCCTCTGCACCACAGCTTCCGGATGCCGAGGAGACAGGAGGAAGACGAGGATTTGGCGTCTTCGCGCTCGGAGCCGAGCCTCGAGGATGGGCAGACAGTCAAGAAAGGTGAGTGAGGGTCGCATCTATACATCTTCGCTGTTTCCCGCCCTCGACAGCTGGGCGGAATTCGATTTGCATCCGGTGACAATTGCTTTGTGGGAACGGGGTGTTTTTGTGACTTATGGTTTTCCGCAGAGTCCAATATTCCCTCGGGGCGTGCTTTTTTTTATACGAGTTCCGATGGGCTCGGTTGCGGCAGGATTGAAATTTTTGCGGGACCCTTTTTTTTCTCGAGGGCATAAATGCGTCTCCGCAAAGGGAAGATTTATTGTGCGATGTGTTGTGACGGAGTTTGAAGGATTTTGAGCGGTTGTTTTGAATGCGAATGCGGAATTGAATGAGACGATGCTAATGAAAACAAAATAGCGTTTTTGTGCTCGACCAATTCGCTGGTACTTTTCGGAAAGAAGATACATGTGTTTTGAAATGAATGGAATTCCATGAAAATGGACAAATGTCCCGCGGCTGCAATATATCTTTCGAGAATCATGAAGTGTGAGAGGGTTTCTTTTGAAATTGATTATATCGTTCCGACAATGCATTCTCATTACTCAAATACTACAACAATAATATTAAATAAGTAGATACAGCCCTCAAGGTTTTGTATCTATGGTTACCACGAGAAAATATTCCATGCTTTATTCGATCATTCGTATTGAATATTTACTCTAGTATCATTATAATAATGTATCATTATATTACTACTTAACATAAATTTCATACGTCTTAGTGCTTCGAATTGTGTTAAAGAACTTTAAAAGTTTCATGCTGTTGTTTCCTTCTCAAGACTATTACGAAGCAATACCTACATCGCGATACTTAGGATTCATTTGATGAAGGGGTATCAAAGTAAGTCATATTTTCCCCCAGTAAAATATTTTAGCACTTTCCTCAACGGTATCCCATAAATATTACGTGAGCGTCGATGAGAGCAAACTGCTCACAACATCATTCCGACTGCATCATCGAGGCGTTGTTTGTTTTCCATTCACACGACCTAGCTTTACGAGCCCAAAGCTATTTTGTTGCATCGATTGGGGAGACAAGTTGGGCGTGCTTACAACTTGTTCTCTTGTATCTAATCGATATCGCTCTTACGCAATATTTCACGACCTTTCGATAAGTACCGCTCGCACGTTTTAATTTTCGCTTCGGGGAGTGAATATATATATGAATAAAGATAAGCGGTTCACAAAGGGGGTGTTTATCTCACATGTTCTTAGCGACGATGTGTCACGAATGAAACGCATGCCGTTCGTCAAATGAGACGTAATGGTCTTAAAAAGTTTATTTATTCTTCGTCTTCTTGGCCGTAAAAATTTATGAGTAGCAGACGGGTTGTGTGAGGGAGGTTCGGTTCACACAGCCAGCATCCCTGTCGCAAGGAAGAGGGATGGAACTAAGGACAGGGATGGCAAAAATGTGAACGGGTAGGGCCACATGTTTCATCCTTCCCCCACTAGAAATAATTTGGCGCTAGCGTCCAAGGATGACCATGATGCTCCGGACTTCCGTTTGTTTCTATGGTGTCTCGCCACAACAAAGCTAACATTTCCGAACATAAGTGAAGAAGCTGAAGATTAATAACTCCTTTATTATGAATCAAAAATATAGGGGTATATTTTTAAATCCTTGAATTCTTCCATGGATGTAAGGAGCGCATTCGAAAGAAACCAAACAGAATCAAGTTTTTGAATACTAAGAATTGAATATAGAAACAGAAATATAACAATTCTTGTGCGGTAAACGTTAAGCACTAAATACTTATTTCCTTACATCAATTATAATCATAAAATTTGATACATTTGCGTAAATGAACCAACTTAAATGAACATTTACATTACAAAATGTTTACTTCTTATATAAATTTATTTGTTTTAACCCGTTTCCATCTAAACTGAAAATAACTAAAGGAGGGTTTTATATTTCAATGACGCGATAAAATGGTAACCAGATGGTTACACATGTAAAGGAGCAAATTGTTATGCTTCCACTCGCTTTTGATTATGAAACTATAAAATCCGCCGAGTTTTTCATCTTTCACACAACGAAGTGATCAAGTTACAATAGACGATGTAGTAAACTTTTTATGCCTCACTCCAGAGGTTATACAATGATGACATATAATCGCCTTCACTTTCAAAAGAAACACGGAAATGGCTTTGAATATTCCCTTGTAAATACTTTTTGTACATGATTAAAAGATTAAACAGATTAGTAGAAAATTTGCTGTAACTCTGTGGTCTTCTCTGCTGAGGAATGTCTATTTTATAACAAGCTGTGGTCAACAAGAAAGACATTCGAAGGCTTCCTTTCTTAGTTGAATTAGCATTTCTTGGAACCAAAGTTCCAAAGATTTGCTCCACCGATTTTAGGATTTCGAAAACGTGGAGGGATGAGTTTAAGAAGTAATTAATCATACCAAATCTTTCTGGAAAATCATACGGAAATTATCAGAACAAAATGAATCCCGTCTTATGATACGCTGACAACAACAAATGCCCATTTAATTATACATAGTCTTATCTCTCCTTTTCTAAATAGTTTCATGTGCAATTGATATTTCTGCTCTAAGTTTATGAGTAGACTAAAAATCATAATAAATGCAGGAGTACATAAATGTGTATCCAAATCTATATGTATGAACCTGTAACCTGTGATTACGTTTCTATTCATTTTTCTCGATCAAATTATATTCCTTATATAATCCTTATACTTTATATTATATTTCCAAGATGATTATAAATTAAAGTGTCATAACTTAAGGAAAAAAACTTTTAAGGAAATTAAGATTACATTCTTACTTAGCCGTTCTGTTTCCCTCGAGCAACTTGGGCAGCTCGCAACTATATAGATAACGCTATCCACTTGTTCCTGAACAGCACACACCCCAAAGAAACACACAGACCTTTCGAGAGTCTTTTTTGCTTTGAACTCCACTGGAACAATTTTTTTGCTTTGAGAACTCAATCATCGATCTAGATTCAGAGGAAATTCAGCGTGATTAATCGCCCCCTTATCTAAAGGTCGCACTGTAAATTAACCTCTGAACCCCTCCTGAATTCCCGTAGTTCAGAACACTTAGGCGTAGACAAAGACGCGATAGAGAACCCCTTCTGCTTATCTCCCATTAGAGAACCATTCATCGACATTAAACAGTAGCCCTATCTTCGTGCGCCCCCCAGATGCCGTACACAAAAAAAATATCAAAGTTAAAAAAAAACCCTTTTACTAAAAAAAGTCCCTTGGAAAATACGAAAATAATCCCTGAGAAAAAGATGAAAATCTTCACGCTCCCCGCGATTCTTTCTCTTTCAACTTTGACGCGGACGAAACCCCACACGACCATTCTCTTTTCTTAATCCTTATCTCTCTTAGGAACGGTTTTAAAAATCTTTGCCGCGCTCTCTCTGTGTTGGAGAAGGATACTTTTTAATGGATATCCTTTTTTTTTAAACGCTTCCATCAAGGCCCCGAAATGATCCTGCGCCGAGATTATTATCTCCCGCGGTCAGAGGTTAGGGAGAATGTGTTCGGAGAAGGAGGGGAGGGGGAGGGGAAGGGGAGTGAGGGAGTTTTGAGTGCGTTAGGACCTTACGAAGGGAAGCGTATTATGCTCTTCGTATGGAAATCGCTGTGAGAAGGGAGATAAGTTGAAAACTTCGCTCTCTCCGTGGAAAGACACGTGGCTCGCAAGGAAAAGAGGAAGTAAAGTTTTTGAGTGGATGAGAGAAGGAAGGGGAGGAGGTTGTGAATGGCGGAGGAATGTGGAGGGTCCGAATGAAAGGGATTTTTGCTCCCTGCGTTTCCTTCCACCCGAGTACGGAGCCGAACTTCATTTCCGCAACGTCCACTCTTTTCCTCTCCCTCCTCTGTCACTTTTGTTTTCGTCCTTCTTTTGTTCTGGAGAGGGATGCAAGTTACATTGCGTAAGATAAATCCCCTTTACACCCTCCATTCTGCACCTTGATGTTACCGTGCTTTACGACGAAATGTGCCAACGTATGCGAAATGTTTTGAAGCTACCGTGAGTTAAGCTGAAGAGATTTTACAAACTTTTTTCTTTCTAAAACTTTTTCATATGCTAAAACTTTGAGGCGGGCTTAACCGTGCTCTCTATAGTTAGTTCCGAGTCCAAACTCGTAAAAAAAGAACAATGAAATGCACAAACTTTTAGATGAAATATTCGAGGGACTCTACTTCTGTTAAAAGAACACTGCATAGAAAAATAGAACTACGTTCAGCATTTAGCTTTAAACATCAAACGTATTTGAGCTTCAAAATTTTATGTGATCACATTTCTAGAAAAAAGCAAGACATAACATATGGGTGATGAAACATTGATATTGAGTCATCTGATATCATTGACATGATAGAGCAGGAGAATTTATATAGGGCGAAAGAATGGCTTCTTTCCAAGATTTCAGGGCATCAGAAAACTGCGTACATCACAACACCGATCCTCAAGCTCACAGTCCTTAAAAATGAAATTAACTTAATAATCAAACGAGGTTTAAGTATGAGAACCGCATTCAATTTTCGAGTTTTAATTAAATCTTACTATGATGTAGTGCGAATACTGGAAAGTTCGAATGCAAGCGGAAACTTTCTCTGGATGCACCTTAAGTAGAATAATCGAAGAGATTTTAATGACCCATACGTATAAATCAAATCCCAGCTGCTACTCAACACACTTTCCTGATTTCGCTAAGACGATAATTAGTTTTATGATGGCAGAAAACATCTTTCTCGTGCTCACTGTATGATTTCTCTGACCCTGGCGATTTCTCCAGGTTCTTTGTAATCGACAAGTTTTATACTGTCGGCAAGAACTCGAAGCTGCGTGATAAATTGCAGTTTTGCGAAACCTACGTATAGCGGAATTGTTCTGTACTGAAATGGTAATGAAAACTTAAATAGCTTTAATAGCATTTCACAATCAGGCATGATATTTGCGTGTGGATTAAGGAAAGAAAATTTTCACTTCTGTTCAACTTTTTTCACACATTTCTAACCTCATTAGCCTGAACGCAGATTAAAAGGAACGGGTTTGGTTAACATTTTATGACAGCAATAACTACATAATAACTTTGGCTCTTCAATTCTTTTTTTTTCATCGATCTTTTTTCATCCCTCCTTGCAAGATGGGTTTACGAATGCGCATGAAATATAAGCACAGTCAACTCGGAGGAAATACACCTGCCCTAGGCGAAACATGATTATATAAATTTCCTTGTTCGAAATATGAATGGATGGGTTGAAGATCCACTTATTCCCATACCATTTCCGCCTTCACAAGCTTTGACCACGTAATTCGAAGTTTTACGGATTATTCCGGAAACGATTTTACGAGCTTTTAAAAAAGGCGACGACACTAAACCCCGAGGCGATTCCTTTCCTGTTTAACATATCCTTATGGTATAAAACACAGAGTCGGTTCCCACGTATAGCACACATGGAGCTGGCACCCGGATGTAAAACGCGTTTATGGCGCCAGGTTCTTAAGTTTCGCATTGTTTCCAGGGAAATGCTCCGAAGTCTTAGCGAGTTTGTCGGCTCCCGGGTGCAATACCCGGTGTCCACTGCATCACGGGAAGGCGCGGCTCTTCACCACCCGTGTCTGATCATGGATGAATTTTGTTCGGAAAACAACTTTCCGTTTACTAATACTAGCTGCAATAGTTGTATTAGGCAAAACTTTAGGGTTTAGAATCACGGCTGAAGCTGATCTAGTTATTAATTATCAAATTTACCATTGGAGAATCAATATAGATATATAAAGATATTCATTCCATCAAGAAATTACTGCTAGGAAGGTAAAGAAAACTTTCCTTGATTTCCTACGAATGTTATTTACTGCGAATGATTATTATTGTAATCTTTTTTCTGTTAGAACAAGAGTTGGAGAAGATGAAACGGTTAAGAAAAAGATACAAGGATAAAACATTTTTAATCGGTTCAACATTCAGTGAACATACTTTTATACAACGAGAGGTATTTATTCTATCTCTAAATCGCTGCAACTAAAATTAAATACGAGATCTATGTCTAAGAAAAAAGAATAAGATGAGAGAAAAAACTGAAGAGCATTCTGATTCAAATCAGAACGAATTTGAAGACTAATTTCTCGTAAAAGAGGATCTAACAAGATAAGCAATTTTGATGGGAGAATCGATAAACCATGCTTATACAAATAGCATTTTCTTTTGAAAGCCAACAGCATATAATCACAGTAAACAATCAAAGCAACAACATCGTAGATTTAGATCGAAAATTTGGTCCAGCATGTGTATGAATATCAAAAGTTACAGAAACAAACAACTCCAACGTTTCTTAGGGAACAGTAGATTCTCGTACACATGAAATTCTGAAAAAAATCGCAGCAAAAATCGTTAAATTCGATTCGGCTCCGAGAAATAAGAAAATTACGGAAACCTTCCCAATTGCCTATCCTTCCTCTATCCATTAATTCCACTCATCACATAACCAGATTAGCTCCGAAAAAAATTGCAATTAGAGAAAGAAGCTTCTTTTGAAAAAGTCTGTCTTTCATTTCCAAACATCATCCCCGAGTTTTTCCGAATAAAAAAGCCATAATTTTTAACCCGTCCTTTTTCTTCCGCTCTTTGCTTTTGTTTCCCTTCGACTAAAACTCCACCCACCCTCGATACACTTTCCTCTTTTTATGCCCTCTCTTCCCGCCCTTTGCGTAGCAGCCGCGAAGTGCACGATTTACGATTGAGCCTCGGAAGAAGTGGGGGAGCATGTGAGAGAATGGGGGAGTAATGGAGGAGAGCTTCGGTGGTGGAGGGGTTTGCAGGAGATGTGTGCGGAGGAACGGAGAGAGAGGAAAGACGAACAACGATAAAAAAAGCCTTTTGTTCGTCTGAGAATCGAGATTTGAAATCCTGTTTAAAAAAAGTTGCCCGTTATTTTCGTTTAATGAGGCTTTGACGAGTTATTCGTGGGATCTTTTGGTGCATTTTGATGGAGGGAAACGGGGGCCAATTGTTTTCGATGGAGAGATCATTCGAAAGCTCTTCCTCTTAAAGAGATGAGACATCGTCGGCTCAATTAAAGCGATGCACGCGCTCGTCCTTTAATAGCCCATTCGCGAGAGAGATGAAAAGGTCGGATCGGTGAGACAAAAGGGCTAATTGTTTTTATGCAGACAACTGGCGGGATGAGACTATGGAAGGTGACGTCTTTAACTCGTATTGCTGAATGACAGCTAGTGTCAACTGTAAATGCACTACTGATATTACGTCACCTATATTATTTGGCCCCTAATGAAGACGTTATAATAATTATAATAATAAATGAAGTATTTACTGCTTCTATTAGGTTTTGATTTAAATGAAAACGTATGACATCAGATGATAGGCGTAAGGGGGCACCAAGTGAGTTTTAGCTCGCACATTATAGATACAAAAAGAATATACATCAAGCACAAAATACTATAGATAACTTGACATTTTCAAGCCTTGTGAGAATTTCGCTACTGTAGAACGGTATTAATAAAGTTAACTATTCTGATTATTAATGAGACGATGATGAAAGTTTGGAATACGTACGGAGCTGTCTGTTAAGATCAATAACTTATGATAGAATCTATCGCATTTACATGATAATAAACTAATGACTTAATATAAATACAGTCTATATTTGATCAAGTGATTCTGGTGTTGAACAACACATAAATACTTGTAAGACATTTTCTGAGGATCTGATAAAAACAGCAAGGTTTACTTACGAATGCTTGGATGGATGATACATTGCCATGAGCTGTCCAATCTTCTCTTTCTGCTTTTCTCATGATGACTCATTTTGACTTTTGTGGTGATATGGCTGATAGATGATTTCCTACGTCTCAGGGGTACTTTGGGGTCTCGGAATCTGTAATAAATGTGAATAACGAGAGTGAGATACTGATGCGCCCTTTACTTATTTACCACTTTTAGGGGAATGGTTGGGGAGAAAAAAGATCGTTTTGGTACTCATTATATACCTCCTCTCCAAGTAAGATAAATTGTAACAGGAGTATGCATGAAGTATATAGGAGTATGAATATATCGTAGCAAACATTATTAAATATAACTATGTATTTATTAATGTTTGACAATGAGTTCACAATGATCATCAGAAAGGTGTATCTTATATAAGAAATATAAGATGAGGAGAAGGAGACATTTTACGAAAAAAAATATCGAAAGCAGTTGAAAACTGCGACTCAAACTTATCGTTTCATTAATAATTATAACTAAATATATAGAAGAAGATTTACTGAACGAATATGTAGAATAATATCCAGGAAAATGGGCATTATTTACATTTTAAGCGCTCATTCCCAAAATGATAACTGTCTTATTTATAGGCTTTGTTATTATATGCTCTAAATTTTTATGAAGCTAACTTCGCTGGTCATGTATTCACTGCTAGATCACTAATAAAAATTTTGTTGTGATGACTTCATAAAAAGGATGATATATAGTGGATCCTTTTTCCCATAGAAATATGTTCAGAGCGCATATCCACTCCAGGAATAACGATAAACATAACAATCCATCAAGGGATGAATATTCATACGCATCTATAACCAACGAATCCTTATATGCATCCATATTAGCTCGTAAAATACATCGTAAACGTCTTTCCATAACCACAAAAGCTGTCTCATATCCTTTACGATGTTTTATCGACATAGAATGCGCAACTATGACGTTAAAGCAAGCATCTTAGTATAAGTATGATCTCAAGCATTACAGACGTAAGAATAGCCTAACAAGCCACAATTTCACTGGGATATAAATAACCTCAATTTCCGCTATCAACCATCATGCGACGGATAGTATTTCTTCTATTTATCAATCCTCGCATCGCTCTTTTAATTCATAGGATAAGCATCTATGGGAGCGAAGTGTTTACACCCAAACGTCACCCGTCTTATTTACGCTCCGAACGATACTCCTTGGCGTCTCTCCCTTATCTTTTCCGTTGAATTCCATTAAAACGTAGCGACGCCCACGCAGCCGAAACAAAACAGGGACCCCGAGTTGAGAAGATGAGCGTTGCCATAGAAACAAGTCAGCGAGAGCGTTCCTCCGCAGTCTGGGAGAGAGAGAGATCTCTGCGGAGCCCGGCTGTCTAGGCGGCTTTGGTTAAAGGGCTTTTGTGTTTGGTGGTCCTCCCTTCAGATATAACCAACTTCTCCCCCAAACCGAGTTCCCACCATTCTGTCCCATGTTGGGGCGTAAGCAAATGGGGTGCCTTCTTCCCCCCCTAAGCCAATCATACGGGAAAGGGGAGAGAGAGCCGAGGGCTAGCCTCCGGAAATACCACGGAGAGACAGACGTGTGCACGTTCACAATTAGCACAAAGAGGAAGGAAGAAAATAAAAGGATAAAACCGACTTCCGAGAGAGGATAATTCCTTTAGCGTAGTGGTAGCAAAAGGGTGTTGACAAAAGGTTGGTGCGTGTGGAGTGTGTTCTACGTTCCGCGTCGTGGTCAGTTCAACGCGCGTCTTGTCACTCCACCTTAGAGAGTTGGTTTCTACCCTTTTCACAGTCTGCGACGCTCGGCTTCCCTCCCATCTCCCGAAGAGCGTCTGCCAATTATACACATACGTGGCAATTCAGACGAGTACGCTGGTCCGGAAGGAATGAAATGAATGCCTTAATGAAATTACGTTTCGCAGCGAAATTATGATATTTATCCACGTGTACTTTGTGGTGTGATGATGTGTAGGATTAATGATGATTAGTGTTTCATCCACCTACCATCGCGTTTCACCAAGGGCTTTTAGCATGTTATTGGCTTCTGCAGAAAGATTTTCAACACGTGTATCAACGAGTGATCAGAACAAAATCAATTTATTTTCATCAATGGCTATTATCTCGTTTATCATTCACACAATGGTTCATATATATATAACTCACATAGATTAAGAGAAGACTTACTGGTCTTAATATCGAGCTAAAATATAGCCGACTGTCATTTTAAAATATGTTCCTCGTCCTCTAATGTATTCATAGCTAACTTAGATAACACTGTTCAACTAACGTTTTCACACGGTACATCACATACGTAGTAATATGCATTTCAAAACAATCATGGCTAATCAATTATCAAATATAAATTATTTATAAATAAATATCATACGTCCCACGGTTGTTTACATATTTGTATTAAAAAGACCGAAGGGTTATCGACTAACCGCGTAGTTACCTCAAGATGAACATCCTGTTTTTGAAAAAAAAATCACGAGTTGCGGATGCCATTCCATTTAATCATATCTTCGTATTTCCTCTAGTAATGTCTAAGTCAATCTTATAAAAGCGAAAAATTTCCTCGATGGGTTCGCTTCAACTCGAAAGCTATGCATTTAAAATCTTCTTTGAAAACTTTAGCCATTGAGGGTAAATGAAGCATGCAGAAAGTAGCATTCAGTTTTGGTATATTGTTATCGTCAGAAGGGGCTATAAGATGAGAAAAGTAAGCCTGAAACATTAATAATATGCTCTAAAAAGAATTTTCTGCATACGATGAGACAGTATCTGACCCTTTATGATCAAAAGATTAAAGATTGAAAAGGATTATGGCAACTTCTGGCGAAGAAGAATACTCGTATGAATTTTTGAACCCTAACATCCACTTCGTGTCAAGTTTTTGCTCCGCTTCTTATAAAAACTCTACATGTGAGGCAATATAATCTTACCAATCTGTTACGAAAAGTTGAACAGCCGCGGGGGTATTCTCAGATTATAAAACTTACATTCCAAAATCAGTATGCACCCTAAGTTATGTTTCAGAGATGGGGTTCTATATCATGTACGGGAAATTCATGGCTATCAGTTCGGGGAAATCGATATTGGTTTCTTTCGGAAGAATCTTGGATATATCCGGAAAAATATCCGATACTCTGCATTAGACCTTTTATTCTCTCTCTTACGTATATAATAGAGTTAACTCTGAATGCAATACCCGGTTCATAATGTTCCATTAATTTTGTTAGACTACTGGTTCTTGAGTTTCAATTCGTATCTCTTCAAACAGACAGTCCCCATCTTCTACTTGTCCTACATGTCAGCTCTCTTGTTTCTGGGCGTAATTTTTTCCTTAGACGAGTGGGGAGACATGGGGACGTTGCCTGTTCTAAAAACTACGCCCATCCCCGTTTCCTTTCCACCCCGATTCCCCCACTTCTATCGCCACGCCATCTTACGACCCCTTCCTGGCTTTCAATAGATCCATTTGTTGCTATCAACAAGTACGGAAGTTCCTTTTAATTAAAATCTCTTCAATCCGATTGCGTTGGCATCCGCCCTACCATATCGAGAAGAAATGCGTGTGAGGGTATTTGGTTTATTTCGTATTTGACTTCACCCTCCCTTTATTTCCCCCTCTCGTGCGATGGAACGAAACAAGCAAATAACTCAAATCCCCCCCAACGACACTCCCAGTTCATCCCTTTGGTTAGCTGAACACAGATCCATCGTTAATTTGGTTAGGAATGCCCATCGAACTCACCGGTCCGTGGTTGCCGTTTCAATATTCATGGATGGTAAAATATGCATGGATAACAGGATGGAGAATTTTATGATGTGGATTTATTTTTTCGCTCGCTAGTCTAATTCGGTCGGCTTGATTTTTTTCGGATTTTAAAAGCGAAAAATTTTCGAGCTAGAGAGAATATCGTGCGCGGTCGAGCGTTATTTAAAATGAAAGTGATTTGATTTGACGATCTTCCGCTCACATTTGATGGCTCGTGATTCCATTTGGTGAAAAAAATTGGAAGCACTATTTGTCTAAAAATTTTCGTGTTTGTTTTGTACTCTATTCATTTTATATTTTTCTTTGACAGATGACAGGCTTCAAAAATCATGACTTCTGACGTAAATACACGCTAAAATTGAATTATCTTTCTACCAGAGCATTCTAACATACTATCTACGCACTATCTATGCTTCATTTTCTGTCAGTCATCTCGTATAGTAACATCTAAAAAAATGCTAAAGTTACGCTTATTACGAATTTGTTATTTTATTTTTATTCCTAACCTTACTATCATTTACACGAATCAATATGTATTTACAAAATAGAACAATAGAATACTTTATACTAGTAAATGATTACAATATCATTAAGCACATTACTATGAAGAGCATGTTTTTGTTCGTATTATTTTTACCGTCCTTAAAAAGCATCAAAAAAACCCTCCCGATATCACTTTCCAATCTTTAACCCCTCTTTTGATAAAAGACAACTTAATGATGTATTCACCATACACCTTGCTTTAATTTCTATTAGAGACAACTCCACGTTTACGAATCCCCAAGACCGATAAAGGTTAACTTTCGGTACTTGCCCCAAAAACTCAATAGTTACACTTCTCGTAAGCATTTAAATGGAACACAAGAAACTTCACATGGCTTATTCAGATGCTGATTCACCGCTTCATCTTTGCTCACGTGCTTGGAGAAGCACCGATTGTCTGAGATGAGAAAGTGAACGAAACGCACGATTGTGACCTTATGTGAATGATAAGGAGAGGATACGAAGTTCTCACGCGTTCACCTACATTAATCAAGCCGTCACATAACGGGGTAGCCATGCTAGTTTCTTGAACAATCCACGATATCTATCCTTAAGTTTCTATTCACATGTAAATCTTCGTCTGGTGAGTTGCATTCATGAATTAACCTATTCTCTCGCCACTCCGAGGTTCACCTTCGTTTCCTGGCATTCTTCCCTAAAAATTTCTTTCATTTACTCGCGTGGGATAATCGTCAAACGTTACCCAATTTGTATCCTAGCTTATTGAACTACATCCGACGTTTAAAATAAATAAAATAATATAATAAATACGTTAAAAAATCTCAAATATCAAAAAAGTGCAAATATTGAATAAAATTTTGGATACAAATATTAAATTGATTAAGTATTGCATAACGCAACACTACTTTAATATACTTGCAGTTATTAAACGTCTATTTTTATCATATACCATATATCCCAAATAAATAGTGCCTTTCGTCAGCCGCCAAGGAACCTTCGTAGTTCAAATTCAGAAAGATATTAAGCCTTTTTTATATTTCAAAATCATCGATTTGAAAGTTAATTAAAGCAGTGGATGAAGACGGTTCTTTAATTGACTAAAGCATCAACTGCTATTTAATTGACTAAAGCTCAACTCAAAGAATGGACCTGTGACTGATGATACTTATTAAGTTTACAAAACCTTGATCATAAAAATAGCTGCATTAAAAACCTTTGTTCGAATTATGGGATGTACGTATATAATCTCGTCGACAAATCATTCAATTCACAATGAATAACGATGAACTTCCTTCCAAGCGTCCTGTTTACCTTGTAATGATAATGAGCGACGATTACCCGCTACTTGGAAAGGAGGAACTGTAGAAAAAAACTGAGGGATCAATTTCCCCCGATTGCTTGTAATTTAGTATTATCGAACACGGCTTTTGAGAGCAGGAGCGGAAATCGCGGGTTCGCAGTGTTTTGCTGACCCATTTCCGAACAACTTGGAAACAAAAACATCGCGGGGAAATCTAGAGCCGACGAAAACCAGTTGTTTCCCTTGCGCGTGATTCACTCGTGTGATTATATTCGTGTGATATCGAGCGTGACCGAATGCAAACAATGACTGGTGATAGTCACCGGATTATTCATCATCGTGCTATTATAAACGCTTTGTCTCTGTGGGAATGTGATTTGATTATATTAACCGAACCTCAGCATGTGATCATCCAAACATCACGTAGGCAGCAAATTCAAAGGGATGCTGATGCATTACTCAACACTCTGATGCGAACTACGAAACTTACTCGATCTACGAACGCTGTACTTCCTTCGTGGAATTATCCATAACTACTGAACGATTATGAACTAATTCAGAGGTGACCTTGTGGTGCATATTGATATTCAAATGATCAAGATACTCCATGAGGGTATAAACTTTTACTAGACCACAGACCACAGATTAAGATACACGACCATAGTATGGTAATGATGTGGCTTTTCAGGTAAAGATGTGCCTTCGCCACAAATCCGTGGTTATTTATGCTGAATTCTGTTGTCTGGTAAATGTACATAACCTCATAGAGATAGATTTTTAAATGCATCACTCTTATGGATAGATAGACATTTCACACTGTAGAATCACCAAATATACTATCGTAACATATAAAATCGATTTGAAGACTCGTGAATGATTTTATTCAAACAAGATATGGATATAGATATAAATAGAATCTGCCATTTTTAGATTTACAAGGTTGATCCATATCCAGCAGCTATTCCCCTATTCATAGACCAAATAAAATCTCAAGGCTGATCTGACAAAGCATCATACAACGAATCATCCTTCAATCCTTCTTTCATAGATGCTAGAACAAAAGGATCTGAAGATGATCAACGCTTTTGACCTTGATTCAAGTCGCAATAAGTCGGTAGGATTAAAGCTTTTAAAATTATATAAA
The DNA here is from genome assembly GCA_020796165.1 of Pantala flavescens. Taxonomy (NCBI): domain Eukaryota; kingdom Metazoa; phylum Arthropoda; class Insecta; order Odonata; family Libellulidae; genus Pantala; species Pantala flavescens. Next base: position 16,388,188 of record CM036879.1, on the reverse strand, counting down.
TATATAGGTGTTAGTTGTTTTTCGAGAGCGACTGTTAATTGCAGAAAGATGAATAATTAAATATAAAGTACTTCTTTCATTAAATTTAAGGGTTATGCACAATAGCATAATTAATGTTATATTACTTCGACATATGAAGGATTACTGATTACTATTACCATAAAGATCCCGATGATTATATGTTTCAGAAACTTTTGATTTTCATTCATTAAAAATAAATTACTGTAATATGTAAAGCAGTACAAGATTATTTCTATTCTGCAGTTACTATGCTACTACACATGCATTGCTATGGAAATAAACAAAGCAGGCAATCGTGAACCAAGTTTAATTTTCTGCTTAATTTCTGCAAGACTCGAGAAACCATACGGTCGTCCAAATGGAATTATACCTTGATCTTTCGCTCCAAATTATTTCTCCTGCCTTCCCTCTTATCGCTCGCAAAACTCATTCCCTTTTTTCTTGCCGTTTCCACCAACGAAAGCAGTTCTTATACGGATTCGTAATTGGTTCCTTGAAGACCGAAGCTCTAAGAAAGCAAATTTCTTTCGCTGTGTTCTTTATTCGCCAATTCCTGAATTCCTTTCCCTCTCTCCTCCTAAGCAAACAGTTAATCAAGAGTAGGTTTCTACCTTTCACACAAGATAGGCTTCGAATTACTCGCAGCCTTGAATATTTCGACGGAAAAACGTATTTCATTCGCTATTCTCCCATCGAACTCACTTTCAACGACGCGTGAACGATACGGTCACATTTTTCAAATACCGTCCATAATGTTCACTTAACTGTTTCCCATCAATCGACATACTTCCTTGCTTATTATACTCGTATGATTGCGATAGATAGCTCTAAGATTTATACGCAATTCACGATTTTCCCGATAAATTCGATGCGTATTGCTAACGGAGCAGAAGGAAAAATTGCGATATGGAATGTCAACTACGACTATTTACTCAGTAACTGCTTCCTGGATACAGAAACTCGTAAAAATGCCATTGTTTGCTCATGTATGATAGCTACCTGAACCCAACGTGATCGACTTTATCCGTTTTTTTTAGTTTACCTTTCATATCATTTTATGTACTTGGGTCACTTCCACAAGCTCTCTTCGCCCTATCACAGTTTCACAACACGTTTCCCATCGTAAACACCTCTCGTACATTTGTAAACCGTCATCATATTCCTGCATGTTATAGGCTACGCGTATCTTTTCACGCCTTGGAATCATATCGTACGTCCCGATTCAATAAAAACAGAATTGTGTGGCCTCGAGTGGTTCGAATCTTCAATGGTTTCGGTAACCCAACGAACTCTATCCCTCTTCAATTCATTCCCTTCCTTTGTCGGTCATTTTATTTTTCCTCCCCCTCTTCCTTCTTACCCCTTTAATCTAACCGTGGGGCACATCTCGAGGGATCCTCGCTGGACGGCGGTTACCTTGTCCGGAAAGCGTGAAATTGGAACGGAAGCCCTTCGCTTATTGAGCACCTCAACTTCTGACCACCGCGTATCCGGGAGGTAAAGCGGTGGACGCCCTTCCACGAGATGTTTTTGCTCTCGATAAATGAGGGACGTAAACTGCGGATGACCGGCCGATGATGGCCCTGCGTAAAGGCGGTCTCCGTAAAGTTTTCGACCTTCGTCGTCTATCTTTTTTAGAAAACGCGTCCGCTGAAGTGCGCCCGCATCGTTTCCGAAGCCGCGTTACCGTTAATTTCTGCGGATGGCGTTTGTATGTCGCCTACGGCGCGTTTCGCGAACTGCGATGGTAATCCGTTCGTCATAAGAACGCATTTAGTTTCTTAACTAATAGAAAATGAACTTTTTTCGATCGGTGAGAGTTTTTTCTTGAAAATTCAACCTTTCGCAACGTGTTAATTGACTCCGTTCCATTTGGAAAGACTGACCAGAGAGTTTAGATCTGGATCGTATTTAGCAATCTTCACGAGGGAAATTCTTAGCAGTCTATATTTTCCCGATAATCGTTCGCTCTAAATAGGAATTATGTAGGGCGATCGTGTGAATGAGTCAGAAACGTTATAGCCTGGAATTAAATGAAAATTATCCCTTGGATCGCTTACTCAGAGTTTTGATTATAGTCGTGCGATGCTCGTTACTTGTTGTGACTGTAAGTCTCAAAATTCCCAATTTATTACATTCACCTCAGTTTAGGTAAAATTCTCAATCTTAATGAAAGCTATGTGTTCAGGCGTTACTTTGTGGAAGGGCATTTCACATAATTGGTTCACTTCCACACTAATAGTGTGGAAGTGAACCAAGTGTGTCATATCTACTTTAGGTTCTCAATCCTATCTTTAAAAACACTAACCAATACATTGTAATCCAATTTCATACTTAATTTTTATGACAGTACAATCTGAATGCTCTCGTAAATTTCTTCTATACTAAATTATATTCGCAAATAATATAATTAACCTATAACACTAGACTATTGGATCAATATTTAATTAATTCGAGAATAAACGTTGAAAACCATCATAACATCAAAGAAAGGTTAAAGGTTCCTTAGAAATTGCGCGAGCAGAAACAATTTACTCCAAGGACTAGAAAACGGTTGTGCACGTCCTTGTTAATGAGTTTGATCGCACGCCTGCGGCTAAGCCGTTGCGGGTGGAACAAACCCTAAACACCGGTGAAAAGAAGGCTCGCTCCAGTGAAAATGGAATTCGGTTCCACAGGTGATCCATCAACACCCCATTCAAGCGCGATGCCTCACCTGCTAATTGCTCCGAGGGAAGCCCTCTAAGAACTCAGCAGGCAACAGGAATTCCGAGTCAGTACGTTGGGCTATACGATAGCTGAATTCCTTCATTCATCAATTTGAGTGACGCTAAATAGTATCGGTAACAACTAGTAAGTAATAACCGTCATAGATCAATTACCAAGAATCTTCCGTTAGAAATATATATAGTTGATTATTTACCTCAAATTTGCTTTATTAAATTCTCTACATTCTTGGTAGGTTTTCTCATTCACGTGGCAGTGTATCATTTACAGGTTAAATTAAGATCTTCTCGGAAAACAGGATTTCCTGTCCCTAAAACCATATTTTTTGTCGGTTTGGTTTCATTATAGACTACTTTTCAGCATCCTTTCCCGATAGGTTGATAAAACTGTCAAGATAGAGAAAGAAATAAGGAATTGATTACGATAAGTATGCTCCGATATATCTTAAGCTTTTCCTTATATAAAGTATACGTATGATGTATTATGTGGAGAGATAAAAAGCATAAATAATATCAATATATTATCTTAAATAAATTATTTATATCTTAAATATTACTAATTTATACTCTTGGATAACTTTCTTTCCTACATATTCTTCATTCAAAGAATTGTAATAGTAAGGGACGTGAAATATTCCTTTCACTGCTAAAAAACATAGTACGGAGAATAACTCAATAAGATTTTTAAAATAAAATAACGCTTCTTTTCCCAAAGAAACCAATGATATCCTTTAAAAAGGGAACAGATATTTATAGAACCAAGCAAATTATCTTTGTTCCTGATGCATTTCATGATTAACAAAAAAGTCGATAATCGGCACTCCCCCTTTCAAAAGTGATTGATGATTCTCGAAGATGTGCGTGGTCAAAAAGCAACGTCATTGCTGTTAGTCTACGTACACTGTGAGATTAATCTAAATACCCCTCTGATTAGAATTTCCGTATCGAGACACCCTAAGAAAGATTCGAGCAACGAATTTTTAAAGGGGAACCAGTAGAGGAGAGTTTTAAAGAAAGCCTCACTCAAACAAAAACAGGTAGGATTTGCTTAAAATAAACTCTAAATCTAAAATAATTTCTAAATAAAAGTATGATTTGCTTCCATACATACGATCGTTCAAAATAGGGGAATCAATTGCATAGTTCGATTACGAATTTTACAAATTACTCGAGGAATAAAACATAAAAAATAGATACCTGAAGAAAAAGAATGTCTTTCTTTCAGACAATGGTGATCTCTATATCAATACTACGTAAAGAGATGAAATTAGCACTTTTTTCATGGAAAATTCATAATTATGACAATAGATTTTAAGAACAGAGTGCATTATTAAGCAAAGACCATTTCAACCAGCAGATGAATGTCGTATAGCACACGACTAAAAAGCGATGAAAGTAATTAAAATGACGATACTCCTAACGGAAATTAAGGAACAAAATTAGGTGATAACATTCACATAACAAGGACAAGCGAGTTAATTGTAAGTTTCTCTCTAATTCTAACCACCAAAAAAGCTCCTAAAATTGTATTTAAACTCCCAGGCATAAACAATGGGTAGATAGCGTCAGTTTATAAGGACCAAATTTAAATTTTATAACTTAAAAGGTGTTTCTTTACAGCGCATTATTTTTTAAGAGGCATTTACGTTAGATGTCCCCATTGTTAGGTTCCCACGTATTGTGCAAAACCGCACGACTACAATGAGAGGATGAGTTGCCACTGAGAATGTTTCCAGACTTCACATGGATCACAATCTTATTATAACGGTGAATAGGATAGGTTGTGTGTGAATGCGTTATCTAATTGTTAGCCTGCTTCGAGGCAAAACTTCTTGATAGGAGAGCTAAGTGACTAAATGAGGGATGAATTAAAGTGATTAATGGAGTTGCCGTAAATTCATCAACAATGCATTTATTCATTGTTTCGAGAAGGTAAATGATTGGACGGAAGAGTTTATATTCTCAATAGTATACGTTTGTTCCGAAAAGGATTCTAACACGTGTATATATAAATAAATATGTATAAATTTCGTATCTCCACTAATCATTGATTGGGAATTTTATACCTCTCTTTCTCTATTAACCTCTCTTAAACATCGAGATGAGATTATTCATTCCTATCATGCATAGAATTACAGGAAATAATCACGTACTTAGAGATAATGTACATTAAATTCAAACAAATACACATATTAATAATGTACTAAAATGTCGATCTTGTTATCTTTAAAACCTTCATTAACAGATAAGGAAAGAATATCACACCGTGAATTTCGTTTCAGTCAATTCCTATAATAAAGATAGTTGGAAGAGTATGAAGCACTTAAATAAGATAAAATAATAAGCTGAATTCTTTTATGGGCGAAATTTGGACGGAATATTTCCTCTTCCTTCCCACAACCCATACCCGAATAACAGAAGCACCTCAGATTTTACGACCTTTCACAAGAAACCATCGAATACAAGACATTCCAATCTCCAGAGTCACTCAATTTACGTTTTGATCTCTTCCGAACCTTTTGCCACACAGTTTTTGCTTGCATAAAGTATCCATTAACTCCGTTAGAGCGAGGTCATACGTAAGAAACAAGCAAAACTCAGAATTCGAAAATTTCAATTCTTTCAACCTCGTTTATAGGGTCTTACAACGTTTTTTCTCCCTTCATTTAAGATAAAGCCAAAACAGCCGTTGGATCGATTTTCCCCGTTTTCGATCAGGTGAATGGAAAATAAAAAAGGCACCTCCTCTCTCTTTATAAGTCCAAACTTCCTGCCAATTCCCCATCGAAAGTTCATTCCTCCGTGACGGCGGCATTTACTATAGACACCAATACTCGAGACGCCCTCGACTTTTGTCTACGTCCGATAGATAAGGATGCCTCTTCTACATATCCAGCGACCTATGAGCCTGTCGGAAAGTTTACGCAGGGGAAAGCCTGTTTGTTCGACGGGGACGGGATCGGTTATGTTAGTCAGTGAAGTGTAATGAATGGTGGACGTAGGGGTCCCTTCGGCTGTAACGATGATTATAGGGAGTGAGTGCAGTGTATTTTTGTGCGCATGCAAATGCACCCCTCTGCCTAGCCCCGGGGACCAATTTCGGATCATACTACCATAATACGACGATATTTAGACTGCATCCATTTCCGCGATACGTCGGTTGAGAGTGGGGTGTCGCTTTTCCCAGCGAAGCGGAATAAAAGCTCGTAAAAAGTATACAACATTTAAATATGTTCACCTTTCATTTGCGTAACTACTGGTCGAGGAGGGAACGGGTTTGAATCGCCGAAATCCGGTCCAAGGAGCTGTCTGTCTCTCTTATTTTTCTTTAAAGCCTTTCCCTGTCTCGGTAATAGGGTAAGCGTGAAATTCGCAACACGCGGATTTCCTAATTTTTTTCGCGTTTTTAAAGCAGCTGCCTCCCCAAACGGGTAGCGACCGAAATGTAGGTGACCAGACTTCGCTGTGGGTTGATAAATGAGCAATAAAACGGAGCGATTTTTTAATGAAAGAGTGGATGGTAAAGGGGCCACAGTTGCGAGTAACAGACAGAAGAATTGCTTTTGATTGTTTTGTGCTACTTGTTCCGATACGTTTTGCCGAATTGGTGAGAAGTAGGTTGGCGGCAAGAGGGGAAAATTAAGGAACAATTTGAAAGAGGAAACAATGACTGTATAAATATGATTCACGAAAATACGCTGTCTTTGATAAAATAATTTAAAACACCGAATAAACTAAGGTTTGGTTTTCCTGATAAAATACACTTGCACTTTTTATCAAACTATTAACCAATGCGATAAGTGGAGGTAAAATTAAGCTTTAAAATACACTATTTTAATGAATAAGAGATAATAGATTAATTATTAACTGTATAACTTTGCTGTGAGATGATTGGTAAAATAATAATAGTGTAGAATAAAAGTATAGCAAATATATTAAAGTTATCTATTTCTTAGATAACGCTCGTAAAATTTCCTTAGCAACATGTTTAATTACAGCTAAAAATCGTTGCAAAATTGTCGTGAATTGTGACATATTTGAATCTCCATATTACATGAATATTAACAATAAAATATAAATCTCCCTTCGCCAACTCCAATGCACTGGTATAAGAATGTAACATTTTCATTATTAAAACTCTTTCATTTTGAAATCACAAAAAATATATTCCTTCATATATTTTGAACGTGAGTTGAGATCCCAACAATAATCAACTCAAGCTCAAGATTTATCTCCACTTCTTTCTCCATTCACATTCCCAAAACAATTTTACGGAGTGACCATTTTTAGTCCCTCGTTATTGTGATGATTAAGTCTATCTTTAAGATTCAGATCGATGGTTCGTTACGTAAGAAGCATTTCATTAAAGAAATCCAAAAGCTTTTCAAATTGGCAACCCATTGTGCAGCCTTCGCAGTGCAGCAGTCACTCCCAACAAGATGAAATACGACGTCTGTATAATGTTAAGAAAGTAAACAAGACGATGAAAAATCTCGAGAATATTTCAATTTATGAATTTACGTATTAAAAACCTCTCCCACGTTCAATTCTTGAGAGCATTGTCTCGTAAAAATTATCTCTACTTCAACCTTTCGAAATCGTATGCTTTCAAGGTGGCGAACAGCATGGCATTACGTACAAGTAAACAACTCGACGAGGCTGCATGGATTTGTCGAAACTCAGAAACTCACTATGGAAATAAGAATCCCGTAAAGCTCTACTTAGGATGGAACCTCTCTCCCTTCAAAATGTCAACCCGCATTTGCCACTTATTTTTTTAGAGTAGAACGGCGAGCGAAGGCTGTAAGGACACTATTATTCCATTAAAAGTTTCCAAACAAATGCTTTCGTCATAGCGCAACTGGAGTGGGGAGATGGCGCGGTAGTGCGCGCGGAGAGAAATGCGACGTTCGTTTTAGAATTTGGCAGGAGCGGCGGTGATGGATTTAAAGCTCCATTCCATTGTTTGTATATACTCCCAGTAATTCCATTAATCGCGCGACTGTATTAATGGTTTCCCTTTCTATCTGTTTGCTACCTTTCGAGTGCTTTTATTCACTTCGATCCATTTAATTCCGTCCGATGCGATTCGAGGTTCGCGTCCAATTGATGAGTATTTCACTTTTTCGAAAGTAAACGTATTATGCACTCGGACGAGATAGGATAACTTCCACGCATTTAAACGCTCTAAAAGCGATGTTTTCTGTGCCTGGCTGTATTGTGGACGGAACGATCTACGAATGTACATTAAGCTAATCGGACAAATTAATAGATTTCATTTTAAAAATGGATATTGACCTAAAAAATTCGAAGTAAATAACTCGATAGATCCTAAAGGTTATAAATTTATTTTCCATATATATACTGATATTATACCCATACAGTGATAATAACGAACTATTTTGTCAAGCTGGATACTCTATTTACCAAATTTCAGCTGAATGCTTATTACCACGAGAGTAATATCGTAAAAATATTTAAATTTTACATACATACATACATGGGTCTTTATTAGGCGAAATTGGGACTAAAAAGTCCCATCTTCCATTTAACCTAAATACATTAATTTAATTAGTCAAACAATAATAGTAAAATAGAAAGAAGAGAAAAAAATACAATAATATAATAATATACAATAAATAGAAAGGAATACAGATAGTTTGTTACAAAACAGTGTTCTTGATTAGTGTATATGAGATTGAATTTAACTATTGTTGATTTGTTGTTCCAAATTTTAGTTCTTTTCCTAAGATTAAAGAGCAAAATTATACTTAAATTAAAACTTAAAATACCAATATTCAATAAGCTATTCTCCGAAATTTTTTTTCACAATATTACGGAATATAGATTATAAAAGTATATCAAAATCATAGAATAGGTAGGAATACGATAGCGAGAAACCATAATATATGTATATCATGCAGAGAATTTTATTATATCACGAGATTGAATTATAATATCATCAAGAAAACACTATGTCACATACATGTTTACATAGTCAACAGATACAAAAATCCCTATCAAAGAAAATAACGAATTATTTCAATACTCTACAAAATAAATCACATAGCTGTTTCATGAAATGCGAAAATTAGAAAGTTAGATCGCGTCATTCCTCTCGGATGAATTCCTATTAGTGATATATCAATATCTCGTAGAACCTAAATGAAAGATAAATAATACGACAGGAACACATTCAGGGCAGTTTCCATCTCAATCTTATCGTATGAAGTAGTACCTGTCACCTTGGGAAATATATAGTGATGCATGAACATATGCTGGATTGAATAGATCGATTTGTTTTCTATTGTACACCAACTATGTAGACACAGCTCCTTATCTTCTGACTGACACTTTAATCCGAGAGAAATGACCGGGGCAACATGAAAGTTTTTCTAATCTTGCATAATTTATAAATACCCACGACCGTTTTAATTCTCAACGCTATCCGATTAAGAGGGAACGCATAAGAAGCGGAGAATAAATCTTCCTCCTGAAACAATCCTCATGGCAACAAGGAGTTGGCGGACTACTTTTATATGTTAAAATACGTACCGAACACTTAAGACATCATCAGATACTGGTTTTCATTTAATCAAGAGCAGGAATACTTCGATACTTCGAAAACAGCATCTGTTGCTATGCAGCTAACACAAACATTCACAATCAATACTCCCACAACAGATGACAACATGAACCTCAAACCGAATCTAAATTCTCTAGAAATGAATAAACGAGAAAAGATTTTTCTGTATGGTTCGAGGCATTAGAAATAAAGATAACAGACTCTTTAATGTAAGTAGGTTGACTGATGTAACGAGACTATTAATAAAAAAATTATACGTTGAAACCTTTCGATATTCAACCTCCTTTCCCAAGAAAGAAACTGCACCATGTCTAAAAAAAATTATAAAATCTTTCGTGAAATCAGACCGAATTGAAAGTTGAAAAGCTAATGCTCAAGCTCAAAGTGCAATATAATGATAAGCATAATGAGCCAAACCTTTATATATCGTCAAAAAAGTAACAAATAACAGTAAATAAATAATAATAATAATAAATTATTAATCTTCGGATATTTTATCGAATACTTTCACATAGAATGTAACGTGAATAAATATTCTTCTGGTAATATTCATAGCTTTTAAAAGCTTCACGAGCTATTAACTAACACGAGCCACTAACAAGTTGCGGAAAATTTTGAAAGTCAAATTCTCGGCAAAAAGAATGTGCCTCTGGGAGCTATTTCCTAAAAAAATATACAACTCCTCCATCATCAAAACATTTGACACCACTTGAAATTCCGAAGAAACAATTACGAACCATAATTGTAGCCCATAATAATTCTCGATCCATTTCGCCTATCCGTACTTCCCCGGGAAGGGAGGTAAAATTAATTTGTCAAAAAACACCCAAAAACATATGCCGATCGTTCGATTAGGGAGGTGTGGCCTATCCCGCCCACATCTCCCGCATTATGCATGTAATCATCGCGTTCCACTCTCTCCACGCAAGATTTGCATGCGAGTGTCCGACTGCCGATAACGGCGATACGCCGATATGTACGGCACATATGCGCCATTTGTCCCGCCTCCCCCCCTTATTCCCTCCAATTATTGCCACCCCGTTGTTCCTCAGCCGCACACACACCTATATAAGCCCCCACCACCCGTCCCTCTAATCCTATGCATTTCTCCCGTTTGCAACCCTTTCGTGCGATTTCCCGACTTGTTTTGGTCTCTCCAGCTGCGGTACGGCGTTTTTTCCTAACGCCGACCGGCCCACGGAGTTTATATGCTTGCATAATTCGATTCCCTAAACACACACCCCTGAGATTTGGCCCCTCGAAAAGTGAGCATCGGGAGGGCCCGTTCTCTTATCCCGAAACCTCACCGTTTTCTTCTCCCCTCCGAACGTCGTAATTTTCCCCGCTCTCCATTCACCCTCGACTGCATCTCCCTTTTAACGAATGGCGGTGGGTAAAAGGGGCGACAATGGAATAGCCAAGGGGTGAAGAGGGATATGAAGTGAGGGTTTTTTTTTTCGAGGGAGACGTGGCAACGTGCGGTCCGCCAACCGACGGCTATCCATCTCTCTCCCACGAGATCTTTTCCTATTCCTCGCCCATTATCCGTACTTCTCTATTCTTTCTCCCGCGCGCCTTCTCTATTTTTCCTTCCCATTCAGTCCTAATGGAGACCTTGTCACTTTGGTAAGCGAGCCCCCCTTTTTGATTTATTATTAATGATATTTTGACAAGGGACCGAGATGTAGGATGGCACTTTTTCGGCTCTTGGTTTCCCTATAGATTCGATCGGATGCTTGTTTCTTTGTGACCGTTTTAACACCCACGTCTCTTTTAGAAGAAGTCGTAGTTTGTTGTGCATTTCATTCAAATTGTTATCCTTTTTTGGAAATTTTCAAAAGGTCCATTCCTTCGTGATGAAAACGAGATATAAGTGGCTCTACGCGTTCACGTATATCGGCTACATCTCCTTTCTGTATTGGGTGTACTCTAAATGGATTATACTTTTTTTATTCTCGGATAAACGATGAACTTCTTATAAGTCCGTATTAAATGCTTGATTTTAAAGGATAATTTATATCAATAAACCATTCATTCACCCTATAGTATTACTTAGTGTTTTGGTTCCGTAAAATGATACGTAGAATAAAAATGAGATGGTAATATCCATTAGCAAAATAATGAAGCATTCAGGGAATAGATATGACTGTAACTCACGTATCACTCACATTTCAGTCGGTTTGTAATAAAAGAAGATGGTATATTTCGTTTCGTACATGAATGAGTGGTAATATTTGTAACTCAATAAATTAAAATTTTTCTTTTATATAATTCATATAAGTCTTTTTACTATTTTATGTACGAAATGATTGTTTAATTTGAGCCTTTGAAAATATAAATAATATTTTATCTTCATCATTTATGAATAATTTTTTAATAAATAATTTTTTGGAACAGAATAGTAAAACAGTGAAATGCAATCAAAGGAGATATATACAAAATGCAGAGTAACAATAAAAAATAAATAAAAATATCTTTATAATCTCTTTTTATTTTCTTTTAATTATGACCCTATTACTCAAAGTGCAGCTAGTTCCTATCCGTTTTACCGAAGTTCGAAAAAGTTAAGATGAAATTATGTAAAAATCAACGAAGCGGCACCTTTTAAAATTTATTTAAAGAATCCACAATATAAATGTAAACACATAAAGCCGTCTTTCGGTAAATTACCTTCTAAATAACAAAATTATTGGCTCCGTATTAAATTTTCGGCCGTGATATAGGAGCTCCCGATCGTTTCGGACAACCGTACCGCAACCTTTCCCTTCACCGCCATTCGAATCTCCACCATTATGCCAATACTCTCATTCAAACTTTATTACTATAGCAGCTACTCCTTTAAGCCATAACATCTCGCAATAGATCCGTCCGTCCTTACTTTTAACATCGTTAACCCATGCTCTCTATTCCTACGCACACCTCTTTCACCCATCCAGTACGATTTTCACTTTTACAGCCTCTTCCAACTCTCTCTCTTATAGGTTAGGTACCCTCTTTATGCCCACACACTCCTGTCCTAACCACCCTTGTTTTAGCCCTCTCTCATCTTTCGGCCCTGTCCATTCAAGCACTCCAACCCAACCCCCATTTCTCTCACCTCGCCATCCGAACTCGTACTATTTACCCTCCCTCTTCTGCTAGCCTCCGGGGTCCTCTCTCTAAGACCCATCTGTTAAAACTCCCGAGTTTTTTGCCATTCATTCACTTCTGTCGATCAATATTTACAGTTTGCTCATGTGTGTAGTATACGCTCTCTAGTCATCTATCCCACTCACTTTGTGTGTCATCGCCCTCGAACTGTTTATGCCGTAATAGTTCACACTTTTTTCTCTTTGTTTGTATTTATTCTTTTCCCCCTAAAACTCGCTCTCGTCCGCTCGAAAACTGCTCACCTCCATGGAAGTGTTTTTTTTTGTTTGCTCCTCTGCAATCATTAAAGCAGCTATCGCAGATCCTAATCCGTTTGATCTACGGAATCAGATTACCTTTCTTATTCATTCGCCCATCATCCATCACCTCGTCGAGGATGTGTTGAACCTAGTAGGTTCTCGTATTACGAGTTATTTGCCTAAAACATTTAGCAAATCGAGGGAGATATCTGACCTTTGACGAGCTTTCTTTGAACCACGTAACAGGTTTTGAAATGAAAGAGAATCTTTTAATGTTTTACCCTTCTATAAAAATAAGTGAATCGCTTACGAAGGAAAATTCGAACTTGAAACATGAATGAAAATGAAAAATTGAAATACGTTATGTTTCAAAATCCACCAATTATTGATGATATTCGTCTATTACAATCTAATTTCACAGTCATACTTATCAACAAAAATTAAACAATACTCCGGCCTTCATCAACTATTTATATCAACAGCGTATTTTTAACGACCTGCAATGTCGATGTATCTTTTTTATCTAGTCTGGAGTTAGTGATTATTGGCGAATTAAGACAGGAAGTGCGATGCGCTTTCTGCACTCGAGAGAAATTACGCTGAATCAGAATCCTAAGATCTATTTTTCTCCAAGTATAAGAAGGTTATTATCCTCGAAACCTTTGACGTCCTTATCACAGAGATCAGGGACAATTATCGTGTGCCCGTTCGATCAAATAAGACACACTTTCATTCGAAGAAATCTTTGAAAGTGTCGATTTCATCGAAAGATCAATCCATCAGAAGAAAGTTAGTTTTTTTTAAATAAAGATACGTCACGTCGAAGAAAGGAAACGAAAACAAAAACCACAAATGTTTACGAAACCCATCTAGTCTTACGAAAAAAAATTTATTTCAAAATTTGGTTACATTCTTTAGGGCATGGCCACGGCGAAAATAGAAAACTAATTAAGGTCTTATTTCTATCGAACCGATAATTGAATCCTAAATAACCCTCAGTTTGGGATCAACAGTTTGGAAGGATTTCATAATGCCGTTCGGAACTGGCAAGGGACCTTGAAGGGTGCACGATAATGATGTCCCTGGAGTCTGATTTTGGAGTTGGTATTCTGCGTACGGGTAAACCTTCTTGATTGAGCTCCCCATTGCTGTCAATGCCCGGCTGCGGCCTACCCGTAACACCGCACATGGATGAGGCTTACAAGGAGCGTATTTCGAATCAGAGTTCAGAGAAATAATGAGCCCTATCTCATATAGAAGTAAATATTAAGACAGACTAAAACCTTATAGACCTCTGTGTTCGTGAATAAATTGACCTAAAGGAAATATGTACGTTTTATTTTTTTATATTCACTCCATATAAACGACTAAGGCTCTATATCATTGTTGGTAGAAGAGTTACCGTAACGTAGAATAATACTTCTCGAGATGAAATTTTACGAAATATTTTACCTTAACTTTCCAAAGTAACTTTTTTTAAAGTAATAAAAATTAAAAAGCTTATTTTTAATGACTCAATGTTAAATTGCGTGAAATTTGGTGAATCTAATCATAGAAACAAATGTATAACAATAAAAAATCAATTTTAGAGGGCGTGACTTCGTGAAAAGCCATAGTATTTCGTAATTTTAATAATAATCAGGTCCTGAAGATGTAATTTAAAATTACGATACCGGTCGCTAGAGTAAAGCAAATTTTCTGTGGAAATTACAAAGTTTTTTCATTAAATATAACAATATACATTCCAGCAACGTCATTGCAGTCTTCTTATTTGAACTTAAATGAATACACAATATTCGGTATTTTTTTGGTTCATAGCGTCTCTGCACATAATTCTCTTTAAAAAAAATCGTTTCATTAATTGACATAATAGTTATTTATGGTAACGAGAATCATCCGAGGTACGGCATACGAGAAAGCATCGGGGGAATAACAGCTGTATTCGATTGAGGGGATATTACCCTTGACGCAATCAGCTATGGAAGTAGTGCTCTTGGACAAGCATACAACCTCTTCCAGCGTGATTATAGATGCAGGGAGAGACCGTGAAATCGTACATGAAAACCAAAACAAAGCCTGTTCCGGCACTCACTGCTCTTACTCTTATGGGCGCATCAATTCATTCATTTTTTGATGAGGCCACGGACCGTATAAAAACCCACTCGTGACCCTGTCGATACACGCATCCCTATATATTCATTACCCACTCCCCTCGAACTCATATCCGACCCGACTAACGAACCATGTAATTCCTATCGCGATAAGATGCGACCAACATCTCACACCAGATGTCCGCAACATCTGCGCAGAATTCGATACACGCATAGTCCCAATCGAGACGCCTTGATGGCAAAGACAAATGCCTCACGTGAAAATGCTTTTGTTCCCGCAACAAATCGAGCGCAACAAACCTCTCGAAAAATATACCGATACGCCTTTCTCCCCACAAAAAACGGCCTTCCAAAGGGCCCTCGTGGAATTAAAGGAAACCCTGGCGACACGTGAAGGGCTCTGCACATACTCCGCCACTTAATTGGCATCACCATTCTGTCGATTAGCCCCACGCGGAGGTTGGATTTTCCCACGCTTACGAAAGCTCCTCACAATGGTCGTAGAACGATTGCTTATGGGTGCTTCGAGGGTATCTCTTATGGGCGCCCCACAAAGGTAGGAGTGTCGGGGGGTGTTGCGCTTCCCGCCGGGACTCTTTTTAATCTCTCCCCGGGAATCTAATCTACCTTGCGCACCTCGATCGAAAGGGGAGATGTACGTAGGTGCCTTCATTCTTATCTCATCTCTCTCTGAATGAGTCCCCGGAAAGATGAGAGCCCTGTGCCGATGCACTGCTGCCAAACACAGATGTGGTGCACGCCCCCTCCGGAGCCTGGTTCTCACCCTAGACTCCGCACCCCCTATCGGTAAGGCCCTCCCACCGTCCGTGTTTCGTCCCATCCGTTCTTCATTCCGTTCTCTTCCGCCCCATCGGAAACGGCTTCCCGCCGCATACACACGCATTGCCAGTGAGATACCGCCCCTTCCCTCCCCCCGTCCCTCCCCTCCGCACACACACGTTCTGCTTCTGCGTTGGGCAGTGTCCCTCACACAGAGAGAGACCCGCTCAGTGTAAACTCTTCCGGGGAGGCGAGCAGACGTGCGGGTGTGCCGGTCCGTGTTGTGTTCGGTCGCTGCGGGATTCGTCGGTGTTGTTTATCGTTGTGAACGCACTGGGATTTTTTTAAAGACTTCTCCATTAGACTCCTTCGGGCTTTTCGGTGCGTAGGAAAATCCGAAGCGAGCGGTTGCTATGGACGTAGTCTGCCGACCCCGCGTGACCTGCTGATCGCTAGGGCAACGGAAGATGCCTTCGGTCGGAAGTAAGTAATTGCCTGGGAAGGTGGGAGTAGTATTAAAGGTGACCTCGTTTTGGATAACGAGTCTGAACGAAAGGTTTTGAATGGAAACTGGTTAATCTGAATCGCTGTTGATTCTGTTGACGGTGAAACTGTTTGAAATGTCATTACACTTTTGTATGTCTTTACTCACTCGTATTAAGTGTCAAATTTGTTTTCCTAAGTGATCAATTTAGGTGACGGTGAATTTGTTTATTTCATGACACGTTACAATTTGGTATCAATCATGTGGAAATGAGCTACGAGGTTTCTCGAAAGATGATATGAAAAAGTTGCTCTGAGATTTATTATCCACGCATTCGCTCGGACTGATGGATTGATTTACGTCGTAATTATACCCAATGTTATTTGTCTTCGCATATAAATGTTTGACACGTTTCGACATAATTGATATTTAATCTTTCTGAGTGTGACGGAATTTTAGCTTGCATGATAATTGCACGCTACTTGTCCATTGTGGGGAACATTTACATTGGTACAAAATGGATACAAATATATACGTTGGAAATAATCGAGCAAGAAGATACATTATAGTTACACTCGTGAATGTTTTTTAGGTGCTTAGCGATGAAATTTCTCCTCGAACATTTCGTTTACTTTTCCGAGATAGGGGCGAAGGTCTTCAACGATGGGTCCACATTTGTTGCTCTTCGGATAGAGAACATTTCAACGCATTCCAAGCTGACCTAGTGTCAGTCAGAGTCCCGCGTTTCTTGTGCGCATTCCTTTTTCCAACAGCCCAAGGGCTCATTACGTGCGCGCCCACTGAATAAGTACTGGATTTAAAGGACAGAATTCGGAATGCACGAGCTTCGTCCTTGTTTTTCCTTTTCCAAAGTGGTGGGGCTAACGGCTTGTGATGGCCGAGGAATGAGGAGGGAATGAAATGGTTGATGGGAAGATGGTGCGTGGGATGTGGACGGCCTTGTGTTTCCTCTGCTATCCTATCTCAGGGTGCGTTCGAGGCACTGTAGGGGGAAGAGCTCTGTTCTAAGGGCCGCGCGGTTGTCGCAAGGATTGCCTCAGGAATGTCTCCATTGTGGGAAGAATAAGAGGGCGCCAAACCCCCGGTGAATGCGACGTGTTTTTCTTAACCCTGAGCTCAACTTTTTTTTCCGCGTGCCTTTTTGTACGACCGACCCTTTCACGGACCGTAGCCGTGACGGCTCGTAAAGTCGCCCACGCGGATTCCAACCGTCCTCTTCGGCTCCTTAAAGCGAGATGATTAACCTGTTTATGTTTTCACTCCTGGGTGTTTTCATTTTCGTCCGCCACCTGAGCTGGAATGTTACGAATCGCCCCTGGTGTGGGCAAATACGTACTCGTGTTTATTCATGTGGGGTATCTTACAAGCCCAGACCTTAAAATGTTTTATGGGCACGATCATTAAGTCTTTGCTATCGAAACGAAGTACGAGAAAGCGAAATGCATGTATGTATATGTATTAATGTATGTATATGAAGAAATTAATAGTAATAGTGTTATATGGTAAATGCAAATGAGAGCTATGAAGTTCAAGAGCACCACAGGGTAAATGGGATGATTACGAGGAATGCACACCATTCAATCCTGGCTAGATATATACTAACACATCTCTCACTAAAAGTGTTTTGAGTTTTAAATGTCATATTCTTCTTCCACCTTGAAACCCCCATTTCAATAATAGAGCGGAACGTGAAATTGAAGGCCATCATCACGGACGCATTAAAAAACATAATTCACCTGCATTATCTCGAGATTTATTGTTCACTCTCGCCTTGAATCAATTTGCTTCCACCGTGTCACTCAACCGCGTAATGTATGCGGTCACTAAATTAACCCGCTTAATTGGTCAGGGAGAGAAGATGGACGGACAAACTCTCCTCTCGGCAGCGTAGGTAGGCTCGCACCGGCAATAAATTTTTCATCATACCATCCCGCTTCTTGAGAAATTATAAATCTCTCTCTCTATCTCGCCTCTCCATTGAATTTAATCTCGAGCACGAGTCGATTTCCATCCGTCCCACGCGCCGACAATGGGCAGCCATCGGGCTCTTGCGAAAACCGCCGGCTCTTAACATATAATAACGATGGCAGAGTTTCAAACCCTAGACAACAGGTGTTATGATGCAGCGCTAGTCGTACTTCATCTGTTTTTTTTCCCGCGACCAGTTGTCAGGTACGCGATCGCCTTCGCGGAAAAACACCCCTCTCCGCACGAGCGAAAACCCCCTAGAAGTTGGAATATAACGCGGAAGTAATAACCATGTACGCGTAGCTCTGCACCCGTGACCGTTAGGATTGATAATTACACCATGGCTAATGAGACTGCAGATTGATTCCCCCGTCTCCTCGTACATCTCCCAGTCTCCTCATCCCATCACCAGAAGGAAAATCCCTCTTTAAGAGAGTCCCTCAATAAGCCATTGATTTAACGCTAGCGCCACCGAGTCTAAAAGGCTTCCAAAGTGGCCGTCGCCCCGCCCTTTTCAATCGTCCGAGTTTGTTTTCGGGACTAACGAGCTTTCCTCCAAAAGAAATCCTCCCCGAATAAGGAGATACGGAGGGGGACGAGATCAATTAACCCTCATCCGTAATTAAGTTCCACGAAGAGGGCGCCTTTTATCTCGCTATCCTCCTCCCTCAGCGCGATAGCGCATCCAGTTTATTAATCGAATCTCGTACCGCATTCCATGGATATGCGTGGGTGCGGCTGAATTGCGAATTTATGCTTTCGCTTATCTGTGCGCGCGGGACGCCGAAATAACGAGGGATTTTTTTCGGTGGCGCTGTGCCAGGATGGCACGCTCGTGCCGGGCAAAACCGCGCCCTTTTCCACACACACCCACGCACCCGGGTCGCGAGCCAAGAGGCGCACGCACCCCGCAGAGAGGAGCTCTGTGTGTGTGATACGAGTACTCATTACGCCTCCCCGAGCGCTGGTGTGAGAGTTAATTCCGGGTAATTGACGATTCCGCGCCAAAAGGCGGGGAGTTTTTTCCCTTTTTTGGGAATGCAAAGGTGTTTTTTTCGGCGTTTTCTCTCTCGACTGTTCCCGAGGGAACAATCGAGTCTCCGCGTCGATGGGTTTTGTGTTTTTTATTTTTTTTTAAATCCGGGTCTGCATTGTCGGAACGAGAGCTTTCCGTTTAATTATATCATTCCCTCGTCCTCGCCCATTGTAGCAAGAATCGAAAGCCGTTTATCACGGCGAATCCACTTTGTTGGCGTGACATTCGAGAAGTTTGCAAAACTCGCTCGCCGATGGTTTATGGGTCGGGATTCGTCGGATAACTGGTATTCCGCAGGGTTATATATTTTTCCCATCTCTTATCTGTCGCTCCATTATGTCTAATTTATATCGATGGTCTATTGGCCGTAGAATGAGATTGTCGCGATAGTGAATTAGCGCACGCTCTCTAATTTAATGCAATTTTAACGAAATCCTTTAACGATATTATTCTGGATTATGGAGCATAAAATTCTGATTGGATTTTCTAGGAAAATTGTATATGAATAATGAAACTATAGCAGACATTCTCGAAGTTTTACATTGCGCTATTTAGGAATTATAAATTCGAATTTGATCTCTGTTTTTTCTAGTAATAGTTCACTCTAACAAATTTTTTTGAGGAATATTATCCTATCAATACATTAGAAATATTTTATTGGTATTCATCTAAACGCTATAGGTAGTTAAAATTGTACCCTACAGTATAATTCACTCAAAGTATCAATTCTTTGAAATGATTTGCGAATCCTATTTGTATAATATAATAGCCGTGTGCGATTTTTCCTTTCATAAAATATGTAAGCATCTGGACGCGAATTATGACCTGTTTACTCTCGAACAATAGCCAGCATGTATGCAAACTCAACGTCCTTCGCGCTGTTTGTGCAGCTGAAACGCCATGCGATACAGAGACGAACTGCTTTCGTGTTTTGTTATTTTTTTTTAAATCAGCAGCGTATATTGTATCACTTTGATAAAAGCATCCTCCGCACCACCCGCCTAATGGTACGAAATCCAAGTTATCGGTCCGCTGGAGATGACCCAGACATTTGTCACTGGCGGATCTTATTTTTACAGCCGTTTCTCTCTCTTAATTGAAAATCGATCCTCTCATCCCACACTTCCGAGGGATTTAACGGAGGAGGGCAAACGCAGCAAATGAAGACGGAGATGAAAAAAAAGCTTCCCTTTTGGAGAAACGAATTGAGCAAGGGTATCTTCATTGTGTGATTCCCTTTCCCTCTTACTAAGCTTAGCTTTCAAACCCAAAAGCGCGGGTTTCAAGGGGACGAGAACGTAGATGCTAATTGGATAGGTGTCGGGCACGTGGGGTCCGTCACGTTTTCGCGCAATCGATTTGCATACGAAGGAATCATTCGTTGAATCATACGACTCTTTTCGGAGTCATTCGGAATCGTTCCGTAAGTCGGAAACCGCTATGCTCGCGTACTTCCGATCTACTATCTTATACGATGACACGTTTCCTCACCAACGGAATCGTCATGCGAGATTTTCCGGCTAGGAAAAAATCCAGTTCCTCCCCCCACCGCTCCATATCTTCCTCCAAAAGGATATGTTCTCTCTCTCTCTTTGTCCCGAAAGAGTATCGCGTAACGGTCTTTGCATCCATTTTTATAACATCCTTGTGCGTGCCAAAGGTCAAACTTGATAACGAGAATCGTGATAACTATGGGGGACGTAAATGAGTTCAGAGGAATCCAAAGATTACGAACAAAATAATACGAGTTAGTCATTCTTTAGGCTGAGCGTTTTGATAAAAAATAATTTGTAATAATTCTGACGAAATGTTTGTCTTGAATATGGTCTTCAGTCTTCAGACCAACGACATTGGAGTCAAAAAAGCAAGTATGCTTTCCTAGCTCTCTTCGACGTGCAATAAATGGATTTAACAGAGTCGTATTAGATACGGTACTTGATTGTGTACATAGTAAATACTAGAAAATATACAGCTATATTAATATTCAATATTCAACGAACATGCCTTATCTTCGGAATATCATGGCAACCTAGCTGATTAATAAGTCGAATAATAACAATATCCTGTAAAACATCAAGATTTCTAATATGCAAATTCCATCTCTAACGGCAAGGACGTATGAGCGAAACTTTTCTAGTTTCTCCGCACTAAATTTCACGGATTATAGATGGATCTGATTTGGCCTACTGAAACAAATCCAAATTACTATCTCCGATGTTCATCACCTTAAAAATAATTATTCGAATTTATAATTTACTCCGATGATGAATTCAAAAATGCTGTTATAATCACACTATCTAGAATCTAATGTTCTAAATAGGTTGTGTACATAATTAATCATCAATCATTAAGGATGTTATTGAGATAAATATATTTTCGCAGCCATTAAAAGTTTCAGATTTCCTTAAAATTTTATGCATAGATAAACACCACGATAAGCGACCAACGCTGAAAGAAAAAAAACATTCCCTCAATTTACATCTTTTCAAGTACGTCACTTCTAAACGGAGTTGATTATAAGCTGACTTCAAACACTTGCCAATCTTACAAACTCTTCCTTTTCGGGAGGGACACGCGGTCGTTGGATGAAGTCGCAAAATCGGATGTCATTCCACGTCCCTCGGGCACGCTTCCTCTCCCTCTTTCCTCTGGTAAACAAATGAGTCACCTGCGAAAAAGGTGGGGGTCAGCCTCGATAACATGCGGCAGGAGTTGCCGAGCTCACTGTTTTACACCCTTCCCCCACCTCCTTCCGATCCGAACTCCCACAGATTCACCCGACCACCGCTCGCTCTCTCACAACCTTCCGTTCCCTCGCATGCCTTCGCGACACCTAACGCCCACACGTCTTTCGAAGGACCCACCTCCTCCCCATTCCCCTATTAGAACGTTTTATAACTCTTCCGTAAGAGTCCCTCTATAGCCGATTCCAAAAAAATGGGGAAAATACGTACGTGGCGTAATCGATGGCCTTAGCAGATGATTGCGATACGTTTCCCGAGGGCAAAATTAACAAAAATTTGTTTGTTTCGGCGGGAGTCGACGGTGGGGGGGAATAATCCCTTTTCATAATAAAACCTTCCTTTCGCAAGTATTTTCAAATTAGATTGCGGCGATTCTCTTAATTGAGCTCAATTTCACGTCGTTCTCCCACACCCCCAGGCGCGGTCAGTTTCCAGCTTTCATATTTCATAAAGATACATAAATCGCGACGTAAATCGTCCTTAATTAACCATTATTTCTCCTCTTCCAATTACGTAAAAAATACCAATCTTGGGAATCAAAAGGCTTTGAAGGTTTCTAACTACCGATTTGTATCTTATGGCATGATAGTGCAGAGTTTAGCTTCCGTCGACAATTTACCACTTAGACCCAAATTATTCTGTTTAATGTACGCGTAAATAAGGGCTATAATTCTTTTCGCGTTAATGAATCTCTAACTCGGGTGCGGAGATTCTCTGAACGCAAGTGATCGCTGGAGAGTTTGAGCCCTTACCTTGAAAGGAATTATCGTGATTGAGTGATCCAATTACGAGTGGAAGTGCGAGATGTGCGCGCGAAGAGGTTATTGGACGCGAGAAAAACGGGATGAACTAATTTCGAAGGAATGGGATAAAGAAACACTATTAGCACGAAAGACTCTAGATTAATTGAGGGAAAGGCGGAATAAAACACGCGATTACGAGGACGTTCCTTGACTCTTCCACTCCCGTTAGAGTCGCGATTTTTCGCGTTCCCTTCATCATCATTAAAGGGAGAGAAAATTCATCGAATAATAAATCCCCCGGAAAGTAATTCGCGAGCACAAAAAAAGATCGACCCGACGTAGGGGCGGGATCGTATTCTACACAATGTATCACAACAGTTAACGCCATTTAACGCCTTCGGGATGGATGAACTCGGATGTCTACCATCTCTTTCCATAGGAGGTTACTGTCCGCCATTTCATTAATCCGCCCGACTCGACTCCGTTCCGATTAAGCACGACAGTTTCCCATCTCTCCTCTTATTTACATTGCGTGTTACGTCTTCGCCCGAAAAGGGCAGCCAAGCGAGATTGATTCGACAAGTATGAACTCAAGCGCGAACAGATTCTTTTTTTCGTTTTCGTCTCGTTCTCAGGCGAACTTTTTCCGTGCGCCCGGACCAGTTGCTTTTGACGACCGTCTCTCTCTCACTCCCACTTTAACGAGCCTTTAATCTCCGCGGAGCGGTATGCTGCGAGTATGCAAGGACGTATCTCTTTCCCTTATCTGCTTCATTCAGACTTCCTCGGCAACATGCAGCTGAATGCATCCGCGACTCATTCATCCGTATTTTAGCGAGTCTGTCTCGCTGCAGCGGCGGCTTTGAATCGTTCTCGAGTCGACGACCGCGAGTGGTACGCGACGGGGATGATTATACGTGCATTGTGCTCCTATTACGTGCATGAGAACGTTCGTACGAATTAGTGGTCTCGTTGTGTTCGTGTAAATAGGCTGGGAAGTGCTGGAAATTGGTAGAAGAAAATTAAAGGCGTAGGAGAGTTATAGAACGATTAAATTTAGCTACGAAGCTCTTCGATTTATCTTCTTTTGTTCAATTTAATCCTTCGATTAAAGCTATGATTAATTTACGCGATAATCCCGTGTAACTAGGTAAAAATGATAAAGCACAATTGTAAAACAGAGTCATAACTGGGGAACCTGAATTTAGTTATCAGCCATGCCTATATTTTACATTTCATTTAACCTTTGATTACATTACTTATTAACTTCCTCCTATTTGATTCGATACAGATTCGGTTTCGAAGATACAGTTCGATCGATAAGTTTCATCCTTGGCAATGTGCTTGAATTCATTTCTCACTTCCTCTCCATGCTTGGCGATCGGAGAGTATTTCTCTTAAAAAAATGCTCAAAAAACCACTACGAAGTAGCGGTTTATATACTAGTCTGAGGGTAGGGGGTTCAATATCGAGCCACGGTAGTTTTAACCGCAGCTGGCATATTTTCGGGAGGCCATAGGTTCACTCATCCTGTGCAACTAGTAAGATTGGTACAACTCGCGATATTATTAATTGGCGCTCGAAGCGTGGTTCCGGAAGAGTTACCTTCACTTCATACCTTTCGGCTAATTACTGGAAGCCATAAACAGCTACGTTACGAAGGCGTGAAGGCTGCGCTATAAAAGGGAAGTCAGTTGGTATTTATGATGTTAATTTGAGATGAAAATAATCATGTATATGGGTAAATTGGAAGGTATTACAAAATCCTCTGAGGGGAAATACTATTTTAATTTCGATGTTTAGTTTTCACTATCTAATAACGCCTCAGAGGTTTAATTCACTTAATGCACTTCTAAAAATTAATTCCTGATCAAATAAGAGAGATTTTAGTACCTGGAAATAAATCGTGGGTTTCAAAATCAAAAAAATATTAATCAAACAACTTTCCCTTTTACTTGTTAGCTCATTATTTTTTTCTGGATTATTTATCATTATGCTAAGAAATTGATTGCAAATTTTGAGAAATATAAGCTAACCGTGAACTAAGAAAAAATTACACTAAAATGGACCATAATGGCACAGTTTTACCAATATGTTCAAAATATAAGTGTGCTACTTAACAGAGACGACAATAAATTTTTTAAATCAATTACTCAATTAGGAGCTGTAAGTTAAAAATTTTTTACTGAACCGCTTTCCGTTCTAACCACCTACAAATGGCAAATAAAGGACTGCCGCTAGACAAACCATCGCCCGCTGCCGCATGCGAGGAAAAAGCGGTCTTTTTTAGTGAGAATAGAATTACACTTCCTGGTTAAATACCCGCAGTTTTTTTACGCAGTGTTTTAAGTAGAGAGGCGACGCATTTTCCTCTCCTCCTGTTTAGCTTCCCGGTAGCTAACCGAAGCCGTCATTTTAGAAAACTTAGCGAGTATACCAGGAAACTGGGTTCAGAAACGGACTCTAAAACAGATTTTTTTTCTTATTTTCGCTTCGTGAAGATAAGAAGCCAGGCCGAGCGAGAGTCGGCACGGATCTCTGCTGACTCATGGTCACTTGAAAGGAACTTCTGCATTGTTTTTCGTCTCCTGTGTTGTGTGCCGTCTCGGTACATGGAGATGACCGGAGATGGAAGCCGCTGTCTTTTAGCTTCCAGAAGAGTCTTCGTTACAACTTACTCAACCTCGTCAAACAGACGCTAGCCAAAGCATTATAATAGTAATTATAGTTCGTTATCCTGAAATATATTCTTTAACACATTCACACTCGTATGTTATCTGTTTCAGAAATTTAGTGACTCAAGAAGATCAAAGTCATATTTCGTAGGAACAGAACTTCTTTGTAGAAATATTAATCTCACTATAACGGTTTTCACATTCGACAACGTCCTGTTGCAATTGACAATTAAATGTAATAAAAGATCATAATCCAATCAGTCTACTCAATCTAAAAGTACGAAAAGTCAGTGATAATTTCTCCTAAAACGATCTAAGGATTATTCATAAGCCCTTATTCATGAGTGAATTAATCCCTAATCGTAGCAAAAGCTCAGCGAGGTGGGGAATATTCCTCCTCACTCCGCCAAGCACTCTCTTCCCGTTAAAATTAACGCTTCAAGGAGCATGTTATAACCGAATACATTCACCTTTCCTTCGTTTTATAATTCTTGGCGTAACATCTCACGATTTTCCTGAAATTTACCTCGAATAAATGCTAAGCTGTACAGAAAGCCCATAGTCACTCGGAAACATTCCGTAATAACGTCCAAATTTAGAGCTACGATGCAGAGAAAGAATTCTTTTTTGATGATAAATATTGAGTTACAAATACCAGCACTTTTTGAGCGTCAACCACCGTCTTCCAAGGACGTGACACTCGCGAGTTTTCTACCCTTAATATTTACGTTTAGATATCACGACTTATAGATAAGAAGTAACACACTGCGCCTATTCTTTCTCGAGACCAAAATCATAGCGTTCGAAGAAACCGACGCGTGGTAGAGATTGAGACATCGTAACGCGCGGAATTTTTTATCGACCACGGAGGATCAACATTTCGCCAATCTGGCACCGCCTCATTGGATCCACGAAAGAGAGAGAGAAAGATCCTTAAAACCATAAATTTCTGTGTGTTCGTGATTTGTTATCGGGTCTTCGAGAAGCTATCACCCGAAGCGACTCGGTTACCAAACATCGCGTTCGACGTCGCGTCCCTCTTGTTTGCGAAACGGAGCGACTTTTCACTCCCACACTGTCACGACTACTTTTATCAGCGGTTTACAAAGTCACCGAGGGCAATCCGCCTCACCTTCCCTCTTTCCCACACCCCCGACACGCACCCATCTTCGATTCCCTCGCCCGGGTGCCCTTTTCCAACCGAAGCGAATCCTCGTACGAGCGTAATACAAGTCGCACATATTACGGCGAATTTTTTTCCACCACGCCGCGTTGATCTTGTTTTGTTCTTTGTGTGACGGGTGAATCCTCGCCAGAGTGGGTGATCTCTCACTTCGAACGAGAAGTACCACTACTACATGTCGAATTTCACCTTCGTGAACGTGATTATGGTGAACGATTCCCTTTCTCTTGCGCTTGCTCAATGATTTATTATTACGTATTCGTTCGTGGGATGGGTCTGAGAAAAAATCGCCTTTTGAGAAGAAAGTTATCAGGTGAACAATGGCCGAATTAACGTGAAATCTCGCTTCTTAAAGAGAAAAAAAATCGAGTATCATTACGCGTATGAAGAATGCGCTTGAAATGCCAGAGTGATTTTATGATAATGATGGGTTCTTAATTCGGAATGCACAACTCATTTCGCTTTCGTACAATTTTATAATATTCTTTTTCTGATAACCCAGATCATAGCTAGTTTTCTATACGTACAGAAACGTATTGCCTTGACCCAAGTATCGCGAAAGGTTTCTTTGCGTGCTAACGTATTTACGATTCTCCCTAGAATGATAATTTAACCGCTTCTACGATGTATTTCGAAAGAAATGCATAATGTTTGAAACTATGAAGCTATAAATCCAGACGAAACAATATTGTATGGTTTTCCAACTCATACATCTCCACCAACAAAATAGCACGCTATTTTAGAATTATACTGAAGTTTCCAAGGAAACGAAGTTCCGTATAAATGCCGTATCCTTGATCCATGTACCTAGCAATCATATGATCGACTACTAGTTACAAGCCTAGAGTAAAATTTCCCGGCTTTCCCTTCTCTTCATCTTGACAACTACCGTTTAAAGCGTGAAATTAAGATCCGCCTGCCAAAGATGCCAAGACATAATAACACACTGCTAGTACCGAAATCAGCAACGATTTTTCCCACTATTCCTCCATTACAATCGGAAATTTTAGCATTTTCCACGACCATTTTATTTGAAACGAAACGCGCATCCGGAACTTACGCAAGAGCGAAAATATTCGTGTGTTTTTAAACTATTAAATCGCTCTGGTACGACGACTTTTATGAGGAAACCGTCCTTGAAACAAATCAGAGAACGCCGCCCAAAGAAGGTAACATTCCGGTTCAGTTCTGGGCTGTATCCTTTGTTAATTGCCGCGTAAATATTTCCCTCATGTTCCATCATTAGAAATCAGAACGAAAGCTAATTCGACCCTGGAATCGACCGTGCCCATCGCCTGTTATTTTTTTTATCAAGGGAGAAAAATGCTTCCTTGGAGGGAGAGAGAGACGATTTCTAGATCGCTATCCGCGCTGGATTCGTTATTTCCGAAGAAATCGTCGGGCCATCCGTGCAATCCTATCTGATGAAGCCATCACCCGAGTTGGTTTGTGGAGCATTTCGTTTGGTTTTCCGTGGACGAAACCTTCGGGACTGTATAAAAACCTTCGCGAACTGTCGAAATGTACGATGTAGTAGTAGTTCGGGCCCTTCTGGAAATCCTGTCCGGCCGGTGATAGTCGTGAATTCTACGCGTTCCATCGCAAGGTAGAAGACTAGACTTCCTTCCAAGGCAACCGGACCTATATATGGTCACGCTCCTTAAGCCCTCAAGGTACCGATCTTCCTTTGAATTGGAAGCGAGGAAAATTTTCAAGAGAGAACGTCTGGAATTACGCAATTCTTATAATACCCCGGGATGGAAAGCGTCCCTGCATGCTACGGTGCCTTGGAGTAGACCTCGAAGACGTCTGCGATGTCAAAATTGAGATCTTCATCGGAAAGGAGGTGAAAGTATGGACGACTGGGAGGGTGGGGATAGGGGGGAGGGGCGCACGCAGGAGTCGTGGTGCTCTTTCGGGAAGAAGCAGTCAGAAGCTGTTGATCGTCCGGTGATGGCACTGTGCCCAGCGTCTTGTCCTTTGGCCCAGCAGAGGGCCAGGCTCCTGAGGGAATCGTTGGAGGGAACGGATAAACCGAACAACCACCTGCCGCTCCAGAGGATGGAAGTGGTGGTCCTGGAGCGGAGGGTCTATCCCTGGGCCACCTACCAACACGGCAATTATCGACTTTTTTACCTATTGCATTTGGATTTTGCTGTCTTTTCGGATGAGTATGGTGTTGTGAAAGTTTATACTACTGGTGTCGAGTGTCTGCTTTAGAATTGGACTGGAATCTGAATGAGGTTGAAGATTTATTGCAGAAATAATATGACTAGTTTAGGAAGGAACTATGTACTATTTATCCAAAACAAGATCTAGATTTCTGCTGTATTGTACAGTTCGAGCTATAAATTCGACTTTCTCAGAAAGGAGGAGGAAAGAAAACGTCCTTTTCTTCACTAGTTACTTGTTGCCTTAGGCATAATCAATCCTACCAGCTTTTTCTAGTGTTAGCGTCTTTAAGTATTTTCATCTGAATAGAATGACAACATTGAATTTTATTTTTTAAATTGTTTAGAACACCTACAAATACTAATTAAGTATATCGACTTTTCGTACGTACAAGCCCCATATTTATTACGTAAAATATAAACAATAAAATCATAGCATTTAGAGCTCCGTTTCGTGTAAATAGGAAGTTATTCCGTGAAACCGTGAAGTAATTTCGTGATCGCACCTGTGCTTGAGAGTGCGCATTTATCCGTGACTCTGTAAGCATTGCGATGGGTCCATACTCACCGAATTATTTCAGCGCCTTCTACTTTTAAAAGGGAGGGTAAATTAGAGAAATATTTTTGAAGCGTTACGCTAACGGAATCTGCGATCCCGATTTATTGAGTACAGTTACGTATGTCTCTCCTTCAAATTCACTGATTCAACTTGATAAGAGAGTTCCATTCACCTCGTGAAAGCGGCAAGTAAGGCCAAGTTTCTAACTATTTCTCGTGTTCTGACAATGAGCGTGTTCATTAAGAATATGGATGCGGTACGTTTGCCCTCATAACAGCTCCTCGAACTTTCTTTTTTTATGGTCACTTCCTTTTTGCTGTGATGATCTTTTTTTCTGTAGTTTCATAACTCGATGTTCCGCAGTTTCTATTTTTAATGAGATTTACTTTCAACGTCCTATTTTAACGCGTAGGATTATTCCGTTTTTAATCCTGAAGTCACAAAAGCGAGTCTAATTGCTTTAATGACGATTTTTTGTTTTCCTGTCACACTTATGAATCAAGATTCTTCAATAAATTCTCATAAATATCTTCCAAAAATTCTTAATATTCCGACATGATTTGGTATATATAATATAATATGTGACTTGTACAACATAATCTGTAACTTGTCGGAATGGTTTTCGTCCGTTACCATGTAAAAGTAGTAAAATTAATTCCTAAAGATTCACTCTGATCCTATTCTGACACCTAATTATAATCTTGTTTGAAATCAATGTGAGAAGGCGTGACTTCGTGGAATGCCATAGTAATAAAAATAACTTAGTAAATTTCCACAGAAAAATTTTCTGTGGAAATTTACTAAGTTATTTTTATTAATAATCTTGTTTCTTCTTTTTAATAACATCATTTTCTAATTGATATATCTACAATTTCCATCCTTCGAATTTCAATTATTTGGTTCGGATCCACTTTCATTTATAATTAATTTTATGTTTATCGGTTCTAATCTGATGTCCTGCTGTTTTAATTTCAATCTCAAGTAATCCTTTCGTTTATGCTAAACATCTTACGGAAGTAAGAGTACTAACTCTTACATCACTACCTCATTACATGAATTATTACGCTGTTGTTATTTTTAAGCATCGACTTTCTACATCCATTTAATGAGGCAACATATTCGGAATGTACTCTCTTTAGAGACTTTGGGTGGCAGTGCATGAACTGTGTCCGAGATCTTATCATTCGTTAGTTTTCCAGCGACGCAAAATCTCTCCCAGACTAAATCGGATTTCGAATATTCATGTGCTCCAAAAATGAAATTCAAGGAGACCAATATCCTTCTTAAATACCTTACTGTAATTTCAATTTAAAAGTTTTCGATAGTTTTAGCACAATAGGAAGGGAAAGATTATATTTCCCTAGATTTAGCGTAGATTCGAATTGATAAATATTAGAAAATACTACAACTTTCTAATACTAAAGCTAAACAAAGCTGATTTTGACGGACTCTATCAATCACGGAAAGAAAGCTAGATAATTCCGAAATTTCTCTTTCACGATAAGGTTATTACTAAGCGATGCGAACGCTCAATGTAATAGTATTTTATTCTCCACTGACGATAGTTTGTGACGTATCTCTTTCTTCTTGGTTACGCAAGAAACCCTTCACATACTCTTAAGTCTGTTTTATAAATCCAATGCGTTTTAGAATTCAATTAAACCATACATTCATGCTCTTAATTAAAACTCATACGAAGACCTACGGGGCGTACAGATTCCATTGATAGAATACCTTTACGGGATTCGCATCGTTGTTTGATGTCTAATTAAAAATGTATAGATAATTTTCATGGACTTTTACTATGACATTCCATTCGGTTATACGCAATTCCTCCTATGAGTAGTACAAAATTAATTACGGAAACCTTATATTTTTCCCTTTGATAAGATAAAGCGTTCAAAATATTACACTGAAGATCAAAACATCCCTAACCATAGCATTTGGGAGTAATAAGAGTCTACTCGATAATCCGAGGCAAAGAAATACTGCGGAACATGAAAAATGTCCTCGCTAAAAAATATTCCGACGAAAATTATATGGCCCAATGATAATGACGTATTCGTAAACAGAGCAAAAAATAAGATTCCATCACCGAGAGTTCTTTATCATCCTTGAAAGGGAATCATGATCAACGGTTTCTTTTACTAACTAATTTAATTTTAGAAAATCGAGGCTACTGAATAATTTTTTGGAACGCTGCGCTCTTAGATACGCCCTCATATTTTACGGTATAGTAGTTTACATTATCTCCGCCTGGACCCTTGATCAATTAGAAACATATTACTTATAATTAATAACATTTTTGGATGCATTATGTTAATGGATTGTTGAAACTACAGGGTTGTTGATATTTCTTTCTATGAGAGTGAAAATTTTCATTCATTTTCTTCGCAACTTATTCCAAAATCTTAAAATTGTCTCCATAGATATTAGTTAATCGACGTGGAATTAAGTGCTACTCCTTTATGTTATCCAGTCAACAAAGTATGGGCTGACGAATTGGTAGTATCGTGAGATTGCTTCAAATTTCCTCTCTTCCTGTTTCTTCTTTCTCGACTCAAAACCGCCATCCATTTTGCTCACCTTCTGGGAACGAATGAAAATGATTTCACGGGTGAAAAACCAACAAACAAACCATCCTGCTACCGCAAACATGACAAATGGCTAACATCAGTATCATTTCTCCTTTTTTGCAGACGTGGCTCTGTGGAACAAGAGCATCTCCCAGAGGTGGCGGCGCCTTCGACGGCGTTGTTCCTCCTTCTCGAGCGCCCACTCCCCCACAACCCAGCACCTCCTCGACTCCCCCTCCAACGTCTCCTCCCCCGACAGCCCCGCCACCCTTCCCCGCAAAGATGCAGCCACTCCACCCCCGAGGGGCGACGAGGATTCCATCTCCACCACGTCCAATTCATCAACCCCCAGGAGCCTCCTTCCGGAGAACCTGAGGCACAAGTTCTCTCAGCTGAATCTCGGACTGCGAAAGAGGAGGGCATTGTCGGTTCACGAGGTCCCGTCCACTTTCTACGTCCCCTCTCCTCTGCCTCCGGGACTGAGAGAGGAAGGCCCTTCTTCACTGCCTCCGCAGGTTCCAGAAGCCCGTCCGCCGCGACGTCGGGCGGTCATTAGCGCCCACGTGACAGGCGGAGGTGTTTTGGCGTACGGTTCTCTGGACAGGAGGGGTTTCCGACCCAGCGACGATGCAGACAGACGGAGCACGGACAGCAATCGCTCGTCCAGCTCCGCATCATCGGCACTTTCTTCATCTTCATCCTCGGCGGCGAGAACTCCTTCTGGTAAGGGCTACCACCACTCTACTACTGCTAATGCAATATCCTTCCTAAAATTTCTTATAGACTCCTACATTTAATTGCCATCATCCAGTTTCAATCTCGCTTTAAAAATAAGACCTAATTATTTCGATATTTTCATACAATATCGCCTTAATTCTCATCCATATCGAATAGTACGAGCACATTACAGTGAAGCTCGAAGTGTCCTATCCATTATCATCAACTTAATGCTGATTTCCTTTACAGGGCGACGCGTGGTATCAGATCGCGCTGCTATTAGAGGGAGCGAATCCTCGTCTACTCTATGGGATGCAGGCTACTGCACGGAATCGGCCAGCGGCAGCTGCGCGGAAGAGATCGACTCTAGCGGACAGCGAACCCGGCACCGCCGATGGTCCTTGGCCGATTCCACTTATCAAGTCCAAGTCCCTTCTCCTCATTTGATCGGCGGGCACCAAGTACTCACAGGATACCGCGTCAGGGAATACCATTTGTCTAGGGGCATGAACGACTCAGGACCCTCCTCCCTACCGTACCTCTCCCACGGAGGGGACGACGCCCTCTTGGAGGACTCCGTGGGGGAGTGCAGGGAGCAGCAACTGCTCGCACAATGCCAGGCTGTGCAGGAGGAGCAGAGGAGGAAGGCCGTGCACCACCACCACCTTCTTAGGGAACGGGGTGGCTACGGCAGCCTCCGAGAAGTGGAGGGCGGATCCTCCTCTGCTGCGGCCGCAGCAGCCGCCGCGGCCTGCGCTAAAGCCGCCTTGGCCAAGAAGGTGGCCGAGAGGAGGGAGGAAGAAGTCCGCAACGGCGGTTCCGAAGGCCGCAGGACGCCCTCGGAAGGTCGCAGAACGCCTTCGGAAGGTCGCAGGACGCCCTCTAGGGCCAGAGAGCCCTTGACGACGGAGGAGGAGATACGCTTGGCTCTGCACAGGAGGCCCCTGTTGCTTCCGCGGGTTAGCTTGGAACGCGGCAACAAAACGACTGCGACCGGAGAGCACCCACAAAGGCAGGAAGTGACGTCACCGGCAAATAGGAGCGAGAATAAGGTATGCCCGATTCACCCGTTGAGACCTTCGATTCTTTTCTTCACGAAAAAATCCCACGTT
Organism: Pantala flavescens; assembly: GCA_020796165.1. NCBI lineage: Eukaryota > Metazoa > Arthropoda > Insecta > Odonata > Libellulidae > Pantala > Pantala flavescens. The sequence goes on along the minus strand of CM036879.1, from coordinate 16,354,586 downwards.
GCCTGTTCTGATGAGTATTATATTAGAGTCAAGGGGAGGGCAGGAAAGGAAATAAAGTTTCGTTTCCCGTCTGGAAAGAGAGCAGTCGTTTGTATGGTAGACTCTCTTAGCGTTACCGTCCATTTATCCCTCGCTCTCGTTCGTTTACTGCAAAGGGGGAAGGTACTTTTTTTCGGAAAGGTAATTAATAAGTAGTCTCCATATATCCGGGTGCGTACCTTTTGTCATAGGCTGGTGGGCAGGACGTCTTTGACCGGTGGAGTGGAACGGCTGAAAAGTATGCGTGGGACCGAGAATATTCCTAATTTGCCATTTCGGCTGCGTGCGCTTTCATGCTTTTGTGGATGAATGAAAGGGATTTCGGGAGGATTTTATGAAGAGGTAGAAAATTGAATGCGCGCTTTGAATTCACGGACTGTTCTAATCAAACGAATATTAAAGGAAGTCTTTTACGAAGCCTTGGTTGATTCAATTTGAGCAGGAGAATTAGTATATTTGTTCCTTTGCTTTGGTTATGAATATAAGTTTGAGGTTAAATGAACACAATACAATATTCAGAACACACAAAAATTGCATTTTTTAGTTTACCATTCTAAAGAAATAGAAATATCTGTCATCGAACGTAGATGAAATTATATAAATTTAATGAAACCCAATAAAGTTAGAGACGGAGCCGATTCGGTTGAATACGAAAATCAAGAACGTAACAAAACGTAAAATAAAAAAGTTCATTAGTTTCTGAAAATCCTAGTTGTACTAAATTAAATTTCACCAATTCCACTGCCACGATGAAAAGAAAATTATTCAAAAATGCAAACTAAATGCAAATGAATGACACGGTATTTTACGCGTAATTAGTATCAAATGCGTGATGTTAGTTTTGCATGAGATGTTTTAGAGAATACCTGTTTTTTATGAGCTACCTTCTTTGTCGATGATACAGCTGCATAGTACTATGTCCTTTGTCAATGATACAGCTGTACCGTACCTCATACGGAAGATAATTTCTAACAAGAAAGTCGAATTAGGAAATAATGATAAAAATATTAGAATTTAGAACAATATTCATACAAATAATTCATTAAACGAACAAGAAGTAACACATTAGAAACATACTGATGAAAAACTCTACGAAATAATATCAATTTTCTATATTTAAAAAATTCCGGTAAAAAATTAATGGGATCAGCATTGTAGACATTTTCATATGCTTGGATTACCGAATCTATTATAACTTAAGTAAGTCGTTCGATGCGATGCCAACCATTCCGGATTTGAAGTAGTAAGCTTTTTCTATGAATCCCCAGAATTCTCTATTTAAACCGTCACGGCATTCGTTCCGCATAGTATCAGCTGCCTTCCATTAAAACGTAATATATGGAACTAAGGCTGATAAAAAAAAACTGAATCGATACCGTCCTCTCAACTTCCAAAAAAAAAGATGTGACATCTTTTTCAAAAATACTTTCAAATTTTAAAAAATGAACGTTGCTGCAAGGGTTAATGATTAATGGTTTATTATTCGAACTCAACAATAACACTTCTTAGGGCGAGTGCGTTCGACTATTGAAAGCTCCGCTTTTTATACAAACATTATGATTTATCAATTGATGCGTAATCTTTGAAGATGCATGAATGACTTCATTTTCCATAGCCGGGCAACCTGTCTCCTGTTACATGGGTTGATGGTCAGGATCTTATCGGGAAACCACCCTTCTGAGTGGGCCCTAAGAGAGTTGTACAACAGACTCTTTTCATACGAGCCCTACAACCGAATGGAACAGTACGGACAGCGGGAGGGTGAATCGGCCACCCATCACAACTAAAAACCAACCTCTCCTCTCTCCCTTACACCGCTTATCCCATCCAATTCTTCTTAACCGCCCATTGTTGAGGGCCCGCTCCACCACCGGGTCCCCCGGGAAGCGCCCGCCCCACCTCCCGAATCGGGAACACTTGTGAGCTATCCGAGATTCTCCCACGCACTCCTCAACGGAGAAATCTTCTTTTCGAGGGTACCTTCCGTATCTGGTTTCTCCGGAAAGGAATGGATATACAGCCTCCCTGTAAAGGTGATCCTCCTTTGAGGATTGGGCGTGGATGAGCTACCTTCCGCGCTCTGCTTACGGGCCGACCACGCCCCCCTTCGATATTGAAGACCTCCCGCTCGCAGCTGCCCTTGATGACGCGCACGGAATCACGGGCTTTTCCGACCCTGGGAGTTTCAATCGGGAGCCAACTCACCCCGCGTACCTTACCTTATACCCCCACCCCGCCCGTCAACCTTTCTCCATTGAAGGCACTCATCGAGCCCATTGTCGTCCTAGTTTGAAAAGCATTGTTGGGGGGGAGAGGCGCGAAGAAGGGCGGGGGGTTGGATTAGAGAAAGGCCGGGGGTTTGAATGAGACCGTCCGCGCATCCCAGAATCCGGTTCGGATGATAAAAGGAGTGAGGGATGAGTAAAGGGGTGAGGGCTGAAAAGAGGCGGAATAAAGGGAGGAAGTGATATAATCCGTCGATTATAAGTTTTAACTATTATTATGAGCCGATGTTGCGACGATACCGTTTTCTAAAGGGTCGGCAGGTATTCATAAGCGTCTTATTAGGGACGTGTTATTTTTATCCGGGCCCGGAAGGAGAGCCTCAAGGCAGCGACCGAGTACCTAACCCGCGACGCGAGTTTTTGCGGGGTGTCTGGAGTCGATGATGACTGGATGGATTTTTGCTCGTGTCCGAAAGGGGTCGAAGATTAGTTCCTCTCTTTCATTAGGGCGTGAATTCGAGTGGATGATTCCGGCTATTATCGGCAATCAGTGAGGTGAATGATGGCAAATATGAAGGGGAAGTAATACGTAAGGGTTTTCAAAATACGTCTTCAGTTTACTATTATTTTGAAATTTGGCCACGGTTCATTTATTTTCAACATCCGAACGGCGTTTCAAAGGGTTCATTTTGAAGAACAAGCACGAGCGATGATTTTCTAGAACCCCTCCCTAGAATATAGCATGTTTGTCTGAATTTTTAGAATTCACATCTGTCATCGATATCTATCAGATACGGACTCATCGGACTGAAAATAATGATTTGCCATTGTTAAAACGATACCTTTCCGATCATATTAAGGGAATAAAGCAAGATATTTGAAGATATTGACAGCAACATTATTCATTCTGTATAAATGATAATCATTCAACGAATAGGATAGGAAGATCTACAGCGTCATAGATGATCGTTCTGATCGCTGATTCTAGAAAATTTTCAATCTGATTTGTAAATTAATATTATAATATATTACTTACATAATTTAAACTTGTATATGAATTAATATAATTCGATGGATAACATTAACCACTTATTATTATGCTATATTGTATGCGAATGCATAATAGATATAATGGCGATTCAAATAATATATTCAAAAAACCATAGAAATACTGCTACGATTCTCTACGCCCTCTCCCCGTGCCACACGCCGAAAGACGGCCTGCAGGGCACTTATGTAGGTTTAGATTTAGAATCCTAAGAAGTGATCAGGTTTTCATTATTCGACCTCGGAATGTGGGTCATAGAATTGCTTCAGTTCTCCTCGTATATCGCTTGATTTTACCATTCAAAGCTGCGGTTGGGATCTCTATTGAAAAGAAAGGATTCGTCCATCCCGCTTTTATCGGAAAAAACTCACGCTGAGTCTGAGTGTCACCCTCTTTCAACGCACAGAAAAGCTCGTAATGTAGCGAAAAAATCACCGACAAATCTATAGCCTCGTCTGGCAAAAAAATGTCTCTCAATCCTTGTTAGCCGTCTGGAAAAAAAAAGAAGAGAGAGAAGGGTTGCGTAAAAGTAAAAAAACACCCTCAAAGTTTATGATGGCTAACAAAAGGCGGACTTTATGAGCGTATAGAAGGAACGTAATCCGCGAAAGGGGATATGGTGCTGTCAGGACGCCCTGAGGTGAACGTTTCCATCCGTGTGATATGCCCGAATGCCGATCCCTTTTTTCGCTTATTTTCCGAGTTTTTCCTAGCCAAAACTCTCTCTCTCTTCTCCCCTTTTCATTCGGCGACAACAGGAACAAAGCGGTGTATTCGCGCTCGGGGTTGCTGTTATTGACAGAAGCCGACGGAATGGATGAAGACCGGAAAAGGTTTTGTTCGCAACTGTGGCCAATCTCCGGCGAAGGAAATTGGGAATGGAATGTTTCGATGGTTAGGACATTGACAGATACGCTGATTTGGCAATTATTGGTTTTTGGGTGTGACTCAAATGAATTTCAGACACGAGACTGAGAGATGCGGAATTGTTACGGGACCGAATGTGTGTCACGAAACGTAATTTCGACATTTTAAATATTCTGTAAACAAAAAATTTACAGCTCTGTAAGCGGATGCTATAAAATTCAAATAATTTAATTGTACTTAAGTCTCAAACTCAATTAGACTTGATACCCTAACTTCATCCTATTTACTTCCAGCTTCTATCTTTGGAATCTATCTCGTAAAATATTCTATATATCCATCAAGTCCTTTTAAAAAACTTTATATAATATAATATATATTATAAATTACTCTAAAAAAAGTCAAGGTTATTTAATATGAGTCCAAGGCCGTTGAATTGTTAATTTAGACGTACCCATTAGGCATGGATCCAGGTTTTCAAAAGTTTTAAAAATGCAAAATTTATCTCGAATATTCCCAGTGGCACGGCCCGTGACGTCACATAATGAAATCGGTATTTCTTCATCCATATTCAGCCGCTAACCTTATTCCTTCGAGAAAACTAATTTTAGAACACTTTTCCAATATTCATAAAATTCAAAGAATTTATTTTTGACGTTTTAGCATGTTAATTTCTAGAACAAAACCTCCCTCGTATAAGTTAATTCTTTTCTTAAACCAGAGTGGCACATTTTCTCTTGGATACCGCTTTGTTTATTATTCAATGATTTTATGTTGAATAGGATATTTTAAATTTTTCATACGTTTATAATCCTCAACGAACCTAATTATTAGCCTTAAGTTATCAATATGAACCTGAATAGTCTTATTATAAAAACAAGCATGGTCATAATTCCCTATTCAGTGCCAATCAAGTTTCTTAACAGCTCTTTAGATAAAAGGATAGAATAAGAGGGGAGGGAAATGGGGTTTCCCTTGCTTTCCATGGAAAAGCTCCCTTCAAAAAGTAGAGGGTTAAAATTTTAGGGACTGCATAAGTAGCCTCAGAATAAATTTCCCAGGAATTTAGAGAAGAATAAAGTGCTTGCGGCTAAAATAGGTAAACGAATTGAAATTATGTTTACATGAGATAGTCAGCGTTACCACATAAATACGATATCGCTAATTCAATAATAATTATAAAACAAAGTTCAAAAAAACTCTTCCATATTAAATTGCTCTTTTTACGTATAATGTACCTAAATATTAGATCTAAGTATTAGTGTATCCTTAAGTTAATTTAGCTTACGTAAATATTTAATGATTCAATTCTGAATTTTTTCATTTCGAGAGAAATAAATTTAATACGCAAAGAGTAAATAATGCTCATTCTCAAATGACATCCACAGCGTTTCGGTCTATACGGTATTCTGTGCTCGAATTATAAAACCCCTCGCGAATTCATTATCATAAATTACGAGGTCGAAAAAGTTTTCACGCTTATTTCAGAAATATTTCATTGCTCTTATATGGAACCCGAGTTCTGAAATTATTCAGAAACTTCTGAACTCAGCTGTTGATAATAATCACTTCTCCGGGCCTAGAACGACTCCCTGTGGTACTTCCCCCAGAAGTTGAGAGGATTTTGGTCGATTTGGGCACATGCAGAAAGAACTCCAGCGGCTGGGAAATTGACTGTGAGGCTACAGTTTGGGGTCTAGGAAATCCGAGTGGGGTGAGGTCCTTTCGGGATGGCCAGGGGGGGATTTGAGAGCGCAACATATGTTGTGAAGCAAGCGTGGCGGCGTGCGGAAGCATGGATGTGATTGAGTGGGGAGCGTAGAATTTAAATAGTACGACAGCAGCGATGTCGGGGTTGACGATTTGACTGAAGAGAGGGTGAAGTCAAGGATGGCAGAACACGGCAACGGTGGTCGATCGTGGTTGGCATGGAGATGCGGAGAGAAGAGGGCGTTTATGAGTTGGGGATGGGCTTATTGTTCGTGGCTGTGTTTTGGGTCCGAAGGGCGGGGATGCTATAGACGCAGGAGGTGACAATGCCATCGATTAATCCTTCGGGATACTCTCCCTAGAACAGAACGGACTTTTCTGCGATGCATTAAGGAAAGGGCAGTATCGAACGTTGCTCGCCACAAAGGCGGAGTGTTGGCCGTGACTCTCTAGAGAACGGGCATCCGGTTGAATGCTAATTAATGGCCTCAGAGAATAATCCTTCCGACAATCCAAGGACAACGTCGCCGAGCACAAAATGCGGGATGAGTCATGGGGCTACCCGGAGAAGATACAGGGTCAATTGATTTTATTGGTCGATAACCTAGGCTGATAGACGGTCAGAAATTGGTAATATGATAAAATCGTGTCAGTTTTTTCAAGTATGCTTAAATTATGGCAAACGACGTCTATAGCAGTAAGTTAAATAAATTGAAACGATCGTTGTTACATCAAAGGCGAAAGATTAAGCGCATTATTCAGAGATTGAGTTAATAAACATACTAAGCCTTAAATAAACAAAACAAATAATTTAAAAAATATGAGGATAAGATAAAATTATATTGTGCCATTAGAAACATTTAAGAACTATTACATTCATATTACCCATACAAAATCCTCATTAATCAATAAAACACAACGGATTCAAAACAAAGTTCCATATTATTCAGCTCGTAAGTAAATGCGGACTATTACGCTTCATAGTTTGATAATTAAGCCCCGTTTGCCACTTAAATTTCATTTAACATTATATTTAGACTTTCGAGTTCAACATTCGGTATGTCAACGTCTTTTATTAACAATCAGAAAATAACGAATGAAACCATAGTTTAAAATCACATTAAAATTAATAAGCGGATATAAAATGAACTAAAGTCAGTTGACACGTATTCTAATTATATAATCCTAGAAAATATCTGTAGATAATAAAAACGACAAATGTAACGGTAAAGAAGAACATTTCAAACGCAATGTGACGAAAGAATAAATTATGCACCAACATCATCTCGAGTATCTAATTAGGATTGGATTACTTAACAGTAGAATCAACCGTATTTTTCCAGTTGTGTTTCAATCTTTTTCTGTCGTTTCTTTTAACGCAGAACTGTCACGTTTTTCCCCTATGGGGCTGCAACTGAGTAAATCCCACGGAAAAAGGGAAATGTTTTTGTTTTCCCAAGGCAACAGCTCTCCTGAAATGCCTTTTTAAATTGCTTCTGCAGGTTCCTCAGTGCCCTAAAGAAATAGTGAAGGGGAAGACGACTTTGGAGGAGGAAGACGAGGATGAGGGACACGGAGGAGAGGTCCAAGAGGAAGACGAAGAGAGTAAATTCTGCACTCTCCCTCGGCACCTCAAGAGCGGCTCGGCAGCATTCAGCATAATATCCGTGTCGTTTGTGAAGGGACCCGGCAACAAGGGACTTGGCTTCAGCATCGTCGGAGGCCGGGATTCTCCTCGTGGCATGATGGGAATTTACATAAAGACAGTGTTCCCAAATGGACAGGCAGCAGATAGCGGAAAAGTCAAGGAAGGTAAGTCATGCAATACGGTACAATATGGCATTAGGCCGAAGATGTTCTTTTCTCTCTTTCTATAGCTGTTCTTTTGTATTCAGACGAACCCTTCTTGGTATTCATCATTGTTACGAATGCCAAATACCTCATTGATACAACACTAATTTTCCTTACGTAGATATATTTTCTCTAATTAAAAATCATAATTTTTATTTTAAAAATCATTCTTCAACTAAAATGAGCATTCAATGAACATAATATCATCATTAGGTAATCAAAAAGCTATCATTGTTGGACAATTTTGTAAGAACTCAATAAAATATATCAAAGAAACAAACTCCAGAATGGTTCAACATATCTCAACCTTTTGGACCGAATTCAGTTCAAAATACAACAGACTTATTTGTATGACACAATAACATTTTCAGATTCAAGCGATAAACAGTAATGAAAACCTAGAAACTTAACTCCATAAAATGTCCTCGAACTACAAAGGTGGGCCTGCCAGCAGCCTAGTCGATGATTTAACTGTTTATCTTCATATAAATTAAAGCTTTCGAAAACTGTCACTTTCTTTACACGTCATCGCTGAAAATATACCCCGCACGTATAATGGGTTTATTTTCCGTTCCCGATCCCCTAATCTCAAAAAATCAACTAGGCTACCTTTTTTTACCGTTACTTCCCGCATACAATTCCGGTCCGTGGACCGCGCGACCTGCTGTCAAAGGCATATCAGGGAGAACACGGCATCCCGAATCCTGCGAGAAATCTATAATTCCCAATCGTTTCCGTGAAGGCAGGAATTCTATTATCCCGCGGACCCCTTGACGCGTCGGTCCCGGCTTACGTCTGATATCCTTCGGGGACACGATGGTTACATTGTGTTCTCTCCACGCTTTAGTCACACGGGAATGTGTCACGTCAGAAAACGTGACGAAAATTGATGATGTCGGTCGGCTCGTCCGTAAAAAAAATATATAAAGCCCTCCTCCGCCGCCTCTCATTGGCCTTTTCGCCTCAGCGTCCCTCCGCGGTCGCGACCTCCTCCCACTTTCTGACCGTTCCTCCTTCTTCAACGTCCCCCGATTTAACGATCCCCCCGTAACCCTTTCGGTCTTAAGCCCTACCTATTGGGGCACGTGGCATTCATTGAACTTTCAGTGCGCAAACACCGTGCACCCGAGACCATTGTCGCCTTCCCTGCATGGGGTCCGCTTTTAGCGCTGCCCCCCCACGAACGGTCATCGGACAGTCTGCAGGTCCGAACCGGACGCTTGATTCCTCGCGTATAGAGAGAGACCCCGCGATGACCCTTATGGTCCGCCCTCATTATTCCTTCCGATTAGCTCAAAAAATATTTCGTTAGGTAATGAGAATCCTTTTTGCGTGCGGCCTCCACCGGTTAACGCGCTCTCTTGTGCCACTCCGCGGGGGGTCCTTAACCGGGCGACTCCACCCGTCTCCCCCGCCGTAATTCGCCGTTTATTCCTGATATATGTATTCATTCGGATTCGAAGTGGAGCGGAGCTGGTTTTTCCCTGCGTATAAACAAAAGGGGTCCTCCGCTACTTCTCCTCGAAAGAGGTTTAACCAGTCGGAACAATGCTCACTGATGGGATGAGGAACTCATCCCCTTAGCGTCTTTCTCCCTTTTTTATGGGATCCAGTTCTCTCATTTTAAAAAATACTTTCTTTTCTCTCGCCGCCCCCCGAGCGCCTCCCGCGGTTAAATCTCGTGACTTATGACCCGACCGCAGTGATATATCGCGCGGGAAGGACGTCTGTTCCACTTCTTTGTGGCATTGTTTAGCCATGTGATGGCTCTAATTAGCCTAATGCGGTGAAAATGATCTCTGTTTGGTTTTGATTCGGAAAGACGTAGTCGTAACGCTATCGTGGCAATTATTTCTCCCATTTTAATAATGATATTTGTCTTCTCTGATGACCGACGCGTTCTTTTTTGGAAGAATGATGAATCACTGCTTTTTTTCTGAATGGGTTGAAAGGTTATGTTTGCTTTTATGCAAATTTCTTCAAATATACGAGAGAGGGAAACATCCTAAATACTTCCAATTAATATTCGCTAAGAATTTATTACTTTCATGAATTAAAATATTCCTTAAAATAATAAATTCAATGTTTAATATTTATTTATTAAGTTGCGAAGGTATACCTGAAGCCTTCGGCCGCGTTAATATTTTAGAACCTAAAAGAATAAGATAAAAATAATACAACGTGACAGCAACTAATTTTGGGTGAGTTAAGATTATAAGTACGTCAAATTTCTAGGAAAAAAATTATTTGCAGAAGTTCTATTAAGGCCGGCACATTATATCAATCATACATTAATTGAACGTAGTTAAGGTGTAAATCATCTCCCGAACAATGCTTATCTCCACCGTACGAAACAAGCAAGTAAATAACCTATATTTAAAACACACGTTTCTCAGAAAATAGCTTAATGATGCCATAAATAGCTCCCTAATAAAGTCTCCTAGTTACACAGTCGCGTGGAACACATGTGCAAACGATCATCAACTACCTCCAAACATGTTTTGGATCGGTCCGTTTTCGTCCTCAGACAACAGGGAAGTGTGTCCCGACGCGTGATTAGTAGTTCCGGACTAAATGTTCTTCTTCCTTCTTTTTTTCCATCGCAGGTGTTTTCCGAATACAGGTGGTACGTTATATTTTTTTTCGGGTCAAACCCCCACACTGTTATCGGGAAGCGACGATCGCTATCTCGCGCTAACGGGAATTAGGGAAGCGTAAGGATTTCTCTCGTCACTTTTTTTATAGAATCACACCGCGAAATAGATCTGCCGAAGGCGATAACCATAATACCAGAATGTTTGCTCTCGAATCGCACGCTTTGAAATGTTGACGCATAGGTGACCGAACGCCTAACGGACTACTAGGCGCCACAGACCCATATCAGCTCGTGCGTAATTCTTTGCCAAAACGTGGCTTTTTTTCTCGTTTGACACACTGAACGGAAACTGGATGATGTTCTCACGCTTTGGGTCATTTCGGAGGTCGGCTGGTGTTTATCTCGAAAAATTTTCGCTTCGGCTAACGATTGCGAAAAGATTCTATTAAGCATTAATTAGGTTTGCGAGTGACGCAACCCTTTCTCAGATTTATGCCGGATCACGAAGCTGCCTCCGAAACCGACGGGTATTTTCGGCAAACTTTCCTTATTTTTTTTCTCATGACCTTATCTCCTCCCTAACTAATGAAGGATATGGTTTTCAAGGAAAAAAAATTTAAAATAGGACGGAGCGGAAAATTCGTTCTGACGCGGAGGGTAATTAAATCTTTCCTCTTGCCGAGATACAGAGTAAAAATCCCATGATCCCGATGTTGACGCATTCATTTCCGTAGGCACGCAATGAGTATAAAAATAATGCTTAAGGGGCAAATTTCAGTGATTACGTTTAATTCCAACGAATTTGCCGAAGGATAATTGAAGCAAAAAATTCTCCGTAATTTTCTATTTTAATTCGTTATTATTAGGATACTTGGAAGAGTAAGCCGCATACCGAAATAAAATCTAAACCGTATGAAACTAAGGAAACCACACATTATTGCCATTTTTTCTTCCTAATATTAAATGTAACATCTATTATGAGTTCGTAGAAGTCGTTACAGACTTATTTTACTCTGGGGTAGCTTACAAATCATGAAAAAAGAAAAATACGTTAGAAATCAAGGGGGTTCCTTTCATTTATCAATTACAATGCTATTTGTGAACCATAAGAAGTCCAGATAATGTTTTTTTTTGAGTTACCATAGTCTTCATTGCCCTACAATAGTTTTTTAAGACACCAACCCATTATATCCTTTCTAACTCGTGTTCACAAGTAGTAGCTTAGTATTAGCGGGATCACCCACAGCGCTAGGAGTTTTTCTACAACATATAGTTTTTTGTCCCGCCCCGTTGGATAGAACGAGACCCAAACCACGCCTGGTAGGCATTACACACTCAAAACGTCAAGCACAAAGACATTTCATACATGATATTCCACATAAATAAGAGGCTTATAAAAATTGCCGATCCCACTTTAAACTACCTCAAACCCTTTCACGGATTTACGCGTGGGGTTCGGATGTGCAGAGCAAACATAACTGGCTTTTATGACGTCCTCTATGCAGCCGCGGGCCATTCTCTGAGACTCTTCAACGCCGCCATCACGCTCGTAAAATATGGCCGTGACGAGTGAGGCGACAAATCCAATCCGGCAGTCCGTTCCGCCTCCCGGTGTGGGGACCGTCCGTCCACTTCGACTACCATTACCACGCGCGACCGAGAGATAGAGCTCTGCAGAGACGTGGGAGGACCGCGTTATTAACGGCACCCCCTAGGGGACATCGTGGGGTCGAGGAAATGATAAGATTCTGCGGTTGTTTCCCCGTCAAGGGTGCGAGATCGAATGGGATGAATTGCGGCGTGGTTGATGGAAGGAAGGAAGGGGGGGACGGTGGGACGTCTGCGATGGGCGTCTGGGGTGCGGTTGATTGAGGTGTTGCCGGGGGGAATCAGGTAGCGGCTGCAGAGCCCACCGGAGACGTATCCTTCCTCTCTTGAAATAATGCCCCGCGAATAGGAAACGACGTATTTCTATTAGATTCTTCCAGGTCTCTATACGCGTTGCTGCTGGACGTAATTTGCTCGTTTGCGAGGACGCGAAACGCCCAGGCGTTTGATTTACGACGGCGGATCTCAAAGGCGACCGGTAATTGCCGTTCGTTCGCTTCTGTTGTATTCGAAAGCGAAGGCGGAAATCGTTTCCTCTCATTGTTCGATGGTTGCGGCGTCCAGAGAAATTAATTTTTTCATCGACGCTCGCCTACTGCATGTTCGTTCGTGATGCAGTAGATGGATTTATGGGAACGTTTAATTTTTCATGGGCCGCGGGCTCCTAGCTTGATTAAAGGGCGTAAACATTTCTCGGGACGGGTACCTCGATAAAAGCTTAAGTGACGTATTGTGCCCATAAAAAGTTTTACTGCAACCTTGCCTTGTTGTTTACGGCGCTGATTTAATCCGCATTAACCGAACGCGGAAAATATGATATGAATGAGGCCACCTTCTTGAAATGGAGCACTCCTAAATGGCTTTACACGTGAGGCGACTCGTTGCGATGAAGGGAATGGTCTTAAAGTTAGAATTTCCTAGTTTCGAACACGATCATAAACGTAACAGTGAGCTTCGCGAGATTTTCAGCGTGGGAAGAGATATACTTCTCGTGACAATGTGAATACGTTCTTTTACATTTATGATCGAGGTGAACTTGCGTATAAGCAAGGTTTATTGTTACAGTTTAGCTTCACGAAAAGCAATTTTACTGAAGCTTCTTAAAAACTAATAAGATTAGATTGTTTAGCATTGTAACTTTAACTCGTAGATGAGCAATATGATTAATGTAATCCCAGAATATAATTTTAATATCATTTAATAAATAGTATGCAAATTCTCATACGTATATGCAGATTTACTTAATAACTCTCGTCCGGAATACATAATGCTTGCGTGCCATCCAAGGCTAAAAGATGCAATTAATAAAATATTAGTCAATTTTACGGCTGATGCGTTCTTGTACAAGCATTGCGAGATAATAAAGCCAGGAAAAAAAGCACCACTCCTACATGTATCTCATTATAAAATCGTATGATTAGCTTCAAACTAGCAGTTAAAGGCAATGTTCGAATCTCACGCAGCTCCGTTCTTCTCCTTAATTGTCCATGCGCTTACGAGAGACGACAAGTTTTACGACCTTTCTGGGAGAAGAGAACATTTTCGTGAATCTCGATAAAAAAGAAAAAACTCCCTTTCTTACGCACTCTTTCGCATCTCGGAAGGCGGACCTACACTTGTGCCGAAGCGAAGTCTTTTCCAGTTCTGAATCACTCTATGATTTTCTCCAGCAATTTCCTCGAGAAAGAAAAAACATAACCGATCCCGTTCGCTCCTCTTGTCGCGTCACGATGGACGCAGGAGATTATTTTTTTCGCCTCGGCGCTTTGCAAAGGGGGAAAAAATTCAATTCGTGTTGATTAGATGTGAGCAACAGTGCGAAATCCATGAAGGGTCAAAGACCCGAAGAGGGACATGCTGCGGATGCAAATTGCGAGCTCCCTTTTTCTGCGAATTGAATCGATAATTTTCTGTCAAGGTGGATGTTTCTCTCTCTCTGAGGCCTTTCTTTCGTGAATGGCGTGAATGGGTTGCGTGATTCCTTTTAACGCCGCAACTCAACTTTCTGTTCTTACGTTTTCGTGGCGAGATTGGGAAATATCGGAGGTTAATTGTGGTGCTTTTACGTGTACCTGTCCTCGATGAAGGGATGAATAAAATGCTGTGATAATCGCTGAAGCAGACCTACAAAAAACCAACTTATGTAGAACGTGAAATGATGGAAAACTAGACTACCTAAAATATATCAAACAGTTGTAATATAAAATGTTTTGACGTGCTTCGTCTTGTCTGTCAGAATTTCACTAGAATAAAAGCATTTAAAAAAAAAACTCATTCATAAAATATAACCGCAAAATTCCAGAAAATCGTATTTTCCTCGTCCTTATATATTGCGTTTTATCATCAAATGTTTCCGTACAATTTTCCTAACTTATATTTCATTCTCGTATGATAGAAACTGTGTTCTGAAAAGGGATTCTATATCACATTTAATGAACGATAAAATCCTTCTTCATAAACATGAATTCCATATAAATTATTAGAAATTATAAAATCACAAATAAATTTCCTGAAGTATCGCTTCGTCAATATCAATATACACCCAAATGTAAGTAACAATTGGAAAATTTCAAGAAAGAAAATACGACTTAAAAAATCTCACATACAGAGGATCAAAATTAAAATTCAAGAATATGGGTTTTGAAACCCTACGAAAAGTAAACGGACGTAATGAAATTCATAGGCACGGACGGCTGGAGACATTCCTACGTGATTAGCTTCTGTGGACATCTATAAAAACACAGACTGTGTTGTTTCCCGGATACTGTCTGGTTTCTGTTGAGTTCCTGTACTCCTAACTCAAAACAATCACGCGTTTTGCATAGGGGCATTAAAACGCACGTCGTGCATCTTTCGATGTGGGATGTTTCTCGGAATGAATGTAAAAAGAGAAAGTAGCGAGGGAGTTTTAGCTCTAGGGCGTTGGGTTTGCATTAATTAGGCATTCGTTTCCCTCCATCACGTCTGCAAGCTGCTGGGGGGCAGCTTTTTTAATTGGACGCGGGAGAACCTCGCATGACCTTGGGTGCAGTGGGTGACCGGTGAGAGCGGAAGTGCCCTCCCTTCCTGTCTCACCTCCGCCCTCCCCGCATTGCTTGAAAAATCCCTTCGTTTGCCAGCTCGAATGCAAAAACGCTTTGGAGTTCATGTCGTAGATAATCTTCATTACCGAGAACGGAACGGGCGTTAGCTGGTTAATATTCTTCTTCCTGAATAGAAGATGCAAAGGCTTAGACCCTGCAATCGTACCTGAAACATGTACTGATTAAACCTGATCGTCAAATTAATCGCGTATAAAAACACGCAACTTTCCGTACCAGTAGGAAAATAAGTTCAATTCGCAAAAATACGAAACCTCCGATATATGTACAAGGGACACTATCAAAGAATAATTCAAATACAGCCAGGATAGTATACTGGATCAACAGTCACTCTACGAGCGTAAGTACTACGAGTACTCCCAATTCATTACGACAAACTTTCGATAGTACTACAAGGCAAACAGTACAAATCATCATAGTAAGGGAAAACGATTCACCGTCTACCAAAAACAATTTCAACAAGTTCACAACGACAGAAAAATCCTGGTAAGGTAAAACCTTAAGGCCCACGGTGACGCCCGGAGCGATGATTTCATTCGCGACCAGCAGGCCGTGCTATGGCGGTTCCCTCCCTCGATTCACCATCGACCGGAATGGAACTCTAATTAGGGCCAAGAAGAGAGAGTCTTCCCGCATTCGGCCGCTCGACCCAGGGACAAGTGTCATCCTCTGAACACCCAGTTATGGTCGATGAAAGAGTCCGCGCTTCCTAACGATGTTTTTGTGGGAAGGCGGTGGAATAACTAAAGAGGATTTTCTAACCCAGCGCATTGACCAAGGAAAAAAAATATACGAAGACGCCCGTATGGTTGGTTATAGATGCAGCGGTCAAAGGAAGCTACGTGCTCTGCTCGGGTTACTTAAAGAGGCTCCTTAACATTGAGATCGTACGATAAGTAACGTATGAGGTCTTTCTTAAAGACGTCTGCATTGTAATATTCGTTCACCGGATGTAAAAACGGTTGAGTACACAAAAACAAGTTTCAGTTCAATACATATGTAAGATGCGAAGTAGGAATTGTTAAACCGGTTGACGGTTCGAATGATACGCCTATTCAAATCTCGATGGGTAGCGTAAAGCAGAGACTTCGAAAAAAATAGGAAACATGTTACTGAAAAGAAACTTATATTGTAACGTATTTTCTTATTATTCGAATTCTAAATTTCTCATTGACTATACAATCGGTAAAAAATATGATACAAAACTGCGTGCAAAGGAGCATCATTCAATATTTTTTTAGACAATAAATTTAGAATTCTGCAGAAATGAATTATCAGTAAAGAGAAAGACATGTTGGAAACCGGTCTGGACCAATAAATGAAATTTTCAGTTAACAGGAATTGAATGCGATTAAAATTATTCTGAGAGTTCAAATAAAGGTTCCATATGAGGAAAGTAACGTGAAAACTGATCTTGGGTATCTTTTTTCGAGGAATAAGGCGCGGTTTAGTTCGCGAACTCCCATATACTATCCGCGAGAGTGATTCAGTCCGGATGCTTATAATCTTCATTCGATTTTTCACATCCGCTCCATATCTCTTGGCTAAAAACGGATTCTGGGGCGGGAATTTTTGAAATGGCACAAACATTAGATTATGCTAATCATTAACGGGCTTTTTAGTTCACTGCGCGAAACATGGGATGGCTAAATATAGACTGTTTTCGTCTTTTTTAAGGTGTCACGCCATTATCTCGGGACACTTCCGTTTCCTCGAAAAATGTTTTCTCCGTAGCAGTATCATATTTCGCAATTTTCGGTTGGGAACTCTCTTATCAACTCATTATAACGTGGGATCGCCCTCCTATAAAATGTACTCAAATTTATTTTTACTGTGAAAATATCTTCAGGATATGTATCACTTCAAATGAAAATAAAAATTACAACTCTTTTCCCAACCCAACTTACTTTGCTAATAATTCCAAGGAACATTAACGATTTCAAATTTTAATAAAAGATTCACTTTATTCTGTAATGCAGTTAGTTTTCTGTAGGCCACTCTTCTTACAGATGTCCTCAGACATCAACCCTTAAGTACATAATTTGATCACTTTTAACAACATACTGTCAAATCCATCCTAAACAGATATATTCAGCTTATTTAATTACATATTGTTGAAGGGTATATAGAGTTATTGTATATTATTACGTTGAAAATCATTCTCCTAATCAATTAAATTATTGTAAATCTTTTAGATTATACTCAAAATGAAAAATTCCATTCTATTCTCCTCTTCTATGAAAAAATGTGAAAATTCTCTGCCCAATTAAAGTATATAATGTCTTCTCTATAGGTCCAATTGAACATTTAATTAACTCCCTTCTTTTCTCTTGTTGCAGGTGATGAAATTTTAGCAGTCAATGGCAAACCATTACATGGACTAAGCCACAAGGAGGCCATAACAGTCTTCAAAGAAATAAAGACTGGACAAGTGCAGCTACACCTTGGAAGGAGAGTGCCCCGTAAGCGCAAGGATAAGGAACCGCAGACTCAAACTGCAACGCAGCAACCAGTGCAATGGAAGACGCAAGCTCAGAGGCCCACAGCTTAGATTGGATTAAAATTCATCTAGAACTGCACTCTTATATTTATTATGCAGATATATAATCTATGGTCTTCCATGTTGTAGGGATCTCCTCTGAGTGAAGTAGGTTTGGGAATCATCTTATATAAAAAAAGGCCTTCATATAAATGAGAATAAGCTTCCTTACTGCAAAGCTAGCACCATGTAATAGACATATGTTTGCCATAGAAAATTTATCTTGAAAAAACATTTCGAAGAAGTTATGGTGATTGCAACTCAAAGTTACGTAACTTAATAAATGTTCTAATATTTGACAGCTTAACATAATCATCCCGTTCACGCAATCTGTTCATTGTAATATAAACATTTTAATGTGATTTATAAGTTTAATGTGGGGTAATGTGCAGATATTAGTTGTACTAAAATATGGATAAGATCAATATCAGTACTGCACAAACTCGATACTAGCATCCGTTGAGTAAAATACTAATCAATGCTTGGTCCCTTAAACTATACTAAAGGGAAAATGAGTGTTGATATAGCAAATGCACCTTCACGAGAGGTTGATAGTTTTAGTTACTAAAAGCCTATCTTACTTGAAGGAAAAAGTGACTAAATAATATTTCTTACCAGAGCTGTCTTTTCTTTATTCACCAAACACAAAGTAGCTCCAGTTGGTAAATGGGCTGAGCACAAATCTATACCTCATTGTGTTTTACATGATGATCAACATTTTAATCAATCATGAATCAACTTCAAATCATATAAGTACATAAGTAACTTGACTAATACAAAGAATGGAGCTATTCTTTCATTGTTTTTGTTGGTATGGATTCTGTGATAAAATATTGTATTATATGAAATATTTAAGTTACTTGCAACTGTAAAGAACATGTAATATATTTTTTTTAATACGGCTTTGATTTATTACAATTTATGTTATATCTGTAAAAAAAATTTATCTTATTCAGCGATATAGATATACAGAGGGCTTTTATGAGAGAAATTTAAGACAACGAATTGAATTTTATGTTTGACTGAGTCACTTTAATTAACTAAAATGAAATCTCTAGCTATGGACTCAGCCCGCACCAAAGATACATTAACTTTTGGAAAACTATCACATGATTATATGGGAATCCCATGGATGCCAGTATTGTTTAACTACATGTTTTCCTTTTGCAATTGTAATATTTATTGTTATTAACGTTCTGATTTTTATAAAAAAACTTTCAAAAATAACAAATGTTTCATTTCCTATACATCCTTTTTCCTAATTAATCCTTTTATATCATTGTAAATAATGAATTTTACAAATTTTTCTTGTCGTGATATTGATGATTATGTCATAAAGCAGATTTCTAAGATTTGCTTTTAGGTGATAAAACTCATTTTGTTATATTTTGATGGATGTTCTAGCTATTGTCATTTGAGCTTTTACATCACGGTGCTAGTCACCATAAAATTGTTAATCAAGGTAATATCATAACATGAAGAAGAGAGTCAGCAACTATAAACATCAACACAACAACATTATCAGTCAGTTCTACGAAAGAATAATAATGCACACAATATGAATGTAACAGAGAAATATCGAACAAAAATTTGTTCAGATAGTGTGCAGTTCGATGGCAATATTCCTTGGAATATGTTCACCAGTATAAAATTTATTCATAAAATTTGATCCATCAAGGCTAGGAAAAACTATTCAATACCCATTCTTTCATAAATAGGTTAATAGTTATGTTTTCCTAAGATCTCTATCAATAGAATTGACGATATGTAATACCACACAAGTTTTAAAAATCATAAAATTCGAAAACTGATTACCCCTAAGATACTATCAAGCCAAAATTTAGAAAGTCATAAAGATGAAAATTTTCCATGAAATAGGGGAATTTGTGATGGAAGTAAATGGGATAGGTTATGTGCAATGTAGAAACTTCAATAGATCCAAAGCCTAATGTTAAAATATATGACAGGGAATCTTTCATGTATCACACTACCAAAGAGTAAAGCTTGAACTACTAAGTTGCAACAAACAAGTGCCTTGGAGTGTGAATATGCAGTTTCATAGCAGGACAACATAAAAATAATAATAAAAACAACTTTGTAAATTTCCATAGAAAAAATTAGGTATATCCACAACCGGTTTCGTAATTACAACTCCAGAAATTACAAAGTTGTCTTTATTACAAGAAGTTTTTCTTCAAATTTATCTTTAGAGAGGGGGATGGTTATTAGACGGCCTGAAGATGTAATTTTATATTATGAAACCGGTCGCAAATATACCAAGTTTTTTCTGTGGAAATTTACAAAGTTATTTCTATTACTATGGCATTCCACGAAGTCACGCCTTCTCATATTGATTTCACGACAATATAAAAATAGATTTAAAAAAACAAGAAATAATTCAAGACTGCTGAGAGAATATAGAATAATTATATATTAGGATTCTTATTTAAAAGTGTGCATAAAATATGAGAAAAATAAAATATATGGAGATAGGCAAGGGACTATTTGTAAATGATACAAGATAGTACCTTAAAGTAATATAAGAAGTTTGAAGAATAGGTATGGAGTTAGACTGAATCAGTTTACCAAATTGACTTTTAAAAAGAAGTTGATGGTTGATGAAGTATGAAAGGGAGTTTAGGAGTGAATATGCAGGGGAAAAGGATGAAATAAGAGGTATTTACAGATAATATTAAATTAAATTGACATAGAATAGCTGAGAAGAGATTTACTCATTTATATAATAGGAACAGATTGGTAACAGGAAAGTAAAATATTTTGTAAAAGAGTACAATCATATAGTAAAATCCCAAACCAAAAGATATTTTAAGGGTACTGATTAGTAAAATTTTTGACAAGAAGAATTCACAAAGGTGAATTTACTAATTTCCAACATTTACCTCCAGCAAGGACTTTAGCTTAAATGGCAACCTTTTTCATCTTCAGAAATATAAAAAGTAAAAAAAAAACAACAGTGTGTAAAAATAAAATGATACTCATACTATTAGTAAGAACTGTCTCTGCATGGCATAAAAAGGGAATATCCAAGTAATTAATACTTCTTTATATTCTGAATGAAGATACAAACCCATTCAAGAAGAAAATGAATCTCCTATCTTATGAAATGAAATAGCCTGACTGAAGATTTATCATTATTATTAATTTGATCTCAAAAATAGACATTATGCAAAAAGATAAGTTGTTTACATAAATTAGTAGGATGCTTAAGAGTATTTCAAGATAAAGACAGAATCCCTAATTTTCATAATTTAAAACACTAATTCGAAAAATTGTTTACATAGAAAAAGGTTCATTTACCTTTCTTTTACTATCTAAAATAGAAATATTTGAATTTTAAACATTATAAAATCAAGTTAATGCTTATGTTAAGCAATATTCTTTTTCAACGTGAACCAGAAAATATCAAAAAAATTATTTCCCTTATATCTGCTTTTGAAACACATAAAATAGTAACATTACTGATAATGGATCTAATTTAAGGGTCATAGGAAATTGATATTCAGTAACTGCATTATTATCATTCATTCAGTCTACTCCATTTTCAATTTCCATGCTCTAGATCCATAAACTAAATTCAATTTTATAGAATCACTTTTAAAGGAAATCATAGAGAATATTATGATATCTGAAGTAATAAGTTTCAAAATAAAATGTATAGCTTACAATCTCAGCCCTTCACATGTTGACTTGAATCTTAACATTTTTCTGAACACAGCATTTTGATGATGCTTTTGCTGTATGAGAAGCCAGAGGGGCAATGTTTTCCTGTATATTAAATAAAACACACGTTAAAAAATGATATTCAGCATTTCTGAATAAATTAATTTAATAATAAAAGTTTATTGCTTCTAATTGATTATATTCTTAATTTATTGAGGGAATTAAATTCGAGCCATACCTTTATATTCATTTCATGGTGAAATAAAATGTAGTTTTATAAATTAAAGACATAGAAAGCATATGGTTTAGCATGATTTTGTATTGGTAATAAAGTCATCTTGCTTGGTTGGGGATCACTTTAATACATTTATATATATCCTAAAATATTAAGCTTTAATCATGAGATAAGGAAAATACTAGTTTTAAGAAATTAAATTTAATTAATGTAAAAATAATTTCCACTCCTAAATTTACTTATATTTCATGAGCAATGAGCAGAGTTATTTATAAAATATCACATACAATTAAATACCAAGTTAATCATACCTCCTTAACTGTAATAAGATGTATCACTTTCTAACTCAACATTTTTTATCAGCAGTACATAATCTAAGTATAGTTGAACAAAAGTTCCAATTAATATACAATTTGTAAATAAAAGCAACTCATTTTGATAATTACTTCATTCCTATTGCTCATCACAATGCTAGGAAACCTAATATCAAAACTGATGATATTTAAACAGATTTTCAATTATATATTATATATATATATATATGAACTAATGAACAAAATGAAAGTAAGCCCATCTATTAAAACTGCATTTCTCTGTGGTTTGATCTAAATCAAATTTGGTTACTGTTAGCAAATGTAACTATACTCTAATATAATTATTTAGAAGGTCAGACTGTTTGCTTTAATATTTAAATTTTCTCTAAGTCAAACACATGTAATAGAAGTAAATAGAAGGTGAATATGAGTGATACCTTTTTCTATTTAGTGCAAATGGTTATCATCTGCAAAGCTCTTATTGTGTCTAAATTAGAAATGAAAATTCTATCCCATATTTGTAAAAGGAAATGGATCCTTTGTTGGGTATTTTTCAAACCACAATTGTAAGAACACAGTATGCTTTTCCATTCAAATTACTATTATTATATAATATATTTTATCATTACATAATTATTTCAAACTTCTGCAACATATTTAAATTTCTATTAGAATAATTCACTGTTTGGAGTTACTAGAAAAGTTTCAAAAACTATAATACAAATAATTGATTATGATTCCAAGCAGCAACGTTTACAGTCTTAAGAGATAAAGATAATTTCATTTTTAGAAAAATCAAAGGTAGAAAATCAATTGCATAAATAATTCCTAAAATACCATCTGCAGCTCTTCTATCATATTGAAATCTATTATAAGCGACAGTATTTTGATATCTCTATTTAATTACCTAGAGGTAGGTACCATTAAATAATAATCCAGCTTATCTTCAAACTTCACAGAATTTTTCAATAATTGTTCACGAAAACACACGAATGAAAGATTTAATTCTATTCATAAAACTAAACTTGAAACCATTTTCAAATATTGGAGATTTGAAGTACACATTATTAAAATTGTAATTATTTTGGAGGAATTCTAGGAATTAATTTGAAAGAAAAGTAATCAAGTCTCAACAATTTACGTCGTTTGAACGATCGATATTATTATAATATAAGTTACTGAACGAGAACGGTCCATAAAGTTTGCAAATAGGAACCGCTAATGGAACATTGACACGCGCACTTTTGCATGATAATGTTTACGCAATTCAGGCCATAATAAATGGTAGCAAAAGATGTAGCTGTGGTTCGGATGTTAATCCTTATTAATTTACGATCGCTTCAAAATAATTGGGAGTCTATCAATATAGTAAGGCTATCTGAAAATTGATACAAATTGAATCTTCGGATGGAACGAAAAATAAGTAAATGCGGAAAGATGTTTTGGGGTTGAGGCTATAGTTGTTTTTAGAGCACTGCATAACTTACAAAAATATTGTTTTAAGATATATCCTTAAAAACCTTACATCTAATTATTTTAATTGATTGGTATGGAAGTAAAATAATAAAGTTGAGTTATAATGAAGTAAGCGAGAAGATATGTAATAACGGCAGTTATCCGAGCTAGAGATGCTTAAAAATAAAACCTTTTCCGTGAAGAGTTATTTAATATTTATAAAAGCCTCAAATTTAAAATTTCATATATCAATCGTTTTTTAAGGCAATGCAATAATATGCAATATCACTTTAATTTTACTCTGTTAACAGGACGAGATTATCGTATTGTTATAGACAAAGAAAAACGCTTAATTGATAGCTGCTAGTCCATTTTTAATCACTTAATTTAATTTCAGTTGTAGAAACTTTGAATCCGTATCATAGACTTGAATCTAAAAGTATTCTTGCTAAGTTAAAAATCACTGCTTATTTAAGACGATAATCGTTAAATTAAACTTTAATTGTATATTTAGCGAGCAGTTACGCTTCTCTCGTTTGTTATTCAATCAACAAATGGACGATTAATGAGGGTTTCATAATCATGAAAATTAAAATTTTCCAATTAATCTGGTATTGGCCCTGGTGGAGTCTATTAAATTTATCGTATCAATAAGGTAAGTAAGTGTTATTAATTCTAATAGTAAGTGAGAGTACTACATAGAAATTTTATAATGACTACAATTCTTATGATTTTGGTCACGAGCATACAAAGCTTTACTATTCATACAAATTTTCATAAGCCCATCGTGTTAAGAGAAATATTAAATAAAGTCTAAACATCTGTGATATTAGCAGATGTTAAAATGGTTGGAAGATATAGAATGTTAAAACAACCAAGTTGTATTTGAAAATGAGACAATATCATACTGAAGTACTCTTTGTAATCGTTTATAGTAAATTAATAATAAAAAGAGATTCATTATGCAAGTGCCTAAATGAGTTTAGTCTTCCGAATTCAAGATAAATATATTGCTTAGCAGGATTTATTTTTTTCAGTTATTGGAAAACTTATTGAGAAGTACTAAGAGAAATTCTATTACTTTGTTCAACAGTAAATACACTTTTTGTAAACCTATTGAAACTACCATTCCATCACAGGGATTTAGAGCTTAAGGTTTCAGTATGTGAAAAATTCATCATAGAAAAATATTGACTTTATTGTTTAGAAATCCTTTTGTCCATCTTAATTTATTTATCATTGATTTTCAAGACTGTAGCAATTTTATACTAAATGCTGTCAGTGATATGTGGTCATTTTTTTAGTAGTAGAATGTAAATGACAGTCTACATTCCTCAGAATTAGGTCAATACAACTGGATTATTAACTTGTATGATGAAAAATGTAACATGTAACAACATCAATCCTTGAAGTATTTCATATCTTTAAATTTTAATTCTATAAAATATATAATGAATTATTTATGTTTCAAATGTAGATATGTTGTAAGAACACAATAAATGATGGATTTACAGTTATCTTTATAAAATATCAAATATGGTTAAATATTGAGATAAATAGCTGGTAAACACTCTATTCAATCAGAGAGAATATTGAAGCTCATGGAAAAACTTTTGTAAAATACTTTGCTGGGGAAGACAAAGAAAATGAAGACTGCAGTGTGACAACATTTTTCATCACGCTGAGATCATTGTATTTCCATTCAGAGCTCCAAGTAAAGGTAAATATTTATGAGCTACTGATGAGACTCACTCTTTGCAATTTACAAGATAATTTTATCCATATAATAATAAAACTTATTGCCAGAAAATAAATTTTTTTTTCATTATATACACTCTAAAGTATTATAATATTTTATATTAATGCTCCAAAGAAATTATTTTCCAAAAAATATTGTTTTATGAATCTTTATATGTACCATAGGGTAGGATTATACCTTAAATAAATCAGATTTAATTTGACTAACTTTGAGTAACATACAAAACAAATCACATGAAAAGTATTATTAAAATAGATTGCAATTGATTGAAATAGAATCAGGCAGTATTGGTGCATAACATCAATTGCCAAATAAAAAGTGATATTAGTTTTTTTAATGGATCAAATCCTAAAATTCAGAGGTTATTATTGAGTTAAAGATTTCTTATTAATTATTTATTCTCAACAGATATCTTTGCTCAATCTTGTTTTATCACAGAATGATCATTAAATATGGTTTAAGCAATTGATTGATTGATTAAATCTCCTTGTTTAATCCAGAAAGAAAATTCTTCCTACATATCACGTAGAAAGTTTTGCCTATTGAAATATGTTGTCATCATTTTTGTCATCTTTGTTTGATAATTGTTTCTAGCCATGTCAGAATATTATATTTTGCAAATTGTGCAGTGCAGTCAACTTTTTCCATGACACAGAAAAACTTTTATTGATTCCCTATAAGAATCTATTAATACAGAACAATATTTTTTTCAAATTTGAAGTCTTCTATTAGTGTTAGATTGTCATTGCTTTGAAAGTTCCTTAATGAATCTGAAGTTTTTTAGCAAGCGAATCTTGATTCACTTTTTCCTTGTCTATTTGGACTTTCAATGCATTCAGAGCAGACTTCTGTACCTATCTTTCATGTAAATTGTTATTAACAAAGGTTGCATCTATTCTTACAATATCTTTCAGAGTTAAGTTAGTGAGTAAGTTTTTTCTCCTTTTGACAAATAAAATGTATTTCACTTACTTCAGCCTCAGTGAGCAATGCTGTTACATATTTCTTACTTATATCTTTACATTTGACATTGTGGTACTATCATGTTAATTCATTTAGTTTACTTTTATTATTGTGTTTCATTATGATTTACCTTCAATTCACTATGATCATAACATCTTCTTCAATATTATGAAATATATGTGTTTTATTTATATTTTTATCTATTATATCTTTATATTGCTTCAAGGATCAATTTTCCATACTTTTATTTTAAAGAATCATAGATCAAGTAATCTATGTTATGGAAACTTTCCTTATAAGGGAAGTAAAATGGAACATATGCAGTGATATTATAATTATTGTCCCTTCAGAAGGCATAGATTTTCATATCAAGAGTATATGGTAGAAGAAGTTAGCCTACTGCTGACTATGTTTGCATGAGTCCTGGTTATGATTTTAAAATATCATATGGAGCAGGGTGATTTTTGTTATCACAATAATCAAATGCTAGGAGTATAATATTCCTAGATTTATTTTTTATTGTTATATTTTAATTTTCCAATGATCTTCATTGAATGTTTGAATTATGAAAAAATCTAATTTCACATCACTCATGCTAGTGATTATACAACATTTTTTCAAAAATATCCTTTATTTTTAAGTATACAATTAGGTATAATGAATAATGAAGTATATTTTGATTCCTTTCAAATGCTGATAGGTAGTGATTGACCCAACCCAAGACCCAATGATGATTTATATTGTACTATAATTATATTTATATTATTATTTAATTTTGTACACTTGCCAACCTCAGAAGAGAATTGTAGTGAAATAAATAATTTCATCATCATCAGCCATTGTTAATATGACATTGGATGTAGACCTCCCCAAAATTTTCCAAATCTCTCTCTCTTGTTAATTAATCTCTCAAATGTTGAGCTTCTTATTGCCACTTTACTCCTAGATACTGATGATGTCTCTGTTTTATTGGTTTCTTTGATCTTCTTCTTATCTTTAAGTGTTCATCTGAATGCTGTTGATGTCCAGTGGTTGACATTTCTTCTCACTGCATGTCCTCCCCACATCCATTTAAGGGACTTTATTATCACTATTATGTCTGTAACTCCTATCACCTTTTTCACCCATGTATGTGTAATACATGAGTGTCTACCTTCCTGTCCCTTCCTATGATTCCAAGCATTTGGTGCTTCATTCTTCCTTATATAATGTGAAGTCCCTGAGTTATTTCTACACACCGATATCTCACTTCTGTATATTAAGAATGAGAGTAGAGAGCTATGATCAAAGACCTTCCTTTTCTCCTCCATCAGTATTTTTTTACTTTAGGATGTAGGAGTTTCTTCCAAAAGTACTCCAGTTTGATTCATTTCATTCATTCTTTCTTTTCCCCTGTTACCACAAGTTGTATGAGGTACCTGTAACACACATCCAGTGTGGATTCTTTAAGATTTAATTGAACATGTGCTGCAAAAGAATTACACGTAATCTCAGTTTTGCTGAACTTTATTCAGAGCAATATCTTTTGTGTTGCCATATTTAGTTTTTAATGTCTTGAAGCAAGTTTCTCTCAATTGGTTGCATGAAGTATGATATAATCTGCAAAATGCAGAATACTTGTATCTTCTCCATTTATCTGCAAGGCCTTTTCCTTTTCATTGAAAACTTCTTATACACAGCTGTAAAAAGAATGAGTTAAAGGCAGTCACCTTGTCTAACTATATTTCAATCTTGAATACTTCATTTTCTTCATGCAGCATTACTGATGCAGAAGCATTTTTTTGAATGTTATGAAGTAGAAGAATGTACTCTTCCTCTAACTCTTGGCTTTCTAAGGCTTTCATTATTGAAGAGGTACTTACTGAATCAAATGCCTGTGCATAGTCCACAGCACTAATGGATGTAATCACTAATGTGATATTCATTTATTCCATTCAAAATTTCCTGTATTTTATGGTCCATCATACTGAAACCTCATTCAAATTTCTCTTTCTTTTCTTGGTTGCCTCTTTAGGTATTCTCCCTTGTCTAAGGCTAAGTTATTAAGTTATTCAGTTAAGACAGGAACGAAATTTACTTCACTTAGTTTAAATTCTGGTAAGATGGTAGGTAGGCTCCTTTATTTTTCCTTTAAATCTTTGTTCTCCTCTAAAAATGTTTTGGTTTTCTTGTAAAGGTTGCGGAAGTGTTCTACTACACTCTTCAGTATTTTATCCCTAGAAATATATGTATGCATAATTGAATAGCAATATAAAATAAGAGTAAGAAATCCCTTAAATAGACTACAGTAATATTTTGGGTGGGATGCAGTAGAAAATTATATTATTGTTAGAATTTATTCTTATATATTTTATTATAAAAGGTGAAAAGAAATCAAATACCAATTTGAGTTTTGGTTTATCATATTCATACGTATATATCTTCATAATTTATCAATTTAGGTTCTTATTGTATAGCTTATGAAGTGTTTCACTTGGCACCAGATTTTTGATAATTTTAGGAACATAAGAAGTAGGGAAGATATATATTAATGAAGAGCTTAAAAAGGGTTTGCTTTATTGAATATATTTGTTTTGTTATTATTATGTTTAGTTTTGGAATTGCTCAAATATGAGAATGACTTTTATATATGTAATTTGTTAAATTTCTTAAACTTAATATACACTGAACTAATAAGGATTCTTTTACAATTTCTTTGCAATGTTTTAAATTGAATGTTCTTTATTAGTTTATTTTGATGTTATAAAAAAATCAATGTCCTGTAATAGTCAATGCATAATTTCTCTTATTAATTAGCTGACCTTGAACTCTTGAATAGGTGTTGACTCATCTTTAACACTGCATTGATTTTTTGAATATTTGCATTTCGAAATTGATAGCTCTCTCTCACTAAGGGTCTTATCGCCAGTTAAGGCCGTTGTGTGCTAAGAAAATTCCATGTAACTCGGCGAAGGCCAAGAAATAGAATGCCGATGACATACGCGTATATATATGCTGTGAAATTTCAAGAATAGGTGTATATCTTTTTCCCATTCACTTTGATTGACTTGGAATGCATCGCAAGGTCTTTGTATTAACAGTGAAAGAGAAGATCGATACTCGAAGTCATTTGAATTTTCCTCTTTTCTCTCATTCCTAAGTAATCTCGAAGTTGAGTCCCATTTGGATTATATTTATTCAAAGTATCTTAGAAATAAGAAAATCTTATCCCAACTTTTAGGGTAAGCTAACTCAAGTACTATTATATACGTATAAACGTTATTACTTGAGTCAATGTAATCTGTTGCTTTACGGAAATAGCTCTCTTATATACACGTCTTAACTACTCTCATCTTGATCATGGGTTAATAGTTAATATATCGGCTGAATGGAGACAGACATCATAATGAGTTGTAATACTGTATGAGAGGAACGCCTGGAGTGTTGAAAAAACCAGCGGATACATGGTTTCAAAGATGACCTAACTTAAGAAATTATTTTCATAGTAATTGGAGGTTATGAATTTTCATTTTGTGGTGGTGTAATGAAGATGCGGTCATGGTTACAGCATATCATGTACATTGGTTGATGAGCTCTCACAGTTAGTGCTAGATTGGTTTTTGTTGAAGATTAAGTAGCGGAGATAAATGTTATCCCGATTTTTTCTAATACTATTAAAAGTTATAATTCAGAGGAATGACAGGAAATAATAATTATTTTACCGAATTGAAGGGAGGATACGAAAATTTTGTTATGATTACATTAAGTTCGATGATCTGCAGAGAAAAGGGGGATTTGTCCCATTTGCCACTCTTGATTACCTGAATCCATTACTATTGGACCCGAATTTCTATATCAGAAGTTATATAATTTAAACGTTTGTCATACTTTATTGTTTTGTGTTAAAACTATGCAGAGTTACACCTCTTTCATATTTCATCTTAAACTTTCAACCGAAATACAATTTATATTCTAAGATTCTACGGAGCTTGCCAACTGGAACTGTCCTCTTAGTAAATCAAGTAAAAAATGAACGATCCGGATAATGTTATAATATAAAGATGTAAACTTTCTTAGATTTAAATGCAGTAGTTGTCTCGTATAAGATATTCACGTATAAGATCGTGAAGGAATGTGTTTATTTACTCTAATTAGTTGGATTATTGTTAGAAATGCAATATGATAATTATTGGGTAAGAAAATTAGTATTCTGTGATGAATTCATCGTCGACTTAGAGCACGCGAGCTGTTTTCAAACTTCGCTAATAAGTGCTGTAAAACCAAGATTCCAGGAAGGAAGTAATATCTGTTTCGGAAACGGCGAACAATTTGCGGAACAAAAGACGCTCGAGCTCCGTGGAGGAATTCCTGGAGGGACGATAACTCCGAGACGGCCGTAAAAAAGTACCGGTAAACCAGATCTGATGGCGATGAAAAATTCGGAAGCGGGTTCTCATTAAGGGAAAAAAGGAACATGAACGTTCCCTCGCGTCTGACCACAGCCGCGACTCCAGAGGCGAGTGCACGCAACCTTTCACTCTCAGCGGGTCTCCGTTCGTTAGGACGCAATCGGAGACAAGTGCTATCTTCTGGAAGGGTCACAAAGCGGGTGCCGGTGGTGTGGGACTCGGAGGAAAGGCGAGGAGAGCGAGGTGGTCCTCACAGATGGAAGGAGAGGCTGGGCGTGCTCATAGCGGTAAAAGAGGAAGAATTATGGGCAAGAGGGGAGGGAAATGGCGAGGTGAATGAAATTGAATGGGCAACGAAGGTGCAGATGCTATTGCCGTGCCAAGATATCTCTGCACGTCATTATATAATTCTCGCCCCGAAGAGGGACCGTTATAGATAAGGCTAACGATAGCGCTCTCCTTTAAATTTTGAGAATGATGTATCCCTTGGAATATCTTTTCTCCTATCTGAGATGATATTCCGCAACCATCTGTATCAATTTTCCTGTTATTCACGCCAAGCAACCTGTCCTGCATCAAGTGGATGCCATTTTCCGTATCTACGCATCTCGCCGCCCACATATTTGTCGTGGCGTTTTTTTTAAGGTTGTCTTGTTTTCCTTTTTTGAATATACTTCGTAATTCTCTTGACTGATTGTATCTAAACGATCAGAGCGAAGATATTATAGTATTCATATGCACTTCAAGAAAGCTATCTTTCGTTGCTTTTCCGTGAGGATATTTGATGAACAAGACGTTCCTTTTTACGTAAGGATAATATACGGATGTCTAAGTGACTGTAACTGCTAGTGGAATGAGTTATTTATGGCTGTATTGTCTAGTTATTCACACGTTCATTACATCGACAAATACGATATTTTATAGGGTCCTTACCGACTTACCGATAGTTCATCTTGGAAATGTTCTTCGCTCCTTCTATCCATCATTGAGAGTCACTTACAGGACGTTCATAAAAGCGTTAGCATGAAAAATAATATTTGCATAGTTACATTAACAGTGTACGGTGTCATAATGCAAGGGAAATACTGTTATACAGTTACTATACAGTTTACTTCATTGCACAGAGTCAGAATTAATAGGAAAATAAGATAATTTTATTTATAGAAATTTTTTTTTTTAAATAATTTTATTCCGTAGTATGCGTTCCTATATAAGAATCTTCTTATAAAGAGTTTATTCCTTGTGTTTTTTTCTTCTACATATTCGGATTGGAATTTTTAAAATTCAAAATTTACGAGAAAAGAGAACAAAGCGACGGCGAAAAGGTGAATTTCCCACGAATATACATTAATATGCAACGATTTTTCGGGTTCATAATTAAAAAGGAATATGAATTAATTTTTCTCTCTATTATATAGATTACATCTACTGAGCATCACTTTTTGTTTAATTTGGATGTTTCTCACGTTTGGCTATAAACACATTTTCTAATTGAACTAATATGCCATTACAAGTGTTATTTAAATGAAAAATATTCTGTTGTATTTGCTATTTTCGATGGCAAAGGCGCTATCCGACACGCGCTTAGTTAAAAAAGATCCACTATCGCATAAAAATATTTCTTTTTTATTTCTTCGTAGAGCTGTAGGGCTGTAACTTTTAATTAACTCATCGATTTTTACAATAATTCCACTTTTCTATTTTTGTAGCTAAGTTTAAGGAAGGATCGCTTTATGAAAGGAAATATTCATGAGAGAATTTTGAGCAAATTGTAGGTATTTGCTTGAGGCGATATTATATAGGATATTTTAACTCGATTAGCATACAATTATCTAAAATGTAATTAATTTTATTAGATAATTGCAGCAGACTTCATACAGTAAAATATATTCGAGAAAACCCGATTCAGAGTTATTGTCTCCCTAAGATTGCACTGTAAAGAGATTGAAAACTACCGTACATATGTTTCATAATTTCGAAGAGTACTGTTTATAATAGTTAAACGGCCTAAATAGATACAACTAATTGTAAGTGGTCTCAAGTTCCACAGTAATTTAACATATTGTCGGTTAAAGTATTTTAAAATGGAGTAATTTAAAATTTATACACGTTGTTTAAACTTTAAACGTATTTTTGTGTGCTAATGAATTTGAGATAAGAACTACTAATCACTGCAATCTTTGAATTACAAATATGTTCACTCTATGAAGTTAATCATTATCTTTTTATTTCCTGCATAGACACTTCATCCTATGTCGATGCATGAAGATTTAATTTGAGATATCGAATTTAATAAATCCGAGTAGAAGCTGGAAATAATATTAATGAAACTTGCTCTAATTGCTTCGTTAAATTATGGTGCGCTTTTCCTCGAATGGATCATATTTACGAGAAAATAATATACTGGTCACGAAAATAGAAGTAACTATCTCGTCCAGGACCTGATAAGCATCATGAATTGTAGGGAAAGTTTTCTTCATTCTAATTTGAATATGTCACGAAGTCGGACTTTTAGAAAGGTTGGTAATAGTCTCTAATTTCTTTGGACTAGATCGGAAGAGATATGTTGCCATATCGTTATTTTTTAATATTCTTTTACTCGGATAAAAATTTTCGTATTTGATGAAAGTGCTGCACTTATGGTAATTTCGACCAATTTCCTAAGAAGCTTTTGGCATTAGATAAGTTGAATACATTCCTCCTCTGACTCATTTATTTTATAATATATTGAAGTTTGATTTATGTATTACTACGTTAAGAGGTGGAAAATGAAATTTACTGTAACGCATTAAAATTTTTCACGAGCTGATAGAGCGAAAAATTTTAGCTCTTACTAGTCGATACAAATACCTAGCTTGTCTAAAATTTATCATAAGAGAAGGATGAAGCTTTTTCTTAGAAAAATCAACCTGTCTTAGTTCCCTATTCTCACAACAAAATGATTCATATCTTGAAGGAAGAGATACGATTTTATTCTCTTATAGGATGACATGAGGATTTCGACTGTTTACCTAAGCAGCATATAGAAGCATTTAATACTATATTAAAGGTTATATTTTTAAAGAAAAATGTTATATTTTTCTATCTATTGCTTACTAAACCCCGTAACCGATAATAAAGTCTATAAATGATGAATGCTAAAATACTCGACGATGACAGAAGATTCGTAGAATTTCAAGAAGCCTAATATTTGTATTCATATTTTACAGATGTCGTCGGTCGTTATTTTTATCATTCTTGGCTTTCAAAATTATATGTAAAAGAAGAGACAATTAATTAATAACATTACCGTTATTCGGCAATTTAGAACTCGATTTCAATTATTAAATCTCATTGTCACGTCGTACCAGAGTGTTAAATTGCTCATTCAATTCAGACGGTGCAGGAGTCACTTATCTAATTACAATCTCCACTCGTTTAAATTATCTCTCAGTTTCCGATTCATTTTTTTCCCACTCCAATCACTGCAATTCCAACCATCTCGGGTTTTCCTTTTGCTCCCTCTCACGCGCTTCTTTCATTTCGAACTCTCTTTTGTAACACGGAGCGCATCAAGGAAACTCATTCATCACACCTTCCTAATTACCCCTTCCCCGAAGTTTTTTTCATTCTCATCAAAGGAATATCATTCCTTTTCGCCTCTGATCGATGGTATCGAATCACTCTCACTTCATTCCGGGTTCGCCTTCTGTTTCTCGTTCCCTTCGTGTCATGAAACTCTCTCTCGCTTTGATTCAATAACCGCGGATCGGCAAAAGTGAGTTTTCGTGTCGCACGCACTCTCTATACCCTCACGGAAGGGATGAACGAGAGTAGCGAAGTGGCAAGAAGAAAGATGCTTTCGCATCAGTCGTATTAGTCGGGAGGGGTTCTGAGAGGGTTCATTTGCGAAGAAACGTTCCAGAACGTGGTACCGGTATTCTTTATGTATTAACATTACTGTCGAACGCTAGTGGCGTCCCTTCAAGTGATTTTCGATCTCTCAGCGGATCCGAGGGGCTGGAGATCATGTCGAGGTGAATTTCAGTTTAATGACCTCGAATAAAAATGAATAGATGCAGGAGAGTTTGGAATAAAGTGTTTCTTTTTACTCGAGTTGATTGTCCTTCTTTGCCAAGTCGATTCTTAAGGAGTGTTAATGCATATAATTTGCGTACGTAAAAGTATTAAGGAGTAGTTGTCACTGAGGGATCAGCGAACCAATGTAAATTATCAGATCTGGAAGCATGGGTGTAATTTATGAAGCAAGTCGTTAAAGTTCATCATCGTCAAAATTAAAGACTGTTAAGATATCTATAATTTCCTTTTAAATAACTTTTATATTCTTTTGGAGGAATCACATGCAATACGACTCTTAGTTCTTTTGAGTTGTTTACAAGAAACCTTATTTTTTTATGAACTGCCGGCATTGTCAAAAGATTTCTTGCGTTTCTTGATTCTACCGCATTAGTGGAATCTATTTACATCTGAGCCCATAGTGTGTATTCCATTTTTTCAAAATTCATTTTATTTAAGCTTTATGTTTTCTTTTAAAATTAATTAAATTTTTATTGTAAATTTTATTTCTCGAATTCCATTTCCTAAGGCTAGAAACAGGAAACAAACGAACATACCTGTAGACCATCTCATCACTCGTTACGGAAGGTTCTTCCGAAAAGTAAGTCTAAGAATTAAAAGGTAAATCGGAGAATAAATCGATAAAAATAAATATAATAGGTTGACAGGAGCAGAATTTACACATCTGGCAACAATGTACGACAGAGATGAAACTTCCGAATAGAATGAGAGGTGTAGGATTGCAGTAGTCTTAAACAAGTGGTCATAGCAGGTCGTTGAAATGAAGCCATCGATATCACCACCATTTTTTACACAACATGGATCGCTTTCTCGTTATGTAGATTATAGTGGGACACTGGGTACATCCATTATACATAGATATAATTTCGCGGTTGTCGAATCGGGATTCCGGGAAACAAGTAGAAGTATTTTGTCGTAACGGAGTCCTCTTAAAGTGCATTCGTATGTAAGCCCGTGTCCATTCCACGAAATCCAGGAAGAGAAGGAGAGGGAAAGGGAGAAAGTACATAAAGGAAAGATGAGGAAGAAGAGTCCGATGTTGTGTGCTCTCTCCGTTGGGATAACATTCTGTTTCCAGTTTTACCGTTACAGCTTCTTTGCGCCCACTCCTCTCCCTCGTTTGCCTACTCGTCAGCTTCTCTTCTTCTTCTTCTTTTTCCACACACTTTTTTCCCCTCCCCCTTTCCTCATTTGTATCCCATCCCATTCCATTATCCCTCCACTTAACTCCCTTCTTCCAACGACTGTTTGAACCCTACGCCGAAGTGCTTGAGGGGAAAAGAGAGCAGGTGATGATGGAATGAGGGTTTTTAAGGATGTCCCGACTTAATTCAGGTGTTTCGCTCTTTGTGGACTGAGATTTATGAAATATTTCGTTGGATA
Organism: Pantala flavescens; assembly: GCA_020796165.1. Lineage (NCBI taxonomy): Eukaryota > Metazoa > Arthropoda > Insecta > Odonata > Libellulidae > Pantala > Pantala flavescens. The sequence continues at coordinate 16,318,750 of CM036879.1, read as the reverse complement.
CGTACGCAACCCTATTTGAAGTACCTAGAGCCATACGTGGAATGTGTCCTAAGCCGAAGTGAATGATGCCCACGTAATTATGCAGGCGGTGGTTAATTGCCGCTCATTCTGCTGTAACCGTAAGGTATTTCGGCTGAGGGGAAGATTGTCCGCATATTTTCTTTAATTTACAGTCGAAAACTCGTATGCTAATGAGGGATTTGATTATTTTCTTCCTTTGCTCATTCGATCTAATTAGAATGACGGGCGATGATGGGATGTAAGGGAGATGAAGATTGCTCTTGAATTAAAAATAATTTTTGATTATTTTCTCTATGTTTTTCAGCAAATATTAGCACGGCACTTATATCTGATATGTAAATTGCCACTTATTGTTAATTTAAAGCGAACTTTTTTTGGAATTAAATACATCATAATTTTATGTATCAACTTTCATTAGATAGAGTTATCATAGTTTAAAAAAATAAATGATTGTAGGTGCAAGATATGAAAACCTTTTGTGTTTATTCATATATTTACTAGATGGATATCAACGTCGCTACACACTTTTGTTAATTAAAAAAATCATAATAGAGGAATTCTATAGTAATAGTGCAAGTGTTCTGCATATCTTTTATAAAGAAGAAGTACCACAATGTCAATTCCTAGGCAATTCGAGTATTTTGCTAAAAAATTCATTAAATGAGGAGATTTTTTATAGTCTGAACTAGAATACCATAACATATCATAAGTATCATAACATAATTATTAGTTTGGAGTAGAGACGATAGCCCTACGATAACTTGAGCGAACATTCTACCTTTTTCGGTTCAGAGTTAATGCATACGAGCTGAACATTATTTCAGTTTTTTTTGCGTCTCTAACTTAATTCAGGTCACTGCAGGTTGCAGGTCGCTTGCCAATCTCCACGAAATTCATGAGTTGGAAGACAATGGGAGGGAAAGATCCAACACGAATCGAAATTTTCTCCTTGATGTTTCATCCTCTGACGTTCACCAGCATTTGGTATGGTTTTCTTTCGTTCGCCATGATTCGTTATATTGAAAATGTTGTTCTCTTGTATTCTAATATTAAAATGCTGATTACTTAAGTTAGATATAAATCAGTATATTTCTGTATCCATTAGAGATACAGATTTAGATATTTTTATACCTTAGAGTTTGCCATTTACTCGCTATATTGGTAAATTGAAACTTGAATGTAGTGATGCTTATCTGTTTTTGTAAATTTCTCTGTGGGAGTTATTCGGATTATTATGTTTTTATCTTAATGGACCATCTGCGAATACTGTTTCGAGGACAGCTTTAAGATGAGAAGTTTATCTGGTAGCCATTTCAATTTAAATTTTGTCGATTATAGTTATAAAAATACAAATATTTATAAAATTAATTTATTAAATACTTATTTTACTCTTATAAGGAATTTAGAATATTCCCAACTGATTTTTTGACTCCCGTCCAAAGTTCTTTTTCTTCGGTTCAGAGGCGGAAGTCGACATACGATATGGAAAAAATATTCCTCATGTTGTCATCTCTTAGAGATTAGATCTCCCTTGTTAGCTCATCTGTTCAATTCGAACGCCGCATAAATCCTTTAACGAAAACGTTTCCGGTAGAGGAAAAAAGGGAATCACGCCCCCGCTGACATACTTTTCCTACGATCCCGCGTTGGGGACACGGAGGACCTTTGCTCCCATTCTCCAATTACAGCCACCCATCGAACTATCTCCTCGTAATTCCGTGTGTCAGCTCACTCTGGAAACACGTCCCACGAATTCGGTCTTCCAGCAGATGTCCCCGGAGCCGCCCCTCCCCCACTTACGGAATACGGAAGACAAACGAAAGTCCGTCCGCCCTCACCTTCTTGAACGACCCCGCGGGGTCAGTCAAATAGAGTCAAGAGGCGGCATTCCATTTGGAAGGGTCTCTGGACCATTCAGTTTCCACGAAAACGGACCCACATGTGGCAACCACGCGTTTATCCTTTTCTTAACCCTTCTTCTTCCTCCTTCAAGTTTTACGTCATCGCAGTCAGTTTATAATTACGTAAGCTAATTTTATTCTCGATTCTGTTGTTTACCTATCCGTATAATATAATAAATTATTCTCTTTGTGCTTGTAAAATTTGAACCTGATAGTTTACGAATGAATTTATCATATTATTCCGTATCTAAGATAAAATAGAGTTGAATAGGCTTCTGATATCCCCAATACTTAACGAAAATAAGCCAACAATAGGTTGATAATTTTAAAAATTATTTTAATGAAAGGGCTGAATAGAAGCTGAAGGATTTTCTTGCTATCGTGGCATCGCTGAAATTTTTCTAATACTTCGATATTCTCAGCCTCGCAACACCAAATGAGGGTTGTGGGATAATTATGTAGATTTTGCCGCATAATTGTATGTAAATATCTCCCGATTTGCCATGATTCATAGATATTTTCTCTCGGAGGCGACAGAAATAAGGTGCGTGTGTAGATTATGAAAGCAGCAAGGTTAGGCGTTTTAAATTGGAAATGACTTGCAGATCCATAGCCACGAAAAAAATAGCGGTGTCATATATGGTGGAGACCATAAGAAGGAAGTTAAGCCCACACTCTCTAGCTCGGTACAGGGATGATTCCGCATCACACGTTTCATCTTTTATAAATAAAATATTCCTCCCGATCAAGGGTCAACTCAGTTCTGAGGAAAGAACGAGAGAAAATCAGCTATAAAGATGCTAATGTGAAAGAAGGGCCTAGAGTTATGCCTCTTCTTCTACTCCAATCACGTGTCATGACGATTTCCTTAGAGGAATATTTCGTCCACGATTTCCTATTCACGCGCAGCCAATTCAATGCTAGCACGAGGCGAGAACAAAAGTAATGCTTTTATCTTCCGTGTGATTCCCCCTTTGAATTCAATGGCCGGGGAAGATTTTTTCATCGAAACATCTGTGGTCGGAATATCTTAAGCCGTAATAAGAGACGAATCTGCATGGAATGTTAAGGTCCAGAAGATCCAATATATCAGAGATGATTTCCGAATATCGTTCCGCATCCTTTGGCATGCCCCGATGTCGTCCCCCAAGAAGCGCAAGCACCTGTAAGAGCAGGAGCACCTTCTGGTGATGGGGAGAACGCGCAGCGCCACCCTCTGCCTCCGCGGACCTTTTCCGAAGCGTCTGGAATTCGACTCCTCCGCTCCCCTCGTTTCCCCCTCCTCCCCCCCAGCCTCCGGAGGCAAGTCAGCCGGTCTCTGGGCGAGACTTTCCCGCTAGTCGACCACCTCCGTCGGGCCCCGCAAGTCGTGCTTTTCGAGGCCTCTCGATACATCTGGAAGCCCTACTCTCACCGCACGTACCAACACGCCTCCCGTCCAGTACGTCGGCGCGGACAACTCGGGCTTCCCTCCTTTGTTATTTTTTCCCCTTTCGAGTGCTCCGCAAAGAAGTGGACGTGGGAAAACACCGCCGCATGTTTTCAGTGGTTGCGCGAGGATTTTCTTAAGTACGGACCCTGGAAGATCCTTCCGGTGTGTGATCGTGTGGCGCCTTCGCGCGCTTGTCTTTACAGTGGGTCTGCAGAGGACTCCAGAGAGACCATCGGCTCCCCCCACACCGCCCGTTTACCCTCGGTCGGAGACGTGCGCACCACCGTTATTCCCCGCGAGGCATCGCATAAAGAAGCGGAGAAGAGAGTGAGGAACCCCTCTCGTGCGTGCTCACGAAACGGTGAGTCCGATTTTCTGCATTCTCTCGTTTTCTGTTTTGTTTTTGGACGGAAATCGTCCCTCGGCGGTGTCGGAGCCATGGACGAGGCACGCTCCGGTCGGTGGAAGGGGGTGTTGCTTCATGCAGAACGCCAGCGAACGCAAATCTGGGGAAACTACTGGCAGCTTCATTGTCTCGGTGGGGTGATTCGACGGGGAGATAAGGGATACCGTGCAGAGGGATTCAGGTGTTATTTGGGATGACCTGTTACGCATCGGATGAGTTTACTAACGAGAATTGAAGAATTCGTTGCCAATTACTCGCGGAAACAAGATTTGTCTTATTGGTGATCTGAGGTTAATTATGAGCGTGATTACTGAATAAATGGGAAGTTGTCTTGATCAAGGTCTCAATTACTGTTTTATGGTGACTTCTTTAGATGTGAGGTTCAGCGGTTCAGAATGTTCAGCGGTTGATCTGATTTATATAGGGAATTTATATAGTAGTTCGATTTATAGCTCGTGAAACTACTAGTGAAAGGGTACTGAAGTGGCTAAATAGGAATACTTTAAACTCGTACAGAAGAAGGTAGGCTGAGATGAAACTTGAATGTACTGTACCCAGGTTTAGGTAGGATGGTATTGGTCTTCTGATAATTGTTAAATTTATAGGTCAAAATGTAAAATCTTACTTAAAGGAGTGATAGGCGAAAGAGATGGAGGCAACACTTGTTTTCAGTTCAGGCATTCTTTAAGAATTTCGTTAGGGTATTTGGAGAACAATGCTTTAGATGAGAGCATTTTGACGTTCGTTCACTAATCGGACAAAAAAGAGCCAACGCTAAAGAAAGAGTCACGCTAGACGCCTGGCGATCCACCGAAGGTTAAATAGGGCACGCCAATTAGGATATTTATTCCATTTTCTGAGCTAAAAGCACCCTCGTTGAGAGTATAACCGACGATCACTTAGAAGGGCATGCCTCCCTACAACCAACTCTATTTCAGAGACCGGAAAATGTCAATTTGAATGCTCACTCGACACTTATGCAATAGAGAAGAGGTAAAAAAGCCTAGCTTTCCTTCGGTGGAAGCCTACAGACAGAGTTACAAGACAGTGTCATTCACCCTTCCTCTGTTTAGATACCCCTTTGATACGTATGGAGTAACCCACTGATACCGAAAGATAGTTGCAGTCGAATTGCAACATTTTGGCTGAAAAAATGATTTTTCCGCAAGATAAGTGGATGGTTACGAGGTCGTTATTCTTTGTATAATGTCGTAAAGGTTTCCTCGGTGTTTCTTCTATAAATATTGTTGTTCGTTTAGTCAGTCATCTTCGCTTTTTTGCTGCTACGTTCTGTATCTATGTTGTCTCATAACAGGAGTGGCTAATCTATTGGTTGGGATTTCAGGCGGACTATTTTTGAAGGTTTTACCTGAAAAATAAACTACAACAGAAATTACAATTGTATATGATTGCTCACGAGATTTAATTGTCATTAATTTATATAATAACTTCTGAATTATATGTCTGATGAAATTATATAGTTAATGGCAACATATCATCGATGACTATATACTAGCAAGACTTCAATATATAATGGCATCCAAGAAATGAAAGATACTATCTTTGGTTTATCATGTCTTGATGTTTATGCACACGATTGCTTTGATGCACAAAGTTTCACATCAGGATTTGAAGTTCGATATAGATCAGTCACCATCCCAAAAAGTGTGGTAACGATTCAATCTTACCCAATGCGTCTTTATTCAAGGGGACTTCTGCAGAAGTGTCACGAAATGTAACTCGTGATGTTTTTCATATGCAACTCACATGCAGCGTCTGCATCCTCGAGCAAGGAATATCCTATAAAAACCGAGCCTTTGCAATTTCTTTTGGCATCGTCATAAGTTCCGCCGGTGAGCTGACGTAATTCTCGACTACGCAGAAAAAAGTAAACACCCACGCTGTCTTCTTTCCTCACGTCGTTGTCCTTGAACTTTGCCATGTCGCAGAATGGAATTCCCGTTTCACGAGGACCAAATTATTTTAATTTATTTTGGTACAGTTTGTGAAATTTCAATCTAATACTTTTGGGTGTATTTTTAGGAAATTTTGAGGTACGTATGTTCAACTCTACTTATGTTGCACACATGTCGAGACAGCTTATCCAGCGAATTCTGCCGATGGTCGTTCAGACTGTGGTTTGATTATATTCTTTTCTTCGGTAATTCGGAGAAAGAAGCCTCGCGATGCAGGTGAAAGAAATGAGGAAAACAAAGATAGTGGGCCGCGCTGATGGGTTACTTACCACGACTCTCACATATGGCATACTAGTACGGGAGCGCGGGTAGCTTGTGTACAATCTCGTTATCTACTCTCAGTTCGTGATTTGTGCAGACCCTCCGTGTACTAGTCGCTTGTTACGTTTGTGATGCTTGAATTAACATCGCAGATAACAGAGGAGGCTTAACGAACGCTATATTAATAGCTTCTCTACGTATCTGCACCTATATAACTAGTTTTGAAACAGACACAAAGGTATTGCCTCGAATAAGTCTTCGTTCGATTAATTCTGAATGATTCGCAATTCCAATAGTTGGACGATAATCTTCCATACATAAGCATTTTTATCAGAGGGTGATTCATCTTGGTATTGATTCGACTCTAACGGGAAAATTCATATCGATGTTTTTAAAAGAAAAGTTTTTTTGATAGATTGGAGATTCAGGATGTTAGTTTAGGATGTATTTAGGTATATTGAATTTATTTGTAGAGTGCGATATCTGTTTACGGAGAATTTTTAAACTGTCTGGTTCATAAACCTTTTAAATAGAAGCTTATCTTGTTAAGTTAATTTCAATGATTATATTGAATTTATTTTCTTATTTCTGGCTTCAAATTCCTCAGAATCACACATCCAAAGACAGTTCTTTATAATTCTTATATATCTCGATAAAATAGGCGATTGGATCTTATTAATTGTATCAATAGAAGTATTTTGTTAATAGTACGTCAGATTAAGACCAAAATCATCTCTTATTTAATTTTTTTACTGTTTTCATTAACGTTGTCAAACACTATTCGCAATCAGAACCGAGTCTAACTTCTGAATTCTTATTTTTAAGATTGTTTCGTGTATTTACTGTCCAGGAGGCGTATCTCTTGTCGTTCTCGTATTTTTTATTAGTATATCTCGTGGGGATGATTCTACAGAGGACAGTAGTACCTAAACAACGGAGTTGCAGCGCGAAAATTTTTCAGCCAGATCGGCAGCCAGTTCGTTCTTCGCTCATTCTTTTTTTCTTACCCACCCTACTTCCATCGCCGTCTGGGCAGAGACTTGAGCGGCGTAAAGGATTTGCAGCCTCGTTCTCTCAAGGATTCTCATGGAACCGGTGTCGGGGGCGCCAAGGAGAAGGGTGAGAAAGAAAATTCACAACGTACTTCGCATTCGATAAGACCGATTCCGAGAAGACATTAGAATCGAGAGAGGGGTAGATAAATATCCATACTATTCCAACCGAATTGACGTAAAATGTTGGTTAGTTGGTTTCATTTTGCCTTGGGAATTCGTCAATACAATCGTCAATATTCGGGGGATGAAAGATGGTGAAAATTTGGTATTTTTAGAAGCAGATCTTTTCGTCTTTTTCTGTGCCACATTCTTTAAATTTTCGTTGTTCCTGGACAGGTGGGTATTTCTACCCCAATCCAGTCCTCTACCCTTCAATTTTCGTTCCATCATACCGTTGAGATGCGAGGAAAGACGAGCGTAATCGGAGAATCATATAAGATGAACTGCACGACAAGTTTGAAGTAGTGGGGTCACCTGCAGAAGCAACGCTAACGGTTGTCGATAGGAGAGCCGTGGGAAAGCTACTATTAGCGACTGCGGGGGTGGTCGTTCCTTTCCATTTGCAAGAATATGATGTGGTGATGATCGGTTGATGGTCCAACTTCTGATTCCTAGTGGTTTGTTTTTGTTTTCTGGCTAACCTGTTAACTGCATTGTGGAATACGGTTGGAATTTATTTTACGCGTCTTTATTTTGCTATTGCTCATTCATCAAATTTAATATTAACGATATATGCTGGATATGTTATTTAAATGATAAATTTAATATTCTAATAATATCTAGAATATTTATGTACTTATTAATACGATTGTTTATAGCCGCTATAATAATAAGCGATAATTTTCACATCAGTAAGTTGTAACGAGTACGTTTCTTTCATATTAGTGTTTTACATAAGTTGATCCAATTAATATGGAAACTACCATTTATTAATTCTAGAATACGTTTCTATTTATAAATATAGTACAGAACTTCTACACATACAAGAAAGAACCTTTTGCGAAGGGTAACATTTTTTATTTGTAATCATTTAACGTTTTTTAGTGACATTGTTCTTCGAAGTTGATAGTCATTTGAAACTTTTTGAATTCTATTCGGTTTTATTTGAATGAAAGGAGTTATTGTTAGCTTCATCCTTTGAAGATTCTTATTAAATTACTTATCTTGGAAACAAGGTGTCCTGAGAATTTCAGTTATGGAAAACATACAATAGACAAAACAGCTTGTGAGGAAAAAGCTTTTACTAACTTACCTCTAGTATCTTATATACGTTTTCTTAAGATTGTAGACATCGTGATTCTAGGAGAGGAATCGAACTTTCTCTTCGGCTTCAATGAGAAAATAATTGTAAGACAAAAATACATCTGGCAACTGTGTGTTTGGTTAATTATAAACGCATCATTCGAAAGGGGCGTTGCCTTGTTGCGAAGACATTATTTAGGTAAAGTCATTATATGTTTATATAGATTATGAATGCACCGAGTGGAATTTATAATTCTGAAAACATCACTCTTTACTATGATCGTAATAGATGCTTACGAAATCTATTTTTATTTTCAGTTGTTCTTTTAAAGAATAATATAAATAGTAACTTTAATAAATTTTAAATAGGTTTATATAAAACCGAAGGCAGTAAATTGAGAATATATCATATTTACGTGTAAAAATAAGTCGTGATGATAGAAATATTTCCAGTTTATAATTTCTCTATCGTCATAAGTAAAATATTTCTGCAGTTCAGTATCTTTCACGAGTATGTATTGATTCATGTCCTGATTTATCACTTAATTTTCATATTCTGTACGTTTATATTTGATTGTATCAGGTAATATTCCTCGCACATGTACCCCTTTAAATAAATTTCCACCAATATAAATATATGCCTTCGCACCTCCTAGATAAATTCCGGTCACGTAGCATCTAATGGTAGACTTCCGCTATGCATCAATCAAAGTTAACCAGACACGCTTAACGAGCTGTCACTAAAAGACGATCCTAGCAATTTGAACAATAGCCACGGGCCATTCGAAAAACAGTTCCATGAAGGACAATTAAAATAATCATAGCCAGTATTAGAGCAAATCTAAATCATCCACCGCAATAAAGCGAATCAAACCACAATCAATCCCTTTTACCGCGAAGCACATGCGGGCGACTCCACTTGTTCCGTGCGTTCGGCGTAAAGAAAGTGCCTGTCCTCATTCGGGGAGCGAGTATTTTCCTTCACTTGTCCCAACGAGAAAACTCGATTTGCTTCATTTCTCTTCCCCGAGGATATCTTAGGCATTGGTGAAGAGTTGGTAAGTGCCTTGCGATTGTTTTCCGCGTAGAGAAGAAATTCTGCGATACAACCAGGATCCGTACGAATTCCAAGAAGTGGTTTTTTTTAACAATCGGAAAAGAAATTTGTGTTGTAAAAGTTCCTCCTCGAGGTATGGCAGCTCATTTCGTCGCGATTAGTAGTTGAAAAAAGAGTCATGTCGGCGTTCAAAGCAAATTTTCTTACGAGAGTTTTTAAATTTACTGCAAGAGATTCCTTTCTCTTTGATCGAAAGTAGATTGGTGTAACCTTTTCCAGTTGTATCTTTTTGTTTTAATTTTCTCTCTCTCTCTCAATCTTGGTGTGAAAGCAAACCTTTCAGAGGGTTGTCCATAATTCTTGTCATGCAAGGAGTTCGATTGTGGTGCATGCGCGTGTACAATTATGGTGAACATGACCAGCGTTTTCTTCATCTCGTGCGATGTTAATGCAGCGGGGTGTGTTTGTTGTGGATAATTAAGTCTATATCTCTCTAGTACTGGCGAGAAAAACCTAGTAGTCTTTTTGATTGATAGAATAATTGAGTTTTTGAAAGAAATACGTTTGAGACGGAGGCATGAATATTAATTAGTTCATACTAATATATTTTGATTAGATATAACGTATATTGATATATACCACAAATGTAAGCTGTATAATATTGAAAATGTTCGTGTATTCCACGTTGAATTCCAAAAACGAGAGTATGAATATATTAATGTATTTCGTTGGCGTAATTGTAAACTTATTTTTCCACAAATACTGGATACTTAAGGACTATTAATGAGAAACTATATCTCTATTTCAATATAATAATGTATATAAAAGGTGTATATGCAGGAATCAGTCTAGGAAATACGTTAAACCACACGTACGATTAAAAATTGATTCATGCCACGAAAGGATACATAATTCTTGTGTAAATAATTACATTTAAGTATATTCATAGTCCTTTTCAGAATGTTTTTTATTTAATTATGTTTTTGATTAAATACATCGTTGGCCATTAAATAAAATTGTTATCCGTAGCAATCACTACGCAAAGTTATTCAGTGGCTTTGAAAGTGGTTATTTAACAATGAAATAATTGAAATATCGAAAGAGATGTAAATTTTCTTGCGTACAATTATGCTTAAGAATCTTCATTTAATCGCTTTTGATACTTCTGACCGATCTCGAAGGGCTTTTTCGGTTCTCGAAACACATGCAAAAAAGACGTCGCTCTTGGAGGCTGAGGGATAGGAAATTTGGACCTTTTTAGCTCATTCCCATTAAGGCAGCGAATGTAATTGGTGGGACGAAGCGATGATAAAGACCGGATCGTAGGAAGAAAGAGTCGTAAGAGGAAAAGGGGGAAAGGTATTATCCCGTCTTGGAATGCGAAACCGCCCCCCTTCAGCGCCTGCAGGCACGCAATACCTGCTACACCATTGCATGTGGGAACCCCTGAGGCAAGAATTTTTTTCTCGACATGCGAAACAGTGACCCAAGAAATGGCTGTACTACTTCTACTAAGAAAAAGAATTGCTGAGTACAAAATAATAAGCACGGAAATGATTTGGAAGCAAGAAAATAAATCGCACCTTGAAAAGGATTCAATTCGAAATCGCAACGATAGGATATCCCCATCCCCATGTGGAGGGGTAGCCGAAATCCCGTGTCAAACCTTGTCCGCAGGCGGCCAAGGAAGTAAATCGAGAACGGAAATTCTCTTTGTGTCGTGAAAAACAAAAACTTCTTAAGCTATCGCCTTTTTTGCGTGTCAACAGTTTGCGGCATCATTGCTCATCGTGGATATTCGATATGAATTTCCCACTCCGTTGCGGTAGATTTTATGGTTTACAGGCAAAGAAAACGTTAGAAAAAGAAATTTTTTAAAGGAATGATCCTTTTAGAATATGCCACATTTATGGCGGATTAGAATAGAATCGATTCCCCCTTATAGTTTATATATATGTATATAATAATGTTATTATGGAAATTTCAGTTTCAGTCATTTATGAAACGACATTTAATCGTTTCCTTTCTTCTCAATATGGATTTCAAATTCTTTACACCTGTCTAGTTCGAGCATGTTGCCTTTGAGTATTCTCTTGTTATGGTTGATGAATGATATATTCCTCTCTTATCCCACTGATATTCTAATTTATTTAATTCATAACTATTAATTTTATTAGATATATATAATGAGTTGGTTAGAGTTATGTTAACAATTATTTGCCTTAGGTTTTGTTACGTCTCTGGGATTCTCAAAAATAGCTAATTATTTCAACTGACACTCATTTACTCGACTGAATTGCATGTATCGGTTGCGCAATTAAAACTTCTTACAATTAGTCGTTTTCTTATCTAATATGATTATAGAACGAATACGTCAATTTACGTGTATACGCTTCTGACATTAACAATGACAAGGCGTTATGCAAGATATGCAGGAATGCTGCAAAGGTAAACAATGATTATAATCCGTCGAATGCTAATAAAGGTGCATCGTAAAAATTCGGAACTTTTCATCTTTTGGTAAGCTCAGTACGTATATAGACCTTGAGTTCGAGTAAGTATATAGATGTAGCTGAGGAATTTTCAGAAATATCTGGTGGAGATGCATATAAATACTTAAGTGTTTGCTTATCTTTCACTGCCTGGCTCCGGAGGACAGGTGCACATGGCAGGAGAGCATATGCGCCAGAACGTTTATCTCGTTCTAGCTTGTTGATTTTTCTGTTCCTTGGAAAACACTAGAAAATATTCCTTTTTTAGCGGTACAGATATGATATCTCGATGTTGAGGTTGTTGTTGATGAGTGTGTCGTCTAATTAGTTAGGAACAGCGGAAAACAGACGACCTTCGTTTATGAGGTAAGGAGATTCTTCCTTCTCCAGACGTTAGTAATTTTCGTGTATATTCGAGGCGTAGTCAAAACAAGATTACCTCAGGAAAAGGAAACGGTCGTTCGTGTTCCGTGAAGCGGCACGGACGTTACGACTATCTCCCTACGAACACGGATACTCCTTACGCATCTCCGCTATCTCTTTGTTTTGGCTACGGGAGAAGGCTGTAACGAGAAGAAACGGAGAGAGGTGAGATGGGCGGTCAGTGGCCTGGTTGGGAGCATTGCGTGGGTGGTGGGGGACCGCATCCTTTTTCTTCAATGAGGCTCATCTTGGAGGTCAGGAGAACGATGAGCGGGAAGGAAGATGCTCTCCACGGAGTGGGAGAGAGAGTAGGGAGAAAGTATGAGGAAGGAACGAAGGGGAGGGCAAGGTGCGACTTGTCATTCCTCCCTTCGTTCCACAGGAATCGAAAGATGGAAGCGAGAGGACGCGACTGAAATTCGCCATCGGGATATTTTTTTACTTTTACGGCGGGCGGGTTGCCAGCTTGAGGACATCTCCGCGAATTTATCGCCGGCTGAGGAGAAGCTATATATATATATTTTTTCTTTTTACTTTCGTCGTCGTGTCCCTGAGCAGGATGTTTGGAGAATTCCGAAAAGTGGACCAATTGCCCCATTGAAGATCGCGTTCCGATGTTTGCGCGAATCAGATGGGCCCGCGCATAAATTCGGTAGTTTTGTGTCCTTGCTGAGTTCATCCCGAATGCGGTGACGATTTCCACTGCCCTTCTAAAGGGCGTGTTTCGCCATCTGGGTGGTCCTCAGAAGATGACGGCTCATTTCCGAGTGTTTTTGAGGGCATTTAGATATATGAGGTGTAATTTCAATTATCGGATAACCGGATGACTAGTTTAAGTGCCGCAAAAATCAGGATAATGTTCTCGAAGTTTTTAGTAGCGTTCGGAAAAGAGGTTAAAGTCAGCTTAAGATTTTTTTGAGGCTACAGTCAGAATAGTCGTAGTTAATTTTGGTTTCCAATCAATGAGTTATTTTTACTGTTTTACCGCAAGGAATTTGAGGTGACCATTAAAATATTCTTGTTTAAGATACGTTTAATACTCTGGCATAATAATTTAAAAGTTCGTCGCTGGATCCATCTAGATCGAAACTATTTTTGTACTGTTAAAAGTGAGTTAATATGTGGCTTAGTTTATAGTTCATATGCATCAGAATGCTTTACTCAAGTAGCTTATAGGTGCTGATGGTTTAGCATTATAAACATTGCTCATAAGTTTACTTATCTTTGTTTTTATTCTCCTAGTGCTGTTTTTTTCGCGTAAGAATTATGGTAATGGAAATAAAACCTGTTTTCGATGTCCATCAGGTAAAGCCTTGAAGTGCTCAGTATTCTCCGAACGATAAGTTTTCATGCTGTCACAATTGACTAATATCTCTCGTTAATTCATGATACCGCACCTTTCCCTCATCCGGGCACACTCAGTTTTCATTCCCGTTCACCACTGTTTAGATAGAGCGGTTCGAGAAGCCGGCTTAAAGAGCCAGCAGTCTATTAGAGACGACCACCAACTTAATTACCGTCGTCTTCAGAGCGATTCCCCATGACTAACGGAGGAAGCCGAGCAGACTTAACGGACCGAGAGTCCCAAGTTTCCAAGAACAGCCGCAAAGGCTACGTCAGTATTTTTTTTCGTCCCTTTTGCATGCGAAAGCTCCTACGCCGCCGCCGACCTCCCGTGCGAATCCTCCTCGCTCTCGACATCTCCCTCTCGGACTCTGTTTTGGGCAATCAATCCCCTGTTAGCGAACCCCTTTCACGTAATTGTAAAATCCTTTTACGCGCAACGATCTCTCTCTCTCCTCTAAGCCCATGCTTTCTCCGCTCCAGTTCTTCCGCATTTTTCTCCCATATTTAAAGCACTCCGACGCAATTTACGGCCACATGGAAATCAGCCAGATGGCTCGATCCGATATCGGTGTCAGCGGAGAATCCTTTTCAGCGGAAAAAAAGATTCCCTTAACGGTTACACTTTCTTTCGTCCGTTTGCGCTTTCGATCGAATTCCGTGCGGCGATCTGTCCGAGAACAAAAAAAGTGGCTTTTGTGTCGTCGATGAACTGAGGGAGTCATCCTTCCGGATCCTCTCTCTGAAGCGCTCTATGCTGTAACAAAAAAGTCCCGCTTTGAGACGACCACTGTAGTATCTCGTCCCATGCTTTCGCTTGACAAGTTGATCGTCTCGAAAGCTCTGGAAATACTTCTCGGCTTTCATTGGCGTCGTCGTTTCTGTGTCCGGGAGAGAGATGTCCTACGAGGGCATCGAAGGCTGTACGTAATTTGTACGATTCAGCGAGGGATATTGTTACGATGATTATGGATACGATTGAAGTTAAGACAGCGTGAATTGGTGTTGTTTTTTCAAAAGATAATAATGTGAGATTTTTTTTCGTCTGCGATCGATTCATTTATTCTCTTTTTTGGAATTTTTAGGGAATATAAACTTTTTTATTTGATAAAAGTTCGAAACGAATTATTCAAGCGGTGTAGGATTCTTAGCAATTTCATTTTTAAGAGAAGAAAGTCTAAGGTTAATGAAAGTATCTCGGAAATCGTAAAAAAGAACGAATTTTATTAATAATACATAGGTTTTTAAGAAGCCAACTATGGAATGGCTACAAGTAACACCTGCAGATAGTTACGAAGCATTTTTAAGTCAAGTTCTGACTAGAGAAATTATTTTTAATTAAAGAGACCGCTTTGTTATGTTTTACGTGAATATTCTACGTAAAAAATTTAATTTTAATTCACAAATAAAGATATGAAGATAATCTAAAGGAAGCTATCCTTAAGAATGAACGTGGCTTTTGCACTGAAACCTCTTAAAATTTTCCGTTCTCGACTGAAACATATACTGAGGGATTCAACATTTGTTTACGATGGAAGCGTAGCAGTATATCAAAGGAATTGTTGTTTTTGCATATTTTAAAATTATTAACTAATATTATTTTAAGTTAGTTATACTAATATTATTTTTATTATTATTGTGAAATAAAATAAGTCATTGAAGTGATATGTGCTCCAGAAACGTTATAAATCTCACAATGTATGCTGAGAGCGCAACCTAAGATGTAAAGTACACTTCTCAGTTTTGCGTACTTAATGTATTCATTCATATGGGTAACGGTGATCTATTGGATTCATTAATATGTCCGTCACGCAATGGAGAGACGATCATCGGATCGCTGTAATAGAGACTGTTTTCGCGGGCGGCGGTTTGAAGTCATAGTAAAGAGTAGATTATCCTACAATAGCTTTCTCTCCGAGACTGCGCACTCTATTTTGAAATACCCCCGGCTTATGTAAGCTGTATCGCTAATGCATTCTATTTGATTCTTCAATTGCAATGACGTGTTCAAAGAAAATAATATACGCTGATCCGGTGGTTTATAGTCAAGACCATTAACCTTCGTGAGAAACGTTTGCAGCATAGATCATAGCTACATATGAGTTCGCTTTTAAATAGAGAGCTAGAGTGCTAGCTGTGCTGAGTGTGTTTATTCTTCTCTTCCAGCTAAGTATGTACGTATTATGGATTAGAAAATCGTCTGTTTTTTACTGAATGCTTTTTTATGTTCGTAGAGCAACACACAATCCCTTTGTCTCCTCAATTATGTGGATTAATGTAATTACGCTTAAAGATTTAAGTAGCTAAATTTTCAGACTTGCGACCTCGCTTACTCTGGGCATTTACCAGTTGTCCTTAATGCACCAGAATAGTCCTTAAATTGAGCAATTGATCGGCGTTTCAAAAGGAAAGCTCGTGTGCCTCCGTCTGCCTTATTAACTTTCCATTTAGTACGGATTCGGTCGCGTTTTATCTACCTTAAATAGAAATTAATTAGCACTTTCTTCTAATTAAAATCTAATGACTTTTTTGTAGTGGTTGTGGTTTTTCAAAATATTTTGGACAGCTTCAGAAAAAGAATCTCGAATAAATTTGCTGGTCCGAAGAAGGGGAAAGTTTGGATATCTTTATCAGTAGATCTTCATTCATTCAAATGTCAGTGAAAGTGATTTTTTTAACGGGCCCGCGTCATATCTCGCGGAATGTTGTATTTTAATCAGCTGGTTTTCTTCGATAGACTTTTTCACTTTACTTTCGTGGAATTTATACGTATGAAATCTATTTTTTTAATTTCTTCTATCTGCAGATTTTTATAGTAACTAGAGAGAGGAAAATATGTATTTGTATATCATGAATTTAATCTGAAGCTACTTCGAGTTGAAAAATTCAGTAATCTGGCTCTCGTTTTTTGAGGTTTTGTTCTTATTTTGCTCATTTATTACTTATTTATTAAAGGATTAATGGCTCAAAGTTCTATATAATCCCAGTTTTATAAAATAAAGGAAGTATTCATGAATGTAGATAAAAATTCTGGAATAAAATTTCAGTGTTGCCAAAGTCTCGTCAAATTACTTTTTATGGCCTTTATTAGATACAATCGGAGTTCCTTACCTGAATCATTTTTATGAAGATGCAAACGTATATAACGTTTTGGCATAAAAAAATATTTCGTTTAAGAGGAAACTTCATAAGGAAAGTACGGATATTTATGAACCTATATCAGATATTAACTAGGAGGCCAATAGTTCCATTTTCTACTACAGGAATACAGTTTTTCATCTGAAACTCCGAATGTTAAAGGGGCACCACGGTACAGGTTTATCTTAGGACGTCCTCTAATTTGTTATTTTCTCGCCGTGACTTGGAACAAAGCGAAGAGGAATTCGTCTTTCCCTTCGTGAGAGATTTCTTAGCACGTTATCACGCGAACGGAGAGAAACCGCTGAAGTCACGGGCAACGGAGATTACTTTCACGAAGGACAGCGAGTTTTATTGTGAATGGAAGGAACCATTGGGGAAAGAGATCGGTTAGAAGTCTTTCGCCAATTTATCATAACACGGCCTTTCCCAGTACGGTGAAAATGAACACTCATTTTCGCGATTAGTTTGTATAGCAATACCCATCGGAAGGTTCGTTTGGACGCTTTTCCTTTCGGTTTTCGTACGAAATATTTTAGGAATGTGCGAAGATTATCGGTATTTTATTATCGTAACTACAAACCGTGAATCGTTTCATTTAGAGATCGATCGAAGCGGAAAGGATACGTATACTTCGATAGTGAAACTTTGTTTTTGAAAGAAACGAAATTATTGGGCAAAAATTAATGAAAATTTCCTATCGAGCGAAAAAAATATTTGGAAAAATTGAGGAACTTTATGTAGTTCAGTATTATATATTCTGCTTAGTTTCAATTTATTTAATTTTCTTATTATAAACTTCCTCAGTTAGCATAACTGAAGGATTAGTATTGATATCTATACGATGAAAATATGATAGAATTAGAAATCAATCGTAAAGTAGATTTCATTAATTTTCATTTCAAATTACTGTGTGTATTTGGCTACACCGAATATAATAATAATAACATTCTCTATAAATTACGTTCTCAAGTTTTCTCAAATTTTTGTTTTATTTATTGTCTTCTAAACTAAATCCAATGTTTAATTTGTTTCTGAAAATATTCATATACGTAATCAAGTTTGAATACAATCATGAACTTCAATTTCATCTAAAATTATGATTAATTGATGAACAAAAAATATGGAAGAGTCTCATATATTACTTGGATAAGACATGCATTGTTCCATGAATATAAAAGGAATTTTTTAATTCTATTAAATATAATAATGGCGAACATAAACGAAAAAATGAACTAATTCAACTCAGAGATAGAGGGTAGTGTTCTTGTCTGAGGTAACCTCCACCAAGAAAATCTCGTGACTCATGTGCAACAACAATTACTTTGTATAAATAGATTTCCTGCTACGCGCGTTGTCAATCGAGTCTCACTAGCAATTTCCGGCAACAGAAACAAAACAGATTCTGTGTTTTCGTATATAGAGCTCCCTCGCATGACGTCACGAAGGAAACGTTTCTTCCTCGTGCATATATTTAGGATCGTTCGCGAGTGGGATGAACGGATTTAGCTCGCACAAGAGGGAAAGATATCAACGACCGTGACCGTGGAGAGAGCTGAACTCGTACGCTTGCAAACAAAGCCGGAGTGTTGACTGTAGGGTGGAGCGTGGGCAGGGGAGAGCAGAGCTGCGTGAAGCGTACATGCTAAATAACCTGAGAGGCGGCTCGATGCCGAGATGATCGCTAGGGTTGGGTGTATTGCGGTGTTAAGGCAATGAAAGGCAGCAGGTTAAAAGAGATAAAGGGACGAATAAGGTCTGGGATTATCTACGGTTCGATCGTCTGGGACGAACTTAAACTGAGTCAGTACATGACGGATGAGACATACTCTCGTCTCGACCATATTCGATCCTGGAAGTATGAGATTGCTCTGTCTCTTTATTACGATTATTCGGCGTGAATTCGTCGAAGGTTTATTGATGGAAAGCGATTGGGAATGGTATAATAAGCAAAGGTTATCTGTTAAGGTTGAAATATTACGTAATGAATGTCAAATTTAAAACGTAGTTTAGAGATTTTAAAATTCACCTCTCGCAATATTTAGAAATACCAAGAAAACATTTACTATTTAATTTCTCGTGAAAATTTGTAATAATATTATACGATATAATTGGTTCTAGAACAAAAATTCACAGAATCAAATTATGAATGAGTTCTTCTATCGAAATCATATGCATGAAAATCGGAAAGAAGGAATAAGTCTAATGCTTATGCAAGGGAAGAATTTTCGCAGTAACAACATCTTGATTTAGCAACGAGGTAAATAAAGAAGGCTCAGAAACTTATTTCGCCATCGGCGATCCGAAGCAGTACAAAAGTCTTCGAGAAGAAATCCTTGAGAAGCTGAAGGAGAAGACGTATTTTTCACGTCTCACACTCTTTGATCCGTTTAATGAGGGAACCTATGACGTGCTTCAATAACAAACGTATTGGTGAATTGAAATAGCAACAGAAAAATCCCTTTTCTATTTTGAAACGTATAGGATCGCGAACGATTCCCATACATTATACTTAATTCTGTTTCCTAAGAGTGAATACTTCATACAAACATCTTTACAATAATTGCGGTTGATGTTATTTGTGTTTCCCGCTAGGTTCACTTAATGTAGATTTACTAACTGTAGAGTATTATACCTACAGGCTTAAGGATTACTATGCAATTGTTATTCCTTTTCTGTAAGAGAATGGCAAAAGAAGGTTATTTCCATTTGAATGAGATAAATTATCTTATCACCTGAAAGTATATATTAAATTCTTGCTTCTTGTGAACTTGTTTATGAGAACTGTAATAATACTACAGCCAGGAGAAACTGGTCAATTGAAGATTTAATAATAAATAAGTTCATAAGTTAATATTACACATACTAAAAATCACACCATGAAGTATGATTTCGTCAGTAATAGGCTTCGTAGATCTCACAGAAAGTAGATTTGTGAGATTGTCATATGATTCCAGGTATTTAACATTATGTATTATTATTCCATTGTTATTCTTTCAGCCGTGTGGGCTTTCAACGAAAATTTGTTTCACCTTCACACCTTTTAAAGCATATCACATAATTTTGCAGCACTAACTTTACGTCAGTAAAATTCAAGTTTTTTCCGTATTTTAGTAAATTTTAGTGTAATATCTATATTGATAAATTGTTTAATTGAAGTAATTAAAACGTTTATATTAAAATTTCTTCCTCAAATTCTTGATAGTTCATCACCATGCAGAGTAAAGTAGAAGGAATTTTGAAAAACGAGTGTTAACCAAGGCACGTGTATTCGTCATCACCTCCCCTAGCGACCTGGAATCCAATTGTTGGAGAATTGGTTGGCCATATGTAGGTCCTTCGCGCTGCTGTCAAAGTAGTCACTTTGCGGGTTTCCCATCCTTTCCCCCTTCGCTCCAATTTGCTGCCTCTTCTTCCACCACCTCTTAATCTCTTCGTATACTTAGAATTTTCCACTTGCTCGAATCCGCAAAGACGTTTCGAGAACGAGGCGAAAATGTCTCCGATTTCAGGTCTTCTTCCCTTCTCCACCGCGCGTCGAAATTTCCCGGGATTCTCTGTGTGCGATTTTTCGTTCGCTCACCCAGAGCTAAGGCATTTTTTTCTCGCGTGTCCTTAAGTAGGACGATGACGTCTGCTTTTATTTTGTCACCGGAATGAAAAGTAACGCTCTCGGATTATGTTGAAACTCGACCTAGCTGATAATCTCAAGATTTTCTCGAGTTTGTTTTTACAGTTGAGGTGGTTACGGTTAGAAGTGTTTAACTTGATACATAATTTAGTATATTATTGTGTTTTTATATAAGTTTTTTTTTAGAGTTAAGTTGCTGGAAGGAAGGAAGCTCTTTCAAAAGAATTGGCGTATTTAATAGGAAAAAACTTGAGTGTAATATTTTTCATAAATTGAATCCAAATCATTGAAATGACGTCAAGGTAGCCTATCAGTTTTATGTTCGATGGAGGGTATGAATATATGGAGGCCCATATTTGCTAATTAAAAGTTGGGATTACCAATTTACACTTGCATTTAATTTTATTGAATATCAAATTTAGTTGCCAATTTCTAATGATATTTGAAATAATATAAATGATTCTCGTGAGTAATTTGAGAATTTGATAAAATATTTAGACAAATCTTAATGCTCTCATGGTTTTTTTCTATTACGTAATTTTTGGAACGATGCAAATATATCAAACATCCGAGACTTTAAGCATGTAGGTTTTTTGCGCTGTAGGAGTTGTATGCGTTAAGTAGTAGCAATTATTCACTAGGAAGAGCATTGAGGATGCGAAATAAACTACTAGTTGGAGTTGGCACTAGAAGAAGAGAGCGCGTGTGAAGGATGAATCGCTCAATCTAACGAGCCAGCATGTGGCCTCACCACTGTTGTCCATCACTGCGATTTCGCATTGCGTTCGCTGAATCCATTTGGCTCCATCCCTTCAAAGTTGGCCATAGTTGGATGATTGGGAAAATGGTTGGTAGAGTACATCCATGAGTATACTGCAATTCATTTCGTAATCAAGAAATGCAGACCCACAGAAGTTCAGAGTGTAGCTGGTAATTTCTCTAATTAGATTAGAATATCTTCATTTATTCCATAATCCAAAGATACCAAGTCAAAAATTAAAAACTCAGATCTAATATCTAGGAAAAGTTTTCTAGTATTTTGGAAATTGAGATTGTTATTCAGATTGTTATTTCGTAATGAAATTGAATGAAATATTGAATACTAATTTAGAATAATAATAAATAATATTTTTAACGTTAAAGTATGTAGCTAAACTAGAGGAAATGCATAAGATACCGAAAAAGGCATTATTATAACAATTAAATTTATTCAAAGTTATAGATTACGTCATATATGTTATGCGCACAGTAAATACAGGCCTGAATTATTTTACCTATTACCTGTACTTCGTAAAAATAAAAAAATGTGATTATAATTAACATTCTATAGAATGACAATGTTTGGAGTTTTCATATCGTTGAAACGTGCTTTGTTATTTTGGAACTGTTACGTAGAGCATTAGAGAGAAAGTATAAACATTAGAGAAATCTATGTCAATATGTTTTTCATTCTGTAATGAAACTTGTGAATTCAGTCTTCTTTTCATCGAGTTCTCCCTTTGTATTTCTTTTCGGGATTCGTTTAAGGATGCCGTAATTTACCTCTTGCATGAAGTAATTTTATAGCTCACTGTGCTACGAGAGCATAAGATTATGTGTGGGAGTGTTGAGAGTAACAGTGGTCAGCTGCGGTTTACCATCGTTTCATTTTTATGATGTGGAAGTCAGTCAGCTTCGCTCGTGAATACTTCTTTTAAATTTATGTCATTCAACGCTGGGGAATACCCTTACGGTTCCCGTTAATCGTACACGGATGTTAGATATCGACCATAAAAACCTTAATGGTTTTTCTAACTTAAAACTATATCTTCTGCTATTAATGTATTTTATTCAATAGTCATTAATCTATTGTGGAAATACTATTGGGAAACAAATTATTTGTACTAAAGTTAGATTAAAAGAGTAGAGTTAATGAATTCACTTCAAAGAAATTTCCATTATTGTATACGGGTTTAACAGCCGTCACTATTTCTTTTATCGCTCCTGAAGAATTTTATGGAGGTCATATTTCTGTGTGGGAGATTTAAAAAAAACCGTGGGATGTTTTATGTTTCTATCACGTAACAGCTCGACGAATGTAATCCGGAGAATTTTCGAGCAATAAAACGACTGATTCTTATAGTATATAAGAGCTTAACCTCGGATTCTCCTCCATAAAACACAATGAGGGTGAAGATTTTAACCTTAACCGGGACAAAATGAAACCACGCCCTCTCCTTCGCCTTTGCCCCTAATTTAGGTCCTGCGTTGCGAGGAGGATGTTGGACATGGACGCTCACCTTCCATGCTGCTCCCACATCCTTTTAATCCGTGGTTCCTTCACGAACTCCTGACCTCTCCACCCACGCTCCACATACATGTTGCAATGTAATCCGTCTCTGCCATGGGACCTCGTGGGAGACTTGTACGATCCTATCGCATTAGACTGATTAATTAGCGAAATTATCCTAAAATTTCGATTTTTTAGTGTCATCTGAAATGGAATACATGAATATTTGAATATTTATAAAGCGAGCATAATTGTATCTGATGAAAGGATTGACTGAGTCGTTGTTATGATTCATTTATCACGTAATTTGACTCTTGCTTCAACCTGTTCATCAATTTATCTAAAGTTTTTTTTCTGTATCTTTAATATTTTCCATAAAGTTGCAAGTTTAAAGCCTGTCTTTCATAAGGTGTGGGATCTAATATTTCTCCTCCTGTAGCCTGTAGGTTGTGTGACAAGGATATTATATTTAGTGCATGAAGAAAACTAACGCCTAGTTTCGCGAATAGAATAAAAAACAAGGAATTTATAGACAGAATGAGTTTACGAGGGTATTTTTGGACGTTTAAAAATTACAATCTTCTTGGAAATATCAACATTGTACTTTTACTTAGCGTTTATTGATTGAGACATTTATCTCGGAAATTTTGAATCTCCGATCGACCTGAAATTAAACTCATAGCTTACTCATTCTTTGAATAGTGTAGATTATTAGATTTTAATCACTTGATGCTTCTTATGAAAGGCAATTTACATCTATTCATATTTCTCAAGACGAAACCTATACAGGTGTCGAACAAGCAAAATACTGAATGACAATGTTTTGGCTGTGGGTAAATCACGATGTTTAATGGGCGTAGGATTGTGTGCATATTTACATTTCCTTAAGCGTTTTAAGTCATCCCACCCACGGATTAACTTCAGCGCGCGTTTCCAAAAACTTAAATCATAAACGTCCTTGAGTGGTAACATTGCCCGGAAAATTGTATTCAATGGTGATTGTACCTTCATGATGAGAATGGAGTAGGTTTGATTGAGTAATCATACCAGTACATACAGTTTATAGTTATAGTCCCTTCTTGTATCGCAGCATAGACTCATGATGTACGTCTGCAGCATCTGATTTAGGATCGCATCTGCAAGACGAGGAGGATTGAGCTGCATAGCTCCTCCTTCATTCCGTTACGTTTTGTTTACTTTAACTTTTTCCTCGCCTCGATTTTTCTTCGCTTCCCTCGCCATTGTACGTTGCACTCACGATGAAGAAAGGCGTCTTGCCCAAGGTCGCCCTCACTTTGTTTTTACCTCTCGTCCACCAACTCTTTCATCTCCTCTTTTTTCTGCTCACGTGCCATTACACATTATTCTCGTTTTCTCGCAGTCTTCACCTCTCTCTCCACACGGATCTGGTCGTTTTCACCTTTTTCTCGCGTTGTGCATCGTTATTAGCAACAGCGACCCGAGGTAGACCGTCAAACCCACGCGTGCTTGTATACACGCCCTCGTTGACCCTTGACCTCCCGAGGGAAGAGCACGGCACATTTCAAGGCCGCCTCCATCGTCCAACGAGGCGTTCGAGGACGACCCAGCTAAATACCATCCCGGTTACATTGTTGCCGGGATTGATCGGGAATTTTTTAAATGTCCCATAATCGGGCAAACTTTTTCTTCGCCGGTTGGGAGAGAAGATCGAGGTCGGACGCAGCAGTCGGGCGTGTGTATTTTTAGATTTCGTTACGTTTTACGGGTGTTCATTTGTCGGCTCGGAAACTCCCTCGATGGGTCTGATGGAGAAAGCACGCTTGCCAAACCGATCTTGGTTGGAGTTTATGATGGAAAATTTTATAATATTTGAATGAGTTTTTAGTTGGAGTTTTGGATTATCATTGGTGTATGAAACGTATATAATCATATATAAATGGAACTCATTCATCTTTCAATTTAAAACACACTGAAAGATTGAGTTATCATTATCGTATATTATGTCGTTTATTGGAATTTTGCTTTTCTGCCAAGTAACAACGCTTAGAAGAATAAAGAAAGAAAGCAACACAAAGCACGTGATGAATATCAACTGTATTAAAAGATAGCTGATCTTGCCAAAGTGCTTTGTGTAGTTTAACAGTTATACTCATAAATTTTAATTTAAACATGAATATGCTGTGAGTTTTATTCTGCCTCAAGGAAAACAATCGAGAGCATTGTGTAATAATACAGCGGCAGATGAAAACACAGGGCAGAGATAAATGGGAATGCAACCTATCCACGCTTTAACAAAACTCGTTCATCCGGCTTAATTTGTACGACATATTTTTAGCACACATCCAGACCTAATAGGATCAATTTTCTCAACAGGTCAATTTTCCGCATTTTCCGTTTATCTTCGCGAGACCAATCGCTTTACGTCGCCTTTTTTATTAAAACAATCGCGGATAATTCGCTCAGTTTCCAAGGCGACCGCATCTTCTTCCATCGAAATCGCGCGAGCAATCAAAAATACCGTTCTCGCATCACGACCAGAGTCGAGCGAAATGCGGAATGTACGCTGAGTGGGGAAGGTCGCGGTGCCCGCAGCGGCCGTGCACCGGCGATGGAGATGCACGCCCCGGGCGTTAAGAATCGCTATCGGAATGCCGTCGGTTGCTAACGTCTCGGCCGACAAATAGATTCGCATCGGATACGTCTCGCGCACGCGTGAAACCCATCGTCACCCGCTGAAAGACGACTTGCTCGCCCTCTCTCAGAGGCACTCGATTCATAAACCCCTTTCCTAGACTCAACGTCCACTTTCCAAGGGAATCTTTTATGCACCCGATGAACGTCTCGATTCTGCTTCCCAACCTCCTCCATTCGAGGAGATTTAATCGCACGGAGCTCATAAAATAAAGCGGACAGGGAATAATAAAGCATCTCGCGGAAGAAAAACGTCTATTCAAACCGGCAGGTATTGCGTTTTTATGTCACGTGGGAACGGGGGATCAGATAACTGAAAGTTCTACCGTGCTAACGTATGCAAGGCGTTCTAGATTGCTGACGTAGCAGGTGGAAGGATAGGATGCACATTTTGGGTCGTAAACGTAAACTCTTGAGCTGCGTATCCTAACTGGGATCTTACGGTGAAATGATATGTTGATGACGAGAAGGGTTTTTCTGTATCTATCAACGTAATTTATTATAATCAGGGATGTATTCAAACAGATAGCGGATTCGCAGAAGGAAATATGTTCTTTAGCGACTGAAAGGTTATAATATCATTTTTTTCTTGGGATTGCAAGGTCAATGTTTGTTTTTTATAGCAGCATGAATTATGTTTCGTATATTATGGCGCCCTATTCCTTTCTCGCGAGCAAAAAGATGGGAATTACGATTGAGCACAAAGGATAATGATCAGAAAAAAGTATTATGAGAAATAGGGCAAAGATTAAGACCAATAATTATCACCGTGAGTTCAACTCTTTTCAGATGCTAAGCTCTCTACGCCTTAGGTCCCACTGTTTTGCAAGATCGAAGTGATGTCCTTCCTTCCTCAGGATGTAATTCGAATGATTTGTAAATGGGTTAACAACGTGTAATTATTAGATGATTTTTATAGCGTTTGAAGAAGTTCGCTCTTGATGGGAATGACATACTTTAGGACTTTATTATCAATGCATAAATCTTCAATCTATCGCGTGGAACACATATTATGAAGACGATATTTAGCGATCGAATTATTATTCCTCTATTTTTAACTTATAGTATGTCTTTATGCTTATGTATTATGAGTTGGAATTAGTGTTTTACATATATATTTATTATTAGAAATTATCGCTTATCGAGTTTCCATTGATGTCTATTCAAAAACTTAATTTTTAAAGGGCATCTAATAATCATAAAAGATCGATTGAGTCTAAAAACCGTGTCTAGCTCCCCCTAGAGACGAAAATATCAGGACAAAGCCATTTAAATATCCTCAATTTTCACTTACTTCCTGCTATCATTAATCAATTCTGTGATAAACAGAAATAATTTACATTTTGCTTGTTTACTATCTAAAAGAGAATGAATCCGAAAAAAGTATGTTTGTCATTTTCGAATATCGTCTTTTAGAATGCCTGCCGTCTGAGTAGTTTGACAACTATACCATAATTTACCTTATAATAGCATCTATTTGCTGTGAGTTAGAATTTATGTGAGTTATTTCTCTTCGTTCATGTAAAATATATTTTTATATTCTGTTCCTACACATATAACATATTTCAAAAGTTTACTAGCAAATATGATGCTGTTTCGTTAAAGTAAATATTTGGCATATTTTGGTAAGTGTTGTTATGTATCGCTCGGTTAGGAAGGAATTATTTACTTTAGAGACCTTGTACACATACGCGAGTGGAAGATTTCTAACCTTAGAAATATGCACCGTAAGAATGATGTTACATATTACGCGGAAGTATCAGGCTCGGATTTATAGTCGAGATTCGCGGTGAATTCAACCCCTAGAAATGACGTACAAAGAAATATTCCGGAGTTCCCGTGTTCTAGAGTTCTCAATACACACCGCTCATAATGATATTCGCGGGCACACATTCCGTGCCGCTCCGATGCACTTGCACTTCTACCGATCTCGAATACCAGAGCCTAGGGAATTCGAATGCAAATGATAGAAAGCTACTGACGGCTAGGAGTCCAAGCTTCCTACGCATGCGCCTCAGGAGCACAAACGAAACGTCGAGGTATGTAGGGCAAGCTCGAAGGACGTCTGCAGTCCCACTGGTCAGCATCGTGGGACACGCCCTTCTCCCAGGACACGGTTCGATTCTCACGACCCACACCCCCTCACAACGGCCATCCTTCTTAACCACCGCCCACGCTCTAAAATCCGCCATCCCCTGTCAACCCTCTAATTGTGGATCTCGTCCAGATATCACGGGGATGCACGTCTTTGCACGCCCGTCCCATCCAGTGACGCTTTGTTGGAGGACGAACGTCTTCTACTCGATGGTCGATTGAAAACGGATGAGAAAAAAGGAACGCTGGGAGGGAGCAATCGACCCTTTTACAAAGTTTATGATTTCGCACATTCGTTGCTGTTCATGCATTATTTATCCGGGATGTATAAATCTAACTTTCTAAGTAAGTGAGGATTGGTTTCTTGCCAAGGGAGAGGAGAATGTTCAGGCCATTGCCTCACATTCTTTTCTTCACTAATAACAGTATCGGTTCTTAAACCTTTTTAAGAGTGAGCCTTTATAATCGTTTATTTTGGTGTAACGTATATACAGTGGATTTATTACTAACTTTTGTTTGGTTTCAGTTTGTTAATTCATATCTGACAGCGTTAGCTGATTTTACAATATGTTGAGCTATTCATTTCTTTTGCGCTTATAGCTGTCACTCTGAGGTGTGGTATTTACAAAGGTTTTATGTTAAAGAAACCCTGTGTAAAAGGGACGTGATTATTTTATTTTGACACCAATAAATGTCATTATTTTTCGGAGTCACTAGCTTTAGAAGATGGTCACTCGATTCATAACAGAAGGATGCCTACTCTGCGTGCACCAACCACTACCTCAGTTTTTATATTTTTCGCTTAAGGTTTATTGATTAATTTAATAAGATTACTCGTCCATGAAATAATGGCTGTTGTTTCTATATTGTAAAATATTTATTCGAATTATTAACATTTTAGATAGATAACTAAATAAAGATACTAAAGTAATCCAAGCTGTGTACTAAAGCAATCCAAATCTATTTCAAAATTACAAAATTATTCAAAACTACTTTTTCCAGGGTTGTTATAAATTTCTTTCTTCTAAAAGATTTATTTCTGTTTGTAGCTGTTTAAAGTTTCAAGTAAAGGTTTTTTTCTAGATCATCGTCGAAATGCGAACAAATGTAAACATATATATAACATTCTAGGTTCCGTTAATTTTAAAAAACTTGTTATCTTTAAAAATCTCCTCATTTTTATGGTAATTATCTGGGAAAGTCCTAGACAACAATGCAGCTACCATTTATCTTTAACCTAGATTCGTCTATCGTACGTTCACTTCCGACCCACACCTCAATTGCCTTTTCGCCATTTCGGGAATAATGCGAGTTGATGTCGGTGTACTGTTATTTTCTTCCCTCATTCTACTTATTGCTCCGCGGGTGTGATGAAGTGGCAGGCATGAATTTCACTCTAAGATAGATTCGAGATCACGAACTAGCTCTATGAAAATGCTCGATTCTTTTTTTTGATGTACAAGATTCCGATGACGGAATGTTGTTTTGTTTATTACCTCCGTCTTCAACTTATAACTGATTGCTTTGAAGTTATTATGAGTATAAAATAGTCTATCTGTTCATGGAGTTAGAGTAATGAACGGCAATTATCTTGCAGATAAATTACCTCTTTGCTCGTATGGTGTAATCTTTTTCATCTGGTGTCTAACTTATCTCTCTCTAAAAGGCAATTATAATAGAGGCCGGTTCCATTCTCAAGCCCATTACTATTAAGAAAGATCTCGAGAAGGAATTAGATTTTCTAGGCTACATTGAGAGTAAGGCAGTTTATAAAGAGTTTCTTTATCTCCGTCAGAATGTTACATTTTCCATTGAAATTAATCCTTATCATACTTACTCTTACTTATTTTCTTTTTATTTCTGTTTGTGTACTGTATAATCGACCGATTAGTGAACGAATAGGATATTCAAATCCTATTATTTACTTAAGTTATAGAGTATATTACCAGAAGATTGTCTTAATTTATTTTTGAGAATACTATTCTTGTACGCGTCATTGTTGATTTTATAGATGCTAAGAATGGTACTAATCCCTTTGTGAAATTTTCAATAGCTTTAAAGTCACGCGTCTTTCCGTTATGATGATGATAGAAAGCTATTTTATATATTGTAATTAGTAGTATTAGTAGAATTGTGGACTTAAGCTCAGATTAACCATTATGTAGGTGAATCTTTTTGTCATTCAAATCTATTGAAGACACCTACCATGTCCTTTTAATCTTGTGAAAACTGCAGTGCACATCGTAAGATTATTAACTTAGAGGTGGTCTGGGTTCGAGTCTCAGTCATTTCGTTTTCGTAAATACATGTTTCTCGTAACTTTTATCACTGACATAATCGGGATAGAGTTTGATTTACTGTTCCAGGACGACCTTGCATAGCATACAGATGTATGATGTTCATTGAATTCCTCCTTAAACCGCTACTTTTTTAATAGAAGTTCGAAATCAATTTCCGCTAAATCTAAAGAAATTAATATCTCACCTTTCGTCCCTCGTGATATCTCAATTCAATTCGTGATACGGGGTTTGCGTGAGAATGGGTACCATAA
This sequence comes from Pantala flavescens, assembly GCA_020796165.1. NCBI lineage: Eukaryota > Metazoa > Arthropoda > Insecta > Odonata > Libellulidae > Pantala > Pantala flavescens. The sequence continues at coordinate 16,288,784 of CM036879.1, read as the reverse complement.
GGTACGCGAGTATTGACCGAACGGTCGCCCTCACTCGGGAGATCCGCCTTTAAATTCATTCTCTTCAGTCCGTTAATTTGTTCTCGCTTCATTCAGAAGGTCCATCATGTATATTAACACGTCACGGACAGGTGTGATATATTGGTCAGCCCGTTTCAGCAGCCGTTGCCCAAAGCTCTCCCTTCCTTTACCACCGCAGTCTTCCACGCAACCTTACTACCTTCGATCCGTATCCCGCACGTTACGTTTATTTGTGTCTTCTGCTCCATTTGTAACTGTAAACAATATAAGGAATATTAGGTCTGGCTTAACCTAGTTGTCAATTTTACTTCCAACTAGTATACGTAGTAAGGCCGTGAGAATACGTTTTTCACCCGAAGAAGTATTCGTAGTTTTTCCTCATTCGCGTCCTATTTAGAAAAAATGGCGTGGAGAATCTGGAATACGCTAATTTCTAATACCCTTGGCCCAAATGATGACGAGTTTTCGTTTCAAAGTAATCTATAATATTAGGTATGGTGCAAACCTTTACAAGGATAGGTTAAAACAAAATTTAAAAAAATAATTCCACATTAATTATGAGCGAAACTGGATAATTGAAGAGTGTAAAGGAATTAATCTTCTTTTTAGAATTATTTGGAGTAAAATAATTCCACATCTGTTGCTTTGTAATGAGTCTTATTTATTTTATGTCTTTGAAGCCCCTATTAGAGCTAGTTTTAATATTAGGCCAATAATGTTAGTTTAAGCATTTAAGTTGAGAATCCGCTATTTTGAAAATTAGACCGATGAATTCAATCGATTACCTATAAATTGGTTAAACTAAAGTACTTGACACATGCTTGATATTTCTTATCTGTACTGTAATAATTGGTTTATTTATATACTCTACTACATTTGTTTTCTCTCAATCTATCTATCAATTCTATAATGAAGCATAATGCACGTTATTAAATCAGCTTGCTTCTGGCCAGGGATAGCATTAATGGACACTGGTTCGTCTAAATAGATAGGATTTGATTTCTGGCGGGGAAAGTTAATTAAGAAAACAACTGTAAAGTTTTATGAGGCCGTTCACGTAAAGAGGATAGGTTACGACTGTATTAAACCAAAAAACGTTATTTTAAAACGGAAACCGGTATATCGATCTTCAATATATAAAACGGATGGAAAATTCATAAAAGTACTTCTATAGTTTTTTTAGTTAGCATAAAATCTATTTCTTTGAAGTGACAGCATTAGAAAGTTGAAAACTCTGAAGAGTAGGTAGTTTATTTTAATTTCCAAGAACTCTAAGAAAGAAAAAATCATAAAAAATTTAAACTACTATACTTTTAAGACGTCATATTATTATAGAAAGTTTTTCTCAGATTTAGAGAATATTTTTGATAGTTCATAATTTATTTCCATTATTGAAAATGTCTTCCAAATGTTAGAAATATATACTTGTATTTCACTGTTTCTCTATGAAATCTCTAAGTATATTGAAATGCTCTTCCTTCGAATTTTTCCTTTTGGTCATCATAATTAAATTTTCTATAGTTAGAAAGAATGTTCTTTTAATGGCACAAAAACCACTCGCATTCTCTCAAACATCCCATTGCACTCAATTGCCCTTGATTCTTCTCGGAATCAACTACAACGTCTTCCGCTGTCATTTTACGACTCTCTCCCGATTTTACTCATGGGAAAATTGCTAGAATGACCATCGGTAATAAAGAGTCTTATGTTCATACATAGCTTCAAAGTGCAGATAGAGGTAGATCCATTTGTAGGTCGTGTCTTTTTCATCGTTCCGTTCTCCTTTATAAACTTTGATGATGTCATGTTTCCGCCAGTGTTGATGGTTTGAGGGATGTGGGACACACGCCTCCATTCATTGCGCAGAGTGAATTTCATTCCCTCTCTTTCTTCTCTAATACTTGCCACACCTAAAAGACTACCGGAGTTGATGCTCTGGGAGCCCTTGAACAGAGCACAAAGTGCCCTTTTTACAGATATTTTACGATGACGACATTTTATCTCTGAAAATACTATACGCGAAATCGTTATTCGCAAAAAATTTCAGTTTTAAAGATTTTATTTCATAGTGTTCCCGCCAATAAGATTTATTTAAAAAACTGTATGGATTGAGTCATATCTTAGAATTTCGAAACTTAATTATCACAGCCTTTAACAATATCCTCTTTCTTAATCTTACGTATATATAACTGTACTGGAGAATTCCAAGTCTGCATACCTTTTCTTCTTTATGTATCCTTGTATTTTCAATGTATGGCTTTGAATTTGGCACACACTCTCGTTGATGTTTTGTAAATATTTTCGTTTACCTTTTTAATTTGCGCAGATTATAAATGAAGATTCTTTATATTTATATTTTGATATACCTCTCTTCGGGATAGGGGAAAATTGAGGGAATTATTCGTATACAAACGATACCTATAACTTTTGCGATATCGTATTGTAAGATATTTGAAAGGATTTTAGATTTTTATTTGGAAAATATAATTAGAAAATTCGATATTATTTACTCATAAATTAAACAAGTGTGCTATTAAAAATTTGCTTGTATATTTTATTACATCAGTGTCCATAAATTAGTGAATTACTGTTTTTAAAGGTGCTATTGTCTTCTTTTCTTCAGCGTATTCCATCATGAATGATGAACGACACAATCTACGTCCACTATAGCTTTACATTTCTCAAGTCAAGTCTCTCCACATACGAGTTGGATCAATGGAATTACGTCTCTAACTAAACACTTGTAATGTTTCCTGTGTCGGCATGATCATTGAATTCGATCCACCTCTCTGTTGGGGAAACTCTGGCTCTGCGATCGTATTTGAGCCCCAGTTTCGAGGGCAGTGCATGCGAGAGAGGTTTTAATTATGCCCATTCAACTTCCCACTCACTTTATAACGAATACCGCTTTCCAGCGTTTGACACCATTACGACAACCTTTCGAGTATTCCTTAGCTCCGTGGAAGTCTTTGATTTTCGGACACGTTTTGTTTATTTGCAAGCGGCCCGATGACATCATCGCATTCCGCCTCATCACGAAGTCTTTGCCTAACACCACACCATATACAACACCTCCGAAAAAAACCTCGCAAAAAATGACGTCAATTTTAGATAAGCAGGGGATAGCCGCGGCGGAATGTGCTTTTCGTGTACAATAAGATATCCGTTATGTTAAAAAAAGTTAAGATGTACGAGAGGAGTTTTGAGAGGCATGATATTATTTTATCATTGTTATTATTATTACCGCAAGTGGATCCTTCAGATTGGATGCTGGATAAGTTTTTGAAGTGTTTTGCCTACAATCGATACAAAAATGATCTACTTACGTTGATGTACTCTGGCCATCTGGTCTAAGGCCAAATTGTGGGTTCATATTAAATTAAGGAATAAATATATAAATGAATATTTTGGTTTGACAGGTTTTACTGGCCTTTTTGGAATAAATTGATATGTAGAATTAAATCAAATGAATAGATGAATTTAGTAGGTGATTGTGGCGATTTATGAACAAATTTGGCTTTGTTTTTCAATGTAAATTTTTGTGGAGCGTTCTTTCTTTGATTTAGTAGTCTCTCTTATCAAAGTTGAGCCTGGTCATATACATATAACATTTATAAGATATTATATTCATAAGATAACTTATTTATTACTGGGTATTTTAAATAAAATGATAAATTCTAATAATTTAATTCTTGATGAAGAAGTATAGGTTTACGAAAAATTAGAGAATTAATCTTCAGAGTCGAGGTTCAAATTACTCATACTTTAGTTACTATCACACGCGATGTTGGTATATTAGAATTATTTATTTCATTTACGAGTATAAAATATCCAAGCGAAGAACGAACGAAAAATCCGTGTTCCTCATCTCATAAAAAGTCCCGATGTCAATAGAAAATTGATGAGTTAGTGTAGGAGTGCAAAAAAACCTTCTCCTATCGCGTAAGTTATTTAATCAGCGAGAATAATTTATTCCCGCGCATATGCGATTATGATAATGAGTAACGTTCCCTTTTTTTCTCCAAACCGTACTTTTTTTCCGATAACGGTTAGGTAACCAGTTCCTTCTGGTTTACGTCAATACGGCTGCATAACGTTTTCGTAGAACGCGCGTTAATTCGATCAAATATTTATAACTTTTGAGAACCTTGACATACAACGAGCATAGGTAACCGCTTCCTGTCTGGCCAAGTTCCTTAGGCCGTTAACGAACCCGCTCGAAATGCCTATTCCCTTCGCAAACCTGTAGTAATGCTCATTACGCGTGTTTCCTCGATCTGATTTCATGCTCATTTCGTCTCTCGACTCAAGTAATTAGTACCGTTTTTTGATTTCGTTACGCCTTTACTCATTCGTTTCCTGATCGCGCAGGACGTGAGTTTCATTCAGAACTCACTCACGGAGCGCTTTTTGCTCGTATTTAATCGCACTCGGCGATGCGAAAATTCAATCTATTTGAGAGAGAAATGCTGAAAAAAAGAGACGCAAAAACATTAATTTTGGCAAGTCTGGGAAGGTTTTGGAAGGAGTTTACGTATACTCCCCGCATATACTCCCTCTCTCTATCTTCCTTCTCCCTCCCACTTTCCCATTAAAATATCCGAGAGGTCGTTCCGTACGATAAAGTTCGTTACAATCTCCATTCATCCATCACATGCCGAATTCCGTTGTTTTCCGCTACTCCTCTAACGAGGGTTCGTCTTTTCCGGAATTGGTTTTTTTTTCGCTCGTTCAGTCCTCACGCGTGCGTCCATCTTCGCTTTTTACTACCACTTCCTCCCAACTCCTATTAGTAATGGTCCGTTTAACTCGAATTCGTCACTGGTCCTTCGTAAAATGTTTTTGGATCTTAGATCACGGGAGAGATGGCTACGAAAAAATTCGGCTCGCGTTCCTGATGCATTGCTTCCTGGACTAAATGGCATTGCTATGCATTAAAATTTTTTGTGGGATATTTCTGTTCGATTTTTTTAAAGATGGGTTGCGTGATGGATGCTTTGGAATAAAATTGAAATGAAATTGTTTTGGGAGTGTTAAAATTGTATTTTATGTCATTTATACCTTCTATTGTGCGTTTGTACCGAAATAAGTACGTAAACTGAGGTGTATTGATTTTGAGGGGCTGTCTGTTTATGTAATATTTGATTCGAATAATTAAAAAGAAATAAATTAACTAAATAATAAATGATATTCTTATTTGCATGCAGTTATGGTTAATTGAGATTTTATTTCTGAAATGACTAAATTATGTTTTAAGAGTCGACGATTAATAATTGAGTGATTAAGTGGATACTAAAATAATGAACTCTATCCAGAATAATAACTAACTTGAATATTTAAAATCCACTCAGGATCATTATCGTATTTCGGAGCACGTGGCTTCTTCCCTTTGCTAGATCCGTGCGCTTAATAAGGCAACTTAAACCGTAAACTTAATTATTTCCTCGAATATTTCACGATGACTTATTCTCAAGCGAGCTAGATTTATCAGTGAATCTACTTATTTCATCACCAACCATCCGTAGCGAAACCATTACTCTTAAAGTCTTGAAAAGGTTATACATTTTTAATTAAAGAAGGCCGCGAATCGACTCAGTACGTTTTCGATCCTCGTGCGCGATACCAATTCATTCCCGTGTCCGTCTCAGCTCATGTCGACCTTGCGCATGATTTCTCTCTTATTGGGCTTTCTCGCAACGTAGCCTCTCTATCTAAAGTCATCTGCTCCACCCGCGCACTTTTCAACGCCTCCGGTTCGAACCCGTCTATTTTGTCCACTTCGCTTGTGTATTCATGTACCTGATATGTCCTATCCCGTCCCTTAGAAGCTACTTCGCTCCCACAGCAACTGCTACTGCAAAGGGAGGAAAGAGGGGGTGGTCGTAAGAGGGGTGGCCAAGCGGATGCTGGTGGTTAAAGAAGGGAAAAAAAGACGAAGCTGAGGTTCGAACGGGATGCCAGGGCAGGAGATGGTGCCTTCGATATGACAATCGGTTTTTTCGAAAAGGCGTTCGCTTATCGCCTTTTTAAAGCTACACGCGCAGCTCCGAATTCGATTCTGTAATTGGGAGTAAGCGCAGACGTGATTGGAGGATTTTTTGCGCGTCTGGAATTAGGGTTGGAATTTATTCAAGCCATTGCGGGAATTTTGATGCGGATTTTTATCGGAAATTAAGCAGGTATTTACGATGAGTTTTGAGGATTATTTATGGGTGCCAGATGGTCATTCACGCTAGTAAAAGCGGTAATAGCTTTACTATCTTTCGTATTTTTTACGTATGTGTAATTTCATAAGGGCGTTGACATAGCTGAGTTTATCTTAATACATTAAATGCTATAATGGGTAAATGTATTAAGGAATATTAAACACAAAATAAGTAATGTGATCAAATCTTGTAGTATCTTGTAGTTACCCTATCATTAGGTTCGAAGATTTCGTTGTATTTAAATATTAAGAAATTCCATCTTTAAGTCTAAGAGAAGCAATAGTCTAAAAATGAATGTTTGATACGTTTTTGACAATATGTCAAAGATCACACAACAAGGTTATAGAAATTAATATAACTTAATATCGAAAAGAGATTTGGTATTTGTTTATTATTATTATACCTTTACTGGATGTGAAAAATTCAAACTGACGAATGTCTAGATCCGAGAAATGTACAGAGTCTGTTCTTCCATCTATTTCTCCCATAAATTTAATCAATAGAAAGTCTTCCTTTCACATTTTACAGTAGGAGATTTCTATTCTATGAATGTTTGGTGGAACGATTTTTTTATCGAATACTAGACGCACCGGATCAAGCTGTCATCAGATTGACAGTTGCGGTTCATTAATTGCCGATAGGAATACCTTTACATAATCAATCCGTAGACTTATTTGAAAATTTTCTTGGAATCAAATGTTTTAATTAAGAGAAAATCGTTCTGTTGAGTAGAGTAGCTTGTATCATGACTTCGATGTAGTTCATCAAATCGAAGAAAGCACTATACACAACTTTCTAAAACAATCAAGAGATAATTTTAACCTTTAGCTCATTTCAACAAGTAATTCCGGTATCTCGATGTAATATTTTCACCAAGAAATAGCCTTTGGATATATAATTATAAAATACTTCGCTGTTGAATGAAATTTGAGATGGGTATGTGATGGGGATAGTTGAACTTTGTAGGATTATGTTTGGTTAATAAGATGAGTAGCATTTGAGGAATTTATTTTCAAAATATATAATTTTTTCATTGTTTTTACGTTTAACTAATGAAATTATACCCAAAATTTTTTTCCGTTCAAAGGTTAGATAGTATCGAAAAAGATGAAGTTTTAATTATGGGAAAAGCTTATGAAAAGAAAAGCCAAGCCTTTAATATGTTTATAATTTTAAATTAACGTCTATAAATTTGGTTGAAATAATAAAATCTGAATTCAATCTTTCCTAATCTTCTCACACACTTTCCTAATTTTTCGGCAACTGTCCACACAGTAAGAGAGGATGCATTTAAAAATCAATCACAATAAATTATATGTTTAATCATACATCATCGTTTCGTTTTGTGATGTAATAAAATTCCTCGTAAAGTAAATATATTAAATCATTCTCTTCTATCCACGTGCAAAATCACCACTTCAAACATCTCATCATAACAAGCCCGACGATAGTTTTTTTAACGGCTAAATGATTTACCATCATCCCACATTTCACTATTTAAATTTCACCCCACCTACTTTTTTATCCAGGCCCAGCTGCGGAGGTCAATTGTCGTCGACCTTATTCTTCCCTCCCGTGTTTATATTTTGATCTTCTCGAAAGTATCTCTTTGGTGGGCGTGCCCACGAAATTTCCAGCACCTTCCGGATCGCGTCATCGGATGGAACGTTCTCGGGATGTAAGAGAGGCAGTCGCAGTTGCCTATATGTGGTGTGAGATTATCGAGCTCATCCGATAGTGGTACGGACGGAATAGGGCGTATTCGAAGCCATGTTATTTGGGCCCTCTCTCTGTGGAACGGCAAGACGGGAAATGGGATGCTCGCACCCAAAGAACCGGATTCCTCGCGGAAGGAGTGTTTCAGAGGACTACCTTTTCAACTCATCTTCCTACTTCTAAGGAAATATATATACTGTCTTTCAAGGTTGTTGCTGGAACATGATCTTCTTCAAATAATGATTTATTCTAGTAGTAGGAGTGGCGATTTTTGGGTTTTAGCTTGTGGAAAGATGTATTAAATAGAAGAGACACTGTCGTGAAATATTTTTTTCTAAAGTAAGGCAAGTTTCGTAATTCATGCTTGAATTCGGTACAGAAAGATTCAATCTTCTGATCTATACTCGCTGTTAAGTCACAGTTTAGATTCTACTCTAAACCAGCATTACTTTAATTTTTCATAGTGAATGATTTTAACCAATACATATTTGCTAAAAGTCAGTGGTATATAACGCCAGATTTCCAAGATCACTTGCGATACTACCATTCTGTTTTCCAACATAATGTGTGCACGAGAATGATCCTTACTGGATATTTCCCTTATTTTTTAAAATTTCAACTTCGCGAAGATTCCTTTCATAATGAATTAGTATATTTATTGATATTGATATTAGATTCGTACTCTTATAAAAAGATTACGCATGCAAAATCTAATTTTTATTCAGTTCATTGGTACATTTAATTGCTGTTTATATTAGACTTTTTCGATACTAATATCCTGATAAGAAGTCGACTGCTTTGTTTAATTTATCGCTCACATCGAAACGAGTTAGAATTTTTCATGATTGAAAATCGGCAATTTCCTAATTCTTGTTCAAATATAGATTTTAATTTTGTTGCTGTTGCGTGCTATATATATTCTAGAATACTGTATAAGGCTGATGTAATATAAAACTCACGTGTGAGGAAGGGATTTTGCGATATAGGAAAAAATTTCTTAGTTTATCCTCTCTTAATAATCACATCGAATTCTCACCAGTCTCCTCATAACGTGGCTGCTAATTACGATAGAATAGATGGGTTAAACATGAATCAAGGAAGGGTAAGATCTCAAAACTTGAACATCATCAATCCAAGTGCAGTGATATTTCCTTCTCCACGGGGAACTCGGCCATGGGATCCGAAGTTGATTACGGGGTTCGGACTCTAGGCTAGACAGGCAGAAGACAAAACTATGAGGCCATTTTCTATTTGGAAAGTAGGCTAAAAAGGGGTATTTTCGATGCGACTAGATAGCATCGGGGAACAAGAAAGAAGATGGTGACGTGGGAGGAATGATTGCGAAACGTAAACATCCGGTTCTACGGGCCTAATTTATTCCGTATTAAGGCTTCGGACGGCAAAAGTGGAATACATCGGTTTGCCCCGGGGGAATCCTGTCAGTAATTTATTTTCCCCGTGCCGTACGATGTTACAATCTCTCTTTCTCCGTTCACGCTTAATCTCCTCATTACGGGGATCCCAAGCTCAGTTACGGAAAATATTTTAAGACTCATAATTTCATCAACGTGGCGAGTATGGCCTCGCGGATATTTTTTTTCCTGCTGCATTCTGCGAAGGTTATCGGATCACTGCCAGTTGTTATTTTTTCCGGGAAGGGTTTGCTAAAGTATTTACGTTACAACAGAAGCTTGTCGCGAGTTGTTTACCCTTGATGTCTGGGAAACGAGCGAATTAGAATTCCAGTCGTATTTTTATCGTTTTTGACGATGGTTTTCCTCTTGGTTGTCGTAATTTTGAGTGGTGAAGTAACTTGAACTTTGTTCATGATGACTAACGTAGTCTAAGATTATCATAAGGCTTAATTCAGTTGAGAGTGAAGATGAATCATTTGTTTTTTATCTATGGATGATAATTTGAGGAGGTATAAGAAGTAAAAGAGTGATGTGAAATGTTTCAGAAGGAATTATATAAACGTATTCTCTATAAACGTCATTCTCGATATCTTTCATAAAAATTTACCTATTGACAATTTGTATCGTAAGGTATTTTCGTGAAACTTTTTAAATTTTTAAGTCTCGTTATTTCATATCGATATTAAGGCAAAAGGGTTTTCTGCAAATTTTTCTCGTTATTGTTTTTTATGTATTATTGATATCGAATAAATTTTTAATTTAGTGCCCTCTTCAAGTGTGATAGTTGACTTTTTCTCCAGGTTTCAAAAATAAAGATCGCTATTCATTGTTTAATAAATACATATATCGATTATTATAATATTTGTGTACTTCCATATCTCTGAATTACATTTCCTTCTTTAGTTGCCCTCCTCATCCCTCCCTTTCCCATCGAATCCAAAGTTTCCGTATCCAATAGTTTTTTTTTCATTCAGCATCAGTGGTTTCGCTCTCTCCCTGTACCAAATGGCGTAAGCGTTTAAGTCGGAAACCAACCGGGGACGAGGGTTCGTTGGCCTTCTCTAACATTCACCTGAGGAATAATGGAAAAAAAACCTCCCACCTTCTGTTTCGGAACGTCGCACCCGTCCAAGAGTTGGAAGCTCATTTTCCGACCGAACTGAAAGGTGTCACGGGCAGAGCTGGAATGTCAGACGCAGGAATTCACAAGATCGTGGCTCTGCATCGAGAGAAATCGATGAGCCATTGCGCCTAACGAAGCGAAGGGTAACGACGCGTTAGTTGCGTCGAATAGATCCTCCGTCAAAAGGTCACGGGGTTGCACATCCCCCGGTTAGAAAGACCGGCTGGTTATTTTGCGGAGGAATTGGGTTAGAGGGTGGGGGAGGAAGATGGAACAGATCGGAGGTGCGCGTAAGGAATCCAGGCAATCTCATTCTCCCTTCTAGACGTCCTTCCGATAATTTGCGGGGGTAATTAAAAAAGGCGGGAGTCGCGGTGGGGTGGAGGTGTTGTCGAAGTCCCATGGTCTTTCTTTTAGTAGCCAGTCCGTGGGAGAGATGACAGCGGATCGTTTACCCGTCGGTACGTAATGCGTGGCGCTCTAATTATCATTAGTGGCTCGGTACGATTGGATAATCTTGCGTTGGTGTAGTGAGTATAAGGTTCCATGCAGCTTCTGTTTGCTTTATGTGTAGATCGGTTGTTTCTGTAGTTGGATTGGTTTCAGAGTATTTCCGCTTGTGCTCGTTGTAGAAAAGGTATATTTTATTTAGAATAAATTGAATGGGTAATAGGTTCGTTTATATTCAATCAGCTTGCTAGATTTACGCTGATAATCAACGATAATAATTTACGAGAGCAATTCCTACAAAGGATTCGTTCTTGTTAGAAAAAATTCGATTTAAGTTTGGGAACATCTGAAAACAGCTAATAGATGTTTCTTAAATTGTAATTTTGGTCACTTAAAATTAGTAAATAATATTTTTATTCGTTATGAATTTCTTACATACATATTATGAAATTTGATTATTTTTCTTTTGCTCTTTTTTCATCATCATTGAAAAAAAATAGTTTATATATTTTGCCTTCTATATACAACATCAGATATAATAACATTTCCTTCATATCAACGCTTTCATTTGTTTTCTTGCTCATGGTTTTTACCTTGGTTTAGTAATACGGGCAGCATACGTATAATTATTTTAACTCCGGAAAGGGAAAGAAAAACTTCGTCTTAGTTCTCCTGAAAGTTTTTATTTTCCTTTTCATTACGGAGTTCTATAAACTGACAGCTTATTCGATCGATAACATTTTAAACCCTTTTAAGATCATAATCCTGTATGTGTAAGAAATCATTAATAGTATGCGTACTTTTCTCTCGGCTATAGTGAGGAAGGTATATAGGTATTATTACAGTTTTCTTAGCTGTTTTAAATGTCTCAAAAATAACTTTCTATTTAAAAATAAAATGAATTTTAATAAGATATTGAGAAGAACTGAGGAACAACTTCATCAATTATCTAATCAACAGATGAGCGAGATGAATTGGAACTTCACTTCCTCATGAAGATGAAAATAATATAGTGTGACTGTTCTTTTACGAGGTCCTCGTTCTTTCTCAATCATCTTCGGAGACCTAGAAACGGAGATAGACCTTTATTAGCGGTTTGGTCCGATCCACGATTTATTGCATCTCAACACCTCAATCTAGATTTTAAATATGTAGCTCGGCACTTAAGATAATGTAAAGTGACTTTTAATCTCTCGTTCTGATTTCACTCCATTCGAGTGACGTGTTTGGTGTATCGCAGCGTTAAAATCATTCCTCGAGTTATTAGACCGATAGCCGATAAATTACGATCATGAGTTTCACCACATTGTATCTCGAAGAAGGGAGCGCGATTTAAATAACCACTCGAACAGGACGCAGCCCACTTCCCAACCTGATAGCAGTTTTCTTCTTTTATTTTGTAACCCCTCGTGATTGCATTCACGGTATCCTACTTCCACGCAAGTCTTCGCTGCATTTTCATCAAACGCGCTCTTTTGCCATTCAAATAGGTCCCTCCTTCCTTCGATAGAGGCGCTGTGTACGAGGATACCTCCTCCGCTCCTATACCAGCCGGATACATCCGATAAAGCATTGGCGCTTAGGGGATTGCAGTGGCGCCATGCAAGTTCCAGATCCCTCGTTCGAATCCAATCATCGTTCACTTACTGCGCTATTATCTTGAAGTATATGAGTGAATGTGGTTGGATGACAGTGTGATCATTTTTCCCGTGTAAATGTGCTATTTTATTCGTGTTTATTAATACTGGTTATAGAATAATTTCCATAATTTTAGCTCACGAAGTATAGGAATTTCAATGAAAATATCGCAGTTGTATGAGTATAAGATACGAAAATCTCATTAGTAATGCTAAGATATGTGATACTCGTGATTCTTGAACACAAAGACTAATTGTCTTTTTTAAGTACCAATTCATTAATTAGACTAGAGATTTGAAGTACTTTTTGTGTTTTCAGCGTACATTTTTAAGCTCCTAAGTTTTCATGTATTTCCTCTCTCAGTTTGATGACTTACAGTTTTTGAACTAAGGAAATATTTAACTATTAATTTTCATTTTAGATAAGGCATCGTGAATAATATACACAGCGTAAATATAATTGCTTTACTTAAGTGTAATCCATGGAAACATATATATTCGATACACACTGTCAGTGTTCATGTACGATGGAATCTTTTGTATACTAAATCAGGGAAGCTTAAAGTTCTATTGTGGCGTATGGATGTGAAATGAGTAAAAAATATCCTACCGTTAAAAAATATAAAATCTCTACGACCGGTTTCGGACGTTAGTTCATCATCCAGCACAATGAGTTTCACCAAAGAGTACACATACCTTTAATAACGTACAGTACATTTAATTACCGGTCGTAGAGATTGTATATGCTTAAACAGTGGGATTTTGTTAACTTATTTAAGACCCAAGTTATGTTATTTCACGCCCAACTAAAGGAATCTTATATTTATTATCTTATATATCTTATGAGGATGTGTTTATAAAAATTTTATCACAATTTATTATAATATGCTATGGACGTTATGTTTGTATGTAATTGGAAGCCAAACTGTCGTAGGTGAGGGGAGTTGTCTTAAACTGTTACTTATCTTTCATATTTTTTTCAAACTTTAAATCCAGACGGTTACTTATAAAGAATAATATTTTCTAAAGAAGCACTTGATATGCAAATTCGCTACGAACTCCAACTCCTCTGAGAGGTTATGCATGACGTCCTCATCCTTCATCGAACACGTGTATATGTGTTTCACTTCTCTTTGTCCTTGCAAAATTCTTCTCCTCAGTCACCCACCTATCTTTCTATAAATCTTCACCCTTTCCCTTTATAAATCACCATCTTTTCTGACGATTCTTGTCCACCGTTTGAATATCGTTAGTTTCTTTGAACAGTTTCCATAGTTGTCTATAGTTGGTTTCTTGCATGTTATAGATGTTTTAGTCCTTGCCATTAGGTAATGTTATCAGAATAATTTGGGCTTTATGTGTTTATTCCATTCCTTAATTTCTAAGTATTGCTTACTTTTGTTTCCGTTTATATTATCCGTAAAGATAACGTAACCGCGTTCTTCAATCTTATTCTTTCTTTTCTTTCTTAATTTTCCAAATATTTAGGATAGATTGCTATCATTTTCTTAGATTTGATTCTAAGATACGTCTTATGTATCCTCTCTCTCTCTTACGAGCGAAACCTTCGCGTCATTTCAAATTCCGCTTGCGTCCATCACGTACAGCAACTCGTTCGTAGGCGTCTAAGATACCGACTTTATCTCCGACGTTTTGTGGCGCCTGTACATCTCCAGATTTGGACGTTGAGACAGCTATCATTATGTGTCGAGGAAACATTCCATCCGAGATGAATCTGGTCTTGAAAAAAACTCCAACCGACGATGGATCCTCTCGCAAAAGCCATTTCCACGACCCAATTCGTTTACTCTATGCGTATCACGCGTGAGAAAACTCTGCCTCGACGACGGTCGACGATTGACTTTCAAGATTTTTGTTTGTTTTGATTTCAGCGCGCAAAGTTAACGGGTATAAAATTGAAACACGTTTTCATGTTCTGAAAGCGAGCTAAGCACAACTTCCTTTTACTCTGTGTGTCGTGGGGTTTTAATTTGAATTTATACTTACATTTTTCTTTATCAACAGGAGAAATAATAGCTTAATCGTTATGTTTTTGGATGGAACTTATTGTTTTACCAAGTTTTAAGTTCGTTTAAATTGCTCGTATTCCCCATATTTTCTGTCAAAGTTTGGGTGTATGGTTATATTATTATTAATGTGATTTAGATCATAATTTATAACGCGTTATGGCATTCATCATAGAACCAAACTTGATGTGTATTTATTTTTTCCTACCATCGTCTACGATGAAAGATATATATATATAAATATTGTACAATACTTTCGTATAAACTACGTACTGCTGAGTGAAATATAATACTTTTTAAAGCACTAAAGAAAATATTTTATCAAACAAGTTGTTCAGGGATGAATATTCAGCAGCACATATGGTTTTGGTGGATTAAATATTTGTTTGGAAACCTTGCACTGACGTTCAAGCAAACATTAGAAGTTTACATTATACACACGAAATTGAAACTATAAAAATATTAGAGTTAAAAATTAAAAGAAGTTTTATAATGAAAAAGATATCGGTAAAGGTGACTTTGTGGAAAGCCATACTAAATTGGATGTGAAGACTTTGTACTCTACCTGTACTTTGTACTTTGGAAAAGTTATGCAATACCCAGGATGTGGAAAACGTAGCAGGATCCTCTTATAAGCCCCCTATATGCACTGTACAATCAAATACCGTAAATCATAGGAAGCTATTATACCACTTACACATCTATAGGAGAGACTAGAAATAGAGGCATAATTATTTTCGATCATAATTACAATTTTATCTAAAATTTTCATCAACGAATAAGTGCATTGCCATTTTGACTAATTTGAAACTACTTATCGATCGTCAATTTCACCCTAAAAGAAAGAGAATCGAAAACACTTGCCAACGAAGAGGTCCAAAACTTTCGACAAACTTCGGGTCGTGCCTGTGAAAGGAGAAACTCGAAAAATGTTACGGTGATCACCTCAAGATAGGCCAATGTTTCGCTTGAGTATTCATGAAGCACTTACACTGATTTCGGACGAAGATTTTCTTCTTCGGGGAAACTTTCATGCGAGACTCAATTATTATTATTATTATTATTATTATTATACAAAAGAAGTTACAAGTGGACAGAAGTCCGGTGGCAACTTAAATACAAAATATACAATTTTAAAAACGAGCTTACACCGAAATTAAGACAAGAAAAAAAAAAATATATATATATATATATATATATATATATATATATATATATATATATATATATATATATATATAAAAAAAAAAAATTACAAATTTTCTACCCTCTAACAAAATACATTTTACAACTTCCATAATGCATACAAGAACACAATACAATCTAATATCAAAATAGTCTCGAAGTCTCCAGCACTAAGCCTAAATATCTATATTTAACAATAAGACTAAGTATATTTAGCAATATATACACTCCGAAAATTTTTTTTTTTTAACAGTAGGTCACATGCTTTTTTTTTTTAATTTATCACAACGTTTTTTAATTTTTTCCTGAACGCCTTTTTATTTGCAGGTAAGGGATTGAACATTTCTTCAGGTAATTGGTTCCAGTCCAATATGGATCTATTTACGAATGAAAATTTACCAACATCTTTTCTCTTGGTGAGAGCACGTACTTTATAACGATGATCGTTTTTCCCTAAGTAAAAAGGTTCCATCAATTTAGAAGATAATTCTTTCCAGGAAGGTTCTCCCATATACGCACGATAGAAACACACTAATCTGTTAATTTTCCTTCTTTTCTCCAAATTGTCCCACTTGAGCTCCCGCAACATTTCTGTAACGCTTTCAGTCCTCTGAATTCTACCTGTTACAAATCTAGCTGCTTTGCGTTGGACTTTTTCGATACTTTTAACGAGACAGCGATCATAAGGATCCCAAACTGAAGAAGAATACTCCAAAATTGGTCTGACCAGCGATTTGTAGGCCAGTTCTTTTGCTTTTAAGCTACTATTTTTTAAGTTTCGTTTTACAAAGTTTAATGTTTTAAATCCTTTCGAAACAATACTATTGACTTGGTGCCTCCATGATAAATCCTGACTTAAGTGGATCCCGAGATATTTTATTGTTTCTACTTTTGGGATTTCCGCGCCCTCCATGAAGTATGAGTGGCAGCTTTTGATCTTTTTCTTTGAAAAAATTATGTGTTTACATTTGTTATTATTTATACTCATTCTGTTATCGTTTGCCCAAGATAAGAGCGTGTCAATGTCCGTTTGCATCGTTTCCCTGTCGTTTTCGCTCCCCAAGATTCTGTATATAAAGCAGTCGTCAGCAAATAGCCTAACTTTGGATGAGATATTTTTAGGCAAATCGTTTATATAAATAAGGAATAGGAGTGGTCCTAAAACACTCCCCTGTGGAACCCCCGAGGTGATATTAATTTCGCTCGACAAACTATCTCCGATTTTTACTTTTTGGGTCCTACCCGAGAGGAAGGCTTCAATCCAATGAATAACCTGTAAATCTAACCCAAGAGTATACACTTTAGATAGGAGCAAGTCGTGAGGAACTTTATCAAATGCTTTGTTAAGATCTATAATAATGCCTTCAACTTCCATACTATTATCAAGTGTTTCCGCTATGTCCTCACACAACCCGAGTAATTGTTGTTCGCATGAGTATCCGTTCCTAAACCCGGACTGCCCCGGAAAGAGCCAAGAGTTACTTTCTAAATGCTTCCTCAAGTAATCAGCAATAAGTTTTTCCATGATTTTACAAACTACAGAGGTAAGACTCACCGGTCTATAGTTAACCATTTTCGTTCTGTCGCCCTCTTTAAAAACTGGTATTACAGTTGCTGTTTTCCAGTCAGTTGGAAGAACACCATTCGTCATCGTGACGCGGAAGAGGTGTGTAAGATACGGTACTATTGCATTGTCCCCTAGTTTTAAAGCTCCCGATGGTATATCATCCGGTCCTTTAGATTTATGCCAATGTAATTTTCTTAACTTGTGAAGAATCATTTTATGCGTTACTTGAATCTTTGATTTGCTATCGGTGGTGAGACTGATGCTGCGTTTTAATGTCTTTGCCTCTGAAAATACTCCACCGTACCATTTGTTAAATTCATTTGCCTTATCTGAGTTATCAAGAATAGGGATTCCCTCTATATTTTCGATACTTTTGATCGTTTCCTTATCGCCTTTCTGTCTTCTGAGATATCTATAAAAGTTATTGCTACTTTTGGACTTTAAGATATCGCATAAATATCTGTCATGTGCCACTGCCTTTTCTTTATTCAGATTCTTAACTAATTTGGAATAAGATTCTCTATCGTATCGGCCTCCCTTCATTTTCCTATGTGCTACCCTAACCTTTCTTTTCAGTTTCCTAATTTTTTTGTTATAATATTCCGGGTCAGGATTTTTCTGAATGAATTTCTTGGGAATAAACTTATGAGAGGCTTCAAATATTATTGCTTTGAAAGAATTCCATATTATCTCTACGGAAGCCCCATGCCGTACCCAGAGAGAAAATTTCTCCCTCAGAAAGTTTTTATACCCTTCATTGTCTGCTTTGTGAAATCTCCATACTGTCTGTTTTTGTTTCCTAACGAGTTTCTTTGTTTCGAAATCTACATCTACTATAACGGCCTCGTGGTCACTTATTCCTTGCACTGTGTAGCAGCTCACCAGTGATTCATAAGGACGCAAAAGAAAGATATCCAGTAAGCTTCCACCCCTCGTTGGTGCGGTATTGACCTGCGTAAGCCCCCCATCGTGCACTAGGCAGTTAACAATACTTTGGGCTTCGCCTCCTCCCGCGCAAGACCCAACCCAATTCATTTTTGGTAAGTTCAGATCACCAGCAACAATAAGGTTCTTGTCCCAACCCAACTCCTTAACGAGATTCCAAAGTGAATCCAACAAAAGAAAATCGGACCCTGGTTTTCTATAAGCTCCCAAAATATTTATGACCTTGTTATTCGTTTTCCCGTAGACGCGTACACCTAAGAGTTCGCTCTTTTCGTCAGCCCATAGAAGATTACTAACTAAACCGTCCTTAACGCAAATAAAAACACCCCCTCCCCGTGAATCTCGATCGCGTCTATATATGTTAAACCCTACTGGAAAAATCTCGGAAGAATTTATATCGTCCCTAAGCCACGATTCCGTCCCAACAATTATGTCAGCGTTTGAAGCTTCAGCCATTGTAGCAAACTCTTTAATTTTATTTACAATACTTCGACAGTTTACCTGAAGAATTTTCAATCCCTTACCTGAAGTCCTGTTGCTCCGTCTAATACTTGTTTCTACGTGGGAATCAGTCTCCATGGTCCTCTTCATTTCCCTGCTTTCCATTGAATCGCCTCCTCGATTAAGTCTCCTAGTTCCCCCAGCATTATTGAGATCGCCATCCCCCTCCTGGGCTAGTGTTCTCCACATACTCCACTCCCGGTTCTCATTGCTAACTACTGCTCTCCTACCGTCTCCATCAGCCCCATTACAATCATTCCTTAAAACTACCTCATCTCTAATTAGCAGACTATGGGATTTATTTTTATAGACATCTCGGATATCCCTAATTAGTTTCCCGAACCCTGAAATGATGCCTCAGAAAATAACTTCCCAAGCTTGTAACTACCTCGCCTATTTAGGTGTAGTCCGTCTCTTCCGATGTCTCTTATATTAATATATAAGTTCGGGTTTATGAAATCCACTCCTTGCATTTTGGACAACCATTTAATCCCCTCATTTATGTATTTGATTCTCCGGAAAGAAATGTCCTTTCTTATAACAATTCCACTTAAAATTAATTTCGCTTTCCCAAACTTCTTCTTCGCTTCAGCGCACAGGTCCCACATATGGCCAATAACATGCTCATCGTCCCTCAACCACTTAATATCGTTCGTTCCAACATGGATTATAACTATATCTGCATCCTTTCCGCTGTTTGCTTCCATATTTCCAATTTTCCTTTGCAGCTGATCTGCTCTAATCCCTGGCAAACACTCAACAACTGCTCCCTGACTCCTGCACTGCTGCCCACTGTACCTGAGCATGGAATCACCTATTATCAGCACCTTTGGTTTGTCCTTATGGATTGAATTCCCATTCACTGGTGGGGATTTCCTCTCCTCCTGTCGGCCTTCCGTTGTTCTCCTTATTCTTTCCAGCTCCTCCTCTAGTCTCTTTAGGTTCTCTCTCGCCAAAGTCAGTGCCCTCTCCAACTCTGCGATTTTCTTATCTTTTTCTTCCAATCGCTTCTCCTCGCTCTTCTTGCAGCACACTAAACATTTCCAATTTTCCTCGTCTTCTATAGCTTTCTTGCTGCATCTTAGGTGAAACCACTTGTCGCAGCCCCTACATTGCACTCCACTCCTTAGTTTCCTCCTGCATTCTTCGCACTTCATACCTGCCATTTTAACCCTTCACTTTCACTTCCGGGAGCCTACACTAAAGACGTCCTTACCCTTCGACTACCTGAGAGGAACTCAGTGTTCTGACATTTTGCGTAGGCTTGGAAATATGCAAGGTCGAATACACACGAAAAGGTCTCTTCATCATCTCATAAAGTACGCGTATCATATTTTATAACTGGAAAGAGAGGATTGGCTCAGCGTCAATCACAGTTAGCATGGGAGGGAATGTAGCGGAAATATTTTCCATTGTTTGTCTGCAGCGACATTGTAAAACCTAGCCAATTCCATGGACTAATAACTTTCCCTTACCGTACAGTCAGCACTTATGGATGACTGTAATTTATTTGTGCATACTTCGTATAGACTATGACGATTGCTGTAGATGGCGATCCTAACTTATCCGATTGTCATTTATTCGAAGGAGAAACTACCCTTTCATCTTTGTCATATAGATTATGAATCGTATTGCGTATCTTTTTTCAATATCAATTATGAGCCGCTTTGAGTTTCGTCGCGTAATGTATGTCACCATAAATTCAAAATTTTGAAATTATTCATCTATGTTCTATCTGATTGTTATTTATTTGGATAATATTCCTATTCTAAATTTATTATTGCTTAATTTAGATTTGTGATTCCCTAATGTTTTGTTTCATCTTATAATGAGCATAAGATACTACTAATTTTTCTTTCAAAAAATGGTCGCGCACCGTAGTCTTTCTGCAGTATCTTTCATCGTGCTATACCTGTGGTAGGGCACAGTTCCGTACCGCGAAACTTGACATTTCGAATCTCGAACTTATATAAATGCCATGCGGAAATAATCTGCTGCAAGACGACTTCTCGGATGCATTCTTTAAAATCTTTCTCTGAAAGGAGGAGGTGCATGCTTTGTGCGTCCGTTAAACGGATCTTGCATATTTTTCTATCGCGCAGATATTCTTTTGCAACTTAGGAATCCATTGTAACTGTGATGCCAGCCGAGTGAATCGGTCGCATGTCCGTGGAAAATCGTCGTCTCGTTTCGCCGACTTCTCCATCACTCGAAGGGAATGTTTTTTCCTCTGCTTTCTCGAGATATTTGCGAGCTTTCGATAAAATAAAATCCCCCAGAGCACTTCCGTCACAAATGTGCCGTTCATAATGCGGGGAAGTATTTTTGCTGAAATCTCTCCTGCCTCTCGCTTGAGTTCATGAAGTATTCTCTTGAGGAAAACGGAAAATGAAAACAGCAAGGAATCTGGGAGATATAGAATATAATTTTATCACGAAATATGCAACATATTGATTAGCAATGCTTGTATAGTATACCGAGTCTATATTGCTTACGAATTGTTATGCACTTGTACCTTTAGAATGCCTACAATTGTGTTGGAACGTTAATGAGTAAAATAGAGAATAAGCTTACACACTTCACTATGATTATTACTATTAAAATATTTCCTCAAATCATATTTACATTACAAAAACTGGTTAAATAATAGTGAATTCGTTAAACTGTATTGTGATAGTAAACATACATTCTTATTATAAGAGTTCTTGCTAATGAAAGGGATGTGGATGAAATTCAATGCATCATAAACTATCTAAATGGAGAAATTAAGTCGGCTCGTGGCATTTCTGTAGACTTAAATGCTATTAAAGTGATGGGGTTATAACATTTTGTGTCATAAAGTATTATCATTGTTCATTGTGTATGCTCAGAAATCAAATCTATCTCCATTTTATTCTCGTATACTCACTTTCATGAGCTGTAGCTTGATTTTATGCGATTATTTTACTCTAAAAGAATGGATTCAGTAAATTTTATACCTCTCCAAATGGTATGATTTCAGAATTGAAATGAAAGATGAGTTAATTGGCTTACATCATTCCACGAGTTATATTATCATCTCACCTTGCATAATCCATAAACTTATGGGTGCTGAAGAATTACGCGGTACTTTCTCGTTGTACCAAGCATATGGTGGATCGAATCTATGCTTCGCAGTGTGCACGGAGAGGGTTCATACCTAGTTTGCGAAATGTAAGGTCGTAAACGGAATGCTGCTTGATACACTCGTTGAGGAAGACGACTTGGTCCGAGTGCGTAATAGTGCGTAGGATGGTTTCCTGCATCTGCGTAGACGGCCGGTTAACTTGTGTCTTCATCGATCCAGGCGATAAACTCGGAGGGTTTCCTCTCAGGTTGTGATAACGAGAATATTATTCATGTGCAGAGTGGGTTCCTCATTCCTTTCGTTCCATTACCTCTGCTTTCACACCGATAACCCTTCCTGATGCGAGCCATCTTCCCGTTTATCCTCTTCAGTCATACTCGCTCAAACCATTCGTATAGTGCATCTCGTATGATGCAGTAATTTAAAGATTGAGTGTTAGCTTATATCGCTTCGAAGGGTGTATATTTCGATAATTAAAAAAGATGATTAGAGGCTCTTAAACAAAAAAACAACTTTGGGACGATTAAAACCTTTCAATTTAATTTCCCGTGATGAACTCTTGATGGAAAAGGTTTATAATAAAGGTTTTATGAAGACCTTTTGTATTTAAACTGAAAGGAATTTAATTAAATATCCAAATGGTTTTTTGACATAGCGCGTACATACGGGATTTATGATGGAATCGAAAGGTTCATCGCGACAGATGTTCACATTTTAGCGAAATGAGTATGTTGTGGAATATTATCTTCCATAGAATCGTAAATGAACTTAGAGTTGTATTCGCTGGGTATAGTGGTTGATGAAATGAGACTGGAATAAATAGGACTTTAAATGAATTGATTACACGAAATACTCCTATTTGCATAATGTTTGACTGCATCAGTAAACAAAGGTTATAAATCTCAGTTCATTACCATCACCAATTAAATCTCAAATGTATTTTTTTATTGATCAACATCTATTTCTCTAATTGAAATTTTCTGAGTTATGTCGGAGAAATATTTTTGCATAAGTCTTTTTAAGATGAGTTTATTCCACTTTCATTATATTTAATCTCTAAATCTAGCTTAGCTGAAATGCATTGCATTAAAAATTAAATTTTTCAAATCCTTCTAGTTTCCATGTTTGAATACTCATATATGAGTACTTAATTTTATGCCCTTCTTACCACAATCTTCGTCTCCTGTTTGATTAATAAGGCAATAAATAAGATATAATTTTATTACCATAAAATTAAATTGATTTATCGTCAATAAAATGACTAATATACTGTAATATTTCCTATTTTGATGAAAGATGAAGTATCTCGCTATTAAACTTTAAAAAATAGTCTCAAATTAAGACTCATAATTCGTATGCAACACTCGAAAAATAATTGTGGGAACTTGAGAAGGCATCGATTAAAAAATGTGTTAATAGGTGCGAATCGTTTTTGATCTCACGTCCATAACAGCTTATGAAATCTAACCTTGCAAGGAAATTCGTGTGGTGTTTCCCTCTCATCCATGAGAACATCTTAATGAACAGACCAGTCATTCATTTATGAACTCGGAAATTATGTAAGAACTCTTTAACAATTCACTGAACGAGGGAATGTTTTTAGGCATGGCCATCAACGTAAGGGCATTAAGAGAAGATATTTTTAGCAGGAACAGGAAGGACATCGGAGTTTTTAGACTTATCTCTTAGAATTTACGTATAAACGCAATAAA
Source organism: Pantala flavescens (assembly GCA_020796165.1). NCBI lineage: Eukaryota > Metazoa > Arthropoda > Insecta > Odonata > Libellulidae > Pantala > Pantala flavescens. The sequence continues at coordinate 16,265,173 of CM036879.1, read as the reverse complement.
ATATAGTTTGTATAATCATTGACTTTTGTACTAAAGCTCTTTAAGATGACGATTCTGAAAACAGCTCTACTAACTCTCAAGAGTTGGATTATTCTCATCGATGAATATTTATTACGTATCAAATTTATATACATTAAAGTTTTGGTTATTTAAGTTTTCAACCCATTAAATTTATAATTTATAATTCCATTGAAAATTTCAACCGTGGCATATGATTCCTTATTATTGAACGTTTCGTACACGTAGTAAGTCATGCTAATTAAATGCAATGATGATTAATTAACCACGTTCATTTGTTGAGAATAAAATAAATATAAAAATATAATAAAAATTTGTAACTCTATCTTCTTCTACTTTAAATCGTATTGTATTTTCTCTTTATTAACGGTTTACGAGTTTTTTTATGAGTTACAGCTGCCATAAGTGATAGATTACGCTATGCACACAAATATTCTAGCGGAATTATATGGCACGATAAAAAGTTTGTAAGATGAGTACCATCCCCGATAAACGCCTCAGTATATCCTATGCACTTAAAACATTCCATCGACGATCATAATGCATGTCAGAAAGTAGCAAATATTTCCTTTCCACGCATTATGAGGAGTTTTTCCAAGCGAGAGGCAGTCTCTCTCTATTCAGCTATTCAACGAAGCTCTCTCTATAGAGGGAAGTGTTTTCTCCTATTTACCGTAAAATTCTCCGAGTGAAAGAGTCTCTTCCAATAATGACCGCTATTAAAACCAAATTTATGCGTTCTAAAAGCAGCTACGTTAATCATGTGAGACGATTTCGTTTTTGCGGATAATTCTGCAAATTCTCGTCCGGTCTTTCTTACTTAGACACCGCGTTTCGAGTGAGAAATGACTTACTTCGACCGTTCGGTATATTAAGGGCCACCGTGATTCCCGAGAAGGGAAGATTCTCTCCTTTTAAAATTCAGATGAAAACGAACCGTTTTATCTCTGAATTTCAAGCATTTCGATCCAACGGGATTTCGAAAAGAGCATGTCGTCGTAAAACGATTCCTGGATGCTTCATCCCTGCTCCTCATCCTCCATCCGATCCTTTTACGTCCCAAGCATCTCGAGTATTCTTAGCGTGATCAAAGTTACTGTAAACATTTTTTACACTCCCAATTTTTACTTTCACCATCCGCTTACCGGTGGTGTATTCAACGAGCACGATGTGTATACGTAATTGTGTTGCCAAGTGGTTTATTGGAGTCGATGTTGAGAATTTAAGGTTAAGTTCATCTACGTACGAGATATAGATGTGCACATAGAATGTACCTTTCGGTAGATTACTTTCTTGTATTGTTCAATGAAAGGAAATGAATTCTCGAAGCAATCGTTTGTAGCATCCATTTTTTGATGCTACTGATACGTGAAGTATCCGGGGAGCATACATTACGAGGAGTGGTTTTTCATGACCATCCTTTGAAAGATCAATTTAGAAGTTCTCGTGAGATCGTTCATTCTTCCACAACCATTTAGATTCAAGTTCTTCATTCAATAAGTTCCCTTTTGAAATTTTGAACAATGCAATTCATGTTCGTTTATATGATTTATTCACTTTGCTTGTATTTTTTCATTTACTGGTGTTATTCTAGTTTCTGAATTAAAAACTGTAGTTTGTTTACATATAGTATTATGTAAGCAATTCTTTGTGAATAGGAAATTAGGCATATGGATTCTTAATTCTTTATCTCCCAGTTTTATAGTTAGTGTGATACGTTTGAACTATATGAGAGGAATGTTTTTAGTTGCGCGAGCAGTTGAATCATTACCAGAAGGTTTGGGATTAAGCCAAAAGATGAAGCCGATGTAAGCAAAGTATTATGATGCCTCTTAGCACCCGATATTATTTTCCCTAGCTTTATGTCATGCTATAGTTTGGTTGTAAAAATAATACCGGTGGTTATAGCTATCTATCAGAGTTTTCATTTCCAATTATCTTAAATTATTCTAAAAATATATGAATATAAAGAAACAGACATAAGGAAGTAGTTGAGTTTAACTATAAATATTATCTTAATGCTGAAAATATGCTTTTTCAAACAGGGATTCTGATTGTGTAAATAAAATTATTTCTTTTCATCTCTACAGAATTTCTGATGCCATAAGAATAAAATCTTATTGAGAAACGAAACCAAAACTAAACTAAAACAATCAATAAACATAGTTTTAACAATGTTTATTGATTATTATAAACATAGTTCTAAGTATGTTTATATTATTTTTCATTTATTTGGCTATAAAGGAAGTGGCATCTTTTAAAATGCAATGAAACATTGGCGCCAAAAGTTTCAATGAAATCTATTATCGAATCTTTCAGAACTAGAGATCGACTCATGCTAAATCCTCATGAACATAATACTTTAAAATGAAGTTTGAACTCAGTTTAAATTTATCGAACGTTCATCTTTTAGCGTAAATTATTTGTTACTCTTTAAATGACTCCCTTTCATTCGTCTGAAATAGGCTTAGTTTTTATGTAACCTAAAGACAAGAAAATAATTTCAAGACGAACTTTTCACTTATTGCAACACATTTACAAATTTAGGGAGTTTCTCATTTCACTAATAGGTGGAGAAAGGAAGCACGTGTTGAATCGGTGGATTTTTGGTTCAGATCGATATGTAACCCGAACAGCATAAAGTTCAATAGAAATCCCTTTAACGGTTAGAGGGAGACCATCCACTGTGTGTCCGGTCCGATACCTCAGTCCTACAAATATAACAGTAATCGGTGAAAACATCGGTTCTTTGTTCCCATAGTGACAAATTTCCGGCCATTCAACGCAACGCGCTATTGGCAATGCCTAAGCGTCTCTTCCTATGCCCATGATCACAATGAGAGAGAGCGTAGATAGAGAGCAGATAATGAGAGTACGGGCTGTTGTATAGGAAGTGGAGGATGGAATCCCAACTGTTGTAGAGCGACCGCCATTTGAGAACCGGTTGCTGGACTTTTCTGAAGAGAGCATTGCTTTTATAAACTCAGCGTCGCACGTCCACTAAAGAAGCGACATTCCGTCGCGGACTTCACTTTGTGTATGTTTGTTCAGGGGCTGGGAAAGGTCATACCCACATAAACATTCTCGAAATTGGTATTTATTTCAATCGAGCTAATGTGCGACTTCAGAGAGCTTATAAATTAAGGTTGATATTGCCGGCTAATGAAATTATTCTGTCATGATGAGTTGCTTATTTATATTACTGTTAAATTGGAGTAAGTGCCTTCAGCTGTTTGTTTTTATTTAGTTGGTTTTTCGCGTGTTATATCCACGTTAGGTATATTACATATGGTATATGGCAACTGACGAGAAATTTTACAATTCGAATACAGTTCGAATGGGATAAATGTAGAAAGTGTTTAAAAGCTTTATTTTCGCCATAAATAAGAGATTGTTGTACGTCTATAAGGTACCTTTATTTGATTATTTTTTCATGTTGGCCAATCATATTTGCTATACCGAAATTTTATTCCTTATAAGTATTACCTAAAATAGGGAATTTCGAGCAAATATACAGTGGAGAAAATGAAAAATATATAATAATTTTAACAAATATTTATGGATATATCCCTTAATACCTTTTGATCAGTTACTAATAGCCCTATGATTGTATTGGTGTGATTTGCTTAGGTAATTCTATACGCACATTTTTCATGGCGGCTATCGTGATTGGAGTATCTACGCCAATATATCACCTGATACACATATACGTTCATTCGAACTCTATGAATTCAATAATGATCGCAAAATCAAATATTTTCCATTCACAAAATTTTAGTGCTAATCAACTCTTAATTAATATTTGTTTGGAATTTTATTATGGTTTCATTAGATGGAGAAGTCGGTTTATGTTTACGTAGTTCTTTATTCAGTCATAGTATACAGCTTGAATAGGTATCTGTGACTCAATATCAAAGGAGTATCTTCTCTTAATACTATAAGTCTAAGAAAAGAACGAGTTCAGAGACTTGGGGAAGTGCGATCATGCCAGCGCATTGTTTGGCGCAGCTTTTTTCACATTCGCATTCAACTTCCTTATCTTCCAATAAATGCCGCATCGTTCTTCTCATTCCCACTCTGCGGGAAGATGCTTCCCTGACTAGGCGCCCTCCCTTCAACCTACTTGCACGACCTCGAAGGTCGCCTTGCCTGACCGCAATCCAAAGGAGAAGAAACTGCGTTGTTCCCCGTATTCCTCTTTTCCAATCTTCTGCTCGATCCATCCGCAGCCGCTGTTTGCTGCCAATCTTTACCTCTCCGAGGCGTGTACCCATATTTCGCGAATATTTGCCATGTTACCGAGAGTTCAAGCTACGAGTTTTGGGTTACGGTATTCGAGACCATATACATAAGTCCCTATCCTCTGGATTGAATTATACAAATGCCTATATTTGAAATTAAATTTGTTATTTTTTAAAATTAAATTTATTATTGGAAATTATTTAAGAAACTAAGACCAAAAATTTATTACATACATACGTCGTTACCGAAGAATGCATAGGATAGAGTCAAAAAGATTTTTGACCCAAACATATATTGTGAGAGTAATTCATTAATAGATTAATATTGTATCTCATTCATAAAACTAAATTATTAGTTGAATGAAATGATTTTAGATTGAACAATTCTTACGAAAAGGAATGGAACATAAATTAGTACAGTGATGATCGATACTGAGTTATACTGAATGCGAAAGAATTCAAGTGAAAATCTGTATATTCTAGCGTTCTTAAACATCTAAAGAGAGATAGAAGTTTAAAACGATAAGATCTTTAAATTTTTGGGGATGAATCATCTGTTTTTGGGAAATTTTAGTATCTTAGTTGCGTTCAGTACTCTTTCACGTATTACTATACCGTTTATTGTACCATTCGGTATACGTAATTTTCTTAATCATAGCAAGAGGTTTTATTCTCGATTGAATCGCCGTATTGGCAAGATGACTTAATGATACAGCTGAATAATTGGATCATAAAGGCTCGGAAATCCCAGTATCCTCAGGTTGCCGACCTCGTGGTTATGAGGCGGAAGGCGTGGGAAAAGTGCAAAGTGTCCAGTTGTGGGTGATAAAAAAGGAGGTCATTAACTTCTATTTTGAAGGAAGTGTTAGAAACGGTTACAAGAGTTCTCCGAGTGCCTAATTCCTCATAGCTGCAAATTTTTTCGGACTACATTACGGTTCACTCCGTTGTACATCCGTGATTCCGTGAGTTTGATTTGTGAGGGGGGGATCATAAAATCGTGACGAGGACGTAAGAAGTATGGAAAGAGGTATTTTTATGCTGCAATACACGAAGTAAAACTGAAATACTCATATCCTATAATATAAACGATAATTTGTGTGATATTCTTTAGCAGTGTTTAATAGATTTAGTCAGTAATAATAATATCTCTAAATAAAATAATTCTAAAATTGCTATTAGATTCTATGAATATTTAGTACATGTATTTCTCGGTTTACTGTGAATTGAGATAATTGGATAAGGAAGATATTTTTCTTTGATATCTTACTGTTTAATTAGTTCTTTAATTGTCAGTGGAGATGTTGATAAAATGATTATGAGAATATTAATTAAAAATTCGTATGTTATATAACTCATCACGAAGAAAATTCCATTATTTTTTCGTCTATTCTAAGTCATATTACCCATTGGATTATCCATGTACGTAATTTGAGCTAATATTAAGAGAATCCAGTCAAATGCATTCTATTCTACTGTTTATTTTCTATTTTAGGAGGATAGCACGTGTTGTTCCTTTTCCTAGTAGAAACCATTATATAACGCGTGTTGTATCGGCTTACTCAGTTTCTTTCCATGAAACCAGACATGCATCCGTAACCTGCTTACGAGCCAGCACTAGTTTTAATCTTTTGTCTCTCTCCTTTGTCGAGCCGTGAATAGACAAAGCGAAGCCACAATCCTCTTATACTCAAAACTTTTAACTTGGGTTATTCCATTCGATAATAACAACGCTCCGTACGTGGCACTTCATCGCCATTCCCCGAGAGAACGCTGTCCATCCTTCTTTCTACCGCCAATTACCTCCCATCACTCGTTGTTCTACTTCACTCCCTTCGTTCCTAATGGTTCTTTTTCCACTCGTTCCACATTGCGCCTCTTCCTTTTCTCCCTCAATTTATCCGTCCACTCTCAAGTGTGACGGCGAGTCGTGTTTACGGCCACTCGGTGGAATGCAGACTTTCCGATGGGCGAAAGTCGGATGCACGAAAAACAATAACGCGTTCTCTGCGAGGGATATATGTTTCGCACGTGGATGAAATCCGGAAAGACGCAACCGCTGTTACGCATCAGCGTCTCAAGAGAGAGAGAGCGATTATACAATTCCTCCATCTTCAGAAAAAGGGAGCTCATTTCTTTTATTTCTGAAGTCCGTGATTCTAAGATTTATCTGTTTGTTTTGAATGTAAGTCTTCCTAGTTTTCTGCACATAAGGTTGGAAGAACTATTTGTGTGAGTTGTCCAAGTCTAAGCTTGTTCTCTATGCTTCAATATTATGAAGATTTAGTGTGCGGGTGGGGGTGTTATGGGAAATAGGTCGCGGTGTATATGTTCTGCGTTAGCCATAGGTTCCATGATGTCGCGTTCAGGTTATCGTGTATATGATAGCGGTTTGTGATTTTAGTTGTTTTTTTTTCATCGCAGTATTTGTTTATTCAACGACAAAAGTAAAATCTTTTTATGGCAAACTTCTTATGGTTATTTTTATTTAAAGTAACGAACTTTATAATTTAATTAGTACTAATTTCGTCCAAAACAAAATGAGAACCAGTTATCTGCTCTTTTACTGATGCTATGACTTTGAATGTACAAACTTATATAATTTATATCAATTTAGATTTCATTGTCTTTAGTATGAAGATTATGTTATTTTCATTTTTACTATAAAGTATTGGTTCACTGTAATGATATAATCGTAAAATGGCGATAGGAAAAACAAGGAATATTATTATGGCCTTTAAATTTAGTTACTTTAGATCGTGTAGAAGGTGGAGAGTAGTTGACCCCATTTTGAAGTGGTACGAAATAACTGTTCGACGAAAAATGTTTAACACGCTTTACTTTCATCGAGAGATAAACAGGAGATTTATTTTCAATGGAACTGTTGTGGTATGCTCAGAGAGTAATAGATACCATTCGGGTCCATGTAGATTTCCATTTTATAAATACGTTTCTATTCTATCGGATCTCCCGTTGGATGTCAATGATATTTACGAGTGCGTCGTGCGTAAAGGAAAGTGCGTTTTAAGATTCGGGGGAGTCGTCCTTTGTCACCAAGGCGCCTTCACGCTTTTCCTCGCGATCAAAAGAAAAGGTGCCGATTATCGATCACCCACGACCCATTCCCGTGAGTAATGACCAAGTACGTCCTTGAACCGCGAAGAGTTCCCATCCGCTTTTACCCAACCGCTATCCCACTTAAGACGTTTCGGGAATTCCACTTTTTTCCCCGGAAAAATCACCGTAAAATCTGTGAATCTCTCTTATAGATCTTCGTACAAAAAGAAATCTATCTCCCCCTCTTTCGAGGAACGGTTCTGCCCTTGTGGGTGCAAGGTGAGATCTCTGAGAGATTTCAGCCCCTCACCCTCCTCTTCCATTCACTCGGTGGCATATCACAGCGACGTTGCCATTCTTATTTTCGCGGAGGGGTGTTCTCTCTCTCTTGCTAATATATTCAACTTCGTCGCTTTTCAAGGCTAACCCTTCGACAATTTCGACATGAAGTTTTATATACTCTTCGTTTGCCTTCTACGGAATGTTTTCTCGGCCCGCCACGATTTCGGTCGCGAGGGTAATAAATAAAGATGACGGGCAGCTGGGACAGTCTTTGCCCCATGAGGATCTACGTGTCGGTTGGAGGTCGTGAATGACACTTTTCGTACTTCATAATTGTAACTGAGCATTCATAATAATCTATTGCTTTTTGATTTATTTTATTTATTATATACATTATTAATAACATGTAATGATGGATTTATTCTGTTTATAAATATTCAATCGTCATTTAAGATTATGCTGCTCTTTATAAATATTTATAGATAAACACTTGAGAATCATGGAACCATCTTCACTTGTATTATTGGACGATTCAACGCGACACGATTATGTAAATTCCTTTAGAACACCATCTTCATAAAATATTTTCATCAAATACAGGAGCCCTATTAAGGTGGACACGTTCCAGCGTAAATAAGACGATTTTTAATAATGCTTAGTAGAAGATGGTTAATTATACAATCTCGTAGTATTATATATTTTTCTTTCGTGTTGCGACTAACAGCTTAGTATTATATTTCTTGCAATTCTCCAATGTATCTCACTATTGTATCATCATCCTTATAATACTTATTGAATCATCGTCCTCCATGAAAGATGTATGATTCACGCTGTTTTCCGTTGCGTAAGTTATGATAATTGTTTTGCCGGTTATGATTCACTTATATCTAGAAGGAATGAAAGCGCAAGATAGATCACACAAATTCATCTTCAGTTCACCAGTATAAGTTTTGAAGCTATTGTTTAAGACGTGATGATAAAGTTGAGTTATTAATCTTAACGTTTTAAGATTAACATCCTTCCAGTGAAGGCCGATGTGATTGATAGGATTAATATGGGTCAGTGAAGGTAGATATATCCCCTAGTATGGATTGAATTTACCTACATTGTCGCGTATTATATGTCCTTCAATTTTGTCCTCACCATTTGATATATTTCAATTTTCTTAGCTCCGCAGGGGTTATGAATATATTTAACCATGCATGAATTTCTTTGGTCTGCTTCAGTTTCCTCAGTTTCAAGTTATAACGGAAATTACAGACTAAAATGCTTGAAAGTAGTGGTTATATTCGAAAGCGGTTTCATTGATGGAGGATATTACACAACCGATATATATGTATTACTAATTTTTAACGGATTTCCAATTTCGAAACAAGTACGAGATTAAGTACTGCCAATTCCCGCTCGTGCGACGAGATTTTCCAACTCTTCGCGTATACGGATCGATCTGGAAGCCATAGTTTTCTCGAATCAGCGAAATTCGATTCCAAGTGTGGCTTTAGATAGGCTTCCATGCTTTGATATTAAGTGAATCAAATCTTTTTGAAGGAACCGAAACATAAAATTGTTTTGCTTTTATATTTACGGAAACCATTAGGCAGGAGTTTGGGTTGGAGAACGAAAATTTATTTCATCATTTTAAAAATGTAATCTAAATAAATAGGTTTAAATCAATAATACTTAAAATTATTTAAATCAATAATAACCATATAGATTATAATCATTTTCCTTGATTTTCTCTTTCAAATTAAATAGGTCTAAGTCTCTACCTATAATCATTAATCATTAAACTCTACGCTCGGTTGTTCTTTTTCCAATTACGCCTGCGTATACTACTCTTACATAATAGCCTATTCACAGAACCAAAACCTGCTGTCCTCGCTTGCGGAATGGTTATAGGTCCAGCGTATCAATGCCAGTATCCATAGTAAGAGATCTAGATGATCGTATTTGAATTTATTAGGGCATAAATGATTATCTTCTCGTATTATTTCCCGCTATAAATGCATAAGTACTTTGTAATGGAGAATATGAAGTATAAAAAGAAGAAGGAAAGTGTCATAGTACCCCGTACATAAATTATAGTTTTTTCATATAATTTTATTAAGAATATCAAAATATTTTATGATGTTAAAATACTTCGATCATAATCAATTATGACTGTGGAGAAAAATGTAAATTTATTTGAACTATAAATTAATAACGTTTTTGTATTCTTACCGTTTTCTTATTTATTTTTAAAAGGTAAATATTCGTAGTAAAGAAGTCGTTTTCTATCTTACATATATTATTCTAGAATCTGATTCTGTCCTTCATGTGCATGGACAAAGAGCCTTAAAAGTAGGTTTGTTCTAAGTTAAGAAAGAATAGGACCTTTTTTAAATTCATTTAAGATATTCTATCTAAAGAATTTGCCAAATAACTTCATTTAATCGCTCTATCATATTTAATTTAAGAACATCGCAAGGGATTGTTAACATTCAACTTCATTTCTTTACTACCAAATACTTCACATCAAAAAAGACTTATCGATCTACGCTAATTTTCGAGAATGTATTGTAGGTGTTGATAATTAAGTTAGGGGTTGAAACACGTGAGTGGTTACGTAAGAGAAATGGATAGCAGTCAGAGAAAGCGTTCATTCATAGTATAAGCTGGTTGGTTTGATCAAAGATTTGGCATTGCATAAAGGAAGTGGCGAGCACGTAATAGGATAGGTCAGAAGGCATCCAGCAATGTCAGTTCTGGCGATCCTCGTACGTCCTTAGCATCGATTGGCTGTCCTCATTCGGAATGCAACGAACGGCGGGAATCCGGGCAGTGCAGAAAGCTATCGTAACGGGAGAATGAGCGGTCTCAGCGGTGAAGGATAATGTTCGAAGAGAAAGGGAGTCCACCGCTGAAGAGAGCAAATTGAAATTTATAGTCAATTATTATCCTTTATTATTATTGTTGATTAAAACTTAAAGCCAATAGCTGCCATCCCGTCATCAAACTTTCACTCGAAATGTCAACTGAATCACAATTCCGTCCTCGAAATGATTCAATATCGATGAATTATTACAGTTAAACATTAATATTTAAGAAGAAACTTAGTAGACTTACCATCAGATGTCTAATGAAAGTAAATGTCAAACTCTTTGTTTTTCGTTTCTATAATATATTTTAAGAATATATTTATATGCTCATTATATTCATTCACGAATTGAGAGAAGATGGAATTTGCGAGATATATCAGGTTTTAAATACGCATCACGGCTTCTATTTTTGAGTATATTCAGGTCACAGTCTATCGAAATAACTTTTGCATTGAATGAGCAAGTTTTCTATGGATGTTTTTTAATATATTTACCTTATTGTATTGGTTTCATATTGTTAGATGATTTTTCCGGAAATAATGCTTCGTATTCCTTTAAAACAATTTAATCCATAAATTGCTTCCAGGAAGTTTTAATGCAATATTTGATTCGTCCTCTGTTTCTCATGATAAAAAGATATCAAAAAGGGGTTTTCTTTTTGGATCTTTCTATTAATATATTTAGTCTCGTAATTTCTTTTATTCTATATTTTTACAAAATAATTTTCTTTTAGAATTGTCTATCCTTTATATATTTCAACATATTCTCCTTTATTCTTGTATGTGCAGTTTATCCTCTGATTGAACCTCAAAATCCATCAAGTTTCTAAGGGAATTGAAGTGGAAAATTACGAATATTAAATTTGAAATTAATTTTTACGTATTCGGAGCATGCATACGCAAAATCGTGGTTAGAAATGGTGAATTGCATATCTGACGAAGCGGAAAGCAATATGCATATCTTTAGAAACATTTTTACATATTAATATGTCGAAACGATTAATTTTCTCCTTCGTTTCTTTTTACGAGTAATTGTCTTTCATTAACTTAAAATGATGAATTAACTATGAGTATCTTTGCGAGATGTATTATTAATGACGTGATTTAAGGATGATGTGTTAATAGAAGTTGACCGAATCTATTAGAGAATTCGCTCTTCACTTACCCTCAGTAAGAGGTATTGAATCATGAAGTTTATATTTGGAAAAAGATTGCATGTTTGTAATCTATACTGTAGGATAGCAACAAGGGTCAAAACTGATATATTCAAAATATGGCTATAGAAATATTTTAAGACTAACTCACCTTTGAATAAGTACCTGTAGTTTTTAAATGAATCTAATTGAAATATCTAGCGAGAAAATTAATATTTATGTTGGAAGAGCCACGCATCTACACCGTTCAATAGTTTTATGGGACACCCCTTCCTCTTTTTTTGCCATCGTGCCAAAGTAACATCTCAGTCAGCTCTTCTCACTCATAAATTTTCTCAACTCATCCACTCGAAGGGTATAATTAAAAACGGTACGATGAGCTACGATTCAGAGGCATTAAGTTCATTCAGAAGGCGGACAAAAAATAAGTAGTTGTTAACGCACTCGGTAATCGTTTTTGCACGCTCTGTAGAAGATCATTTACCTGTCTCTATCGGCATTCTACATCTCGCTCCTTCTTGCTTTCCCACTGAGTTACGGCCTCTCTCTCTCAATCCCACCCTCGCAATGCACTCCGTAAAACCTCAATCCGCACACACACTATACGCCGTTTGCACACGAGTGCCTTATCTCATTCCCTGTGGTTACCTCTGTGCGTACCAACACCTGCGCCTTTAAAAGTGAATGGGGATCCTGTTTACCGAGCCGTTGACTTCAAAAAGACTCCTGCGAATCGCTTAAGATAGTGTCTCTCACAAGGAAGTGGTGCCTCAATTACATTCCATTTCCTCTTTTATATCCCTGCTCAGGAAGTGGCGTTGCCCCCTTGTTTGGCTTCCCTAACATAGCGTGGTGTATAACACCCTTTACATTGGTCTGGTCGAGAGAAATCTGGAGCGTATACGCTGAATTATAACAGGTTTAAGCATATCGTCTCTCTATGCATAAGTATGGTTTTCCTCTCGTATGTTAATGGATTCACGAATAGCAATAGATGATCTGAGAATACTGTTTCAGTAAGCTTTAAATGTATAAATATTTTGTTAATAATATTGAAGTATGTGATTATAAACCGAAAAGTACTTAGTATAAGAGTCGAACTTGTTTAAGGTTTACTGTTTTATAAATTGTTGCATAGTATATATATAAACTTCAAATTATCACTCAGGAAATTCGTGATCAATTGTGTTGAATTATTTGTTCACTTACGTAACGGTAAAATCATGGTGAGAATATCGGGTTTTAAGTTGCCTATACGTTATCAAGATTGGTTCTAACATGAGTTAAGCTTAGGAAAATCAACGTAGTTTCTATTTAATTCTTTAAAAAGACTATTTAAAATTTCCTTTATTTCTTATAATTTATTTTTAAATAGTCTTGCTGTTATAATTATGCCTTAAAGGATAATTTTAAATTCCGAAGTTCATCAATCTCCCACCGCTGTACTCAGAGCCTTAGCGTTTAGTATTCTTCGGGGACGTATCAAAAAGTCTTAATTTGCATAACGATCTAAAGAAAAGTTCCTCGTCGTCAATTACGTAATGGGCAGAAGAAACAGAGAGAAAAATCCAATTTATCATAATGACATTGCTAATCTAACGTTTCATAAGTTTAGTGGCCATTATATCTTCTTTGGTACATTACGGCTAAAGTTAATATAATCTTTATGTAGTTGCTTGTTTGTGTACTGAGATTAATTCTGATATATTTAAGATTTAAACAAGTTATAAAGGCAATTATACTACATATGAATATATTACGTTTTATGTGATTAAACTCTTTCAAGGAATGGAGTTTCAAATATTCACGTAAATTGAGAATTGAATGAATTATACTATGATGAGAAAGTTTCGTAAATAATAAAAAAAGTTATACTTAAGATAGTTTTTATCATGATTTTACTGTAGCATGCTGGTTATTTGAATAATAGATCACAAGATCACTTACGCTTTTATTATCTGCGCGTAGCTTTTTTAAACAGTTTCAGTTATATTGAGCGCTCCTTCCGTTAAATCAGAGACCAGATAAATCTAGACTCGTAGGATTCAATGTGAGCAGTAAAGTAACAATTCTTGTCGTGATATTCCCAATGAAAGTTCAAGATCATTCCCAAGGAATGCAACGTTTCAATATGAGAAGATGGAGCACGTTTGCAATTTCCGCGAACTTAAAACAAGGGTCGGGATTGATTTTACGACGTGCAAAAACTAGAATTTGAAAGATATCAAATGATACTTTCTCTCGCTATCGTTAATAGTCGATCAAATTCTCGAGTACGGTCGCGGTTGCCTTCATAACACGCCGTCCACCTCATCTGATCTGTCATTTCCAACGTTTCCCCGGTAATCTGCCGAAGATACAATGGCCGCCGAGGGGTAGCCAAGATTCAATCAACGAGTACGTTTTATCTCACGATTCCATCAACAAAGCCTGCGGTCATACGTCGATCAGCATTTTTTTTCGCTTTACCCCACCGTTCGGTAAATGGAGACCATTCAATCGAAGGGGGTTTTTGTACCGAAAGCCGCCTAAACGAGAAGTATTAGGCATGAATCTAGTACAAAACCTTAGCAAGGAATGCGACAAAAAGACATGGGAAGGACGTAATAAAAGCTTCAACGGCCTTATTCGCGACCCGTTGTTCCTTTGTTTGCACCTTTAATGCCCTCAGTACGCGGCTGCTCCGAATGACCTTTGTGCCGAAATCGAATGGTTTTTCCCCCATCTTTCCCCCTCGTTTCCCCTCTTTTGGGGTAATCTAGTGGTCTAATTCATCCGCCCCATTGTTCCATCGATGTATTCGAACGGTTTGCCGCAAACGCTTTTTATCGTAATTCAATTAGCGGCCGATTTTCCGTTCCCCGCGTTTGAATTAGGGTCCATAATCGCGATCTTTTTGTTTATTTTTTTTTATATTCGCGTCGTCGACCCACATAAGCGACCTGAGTCATCCCCGAAAGATGAGGGATTCAAGGTGAACAGATGTGCCTTTTTTGGTTTTGCCTCGCGATGATTTTGGCGACGGATTTTCGTGAATGAAATGTCAAAGAGATGGGGCCTGGTGGTATGGTGGTGGTATGTGGAAGAAAACTAAATATAACTTGTTGCGTTTTCAGAATTCGAAATTTAGATCGTTTTTTTGTTTTCTTTTTTTACGAATCGTATCCGCTTTACGCTATGGTTGGTAGTGATGTTATGGAATATGGTGTAAAGAATTTGGCAAGAATTACCTTGACGAATTTTGCATTGAACAGCAATACCTTTATGAGGATCGATGTTTAAATAAGATAAGTTACCTTTTCGGAAAACAAAAGAAAATGGAGTAGAGTGTTGATATTGTATCACCATTTATTCTTGTTTCTGTGCAAAGAACAACTCTTTGGGAGTAGCTAGATAAATTAATATCTGATGAATGTAAAATATGTACGTTCAGTGTAAGTGAACTTGATCATAAGTGCAACTATAATCTTATAATTAGAATTACGAGTTAGATAGACATATGGATGTGAGAGGCTGATTTCTATGTCATATTAAATTTACTTATAGTATGTATAGTGAGACTATTATATTATTTTCTAATTATCCATTAATTTACTTTATTTATTCTTCTATTTTCACATACTCTTCAAATATAACACTGCTGTTGTGCAAATTGACTTTAAAATATTTCAGTTGACACGAACTCATAATATGAGGTTATTCCACCCTACCACAACGCTGTTCATTTCCTGTTGGGAAAACTTCTATTTAACAAGATATGCCAAGAGCATTAAATATTATGACCGATATTTGAATCAAACCAGAGTTCCGATCTCCAATTATCGAAGATGCGGAAGCATACTTAGCTCGTTTCCGCGAAATATTTTCCCGTTAGGTTTATTTCTTGTTCGTTCCCGCGCCAATTCCACCTTTCAATCAAGATTTCCCCTTTCGGAAAGAATGATTCCGCCATTGAAGAAGCCCCCCTATCTCCTCTGAACGTCGAGAAATTCCCGTGAAATAATTACAAAACCTTTGTGCTCGCGGCCCATTCCTCGCGATGACCTCATCCTGAAACTTCATCAGTTCCAAACGTGCCAAAATTCTTTGAAACATAATTGGCATGATGAAAAGCTAAAATCCTCTACTAACTCATACACGTTCCCCGTTACTTTTTTTCCCTCTCCCCAGGCATTGATGATTCAGATAATTTTGCATTATGGCCCGCTGGGTTGCTTTTAAGAGTTTAAACGAGAGGCAATTCGGATCGTGCTTCGCTTCAAATTGGCAGAGTTTAAAAAGAATGCAAACCCATATTCAACGTAAATAGACTCCCCTTGAGAGTAAACGCGATGAGGTTGAGTGTACGTAATGAGGGATTATTTAAAACGCTATAGGAACTTAAGACGTGCTTGTGCTTATCTGGATCGATTAGGTATGTATTCGGATCTCTATTAGGTTATTAAAAAGATCTTTGTATTTTTTAATTATTTTAGTCTTTGATTGGATGTTGATAGTTCTTGACTCGAGCTAATTTATCTTATTCAGGCTGTGTAAAGTCAACAAAGGGTTCCTAAGATACGATTTTTCTTTAATTTAAAACACGTCTGCTGCAAATATTTTTACTTTAACTGAGTTTTATTCCATTACGACGCAAATATTTATGATGAAATTTTCATCTCAATTCCATTTGTTCAGAAAAATGGATGATGATTACAGCTTGATACTAGTCTATTTAGTCCTTTAAATTTTCGTTTACACTTATATCTCCCTAATAATTATCCCTTTGAAGCTTTTATAACTTTCGTTATTTGGGGCTCACAATATAATTAATAAAAGTTTCATTTGCCTGCAAATATCCAATTAGAATGCATGATTTTTGTCTGTTTTTCTTCTATAGTAATGTAGATTTTTGGTGGGTTATAAATAGCTTTTAATGGTATTTATGACCATTTACTCTTAGAATGTCTCGTATAAGCTATTACGAATGGCATCGACGATGAAAATAATTACATCCCAAACAAACATAGTTACTTACGTATTCTGCCTTTAGCTCCTCTCTGAAATCGACATACGCGTATGAAGCAAATTCCATGTAGCGTATAATTAGTAGGTTTCCCTGGTACCGGTACTTTCCTTCCGTCTGCGGAACAATTGCGCGTTCGCAAGGTGAAGCGCATGGAAACAGACGAAGGTTGCTAGAAAGACCTTTTTCCTGTTCGAAAACAGCGATTGCCTTTCAAAGAGCAGTTAGACGAGATTCGTGCTTTACCATCCGCGGCAATTCTTCATAATAAGGACGTCTATGTTTGGACCTCTCTCTGTATCGGATCATTCCAATTTTGTTCCCTCCTCATTGAGAAGCCAAGTGTGGCCTCTCTCTCTCTCTTGTATAGGAGGAGCCCTATTGTCTTCCTCGAAAGACATTTCCCGGGAATGGAAACGAGGAAAGTCAATCGGCTGTTGCGTGTGGCAATACTTTCCAGGATTTAAGTCAGAATCCTTGGCGCAGCGGACTTTCACGTGGGTGCGGTGTCGCCACTGTTATTAGCCACGAGATTGGGAGATGCACGAAAGGGGTTATACGAAAATCTTTAAAGGTCAGAGTGATTTATGTTACGATTTCTCGGTGACTCTGACACGCCTTCTGTAAATATTGGGATTCCCTTAAAGTTTCAGTTCTGAGTCACGTGAAATATATATATTCACGCCCTTTGGTTGGTCTATACATATATATAGAATACTCTCGTGGCAGTAATAGGATAGTGATTTGTTTATTGGATGGTAAAACTGTCGTAGATGTCGAGATAACGTAGGATCGAAATGGATGTGCTATACGAAGGTCTTGATTGTAAAATACCCTATGCATTTAAATAGTAAATATACTTTCTTAAACAAAGAGTTCGCTCGATAGAATAGTCGAGATTTTATGACATTATTTGAGGTTGCAAATCAATAAAATACGATTTAATCTTGGATAGTTTAGACCTCACAACATTGTTTTTAATGGATAGTAATATACATATGAAAAACTGACTTTCGGACTTGTAAATAAATTTTCTAGAGCATAGGTTTAAGACCGCTTATGGTTTACTTTAAATGAAAGTGGTGGTCGATGACACTTACGTAATATTTAGAGCGTCCCTAGAAAGATACATCTGAAATTAAACATTAAAGCTCTTCTGTTTTACGTCTAGGATTAATCGAATTTTAAAACCTTGAAAAATTATAGATTCTTTAATTTACACTACATATAATCCGAAATGAATCCGTCATATTTTGAATTTAAATAGAAAAAAAAACATCTTTTGATTGAATTTAATACTAATTTGCTTGAATCAAATGCAATTCTAACAAATGAGTGATTTAGAATCTGAAAAATTTATCTTTACAAAATCCTTCATCTAGTTTATTATCTAATATCTAATAAGTGCATTTTTTAGTTTTGAAGCGCTATACTAAATTGATGTAAGTTGATTTACATAGTTGAATGGGGAAAATAGTTTCCCTAGAAATATTTACGTGTATATGTTCTCTGGTTAAAAGCGGAAAAATCGCCTATATGGCACGCTCGCCGACCTTGTTATCGTTAAAAATTTTTATGGGCAATAACTTGTTCCTTACGTTGAAAATAAAAAAAAAATCTTTCCGATAGCTTGGCATGTTCTCCTTAAATTTTCCCTCATCTGACGGGTCTTGCGATAAGAGCGATGGAATTCAAAAGCTTAATGACTACGTGACCATACAATCAGGTTTTAACAGCTGCTTGAGCGACCAAATAGGAGTACAGGAAGCGGGGGACGAAAATCACTCTGTAATCGACTTTGGTTTCAAGGCAATAGGGTCATACATTCGATTTAAATTTCATGAACGCCATTGTTTTATCTCATAGCGTGTCTTCAAGGTGAGTGATTTGCTTTCAATGCGGAGATTAATCGAAATGACACCGTAAAACACTTAAGTGCTTCTACTAATCGTTTACCAATTCGTATAGCGCCCACGAATGAGTTTAGAAAACCTTTTTAGTTCCTTTTGTAAGAAACTATCGTCCTCGGTAAATCTTTCTTAAAATAAATTCTTTTGTTGTCTGGAAAATCGCCGTGTTTTTTTATTTAAACTCTGATGGAATTTCAAACTTTCTTCAATTCAATTCTTTACTTGTTTAAGGGTTGAAACGATTGTTTTCATTTTAAATGGCTATTAACTGAGAAATTTATGAATTAATTGCGTCCATATTCATCTTAGTTAAAGTAAGTAATATAAGTGATGTATCAGAGGCGAATTTAGTATACCTTGTATTTAAGTGAATGCAAACAAGTACATAAATGGAATATTTGAGCTCATTCGGCACTGTGGCTTAGCGTCCTTCGATACCAGGACAATGCATCTTCATAATGAGCATCAAGCCTTGGAATTCTCATATTAGATCGATATTCACCAACCTATACAAACTTACAAAGCTCTTAGAATCGGAAAATAACCCAAACATTCGGCTCGTGCATCTTCGATCATTCAAAAGAAATTATCGTCAATTTTTTAAAGTTAAATTCTCATTGTAGTTACTGGTACTCTTTATTCTGGAAGGGAATTAAGAAATTGTATGATATTAGGTTGAATTATCATTAGAGAAAATAAACAAAACTACTTTTTCTCTTACTCTAACCGTTGCTTCTTCCTCTAATTTCATAATCACGAGATTCATATGAAAATGTATGATTTGTTTAGCGCGTTCTTGTGAACCTATAGAGTGTAATGGTGGCATGGAGTTGCTTTTAAATTCTTAATCACCCTCCTTTCGGTCACGCAGCGTTCGATCCTCTCGATAAACGTTCCAAGGCCACTCCGAAGCCAGAATCAGTCAGCAGGGAAATAAAAGGAACCATAGATCAAAGCGCTGCATTTCGGGCGAAGGACTTTCCTTATAAATCAAGCGACGCAAGTGATAGATTCCAAAAAAGGGTGAACCGTCGCGACCCGATGTTTGTCCACCTCATCCCCATAGCATTCACTAAACGACCCATTTCCAGCAGTGGAAGGAATCGGTGTCATGCGTCGACTATGTGTGCCGGCGCCGGATCGTACGGGGTTGGAGAGAGGCTAGAAAAGAGTCGAAATTTCGTGGGAGGAGAATGTATTTTTTTATGACACACGTTCGGAAGATCCCGATGTAAAAGGAGGCAAAAGTGACCTCTACTCGTGACGCGAATGTCTCCGATTTTTTTCACGTTTAGCATCTGGATGCTGCGCTGGAGGAAGGAGCGTGTTGAAAAATATCGGGAGGACCTGAAAAAATAAGTGGTTGTTTCAAAACGGATAACGGTCGTACTCAAGCGAGGAGAAAATCGGTAATTTTTTGCGTAATATTTCCGGAAGGTATTTCTCAGAAATGTTGGCGCTCCCGAAGAGTTCGTGGATCTGCCGTAAAGTTTCGAATATGTTATCCTAAATGTATAATAATCCAGCATGAGTTTTCTACCTGTATTCGTATTCTGCAAGGCTCCTTATAACTGAAACCCGCCTTAGAATTTTCTGATAATTAAGTACTTAAAACATCGATCGACAGTTTTCATCTTACGACTTCAGTTATTCATCGTGCCGAGAAAGGCTGATGTATAAAATAAAGTTTTTTCTTCCGATAACCCTCGCCGGAAGGTTTCGATTGTGTCAGGCTGCAGCCATAAAATTCTCATTAACGTAGGAAATTACCCTCTGGCTAATTACCGAAGTCAAGCCGTACATTTCTCAAAGCTCTCGCTATTTATATCCTAAACGGGAATCCGTCCATAACCGCGTATTTCTTTAGCATGCCATCAATCAATCAAATAGCTCTGGTTCGCATGGAAATAAGTGGTGCAAGCATAGGAAGACTTGCATCATTAATTGTGCAACTCGTGGAGGATACGCCCAGTCAAGTAAAGAGGGATTTATTATGAGGGCTATTAGAAGGAAATGTCTGGAACTTTGTATTATTATTTTGACTATTTACAGTCGATAAAATAATCCTTTACTTTAAGTCTTCATGAATGAAGCAAAGGCTCAATTACTCTATAGATGAACTGCTTTATCCAGTGGGTATTATTTGAAAATACAGAAAGATTCGTATCAAGTATTATCGAATTTAGTCGTTTGAAACTACAATATGTGTTTTCTTTCGTAATTTAAGATTTTTATTTGGTGAATAGATTACTGAGACCGATAAAGTTCTAGCGTCGCAATGGGAGGATTCTGGGTGATTTAAGAAACATAACAGGAAACACTTTTTCTAAGTCAGTTTTTCAGAGATTTCAATCTTATGAATAATTCATTTACCATCAATTAGGAACTGGACGGACATTTTAAAATTCTTCTGTCTAGCTAAAGTGTTATCGTCAAATTGAATTGTGGCCGTGAAATAGCTTAACGAATCTAATATATAAATGAGGTTAATGACAATCTTCTGTCGTATTTATTCAGGGGAAATAAGAATATATATATTTCACAATTTTTTCTGTAGTTTTTGTGTTTGAATATAAATATAATTAATATTCACATATTTATAAAATAATGAGCTAATTTTTCATTAGAGTGGATTTTAAGTGGTATAGACATTAGGACTTCTTTTTTGTTTGTAATATTAACATACGTTCTGGAATAATTCTCATAATAGATCCATGTTTAAACTTGTTTAGATTTAAGACTTGTAGCCATTTCAGCTCCTAATGCTTTCATCTTGGTAAGCTTCACGTTTGATGTTTACGACCTAGAAAGAAGTCATAAAACTAATTAACCGCACGTAACGATTTGTGGAACCTATATCGTTAAAGAGCATGAAAGAGCATCATCAGCTACCAGAAGAAGAAACTCAAAATTTATGAATTGGGGTAATTAGGGAGTAACAGCTGTCATTCCATTAATAGTTTGTGTAAGGTAGTTGAAAGACTCTATTAAATGCGTGCGTTAAAGTAATAGATTTAACAAAACTGTCATAATACCTCTAATTTCTTCCTTAAAACCATCGTATATACCTTCTTTTGAAGATTGGATATAGTAGTAATTGTTTTTATATCGAATAAATGCTAATACTCATAACTTATATTCTTATGAATCATCAAAGTAATACTTTATATTGGAGTAGCAAACTTTCAGCATTTTTACGTAGATTCTACACCAAGGGTAATATTTATATCCATAATCTAAGTTTTGATTTTGATCTATGTTTTTAAAGTGTAGGTGAAATAAAAGATTTGTAAACTCATCCTGTTACTTACCACATTTGGTTACCTATAAACTTCCTTATTTTTAATGTAAAACAGGAATAAGATCTTCATTTTGGGTGGAAATTGTCAAATAAAAAAATTGGACTTTTGACGAGGTGATGATGTGAGAAAATAATTGGTCACTTAAGTCTTTTACGCAGCTGCTTCAAATGAGGCTGAAGATGACCAAAGAGATTTTTATCTTTCTCTGAATTAAGTTTAAGTTCCTCCTCTTTCTTCATATACGTAGAACTTTTAGCGTAGTCTACAAATCCAAATTTATTTTCATTTTTCTCAAGATACGTAAAATTATTCTTTTATAATTTCAATGATTGATGATTTTTTGATTTAATAATAGATATATCATCTGCTTTTATCTCCCCTTCTTTTGATATTTAAGTGGCTCTGTTATTATATATGAAATGTATTGGGGCATCAACTTCTCCGCATATAATTAATCATTAATCGGTACTTAAGATTATTAGTCCATTGAAATATTTTGTTCATAGAAAAATTTCTCGCGATGATCATTAATGACGATGGTATACTCCTCGAAGTTATTCCCACGACCTTTGATTTCCGAAACTCTCGAATGACCCACCACCTTCCGCACTTATCTTAAACGCAAAACATCCACCGAAAAATCGAGGTTATAATAATTTTAATGTAAAATGAAGGATGCATGTACATTCAAAAGGGTAAAAACCTTTCTCTTATGCTTATCACATTTTGATTTTTTCATGTATTAATTTCTCTTTCCCCTTTCCATCTTTTGCAGGCCCTTTCCCTCTCCGCAGAACGCGGATCGTACCCTCGAGCAGATCATAAACAGAAGCAGCACCAGAGTCTTCAGGTTCCGTCGGAGAGCGAACGTCCGCCTTTTTAAGATCCTCTCCCCCATTCCAACTCCATTGCCCTCTTCCCTGCCGCAACCCACTCTCTCTCCATCTCATCCTCGGGAATGCCGTTGGTCGAGAAGAGCCGCTGACGTTCCCTCCACTGCAGCCGGGCGAGGTCATGCAATCCTCCGCCGCTCCCTGCTCCGCGCTCCCCCAGGCGGCAAAGGCACCGTTTTTTGGACCTGCGAGAGAAGGTACCGTAAGCAGGAGAGAGCGATAGGAAGAGAGGGGAAACGCGAAGAAAGAGAGAGAGAGAGAAAGCGAGATCTCCTTCGATATACACAAAGAATAATAAAGAGATCGGAGGAGAAAGGACTGGTGGAGTGTGCGGCCTTCCGCCGTCGCGATGGCAACCATACAGAGGAGTCCTCCTCTGGAGATACGACACGAACCCCAACAGAGTCATGATTCCGGCGCGTACATAGACTGGAACTCCGAGTCTGGCAGTCCAACTCGGAAGAGCTCCGGTTCGGAGGTGGAGGTCAGCGTGCCAGGGAAGGTCGCGACTGAGGAATTCGTGACGGTCGTGTCCGTAGAAGGTGATGGCTCTACCGCAGCCGTGGTGGTGGTCGCGGACGACGACGCCAGTAACAAAAGCACGAGCGAAAGTGCGGTGTCCAAAGTCGAAGTTCCATTCGTGACGGTGCTTTCTGTGGGAGGAGATGCTCCCTTAGTCACCGGTGAGAATAAGGAAGAAAAGGTTGCTTTGTCCCTTGATGTCTCCGGGGTACAGGCGCCTAAAGAAATCAAGGAGGTACAGGTCAAAGAAACGGATAAGAACACAATGACGGCATTACTCACGGACGGCGAAGAAGTTCTGGTGTACAGGCTGCCTGGTGAAAGATTAGGATTTGGTCTCAAATTCGAAGGAGGAACCAAAACTGCAGAAAGAGTGCGTCGTTTATTCATTCAGTCGTGTGCTGCTGAAAGTCCAGCTTCTCGAGCACGATGCTCTTGGGGAGGACTCGGCGAAGGTGACGAGGTGCTCGAAATAGATACAGTGCCGGTCAGCCTGATGACCAGACTGGATTGCGTGAGGAGATTGAAGGAATCGAGAGTGGTCATAACGCTCAGAGTGAGACCTGCACCAGGAAGGATGACACCCACCGTGGTGGAGGCAGAGCCCCCCTCAGAACCTCCTCCCGTTCCACCTAGGAAGGGGCAAAGGAGAGCCTCGGCTCCCAAAGTCGAAGAAGCTCCACCACCTCCAGTGGGATTCGGAGATGAAGGAGTTTCCAACGGACAGAGAAGAAGAGCTTCGGAGGGCGACGCTGCAGCTGTGGCCCTATCCATGAGGCAGAGAGTCCCGCTTTCTCCTGGTCCAATCGGTAGAAACAGGTTCTCACCAGATAATGCCGTTCCTCCAGAGGCAGAAACTTACATCGATCTGCTGGCTCAGGAAGAGTATGCTGCCCGTAATTGCGAATCAGAATCGGATGATACCGGAAGCAGTATCTCGACCGTGGTCGACCGGCTTTCGCTCAACAGCGTATCTGCACTCTCGTCTGCTTCATCAGAGAATAGATCTCCAGAGCACGGACCTTATGGATCTACCATAGATTTGGCTAGAGTCCTAGACCCGTTCGAACGATTGGAAAGAGAGTTCTCAGCCGATCCCGACTTCGCCCAAGCTAGACATGCGATGACCTCAGTATCTATCGATAGCAGAGTTATGAATGGAGACTTATTGACAAAGACAGAGAAAGAAATATCTCCGGTCGCAATGGCAATTAACACACCTACTGCAACTGGGTTGGAGGATGATCTAGCCTTACAGCCTCCTCCGAGCTTCCAGGATATTCCCCTAGACGATGGAGACGGGCATTCCATTCGGTCCTCGCAGTCTGCAGGATCCACAGAGCATGAAACCTCTACAGATGAAAGGCAAGATGCACCCAGATTGCCCCCTAAACCCGCTCCCAGGAAAGAAGGGCATAGATTCAGATCTGGAAAGAAACGCCCGCCTCCTCCACCTCCACCACCGCCAAGAGTCGAGCAACAACTGTGGCAGACTCCAGAAGAGAAGGTGGAGCCTTTGGTGGAGAAGAAAGAGAGTATAATAGATGCAATTATTGAGAAGGATTTGTTACCCATGGAAGAGATAGATTTGAGCCCAGAAAGGGTTGAGGAAGAGATTGAAAAGGTTGCAGAGATGTTGAGGAATGAAAGCAGAGAAGGTAGGCTTCTGGATGAGGAATTGGAAGAGACCATGGAGGTCACTATTGTTGGAGGTATAGAGAAGGAGATTAGCATTAAAATTCTGGATGATAGTTTGGAGGCTAAGGAACGCGACGCTATAGAGCAAGAGTTAGCCGATGAAATGATCGTGAGAGATGAGGATAACAAAGAAGAAGACGAGGAAGAAGAAGAAGATGGAGTGGACGAAGAGGAAGAATTGGAAGAAGACGAGGAGGATGATGATTTGATGATCGACAGCAGACTGAGTGAGGAGCTGTGGAAGAGTGGTCCCACAGATGTGCTCTTCCCCCATTTCCATTGGTCTGTGACTCAATTGGCCACCATCGGAGAGGACGAGGAGGAACAGACCGACTCCGATAATCGGTGAGTAAATCTATTTTGTACAAGCAATGAGGTTCTCTCTCCATACTAATGCTGCTTAAGTACCTCTTAATTGACTGGATCCACTCAAAGGTCATTCTCATCTGTTTTTAAGCACATAAATGCACTACTCTGGTGGAATGAATGACAGTTACCTTCAGTGGTAGTCTTAAGTGAAATTGCGTGATTGATGAAGGGGTATTATTATGGAAAAAGTGAAATGGAAGTTAATGAAACTGTGTTCATATTTGAGAACTTAGTTTTGATTAGTATTCAGTTATAGAGAGCTGTCTCTCAGCGTATGGTTATTTTCTGTCTCCATTTTTTCATCCACTATATTCTCAATGATATCTTTTTTGGAGAGAGCTGTATTTAAGAGTGTCAGCTTTGGGAATTACTTAATTATACCCCACTAGTGACCTCTATAAATGACCGCTATGTGTGTTCTTGCGATGTGCTGAAAAGGACTTCGGCTCTAAAGGGTTCTTACTTAAGTAGAAACGAAATGTGCTTATAAAGGATTTTGTGGCGATAGAGATATCAAGGCTGCAAAAAATCAATTTCGAAAATATTTTCGAATCGTTTGTTGGGTTCATGGATAATTGCGCTGAAACTTTATAATACTAAAGAAGCAGAGGATATAATCTTCTTTTAAGTGAGGCCATAGTGTCTTATACAAACTCAAAAGATATAAGTGCAGGTAATATTAAAATTCAGATAACATATCGATATTTACGTATATTGCCAGTTTCTATAATTTTGTTTTTATCTTTAGCTTCGTTATAAATCGAGCTCGTAATTCGCATCCCATCCAGTTATCTTTGCAAAAGTATTTTCCGAAGGATACTAAATCTCTTACTTCTACCTTTTATTAAGCGAATTCAAAATTATCACCTGTTGAAAAGGTAGTTAGATAATAGTTATTCTTGTTTGGAGATCTTCTCCAGGATACATACATGCAATTTTTTATTCGCTTAATCAAATAAAGTTAAGTATATCTGCTATTACGTTTTCTTAGCTGTTTTAATAGCATTTTTTCGTTTGAAAATAATGTCGCTCACTTCTAATCGTATAATAAATTTCAAATTGATTATAAATACTTTTTATGAGAGTAACTTTCTAACTATTACGGAGTTTTTACCACAACATTGCATTCTGTCTTCAGGAGAATGGAAAAGTACCCACTATGATTTCTATTAAAACTAGAAACTTATATATATAATAATTTATCTCTAATTTTATGACAGAAATGGGATTTATGTAATTTAGAATTGAAGGTCTCGAATCCGGAAATGCTATTTTCATTCGATTTCGAAAATATTTTCGGCTAGGTGTGAGATTTCCTTAAGATAAATGGAATAGTCAAGCACAAGATTCCTTCTTATTTCAGGTTATAATGTATTTTTAATTTAACCCTAAATTATTTTACATATTAAAAACAACAAAGAAATATGGGGTAATTTTTCCGTCTACCAAATTTTAGACGTTACAAGTAGATATATTGTATCATGTTATCGGCTTATGGGTTTTATTAATATTAATGGGATATTTTCCTGATAGTTCCTTTTTTATTTATTATTTTAATTTAATATTTGGTTTCTATTTTTATTAATTAATTACAATGTATAATTTAATTGATATTTATCAATTTAGTTAATATATTAATTTATAATTTGATTTGTTTTATCAAATTTTTAATCGGCAGTCTGTGAAATGGGTAGAAGTTTCATCTTCAAGTCTCTTAATTATCCAATATCTAAGATCATTTTCTTCCCATTTAAAATCGTTGGAAGTAATTGACAGTAAATACGAAGAATCATTTTTCCCTATCTCTTAGCTATGCTCCAGTTAAATAATTGGTTCTCTCAGTCCTGGAACTATTTAAGTGCCTTTTTTGCTTCTTTAAAACCGCTATTTCCTGTTCGCAGACTTAGCTTTTCCTATGCACTCTAAGGTAGAGTTTCTCGTTGCTTTCGCACGTTTTTCATAGCTTTAGGTATCTTTGTAGGTATCCCAGCATTTGATCAAACTCACTTTCTGCTTTCCATTTCCTTACGATTCATTTCGATCGACTAATAGTATACGTATTCCTCAACATTTGCGTGCGGAAGAAGAAGGACGAGGTGTTTTGAAAGGATAGATTTTCCCTCTCATTTGGCTTTCGATTTGCATTGTTTCGGAGCATGAAAGATTTCTAAAAACACGTAAGGGGAAGAGAATTTGACCAGCCGCAAAATGCAGCCTTGCCCTCTCTTCTTCGCGGTCTCGGTATAATTGCGTGGAATCGGGATCATCCGCACGCCTAAGCAATTTAACGCGAGGCGTTGCTTTTTTTATATCATTTCCACGCGGAAACCCGATTCTGGATAGCCTCCAGGGGTCATCACTCGTTCCCACGCTCTTTGGTTTCTTTCTCCGCCCACGCGGCTTGAGTCACCGTCTCGGAAAATCGTCCCATTCTTTCACTGTTTTCCCTCAGGTCAAGGGGCGCGCTGTGTGTCTGGATTCGACACGCATAATCACGCAAAACGCTCGGCCATCCCTACCCTTTCGCGTGCCCTCCTCATCCAGGTCCTTTCATCCACACGCGTAGACTATCCCGTTTCCGTTATCCGGGAGGTTTCGGCGGCAAAAAATACAGATATCGGTTCAGTCGTCTATTAAGGGAAATGTGTCTATTCTAAGAAATTCCAGTTGAGGAATGTTGGGCATTTTAGTTTTTAATTGATTTCGTTATTTAATCGACTACTACACACTACACGCTAGAACTGTATTACAATTACTGTTATGTCTGAAAGCAAGACCTACCTCAAAATCTATTTTAAGAAGTTTGCGTCATCGTAATAATAAATTACCGTAATATATTTGATAACTTTATCTATATGAGTTCATTTGACATAAAGAACTAATTCAGTGTTTTAAAATCTTTTCATAGCGGTGATTTCTTCGATATTTATTCATTCACAAATTCAGTATGATTTTAATTATCATTAAAGCGCTATGTGTTCCTTGCCGTAAAAAAACATAACAAAAGACGTAACATATATATCTTTTATCAAAAATTATGTTATATATTTGTGTTGCTTAGGGTTGTGAGAAAGTAAATAGTTATTTATAAGATGGGAAACTTGTAAGTTTAGATGTGATTTAAAATAAAAGTTATTTGAACTAATGTTAAAATATGCGTACGTACATTTAAAAGTTTATTATACCTTTTAAAGTACGAGTACATTCGGCTTTATGTTTTAAAAAATAGGTCAAAAGTCGATTTGAATCGGCAAATTCTCAAGAAAATCACACGATGTTTCAAGTAAATTATGTAGAAAGTTTGCCAATTTGAAACCATCACTCTAATACATGCAGAGAAAATGCTTTCCCAAAGAATCCCTTAAATTCCGTCTATCATACACCATCATCATTATCGAAGGTGTGCTCACACTGACCTTATGGATCGTGAACTAAAGTCAGTTCAAAATGGTCAATTTAATTCCGTTGTAAAATTATTTCCGCGCTTTAAAACATTCACTCTCTTTTGTATTCGGGACAACTTTTCCTTGTTTCGATAGGAGGAAATTTCCCTGTAATTTACATGCGCCAAAAGTTTTCGTATTCAATACCTCCATCTACAAGTGAAGTTGACCGCTTGAATTT
Source organism: Pantala flavescens (assembly GCA_020796165.1). Classification (NCBI taxonomy): domain Eukaryota; kingdom Metazoa; phylum Arthropoda; class Insecta; order Odonata; family Libellulidae; genus Pantala; species Pantala flavescens. The sequence continues at coordinate 16,236,241 of CM036879.1, read as the reverse complement.
AAAGTGAAAGTAAAATAGATCAGAGGATTTTTTATCGAGGCTATCAAACTCTTACAGGATATTCACTTTCGTGACTTTCCAAATACATCCGCCGATATCTACGTGTTGTATTATCGAGAGGGTGTTAACGTAAGTTTAGGATGTGGTGTTGTGAATGTACTTATGAATGAAGTATGTTTTGAAACATCTATTTTTCTCAGATTTAATTTAAGAATAATAATTGTATTAAAATGTATTATAAATATGCCTAAATGATGCGGTTTTGAATTATCAAAATTAAATTTTAATTCCAATGGCTCAAATTTTTAATGCTAAAGTCCGGGGTTCGAATCCTGACGGAGGAGGAAGTTTTTCTCTCAGGGTTTGGGTGTTAGTGTTCATCCATTACTGATTTGAGTACCATGAAGTTATTGTCCGAAAGTAAACGGTTGGAGGTCTATGTTAAATTGCATAAAATATTACTTAATATATATAAATATTTGTTACGCTAAAGTTTCATGTATAATTTGAAATTTTACTCGCCCATTGCTATGCTCTTGTTTCCTTAAACTGTGTATATTCCGTAGAATATGTACGGTAAATATAGTTATGATCTTAAGGATACGTTTCAGCTCTCTCAATATTCAGAAAATACAAAAATAAGATCCGTTTTCAAATCTCATTATTTTCTTTGTATTTTGCGGTAAAGAATGGCACGCTAATGCCGATCTTTCTCTATATATCTTTGTGTTTTATCAACTATTTCTTAAGCACGAACTTCCTGCCTGCTTATTCTAGTCGCATTTTTCGCAAACCACAACTCGACCACAATTTTGAGTTTGTTTTACCACTGCGGTATCATCCGCTGAATATTTCCCATGTAACAGTACCAGCCATTACACGAATTTAAGTTTTTTTTTTATATATTTTCGCGAAGTTTCTCCCCCTGCCCAAAATACGTGATGTGTTTGATAATTTTTTCAGAATGTTTCGCGCATTTAAATTTGAAATATTATATCTTTTTTAACGTTAGAGTTGGAGATTTACCATCCTATGTGAAAGGAAGGATGGTTACGTATTAAATGAGCTGTTTTAAAAGTATCTGAATTAGGTGAATCGATTTGATGTGATGATTAAGTTTCTTACTTACTCTTAAGTTACATACTTGTTCTTTAAACGCTATTCTTGTTTCTTGTTTAGTTATTATGCCCTGTGCAAAAATTATCGGTTTTGGCTTCAGAGTGAATCTAATAAATTTATAGCAGAGAAAAAATTTGTTTGTTCCATATTTACCAGAACAAATATTAGCATGCACTATCGCAAAATGAATTTTGAGTTTAGTCAATAAAATTTTTCTTAAAAAAGAACTTTAAAGTATCTGTTATCCAGTTTATTATATTACATTTTGATTTCTAATATGATCTAAGAGAAGAGATTCTTGAGTTATTTATCAAACCATGTCCTTAAAAACACTTCCTTTAATAATTGAATTGTAGAGTATTTACCTTAATCTATTTTGAGTTTCCTATTCGTCTTATTGTATGCTGACGCTATAGAATAACTTAATATCAATAGTTTTACTCTATTTGTCATAATTGTCCATAGAATAATAGTCCATGTAGTTTTAAATTGTTCGTGATATTTATTGAAATATAATTAGATTATATTATTTATTCAATAAAATTTACTAGTTTTTAAATTAAATATCTCTGAAATTAAAATAAATTTAGTTAAATTATTATACCAATCTTTATCTTCCAAGGTTCTCTATTAGAAGACATATAATTATTATTGACTGGTTCTTTTCTTTTCAAATAGTTACAAATTATAGGTGTTATAAGAAAGCGATTTTACAACCTTCGGAATGAAACAGTACAAACTTAATTTTTATTTATTCCGACTCCTTGATTCCATCTTCTATATATCTATAGAATTTTATTATATGTATTAGCGTTATAGGTTAGTAATTTAGAATTATCTATATTGAGTTCCCTGCATGTTACTCTGCTTATGGTAAAAATCCACCGTATCTTTTAAGTGATGCTTTATTACGCGCCTAGATAGTGCTGCTATCTGCGGCGGAAGGAAAAAGTAAGCGAGTGATTTCTTTCACCGCGTTGCTCTTTAGCGGCATCTCTCGACCATGAGCACAAGTAGGGATCGTGATTCGCGAAAAACTCACTACGGCGCTTCAGAGCGTACGCGCGAATTTACAAAATATTTAAATACGTAAAGATAGATGCAATGGTTTTGAACTATGAAGTAATTAACTCCCAATCTCGTGATGATTATTAAAGCATTTAATAGAACTTCTGGCTAATTATCTGCTTTTAAGTTCTAATGACCCCATTATGTGGTATAAAGCCCGTTTGTGTGATACCTAGTGAAAACTTAAACATCGCATGCGTTATATACTTAATATGTTCAGTCTTATCAAATGATCCACACAAAGGAACTAATCAAATGTAAACTATGTTGGTTATTCAGTTAATCTAATAAATCAGTATCAGTATTTCGTATAATTAATCTACCCATTAAATCTGGGTTTGGCTGTATTTATGTTTTCAAGAGTTTGAACATAATAAAGTATATAACTCATCGTCTAAAGAAATAAACATGGAATCTGATAAATGTATGAAGAATACGACTAAATTTGGAATATATATTTTTAGAAGATAGTTTTTTAGAGAAATCTGAAACTGATTTTTTTTCTCAATCATTACTTCTGTAGGTTGATAGTAAGATAGAAGAAATGTAAAGATTTTTGAAAAATATATGATGGATAAGAATCACATCATATATTTATCAAGCGGAGAGTTATTTTGTTAAAGAATGCGAGATTTTTGATCTTATCATTATTTTTGGAACAAAGACCGGATATTTTTGACACGGATTGGAATAATGGTGTTAGCTTTTACTTCAGAATAATTCTTATATATGCTCCATAGTATTCGAATCTCCTTGTCTTAAAAATTCACGAATGATCTTACATGTATATTTATACTTCCCATTATACATCTCCCCAAAATGAATAATTTCATATAATTTTCATATAAACATAAAAAGGGTTGGTTCAAATTACTCCCTTTGAAAAGCACTTGAAGAATAAGTCACTTTCGTTAATGATAATGATAATATAAATCGGGTACTCTCATCATGTTAACCTTTTGGGTGTCTCAAACGTTGACCGACGTGAGGGATCTCTTTCAGAGGTCGAATCTTTAAGTAAATACCTTTTTTTACGTCTACTCAGGCTTATAGACATGTGTGTGTTCCCGCACGTCTGTCAACATACGTATATGTCGATGTATTAGAATTCTTTTAAATTATATATGTGGCTAAGGTGTGGAGGAAGAGAATATCACAAGGGGCCGAAACGATTGAAGGAGTAAATAAGTAATTAAAACTGAGAATTTGATATACCAAAAGTCAATTTTTGTTTTGAAAGTGAATAGTTAGAGAAAAAGTTTTTCTCAAAAGTTTAGTAATTATTGTAGACTCTAGTTTACTTTAGCGAAAACTAAACTCGTAATGAGAGCCCAAAGAAATAAGTGGACATTCACAACCAAGTCATCCTAATGCATGCAATCAATTATTTACAATAATACAGTCATTTTATGATTTACTGTTTTCGTACGGACATACAAATGACCATGTTTAACTGCTAATAAAAATCAGATGGGTTAGTACAGGTTTCGATAATGTACATGCATTCCCTTATATTTATTTCCTTATAATTCGTTTAGCATAATTAAATTTGAAATTATAAAAAATGGAAAAAATATAAATCCTCGTTGATAGTCTTTAAAAGCATTAATTTTCATTAAGGATGTGAATATGAATATGGCATTTAGTTATGGATGCTAATTAACGGAAGTTTCGGATATATATGGGAAAACATATTCCACTCCCTGTAGCTTTTAAATGCTTGGAAATGATGAACATTTATTCAAACTTAACTTACTGTCTAATCATGCTGTAAATCCTGGACGTGCCTTTAAAAATTTTTTTAAATTAAGATATTAGATGGTAGGTAATTTAATGAATGGTAACGTGTTGGATTCACTTTCTATTTGAGTTCATTTTCATCCTATTTGTGAATAGGGAAGATCGATGCGGAGCACTTAGTCTTTGTGGTTATCTTAGATGAGGAAATGAAGTTATCAATGTTCACTTGTCTAAGTAAAGAATCGAAAATTACTATCAAAATTCTGTTTTCATAGGAACCTAAATTAAAATATGCCTTTCCCTCTTTTTTCATATTCTTCAATACTCGATACTTATTTTAATACTGATGATATCATTAATGACGAATTTATAGTGTTTGAGTTTCGTCAGACTTCACTTATCTGAAACTGCTTTTCATACTTATTCCTGTTAACATAATATACGGTTGATTGAACGTTAATGATTGCACCATATCTTAAGAAGTAAATAAACTTACTTTTAATCCTCAGCTTCTACAGTGTGATACAGTTATCTTCCTTGGTATACTCGATCTTTATCTTGCGACAACAGTGGAATAACCTAGTGATATAAGAAGTAATTAACAATTGAAAAAATGTTGATAACGAGATATTAGAAACTTTTAAATGTCGTCAGACAACCGTGCAAATGACGGTTATAACGTTACTAAGAGGGAATAATGATAAAAATTATTTATTGAAAATGTAATGTGTTTATATGCAAATTAAGATTTATTGCACACATAGAATATTAGTGGATAAAATATTTAGAGAAAGAAAGAGCAATGTGAAGGTTTAGTGGTGGTAATTTTAGTTACATGTATTATTTTTGGATACAGACTCGCTCAATTATATTGATTTTAAAAATTGGCTACTTAAACGTAGAAATATATTGACAAATATTCGTCAGCTATAGTTGAAACTGCTTTATTTTCGGCATAAAAATGCAATTTTTAAAATTTTGCGAGTAATGTTAAGACGTTTTATGGTTTAATCGAGCCTTGGATACTGTTCAGAAAAATAGCATTTTTTCATCAGAAGCAGAAATAAGCTCCAGGATTTCAAATGATAATACTAAGAAAACTGTATGTCACGACTGAATCAACAGACGGATCCCATGGAATGGGAATTGAATATCGATGGGATAGAATGGATGCCGGCGATCGAATTCCTTCGAAGGAGAGATCTCAGCATAATCCTTGCAGCATCCACGCATTATCCATCTAACCACGTCGGAGATGTAATACCTCAGCATGCCTCCAGCTCATTGTGAACGTCTAATTGTTCCCGGAACAACGCGTCGCAGACGATTCCCTTCCTCCCAATCTCTCCCTTATCTTCTGATTTACGACCCTGCGGGGGAGGGATTTTTCAAAAAGGAATTTCAAGAACTTCATCCTCTCTAAGCATTCTTATCTGCGATTTTACGAGGAAAACTCCGCTTTTACCTTTCTTAAGGAGCCCTTCGAGCCGCTAATGAGCCGAGTTCTGCCGTCGCTGCACCGACCTTGAGGGAATTTTTTTTAACATTTTAACTCCGCAGACTCTCCGTGAATCGATTATCGGTTGCAAGTCCCCCTTTCAAGCCAGGAATAGCGCCGACTCTTCTATTTAAGGGCAAGGCCGCGTCTAGATCGCGACCGATACGTGTCCGAAAATACATAAATATTAATATAGCTCATTTGCGTCGACAGCTTTTATTCTTTATTAACCCTTCTGCAACCCGACGGTACTTTGAAGTACCCGAGGAAAAGGGAATCACAGGCGTTTATCCTTCGCGTATCGTCGGTTTCAAATGTCAAAGCGATAGTTCGAAGTTCCGCGAATGTCCATGAGGTGTCACTTTGTTTATCCCATCTTCTAACGCGTGTGCTTTTTTATGGCTGCTATGGTTACTGAGATTTCTCGCTGAGAGCTTTTCTGTTCGTTCGAATGGATCGGAGGTTGTCAAAGGGAAGGGATTTTTGTTTTCTTAGCGTCGATGCTGAAATAATGGCGCATGAATAATGCAGGGTTTTAAGACAATCGTAAATAGAAATCGACGTTTCGTAAATATCGTTTTTTCATTAGTTGTATTTCCATATTCTTAACAATATTTAATGGCACATAATCATGATATTTACAAGAACATGGTATTGTACTTTCCTAAATTGTAAGAAAAAACTTATGGACAATGGATTGAATTTCAAGTTCTCGGTATCTTACAAGCTAGTACATACAAATATTGAATTAAAGCTCAACGAGATGTGGAGTAAATAGTACTATCGCATTCTGTTTATAATTATATCTATTTATAATATATACTTTGGCCCCTATTTAAAAAAAATAATTATAGTTGTTCTCTCTACTATTTGAACATTGCTAAATAACTAAAATACTCTTCTAAGTGGAAATTGCACACTAAAAGATTACAAAATTATGTTTTACTACTTCTTTGGTAATATTAGACAACCGAATGATATTTACGCGTAACATTTTTGGCAGCTGTTTTTATACGTACGAGAATTCGCGAACTCGAAAGCGATAATTTACATACATTATTTCTTGAGCGGAAATCTGTATCTTTCTCGTGCAATTGAACTCAGGGATAAACGCATTTCAAACTAACGTCAAGTGGAACAATAGTCAATGCCATTCCTTTTAAACGCATCAATTAAGCTCAAATATCGAATTGATTTGAAAGAGACTTTCTACAGCTGTTGAAGAGTGCTAATTGGGCTTCAGTCATTCCGCTCTATGAATTCCTAAAATGGACAAGGATTGCATTGTAGGTAAGAACCTTCGTCGCTGTTTGTTTTTGCATTCACGTACGGCTCACGTGTCAAGTGTTGAACCCGCATGACTTATGGCGCGAGGTTATATACGACCTCTTCTCGCCTCACCGAGTAAAATAGTCGATAAAGTTAAGCCTTTTTATCACGCCTGTGTAACTGCGCAATTTACCAGCGATTTATCGAGTTTATTAATCGCTTTCATAAATTTCGCAGCGTCAGCGTGTCGACGGAATCTCGCCCTGCGAAGCCGAAGTACGACAAGATACATAAATAGAGAACGATTGGATGAACTTTATCGGATCGGTGGCGAATCGGTAAACAGTTGTCACTGATCTTCACCGCAGAAAAAGATAGCTTACGTAGATGCATTCCCCTCGAATCTATCCCTTGCGAATGACAGTTGTTCCTTGACCTTCACAGCCAATACGTTGCGTTTCACCTTGACTTGAGATAGGATTCTGTTTTTTATTCAGACAGTCCTAACACGTAATTTTACATTAATAACTGATTTTGTTTATTCTTATGTATTAGGTCGAAGTAATATGAATTTTTTAAGGTATTCATTCAGTATTATATGCTGAAAAGAGATACATACATATGTATTCACAGGCATGAACTCATCAAAATAGTCAATCTGTTTGTTTTTCTCTGCTGAATGGTCCATAATTTATGCTTTTTCTATTTTATACACGTCGCTGCATTCGCCTGATGCTTAATCTTGATATAAGGCTAAAAATATTTCATTATAAGCCCAAGTCATAACCTTTTCAATTAAATGGAAGGATTATCACATAAGATTTTTTTCAGTCATGCGTCTCTATTTGTGTTAGTTCTCGTTTTATGAGATAGCGATCTGTCAAAATAAATGTCGTATCAATGATATCAGTTCTGATACGATTGGATTCTTTACTTAATGTACTGTTAATGCACGTCCAAGACGATCTAATGGTGGTTGTAATCCATTTATTTATCACTCATTCCGGCCATATAACTGTATCCCTACTTATGTCCATTCGTGCGGAATGTATTCTCCTCTCTCGATTGCAATTTATAAGAGTTAAATGAAGTGTTGAAGCACTCAGATCATTAGGGTGCATTAAGTTGTTTAATTAACAATTTGTATCGGGATTCAATATGAGGTAATCCGATTTATATTGGAAATAGCTTTAATTGAAAGATTTACTGAGGAAGAGGAGGAGGAGAGTGGGATGACGTAAGTTCAAATGAATGTTTGCCATTTTTACCTTTCTACTTCTCCAGTTTTATGCATTGCTCGTACAATAGAACAAGTTATTGTTAATAGCACACATTAAAATGATTATTAAAATAACGTTGGATAATTTATTTGAATATAAATATGTATAATATTAATGTAGTTATATTAAATATATAACCTGCTATGTTCGTGATATTCTACATTTGTGGAAGAGGAATTTTAGATTCCATTAGTAGAGATGGTAGAAGAATTCAAAGAACATCATATCGCTTTAAAAATTTCGTTTTTATAAACTTTATAAGAATGATGTTATAGCACAATTCCAGTAGAATCAGTATATGTACATCTATAAAATTTATATTACTATTGTCAGTTACGTAATTCGATTTCAGTTGCTAAGTTGCTATATTTCTAAAAATAGCGTGGAAAAAGAACTGTCGATTCGAAAGTTTATGTGCAGCTAATTGCAGTTAAGTGCATATCGGGAAATAGAAAGTGTCTATTAAAGATTTTAGGCGATGAGTAAAAACTAACAGCATCTGCATTCGCGGAATGCGTCATGTGCCGTATAATTAGGCAGAGAGCTAAAAATTATTAACGTGAAAGCAAAGAAATTGAAGGGAGAGTGGAATGCAGGGTGAGTCAGGTGTTTTCATCGCCAGTAGGCGTCAAAGAAAGCTCTCAGATTTTCTCGAAGTTCATACCCTCGCTGCAAATCGACAATCGTTTTAATCTCATTCGATCATTTGTCATGCGATCAATTCAACACTTTCCCATGCCATCCGAATCGTTCCATCACATCTGGGTCAATCTTCGCAATCACTCATTTGATTGGTTTCCAGATCGCCCACATGTTTGGATTCCTGAAATTGTTGTTGAAACCTTTCGCTTGGCTCATCAGCAAGGAAATAATCGAGGCGATGTTCTAAGCGTGGGTAATTTTAAGTTCTCAGGACATGTCATCGTCTCAGCCACTTAGCAATTTAAACACTTCGGAGCTTTCTCCATGGCAACTTTAATATACCAACTCTAATCTCACTTTGTGGAATCCGGAGTTGTTATTCGCAAAGAAGGTGAATAAAATGCCATAAATTCCGGTTTACGCAGTTAATCTCAGCATCATCATAGAGGCATGATGGTTATTGATGGGAAAAAGTGGTGGTTTTTAATGAAATGAATAAACCGGATTGCGATATTTTACGCTCGCTTTCATGGCGAATTTCTCTTCTGGCGATGAGGAATATATACTCTCATTCACGTAGTAATTGAAATGTTTGGATTAGGATTTAATCAGATTTAGAATGATTTTATTAAATACTTTCTCTCTATATTGATATTATATAAATAAATGTCAGTAATTAGGTCTTTTATTTAGAGAAAATATACTTATCGTAATTTTCTGCAAACTTAATTTGATGGATTGCGTAGATTGAGTCAGACTTAGTTGCATCGAAGTGTATTTGAAGGTGGTGAAACAAGAGAGAGTAGAGGAATAATTGTTTCCTTTGTCTTTGAAGTCAATAATACAGAACGTGAGGAGAGTTGGAATGCCGTTTGCCAATCAGGATCTGCTTCGAGATCAAAGCCAATGCTATCAACATCATACGAGACTTAGTATTGTGCGGCAAACGCATTTAATCCATAATAAGTCTAATAAAGGTTTCCACGATGGTCAACGTGACGCTGTCGTATGGAAGGGAGAACAATGAAGCTCGTTTGCATTCCTTACGGAGCAGGAAAAGGATAGAAGTAACGCATCACGAAAATCCGTGACCTTACGAAGCTTTCAACTCGTAACCATATGTCAGATATCCAGAAGAATCCATCCGTTTTCTTTTTTTCCCGTCCCTTTCTTCTCATTCCGTCGCCCATAGGCCAGAGGTAAAACAAATGAGTCCGATGCAGCGCGCCTCATTAAAACTCTTCTTCATTAGCAGAAAGAAGTTTTTATACTCGATCAATACAGTGGGATTTTCAATGACGTATTGATATCTTCTCGAATGGGGTGTTTGATGATTATTTATTTAATCAGCTGGTCCTAAGCCCCCTCGTTGTCGTAAGATCTATTTATTACCTTTGATCTGATAAGTTGGTTCATAACTTGCGTATTTCCCAAGGACTAATGAAAAGCTATTAACAGCTGTTGATAATTTTCGATCATGACATCATTTGGAATTAATTTTATCGTTTATTTGGATTAGAGTTGGGATTATTGATTGTTAATTCACCTCGTCATGAAGATAAATCTTCTCTATCACGTGTAAATGAAGGAGAAAGTGGTTCGCACAACTAATTTGAGAATTTACGTTTGAGTTTAAATAATTAAACTAATGCTAAAACTTTTTCCTATGCACGACAATAATGTTAAAATATTCACAATGCTTTTCATGTTTTAAATCATCAGTACTTCATGTTTTACTTCATGAAGCATCTACTAATTTGTTCCAATTTATTCTTAATATTTAAAGCATGTAATTTGAAAATTTCATTATTTATTTATTATTTCTTATACTTTTCGCTATTCATTTTTAATACTGAAAATTTGGGCACCCTTCTTAGAGGATTAGTCGGTAGAAATACAACAATTACTTTAATGATTAAGTATGATTCTTCAGCATATTTTATGAAATGTTTTTGATTGTAAATATCGATTATTATCAACATTAACATTGAATTGATATTCCACCTTAAAATATATTATTACTTATGGATTCGTATTATGACTTAGGATGGAATTGAATGGACTATTATCATCCGTCGGAAAATAAAATAGTTGTGACTTAAACTTATGTGAGAGATTAAACATCTTACGAGATGATATGAGCGATAAAGTTGACACAAATGCAAATGTGAATTGTGTTAGAGCAAATGCGAAACGAGAAAATGGTAAACAACGGCGAAATTAGAGAGGGATTAGCTATAATCTAAGGATGGTCTGAGTGGAGGAAAGTGCCTACTAACTATTTCATGTCACGTGATCTTCATTAGACTTCCTTGATGGGATGGAAGCCAGGTGCGCTCTCTCTCCTAGAGGCTGCATTAAAGGAGTGGGCGGTGGGGAAGGAAGTCAGATATAAAATGGAACGTGGTGATCTTCCCTGAGGAAGCAGAATAGAATTACCATGTTCAGAGGAGATAATGGTCTTTTACTGACACCTCTATTGCCGTTTCGAAAAGGCATTCCGGATGCATACAGTATATCTTTATCAGCTAGACGGGCTCCGCAGTGTGCTTGAATAGGGTATTCGATTTTTGTGTTAATGCTCGGGAGTAATAAATACGAGTACAAGCGCAGTAAAGTTAAAATTTATGGCTATAGCACACGGTACAACATGACGCGGATAACAAAATGTAATGCCATACAATTCTAAACGTAGTTTGAGAGTTTTAATATGTGTAGTTGATTCAGAAGTGAAGCAAAATTATTTCTATACTTTTACAATTGCGTACTTCGTAGTCTGAATAAACATTTTATCAATGATATTTTTATTTTAATTGAAATAAAGGGATGAATGTTTGAAGGGTTGTAGTATTAGGGAGATCAATTATCTATGGTCCATGATTAATGATATAGATACCGAAAATGTTGGGAATCATACGGATTACTTTATTAATATGACAATGTATCACAATGAAAATGTCTGCGGTCTGTTTGATTTTGCGTTCACTTTTGTTTCTGATCCATACTACGAAGTCACGACCCAAGCTGTAGATTCTGTATAGTTCTATTTAATTATAATTATATGTAATTGAGAAAGTATAGTTGTAAGATATTTGCAATATCCTTGAATTTCAAACTGTCGTAGATTTTTAGGAAAAGATGTTTGCTCTTAATATCAATTTCAACATAGTAGGATCTAATGATCGATTAAATTTTAATCAGCGAATGTAGCTAATCGAATAACTCATTCATCACTGTCCTTTGTTAGAATGACTTCTGTCTCGGCATGTTCGTGAATCATTCTGATTTGTACGAATTTCTTTTTTGTCCAGCCAAGTAACCAATTTAACGAACGAAACGTTCGACAATTTGTAAACGTAGCCTCTCAATGCAAGGAGTCATGCGTAAAATTGAATAAAGTCGTGAGAAAAATTGCCGCTCGTTTATTTTTTTAAAGGTTCGAACACAGGTGCTTCTGATAGTAGCCAATAATTATTGTTCGAGGTCACCTCTATAGATACAAAGCGAAAACAGCTCCTTCACGGCTATTTATCATTTAAAAGCCCGTAATATTCGATTAAAATTCCATTTCATCCTCATCTCATTCAGATTACAAGCTACCGTTATGAAAAGAGATGTAAATTCAGCAAGTGTTTGATACGGAATCTTTTAATCCGGTCACGAATAATTTGTACATTCAAATAAGATGGAATTTCTATCAATTTTTGTTTTATTTGGGATTCAAGCTCATCATATACGAAATTATACTTTTATGTAATAGCTACTCAATTATTTGATATTTTCTCGAGGGAAAATATTCTAGACTCTAGGTCATAAATCCTTCTCTACAGCAGAAATATAGCATTATAGTTTTGTATCATCTAGTTTTTTATTGTAATTTCCTCGATTTTAAAAAGGAACTGCTTATATTTCTTATTCACCACCTTAATAAGTGTGCTATTCAGTTCATTTTCATTCATCTAATTTCTTTCCCGTTTTAGAGGTTATAAGGAATAGTACTGGATGATTACTTCCTATTACATTACATAGAATTTAATGTTTTAATTCTAGGAAACAAATTGATTGTTATCAAGAATAATATAGCCATTAAATGAAGCTTAATTGAATATTCCACCGTTTAATTGACGTACCAATATTCATTTAATTACGAACTTGTAATACATTAATTCCCTGAAAGCTATGAGCAATATATACGTGGCTGAATAAGTATGGGGTTTATGGATTGCACAAAAACTGCATATTCCCATACTGGTATTCGTTTGCAAATTATCGATGTAATTATTATTGTAATTATTGATTTCGTACGGCAATTAAGGATGCTGTCGCGGTTTCTTTGTGATCAACCGTCGATACGCAAGACGTGATAGAAGGTACGAGCAGGTCTATGGCAAATGAAAAACTTTTCCGCCGTTTTATGCGGAATAATTACCACGTTTGGCGCATTCATGAAGGAATGTTTCGGATGCCGACACTAGCTCGTACATAATAAATCAGTTTTAATTGGAGGCGGTTCTTACTTTTTCCATCCTCTTCTTCTTCACCATTCCGTGTCCATTTTGGGTAAAATCTCTCCTATGCTGTCGACCCATCAGTTTCATCTCTCTTCAAAGGCAGTTTCTTTCTCACCTCTTATCATTAATTAAATTCATACATGTATGTTCCTATCTCACATTAGTGAGATAGATAAATGTAAATTTGACGTTTTAAATTTTCAATCGTCTAGTGTTTTACAAATAGTAATTATCTTTTGATTGAACGTTATGATTGATTATTATATTGTAAATTTATGCAACTCTTTCAAAGACAGCACTCCAGCTTGCTGTAATTATTTGTTTTTGTCTTAATAATGTTTTATTAAATTTTTATATTAAATAACATAAAATTGGGTGTATTACTGTTTGCGATAAGAAAATATTGTTATTTAACTTTACGAAAGGAACTCAGAACTCTAAAATCTCTTTGAGAATAGATGGAATTGATAAGAATTTTATTTTGTTTGATATTACTTCAGGAGAGGTTGCTACAAGTAGGAATGTCAGAGTAGAGCCGACTTTAATGTAAAGTACTCATGGAGAGAGCTAACGGTTTAAAAATTTAAATTTTAAATACTTTTCTTCCATTGCTGTATTATCTCTTGAGTTTTGCTATAGAATTCAGATGATCCGTTTACGTTTTGACCTGTGATAGGACGCAATAGTCACTATCAATTCAAACAGCTGATTTTGTTCCGAAATCTTTCAGTACATCTTCGAAATATCTCCACTACAATAAATTTGAATATCAGTACAACGAAACATCTCCACTGTCACTCCAAAACGAGCTGATTTTTCAATCTCCATCCTCACACTCACGATCATGAAATCCTATTCGTAAAAGGGAATTAAAAATCGATCCTTGGATAGGGAAATTTGAAAATCAAAACTTACGTTCGTTTCATGGAAAGTAGATTCAATAAATTATTTCTCCGCGAAGGTCGAATATTAATTGCTCATTTGCCGAGGGCGCAAATCGATCGAGGAAACCCGACGTTCCCTTCGAGTGGAGGAGAATCCTACTTCGGCACTTTTTCGATCGTAACATTCCATCACTGCCACCGAAGGCGACTACTTTGCATGAGGAATCCGCACAATCATTTATCGAACGGCTGCACCACTTATTAAGGAAAACAAATCGTAACACTTCCCTCGCATCCTTTTTATTGCTTCTCCACCGATCGCATCTCGACAAGGCATCGATTAAGTTTTCGAAGCGGACTGCCCGCAATTCTATTACGGCTCGTTTTTTTGTCGCCGTTTTTCCGTCCGCCGAACAGTTTACTTCGCCGGTTGAATGAAGACAATAGACGAGCATACGCATATACGTTTACTCTTGCTCATCTCGTTTCATCCATTCAACCGCCAACTCCTCTTCCAGTATCGGGTTTCCTTCCCTCGCCTCTTCTTTCCTCTCTGCATTCTCGTGGGAGGGAGTGGAGACTTCAACGAACGAGATGAAGAGGAATGGAGTGGTGAGCAAGCATCACGAGGAGTTGCAAAAGTGAATTGTAAAGAGAGAGGGTTTTTAGCGAGTGTGAAAGAGGTACGATGTGCGAATAATGAAAGGCTTTTGACTAGCCTTAGATTGGGGAGCTTACGTGTTTTTGATTGAAATATTTCTTTAAGGTTTTAATCATCGATGAAGAGTTAAATTTTCAAATTATACAAGACCTTTTGCTGAATGTTGGCGTTAGACGTTCATTGCGTATTGAGATCTTTTGACCGTCATTATAAGTTATTTTATAAATTCGCGAAGTTTTTGATTGAACTTCAATAAATCGAAAGATTCCTATAAGTTTCAATTAGTATGCTAATAGAAATATAAAAATATCCAAAAACTCTTAATTAGTGTAAAATTTGAGTGGGAGTAAATTTATTATTGGAGAATTTTCATTAAGAAATTTTTTTCCTATTGCAAATAGAATTGTTTTCGATAAGCCTATTATCCCTCATCCACGTAAAAGTTTTCATATGTGAATTGTATAATGTTATCTTCTCGGGATGTTTACGAAACAGCTCGTTTTGTTTTGAGGCTTGACCTTTTATTTAGAGATGGTTTCATTCCGCATTGTATCCGTAAGGTTCCGTCAGCAACAAATAAATCCTCGCAAGTACAAAGAAGCGAACACTGTTCAGTTTCTTACGTCTCAGTCGACTTTATCTTATCCAAAAATAACTCCGTTACTTCGTTACGGTAAGGATAACTTATTTGTGCACTTCTTACGTGCCATAAGGTAAGGCATTTCTCACAGAGAGATTAATCGTAGGAGGTCGTTGCGTTTGTGTGTGCTTTGAAAGGTGAAAAGAGCAAGGAGAGATAGGAGAGAAAACAATCACCACCTCTCCGAATGCTATGGGAAACTGATGAATTAGCATTACACGGAAGGAAAGGCTTAGCGCACAGGGGGCAGGTGTTCCATTTCACCCCGCGTCGTTTATTTATTTAATGCTCTTCCGAGCGGTGATTTTTCCGAGGGAGATGAAAAATCTACTCCGCCCCTTATTCGGAACGGTAAAGGATGAGATTTGCCTTCTGGTGCCCGGAACGCGGAATCTGAGCTATCCATCTCCACTTTGGCTAAACAGTACCGATTTCTCCATTCTGACGTTACCGATTCGAATTTTTCCGCGAGCGGACGCAAGGAATATGAATCAGCGAGATAATAGGATCTCTTCAGGCCGTTGACGATCTCTATCTTTGTCATTGTTACGAGAGGAGGATATAACTTAATTCGCGCGAGTCTTAGCGGATGGAGATAAGGCCGATGTAATTATGATCTCCGATGCAATAGAATTGTCTAAGGAACACAGTTCCACTCCATCTACTCCCAGGATTCCTTGCCAATGTTTTAACGCCGGCTATAGATTAGTACGGATTTATTTGCTCACGAGTCGTAGTCTATAGTCGTTTCATAGCCGTACAAGTTTTATTTTCAATCGTTCATGTCCGTTTGGTTCTCTCTCTCTATCTACCCGAGCACGAGAATGGTTTTTTGTCGTTGCGTTCGGGTTTGATTGATTATTTGGGAATGTGAGATTGATTTTGTTTATCAGCTCGGTAACTATCGAACAAGTTGATTTGCAATCCGAGCGATGCGAGATGAAATGGATAAAGATGCAGATACCGTCGTTCTTATTGCCTTCAGGAGGTTTACAGCCATCGAGGGAATGCGATTGGTTGTCACCCTCTCTTTATTCTGCACGAAAAAGTTTCTCGTTTGTCACATGTGCCATATGCACTTAAATTCTACATTCAGCTGTAATGATTATTTTACGTACGATATAACTTCCTATCTTTTACAAAATAAAATACAATTTATGTTGAAAAATTGAAGGAACATATGATACATGATTCTAAGCCTGTTTCATTCAATCTACGAAATGCACAATCTGAATCATTTTACAAATGGTTGGCTCGAGGATTAATTTTTAACGACGAAAACAAAATAGTAGTTTAACTTCTAAATACATGTGCGAGTCCAAATTACGTGCGAATGATTGCGTCGACTTTGAGGAAATATACTATATTTTCCCAATTCAAAGGAAATTTAGGAAATGATATATTTATTGACGATTCGGCCTTTTAAAATGCAATACATAATTAAGGTATTTCCTTCTGTTCAAAGCCCTGTTGAACTCTTTGTGATTATTATGAATTTTAAACTTTAATAATGATGAGATATTTCGTATCAAGTAAGCCAGCTAAAGAGGGTGAGTGTTCCAAAAACAAAGTCGTATGAATCTTGAAAAATCCAACAGCTTTATAAATAATTTGTTAAACTATAAATAACTTCTATATTTTCATATAATTACCATAGATGTTGATGCTCAAATAGTACTTGTATACTAATTAGGATTTATATGTACGTAAGGGAAAATATATACTATACTTTTATTTTTTCATTTAATCACTAAATCGAGCTTTAGACCACGTGGTGTAAATTAAGTATTCACCTCTTCGTAGCCGTGAAAATTAGAATCGTTTCCATTAATGCTCAATAAAAAATACGCTGTTGAATATTCATCGGTGTAATTTGTTCTTTATTTCCAAGGAAACCACATATAACCAACCATTAGATAATATTCGCTTTCCTATTGAGCTTAAAAAATCAGAACGGTACTACAGGATTTATATCTTCCACGCCTTTTTAATCCTTCTAAAAAAAACCCCTAGCTCATTCAAAGGACCGTTCCAGACGTCCAAATTCTGTTACTCTTCTACACGAAAGTAGGCCCATCATGACCACATACAGAATATCGAGGATTATACATAAATTATACGGGATTCCCTCTAATGTCCCGTAGAGCCTAATGTAGAGACGCTGATAGCGAAATGGGTCACGTTCGTCGTTTCCTTCCACGTGTCCCCATGATTGATGCACACCCGAGCGCCATACGCATCCCCCGCTTCAAATCATATTCATCTGACCTCTTTTTTGGCGTTAAAGAACCTCTAAATAGAAGAAAAACGGCCAAGGAATTAAGGAACCCGAGAGAAGGTTAATGGTCGGGGATATAAGGGGCACAATAGAAGGGGAGGAACGGAGTCTCAGGGGCGGGGTTATTTGGTAAGGAAAAAGGGTTGCTGGAAGTGGGGTGACCGGTTGATTGATGTGGATTGTTGCGGGGTTCGAGAGGGGGCGGGTTGCGGGGGCGGAGGGCGCCCTGCGGTGGGACCGAGGGGCGAGGGAGAGCGTTGACCCGGGCGGCTCTCGGAAATGGTACGGCCAAAGACGTGTGGGCGCTTTATGCTCTCTTCGTCTCTTTTCGTGTACTTCTCACTTTATTCCCCGTGGCTGATGATTTTATTTTCACGATGCCACTCTCCGGACGGAATGTCTCGGGTTTATTTTTTACGGCGCCCGATGCGTGGTTGACAGTAATGTTCGTATGCAGCGTGTTAAATCTTATCGATGAATCTTTATCACGCTAAGGGTTCGTTGGTAGTGAGATTGAGGTGGAACTGTTCCGTTTTAGGGAGAGGGTAATTTTCAGGGATGCTACTGACTTGAACCTTAGATTAGGTGGTGTGAAACATTGTCTAATTTGATGAATGGTTCCTGAGTTCGAAAAAGGTCGTCATGGTGTTATAGTCGAATCGACAGCGGTTCATTAGGAATTTAATTTCGATAAATATCAGTGGAAACGTTCGATGCGATTACAACTTTATTGATGTTATTAGAATTAATAATGACAATAATAATGAAAATAATTGTATGAATATTTAGTCTGGCTGATTATAATGGAAGTTTTGAATAGAAAATTTTGATTACGACTCAAGCTTGAACCACGTATCATTAATATCCTTCTGATGAAGTATTATTTCGTAATTTGAGAATAAATAACAATAATAACATGTCTTTATTGAATTTGAACGAAATTAATTCTGATAAGACTACTCTTACTGTTAACCCCTAAAGACGAACCCAAATATATCCCATCTCGTTGGAAAAACCCGATTCGTCAGGACTCGAACCTGGGACCTTGAGGGTTTGCTAGTGATGTACGCCCTCGGCCACCGAGGCCGGAGTCTAAATATGGCTTTGATATAAAATTAAATATATTTATTTACGTAATTTATTAATTCTTATGAAATCTTTTAATAATTTAATGTCTCTTTCAATCTGAAAATACCACGTTCTCAAAGTGTGTGTTGTGAAACTAAATATTAAAGTTTCGTATCAAATATCAGTATAATATATCGGATGACTTCCCGTACAAATAAATTGACCTAATTTAGTATTATTAATATTACTTATTAATCCAATTCATTTTGATATCAAGGGGAATAAGAGAAAACATGCGATGGCGGTAATAAGAAATACGTTTGAAGACAAATCTGATTATGCTAGGGAGAGTGTCATTCATTGATGATGATCATTAACCCTTTTTCTCTCATAAAAGATGAGATAACAGTCTCACGGGGAAACTAATATCGTGATGCGATGCACCCGGATGCAACAGGATGAGAAAGTCGGAGAGGGATGCAGCTTCAGAGCGGCATCATTTGGAGCGGAATGATATCGAGGGCAGATGAGGGGGCGTATTAGAATGTGTGTGTCTCTCCTATCATTAGATGTGTCGCTAATGGATGCCTACGATCGTTTATGCTATTACAAAAGTATGTCTCTCATCACATCTTCTCTATGAAAGAAGTAATAGTGGTATTGCTGGTTCGTTATACGACATTTACGAAACGCGATGTAAAATTAAAGCAATACGGTTATCTAACATAAAACGTAACGTATTTTCTCCCATCGTGAATTCCATAAGCAATACCTCGTGGTGAAATTCACTACCGAAAGTTGTTCGTGATAAAATATGAGAAGGCAGGTCCTGAAATAGCCTTCGTACGAGGTCCTACTAATGGTTCTCCCATTCTCCCGTTTAAGTTCATGATGATGTTGCAATATGTACAAAGGACGCGTATGTGAAGATCTGAAAGGAAGGCTTGGTCGGCTAGCGTTGCTTTGATTTTGTATGCCTTCGAGAATTTTTTCAAAAATTGTCCTCGTAATGGGTTCGAGAATGAAGAATGCCCCAACTTTAAAGTACTCCGTGGAGTATTTTTAACAATAGAAGGTACTGACGTCGTCTCCTTTAAGGCTGAATTCTAAAATTGACCGGGATTGAAAAATTTCTCAAGTGGAATGACACGTTAATACGTTTTCTTGGTAAATATAAATATGGATGGTATTGGGGAAGGAAAATATGCTGAATTAATGTCATGTTTTTAAGATGGAAATTAATTTTTATAATTCAGAAGTTATTTGTATGTGTATTTTAAAAGTTCATGGCCACAAGAGATATTTTTAAGATGCAAAAAACTAAAAAAGAATGAAAAATTGCGATGAAATCAGAGTAATTTGTTTACGATACAGGGTTCTGCTATGAACCTTAGAGAGGGCTATCTTAGAATTAAATATCGACCTCTAACAACGACTGCAATTCAAACCAATACGTAAATATAGCAATGGACTAGAGACAGCAAAGGTTGAAAATTCTACAGATCCAAAAGCGAATCAATAGATGTAGAGATCATGGAATAATACAAATATGAACATTTCATATCCTCTCGTGGAAGTGAAATCCTCTTTCAACCCGCTGAGGTCGCAACAGGGGAATGACAGTAGCTCCTCATATTTTACATTCACACAGATAAGGAATGCGAATACTGTTTGCTTAGGGTTGAAGGTATAAAAGGCGGAAATGCGGAATGAAGCCGATCAAAGGTCCCTCTGGCTCCTTATTTACTCTTGTACTCATCTCGTTCACTCTCCACCCAATCATAAGAGCCCCCGGAGGCTGCAACAACTAGTCGGATGCTGAATCACTTCGATAGGGAGCGTAACCAGAAGGAATTTTAAATCTCAAAGTGTGGAGAGGACAGTGGCCCAGAAAGTTTTTAGCGTCGTCGTCGTCCTATGCGTCGAGGACTTCGCGTTCCTCCTTGTTCTTGTGGAACAGGGTGAGATGGTCTCGAGTCCGCAAGAATTCGCGTGTCATGGAGAATGGGAGATGGTGAAGAGAGTGGACCAGTCCCGTGAGAGGGTCGGGTCGCGTACGTAACCGCAATCTGGGAAGTGTCGGACTGCAAGGCGACGGTTGGGCGGCGGATAAAAGTAATTATGGGAACAACGTATTTTAGATCGATATAATGGGATGCACCGGAGGATTGTGATGCTATATGATGAGTGATGATGATATGGTTTTGTCTGTGTTTTTTTTTTTTCTGAATCGCTGTTTTTCGGCAGAGTGTTTGTTGATTAGCCCATTTATGCCTAGCGTTCCAGTTTTGGAACAGCAGTTACATTAAGTTATTTTGTGGCCTATAAATTAAATTTTATTTCAAATACTTGTTTTTTAATTTTTTATACCTAACATTTATGAATTTCATCAAAAAATTCAAAAATTTTTTTCTTCGGCATGAATGGGTTAATGTAACTGCTGTTCCAAAATTGGAACGCTAGGCATAAATGGGTTAGTACCGCTAAAGGAGAATGATATCACGAAACGCTTATGTTGATCAGCAACACTTATATGATATGGGTGACGTAATTTTTGTTTTGGTTACTCCCTTTTGGGTTGAAATTCAAGTATCCAGATCATTATTATATTCAATTCGGAGTGATTATTCGTAAACGGTTTTGGTTTTAAAGCGCTAGAGTTAGAGATGAATATTGAACAGTTTATTACACGGGTTGAGATAATGCAAGTGAAACGTATACATGTATTTTCATTTAATGAGTTGTTTTTTAATATATATATTTTCGTAATATCCGCTGTTTTTTAACAAATGAATTAATTGTCTTTAATTTGAATTTTTTAAATAACTATAACATATTTTAGAAAAAGTTTGATTGTTTCGTATAAAATTTCCTTTCCTAATGTTTCTAATGCTGCACATTCATCTCCTATGATTGTTATAAATGAAATATAAATATTTAAAATCACAAACTAATTAATGGCTAATTAAAGCAGGCACGTCCATCTTCTTCAATTCCTATTAATTATTTCATGGAATTCAAATTTTTATATTGGATGATTGCAACTTGGGAAGTAGCGTGTTGTGAGTGGTGAACTCCTTTATAGAAGGATTAATTGCTGACTCTTCGTAACCTCTTTAATTGAGGAAGAGTTAAGAAATTCTTGCCATTCATGTTGACACCCTCTACTTATGAGTTTGCAGCTGTTGCCAAGATTTTTTGATTGGGCATTTCCAGACGTGGTATTCAGTATCTTCATCAACACTTCTCCTTTAAGGAACTCTCCAAGTAATTCTTATCTGAAACTAAGATCGAAAATTATAGTATTTGCCTTTGATATTTTGTTTTATTGGTATTTATACGCTTTATATCACACCCGCTCCATAATATATATTAATATTTTATTGATTATATTATAGCTGTTAGGTGCCGCAAGTAAATTAAGAGTTAATAGGATTAGTATTCTTTTCATTACATTCAATTTATTGTTTTAGCCTCCTGTGTTACGAATTCTAATCTTTATTATCAATCGGCTATAATGAATAAAGCTATACCTTGTATATTTGTATTAAGCTTTATTTAATCTCATTAACTTTGCTATTAATAATTTATATACTTATTCAATTTATGCTCAAATTTAATTAGAACAAATAATTAACTAATAAGAAGAATTAGAGCATTGATTTAACAACCTTCGATCTTTTTGGAGATTTTTGAAATTTAGGTTATCATACAAATCATAAATGATGATTCATTTTTTATTTCCTAGTAAGATCCGGTGTACAATTTATTCGAACTGATTAATTGTTATTGATTTTGGATGTATTAAAAATAAATTAGGATTAGAATTGATGTATATACGGCATGACATCATATGCAATAATATTTCTTACGATCGACTCCTGCTTTGGTGTATATTTTATGTAGCTTATAGAGCTCGGAATGTACTACAAAATACCAACCATGAAGCAAGTTCATGTTCTTCCTACGTAATACTCACCACGCCTTATGCGCTGAGCATATTTCGATCGAATATCAGAGATAATCCGAAGGAGGTCCTTTGATTCCCTTATAATCCTCCGAGACAGACATTCTCGATAGATGACAATGTCCAACACGCATTTACGGAGTCCGATGGTTATCGCCCGTTAACGCTTTTCCATGAAAATTAATATCTGACCGTTCAGATCAACCGATCGGAAGTTTATTTCTTGTAATAGGCGCTCTCGCGTGACGATAACGCGTAAGTAATCCTCGCAGGGTACCCTCATGAGCGAGTTGGTGCATAAGATACAGGGGTAGTATTGGTTTCAGAGACTGCCGTTAGGGGCCCGCGGCGTCTTCGTGGGAAGCAAAAAAAGAAGCGTAGTCGTGGGAGGGGACAGACCGCTAAATGGTCCATTCCAACTCCCCTCACGCTCATCTGCGGTCGTGGGTATTTTTTTTTTAAGTCCTGGGCCCTCGTTAATCTGCCCTTCGTAAATCCGGAATCGCAAAAATGCAGCAATTAAAAAACGAGTTCCGGGTGTTTATATGACGATATACGTAAGTTATGCCTGTTGGGTTTCGGCCGTAGGGGGCGGATTTCGGGTGTGTTGGACACGATTGCGTTTTTAAAGAACACGTTTCGTGTGCACACGAATAGTGTGACAGGAAGGTGAAAAGTAGAGTAATAAAAAGGGGTTTCGCGTATGTTTATCCCAGTTAAGATGCAAGAGAAATATTTTCTGGATGTATTTATTCAAATGACAGAATTAAGCTAACTCGTAATTCTTTGCCTTTCATATACTGTTGCACTATACTGTATTAAGTGTTGTCACGATATGATTGGATATACAGAGGTCAATGGATGGAGTTTAGAAAATTATTTCGGAGTTGGAGGTAGAATGTTGTAGTTGAATGATAGAATATTATTTTGCTGTGTATTCTAATGAAAAAGATCGAAAATATACATCATTATGTTGTAGAATTTTCATTTTGATTAAGCCTCTTATTTGTAGCGATTATAAGGATACCGAATCCCAATACCCTCAGCTTCCGGATGGAGCAGGATCTATCACCAGATTTGTAGCTATTCCTTTCTCAAGAACGGCACAGTGTGAAAGGACGGAGTATAATTTTGAGCATGGATTGTTCTGTCGTTTTTTTCTGCACTTCAATTTATCTTTCTATGGACCAAACGGTAGGATGACATGATTAGAATGAGTTATGATGCCGTGGAAGAGCACCGCCCTCCGGCATCGTCACGCAATCTCATTGAACGGGAAACGAACGATGCGGAGATGAGAAAAGCTCAGGTCAAGGTGGCTCGGAATTCGAAAAATATCGTTTGACGCGAAAAGAGTTACAACCACTCTACACTCGTTTTACGGCTTTAACGTATTCGTTTCGCCAACTCTTCCTGTTAACGATTTGTTCCGTAGGATTTACTAAGCTTTTCAAGCTTCAGTAATTATTTCTAAAGCTTAACTCCTTTTCGCTGGAAGGGATACAATATTACGCACTTCTACTGTCGCAAGTTTATGTTTGTATTTGTTGTGGCTCGAATTATGGGACCGTTATTTTATTCTTCTTTTTCAGATCACTCTTCATAAAGTTTAATGATAAACCAAAGGAAATCACATGATACATAATATCCTTTGCTTTAATACCACAGTATTATATACACGTATGCTCATCAATCGATAATATTGCTGCTGCATTCATCATGCTGGGCTGATGTTTACTTTTGATAAAAGTTTTGAAAGTCTAAAAATATCCTCTTACAGTTATCAAGAACTTTAAAAATCGAGGTTATATATCTGGATTGAGGAAATTTAAGAAATAGTACAAGAAAATAAGGAATACTTTTGTTGTATTTTAAAATTATCAAATTCTTATCGTCTATCGTTAAGTACCCCTGGTTTATATGGCTGAGTAAGCCTCTGGTATTAACTTTTCTTTCTCCATTTTATGATGTTTGAGTAGCAAAGTTTAACACTATCTTATTTTTCTTCTTAAGATTTTTCACAATGCGAACGATAATTCAAGCTAATGAATTTTCTTCTCTTTGAATCAATATTTAATATCCTAGAAGGCTGAGTAAATATTGGTTTAACAGAAATTTCTCGTACTTCAGGTACAATTTATGACTGGAAAACGGCCATGTTAATAAAATGTCTAACATATTATTTGAATTTACAAGATTGTCGACGGTCAAAGGAGTAATGACAATTTGTTGACCATTCATTCCATGTAGGTGCATTTCTTTATAAAGGAGCGGTTTCCGGAATTTTCTTACCCAGCCTCTTAACTAATTAGCATTCGGACGTATTCATTTCCCTAAAAAATGAAGAAATATTCAATAGCTAAAGTAAATAAAGGCGGCTTGCGGTCAGTCATGCACAAACGATGACTCATCTCCAAAGTAAGCCTTCCTTCATTTACAACGTTTGCGTCTCATAGAGTCAGTTTTCGATTCCCAGGGTGATGGTATTTTCTCCTTATTTGTTGATTTACACGGAAAATTTTAGTCTGTTCCTCACATTAATTCTATTCTCTAACTTGCTAGTAGTTTATTCGATGGATAAGCTTATAGTTATTCGTACGATTGATGGATTTCTAAGTAACCAACCTCCAAAGGCTTTCCATATGTCTTACGTATATGATTGTGCAGAGATATCGAACCAGAATCTTTATGAAACCGATACCCTAGATATTGCCGTTCTAATATTTGATGCCAATTTGCGGTCAATCTTTGAATTAAAGATATGAATACGAAATCCAATACGAAGGGAATTTCGTTCAGATATCGTATCAGAAAATTAACCCTATTAAGGTGATTGACAACTGCGATCCAAAGATTAGATTTTTGACCCGTCGTGATGGAGTTCCTTTTAAAGCTAGCTTATCGCGCTTTCTATTTCAGCCATTCAAATCCCCGGTAGCAATCCCTGGAATCGCTGAGGGAGATGTGGTATCGGGAGCGAGTGCATAGACATTAAGCTACCTTCCGCCTCTGATCTCATTCTCTCCGCTATGATTGCATACGAACGAAAATTGCCTTTCGGCCTTTCTCCAAATAAGTCCCCCGTCCTAATGGATACGTGGAACGCTGCGAGTTATTTGTAGGAAACCACAGAGAATCGATTTCATAATTTCAAGGAAATAAAGTTTACACGTCGCTTATTTCAGAAGCCGCTGAAATCTATTATGACGTAAGTCAAATGCTTTTAGCCAAAATAGTTATTTTCTTAGTGTTTATAAGAGAATGGAAAATATATTCAAGATTTGTGTTAATAGCTGGTGTTGAAATTCGATCTTTTTTCTGATTTCACAAAAATTACGTTTATAATATGTACTAGATAACTTCTTCCAGATATAAACTTTTGATTTGTGTAGAGTTATGTCTATGTCGAAGCATTTCAGAGAAATTAAAAGAGGCGAAAATAAATAGTTTAATTTAGAAAGTAAAAGGTTTAATCTAAAGATAAATGGAAATTTATTTGATGAATTGTAATAATCAGTTTTAATGAATCAAATCGATCCGGGATTTTGAATCATGATTTTTAAATATAAGTTTGTTTTTAACTTCGCAAATTTTAACAAATTTAAAACTTTATTAACATGTTTAAGGGGAAAATATTATCATTTACTTGTGGTTGTCATTGTCATGGAAGAAAGATAATGCATAGATTATTTTTCTGGTATAAAAAACTAAGATGAAATTAAAATTTAGCTTTTAATATATCTTGAAAGGCTGATTAAATTCCTCTTTAAACTACCCTGTCTTTTCTTGGAACGACGTGAGGAAGTTAGAAATGCATGCGAGGTAATGATACACGAGGACGCAAAGCCAATTGATTTCGTAAGAGTCAGCATTAGGTCATCGGAAACTCATCAGAAAAAGGCCGTCCGAAGAAAAATCACGTTAATTAGAAGAAGAGCGGTTGAAGAATGTTTCTGTTGCAGTCGGGACAGCCGAACAGGCTCCTTACGTCCCCTCGCGACATTCGGCGGTAACATAGAGGAGATGTAACGCGTGACTCTTCGGGATGGTCCATCGTGATGCTGGGAAGGGGAGGAGGGGACGGTCCACATTTCTCAAAAGTGCCTCACAAAACACCGCATTCTAGATTTTGGGTCACTACATCGGGCCCAGAAAAGGAGATCACGAGCAGATGATCGAAACGAACCCCCAGTTCAACCCCCGAACTCCCACCACCCACCCTTTTTACTTTCCCACCCGCATTCCTCTCTCTCAGCCCACGATCTCAAACTGTTTCGGACGCGTGAGAATTATTGCGTCGCATGGTGTCATCGATTCATTCCACCAGACAAATGGAATTTCGTTATTTTTCTTATGTAAATTTTTCCGTGTTGAGACGCGTTGTAAATGTTTCCAGCTGTGCTTTGTATGAACCGAGCGGTTCATGCGTCAGGACATTTCGGCACCGGGATTTTGGTGTTTCCGGGGTCGGGGAACTTAAATATATTTTAAGGCGCCACGGTCGGCAGGTTGGTAGCATTGTAAATACACATACGCGTCGGGTTTTAAAATTCCTTTCGTTTTTCTTTATCGATCACGTTCTCACTTAATTTGCTTGTCCGAAGAAAGGGGAAAATATTCGGCGTCGGCGGAATGCTATGGCGTTCAATATATCACTTTATCTCAGGTAGGGTTTAACCTTTTCGCAACCGAGAGACCGTGTGGTATGTTACAGGAAGCCTAAGAATCGATCTCTCAAAGTAAACTGCCCTAACCGTAGCTTGAATTCCGACGCTAATTTATTTTAAATGGGATGAGGATTCGAATATTTACCGATGCTTTCAGAATGTTATTTATTTATTGTGGTTGATGCTATAGAATACTTTTTTAAAATGTCTGAACAATGCATAGATAGATAGATAATAGAGTCAAAAGCACTCGATGTTTTGCTAGAATAGAAAATGCTATATGTATAGATCGACAAGCAATGATATCCAAACATGTTAACCTTTGAGTATGCTGAAAGAGGTCCTTCTAATATTTAATTTATTTAGCTTATTTGGACAATATAATCTACTATATTATACTAAATTACCCCCTTGTTAATGACACAAGAAAAAACGTCCCTATAAGGAGACGAATTTGCTTAAATTAAAATCACTAATTGGAGGCTCATCCTACTTATTCTTCCACTTTCTAATTCGTCTTTGTTTCCTTATACAGCCTCTTTTAATCCCGCTTTAAATTACCTCGTCCTTTTACGGAATAAAGTCGACAGAAACATCTCCTCAAGTCTACCGGGACCCCTTTCCCGACAATGATTTATCGAGTCGTTGAACGCATCCCGTCAACCGGCGCTGAAATTTGGCAGGAAATAAATTATCGCAACGGCTTGGGAAGTAGGTTACGCATTCTGGTTCCGAGGCGGGTCGTGTCGTAGCAATCTTTGGAAGATATTGGATCGCACAATTTTCGGAAATCTCCCGAACATGACCTCCTGCGGCCACGTATCCCCACTCAACCTCCTCTCGTTTCCCATCATCTCTCTCTCCCCCCGCAGTCCTCGAGGTGCCTTTCATAACACCACCTCATAAACGGCTGCACCGTTGCAATCGTGATGGGTGCGCGGCATGTGAGAAATCGCCACCGATTTCGGAAGGCATCTTCCGCGCGAGGGATCCTCTATCGCGCCACCGATTGATCGCTCTTCTTCGCCATTGTTGCGCTGCCGTCTGACCCGAGCCATCTGCTCCGAATCGCCACTTAATATTTCGGCGAGAATATAATGGATATAGAGAAACGGTTCTGGTGAGGTACTCACTCCTTCTCTTTCTTTCTTGCGCAAAGCGGAGAGTCAGAGAAGGAACGTGCGGTCAAAGACGTCCTATTTAATTCCCGTAATGATGAGGAGTTGGATTTGTTCGCGCAGTACCGGTGCTCATCCCTGATCTTCTTCGTGCAATTCGTTCATGAAGGAGGTCAAGGGGATGTTGGAAGTACACGAAAAGGGAGAAGGCCCCGAGGTGTGTGTGTAGGATACATTCTTGAGGTCATTAGATGGGGTTGGAGGATTCTCGTTACGGTTGTTCCTCTTTGCCATCGAGTTTGATCTGTCCGATGGTCATTTATGAGGGGGTGATTGATTGTTTTTCGATATGAAAGTATAGGAAGTAATCGGGTAATGTTTAGGGTCGAAGAGAATTGTTTCTGTTGGTAGATGAATGTAGCATGATGAAGAAGAAATATTTATTCGAAACTTGATTAAAATTAAATTTTAACTATATAAACTTATGAAAAGACGCATCAAAAATTTCGCTGTATTTTAATATACAGCTTCATAATGACTGTAACACATGTACCTAATTTTTTTACACAACGAAAAATATTAAAGTTGTTGAATAAAGATAAATATGTGAAGTCTTTATTGACGAGGACAGGATGTGGTTAGTCGTAAATATAAGATGATAAAAAATTATTAAATATATCTTCATTTTTAAATTTTTTTGTTACTTATATAAAGTATCATGATCCAAATGGATACTTAGGAATCAATCATGCATTATAATTCATTTATTACTATTATTAAGAATGAATTGCATTTCTACGGTTATTATTAGTGTGGTCAGTGAATGGATTATACTTATGTTATCGTTTACGACAATATTGTGGAGAAGGAAGAGGAATTGAAATTTCCGTAGTCAGATACCTTATGTTACCGACAAACAGCCTTGATTTGCGTCCTTGACTAGTGGTATACACAAATGATGATTAAATGCCATTAACCTCATGATGAAATTCAGTTATGGTATCAGTTAATGTTATGTGTTTATATTGTTCATCCCGAAACTCTCTCACTTGCAAAAATCGCTTAGAGTCGAGTATTCTGTTTGACGAACAAGAAATCACGGCAAAATAGCATACGTAAATTAATGTATCGGATGTTATTCTATGAAAGAAAACAATCATCCTCACATTAAAAGCCGTAAAAAAATGAAGGAGGAATTTCGCAACATGAATTCTAAGTAAGAAATCAACCGAAGCCATGCCATCGAAGGTTCTACACGATTTAGCTTCTGCCCCTCGTCCACGCTTCAACAGCTTCGTCTTTACCTCATCTGCTTTCTCTTTTTCTGGATCACTTTAATCACTACGAAAGTAAAAGTCTTTGGAGAAAAACGGCGGTGATGTAAAAGCAATCTCCGAATGGCATAGATGATGGGAAGAAGGTGCGGTGGGAAAAACTGTGGGAGATAAAAGCAGAAGTGGTGATGCGTATAACGCTTCATCCCTTGGGTGGTCTTGTGCATATCTTTCCATTGGGACGAAACCCACGCACACTTTCGTATGGAGAAAGGGAACTATTGGAATAAGTGGCGACGAAGGTTGGAGACGAATTCCAAAATGTTTTGAAACTAAAAGCATCTCAATCAGAGGGATTTTCCAATTCTAAAGACGTTCGTGGCCGTCATGGTCGAACATTTCTTGTTTCGTCGAACTCCAGATACTCGGAAAGATGGATTGAAAGTTTTAGCTCTTGAAGGACTTATGCTTAAGTTTTAGCTTTTCAGCTTTTTCTATTTTTATTGATTGTGGATAGGAAATAATAAATGTTATTTTCCCTCTTAAAGTTCCGATATGGCCATAGCAGAAGTGTAAACTCACCCATTTACTTTTTATGATATTTTTTCCTTACTTTCTTAACGAAATTTTTGTTATAAATTCACGAATTCGACTCGGTCTAATTTTTCGACGAGATTAGCGGGATAGTTAATGGGAATTAAAATTATAAATCAGGGCCAACATAATATCGTTTCATAAATTACGTTATTACTTAATGAAACTCCCCTGGAAGGCATATTGAAAGAGTTAACCTTTTTTGTGTTCGCAAAAGTCTCTCCTTTTCCAAAGTCACGAATTTTCGTGCCTCCGGTTTCAAATAGAGTATTCTGACCGTGAACGTATTAATAGCGAAAGGTCAAGCGGTTAAAACTGCGAGAAAAGCCCATTAAAGTCCCTTCTGGAATAAAAGGGAGGATTTTGAAAAATTTTGGCTCTTAAATCACCACTTCCTCCAACTACCTGTAAAGCAGGCAAATTAATATAAGTTGCCGCTCTTTGAAGTCTGTGCATATGCCTAAAACTCATTCACAAATTATTTTTTCTTTGATAGAGAAAATTCTAACATGTATTGAGCAAAATCATACAGTGTCTTGATCGATCAAATAATCGAGTTTTAATGAAAATTTATAAGATTTGGACGATTATAAAATAACTTTTATCAAACATATGAATTTTACCTTACGTAGGAAATACACCTATAATTACATAAACGTTTCCAGATAGACGTAATAATAGCCGTTCTTGAAATATCAGATGAGAGATTACAAATTTCACCATGAATTATATTTATATACACATACATTTGGAGTATATTTTTCATCGAAAGAAATTAAGTACGGGAAAATATTTTTTCAGATTTATATTTGACAAATTTTATGCCGGTAATGAATGATAGTTAATCAATCTTTTTAATTATTTGAAGATTAGTGCCTGTCTCTGTTTTGAAATTTTTAATTACTAGTGTGTTCGTTTTCAAATGCGAGTGTGCAATTTAATAAACTTTGAAATAGATTTGTCAGGAAACTAGCCTGTTTCAGAATGTTCTATTTTTAAGAATAGGCTGTGGTGATGAATTTTTATTACAAGACTGAAAAACAAGTTGTGAAAGGGCAATATCATTATAGAGGTCGTTGAATAACGAATTTAAATAAAGCTATGCAAATGAAAATCAAGTAACCTCCTTTAGTAATCATGATATATAAAGCAGCCAATAAATCTTAGATCCTTAGAAGTATTTCCGAGCCGCGTAAATTTGAGTTCATTAGTAATACAAAACGGATGAGGAAACCAAAGAGAAGGTTATTAATTCCAACATCTACGAGAAATTAAATATCTCTTGATTCACTTAAGAGATAGCTCCGCGATCCTCGGTTGATGAATCTTCGGCAGGAAGACATTAACATCAAGATATTTCTGCTCTTTCGTTATATACTCACGCTATACTAGGTGAAGTTGCGGTTACAGATGTTTCTCCTTAATAGAGATTTCGATAAAGATAGGTTGCAGAGGACTCGAAAGATTCCATTCATTAATTACAAACTCGCCGAAATCTAAGCGGGGATTTTATCATACGTTTAAAATTAATTTACCTTCCCCATGAGACTAATTCAATCTAAATGCATAATAGAAGCTTTAAAGATTATTCAAGTTCCGTGACAAGGTTTAAATTACGTTATTTTCAATAGCTGCCTAAATTAGTACATCTTCCATTTATTCCTGCCAGTTATTGAGAAGGATCAAAAGCTATTTTTTGCGGTTATATAAAACGCTCTCCGTGGAAATCAGTAGCATTATTCGTTTACAAAGTCATTCTGTGATTAATCATTTCCCTCACTGTAATAAATTCGTCCGTATGGCCTTATTTGAGTGCGGTTGAGAATACAATTAAATAAGAGTGATTTAATCGGTACACTTCACGCGTATTGCAGTCGTCTTCTTAATGACGGGTAGATAATCTGACCGTAGAAAATCATCAAAGAGTGACACGTGCTGTAGTCATTATGAATGAAGTGATGCAAGGAAAATAAAGCCTTTCCACCGTGTTCTTGGTCGTATACAGCGTGTGAAAGTATTCTTGGCATTGAAGGGAATCCTTATTCTGATTGTGATGTCAGTTACAAATCGACGGCAATGTTCTGTAATTTATTATTATTGTTATTTTGACAGATATGCATTTAGGAAGAATATTTCCTCCTTATTGAACAACAAATCTTAGGTTATTATGGGTTAATATTTGAGAAGGAAAAGTAAGTCTTTGTACGGTAGCATTTTGATTAGCATTAGCAGTTGCCAAAAAATATATATAGGTTTCTCAAGGGTACAAACTAAACAATAAGCTCTAAAATCAAGCAACCTCGTACGTTTCACTGTAAAAGTTTCGAGTCGACGTCGATTGTAAAACAGCTCTCATGCTACTCGTTCCACACAACGATTGTCGAGGAGTGGTTCGAAAATGTGTCAAGGTCCTGTATATCTCCCAACAGAACTCGGTGCTCGACAAACATACTCACATACATCTCCTAGTTACCTCCCTAGTCGCGCTCTCGTTTCAGCCTGAGTGCTTCAATTGTTCTTCATTCCATCCCAGCGACGGGGGTCCAGTTGCTAGTTTATGTCTCTCTACTGCAAGGGTTTGAGAAGTCTGCTCTCGTAAAGGATCGACGCCGTCTTGGATAGGCACGTTTCCCTCTCACTTTTATCATCTCGCGATCTCTCTCTCCCTCTCGTTATAATCGGCATATTAGGTAAAAAGGCGATCATCCATCATTCTCGGACTTTCTACGTCAAGTCTGCATTATTAGTGGGGACCCACAGTACTGCGTTTGATGTATGATCGCCATTGCGAAAGTGAATTGAATTTTCTTCGGTGACCAGGATAGTTCAATTGCCTCTATCAATGCTCTACTATAATATAAGGAAACTTAATATTCTTTCTCTAATGGCAAAAAGTTATTTGTATATGATGGATTCCAGGTCAAGTTATGCAACGTTTGGGTTTGAAATTGGTTTATAATTCAGTTTAATCGTTGCAATTTATTCTTACAAAATTATTCAATATTAAAATAACCAAGCTATTAACAAAGCTTTTTCATTCGCACTTAAATACTAACCTTTATCTTTATTTCACCTTCACTATTATTTCCTTCCAAAATATTATTTAGATCTGTGCCATTCGAATAGATCGTGATACGAGGAACAATCATAGCCTTATATAGAATAACTGTAGTCGCAAAAGGTTTCCTCCCTAAGGTTAAGGATACAAAGGTTTCGATGTCCATTGTGTCCAATGTAAACAAAGCCATTGATGCCATCGTATACGGTTCGATGTATGAATATCTTTTTAAAAAAAGGGGACCACCCGATGTGATAGATTTCAATTCATGTTCCTTTATAGATTCGTCAAGGACGAACGGCTTTCCTTCCTGTTCGCCATGCAATAATTCACATCCCTTACACCGTTCGTACATCGTCAACGAGGTCGCGGATATTTTTCCAATCGTCCGATTACCATCCAAACTGCTCACTCCCCGGGGTTGCTCGTTCGATCCGCCGGTATAAACGTATCGCCATCCTTAACGGCGAATCGGTATGCGAGCACGAGACGTCAATCAGCAGTAAACAAACACACACGGCTCGTGCGTTATATCAATATGCATCAATTGTTCCTGAAACGATCTCCGTTCGTTCCAGGTCGACGCCCGAGCGCCTCAGCGTGGAAGGAGACGTGGAGTCCTTAAGCGAGGAAGAGGGGAAGCAAGGGGTGCAGGAGGAAAAGACGGTGGAAGAGGAAGCGGGAGAATCAGGGGCGGAAGAGTCGCGGGTGGAAAGCGGCGAAGTAGGGGAGGACGAAGGAAGCGCGGGTGAGGCCGCTCCCCTCGCACCTCAGCATTTGCGACAGAACCACCTCCGCGATCGGCCGGAGGGCAACGGAGAGGAGGTAGAGGAAGAAGTGGACGAGCAGCCACAACCAGAAGCACGCGTCGAAGAGGTCTCCGGAGAGGTCGCCGCCATGCCCGTGGAGGCCACGTCCGTCGGAGAGGAGGGAGTGGAAGGTGCCGAAGACATCGCGTCCAACGCCGGAGAGGATCAGGAGGCGCAGATAATCAAAGGTAAGGGAAAATCACGATTGGTCGCGCCCAATTTACGTCAATCGGGACCTTTTATTCGTGCCGGAGACTTCAACGCCCGACGTACGTTAGTGGCGTTTTTGCCGTAACTCCGGCCTAGTGAGCGAAGTTCTGCCGAAGGAAACTCTTTCGTCGAATCGGAGAGATCACGAAAATGTTTTGGTTTCGAAACCAGCGAAATAATCGATCAGTAATGTGACAAGTGTGAAGTGCACAAATGAAGCAGTCGAAACGGAAAGTTTTTCCCACTTTCATTTCGGCTTCGAGTGTTACGCGTCTAGCCATTCGGGCTACTATTTTCGCGGTGCTCTCTCTCGCGCTAAAGTAGCGTATCGCGCGCCCTGTATAAATAAGAATGGATTTCACCTCGGGAGACGCATGGCGTACGCCGGCATCTGGCTCGGGCAAGATACGCTCCCAAAGATCACCGTTGATAAATCCTAATTCCTTTGTTGAATATACGCCAGCTCCTTCCTGCGATTTTATCGCTTCATATCGCATCAATCTCTCAAGAATCTCAAAGTAATGCGGCTCTTAGTACTAATATGTCAGCGATTCATTTTCCTCTCCCTCCTGTTTGTGAGTAAAGGTACCACTTTCGAGATCGGTTACATAAGTTGCATTGTGTGTACGGATCTTTTATCAGAGTTTTAGGTCACTTTTTGATATTATTTTTTACCTTCGTCAAGTACGTAAGTGAAATGTAATTAGGTTGACCGAAATTTTCAAGCGGTTTTCTCATCTTCTACGGAGTAATTTTTTATTCTATATTTCTTAAGACGTAATATCTCTCGTTACTCATTTACATACAAGAGATGATTTCAAGAACATTTTTGATCCAGGTCACGCGGATGCAGTTGTCAGGGAGATATTATATAAAGATCGTAATTTGCTCAGACGTTCCCTAGATTTCAGAAGTCCCGGTGCCTTTCAAATTAAGTTTACTCCCTCTAGTATCTGCTTATAAGACGTTTATTAGGCTTTGAAGTTGTTCCTTTGGTGTCATTATAAAAATATTAAATTATGTTAAGTTGAATTAGGCACAATTTCACGTTTTTTGGATAAAACATTGAATGATCTCTCAGATTATTCTCAATACTCTAAAACATCGCGAAATTTCTAGGTCATTCTGTTTTTGTTCGGCGTTATCGTATATCTTTTATCCCGCAAAATGTACTCTCTTAAATCATGTTTTGGAAGTACTATACAAACTTGTTTACTAAAAGCGGGGATTTTCACTTTTTTAAGATTCCGGTGGGAGAATCTGTCGTGCAAAGAAAAGGAATTGGCCCGGGTGGCTGGAGTTACCCTCCCTCTTTACCGTATGCTAATCCAAGCGCGTCCTTCTTTCATATCCAAGTCCGTGCAGGAATCCTCGAACCATAGTACATCCCTTAGCGCGGCTCCGGGAGGCTCGGTTTGAAGCCTATCCAAGAATTCCAAGTGAAAAGATTCATAGCGAGCCAGAAAAATAAGAGTGTCCATACATGGGCGAGCTTGGCTCTCTAAGCCAGTATGAGTTGCATTCCTTTCTACCGAAGAAAGTTTTGCTCCGCCCTACTCCCCAACCGCATCTCTCTTTAAACTCCGACCCCTTCTTCAAACACATCCTCATACCTATGCTTCTTTCCCTCTCCAAGATCCGAGATTTCCGCATTTTCATCTCAAATGATAAAGCGATGCTAGATTTATTGTTTTGAAAAGGGAGGAAATAGAGAACGTTTGGGCGGATGGTATCAGCGAATAGGAGTTGCAACGAAGAGGCTGCAGAGTATCACCTCTCACTGCCTTATCGGATTCTCACCTCGTAAATTTGTGTATCGCGAAGTACTCCCGCGTAATTTATAGAGCGTAATTATTGGATTTTGTATCTAGGAGAATCTAGCGCACTTGAATGGAAAAGGGATGTATTGAAGTAATTTTTATGGGGAAATTAGGAAACGTTAGGCCTGAATAAAACTGCTTTTTCATTAAAAATGCTTCATTTCATAGAAATAAATAGTGAGATAACCCAGTTCGATATTTAATGTTGTATTTCCAAAGATTTTATCGTTCCATATAAATTACGTAACATAAAAATAAAATCATCATCAAATATTATGTATTACAGGCTCTCAAAGATTTTCTCCGATTTTTAAATTTTCACCAGTCTATTCAGTAGATTGCTACCCACTAAATTGACCATCTATATATCTATTTTTTTTAAATATATAAATATCATAAAACTAAACATTAATAGGGTTGGGTTTCCTTCGTTTCCATTAAGTCATGGAACACAGAAATGGTTCTAGGTAAAGTAAACATCCCTCGTCTCTTGTGATCAGACGCTATTCGGGCACGTAAGGGACTAAGCATTTGGTGCAATCGAAAAATTTGGATTTTTTAAAGATTTCATATCCGTAGTTCACGAGTTGAACGTCCGGAAATGTGGCCAAACACCTTTCTCCCCCTTTCTTTCCCCCGGACTCCTCCCGTTGGAGTGTCCCTCACACCATCGTCCTTCCACCCGCATCTATTCCCCACCTTCACCAGGGGCGTGGCGTCCTCTGACGTTATAATTCAGCTCTGCGCAGGATTAAGCAGAAGTTTTCCACGGACTTTAATTCCTCTACTTAAAGCCTTTTAGGCTTTTAAAGAATTAAATGGGGGCTTTTAACCGCAACGTCGCGAAGTAAATGCGAGATACGAACTAGGGGTTTTTAGGCTTTGAAGCGTTCTTTATAAAGCCTGGAAAATATATTTATGAACTGAGTTATAGTTTTTTATATACGTGAATGAGGTTATAGTACAAGGAATATGTCAATTTTTCTATATAATTTCTGTTGATATCAAGTAGAGGTCGGTTGGGAATAGATTATTAGAATGTAAATTAGATTTGATATCCATTAGCTTCCATCTATTTTCCAAAGAATTGTTTCTTTTTAGGTGAATTTAAGTGATTGAAGACGTAACATAACTTTCGAAGGAATTAAACGAAGTTCCCCTTATATGACTGTTGGAATACTATATACGATATAATATTACGAGAAAGTAAAGAGTCAATTAACTTATTAAGTATCAATCGTACCATCAGTACTCACTCAGGTATGATACTTCCGCAGTCAAATGATCATCCTCTTAATCCTTCCGAACTTCTCGGCACTCGTTAACAAGGGTATTGAAGATCGAGCATTTATTACACTCAGCGGTTAGATGCGGACGCGTAGGGGTGGAGGATGACGGAAGAGAGAAAGGGCTCAGTATTCCATTCTGCCCAAGCAGAATGAACGACCCTCGGGTGCCCATTCCTACCGAAGGGAACGGATGACGATGCAGTCGGGATTGCGAAATGTCCCAGTAATCATCGTGAAACAGCCAAAAAAAGAGAGTGAAAAAAAAACTCAAGGAAACAAAAACCATGTCTTCTAATCGCTTTAGGCATCTTAACAAAATTCACCTTTCTGTTCTCGGTTGCCTCCTACAAAATCTCTCGCCCGTAGGAGCTATTAAAATCATTCCTCCGAACCTCTTCTTCTTACGATTGTGCGGGAGAAAAAACGTACGGAGGGGCTGTATAAACAGGGCGGTTCGAAGGGATCGTGATGGAAGTGAGAGTGCTCGCCGTGTGTGCCGAATTAAATGGGATGCCGGAACGATTTCACTTCGAGCACGAAACACAATGGCATCGGAGGCCCACGCACAACTCCCTCGCCGGGACTATAGTGTATATTAGTCCACGAGAGCACGCCCCGCTCCAGCGTCCCTCCCGTGTTCCGTCTCTTCTTTTATTTTCCTCTTGACCCCTCTCTCTTATCTCCTTCCCCATCTATTTGCTTCCATATCTTTCTTCGCGTCGCGTTCGTCTCTTTTTTTGTTCTCTTGGCCCGTCTCCCACCTCCCTTCGCTCTCTTAGTATTCAGGTCCTCACCGTAGGGTCGAATCGTTCTCGGGGCAATTTTAGACCTTCCCGGACCCCCTAAGCTAGTTATTACGATTCTTAGTCGCTAGTTTTTACGCTAAATGTTGCTCGTTGTTGCCTTCCTTGTCTTCTTCCCATTTCTCCCCCCGTCACCATACGCCTTCCTTGTTTGCATTCCGGGCCTCGCCTGACGCTGCCAAATATTGACGCAGCTAATCACGTGGAATTTGGGTTCCATTAACCCCGCGCGCATTAAGTGCGTGGTGCGTCCCGAGTGAAGGAACTGCAGGCCTTCAATTGGTTCCAAAATCGTCCGTGTTGATTAATCGAAGATTGCGCTAATTGACAATGATTATAGCGAGACGTCGAGTTTTGCGAGATGATTTCGTGACTGAGTGTGTTTGCTGCCAAATTTAAACATGTTCTCTGATATTATATATTATTCTGACTCAGTCCGCCGAAAATTACTTGTGATTGACTTGTCTCGGATGATCTTGCGAGTTTCAAGATTGTATTCGCTCTTTTCTCACTTATCAATTCTTCTCTTTGTTGTAGCAGCTTCACGATTTTTAATCGATTTTATCGGAATTTTATCGAGTAGGATATATTGACTTCACGAAGGATTATCACCATTAGAAGCTGCTGAATCGTATAATGTGAGACTCTTTATAATACGAATTAAGTTGACTTCCTATAATTATTGGATTCTTTTAGAATACAGTTCAACAGATTCTAAATCGATTTCTTCCAAAAAAGCTCGATTTTTAACTAAATCGTTGTACAATTGCTACTTGATTATTCTGTTCCTTTCTCCGAGTTTCAATACTAAAATTTATAGAATTTCAAGCTCGAGTGCTAAGATCATGAGTTTGCAATGCAACTACGATAACTATGACCTTTTTACATAGTAATATCTTTTTCTGTTCTGCTTGGATACTAATTGTTTTTAAGAACTTTAATTGACTTGATATATCTTGGTCCCTTTTTTGGAGGACAGTCACACCAATTAACCAAAGAATGATCAGAAAATTCTTAAAAAATTTGCCAAAAAGATGTTATTTCTCTTCCAGAAAAGAAAATATCTTATTTAATGAAATTCACTTCTATGGAAGTGTACTAGAAATTTTCGATTAGTCACGTTTTAAATTGGCTCTATATATAACCCTATGACGAAATTTACGTAACTGTCGATTTCGACACGTAACACAATCTAAATTTGCAACGTACTCGTTAGAGGATTCGTTTAGCTTCGAAGAAAACGGGATAGGAGTAAGGCATGCGCAAATAGCGGATCAAAAACAACATCTGAATCAGATGCCGTCAATACGTACTTCGGTCGTGCCCCCTTCATGTACGCTCGCGCCTCGAATGGACCCGTCACGATCTCCACGGCGATAAACACGCACTCGAGAAAAGGTACGACCCAATCGAGTCGCATAGAGAAAGGCTAAATTAAAGTCGATGATTCCGAGGCGCGCGGTAGGTATGGAACGAAAAACTCTCCCGACATGCGTAATGCGACAAGTGAGAAACGTTTCCATCTGCCGAAGGCGGACGGAAGGTCGATAATCTCGCGGGAAATGCGCTTACAAACGGCGAAAATTGCGGTTGACGTACGATACCCATTCTCACGGCACGCTCGAACCTCCAGAGAAATCGATCCGCCACAATGGACCCATTATCAATTCATCCCAGCCTCCCGCGTAGCAAAAAGCGAGTTTCTGTTTAGAGCGACTCTATTCGGTCGCTATATCACACGCCCACCGACAAGAAAGTAAGATGCCGCATATGGACGGTAGAAAGGTTTTTGAGCGGAGAGATGGAAGATGTGTCCGCAACGGATCGCCATTTTTCAACATAGTTTCGCAACTTGCGTGATAGGGCGTTATTGGGAACGGTCTTCTTGTAGATGAGGGTGAGAGGTCGTTCGGGTGGACGTCAGTGGATGGAATTGACGCGAGAAAAATTGGACGCCCGAAGACGGATGCGGTGTTCGAATGTTGATACCTACTCTCTCAGCTGTCGATCAAATTGATCTCTCGTAAGAGCTGTTGTTGTTCTCGGGCTTGTGTGGTAAAATTTGGGCCAATGCGTATGGGATGAAAGGTGAAGTAGGCTGTGGGAAACTCACAGATTCATCATTCAAAAATGACGATTGTTGTACAAGGAGTATTAGATTATGATAAATAATATAAGTATCAATTCACAAAATATAACATTGGTGTGGTTGTATAATAGTTGGGCAGAGTGTTACATTCTATTAGTCATTGCAATTGATTCTTTTTTAAGTTGGTTGGATGGAAAACATCAGCAAGGAGATGAACAATGAAGGAGCTCATTTTCAGAAGTACTATTTTGGGAATATAATGATGTATGTTAAATCGTTGGCTCCCTGTATATAATTGGTGAAATTTATACATTATGCATAAAATCATGAATTTCCGCATCTAAAGATGGAATGTGACCACTCAACACAAAGTTTATATACAAGAGGATAACTTGATATATTTTATTTGTGATATAATAAAATATCATGATTATTAATAAGACGGGTGCAAGGATAATTTGATACAGCCTAACTATCTTTTCGATCTTTCGTGAATATAAAAGAGTTTAATATTAAATTATACGAGGTGAAGTTCATAAAGTTCGATCAACTGTGAAGGATAGCTTTACCTGAAATTTTTGAATAATATTTGCTTAATTTATCACTCAATTTGTTTCTCGAGTCTGGCAAAAGGCAAACAAAGTTCCCCTTTTCCAGCTAAATTGGAGACTCAAGAGATATTTAATGGTTAATATTTTTAACTATCATCAT
The DNA here is from genome assembly GCA_020796165.1 of Pantala flavescens. NCBI lineage: Eukaryota > Metazoa > Arthropoda > Insecta > Odonata > Libellulidae > Pantala > Pantala flavescens. Next base: position 16,195,174 of record CM036879.1, on the reverse strand, counting down.
TACGGAATCCTTTCTTCTGTAACTAAAGGCTCATATTTCGCTCAATTGAAGAGCCGTAAACAAAGCCTCTTGAGTTTATCTGCTCAGCATGATATTCATCTCAAAATTCCGCTTGCGTCGAAGCATGATTCGCGCATGACCGCAAAATGTTATGCTAAGAGCCTCGGAGGTGAGCTCCGGAAGTTAAAACCCTTCTCCATACGCACATGATAAAAGCCCTTGAAATTCCATAAGGCTTCATTGTCGCCGAAGAGAGAGGGAGACAGCCCATCTTCCCATCCGGAACAGCATCGCCCCGTTCAACACCTATACACCCAACTTAGCCAAGGAACGCCTTCTCCGCGATTTAATTATTCATAAGTCCGTGCGATGGCTCGTTCAACGGGAAGAAAAATACTCCGGTTAACACGTAGTAAGCCGTACTCGATGGGACAGGAAAAAAGACGAGGGGGTGCCGTGGGTGAAGGCGTGGGTCGCGAGTGGGTGTCTATAAGGGTGTCCCGGAGATTCATCCTTGGCGACTTTCCACTCCGCTCTCTCTCTCTATATATATATATCTAAACCTCTCTCCGCAGATCTCTTCATGCGTCGAAGGCTCATGAACGTCGAGAGCCTTCGGTATCCGATGACACGGAGCGTCGCCGCGGTGGTATGTGGGCGCCGCAGAGCGATGGTTATGGAAGGGCGACGTCGAACGCGATGACGGAACATTTCATAGAAATGCGGAAGAAGAGCCACGAACGCCTTTTTACTCTCTCGTTCTTCCTCCAAGTCACCTCGCATACTTCTAGCGTGACCTGAGGAACACGATAGTGAAGGGGTATGTGGGTTTCCGGATAGGCTCGTCTGGGTAGTCCAATTAAAAGGGAATATCTATAGGAGGGATTTACGCAATAGCTCGGTGGATGCGGAGTACATGCGAAGAGTCGCGGTCAGCTGTCAGTTTCGATCCCGGGAGGCCATCCAGTATGCAGCGGGTTTTCCAAAAGGAAGAATGGTCGCGTTGGCCGCGAGGCACGCTCACTTTCGCATCGCTTGTGTACGCAGAGCTCCGCTGATTCACGCGCGTTTATGTAAAGAATATTATCGCGTGAAACTGGTTAGTTGCGTGTTTACAAAGATTTCGTGTTAAGAAACCCACACGGGGAAATACACTCTACGGCTCCGGCTTGGGTTGCAATTCCGATGGTTGAATGTGTTTGAGTTTATCCGTTGCATAAAATATGATAAGTTAAAAAAAGGTTTTGACTCGAAATATTATGACATCAAATATTATCTATTGTGGTAGAATTTACAACGGTGTAACGGGAATATTTAAGAAGTTAGTGTTGGATGTTATTTTTCATCACTTCGATTTCTAAGTTTCTAAGCAAGATGAATTGTATTAAAGCCAAAACTTTTTAGATGAGGTAATGACAGCTGATGTTTATTAGAGATACGGATCCCAGTGTAATCCATAAGATTAGTTGAGAGGCAAAAACAGGAGAGAAATTATGCCTGCAAGCTTTCACTCGTGCTATAATTCCAACCATCATTAGCGCATTTTGTAACGTTTTTTTTTTCGTAGTCTACTCACTTGGGGATTAATTATTTTCCCCTTAATATCCATCCAGCTAATTTGATTCCTTCCAACTTCTTTGACAAGAAGATGAATCCAAGGATTCACTTCTATGAAGGAATTTCCTAGTGTCAGCGGGAGAAAGATTACCTAGTCCTAAAACGGAAAATCTAAAATGTAGAAAAGCGGAAGATATCCATATTCCTCATCCGACGTCGAGTAGGATCTCGGAGCGCCAAGCGCTTCATTAACTGCTTTCGACGCCGCTATCTAAGAACTGTAATTAATAATAGTTTACGTAAATTGCACTCATCTCAAGAATTATCGATGCAATTGGGGAAAAATGGTTTGCGAAGTGAAAGCAAGTTGAGATGATCCAGGAAGATCAGTCATTCTCCCCAACGACTAAGAAACCGTATTAATACTGTTGCGATGTGCTTACTGTAGCTTTCCATACCGAGGAAGATTATGCCTGGATGAAAAGAGATTTTCATTTAATTAATTCAGTTTCACTTTCTTTTAAATTTATCTAGCTTTATGGAGCCTTAATTTTTTCAAGAAGTGTTTTGTAATCTCTCCTTCGGTGAAATCTCTGTAACTTTTATTGAATTTATTCTCCTAGTCATAAGGAAAATAAGATCTACGCGAAAATAATAAACTGTTTGAGCAGAGTCATGGTAATGTCACCCCCTGCTATATGCCGAAAGGCGGCTTGTAGTAGTAAATAGGAGACCTGGGTTCGAGTCCCAGGCATATCGTTATTTTAACTTCTTTTCACTTAGCGACAGCATTGTGCAGCGCACGCTTTCTTGTGCTTCTTCTTGAATTAAGTATCTATTCTTTCTCATATTAATGTACATTGTGTATTACTAAAAACGAGTTTGCTTAAAATGATGGGCTGTACTCTATTAAACAGAACTTAATCCAATGACTAGCTGTATAAAATGAAAGGGCCATTTTCTCAGCAAAATCCTCAAGAGTGATTTACAAGAGAATGAATGCATTTGCGAGAAATCGGCTGCCGGTTTCCTTTCCGCCACCGAAATCAAATTTCCGGAACGCTGGCGGCCTTATTCGAGCCGAATTTGACTCGCACAGAAGGCGTAGGCGCGCACCGTGAAATAAAAAGCTTTGATTTTCGTGGGGAAGTCGGCACATAAAACGGGATTTGATTTTCGGACTTTCTAACACCACCACGCCCACTCCAAAAGTCCCGATTTTTTTCGTAAAAAGTTTCGGAGTTTACGATTTTCGTAACAAGCTTTTTTTTCCCATGTACTCGAGCCGAAAAGGCGGGCAATTTGCCGTTTTGGAAAGCGGAGAGCGGCGATGGGATGGCGAGATAAGGAAAAAAAGATGACTTTAATGGAGATAAGGCAAAATTGATCCTTGAAATCCTCATTGTGTTTCTCGGAATCGGCCGTGTTTTCATTTCCTCGAATCTTCCCAGTGCGGGTCTCTCGAAAGAACTTTCCGGTGAACGTCTTCTGGAGAAATCGGGAATGGTGGGCGGCGACAGGGAGTCGTGGTCTATACGGACGTTTTCTCGTGACCCCGGCGACCCTTTGGGCCCCTCTTCCTACTTCCGCGCCCTTCTCCCAGGGAAAGGGATAAAAGCAACTGGTGGCCCCTGTTGCTGACAGAGTGGATGGCGCGCTCTGCCCCCTCTCCGCAACCTTTTAGTAAAGAGAGACCCCCCTCTTTTGAAAGCGTTGCTGGTGGTCGTGTTTAATGCGTTTAAAGGAGCCAAAATTGTCCCCATCCCATCCCCTTTTTTTAATGGATGTCCATCTCAAGGGTCTTCCATTTTAATTTAAGCAGTTTACCAAGAGGGGTATTTTGGTACGCTTCCAAATGGCTTCTACTGCGTTCTTTTCATTCCGATGTGTTAAACCCCTAACGCGAACCTACGCAAGGAAAAGGTTGTTTTTGATTGACCTTTCTCTCTCTCGCTTTCCCGTGCAAATTTATTACTTTCATTAATTAAGTTTTATAGGGTTTTTAGTGGGTTTTATTGCTCGCGTACTTTATGCAAAAGCTTACTCTCGCTGTTCTTTTGTATATTCAGGGGATAGAAGAACTATAATGTTCATTAGATTTCAATGCTGAAAAAATTGTGATGATTATTACATTATTTATCTATTATGTATTTACTATGATTATATTTTCGGAATAGATACGCAGTATAGAATGATGTATTATGTTTAACATGGTATCACTTACGTATCTTTACGTAAAGTTCGTGCAGATTATTTGCTTATAAAAAATAGATATTATACCATTTTATCTAATGTACATTTATTCATATTGAGGTATGTAGATTCAAACTATCAATAAGTCCACGGAAAATTCGTAAAATTATTATTTGGTGGTATTTTATAGGCCTTTGTTATTTGACATCATTATAAGCTTATATAAATATTATTCATTCCCTTATCGCCAAATTTCATTTCTGAATGTAATGCTATATTACATGTTCCCAAGATATGTAAGAATAGAAAAACATATATTCCTTTTGTATTTTCGGTCGTTCTCTGCAAAATATCTCACTAGATACACATCTAAGGACCCCAAGTGCTTAAATTCCAATAAATCTATTCAAATTATTCTGAAACGTCTTATTCTATTTAAGCGCTGAAACGAATATTGCGCGCGCTGAATAGCAATTCACGAAAATTATTAAGACGAACCCTCGCTCCGCATGGGTTCCTATTGGACACGATCCTTTGTTCTTGGCCTGTATGGAGTCATGCTTTTCCGCAAACGAAAAAAGGAAGTCGGAGAAAAGGGAACGCTAGATTTATAGCGACCATAAAACATCTCTTTTCTTTTGACAACGGCCGCCTTCCCATACCGTGAACGCCTTTCCTAAATCATTCCCGCATTAGTAACTGAATTCGAAAAGGTCTCTTTTGCGCTCATATACACCTTCACTTGTCACAGATGCTGCGATATCACGTGCAAAATGGCCCTTTTGTGCCAGAGAGCATCTCCGGCAAGTTTCCAGATGAGACAGTTGTTAATTTCATCTTTAGAATTCCGTCATACGGCCGTTCGCATCCTTTTGACACCGACAGGGAGACTCCCTTCTTCAAAGATAACGAATACGTATTTGCTTTTTTTACGAGCGAACCAAAGATCGATGTACTCGGTACGATTCTCGGCCCACTTGCGATTTTATTCATAACCTGTTTAATGGGTGACTGCCTACCTCTTGACCTTTGGGTCTTCTTCTCTCATTAATTCATTCGCGAATCCCCCCACAGATGGCTTCTTCTCACCTTAAACGTTTGGGGTGGCCTCGGAGGTTGAACCTTGAAAGCTTACCGATGTCGCATGTGATACGTTTTATGCCCCGTGATTTACGAGAGTCATTGCTTATGCGAAAGGTAAAGCCATAAAATATTGATTTTTATCCTCCCGTTGGGAAGCAGCGGATTTTTTAAAAAGCTTACTCATAATGGCTTTTCTGAAAGGTAATTTATGTCGAGTCTTGTTAATTGCCCAGAATTTGAGCTTACTGTCTTTGGTCGTTAACTGAATTTAAAATTATAATCGATGATTTATGTTAACTTTAATATTCTCACAATCATTCGTAACAAGATTTGTTCGTTCCAGTAGTGCTTTCGTTAAAAATATTATCTTATTAAATCGCTTTAATTGGATATTAAATCGTACGGAAGAAAAGTGATTAAATATAGATAAATAGATACAGAAGTTACATTCGTATCTATGCGATTTCATGACATTTAACATCACGAAACCATTAAGGTAGCTTAGAATAATTAGCATATCTATTTGTGTGTAGTTATAGCAATTTTATACTTAAACTACACGAGTGTTTTATCAGTTGAATGCCCCTCCATTCTCTCGTAAAGTATGGAGACAAGAATCACAGAGCGTTTCCTTGATAAATCCAATTGATAATATCTTTCTATTAAAGTATCTACGAACTTTTAGCTCCGGCTACTTTATCGCCTGGTATTGACGTAGGTTTCTTTGATTCGAAAGTTTCGAAAGCCACTCACTTCGCCATAATTCACGAAATTAAAAGCGACAAATCTCATCGTATCGCAATTGCTCATTGGTCACTTAAGTTAACGAACGTAATCTGTTTCTTCTTAACTCCCGTCCCATCGGCGCCTCGCGCACTCCCACACTCTCGCGTTCCATCGATCTACGATCATCTTCCGTCTGTCGGTTCTCCTTCCACTAGACTGCCCACTTCTCGCTCGGCTTCTCCTAGGAATGCATGTCGGGAATAAGAGGGCTGCTCTGTGCCAAAGTGACGATCGCTGCCTCAGACGACCGAGCGATCACATAGCGATTTTATCTAATCTAGAGCGACGACGTAAGATTAAGCGAATTTCAATGTTGGCAAATGTCGAATTAATTTGTCAATAAAACCACGTACCCTTTTATGCCGTGCCCTTAGAAGTCGAGGAATGGAGTTGTTTGCGAGGAGCTTTAGAGTAATCTCGCGAAGCTAGTCGTGTCGAGCTGTAAACTGCTTATAATCCGTCGTCTGCTAATTTTATGTGGGTTAAAGTACGAGGTGTGAGTCACTTTGGTGAAAGAAGTAGGGTTTTGTTTTACTTTATTGTAGATTCTAAGATAGAATGGTTTATTTTAGTATTTTAGGAGTGTTTAGAATGAAGTTTGAAGACTAAATAATGTTCGAATTAGGAGTTGAACCAAATTATCATCTTGTTATGTTACTAAGTTATAATTTTAACTCCTGATTTCTTATAAAAGTTTACCGTCCTTTTGTCCTTTATTAAATATCGCATTTTAATGATAGCTATTGAATGATTTGAACTCAAAGGATTTTCTATTATCCTAAAACCGTGTATTATTAGAACGTTGCCTTTGTTACATTTAAAGCGATTAGTTGAGATTTTAATACCTTCTCTTTAAGAATTTATCCTAGTATTTTAAATGGAAAAATATTTTTCTCGATGATATAATTCAAGTATAGCATTTAATGAATTTAGATAATTTATTTCATTTAAAATCGATGACATTTATGAGTAATGTTTTTTGTTCATCTAATTAATGAAAAGTTTACTTTTAGACAAATAGCCATCGATTTATTATGGAATATAATCTGTAGGTTTCGATTTCCTTAGATAGTGAAGAATCCACAGCAGGTTTCCCCGTTTTAGTCCGAATAAGTACGGAGATCGGTTGGAGTTTAACTTCGGCCATACTGTTCCAAGGTTTAAGTTGCTAAAATTACTGAAAATTGCCCATTGTCTAAGAGAAATATCGCAAGGCCAATTACGATGTATCGCACGAAATTTCACGTTCTCGGATCGACTTAATCTTCTCCGCGAATATGGTCTGGCATACGCGAAAGGCAGGCCATTTGGCGTCGTATAATACCACGGCAGCCAGGGTGATGGAGATCCCTATCCCAGCAAGGGAATCTTCCGGTTGGCATTAGGCGCACGACCTCCCTGTCCAGACAGAAGAACAAGGCTACCATACTGGCTACCGATACAGTGTCGAGGGTTCCCTCGGAGCAATTTTAGAATTGCTACAGAGGTCGATCTTATTGAAAGCCGGGGGAGGATAAGGGTAGCATCTTCTTAGCCCCCGAGAAGGAAATGCATGACTTTCCGCATCGTTGGCTCTTGTCCTATCGCTCCCGTTCATCGTTGCCCAGAAGATGAGTAGTCCTGAAGGATGATGGGATGAGTCCCAAGGTGGGGCTATTACCCGCTCTTTTACAATCTCATAAACTTAAAAGCTCATACCTTATCAAGGGCGTTCATCTGGAATAAAATTTACTCGGGAGGGATGGCGAAATACTCGGTTTTTATCAATTAAGAGGATTAAGTGGTTTAATAATTAAATGGCATGTCAATCAAGCATGGTTATAGATGATTATTTATTATGGGTACGGAGAATTTGATCGTTTAGAGTTATTCGATTGTATAAAACTAGATACAACTTCACCTTCAAATACTATGAATATTATCTGTTTCTAGGTGTAATGATTCTTAAATGTGTCACAATGTAATTATTGAGGATATTGAAGAAATTCTTGGTTTTATTAACAATTCCTGAGAAAATCTACGCACGTACACAAATAGCTGTTTTGCGTTTATAAGTTTGAACTACAAAAGTATTTGCTATAGAAATTGTACCAATTTAATAGAGTGGAAAAGTTTTCTATGGCCTCAGATCAATAAAGTCTAGATAATATTCAATTCAAGAGTTCTTTTCTCTCATCTAATCTATTTCGTTATTGACTCTATTTCGCGTGTCATTAACTCCATTGAATTTTTTTCTTTTAAGTTTCTCTCGAGTATGAAATCTAAAGATAAAGTCGTTTGAAGAATTTTAAACCAAGGTTATGATATATTATTAAGGTTGCGTGAATAACTAATTATATTTCAGTGAGGATATTTATGTTTGGTTTTCACTCAATTATGTCTCCTATGTTATACATAACATTGGACTGACTTGTAATCGTAAATATTCAATCTAAACATCTTAATCCTAAGAGAATCATCCTCACGGATTGCATATAAGTTTTAGTGAGAATGATGTCTACTTAAGCTATAAAACCTGTTCTTTTCTATCAACTACAAAACTTTCTTTAATACTCCAATCCTTTGCCTCATTTTGAGCCTTCTGCTTTTCAATTATTCCTTTCAAGTTTCGAAACGTAAAACCACACTATAAACTCGTAATCATTAATAACTCATTTATAATCAATAATAACTCATCAATTTTTTCCCTGGATATATCAAATAAGGAGACATATTTATTCCTTGGGTCTTCGTAAATACGAAGCATGTGCAAATAAAAACACTCGCAGAAAAATACAAGAGCTCCCCTCCAATACGAAAATCACATCATGAGCGAACCATCGCCAGTCTGGGTTCCTTATCCCCTTTTTTCCGCATACCGCTCTCCTTATAGCCTCTCCCTTTCTCCACCATAAGGGCCTCCCACTCAAACAAACCTCCGCTTTCACGCAATCTTTGATCTCTGCACCCGGAAGGTAGTGGCTTTCGGAATGCGTGGTCATGTATACCTAAAGGGTTTCTTTTCATCCCGTTCCTCTGGCCTCATCCGCAGACTCCCGATAAAGCACCGTAATTACACCCGTCCCTCGGTACGAAATGAAATGAGCCGGGGATGAAAAATGGAGGGGATACGCGATGTACTACATCTTAAGCCGTTGTTATTCGGTTCATCACAGCGGTTACGAAATTGCTGCGAAGGTTATAGACTCCCATGGTGGCGGCGGAGAATTGTGCGGTACTCGGAGGGAGCACCTGGTAATTGGGTTAGAAGAATTTTCCAATCTGATTTGATGACTGCGTTGAAACCGAGCGATTTTTTTTATAAACGGTGCGTCTTGCCTCGATGTTTTTATTCCGAGGAACACGCATGTACAGCTCTCATCACTTCGTGATCGCTTATGCTTCGTTCGCTATAAGGAAATAACAACTTTGAACGGTTGATCGTGTTTTTTTTTCGAGTGTACGAATTGTTTCACACGTATTTATGTGAATAGTTTGGCAAACCACAGAAATGCAAGACGACCTTTAGTAACCCTACCTCATTGATTTTTGAAGCTTTATTCCTTTTATTTTTCACTATCTAGATGTTGACCTCGACTCTATGCAGATTAATTATCCGATGGAAGAATTAGGAACTAATAATTGATTTCTTGGTCGATAAAATTGATCTTTACGATGTCTCTCGGAAATTTTATCCTAAAATAGTTCCGTAGTTATATAGTTTGAAGAATATATTTAATTAGCGATTTTAAATTAGAAAATTAAAGCTGATGACTATTTTGACATAAAATAATTGGCAAGATGCTAAATAGTTTTACTTCAGGGTATATTAATTGGAAAATCTCATAAAATGTACAATACAAGTGTTAAAGAAGTTTGATGAATATTGACTAACAATAAGAAGTGTGTAACAACTTAATTCATCGAGAACATCATAAATATTATCCGGAGATTTCCAGATTCTTCTTGTAAAACGTACATCAACCTTCGTTCAAATTCCTAATGATATCTAGTGGGAACACGAGAGATGTTTGATTGATACCAGACGAACAAGAAGCGGATATGAAGCCATCCTGGGATTACTTAATCGCGATCTTTCAGGAATATAATAGCTCTTAAATGACTTCATAAGTTAGGGGTCGACCTCCTGTCATTTCTCATCGTTTTTCTCCGTTCGTCCATGTTCCGTTCAGTACTCTTTCCCTCAGGCAATTATAGATTCAGCTCGGGGAATAATAACACTTCGTTAAGGAGCACTTACCCGCGGCCTGGCGTCAATTAAAACGGCTCAGAGCGCGATAGCAAGATTCTCCTCATTATTTTTCGCTGTCATGGGTGAGAATAACTGGACCCGAGTATCGATGGATGGTGCGTCAAAGGGAACTTTCTTATTTCTCTACCCCTATCGTCATCACGAAACCCCCACTCGATCGAGATATTTTATATTTTTTTTTGCGGCGGGAACAATGCCTGGTTTTTATGAAGGGAGGAGCATATTTCTGACGGAGAAAGGTGGTACACTCTCCAGGTCTCTTAAACGTATCGCACGATTGATCGCTGGGAAAGAGGGATTATCGGTGGTCAAAGAGTGGATACGAAGATAAGAAAGAGAGCGGCTTGTTATGATTAGGGAAACTGGATGAGGAAGTTACACCTCTCTTCCACCTGATAGTAGGTCATTGAAATGATCGGAATCTTTGAGCAATCTGTAGCGATTTATGTTCTCAAGTCACTCACGTATGTTATTTCCGTATCATATATATTTATTGTGGGTTAAATTGATGGAATGGTTGAGATATTTCGAAGCAATTTCTTTGAAGTAGGGGGAAATTTATGTTCACTGTGTTGGTTAAGGATTTACGTTCGTAGCGCGGAAATATGTTGTAGAAACCTGATGATTGACTTCTCAGTATCTTAAAAGTTTGGTTTGATGTACAATACGTAGTATGTAGGGGTAACTGATACCATTGGATCACATTGTCAAACAAGCTTAAGATTTTACGTTGCTCATTATTCACTTATATTGAAAATATGATTTAACAGCAAAATTCTTTTCAAAAAGGAAAATTTAAGATGAACTAGGTACAATGTAATTAATTTTACGTGAGAACTAAGGAAGATTAAAATTTAAAAAAGAAATTGCTAGGAGAATACCTTTTGCCTTTAAATCGAGTATTATTAGAAAGAAATTTTTATTTAATTATGATAACGGTTTATTTTTGAATTGATAACGAAGAAAACTTCACATTTAAATGCTCTTATTTATCTTGTATTATCTATAAATTATTTGATATTAATAAAATATTCTCAGAATTCTACGACGTTTGACGATACCAATATAAACTTTCGCAGTTACAAATTCGGAATAGATAACAAAAATGCTTCGTGTTGCTCTCTATCAGAAAACAGGTCTATAAACTCTGATATTTCTCGTAAATCCCGAAGCCAACGTCACGCAAAATTAAAGATACCATACTTTCTCCTTTCTTTCGTTCGGTGGTCGTAAAAAACAATGATAAAAATTCGTAGAAGAGATGGTTAAAATAGAAAAGGAAGCGAGGGCGTGGTGCACGAGTGGGAGGAAGTCATTTGGTGCGACGATTGCGTTCTTAGCACGACCGCGCCCTCGTGTGTTGATTCACTAATCACACGCCCCGCGTGCACCACCACGCCTCCTTAAGTGACGTGCAATTACGCGAAGAGTGCGATGCGAAAGGAGCGTGCCCGCGCGTGCCCGCCCCAATGTGCCCATCGAAGATCGGAGAGTCGATAGCATGGTCGATGACATCGACCATCGGACTCCCAATGTAAGAACTATTTTTTAACGTCAACGCCATGGGCTAAGCAGAATACTTACCCATAGACTCACCAGGGATTGGTTTTGTTAAGACCCCACGGATAATCGATCAACACCACCGTCTATGCACTTGATGGACAGCTGAGAAGTCATTCATGTGTGTCAGCTCTAAGGAACAGATTAAGTGCACAAATAATTCCAGTAAGCAGAATCTTTACCCATAGAGTCACCAGGGATTGGTTTTGTTAATACCCCACGGATAATCGATCAGCACCACCGTTTATGCACTTGATGGATAGCTGAGAAGTCCCTCATGTGTGTCAGTTTTAATTGATAGATTCATTGCAAATATTATTCCAAAGCTTTACTTTTTCTGGTCTAATCTCTAGAAGAACTCCTTCTTTAATATATCTCGAAGGAGGGACAAGTAACGTATACACGAAAATTGATCACCTTGCAACGCCCCAAGGGTCTTAGGTTAGAATTCAAGGAGGAGTCTATGTGTCGATGATCATAAATGTGTTTATGAGAATATATATTTGAGCAGATGCTGTGGATTCTCTGGAAGTTGATGTGTTGCAATCTTCCCTAGGAAATTTCAGAGTAGGATTGACTGGGTAATGAGTTTTGCAACCTTCAGAGTGAGGGTAATGAAATATTATAAGTTGAGTAGTTCCGTTCTCGAAAGAATGTTAGCAATCCATGTTAAATAGGAATCCTATTGTCGGAAATTCTCGTTTCTCTCTGAACCTTTACTTGAAATGAAATTATACTTACATATTTTATGAAATAAGATCGATATGTATAAAGAAGTTTGAAAGAAATTAATTGTGTCTTAATTTATATCATGAATTAATGAAATACTCCCAATGGAGGAAACTGCTTTGAAGTGCCGAATGCAGGTGGCAGATTGCACATTTAATTAGCAGGATTAAGCTCTACGCTAATTGTGATAATTTGTATCGGTAAATTAATGTTTTACTGCTCTCTTATCGGCCATTTCCTCGAATTTTTAAATTTCGCCTTTTTAGGGCAAATCTCTCTAAGGATTCCGAAAATGAGGCCGCAAAACTTGTTAATTGCTCCATTTGAAGATTTCTTTTCATAGCATATTGGAATCGGAATCCAGCGTAAGTTTCCTTTATCGGAAGTATCTAATGAATTGCCACTTCACGATACTTTGCGTACGTTAACAGAAATTTTCAAAGAAATTTGTCACTTTCATAATTCCATTCAATAGAATCTGTTTCCATACGAACAGAGGAAGAGAATCAAAATATTTAGTTGTAATTTTAAACATTTTACTTATATCTTTTAATATTTATTAAAAAATTTATAATTAATATCGTTGTTTGTATAGAAAGGAAAGTTAATAGTCGTTTAGTTTCATTGTAGAGCCATAATTAAAGAATAATTAGGGGCAATAAATTTTTCCAATGACTTAAAATGAAAAGTGGTTCTCCTCTTATATTAACGATTACATAAGAGATATCAATTTGGGAATCTGACCCAATTAAGAATCGTTCTTTATTGCTGTCATAATGTTTATGTGACATAGCTTCCCTCACAAAGACCACATTCGTGCCATGTCCCTCCCCGTTTTCACTCCATGAGCTCATTGCTGAACTATTAAAGAGAAACTCGCCTAATTATGAGCAACAAGATGTATGTTCTTCGCTATGGAAAACATGTTGTGAAACGTTAGATAGTTCCTCCTCAGACTCCGTTACGAAGAGAAATTGCGCTTGTAATTACTGAAACTGTTAACTTACTTAATAGCTTGGCTTGTCAAAGTTATCGTCTTTTCCTCTCTCGGATATTTTAATCAGTATTTCAACGTCATTTCCTTTAGTCAAGAATGCATTTAGTGCCACCCACAGATACGCTGGTAATTATCCTTCTCGAGTTTTTTTGAACTTTATTCATTACTTACTATGTAGCAATTTCATCGTTATTTTAATCACGTTTAGAATGATTAACAATCTTTTTAACTACCTAGAATGACAGAGAATCCTATGCACTTAATTAGAATGTAGTTTTGATTTCATTTCTCCACAGTCGACATTCAATTACGTTTAGATTGTGTCAAGAATGCAGTCTTATAAAAATAGGGCATATGAAAACTTAAGTAAATTAACTTTATTTATTTAAGTTCCATTCCATAGTTCCATATTTCATTCTAATACTAAGCAAATATTTTAATCTATTTATTAAATTTTAAGTTTAGTGAAGTTCAAGTTAAGAGTCAGAATAGGCATATATCACGCCTACGCGTCATACTAGCTTATTCTTAGAACTCTTAAGATAATGTTCCCTCTTTACTCCGTGGAAATAAAGAAAACCCTGGAATTTTCCCGCGGGGAATAGACGAGAAAGGCGAGGTCTGCATCACGTCGAGGCACGAAATTTCTAAGTTTTTAAAGGCATTTAAGTTCATCAGAAATTACTTCCTTCGCTCCAGAAGAACACGGACGTGCCAATGTTCAGGCGGACGTCGAGGCGAAGCGTGGATCGTCGGAGAAAGGCACGAAGAAGCTGCCGCCCTCGAAGCAGAATTATGGGAATGCGTTTTTGTGCAGCGGGAGGAGACTATCACGCATGTGTGAAACGGGTGCCCCAGTTGGCGTACCCCTTCCGCATCATAGCTCACCTCCCCCACCATCCGTTTTCTCTCTATTCACCGATTCCTCCACATCATCCTTTCCTATCAATTCTCACGTCCCCAAGAGCCATCGACGCAGGCGTCATAAATTAAGAGAACGTTCTCCGACCGGGTACAGCCCTTTTCTTCGTTAAAATAGCGCCTGGACGGGTATTGGGGAAAACGCGTCGGAACAGGGAATAAATATCCCCGCGGGTGATACATTTTTCTGCTCCGCCTTCATCAACGCCAACACGGCTGCCGTCGATTCACGACGCGTGATGTACAGTGGAAAGGGCCGTGGAATGGTCTCGTTGGGATAACATCGACAACAAAGCACCAGCACGAAAAATATCGACCAATAAAATCAGATACAACGACAGGATCCGGTAATAGAGTCTGAGGTGCTGGCGACTGCAGTGTTGTTCCGCTGCATTGTCTCGCGTAGTCAAGAAACCAGAGGTGGTACTTAAGTCTAGGAGAATAGTAATTTGTTTTTAGAAAGTATTTACAGGGAGGATTCCTGAATCGCTCGTAATTTGCCCACGCTTCGTGACTGTAGGATATTCCTAGGATGGCTACGAAGGGTGATATTTTACGTATCGCGAATGGGTGGTGTCTAGTATAGAGGGAAAGTATCGGTAGTGATTAAGATGGAATATTATCGGAATGATATTTGGGAACTTGAAATAAAATTCTGCTTTTTAATTTAATTTACTGAATCTTTCAAGTGTAAAAGAGTTGGTTTTATGATTGACGGATTAATCAGACAATATCGCAATGGCGCGATCAATATTAAGCAAATTGAATACCATAAATCATCTACCTTTATAATAATTTGCACAGTTTTGAGAACATGTATATTATATTCTTAAGGGTGCTTATCTATTTGATAAAAGCCTGTATCTAAGGAGTAATATCCAATTTAGGAAATTCGTATCACTCGTCATTTCTCAAATTTAATTGAAACATATTTGTGATACAGCTTAAGAAATTATCTAAAAGAGAGATGAAAAAAAATGAGTTGCACTTTTACAAGGATTACTTGAACTTGCAGCTTCATACCTGGAGCTTCTATGTTTCTATGTAAACGAGTTGATCATCTCTAAGCTTTCTTGTGTACATATGGCGCTTCGTATTAACCGATCTTGCAATCTTTTCTGTAATATGGTGCTAATTTTTAGCCGAATATCTTGATCTTACCTTAAAAAAAATAGCAAAAAATTCTCTCGTTTGCTTTTCCCAAAATTATTCATTTACCGAATGCGAATACCTCCTACTGTTAGAATTTCCTTCGACCGATGTCTTTCCCTCAATATTTGTTTAGCCAAAGTTTTTGCAGACCGAATCAGAGTTTAATATTCTTAATTAACGCGTATTATGAATAAAGGAGATGCTTTTGTACGTTTCGGCCGAGTTCATTCGCCTTCAGGGCCGTCCGCTAATTCCCGGAGAATAAGTCGCGACTCCGCGGTTAAATAACGCTCTTCCGCTCCGAGGAACCTTTTTTTTAATTTGCGAACCGTCCCGCGATGTGATTTATCGATTCGGAAAATCGTGAAAACGTGACGGATGCTCCCATAGACCTCTTCTCGTTACACGGCCGCAAAACAAACATTCCGCCGTCGTGGATCATAACAGATTCAAATGAGAATCGACGAGAGGCACATACTTTTGCCCGGGAGAAGCGAGCCGAACCACGGAATAAATTATTTCGGACCACACGCATTAAATTAAGAAAAAACGTTCGAAAAAACAATTAGGACCCGCGTGGATCCATCGCCGTTGAAATTCCGATGCCCAGGGCGATTCCAAATGACTTAGCGGACCGGCAATTCCACGCCCTTAAATAACAGATATTGCCGTTCGTGATTGGAGCCCTCCCCCGATGGAAGGGAGAGTGCCTTTAACCCTGCGAATAAACTTAGCTCAAGGATCTTTTTCATATCTCGTTTCGGTCGATTTAATGCTCGTCCACTTGTCTCCACGTTATGCGACCCGTATCGCGGCTATCTGATTATTGACTGCTGTAAATATCGTTTTTACGATTTCCTTCGGAACAAATCGCAGGAAGTCGCGTCCGTGACTGAAAAAGTGCCGTCTCTCCGTGCAGATTCTCATCATTATAAGGCCTCTTAAATTGCGGTGTAGATGTCTAAGAGCGGTCTAAATCTTATCTTTATAATCGTACCACCAACAGCGGCGATCCATCTTGATGTTGTTTAGGTGTTTTAACCGTCCGGAAGTCCAATTTCGTTTGTTTTCTTTCGGTCTACGTCTTTGCCGATGCAGTATAAGCCGAACCCTTTTTTGTCGTTCGACTCGCAGCTTCGGAATGAGCGAGCTGAAAGTCTGTTCTACAAGTGCCTTTTGATTTCGTTTTGAGGTCGTTTTAATTATAATGGACGGAATGTACAGACTTGCATGATTTTTTCATTTAGGGAGATAAAATAAGAGTTATAATGTATTATTATTTTCTGATTATACTTATGGATGGCAGATGAGATATTAAGATTTCGTCGACTATTTTTATGAAAATTATAACTTCAACCTCCCTAGCAGCATTTATATTTGTTTTGCTTAAAATTCTTTTCTCAAAATGGATGGAATGCAATCGTATATACATATAAGGCGTTGGCTATCTCAATAAGAATCATCGAAATATATTCCTGATGCATTGTTCAATTCTTATTTTCTATACATGAACATCGTGAGTTGATATACTACTTCCATTATTGTTGTTATTCTTAGGCTATTATAATTACGATAGGGTATTTTTCTACGTAAACTCTTTCTGTTTTAATCACGGGAAAAGAATTCTGGAGAGGTTACTAGTATTGTAAATATGTTTCATTTAGAAAATTTAGGGTAAAAATAACAATATATTGAAGTATAAAATGTTTTATTGCCTAGGAAAGGGCTGAAACGAGTCCTCATATTTTTTATTTTTGAATCCCTCATGATTCAACCATCTGACTTACTCATAGGTGCCTGCAATAGATTTATATGGAAGATGACGCAATGTATTATTTAAGGACATCCATTTATTATTGTCTGAAGCAGTCTTATGGCGAGACAGTCTCGCTCCAAGAGATCATTCACAGTAGCTGGAGAATGACCAGTTATCCTTTACTTATTTTCACTTAGCCTACGTGATACATCTGTCGTTACGCCCATGCATTCTATTATTTAAAGATCTTCGACCTTTATTTCCCTCGCCATTATATGTGATGTATCTCCTTCTTCCCCCCATCACTCATTTATTTTTTCTTCCCTTCAAACGTCTCGGTATCTAATTTCTTTTAGTTCCCTTCGCATATTAATTTTTCACGCATACGCCCTCTTGATATTTTCGCCTGTCAAGCGGTTACGCCCACCTCACCGGAGATTTCCTAGAACTTCCATACGATGACCGTACACAAGTGACCAGAATACTAATTTCCATTGTTTGCCTCAAGATAACTGCGTACTTTTTCGATGCTTTCGGTGGTGATTGTAATAAAATCCCTCTTGCCGGGGAAACGTGTTTATTACTCTCTCTCATTAGCATTAATTGTATTTAATTAGCTCTTCTTCTTGCATGGTAAGATATCCGTGTTATATTACCCTCACGAGAGACTTTATAAACCGAAGAAATTGTTTGAGAGTAAATTGTTGTGCCTTATTTACCATTAAAAAAATTATTTTTAAACCTTATATAGCAAATTTTCATATAAAATTATTTTGAATGATTTCTCTAATTTTAAGTTAATATTTCGTATACTCGAAATGCTGTCATTTGTCTATTCCTTACATCTACATCTACATTCCTTAAGATGACCTTACATGTTTACACCCATTTTGCTAGTGTTTACGAAATGCTTCCAGGGATATATAATTTAATATTTTTCAAAATACTTATAAACTACAATTAATAAGCTTATATCGTAATTAGAACGTTTAGTTATACTTCCTTCGCATAATTTGCTATTTTAAGCTTGCTGAATTTAATAAAATATTTCGCTTCATTTTAAATGATTTATAAATTGACATCGATGATTAATATAAAGCTAAAATTTAATTTAAAATATTAATTTCTAGAGATTGCAATTTATTACTTTAACTATATGATATCCAGTGGTGATTAATCAATTATAATAGATACTTGTATAGCTTCTTGGAACTTATAAATTCAATCGAATTATAACGACTGCCACAGATTCCAGACGTAAACAATAATACCTTTCATTATTCTTCAGACACAGAATTCTCCGCTCTGTATCACAAATGAAATTTAGGAGCGGATGTCCAGAATTCTCTTTGATATTCAGGCGTGGCACGGATCAAGGAAATTAGCCTCGTGAGTAGGAAAGCTAACGAAGGAGATTTTGAATGTAGGAGTTGAAACAAAGGAAAGAATTAGTGCGTGAAATTTGATGTGGGAGTCAAAAGACTCGTACATAATGAATGTCCTAAGGAAACCATACACTGAAGATGGAAGAGCTCCGCGGTCGTGTTTTTTTCTTCAAATAGGGAACAATTTTAGAAGTTATAGGCGATGCATGTCGTGTTCGCTATAAAGAAATGACGAAATAAGATCGTTTTTATTACTTACATTACATGGAATTTATTGTGGAAATTAAGGAGTTATTTTCTTTCAAAGACGTCCGTGTTTAATGTTTTAAATTATACGAGTAAGTTATTGATAGATTTCTTGAAATCGTTCAATGGTTAGTATTTGCACGTAATCTAATTCCAATAGTAAGTTCTGTCGAGTATTAACCATTTGATTGGATTTGGTATCCTCAAGGTATTACGATAGTGATTTGTGTGTTTGGAGAAATGCGTAACATAATCTGCGCATTAAAGGCAAAGTTAAATAAATCGCGCTACCCCTGATTGGATCAAAAGTGCTTTTAGTCTCATAATAACTTAGTCAACTCATGGCGACGGAGATAAATCGGCGATCAACTTTCTCGCCTCCCGACTCGGCAATGACTAATTGACGCTTTCGGGAGCATCCATCCAGATACCACTCGATACGGTCGCGAATCACTCGCTCCCCCATCAGTCGAAGGCCCTCGGGTGAGACATGGGGTGTGCCGTCTCCTCTGATGGATGCCACAACGCCACTCCCAGGGTGTGTGCGGGGGTCCTTCCAGAGGCGCTCCTCCAGGGGCGGAAGATCATGCACCCCTCCGATTCCACCGCTATAATCTCCGAGACTCGGAATTGATGCTGGCTTGGGTTACCCATCGGAAAAGAATGAGCACCGATTAATCCGGGAGAAGGTCACCAGCCGCTGGTGCCGAGGAGGGAACCTGTTTGGAGTTCCCTCCAGCCGCACCAACACCCAGACCCATCCTCCATCGGGTTCCTTTCTGCAGATCCCCCATACCCCTCGCGCCACCGCCCCTACAACGCTCGTTCCTCGAGGTACATCGTGTAATTTGGTAGAGCGGAGGAGACGGGGAAGTGGAATGCGCTGATTAATATTACGTTCTTTCTTTATTTCTCCGCCTAGATACCGCTCCATCTCCGTGTTCTGTGATTTTTTCACCCCTTTCCCTCTCGTTCTACCATTTCCAATCTCTACGGTTATCTTTTCCTCGTTTACGAGAGCTTTCTTATTTTGGATTCAATCCCCGTTATTCAAGCAGTCCGTAGGTTAGGTTAGCTAAAGGTTACGCTTTCTTGTTTCGGTGGAATATGTTATGTACGGAAGCTCGGATGGATTAGAGAAAGTGCAGAGAAAAGCTTACGAGAGAAATTTTTGCAAATTCAGCAGATGCCGTTCTCTACGGTAATCCAAAGAAGGATTTATTTCGGTGTAAAATGGTATTTTATCGTTGGATTAATAAATAACTTCATCTTACCAGTGCATTAAGTTTGCTAGGATAGAGCAATGAGGGCAAGCCAGAATGATAAGGAAGCTAAAACTAAAATGGAGATTTAAACATATAGTGGTCGAATTAATACGTTCTTTGCTATTAGGCAATTTTACAAGGTTTGGATCAACGAGTTAACTTATAAAGTATAGTAATTAAGCTATTCGAATAATGCAGTAGAAAGCAGCTCAGATCACCTGCTTACTGTTGCAGTGTTTCCACTGAAAAATATGCACATTTTTCAATAAAATTTTTAAATTTATTTCGACGGGAACGATTTATGATTTAATAGAAATTTTTCTATGGGGAACGTCTAGTCTCTATATAGCCTTAATGTAGAAGTTCATTGTTAATAAATGAAAACTGAGAGTACAAAAGTTAAAACCTTTATCGTAGATTTAACTTTTGCACATGATTTCTATCGTAACAAATGCTTTATTCATCTAGAAATCGTATTAGAATTTTAATGCGGCTATTCTACTGACAAAGAAATATTGCTCTATTAGAGCGGTAATTTAATTCAAACCTTCGTAGAGATTGAGTTAGAAAATTGATATTATTAAGAGCAGTAATGGCATCGATACTACCTTGTTATCGGAAAGCGATTGGTATTCTAGCGTCGCAGTTTTGTTTTTTTTTACGACCTCCAAAGTATTCGGGTCATTAAACGACGACCATAGGTGGAATACCACAATCTTTAACATATTCATCACAGTCTTTCGTTTTCCAGTTAATCAGCGTCCGCGAATACGAAAAAAAAACTAATTTCGGAAACCTCTTTCAATTCTCTTCAAACCTTTCTTAAATTAGCTCAAATCATCCGGCAACAAACCGTTCATTACCGCCAATTCTTCGGCGGTGCCTGGAATTCCTTCCTGTGTACTACCTTTTCTCGAAAAGCCTCATTTCCTTCACTCTCGCTTTCATCCTCTCGGAAAATTCTTCAATAATTCCTTCCTTCCCATCTCAGGTCCATCTTTATTCCTCTCTTTTGATTATTTTGCCAACTTTTCGGGCATGGGGCGCTGTTTATCAGGACCTCTGCTATTAACTCCGGTGCCCAGTCCCAATTCCCTACCACTTTGCCGTAATGTGTATCTACGGCTAAATACGTGAGGATGGCGAAGTTACTCCGGGAGTGATTGAAAACCTTTCCGACGTTCCTTTCCGAGACAACATTCCAGTTTGATCCTCAAAAACATCTAAAATTCTCTATATCGAACCTATTTGTTTTAATTTTTCATCGTGGTTTCTACATGAAGAAACTGCCATGTGTTAAACAACCTTTAGTAGAACTTTTTAACAACCTCTTTATAAAGGTCGACTAGTGATCTTAAATTTCGAAGAGTAGCAGCTATACTTTCTAGCATCAACTTTAAGTGATGGAACCTATCACTCTTAGTATGGCATTACTAGCTTCCTCACTGCTTCAGTTTTCACTGCTTTTTAAATGTCGGCAACACCTATGAATATTTAGCGCATACCTCCCACCATCATCCACGTTAAACCTTCATGTAAATGGACTTCTTTCATCTCCTAACCGCGATAATAACAGTAAGAAGGGTTTCGTGCAATTATATCCTCCTCCACGTCTTTTCAAAGCGAAGTCTCTCCCGACCTGTAAGAGAGCGGGGGACTGAGTTGTAACTCAAGGAATAAGGCCCATTCTCTTCAGCTCTCCAACCTTAAGCTGACTTAATTCGGTCATGATGAGGGAAAAAATCACGAAAGAAGCTAATCTGTAAAATATCAAGAACCTCAAAGTACCACCGCTCCTAGTCTTTTTCCGAGAGTCAGCCAAGGGGAATATAAATGGGATGGTTCTTCATCCGAGGATGAAATGCGTTCGCATACTTTCACGAGGTTGCCCTCAATGCTTATCTCCTTTGGCGAATGATCATTACGCCTTAAAACAAAGGCTGCTTTCGTGGTTGGGAGATTACGAAGCATCCATATGGACCCACGAGCGCTGATTTCTCGGTCGTGACTTTGACCACTAACAATGAGATTGCAAGAAGACAAAGGATATTCGCCGAGATAAGATTATGTTCGACCTAGGAAAGGTTGAGTGGGTTAAGTGTCTGGGAAAGCCGGTTTGATTTGTTTGTTTCGTGTCCCTCATAGAGCAGAGTTTGATCTTAGCTAAGAAGGTAAGAGTTGGCTGCGTGCGATAGATAAACCTTAAGTACGTTTCTATTTCACATATCGTTTGCGGATCTGAATCACGCAGTACGAAGTTATTTAGATCTAACCTTTAGGAATAGGAATTTTTATTCGTGAAATGCATTCCATACAGGAATATTGATTTTTTTATAATTTCAGTGCTCTAATGAGATTCTAATTGATTGCAAACAAGAAGGTTTTACTTTAGTTGTACATGGAGAAATATTTTTGGGTAATGGAGGGTTAATTCTTTTCATTAAGGACCGATGACGACTTGTCTAGCTTGCTGATAATGAAACACAGCATCATCAATGTATATAATGAATTTGGAGTTTAAATTGCTAGGCAACATTACGAGTAATTATTATTATAGGAAATTTATTTGTAAAATTGTACAGATTCTGCCGAATATTTATTATGTACAATCTTAGTATGGGCTTAATAAGAAGCATCAATTGTATTCTAACTTGCATTCATGTACTTCGATTGTTCCAAGTAGATCGGTAATGAATATAATAAATAATATCAAAATGTAAACAATTTGAAACTGGTTTTTTCTTACCATATCACTCTGTCGGTGTGAATTGCGTTAAAAGAATGCTAAGCGAAATTGAGAGAGTTAATTAGTTTTAAAATTAAGATATTTTATAAAAGAAAATCATAAATGTAAAATGAAAATATTTTATACGAATGGATATGGAAATATTTCATGATTTTTTTCCTTCTATTGATCGAGTTATATATTGAACTATATTTAAGGATGATTTGATTGATTCGCGTGAGAAAGTATATTTTCTGCAGCTCATGGGAATAAGAGAGATTTTTTCTGAAACTGCATCATCGCAAATAAAACTGAAAAACTGTAAAAAATAGAAGAGAGTTTACTGCAAAAAGTGGTGGAGAACTGTTATTGTACCCCGTTTGACGTCATCCAGAGAATTGATGATGGGAATAGCTTCCTAGAAATGAGGAAAGCAGAAGGTTTGCTCATAGCGCTGTTTGAAGCATGAACGATTTCATTTTATATCTTCTGTACTTTCATAATCGTCAAGCTATTTGAAATTTAGATTTGTAAGGTTTGTCGAAATGTAAATTATAATATTTTATTTGAGTTAGGATCATTTATGGAAGTTATTTATTTATTCGTATAAATTCCAAAGAGAAAGAGGGCGAATAATGGCGAACTAGTTGGATGAATTAAAGATGCATCTCATGCACTTCCACAGCGTCAATGTCAAAAACAAGCGTTTTGTGTCGTCTGGATGGTTTGCTTTGCATCCACTCCCGGCCATTTCGTAGGGGTGTTGTAAACACACCGAGCGTACACGATCTCTCTCGTTGCCACCATTTGAAATGTTAAAGGGTCAAATTACATGCATTAGCATCGTCCTCGGAGACTATTCTTTTTAATACGTGCCCTTAATTTCAACGGATGCCACCACTTCCAGTGGGGGGTCGCATGCACGTCTCTCAGGGACTCCTCTTATAAAGGGGTACCCAGAGATGAAGAGAGGGGGTGGACAAGTGAAGGGCATGGGAAGAGAGTAGTAATGCGCCGAGAGAAGTCAAATCAAGGGTCCTCTACTCCCGTTAGGGCTTTTTTTCGCCGAGTTCCGCCTCGTCGTCGCCTGCCGGCGAATGGACGCTCTCTTTCCGAGAAAGAAAGACCGTTTGGTTCGGCACGTGACATCAGTTCTCCGAGGATCGAATGTCAAGAGGATCCTTGAACGCGAACTTCCTCATTTCGAAACAAGGCCGACGGCGCGGCGCGGGTGTGCAAACTAGTGCTGCGGATGGAGAGACAAAAACCATACTGAAATTTATGGTCTCCTTGAGAAAGAGAGACTGCATCTGAATGCCGTTTTCTCTCTTCGGATGCGGCGGGTTTTACATTAAAATTTGAATGAGGGTTTTTTCTGCTGTTGGTGGGCCATTTGTGTGTCATGTTTAAGATTCGTGCTGTTAGGAATTAGGATGTTTTTAGGTTAGAATTCTTATGAGAATTTTTATCAAGGAATTCTACCTCGTCAGAGCAATTTTCTTTACAATAACACTTCATCGATAAATATTCCTGATTTTTCTATTTTTATATTCAAACGGTTACATTGTATATGTAGATCCAATTTTATCTATCCTAAGCTTTGCACGGCCAGTCTATGATTAGCATTTTGTTACAAATATTGGCTGAAAATTTTTTTAGATTTTCACCACACAATCAGGCTTTTACAATATTAGTATTAATAGAATATTTAATTAAAATATAGAATTAGTAGAATTACATACTGTAACTCATGTAATAGAATATTATTATAAGTATTAATGACCGTCGATTATTTGGAAATCACGATAATTTTTAATTCATAATTATAATTTATCGTATATTGTAGAAACGTTGTTATATTCCTGTTGCTTCCCGTCTTTGCTAATATCTAGATATGAATTTTAATATCTTATACTTTGGCAGTTCATTTACTCAATATTTATCCATATATTTTGATAGAAATAAAAATGACAGTATTAATTCTATGAAGTTTCCGATAACCTAATTTTATGAAATCGATATTCGAGTACCAGGGTGGGTTAAACGATAATGTAGGATGAAAAAATTGGCCAACTTCCTTGAAGACTTTGATTTACGATGTTAAACTCATAGCTAGCAATTTTCGGGTGGGCCAAGATCTCGCGAAAGTATTACAAAAGGTATAATCATTTGATTGCGACGTATTCAAATGCGATGACCCTCGCACGCGATATCTTTGGATGTCATCCGAAGCCATAATAAAGGAAGTGTTTTTTTTGCAGATATAGTGAAAGTATATAAGTAGCGGAAGGTGAAACTTTTTGGCACCATCGACCTTGACGGCATCCTAGTCCCACTCTCTACAGATCATCTAAATCGTGAAAGAGGCGGCTTCTGTTCACTTTCCCGCAAATGTTCCCTTTTGTCGGACCGCTGACTGCGAATAGAGTTCTTCCAGATAGAAATTTCACATTCGGCTCACGTATTTGAGATGTCCTCGGTGGTCGATGGAAAGGTTTGCTCCTCCCCCAGTTTCCTGGCGTCCTCAGCAAAAAAATTGGAAATTCCTCAAGGGACAATCTTGCCTTTTCCTGCTTGCGTGCCGTGCCGAGCTATTTATCCAATTTATGAGCTATTTTTAGAGATACGCTCTCGACTATTTTGGATTTATTACGCTCCTGTACCATTTTACTAAGGTTTCCTTTTGTTTCACCTTCCTTATTTGCCTTTCGTCCATCCATCCAGACTGGAGGGGTTGTTTTTTTATGTTCTCTTATCTATCTGGACAGTGATTCTATTTATGATGTAGCTCACCTCGATTTTATCTACCAATCCTAGCCGATGTCGCTTTTAATTTTTTTATCCACAGTGTAATGGCACGTCAAAACTGTCTCTCGTGATGTATTTCCCGAAGAGTACCATTTTGAGGAAATGAGCGTCGACTCGATCATTATATCGATACGCTTTATCTTGAAAAAGCACAGAATCGCAACCAAGTTTTATTTTCAGTTCATACGGTCTCCATTTCACTGGTAGAAGCCATAAATCATAGCTTATCTCCACTCCGATTCGAGAGATTAGAATCAGCTGTTCTAAGACAAATGCACTCAGTACTGCTTTGCGAAGTAATTTGATCGTATGGATATTTTGACGCACTTTCAGAAGATTGAGATGATTATAAATTGTGCCGACGATTATGTATTGTGAAGGTGATTATAAAATTAGAAGAGATTGTGTCGTGGATGTCACTAGCATGAATTCTTTTTATTCATTATTCTTTATTTCTAAATAGTAGTATCTTATTCTGCTACAATTAATATGCCTTGTTTGTTTCTCTTTTCTATTTGTGTAGTTAAGTCTGATTCATATACGAACTGCTATAATTATCCAATAGAAATGCCGTAAAAGCTCGCTTTTCCATAAAAGAGCGCTTTATCATCCGAAATCTTGTCTGCCCTCGGTGTTAGGTCTCAGATATCCATTTCGTACTTCTCTCTCTAGGCGTTACCGCATGGTAATACATCACAAGCCTCCGCGGCTCTTTCATCTGCAGCAATTCCTCATACTAATGGAATTGCGCGTCCAACAACTAGTCCGCCCGACCATTTTCGCCTCATTAATCTACAAAGCGTCCGGTCTTTTTTTTCTCGAGAGCATCTCATTTTAGTCGGAGCAAAAAGATTCGGCAGACATCGACATTATCGAAGGCTAATTGGGCGTTGGCCAGAAAGCGAGGCATTTCGTTTGTCAGGTTCCGCGCGTCATAGGCGTTATCCCCCTCACCTATCTCCTACATTAAATTTTCTCCTCTTTACAAGCATTTCTCCATCTCGCGTCATTCATTAAGCTTTTCCCGATCCACATCTAAACTATTCGCTTATCCGCTCAACATTAGAGCGGTCTTACTTCATTTATGTAACCCAACCCGCTACCTGTTCGTAAAAGGAGGAGATATGACGGATTCCTCACGAAGACGCAATTAATTCTGGAAATTTTATCTTCTACTCCTTCTCCCATTCTTCTTCCTTTACGGTACGGAGTTTCTTCGTGCTTGATGTTTCAATTTTTGCGCGACCTGTTGCTGGTACATGCTTCATTGAGTTTATTCTAACTTTTAATGTTGGTGAATAAGATCGATTTAACGTAACTATGAGGGTTGATCGGTTTTATATGTCTACTAGGTATGTCTACGATAAGATATAGTACTTCTATCGGTGTAGATTAAGATTGAAATGATGAATTTATCTTTTTAATCTATTTTTTAAATAAATAAAAAAGAAAATTCCGATTACAATACGTGTGTTGATTATCATCTTATCTACAGTTCCTGCCAATTTTAAATTAGTTCTCATTAGGTCAAATTTTCTTTTGAATATATAATTTTTTCTATATATTTTCAATTTGATGAGAATTATATGTGTTATAAATGATGTATATTTTGTTTTCTCGGACACTGATTCTTTGTCGAATGCAGCGTATATTTTGTGCAAGTTATGCTTATAATATCATTCTGTTGAGGTGGGGGCAAGTCGCCGCTATACCTTCTAAATTCGTATTAGGCGTGTCGTAGTGGATGTAAACAACTTACGTTTGACCTATTTCTCACTTTCCCTGGTAAATTGAGGAAGTTAGAATGCTTCGTATCCTACTGTGTCTACTTCGCTAGAAATCCATTCTCTAAGTCCTATTGCTTGTGATTTTCACGATTTGATTGTATCCATAAGACTAAATGCTTACGTAACTCTGAATGAAAGAATACTAAATTAATAGTAAATAATTGGTAATAATAGGCTAATATTTATGGCTCCTCTTTTATAGAACAAAATTAAACTTTTGTTTTTCTTTATCTTTTAGTCATGCTTTTTATATATAGTTATGATAATCATCGATTTTAACCAATGTTATGATTTTAATAGACTTGTATCTTAGCAAGCCCGCCATTCGTAACAATCTTTAGCGGAGAATATGATCTACTGCTTATACCCAACGGCGTTACCAAGCTTTCCTCGTTTCCCTTTAAACACGTGCTGCCACCTGATCCTCGTTCGTGGAACAAGCGGTGAGAAGGTTCGCGGAGGTAGTTGCCGGAGTCGGTTCAAAATGCAGACGGCGGAGCAACGCCACTGCAAACCGCGCGCAAAACCGACGTCGAATTTCATCTCGAGCCATCTTTCGGTACGAAATTCGAAGGTCAGCGTGTTTTCCACATTCATCATATACTCCAGTGGACCTCCTTCACACGTCCGTTTAGGTCACATGTCCCTCATCGGAATTTAGAAGTCACAATTACTTGATTTACGTCTCCGATCGGATAACTGGTCCTGTCGCGTCAATCTGATGAGAATTTCTGCCGATCGATGATCTCGATAAGCCGATTACTCGCCAAAGAAACTCGACCAGTTTGGTGGGCCGATGTAAACCGACGAGGACCGATCCAGAGGTCCAGATTGTCATCGAGTAAAAGTAGCCACGGTGAGGGAATGTCCGACATAATTTGTATCGAATGAACTCCGCAAGATCGTCCCAATGCTTCGATGTCGGTTTTTGGGCGGTAATATAATTCGAGACTTCGTCTAACGAACCTTTCAATGCCATCTCCCTTATCTCGCGGATCTTCAGAATTGCTCTCGTGGCCAACTGGTAATAAAATTATAAAATTTGGTAGGACTCTTTTTTAAGGGATGAATTAAATTCCTCGAGATTTATAGTATTTTTATGGGTTGTCTCTTGCATTACAGCGTAATGTAAGACATTTCTTCCTTTAGGAAATGAAATAAAGTTGAATCGAAGGAAATTATCTCGAGAAATTGGATGTTTCTGGTCGAATAAAATTTATGTCCTCAAAGTGTTGCTGA
Organism: Pantala flavescens; assembly: GCA_020796165.1. Lineage (NCBI taxonomy): Eukaryota > Metazoa > Arthropoda > Insecta > Odonata > Libellulidae > Pantala > Pantala flavescens. The sequence goes on along the minus strand of CM036879.1, from coordinate 16,166,733 downwards.
AGGATTTTGGTAGGGAGAAATTTCGATTGGAAAATTATTGCGTTGCTGGAAATAAAGATTGTGACGGTTTACATGTGGGATGGAAATCAATTGCTACTGCGTCTTTGTATATTTAAAAATAATTTGTTGCACTACTCTACACTTTTCTACAATCATTAGTTCTTGCTTGTTCCTATTTATAAATCTTCCGTAACGATACGTTTATTTGAAATATTTAGTATAGATCAGAACATGTTTTCATAAAATGAAACATACATTAAAAAGCAAGTAATACAGGTTTTCTAAATGAGACAAGAGATATGTAGGTATTCAAAATCAATATTGGTACAACATTCTCAAACGAAAATTCCTATTCCTCCCTGTCTCATGAAAAGAAAAAGGGTTGTTGTTTTTCTGGTGGTTATTTTATAAAACTAAGTACTACTAAAATAATAATTTAACATTTTTCTTGTCAATGAATATTAATTTACACTTTTTCTTTCTTTTCAGGTAAGATCTCATTCTGTACTCTGACAAGGTGTAGCCTGATGAGTTCAAGGTATAGTGCAAAAATTAATTATTTATATTTTCTGAATATACGTTCAAATAGTATTATTTATAATTATTTATTTTCATTGGTAAAGTTTCTGTGGTATTTGTTTGTGTTTATAGCCGATATTTATTAAGTCATCCTCTAGATTGCGTATCAGAAATGTCTTAGAAAATAGGTATGATTCCAAAAAGTTTTAGCGACTTATATAATGATGATATACTCATTCGGATCCTGTACTTTGATTTTGGTTCTATGACGAAAGTGGAATATGATAAGTCTTTCGAATTTAAATCTGCGTATGTAAATAATAAATTGTAGCTTCGGAATTAAGTTCGATGAAATTGATAGGAGATAGATATATATATAGAGATAGGAAGATAAGATAGAATTTATTAAAATAATGTGAGAAAATGCTTTATCTAGGGTGTAAGTAAACACCTACGAATGGCAAAGAGCTATGGAAATTGGCGAATTTGAAGATTTAGACATTTCCTCCCACACACGTTGTTTAAATTTAGCAATCACGCTTCTCCAACTGCAGAATAGCCGAAATTCAGAAATAATTTTAGGGAAGATGTTTAAAGTGGCATGATTCTCGATTCGTTTTTGCCATTGCAATTTTCCCTTTCGTTGAAGCCGAAAAAAGCTTAAATGCTGAAATTTCGTGTCCGTAAAAAGTCGAGCTCTTCTTAGCCACAGTTCATCGCTCTGCAGGAGAAGAAGAAAAAATGGCAGCTGAAATATGATGTATAGAATGTCTGGCGGATTCCTCCGAGAAATATGTCCGTAAAAGCCCTCGCCTCCGTTGGTGGTCCTCGCCCTAAAATCTCACATCCGGAAGAAAGAATAAAAAGTTCGAAAAGTATTCCTAGATTCCAGTAGTTGAGGAAAGTCAGACGCTCGCAATCTCTCGAAAGATTTATCGGTCTGTGTCCTAATGATATAGTATCTTCTCCATAAGAGGTTTTTCACAAATGGGGTAATGATTCCACCAAATAACTTAAAACAATTCGTAAACGTTTCGCAGAAGCGTTTTGTCCCCTTTGTGTTTTTATACAGCGATGTTTTCTATTGTATAATATCCGTATTTAAGGCAGATTTGAAACGTTTTATCGTAAGTGCTATTACATTTGATTATTCTACTATCATTTGATATTCTTAGCTATTTTGATCGCGTAAGAATTATATTTAAAAAATGGTTGATTCGAAAGATGCTTAGATAAGTTTATTGAAATTATATGACCATTATTTCAATTTAAGTGTTACGCTGTTGATTCGATGGATTGACTATACTAAATAGATTCTTAAACTTGGGTAATTTATAGAAACATGAGAAACTGTGCTTTTTCTCAAGTTTAAGAATAAATTCCAAGTGCTTTCCTGTTCACTCTCATCTAGTATACGGATATTTGCATTGATAATTCTGAAATCATTCTCAGGACGAGCTTGGCATGCTTACAAAATTACCGTATAAATTAATGATTGTATGATAATGCTGCTTTCTGCTAAACGCAAGGTTTATTGGAGCAGTGAAATGCTTTTAGTGCAGATGTATTGATTCAGCTCTGTATTTCTTTATAGACATGTATTTTTTCTACTTGCGCCCTAATTTCTTTAATAAATACAACTTATGCCGCATGCTACGGAAAATTCCCATCAAAACACTTCATTTCATAATTTAATCGGAATAACTAATCTGCAAGACTCAAATCGCATTGCAAAAATCGCGCAAAAAGCATTGCGTGTCAACATTTATAATACTCGCGTCCTGCAACGCTAAACCTTTAACGGCTGATCGTGCGGTTACCGTGATTTCCTGTAGTTCAAAATAAACAAAAACCGTGATCTAAGGCAACGCTACCATCTCAAGGCTTGACCGAGACCTCGAGTCTCAACGGTCGGCGTCGTGGGTCAAGGCCGTCCTCCCGCAATCACCCCTCTTTAATTACCCGGGCGGGGCAAACGATTTAATGACCGGAATACATTTCCACTCCACGGCTAGGTGGTCTCCTTTTTGATTCCATGGAAGTCACCCGTGCTGAGCAAGGCTTTCTCTCCCGTCGCGCTAATGGTATCTTCCAGTCCATTCGGACCTCCCCGAGACCATCCGCGCTCTCGAAGGACGACGGTCTGCATTAGAGTCTTGTCGCAAACACCCAGCGCTAAAAGATCTCGCGACTTTTTTTATCCTTACCATTCACTCGACATCCTTGCAGTGCGCCAAATGTGAACCTGGGGAGGGTTATTAAAAGTCTGCACCGCACAGTGAGAACCGTCAGTATCTCTGAGAGAGGTCTACTCTGGTGTTATAATGTTCATTGTGTGAGGCTTTATCCTCTAGAATTATATCAGTAGCAAACAGATAGCAATAGAAGCAATTATTCGCATTTAGGATAAAACGAACTCAACTTCTTCCAACGATTCATAGATTCATTCATACAAGTTCTATTCAAATACGAGGTTGTATTAAAAATATAGTATCGTTAGAATTAACAGAATGATTCTATAATAAAAGTTAATGCTTTAATGAATATGAAGATGCTATTCAGGTGTTGAAAAGAGAGAAGAATATTTCATTATCTTCTCCTAATGATTTAGCTACACATCGATCCGAATCGTCCTTTATTTAGAGTGCAGCGAGTTTTTAAACGATTTAAAATTGGAAGTTAACTGAGATAATTCATGATGATATGATAATCTTCTGTAAGCATTTACTAAATTAGTGATTTACAAAATAATTGATCTAGGCAATCGGTAGGATGAATATCGTTGAAATATTTTATAATTTATGCTACTACGATTGAAATCTTTATTCAATCATCAGGAATACTTTATGTTTCTCCTATTGTGTTTATTGCCAGCCGCAAAAAATTAAAGCCCTGGTGGTTGTGTATATACATAAACATTAATTTGCAGCTATTGGAGAAATGTAAACTCGCTAAAAAGCTACTTAAAGAAAGGTACTCACAAAAAATTTATTTGCTTTTGAAATTGTTAGTATTTTTTGGTAAGGGTTTTTAGCCTTACATTATGTCGCAAAAGATGTGAAGTAGGTATTCTAAAAATTGAATGAATTATTAGTCTGCCGTAAGTATTGTTAGTATTGAGATGATTACAAAATTCCTTGGATTTATAATCGGCTATTCTCCACAAGTTTTTGAATGGAGTTGGAGGTGGCGATCTTTAGACACGGCGATGGCTTCGAAAGTCCTCTACAGAGAGAGACCAAATGAGAAAATCCGTGACGTCAGGTCGTTAGTGGCTCATCTGATTTCCAGAGAAGATGTTAGACTCTCGCAGTAAACGACATCCTCCCACAAAAAATGGATGCGCCGTTCTTTTCCTTGACCCAAAAACCGTATTATTAAGAGCAGCTCGTTGCATAACAGGCCTTCCTTTATACATCGACCAGAGTGTGCACGAGAGAAAGCCGCTGATGGATTGCATTCAGATGTGTCGAGATGATTTCTCTCTCTCGTGTTATGCGTTTTGCCGCAGAAAATGACTCCAGCGTGTAAAATGGAAACTTTCCTCACGGGCAAGATGAAAGCCTCGTCCTTTTGCGGAATAGGAATATCGGAATTTACATTTTGCAGTTCCCAGAATGGAGCCATTCTCTCCCTTCGTGATCGATAGAACAGGATCTTTTCTCCGGATGATTGTGAAATTATTGAGTGATGCAAGGAAACGCCTTTGACGTTCCGTGGTATTCTCCTCGCTTCCAGGTATTCAGGCGACTCTTTTAATGATCTCCCCGTAAGAAAATAATCGCAGGCGTTGCTTCGGAAAGCGATTCTGATTATTTACATCGCGACGTATGAATTTGCAAATTAAACTTTCACGGGAGTGGTTTTAAGATCGCCGCTTCGACCTTGGTTTTTGCGATAGGAGATCGTGACTGCTCATAATTGCTTGGCAAATAAACTAATTCTAGAGCTAATCCGTCCGTGTTTCCTCGGATAATTTGTTTAGATGCCAGATCTGTTAGAACTATTACGAAAACGCTCATGTTGATGATGGATTATCAATGGCGCACTTGATATCTTACCGTTAGTTTAAAGTGTTGGGTTGCGTTCGATACTTCAAGGGGATGCGATGTTTTGTAATAGAAGCACAGTTTCTGGCAGCAGGGTGTGTTGATGTTTTTAGTAGCAGTTGATTGCTACATTTTTCCTCGGGGAATAAGAGGTTCTATTATATAATCAACTATAAACTGTATTATGTAAACTGGACAGAGTGAGAATCGATTATTCTTTGACTAATATATAGGTCAGGGATACATCTATATTAATCGTGATACTTGTATACATTTTATTGAAAATTTAAATATAGTTATTTAAGGTGCTTAAGGATGGGTAATAATGGGTTCTACCAAAATGGGAACAAATATTATCTGTATATTATGTTTATGCATTCTAGATAGTTTCCAACGATTGCAATTCAGATTAAACCCTAAATTATACACGCATGTTTTTTAACACTCTTATTATCCACCTCAAGAGCAAATCCTGTATTCATCATTCATCATTCCGAGTTCTTACGAGATTTCTCCACAAATAACGAAGCGGCGAAAGATGCATATCATTAATATCCGCCGAGGTGTCAGCGTAAAATCGCCGTCTTCACTCCCATCATTCCCGAAACCAGTAGTAAATAACGAACTCGCGGACTCGGGTTAATATTATCCAAGTCGCGGGCTTTCGCGGCATGATTTACTCGTGCGGTTCAGATTTATGTTGCCTCGCGTACGTATGTGTTCAGCCCCCTACCAAGAACCAAGGAACTGCTGACAATTCCCATTCTGAGGTGCGAGCGCAAAAAAAAGAAGAGAGAAGCGGCGTGACGGCAAACAATTCTAGGAATGAAAAGAAGAAAAGGTCGCCCGATGAGAAGAAGAAATGATAGGGACGCTTCAGTCCCCTTTTACGATTGACGCCCTCCAAATTCGTAATGCCTCTCTTTATTCCCGCGAGTCGAATGGGGCAAAAGAGAAGACGGTGGCAAAAAAAAGACTGGGGAGGAGATTCCGGCGCAGGGAGAGAAAACCGGATGGAGTATTGCATAGGGTCAGAGCGGGAAGTTCGACCCAATAGAAGGGAATAATAAAATGTTGAGTGGTTCGGATGGTTTCCCCCAGAGTATTGGAGGACGAGAGGTGATAGAGAGGTGTGGAGGGTTAAACTGTAAATCCCGCCCGAGTGATAGATATCTTTCGAGGAAAAAATCTGGTACATTAATGCGAGGGTTTGTGGAAAGTAATATGCTTGGGGGATGGGCTGCGAAAGGCGGGTTGTTAATGAGTGGGGGATGGTTGGAGTTGGAGCAAGAAGCTGAGAGGTTTTAATTGGAGTCGCTGCGTTTTCTTGTGTCTATGAAAGTAAAAGTGTAAGTGTGAAGTTTAAAGAGGGTCGATTCTAGGAGATGCTCAGGCCAGTTGGATGTTTTTTTGTAGGGTAGCAATGAAATTGAAGGCTTTTTGGTTGCCTATTAGGCTGATTCTCAGCTTAAGAGCTTTTTGTATCACTTATTCCTTACTTTGATTTTATAGTTATCCAATTTACCTTTTCCTCCGGTAAATTTTGTTTTAAGATCGATTTGATTTTAAATGTTTCATTAGTATGGATTATAAAAGATATTCTATAGTTGAATACACTAATATCCTTGAAATAATTGATGATGAGTTTAAATATATAAAAAGCTTCATTGATTAGAAGAATCAGAAATGTTTTTAAAAAATAATTCCTTGTTTAATATTAAGGAACTATTACTATAAACATTACGGTAAGCCCAAGCTCTATCCAATGAATTTCAAACCTCGCTGAGTATTTTTTTCTCTTTCCACAAATATCAACGAAATAAAACAATAGTATTACCGTCTCGAACAGATGGTTTCGTCACGAAGTTCCTCGTCTAAATACCGAAAATTGCGAAGTTTACCGCATCATTTCAGGCAACGCCTCTTGTAGTGCACAGAGATGGTTCTTTCATTGGATCGAAAATGTCAAGATACTCTTAAAAGAGGCGTAGAAACCTAGACAGAGATTCACACGATAGACGGCTATAGAGGTGAGATGAATACTTAAATCGCCCATAGAAGAAATGGAAACAACGACGGAATGGGCACGGAGAAAATATGAAAACCTTGTTGCTCGGGGTAAGATTATAAAAGCCATAAAAGAAATGGGGGATAAATGAAGGATCGTAAAAGTGTTGGAAGCGGAATCGTCGTGAATCGGCCGTTTTCTCTTTAGCCCCCCATTCCGGATTTTCCGACTTAACGCCCTCGTACCCAAAACCATCGTTAACGCCTCTTCCCCGCCCATCGCGCCGTAGGAAAATAAAAGAAAGGAGTGTTTTTGTGAAAGAATATTTCTCACCGGTACACAGCTGCGTCCGCGGAGGAGAGCTTTCGTTTAACTCCATTTTTTACGCATGCACGGATCACGCGTTCCAAATCCCACCGTTCTTTTTCACTCAGCGTATTTCTCTCTTTCTCTTGTCACTCCCTATCGTCGATTTTCTCACGGCTCCCTCTATCTTTCTTTCGTAAATTATTCTCACTTTTCACTCTCGCGTGTTCTGCCCTTCTTCCGTGTCTTCGTAAAAATGCTTCGAATAATGTTCGAAGATTTCGGGTTTTAGTGATGGCTGGTGGACGAAAACGAAAAGTCTTATTTTACAATTTCTTTTATCTTGGTTGTCGTCTGCAAAGGTCCAAAAGGTTTAAATTTGAATTTAGTCCATAATTATGCATAAGTTATTTACGAATAAGTTTGTACGTCGCAAACCCGTCCACGTATTCCATATCTGGGTGCTTATCATTGGCGTAATGATTTTTGAACCTCAGCACCGTTTCTTTTCGTTCCTTAGTTTATTATATACAAAGCGATATAAAGTGTTATCTCGACCGGCGATCTTAATTAGTTTCAGAGAGTATTTTGCTTCCCTATAAATATTAGTTTTGATGGCCTCTCTTTTATTGTTTTTATTAGGTTTACTCAGTTCTTATCTCGAGGTATTACTTTCGTCTAGCAGTTTAAATCGATTTAGAAAATTTAATGGAATGTTTTTTTTTATTTGGATCTCTATTTGTGGAACTATGAAAAAGTTCAACTTTGGTGAAAAATTTAATATAATTTCCTGCACTCAGAAATGCTGTTCACATTTTTCCGTATTTGTAATGATAATTGTACCTTACAGATTACTTCAACTAATTTTTGGGTTATATGGATTTAATTTTCCTTTTTATTTAGTACAAATTTAAAGTTTAAAAATGGAAACTCAACCATTAGGAAAGATATTTCTTATTTGTTTAATTTGTTTTTAATTTTCTAGAAAATGAAACAAATTTATTTGGAACAGTTTGTGGAATTTAATATTCATTATCTTCCGTGTACAAGTTTTTTTGAATAATTCTGAAAGTATTTTTCGATGATATCACTATTTATATTATAATATTTTCTTTGGGTTTAATAATTTTATTTATGGAATGAAATATCATCGTTCTGATACCAGTCGAGATCTGTAAAGCCACCTCACCATGAGAGTTCATTTGAATTTTTCGCGACATAGTTGGATGGTCATTTCTCCCGAGCGATTATCGAGCAGATCATAAGACTTAGCGTAAACACGCGTCATTCAAATGATTAATTCGTTTTAAAAATCCCAACGAAAGGAATCTAATCTCGGATTCATGAAGCATCTCAGTTATTATCGTTCGATTAATGTCGAGGCGCTTTTTTTTCGAGAATAATTTTCCATCTTATATCCATTCCTTTCATCATTTCTCTCTCACCACGTCGTGCAAGGCACTCTGATTTTTTCATACCGAATTCCGCTAATCACTTACATTCCCTCTAGCATATACTCTCCGCTTTTTTTCGCCCATCATCCCACCGCCTCCGTAATCAGACACCTGCACTCCCCGCGCTACTACTAGAGCGATTAATAATTTAGCACATCCAGTCACAATTTCCTCCGGTAAGCTTTTTTTCCCTCGCCGAGAATTATCAGCTCTTGAATTCCTTTATAAATGGAAAACAACCGAAGTCTTTCTTTACCCCGCAAACTAGTTAAAGCTCGCAATGAAATTTATACCGCGCATAACTCTTTTCTTTTAATTTCCCCGCTTTGTCTTTAATCTACAATTTATACGTAAGAGATAGGCGGCCGACCCATACCGTCCAATTAAGTTCGCATATTCCGAGGATTTATCATCGTGCGAATTCACTCGCACAACGGGTATGATAAGTGAGTATTTACGCTTTTGCATCTCGGCGTATCTATCTTCGATTAATCTCTAGCAACCGTTTTCCCCTTCCCATCGTCATCGCTTTTCCAATCTGACCTCACGTTACTCTTGCTTGCCGGATCCAATGAGGAGGTCACGTGACCCCCCGAGTGCGCACGCTCCATGCAATCGTCATCTATGCGGTAAACACAAGAACTTTGGTTTGTTTCGCTGGCTTCGCTCAGCCCTTTTCCTGTAGGCAGATTATTGTCTAAGGAGTTGTTTCTAACGCCTCTGGCTGATGGTTGCTGACCGAATGTAACGGATCAGCAATAAGTTCTTCTCTCGTGTATCTATTATTTTAGGATCGTAATAATTTATTAGTCTGGTATCAATAGTGGGTGTCATAGCCAGATAAGTTTGTCTGTTGTATCTATGACTTGTAACGGCTCATATTGGAAAAGAAGTATATATACGCTAATATATTTCGTTACAATACAAATCATCAATAATATTGTAATGAATTCTTTGCCGTTATTCCAGGATATTTAAAATAAATATTATATGATGGTACAATACGGACTCTAGATTGTTGTTTTTGGTAACTTATTATATTAATTCATACTTCTTATTACTCGTATCACAAAATGTGATAGTGCATTCAATGAATAATAAGAAATAAATAATTGTTACTAAGTTTATTTTAAAACCTCCTCAGCAAGGGATTGGCGATAATTTAATTTGGAGGAATAAAAAGTTTGATTCAATTCCTTCAATAACCATTGATGATTAGAAACTAATTCTTATCGGTGATATAATTTATTGCATCCCTTGAATCCATTGAAAGGTTTATTGTACAAACTAAAATTTCTATTCAAGAAACTCTTTAAAAATTCCTTTAATATTTTTTTCGTACCTATAATTCACGAGCGACAGTGACAAACACCCATAAATTATCCATGAAGGTCTTGGTATTTAAGAGCTGAGCATTCCGATCTCCAAAATCGAGGAATTCGACTAAAAATAAGTAAAGATGTCTCGATCGATTAGGGAAAAACCGTGTTTTCGATCGAACGTGGTACTATTTAGTAGACAACCGTAAATTTTAAAAACGCTTTAATAACAGGGAATTAGTAATTGGAAATCACTTCTTACGCCAAAATACCTTCGTGACGGAGACGAAGCACACGGTTTTTCCCATCGAATCAAAAATAGTTTAGCATATTCAATTATGCGTTCGCTTCGGAGGAATTCGAAATAAGAGATTACAGTTACACTTCCCCTGAACGCCAAGGACGCATCCAAAGGGAAAAACGACATTAACTGTAACAGCTGCGCTTTATTCTGCGCATCTCTTCGTATTTTTTTTATTCGATCAAAGGGAGAAGTGAATAGGTAGGAGGACGCATAATTTATAACTGTGCACTGATGGGAAAGAACATTCGGAATTCCGTCGACCTTGATGATTTGCATCCAGAGGGGGCGACATCCTTCAGAAAGGAACGTAAAAACCGAAAGGGAAACCATTATCGATTATTTTGGTAGCAGAGGAAAGGGAAAATGGACTTTTAGACGTAATGTTCGAATTATGCATCGAAGGTTTGCTTGAAAAACCCATTTTTTTTCTCAAGAGGTCTTTTTGAAGGAGTGTTGTTTTATTTTGCCTTCAGACGTATTTAAGGTTTTGTAATTGGTTAAATACGTTTTTCCTTTATGGTACATTTATCACGGCTCTTCATGTGTCATCATCTCCATTGCAAAATCAACTTCCAAATCGATTTGGAGGGAATTTCAAGGTGAATGAGATCCAAAAGAAAAGATCTGAAAGAGAGGAATCTCCTTTTGATTACTTAACCTTATATTGCAAGTGATTTATACAAATGACAGTATACATAAAAATGCAATAAAAATTGCTAAATATAAATTCACATCCTCTTACAATCTAGAAGTATTTTCTTATGAATCTGGGAGCCGTTTACTATTAATAGTAATCATGTTCTTTTCTTGATGATATTTTTTTTCTATATATCTAAATCCAATGCTAATGTTTTCATTTAGAATGCGTCTCCTCCATTTATATTTTACTATGATACTATATTACCGTATTCCAATATATGATTTACCGTCACTTAAAACTAAATTTCGAATGAGAGGATGGATATTTATTGATTTCATTAAATTGAAAGTTTGTTGGACAATACAGAAAAATGAAGGTCTCATCTCCGATTAAATTGAACGAATCATAATATATTTTTCCTTATATCCTTGATCAAGAGATGTATAACCCAATATGCAATGAAAATAAACAACATAACTAGTGGTAAAAATAATTTGGAAACATTTCGCAATGTTCCAACCACTGCCTATTGCTAGAAATATTGAAAAATACTGAATTTTAAATATTTATTTATCTCTGATATAATTCATACCCTCAATAGTTGTGACTTAATTAGCTATTATCATTATGAAATGTATTCTTAGTCAGAAAGTCATAGATACTTATCTTCGCTAGTTCTTCCTTACCTATTCCATCGCTAGTAGGGTCGATGGCAGGTGAGCCAGTACAGGAAGAGTGGCTTATAATTTTAAGGATCCAGATGTGTACGCCCCCATTTCGTTGGGCGATGCTTATGCTTCCATCGTTCGAACCGAATCCGCTTCTCTTCCGCGGACCACGTTTTTCCCGCCCCCGATTCTAACGTTCGGAGGAAGAGAGTTATCTTTGGTCGGTTGGGGTCAGTCATGCGCGAGGGGCTTTCCATTCTGGATTTCGTGAGAAGCCGCGAAAGAAAAGAGGCGGAAACGGGGATAGAAAGATAAAAGTACGCTTTTTGAAGAGGCTTTATGCAGCGCCGCCCACTTATTCGCGTCCTCAGGTAGGATGCAGAGGCGTGCGAGGAAAAAAAAATAAATAAACACGCCGAGATCGTACCCATTCATACATTACGCGATACGGAAAGACAGAAAAACTGTCCCAGCATTTATGGCAGAATATCTCGTAGTGCGAGGAGGAGGGTTCGAACAGTTTACGATCGGGAAAAACTCTCCTCGCTATCGGATTTTCCGCTTCAGTTAGCCTCGCTCGAATTTACGATCGTATAATTTTCAGGGTAAGGATTTCAGGAGTGATCAGGCGCTCTTTCTTTTTTAATTCGGTATTTATTGAATTTGTCATCCGAAGGTGTTTCTGGGCTATCGGATAAACGAGGCTGGGTGGGAATCTTTCGTGAGCAGATCTCGTTAAAGTCGATCCCATTCGTGTTTTTCCGAATAAGCGCGGAAAAGGATAAGTTATCGTGTTCGCTCGAGGTTTTGTTTAAGCGCGATAACTCGAGAGGAAGTGGTGTGAAAAAGAATGCAACTTAGCTTGTATTTTTTTACGACAGGAGCGATAAATAGTGTGAAAATAATTTCTTCTTTTCTTTTCTTCTAAATGGTTTTATTTGCTCTTTTCTGAATGGTATATTATTGCCATTCTCTGTCGACGTTTCCTCCTAGTGTTTGGATGATTTTAATGCGAATTACGATAGAATTTAGCGCGTTTTCCTTTAGGAATCGCTACCTCAAATTAGAGGAAAGGAGTCATCCGCATTGCTATTACCTCGTCGGATATCATTACTCATTTACTTTCAGATGTTTCAGACGATGATGATTCGTATGATAAATGATTCTATCCGGCCTCCGTACAAGCGTAGCTTTCATTTTCGTTTTTATCCGTCCGCATCCAGTCAATGCTTCGAAGACTGAAAAGGCATTGAAATTCATGAGTTCTATTATACTCGGAGCTGGTTTTTTAAATAATACCGCGCCGATTATTTCATGTTGTCATGTTCAACTCAAAGAGCGCGGAAATATATATCTGCTTCCACTCGTCAACGGGTTTTCTAGTATGTGACGGCTCTAAAAAGACTCTTTGTATTTCCTGTCATCGCCATGTCCCGCGCGTTAGGAACGAACACTATCATAAGATACTCATTATCGATGAGTGCGACAGAGTAAATCGTTGTCTTCCTTTATCTTCGGGGCTCTTTTTAAAGTCGTGAGGTTCGACTTATAAATTAGGGTGAAGAGTCGGATCGTTCCATCTTTCAATTCCGAAAGACCTATTTCCTTCGAGAGAAGTATATTTCAAAGTCATGGAATACGTGTAAAATTTGATCCCTAAATATTTGATCGTCAACGTAATCTTTATTTCCGCGTCGTGAGGCCAAACTCGGGTCGATAAAGAAAAACGTGGCCATTGTCATGTCATGACATGAGTGTGCACATTTGCTGCAAGGCGTGGTCACACTTTCTGTTGTGGAAGCATTGCCGAAGGATAATGACCCCTCTCTGTCGACGACCGATGTACTATCGTTCGTCACGGTAAATATATTTAAGCAAGACCGTCATCTTTATCGGGAACACGCTATACACAGGCTGAAAAATCATCTCACGATTCCCTTTATTAGGCCCGACTCGAGCCGTGCCATCGAGTGCACTTCCTGGGTATGCTCTCTGACAAGGATATGCATTTACGGTACGTTTCAGATTTTCTTTCAAACATAATCAGGAATGAAACGCTGGGGTTATTCCGTGTGAAGTGTGAATGATGGCGACCGATACTGAATTTATGTCTACTAGACTGATGTAATCGGGATTTATCTTCGTCATGCGTTTCATCAACCTGTTTAAAGTTTGTTTGATGTTGGAACCTCGTAGGAATAATTTTATTTTAAGCAGAATTTAACTTAAAGTTTACACTTTGAATCACTTAAATGTTAAGTTGTTCTTTTTAAGTAAAAAGAAGTCTAATATTTTATGATACGAGCATGGAAAGATTCTTTAAAATGAATTTTGCCGTGTGGGAGGACTGCGTCTGATAAATTCTAAGCAGTAGATTTCTGATAAGGTCGCCCCAATTTTATAATAAGAGAATGATATTTATTGACAGCTTTTTATGGACTCGTAACTGAGGAGAGTATTTTATTTTCAAAGTCATCTTATTTAAAGTATAATACATTTAAATTTAATGCTGGATAGTATGAGATAAAAATTTCTGCGCTCACATTTTATCTATTACTTATATCTATTTTTACTACTTGTAATTATTGATAAACATAAAAATTTAAATTAAATCCGGAGCGTTGATTACTTATAATAGTCTTATTCGAAAAAAACAATAGTCAACCTTATTAGCCTGATGTGCATTACGTAACTGATTTCCATGAGTATAAGATAGAAAGTAGATACCATAAAACCGTTTTGTATCCATCCATTCCGTTATAGTAGAGAACTGAAAAAAATCATTTCTTTACGTCTTCACCCGATCGAGAATCTTGGTTGTAAAGCTATTATCAGGCTCGTCCTTCTTTTGTTGAAAATTTCGCGCATGACCCAGGGTCAAGGCAGGGTAATTTCATTTTGCCACAGAGGTCAGGGCGTATCTAGAGAACGCTGCCCCTACTCTAACAGGAGGATGGCCGCGACCCTGAGAGGGTGCCTCGAAACGGGGGCGTGGTGCACACCGTCTCACGACCACCAACTTCCTCGGAGGATCGCCTCCGCTGGAGGCCTCAACGGAAGACGGTGATGGAGAGGCAGATTTCCGTTCCAAAAAGTCCCTTTCACAAACAGCATCCGAGTGGACTCGAACCCCACCCTACCACCTTCTCCGTATCCATCAAGGAGCGCCTTCTCTCGAAGCGAAGACCTTGCAGATTGTTTGGGGCAATGGCTGGGTGTTTCCGAAGCCTTCGGATTTTGTTTTATTCCGGGCATAATTTTCCCGCTCTCTGGATTGTTCCGAGCATCCGTGACGTGTAGCCGGACGTTAAAAGATTTTACGGGTCTCGTTAGGTCAACGCTACGGCAGTCATTACTCTGTCCATTGTGACCGTAAATAAGCAGGTTTAGTCGTTAAAGAACGGCAGACGTATTTCGTATTGGGTGTGTTTCTTTACTTCGATTCCGCCATCCAGGAGTATTTTTCACGTCGATGGGAGTAGAGCGTAAATTTTACTGAATTGCTCTCGTAATCTAGTGTGATTAACTCTTTGACTTTTTGAGATCAGTTGTTACTACATTGATTCTATTTCTAGTGCTGGAAATATAAGGATGTATTAGTTAACGATGGCGTATTTTAACGCTATATTTGTGTATCTACGACTAGTGTTCAATACGAATGCAAGGAATTAAGCGAAAACTTAGGATTATGTTGCTTTATTGATGGATGCAATAGTATAGGAATCAGTTTGCAGTAAAGTAATAATTTTATCGTTAAAATCGAAAATCAAAGATGATAATCTTATTGATAAAAATTGACGTTCAGATTATACGTGAATGAGTTATAAAGAATAAGAAATATATTCGCTTTTTAAAGTGAGTACTGTTATAAATTTTTGGTTTGTTTATTACACATCATTTGAAGCGACCAAAGTTGTTTTATTCATTTATTATTCTTTAAAGTAGTTATTATTTCCTGATCCGTTCAGACCAACTGTCGCCAATTATACTCTGAAACGTGTTTCCAGTTTCTCACAATGTCAAAGGTTAATAAGCACTGATTAACAAAACTTCAACGTTCTTCTACAATATCGGATTCCTTTAATCTTAACCCGCTCTGTAATTTGATTGGACTGAATTTTTATGGCAACAAAGTAGTATAGTAATTAAAAATATTAATCCGAAGCAATTATTAACGGCTTAAAATTACTTCAGCAATACACACATACGGAATATGGTCACGTAATGTCGACTCAAATGTTAAATTAAAGTCCATAGGTTAATTACTTTATTTCTCATTGGTTGCTAACCACCATCTTCTTCTAGCTATTTTTCCTCTCACGCTCTTACAGCTGCTGCCACTGCATCTGTTAGGTTTCTTGTACTCTGTACTATGCCCACCTAATGCTGCGAATCATTAGATCATGGCGCATTATTCCAACACCTCCTTAATTAAGCGCAATAAAGCAAGCCATGCGGACGTTATTAAAAATGTAAAAGGAAACTCATGTAACACCGTTCGATCTTATAAGCCTTCCACGTCAATTTCCTCTCGTTGGGGCAATGTTCATCTTTCCTCGGCGATGTAGCGGTTGGAAGTAATCTCAGTGGCCTAACTACATTCCTCAATGGTACAGCTTGTGTTTCTAATGACAAGTGATCTTCAGGGATGAAGAGATTGTTTTATTTGGTACAACTTACAAGATACTCATTTAGGTTTTTAATTGCGGTTAGACAAATTAGATGGTTAATGCGTCTGTTTTAAAACATATGGATGTTTAGTAAATGTTGGGATAATGATTAGCATAGCATAGAAGCTTCTTTGCTTGAGTAGCCTATCTTATCTGTGTACGGATCACATTATCTGAGAAAATACGTAAGGAATCAAGCATTCTATCTTACAATGATCTATTGTTTCACTGTATGTTTATCTTTGCTTAGAGATGTCTATCTTAGTGAAGTGGGGAACATTTTATTCCATAGTAACTGATCTTATCAAAATATAATTGTTATGAGTATAATCTTTGTGATGGTAATGGAAAGTATACTTTTGTAATGTGATGAGATTTTTCGTATATCTGTATAAATTTGAGTAATGATGAAGCTTGAATATCTTTAGCACGAGAACTCCGAAGTTAAATACGTTAAAAGATAATAGAGTTCGAATGCGTGCTGCAGGTGTAGAATCTTATCGGGAATTATATCAGCAAAAGGTATTTGTTAATAGAATTTAATATTAATACTATAATTAAAAGCGTCTTAAACAGTTTTTCTGAGTTATTATTATCTAGTTTTCCTTTCGCTAGCAGAAATTAAGCTTCTCGCGAAGCAATATATCGCGCGTCCAAATCAAACGAATTACTCAGGATTCTTCTGGAGCGATCCAACCATGAAATTAATATCGTCCGGAACCCTTTTCCTTATCAGTTGGAAACCATAGACTCGCTTTCCTTCGCACTCTTTCTTCGTTCTTCTTCTCCGAAGCAAAGTCGCTCTCGAAGCATTTTTTCTCCGTCGAGACACGCCGCTCGTAAATCTTTCCTCGCTTTGTTTCGAAACTGAAAACCGTGGTCTCCCATAGTCGCTCTCCCATCCGAGGTACGTCAATAATGGGTTACTTGTCTAACCGGTGGGAGAAGTGCATCTCCCCGATGAGATGCGTGTCCCATTAGTACTATTTAAGGAGATCTCGGGAGAAGGAAAGGGTTCAGACGGAAAGAGCAATTGGTAGTATCTCCGCTGCTCCTGTCTCCCTATATCATAGATGCTCCCTTGATTTATTTGGAGAGATAGGACGGGAGAGATTTCCGGACTAAACCTGCTCATTCTTGTGCGGTTCGAAACCAGTTACAGTCAAATGCTTCGATGGGAGAAACCCTCCCGAAGAAGCCTTTAATTCTACCTGTCGAAGCGCGGCGGAATTTATCGCTACGTTTTATAGTTTCGCTATATATTTTCCGGCTTTGAACATTTCATCGCGTTCATCGTCGATTGCTTATAAACATCTTGTTGAAGAATTTACATGAATGATGATTAGAAAAAATTGCAAAAATACTTTGTGCTCTTGAATTTAATATTACTAATTTCAATATTTGAAATTTATTATAATACAAATACGAAATGTTAGCATCTAATCCTACCCATAAAAAGATTTTCCTTTTATTTACTTTAAATATTTTATGCGAATTTCCATTTTCCTCACATCATTTTCGAAACCAAAAACTATCCTTACTTTACTCATTTTTTGGTCGAATAGTGTTATTGTCAGAATTAATGTTTGTATTCCGTGAAAGTGATATTTTGAAAAGAATAGCAATAAAAATCGGCTGATGTAAAAATTCACAAACAGAGGTATCTAAATAAGTCACACAGTTATACACACAGGAGTAATGAACAGAATATTTAAATGCCTCGAAAGTTCTATTTTACAAAAAAATCTATGACGAGGAGCCGCATATTTTCTTACCCGAGTGTAATAGGTTATAATTTTCGATTGATAATATGATTATTGAGTTTTGGATTTTAAAGAAATTGTGCTCCTTTGATGTTTTAAATTTACACGATTTTCAATTCACTCGTAGATTTAAAATACACCCCATAAATGTTTGATTCAGGCTATTAGTAACATCAATATAATATATCTTCGGAATAGGGATGGATGGATATGATTTATTACTGGTTAACCATGTATTATCTGTAAGAAATTCAGAAGCCTGAGTCTAAGACACATTTCAGCAGATCTAGGAGAAATACTCGTAATTTATTTACGAACCTCGTATTCCACAAGAGAGAGATGAATTCGCACCGTGATTCTCACTTTCCCTTCACGGTTCACGGAATCACCTGGGCGCCTCAAGGTAATTGAATGTGATCAACGTCTTTGCCCCGAGCGGGATGCGAACTCGGATAGGGGAGAATATAGAGAGAGAGAGGCGACGCCCTGAGACTTATTCCCGATCTCTCCAACTCGTAAAAATTATAGGAAAATATATTCTCGCGGGTGTTTGTTTTAATGCGGAGACAGGTCGCATGGGAGGTGTGTGAGATGCTCGTATCGAGATAGGGACAGAATAAGGCGTGGATTGGTGGCGCTGTTTTTTTTCCGATAGAGAATTATTGTTGGGATGGAAGTGTAGAAAGGGTGGCTGTTGGTCGTGAGGTTTCGGCGGCTGGAATGGGTCGGACGTGAAGGTGTGGTGCATATCCCGCAGTGAAATCTCCTGGATGAGACGCTCCCACCCTCGCACACTTGCGAACAGATGAAGGTGCAGCGGCGTCACGGTGTACCTGCGAGTTTAACTGGTTTCGCAGAGGGTTGCTGCTTCTTCTTCTTCTTTAAAGAGGATGATCCTTTTCTGAAAAAAATTCTCTAAGGTTTCTGTTTTGCAGGGTGCATTTTTTTGTCTAAACTGCTGACATTGATCCTAAGCGAGTTATATTTTATGATGAGGTTTAAAGAATGTTCAAGGTGCTCGTAGAGACATAGTACAGGGCTATGAATGTTGGAATGTTTTTGAGAAAGTGGGGTAACAGTGGATATATCAAGTGTATCTATTTATATTAAAATTTAGTAGATGAATTGGAAAAGTTTATTCCGAAACGCACATCGTTTTCTTTGTCATACATCGTAGACGTCAAGTCGATTTCATTATTTTGATAATAAAACTGCCACTCGAAAATGAGAATAAATATTAAAAATATCAAATAAAAGCTTTTTCTTAAAATTGTCAGCAGTAGGCCGAGGAGAGATTTATCACTTTTTACAGTAGGTATAGTACTTGTCAGCCTTCATCTATCTTTTGCCTTCGATCATCGAATCATTATTCCTTTCACTCTTAAGATGGAGGATACTCCATCCATATAGGATACTTTTTATCATCTCATGCACAGAATTTTCATTGCAAGCTGATTTCAATGTTACGAAAGATATATATAATTCTTAGTAATTTTGTTAGCACTCCATTTTATAATTCTTCCTAGATTTGCGAATATTTCACCAAAAATATTCATACGTGCTAAAATACGTCTTATCATCACTTTGTCTGTTTCAGTATTTGTCACGCACTAAATTGAGTTTTAATTATATCCTAGAGATTTCATCAACTGGCTCCAGAAGAATATAATGGCATTGAAATCGTGAAGGGAGTTTTTTGATCGTGCATTTAAATCAATCTTTTAATGTATCCGCAGATGATGATTGCACAATCTATAAGTCTCTGCTTTATATAATAGGAAGAATTTTTCGTTATGTTATGCGACGCCAAGGATGAGTATGAGGATATATTCAAGCCGTATTTAACCATTTCAATTAATTTATTTCAAGCTTCGAAACGCAGTAAACATATCGTTTCCATAAATGAAAAAGCCCTCTCGCCTAGTTACGCATAGCTCAAGGCGGTCAGCCTTCGACGCATGTGTAGGCAGACCGTGGTGACTACAAGTCGCGCGGGTTGCGTAGACGTCAAGGGGCTCGGACGTCCCACAGCCTCCCACGAAACCCACCCTTTCTCTCCTCGCTCCCTTTTCGCCTTCCCCTCATCTCCATTAATGCGATGGGAATCTTTAAGAGGTCGCCCTAGCTATCCTTTCGTCACGCCCAAGGCCGCTTGTGCATTCTTTCTCCCGCCGTCTCCATTCCCACCATCCGAACGGGACGGCGTAGCTGGTGGACTTTTAATCTTCGGAAGACCCGAAAGGAGAAAAGGATGAGGAACAGCACTCGCGTGTCTCCCGTGAGTAAGAAGGAGGATGGCGGTTGGCTTCCTCTCCGGCGGCCTTGCTGCCGCGACCTTGGCAACAAAAAAGAGTGGACACGGGGTTGTCGGTGGGGGTGTTTTCGAAGTGGCTTTGTTGGATTAAAGCGGGGAAGAAGAGGATTATTTTGCTCAGAGGCCGCGGTGAATCGGAGAGGATGTAGATAGTCTTTTGTATGTGTCAGACCGTACCCGTGCGAGTGGTACGCCGCGTTTTTCTGCCCTCGGACTTTGAGAGGTTTCCACCGATTTAGTTTGAGACGTCTCGGAGATTGCATTATGGTACTATTCCCGTCTCAAAGGGAATAAAGAAGCGAAGGCTATCGGGAGTGAAACTGCAAGATTGAAGGTCTCAAGAGTGTGTTCCTTTGTAATTCCAATGAGACGTCAATTTTTCGACTAATCAGGTTGGAGGTTTCTCGGTTTATAAGAGATGGGGTTTGTCTCCTGCCAACTCCTCGCTCTTATTCTTGCCTCGATGTGTTTTCTTGTTAAAGCTCTCTTTTCATGCGGTTCAAGGGAAGCGTCTGTAAAAGAGGATAGTTTTAAATAATATCATGTTGTATAGCACGATTGTGAATGCTAGAGATTCTCAAATGAAAGTTTTTATTTATAAATTTTATTATATTGACTACTGTAATATAAATTATAAAACTTAACTTTACAACACGACTTATTTTAAATTTCTGTCTTTTTAAATGACATTTGAAAGAGTATATACAATATTTAAGCTCTTTAAATGGCTCATTCATTATTTTAAATAGTTCCTTCCACGATTAATGCAATTTATATCGAACTTTATAGTATTTGCTAATATTCACTGAGTTTATGTATTCATATTTTCATTCATGATTATATTCCGATATTTCTTTAACATTTAATCAAAATACTTGACGAATGCATTAGAAATCCTGAATATCAATCGTAAATTCTTCTCACTCTGATATAAAAACAAATGACGCCAAAACGGTCTTAAAAGTTATATTCCAAGTGGAAAATTCCTCAGGCATTTTTATTGATACATAATAATAATGCGGACTATAATGAGGTCATTCCTCAGTAATATCGGTCTCATTTCTCGTTGAATGCAGCCCGCGAATATAAATGTAGGGAATTTCAAAGGATACTTATATTCCTCCGCTTTATTCATAGGGGAAACTTTCACATGTGCAACGTAAGCATCTCCGAGCAGCCGCCATTCCCTCCCTTAAAATCACATTAAAAAGTTTCTACGAGAAAAATAAATTCGTAGTTTTTATTTCATTCCTTATGAATTGAGACGTTGGAGGAAAGGAACAGCTGCCATGAAAGGCGAAAAAAGCAGCAGTCACGAGCACTCCTTCTTTGCTATATGGAATACTTTGATAAAGTAAAAGACATTTCGATGGGTTTAAAGCCCTTGATAAAAAAACAGCTTCGATACGTCCTTGGGCGAGTGCAGCCGTCGGGTGGGGAGTCTCTGTGGAGATGGAATATGTAGCGGCGTGGGTTCGGGGGAAGTGTGGGCGGCGGGCAGAAAATAGTGTTACGGGGACCTGGGTAAGTGTGGCAGGCAGATGAGAAGGGGGAGGGGGGGGAGAGAAGGGCCCCGAGCGAGAGTCCACGTCCTTGTGCATGTAACGACTTCTAAGGACGTCTGCTTCGTTTTATCACATGTCATTAAGAGTTTTTCACTCCGCCGAACCGTGTGCATGCAGGCGTACTTATTCATTCGGATATTTACATATTTCTACGTCCCTCGTCCCATTTCTCCGCTTTCATCAAGCGGATACCAATTTTTCTCGCAGGCAAACAGGTTATTATTGTCTCCATCTTCTGGCTCGCTTTTAAACCGATGTTGTAACCGATATCGTATGTCGGTGTTTTTGTTACGAACTCGATATATTCGAGGCAAAAAACGGGGCGCGCGGGAGATTTTCGTGCGCGGATTGATTGGCTAATTAAGTTTATCCATTTGGAGATTAAGGGTAGCGAAAATGGAATGGAATTATCTGCGTAAGATGATGAGATTTTGTACTGTCAGTGGCTCCTGGTATCTCGATTCAGTACGCGAGTGGTGTAGTTTAATAGAATGTCGGACGATGCATTGATGTATCGATTTATATTTGTATGAAGATTTTATTTGGAATGATCATTAAGTTTCTGCATTAAAAATTAAGATGAGGCTTAAAATTTCATCCATGGTTCGAATAAGTATGTGAATGTTAACTATGGTGGTTCTAAACATACTGATTTCATAACTTTTACGAATTGAAGAGTCGTATATATCTACAAAGAAGTTCATCCTTTAAAATACTCCTGTAGTTCAGCTAATAATTTCTAACTTTGTAAAGTTCTGTTAAAAAATCCAACTATTAAAGCTCAATTCGTTTTTAACTTCTCTACCCAGCATTCATTACCAACTTCATTCAGGTTCTTAGGTATATTCCCTCACTCAAATGAATATGTATAATTTCAATGAATGAATTTCGTGTTATATAATAGTTATATAATAGTACTGCCTCCCTGATTTATATGCTTATTGAAAAATTTGAGATTTAGAAAAATTTTTAAAATTACGCAATAAATTTCTCAAAAACTTCGTAGTATAAACCCTTTTGAGAAAAGGGAAGTGCAAATATATTATTATAATTAATTATATTATATTATATTATATTATATTATATTATATTATATTATATTATATTATATTATATTATATTATATTATATTATATTATATTATATTATATTATATTATATTATATTATATTATATTATATTATATTATATTATATTATATTATATTATATTATATTATATTATATTATATTATATTATATTATATCGTAATAAAAATAAAGAAAATTATATTATATTACATAACTTCCTATCTGTTGATATTATGGAGAAGAGATTGTAGTCTTTCCGTTCACCCCTCTCCGCCCTCTCCTATTCGAAATATTTTCATGCGATTTCCTTACATTTGGGCTTCCTCGTCGCTATCTCCCAACCAACACAGTCCTTGATTCTATAAATAAACCCGTCACCCGTAATTCCTTTACTTAACGCAATAATCTATCTATTTTGGCGCATTGGCTGGAAGGAAGCCACACTTTCCCTCCCACTCATCGGCATTCCGTTTCTCGCCTCTCCTTTCCGCAACACGTGCATTCCGCTCTCCCTTTATGGAGCTTCCACTGCGATGCAATATCCACCTCTTGTAATTCATTTATTCCCGACCGATCCTATCTCTAAGATGCTTTATTTCTCATAGATAGGCAATACGAGCTTCATTTTCTTGACTCGGCTAACGCGCGAGAAGAATTTCGTTCGATGGAATCGAGGATAAAGGAAGGTGAATGAAATGGAGGAATATGTTATTTCCCCCCAAGGCTGTTTCAAGGTGCTCTCTGGAGATGATGAACCTTCCCCCTTAAATTCATTTTGAATGTTCGCATTAAAATTGAGCAAAAACTCGTGGAATATGCAAATCGATGTTTTTTTGAAAGATTAATGGTTGTTTCGCTGATTGTTTGTATAAATTATCGGAGGATAAAAAGGATCACGATGGAAAAAAGTGATATTTCATCACGATTTCCACTAAAAATTAAAATAATGACCTGTTAATACAGAATCAACAATGGTAATATTTTGAATTGAATTGCTATATTTAGGGTGAAAATTTTGTGAGACTTTTAAAAAACTTTTACTTAATTAAATCATTTTTGTTTGAAATAGATTTCTATAATATTTAGACGTACTCTAAATTGATTGTGAATCGTTTCCTTCTTCAATTAGCGAGTTATTTGGATATAGAATTTTCCTTAATTTTATGACAGAAAAGTTTTTAAATGCAATATTTTATATTTATAAATATTTAATATTTCTGCCAGATAAAATAGACTAATGGGTGATTTTTCAATTGTAGATGAGTTTTATCAGTAATTTGTTCTTCTACAAAACTTTTTTTTATAAAAATGGAAGGTAATTGTTGACATATGAAGCTCTAAAAGGAGTTTAAGAATGAAATATGAAATATCAGCAAGTTTTACTGCGAATTAGATAACTATGTTTTATATTTTAATGTTTCGTTTCTTTTAATTACACGATGTAATACCATGGAAAGTAGTTAAGTAAAGTTAAATCAATTTTTATTTACATTCATAAATACTTGTAATAAAGTGTAATATACCTCTATTGAATCTAACTTCTACAATATTACATTTTTTATCTGACTCCTCTTTCAAATATTGAAACTCCGGATGGAGATTTTAACGACCGGAGCTATATCCACCAAGTAGCCATTTAAAAGATCTCGGGTCATTTCAAGGAAACTATACTTCGTATTTTATTGAATAACTAATCCTCTAGGTCTTACGGATACGTTTCTCATGACGGCATCCATAACCCACTCACTCTTTCCTTCTCTCCCTCCTTATGCGTCCATATCCCGACCATCACGATAACACACTTCTTAACCTTCCTTCTCCAAATTTTTCTATCTATCTCATCATAATATTCTTTTCTCACCCTTTAAAAATTTTCTTTCATCTTTCGAAACTTTTTACGTCTCCATCTATCTTTCAAAGATCGCTGACTCCTCATGAAAAGACACGAACGAATAGGAGAGGTAAGGTAAGGTAGGATGAGTTTGGGGTAGGGCCTGTTTACTGATTTAGACAATTCATTTCTACTCGTTTAATCCTGTTCCTTTTCCGTTAATAATGCGATTCGCATCCGCACATACACAAGAGAAGCCGTAGATGTACCTCAGGGTTCGGTTCTTGGACCCCATCTCTTCATTATTTACATTGACTTCTTCATTTTCATATATTTACCTTGTTTCTCTAGATTCTATCCTTCCTTCATTCCTCTTTGTTTTCCCACAGTATTATCTGTCTTATCTGCCTAGCGCACACAAGGCAGCCCTTGACCCTCCCGGACCATTTCCCAAGATCCTCCCGTATCTTTCGTGAAGTCTCTTGCAAAAACGCGATGCCCTGCGGCGGAGCACTTTTTTTCTCTCCTCGTGTGCGTCTGAGTCGCTGAATTATGCGATGGGAGTGTTATGTAGTACCTGGCCATTAGCGATTGAGATCACCAACCTCTGAATTATTTCACAGCCGAAACGGTCTCGAATCGCGAGTTGATTTCTCTCGCTATTTGAAACATTCATGCCTATAAATGTTTTTTCTCGGCTGATCGATCTCTTTCCTCATTATCATACCGTTTCCATCGCAACCGATGTATTTACTCGTTGCATCTTATGTACCAGATAAAAGTATGTGATTTTTTTTCATCCGATCCATAACATCAATAAGATATGTCTGTTGTCGAAAAGTTTTTTTTTGGGAATTTTAACTGAAGATTCAAATCTTTTTTATTGTTTTGGGTGAAATCAGGCGAATTTATATGAATGGAAAATATCGCAAAAAAAGTACAGCATGAGAAAAAGAGAAAATCCCTTAATCGTAGGATTTTTTAATGATGATTATCGAAGTAATTTGTGCCATCTTTACAGTCATTAGATTAAAATGGATATGATGAAATTTATTCGCGGATAATATTGATATTTTAAGTTTTTTTGATATCCTACAAGTTTTGTAGTCTACACTGATTCTTAAGGAAATAATACATTGTGTTAATAAATCTAAACATTTGTTCTCTTAACTCGCCATAATTTATAATCGTCTAATCATTATCTCATTTAATTCCTTTTAATGTATCGGAATTATTGGGTCTATCGAACCTTGATTTCATAATTTTTGAGGTATTATTTCATATTTACCAGGATGAGTTCATCTAAAAAATATGAGATAGAGGATAGGTTTACGCTTTATTTTTTTCATTCCAAAATAAAAAGATACGATCGTAGAAAAGGTGTTTACGATGGTTCGCTGGTGAATTGAGAACGGAAGGAGGAAAGATGCTAGAATTTCGGGTTCCATATTTCGTGCATCTCGTGTTTGGACGTGAGCGGCATTAGATATTGGCAAAGGGAGATAGGCAGAAAGAAATAGGAGGAAGAAATGGTTAAAAGGGGAACCAACCGTGAAACTCTTTTTCATCCTTATCGAGATCCGTATCCACGATTTGCCCCGTGATTTGCAGTTGGTCCGTGAAATGGAGAGGGGAAGATCCTCTCTAGAGGTCGAAGAGAATGTAGAAGTAGCCACGATTATACTCTCAAGATGCTCACCGGGAATAGTGTATTTTTTCTATATTAGACAATGCCTTGCATTTCTCTTAATAATTTCAAGTTCGAAAACGTTGCTCGCCTTGGAATCACGGGAAATGGATTTCCGTTTGACTGAACTGACGTGAGAGGGAAGTTTTGATTGATTTTTATCATACGTTTCTGTTTTGGATAACGGTGGGAAAGCAGGGATAAGGATGTGTGCGAAATGATTTGTTACCTAAATACCTGCTAAAATACTTATGGAAAAAGTAACCTCTAATAAGTCTTTTAGTTTCGAGTTTATTTTTCTTTGTTTTTATGCATAATGGTTCCCTTAACAACATAATTATTACCTGTGTCCTTCATTTATTTTTCTCGCATTTGAAATGTATATTCTGCTCGTATTTCGCCATTTCCTCAAAATTCATTTCCGAAATACCCTCTCGTTTATCTTCAGTTGGCTCCGAAGAATTATATTATTGCGTAAGAAATTATTATTATTCCACTAATCACAAAGGGGCTTAAATATTTCATACGATATTTATACAGCAACTAATTGTCGAAAGAAAACTATCGTTTTAGCAGTTAATTGTTAGTTTTCACGATGTTCTCGCTTCCTAGAAACGAGCGACGTTTGTTGGTCTTATTTGCCGAGAGATATATCGCTAAGCAACAATATGAAAATTAAGTGCACGGCCGAAGTGGTACAATCGTAAGCATCTGCTTAAACGAGAAAATCATCTTCGCGAAGCGTCAAACTGGATTTCCTGAATTTCCCATGCGTTATTGTTCCTATAATGGTCCGGAGAAGCGGTAGATTTATTTGATGAGCTGCTCGCCCATAAATCATTTGCCCTTTCCGTACTCAGTGACGTTGCTTGTCCGTGACTTTGGAAGCGGAGGGAGGATTCCATCAAAAGCCATTCCGTTTTGCCACAGTCGTTTCTTTAGCTTCGCTTCCAACTTCGAATGCTCTTCCCCATGATCCTCCACTGGTGACCTTTCGGCGCGTGTTGTTGACCTCTAGCGGTGCGATCGTGATTTGCAGTGCACAAGGGGCCGTGGGAGGATGAGTTTAAGGAGGAATGTTTTGTGGTATACGGTATCAGCCTTATTTCACCAGCCGAAATTTGCCCCACTAAAGGAATCGGCGTATGATATTTTGTCAGAGGCCGATGATGGAATTTGGCGGTGCTTTCATCGGAAGACGTCGTCTTCGTCCCTTTCTTGTTGAGATCCATCTCGTTTCATTTTATGTACATATAATGGCAATTACTATTAAGATAACGCTCATTTTGAATTGACCGTTATTGGTTATAGTTTCGTTCTTCATATAATTTAAAATTGAAACGTCCAGATGCTTTCAACTGTTGATATTCATTCATTGTCGTTTTCGTGAAAAGGAATTATCGTGCTAAAACCAGAAATGAATTATTAAGGTTTATAATTGGTTAATTTGCGAATTATGAAAGGGATACTGGGGTGTAAAAAATGTTGAATTTTTGCGCTCAGAATGTGTCTAAAAATTATATACAGAGCATTTCTGGCGAGTAAATTTTGGTAAGGTTATTTATAATTGGGTAGGGATTGATTGAAAAGTGTCTTTTAGCGAGAATAATAAGAATTGTTTTATTCCGAGCAATTTTTACTCTATTTGGTAAATTAATCTTAAAGAAAAAAAGATACATTGACTACATAGAATACATAATATCCTATGCTAATATTTTTAATAATTTGACTAACTCCAAAACATTAATTTATAGCATATTTACATTCCTGATGTAACATTGTGTTTTTTTTCTTAATCCATCGTGTATCGGCATGATACCTCACTACCTTTTTATTCCTTTGTTCGGCCATAATTTCACCGATTCGCTCCGTGCCTCCTTCTGTTTTTATCCGGCTCTAAAGGGGAAAAACGAGACCATATTGACCTATTTGTCCCAGAACAATAAGGCGATAAATTAAAATCCCCGTCATGCTGCGAAATACATAATCTTCGAAATCGCCTCTCGTGGCTTCGTCGTCGTCACTTTATCGCGTCCGTGGGCGTTTATCCACGGAAAAAATTGATTTCGTAACATGCGGTCGATGTCGAAACACATGCAATGCCCTGCCCGCGATTTGTAAACAGATTTGCCATCCGATAGAACAAAAGAAAGAAGAAACTGCGTCGCAAGAATGGCTATCGGTTGCTACGATACAAAAATGTGGGTTTTAGGTGGAAATTCCGATTCTTGTGTCTTGACTCATTGTTTTTTCATACCACACCTTATTTCCTCATTGTTTTCTTTAGGATAACTCATAAGTTGCGTTACTTTTGAGGTAAGTCATTGTAGAAGTTGGATATGCGAAGATTTCCTCATAGTCATTATGATTGTTTTCACTTTACTTCCTCATCCTCCTAATAGAGAATGGAAAACTTGAATTAAGAATTGAGTGACGATTGAATTGTGGTTGGTTAATCCATAAATTTTGCTCAACCTTTACTTTATTGAGAATGGTTTTAATAAGTTCGGGTAATTTATTTTTAACTCTAAGAAATATTACTTATTTATTATATTCATTTGAGATGGATTAATTAATTACTGCAATTAATTAAATAAAATGTGTTACTTGATTATTATAAGAACAGAAAGGAATTCTTGGGAATGCAGCGAGATTTTTTCATAAATCCTACTTAATTATGCATTCAAAGGAAGAATCATTTTTAAATCGCTAATTCAATCATTTTTATCAGTGATAAATCTATTTTATCAGGAAAACCTTTCATTCTACGTTTTATCTCACAGTCCATTCCGGGAAATTCTTTATAATACGGATTCCAACACTTGTTAGGTTTTTTTCTGAACAATACTTACCATTTTCTTTGATTTTAATATAATGAGGAGTATAATAACTCTCATTCGACAAATATCTTTCTTTTAAATATTAGATGTATTTTTTATTCGACGCGAACATTTTACAATTCCTTTCAATTCTCACTTACTATCGCTCTTTGATTTTTTATACCGTTTCATTTATATATAAAAATATAATTTAGGAAAATTGATAGTCTTACTCGAATATGGAGTCTTTCAAGTCCTCTTCTTTATAATTTCGTGTTGAAATAAGATGTTTGGGCAATTTTTTCTATGTCTAGGCGCAATTTTCTTAGGTTACGATCGTCAAGATCTTTCTTAAACTAGAGGATCGCTTAACTCCAAAACGATCAATTCAAAAACGCACAAAAAACGAGCTGAAATCGTAAATAGAGCGCCGGTTCTCGTCTGTCTCCTCTACGCTACGTACATCCCCTCATTTATCGCATCTGCACCAACCCCCCTTTAAGAATCCTTCACGCATCACATAAATCCTGCTGCTCAAAGCTCGTGGTTTTCTTTTCCTATCCCGCGATGCCGTTTGACGAATGTTCCTAAACGGGAATCCATCGGGCATGCGGGTCCATCGGAAATTACGATCACGAATCCTGCAACCTCCTCCCTTTTTATAAAGACATTGACACTCCCCACCTCCCATCACTTCTCTCACCCAACCCACTTCGTCCGTTTCTGGGAAACCGTGCGGAGGACGGGGGCCGTGCATTTCGCGGTGGCGGCTCCAGAGGACGCTCTTAAGGGCAGGGGGGGAGGACCGTCTCGTGTCCTTGAGGGACGTGTCTATCGCAGGGGGGAGGAATGTTGGTGCACTTCCTCATCCTATACGTGTGGGTGTCCCCTTTTATTTTTTATTCCTCCGAAAATCTTTTCGGAACACGTACGAGCATTCCCGAAGGTATTGCTAAGGTAGCAAGGTATGCTTTTCCCACTCCTGCCATTCCAGCGAGACCAAACTGCCTCCCTTTGCGGATCGGGATTATTTTTTTGCGCTCCTTTTAGGAGCGTAACGCTGGTAAAAGGAATGGATAGATGATGGAAGGACGGAGTAGTGGTTGATTGCCTTGTTATCCTCCTCCCTCCCCTCAGGAGTTTCCATTTTGCAGCGCGGGTGTGCGCGTCTGGGGACAGATAAGGGCTTTGACGATCGGAATGCGGGAAGGTTACGATGATAAGGATATTTGCAAAGTAATTTATAATCTGCACTTCTGCGGCGGAATTATTACGTTGTCGGCTCGCGATTGGGAAGATAAAGACGTGGAGCGGAAGAATGCTGGAGATGTAAGGGAAAACGGTATTCTTTTTGGGTTTGGGAAATGTCTATGATGTACATGAATCCGGTGATGGAGCGGTATCAAGAAGGACGGGATGATAAATACCAAGTAGGGAGATTTTATGTCTAAATTATGATAATTCTGGGCACAAGATATTGATTGACGTTTACTAGCTCGTGTGTGATAATTTTAAATTAATATTAATTATACAATTATAAGGAATCGATGATGGTGGTAAAAATAGAGACATTACAGTAATGAAGAAGAATAATTCCCATACTTATAGTAATATATATTGTTACAAGTGCTTTGATATATAATGCATTTAATAGTATATTTTTGTTTAATTTAATTTCTAGAAGTTTAGTAAAATATGTTCTTGAACAGTCCTAATGGTTCTTAGTAGTATCTTTTATTTCTCTTGTATATGGCACTTATAACTTATTATGCAGTTGTTTTTATAGCGGAGATTATCTTCTATTTCTTTTTCTAATGATAAATCAGGGACGCCCTTTCTGAAGATTAATGATAGAGGTTAGCCGATATTCATATTCTTCTCTTTAATCAAATTCAATGTAGAAAGGAACAATTTTAAACGTGATAATAGTACAGATTCTTTAAAATTCCTTTCCATTACGAATTACCATAATAACTAGCCTGAATCTGTGAAATTCAAATTCAAATTATATAGATTTTTAAAAGTAGGAGATAATTAGAGTTATTATGAAGTTATATATATAGTTAACAAGATTATTTAGTACATTTATTAAAGTAGCTTCAATTGGCACCGATTATAAAACTATTGAAAATTATATATTTTTACAATTGTCGAATGAATTATGTTAGCTAAGTTAATTTTGGACTATCATTTTCAATATGAAAAAATAATAATAATCGGTTACTCTCAACTATGAATATGCATTCTGAAAACATAGGAACCTCTGCTTAAGGGTTCCTATAGCAATTCGTTGTACTAATCCCATAATACTAAGTTGAAATAAATCACAATTTTATCGTGTAACATCTGAATGGCTAATTGAAACACCGATAACAAATATCTAGAAGATAATTTTCTCACTGTCGGGTATCCATATTTTTTCATGGATCCTTTAATTTTAAGCGCCCGATAAGTCAATGATTTAAGAGCACCATCGTATCACGCGGTATAGCCGAAACTTCCAACTTAAAGAGAGAAGACGTGCGAATATTTGACCCGAAAGAACGAGCCCTTCATAAAATTTAATGGAGAATAAACAGTTTCACTCAAGCACTCACGACACTTCTCAAACATGGGATAGCAATGGATTTTCTGGTGCATTCCACAGCCGATTTTTTTTTATTCCTTAGCGGAATCCGCCAGTGTCCTCACCTGAGGGCCATTAATGCAACCCCTTACCACCGTCAGCTTCTTCCGCCTTCTATTCCTTTAATAATTCGGCGGAAATTGGTACGGCTCGTTTTTTTACGGCAGAAAAAAGGTTTAGTCATTCATTCTCGAGCTACACCTTCTCAAATCTCAAAAACAATTTTGCCTCCTTTATGCCGCAGCGCATGCCTCGACATAAAGGCCGAGTCGGGGTGAAAAAAATCTCGAAAGAAAGCATTTCCGCGGCATGAGTGTTCCTGGGAGGGCTTTTAATTACGGGCGTTATCCTTAATGTTTCGGGAAAATTATCTCGGAGCCATCTGAAGCGGAATAGCGCCGAGGATATTTCTCATTGGTACGTCGGAGATAATTGCGCGGCCATGTTTACTGATCGCTCCGGGAGATATGAAAAATGTTTGGGTGGTTTCTAATTCCGCAAATATCTCTCCTCCTCTTTCTTTTCTCCCGCCCAATGACGCGTTGGTCGCAATGGCCGTAGATGTTCGAAGGAAGTGGAGATGGTATCGTGGAGATGGACGCATTATCTCCCAAACGAGGCATATGTCTTCATACGCGTTCAACTGCCCATAACCCCTCGCGTATGTGATTTTTTCCCATCGGTCCATTCTTGAAGGAAATGAAGGCTTTCCTTCCATCCGAAACGATATTTACATTAAGCGAGAAGGATCATTGCGGATGTTTACATACTAGTAATCGATTCGAAATTGAGGAATTTTCTCTCTCGCGTCCCTATAAAGATGACGCGGTTGTAACTGTAAAGTGATGGTATCGCTGAAATTGTTCGCCCCTAAGTGGACAAAATGGGTGTTTGGGTCCCTCTCCCGATGGATGGAGTTATCGAGTTGTACATTTGCCGTTTGGTGTTTTATAAGCGAATGGTTTGAGAATTTTGAAATGTGTATATGATATAAGTTTTAATGTTTTTAATTGTACTGATGACAAATAAGACAAGCCTGAAGTAAATAATATTCATTTTATTAATAACATTCTTTTACGTATTGAAAATCGAGGATAAGTATTTGGAAACATATTAGTACTACATTACTCATAAACAGTTATGATTGAACAAATCATTTGTGTTTAGATTAAATCATTAGACAGTTGAATGGCAGTCAGTTTACACAACAGATCAGAAAGTAACCTTCGAAGCAGCTTAGTGACCATTTCATTATTGGTATATGTTATATTAAATTGACGAATATTCTTTCTTTACACTCTATGTTTAGAAATATATATGTAATTATTTATTTATAGAGATCATTCAATTCTTTTTCTATGGATCGGTAACTACGAATCTAATAATCGGTAGCTCCTTTACACGGAATCTATGGTAAATACGCATTGTATTATCCAACATCGTTGGTACTTTAATTTATGTACCATTACGTAAATATTATAACAAGATCATGCTAAAGTCTTTTATATACTTCAATTTATTGATAATGCCTCGCTTCCTTTATCTTCTTCTCTCTTTTATTTTTTTTATTTTTTCTGCTTGCTATCATAATAGGTTTTCGCTTCGCCACATGTTTATTTAATAATTTCGTAAGTTATTTGTAAATTGAGATTATATAAAAGCAGCAGTTATGGAAATAAATAGTTGGAAATCACTGCATTTCTTCTTAGGGTTCGTTGAAATTTCAAAAACCCTCGTCTCCGAAAGATGAATTTTTGTCATCATGGGAAATCGAACTCGTTCTTCCTGAATCGAACGTTCGTCATATAAAAATGAATCGTAACGGGATCGAAGACAGAGTTCGTCAAAATTCTCGAGGTCATTTATCCTCCATTAAAAATGGGGGGCGCGTATTCGGGGAGAAGGAAAAAATGGCTTGTTTTGGAGGAGCGATGACATGTTTAGGAAGCGGAGTGTATAGAATATAGCGCACGAGCGAAGGTTTATGGGGACGCTCCGTTCCTCTTAAATCTCTCCTCTTTTCTTTCTTCCTTGCATACGTCAATCGTTCAAATCTCATGCCACCTTACATCATCCTTCCGATGGAGGAATTCCTTCCGAAACCAACTCTTACCATCCTTACCTTCCTCTTTATTCCCCCTTCCCTTCTATAAACCCCTTCCTCTTTATTACCCCTTCCCTTCTATAAACCCCTTCCCCGAGCAATCGTCGTCGTCAATCACTGATTTCGAAAGCCGCCAAACATACGAAGTTTTTGCGATTTGCGGAAGGACTCGGGACGACGACGTTTTTCGATCGGAAGAGGTCGTCGCCCTCAAGCGGGGAGCGTACGAACTAAAAGCGCAGTGTGGAAGAACGCAGATACCCACGTCTTCCATTCTCTTTCTCCAATTTCGAGGAAATCACAAATTTCTTCGTTCGATTACATCCACGCTCACCTTTCAGAAGTCGAAGCGGACCGTGAGGTTGCGGGTAAATTGAGGGTGTAGGTCGCTCCGAGAAAAAACGTGATCGTTTCCTTTTTCTGTATTCGTCTTCTCTCTCTATTGAAAGCGTTCACGAAATCACGGAATTCACTTCTTTGTTGGATTTCGTCCACTGTTTTTGTGTGCCTGTTTGCTGTGTATTAATTGAATGAGTAAATAGAAAATCTTATTGATAGTTTGTTTATATATATTTATAATAATTTTTACGATACTATTCTGTTATTACTGTTGTATGATTGTTACTTATCTTTTTGGAGGTTTGATTAGATTACTATTGACCAAAATATCATATTTTCCACGTATTTGATTACGAGTAGATTATCAAAATGCTTTGAACGAGTGTGTGATAATATAAATCATGAAATGAAAAACCAATGCAAACTATAATATAATAAAAGTGCATTAGAAAGTAAATTAACCAATAATTAGAGATTATTCATGAATCTTAAGAATTTGAATTGATACTTATCCAATACATTTATTCATTATTTCTTTGTCTGTCATTTCAAGCAAGAATCCATCTTTTGAGATTTTCAATCTCCCATAAATAAACTCTTTCCTCAGAAGCAATTAAAATATGGGTGATGATTTCTTAAACTTAATAGCATTCTTAGAATATTGAAAATTGTGATGAGGAAAAAATA
Organism: Pantala flavescens; assembly: GCA_020796165.1. Lineage (NCBI taxonomy): Eukaryota > Metazoa > Arthropoda > Insecta > Odonata > Libellulidae > Pantala > Pantala flavescens. The sequence goes on along the minus strand of CM036879.1, from coordinate 16,131,991 downwards.
TAATGAAGTTGAGGTGCAGATTTAAACAAAGCGATTTATTTATCAGGTAAAAACAACTTGAACGTCAGAAAGTTAGATTGAGTAAAAAATGGAGGAAGAAAGCATTCAGACTGTGAAAAATGCCGGTATTGAGAGATAAAGTCTTCCGTCCCCTTTCTGGTTATTTAAAAATTATGTAAAATAGATTCTAGACAAAAACGAATAAGATTTTGAGATTCGATAGCGTTTGAGGATCCTGCAGTATGATAAAAAGTGTGTAGACTTTTCATACTCTTTATGCTGAATCAATATTAGTTGTGTATTTCTCTTGGAAGATAAGTAAATCGTTATTTAATCATTTTAGCTTTAATCAAACTAAATTATAAACAACCTTTTATCTACTTCAATGAAATTGTATGAAATTAATATCGTGGATTTGATTTGATGATAAGGTAAGATATTAAATATTAGATTACAAACGTTATTTCAAAGCCCTTTATTTCAATGAATTCTATTCAAGAATTCTATATATGATTAATTTATATCATCAGCATCTTAAATCGTTATATCTTATTCTATCTACTTTGCATCGTTTTCTTTCTCCTGCTGTATAACAATAAGGAATTCATTTGTATATCAAATGGTTCTGTAGTCATTCAATACTTGTCCAATGAAATATTTATTCACACACCTTTAAATATATAATCAAGATTTCAATATTATTTCATTTAAAATCCTGAATATATCCTGTAGAACAGTCACGTTCGACTCTTTTAACCTTCAAGGTGCAATTCCTTTTCCTGGACATACCTTTTCCTTTACGTTAAAGATCAAGGTATCTTTTTCCAAAGAAGGCTGGGCTTTACTTGCCAAGTATTTGGCATGCTTCACACACAATCGCGATACAACTATGTTATAAAGTGCTTCTTGGCTGATCCTTGGATTAATACTACGATAAACGATGAAAGAATTTCCGGCAAGAAGTTCCTTTGAAACAAAGAACTTTAAAACCGCAGTGTTTATGTGTCCTGAAAGAATACCGTTCCCTTGATTTCAGAGCAGTGATAAGGCCGATTGTAGGGAGTAAAGAAAAAATGGGCCCCCAAATTGTTAAATATTGGATGATCTTATCTTAATTGTTTTTTTTCTACTCTATTCCGTAAGATTTATTTGAGCTCACCGCAGTCAGCGTAAAACTTATAAACTACTAAATATGATACCATCTATTCATATATTTTTAGGCTTCATCAATGTATTAAGCTGTTTTAAAATTCGTAGTCGACGATATTTTATTTCAAATTTTTGTTTACCATATAAATCTCAAATTTTATTTTTTCCTAAGTAATCATTTTTATATTATGTAGATGCTCACGATTATTTGAAAACCTTTGATTGTTAATTTTTATCGATATGTAGTTATCAATGTAATGATTCATTTGCGTATATCCTTTTAAGTATTTGCATAGACTCTTTTGCAGTATAGTATTTTATTTGATATTCGATTGATATTAATCCTTTTCAAATAATACTCCTTAAGGAACTGATCTTGACTACAGAGCATGAATTTTATATAGATAAAACTCAAATTCCTATCATATCTGGATGAAATAATTAGTGGAGGTTTAAATGAGTATTAGATTAATTTATTTAGTCAATAAAGACAGCTAACGATTATTTCCTTGTGCTAACGATCGGATTAAAAATTACTGGTTACTCGTTTAGGTTGTACTCTGTCGAGAAGCAAAGAATACTTTTACGTTTTTTCGGATACGTAAACAATTGCGCAGTTAGGGTGAGTTCCGGAGACGACCTCTCGGCGCATCTAAGGATCCTCCGAAGACGCCGACCCTCCATCTTCCCTTCCCTCCGTGGTCCCACGAATTATTGTCGCGGAATGTGACCGCTCCTATTATTTCGGCTACATTCTGTTGCTCATTACGCTTGCCACTGCCCACCTGCGCCCTCTTCCGCGATGGCATGTAGCCCTTGCGATTCCAGAAGACATTTGGCAGGAGAAGCACGTGCAGAAGGGCGGTGAGAGGGGGCAATGGGGGGAGGGGGAGAGCAAGGACATTGACGGGCAATCACCCATTCCTCCCGAAATTTTTTGGAGTCGAGGCATGTCCCTCCGAGTATCCAGTCTCTTTTTGCACCGTTCTCACTCCACCGCCTTCGAGCACTTCGACCTCTACTACCACCTAACCTCCCCTTCCCCATTCTTTTCTTCAAACAACGAAGCAAGTATCTCGATATCCCCCCCACTTCGTCATTCCATCTATATCATCTCGGGCTCTTCCGCAAACCGCCCCATCCCCCACTGCATCCACACTCGATCCTCCATCCCCCTCGAGTTTTTGTTTTGAAGTCCGTGGCTTCCGTTCGTTATTTTGCCGAAACTTTTGGATTGTTTATGGATTTGCGGTGGTCGTAAGATGCAGGAGGAGGAAGTTTGGTGGATTGCGGATCGATATGCAAAAAATTGGTTGCGTTTGGTGGAGGAAGGGTTGATCAACGTAAGATTTGATAAAGCTATTGAATAGCCATAATGTTTGGTTGTTAATCCAGTTAGGGTATTGTGAAGTTAAAAGTGCTTATTTAATTTTTTGCTTACATAAATTTGGAATCATAAGTTTAACTTAAAATATCGAGAAAGATGCAGCTGTATTAACACTGTCAGTGTAGTAAACCCTCGTATTCGGATCATTTTATTAGTAAATTCCGACCGACTTTGTAAGTGGAGTTCTCTTTAAATAATGTACTGTTATTTCATGATACTCGTACATTATATTCTTTAATTTATTTGTTTGCTTTATTATCCATCATGACTCGTGCTCACTCCTTTTAGTAGCATAAATATGTCAATCTTCTTTTAAAAATTACCTCTCTCCAATTATATCTCTATCAAAACATATTTTATAATTCGCGGACGTATTTATCGAGTGAGTATTTTGAGCTCAACTAACCTACCAATAGAACAAATAAGATTTTTGTATTTTATCAATTCATTATGGAATAATATTTGTAGTCATACGAAAGATTTTCTTGAATCAATCACAAGACAAAATGGTCGGTTATATTAGCTTCTAGATACGATAACCTTTTTAAAGGAAATTATTTTTTTACAATGGCACAATTGTAATACATCTCTTAAGCGAAAAAGCCTGTTGCATATCTTTGGAAAGAGTTTAACAAAAATATTTTAGCACAACCCTCCTCCCAATAAAAGTGCTGGCGACAGCGTAAAATATGAAGAACACGCCAAACTTTTCGCAACTTATTCCCACCGAATTGTTTGGAGGATCTCTAGAGGCCGCAATGGAGGAAGCCATAAAATTAATTCTACTTTCACTCTTCCACGATTCTCGCGACGACATTCTTGCACCCCCGCCACGATAATGCTGTGGCCATACCCATAAACCTGTTACGCAAGCACGAATGCTTGAATTTTAGTATTTCCGCAATTCAGTCTAATACTTAAAGGGCGATTCATATTTCAAACTTTTTGTGTGGTAAGAGGGACATGCAACACTTGGCGATCCCTTTTCTAGATGATTCAATTTTGAAGACGTACCAATTTGATTCCGTAAAACATAATTATATTTATATTCAGCTTTTAACATACGGAATTATTAAGAATAAAATATAATATAATTCAAAATTTACGTGTACTTGTAGTTTTCGAAATTTTTTTTCCAAAATATTCGTGTAGTAATTCGTTGAAGTTAGTTTTAGATGATAGATAGACATGCATATATATAAGTATTTAAGCGTGAATCTTGTCTTAAACTCAACAAAACCTTAATATCCATTCGAAAGATTATTCATATAGATCAATACGGTAACCTTTTATGGCAGATGCTGTAGAATTAACGGTAAACGATGGTTATATTTTGATAAAGGAAATATATATGTAAATCTTTCTTGTGTTGTCGAATGAGCTTAATAACACAATCAGGATAACATTGCCGAGTTACCAAGGCGTTTAATAAGGTTCCATCTGCGAGAGTCGTGAATCATCATTAATTACCTCGGAAATTTATGAGGTAATATTGTCACAAGACGCTCTCCTTGTAGCAAGGCACGCATTATTTTCTCCTGCTAAGAAAGCCGCAGAAGAAGAGAGCTTCTTATCTTAATAATCGTCATGCATCGAGGCGATTGTCTCAGAGCATTGAATTACTTTATCGCGACAAGAATCTCGAGCCATTCATAAATAGAAGACGATCGGATAATCCTATTTGAATCCGAGGCTATTATTAGTCCTCGAGCCATGAATTATGTACGCAAAACCGTGCAAGAGCTTCGACTTTTATGGCCCTCGGCATTATCCACATCTACCAGTCTCTTTTTATGCCTTCGAGAAGCAACTTCGTTTTTTCTCGATCGAGTCTTCTTTCTTCTCAATCTCGCCCATCGTTCTCAATCATTCTTTAGTATCCTCGACAAGGGAGAGAGTTTCCACCTTATATCCTTGCACTTTCACTCTTGAGTCTTTAACTCCCACAATCCTATCAGCGACCCTCAAAAGCTGTTAACTGTAGGCGAGATGGACTTTTTTATGGTCCCATCCTCAGCGCGTAAAACCCGACCTCTTTTAAACCTCGTTTCCACTTCTACGTTTACTTCGTAATGCGCATTACTTTCACGTTGCATGTACCAAGCGTTATATCGGTGAAAAAAATTAAGGAGTGGAATGTTTACGACCAAGTGTTTTAGGCTAGGATTTCCCTAGAACACGAGTTTCGATGGTCTATATTTCCTATGATCTTCTTCTCGAATCTAATGAATATCAATGGTATTCTTCTGGTATTGAGTGTCACGATTGGATTTTAAAAAGTAAATAAACATTGCAGGGGCTCTTTATAATTCAAGCCAATTTATTAAAACACTTTAACATTGTTTAAGTTTCTCTTTACACCTTTTGTCGTTTTTGAGCATATTTTAGATATTTAATCTTGAAAATCCATGCTTTGAAATGTCCTATTTTCCGAAGGGATAGTGAAATCTTCGACTTTCATTTGGAATATGATATTTCGTTATTTTTGTCGATGGACGAATTAGAAGCGAATCGTAAACAAACAATGTTTTGCTTTCTTTTTCTACCAACTGGCATAAAACGAAATTGATCAGTGGATTGCGAGAAATCGTGATCCGTCAGCATTCGGTTATTTGAGTTTATTATGCCTTTCCTTGAATGATAACTCTGCATTATCAGATTCAAAATTAAAAAAATGAAAATCGCCAAGAAATATATGACAAATATTTATTGATAAAGCCTCTGTTTACGTAGTATAAAAAAATTAGTAGATTATGAACTCTAGAAATGTAAAAAAATTAATATCTACATAATTTGAAAGTTAAATATTGCCCTAAGTCAGAAACCATCGTATGTTCTCATGATTGAGGCTTTTTTATAATCAAAATAAATTTGCTTGTTAAAAAAATTATCGTGGTAAAATATAGCTGGTAATTGCTAGAGAATAGTCAATTATTACATTTTGTTGAAGTCCATTAAGTATTATTACATTATTTCCATTCTAATGAGACTTCGAATTAAATTTTCTGTCAAATTTTTAGTTTTAATTCTCTAAAGACTTTCTTTTTATTATCATATTATTCTCGCAAGTACCATAACAGTAATAATTCTCTAATACCTTTAAAACTTATGTTATAAATAAAGAGTAAAATGTGAGCTTTTCCACCAGAAATTTTCTTTGCCACTAAAAATTACTTGTGAAATTAGTCTCTAAGTTGTTTTTTTTGTCTTTGCAGGTAAGCTACCATATCCCGATGTTTTTACGCCGTTCGAGGAAGAAATTTCTTCCTCCTTCGAGTCTGTTCCTCATCTCGGCTAAACGAGCTATTCACGCCCACGCTGTCACGAGGTACGCATTACCCTTTAGTTTTTAGTTGACCTGCCCTTATTAAACTGCCGTTCGGCCCTGAGTTACTACTCTTCCGCGACTAGACCGTTTTATGCCTTTTTTATCTATGCAAACAAAGGTTTTCTAACGTTTAGGACTCCTCATTTAGTTTCATTTTATTGCCACATACTTAAGGAGCGTCTGATTAGGACTCCACGAAGCGGAAAATTATTCGCTTCCGACCCAACCTTTTCTATTTATGTTAATGCGAAATATATATTCTACTGTAAACACGTAGTGATTTAGAGATCAAATAAATAACTTTAGTACGCATGATGAGGTCATCCTACCATTTTAAATGTTGAGTTTCTACGGAGAAAACGAAAGCATCGGTATCTTTAAAATAATTTGTTTCTTTTTAGTAGCTTGCTTGCTTCTTATGATGGAGTGATCGAGCGTTCTCGGAAACTGAATAAAATGAGTGCCATTAATTTATTATAGATTTAATAAGTATATTATTATTTTATTATCGAAGATCTTACGAAGATACACGTATTACCGATGACTAAAAACTAATGAAATTGCGATTTGGCTTTAATGGCTGGATTTTGCCCTACGGGTCGATCCGTAAAAAGGGAATTGTTCCACAGATTTCAAAGATACGGCACTTAAATTCTTTCACAAGAACAGTTAAGCTCTATTGGATAATCGTAATGAGTCTGTTGACTTCTGTTTTGAGAAAATAATCCATCATCATCCAGCGTAGTATCTTCCGCGAAAATATTTCATACCAAACGACGTGATTCGAAAGACAATGGCCAAAACCCTTCGATGCAATCTTCATTACGTAACGATACCATCATACCCAGATGATGACGTACGTTTATCGGTAGCAAACGCGGTTTCAAATTCAAAGGCCTCCATCGTAAACGGTCGTCGTAATGAAATCGAGCGGCCGAATCGACGCGATTTAATCAAAGCCTCGAGATTCCTCTCTCGCTTCAATTAACCGCGGAAGAATTCTTCCGAGGCGAGGTAATATCCCGCGACTTCAAAAGGAAAGCAACCTGCGCCGCGTTCGGCTAATTCGGAGCATTATGGAAATGTAATAGGGTAGTCGGGAATCGAGGCGTTTCAGTCGACGGGCGTCCACCGTCCTAAGTCAACGTCCACGCCGCGGCTTTCATCGTGAGCGAGAGAATCGACTCAATCTCTTTGGATGTTATTAGAGGGCGGGAACATGTCTATTTTCCACCACAACAAAAGGGATCGCCGCTCCCCTATACGCGTAATGACCGTTGCATCGCATTCCGCATAGATGGAAGGCCGCGCGTATCGGTTCTTCGGAAGATAGTATTAAAGTATGGGATGTTCGCACGCCTGAGACGCCGCCGAGCCTTTCTCGGAACTTAATTGACCGCGAAGGGCGACACAGAGGAAACCGCGAGCGGCGTGGTGTGGGAGATGCGGCAGGAGGAAGGTGGCACTGCCGCGGACGGAGGGCCACGTCCGAAACGAACTTTTTTTTTGGATCCAGGAAACCAAAGCGATTTGCTCTTTTTGGCGTATTTTCCGACCGAAAAGTAAAGAGTATTTTTTGGTCATTTTTTCAGCTCCGGAGTCTTTCAGCTGCGTTCGCATACCTTTCCCGTATGTCCTTTTAGAGGCGCTATGATTCTGCTTTGGAGTTTTATAGCTTTTCGGGTTAGTTCTGCGGTAATAAATCGGATGAGTGGAGAAATAAGTTATTATGTCCGAAGTATTGGAGTGGTGGATTCCGGCTCATTTCGTCTCGGTGTTTGATGATGGTATCGAGAAAAGACGTGAGTAATATGTTTTTGGAATGTGAGAGAACACGAATTCTTTCTATTCAACTGTAATTTCTGCATTCATTCATCGATAGAATGTTTTTCCTGGGCTGAATTAGAAGATTTGATTTATAATTGCTTCTTCGTGAATCACAATATACCCACAATGTCTTCCTGTTTCGTAAAAGCTGTTGCGTAACTATGTCCCGCCACATGCAATTCCATTCATTACAAATCCCGATTCCATTCATCCTTCTTCATCACGATAACTCGGCTCCGGGGCCAATTTTCCGCTACATTAAGATTTTAATTTCTAATTGAATTCCCTCTCTTCCTCGTGTTTACCACCTGACAGTGACCTTGTGTCCTTTCATTCGAATTATGGCCAAATACAGAAAATCTCATCTCAGCTAATGTCCCTGGCTCTCCGTGTGTCCATCGTTTCCGTTGATGAGGTAGCCATCAGCGGGTCGGAAAAATGCGGGGGGTCCACCGGAAAGCGATTGCAGAAAGCTCAGAGTATCGCCTATCAAGGCGAATTAAGGAATTCCAATCTATCGCATCACGAAAACCGACCTTACGTAACGGTCGTACATTTTCGTCGATGTCCAGATGATGGTCTTCGGATGTGGAAACAACTTCTCCGCGTTTCATACGAATGTATTTAGAGGCAGTTGATGATCAACGAACGTAGTTCATGATTCTTTTCAGTGAAGAACATCTTAAAGTATTTTCTTTCGAATGGGAAATCTCAAGGGCGAAGGAATAAAATATTCTTACTATTTTAATTAAATATCTTGGAAGTTAAGACTTAAGTTTGTTTTGCCAGATTGTTTAATAGATGTATTTTTGAGCTATTTAAAAAATTTTTGCTTTGAAATTGCTCTTTCCGTCGATTTCTATCGAGATGATGACCATGTAAAGGCTTTTGTGCTGTGATAATTTTGAGTATTTTTATTAATTGAAATATTGCCTTACGTAACAGATTCATTGACTCGTTCGAAGCATGGTATTTTATATGGGCTAGGAGATGGTATTTAATTACCTCGCTTCTTATCAGTAATGATTTTCTTCTTACCGCAAACGGTAGTTCGTTTAATGGATGAGTCCCTCTGGGCCGTGTATTTTACTGATCATCACGTAAGATTCATAACCCACGGAATTCTAACTACCAATTATCAAAAAGCATGTTCCGGTATCAAAGACAGCTGAATCATTCCTCGAGCTCCGTAACTTACTTACTTTCTTTCTTTTTTACCCTCTTCGGGGAAATATTTCCTTCGCTCAACGATGCCGAGACCATATATCAATTCCAAAGGTCAGAGTTCGAGAGTACGGTATCATCCCAAGCAGGGACGATTAATGGCCCCAGAGTCGCGAAGACATTAATAAGATAAAGAATAATCGGCGGGAGACCGCGAACGAAACAAGAGGCGAACCACACAATCAGACCCCGTTATTAAGACGAATGTTTTTAATCGAAGCGGGTTTTGCAAATAGCGCCACACGACGCGAAGAAGACACAGGAAACTTTGATACGAGGATTTCAAGCGCATAAATTACGCGGAGTTGGTATCTCTTTTCTTAATTTCCTTCCCCGCGTGTACTTTTATTTAAGGGCCTCGATAGCGAGGAGTCGCGAATACGGACTCTCTGTAAAGCGACTTGTCCCTCGGGAGCGTATCGCACCTTCCTTTGAAAAAGTTCCTTGCCGCCTTGCAACGCGGAGCTAATGCCTCCGCTCGCTATCTCCCACACCATCGCCAGGGAAACATTCTCACTTCCTCCCGTTGCGTGGAATTTGTCATGCCGTCCCACTCCGTTTCCGCTCCGCCAGGTCTTTATCCGAGTCTTCCACACAACGCCATCTCTCAATGAAGAACAGGCCTCTCTACAGTCTCCCCCGGATTTCATTCACCTCTTAATAAATTACGTGCGCTCATAAACACGATTTCTCCGCAAACTCCTTAATGGTCGGGGCGGAAGTTATCGTTCAGATAATGTACAACGTCGGAGGAGACTGTGGTGACATCGGCAGCTAAGAAGAGTTCTTCGTAGGAGCTGAGTTACGCTCGCCGTGGGAAGTTTAATCTATGGAAGCGTTTAGAAGAATGGTCGAGAGGGAATTAAGTGAGGTTTAAAAGACACAAATAACTACCGATTGATATCGTCGCGCGAAAGGTCTCTGTGAATGGTCGTGTTATAAAATTAGTTATGATTGGATGAAGTTGTGGGATGTTTTACTGGCGAGTAGTCTCTGTGAGGAATGTATTCTTATGTGATGGGGTGGAATGAAATTCTGTGGTAATTATTTTATGCGCAAGAGATGGGATCTATTTCTAACATATTGTGTATTGTATTGAGATTAACTTGTTCAAAGCCCAATAATTGAGGGTAATAAATGCTTATTGTCGCTGAGCTATATAAGACTAAGTCATATTTTTACTCCTATATTTTTTTATTATGATTATCTCCTTTTTTAAACGTTGTGTTGTTTTTGTTCAGATGAATTTAGTTTCCATTTATTGTTCTTTAAGGTATATCATTCAATCGAATTTTTCATAAAATTCATAGTCTTAGTAATTGTGTATGTATTGTATTCAGCCCATATTTATTCTTTATTCGTAATATTAAAAATTAGAGGTTAGGTGTGACATGGGCCTAATATTGACGAAAAAAGATCAAATAATAATAAGAGGAAAATACGATTGATAAAGCTTTTTTTATTATACAAAGTTAGTAATTAGTTTGAGATTTTTTGCAAGCTATTGCATTCTTAATGTATAATTTCAAAATAAACATTCAATCGCGGTCTAATGGAAATCTTAAACTATTTAGAAATAATTAATTGTTACAAACAGATAGTATAATTCGTCTTTTCCATTTTTAAGGAAGTCAAACTAAAGTTCCGGAGAATTTTTGAAATAGGGAGGTCATTCGATCAACAGTTGAAATGAAGTACTTAGAAAATATTTATGGAAAATTTTTTGAAAATCTAAAAGAAGATATAATCAGATAGAAATCATAATTGAATAAACTGAGGTGTGTGTATTATCAGATGAAGTTCTCAATTTACTAACTTTAATCGTTAATTAATATAACATTAATTACTTTTACGATATTTACTTCCAATAGAGTTTCATTTTCATTCGTTAAGCACTTGCAATTTCCATGCATCGACACGCAATAGAGAAGAATGGCCGAAGGGGGCATCTTAACTCCGCAGTGGATACGGGCGCATTAGCGAATCGAAGGGGACGGTTTTCGCATACCGATTCAATGAAGGATGGGGATACGTCGCGGCCGCGGAAGATACTTAGGATGAAAGTGAGCAGCAACTCTAAAAGCCACTCCTCCTCAGGAAGGGTGCAGCTCCTCAACCATATCTCCCTCTTAACACCCCTTCCGACCATCCCATTCACTCTTGTCCGGCCGCTGAATACTCGCAAGCTTATGTAATTTATAGAGGGGGGAAGTGCGCGGTGCATTGACCCGCTGAAAGGTGGCCACGGATACCTCCTTCGGGTCCCCAAAGGGTTGGAGGAGGGGCTTTGTGCAGAGAGGTGCGGGAGGGTTAGGGTAGAGACGATCACCCGAGAGCACGTGTTGCGGTGTCCGACCATCAAGATCCACATTTATTTTCCTCGAACGAAAAAAAGAATAAACGAAAACCGCTCTCTCTCCCCTTCCCACCGACACATGACCTCTAGCCTCGCTCGTCGGCTTCCCAAAAAAATCCGCCTTTTTTCCGCCTTCCCACACTTCTCCGAAAGCGATTAGTTTGTTTTTAGCGAGCCCTAAATCCTGTGGGGTGACGTGCATTATAATATAGCGGCGTTCAACGTCCAAATTATGCCAGCTCCGCTCCAAATGATTTAGCCCGTCTGCGCGGTGATAATTAGCCACGGAAAAGGCATAAAGCGACCGACCTCGGAAGTCCGAAAGAGGCTGCCCACCTGGCCGTACCAATTCACCAGCGGCGCTCCTTTCCAGGTCCTTTAAATAAAGCGAGGATCGTTTCTCGGAATAACGGAGATTCCTTCTGTTTTGTGGACGATTTCCATAAGCAGAAGGGAATCGGTTCTTCGGTAATGCGCAGACTTCCATAGTTCAGCTTAGATGGGGTTTCTGCTAGGCGCCGCTCATACTCTCTCGTCTAACGCTCAGTTACTTCCTACTAGATTCCTGTATCGCTTTTCCTTTTAGGCCATCGACGACGAGCCAAACGAGGCAGCTTCAATTAAGGTTCTAATAAAGCGTAATTTTAAGGATGTACTAGAACGCCGCGACTAGCATCCAGTGATTGCAATTAGGGAGGCCAGGTGGTGGATCTCTCGACGTACGCGGAGCATTGAAAAAATGAATACAGCACGATATCGCGTATTTTTGCCGGATGCGCACGTAAGTTATGCGGTAATAGCGAGCCTTATGAAGAGTCAAATTATGGGATGATGAATTTTACGAGGAACGTTTTATATGCACATTAGCTAGGTATTTGGCCAGAGGGGAATTTTTTCTCGAAATGAGGGAGGTTAATCGTCCTAAAATATTCTTGGTTTACAGCTGTTACTGATTCTAGACTCGAATTGAAGAATAGAATTTTATTTGGATGGAGGCCTTATGAGATTATAACTTTCTGTTGATTTTATTTTTCTAGGGATAAAATTATTGTAACCAGCAGAATAATGATTCAGAACTACGAATTAGAAGTGTACAGTATTTGAATTTAATTATTATTGTAATCAAGTATTGGTCCAAGCAATTAATATTTTTATAGGTAAATAAATAACTTTCGTACTACTTTACCGTCTTATCATAGCGACGGAATACCACAGAAATTTGTGAAATGCGATCGCTGTTAGCAGCCGTAGATTCTATGTTTCTTTTACGAGAATTCTAATTGAATGCTCTCATCATTTCAATTTAACTTTCCATTACGATTCCAATTCCGCGTTTCCATCGAAGATATTTCGCACATTAAGGTAAATTAACATCTGTTTGCACTTTTAATTACATCCAAGACATTAAATACGTTTTAAAATGAGAATCTGTGTTGGATGTGTACCGACGTTCCAAGAATTGATCTCATGAGCGGTTGCAGAGTTCAAAAACCTGTGTCGTGGAGCAAATTGATGCTGTCTGTTAAATTTGTTAGAGGCGATTAGATTCTCAGCAAAGGGCATGAGGATCAGGGAAGGAGATGAGGAGTAAGATAGTGGAACATTACCGTGGCCATGACCTTTGTGTAATACTATTCTATCCAACCATGTATTTAAGATGTACTATTCTTTCTTTTTGGCTATATCCCTGATCTAAACAGTTGATAATAGCGCTGTTGCCACAACAGACTTTGAAATATAATTAACATAATCAATCAACATATATTCAGAAAGTGATTCATGCATTATTTCATTCAGAAAATTATTAATAGTTTACTTTATAATAATTTACAGGTTGATTTTGATGATGATTTTTTAAACAAATGTCTCAAAGCTTAGGGAATGAGGGATTATAAATTCTATTATTTCTCCTGTTTAGGAGATGACGAAATATTTAAAATAACTCGTCTTGCTCTTATAATCATTGTATATTTACGTTTTTATTATAAATTTAAAAAATAATTGCTCTCCATCCTTCTCGCTCATACTTTCAATTCATTGTCAATTTAATATCATTGTGGAAATAATCAGCATATATTTCTGAAAATATTTACTGAGATAGTATATTTGTTATTTATTATAGTCCATAAAATTCCGTTTATAGCCACGAAAATTCATAGCCATTACGTTCTTGATTTAAAAAAGAAAATGACCACAACACTATAAGAATTAATTTTAAAATTCTAATAGTTTAAAGAATTAAGTTTTTATATGCACTTTATTCGATTCTTACATTAGAGTATGTTGGATTAAAGCCAGCACTTTAAATTAAATCCATCTCATAAGGTATACTTCCAAGAATTTAATGTAGTTGATTATACTGCATAATGTAAACCAATTCAGTTTACTGCACCTTGCTCTTCGTACATCCCACATCGATTCGTTAAATCGGTTGTTTAGCATCTGAAAGCCATAAGACCACAAGAAGAGAGCCGCTGCTTTTTTGCTATTTTTATGGTGGAACGTTAAAAGGCGTAGATTCGTTGGCTGCGGTATTCTAACGCATTTCCTCAAGAATCACCGCGGAGGATATGAACTCGCTTACCTAAATGAATTCCAATCATTTTGGATGACCAAAGTTTGCTTGACTTGCTTAAGGATCCTCAGCGTAAGCAAATTAAGGAAATTATTTCTTCCGCTTGCATTTCGAGAAATCTTTTAAAAATTCCCTTTATGAATTTCTTGTATTCCTCACAAAAGGGTTAATATCTAGATTTTATGGCATCTCGTAAATCGTGAAACTTTAACGGCCGCGTTCTTTACGTTAGGTTCTTTTCATCTACAACAACATCGATAAAACATCTTCAGACATTAGCTCCTGGGTTTATTTTTAATCGTCCGTAAACACATAGTGGAGGAATTCATTCAAAGACGTACATTAAAAGTCGTTTTATGCGCCGGACGCGAACAATTATTTTCCACCATTATAAAGACAAAATTTACGTTCTCGTCTTGAAATCTTCTCGCATAATCGGAGGTTTTAAGTCGGAAACGATCTTTGCGCAACAAATCGAGGGTCGAGAACCTCTGAAAACTAAGAGAGAGTAAAGTTTACGTGTAAGAATGAAGTCTACGAAGAATTTTTAAAAACTCGCGTAACTAAACAACTGTGATTCCTTAATGCACTAAGTGATATATGGAATACAGAGATATCAAAATTCTTCGCGTATATCATTAGTGTGATGTATCAAAGGTATATGCGACCATAAAACATTCTGAACACTACGGTGTCATTGTGGAAGTGCCACGTGTGGCTTCAGAACAGCGGGTTGCCGACCTCTGTCCTAAGTCGAGGAAACGCATGGTTACATTTGTGACAAAATTCTGGAATAAAACCGCAGGGGTTTATTTATTCATGAGCTTCATGCAAAATACTGACGCACTGTACAGGAATACTCTTATAATTCGTTAACGTTGGAGTAAGGAATGGTTTAGAAAAATGTCATTTCAATGCGGAAACTCATGGATACATTATGGAGGTAAGATTTTATAAGTTAACTGTTAAAATAATGGGAATAATGTGAAACAAGATTGATTTTCGTTGCCATAATATACAATATATGTACCTTAGATATTATCAAATAATCCAGTCAGAAATCTGTATGAAGGACAATTCAATGTCATGGATATCGTAATCGGATAAGTAGTTGACGTAGCAATTTAATTTATTTGAATAATACGTTTAAAAGTTAAAGATAAACCCTGAAGTTTCCGCTGTGCTATTGAGTATATTTCTACATAAAATGCTAAAAAGACAATCTACATAAAAAATGCTCTTTCCGCAACGGAAATGCGGGTTTCTAAGAAGGGTACATATTTGAAATCGTAAGCCCACGCCTCTGAAAATTCGCACCTCTACGTATCGCGTTTAATGCAAAGGAGATAACGCACGCCCACCTGCTCCTATCCTTCGGAGGCGTCATTGGAAGCCTCGCGATTCCTGCGGGATACCTCGCATGCAGATGGAGAATGAAAGGGAAATAATTTAAGCTCGTCTCGGAACACTTGCTCAGCAACATACTTCTAAATAATCCCTTAACTAAATTGAATGTCTCTCTCTGCATGCACTGCCTTCCTATCCATCCCACGTCCTCCCACGCCGGAGAACCTCTAGGAGCTCGTGCCACCTGCTGTATTCAAACAATTTCTTTTTTCGAAACATCTCCTTGTTACGCTCGTCAACCGTGTAACCAAAAGGGACTTAAAACTTCTGCTCCGTTGCTTCTCCCGTCTCTTACGCCACAAAAAGTTTACACCGCCTCCCCCTTCCCAGCTCCCACATATCCGATCGTTCTCTTCGAAGGATGCATTCCATTTTTCGAATTCCCTTCCGCCGCGTTCTTCTGCATCTTCCGCGCGGTGTCTTTTGCCCCTCTCTCTCCTTTTCCGTCAGGACGATGTTCGCGACAGTCGCCCAGGCTGGGAACGTTTCCGTTCCCTCGTACTTCTCCCGAACGAGCTCTTATTTCACCAGGACAGGGTAAGGCAAGGTTCTATGCAAGTAGATACGTGAGTCTGTGGAGGAATTATCGGTGCTACTGCGGTTCGAACCCGGGTCTTCTACATTCTAGAGCGATTTTCTAGCTCAGAGGGGTGGAAGAAGTTCCGTCCGGACGTGGTTCTGGGTTCTCTAGTCTACCTAAGCTGAGTTTCCCGCTCTGTTAGTTGGTGGTATCGTATTGAATATTAAAATTCGAATATGATCGTCTGGTTTTCGTTCGTTCTCAAAGCAGATTCTTAGTTTAATTCGTTAATTTTTGATTTTGTATTTTTTGAAGGACGGCGGAATATTAATCTAGTTCGACCTAATGGTACACAACTGCAGGTACACATAGTTATCCATGTGGACATTCAATGATGATACAATCCTCAGTCGTTATCTGTCTTGTAAAGTACTATTTCGATTCATACCTTCTCTGAATTCCTACGGATAATAGAGATACGATCTTCACAAATACCAAACAGTACCCGAACCAATCACTCTTAGAACTTCCAAAAGAAACAGGCAGCTTGAAACTGTAGGTTTAACGATGCAAACACCTGCACAGAAAGTGGTAGCCTAGTACAGCCACTTTTCACTTCTATTGATCCATACGCACTAATTTTTTGGAATTAGAATCTCTTTTCAATATTTCTCCTGTTAAGTTTCTCAATCATATCGATATTCATCAAACGTTGATAATTCGTTCGTATTTCCTGGTCATACAATGTCCATGCAGTCTATAATCATCGGAATGGCTCGACGTGGTTAGATAGTAAGCATTCCTCTGCCTTCAAACTCCTTCATCCGCACCGAAGTGTCGATTTACTCCATCGTCACGTCGTCTTCTGGAAAAGGAGGTTTTCGTCGAAAGAGAGAATCCCCTCTTTTTTGGCAATTTCCGTTAGGATTCGAGTTCCAACGGAGCTTTTTTTAATTGCCGGATACAATCCCCGATCACGGACGCCTCGCTCATCTTAAGATTCGGAGCGACGCTTGCAAGCGACACCCGAGGACATAAGCGCATCATTGCACCGTCCAAGACGTCTCAATCCGGCTTTTTTCACAGCCGCCACGTAATGACCCGCGAGAATTCCTCGCATAAGGACGATCAGCATACGCGGAATCGGTTTGTAAAAAAAAGAAAGAGGCCATGGAGAGAGTCTCCTTGGCGAAAGATGTGCAGTTCCCAAGAAACCGTCCCCCCAAATTTGGTCCTGCAGGCTACTCACATTTCACTCGAAGACGCGCCTTCAAACCCTTTAAGGAGGGGGACGCCATTGGACGGTGTCTCCTCCCAGCGGCCGGTTTTCGCAACGGAGAAGTCGCGGCCCGTCACGTGCTGCGGAAGCAGAGGACATTTGTATGTACACGATTTATGGCACCCTTCTTGGGAGGCGTGCGTCACAGAGGTCTCTCTTTGACTTCCCGAGGTCCAAACCAGACTCTCATACAAGAGAGCTGCCAGTGCCGAATTGTCCGCCGACTTATCACCGGGACTGAATTGCAATTATGGAGTAGTTGGAGGTAGTACGTTAGAGGTTGTTGGGTATTAGTACTACAGGTTGCTAAGGGATGGTTCGTAAATAAATTGGATGTTTATCTAGTTGAGTGATCTAGTGAAAATTAACGTAAACTGTAAGGAAACATTATACCTATTTTATAAGAGATTTATCACTTATTTTCATTCGAAGATTATTATGGTTTTCGTTTGATATATTGTGCTGTAACAGTTAATTTTTCCGATAAAAAAGTAAATTAGCTCATATAAAA
The DNA here is from genome assembly GCA_020796165.1 of Pantala flavescens. Taxonomy (NCBI): domain Eukaryota; kingdom Metazoa; phylum Arthropoda; class Insecta; order Odonata; family Libellulidae; genus Pantala; species Pantala flavescens. The sequence goes on along the minus strand of CM036879.1, from coordinate 16,114,428 downwards.
ATGTGATAATAATGGTTCGGTCAGCTGAAAACTTCATCATATACGGAGTATAGGGATTATGCTCAAAAACATTAGGATATCGTCATCTAGAAAGAATTCTAATTAATGAAAAAATACGCTATGTACTTTGGAAAAAATTCTCTTTTATCTATTTCATTGTTTTATAAAAAAAAATTAAAAATTAATTATTTATTTATCGTTTGAGCTTGGATTTACCGATAATCAATGATGGCTGAAAAGGTTTCTGTTTTTTGTCGTAATTAGAGCGATTTTGGGCATATAAATTGCATTACTTATGTATTTTATTCTTCTATTATTCCTCAAATATATTATGCATTCCACCGTCTTTTACTCGGAAGGAATAAACTCAGCAGCGAGCCGAATCCGATTATTCAGAGTGCTCAACGTTCCGAAAAAATTGCCTTATTCAAGCTTATCGGACAATAGTACAGCGTCCTTCACGAGGAGGAAAAAAATCAATCGGGAAGGATTTTTAGATTTGCTGGACACGACCGCCATCTCTCGCGTAAACAGAGACATAAATAAAATCCCCCGAAAGAATCGGATTGGGTAGTTTGGGGGGAGTGGGGGAGGGTTGAACTAAACGGAAGAACAGCACGCCAACCGATGAAAATTCCAGCAGCGCAATCCGCCTTTCCCTGTTCCTCTTTCTCAGGTACCCAGGAGAAAAACGACACCATGAAGTATTTCGGCCTTTTTCCCTTTCATTCCATCTCCCCGCTACATCCAGACCCCTTCCCCTTTTCTTTTATTTTATCCATTTTGATTTTCGCCAAGCGATGAATTGCCGACCACTATTTCTCTCTCGTTCTTATCCGACGCTCGGAAGGGACAAGTTGGAGTCCGCAAGAGTCCGCTGAATAAAATTCTTCCATAAGGAATGCTTAATTCGCCCCGCAGAACATATCTCTCGGGCTACTGGTTCGCATTATAGTTCGTCCGCCCGTACCCTCTCTTCCTCGGGTAAAAAAAATATAAAGAATCCCCGCAGATGGCGGGTTCAGGAGTCTAAACTTATACCTAAGGTTCATTTTTACGAGGATCATTAGCGTCTCGCTTCTTAAATATAGGCGATATCCCCCGTACTTCGTGGACGCAGAAGGTATAAATTATAGGAAGGAGCGCGCTACGCGACGCAATCAATTAAGTTGATGTAATGCGATTGTGCGTGGGAAGGAATTTTCACGGTCGAAAAATGTCCGAGGCGAACGGCGTCCCGTATGAAAAATTATAGGCTCTCTCTCTCTCTCGCAGGGTAGGGGTTTTTTTCCCGCTTCTGGGGAGATTTTTCCGTCGTCACCGGGTTTTCCTTTTTTTCCCGCGGAATGCTTCTTTTCTACTCCAGCATTGAGATCTCCGCGGAAGGGAAAATTCCCGAGGAGCGTTTGACGGTTTTCGCGGAATGAAAGGGAGCTGCTGGAGCGGGAGTCGTGCAGCGAATCCGTCCGTCCTCACTCTCTCTCTATGTTGAGGAAGAGCGAGGGAAATCCAATGGCTGTCTCCAAACACTCTAAAAGGAGTCCGGAAATGCCTAGAGTCGATTGGAGCGCATCATTCCAGTCATCACCCTTTCTCACTTCCTCTTGTTCCTTCCCCAGCGAATCGCTATTCGATCCTCTCTAAGCATTCCTTTCGAGGGAAAAAATTTAAAAGAACCAACCCTCCCTCCTCACTCGCTCGCCCACGAACAATGTTTTTGCGCGCTCAAAAAAGTCAAGGTTTGCCGAAGGTTGCTCTAAAATAAAGGCTTTACCGGAAGGGAGCGTCAGGGAAGTGTCGCCAGAAAGAGGGTGATTTTTGTTAGCAAGGGTTTTTTGAATTGGTTTTTTTTGTGGTGTTTGTTTGGGTTTATCACGTTCGTCACCTTATTATCGTAAGTTTTTGCGCGATAACATCCGATATTTTTTTTATTAAATAGCATGAGAATTAATTTTCACGGAACAGATTTTTGTTTTGTGTAGCGTTTTGGCTGCATTTTTATTTGTTTTCTATGGATGTTAGTGAATACGTTATATATTCTTAGAGGTACTTCTGAGCGTTTTTACTCCATTTGAAAGTGTGCAGCGTTGCCTATGTTTTAGGATACATCGATGTTCTAATTCACCTACCATTAAGTACGTAGCAGGATTACGAAGTCATCTTTCTTGCTCAATTTTTGCTAGCATTTTATCCATTTTTTTACACTTTCTATATTCTCATAAAGTTTTACTATCCATATCCGATGGCAGTTTAGTTGTAATTTTCCTCTTTTTACGAGCTACTAGAGAGGATTTTTTCGTAAAAATCAACAATAAAAATTTCAACCGAAATAACTTTTCAAGCAAGTATTTCAGTTTCCGAGAAGAGCACTACAAAAAATATCTTTCTACAGTAAGGTCGTCTTCAAATACGAAGAAGAAAGCCGCATCTTTCTGCTTCACCACCTCGGAGGACCTTCAATCGTTCCATCAAACCAAAACGGTGGCGTTTCCCAATTTCGGTCGCTCATTACAGGACAATATCGTCGGACACAGCAAATAGGACCCACTTGGGCCAAAATAAATTCGGTCCCCTCGGGAAATTGAATAGGCCTCACTTATCTTTCGCCACGCCAACAAAGGCAAAACACCTCCCTTCATTCAAACATTTTCGCGTGAAATACCGAATTACTTCACGGAGATTTATCGCAATTTTTAAGGAGCCTCCCTCACCCTCCCTCTCTCTTTAAAGCGAGAAAGTTGAAAGAATTTTCTTCCCTCTCCTCCTCATTGTGTAGTCTCCGGCCTTAATTTTCGAATAAATCTCTCTCTCTCCCTCCGTCCACTTCCTTCCTCATCCACTCTTTATCTCCTCCTGCACACAAAACCTCTTCATTTTCCTCCCCCGCCACCTGCCACCCACCTCCACGCAGTACGGCCATTCACGATACGTCCCCATACACCCGCTCACCTTGGGAGCAGATTTAAGAGGAGGGGTTTTCGGGGTTTATGGGAGGGTTCGGGGGTGAGTTGGGCGGGTGCGAAAGTGGGTGAGGGGCGGACGGAGGCGGGATAGGGCGAGGTATGGGGATGTGTATAAGGAAAAGTGTCTGCTATCTAGATGGATGTATCGCGAGCGGTATTGGGGAGGGTTTTTAGCAGCGACTGCTTAAGGTATGGAGACTATAGTACTGCGCTGCATCTTTGGACAACGCAGCGTTCCTCGAAGAGATCGACTTTTTCCCGTTCCCAACCCCTTCCTTTTTTCTCCTCAAAGGAGCCAATTAATTTTTCCGCTAACGAAGATGAAATATCCGACACTATCGTCGATGCAGCTATCTTATGTTTCCGAGTAATATTCTAGAGAGGGAATAAATTGTTTCTTTCGTGCGCTTTTATCTCTCTTCGTTTATGGAAGTCGTCGTCTCCAAACATGCAAATACACCGCGTACTATAGTTTCGATTAAACAAATCCGAGGTTATAAATAATGCCAGGGCTCGGGACAAGAGACAGTGGCAAAGGGTTTTGAGTATCAAGACGAGAGGTTTTATCTCTTAATTTTCGTCTTCCAGCGCTGATGTCAGTAAAATAATAAGCTGAAGGTAAATACGGGGAGAGTAGTAGTGATCGCGCGCCTAATCGTGCAAGATAGGATATTAGTCCTCAGTAGGCCTTTTAAGGTACCCAACAGAAGCTTTAACAACCTTGTTGGCTTCGCCGTGCATTACGACGGCGTAGCTTCGGCGTGTAATTTAGCATAACAATGATAGCGTAAAGCGCAGAGGAAAAGCTTTCCAAGAGAAATGGCGGCTTAACGCCGGGGCTTTACCACCGTATTACATCGCTGGAATAATTTTACCGTAAAACTTCCACCTGCAATTGCCTCTTGGCTGAAAGGAATTCCCATATTCTAATGATGCTCAACCGGAACTAATCTACTTTCCAGGAAGCGGTGGTGTTTACGTCCTACCATTCGCTGCGGTTTGTGTTGGATTTCTTCCGGAATATACAGCGTGCATTTTTATGATTACAAGAGCTCTTTGTCGGTATCATTGCGAATACTGTTTGAGGCAGAATCTTTTGAAGCTTTTGTTCTCGAGATAAAACAGGGGCAGAATGTATTTGTTGATTATATTATTAATTAGGTTAAGCTCTATATACCTCCCTACTATTCTTTATCTTATTCTTGGGTTACCCTTTATTCTAAAACGTATAGGGATAACCTCGGATTTTAATACAGGTTCTTATTATCGAACTATGATTGCTAAGAGAGTCGATAGAGTTCATTTCGTCAATTTATTATTTGGATTGTTTTCTAACGTATCAATACTTCTTGTATTTACGTTCGCATAAGTGAGATATACCCGATTCTTTCTAGATCGACCTAAAAATAACTGTTATTATTAAACAGCTGTCTCAAGAAATTTACGTATCTTTTACAGAAGAAGTTTTTTCTTAATAATTTCGCAATATAGTATTCACGCGAATAAAGTACGCGCGAAAACCCGATTTATCCACGTCCGCCCACGAAGTTAATTTCTTATCTGGACGAAGAGAAGCAATTCCCATGCAAATTCTCATTCGAGTGAATTGCTTCGCCGCTTGCACGGACATAACGCGCCGTGAGCAACTGTGCGGTAAACTAACATCGCAAATTTCGGGTAACGCGTAGCTCTCCGCAGGGCGCAGCGACCATCTGCGTCTTCGCACGCGAATAAAACGCATCCAAACAAAACTTCTATAAATTCGCTCTCAAGGCTAGTGGCTATGGAGAGAGAGCGCGGCGGCATACGGGTAAAGGGTTCGCGATATCAGGACTTTATCCTCCGCGGGTGGGTCGGCAGCGCCGGAGGCCGACCATTTGGAGGCTGCGGACGAACTGCATTCATTCTCCTCTTGCGTCAGCTCGGATGAAGCCAAATAGGGCCACAACGCCCACGAGAGACTATCCTTGGATGGCCTACCGCTCACCCACACTCGACTTTTACCCGCCTTTAGGTGCCTCCCTCACAGACGCTCTCTCACGCCTCTCTAGTTTTGTACGTTGTTTTTGCGACGCAGTGCCGCTACATCGAGCTGTCATATCTCAGTTGCCTTTTAGGTCGACCTTTGCCTGTGTTTTAATTTTTATACTGCTCGATTTGCGGTACGTACGCTCATTTCACGAGTCTATTTATTCTCATTACTGTCCAGGCTCGTTAGTATCAATGGAACAAGGTTGCGGAATTAAAGGCGTGTTTAGAACGCACAGCAGCAAGAACAATGAGCAATTGCCTCTAAGAGACTGGCTCGAACTATGTTAGAGGATATTTTTGTCGTGGTTATACACCGTTGTGTAGCATATGGGAAGTTTTCTCGATGATTCTAACTCCATTTTTGAATGTTTTTTATAAAATTTGTTTGATAATGTTTTATAACTTCAAGGATAATTTTTATAAGAGGAGAGTTATGTGAAAAACTGTTCATGAGTTTTTCTTCTTTGGTCTTAAGGTGATAATTTAAAAAAATAATTATACGACTAATAATTCACATTTTCACATTTGAGGAATGGAAGTTCTCTGAATGCCTACAGGGTATTTAACATAAATGGTAAATTACCAGCCCTCATAATAGAATAATTGGACATTCCGGATTTCTTAAAATGGTCACGAAAGTATTCTACTGAGATTGAAGTATTCTACGGAGAAGATCGAATGCACCGTAAATTTTCTGCAATAAAGAAAAGATTTCTGAAATATATTTAAAAAACTACTTAACGGTTCATTTTTACGTTTGATCATTAAATGACTTAAAGGCATCATTCAACATTCAAATACGGCCAACGGAAGCTGCAAACTTCAAAATAAAGGCTAAGTGAAATGCTATGTATGAAACCAACGGTGAGGAATCGTTTTATTTCCCACGGTGTTAGGTTTCCGAAAGTATCCTCGTCGATTCGGATGAATTTATGACGAGCATTCTCCGCAAACAGATCTTATCTCCTATTCTCGCGCACGGGAATGCTTTTCAAAAAATCAACTTCCTCCGAGGCCCCTAATGCCACGGGAAGCATCCGAGCGTGGCGATTTCTGAAATGAGAACGTCGAAAATAAAAAAAAGGGCCTCCGAGATGAACAACATCTGCTCCAGCTTCTTCCCTTGGAATTCCTCCTTTCAAATGTTAATTTATTGCCGACCTCGAGTCTTAATTTTTATCCTCGATATATCACGTCTCTCGGCCAATCATTCGGATCTTTCTTAATCATTCTCGCCTCCTTCATTCCCGATATCCTCTCTTTTCCACGCCCACGTACGTCTCACTCCCTTTTTTCACGCCTTCGTAACGTTTCAATACGAAACCTCTTCGCGTGTTTTCTTTCGTTCGCATCTTCGCGAGTGTAATTCACTCTCTCTCCGTCGAAGGGGGGCGTGGCGCTGTTCGAAATTGATTCGGTGGAAAAAGTAGGTGAGATGCGCGAATCCTAAATGGATTCTCGGAGAATTTAATTCCCACATCTTTTTTATTTCCTCCCCGCAATAGGGAATGCGTTGATTATAACGTTATAAGCGAGATAAAATCTCGGTGGTGCGGTCGTAATGAAGGAGCCTTCGGAGGGTGGAAGAATAGGTGTGGTGAGGAGGGCGAGGTGGTATTGGCGCCACGATTGTCTCCTCTAGAGAATCCCAGTGTGGGATGATAAGTAGGAGAACTCTGATTTATTTATGTCTCCTCAATTCCAAGTACACCCATGCAGCCATCGATCGTTATACGGATGCAATGGCTGCATGTTTGTAATTGCTTGAGGGACATATATTGGAGGCAATTAAATTTTTCGCGTGTAGGATCTATTAAGATCCTCGTTAACCGCTTATTGTAAGCATCTATAGTTATATTTTGTTTTATTATGTTTCTTTTACGATATTTTAATTAGCGATAACGTATGTATCCTCATGTCAAGAGGAAATGTTATCTAAGCTGTAATATAGATTGCTCAGAAAAGAGTTGGTCCCATATTTTGACATATCGAGGTTTATGTTTTGTAAATGTAGAATAATACGTTTTGTTTTTGACAAGGTTTGCCATTTTTTGCTGTGTGTCATCTTTTTCTGTCCAAACTTGCTAGTAATGTTTATATAGGGTTTGTTTTATGGAAATTCTGTCTTTGGTTCGACTCCTGGAGCCCTTTATTTGCTCAAGTACCTCACCTGTTGGAGCATATAAGATAAAATTTCTTTTTTACAGTATAAATTATCATCAAGGATTTAAAATTCCTTACCTTTGGAATATATAGTGTTTTGGGAATATTTTTTTTCTAATCAGATTTCTCCATGGTGAAGTATAACAATAGAAATGAAATTCTCCTCGTTCGGAATCAATATTTCCATCTTTCCTAATAACACGACAAAAACATCCATCCAAATGCGCTGCGGGAGACGAAAATGACGCCGTATTTTGAGACCGGAGGCGTATCAAAACATACCTAAATCCCTCTCACGTTGTATCAGACGCCAGCCTATTATGTCCCTTGCCTTCACTTAATTCCACATCTCGTCCAGTCTCTCTCTCTATGCCTCTATTCTCCTCTCGTACGTGACCTTGCTTAAGCGCCTAAGGCTTTTACTTTTTATGTCCTCATACGGTGCGAGCTTCCTTCGAACACCGCGGGGCGTACCGAAGGAGGACAGGGATGCCCTCGTCTTTCTGCCTCGAATTCTGCAGCCGTCTCACGCGGTCGTCGATAAGCCCAACATATGTTACGCGGTTAAATCATTTTCATGGTCGAGATGCATGCAATTCCCCGAGAAGGGAATGCGCGAATTCAAACCCTCGTTCCTTTTGCCCTCGGTCAGTCGTATATCTCTTCTCCCTCAGATACTCTCTTCTCTTAAGGTTCGGGGTATTGTATCGCGTGGGACGGAGGTATCAGCAGGCAACCGCGATGAAAATAAAAGCACAAAGAAATCACTTTTATAGAAGCGGGCGGTCGCTAGAGAAACCTCGATACGCCCGATATTGATAAGAGAGATGCCCTATTCTCTCGGCAAAAGAAGGGAGCGTATAAATCGGAATGAAAGATAATCGCCCCGAAGGAACTCGCCTTGAATCATAGCCGAGAGGTTAGCCGAGATGCCAAAGATACGCGATTGTGTTGTACATTGCTTTCGAGTACTAAAAGAGGTCCTTGATGCTTTCTTTGTACGAGATGGAGATCGGCAACTTCTTGGCCTATTTCTACCGTTTCACGGCGAGAAATCTCTCGGATGGATTCTTTCTTTTAGGATTTGAAAAGCTCTTTTCAGTTAACCTTGTTGAAGTAGGGTTACAGAATATATCCATTAGTATCTATGAAGACAATGTGGTCTTATACAGTTATATATTAATAAGTCATTGTCTTTATGATCGATTGAAGTAGATTAGCTCATTTCACAAAGATGATCATAATTTATTTAAACTGATAGTATATATTTTCTTCTTTTTGCACTAAAATCACATCAAAAATAGGTAATTTTATGAAAATATGTAAATTTTGGGATTGGAAAAGCGTAAAAATTCAATAGTGTATTAATTTTCTTGTTGGGAAGCTATTTGCCATAGAAGGACTTGCCCTCCTAAGGAGAGAGTCAATTCTGGTTGGAGATATTTGTATCTTTATATGATAGTGAACTGATTAAAGTATTAGAGTTATTTTTTTATTTTAGACTCTATTGTTTAGAACTGTATTTTATGATGAGCCATTTAATTTAAACATTTCCTAGAGATTTTCAGTGTAACCTCCGGATATTTTCCATTTCATCTTAACCCAACACTAAAACTTACCTAGTGATTCCAGCATCTTCGAAGAGTTGCAACAAGATACTTGTTTTTGTAAATCTTGAATGGCAGTTCGTAGAATACGTTCCAAGCTATAACGTAAGCCATTTTAGTATATCGTTAGGGATCTATGGCTTCTTTCCGCACTTAACTCTTAAATAATCTTACTCCCGCTCGTTGCATCTCAATATTGGTGACTTAGACTGCATTATAGACTGCAGTTCGAATTTTTTCTACCTCACGCAAATGCTCAGCTCATCATCTCAACGGAAGTACATACAATAGAAATACTTCGTGTGAGATATCACATAGTCACTAGAGAGATACGTAAAAAAAGGAGGCATCTTTTGGTTCTCAAACAACGTTCCTTGTTATAACTATTTCACACCTTAAGCGGTCATTTTATAGATGTCATCACGGAGAGTCATAAGCACCGTAGGATGCACATCGATGACCTTAATAAACATATAAATTGCAGTGTCAGAATATTTGTAGTGATACGGTAATTTACAGGTAAATACTGGGTAGGTAGGTAGGTAGAGGACAGATGAACCTTTTCGAATGATCAAGATTAAATGATGGAATGGTGCGATAGGTGGTAATTAGAACTTAACGTAGATAAAAGCACAGTAATTAGCTCCTTTATAACAAAAGCTTTTACTTATGAAACTTCATATTATCTCCGACGGAAAAACTTAGTTTCAGATGAACACTGTTTAATTAATTTGACTATTAAAATTAAATTACAATTCATGTAGCTCTCTTATTCACAATAGAAAAACTCAGATTCATGAAGAGAATAGTTCTATTCCATTTATGAATTGGAAAAGATAGAGCAAAAGTCGATACAATCCGTGAGAAATGCTAGAATAATTTAGCAAACAAATTTGATGAAATTATTTAGGGAGAGCAGATTCAAACGATGCTTCTATGCGTTCGTGTGTCAGTCTTTTTTAATATTGGAAGTTCAGAAAACGGGAGTTAAATCGCAGAAATTTACGCTGAAACAAAGAGTTTTAAAATTGAACATTTTCCGATGATAATGTAAATATAAACAATCTATAAGCCAGGTAGAGTCGTGGTGTTACGAACCCTCTATCGAAAGGAGACTTGCAGGATAGTTGAATACACGTCGAGGCTTCGAATCTGTGAGACCCTGTGTTTTCAAATTAGTAGACTCGCCGTAAATCCCGTGTGTTTCCTTCACATAAATGAATGAATTCTTACGTCATCAGTCCTACAAGATTGTAAAGGGGAGGCGACTATCATGCAGAGGTCTTTAACCTTTTTATCCCTCAGCATCCCCATCCACTTTTGTCCTTACCTCGAGCCTTCCCCATCCCCTCCTCATACCCTGCTTATCCTCTCATCCCCCCACGGGACCGCTTTTTCAGACGTGATCGGGCCCTCCTGTATATGTGCACCTGCCCAGTATTCCGAAGCACCATCCAAACCGGTTGCCTTCATTTTTTGTCTCATTGAGATGTTTAAAATAAATTTCGTCCCGTCTTTATACGGCCGAGGGAATCGCAGCGTTTGCTCGCGACTGTTTTTTTCCACGGAATCGATGTAACTTGTTTGTATGCGACTTTTTCGTTCGGAAAAATAATTGAATTTCACGTGATGCCCATTCTTCGTCCGTAAAATTAAGACCTGGCGTTCGGAGTGCTCTTGTTGCAGAGGGAGACGATGGTATCTTTTTAATGGCAGTAATTACTAAACATGTCGATTCGTTTCGAGTCGGTTCTAGAGCGTGAGGCTGTTTGTATATTTTGCGGTCTCGTGTAGGGGTTTATTTATATACGCGAATAAGATTCGGATGGGAATGGGAAGGGATGAAATCTCGTCGAAAATTTTCGCGCATAAAATTACTGGAATTCGGTAGGCGATGAGTGCGTCCGTCTATGGAGAAAAACTGATTTTTAATGGAGCCCTTAGAAGTGAATAACGATGATCCATCGAAGAAGTTTTCTCGCTCCAGAGAAGTTTACGAGCGGACATAACACTTTCGGTAAAATTTCGCATGAAAAAGATACGTTCAACTGTGTCTCTCTTCATGGCGTGATGAGTAAGAAATTTATGCGTTATTGTTTATATGAATCGAGTGGATAATGAATTGTTATTCACATTTAGTTATATTTGAATGCTTAAGAAATTTTTATTATTTATTTACTTAGTAAGTGCTTATGAATATGCTGTCGTCTGAGTCTTTCAGAAGTTTTATCGTAATACAGAACTAGATCACTCCAGTTAATGAACATTAATATGCTATATTACTAATATACTGCTTATAGTTCTCCTATCCATAATCAAACCTCACAGTTAGCCTTGAAAATCTTGATTAAGGAGCGAAGTCGGGGGAATAACAGAATTTTCCTAATGCAAGTCATCGATTATACAGTAGTTAGAAATGGGAGGATTATGATAAATAAAGGGATTGACTTCCTCATACAATAAATTATTTATTCTCATCCCGGTGTATCCAATCCAATCGCTTCTCTTAATGTCTTTATTCTTCGACCTTCGATTTTCTCGCTTCATTTTTTTCCCTCCGCGTGTTACACAATGGCCAAGTGACTTGTGGGCTGAGCAAAACGGGAATCTTCCCAAGTGAAAGCGTTTGTGCAGAAAGAAGCGTGAATTTCGCGGATGGCGGAGCAGATGTCGAGCTCATTCGTAAGCAAAAGTTCCGGACCAGTGACTTCCGTGCAGACGAGCTCGTAGTGTTGTGGTATTTGCTGGGTTCTCTTTGAGGCAATGCTGAGCTGTTTATCATTATGGTAGAGGCAGCGCTATTTGTATCAAAGCTCGAGGTTACGTGGTTTTGTTGTCCCCAGGGTGATGTAGGTGAATTGATTATTACAAGCGCTGAACAATGCTACAATACAGCTGTTGAAATTAACAACCGACAGTGTTATGGTGTATTTAAATACGTTTGAAATAATTTGCAAATATTTAACGATTATGGTTGTCTATTACTTTATACTATAACGCGATAGTTTCATTAATTTCTGAGGTATTCTTTTAACTCAATGATATCGATGTTTATTCTAAGTTTACAATCGATTTTAAATATGAAATCGTTAAATTTTCTTAGATGGAATAAAACTCAAACTAGAGATGAAGTAAATAACTAAAAGCTGAAAAATATAATCAAAAAACAAGGTATGGAGTTAATTTAATTGAGGTATTGCTTTCTAATAAAGATCATTACTTCAAAGAATGCGATTTATCGTAGTTTTAATGTTTTATACTATGTCGTTGAAGAGCATCATATATAATTCGCTTATTTATCCGTATTTTTTATCGTAATAAATCATTTATCGCAAATGCATAAAAATTTAAGATTTTTTTCCTGACGACTGCGAAGTAATTATTCTGCGATTTTCTTTCCGAAGAATGTGTTAGCTAAAATAAGGCGATGAATATCTTTTGACGCTTTTTCTTTTTCATTGGCTCAAATACTTTTCCACATTCCATTTTTTACGTAATTAATGGCAAACACTTATCCCTTCCTGGTTTTTTAGTTCTTTCTTCATCAAACTTTTAATGTTCACATTCTTTTATAACTCCACGACTTCCTTATCTCGTGATATTAGGAGACCCGCTCGTCTCTAGTCGTTTCTCACTAGCATCGTCTTATGTTTAGTAGTATTTTGCTATCAGATCGTCATCTTTCAAGGGATTACTTCCTCTTTCTTCGACCGTATTCGTTCGTTTCAAGCATTTCAGCTTTACTCCCCCCGTTATAATGATACCTAATACGTCCGAGATAATTATCTACGCTTCATTGCCTTTTCAGCCCAAGTAATTTGATCTCTATTGAAATGCGTTCGTTGTACTCATCTTTAAAAAAAAGATCTTCTCGTAGAGTTGTAAATACTTCCTCATTAAGGGAACTTTATACTCATAATCCAAATACAAATCCACTACGTCTTGTACACTTAAGCTTGTTTTATTATTCTGAAATTTTCGATCGAGAGTTAGTAAATCAATCAAATTTTAATCGAATAATTAGTTTCTTATATTAGTTACATTTATGTGTATATTTCCTTGTTATTATTGCTAGGTGATTTCTTGATTTAATCAAATAATTAATTTCTTATTTCATTTACGTTTATATGTATATTTCCTTATCATAATAGCAACAGTGATTTAATGAATAAAGTCTATGTTAAATTGTTTATTATAACAAGTAATAATAACTTTATCTGCGCAATATTTGTGAACTTGTCGTCAAGTGATATTTTTGAACGTAAAACATGAGAACGATTAAATAAAGCTTGTTCGTTTCAATGCGAATTCATTGTCGTTCAGATAGAAGATTCAATTTCCCAATGTTTCTAGAGGAGCTATAACAGGATCGTACTGAGATTGTTCACTTATTTTCCTCTTTTCTTTCGTATCCTTTTATCCATGGCTCTTTCGCATCTCCTTGCCCTTTCTCTCAATTACCCACGCTCACTTTCATCTCCATCCTTATCTCCAAAGCTTGAATCCCCGCCGTCCAGCCTCCTGCTGAGACCCTTCTGCAAAAGGACCCTCTTCTCTATTTCAAGCTTTTCTCACAATGCGATCCTTTCGCCCAATGCATATCGCGCCATCGTATCTTCACTCGAGTACTCTTCTCTTCAAGGTATCGCACCCTTTGGCTTTTTGAGATTCGCCTTACGATTTAATCATATTCATCCGTTCGGATCTTTCAAACATGATTTAGGTCTTGATGGATCAGGTGCAGAGGTCGTTTCTTTTCGATTGTCATAACACTTAATGTTAATTTCGGGTGTCAAGGGGCAAATACTATGGGAATCTGCGTAAAAATTTCGGAAGAAGAAAAGCCTCTAGTTATTCTTAGTCGATTTATTACTTTAGAATGAATGTTAACGCAAAGGTTTTATAGTTTGCAATGTTATGAAACTATAAACTTATATGTGTAGATACTCTACAATAGATGTATAGTATTTCCAGGTCAATGTTATCATGATTAAAGCAAATTAACTATCTGAGGTGCCTCGAGTTCATTCTCACCTTTCTTGCAATCTCCCAAATGCTTTTTGAATATCGTCATTCATTCCTTTTAAAGGCGATTAATAAAAAGAAGAATAATGGGAAAAGGAGGAGGAAATATAAGAATGATTGATGGCATTAAAATGAGAAATGGATGAAGAAAGATGCACAAGATTGATTATTTTGGAGAGCGTCCAGTAGAAACGTGTCTGAGACAGTTTCACCAAAGAGAGAGGGAGTGACATCACACATATGATCCTGTCACGCAAATACAACATAACACTTGTACATAAGAGAAGGGCGTACCCTTTTATTCTCATTTGAAAACATAATTTTTAACATCAAGATCATCCACGTTTAACATTGTATCTCGAATGTATTCTGGAGGCCATTGAAAAAATACATCTCACGAGCACGTAGGCAGTAAAGGGTGGGTGATATCAATAAAGGAGTGTGTTTTTTACGTCGGTCACCGCGTGTGAGCTGCGAATGCATTACGGCATATGGCAAAACGTGTAAGTGCGTCTAATACATGTCTGTCTCCCTCCTTTCTTTTAATGGTGTCATGCCCTTGGCCGTCTCCTGGCGCGCCCGCCGGCTACAGTCGTGGATGCTGGTGGACCTCGATATCCTCGCGAGAAGTCTCTTTCCCTGTATTCATTGCTCGCTTTAGGTACATTCTAGTTGCACTATGATGTGTGCTGATTCACAAATGAGGAAGGCCATAGAGTCTTTCATGTCATATGTTTTGTTGAGTATATTATGTCCATAAAGTCCTTGCGAAGTTTTCCGTAAGTTTATTAGGAAGAAGGGATGAATAACGTTTGGAATAAGCTGTAGCTTTTGACAAAATATTCCCTAACTGCATTCAGTCATTATGTTTACATTGAGTTAATTGTCAGTATTTGCACTAAGGTTTGGATAATGCTTTTCAAATTAAACGAATATCGTTAGAATCTTTATAAACCTCTAAACTTAAATCAAGTATTCCGTAATATTTACAAGCATTTTTAAAGCTAAGTCACTTCGAATCTTAAAATCATTTACTTACTAATGGGTGAGCTTTCTAAGAGGGACACTCCAATGTACTGTTTTATCCAACCAAAATGTTAACTGCTATATTTTAACGTAAATTATTGTTACTATAAATATCAGTTTATGAGACAGAACTATTCAGTAACATTTCGAAGATGTTTAAATTGCAATTCAGGAATTAAAAATTCTTTCCGGATGGAATTTTCTGAATCTGGATTTTTAGATCTGGCTTTGCATGAAATATTTAGGCATAAATGTCTTCCTTTCTTTCAACATCCGTCCGTTAATTCCGGAGTTTATCATCGCCGAAGATCTCCGGAACAATTCTACCATCAGTCAGTCTTCCTATTGCCTAAATTCCTCAGATTTTTCACATTTATCGCATATTTTCTTGTTCTATCTAAAGAATTGCCTAGTTTTTTGCATTCCTTAGATACGGATACCCGTTATTCATCCCAGAAACCATCCGAATACAATTACGCTGCAGCTCGCCGCGTATTTTTTCGAATCAAATTGTTTTCCGAGTCCGCCGGCTATTTCCATTACCTTCATTATTACCCCTTCAACGCATTCGTTTAAAATATGTCCAGTGATTCTTCAAGGTATGACTGATCTGAAAATTGGTGGCATCTTTCGGGGGAAAAAATCTCAACCGGTTCTGATCATTCCTCATGAATCATTTTGTTTACCGCGCATCTCGTGCGTCTGAAAACGCCGGCAGTCGTATAGCCAAATTATGCTTTCACCGGAGTTGAGTTGTGTCTCAAATTTTGTCGACGAGAATGCCTCCGTGTTCGAACAGATGAAGTTGTGATCATCTCAAAAGTTCACTCACCCTCGTCGGTTCATCATTTATTTACCCTTTCAGCGTTTACGCGGACGTACGCGATAAATCCATTAATAATCCCCACTTCTGAGGCGATGCAAAATCTCCATCGCCTCTATAGCGGTCGTTCGTACATCAAGGGGCGCATTAGTGATAAAACCATCCTCGATTACGGAATGTTTACTTTCGCTCGAATTCGTCGAACGTTCCAAAGGGAAGAGTACATAAATAACGCGTCTATTGACGAATTTTTCGCCGCGTTTGTTTACGACGCGTTACGAACTCGTTTTCCCGTTCGAATGGAGGCACGGAACGCACGTAAGAGGGCCTAATTATCGAGCCTTATACCCTTTCGGTAGCCTTTGAGAACTCATGTCGCATACCTAAGCTTCCCACGTTCTTTCCTCACATACTCGTCTTCAAACATGGCTTGGTACCGTCACCCGTTGATCGACACCGTTTTGACAAAAAAAGTCCGAAATGAAGAACGAGGATGCTTCGCGGAATGCAGTTAATTGACTCGAAAGTTATTATCTCGTCTAGTCGGAGTTCATCGATTACATTCTTCCCGCAATGGGAAAATAATGCGAACGGTCGGAGAGATCCGGATGCGTCCTGACGTGATCATGCGCCTGCTTCAATTTGCGATTCCACCGCTTGAATTTTCTGCCTTTTCCATTGTTTCCAATCAGATTCCTCATGAATGGTGATTAGTTTACTGTTTCCGAAGAGAATGGTGACTTTTTTACGGGTAACGGTATTCGCTGCGTTCGTAATTCAGTTGGCGTATCAGTTTGTTTGCGCAGAAGAGTTAAGGTCGATTTGAATGAAAGTTAAATTTATTTCTAGAACCCATCGATTTATTATGCACATATAATTATGAAGTTAACCAGAGTAATGGTTTTGTAAAAAGAAACAGTATAACGAATGAATTTCGTCAAATTTTCATAAAATTTCTATAAAAGAATGCAGTGAGTTGGTTTTCTGAAGATTTATAAAATTCTATTTGTTTTAATCATGTATTTCCTCTTTTAATCTAGAAAAGATAACAGCTTAATCTTATTCTTTAGAACAGTTTTTCTTGCATATAAAAAAATCTGCGTAGGTATCATTATTTCAATATTATTTGAATTTTATACGTATATGGGAAAATTAGTCATTTGAAAAGGTTCATTAGAGCTCTTTGTCGTTAATTACTATAATCATATTTTAAATATTTTTAGAAACCATGTGGTTGAGAATCAATAGTGGTCATCAAGCAATAAATTATCGATTAATTTATTTTACGAAATATTGCAAATATATTCTAGTTACGATATTTCGGCTATTTAAAAGCAATAAGGTAAAATTACTTGTTATAATAAAATATTCAAATTTCTTTACTCAATCGCACAAAAATCGTATGTATTTATAACATATCAATTTCAATTAAAATTTAGAGCTTCAGTTGTTATTAAAAATAAAAATGTATTGCATAATTATCTTTTGTTCACGAATAGTAAACATCCGCGTACCAATTTGGATGGAAGAAAAACAAACATTCAAGCGTTAATCTCTCCTAGAGATTCGAAAATAGCGTGCGTGACTCTATCTGAATCGCTCTCGGACTCGCCTATTTTTAGATTCCTCTAAAACCGAACCGCCATATCCTATGCACAGCCATTTCAATCTGTTACGTTTTATCGGACGGCCTTAAAACCCGATGCACACGGCAATAAATCCCATTCTTCTAATGGGACTTCTAATCCTCCATGGTCCGACACCTTTCTCTTATTTGTGAGCATCCCATTGCTGTTTTATAGTTTACAGCGGGAGGATTACGATGCCCTTGGAAACGCCGTTGGCGCCCACGTGTTTGATCACAGGTGGTCCTCCGCTGATGTGCACACGCAATGGCAATGGCATCTGTGTCTCTCTCGCGTGCGATGAGCCTTCAAATGATCTTTGCCTGAAAGTCCATCGAGGGCTGACGTATTCATTCGCATGTCCCCGCCGGATAAACGGACATTCCCTCCTTCTTTGTTTTGAGCTCACCGATATTTTATCAATCGAAATATATACTTACGTGTTCACGCCTACTGTAAAGATGAGGAGGTCTTAATTCGTCCGAGTCAACGCTCATATCAAGAATGTGTTTCAAAGGAAATACTTGGCCGATTTCCACCCTACTTTATTTCCTTTCAGATCGACAGTGTATCTCTGACTGGTCACCTCTCATTTCTTGTCATTTTATTGTTTTTTTATATTTTAATTTATCTTCTTGTTTCTGTTTCTTTAAGTTTCCCTCTTCGCTATATTACTTCGTGTTTCTAAGACTCGTTGTACTCTGAAACATTCTTTTCCTACTGTGGTAGTATGTATGAAAACTTCTCATCATCCATTCATTGTATGTACATTTTTTAATATAAAGTCGAAATAATCAACTCAACATACTTTTTATCTAAAGAATATATTTATTTTATATCATTTTTTCGTTAATGTTTTTACGTAGAATTTTTTAAGTTATCTCCTTTTTGTTCATGAGTCAGTTATCTCTTCTAAATTAGTCTTATATTCTGGTCCTATAAGAAAAATCTCTCTCAAACAATTCCTCTCGCAGAGCCTAAATAGGTAAAAATCTGGACCCAATGAAAAAAGCCAGCTGCCAGGAAAAGATATTCATTCCTCGCCACACGGCGCATACAAACTTAATCTGGATTTATAGTAGAAGGGGCGAAACTTTCTGGGAATGCAGAATGCAGTCGTCCTTCGGGCATCAAGCTACATTCGGCAATTATTCCGGTTCTCCATCCATTAAGGTCAGGTAGCATATGGAAGCAACGTCTCGTAACCGCTTTTACATACAAATACGCCCCTATGTCTCTCCCAGTAAGCTAATTTCCCGTTGGTTCCCCCATCTGAGGACACATCGAAGCGTTTAAATCTTTCAGAGTCCGAACAGGAATGGTTTCGGCGTATCCTTAAAAGAGGACTCGTGAGGGAGGGAAAGGGGGTTGTGGTGGGTGTCGAGAACTGTTAGCGATACGAATTCGACTCCGTTCCGGGCACTTTTTTTGGGATCCCGTCCTCAGAGGTCCTCGGTGCACCTGCGCTGCATTCGCCGCGATCGAACCTCGGTGCACGCACCTCGTCGCCCTAAATGGTCATAGCGAGTACTCTATTGTCCGGACGGAGTGCGCTCGTAAAGTAAGCCGGAGATCGCAATCTCGGGCCATGGAGGAGGAAAGGAAAAGAGAGCCATCCCGAAAGAGAGGATGCGGAGATTCGTGGACCGATCGTGCGCTCTCCGCAGTCTTTCAGTGCACTTCCGACGCCGGTTAACAAAAGGGGGTAAAATAAGGCATCTTTATATTGGGCAACTGCGGATCGCTCTCTCTCGTACGGAGCGAAAGAACAGGGGATCGGGGCTACGAAAGGACGGAGTGACGTTAATGAGAAACGGTCTTATTTATGAATAAGGGCCATTTGTATCGTATGCGGAAATGGTATAGAGTTATGTACCGCTATGCGGATGTGGTAATACGATGATTTTTATTGTAGGGATTAAGTAGTAAGTTATTTATGAGGCTCTTTATGGACAACTATATTTTTATCAACATGAACGAGAGAATTAGTAAGTAAGTTTATAATCATAGAATAGTAAAACTCATCTATCTAAAAACTTGAAATTATCTATATAAAAACTTAAAGGTCATATATCTTCAACATTTAGTTACCTGTGTTATTAACTATTTTGAGTAAATTTTGTTGGGAATAATTTGTTAAAATTTGCAAAATTATACATAGAAACAAGTAAAAGTTACTTATGGTATTATTTTTCTTACAACATTCAGATAGACATAGTTCTGGCAGGGATACGAAACAAAATTTAACTATATGAAATCTACACATTCATCTTTTTCTTTGCGGATTAAATTAATTAAATTTATTATTTATTAGCAAAACGTAAAATAAAAACATAAAATGCTTAAAAGATAATAATTCTATTAAAATATTTTGAGATACTTTTATGATTTATTCATCGCCAAAACTCTGCTACAATTATAACGCATAAAGCCAAACTGCATTCCTTCGGTTAATCTTGCATCACCATAGTTACGCGACTTCGTAATCGTTCCATATTTTCCCATCGTCGAATCCGGCTCGTTCTGGACCCGATTCTGTCTTTGTTTTCGTTCGAACGCAGTAATTCAAGTTGGAAATATTCCGAGATACACGCACTCGGAAATTATCAGCTAAAATGCCTTGGGTGTGGTGTGAGATCCTGAATATGCGCTCATTGTATTCCGCACGTTTTAATTCGACTCCCCCGAAGTCGTCTGGCTCCGTCCCAAAATTCAGCGAGAAATGTCATTGTTGCGTCGTCGACTGAGGTCCATCCGTCATCCGCGCAAATTTTGAACGCGTGAATAGAGAGGGCATGGCATGTAAGGAGTGGCGCTTCAGACAATATTAATCGACGCGGATGGGTAAGTAATAATAAAGCGTAGATCGAACGCGACGTGCTCGGAGCTAGTTTTCGGTGGCGTTATGTAGGATTTACCGCGTTTCGTTTTTAATGCCTTAAAAAATCTCCGCTCCGAAAGCCTTTCTTTTACGTCTCGCTGAAAGAACGGCTGCAGCAGTGGCGTTTTGTTTTACGACGTCGTTTGGCCACAGGGAGACGCACAGGAAGAAGGGAGCTAAGGAGAGAGAGGAAAATCGTGTAGCGGGATCCGGTGACGTCCCGTCCGTAAGTGCTGCGGTCGAGTGAAGAGGAAATGGGAAAAAGAGATCGGGGCTCTCTCGGACATGCAGTGGACAGATGGATCTCGATCCCTATAAATACGAGATCCCATGGGTCGCGGAAGGAGGGCGGAAGGGGCTCGCGGGTGGACTGCGAAGGACGAGGGAGCGTCTCTTAGCAACGATTGCCGTGCGTTTTAGTCTACGGCGTTCTTTATGTGGTTCGAAAAATTGCGTTGTTTCGCAGGGTATTAGATAGAAAATTTGGTCGTCTCTATGTATCTATTCAGGGATCCTTGAGTAGATGATCCTTGGTCCTAGAACGAAACTGCGAATGATGTTTAATGCAAGTGTGCCGTCGAAATAAATAAATAATAATAGGATAACCATATTATCATACTATGATATCATATAGTATTACTTATAGGTAGCTCAAGAATCATCTACATCTGATAAAACTTTTATAATGAGTTTAATGAAACTAATATTGCTTTAATAAAGTATTAGATGTGATCATAAGGGTCATGGTTAACCTCTTGCTATTCCATCTCTATCACAGATTTTTTAGGGGGAGTGACAACGTTGATTTGGATCGAAAATAAATATATGAAATCTTTTTTCATAATTTGCCGAAGAAATACTCCTCGAATTCTTCTTCAAGCCATTCGACATGCACAAAATTCTTCGGTATAATTTACGTTCTTTACAGTTTAACAATCGTCTCTCCGGAGAATTCATTATATGAATCCACTTCAAAGCATAAATCGATGGGGGGGATAAAATTACAGCCAATCGATCGAAATTTACATGACGTTCGTCTCATAGTTTTATTTCCTTCTTCCACACGGCGATTACATGCACACATTTGATTAGTGTAAGGGCGCATCCATAAGCCATGAAACGAACGACGTCTACATACCTAACCGCCTTCGGAGTCACGGAACATGCCGTAGGCTCATGGGAGGAGTAAATTCAAGCAAGAGCTTCATCGCACGGTGTCACCGACATATTGCCGGTCCGATTTGAAGACTAAGCTGACATAAAATGGACTCCAAGGCTACCCATTGAATAGGGATGCACAATTCCACTCCTCGTACTCTCGATGGACAAGTTGGAAATGTAAAGATTGTGCCGTCTAACGTGTGTGTATGAGACCATTGGTAATCGAATTGCTTGTACCCAGTTGGTGCTGAAGGCACTATTCCTTCGTGGATTCGTGTTGGATGCGACAAATTGTACTATTAACTAAATCCGCACATTTCTTAGCTCAGCGTTTTATTTTAGAAATGTTACTTAGAGGTAATGTAATAGGAATTACATGCTTTTGGAATAATACGTATCATTCTCAGTATCTATGCATACATAGATCGCGAAATAACATGTATTCGAATCTAAATTGAATTTCAGCTTCTGCTCAAAATATTTGTTTTATACTCTTTTTAAGGATTACGTACTACTTTGTTTCTGGCCCCTTTTATTAATTTGAACCTGTTCTTTAAAACAATTCGTTGAAAATTCCGAGGTGTAAATAAATATTGTAAATAAACACGATAAGGAAAGGATAGATTAGTTTTATACTTTTCACGAGAAAGCATGCGCCTTTTGCACAAATAATATTTTGCTCTTATTCATTAACTATTATTTGTTAACGACGATAATATTATATGATAAGGACCCCTTTTACAGATTATATGATTCTTTTATGACTAACTGTGATATATTTTAGGGTTTCAGCATTGTTTTGGATCATCTTTTTACTTATAATATAATTAAACGAGTGATAAAATTAGCTTCTTAGAAATATAAGATATTTCATGTGAGAACTTAACCTATTATTTATTTTAGACCACTACTATAATTTTATCTAACTTTGCTCCGACACTGGCGTTTTTATTCGCTGTACATTTCACTTTAGAATATGGATGGGCAAGAAACGTGCCTCGTCTGCTATCCTTCGTTCCGAATGTTCCACATTCCGCCGCCCACTCTTCCTTCAATGTCACCTCGCGAAAAATGCGCCGTCGGGGGATTCAGTCTGGGTGCCGATCTGGGAAACTGAGTTTTGAAGCCGCATAGGGCAGACACTAATCGGGGGCGGAGAACCGCTTCCACCCCGCACACGCCCCTAGCACATTCCAAACGACGCCCTCCTTATCCACCCTCCTCTTTAGCGTGGACCTTCCTCTCTTTCCAGTGGCACGTTCTCTCTCTCTTGCCACGCATTTGCCTACGCAACCGAAGAATTATCTTAACTCTCTGTGTGTGACAATGCTGGGAAAATGTCTTCTTGGCAGGGTATGTGGTCTTTGTGTAAAAGGATGCATCTATATGAAGTAGCGATATAATTATATTGTATTTAATTTTCTCAAGGATATAGATATCCCGTTTTACTCATTCGTTTATAATATTAAAATACTGCCAACTGGAACTATGATATCATATGCTTTAAAGAGTGAGGATTCGATTTTTGAATAGCAATCGATCATTTCAACGAAAACTATTATTTATTTTGAGTAACTATAAGAGTTTATAGGTATATATATTCGATAAAACTGCTATAATGGATCATCTGATGTCATAAGGTTGGGTTTCACAAGGACTATTATTTTGCGTAAGCCTAAAATCTTTTTTGAGAAAAAAGTAAATATAAATATCAATATATTAATGTGTGTTTAGGGCTCATCACACCTAACCGCTAGGAAATCACGAAATTTTAATTTTTCTCATTTCTCATGCTCATTTTAATGGATGAATTTTATTATATTCTTTCACGATAAACATTTACCGCTAAACATTTTTTTTAAAAACTTCATTACCTTATGTTTTACCTACGTATGTTTTGTAGAGGTATATTCTAAAAAAATGTTTTATAATTTACAATGAATCTCCGCGTGTCTCCGTACTAGAAATAATCAGGAATATCTTTTATACATCTTCTGGCTGATATAATGAACAACAGTATTCATTTGATGCGGATTCATAGCAATCATGTACAGTTATCGAATTGCAAATCGCGTCCGTGAATTTCGCGTAACGCGGAGAAGATAAATTCAGTTTAGATTCTTATATTTCCTCGTATCCTAACGAATAAAATATAAACAATTTTACTTTTCTGGAGATCACGTCTCGTGGGTCATTCACGGATGCATCAACTTGGAAATTGCTCCACGCTAGACGACCTGATTGGTTCCCTCGATGGCTGCTTATTCTAGCAATAACTCTATCATCTTCTATTCACACGGAACCCCTCTATTATCGTTCAAACGGATTCGTCGCACTCGACATAATAGAGATCCTTGGATTTTTGATGCATGGAAAATCGACACGCTCTGCAGAGTGCACTCATAGCCGAAGATGGCGGCGGTTATTTTCTCAAACGTGAAAATCCATCACTAATCTTCGATAATGAGGTCGAATTATGTATTTGACATTTCTTTTTCCCCATTTTCCTCGCGAAATAGCTCTTTCCGCGGAAAACGTTTCAGTTCCCTGTTTTTTCCCCACCGTCATGGAAGAGGCAGCGCGATGAGATTTACCCTTTACAGCTTGACATGTCGAAGGCGTTTTATCTCCTCTTCTTCTTCTCTCCCCGCGCCTTCTCTGCACCCCAAGGTCGCCCTTTGCACCGCTGCACGCCCAGGCGACCACGTCCGTATCATTATTGTCGGAGTATGTTGGCGCCATCTATAGACTCGCCCCATCCCCACGACTCTTCCTTAATGGTTGGTTTGCCATGATACTTTTTGTCGTGTCCATCAAATCCCAACGCGAATGGCATCGATCTCTAAAATCTGGAAATCGAATTGTGCGGAACTGTGTGGGACCTTCTCGTTGTTCATCTCGCGTGATTAACATTTCATGATCTTCTGGGAACGTTCGTCGTTCGACGTCCAATTTTTTCCATCGGTCATTATTTTCGCGTTTCCAGTTTATCATCGTCGTCAAATTTGGCGACGGGTATTTTTTTATTCATTCGCGAGAGGTATAACGAGCGAAACTGAATTGGCGAAAAAATGGTATACATTAGCGAATTCATGAGACGTCTCGCGAGTGATATCTGTACGACGATGCACTTCGATTGGTTAAAAACGTTGCTATAAGAGTGATTTAGGAACATTAATATTAATTGTGTTTACTTTTATATTTATCAGGTCGTGCCTTTTTCAGTAAATCCATCAATCATCCTCTTAAAAGGGGAAAAAGTTTCATTGTAAAGGAAAAACATTTTAGGCTCCTTCCCTTCCTTATCTCACGGAGAACGCTAAAAATGCTTTTATCCTCTCTTTGGTAAACACTCTATAGCAGAATCGTACATCGGTTTCCTTCCGTAATGGGGTAAAAGTCTCTGTGAGGAAAATCTTAAATGAAGTCTTCAGTTACGAAAATTCCGTAATGGAAAAGAGAAAGGAATTCGCAATATGAGGTAAACTGGTAAATGGATTTCGTGAAGTAGCTTTAGCAGTAAGGTTGGGCAGTAAAGACTAAAATTAATGCGACAGCGAAACCCGTATGATCAACTTTGAATGTCAGCCGACCGCAAATTTGTTACTATGTATGCAGACCTATGCAAACACCGCGGAGCGCCAAGATAAATATAGACGTAATAAAATAATCTCGCGTCGTGGAAAGTTTTACGCCCGAGAAATAATCCACCACCTGAGTGCCTTTTATATCACGCCGTTCTAATAGTCGATTTCGATAAGTCACCCGCTTGATAAAACACCTGTTGAACAAAACGTCGTTTATTTTCTCAAAAATAGTTATACGGTAAAAGTAGTGATGCCTATTTAATATAATACATAAATTAATCTTAGAAGTAGAAATAGTTCTGGGGTTCGTAGAGCTGTTGAGGTAATTTTGTATGATATCCCAAATATGGTTTACAATTGCGGGTCAAACTCAGGACCGCTTTCACTAAATACCTACGCGGTACCAACGATCGGAAAGTATCGAATAATTCAATTCCACGAATGATATATTCTCGAAGTTGACTCAGCATAAAAATCAAGCACATTGAAAGAAAATTATGTAATATTGCATGTTCAACACACATACGAATTCACTTTGGTAAAATATTCATTTACCATGAAAATATATTTCTGTTCGTTATTGGTTACTTAGGAGATTTCAACGCCTGCTTAAAATATATTAGGATTCCTTTTTAGGAATTATTGACAGTATCAAGGTGTTTTACGTAAAATATATCTTATTATAATATTAATATATATATACGAATATCTATATTATATTTTTATATGTATAATCTGTAACTTCTAAGGAAAAATGGTGGAATTACACTTTTTAATCTGACGGTTGCTAATCTCTTTCGATCTTTTTCCGGAGTGTAGCATTATAGAGCCTATAATACCTTCCCTATCTGCTTTCTACCACATTGTTGGGAGCTGCTGATATAGAGAAGAGGGAAAAGGGGCATATGTTGGGAAAGGTTGCGTCCGAGGTTGGAGGATCCAATTCCCGGAGGATGCGGAATACCGCGAGCGGGTGCAGGAGTGGACGCTCGATATTCCTTCCCCCATACATCCTCGGCTACACCGCCGGGTCCTCTGATGTAATCTTAATCCCCTTTCCTTATTTTACCTTATCAATTACCCTCGGATATCCCAGCATGCCATCAGAGTCGCACTTCCCAATGCCTTCTCCCTCGAATTCTTCCAGCCCACGGCTAGAAAGAGAAGAGCGTTGACGGTTGAGGTAAGGGGCATTTCCCTCTTACCCCATCCTACACTTTCGATCAACGTCCTTGATCCTGGCCTGTGACCGTTCTGCTACACTGGTCGGTCTTATCCCTGCCGGAGAGGCAGGTGATATCCTCCCTTGCGTCGCTCACTCTACTTTTCCCCTACCATTCCCTTACCCCACCATCTCCACGGAACCATCTCTCTCTTCCGACCCATCACACTCCACGCGATCCGACTTAATTCTTTCTTTCTCTCATCCCTGTTTCCCTTTCGTCAAACATAATCGAGCCGAACCGCTCCTGGCCAAAAGTAATTAAAAGTAAAACGGATGCGTGCTGAGGCAAATCTCCGGAGACGGCTGGATCCGAGGAAAGGATCCGTATTTTGATCGAACACAAACTTTAGGAATGGAAATTTCATAGAATAGCTCTTTATGAATCATTGGAGGTTTAGTCATCCGGAGGGAGGAATCTCACAAGGTACCTATTTCCGCCCAGAGTTCTTTGTAAAACCCTGGAAAGTTTTATTGCTCAATACGTCCTTGTCTTTTTTGTTTCGACTCGTCAAGTTCGGTGTTTTTTTATGTATATTTCTGGAAATGTTCCCACGCTGTTTTATACTGCAGCTCGATCGCTTTTTTTGCCTTTAAGAGTATCGTGAGAAAAAGGTTTAAATTTCGCCGAATATATTTTAGCTGCTAAGTGCGGAATGTTTTTCCGGTTGCTAAAAGGAGTGCGATTTTTCCGATTTTTCTCGCTATTTATGATTTCACAACCGAGGTTCTTGATCTGAGGCTTAGCGATAATGTTAAATTATAGCGCATGATTCATCATATATTAGTTTAGCCAGTTTTCTCGGAAGCATGAACGCATTTCTCATTGAAAATATAGAATTAAGATAATTTTACATAAAATTAAATCACATTCTATAAGGAAACAACCATGGTACTTTATTCATACATTACTTTGTGCAATAAAGTATTCATTAATTCGGTCGTAATGCGTAAATAAACGTTTATTTAACTGCATAGTATATTTCTTATGAAAAGAGATTATGCTTGATTTAATATATATTCATGCGTTACCGCTTGGTTACTCGTTACTCTCCTGAGTTTATACTTCACCTCAGGGAAGTATTTTAGTAAAAAATTTCAACTCACATGCCATCTAATCAGCACCAATGAAACTCCTGAGCTAAGGACTTTTACAAGTTCTAAGAAAACCCATCGTTTTGTAACATGTTATGAATCATTGATCTGAAGAGCAAGGTATTTTCTACGTTGTGGCACCTAAACTCTATACGGAAAGTCCTTCTATAGTTGGACATAAAAAAGTTTCTCCTCTTTTTATAGCATTTTATTACCTCTGCAGATCTCGATGAATAGCTATCAACGTCAGGGATTGCCACAATCAAGACTAGATATTATGGGAAAACTGGTATGGGAGAACCCGAACTGTTAGGTTTTTCCTCAGCTTTTTCTGTTGTTTCCCATTTTCCCCACGACTTTACCATTCCTTTGAAATGTGCGCTTAGATTTTATACATGTCGTTATGACTAATAATCTCTGGGGTTACTTGCGGGTGGTAACCTTTCACGAAAATTGTGGTTTTGGAAGTCTAGTTCATTCCTTGATTTCTGTATGTTTACGGCTACAATCATAATGTATCTATTCACTTTTAGTAATTCATAACGTCATCTGAATGTATGGTGCTTGTGTAATTGCATTGAGTATACTGCCAAGTATGACATGGGAAACAGAAAATACTCAATTATCTTATAGTGTATGAATACATATTTCTATCGTGAATGAATAGCATTTGACAGTAAAATTTGTGAGATTTAGTAGCCAAGTATGTAATATTTAAGTCATTCCTAATAGAACTTGTACTATTCATAAAGTTTTGCAATTCTAATCCCTCAGAAAATAGAAACGAGTTTGCTAGCTCAAGCATTAAATAGGAATGTTTCTCATGCCGAGATATGAAAAGGAAGTTCATAATAAAATTAAAATTCATGATTCAAAGGTATAATCATTGAAAATAAAAAGTATTTTTATGCTAAAGTTAATTAACAAAGAAAATTATATAATTTACATCCTAGCGTATGACTATGTAGTATCTTCAATTTTATGGTTAAGCTTCTGAGGTGGAATACTCTTACACCTCGAATAGAGTACCAGATGCAGAAAAAATGGCAAAACTGCTTTTCAAATAATGTTTTTCATCATTCCATTATTCCTCACCAACACTAAGATAAATATTCTGTAGCGCCTATAACATCCCATCCACAGCGTTTTTCGAATACGCCACACAATAGTTCGTAGTAGAATAAGCCCGTTGTGTGCAACTCGTTGTTGCCTTGAGCAAAACGCGGACCTTCGGACAGGAACACGGCAGCTCGAGGCAAACCTGTGACTAACTGCATTCGACTTCACTCCTTTCTGTTTTTCCATATCTTTCGTCTGCATCCACGCTCTTTCTTCGGTGCCATCCAATCGGAAATACTAAAAGACGTTCTCTTTTTTTCCCTCTCGCCTTTCCATCTCCTTCCATCCACGGCGGATATTCCGACAATGGGATGCCACGGCGATACACATTCCATCATTCTCTAAGTCCACATCTTTCCTTCTCTTTTTCACCCCAAGGAAAGTCCGAGCCGCGAGGTTCGCACGATTTACCAGAGCGGATAGAGGTTCCTGGCTGGCGGGAAAATCAACTCCCGTCTTTGTGGTCGCGTGGTAGTTCTCGCTTCTCCTATTCTTACCCTGCCCACCACTGTTTTCTTTCTCTTTTCAACTCGCTTTTTCCCCTTTCTATGTTTCTCCCGATGCGAGGGAGTTGAATGGGATTTTTTTTCTTCTCCCGCCTGGACGCACGTCGATCAGCTCAAGGCCGTTGCATTATGGACCAGAAGGGGTTCGTTCGGGTGAAGAGTGTGAAATCGTAGAGGAAAAGAGATAGAGATGACGGCGAAAATGAATATTTCCCGGAAATTCTCTTTCTTCAGGATCACCGTAGCGTGGGATCGTGCCAATTGAAAGCGATGACGCAGGAAATCATGTAAATGAGTTAATTTTTCGGGATGAGACGAAGAAGGGAACCCGGGGAGAGTAGGTTATCTACTCGTACGAGTTTTATTTTTCTGTTTGTTTGTTTTTTGAGGATACTTGATACGCGGGATCTCATCCTTGCGTCTACAAAAATCCACGGAAAAGTCTTGTGGTGTTTTTTTCCGCCCGAAAGGATTTGCCGAAGAACGGAGGTTCGTGGGTTCGTGAGTTTTATTAAAATTGCTCGCGTAAAATGAGATGATGGCTCATGGAGAAGATTGGCGATCGGTGAAACGAGAAGCTAGAGAGATCATAAAATTTCTTGTGTTTCCGAGAAAGACGGCGTTCGGTTGGCACGTAAATCTTTTTGTCTCAACAGATGGTGAATAATTCAAAACATATAAAAACATTTCGCAACGAATGGCTCCGGCATATTAGTGCGAAAGAAATCGTTCACCTATTTTTAGAATCATTTCACTTTCATCGGAATGCTTTCTTTTTCGTTTCCAGGAAATTTAGAAAATTACTGTTATTATAATTATTTTCACGAATGAATTTTATACGTAAGAGTTCCTTATATAACTAGAGGTCTGACATTGTAATTTTTTTGCATACTAATAGAAGTGTTATGTGATGGTTTCTTTAGTAATTAGTCTTAGTAAATAGTCTTGAATTCTTAATTTGCCAGCCCCGTTTGAGTAATACTTGGCAGAGATCTTCAAGTACGAAGAAGTTCTGTTTCTGGAATGAGATAAGAATGTATTTCCTCAATCGCTTTGAATCCTTCGCCATCATGGTATTTCTTTAATGCATCTTGCTCTAGTTCGTTACAGGTATTACAAATATATGACAAATAAATATACAGGCATATTTGAAAAATGTAAACTTTTTATATCGTATATATTAAACTTTTAATCGAATATTTAGATCAACCTAGATCGTCTATCTTGATGGAGATGCCTGACCTACACCGAATAGTATTCACTGCGTCAAGTAGTGAATCAGAACCTGTTATTCCTGTTATGATGATCGCCTAAACACCTTTCGGAATTCATGCCATTTTTAACTGAGGCAGCTGCATTCTTGGTCTGTAAAAAACACAGCAGAGGATACGAGGTTTACAATTTCATAGGTACTCATTTGCGGCCCCAACAATTTTCCCTTAATTTACAAAACATCTCGCGGTCGAACGCCACCGAGAGCAGCTATTTTTAACGCTGAATCGCGCATCTGATTAGCTCAACCGTTTTATGGCAACTCCTTGAATCATCCATTGGATGGCAGCCATAAAATGATCGCGGTGAATCATTACCTAATCCCTCCATTCGATTCGTATTTCACAAGCTGTTCGTTTCCATTCCTTAAGCAGTTAACGAGTGTAAATCGGTAATATTGGCAATTAAATAGATAAATGTTTGCTCAACACATACGAAAGAAATGTTCCTTAGATGAAGTCGTATGGGTCTAGGATGTGAAGGTGTCTTACATCTTCCGTTATCCGTTATTTAATACTCTTTTGGTAGTAAAAATAATGAATACTAATGCATGAGATGTTTGGGTTTGGAGTTTACTTCTATGCTGCTTTTTGTGTGAATAGTCTTTAAAGACAAATGTTGCTAAGTAGCATAATTTGTGATCAATTATGAAATTATCGTTCTTCTATCTGTTGTTTATGAAATTAGAGTGAATATTTTATTCGAAGTTCACTATCGATGCAACCCAGAAGGGAAGATTGACTCCAAAGACTCGAAATATTTGCCCACATATCCCAGAAAGCTCTAATGATAAGTTTTAGCACCTCTCACTCGTATTTACTTTCAGTTTTTGGATCTATTTATCCCCGAAAATTTCTCTCCTCAAAGTAGTATCTCGTTTAAAAAAACTGTTGCCTTGTCTGGAGTATTCTCGGTCCTCCAACAAATACCATCAAGATAAAAAGAAAGGAACCATCAGACAACACTCGCCCTTTTCCCAGCAAGGTTTCTGTAGATTTGGCGAGACAGAAAGAACATCCATCTCAGGTTTCCAGACAAGTCCCAGAATAATAAAACGCAGAGCGAGACACGACCGAAGGTAATGGAACAGATAACCATCAAAGTCTCCCACATATTCGTATCTTATTTTCACCACCAACCTTCCCTACCTTCCGAGATTGATGCAATTACCTCTCCCGGTGCTTTTATTTCGATTCTTTTTGTCTCGAGATGTTTTCGTCCATCCTCTCTCTCGCATTATTGGAATCGACGCCCTGCGCTCCACTTTTGATAGCCGTAGAGAATGCCGTCCTTGCCGCCGCGCATTCTTCTCGGCAGCGATTTTTTTCCGGTACCCTTCTTCGCTCCCCGCAGACCCAACCTTTTGTCATCTCAAAAGGATCGGATTCAACGCCTACCCTCGCTTTTGATACCTCCACTCATTTCGCGAAGTCAGAGGCTCTCGCTTTCTCTCAATGCGAAATGAGAATGGGTCTTTTCAGCAGACTTCTTTACGCTCTCTGCTCCCGCCGGCCTCGGAATGGATATCCCTCCAAAACCCAGGGGTCCCAATTCCTCGGCGGCCTCATACTGCCGCACCGGTCTGCAGAGAAACCGGGCGGCCGCCGCCGCGCGCCTCCGCAACTCTTCGTTCCTTCTTTTCCCTCATTCCTTGCGCTATTTCTCACCCGTGCGACGCCTGGGTGAGTTTCCAACCCTTATTTACTACCTTTGTTTGAGATGCCTTCAGTTTATGTCACGTTAATTATGTGAGATTTATGCCCCCGGTGAAATATGACGTGCTCGCCGGACGGGTTTTATGGGCTACGCTGTATTACTTTATACAGAGTTTCTCCATGGGCTTTTATTTGTTTTCGTTCTCCTCCATTATTGCTTTTATTTGTCCATTTGTCGACGTGTTTTGTAGTTTTTTTTTTGTCCCAGAAGACCTCTTCGTGTTCAATGGGTGTATAATGCGTGATGTTCTACTCGTTTCTTTTTGGTTTTTATTTGCATACGTCTCTTGATGCCACGATAGCGGGAAAATTACAATGGTTATCCAAGTATTGACCAATACGGAAATTATTTCCCATGCAGAAATACTTAGTTATCATATAACCTCGATAAGATCCTAGCCTCTTAGACCAATAATAGTGAGAAATCTAGAAACGGCGTACTTTCGTTATATATGAGCCGTTTAATAGGTTCTAATGATTTTTATTCAAACTCACTGATGTCTGGAATGCAAGATCAAAGTGCAATGAGCGTACCCGAAAGCAATTCTCTTCTCTTCTGCTAGAGAAGGATCGCAGTTAAAATTCTGAGGAGACTACACCGCAGGAACTAGCATATTTCTCACTCGAGCTATTTTTTTCAGCAATTCTCTCAGAGGTCTCTCTAGCAACGCCGCAGGAATTCGCCTCATTTTCTTCGAACCATTCTAAAAATTGCTCTCAATGATAAATATCAGGTGTTGGCTGCAGATTAAGCTCTGTTTCTCGCATATTTTATCCTGCCTACGGCACGGCTTGACGATGAAATATCTCCCGTTTCCCGAGGTTAAAGCAGCAGCTCTCGTCCGTGGCATTCCTCGTCACTTCGGTCGACTCTTTTTGCGGAGTTCATGCTAATTCAGATCCGTTCGCATCCGCATTTGGACAAAAAGGGCGTTTCCCTCACTTTGACAGGATCGTACGCGTTTGCCAAACGGAATCTCGATCTCGAATTCGCAGCAAAAGTAAAACAATCGCAATGGTTCCGTCTGTACGCGATAAAAAAGGCCAATTTGCGATTAATCGTCGACATTGGTATGATGCGACCTCTGGCGCCAAGCTTCATTGTGCGTTTCTCTGGCGTATGAATTAAAACAGGGACAATGGAATTCAAATTCGTATGCAATTCAACGGTCACGCACCAACAGGTTTTTGCGAAATAAGTTTGTTCGTTAAGGCCGTGAATTTTATTTTGTGCGGCGTCAATGCTTTATTGAGATCTTTTTAGTATTTAGTTGTAGTTTTTTGTCCTGACGCTTATCCATGTGGAATATTTTTTGATTGCTTTGCTATGGTGGTACGAAGATGGTATTTACTGAAGAAGTTCTAAAATATGCTTTTGAGCCAAACTTCAATTTATGAAAAACATTAAAACTGTTTTAGTCCGAAAATATAGTATTGATGTTCTAAAATTTCGACCCAAAGAGTAGTTTTGCTATTATCAATATTTGCATTGTTAATTTAGAAATGACGCTCAAGAGTATATAAGTTGAGAGTTTAGTATGAAATAAATAAGCATCTTTGGTGTACTATTGGAGGAAATAATTGCTTTACTCAATGCTATAAATAATGGAATGAAAACAGCAAAAATGAAATTATTAAGAAGTTATTCAGTATAATATTTTCTTACTGAAGCGTTTTTTTACGCCAACGTAGAATATTTTTATTGATTTCAGATAATGCACCTTTTCATTCTATACTTTATGTCATACTTAATTATGAATTTTTTATTTATTGTTATTTGCACTTTTTTGCTCTATAACCGCATATCCTTTGCCAATGTGACTCTCGATGTTTTCTCCATAGTGTCAATTTACGGATGGGTTAGAAAAATATAAACAAGATATCGCTGTTTATGTTTGAAAAGTCGTTAAGACACGTCGACAAACAGTCTGGCGGAGTCACCTTATGTTTTTACACTCGTGGAAAGTTTCGAAAGAATGCACCCAAAATGCGAGCACGACGCTGCCTCAAATTCCGTCCTTCATTTCAACTTTATCTCTTCTTCTTCCCCCCCCTCGTCGTGCCTATCGCCGGAAACAGGTGTCTCCGTCGAGTGGCGTAGGTGCACTTCCCCTCCCCGCGCATTCCTCCGCAGAAAGAGAACTTTTCATTCCGTCCCCATAGCGACAGACACTGTTCTACCTCCGCGACCCCTTCCCATTGTCGCGACGATGTTAATTGCCCACGGTTTCCGCGGCGCACCTCCGGACGCCGTCATAGGCACTCGCAGAATCCACAACTCGCGTCGACCAGTTCTTCCGAACTGAATTTTTTCCCTCCCCGCGTTGCACCTGCCACTTCACCGGAGGGTTATACTATAGTCAGTATCGGCCGTATCCGTCGCCATCGACTACCGCCCCTCGAGGGTGCACACACGCGGGTCGATCTGGGGGAATTTCTTTTGTTCGGAGGGGTGCACGTTCAACTCATACCCTCTCTCTTTTTAACCTGCCTTATCTGCTCTCGGTGCTCGGTGTCTATCTATCTAAGGAACACCTCCCTTGTTTGTTTCCGTTGCTAGTTCCGCCCAGCACACTTCGCCTTTGTGCATACGCCTCGCGCTCTCCTCTACCCCAGCCAGCGTAAATCACGTAAGATGCTGAAGACGAAGGGAAATGTTTCATCGCCTTTATTATTTCGCGGTGCAAGGTTTTGCCCCGAGGGTATGTTTTGTCTCACACCGAACTCTTACGTTTGGATACGAGAGGCGGTTCTCGAAGGTTGCGTTCCTCCGACGTTTCGAGAGATATTATGGTTTTGTGATCTCATCGCATGTGCTGAACTCTCTCTAGAGACCTAATGTCACTTAGCGACGTTGTCTCTCAATGGGTGCGATTTGCATGAGAAAAATGTCGGCTCTCGTGCGCCTTTTGAAATAATGCACTCGTGCAAACCGTACGAATTGAAATGTCATGTACGACGCTTGAATTGGATCGAATCTGTCTGCGAAAGAATGCATTTACTGTTGTGGATCACATCCATTTGTGAATTATCTCATATAGGATTTATTTTTAGAGGGTTTAATTTTCTAAGTATTGTCGTGGCTTGATTTTTGGTTTCATATTGGAGAAATTATGGCTTTTTATGAGTTTGGAAAAATGTAACGTAAATTACGTCTTATAACCTAGTAAGGCTACTGGAGTGTACCACTTGCGTTATGTTAAAGTAAATACGTCTTTGTATATAGCCAGTGAAAGTTTACAATTGCTGTTGACAAAAGAGTAGTCAATAAATATCACATAAGTGTTTCTTTTCATATAATAATAGAAAAACCATTAAAAAACCAAATAGTATTAGTTGAAGAGAAGAATTAATTTCTCCAACATATTCTTATTCTATTATTTTCAGATCATCGATGTATTTTAGTTTGTCGTTATGCACGGGCATCATTAAATCGAAATACATCAACACATCTACGATAATGACTAATAGAGATTAAGCACCTTTTGTGGTCCACATATGGATGCTATAATTTAACAGTTTTCTATTTTCTCACCCTCCGAGCCATAAATTAACCTGAAAATCTCGTGGGCGGACTTCGCGAAGTAGGGCAAACCTAACAGTCACATGCGAGACACAGGAAATGCCAAACCGCTGAGTTGTATCCAAGCCTCGCAAACGTCCAATATTTAACGTTTAGCATCATTCGACCTTTTAATAATATTCTCCTGAATCATCCGTCGAAAACGAAAGTGTTGTGTGGCCATTTTGATGGGAGAATGCGTGCCACCCGGTCACCGTTAGCGATTTCACTTTCGTTTCGACTCACTTTTAACACCTGGCCTCTGATTTTGTTTTAGGCCGCATTTATACGATCCCTTTTCCTTCGTGCCACACCTCCGCGGCCCGTTCTCTACATCGGGGCTGTCGGCCCCTTAAACGTCTCGTAGTCAGTGGGTCATGGGTTCGAATTACGGCGGAGAAAAGAACGGGTACACCTACGACTCTTTTCGTAGTTGATGAGGATGTTTTTTTTTAAGTTCCGCCGATGAATATTCCAAAGACGTCCAGAGCACGTGCTCTTATCGTCCGTGAGGTACAGCTGTTGAGATAGCGAGGGCTTACGAAGAGGACAGCTGCAATCCGCCATCTGGATTCACCGCATTTACGATGGAAAGGTAGCAACTTTTCGTTCGTTGAGCCGTTCTGGAAAGTTTTGTACCGTTTCTCTCCGGAGTGAGCGAGCGAGTAAGTGGTATGTTTGTGATGTTGGAGGATTTCAGTAGGTTCGGTTTGTAATATAAGTGTCGGTAATGCAATTATTTAGCGGTTTTTGCTACCTCCAGAGTGTATTTAAAAATGGAGAAGTAGGAAAAAGAATCCTATCCGCGGAAGCATAGATAAATTATTTATTTTCAGGAATAGGAGAAAATTTTTTAGAAGCGCTGAAAATACAATGCGAGACTTTTTAAGCAGAGTTTATTCACGAGGTTTAGAACATGAAATATTTCGTCTTCGAAATAAGAGTTCTCCAACCTTCTAAATCTAATAAATCTTTCGGTTTTTTAGTTCCTATCAAATCTTTTCATAGTGGTATCCATACAGTCATATCATACACCAAAGTTTTATCACGTTTGAATTATATTTTATGACGATAAAATAATGATTTTCTTCCAATACAAAAAATGTATTTGATATTGTATTTGGTGTATTTTGATACTAAGATTTTGATATTTATATTGTGATGTTTAAATATTGATAAAAATAACTTAGTAAATTTCCACAGAAAATTTTCTGATATTGAAAATAGTTTCCTTTTTGTGATTGTAACATATGTTATGTATGGATTGAATTATAAAATAGAAATAGCCCTGCCTTAGATTTTTGGGATTTTCCTCTTGACCCGGGTGAATACCGAGCAGGGTAACTTAATTTAATTTCGTTCTCCCCACAAATGACTGCCACCTGGCCTATTGCCTATCAGTGGCCATTAAATTTTACATATTTCACATTTTAAAAATATATTCTGATCAATTATTTTTGGCTACTCAAATTCAGAATTCCAAAACCACATTCATAACATCCTTATTTTTTATAAATGTTCAAAAATGAGAAAAAATATCACGTACTCATCACATTTTCCATTTCACTTGATTACTAACTATTCAAATTCGAAAAAATCCTTTTCTTAAGAATAAAATCAAATTAAGATCACTTAAGATGTATTATTTATGTAACACTATCGATTACACCCAGGAAACGCTCAAGAATAGTTTATTAGATCATCTATGTATCTAGTATTCCATTCAATACCATTGTTCTCAATCATTCATTGTATTTGGCTCGTATTCCCGCCGTCTCCATTCGTTATTCAAGCCATACATCGGTAGCTACACTCATATTCCCAACGATCTCCCTATTTTAGCATTATTCTGCATAAAGCTGAAGGATGATATACATCACCTATTGGATAATTTAATGCTACCATTACTCAATTATACGTGAGAAACCAATAAATTTACCAACCGCTAAGCGTTATGGTGTTAGATATTCTTTGGTTTAATGTATGCATACAGCAGAGGCGTAACGGAGATTAAATTTGAGGGCGGTTAATCCTAATATAGATGCAGCGCATTCATTTAAATAATGAATTGCTTTGTTGTGCATGGATTTGCATGCTCGATTTCATTTTACAATGAGAAGCCGGCTGCATCGCGTTCTTTTCTGTCGCTTAACCTTGGAATTTTTGAACGATTGTCGATAAATTTCTTAAAATAAATGATCCATCGACTATTTATGCTCTGCTGTAAAAACCACTTTTAGAATGTATATACTATTCTTTAATATTCTATATAATATTTTATTTATTATTTCAATTGATAACTCCATCTTCAGATTGTAATTTAGACATTGAAATATTCCTTTTCAATTTTGAATGGTATACACAATCTTATGTTAGAAATGAAAGGTGCTGATAATTGGAGATATTAAGTTAATTTGAATTTAACATCGAATCAACTTCAGTCCAAGATTGGTTTCAATATTCTGTTCAGCACACGGATGAGATGTAAATCCATATCTTCTCTGTTGCTAAGCTCGACCGCTGGCCGTAGGAGTGGTCAATCTATTTATCCTTCTCTAACCTAGTTACTTGTTACATAATTTTAATTAGAGTTATAAATGATTGGTAAATTTCAATTTAATTTCATAGTAGATCATAGCAAAATCTTTTGAAAATTATTACTTAAATTTTTAAAATTATATTTATAATTATTAAATTAAACCAAATCTGGAAAATTATACGTAGAATTTTTGAATCGACCTCTGGTTTCAAGGGAAAGCACAGCCCGCAGTTGGAAGAAGCATCGAATCAAAAATAAATATTCTTCACGTCACCTAAAAATTGGCATCGTCTCACCCACAATATGTGATCATCGTATAGTTTAAGAACTAACTTTATAACAATTCTCCGTACCCGATAATCGTCAGAAACACATCGCATTGGAGACATCCGTCCAACAAAATCGTCCTTTCTGGATACAGCAATGGTACTGTTTAAACGGTATCGAACATCTCCATCAACTTCCTGCTATTCTAGGAAGTGACCGATCTAGTGCAGTGTTCGTAGAATTTGTGAGGAGGCTGTTGGGGAAGCGATGCGCGTCCTTGATCCGTATAATTTCCGCATCTCTCTCATTGCGGCGGCTTTTAGAACACAGCGAACCAAGGACAGGGTTCATCCCTCGCTTTTCGGCTCGTCTCCGAGACAGTCGCCCGTTTGTTGGGAACACAATCGAGGCGATGGGGTTTTAAAAGGAGTGTTTACGGTGGGAGGTACGTGGAGATAATACCCGGGGATGGATAGAAAAGCGTAAATCGCTTCGAGTGGGAGTAGGAATGAGGTCTGCCGTAGGTGTGAAGACAAGAAGTGGGTAAAGAAAGGCGGAATGCACATACCATTCGGAGGTGTGGAAGGGTAGGATAAAACGAGTTTGTTTTGGCACGTATATGCACGAGTTTCCCCGTCTCATGTTTGGTTTTTGGCGGACGTACCGAGGAATGCAAGTGTGCCCACGCCTTGTGTCATCCGCTCAGGTGACATATTCTCTTTCGCGGATTTTTTTTGGATCGGTCTCTGAGTGAAATTTGGGTGAAGGGGAATAACTGGATGTCACTTTCTCCCTGGGGTTTCCGATGGTACTCTGGATTCGAAATTCGGGAAACTGAAAGTTAAGAAAGCAGGTCCATTGTGAGGGGTTTGGTATGTTGTTCGAGTACACAGGCTCGGATATCTTGATGTTTAATGGAAGGATTCGTAAATTTGTAGAGACGATGTATTGAGGTCAAGATTCCAGATCAGGTGTAACAGATATTATTCATTTAAAATTGCAAAAATACTGTGAAGCAATCATAGCCAAACCGGCCATCTGTATACTGAAAGAGTTATTTACCTTCAACTATTGATATTTATCCCTTCAGTGTGCAAAATTAATTCATAGAAAAAGCAATCTCTTGGTGCTTACATCACTTGTCACATTCCAATGGAAGGCATGAAGGGTGCCAAGATAAATATACACGCCTTAGACTATTCATTGCACTCCTTTATATAATATAGTTCATATTTTTATTTTCTTTGCTTATTAATCTTAATGATAAAATTTCATTTTGACAATTTTTCTTTTTTAATGTAATATATAATCGTAAGAATAAAATAATTATCTGCATTCCATATATATATTCGAAATAGTTAGAATTTTTCGTATCATATTCAGACTAAAAATATCCTGCTTCATTTTTTCAAATAAAATGCAAAACTTTTTTTCTTATTGAGTTTCCAAGATAAATTAATATTTTTTATCAGTTTTTCATAAAATGAAGACGATATTTTGCAAAGATCTGAATTTTTTACACAATCACAATTTTACACAATTTTGGATCGTATTTTAATTAGCATTGACTCCAAATTTAAAAGATAAATTTTATTTTGAATAATATCGAAGTTATGAAAAAGGTTCGCAATTCTCCTGTGATTTCATGCTATTAGAATGGATTTCACGACTTTATCTATACATTCACATTGACTGTTAATAAATAATATCAATACAATATTTACGATGGTTAATATAAATCATAAAATATCAAGAACCTTTTTATTACCCATTCGTTTGTACCAATAAGAACAAAACTCGGTCGGATGCAAATCAAAGATATTTCGCAACCCTTTTCCCTAACCGAAGGTCGAATGCAATATATATAAATATAACATTCCTCGAGTTATGAAATCAGGAACACAGCATCCAGAGCAGCGGTGGATTGAGAAAGACTGCATTCCCTCGCCGTACTAATTTAGGATGTAAGAGATTCCGGATCGAGGTCTTGATGAAGTGCTTTAAATGCGTCCCTCGAATCGAAGGGAAAATAGCATATTCATCACGTTCGAAAGAGGCGGGGGGAATCGCATTTAATATTCAAGCCGATGATTGCACTGGATGCGACGAATAATTTGTAGCGCGTGGAAACGCTCGGTTTCCAAACCGCTGCAAACAATGGATTTCGATGCAAAAAAGGCATCCTGGGGAAATAAAGGAGGTTACCTAACAGATTCGGGGAGAATAGAAAGCACGGAGTAAAAACCGAATGAAATGTAACGAAAGGGAGAGTGCACAAAAAAAGGCGTGAGTTAAGGAAGGGTTGCGGGGGGATTTATAGGAAGGATAATCGGTGACGTGAAAGAACGATTTGGCAGCCGGGAAGGGAGCGATGTTTAGGGAAAAGATTTTGCGTGAGAACGGAGAGGAATCCTAGGGAAATCGGCATATCATGGTGACTGTTTTTTTTCCCGACTACGTCTCTCTCTCTCCACGTCTCGATGCTCTTTTTGCGCGTTCGTTACACACGCTCGTGTAGTTCCTTTGACTTCTCGGAAAGCCGAAAAATCGGGAGAGCATTCCCAATTTGAGTCCGCTTTTTCTCTCGTCGGCATTAACAGCCTCTCCCATTCTTTCGTGGTTTCTTCTTGCTCTCTCCTTTTTTTGCGATCCCCTGCATCGCTGTCCCCCGCAGGGGATGCTCCCCAAGGCACCCTTCTTTGCCCACAAACAATTGTTTGGGTTGAGGAGTCGGAGTTTGGTATTCAAATGGAAAAATGCTCCGTACAAATTCAAGATTGAATTTGAGTGAAATGGTTCCGAGGCAGCGTCTTGAGATGAAGTGTAAAAGCTTGATGCATTTTTTTTCTTTGTTGGATTTGTTTTGAGGGAATAGATAGACAGAGATAAAGATCATTCCATCCAAAATGTAGCTAAATAATCTATTAATATTCCTTTTAACATTGAAATAATATTTTCTTGGATGGCACTATTACAATGTAATCAATTACGTAATGCTTTGGCAACTAAGTTTGTTACGTGGGAGAAAGATATGTAATGAAATCAGTTGATGTTTATCTTCAGCTCTAGAAGCTTTTAGGAAAACACAGTACCACGATACATTACGTAATCGAATTATCTAATTCGCGTCTCAGCGGAGGCAATTTATCTATGATGTACTGTCTTGATAATGAACTATTGCAGCATCTATTATCAAGAGACAAATATGAGTGTGTTTTTTATATTATAGGTTAAACCTACAAATTCATTCTCCGTATTAATGTTTGTGAAAACTTAGAATTACTTTTAATAAAATTGAAGAGGGAATGTGGATTACAAACGTTGAGTATTTTTGAAGCTGACCCTTCCCTAGTGGAATCTAAAGTCATTCGGAAATATTATGAACTGCTTTTGATTACAAAATTTTATATTTTTGAACAATATTTTAAATTATGTTACGAGATATTCATGAGGAATTATGCCGTTAGTATTGCAGATTTTAATTATTATATTCAATGGAATCTCCAAAGTAATTAATACATAATTAATATAAAATTTTATCTAAAGATGTTTTGAATTAACTAATCGATCTTTTGATACGTGTCACCGATATTATTTATATTTATGTATATTTCATACATGATAAATGAATGCATATGTGCTTTAACTTATTATGGATATTTTAATGAATAATTCATTAAAAATTACTTATCATTTCGTACAGACTTAAAAAATTTCAAACAGTAAATGCTAACCTATTTCTTTTTTTTATTTCAGGTAAGGATCAAATTTTACCGTCTTTACGAGCGATAACCTGGAAACAGTAAGTACAAAGCATGTCTCAGATTACTTTCATTCATTTGCAATGGTCCAATTTTCTTGGACTTTAATCATAACACAAATTTGCAAACGAGACTGTATTTATTCATTCCGCGTGCTGCTTTCCTCATTTTAAAAAAATTTCTCTCGAAAGCGAGTATTTACGTGTTTACTCGATAACATATCAAGGTGGATTACACGCGCGACGAAGTTGCGGAATCTCGTAAACCAACGTTTCGCTCGTTCCAAAACAATGCCTCAGTAATTCGAACAAAGGGAGCACTTCCCGCGATTGTCTTCGCTCATTACTTTATAGCATAGGTTCGCTTCTCAAATTACATCATTCATATTCGGAACTCGTTGACCCACTTAAGTCGACGTCCAT
Organism: Pantala flavescens; assembly: GCA_020796165.1. Lineage (NCBI taxonomy): Eukaryota > Metazoa > Arthropoda > Insecta > Odonata > Libellulidae > Pantala > Pantala flavescens. The sequence goes on along the minus strand of CM036879.1, from coordinate 16,072,056 downwards.
ACATCGTTACGAAAACCTGGCGTAACGATGGAGAGCTTACGCTGCCACTCATCCTGAATGGAGTTCATTACTCGAATATTCACGTCGTTATCAATCCATCCAAAAACCGAAAGCCTTTTTAGCTCTTCTAACATGGTTATGCTATTCGAGGAGTGGGACTTCTCAGTATAATGGTGCACGGCCTACCTCCGCGAGTTCTATTTTAAAGCCCCGGGACGCATGCCAATGTAAAAACGAAACGTGTTGCATTGATAGCGTGCAAAGGAATGATTAATCGATTCAACGATACGCGCCAATCATAGAAACACCAGGATAGAACTCGGTCTTCCTCAGTTCCTTTCGTAGTTTTGCGGTTACGCGAGATTTCCCACAGTCGGGGATGGAAATTCGGCGTGAAAACCATTCCGGGAGGAGGACAAAAAGGCCACATGTTTGCGGTATCCCGGGGTGCGGGTCCGCCGCGTGCATGCCTAACCGTAACAGGAGTGAAAGTATGACAAGGGAATAAAAGAACGGCAGAGGGCAGCATCCCACGCATATCGCCCCGCGAGACTTTTCACGTATGCCTGTATCGAGGACGAAGAGAGGGACACGATTCGAGTTAAGAAGCGTGGGAGTCCTCGAATGAGGGAACGGAGGATTGAGATAGCGTTATGACCGACTCCTGAGATTGAGACTCCTCTCGTGGATTCATAGAATTGGATCCAAGAGGAGGATCCTTTTTGAACGAGCATAATTTTCGTGACGGAGACACGGAGGCGAGAATTCTTTCGTCGCGGAGAGAAAGCGTCGTGGAGCGTGGGCCCTCGCCGACCGCGACGGATAACGTATGTCCCGTCAATTAGGGTCGTTTTGATTTTATCAAGGGTCCATTAATAACCGCGATGTTTTTTTTCTTCGAGGTTGACGGGAGTAATTTAAGGGGAGCGGCTCGTCGCCGCCCGCGTTTTAAGACGCACAATCGGTTTCGAAATGCGCAAGATAAGTTATCAGTTCCAAAGGCGCCGAGCGTACTTATTAGACTTATTTGCTTTATTTATGCGTCCGGGGTGCTCAGGATTTTAAGGAACGTCAGATGAGTTAATCGTTTTCGTTTTTGAATCGGCTGACTGACGAATGCTGGCTAAGATTTGCTCTTTGGATGCTCTAGATGTATCTATAGAATTATGTAATGCGAAGTAGTTTGTGACGTTTTAGTTATTCGCTTCTCGAAATATATCTTGAGGTTAAACTTGAATCATCGAGAAGAACTCGTGTCGGTCCGATTCAGGAAGAGATGAAAAGGGTTAAGGAAATATTTTTGTATTTTTGCCTCTCTAGCGGTTCCGTCGCTGAAGATTTATGGATTTTATTTTTATTTTTGTCGCTTGGTTTTTTTATTAGTTATGATTTACTTTAAGAGATGAGCATTATTTTTGAATTGTATTCAATTGGTGTATTTAAAATTACAATTCCTTTTATATCTTGGTTTTGCATAAATAGTTTGAATACTTGTCGGAATAAAAGTAAAGTATGTCTGTATCAGAGACTATACTTAAAATTCAGCGTTCGCTTTCGCACAGTACGCTCATCATTAGGCTGATATTATACTTTATGGACCCATACGTATTTTACCATCTATCTTCTGTAGATATGGGCGAGAATTTTAATTATATTCAATATTAATTAAATATTTTCCCCTTCATTACGGAGTACTACCACGAAGTCAAAGCCGAGTTGGTAGAGCGTATTAGGTTTGAATTATTTAGGAAATTCAAGAAAATGAACAGTATAGTATACAAGGACCACAGTCGTTCTACAAACAGATTTAAGAGGACTTAATCGCCGTAATTTCGATTCGAATAAAACGATAGGACAATTAAGGGCGAGATTACATTTCCCACAAGGATTGCGGAATTCCTCGAAGGGACGAGATAAGAATACTTACGATTCTGATAGGAAAGGGAATTACATGAAACAGATTTTATTACCGCCAAACAACACCTGCAGTGTCGGGAGAGATCTTTATATTCCTCAAGGAAAGGAAGAGTCGGCAGTTTTCTTGCGGCGCATGAGGAATACAAACACGGTGACGCTGGTTTTTTCATCGCATTCCACGCTGTGCGCTTTTTCGCGGAAAAGGTGACTAACGCGAGGATATTTCCGCCCTTTCCAAACTCTTTTTCGAAAGTTTTTCTCATTCTTCGAAGGGTCGCAAAAGAGCGTTTTGTTTTCAAATGAGGCGTCAAATGCATATGCTTCTCGCTCTCGAAGTGGTTTTACCTTCGAATGAAAATGCGATGAACATAACTTAAGACTCAAGGATTCGAATGCATTAAGGAGAGAATGATGGTAATGAATAGATTATTTCGCGCCAAGATATACCTTACTTTTTGCAATATTTCGTAATTTTCGCAAATTTTGTAAGCATTTAGTGGAGCATTAGATAAGTATCTGCCTCTCTACACTGGAAGCTTGCATTGCATAGATACTCAAAAGCGCGTAAAATATTTGGAAATGCATACACGTAAATGGATACATAGTGTGTATATTTCCATGTATGGAAATATATACACGTTGACATTATCGCACTGGATGGAAAGAAAATTCCTGGCTATTCCAAGTAGAAAATGAGATTCAAATTCCTCTTCTATCGCATATACGAGATGGTGCATTATCTTGAGCCTAGCATAAGTCCAGGGAAAGAAAATAGCACGGATCGATTAAGGAAACGCCGAGTGTTTTCTTAAGTAACAACGAGGCGGGAGATGAGGAAAGAGAAAAATGAGTATCTCAAGATTGTTCCTAAAGATAGCGAGGAGACAGAGGGAAAGGAAAATATGCAAAATGAAAATATTTCTCGATTGGATAATGGATCATTTGCATTTGTATTTATTTTGTTCTCAGACGAAGTGCGTAAGCATTGAGATTTCTGCGGGAAAACCTTTTTAGTTTCTCGTTCGGAACGCATTTGCCTCAGCGAAATTGAATACGCGCTGCGAACTTCTCATTGAGTTGGATTTTCGTAATCGTGCCATATATTTAGATGTTATTGTTTTTTGTGTCAACTAGAGTGTTTTTATTGTTAAATTTTTTAAGTTGTTTGTGATCATTTTATAGTTAATCTCTTATACTCTAACAGTAGCGTATATGGTGCATCGATCTAGTTTGAAATCTTCGTACTGATAATGAAATTGCTATATGTTGAAAGTTTTTAACGATGAGGAATTATCGTCCTTCGTAAAGTACTAAGAGATTATTTGCACATGATTAGAAGTAAGTGTAGTTTAATTTCTCACTCCGAAAGTTATTAATCTCTTTCATCCACATACGTAAAAAAAGACGCACGCAAATCGCCGCTTAGAATGGGGTCATCGTTGCCATCCTCTCGCAGTTACGTCATAACCAACTCCATGGTGATGCTTGAATCGCGATACAGCGCTCCGTAAATTTCCATTACCGAATGCATTTCGGCAACTCTTTTTTTCTTCCTCATTGTGTTATCCAAAAAGAGAAAGCAAACTTCTCGAGAGTCGAAATGAAGCGTTAGAAACGGATCGCAACTCGGATAGGAATCATTTCCACTTTAACAAACGAGGAGGCTGGAAGAGCTCTGGGATGGTACTTATGGGACGGAGGGAAGATTGGGATCGTGGATATCCGAGTGATAGAAAGGGGGCGGAGGAGATGGGGTCCAGGAGAAGGATGCTGTAGCTGTTCGCACGATTAACCGAATCGCTAACTAAGATAAGGAGGAAAGAGAGTCCGAATTCCTCCGCTGATGGACACATCACTCGCCTTTTTTCTTTCAACCATGTATCATCCTCACTACCAAATTTCCTCATGCCTTCCATGGTATCCAATGGGTCTTTCTCATGCTCTTCTGTGCCCAGACTTTCCCTACGGTGTCTTATCTGCGTCTACGATTTATAGAGTGCTATCTATACCCGGTTTTCCTTTCCCACACATTTTTTCTATTTCGGCGTCGTTTCGGACAGATCCTTTCGCTAATTCACGCACAGCTCTGCTTTCATTCCGTATCGATGCGGTGCTATCTTCACGAAGCATCCCTCGATTTCTCTGAATAGCCTAGTTCTGCCACTTTATCTTATCACGTTTCATTGACTGAAATAGAGAGTCCATTTTCTGTTTTCCCATCCCTTTTTTTCTTTCCCAAACTCCGGAAGTTACTAGCGAAGCAGCGCAATTATGTTCATGATGGTACTCTATCAAGATCTTCGTTTTTCGCCCGTTATTTCTAGAGTTTTCTTCTTCTGTTTTGTAGAGAATGGCTGTTTCAGTTATTGTATGGTGGTGATACTGTGCCCAAGAACTGCTTGCGAGGACATTTTACTCGAGGATTTAGCTTCTTTATGTGTCCTGTTTCCTTCGGTATCATCGGAAATGCTATGCGCCGCTGTTATGTGTATTCAACCTTATCTTTCTCGAGACTTGCGACCACTTTTCGAAATTGGCTACTTAAAGATAGTTCCGCGACTCGTTTTACGGAGGTTTTGTTTCATATCGTCTTCTTTTTCTCCGGCATACCTTAGCTTTCCCCACGAGGTGAATGCAATTGTTTCCGATATATTTATAGCGCCGAAGATTAGACAAAGATTGAACTGTTCTTCCCCCGCGTGACTCATAGCGACGCAGAGAAAGTGAAATATTTTTACGTTCTTCCGCGAAGTTTATCCGCGGCAGTACCAATAAATTCCCGCATCCGGAGACCGCTGCCTCCGTGGCTGTTTTACCCTGATTTTTATTTCGCTTTTCGAACCATCGCATTCTACCATTTACGACCTTCCGTGCTTTCATGTTATTACACCGGGACGACTGTTCGTGATGCAGTACACTCTTTCATCCGGTAGCAACCTCGTCTTCCTCCCCTATTTCCAATTGCATCTTGCCCTTTCCCTCTCTTCATCCTCCTCGGATGTCTTGTTTTAAGATGCCAGTACCACCTGCTAGACGCCACGCCTGATCCTTTCTCCCCAAAAGGCATTTATCATTTTTTCGTTTGCCATTCTGCTCGTGTAACTGATTGCCATCTGTCTCTTTTGAAAAGAAGCGTTTTTTTCAGTCACGTAACGAGAAGTAAGTTTAGTTCTTTCCTTGTTTTTCTGTGCACTAAATTTAGTGGGGTTTTCGATTTTTTGTGCTTTCTAGATTAAATAATATGAAGAAGGTATAACGTCTAAAATACTAGAAAATTTAAAAGATGAAATATTTTTAGTCAAAAAGTTACGAAACACACTAATTTTAACTTATTAATATACCTATAACATCCCATGTTTTCTACGTAGCAAGTTCGTCTTATGTTTATCAGATTTTCATTTTAATTCGTTTTGAAAAGTATCATACAAGGAATCAATATTTTTTTTGTTTTGATATAATTCGTCAGTTTATGACAATAATTATTTGAAGTACTAAAAAGTTAAATGGCCTTATTAGAATTTGAAAGTTGAATTTGTACCCGATAAAATGTCCATCCACGTCTAAATATCAATGTAACACAGAATAGAGTATGACAAAGGATACAAGTTCCCATGGAATGGATATCGTAGCTCCCAATGAATCCAAGCAGACGGAAATAGATGGAATGAGAGAAGATAAATTGGATTGAAGCGGGAATATTATATGGCTGTTCTATTCTGGGACAGCTCACGACTTCGGGACGCGAAACTTTTCGGAGATCCGAGTGAGTTGTGAGTCTTCCGTGGCAGACGGTTGAGAGGTTAGGCAGAGGTCGTGTAACTCCACAACGACTCCTTCACGTACACGCATTCCCATTCATTGGAAGTCCCATCTCTCTCCACCCTAACGCCCATGCAGTATTTTAACGAAGGATAAGATCGGTGGGAGATAACCTGGGAATATGGCGAAAAGAACTGCGTTCACAACAAAGAAAGTAGGTCTCCGCTCCTACGGTTATCGTTTAAGTTTTGAACCTCATAAATGACTGGGCACTTTGTAGATCTCTCTCCCGCTTTTAGTGTCGATGAAATGATACCATTTAAAATACGAGGGTGTATCTTAGGAAGGAGCGTAATAACCTTATTACGTTTCGCTTTCCTCTGATGTTAAGGGAAATATATTTTTATGAGTTCAAGCATTGTTGTATCACCGGCTTTCTCGCTCGTTTACGGTGACTCTAATCGAGACGTTTTCATTTATAAGTTTTTTCGACCAATAAAAACGGGATTTATTAAATTCTGCGATGAAAGAATGGCGGAGTTAAGCATCTTATTTCTCGGGATATTTCGCGAGGGATATCGAATTTCACGAGCGAAAGGATGCATGGGCTTATTTGAGTAACGGCTCTCTTATTTTAGAAGTATGATGTTATCCTCATGATGGTCCTTTCTTTATGATTATTTTAAATGTGGTAGCAGTGTTATGTAGGTGTTTATTCTTGAGAGAAAACGTACTTTCTACTATTTACTATTCCCACAATTCACGTCAGCTTTGTATGTATATTGGACGGAATATGAGCATGTACTCTTTACATTCGTGCAGTAATACAGTGACTTAGAATCGATATAGAGATATCAAAATATTTTCTTCGATGTCAACTATTTTCAAATTGATATTTATTACACAATAATTATTATTATAGTAATTTGTTTGGATTAGAGTTTTATTCAATTCATAATATTATATTGCTATTCTCATGTGAGTGATTCTCCTTATTTACATTATTTTACGATAATTTTTCAATATGAGGTGAATAATCATAGCGCCAATTTTATACGTTTACGAAACTGAATAATATTAAATTTCCACGATACGTCTTCTGTATTGTTTCTAGATTATATACGAAGCGTATATTTTCAGAACTACGTTCTTGATATAGAAAAAATTATTCTTTTCTGGTTCATCATATCACGAGGATTCCATTTCAAAATTGGCTTTTTTAAATATTCGCCCGTCCCGCCGAATCTCTATAAATTTTAAATCCCCCATAGGTTACATAAGAAATTTCGAGGCTTAAGCATTTCGTGATGTCCCACCGGAATTAATTTCCCCCGCGTTATATATCCACAGCGGACTTAGAAAAAAGCGTGAGAAAGGGCGTAATCATCCTGACGTCGCAGATACGGGCGAAACTAATCGTGACAGTGCCCTTAAACCCTTCTGCTCGATCCTTCCGACGTTCGAACAATCCCTTCAGACACGCCCTCCCATTTCCTCCCCCACTCCTCCCTCCCGGATACTCGCATTCCCCCTTTTTTCACCTCTTCCCACCCATTTATTATTCCGCACTTAATTGGGTTGCTCCGGAGTTTTTGGCTTATGAAAATAAAATATCTCATTAAATAGAATCGGCGTAGATTTTTACGCGTATCCTAAACATTTCTACGAAAGAATATGAAGAGGAGAGAAGTGATTTATGATTTAAATGGTCGGGAATATTTTCCGCTCGGAAAAGGATGTCTAATCGCTGGGAATTGTGCCCGAACACGTTTGGGAGTTTTGTTTTTTTTTTTGGGTTGTCTTAGAATTTGGTAAGAACCTAAATATCCCTGCGAAATTTACTCGGAAAATATTTGGAGTAGCGTCTTGGTTAGGAAGATGTAAGGTGAGCTATTTTGTCGTTGTTTTCCGTGCCTAAAAGGTTTTTTAAATGTATGTATGCGGTATGTGTGATTTAACTGTACAATGACCTAAAGATTATTAAGCCTATTGTTGTTCGCTGAACGTTAAATAAAGTGCTAATGTTCATTGTAAGTTTACTTAATTTAAAATTACTTATGAATGAATTTTTATCGAGGTTAATGTATGGGTATTTTATTTAACCTCCTATACTTTTCAGCGTACTTCATTCTTGAATGTAGAGAAGAGAAGGTCCAGTCGTATGATTATGCAATCTCTTGTTTGGGTTCTCAAGGATTCGTAATATCTAATATACGTAATCTTATCTTCGTATCTACGTTTGCTGTTTTATTATTTGTCATGAGGTTTCTTTTGACATAAACACCCTCGTAATTCTCATGGATCATACTTTGGTAAATAATAATGCACAATCGACAAAAATAAATAATAAAGGTGTATTAACGAGCTTATTTCTTCTAGCTTCAAATTAGGAGACTCGGATATTAAAAAGAGAGTATTTTTAAATTTTAGCGGCGTAGGGAAGGGAAAATCATTTGCAATCCTATTAACCAAATTTAACTGACCCTCGTAACATTGAAAAGTCGGTGTCCCCTACTATGATACCGAATTCCTCCGAGAACTTCCTCGGCTTCTAGAAATACACTTAAGCACATATTTGGAAAACATAAAGAATTTTGAAAAATTCCCATTAAGAGCAGGAAGTGTCCACGTGGATAGTTTTGTAAATGCACCGTCTGTATCATAAGGTTTCGCGGGAGGTGTAGAGGCTTTTTCTACCCACAAAAAGGCCGTATTTTGGTCAACATTTTGACGAAATCAAATCAAGCAAATCGAATTTTGGTCTTGTCAATTCTTGGTAACATCTTTAAGCTATAAACATCGTTTTGTCTACAAAATACAGGAATCCAACTACAAGCTGATTGAGGGTTTATATTGATACATATCCGAGAGGTGTCTTATGCTATTAATCGTATTTTTTATTTGTAACGATTTTACATATATAATATAAAAGTCGTCGATCTTAAAGTTATTCGATGTATCATTTGATTTTTTAAATTTAAATCAATTATTTTCGATGCATATTAAAAGAAATGGCTCATAAATATAAATGGAATTAGTAGCATAGTAGTTGCCTAGTAGTTTAGTGTATGAATGTTCTCTCTAAGATTAATAAAAATAAAATATTGAGTGAAAATAATGAGTTGTAATCGCTAAATAGGGAATAGGTAATATCTGCTCATCAAATATTGCAATCCATAGCTTTTCAAACGACATCGTTTGTTAGAAATAACGATATGTACGAGCATTTGTCTATTTGTTCTCCCAACTCTCCCAACAAAGCTCCCAATGCTTTTCAGATATACATGTGATTTACTCGCCTCGTGGCAGAGGCAGTTGAATGGCTGGTCTATTGCGAATGTAAAAGGAAAAGATAGCGAATTTATGGCTCGTTCGGACAGTTAATGTTCGCAGTATTACGTTTCAACTAATAGAAATCCTTTCGTATATAATTAACATACCCATTGCTCGGCCGATGTAATCTTTCCCTTTACCCCTTTCTTCTCGCAGAAGCGCCTTAGGCCGTTGTTCGCCATCTGTACCCATCGGTCCGGAGAGGAAGAGCACCAATCCAGTCGACAGTAATACACGGAATCGCAGCCTCACTTTCTCACGTGTTTTCCAGCGGCTCTCCATCCATCCCCGGACCCCTTCCCGCCCCCGCATTCCTTATAAAGATCTCTTAGCTCCAGGGATACACTAAAACTTGGGCCCCGGCCATTTTATTAGCAGTTTCACGCGCCGCATTCCTCCGCGAAGACTTTTTAAAGCCGTTCGAAAGAGGAAATATCAGCAGGAAGCGCATTAAGGAGCTAGAAAAACACTCTGAAATATCACCTTGGAAACGCGAGGTGGTGTAAATCCATTATCTCGTCCGGGATCGCTCCCGTGATGAATTGGATTATAGCGGCTAAATATATGGATCGCAGCTTTGGGCGCCGGAGCATTGTACTTTGTTAATAGTAGTCGTAGAGTTGAGGGTCTGTATCGGGGATTTACCGCGTGTAACTTCCGAGAAATTGCCTTTATGCCGAGTGTTTGTTTGATTTAGGGAGTAGGTTTAATAGACGGAGCGTTTACTTTAGCAGTTTACCCACAGTCGATTGGCGCCACGAAGCGCGAAATAGTTCTGTCCTGAGGAACTCATATAAAAGAGTTATAAAAAGAAGAGAATTGCGTAGTACTTAGAGGTGTATCTTGTTTCAAGTTCAGGTTAACGTAAAAGTTTATCGCAGGAACGGGTGTGCTATTGATTACGAGAAAAATACTAAGGTTAATATCCAGAATAAAGCTCACGTTTCAGCTACAATCACATCCAATACAGATTCGTTTTTTTCGTGGTGATATTACGTATTTTAAGCTTCGAATTTTATGTTCATATATATCATTTTTTACCGCAAAAATATTAATGTAAACGAAAAATTTGGTTCGGTTTCTGGAATCGCATCATCTCACTTATCCTTTTAAAAAACCGCGATCCAGCCATGACATTAAAACCACGTTGCATCGCCTCAACCATCCTCTCTCTCTAAAGGGCCTAAGCATTTATGCGCAAAGATCGAAAAGAAACCGCGTTTTAAATCAATGCTCTGGCAAGAGTGTTCTAAAGGGCGAATCGATATCTCACAATAGCCTTTCAACTCCGGGTCCATTCTTCCTCCGAGTGTACGTGATGTATTCCTACACGTCCCTCTCTCTGTCTTTGCACAGCTGAAATTGCGATGCATTCCCATATCCTCGTCGTATCTTGCCCGTCTTCCCTAAGATTCATTCCCTCGGTTTGCTCCAACACCAGTCTCCATTTAGGAGACCGATTCTCCATCTTCCATGCTCGGCGACGCAAGCCAATCTTTTTTAAAAGCGCGACACCACCGGCAAAATGGCAATAAATTATTCAGCTATACTTACATGACGGTAAGTTTTTTAAAAAGGTTTTCCGGTCCCCGGAACGGCGTGTTCCATGCGTGCAAAAGTATAAAGACGCGCCAATGAGCGGCGAAAGTGACGGTCACGGTCCGACGCGAGTTTTATGTGGTTTGCTGAATGATATTTAGAGAGAGAGAAACGAACCAAAGACCTTTAAGGTGAGCAATTTCGCGGAGGTTAATGGAGTATTTTATTGAAGCGTGGGCGCACTGGAGATACTGCTCCTATAGGTCTGCAGACAATTATAAAAGCTACCTCCTGCGTACGAGTTTTGACATTCTATTATACAGAGGGGCATCAATTATGTTAAAAGGTCAGCTGTTTAAATGCGAGCTTCGAAGGTTTTGAGTCGCTTAGTTTATTATTGCGTAACGTCATCTGCTTTATTCTGATTTCTGCTCGAAGAAAGCAATTTTTATCTCAAGAGTTAAGCGTACTGTTTATTATCTTATATTATAATTTATCACGCTGATGTGCCCTTATACTAAAGTAATAAAGAGTCATTGCATAACGTAACGGTACTTGGGAATACCTCGTTGCATCTATCGTGAAGCAAATATTAAATATTTGCTGTTGCATAATCTGTGGCTGGTTTCCTTTAATATTTGTTCATTCATTATGAAGAGCTTTAAAAGATCCAAAAGATTTTAGGCAGTAACAGTACTGCGAACCCGAATTTACCTTACAGAATGTCTCCGTTTATCACGATGGAGTTTTTTCTCTCTTACGTGCTTGACACTGCTAAAAAGAACTGCTTGTTATTTTGAGTCAATGTATTTCATAAAAATTACGAACAGTAACGAATATTATTATCATCAAAATAGAGTTTTGTAAAATAAATTTTTCTATATTTTAATATCCAAATCCTACATAATTGATCTTTCAAAGTTAAATTGATTGAATGATTCCTCAAATACTACGTATCACTATTTATTTCAACTATTATTCTTAGTTCACATTGCTTTAAAATAGACAGAATGAAATGTATTTGATAAAATATAAGAATATTTGGGAATTCAATTAGTCATTAATTTATCAAGTTCTAAAATTGAAATCTTTACTCAAAGTAACGTGTAAATAGTAATAAGAACTAAATAGTGTAGTAAGAACTACATGCTTCTTCAGTAACGCTTGCATTCGAAAAAGCCCTCTGATAATTTCTCGATACGAAGACGAACGTTCGTGTAAAGAACTCGCAACGTATTTTTGTGAAACCTGCCCTACCTCTCCATTCGTTCTCCGGCTGTTATTCTTCCTGCTTTCCCATTCCTTATCTCCGTTCCTCCTTCCATCTCCCATCCTTTCCCGACTCCATTCCGCCTCCCGAAGCATCCCTCTGTGACTTATGGCCATCACCCTTAAAAAGCAGCAGTTTCGCTCTTCCCACAAAGTCTGATTGGCTGCGGTGAGTGACCGCGTGGTTGTGGTTGGCGTCGGTGGTGGTTGCCTTTGGGGGAGGGGGAAAGTGAAAGGGGGTCTCCGGCGGGTGGGTTAAAGGACGGCTCGTTGCCGCGGTGGGATAACTACTAGGCAAGTTCATGCTCAACTTTTCGCGCCCTAGCTCGTAAACTTAGTACCAGGACGGCGAGAGGGAGTGACGTCACTCCTCGATGGGGATAAAATAGGAGAAAGTGAAGCTGGTAGAGAAATAAGAGGCACCTTTGACTATTCATGCTAGACCCGTTGCTTCCATTATTTACTGACTCCTTCACGTTATCTATGCCATGAGTTTCGTACTTGCCAGGAACCAGAGCTGTCCCACTGTCAAGCCCTTTCGATTCTTCTACGGAAACGTAGCCGACGGCCAACGTCCAATCCTAGTTTATACACCGCTGGATCATTTTTAAGGGCCCGTCTTCCCTCCTACTCTTGGTCTGGTTACTCCTCCTGCTATGACCGCTATAAAAGCCACCAAAACAAACAGGTCGAGGAGATTATAATTTAACTATTTTATTGCTCCTCTCTCGGTTTTGTGTTCGAAGAAAATGCTCCTCGTAATGGTTCGAGGTAAAAAGAATTGTGTTATTTATTTCTTTTCGAGGATTTTCAATAATCTCGAGCCATAAACACTAATTATTATTTCGAATATATTGGTACATATATCCTGAGAGCACATCTGTAACGGAAACAAATTGAGTTTCGTGAATTTACCATTGAGGACTGAATTTGTGTTTACGATGTAAGCCATGAATCAGAAAAACTCGTCATCTTTTAAAGAATGGGGAATTACTGTTGAGACGGTATGTGGGCAAAGAATTTTTACCAGTCCACTTTAAAGCTCCTTGTCGTTAAATCATGTTGACCTTTCTTTTCTCACCACAATTAAGTGACTAATAAAGATATTTCCGGGAAAAAGGTACGAAGAGTATGAATAAGAACTAGAGAAACATTCCTATTTAATTACGATAAAGTATTTTTAAACGTTATGCGGATGAATGAGTAACAAAATGCTGATTTATGAAATTGATCAAAAATTAATTACTTTGACTCATGGATAACGTGCATTACTGGAGAAATAGGCATTTTGAGATTAGTATTTTTATACTAATTGGTGTTGATAAATTTCTTTCTCAAAGTCTCGAGCTAAATTAATATTTATAAATGTATTTTTCATCCTTTCTTGATACTGCACTTTAAAGCAAACATTTCCAAATTTCTGTTACTAATCAGATTTTCTTAGATACGAATCATTTCCCTGATTATCAGTAAGTTATTCTAAATTATAAGTAAGAGCAGCTTGAAATTGATATTCTTTCAATGGAAGGATTTTGAAATCGAACTTTTTAATTTCGCGGAGGGAGATATTCATTTATTTACTAAATGAAGAATCCTCCATTTCAGTCTATTCCATTAATTAATAATTTATATGATAATTCATTCTAGGCTGAAGAGATAATCCAGTATTGTCTCCTTTTATATCGTCGTAGAGAAATTTCGAGATAAACTTATTCAGAATTATTAATTGCAAATATTATTTTTCGAATTCTTTTCTAGCATGCTATTTTTTTGGAAATATAATTTTAAAATTTACCAGCAATATTTGATGAAAATGAGCAAAGTTTCATATTTATGACCGTCATTATTAAGAGTAAAATTCGAAGTATATGCATTGTTTCTATTCTTTGTAATCTTTTCCCTCAATTTACTTCTTCAGCCAATCCAATCCGTTCGATAGCACGCCGTACACTTTCCGCGTTCCCTTCTCTAGCATCATCTCCAACTTCCTTCGTGAACGAAACTTTTTCAGCACTCGTTCGTTCGCTAAGTGATTACGTAGCTCGTGCTAGTGACCGAGGCGATGAATTGAGAAGGGGTTGGGTTAATTGGTACGTCGGCTCGAGAGCCCACGAAGAGCATCGGACGATTAAAATGGTTCGCGCAATTTAGATGCTTCGTCAGTAAATAGCGATCCTCTATAGCGAACACGCCTAATCCGAACTCGATACCTGACCTCGCTAAGGTCAGCGAAATTTCCAATCGGAACGCGTTCACGTCGACGGGTCAGCGAAGAAGCGGTCGAATGCACGCTGCGCCTTTGATGATATTTCAAGACTCGTAATCATCCCGGCGTCATCCATCACATAGACGCATCTCTCCACATCGATACGAGGGGTCGGAACTAAATTTAATCGCTACTTTACCTCATTGCAAAAATAATGGTAAATGCCGATCTGGATTGGCAGCTCGAGAAGAGGGCGTTTGAATTATTCCGAAGATACGTACAATGGAGGGTAAGGAATTGAAAGATGCCGGGGATGGAGTTGTAGTCAGAATTAAGGGCTCCGATGAGACTTTGTCATCCATCACCGCGTTTTAATGGTCGTTAATTGATAGTGATGACGGAAGGATCGATGGCAGAAGATAAATCATGCTATAATGGATTTGGTACGGATTATTCTGAGCTCGTGTAAGTCTCTGTTCCGGAGTAATAGCACAGTGATAGTACTTTGAAATTTCAAGGCTAAGATTAATTGATATAGCAGGAGCGAACTGTAGATGTAAATCTTTTCTGTGTGTACACATACTCTTACTGAATTGATCTTTCATTATGAATAAGTAAAGTGGGTTTAGAATGAAGAATGATGCTCTACTTTCCATTTTATAAATCTTATCACCGAGTTTTCTTTGCTATCCTCATTTTTTTTTCTCCAGTGATCAAAGCTATCGGAAATGAAATGTTTGAATCTAAATTAAGTGTTACCTATTTTCAACAAGATCTTGAGGTCAATAGAATTTTTCTTGCCAATTAAAATTATTACACGTTTATGTGGTTTATATCACTTTATGTATTCGATACAAATTTCATATTCCGAGGAAGTTTGCGAAAAGAATATACGAATATGTTTCGAATTCCGTAGAGAAGGATTTCTACTCATCTCACTTTGAAAATGTTGAGTAAAATATTAAGAAGTAGATGCCATCTATGCATAGCGTCCAAGTTAAATTAAGTATTTTGTTTGAAAGTTTTGAATCTCAACATCATTTCAGCCGAACAGACGAGTTGTATTATAATAAATATATATAAATACGACGGTAAAAAATTCAAGTTCAAGGGTTCAAGGTTCTTTGAGCCGCTGTATGAAATTAAGGTGGCGAACCCTGTAATTTTTATTCCATTATCATTCCATATATAAATGAGCAACTCCTGAGATGCCATGCAATTTGAAGTCAAAGGTTTTGTTTCGCGCCCGAGTAAATATTACCAAACAGACACATGAATAATCTATAAGTTTATAAATAAATAAAACGTGCGTTGATTGGGATGATTAATTGGTTCCGCGGAGAAGGGGTTGAGTCACTCATCAATGACTATGCAAAAGAAAGTCGTAGGAGCTCTTTCTCTCTTAAGGAGAGAGAACTTTGAGTGAAGGTCGATGGTAAAGAAATGAACTCAGTGAAAAGTCTCCCATAGGCTGATGTTAGGATAAAAATAAATATATAAATGAATGTAAAAGTATTGATTGCCGCTCAATTATTATAGAAATCGAGTGATTAATGTACGGAACGATTTAGAACGTCAGCATCGTAATTAATCATAATTATAATTGTTCAGTAGGAATGTTAAGCTTGGAAGGAGAAGAGACGAGCTTGTTGAAAGAAGAAAGTGAGACCACGAGTAAGTATGCAAACAGTTTGTTTGGCAGCAACAGGATGAAGTCACTAAACAAACATCAGTCAGACCTTTATTTTCAATTAGGATCCTTAACACACTCGGGAAAAAAGAACGTCCCTTTTCCCTCCTGGAAATCTCCGGTTTCAGGAAGCCTAAAAGTGAGTCAGACTCCCACGCACTGCTCTCTTCTTTTATCATCTCCTCGGTGGGCTGTCCTTCCTTACTTTCCGTTAAGGCGCAATCTTCCAATACTCATCGCTAAAAATACAAAGTTTTCGATAGCTCGTTTGATGTACGGTAAGCATGATTGCCAACGGTCCGAACATTACCATCGAAGATCATTAATCTCGAAGAAAAACTCCGCTCGTGGGGAAAAGTATTGCGTAAAAAAATTCAGAGAGCGTGAAACGAACCCGATTGGGAGTCTTTCAGCATAACGACCCTCGGAGAATTTTATGGCGGGCATATTTTCAAAGCGTAATACTAGGGGTCCTTTCTGGGAAATAATTCAATTAATAACTTCAAGAGAGAAAAAGTTTAAATGGGCTCCTCTGTCAAAACCTCCCTTCTTATCCCATCCCGTGCGTTTTCGTATTTTAAATTCCTTTTCACCCCTTTGCACTCAGCTCTGCCTCTGAAACCCTCTTTGCTCGTCCATTACCTACCCAGCTTCATCCATTTTCAATCTCGCGTCTTTGTTTTTTCCTTCTGAAAGATTCCCCTTTTTAAATTTAATCGAACCGAGCAATAATTCGCTAGAATAGAAGGCCTTAGTAACTCATCTGTTCCCCCATCGAACGCGCTTTCACTTTCTTTTTCACTTTTCTAAATTTCCAGTTCGGTTTTTTGTTAGGCATTTCCGTATTATTTTTCTTAGCATCGAACTTTTTTTCGCTATTCCCTGAGCCATATCTTCCCCGACCTCGGTAGCCCCGTGGAAAAACGTGACTGCCACTTGATTAAGAGGTCGCGAGTTCGTTTCTCTCCCGGCATTCCGAGGAAACCTTCAATTATAGATTAAAAACGGTAAGCAGCGAGTTTGTAAGGCGTCATTAGGTCTCTCGCTATCTCTCAATTTTGGCATTGGATGGAGCACTTTGCGATCTTTTTCCATCGGTAGGTGGACTCATTTGAGCAATTTCTCTCGTCCCGTTTTAATTTTTCTCCGCCGTTCGAGAGAACGTGCTCTTTTTTTCGTTCGCTATCTCCAGCGCTGCTTTCTTGCGGCATTGAAAAGAAAAGTTGATTTACTGCACCTTTTTTTCCCTCTTCGGGTAGGAGGCATATTAGCACGTTCGACGTTGGATAGGTTCATTCAATCGGTGCCATTATATAGCGTTTTTTGCATAATATCCGATGGTATTTTATCGTCTCCTGGTACTTTGTTGTTGATCTCGCTCTGAGGAGCCAAGGAACCTTTTGTTGCGTGGAGGGCTCGTATATTTTTATCGTCTGTATAAGTATTGAGTACCCGAATTATGCAAAGACTTTTTCTCCTCCACTATTGGCTGTCAGTTTTAGTTTGTGTATTAAATTAGTTAAGCGCCTTCTTCAACAGCGTGCAAGGTGGCTTGTAATGTGTTAATATGAGGGCGTTGATGAATGGTTGAAGGACGGGAATGAATAAGAGATTTAAAGAGTAAAGATGTTTGTAGTTTTTTCTTCATTGAGTTTGAAGAAAAGAGAGTACTTTAAAGTGAAGCGAAACGATCCTAAAACTAGTATTTTTTAATATCATTCCTCAAAGAAAGATCTAAAATAACTCATTATTGCCCCCTTATACATGCATACATTGTTTACGGGTTATTAATAGGAGTGCAAAAGAAATATTTCTTTTGTTTTAGATGCGCTACCGAAAGAGGAATCAAACGATATCGATGTATATCAATATAATAGTGAAAGGAAGCAATTAAACATGGCCTTGAAAAGCTGTTAGGACGAGTATGTAACCATCAGATCGCACTTGTACAGCGTATTGCCTACGTTTTAATAGTTTCCGAGCCTCGAGCTCATAGAAAGAAAATTAATTTTACCATTGCTTTCGCATCTGCCCACAATATTTCACCTCGGTGATGTGAATAAATAAACTCTTCATCTATTTTATTTCAGTTAAACGTATTGTTCCGAAGAGGATGGGAAACTATATTTCTGTACTATTAAAGTCTCTACGAATA
The DNA here is from genome assembly GCA_020796165.1 of Pantala flavescens. NCBI lineage: Eukaryota > Metazoa > Arthropoda > Insecta > Odonata > Libellulidae > Pantala > Pantala flavescens. The sequence goes on along the minus strand of CM036879.1, from coordinate 16,054,188 downwards.
AAAGGTAGTTTACACAACACAACTCCTCTTGATTAGGTTGCGTGGTTTTTAGTTTACAATGTAATGTCTATTGAAGATGTTTATAATGCAATCTCATATTATAAAAAGTATTAAAATATATAATATTAATATATTATAAAATACGTATAATACTTATTTTAAGGTGGATAAAATTCGGAAAATATGAAATAGATCCGAATTATCATGTTTTAAAAGTATCTTAACCGTGATCTCAAAGTTCCTTAACCTTACCATGATGAAATACATCTCTCTATGGTTTTGCTAATCCGACTCTGTAATTTCCATAAACCTAACTTCATTCTAGCCTCAGAAAAAGTATCGCATTCATGTTGCACTTAAGTCAGGATGTAATCTGAGTGTGCGTAAGGTCCTAAGAGGGAAGGGAGAATTTCACTTTCAGATCATAAAGCCCGATACATACATAAAGACGCTCTTGCGAGTTCTCAGATAAGCAACGAATGGAATTGAATCCGTGGCTAAAGGCGCCCTTCCCCCACTCCTCTCTCTCTTTATTTGTCTAAATATCTCCTTCAAAACGCAATCACCCTCACATCCGAACAAAACTCTCGCTGTCATTTAACGTCTAAACTTAATTACGAGAGGATTTAAGTAATAATGTTTACGATCCGTCTTACACGTTTCCCATTACAAGGAGCGAATTGCGCTGAGGGTTTTTAAGGCGAGACGGTAGTCAAGGGTAATGGAACATATCCGTGGGGATGCCGAGTTCGAACCTCTACGAGTTTCTGTCGTCGAAATCCTTTAGTCATCGGTCTTAATAACCCCATCAAGCAGGCGATCGAATGATCACACGAGGGATCGGTATGGACGGACGGGAGGGAAGTAAATTTCATCTTTGCCTTTTGAGGAAGGCTTTTAAGAGGTGGACGAAGAGTAAAGGAGAAGAGGGTTCGGGAAGGTGTTTGGAAACAAGGAATGGACAAGCTCTCTCTTCTATATGCGTATTTTAACTCTCATTTCTAAATTTATTTACTTTTTAACTCGCTTATTTACTACGTACCAATAAGAGGCTTTTCTAACTCATCGTGCCCATGCTGAATCACTTCTTGCGGAAATATTTTTCAGTTTCAAAGTTTCTGATCGAAGTTTTTCTTTCTATTTTTTTAGCGTGTTCTGTTACGATAAATGATTACGAATATTTTTTTGTGTTAGTAATATATACTCCAGTATAAGACTGTTATACAGTGCAATCATAGTTTAATGTATTATTTTCTTTTAATTTATCTTTATTTTAGCTCGTAAACTATGTATTCTTAAAGTTCAGGACGGTAATTTTTCCATATAATAGGTATAAATGTTGTTTTTACATTTCTTGTGTATGCATGCATATGTAAATACAAATACCTTTACGCATTCTGTAAACAACATATGGTTGGATTTCGTTCAGAGACTTCGCACACCCTTCTGAAGCATATCGTCAACTCTCGAGGGTCCATTTTCTACTCCATTTCTATCTAAAACTTGACTCTGATCTTTCCTTCCTCAGTTCTTTCTTTTCCATCCTTCAGATGACTTAAAATCTTCTTCACTTTAATCTTTTCCTAAACTGTATATTCTTTCTCTCGTTCATCTCTCCAAATGCTCTGATCTTTCTCCTATACTTATTGCACTCTAAGTATCAACCGTTTTACAATTTTCTCTTTTTTTCTTCCTTTCTTTCATCATATCTTTCTTCTTTTTCAAATCACTCTTTTCCTAAGCTCCTTTTCTCACTGCCTATCCTCAGCGCCTTCTTATTAGCATCCACGTCCTTTCTTTTCCTTTCCCATCTCCCTTTTGCCCTCCTTATCTCCTTCCTTCCTCCCCATACCCACGGCCGCGTTTTGCATCTCTCCGTGGCTGCAACCCCTTCCCCAGCCACTCATCCTCGGAGATCGACCCTATCCTCCTCCACCCGCAACTCACGAGTCTTGCACACAACTAGCCCGCCGTAGTTTCATGCCCGCCCTCCCATCTCACCGCTCGAGGGGAAACGCGAACGGAGTGTGGGGTGAGAGGGGTCGGCTGGCAGGCGAGCAGTCGGTCGACGGCAGGTCGGCGACGTCGCGTCCTCTTGCACGGCCGCTTCAGTCGGGCGTCGGAGATCGTAGAGGTCGGACGTGTCTCACAGATACCGGGAGGTGCCTCCACGATTCCCGTCCAGCACAGGACATTACCCAAAACCCGTCGCCCCATGGGATATCTTCCCGTGAGTTATCCATACCATTCCCAGTGACTGCGAAACATTTTCGGTCAGCAGAAGGTGCGCCTTCAGAGGTTTTTCTGCCCGACCGATAAGTGTAGGTGCTCCGTGCGCTAGTCTTTCCCACGTCACGCCTACTTCCGCGGAGGCCGAAGAAGGCGGCTGCAGGACAGCATCCTTCACCGGAGGGTGTGTCTCTCGGCATCCGGACCTGAGGTATGTGCATCTTTTCCTCGTTCTGCCGAGGGCATTGGGGTTTTACTGGTGCGGAGGGAATTCTTCGTACTTGTGCGTCGGAAGGAAACGGGATGACCTCACTCCAGATACGATTTGCCCCCGAGATCATTGCATTCATCTGCTCGTTTGCGACTGTCACGTCGAGTTCTATTTTAGTCTACCAGTCCATGTCGTCCGTTTGCGGGTTATGGTTTGTTTTCTGTATGTAGCATCGGAGGATTGTTTTTAAAATTTTTTGGACGTGGGTTTACGATTTTATGGTTTGTATAACACCATTCAGTGGATGAATTAAAGTAGTAAAAGAATGAAAGGTATAGTTCGCTATAAGGGGTATCATAATAGGTTGTATGTTGTATGGTATCGCTGATGTTTTTATTAAAATTTCGTCTTGATTGGTATAACATGCATCCTAGCATAACAAATTCGTATTAGAACATCTTTTACTACTATTGTGTAACGATCCATCGAGTAGATGACTTAGCACGTCTTCTTTCTACCGTATAATAGACGGTTAATTAGGAGTGGTCGAGGAAAGTTAAATTGCAAGTCTCGTTGGTTGAATCGTGAGAGAGCTGGAGGTGCTAAACTAGGCATGTTAATGGCGAGACGCGAACTCTGACTCACACGTTACATGAAAGTCAGCTGCCGGAACTCCTCGTAATACAGATTCATATATGGCGAGAGTAATGATAGCGGGTAGTTTATTCTGCCAATGACGCTTTAGAAATCAGAATTAGAGGGTAATTCACGCCGTTTGCCTCACCTGCGGTTCTCGTTGATTATGGATTTAGAGCTCCGAAGGATGTTTCTTATGCGGTAGAGTCGGCGGGAAAAGTAAAATGCGCTTCATTGTGCTCCGGAGTCGATGCAAATAAATACATTCGCTACGAAATATGCTGCTAATATCGTTATGTAGTAGTGGAAACTATCCCTGTGGTTGTTTGTGCACTCATGAGTAATACATGATGTGATTTGAAATGATATTCGTACGTGTTAGCGTGAATTAATCCTAATTGGAATTCAATATGTTTACGGATGTATCCATATTAAAGCTTTGAAAAGGGAATTTGATAGAATACGTATCGGTTCTCAATCCATTTGTTTGAGAAAAGTTGACGCGCATTAGGAGAACTTTAGCGTTATCCGCCCGCTGAATATTTCAAAGGCGATAGGGGCTTCCTAATGGAACGATAAGAAGCGCGGTGTTTTCGGACCTAGTATCTCTCCCACAGCCTTTCTATTATTCCAGTTAGCGATAATACTAGTTTAGAGGATTCTTTTAAACCGCAAGGTCAAGGCGACAATGCGCAAAATATTACCTTCGAGATAAAGTTCGTCGCGAAAACGTACAAAATCGCATTCGCAGAAAGGATATTCAATTACTCGTGTGTCCACATGAAACGTGAGGAATGAGTACGAGATAAATAAGATAATCGCTAATACTTTCGGAAGCATTTCAGAAGCGGCGGATGTTTTTCCCAGGATAAGAATCACTCCACGTAACGACGTTTTGCATCCTCTTGAGGTTAACACTTGTTCGGCATCCTATACATGTTCTTGGAGGAAACATCGATGGTTTCCTCATATATAACAGCTCACGAAAATGGAAAAATTCCTCCTTAATTCCCGAGGCAAAAGCGTAATCCTAGAAGTTCCTTCCCTTCAGAAAAATCATTGCCATTATCCGGCCTCTCGCCTTAACGAGGATATGAATTTCCTCCGACGGAAATCTTAAGATCGAGGAGTGCTTATAAACGAGTTCTGGACACTCTTAGGTAACGAGGGTAGAGTTGTCGAAAACACAGCCATCGTGTTCTTTTTCCGTCATCGGAAACTTTTACTTCCACCTCATCCAGGCATTAAGGGGAGTCAAAACTTTATTGGCGAAATAAATATGGTCATCGGAAGACATTCGTATTCAAAGAGCGGCTTTTTTTCGCAGACATTCCAGACGAGTTCGAATAGCTCTGGATTCTTTCTGGACCGGTGAAAATCAAATCCGCAGAAGGGATCGATTTCATTGTTGGTCTCGTAACACGCATTTGTTTATTTGTATCCTCGGAAGGTGCTGCTCTCGTAACATGTTGTTGTTTATTCATATGTTGAAAAGGTGCGGGTTTTACGTGCGCCAACTGTGAGCACTTCGTAGATTAGAGGAGTGAGGTCGATAAAGTACCCCTAAGAGCAAAGTGTTTAACATGCAATGTCACTCATGTCTCTCTTTTCCTTCATTAAATTCATGACATAATTCCATATCGATGGCGCATAATACCACACAGTCGTCAATTCATGTCCTAGGATTTATAACGAGGTCAATGCCGAGTTTTGAATGAACATCGTCAAGCGCTCAGTTAAATCCATGTTCTCAAACGAAGAAAATCTGCGAAGCTTTCTTAGGATGCTATGAATTACAAAACCGTATTATGAGAATTGGAGGATATTAATTATATTTGGTTTTTAATACAAAACATCCAAATCCTACCAATAATGGATAGTAGATATAGATGGAGAATTCGATATTAGTACCTAAACGTTTGTATTAAATACCTTGCAGAGTAAATCTTCATGATGAAAATGTCGTAGCTGAAAGAACCAATTCTTCTAAAGTATGTTTGGAATGAGAACATCTCCTACGAGATTTAATTCACTAGGGTCGGTTCCCGGAATCTGTTTTTCCTCAACTTCGGAAAACGACATGTCTCTTAATAGGGCATCCTTCGCGACCAGGAAGAAGGCAGCAGTAAATGTCTGAAATCGCTCGCCGAAGCACTCATCGATCGATTTCTGTCGTTCTATCTCGCGCAGTTATTTCTGAAATTTATCCCCCGATGCTCCGCAAACTACCGCGATCTCGATGAAAAACCGAATTCGAGGGAAAAAGTCTCGCGATAAAACAAGAAGAACGACGAAGAAGCCTACGTTCTCCGGGATGACCTCGCACTCTCTTAAAGTTTATCGCTCCAGAAAGATTTGACCCAATCGAACGGCAGCTTTCGATTCGTAGATCAGAAAAAAAACGCAACTCTCGATTCCCGCGGAATAAATACGCCCCATCGAAGCGGGCTTTTTTACGACCCAGGTGTGTAGGGACGAGGAAATAAAAAGAGAAGAAGAAGATGCCAGTGAAATGGCCACAATAGATGTCACGACCATAGAGATCATTACGGGGCCCTTTCATAGGTTGCGCTCCATCGTCGTGCCGTTAGAGTTATGATCCAGCATCGCCATTGGCGAGCTCTAGGCCCTCCCTAGAGTAGCACTTCTTTCTTCGGACCGCATTCCAGGTGAATGCGTGCGGAGGGAGAGTGACGGACAGTCGATGAATAAGGAGGCTGAGAATGCGAGGTCAGGAACCGAGGAGGAAATACAAGAGAACACACGATCCCATTAAGATACTGCGAGGAAATTTTAACGCCTAATTGATGATTTTTTCTCGGAAACGCCGAATACGGAGCGATGTCGTGCGAGCATAAAAATCTTTCCCATCCGCGGCGTTCGTTAATATTCCCTCCGCGGCCACAAATGAATGGGAATGCGATATGCACAAGAGGAGAAATATCTGCCGCAAGAATCCAAGATCGCGGGTTGGAATAGAAATAGCGACGAATCCGCTTTTTTACAGAATGCTTACGTTTATGGGAAGATTTTTACGAGGGAAAAATTTTTTCGCGGATCTCTCTCTCTCTCGGTTATTGTAGCGCTTCCAGCTCGCCGGTGTTTCTTAAGCTTCTCTTCTCCAAAATAATACGAAAGTGATTAAGGTGCTTCTCAGGAAGATATTGCGAGCGGAACGAGTGAAAAAGAGGATTTTTTTCTGAAAAAGGAATGTGGAATCTTTACGTCCCACGCGTTTCTCGTGGACTATCCATCTTAAGCTTATCCATCTTATATGATGTATATGAGAGCCAAATAATGTTTTTATACGTATATTTGCTAGTTTACGATGTTATCCTCTATTTGGGGGAAATATTTCGTAGTTTAATTAAAAAAATACAAAAACAGAGTTATATTGTTTTATATTTAGTTAGCTATGTTTTCTTGAGTATTTTTCTTCTCGGAGGAAATACTATGAAGATATTTTTACGGTAGGTTGGTCTCTTACAGGGTCATTAACTTCGAAGGCGAACGTCATTCGTCTGTTTATTGAGACAGAGTATTTGTTATCTATATTTCAGGTTCGAGGGTCACAAATTAATCAGTGCACAGGTATACTTAGGAGACTTAATTATATGTTACGGTAGACACTTAAAGAATTCTCGAATTAAAAGAAGAAGAAAATTTGATGTACATATTCATCACACGACTCAAGATTCTGTTGTCTCAAGTATTAGTACATCATAGGAAAGGTTTTTTCCTGTAATTTTCCTCGAATCTTTTCCTCAAATCCCATCCTTTCCCCATCACAATTCGTATCGTCCATACACCATATCCGGGAATCGATTTCGGAGAAGCATGGCATCCCAGAAAAAATCCCACGTAGCAAACCGTAACAGAGAATGGCCTTTCCCTCAAATGGACCCGAGAGATTTTCTGCATTCCGTCATCTTTGGGAGCGATCGGTGGCCGTGGGAGGGAGAAACGAGGCAGAAACAATCGAAGGGGTAAAAAGATGAGGAAAAGTTTCAGCGGTCAAGCGGAGAGAAGTCGCGGGGTCTGTCGAACCAATTTCGCGCCGACAGGTGGACGCTTTCCCACACTTCCCTCGGGAACATCTTCCGAGGGGATACGTCGCCTTGTAGGGAGAGGCACTAAAGGAAAGGGGACGACGGTCTAACAGGAAAATGGCAGACGCGGATGAATAGTTCCGACGACGGAAAATGGTGCCTCGAGCGTTTCTCAGAACGTGTGGTGGTCGTCGTACTTCTTTCCCCTGAGACACTTTCGATCCCAATCTCTTTATTTGTTGGATGTTTCCTCCTTGACCGCTACCTTGCACTCCTTCTCCAGATTCTCTGAGCTCAACTGGGCTTTTTTTTCTTCAGCATTTCATCCCATTACGGTGGTGTGATTTACGGATCGGGGAAGAGAGATTTTTAGACGCGGGAAGGCCGTGGGAGGATTTCAGTAAGGAAACGTCAAGGGTGTTTCTCAGAATTAACAGGGCATTTCCCTTAAAAAATACGGCTTTTACGTTTTGATAAATTGAAACGAAAATATTCATCTCCAGCCGAAGTATTTCAATGCTACTTTTATAAGATCAAAGACTCTAAATTCGTCGTACAACTATTTATCTGAATCATAGTTATGATATTTTCTATTCACATTCTTCTAAAGTTAATCATCACGTGGCATCGTTAGCGGTATTAAATATTTTACCTGAACGAGTCTCTAGAGTGTTTCAGGTTTTGATTCCCAAGACCTAGATTATAGATTTTCTGCTTACCTTTCCGACATCATTTCATCCTAAATTATCAGCTTACAGGTTATTCCTCCTCAGGTGGAAGGGATTTCAGATATCAGGTGGGGAACCTTTTCATCCAGGAAATAACAGGAAAATTCCACTCCTACGGGAATAATACAGCGATAACGTGGGGAATTTCCATGGATAGCATTTAAGTGCCTTCGATCGTGTGTAGATTTGCTGTCACACTGTGAGATTGAGATGAACATATGCTCGTCATTGCGTTCGTTATCTTATCACAGCTTATTTTCTCTGCTGCCGTGGATAATGAGCTTTCGTTCTATGGATATGTAGGCGATTTGCAACTCGAGGTTGATTTTAATGAGAATAGTAGATGGATAATGATGTAGTTTCTTGTAAACGTAATAGATCGAGTCTTAGTTAATTTTATTCTATATTTCTATTACGTATGAAGTGTTTTTAATCAATGGTGATAGTATTTAAGTAAAAAGATTTTAAACCTCGATTCTGCGAATAATTCACGAAAATTGGAAAGAAAATATTCGATATCTACATTTCGTAGCACTTAATGTACTCTAAATCGCGTACGAGAGCATAAGACAAAGTGAGAGCTAATCTGATTTGACTCTACCGACGTCGTACGACTCGATTTTCTTCATCCTAATGGTTTTAAAGTCAAAACATTCTCTTTCGCCGATTCCATCTTCCATCTCGTTATCTCCATCGCCATTTCTCGGTAACTTATCCCCGACGCAGGATTACGCACGTGAATAATCGGCCATCTATCAAAGGCTTGACAGATTGCTCCCTTATCGATCAAAGGACCACCCCCCGCGACGTTCATCTATCAAACAGAGGAGCGGAATCCATCCGTTTCCTTATCGTCATCGAAAGCTTTAAACGCCTCGTATGAAGCTCGCACGCCATCTACCGATGGTAACTTCTAATTGGCGAGAGCCATCCAGTTCTCCATCCGTTGGAAGATCCGCGCAGCAAAGGATATCGGGAAAGAAATGAGCAAAGCAGTGCCGTTTGCAGCGCTTCCCCTCGACGGTCTCTCACGAATCACTGGTGCGCTCGTGATGATGGAGTTTGCGGGCATGTAAGTTTCGTGATGGCCACGGATGCGAGAGCGCATGCGCGCCGAGGAAGAGGATACCGCATTGATAGGAGACCCCTCGGGCAGAGAAGATGTTGTAACAAAGCGATCAAGCCCCCTGGGCACGCGGAACGCAGCGAGGAGGCGGGAGGGAAAAAAGCGAGAGAAGAATTATCTTGTTTCAATAGCCAAAGGATAAGAGTTTTCCTAGGGATGCATGAAACGGCCGCGGCGGAGGTCAAATACCAAGCGGAGTGGAATGTTCTGCATCGGAATGTTTTATTGAATTTACGCGAAGAGGAGAGGTTTTCTAACTACCGTCGCGTCGCGGTTTGAGGTCTTAAAACGCGTCATCGGCCTGGGTTATCTCTCTGAAGGAAATGAGTGTCACGAAGTTGGTTGGTATGCGTTGGGTTACGTTGCGAAATATTTGGATGGTTTAATATGATAATTACGAATTAAAACAGGTTAAAAAAGATCCTTAGGTGAAGATGATAAAGTATTTTATCTCTTATTCGCGTTTTATTATTCGCGATTCCATTATAATGATGTTTAGTTCACACATATGCAGATACTCAGGCTTAAATACTGGCTCATTAGGAACTCAGCGATATTATATCGGTATAAGTTTTCATAGAATTGAAACTGTAACTGCAATATTTTTACTTTTATATTAAGGTATTTATTTTATTCTTGTGAACTTTTCTGAACTTGTTAAACATTTATCGCTGGACGAATATTTACGTAATACTTTGAATCGAAAGAGCTCAAAATGTGTCCAATTACGTATAGTACTTGTGATTGATGACTATTTTGTAGGTACTAATAGCAGTATTTAATTGTTAAATGGTGTCTTCCTACAATTTGGAAATGAAAATGATCTAAAAGGTATTTTACAGGAATTATATTTCACATTTAATATAAAATTTATAGCTCGCTTCTGGTTCTCGGAGGAATGAAAAAACTTAGAACTGCCTTAGGTTTTAGAAAACTGATGGATCATTTAGATTTTATAGATGAATAATTGAAAAAATCACAACCATTCGTCTACAAATGAAAAAGCACGTCTCTAGTAACGTTGATTTGTTAATCGAAGCCGTCCTACCGGTTTCCCTCTCGAACACAATTCCACGCTCAACCCCCCAGTAACTCATAAAGAAAACGCATCGAGTCATAAATACCAATCAGCAGTGTAAACACCTTAATCACGCCGCATTATTTTAATCAGAGATACACATTTTCATCGAAAACGCGAACGAGCGAGGGTTTTTTCCCCTTCACATTAATAAGTCGTTGAACCGAGAAGAAAGAGCGGAGGCTGGCAGGAGGAAAAAAAGAACCAACCCTCTATAGAGTGCAGTAAAGCAGACCGTATCCTATCCCACGCATCTCCGCTCCACGGAGAGCTTCTTCGCATGCACTTCCTCCCCGCCTTCCTTCCGCCACCACACTCTATGTCCACTTCGTTGCCCGCAATCACCAACTCAAGAAGCAAAGCGTGCGGAGAGAGGAGGTGGGCTCGTGTGGGGATTTCGTTCCCTCCGCATTCCGTCACGTTTTCCACGGAGACCGGGGGATGCTGATGAGCGGGGAAGGAACGGTAGGGAAGATGGGGAGAGAAGGAAGGAATTAGAGGAGATGGAAATCGAGGCCTCACCCTCCGTTGAACGTCCGTCGACGACGTCCGCCTAAAGACGGGGGACGTCCTCTATTAGCGGAGCACCGGAGTGTGTGGAACGGGCTTCGGGGAGAGTTGCATCTCGAAGATGCCGCCTCGTTTTAATATCTTTCGGGCGTTTCGCGAGCCCTTCCTTCCTTTTCCCTCGGCTTTCATCTCCTTTTTAGAGCTCTCGTTTTGTTTTGTTTTTTGTTTTTTTCGTTTATCGTCTTCCTTCTCGGAACTCGACCTTCTCGGCTCGTCGGACGAGTTGCGGATGTTTTCCTTTCACGTGTTTGCGCCCGGGATTTTTGGGTCCAGCAAAAACAAAAGGGTGGGGAAATAATTATTTGGGAGCTAATCGACCGATAGCATCGGGATTTTCTGATGAAGTGGCCCAAACGAGGGGTTGTACATCATCGCGGGCTGCGGTGATTTCAACGCTCGGACCCTATCATCCATCATCGTTTAGTACGCGAATTATTATTAATCTCTTAATTAGCGTAATGATTCAATTTTTTTAATGGGATGGGAATGGATTGCAATAATAGATTTATCTAAATTGAAAAGGGTCGCGGAGTTTCGTAAATGAATTTTGGGATTTATAGTTAGAGAAGGAGTAGTGGTTAGCGAGAACGATTAACGTTGTTTTAGAATCAACTGATTCAGAATTGACGATGTGGTAATTTTTCATTTTAAGCAAAGTAAAGATAAAGAATATATCTAAATATAACAAATATGAAAAACACCTTATAACAAAAAGCATTTGATGAAGGACCGATAGTCTGATCTGAAGATTGGATGAGTGGAAACTTTGGTCGTCCAAAAAATATAGCTTTTTATCTTCATTATTAGAAATAGTTTCTCATGAAAGTTTGAGAGGGGCTTTGGTCCCTAATGTATGTACATATAAAATGTTAATGAAATTTGACTTAAACCATTTTCTTCTTCGTTTCGACTCATTGAAAATTAATATTAATATATATATGCTATTATTTGAATATGATATTCATAATTACTTAAGTTTCAATTACTATTTTACTCTGATTGATAGAAAATAACAATTGACACTAGATATTCGGCTCAGTGACTTTTACTAGAATATCTCGAAGTCGATAAAAATAAAAAAAAAACATCGGAAGAATAACCTCATGCACCGACTTCAGATCACTCTTTCAAACAATAGACTTTCAGTTTCATTCTTCGTATCGCCGTAATCAGTCAGAATTCTTTCGTTGGGACGAAAATAAGAGAACGTCCAAACAGGTGCCACTCAGTACTTCTTGCAGTCGAAAATAAACCGTAACTTGAAACACGATTCCCTCCCTTCAATTCAAGCGCCGTGCATTTCGTGCGGATTCCGCAGTGCAGCGGAGCGAGCATCACAATGAGCCCCATTCTCTCTCTCTGTTAAACGACTCGATTGTTACCAGACGCTTTAGCGTCATTACCCGTCTCGAAATATCGAACGCGTCCGAGAGAAATTGGCCCCGTGAAAGGGCCGAGGCACGATCCCCACGCGTGCCGACGCATCCATTATTCGGGGCTGCAGCTGTCGTCGCGCGTGGCAGGTGCACCTTTGTTTTTTCCCTTGCATCGACCCAACCCTTTTCCCCCGAGCGCGAAGCACGCGCCTACCGCTGCATCCCGAAATTGCCCTCCAACGGAATGCAACAGGACGTGTCGCAGATGCGCTGAAATCGGAACCCCGAATAAAGGGTTAGTTTAACGACGTCGCCCGCTCGGGATTTGCCATAAGAGACGGGAAATGGGGTGTTCGGAAGACGTGCGGTGTTTTCGCAGCCGAAGGGCTCGTTTTTTCAACGGCGAAAGTGAGAGTTCTTCTGCGTCCGGAGGGTGAGAATCGCTTCTCCACTCGGATTCCTTCGGCTTTTAACCTAATTTCGGATTCGTAGCGAGGCCCTCGCTCCGTGTAGAGGGCCGTGTTCGGGGCTCATTTATGTGCATCGCTCGATTAGCCGCGCAGCTAACGAACGAGCTGAGCAAGAACGATGCTGCGGAATATTCAAGTGGTACGGACGCATAAGGGATGAAAATCTGATCGCGTAAGTTTGTTCGGCGCTTTTTAAAGTAACGGTTTAATCTTCATTGCCTAAGCGAGCTTCGTTGCGCTATATAAAGCGGTGGTACAAAAATGAACCGTTCGTCGTATAGATGTTTCATTGTTCTTTGTCTCTGAATAAAACTGTGTGGTAAAGGTTGGAGTTTTTATTTTGGAGTTCGATCGGTCGTTTTGAATCTACTTCATTTTCGAAGAATTTGGACGTTGGTATATAAATAAATAAATATTCATAATTTTACGACGTATATATTATTTTATTACGTAAAGATTTCGTATTCCGTACAGATTCTTATATTATAGATTATAGTTCATTCATTAATTCATAATGTTCGCGATAAAGGGTATTTAAAAACAAACAAATTATCAAACTTCCAAAGTAATCTTGATTCTGTCATATTCTCATATTACTGCTTTATTTGGTTAATAGTAACAACCTTCTTATCTATGATACCTCTACGCTTGTTCCCTTGCGTCGAAGTAACGGGATGTATTTATCGATTCTTTTGTTTTGAGCCTGTTGGTAACAACCGAAAGCCTACCGCGTAAGATAGTATCCATGGCGAACTTGACGCACGTGAATCGCCCACGCAGGCTCTGGGAGCTCCACATCCGCCGATTGTGTCACAGAGATAAGGTCACAAGAGTATGTGGGCCGCTATAGTTGCTTTGAGGGTTCGAATAGATGGCCTCTTCATTTCAGCGATAAGAGTTCGCTCAATTTCGGAGTGGAAAGTGTTGGGTATACGGGAAAAAGGCTACTGCGGCCTAGTATCATCTTGGTCTAGGACAGCTTGATGCGACTCCAAGACAAGGAATTGAGGCTAGTAGAACTTCTTTAAAGTTTATATTGATTTTACCTAGTGTTATTGTGTTCTAATATTAAGAGCTATTGGTAAATTACTGATAGTATGTCAATTTTATATTATTGCTAAAGGAATAATCATCATAATCATTTTAAGAGTTTATTTAAGAACCTTTGACGAATCTTGATGGACTTCGGATAAGTAACCGTCATTCATATATGCGGGAAAAAACGTTTTGAAATGTTCTTCATCCTTACACCTGCCTTTTCTTTCACCATAACGTTCGTTGAATTTTAATAGCTATGGTATACGATTTATTATATTTAGAATAAGAGTCATATATCTTGAATGAGAATTGGACTAGTAACGTCTTGAAATTCGAATTCTTTCAAGTTCCATATACGTTTTTGATTATTTTTATTTATCATGCAGCTGGTAATAAATGCTCAGATAATCCTCCTTGCATTCTGTCCCTCACCTCGAATTTAATTCTAAAAACTGGATGTTCTTGAAGCTAATGGGATGTTAGCTCGGGCTCGAAACAAAAAAAGAAAAATTCATTTCGAAAGGAATTCCCCGATTCTTTCCCGTTATTACCGATGTGTGAGGGATCATAGGCCATTAGAGCGAAGCGCACATGCAGCCAAATCACGTCTAATGACAGCAATCAATATTTCATTACTTTGCAAAGAGAGGTTATCAATATTTATCACTCGGACCGGGTAACGGAATCTCGATTTCCCATATACGAAGCGCGGCTATAATGAGAACCGGCTGATCTCTATTTATAAATCGAATCCCAAAGGACTCTCCTCTCATTTCCTCACAATTGCGCTCGTTGTGTTGATGACCGAGTCTAAAACTCGACCGGATGCGGCATTTCTTTCTCCCCCTTTTATTTATCTCTTTCTTCTTCCTCCACTCCGTACGAGACACCCGCTTAAATGGGTAATTCAAACCGTGTCGGGTCCATTAACGAAAGGGAGGAAAAAAAAAAACGAAGGAGCGGGCAGCCAATAGGTGATCTCGGCCGGGATGGACGCGTGGGGTTACGCACATGCTGGCATTTCCGTCATCTTCCACACCCTCTTTTCGTATTATCCCATTTTCCCTCTCACACCCACACAAAAGTTCACCCCATCCCCCCTCCTCCCTCCCCCCTTCATCGGAGCCGATGGATTGGGCAGAGATTACTTGACCCCCCGTTTTAAAAGCACGCCCCCTATCTATAAGGAACCCGGCGCGGTCCCGTTACTCCGTCTTTTTCGTCTCCTTTTGTATCGGCTGACCCGAAAGACCTATTTTGTTTAAGTTGGATACGGCCCCGAGAGAGTTTTCTCACTCGGCGTATGTTTTATAAGGTGAAAGTCTTCGCGGTGGAAATTACGTATTGTTAGGGTGTCCGGAGCTGTCTCGCGTGGCAGAATGGACTAGGCTAGCTATGAAATTTATACTTTCGATTCGTAGGGAATGGGATAGGTAATGAATAGGGAATGGATTCCTTTGTGAACGATGTTGAATGAGCGATAAGTGGCCAGCATCATTTCGGGACGTGCAGTCTTATGTTAGAACTGGGTCTAGAAGAATTTATTTAGGGCTAATAAATTAGAGAAGTCTCTTCTCTTATTATAGAGCGGATTATAAATCTCTATTTAGACTACCAGAAACGTTCTCCAGATGTCTCTCAAGAGATCAGATTTGTCAAGTTGTGATGAGTTATGTGAAAAGATGTTTTATGAGAGTAGGAGGGAGTTTTGCTTCTGTCCTTTGTGTTGGATGCTGATAATACGGTAATTAGTTACATATTGAAGAAAAATGGCGTTTCTTTTAATGCTAGATTTTGATGAACGATTTTTATACATTTCTAAGGAGACTTAATTATATTTTCTTGGCAATAAATTACTGACTAAGATATGATGGTTCAAGAGTTACTCGGTCTTATATAGTTTACGAGTAGTATCTAATAGTAGTATCTCGTAGTAGAGAAACATAAACCTATCTCGTACCTAAGAACATTCATATTTACTTTCGTGACAACAGATGTATGTACCTCAAATCAAGTAACTACTAATTAATAGTCTCTAATGATGACCAGCGACGTTTTGCAACGATTTCCGAACAATATGCATGCAAACCTTAGACCTTGTAGTTAGATGTACGACATCTGTTAACTTCCCCCATCGTAGCATTATTCTATAGACTTGGATAAATTCTCCGTGGAATTTATTTCACGAAAATGGTAAAATATGCAAGATAATATTAACTTCGGAATTTTAGTAGCCCAAATATTGCGCATGAGGTGAATCACTTTGAATTATAATGCATTTTTTTCTCCTTCAATGCTCGAAAAGGCCGGTATGGACCTCCGAAAGTATAAAATTCCAACTTTCACTCACCCTTTTAAAATACCCGTTTCATCCGCAAAAGAACAACATCTTTCGTGTGTAAACACCTTCGCGTTTGACTGGGTCTCCACAGCTTATCCATCGCGTGATAGCCCCGAGTGGAATCCAAACACACAACCGTTCGGAAGCCGAAATTTGGCACTCATTTGTTCAGAAGTTTTACCGCTCCACTTATTTACAGGCATATTCTCCCTGCAGTCCACCTTTCTTTCACTTGAGGTCATCTACTAGGAATAAGACTCTTCGAAGGTAAAAAGAGCATCCGTGCACTCCGGAGCGAGGAAAAGAAAAGACTTGACGTAGCACACATCCGTTTCGTGTACTTATTTGCTTTCGAAAGGAGAGTAATGGAAGAAGCATAGAGCGGAACAAGTGCCTAGACAGCTAGTCGGCGAGGAAACAGTATGTGCGTAACGGATCCAATGTTTACCTCTCCACTTTAATGGAGAGAGTTGCCCTCTCTAATATCAAGCACATATGGGCCGTCTCTTTCTCCGGGTCTTGCTCTATCATTCCTTCGCGATGCACAATCATGAGGTTATACCTGGAGGCTGTAGAACAATGTGAGGGGATTAGCAGTTTCCTTCTTGACAGAAATGTGATGGGAGTGGAGCTGTAAGCAAGCATCATACAACAGTTTAAGTGTTTTTTTTATTTTCTCTTGCTTTACTGGAGGAATTTTTAGCACATTTTTCCAATATGTATTTGAAGATGCTCATTTTAATTTACTGACCTTAAAATTCAAACACTGAATAATATACTACATCTTTTTTAACGCTGAAGATATTTAGAAAATCGCTTAGAAATTTATCGATGATTCATCTCAAGTAAAGCATACAGTTTCTAGATAAAGATACTCTTTTAAAAATTATATTACTATCCACATTTCTTATAACTAAGGTTAACAACCACCGATCATACTCCAGAAAACGAAAATTAAACTAAAAGGAGGATCTCGTGTTTTATGCTAATTCTGATCTGTCGTTCTAATTTTAATCATAATCAATTAATTATTAGTTATCGTAAACATCACCATAGCATTAACATGGTCACAAAACTATTTTCAAGAAGTATTTTACGTCCTTGAAAAGTCCTTGCAAGAGCTTATTTAAAAGTCATTTACACTTTCCGAGAATAATCAAAACAATACCACAACTTCACGGACGAAATAACGAAATGAGTGTCACCGTGCGGCCTTTTATTGACGCTCCCAAAAAACCGTCCTGCTGATTAATTACTTCCTCGAATTCGTCCGTGGTTCTAATACAAGTACAAAAAATCCCTTTGGTTTGACAAATGAACGCTGTTCATAAAAAGTAAACTCGAGCTAAGAGTTTAGTTAAATCCGAGCCTATTCTTCAACACTTCCTGTCACGCAGCTTTGGACAGGCGTGAATAGGCCGTCACGGTTGGGGCGCAAATCTCAACACCCGCATTCGAACACGACATGTGGTTGTCTAGCGTGGGCGTGTTTGTTGGATTTGCATTAAGTCCGAAATACGCCTTCGGATTGAAATTGGCCTTCTTTTTTTATGAGTCTGTCCTCTGGGGAATCGTTCTTCTACGGATTGAGAAAATGGAAAGCCTTGTTTTTTTTAATCGTTTCCGTCCTTTCCATCTGTCCGTCGATGGGATGACGCGATGATGCTAGCGAAGCTAGAAAATAGACTGCGGGTCCTCAAGGCGGTGGACTCAAGGATTTTGCCGGGTCTTCATTAATCACACGAGAATTTCGCCCACTCATCCTCTACTAGGAAGGATGGAAAGGAGATACATTTTGTCGTGGAGTTTAGAAGAGCCGCTCTCAAAGTACGAAAAAATATCGGCGCGGGATGTACAGTCTCCCTAGAGTCGCAAAAGATCATCGTCCTGATAGGGAGTGTAGGAATCTCGGACCTGGAGATGCTTGGCTTTGTGGGAACGTATCTGTTCCTCGACATATTTTTCTCATGTACTATAATTCTCAATGTTCTAGAAAAAACGTCTATTGCATCTCCGTTTTCTATTTCAGTTATATTATTATTATTGGTATATTTGATATTAGTATAGGATGGTGTTTCCATTAGGATACTTCTTTTATATAGTCTAGATTTGGTGAAAGAGAAGTTGTACTTTCATACCCTCTATTTATTTTTGAAAGAGCATAGAATTTTGTTTCTGTGTCGAAAAACCTCTTGTCCTTACGTAATCCTAGTGATTCATTTCTTGCTGACTGGCTTGTTTTTATTCGTGAATTTTATTAGCAATTGGTCGCAAATTTACGCTATATAGACTAATTAACTTTCGATAAGTTAAATGGTAAATTATTCGTCAAGTAGGGTTAATGCTGATATTTATCCTTATTCTTATTCGAAGCGCTTCCTGTGCTTGTAATAGTACTTTCTTCGTGAACATTCGTTTCTTATCCAAAGATCGTCACGCTTCGTCTTCAGTTACATTAATTCACATGCACAGATTGCTCCGTTAGAGCAACGTTGAACGAGCGGACCTAATATATTCTCCTAGAAATGAGGATTTTTCGTAGTCGAAAAAATTCAGATCTTCCTCTTCTGGGCTTATTTACACCGAATGCCAGAGCGGACTAGATGTACGGGCGTGCACGGCGACCGCCCGGGGAGTACTCTTTAAGGAGGCGCTAAATGACCGAGAGCAATGAAAAATATTACGATCGGTTTATCGTGAGGGAACACGGAGACTGGAATTCTGAAATACAAGGGGAGCTTGTTGTAGTGGAAGAGGTGCGCCACGGGGGATTTCTTATAACAAAGTGGGAAATATATTGCGGCCGTAGGGAATGCTTAATACGCAGTTAAACTCGGGACAGCGTTTATGATTTGGAGCAAAAATTTGCATTTTAATACGGATAATCTTGGTGATTCATGATGTTATCGGAAGGGTGAGAATGTCGACTAACCTCATCAAAATTAGTTTAATCTTCTTACTTTGAACTTTGAAAGCATAGGGTTTTCAGATATATATTATTTTATTTAAATTTATGGTGTATAATAAACGTTCAATGAGCCAATTATATAATACTCAGAGTAGACGAGTAACCCGTGGCTTCAATTTTCTTTAGCGTAAAATGTAGTGGATATGTGTCTTCGATTTATGAAAATCTTTTCGAATTATTTATCCATTTTAAGGAAGTATAAATACAAATTACTATTAAGCTATTCTCGGTGTCTTATATAAATATAATAACGCATTTGAATGGAATTTCAGTCGAATTTACGAGTATTTTTTGCCGTGGTGTCGCTTTGTTTTTGTTTGCAGACCCTGAGGGCCAACTTCGCGAGGGTTATGTTTTTAAAAATTCGGGATGTTTTCGAGGAAACGTGAGGGCATTCTCCCACAAAACCTCTCAAAATGCTCAATAACCTCTCACGGACCCTCCGTACGATAATTTCTGCTTTTTAGCAAACCGTCCAAAAAATCCCCTTCCGAAAAACCCGCAAAAACGTTCTAACGCAGCGCTAAAAAGTCTCGGTCGTATTTGCAGTCGTAAAAGTCGGAATAAGTAATCGGACGCAAGCCTCTCTCTCGGTTTTTGCAATGGAGATGATGCCACGGAAGAGGTAGGGAAGCCCTCGCAGGCAAAAGGATCGGGATCACGATCACAACCTTCAGTCGACTAAAAACTTGTTGCATTGTGAGGGAGTCAATATCCCCCCTACCCCAAGACGGGAAAACTCTCTTCTTCCTCTTATACCATCTCTCCCTCAGCCGGTCACGGAAGAGGATGGCCGCGGGCCCTTCGCATGGGGTCACTATCCCGTCTCGCCTCCTTCCTAACCGAACTCGCTGTATACAGCTGTACGGTCAGGATGTTCATAAGCTCATCATGGGCCATGCGCAGAAGTGAATTTTAAGCGGACGAGTCCACTTTTCCGTAAGGACAGCTACGGGAAGGGGTTCTGGGGTCCGATGGGACAATAGATGTACAGCTTAGGCATATAATTTCCCCTTAAACTTCCCGCCCCTTGTATGAATTTCCCCTTCTGGTCGGCGCAGACAAGTGCCGCAAGCCTTCAGCCGGACTGTGTACATCCCTGCGAATCTACCGCCGCCTCCATCCCTTTTCCTCGGCCTCACGTATCCAACCTCTCTCTCTTCTTCTTCTCTTCTTTATCTCCCGAACATCCCCCATCTCGCGGATGCCGAGGTAAACATTCTAGCTCGCGTTGTTTACATCGCATCGATAGTGTTTATGGGAATATTTTAAGGCACTTGAAATGTCAATGCGAGGGCTGACCCCTCCCGAGGGGGTGGATGTAGCGCGTATTGTTTGTTGATGGGCACCAATTGAGCGGTAATTGTTATTTTATTCGCCTCGAGTGGACGGTAATGTACGAGATGATTGTTGGATGGACCTGCATGGCTCGCCGTCCGAGGTTCGAGCGGAAATTAATCGGTTTTCTTGACGCGAAGCAAATTTATCTCCGTCCGAATGGCAAGCGAAGGATTCAAAATCCAAAGGGGTGTTTTCGAAGCGGCAATTGTACGTCTGGGTCGATGTTTTTTTTTCTTTTTCGTCGCAGCGTATGGCTCAACTTTTCCAGACGTTCAAATCGAATGTCCTCGAGTCGTAAATGGAATATAATGTTTGCGTTTGATGAATGGTGGTAGAGATTTTTAGTCAGGAAGATTATTGTTACTCTCGCGTCTCCATTACCTTCAATTTTTTCTCCGTTATTTTTTATGGGGAAAGTAGATAGTGGCGCTATTTTTGTTAATTCGGGGTTTTCCGAAAATTCCACGCGATGGGAAAGTGGTGGTAAGCGAAGTAATATTTTCTTGTGGAGCCTCACCGGGCGTCCAAGCATGACACTGCAGAAAAAGGATGACGTTGGTCCGTGGAAATAAAAAGCGGAGTATATTAAATTAAATCATAACATCAAATGATGTCAGCAAAAAAAGTCGGACGTCGGCGTTTCTCATCATTTCGTTTTTCCCGAAACGTACATTGGATTATACCTACGACTTCATATTATCCTCGGAAAAAAAGTTTTCGCTGCAAAAAGTCGGGAATCGTAAGCCTTTTAGACGGTAGCGTTATGAAAGTAATATTTTATCATGTCGCTGATGTTATCTTTCGGGATTCCTCATCCTCGGCATAGCTAATCCTAGATCACATCTGTATCATTTCCTGTTCCGTATCTTTTTTTTTCATTTATTGCCGCGATCTCTACGCAAACATCATAAGGGGATTTTAGGTGCGGATTCCAATATGTTTCGTTTCTCAGCGGCAGTATTTTTCCGGATTTAATCTCACGAACCATGACGAATTCCAAGCCTCTTAATCGCGGAATACATTTATCAGCCTGTCATCTCGAATCGCGCCCTCATAAATAGATATTATGGCGAATTAAGGCCGAGTTTCGCAACGGGTTACGTAAAAAAACTGTTTTTCTCACGGTTCGGGTACCGAAGAGGCTCCATCGCATGTCTTTAGAAATCGATTCATGAATAATGGCTCGCGAATCGGGAAATCGTATCTAGTGCCACCCACGAGCATCCGAAGATTGGATCATTTGATGAATCCTCCTCGGGCGAAGAAAAAAAAGAACTACGGATTCCCTTTCTGTGGTCTAACAACCTTAATTTCCGTCGTAACCTTTGTTAATCTATAGGATAACATGTAACCGATGAGATAGTTTGTAACCAATTAGATAGTATGTAATCTGCAACCTTGAGTTGTGGCCTAGTGATCTGAATAGCCTACGCACGATCTGTAAAGAGGGAGGAGGAAAATGGTCTCTTATTCAGACGTCCCGGGATTGTCCTTCCTTACTGCTTTTAGGTACTTTACTGTACGATATTTTGTCTAGAAACTGTACTAATATTAGGTTATCTTAAGAGTAATGCCCGGCTGTGAATAGGAAGAACCTCTTATTGCCTGTGAATTTCACAGTATAGAAAATATGATTAGTTTTCACTCGTTCCTTATCGTTAAGTAACGAAAATGTTGTAAAGTATATTTGTTTGCGGTTACGACTTCATAATTGTAGTTTTAAAAATAATAATAGCTCTTCATCTGTATAAATATCCTGGAAGATAGAGAGGAGAAAATACAAAGCATACGGATTATATCCTTAACTCATTTTACGCGCGGGAAAACTTATTTCTATATAGATTCGTCCTAGCATCTATTTTTATTATTTTACACTCATTCTTATATCGCCCAAGATAGGTCAGAGACAAGAGGAGGTCATATAACCTATACTTCATCTTCTAACATAGCTACCGATTATTGCTTAAATTTGTAACTCATAACATAATACAGTAATGCCATCACAAATGCACTGGTATAATATTTAATGACACGTTTAAAGTCGTATATAAAGTGACTATTTTCCATGAAAATTCCTTCCAACTCATAGAATGTATTTTCTACCGTCTCCCTTTCTTATTTAACAACTGGTTTTCACGAGCTGCTCAGGTGCAGGAAGTCGTGCAGACGGGTTACGTATGGCAGCCCGATCGCATTTGCTCGCTGATCCACGGCAAAGGTGTTGGCCCAAGCACGCGAACAATGCTAGTTCCGGAATCTCGTGCCTGGAGCTACCATTCAGTCGTTGGGACTCGCCTTGGGCTGCCCTCGACAGGGTGTGCTGAAGGAGAAGCGCTCTGCCACGCCCCGGTCTCCCAGGGGAGCCTTGGGTGACGCCCACGCATAAACCGTAGAGAATGGCCGTAAAATCGGGACTCTCCTATCCTTTCTCTCGTTTCGTTTTGCTTTCTCCAATCGGAAAACATCGACGTGAAATGTGGTTTTCTCTCCCTCTGAAGATTCGATAAAGAGTGATGTTTATGTACTTACGCATATCCCTCGCCTCATCACATTACTTCCCCTTTTGTTCTTCTGTTTCCACATAACATTCCTCTCTATGCGTTCACTTCCTTTTGCATGCATCGAATCTATTGTAAGTTTATGGCGCTTTATTTTGCCCGTCACGTTACTCAACGCCACCGTATCGCTTGGATACAGTGCTCGGTAATACGCGCAGCATCCATTGAGGCCGTAGCTCGTGACCTTTTCTTTCGATTTCGCTTATTTTATTCTCCTCTCCCACTCCAGTTTACGAGGTTCATTGTGTAAACTCGCGGTAACATTTGTATGCGATGAGCAAACACTAATATCAATGCTCTGAATACGATTATCCTCGCTTCTTCATTTCGTTCTCTCTTTTCAGCATATACTTCCGCACTTCTTTGTCCATCTCCAGCAGCATCATACCCTTTTAGTCTCTCCAAAGGAGTCGTTCAACGTCCCACACCGGTCTTCCTCATTTGTCTGCCTCATAACTCCTCTTCGTAATACATTTTTCATCCCATCGACGACCATTCTTTCGTTTTCCTCGCGCGTCGCTCCCGGTTTTGCAAACGCGCTCTTTAACAGCGTTTCATCCTCTTTCCCCCACCAATTCATCATCTATCTCCGAATGATCTTTTGCTCATTACTCGGTTCGGCGGAAGGCATGTTGAGTTTGTCTTCTCTCTCCTCTCATTCTCCGGGCACGCCTCGTTTCGCGGGCACCGCCCCCTCTCCGATGGGGGGTGATTGCACGGAGGACAACAGCGGGAGTATAGGGGCGGCGTTCGAAAACACTCGTTAACATGGGAGGCGGAGTTCGTAACGAGCATTCAGGTGTCTATATTCTGAAGATGATTAATTGATTGGGGAAGCGACTCACGTATTAGCTTAGGTTTCCCCTCAACGTGATAAATGACGAAAACTCTAGGGGGCTAAGTTTCCGCGTCGTCGTTCTCAGCGGCAGGGGTTTTGGGTTCGAACCTCCCGCGATTCCCGGTACGGAATCGTGGTGGGATGACAGGGTTTGTAATCGAAGGAGGGTGGTTTGAGGTACTGTAAGATTTGGTTTTAGTTCCGCTATAGAAGTTTCATTGTTGCGATTCGGAGTGTTGGAAATTAAAAGGTTAAGGTACTTAAACAAAAAGCTCTAAGTACATTCTAAATATACTCATTGAAAATCTCATGGAGTTATTAATCCTTCTATAAATGGATATAGCTTAGGGTGCGAGCGACTTAATTATAAACGTTTAATAGAAGTTTAACCGAAAATTTTGGGACCTGGGTTCGAATCCTGGAAAGCGAAAAAAGAACAGGAAAATGTGAATTCTCTTTACGCACATACATGTACATCTTCAAGGTAGCTTTATGTAATTTGTTTTTTTTTTATTTTAGAAAATAAATGATTAGGGAATGTTATATTATTTAAAACTTAATCTAATGGAATTTTATTATACAACCCGCAGTTTCAATAAAAATTCCACGAGTATTTCACGTTTTTCGCAGATAACGTTCATTTGAAGGAGCGGCCAATTTGAAAAACCAATTTACCTTTTTGGATCGTAAAACTTAAATGGAACGTAGAAAGAATTTCGCTTTTTCGAGAAGCGACAAATGGAGGCGTATATAGAGGCTTTTTGATTTAGTTTAATGGCACCCATTACGGCACCGAGAAGAACGCAGTGCCGGACGAGTAACTCGCTCCACCCGGGGCGAAATTTTTGTATCTCCCGTCAACGTACCCCTCGGGCACGATGTCCCTTCCATTATCGGTCCTTAATGTCGTTTCACCAGAGAGGATAATTGATACGGATGCGCTCTTATTTATGCTAGGCGTAATCGGATACAATCAGCTCGACATAGGAAACTCTCTCTCTCTCTAAAGCAGATAAAAATGAGTAATCGAAGTGGTAATACACGCACCGAGTAATGGCAGCGGGGTGTAGAAGATCGCTCTAAAAGCTACGGTTTTTAATTTATTTTAACGCGAGGCACTCCCATTCCGCGGAATGCGAGATCTTCAAGTTTCGACAAGAAAGAGAAGAACTTTTATTTCCCCTTTAAATTTTCCGTTTACGTCTCGTCGTAAGAGAGCGTAATCGTATCCCATTGTAAATTTAATTCGAGGGGCCCTCGATTCTTTTCGCAGCGTAAGTTCCTAAGTTTTTTAATTTAAACAGCTTGGGCAAATTTGAAGCGCTAATTCAACCTACAGGTTTTAATTTTTTTTTTTTTTTTTTTGAGGGACGCCAAAAAAAAAAAAATTTTCGGACCCGCCTTTAATTCTCCATCTTCCTCAAAGCTCTTCTCCATCTTCTCACACTCCTTCCCCAATTTATTTTCCTTTTACCTCCATTATCCCTTTTTTCCCTCCTCCCATTCCCCAAACTCGGGGCCGGACTCCTCTTTCGACTTCGCGGGTTGCGGATATCCCAGGCGCGCAGAGTTGAATGACTCCCCCGGAAGATCCCTCGGGCGGTCTTCCAACCTTCGCGTATTGACCCCTTCGAAATCCCTTAAGTTTGTGCTCGCGATGATTTCATCTTCCCGTATCCTCCTTCCTTCTTTATTTTATTTAATCTACTTTACGCACCGAGCGGGTGTTTCTTCAAGAGCCACTTCCTCCCGTAGTCGAGATTAAAATGCAGATTAGGCGACGCTCAGTTCTGTAGCGCTCCTCTTTATCTGGATTTTAACTGTTTGCCATCCTGTCATTAGCCATTACGTGGTTGAATGCGGGAAGAATCACGCTCGGAGTTTATTTTCAAGATGAGTAATCTCGCATCATGATGATTTCGGGGTCAACTTGGTCGGTTGTGTTTGAATTAATAGTTGCGTAGAGCTAAGAGGTCATTTCCTATAAATCCTTTTTGTCTGAATATCGTGAGTAATTTTATCCATTTCCATTTATGACTCAATTTGAGTTTAATTTTAGAATATTTATTAATTTTTCGATCAATTTCTATGCGCTTAAAAAGTTTTATCACTATTTTACGAAATTATTGGCGTGGAATAGATTTACAGAGGTGCCATTTTGGTATATTATAATATAATTTTTGATTTTCATAGTTCAGAATATGGACTTATTCACATATGATGAACTGAATCGTAAATATAATACTCTCGTTAAAGAATTTATATCGAGTTTGAGAATCTTATCGGAGAATACAATTTTGTTTACTTCTAAGGGACACAGCAATTTGAGTCGCATAGAAGCATGCCTCCAAGATGTAAGCACTGGAATTCAGCAACGGTTATAATCTACACGTTTTCTTATTTATCTTATAAAATACCCACAAAGTCAGTTGCTTTTCGGTTCCCAGAAAAAATCCTCAGATGATTTCACAGGTATTCATTATTTGCCGTGCGCGTTTAAGTATAATTTAATCGCGAAAACATCGCTCAGTTACACGCTCTTCTCGAGCTAAATAATCAAATTTAAGTTATAAATAAGATCGTCAAAAAATTAACCGCGGTAATCGTTTCCTCGGGCTATTGCTTCCGCAGACTGCTTCTGTCATAATTTTCTCCGCCTGATTCTCTTCGCATCTGTGCCTCTCAATCTCTCGTCAATAGAATCTCCGAAATTTTCCGTTCTGGTGCGAAATTCGCCCATTCCACCAACGCGGACCTTTCCCCAGCGACCCCCCACCACCCGAGTGAGGGAACCTGTTGTTCCAGGTTATCGGCCCGCTATATTTTTTATTGTTACGGTGGCTAGAAACAGGTAGCACATGAATTTTAATGATATTTAAATTGCGAAATAAAAAAAGAGATTCTGAGGCCAAAAAGATGGGAGCAACGATAGAATCATCGGCTCTGCTGAGTATTTTCTAGGAATTTATTCCTCATTTGTTCTGCGTTATTCCGCGACGACATTCCTCAGCTTTTGGGATACCTTTTTTCAGTTTGGCTACACTATCTTCATGTATTCCCTATGTTTACATATTTTGCTATGGAACTTTTATGTTGTTATTGGGATCGAAAACTTATGTTTTACTTTGTAATTCCTATTACTTGTCAAGACTAAATGTATTAGGATATCTTTGCCTTGAATCCTGGAATTTATTCTTCTAGGGATTCTTTTCAATGGAAGTTTTTTCATCGCTATTAATTTTAATTTATTTATCAATCATTTATTTATTTAATATTAAATTATTACATGAATATTTTGAAAACTTCTTTACTATCATCCTTATTACATTCGTGGTTCAACAAATTTCATCGTTGAATGACCAGTTAAATCGAAGTATTTGAATTGTATTTGTTCGTCTTGGAGTGTATTATTTAATGGATATATTTAAATTTAATTAACCTTTTTATTATAATGACTAAAATAATAGGATATATGATCATGATAATTCAATGATCGCAATCGTACGACTTCCAGTATATTCTACAGATTTTTTTGTTGCAGAGAATGTCGGTTCTTTTCCGTTCCTTAGAACTTCACTTACATCCTCTTGTAGCGGAGCAATGTTTTTCTTTCTCCGTCAGGAATGTACACTCTCCTCTTTTAATCAGTCTCGGGAAAAAAAATTAAATGAAAATTTTTATCATCATTGCATTAAAAAGCATCGTTACTCATTTTAATTCTTACGTCTGGAGCACTAAATAAGATCGTATTTAATTTACGAAAAAACCATCCCATTTACGGATGGAATTCTTAGAAAAAGTATTCTGCTCTCGTATTTCTTACGCTCGATTTTTTTAATTCTTCCTTTTCTGGAAAGCGGATGTAGTACTCGGTTTTATAAATCCACTCGATTTCACCGTATTCCTCGAAATAGGTGATTGTTCAAGTGAAATCACTCCCCCGCTCGCTCTATTTGAATAAGGGAAAGAAAACCGTGGTCACCGACGAAAGTGCATTTCTGTGACCCGTTTCATTCCTTCCTTTCCCAGGAATTAAATTAACTTTTCCAATCTCATTACTCCATCCCATTTTCAACTCTTTAGTTCCCATTCTTTCTCGCTTCCGTCGGAGTAATACGTGACGCCCGGGGGATAGCGAAAGCGTAAAAGCATTTCCCTGTCTGCTCTTTACATTTCTCTACTCCTTTCCTACGCCTCCTGCCCGCCCCCTCGCTACCTCTTTACTCCTCCCTTCACGCACTCCGAGATATGTCTATTGGTCGCCCTCTAGCCGCCTCCCACGCACCCACTCAACACCCTCGCAGGAGGTTCTCGGTGTCGCCACTAACCCATTCTCGCCCTCGGCCGTCATCTCTATGAATGACGCCCGCTTATTCCTCTCATTATTCCACCTTCACAAGAACTCTTTTTCATGTCCTTGAGTCTCGTTCCTCCAGTACCTTGTCATCTTCATTTCCTCCCCGGTAGGAATAAAAAGCTGCCGATGTGACCACCCCGAATAATGACCACCTGCCTAATGAGACTGCTTTTCATTGGGCCGCGCCATTATTATATTTTTCAATTAGGTCTTATCGTAGGAGATCCAGATAACAGAGGCTGGTTTCGATTGACCCGGCTTGTTATTCATGTCCGATGCGTTATCTGAAATCTCTCTCTCTCTCCGGAATTTTTTTGAATTTGATTTTACAAGCATTCGATCGTTGACGTTTCGATACTAAAAGTCATTCGCGTCTTTATGTTTCGTTTTTTTGATTCGTGGTTTGCCCAAGTCCACCAGCTAGATTTACGACGGTGTTTAGTGTTCCTATTAGCGGTGTTTATTTAAATGTTTCTCGTGTCTGGGAAGGATGCGATGTGGATGTTTACTTTTTGCTCGATTAAATCATCGCGGATGAATTTCTAATCCATTAAGGTGTATCTCTATTTCCGTCGTAGATTATTCATTTGTGAATCGTTGATGAATGTGAGGTTTCCGTTCGTCTTTTCCTATCAGTAGATATGTAGGCTAATTTGATGTGATTTATTTTTAATTGATCTAATTACCGTATCGTTGGTTTTTTCGTAGCTAAGTTTGAATTCGACTTTAAGTTCCAGTTGATGTTGTTAATGTAGTATCTGTAAATGTATTTTACCCAGTCTTTAAGCAGAGCATTTATAGCAATGAAGAGCGATTCTATGCAAAAAAATAGAGGCAATAAATAGAAGAAGTTCAATGACTTTGATCTCTAATCTTCAATCGTTATTTTGTAGTTTCTTATCGGCCATGTTCTATCAACCAGATTCGCTGTCAATATTTCTAATTTTGGATTTGATAAGAATCAGAATTGATAACTGAGAGACTAGCTTAGTATACAGCCTTTATCAGAATCTATATAAATATGCCAAATCAAAGACAAAACATCTCAAGAGCTTTGTCAAAATAGCCTCTCTTGGCATCTACTCCATCCCCCTCCCTCTAACAATTCCTTTACATTCATCTGCGACCAGTCATCTTTAAAATCGTTAATCTCTCATAGCTCGGACCGCGTCGACTCGCCTTTTTTTTCGACAGGCGATTAGAAGACAATTACCGATGGCATCTAATCGGTAAAGGATGAGTTAATGAAAATTAATCTAGCGGGAAATATTAATTGGAAGGAATCCATAACGATTAGATTATATCGGGAGTGACTGCGGGGATGAGTAGGGGGATGCAAATAAACGCGGCAAAAAGTTGGCAAGGTTGGGCATTTATTATTCATGGCTGTAAATTAAGAGGGAGGCTAGGCTGCCTTCGATGCAACAAACGGGAAAAGATAAGGTTTCCGAAGGCTATTTGTCTGAAAAAAATAGAATGAAAAAGAGGGTTTTACAGGGAGCCCATTCGTTCGCTCATTCAGACCCCCCTCTTTAGTTTTTTCGTAATTAATTGTTGCTGCGCGACCAACCCCTCGATAAACTCGAAGTTCGAGCGAGGATATAAATAAACAAATTGCGGATGACTGATGATTTTTCATTGCAGCCTCGCCCTCGATTTTTCCTTTTTTTCCTTCCCCACCGAAGCGTATGTGAAGGGGCTTTTCAAACCTGTTTCAATCCATCGACGTCACGTATTTTATCAAACTCGCCTCTTTCATTTCGATTTTAGCATAGAAAAGGAATTCAATCCATTCTTTGATCGTGAAAACGGCAATAGGCTTTCTTCCCCACTCAATCGTTTCGTACATCAATGGAGCATCTCGCATTTAAATGCCAAAACTCGCAACGCGAGATTTATTGTAGTCATTCGTTGTCCGCCATATCTCTCGCCGTGTACGTCTCATTACTGGTCTGGCGCCAATAACGCGTCTATAGTTCGTAGGGTCGTGAAGTCCTGCCGTCCCTTTTCCATTATTCTTTTCTTATTAAATTCTCGGAACATATGTCGGAGCGGCTAAGAATAATATTCCGCGAAGTCATTCCGAATTTTTTTCGGCTGATTGATCTACGTAATCGATTGTGACAGTTTTATCGTCGCTTTTGGTAAACATGTGGTTGTTATACGAGGGGTTGAAGTCGTGACTCCAATTGGGTATGATCGGCCGTTTCTCTTTTTAAAGCGGTGCTTAATGTCTTATCTTCGGGACTATTTATCTAGTTTCGGCTATTTCTTCTATATTAAGATGGGGCGATATTCTATTGTTCTGTGTTGAATAAATATTATTAACGTTATCTCATTGCTTTATCGTTGATGTCCGCATTACGTTTGAAATAAATGGTGATTCCGTAGTAAACTATATAAGGTACACATCTGTTTCAGATCTCAGTTGTTTATATCTGTAATGTTTTCGATATGAATTAAAGAATGTGAATTATATGTAATTTTCCGCGGAAACTATATTATATCCCTGTATTAGATAATCGTTTCCTACCCGGATAGCTCTATACGAACAGCGATAATTAATGCTAATTTACGATAGTTTTCGATGAATGTAAGCATACAAATTTGTGTATTATGAATGTAAGAATATGTATTCTTTCTAAACTCCGTTTGAAATACGTCAATTAATTAAGAAAGGTGTGCTAGAAATTTTTAACTTTCAGTGGAAATATATTAAACGTTCATGCATGAAATTTGTTAATTTTGCTCGGAATATCATGTAATCTTTTACATTAGTCTACTGTTAATAACCTAATTATTTTTACGATGAGAAACATTTTTCTCGTCCTGGTTTTATTCAAGTTGTTTGTTAAAAGGTTAATCATCAGTATGACGGTATAAATGAGAAATCTAACATGGATGAGTGATTAAAATTCCTTAAGTTTCTACCGTAGTGAAGGCTGAGCAGGAAGTCATCATCTCTATGCAAAAGATCGCGAAGAAAATGTAGGACATGCGAACCCAAATGCGGCCGGACAAATATTGATCGTAACGGATGGTTTAACACGAAGCAAATAAACTTCCGCGTTACGTTTACAACCTAAGCATCGCAGGAAGTCATGACTCGGACACATCCGCCTCCGATTGATGGCTGGAATTTTCTGCAGGGAAATCTTCTCCAGAGCCACTTTCCACCGCCCACAGTCATCTCCGGCGGATGCACTATGCTAAATAGCCTCTATAAGAAGGGGCGAAGATGGGTGAGAAAAGGCGTCAGAAACAATGGTGAGGGTGCAGTTCGGCGGTGGGAGGTATATGGAGTCGAGTGGGGTGACAGGAGGGCATGTGCGATGAGGTGGTGGTTATGGCTATCGAGAGAGATTGTGGTGGGGGTGGTAAGGTGAGCACGGGGCGAAAACGAGGGACGCAGGACACAGGGCACAGGTGTCGGCGACAGCTGGTCTACGGGTGAATTCTTCATTCTCCCATTCCATCGCTACGCGTGGCTTCCCCCGCAACACGCCCTCCCTCCACCTTTTTCTAAGCCTCTTTTATACAACTATGCACCATTTGTGCTTTTTTTGGTTCTTTTATTGGTGATGTTTGTTCTATTTTATGCTCGTCACAAGTGACGGAGGTTTTGCACGGATTTGCTATTTATTTGTTCGGTTTATATTTCCGCTTATAATCTATGTATTTTGCTAGAAATAATTGGAATTCCACTTTCGTGTACGGAAGATTGCAAATATTTATTTAGCTCAACAGGAATTGTTTGATATATATTTGCATTCAAGCACTAATATATGCCTTTAAATTGTAAAATATTAATTTTAAACTATCTGCTTTAATTTTCGAATAAATACCTTGATTCTGGAAGTTGTTAAATGATAAGATATTTCAAAGGTATTTCGTGATGTACTACCGTCATTCACTAACCATTGTGAAATTTTGTTCGTAAAGTCGTTTCCAAAAGTCAAGTGTTCTAGCTGATGAAGTCATTGGTAAAAATACCACATCACTCAAATCTTTTTTTATCTAACTTCCTCTTTCATCTTATTTTGAGATTTCTAGCTCTTTTATCAGATTTCATCATTAATCTTTGTAATGTTTACAATATCGGAAATCCTTATCAGGCCATGTTGATAAAGCGGCTATGCTGACGTACTTCGAAAGTTAAATATATCGCAAGAATTTTTTTTTCGAATTTGAACCGTCCTTGATTAGTGTTCGGTTTTGGCGTATGATTCCGTTTAATTTTATCAATATTCTTCACAAATTCGAGCAATACCGCTGACTCATAATGTTACAAATCGAGTAAAAAAGAGATTAAAATGTTCGTTTGTCCCGCATCTCTTCGAACTCATCAATCAATCCGTTGACTCCCAATTCTTCGTTCGTCCAACATTACGTCCTGTGGAAGCCTCACACCCTCGCCCTCGGGGCTTCGCTTTGCCGGATCCTCGCTATCTCTACACAAAGGAAGGGGAAAACAACATCGCCTTTGGAATGCGGGGTAGAACATTCTGCGAAAAGGCTCAACATAATATATCCCATGTTATGGAGGCCTTCACGAAACGTTGTTTACATTCGAAGTCCATTGGTTTTTTTCTTCTTTATCTACTGGTAAGCTCTCGATGTAAACCGAATCCAATTTTTTTCTAAGCTACGTACGTACGAGCACTGACGTCAAATAGATATCTTTCCGTATTAAGAGGCTATCCGATGAAATTATCTTTGGAAAAATCTTCGTCATGCTTTGTAATTGGCTACATCATAGTTATATTCGTTCTACAGTTCCTCTTTTCATATGTTTTATTCGCGGGTTAACTATGCTGCAGGATACCTTGTTCTATGAATACATCCGTCTCTATGAACATGACCCTGGAATAGCTTCCAGAGTATAAAAGAATCTTTAACTTTATTTATTTTCATATGGCTTATTCAGGTGAGTCGAAAATTTGGTTGAGATTATTAACGACCTTCAAACTCAGCCTTCATAATGTTCTCGGCTTACAACGCAAACAAAAGACGAAGTGGTTGAAATAAAACGAAGTAAAAATGAACAATTGGCAGATTCCTTTTTCTTTTCTCAAATTATGTGCTTGAATTTCAGTAGTTTTTTAGATGGTACTCTTACATGAGTGTATTATTGATTGGGTGTTTAGTTTGGACATTCAGAGCCAACTAACTCTACTGTCCATCTGTCGTAGGTCGTAATAATGTGGGTAAATATTTGAAAGAACGTCCTTAGCTAGCATAAGTTCCCATTAAGAACTCTTCAGGAATGCCAAGTAAGGTTAAATATATTAATGGGAAAAAATTCAGAATGTATTTAGGGCTTAGTTTTCCTAATGGAGATTGAGTTATATCATGTCAAAAAACATTCGAGACTTTGGTAGGCTCTTCAATATTATTTTCCTAATTAATTTCAATCCTGAATATAGTTTACCGTACAGTGCAAGTAAGCTATTTGCTTGTTGCTAGTTTAAACGTATTCTTAATTCAACGAGTAATCGGAAAAATCGGTTAATGTTTTCGTCATAAAAATTTAAAGATTTTGATATTAATGTAATTAATTCCTAACATGTTTTGTTACGATGATAATGTAATAATGTTTTCCCTTTGCTTAAATCAATAAAAAATATTTAGAGTGCATATTTCACATTTTGCAGAAGAATAACTCTTCAAAATCACCGTTACTTCTCTGCTCTTGTTTAATGAGACTTAAATAGTAAACCAATAAACGTTACGTACTTAAACTTTTAACGGAACCATTTCCAAGCGGGAAACTGTTCCCTCTCATTAGAAGGAATTCGAGGAGTTCGCACCGGATTCTTCCGTCGTTAAAAAATCAAGGGAAGGAAGCGGAGTGGTACTCACTTGTGGGACGCGTGTTTTTTTCTCCCCTTCCGTCATTTGGAGATTACCTCCGAGGAATGCGAGGGTCGACTTTTAGGCTCAATACGGTCAAGGACTCGGAAGGCTTCCGCAGAAACCTTATAATCGGAATTGAGCATTGCGCAAATGCCAATGCCACGGAAGGGTGAAATTTCTCCGTCTCACACCATAATGCCGTTGGCTAGGGACTGTATAACTCAGTAGATCTATTTTGGATTGAAATTCTCATGTTCTCATTTGGAATTATAATTTATTTTACACGAAATCCAGAGAAATTCACAAAAAGATTGTTACAGTAGGGTACTCAACAGTTGAAGAACACCAAGAGCCTTTTTCTTAAAGGAAATTTTTTGTTAGCTAGGAATCGAACCCGGGTCTTTAGCAGCGGCAAGTTAGCACTCTAACTACTACTCCTTCAAGGTCGATAGTGATTTATATATTTTTATTTATTAATAACCAGAACAGCCACACGTACATCAAAATAAATATAATGGAATCATGAAATATAACTCATAAATATTACAATAAAACATTTTAAGACAGTTTTTAATAATTAAATACCAAAAACAATAAATTTTAGAAATCATTCATCCATTAAATGGAACTGAAAGTAATGAAGTTAATAAACAATATAGGAGTTCGAAATTTATATCGCACAGCAACGCCCGCGTTCGTTAAAACCCGGAGATAAAACACAGGGAGACCGGCATTCCTTCCGCTCATCGCAAACGCGTTACCTTGGCATTAAACCAGTAAATATAAGATAATGATGTCACCCGCATTAGTTCGTTCTCGGAATCACCTGGAACACGCTCAACTTCACCGGAGAAACGTATTTTTTTCGCACCTTTTAAAGCAACGCGTTGCGTGGAGGTGAGGGTTGAAGGCCGCTCGGACGTCGTAATTCAAATCACACGGGTGACAATGAAGGGCCCCCGCAGAGGTGAAATTGATTGCGATCCTGTCTCACTTGCATCTCCAAAGGGGGTTTGTGGGCGGAAACGTTTTTCATTAACGATTCAATTTCAATTTCAATGCCGTCCGCCCACGCGAATGTGTTTTCGGTCTCTCCGGACGAGGTGTTATCCCATCTCTCTCTCTGGCGGAGAGATCTTCGAGGCCACCCGGGAAACACCCCGCCAAACTACCAAAGGAATAAGGGCGGTCGTTTCATCACTCGTGTATCTATGTAACGACAGGACGCCAAGGTCGTGCGGTGATTTTCTTTTCTGCAGTCAAATCCTCCGCTATCTTACCCCGAAGCGTCGCGGGTGTGCCAAACGTCTCGATCTCTATCACCTCCCGCGCCTCGGGTGTCCGTATGATTTATGGATCGCCATAAAAGCACTCGCCATTCGCAATTTTTTGCACGTATTTTCGCAACTTTCTCGGGAAATTTTGGAGGTGATAACTTTTGTGGTTTTCCATGGATACTTGAGTAGAGTTCGGGATGTCCGGTGTCTAAAACGATCGTCCGTTCGACCCCCTGAAGCACTCCCTCGAACCAAGGTCGTCGGGCATAAAATAACGCGGAGGGAAAAAGGTACGCACATTTTTCTCCGGAGACTTATGGGTCGTAATGATAGTTCTTCGGTACGCGATATCTCCAGCGCACATCTCGGCGGTGGATGTCGCGGAAGAGCGGCTTGTTAATGTCGATTCAATAAGGCAACATCCATCAAGAGAGGTCCTTCGCTTGCATTCGGATGGCCATGTATAGGACTCTTTCAATGAATTACGATTTGCAGAGGGTGTAAGCAATGCCCTTGAGATACAGCGTCCCTTACATTTCTGCTCTCAAGGTCTTTATAACCTTGAATGAAGATTTGTTTTCGTTATAATGAAATTGCATTTGTTGGCCCAGTTTCAATACGAGAAGTATTTTAATAGGTTTAGTTAGATAAGCATCGGATCAGTTTAGATGAAATAATGTTTGGAATTCGTATACGTCTATCCTTTTTTACTTTTAAATTCAATTTATTTATTCAGCTCTTTCCCGATAATAAATTACATTTCGTAATCAATGTTTACAGCTATGATTGCATTTTTGATGTAATTAAATATACGTAACGTAATTTCTATTCGTTTCGTAAAAATATTGTTCTAGCTACATTTATACTTGAAAATGTAAGGTGGAAAGTCATGGATTTTTTAAAACGACGCGTAAACGTAATAAATTTACTTTTCCGAAGGTAGAATAGGTAAACGTCACGAGATATTTCGAATGATGAATCGCTCTCAGCAATGCGCGATGCAAGCTTTTATGTCACGAGGGCCATGGATGTAACATCGAGGATGGTACCACAAAAACAGCGTCTCATCCAAAAGGGCAGAGGATGGTCTCGAATGTACTGACCGCAAGGAAGGAAACCACGCCGGGTTTTACATTGCTGCACCGTGTCGCATATTTTCATCGACGCGAATATAAAACTGAACTCAGGTGTCCTCTCATTTTCCCCTTTCCTTTTTTCCGTGCCGCAACACGCAAAAATTCCTGCCCCACAGGTTTTCGGTATTTTACCGGAAAAAAACCACTCTTACGCACCTCATTGCCCTTCCTTTAAAGTAGACCACCGCGTCCCAACACGTAAAGGCCGCAAGTATGGCTAAACGGAGAGTATGTTCAGGGACCCATTACAAAGTGGGTTTACGTAATGGGGGCCGGAATGATTACGTTTTATAGTCCGAAAACGTATCTGTTTTTATAGAAAATTTTAGCATAATTTCGTAAGCTATTGGAGTGTATTAAAGTGGATTGAATGAAAATGAGTGTGAGGAGCTTATTAAGAGTGAAGCATAAGGTTTATTAAATTGAGAATAATAAAAATTGAAGTGTGATGGGTCAGATTCGGGATGCATTAGTATTTGATTATTATTCTTGAAAGAGTAAAATCTTACGAAGTAGATTGTTTCGCATTAATGAAATGGAAATGTTATTTGCAGAAGATAATCTGGTTTGTCGATCTTAATTGAAAACTGGGCTGAATGAAATCAATTGTAATTATGATTACCCTAATAAAATCCAAAGAAGTACACAAAGCTTAATTTTTAGTCATTAAGAATTTTCGTAATGAGGTAGAATAATCACAATCAATTTCAATGAAATCAAATAGAAAAATATAGGTTCTTTTATTCTAAAGTTAATTTTGAACATTAACATTTAATATAACTACTCATAAAAGTGTGTATATTATTATGTGATTAATTTAAGAATATTTAACTCGCTGATGTTTTTATAGATCCATTCACTTAATCATTCTTTCTTTCCTCCCTTTGTCCTCACGTCTCCTTCTTGTTCTAGTATTTTTCGCTGACCAAATGGTTAGCAGATTGTAAACCTACGCTCTTGGGTAATTCCAGATGGACACGTCCATCTGGAATTTCCCGAGCCATCACAGAAGCGATGGGTGTCTCGTGAAGGAGTTTGACAAGATAAAATTGTCTATTCTCCGTCACCTGCTCGAAGATCCTATTATTACAATCTGCGCTAGGTTTCGCCTCGCTTCTGTTCAATTTTCCCAGCGTTTGCATCTAGAACGTTCCTTTCTTATTCTCAATCGGATGCAATTCCCTCTCTTATTCATGGATGCTATCGACCTTGTTTGTTTCACTTATCCACTCAATCTAAAAGCGGAGTCTACTGCCTACGCTTGACCTCACGTGTTCTACTAGGATTTCTTTTACTCCTTCCCACTCCGGGATTCCCAGGATAGAAAAAGTACGCTTGAGGTTGTAAATGTTGTTTCAAATACGAAGTTATATGTGTTGTTAATTGATCGAATGATTTGTTGTTTAATTGTTTTCTCTAATAGTTTTCTTTCATTCTTTACAGGTACGTTGCGGAGCCCGAAATACTTGATTTCCAGTCCTATGTGAAAGCTAATCAAAGGTAGAGTTCGTATTT
The DNA here is from genome assembly GCA_020796165.1 of Pantala flavescens. Classification (NCBI taxonomy): domain Eukaryota; kingdom Metazoa; phylum Arthropoda; class Insecta; order Odonata; family Libellulidae; genus Pantala; species Pantala flavescens. Next base: position 16,016,490 of record CM036879.1, on the reverse strand, counting down.
TTAGCATCGTTTTTCTTGTAAATAAAGATTCTTAATTTTTTCGGTGAATAGAAATTACGATATAAAACCACCGAAAGAACGTAGTATGGATTTATCTGAATTAATCGAGGAACATTGTGGTATTATTTCACTGCAGACAATTTGTATTACAAATAGTAGTTATGTATAATTCATAATATGATTCATTTAATCGTGAATATAATCTAGAGGTCGTCTTTTATCGAATTACACTTTAAAGAAGAATAAAAGTATCCGATATCAGAATGAATTTATAAAGCATCGGTCTATAAATAGTACTTACTAACAAAAGCAAATATGTTCCTCTAAGAAGGATTTTCAGCGTAAAATGGAGTGTAACGTAAAATTTCCTTTCATTTACGTAATCAAAGAAGAAACTTCGTTACACAACGCTACGACAGTCTCATCTGATAATCTCCCCTCGTCATTACGATGTACAATGTCTCGATTCTTTAATTTTTACAACCTTGCAGTGTCACATTCGATCCAAAGTATCTCTTCTCAAACTCACCGAGAACCAAATTCGGTAATCATCCCTCTTCAAAGGGAGCGAAGGATTCCAGTAAAAGAGTTTTTGCGTTCTTTTATTAACCCCGCTGTAACACAATATCTCGAATTTCTATACAACCTCACCACGACACAATACCCCGTGGTCCAGGGATCAAACGTTTTTATTTTTATTCTTCATTATTAAATAAAACTCGTCTTCGTATTCAGAGTGTCATTTCGCGGAATTTTTCAGCACATTCTCGAGTCTTGTTATTCATTTGCCTTAACCTCCTTTCTCTTCGGCCCGAATCTCCTCTACCCAGAGAGAGATTTTTTTTGGCCGCCCGATCGCAAGGGTGCCCTTTGGAAATTCGACACGCTTAGTAGTTGCGGGTCTTATGGAACCAAATAGATGTCAAGCTTGTTCGAAACGAGATCCGGACATTTTGGCTGCTTTTTTCTTTGTTCTTACGGGCGTCTCCCGAATCGAAAAATGTTCATATGCCGCATTCCAGCGACGAAGGACTCGGGACGAAAAGGGCACGGTTTCATAAGTACTTTGGGGGGAAAGAAGTTACGTAAGCGGAGAGTATGCAAGCCATATGGGGTTCATGAAGCATTACTCTGGTGGAGTGATGGAGGAATTTCTCGACGATTACTTCAGCCAATAAAACTAAGAATGAATCGCTTTTTTTACGAATATTTTTATCGTGGTGTATACCTTATAGTGGTTGTAAGAGCAAATATTATTGTTTTTTATAAGTTTTAGCGTTTAATTTAATGGATAATGGATTATTACGAGTTTAAATTACGCATAATTTATTCATTTTTCTGTTTAATTGGTTGTGTTTTTTATTCTTATAATACGAGTAAGATTCTGCTTGATAATTTCGTAGGAACACTTTTCGTGCTTAACCTTTAATTTTCCGCCGTACGAAGTTTAATTAAAGGAAGAGTTAGCTAAGCCTATACGTGGATCTGAGATACTCCACTAACAATCGGGTATCTACACGTGATGAATAGGATAGAGCGTAGAATGGGATCGGCGCGTGCGTCGACAGGCAGCGATTAATTCAGTTTGTCTGACATCTCCTGTCGAAGGCCTAGATCGGGAGCAGTATCGGGGAAGGTGCATCAATAGGAGGTTTTCCACCGGATCGATAGCGGATGGGAGCTTCACGTGCGTCATCCCAAACAAATTATCTCTTCCCACGACGGCTGTGAAATTTGGACCACCTCCTCGCTCATGCTCTTCCCCCGATCTCGAGTGAGTTAAACTTCCCCCATGCCGCGTCAAAAAGGGGGAATGCTGGCTCTCCCAATGCACTCCCCTCTTTCAATTTCGCCACGTGCATCGAGCGATGATTCCGCAGGGCAATTTTCTCGCTGCAGTATTTATCGCTGCTCGTATCTCGGTAAAGTTCATTGGTTTTTAAAAGAGCCCCGTGGTTTTGTTTGTGCCGAGTTCTTTTATGAATGTACGTCGAACTTAATGAAGAATAATAAATTGATTTTTAAATTAAGGATGTGATTGAGGATTGCTTTATAGTTTTTCATTCTTTTTTTGATGTATCGCGGTAATATTTTCAGTCTGTTTTATCGGGTTTTTTTAATTGAAAATTTGCTTACGTTACGGAGCCACTACTTTATTTTTTTGCATTTCTCGTTTGGAGCCATTTCCTCCTAAATTATAAAGTTCTGCTCCCTGTTATCCCAAAGAATAATTCTACATCTTTCGATTGTTATACATCCTAATTACCCTTTAGTACTATTAGTACATTAAAAGATATCAGTTCTCAATGGAAGTCTTCCTGTTGCATTTCTGATTCATTCATTTCCAATCACATCCTTTGATGAAAAAAGTGAAGCGGTTAGATTTTCCCACATTCATCCGTAGAAAGAAAGGAAATGCCAATCAACATCCTCGGTCCAGGAAAACGAAAGCCTGAGAAAGTTTTTTTTCTTCTCCAAAGGAAGATCTAAAAAGAGACAGATTCCCACCTGTTTTTGCATTTGTGAAGTTTCGTGGCCTTCGGGAAACACCCGATTTAAGGACAGAGATGTCAAGGTCGGAGTTTGAGATCTTAAATCTCACTATTGTATTAATTTGAAGCATCAATGAATGGTGAAGAGAATAATACCTTTATAATATAGCTAAAATTTTAAATACGATAAGTTTGAAAGTCAGGTAATTTTATGGCTCTAAGTACCGAAGGAAAAATTACGGATTTTTTGGAGAACATGCTTTTGCTATAATTCATATTAGTTATATTTCTTTGTCCACTATATTAGCTTCGGTTGAATCAGAACTAGGAGTCTGAATGCACGAGATGTTAAAGGATGAGTAAACATATTTTATATCCACACGCGCGCACTGTTTGCGAGTCTGCAGAATCTCGTACGTATTTCCATAAAATCTTTATGTTAATCATCTTAATACGTCGCTAAGCAGAAGTTCTATAGAAATATCGTTAGAACATGGAGTTTTAGGATTCGAAGTAAGGCGAGTGTTACTTATGAATTATCATCTCCCAGCAACCTCGTACCAGATGCGAAGTTATCTTCCTGAATAATGCTATCTGGATTTAGGACTTAGCGAGATTTCGCGGTTTTTCTCACCTCCGCATTTCCCGTTGGCTCACGCGGAAAAGAATGCACGTGGATAAGGGCGAACCGCTATCATGAAAAATAGACATTCCTCCTGCGATGATTCTCTAAATGATGAGTAAAATCCCTCTGTAAACGATGTTATATATACGTATTCAAAGGTATGATGTATGCATAAATTTTCTTTTCTCTTCGTCACTTAAATACTTGTAGTTTGGAATTATTCTTTATGTAGGATACGTACTGTGTTGTACTTTTTAATACGACTCTCCCTGAAGTTATGGTTTATTTCATGGATGCAAATCATTATTTTCTTACGAACAAATCGAGTTTATAGTACCCATATCGCTTCCTATAAATCTCGGTTTATAACCAGCCTTTTATATACTAGCTGTGAGGTTGACTTTGCGCATATAATGGCCACTTTTGCCAGATTAGAGCTATTTCTAATTCTTCCCTCTCATTTACCTCGCAATCTGTCGATCTCTCTTGACCCAAGATGGCTTCCATTGGGTGATCTCACCGGCAAAGAGACATTAGAGAGAGTGCGCTCGTGGGGTTTTTAAGGGAACTGCGGGAGAAAGAAAGGTGGGATTCGTGAGGGAAGAACGAACGGAAAAAGGTAATATACCGGTCACTCAACTCCGGGGGACGCGTTCGCAGGAAAACATGCGGAAAATTGACAATTCCCCGACTTTTGGGGGTTCATAAATTTTAGGATCCTGACGTAGTCGTAGAGGAACCACAGACTCCGACTCACGACTATTTTTTTTTTAATATCCGAGGAAGAGCGGGAATTGGGTGACGTGAGATGCCGAGCAACCCGTTCTTATAGGTGCGGCCCTATCTAGCGGATGACCGTAGGCCAGAAACACGCATATCTCACCGCAAACGGCTGCGGTGTTTCCTTTTAAAAAGGGTTGGCCTTTTTGGAGTGAGTCATATAAAAATTTTTTAATGGTTTTTTTGTTTATGTTTGGTTGATGAGATTGATAAAGGTTAGTGTATTTTTTTAATAAGCCGTGGTCGTCATCGTGGACCTCTCAGCAGTATTCGTTGTTATGGGTGATCATATTTCAGAATGGAAAATCAATCTCTCCGAATTTTTTCAGCAGTTTACGTGTTTTTATTTTCATTCATATAATCTCTTTCCAAATGTTATTTAATTACTCGATGCATGGTTTTGTTCTAATATTTTAAAAATATAATAATTTGAACAAATCGATAAAATGTCGACCTCCTTATCGTTAAATAATTCATTAAATGAAGATTATATTCATCAATGATTTATTAAAAACATATATCTTCCCTACGTAATGATTATTTAAAATAACGATCTCTATAGTCAATTAAAATTTCTTCTATTTAGAGGATATAATTAACAGTGACCATAATCATAACCCTATAACTAAAAAAATTTAAGAATTAATACTACATAAAATTCAACCACTTTGCAGCATGTGTCATAAGTAAATGCGCCGTTAATATTTAAATGATCAAATTAGCATTATTATTTAGATGTTTTTATAGAAGGTTACTCAAGAGGGAAGTAATAGCTCATTGAATAACGTCATGATGACTCGTGCGTGAATGATTAAAATTTCCTTTGATGAAGTAATGAAGTATGTTCTTTCATCGAAAGTTCCTTCGTGTATAATATTTTCCATTGATGGATGCATTAATATTTTTTTCAATGTGCAGAAAAACGTTGGAATCGATGCCAAATGCACCTCTATATTCCATTCAAGGCTCCTCGCATTCCTTCCCCGCGTCTGCATCGGTTCAAAAAAGGAGGAAATGCACATTTCGCTCGGCGATGACGTCCGTCACGATACACCGTTTAATTCCGATTCAATCGAGTCCGATTTTTATCGTGCGCTTCGAAAAGCCGCAGAGACACACACACTCTGCAGCCATTCAACCGATCGTTTAATTGACCGAGACGTCTGAGAGATAAGCATCCGCGTGGGTAAAAACCATTCGCACGACGACAGGCGGACTTAAAATAACACAATTTGTCCGCTTAACGAGAACAGTCATAAAAAGCGCATCTTGAAATCGAGAGCGCTCTCTTCCCGCATTCGACCGCAGAAGAGTTAAGGAATTGACACATGCAACTCCAATCGAGATTATCCATTTGTCATCGCCCTCCGCGAAGTGTCGCATAACGGACGATGGGAGTAGACGTTAAACGCGGAAGCCGAAGCTTTTAGAAGCAAATAACTCGAAAGTCTAGTACGTTATTAGCACAGCGATGAGAATCGTCCTGGTGGAATGCGAAGGAGACAGAACGGGGACACCTCTCTCGGACGGTGTGTGCGAAATAAAAAAGGGAAAGGAGATGAAGTTAGCACGCGTTCGATCTACGATCTGAGTTCCGTTTAGCTTGAGAGAGATCGAGTTTTAAGGGTTTTGAGGACTATGGAGACCGGGTAAGGTGCTGTGGGGAATGGGGTGGTATTGAGTTCACATGTCCTGGATGGCAGTAAAGACAAGTGAGAATATAAATTTGATTCTCTAGTTGTGTTGGTACGTTTAGTTTCATTGAATTCAGGAGATGATTGTATTAAGTGTTATTTTTACGTGAGAAAATTTTTAGCTATAATTTTAAGTAGAACGATAATTAACTCCAGAGGGTATTATTATCTTGTTTCTGTTAAGGACATTCAAAACCCTAGAAGTAGAATTGGAAGGGAAAGAGTTAAGTAAAATATTGGGATATTGTAATGTAAAATAGGATAATGCATTATAAATAGAACTTGAGAATTTTCTCTCTATTTAAATTCAGGGTTTTATCATTTGAAAAATTGAATTTACCTACGTATTGAGTATTAACGATAGAATTTGTTGCAGTAACGCCGTTTAACAATTCTGTCATTGAAAATAATGCTTTTACTAATTCAACAAAGGATCCTTTTTATTATTTTTATAAATAATCAGTAGGAGTTTTAAATTTTTCCTTTTTATTCTTACGAAGATACATTCTAGATGACTCAGAAACGTAAGCATGATGCCAAAAGTAAATATCTTCCATGAAATAAATCGCGAGCATTTACCGCCAAGTCCTTTTTATAGCTCGGACGATTGTATTTCGCTTTTGAGAAAAGAGCTCCATTGTGCTTTAATTTCTCGTGAGTTATGAATGACACCTCAGGTCTGCGGACACAACCAGAACTTTCAGCACTCTTGTTTTCTTAACTTGACGATCTAACACGCTCCGAAAATTCAAGGTTTCATTCAGAATCCGTAGGGAATCCCGCCAGTTTTCTTTTTTATCGAATCAGAAATTCCAGGAAGAATAACAACGTTCCTCGGCAAACAAGCGGCATTTATTCAGCGCAGAGTTCTTCTGCCTACACCCATCGAGGAACAATAACATAAAACGTTATTTGAACGAGATAGCGCTAAAAGAGCGCTTAGAGAAGGTGGGAAGTCGAGTGGGAAGAGGAGACGGACGAGGACAATAGATGAGAAATATGCAGGAATAGGAAGCGTGTGGGAGCAGTTTTAAAAGAGATCTAGAGTTCCTCGGAGGACGAAGCAGTGGCGCCGTCGTCCGGCGGTTTTTTTCCCTACGACCATAAGGCTTTCGTCGCTCCGGAGGCGGACAGTGAGTTAGCACTGTTTGGCCAAGAAGTGGGTGTCGCGAGGGGAGCTTTAGTGGCTGGCTCATAGGTGGAGATATGGGAGGTGAAAAGAGTGAAAGGTTGGAAAGACGTTGGAGTTTAAAGGTCTTCGGTTCATGAAGTTGATCACGCCCTACACACACACACCCCCGCATTAGCCTTTATGTCGTTGTCCAAGAGGAATGCGGTCGAGCGACCAATTGGATGGCGTCTCTCTTTTACCAGAGGCTTTGACCATTGACAGCTTGTCTGTTAGTTCTCATTTGTTCCCTAATAGGGTTGCTTTAAGAGCTGTTGAGGAGTTCATTAGCGACTGTAACGTTTTTTGTTTGCACTTCCCGACCTACCGGACGTTCTAGTTGACGCATCGTTTCTACTTGGTTGTGTTTGTCCTGGGTTCGATTCCCAGAGCATGTGTAAATTCGTTTTTTTTTTCAATAACTTTTCTGGGCTATTTCTATTTCTTTGTACCTTGTACCTTTGAATGCCTCTTTCTGTTGACTTTTTTCTTTCTATAAGGTTTTCCTTGGATTTTAGGAGTGTTATTTATATGAACTGGATAAATAACTTTTATAATGAATATATTAGCCAAATTAATGAAAGTTCATCGGTTTTCAGGTTTTCTTTCATTTTATCAATTTTCAGTGTGATAAATAATTAAGTATTCACTTCATTCTCATTGAAATCTATCAGCATTCATCCAATCTAAAGCATATTAAATCTTCGATTGAAAAGTTCATAAACATTTTTTATCATCGTTAATATTACGGTCTTAACTAGTCAGTTTTTCTAAATGTCGAAATTAATTTCAGAATACATCCGAGCTTCTTATTCCATTATCCTAATCTATTCTGTACACCCCAATTATGTAAGTTAATAAGTTAGACATAGAAAGGAAATGCTCATGCGGGTATTGATTTTCTCACGTATTGTATTACAAGCGAAAAATCGAAAGGTATCCCTCAATATCTATATTTACGTTCGCAAACGAGCAAATAGCGGAAGTGCACTTTGAAACTCCCACCTTCCTCCGGCGTAAATTCAATTCCACGAACGCATGCAGCGGAACAAAGTGCCTCATTGACGCGCTGCAATTTCCATGTCGCGAAAATATCGCTCCTTCGGACTCCACGTGCAAAAAAATCGGCGGAGGTGAAAGACCCGATCGAACTCCTCCACAACGAGGTCAAGGGTTCGAATGCCGGACGGGGCATTGCTTTGCGTACCACTTTCTATCGCAATTCATCCGCCTTAATTCGCGTTTGGCCTATATTAATTCCTCCTCCCACGCACTCGGTTCATTAGCGAACCTCTCTCTCTCACCCATCACACGAGCCTCTTGTTTATTTTCCTCTTTGGCTGTTTGGTGGAAAGAACCATCCGGTCGTAAAAAGTTCGGATCCGTTAACTTTCGGCTCGATTCGAGGATTCGCTCGTTAAAGTCTGCAAGGCAAGATGTGAATGCACAGCTGGGGAAAGGAGTCCACTTTTCCAGTAAATACACTCAAAAGAGTTTTTACGCGCCCCTTTCTATATCCTACTCTCTCTCAAAGTGCCATATGGTGGGTTTTGTCCAGAAGTGTGTTACTAACTAGGGCGTCGATGTGCAGAGTGACGGTGCGTTTTGGTAATGCAGTGGTTTCTTTATATGTCTCCAGATGGTATGTTTAAGTACTGTTATGTGTAGGAGTTATTGTCAGGGGTGTGTTTTTATTTGTGTCAATTAGGTAGAACTCGAGAAACTAAAGGGATCCTTAGTGATTTAAAGAAATTGAAAAGGATTTACTAGTTTTTGCTTGAAGTAAACTAGAAAGTATAAGGATAGGAATCATTATAATTTTGCCGATTTTTAATTTATTTTTCGTATTATAAATTTAATCAGAATAACGTATTTTGTAAACGAATGATTGTAAAATAGCTTCTAAATTTTCTTCGATGTTTTGAATGTTTGTAGAGTACAGAATATGCTGTTTATAAAATTAACCAAACGTGTTCTCGTAATTTATGGTTGGCACGTAGACCTTCCCCAGATTAAAATTTCAAATTCCAAAATCGATGCAAAAATAACCTCCTGAGAAATGACCCGGAACTTCTCTCCTTCGGTTTCTTTGGAAAGCCTACATTGTGTCATGGAAAGTTCTGCTAACGAACTTTTTCCTTGAAAGGTCTCGAAAATCTTTCACAAAGTTCCCAAAAATCGTGCCTCACATCGAATTTGCATAGATTTCTCTCTCAGACACTATTTGCATCTTAATGTACCGATTTTGCGTGGGACATCGTAGGTAATGAAGATCGGAGACCGTCGTCCTCATATTCCGGTTACAAAATGTAAGGCAATATACAGAGCTGTATTTTACAAGCGACGTTGACAGTAAGTTTTCTGCCGTAGAGTCTCCATTTCCGTCCACCTCATTCCGCCCCTCGGAAAAAACTCATATCCGAATCGCCTCCACCCGTGTCCCTGCACAACAAATCGCCCACTTACGGATCACTCCACGAGTGCCCACTTTAAAAATCTCACCTCCTCCTCCATTAAATAAAAAAAAGCTTTCTCGGAATATCGCCCTGTCCAGACGGACCGCTTTCGTGACCATAAAATTATAAGCGAGGACCGCCGTATTTCACATTCTCTCCCACGAAGATCGGCGGTGACAAATTTTGCGGGCGTAGTGCGTGGACAGAGGATTCCCGCGAGGTTATTATTACGATCCGGAATTAGACTTCCAAATTATTTTTCCAAAAAGGTTGCGTCTTTAAGTATTCGAGGAATATTTCGTCCCGGAACGGAACTAATTAGGAAAAGGTCGATTTTCGGGTGGGAAATAGGTGTCTGGAGGTAATTTTTCGGGAATAAATTAAACCCTCGCTGGCTACCATCTTGTTTGGAGGTCCATAGATGGCCAAAAAGATCGTTTTCTTATGCATATCGCGTAAAAAATACATAAATATGGCTCGAAAGAAAAATTTTTCGCTCGTTACGACGAGAATGGGTGACTAACTTGCTAAATAAACCGTCCACAAAAAAGATTTATTGGTGTAATTAGAAGTTTCGTGTAGTTTACTGATCACGCAATATTTACCAGTATAATATCGGATGTTTCAAGGTTATCCGTTCATTATTTATTCGATTTATTCGTAAATTTGAATGTAAATACGTGTTATTATATACAGGGTTAATGTAAGAGTGATCTGTTTAGATAGAACTTCGTTCTTAGATATGCATGATTTAAAAGTGCATCTATATATACGTATGTATACGTATACTATTATGGTCAATATGTAAATATACGTATGCACTTTTTGCCAATTGTTTCCCTCGTCGATCGACTTCGAAAGAAACAACTGCTCATTGTTTTGCTATCTATCGCTATTCCACCCCCAATATCTCCTCTCGAACTCGTGCAATAAATTCCTCGATTTCTGCTCCACTTCGCATAATTTCAGCGGTGACCTTCTCCCGCACTGCCACACCCCGCAGATACAGGCAGATATGCAATTGAGGCGATGCACAGACGAAACAAGCGGAACGGAAATTTTAACTGCGATAGCCCATCCGACTGTGGGCAGGGAAGGGCATTTACCCTACGCCGCCGCTTCTATCTGCCGGTCTTATCGCGCCCTCCTCCCGCTCTCCTCCTCCGTCTTACCCTCTTCATCCAACACGCACGCAATTTCACTTCAGCTAGTATAAATAGCCCCATCCTGAGGCATTTTCTCTGCCCTGCAGATGTGTAATCCCCACAAGGTCTCCAGATCCATCGCCCCGAGATGTTTATCTAACGTTACATCGGCTCAGGTTGCTGAAATTCCGCTAAAATGTTATTCCGAGATTTGCAAATATGGCTCTCACGTTGTTCCGTGTTGATGTGAGATGTTTTATTTCTTGTTCGTGTTTGAGTTTATGTACGAGAGAATTTTAATCGATTTTTTCATTCTTTTTGTAATATTAATTATTAAATGTATTTAATTATCAATATCGAATGTTCCTTTAGTTGGTAGGCTGTCATCAAGAATGTAAAATTTAAGGATTCATTGGGTATTAATACGAGTGGTGTCTAGTGGTGTCTTAGATCTGTATAGTTAATAGGATTTCTTTCACTTCGAATGTCGTATGATTTATATTATCCTGAATATTAGGGAATGTTAGTTTCAAATAAACTAGACCTGCAACAAAAATTTTTCTCAAGTTGATAGAGATTTAGATTGATTTCTCTTGAACTTTTGAAGCTAATCAATCTTACAGAATTGATGATTTTTCCTTCTAAAGTTGAGTTGTATTTGTAATTTCACTTTCAAAATATTTATTTTACGTATACGTTTCCTTTGAATGAACTGTAATGAATGGAGGCGAGTGAATAAGAAATATTTTTTTATTTTATGATATAGCGGGTCCTGCCAAGAAGCTGATATAGTTGTCAGAATCTCATTCATTTTTATTTTTTTATTTCATCGAGGAAACTTTGATCTTGCCTTAGAAATCCTCGTGTATACGAGAGAAGTACGCGCCGTAACTCTCTATATCTCTGTTAGTTCACTTCTCCGTCACCGCTCTTTGCTCCGGAGCCACTTGCAGCACGGGGAAAGGCGTGGCCTTGCGTGCTCTCTCGGGGGTGCGTGCGCCTCTTGCGTGGTAGCGAAGGGTGCTGTGCAGAGGAGGGTGTGGCCGACCGTGACCACCCCCTCCCCCCCACGGGATGCGAAAAATACACAGATGCATAAGGAGTGGGATCATAATCTCCAGAGACGTGGGACTTACGCGTGAGGAAGGAAACGAGAAATCATGCAGAACTTATAATGCCACCGTCGGGTATAACCCGTTGCCCCGCAACTCCCTTGTAATGAGCTATAAGGGCAGTAAAAAACGAGACTACCTGCCTAGAATACCAAGATTTTGCTAGGAGAAAGCGATATCTCGCCAAGAAAATTCCATACGTCTTCAATTTCCAAGGAGGAAGTTCCTTCCTTTCTCTGGAATCGTGTAAAAGCATCCAAATGCTATAAAAGACCTAATCTAATCTCTTGGGAATAGAATGTTCTCTGATCGACCCTGTATTTTTTGTTGTTAAGTTTAAATCCTAGAGTTTTATAGTATATTTCCATTTTAGTAAAATCTACGTCTTCATTAAGAAATCAGAGAATTTTGCTGGTAGAAATTATACTTTACGTATCATGTTACTTATTGCCGTACTAACGAACCAAGAATGATGTATTCAGCTCAAATAGCTATGATCGTAATTCCAACGTAAATACATCCTATTCTATCTTATATTTAAGATGTGAAATTTTATATAAAAATAAGAAAAATTGTAAAATGAATGCGATTCAATATCTTGATGAATCGTAACTATGTTTCAAACTGTATTTAAATGCATTATACCTTAGTACAGAGATAAGTCATATAAATGTAAATAAGAGGCATTTTATGTTTTCTTATTGTGAAAAGAAATTGAAGGTGGCTGTTTACTCCATGCTCCACCCTTTAAGTAGTATAATCTCCGTTATTCACGCAAGAATAGTAATAAAAGAGGAAAAATGAAAAATATTGGCCCATAAAAATATTCGCGGGTGATAGTATATTTACATTTCGTAGCTCACGCATGGGAATTTTTGGCCTCTTAGTATTTTATTCGCCGAATAAAATCCGCACATAATCTCTCTAAAAGGAGAGGATGAGACCTGAAATCGTGTCTTGTTTTCGCATAAACGCACCCTCACCGATTTTAAAATCCAAAACCCGGATATTTCCATATCGGTCATACGAAATGAAAACATTCCTTTTTAAATCACTGTACGAGCAGCTTCGTGGGGAGAATAAGTATGTTTATTACTTTGGCAATACCTTTGGATAAGCTATAGAAATGTATGATTAAGTTCTCGACTGCTTCATTCAAATTCTGGGGCGTCCCCAAAATAAGAAAATACGAAGGAAGAAATATTCAAATGCGTTCTGTAGTTATAATAAAGAATAGAAAAAAATCTATGAATTTATATCCTGAAATTTATTTTCAAATGTCCAATAGCCCATTGAGTTTGGGCCTCAACTTTTATCATGTAGATAGGAAATTAATGGAGATTGTACGTAAATAAAAGTTTAATGTTTATTATGAAAATTGTACTTTACAAGAAAATCTCGAGTAATTTAGATTTTTAAATAACGTAATCTATAACGATTTTGAGCGTGTGATACATATTACTCGAATCAACAGCTTTCCCAACCACGTCTCATAAGGCCGAATTTAACATGGATGCTCTGGGCACAGATGAGAGTTGCGTATTATTTTATATAGTTCCAACTTCAGGTATAGTCTATTCCATCTCATATGATTGTATTTCCTGAAACCCAAACATAGTGATGATGGCGAAACAAAATAATTATAGGGTACTTTCATATCATTCCGGGTGTTAGATAGTCGTTGAATTCGGATACGCTTAGGATATTTTACTCCGAGAATATAATGTTACACTTCCTTCCCACATCTTTTTTATTTTCATTCTCCTCTCCGGAATTTCAGCTCGAACCGTAATACCCGTAATCCAGGACAAGGTGTCAATGAGGAGTTTCGGTAAAACTTGAAAGGACTATAGAGCACTTTTTAGAGGTAGCGTGGCTTAAAGTTCGCACTCTAATCTGTAATAAGAGTTTCGATGATGACGATGCGGACGCGTGCGAGGGCGTGAAAAAAAGGAGTGGTCAAAATGGGAGAGGAGTCAGTTTTCTATCCAAAGGGGCCGAGAGTGTTAATGCAGAATCCCTGTACCATTTCGTAGGTGACGAGATGGCGCGATAAGACACGAAGTATATGTTAGATGAAGAAATTCGAGGGAAAAAAATAAATGGGAGAAAAGATAAAAAAGGAAAATTATCCGCAGTCGTGACTGGGTCGGAAACCAACGACTGGGAATAATTCACGCCCGCCTCGAAATTCAGCCGTAGAGAAAGGTCACGTAACGGAATGAAAGAGTCGTAAAAAGTGGCCGTATTGTGCATTTGCGTAATCCTATTGGTGAATAAGTAACAACATTGTCGGAAGGGGGTTCCCTTCTTTAACGGCATCTGGGCTTTATTCGTGAGATCACAATTCCGCGCGAATTGAATACGGGTAATGATGGGTAGGCGCGCGTATTGTTTGGACATGAATGGAGGCATGGGATACGAGCGTCGGTATTTCACGTTGGGTCATGCTTAGAATACGCGTCATTACACCTTTAAATATGAAAATACGCTTTTATAACTGTGAATTGATTAGCATAAATTGAACTGAATAAACATGAGCATGAATTTATACAATTTCTTGTATCATACTTATAATTAGTACAAAAATGTTTTTCTTTTCTCTTTGATCCTTACCGATTTTATTTGGGAACAGAACGCCCGTCATAATTTTACAGTTTAATTGGATATTTCCAGTTATCATTAAAGCAGAAAGCTCGCACGTAAAACATTACAGTAACACGGTTCAGCTTTCAGTTATATTATATATTATTATACTTTAAATTATGTTGGTTTCCATGGGAAAGTTTACGGGTTTATGAAGTAGTTCATTTGGGTAATAAAAAAGGAAATGAAGTCATGCCGATAACTTCGAAGTTTGGAATTATTACAACACAAATGGAATTAATTTAGTGGTATATTCGAATGTTTTAGGCTGTAAAGGGAGTAGAATTCTATAGAAATATCTCATATATTTAAATGAAATAAAATTTCACTATTTGTTCGTAGTCAATCGAATACCTAAAACTCTTGGACGAAACCTTTACGTAAGATGTTACGTGAGTGAAGGTGAAAAAGCCGTACGAAGCTTTGGCACTTACTCTGGAAGAATGCGTCCAGCTCCCTCTACCGTAAAGAAATTTCCTTCTTCCCGAGAATCCACTCCAGAAATTTATCGAATCCTAAGCATTTGGGCGAAGCAAAAACAGCTACGAATGCGTTCAACAGGAAACGTCGCGAGCCAAAACAACGGTGTTCAACGCAAGTACTTCGAGGGATAGCGGAGATCGACACTGATTTATTTGGCCATAAAAGGCCATTCTTTCTGCCCTAGAAGGCATGTGTCCAGTCGAGTCTCGAACCCAAAACCAGTGGAATACATCCAACTCGAAACAGAGCGATGCGGAGCCTTCGATGGCCGTGGATCGAGGGCAGAAGGCCGTATGAATTAGGAGGTTATGCAAGAGGGAACTGGAAACAAACTGGAAAACTTCCTTCCACGAGGGATTTATGTTATCATATTGCTACAGTGAGATATGCCTCCGTTATGCAGCTAACTGTTTTTGTTGTTTCGTAATAGAAGTACTCGGTGAGTTTCTGTTTAAAAATCTGAGTTGTTCGCTTCTCAATCCCGGTTAAAATTGTGACATCTTACGTTATTATTTTCCTTGAATTAATGCGAGCCATCAGCGTTTTTTCACGACTTCATTTCCATCATTTCTACCGCAATTGAATATCTTAACGCGTGTTTGCGTAACTTCTTTGCATCCATGCCATGTTTTCGTAATCATTTTGCAGTTGCCGTATTTGAATTATCATCCACGTATCTTTATACTTCAATATTATCCAACCAAACAATATTGATGATTGGATGATTTTTAAAAAAGCTATATAATTATAAAGTATAATTTTATTAGCTATCGATTTCATTGAATAATTCTGTAAATATATTGAGTTTAAGTAAAGATTTTTATACCTGGATGGGCATTCATGCAGTGATGCATTTACTACCACTGTTTTCTTAGTTTTATCTACAAAATCAGTCCCCTACTCAAAAACGATCTTCAACACAACAACAACACAATAGTTGGAGACTATCGTTAGCATGTCTTCCATTCCTTGTTTGACCGGCTACTGAAGCATAGATTGATAGCGTGCCAGAATTTGATTCGCTAAACGTTTCCACTGACCCGCCATCTACTCTAAGCTTGGTGTAGTAAATTTCAACTAAACTATCGTAGCTGCCGATGAAATTCCCATAAATTTTATAAAGATTGATCAATATAATTTTTATAATTTAGGGGTCCTTTCTTGATCGTGTTTTGGTCTACATTGACCCTTGGGCTATAAAGATTGCAAAATCCTACTCTACTATATACGTATCTGTTTTTAACTCTCGAATCATTGACCTACATCTTTATCATTCTATGGTTTAGGACTTTAAGATACGATATTTTTTATTATTTCATTTCTTATTGTTTGGGTCACGAGTATTTGGAGGAAAAATAACTTTCTTTTTCTGCAAAATTTGTTATCTGTACACTTCGGCGTTAGTCAACGAAGGTTGTTTTTGCCAAATGGATTTCATTTATTCACGAGCGAATGAATTGCATATTTCCCACGCCATACGATCGTGATCTCCGAACATTTTTAAACTTCTCGTGATCAAGGAGGTCCTAAATCATTCATCCGAAACTAGGTAAAGAGCGACCACTCGTTTACGACGTCACTCCTTCCATTTCTGCTCCGTAATTCATTTTCCCCATTCCGCGAAATCTTTTCCCATCACCGGTACATGCGCATAAAAGAGACGAAAGTAGTTTATTCAAAGAGGCTATTGAATATGCGACCTCGATATCGTCGAACACGAATTCCTCCCGATTCATGAGCAGTCTTCGTTTTCTCTCTCCGCAAACACTTTTTGTTTTTGGTGTTGGAAAGCGCTTACTGCAATCTAAAGAAGCTTCTTTTTTTGGGTGACGAATATGAGAAGGCATTTCAATGTTGTAATCCCGTAAACTTATTCAGAGTTAAGAATATAATTCCGTGCGGAGGAGGATAGCCGAGGTATGCCGGCGTGTAGGAGTCGACGAGTGGGAACGGAAGGTGGAATGCGCTCTCTCACACGAACGTGTGTGTGTGTGTCTATGGCGAGAGAAAGAGAACCTTTTTTTCCTCTCTATTCTGGTTTTCTGCTGCATCTCGTTCCGTCTTGCTGTTCTGCATAAGAGCGCCACCTTCCTCATACTTCAAGGTCGAGCGAAGTCCTACGGTAGATTTTCCTCGGGCAAAACGGAGAATAAGAAGCCGGCGATTCCGGATGGTAAATAAGGTCGCTTTTAATTATTCCGTCGGGGAAAGGTGCAGAAATATGCGGCGTTTCCTTAAGGCTATATCTCCATGTGAAAAGGAAATGAGAATTGTGTTGTTGCGTATTTCTTTGAAAGTTATTGTTTGGTCTCGAGTGTTGAGAAGTGGACAACTATAGTAACGAATTCTTTGATCTGATTAATAGGATCATTTTAGGTCTATGTATGCTCGGTTGTGAGGTTTACGTAATGATTAAACATAAATGTTAATTTGTATTTATTCGTTTGATATAAATAAATATGGTATGCTGAGTCTTTATCATAAAAGAAGTTTTAGTTTTTAGGATTGATTTAATTAGATTTAAAATAAAACACAACCATGTATTAACTAAAAACTGGTTAAATATGACTATTTTATACTGGTTCTAGGAATGATCAAGTACATAAACCGAAGTAGTCGCATAAATCTATTTACAATGGAATATACGAGATCAATTTGCATTCGAACATGTAACATTTCTACCAATTTCAGCTTAAACAAATCATATTCTTTTAAACAGTTTTTTTAATCAATTTCTCCTCTCCTTATTCTTCATACTTATCTCTATAATATTTCTCTTCTATTTTCTTTCATTTCTTTCGCTACATTCCCAATATTCCGTCTTTATATACTGTTTTATCTATTCTCCCAACACATTCTTAATTTAAGAGTTTTTTACTCTTGCGAAGCGCTGCGATGGCTTTAAGTGATAATAAACTGCCTCCTTTCTCTATTCGATACCATCTTTAAAGAGCCCAAGTGTGAATAAGGACCAAAATAACGTCTAATTAAGTAAAACAACCATAGGAAAAAAGGCGAGCGCTGCTGGAGTTTTTGTTTCGTTAAACATTTCTCCCGAGTGGTATTTGCAGAGGAACGCTCGTATTGGAATTAAGTTATGCGGAGCGTTTGTTTTTATTAGATCGTAAAGCAACCCGGTCGCTTATTTATTCCCCGGAGTCGCACTCAGATACGGTCTCGAAAACATTTCATTAATTTGCTCTCCCTTCTATCAGACATCGATCCGTTTCTTCGTCTCTTCTTCCGTTTCCTTCACACGCACGCACTTTGCGTAATGATTATAATTTGCGGGTAAATAAAGATCTGCCGGAATAAATTTCACCGCATTATTTTCTTTCGCTCGTATCGGAAGATAATTAGGTGCAAGGGTGCGCTCGGCGTTAGAGATGCAGCCACATTAACGCACGCAGGGAAGATTTATATAAAACACGGCAGTCGCAGCTAGCCGAGATAACTCTCCGGAATGGACTAGAAGGACGTAATTTTTCCCGGTATTAATTATCATGCGAAGTAAATATCTCAGAGGCAGTTGGCTGGGTTCGAAGTGCTTTACGATAACGCCACTCTTCCACTTATGCAATTTCCAGGTTTATATTATACGGAGGATGTAAATTACTCCAGCGGCTGAAAGAAACGCTTTGGCAAAGGTTTCTCATCAGATTAAAGCAGTACGTTCCGTTAGGTAAGACGTCGCAAGCTTTTAATGCGCGAATCAATTAAACAAATTGAGCGATTCAACGTCCAAAGAAGTGACGTGATGTTTCTGCAATCCCAGTTTTCCTTTCGTTTTATGCTAATTTTGTTTTGGCTGCAACTTCGAGCCAAATGGAAAATTAGTATCGACGACGCTAAGGTACTTCCGTGGTGGCCGGAGAGCTAGAAGGACGACCACGTACTGGAGGAGGAAGAGTTGTGGATTTTTCTATCCGGAAGGCCCAGGATCGACTCCCCCGAGTTTCGTAATGGAACCCACCAGAAGGTATTTCTTTCGCCCGATGTTAAAGTAAAAATCGGACGGTCCAGTGGTTTCGTACAAGGAGCGCGCGTGATGTTTAAGGGGCGCGTTTCGCGAGATTCGTATCTAAGGACTGGCTAACCAGGGAGGGATTATCGAGAGTGTTTTATGTGTGCTGTCGGTGGCCGTGGGCATCGCCAATTTCCATCGCAGATAACCCATCTCCTCCGCCTGACGAATTGCTTGTCATAATTTTCCATGCGAGGCAGCGATCCTTATCGGAGATCGAACTCTTATTCACGCCTCTCGCTCGGACCTTTAACGGGAGGCTTTCTTCGGGAGAGAGGGGTCCAGGAGTAGCCATGTTCTACCCACAGAAGATGCATCTCTTCTGGTACATGCGCGAAGTGGTTCGGCCCGAAACAAATTCCGTAGAGGTGGGTCGAAAGAATCGATGCTGACTTAAAGAGGGTAGTTTTGGTCCATCGCAGATGGTCGGAGATGGCGGTCAACGCTACTGGAAATCATCGTGGTTGCTGTTGTAATGGAAGCTGGTTTTCTGTGCCTCAGTAATGACTCTATTGGTAGATTCGAAGGGAGTGTTTTATTTAGAACTATAGTTTCTTATTTTTGATGGTATCTGTGACCGAAAAGCTTTTTGTTGAAGAATTAATTTAAGGTGGAGATTTTAGGATTATATGTACGATTTAACTCTTCTTCTCATCCCAATATGAGTGAGAATATTTAATTATATAATTATAATGGAAGATAATAGTATTCTTTGCCATAACATATTATTTAGCATGGCTCCCTTCCAAATAGTTGAGCTTGATCTTTCCAGGGAATAATCCAGTTCGATCTATCTTTCCGTCTTACCATAAACACTCCAGCTAGCCTTTGATTGTCAAATCAAATGCGCTTTGAATGATATATATTGCGTACGTAATAACTAACCTCTGACTATCCATGCCAGAGTCTTATATTACTAAAAGAAATAAATGAGCTACGCTAAAGTATATGTTTACTTTTTTCATACATTGCTAGCTGATATAACCTTGAATAATGTTATTTTTTACTGGCAAGTGGAATGATTTGGCACGTCTACTCTATGGAAACATAGAAAATAATAATCCACGTTAGGTACATAGAACGCTTTTGCGAAATAGTTCTATACTACAATTCGCGTACGCATCTATACTTAATCTTTTAGCTGACATTAGCGATCATCACAAATTGGATTTCGGAATGAGCACTTCCCAATCAGACTATTAAAAAGAGATAATCGAGTTTGGATCGGGAAATAATTAATCTCCTGTCATGGCGTACCCATGAGGGAAGTCAGTCCATTAACTCTAGACCATTAGCACCAAATATCGGAGGAATGGGTATAAGAAATGTGAAGATTCGAGCAGTATTGGCCATCCTCCAAGAAATGACGGAAGTGATGGGAAAAGTCGCGTGGCTGTATGCGGACGTGGCAGGTGGAATATAGGTTTGATATAGGAAGCGATAGATATGGCAGGTGGATAACGCGGGAAGAATTGAGGGTCCAGAGATGAAGTGATGGGTGTGGAAGATGATGTGGGAGAGATTCGACGATAGCGGAGATAGGAAGAATGACGTTGTGGGAGAAAGGGATTAGCCAATAGGTGTGAGAGACTAAGGTATGCGGCGAAGTTCCCTCGAGGGGAAGGAGAAATGGAGGGTCGGAGTGGAGCATGACCTTTGCAGAGTTAAGGTTATTGCATATTCAAGGTCGTTGAACAATTCAGAGCGTTGGCAGAAAAATTTGCTCCAAACCTCCGCGAGCTCTAATGATAAGTACATCAAATTAAGCGTCGTACCTCGGAAATTATATGAAAATTTCTTCTTATGTATTTCATCGATAATATTTGGTGATTAATTGACTATGAAATGGTAACTATGCCTTTCTTGTCCAAATTAGGGTTATAGATTTGACAAGGATGTAGTGAGACAGAATACTACAGTTTAAAAGTCTTTTCCTTTTTGTCAAATGTTGTGGTGTAGGCATTTTATAGCGTAATATCGAATTGCAATCTATTTAAAAACCTGCTGATTTTAAATTCAATATGAGATAAGAGAGTTGTGGACCTTCTCATGAGTATTCAATATAGAACTTGTTGCTTTGCGAATAAAATATAAACTGCGCTTTAAATTTACGATAGATGTGAACTTATAATTTCAATGAAAAGAAAAGTAAGATGTAAAAAGAACAGCATTACAAATTGCATTGCTGATTCCGTTTAAATCATTATCTTCTGTTATTAAACATGTGTACGAGTATTCAATCCAATTTCTAATGTCTTATAACTAGGGCATTTTCACGTAAAGCACAACTTTACTAAGCACTATTTATTGGAGTAGTGTCGTATTCATTTCACTCAGCATATCGATGGTAATCTATGTAAGAGAGCCGCGTTTAGATTTACGCGCCACTTAAATTCAGACACCAACAACTATTAACGTCTAACCCGTATTAATACATTGAATGGTTGTTTTCTATGGTGGCTACTTCCGGCAAGTCCTCGAGCTCATAAACAAATGAACAAGCAACAGTCCTTCAAGAGAGCACTCGTGATAAAGTGACGGGAACACTTTGTTTTTTTTTCGACGGGGGGATACACAAAAGGCTGTAAGGAAGGGTGCCTCGCCGTGGGCTTTAATATTTTTCCACTCCACATCCTGTCGTTTAACAAGCTCTCCTCTCGCCCTCCATCTCACGCCTTCCTCACTTTTTTAACCTCCGAACCAATTCCTCTTTTATGTTCCCAATGCTCGCTATTAAAACCTCTCCCCACCTGTCACCACTACGCCTTCAGCACTCCAAACGCTGCTAGAGCTATATCTCTCTCCATTACAGGTCCGTTGTTCGAAAAAGGGCGGGATTGATGCCCTCTCTAGGAGAGGGAAGGAATTAAAATGCGCCCAAAGGAACCGGGGGGAAATAGTTAACTCTCACTGCCCAAGAAGGAGACGAGTGACATGTTTGCCTTTGGGGAAGAGGGATCTTTTTTTTCATCTCGTCCTTTCTTTCTTAGTTCCCTCGTCTCAATTCCATTCGGACGTCGGAATTCTCCCGTTTTTGCGCCTCCGATTCGACGAGAATGCGCCGCAATTCATCATTCGTCCAATTAAAATCAATTTCGCCCGCATCAATGTTTTCCCCGCGATGTAAATTTTCATTTGAAATCCGAGATATCGCTGAGAGATAGGCATGACTGATACCCGTAATTAGCGATTGGTACGAGATGTATTATACGCAAATTGCGCGTCGATTCAATTGCCAGGAGATGTAAATATTTCCGTTTCTACGAATGCCCTTTCTTATGCGTATACGAGGTGTCCGGGTCGCGTTTTCCAGGGTGATGTATGGTCCGTGGTTAATAGATATATACGATCGCGGTTCTCCCTTACGAAAGCATCAACCGGGAGGCTGTGAAATACACTTTCGCCGTCTTTGTTATTCTTCATTTAATCATAATCTTACGCTTGAAAACTCAATACGTTCATATTAGTTTCTGTTAAGTTTGTCTCTTTGATTTGATCTGTCACTTAGGAATGTCCAACGATGTCCTGATGACTGTTCTGCCACTAAGACTCTTTGGGATTCTTTCTAAGAAGGAGACACGGGATATTCCTGATAAAAAACGTTCGTAGATACCATGTTATTGTGACCCCTGAAGTGATATAAATGATGAGTGATAATCTAGAGTCCTTATTTCTTAGTTTGATACATTTTTAAAGAAAAATCTATATCAGTATAGAAATAATTCCATGATTGATAGAAAAAACTAATTATTCATTGAAATTTCTAGAAAATTAAAAAAAGTATTACAAATCGAAAGTATAAACAAAGTATAGGTTGGGTACTTAAGTTGCATTATTGAATTTGTTCAGGAATACGGTTCAATAACCGTAATAAAGTTTATTTGAAAGGAATTCTGTCATTTTTAGTTTATCTAAATTGTTGCTTTTAGTAAATAAATAACGGTTAAGACTACATTCTATCTCCTTTATGCTTTGTCTATAGAAGGCATCGGCTGTGATTGAAAGACGGAAATGTATCCTCAATGGGATGATAGTAAGGAATGCGTGTGATTGTTGTGAGAGGTCGTGAGTCGCATCTTATCCCACGAGTGAGAGTTCACCATCCTCAAGGCGAACCTTATCCGAAAAACTGTTGAGGTCTGAGATATAATGAGATAACAGCGTTGTCAATCCATCGCGGTTTTCCCTTCGGAAATCGAACCCCGAACATCATCGCCGGCCGACGAATAAAAGATCAGACCGCAATGGAACAAGTGCGGCAAGGGGGGACGAAAATATGCGTGGCTGGAATTTCCTGAGGAATGCGATACCAGAAGCGGTGCACTGCTATCTCTTGGACCTATAGAGTGAGTCGCTCCGCGCGACAGGACATGCGATCCGATGCAATCGCGTTCCCCACCCCCGCTTTCTTCTTCTTTGGCGGCTTCTCCATGACCCACCATCTCCTATTCTAAGTTCCTCGACCACCTCCTATCTATTTCCTCGCGCGTATTACAGATTATAAAATATCTCGATTTTTTTCCCGCACGAAACTCGTTATAATCGGAACTGTCTGTCCCCTTCGGTCATTCACTCCTTACGTAATCTTTCTGGTTTTATTTTGATTCAGATGGATTCTTGACTGATTTTATATTAGAGGTTAATATTTGTAGAGCTTAACTTACTTAAATTAGGGGTCCTTAGAGTTAATTGTTTAAATTACATAGAGTTTTGTGAAGATTTGTTTTATTTATTTAAACTTACATGTCCGAACTATCGATTCTTCGATACGAATCATAATTCGATAATCGAAAATTAATTTTAACGTAATCATATTGGAATAATAAATATATATTCACTAAGAAAAATATTCTTTTGAAAGTATTATATAAAATAGGTTGGTGAGTAGAGGTAGATTAGAGGGATTACTAGGTATTAGAAATATTTTTATAGTTAATAAAAAGATGCGTCTACCGATATATAGATAAATTAAACTCCAAGTGTGAAATGTATTCCATACTACTTCTTAAGCGTTCGAGGAGTAAGCTTACGGGAGTTAAATAACGCATAATATGATTAACATGGGAACGTAAAATTTATACGATTATGTGATTCCGAAGAAAATAATTCATGCTTTTCAAGAACCACGCTGCTTCTTCCCACTTTTAATCTCACGAATACTGTTCTTCTCACGGATAAATTTGTCCAAGCAGTAGTTACTTTCCATTTAAGCTCCCATACTATCTAGGAAATAATTTTTCCCTCTCGAGCACCATCTTTTCTTACGTCCATTGGACCCCAACCGCGTGGATCTAAATCCCATCCAAACTCCACACCAAGTGATCGAATGATGCGTTTCTGATCCCTCCAGAAGAAATTCATTTCATCCTCTTCTCATCTGACAGCGGGTGAATATTGCACCTCGAAGGCATTCTTGAAGGGTTTAAGAAGGCGTTCTCCCTTTGCTAATCCGTACTCTTCGCACAGCCCAAGTCAGATCGTGCGACGTCTGGCATTTCTATCGCGCAATTTTACTTGGATTTAGCACGTTTCATTCTGACTGGATGAGGGAAAAAATCTATCCCCGACGACCAGGTGCCTCCCACTCGATTTGGCTCACGCATAATTCCGCTATTTTGTCCTTCGTTCGGTACTTTTTTTCCCCTTCTAAAGAGCTTCGAGACTCTCGCACCTTAATCTGCATGCTGCTTAAGTTCACAGCTGCTTATCCAGTTCTCTGGAAACGTAGCTTTTCAACCATCTTTCTCAATTTTTTCCTCGCGTTTAAGTCGGAACTCTTAAGTCTCTGCGTTGCTTATCTAAACTGCAGAATGTTCGACTCAAACGTAAGTTTTTTAAACTGCTCAAATGTTAAACAAATGAGGAGATCTCGGATGTATTTTTCCTAACGTGTTGAGTTTTGAATTTTTATCGTGGTTATCTCTTGTCGTTTTTCTATTAAGTACTATCTGTACACTCGTATGCAATCGATTTATTCTGTAAGATCATTTCTACTCTCGAAACATGAAGATGTCACGTATTTCAAAGAAGCTGTTGTACCGCTATTAAACGTGTATAAAATTTTATGTTAAATTCTAATGTGCAATCGAGTTTCAGCGTTTGGTGGAAGCATCTAAACAAATCCAAACATTTCACTGGAGAAAAAAAACCTTACATTCGAGAATCTCATACTTATCCGTTTTCACGATTCGTAGGAACTTGTTACCCAAGAAAATCGAGTGAACATTTTAGTCATTTCAGATAATCATGATCTATATCTCCCAATCGCACGCAAAAACAACCCCCGTCCTCGATCATCTCTCTTGGCATCCTCCAAGGTATTTACATCCATCCTGCAACGATTGCCAAGGCTACTGAACCAACAGCCGTACAAGCCGAGTCGAGAATGCCCAGTCCATTACTACTCTTCAGGCAGGTGGTTATTCGACGTAGCAGTTCGATTTCTCGCATAAAAACTCTGCGAAAAATTCCATAGTCAGTGTTTAATGTTTTTTCTTCGCGTGAGCAATAAACGGTCAAATGTCTCGGAGCTCTGATAATTTTTCTCGAGCGATTCTCCCCAAGATCTTCATCTCGACGCGGATTCCACCTACTCGCTCTGGTTTTTCCTCGCTTGAGAATGCACCTGGTACAGCTGGATTGCAAAGAGCGACTCTAAGATTTCCGTAGGAGTATACGATGTCCATGGCTAACCCTCGAGCACATCTAGCGTGAGATTTCCACTTTTTCTTCCAGGTTACGTAAGGATTAATTCGTTGGTGTTACCAAATTGTTGAGTTTTTGTCGATTCTCGTACACGTTGATGGTTATGGGGATTTTTGTTTGTTGCTAGGAGATTTTGCGAGTGTAATTATGTCTATTTCCTTCCTAAGAATTGATTCTAAAGATTAAAAAATTGTAATGTGTTATGTACAATATTTAAAGTCGTGTCAGTTTCGTGCGACACGACTTTTATATTATAAGACAAAGAGGGGAGATTTAGTTTTATATCGAGTTTTAGTCGACGTAAAGGATGCTCGCAGCTAAGGAAAAATAGCGATGAGTTAAGCTTTTCCAAAGGAAAGGTTTACGTAATGGTGGGACGACATTTGATAATAAAGACTCAGCGAAGACAATTTCCTGGGGTCATCTAATGTGGAATGACACCATAGAGCGAGCTTCCTTTGTAATTCTTTCCTCTCTTCCGCAGAATCTCCGTTATTTATTTTCCCCTTTGTGCGAGAGAATTCCTTATTCCACGCGAGTTCACTTTCGCGAGTCATCAAAAAAATCGCATGACAAACAGCGCAGCGGAACACGGCGAGGGAAATTACATCGCCTCACATATTTCGCAGTTCTCCGAACAGAAGCGTTCCCCCGACGAGCGCATGCTGTCACCGCGATATCCAACTAACAAACACGCAAGCAAAAGGCAGCTCGCGCGACCTTTATTCTTTTCTCAACCATGAAAATGATGATCAAAGATGGTTTACACGCGCCTAGCCAAGAGCGAATAAACAGGAGGAGTTTATCTTTCTCGCGAGAAGTCCATTCATCACTCATTTCCAGAGCCATTCATCGACAAGTGGCGTCTCGAAATACATTCGCGAGCACTTCCACTCCATTGACGTCCAGCGTCACTTTTTCATTCGACCCCCATTTGGCGGGAGGCGCAGCTGCGTGACCCATTCGACGGTCGAACGGGGCTCATGAAAGCGCGGGCCGAACACGCGCGGGATCATCCCGACGCTGACGTCAAGGCTCAATTTAGAAAAAACCGCAGTCTTGTGGACCCTCGAGAGCGTTCTTCTTCTTCTTCTTCTAGTGGAGTACTGCGGGCGCCTATCTGCCTATCTTGCGGGATGGAAAAAATGAGTGATTGATGGGTCGCCGGGCTTAAAGTGCCCCTTCCGAGGCGGTTAATTCCTTAAAAAGCTCTGGGAAATAAAGGGCCTTCCGAAATAGAAGGGCCCTTGTGGTTTTCGGATAGAGGAGTCCACTGTCCGTGGTCACCAGAGGATGGGTGGTCGCCGAAGGGGAATGGTTTTTCTTGTGCGTCGTGTTTTTTTTATTTGGTTGATTTCTCCGCCGTTCAATTCCGCGCAGGAAATGAAGGCAAATCGGTAATGAGGCGTCCAGGGATACGGCCACGGAGTTTCGATCCGGGATTGAATCGTCCAGGGCTAAACGGACGAGTTTGAATTGAATTATCCCGTGAGACGGGTAACACCGGGGGTTGATTTCCCATACGTCGATTCGTATCGTTTGGTCACGAATGTATTCGGAGATTATCGCTGTTTGTTCCTCTTCAGCGTGTAATTATAGAGATCGATGATTATCTTCCGTTCGGGCGTGTTATCGACGGTTATGGTAATGCGTGGAATGATTTTTAATGCGTCTGCGATGGTTAAGCGAGCTCCGAGGGTATTTACTAATGCCCGATAATGTTCCGACGTTCGGTACGGACGTATCATCAAATCGTCACAGTTACGCGATCTCTAATGAGCGAACTAAGTCAAAATTACGAAATTGCAGCATTCATCCAGGATCTCTAATATACCGATTCGTTTCGAGTTTTTTTGTTTCCGACGTATCCGCGCGTGTTTTTCGGACGAGTGGTAAAGATGGGCGTCGGAAGTGCTGGATTCGCTTAATTCCCACATCTCAAACATCCGTCGCGAGGGGTGGAACTTTTAAGTATACCTTGGCGTGCGTAGGTGCATAATATCATTTTCTCGATCACGATTTTTTGAACCGGATGCCCTTCAGACGCCCGCCACCCACATAGCTCTCCGCTCAGCAGTAAAAACGTATCTCAAAAACACCCAAACACGAAATCAAGCGATTTCCACCTCTCGTCCCATTTTTGGGATCATCGCGACTTCCATAATACTGACCCTCTCTACAAGAGTGAAAATCGGGCGGGGGAGTGGCGTAAATCATCGCAGCGAGCCCAGTTTTTCGAGGGCGTGGTGTTCACTGGGAAAAGGTGAAGGCTGGATTGGAAAGGGCGTCAAGTGATGGTCTCTCGAGCGAAAGGGTATCCGTGATCCAAGAGGATGCTAAACGCATCGGCGTTGGGGGGTGGGGGGAAGATGTACGAATACTTCGTCCGTTTGCCCTTCAACGGAGGGGCGATAAATCTCCATAGATACATCTCCCGCAGCGCTCGCCATTGTTTACCCTAATTCTCATCCGAGCGCGAGAACGTCTTCGAATTTTTTCCCTCTCGGAATAAATAATGGGATGGTCGGGCTTATGAATATCCTTTTTACGCCGGACGGATTTTTTTTTACTCGGAGTGACGGCTGATTGAAATACGGCTGGGTTTTATCAGAACTGGATTTATGGTCTGGAATTGGGTTGATGGGTCCAGCGGGAGCAATCAGCAAGATTTATTGATAGGTGTTGTCCCTTATTAGATAGATTATTCGGAAACCATGTTCTCCGCGAAATTTTATCTCCGGGCTACCGGGGATAGTAGGCACTTACCGTACAGCAATCTTCACACCTCGTATTCTGACAAGGTATTGGTATGTATCAGATGAGGAAAGGATGAATGTTCATTGTGCTTTTCAGGTAGCGAAAGAGTGTTGATTTTTTGTTTTTCATGTTTGCACGGTTTAAAATAGAACTTCTTAGTCACATGAAGTGGTAAATATTTTAAATTTGATGTAATTAGAATATGTATGTATTTATTACTTTATACGTGAACATTAATTCGGTTTTAAGTTTTACTTGTTATGTTAAATTATGAATCTTACGTAATTTAGCGTAAAATTTTGGGAAGGGAGCCATATTAAATAAACTAATGACGTTATTAACACTGGAAATTAACAAGTGTCGGCTGTTTTGCATACCTGATTTTACATGTAGCCTTAATATAGATGAAAAAGATTTTCGTAATATTTTGTTTTGAAACGACAATAATTTTCTTACAGGTATATTCTCTTCCAATATACGTTCAAAATTCTAGTTTCTCGTTAAACTCGAAGGAAATTATTATTAATTTAATAATTGCGTAGGTAAACGTGTTCCATGTTTAATCGTTGACCCTCTTATTCAGTGTAAATGTATGGCGCCAATAAATGTCGCAATGCATTGTTTACTCATGGTCACCCGGGAGACTCATAAAAAAGCACCTTAAGGCGCTCACTTTTTTGAGAAGTAAATGGCATATCCCTTCCATCCATTTGTTTAGCAGTTAGAAAGGAAAACTACACCGCTATTCATCTCCTTTTCATCGTTGATTTTATTTACACCGTTAATCTAATTTCGAAAGGAATAAGCTATCGAGCCATAAATAATTGCGTTTCAAAGCCGCGAGCTCAATGCATCGATTATTTTTTACCAACGCATTATATCTCAAGTTAATGAACAACTCGGCCTTCTCTCGTAATTGACTCGGATTTTGAGAATAAATCAAGCTTTGTTTGCTTGATATTTCTCCTTGCTCGATGAAGTCGTCCTTTATGGCGGATCGTTGCCTAAAGCTAAGGTTAAAAGGATTTCAAGTCACGAAATATACTTTCGCTTTCTACCATTGCTAGGCGTTTCAAATGTAAAGCAACCACTCGTTCCGGATTAGGTGGAGTCGTATATAATCTTTCATGTTCTCGGAATGCTGTGTGTGAAGGGTCACTCTCTGGATTATGAATGATACAGTAAAGGACGATGCATACTAAAGTTTCTTCTCTTATTATATTCTCTTTTAGTGGAGTGTACTTTTTATCTTTACGGAGATGTAGTTTTTGTTTTGTAGTTTTTAGAATGCATTCGTAATATGGAAAATTACCAGTGAAATGTAGTTGAAGTTTAAAAGTCCACGGTCTAGTGGATTATCAAAACAACTTTAAAAATTTCATAGGAGAATCATTTGCAATATGGTACTAACGTTGTTCATATGCAACAGATTCCCACTTAATGAAATTCTGTTCTTTTAAGTCATAAAAAATATAGGATATCGTGGTAGCTTTGCCCAAACACTTCACTTTAATAAATAAATAGACCCAACGCTTAATGAAGTATGCAAATTGTGAGTAAGCTTTGTTTTCTCCCTCTGCAAAACTTTCTAATCTATATAAAAATTCAAAGTTAAAGAAGTAAATGAAATAAAAATAACACTTAAATTGGATTCAGGTAGAGGTGACCGAAGTAAATTCATTACCATAACAAGGATAGCATACCGTAGCAATGACTAACTAGACCGTTTTAGAGTCTGACAAAGTATGCATTGCTAAAGCACTCATTCCCATTTTCTTTTAAACAGTCTATTTTCATTCGCGATAAGATTATGGGGACTCATTCGACGAACACGAAGTTTAAGTTTGTCAATAACGAAAAATACGTGCTCTATCTACAGCGACTCTAAACAGATTCGCGTAATTTAATTGCTTATCTCTCCTCATTATTCAAATGATATTCTTAAAGGTGCTTTGGTTTTCGTATCGATTACACCTCTTAAAAGGATTCCGATGAAAGGACGAGATAGAGTTAGAAGCGGGATAATTGCTCTAATTTACAGCTCCGAACGCCTTTAAAAAGAGAAGACGTCGCCTCTTATCTCGCATGCGCTGTGACCTTAGGTGAGTGGCATTTTTCTCCTGCAGACTCACGCCCTTGCGAGCCTCCGAAGGTCGTCGCGAAAGAAAAATCACGGGCGATCGGACGCGTCCCCGTGAGGGGCGCCCCGATGGCATTGGGCCCTCTCTCTCGGGGCACACCCACCGGGAAAAAACATCCATATATAAAAAAACGCTTCCTTCGCACGTATTTAAATTGGGATCTCCATACGGGGGACAAAGGCCACTCTCGGACTTCGTAATTCGGACTGTTACATAACGCATACACATGGCTGCTTAATGCAAATTCCGTCCGCCCGTCCCCCCGTAGAAGGGATAATTTAGGGTCTCATTACAGGCCCGATTTGAATTATATCTGGGATCCGCGCGAGGAAAAACTCCTCCTAAAAAAGGAATAATTTTTCTCCCTCGGTCGCCATTCATCAAGAGCAAGGAGAGAGAGGGGGAGGGGCTAAAAAACCGACTTGGCAGGAATCGAAAATGCAAAAGGGGGTTTCGGCTCGTTTCTGCGAAAGAAGATCTCTGATACGGTCGCGTTTATGGAACCGTTTCGAAATTCTCTCCTCGTCGCGGCGGGACGTTTTTCAATCGGCTTTTCAACCACGCTCGTCATGTTCTTTTTGTCACCTCGCCGAGGAATTCGAGTGCAACGCTCGGGTGAAAAAACAGATTCCTCTAAAAAAAAAGAACTCTAAGGGTTTTTTCCGTTAAACGGGGACTGCATCCCAGAAGGAATTCATCACCTCTTGGCAGCTGCACTTCGAACGGGACGTTAAAGAGCAGTGGACAATCCGTGCCCGGAATGAGACGGTGGTGGGGGTGGCGTTGACCCCCTCATTTCCATCGGACCAATAGGCGCCCTTCTCACGGGTCATCGGAGATGGAGATCACGGAACGGGAGTGATAGAGAGGGAGCGGTCGCCGGGACACGCTCTCCTACGTGCCCAAACGTCTTATCCTTTTTACTATTGAAGGAGCGTCACGCGAAAGCGGTGCCAAATCACGTAAGTGCACGGGTCACGCCCAAAGGCACCGTCGCGAGGTCTTCGTGGTTACGACGATCTGGGATGGAACTCCCAGGAGGAGCGCGCGTAATCGTTTGGTTAGAAATGCGTTATCAGTGGAATGCGTTCGAGGTACTGATGGAATATGCGTTTCTCAATAGGCGTATCGGTAGTCTCGGAGCGAATCCTTCCGCAGACGGGTGCGTTTAAGAAACCGCGTAAGCTCCTGCTGAATACTTTAGGTCGAGTGTGCTAAGAAATACGGAATCAGGGAAGTGGAGTCGTAACATAAATAAAACAAAACGAGGTTTTTATTTTTACTATCGATGCCTTTGATCTTTGAATTGTTTCGGAAAGAAAGCTCTTCGGCCAGAAACTTTACTCTCAGCTCGTGATATCTATGACAGATTTTGAAAAATATTAGTAAAATTCGAATATTTATCTGTAAAGATGGAGTAAACTTCAGTATTGAATGCCAAAGTATCGAAGCTAAGGAAAAAGGATAATTTAGATTTTGTGTAGGCAGCACTGAGCCGAGGTTTGAGCGATGAAAACAGATCGTTTTTATTTAAAAATTTTCGTTTAATTTTATAAGATAAGATTTTTTTTCTAAAAATTCATTCACATTCTACTAATAAACGAAAATAAGCTTACGGAATATATAAGTTGATCAGAAAATGCCTGTCATTCAGAATCGTGACTAAAATTTATAATCTCTTGGAATTTTCACTTGTTTGGCTATCGCTGGTTCTTCCTTCAAAAAGATTTGGAGATATATTTCACCAGAACCACGGAAAAGATGACAGTGAACAGCGAAAGGGACAGCAACAGCAGGGCAACAAACTGTTAAAAGGAAATGGTAATTTGACTCGCAGGGACTATTTCGTGTCGTGCATTGTGGAGCGAAAGATGAATAGTCGTCAGGAGCGTCCTTCCCACTCGTGAGCTATCTTGTCCACAATGGACGCACGAGGAATGCCAACTGCGATGCGCGAGTTTAGATGGCGAACGTCACGGGCGCCGTAAATTTCAAAAGGGATTAATGCGAACCCCTCGCGTCGTCCATAAATCATTCAGGGAATACTGTGGATTTTGTAGCGCTAATCGAATCAATGATCTTCGAGTGTTAATCACGAGCTTTTGATAGTTGGCAACCGTTTGAAAGCTATCGCAGTCACAATGATAAGCGTTAAATAAATACGATTCGGCTTGTCCACGTCCACTGACGATCGAATGCAACGAGGGAGGTTTTTTTTTTTTGAGGGGAGAAAAATTTATCGTGTTTGTTGCAGAAGGGTGAAGATGGATGGTGTGGCACAGCGGCTGGTTTTGGCAGGATTTCATGGGATTGTTCTTCGCCAAACGTGGAGATATGAACGCTTGTGGGCAGCCCAAGGAGAATAAAAATGCAAACAAGATATGGACTCATGTTTGCGGAGATACATCGGAATTTTTAAAAAGTAAAATTGTGTAGATTTCATTTCGTTCGAGGAATTGAAGGAGTCGTCGGACGATGAAATAGCAGGAGGAATGAAGAAGAAATGAAACTTGTAACTTAACATGTAAGCTTCCATGCAAATTTTTGCTTGCCAAATTTTGGATGCTAGACACTCGATGTCGCTTGACTTAATTGTAGAATTAATTGAAAATTTTTGCGGAATATTACTAAGCTGCATTTCTTCTTCCGTCCTTTATTTTCTTACTCATATTAACGTCTAACCATGTCGAGTTCATTCGCTACTCTTGTAAAGAAGGTAAGGCGAAATTATACCGGAAATATAGTAACAATTACCGTACCGCGTTCTTTACAGACGATTCATCAGGAAATGAAATATCATACTCCGTCATCGATAACTTAACATGCATCTTGCATTTTGCTTTCGAAATCTGCGATAAGATAAAGAGTCGTGCTCATCATCGACGATCGAGATTTTTTTCTTACACCGAGATAGGATCCTCCGCGTTGCGTAAACTACTCTGCAAAGTAATAAAGGCTAATGATTGTGATCCAAAATGCCTTGTTATCAGTGCTCATTTCGTTCCCATTTGAGAGAGAGAGAGATTATTTTACAATCTCATGACCTTTTCCAAGAATTGATTGCGTTTACCCGGCAATTCCCTCCTTTAATAAATCAATCCCTCTTGATTAAAGGTGGTAAACTCTTAAACCATATTTTTTTTTCTTTTCGAAAAATCTGGAAACAATTCAAACGAGGGATACGCCCAGACAGTTTTATCTCCGGTTCTGGGTGTGGATAAATGGAGTGAATCGAAAATAGCAAACCTTTTGTCAACTCTCCTTATCTCGTTGAGAAATGAGATTTTCGTCATTTCATTGCTCATCCTTATATTTGCGAACTGAATTTCACTCTGATGGAATTTGGAGCATCTAAATAAAGATATATTGTTTCAATACTAAACCTCGCCCCTTGGAGGTGAGTTATCTTTCAAGGCTCTTTTAGAACAGCTCGTATTGAAATGCGGTTTAGCAATGCAGGACTTATTAATCTATCTAACTTCATATCTTTTCGCAAGAAATGTATTCTATTCACAATACAGTGTGGGAATGTAAGGTCTCCTTATTCACACATATAACCGACTCTTCTTGAATAATGTACTTTTAACGGTTAATATGTGCTAATAAATCGCAATGAAGGATTCTTCCTCATTCACATGTTATGTATCAATTGTTCGTCGGAATTTTTCCGTTACGGTTTTCCCGTCTCCATTTTTTCACGTAACCTTCCTGTTGAGCTCTTTGCCAGTAGACCGATGAAAATGGCAACGAACGCCGCCAGACCCACACAGTAAACTAGCAGTGAGTGGGCGGTATTAATTCGTATCCGTATGACTTCTATTCGATATACGTATGTTGTTTGGCTGCACAAGTGCATTTGGTTCGCTAGGTTTCAGTTTTTATTCTATCGAACCAGACACGACGCGAGCTCTATATCCTTTCACATCGACCGCTTGGATGAAGGTCAACATTTCTAAAAAATATTCACAAAGATTTTATTATTTGAAGAAGAATATAAACACATCTTTCTATTCCTTGAGTGGAGCAAGTGAGAGACCTGGGTTCGAGTCCCAGTCATGTCACTTTCTTCACTTCTGTTTAACTTTCTATTTTTTTTTCATATCTTCATTACATTTAGTAGAACTTTTTTTATGGAGGACAAAACGCCTTTTGTCTTTACATAAAGAAGTTCCTTGTATTATGATATAATTAAATGGCTCGTTTTCGACCGACATTAAGACGTACCGTCTTGAGTCAACCGTCTTTATATCACGGGTTAATAGACTAACAAACCTTCATTTACACATCAATGCAGAATCCCTCTTATGGACCATTAGCCGACCACCAATTCGCCCCTATCCGAAACCCTCCGCTTGCCCGCATTTTCATCCCACCTTCAGCTATAAATCTCTAAACCCTTTCAGTAGCGTTTATCCATCCTTCTAATTTTCTCCTCATTTCGCCCGAACGTCAGCACTTTCCCTTTCTTAAGCCCCAGCGACGTGGGAGGAACCTTCTCAAAGAAGGCCAGATGAGAGGGATGAGGGACCCAGTGGGTAGAGAGGCACATCCCGGGCGAAGGGAGCCGCAGCCTCCGTAGTTGCTTTCCCCGCGAAGGATGCGAGCGATATAGGAGAGAAAGTAATGGGGTGGTGGATGTTATAGGGAGGTGATGAAAACCGGGCCGGAGGAGAGTCGAGTTGGGTTAGGTGCCAGGAGGCAGGCAGAGGGGGAGGGCGATGTTGCGGGTCGAGGAATGTCGAGAAGGTGGAGTATAAGGGGATTCCATCGGAGGGGGATGCTTATATATCTCCCCCCTTGCATTTTCCCCTCCGCGCCTCCCCTTTTGACTATCTCCTCCCAAACACAAGTCCACGCGCACTCCCTCCTCTCGTTCCCACCTTCCCCCCTCCACCTCCCTCTCTCTCTCTAGCCTCTCAGTGTGGCGAGGGCCTTGGTTATGAGCTGACGTGCCTCTCACTCTCTCGTCCATACTTATATCCAGCGGTTTAATAAAACTCGACAAGTGTCAATTGATCATCGCAATAGATAATGGACTGATTTTACGTGGTGCGGGGCGCCCCTGCCCTCTTCGGGAGGTATAGGAATCGGTTGCGGTGCCGGCGTTTCGTGGCGCCCCTCCTTCTGGTGCGTGGTATTTGCGGGAAAACAGGCCATTCCGGGACCGAGAGTGCGTTCTTCTTCCGTCCCGCGACCTTCCGCTTCCTACGCCCGAGGACCTCCCGGTGTTTCTGCATCTTCGTCCAGGGAGGTCGTCACTTTTGCCTCCCCCTCGAGGTGTTGGTGAGGGGCCATCGCACTCGCCTCTCTCTCTTTCTGCATCGCTCTTACGCCGTGTCTTCCCTTCCTCCGTCCGGGAGCCATGGAGCCACGGATCGTGTTCCTGCAACCAAAGATCGGAATGGCGGCTGCAGCGCTCTCCGGACTCGTGGTCACAGGTACGACAGCGTACACACACACATGCTCGCAGTCATACAACAGAGTATATGGATCCTCATCACTGTTATTTTCCTTCCGGAACGTATTCAAATCGCCCTCTGAGGCGTAGCACGTCGGTGTGTCCGATGGAAAAGGTTCCGGGGTTCGATGATTGGTAATTCAATCCGGGATGGAAAAAGTGTCTCGTTCGGAAGGTCGGAAATCGATTTGAGGTGGTGGCCAGTGGCGACAAGAGGTTGATGAGAGGGACTAGGCTCGCCCCACCCTCTTTATGGTGGCTGGTGGGGGCTACGATCTCGTCAGCAACAATGTGGGGTAGAGCGATCGCCGGCGAATAAAAAATAATAATAAAAAACGTCTGAAATTGTGATTGGTAACGCGATCTCGTTTTGATGGCAGCGGAGGTTGCGTGAACGTGGCCTGCGGGTGGAAATGAATCTGGTACTGTAGGAATATCCGGACTTAATGGCGCAATTAATTGGTCGCCGTAAAAGGACGCGAGTAGATAGAAGTTCCGTCGTGAAGCTTGCTTACATCGCCTGGGTTTTAGGAGGGATTAGTTTTGAATGCTTATTTTGCAATCCTGTGACTCCTTCGTAAAATTTAATAGGTACGAATAAGTGATTCTTTATCGAAGGTATCTTGAATCAGATTGTATTTGAAGTTTATTTCCTTCGCTAATAAACTAAAAGTAACAATATACAGTCGGGAATAAGGTAATAATAATTCAAGAGCCTGTAGGTTGATGTTGATGTGGAGTAAGAATCTGCATTTTATTTCATTCCTTCTTTAAACCCCCACCTACTTCTAAGGCATCTCTTTCCATACTTGTAACCAATGTTTGCCACCTCTCTAAATGCCAAGAAGGGTTGTCTGTTTGTTATCTAGCAAAGATTACTTGAATGGAATGATCGCCAAATACTTTAGTTAGCAGCGTTCGAAACTATGAAAGGCAAATCCAACTCGAATACAAAGGTGAATGTCGTTTTAATCGAAGGAATCTCCGTGGCTCAGAAAAGGGGTCGCTGTTAACCTGCAACTTTCCTTCTTACAATCGACGATGTAGTCCAGCTCTGATCCTATTTGAAGGTAGACATTCTCTAGCTATCCTTCCAAACATAATTTACTTCGCTTTCTACCCATTTTTCTCCTCGAATGAAAAGCGAAACACATTCGTCTGTCTAGGCGCCGCCATAGGCAGTGAAAACTGCCGCGTATTATCTTAAGCCATTTTGGAATTTCCTTCCCCTCCGAATTCCAGAACCGCGTCAAAGGATCGCATTCTTGCTCAGGCTTAGAATAATCCAAAGCGATTCCGTGGTGTTTCAACACAAGCTTTCGCTGAAGGTGTTTCTTTATTGATTCCACTCTCCCCCACTCCTTCCAATCATCTCGTTGTTTCGAAGCTCAGCTGTGACCTCACAGGGCACACGATTCCGTGTCTTTCTTCGGGGGTGGAACCCTCTCTCTAAAGCCTCCATTCTCTGCCAAGAAGGCTCATTTCCATCGCTTAAGGTGGAGACGCCTCGAACACGCTATCCCCAAGGCAGGAAGACCGATTTCCTGGAAGGATGCGAAGAGAGATTCGCGTAACACTTAAATGTGTAATGTAGCAGATCTTCTGTTTCCTGAACTCGCACGAGAAATTACCATTGTACCCGTATCTCTCTGCAAAGGCATTCCCATTTAGAAATGAGGCGCGAATAAATCCCAATAAAATCGGTCTTAGGCATCGGTATTAGAAAGGCAAATCTGTTATATTTGCACTCTGGTGAATGCACCTGGCCATTACTGCTGAAGTTAGCTGTTGATTATTTGAATATTCCGTTTAAGAGCATTGTTTCTATAGTCGTTATTTCTCTCTGAAACTCTGATGTATCTGCAGAACAGCGCGTTGGTTTTAGTTACGGTGAATGCTTTACTGTAACATTCTTGGTAATTGTTGAACGTAATTCTTGTCTTCCTGGAAGATATGCAGCATTAGCTTTTGGTGTTTGCTTTCTCTCACTTCCTTTAATTCCATTATAAACGTGGTTCAGAATTAACATATACCTGCAACTTGAACATGCCTTCCACTTTTGCCTCGTCAGTTTTTCTCCCTTGCTTCCTGGCGTAGCTTCTTGTTTGTGAATTCCCTTCCTTATGTTTATGCCCCTAAAAGAATCATCGAATAACATGGCTGTAGCCTTAACCTAAGTTTATCGTTTACAAAACAGAATAGCAAAGTTGAATTGTAAATTATTTATACGATATAATTAAACAAATTACATTACGACCCGAGGTTTTGCTAGCTTACATAATTCCTTCTTAGCGTATTATATATACTATTAGATTGTATTACACATAGCGATGATGCAGCTTATTGGAACACTGACCGCATGGAAGTTCGTTTAGTTGTCTTATGTACGTTATTGAAATCAAGTGTACCCCTTTTAAATACCATGAATCAGCTACTCGATTCTCATCCACCGTAAACCATTCTCTGCTGAACACCTCTTCTTAATAAATACGCGACACAAGCATAAATCAAGCGGCAGTAAATTCAAATATTATTTTCCTGGAGCGTCAGCAGCTTCCAAAGAGTTCTTTTTAAGCACTCATTTCGAAAGTCCAAGAGAGAGAAGAGGTTTCCTTTGTGAAGGGACAGTTACCTCATAATACATGCAGATCGGCTTACCGTCCGATTCGCGGTCCCGTACACTACGAAGGGAGCGGTGCCTTTAGATGCGTGACACGTAGTCAAGGACGAAGCGTTCCCTTCACGCCTTCTGTTCATCTCCCGATCGCTCCAAAGGTGCATCATTTAACTGTTAATGCCGAGTTAGGCCACAGATATCCATTTTCCTCGCTCTGTTTTCCCCCGCAGTTTCACGGGCCTCGGTTCGGGACCAGAACGAGGTCGACCTCAGCGCGCGTTTTGTGCTAATTCATTCCCTTAACCCAATTCGACTCGTCGAGGATTGTTTACATCCAAACATTTCCTGCCTTGAGGAATCCTATATAGTCCTCTTATGGCAAGGTTTCTTTCGTTCTTTCTTGTCGGTGGTGAAGACTACGTCGTCCAGTTGAGCAACTCAGAATTCCGGTCACAATTTAAAAAGGTCGCGATGCGCGTTGTCTCTCTCTCTTAAGTCATCGTCCCGAAGGCCAGTTGTGTCCCAACACCCATACCAGAGGCTATCAAGAAGAGTTGTGTGGGAATGAGAGATTAAAGTAGATGAGGAATGCGGCTGTTAGACTCCGCGTACCTTCTATCGGTTAGATGTATTTGATTCGTACGTCCGCTCATTCTCTCCTAATATTATTCTGTTCTCCGGAAGAGAAATCTTAAGCTTTTTCTTTCGGTATTCCGAAGAAAAATTCTTAATTAATTCCGCAGAACTGGAATGAAAAATATACCCGCGATCCATTCGACTTTCTATGCTGTAATGGGACAAAAGTTTTCACATATCTATATTTGGCCTATCCATCTGGAAGTGGTGACGTGATTAGTTAAAGAATGAGTTCCGAATCAAAACGTTTTTTATAGCTTTTCATTATTAGAACATGTATACATTTAATTCCAGCGGATAAAATACCACTCCCGCGACGATACAACGTTTAATTGCCTTTTCTTTATCTCAAGCGCTTACAAATCGACCTTTTAAAAGCGTTAAAAGATTCAGAATGCGTTCAGTCACCGCATGTGATAAAGTTTTTTTTTTTTTAATTCCACTTCCTCCATAAATAGAAGTTAGTGCTTTCATTAAAGCGCGAGGATGTCCCTTATCCCGGACATCACTTGGAACGAGCATTAATGTCGCGAGTATTTTCACATTTATGGGACATAGTTTAAAAAATTTAACGCCCGATGGTCGGATGGGAGAGAAGCTTTCACGGGGAGAAAAAGCAGCACTCTCTCGAGGGCATAAACATTTATAGTTCTCCATCAATATCTCGGAGTCGATGGAAGGGGAAGGCATCTTCCCCTCTCACAAACAAGGCAGCCGAAGACCGGAAGCAGGGAGCCATTTATTTTCTTATCCAGCCTCCATATGGATCCGCTCAGGCCCCCTTCCTGCTCTCCAATTCCCTAATTTGCCCTCTCATTCGAGAGCCTTCTTTCGTCATCCATAGAAGCCCGCATCTTTTCCACCCCTGCTTCTTTATATTCCCTCTTATACCCACACTCCCACAATCTCACTCCATCCGCTCAGCCTCTGCATCCCTCATGAATACCACGCTCTTTCTCTGTGCAGCTCATTCTCTCCATATCCGCACTGCTCCGACCGCCTTTGCCAAAAGACGTTCGAATCAAGAATCCCCAACAAGTCTTTGACAAGCATCTCGGGTCGCAGTCGCCAAAGATTCATCTTGTTATGGTAGCGGAGAGGATTCAGCGATTTACTTTCCACACGCCCTTGATGAATGGATGTTGTTAAATGTGTAGGCGGAGAACTAAATTGTTACTTACTTTCCTACTTAAGTTACTCTTTTTTGAGACTATTGCTTTATCGAGTAGTATGTTAAGTTAATGATTTATTGAAGTTGTATGAAGTATTGTTATCTGTTTCTGTTTAGAGATATTTAACGGTTTGGGAGACGGAAGAGTACACATAAATACTGAATTATATTTTTCATTTCGAATTTGAACTTTTGAAAGTGTTTAATTCAATTTGCTAATATTCATTAAGATTATTGAACAACTTATCCTTCAACTTTACTCTGAATTATTTTGCGTTTCATCTCTATCACTTCTTATTTAATTCATATGTTTCATCTGGCTTTAAAACTATTATCAGTCATCGTATTTTTACCTATGAATTCAAATCCTAAACAAAAAATGCAAGTTTAAATCCATGATTTACACGCCCATATTTCAAACTTATAGAGGAGGAGTCATCAATTCGCGTATCTCTAAATTTTCGTTTGCTGAACGTATACTGATCAATCATACGTTAGAATTGACACTAATTCGATTTGACAGTCGAAGGATGACCACCTCACTTTCCCTTGCGAAAATTGCCCATTCGGAAACAGAAGGAAAACATTTAGTTAGCGACGCTTTGCAGAATGTAACAAAAAGTCGCTAATCTAGCCAGTGGCATATTGGTTCTTTTTCACCCTTCCCCTATCATATTCCGAATATCTGGAGTTCCATAAAGCAAAGGACGTGAAAATGAATATTTTAGCTTCTTAATCTCTGCAGAATTGGTCTATAATTTTAGCATTGTAATCTAGCGACAAAGGGTTTATTATCGTGTTGTTATTGTCGTATTAGACCGTGATGAATAAGGTTGCTTAATAGTAAATAATAGAAGTATTTCGCGAATAAATATCGTGGTAGTTATTGTGGTTGTTTTAATCGCGGAGAACAGTGTATTGTGCCTAGTGTGTGAAAGCAGCTCTGGAAGATTCGCGGGGACAAAATTGTTTAATTGGCAATGCTGCGTTCATTCCATCCGAGCGTGTTTCATCGTCATAAACTCCTCCCCCACCCACTTTATAATCCCTCGCTCCCACTTCCTCCCACAGACTCCTCGCTCACGTTATTCGACACTGAGGCTGAAGAATGCGAGGCCGTTCCACGACTTGCCGCGGCTTAGCGTGACGTAGCCCTACTCACAGCGTGTGTGCTGCGATTTTTCCCTCCGGACCGCAGAGACTGCAGAGGCCGTCTCTTCTTCTCTCTTTTTACGGTGAAGCAATCGTTTTCCATCGATACTGCAACACACTCTCCTTTTCAACGAAAACGAGAGTTTCCTCTCGTAGAAGGTTTCGTTTCGGTAAATGGGAGCTGCGAAAAAAGATCGCGTGGAAATTCGAGATTAGGGTTTCCGAATTTTTTTGTTTCCGTGACTGGGTTTCCTATCTCTCTCTCCACTTTGGAGTTTGTTTTAAATTGTCATAATCGCTCGAACGCCAGTAACCAAGGGTGATGGTTTCATTGTATTATTTCCTTCTCGTTCAAAGGGGCATAATTGGATGGAGAGAAACGGGGCGGGTTTTCTCAGCGTCCGAGTGGATTTTGGGAGAGCTTTAAATGATTTAATCTCCGTAATTTTCAAAACCTTCCGAGAAGCGATTGCCGTCAGTCTCTGTTTTGTGCTTGAGTTATAAAACGATTCGTTTCGTTTCTATGAGGGAATTAATGTATATTTTGGTCTTTAAATGCGATGCGTATATAAGCGACTGGTGTTCCTATGAGATAAATTAAGCTGAAAGGCGAATTTTTTCAGAAATTTTGTCATTAACTTTTTATATCATCAGTTGAGTTGAGATTATGCGACGAAAGGACCATGTAGTCATTTAGAAAACGAAGCAGCGTTTCAGAAATTAGTCATGCTTTTGCGATTGAAATTTTTTCAAAGGACTTAGGAAATAAAAGTTTAATGTACAGGGATAAAGACATAAAATAGTCATAAATCGGATACGATGTTTGAAACAATATTGATATTATTCATTCCGTATATTCGTAGCACGAACTCTAGGATTGCAAAATCCAGATTGCAATGGAATTCTCTAGAGTGATGATAGCGTTCATTGCGAAAGAAATCCTTAATAGAATTCTTAGAAGCAACTCTCTCTTATTAGCAGATTCCTTCTAATTTTTGCGATCCAAATATCAAAGCCAGGATATTTGTGCAATTTCACAGCAATTTCTCAATCATTACGAAAGATATTGCAGACAAAAAATCAATAGTTTTTCATTTATCCAAGGATCAGTCCTGCACCGTCCTTCAAAAGCAAAAAGGAGTCACATTGTGGCCAAATGGGATCCATCCAGATGCCGGAGAAATCTCTAAATTCACGCCATTCTGCCACTTCATTATCGCGAACGTTCTTTCGGCTCCTTTCAGCACGGTCGTGAAAAAGCAGCAGTTAAATTTCCCGAACGAGCGAAGAAAAAACACGCCTTTTTTAGGAGACTTCTCGGTATCCAAGGTCAAACGAGGGGAAAAATGGAGAGCATTTAGTAGGTTGACGGTCGGAAAGTGTGCCATGCGAGGCAAATGGATGGAAATCGAATTTCCCAAACAAGGAGCGTGTGCCACTAAAAAGGGAAGCTCCTCTCTTTTATGTCTCCTTATGTTGTACAGACTTCCGCACAGGTTGGTTCGTACGGAATCGCGGAACGAAAAGTACACTTGGGCGAAGAGAATCTCTCGGCTGGGAACCCAGTTTTACGCAAGATAGGGTTGCACTCTTGGAGGTGCGCCCTCGAGCATCTTCAGGTTGCACAGCCCTCGACTCGCACACAAGAGTCTCTCGTAGTTCCTGTATAGTTGATGTAACGTCGCTAGAATTTTTATCGCCCAAGGAGATCGCGGATCCACGAGCTAACGACGTATCCTCCCAATAAGGATTGCATTCTTGATCTTTGTGATACGGAATTGAAACGCGTGCAAGTTCGTCGCAGAACACGGTTCCGGGGTGTCGTTGGTTTTTTATGCGAGCTGGTGTGATCAGCTGGTTAGATAACAGGTTTCGCGAAGTAAAATCGTAATGTTTTTTTTTATTTAATCAATCCTGAATCGTTTCCAAGTATTTTGTAAGTATACGGTTATGTAAGTCAAATTTTCGTTCCAAAAGTGAGACACAAAGATACGATAGTTTTTAATTATTAGAGTTGGTTAGTCTCTTATGAAGAATTTTTAATCGAATTTTGTGAATGATTTACGTTATTCCTCATATTAGATGTTTAATTGTATTTTATTGGTTAAAATTCGTGATGAGGTCTCAGTATCAATTACCATCCTCATGCTGGGGCTTCTTCATACTTCTAAAATATTATTTCATAAAGAGAGAATTTGATTTATGCCTTTAGTCCGCTCTACCTGAACGCTCCGTAAGTGCATCAGACCTCAAGGCGGACATATGCTACGATCCTGTCGTTTCTTACCCCGCATTCCTCATAAGAGATTGAATTTTTTTGCGGTCGTGGAAGAATCCATCCAACACAGCTGAGTAATTCCTCCCACGCGTCTTCCAGGAACATTTCGCAAACAGGCGTGAAGGATCACTTTCGAAGGTCCGAAACGTATCATCTCGCTTTCCGCCAAATCATAATTTGTATCCGTGGCAACAAAAGACGTCCCCCTCCGGGGCACCAATTTCCCTCGAAGCCCCTTTCTCGCGCAGGAGAGAATGCGAATAAAAGGCAGTGGGGCAGCGGGGGGAACAAAACAACCAGATTCCGCGAAGTTGACCGAATTTGTGAGGGAAGAGAACAACAACAAAAAACAGTCGGGTTCCTCCTCCCCCACCGAGTCTGCGGTTTTGCAAGAAGAAATTCTTCTTCGGAGGAAGGGTTCGAGAAAGAGGCCGGTGGTGGAGTTTTATAGAGGGGAGATGAATAGAAGGTTTGCAATGCAGGAATGGAGCGAGGGAGAGGCGAGTAAAAAGGAACGAGATGTTTAGATGGATAGAAGGAAAGGAATGCTTCCCAGGAAAGGAAAATAATTCTCTCCTACGATATTGGAAACCTTACGAGGAGCCGTAAGAGGCTTTTTGGATTTGGGACACCGTTTCGCCTCCTTCGACAATAGAGAATTACAAATTAATGACCGGACCCCGGAATGTTTCCTCCTGACCCAAATGTCCCCCTTTTTCGATTCGGGGCTTTTTAATGAGCGCCCACGAGACGGAACGATTTATAATTACGCGGTCCCCTACGAATTTCGCGGGCTGCAATTAAGTAATCCCCGGTTGGAAGCTCCGCTTCGCGAAACTCGTTTCGTTCTCGCGGAGGCTTCTTTATTAGGTCGCCTAA
Organism: Pantala flavescens; assembly: GCA_020796165.1. Taxonomy (NCBI): domain Eukaryota; kingdom Metazoa; phylum Arthropoda; class Insecta; order Odonata; family Libellulidae; genus Pantala; species Pantala flavescens. The sequence goes on along the minus strand of CM036879.1, from coordinate 15,972,071 downwards.
TTGCCGACTTTGAAGTTGTTGGTGGAATTGTCTCTTAGATGCTCTCGCGTAATCTCCATCCAAGGTCTAGGTTTTGTGCTATTTCCTCTATGGTTGCAGCTGTCGTAATCCATGCGCTACAGTACCCGACTGTTAATTAGAAAGGCTCTAATAAATGTCTTAATGTGCTCGGCTGAATTACTTCGCGGCACCACGAAGAAACTTGTTATCCGAGGGAATAATATCGGAAAAATTCCTCCTCTTAAGCTCTTGGCATCTAAATCCTATTACTCTCGATGGTGTAATTATTCCGGCGGCGTCAATAAAGGTGCTGGTCTGATTGAAAACAGAAGCTTTTGGAAGACTTCCACGTCCCTTTCCTCGTAATTCACGGATTTTCTTCACTCGTGTTGTTTTCCAGTACCCGCACACACTTGCTGGAACGAAACGGCTTGGCGGAGGAAACATAAACACATACGACTTTACGTAGCCGGAGAATGTGTGTGCACAACACGAAACCCCGAGCATATGATAGACCTCTTTCACCGTCAGAGGTCAAGAGTATCCCGTTTCATCGCTTATCAATCGCCGCACCCATTGTAAAATCGACGCTCCGGAAACATTACGAGATCGTAATCAACAAGGTCGAGTCACCCCGTTATCCCATAGGGCCACAGGGAACGACCCGGACCTCGTTCGCTTACGCGTCAAAAAGCGTTAAGGCCGCCGCTCCGTACACGTCGATCCTTGTTAGATGAGCGAACACGCGGAAGGAGAAAAAGTAAAACGTTAAGAGAAAAGGGAGTTAAGTTGGAAATGGAAGCGGTATGCGGTCTGCAGTGCGTGGTTTCGTGGAAGGGAATCGACGAGTGGGCAAGGTCTTCGATCGTCCTTCAGGAGCCTTGAGTTCGAGGGAAGTGTGAGGAGGGGAAAAAGACGTCTTCACGAAGATCTTCTCTACTCCGCTGACCCTTTCTCCCGTCCTTTGATATCTCCTCCTCCGCCCACACACGCCAAGCAATACGTTTCCCCTTTCCCCGGCTCCAACGTCCTTCCAATCAGTCACGCCGAATAGGGAATATCTCGGGAGATGTTCTCACTTTCTCCCCCCGCTGTTATACGGACCTCATTCTTCCCGGATGCATCGCTCTTTCAACATCTGTCCGATAAGAGCGCTCTCATTAACTCGGACGAGGATTATATACACTATATAAACCCTTCACACGAGATATCGGATTTCTTCCTTTCAGATGCTTCACTAATCCTCTTCTGGGGAAGGAATCGTGATTCTCCGATGGGAAAGGAACGGTTCGGTAGATCACGGAAGCCTACACCGCACTCACATCCGTCAGAGAAAGAATCTCCGATTTAATTGGATGCCCCCGACCGGGAAGTATCATCTCGTGGAATCTGATTTTACGCGCCGTATTTATTCCTGTTAACATCTCCGAGATTACGCTCCCGAGCGTCCGGTGACCGTTAGGTTTTTGTGTGTTCGAAATGCAGCCGATGATATTCCGCGTATGGAATCGGGCCTGACCCAGTTGCCTGAGCGTGATTTACGACCTTCATGCTCGTATTCGTAGCTCTTTCGTGGAGAAGCCTTGTGAGGGCGGACGTTCCATCCCGTTGGATTCAAGGCTTAGAAGGGGAGATTTTTTTGAATATAAAAAAGAGGGATACCGTACCGTAAGCGGCGGAGACCATTCTAATTCCTCGGAAAGGAGAGCCCCCCTAAATCTGCCACGCGAGATTCATACATGCAGCATTCATTAGGGAGCCGAAGAGGAACGGTTGACCATAGACGGGAAATGCAATTTGAATACGGTGAAGTGGGCAAGATTCGACGGGTGGACTGCTCTCTGCGAAAGGGAGGTGCATGCGTGTGTTCGCGAGCGCTCTCTCGTTCGACCGGTTGCGGTTCGTATCCAAGTTGGTCAAGAGGTTTTTCGTATTTGGAAGAAGGAATTGCGCGGAAGGAATCCATTGTGTGAGACTTTTCCAGCGTCCTTAGCCAAGGTTTTTGTCTTAAGAGATCTTAGGAGGCCTATTTTACGAATTTTCTTATGATTAAATATAAATAGATTTCAGAAGCGCTGCTAAATTCCAATACTAGAGATGTATGTCAATTCTACGAGATAAAATTTGAATCAGTGAATAAAGCTCGTTAAATATTCTGCTTTAATATATTTTTGCCCCTTTCTGCTTTGGAAGTAAAGTTAACCATAGCTTTAACCTTTACAAGGTCAAAATCTTACGGCACGATAATGATTTTTATGAAAAGGAAATCAATACTTTAAATTATTACTAGCCTTAGTACCACACAAATATCTGCTAGCATTCATGGAATTATTGCACATATAATTCGAATGAATGAACATAAATTTGGGAGAGTCTTGAATGGAATTATCTTGAAAAAATGTACCTACTCTGAGATTCATTGGATGTCACATCAGCAAAATAAAAATCAGCTCCAAAACAATCACATACCAATTCGTTTCGACTCGAGACAGAAATATGTATCTTCCCAAAAGCACGAGCACCTTATCCGATTGGTATGAGTCCGAGGAATAAACAGACATATTAACTTTCCGGTGGTATTCGAAAGGCTGTTAACGACTGCAGTTTTGGCGGAGACATCCGGCTCTCTCAAAGCCAGAGCCTCGATCGTGGGAACGCGGCATTTGCAACCTTCGGAAAATTCGTATACGATCGCAACGCCTTCCAAGGGAGCGATTAAAGCAGAAGGCTTTATATAAGTCATGTCTATCCTCTCTCTCTCCACCTTGGCCTCCGCACAGCGGCAACTCTATTTGCTTAGTCTCTCATTCTCGCCCTCAACACGTAGATTCTCCTTCCCACGGACCGCCAATTCGCATTCGTCACTCCGTTGCAGGCGAATATAACGTCAGCCGTGTCCATCCGTCGCGTTTTTTTTTTCTTCCCGGACACCTTGGGCATTCGAGGGACAATCGCACTTCGTGATGGAAAATAAGACTCACTTTCGACGCCTTGAAAACTGCGTGCAAATATGCACCCCGTCGTCTTATCTCGCAACGCCTCGCTCGCGTATTTTTTTCGCGCGTTTGAAGACCTTTTGAAATTGGCATTGTCCACCCATTTCTCGGTACGCTGAAATGTTTCCAGATGGTTGCCGAATTTCTCGGAAATTTTTGAATGTTCGTATTTGCGATGTGAGATATACTTCCTGAGGAAGCGTAGATGGCTTTGACACGAGGAGAATTTTGATTGTGAATTGGCCATCGATGTTAACGTTTGAATGGGAAAGTGTTTAAGGGGTTTTACTTAAGAGATTTATGATTTATCGTTCGTGAATTATTCAGATTGGTTTCATAATTTAGAGGAATGGATAAGTTCCCTGTTCCTTTTCCATAACTGACTTTTGACCTTCGAGTGGACCGAATAAGAATGATTTACACGTATATTACGTATTATATTATATTGAACTACCTATTCAGAAATTCCAATTTGCCGAAGATCGATCTTTCTAGTCGAGGTCGGTATCGATCTGTAAAAGACGGAGTAAAATCGAAATGCGAACAAGCTTCGCTTTAATAAGATACGTCAAGGTTCCGCTATCGACTAAAATTTTGCAATTACTCAGAGCAGGAGAACGACCGCGTATATAGAGTTTCTCAATTCCCTTCGACCTTCATTGAAAAAACGCGCAGATACGAGGATACCTCGGCATAGAATTCGCATCAATTTCGGATGCGAAAATCTCCGTGCAGAATCAAATCCAATAATTCATGATGGAGAGGATCTCGTCTTAATGGGAGTCCATAAAGGAAGACGCAGGAAGGAGAGGTGGAATTGGGAAGGTTCCGAGATAAGCAAGGCGAAGATGGTCGCGGCGTGGAGAAAAGGGTAGATGTCGGAGATAGGATGTTTGGCTGGGAAAGACAAGAGAGGGTGATCCGTGATTCAGTGGGCGTTTCGCATTCCTCGGACGTCGCCTTTCCCATGGAGACCCGTCAGGTATTCGGGATCCCACCGATACATCCACCTCTCCTATGACATCGCGTGGGCGTCAGCTCTTCATCGCCTATTCAACCTACGCCTCTCTTCATTACCCTTTTATCTCCATTAACATCTACTCGTATCGCCATCCATCTATCATTGGTCCGAACTCGTTCATTATTGCCACGTCCATATTTCAGCCAATGCTCATCAATCTCCAACGGACTTAATTATTCACTTCGCTCGTGTTCCGTTCTACCGCCTTCTTGTCTATTCCGTATCCGTTTTTTTTGTAGATGCTTGCTTTATTTTGATCGGTATTTATATCTGTTATCGTGTTTTATTTTTATCTCTTTGTGTTATCTCTCTGTATATTATTGTTATCATTTCTGTATCTAAATGATATTGTCATCCTATACGTTGTATATATTTGGGTTTCGATGCTGTGTTTTGGTAAGGGGAGATGTAATTGATTGATTGTCCCTACTCTATCCATTCACTATGTTTTGGAAACACGAGGCTTCATGATGAAATTAATCAAAGAAGCCTTATCTTTCTATAATTTTATAACATGATGCATGGTCAATTATTAAGCTAATTATTATTATTTACTTTGTGTAAATTCAGTTACTAATCTGCTGAATAGGGCTTTTTCGCAAATTGAAATTGCTTCGTGTTGACAAATAATGATTTAGTACAAGGACGTAATAAAATTCTGTTTCTCAGAACATAGAAGCTATTTATTTTAACATGTTTTGCACAATTTTTTCATTTTATTCCCTACAGACCTCGCCTTTGAGAATGATTTTGAAAACTTTTCCGCTCTTCATGGTCGTTTACGAATTCTATTCCATCTTCTATAATCATTTAAAGTAAACTTTGCGTTTGTTATGATTAGCCCAAGGGAGATTGTCCGAAGCATAATGTTATCATTACATTTTCTGGAATCTAAACACGCCTATGTTTCTTCGATGTTTAATCCTTCGTAATTACTTCATTACACGAATGCTCCTCGCGGGCGTATGAAGTCCTTCATTCCACATTACTCGTTACACCACAGCAAATGCGAACATCTCCTCACCGATTTTTACATCCCCCATTCTCTCTATTCCGGTTGACCCGAAGGGGACAAGATTAGAAGGGAGAAATGGAGACAGTTCGTCGACACCGATCCCAGTCGCATACGTGGTCTCTCCCCCTTTCCTCCTACTCGCCTTCCTCCCATTTTCCATCACTCCGCCCTCTCCATGTCTTCCTCCCTTAATCTCTCTTTCCTTGGCGACAGTTTCTGTGAGACCAGAGCGAGCGGAGTGGGCGTGGCGCATGCAATATTCATGCCTCGCTTCCTGCCATCCCCACTCCCTCACTTTTCTAATAGCGGACTCGCAAGTTTTGGTTTTCCTCCGAATGACTTTTTAGAACTCGTCTTCTTCGTAAGAATCCATTCTTTCTCTCGCCTATGGATAGTGGAAGGGAATACGCTGTTTTAATCTGTAAGCAAAGATGTCCTCTCGTAATGTTTTTTCATTTTTTCGTGACCGATGTGACGAAGCTCGTCGAACTCGAAGTAATATGCCAAATGGAAGAGGGCCAGAGAGAGGACCGCGCGGCACACCCTTTAGCTGGAGGTCGTTCGACCAAAAAGACTGCACCCGCAATGCCAAATATGACCGCAGTCCCTGGCCGCAGTTTCGGAATTTGCGATGCCGATATTGGTTTCGTGTCCCCGTCGTGGAAATCTGAATTCCTCGCTAATCTACACATCGCATGATTCGGTCGGTGCCGCGTTTCTGCGTCGCTCGGATCGGATACGTTCTACTGCGTAAGTCCTTTTACTGCGCTTAACACAACCAGCACGATTTATTTCGATTCGAGTTCATATTCAGATCTTTCTCGCGATTCTCGCTCCAGCATACCAATGCTGGGATTCCGGAATGCGTGGTTATTCTTTTTCCATCGCCAAGTTTTGTTATTTGCGTAATCTGAGGGAATCTTCGAATGTTGCGCTTACGTAGAGATACGCAGCACGTAGAACGTTTCCGCCCAAATGTCAACGAGACGGTATCCCGCGTGTCACAAGTTTAAAAGGATTGTTTTGTTCGTGCGTGGGATTCTGATGACCTTAAAAGGTGGGCATTCACTTAGAAATCTTGCATTTCGGTTTCGTTGGGTTATCACTACGATGTATTTGTTTATTATCTGGTATGGTGCTTAAATGATATGATAGGTTATCGGATTTCTAAATAGGAAATGTAATCTTTTGTAAATGTGCCTTTGGGAATGTTATATCAATCTAAGCTCTGGTGGAGATTTCAACGATAGAGGTCCAATGGTCTGAATTAAACAACACTGCCACTGTAAGGTGAAGTTCTTCATGCATTTAATTGGCGCAGTGTTGAAATCAAGAGCGGTCACGGAAAATCCACTTCTCAAAATCACGCGAATATGGAATCTCACCCATTCCGCGATCGAAATAACACATTCTCCTTCTCTTTCGACAACGGCGTGAAAGTGCCCCTTCTCACGAGGCGAAGTACGAAAAAAAACAGACGCATTCCATCCCGGAGGAAATTTCCCGGTGAAAACAGAGCGTAATGTTTACCAAGTGGACGGTATGCGAGTCGTTGGAAATCCCACGAGAATAGGAAGCAATCATCGTCCTCCTCCTACACGGAGATGGAGGGCGGAGGGAAGTCGGATGGAATGCGGGTTGTGGATGCTGGAGAAAGTGGGGCCTCTTTATAGGAATAGAGTGGTCCATCATCAGCGGAGATACTCTCCTCTCTATAATCCTTTCTCCTCCCGGAGGTCCCGTTTCATCTCCCACTCGACGCTTCTTCCACAGAAATCCTATTTTCCCGTCTAGATCCACCAAAAGCGCATTCCTAGAAGTTTCGAACTAATCCGGGAGCAAAGAGTAAAAATCTCCTTTTGTTCGTATGGAAAGGCATTCAAGGCCTTGTCCTCGATTCGCCGTTGCTTTTCTCCGTCGACATAAAACTCGATTATTCCGGTGAATGATAGCGAAAGAAAGTCGCTGTATTTTTATTATTATTAGTGTTGTGAGACGGGATTCTCGTCCGGCTCCACGATGTCCCCACGACGTGTCAGACGTCTCTTTCTTTCCACCAGTTCCTTACGTGGGATGTCTTTCTTCTTGTCACGTTCTTTATTCATGGTTTTGAATTTTCTGTTTGCCTTAAAAGTCGAAGTGTCTGGGCAAAAATGTAGACGCATTGAATATTCTATTTATGTTTAAATGAGGAGGAATTTTTATTTATTTAATTTCAGCTGTCTAATTATTTAAAACCATTCTACCTTACTAATAACATATTGGCAATTTACATTTTATTGCCTATATCTCTGCTTCGAAAGGCGACGAAAATAAACTCCATTATTAGCTTTCCATACCTAATAATGCTGATTATAATTTGTTACGGAAATGTGCAAATTAACTAGCACATCATTTAAAACGATGATTAAGAAATTCAGGAAATACTAAAAGAAAGAAAGCACGACTGACTGAGCAAAACTTTATTTCGGTTCGATTGCAAAATTTCATCAGAATCTTCTTTCGTATTCGAATAGAGGATGATTTCATTTCCTCGTAACGCGAACGCGATATATATAAATCGTTAAGACAACCTTAAGGACCGAAATCCATCCATAATTTTTCGCGGTCGACAGAATGGCCGAGCATCGAAAGCGCTCGCCAAACTCGGTGATTCATTGAGGTTCGCGTAACGGTATTCCGATAAAATATGCACGACCCGTGTTCTCCTCTCGCTGCCTCTGTTTCATGTTCGGACTCGTCTTTGACGGGCCATAATTTGGGAATGACGCGCACCCTTTCTCATCCTCGGCCACCCCACTCCCATTAACCGTGGCTACATCTTCCTTCATCATCTGAGGAGCCCATTCGTGATGCGGCCGCAGCAATCTCACTCGGGTTAACTAACTCGCTGCGGAATCCGGTAGCCGGTCATTTGAAAATGCGCGCATTGCTTGTGGGACAACGCAATCTCGAGATCGTGATCGAACGCAGAGGAAGGGTTCTTCTTCACTTCCAATCCTTCCTTTTGCTTTTTATGCCATATGAACTTCTTACGTGTTCGGATCGCTTGTGTGTTTTTTTTTCAATAGAAAAGAGGGCGCTTGTCGAACGAGATAGACACTCTCTAGCAGAACAGAAGTTCAGAACAGGAGGGAATAATAAGTCGTAATGAGGAAGAAGTGTCGGTTCCCATGGAGGAATTAAGTCGATACTGAAATTTAGTCATTATGTCGGTGGTAATGATCGTAAGAGGTTCGTTCTTGCGTCGTGTTAATGGCGTGGACTACACGCTATCCGGAGCTTGTAAATGCCTACCGTGTGTTTCTCGGATCGCTTGTAATAACCTTTCGCGGAGATGATCCTTCGAGCTACGAAAGCCTATCTTTATTTTGTAGAGCAACGTAATGTGCTGAACACTGTTTCTGTTCAAACATCATCTAAGATATGTATGCTGTTTGGAGATAATAGTTTTTGAATTACTCTTATAGAACATTGATGCTTTATCTCTGGTAATGATTTTTCCAATTCGTTTCCCCAGTCTTATTTAACGTTAGGAATCATTTCAATTGGGAAAGCCAGGCCTTCGATATAGTAACGGTAAATAGAATTAACGAGGTACAGATATTTTAAAATTGTATACCTGTATGACAAAATGCATGCTATTGTATACAAATTTAGGTAACATAAGGAAGGAATCCTGTAAGAACCGTATAGATCTAGTTATACAGTTTTGGTGACGTAAGAAACGCACTCGATCAGTTTTAATCACGTTCGTTGGTACTTTAAGGTTAAATCACATTGCTTATCAGACGATGAGCACTATAATACTAGCAAAGAAGAGTGCCATTAAAGAGAACAAATGTATTTCGAATACTGTATCGAAAACCCTTGCAAGGTTCAATAAGTACAATTATCTCCTCATCAATATATATTTTGTTAATTATAATAACTGTTTGTTAAATGTATGTTTATCAAATCTAATGTTATATTTTTCTTTTTCTTTCCAGGTGAGGATTAATCTGGTATTCGAATGTTATTTCCCACCTTGACCCCGAAATATCGGTAAGTAACCCATCGGAAGGCGATAAGGTACGAGAAACTGCCCGCTCTCACAGACGCACCAATCCTAGGCGAAGGAGAATCGGACATCCCAAAAAAAAAAACGTCCGCACGTTATCCAACTCCTTTTTTACGACCGGTTGTAAAAGCGCCACCGAATTTTAAGCAGTCCTTATCGAGAACATCTTTATTTCGTAAACAATTTGCGGTGGCATCGCGCTATGTATTAACGCTATAAGTATTAACCTTGACCGCGGACGCATATCGAGGCATCGGAGCGGAAAAAAAACGGCATCCGTAATTGCCTCGGAGTATACGGCTCGGTAATTAAAGTGGCCACGTATCCAATCTCGCGATGGGAGAATCAAATCGCGGATAGGAATCTCCGGTCCCTCGTAACTCTCGTAACGTCCGAATTCCATACAGTTCCATCCGCCCACGCTTCCCCCCACCCACGCCTCCCGGCAAACATCGAAACCTGTTATTTATCTGCGTATCCGTCCAATCTAAGGCCGGAGTCATTGTTGTGTGGTTCGTAGTTGCAGGGCCTGCAATTTGCTGCCCGGAATGAGACACGATCGCCCACCCCACTCGCCTCTTCCCATTTCCACTCCATTGACTCGAATCCGCTTGTGCATACACACAGACATTTCGTTCTTTGAGTCTTATAAAAATCTCTCCTTAAATTTCCCAATGCGAACGGCATTCCCAGAAGGATCGGATGACGCGACGGTGCAAATTTTTCTTACGGTTTGCCGCTCAAAACCCGCGACCTCCCTCGAGAAATGCAAACGGGTCGATTGCTCAACTTCGGAGGGTACGCCGTATAGTATACACTGGCTGTGTAGAACTCGGCGCTGGCACGATGTCAGGAGATTTTTGTTTTTCGAGATCGGTTCGTTTATGAAGAATGCGGGAACGACATCGAGGGTTGCTGGGGAGAGAATGAATTCCTAGATTGGCTCTCTTTTCCACAGTCGGTATGCAAATGCGGCGTTCGAGGAAATCGTGGTAGCTTACCGTTATGTTAAACTTTCCCTTTTCTACTTACGTAACGAAAAATATTAGATTCATCGTGACGTAAGATGCTTCCAAAGCTGTTTTAATGAGCATGATTTAAATTTGAATGTTTATGATCGTAAAATTTTAATGTATCTTTATAAATAAGTGCATTTCTTGGCACAATGCAACACACACTTGGCACAAAAACGCTTCTTTGGAAATTAATTCAATCGTAAAGATGTTAATCGTTGATAATTATTCGAATTATTTTTATCAATGCATATTGATGCCGTTATTCTTTATATGTTAAGGAATACGTATAAGGTATTTCAAACATTTTACGTGAATATTTTTTAGAACGCTCAATTAATTTTAATTCGGACAACATACGCATCTTCATAAGGATTGCAACAGGATCTTACTCGATTTCATAATTTCTGTCTTGCGTCCGAAGTAACTTTTCATTCGGATTGTGCAGGAAACGGAATCGCATGCACGCCAGTGGGATTCCATCAACAAGTTGCAAAGGGAAAGCAAAGACAGCTCAGAGAAGTAATTTCCGCGCGTCGATGAGAGTTTACTCAGCTGCGGAACCCTGCTGAGGAAAAGCAGTTCCTCTTAGTGCGTCTGTCATCCAAAGGATAGTTGACAATTAGATGGAAATGCGGAGTGGAACGATTGTACGCCGACCTCGATTGCAGATCGCCTGTTGTTTGCCTGAATTGGGTAATGGGCGTAAGGAATGGAAGGGTTTTCAAATCGCGTGATCGTTTCCGTCTCGTTGAGCAATTTCCACCGCAGCGTAACGAAATTAAATTCCTCGCAGAACACCATAAATCAGGGAAGGAACCGAAATTTCACTTTCTATCCCAGATGAGTCGAAAGAAAGTCCGTAGCCACCGCAGCTTATCTCACGGAGGTAAACGTGCTCTCTAATGAATTTATAAAATACTCGATCGGATTATTTTAAAATTGAAAGTCTCAAGGATTATCAACGCTTGGGTTAGCAATCTATTCGATGAGAATGAAACCAGTTTCGTTTCCTAATTCTCTAATTTAACCGGTTTTTATGTTTTAGCTTATGGAATTGGTTTTGTAGTATTATCCTGATTGATGGGATGGACTAGTTTACTAGTCCCTCGTAATATCATTTCCGAGTAGCTAGTTACCGATTTGATTTCAGGATTAAAAAATTAAAGGTAGAAATATTTTAATAATTCATTACTATGGTTCAATAATCGAGAGCTTTAAATTTATTAATTTTTCTCGTGGATCTCGTTTTCTCAATATAAATTTTTTATAGTTTTATTTCTGAGGAGATTTTTCTCACTGCGTGAATAGCTTCAAGTAACTCTCTTTATATTTTTAATGTAATATTCTGCGAATATAGTAATCTACTAGTAGCTGTGATGAGTTGTTCTCTTTCGAATTGTATTGTGAATTGCTCCATATGTATTTCGACTCGATTCCGAAGCTGATTGTAACCAGCCCGAGCAGCTGCAACAATTTCGCATCACCACACAAACGATCCTCGATAACGATTCGCGAAAGCGACAAATTCCTCGGCAGGAAGCAGATCTTCGATGCGTGGAAAAATCCCTTTCACGTCGGCGTTCATCGCCAGCTCCTCGCACATTCGACGAACCCTTTAGAAGATTTAGTGGCCGTAAACACGAAGCGGGGAAGGAGAGTTTTTTACGTGACGGGATTGAAACAGAGCGTATACAGATTTCCCACAAGGAGCGTTATCCTCTTCGTCGGATGACTGTACAAGAGCCTTCTTTTGCAACAGAGGTGAATTTTTGTGAGTGGCTCTGTGGGGAGTGACTAGGGTTGCGTGAGCGGGCAATGGGAAAGGGATCGAGGGTCAGAGGCCAGCAAGTGGGAGAATGCATCGTTTTTCCACCGATGTGGCCAAGAGCGCGAAAGGGGAATGTGTACCGATGAGGAAAGCGTGGGATTACCCGCGATGCAGACACGCGAATTGGGAAATCATTTCCGCCTCTTAAGCTTGAGATTTTGATTCATTTCTCCTTAGGATGATTTTTATTTTGAGGTGTTGCGGGTATGAAAAATGCAGAAGTTGGCGGAAAGTAGAAGGATGATGGTATTGTGGAGGATAGGTTTCCAGGCTATTATTCCCGTGTCGAAACATGAATTTTCAGCGCGAATGTTCACAGTGCTGTTGTGTATTCAACGGACCATTCTTCAGCTTCAGGGGAGATTGAAGGGAACATCGGGTGTGGATGTTGTTGTGCCTTAGTGTCGTGTGACTCGACTGTGATGTTGAGAGCTGGAGGAATGACCTCTTAAAACGGCTGTTGTTTTATAGATTAGGAATAGTTAATTTTCGTTGTAGAGAAGCCTGCCTCGGTTCAAATTGTTTGTGGTATTGAAAGGATTGATTTCTTCTCTTTATTCGTTCCCATGGTTTCTTATGAACTATCGTAAATGTTCAATGAATGGGAAAAAATATTTTCTCATTTACGATTTTATTTACTCTTTATTTTAAAAATATTAGTTAAATTATTAGTCACTGGCATCAAAGTTAGAATGATAATTATATCTTAATAATTGGTGCAAAATTCGGAAACAATTAGTAATTAGACTTCCTCTCATTTAGAGTTGCCTAACTTCTAGGATGTAATTTACTTTCATGTTCTAAGATATTCTGTAGTTTTATTCATTCCGATATTCAACTACATTGGTAGAATTGAATCAAAATTGCAGAAAATAAGATGATAATAATATTAAACTTTTAAACTAATGATTCATTCGCGTATAAAATAAAACTTTCAAGGGAATATGACCTGTTGATTTATTAACGTCTGAAAAATGTATTAATGTAATGTAAAAAATTTTAATATTCGTGACGTTAAATCTTATACGTCCTAGTTATTCTTTCTTGTTTCATCAATCTCTACATTTTCAAAAGGTTACTACTCTACTTTACCTTTAACATTTACACTCGAGCCATTGCGTCAAACGTTCCCTGTAAAAAAAAGCATCTTCGTAAATCCCTTATCCTATCCATCCCTGTCAATCTTCGCCCTTTCTTAAAATCCAGATCAAGGATTCTTAATTTTAAAACACGAATTTATATCACGAACTCATCAGCCCAGTTTTGCGAACGTCAAATGATTAATAATTAAAGAGAAATCAGACATCTGCAGGATAGACGCGGGAAGTGCACAAAAAAGTCCCGATCCCCTTCAAAATTTCACGCGGGGCAGCCTATCATTAATTCATACCAGATTTTCTCCCGAATCCTCGGGATGCTGATAGGTGGTATTTTCCGGTGCGGAAAATCGTGTAAAAAGCGCTCCATTATTGCGAAAGATTTATCAAAAAGGCGCTAAGGATTAATTGCTATTTAACGACGTGGTTTGCGGTGTAATTGGGGAAGGCCGATTGCAGCGGGGGCGGATCTTCAAAATGCGCCCCGTTTCGGGATGGACGTGGTTTTAAGGATGGCTTTATTTAGGTTACTAGAAGACTGGAAAATCTGCTTTTTTCCCTTCCTCCGGGAAATTCGTTTCATAATTTTATTTTTTCGAGATCCGGAAACTAGAACATGATATATTTTTTGGAAAAGGATCTCTAAGCGTCATAAGTAATCATATGTTCCGAAGACTAAGATTTATGCTGAAGATAATTCACAATGCGGTTTGAGTCATGCTTAATGCAATGCACAAAGCTATTTGTTATAGTTACCTGGATATTACCATGTGTGCCAGCATTATCTCATTGGTATTTGAGACGTATGAATAAATTGGACGCAAGCCGGAATTCCAAGCCAAGAATCGACTCCGGTTCAGTCAAAACAAAAGAATAACTACCGGATCTATATTACGTAATTCTTAACCTTTATATTTTTTTGGGAGACCGGATCTAAGTAGCACTTCGAGAGCCGGAAAAAATTTACGAGTATTAAGAGACTAATTCTCAAGAAATGGATTCACTCAGTAGCTTCAGGATAAAGATATACGTAGATCAATTTAATCGGAAGCGAAAAAATTAAGTTGATAATTATCGATAAAAAGATCCATCTGCCAAAATATGAAGTGGTTGTTCCCCTTTTATTGTCATTAAAGTTTCAAATTGAAAACCTTTCCAGAGAACGCTCCAGTAATTGCTATCTTTATTCGGAATAATAAAATAAAAATTCGGGAAATGCTTGTTTTTGCTAATATCAAACATTTTCAATGAATATTATCTGTTCATGCAACATTTTTCTTAGTCTTTAATCGGAAACATTCTGTACCACAGAATGAGCTTCAGTTGTTCATATCAATCATTGTAAACATTATAATGTATCGCACTGACGAACTATTACTCTTTAAATAATAAAGTGAGTATAAATACTTCTGGTCAAGGATTAAATATAATTGTCAAAATGTTATGCTTCAAGCAATAAGCCTATAATAATGTACTTGAGAAACTAGAATTTAAATAGGTCATCATCTTTATATTCAGCGAGCGTCTCGAACATAAACACTCGTTCAGAATAGAATACCTCGATGCAGTCAATCCTACGAGTATACAATGTATGCATATACATCGTGTTCGGAGATAAAACACGAGGAATACTTTCCAGAGAACATTCTTTGCGGTTGTGTCAAGTCTTTCCATTCTTACAACGGTAGTAGAGGATCGTTACAAAGTATCATGAAACAATGATTCCTCAATCTGTACGCCTTAACACGAATGCATCCATCGGAAATCCAGGTTAAAACTTTTCCGTCATGTTCCCCTCTTTTCGCCGATGCATCATTGTATCAGTCTCTAGAGACACGGAGAGACGTCATCCCCATGCCATTCCGAGAGACGAAACCAGCTTCCATCCCCGTGAAACCGCCTCTCTCGAAGATTTGAGACTCGTACTTCGACCCAGATTCCCTACATCCCTACCTCCGCGATATTCCTTCGTAACGCGGATAATGTTCCTCGGTTCGTGGAACCGCTTCGACTCCCGTACTCGACAAGAGACGAATTCGGAGCGATTTCCCTTTCCCCACTTAGCAACGGATGCTCTCCCTAAATCCACCAGTGCACTATAGAGAGTGTGGGTCAACGTTTTGCTAAAAAAAAGGAAGTCGTTCAACCCCAAAAGTCTCATTGGGGGCGATCATTTTTATAATTCCTTCCGTTTTGGACGAGCGGAAAAATCGCGACTGGTTTTCGTGGCGGGAGTATGGGTTCCGTAATTAAAAAGAACGGGGAAAAATGATCGACACTTGTGTGTAGTGTTTTTTTCCGCTCTGACCTTGCGGAAGGGCTCCTTCTCTCTCTGCGAAGGAGAGCGGAGGGAAGTTTCCGCGTAGATTTATTCCGGAATATCAATCTCGGGAGCGATGTTTAACATGCGGGCCGTTTTAATTAAATTTCCGCGCGAGAAAAAATTTCACGCTCGTGTGTTTGCGAAATCTAATTTGCGTCTGCGGAGCTTTTAATGTTTCGGGAAGACGGAAGTTGGCCCAAAACTTTATACGTTTAGGTTTTTTCTCACGCTGCCCAAGGTTCCTGTTCTAAATATCAGTTGTCTCAGCATTATGCCAAGGTTGCTAAACTCAGTTAGGTGCTCATTTTCTTATGTTATCTTTCGTTTTAATAGTTTAGATATTTCAAACAATGGGTCAGAAATTTAGGTTGTTAAGGGTTCTCAGTTACATTGAAATATAATGGAAATGACGAAGGTTTATTAGCTCTTTTTTCTTATAAATGATGAAACTGAGAATTTTATCTAATCTCTCGTTTTGATAGTTCAACTTTCATTTTCCCTACGTAAGAATTGTGTTCGAAGGTTATTTTATTACATATCCCACCAACGCAATTAAAAACATACAGTATCTTTCACGAGAGTCCAACTGCCTTATTGACATTTTATTTCGATATCTTTTATACAATCCTTTATTACCCTACGTCAAGCCTAACTTGACATTCCAACGGTATTTCTTCCTTTCACCTCAGCATCAAGGATACTGCGTGGTATTTATGACTCCATATCGCTCTTAGAAAGGCGAGAAATCATTTCTCTAAGATAAAAATTCTATCCATGAGGTTGCATCACCAGAAATAAGAGGAAAACTCGTGCGAATAAACATTCTATTCCCTCGAAGATCCTGGAGCCTTTTGTAAAAACAGGAGCATAAATTAAGACTGTGCGGTAAATGCCACGTCAAGGGTACTGTACGGTGAGGAATATGATTTTTTTCCGTTTCTTCTGCGATAGGATACCTTCGTCGCTCGTTGACCGTGATATCATTACCATTTAAACCCGTAGTGTGTTTTTCAGGCGCAGGTTAGTCCGAGCGCTAAGTACGAAAGCAACCTCGTTTAGGAGCGGAGAGAACTTTCATAATTCTTTCGCCCGCCATTTGTGCAAATAGGCCTACGGGAAGAAAGATTGGAAACTAGTCTCAGCCATTCCCCGTTGTCCCGATCGATCTGTCGTTCCAGTTTGATATACGTTCCGCTGGACACAGAGACCGGGGAACCTTGAAGAGTTCGTGACTGCGGGAAATCGGAATCGTTTTAATTGTGTGTTCCGCGATCCGATCTGCTTTTGTTTGCGTCCCCACGAACACATATATTAACACATCACGGGAGAGAGATATGTAAGTGCAGCGCGATGAGTGCGTGTCGATATAAACCGTTTGCGTGTCGATTGTTCCGAATCGTGAAATTGTTTCGGGGTGACGGTTGTCGCTCGTTCGGGAACGGTTCCATTGGGGATGCGTCATTCGCTCGCTTCGGATGGGAAATGTGTGTCGATTGCTTCGCTTGGCTGATCGCGAAACAACGAAGCAGTATGTTGTTGCTAGGATACGAGCCAAGACTCAACAATCACTTATTTAGGCGCTGCGATTTGAATGATAGATGAATTCTATTATCTGTACGTGTCTGAATAGTATTAATGATCGTGAATGTTTGAAATGGGTTTTAGTTTTTAAGTAGAAGATTAAAATCATACGAACTGAGCTGTCGTTTCAAAGGAAAGGACTTGAGATTTATTCTTATTTTCTAGTTAAATGATTTATTTTTTGTGTCAAAATTAATTCGTTCCTTCTCTTACGTAACCTTAAGGGTAGGTTCATTTGATTGAAATGCTACGTTTAATGAAATTTAGAGGGAGAATAGATTTGTTTATCGTCTAATACAATTATGCTTAATTATTATTGCATTGTTATATGTGAAATTATTCACGTACATAGAAATGTATTTAATTTGTTTTTTGGACAGGATTCGGTATACATTTTTGCTATTTTTTCCAATAGTTGTAACGTGGTTTCAATATTTTTGCATCAATGGCTATTCAATACGAATTTGAATAATATGCACGACTATGTGTGCATCATTGAATTCACGCATCGTTGGATACGCTTCCCGAATACGAACTGACATCCCTTTCTACCGAGAAACTCCTCTCGACTTCTGTTTCATATCTCGAGTATTGCATCAATTTACCGAGAGCGCTAGTACATTACCTCCTCCAAACGTTTCGACAGTTTCTCCAATCAATTCCGCCACTAGTTTTTTTTCCCGCGTATCTCTCTCACGGTCCAGCATCAGCTTCCATCATCTCATCGTCCTCGAGCGATTCAACAGCGCGAAAGTGGGGCGATCACGTAGTACGAGGAACGCGGGTGAGGGCATTCGAAAAATCCCTCGGAACAGTCGGCGGTCACAACAGAGTAGAAAGATATGCCCTAACGGAACGGAAATCACTTCGTGCCGAGTGGGTGTTTCCTCGTTTCGAGGGAAAAAATGGTTAATAATGGCGACCCCAGAGGTGTTGTTAAGGGGGGCCCTTTTAGGAAATTCCCCATCGGACATTACGCGCAAAAGTGATCGTTCGCAAGAGAAGTAGCGGACGAGGGAATGGAATCCATTAGTGCGTTCCAAATTGCTCGGAGATCACGACCGAGTCGTTACCACTCTTTTTTTCCGCAGTTTCTTTACTCCTCCGCCCGGAGTGCCATCGTCCGGCTGTCAACTCGAGGGCATCTCTCGCTCGCGTTCATATTTCGATGACGCAGCTGCGTAAGGCTCCAATAAGAGGGACTTCCCCTCCGCTTGTGTTTATCCCGAGAGCGTTTATTGAGAAGGGCAATTTAATTTGAGGACACCTCGTCCCCCCCTCCTCTCCTCCAGACCCATTAAGCTCGCGGGCAAAAGAAATTGCGGGCACCGCAGACGCCCCCGGCGAAGAGAGCACTCGTACTCTTTCTTCTCGCTACCGAATGAGTGTCTGCATAAGTATCGCGGATCGAGGAAATCGGACCAATATTTATGAGGCTATCGAAATGAGTGGAACTGACGGGATCCGCTGTCTGTCTGCTGGACCGAAAGTAGGCCCTCGTATTGTGTCTGCCTTCGAGGAACTCATTTTGAGGTGGATCGCAATTGCGGATACCGAATGGCTGTTTGGGGTAGGGAATTGTTGAAACAGTTGACCTCGTATTGGGATGAATTGAATTTATTTGTTTTGTGCTTTGATGGGCGTAATTTCTCGGTTTTCTTCGGTAAACAGTGACTTCATTCGTAACCTCAAAATGTTGCGATGTCGTAAAATATATAGGATAAGCTAACCGCAAGACTTCTTTGATGTTGTATTCGATTGAATGATAATATAGAACGCTGTTATTACCTCCGAACCGAGTAGTATGATGGAAAGGTATTCTACAGTTAGTAGAAGTCTGCATAAGAGAACTTCGTTTTCTTATTCTAAACTGTTTAAATTAAGAATCGAACAGATGGTAAATCATGTATAGCTACTAGCGGCATTCTAGGAATTAACTATTTTTCTCTCTATTTTTTAAATGTTTTCGGAAATTATTATATCCAGAAGTAGGAGTTTCAAAGAAATCGACAAAGTTTCTCTCAAAATTCTTTTATTTTATGTGCTTTACTAGGTAATAATTTAATAGATGTAATTAAATGGCAGCTAACCTTCAGTACAAAACTTTTCTAGGCCCAATATAAACTCGCTTGCAAATCATGATTGTGGTTTGTATTCAATCCTTATTTACGTAACATTAAGAGTTGAGGACAATCAAGGAACTCTGTTAAAAATCTAGGCACGATTTCGAGGAATGTAAATTAAACTCGAATGTTTATTCGAACGTGTCAGGCCTGGATTACCCTCGTTACGTGTACCGCCTGAAAGTAGAAGAATCGTGGAAGAACTTCGGTAGATAGATGTCGTTTTTCCCGTGCGACTCTTTTTGTACGCCTCCATCACCTGTTCTTAATCAACGCGTCGCATCACGCGCCGTCCTTCTTCTCCGACCCGATTCCCGAAATCCCTATTCTCGCAAAAACACGTTTGACTTTCGGTGGGCGACCGCTGAGATCCTCGGATACCGCAATGGCACGAAGCAATTTATATTTTTTGCGATGAGAGAGAACTCGTTTTTGATAGGAATGAATGATATTGACCCTAGAAGTCGGGGTAAGGAAAGAGATGTGTGTAGGGCAGCTCCTCCAGAGACATTCTACCTTGGATTTTTATCGAATTCCCTTAAGAAACCGTCCGTCCTTCTCGTAATCTCTCCCTTAAGTTATTGTTTCCTGACCCGGTCTCTTCCAAAACGGGACGATACGCGCACGAGTGTTACAGCCAACCTACCGCTATATATTTTTCGTAACGAGTACGAGAGTTTTCGTAAAAAATAACTTCGTGGTGCGGTGCTGTTGCTATGGAAACATACGTACATTGCGGGTCGTTCCGAGTAATTCTCTCGTTATCTCTCTCTGGAAGGATTTTACGAGAGCAAACTAATTCAATCCCGTGGGCCAAAAAATAACACTACTTAAGCAGTAAAGATTAATGTCTGCTTTGATAGTTGAGTCACCAGCCTACAAGACTCCTCCCCATAAGTTTATATTTAACGTTTTTAACAGTCACAATGTTTGCGAAATAAACTTGGAACGACGACTTGAAACAGTGCCGCGGTATGAAAAATTGACTCAGTGCCGTCGTAAATTTCGCAAATAAGGTCGTTGAATTTTTATTAACGTTTTTATTATCTTACGGCCTAAGTGTGGATACGATGGCCTCTTTTCCCTGGAGTCTTCTCCTGGTATTCGTACGTGATGATTTTTCGTCGTTAAATCAAGAGCAATCGAGCGCAATTAACTCGCATCTGGATTGGGTCAGTCACGAGGTTCATTATAATAGTTATTTTCCCTTGATTTGAATCACCGTTTCATTCCCCTCTTAGAAGGTTTGGAAGGGAAGGTCAAATTAGGGAATATTTTTAGAGTTGAAAATACCTTGGTTTGGCCTTGCATTCGATGCATATCTGACGTGTGATTCTAAAAATTTTTAAAAGAGCCAACTGCGACTTGCATCCACTTACCTCTCACCGCATACCTGAGAGAAGTTCAAGGAACTCGCAAGAGCTATTGCCTCGCGTGCATTGAAATAGATCAACTCACCGCTCTATGTCGACATCATCCCGTAAAAGCGTATGGATTGTCTCGATGAATATAATTTGTAACTCCGTGATTCATTAAGCTAATTGCGATTTCCGAGAAGTGTTTCTCCGTCAGAAAAAAAGCATCCCATTTTAACTTATCCTCCATCACGGTTGTGTATCATTCCTTTTAACGATACAAGTCCCAAACGTGCTTTACCTTGGCATTTTTTATCCATTTGGAGACGTACGTGCGATGCTTTCATTATTACCCGCTCTTTATTGCCACTGTCGCAGAAGCTTCCCTCGCTTTGACAGACGCCAGAAGAAATCAAAACTTACAGTCCGCCTCCTTCGTTCTGACTGGCTCTCCTATATCCTCGAACTTGATCTCCTGGATTCGTATAAACTGTCCCACTGCCATATTTTCCGAGTGGGATGAATTTGAGGAACGGATGACTGTACTGAATACTAAATATAACTCGCCCTCGTGGTCTCGTTTCATATCGAGAAATCCCCGTCATAATTACTCCACCGGCGCTGCCGCTCTTTTGCCATATGTTACCAGACGAGACTCGTGGAAAAGCGTGGGCGAGTAGTATGCTAATGGCTATAGGTTGGCCAGCACCGCCCCCGGACACTGCGATCCTCAGCGGTATCCCAATCCGAAAA
The DNA here is from genome assembly GCA_020796165.1 of Pantala flavescens. Taxonomy (NCBI): domain Eukaryota; kingdom Metazoa; phylum Arthropoda; class Insecta; order Odonata; family Libellulidae; genus Pantala; species Pantala flavescens. Next base: position 15,950,903 of record CM036879.1, on the reverse strand, counting down.
CCACCTCCGCACCATCGACCGCTTCGCCCACGCTTCTCTATCCAACGCCCGCCTTCGAGCGATCTCAAGGAGGATTACTTATTCCACAATCAACCTTCCCTATCCATCATCCGAATGGAAGATCGGACCTCTAGGGCGAAATCTCGCACACCACTCACTTCCCGCGTCTCTACCCCTCGCGTGTGTCCCCGCACCTCTATGAATAATATCCTTCAGAATGCACCCCACATCTCAGCTCTTATTTCTTTCAGTCCGCGTGGGCTCCGTTTTCTTCTCGTGGAAATGTCCAGAACTTCACTTTCCGAGTATCGCGAGCCTACGCTTTCCGTCTCCATTCCTTCTGTGGCACTGTCCAGAAGGGTGTGGAGGAGCGGTTGGTTTTTTTCGTCTCCTGAGAAAGGCATCGATTCAATCGGAATGCTTGACGATGGAACGGCGGGCGTCATTGTCTCGCAACCCGCATATATGTTTAAATAGCAAGACGAGGCGTTAAGATATGATTGTTCCGGCGACGTCCGAGCGTGCCTCCGCGAGACGGCGGCCCTAGTTGTCAACGGGAGATTTGTTTTCCCGCCGGAATCATCTCCTTTTCTTTCCGTTCTGCTTCAACGTTATCTGCGTCGGGATCCATCCATTTTTTCGCGCCCAGGACATGAGTAGGGAACACCTTCAGATTAATCGAAAGCGATTACATTTCCTCGTCGCGAGTAATGGAAAAGTTCTTCGGTAGGCAGCGTGCGTTCGCTGCGGAGTAGCACGGAATCCAACTCCCTCTCTCTCGTTGCTCTTCTTTTTTCCTTTCTCGGGAACATTTCGCGTAAAACCCTTTTCTCGGTTTGTTTCCCGACCGTTCTCTTTCCTGCTCACACTTCCGAGGGATGAATTCAAAGAAGCAATTAAGATTGTTATCTAAAAACGGAGAGTTTTTCGCCCGAGTCCGAGGAATGGCTTTCTTCTGCGTTATGTGTGCAACTCGGGTGTTTTTTATTGCGCGGCTGTGTGAAGGGCTTCGGGAGGTTTCTTAGCGGAAAGGGATAACCGTAGATCTTTGTTTCATTAACATTGTTGCATCATTAGATGTTAGACTAGATTTATCAGATGCATCTGTAGTTGAGGAAGGTGCTTTAGATGGTTAACAAGGACGGATTTGATTTTTGTAAGAGAGTAGAAAGAGTTTTCCGCGAAATAGGATAAAGGATGTTCTTTGATACTTGTTTTACATGAATGGCCAGGTCTTTTGTCGTTTTATTTTTCCAATCTCGTTGAATCTGCAATTATTTCTTACTTGATTTTAGTTCATAGAGAAAGATGGATGAGTATTATCGTGATGATTTTTGTATGTGAGGAAGTTATTATACTGGATGCTTGGCTGAATCCTCATGCATTCACCATTAACTTCCGCACGCATTAGTAAGGTATTCAGAGCTATTATTTGTCGAGGTGCTGAGGTGTTTAATTTATCTTTGCTTTCATCTCTTATCTTGTGTGCTGTAAAATAGAAAAATATCTAAATATTTAGATGCATACTGACTGAATCTTAAAAACTTAGCGAAATTTAGCAGAACAAATTGAGCTTTTTATACTAAAATCAAGCATTCGAACAGAAATTAGTTGAATAACTTTAATGCTATATTTTGATAATAATATTTGCGAGCGGAACTGGACCTGCCATACCTTATGGAATATAGAGAAATATAGATATTCACTATATCTTAAAAACAGCGTTTATTTTTGTAGTATCCGAAAATTTATTATTGGAAATGATGGAGTAGACAAAAAATGAAAAGTGAGCGAAAGCTCAAAATACGCTAAAGGAATTTAAGAAAAAACTTTTATGTATTCCGTTTAAGACCCAAGGTCATACTCGTTAGTCCTTTCACAGATCTGCATTCGAGAATGTCATGCGATGACAGATTACTTCCTATAGAAGGTACGAGTGTATACTTACCATTTCAAAAATCAGATAATAATGGTCGTTAAGATCTTTTATTACACTCGTCAATAGCTGTGGAGAAATATCTCATACTCTCACTTACGTTACCAAAGTATGCGAAGCTATGATCGTTAAGGTCACGTCATTAATAGGTTGGCTGAGCAAGAGAAACGAGGAAAAATATATCCGATTCAATAACATGGTCATCCACTTTCGCGCACAGGTTTTCTCATAATTTGCATGGAGGACGGCGCGATTTTTTTCATCGCGAAATTCATTGTCGTTATTTATCAAAGAGAAGATACGCAATACCGAAGATTTAATTTTTTAATAAGCATAACACGTATTCTTATAGACGAACGTGTGTTTAGAATCCTTCGTAATATTAATTTGGCGTTTTTATACACATTTTATGTTTGACTTGAACTCTAGGATTAAATCTTTAAACATTGAATATGAAATACTGCAGAGACGATATACAAGGATAATATCGCAAAGGAAGAGAAGAAGTATTTAAGTATTTTTCTAAATATCTAGGACTTTGAATTTGGTAGTAATTACGTTCCCATGTTAATCTTACTCTAATATTCTTCGACGCGGTGCTTGATTACTTGGTAAGATACATTCTGCAGTTTAAAACAGTTTAACAGAATCTCTTCGAGTCGAAGCAGTAACTCAGATCGTGGTTATGAAACGAGGTTATCTCTGGTAAATTCGCTATAAACTTAGGGTTATCTTCTCACTCCGTAAACAAGAGCGTTGCTTCGCGTCATATGGCCTGAAGACTGCTTAGAGATCTCGCATTGGCGATCCATTATGCGCTCGCGTTATTTTTAACCCATCTGTAATGGTGACGAAGTGACCCATCGCTTGAGCACGTTAACAAGACAGTAATGTCGCGGTCTCCCATCAATCCGGCTTTATACATTTTGATAGCCGTAAAACGCACACATCCCCAGTTGATGCGGGAAAGACAAACGATGTGTTTCGGGACACAGCCGCTTGACCTTCGCCAAATATGGTCGAATAGGCTACCGCACTCCGCGGCAGTTAACCACTTTACAACGGACTCTCTCTCTGCAGCCTCGGTTCAATCTGGATTAGATAGGGGTATCTCGCCGGGAAATAATTCCCGGATGATACGAAACACATCCTCTTCAACAATCGCACAGCCGTCTCGTAAACGAGTCCTTTCTCCCGCCTTGAGACGGCAATTTACGTCAGAGCAGCGGGCGCTGTGGGCAAACAAACTGGATGATCGCAGATCCTCCGCAGAGGGCCGCAAGCCGGACGTCTCGCGCGGCCAACAATGCGATATGAATTTATATGCTCTCTCGAGACGCGAGAAACCGGCCGTTTTTAAAAAAGACGAGCGTTCGCCTCCGGGTCCGAGAACGGAACGTACGTATACGATCGGCCGTTTCGCAGCCCACCGTCCTTCATGGCCGTAACATCACGGCTAGGTTTCCGAGACGTAGGTGATTATACACCTTCCCCTTTCTCCCTGCCCGAAATCCTCCCCCTATGGCTCCCTCCCCCCCACCCTGGTGCGAATTTTTTCTCCGCGAAAAAGGTAGGATGGGCGAGCAGGGGTTTATTTTCAGGGGGAGGGCCGAAATGAAGGTACGGCGGGTTGGAGGATGAGAAAGGAATTAGTAGATGGAGCCGGTTGAAAAAGGAGTGGAATTTTTAGAAGGCTTAACGCTCGCTTTATGAAAGCGGTGGCCTGATAAGGGCGTCGACCTCACGATAATGACAGACGATTGGTGTTCATGGGATCCGCGAAACTGTGCGTGGACACGAAAGTTGCCCGAAGATCGGAAATGTTTTGAGGGGTCGATACTGTAACGAGTTTGGATATCGATTCCACCGTTGAGTTCTACGGAGGATGTTTGAGTAGAGGCTAAGGATGTTTGTTCGATTCAATCAGTTGGACTTAAGGTATTAGAGGAGGGGTTTAACTAATATGAAATTAATTTTTTGAGTCATGTGTTCGATTACATGGAGGATGGTGGTGTTAAATTTCATTTGTGCTTTAATTATATTCACCTACTGTCTTTATCTTTCCGATAATCTTTACATACTATATCATGTACTATGATGGATTTGTTTATTACGTACTTAAGTATGGTAGCTACTTTTCCATAGAAATTCAACTGCCCTGTAAGGTCTTTTATTTAATTTATTTTGCATCCCAAATGAGGAAACATATGATTCTATCTTATAGAAGGAGAAGATAATTAAAAATGATGCTGGCTTACTATTTGTTTTAGAAAATCTTCGTAATTATTCTCGTTAATCTTTTATCTGACGTACATTCAATCTCACATCCAAAGCTCAAATCTAAAAACCTCACATTAAAGCGATATTTAATGGGTTTTTTATTCGAAACGGAAGCGTATACAGATCAATGCGAAGTTTCAGTGATAATAGATAACGATCCGACAACTCGAAAGATGTTAGTTCGACATGAGTTTTCAACCAGAGAGGTTGACGCACGTAAAAAAATCGTCATGAGAGACCATTAACGTGGAATTACAATGTAACGTATCGAAGTAAGTGAGTCAACAATTATAATGGAGAAGTGCGCCGTTCCGGAGAGAGAAAAAAATAAAAGACACGCTTCAACTACCGGGCATTAATCTCTCATCTCCAATACGAATGAGGCGTGACACCAATAACATGCTTTTCCCCCTAAGAAATCGCTCTTAATACGTCCGGAATCTTGAGAGAGGATCTCCGCGGAAGATTTACGCCTAGCACTCGCTCAATAACCTGTTAACAAGGCGTTTCCAAGTTCTGGGGGCATTAAAACCCATCTTTCACTCAAACGGCCATTAAATCGGAGCTTTTAAAATCACTCCGCACTTTCTTCTAAGTCCCATTGTCGACACCGCGACAGTCTCTTCTTACAAGTTATTAATTTACCTTCAAGAGGGCACTGCCTCCCTCATTTCCGACCCGCTGGACTGTGAAAAACCTCTTTCTTTCTCTCGGTACGCTCTCCTCAAAAGCTCCTTAAAAATTTTTTTTTATCCCTCGTTTTAATGGCTCAGAGGCGAGATCCTCTCTCTCTCTCCATATTTTCATCTGTTCACTTTTCGTCTCGTCGTTTCTTTCCCCCACCCAATACACGTTCTCTTAATGCCCTCCATTACTCCTTCTGTTATGATCTCCTTAAGTGGAATCCGGAGCGCCTTGTTTTCCGCGGCGAAATCAAAAGCAACGTACGGCTGAGAAAGTGAATTCCGAAGTGCATCTCACCTCCCGCAACATCCCCTTCGACCCTGCACCTCTTTAAAGCACACCGACCGGCCCTTTTCCATTTTTACGGCTTTTCTTCGGCGCTTTTGATTTTCGCAATGCTCTTTCTACCCTCTCTCTCTCCCACTAAGAACGCCTTCCGATGTTGCCGCCTCTCCGGAATTCCGGTAGTCTCCCGGAATCTGGTATATTTAGATGGGTCCCCTCCCAATATCGCTATTCAAATGTTACGGAATTCCTTTTTAATTCGGAAGATGGGGAAGGAGAGGACGTTTATGAATCCAGAAGGAGTGGTCTGTATGGTGATGATGATGAGCGAATTGGATGGTAGAAAAAATTGTATCATAAAAAAGGGTGTGAGGGAGCCTGTATGTTTAATAAAAGGCCGTTAATGCTCTTAAAAATGTATTATTTTGTGAGTATAAACTATAATTTTAAGGATATGGATATGGATAGAAATCTATCTTATATTTTTTGATAACCACGTGAACATTTTTCGCCTTTCTTACATACTGGTTATAAGTTGAATAAGATATATTTAAGTTAGAAGAACTAACGTATCGTATATTGTGTAACTAAATTTGAAACGATAGATGAATTAAATGCATAATAAAAGCCTTTAATGAAGTAAATGCATTAAAGGCTTAGAAGTTTTTAGTTTGAATTTCGTCTGAAGTTACTTCTGATGGTTACAGCGTATGTTTAACATTGATCGGTAAAATTTCAAATTGCAATAACTTAATTTCTTATGTTTCTATTAATTTAGGTTAAATTTGAGGTTAATATCTCGTTCAATTAAATTGTAAAATTCTTTGAAACTTTTTAAGCGATCCCCAAAATTCTGAACAAATTTCTATCTGAACGAAGCGATGATTCTCAGAGCATCGTTTCAACAATCTTCAGCAACCGATACACAACGCTTTCGCAGGTGGTGAGAACTTTTTTCCCTCGTTCCCTCCCGAAAATCGGAAATGATACCGAAAGTGCCCTGTAGGGGGAGGTGGCAACACCTTGTGTACGTCTCTCTTCCAATTTCCTAAAGCGAATATTAAGCGCCGCGAAAAGAAATGACACGGGGTGAATGATGGCGTGAAATAAGAGCCCTCGGTGGTCGTGGGAGCACGAAAGGGGTGATCGAGTGGGAGGCGAGAAGAGGATTTTAATTTTTTCGAATGCGAGATGGACCAACCCCCTTCGCATCCCCTGCCATTATCCTTCGATCCGATCCACTTTTCAGTCTTCATTTTTCTATTTTCGTTTTCAGTTTCGTTGATTTTTCGGCGGCGGTAGGAATTTGGGAAGGAATCCGTGGGTTTTTACCTCCTCGGAACGAATTTGCAGGTGTCGAGGTCACTCTCTCTCTTATGCCAAAAATTATGGAGCATCTCTCGAAGAATGTTGCTCGGGAGTGGTTGATTTACGTACAGAGCCCACCCCAAGGAACGTGGATTCCGTCCCAAGCGTATTATCTGCGAAAGCTGAATTATTTATTTCACTTTCATGACCTTTGAGAATTCGGTATCATTTTGGAGTAATTCGGGGACCGCCGTAGAGTTATTGTTTGTGTTCGTTTGTTGCGTTTTCTCCATAGCAACGCGTTTATGAATTACGACACTATTTCTAGCGATATTTCTCATATAAGATTAAGTGCTATGTATGGGATGATTGGTAATTAACTGAGCAATGATGCGATGCTATATTGCTCGGCTTATTCACATCGCGGAAAGAAGCTTTCTAGGAAATATGTCGTAATGAGTGTTTACCAGCTGAGTAAGGAGTTAAGAAAGCGGAATATAGCCTATCCTATCTTTTCTCGTTTCCTGCAACAATGACACACTGTTGTGAGAAGTTAATCGCTACGTGTTCTTGAGTGTGTTTTATCTTGCTTTTCATTCAAATTACCCTTTGTTTCACGATGTTTGCGACAGAAGCAGAAGGCACATTTCTAGGATATTCTTTTCGTTTTCTTTTCCTCAAATTTTCTAAGTTTTGCCCAATCTTTTGTATTAGGAAAATTAGTAAATAAAGTTTAAAATATCTTATTAAAATCCTCAATCACAAAGAATAGTAGGTTAAGATTTTAGTGCCAATTCGCCTATTTCTTCCCTTTACTAGATCTCCAAACATCTGATTACATTCCATCTAAATTATGGTAATATTAGAATAGTTTCGTCATAATTCGGGGCGGTGACCTTTTACAAGACCGAAGATAAGGGGATGAAAGTAAGTGAAACATTTATTTGGACTTCTTGTTATTGTTTCTTATCTTTCGACAGCCGCTCTTTCCGTATACTCGGTCAGCTACAGCGAATAGATCGAACACGATTTCCCAAACGATGTGACATTCCTTCACGCCACGAAGTGCTCTTTGTGTACGCATGAAGTTGACATTTTTGAGCGCACATGGTCGTTCGTTCACCTTCGATTAGTGACGCGACACGTTCGGTCATTACTACTTGTGTTCAGTGTCATGCGGGTTGCCCCCAGATCAGGCGTTATTTCCGCCTCTATTCCTTCGCTTACTATTAAAGATAGATTTGCTGTTAGAACGATGTTTTCAAGGTGATTCTATCGATATCTTTCATAAATAATTACTGTTTATCGTTATGTGCATTGCTATTTATTGGATATAATGTATGAAATATCAAGAGATCATATTGTAATCCCAAGCACGCTTTTCTATGGTGTATAATGTTTTCTAATGTTGGACTTTAGTTGAATTTTTCTATCCTGATTTAGTTTAAATTCAATCTTAACGTCATATTGTATTAACAAGTATTGAAAAGAGAATTCAGAGCAAATGTGAGCAGTTCCGTTGTATATTATTTCAAAGGCGGAAGATTATTTTGCTGTTAGATTATGAAAAGTTAATTAATTTAGAAAATAATAGCTCCTGAATATTTAATATCAATTCCTCTTCATGAACTGTGTACGAGTCATTAATTTCACTTTTCATCCCGATAATGATTAGAATAATTCCAAGCACTATGAAATGGTTGTAATGAAAAGTATGGAAGTTTCCGGATGGTCCTTCGGGTAACACTCGTTAGATAGGACCCATGGCTACCTTTTTTTAAAAAAGGGTGCGACATGGATAAGCGACTCGGCGCTACCAGTCTACATGTTCGCACAGAGATGGCGAGCTGTTCACCTTGGTCCATCGTCATCCATATCCCCCTATCTCTCCTCATTTATCCACCTCCCTCTTCCTTTACCGTTAGCTCCGAAACATCTTCTCACTCTCGGTGCGTCTTGCTTTTTTCTCGCTACATCTGTCTCCTTTCATCCACTCATCCTAATTCCCTTTCTCTTTCTACAATCAATCCACAGTGGCATTCCTCAATCCCCTTTCTTACGACTGCGTGGGTCCATGTACTACCGCATTACACCGCTGTATTACGACTCATTCATATGCAAAAGCTTTTATTTCGCAATTTACGATGACGTACTTCACGATGAAACATGGGAAATTAATAAACATAGAAATATCTCTCTGAAAGGGGTTGTATTTTCAATGGCGTGAAATTCATTCAGTGCTGAATAAGTTTTATAAGTTCTGAATCGTCATCCTCTAAATAGTCCCTATCGCTGATTGTACTATAAGTTTTTTATTTTTAAGAGCAGTAATTGATACAATTTTTAACTGTTGTAAATGTTTGATCTTCACTTAACGTTACGATACTTCAATTTTTGTTATTTTATTATTTTAGTATTTACTTACTGAAGATCTACGATCCCTTTCATTTCAGTTGTGTACGTAAGATTTTCAAAATAAGCATGAAAAAACCCTCGCGAACACCTGTACGAGAAGTGTTTATTTTTTTTAGTTACGTGGCGAGACCACTCCCAGCCTCCTCCCCCTCCTCCCTTAATTCTTCTCTCAATAGAATACAGCGGTTTAATATACATGATGAACTACTGCGCACTTCTTCAGCGCTCATTGTCGTGTAATCCAAAATATATAGCTTCGTTGACCTCGGTTAGCTGATTGGCGGAGGGGTCACGAGACAGTGTTTCCCCAACTTGATTGGTTTCCCCCGAAATTTCGCCTCTTACACGTTGGATATTTTTTTTGGGCCGGATATACCGGTAACGTCACATTTTGCACCTTCGCATCCATTAAAAAACTACCAGGATGCTGCAGGAAGGTAGAGGTCAAAGGTCGTTTTGGGTTAAAGAGAAGCGAAAACAATATTGCTAATATGCGTGAGACGTGCTCATCGAAACCGACTCGCGCTCAAAAACTACACGCAGTTCAGTACTTCCCGCACCTGGGGCAATGACAAAACTCCAACCGAAATGAATTACTCGCACACTTCTAATGGTCCCAAGACATGAGAAGAAGGGAATATCTCGTATTTCCCCTCTGCCCCTTGCAATAAATTCTGCCAGAAAAACTCTTCATCTCCAATAATTTTTCGTCGCCCAAACGGAAGAGCTGCAGCGTGAGCGAGGCCATCCATTCAAGCAATTATACAGTCGTTTTATTCGTTTCTAATAAAGAAAGGTTTACCCCAAACTGTTCCCACATTCATTTTTTGCGTGGAAAACAATGAATCACGCTCTTGGACCCGGGGATGGCTAACAGGTACACGCCAACACTCGCTTTTATATGAAGGAATTCGTTATTCCCAACCACCTGCTTGGCATCGCGGTAATTTATCGCGTTTATAAGAAGCCCTTCTCGTCTCGAGATGCGACTTTTTTTATTTCGGTGTCTCGTGTGTCTCCAGATGGGATCTCAGGTCCTGCATAGATTAGACGGAAGCGGGATCGTGGCGAAAGAGAAGTGCAAGTAAAATTTCATGGTGGGAGATGATACTATCCGAATCTCAGCGTAGAAAAAGAAGTATATTCTTGATTTTTTTGTTGAGGTAGTTTGATGTTATCTTTCGCTGTGAAAAGCTCGAGAAGTAATTAGTCCATCTTTGGTTGGTTTAAGTATTCCGGAAAATCTTATCTTAACGATCCTTTTTTACCTTTCTATATTAATTATCCGGCTCTATTAACCATCTTTTATCGATTTTTTGCTTATCTGTACAAGATTTTTTTCCTTGTTCTTATCTTAAATTACTTTAGTCAGCAAACCCTCTCTCCTCAATATTTGATCCACCCACTTCCTCCGCCGTTGCTTTATTACTTCAATCAAAAACCCCCAACTCATCTACAGCTTATTTTTGCTTTTTTATCGCTCTTTTTTCCATTCTACTCTGTATTTTTATCTTTTAAGTCTTCTACTGCTGTACTCTATACTCTTGTGTGTATATTATTCTAAGAATGAGCTGGTTTCTGGTGGATTAAATTATATTCGTTTAATCTCAAGGTGAAATGGAATTTCTAGAATTGACTTCGCGCCCATTTATATTCTGGAGTAGTTCGTAGTATTTTTTATTATGCATTTATCTGAACTTAATTGGTCGTAGATTGTATGTAGATCAATTTTAGATAAAGGAATTTCTAATAAATAACATTTATTGGCTCGTAATTATCTACCAAATGAACGAAAAGAACAAACTGTTGACCCATTTAATGAGATTACTAAGAGAGAGAGAAAAGTATGTGGTATAATGTAAACTTCGACTCAGGTTTTCTAGCCACGATCTATTGTCAATCTATGGAGGTAGAGTCAAAGGCTATAAAACATCTACGTTAATTCTACGCTGACCCCATGAGGAGAGAAATATCTCTTGTTCCATCACACCAATAGCAGCAGAGAATCTTCCATGTCAACTCTTTCGTCAGATAAATATTTATCATTTAATAACCGCCACGCCTTTCCCCATTCATCAATCATGCCCTTCTCCAACGCACGCTCTCGAAGAATCCGAGACATCCGCGATCGAAAAATGTTACGGGTTCAATCTCCGCGGAGTATAAGAGAGTGGACAAGAGATAAAAAAAAGATTCCAGTGTCCTTCGATCGGAGACGACAAACGGATGTTTTAGACTCATTCGATTGTCACTGATCGAGAGCGCGGAACTGGTTCCTCGCCCGCGATCCACATCGTCCTTTCAAAGAGAGATGGGAATTCATTCGTATATCTGCACAAGAGGTTCCCATCCTTCCATATCTATCATCTCTCGTACCTCCTTTATCCAGCCGTGGAGTGGGAAGGGGGGAGGGTTAGAGGAAGTGGGATCACACGCTCGGACGCTCCTTGGCGAAACGGAAAACTCGATATTTTTCCTCTTTTTTACGAGACCTACGAGACGGAGACATTGACTAAGATCCGGTGGTGGACAGAGTTTTTTTTTCGCGGGACTTATAGAGTAGAAGTATTCCGAATCCCACGGAATCGAAAGAAACGCATCCCTTCCAAAGTTTACGTGCGTGAGAGTCGAGGGAGATTATCTGAGCACGTGTTTCAGCTGCACTCGTAGATTGATCGAATGCCGAGATCGTCCGTGGAGGATTTTTTTTTAGACCGCTAGAGAGAGAGAGAGAGCTTTTAAGTGGGCTGAGCTACCGAGGTAGTCGCTAACGCAACATTTTTGAGGTCGTAAAAAATTCTCAGGAGAGAGAAAGAGTAGCTTCCTCAATAAAGATGTAAATATCGCGACGATTTTGGTAATAATGCTTCCGTGATTTTTTTGAGCGATTAGGTTTTTCACGCACGTATTTTTTTAAGATTGGATTGGTCTGTGATGGATTAAAAACGTGCTACAAAACATCATTCTCCTACTATTCCACCTCTCAATTGGCTACAACAGTATTTTAAAATTCTAAATCACAAAATAAACGTCGTAAATAAAGTCTATAATATTTACTGGAATGACGTTGAAGAAAATAATTTATTTGCATTTGAGTGTAGCTCTTTTAAATATTATTAATTGTGGTAACTATTTACCTTATTTACTAACTCGTTCTGTTCAAAACAGTTCAATCCAATGTCCTCTTTTACTAAGCAACAAGACTTGTTACTGATGAAAAAATCAAATGCGAAAACTATATAAACGATAGATTATAAGAAGATGATTCGAACTTCTTTCTCTCTTTAAGCATCGGTAGACGAGTCCATTCAAAAACTTTACGACAGCGTTGTTAGCACTATAGGCCATTTGGTTCTTAGTTCCCTTTGTTTCGATTATTGGCCATCATCCACTCAAAGGGTTCATAGTCCGTCATTCATCGACGCGATTTAATCCCATGCTTTCACCTGTTTGAGCGGAACTATTAGGACATCTCAGACAGTAATCACTTGGTGTGAAAGAGGGGGAGGGTGATATTTCGCCCTATAGGATCCTCCTTTGATCGATCCAACGCTCGCTCCGTTGCTAGGCAATGCTGCTGAGGTCATGGCCGAACGCTGCCATCTTTTCGGCGCAAACCGATTCCATCCGAGAAGCCAAACTTCCCCACTCACTTCCTTAGTCTTCCTACCCCTCTCTCTCTATAATGTGCAGAGTTTCACGGAAAGTGCCGTTGATGACCTACCCAAATCTAGCCTATTACGATTATGGATGAGGTAGAACTGTTTTGGAGTCGTTCGACCTGAAAGGATGCTCCAAATCGGTGTAGGGTACGGTGAGCTATCCAGAATGTAAACATTTCGGTTATGAGGTTTAATGTTTACAGAATTGGAGTAGTGAAGCAACATTGGCTTTGTTTATGAAATTGTTATTTATGATTTTCAAGCCGTGGTTCATAAACCTCTTTCGATTGATTCATTTTGTATCAGAAGTTTTTGGTGTTTTGGACTGGATATTCAAAATTTGAAACCAAACTTCTCATGGATCCAGTGTGTGAGTGCCTGGCTGGGCTATTTGTTCAATTTAAGCTTATCATAAAATTATCAATTTAAACTTAGAGGAACAATTTAATTTATTTTTACCGTCAGTTTTAATTTTAAAATTGAATGAATAATCTTCCAAAGTTAATTTTATAGAAGAAATTATAATTTTATTAGAGATGAACCCCTTGATCGAGTACAATTTTGAAGGTGAAGTTTAAGAATATTCTTGATACCAAGAATACGGAGTTAGAGGTTGTGGAGATTTCAAGTTGTGTTTGTATTAAAAGGAGAAAAGCGGTGAAAAGATGTAGTAAAAATTTCAGTGTTATTATTTCCATAGTGATAATTGTTATAAGATTATTCATTTATAACTTTTATCTGACGTATCGTTTACTACGACCCTCTATTCTCCATACGGTTGCACTATCGTTCTGAACACTCCTGAAGTTTTTAATAATATTAGGCTCCGATGTTTTATTTTAGCCTTCACAACACGTCGATGCTCATTACCTCTGCTAAATCGGTGCTAATTTTAAACAGGAAATTGTTTTTGTTTTTCCGCTAACCTTCATATCTTTAGGGTTATTCTTACCGGTCTCCCATTGTAATCAAATGTGAAATTCCAATATATTATGCGATGCAATTTCTTTCGCATAATATGATCACGCCGTCTATTGTTAGCAAACCCACGTACTTGTCGAAGTATTCTGCTGTTGAATATGAATCAGGCATGCCGCAAGAATGATGGCTGTAAATGTTACGGATACCTCTCTTGAATAGGGTAAGTTATTTTTCCTATAAGGCAGCTAGGATGTTATGTAAATTAAGAAATTGGATACCGCCTTCATATTTCTCCGAAAGAAATGTCACGCCAAAAATATTCTGAAAATGTTGTCTACGAAAAAGAAACCGAGGTTTTGAGGAAGTGAATTGTAGTCTAACTCCCTCGTGACAGGAAACAATAATAATGTATAAGTGAAACGAAAGTTCGAAATTCAATCTTCGTAACGGGAGAGGGGGATGAGAAATATTAAAGCATATTTTAAATAGTAATGAAAAATTAATATCTGTCCAACTCGCGCCTGATACGTTATTCCAAAAGGCTATATTTCAAGATAAGCACCTTCAAGAGATTGTGTTACAGTATCAATCTAATATTATAGTATTAAATTTAATTTACTAACAATTTTATCATAAGCAGTAATCCCTTAATGGGTCAAAAGGAAATAAGATACTCATAAAGGTGAAAGAATTCAGAAAGGGAGATGATTTTGGCAAGAGTCCAAGTCTAGTCTTTCATCCCTGTTTTGGCCAAAGAGTTTTAGCATCAGTCGGTGGTCCTCCTGCCGTGAAATTTATGGATCGTTATCCCGAAGGCAGGTGAAGTCCTCTTCAGGCTTAAAGGTGACTTCAACGACCGCATGGGCGACGAACTGCTTGTGTTGACTAGCAAACATTGCCAAGGCCCGATTGATGTCTGTTTAGAAAGCGATCGTAACCTCTAAATTTAGTTTTCTCGCGCGGTTTTATTTTATTTCCTGGCAGTTTGATGTTTATCTTAACCGTTAAAATTCTCTATTCCCTATACGAAATATTTTCGAAGTCGCTCCGGAATCGAAAACGCGGTTAGGTATCAATTTTACGTGGATCTGTTTCATGATGCGGACTTCATTGCCGTATCAGTTTTTAAAGATTCGTTCCTCGTATATTGTGATGATTTGTAGTATTTCCTGCGTGTTTTAAGTTATGGTATATTCTTTTGTTTACATCATTGTGTTTCATGTTTCTGATCAGTTCGTTGAACTGAGACGACCATGACATTCGCCCAAGACGATTTTCAATCTGCGATTATTGTATTGTGTCGCATTTTCCTACCTAATGGTACTTTATACATAATAGTTCTTCTGCAAGTTTAATTTCAAGGCTATGATCTTCGAAGGAATGCTTTAAATAAAATTCTGGAGCATCTATGTAGCAAAAATCTCTATCTACATTCTGGCAACTCTTGTAGTCGTTAATTTGAACATTTTATTTATTATAATCGTCTGTGTTTTTTTGCTTAAGACACCTTTGTTTACTTATCTAAATATTACTGCAGTGCAATTATTCCGTATCATTCTCATCCCATCGCTTATTAAACTTCTCAAAATATAAAATGGATTTTCTTATCGAAATATCGAAACAGCAGTCAATACTTTTCATCATTTCCTGAAGGTTATCTGATCGCTAGCAAATACAATCTAAAGAGCAATCTAGTTTCTAACTAGTTCATCCAAATTTGTTCCGCTCTCTCCTCCTTCGGATAAATTCCGGATGTTTTAGAAAGTATGCCATTTCACCCAAGGTGCCTACACCTTTCCGTTTTCAAGACTCCTTGTATTCCTCAAAGAAGACTCCAGTCGATTTTCACGACTCTCATCCGGAGGGAAGCAAGCAACAGTATCGAGACACAGGAGCAAGTTAATTGAGCTCCTCCCCCAGTGGCGGGCACAAAATTTACGATCTAATCCACGCAGCGCGTATGACGCAAGTAACCGAGATCATCCCGTTCACCCGAATCTTCCTCCCACACCATCTATCATGACGACCACTCCCTCGTCCATCAGGGGATGATGGGGTCTTCTTCCATCCCCACGCAAGATCATCGATGCGATGAGCTACCGAACCCCTCATTCCACCACTTCTTTCTACCCATAATTCTTCATCCTAGACGTCCAGAAGCGCGGTAAGCACTCCATGGAGTCCGTTCCCGAATACATTTTCCGGCATCCACACGAGCTCTTCCCCCAACACACGCCTCTTGTCTGGCCTCCATTCGCAATATACAACGTATCATTAATGCTGCTGTCGCCCAACCCTTTGTCCCACACGATAGACTCAGGAGTTGAAGGCAATCTAAAACCACACCTTCGTCTGCTCCATTCAATTCTGGAAAGTGCGAGAAAACATCGCGACAAATAAAATATTTGTAAGTTCTCTCGCACCTGATTTTAGGTTTATTCGTCATTATCAATGTTTAGTATTAACTGTATGCTATGAATAAATGAAGAATCATTAAGAAATTGAGTTTTACTATTGCTTAGGTTTCAGATTTTATCTTAGAGGTTGAACAGATATCAGTGTTATCCAATAAGAAATGAGGTGAATTTGCAGTTATTTGCGTATTTGATGTAATTAGAAAACATACATTAAAAATTTTGCTAATATTCCAAGTAATCTACGTATTTTATTGTTCAGAAATATTGAAAATCGCCGTGATTAATATAATACGAAAGGAAACTTTTCCTTTAAGCAAAAACCTAACCCCCCATCACTACCGATTTTACAGTGTACTATAGCGCCTCTCAAAATATGAATCTATAAACTGCGTTGAAAAAAAATTTCCATTCTTGGTTTCCTTTGTGCCTCGAAGAAATATCATCCGCTTCTATTTCCTCAAGAATCCTGTTTTACGTTTCTCCTCCATAATTATCTTTTCGCGTGCAGAAAGTCCACGAAATGAATACGTCTGCGAGTGTTCGGGTCGTGAATGTCCAATCGTAGAATTTATTCGCGGCCTTTTCTCTGCTGATTAGTTCTCTTCAGGAAAGAGCCAGCAGCTTCTTTAATTTGAGATTTGGGACGGCGTGAATTTTAATTTCTTGACGTTAAAGGTATTAAATGGCAGCGTTCCTTCCTTCTGTTGTGGTCGCCACGAAGAGTTTATCATCCCGTTCCTCAGGTGCCAAATGACCCTCTTCTCTGATCCTCTTCTCACTTACCACCATTTACCCATGACAGCGCGTCGCTTCGTTGCTCCACAGGTATCCTCCCCTGCATGCTATCCCTTTCTTAAATTTGAGGGATCCTCCGAAATAACTTAATATGGAGGTGGTTTTATTTGCGAGAGTTTTGGGTCTACCATTACACCACCACAAAGCAACAAACGTATTCCTCAGCTGTAAGATAATGAAACAAGTCGATTGATTTTTTGTATCTAAAGTAGTATTGGAAATCAATGAGATAAAGTATAATATATTCAGCATTTTAGTATTTTTCAGCGGATTAAATTCGTTACGACCAATGATTAAATTAAATTGGAGTGGCATAGACTGTAAGACATTTTAAGGATAGCAAATTATATTTTAAGTTATTTTTAAAATTTTATTTTCATTTAATTAATTTCGTAAATAATGCACCCCAAATCTTTCTTTGAGTTGAAGATAAATTTTAAAAATATCTTTCCTAAAACAATTGAAGTAGAAATATAAATTTTAAATTAGCTTGAGATTTTCTTAAGTTGAGGTTAAGTATTTATTATGAATCGAATGCTGATCGATCCTTTTTCAAGTAGATTGACCAGTTATTTTTAAAAATTGTATATCTATTTTATTTGCAAAAATATATTTCTTTTAAATTATCTCATTCTCATGGAATATAAATAGATTTAAATCCTGAAATAAAAATGGAAATAGTTTTAAATTTATCGAACGATTGCAGGAACCTAGCTAATTTCTTAGTCATATTTTTCGCTTTATTGAGTATACCCCTAACAGGCTCGTACAAAACATCATCCTCTTATGCGGGGAGTGCATCTTCCATTTGCGATGCTAACGGTAAAGAGATAGAATAAGCGAAGTGACGTTTTCCATCGTACGAGCGGGATTAATTCATTCAAAGATTAGAGGAAGGGGCAGCAGCAAAGCGGGCCATTTGAAGACATTTTACCGAGATAAGCCGCAGGAGCTTCCGCTGCCCTCCGCGAGGGGCAGGAAAGTCGCCGTCCGTTGCATGGCCTTGACTCTGGATCTTGCGGGTGGAGGAGGAGTGGTTACACGAGTCGAACCCAGTACGCGAGCGAGGGATCCTACGCTGTAGCAGGCGCTGGGGTGACTATCTGAAGAGCGATCAAAACAAGCGATGTCCTCAAGCGATCGCCTTATTCCTTTTTGACCTCTCAGATTCCGGACGATGGCAGCTTTGTCCCAATCCATAAGATAATGCAAACACGGCTCGATGAGAATCACCAACCGATTTGAAAAATGAGGGAAAGCGTATTTATTTTTTAATCTACGATGATGTAGCTACGAAAGTGCGCTTTCGAATTTGAGAGGGTGGGAGTAGGTTGTAAGGAAAGTGCAAATTCCAACTAGGAGGCGAAGGGGTTGGTAACAAAGATTTCAGGAGAATTCGCAGTCAATGTTATTGTTTTGATTCAGTCGTAACGATTCACGACACAAATTCCCGTGTTGTTATAATGAGGTTCGTGAATGATGGTTTCTAGGAACTAGGTAATAGCTTAATCGCTAAAGGTATCGAGTTTTGTCGACTTGACCTCGAGCTATCGAGTTTAATTGATATGACAAGTTTGTTAGCTATCTGTACATTATGCAGTACGGACATTTTCCAAATAATTCGTGACGTTCGGTAGCCATTGTGTTCAGCGGTGGAATTTTCTTCAGAATATGTTTTGTTGACAATTATGTGAGCTAATGATAAACATCCTTCAAGGACATGTACCTCATTAATTTTCTCTGTAAGTTTTCATGTATTAATGCATTAATGTATATTAAGATAATTTGTTTGAATAACGAATGAATTTTTAATGTTGTAACTGTTTACAAGCTTTGAAAATTACTAAATGGTAATTACAATAAAGGGAGTATTTTTATAATTTTTAGCTTTAAGATTTGCTCGTGTATTATAGTTAAGTAGAAATTTGAATTGACTACCTCGTTTGGCAAAAATAAACGAACTTTTTTGTTGGTAATTCGGAGTGCATCCATACTAACAGTATGAATACACTCGGAATTTCATATCGGCATCCCCTCTCCGCCCGGAAACACGGCGGATCCTCCATCCACTCGCATGTTCAGCCCAGGAGACATTTCGTAGCGACGATTAACAGATACCGAAGCCCGTGTCCGAGCTTACGGAGCACTTTGGAGAGGTTTTTGGCCCCCATCGACAAACAAGAGTCCTTGATTCGCGAAAAACGACCCTGTTGCGGGCGGCGGCGTAGGGGCGGGAGAGTGGGCATGTTTCTCATCCGAGACGTTTTGTCTTTTAGAAGCGAATCTCGTGTACTTCTTTGACGTCGCTGCAGTCCATGTTTCGCTTAACTGCACGCAATTTATCGCCGTGTTCCATGTCTAACCGTCTCTCTTCCCTCCTTCTTCTTCCCCTCCCTTTGTGCAGATCCGTGCGCCGACATCACAGCGGCCCTGGGCCCCGCGCTGTCCCCAGTCTCTTGTGAGACTGCGCCCACGGACGGGGAAGCCGTCTCACTCCGCACGCCGATAAAGGGGTCGTCTGCGAGAACCGAAGAGGTTTCCCCGAGCGACGGACCTCTTCTAACGTCCCCGGAGACCGACCAAAAGCAAGCAAACGGTAGCAGCAGCAGCGTCCTCGCGGAGCAGTCGCAAGTCGCCGCCGATGACTGCGACAAAGGTGCGACCTCTCTCCAAGAGGATCTCCAAGTGACCTCGCCTTCAAACGACACTGGTAAGTTCTCTCCCAAACACCTCATACCGCCTTCCGGGCGACTAATGGGTTGTCATTGGCGCTACTTCTTCGCACATTCGTGGTCGCCCTCGTACGATATCTGAGGCGATTCACAAATGCTCGCGGGAGCATTAATGGAAAAATTCTGTCGAGATAAGACGCTCTTTTTTCCGATATTTATTCCATTAGATGACTCCTGATGGAAAATCCTTTTAAGTTTACCCTTCAAGTCATATTTATTTTGTTTCGTAACGAGTTCGATTATTCAAATAAAGACGGCGTTGTATTCGAGTCACGCGTTGTCCATAATTCAAATGTTTAATCTATATAAGGCGTGTTATGCGTGCAAACCATTAAAGATATTTATTTCCTTCGAGCTCGAAATTCTCTAAAAGGATGTATCGAAATAGCTTTATGAACCATATTAGTGGAAAAGTGACATCTAAATGCATCGTAAATTTCCCTTTTAGTTTGGAAATTCAAGGCATCCATTAATGGTGATAGGTAAAGTTGATGAATCCCATCCGATTTCTCCATTTCTCAGAACAGTAATTACCGGAGGACTTTCCTTCGGCAATATATCTTACGAGCGGCGATGTTGATCGAATCCTTCGGTATTTTAATTTAAATGTCGAGTATTCATTTCCCTTTTCCATTAGGGAGACGTCCTTGAGTCGTCCGCCGTATTTGGTTCACCTCCGACTCCTTCTAGAAAGGGAATAACGGACTTTTTTATGCATACGATATAATGGCACTCGCCTCACGGAAAGGTGACGCGGAATCAATTGCGACGCGTGAAAGGAATGAAAACGAAAGCGCCTTGAGGAATTAGCGTTTGCCAAGGAAACGCGCGTCGGAGATGATCCTAAGACGGTTTTAACGGTACCTCGGCTGTAATTGGCGCGCTTCGGGTAAAAGTCGATAATGCGGAGGCGAGCGGAGCGTGACGTCAGGTGCTGTTGACATCGTGTTGCCGCACATCTCGAGCGTGTCTCGCATTTAGCTATATTAACGTCACGGCATTTCCTGACTTCGCAGAAAGCCCGGATGTTGCTGGGGTTGGAGCGGGTTTTTTTTTGGAGGATTGCTCGTTCTGAAATGTCCGTTGGTTTTTATTTACGTCAGCTGTACGTTAAAAAAATTCATGATCAATTGTGTGCGGGATTGAGCTGTATTGATAGAATGAATGGAAATATATGATGGTTTTATTATCCTCGTGAAAGAAGTATACGAGAGTTTAATCTGGTAATACTCATCAAACCAAGATAATACCTCGAAAAAAGATTATCATATTATTAATCCTTCTTAACATGGAGCTTAATTTCAATAAGCAATGCTCTAACACTTTCTTTAAGAATTTTTCCTCCTTATTGGTCATAATTTAAGAAGAATTAGTACCTTTTTAATTCATTCCTCATTAATATGATATAGAATTAAATTAAATTCAAATTAGCGAATGATTTTTATTTCATGAAATCGGCTGAATTTAACAATGATGAGCACACTACTACATTTTCCTTTACGTTATACTTTCCCATTAAAAATTAATCATCTGAATGGGATGCAACTCAAGTTCGTTCACACTTAATAAGTCTTCAGAATAACAGTACCTTGGAATAACAGTATCCGAATACTCGGGATTACCTCGGTATACACCCATGTTATCCATCTCAATATAAGCTGCACTTGAAACCGTGGACCGGAGTTCAGCGATCGAATTGCAGATTGGGAGGGTGGGGAATCTATGCAAAATCGGGCGTAGGCGGAAAAAGGAGGTTAACAACGTAGGCGTCGGGTGCAAGGGAAGGCGTGGTGCACCCTTTCTATTTCACGTGCCGGCGCAATAAAATGAAAAAGTTCGCGAGTTCTTCGGGGTGGCGCTTAATACGAATCCTCGCATTTCCTTCAACGGTGCACTCTCTTCACAAACCGGATCACGGAAATTCTTAGAACTGCTTATCCCCACGACGTCTCCACCCTACTCCTAACCTTTCCACCCACGCACACCTCTCGCTCCGCAACAACCTTTTCTTAGCGCCAAAAAGGTCACCGTGCCACAAAGTCCTTTATTTATACTCGAAATTGCTCAATCGGCGCAGAAATAGATTTTCGACGGATAAGTTTTGCGTGCGGATTGGCATGCGAGTGCAGATAGGGCGGTCCCCACACAACGCTTTCCCCCCCCCTTTCGAGGTGCATTATCGGATCGGAATCTCGGTCCCATATGGCCTCTTATAAATCCTCGGGTCGTGTTCATCGAGCCTGCAATATGTCCCTGGCTCCGTGTTTTTTTAAGTCACGTGTAATTATCCTAAGAGTCTTAGGCGGTGTTAATCCTTTAGCACGGAATGGGTTTCCCATATTGTTCCATATCTCTCCCTCACGTTCGTCCGTGACGGAAAGAAGACTTCTTAAGTTGAGATTTGGCATTCCGCGCGGGAATTACCTCACCTTGTGCGGTGCATTAGCGGAAGGAAATGTTACAGATCCAATAGAACGAAGGTCATCATCTTCCTTGCTGAAATCCGAAATCCACTGAGAAGTCTTAAGCGGAAAGTTATAACCATGAAGTTCTGGTAAACAAGTTTTTAAAACTATCGGTTTTGTCTTTTACGTAATCTTTTGTTCTATCGTGGTATTTATTAATTGAATTGATAGCTCCAATCCCCGATGTAACTGAAATATTCGAGTTGTATTAATACAGCTGTTGTAATTTTGTACTTGTTGTACTGAGGATTCTACGAAGGCCGAAGCAAAAATTATTAGTGACCATTGGGTTGCCTACGATGCCATTTAATAAAATCAAAATTAATTTAATGAAAAGAGATTTGTAAATGACTAAAATGATTGTTGATACTACGAGGGAAAATTATTGATCATATTAAGGTAACAATCAAATCAAAACAAAGCAATCTACGTGAATACCTCCTTAAGTTCTATAATTGGAATACCCTGTCGTGTAAAATATTTTCAAATTTTTACTATCTTCTTCTCAATATCCTCCTCTCGGGTAACAAAACAGCTTGCGCCTTTATATACTGCTGCTTCTAACAGCACGAATATCCCTGCTCCTAAGGACAAGCATTTTGATTCCATAATCACTGAGCATATTTGGACGCGTCGCGAGGTAACATGATGCAGCATCCTCTTGATAAAGAGCCCAGTCCATCTCGTCCGACCATCTCTCCCAGGAAGACGAGTCGAGTAGAAGCCCGCATAGCTTCAGCTCTAACTATGAGGAAATTTATCGCGCGTCCATACGTCCCGTCGGCACGCCGCATTTGATGCCGCTCTTTCCGGGAGATTTTACTGCCCTCCGCGGCATTCCCGCGCCCTCTGTCACACTCGTCTCCGCGTGAGGTCGTCCCTCCGTCATCCATTCGAATATTCCTTGTGGTGTGCGTTACGGGACACCGCCGTGACCCCAAGGGGTTGTTGGTGCGATAGCCTCGTCCGATCAGAGCGACTCGGTTCGGTAGAGATTCCTAAGAAAAGTCTTTCCTTCCGCGAAACCCCTTCAAACACTTCCTGCTCCCGCAGCCCGATTTTCCGCTTTCGGTTTCCACGCCGTCCGCGGTCGTTTTTGTGGGAATCGAGCGGAGAGAATTTCGAGGTCCCAAGTGCTCTCTCAAGTGTGGGTCATCAACGATGGCGGCATGCGGAAAGATCATCCTCGACTTCGAAGGCTATAAGATGTCTCTAACGGTTCGGTTCCCTAAGGATTACTCATCACAGCCTCTTCCTAGTGTTATATTGCAGGTGATTCCGTCTGATATTTTGCACACGCGAGCAATTTGTTTTGATTACCGGATGGACGCGGTTGGAGTGGAGTTCGTCTTCAAGAGGTGTTTTTGTATTCATGAATAAGTAAATCGCTGCAGTTTGATGATGATGTGTTTTAGTGTTTGATTGCGGGATTTATAACAGTACTGTTAGTCATTCGTATGCATGAATACGTTTAGGAGATTCGGATTTGAATCGCGATGGTTTGGGATTGGTTTAGCATATAAACAAACTGGAGGTGTTAATTAGGAATTGATTAAGGATTATATCTTCTAGCGTAACGTAGAAACTACGTCCTAGGAGTCCCGTTGATTCGTTCCGTGCAATTTTATCGAATTGAATTTTTTTTCAATCGATATTCATAAAGAAGTATTATGAAAATAATAGATCCTTGGATCGGAATTCAACTCAAATTAATTTTTTTGATTGCCAACTACTTTAACAAAATGTTGGATAATAAATTACATCGATACATTATGATAATCATTTTGATCACAATGTCAATTGAGTGAAATTCATCATATATCTCATCCAAGATATTTAGATTCAGTTCATTGATTAGGGAAGCAAAACATTGAAAACTCGATACGGTTAGTTTGTTGCGTTCAAGATCACTCCTCGTAATTTGATATGAATTCAGTCGGAAACATAAACTCCCATTAATGCGCCTTAATTTGAACTCCGATGCCCTAATATTCCGTTCGACCTTCACGACCAGCGCAATCCCAGACGAGCGCTCATCTTCTATGGCCATGTTTTCTTCCGAGATAATCTATAATGGTTCTCTAGAGCGTCCATCCGGCTGCCTTGCATTTATCGTGTTGCATAACCGTGAAGGACAATGAGATAAGAGATCTTAAACCCGTTTCATCCGGCGCAAGAAACGGGAAAAGTTGTGAGAATCGGTGGAAGGCGAGCGACGAACTCGGCACATCCTCATCTGGACAGAGACGCTTTGTAATTTCTCTCTTTCAAAGAGATAATTGAGATCGGGGACAATTGTCACCCTCGCAGAGACGTAACAAGGGCTGGGAACGAGATTGTCCCGAGGTTTCCTTTCCTGCGTTCATTGCCTCGCATTAAGATTCTGTCGGTGGTGCGGAAAACGTAGCAGACAGAATAAAGTTATTACGAAGGAGTTTTTTGACCCATACTTGTATCTATATCCGGCAAGAAGATGTTCGAGTAAAACAATTCCTACGACATTGGTTATTAGATGATGTATTGATACAGGTTGTGTCGTTTTAGTATACTTCGTCGTGAAAAAAAAATATTACGTGTTTTATTATATAATATTTTACGATGAGTTAAAATCTTGATATCCGAAGTAATATCCCATTTACCCTGTATAGAAATACTTCTGGAATGATTTAATTTTGAACTGAACTGAAAAATGTATCAAAATTTAAATTAAATTCGTTTATAGAATACGATAATTAATTCGTAGAACGCAATTAGTTCCCTGTTTAACGAAAAGGGTTTATTCCAGAGTACGTATATATATTAAGAATGAAACGAACACGTACGAGAAAGTAGTATACGTCGTTTCGAGACGTTGGATATCCTTTCTGTTTTACATCAGAATAATTCTAATCATCCTTATTTTCACCCCAGTATTTCCTTTCAAACATCTTCCTACTCTTTCATTTCCCTTCACCGTGACCTTTCGGCTGTGAGATTCCTTTTCGTCGTACTGGTAATGACAATACCCTTTCCTCTGCTCTGGGAACAACCTTCCCGCCATCTCTTTTCCGCTCCGCCGACTGCTCCGCCACCCCCCGGAAGTGGGCTTGGAAGAGCGTGGATATCCACCCCCGTGAGGGCCGAAAACGCTATCGGGCCCCTCCGAGGCGACGACCCATGGGAAGAAGGGCCCTCGCGGACTAGTTATGGCGTCCGCCGAACCAAGGAACGCCGCATTCCTCAGCGGCCATTTGAATAGCGGCAGCTGGTGCGGGAAGAGTCGACGCGGTAGCGCCAAATTACACGGTTTCCTTTCGCCCACGACGTGTCTGCTCTCGGTCTATGTCGTGTGTGACGCATTTCTACGGTGGAAATATTGCGGTGAATAGCCTCAAGCGATCGCGGAACGGATTTGAGTGTCACCTTCCGTTTCTAGCGCACAATGGCTTGCATAATGAGATAGGGGATGACAGATTACAGCGATTGTGGAGGTGTTTTAACATGCCAAGGTAATCATTACCTAAAACGTAAGCTTCCTATAGTACGTTATTGATTCTAGAGTGTTTGTAATTCCCGTTATTGACACTAGGTTCTTGATGAGCAATTTTGTAAATGAGAGGTTTGGAAGAAAATATATATTGTCAGGAAGATATTTTTCCATCAAATGATGATGTTTTTGGTCAAATCAAGGTAGAGGATGTGTAAATTCTATGTAGTTATGCTTATTATTCAATCACAAAATCTATTAGAAAATATTTCATTATATCTGCTTCATCATTGCCAAGAACCCTAAGTTATTTTAAGTCGTCCGTGTATGTATCTGATCCATTTCTTTATCAGTCAGCTGATCGAAGTCTTAGTTTAGGTCGCGATAAAGGTAATGAATATTTATTAAGGGAATAAACTGAGATAAAATACTCTAATAAGTACATTAGGATTAAACATAAGCATGGGAATATGTTACACAATAACGTAATTCTTATAGGTAGCTGTGTTCCGAATATTCAAATTTTACCTAGCGTATTATCAGAGAAAATTGTGAACAAATTGAGGCGTCATAGCTTTAAATAAATGAGAGATAAGCTGAGATACATTATCGACCTATCGACGAGTATTACAAACGTTGCAATTCTTTAAACATGCCCCATAACGTCAAATTACCATTCGTTTCGGCGAATGGATTAGCGCTCGAATAAATAAATACGCGCAATAAAATCGGACGGTTAAATTATTTTTATCTCCCGATGATATTCTCGGGAGTCGTAAGAGAGACATTTGCATTCGAATCCACGCGTGCGGCTTCGAATATAAAAGAAGGGCCATTCTCCGTCGTCGGCGATGACCGTCTTTTTTCCCCGACTTTCATTCCACCGACGCAATATACGAGCACGTAGGAATTTACCTATCTCGGAGTAAGTTGCTCTCCTTTCCCTTATTCATGACCGCCGTAACAGCTCCTTTGATGGCCGAAATCCTGATGGATGCCGTCTGAAATCACGCAGCGGGTCCTTGGCCACGGCGCCCTTGAAATCTCCGCCCGTTCTAAATTTGGATCGCCAGATGTTGGCCTTCTCCAATTCCTCACCCACTCTCATAATCTTCTCTTTGTATCCCTCATTTCTCCCTCTCCTAATCTACATGGCCGCAATGGTTGTGTCGTTGACTCAGTGGCGTTAGAGGGAAAGCGGGGATATAAAAACAAGAGTGCGCGGAAGCAATCCTGCTTCAGCGTCCGCTCGGCATCGTAATGGGAAGTTCTCTCCCCTTCGGATCCTCCTATTGCATCTCCGGGAATCGCAGAATTCATATTTATTCCGACGTTCGAATGCTACCACACGTATGGAATGATAAACGCTCTTCAGGATTCTTCCTTTGATCTGTTAATGTCTCGTTTCCGCCTACTTGCTTTTTGTGCCCTCCGTTTCCCTTCCTCCGTTTTACACTGTCCCATTCCCATTCTCGGTTCGGTCTTAAATCTTTCTTTCCTCTAAGAAATTCGTATAATAACAGTTTTACGTTCGTACAAGTATGTTTGTGTCGTTGTGTAGCGGTGATTATTTTTCTCGGGTGGACTTTTGTATGGTCTTCTTTTGGATGAGACGGGTGTAAGCCTTAAATTAAGTCGTACGTGTTCCAGTTTCTCATTCATCAATTTCTGTTATATTATTTCAATGTTCATTTTTGTCTCTTGTAGTTAATTCATTTTTGTCACTGGTTTTCCTTTGCAGAATTTTTTCTCTCTCGTTTGAATATCTCTGTGCATTAACCCTCTCTTCTTCTTCATGCAGTTCAATAGGGATTTATTTTTCGTAGTTTTATTCTCGTGTCTGTGTAACATTGATCTTCATTTTCTTTCAAAAGACTCTTCTGTTTATTCATCTTTACGCCTTCATTTGGTTTATTTTATAAGCGATGAATCAAAATAATTAAGAATTTGTTAACTTCGCCATAAAGAGTACTGGGCAACTTTTCGTCAAAAAATGTTTCTTTTTCTTAATAAAAATTTTAGTCTTTTTGGAATTTATCTTTCGATTTAAAAGATAAGGATACTAATTATTTGATAATCAGATAATATACAGTAATATAATACAGTACAATTACCAGATAATATAAAGATGAATTGCTATTAATCTATTTTCCTTTACTTTCAATTATTCCACTACGTCTTTCTCTATATCTTCATTCATTCGTTAATTGCCGTAGTCTTTCTTCCGTTGCTCCTTTCATCTCCCTTAATAATCTCTCCATCCGTCTGCATTTCCCCTTCTCCTACACTCTCCGCAGATATTTACGAGCACCGACAAAATCGAACGCAAGACGTCAATGTGTGGTCTCCGCTGATTAATTCGTTCAATTTCCTTTGCGTTAATTCCGAATCTCATTTCCGTCGTTCAAGAACCGCGTGATTTACTCACAAGAACATCCCACGAGATACCGAACACGATCTTCGATGTTAATACTCGAAAAGGATGATTTATTTATTTTTAAGGAAAAAAAGCGTACCTTCCCGACTATTAAATTGCGGTTTCTCAACCTTCTTCTCCTCTGCTGTTCGAATCTCCCACGCCGTCGCAGCCACGCCTTCCTTTCCGTTGGCTCATCCATGCATTAAGTTCCAAGGGAAGGTTTTTCTCCCGTTCCACATCACATCGCTTCCTTCCTCCATTCCGATTGCTCTTCATACAAAAGCATTCCATTTTTACGTAATCCCTATCGGGCATACGAGAAATCCGAAGGTAACGAGGGCAGGCGTTCCGGATTGGTCTGTCTTAACCGCTAACGTTCTCATTTGTTTGGCACTTTTAGAAATCACCGCGAACAGGAAGTTTTTTTTTCGGCGATTTGATTTCTCTCGTTAGCCTCAATTTGCTTCGATTCGGAGCTTTCAGTGTAGTTTCTGCGTCGGGTGTTGAATA
This sequence comes from Pantala flavescens, assembly GCA_020796165.1. NCBI lineage: Eukaryota > Metazoa > Arthropoda > Insecta > Odonata > Libellulidae > Pantala > Pantala flavescens. Next base: position 15,922,608 of record CM036879.1, on the reverse strand, counting down.
ATGTAAATATTCTGATTGTGCGGTTGAATTTATCTTTTGTTCTTGGACCGTCCGTTGTTTATTTGTAAATATACCGTTTTATATAGATTGGATGAAACTGATGTATTGAGCAAAAATTTTTTACGTTGCCAAATGTTAGTCTAAAGCAGAAATATGCCCTAATTATGATATAAAACTTTTATTTGTCAAAAATATTTTCATATTTATTCAAGACGTATTATTTCCTGCAACAAAAATTCCTTTCTTCTAACCAAATATCCAAGCATACATGTTGTATATCAGGGTTGATGTAGAAATTATTTATTTCACAGTTTAAAAGCAGTACATATATTGATACAGTAATAATATTTGTATGCATTGATGTATCGAATAATCAAAGTTATAATGACTCAATTGGCAAATAAAAAAGGGTTTATGTATCTAAAAACGTTCTAGCTTAAAATGTACTTATTTAAGGGAAGATCGTTCTCCAATCGGCGAAACGTCTTTCAATCCTCCTAGAAAGATTGAACCGTCTACTAGAATTAGATGACCTTCGTCGCTTAAGCTACATTGTGAGGGTATTTTTAAATCTCTCTCTTTCTCCGCGAGACGAGAATATAAATCTCCATCCGAGACGGAGTCAGGTAGCACAGTTTCATCGCGTAATCCGTAAATAACGCGCTGTGAATCGTCGGGGCATTATTTCATACCGCTTTATGCGTTATTTGTGCCACTCGAAGAAGCCCGAGCCGTAATTTCGGCCCGTTTTTACGTAAAGCTCTCCGAGAGAGAGACTCGCTTTATTACCCGACGTTGAAATCAGTGCAGCCATTTAGTTTTTCTCTCCCCCCATCCCGCTTCTCGTTTCGAACCTCTTTTTGCCCGCCTTCCCCACTATCTTCGCATCATCTCCTCCCCCTATCCCCCGGCGTCGCTCTCGGAGAACTTCCCGTGATTTATTCGATTCGAAACTCGCTCATAACGCGGGCATTTTTAGAACGAGACTGGTTCGGATGCCAGGCGAACTCCTTAAGATTACTCGTTCCGATAAATTGGAATCTCTAAAATGGCAGGCGACCTCGTGGCATTGCGGTTTACGGCTCCGGGATCGTATTTAGAGCAAATCCCCGAGGCGATGCACCGTCGAGGATTCCAGCAGTTTCATTCTTTCCGTGGGAATAGAATTTGCGTTTTTCCACGGCTCATAACTCGGTTTTTTCCCCCCGCGGAGTGTGAGATCGGTCCCGGCGATTCTCTCCAGAGAGGCTTTCAATTAACCTCCCCTAGTAATAGCGGAGTGGAGCGCAGATCGGCTTTCGTACCGCGCTCGGTTTATTTAGTGGAGCGACTTTAGCGATCGATGCAAAAGCACCTGTTGAAGGAAATGAACGATCAGTTATCCGCCGGTCGCCTGTGTATTTTGCCTTGGATTTGCGTTTATCGCCCGCACTGTCTATATAGTACATTGTGGGTCTCTAGAGGTGGGTTTTTAAGAGCTTTTAAGACTGATTTTACGGCCAGCTAATTTTATGAGATGTGTGTACGTCCATTATCCATTTTCTGGGGCGGTTTGAGGCTATAAAATGCATCTTTTGTAGTACTTACTAATCCTATTGAAAGAGTGCAGTTTTAGCGTTTCTACGCTCTTGAATTTTTAATAATTATTTCAGCCACTTTAGGTTCTTGCTTAACTTTTATCAGTATTCGTTTATTTTATTCTTAGATGAGTAATTGGAGATACGATATTTATGGATTTTTGACATGTATTTCTAATCCTTAAATCTATTATTGATTGTATCACATTTCTTTTAACACGGCCCCCACAAAATATATATAAATATTTACTCAATAATGGACGAACTCCAATATCCATACCTGACCTAGGAGGATACACCTTCCTGGGTGCATTTTTTCAGCTGTTTGTCCCGCTATCTTCCTCTCCAACCCAACTATGAATTCTTAGGCACGTAAAATAAACAAAACTTGTTTGTTTTGGCAACGCCGTGGGCCGATCGCATTGCCATGCGAGCCTCGTCCTTCCTCAGCACCGCTGAATGGAAGTGCCTATTAATTGTCCACCGCTCGACTCCTTTAAGTTTCCAATAAATCGTTGGCGACGTCTGACGAGGACGACCTCTCTGCCTCCGGGGCGTCGCGAATTCCCGCCGCCCCCGGCTCTTCCCCCGCGATTACGCATTCTATCGGCGTGCATCTGCCGATCCTCGGCGGCTGGGAAGGGGTAACCGGTTAGCGGAGAGACGACCTGCGCCAGGACAAAGTATCCAAGCCAAACTCTTCAACCTTTTCCTCCTAATCTTCTCCAACCCGAGTCTCTTCTCACTCACAGCACGATTCGCAGACCCTTTCAGAAGTTTTTGTTTGCCCTCACTCTCTCTCTCTCCCTCTAAGGCCTGTTTTTATCTCGCGCTCCTGGAAAATCTGCCGTTTTTCCAGCCGAAGTAACGAGTGAAAATGGAAACCCTCTTGGTTGGCTCGGAAAGTTTTCGATGTCGGTAAATGTCGACGGAAGTTCATATGCCCGCCCCCCTCGAGATTCCACGGTCATCGCTTCCGAGACGTCTTCCGATGGGAAAGATTTAGATTTCTCGGGCCAAGATCGACTTTGTTGTATCACATCGCGGTGTGGAATAATGAAGGTTAACCCTTTCGGAAGAGATAACTGAAGTTTACGTTGGAGGCTATCGCTATCTCCAGATATTTATGCGTCGGAAAAAGGGGTATCGGTGAAGCTCTCCGAACGCCATCACTCCACTTGTTTAAGCGTCTTCGATTTTTCAGATATGATTATACCAAAGCTCAATACATTACGGACGATTATTGAAATACAATGAAGCGGATTTCAGTGTAAACATTTTTAGGATCGAGGTACTGATAGAGCAGTTTCCGATGATTATCTTACGTCTCAAGCAGTAGGTCTGTCTACGCGCGGCAATATTTATCTGTCGTTCGTTCCGAATGCACTCGTCTGTTACGTACACCTGCCACGATTCTCAGCCACGGGAAGCATCCGTTTATTGAAGAGGCTCGATCGTATTCTACTGCCACTGATCTTTCCAGAGCCCAACCGATGGCTGCCATTTACACTTAGAGAGACTCGTTTAACTCGTACTTCTACGTGGTGTTGGATGTGTCTCTTAAGTTCTGGACGTGTCTAAATTAAGGTTTGGGGGGTTATATGCACGAGGAATTGGTAAAACTATGCAAGTTGATATTCAATTGGGATTAAATTCGGATATTGGGATATTTTTATTAGCATTTTCTTCGGTAGAAGTATCTTTTACTTTATAATAGTGCACCTTCGTCACTTAAATCGATGTTTTTTGATCAAAATTAAGAGATCAAGCGACAAGAATTACGTATAATACGTTGACAATCACCTGGCAACCCTCGATATCGTCGCAGTGTATGCTTCCATAGCGCATCCTCTCGTTTCTAAATAATACCCCCCTCTCGTCTGCTCCACTATCCTGTTCCATCTCACAAGGAATTACCCCTCCGAGCAAACATTTACTATCTATAACTTTTTTCCCTCTCGATTTATAATGCTCGCGCACGCACAGTCCATATGCTCCTCATTAAATCCACTTTCGCCTCAATCACGGATGCGTCTCATCGTTCTGCACCATTTCTTCTTCGATCCTTTCTCTCACGGATTCTGCCTCCTCTTCTATAAATAATGCTGTCTCCCTCGAGAGGTGCCATAAATCAGCGATGGGCACGAATCGCTGTTGGGACGAGAAGCGGAGTTTTGCGGAAGAATCGATGTCGGAAGAGAGAGCAACCGCGACAGAAAGGGAAAGGAGAATTTGCGGTGAATGGTTGGACTCAATGTGTGCAATGCAGAAGCCCAACGAGATCGATGTTTAAGTTAATTGGCCCTACATCCTTCATTGTTGCGATAGCTGTTCTTCTTAAGCTTTCTGGAAGGGATGGAGTTTTGAAGGAGAGCAAGGAACGCGTGGCATCGCGATGAGATAGAAATTATTGCTCGCGGTTCTGCAGTTCTGTTTGTGGGTCTTTGGAATAGATGGTGCTTGAATGGAGTATTTGTAGAGGTAGATTTATTGTGTATTTTTCTGTTTGGCTTTCAGTACTATTTACTCGGAAATAATCTGGATGAATTTTACGAATTATAGTTTATTTGCATCAAAATGGAGATTAATAATCAAGGACGATTTGTAACAATCTATGGCCCCAGATGTATGGATTGAATTATAAGTCGTTCGTCTCAAATAAAAGTACCAAAAACGTATAATTTGAGCTCCCAACAATGTATATATCATCTCTTTCAGTATTGAGTTATCCCAACATTGTTTCAGTTCGCTGATTTAAAAATCAACGCCCATGTTTTACCGAGAGTATTTGTCTAAAACTTCGATCGTAACTAAAATCGTCACTCGAACTTCTTCTCGCTTCAGTCAATTCTAAAAACGTCAAACCCAACCGGTTTTCAAGCTCAGTTTCTTTAACGTGATATCATTACTATTCATGCCCTCCCCAAGCGTGGTTCATCTTTCTTCCATCCGTGTCTCTTCGCCTTTTAAATATTCCAAATCAGTAGAGTAGCATCAGCTGTGGAAAGAGATCCATCCTTCTTTTCTCGATTGTCCAACGTGGGCCGGTCACGACAAGTGAAAATCAATCGAAAACACGTCTCGTGGATTCGTTTTGTAGATCATCCGGTAGAGAGCTCTATAATAACAAGGATAGGATTGATTTTTAATTTTTGCACGTTAAAGTGTGCGCTTTTTCACTATGTTAAACAGAAGTGAAAATTGCAACATAACTGGGACTCGAACCTAGGTCTCCCACTTTCCGGGAAAGAGCATACCTAACTGGCAAGTAGGAGTCCTGGGTTCGGGTCCCAGTCATGTCGCTATTTTTCACTTCTCTTTAACATTATCTCTATGATGGGTGCGCACTAGAATTGAATTTACTCTTTTCAATCGTTTCATTTTCTTTTACGTTATTTCTTTGCGGTGTAGAGTGATTCATTTCGTTACCTGGAAGACCATTACTCCGCGCAACAGCTACTCATTGCTTCCAGAGACATGTTTCGGGGAAGGACACGACGGGTCGGTCGAAACCCTTCAGGATCGTGTACTTGTTCGGACTCGTTAACTGCGTCCGAGAAAGGACCCCAAACAAACAAATTTCGAGGGCTTACGAGGAGGGGACAATGGGAGTGGACGGAAAACGTCGAAGGAAAAAGGAGGTGACGAATGGACGAAGTGGAGGCGAGGAAAAAGACGGTCGGAAAGGGAGGACGTAAGACAAGGGGCCAAGAGGAGTAGTAGCAAAACGGAAAGGAAAATATTTTTCGCCTCCTCTGTATTCAGCCCGCCTCTTTCCCATTTCGCCATCTCTTTCAATTACCACGGGAGAGCTTAACGGGCGGAATGTTATAATTGGAGAGCTTCCCGTCATGTACCGTCAATTTGAGCCCTCCCCCAAGATAGCAGTGCCCCACGGAGCCCGAGGAAGAAGATGCGTGCGTGAGAGAAGATTCCTCCCCCTTTTAGAGGAATCGGTATATAAAGTTTTCTCCGGAGAACGGCTACCGATCCCGTGTATCTTCGCGGGGCGCCCGGGTTGCACGTGATTTTTCAAAGGACGGCCGTCTAAAAAAAAAAAACAACACGGATTCGGAGATCGTGCCGGCGTGGTTCCGCGCTCTCTCTCGTTCCAGTTCATCCCTCCAACCATCCTCATTAATAATTTCGATCGTTCCTCGATGGTATCGTTAGCATCGGGACATTTTTAAGCCTCTCATTGTGCTCCTCCTTTGTCACCGAAATTTATTGCGACGGCGTATTGTCCTCCACTTATCTCCGCCGGGAGAAATATATATAGAGATGTGCCATCGTTAAGGGGAGATCGCAGAGCGAGGTTTCACGTTCCGCGCCGTCCACTCGTAAAGACCTCTGCGATTCTGGTTTTCCTCGGTGCGTGGGAGAGCGATACCGGGGGGAGTCCGGTGGAGAATGCAGGCACATTCGGAGTCCTCCGGTACCATTAACTTCTTTAACGCTCGATGAAAGTGTTTCTACAAGACTCGTACGTCCTCGTTATGTCAGAGGGGTTTTATTCGGCCTACGCTCCAACCCCTTGCGAACGATGAGAAATGTTTCGCACGGAGAAGCAAGAGTTGTTTTTACGACTATGCCCATTGTAAATAGGGGCATAAATAAAGGATTATCCAGGTGGCAATAAAATATTTAAACGATCTCCGAAGATCGTATGGTTTTTTTTGCGTATCCAAACGTAACCAGGTAGTTCTTTTGTTCGGTGTCTCGTGTAAGTCACGGTGTAGCTCCTTCATTCTCACCTCAGTCCGTAAGCCTTTCTAACCTCTATCTTTATCTTAAAGGTTAAACGAAACGTAGATGAGTGATGATCAAACCATATCTTGGCTTATTAATCCTAGGGTTAGGTGAAGATTTGTTTGTATCCATGAGTATACTAGTAGCATCGGAATGTTCTTATTCTTGTTATTGTATTAGCGAGTTTATTAGTAATGTTCCCTTCTTTCCACTTTGACTCTACTGTTAGATTTCTATTTTCAGCACCATCTGCTCTATTTTCGTCTACTTTTTATAGTGAAGCTTTTTTTCTTTACGTATCGTAATAATATATATTGATCGAAGATTCGATTCCGTAATGCATTTCGTATTTCTTTCTTTTCTACCTCGATGTTTCTATCTCGGTGCTCCACAGCTTTAAGAAACAAATGCGTTCCCATCAAATAACTTGTTACGATATAAAGGCTTACGATTGAAATGCCATTCAGCGAATTGAACTGGTTTGCGCCGTGAAGCTTAATGCGAAGAAATTCATAAACGACCGAATAAACAAGCGATCAGACACAAAGGCCTTTATAAAAAAAACTACTAAAGTACATACATAAAGGGAATCGCCTCGCGTGAGCACGGAATCCATCCAGCGTTTCGTTCTTAATAACGCCATAAATTATATCCGATTCCGGGACTCAGCTCCTCATTTGGATCTAGATCTCTTCGCAGCTTCGCTCATCTATTTCCCTCCCTCCCGCTGGCAGCACCATAGCGCAAATTGTGCTAAACGTAAAAAAAAGTGGGAAGTCAGATTGGCCGCCAAGATCACAGTGGTCAACTTATTTCCACCGATTAACTTCCAATATAATGAAGTCTTTTAAGGGGAGCCTTTTAGATGTTTAGGCCTCCGAAGCTGTCGTGGGACGAAAAATTAATGGCCTAACCTTTCGATCGAAGAAAACTCTTTCTCTCTCGGGATGAGGAGCCGATAAAAGATGAGGCTGTTTTTAGTGGGAGGAGAGAAGGAGGAAAAAATCAGAGGATTTGAATCGAATGTTATTCCAAGAGATGAATGCGAGGAAAATAAAGACGGCGACGGGGGAGAGCAATATGAAATCTTTATTAGCGGAGGTAAGAAGGGACTTCGGGAAGGGAAGATTTTTCTCGGAACAATGGATCGATGACAGGAGTTGAGATTGAAGGTCAATAAGAGCGATCGTGCGGTCGTCCCTTGAGCCCAAAGCCATCACGTACGTCGATGATAAACGTTACGCTTCGATAATTTCGGAGTCTGATTTATGAAAATGATAAGCTTTTCCCGCTCGTGGTCTCTACCATCAGCCGCGAGGGAATCATAAAGTGCGAATAATTTCAGGGCAGCGGAGTTTACAACGTTCATAAGGCGCTTCATTACACCAAGACCCGCCACGGAGTCGAATGCTGATGACTTAAGAGTCGTCGTAAAAGACGTAGCTTCCGGTGGACGCGTAAACACATTACTTTTTTACGAGGGACGTAAAGTATAGCTCGTGCCGATACGGCGGCATATTCCGTCGTTACTATAACAGGTGGATGCGAGGGAAATAATAAGATCGGGGGAAACAGGGGGCGGTAGAGGGAGGCAGGACATCGTAAAATCTCTTTATTAGCCGGTTGAAAACTTCGCGGCGATTTTTTCTTCCCTTTTGAATCCACCGGCGAACAATGGCTTCGATGACAAAAGGCCGGAGTGAAACGTCACTCCATACCCCCGCGTGCACTTGGTGAATGGTGGATGCAGCCACCCTTTTCGGATGCCTTCCTCGTCTCTCTCTTAAGGGGTGGGGTCGGAAAAAGGTGCCGCGTTCCCTCGCGGCCGTCGGCGCATTCGCCGCTGCCGGGATGCTGCCGCGGCGCCAGTCTGCAGAGGACACTTCCGGAATACCCAATCGATACGTAATTGACGTGTGGGGAGCGGAGGTGAAGGGGACCGAGAGCATTCGGTCGCAGACTACACGGCGTTGTTGCGAAAGCCGCTCGCTTTGATACGGACCGGAAACGGCGCAAGTATTTTTTTTCTGCGGTTTTTTCCCTTTCAGCGCGGGTATGCGGGTTTTCCTAGAAGTTGCGTTCGTATTCTCCGCCAGAAGCCAAGGAGTGGAATGCTCTTTTCCTCGAGTACGCCCACCCAACAGCTCTCTCTGTGCGGCGAAGAAACAAATTGGCGATTTGAAGTACACAAAGAGCGGCGCCCGTGAATGCCTACTTAGGGACAATGGCGTGGGAGGCATCCGGTGTTGCTATGGCGATCGTAAAGTGCGTTTCCCGGAATTTTTTCCGTCGCAATCCCCCAAGTGTTTTTTTTAGAGAATGCTTTCGTGCGTTCGTTCCTTTTGAGTCGAGTTTTTGTTTATCTCGGAGAGCTCTCGAGTTTGCTCTGAGTTATTGAATTCAAATGAATGTTTTCCTTGAGTCATATTCCTCCACGTGAGTGGGCAGGCTATAAACCTCTCCGTACAGGATCGAATATTATTCGTTGCACCATAAGAAATGAAAGGAATAATTCCGCTTGTCGTTTGTTTCAGCGCAAGTTTATGGCGTTTCTGAAGGCGTAGAGGATATTGCAGTTTTTAAATTGTTTGTAAAAAATGAAAAATCGCGATTTATTAGTTCAGCCTTCACTCCTTAAGGAATATCTTTATTATTATTACCATCTCTTCTAGAATTAAATTATCTTTATTTTCAAACTCTTGGAACAATATACGGTATCTCTTTGGTTTTTGAAAAGGTGGAAACATTGCTCACACTCCTCCGATTCACATGGATTTACATGCGCGACGAGATCCGGCGATAAAAACTTCGCACGCCATTATTTCCCGCGGAAACACGTACCACGAACGAAAACACATTCTAAATGCAAAATAAAATTTCCAACGCAAGGATTGTAATTTATTTCGGCGTAAAGGAGACTTGCGGACTGCGAAAATCTCAGCGCGAGGTATATACGCCTCTGGCATTTTGGCTTTCTCAGTGGAGAGTACCTCTTTCCCATTGTCTTGCTCACATCCCTTTCCCAGAATTCAATTCCTCTCACATCTCCGCGGTGATGTACATGCTACTCCTCTCCTTAACATCCATCTTCCATCCACTTTCTTCTGTCTGACGTAACCAACCCAGCTCACAATCCAATTTCTACTCCTTCCCCCTTAACGTTTGTATATATATATTTCCAACTCTCTAGAACTCGATGTGGATTTTATGCGAAGGGTAGAGCCGAGATGTATTGCCATTAAAAAATTTCACTTTCGACGTATAATAAGGTGATTACAATGTATCGGTCGTGGAGGAACCTAAGTACTAGCAAATCGAGTTTGTAATAGCGGGCGATAAATATTCATGCGATTGGGATCTGGAAAGGGAGCGGCCTGCTTCGATTACGCGCTTTGCGATCTTCAGCCATTTCTCTCGATGATTTAGTAAAGGCGATATGAATATGTATGTACGAGTACGCCCCGCCGTCCAACGTCTCAGTTTCGGAAATTGTTTGCGAGCGTCACCGTGCCATTCTTTTACGACAACGTATATTTCTTACGCAAATGGGTTGATGGGTGTATAAATCCCTCCAGCCAAGAGTTGTCCTATATTTTATTTCGTTCTCGTTCAGCCAGCGCTAAATGATCCTGTAGGCTCGATATATATCTTCGATAATACTTTTATCGATTGATATTGTAATCGATTTTGGTTATGTTTGCTCTGACAATTGATGATCGGAACATCTTCGTTGTTATTTTTAAAGGCTGTGATATTTTAAGTATTTCTTTAAGAGGTGAATTCCTGTGATAGTATATATATATAATTCATTTCAAGATTGGAAGGACTGCTATGCAATCATATATCATAATAGTAGTTCTAATACGCATTACTCTATCGCGTACTTTCATATAGTATCAGATCGATTAAACAAAGACGTTGAACTCCTCTCAATTTATCTACACGATTTTATCGCGATGAAAGTAGATCGACGAGACCTTTGATACGTTGAGAAATTCTTGAAAATACGTCCATATCGAGATTTTGAAAACTCTCCCCCCTTTCAGACTATCCATTAAAAGTCGTAGTAAAAGAAAACCTATCTTCAACTCGAGAGCGATATATATTTCTGTGGAAATTAACGTGATCATCCTTCACATAAATACTTATTAGAGAACTCTTTCTAAAGATCGGAATTAAACAAGGATTTTTTTAGAAATGCAACCCTCACCACGAGCGTTTCTCTTCCTTCTCTCGGAAGGAATCTCGTTTGCTCCATCACGATGCCGAACGAAAGAAGAGAATGCGTTCCATTCCAAAAGCTCGCCCATAAGATAGTTTCATGCCGACAACTTCCGACGTCGGCGCTATCGAATCGAGTGTTTTTAATCGAAGCAGCGGGAAATGGCGGTTGCCTCACTCAGACGAGGATGAGATCCAGTGGGTATGTTCACGAGATAGGGCGCAAGACACGGTCGATCCATAATGCTAAGAAAAAGAAACTCGTGTCCGAAAAGTGGCTCCAATCTGCGTTAATCTCGCGGCGCAGGGTGTAATGGGAAAAGAGAGAGGACTACTCCACCGATTCATTGACCTTTTCCACCGAACAAATCTCACCATCTCGGGGGAGAGACAATCTTCATGTTCAACGATGTATTTGCGAATGGTGAAGTGGAAAGTTTTTGATCGTAGTACCGGAGGTAGAGATTCTTAGTACTATTGGTTTGAGAATGTTAAACAGCCATCGATTCTGCAATGGCTCCCTATTATGATTCGTAGAACGCGTACGTATTGTCTTTATAGATTTTTGTAGCTAGACATGGAACTATTATTTTAATAAAAATAACGCTTTCTTCAATTCGGTGTTTTGCTCTTGACCTAGAAAGCTATACTATACATATAAATTTTCTTTTAGGTATAAAAATTTGTCTGTATTTAAATATCTCTCTCTAGAAAGATAGAGATTTTATTGAAAGATATAAGTATTATATTACATAGAGTATAGACTCTATTTTAGCTCTTGATGCTTCGGTAATCTATCGTAAGTTTTCCCTTTCCCACGTTCCATCAGAGATTACAAAGGACAGTTCTTCTGAACGGGAGAGAGAGAAAGTACCTCGCAATTAAATTATCTCGATCTCAAAACTATCCAATTGAAAGGCACTGCGAATTCAATTTTAAGGCTGAAATCGATCGGCATTCCTCCTCTCCGAATCGTACGTAACAAGATGAGCAAAAAAAAGAAAGACGATTCAACCATTACTCTAACGTATTGTTTAACGTTTTAGGGGCATTAAGAATTCGCAAATAAATACCTGACGTCGGGTATAATGAATGACGCGTCTCTCGAGGCAACGAAATTATATCGACCACTCGAAAGGGAGGAATAAATATGTAATGGATGTAAGTGAAAGAAATGCTCTTCTCTTTTTGGTTTTAAAACCGGAGCGGCTCTCTTTTAGCGATGGAACGCTGGCGGTGTGGGTTAAATTGGCACCGCGTAATGGGTCTTCTTGAGTGATGCGTATCGGGTGTGGGTGATGGGCGTGTTAGGGACGCGCTCCATACAATGAGGGGCGCTTTAGCGGCGGAGATTCAGATCCTGCGCACAGCGATTTCGTAGGGGTGGGGGTTTTTGCGGGCGGTCCCTACTCCTCCCGCGTCATTGGTCCGCGTAAGATGGACAAGGGGGATGCAGAGATAAGGTCTGATTCGGCAAGGGCGGATGCGCGGCTCCGCCGCCTCAGAAGAAAGAGGTGCGCTCGTATCCATCAGGTCTCGGTTATGTAAGGCTTTTTTATTCATGTGCGTTTATCTTTTGGAGTACATACAGCCGTGAGAGTTCGCGCGTTTTGTAAGTGCTCTTTGCGTGTATTACTACACGTTTGGAGACCTAGGAAGGAATGTGAATGGTTGGTCATTCATAGCTTGAGGGGCTGAATTTTATTCTAAATGGTAGTAAAGTCACAGAATATATTAGAAAGCTAGTTGTTGGATTGAATATATTTACTTATGAAAAAATCCATCCGAATTGAATTCAGATGGATTTTTTTTTCCAATCATTATTAGGTAATTTCACTGGCGGATTCAGATTGCGGTTTATTATGTCCAATAACGTTTTTCAATGTATTTAGTTGTGTATTTTGATGAGAAACCTTAGGTTAGCAGTAGAGGTAGTACCTAGTAGTAGATAATGTTTTTGTATTATCAGCAAATATCCTCTATATTATCAACTTTCATTATTATTATGTATTTGTGCGTATGCGAACAATATACACTTGTATGATACGTGAATCGTAATCTCAGAAACTATGAGATTTTGTGTCGTAAGTGACTCGACGTATTGAAAACAGCCACATAAAACCGCCTTTCATTCTCTTCGCAATTTCCGAAAATTCGTTCACATTCAATTTAAACGAAGGATTTCCTCGCACGAAAAAACACCGATCGTTCGGGAATCGAAATCGGAACTTTTGCGTCATAACGGAATAACGCCCAATGATCCAGCCACGAGCGAAGAGAACGTGAAATAATTCGGGAGAGTGGGTGGAACTGGCTTCTGTCATGTTCCGTATCGGCCGAGGGGTGAATTGCTCACGAAAGATGCACGTGCGGAGAACGAATGAGATCGCAGATCCAAGATGATTGGATTTCTCCCTCTCTTAATCACTTTTTTCTCTAATAACGCTTCGGTCGCTCGCTAGATCCGTGACATGCAATCCGGTGAAGCCGTTAGTAATTTTAGAGCACCGATAACGAAATGGAAGAGCGAGAATTAAAGGAGATGAGGCGTATCGAGATGGGAAATGATACAGGGCGCGTTGTGGGAGGATTGGAAAAGTTTTCGGGAGCGAGAAGGGGTGGATATATAGATGGGGTGAACAGACGCAGGAGCTTTCGGATGAAGAAAGGTAAAGGATATCTGGGATTGGAAAAATCTTGTGTTGGGGACGGAGTCTTAGCGTTGGAATGGTTCTTACATTGACATATTCAAGAAGACGAATACTAATATGAAACAATTTTACGTAAAATTAAATGGTAGAAGGACGTATATACGTTTCCAATTATCCTGAAGGTTATATTGTACGATTAAAATTGGAAATATAAGGAAAATATAAGTACTGTACCGTTCTGGAAATACTGCATCCCTTCAGAATGTTATCTGTATTCATAAATTCATCCATTTAGAGTATTATACTCCACTGCTCATTTAAGTTTACGAACTAATGTTCTTTCGAAATCATTTCATAATTTTCGATTCACGAAAGCAATCATCATTCGATTCCTAACAGTTTTTTTGTATATTTATCTCCATCCCCCAATTTCTCTTCATTTTCCCGATCATCTCACGGCTTGTTTTCATGGTCCATTTGCTCCACATATTCCCGGTTTATTTTTTCCGGAACGAATGAATCGTAAGAGCTACCAATCGGAATATTCTTTGTGGCAATTCGTCTTCCCACTCCACTCGGTGTAAATGGCAAACGTTTCGATTCACTCGTCCGAGAAATTCGTTTCCAGGGGTCAAAGCCACGCTCCGCGTGATTCCAAGAACCGCGGCGGATAATTAAAACTAATTTAAAATGTGCTTTATCATCGTTAAAGTTTTTTCCTCCCGCCTCGGTAATGGAGAGCCTCCATCCGAGATTATTCATGCGTTATCACTCGAAAGGGATGACAGAAAGTATTATGTGGGGCTGCGCATTCGTCATTTTTTCTCCTCGCATTCGTCTCGCCCTCTCCTCGGATATTCCCTTTTCTCTCCTTTCGATGCCAGTGCTGCCAAATTAATTTTGTGGGAAATTCGTGAATATAACTGGACTTGTTCGAATATTTAGGTTGCCTATTCTGGTGTGCTCGTTTAAATTCAATAGGAATGGAAATACTAGACTGTCTGCGGTAAGAAGATGCTGTGAAGCTATCTATTCTTGTTTTTATTCAAGTTTCTAATTTTTGTAAGCAATTTCTAGCTTTTTTGCTATTTTGATTTTATTTGGTTCTTGCTTTACTTAGGTTTCGAAGTTTAATGATATTTTTCTCACAAAATTTCATTTTGGCATATTAAATTACGATGTCCAGAAAATAGCGCGTTTGAAATATCATGAAAAACTGTTCTAAATACCCATTATATTAATGATTAAGATTGAATTGTCCAAGTTTCTTATATGTAAATTTTACGTCTATATCCTACGTAGGTATTTATAATCCATCATGTTATTACTGTGCAAAGAGATCATATTAGAAATAAATGCATAGCATAATAACGCACAGGTTTTATTACGATTTAGTTTGATAATATAGACATAAATTTCAGTTTTGGCCGTCTTTAAAACGAAGTCATCGTAAGATCCGTGATGAACGCCAACCTTTTTATACCTGACGCCCACTATTGTTCTCGTGTTTGCAATGCGATTCCAAAACGCCCACAGACGTCTTTATAGCTCAATTCAACCCTCATGGAGATAATTAAGCAGCAAAGGATTCGTATCTCGAATGCTTATGATGCGTATTGACGAAATTCGTTTGCACGTAACACACAAAGATAGATAAGTGGATTGATAGGTTCGTTAACAGTATACTAACAAGCTTTTGAGAAGTATCACCTTGAATAAACAGATCAGATAATAGTAAAGAAATACGTAGAGTATTTTATTCTTCGCTAATATTTTTTTTAATCCTCGAACGATTTTTTTGAATTTCTAACGTTGTTCTTAAGCCAAAACTACTCTTGATTGATATCTCAGAGATATAAATTACTTTTGAATAGATTTCAGTTGCCTTCCTTTCGCAGAACATTTAAATATCCATAATGATGCTTTTACGTTAATTCTCGACCTCGAATGTCGATATTATCACCTAAAAATCATTCGTCACCCACTCGTAAACCTCAGAAGGCTCAGCAGTGGGCGGTAGGCACCATGTTGGCGCGATCCGGACTCTGAAATAGGAAAAATGTAGATCTCTAGAATCATTAAACCGTCAAAAGGATCCATATCTGACTGACATGTTCCATGAGGTGCGGAGTTTGAACTCAACTAGGAAGTAGCAAAGAGATCCAGAACAGACACATCGCCTTAGGACGCGCGTCTTATACATGGGAAATATTCGACATTGGGCAGACTCAATTTTGTATCTCCTGCGGATGGTATTCCTGCCCCACCTCGCTCCATCCTTCCAATCCTTCATTCCACGAGAATCGATCGCGGCCATGGCAGTTGCCCTTGTCAAACGGAGTTTAATGGTAACTCGATCCTCCGCGCACGCTCGCCTCGAACAGGTTCGATTTTTTGTTCCCCCGGTGCGTCAATTACACGAGTGTGGGCGTGGCGATTGAGGATCGCGAAAAGTTGCCCAAGCGCCGGCGTCTGGCCTCCTACGGAGAGATGATGGAGAGGCCCTCGTCTGCAGATGGACTCGATAAGGCCCATGATGAGATACACGCGCCCTCACGCACTCCCACACGCCTCGCCCTTTCTCCACTCCCATACGCGCTCTTCAATTTACTACATCCTTCCTTTTCCGATGGTGTTTTTTTTCTTTTTTGTCCCGGAGGCTGGGATTCGGTCCTCGCGGCGATAAGGGGATTAAAATATGTAAAGTGGGAGAAAATATGCGCGGAATCGGAGGTAATTGGAGGTAATGGACCGATAATGGTGACGGGAATTTTTCGGAAGGTTTGCGATAAACCCGGTTCGCAGGAATTCCATAGCGTAATTTGTCGACGAAAATTTCGGGGCCCGAGTCAACAAGATGGAACGGGTGGTGCTTACGTAGTTTATTACTTGTACTTATTCACATTGGTCGTGAATTTCTGGAATTCTCACGACTCCAAATGTTAATTTTGAATCCGTTTTTTATAACTTACGCATCTTCTTTTCGATTAGTTAACGATTGTTTTATAACAATAGATGTCTACGATCGTAGGAGATATGATACAACCATGATTGTGAGGATGAGCTTGTTTTAAGAGTGCTTTTGCTCACGGGAAAGAATAACCTTTCTAATTGTAGGTAAAATAATTGATACCTCGAATGTTAAAAATTCACATGATAAATACCGCCCAAAATTTACTTTGTTTCAATATAAACTGTTTTTTTTCTATATTTTGATTTTTTTTTACTGGTATAATTGATTCCTTTACTATCAAAATTATCATTACGTTCGCAACTCAAGATACGAAATATTTGTTATATTGCTGCTTCAATAAGACCATAAAAATTCGCCGTAAAAATCTCTCAGTTAGTAAAAGTCGTGTACTGTAAAAGCTAAATGAATATTCCGCTCGTCACGCTATGAAGTTCTCCGCCCAATGTAACAGGTCTCAATCTCCATTGTCCGGTCTCTCTTGACATTCATTCTTTTATGTCTCTCCTGAAAAGCATGGAAACGTCGACTCCGAAGATCTCATAAAATTCCGAAATAAGTCAAGAAGTTTCCCCCGAAGCGACTTTCCTTTCGGAAAGAATTATATACATCTGGAAGGAAAGGGGGTGGTTTTTTTTCGTTGGCGATGAAGATAGGAAGGGAGAGAGAGATTTATGTTAATGTCCGCTGACGTTAGCTCAACTCTCTAAACACGTCTTCTGCCTATTGTTGGTTTCGTCCTCGATAGGTGAGCGGCGTTTCTCTCTCTTTCTCCGATTTATTACAGTTTGGGCGCACGCCGCGCATTTCCAAGCGAAATTATTATTTTCTCCGATGTTTTTGTATGAGAATCGCCTCCCGACCGACTTTCCATTAATAATTTTACTTTCATAACCGAACGCAACACAGGACATGAAGTCATAAAAATGTCACGGAAGGAATTTCGACTCGCTAAGGTTTCATTTATATCTCCGGGAACAAATGCGGACAAGAAATAGAGCATCGGAGATATTAATGCGTGGCGTTGCATTAAATCCGAGTCGGTTCGAATCGCTCGCCGTCTCTTAGAATTCCGTCCGAGTAGAGGCAAAACAATGTAAGATGGAAATCACCGGCCTCGTACGCACATTTTTATACAATTAAAGACGAGTGTTTTTCTTTTCCAGGGGATGCGTTTTTACGTGGACGTCGGTTGATGTAATCGGCGAAAATAATTCTCCGCCTTTTTTCCTCATCCCAGCATCAAAACATCCCTTCATTTCCTTCTCGTCAATTTCCTCTCCCACTGGGTCCATTCTCATGCAAAAGCAATTTGATCGGAGACCCTCCTCACCCATCCATTGTTCGCAGTTTCATCTTTTCTGAATCTAATTATGGCCCCAGCATCAAAGTTTTCCATCCAACAATAACCGACCATTATATTTTCGCTCATCTTCCCACACCTGTCCCCCCCTGCGTTCTGTGTACCTCTAGTTTTGTCTCTTTCGTTTCTCTCTCTAGACCGTGTCTTATTTGCGTGTTTATATTTCGCGAATTAGCTTTCTTTATGTTCGTTTCTAACTCGGTCGGTTTCGTAGTTCGCATTGTTTTCTTCACGGCTCGGAAATTTATCGTGATTATTCTTTATTAAAAATATTGAATTTATGATTGAAATCTCTTTGTTCACAGCCTTAATTATTCAGTGATGCATAACCAAGAGATCCTTGTTTAGTATTGTTGCATTTGCGACACTTCATACGTAATTCATCACAGATATGCCGAATTTCGAATTAAAACTTGCTAAGAACTGAAAAGCAGATAAATGACAGCTCTCTGCATGTACCTAAAAATACCTTTCTTTATCATTTTTATTTTTCCTAAAGATTAAGCAACATAGACTGTTAAGAAAATTGAAATTTAGTTTCAGTAATGAATATATTTTAATCTTTATTCAGTTCGATGGAAGAGTCGATGCGTATAAATACACCTTAAAATACTTTAATCGAAAGAAAATTAAAATCGCACAAGATAAAGGAATTTGAAACAAATATAGTTTTATTATACCTTCCTTAGGTTAATTTTTAACAATTTAAAGTAAATTTTATCAAAATGATGGCAAGGTAAACATATGTTGCCACGAATCTTTTTTTATTTATGATAAAGACTCAGATTACGTCGGGATCCCTTGTACATGTATGAAAGGAAGTTGATTACAAAACCACCATAGACACGATGGCGGTAGCAGCAATTCGGCTTAGAGGAAATTATCTTTTCCTTTCCATCTTTTCTCCCAACGCCAGTCGTCTTAATCTCCTCCTATTCTTTTCGGGTGCCTTCCACGAGCAGCGTTAATAAATCCTCAACTCACTCCCCCCACTTTCCCTTCCAAACCCGCTTTTGCCTCATTGTTCCTCAGATCCCCGTCTCTTCGTCACCATTAATCCCGCGAGCATCGAAATTCAGCCGATGTTACACAAGGGCCGTCTCGTGTCGCTACGGAGACGAGCCCCTTTCGCGTCTGAAGGCGGTAAATCATCCCTCTTTTTCGGCGGAAATTGACGCCCGAAAGATAAACACTAGGGGAGCGAGTGACGCCCCGCGACGAAGAATAAATATTGAACTGCCCCCTTTCGGTAGACGGGATTATCATATTTTTCCGCGGACGTGAATGGACAAAAAAAATCCAGCTACTGGATATACACCCGCTGATGATGTCTAAATTTTTCGTGATGGACTCCCATTAACATCGGCGAGGAGGAGGCACGGAATTTTTCTTCCGTCCCAAAGTTGGATTATCGCCCGGCGTTTACGGTTTGTAAAGGTTGGTGCGTGGGTTTGGCTCGACTGCGGTATGGAGATGTAAAATGACATTGAGGCGATTTAGTGAGAGTATGTCTTCTGTTTCTTCTTTCAGATTTCAATCAAGTCTTTTGCGGTTGGAGTGGAGTCGTTTTAATGCACGAGATTATCAATTTATTCGTAATTATTTTCTGTTGTTTAGTATCGTATTATTATTCTATTAATCTACCGCTGGAATTATTCCGATAATGTATTGAAATCTGCTTAAATGCTAATATTCACGAGCGTATTCTTAATTTCCGGATTATAGTCTTATGCAGAGCTATGGATCTATGGATATGTTTTCCTTTCTACGAGTTAACGGAATCTCGTTCGCTTCCATCGGACGCCCAGAAGATATTCATCCCATCTGAAATGTAATTCATCGTGAGCGCTGCTGCATATTCAAGCGAATATATTGAGCTCCAAGCCAATTTCGCTTCAATTAGCGACTTTTTCCTAACTACTTCCACATTCCTCAGGGGCATAAACCTCCTGAGCTAACGGTACCAACACTCCGTCTTAAGTCTCAAATCTTCAAAACAAATAATCTTCATGAGCGACTCGTTAATCTTTCATGCGAGAAAGTTTTTGAGATATTTTGTTTCGTGAACTCGACTGCCACGTATGGGGAGTGTATGAATGATGAGGTGATTGATGGGTATGAGAGTAAGTTTATAAGTATTACGTGCTTTTGAAGGATGTAATATTTTGGGAGTTTACTGCATTAAAATTGTAAGAAACTCTCTCTGCTTTCAAGACGGAGATATTGTCTTAAAATTTTATGTAATCAATGCCGAGTTGGAAAATCATTCCTTGACCTCCAAAACACACAAACCTTGAACTCAGTTGTCTTTATATCATCCTTGTGGAATGAAAGATTACTATTATATAATTTCTTTTGATCATTTTCTTTATTTTGATGACAGAAGGGGAAATTTGCTTTGATTCCCCTTACATTACGTTTCGCCTGTATTTGTTTCATTTCGAAAGATCTACAACGTTTGCTGAACCCCAGTGAAGAGAATGATTCTGGTGTATTTATATGCGGTCCTTTTTTCCTTGTCCAGCCTTCTGAGAAATATATATAAACTCCCCGAATCTTCACTATAAAGTTCGACAGATACCGGGAAACAATAAAAGATATCTACCGAAATTTGATTCTAATGATTCCTGCGAAGTAGAAGCACTAAATGTCAACCGAAGATCCATATATTCAATTACCGACCCATGCAAAACTTGTAACACAAAGGCACTTTTTTCGTCGGCGTATCTCTTACGTACCTCCAGCCCCCATCTTCCCGCACCACCCCATACCCTCGGACGCATCATTTTTCCTTCCTCCCACATCCCAGCCTCCTTTTTGCCCTTGTATAGAATCGGTTTCGTTAGCGGGACACGACCGAGCGCGTCCCAATCTACGGACACACTTTCGTTCGCCTCTTTCCTGCGGCGCTCGACCCTTTTGCAGACCGGCGTCCGTCTCAAGGACATCGCGGACCGGTTTGGGCAAATCTCTGCGGAGGGATCGCGACGGCCCTTTCCAGGAGGAAGAGCCACTCTCCGTTTCACAGAGGCCATTAAGAATCGGAGGGATGATTGAATCGGGGGTCGATTTGGGGAACAATAGGGTCGAAAATAGTCGTCCTCCGTGGCGATCCAGATGTTCCCGTTTATCCGTGCCCCTGAGGAACCGATCCTCTAGAAGG
Organism: Pantala flavescens; assembly: GCA_020796165.1. Taxonomy (NCBI): domain Eukaryota; kingdom Metazoa; phylum Arthropoda; class Insecta; order Odonata; family Libellulidae; genus Pantala; species Pantala flavescens. The sequence continues at coordinate 15,901,913 of CM036879.1, read as the reverse complement.
TTTATTTAGTATTTCGACGGAGGATGATGGATCGGTTTGTATCTCACTCGATCCGCGTACGTGAGCGACTTATTGACTGGACGGGAGTAAATTTAGACAACGGAGATGGTATTTAACGTGGTGGGAGAACGTCTACACGGAGGCCGTTATCGCCCTCTGTTCAAACAGCACGCGCTTAGTCAAGATTTCCATTAGTAGGGTCCTTTTGCTTTCAACCCCGATGCCGCGGAGATAATTCTGCGCTCTATATGCATGGGAATTGGGAATCATGAGATTGCTTTATTCAAATAATGGTGGAATCACATTATAGATTAATCTTTCAGAGTGTGGTGGTTGTTGTGTCACTTAGAGATTGAATTAGACTCTCCGAGGTAAGTTTAAATTCTAATTCGGTATCATTGACGCCGCGAAGATATTCCTTCAAGTGGATATTTATTACTATTGAAAATTTTAATACGATTACTGTTTATCGCAGTTGATGCTCGAGAAAAAGTATCTAAACTGGTAATTTTAACCGTTACTTTCGTCGAATCTTCGGTGGTCGAAACATTCTCAGAGTCGTATTAATCAAAAGAAACGAGTACAAATATAGAGAGAAATACCTGAGCACAAACGCCAGAGCGCCATATAAATTATCTCCTTCTATAGAACTGTCAATTGAAGCAAATTAAATCCGCCGAGATTTCGCAGATTCATGACCAAAGTAGGAACGACTAAAAAGATACGCGAAAATCGAAGAAACTCCGGGTTGCGGGATTCCTCTCCCGCACGAGATGCCACCCTAATTCCGACGATTATTTTCACCGCGTCCATTATCCCTCGAACGGTTGAATCGGTCGTACACGTCCCAACTACCAAATGCGAACGGTCTCGCCTCGGAATGCAATCCTTTCGGTACAAACTTAAAGGCTGGCTTTTTATATGCCCATCTCCGAGGAAAATTCGCCTCACCCCCGTTCCGCGTCCAACGGAGGGTTAGCAAAAAGAAAGAAACCGTCGAATCCGTTATTGTCCGTTCCTCGCGTTATGACAATCGCATTCCGAATTTTCGCATTTCCAAACAAAGCGAAGGAGGAGGTGGACGGGGGAGAGAGCGCTCGCAAAAAACAACGGAGGAGGGAGAGACGCCGGGAACCGGATTCCGTCTCATTCTCCGTTTCGAAGTTCTCGCCTCTATAAGGGCGATGCTCTTTTTTTACCCCGCTTCATTTTCGGCCGAGGCTCCCGAAACAATAACAGCGAAATGGCAGGTCCTCGGCTCAATCCCATTTCCCACCGATCGAAAATATCGGGAAACGCGCGGGGGTCGGCGAGAGGTCGCCGGCTTTTCAATTTCGTGAGACGATGGCGGCTTCCTTTGAAGATGCTCGTTTCCCTTTCCCAGTGCCGGAGGGAGGATGCTATCGCACCGCGCGGAGGGATATCATCCGGAGTAATTGACACGCTCCTAGGATCGGTGCGATTGCCATTGTTTGTTTACCCCGAATGCGAAAAGGCGGTTTCTCTTTGAAAGGATTTGCCCCGACCGTAAAAATCTCTCTCTAGAATGTCCCGAAGTGGACCACGGGGACGGATGGAAATGTTGTTTTCGGGACGCTATAAATACATAGGATGTTTTCGCATTGCGACGCGGAGTTATGAAGGATCGTTTTTGGTCGTTCGGCGAAAATCCGGTTCGGAAGACGTCCTCGCCGAGTTGTGGTCGGCGGTGTGGAATAAGAATACGGTCTGGATTAGGAAAAATTCCCCAAGAGCCGTTATAGGCCGGGATCGAATGTCATAGGACTCTCCCCCGTTAAATATTTCTGCCCGCCATAAAGGGAACTGTAATGTTTAGGTTTTATCTCTTTCTGCGAAAGAATTCAGAACTCTCGACATTCGTTTACGTACGTAACGGCCCTCTCTTAATTTTCCGGTGCTATAGGTACTAAAATGCGTGGGTGGATGGGGTCCGTGGTAATACTGCGTTTATTTGGGTTTAAGTTTTTTGCTGAGATGCTCTGCTGTCATAACTCGGAATAACTTTCATACTCTCGTGATTATGATAGAAAGAGTGACTCCCTCTTCTATTTTTACGTACCTTTATCTAGAAGTTTTTTGAGAGATATCGTAAAATCAAGATGTTCGCTATCATTCTTTAGTGATCGAAATCTTATTGTTAATTACGGAAGTTTTTCTTGTGCTGTTTTCTCTACTTCTGTGCGCTGCCTCAGCGGAAAATGCGTAATAGAGAGACAATGCTGAATGGTGTAGTCATCACTTTGATTGCCTCATTTCTTCTCTAGGAAATTTTTTATTAAACCTTGGAAACTTTTATATTGAAAGCGTCCTTAGCAATTCACACTTCGTCAACAGTTATTAGCATAGGAAAGGATGAATCTGTTTTCACCCTCATCAATGATGTGAACATGTTTTGCCACGCTGCATCCAAGGATATAAATGTTGACTTTTGTATACGCTGAATGTCGAAATATTTCATGCATCAGAGAATGAAAAGAAGCCCAAGTCGATTCGGAAACTGCATCAAGGTATTCAAAGATGTTTTCCTAACCAACCACTATTTAAGTTATATTAAAGATAGAAAGGAAACTTAAGGACGGAAATACTCTCAAATATGCGTGGAAATTAATGATGTTACTTGCCAAACAACCATAAAATCTGCATCCGTCTCTTTCTCATAATTGAGTAAATAAATGCTCATTAGCAATGTCCATCCGTCGCTAACTCAATAAGCGGCCAGTTAGCGCGTCGATGCTTATTGTGAATCGTGATACGATATTACACGAGCATTTCATACAGGTTGGCAACCGCCGGCGCAAGCGGGTAATTTCTTTGGATGCCGGAAATTTGTTTTGCGAGTTACGCGAATAACTTCTCCAGCGATGGAATGCAAAGAAGATACTTCTTGAGTCAATTTCTGTCGTCTCCTCGCTAACCGATAGTGCCTTTGACCGCTAACTAACATGCCAATTGGTGTCGCACCCAAGCGGTGAAAGTCCCTCCCGATCCGGTCAGATTCCATTCCGAAAAACGGGAAAGTGACTTCGGTTGATTATTTACGCTGCCATTCAAAAGACGAGAGGTTTTGAACTTTATGCCAATCGATTATGAGGAATTGGGGAAGATTTCTCTTCTTCTGATATCTCTTGATTAAGGATAGCTACATTTAATCTTTGAAGAACACATTGTGATAGCTTTAGTAGAGGCAATATATTTTTAATCGACTATCTTATAATGAAAATAAGTTGTATACGTATGCAATTAAGATGAGAAGGAATTACGATCAATTTCAAAGCGATAAAAATGTAAGCATCGTATATAACACGATGAGCTCATAAGTTTATTATTTCCAGAACCCAGATAACAGCGTTTTATCAAAAAACTGAAGCAAGAAGCTATCAATACTTTATGATGCACTAATAAATCGCTTGCACACAATCTGGATTTAGGTTTCGAAACCTCATCTGCGTCATTTCGATTTTTTTAAGAGAGTCGCTGATTTTTTTTAATCTTTCGTTACGTAAATTTTTACAACAGTCGATGAAGATTCAGTTTTTTAAAGTTTAAACGGTAAAAACGTTTAGTATGGATTCGAGGAGAATGAGGAGCAATAAATGTTCCGGAATGTTGATTTGCTTAACGAAAAACATTTTGCGTGTATTTACTCTCCTCAACATTGGCATACCGTTTTATTTTTACCATAATTACTCCTCCATCGATGCATCGGAGTTAATTTCCTCACTGGTGACTCATCTTCGGTACCTTTCGAAAGGTGAACCTCACGGAAATATATTTAGCGCCCAATTACGAGAACGTTTTCCTTTTCGACACCTAATCCGAGAGGAATTTCCGTGGAAATGTCGCGCCTATGGAGAAAAAAGGAGCAGCGGTGACCTCAGAGTCGATCCCTGATGCAAGAAAGGGAGGTCGGGCGGTCAGCCTTTTATTCTTTTCGACACACCTACACAGTAGCGGTCCACAATAGTTACCCAAGAGATAGATGCGTGAGTAATGCGGCAGTAGCCATAACGGCCTCTATCGGAGGAATGACGTACACGCCGTCCTCACATTTAGGACCATGATTTCATCCGAGTGACTCACCATCTGCCGTCGATAAGGAGCGATCGCCGGGCACGAGGAAAAAAGAACTCCTCCCGCTTCTTAAAACCCTTCCCGTCTCTCCTGTCCTCTTCGGAGTTACACAGCTTATCTCTCTTCCCTCGTAATCTCCGGTGACCCTTGATCCCGACCCAAACACCCACCCCGAGGGCCTCTTAACGTGGTGTCCGCCATCCGTAACGCACTCTTCGGCGGGTGCCAAGTTCCCTCGGCGGGTCGGAGGGGAGAGGGACCATCCCTTCGGGGGTTTTTCGGCCAAAGGGTTCAGAGGTCGGAGAAAACGGTTCATCTGCTGGTAATGGAAAGGAAGACCAGCCTCGATCAGCAAACATTCCGTCTAATTTATGGGTTAAATGACCTCAAGAAGAAGGGGAAATGTTTTTCGCGTCTGTAAGAGACGATACGAGTGGCCGAATAATCGCGATGAAGCGGAGGATTTTTTTTGCGAGGGGTTCGATTGACTTAAAAACTCATGACGATTGGGACAGATGGTTCCTTTAATTGGTTTTTGCGAATGTAGTTCAGCGTGTCCTCGTATAAATTCGGCTTTGTCCCAATTTTTTATGTAGATCTTCATAATTTAGTGCGGAAAGATTTAATGAATTTCTCACGCGTAATACATCGAAAATAATCGGTTATTTTTAATTCTGATGCCTATAAAACGTGCTCATAAATATACTTTTCTCATATGAAGATGACCAAGCGTATTCTAACGAAAGGTTGTTTATCGTAAATATTCATTTCCCTCAATTCATTCGCATTTTTTTTAAGAAACGTGCATTTTGGATTTTTAATCGAATGGAATATGCATTATGCAAATGAGAGTCGAAGGTAAAATTAACGGCTGGAAATATTAATCCAACAACTTTCGATTTCATCTCATTCAAAAAAGTCAACAAATAAATTTTTCGTGCACTTAGGCTTAGCGACGCAATTGCCAGCGCAAAACGCTGATCCAAGCGGTGTTTATAAGTCACCTGATGATCTAAGTAATTCCTTCCCATTTAAGGCGATTGAGTAATCCAAGCTCGATGTCCCTCATAAAGAGGTTTCGCTGATTGGCAGTTATCCCCACGACTTTCCTTCTAAAATATTTGCAGATAAAAGGGATTAGCAGCAGAATGCACTCTCGGTTTCAGCCCGTGATAAATGCCACCGTATAAAGGAGCGTACGTGCCTCCGAAGATAAATGCATATAATATCCTCTTTACGGAAAAAGGTCGAGTGTTTGCAGCTAATCTTATCCGCGGGATAAGATAGCGACTTTTCAACAGCCTCTGAAGGTCGTCCACGGAATGCCTTACCTCTGAATCTCCGAGGGAAGATGGCGGTGTTGAAAATGCAAATGACTTAATTTCCAACCTGCAAGCATTTGCAGCTGTCGTCGAGTTATATATAATCGCGCTTACTATGCAACGCAATTCACACCATCGAGTTCTCTAGATGGGCTTTATTTGTTTTCCACTCAATAGATTTCCTCTAAAGATAAAGCGCGAGTTCGATCTATTTTTTTAAGTGGTTATCTCAGCTTTTCAAAGTTTATTGCAGTTAATCCGGTAGCAACAAACAGCATACGTGTCTGTAATCAGGCGTCAAGGTTTTTATCCCCTTTTCTGATATATGGTTTCTGAAGTGGTAAACTATCAAGAGGGTCGTTCAGAAGTACTACTGTAGTCTATCTTACTTATGTTAGGTTACCATTGAAGAGGTGCAAAGTATACTGATGTTGGCAAAGGGGAATTCTAACTGATATCATGATTATATAACTTTTCAGATTTTCTCTTGTTTAAACAATTATGGAATAGAAATTTAATCATCAACAGAATAAATAGTTTTATTTCATACAGGAACGTCTACATAGTTTTTTTCTTCGTTTTTGTTGATCACAAATGTTTTTAAATACATTGTATTTTGGATTTTATAAGTAATTAGTAGAAGAAGCCTAATCTTTTCGAATTGTTAGTGGAAGAATAACGTATATGATTATAAATTCAAACAGTGAATTACTTCTTCTTACAAGATTTTTGCACTTTCTGATATGAAGTGTTTTTAATTCCATTTAAAATTCGTTTAGGAGTTATCTTTGTCATTCTATCGAAATAAATGAAATCGAATTATTGAATACAAAGTATACAAACTTCAGCATTTAGTTTCTATAAGAATATTATTTACATGCGGACCACAACAAACCGTACCTGTAAATAAGGTTCGTAATAATATGGATAACTAATCTATATGCATCCTATTTCTCCCGTTCTCAAATACACGTTTGATTTACTCCCGGAAAAAGATTCAAAGTAACTCTCATGAAATTTCGTAATCTCAAACGAGGTTTTTTTAAAACCTAAAATCTCAGGATGAATCGGTTGAATGTTTATTCGAAATCCCCGCAGCGTTAGATCGATCACCTATCGGTTATATTTGTTATGAACGATAGTCGTTTTTTTACCTTCGAACTTTTCATCCTTTTATCACTCGTTGTTATTCAATCGTTTGCTTCCAAAGTACGCGAGTCCAAATGCTACGGAACTCTCAACCCTTCGTCATCAACTCTCTCTCCACCGTTCTAGTTAAAGATCTAGGCGCTTCCCCTTCTCCCCTCCCCCAATCAAACACTCGACCTTGCCAACGACCTTACTCCACGTCACTTCAGGTGTTCGCGCCTCTGAACTCTTCGTATCTCATCGTTGTTATTTTCCCCGCGAGATTCCAACGCGCTCCTCTTTTTTTTTCGCTGTCACGGATGATATCACTTTTCCCTCTCCCAGGATCATCAAAGAAAGGATGTTAATCCATGAAAAAAGGTGTTCGAATCAGAGAGGTGTTAGAGGTTTTTCTTCTTCTGCGACTTTTTTCTCCTCCTCCTTCAAAGGTTGGTAAATGTGTCGCAGATGTTTCGGATGCCCCCAAGGGGTCGTCCGATCTTCGATTCCGTCCGATTAAAACATTCGTCAGAATGACACGGTTATTCGCGACAGATGTTCGATCACTCGTGGGATTACGTTTTACGATTAAGAAGGGACGTTAAAGGAATTCCGAGGGTTTCATAACGACATACGAAAGCGATATTGAGTTGTTTACAAAATAGCTTTCGCAAGTGAACCTCTTTGAGAGAGTTTATCGTCCACGCAAAGTTGTTCGAAAGGAAAATAAAAAAGTTTTGCGATTAAACGGCCAGCTGCGGAAAAATCCTATGGTTAAGTAATTCGTCTTTTGGGTTTGTAAGGGTATCTTATTGGGTCTCTTTCTCAATACCAAGATCGCAATCATTCAAAAGTTCTAGGAAATGCACACGAACGTGATGAAGTGAAGGTGAAAAAATTACGAATGCAGACGACACGATTGAGTAACGGTTTGGCGTAGCGTGTGTTTACGAATTCTTTTGAAGGTATCCGTAACTAAACCTGTGTTAAAACTGCTAAGTATTCGCGAGAGTTTAAATCCTTAAATTCTCGGAATATCTCATGGTCTTAGTCGACTATAATGCGATTGTCACGAAAGACTATTAGGACATGATTGTCTCATTAAACATCAACTATTGAAAGATTGTTAGCCTTCAGTCTTTTCTTTTTTCAAAAGAATGTTATTGACTTTAGGAAGTTTGGAAAATAATATCAAAGATGGACTGAAAAAAGCAGCTTTTGTCTGTAGAGAAGAAAGAACCGAGATTAGATTATATTGACATTTACTTTTTTTAAACAACTTATTCGGCACATAATTCCGTTCACCTCGAACTATTTTGCGTCATCAATTGACACCGATGTATCACAGTCTTTGCTCAATCGGTATCCACGTACTGGGTGAGTAATTCTGTCCACTTGGGTGAATCAGTCAGCCTCTTCACGAGATCCATTTCGTGGATGTTCCATTTCTTCACCGTAAGACACCCACGCCGTCGACCACCGGAGCAGCCTGTGCCATTGGGACACGCGTCAGGTTTCGCACGTTTCAAGACCCGATAAAGCACGACAACTTTCTTCCGACATTGAAGGATTTCTGGAATCCGAAGGACAGACCCTCGCTCTCCATTTACTCGCTTAGCTCATCACCTATTAGCCTTTTCAGTGCCCACGCCCCTGGGCGTGACGTCAGGCACGAGCGTACCTTTATCTTAGCTCGCCGTGAAGAATCACGCCTATCTGCAGAGAGCCGGAGAGGGCGTCTCCTAGGGTTCTTCGAAACGTAACACGGCACGGTGGTGTTGTTTGCCTATGGTAGGTGCCTCGGGGCTTCCCGAAGTCGACGCCCGCTCCATCTGTCCCACCACGTCACGATCGCTCCCTTTCAGTCAAACAGACGCCCACCCACGCGAGATCCCCCCATACGCCCTCAAGGTGGTGGTTTGGCGGGTTAAGGAAGAGGCGAAGATTCATGACCCGCGTTTTTGATGATTTTTTACGGAATGGTAAACAGCCGCCAGGGGTTCCTATCGGTCTTCCTGCTGACCATAAGCACATCGCAAATATCCTCAACCCCCCGAGCGACGAGTTCGTAAAAAAATGCATATGTAAATGTTTACTCAAGAGGACTCAAATCGGAGAATGAACCTTAGTGATTAATGTTTTAACTTCGAAATGGTCATATTAATCTCGAATGTGTTTTTCAAAGAACGAAGTTCGACTACGTATGAAAGAAATTTGAAAGCAATGAAGTCTTTCACTGACAGATGAACTTCACAGAACGTTCATCATCATTCATAAGCTTTCGATCAAATGTTAGTGTGTTGAAATGTTTTCCTGATGTAATGTGTTTGAAAATGTGTTCACGGTTTTCAAAACGTAATTTTTTTGGAATACGAATCATGAAGCATTGAATTAGAAAGAATTAGTTTCCTGGTCTAAAAACCTTCACGTACAGCGTTTATTTTATAATCCCGTGCCATTTATAATCCCGTAACATATACGTTGAAATCGTAGTAGAATGTACGCGTACAGGTTAGTAATTCTCTAGACAATCGATGGAAATCACTTTGGTTTACGGAAGATCTTTGCAATAGGGTTTTTAATTTCTTATTATTATTATTGTTTTGTGATTTGGCGTCAGCAGTCACTTTTTCTCTCTCCGAAGAACTTGTCATGTTTATATTTGTCTGTGGATCCGTTTTACTCTGACTAGGCTTTATTTTCCCTCTGCCACCTGACGCATGATTCACAACTTCGGGTTTTTTCCCTTTACATTAAGCATTCACGCGTACGTTTCGGCCTTCTGTTTTATTTTCATACCTCGTGCGTCGCGAATCCTGCTTTTCGGTGGGGAAAGGTGAAAGTGAGGAAGAAAAACTTTTTTTGCGCCACGTAACCACCGCTCGCCGACCTCCGCGTTCCATTTCAGACGCGTCCCTTTTTTGCGTGAGCGTCAAATTCTTCGAGTATATAAAATTTAATTCGGCGCTCTAAAGCCAGGTAGCGGTTTTTAGCCCTCTATTATATATCCGATGACGCAATGCGCGAAACGTAACAAGATCGGCAATAAGTGGCGAAATTTTCCTCTCCGTTTTGTCCGTTTTCAGGAGAATGGAAACACGATGCTTTCGTGCCGCTTCGCCAAAGGAACGCGGACACCCGACACGGCCACATTCGCAACATTTCGCAAGGCGCGTAAACATTTTAACAGCGTTACTTCTTCGTCCCCGCATTCGTAACGAAGTGGAGAGAAGAAGAGCACGGGATGGTATAGAGAACGAGTCGATCGATGCTACCTGGAAGTCATATTCGCTTCTGAAACAGACTATCTCATCGCAGCTTCTATCGTTAAAAATCCGTTGCCATCCACGCTTCGATCAAAGTCTCTCGGAAAAAAAAGAACGTTTCTTATCAATCCTGTATACCGGAGATATTTTTCCCCTTCAACGTGGAAGGGATTCCGTATTTAATTGAAAATTTTATCTCGTTATCCGAATCGGCCGTTGTATACACACGGTCGGGGGAACGGAGGATTTTGCGGAGGCGGTGGTGTGTCGGGGGCGGGAAGGGGTAGGCTTGAGGGAGGGGGCGGCGGAGGGGAGGCGGAGAGGATCGCGGGCGCTCCGGGCCGAGTAGCCAGTCATTCGTTGACCGTCGTAACGGCCACAGCGTTGTCTTTCGCATGGGTGTGCTAGTGCCTGTCCCACGGTGTGCCTCCGTGCCTCGAAGTCTCTCCCTCACTCGGTACGAGTCAGAACAAGAAGAGACGTGATCGCGGTGATTCTCAAGTGCCGTCCTCTCTCATTCCGTCGCCGTTGCAAGGCGCTCTTGCCATTCGGATTGCAGGGACCAAGAGACGGTCGAGGGAAGGACGTCTACCGATGTGCTGTTTTCTGGTGAGTCTTTCCCAGTGTGTTCCCCCGTGTCGTGTCTCGTCGCGTGAGAATCGTGGACGTGCCTTCTCGGCCGGCGCGTCCCAGCACGTCCGGAACCTTGAGGATTTCCGAATGCCCCGTCGATGAGTCGACTTTCCTCTTCGCAAATGTTGATAAACTTTTCGCAAGCGGATATTTACCGATAAGTTGGGTCTTGCCCACGAATTGGAATGCGTTTCTCAAGGTTTGTTTGGGATTGCGGTGTACGTTTTTGTAGTTTTTTGACTCGTTCTTCGGCTTTCGGACTTTTTTCTGAACGCGAATCGTCAAATCGACCCCGAAGTCGTCGTCGTCGGCCACAAACCTCCGCGGACACCCGTTAATAAGGAGGTCGCCGTGTCGAATCCCAAGAGGTACGCGTCCGTGAAATTCCGCGGAATTGGATTAAGGAAGCTGCACGACGACCTCCACTCGAGGTAACGACTAATCTCCCGGAGGAATCTACAAACCATATGACTCTCTCTTAGCCGATCTTTACCTTCTCCGTGGTGGCTTCAAATAGCTCGGGATTCATCTGCATAGCGCTTGTTACGTGTCAGTCTCACGGACGGATCTTTAGGTAAGCGACGAGGGCAATTTTCACCCTTCCGTCGGAGAGGGCTTTGCGGTCGGATGTCATCGGAGCATTCAGGAGACGGCGTCAAGTTGTAAAAGCCACAATTAAGGATCGCAAGCATGGTCCTGTGTCGGAAGTGGGACCATTTTCCGAAGCGGAGGTCTGTAGAGCCGACAGACCGCAAACGACCGATGGCCGCCCGCCTCGACCGGGAACTCGATCCTTCGACGATCTGACGTCTACATCCCTACGGTCTCATCCCATAAGCATTATCGATTATCGGATGACGACGTGGGTAGGATCTTTCCGTGCGGAGGAGATATATCGGTGAAAGTTCTGGATTTTTATCCGAACTGGATTCCTCACGCGAATTCATTTCATCGGACGCTCTAATGAATCTGCGCTAGCGTAAGGTTCGCGGATCGCGATATTGGCCTCAGAGATGTTTCCCTCTATTCCGCCTCAACGTCTATCGTCTATACCCCTTTGCCGTCATTGGCGATGAGCCGCTTGAATGGTTCGGCAGGACATTCTGATGCTCGACTGGGTTCCAATGAAACACTAGGTCCACGAGCGGTGATGGAGAAGGTTTCCGAACATGGTTCTTTTGAGTCGCCGGTCCTCTGGGTTAGTTTCGATATTTCGACCCCTTTTGTTTTCTTATTGGAATGAGCTTACCTCGATGACCGTGAGATTGTTTATCGACCGGGATGTTTGAGCGTATGTCAAGGTGAGGGGATTGAGATTCTTGGAATACGTAATCTTGCATGGTATTTATCAGGAATGGCTAAAAATATGGATTAATATATTGTCTGATGTATCTGGTTTTGCAATTTTGTATTTGTTTTTTTTTTTAGGATTTTTAGAAGGAATTGCGTAAAATTTTCTTCTTGGAGTCGACTGAACATAGATTACGTTTGAACGCTTTGATTTCGTAGTATTTTAGTTCTGAAGGGTGTTTTTACCATTCCGTTAGTTGGTTCAATGTATAATCGAATAGAAATTATAAACATATCCATAACTGCAGCTGATTATCGTCCGTCCGTTATAACAAAATTATCGGGAATGATGGATTGATTGGTGTGTTTTAGAGTTTGAATAAAAGGGCAAGGATATAGTTCTTCTATAGAGAATTAAAGTATGAGTTAAAATGTTAATCTCTAAAATAAATATCATGTATTACGTGTATGTATTATGTATGATTAATTAAATGTTTTGTCAGTTTATATAAATGCATTCACATACCGATTATCGATATCAATAACCTACATTAAACATTGGCAACAGAGACCTGTGGCATTCCCCATCGATAAGAGCAGATTTTTATTAATTGCTCCTCGTCTGACGTAACGCTCTCCAATCATCTCGGTGTATCTCTCATCCGATCGGTATTGAACACGTCTCAATGCGTTTTATCCGCATTTTTCCTTCTCTTCGCGGCAGCCATCCGCGGACTTAAATCCCCGAAGAGCCCATTATATGCGCCCTTTTGATGCATCGATGCCTGTCAATGGCTGTGTCGGAACACCCGAGTCACTCAGCGGTCGCTCTCCCATGCGCCTCGGTAGCTCCATCCATATTCGGCGTAAGATGTTAAACCGATCGCCCTCGTCCGTCATCTCCGACGGCCGCATTCCGTTATACGTACGCATCGAAGTCTTTCTTTGACGTCCAAAGTACCAATATTTATTCTCCGGACGGCTCTTCCGCGGACTGCGCGGCGTCCTCCTCAAAGTACGCCGAAGACAGATGCGTACATCGATAAGTTCGCTCAAGTTTCTCTTTTTCTATGCGAGCCAACGTTTAAGGATGGTTATTCTTAGGGGTTTATTAAGTGATTCTGCAAATTGATTGATGTTTCATTAGCAACTGGAAATATCAGTTGCAAATGTATCAATATCTATTCGTTTCGAGGTGGTCAACTCGGAAATGTTGATTGTTATTAGTTGCTTTTCTGATTAGAAATATTTAATTATTTCTTGGCTATGATATCTTTTGTTACATCCAGCCGATTAAACTAGTTTAAAATGTCGTAATTGTCCAATGTCTGTGTAAACAACATGAAATGCGATCTGACCTCCAAGCATCATTTTCTTTTCTTCTCTTCTCAGTTATTCGAAATATTACGCAACTTCTATTAATCGAAAAAACACGATGTTCTAGGCTTAACAGGATTGCATCATTTACCTTCGACGATCGTTCCTTTTCATTTATGTTGCCCTCGAATTCCGCTTCTGTGAAATACTCTCTCGTCTTCCTCTCCTTGCACCAACACGGCGCCTCTCTCATCCCAGACCATTCTCGCAAGACGGACTTACGCTACTGCTGGATGTTTATGGATGCAAACCACCTGAAGTCCTAACGGCAATCGAATAGTATTTATCGATAACTCGATGGGTGGCCTTTGCCCCCGGAAGAATGCGTTTATCGCCCGTTTCCTCCACAATCAATTTTCGGCTCTTTTCAAGGAAGAGGAGCATTAGGGCTTTAAAAGCCGGAAATTTATTCTACAAAAGGATTCATAATCGCCAGAGATAACCGATTGGTGTGGAAACAACCGAATTTCCTCCCCTCTAACGCTAAATGCCCCATGGAAAGAGAACTGTGCCAACTGGTCACCCCGAATGACTCACGTTTAGCTCGGAAAGCATCGGTTTTAAACGGGACATTAGTCGGTTGTTTGTATTCCCATTAGATTATCAGCAATTGTGCAATTGCTTCGTGTTGAATCGATGATGCATATGAAAGGATTAATCTGTATATGGTTGTTCCAGCGAGATTGAATTCTATCATTTTATTCGATTAATTTTATAGCTTCAATGAGATTGACTTAAGATATTTTTTCTTAATGTATATATCTTGATTTTTATTCAAGCATAATTATATATATTTTCGATTTGATTCATTTCGATTAATAATAATTAGTAATACTCGAATTATATCGATCTAATTTGCATTTAAATGAAAGTGTCTAAATTCCCATCGAATGATTTGGTATCGTAATCTTTTATATTCTATTATTGAAAGTAGTCTCGAGTACTAGATCGTAATTAACGTCAACCCTCGAAGATGTTTTTTTTCGATCTTTTACGTACTTATGCAAATGTGCATTCAGAGCATCAGCTCGGCGTTCTTCTACTCATCGGGTAACAATCGCTTAGCGTCGTGTGCTCTAACGGTTGTCCTGCAAAGCTAATCGTTCAAGCGAATGATCCACGAACGGAAAGCGCATGCTAACGCATCGTTCTGTCTATCCTTTGACCGACTCTTGTCTCCGAAGAGGAAAACCTTCAGAACAACGAACGTGGTCTCGATGGATCAATCTCCATCACAAATGATAATCTCAATGATTCACATTACGTACTTGGGTTTTGTGATTCACGATTCAGAATCGGTTTTGGGTTTATCTAAGAGTTAGAGGTTTGGATAAGTGATCAAATAGAAATAAAGAATCTTATTTACTTTTGTCTTCAATTTTTGCCATTGGTTGACGCAATAATTATCATATTTTTCCTTAATTATTGAAATGAATATATATTTATAAGTAAACGATCAATTTAATTTAGTCGATTACGCGTATTAAGGTTCTTTTTATGGTTTGTAGATTACAAATTATAACGTAACGCAAGTTAATATATCACTGTTTTTGAATGGAGGTTATTGATATGATAACTAAGTTGTATAGGAAAATATTCATTCATAAGATTTCGAGCGGTGTTACGTAAACGGAAACAGCTGCACTTTCGAACTAATGCATTTTACCGATTTAAGTTACGGTGACGTGTATCCCAGAAGCCGCCCAGGAAGGGTTCACGGTTCACGTGCGATCAGCGGACCGCAAGTTCGGAAATTTCAATCTCGATTGGATATTCGGAGATGAAAATCCTTCACACTTCGACAATCCATCCGCTCGCTTTTTTCCAGCGAAAGGAAAAAAAGCCATCTTTGTATAAAATCGTCCATTAGGGAGGTCTTACGCTCCACTCGCCAGTTCTATTAAATTTGGGCGCCCAGAAAGGAATTTTTTCCCCCGGGGATCCTTCCCTCCGGGACCGCCGATGACTCACCGGGGAAATTCCAGGGACCCGGCGGCCCATAGTCCGCCGGTATCCGGCCCAAAAAAAAAAACGGCCGAATTCTTTGCGACACCGGAAAAGGCGTAGGCACGGTAATCGTGACCATTTCACGGATGGACAAGCGAATTCCGTCCACGGCGCTATAGAGCGATATCTTCCTCGTTGATGGCCTCTGTGTGCAGACGAGAATGCAAACTTCCGCCGTACGAGGAGGGCTTCCGCGAATCCGTGGGATTAAGCCCTCGCGGGGAAGGTCAGCCTTTGTATGGCTCTCTCTCGAAGGATTGCGATCATATGCGACGCTTTTTCACATGCTCGTTACCTTGCCGCGATGATCACGTGGAGCTCCGGATCGAATCCTCTCCGCGGGTCAAGATCGAGAACAAATGCGATTGTGCATAGTCGGGCTGTAAGGTCCGAGGAGTAGGTCGCTCCTGGAAGCTGAAGAGAAGCATCCACCGCTCTGCTGGCTCTGGGACATCCCGTTTCCGGAGATGGTAACGATATTAATCTTTTCGATAGTTGTATCATCTCGTGGAGTTTAGTGTTTGGTGGTGCTAAAGCTGTTGGAGACTGTAGACTTTATTCAACGAAAGGTCGTATTCATTCATCACTTAGCCACACTGTGAGTGTTGTATTTGGATAATTTAACATCGATTTTACATTTGCGGTTAGGTTTTCGTTTGTTAAGTGAAGGTCTCTCGCTCTCTTTTGAATTTGAGATATGGAATTACGGAAACTGTTCTTTCAGTATTTTGGAGGTCCTCGAATCAGCTGTTAATACAAGTATGCGCTATTGTGTGTGATTTTAAATTTCTTAAGGCACTGAAAACATTATAGCTTCTGAGTTTATCATCTCGTTCATTTTTGTATTTAAATTAATAGCATAACTATATAAGGAGCTGTATTCTTGTTCCTGGATTGATAGCGTTTACCTATATTTAACTCTTATTCATTTATATCCACTCATTCTGAATTCTTAGCGGTTCTAATACTGCCGTCACTGTTTTTGCCTGCGGTTTTCCAATCATAGCATCATAATAGACATAAATCCGCCTTCGGATCGCCCGATGTCTCATATCTCGATTCCGGTTAAACATCCGGACTTATCTTTCAATTCCCGGACTTGTGGAAACCCCAAGAGGGTTGAAATCACGGCCGCGCGTCATATCTTCGTGGACGCAAGAGTAGACGGCCTCTTGAGTAACATCCTCGATCCCACTTCTCAAACGATAGTGAAAATCCCATATAGGCGCTAGACGGCATAGTTTCTCAGACGCCCATCTTAGGTCAGTTCCTCAAATATGCTTTATTGCCGCGCGAGTGTAAAAATATCCGTGCTCACGACAAAAAGCAGTCCCTCGGGCGAGAACGGAGTTTAACATCTTTTTCACACCCCATTCTCTTTCGCTGTCTCTAAGGGAAAGGGTTTTTGGGCGGGGTGCAAAGTGAGAGTGGTACAGTCGTAACGTAGGCCACCCTCCTCCAACCGGTAGCTGCCGTCTGAGCCCTATCGTCCAACATTCCATCCTAGTCTCGGATGTTTCTATGTCCCCTTCCAAGATGACTTCTCACCTTTTGTCATCGGTTATTCAACCCTAATTTGTCCACGTCACTCAAAGCCTTGCATTCCTTTCGTTAACGTATGTCACCCTTCAATTTTATCTCGTTTTTTCTATCCAAGTTATCTCGTAGCTTTTATTTCATTATGTCCATCCTTTCAGTTTGTTCCTATATTTTACTTATTCTATTTCTTGTTTGTAAAATAGCAAAGTAATTACTTATAAAGCGCTAACTTATGGTCATATTACCATAAATTTAAAATTCTCTTTGTCGTAGTTGAACTTTTGCTCTCATGTATATTAATTTCATACGTTCCGTTTTCTTTTTATTATTCTGTTATTCTTCATGAACCTCATTGCTCTCAGATGTAAATGTTACGCGTAATAATAATATTTAATAACTATTTAATACTTTCTTTCTGTTGTATCATGGTAGAGAGAGTCTATTTTTGTTCAAGAATCCTCCAACCGTAAATTTACGCCCAATCCTTTCGACTACGAAAGCTTTGAATCATAATTAGCATCCTTTCTGTCACTAACACGCAAATTCCAAGTCAGTTGCGCGTATTAAAAGAGAATTCTGTTCCGTGTATTTATCGGCAGCCAGATGTAAGTCTCCAAAGAAAAAGTGCTGCGAAGAGACAAGTATATCTTTCCATGTCATTTTTGCCTCGGTGGTGCGTAACCCGGTAATGAATACTAACACTTCTTTTATTCCGTGAAAATGCCTCCGCGGCCGGTGTGCTTCGATATACTCCCGTTTACTGACGTGCGGTGGGACCCGCCCTGCCGTCTCTCTTCCATTATCATCCCATTTCATCCTCATTTTTCACTCCTTTTCTCCCATTACCTTCTTCCCGTCTCTTTTCCTCCCTTCCCTACCATTTTCCGCCAACCGCCAATAACTTTCCCGTCCAACGGCGAATTTCTCTCGGCCGTTATCGAGTCGAAAGTGTCCGCAGGGTGGAGACTCAATGGTGGCGTATACGCCCTTCGTTAGGAGTCGAGTGGGTGAAGGGAAAGAAGTGTTACGGTGGTCGCGAGGAATATGGCACCTAATGGCAGTTGCAACGGACGGGGGCGGAGTGACGCGGGGGGCCAAAGGGGTTGAAGAATGGCTTTGGATGCAAATGGGAAGGAGTGGCACGAAAGGAGGGAATGTTAAGACGGCCCGAGGAAGCCGCCGCAGTTACCTCGAAGGTCGCCCTCTTTTATTGTTTTCCGCCCGTTCCAAAAGGTCCTCCAAAAGCTTAAAAAATCTCTCTTTCTTTTTACATCGCCAGTTCGGTCTTCATTTTTGTCTCCAAGGGAACCGTAAGAGCGGCTTTTTCAGCCTTATGGAAATGTCTATGGCCATCAAAGGCACTGGATGGCTGCCGACGTCGTTTTTGTTGCGGAGAAACGCGATCTTACGGCCGAAATAAACCTAGGATTTTCGATTCATAATTTAGGATGATGTCGATGGGAGGTTCTTGTATCCTGTTGCTACCGTGTTACGGGAGCAACCGGTTTAAACGCCATCGGAAATAAACACGTTTCGGAACAACTACGAAAGTTACAAGTTCGCACTGTCGTCTGCGAAATAGTTATTCGAAGAATATTTCGAACCGTATTTATCATCTTGTATTTCTTAATGGATAATGGTTATTACTTATTGAAGACTTATTCAAGGTTTTATTTTCTTTAAAGGTGTTTTGTACGGCTATCCTTAAGCCTTTCCATATTCGCTGACGGATTTTTTTAATCCGCATAAAAATGTACAGACACGATGCATATTTGTAACGAAGTTAGGAAGAAGAAGTAATGCATAACCCTGACCTTCCGGCGAAGCTGTACAATTGTGCATTCCACGGAACAGTGTGTGCGGCCGTGATCTTAGCGTGTTTATCCATTTGATTGAAACAGAAGGTTTTCACATGCTGAATCCCTGGAATGTGGTCGAATTACAGTTGTAAATAGGTCAATGTTCCTCGGTATTTCCAATAGTTCTAGATTCGGTATTGTTTCCTGTTGTTTTTTCATTCCTTTCGCAAATGAATGAAAAAGTTTTAGTATCTCTTATACTAGAATTTTGTATCATAAACATTTTTTTCGTTATGTAGATTTGGATAACATCTTCGCTACTCGAATTGAGAGTCATAGTATTTACTTATGTGGTATATGGTGATCAAATAGTGTAGTGTTATTTTATTTCGCGATTATAAACCCTATTTAAAAACTTTCATCGTTTTCTTCGTCAATTTCAACGCAAGCTGAGTGTTGTCATATGGATTTGGATGCACATCAAGACTAGAATTATTTTATACTCGGTGGTTTACTAATCTTACGTAATTGAGATGCAATTACGAAACATTCATTATTATTCTGAAGTATTTCTTTTACCTTCTTTTGTTTTTGTCTCTTCTGCGTCGTAGTATATCTTGGGATTCAAGTCGTGCCCATTCACTTCTGACCATTGCATTGAAACTTTAGGGATTGTCGACGCCAATAAAAGAATATTACGCCGAAGACATAAAAGAAGGGAAGAAATAAGCTGATAAAAGACAGCATCTCCCTGTTGAAGCGAGGCAGGAAATGTATTTTTACGGAGAGGAAATCGTGAAATGATTTTCATCCTTTCTGACCACCTCGAAAAAAAAGGCGGAAGAAATGTTTCATATGTCTCGCCACATAAAATTCAAGGCTCATAAGAGCATCCGCTATTCAGTTCCATTCTTAAATGGTCAAATATTACTCTTTATTTCGAATATGAGCGCCGATAATATTAGTTTAATCAACCCTTCGGTGACGTTGCTTAAATATCATCAAATATAGCTTTAATTGAGCTTTGAAATGCGTATAAACCAAAGAATAATTTAAATAGACGATATTATACCACCACTATTAGTACATAAAATTTCTCTTGACTACTTTATTTACATTAATATTGTTAAACTGTACTCTTATATGAACTTCGAGTTTCGTAAGCGAGATTATTTTTAGTTATGATTCTTCTGGATGTGTAAATCAGATGTGTATCAGTTTTCGATAACTAGTAATTTGATGTATTTATAGATTATTTCCTTATTTATAAGAATGGCATATCTAAACCCGACTCAACTTTATACTGCTTTGATAAATATCAAAAACCTTTCGAGTATCGATCGTTACACGGAGCAACTGGATATCTTATCAGTTGCCTTGACTTTTAATTATAGGAGATAGCCTATCTCTTCTGTTCATGTATCATCGATCATCAAGCGGTATTAATTCATACTCCTTCTCTCTTCTTCTTCAGGGCTAGGGAATATGGACTCGCTGCTGTCCATAAAGTCGTCAACCGAAATCTCCAACGGGCTATCACATTCGCTGGAAGATTCCTCACTACCGCCTAGCTTCTCCCGCCTTCCACCAGATGGACACGAGTTTCCTCCGAACTACCAGGAGCCTTCGCGGATCACCAGCAACAGCATGACCTCAGATCCTTCTCTAAACAAGAGTTTGAAGTCTAAAACTATCATGGATGCACCTCCAGATATGCCCCCGCCGCCGCTTCCGACCTCCTGCCCCCCGCAGAAGGACCTCTCCGAAGCGGCCCCGCCGGGAAAACCCCTTCCTCCGCCTCCCCCAGCACGGAAACCTCCCCCAAAAGATTTCAACAGCAGGCTACCTCCAAAGCCAACGGGTGAGAGGAGACACTGGATGAAAGATGAAAAGAGCGAGAAGAGCGTAAAAGACAAGATCGCCATGTTCCAGAGAGAGAACAAAGAAGACGGTATACCACCTCCGGTGACCTCCGCACCACCCATTCCAGCAGCTAGGTCTCCTTTCAGGCTAGATGTTCCCGAAGAAAGGAGCAGAAAAGGATTGGGCTCACCTCAGTGGGGGGAGGATACACGCGGAAGATCTCAACTCTCTCGTTCAATGATAAACGTAGATGGTACAGGACGTAATGGAGAACATACGTCTCCAATCCTATACCCACCCACAAATTTGTACAAGGGTGGAGTCCATAGCAGTACCGGAGATGTCAATGCCGGAATGGATGGAGTCGATGGATCGAGATCCCTGGATTTTGCAAGGACAAGGAGCCATCTTGATCTCACATCTTCTTCTAATTCATGCTCTCCAGATTCTTCTCTTTCTTCAGCCTCCTCTTACTCGAGCGGCGGAGTTTATGCCACTCTTCCGAGGAAACCCATCGCCACTCAAAGGGCTCCAGTCGCAGCCGAGAGGAACATTTCTGTGCTGGATAATAGGCCCTCATCACCAGACTCTTCTTCTTGGAAGACTCCTACTTACAGCCCGAGCAACCGTTCAGGAAACCTTCATTCCAGGTCTCAGAGTCTAATCGATGTTGGCTCTCCTAAAAGGCATTCCTTTGCTGGAACCGGGACTTACAACTATAAATACGGAATAAATGGTAATGACGAGGCAAGAAAGTCATCCTTGAACGCTATGATCGAGCAACGTCGTAGGAACGTGTCCAAGTTAAGGGGTTTGGTGATACCCGAAAAGACAGAAGTAGCTCGCTGTGATCAATCACTCTTCGACTTGCCCGAAATCAAGAGTAGAGATGCGATCATATTAAACGACAAAATTAAGACTGCCACACTTCCAAGGTGTGAATCAAAACAGACAAACAAATGGTCTGAGAACATGAACGGGCACTCGCCCAAGTCGCAAAATAACAATAACTTTGCGAACAATAACTCCAATAACGGTGTCACTCTTACTTCTCCTCCGTGGAAGAGTCAAGCTCCGCTCCCAGATCTTCCCAAATATTCTCCTGCTTTTAAAAGGAGAACACTGTCAGTCCATGGTCTATCTACCACACCATTGGATACAAGTCGAGAGGAACTGAGATCCCAAGATCAATCGAAGCTACATCCACCTTCGAAACCTCCTCGCACTTCAAACGGTTACGGAATCGGGCCTTCTTCTCCATTGGGTCCAGAGCCAAAATCATTGGAGAGCATCACTTCTCCTCGCTCAGATTCCAGCTTCGATTTCAGTCCCATTTGTCATAACGACTCTCCAAAGGAAGAAGAGGTCGTGCCCGTCATCAAGACTAATGGCAGCACTGGATCTTACGGAGACAATCACAACGGAAAGTCCATTCATCGCGGTCTTCTTCACGTGCCATCCAGGGGAGCTTCAGCCGAAGACAGCGATAATGATTCCGCAGTCAGCTCCAGCAGATCCAGCATATCTCATGGATTCTCTCCACCCTCCTCACCTCTTCCGGGCGATACTTCTGACGGTGGGTTGCGACCCAGCGCACCCAGGCAGCATATCTCCAGAGATAGGTTGCAAGCAGAAGATAGGTCGAGGCTTTCGGCTTCTCAGAGGAGATCTTCTGGAAATATTGTGGAAAGAGCGAGCTCTCCAGAAAAGCGACCACTTCGCCGTACGCTTTCCTCCGAGACAACCGCCTCTGTATCTTCTGCTGCCTCCACCGCCTCTACAGTGACCTCTGGGTCCCAAGACGGTGGTAATGCCAGCGACAGCAGCAGCAACAGAAGGGTCCTCAAGGCTCAAAGCGTAGAGGCGATAAACAGGAAGAACGTTCTCGCCTCTGCCAAGTACAGCAGCGGCAGGGACCTCAAAGTGGGATCCCCTCTTATCAAGAGGAAGTTTGAGGAAGATGGCAGCGGAACAGAGGCTGACGTCGAGGACACCGCCAAGGCGGAGAACCCCGGCTCCCGTACAAACGGTTCGGAGCGTATAACCATGCATTACAAAACCACCAGAGAAATAAACGGAATCCACGACATTGAAGCCACCAGGAATATGGACATAAAGGTCGCTTACGTGGACGAGATAATAGAATTTCCTTTCGTGAATGGCTCTGTCGATTGCTCGATTCCCATTCCAGCCCAGAGAAGGATTTACACTTCTCCTCGGCCCACTTCTCCAGTGTCCGAGTACTCTACTACAGAGAGCGTGTGCGATTCACACAAGGAGGATAAGAAACCAGGAGTCAAAGGATTGGACGAGAACGAATCGGTCATAGAAGAGCCAAGGACTCCGAAAACATCACCAGCCGTTCCTATGGATAGGTGGATGGAGCTGGAGAAGAAGTACGCCCCCAAGATGTCACCCTTGGAGACCAGGACTTCCACGGAAACTCAAGAATCCCCATACAAAGGACACATTCTGGAAGACGAGATAGACTACTTGAGCCGTAAAGTCGGCGGAGAGAGCGAGAAATCGCGAGTGAAATCGCTCGCCGAAAAGCAGAAAGATACTGGAAACGGATTCCGTGCCATAGCAGAGAAGTGGCAGATAATATCCAACGATGCGTCCACGCTTCCTTCCCCGACCAACCCAGTGGCGGCCGTCACCACACCTCCCGCCGCCACCAACGGGCAAAGCAGGAAAAACTCCAGAAGGTCATCCACCAGCGCAGCGGATGCTGCCCGCGCGTCTCCGGAGACAGCGCTCCCGAAAGCGGAGGAGCGTTTCCCTACTCCACCGGAAAGCGCCCCTCCACCCGTTCCCCATTCGAACGGCGAAGCGACGCATTCAGAGGCGGTGAGGCTGAGGGAAAAGAAGTCTCCGATCGCGAGACCAGTGTCTTTCAACGGCTGCGGAGAGAAGACGCTCACCGTGTCGTCCGCCTACACCGTCCAGGAGACGAGGACGACGATGAGCAGGCAAGAGTCTACTCCAGAGCCGAGGACGCCGCCTTCGCCGGCCCCGGCGCCTCTCACAGCAGCCCAGAGGGCGAGCAACAGGCGTTCCGTTAGCGTCAACGACATCAGAAAAGCCTTCGAGAAAGTGGAGCTGTCGGTGGCTGCGAACGGGAAGACGTCCAGCGTGACGAGGACAAAAGGAACAGCCGTGACCACGGTGCATACTCGCGTGTCGTCTCTGGATTCGACCACCAGCGAGGATAGCAGCATGCAGACGCCAGCGCATTACGGATCCGCCAACAATCTGGCTTCTAACCATCGCGACCAGTTCGGGAGCGTAACCTCCCTAGCGTCCTCCACCAGCCTGATTTCTCCACAGGTGAGTGCGATTGTGGTAATTATTATCGGGTGTCCACTAATGAGGGATTTCAATCTAAAACACCCGAGGAATTATGCTCCAAATGAATGTCTCAGCAAAGAATTGATATTATTATCGATGATTCGTATTTTGTTGGCCCAACGACTTTAAAAATTATAATGTTGAGAATGAGAGTAGCAATAATTACATTTTGTAACTTTCATGTTTTTTGAATCGCGCAGAATTTGAACTTAGGTCAAAGAATCAAAAGAAAGTTCAACGCAGAATATTTTAAATTTAAATCACATTCTGAATTATAGCAGTTATGATTCAGTTTATGTTTAAGCGGTGTATTTATGTAAGGGAGAAAAGTTACGAGCATTAAATTGTTAATTTTTCAAATTTGGACGCAATTCAAACAGCTGTCGATTCGATGCATGTTCTTAACTCTCTAACGACCCTTGTGTTCTTCAGGAGCTGCAACAGCTGATAGAGGAGGCGAACCAGTCGCTAGACGAGACGTCACCGGGCGGCGGTCCACACGAAGTGGAGGTGGTGGTACTGCACCGCGAGATGGCTGGCAGCAGCGTGGGCATCACGTTGGCGGGTGGTGCAGACTACGAGGCCAAGGAGATCACGGTGAGTCACCTGTAGAACGTGAACAGCATCCGAGCAAACGCTCTTAAGGCCCGAGGGACTTTGATGGATGTTATCTACCATTTAAAGAGAGAACTCTGAGCAATTCTCCATTTCCATTTGTTGACCACGCGATTGTTTATCGCCAACGATGAGAACGGGAGGCTTATGAGAACTTAATTTCTCCTTTCTATTTACGAAAGACCCATTTATGGTCGAATTTCCTGTTGTTTCCGAGGAGGATGTCCGTTAATTCGCTTTTCAGAGGAAGGATAAATGTAAAGAGAGAAACCGCAAGGATTTTATCGTGTCTAAATTTTCATTCTCGTCAACTTCTCGTGAACTAGATTTTCATCTTATTTGTGTCACTCGATGTCCATAGCGTTATATTGAATTATCATAATATCGTGATTGAAGTTTGCGAGTAAAAAACACAAAGTTTTCATTACGTTATGTTTTTTCTTCTAATTTTTATTGAACTTACTACTAATACATCTGTCAAAGGTCAGAAGTAATCTAGGTTTATTTATATTTTTACGAGGATACAGTGATAACTTTTAAATTTTTAAATAATTGAGTTTTGATTTCACTTTACCAACAGGTTCACAAAGTATTGGCCGGAAGTCCAGCCGAAAGGGACGGTCGCCTCCAGCGGGGGGATCGTATTCTTTCTATCAACGGAAAGAGTATGAAAGGAGCCACTCATAGGGAAGCCATCTCTATTCTGAAGGTAATTATTCATAGACAACTTCAATTAACAAGTGTACATTTAATCTTTTCTCATGGGTTTAAAGTCGATAATAATTTTTCGAACTTGGTCATAACATTTTCTGAAATTCCGATGTTAGAGTTATCGGAATTATTTTCGTAAGTGATCAAGTATTTAGTGTAGGGTGTTTGACTTATAATTGCATAAGTTATGTCATAGTACGGCGCACCGAAAATGCCACCACGTTACGAATGTATCTTGGGGAAATTCCGTTTCCTCTTTCACATTTGGCTATTACCGAATTCCATCGCCGTTATAATTCCGGTAACCTTTTAACACACCTAACATAGGCTTTTCGCTGTTATAACGTTGTTTTCTCGGAATAATCTGTGACATGAATGTGTGGAATGCAGAATCGTCTCAGGCAAGCAATGGATTTACGTCTCGTCGGGAAACCTTAAAAAACGTTTCGCCAACATATTCTTTGGACTGTCGAATGTCACATCGCTCGCGTTCATTTCTCACTCAAAGAGATAGAAAATATCTGTATAACTGTACTGTGTCCCTGTAAGGATGATTGTCCAATTCCATCCTCAGAAGAAATGTCCCGTGCTCTAAATATGAAGACTACCTTGGTTTTCTGTTTGTTTTTAAACCAGTTCATAAAATAGAACAGAATGGCACGAAAAAAGTTTTCGAGTGTCACCTCTAAGGCTCCTCCCCACATCCCTCCAACTTCTCTATCCTGTATGTGGCTTTTTATCATTCAAGAGGCAGGAAATTACTCTATATTTGTTTCCCATAACTTTGCCCCAGCCATTCCCAGTGGTTGAAATTCGATGGATATATTTAAAAAATGTTATACAACTTACTTGGAAAGAATTTTGCATTCCCAAGTAATCTGCAGCATATTTATTACCTACCTTATAATATAACGTAGATCCGTTTGATAGAGAGTCTTGTTTATTTTTCCAAATGAAATTCGTAAGTTATTTGACGACTTAATTAAATGCTGTTTCCACAGCAACTACCATTTTCTCATCAGCTTCTCACCCACGTAACTGAAAATTAAATAAACTCGTCGTTAAATCCTTTCAAACTGCGAAGAAGCTATTTTATTTTCAATCATTCCACTCACTGCCTTGCATGCTCGTATATAACAGGATATTTCTGCATCCGAGTGTCTTACGGAGAGAAAGGCTTCAAGGATTTTAAGTGCGATGTATGTGGTCAGTAGGTGAAGGTCGTGATAGTTAAAGAGTATTTTTGAACTCCTTTATTTCCCCGCTCCAGAGTAAGGAAGCCCTGAATGTACCGCTTCTATTTAGTATTTTTTTATGCTTTGTC
Source organism: Pantala flavescens (assembly GCA_020796165.1). Classification (NCBI taxonomy): domain Eukaryota; kingdom Metazoa; phylum Arthropoda; class Insecta; order Odonata; family Libellulidae; genus Pantala; species Pantala flavescens. The sequence continues at coordinate 15,875,596 of CM036879.1, read as the reverse complement.
TGTTTCACTGAATACCCACTTGAGAGGAAGTCATGAAAAATACAGATTCTTGCGAGTATTTTCTTTAGCTGAAGGGATTCAAGGCTTTTGGAATTATCTAAAATGTAAAGTAAACCAGACTATATTTGTTTACTGAAGATATATTATATTGCGGATCAGACTCCAGAAACAAGTGGGAGTATGTTTAGCAGTTTAAAGTGGAAAATGTTCTGTACTTATGAAATGAAAGAGAGAAAGACATTTTTTCTTTTCCCAAAATTATTTGTTATTGGAAAAAATAATTGAGAGTTCTACTTTTTATCTATTCACAAGAAGTTAGGAGATGTTAATGATTTGTAACCGAATACCTTTCCTTAAAATGTACGATTGATTGCGACAGACAATCTTTATGAAGTCTCATTGGTTTTCGATGGTATAGTACACTGATGATTGTACAGAAGTTATTAAATCATTATATTAGAGGAAAGAAAATCTGTTGAGCATTTTATTCGAGTAGTGCGGCTCTCGTTTCTTGCGATTTCCATATTTGGAAGCAGTATGACGAGGGAAACCTACGTGTGTTGTTAGATCCATCCATTCGACACCATTCTCGTGTTGTGGAAGATTCAATGTTGAAAATAGATGGGAAACCATAGGAAATAATTTCCCTCGTTTTATGACGCTGTGCCCTAACACGTGAAGAAAGAATCCTTCCGGATCGTGGAATTTCGCTCCGTAATCCCTATCGCATTTAGACGTAGTTCTCTGGTACAGATAAGCACCTTCCTGATGTTCCAAAAAACTCGTTATATACAAAAGGTGATGATAGACACGGCATGATACGTAAATTCTTAGTTATAATTTTCGTTTGCTTTAACTCATCACTAATGAGATCTAATTATTTCACAGGCACCTAGATCAGAGGTTGTTTTCGTGGTTTCACGATCCAGGCATGAAAATTCACAGCCTCACCAAAGTCAGCAACATTCTTTGCAACAGGGAGCAAATGGTGGAGCTGATGTGAGCTTAACAACTATATCCACATCAATTAGATCAAGCAGTCGACCTCCAAGAATAGTCGAACAGCCCTCAGAAGGATCTGGGGGTGAAAACTCTGAAGAAACAGGTATGTAACTGTGTGTAAGACACATTGATTTTGATCCATTATTAATTTTGAGACATTATTAAATTGAGGGTTGATATTTTTCTCAAACAAATATATATTTCAAATCATTTGGGAAATTTTAAAAGTCTATATATAAAGCTTATTGTTCTAGTTAAAGCCAAGTAACAATTAAGTATTTGCAAATGTAGAATTTTATAGTATTTTGATGTAATTCTATAATATTCACATTCTTTCCAGCAGAAAAGAAGGAAGATACTAGCAGAGGCCCTCCTGAAACAATCACCTTAACAAAGGATGGTGCTGGTTTGGGTTTCAGTCTCGAGGGTGGAAAAGATTCTCCATGTGGGGACAAACCCTTGACAATCAAGAAAATATTCACGGGTATGACTCTTTATTCTCTCGTACTTCTCATTGAGTTACTTTACCAATACGGTGTAGAATAATCACTGCAATGGGAATGTATGCTCAAGCCAAATTCCTCTAAGCAGCATATCCCACTTGCAATAAATGCTGGCATGAGCATCATCCGCTTTCACATTACTGTACATAAATTTTTTTAAAATATTCACATCATCATGATTAAAATATTACAAGCTCAGGTCTAATGCCATTTTCCTTTGTCCCCCCCAACAGACGCAATGATGAATTAATTACAGTAAGTTTTTCATCTTTTACTTTCATTCTGGCTACGCTGTGCTTTCACCATGTGTATAGTCTCCCAGCACGCTTACTTGATGTCCCCCCAAAAAAAAATGTTATATTAAGTTAGGAGTTGAGAGAGGCTCGTTTGGTGAGAGTTGTTAGTAATTATTTGGAATGATTCTTTATCTCTTTTGCTCACGTGCAAGTCAATGATTGGAGAAGCACCATTTTTTTCATAAAGTCTAATTGAAAGGTATGTGACGTTCAAATATTCTTAAAGCTGAAATGTAGATGATGAAATATAGATCAATAGGTAGAGTAGCGATTTGTAGTTGTTGTTAGTTGCCACCCTTTATCTGTTAAGATTCTCTTCTAGATTTTGGATTGCTATCCGTACTATTTTTGCTGTTTCATCCAGTATATTTTAATGAATACCTGTCAAATTTTTCAGCATAAAACTCATATTGTGGAGAATTTTAAAAGATTTAGAATCATAAAAATGAATGATAATATAGTATTTGAAAATCAAGCACTTCAGTTGGGGTGAAGAAATTATTGAGGCATAATTTAAAATAGAATATTTATAGTACTCTAGAGGGCTTATTAGAAGATTAGGATTTCTCTAAAATATTCCTCATAAGTAAACAAGACACTTCATAACTTTGTTATGCATTATGAACTCATGTATACATATGCATGGCATTTCTCTTGGGCGTATGTTTCTTATTACAATCTGCTTTATTTATTTTTAAGGATATAACTTAGCATAGAGAGAATTATTAGAATAAATACTCAGAATCTGAGTTAATGTAGATGAAAAATTATTTTATTTTGAATCTTCTAAAACTTTCTTTTCCTCCCCCAACAGGAGGTGCAGCAGAGAAGCACGGAGGTCTTAATGTAGGAGATGAGCTTCTGGTAGTAAATGGAGTAGATGTCACTCCCCTTTCAAGGATTGAAGCATGGGGAATTATGAAGAAGTTGCCAGATGGACTAGTATTATTGACCATCAGGCGCAAGATTTGATTGTTAATCTGAATTAGACTTTGTTGTGAAATTGTGAATGTTTCCCAGTTATTGGAAAGATATTTGATCTTTCTAAGGATAATCAAGCACTGACAAGTCAGTGTATTATAAAGTGACAGTGCTTAAATGCTGATGATGTAAAGTACATCATAACAGCATTGAAAACTGTATTTTTGTCTACTTCTGAAAATAATTCTGTGCCTTGCTGAGGCTGCCATACCATACTTATAATGCCATGTTGATAGCTGAGAAAAGTGAGGAAGTTAGGGTCACAAAATGATGTTGGATAAGTGAACAATTCCTATTTTAATTTTAACATTTATGGTTTAAAAATCCACATTCAGTAAGTAGCTTCTTCTACTAACACAAGTAAAAGCAGTTTTCTCCAAAGACTGCTCCGATATCTGTGTACGCACATATTTTCTGTACACTACAATCTATAGTTCTTTTTTCCTCAAGATGGGATCGGAAAGTATGCAATATTGTTTCTGTCAAGGTTGCTGATCTTGGAAAGTGATAAACTAATGGGATAGTGCATCAGTGTGAAAAACACATAAGCAGTCTGTGATAAAAATAGCATAAAATGCTATTGGAAAAAGGGAAATTATGGGGAAAGTTTGTTATTAATATAAAAATGGTGTATAGTCAAATTATCATCATATATTTTGTAAGTAGATAGAATCTCAAAAAGTTTGAAAACTGAATGTTTAGTCATAACATTCTAGTGTCCTGAATTATGCATGCACAGATCAGTCAGGGTCAAGGTGAAGTACTTTCAGAAAGGGAGACATATTCTTGCAATATTTGTTAACAGGCTTCTTGGATTGCAATAGCTGCTGGTTTACCTATGCTTGAATTAATGTATAATACAAAGCCCTTGTAACATATTTATAGGAATCAAATTTGCAATAAATGAAAAAGCTTTTTGTTTGTATAAAATTGTTCTAATTGTAAAGAAAAACATACACAGAAAGAAATGCAAATATCATATCATTCAGAGAGATCTAACAATAATTATATAATACAGTTAATTCTTTTTCCAATCTTCGACCCATTGGGTAATTGTGGCCAAGTTCTTTTCCAAGTCCTCTGGTGTGTTGTTATGAAGTTCGTGTACAATGGAAGGGTATGATTCTTGGGCTTCTTCAAGAAGAACTTGAAAGATCTCACATTGAATGTTTTCCTCCAATTTCTTCGAACTGTAGCCTCTGAAGATGAAAAATAAACATTCATTAAGTATGAAACATCAAGATGCACTCAAAAGTTAGTAGAAGGGAAGTAAAGCAAAGGTCAAAAAGTAAGAACTCTAAAGCTAAACAATACTTCCTTGGAAACTTCACCAGTGTATACTCAGAATAAAAGATTATTATAATTTATTTAAAAGGAAGATAGGACAGGAATTGGTATGGAACTGACACGTTGGAGAACAGCAATGACCCAACTAATTTCCTCCTCAATTTCTAATTGTCCCATCAACTAAGGAATATAAATTTCACGTCATCATTACACCAGATGCAGATCTGCCCCAAGTCTCTCTATCCCCTTTCCAATTACCCAAAGTACTGGTTTATGTCTCTGTACCACCTTCAATGACCGAGGTTAACTTCGAAAGGGAGCTATACAAAATAAATAAGGGACACATGTTAACTTATACAAGACAGAAATATTTCTGTATTCATCAGCACTCTATACCTGGCTTGATTATTCTACACACTTCATTCAACCTGTTGTTACTATTAGTCTTGGATAGTTGTATTCTGCACATAGATCCGCAGATGTTCCATCAAGTGTTACTGATTCTAGAGCTGCAGATGAACATGTATTACATTTGCTTTCATTAGGGTCATTCTCTGTCCTATCTTTTGTCCCTGAATGTTTAGTTCTAGAAGTCTTGATGCTAGATCCTTTACATATATTACAAAGTGAACTAAGCCAAAAGTTGAACACAAGTGACAGATCTACTTATTATACTTCATTCACCATTCAATCCCCTTCCTTTCTACTCTACACACTTGAATACTACTTCAAAGATGGCTGTGAATAAGACGGGTGAAACTTTGTCAAACTTCTCCATTCTTCTAATTGTTCACACACTATCATGGATGCTGTTCCAACTCGGTAGATACTTTGGAACAGATGGATGTATTTGCATCTACCCGTTTGCCTTCCAGAAGCATTCATTGTGAAGGAGATACTATCCACGTTGAAGGTTATGGGGGTAGTAAAAAAATCTTAGTACAAGCGACACATTATACTCATTAGTCCTCCTGATAACCCCTAGAAACATGTTGATATGTCCACTGTACTAAACTGGCTTGTGACAACTCTGTCTCAATTAATGATTTATACATCCCAATCTCATTTATCAATTCCTCAACAAAAAACTTTAAATATCATCATCTCACAAATTTGCAACAGACATCAATTGTTTCAGAATCCACCATGAGGGATGACTATTTTCCTGAATTTTCTCATGAATTACTGATCTATTCGCAAAATACATAATATTCTCCTTCCTCCTCTACTCTCCGTAAGAAATATCTTCCCTAAAAATAAAAAAGCAAGGAACTAGCAACCATCAACACAGTATACATTCTATCCTGAAATGACTGTGAGACATATAAATCCTACAAAGCAAACATAACATAATAATGAGAGCTACCAAACATTGCTATAAGAAAAACAGCCTCCTACCACCTTCTTTGCACAGCAGAAGGAATAATGGAATCTGCAGAAAACAGTGATTACACTCCTAAAATCCTTCAGCAAGAAATTAAACCTTATTAGATAAATGATTTAGAAATCAATGAGATAAATAATATAACCAACAAAAGTACCCCCCACTCTCCATGCTAAAACAGCCCAAAACACTTCACTTGACTATCAACTATGTTCTCTACTTCAAAAGCCTTAAAAACCTATGCATATCATACTTTAGAGCATAATGATTATAGTAAAACCTATAGTAATATGCCTATGGAATGCCTTTTAACCCTGTCCATAAATACACTTCCATTTCATTGATGGCAAAATATTTAACAAAATTACTCAAGAGAAACCATACTATAGGTTAATATGAGTTTGCTTATTCATGTCTAATGTGCAAGATCGATCACTCCAGTTGGAATTAATTTTGATTATGAGCACCTTAGATAAAATTAGCTAGATTGCAGCTGTGCACTGAAGGTCAAATTATAAACATGTTTCTTAACAAGAGCTGAAGGAAAAAATACTCCAAGAGTTGGTTCCAGTTCTCTGATTCAATGGCCCTGCTTGTGAATGAGATGCACACTTGCTAAATCTATTCCATCGTCCTAAACTATACAAAACCCTTATGTGGGAATTCTCTACTATTTCTGGGTAATCCACATTTTTTACATTATATATATGCACTTAAATTTTTCCTCATCTCCATGTTTGGGCTGTGTTTGAGTGAGTTAATAACATTTACCTTTCAGCAATATATAGGTTTATACAGATTCATATACCCTAAACCATAAAGCTAATTCTAAGAGGAGAGAAATTTCTGTCACAGATGACGTTGTGTATCAATCAGATAACGAGAAAAAGTTCACCTGTACATGGAGCAGTACCTACCAACTTTGGTATCAAGTTAATATTCAAACACAAATTATAATAAATTTGGATAACTAATTCAACCATAACTCCTCATAAAATGATAAAAACAGAACTCTTCAATAGGGAGCGGGAGATGCTTTTACAATGGAGAAGTAATCAGTCCGCAGACGTGCAAAAAAAGGTCTACTCATATTTTTTGAGTTTACTGCAAGCTGAAAATTAGTAGAGAAGATTATAGTAACCAAACATGGCTTTCATTTGAACTATCATAATTCTTACTTTTAAGAATCAGGCAGCCTTCCACCTGAGACTTAAATGACTTCATTAAGTAAAGTACACAATCTAACAATTCACTGACATCTAAATAAATATGGCTGCAATTTTAAACAGCTAGCAACTGATTCTCATAACTATTTACCGAAAGTATAAGATCTTTCTCATAAATTCAGGAGCTAGACAATTGAATTATTAAAAGCAAACTAAAACTAGTTATGATGGCTATCTAATAATATTGAGAGAGTGCAAGAAACAGACCTAAAAATTTTACTGGACTACATTTTCTGGCAGCTTTACAATATTGACAGATATATCTTTGATAAATGGATTAACATTATAAGCAAAGATGAAAAGTTTTGAGCTATCAACTTCAAGTAACTTTCCTTGAAGAATAGTTGAGGGCCATGTGAAGGGTGAAAGATAGACTGTAAATTACATATAATTTTATCAACATTCATTGTTATACCTTAGAAGAAAACTATCATAGAATTACATTATTATGAAATTAAGCAGCAGATAGGAAGAATTTCTGGTAGCATCATCTTACTTACATTATTAGATACTTAATTTTAAGTTACAAACATTGTTATAATCTTATGTACTTGGTATGTGCCCAAATTTTTACTCTGCAACCACTTTTGTAAAAAAATCTTATATCTTTAGGCTTCAAAAATGCTGAAATATCTCAAAATGAATACATAGTAACTTAGCAAGCTGCCTTTTGGCATGTGGCAGGAGATTCTAATTACAATTCATTGAATTAGTTTCAAAACACAGTACATAATTAATAGAAGATAAATTTGAAAGTATAAAAAGCCCTAAATTAGCCATAATTAACTGGCCCTCAACATTATATATTTACATTATTATATATATGGCCCTCTCATTATTAAATAATTAAGTTATAAATGGTTTATCCTACACAATATTAAGACTTGCAGACTGTTAATGATATTAAGATACTGAAAAGTATAAGCATATCATGATATATTTAGTTAACTCAATTGGCAGGCAATTCCATTAAAGTAAATCATTCCCAACGCATGAAATCAATCAATCATTAACAAATATAGAAATTAATTAAACAAATCATATAAAAAACTATTTACAATAGAGACAATGAGTTGCTTGAGAGTATTAATGTTATAATGAAAGAAAATCAAGACGTCATCATCACATATTCAATCAAATCAATGTTCTACTGCAAAATATACCCCATGATCTTTACACTACACTCAATTCACGGTGACAATACAACTGAACCACATCACACATCTGTGTTACAATGGTCAATGAATTGATTCTCTTCATATTAAGGAATGAAAATATCTGCTTCTTCTCTGATTTAGCACATTAAGTTAGAAAAAATCTAAAGTGAATTACTTTTGGAAATTTAAAATTTAAATAACTCTTATAAAGATAATTCATCTTAATGATTAATTACATATACCAGAATAATCCAAGAGCATAGATTCACATTTGAATTAATTAAAGTAATTTACACTTCATATACGTAATTATTATAATATAATTAATTTACATTTCATATACGTAAGTTAATAATATATATACACTAACACAGTATGTTGTTGGTATATGTACATAACCAGGATACTTTCAATTAAAACCTTATAACATTCGAATGAGTGTAGACTGAAAATGAATGTAATATAAATAAAAATGTAATTCACCAGCTGTTTTAATTGATAAAACAGAACTCAAGAACTAGTAAATAATCCTTTTATAAAAATACTTCAATAATTAATGGTAACGATGTTTTTAAAATAAAGTAATTCTAATAGTAGAGATGATAGTTTGAGGGACTCTTCGGTACCTTGGTGAAGAGGGACCCCCCATCAAAACTTACTAATAAGTCTACCGGTTGCATGTGGAATTTTTGCAATATTTGCACGAATTGTAAATAAAAAAGTTAATTTAAATCAAAAAGAAATTTGAGTAGGTATAGAATACAACCATATGTAACACTATCGTTACTCAGCAGAATAACTAAATTTCAGAAGAGAGAACATAGCAAATACAAATTAATTCTTACCTATTCGCTAGACGGTCATAGAGCACAGAATTAGAAGTTCGTAGAACGAATACGACATCAAACCATCTTTCAGGGAAAAAATCACAACCATGATAATCAACTATTTTTCCGCCCTCACTCATCATATCTTCCATTTCATCCAGGATCTACAAAAACAAACTGATATTAACTCTGGGAAAAACGATGCCCGTTATTGAATAAATTTGCTATCGATCTTCTTACCTTATCTTCATCCAAAACTGGGCACTGATACTCATCATCGTATGATTCAAAGCAATTTTTTTCTTTAGCAAGTTTACCAACATCAATCCATTGTAAGCCGGTTTTGCTTACAAGCTTTTCACAGATTGTTGTTTTACCAACTCCCGGAGTCCCTGTAAAATATACAACGAGTACAAATTAGCTACATCTATAAAAAAACTAAACAAAATCATTATTTATTATAACAACACCATTACCGGTAATCAGAATATTAGGTAGGTCACGTCTCGGCTCTTCCATTTTTATTTTTTTTGCAATATCTCAGTATTTAGCAGAAATTCTGAATGAATCATAAACTTCAGTTACTTCAGCTCAAACAACTACAACTTACGATACTGAAAATGACCAATTTCTAATCACAACGGCTGGTATTAGAAACTTATTCATGTGGATCCATACACACACCTTCATCTGTTTCGTATACATCAATGATGAGATACCAGCGCCAGAAGAATCGGCATGTAGCGAAATGTTGTGCTGAATTCGGTATTTCGTCTGGTTCCTATCTATTTTCAAAATTAAATCACGCTACTGAGCGAGTCTTTCGGATTGAACAAAAAGCAACAGCAATGGCATACAATGCGGTAGATTCTGATTATGACCAAAAAGAGCAGTGAGTACAAGAATTATTAAAATTCATATTAAAAGGTTACATTGTACTTGCCCTACAATGAAATATCTATGTATCATTTTTATTGCTTATACCAACCTAATTGTATTAAGGTACAACATGGGCTGTGATCACCTCTCTAATCATCCAATGCCGGACGTGGAGTACAATTGGGTGGAAGTAACTAATGATTTTTTTCAGTGTATCAAAGGTAAAATGCTTATATATGTGTCCTGATTTTTGTCTTCAGTTTTGTTCATTACGGTCAATCGTTTGCGTATGTCATGATCCAATTTTCCTCTTAGAGCTTGAATTGGGAGAGCTACTTCATGATGAAATGTTTGGGCTTTTTGAAGCGATGTCTGCTATAGAAATGATGGACCCGAAAATGGATGCTGGCATGCTATGTAATCGAGGAAATAAAAAGGCTCTCAGTTTCGATCAAGCAGTGCAGGTAAGAAAGCCATCTATTGCTCCATATGTTGAGGTTTTAACGTTTTCCGTGCATTTGTGCTAAAGGCACCCTTTTTTAGGCTGGGACCTTAAAGCTGGATGACTTAACAATAGAAGAACAAATTGGAATAATAGACTCTACCCTTGCCTGTGTAGTCTCTTGGCTTGAAGGACATTCCCTCGCCCAGACAGTATTCACTAATCTCTATCTTCACAAACCATATCAAATCGAAGATAGACCAATTAAAGCATTCAGTATTTGCATTCTGAAAATCGTTGATCTATTCAAGGATTTTGTCAATAGGTAATTTCTATTGTATTTTTAATCATATTATCCTAATAAATGATAAGTAAACTGTGTCTAGATTTACTAAGTTATTGAATTCAACATTTCTTTAAATTATGAAGGATAAGTTTTAAAAGATGTGTTTAAAAAATAGCTTTGTTTTTATCATAAAATATAGTAAAATTATACTCTGTAATGTATTTTCTTTTGTCATTCCAATAGTATTACATTTAGTTCTGTTTGACATGAAGTTAGGTCCAATGAGGATTACTTACTGAAACTGATTCTGTCACAATAAAGTTGAATCATTTCCAGTGTGATTGAAAACATTCCTCTAAACCATTTTTGGTACATTTATCTACAGTTCTTTGATGTAGAATATTTAAGGTTTTTAATACTATTATCTCTGATTATGTACCAAAAACCACTATCACCTTTCTTTATTATTGATTATGAAATTTTCTTGATAGAGCAATGGTGTTTGAAGAAGAAGACTTCCAACCTATGGCATATGGATACCATCTGGTTCCAGATGTTTCTGAATCAAGAGCTATTGGAATGCTTAAAGAAGTTGAGGAGGATCTTCAAAGGCGTGTCAGAGCATCAAGAGTGGCTCCTTGCATCTCTAGAACAAATGCAAATGAGCCAAAACATCCAGAGGATGTTAAAGAGGTAAAAGTCAGTTCATAATATTGCCATTTCCAAATCAATTATATTGTATTGTAGGATTTTTCAAATCAGAATTTGACTCTTTCCATCAGGAAACTATAGTAAGTTTTAAGTAAGGAATGTATCTTTATCATGAAATTGCTTTTAGTCTCTACTTTACAATTGATACTGCATAATACTTATATGTATTTTGTATTATCTTTCTAGATATTTCTTGAAAATCATTTATTAAAATGTAGAACTAAATATTCTATTTACTAGATAGTTTACGTACAGTTTGTTGTGCGGGATTGTTTTTCATTAACTTTACATTGCCTTTCCCTCAATAGGTATTAAAATAATTTTTATTGTTTCATGTTTGATATATTTCAAATCTTGAAATTTATTCTGGAGATTCTGCCACAAAATTTATCAGTTTTTATTTAAATCATGTTTTAGAGGAAATACATGTATTCTTTACATGAAAAAAGTGTTTTCATTAAAATATTCTGATAACTAGTGTAGTTTTTTTGGTATTATATATACATATCTGTAAATGTTGAATCTAGTATAATTTTTTGTTTAATTTTTTTATACTTTAAGTTTTTACTTTTATCATGTGTTGATAATTGTATGTAAAACTTAATGTTTAATTTTTTACTTTTAGGTTGATGATTTGGGATCTCTTTATGCAAGAATCAAATTTACAAAAATGTTGTATCAAGCTATGTTAGCCTTAGGTCCTAAGAGAGAGCAATCTTTAAGTGACTGCCAAAAATATCTGACCGTTTGTACAGAAGCTCTGGAAGTCATTCAACGTACCACTGATCGGGGTGTCAAACCCGAAGTTCCATCATCAGAAGGTGAAAAAAGTATGTCCTATTATTGTTTTCTTTTTCATTTCATATTTTTTTTGTACCATTTTGCAAATTTTTGATTTGATTATTTTATCCTAGCTCTTATTTTTGTTTGGATGTTTTATAGTTTTATTTTCATAGTAAATTATGATCAACTACAATTAGTCTTTATTATTCATTCTTTTTAAAAAAATATTCAATTTTTATTTTGCTTTCATGTAAAGCTTCTCTCGAAAAAAGTATAAACCAGTGTTGTAAGCTCTAAATTTTGGTAGATATATTCAGAGAATTGATGTATTCATTCAGTTATTATTTTATAAATATGCATTATTAAATATTAACTAAATATATAAATATTAACTAAATAATTTCCTGAAAACTTATAAAAATTGTGGAATTGTAATTTCTGGCAGTGGCTAGAGTTCTGATAGATTATAATGTTTCAGAATATTGTAAATTTTTCAGAGAATATATATATATATATATATCTTGATAACAAAAATGAGTCTCAAACTGAATTTTAAATAGCTTTTTCATACTTCTTATTATTATAAACTGATTATTTAAGTTTCCTTTCTTTCTTAGATGGTCATCATACCATAATGGGTTTTGATCCTCTTGTAAACCAGCGGCTCCTTCCTCCTACTTTTCCTCGTTATACCAAAATTAAATCCAGGGAAGAAGCTGTGGAATATTTTGAAGAGCTATTAAACAGATTGAAAATAGTTTGTAAGATAACAAGTTATACTTCATTTCACAATGCTCTTGTAAGTATTTCTGAATAACCCGCTACAATTATCCAAATACATCCTTTATTAATTTTTCACTTGAATTATTCACAGGATTTTTTCATCGAATTCAGCCGTCAAAGTCCATGTATTCTCTCCAGGTCCATATTACAGCTACTTTATTTACCTACATGTGACAAAGTTCTTGGAACGCACAATTTTGTTGATGTTCTTAGAGACGCAGCAAAGAATTTCATTTCACCACCAGCATTGATGCCAAAATCAACATTGCTCAACATTCCTCAAGTAAGATTCAACCCTTATAAATCATAATTTTGTTCTCCTTTTTTCTTTATTCATCACAAATTATTTTTCTATCCAAAATTAATTGATGTTAATTAATTTATTGAAAATATTTTAATTTTAAATATCATTATATCTGTACTGTATCTAATTTGCTTTAATTTTTATGCATTTTCAAATAAATTTTCATTGCAACGTTTTCTTAGTTTATGGATCATCATCTCAAAATGTCTCTGAGCAATGACAGTTTTTTGGGAAATTGATGCTTATTATTGTTTATCTGAGAAATTTTACTATTCTTATTTCAGGCAAAGGAATATGTAGATTCATTCCTCACTCACTGTATTCGTCCGTTTTGGAGCCTCATTCAAATATGTGGTCATAACAGAGCTAGACAAAGGGATAAATTAGCTCATATATTGGAGGATTTTGGAAATTTGCAAGATGAGGTATTTCTTACTTAACAGATTTGATGTTTTTTTAATATTCTCATGCTAAGCATTTTAACATTTGCTATCCATTAAGTCTTTGTAATTCTTCTATGTTTGATTCCTTATGAATCATAAAAAGTATTTTAGTAGGTTATATAAATTTTATTTTATTATTAAATTTTAATTGATACTATTCAAAAAATCATTCTTTAACAACTCTTGAAAATCTATCATTGAAAAATTAAGAAACAGGCTGACTGATAATTTAGTCAGTGCAGTCATAATATAATAATAATTTTTATTAATAATTGATAATATAAAAATAATTATTTAATAGCACATCAGAAGATTTTTCTTTTAATTATTTAAATTTTCACGATTTAGTCTTATTTTCCCTTTATTCTTTTATAAAACTGTCATCCTTTAGCTAATGTAATTTGAGCTTTATCTTTCAGTGAATTTAATATGTTCTATTAATTTAGTTTTCATATAGCTAACTTTTGTATAAATGACTAATTTCAGAATGATATGTTATATGAGTCCCCTTTGTTAGACTGTATTTAATTTATATTTATAATACTCCATTTCAGGCAGAGCGAATGGATGCGTATCTTCATTCTTTATCCCTCAATTCAGATACTCCTCGACCTCATTTAGCCTGCTTTGGTACATGGATTCTTTACCATACCCTTAGGATCATGATCATGTATCTTTTATCTGGATTCGAGCTGGAATTATATAGTACACATGAATATCATTACATTTACTGGTAAGTTTATTTTGATAAATTTTTGCATTTTAATATGATTTGCATTGTCACAATTTTTTATCTTCTACTAAAGGTACCTGTCAGAGTTCCTCTATGGATGGTTGGTGTCAGCCTTAACAAGGGCTGATACCTTCCTTTTGGAGCAAGAAGTAATGGTAGAATCTCAAAAGAGTAGAGGATCAAAAAAGAATAAGATAAAGAAAAAGAAAACAAGGCCATATGGAAGAGAGATCACCCTCAATCAAGCAATTCAAAACATGTGTGGAGGATATTACAGGGTAAAAAAATAGTTTTGATATCTTTATTTATAATTTTATTTTTATTCATATGTTTCCAACTTTCACTACATTTCGAAAAAGCCACTTCATGCATCCATATCCCTATGTACTGTATAAAGATAACCTATAAGAAAATCTTTTCAAAATTATTGTAAACTGTGCCTCAGTTTACAATATAGCCTTTATTTGATGCATTGGTTTTCTAGCTCTTTCTTCAAATGTTTTTCTTGATTAGAAAGGTTTCTAGACAGAAATAACTCTGATAGGAAGTGAAGCTGTCGCATAAGTTATTAAATATTTAGAATCTTAATTATCTTAGCTATATTTATTCAAGTCTGGTTTTGTCTAAATGGAGTCTAACATTGATTTGCTTACAACTACTTCCAGGCAATGGCTGGTTTTCGCCTAGATGGAAAAATTAGTATGCCCCATCCTGAATTTGATAGTGAAAAAGTACGTTATGAACATCGTTTTGCTCCATTTGGGAGTTTACTAACTCCACCTCCAATGCAATACTCGGAATTCAAGGAAATGACCTGTCTTTCACCCTGTAACACTTCAAGTTCTAGTCTGTATCTGACTGGCTGTGAGCAGTTTCACCGAGCAAGGGCTTTGCTTGCAATGATCACTAATCCTGATCAAGAGGTCAGTATTTTGATCATTTTTGTTTTAAATTTTTCATGTGACAAGAAGTATCAGAATACTTAGAGCTATTGATTTTCATTGGGTTGAATATGAGAAGATGGAACTCACAATCCTATCTTTGCTAGATGACAAAGATTAGTAAACAGAATTACATGCCTCCTAAATTTTTAAACTTATTCTAATTACAGTCTTCACTTTTATTTTAGAAGAATTAGTAAAAAATAGCAAGTAGTTTCATTTCAAGTCTTTTCACAACAAAGGAGCAGAAAAGTCTACCACGAGTGGAATCTGCCAAAAGCTTTTAGATCCAATATTTGATATTTTAAAATCTTTTTTTCATTGGTACTTCTATTGATACTTCTGATTGCAAGTTATTTGTCCTGGTCATTTTAAATTAACTTATTTTCTTTCATTCATAATTTTGGAAATATTCTTATTATCAAAAAGAAATTTTAATTATAAGTTTATATTTCAAATTATTCCAGAATTGTCTAAAATTATTAGTTTATATAAATGTGTCTAATTTACTGTATGGATTTTTTCCAGATCAATAATTTATTGAAGATAACCAAGACAAATTTTGTAGTATTGAAATTACTGGCAGGAGGTCACAAAAAAGACTCCCACACACCTCCTGATTTTGATTTTTCATTGCATTGTCATTTTCCAATTATTAAGCTTGTGTAAAAGCTATTGTAAAGCAAAGAATATTTTTAATAAATGAGTGGACTGAATGATTTAATATAACACATTTAATTGTCTATGAAAATAAGTTTAATTATTTAACTTAGATTTGAAATGTGATTGTGATTCTCTCTATCTGTAAAATGCCTTATAGTAAACTATAGACTTGTTTTAACTATTTCTGTATATGTCCTTTTGTGCCTATGTAAATGATCACCTGTTTTATGAGAAGATACCTGTATTTGTTGATGATTGCATATGATGCATATTGTTTGCAAATTAAATTCTCATGAACAAGTTTCCTCTATTATTTAACTACCATAAACTTTTAAAGATATTGATTGATTGCCTAGTCAAAATCCAATTAACTTTTAAATGAAATTCCTTAATGGAATGAAATATTGATGAATTATTACTATTTAGAGAGGAATTATCAGCTTTCCAAGTGTGAAGAAATGGGCATCAAGATGATGAAGGAAGGAAATTAATGTGATGATGAAATTAGCAGAAATGATTTTCCTACTATGCAAGATAATTGATTTATAAATCCAATGGAAATATTTTATAGTATGGTGAGCAAAGAATCTTACATGTTAAAGTTTGGAACATGTTTTAAAATTTTCATCTCTCTTTAAATATTGAAGATTGTTTGAGCTGTTTATCTTGCATTATAATTGAATATTACACGTGTTGTAAATTTCTTAGAAATATACAATCAATCACATTGAGGTTAAAATATTTCATTCCAATGGGCTTCTTTTGTTAAGTTCTTTGTGGACTACAGAAAGTTGAATCTAATCATTTAAACAGACATCCATCTTCACAATCCTCCAAGAGGGAATTTATGAAAATTGGCATGGATAAAGAGAATAAAGCTGTGTATGACAAGGCAGGAATTAAAGGTGACTTTTTATGCTTCTACATTCTTACCCTTTAACTTACAGTAAGGAAGTCTATTTGTATTTTTCCGAGAATATTTCGTAATATTATGTAAACATAAAGGTTGAAGGACATGTTTCATATTATTTGTGAAAATTCTTTGCATACCCTGTCCAAAAATTATCCAAGCTCTGTTCATGATATTCCTCATTTCTACAAGTATTTCAGAAACTATTTTACATGGTCGAGTTAAATATTTTGATTCTAATTTAATTGATTTAGTCTCTGAACACCATTTTCCCCTCTCGTATCATTCGGATAGAGTGTTTACGATAGAATATCTATTTACAATATAGGTTACCTTTTTATACTGTGACAATATTTCATATTCGAGAACTACGAAATACGGTGTGTTACCTGCCTATGGTGACTCGTTGTTAGGTTAATTTTCTGTTCATCTATCGACTCTGTTTGCAATGCTTCGATCGCCGAAAATTCCCGAGATGATGATCGAGATTTAAGGATAATATAAAAGAGTCGGCATGATAACGTGGATTTGAAAGTCGCAGTAGGTTTACTTTGACGAGGTAATTGATTCTTTTTGATTTTATTGTGCTTCGTTGGTAATTTTATTAGACCTGCATCTTAATTTTCCTGTGTTATTACTCTGCTTGTATATTGGCAACTTTGAGGTAGTGAATACCCTCACTTCTTTTTTGCTGCGTAATCAAGTCATTTGTGAACATTTATTATCAAATTATATTTAATTTACTTCCTTTGTGTGTAATCATCTGTCTTATTAAATATTGTCAGGCACGATATTTGAATAACTTTCGATTTTAAATTAAGTATATAATTTCTTCATCCTTATCTGTTTACTATGACGTGTAGGAATGGTTATTTGTAACTTAAATGATTGTCACATTATGTTGCAAATATTTATTTTTAAACCACTTGAAATGGGTAAGATGAGAGAAGTACGAATTAAGTGATAAATAAATTAATGTTTGAATAATTTATCAATATTGATTAAAAGACATAATAAAAAGTACTCCATATAAATAAAATACGAAATATTGCGTTTAATAATATATAATAATAAATTAAACCCAATTTTCACTAATTCAGTAGGATTAGAGTTAACTTATTAAGTTCGGGTATAAGAAAGGTATGAAGAATAAAAATTTTACAGAAAATATATATTGTGGATCAGTTGATAATGCATATCATACTAATGTGGATCTCGACCATATTTTATTTGGAATTTTTTTTATTTCATTCAATAATAATTTTAGAGTTGGATGGTCTATTTTTTGTTAATGTTTGGATGGAAAGAACAGGATGTAATTTGTAAACATTTATAGTTTTGAAACATCAGTCCCAGAAATGTAAAATATAAGATGGTGGATATCAGATTTTATTACAGAGATTTGATTCATTAGCTTTAATACAGCCAATCAAAGCATGCATAATTAATATACTTTGAAGTGAAATTCTTACCATCAATGTATCATTATTTCCATGTGCACAATTTGTTTTAGTATCTCAAGTCCATTGAAATACAACCTTAGTATACTCATTATCTACATCTTTATCGTTTATAGTAATTCCTATTTTAATTTCCGGTTGATGGACTTTTTTTGAACCTGATGAAAGATTAAAATTTATGTTATCAATGTGATTGATTGCATAATGATTTTTTCATCAATGGTCTTGATATAATAACTTTTTATCTCGTTACCTGTGTTGTACACTAACTCAAAGGTTTCATATGCATCTGTCAAATCATATATCTGTTGATCTCCCTGAATACCTCTAGTAGGATCATGAATTTCAGTTGTTTTAAGTCTAAGATACAGTGAAGGATTTTAAAACAGGACATTTTTAATTTAAAATATTTTAAATATAACATAGAAGGTAAATGAAGTACCTGATATCTATTTCCAATTTCTCAGAATAGTTTAAATAGCTTTCCAAATTTCCATCTATTTCAACCTCAGGACTGCATATGTTGCCAGTACAAATACCTGGAATTTTCATTAGTGTTCAGAAGTAATTTTCATGGAAGCATATTTGTTGGTTTCCAAAATAAAAACTATTGGAGTTTTCTTTGTATGACTTCTTCCTAAAGCTTTTAAGAGTTCATTAGGCTTGTTATTAATATTATTAGTAGACTGAGGATTACCTGTTTCTCCAAACATATCATGATCGATTTCACTTTGGTCTTTGTTTTCTTCTTTTAGGCATCTATCGTATTCATCTCCAGAAGCATCATTGTCATGATCATTATTTTTATCAATAGGTTTCTTTGGGTGTATATCCTACAAAATGTTAATGTAAAAGTTATCACAAAGTAAAAGCTAATGTAACATCATATTCATTTGGTAGAACAAGTTTTAAACCAGTCAGATTGATCGGAACTTATATTCTTAAATTAAAAAGCATTGAAATGATATATACTTCCATTCTGGTAGTATCACATTCTTTGGTTGTATCATACCGTCCAATATTTTCCAAATATACTGAGTGTTTCTTATTTATATTTACTGTTAAAGCTGTGTCTATAATTTTCATAGCAATTATTAAGTTTTATCAATTTTGTTATTGATTTGAATGATTGTGCAATTTAGTAGACACTGTTTTTAATATTCATTATTTGTCTAAATTTTATTTTTCTTAGTTCTGAGTTCAGAAGAATGTTTGCATTCTTTTAAATCAAAGTTCAACAATAAAGGTTCATTCTGTATTTGTATAATGTACAAAGTTACAATGATCTTACCTGAAAATTTGGGCATGTATTATTCTCTTTGCAAAATCCTAATGCACACTCATCAATATCTACACATGTTTGATACACCTTGGTTCCTTTCCTCAGTTCCCTTTCTGTTATCACTGCATATTCAATTGCATTCCCTTCGTATCCAGGAGGACATGGCCCACATTTAAACCCTGGAGACAGATTATGGCATCTCACTCCTGGGTGGCATGGCTGTACCTCACTGCACTTAATATAAAAAATGAATTTTAGAAGACCTTTACCTAATTAACATTGGTGAAACTTACTTAAATAGAAAAGTTTTTCAAAAGAATTAGATGGATATTATGGTATACTCATGATTTGTAGCCACTTTTTTTCCCAAGCCTTTGGTTTTAAAGATCTAACTAAATTTATCTCATAAAAACCTTAATGAAAGGATTACAAACAATCTTTTTGGATGTCATCAATTGAATTTATTTAATGAAATTTTAATTTGAAGGTGCTTACCTCATCTATATCAATACAACCTATATCATGCCTCTTATAACCGGGTTTACAACCCCCACATTTTACATCATCATTAAGGTTCTTGCATTGAACATTAGGTGGGCATGGATTTGGTATTGAATTACATCTTACTCTCTTACTTATATCTGTAACTGATTTCAAACTTGATTAATATGTTTAATATTTTAAAATAACATGCCATTTACCAAATCATTTTGAATTGTACGTATTACAATATTTATTACTTACCATTTTTACTGATGACTTTGTGCCTTAGTCTTTGCTAAAATTAAGGAATTCCTGTATGATTTTATACTACTGTAATTTCTTGTAAGCATAAATAATCTGTATACTCACCAATTTAAGGCTTAAGATATCCATCATCTTTGAAACTGTAAGTTAATAGCCAATTATTCAGAAAACATATAGAGATATTATAAATTCAGACAGCAGAAATATGTTACTCAAATAAAAATTTTGAACTAAAAAAGAGGCCTAATATTTATTGGTTTTGATTTCATAAAGCCTCATAGACTTTGGTTCTTTACTAGTTATAGGTTGTAACACTCAACCTACTTATATTGAATTATATTACATATAATATTGTTTATCAATCAGATAAATTGTGTGCAATCTTATGCTCTTTTTTCTTTATAACAATTATTTTTGCTGCATTTCATTGACGTATGTGAGTTTTTTAAGTCGTTTTATTAAAATATTAATATTGAGTTATTTTAATCAGAATCATACAGTTCTCAAAATTAAAATTAAATATTGACATTGCTCTGAAGCAATCCTGATTGTACATTATTTCATTTTAACTTCTTTCTGTTTACAAGAATATTTCATTACTGGTGGAAATATAATTTATTGAGAAGTCAACCTCAGAGAAAGCCAAAGAAAATTGCTTACCATCTCTTGCAACTTCGTCCTTGAAAGTATCATGTTGTTTTTGATAATTTCTTGTAGCTGTTATATTCTGATTTATGATTGTGAGGACAAGGATTATAGGGAAGAGATAGTTGTTCATTGTTATTCAATCTCTTTGCATTGGTTTATATTCTTTGGTGATTTAAATGGAAGAAAAAATAACAATAATTTATTTAATGTAAAATAATTTATTTTACGTTAATACTTGCCCAAGGGGATGTTATCATGTACAAAATATTTATCTGTTAATTACGTAACTACAAAGTATGGAAAACAATGCATAGAATTTTAAAATGTCTTAACAAGAGAAGCATTTTTAAACATATAGGTCGAAAAATAGGTGTGATAACAATGTACAGATAACACTGAATGTAAACTGGGGACACTAAATAACTTTATCAAGTTTATAAAATAATAACTGCATGAATCTTGTAATGTATGAAATAAAAAAGCTTAAATTACTTGCATATAATCTAGGAATACTACCTGAGAGCAAATCTTTCTTTTCACACGTTGGTGAAATGTTCTTGTGAAAAATCTTGAGTTTCAATGCTTTTACCGTAAATTCTGATCGTATTTCAGCGTTTCTTATTATTTTAATATATTTATGGAATTTTATATTATCTATGGAACTCTAAGTTCCTAATTTCTTTTAACTTTAAATTATTATTTTTCTTGGAAATTTCTGATTGCTTATAAAATATTGGAGTGAATGTCACTAAAATGCAAAGCTTACATTTCACTTTAGAGCGAATGGCCTTCGGTTTCGCTCTTAGATCGCCTAATATGCCCCTGAATGCTCTCTTAGCATATTCATAAAACTGTTACGAATTTAAAAAGTAAAATAAGAATGGCTTAGTCGATTATCACATCACGATGTTTTGTTGTTTATGCATTCATCACGTCGGCTGAATATAGCAAAAAGACTCGGAAGTACAACGGTCAATGGCTTTTATCATTGAGGTCACATTTTTCATGACGATTTATCAAAACCTTCTGAATGAAGCAGAAAGTTTTTTCATCTCTTGACTGCCTTCAAAAATTAGCAATACGGATGCATAATTTTAAACTTTTAAACGACAATGGAGATTAGATTCATTTTTTTTGGTCCCGCTAATTAAACATACAAGGAATGTGTTACTTACTTAGATCCACAAATCCAATAGAATTAAAATATTCGCATACGTTAGCAGAGAAATCGACTATTTTATATGTATATATAGAAACTATATTAGCTATCAGAAGTTTTTTCAAACACTCTCATGGTGATTACTGGAGCTAAACATTCTTTGAGATTCCTTAAAATAATTGTTTTACTATTTGTAGTCCTATTATGTACTTTATATTTATTAATATGTAGCGTATTTGTAAGTTAAAAAACGATATGGAAATAAACGATAAATATTTCCAATAAGTAGCTTTTTGAAATAAATTTCATGTAACAATAATAACTGGTATTTTATATCGTTCCAAAATATTGATGTTCATTATAACAGAAATGGGTTTCACTATTTCAGAAGATTTTTACAGAGTATTCTGATTTAAGATAATTAATTATTTTACATTGAAGCGAGAAAAATATATTTCAGTGATAAAGTAGAAATAATAAGAAGGTTTGTCATAAATTAAATTTTATTTAAAAAATAAATTATTCGGCGATATAAAAAATTAAATAACTTAATGCATGAACGAATCGTATTCGAAATCTTTCCTCACTACCTTAGTGAGCATCCAATCTTTTGGAATATTTTCCCCTCCTTTTCCCTACATCTGCTATCGTTGATGCCATCGTGGTTGATTCATTCGACTCTGGTCTGACAAACACCACTCCTTTTTTCCCAATCTCAATACAATCGAAAGTGAATTTCAAAATGGTGAAATCAGCAGAAATTCGAATCTCCAACTCTGGACAAAAGAATAGGTATCCTCGGTCGACGTATATATCTTTCAAAATCAAACAGAATCTGATGAACGGAAACTGAGGTATCGGTATGCATATCGGAGGAGGATTTTTTCCTGGAAATATTAAAAAAGAAAGCATGAGAAGAACACAAATTAACAACATTTTTTTCTGAGAGCATATTATTAAGAGAATGAATTGCAATATCAATGAATTTTTCAAGATATTTTTCATATTAATTCATTGCAATTGAAGAATTTTCTGCCTGTAAAATAATAAAAATGCTCATTGTTTGTTATATCGATTCTCTCAGTAGGGTATTTTAAAAATATTCAACATAATCATATATGTGTATGTATCAACATATGTTCTCGTGTTATTCTAATATTAAGTAATCAATTTAATGTGTAGTTTTGGTTAAAATTCATTCACAAGGGCATTTATTCACATTAATCTTTATTAAATCGAAAAAAATGTCCACTTATATTTCCTTACCAGATACTTTATTGTACCATAAGGTGTTTCCATTGAGCGTGACCCTCACCAGAAGAGCAAAATCATCCTTTATGTACACAGCTTCGAGGCAAACTAGAATAGTTAAGTCAATTAATAAATGTTCACGTACAGAGGTCATTTACCGATTCTATGTTTAATTTTTTACGTTTTTGTTCAAACTTAATCCTTGGAGCGCTGATTGTCATACAGCATTGGCAGATATCGTCTTTACAAAGACAGGACAATTGTCTCGTGTTTTTTGGCGGTACTTCTGTAACTGCCTGCGTTGATCCTGTAATAAATAATCCTATATAAGTCGAGAGTATATGTTTTTTCATGTATTGAGTTATTTAATCTGATGATCAATTACCTTCTTCGGCGAATGATATATGCAGGAGTGTCATTAATATAAAGAATGATTTCAGATGCCAATTCATTTTTCCTGAAATCAAGATAAAGTCCCAGTTAAGTTAGATGGACTCAATCAAATCCTTCGTTGTACTTCATAATCAAATTTTGCATTTATTTCTTATTTCTTAAGTTTTTAAGATATTAGAAAATAGATTATACGTAATATTATGAAGTGTAAACTACTTAAATATACACTAAAACGAGGTTTTACCTCTGAAATAAACTTCATGATATTAATTGAAAAATTCACTTCGTATTTTGGTATTGATTACAAAGTACTAAATATACTCATAATATATTGTATAAAAGACAAAAACTTGTTTTTCAACAGTATTTTTTTCAGAAATATTAGAATTTTCTACTCAGTCTTTTAAAAATAATTTGTTTTTTCGACGAATCAGTTTTTTCCGTTTTTAGCCCAATACTGAAGAAAGTAGGAGTTTATTTTCTTCTCAATACCAAGGCAAAAATGGTCAATGGAGAAAGCAAAAAAATTCACCTGTGATTCCGAGTTCGTAAACGAGTACAGTGGACTAGAAAGACAGCTGTTGCCGTTGGTTTTTCTAATTATTTCGTGTGGATTCCAAAGCTAGCTGCAACAGAATATAACATCATTTATTTTAGGAAAATCATGAGGCACCGCTAGATTATTTTAACAAATAGTGATTAAAGGATCAGATGCTATCGATAGGATGAATATGTCGATAACTTTCGTTCAGGTCGCTTTTAAGATCATCTGATTAGCATTCCCTTGAAAGTTTCTTAATAGTTGTATCACTTTAAAATGTAACTTAACCATTTTCAACATACGGAATGGTTGGTTTTTCGAGAGATAATTAAATTCTATTTCTTCCGAAACAGTTGTATAAATTTCTCGAGATTTTAATAAACATCCACGTACTTGTTTAGTATGCGAAATTTTTCTCGGGGTACAAGAAAATGTCAGAAAAATTTCTGCCGTTACTTGGCGATTTTAGGAAGAACTCTGTCTGCTTCTGAATTTGTGAGACCGTTGGTTGCCAGAAGTAACGATGAAATTGCAGTCCGTTTTCGGATAAAAAATCCTCATGTTTAATTGAAAATCCTTTAAGAGGTTGAATTCGGAATTAATATGGAATTATTTTTTGTTACTGGAATTGTCTTTTAAAAAATCAATCCGTAACTGTGTCAAATCAAAGCTTGTTCAGTGTTCTGGGGTCGTTAAAGTCAATAGTGAAACGTATCTTGTGGAGGAGAATTTAATACTAAGATAAGTAATTTATTCAAATTACAAAGAAAATTGAAGGAGAGTATAATTAATTGGCTATTTTTCCTTTAAAATACGCCAATTCAATTATTTGTTTATATCTTTGATTACAAAATTGGTAAATCTCTAAAAATCCAGTCCATTGTATTTACGAAAAAAATATCTGTGACCTCGAATTTCTTAATGACGTGTCCCTCATCCCAACTTTATATTAAACCCAATCACTAATCATTCCAAAATTCTATACATATTGGAATTTATAGTTTCCAAAAATAAGAAAATACTAGTCGCTATGTCTATCGCCCTTCGAGGATAGTATTTTCACACTCGCATTTTTCTTCGTTCAATACCCTTCTTCAGAGCGTAAATTTCACCGGAAACGATAAAGATCCATCAAGTTGTCGAGGAGAAATTTTACTAACCTGATTGCATTTACGAGAGGTCGATTCCCTTGCTTCCTCTCCTTTCTGTCTTAGTGGAACGACTGACGGGACAAATCTCCAACACCTGAGCCGGTACGTTTGGGGTCGCGAATGGAACTTGGCACTCTATGGGTCTTTTATAAGATCGTTTGTTTTTTGTTCCCCTCTCACCACCTTTCTCTTGGGACCATCTCCTCTTCAAGTGTCGCAAGGTTCGCCGTTATTCGCGATCGGAATAATAAACAAATTCTTGGAGAGAAAAAATCGGAACCGCTAGCCGACTCGAGGATGGCTTGGGAGGTCTCGCCCAACTTGAAGACGTTTTATTGTTATAAAAAAACATCTTCCTCTCAAAGACTGCGGCATCATCACCCTCGTCTCATTCGCATTTCGCTCGTTACTTCTGCTTTGTCTACAACCACTCCCGGTAATTGCAGAGCCATTGGGTAGTTAACGGGTTCGCGACGCGATGCATGGAAATACGGATGAGAAAGCATGGCTCGAAATCGACGCACTTTCTTCTTGAATGGGAAGAGATGACATCCGATAGACACCGCTTCCATCTTTGATTGTAGATATTAATTGGTTTCGTCGTATGTTACCTCCAGAAAGATTCAATCAATGGAATGATTGTTAAACTAGTTTTGTAGTATATTTTTTCTACAGAGAGTGTAATGCAAACACTTTGCTGCTTTAGTTTTGACTATGACCCAAGGACTATGAATATGAAATGGTCGGATAATTTTCCTAATTCACGGGTAATCGAATCTCAGTCGTAGGAGTAAAGTAAGTAAATGTCTTAAGAAGATTCGTATTATTTAATAAGAGGTTCATTCATGGAGAAGTAATGATAAGATCTGTAGATAAGATAAGAAATGTACACGTATGACTTCCTAACCTTCCACATATAATCAGCTTCAAAAGGACTTCTAAATTTGTTCAGCAAAGAACTTCAATTGAATATTTTCGGAAATCAAGATTATTTCCCAAAGTCACAAATATTTGGATTTAAGTTCTTATTAATTTGATTCTTTTTAGAATTCTACATTTTTATATGAAGTTATATTTGAATCGATGCACATACAAATAAATCTGAAGTTAGGGCCAGAGAAATCACAACCATTTACTATGTGAAAGATTTTGTTTGTTTAAATTTATTGAGATATATTTTTTTTGATGTACTACTAATAATTCTTCGTAAAAAAATATACTATTCAGAATTTGCACTCCAAACTGTCTCCATTATGTTGGATACCATTTATTTATCAGGTCTAATTCCTCCATAATGTTAATAATATTCAGAGTTATTTTGTATTAAATTTGTGGGGATATTACTAGTTGCTAAATCATATTTGAAAGGTAATATATTGCTTTCATAAAGTTTGCTGAGGCAAATATATTTTAATTTCTTTTATCGATGCTGAACCTTGAAATAGTGATCAAAAAGGTTGATTAAAAATCAAATCGTAAAAGTCAAAAAGTTTGGAAATAAGAAAGTTTTAAGAGAATGTATTCTTGAATATGTAAAACAGAGGAGCCCGATATAATTAGCCTTAAAGAAATAGCATCAGCAACATAAAACAGCATCTTCAATGCTTTTGATGAATGAACTAGATGAACTTTTAAGAGTTCCATTTCAACTGATAGTTCTGCAGTGGTTGAAATGTTTCTCTATTTATTTTTAGAAAGAGGAATCACGAATTTTTCTTTATTCAAAATATGTGAATATAAATTAAGTATATGAGAGTTCATTATCTATTTAAACAAAATTTCTAGACATATATTTACATTTAAAATATATTTATATATATGTATATATTACTTCAAATTTAAAACATTATTAATAATTTATTCAATCTGAAGGTTATTTTAGTAAGACTTCCATTCATCCATTGACTTCTTCAATATGGATGGTACTGAAATGATTTCCATATGCAATCTTAGCTTTCTTTGCAGTAACAACAGCCTCAGCAGTGCGATATATTTGAAATACATTAGGGCCTAATTTCAGGCATCCAAAATCAATACTCAATAAATTAAGTGGTCCATATTTCCATCTCCAACTGAAGCATGTATTCAAGTATCCATCTCCAAAATAGATATTAGAGAATGTCTTGCAACAGTCAAAGGGTGGTAAAGGTGGTGGCAGAATAGGAATTGGTATACATATCTCTGGAGGATTACTTGCTGCAATAATTTAAAACATAGCAGATTAGTCTCCATTATGGTAAAAAATAAATAAACACAGAAAATTGACAAAACAGACGATAGGCGATACCCTCTTTCTGATTGAGTAAAAATATCTTTTAATAAATAATAATTCCTAAAGATATATATTTATATCTAACTTTTGTTTTACTCTTAGAAAGGTTGAATGATTCATTTTGGCAGTTCTAGTAGAAGGAAATCAAAAACAGATAGTGATAAAAAATAGATTCTCCCTAGCACAAAGATGTATGAGATATATGTAATTTATGAAACTTAAAACTTATAATCATGAAAATTTCTTTTAGAAGTTGTCATGTAAACAAAATTATAATCCTAATTAATGAGTTGCTTAATAACATCTTAGGCCATTCATTAAATATATTTCTGACTAATTACATTACTCATCAGCAGTTAGTTTGACTCTAAAATTTCTATTATGATCATTCGAAATTAAAATAGTTATTTATGATTAATAAATGCAGAAAGTATGCTAATTATACAATTTTAACTAAGAAAAATTATATTAATGAAAATCGTCCATGAACGTATGCAAATTTCATATCATTTCTTGCATTTCCTAGCTAAATTTTCTTTTAATCTAGTCAACATTAAATGAAACTTTTAAATAAAATCCAAGAAATATAAGGAATACTCTAATATTATTGTATTTTTGTAATACAGATATGCCATACTTGTCATAACCCATACAGATACTATATCACCTTTAAATAAAAATTAAAATGTATAGATGATAGAACTATGTTCTCCAACAATTTGACCTGCAATATGATAGTGTTATAATTATGAAGACCATTGAAGATACTGGATAATTTTCTTAAAACTTTAAATTGAAATAACACATATTTCCTAATTATATGTTTATTTAATGGTTTTTAAGAAAGATTAAAAATTGACTGGGGTCTCATATTCAATATTAGGATGCAGCTGATTTTGGCATATTTTATACTGATCCTTATGTGATAAAAGGAGCTGTCTGTTATTTGGTGAGTAAAAACAAATATCTTCATATCTATAAAAATTGATGAATAATTCCTATACTTTTTTTATTTAAAATATCTTTACATCAATTTTTTAAGTTTTTTGCTCTCTTATGCATCCATCTAATAATAATACATAATTATATTCACTCTTCAATAAATAAATATTTGATACAATTAGTGGAAATATAAATGGTGTTTCTATGATATTTCTATATTAAAATCTTTCCTCCAATATATTATGCTATCTTAAATTTTTCCATGTAAAATATTTGAATGTAACAGTGGTAAATTTTTCAAGCAACTCCACAATCTTCTCTAATTTAATTTTCATTATTATTTTATGTCTTTGTCTGCAAAGCCAATGTAAATGGATAAACATCCTCAATTTTAGTTTGTCCTAGAAATTTCCCTGTCCATATGATTATTTGGTTATTTTAATTAATGAATAGCATGATTTTTAGTATGAAAACTTTTTGAAATAAACCCTTTGGAAATAAAATTGTGTTGTTTTGAAAATAATGTTGGAAAAATTATTTTTAATTGAATAGCAAGCAGGTAATTATATTTGTAAATCAAGTCTTAAATTTCATATCTTACCAGACAATGAATTTCTAAACAATGCCACATTGTTATCCGATATTACTACTGTCAATGAAAAGTTGCTAGGAACAAACTCCAGAGACAAGCAAACTAAAAAACAAGAGGTTATAAGGTTATAAGTGAAATATATATGTATATATGTAAATGTATATGAAGAACATATTGAGTTCAGTATAAATAATAATCAATTTAATTCTAAGTATTTATGTTTTCATTTATAAACAAGTAGATTAATGGTTAAAGCTTACCTTTATTTTGAAAATTAAGAGCTAATATATCAAAGTTTGAGCAGCAAGAACAAGATAGTGTTGTGCAACTACAGTTCCCTGGAAGGATATGAAGAACTGGATTCAATATGTCCAATCCAATTGTCTTCTCCCCAAAACTTGTCAGATATGGTGGCAGCATGATATCTATTGAAAGTAATAGAAAAGAAACTAATGTGAGTAATTTTAATTTTATAATTCATAACAAGAAATAATTGTTTTCATTCTAAGATCAGAAAATGTATATTTTAGAATGAAATTCCAAAATGAATGAATTGAAATTAAATCTGTTAGTGTTTTCAGACGTTGTAATGATATATTCAATTTTATTTAATTTCAAGAATTAAAGAAGGAATAAGCTCATGGGTTATAAAAATTAGGTTACTTTATTAACCTAATTTTTTATGTAAGAAAAATTATTACTCTCTACCAAGAATTTATATGATCACATTACATATAACACTTGAGAATTGATTGATTGAGAAAAAAATCACTACTCTTGAAATTATAATGGTAACAAAAGTAAGATTGTGAACAAAAGTACTTTTGGAGAAATTATGGCTAATATATTTTAAAGTTTTATATTTTTTGACATATTCAAAACAATAGGTCTCCATGGAAAAATTGTTTCCTGAAAGGTTTGGAAGGTTCTATTGTACCCAAATCTTACTTCTTAAGGTATTTGAATACATACCTACTGCCTCGCTTGTCCTTATAACCACCTCTTTTTCTGCTGCTACTGATTGTATAACTACAAATATAAAGATGAGCAACTTCATCTGAAAGAAATAGGCAATGCTCCTTTAATTAATTCCTGAATTACAGTATTTGGTCAGTATTAGCAATTGTAACTGCTTGTAACAGAATCATTGTGATTATAAACAATTTTATCAAAGGAAAATAGACCCTTTCAACCATGTTTAGCCATTTAATCAGAGGCCAATTATGCATTAAAAATGTATTCCTAAATCACATGAAATATTTGCTTCTTCTTTTAATCCCTTGAAATTGAATGTAAAATTTGATCAGGTATGTTGAATATGATGTAAATAGAATTTTAATTGCTGATAAGTAAAATTAGTGTTACTATATAATTATATTTTTACAAATTTTTTCTTGGTATGAAGGAGTATTTTACTTAGGTAGGCCAGCCAAGAGATCGTGAATAAGGGTGAGATAGCTTCGATAGGTATTATGGGAATGAAATTTAAATCAACTACTTCTACACTCTATTTAAAATATATTAATGGAAATATTAGAATAGTAATTTAATTTCAGGTAGTCATAAAAATTTCAGTAAATGATCACATATCTATCTTTATGGCGCCGAAAATAATTTTTTATCCCAACTTTAGTAACTCTATATACACACTAGCACTATGTACAGTTTTATCCACTGAACTACTAGATGAATATTGGCTACTCTCTTCATATATTCATTTTCATTGAAGATGCTTAAGCATTTAATTTTTATCGTTCCAGCGAATAATTAACTCTCATTAAAAAATATCATTATCATACGATATTCAAAATTATGATGTATTAATGGTATTTAAATACGTTTTTATCTCATAAGTTGCAATGAAGTCAATTAATCTAATACGTAATTACCAAGAAAGTAATAAGCTATTGGACAGTTCGATTCATTAGATGACAAAAATTTGCTTTCATTTTCGGCCAGCTTACCTTGTGCGTGTGTGTGACTTGTGTCTTGCTTTTCATCCGGAGGAAGTTTGTTAGTTTGAATATTTCCTATACCCCTCCTAAAAATCTTCTTTCCCTCATTCTTTCGCTACGCCATAATGAGCAGCGATAAGATGTAATGATGCCGAAAGCTATGGGAGAATTTCCATTCCGTGAATATCTCATTCAAATCGGTGGCAATCAGTACCTTTCGCCATATCGCCTTATTTTTTCTTTGCTTTCTATTTAACTTCGTCTTCTATTTTTATATTTCGTCATGCATGTTCGTTATTTGTACTTCTTTTATAGGATTTGCTTTTAAAAATCAAGGAGAGTAAGTGATTATGTGTATCGAGTAGTGGAAATATTTAAAGTTCTCTTGTTAAATAAATTTATTATAATTATTAATTATTAATTTTTATTAATTAACTTAATTATTATTAAGTACATAATAAATCAGACTTATGCTTTACAATAAAACAAAAGTTTGAATTTTAGTGCGTCTGCGTCTTTAGATGGAGAGGGATAAACTATCCGTAAAACTGACGTAAACTGCCAAAATATCCATGTAAGTGTATGATTAAAGCATATTATTTTATTGAGTCATGATCATAAACGTCTCCGTTATCAGCAGTGCGAGATCGCCGTGTCTTTAACTTCATGATGGACTTACGTCATAAAGAATTCAACATGTTTCTTCATTTATAGGAGAATTTAATTCAAATCACCGAAGTAACTCGAATCGACATGTATATCTCATATTAAACTGATAAAAGTGTTCCAGAAAGTTCTATAATTCTCACGCACTTCTGTCCTCCAAACTGAATTTAGGATCGGTACGTCGTATCGTACAGCGCATTTTGAATTAAGCTCAATTTCCCACGTATTTCTTACTGCTGCATTCTTTCCGCCCGTCGAACTAGGGACAACCCATGCCAAATATTTTTATCATTCACACTACAATCATAGTGATCAAACAATTCAAATCATATCAAAAATCAGAATTATAAAATAAAGTACTTTCAGGAAGCGCCTCAGAAGGTGTTCTCTATTTCCAGGTCAGGTGGTGGAGGACATTAAGCAGAGAAAATCGGCTCCTCATACTCCTTATCGTCGAGGCTGGACATTCTCTCCAGAGAAATGAATTATACTTTCTAACTAAGGTAACCGAAAATTTGAAAATATTCGAAATGTAATATGTAAAGACTGAGAATGTAGAATGAAGTGAAATATTAAAGAGTTTTGAAGCATTTTTTTATGGTTTTATTTAGTTATAAGTCCTGTTCTCCGAATGTTGTAAATGAATGGGTTTGAATGAAACGGAATTATAGCAGAAAATATTGTTGGTATAAGGGAGATGCAGCAATGAAAAAAAAACATGAGGATGAATGAAGTATAAATGTATCGGATAATCGTATTTGGTACGTTATATCTTTGATGATAGGGGGGTATCAGCGCCAAAACGGCAAGAACCAGAAACCTTGTTCCAAGGACGATATATATTAGAGTATACTGGTGGGTAACAGTGACGCCACTGACGGCAAGGGCCAGAATAATAGTTGCAAAGGTAGGTATGAGTACGCGTTGAAGAGGGAAAATTCGAAATGTATGGTGTTACGTGAAGAAGTTCTGTAGGTGTCTCTGTAATTTTCACCTTCTAGTCATCGAGCATGCCATAATGACAGTCATAGATGGAATATTTCTGAACCCCCTTGGCTTTAGGGGCATGAGGGTGGGGCGACTCCATTTAAAAAATCGCGTTTCAATTAAAAAAAAAATCATGGTGATCTTGCGTTATTTTAAATTATAATAAATTGGTGATTCCTCAGGTGTCTTAAATTGTGGCGATCATTTGGCTTGGGGATGTTTCCGGTTCTCGGAAGGGAGATCATGATGGAGAAATGAACCTGAATTGGTGTAGCATTTCCTCCATGACCCCCCAAATGTTGGGTCTGCGACCGAATCCTTATATGTCCCAAAGATATCTTACGTGAATGTGAAAAATCAACGGAGGCTAAGGCGAGAGCCATCCATACGAGGGTACCAAGTATTGCATTTTTCTGTATTATGAATACAGAATAAAGATTTGAAATAATGTAAAAGGGTCAATTAATAAACTTTACCAAATTTATCCAAATGATAAATGATAATTCAAAGAATGTATCTCTTAATTATAAATAAAATGCAATAAATGCTAATATTCTGCAAATAAATGTTGAGAGACATCTCGCGATCATAATTATCGTAACACCATACATTTCGAATTTTCCCTCTTCAACGCGTACTCATTCCTACCTTTGCAACTATTATTCTGGCCCTTGCCGTCAGTGGCGTCACTGTTACCCACCAGTATACTCTACTATACATCGTCCTTGTAGCAAGGTTTCTGGTTATTGCCGTTTCGGCGCTGATACCCACCTACCACCAAAGATATTACGTACCAAATGCGATTATCCGATACATTTATACTACATAGTAAGGAGAGTTTTGTAGGCGGCTATTAAAAGTCTAAAATCGTAAATTTAATTTATGCTTCAAATAATTAGACAGAAATTTTATATATTCTACTAATGTTTATTTATTCCGTATATAATACGAGTATAATTTAGCTTATTTATGTGATACAAAATTTATTTTCTTAAAATGCCTCATATTATACAAACATCGTATTCATCATGGTCAGCCGTAGTTTCCAAATCACAACTTTAGAATAGCTTACTGAGTACTCTATGATAGATGAATCCGAGGGTAGTTACTCTCAGCAAACCCCCAACTCCCCTCTATGCCTATGTTTGTTTCGATGAAAAAAAATTGTCAGATTTTTTTTACCTGTACCTGCTTAGTGAAATTCGTATTTAACTGAATGCATGTTAGGAGGTATATGACGAAAATATTTCACCACCTGATACTCTACTTCTATTCCACTAATCTGTAACGGCAACCTTCGGGTTTTCAAACACCAGATCATCATACTTTTCCTCAGCAGAAACTGCCATCCTAAGATTAGATTCTTTATTGGAGACTGCAACTGCACGTTCATTTCTCGCCACACTATTTCCTTCTGGGTTTGTATCTGATTCGTACTGGACAACGTCGCTCTCTGGGAGTACAACTTCCTCACCTGGTTTCATCATTTTAAATCCATCAGAACCAATTCTCATGCAACCGAAGGGTATCCTGAACATCTTCTCCCCCTCCATCTTCATCTCCCAGTCGAAGCATCCGTGCACATTTTGTCCAGGGAAATAGATGTCCGAGAAGATCATGCAACTGCTCAGCCTGGGCATCGTGCTTGGTGCTGGAACTGGAAGGCAGAGCGGGGGAGGGTTCCTGCCTGGAATGAAGCAAATAATAAACGAGCAAAATTGACACTTGTACTAACACTAAATAGATGCTAAATAGATTCAAAGAAGAAACGTTTAAGGAAGACGTAGTACAGAACATGCGCCCTCCCTGCTATATAGATCGATCACATAGAGCGAACAAAATAAGCGAAATAGATGCGAAAACTGACCGATTTAAAAATTTGTTTTTCCTTCGTACAATACGCAAAAATAACCGTCTAAGGAAGTAAATTCACGGTGCATGCACCCTCTGCCACACACCGAAAGGTGACTCGCAGGGTATCTACATAGACATAAACACAACACTAACTTATAACTGTAGGCTTTTATAATGATAATAATGTAACTTAAATGTTATTTGAGCAATATCAGGACTAGAAGGAAGTTTCATCGTACATCTAATCCACTTTTACACAAAGATATATACCTTTAGAAAGGAAAAAGTAATACCTGAGATGGACCTTTCAAAAAAAGGCTCGTCGTTCCAAGTCATTTTCATCAACAGGCTGAAATTTCCTGGATCGAACCCAAATATCGTGCAAGCTTGAAAGAAAAATATAGATCCAGAGTATCAAAAGGTTAAAACTATAAAAAAATTAATGAATGAGAATAGTATCTTAACAAATATTACAAGTACTGCTTCCAAAGAGTTAAGTATATCATTAGTTTGTTGTTGAGGATAATCACCAGAATTTTCTATACTCAAAGACTCCATACTCATGTCCATACAACAATCACACATCATCTGTTCGCAAGAACATGGACCAGGCAAAAGACGGACTTCTTCTTCCTCTTCTTCGGTGTCTCTCCTCTTAATATTCTCATCGACTTCCCAATCATTCGATGGAATTGCCTCCATTTTGTCTTCAAAAGAAAAGAAATGCATGGTCAATTACATTTAAGATATTCATAATTAAAACTACATGATATATTCAAGTTAAAAGTTTTAGAAGGGAATATTGGGAGAGTAACGTTAAAGGTGAATCCCATTCAGGGTCTGTGGATAAAGAAAGAATATTAAAGTTGTAATATCCTTAACTCAGCTGCCTGGTAAATATAAAAGAAGTGTGAAATAAAAGACCCGATGCTTTCTTCCACTTTGCTGTTAAATCCTTTTTTTTTGGTTGCTATGGTATATCATGTATAAATTAATTGGTTAAATGTTGATCGATGTCTTATTGATAAAAATATTTCTATAGAATGGAGAATTTCATGTTTCAGTATCGGACTTGTTTGAAATTTAAGCCTACTCTTATACCGTAGACGATTTTTAATGGATGCGAAGGTGTCATATATCTTTATCTATAAAACGAAGCAAAAAGATAAAAGCTACTACCGAAGAATGCATAGTATGAGAAAGAATATGTAGAAAGGAAAACCTCTGTTTGATTTCACATTAATATTTGTTTTGAGACCGATTTCACTTTATTTCTTAGCATATTCAGGCCATCTAGCGAGTGAAAATATTTGCAATTATTTCAGAGGCGGGTTTTCGAAATTCCGAAAATGGGAGTTTCAAGTCGTACTTACGGAGGATTCGGCATTTGATCGGAACGAGCAGCAGCATTACTGAGACAAAGATCAAAGGAAATACTTTGACCTGTAATTATAAATTTAATTATTGAAATATAATTGTTTCCAAAAAATCTTATCAAAATAAATTGCTAAATCTTATGTGAACGACTCGACAAAGATGCACACGCACCATGGTTTGCAGGAGGTTCACTTTCGTACACAGTTCACAGAAATCAGCCTGCTTACTCTTGTTCTCAACCCTTTCTGTTCCCACAATATCCCGATTCGAGATTATAGTCCTCTAGCACCCGAGTTCTTCCAAGTTTTAAATCCCTCGCTTTGTATTATCTTGCAGGAGATCGGAAAAACTTGTCCCTGACTGAACGTTGTTCGTCGACGTTATAGTCGTTTAAGTTGAGCAGGTTTTTATCCCTACTTCAAGATGATTTACACGAGAATGAAATAATTATCACTCTAGGAATATCCACTCACTATAAACAATCTTTGAAAAATTTTAATTAAAACTTATTCTATAAATAAGTGCTAATAATTTACACCTAATTAATTAAATAATTCAATCCCTCATTGATTTGGAAGCAAAAGGTTTGTTTAAATTATTTTTGATTTAAGAAGGGATATTGAATAATTTAAATTTAAAAGTTTAAATAGGTCCGAACATAAATTATTCAATTGAGTAAATATACTAAAATAAAATAGTAAATAAATAAAAGATTATACATTTTTTATTATTTTAATTTTATAACGTATTCATAAATTAAATATAATCATATAAAATCCCAGATATGGGTACATTCATGTCATTAACGACTCCTGGAATTGAATGTATAAATTCGTATGTAATAAGTACATATTAAGAAGATGAATGATTAAGGATGTTTCTGTTCGCGATTGATGAATAAAAAATCAGGTTCCAAATTTTATACAATAGTAAATGTTTCTGCAACATAATAAATAAACTAAATTATGTATTTTAATGCAATGACCGGGGAAGATACTATTCTTAAGATATATAAAAAGTCTTTCATCCGCTCACTCAGTGAAGGAATAACGATACTGTATGGAAAAGCTTTCTCACGTAATTTATATTAATTGTACTTTTTCTAAGATACAAGTCGAGGATTCAACTTGACGAGTTTTTCCTTCTGCATTAGCATTATACAAAGTATACAGATTTCAACTGTATCTGATCTCCCAGTGGCAAGTGACATTTCTCGATTCGTTTGAACCGGAAACAAATACTGACTCGAGCACATCATCTCAGAATAAATCAGCGGTGGCGACCGAGACGACTTAGTTAGTCGTAGCGTTCGAACGCACAAACCATCAATCACACTTCTTCCACCGTTCCTAGGCCAACTATCTTATCCTCCTCCACTGCTTTCCTTCCCTCTTCATCAGTGTCTCCAACGTCGTTATCTCCCGCGTTGTCCGTCTCGTTCTGCTCCTCCTCTTCGTCCACCTGGTCGTAGTCGTACTCCTCATTGGGCTCTTCGTCTTCTCCCGAGTCCGGAGGCGGTAGACCTCCACCGTCCTCCGGTCTCACGACCTGAAAGCCGTCGGCGCCGAGCCTCATGCACCCCATCGTCCCTCCGAAGATGACGTTCTTGTTGAACAGTCCCTCCATGTTCACGCACGCGTGGATGTTCCTACCGATGAGGAAGACGTCGTGCAGTTTGACGCACATCTTCACCAAAGAGAGTCGCGGCGGTGAGACGCACACTGGTCGAGGGTTGCGACCTTCAGAAAATAAAAAAATGAGTATCGGTCTAATGGGAGAAAAATTTGTATCAAATGTATGGAATGTATCGAATGAGTAACTACGGCTCTAAGTTTGTAATTATGTTATGGCTCTAAGAATCTAATGGTAAGGAGTGAAAGTTATTTCTCATTTTCTTCGCGGATCTTAACGTTTTGAAATTACAAATTCATTTCAGCTTTCATAAGTTTAATCAATACTTGCACGATTTCATCGTATACAGTGGGATAATATCTTGGAATGAACTGTATTCAAGCGAATCATAAGTTGATAATAAGAATGAAATATTTACAGTAAATGTATGCTGCACTATGCATTCATCGATAATTTGGAAATTGAAAAGAAATAAAATGATGAAATGGAAATTCCTCGCAAAATTATACCGGAATTATGCTTATTCCTAATTAAAAGAGCGATCTTTAAATTTATTTTTCTAGCGTGCGAGATAACCGTATGCTAGAAATGAATTTTTTTTGGGAGCGCTATCGTAACAACCCTGTTAAGTTTAAGTTATCTGTCCCGAAGTATCGTGAGTCGTAATGTCTGGATCTTTCTTATCTGGAGACTTCCTGCTCGTTACGGTGAATGCTATCACAAGTTCCAGCAGTTGCACGTACGCGTTCGTCCGTGGCAATGACCCTGGCCTTGATTTCTCTTTAAGGTCACTTACTAATATTCTTATTATTAATTAAGGTTTGAATAATTAGAAATAATAAAGTATCATATCCCTAAAATTCGAATGAATGCAATCAATAATATATTTCAACACGTATAATTCATATTTATGTTCGTATTTTTATAGATTGTTTGAAGGTAAAGGTGTACTTAACGTGAATATCTCACGCGGGAGGAATAAACGCAAGGATTTAAATTACGTTAAAAAGTCTGACAGAACCGGGACTCGAACCCGGATCACTTAATTGCTTTTTTCATATTATACCTTCTTGAGTTTAAATCTAGTTTTGGTATACTGCTGTTCTATTAGACAGAATTTCAAAGATCCGTATTATTAAAATGAAACGAGCATGGTATCAGTATCAAGCATTCACTTGACCCAGGCGTTGAACTCACCGGAGACTTTATTGTTGTACATCAACCGGTCGTTGAGGGTGACTGACATTTTGAGAGCGAACTCGTCTTCAATGTACGTGAAATTCATGCATGCCCTTTGCCTTAAGAATGCCGGCAATGGGAGTATCGTTCCTGTGCAACAGCCGCACACCGAATTAGCACAGGAGCAGGGCCTCGTTTCGGACCAAAAGCTCCCTCCACCACCGCCATCCGCACCACCCGATGCTTGTTTGATTTCAACCAGGTGGCTTAAGTCGTAATCATCGTTGTCCTTGTCTTCATCACCATCTGCGGGTCTTCCTCCAATGCCTACAATAAGGAAAAAGGTTAGCTTCTGTATTTTTTTCAAAGAAAATGTGGAAAATAGTGAAGCTTTTCATTTATTTTAACTTCTGGTAAATTGCTATCGCTACCTATTTTGGTCTAAATTGAAGGATCCTTAGAAACTTTAGTATGAAGTATATTAACAATATATAATCACGATTGAGATGAAAAACCTGTTCTATATTCAAATAATAAATTCATATTTAAATACAAATTAAAAATAATATACAGCATTAACAAAATCATCGTTTTTTATATAGAATATTGTTATAGTAATAACATTATATCGAAGTGTTTTTAATACTCTCGAAGTGAAAACAGTAGAACCTCGGTCACTTCTGGGCTACGCTTCGAAGGGACGATTTCACTGCCACACAGATTATAAAGACATTTTCTCATATATCAGCTTTCACCTTATTGACGGAAGTAAAAAATGGTAATACATATGAGGCGGTCGGAATTCGCATGTAACTCTTGTATTTTATTTATATATTTGAATAATATCATTTACTCTGGACTACCGGGTGATCGATGGCAAGGGGTAGGTAATCCTTTTTGAAGATTTTTATGTACAAGTCAATTATCGAAGAAGCTATACATAGGTTTAGCTGAGATTTAATCAATGATTAGATTTATGATTGTTATATATCGACCCCATTAAACGCGAGTAATTTCAATTACAGATAATTACAATTTCATGAGGAGCTTCTCCTAAATAACACTAATCTTAGTAAATACTTACTAAATATAGCATTAGGCCGTAAAATCCCATTTCTTAAGTTTTTAAGATATTAGAAAATAGATTATTCGTAATATTATGTAGTGTAAACTACTTAAATATACACTAAAACGTGGTTTTACCCTTGAAATAAACTTCATGATATTAATTGAAAAATTCATTTCGAATTTTGGTATTGATTACAAAGTACTAAATATACTCATATATATTGTATAAAAGACAAAAACTTGTATTTCAACAGTATTTTTTTCAGAAATATTAGAATTTTCTATTCAGTCTTTTAAAAATAATTTGTTTTTTCGATGAATCAGTTTTTCACATCACACAAATCCTCATGTTTTATTGAAAATACATTAAAAAGGTTGAATTGGGGTTTAATGGAATTATATTCTGTTACTAGAATTGTCTTTTGAAAAATCAATCCGTAAATGTGTCAAATTAAATCTTGTTCAGTGTTCTGGGGTCGTTAAAGTCAATAGTGAAACATACCTTGTGGAGGAGAATTTAATACCAAGATAAATAATTTATTCAAATCACAAAGAAAATTGAAGGAGAGTATAATTAATTGGCTATTTTTCCTTTAAAATATGTCAATTTAATTCTTTGTTTATATCTTCGATTACAAAATAGGTAAATCTCTAAAAATCCAGTACATTGTATTTACGAAAAAAATACTTGTGACCTCGAATTTCTTAATGACGTGTCCCTCACCCCAACTTTATATCTAACCCACTCACTAAACATTCCAAAATTCTATACATATTGGAATTTATAGTTTCCAAAAATAAAAAAATACTAGTCGCAATGTCTATCGCCCTTCGAGGATAGTATTTTCACACTCGCATTTTTCTTCGTTCAATACCCTTCTTCAGAGCGTAAATTTCACCGGAAACGATAAAGATCCATCAAGTTGTCGAGGAGAAATTTTACTAACCTGATTGCATTTACGGGAGGTCGATTCCCTTGCTTCCTCTCCTTTCTGTCTTAGTGGAACGACTGACGGGACAAATCTCCAACACCTGAGCCGGTACGTTTGGGGTCGCGAATGGAACTTGGCACACTATGGGTCTTTTATAAGATCGTTTGTTTTTTGTTCCCCTCTCACCACCTTACTCTTGGGACCATCTCCTCTTCAGGTGTCGCAAGGTTCGCCGTTATTCGCGATCGGAATAATAAACAAATTCTTGGAGAGAAAAAATCGGAACCGCTAGCCGACTCGAGGATGGCTTGGGAGGTCTCGCCCAACTTGAAGACGTTTTATTGTTATAAAAAAACATCTTCCTCTCAAAGACTGCGGCATCATCACCCTCGTCTCATTCGCATTTCGCTCGTTACTTCTGCTTTGTCTACAACCACTCCCGGTAATTGCAGAGCCATTGGGTAGTTAACGGGTTCGCGACGCGATGCATGGAAATACGGATGAGAAAGCATGGCTCGAAATCGACGCACTTTCTTCTTGAATGGGAAGAGATGACATCCGATAGACAACGCTTCTTTGACTGTAGATATTAATTGGTTTCTTCGTATGTTACCTCCAGAAAGTTTCAATCAATCGAATGAATGTTAAACTAGTTTTGTAGTATATTTTTTTTATACAGAGAGTGTAATGCAAACACTTTGCCGCTTTGGTTTTGCATATGACCCAAGGACTGCCTATGAAATGGTCGGATAATTTTCCTAACTCACGGGTAATCGAATCTCAGTCGTAGGAGTAAAGCAAGTAAATGTCTTAAGAAGATTCGTATTATTTAATAAGACATTCATTTATGGAGAAGTAATGATAAGATCTGTAGATAAGATAAGATATGTACACGTATGACTTACTAACCTTCCACATTTAATCAGCTTCAAAAGGACTTCTAAATTTGTTCAGCAAAGAACTTCAATTGAATATTTTCCAAAATCAAGATTATTTCCCTAAGTCAAAAATATTTGGATTTAAGTTCTAGTAAATATGATTCTTTTAAGAGTTCTAAATTATTATGTGAAGTTATATGTGTATGCACATACAATTAAATCTGAATTTAGGGACAAAGAAATCATAAACATTTACTATGTGAAAGATTTTGTTTGCTTTAGTCTATGGAGATATATTTACTATGATGTACTACTGATAATTATTCATAACAAATATATACTATTCAGAATCCACACTCCAAACTGTCTCTATTATGTTGGATATCATATATTTATCTGGTCTAAATCCTAATTCAGAGTTATTTTTTATTAAATTTGTGGGGATATTACTAGTTTATTAGATCATATTTGATAGAAATTTTTTGCTTTCATAACGTTAATATATATTTTTAACTATTTCATTGATGATAAAACTTGAATTAGTGATCAAAAAGGTTGATTAAAAAACCAAATTGTAAATTTCAAGGAGTTTGGAAATATGAAAGTTTTAAGAGAATGTATTCTTGATTTTGTAAAACAGAGGAGCCAAAGAGAATTGCACTTGAAGAAATAGCATCAGCAACATAAAATGGCATGTTCAATGCTTCTGATGAACTTTTAAGAGTTCCATTTCAACTAATAATTCTGCAGTGGTTGAAATGTTTTTCTATTTATTTTAAGAAAAAGGAATCATGAATTTTTCTTTATTCAAAATATGTTAATATAGATTAGAGAATTAGAGAATAGATTAGATATTAGAGAATTTCATGCAACATTCAAAGGGCGCTAAAGGTGTTGGTTGTTAAATATGTTAATATAAATTAAGTATACAATAGTTCATTATATATTTATACAAATTTTCCAAAGATATATATATATTTACATTTCAAATATATATATATGTATTACTTCAAATTTAAGCATCATAAATAATATATTCAATCTGAAGATTACTTTAGTTAGAATTTCATACATCCATTAACTTCTCAAGATGGATGGTATGATTGAATGATTGATTTCCACAGGCAATCTTAGCTCTCTTTGCAGTAACAACAGCCTCAGCAGTGCGATATCTTTGAAATACATTAGGGCCTAATTTCAGGCATCCAAAATCAATAGTAAATAAATCATATTGTCCATATTTCCATCTCGAACTGAAGCATATATTGAAGTATCCTTCTCCAAAATAGATATTAGAGAATTTCATGCAACATTCAAAGGGCGCTAAAGGTGTTGGCAGAATAGAAATTGTTTTACATATCTCTGGAGGATTACTTGCTGTAATAATTTAAAACATAGAAAATTAGTCTCCATCATGGCAAAAAATAAATAAACACAGAAAATTGACAAAACAGACGATAGGCGATACCCTCTTTCTGATTGAGTAAAAATATCTTTTAATAAATAATAATTCCTAAAGATATATATTTATATCTAACTTTTGTTTTACTCTTAGAAAGGTTGAATGATTCATTTTGGCAGTTCTAGTGGAAGGCCATCAAAAACAGATAGTGATAAAAAATAGATCCTCCCTAGAACAAAGAGGTATGAGATATATTCTAACTTGTGAAACTTAAAACTTAAAATCATGAAAATTTCTTCTTAGCAGTTGTCATGTAAACAAAATTATAATCCTAATTAATGAGTTGCTTAATAACATCTTAGGCCATTCATTAAATATATTTCTGACTAATTACATTACTCATCAGCAGTTAGTTTGACTCTAAAATTTCTATTATGATCATTCGAAATTAAAATAGTTATTTATGATTAATAAATGCAGAAAGTATGCTAATTATACAATTTTAACTAAGAAAAATTATATTAATGAAAATCGTCCATGAACGTATGCAAATTTCATATCATTTCTTGCATTTCCTAGCTAAATTTTCTTTTAATCTAGTCAACATTAAATGAAACTTTTAAATAAAATCCAAGAAATATAAGGAATACTCTAATATTATTGTATTTTTGTAATACAGATATGCCATACTTGTCATAACCCATACAGATACTATATCACCTTTAAATAAAAATTAAAATGTATAGATGATAGAACTATGTTCTCCAACAATTTGACCTGCAATATGATAGTGTTATAATTATGAAGACCATTGAAGATACTGGATAATTTTCTTAAAACTTTAAATTGAAATAACACATATTTCCTAATTATATGTTTATTTAATGGTTTTTAAGAAAGATTAAAAATTGACTGGGGTCTCATATTCAATATTAGGATGCAGCTGATTTTGGCATATTTTATACTGATCCTTATGTGATAAAAGGAGCTGTCTGTTATTTGGTGAGTAAAAACAAATATCTTCATATCTATAAAAATTGATGAATAATTCCTATACTTTTTTTATTTAAAATATCTTTACATCAATTTTTTAAGTTTTTTGCTCTCTTATGCATCCATCTAATAATAATACATAATTATATTCACTCTTCAATAAATAAATAT
Source organism: Pantala flavescens (assembly GCA_020796165.1). Taxonomy (NCBI): domain Eukaryota; kingdom Metazoa; phylum Arthropoda; class Insecta; order Odonata; family Libellulidae; genus Pantala; species Pantala flavescens. The sequence goes on along the minus strand of CM036879.1, from coordinate 15,831,523 downwards.
TTGATACAATTAGTGGAAATATAAATGGTGTTTCTATGATATTTCTATATTAAAATCTTTCCTCCAATATATTATGCTATCTTAAATTTTTCCATGTAAAATATTTGAATGTAACAGTGGTAAATTTTTCAAGCAACTCCACAATCTTCTCTAATTTAATTTTCATTATTATTTTATGTCTTTGTCTGCAAAGCCAATGTAAATGGATAAACATCCTCAATTTTAGTTTGTCCTAGAAATTTCCCTGTCCATATGATTATTTGGTTATTTTAATTAATGAATAGCATGATTTTTAGTATGAAAACTTTTTGAAATAAACCCTTTGGAAATAAAATTGTGTTGTTTTGAAAATAATGTTGGAAAAATTATTTTTAATTGAATAGCAAGCAGGTAATTATATTTGTAAATCAAGTCTTAAATTTCATATCTTACCAGACAATGAATTTCTAAACAATGCCACATTGTTATCCGATATTACTACTGTCAATGAAAAGTTGCTAGGAACAAACTCCAGAGACAAGCAAACTAAAAAACAAGAGGTTATAAGGTTATAAGTGAAATATATATGTATATATGTAAATGTATATGAAGAACATATTGAGTTCAGTATAAATAATAATCAATTTAATTCTAAGTATTTATGTTTTCATTTATAAACAAGTAGATTAATGGTTAAAGCTTACCTTTATTTTGAAAATTAAGAGCTAATATATCAAAGTTTGAGCAGCAAGAACAAGATAGTGTTGTGCAACTACAAATCCCTGCAAGGATATGAAGAACTGGATTCAATATGTCCAATCCAATTGTCTTCTCCCTAACACTTGTCATATATGGTGGCAGTATGATATCTATTGAAAGTAATAGAAAAGAAACTAATGTGAGTAATTTTAATTTTATAATTTTTTACAAGAAATAATTATTTTCATCCTAAGATCAGAGAATATCAGAAAATGTATATTTTAGAATGAAATTCCAAAATGAATTAATTGAAATGAAATCTGTCTCTGTTTTCAGACGTTGTAATGATATCTTCAATTATATTTAATTTCAAGAATAAAAAAAGGCATAAGCTCATGGGTTGTAAAAATTAGGTTACTTTATTAACCTAATTTTTTGTGTAAGAAAAATTATTACTCTCCACCAAGTATTTACATGATCATATTACATATAACACTTGAGAATTGATTGATTGAGAAAGAAATCACTACTCCTAAAATTATAATGGTAACAAAAGTAAGATTGTGAACATAAGTAATTTTGCAGAAATTATTGCTAATATATTTTAAAGTTATATATTTTTTGACATATTCAAAACAATAGGTGTTCATGGAAAAATTGTTTCCTGTAACTTTTGGAAGGGTCTATTGTACCTAAATCTTACTTCAATAGGTATTTGAATACATACCTACTGCCTCGCTTGTTCTAATAACCACCTCTTTTTCTGCTGCCACTGATTGTATAACTACAAATATAAAGATGAGCAACTTCATCTGTAAGAAATAGACAATGCTCCTTTAATTAATTCCTGAATTACAGTATTTGGTCAGTATTAGCAATTGTAACTGCTTGTAACAGAACCATTGTGATTATTAACAATTATATCAAAGGAAAATAGACCCTTTCAACCATGTTTAGCCATTTAATCAGAGGTCAGCTATGCATTAAAAAATGTATTCCTGAATTACTTGAAATATTTGCTTATTCTTTTAATCCCTTGAATTTGAATGTAAATTTTGAACAGGTATGTTTAATATGATGTAAATAGAATTGTAATTGCTGGTAAGTAAAATTAGTGTAACTATCTAATAATATTTTTACAAATTTTTTCTTGGTATGAAGGAGTATTTTACTTAGGTAGGCCAGCCAAGAGATCGTGAATAAGGGTGAGATAGCTTCGATAGATATTATGGGAATAAAATTTAAATCAACTGCTTCTACACTCTATTTAGAATATATTAATGGAAATATTAGAATAGTAATTTAATTTCAGGTAGTTATAAAAATTTCAGTAAATGATCACATATCTATCTTTATGGCGCGGAAAATAATTTTTTATCCAATCTTTATTAACTCAATATACTCACAAGCTTTAAGTACAGTTTAATCCACTGAACCACTAGATGAATATTGGCTACTTTCTTCATATATTCATTTTCATTGAAGATGCATAAGCTCATAATTTTTATCGTTCCAGTGAATAATTAACTCTTATTGAAAAATATCATTATCATACGATATTCGAAATTATGATGTATTAATGGTATTTAAATGCGTTTTTATCTCATAAGTTGCAATGAAGTCGATTAATCCAATACATAAATAGCAAGAAAGTCATCAAGCTATTGTTCGATTGATTAGATGACAAAAATTTGCTTTCATTTTCGGCCAGCTTACCTTGTACGTGTGTGTGACTTGTGTCTTGCTTTTCATCCGGAGCAAGTTTGTTAGTTCGAATATTTCCTATACCCCTTCTAAAAATCTTCTTTCCCTCATTCTTTCGCTACGCCATATTGAGCTGCGATAAGATGTAATGATGCCGAAAGCTATGGGAGAATTTCCATTCCGTGAATATCTCATTCAAATCGATGGCAATCAGTAGCTTTCGCCTTATTTTTTCTTTGCTATCTATTTTAGTGAGTCATGGCCATAAACGTCACTGTTATCAGCAGTGCGAGATCGCCGTGTCTTTAACTTCATGATGGAATTTCGTCATAAAGAATCCAACATGTATCTTATTTTATACGATAAGATACTTCAAATCACCGAAGTAACTCGAATCGACTTATATATCTCATTATAAACTGATAAAAGTGTTCCAGAAAGTTCTATAATTCTCTCGCACTTCTGTCCTCCAAACTGAATTTAGGATCGGTACGTCAGCGCATTTTGAATTAAGCTCAATTTCCCACGTAATTCTTACTGCTGCATTCTTTCCGCCCGTCGAACTAGGGACAACCCATGCCAAATATTTTTATCATTCACACTACAATCATAGTGATCAAACATTTCAAATCAAATCAAAAATCAAAATTTTAAAATAAAGTACTTTGAGGAAGTGCCTCAGAAGGTTTTCTCTATTCCCAGGTCAGGTTGTGGAGGACTTTAAGCAGAAAAAATCGGCGCCTCATGCAACTTATCGTCGAGGCTGGACATTCTCTGCAGAGAAATGAATTATACTTTCTAACTAAGGTAACCGAAAATTTGAAAATGTATTCGAAATGTAGTATGTTAAGACTGAGAATGTAGAATAAAGTGAAATATTAAAGAGTTTTGAAGCATGTTTTTATGGTTTTATTCATTTATAAGTCCTGTTCTCCCAACGTTGTAAATGAATGGGTTTGAATGAAACGGAATTATAGCAGAAAATATTGTTGGTAAAAGAGAGATGCTGCAATGGAAAAAGTATGAGGATGAATGAAGTCTAAATGCATCGGATAATCGTATTTGGTACGTAATATCTGAATACAGTGATACCTCGAGATACGAGTTTAATTCGTTCTATAACCTTGCTCGTATGTCAAATTGCTCGTATCTCGAATCATTTTTCCCCATTGAAAGTAATGTAAATGCCTTTAATCCGTTCCGGATCTATGAAAAATCCCCAAAACATTGTAAATTATGAATAAAGATATGTTTTTAATTAACAAATAAACATGTATAGTTAAGAAATACGTAACAAAGTTATGAAACAAAGAAATAAAAGAGTTATTTAGAATAATAGTCTTACTTTGGTGACGGACAAGTTCGGCTAACGAAGGTGAACGGCGAGGAGGTGGGAAGGAGTGTAGGCAATCTAAACACATACGTAAACGGCGCTTTTTTAAAACTTAAAACTGTTTTCGTAACTTTAAACTAAAACAACACTTTATTTATTACAAATAAAAGAAAATACTTAAAACAATGCTCTTAACTTTAAACTTAGGCTAACCTTAACATTAACGTAACTTTAATTATTACTTGTTTCTGCCTTCTTGGCTGCACTTTCTGAACTGTAAAAAAGTTCAGTAATCACGCAAAAATGATTACAGCGCACAAGATACATTTCGATTCAAGCTGGTAACACGTGCGAGTGAGTGAGAGATTTTCTTGGATGATGCTCGACCCAACGCACCAACTAGCTGGACGCTCCAGAAACACGAATTTGCGCTCGTATCTCGAATTTGGGCTCATATCTCGAATTTGGGCTCGTATCTCGAACAAAAATATGACCTGAGCTCCAGCTCGTATCTCAAAAAACTCGTATCTCGGGCTGCTCGTAACTCGAGGTACCACTGTATACTGGTGGGTATCAGCGCCAAAACGGCAAGAACCAGAAACCTTGTACCAAGGATGATGTATAGTAGAGTATACTGGTGGGTAACAGTGACGCCACTAACTGGAGGGGCCAGAATAATAGTTGCAAAGGTAGGTATGAGTACGTGTTGAAGAGGGAAAATTCAGATAAAGTCTTAAATCGTAAATTTAATTTATGCTTCAAATGATTAGACGGAAATTTTATATATTCTACTAATGGTTATTTATTCCGTATATAATACGAGTATAATTTAGCTAATATATGAGATACAAAATTTATTTTCTTAAAATGCCTCATATTATACAAACATCGTATTCATCATGGTCAGCTGTAGTTTCCAAATCACTGACCCTAATTTAGAATAGGTTACAGAGTACTTTATGATAGATGAATCCGAGGGTAGTTACTCTCAGCAAACCCCCAACTCCTGGTCTATGCTTTTTTCGATGAAAAAAAATTGTCAGATTTTTTTTACCTTTACCTGCGTAGTAAAATTCGTATTTAGCTGAATGCATGTTAGGAATTATAAGACGAAAATATTTCACCACCTGATACTCTACTTCTATTCCACTAATCTGTAACGGCAACCTTCGTGTTTTCAAACACCAGATCATCATACTTTTCATCAGCAGAAACTGCCATCCTAAGATTAGATTCTCTATTGGAGACTGCAACTGCACGTTCATTTCTCGCCACGCTATTTCCTTCTGGGTTTGTATCTGATTCGTACTGGACAACGTCGCTCTCTGGGAGTACAACTTCCTCACCTGGTTTCATCATTTTAAATCCATCAGAACCCATTCTCATGCAACCGAAGGGTATCCTGAACATCTTCTCCCCTTCCATCTTCATCTCCCAGTCGAAGCATCCGTGCACATTTTGTCCAGGGAAATAGATGTCCGAGAAGATCATGCAACTGCTCAGCCTGAGCATCGTGCTTGGTGCTGGAACTGGAAGGCAGAGCGGGGGAGGGTTCCTGCCTGGAATGAAGCAAAAAATGAACGAGAAAAATTAAGACTCGTACTAACACTACACTAACTTATAACTGTAGGCTTTTATAATGATAACAATGGAACTTAAATGTTATTCGAGCAATATCAGGACTAGAAGGAAGTTTCATCGTACATCTAATCCACTTTTACACAAAGATATATACCTTTAGAAAGGAAAAAGTAATACCTGAGATGGACCTTTCAAAAAAAGGCTCGTCGTTCCAAGTAATTTTCATCAACAGGCTGAAATTTCCTGGATCGAACCCAAATATCGTGCAAGCTTGAAAGAAAAATATAGATCCAGGATTTCAAAAGGTTAAAACTATTAAAAAATTAATAAATGAGAATAGTATCTTAACAAATATTACAAGTACTGCTTCCAAAGAGTTAAGTATATCATTAGTTTGTTGTTGAGGATAATCACCAGAATTTTCTATACTCAAAGACTCCATACTCATGTCCATACAACAATCACACATCATCTGTTCGCAAGAACATGGACCAGGCAAAAGACGGACTTCTTCTTCCTCTTCTTCGGTGTCTCTCCTCTTAATGTTCTCATCGACTTCCCAATCATTAGATGGAATTGCCTCCATTTTGTCTTCAAAAGGAAAGAAATGCAGGGTCAATTACATTTAAGATATTCATAATTAAAACTATATGATATATTCAAGTTAAAAGTTTTAGAAGGGAATATTGGGAGAATAACGTTAAAGGTGAATCCACTTCAGGGTCTGTGGATAAAGAAAGAATATTAAAATTGTAATATCCTTAACTCAGCTGCCTGGTAAAAATAAAAAAAGTGTGAAATAAAAGACCCGAAGCTTTCTTCCACTTTGCTGTTAAATCCTTTTTTTTGGTTGCTATGGTATATTAATGTATAAATTAATTGGTTAAATGTTGATCGAGGTCTTATTGAATAAAGAATTTGCTTAGAATGGAGAATTTCATGTTTCAGTATCGGACTTGTTTGAAATTTAAGCATACTATTATACCGTAGACGATTTTTAATGGATGCGAAGGTGTCATGTGTCTTTTTATACAAAACGAAGCAAAAACATAACAGCTACTACCGAAGAACTCATGGTATGAGAAAGAATATGCAGAAAGGAATACCTCTGTTTGATTTCACATCACTTTTCGTTTTGAGACCTATTTAACTTTATTTCTTAGTATATTCAGGCCATCTATCGAGTGAAAATATTTGCAATTATTTCAGAGGCGGGTTTTCGAAATTCCGAAAATGGGAGTTTCAAGTCGTACTTACGCAGGATACGGCATTTGATCGGAACGAGCAGCAGCATTACTGAGACAAATATCAAAGGAAATACTTTGACCTGTAATCAGAAATTTAATTATTGAAATATAATTGTTTCCAAAAAATCTCATCAAAATAAAATGCTATATCTTATGTGAACGACTCGACAAAGATGCACACGCACCATGGTTTGCAGAAGGTTCACTTTCGTACACAGTTCACAGAAAACTGGCTGCTTACTCTTGTTCTCAACCTTTTCTGTTCCAACAATATCCTGATCCGAGATTATAGTCGTCTAGCACCCGAGTTCTTCCAAGTTTTAAATCCCTCGCCTTGTATTATCTTGCAGGAGATCGGAAAAACTTGTCCCTGACTGAACGTTGTTCGTCGACGTTATAGTCCTCTAAGTTGAGCAGGTTTTTATCCCAACTTCAAGATGATTTACACGAGAATAAAATTATTATCACTCTAGGAATATCCACTCACTATAAACAATCTTTGAAAAATTTTAATTCAAATTTATTTTATAAATAAATGCTAATAATTTACACCTAATTAATTAAACTAATCAATCCCTCATTGATTTGAAAGCAAAAGGTTTGTTTAAATTATTTTTGATTAAAGAAGGGATATTGAATACTTAAAATTTAGAAGTTTAAATTGGTCTGAACATAAATTATTCGATTGAGTAAATATACTAAGAGAAAATAGTAAATAAATGAAAGATTATACATTTTTTATTATTTTAATTTTATTATGTATTCATAAATTATATATAATCATATAATATCCCAGATATGGGTACATTCATGTCATTAACGACTCCTGGAATTGAATGTATAAATTCGTATGTAATAAGTACATATTAAGAAGATGAATGATTAAGGATGTTTCAGTTCGCGATTGATGAATAGCTAATCAGGTTCCATATTTTTTACATAAATAAAGGTTTTTTCAACGTAATAAATAAAGTAGAAAAATGTATTTTAAAGTAATAAGCCGGTTAAGATACTATTCTTAAGAAATATTAAAAGACTTTCATCCGCTCACTCAGTGAAGGAATAAAGATACTGTATCGGAAAAGCTTTCTCACGTAATATATATCAATTGTACTCTTTCTAAGATACAAGTCGAGGATTCAACTTGACGAGTTTTTCCTTCTGCATTAGCATTAAACAAAGTATACAGACTTCAACTGTATCTGATCTCCCAGTGGCAAGTGACATTTCTCGATTCGTTTGAACCGGAAACAAATACTGACTCGAGCACATCATCTCAGAATAAATCAGCGGTGGCGACCGAGACGACTTAGTTAGTCGTAGCGTTCGAACGCACAAACCATCAATCACACTTCTTCCACCGTTCCTAGGCCAACTATCTTATCCTCCTCCACTGCTTTCCTTCCCTCTTCATCAGTGTCTCCAACGGCGTTATCTCCCGCGTTGTCCGTCTCGTTCTGCTCCTCCTCTTCGTCCACTTGGTCGTAGTCGTACTCCTCATTGGGCTCTTCGTCTTCTCCCGAGTCCGGAGGCGGTAGACCTCCACCGTCCTCCGGTCTCACGACCTGAAAGCCGTCGGCGCCGAGCCTCATGCACCCCATCGTCCCTCCGAAGATGACGTTCTTGTTGAACAGTCCCTCCATGTTTACGCACGCGTGAATGTTCCTACCGATGAGGAAGACGTCGTGCAGTTTGACGCACATCTTCACCAAAGAGAGTCGCGGCGGTGAGACGCACACTGGTCGAGGGTTGCGACCTTCAGAAAACAAAAAAAAGAGTATCGGTTTAATGGGAGAGAAAATCTTCAATGTTTCGAATGAGTAACTACGGCTCTAAGTTTGTAGATTGGAATCTTTTAAAAAACTCAAGAAATGTAAGATAGCGATTTAATTAATGGAATTTTAACATTAACGTACCTGATGGTTGGGTATGTCTAACCTAAAAAGTCTATTAGGATCTAATGGTTAAGAGTGAAAGTTTTTTCTCATTTTCTTCGCGGATTATAACGTTTTGAAATTACAAATTTATTTCAGCTTTCATAAGTTTAATGAATACTTGCACGATTTCATCGTATACAGTGGGATAATATCTTGGAATGAACTGTATTCAAGCGAATCATAAGTTGATAATAAGAATGAAATATTTACGACTAAATTTATGCAGCACTACGCATTCATCGATAATTTGGAAATTAAACAGAAATAAAATGATGAAATGGAAATTCCTCGCAAATTTATACCGGAATTATGTTTATTCCTAATTAAAAGAGCGATCTTTAAATTTATTTTTCTAGCGTGCGAGATAACCGTATGCTAGAAATGAATTGTTTATGAGAGAGTTATCGTAACAACCCTGTTAAGTTTAAGTTATCTGTCCCTAAGTATCGTGAGTCGTAATGTCTGGATCTTTCTTATCTGGAGACTTCCTGCTCGTTACGGTGAATGCTATCACAAGTTCAAGCAGTTGCACGTACGCGTTCGTCCGTGGCAATGACCCTGGCCTTGATTTCTCTTTAAGGTCACTTACTCATATTCTTATTATTAATTAAGGTTTGAATAATTAGAAATAATAAAGTATCATATCCCTAAAATTCGAATGAATGCAATCAATAATATATTACAGCACGTCTAATTCATATTTATGTTCGTATTTTGATAAATTGTTTGAAGGTAAAGGTGTACTTAATGTGAATATCTCACGCGGGCGAAATGAATCCAAGGATTTAACATACGTTAAAAAAGTCTGACAGAACCGGGACTCGAACCCGGATCACTTAATTGCTTTTTTCATATTATACCTTCTTGAGTTCAAATCTAGTTTTGGTATACTGCTGTTCTATTAGACAGAATTTCAAAGATCAGTATTATTAAAATGGAACGAGCATGGTATCAGTATCAAGCATTCACTTGACCCAGGCGTTGAACTCACCGGAGACTTTATTGTTGTACATCAACCGGTCGTTGAGGGTGACTGACATTTTGAGAGCGAACTCGTCTTCAATGTACGTGAAATTCATGCATGCTCGCTGCCTTAAGAATGCCGGCAATGGGAGTATCGTTCCTGTGCAACACCCGCACACCGAATTAGCACAGGAGCAGGGCCTCGTTTCGGACCAAAAGCTCCCTCCACCATCGCCATCCGCACCACCCGATGCTTGTTTGATTTCAACCAGGTGGCTTAAGTCGTAATCATCGTTGTCCTTGTCTTCATCACCATCTATGGGTCTTCCTCCAGTGCCTATAATGAGGAGGAAGTTAGCTTTTTTATTTATTTTTTCAAAGAAAAATATTGAAAATAGTGAATCTTTTTAATTATTCTAACCTCTGGTAAATTGCTATCGCTACCGATTTCGATTGAAAGAAGGATCATTTGGAACTTGTAGTATGAAACACTTTAACGATAGATAAATATTAATTTGTTATGAAATTTTACGATTTTTCCTTCAGCTTCATCGCGATTAAGATGAAAAACCATTTCTATATCCAAATAATAAATTATACACCCTTAACAAAATCATCGTTTTTTATAGAGACCATTGAAGTGTAATAACATTATATCTAAGCGTTTTAAATATTCTCAAAGTGAAAACAGTTGAACAGCGGTCACTGTTGGGTTACACTTCGAAGGGATGATTTCACTGTCGCACGGATTATAAAGACATTTTTTCATACTTCAGCTTTCACCTTATGGACGGAAGTAAAAAAAGATAATACAGGCGAAGCGGCCGGAATTTGCATTTATCTCTTGTAATTTATGTATGTTTGAATAATATCATTTACTCTTTACTATCGGATGATCAATTCAAAGGGGTAGGTAATCCTTCTTGATGATTTTAATGTACAAGTCAATTATCGAAGAAGCTATACATAGGTTTAGCTGAGATTTAATCAATGATTAGATTTACGATTGTTATATATCGACCCCATTAAACGCGAGTAATTTCAATTACAGATAATTACAATTTCATGAGGAGCTTCTCCTAAATAACACTAATCTTAGTAAATACTTACTAAATATAGCATTAGGCCGTAAAATCCCATTTCTTAAGTTTTTAAGATATTAGAAAATAGATTATTCGTAATATTATGAAGTGTAAACAACTTAAATGTACACTAAAACGAGGTTTTACCTCTGAAATAAACTTCATGATACTGAATGGAGATATTTTATAAAAGACAAAAAATTGTTTTTCAACAGCATTTTTTCAGAAATATTAGAATTTTCTACTCAGTCTTTTAAAAATAGTTTACTTTTTCGATAAAAAAGTTTTTTTACCATTTTTAGCCCAATACTGAAGAAAGTAGGAGTTTATTTTCTTCTCAATACAAAGGCAAAAATGGTCAATGGAGAAAGCAAAAAATTCACCTGTGATTCCGAGTTCGTAAACGAGTACAGTGCTCTAGAAAGACAGCTGTTGCCGTTGGTTTTTCTAATTATTTCGTGTGGATTCCAGAGCTAGCTGCAAAACAATATAACATAATTTATTTTAGGAAAATCATGAGGCACCGGTAGATCATTTTAACAAATAGTGATTAAAGGATCAGATGCTATCGATAGGATGAATATGTCGATAACTTTCGTTCAGGTCGCTTTTAAGGTCATCTGATTAGAATTCCTTTGCTACGAAAGTTTCTTAATACTTGAAGTACTTTAAAATGAAAAATTAACCATTTTCATCTTATGGAATGGTTGGTTTTTCCAGAGATAATTAAATTCTATTTCTTCCGAAACAGTTTTATAAATTTCTCGAGATTTTAATAAACATCCGCGTACTTGTTTAGCATGCGAAATTTTTCTCAGGGTACAAGAAAATGTCAGAAAAATTTCTGCCCGTTACTTTGCGATTTTAGGAAGAACTCTGTCTGCTTCTGAATTTGTGAGACCGTTGGTTGCCAGAAATAACGATGAAATGCAGTCCATTTTCGGATAAAAAATCCTCATGTTTAATTGAAAATCCTTTAAAAGTTTGAATTCGGGTTTTATGGAATTATTTTTTGTTACTGGAATTGTCTTTAAAAAAATCTATCCGTAACTGTGTCAAATCAAAGCTTGTTCATTTTCCTGAGGTCGTTAAAGTCAATAGTGAAACATCTTGTGGAGGAGAATTTAATACTAAGATAAATAATTTATTCAAATCACAAAGAAAATTGAAGGAGAGTATAATTAATTGGCTATATTTTCTTTAAGATATGCCAATTTAATTCTTTGTTTATATCTTTGATTACAAGAATGGTAAATCTCTAAAAATCCAGTCCGTTGTATTTACGAAAAAAATACTTGTGACCTCGAATTCCTTAATGACGTGTCCCTCACCCCAACTTTATATTTAACCCACTCACTAATCATTCCAAAATTCTATACATATTGGAATTTATAGTTTCCAAAAATAAAAAAAATACTAGTCGCTATGTCTTTCGCCCTTAGAGGATAATATTTTCACACTCGCAATTTTCTTCGTTCAATACCCTTCTTCAGAGCGTAAATTTCACCGGAAACGATAAAGATCCATCAAGTTGTCGAGGAGAAATTTTACTAACCTGATTGCATTTACGGGAGGTCGATTCCCTTGCTTCCTCTCCTTTCTGTCTTAGTGGAACGACTGACGGGACAAATCTCCAACACCTGAGCCGGTACGTTTGGGGTCGCGAATGGAACTTGGCACTCTATGGGTCTTTTATAAGATCGTTTGTTTTTTGTTCCCCTCTCACCACCTTTCTCTTGGGACCATCTCCTCTTCAAGTGTCGCAAGGTTCGCCGTTATTCGCGATCGGAATAATAAACAAATTCTTGGAGAGAAAAAATCGGAACCGCTAGCCGACTCGAGGATGGCTTGGGAGGTCTCGCCCAACTTGAAGACGTTTTATTGTTATAAAAAAACATCTTCCTCTCAAAGACTGCGGCATCATCACCCTCGTCTCATTCACATTTCGCTCGTTACTTCTGCTTTGTCTACAACCACTCCCGGCAATTGCAGAGCCATTGGGTAGTTAACGGGTTCGCGACGCGATGCAGGGAAATACGGATGAGAAAGCATGGCTCGAAATCGACGCACTTTCTTCTTGAATGGGAAGAGATGACATCCGATATACACCGCTTCCATCTTTGATTGTAGATATTAATTGGTTTCAGTTATATCCAGAAAGTTTCAATCAATCGAATTAATGTTAAACTAGTTTTGTAGTATATTTTTTCTACAGAGAGTGTAATGCAAACACTTTGCCGCTTTAGTTTTTCATATGACCCAAGGACTGCCTATGAAATGGTCGGAAAATTTTCCTAACTCACGGATAATCGAATCTCAGTCGTAGGAGTAAAGTAAGTAAATGTCTTAAGAAGATTTGTATTATTTAATAAGACATTCATTTATGGAGAAGTAATGATAAGATCTGTACATAATATATGATATGTACATGTATGACTTACTAATCTTCCACATTTAATCAGCTTCAAAAGGACTTCTAAATTTGTTCAGCAAAGAACTTCAATTGAATATATTCAGAAATCAAGTTAGGGCCAGAGAAATCACAACCATTTACTATGTGAAAGATTTTGTTTGTTTAAATTTATTGAGATATATTTTTTTGATGTACTACTAATAATTCTTTGTAAAAAAATATACTATTCAGAATTTGCACTCCAAACTGTCTCCATTATGTTGGATACCATTTATTTATCAGGTCTAATTCCTCCATAATGTTAATAATATTCAGAGTTATTTTGTATTAAATTTGTGGGGATATTACTAGTTGCTAAATCATATTTGAAAGGTAATATATTGCTTTCATAAAGTTTGCTGAGGCAAATATATTTTTATTTCTTTTATCGATGCTGAACCTTGAAATAGTGATCAAAAAGGTTGATTAATAATCAAATCGTAAAAGTCAAAAAGTTTGGAAATAAGAAAGTTTTAAGAGAATGTATTCTTGATTTTGTAAAACAGAGGAGCCAAAGAGAATTGCACTTGAAGAAATAGAATCAGCAACATAAAACGGCATGTTCAATGCTTCTGATGAATGAACTAGATGAACTTTTAAGAGTTCCATTTCAACTAATAGTTCTGCAGTGGTTGAAATGTTTCTCTATTTATTTTAAGGAAAAGGAATCAATATTCAAAATATGTTAATATAGATTAGAGAATTAGAGAATAGATTAGATATTAGAGAATTTCATGCAACATTCAAAGGGCGCTAAAGGTGTTGGTTGTTAAATATGTTAATATAAATAAGTAAACGATAGTCATTATATATTTATACAAATTTTCCAAAGATATATATATATATATATATATTTACATTTAAAATATCTATATATATATATTTATTATTTCAAATTTAAAACATCATAAATAATACATTCAATCTGAAGATTGCTTTAGTACGGATTCCACTCATCCATTAACTTCTCAAGATGAATGGTATGATTGAATGAATGATTTCCACATGCAATCTTAGCTCTCTTTGCAGTAACAATAGCCTCAGCAGTGCGATATATTTGAAATACCTTAGGGCCTAATTTCAGGCATCCAAAATTTATACTCGGTAAATAAATTGGTCCATATTTCAATCTCCAACTGAAGCATGTATTCAAGTATCCATTTCCAAAATAGATATTAGAGAATATCATGCAAAACTCAAAGGGCGCTAAAGGTGGTGGCAGAATAGGAATTGGTATACATTTCCCTGGAGGATTACTTGCTGTAATAATTTAAAACATAGAAAATTAGTCTCCATCATGGCAAAAAATAAATAAACACAGAAAATTGGCAAAACAGATGATAGGCCTCTTTCTGATTGAGTAAACAAAATATCTTTTAATAAATAATAATTCCTAAAGATATATATTTATATCTAACTTTTATTTTACTCTTAGAAAGGTTGAATGATTCATTTTGGCAGATCTAGTAGAAGGCCATCAAAAACAGATAGTGATAAAAAATAGATTCTCCCTAGCACAAAGAGGTATGAGTTATATGTAATTTATGAAACTTAAAACTTATAATCATGAAAATTTCTTCTTAGAAGTTGTCATGTAAACAAAATTATAATCCTAATTAATGAGTAATGGGTTGTTTATTAACATCTAAGGTCATTCATTAAATATATTTCTGACTATTTACATTATTCATCAGCAGTTAGTTAGATTGTTAATTTTTTATTATGATCATTCGAATTTGAAATAGTTATTTATGATTATTAAAAGCAGAAGGTATGCTAATTATACAATTTTAACTAAGAAAAATTAATGTTAATGAAAATAGTCCATTAATGTATGTAAATTTCATATCACTTCTTGCATTTCCTAACTAATTTTCTTTTTAAACTAGTCAAAATTTAATGAAACTTTTAAATAACGTCCAAGAAATATAAGGGATACTCTAACATTATTGGTATTTATGCAATGTTGAAGGTGCTGGATCATTTTCTTGAAACTTTAAATTGAAATCACACATATTTCCTAATTATATGTTTATTTAATGGTTTTACAGAAAACTTAAAACTTGACTGGGGTCTCATATTCAATATTAGGATGCAGCTGATGTTGGCATATTTTATACTGATCCTAATGTGATAAAAGGAGCTGTCTGTTATTTGGTGAGTAAAAACAAATATCTTCATATCTATAAAAATTGATGAATAATTCCTATACTTTTTTCATTTAAAATATCTTTTCATCAATTTTTTAGTTTTTTGCTCTCTTATGCATCCATCTAATAATAATACATAATTATATTCACTCTACAATAAATAAATATTTGGTACAATTAGTGGAAATATAAATGGTGTTTCTATGATATTTCTATATTAATATCTTTCCTCCAATATATTATGCTATCTTAAATTTTTCCATGTAAAATATTTGAATGTAACTGTGGTAAATTTTTCAAGCAACTCCACAATCTTCTATAATTTAATTTTCATTTTCATTTTATCTCTTTGTCTGCAAAGCCAATGTAAATGGATAAACATCCTCAATTTTAGTTTGTCCTAGAAATTATCCTGTCCATATGATTATTTGGTTAGTTTTTAATTAATGAATAGCATGATTTTTGGTATGAAAACTTTATGAAATAAACCCCTTGGAAATAAAATTGTGTTGTTTTGAAAATAATGCTGGAAAAATTATTTTTAATAGAATGGCATGCAGGTAATTATATTTGTAAATCAAGTTTTTAAATTTCATATCTTACCAGGCAATGAATATTCAAGCAATGCCACATTGTTTTTTGATATTACTGCTGTCAATGAAAATTTCCTAGGAAGAAACTCCAGAGACAAGCAAACTAAAAAACAAGAGGTTATAAGGTTATAAATGAAATATATATGTATATATGAAAATGTATATTGAGTTCAGCATAATTAATAATCAATTTAAATCTAAGTACTTATGTATACATATATAAACAAGTAGATTAATGGTTAAGGCTTACCTTTATTTTGAATATTAAGACCTAATAAATTAAAATTAGAACAGCAAGAACAAGATAGTGTTGTGCAACTACAGTTCCCTGGAATAATATGAAGAACTGGATTCAATATGTCTAATCCAATTGTCTTCTCCCTAAAACTTGTCAGATATGGTGGCAGTATGATATCTATTGAAAGTAATAGAAAAGAAACTAATGTGAGTAATTTTAATTTTATAATTCATTACAAGAGATAATTATTTTCATCCTAAGATCAGAGAATATCAGAAAATGTATATTTTAGAATGAAAAGCCAAAATGAATGAATTGAAATGAAATCTGTCAGTGTTTTCAGATGTTTCAATGATATCTTCAATTATATTTAATTTCAAGAATAAAAAAAGGCATAAGCTCACGGGTTACTTTACTAACCCAATTTTTTATGTTAGAAAAATGATTACTCTCTACCAAGTACTTACATGATCATATTACATATAACACTTGAGAATTGATTAATTGAGAAAAAAATCACTACTCTTAAAATTATAATGGTAACAAACGTAAGATTGTGAATAAAAGTACTTTTGGAGAAATTATGGCTAATATATTTTAAAGTTATATATTTTTGACATATTCAAAACAATAGGTGTCCATGGAAGAATTGTTTCATGAAAGGTTTGGAAGGTTCTATTGTACCCAAATCTTACTTCTTAAGGTATTTGAATACATACCTATTGCCTCGCTTGTCCTAATAACTACCTCTTTTTCTGCTGCAACTGATTGTATTACTACAAATATAAAGATGAGCAACTTCATCTGAAAGAAATAGACAATGCTCCTTTAATTAATTCCTGAATTACAGTATTTGGTCAGTATTAGCAATTGTAACTGCTTGTAACAGAACCATTGTGATTATAAACAATTTTATCAAAGGAAAATAGACCCTTTCAACCATGTTTAGCCATTTAATCAGAGGTCAACTATGCATTTAAAAATGTATTCCTAAATCACTTGAAATATTTGCTTATTTTTTTTAATCCCTTGAAATTGAATGTAAACTTTGATCAGGTATGTTGAATATGATGTAAATAGAATTTTAATTGCTGATAAGTAAAATTAGTGAAACTATCTAATAATATTTTTACAAATTTTTTCTTGGTATGAAGGAGTATTATACTTAGGTAGGTCAGCCAAGAGATCGTGAATAAGGGTGAGATAGCTTCGATAGATATTATGGGAATAAAATTTAAATCAACTACTTCTACACTCTATTTAGAATATATTTATGGAAATATTAGAATAGTAATTTAATTTCAGCTAGTTATAAAAATTTCAGTAAATGATCACATATCTATCTTTATGGCGCAGAAAAAAATTTTTTATCCCATCTTTATTAACTCAATATACGCACAAGCACTATGTACAGTTTAATCCACTGAACTACTAGATGAATATTGGCTGCTCTCTTCATATATTCCTTTTCATTGAAGATGCATAAGCTCGTAATTTTTATCGTTCCAGTGAATAATTAACTCACATTTAAAAATATCATTATCATACGATATTCGAAATTATGATGTATTAATGGTATTTAAATGCGTTTTTATCTCATAAGTTGCAATGAAGTCGATTAATCCAATACATAAATAGCAAGAAAGTCATCAAGCTATTGTTCGATTGATTAGATGACAAAAATTTGCTTTCATTTTGGGCCAGCTTACCTTGTACGTGTGTGTGACTTGTGTCTTGCTTTTCATCCGGAGCAAGTTTGTTAGTTCGAATATTTCCTATACCCCTCCTAAAAATCTTCTTTCCCTCACTCTTTCGCTACGCCATAATGAGCTGCGATAAGATGTAATGATGCCGATAGCTATGGGAGAATTTCCATTCCGAGTATATCTCATTCAAATTGATGGCAATCAGTAGCTTTCGCCTTATTTTTTCTTTACTATCTATTTTAGTGATTCATGGCCATAAACGTCTCTGTTATCAGCAGTGCGAGATCGCCGTGTCTTTAACTTCATGATCGAATTTCGTCATAAAGAATCCAACATGTATCTTATTTTATACGATAAGATACTTCAAATCACCGAAGTAACTCGAATCGACTTATATATCTCATTATAAACTGATAAAAGTGTTCCAGAAAGTTGTATAATTCTCTCGCACTTCTGTCCTCCAAACTGAATTGAGGATCGGTACGTCAGCGCATTTTGAACTAAGCTCAATTTCCCACGTATTTCTTACTGCTGCATTCTTTCCGCCCGTCGGGACTTTAAGCAGAAAAAATCGGAACCTCATGCAACTTATCGTCGAGGCTGAATATTCTTTGCAGAGAAATGAATTATACTTTCTAACTAAACTAAACTTCTAAGGTAAACGAAAGTTTGAAACTATATTCGAATTGTATTATGTAAAAACTGAGAATGTAGAATGAAGTGAAATATTAAAGAGTTTTGAAGCATGTTTTTATGGTTTTATTTTTTATAAGTCCTCTTCCCCAGCGTTGTAAATGAATGGGTTTGAATGAAACGGAATTATAGCAGAAAGTATTGTTGGTAAAAGGGAGATGCAGCAATGAAAAAAGTATGAGGATAAATGAAGTATAAATGCATCGGATAATCGTATTTGGTACGTAATATCTGAATATACTGGTGGGTATCAGCGCCAAGACGGCAAGAACCAGAAACCTTGTTCCAAGGATGTATTATAGTAGAGTATACTGGTGGGTAACAGTGACGCCACTGACGGCAAGGGCCAGAATAATAGTTGCAAAGGTAGGTATGAGTACGTGTTGAAGAGGGAAAATTCGAAATGTATGGGGTTACGTGAAGAAGTTCTGTAGGTGTCTCTGTAATTTTCACCTTCTAGTCATCGAGCATGCCATAATGACAGTCATAGATCGAATATTTCTGAACCCCCTTGGCTTTAGGGGCATGAGGGTGGGGCGACTCCATTTAAAAATCGCGTTTCTATTAAAAAAAATTATCGTGATCTTGCGTTATTTTAAATTATAATAAATTGGTGATTCCTCAGGTGTCTTAAATTGTGGCGATCATTTGGCTTGGGGATGTTTCCGGTTCTCGGAAGGGAGATCATGATGGAGAAATGAACCTGAATTGGTGTAGCATTTCCTCCATGACCCCCCAAATGTTGGGTCTGCGACCGAATCCTTATATGTCCCAAAGATATCTTACGTAAATGTGAAAAATCAACGGAGGCTAAGGCGAGAGTTATCCAGACGAGGGTACCAAGAATTGCATTTTTCTGTTTTATGAATTCAGAAAACAATTTTAAATAATGTAAAAGGGTCAATTAATAAACTTAACCAAATTTATCCAAATGATAAATGATAATTCAAAGAATGTATATCTTAATTATAAATAAAATGCAGTAAATGCTAATATTCTGCAAATAAATGTTGAGAGACATCTCGCGATCATAATTATCGTAACACCATACTTTTCGAATTTTCCCTCTTCATCACGTACTCATACCTACCTTTGCAACTATTATTCTGGCCCTTGCCGTCAGTGGCGTCACTGTTACCCACCACTATATTCTACTATACATCATCCTTGGAACAAGGTTTCTGGTTCTTGCCGTTTTGGCGCTGATACCCACCAGTATATTCAGATATTACGTACCAAATACGATTATCCGATACATTTATACTTCATAGTAAGGAGAGTTTTGTAGGCGGCTATTTAAAGTCTTAAATCGTAACTTTTATTAATACTTCAAATAATTAAACTGAAATTTTATGTATTCTACTAATGTTTATTTATTCCGTATATAATACGAGTATAATTAAGCTTATATATGAGATACAAAATTTATTTTCTTAAAATGACTCATATTATACAAACATCGTATTCATCATGGTCAGCTGTAGTTTCCAAATCACTGACCCTAATTTTGAATAGGTTACAGAGTACTTTATGATAGATGAATCCGAGCGTAGTTACTCTCAGCAAACCCCCAACTCCTCGTCTATGCCTATGTTTGTTTCGATGTTAAAAAAAATTGTCAGATTTTTTTTACCTGTACCTGCGTAATAAAATTCGTATTTAGCTGAATGCATGCTAGGAATTATAAGACGAAAATATTTCACCACCTGATACTCTACTTCTATTCCACTAATCTGTAACGGCAACCTTCGGGTTTTCAAACACCAGATCATCATACTTTTCCTCAGCAGAAACTGCCATCCTAAGATTAGATTCTTTATTGGAGACTGCAACTGCACGTTCATTTCTCGCCACACTATTTCCTTCTGGGTTTGTATCTGATTCGTACTGGACAACGTCGCTCTCTGGGAGTACAACTTCCTCACCTGGTTTCATCATTTTAAATCCATCAGAACCCATTCTCATGCAACCGAAGGGTATCCTGAACATCTTCTCCCCCTCCATCTTCATCTCCCAGTCGAAGCATCCGTGCACATTTTGTCCAGGGAAATAGATGTCCGAGAAGATCATGCAACTGCTCAGCCTGGGCATCGTGCTTGGTGCTGGAACTGGAAGGCAGAGCGGGGGAGGGTTCCTGCCTGGATTGAAGGGAATAATGAACGAGAAAAATTAACACTTGTACTAACACTAAATAGATGCTAAATAGATTCAAAGAAGAAACGTTTAAGGAAGACGTAGTACTGAACATGCGCCCTCCCTGCTATATAGATCGATCAGATAGAGAGATCAAAATAAGGGAAATAGATGCGAAAACTGACCGATTTAAAAATCCGTTTTTCCCTCGTACAATACGCGAAAATAACCGTCTAAGGAAGTAAATTCACGGTGCATGCACCCTCTGCCACACACCGAAAGGCGGGTCGCAGGGTATCTACATAGACATAAACACTATTCTAACTAATAACTGTAGGCTTTTATAATGATAATAATGTAACTTAAATGTTATTCGAGCAATATCAGGACTAGAAGGAAGTTTCATCGTACATCTAATCCACTTTTACACAAAGATATATACCTTTAGAAAGGAAAAAGTAATACCTGAGATGGACCTTTCAAAAAAAGGCTCGTCGTTCCAAGTCATTTTCATCAACAGGCTGAAATTTCCTGGATCGAACCCAAATATCGTGCAAGCTTGAAAGAAAAATATGGATCCAGAATATCAAAAGGTTTTAATTATTAAAAAATTAATAAATGAGAATAGTATCTTAACAAATATTACAAGTACTGCTTCCAAAGAGTTAAGTATATCATTAGTTTGTTGTTGAGGATAATCACCAGAATTTTCTATACTCAGAGACTCCATACTCATGTCCATACAACAATCACACATCATCTGTTCGCAAGAACATGGACCAGGCAAAAGACGGACTTCTTCTTCCTCTTCTTCGGTGTCTCTCCTGTTAATATTCTCATCGACTTCCCAATCATTCGATGGAATTGCCTCCATTTTGTCTTCAAAAGAAAAGAAATGCAGGGTCAATTACATTTATGATATTCATATTTAAAACTATATGATATATTCAAGTTAAAACCATACTACTCGTACTCACGGAGGATACGGCATTTGATCGGAACTAGCAGCAGCATTACTGAGACAAAGATCAAAGGAAATACTTTGACCTGTAATTAGACATACATTGAAATTTAATTATTGAAATATAATCGTTTCCAAAAAATCTCATCAAAATAAATTGCTAAATCTTATGTGAACGACTCGACAAAGATGCACACGCACCATGGTTTGCAGAAGGTTCACTTTCGTACACAGTTCACAGAAATCTGCCTGCTTACTCTTGTTCTCAGCCCTTTCTGTTCCCACTATATCCCGATCCGAGATTATAGTCTAGCACCCGTGTTCTTCCAAGTTTTAAATCCCTCAACTTGTATTATCTTGCAGGAGATCGGAAAAACTTGTCCCTGACTGAACGTTGTTCGTCGACGTTCTAGTCGTCTAAGTTGAGCAGGTTTTTATCCCTACTTCAAGATGATTTACACGAGAATGAAATAATTATCACTCTAGGAATATCCACTCACTATAAACAATCTTTGAAAAATTTTAATTCAAACTTATTCTATAAATAAGTGCTAATAATTTGCACCTAATTAATTAAACTAATCAATCCCTCATTGATTTAAAAGCAAAGGGTTTGTTTAAATTATTTTTGATTAAAGAAGGGATATTGAATACTTTAAATTTAGAAGTTTAAATTGGTCCGAACATAAATTATTCAATTGAGTAAATATACTAAGAGAAAATAGTAAATAAATAAAAGATTGTACATTTTTTATTATTTTAATTTTATTGCATATTCATAAATTATATATAATCATATAAAATCCCAGATATGGGTACATTCATGTCATTAACGACTCCTGGAATTAAATGTATAAATACGTAAGAAATGAGCACATATTAAGAAGATGAATGATTAAGGATGTTTCAGTTCGCGATTGATGAATAACTAATCAGGTTCTGAATTTTCTACAAAAGTAAAAGTTTGTTCAACGTAATAAATAAAACAGAATAATGTATTTTAAAGTAATAAACCGGTTAAGATACTATTCTTAAGAAATATTAAAAGTCTTTCATCCGCTCACTCAGTGAAGGAATAACGATGCTATATCGGAAAAGCTTTCCCACGTAATTTATATTAATTGTACTTTTTCTAAGATACAAGTCAAGGATCCAACTTGACGAGTTTTTCCTTCTGCATTAGCATAATCAAAAGTATACAGAATTCAACTGTATCTGATCTCCCAGTGGCAAGTGACATTTCTCGATTCGTTTGAACCGGAAACAAATACTGACTCGAGCACATCATCTCAGAATAGATCAGCGGTGGCGACCGAGACGACTTAGTTAGTCGTAGCGTTCGAACGCACAAACCATCAATCACACTTCTTCCACCGTTCCTAGGCCAACTATCTTATCCTCCTCCACTGCTTTCCTTCCCTCTTCATCAGTGTCTCCAACGTCGTTATCTCCCGCGTTGTCCGTCTCGTTCTGCTCCTCCTCTTCGTCCACCTGGTCGTAGTCGTACTCCTCATTGGGCTCTTCGTCTTCTCCCGAGTCCGGAGGCGGTAGACCTCCACCGTCCTCCGGTCTCACGACCTGAAAGCCGTCGGCGCCGAGCCTCATGCACCCCATCGTCCCTCCGAAGATGACGTTCTTGTTGAACAGTCCCTCCATGTTCACGCACGCGTGAATGTTCCTACCGATGAGGAAGACGTCGTGCAGTTTGACGCACATCTTCACCAAAGAGAGTCGCGGCGGTGAGACGCACACTGGTCGAGGGTTGCGACCTTCAGAAAACAAAAAAAAGGAGTATCGGTTTAATGGGAGAGAAAATCTTCAATGTTTCGAATGAGTAACTACGGCTCTAAGTTTGTAGATTGGAATCTTTTAAAATACTCAAGAAATGTAAGATAGCGATTTAATTAATGGAATTTTAACATTAACGTACCTGATGGTTGGGTAAGTCTAACCTATAGAGTCCATAAGAATCTAATGGTAAAGAGTGAAAGCTTTCACTCATTTCCTACGTGGATCATAACGTTTTGAAATTACAAATTCATTTCAGCTTTCATAAGTTTAATGAATACTTGCACGATTTCATCGTATACAGTGGGATAATATATTGGAATAAACTGTATTAAAGCGAATCATAAGTTGATAATAAGAATGAAATATTTACAACTAAATTTATGCTGCACTATGCATTCATCGATAATTTGGAAATTAAACAGAAATAAAATGATGAAATGCCGCAAATGTCGCAAATTAATGCCGGAATTATGCTTATGCCTAATTAAAAGAGCAATCTTTAAATTTATTTTTCTAGCGTGCGAGAGAACCGTATGCTAGAAATGAATTGTTTATGGGAGAGTTATCGTAACAACCCTGTTAAGTTTAAGTTATCTGTCCCGAAGTATCGTGAGTTGTAATGTCTAGATCTTTCTTATCTGGAGACTTCCTGCTCGTTACGGTTAATGCTATCACAAGTTCAAGCAGTTGCACGTACGCGTTCGTCCGTGGCAATGACCCTGGCCTTGATTTCTCTTTAAGGTCACTTACTCATATTCTTATTATTAATTATGGTTTGAATAATTAGAAATAATAAAGTATCATATCCCTAAAATTCGGATGAATGCAATCAATGATGTATTACAACAGGCATAAAATTATATTTATGCTCGTATTTTGATAAATTGTTTGAAGGTAAAGGTGTACTTAACGTGAATATCTCACGCGGGAGGAATAAACCCAAGGATTTAACATAAGTTAAACAAGTCTGACAGAACCGGGACTCGAACCCGGATCACTTAATTGCTTTTTTCATATTATACCTTCTTGAGTTTAAATCTAGTTTTGGTATACTGCTGTTCTATTAGACAGAATTTCAAAGATCAGTGTTATTAAAATGAAACGAGCATGGTATCAGTATCAAGCATTCACTTGACCCAGGCGTTGAACTCACCGGAGACTTTATTGTTGTACATCAACCGGTCGTTGAGGGTGACTGACATTTTGAGAGCGAACTCGTCTTCAATGTACGTGAAATTCATGCATGCTCTTTGCCTTAAGAATGCCGGCAATGGGAGTATCGTTCCTGTGCAACAGCCGCACACCGAATTAGCACAGGAGCAGGGCCTCGTTTCGGACCAAAAGCTCCCTCCACCACCGCCATCCGCACCACCCGATGCTTGTTTGATTTCAACCAGGTGGCTTAAGTCGTAATCATCGATGTCTTTGTCTTCATCTCCATCTGCGGGTCTTCCTCCGATGCCTACAATAAGGAAAAAGGTTAGCTTCTGTATTTTTTTCAAAGAAAATGTTGAAAATAGTGAAGCTTTTCATTTATTTCAACTTCTGGTATAAGGTAACTTCTTCTGGTAAGGATCCTTAGAATCTTTAGTATGAAGTATATTAACAATATATAATCACGATTAAGATGAAAAACCTGTTCTATATTCAAATAATAAATACATATTTAAATACAAATTAAAAATAATATACAGCATTAACAAAATCATCGTTTTTTATATAGAATATTGTTATAGTAATAACATTATATCTAAGTGTTTTAAATACTCTCGAAGTGAAAACAGTAGAACAGCGGTCACTTCTGGGCTATGCTTCGAAGGGACGATTTCACTGTCGCACGGATTATAAAGACATTTTCTCATATATCAGCTTTCACCTTATTGACGGAAGTAAAAAATGGTAATACATATGAGGCGGTCGAAATTCGCATGTGACTCTTGTATTTTATTTATATATATTTGAATAATATCATTTACTCTGGAATACCGGGTGATCCATGGCAAGGGGTAGGTAATCCTTTTTGATGATTTTAATGTACATGTCATTTATAAAAGAAATTATACGTAACTTTTGTAAAATATAATCAGGAATTCGATACATGATTATTATATCTCAAACGCATTAAACTAATTTTTTTAAAAGATAATTACAATTTCACGAGAAGGTTCTCCCAAACAGCACTAACCTAAGTAAATACCTACTAAATATAGTAAACCTCTCTTCCTTCTAAACGAGCTCAGCCGCAAGAGAAAATCTATCGAAATTATACAAATATAAAAAAACAACCTTAGGTTGATGAAGTAAGAGAATCAACGTTATTTTGGCCGTAAAATGTCGAAATAATCTTATTTTTCCTAACTGAAATAGTTGCAAAACAATATTCTGATGCGAAAGTTTATATGTAAGATAATTAGGGTAATGTTACAGTATAATTTAATTTTTGGATACTCAAAAACATCGTTTGGCAGTCCATTATAAAACCACTTCGTAGGAAACTCATGCTTCGACATATAGATGAGTTCTGGAATGTTCCTCATCAGCTCGTGTTGTCAAAGCGAGGAGGGAAGTGTGTCAGTAGGAAATTAACTCTCTCCAATACTTCGTGCTGCCATCATAATTAAGCACTCAAAGAATACCTTCAGACTCAGGTTCTACTTTCTTTTTTCCGCCCTGTATTATTTAATATCTTCCTTTGCAAGGATTACGGGTCATACTGGGATTACAGAAACATTGAATATCATAGTTAATTTGTAGTGTCCATCTTTCTATCAATATACCAACTTTCCTTACAGAAGGAAGCTGACAAGAAGTAATCTTCAATGGTTTTATGTAGCATAGCTGCGATTAGTGATTTTAGGTCAGCAAACAGTGTCGCGAATTTTTTCTCGCATCTAATTTCAGCATCCAAATACAGCGTAATTTACTTCCTGAAATTCCTAGGTCATATTCAGAGATGTATAATTTAGGCTCAGGAATTCGTCAGTTCTTTATAAATTGTCTCAAAAAATTGAGGAAATGATATAAAGTCTTAATTTAAGTTAAGAGTGACCCTTTTATGATTTTAGACGTGAAGGTGATATGAATTGGTTTCTATTAAAGAAATATTCTATTCTATTTCGGTGAGAGTTCACCAATGAATAATTTACTTAATATACTTAAAAAAAGTATTCCCTTTATAATTACACAGTTATAAAATAAAAACAGTAAGAATGTTTAGTAAGAACATTTCTTAAATCTTCTCCTCTTAGCTTCCACATTTCATTACACTTATTTCCTAATAATAATCATATGTATACATTTATTCAGGCCATATTTAAATGAGGACCAATTGGAATGAAAACCGTTGGGATGAGATCGATCGTATTCCGTAAGGATTCAATAATATAAATCTATTCCACGAATCAACTCACCTGTCAACTTGCCACAGGCGACCAAGAGTAAGATCAGTAGATGTAACGACAGCTCCCTTCTCATCTTCGGGCAGTGATTGACGATGGAGAATCGAGTGGGGATGGATCCCTTTGGTCCTCTGGCACAGCCGCCGTGTCGAGGCGTGGACACCTCGGAAGTGGGCGTGAAGAGATGCTGTCCTTTTCCCCACACAAGTGAGACTGGAAAAGTAAAACCACAGAAACGAGAGAGAAGAAACCCTCTCTTGACCCGGAATCCGCTAAATCTTTGGGAGCGAGAAAGATACCCCGCGGGATCGTGTTTTTCCTCCCCATCCCACTCAACAGTATAGCGCCGCTCTGAATTTCCGTGACAACCTTTCTCCGTCGAAAAACGGGATCGAGATATTTGGGTTTCGCGCCCACGCATCTCTTTAAGGAAAATAAGAGACAAAGAGTCCATGCAGATTTCACGCAGATACCGAATGCAGAAGTAGATTTTGGCAGAGGTGCGAATTTGAGGGTGGGAGCCATGAGAGCAGTTGGGGAATACAATGGTATTTCATTCTTCTGGGCTTCTGTTCTGAAACTGTAAAATGTATGAATCGCGAAGTAGAGCGATCGACACAATTGCTTATCGTCAAAGTTTGTTTTCCTTCTTATTTACGAATCGTAATATTTTAATTTTTAAACTAAACTTGGGAAGATCTAATATTTTGATCCAACTCTTCTTTCTTTTAATTTTCAACATTTATAATTATGTATTTTAATACCAAGTTCTTGACAGGTAATTTGCTGATGTTATAAGATTAAATTATATTTATTTCTAAGAATGAATGAAGGACGAATGCAATTTCAAGCTTTCATCATATTTATGTCTAATTGTTTTGCTTCGCATTTTGAATAACAGCTGTATTTCTGCTAACTTTTATGCTTAGAAAATTTTAGTTACGTATTCTCTATATACACTCTAATTATATTGATTGTATGAAGGAGGTCTACATGTCCTATACTTCTTATATTTTAATAGAAAAAGAACTCCCACCTCATAGTTTTTCATTTGTTAATTTATCCTTGCTGAAAAAGTATGAAATCGTAACATTTTAAGAATCGTTAACGGTCATTCGATAGAAAATAGGTGAAAGACTTTTATTGAGAACTAACTGTTATTTCTCCGGTTGACTTTTACCTGCTAGGAAAGTCGCAAAAAGTTCTAAGGAAACAGTACCTTCTCTTTTATGTTTGGATAGGCACTATATAAACATACTATAAAGCTAAAAATTTACTTACTGCATCGTTTTAAGCTCACGGTTCTTTAAAATGGTATTTGATTTCGATATAATGCTTGTTTCTCGAACGCTTTAAGTCATTTATCTCTAAAAATCAACTACGAGAACATCTCTTACTCATGCACTATTTGCTTTCTCATCTCTCGTCCTAGGCCAACTTCTTACGAACATCCTTCGATTGCATCGTCACTATGAATCGCCTCTTCGGTGAATAATGATTCATCGTTTTCTTCCGAATCACATAAGATTGCTACTTTCCCCATCTACTTCTGGGCGGAGTAAATCTTCTCTCCTCACAGCAACTACTCCCTCTCTGATATCACGGATTTTACAGAAAGATTTTTAGTAGAGAAATTGATTTTTTATCTATCATTTATAAGATAAAGTTGTTTTCCAAAGTGAATCATAATCAGTAATCATACTCGTAATGATTTTATATCGATTTGGCTGGCTATTATCAATGTTATCAGTATATATATATATCTAATACTTACCACTTGTAAATTTAAATAGAAACTCAAGATATCTTGGCCCCACTTTGTAGAACTTCATTTCAGCTGAATAGTAAGAAGCACTTTGTATTTTCCACAAGAACAAAACTCGTGGAAAATAGGAAGTACTATCACTTATTCATTTACTATAGTTATATACATTTAGTGTGTAGATGACCTTCGTAAGCGTAGTAAATATATGATATACTTTGAACATTTGATCAATAAAGGAACAGAAAGGAATAAAAACAATATTTATCAATAAAATAAATATATTTCCTGAATAAATATAACAATGGAAATTGATAACATACTTGATGAGATAAATTAAGCCATTGCGGCAATGAATTCTATGCTCTACCGGTCCAAGAGGCTAATTCAGGTACAGTGTTTTTCTCTACCCTTAAACCTCCTCTACATCCTTTCTCTTTTAGAATATTGCAATATTTGCTTCTTCTACTCCCACATTATTTCCCGTTTCGTTAGTATCTGCAGAAGGTGCGGCTTCTGTGGGCGTGGGCTCCGTGTCGGCCACGACGCCCTCCGTCACGTTGGATCCATTGCCATCCTCCACGGAATCCATGTCGTCCTCTTCGGAGGTATCTTCACCATCCAGCCCAGGGACGGTGCCATCGGCGTCTGGTCTTACCACCGCGAAGCCATTGGGCCCCACGTACATGCATCCCATGGTGCGACCGAACAATGTCCTGTTGCTGAGATGTCCTTCCACTTTGAGGCAGGCGTGCATGTTCTGGCGTTTGACGTACACGTCAGTGAGCTGGGCACAAATTTCGGCTCTGGGAAAGAGTGGTGGGGATACGCATATGGGTATTGGGTTGCGTCCCTCGCCTAGAAAGAAGAAAGGGTTTTTATTCTAGGATACCATATCTTTCGTCTGTTAGATGCCCTCAGAATTTGTGTAACTGGTAACAGCGTAAGATTTGCCATGAAAACTGAGGTTTCTTAAAATTCAAAAGCTCTATTTTAATAGGTGAAATTCTGATTTAATTTTTTGAAAAGATCTGGTGATTCACTCAGAAGTAACATATTTAATTCCCAGAATTAAAAACGCGATAGAATGTTTTTGGAATTCTTATTTGGAAAGCTTTAAGGCAACAAGTTTGTTTTTTGTAGATATTTCATAGATTTTTATGAATAAATATTTGTTTAAATTATACATGTGAATATAATTAAAATTTCTAAGGCAAAGAGAAGCCTAGTTATTTACGGATTCGTAATAGTCTAATAGTAACTGAATTAATAACAGTTACGATCTACTTCATTTTAGCGACTTTTTCTGTTGAATTAAAATTTTAGTTCTATCTATCTAAACATATGATAATTTTGCGACAATTCATTCATTCCAAAATAAATTAAAAACCTAGGAGCGATTAAACTTAGAATAGATAAATAATTTAATTCTCATATTTTTCTTCTTTACCTTTTGATTAGGAAAATCCTTAAAAAAGAATCTAAAAGATGTTTATTGATCGTGTAAAAAAGCGATATGGAAGAAAATATAGAATCGCAAAATATTATCCTTTCAAACTTGAAGAGTATGATGATTCTCTATGTATCTTAATACGTAACCACTTATTTACTTTAAATGGGTAAAATCCTCCCGAGTGATCAGATCGATTAAATGAAATGAGTTTTCCGGAGTGTCACCAAACACTTTTAACTAGTTTTTATGGCATATTTTGTATAAGTTTATATTAATATATCGCATCGAAACCACTCACTTCTGACTGTGTTGTTGAACAAGGTGCGCCTGTTATAAACAATGATCATATTCAGCCCCTCATCTTCGTTTGCGTAGGTGAGATTCATGCAGGCTCTCTGTCTAAGGAGAGGAGGCATCGGGAAAAAGGTCCTGAGACAGCATCTGCAACTGTTGTCTTTACAGTTGCAAGGTTTTCTGTTGAAAAATCCACCGACGGCTGTTGCATTTTCGGGTTTCTCTTCCTGTTTCAGCAAACCGCCGTTTGTCAGCAATCCACGCTCTTCTGGATTCTCTTCCTCAGCTTCCAATAGAATGTCGAACGATGTTTAAATTATTGTGTTATTTTGAGCTTTTTCAGCGCGAATCGTATCTAAAGATAGATGTTATCTGCTAATAATTCTATTTGGTATAGGTGTATTATTATTTCTGATCTTTTGAAATAATTTAATTAACATCTCTGAGTATTTAAAAGTAAAATTCAATTACGAAATAATATATTAAACGATCAATCATGAATTTATGATTTTATCGAATGAGTGTATTCAAAAGTTTAGAATCAAGGAAACAATCGAAATTTTTGATAATTATTAATTTGAAAAATGACAACAACGAAATTTAAAAGTATTAAGCTTGCATAACTGCATCTGAATGTTGTGTTTTCTACTTTTTTAGTCTTTCCCTCTATATATTGGCTCTGAACTTATTTTGGTTTGGAGTAATAAACTTCGAGAGAATAATCTGAACCTTCAGTCATACAAAGCTCAGTAATTTTGCGCGATGTCTGTTAATGTCACTCGATTTTACAAAATAATATTCACCAATATTTACCAAATAAAATAAAATATCTTAGGGTATAATAATAAAATAAATTTGGAATTTTTCCATATAGATTCTCAAACTGTCGTTAAGTTTTTTTGTAGTAATTATATAGCACTAAATCTATACAAAATCAGCTACTTTTCAAGGCATTCAATGAATTTTGTGTACAAAATATCGTTTATGAGACTTATATGAAAAAGAATAATATGAAGTCTTAACCTAAATGAAAGTTATGGTTAAAATATAGTATTAAATAAAATTCCCTCTAGATATTTCAGACGAAAAGAAAAGCCTAAATAAAAAGATAATGAAATGGCTATTTATTATCACTTATTTTTGTAAATCTCTAATTAATTGTCCCTTTAATCACGCGCCGCTCTAATTATTTTATATCACATCCAATTATAAAATCACCGGAAAATGATTAAGGCCATTGAACCTTCAATTTGCGTGATGTTTGGAGCAGCCCTTACTTGACGGAAGACGCCCTACAGAGAGAGAACAATCGGTTTACTGATCCCAATTCCGTTCCGCATCGCGCGTTGCTCGAATACAAAATCACGCATTGAAATCTCCGATTGCGACCGGCCTCCCGAAACACTTATCGTACCTTAAAAAATACTCACCCGTATTAGCACCGCACAAGGTCAACGATATAAAAAGTGCAAGAAAGATTTTGAGAGCTGCCATCGTGGCAACGGTAGGTATCACGTCGACGGGATAACCAACTCCTGGTGCACCACTGAGGAAGATCGGGATGATCCTGCGATTCTGATGGGAACAGATTTTACACTGGATGATTTCCTGCCCGTTTACTCCAATTATATTCGGGAAAAGGTTGAACCCCCCCACCTACGAAAACCGTAATACTGGTTAAGAACTCGCTTAACCGGGAGAACACCTTCCCTTGACCCGGAATTTGCATAATTTTTGTTCGTCCAAAGTTGTGTGACTGGGTGTAATGTATCTTCACCCGCCAGACCGGTGACCTCCTCCTACTCTCTCTCCACCCTCATCCTACTTAAGCCGATAAGGACCTGCCCCAAATTTCCTCAAAGAGCCTCCTACTCATTCCGAAGCCGGAAAGAGAATCTGCATGAAAATATTTCGTGCTGCTCGAAGCACCACGTAGAAGGTAGAAGGTGACTGAAAAATCAACTCACTCATTTTGATTAAATAATTAAATAAGCTTTTATTAAATTAATTAAATAAAATCATCGAAGCTTTGTACAGGTTATAAAAATCATAAATATTCTAAAAATACGCTGGAGCGTACGAAAATAAATTAACTAATGATATGTCACGTGGAAAGGTGGATCGTTCGTTGGGGGTTTTGCGATTCCTCTTCGAAAGATTGTTCTCAGTGCCAGATGGCGTGATCTAATCTATTTTTTCTTTGCCTCATCCGCCTCTCCGCGTTCACGGGTCTCGGGGATTCAGATGCGTCTTCCGTGGGGGCGCCTTCGGTCTTCTCGCCTTCCTCATCCTCTAAGTCGTCCAGGTCGACTCCTAGATCGTAGTCATCATCTTCTTTATCACCTTCCGGGTTTGCTTCGTCTTCCTCCTCACTCTCCTCTTCACTCTCTTCGTCGTCGTCATCTTGTCCCATCACCGTCGCCACAGCTTCCTCGACTTCTTCGACCATCGAATCCGCCGCTTCTTCCTCCTCGTCCTTTGCAGAAGAGGTGGTCACCACCGCTGGAGCTGTCGTCGGTGCCTCGGGAGCTGATGGCAGTTTAGGTGCCTCAGTGGGAGTTGCGGTTTCCATTGGCTCGGAGGTCATTCCGGTGGTCACCATGATACCCTGATCTGCTTGTGGCTCTTCGTCTTTCACTACACCAATTGCTACTTCTTCGGTTGTCTCCTCGGCCTTCTCGTCCTCCATCGCTTCTTCGTCGCTCATTATGTCTGCAGCAGGTACGTTTTCCATTTCTTCATCTTCCTCGCTGCTCTCTTCCTCCATGAATTCTTCCTCCTGCATCATCGTTGTCGTTTCCATCATCGCGTCCTTCTCTCCTTCTTCCATCATGGGCACCAATGTGTTACCGTCCTGCATCACACTAACTGAGAATTCGGTCGATGTTATTGCCTGGAAAGGTGCTTCTGTAGGCATTGCGCTCTGCATGGTGGTTGGTGCTGCCTCTGGGACCTTAGCATCTTCAGGTGCCTTAGGGGGAGCTTCAGTAGTGGGTGCTTTCGTTGGTGGCTTCGTCGCTGGCTTGGTAGGCTTAGGGGGCCTAGCCTTGTTGGGTGCTTTGGTTGGAGCAGAGGTGGCGGCTACGGTCTGAGCATCCTTGATGGGCTGGGTAACCGTTTCTACGACAACGGGGGTGTTGTACTGTGGGGAAACGTGAACCACCACGGCGACCGGAGCCGGCTGTTGTGGAACTTTGTCGACGACTGCAACGGGAGCTGGTGTAGGCACTTTCTTGTTGGGTTTCTTCTTTGGTGGTTCCTCAAGACTGTCGTCACCGAATCCTAGGAGGTCTCCAAGGATACTGAACCCTGCGTAGTCGGTGGATATCTCGTTGTCATCGCCTACTCCTGCGGCTTCCAACTCGTCGACCTCGTCTTCATCTTCCGATTCCTCCTCAGATTCTTCAGCTTCATCCTCTTCTTCCTCGTCATCATCATCGTCATCGTCGACACCGAACCCGTAGTCGTCTTCATCTTCGTCTTCATCATCCTCATCCGGTGGAATAGGCTTTCCCGGTTCGACTCGGAGGCCTTCTGGGCTGAAGCGGAAGCAAGATAATCTGAGGGCGGCCTCGACTTCATCAAGGGCGCGAATCTCTACTCCAAGACACGCGTGGAAAGCTTCTGGGTCACGAGATATACCATAGACGCGGCCGCAGAACTGGGAATATCCTCCTGGCAAGTTCATGCACACAGGCCTTGGCTTCCGTCCTGAAATAGAAGGAAATCAGCAAATTGGTACACTGCTTGCCCTTAAATGACATTTTATCTTATAGGCTTTTGGATAGTTTTTCCATATATGGTTTAGAATTTTCCGAATGGGTGAATGGAAATAGAATCAACTCGCATGCAATTTGGAGATATAAAATTCAATTCACAATTGAATAATTGAAAATATTTCATAAAGACAATCGAACACCGTAACTTCTTTCTTTTGTTTCTGTCACTGATAAATTTGTACTGGGGCTAAATAAAAGGACATGAGAGCATGCATGAAGAGGAAGAAGTAAATTTTTGGTATCCAAAAAAATGTATGTTAGAACAGTGATTCTTTTATAAAATCATCATTTTAAAACAAAATTAATAATTAAAAAATTCCTTTAATGAGAATTATAAATGTAGATTATTTTACGATAGGTCTAAGAGTCTCGCAAAATATAATCGTGATTTTTATTCTTAATTTCATGAGTAGTATATTTCAGAACAGCGGTGGACTTGAAATTCAACCTCTAACGGAAAAGTTTACTATAGTACATATATAAATTTTACTATAGTAATTATATAATTATCGTATAATTTACAAACGTAACTCACCGGAAATAGTGGTGTTAGTCAACACTCTATCACCGAACTTCATGGACAAAGCCATGTTGTCCCCTTGTAGATACTGAAGGGTAGCACATCCTAGAATGCATTTAATAATAAACATACATATTATACGAAAAGAAAAGAAAAAATTATATAATAATGCATTCAAAATAGTACTGCCTAAATAATAAATACTGCAGGATAATATTGTATTGTTGCAACTAAAAGACTAAACTGTGAGAGTAAATAATAATCATTGCTGCTATTCGGATCATAATTAAATCGATATAGATAATAATGAAGTCTCACACTGCTGTAATGTTAACAGGGCGAAATAAATAAGCACTCACCTGCACCCCTTACGGGGATGACTGGCAAAGAGAAATCTCTACAGCAATTGCAAGAATCCGTAGAACAGGAACAATATCTGTTTTGAGTACCTTCATCTTGTTTCTGGTTTTTGACTCCTCTTCCATTCCTTGTATCTAATGAATGGAAATAACGGATTCAGAACTCTATCAATTGACCATCAACACAAGGTATTATAAGTGGAACTGTGAATTTTGATTTCCTGATAGTATATTGTTTGAAAATATATAATGTTAATTTGTGAAAACTATCGAGTTGATTTAATGAAAATGAAACAAACTTGATTAAAATTCAGTTGATAAAAATAAGAGGATAATTATAAAACATTTTAAGTTAATTAATCCAAGTCACTCATTGGACACAAGCTGTTGGAAGTTCCCGAGTTAGGTTGAGCGTGGATGATGCAAGTCCTCATCTGCTAAGAATCACCTTAACCCAAATAACCACGAGCGTGTGAATTAAGGCGAACTGCGGAAAAAAGAACACCGTGAATCCCACTTACCGATCACTCTCGACGCGGCAAAAGCAATTAGGAGGAAGATGAGCAAAAGCTCAATCACAAAAGACAGCTTCATCCTCTCAGTGGTCAGTGGTGTCCACTCGTAATCTTAATGAGCGAGAGGTGTAATCCCACCGCTAGGAAAAAAATCCACCGTCGCCGGCTGCAGTAGGTGTCCGTCTGAGAGAGAAAGGGATACCAACATGAGAGTCTCGAATTTCTCCCCTCTCCTACGTGACACCCTACGACACTTTCTTCTCCCTAAGTCGGAAGGTATGCATTCGTTGCGGAAGCGGATCTAAAGGCGTTAAAAAAAACCGATGTGAGATTGAAGAGGGGGCGCGCGTGCCCGCACGCTTTGCTGACCTAGCCCTTGAATTTGGGTCGGCGTCACGAACCACGTCATTGGAATCGCCTCTCTTAGTGGATGAGGATGGCCGTTGACCCGCATTGCCTCAACATCCCTTGGAGTCGGCCGCCAGAGCTCCCAACCGCTCCATATATCGCGCAAGGTGAAGGTGATGGTCGTTCTTTTGTTTTCTTTCTTCGGATGTGACATTGGGAGTGCGAGCATCGAAAATAGAATCGGGGTGACCGGGAGTCGGGCGTTGAAATCACCGTGAGCTCGCGCCGACTGCCACGTAGACAGTGCACCCAATTATGTCACACGTGAATGCACAGAAGGACTATTAATACCCATGTGCATACGAGTAATTCTAAAGGCTCGGAGTCTCATAGTTTAGATTAACAATTTTATCGATACGGCTTATCCGTGTTCTATTTGGAATCTTCTGCTACGGTATCGGCTCAAAATAGAAATATCGTGAGCTGAAGTGTGTTTGAGATGAATTAGTATTCGTAGCCTAATAGATTTTACGGAAACGAAATCTGCTGAATGCCAATGCTGATGTTTTCCTGTTTTGACCAATTCGTTTTAGCAAATCCGTTATCTCAGTTGGTTGGAGTTGGTAAATATTTACGGTAGTCTGACATACTTCAGTGTAAGGAAAACAGCACAAGTTGCTTTGCCGATTTTTTTATTCGAGTTCTTGAGAACTTCATGAATGTTTTATAATGCTTTCTATGTAAGATTAGTAAGAAACAAAATGACAAACAATCTAAGAATTAAAAAGGAGGTAAATATATTTTTCATATAAAAGAGCTGAAAAGTTGTAATTAAGTATTTTAAATTCTGATTTTTAACATACACGTATAATATACGAATTACGATATTGATAATATAAAGTTTGGAAATAATACTTTACTTAAATTTCATTATTACAATTCATATTATTATCATTTTATATTTACAGTATGGATCAATACATACTGTGAGTATCTCTAAATTATCTACAAATTCAGTATAGTTATCGTATTTGTCATTTTTAAATGAAATTATATCTGTAGTCAAAGAATAAATAGAGTGAATATTATGGTACATTAGACAAAAGATTATCTTTACTCAATCACGTACATTGACTCATGCAGCATAATTTGAATGACCGCATTAAAATAAGGAAAATCATTATATGAATGTAGAGTGTTATGTTTAGTATATTTGAGTTATCAATTGGCATGCAGATATCACAAGCAAACGAGGTAGATATTTCATCAAATAAAACAAAGTACATGCAACTGAACACAATTATTAAAATAAAAAGTCAGAAAACCAAAGTAATATAAATAAGATTAAATAAAAGAAAGAAAAAAGTAAAAATTCTGAGACGTTATCCTTATTAAAAGTCGAATTTCGATTAATCTTCAGTAAGGTCAAAACAATTGGTTGGAACAATGGATGAATAATCATATCGTTGAAACAGATATAAAATTTGTTTCAGATTTAATATGAAGTGTAGATGAAGAGCAGTCCGTATCAGTTTAAAAATAGGCATCGAGTAAACTCCTTACGTCAAACAGACATAATGGTCTTTGATAAGAGGGAATTCCAAGTCGCTTTCACCAGCGTGCTTGATGCAGGGTGCATGAGGGTGTGGGTTGTGAGGGGCGGGGGACACATACCGACACACGAGGGTGGGAGGAGATCACAAAAGTAGAATGGGAGACAAAAGGGGGGACGCAAACGACCTTCAAACTCCTCGCGTAATACTGGCGAAAATACTGCCAAAAAGAACCCCGCTACCCCGAAATTCCATTCAAGGTGTCCATCCGAACACGCCGTAGTAGTAAAACGAAGTCCTCAAATATCTCCCCATTAACTTATAGGCTCAGAAGAAGAATACTATAGTGGTCGTGCACGAAGTTCAAAGTCGTGTTAAAGAAAGAAGCGTTAAATCTAAGTGGTCAGCATAACCGTAAGAACTCCAGAGGATAAGCAGCGCCGGCTATTTAAAATCCCGGTACCGCGTACGCAAAAAACGAGGCGAAACAACTTCATACGTCTCGTCACTTACTCCGCGGAAATGAAAGCAAAAAATTAACGAGTTCTCATTTACCTGTCCTTTCGAGTAATTTCTATCCGTCAGGAGCCTCGTCTATCCTCCTCTCTTTTTCTCCAATACTCTTCTTCCGTCTCCTTGCACTGGAGAACACTTCCTTTCTGACGTTCGAATCACGGCACCTCTTTCATCGGCCCACTGCGACGCCCTCTAGAGAGCTCCTCGAGGAATCTCGGTCATCGGAGGGGGGGGGGAGGAGGGGAAGGCAGCGGATGGATGGTTTCTTGGATCCAGATGAGCCATTTTGGCAGCCCAACTTACAGGCGAAAGCCGCTCTTCTCCCGCCAGCATCTTTCTCCACCAACACGAAGGGATTTTTTGAACGAGTTGAACGACAATAGACGAGGAGAGCGTGGTTTAATACACTTAGTACTCGGTAGCCAAGTGCTTCGCTATTAAAAATTCTAGTGTTATTGGGTTATAGACAGGGTTATTACTTATAAATCGATTAGGGTCCACCACTCTGCCTTCAAGCCTTATAACTAAAATTCTTAACTTGTCAGTATTAAAGAGACGTAGGACAAAATTTCAATGCCTATAAACGTAATAGAAAATGTTGGTAGATGAATTTTATTTCGATAAATTTCAAATCGACTGATCCTTGATTAAATACTTACTGAATAAATACCTTTCAGGAGGATAAAAAATACAAGTGCGAGAAGCCTCCTTCCCCACAAAACTTTCATGATAATATTCTAGTTTTCAAAATAAAATTAA
This sequence comes from Pantala flavescens, assembly GCA_020796165.1. Classification (NCBI taxonomy): domain Eukaryota; kingdom Metazoa; phylum Arthropoda; class Insecta; order Odonata; family Libellulidae; genus Pantala; species Pantala flavescens. Next base: position 15,793,025 of record CM036879.1, on the reverse strand, counting down.
TTCATTTTTGATGAAAATGAAATTTGAATACGTTCAAAGAGTACATCTTCAAAAATGCAATCGGTTTTGTTGAAACAAACATACCTTCAAATTGCCAAAATAATCAGTAACTAAACGTTTACTCCTCCCATATAAAATGAAAACAAAGTAGATAGGGTCTTTGACTCTTTATTTAATTTTTTGAGTGCTAAGTTTTCCTTTTTACATTCTTCTGTCAAATACTATTATTAGATCGTGATCGGTATATTACTTTTTAGAATGTTCAAATAGGTACATCAGATACTTTTCGTTCTTACAATGAAATCGCAGATATAACTTTAATTACTTCTTCTATTTTATAGGAAAATTAGGATCAATGATACATAGGTTAAAATTTTAAGGAAGAGATGCTTAACAAATAATAAAACATCATTCAAAGAAAGCACACTACTGTTCACATTACTAATACTTGGAGGAATTTTGGGAGGTGAAATTCAATAATTTCTTAGAGTGAAAAATGCTGAAGAACTAATTACAGGATGTAATAAATTATTAGTACAAAGATTTCATATTGTATAAATATTAATGTGTACCTCATGATTCATTACTCAAGTGCTAAAATTATTCCCATGCCGGGAATCGAACCCGGGCCTTCTGGGTGAAAGCCAGATATCCTAGCCACTAGACCACATGGGATGTCTATACGAATTCAAAGATCAAAAAATAAAATGTTTGTAAATAATATTAATTTCACAAATTATTCAGCATCCAATAACATTGTAAAATTGTATACAATTACTTTAAGGTTATCTATACCAACTAATATCTGCTCTGAAAATTCATTCTGAGGACTTCATGGCTTTTCAATTACTTCGAGTAGCATTGTTTCATGTTCACGATTCCCACCTTTTCATTGTAAAATTACCATATCTGCAGTCGTGAACGAAATGGAAACTCGAATACGTAACAGTAAAAGAAAAAGAGTTGGAGGTACGTTCTAATTGTAATATTGTCCCTTCCCGTTCGAAGGGTTTTAACGGTATATCACGGCTTTGCTCTGTTAACACTCTCTCCGCTCTTTTCCTACATCAGCACGCTTCTTTAGCCCCTTTTTCCGACCTCGCAAATTCCTAAGCAATCGATGCCATCGGCATCGCTTGATAAAGCGATTAAGTGCCAAGTCATAGCTCGACCTGCAGATTGATTCCTTATTACGTGACTCCTCCCGTCCTTAGCAAATTGCCAGGAAATTCCTTCCGATTTTAAATATTAAAAAACTTAAGACGACAGAGGGGAATGCACCATTATATTGTGACCGATACACTCTAAGGTCATGGAGTTTTGTGTGTAGTTCGTAATCAGAAGAAAAGTGAAAAAGTATACAATAAAATCATATTTCGCAAAATTAATTTAGTTCGCAAAATTGGAAACAGTACCATAAAATTTAATTTTCAATGCTCGATCTTTGTTCGCAAAAAGTAAACTATTTATTCATAACATTCTAATTAACAAAACTATATGAAATCTCAAATAAGTCTTTTTATCTCATAAATCTTACTGTTCAATATAAATCTTATTGATCAAAGATAATTCCTGCTCCTCAAGTCTACAGGTTTACGAAATATAAATATTGATGTATACAAATAAAGGAAAAATAACTAACCCATTAAAGATACTCATAATAAGTGCCTTCTATTTGAGGATTTATGAATTTGTTATAGTATAAATTATTACACAAGAACGAGGATATTAAATGAAATAGATTGCTTGTTAATAAAGAATTTATCCATAGGAAATTATACTTTTCGTAGTACCTGTGAAAGATCTAAGAAAATAAGATCTCTTGAGAAGTAATCTCCTTCGACGTAATAATAATAGTTATGATAGCTCTCATTTCACCTTTTTCAGTACAGTCCCAATACTCCATCCTCAAAATTAGGAAATAAATATATAAGACTTTAAGATCTGTATCTACTTACACCATATTATAAAAGCGAGTCACAACAAAGGACGAAAAACACGAGCTGGGATCTCTTTCCGCGAGCATGATGCTTCTTCGTTAATATCATCTACTTCCCCTCCTAAGCACTGTTCGAATAAAACCGTTAATCGCTTTTCGTGGTCCTCTGTCATTTTCTCGTTTCGCCCTTCACGTTCCTCTCGTTGTCACTTCTTCCTTTCTCGAACATCTAATTGAAATCTCCTACGGTAACGGAATGAAGTTTCCGCCGACTCCAATTTCGGTTGGTGTAGTTCGTTGATCTCTTTTCAGGACCAGAGGCTAACTACGAGGAGAGGATTGCAGGAAAAGTCGAGGGGTCGAAGGAAAAAATAAACTCGATTTGGACCGTTATTTGAACCCATCACTCGAATTAATTTCCGAGCTGCAGTTATTTTTTTAATCAAAGTGAGGAAATTGTGAGCGATTCAAAATCCGACCGAACTTTGTTTTTATTTTGAGATAATTTCAATCGGCGAAGGGTCGGATGAGACGCATAAAATTATCTGTTATCTGCATAAATTTAAGGAGTAAATACTTTTTCCGCAACAGGATATACTATCTAATACCAGTGGACATTTAACATGATATTAAGTCGCCAAAGATATTAAGATACCTCTCAAGTTCGAATTTAATGAAAATAGTATATATTAATAAATACCTGCACCCCTAGGTGTTTTGATTGACTATGGTAACGTGAGTAATAAAAAATCATCCTGATTCGCTAAAACATTGAAGAGTTTCATAAGCAATGAATCTTATCAATAAATACTTAATATAAAGTGCTTTACACTGGAAAGGTTTATTATGTATTTTCAGTATCAATTACTGCACATTTCCTCATTAATTACGAATAAGCAGACACTTCTTAATCTGGGCGCTACCAGTGTATTTTTATATATATGAGCTAATTTTATTTATAAATATAATTTAACTTACTTGTGGACAATTGTCCGGTGGCAACTTATGATGTCAACAAGTACATGTATTATTTAACAGATATTTACACAATAAACAGATATTCATACAAAAAACAGATATTTATACACAAAACTTTCTCTGTGAGAATTTTAAGGGTTTCTGGTTAAAATCATTATAACTAAATAAATAGATCTAAATAAATATGCCAAGCAGATGATTACTTCATGTCATCGATTTTCCGAACCGAATCTAGTCTGTGGTATCTAGTTTCACTAAATCATTTCAAATTAACAGGTTTAATCGATGCTTAATGTACTGTTTAAACATGCCTTTCCGAGAACTCGGGTTATCAAATGAAAGAAATGAAAACATCACAGGCGTGTGTTATGAATTTGCTTCCTCACGTTTTGTTTTGCTTATATTTGTGAAAAATGAGGTAAGATATTTGTCTATAAATAAAAAACTAAATACTAAAACTAAAAACTATAAAAACGATGTATATAAATATATAAAAATGCATTTTCATCACTTATAATTTTTGCATTCAAAATTTCAATTTAAAAACTATGCATTATGTAATATTTAAAGTGACGTATATCCAATCGCTAGGCAATTATATATAAATACATAGCCTGCAATTTGTTCATTGAATATATGCTTCGCTTTACGATCTCGGTTTTTTCCAATTTAAGGACGTCAAATTCATTCTCGAAATGCATGCTATTAATCAAGTTGAATGGAATCGTTTCAACATCATGGGAAGAGAGAAAAAATCTTAGAAAACTAAAATTCGTTCGTTTACTATATTAATATAAAAAATTAGAATTTTAATACCCAATCATATCTAATCATTGCAAGTCTAACTTATGATTTGAATTATATGATTACAATTATATTTTAACCATACCGTTCCAATTTATTTACGGTCACTGAAACAGTATCAACTTTGGACCTGAGTTAAAAAAGGAGTTAAATTAAAACTTTAGGATCACAATGCAATTGATTGTTTATTGTTGATGGATTGTTATTGATCAACTGATTAATTTTATAGAGTTTGGGACTAAGGCCTGAAAGGCTTTTTACTAATTAAAGAATAATGAATATTAACGTTTAAAAATTGTTTGCATAACAATAAGGCAAAAACAATTATAAAATGTATGTAAACTCCTTTGTTTCCGACTTAGCTCCCCGCTTTCCTATTTTTGGAAATGTAATCCTTCACCATAATTATGTATCATATTGATCTATTATTTTACTGGATAACCATTATATTTTTATACCATTACAATATGAATTTCGCGCTAAGTTAAATTTAGTGTATAGGATATAAAGGAACAAATTTCAACTTTTCTTTTCTTAGAACTACGCGGTGAGTAACACCAGTGACACTTATTATACACCATATAATGAACGCAGCATCCGCATAGTTTATCCGGTTCCTCCAAATCATCAACTTTCTCCCAGTTCCCAGCATCGGCAAACACGCCCTCCAAATATTGGCTCTAAACATCTCTCTCTCTCCTCTTCCTCGAATTTGAAGCGCAATTACGTCTCGTAATTTCCAAAGAAAAATTCGCGTTAAATCGCTTTTTAATTTCCTGTTTCTACGATCGCGGATGTAACTTTCATGGACCACCTTTTGACCAAAGGATTTCACGGAAGTGGCATATACTATAGACCGTCCTATCGAGCGGTATTTGGACAAACACCCAGAACAAACAGGTACCGGAAGGTATGAATGCTCATATTCAGAGTAAACAAGTAAAAAAGAAGGTGAATTAGATTAGAGAGTCGCCTTTCTCTGCAGCTTAGAAAATACGCGAATTTCTCCTTCGATCCTTGGAAGGTTAAGAAAGCAGAGGCTTAGGTGAGAGCCCTTTGGAAAAAGCTCTTGACCTTCAAACGTATTACTCGGTTTGATATTCCGATGCAATCACGTACTGAAGACCCTTTTCAACCTTAGAAAATAGGATTGACAACAGTGATTGTTGATGATATATATCCAGCAGATAGGACATGTACCTTAATGGAGCATACCTAATTTAGATGGTATAGAATTATTGTTAAAAAAACGATATTGTCATTAATTCATATTTGTATTTTCTTAAATGGAGGAAAGTAAAAAATAATGTCAGCAATTCCACAAGAAAAAATTTAATACAACTAGCAGTTGATTATGTTTTCGGTTTAACGAAACTTAAGCTGTAATAAAATTAAAAAAATTACTTCGTAATTATACATAGTGCTTAAAATTTTTTTCGTTATTGAAGCAATTATTATTACTTAAAAATAAATTTTCGTTGACTTGTTGGATTTACTATAATTAAAATAATATTGGTCTGGTATTATGTACTAAAATAATATAATTTAAATTAAAAAAAAAAACAATTTTATTTTCGTAATGAATTATACGTTAATGAACTTGAAGTTGGTTCGCCAAATAAAATACAACGGCAAGTTTAATCATATTATTTGTCTTTTTCTTTATTTGAAGAAGATTCTTTGAGAATAATACTATACTCCTGTGCAACAAAAACAGGAACTAAATCCTACCTTTACAATAAAGAATTTTTTTTCGACCAAGTAGAGGAACGGACGAAGCATGATAAGAAAAATTTTCCCACGGCATCGATTGCTTGGTATATATATCCTACTTAACATTTAATCGCTAGCGGATATAAGAATGTGATTCACTGAGAAGGAAGAAAGAAGGAAATGATTATCTTGAGCGGGCGAAAAATTGGGTTATTGTTTCATGGAATTAAATGGGTGGAGTGAATGGTAGAGGAAGCCTTTTTAATAGCTTGTATTAATCGCAGAGAATGATATTGTTATAAATCAAGAATGACCTCGGAGGAAATAAATAGAAGAATGAGTTTTAATGAATTGTTTGGGAGCAACAATATTTTTGTTAAGAATTAAAAGTAAAAATTAAATAAAGATATAGTTATTCAGATATAATTTTTTCTCGTAGTGATACATGACTAGCGAGAAGTACAAACTTATGTAAGGAGGAATATCCAACGTTTGGTGACTGAAATTTTAGTAAAAATTAAGCATTTCCTTGGGAAATTATTTTGAGCCTTGAGCAAATTTAGAACATTTCGACCTCTAAGTAAAGCCAATTGTATTTTTGTAATTAATATTTAGCTATCAAACTACTTTTGCAAAAATATCCTGAGATACTCATTTAAGAAAATAATTGTTTTCTATACCGTAGAAAATAATTAAGGTGCTAATTCAAATATTTTATCAACGACATCTCATTGTTGGTAATTTATCAAACGAAAGGAAAATTACATCGAAAAAACTAACGTGGAGGGTTATTCGTCATGAGATCACATTTATATGACCAAATTAAATAATAAACATTCAGGCACAAGCGTAGCGTTGCAAAAAATATTTGCAATATAGTTCAAAGTTTCTCTACGAAATATTAACACGGACCTCTTCTGGAATTCTAGTCGCATTTGACGTCAATTCCTTGGAAATTCTCTTCAATCTTTCACTCTTCTTGAAACACGACGGGAAAGCCGTTTTTCGCGCTCCATAGAATTTCATCGAACTCTAAGACATCCGGTTTTTGCTCCCATAATCTAGCAAATTTCGATTTATTTCCGCATGCCTAAGTATACCCAGTGCACGAATATTATTATCTGTGAAAACAATTGAATAAATAAAAGCGAAGTTTTCGAAAAAATTAATTATTTTACATTTTAAATTATATTGTGCTATGTTTCTATTTCTTAATCTTATATCTTGGTGCTATTTATTGCTCAGGGTTTACAGTATTAAATGCTCAGTTCTGATTTCCTATTTGTTTTTCGTTTCTCTCTCTAAAATTAGATTCCATAAAACAATGAATTTTAGTAAACGTCTATTTTTTTAGCGAATCGTTCGCATTCCTTTTGAACCTCTCTCCTTGTTTACGTAAGTGGAAATGTGCACGGTCGAGATGGGGAAGAAATAAAACTTTTGTTTCGGTTATTTTATTCTATTCCGATTTGAAATAATATTATTTTTGGTAAAAATTTTGGAATTTGAGGATTCTAAATTCTCTGTAGTTGATTACATCTAAAATAATTTCCAATTTTTTTTAGAGCTAGTTTATTTTGGTTGATATTGTTCATATTCCATAAAAATAAAATACATTTTTTTTTTCGAATATTTCTTTTCGTAACCCAGATATACCAGATGGTATAAGTCAAATAAACTTTATTCACAATAATCAATTGGTCGATATTTATGCCTTGAATTCACCACAAAATCCAAGCTTCTTAACGGAATAAACAGAAGCCATCCTCAGAACCACGTACTCCTGTTATCTCATCCTCGGACCTCGGAGGAAAAAACCTAATTAAAAGTCCACTCCGCACATTACGATTCCTCGAAGAGCTAAAGGCACTGTTACTTTCCAACCTTGCGGAGAACGCAAAAAACGAATTACGCGTCGTAAAACGCGAAAGCTACGTCTCGTGGAATCGACTTTCCTCCGAGTCACTACGGAGAGAGAAAAGGCTGCGTTAACCGAATCTTCCCGTGTCCCGCTTTACACCGCGTAAACTGGGCGTACCCGAAAAAACCCTACGTCTTCCTTCTCTCCTCCCATTCCCCTTACGCCTTTCCTTCCTTCGTGTCCCCACCCCCCTTGGCCCAACGTTCCGTTATCAAGGTACGGTCATGCCGTCGGCAATACCAACCTGAAGGACTTCGTAGAGTTTCCCGACCCCACCAATGAGAGAGCTCTTCCCTCCGTAACCTAGTTACCCAGTTACGTAGACGGGGAGAACGCCTCGGAACAATAAAAAAATTGGACTTTTTTTCCCCGAGCGGGAATATTTTAGTTTCCGACGAATTTCAGGCGTCAACGACGACTGTTTGAATAGATGAAAAGGTTTCGTCTGCTAAACAGCTTCCCTCGTGACTGTAGAATATAACAAAAGAATGGCATCACGCTCTGGTTGGCGCTATTAAGTTCAGAAAAGCCTTTCAGAGAACGTGATTATCATATTCCATTATCCGTAGAAATACATTTTTACGGAAAAAAGGACGGGATGAAATTTATGGTAAAATGAATGTGAACTTTCAAGCTTAGCCCTGGAGGTATTCAGAAGGTTTGAATACTAACAATTTAACATCGTATGTAGAGAAATTCATAGATTCTAAAAACTTCAAAGGTAGAGCTGTTCATTGGTGTACATAACGTAGAAATTCACCTATTCGTCTTTTTTATCGATATTTATTTCGTGAAAATATAACATGATATCCCTAAATAGCCAATACCCGAAGGCAATCAAAGGTCAATCTCGAGAAAATGGAACGAATTTTCTCCTTTCTCAATCAGTAGCTCTTTGATATCCCATCATGTTTACACAGGACAGCACGAACGGTAAAATCGCAGGGCGTTAATCATTTTTAAATCGATGATTTCTGCGAATTCAACATGACTATTCTCCTGTTTGATTCATCCATGGACGTTTCAATTTGGAGAAAAAGGTGGATTCAAGTTCTGACGAATTTTTTATTGGAAATTTAAAATATTACCTCATTTCAGTTGCTTCGCATATTTGAGGGATGATGCTAAAATAACGTCAAATATTCTCTGAAAGTTACAGCTAGTTACAGTAACATTTATAAGTCAGGTACTGAAGATGATAGCTGCATATAAATAATTCCATACTTCGTCGTAGCCATAAAAGGGTTGTTAATAAAAATCATTCATAATAGCAATTACTTAACAAATAAAAAATGGAGAATCAGCTATTGTATATTGTTTCCAGGAAGTGAGAGTATCATTCTAACAAATTCCTTCGCACCAAAGGAATAGTTTAGTTACTGGAGGAATTATCAGTAAAAAACTAAGAATGGATCAAAATATTCGGTACGAAGATTGGTTTCTCGAACTTGAATTTATTTGGTTCTTTTTTTCTTACGAGAACCTTCCAAGGTTATGATATAACATCGCCATTAATTCAAAAGATTTTACTGCAGGTAATTACTCGTTTCCTCTTTCATGAGTTTAAATCGCTCCCACAGTTATCTCGAGCAATACACATTATTAATTCCGGCGCCGAAGTGCACATTAAAATTATTCGATTTGCATTCCTTGAAAAGAGTGGTTGCTAAGGGATCGAAGGTCCACGACACACGGAACCAGTTTGGGACGGTTTTATTTCCAGATCATCGGCGTTAACATATCTGTCCCTTGTAACAGGAAGAATCGTAATTCGATCCCTTCTTCGAAATTAGGCCTGAAAGGATCGTTGGAATTTGAACATATCCGCCTATAAAACCGGAGAGCCTGTTAAAGTGAATTTTTACTCTCGGTCCGATGAATTTTAATGAAATTCGTTGAATAAATTTATAATTTTTGATGACCATCTTTCTGAATTCCACCTCGATAAACTTTGATTTAGTACCTCAGATTGATTAAAGAAATAATTTGGGAATAAATAACTATAATTTCTAGAAATACAATCCATTGATTAATTAATATTAAACCCCTTAGAATTAAATTTTGAAGGATGACAACTTTCAGCTTTAAGACGTATTTTGAGAACTAATGTACTACTTCCGATAGTATGATGATCAAGTCGACAGTCGTTAGTAAATTCTCTAGTACCTCCATCGACCCTGAAAGAATAATTTTTATATGCGATAATATTTATGCTAACTTACTGATTACTTACATGCATGGAAGCTCTTGAATAGACACTTAAATTAAGTTCGAGAACACAGAATCGATATTAATTCGAAATCTCAAATTCCATTAATCCGACGTACGATCACATGTGGTAATTAGGCATTTTGATTGCCTAGGTAACTGAGTTGAATCCCATTCAGAACATCTCATTAAATATATTCATCAAATACATTGAAAAGCCGCAGTTTAGAATCATGTATGTTTATGAATGCATCAGTCACAGATGTATAAATAACCCTGCTCTTAATCTTTAAGTGAGTTAATGGTTCTTCTATGCATATAAATCAACGCCTGTCACGTACTATCCATTATCTATCCATCCACGTTCTCTGAATCAATGAACCCTTTTCATCTGTTATCAATCCCGCGTCGAGTTCTTTTTATATCATCAATTAGAGTTTTATTTCTGGAAGAAGTCTCTTTACGTGTGCGGCCGTGACCTTGTTCAAAGCCACTTTATCACTTTTTATTCCATATATTACCGAAGGCCCCGTTACCCAGACAACTGTTTGTAAAAGCAACGCCCATATGTTTGACTTAACGTTCTTACCACAGATGCGCCTGAAGATTGGTTGGAAACCCTGCTGCGTGAACGAGTTCTGTGAATGCGATGAATCTTGTATTCTATATTCCCGACAAAAATACAACATGAAGATTCATTGAAAATATTTACTTCCTTAATAAATTTTCGAATGTAATTTTTGAGGGGGCTTCTTTATCTTTAGATATATATTTACACTTATATTTTTGTGAAAATTACAACCTAATTTCAGGGAAAGCACGGCAATCATATCAGTAAATAATTGCAGATTGTAAATTCCAGAAACTTTGGGAATTACTTACGCTTCTTTAAATCGTATCATCAATTTATCAGTTCCTCAAATGCGCAAAAGTTAACAGTTGTTTAATTGAAATTTTAGATTCTAAAATATTATCCTGGACGAATGACAAAAAGAAAATACATACTTAATATTCTTTAGAATACTTTGGTATTGAATTACAGCATTCCTGGTTCATTATTTTATATTTACACTTATTTGAGAGTAAATTACACAGAATTGGACGTATTTGAGTTTATTTAAAATAATTGAGTAAAAATAAAAGTCCAGAAGAGGTTTACGTCTTGTAGACAGAGGTAATTCCTATTAATGCACTAATTATTACTTATTGAAGAGGCAATTCCAATGAATTAATTAATTCTCAAGTTTCCCGCAAAAAACTGCGTATTTTTTAAATGTGAAATATTTACGTATTTCAACTCCGTACGCATCTGACGGACGATCGACCGTCAAATGAACCGTCACGCAGACCGAAAAAAACAAAAGAGCATCGCGTGGGAGTTTGGCACCGATTCGACCAAAACGAAGGGATCTGCGGGTCGTTGACTTCGATCGGTGGACAAAACGAATCGAATGACCACTCCCATCTTTCCAATTCATCTCGTATGTTATGTCTATCACTCTACTTTCTCTTCTTCTCGTTTGCTCCCGTTCCCCTTCACTCCTCCTTTCTCCTTTGTCCTCTTCCACAATGCCTCCCACGCCCCATTCATAGTTCAACGTGCGATACCTTAGTGTGTCACTCGTTAGGGCTACTAGGTCGCCAGTTCAATCAGAACTGGGATGGTCACGAACCGAGTCCGCGAAAAACTGCAAACAATTTTTTTCTTCTGAAAATACCACCTTTTGGATGGAGTTCGTAACTGCAATTAGCGCCTCTTCGGCCGAAAGATTTTATATGCGATTGTGCGTTTTATGTAATAAAAAACTCTCTTGGAGTATACGTAGAGTCAATTAACAATTGTTTATTATGACAACAAGAAATCTTGATTATTAATTGATTGTTAATGAGGCTGGATAAATGTGACCCCTTGTAGAAATAATTTTTAGTAGTAGAGTTAAAGTTAATTTATGGACTTAATATTCCCCAACAAATAGTATAGAATTCGAGTGCCATTATATTATTGCATTATTTAATTGTTGATTATTAACTTCGAAGCAGTAAGAATTGGCAAGGTTGTTTAAGAATAAACTTATTCTCTATTCTCTGAGAATTGTTTCGAAAATTAATCATAGGGGCTGGGGTCAGATTAATTTAAATATAATTTTATCATTAAATAATTCTACACACTAATTATAAACTTTTTGATGAATAGTTAGTTTGCGGAAAATGTCCTCCCAGTAACGGATAGATATGTTTCTAGTCATATGATAGTCATTTGATATAATTTATTGATTATCAAGTAGATTTTCATTTATTCGCGATGCTGTAAGTTAATATATATCGCCAATAATATTAGTCAGATAAATATGTACATCGATTTATACCATCAAACTGATTATATATTTATTTATTGAAAATTCCATCGCAATCATACAGATGAGATTGTTTTGTGTAATTGAAATTTTTATCTTCTGAAGAAATTGATTCTCTTAATTAACTTATTGCTCGGAGAAAATTAAGAGCTCAGTACGTAGCTTCACCAACTGGAGGAGCTTAATGCAAATTATAATGCAGTTTATATATTTAACATTTCTAATTCATGGCAGTGTATTTGTTTATGAACATACGAGTAACAACTTTCCTGTAGAAAAATGTACGATGTCGTATGAAACATTATCAGACTGTTTAGAATCTACTTGTTACTCATTCCATAAAATAATAATAATTTTATTGATTTATGCCAAAAATACGTATATCACTACAATAGCTAATACTAATAATACATCTAGCGCTAACGTCAGTTGGAACATCAACCACACCACAAGAATCTATTGAAAAACTAAAGATGATGAATTGTCCTCTTATAGGTGAGCTGAGGAGTTGAAAAAAGTGTTACTCATGACCGAGCCAGAATAATACTTAAGGAACGAGCACGCGTGTAAGGAACAAACTGACCTTATGAACAATAACTTCCACAGAATACAATAGAGTCAATATAATACCATTTAACTCATAACCCATTAGCTTTCGTGTCATCATGGCCACGTAGGAGATTGAGACGAAAGGAAATAATAGATAACTATCTCAATCCTTTGCCAAAAGACGGAGTTAAATGGTTTTATTCGGAGGACGTTACCGGAACAGCTTTGCTTCCATCCAATAATAATTATGTTCTATGTTACTCAAATCAATTGTGTGGTTTGGAATGTGCATGTTTTCTAGGCTTTAATAGTATACAAATAATGAAAAATAAATACCTTCCACTCTTATTCATCAATTTCACCGAATAGGAGAGTAAGTTATAGGAAAGTAAGTTTCCCGTATTAAATAATGTTGTATGTATAATATTTTAAAATGTAAACTTTTAGAATAAATTATTATTGTTATTAACTTTATCTAAAACGCTTAAAAAATATTTGGTAATTTATTTTACCAAAATTAAAATAAAATTTTTATTTTATTGGACGTGGACAGAAATATTCTATGAAACGTAATAATAAAAAATCAAACTTTATTAAAATAAATCCTATCTAAATTTTGTAATTTTCAAAGAAGCTTGTGAATTATTAGCTTACTATATTAATTTATGCATGTAACCAGAGAGTCGTATCACTTCAACATTAATGGAACTGGAAATTTATAAGAATGATTCTGAACTCTTATGATGAGTCAGGTTTTTTCAGTGCAGAAATACGTTCTGAGAAGTGCAATGAACTGACACGTACTCTCTTCGGAATCCAATAAATCTGGAAAATTCGCATCACTTGGATGCAAGTCAGTGAAGCACGTAACCCACGAAGTGTGAACTAAAGCCAAAATACCCGCTGAAGGATCAGTTTAACGGATCAACCGTTTTCATGCCCTAGGTGGCAACGTTCGATGCACTTAACGTCCGAACACCGCTCATCCCGTGTCCGTACTGCAGTCATCGGACACACGGAGCGCCTATACCCTCTGAACCAATGCACGAGAACACTATTTATAGCGGAGAAGTCCCACCTTTTTCGTCATGGGTCAGAATGAGAAATTTCACAACGCGCCAATTTGGATCCTTTAATTGGACGACTACTCTCTCGTACGCACCTGTGGCCGAATGCCCAATTAAATATTTGAAATCATGCCAAAAAGAAACTGACTTTAATTGTTTTATAGAGTTTTAGACTTAGAATAGAGTTCGTGTGAAAGAGGATTATTTTTTTCAAATGATAGAGTACCATTTTCACATTTTGAATAAAAGTTCGCTGCATCGGCACTTCTTAAAACCATTTAAGGGAAAAAACGACCTACCATTGTATATGTACAACAGTCCTGATCTACAGAAAGGAGGTGTTTTTTAATTACCTTAATTCACCGACAATTATTAACTTCATTTTAACTACCCTACATTATCATGAGAAAACCTCAACAACGTCAGTCGGTTGTAGAAGGGAAGATTCTTGCCCCGGGAATCGAACCTGGGACCATTCCAAGAAACCTAAACGATTTAAGTTTCCAAGTCAATAATTTATTAGGATATTCGGATAATTCAAATGTAAATATCATATCCTATATACTATGCTCAATCTTGGAAATTGTTGTATTAATATGAGATGCTACTATAGTACAAGAGAAGAGTGAGGGTGATATTCAAGAACCAACTAAAAAACGTTACAACTACAACGTTATAATCTTATTTGTAGAGAGTTACTTTTGGTCTCTTCTTACGGCATTAAATAATTAGTGGGATAGATAAGGTAGTGCAGATGGTATAACTACACCCCTCCATTATGCCGCTGAAATATTAGTGGAATAGATAAGGTAGTGCAGATGGTATAACTACACCCCTCCATTATGCCGTTGGCTTCTTACAGGATGCATGTATGATTGTAAACATGAAAAAAAAGGGCTGACAGAATTCCTTATATAAGTGAATAATATAAGTAATGGCATTCATTTGGTAACGTAATACGTCCATTCCATTCTAAGTGAGGAGAGAACGTGGAAAAGATTTTATTTTAACCGGTTTCAAGCTTTAAGTTTATCGCCAGGTGACTGATAAACATAAATGTTATCTGGTCTTAGAGCTGCACTTCCGCGAATTTTTCTCTCTGATGGAATTCCACTCCAGATAAGCAGGCAAATGACGACCATCTCTTTTGCCAAGAAACATTCTCCACCTCTGCATAGCGTATTATCACCGATTTTAGAGTTCAGCCGACTTTGGGTTAAATAGATTTGCTAGAAGAGTACTGTATATTTCGCTTGTTAGATGAGTATATGAGAAGATATAAGAAAAATATATTCAAAGAAAAAATATGATGATCTCTATGAATGGCTATTTCGCAAGTTTCTATCTCAGTGAATTTTCCTGGAAGATGCAAACTGTGTCTACTATTTGAAAATTAAATAGTATGCGGAAATGACGAACATGAAAATATTAAAATGTATTATATGCTGATAAAAACATTTTGGATTTGAAATCATAACTGTTCAACTTGAAATAACAAAATTACTGAGAAAAACTATTAATCCTTTGGAGAAAACTTTCTCATCGAAAGGGCGAATGTTTTAATGGACAATGATATCGAAAATGAAAGCAACAGCTGGTGTTTTTGAATCTGTTCCCTCTGTCTTTAGTATATTTGATATAATGATACTTCGTATTCATTATTATTTTCTATTATTATTATTTTCTATTATTATCATTTTATATACAACATATTCCAATAGCAAAAAAGGTTTTTAGCTCTTTTCTTATCGAGATGACTCCAGACTGTAGAAAATATTACGCACCTATTTGAAACTATCATGTACTAAAACAAAAAATACCTCGTAAATTATCGAAGTCGGGAAATGAAATAAATATATTAGTCATTTTTCTCATTTTTGTGTTCAATAAAAATTTATTTAATTGGCCGTGTTTCCATAAATCAACCTTGAGGCCTTTTCATTCCTTAAGGAAAGGAAATCGCTCGTTAAAATTTATGTATCCAGAAGAATTGACGCCATGCGATGCATATATTATTCGCACAAGGGCCATCGGGAGTAACGGAATTTTAGAGACAGAGCAATGGTATTTTTATGGTAAAATAACAGGAAAAGGTACAATTTTCTGCTCAGATAACTGTTTTCGGAAAAGAAATAACCGCAAATAAAGTAACAAGAAATTGAGGTTCGTTTTCGAAGATAATCCCTCGCAAAATTACATTCCATTCTTTTGATGTTCGTTTTATTCTAGACGCCCTCTCAGCTACGAATTTGGAAATTAATAACATCACGGTTTGATTGGTTCTTGGGAAATTTAGAATAGTCAAAATTGAAAAATGAAATATTTACTTCTAATTTATATTCTCCTCCTATCTTAATCAGCTAAAATAGCATTTAATTAAAAGTTGGAAAGGAATCATTTTCCGGGAGAAATTTATGAAAGAGCTTTATTTGTTTTGAATAAAGAGAGGATTATCTGCATAAATCATAACTAAATATCAACCTATAACACGATTCAAAATGATTAGATAAATGTTGAATGTGAAGATAAAGGAAGATGGGATAGAAATCCGTGGGTAGTTGCCAGATTTTATCGGAAAGGGAGTTTTGAAAGAAGTTAATGGAGGAATGAAAGGTTAAGTGCGAATCAAAGTATGTATGAAAACGCCTAAAAAATGCTATCACTTTCAACTTTTATGCTCTTCAACTAAAAAAAATTATATTTGTTTGCTCTTTTGATTGAAGTAGTGAGTTTAATTGATTTAGCTTGTATAATCTTTGGGACATAATTTTATTCTATTTTTCTAAAATCCTTTTGGATCTATGCTTTCCAATTAAATTAGGATATAAAAAAATAATGCAAAAATATTATTTCCTCAATTACCTTAATAATATTTTGATTTATACTTATAATTTTAATGGATAACTTTTTGAATCTTAACTCGTCTTTACGTCTTTGTGAGTGATGGTACAAAAGTTCTTTCTTTACCATTTATTGTAACGAGAACCAATCCCAAGTTGATTCCGAGTTGGGGATATGGGATAAATATTGTACCGTCAAAATGAATAATTTGGTACTTGAAAATGTTAACCAAATAAATTATTTGGTTATCATTTCCTCTTTCTTTAGTTCCTCTATTCGGAGTTAACTTTCTATTATGATTATATTCAAACTCTCTTTTGAATGATAATTTCTGTGAGATGACACATCTAAAGCAATAATTCTTAAGTTGCAAATTGATTGCCATTTTCAACATGTAAGAATGTTATTTGGAATAAGAATTTCTCCGAGAGTCTTGATTTTTTATTGGAATTATTGTTTTGAATTTTTCCATTGAGGTTTGAACATTATTATTTTAATAGCTTATATACACTCCTGAACTCACAAAAAATATTGAGAAGTTCATTTTTCGATTTGGAATACGACTGTCGATTCTCCCTCCTTAAATACATAACGGTATTCCGTAATTATTCCATTAATATAAACAGTCATTGACGACAAATCGAGTGCACACTCATTTCGATTCATTCCATCCGTTAAACCAGGATTTCTGGAGTGCGCAAAAACACAATTCCGAAACGAAGTTAATCGAACTTTAAGCGGAAAATGATGGTTACATTCGCGGAGCAGCATTAAACCCTTGTTAATTGACTCCGCAATCAGCGGGACCCAAAAATTTCTCCTCCGAGAAAAAAAAGCAAACCAAAACTTTGATGAGCAAATGAACGGGGATGCAATTCCTGGAGGACGACAGATCATATTTCATGATAAAAATTTCCCCCGAAAATCCATCACCGTCGATTCGGACGGCCCGATTCTTTCAGCGACGCGACCTGGATGTTGCCAAGTTCGGGTCGTGGAGAGAGAGAGGGGGAAGGGAGAGAGGATGGCAAAGGAAAAAAAAATGGAAAGCATTGGAAGCCGGAGACAAAAGACCAGTCTATATGACCTCCGATGCGTGAGGGAGAAAACCGTTTAGCTTCCGGTGGAGTTCAGTATTCCCACCCCTTTTTAACCCCCTGCTAGAGAGATGCAGTGGCTTACCAGTAGATGGAAGAGGGGCGATGGGGGAGAGGGGTCGGGGGATGCTGAAGGGGGCTGCAAGAAGAGGGTCTTACCAAAGGGGCGGGGCGGAGAGTGCTTCTTCCTCTCCATCCGCCATCAAGTGGGTCACTCGCTGGTTGCGCGTGGGAGTGGACGACTCGTCGACGCGCATCTTTCTCTCTTGCCCTGCTCTTTTTGAGGCGCCTCGACATCGTCCGTGGGCACTGCTCCTCAGAACCGCACCAAGCGTCGTCATGGCGCTCGCCGCTCCTCCGAGGATCCTTCTGGTCGGGGCCATCGTGGCCGCTATGCTGGTGACGCCTTCGAGCCCGGCCGGCATACTCGGTGAGCAACACGCGTGCTGGTGGTGGTGAACCCCTTTCGAGGAATAGAACGTAATTAAGAGTGTTACTTCTCTCTGCGGTTGAGAGGCGTTGTCTTTGCAAGCTGGTTTGCGAACCGCAGAATTCGATTCCGTACGGCGTGCGTGAGTAAAAGTGCTGCGGGAGCGTTGTAGAAGAGGTGTAGAGGGTTGTGTTTCTCTGATTCAACCCCTTCGCTTGCGTCTGCTCCGATGTGGTTCGGAGATGGAAAAGTGCGTCGCATCCGTTTTCCCTCCGAGGGACGATGGCTTCGGCAGTACCTCGAGGAACAATAAAATGCAGTTTTTACAGGCCGTGTCCGATTTTTAAGAGGTTCTCATCTTTACGAATTAAGACTATATTTTTGTGGAATTTTCGAAATTTTTATCTCGGGATGAATTCGTTTTTAGTTCCAAACGTGGAATTTTAATTTTCTAAGGAAAAATTTTGGAGTACGAGGTATGAACAGGGGGTTACTAAGGTGTATTTTCATTGTACACTATTTGAGAAACATGGCAAAATATCCAGTTTTTCCAAAAATTAATTTCGCATTAATTCAACTTTTTATGCAAATCTAAAATTAAGAATCACGAACATATTTTACTTAAGTTCAGAACGCAGGTGAGAGCTCTTTAATAATATTTACCTTCGCAAAAGGAAGCTTTTTTTTAAGTAGTTCAAAAGCGGCCGCTGTTTTAGCTATTCGATGGACGTGGGGATGCATTTTTGTGAGAAGCACCGGAGACTGCGTATTCGTAGATAAATTATTGTGGTAGAATGGAAAAAAATATATTAAGTGAAGGACGTGAACTCGCTCCGCCGAGGGTGACTGGCTTTTCCGCTAAAAAAGAAACTGCGCTCGTCATCGCGTTTTATGGTTGTCATAGTAATCCTTTGGTGGTTGTTGAGGCGATTTATACCACAGAAAAATTTCATAACTTTACTTTTTCTGCCTCAATCAATCATAAAGCGAGAAAAATTTACCCCTCGTTCTTTATTTGTCGTTGTAGAATACTATACTCTTTTGCATTTCGTAATTTTACGTAAGAATCACCGGCTGAACTTGCAATAATTCATTTTTTTTTACTTTCAATTCAATCCCTTAAATGCTTATGTAATAAAGTATGCAAATAATTTAGAAAAATTTCGCAGATATTTTTCAGTTTGTACGGGATGATATATAATATTCCGATCATAGCGAGAAGTATTTCGTAAAAATATTTCAGCATATCTCCAAATTAAGCGAGAAATTGCATAGAAAAACGTAATAAACATGTCAAAATACCATTATCAAAACTAAGTCGTATCTGCATTATAAAAATATTGCATATATTTCTCATATTGCTTTCTATTTTTATTGAGATAAGGAAAATGAGATATTAAATATTTTCGCATTTCTTATGGGCGAGGTAAAATTTTTGACTTTGAAGGAATATATTAACATGCAAATACATGAAAATCCATATCCCAAGTTCGAATACATTTGAGCACTAATTAATCTAATCTAGAAGGGGTTTTTAGAGAGTAGAGTTTCTATGATGATGAATAAAAACGGTTTAAACAAATCTACAATGTAGATAGTAACGGAAACTTCTATATTACCGAATCTGTTTTCCTTTAAATACAATAGTTAATAATAATTTTTCTAGCTTATAGGTTTCCATCAAGTCAGTAGAATACTAAAGTATTTTAATTCGTTTATTACGTTTTATCGCGTCATTAGGATTTAACAACGCGCTTCCGGGCTAGAGAAGATCCGTCTCCTATCCATTTTCATCCCATTTGAATCCATTTATAATGGGTTAATGTTTTGGTAAAGCGCCAATTTATTTTTGCGGTCAAACGAAAAATTCGGCCTATTTAATTCCGTGGGTAGATGACCACCTTGTTGTTAGGCCGACCTCCTTAAACGATAGCTCTAATTCGGTGTCGTTAAAATCTATCACACGTGCGTGTTACGATAGAACTGTGATTCCCTACCTCTATCACGGACTGCGTGCACCATTAAAGTTTGCGGTAAGAGTGGCAACAGGTTCATTACCATCGAATATCCATCAGCCGTTTCATCTCAGCATTGTGCAAGTTGGTAGATGATTCATTCAAATTATGTATTCGGAAATAGCTAAGAGGAGGCATGTTAGATAAACATCATCCTGCAATCCATGTGAGCGAAACCTATCCCTTAATTCACCCATTATAAGAATACTTTCAAGTTTTAGCTATCGTTTGATAATGAAGCCTATGATCTTTATAACTTAATTAATGAAAATCAATTAAATTTCATTTAGATAAGTAATTACACCATGTTTCTCATAATGAGGGAGACCATTATTGGACTTCTATATATACGTATACCAATCTTTGTTTTCTTTTTTATTTTAGATGTTGTTGCGTGGGGACTTGATTATGTTATGGATATTCCTAAAGTTGAGAAGAGGGAGGGAGAAGAGGACGAAGGTGCCAGAAACTGCTTCTGTGAGAGTCCTTTGACATGCATATGTTGTATGGACTTCAATTTGACATTTGTAGACCTGGGAGGACCAGGTAAGTCATGTACTTTTAACTGAATACAGCAACTGCAAACCATTTCATCAATGCATTATAATGCATAGTAACATTTTCTATTGTACAAATTAGATTAATTATCATTGATTTCTGGTTGAAAAATTTTAATGATGACATTCAATAAATTTCTGGCAATGAGAAAGAGCCCTGTTTAATTTTCCAACAATCATAACAACAACTATATTATTAAAACATGTCAATGATTTTAAATATGAGCCTTTGATTAAAAAATTTACTTAAACAGAACAAAAGATATCCGATACAGTTTAAAAAAGCAAGCATATTTATGTATAATGTGTTAGATAACAATCATAATACCCTGTATTTTTTTTCCATCATCATCAGTAATTCAGTCTGCAGACTGGTTGACTTCAGCCCTCCATCTCTCTCTATCGAATGCTAACTATAATCTTCCTCCATACCATTAAAAATTCTTTATTTGAGAGAGAATACTAAGGAAAATCAGAGAGTACTATTCTTTGCAAAATTCTGTAAAAAAATACCCACCTATACTCCTAAGCATCTATCAACCAATCCAATAATTTTGGGAATGATAAATAACAGTATAATGTAGATAAATAAGAAATATTAAGAAATTTAAGAAATAAAACATTTTGGCTAAGAATATGAAAAGATAAATTAGGACATCAATATCAAGTTATTGATATATGAAATGATATTTGATTTCTTCTCTACTACAAAATGCTATTTTTATTAATTAGCTAATTCTTCAATTTCTATCTGAAGAAATAATCAAATAAGATTAAAAATATCATCTAGTGGTATTCATAAAGGAGTTGAATGAGCATGAAGTTTTTATCTTTTAGCTCTTTTAATTATGAAAATTAAAATGATAAAGGAATCAGTTGAGTCACATAATATATTTAGGTTTCATATTTAAAGATTTTCTATGGGAGATATTGCAGATGACTCACTTCACTCAAACTTGGATTAATTTGGATGAATTTCAGAATGTCTAATAATATTTGGGAGAAAAATAATGTTCTAAAATACTTTTCTTCTGTTTGTGGAGAGCAGATATTTATCAAGAAGTACCTTCATTTCTCTAAATTTAAAAAATAGTTTTGGTGTAATTAGTTCCAAATTTTCATTGCATTAAATTCCTTATAAGTTAATCGACCTTAGCACCCAAATTAGTCCATTGAATAGCAATGTAAGTTCAGCTTTTTGTAGGCAAGATAAACATATTTCTTCTTCTAATTTTTAGGTTGTGTTCGTATGAAGTACTTAAGAGATATGGAATCAATGGCAGTCAACATCTCTTATGGGGATAGTGTCCTACATAGTGAAATGGTCAAAGGTATGTAAATATAAAATACAGTAAAATTTCATATAATGAAGTAAAAAGTGGCTGCAATCCAGGCAAAAAAGTGAATAGTTACAAAGAATTGTTTTTCTTGATAGAATGGCTTTAAGGTATATTAGTTTCTTACTCAGTTTCGAATATGAAAACAAAGCAGATAAATTTTACATGAATATAAAACCAAATTATTTATCAAATTTATCACATATTCATTACAACTGAAAAAAAACGCTATAGAGTGTCTAACAGAAAGTTATCAAACTACTCCTATCCTGTCAAGCAATATTTATGATATTTTCGCAGTTTCACACTAGAAAGGAAACTTCAGTAAAAATATGTATTTTTTACAGACAGTTTTATGAAGACATATAAGTAGTAGAATTTCAAAAATTGTAAAGTGAATTACTGATACATAAACAGATCGTATAAATAGTAAAAGTAATCAACGCAAGTTCAAACAAATGTTGGCAGATTAGAGTAAAAAATCGGCCACTTTCTTTAATTCCGATAATCGTCTCAAGTTATTTGTTCAATTTCGTTTTATTAGATGTTTTAAATAAGTTTATTGTTTAACCTTTTAATTTGAACTACTTAGAAAATTAAATTAAATTTCTATAGAGACTTATCAATATTAAAGGTAGATTCAATTTTTTGAACATAATTCATCAAAGATAGAAAGGCTATACTTGCAGAAATCGTATTTGTTGGAAATATTAGGTCAAATCTACGGAGAATATCAAACAGTACTTCTTTCTCTCTTTAAATCTAACGGTAAATCGATGCACCGAAATTTGGGGCAGTAGCAGAGATGAAGGCGGGAGAACTTGAAAGAGAAATGTCAAAGTGCGTCACGATAGTTTCTTACTGTAAGGGAAATGAACCTGCACTGCACACCTCAAAACCACGGATCTACTTTGGAATTACGTCGAATATAAATGGTATATATATGTATAATATAAACCATTTCCCCTGGTAATCAATCACAGAAACACAAAGTACCTCGAATTCGAACGAAAGAAATTCAATCAAAATAACTCATTACTACGTAGTTCATTCTGCGGTAAAAAATACATCGTAGTGACCATAAAACCGAATGCAATTTTAAAATAGCTCGAAATCCATCTCAGTTATATATTTGGATAACACTATTATAATAAAAATTGAGACAACTCAAGGATCTAATTCGTATTTCAATAAAGTGTGTAGGAAAGATTATTAGAGAAATTAGTTTTTTGGTGAAAGAGTACACAGAGTATATGACCCCCATGTATAGTAATATGAATAATTATTACCAGTTGAAATCAAATGAAAAGATAGCAAAAACTATTAACAATATAAAGCGATTTAATACGTTATAATGTATGATCTTGGAGTTGTTACCCATCCTTATTTAAATATTTCTTTCTTCCTTACCCTCAGAAAGAAACTACAATATTTTTCTTTTTCTTGTTATAAGATACTATAAGGGCTGTCTTAGATATATAATAATAATGAAAAAATGATATTTATAGTCAAATAAATCATAACTTGAAAAGAAAAAGTAAATTTGAGAAGAATGTTAGCAACTGAATTACCCATTTGGAAAGACATGATAGGGTCAATACAGCTGGAGAGTTAATAGATCGGTCAGTTTCTTGTGTTAAGACTGATTTATTGTAAGAAAAATTTTCTATCTTGATAATATATATGGTTACAGTAAAATGAAAATGTTTTTTTGAGAAAGAATTTGTTGAGAAACCTGTTGACCTATAACTTGATAAATGATTTAAATCCATGCATTAAGTCTATGTTATTTTTATTCTGAAATTTTTTTCTAACCAATCTATCACAATTTGAAAAGAGAAGTAATTGAAGTAAATTAAAGAGTTGTATAATGGTGACTTAAGAAATATTCATTTGAATCAAAAATATAAGATTTTAGTCAAGATATCAATATTTCATTTCTTTAACATTAATTAAAATAATTCAAATTTTTAGGACCGAATCCAGATCCAACATGTATGAACATATTCACAGAATGGGCTCAAGTATGTGCAAGATTCAGAGAACTAGGTCCTACAGAAAGTGGAATGAAAGCTTGTTTACAGTTTGAGCCAGTATTATTGGGACAAGTTCAAACTCAGTATCAAGTTGGCTGTTTTGAAACAGGACCTGAAGGAATCAATTTTGATTCATCAGTCACCCCAGTGGCAGAAGATGGGACTGCATTAAATTCTACATATCCTGGAGCTGCAGGATCAGAAGAAGGATTAAGTGAAGCTGAGTTGATTGCTGCTGTGAATGAATCTGCTGAAGAAGGTATAGCCTTCTTCAGTAATTTACTTGGACTGAATTTTGGTGGTTCCTTAGGTTCCCAAAATAATTCAAATTCTGCTTCCTCCTCATCTGATATTTCTACAACACAGCAAACGTTAGTTGAAACCTCAAGGAAAGATTTGCACTGATTGATCTCCATAAATGTACACTTTAACTATTTAATTTTATGTATTTTGTATTTAAGTTTTAGAGTAATTTTATTTTAAAATGATTTATTTATAAGGCATATTTATTCATGAAAAGTAGATATTAACTTTTTAAAATTAAAATTTTATTAAGAAATAATGGTATAAAAATATTTCTTTTAAATGCTAGGCATTGCAAGGAATCATAATTTCCTAATTTTATTCATAGTATAATTGATTTGTATATGTTTTATTAATAAAAATTTCAAGAAAAATATGCTTATTTATTATCATACATTTCATTTCCCAAAATTAGCCTGAGGTGATCAAAAATTTTCTGCAATTCTTATAAGGATTATTACTTTAGAGACTGCAACATTTTGATACTTTTTCTCATATATGCCCTTTCTGAATATAACTCTTCTGAAGTTATACATAGGATTGTGTACTATTAAACCATATAATTTGATTTTATCCATAATTTTACATACTACAGTCAACTTGTATTCTAGGATATAAAAATTATTCTATAAAATTTTAGTTAATATTCATAGAATTGATTGATTATATTGACCTCTATATTTCTGTGAAAGAGTTGTGGACAAGATGTAAAATAAAAGTTTATATACCTGACTATTACTCATTCTAATAAAGAGTCTCAATCATAAGTAAAGATTGCTACTAAAGGAAAAAAAAGATATTATGGGCTTAAATTTTTTCTTGACCTTATTTGAAAAACAAAATATATATATATAGCTAATCATAAGTAAGAAAACTTGAAATTAGGGGGCTGTTTAAGCACAATTAGAAGTATTCATCTTAAAGATAAATAAAAATCTAATGACCATAATATATAACACACACTAGACTTTAAAATTTAATGAAGTTCAGTTTGATGAGCATTTTATATACATGAATATTCATCCATTCATTTAAATGACAAATGTACTTTAAAATTAATTAAATTTAAGTCATAACATGTCTCTGGAATAAGTTAAGCTTCAGTTTTTCAAAGATCTTGTGGTACAGTGAAGAAAACAAATCGTTAATGTATTTTATCTTAACTTATCTTTTAATCTTATTCCTGATTTTGATTATATGAAAGGTGATTAGATAAGTGCCAAACAGTTTTTGAATATCCATAGCTTACTTATATTTACTTGGTTATAAAATGCTAAAAGAATGTTAATTTCTGAGTCCTTGTGTTCCTTTTATTTAGAAATGCTCCTCCCTCACCATTCTACATCAGAAATACTAGAAAGGAAAAATTTAATCCTAATCATATTATTAGATACATTAATTAATACTTTTTCTTATAAATATCTTGTAATATAAATCAAAACTGTCTCTTAAATCTTATAAAACATACCTAATATTTGATGAACTGAATACCTAAAGACTAGGGTACTTTTATTTTAAATACTTAAAGAAATAATAAAGACAATGAATACCATTCACACAGCATAAAGCAAAAACATGCAATCATATTTCATAATTTAAGGCCTAATCTACAAAGTTCCTTTACCAAGTGTGATTATGTAACATGTGCTTATTTGTTAAGCATTGGGAGATTTTTCCAATGAGAATAAATCACCTCAATTTCATGCCTAATTATTCATTAAATTGATTATACTAAATACAGAGTGATATTTGTGATGGATCCTATAATCTCCAATTTAAAATTGATAAAATCATATAATTTGGTAAGGAGAATCATTGCATAGTGGAATGAGATAAAGTAAAATTCATAGATTAAATATATATGAGATAAAGTAAATACATAGATTGTATATTTATATACAAACTATGTTTCTACTGTTTACATCTTGACACAAATATATACTATTTTTTTCTAAAACATAGATTTTAGTATTATCCCTGTACTTTCATTTCAGATACTTATTTGGAATGAATAAATTATCTTTATTAAGGATAAAGGTGTTTATGTATAAATTTACATATACAAAAATACTTTGAAAAAAATGAGTTCTTCCTTGGAATAGAATTTTGTATTGAAGGACCTATCTATCTCAGCATACTAATATACATAATACTCTGGAGTTTACAGAGTGCCTTTTTTGACAAGATGCATTTATCTTTATTTATTGTCTTTATTTATTTATTCTCTATGCTCACAATCCTTCTCTATATATACTTATTGTATATTCTGTTTATCTTTTCATGGTTCCATTAAGTCTCTTTGTAAACAAACAAGCAAAAATCTTCTGTTGCAATAATATAATCTGTTACTCCTCAATGTTTCACATATTTGTCTTTAATATATTTTTCTTGTATTCTCCTAGGATATTCTATAAGCTAGGATGATTCCAGAAGATATAAGTTTTTATCATTTCTACAGATTTCAATTGCAGCATCACAGAGTTATGAGAAGCTTAAGAATTATAGTTTTTGAAATAATTGATTATCCATTACAATAATCTTTAATAAAATATTTAGCTCATGTAGAGAGTCATCGTCTCATTGTGTGATTTTTAATGTCAAAATATAGCTTAGAAATACTTAATCCAGCTTTTAGTCACACTGATGTGGAAACAATATCATCCACTATGATGATAATTCAGTCAACCATTGTTTATTTATTTTGAAGAGGTATCTTTCTCTGACATGCTTGTAAAGAAAATACTTCAAAAATTGAGAAAATACTAAGAGAGATCAAATTACTGTGCATAACTGTGAACTGGATAAACAATATATAAATCCAATCTCAAGGTTAATTCAAACATAAGAAGATGCCATATTAGAAATAAAAAATAGTTTCCATAAACAATAAATTTTAGTTGGTAAGTTTTAATAAGTAAAGATACTATATTTGATGGATTAAGATTGATAGAAATATTTAGTCTGCTTTTTTTAGAATTTCAAGTACTTGGGTTGTAGATGGGTAATTTATGGTGTTATTGAACAAGAAATAAATAGCTGCGTAATATTTTCACTACAAATTTCATTTTAAAATAAAAGAACTTCTTGAAATTAGAGTAAAATTAATTTACCGAGTTTTTAGATTGACCATTTCATGCCTGAATATCCTCAATCCCTGCTCTTCAGTCAAACTCACCCAACGTTAAAGGTGGCGCGCAAGTACGCATTTCAATCTTTGATTCATGTAAATAAGATAGCATGAAAAATTTAGCTCTCGTATAATCTCCTACCCGTGTTTTCTTTTCGTTTTTCGTAATTTAAAAGTAAAATAAGATTTTCAAGTAGTTATATCATTTTTGGAACTAATATTCACGCCCCAGTCTAATTGTATTCAAGCTTTGATTTCCATTTTAAGGTAGGGATATTTTACGTCAAGCCGTGAGTCGAAACAGCTGTGAACACTAAGTATGTGCAGAGCGAAAATAATTACACTGTAAGGAAGCTATCTGAGGAGGAAGCATCAATTATCATTCATCGATCCTGCAATTTTGCAGATGTAGCAAGGAATTCGAAAAAATAGAGTGTGGTGGCGTATGATAGTTGCTATTATTAATGATTCATGTTTTTAAGTATGGCAATATAACAAACCCTAGTAAAAATGACAGATTTAGCGCGTCCAAAACAAGGTTTTGGAAAATCTTTCGTGATGGAAGATGTTCGGTTGTTAGTTCAAGAAGAAGGACGAGCTGCTAGAAATTTAGTAGCGTTCAATGTCCCAGTTGATCAGAATCAGACGGATACTTGTAAGTTGATCTGGGGTATCTGTCGAATAATTTTTGACCGTTTGCCTGAGATTGTTGAATTTACGGATTATTTATGATTTACGATTTTATTTATATTTTCACGGAAATTGCATTTATCTTTTGCAAGTATTCCTTGGAAGTTTTCTAAATCGGGCATATCAACTGCAAGTACATTTTTTTCTGTTTTAAAATTTCTCCTAGATAAACATCTTTCCCGTAAGCCTCCCACTTCTCCCAGATTACCCTTTACCGAGGGAAAGAAAGAAGAGTTTTTAAGGCCTACGAAGCGGTCTACGTCGTTAACAAAATCAAGAGTGAGATCTGCATCTACTGGCCGCGACAAAAGATCTGGTATTTATTTGAATCTTTAGATTATTGTATCTAATAGTTAGGAAATAATGTTCATTAAATTCATAGTAATTTTCAATTCATATAATGACTTTTTCTGTAATTTTTAAAAATTCACTAAACCCAACGTTTAAATTATTGGAGCGACAAAATTATAGCAGATGTTATTTGTTTGAACTTAGATTTGGATGCTTATTATCACAAAAAATTCCTATTTCGTAATTAACTCTTTGTTTTTATTCTGCAATTATCATACCTTTAAAAATAATTTCTTACTGTAATGTGTATATGCACTAACTGAGTGATTATAAGCCCCACTTTTATAAAACTTAAAAGAGTGTTTTGAGTTTTAAGATTTTGAATTAATAGAATGGTATCTCCTTTCTTCTCTTAGAACTTCAAGCTAGATATTGGGCTTTTCTATTTGGAAATCTTCAAAGAGCTGTGGATGATATATATCAAACCTGTGAGAGTGATGAAAGTATAACTGAATGTAAAGTAAGTGTGAAATAGTATTTGGTAACCATTGAGAAGTTTTCCTGAATCATAAATATAATGCAGAATTCTATCTCATTTTTAGGAGGTTATAATGATACTAGAAAATTACACCCGAGACTTTCACAATCTGATAGAATGGTTTAAGTTAAAATGGGAGTATGAAAACACTCCCCCACCTCAAAGGCCTACATCTCTTGCTTGGGAAATCAGAAAGTCATCACCAGGAAAGGTAGGATTTTTAACTTTAGTTTATTTAAATATTGTGAATATATGTAAAAAATATGGTAGTAAATTAAATTTTTGCAGCAGTGCTGAAATATTTAAATACTCCCCTATAGTTTTCTTATGATGAATTCATTTTTTATTGCAAGGTGCATACCCTTTCTAATTTTGAAAAGGAACTGTCCAGCAAATATTGCTCAAAGCAAGAAATTTCCAAAGAAGAATGTGGTGAAATCTCATCATTAAATAAAGTAATAAGCTCATCTCTTCCAAATGAAGCAAATATTTCTGAAGATAAAAATGTTACTGATACTCCAACTAAAAATGAAAAGACTTCCACTGAAATGTCTAATACTATTCTACAGCATAATATTGATAGCCTTCCATTACTTAGTGTTGTTTCTGAGGCTGAAGAAATAAAAAAGGAGCAAAATAATGTTGTTGATAACAGTCAATGTATACCTTTATTAGCTATTGCATGTAATGTTAATCAGCCTGCAGATGGTGAAAGCAAAGAAGCTAATTCTGATGTTTCAAAAATAGCTGATTGCCCATCGGATTCAAAAATAGAAAAAGTTGTTGAGGAAAATGTTGCTGAACCTTCTGCTGTAACAACTGAGAATGTTGAAACATCTATGGATGTGGAATACAAAGAGCAAACTGACCAGCAGTCTTTTTGCAATTTAGAAGAAGATGAAACTCCCAAGGTAATGGTTAACCAAGAGTCTCAAACAGAAGAAGAACAGACTGGTTGGGAGGCATCTCTTGCTGCTCCATTAGATGCTGATTCTTCTTCTTTGACTTGCCCTCCTTCAGAGCCTATTATAGAAAATAAATGTGACACAGCACCATCCAAGGATGTTCACTCAGCTGCATTAGATAGTTCAAAAACTTCCAAAGCTTTAAATTTGCCAAGTAAACCCAATCTGATGGCTAGTCAGAAGCCTGTATTAGGAAGAAGTGATGAAGGAGGAAATTCTGCAGTGAAAGAATCAACTTTATCGAAAACCTCGGTACTCAGAGTAGCAGGAAGGGGTCGAGGAGTGCCATCATCTCTTGCTGTGAAAAGTGCAGATGCTCCTGGAAGCAGAGGTAGTTTAAGGCAAGAACAGGAAATATCAAGAGGAAGAGGAAGAGCTGAAATTCCCAGAGGCAGGGTTGCTTCATCACGTTTAGTTGCAGGTAGGGTAAGTTTGGGTGCTCCAGGTGTAGGTAACTCTGCAAGGCCATCAACAGCTGTTACTGCTTCAACTGTTCCTAAGTTGACTAGAAGCCGTACTGTTGTTGAAGGATCTGGGACGGTTTCTAATGCTTGGTCTGTGAAAAGACAACCATCAACAGAGAGCAGTGCATCCCGATTCAACAGACATCCATCATCCACAATCAGACAGGTAATTTTGATGTCTCAATATATTGCTCTGAGTGTATTCATCTGATAAATACTATGAGCTATGAGTTTTTAAAGTAACTCACTTTCCTCAAATAAAGTCATGCTTTTTTATAATTGATTACATTAAAAGCATATAAACATTAATAATTAAAAGAAATAATGGTAATGAGACGCAGAAGCTGTTCTTCTTCTTTTGATAAGCTTTCTTAAAAAAATTATGGTGTAATTTAATATTTTTAATAAGTTACTATTTTTGCTTTCATTTCATATTAATAAATCATAATTAACTCAAAGAATCAAATATTCTCCAAATCATTATGATTTTATTTTTGTATTTTTGCTTTAGCACATTAAATGCAAAACATTGATTAACACACAAAATCAGAAGTTTATGAAAAATTAACTTACATTTTCTATGAAGCATTATAAATTAATATATCAACTAATATTAACTATATATTTTCATTTTCATATCATGCCTAATCTTTGATTCAGTTTTGAATGTGTATTATTATATTCTATTATTATGTGATCATGAATCATAAATAAAGCGTCCTTTATTGACTTCTAGATTTTACTTTAAGAGCAATATTTGCATTTTATTTCTGTAAATATTTATCTTGCTATTTATAGCTAAATAGCTTGTAATTGTCCATCAGAGGGCACTTTTGTCATCAAACATGTTTGTATTTTTCTTGAATTGACTTTGTCCAAAGTCATATTGATTGCTTAAAGGATTTTTGGCTAAGATTTCAAGAATAAAAAGGCCAAACATATAGATTTTCATTAGTATGGAATATCTTCATGCATTTTAGTCATCTTTTGTGAGTGCTTCAAAGTCTATAAGAATCTATGCTGTATCACTCTTCTTTGCTGTGTTTCAGTTACAATTTAAAAGCAATTTTCTGATCCTTCTCAATATATATGCATGGAGTAGTGGTGATTAGGTTTCTTTACCTTTGAATGTCTATTATATTTAGTGAATAATCACTCACACATTTTATGGCTTAAAGTACATGTAATAAGCAATTTCTTTATCTTAAGAATTAGAAAAAATAGTGAGGATAGCTTTATTGTTACATCTTTAATATCTTTAATTAGTTATGATACAGCTTTATCTATTGTGAATCAACATTGTAAAATTCAATATCTCTATCATGTGAATATTTATTATGCAGATTTACTCATGATTAATAAGATAAATAGAAACATAAGATCAATCTGAAGTATCTAATTAACTTAATTTATAATAAGATATTAAGGAGTGGCATTAGGAATTGGAAACTTTTAGAATATCAGTTATTATACATGATTCAAATTAGAATTTCTTGTAGTATACATGAATGTTCAATGAAATAGAATCAATTTCATCATTTATTTAAATCATCTACCATTATGTTATTACTAAGTATGGAATTTGATTTAAAAAGAATTTATTGTCAATTTTGTTTAGTTTGACCTCATAGTGATAATCGACTGCTCATTTTACTGTGCAATCTTGAAAAATTATTTTGGCAGACCCGCCCCTCTAGTGGAACCTCTACCCTGGGTGTTAACACTAGTCGAAATACCCTTGGAGGGTTAGTGAGGAAAGATGTCAGGTTACATGGTGTACACTCCTCCCTGAACAACATACAGGTACCAAATGTGTTGTCGTTGTTTGTGTATTGTTGTCATCTGCTCATGTTGTTCATTTGAGGATGAGTGGCAAATTGATGTGTACACAGTATCTTGCTGCCTAGGATCAATTTTGTGAATCAACTTTTATGATTTTTATTGCTGTAGTAGTTCTTAGAATAGTCTTAGTTGGCTGCCATTAGAATGCTTTATTTGCTTTTACTTTGCTAATATTTGCTTTTACTTTCTTTTACTTCATCTACCTATAACTCCCCCTTTGAACTTAAAACTCTTGATATGTACTTGAGCATGCCTTAGTTTATTGATATCCTCTTATACTTATATACCGTATTTTTCGGACCATAAGACGCACTTTTTCTTCACCAAAAAGTGGGGAGAAAAGTGCCTGCGTCTTATGGTCCGAATAGAAGACTGACACTGACGCTGTACTAAGACGCTGACACTAATGCCGGGCATTTGTATCAGAGCCGACCCGCTGGATCAAATATTATTCTGTTATACATTATTTTAGTAAAGCCTTCGACTCAGTAGACTAGTAAATTCATTGATCATGCCCCACTTTGATTACGGTGACATTGTTTACCAAGATCTATCAAGAGATCTAGCCAATAAGCTCCAACGCATCCAGAATGTGTCCGTTCGATTTATATTTAATTTGAGAAAATTCGACCATATTTCCGGTGCATTTAAAAAATTAGATTGGATAAAACTCGAAACTCGCAAACAGCTTCACATTCTAACGTTCTCATGCACTGTTTTGCGAACGCAATCTCCTGAATATCTCTTTTCCGAATTTGTAAGATTTGAGTCCGTCCATAATTGTAATACTAGAGGGAGATTCAAAATACTAATACCGAACCACAGAACGGAGACATATCACAAATCATTTATTATAACTGCTACCACGCTCTGGTACCATTCCCTCCCACATAAAATCTTCCATTTCCACCCGATCTTTCAGAAGAAAATGTCTTACTTATCTTAATCATATATCCAATTTATCTCCTGTATCAACAGTCATCACATCTCTACAGCACTGATCAACGCTCTCTCTACTGCTCCTTTCACTCTTAACCTCCAATTCATTTAACTATGCATCTGTCTTGAAATATTCTTTTTTTGCAGCTCAGTCCAATATCTTCTAATTTTATTATCTACACTTTGCCTCTCTTTTCGGCAATCAACTTAAATATACCATTCAATGTTTTTAATTACCTGTTTAGTTATAAGATATGTTTTCAAATTTAACATGATCTGACTCATTGATTATCTTGTAAAATTGAAATTTTAGTATTCTGTTTTTAGATAATTCTATCAGTAGGTTTGTGCAGGTTTTTCACACCCCCCTTCAATGTGGGTGTTTTCCTGCAGTGGATTTTTTTTTCTAAGAATTTTCTTAGGTTTTCATATCCACTTAAATCTCTCTTATAATCATTATTTTTCTCTTTCTAATTCTTTTGGTACTTTAAACTTTTTTTAAAGAGGTTAGATGGAAGAAGATACTTTTTAGTCTCCATCTTGCCTCCAAAATGAAGACTATTAAATATTTTATTACACTATTTGGTTCAGAATATTTTTTGTCCTATTTTTCTCCTCTAAAAACCAGGTGCGTCTTATGGTCAGGTGCGTCTTATGGTCCGAAAAATACGGTACTTTTCTTTTATCTTTATTCACATCTCTTTCAACCTGTATGAATTAACAAATACAATAACTAAATTGTATTGTTATGAAAGATAAGTTTCACTTTATTTAAAATTTCTCTTAGATATTATAACTTACGGTGAAGGGAATTATAAATCATTTAACATTATTAGCTATGGGATTGGATATACTTGAAAATCTTTTAACTATACTATTTTAGATAAGGTAATGGCTGTGAAGAAACTGTTGTATGTTCTTTCAAGTAATTAGAAGTTTTCCATGTAATTAGTCTGTATCTATACTATCCTATCTAGTGGGTAGGATAAGTGTATAACATCTTTTGGATTACAAATGGATAATTGGTTAGGCTGTGCCAATTTTATTTCAAGATTATTTAAGATGAGTTCTTTGATTAATAAGGTTTTGCATTTCAATTTTTTAATTTTGAGAGAGTAGTCGATGGTAAATGAGTTTCAACAATAGTTTATCTGTGTAAATATATGTTGAGCAATGGGTTCATTTTTATGGCATATTTTTCTAAATCTTATCCTAAAGAATGCAAAGATATATATATTCATCAGTAATGTTTTTAAGAGATATGTAGCTTCTTAATTCCAGTGAATACTACTTAAATAGTCAAAATTCAATATGAGTCACTAATTCAAATAATTTAATGATCTTGAATACCTTTCTTTCACATTTCTCTTATATTTTTCATGCATGGTAAAGTATGACTGATATTGATTCATACTTGCATGCATATATATGTGCAATATTTTAGTCTTGAGCATGTTTTGAGTGTAATATGGATAGCAATTTCATTCATTTTTCTAGGACCTTAAGGTTCTAATCTCTGTATTTCTAAAATATAGAAAGTTTTCTTTAGATAAGAGATGTGGAAGAAAAATCATGTTTCCTCCATCTTTTAATCATAAGTATTCTGTTTCATCGTCATCTTATTACATGAATCAATAGACTCGAAGCTCATGGGCTGTACATCATTGTGGAAGCAGCAGACTTGCTGACCAGCAAAATCCAAGAGGTGGAAGGAAGAGTGCATCAAATTCATCTTTGCATAGTTCATCCTCTACATCCTCAGCTTCAACAGTAAGGAGTTGGGCAGACAAAGTTAAGGGTGCTGGAACAGAAGTTAATAAAGATTCTGTTGAAACCCCAGCCAAAGATACATCTGTTAAATCTCCGCCTACTGAGTTAACAGAAAACAAATCAGTGGGAAATGAAGATGGTAATTATCTTATTATATATATTATTCGACTTATGCAATATTTTTGTCAAACTTGATTACTTGAGTTGTCACAAAATTAATAAAATTCTTTATCTACTTTCAATCATTCATAAAAAGTTGCTGAACAGTTCTTAAATCTCAGTAAGTTTGTGTCATTAATGATATTACTCATGGTTTTTAAGATTATATTAATTATCCTCTAGAAGTTAATTAAAATACGAAATAATATTACATATTTTGTAATTTTTAATTAAATTCCTGTACCGTCATCTTATCTACTTTACGATAATTGTCTATCATCTTAAATGCTCATTCTCTTGGAAATTATATAGGCATCAGGATTTTGCTATTCTTTGGAATTTTTGTGTTTAAATAAGTCATATATATATATATATGTTTGTTAAGGTAATCTCTATGCTTAAAGGTAACTTAACATATTTCTATATATTTCTTCACATTTTCATACTCCTATATGTCTTTATTTAACTTTTAACCTTATAAAGCATAATGGCTTACAGCAATTTTGCCAAAGATATTTTGTTGATTGAGACATGATATACCTGAATGTTTTGATTTAATTTACTACTTAATTCTTATATTATAAAATTACTTTTTTGTTTTATACCAGCTAAAATTTTATTTAGTGAAAATGAATGTAATCTTAAATCTTTAATGTTAGCTGTTCTTACTTATAATTTATATCACATTCGAATCTATTTTCAATCCTTATAGATGATTCTCAAGGTTGGGAGACTGTTAGAGCCAGATCTTCAAGGTCAAGAGTATCTCCTGCTAGTAAGGTTGCTGCTGTTATTGACCTGAAATCCAGCCCTACAGAAAATAATGGTATGGTTTCATCATTATCTCGAAGTGCTGGTAATATAACAAAAGTTTTGACAAAGAAAGATCAGAAACAAGGAGTAGCAACATTGAATGGAGAAACCAAAGCAATTGTAAGGAGAAGTTTTCCTCAAACAAGGTTTCAGCGCCCTAGTTCTGCATTTTCTTTGCCAGCTCTGACTTCTATTGGTGGAAATAAAGAATCAACTTCTCCTCCAAAGGAGATAAAGGGCCATCATAATGGAAAGGTAATTTATTTTTTCATTTGTAACATCTATGATAATAAATATTTTCTCTTTTTATTCCTGAAATATAAGTTAAGCTATAGATACCAATAGCATTTAGGCTTATATGGCTAGGCTAGATAATATCAAGGAAACTTCAATAACAATGCTAGATAAGGAAATTGTTTATCAATCTGAAGATATTATTCTATTGATTTTCAACTTTCACTAGCACAATTTCTCAATAAATTAATGCTTAGCTCTGAGTACTAAGATTTGTGTTAAAATAACTGTCATATTATTTCCAATCACAAATATTATTCAGACTTTTAATACAAAGATCATTGGTTTTAATGGATTAATTTTTAATTATTTTTGTATAACTCATTTAAATAGTTAATTTAAAATTGGTCTAATAACTTATTCAATTCCTATAATTATCTAATCACTCATAAATTTGTTCTGAGGAAAGATTTTGAAATAATACTTACAATTATCATTATTTACATTGTATCTATTTTATTACTACATTATCTGATTCAATATTTTTAAAATGTAAAATATAGTGTTATGCAATAATTTTTTCTTTTTAAAACCTTCACTAGATAAATATTTTATCTCAAATTTATGTAATATTTTCATTTTAATCCCTTTAATTAGAAAAATTCATCTATGAATGGCCACAGTAAGACTAAAGCTGTAAATAAAAAGGTATCAAATATGAATGCAATAAACAATCAAATGTCATCAGAAGAAAAACCAAACAAAGAATCAACAAAAAAACATTCAAATGATGGTTCTCCTGTCAGAGAGTTTGAGAAAAGAAGAAAATCCAAAGATGTTCTTGTCAAAAACATGTGTAACCTTTTAAATGAAGATTCTAACAGGACAAGTCCAGGAAAAGAGAATATTTTAACAAATGGTACCATTGATATGCAAGATAAAGAGATGAAAGGTGCTGCTAATATTAATAAGGATGCTGAGTAAGTAATTTAC
This sequence comes from Pantala flavescens, assembly GCA_020796165.1. Taxonomy (NCBI): domain Eukaryota; kingdom Metazoa; phylum Arthropoda; class Insecta; order Odonata; family Libellulidae; genus Pantala; species Pantala flavescens. The sequence goes on along the minus strand of CM036879.1, from coordinate 15,756,051 downwards.
GACTTATTAAAATTTCTAAATGCTTTAATGATTTTACATTACCTCAACCTTGAGATGAAATCATACATTCTGTGCTTTATTTTAATTTAGGGAAGAAAACATTGATGCGAAATCTGAAGAAAGGGAAAATAATCTTTTGAACGAGGAAGTGATACGTAAAACTGAAGAGCTGTGTGCAGAAGAAGAAAAACTGGAACAAGAAATAATGGAATTAGAAAAGAGTGAAATTGAGGTTAGTTTCTCGATTAAACAAATTGTTTCTCTTAATTCTATACTGTGAATTTTCAGATTATAATATTTATTATGATTAATTGTAATGTAATAATCTTTAAATATAAATAATTAATAATCATGGCATATTTATTGAAATTTATGAGTCCTGTTAACTTTTTCATTAAATTTTTAAAAATTGTATCATTTCAACTTTTACTTTTGAATGTGTTGAAAATAATTGTCTTAAAGCTTGTTCTATTAAAATAGATGTTTTAACTTTATTTTTGTGAGTTATATTGGATTCTAAATTTCTCTAATCAATCAAAATATAATTATCAATAAATCATTTGTGATTGTCTTTGTTGTGTATTGTAAATTGACCTTATCTCAATTATTGTTTTTAGGTTGACACGGAAACTGAGGAAACTGAGACGGATGGTGAAGCAACTGCAGGTCCAGGTGATGAAGAAGATGATCGCTCAGAAGTAGTGACCCCTGAGGATAGGGAAACAATTGAAGCTAAATATGAAAATATGCTTGCAGGCAAGTGTTGTGCAATAATTCCTCTGTGAAGGAAGATTGTAGATTTCTTATCCTTGAAATTATCTACTTACTTGTTAATCTCTGTTTTATTAATTAATTTTAATCTGTGTGTTTATTTTTACCACTAATGGTTTTGTATATAATCTTTTTTAAAATGTTTGCTAGTACAAAGAAATATCTATGCTCTTGATCTAGTTTTCATCTTCCTTTTTTGAAATGAAGAAAATATTTTTCAACATCCATATTAACCTCTATACCCATTCATTTGGATTTCAGGCATGAGTTGGGCTGAAAGAATGGAAGCTCTTGAACAGCTTGAGGCTATGGCTGCACGTCACCCTGGTCGTGCATTAGAATTACACCAGAAATTATCGTCTCCTTCTCGAAAGAGGTCTCTCTCTGAAACACTGAGGCGCTATCAAGCCAAGCAGGCACAAGCTGAGGAGAAGCGTCAAAGATTGCAGGAGTTGAAAGCTACTAAATTAAGGGAATTATTCAAGAAGGTGAGAATTGTTAGATTAATTCAATGTAATTTTATTAGTGTAACCTTTTATTATCTCCTTATGTGTTCTTTGCTAAAAGTATACATAATACATAAAATATACATAAATATACATACATAAAATAATAAATATATGAAATGATTTTTTATTCTTATTTTCAGATAGGCGAGGTTCGAGAGGCTAAAGTGCTTCACATTGAAGCTAAAAGAGAACAACTGGAGCTGAAACTTAGGAGAGCTGAAGAAAAACGTAGAAGGCACTTGCAAGGAATTGTGAGGAAAGCACATGATGAAGAAGAAAAACTTAAAGAAATTGCATTCATCAATGAGCTCGAAGCTCAAAATAAGAGGCATGACTTTATGGCATTGTGTCAGGTAACTATATTTATTTTTCAGTACTTGTACTATCCTTTAGAAATATGCATTGATTTTAACAATAGAAACTGATGATAGATATATGTGCTGTTATTTTTTTGTTGTTTGTAAAATCTATCTAAAATGTAACTTATCCAAGTAATCAGAGGCCTAATTGAATCAGTCACTTCCTCTAGGTATTTTTTCAATTTAGAGAAACATAAGTATGGCTTTCATGCAAAATAAATAAAGAATGGCAAATCTGAGATACATTCTGTATTTTTTAACCTCTGATGTAATTGATCATGGAAAATTAAGTGCATAGGGGCATGATTAACATTTTATTTGAAATTTTTTCCAAAATTTCACTGTAATTAAAAATGTATACAATTCTTTTAGGAGCAACGTGAAAGGCTTCTTGGTATTCTGGAGGGAAGGCAGAGGAGACAAGAGGAGAAGGCAGCTAAAGAGGCTGCTGTAGAAGAAAGGAGGAAGGCCTTAGAGGCCAAAAGACAGGTGAGTGAAGTTGAGGAATCACAGCCCATAAAGAATTTGTGTTGTTTTAGAATTGGAAATTTAGGATTTTTGTGTACTGTGACAAATTTTAATCAAATGTATAGAAATTCCAGAGGAAATTTAAACTGGCAATTAATACTTTAGGTGTTAGGCATTGATGAAAGTTCGCTTGTTCTCTATTGGAAATTAAAGTAATTAGACAGTAATATGGAATTCCTTTATATATGTAATTTAATATAGAAATGAACAACCTAAATATGCCAAAAGTTAGTAGATAAATGCATAACTTATACTATTTCAATGCCCTCCAAAAACATATCTTTATTATATATAAAGTCTTGTTAATCTTATTCTGACAACAAGGTATGCAACATCATATTTATTGTTCTGTTTTCAAATTAGGCTAAGTTAGAGGAGATGCAAGAACGTAGGAGAAGAAGGGAAGAGAGGATAGACAGAGAACAACAGGAGAAGGAAAAGGAGAGACTTGAGTTGGCAAGGGAGAAAGCAAGGTAAGTCATGCATAAAAAAATAGCAATAGATATTTTTCATTTATTTCTTCATTGAAGCTATATAATTGTTTTGGATCTTCTTGGTATACATTTTGCTCTTCAGAATACTAAAACAATTACGTCTCATAATATGCTTGCTTCTATACAATCTTTCAATTATTATTAGTAATTCTTTCCAATTATTTTCTCTTTAAGAACACGAGGCCAATTTAATCTTTTATTGATTTCAGGGATCGTGAAGAGCGTTTGAGTGCATTACAGGCTGCTCAGTTGGCAAATCAAGAGGAGTTGCAAAGAAAAATACGGCAGAAACAAGAAGAGTCTGCTCGTAGACATGACCACAACATGGAACTCATCCGTCAAAGAGCATTGGCTTTAGAGTCAAGCTCTGTGACTGGACGAGGGCTAGGAGATGAATCATCTCTGCCAAGACTCTCTCCTTACGAAAAGAATAAATTTTGCAACTTATGTAATGTCCTGGTAAGATAATGTAGTCTTTCTTTTTCGTAGCAACTTATTTGAACAAGTCATATAATATAAAATGGATTCATTTAGAGATAGAGGTATATTCTATGATAAAATGAACACTCATTTCATGATATTAATTTTGCTGACTATTATTTATCAGTTTTTCTGTGTTTTATGTAGAAAGCATTTTGTTATTTTAGGGAAATCATTTATATTGAATTTAAAGATGTAAAGGGAAAAATTATGTGCATAGAATTAGTTGCAAAGGTCAATGGATTTGTACAAGGAAATGATCAATTTATATCTTTACATATACTCGTAGACTCAAGTTTTATGATACTTAATTCTTTAGGAATACTTATACAAAAAATTTTAGTTAGTAAATGATATATATTTTTATCCAAGGTGTAATTATTACTATAATACTACTATTGGTTATCATTTTTCATATGTCATATTGTATTCCTGTGGACTTAAGGTTTTAATTATTTTTCAGATCGAGTCAGAAGTTTATCTTTTAAGTCACTTACGTGGAAAGAAACATCAAGAATCTCTTAGGAACCAGAAGCTGCAAGGAACTGAAGGACATAATAGTAAGGAGTCTCCATCTCCTATAAATATGAGCTCTATGGAGCATATTGTTGATGCTCCAGCTGATAAAGTAGATCCAAAGATAGCTCAAGACAGGGAGAGGCAGAAAGCTCTAAAGAAACGATGCAAGAAGATACGACAAAGAATGGCACAGAAGTACGATTCTTTATGTCCATTTTCTTAATGATTCATAGGTATCTATTCATTTGATAAAAAATTAATTGATTATACTATTTTATTATACAGGGGTCAAGAGTATGAAAGTAATCTGGAAAAATCTCAGAAGAATATAGATTCAGCTAACAAGTCACGCTTACAAAAATTCATAAAGGATGTGGAAAAACTAAATCATTCTCATGGTAAAGGTCAGTGGCCTGATACTGCAATAACTGCACTTGAGAGAGCTCTGGGAGAAATCAACAGGATATTAGACAAACAGGTATATTCAATGCATATATTTATTTATATGTTTATAGATTTTAGCAATTTATATTTTGTAAAGAGATAATTAAAAAATTTCATTTGAGTTAATTAACCTCTTCTTTCTATTGCAGAATGTTGCTGATAAAGTTGCATTCCAAGCTCTGGGAGGATTTTCAGCTCTTACCTCAATTCTAGAAATGGCTACTGGAAATGCTCCAAATATTTCTCCTTCATTACCACCCAAGTAAGTTTAAACAGCAAATCTATGTCGATTAATGTAATTTTCTCAGAAAATTGAAGAAGGGCATAAGAATCTGATGATGATAGATTTCATCTATTATTCATAAGCATTATCATTTTACCAATTTCATTTCAGGAGTTATGTCACAACCTGCACAACTTATAATCTGGCATGCAATGGTTGTCCAGAGAATTCTAAGTATGTGCTCTTCAGCAATAAAATTATCACTGTCCTGGATTTTCTTCTCCAGAGGTTATCTGTAAGTTACAATTATCTCTTCTTCTTTTGTTTCATAAAATTGAAGACAATCTTTGATAATTTTCCATTCCGAAATCATATAATTTTGAAATGTTTGTCCACAAATTTGCATATTTTAAAATCACCAGTGAAAATGAGTCTAAAGTGATTTATTTTAAAGGTGAAAATTTTTTGCAAATATTTTTCATTTTAATAGTGAGAGAATTGTGTTAATTTGCTTTTGCATTAAAGAGATTGTGAGAACATTTATTATCTTTCACTCATCTTTGATAACTTCTAGTTTTTGGTAGTGAAACTGAAATATAGTTTCGACTATTAAATATTTGATTCTCAACATTTACAATTATGGTGGTGAATAACTCGCTTTAAACTTTAATTATGTATAATTTTAAGTGTTTACAAAGAAAAATCTAACAATAGTATTAACTTCTCTCTTCTGTTATACTAGACTATATTTATTAACAATATGTGGAGCCCTTAGATATAATTTAAGACAGGTGTAAGTATAAACTGGGTGTTAATCTAGAGTAATCATTAATGTGTTTGATTTTATTTCAATAAAAGTAAGTTAAATATAATTCTACTTTGTAGAATTACCATTTTTTCGCATTTTTTATTAAGTTAAAGTATTATTTTTAAAATTTCCCACCGCCTAATAATAAAATATCAATCCCTGAATTCCCCGCTCTTAACGTTCCTCAGCTTGTTGTAGGTAATTTCATCTCGATCCGCTAGATGACTCCTGGCGTCCAGAGTTTGAATTGTTTGATCACTCATGGTATCATCTGCTCGAAGAATAGAAAAGATTCTTTCGGGGTACTTTATTTAATGTTTCAGAGAAGAACTCAAGTAATTTCCGGAATAATAATGTTCCATAGTAGATATTATTTGAATAACAACATTTTGGATAAAATACGCTGGTTGGTATAGCTTACAATAGAACGCTTTCTAAAAGTTTGTTTATAACGGTCGTTTTCTGATAACAAAGTTTAATCAAGGTATTTTTGATATGTTTAATGGAATATAAGAGGTCTTGAACGCAAATTATACTTCATTCATGTATTATAGAAGTTATAGGCTGCTTCTTAAATAATTAAGTATGATATTTGCTTTAATTTTATGTACTGGATAATCATTTAGCTGAATATATGTTATCATCCTTTTTAAATGATTGTTGGGATTGCTTTAATTGTTTGGATTGTTGTAACATATTTTTATAGATTTGGTCAACTAGTTTGTTCTTATTGTTAATAGTGTTATAATATGCATTAGAAAATGCCTTCGGCGCTTAAGATTTATTATCGTTAGAAGGTATCTTTAAAAAATGAAACGAAGCGGTTTAAGTTTAGAAAATACATATTTTTACAGAATTTACTTTCCACTGTGCTCGTAATTTTTACAAATCGAAAATTTTAGATCGTCAATCGTTAAAGTTCTCCTTGGAAAAGGTATTGATAAAGAATGGTACTTTTTCGCATTACTGCCGTAAATTTACAAACATATATTTACAGATATTTTCTTTAATCAAACGTAGTAATATGAATAATGACTAGTATATAATCATTCTATATAAAGTATGCTAATAAGGTGGGGTATTCTTCGCTATCTATCTCTCTATCAAAACTTGACGGCCAACGTGATTGTCTAAATTTCGCGTTATAAGATGCCTTGGTTTATTTTCTATGAAAATTTATATATAGAGTTAGTCGGTGGCTCTTTCGCCTGTGAGGTAAGTAAGAGGTAACGTCCGAACATTATTTTCTCATATTAGAATTTCTACGTGCAACTGTTTATTTGTTGACACAAGTTTGTTGATTTTGTACAGAGGAGGAAATTTATTTATTGTTGTTGGTTTCTTTGGAGTTCATTTCCAAACTTTAAATAGGTGAAGTTTAAGGTTGATTCAGAATTTTATGTTTATGATATACTCGCGTCGCGCACAAAGTTATTTTCGCTCTTTATACTGACGATCATTGATTAACTATTCAAGTTGTGCGTAAATTGGCATTATAAGCTAATTCATTAGTATAGTCATCTCGCAATTTTATTTTTGATCCGCGATTTTTTATGTACATCATGCATGTACATAATAGAGTAGTGTTATTTGAAATTTGTCGTACTGTGTTATATTCTATAGTTTCTATATAATATATTCTCTATCTTCATCTATATGAATTTTGAAGTTATCAACTGTGTTAATATCGTCTTATTTATCTCAGAAATACTAAACCTCATTTATCTCCATGGTTATACATTTATTGTGCAAGGGAAGTCAAGATACACCTAATTTATTATTTATTTTTGTGGGAATTCTCTGCTAATTAACACGTGACAACTTTAATGTAATTATTGAAGTTGTACTCTCTACATGTTTACAAACTTCATTTCCTCTCAGTTATTTTGGATTAATATTACGACCTTTTCCAAAATTTTTAAAGTAGAAGAAATCTGTTAGCCAACTTCGCTCTTGATCTATCGAATTTTCTATTACTTCAAACTGATTCTACCATATTGGAAATATCCCATTAAGCTGCTCGCGTCCATTAAATTCGCCCCCCTTGAAACCGATCCCATTCAGTTTGTAAAGTTACAATTTCACGTGAACAAACCCAATATGTCGCGATGCGAGGGAAAAATCAGGCTTTTAAGGCGTAAAATCTAAAAAAGTTTCATGCTCACTCGGACGGAAGATTTCGATCGTCAGATGTCTTCGGCCATCCATTCCCCCTGTTTTCCATCGAAATAAAACTCGAATGCTTTTGCCCTAGGCCGCGAAGAATCGGATCGGAAAAATGCGAAACTTTTATTGCTGTCGAAGTTTCCAATCGCAGTAAGTTCCTTTTCAAAATTTCAGTTTTTATTACCCAACAAAGCGGACCTCTCTTGAAGGTATATGGCCCGGAAGAAACGTAGTTACGATTTTGAAAATTATTTTCTAGTCGAAGGACCTATATTATATCGGTTTAAAGGCTGTATTGACAGTAATGCGCTTTATGTTATTAGTTTATTTTATTTTTTGGAAAATTAAACCGATTACATCCAATTATCTTAACGGATTTTAAAGAAATACTACAAAGTGTTAGAACACGAAATTATTTGAGTGCGTTTTGAAACTGAAACGTTCATAGCAGTTGGAAAATTAGGTCAATGTATTTTTTACTTACATTCTGAGTAACATTTTGGAAGGGACTACCTTGAAGAGTCCTTTAACGAGGTGATTCAACCAAATTTTTACTCTTTTCAGCTTTCTGAACTTGTATACCATTTCCCGATTAATTTTTGACTTTGGAGAATTATATATTTCTTTTAAATATTTTGTTATGGTCAACTTTTAATATATTCTTTATCGTATAAATTATTTGATGCTCCAATACCTTGAAATCTAAGGAAAAACGTGCATTGTGGCAAATATAAGATCGTGAAATACTTGAGGAAGCGTGTACTGTTTGTAAATTTTAATGGGACTCTTTCGATTTAATATTAGGTGATCAAGTAGCTACGTTATAATTTTATTTCTTAATTTTTTAAGTTTAGCTTTAACTACAATTAACTAATTACTTTTTATTGCATTTTGACTATCGTTAGAATTGTTTTGCAAATTTTCTTAAGGTTACGTATTTCGTTTTAGGGTTTGATTCCTTCCAATAAGCAGCACACGGGTAGTGGAGGAAGTACCAGTTCAACTGTCAAAGCTCCTGGCAGCCCAACGGTAGATCCTGTAGCAGGTCAGTGCATCTATAAACATTGAACCTTAAAAATATATGAAATAAAGTTTTTAAAGTGCTTATTCTTCAATGTTATTATACTGGATACGAAATCATGAACCCTCGAGTAATTATAAATATTTACTTTAAATCATCTTATTTTAAAGCCATAATCTTTTCAATTTTAGTACGATGGATAGTGGTAGGAATTGTTTATTGATATTTGTAAATAGAAAGCTTTAGTAATTTAAGTGGTGAAATCGATTTATACTTGTATTCCATAATGTATAAGCAATATAACTCCATTGACATCTAAAGGGATAGTACGTAGAGTGACGTATATTAATTTTGAACTACAAGTATTATTGTCTGGATAATACAAGTTCACTGTGCTCTGTAAATTACCCAATACAGTACTATAAGAGCCGAATAAATTAATATTTATGGTTTATTACTAGTTTAAGTAAAAAAATGATAAGAAATACCAATTTCTTCACCCAATTTTTTTTACGGTTAAACTAATCTTGATTGAAAATTAAAAATAAATCGTATAAAATTAGATCGATTTATCTTTGAAAGTAGAGTGGCGTGATGAAGCTTTCCCTGTGGAAAACTAATAAATTTAATTCATCACATTTATATTCATAAACCTCTTTTATATTTCATGATTAATTAATAAGAATTAATTTCACTTTTAAAAATCGGTTGACTTTTACTAGATAAGATTCCCCGAAAAATAATATTGCGTGTTCAGCTGTATTTTTTAACCCTACTTCCGACCCTAGCGAAGTCTATTTCCTTCCCCATAATCTACGTATGCGTCTTCAGGTAACCGCAGAAGATCATGGCGATTTAAGATCGCTTCTGCAGCTCCGTAACGTTAGGAAGACATCCGCAATCGGAATCACTTCTCGAAGTGGAACACGGAGTGGGAAGGAGAGCAAACCGCTCTGGGCCACTCGTGTTTCTTTGCTGTAATGTACGTGTAGGCAAGCTCCTTGTCGGAGAGCGGCCGCAGATGTGTACATCCCGCGGGAAATGGCAATCCGCATGTCCCTGAGACTCACCTACCTAAGGGAATGTCTGGTGTCCCTCCCCTTCCATCCAATCCTCCACAGGAGACGCCGTCGCGTCGGCTAGCACTCCTCCCATTCCTCCACTTCACTATTCCGCGCTTATTTTTCTATCCGTACCCTCTCCCCTCGCCATTGTTTCGGATGCATTATTGTGTGCCACTCATCACTTCTGCATCGACTCATTGTTGTGTAATGTACCGACCGCCCCAAGTTGAAGATGTCTAAGTGTTTCTCATGGGTGGATGTTAAAGATAATAAACATAATGGCTAAGTCTATTTCTTTGTCGATTAGGGAATCTCGTCTTTTATTTATTTCTGCTTTCAGTATTTCATGAGGAATAAAGAGATTGAAGTATGCTTTCAAAATTTTGTTATTTTAATCGGCGAAATTTTTATTAATTGATTTTTAGAAACTGGAGCTGTTTGTTATTGACGTTGATGATAATATACTAACTTATTGAATTTCGTGGTTGTAAGGGTAGAATTTTTAGTTTTCCAAGATGGCAAAAGGCACGGAATATACTTATAAACCTAGTGTAAAATTTGATTTCGTTTTATTGTATTAAAATATTGATGACCATTTATAGCATACCTCGAAGTCTGTTTACTCTCAACCCTATGTGGAGTACAGCAGTTTGCTAATTTATAATATAATATATATTAATTAATAATATAGTAATAATCTCGGTCAGTGTCATTGTAATTAAAACAAATTGTAATTTTTATGATACTTTAATTGTAGGTTTACAATAATGATATTCATCGTAAGTATATATATTATATAGTAATTCATAGTCGTAGTGTTATTATACTGGAATTTTCTTAAGACAGAAAATATAATAGAACCATCATTTAAAAGAAATAGCAATATTAATCTCTTCAATAAGAACTTATCGAAAGTCAGTATAACTTTTATGGAAAATCAAAAAATGAAATTTCTTGTAGGCCTCTTAATTTTTAATTGATATAATAATAATTTTAGTTCGTAAAATATGACAAATTTATACTTCTTATTCCCGTTTTGTGTTACAATTGTTTAGTTTCTGCTGTTTTATGTAGACTTCGCGATAACTTATCCTTTGAATACTTAAGAGTTGGGGTTTGACGTCGTAATAATGCTAATTCTTGTTCAAGATGCTCTTTTTATCGTAAATTATTTATTGAGTTTTATTTTCAATCGAATATTATCATTGGTACGGTAAGGTTGATTTTCCCATAGCCTAAATACGGTTCCAGTATCGTCCTGTTACGGTATCACATCCGAAGCAACGAAGCTATAGAAACAGCTTCTCCACTCGCTTTCTTGTTGGCGTCTTCTTCGCCTCCCCTCCCTCAGGGCCACACCTCCAGCCCCGCCTCGCCACTCGCCCTGCCCCGTCTCACCTGGGAGTGGACGGTTTCCTCCTCCCTTCACCCCCTCGATCGATTCGCAGGGGCCCTGTGGGAGAGATCGCGGATACCAAGTCCTCACCGCCACTCTCTCAAGTGCGGCCGTGGAAAGTTGTTAAATCTGAATGGGGAAGAGGTCAGCAAAGATTTGTCTCATCCGCTTGCTCGAGACGCATCAAAATTGCATCGCTGGAGAACTTTATATCTGTAGTACTGCTTTCATCGGTGGATGCGATTCGGGCCTCGTGGAAATATTTATGCGGTTCAGGGATCATAGAAGCGTGCTCTTATCTAAACATAGGCTATGTATATTTGACTCACGTCGTAGGCATGCCTCTATCTTTTAAGGAGACACGATGCCCTGAATCTATGTAAAATATTCTTATGCATTTGAGTTGAATCGGTTGCACTGAATTCTCAGTCTTGCGTAAATGTGGAAGAAACTGAGACGTGAGTAATGTTGAAGAATTATTTTGAAAAAATCTCTGGAAAGAATATTTTAAAAAATAATTAAAGAAGAAATCCCTGTGATTTCTTATTTCGCTTCGGAAGTTTCATTTTATTCTCATTAGGAATTTGTGTAACAGAGCTCCCAGTTGGCATTCAGCTCAACTACTCCATACACATATGAGTAAAAGATAATTAACTCGCGAAGTAACAGATAATTTGTCATTCATGCATATTTTAGCTGTAATTTACTTCTTATGTGTATAGTAATGTTGGTTCTAACCCAGGATGTCGATGTTAGAAATGCAACTCGCTATTTCTCCAGCTGAATAATTCATTTAGGATTCAAATACAGTTGTATTATCGACTTCTAACGAACATGATACTTCAACCGTAAGATTTTCTTAAATAAATAAAAGTCTCACGCAAGTATTTGTGTGAAATTATCATTCGAAAGAATAACGAATAAAATCTTCAAATATTCACGTAAGTGAAACATGACTAATTGAAAAGAAAATGTTCGAAATTTTAAGCGTGATATATTTATTGACACTGCACTGAAATGAGCCAAGAAAATTTAAAAGTTGCATGTAAAATGTTACAGTGCATATAGATTTTTCTGTAGAATAGTTATTATATCCTTTGGCCATTTCATGAAATTTTCGTATTTCTGATGTAATACAAAACGCCGTGTTTACTTAAAGTATGATTTCGAAAAAAAATTGTTTGTTCATTTTCCGCTGCATGAGATGATCTTTCTGTTATGTAGAGTACTTATTGAAGTGTAAAAATTCAACCAGTCTTTTAAATTCTGCGTAACTGACGCAGAAAAAAATAAACTCAAGCAAAAACGGATGGAAGGCTAAGTTTAATTGCAGGCTTAGTATCAAAGCGGTATATGAGTATTTTATTTCGTAAACTGAGTGAGTTTTCGAGTTTAATTAGGATATTGACTGTTGCTCTCACAAATCTCTGTTAAGGAATTAATTTATTATTCAGTGCGCTCCTCTCTGAAGTTATTTTCTATTTGGTAATTCATATTTTTGCTTCGTCCTTTTTGAAGAATACATAACATGAACTTTTAATACTGAGGAGATTAAAGTGTACAGTGTGGAAACATATGGCTGTTTGTTTTAGTCTGTTCGCCATTACTTTTTAAACTCTTGTTTAAGTAAGATGTCACGTAGGAGTGATGTATATCATAGGTAAATTAATGTATTTCGTAAGTATTTATCCATTCAAAATAGTTTTGTTTCCTTATTTTAGAGAAATTTCATCTTTAAATTAGATCAGGAGAGTTTTCAAAGTACTTAAACTTTCTATATTATAATATTCTGATGAAATATTTCTTTAATATAACTTATTTTATTTATTAATTTATATCATCATGTTTCGACCATTACTTCGATAGTTTGGGTTGCCGGGAAAAATATTTTGAAAGCCCGTTTAAGGAACGTGTTTTGAAATAGAATGAATTTTGACTTGCAAGACTTGTTATAATAGAAATATAAACATTTCATGAATATCATTACAGTTACAGTATAGGTAAAATGTTCATCTGTCAAATGCATATTTTAAAGATCATCATGATTCATCAATCGTGATAAAACTGCATACCCTTATTAAGGACTATTTCTTCTATTTCACAGGTGCATTGCTGAGGCTTCTTTCTCTTCTGCTTTCATCTGCATCTTCTGAAACGCCACCTTCGGCATCTGGAGAGACTGTGGAATCGAGCAGCTCTACATCCGTCGTCAAAGACCAGCGAATCCAAGATGTCATCTGGTAAGTTGTCTGCTTAGAATCTTATAAATGGTTCGCCTTCATTATTCTTCATTTGCTGCTGCGAAACAGGTACGTGAACTTGTTTTACATAGATCATTTCTGTTTTGCGTGAGGAGATAAGTAACGCATCGTATCGAAACGAATTTATATCAACTTCTATTTATCGCACTACAAAGGTTTAAATTAATAACAATTTTTCGCGTATCTGCTGTGAATTGTTGGTTGGGTTTCATATTTTAATCTGAATTAAAAGCTATATTTATAATACTCTGCTATAAAAATTGTTATTATCCCAGGAGGAATCATAAAAATTTTGTTGTCGTAATTTTTGCGTTCGCCTATAGCTAGTAAACGTGTTAGAGTGAATTATTTTCAATTAAATAAAATGGGGTTTAGGTAACTATCAGGGCTTTTTAACTTTAAGAATTTTTTTAAACATTTTTTATCTATTTTACAATTTTTCGATCTGTGAAATGGAAAATATTCTCTTTAACTCAAATTCAGTTATAAAAACAATATATAGCAAAATAAATTGTGGCATTGTCTATGAAATTGTTCATCAGGGAAACATATTTTCTGTAATTTTCCGAGGTTTGAATTTTGGAAGTTTCTAATGGGATCTGTATCTTAATTCTACTGTGGGGGTCGTAAAACCTCCAATAAAGACAGTCATTCCCTTCTTAGATACAACTTAGTTCTATCCAATATATATATAGCGTAACCAAGTCGGGAAGTTAAACGTATGACACTGTCAGGGCACCGTTGGTTGGGAAGTCGCGATAAATCTCGACTAATTTCAGTTAGAAAGCCCAAATCCCATTTATGTGCTTGCATCTCCGCTCCATTTCAACATGGCAAATACCTTTTTGTCGACGGAATCGCATCCGAAGGCGCAAAACTTGGAAAGAGCATGGCGGGAGTTTTTAAAAGAGAATACATTTAAATTGTGGAACAGCGGCGGAGATGCGCTATTTTATTTTCAGGTGCTTTCAGAATTAATCTTCGAGTTCGTCGGTTGTGCCTTTCACGTAAATGAAAGCGGAACGGGAAATTTACCCGCGTACATAAATAAAGTGTCCTAAGCGCCTCTTTGCTCCGTGGAGGAGTGATGGCAAGATACGCTTCACCCTCGCGAGAGGATTCGTCGTCCCCCTCAGTCTCCCGATAGCAAAAAAGGAAGACTCTTAACCCTTAACCCCACTCTCGCGATTAAGTAGTGCTCGGTTTACGGTTTCCCTTAAATGTTAGTTCCCTGTTTTAGTGGATCTTCTTAAGGTATGAAGTTGAAGCTCTACGTTTTAGATTTACGTGATTTAAGTTCGTTTCACGCGAACCCGTTTTAACGGTCCATTATCCTTGTTATGAATAGATGGTGTGTTAGAAGCTACCAGAGTTGTCAGCAATCAATGCATCCAATTAGTGAATATCGACCAAAATCTGATCAAAATATTCACTGACGTTTAACTGTTGGGGTCGGAAATGAGTACCTTGTGGTACACCTAGAAATTTTTTATTTCTTTTATTTTCTGTACGTGGTCACAATGGATATGGGATGCAATTTTATATTTAAAGTTGATTCTTTTGGGACATTATATCGAATGATTTTTGTTAAGATAAACTGTTCGTTATTATCAATAAATTGATGCATAATTGAATTGTTCAAACCAGAAACATAAGTGTAATGATTAGTACGGATAGAAAACAACTTGTCGGAAACTTGAGTATTTATTCTGACAATGATTTTTCCCAATTTTCGTTTTGCTTATTTAAAGTTAATTCAGGCGGATATTTTGGAAATAAATACTTGCAAATGTCTCTGATAGCTTTCTGTAGATTTAGTTTGGGCCCAGTTAATAATAAATAAGGACAATTTATCAACCGATAAACCGACTTAAAGATCGCGAGAGGTCGTCCTCAGTATTTTATCATTACCTCTTCCATTACTTCTTTAATTGATCTCGTTGCCTTTTATATATGCTCTCGGTCGATCAGCAAACGTTCCACAAAAATCCTCTTTACCGAACTCGCTCTGCATTCGAACTCTTCCTTGTGCTCTTCCCTCTGTTTCCTTGCCGACCCAATCCCTTTTCTCCTCCCACGTTCCCTAGAACACTTCCCTAATGTAATAATATTCTGCGCCTTACGCCGGAACTCAGGGACTTCAGAAGTTGTGCCAGCTCATCTCCCGTTCGCTCTCTCCTCCCATTTACCCCAACCCTTTCGCAAAGTTGCTACTTTTGAGATTTAATTGTGCCGTTAAAACTTCAAAAGCTGCGACTGCTCCAGCCTCCGGCGCCTCCCTCCGTCCCCCTTCTTTATGTTCCCAAGTCTCGCGAAACATCGTAGGGTGAAGTTTTTTTTTTGCCAAGGAACCAACGCCGTCTACCCTTCACCATTTCTAAGGTCGCCTTCGTAAGTGGAGCAGCTATGAGGTGTCGAGGAACGGAGCCCTGGCACGCAACTTTACTCGGAAAGAATGGGAGTAAAACGTAGCTCTGACGTTGAAAAACTGTCGGAAATAAAGGCAATAATCCTTGGAAATTTTATTTTATTGTCAGAGTTCAGTAAAAGGTTTTTTTATTGAATTTTTTTCATAGTTATGTTGTTGTCGTACAGGTTGTTATTGAACAAGGTGGAATCAAGTATTATTGATATTTTACTAGTTTCTATTATCTTCAAAGGCTTTTCATATAATTTGTGACTGTGTAAGTCTTTCAGGCGCTTTAGAAATTACTCCTTTTTATTTTGAATTTCTATGGTTCTATGTGAATGTTTGGTCGTTTTATATGTATGTAGTAGAAATTCATTCAATTCATAGTCCAAAGGAATTTAGGTTTTGTCAGTGAGATTGACTTTTTGAATGTTGTCTTGCTCGTTGTATATCATCGAAATTGATTTTGGAAAAATCATATGATGTATATTTATTTATTGAATATATTCATATTTTTATGTAAATATTTGTATTTTTTTGCGAATGTTCAATGATATTTGTGCGTATTATGTGCCTCAATCGTACATTTCCTTTATGAAACTGTCTCTTATATCAGGCGATTTACATCTTAGGAATCAGTATATCTCGAATGTAAGTGTGAATCGTTTTAGGTCTAAAGTGATATTCAAGATAGAGTGCTCTTAAATATGGATTACTAAGTGTGCTGTACGTAAATTTTATGGCTTAACATTCTTTCTTTCGCAACCCTTGAAAAATACACAAGCAATGATTAGTTTTACTACCCTTGTATTTAGGAGCCTCCCATACTTTTTCATCTCTTTTCTCGCTTTTAGATTGCCACTCCATCCCTCCAAAAATATTTCTCTGACCCTTGGCAAAGAAACCGTCTCACACAAAGTAGTCGTATTCGGAAATCTTATCTCGTACGTTAATTTCCCCCTCTCAAACATTAAAATATTTCCCCCTTGATGCCATTTACTCCTAGCGAGAAAACTCTTCTCCTGCTTTGGACCTCGTACGATGTTTCCTCAAGACGGCGTAATTACATCTCGCGCTAATCAAGATACTCGGCGCCTTCTTCCCTTTACGCTTCGTCATTTTTTTCTCTCAAAGCGTCTTTTTCCTTATTTCTTCGGTAAAAGAACGAGTCGTGGAGAGGGAATCCTTCCATCTTTGTTTCCCTTTTTCCTTTCTCTCTTTTGAAGGATCTTTTCTGGTCGCCTCTAGCGAATTTTCCCTCTTCTTCCTCTGTCTATGACGTCGTATTTCTTCTCTCTTATGATTTTTATTGCTTTTTGTATGTTTTCAATGTTAGGATACAATTTTTCCGTCACCTAAGCCTTTCGAGTGGAAGAGGATGTATATAGTGCACTTATTAGTGACGTTGTGAAGTTTTTTTTCGATCAAATTGTCGTAACGTTTACTGTTTTGGTATCTTTCGTGGTTTTAAAGGTAATTGTATAGGTGGTTTAATGCTTAATCATATGGGGTAAAACGTATAGTATTTATTTCTGCTTCATTCTTAGATTATAGATAAAAAGGGTATGAAATGGAAATTTTTTTCGTTATGTAAAGATTTGGAATTGATATCAGTTGTACACTTTAAATAGTATTTACATCAGAAGTGAGTACATATTTCATCCCTCTCCCCTCAGCTACATTAACATTTCCAAATCATTAGATATATATATATATTCATCTTTATTAGAGTTACCCTTAATTATTTATTTCCTCGAATTAGTAATGATCGAACTGTATTCATTTCGTAATTCAAACTATTTATTTTGAGGTTAGCCCTAAAAGCCTTGAAATTACATTGATATTGCTTTGCTAATTCTGTCTCTGTAATTAAAGTCAAATCTCTTTCGTGCCCTCTTCTATGTGTTTAACTCGATGATGCCCATTACTGCATTCCCCTTCTCATCCTTTCTCCCGCATTACTCCCTCATTTCATTCCTTCGGTTAACATCCTCTCTACGTCATCTCTTCTAATTCACTTTACCACTTACACATATTCAGTTGTCTTGTTGAAGCCCTCTTCTTCCGCCCTACGGAAGGAAGCAGAGCGATTTTTAGGAAGAAGACTTCTTTCCTCCTTGCCTGTACTCTTTACGATTTTGAAATTTTCTGTCATTTCTACATTTTTCTTCCTTTTTTTACATTTATCGAGTATTTTAACCATCTCCAAATAAGGTGTTTTTGGAAGATTTATTTGCTGCAATACTGTGATGTGATGTTGGAGAGTTGCTTGTAGGATTATTCTTTATACATGTTTCAATTAATGTGAACTTCTCCTGGGGTGATGTAACTTGAAATAGAAAATCGTCTTTGATACGCTTTTTAATCGTGATTAGGTATGAATGGATGCAATTGAAAACTATCTAAAGGATGCCTTATAAAGCGCAAGGGATTGCGAAGTCAATATCAATTCGAATGTATGTATTTTATTATATGATTATGTTTAAATTTTATTTTATATAATAACTTGTTTTAGGATTATATCAATAATTTCCCTTTAGGATTAAATCAATAAAATTCCCTTTCTTCAGACGCACTCACTTCGTACGTAGATTATAATTCATGGGAAAATTAACTCTCATATATTTCACTGTAGTTTGAGCGTAATAATCATCAATTTTTTCAGTTATTGATTTTGATCGAGGATTTACTATGGATATTTAAGGAAAAGAAGCGTTTATAAAAATAATGATTATAGATGTTAAAAACTCAATATTTGCATGCAAAATCGTCCAGTATTGGCAATAATTGTCCGGATCTACAATCACCGTTTCGTAAGGCCGCAGTATGTACAAGTTCGCGGGAATCAGTCCAGCTCTGGAATCGGAAGAGAAGATTTCCGTCGAATCCGAGTTCCGGAGAATACATTCATTTCCTGTTGGGCCAAAGACGCCATTTCCTTTTTTCCAGCTCCGTATTCTTCTAGCACCGAGTCTCGGTGTAATCTGGCAGCCAATTCCCTCCCCTTACTCAGGCGCATAATTGCCTCTCCGCATTTCAGATTTTTTCTCCTTTCGTTAGCTTATGTCCCGCATTAACTTGTAATCCCTTTTTCCCTCCCATCCTCCGCTTCGATGCGAGGGAATTACCTCTCCGTGGAGTTTTTTTCCCTCCGACATTTTTTCCGCCCGTCGGAGAAGAAGTTGGAGAGGGACGGCACCCTGCGAAGTCGGCACTCCATCATCTTCCAAGGAAATGGAATTACAACTCCCGTCTTTCAATCTAAATCAAAACTTCTGTGGAGCTTCGACCAAATTACTTTTGCCTAGCAGCGGGTTTCTTTGCTCCCCCACTCCTCCTTCCGCAAGCTCTCCAAGAGAAATTAAAAGGAACAGCCCTTCAAATTTGCTCTGCAAATATTCAAGTCTTCAACTTCGCCCTCACACCACCCCTTCTTCTTCTCCTGTTTTTGTGATTCATCCCCTTCTCTTTCTTCTCCTTCGTCTCGAGCAAAAAGAACCTCTGCCCAGAACTCATCGTTATACAAATTGCCACTTTTTGTCTCTATTCGTATCTCGCATTTTTTTATTTATTCCCCTCAAGGAGCGCATTCATTCCTCCACTTTTCCGCGCTTACTTCTCGACTCGAATTCCCTTCGGACGCTTAGAAAATACGAGTCCGTCCCTTTTCTTCGTTTCCCTGAATTTTTTTTTTTCGTATATGGGATATCTGCTTATGTTTCCGTTTTTGCTTCCCCTCCTCCATTCCTTGTTACCTCTCGCAAGTGGTTGTAGGGTCGCTCCTCGCAAACTTTTACCTCCTTTTTTTTTCTTCTTCCTTTTTCTGTTCGTTTTGATTTATTTTGCGACTCGTCTCCGTGCCCAAGAAGCCTTCTTGCTTTTATTTCTTAAAACCTTTAATCGCATTCGGTCCTTACAATTCCCTTCTTCATCTTTTTAATTCTTCCGCCGGCTCATGTTTTCTTAAAGATCCCCTCCTTCATCTCGATTTTCGGTTCGATGAATCTCCGTTCCTTATCTCGCAAGTCTCCCTTTGTTTTATCCTTTTTTGTGTGCTTAATTTTGGTGCTGATACACTGTTGTTTCGTCGTTTACAATTAAGCTTCATGACCACCGAGGAGGTGAGTTTTTCTCAGTGTGTCAGTTATTTGTGTTAGGCGTTGGAGAGAAAATGCAGACCCTCGTAAAGATTTAGGGTATTTTTTAGATTTTTGTAGCTTTTCCGTAGCTACCGTATTTATTGCATCTCCAAAAGTGAATGTTGTTACAATCTATCAATGAATGAATGAATATATGTGAATGTATAAGGATTCAACGTTGTTTACGTGATTTAATCTAGGGTTCACGAGATTGCATTGGCATTTGGTTTCTTTTTTTTGTGTAATTTTGTGGAATTTAGAGGAATCCGACACGAGGGTAGCAAATAAAATTGTATTTATTTCAATTCATCATTTCTTGCAGAAATATCTCTGCGTAAAATTAATTGCCCTGAAAATGAATGTTGATCGTTTCGGGTTTTTATTTTTTTATTGATTTAAAATACAATCTCATTTATTGGATGTTAATTTCTATCGAGAACTTTTCTTCTTGCTCTGATTTTTCTGATTTTCCAATTATCCTAATTTATCTTGATATATTACCAATTCCAGTTTATTGGAAATATATCTGCTAAATTTGGGATTATAATGTATTCATAATTTAGAATATATAGTCACACTTAATATTCGTTATCTGTTGGTCTAATGATTTACAAAATAAACATCTTGGTTCATTTAATATTTAAATTAAGAGGCTATCAGTAGTTCAAGGGTATGAAATGATATTGCGGATACTCATTAGAAGTCGCAGATTATTATGCATAGGACGTAATGAATTAGTATTATGTCAGATTAATTTTGGAAAACCGTCTTACTTATGAAACTACTTTTTCATTTTCGTGTTAGAATTATAAAATTTGAACGTACACTCTGTAGATAAAATAGAAATATAAATTTGTAAGATATACATATTCATTTTTCACCTTCCTCCAATCCATGGCCTGATTCCCTGCACAACCTTATTTCGCGAACTACTTTTCTACCACCTTTTACCGCAACTCTTGCACTTCGACCTATTTTCGATTAGCCTAGACCGCTTTTCTTCCACAAACAAAAAGCCATCCGTTTCTTCGTGAATCTCGGACCGGTTTCAATCAAGCCGCCGAAATTCGGCTCAGAAAAAAAGGTTAGAGGAAGGAAACAGGAAGGCAGTTTCCATTAACGTAGAGAAGGCGAAAAGAAAGCTCGGAAATTTTGAATTAATCAAAAGAAGGGAAACGGAAGTAATACTCATTTCGGAGGAATCTTGCTCCTGGCGAGGGCAAACAATAAAAGAAAAACGGACTCGTCTTTTTCTTCTCGATGTTTGCCCAAGATAAAACCGCATACATATCGCGAATTCTTCAAAGTTTTCCACGGACAAATTATTCGCGGGCTACAGCAAATTTTAGCGCAATTCGAAGTTTCAACCTTTTTTCCATGCTTCTTCGTTTTTACTGTAGAAGTAGGCATTTCATTTAATGATTGCGGGTAAACTGGTGCTTATTTTGCTGCAAATTTATGTGAAATCCAATTCGCGTGATTGAAATTTATTCATGTCGCTATTCGTCGCTGGCACGTGTCTGAATAGTCTTTATGTCTAAGTGTGTCAATATTTTATGCATCTGTTTTGGATGACGAGTTGCTAATTTTATATTTTTTTTTCGGTTGTTACAAAATTTTCAGTTTTATTTAAGGGTGTCTTTAGAAATTCAGTAAACTATCCTTTCTGTATTTATATAGGTATACCTAGAAATGTTTTAGAGTAAAAAGTTTTACGAAACATATGAATTGGTCTGGGACTATGGTACGAAGTCATTACTTGTAGGGATTAATAGTGAAAAATTTAAAGTTTTTTTGATTAGATTTCCTATTATTTAGTAATAAATTTATCTTTCCACGACCTCTGCTCCATCCGTCCTTACAGCCAGAGTTCATGCCCTTTTATACTAAATGGTCGGTTTGTTTAGGGGTGAAGAAAGTATCTATCTTCAAATTCGTTCTTGGAATAATATAGTCAATGTATTCCATCAAACCTTATTCTAAATTTTATTATTTTACTTATAAGGTTATCTTGAACTAAATTTTTATTTCGTCAATTACCGTTTTTAGTCATTCTAGTAAGGTGAGTGTAAGCCAAAAAATTGTAAAACCATTGTTCCTCGCTAGTATAATAATCGCTAATTTACGGCGAGTTTAGAATTCAGCTTGCTTAAAAAACTCCATTAAGGGATACAATTTCTGTTTTGGTAGTATCATGTTCACTTTACTGCATATGTTTTCAGCATTTCTTTTGTAAATTTCTGGTACTGTAGATGAAACAAGTTGTAAGGTTATGTTAATACGTAAATTTAATTACTTCACTAATGTTTGCACGGGGCAAATAGATCTTATAAAGATGAAAAGTTGCTACCCTGAGCAAATGATAAGTAAATTAACTGCAAACTCTGTTAGTTAAATTGAAAAATTCTTTTAATCTCAGTGGAAAGATTTGGAATTCTCTTCATGCTGAGTATTAGCACCCATTTAATGTAGTATGGTACATGTTCTGGGAATATCTATATCTAGTATTTCGCCCGAAAGCTGGTTCGATCCTAAATCCATTAACCATTAGTTAACAAAAGCTCTGAAGATGGGATGAGAGTTGTTGGACGCATTTAGAAATGGATTAGTTTACCATTCTCTTTTGTTCATGCTCCTATGGCTGTCATATTCGCTGCTCCATATAATTTTACCTCTAATTGTAGAGCATTTATAATAACTCTTGCGTTGTATTAACATTGAAAAGTTTATTAATAGTATTTTACAAGCATATCACATGTTTCCGCGATTTAAATATCAGTTGATAGAGCGTTTCGATTAATCAACCGTTAATTTGAATGAACTGGAAACCATCTCCGACTAGTATTTAAAAGTTTGCGTAATATTTTATGATAAAAAATCACTCTTGTTGAAATTCATTTTTAGTTCATTGTTGTCGCGAGCTATTTGTAAACGTTAATATTTCCATAATATTTAGTGGTTTTAGGCGAGAGGTATGGTGATTAAACGATATTTAAGGTGAAATAATAAAGAAAGATGAAAAATGGAAAACTGGTAGCATGAGAAAAAGGAATTATTTCCCCATTTTGTAGCATATTTAACAGTTATGATAACTTTGGGTGAATCATTAGCTCTTATAAGCGAAATTGTAGTAAATGAAAATCACATCTATCGTATGAATATATACATCTATATGAAGAATAGTAAAGACGAGAATATGCTTACCGAAATATTTCAGATGATCTGAAATTACGCTAGATTTTTTTTCCACTTCGAATTGCGCGTTCGAGGTAATTATCCGTAGAATTTTTCGTACGCCTTTGTGGTCAATAATCGTCATATCTTTTATTATATTTTATATGATATATTATATGGCATTTTATATTTTTTTACCTAATGTAGTATATAGCATTATCCTGTCACTTGTTCGTTTACATATAACGAGGCTGTTTCTACGGATTATCCATTTCGGTGTATCGTGAAAAGGAAAATATTTTCGTTTAGTCATCCAACCTATTTCTTGGACATTCTTCTATGTTCATCATCCTTCACCTTCAGTTTACCGTTGCTAGGAGAGATAAGCGGTTCCGAATGAGCAGGAATCTAGAAGGGAATGCGGGAAGGGATTAAGGAGTCTTGAGTGCTTCCACGTGAGAGTGTTTATGAAGTTGATTTGATGTGTGACGCTGCTTCGAGATCTCCTTAAGGTGGGATGGCGTTTACGGACATTTTCTCCACTTTACAGTCCCTTCATCTCGATTCACCTCCTCTAACCCGTTCCGCGGCGGACCAATTTTCAATTAAGGCGTGATCCCATAGCATCTCTTCCCATTAAAACTTTGTACATGGATTGGATTACTCGGGTGTTTGAAAGGAGGGGATTTCGTAGTCTACCGCTTGCTATTTCCTGTGTAACACCCCTTTTTGTGTTCTTCTTTCGAATTTTACGTCTTCGGTGGTACGTAAGGAAGAATTTTCTTCTTGAGTATTCTACGGAAGTCTTTATATTGGAGTTTCGGTTATTCAAGTGGTCTGTTCTCTCATCTTTGATTAGAACTGTGAGATTCAGAATTAGAGCTCTTTAGTTTCCGTGGGTTTTAGCTGTATAAGTACTTTTTAATGTTTTTATCTTCTTATTGTTACGTCTAAAAAGCTGAGGACTTGATGTTTCTCTCGTCTTTCGGTTTCTTGAATTAATACTTTTATTTCTACCGCAAGTTCTTGAATGATGCTATCGACTTAATTCACTCGTACCTCTCAAGATACTGTTTTAGGAGTTGTTAGGGTCGATTTAAAGGAATTCATCTCAATCAAGGCCGTTGTAGCGGTAAACGTTCATCAATTCTGTAACATAGTTTGTATGTAATCAGTGACAGGACGTCATTAACACATTTAAGGTATTTTTAGATGGTTTGGATCAATTCTTGATGATACTGTCAAAAACTTAAAGAAATTTTTACGTCTGTTACCAAATAATAGCCCAGATTCCGAAGTAACTTTCCGAAGAACTTACTTCGCTTTCTTAGAAAATCGTATTTTAAGGAAAAATAGAAATGATATATTCTGGATGTTCGGAAGTTTAGATTAATCCTATAATTGGACACTATCGTTATTTCGACTTGGAGATATGTATAATCGGTTTTCGGTAACTATTTTTCTTACCGAGAAAGAGTAATGTATCTTCAAAAATGACGTCTACGAAGTATCGGTTTATTCAGAATGTATAAATACTCCGAGATAAAGATATCTCGTTTTGATAATTTATTCAAAGCCGTGTTGAATATAATAGGTCAGATTATATTCTTATACATTAAAAGCTTTACTCTCTTAATTTTTATCCTCTCTTATTCTGTTTTATTTAATTTTCCATGGATTTATTGAAAAGAGGAAAAGAGAAATCTAATCCCAAAAAGCTGCAATTTTCATTCGCTTCGCTTGGCGACATTGTTTCTGGAAGATTGTCATTGTTCCTCATCCAAGATTCATAAATATCTAACGCGCTCCTATCTATCATACGTAATGAGATGTATAAAAGAACGTGAAATATTCATAAATAAGGTACATAAATATATAAGAATGAGCCCGTATTATTAATCCATATAAATATTGGTGAGCGTGATTTGATGTTTCTGTAGTTTGCTTTCTTCAGCTGTACCTCTCATTATTTTTGGGTTTATTTTCGTGGGTATATTCCGATCCGCGTGACTTTTTACGCTCAGCTCTTTAACATATCATATTCTGATGATTCATCATTATTTCCATATATTTGACGATTATGAAGCATGTTTTCATCTCCATTTCCGTATTCAGTTACACTTGTCAGCGATCGATCGTACCAACGTCTTACAAGGAGGAAGAGGTAATTTCGTAAAATAAATGCGCCTTTCCGATTTAATAAGGCCAATTAACCGCTACGTCATCATTCCCGAGAAAAGAAAGAATATCCAGTGCATCACTTTTAATGTCGAACCGTTCCTCGCTCTCCCATTTCCTCATGATTACTCTTTACGGAACCACTTCCCACCCTCTCCCCATATCTCTTTCGGAGATAGCACTGATATCATCATCATCATCATCTCTCACATGCTCATCCTCCTTCCACTTTCCCATGGGAACACTAACCCCTACCCCTTTCAAGCGAATCTCCCGCTACACCGCCGCAGCTCCCTCCCCGCCTCAGAACCTTTCTCATACAACATCCACCCTCTTGGAGAGCTCTGTAAACGTTTTAAGGCTCCGCTGAAAGGATCAACAAGCAACCTCGCGATCGCTGATGGTTCCGCCTTACTCTCTCTCTCCCCCTTCCTCCCGCGTAGGTGTGGGAGTGGGAGGCGAAGAGAATGCCGGGAGTTGGATTGGGGGGCTCGAGGAGGGAACCATCTTATAGAAATGGCAGTTCCATCTCCAGGAGTATCCGCGGAGCAGATTCTTTCCCTCCCGATGACGTAAATAGAGATCCAAGGGTTTTCCGAAATTGAGGGAACGTGATGGATGGAGGAAGGTTCATCGCTTGCGATTTATTTTCGAATCCGCGGGATGAGTGCTGTTCGATCAAGGACGCGGAGTCTCCGGTTCCCTCGAGAAGTACTGTTTCTTTTGGGAGACGTTTTCTCGCGGGGTTCATTAGAGGAGTAGCTCTCGAATAATGCAGTGCTTTTCTCGACGTAAAATGTATAAAAAGTGGTAATATTCATGAAGTAGTTGATTTACCTTTTTATTGTACTATCAAAGCTGCGTAAGTAATTCAGCCTCGTTCAACTTCGTCTTACGGCGCTTTAATTTGTGAGGAAACTTATATAAATATCTAATGTAGATTTCAATAAAATTAAATCAATTAAATTAATCAAGAGTTAATTGATATTTGGCAGAGATGGAAAGATAAGTTCATAGAACTCAGTCAGGTTCCAAGTTATCGCCGATGCAGCTATTGCTTTGAGACCACTGAAATTTTTACTATAGTAGATATCGCGTAATAATAACGTAACGTAACGACATTACTCTTACAATTCATATGTACACAATATGATTACTGTAAAAGGAAATTTAAGGGATTTTATCAACCTAGATATCTTTGTCGCTAGGCAACCACGCAGGCATTATTACATTGCAAAATTACCAATAATTATTGGTTTCGGTCAATGATTATCATCCCGCAATTCAATTTTCTTACCGTAATAATTTTCAAGGAATAAAAAATTTGTTTCAATACTTCCTCAGTTCTGGTTATCTCCTGATTTTACTTTCAACTATGGAATTAAAATTTGAATATGCATCAAAGGTAATTTTATCTTCACATTTTATCCTCGAGAAAAGAATGTCATAATCCTCGCATAAATTAAAATATTTCAGAAGGAATTATCTTCGCTTAAATTAATTCTTTCCGTGAAGTTATCCCGTGCAAACATTGGGCAGTCTTCCCTTATCACACCCAAAACACTACCTCCTCTTTATTCAAATATTTATGTTTCCTGCATGTATTAAGACTCTTAAAGGTTCCGATATTTATTTCCAGCCAAGGACCCAAAACTCCATTATCTTAACTGGGACCGACGACATGGGCGATGCGTAGACTGTCAGCAGTCCGTTGCCCCGGGGCTCTTCAGTTAATTTTTTTCGATCGGTAGCTACGGTCTTGGAATGCGGTGACGTAACAGTTTAATTGGGTAATGGGGCCACACTGATATTTAATCCTTTGTTTTGTCTTAATTCACTTGTGCCTATGCTAAAATAAAATTGAAGTATATTAGTTAATATTTGATGTATGACATCGGTGGTAGGTTTTTCGAAAGTATAAAAGATAACGATATTTTAAAACTTTCCATCTCTAAATGAATATGCTCCAAGTAATATTCATAGGTATTATTATATTTATGAAGCATTTCGTAAGTTTATTATTTGGAAATGTGTTCCTCCTGATTTTGCGAAGATTTGAATCTTCCAACTAAATTTTCTGACTTAAACTATATTGTCATCGTACATAAATTCAGCTCACTTTTGCTTTTTCATGAACCGTATGTGCATAACGAAAACAATGCATTTTACTATACTGATTTGAACGTCTGTATACGTTATATTTTCAATCACGCGTAGGTTTTTATGGTAAAGGCAAGATTTGATCAAAGATCCATTATTAAAACCACCCCATCGTATATTAGAGCGTCGGCAATCCCGCAAAATTTTGATCACTCCGTAATGATGCAGTGGATGATGAAAAAGACGAAGATGCTTAGCCAAAGCTCCTTGACGCAGCATCCCATCAATCCCTTTCATTTAGAGATCATCTATATAGTAATAGTCTGCAGAAATCGAAGTGGAATTGCATATGACTGGAGAAGACGTTTGATAATATCGAAATGAATGCAGATTGAAAAGCGACTTCATGGCTTCCAAAGGAACGCCAAAAAAATTGGAATATCTCGATGATTGCACCTTTTTCAGCGGCAAACCATAAATCCCTGCATCCTTTGCCCGGTAGCGTTACTGCTTCTCACTCAGTCGGCCACCGCGGTGTAATCTGCTAATGGCGTTCCTCACGGCCTCTGTTGGGCATGAGAAGTTGAAGCATGGGTTATTTCGGGTGTCAAGGGTGGTCTGCTATGAATTTGATTAGCGCTCTCGTATGTGTGGAGGTCTCGAGGGAGTGGAGGGGAACCGGAGGGCCAGTTGGGAGCAATCTTCCCGTATCCGTAATTTCCCGCGTAATGCGATAATGACGGACGTAATTTTGTAATTTTTTTGAGGAGTGTGAATATGGGTTTCGTAGACATTGTCTTCAGCTATTTAGCTATATAAAATTATGATAATTTGAGTGAACATAAACCTAACACGTTGGTATGATTTGATAGGGTATAATTGATTTATTTTTGTTTATTTTCCTTGAAGTTAACAAGTATTTCAATGAAGCGTGCAAAATTTGTCTTGTTATCATTCTTTATTCTCAAAAAATTACGTATTTTATTGTATGTCAATCTTTATCGCTTCTTGCAGATTTTGAAATAATTTTGTATCATTATATATAATTAGATAATTTTATTATACTTTTCATGCCTCTGTTCTCATTTAACTCGTTCATAAATATATAATTATTTTTAAAACCCTTGTGTTTTATTTTCCCGCAAGAATCTAATTTTTCGATAAGCAAGAAATTTATGGTAAGCTATTGCAGAAGACAGAATTGTGAAAGAGTACCTTTCCTAGTTTATTTTCAATGCGAATAATTATGATGGGTTTATAATTCATACTAAATCGGTAAATAAATTTCAATTTACGTTTTAATTGATCTTTCGGTTTTATTTACGCGAAATGTCGTTAGATTTACGTTGAATTTAGAGCATAGACATAATGTTCTGAATAGTCTGTCAAATATTAATACTACTACGTATGATATGGTATAAACGATACTTACCATTTATATCATCCCGTTACTTTTTTTCGCAATTACAATCTATTTATCAGATGTCCCAAGTATCACATGATTAATTAATATTAACACGCCAAGAATGAGTAATAAGTGATGAGAAGATATCAGAATTCGTCTCCGTAACTTAGGAAAGTAAATAAACGTCATAAAATATCACGTTTGTCTCAATTACGTTTTACTTGCTCCGGTTTCGGCTGCAACTTATATTTTTCTCTTGCATGCATTCCTGGATATTTTGGGCTATACGAAATATACACAATCCATGTTACGAGAAGTACAAAAAAATCCTCCATGTACATTTCGGGGCCTTTCTTTTATATCTCATACTTTCCTAATTTGATGTATTCGTGCTCCTCCTTGGGAGGGGCGCTTCGAGAGAGACTCGCTGTATTGGCGCCGCACTGACCGGGCGCAGTGTTTGAACAAGAGCGGAACCAGAGGCACTAGTAGTACGCACCTCCATGGGCGGGCATCCGTGTTTAGGTCGAGTTTTCCTCGAAAATAAAGGGAAAACACGTACGATTTCGAAACCAGGCGGCGACCAAGAGAGGGGGCGTGGCTCTCGAGTGACCCCCCACCCCACTCCCCCCGATTTTTGGAATGTTTGATCTTTTTATATTTGTGTGGAAGAGTCTTGTCCGTAGTCGCAGATTTTGCGCCCGAGAGGGTCTCTTTGCTTGCACAGGTAGCGACGATGTTGTTTTTCCACGTTTTTCTTGAAAACCGTTCCTCCGTGAATCCTTCTGTCGACGGAGCGTTTCGGGGAATTCGACGTGGCAGTCCGGACGGTAAAATTGAAGTATATGTATGTAGGGTCCGGAAATTTTTTCGGTTTAATTTGGTCCTCGTTTTGATTTTTATTCTTTTCCACGATTAAACCGATATGAATCATCATTCGAAATAGAAAAATAAGGATCTACCGTTCGTTTTGCTCAATACATGTAATGCCGAATTTTTTTAGTTCGAAGTTCAATTTCAGTATCGTGATGTTAATGAGAGGTGTTTTTGACTGAAATAAAGAGATTTTAATCTTTGAATTGATGATATCGCATTAATGAATTCCATGAAAAGCGTCTGGTTGAAATAATATTGATTGAGAATTATAAATGGAAATGTGACTTCATGAAATACGTCATTACGAATTTCACTAGAAGAAGTTACGTACGAATAAATTTTATCCTTAATTTTTTTCCTTATATTATTGAGGGATGCAATTGAAGATATTTTTGTGTATTACACTAGCGTAATATATAGCGACTTATTATATCCTATAATCGAAGGTTTTTAAACCTATTGCGTTAGTCGTAGAGTCAACTATCGTTTCCAAAGAAGTATGTTATCCCTCAGATATGTATTGTCAAGTTGATTTGGTTTTTGTAGTGCTATAGTTTGACTAAGTACTGTAAATCTTGAATTCCATTAGATACCATTTGTAAAGGAATTCTTCATTCGGCAGAGAGATATATTCGCTTTATCGGCTGTTATCGCATGGGATTCTATGAAATTCATTAGGAATTCATGACAAGCGAATGCAAAACATTTATCCTTGCATGCAATATATATCAAGCGAGAGTGCTTGATTCTGGAGTTAAAAGATCAGCCATGAATTTTGCTCGACGCGAGTGCATCATGGATAGGTTAAAATTATCCTTTCAGACATGGATAGTGAATAATTTATTTAGAATATATTAGAAATGTAGAAAAATCGCTTTACTTCGGATCAAACTCCTCTTAGTTTGTTTAAATAGAAGGTGTTGAGTGAATTGACTAAGAGGATTTCTTGTATTTATAAAGGTTGACTGAAACTCACGAAAATTTGTAATTGCGAATATTTTTTGTTGTATTGAAAGTCATTGGCTTCATTAATCGACAGTTTTTGTTTTTTTGTAAATATGAAGTATTAATAATTAATTCGGTAGTTCGGTTTTAATATATTTCAATTTCCCGGTAGAGGACCGATTAAAGCGTAATATATTATGCTGTAATTTAATTTAATCGATAAAGTTGAGATAAAGCTTGCGAGATAATTAATAATTACTTAGCCCAAGTTTATGTTAATTGGTCCAGTTTTGTTGTCATAAAGGTGTTGACATTTTTTTACTCTTAGCGGTAATATCGTAATTGAAATATATTGCCTATAGAAACTACGTGGCCTTAATTATATAAATGTTTAACGAATTTATTGACAAATTCTTTTAATAAAAATATCAATAATAATTGAATAATGTGAGGTTTTCGCAAAAAATTATGTCCCATCAGTCTAGAGTATATTATATGGTTATTGATGATAAGTTCTTCCTTGCGTTCATTTTCAATGGGTTGACATTTTAAAAGTGTTAGGAAAATCCTTCCATTAAATAATTTATGGTTTTAGTAATGCTATATGGAGAACTTTTCGCCTTCTTCGATCATTTTGCTCAGTGTTGTATTAAATACATTATTACATCCAAATGTGATTTATAACAAAGCGTAAACGGTAAATAATCTCAAAAGGCTGGCATATAGAAACTTACAAATTTATCAAAACTGCAATCTTCTACTCTTTCTGAGAGTTATGTATGGAAACAGTTCATCCAGGATCGAATTCATCAATCAACTTACTCAACTGCTCAAGGGTTAATTTTAACCACTGCTTGACCACCGCATCTCGGATGCCCGCCTCCAACGAGAAACACTCAAAGAACACGGCAACTTGAGACCGGTTCATGTTCTTCGTCTCTAACAGCTCGTCTTTAATTACCTCCCACCTGATTAGCGACCCCTCGCGCCCTAAGGGAGGTAGCAAACAAACACGCAAGTTTGCAAGTGAGCAACAATTAGCCGGACATTAGTAGTCGCCTTCGGACACAACCTTATTCCGTACGCCCACCGCGAGAGGGGGGTCAAGAGCATCTTCTCCTCCCAATCCTCTTACATCCCTCCCTTACCGCTCGCCGCTTATGAAATCCGATATCTGTGGGAGGTGAGAGGGTGCTGCCCTGTTCCAGCATCCTTTTTCTTGTGGACCTAAGAGACCCCCACCTTGTTTGCACTCCGCTCTGCCCGTTTACACTCGATCAAATATCGGCGGCGTTCTGCGGTTCCAGAAACTCCTTAATATTTTTTCCCCACCGTGGATGAGAACGATGGCGTCCCTCCTCCGCTCTTTTCCCCCTGACGGCCAGGTAAACAGCACCGCCTTGGACTCATGGCGCCTTCCCGCTTGTTCTACCAACGCTTCCGCCCTTCTTCCCATTTCCTCACGCTTTGTATCCCTTCCCCCGATCTCTTTGTCTTCACCCAGGATCCCTTTCACCCTTTATTTCCGTCGATAGCTTCCTCGAGCAAACATCGATGTCTTCATGGAGTAGGTTATTATCGAGGTGCGGTAATTAAGTCGAAATGAATGAGGGGCGTATAATCTTCTACGGGGACCTTTTTGGTCAAATATGTAGGTGATATGATGGTCTCATTTTGTTGGATGAGTAAGATTGAGTTTCTGAGAAGGCGATTTTATTAGCACGGACTTCATTGGTTAACTTCTCACTGTTGGATGAATGTCGATTATCCTTGTCGTATTCAAGGAATGAATTTACAATTGAAGAACGAGTGAGGTTTGCATTAATAATTAGTTTCTTGAAGGATATGATTAGTGAATATAATACAATAGGATACAGCGATTTTACTTTGTACTATTCAGGGGTAATTTACTGTCCATATATGAAAATAAAAGAAAGAGTGACGGTAATGAATCAAACCTATAAACGATAAAGGTTATTCCAATTTGCATTAGGGTTAGTTTATAAACGTAGCTAATATTCTGCAAGAATTATCGAATTTAGAGTGTAAATTATTTGGTTATCTCACACGTCATTCTCAACCACCTCCATCAACTGCATGCAGCTTTTTTGATACGAAACCGAGAAAATTATTTCATGTTTTATTAGTCCACCGATTAATCCTGGAAAGATTCCTGATATGTATACAAAATAAACTTGAAACATTTGGCCAACTTACTGTGAGTACAATTGCGGGTGAGGTTAAGGATAATATTAGTGGAAAGGAATGAAGAGGAATGCTTCTAATCTATAATCTTTATCATCTTCTACAAAATTTGTAATTCCAATTGAGTTTTCATATCGTATTCGACAGTAGGTTATTTCGACGCGAATTTTTAAGGCAATATTACAGCGTCGCATGCGAAAGAAATTTTTTTCATTTTATTCAGAGGGCAATACCTTTTATAATTATTCTGGATTGGTATTTTTGCGAATAATCTTGTTTGCGTCAGAGAACTAGGGAGGTCCAAGGTCTGAACGGTCATGAATATTTTATAAACCATTCCATTCCGAGATCACGCCTCTTTTATAAATAGAGTCGAAAACCTCTTTAGCATGTTAATGGAGTGATTTTTCGTTAAAAGTTTCAAAATAAACGTACATTTATTCATTTGAAGTGTGAAATGAATCAGCCGAAATATTTACGAACTGTACGTAAACCAAGGGTTGGAGAGGTTACTCGCTTTACTGACTTAATACGAATGCATTAAAAAGAGCAGGATGTGATATTTCTAGTAAATGGGGCGTTCTACGTTGATCGTCCAGGATTATGTTAATCAGAATTTTTATCATAACACCATTCCTGGCCGACGTATTTATAAATCGAAGAGGAGACTCTTTAGTCTCAAATTTGGCCGAAATAAAGACAATTATTATTATTTTTCTTAGTTTTTTAGGCCTTTAATAGCATCTAAATTATTTTGATAATCGCCTTACGAATTAATTGCGATATATTCCAGTCGAATGTCTGCTGTGAATTGAAGTTTAGGTAATCATGAATGATGACTCTACATGTGAACTTGGTTGTCAGTGGATAAAATTTTAAATTCGCACTATTCATCTATCTTGAACGAAAAGAATAAAGTTTCAACTTGTTTAGTAGTTAAAATATTGATTTAATCTATATTTATGATATTATGGAAAATAACTTTTAAATAAAACACTAAGTTACTCCCACAATATGTACATATTATTAGATGCTTTATTGGAGCTGGTTAGATCAACATTCCACGAAGTTAAGATTGCACTTATTAATTTTTTATGTGAAATATTTTGAAGTATCGTAGAATTTTTGCAGTCTAAAGTTGGCGAAATAGCGTATGTTTGCTGAAGGCTTAAATAACCATTTTATTACGTACCGCTGCAAGTACTTTCATTTAGTTAATTTTTGCAAATATATTTCGATGATATGCCCTTTATTTTACCTTTCGTAACAAGGGACTATTGTGATTTGTTCGTCATGAATTGTTCGGCTGAATCTTCTCATCCAGTTCATCGTGTGATTATTCATAAGAGGCGCGAATGTACCAGCGAAGTGCGTACGTTAAAAAGGATGGGGGGTAGGGGAAGGGTGGAGAAGGAGAGAGGTAAGTGCTTCGTGCGGAGATGACAGATTGATCAGATTACCATCGCCATCGATTTCCTACGCCGACTCTCTTTTTATTCCACTCTTTCTCCCTTTCATTTGCTGTCGTAATTCAACCTGCCACCCTCAACTACACTCCTCCGTCATTTATTCCACCGAAGGCCATTCTCTTTGAATTCCGCCATGCTCTCTCCGTTATTTACCATGCGAATTTACGATTTCAGTGCAATCGAATAAATATAACAATAGAAGGTGTCAGAAATGTGATTTGAGTATACAGGGAATTCGAAAAGGTTCTTTTGTTGTTCTAAGTAATTATTCAATCGTTGACAATCGACTTAGCTGTGGATTTTATTCTATATTTTAATATCAGATTTGATCTTGATGGATTAACTAACTTCGTCTCTGTACGTCTAGTATTATTAAGGTTATGTTTATCAATATAATTTTTGCGATTGGTTTTTGTATGAATGCACAAATTCGTGGATAATGCTCCATTCCATTTAGGGGATGATAAATTCAATAAATATTTATTTGAGTAATTTAGTATTGTAATGAGACATTCTATGAACCCAGTTAACTTTGTTATTTAGCTTCGTAGAAGTGTTTTGATGACTGATCGCTCTCATTTCTTTATAAACCTCTTAAAATATTACTAATCTTTGTGTGTGTGTTACATTAACTATGCAAAAAAAGATTTATTTATGGCTCGCGCTTCATCATCAACCCCTCTTGCTCAAAATACGCATATCTTAAACTAAATTCATGATATCTTCGGGTTAAATTTATTTCTATCGTTAACTACAAAACTCTTCCCTTTTTCAGAAGACGATAAACTGAGGAATTAGTCTCGAATCGTTATGAGAATGCAAATCGAAATAATCGATCTAAGAAGCCTTAACTCACTTAAATACTGTACCTGGAAGCATGGTCGATTTACTATTTTTAGCGTAGAATTTTTTAGTTATTTCTTAATGCTTCCAAATAAAAGCGAAAAACCGTAGATCTCTATTTAAAATTATACTGAACCTTAATGTTGCTATCCTATTTATTCGAATGGTATTGCAAAGTGACCTTATGCACAGACTATTGATACCCAGGAAATTTATTTCGGGCGCAAGTGGAGCTCGGAGATAAATAAATCGGAGGAATATATATCTCGGAATCCAAGTCAACAGCTCGATATCAGTATTTCATCGCTCCCATTTGAAAGCAAATCTCTCCCGCTGGATGCTTTTTCCTCCTCGATGGAATCTGTTTTTGGCCATTGAAGAAGGATTTCGGGAAGGAGTGGCATTGTTCTGCCTGGCGCCTAGATGCGACCTTTCCCCTAACTTGTGTGCTCTCCCTCTATTTTGACGACTAATGGAACGCTGTTTGTATGCTCTGTAAGAACTGATGGGAGGAGGGCAGCTTCCTCTCCCTTTATTCTTCCCGTGCCACGAAGCCGCACACCACATCACTCTTCAGTGTGTCCGTCGGTATGGTCGAGAAGGATGGTCCAGATATTTCCCCATCTCACTATTTTATGGATATAAATCATCAGTGAGGATTTAGCATTACAAATCGATCTTGTGTTTATACCCACTTCTGTTCGTTGTTATGTAATTTCAAATCTATTTATCCATCGCGTATTTGTTTGGATGCGGTGATCACTTGGCTTTGCTATGTGGCATCTGCTTGCGTAATCATCTTAGTATGTATTATGGTGGATTATCCATTACGTTTCGTTTTGGTGCTAAATTATAGCGAAGGGTACTGTGTTGGTGGTATACGTATAATTTGATGCATTTGTTATGACATATCTCCCGCATAATTTGTATCTATCCTGATAATAATCCCGTGAAATTAATTTGCATTCAGATTAATTTTTCCTGATATGAAATCCTAATATGAATAGGAAATAACCAAATAAGCCGATAGATCAGCCCATCCGCAGTAAGGGGGTAAAACTCTTAGAGTGATATTCAGGCTGTACCCTCAATCAATATTCCGTGGTATTATTATTATAGCCGTTGTTCTTTCACTCTTGTTCCTCATCAATCTGTACCACGATGTTACGCCTCAAGTCATTGGTTCAAAATTTTATTAAGCTGTGCTTCACTTGTTAGTACCTTGAATGTTTACTCAGTATTATTTTGAAAAATTTTCATGTATATTTCGTTATACTGTTTATAGTAATGTAAGACTGTGTAGTGATCCCACCCGTGGAATATAGGCAACCCGTATATCATGCAGTACAATTAAGCTTGTAACTGTTTTCGCGAACTATTTTCCATATATTTTGTTGTCAATTTGAAAGGCTTTGTCGTTAGAATGGATATTCAGTGGAGTATAAATACAAAGATTTCCGTTTTTTTGTTGTTTGAACGACATACTAAAATTATATTTATAATAATATGATAATAGCCTAGAATACGATATTATTATTGCCTAGAATACGATATTATTATTGCCTAGAAAGCTAGTTTGTAAGATTAAAGTGTAAGCGGCACAATTTCTTCTTAGTATTAATCTTGGTTGAGAAAGGTTTCTTTCAAAACACCACATGGGATCACTCCCGATAGATAATACATATATACATATATATATTTTAATGTCGTAAGTATTCTTTCTTTTCATAGATATTATTGTATGTTGAAGTTCGTTAGTTTTGTCAATCATGGTAGAATAAGATTAGTTTAAGAACACATTCATTGTTTTAAATTTTAATTGTTGCGAGTCAACTTGATGTTCTCAAAAGTAATTAGTATATTTAACAAAGGAGCTATTTAATCAACACGGTAACGATTAACGGTAAACACGGTAACGACGGGCAAAGGATCATTTTGTCATTGAATCCGGAAAGAATTCGGTATCACCTGTAAACAGTTGGTACCACAGAAACGCTACCCTGAACTAAAAGTCTCGAGGACTTTCAAGAATCAAGATTAAAAGCCACTTATGGTCCACCGGGAGCAGCTCCTAAGCCCTCCTGCACCCGCCGTACACTCTCGACGGAAAAATCTGCGGCCTATGACCATTAACAGCATTTATTCCCACACCTCAACCTTCCCTTGAAACAACCCCTCAACTCTCGTCATCCCTCTTGCTTACGCCAACCATGTCAGTCCTCCTACGTCACTTCCTTCCCCACCGACCCTCGCGGAAATTCAATTGCGACGACAAACTGGCTTTCTGAGTCACGGCAATGGAATTAAGGCACGTCTATCTCCCTCTATCAGGATTTCAGGGGGCATGCACGCACTGCCGTCCCTCTCCTCGCCCCTCAATTGGATTAGCGGCTGCCATATGGCTCCCACCCTTAGTATACTTCCACCCCGTTGACTCCTTCCGAAAGACTCCCCCAGCAACGCATTCCTCGCGGATAAATTGGAATCGACACCCAAGAATTAGATGGGACGCGATTATTTCCGAGAGAAGAGTGTTTTATTTACTTATATGCATTTGCTCCAGATCTCATTGTCCTACCGAAGTGCTTTTCACGACCCCCTCCCCCTCCCTGCGTTGTTGAGGGAGGAATCCAGGAGCGTGTCCTGTTCTTTCTGGTTTAGGTATTTGGGTTAAGGGACAGAGGGAGGTGACCACCTCCGACGAGGGTTAAGGCTTTGTCGCTCTAATTGGTATGGAAACTAGATTATTGTAGCTTTTGGAGGATGCTTGTTTGAATAACAGTTGATGTAAACAGGGATTTAAAATGTTGCTCGAAAGCTGTATTTTGATGGTGGATTTGGATTTGAACTTTTGTTAAATAATTTATAATCTATGTTTGGGCTCAATCAGTGGGATGATACCCACGTAATCTTTAGGTCAGTTCTTGCAATTTAATTTAAAATGTAAATATAATTATACCTTGTTTAGGATTTGACTATGTAAAAGTAAAGCTCTATGAGATTCTAGGTTTCTAGTTCGATGTTATTAGATAGTTACTAAAAATTCGATGCTACTCATATCATATTATTCATTATGTCACCAGTATTATAATCAGAAACTTTATTCTATTGATTTTCCCTAAATTCTTGAGTTTCTCATCGTATTTTATTTCACTATTAAACGTTTCACTCAAAGATTAACATCAATAATTTTTGAATTTTTTTCGCCTGTATGTTATGCTTCCATTATACGTATGAACAGTATTGAAAATCGTATTGTACTTATTCGCCTCTATTACTGTAAATATTATTTGAAGAACTTTTTCTCCTCATTGTAGCGTCATTATATCCGTTTGTTATCGATTATTTTTATTGGGCTCTCTTTTAATAATATGCTTTTCATATTTAAATATATGTTACCTTTTTTATAGTAATAAATGATAATGATATCTACATTTATCTTACTAGATATTAGGTACGCTCAGATGTTTACTATCCTTGCATGCATGCATTTTACCTCCTCTGCATCAAAGTTTGCGCAAAACAGCAATTTCAATCGAAGAATCAAGCTTTTAGACCCATTCCATTTCAGCATAAATTTCCCCTCCGCAATCCATAGTCCGACATACTTTTAGCCTATTCTTTTGATCCCGTCTTCCTCGCTCTCGTCAGCGATTCACAAAGGCGTACCCGTTACCATGGAATCATTCGCTAGAGACGAGTAGGGGCATATACATATCAGCCCTCCCCACGTACCATAAAAACGGCGGAGATTTGCGTATTCGCTTACTCCTCCCGTAGCAAACCCGATGGCTGCATCACAGGGTCCATTCAATTACTCAACGACTAGTAATTGCCCGAGAGCGAGCAAAGCCTCGACTCCGCAGAATCTGCGATACGCCCCGTAGAGTGGCCGTTTTTTTCCACTTTTCACCACAACAGATTCATCACTCAATGGAGTCCTTCGCCTTCTGCATATCTCGCCAAGAGGTGCTTCTCGACACCTCGTCCCTTTGTGCACGCGTTAATGTTTCTTTGGTTGCTGGGGAGTCCGTCCCAATGCACGGAATGAGACCTCTCCGAATCGCTCTTGATGCTTAATAGGTGCGTGTTTCAAGCATCTCTTCTTATTGGTGTATGATGTTACAGTGGTGAGATATGCAATGTCCGAGGGTACTTCAATTCTTATCCATATCTGGTATGAGGATATATTTAAGAGACCTGGCAAAATATACCTCTTTTATCAGTGTTTGAAAATCATTTTTATGCATTAAATAACGAAAGATGTCTTGTATATAAATCTATGTATGATTTACTTGTCGCATTCCTTGGTGATCAAGAATAATTACTATACAATTATATTATATAATAATTACTAATTATTAATAATTTTCATTTTTCTATATCGGAGGCATTTGATATTTCTGTTGAAATAAAAGAATTAGCAAAGTCTTCCTAGGCTTAACAGATCATAAAAGCTATTCCCTCAAATTTTTCGTATTAAGTTATTTTAGATATTTATTTAGAAGAGGACTTAGGAGGAGAATTATTTACATCCTCTAGAATAAATATCTTATGAATTTTTCTTTTAATCAAGGAATAGGAAACTATTTGACTATGGTATGCAGTTAATTAACTAGATGTCGCTGAAGTTATTACTGTACATTAATACATCATTACTTGAAGGCATATTTGCGTTCTTGAGTTATTATTTGAATTTCAATCACGACCCACCTTTCTTTATTTAAGTGTTATAATGGATTTGAATATTTTCGCTCGGGGTTCTCGAAATAAAATTTTAATCAATCTCTCGGTATCGCACGTCGAAACGCAGCCTCTCAAAGTTTACTCTGACGTCGAATCATTTATCAAAGCTTCCCTCATCAGGAATCTCCCGTTAAGTAATACTCCCGCAGCAATCTCTTTCCAGGTTGTTTTCCGATCGGGAAAGAGCAGCAAGGTCGCTCATAGGAGCCGTTTTAAGCCCACCTTGTTTTTCTCCGTTCAACAAACCGACGTCACTCGACAAACAACGTTTCCAATTAACTTTTTCGTTCCGATTCCATTTCGAGCCGCGGAAAAATGGACGTTCCACAAGGGCCGTGTTTACCACCGCGCGAATTAGCGGGTTCCGAAGAGGTGCCCGTAAAACCGACGAGGTTAGGGCTCGTTTGTCTTCGCCGTCCAGTTTTTCCCATCGCCGCAATGGATCCGTGATTAATTCGCGCTGTTGCTTGTGTTTCGGTGATTGGACGCCGTCATAATCCCCGTGTTTCCCCATCTCTCTCTCTCTGGACCCAAGATGAGTCCTCCCTATGATCCGCCCATAAACATGGTCGAGAGGTCGATGTGTCACACTGCAGCGCGTGGGATGGACAGGGAATTAACTGTTTGCGTTCCACCACGTACCCGAGTGGAGGCTAATATTCAAGTTAGGGGTTGCTAATTATGAATGGGAGTGTTACATGGCAACTAGTGCTTAATTGGTGTGTTGCTAGCGTTTGATGTGGGATGATATTTTCAAATGGTGATGGATGAATGTGGGTGAAAAGTTAAGCCATGGATTTTACGTTGGTTACCGTCTTTGGCTGTTATTTAATGGCGATTTTTTTTAGGATTTTGGTTCTCTATAATTGAATGTCACTGACTATTCTTTGGTTTATTTACAAAACCATTATTTAAAGGCTGCTTAATCAATATAATTGGAAGAAATTAAAGTAAGCTGTTCCTTCGTTACTTCGCGACAGGCTTTTTTAGAGTGAATTATAGTTATTAACTTTTTCCTAATGATGAGCTTATAGTATCTTGAACTTTAAGAATCAATTTTTCTGTATAATTGTTAAGTACTTTCTATTTTCAATTAGTTCTATTTTCAAGGAGGCTAGTTTACTTTATATGAATAAAAAATGAAAAGGATTTTGTATAGGAAATATGATTGCTTAGTATTTTATAATTTATTTCGTCTCAACGAAAGTCTTTTTGTCGTCTGCTCTTTATCTCCTGGAATTGTACATCTATTTGAGCTTGAATCATATTTATCTGTGCCTGTTCATCAAGTAAGCAAATCATAATTTCCCCCATCTTGAAAACTTTCCGTATTAAATTATTAATTTCCTCCAATTAATCATCCCTTTCTCTTCATTCCTTTTTTCTCTCTTCATTATCCCTTTGGCTCCTTAA
This sequence comes from Pantala flavescens, assembly GCA_020796165.1. Taxonomy (NCBI): domain Eukaryota; kingdom Metazoa; phylum Arthropoda; class Insecta; order Odonata; family Libellulidae; genus Pantala; species Pantala flavescens. The sequence goes on along the minus strand of CM036879.1, from coordinate 15,715,105 downwards.
ACAAGACCATCATTGGCGTTCTCTGCGGAGCACACGAGCGGTGGCCGGGAAGCGATTCGTTAAGGGTAGCTTAGGTGCGTAAATAAATAAATAATGACTGAGGCCTATGTCATAATCCGTTTGTGGGAGCCATATGAAGCCGGATGGGTCCCATAGGAGCGCGGGTGGAGGAGGGTCCCTGGGAAACGGGCAGTAGGCTGCGATTCTCTAACCCCTCTCTTTTACTTCCGGTCCAAGTCTACATCCTCCTCATAACCTTGTTTCTTTATCATCTTGATTCTCTGGATATCATTCCCACTCCTCGTATTTTAAATTTAAATTTTCATTTGTGGTGTTTGCATGTTGTTTTGTGGTATGTGTGGATAGTTACGCTGTTGTATTACACATGATTAGAGGACCAACTCTAAGAAATAACGTAAGTTACATCTTACGACTAAATTCGATATGAATATAGATTTTCGAGCTCAATGTCGGTCATGTTTCTTTATTATAGGATAAGGGCTGTATTACATAAGCGGATATTTTTTATGCATATTCGATAAATCTAGATATACTGCTTATTCAAAATTATTAGCTAATTATTAATAGTATGGCACAGTATTTAAATTTTGACGTGTCTGAAATACTAGGTGGTAAAATTATTTTATAATTGGCTCCCAATTATCATTTCTTCTATATTTAATTAAAGAGCAATTATTTAAATACAGAGTGAACATGATTCTCCTGGACTCCTCACTTCAAAACCCTCTGGTCTTACATATTCTTATCCACCTGAAATATGAGTTTGATTTCGGCGACCAATTTTATCGTAATCATTGAATATAGCTTGTGTCTGTCGCATCATTTTTAATACGATTGTAAAGTAGCGCAGTCGGAAACTTTCCCCAACCTTTTTAGGGGAGCTCATCCTTGTATTTCTTCTCGCGTTCTTTTCTTCTTAAGTCTCCTTCTATGTCCCATCCACGCATTGTTTCTCTCTTCTGTTGTGTGCGCAAATGCTCAGGTTCCACCCCACCCCTTCCTGCAACACCCACCTTCTCCCACCCACAACACCCCATCTGTGTCCACAACCATCGTTCCCATGATGATCTTTCTCCACCACGGTTCTTTGTTTCCCCTCTCCAGGGGCATTATATTCCCAACGCTCAAACGGGCGGGATATTCTGAATTTGTATGAGCTATCCATAAATGTACTTCAGTTTCAATATCTTGAACAAACTCTCCGGAATCGATTACGCGCCTGTTGTTTTTCCTTAACTTCTTGTTGACAGCTTACTTTTCGCGATGATATTCAAAGTATTCCGCGAGCCGCGCGTGGTAAGGCTTATCCCTCTTGAACAGCTTCCCTCTGAGTCTATTTGAAATTTTGCTATGCCAACGCGGATTTGCGCACAAGAGATTTGTATTGGAATCGTATCCTCTTGAAATTACGTTTTACTGCTACCTATAGGATTGAATTTGTTTTTGTGTGTTTAATTTGTTTTTTAGCGTAAAGTTTTACGTTATTGCGCATGTTATGTTTTGAGGGCGATGTTCTGTTTTAATTTTTATAATTTTTAGGGCTATTTTATTGTTTATAGTTAACTATTTGGTGGAGGTTTTTAATCTCTCTATCTTCTCTATATTATATTCTAAATTGTATATTTTCGGCTATTAGAACTACTATCAAGGTACTATCATTTAATTCTTCAAAGGAATTTGTTTGAGTACCGAATTATTTGTTATTATTTTCAGGAATTATAGTTGTTTTATATAGTTGGTTTTAATATATGAGGAAATTATCCGGTGAAACTAGGTAAAAAATTAAATGACTTTATTTTTGTCCTATCATTAAATCGTTTTCTTTAATTATTCAAGAGTTAAGTAGTCGTTGAGACACACATGATATGAGAATAATGTAGTATACACGTATATTCAGCAACAGTCAGTCATTTTTCCGTTTTTAGTCTATAGGAGATGATCTAACTATTTCTGTGTGTCAGCATTGAATACCGATCCATTTCTTTATCTGGAATTTATAGTTTTGGAATTGACCAATTAGACTTACGTTCTTGGCGAAAAGAATAATACTTATACATGTAAAATATTATCTCTCACTTTTAGATAAGTGTCTTTAATGTCAGGGTTTCGATAGATTGTGTCATCATCAAACGTAAATTATCGTTCAATTTTTTCATCCTTTATCAATGATCCTCAATTAATTCTTTATGGCAAACTCGATTCTTATCTTTGATGCAAAACGAGATGCTAAGTTTGTTCATGTCATCGACGACAGATGTGAATGAGTCCCATAGGCGATTAGCTGTCAATCTCACTCTTCACAACTTCATCGCTTTATACAGTCAAAATCTCGATGGTAAGCAAATCATCGGTGGTTTAGGGCAGCGTTATTTAACAGCCATTCTAGTCCTACGCACGGATTTGCGTCGTTAATTTTTTCTTTACGATGCAGCTCTCTGTGAGTGCCTGTGCAGTTTTGCATAATCCCGAACGGGCCAATCCCTCCTCCCACTCAAAACTTCTTTTCTTCCCACACTTTTTTTATACTTCCCCTTATGGACCCTCCCACCCTTCGAAACGCACCCTTCCTCTCCCTTCTTTTCCCTGGAGACCGAGTCCAGACATTAACGAGGCCGATTGAATTAAGTCCAATCCCTCTGCACAAACATGGGATGACAGCAGAATAATGCTTCGAAAAACTTGAGTGCAACGCTCTCTCTGTTTCCTTCTCGTGCACCATGCATGCATTGCCTTTCCTCTTTTTTTCTGTGCCTTTTTTCCCTTATTGTCTTTCAACCCGCTCTCCTGTAGAATGCATTTTACTTATTGGGACGCAAACGTGTTTCTCCTAAACCCTTGCTTTATCAACTCGTATTTCCTTTCACCGTGCCTGTTGAAAGTTCGTTCCAAGAGAAGGAATCTGGACGTGTATATTTTTTAAGTGTCGAAGTATAACACGTATGTATTAAATAGTAGTTGAATTATTGTTATACGAAAATGAGTTGAGATATTATCATCTATTGAGTTGATTTCTCAAGAATGATTGAGCGAAATCGAATATGTAGTTTATCCCAATGCTACCTAATTGGTGTCAATTTATTACCTCAAAAGCTTTCAGTTGTGTATCGTGTTACGGAGGGATTTCTACATCCTTCGTTTTACGTTATTTTTGCGTTTCCCACATGCTACTGTGCTTCGCAATCATTTCAAAGTTAACGATTCTTAACCGTATTGAATGTAATATCAATTTCAAGATTTTTTTTGCTTATTTCTGTTTCGATATTTCGTGTATATAAGCCCTTAGGTAGATGTTGCAATTCCATTCAAAGATTTACAGTGGTCATGTATTTGACACAAAAAATCTTTAGATAGTCGAATCTAAGATTGTTTTGTGTATATTTTGTTTATTTGCTTTTAACTGCGTATTCACGTTGAGATATATCGTAACAATTTATCAAAGTATCAAAGACTTGTCTCAAATGTCCAAGTAACCGTATGGGTACTGTATTCCTAGCGCTTTACGGTTATTAAACAATATCAAACGAATGGAATTTAGAATATTAAAATATATTTTCGCCATAAAAGAATAAGTTCATATAAATTCATTCGTGAAGCTCCAAGAGAAGTATTTTACATCATAAATCAGGTTTATTTCTTCCAGTGATAAATTATTTATAGTTTAAATGTCTAAATAATCTATTTCAAACGATCATAACTCAAGTGTAGTCGATCGATGCGTGAATCTTTCCCTTACCTTAAAGTTAGCCTTAGTTAAATATAGCTTTCGTTTGAATTACGACCGGGAACAATAATTCACGTTAACCATTCCCACTTAATTGAATTAGAATCGTATTTGATTGTAGATTCAACGATTATATCAATACTTATCATACTGTTCTTATATTGGGTAATATACGTAATTTCTTGAATTTAGGATTAAGTGATATACTCAGTGGAATAATTTGAAAAGCAATGGAACAGGAATGTGATGAAGAGAATCATATCTTCTTGCGGTCTCTGTCAATCTTTCAGTCTCTCACAGATAGAGTCATCATAGAGCTAACGATGCCGCACAAGTGAATTTTGCGGTAGGGGACCTCCTTTCATATTGTCCAGATCCTCGTCCCCTCGGTAACAGATCCGCCCATCTCCTGCGTCCAATCGGCCAAGATTCGGTTGTCGTCCCAGTCGGAGGCGCATCCAAGCCGTAAACCCCTGCGGAGTCACTTACCCCAGGGACCCTCCGCAGCGTACGCCATCATATTATCCCATGCAACTGCAACTACCGCACGAAAACGTATACTATATCTCCATCCGCAAATCATCTGCGTCTTTGTCCATCTCCCCATGGTGCCGCCAGAGGGCGGTTGGAACCCTACGTACTTGTGGATGTTACGGTGAGAGGTGTCCATGGATGGCACTCTCTGATCATTCGATCATAATGGATCCTCGCCCCCTGGATTGCCTCTTTAGGAAAAGAATCTCCGTTACGCGTTTTTCTCTATGAATCATGAATCCATTTGTGTGTATTTGGTATATTTGGGTTTATTTGTCATAGTACGGTAAGGTATAAGTATACGAACGTATGCAATAATTCTAAGTTGTTAAGATTTTTCGGTAATTATTGATTATAATAATTTGTGCGTATAAGTATTATATTATTATAGATATTACTTGATCCGTTTAGCTAATTTTGAACAGCCATTTCCACCTATCTTAATTTTATTTAAATTATTATCTTAAATTTCTTTTTAACGTGACTGATATCCGTGTTATATAGTATGAGATGGATTTTAATACTTAGCACGTTAAAGCGTGCGCTTTTTCACAAAGTTTTTTTTTAATTCTGTTTAACATTGATTTCTGTGGTATTTGCTGAAGCCGCATAATTTACCATTTTAATTTTAAGCTAAATACTTAATTTTAATTTTTGACCGATGATTGATATACCTAATCTAATTGCCTCGATGTCTATTTATGGGACTGAGGATAGTGTACTCTGTACTGAAAGGGACTTAAATTGTGTTTATAATCCAATATAATTTTAATATAAAGGTATCATTCTTGAAGTTCTTTGCCCTTCATTTTCTTTGTGGATTTTTAGAGATGATGAAAGTCAAATGATTTCGTAAATAAGTTTGCATAAACACTAACTTTCCATTAGTATTTCTTCATTCTTTTCCTTTATTCGATTTTTATGCGTGTCAACAGTGTAAATTTTTTCTTCTGGAAACCGCTCCTGGATTTTTCAGTTAAAAACTCATTTTGTGAGGTCATCATTGCTATTCACCATTGCAGATGAATTTCCTTCGTCGACGAGGCCCTACTGGGTATCTCAGTAGACCATTCTTTCTCTCCTTCGATGGCATTTATCTCCGGAGAGAGAATTTATATATTTCTGAAGTGGGCACTCTTGCAAGTATGTTCACGTTCATATCCGCCCGTTTCTTCTTTCTCAATTCGAATCATTCGTTGCCCTTTTTACCATAATGCGATCCCTCTCTGAAAAATTCCTCCGTTGGAATCCCAAGCTGAGATATGGACCTCCGTGATGGCTGATCTCCGCAGATGGACCTCCCCTTTTTTCTCCTCGATCGCTCCTTATATATTCCACCGCCTTTCTGCCATTTTTACATTTGAGAGATAAAGTAGAGGATCTCTTCCTTTCATCTCGGAATAAGAGTAACCTCTTTCTCGGGTATGCGAATTCTATAGTATGCGTCATTACCGCTATGGCGCCACCTGAGAATGACGTCTCGTCATTTAAATGGTGGAACATCGTGATGATGTGTTTAATCTAGGATCCGGAAGTGCGTTGGATTTTTGGAATTCTTTAACTAATTCTATCCATTACTTCTGCTCGTCTTCGTAATCGGTTTGTGTTTAAATTCGTCACCGAATGATCGTGTTTTATTTGTTTATTTTTCCGTGTTTGATATTAGGTGGGCTGTTCCTCTACTAATGGATAGAATAATGGGAGATTCCAGTTTTTAATTTTTGAAGGTGTTTGTTTTGAAATTTGTCGTCTCTATGGTTCACTCTGAAAAAGACTGTCAATTATTGATTTATTTGCATAATTTTTATGCTATCTCTCAAATTTATATGATGAAAGGAACAATTTCCTTGATATATTTACGTATTCATATAATAATAAATTTTGAAAGTAGCTTATGTTATCCAATTTTTTGTAGAATAACATCTTAGAGACTCCATGGCAAATTTTTGTTGTCCGCCAGCAATGAAGTACAATCGATTCTTTGATGAATGCTAAAATTGATCTATCATGGTAATTTATTTAAGAGCACCCGTAGAAAGTTTTAGGTAAACGTATTTTTTCTCAATAAATCCTTTTTGTCCCTAATCTATAGTATATTTAATATTTACGTTCTCTTATCATGTATATTCTGCAAGGCTGTTGGCGATGTTTTGAAACATTTTTCACCTTCATTTTTACTTCTTTTGTAGCATCATATTCAGTACGCATTCAACAGTATAAAATGTGCGTTTTTCTCTGTATACAATGCCAGGTTAATGACAACGAATGTATTTTTACAAATAAACGCTCGTTGCCACGCAAAATTAATTTTAACCTCGCATTCCTCCGACCGAATTCTATTTCACTCCGCCCTTTCTTTAGATAGCCCCCTCGGGCATCAATAATGAACACCCTCAGATGTGTACCTTCCGCGCGAGAATTCGTCCGACTTCATATCATCTCTTCCCTCTTCCCCATTACCTCAGCCAACCGGAATGGGTACCGTAGCCATCGCGGTTATTATGAATACGATTTGGCTCCATTAAAATTCATGCGCTCCCCATATGGAGGTTCGGAAAGGCTCTTCACGCCCTACTGGACGCCGGCGCTTAACCTCCGATTCTCCCAATGCAAAGAAGGGGGGGAGGAGGAAAGCATTCTTCTTGGGAAAAAGGCATTAAAAGGCTTAAAAGCTCTTCTTAATCTTCGGTCGTTAAGGACGCGACCTCTCGCTTTGTAGACGTTCGATCTTTTTTATTTTAAAATCGCCGTAAATGGTGACGCACGTAGGATGGCTGTAAAACGATCTGATGTTTAACGAATTCTCAGTGGAAGCTGTGCGACGATAAGAAACGTGACACTAGTGTTGTTTCCGATGTTTATAAGACGTAAGGAATAAATATTCGTGGAGAGGGTTTTTAATGAGCGGAGAAAAGGGAATTTCCAGCTGAAGGTGATCAAGGAGGGAGTAGAAGATTTGGTGTCCATTGGAGTGATAAATCATTTGGTTATCCTTGTCGAAACAATTTTATGTTTTGTAAATTTGGTGTACACACTGTGTTCGGTTGGAAGTTTTAATGAGTTTATTTTTAAATTAATGGCATTATTCTGTTTATAGACGATACAATTTTTCATGTTATTTTATTTTTACTATGCACGTTTACGGGAGCAAAAATTAAATATTTTTTTAACGTTCTAAATGACGTACGTAATTCTTAACCTTCACAAATTTTTATTTAAAGACTGGTTTTGTCATAATTCTTAATCTCGGTTAGGTATTCAGTTAGAATTTTTGGATATTAAGAAGCATAAAATATTTGTTTTATTACAATATTGTACTTTATTTTACTTTTTGGTTATTTTTTACGTTTTGTTGCACGTAATTCTTACGTTACGTTTTGCTTCATCGTGTTTCTCGATCCGCCATTTTGTAACCATCGCACAACTTCCTTCTCAGCCTCCAATTCCTCCCACTGATTGACTATAAGCGAAGGTCGAACTTCTGAATTCTGCGTATTGAAACTGAGGTCATAACTTACGTTTTAATTGCCCACCTATAATAGGTATTAAAAATAATGTGACGTAACATCCGGCGTACATATCCTTGAGATGCCATTTTCTCCAAGTTTTCCGTTCATGAATTATTTAGGAAAAGTCTTTTCAGAGCATCGATGTATTTTGTATTTCCATTCAATCTCTAACTAATCGAGTTTACACGAAATCCAAGAGTTTTCGAAGTGACGTAATATCCGGCTCGTTTTCACGCTTTAAAAGTCTTTAATTTATGCGAAAGACTAACGCCGTTCTTCCCATAAATGCGTTAATGGACGAAGAGCAATGCATAAAGGCAGAAATTAAGCGCTGAAAAGCGTGTATCAAATGTACTATAGGCGTTGGAAATCACCCTCTCAATTTTACGGAGAGTAAAAACAGTGATAACATAGAAAGGGCCTTTCAGCTTTCATATTATACTGCTCCCTCGGTCTCCTGATCTTTTGTCAAATGGTGTTGACTTACCTTTTTCCTCAAGGAATAATTTAGTGTATTCTTTGGTATGATTGAAACACCTCCGGATTGATATTAAAATTTCCTTTTTCGAGGATTTTCGGATGAATAAATTATTCCCGAAGCTGAAACTCTGTATTTTGGCCGATAATCAGGTTTATGAATGTGCTAAAAGACGAGATATTCATACCTTTCCGAAGATTACTGAGGAATATTCTTGAAGGACACTCTGGTGAACGCCAATTTTTATGTGGTTCGCTATTCATTCTTGGTCATCTTTGTGCAGTCGTAGATTTCCGAAAAAGTTCAAGAAGGGTAATTAAATTCGCATATCACAGAATGTCGAGGATGTTTAATTTGAGATTATGAATGAAGTAATATATCTAAAAACTTCTTTTATTTTGTTCATAATATTCTTTGATGTTCATATTCATACACATAATCTTGTTTAACGTATCTCTTAAATATAAGGTACCGTTTCTCGCATAAATTTTCGGAAGTAGAACAATTTTTAAATTGTTGTTTACGTTGTTTTTGGTTAAATCTTAGTTTGAATATCAAACTAGTTAGGGTGCAAGTTCATTGAAAAATCAAGATAGCAAAGTTGAGGCTATGGCAGCCTGTTTTACAAGTTAATTAGTCTCATCATTACCTCGTTCTGTACTTGCAGAGAATCTAAAGTTTTTAGGAGTTTTTGTTGACTTATTTGTGCTTTACAAAGCGCTATAATTTTGGAAAGTTTTCTATGATATCTTCTATTTTACTAGAATGCTGGAAGTTGTGCGCTTAATTACATTTCCAACGGAAAGATATGATTTATTACTTTTTCTAGTGGCTGATAGCTGTCGGTCAGCAAAAACGGAAAAGGATTAAAATCCAAATGAATAGCAATAAAATTTTTGTGTGGTAATTGAAATACGTAGCTCTGTTTTAAACGATATTTCCTGAGCTTGTAACGATAAAAATAGTCTACAGCTTTAGAAATAGATGAATCACAAGATTTTTTGGAAACCGAATCATAGCATATTTTTAAATCGTATTATGTCATGCATTCCTTACAATTCATACAATTATTTTTCCGCTTTATTTTTACAGCTATGCTGTCAGCGTAGGAGTGGTAGACAAACTTGCATCGTATTGCGGCGGAGTAAGGGACCCCATTGACTCTGATCCTTCTGTGGCGCATTTTCTACTCGGCGCCATCGGACTTATTTCAACTCTGGCTGCATGCAGGTAAGAAGTTTTATCCTTGTAATACTTCTAATTTTAATAGTAAAGCTTTAAATTCTTACCTTATTTATTATCGAAAGGTCCGTAATGAAACTTGGAATAAATAACTTATCGTAATACTTTTGAGATGCTTTTGTATAGGATTGATATTTTAAATTTATTTTTGTTTTTATAAATAAACATAGAGACCTATATTAACTCTAGAAATTGATGAATATTAATAATAGCTATCTCCATTATTTTAGAATATTATCCTGTTATCATTTACGACACACACATAATTTATTCCTTGGCTCATTGTTAGATTTATTGAAATGAATTTTGTTTTCTTAATATTTTGTTAGGTATTCTAGCATTCATTTATCAGAGTGACATCGTACATTTAGTCGAGCTACCGAGTAATTTAAATGCTTTTTTTACTATGATAATTTCCCTTGCAGTGCATCCATTCGGGGTTCTTCCAAGTCCTCGGTGAAAGGTTCCTCGACGGGCGATGGCGGTCGCGGCGGGCGAGCGGCTCCCGCCACGGAGACCCAAGACCCCACTCAACTCGTGTCCGCTCTGCACGCGACCGAGATTGTCGGCGCGGCCTCCATGCTGTACGGCATGCTCCTCCACCAGGGCGCACCCGCCCGCACATTCCGGGACGCCGCGTCTTCCTCGGACGCCTCGGACGAGGAGAGCGGCTTCGGAGGAGGCACTTCTCCGCTCTCTTCGCCAGTTCCTCCCGCCCTGCCGCCGCACACCATCGCCGTCACCTTGGCCACCTTCCGCCTCTTCGGCAGAGTCGCAGAGTTGGATCTCCGCATGTTCCAGGTGCGTCCTTATCTTGTCCTCCTACGCCATCCGGTAGCCTCGGACGTAACCCGGGTGGGTTGCCACTCCATCTGGGCTGTTATCGAATGATTGATTGCACCATGCGATTATTTGGCATCGATTACAGCTTGTTACTCTGAGGATGGAAAGGGTTTCGACTCGCAGATGTTTTTTTAACCCGCTCTTAGTGTCCACCGCCGATTTGCGGATGAATGGTTCTTTGTGCGGAGACATACACGTAGAGCCATATTTTATTATTCTGACAGCGAATTGGCTTTTAAGTATATATTTCGATTGAGGAAGTATACTTTTCGTTCTCAAGATATTTGATTTCTGTTTGTATATGTGTTCAATTGGATTAGTTCTCCGTTTTATCTATCAATTGCTGATGGTGAGGTTTCATATACTTTGAGATATATGCTCATATCGTTCCAATTTATGGATGTGACGAATTTTGTGATGAATTTTCGTTTTTAAATTATAAAGGGAAATTGCCTTTAAAGTCGTGTTAAGGAAGTTTAAATTATGTGGAAGTTTTTGCATTATTTTTGGTTACATTTCCGTTAGTTTTGGTTATAAATTTGCAATTGAAAAGTAGAATACCCACATAATTCGACTGTTAAATAAAAAGGCGTGAAGTTTTCATAGATTAGCTTTTCTTAGATATTTTAGTACATCAATACAAATACAAGTTTTAGTTCAGTCAATGTAAAGAATACGAATAATTTCAGCGTAACTTTAAATTGTTTCATTACACGAAACTCCCTATATTTCATGACTTTGAGTTGAAACTCCGTTTCGTATTAAGATTTTTCTTCATGCACTAATCTGCAGAAGTATGCATATTTGAATGGAGTCATTTGTGGAAATTCCTGAATTTCTTCTGTTCGTAAGCGCTAATGATAGAATGATTTCTTTAATTATACACATTGATTGCGTATAATACTTCGAAGCATCAGCGTTTGAAATCGTTTTTCCTTTTTGGTTTCCGTATGATTAAATGGATTATCAGTCTAAAACTCGGCGTCTCTATGTTCGAGAAGGGTGAAAAAAAATTAAAACGCAACACAGTATTTATAGTAGATTTATCTATGTATGCCTTCTTTTTTTATTTCCTGAAAATAAATTTGTTCTTCATCATCATTTTGTTATTATATAACAGTTCTCTTCAAAATCATCTATAATATATATGTTTACTACGTGAAGGCATTAATGCATTCTTATTAAAATATCTTGGTTGGTCTTCTTAAATCTGAAAGCAATATTTTGGAAGATGAGAACGTGTTCCAGTCCCATTACTTTTCCGCGAAATCTTGCTCCGAGTTGAAATCAGTTTTGCGGCGAAGGCAATCGCTTAGGCGAGCAGTTTCAATGCAAGAGTCAAGGGTCGGCGAGGTAATCGATCGGGAGTGGTTTATAAATGTAAGGTAATTGTAGTGCTGTTCAAAGAGGCCCGTTTTATCACTGACAAAGCTAATTTCTGGGTAAAGGCAGAGGTTTGTCGAGGGGAGAGTGGCGAAATCATTCAATTACAATCGAACAAACACTGTTAGTCCGCAAGCAAACATTGCATCGTCGTGGAGCGGTATCGGAGGTCAAAGGATAGCGCGATTTCGGGGGATGCTCTGCCCTCAGCGTCCGGAGTATGAAGGGGTGGACCTTCCTTTATATAACGGGGTGCCGACGGTACCGGGAGGGTTGCAGAGTCATCAACGGCGCGATGCCATTCCATCCCCCTCGTACCTTGTTTGCATTTCGGGATGCTTCACAGACTTGCTTAACTCTCTCTCTTGGTTTCTCTTATTTCCCTCCGTCTCCCCCTTCCCAGATTTCATTTGATGCGGTGGAAGTGGTAGTATAGTTTACTCAAGGGTATGAGTTCTTTTCAACCCCAATCATGGACCAATTTACGTGGCGCGTGTCTATTTTCAAATCGAATAATTGCGTGTCCCTCAAGGGTTGGTTGTTGGTCCTGCGCGCTTTAAGATCGTTTCCTTTGAGTGATAAGATTCAGAGGGGTTGGTGATACCCATATGTAAAGACATTTTGTAAATTTGGGTGTATTTTTTGATATTTCAATCATTTTCTTAATGCAGCACACTTTTGAAAATGTTTTGTTTTTTATTTCGTGATGATCTTTCTCAAAGGTTTTCTCACATTTATGTCTCTTCCATCAATTTATCAGGAAATGTTAGCGTGGCTTCTTGTCTTCTCTTGTACGTTTTCTAAGAGACGTTGCGATGTAGGGAAGATTTTCTTTTCTATAGAAATAAATAAGAAAGAATCTAAGATCCTTTATAAATATTTTCTATGGTATATCAACGGTCCAGTGAATTCATTACAGGTTAATTTTATTATTATATTCTTAAAAATGCTCGTCTTCCTAAATGTCTTAAAGTATCCTTTAAGCTCTTTTTTAAGCTCGTCATATCTTTTTCATTTGAATTTTCAAATTAAAAATTTAAGAATAAAATGGTCTTAAGCCGCCAGCTGAATAGAGACTTCGGTTCGCTATTAAAACAGATATATAGTAAATCGTTTTACATACAAATTATGGTTAACCTTTATTAATTTTTACCATGTCTTCTCTTGAACTCGGAATTACCAGAACGAAACTATAGGATAACTATTCTATCTGTTTTATTAGAATAATAGATTCCTGATCGAAGTAAACGAATGTTTTATTTCCTAAAGTATGGTGCAAGCAGGAGAATATGTAGGTGTCAATATTAGTATGTGGAACTTGGAAGATTTTGTTATTAAGATAACCATCTAGGAGATTTAGTATTAAAGGACAAATATATGTTGTGAATTTTAACTGCTTTAAGGAATCGAAACCTAAACTATATTTGCAAGTATTTGACTAAAACTAACCTTTTTGTAATATTTCGGCATTTAATTTAATTTACATTTTCCCTTCCAAAAGTGCTAAGAGAAAACGATAGTATCATTCAGGGAACCACAGAAAATACAACTGGTTATTTAGAGAGGCACTCTGTCCATATTTATTATAATGGTTAATACCAAAATCTTTGTTTATATATTTGCTGGTTAGGATGATAAATCAATATTTTGTTTGTTCTTTTCAGTTATCACTATGACTTTATAAAATGTTTTTCGTAACATATCGCAAATAAAAATCGTTGGTCTGTTTTCCGAGTGTAAACATGTAACTGATCAGCTTTATATATAGCGAATCATTTTTGCATGAAAATGTATTAAAAGCGTTTGATTCGATCGAACGTCGATTGATGTCATAAAAGGTCCTCGAAACATCGAAACCGATCCCTGCGGAGGGAATACATTTGGGTATTTTTTTGGGGAAGAGAAAAGTTTTTCGACCACTTTCGGAATTCCCGCGGAGTAGGCTTCACTTTTTTCTCTTCCGCGCCCCTTGATTTATGAGGATTAAGTCAACAATTTCCCCACTTTTATTCCTCGGCGAGGGGAGAATCCTTTGTAGTAATTTATGACTCCATCGTCCCATTCCATCGCAGAGGGTGGATGTGTTTTCAACGAAAAGCATATTTACGGGCACCCGCTCTTGAATTTTCAAATTTAAACCAATCAAGTGCAAATGCCATGGAAATGGATTCTGAAGAGGTTTTTAGCCACGGCGCACATCATAAGCCATTATGTTTAATTCGGTAAATAAAGCTGATCTCGATGGTTCCGGTCGAATCGCCGAGAAACTTCGTTACTTGTCCCTCTTCGCGAGCATTAATTCGCGGACCTTAAAATTCTGTCGCGTGAATATTTCATGCGACGCTATTTGGACGATTTTCGACAAGGAGCCTTTAAATATTGGCGCGGCCCAAATGGCGTCTGTGGTCGAGTCGCGTCATAAAAAGTTGATGGCAGCAAGGATACGCGTTTTTTCGTCGATGGTCAGTGATCCGACGGAATTGGGAAATTCGGTCCGCGTTTCCATCGGTTTTTGTTCTTCGCGGATTATTGCATGAGATCCGAAAACGCTCGGAAATCTCATTTTTAAGGGACGCTTTTTTTGCCCGTGCCGCGCCAATTGGCAATATCATGGTCGTGGTAATGCATTTGCATTTGGAGGGTTAAACGATTTGCAGACGATATTGGGGTAGAGGTAAAGTTCTCAGGATTTAGAAGGATTTATGGAGAATTTTATTAATTAATTTTTCCTGGATCTAGCTATTACTTAATAGAACGTATATGTTTCACAAAGAATAACGTTGGATTTAAATACATGAATGACAAATATATAAAATAGCTACTGTTAGGTTCTGTGATGGAACGCTTTTTACGTTCTAAGCACTAAAAAATCTCATCTCCATCTTTAGATTGCGTGAATTACGTATGCCTTTTTGTGTATCGTAATATTTATCTGCTCCTTTTATATATGTATTTTCGAAAGAAGAATCAAATAAGAAAATTGCATGTTAAGATATCTTAAACTATCTTGAATCATAAAATAACTTCAAATGAATATATAATGATTAGAAATGTAGGTATTACTTATTATGTCTATATGGGTATCCATAGTGCAAAACCGTCATACTTATTCCTTGAATATTCTTCGGATGCTAATGAATTGTATGGGTGAATGGAATGAAAGTAATTTAGTGTGTATGGTTATTGTAATATTTTAAGAAATTTGTAAATTTGTTCTCTATTTCTAATTCTTATTCTTTATTCTTCTAGAGCGTCTTGGGTGCTGAAGGAATATCCCTGCAGTTCCGCCACATAGCTTCATACCTTCTCTGGTATTGCTCCCACCATAGAGAGCGGGATCTACTTCATGAGGTAGTCCAAGTTGTGGGCTTTTTCGCGGTCGGGAATCATGATAACCAGGTAATGTATTCATATATTTGTCTCATTTTTAATGTTTCCTCCTCAGAAGGATTGACAATTATTTCTCATATTCTCTCGATAAATTCCAATTGTTGGTTTACCTGTTACATGAGTAAAATCACCTGTCGTATTTAGCGAAATATTATTTAAAATTTACCTTTAAAGTGTAAAAATATCATCAAAATTTGTATAATTTTTTCGTGCTACATTTTAAGTAGTTTCTGTTAATTATTGTGAGTAGCAGTTTTTATTCTTACGCAATTTTCAATATATCTATTTTTTATTTATTATTCTCCTTTATTTCTAGATTTTTTCATAACTTCATCCCCTTATTGATTAGTATTTATCCAGGACACACATTTATTTCCTCTGTTCATAGCAAACTGTTTATTCTAACTTGAGTTTTTCTCAAAAAAATTCAGAACTATATTTTTAAGGTTCTTTTTTTCATTCGTTCACGTGTTGGATTTTTCGAGTTTTCATTTCTTATCCTTCATTACATTCCCGATGTATGATATTATTAGGGAAACAGATTAGCACTATCCAGTTGATTATTTACTTACCTATGAAATATTAAGTTTTCTAGAAAATAATGGGAACACGCAAATCTACTTATTTTGTTATCAAGCAATTATTTGTGCCATTTAATGTTGAGTTAGTTCATTATAAAATCATAGGTGCTCGTAAATTTCAAGGCATAGATTTAATAAGTCCCTTAATGTCTGTCTATCAATGCTTAATGGATCGCTTAGTGTTAGGTAAGTGTTTCAATTGGTTAATAAGCATAGAAGGAAAAGATTAACCATACAGCTTTTATAATCGTTTTTCCTATCCGTAATTAATTGTTTCTCCACGACGTGTAATTTTACTTTTTCAATCTAAGTAATGAAAATTGCATGACTTATTTTTCCTTAATACTCATTACTGTTAGATAGAAGAGTGGCTTATTCTATACTGATTACATTTATCATATTGTTGACTTTTATCTGCTGTTTTTTTCTTGGCTGTGTTCGTTTTACTAAGCCATAATAAATCAACTTTATGTCGCTAATTGGTGAATCTTGTTACAAAACTCACTGAATTACACCAAGCACATTTTCCCTAAGTAAAGTAAGAATTTCATCTTATGATTTTTTAAATTACTGATTTACTATTTAATATTCGTAATAATTATTGAGGATTAGAAAAACAGTTTATGGGTTATCAGTGATTTAGCTCTGAACTTAATGATGAATTTCATGTAAAATATTCTTCGGACATTGGAGAACTATTGTATCGAGTTCTTAATTGAGTGATTTTCAGCTCTAATAATAGGAGTTAAACACATTCTGAGTTACAACTTACGTCGTATAGTTTAGGCTCCTCGAAGTCTATGTTAGTACTTAACTGTTGTATTCGCCGGAAAGTTTATATATTCGTATATTTAGGACTTTGAGTATTTATTAGTTGTGCTATTGTAGTATTTTGCCCCAATTGCTTTCATGAATCAATTTAATACTTGATGGACCGAATATAAACTTTTTCGATCGAAAATTATATTTTCTTCTTCCGAAAACTCGTAGTTGAAATTCAGTATCACGTAATTTGAGAGTGGTAATACTAAGATCGCGATCCCCAAAACATGGTTCATTTATCCTTCCAACTAATCCTCCCTCAGCCTGTCCTACACAGCGTAATGGTCCTCACATTTTGGAAGGGGGACTTCTCCCAAGTCAGCCTAACACGCACTAGCCCTCCCCAGAGAGTCTCTCGGTTGAATCTCGGAGTGTCCTCGGAGATTAGGTGGAAAGAAGGCCCGGTCAGATCCTCCTTCGGGAGTAAAAAATATATTTTGGTTTCTCGGGACCAGCTCTAATCTCCTCCGGTAGAATGAGGGAGAGGTGTCCCAAGTCTTGGCGTCGCCAAGGAGGTGCGTTGAGGTATGCAGACATTCAAGGGGCCTTATTCTGTGGAGTGGATGGGAGGGCTTTGCGTGGAGGTATGAGGAGGATAATATAAGTGCGAACTTCGCCATATTTCACTCCACTTCGTTGCGAAGGGCGTTCAGTTTTCATCATTTCAGCAGGGGCCTATCATTAACACTTCTTTATTTTTTAAGCTATCCTCTATCGCCTACCTCAGCCTTCTTAATTTACATCATACATTTTTCTTCTATTTGATGGTAAAAATGTTTCTTATTGAGTACCTGCCTGTCTTATTCTAAGCAAAAATGATTTAGTTTTATTAGTAGTTTTTAAGGTTGGTTGCAATGGAAGTTAGATTAAACAAAGTAGGAGAGGCTGTTCTTTGATAATTTCCCCGTATTAATTTTCTCATATCACAATAATTACGCTTGAGATTAATTGTTCTTGTATTTTATTTATATTTTGTATCTCTTATTTAATTAGGAATAAAATGAGCGTATTTAATTACTCGATATCATTAATTTATTAGTTAGTTATCGAATTATAGCAATTGTAAGAATGTCTCTGACTATATGCAAAGATAAGTTTATTTTTCATGATCTGTAAGGAAAAATCTCCAGCTTTTGATAAGTAAAGCATAGATGTCATTATAACATATTTAATTTTTATCTTACCATCGATGGAAATTTATCTATTATTCTCTTTCCTTCCATGAATCGCTACTTTCTCCATCAAAATTTTTCTTCGATTTTTATAGCTTATATCCATTCTACGACCTTTACCATTCTTTCTATTTTTCTGCCTTCTTGCCTCCTGTCCTTCCATTTCTATCTTTCGAAGGTCTTCCTCTTCCCATCCATCTTCCACCTCTCTTTTATATTTCGCTACGCCCATTCTTCTGTCCGCAAGCATCCTCCTTATCTCGCTCATTTTTCTCCTTCCACATCACCTCTTTCACGGATATAAAATCCGTTCTAAAAAATCCTTCGTCCTACCGCAATCATGTCGTATATCCCGCCTTCGGAAGTGGCGTAAATACAGCTGGGTCACGTATTCCCTCGTAATTACTGCTTTGTGATCTCACGATGACTCGGTGTTAACGCTTTTTTCCGTTCTGCGTCCGCTATATTTCGTAGTTTCGAAATTTTATATTTTCCGGGTTTTCATTCCTAAAAAGCATTCATGTGTGAAGTTTTTTTTGCTATGCTCAGTTATGTTTGCTTCTTTTAGCGATTGATAATATTTTGTTTATAACCATATTCTGGCAATTCATGCTCCTACAGACTGTACACTGTTAATGAGTTGAAAATTCCATAGGATGATCTCATCGAATAGTTATTTCGTTGTAACCAAAGAATGCGTCACTAGTTTCGTAAAAGTCCTATGAACCCGATACCCAGTAGCCATCCCCGCATTCCTCCGTCAGTCAGTATATAGTATAGTATAGTCAGCTCTGCCGCGACACTCTTTTGAAGCATAGAGAAATACGTTTCTAGAATCCCTTTATCTGCCTAAAAGCGCCTAATCTCCGTCGTGAAAGTAAAGAGCGCAGGATCACTTCGGAATAATTGCTCGTAGAAGAAGAACTAAAGCGTAAGGAAGCGTCAGACAGTAAATCCTCCACTTTTATAGTCCTGCGTCCTTCTATCCACGGAGGAGAAGAGCTGGTGACGTTTATTCGTCCGATTGATTGACGTCGCGCGTCCAATATCTTTAGAGGATCCAAGGCGCCAGGGATTAGGTTCCATTTGCCCGTTGTTTATTTATTGGAGGAGGAAAAAGGGTTGAATCGGAGACGGGAAGGTAAGAGGACATCCCCGAGGGGGTCTATCCTACGTTTACCCGATATCGAATGGGTTAGTTTGGGTCAATCTCTCCGGAGACTCCCTATATTTAGATAAGGACAACCTTCTTCTCTCATTCCACGGATATTCTAGCTTCTCACGATCGCCTCCAGCGTTCCTCCACATCTTTCCTTTATCACAAGAACGTTTTTTATCTTCTCTCCGAAGTTCATCGATTCTATGATAGTGGTTGATTTCCGCAGAATTCGATTCCACTCGTATCACGTATGGTCCGTTCGTGGAAAGAGCGTCCCAGACACGTCTCAGCATCGAAATTTTCGGTCTGGTTGTAAAGGGTGTAGTTTATGTGTTAAGTTTTAAGGATGATTCGGAAGAATCTCATGAACGTTATCTGAAGCACGAGCTGTTACTCCGGGATCTGGCTGTGACTCATCGTAAAGAGCCTTCTCCAACCTTTAGCAGGTGTTATCGTTTTGAACGTTTTTACGAGTCATTGCTCCAACGAGTGCTTTAAATCAGTTCAGTGTTTTTCCTACTTGGCGTTTTAACGGAATCGTGCTATGGGTGTGATGGGTATGAGTTTTTTTACGAACGGTCACAAAGTCTTGAAACACATCTCGTATTATGTTTAAAATTCTAGGTGGTAAATGTTCTCGATTGAACTGTTTTTTGTTTCTTTCATCGGTGAGTGTTTATAGGTGTCTGTTATGTATATAGGTACAAATAATGGAGGTACGTTAAGTGTATTAATGAGTTCAACTACGAAGTTCCTAAGCCATGCATAGTTATCTCTTAACAGGCGTATTGTACTCCGTTTAAAATTCAGTACAATTTTATTGATTATGTTTTCTTAGATTCCATAAATAAGTTACAATTATAAATACCTCATATTTGTTTACCTTCTAGAAATGAAAGACATTCGACGAACGGAAAATTTCAATTTATAAGCACATGAAGTAGAAATTCATATAGCTGTAATTTATTTTGCAATTAAGACCAAACATCTATGTACACGTTTGTAATGATTATTCGGAAGGAAAGTGCAAAGTAAGTACTTAAGAAATATCCCATTGGTACATCAACTTCGACATCAATTTCTTGACAGCATTTCAGTCCATTTTGCATCTTGTTTTCTTTTAAACTCATCCCTTAAGAAACTTTGAATTAATATATTGGTGGTAATTAACATGCAGCTACTATAACGCTATGGGAAACAAATTTTCCTCAATTTCTCCTGCTGATATTAGTCTCATATATTCATCATTTCATACTTTATTTCGTCTTGTGTTTGTTTTTTTTTTTGGATCACCCTTGTGTATTTATTATGGAGAGGTTCGACTTAACTTACTTGGCTTCATTTTGCTTCTCCCCTTCACCACTCCGGTCTCTTCGTCGCCCGATGCGCGATGCTCCCTATCGCATACGAAAATGGCACCCTCCCATTCTCGCCTCCATAAAGATGTGGTTCCCTTAAAAGAGGCGGATAACGGATGGGATATTTATGGAGACCCTTCCGAGTCTCGTGTCCCTCCAAATGTTTATTAATCCTTTCCCGTGGAGTGGACCGTTGGACAACAGGACGAAGTGCTCGGGCAGGCGCCACATAAAAATCCCAAACTCTTGTCTCCTCCGCGTTAAACGGAATATTTAGGGGAAAATAACTCTGTAGTTAGTCATGAATGCGTTGATTAGTTTAGGTACGACAGGTTATGGTATGGTGCTGTTGAATTTTTGTACGTTTATTCCCAGTTTTATGGATTAGTGTTTGCTTTATCCACGGAGATCGATTTAATTTTAGTTGCCCTATTAATTTATTTTTCATCCCTTCTACGGTACGAGAGACTTTATCTGCCCTAAATTTTATAAATTCGCGAGGTTACATTGTAGGTAATTTCAAATTTTCTTTATTTTCGACTGACGCCCTAATATAATTTTGTAAAGAGATATATATTACGAGGAATTATATATGGATAGCGTTTACGATAATTTGTTGTAGAATTGGGTTCGTATGTCATATAAATATTCCTTTTTATGAATCTTTAAATTACATTTTTACGAATTTTTTGGCAACATTTTTAACCGTGAATTATTAATGTAAATATTAACTACTCTCTATTATCTACCGTGCTGTTGTTGAAAACTTAAGAATACTCAAATACTTAGGGGAATATCTTTTTTCTTTTCACCGACATCATCAATCATATATATTTTCTCGCCATGGTACTAATTGGGGACTTGACCTTCTGTTGTCGTCGAAGGATATCTATTCGTGGATCTAAATAGACCCTTTTATGTGCGATGACCCGCAATTAGTTTCTGTCTCTCGGTCATTACAACAATTACCCTCACTTGACCCCAACGAAGGCCGCGTCCCTCCACGGGCATTAAAGACTTCCTCATGGCAACTTGTTGGTAGGTCTCGTTCAAACAGCTTCCGATTCTCATTTGTCGTTGTCCCGCGGTCACCTGGGCGACACCGAACCTCTAATTCCCCTCCGGAACTCGATGTAATGCCCCGTTCGGAAATCGTGAGAATACGGCAAAGAGTCGTGTCTCTCCCAAGTAGTTCTTTCCGAAGGCGTGGGAATGGCGACCGCTTCCTTTAGGTTCTGCGTTGCTACTGCAGGTGTGGTTGCCCCCGATCCGGGAAGCACCTGTTTGTTTACCGCCGAGGATCTACACACGTGAGACTTTTGCCCTCATTCTCGTAAAAGAATTGGCCCCACGTAAGTAGTTCGGGACCCGAACTTGGTCAATTATCACGTGTTGATGGCAGAGTTATATCCGTTCGTCTAACGAAGGATATTTTTATTTAAAGGAACACGGCTGTTGATCGTTATCCCTATTCGAAGATGGTAGTTCATGGCTTGAATATTCAATAGCACGTGGTCATACTGTTTCGAAGTTTTAGAGTGTCCCGTGAGAACTTTATTTTGTTTCGGAATCGTTTCTTAGAATAGTTTTTTTTTCGTATGTGGATGTGAGGCTGATTTGAGTTAGGAATGCCCTCTAAAAGACATGTATATAATTAGTTTCGTAGTTCGACTATATTCTATGGAACATTTGTACCGGTTTCCCTTCGCATGTTATTCAAATTACTGATTTTAACCCAAGTATTCATTGTTAAATATTTATTTTGTCTTCAGCGATACGAAAAAACGTTAAAGAAGTTTATATCTACACAGAATAATTGTAATTTTCCCCTGACTATGTTTTTTGAAATTCAGTTTTACGATATTTTCAACAATGTTACGTAGAAGTAGGTAGTTAATATGGATGATTTTTTAAAGTATTTACTGTCAAAATTTAGTTTCTAATCCAAATATATTATCAATAAATATCATTATGTTAATGGTCAATTTTTTCCTACCTTGATAACTTGCTTTATGATTTCACTAACAATGAATTTTTTGGTTATTTAATCTTGTAAAAGAGCGAATATTGATTGATATTATTAATCAAACCAAACGGTGGGTATGAGAATTCATTATATAATGGAGAAGAAGGAATGATGGTCAACGGAGTGAATCTATTGTCTTACCCATGGATTTCATTTGTATTTAGTCTTCCTCGTGCTGAATACTCTGATTTTTTACGTCCGAATTTCAAGAAACTTTTCTTTCCTCTTGGAACGAACATTTTTCATATCCTCATTTAACTTAATTACTTGTTGAAATAAAATCTGAAGGATTTGGTATTCCTCGATATTTATTGAACCCTTAAGTATTGCTCTTGATTTGATCATTAGAGAAGGTTTTTCCGGAATAAAAAAATCTCTTAATGTACATATTTTTAGACATTTTCGGAAATACGCTGTAAGACATTCGTCTAATAAAACGTCTGAAAAAATGTGTGCTTTAGTTTGAATTAAGAACATTGTCTATTATTTTAGAGCATTTCCATTTCATCATGATAGGATTCGGAAGTTGGATAAATAAAACTATTTGACACCATATAATTTTTATCGTCCTTTTACTTACTGCCGTAACTTAGATATCTATCTTCAATGCTTTTGGGAATACGCTACTAAAACGATGATATTTTTCATGCTTAATGCTTCTACCTTCAGAACCTCATTCTTCGTATTTATGTCTTCTTTAATTTCAAACGGAAATACTTCCTCTATTCAATATTTACAATCTCACGTTTGCTCTATCCGCAGGCCATCATCCAATCTGGTTACATGCCCACCGTCCTCCAGCAGCTGTGCAGTCTTCCCTTCGAGTACTTCAGCAGTCCTCCACTAACCAAGGTCCTCTTCCCGACGCTGTTAGCTTGCTGCCGCGGTAACCGAGAGAACAGGCACATCCTGGAAAGGGAAGTCAGCTACCAGGTGAGCTAAGATAAGGTTCCATCGCCCACCGATCTTTCTTCTCTCTCTCATTCTCACCCAATTAATTGCCCCTCTTAACACTTAGCGGGCATCTCTGCTATCTCCACTCTTCAGTTTTCCTTCCCCTGTCAAGATCCCGTCCTACGTCTCAATCCTTCCGTAATGTCTCGAAGCCCCAGGTACCATTCGGTTTTTATCTGTTTTCCAGGAAGCCCTGGCGTTATCTTTCACTTTTCCCTATCTCCGAAAAAGTTAGCCATCAACCCACTAATCGAGAAACCTCACTTCGTAGAGTAATTTATTTTTAGTAGTGGTCATTTTCCTCTCTCCGTAGAGTCTCCTTTTTCGGTCGAAATCAACGTTTTTTTAGATTAAAAAACTATGGTCGATAATATTTCAATTCGTTTCCAATTCATCGCTAAGATCGTTTTAATTGGACAGGCAATGAAACGTCCGCCAAATTAATGTCCGTCGCATAAACGCCGGATTTGAATTTCAAATCATCTCATTTATTTTTGGAGTCGTACCTTTTGCAGAACTACTCATTAATTAACGATAATGAAGAAAAAAGCGGTTGATAATTTTCGGAACGATCTCGTCGCGTTTGATTCCATCGGAACGTATTTGCCCATTAAAGCGGACCGTTTTCGAAAGCCGTAAACTAATAAAATTGCGATGTTTTGTCAAATTGAAATTTCGGAGTCTAAATTAACGAGGATACGCGCGTTTCGTTATTTTTCCCGTCCGAAACGGGCGATTTACGCGAGCGCATCCCGCGAAATTTTTCCATTTACTCTAAATTACAATTTAGAGCTCGCCGTCACTCGCGGCCTTTCATGTCTCGCACGAGGGACCCTAATTGATGGCTCCATTTTCAAACCCCAAAGAAAGTAGGTTAACGCGTATATCTGGCATTAAAAATTATCCAAACTTACCATAATTTCGCGGTCAGTCGCTGTTTGTTCTGCGGGAAATTTTCCTCTCTCATCCAGTGCCGTAATTAAAGCGAGGTTCTCGCAAAATTCGGAAGTTAACGAGATTCTAGTCCTCAGCCTTCTTTGGCATTTGATTACCCTCCACTTGAGGGTTAATTGCGTGGCGTCTCACGTCGTACGTTCTCCGCAAGCCACTCTCTCACACTTTTCGAGCGTAATTTTATATTCTGTGGTTAATATTCTCTCATATGTAATTATAACCGGGTTTTCAAAGTCAACTGACCCAGCGTTCGCAAATTACTTACCATAGTAACCTCGGATTGAACGACTCGCAACAATCAACCCTTCAGGCTTCTCAGTGACGGATAACTTTAATTTGTTTGAGTTAATCTGCTCGTTTTTATTCATTCTGTCTTTTGTATTCTTCGATGGCTGCGTCATGTATGTATGTAACGATGGAACCTTCAGTTCCATTTTGCCGCTAGATCAATAAGGCCATACCTTAGGTGTCGCTTTTTCCTCGCCTTTGAGAGAGCTGCATCAAACTCATCGAGTCCCCGTCTAGGTTCTCTCACGAAGTATTAAAAAGTCGCAAAAGCACCAAAACACCCACCAAAGACCCAAAGGGTCGTCCTCACCCCCACTCACGAGCATACGGCGGCGGCGGCCTGCGTCCTCCACAACTCTTTTGTCACCCGCTTTTTTTCCCGAAACGCGTGCTTTTACGCACGCCTCTAATGCAGCATCTCTTCGCCTGTCACAGTTTCTTTCCATTAGGCTGCACAGCGCAGTCTCTTTCCGCACATACATACGCGCCCTCCGTATCTTACGGTTCCCCCTCACCATCCATTTGATGCAAGGCTCCAGTAAATGGGTCCGGCTCTGTGGACGGTTATTACCTGCCCACCGGACGACGTAATTAGATCACGGCGCGGATACGTTTGAAACGAGGGAGGTAAAAAAAAGGGGAAGTAGTATGAAGGATTGCCGCCTCCCTCGGAAACATATAAAGGAGCTATAAAGCACGTTCTCGGTGCTTACGATCCTAGCAACTTTGAAAGGTGCACAAGTGGGATGGTGTGTAGGTTTTGAAGGTGTAAACGAGGAGGCTTTTTGTGGTTTCTCTCGTTGGTTAGTTCGGTACCATCCTCGCCTATCCAATTAGGATAGGCGAGGCACAAACTAGAGCGCCAGTAGCAGCACCTTTATCCGCTCCTCTCATTCTATCCTTTGCCCGTATTTTCTCGCTCTGATCCAAAGTACGGGAGCTCTACGATGAGGTGTGTACTCGTCGCTTCGTTTCCTCGCCTTCTATTTTGTTTGACGGTTGAATTCCGTGCATTTTGTGTCCCTGTGATGTCGAAGTTACCTATTTTCCTAACGCTTTCTCTTTGGTGTTGCTTGGTATTCTTGGTGGTGGCTGTTGGTTGTAAGGTTGTGCATGCTTTTACGCTTCTTCTTAACATTGTCTCGTAGAGGTTCTACTATCCTTGTAAACTTGGAGCGCTATTTTGAATTCAAGGCTTGACTTTTTAAATAATTATTTGCAGTAAAGTAATCTCTTTTCGGTATTAAAGATGATTATTTAAAAATCTTATGGATTTTAAATTTTAAGTTTTGAAATTAGTCGTCAAATGTGGTAATCGTAATAACTATATCTGTTTATTTCCTTCGCATCAAAATTCTTTTTGTTTTATGTATTAATTTTCTTTCTTAATGTGTTGCTTCGCTTAAACTTGACGTGTTTTTGGCTCATTTTATAAAAATTTCTGTAGAGTAAGGTATGTAATACTTGTACCACTATGTTCTATTACATTCAACATTATGAATAAGTATTTCAGATATTAAGTGTCATTTTTTGGATTTAGATTCTCATTTTTAGGTATTCCATGAAATCTTATTTTGAATCGACCAAATTCGTATTTCCTGAATCTATTTTGGTCTTGTTTTATTTATCTTTGAAGATCTCTTTGGCATAAGTTGGAGTAACATTTTCGTGTCTCTTGCATGATGTCCAACTTGCTCGCTTCGTGGATGATTGTCTGTTTGAAATGAAGTATTTCGCATGGACACTCTCTGGAATGTTCGGATGGCTATAGAAACTGTACAACGAAGTTTATAAACTTCTATTTTTTTTCTTTTCACAGTTGCTGGAGGATTTCCGCTCTTCAGACGATGCGAAAGACATAGTGCTCGTGCGTCTCGTGTCAGAGCACGCGTCCGAGGAGACGTGGGACGAGGGGAGAGACGGAAAAAGGGAAGACTGAGCATCCCCTTTTCCCTCTCATATTCCAGTCTTTCGCATCAGTACTGTAGCAGATACCCGACTATTTAGATTCCTCCGTTCCAATCACAAATGGAACGAGATGGCTCCCGCGAAAATTAGAATTTTCGTGGGAACTTTTAATGGTTGAAGTGGAGAATCTCCCAGCACAGCTGCTTGTCTCTTCCACATTAGCTAAAGGAAAGAGACATCGCCGATTTTCTTAATTCACTAACTACTCACAAATTGGTACTTTTGTCCGCGGAATAAGCCTGTCTTATTTTCACTCGAACATTCTAGTCTCGCACTAAGTTTCACGTGCCATTCGATATTGGTCCAGCGATATTTCGGTTGTGCACGGAGGGAGAATTTCGTACGTACCCAAGTCGTTTCGTGTCCCGCCGAGAAAAAGACTGTAGTAAGTGCCTTTTTCTCCCGCGTTCTGTAAATTTCCACTAACATTCCTCACGATGATACGCACTCCAAGCTATTTTTAATGGTGCCATGGATTTCTCCTCTCAATAACAGCTTAAGCGTTTTACAAGCTTGAGCTACTTTTCATTGTATGTCACGTAAATAAAATTAGTCCATCGTGCTTATTAATCTATTTCTCGATGATGTTGACTGTCTATTGTAATAGTCGGAGGGGATAAATTCCAGCCAATCATTGCTGTAGAAGAGGTGTACCTCAAGGCATTATCCCTGGTCCGAATGCTTTTCATTACGCCAAGGAAAAAATGTATTATTCCCATCTTCCGTAACGGTCTTCCCATTTGCATCACTCATCGAATCGGAAGGCAGGTCCCTCCGTCCCTGTCCCACAAGATGAAATAAGGCTGTGGCGATTCTTTTGTACCGGAGCAGCTTAATTTACGACGAGATTTTTCACCCGTCTTCCTCTGCAAATGATGGTGTGATATCTTCGTTTGCGGATCCTCTTGTTGGTCCAAAGCTTATTTAATAAACGGAGGTAATTTGATTTTTGAAACGAGCAGGTTTCAGTGAAGAATGTGTCGATCGCTCGATTGTGATCAATTCAAGGCCTAGCCCTCCAAATCGGATGGTTCTGATGGAGAATCAAATACCGTGGAAGACGGATGTTGTTTTCTACTAGGTAGAAACATCTTTTTACGCGGCGGTTCGTCTGCCGTGTTGAACGTGTCGTGGTAGAATGTGATAGGATGAGGCACCGGTCGATATGATAAAATCGTCTCGGTTGCCACGGTAAATTA
This sequence comes from Pantala flavescens, assembly GCA_020796165.1. NCBI lineage: Eukaryota > Metazoa > Arthropoda > Insecta > Odonata > Libellulidae > Pantala > Pantala flavescens. The sequence continues at coordinate 15,687,503 of CM036879.1, read as the reverse complement.
TTTTTAGGATTGTTAGAGGATGCGTTCAAAATTTCATCTCTAGTGAACAGTTGGGCGTCTGAGTGACGGAAAGACTTTTTTTTCGATACTTTCAGCATGCGTCGTCGTGGAGTAAGATGAGGAAAACTAGTTTTATTTTCTTATATCCACCGATCTTTGTTCGCCTTCTAACCCTATAAATACTACGAAGCTTTAATTTTTTTTCCATTTATCAAGAAGTTGTAACATACTTATTTTTGTTAATCGGTGAGATACAATTGTTAACTCGTTAACGGTGTAACTTTATTTATTAACAGTATATTCCTGCGTTGAAGTTTTTTTGTTATCGTATTTTGTCTCATGAAAGCCATATTGCACATGAACGCTTTTAGTTTGTAACTTATACTTGATCTACGTCTATTGTATTTTTCCCTATACTCTTTGTAACACTCTGAATTGTTAATTCATTCCTTAACCTGTGGATTAATAAACTAGAAAACATTATGATGTAATAGTTTTATTTTTTTCTTTTGAGAAGAGGTATGTGGTTGAACCTTTCTAGAGGTATAAACTTACTCTGTATCATTGAATTGGGTGAGTTATGATGGTAAAATCCTGTTTTCGTAAAAGAAACAAGCAAGAAAACCCTGTCAGTTTTCTATACATGTTGAAATATTTAATCTGAAGAAGATGGAAGAAATTGTTTTGCTTCTCAATTACTGTCACTTAATTCATGTATAAATACTATGTTTGTTCATTGTTCAATTCACTGTTTTTAGATACAAGACACTTCTTAGATTTCTTCTCTACGATGGTTTGAACTTGTAGAATGCTACATAGATAGCAATGCTAGAATCTCTGGTCCATATAAAAATATACGATATTGACAATTAGTCCATTCATGGTTTATATATACAATTTAGGTTATTTTTGGAGTTGACAAACATGGTTTTTAGTTTTCTAAAATATAAATTAATACAGTTCTGGATCATATAAGGCTTGGTTGTGTTCTTGCCGAGCTAGAGCTATCCAATATCTTGAATATATCGCCAACTAAACTTCACTGAATCGGGCAAGTTGTTTTAGTAATCCATAATGCAAAGCTTCTCAAAAAGTTTTCTATTTTTTTCCATAAAAATATTTTTATATTAATATTGATAACTAATATATTTATTTTCGTTTTTAGTAACTTAAGGTTGATCCTTTTATGTGAACGAAATGTCTCAGGATGGCCATTTTAGATATGTGTTTTTTCTTCCTTCGAGTGTAATTTTCGTAAATAAAATGACTTCGATAACCAGAGAAGCAGCTGGAAGATGTGAATTTAAGGGTTTACTTCTTTTCCTATTAATTTTCTCGTAAATAAATACGAAAAATAGATAAGAAGATATTATATTTCCTCGAGAATAATTCACATAGTCTCCCGATGCCATTAATCGAGAGAATTCAAAACGAAATATTTTCCCCATTCGAAGCTTCCATTTCATCGTCATGTTGCTTCTACGTCCGCACTTTATTAGAGCGTCTCCGTGGGGAAAGGAGTTTAAAATGCAGCAGCGGACAGAGAAGAAAACAAAGACAGAGTAATAAAAGGCCCGTCTCTACGCCACGGATACCGAACAGCGCGAGCTATATTCATTACGGAGGCAAATGGAGAGCGCGTTCTCGTGGATGCAAATTTATTTTTTTATTCTGCGCGTGGACCTCCGCGTTGTTAATTGTGGCCGTAATCACCTCCGAGCATCCCTTTCAACCCTTTTAATCTTGCAGAGAGCATTATATTTCCCAGCCCTTTCTTCTTGTGTACGGAGGGAACGGTGGTGAAAAGGACGTGTCCTCCTTGAAGTGTCCTCCGTGGTCTATCTCTCTCTCTAGGAAATGGAACTGCGTCCAACTCACATCCCCCTTGGGATGGAAGACGCATCTCGTGAGTTGTTTTACTATATGAGCGTTCGAGGAAAACCCCACCTCAATTCGCGTGCTTGATTACTTTTATTTCGGTTGGTGACAATGGGCAGCAATGGGGTCGTTCCGTGGTGTTCTTCAATCGAAAGATGGTTTTAACTGTATAAGAAGATATCGCCATGTAGTTGGACATTAGACAAGCTTGCCTGCATAATATCGAGGTCCAGTGTCGTTTTCTTCGTCGTTTTCTTAAAGTTGCAATTAGTTGTTCGTAATATCTCTGTAAGTAATGGCGTTCAAATTTATCTAGTCCCTATATGTAAATATTTGTGGTTCTCTTTTGTTAGGATAACTTATTGTATGCAACCTTTTTATTAATTTTTTAATAATTAATTTATTGTTAATTCTATCCCAATTGTATGGTGATTTCTGCTCATGGTTGATAGAAATTTGTGTATGTATTTTTAGTCGGTTAAAATTATAAGTTTTTCTTTCGCCTAATTTTGACAAATGTTATATGTTACTCAAAATTCGTCCCTATTCGTGCATCGAAGATCATTATAATGGTTGAGATACGTATTTACTAGACAATAATATCTGTACTCTACTATTTTGAATTCATGAGTAAACTTAATAAATAATATTAGAAATTCTGTATACAGTGAAATCGTAATTTATATCGCACAGATTACGGAATACTTGTTTAAATATACATATTTAGGATATAGGAAATTTATCCTTGTTCTAGGCACACCAGGAGCGGAGAACTTGCATACATTTTCAAAATCGAACTTTAGCATTTAAGTACGGTTCATCAATCGAAACCAACACCGCTAGTGCTCCAATTCTTATTTTTCTGCCTTTCCTTTCCATAATTCTTTTCTTTCCAACATACGCAGTATTCCACATTTTACTCATTTATTTTTGCAGGTATATTCACCGTCATGTGTAGTTAGATTTTCAAACAAATAACTACACTTCATACGTTTCTCCAAATGAATTTCACGCATTCTTTAGTGACTTACGTTGTGTCATGTTCTCACGTGATATTTTTCAGCCTTTGATTTTACTCTACTCTGAATAAAACAACTCGTTTCTTGGGTACAAAGTATCAAAGTATGTTACGTGGTGTTTCAAAGTCATTTTGAAATCATTCTCCATGCAGGTGCCTGTTCGAAATCGTGCTGACACCTGCCACTCGTACTCATGGCGCCTCCCGTTTATCGCCGTGCCTCGTTGGACTCTCTGTGTACATTTTCCCCGCGCTTACCATCGGAATGTATTGCTGTGTCTCGCTTCGTTATCTCATCGTTAAAGAGCACTTTCTGTCGTGGAATTACCCTTTGCTACGCCGTAAAACATCAAATGCTTCCGAATCAGGCTGTTACGAGTTGCGAACTGTTTTAGTTCCAAGTACTAATGGAGGGATAGTCTAATTTCAAGGAAACATCGATACTTTGAATTATAAACTCTAATTATGAGGGATATAAAATATTAGAATTTAAGAAATGGTATTCTATATCTCCCTCTCCTTAGTAACCAATGTATTGTTGTCAGTTTTTGCTGAGGTCTCCATCAACGTCTAATCTTAATTATGTATCTGTGTATCCTGTCAGATACTTCTATTTCAACATTTGATTGTTATAAACCTTTACTCCCGATATTTTCCCATACTTTCAATCGAACCAAGCTATTATATTCTATTACTTATGTTCTCATTATATAGTAATATAAATTAATGATCATTCTCTTTCGGCTTAAATAAAATATCTTTAATGGCAAAAGTACAAGGAAAATATTTAAAAAGAACACTTTTGAAAGATTTTTTAACGTGTGCATATTCAATGAAAATAATTTCAGCGGAATATTTGCATAATGTTCAATACGTAAACATTTTGCAATATTTTTTAATAATTTGAGTTCAAAGTGATGTATTTAATTAGTAACAGTATTTTCTATCATATATTTCATGTTCATTAATTCCAATTCAATTTAATACATGCTAAAAATACTCAGTAACTTATATTTTGTTAAAGATAGCTATTCAATTTTTAGAGGCATATATTCTATTCACTGATACATATACAGGGATTTAACGAACCTGTTTTCGTGATATTATTTTATACAAGTATATATAGTATAGCAGTCATTTGTCCATATGTATAGAGAGCAATGTATCTCGAGTATTCATAACATTAGCTTATAATTAGTTATCATGAACTTAATTATAAATTATATTGATGTTATAAAATTACATATAGTATATATTTACTTAACACAGAGCACACAAAAATCCGATTTTCTGACAATTAAAATTTAATAGAAGGGACGTACACAAAAACCCACACATTAACAGAAAAATATCCTCCTCAACCTAGAAAGAATCCTGGATTTGTGCGTTATAAAGTTAGTATGATAGCCACTCCACCATAGTATTGCTAATTAAAATTCTTCCACGGCATTTTCCGCATCTTAATACGGTTAATTTCATCTTCTGATTATTTTAAGATCCTCATTTACTCAAGTAATATCCCCTTGTGTTCGATAAATTGATCGAAGGCATCATTTCATCCGTCCCTTCAGTGTCTGTATGGCCCAATCCTTCACTCAGTAGAACGAAGAAACGTTTTCTTTATTTGTTTTGTGAAGTTCACGAACCCGCAACTCCTTCCGCACCGCTGCCTCCGGCTTTATTTCTCCTACGAACGCATTCACTTCCTAACCTCTATCAGGGATTCTTTCTTACGAATTTCTGACCCTTTCCGTCCAACAGCCCTCGACTCTTTCGTCTCCACGCAACGCGCCAATGCAGAACCTCCACGCGCGAGACTATTGGCCGAGTTCGGGTGCAGGGGAGCAGTGCACTCCTCTCTAATGAATGCGCCACACCATTATCGGGAGCAAGACGCGTATAATGAGGAACAGGAAGAAAGAATACGTGGGAGGTTAGGTTTTGCGAGATTTAAATGGTTTTTCGCCCCCCTTCTTTATACTCCCCAACTCCTACTATATAAGACCCTCCCTCGCTACTAAAGATTAACAGGAGCACTTAGCAACGTAGATCTTTTCACTACCCCCATTGGAAACCCCTCGCAGTTTCTTCCATCCAACCCTCTTCCTTGGCAGCTTCGATACCTTCTCCTTAGTCTCCCCTCTCGTAGGCTGCTCCTTCCTCGGGCGGCTGTCTTTTTGCGCTCTCCCGTTGTCTTCGCTCGGATCCCTTTGACGCTTTTTCTTCTACGGAGTCGAGATCACACGAAAGTGGAATTTATTATCCGAGCCAAGACGCCCAGCGTTTCCGAGATTCTCGAAGTTTTTTGATTATGGATTACGTAGTTTTTGCGGGGGCTGTTACGAATCAGTTCTTCTTACGAGACGTGCCAAGTGGTCTTCTTGCTTATTACCGTTCAAGATCGGGAGTCATTTAAGGATTGCTTTCAGATTCCGAGTCGTATTTCTTCTCTGCGTTCAGGCGTGCGTTATGTTTCGGTTCGGATCGGTTTTGCATTTTTTTTGTACGAGAGATCTAAAAAAAGGGGATCATCCAACCGTAGTACAAGTGACTACGCCTTGGCTTCCGTTGGATGACGAATTTTGGATAACTATGCTTGACAGTTGAATTTATCTGTATTGAGTTTTGATACTTTCTGTTTTTTGCTATTGTATCTCTTATATGCGTAACAGTAGAATAAGTTATGTTTAAAAATATTAAAACATCTGAATGGTTTCTACCCAAATGAATAGGTAAAATTTTGGGCATATTAATTGGTTGCATTCACCAATTTTTACATTTGGCTAATGTAATGGAGTAATATAAATTTATTGAAATCAATATTCGAACATTAATGGAATTGTTATTTTTTTCTTTAGAATAATAAATTTTATTTTAGGTGTAGGTTTTAGGTAAATCTTATTTGAATGCAAACAAAAAACATTACTCTTCTTTTTCAACCTAGAAGAAAATTTTTATGCATTCATGATTGAGTATGTATGTTCCGTTCAAGTGTATCATATTGCATTCAATTTGTCCATTTATTTTCACCAAAATATATTAAGATTGTTCTCAGATTTTTGATATTATTTAAAGAAGCATTTTTTCGCTTAATTCTCTTTGGAAATAATGTTTTGATATTTTTTTAATCAGAGAAGAGGAAAATTTTTTGTAGCGTTTCATTAGTATAAAATCAGTTTAATGTTATTCATCATTAAATGTGTTTCCTTCTATCTTTTACCGTGACTTTCTTAGAATATATATGTATTGATATATTCAATCAATATCCTATGCAGTCACTCACTCTATTCAGGCAAAACTCTAATTGCTCACGATGAAAGTGAAAGATGTAAGTTTCTCAGAGTTGGTCATCAGCTACTCTCGCGCGCTTTCCCCCTCTTCCGATGCTTTTCCTTCTTTTATTCTCTTTGTCCTCTGCTTTTGACTTCATGTTTTTCTACATTCTTCCCTTTCTGCATCCTGCACTCATTCCATAATCTCCTTTCCATTCCTCATGCCCTCCTCCACGCATGTTCCTCTTCGCCCGCGCGCGTCGACATGAAAAATGAAAGCTTTTCGTCGGTGGGAGTGGCTGGAATCGAGGGGGTGTGCATATGTGGGGTGAAACAGGAGCCCTTGTGGAGGAGATAGAAAAATGGGAGGGGGAAGGAGGTTGTGGGCGAGGGTTAGCATACTTTTTATAGGAGTCTATGCGAAGGGTGGGATGCAAGAAGTGGTGGGTGAGAGAACTCATTCATACGGAACTACATTAAGGGAAGAGGGCTCGGTGCGGTGAGGGGAGTTTTGCAGAAGTAGTAGGCGGAGTAGTGTCGCGAGACGAAGGATATGGGAGTTGGAATGGCGGTACAGACTTAAGTTTTCTCTCTACACATCGGATATTGATTTTCTTATTGTTTGGATTCTTTTTCGTACGAATTATAAGGTTGCTATATTAATTGGCGCTGTTTCAGGTTAAAGATCAAGTTTAAGGTTTAGATTCTCAGTCAATCATAAAATTGGCTTTATATGCAAATTAAGCTATGTCAATGGCCATTTTGCACAACTTTGGAAAGATCGGCGCCTAACTAACGTAATAATATAACTTGACTTTCTACAAATGCTCAATCAGAGTTTAAGCAAATGCAATGATGAATAAGATTGATTTATTGGCATTTGTTAAGGTAGATGCAGCATTAACGTTTTATTTATTCTATGACTAATTTTTGAAGCTTCCTCTTTGAATACACTCATTATAAAGTAAGTTAATTCAAGGATTAGAGTATCAAGATTATAAAGTTAATATTCTTAAGCGTTATTTGGTGGAATGATAACATAATGATGAATATATAACATGATGAATGATAACATAATGATTAATATATAATGATAATATATGAATAATGAATGAATATATAAAGTACTTTGCGCAGATATTTCAACGAAACCGGTCGTATCATTAAATCTATTTGTGGAAAGTACTAATTTATTTATTCAAGGTCCATGATTTTATTTTTATTTTGCAGATATCTCAAAAACTTTTTTGGTAAAATTTAATTTTTTAAAATGTTGGATAGAGAATTAATTTGATGAAATGGAGCATCTTCAAATTCGCATCGTTAATTTAATAATTCGTAACCCTCATTTTATCATCTATAAAATATAACTTCCGATTTTCTTGCATCAAGGCACCAAACTTCCATGATTGTCTTCCCATAAAAGTTTGCGAAATCTCTCCAGACGAATATGTTGTTTGAGATTATATTTCTTCAGGGATGTAATACCAAACTGCGTTTCTATATCTCATAATACGTTATTATATCTCTTCAGAGGTATCTTCAGAGGCTAACCTTAAAAGGAGATCTTCTATATTATACCTCAAAACATTATTCATCATAATCATCGTTACAACTCACCTTTTTATGGTATACATATAATAAGCCTGTCACTTGTAGGGCTTAATGTGAAAATTTTGTTGTAATCAGATTCACTCATCGCCATGGTCGAAATTGAATGCTATGATCAAAGAAGAGATAAATATGTAAAGTATAAAAGTTAATAAATACAGATAAGTTGCGTTATGAAAATAAGTAAAAAATTCTAACGTATTACGATTATTACGATTCAAGTAACTCTCAGATACCACTTGCATGGAACATTTATTTCAGAATTCCAAAATACGAATCCTTCGGTGAAGTAAACCCATCGATTGTGATCCTTTCCACTTTCTGTCGTATTCCTCTCCTTCGTATACACTGTTGCACCTCCTCCATTCTTCCTTCACCCCTTTCCTTTGGAAGGAGGGGCGAAAGTCCATATTTCGTTGCCTGACAACTCGCTGTATGGATGGAGAAGGGGAGGATATCCAAGGAGTGAGGGAGGGGGAGACGGTGGGCGTGGCGACCACGAGATGTGCGTATGAAGGAGTACTTTTGGGTGAAAGAAAAAGGGAGTGCAGGAGGGGTGTCGGTGCAGGGTGAATTATATCGCGGTGGCTGAAGGGGAAGATCGACGGCTGAGGATGTGGTCCGTCAGCGTTAGAAAGAGCTGCGAGTTTAAGAAGGGAATCGTTCCGAAAGAGTCGTCGTAAGGAGAAGCGGTTACACAGGAGGTGGCGCTACCTAGTCGTCGTTTCCCGGATTAAAAGAATGTACCCGAAGAAGGGAGTTTTTAAGGTCGTTCGAAGGATTTGTGGAAGGCTAAAAAATTGATGTTCACGGGCTGCGGAAGGCCCGAAATAAGTACCGCGGCGTATTTACGGATTGAATACGGAAATGGGGTTTGTGAATTTTAGGGTCTTTTGAGATACTTTAAAGAGGTTGTTTTTAGAAATGAATTAATAACCCAGCGAGTTTGTTTATGTTTTAATGAACCAATCAATTGAACTTGAATGATTTTAATTGTTATTTATTTTAAATGTTCATAAAAGTATTAAAAAACGTGCAAAAATAGTTTTACCGGAAAAAAAAATTATCTCAATTTATTCAATCATTGTTGCTTCAAAATTATTGCATTTCCTTGTACTGGAATAAATAACTGAAATCTTGGATACATTTCCCGTTAATTATAGATGATAAATCATTTTCTTTGCAAACATTTTCTATGTTGGTTTTATCTTAAATATTTACTGAAGAGAGGTTTTAGATCTTAGATTATAAAAATATTACGTTATAATAATAATACGTAATATATAAATGAAATAAATGATCGCCGTCGGAAAATTTGAGTGCGATTGGTTTGAATTGAAATATCAGTGCCTGTGTTGCATCTGCTATGAGCAAAAAAGTATTTTACGACTTCTTTCTGCCTTATCATCTATGGTAGGATGAGTCATTCAAAGTACAAACCGCATTTTCTAAATACTTATCTTAAGAAATCTCAGGATTTGATAAGCTCGCCCAACTTCAATCTTTCCTCCCTGGCTGGTAAGCATCATATTTTAATTTTAAAATTATTGGATGACTTTAGATAAGACAAAAAATTCCATCTGATATCGATTAAAATCTTTCATAAAGATCCTTCGATTATTTTTAATACTATGAAAGATTTTCGAAAGCTTAAAGCTATGTTCTTAGTATAATTATTAAGCTTGAATCTTTCTAAACTATTTTCAACAGCTTTTGATTCCATTTATATCCATCTATCTATCTATTTGATTGTCGTTTACCCTCGTCCTCCCATAGTAGCCTTTGGATTTTTTCTCTTTGTTTTATATTTCCCCCCTCAACAGCTGGTATTCTATTCTTTGTCCAAGATTCATTTCCATTTCAAAGGTATTCCCCTAACAATGAACTACCCATTCCTAGCGTAAGCAACACTTTCGTTTGTCTAGTTCATTTTTACGTTTAATTACATGATCATGTGAATATAACTTCTCATTTATCACTATATCAAACGAATGAAAAATTTAATTTCTGTTTTATTAAGTATAACCAATCTTCTTTCTTCAGTCTTCATTACTTCTTATTCTCATCGTATGCATGAGTTCGTATAGTGTAATTTAAGCTTGTAATAAAGCAGTCTCATCACTTAATGTTCATTTAGACATCAGAAATCGTCCAAATATACATTTAGCTGATTTTTAAACACTTCAATATTGCTCTCAATTAGAAAACACTTCAGCGTTGGTAGTATTCGAATATCTCTCTCTACTAACTCACAAAAGACAAGGATATATCAGAGGATTGTTAGTTAAACTACACTCTGAAGTATAACTCCCCGCTATTTGAACTATAATTCTCCCCAAAATTCTCATTCTTTACCAACTACATTTTCTCTTTTGGTGCTAAGCGCACAGCAGCCACGATACTCCTTCTCGATTGCTGCTTCTACCCTTAATACGACCCTCGCATTCAAATTCATCCGTTCCAACATCGCTTTTTTTCAAAATAATCCGATTTTCCACTCCCCACCCGTTTCTCAGTGTTCCACATTCTTTTTTGCGAAAGCCCCAATTCCGAATCCGTCCCTCTGATTCCGCCATTCATTCAAGTCACCTTCGACAGACATTTCTCCTTCGCAACCGGCCTTTCTCACCTTTCCCTTCGCCACACCTTCATTTCCCCAAACCCCCCCAGAGGGAGCATTGTCCCGATACCTTCCCTTCCCGATTTGCGTCAAATCCTTTGTTTTTTCTCAATGCACACTCGTCTTTCATTAATTCATATAGTCCCCTCTCGCGAGAAACCCTCCTCCCTTTCTTGTCCATACCTACGGCATAAAAAACACCCCTTTTTTTACTGCTCCCCTACCCCTTTTATGTCCTATTCCACCCCAACCCCTCCTCCGCTAGCTATCCATTACACATATTGCTTCATCCCCCCCCTATCCGCCCCCGCACAGAGCGTAGTCCCTCCTTCTTTGGTCCGCCGGCCCTAATACCCTTTTACAGCGATGAGTTATCGATTGGTAGGGTCAGGGAAAATGCCTCCGCTCGGTCAGCACCGGCCATTCTGGGAGGAAGAAACAGAAGGAGGCGGAGAAAGGATGAAAAGAGAGGTGAATTAGAGGGAATGACACACGCAGAGGAAGACGTCTTGATTTGGGTTAAATTGAGATTTTTTTTAATGTCTTCCCATCTAGGGTAAAAGTAATGTACGAAAGTTAAGTACGTTCTATTATCTATACGTTCCTATCATTATAGTGTGTTTACCATTGAAGTTTTTGAAACGTCTTTGAGTTACTGAGAAAACTGTCTTACTGCTGTGTTTCTTTTAGAAATATATGTATTTAGAATTATTTAGAAATATATAGAATAGAAATATTTAGAAATATATATTTTTACGTACAGTGTACTTTTTAATTGTAGAGTTATTTGAAAAATATATGAAATGATGGCTTTAGAGGTTGATTTGGATTTTATTTTGACTTTGCTAAGTGTTATTATTAAGGATATTCTTTTCATTTTTTCTCTATGTTGCTGTTAATTCGCTCATTTATCTAGATCTTAATTTAGAGTTGTTTTCGATGATATCTTTATTACAACTATTTGAGTTATTTTTACAATTTTCAGAGATTATATACAATATGGCTATTCTTATGGCAATGAGAGATGCTTTTAATTCCACGCAACGAGTTTATGCCTTTAAGAATGGAAGATAGTTCTAACTTTACATTATTTTAGTGTTAGCTTCCGTTAGGTATTCAAGACATAGTATAGGTGTATGATTAAATCAAACGAAATGCAAGATGCAAGTTTACGCAATGACATAATATAATAAAAAACAATAAATAAAAATAGGATATTAAATCGTAATATATATGCAGGGATGAACATGCTTGAATTAAATCAACCAGATTATTGTGCATCACAAAACTGATGATATCACGATAATATTGCTGTAATTTCTTCTTAGAATCAAGCAAAACAAACTAATTTACTAAGTAGGGATAATTTGTTTACATCGCTCTTAAAAGAAAATCTTAAGTAGGACAATCGGTGGAAAGATGAAGAATATAGGATACTTGTACGTAATCTTTACGTAAAAAAAGAACGTAACCGTCTAGCAAAGTATAATATACGCTAAACTTACACAATACGCATGAGCACAATACGTCTTCTACATGCTTTTTGGGAATCCCTCAATGCACGAAGACTCGAACCATTCCGCTGAAAATGTGGATGAAAATAGTTTGAAGGAGAGAATGACGTTGTTTGGGAAAGGGTCGTTTGGCTTCGAGGTCACCCCTTTTGGTCAGAAGGAGGGCAAAGAGCAAGGAATGGACAGGGAACAGTCGTTACGCTTTCTGTTCCTATTTTCGGTCGGACAATCGCAACCTTCCTTCCACTCTCATCTGTTGCTTCCATTCCCGTAATCCTCTCTTTCTCCTCCTCCATATTGGCCACGTACTCTCAAATACAAATCCCATGTCTTCGTGGAAAGATTCACTTCCCCAATACTTCCCTACGGCACTTCTTTAAGCCTCGCTAATTAATAGGTCTCTTTCATTTTCTGACCCCTCTTTCACTTTCATTTCATTTACTTATGTGGTGTATTATCAAAATGTCCTTGTAATTTATTTTCTGGTCTTTGTTGTATCTACCTTTGACAATCCTTTGTTAATTGGAAGAGTTTACGGTATCCATGTGTACCACCAAAATTCGTGCCGTCATATTATTACTATTTATGTTTTTTATTCTTTTTTTATTTGTTTAGCTAACACATGACAATGTAAATTTTGAGCTAAACTTATTAGTTTTCTCTCTTTGTATAATGATAAGTATCCCGAGCTAATATGAACAAATATTAACTTTTAATCTAAGAAAAATACATTAATTTTTGATTTATGATGCAAATTATTTTGTAAATTTTAATTTCTCTACTCATATAAAAATAGAATATAGACTGATTCAAAAGAGGAAATGTATACATTCTTATATTTGTTTTCCGTCAAATTATACTGTTCTTTTTCTGTATTCATTTTTAAATCATAAATCAATGAATGGGGAAAACCCAAAAGTGTGTCACCTCCGTTATCTGGCTGATGAAAGCTCTCTTTTTGTTCTCATTATTACTATTAGAAGTACCATTTTTTCTTTACTTATTTAAGTCGGTTACTATACATCATGTTTTATGAGTGAGAGATAAAAAAATAAGATCTCTTAGTTTTATGATTGTCCTTTTCTGTATGAGGTGCATGCATAATTCAAGTTTGGCATTTCTTGATGTTGTTTCTGAGAGGTTTGTCATAATTATCCATTTTTAAAAATCCCCATTCATTTTATTCATCATTTCCAGACACTTGCTTTCTCTAGAACTAATTTTCTGAAGCTCTACTTTTCTTTCTCCATGTTTTAAATCATCTGAGAAATTGTTCGCGAATATCAGATTGCTTTCTACTGTTTTTGTTTTAATGATACCTTATTTTCTCTCTCAAGACGATATCTCCAAGCATTCTCTAAATAAAAGTCGTTTCTGTATCTCCAATCGAGCGACATTTATTTATAGATTACTCTGAAAAATATCATCGCGAAAGAATGTGGATTCTCTTCTCCTTTTCTTGTCGAATCTAAATCGGTCGGTTTAGAAATAAATTCGATCTCGATGGAAGGCAGTTGAGTCGTGCGTAGGTCGTCTTTTGTTTTTCATCCGGAAAACGGAACGGCTTTTTAATCCATTATCTCAAAATCTCAAACATTCACCAGCTTAACGCTTCACAAAGTTTCGATCTCTATGTAAACACGGATATAACCTGAACTTTGGGTCAACAAATCGTATGGAATAGGCATCGAGTTAATTAAAATACTCTTTACTCTGATAATATGGAATATTTTTTCATCGAAACCTACGATCGTTCCTGGTCTTCTTTTAATCTGCCGATATAATATTCGCGTATTTGTACTCCTTATTTCAATTTAAATCTCGTATATTTTTTATGATAAAATAAGCAAAGCTATAAATAAAATCGCGGTGCGCTTAGGATTGTAAGAGAAAATATTAGCGATTGTCAAAAGTGGGAATTTTTGTATCATAAGCCGAAAATTCAAAATCACCGTGAAATTTTCTGAATGAAATTGAATTGTTATATTGTTTGTTAAAAATATTTCAGAAACTTTGTTTTAAAATTCAATATCATCAAAGAATTATCGATCTAATAATAGCTTGCGATGTTGATGATATGTAATAGATGCATCTAAGAATTCGATACGAAACCCAAGAATCGTCAAATATGACAAAATTCATTCAGAAAGGTCAACATCATCAAGAAAGCAATATTTCTTAATTTCAATCTATTGAAAATTGGGAATATGATGGAATAGACAGTTATGCGTGAATTCTTACTGTTTGTTCTTGGAATTAGTTATATTCGTAAACTTCATGTATCGTAGTGATTTTTAATAAATAATCTATTATCGTGAATATCGTTGTTAGATCAGGCGGAAATTTCCAATTTTCTTTCGTATGCCTTCCTAAGCAATTGACTTTTTTATTACGAATATTAAAGTTCTTAATTATCCTACCGTTTGAATATTGAATAGAATTCCTCAGATTGTTCCTTTAATCATAAAAAATGTTGTTTCATGTTCTCCATTTAATTATGTCAATAGCATTATGAGAAAAAGGTATTAGTTTATTCTCAATATTTGAACGGCTGTGCTGTGTTCGATCACAGTTTTTCACTACGTATCTTTTATCATAGAATCCTACGCATTTTGTCCGCAGCAGAAAGTACATTGGCAACGTAAATTCAAAACGTTTCGCATCAAAGGAGTCCTAAAACACTCCTTCGGACGAATCATTCTCAGTCCAGATATTCGGAGAGAACAATCATTCATGCAACCCACACCACGGAACTGAAAAAAATGGCCTCCGGAATAGTCTTTGTGGACCTCCGCTCCTCTCTCTGCTTGTCATCTTCCACTTTCTGCGTGACGGGCATCATTCTTCACATAGATTGCGTGCGACGTTCCTTTAAAAAAATCACCCTTCGATTCCCCCAAAGAACCTTTCTTCCCCCAGCGCGTAACCCCATTCACCTTCGGGTGCCTTACACTCTTTCAGGCCCTCAGTCTTTTGACGTGGGCTCAAGCGCCCTTTTGATCATCAGCGATTTCCATGCGACCTCTTCCCACTCATCCACGATTTCTTCGCTTTCAATTCGTCACCTCCCCTCCGTATTCGCACATTACATTAATGACAAATTAGCAATGACAGTGAATTAGTCCCGTCATCTCCGCTTTCTCTTTCCCCATCCCCTTTTTCCTCCACGACTCATCATTCTCTTTTCTTTTGTATAGCGACCCTCGCGCCCCATTCGACCCTTTTCGTAATTTTCGCGCCAACCGTCCGAGCCCAAAGGGCGTCGCTTCAGGCGCCTGCGCGCGTTGTCTTTGAAATCTTCCAATTTAGCCGAGATTCGGGGACTTTTTTGTTCCTGACACAACATGTTGATGAATTTCTTTTATTTTTTCCTTTGTTTATCCAGCACGGCTTTTGTCTGCTTCGTAAACGAGGTGACATTAGATGATAGGGGTGAAGTATGTAAACGTGAAGCGACAAGTAGTGCATTTATAGGGATATTCGCAAGAAGGGGAGGGCTTTGAAAAGATAGGACGTTGATGGACAGAATCTGTGATGAAGTATTTAGAGTTGTGACTTTTAGTCTGAGTTCTGTCTGACTTATTTATATTTGTTTCTCTTAGGTGTTTGATGATATTTCTGAAGTGCTTGGATCGATAAATAATTACTTACATTATCATTAATTCAAGATTATACTTATATAAGGATTCTTATATATTATTCCCTCAATCGTTGTTAAGTATTCATATTGTGATACTCTATTGATATGATCTGGGCTCATCTTGGAAATCCAGAGTACCTTTCCTTTTGTTATTGATCACATCTCTAACCTTCTACAAGAAGATTTTTAAACCTATCGAAAAGACATCAACCATTGATTTCTCATGGACATTATATACTTTTTCATTTTGTTTCTAGTTAAACTTATTGATCTCAACTATTTTTGTTTGGACCGTTCAAGAATCTCCCTCAAAGGAATAAGGTTCAATAAAACATTAAATAAGTTATAATTCATACATTATATACGATTTCTTTTAATGCATAATGTTTTTATTATCTTTTTATGTATAATGTTAGTTGTGAGAGGAACCTTACTAGTCCTAATCTCGTTCTTAAATTACAGTTTATTATTATTATTACCCTTACTATCACTGTTCCCTTTGAATTATACTATGATATATACATGTGCTCGATATCTTTCTCTCTTGCCAGTTATATTGGAATTATTGAAGGCTATCTTTGTAAGCTGAGATAAATTTTCTATAGCTTTGTCAAATAGTTGAATACTATACGATGTACAGCTAAATGCAGATATAATATGTCAAAAATATCATAAGAAATAACTATAACGTAAAAGATGTATTAGTTATCGATACTATACTGCCCCTTTGCTGTTTCCTCCAGTATTTTCTTGTAAAATCGAGTACGGGAAGGGGATCATTGTGTTCTTTAATAGGATGGAATAAATGAATATGAATCATAATTATTAATTTTAGTAAGTCTACGTGTTATTTAAGACCAAATTTTAATTTAATATCAAACTGAGTATATTTATCATATTATAATATCAACGAACGTAGACGATATCGAATCTATTCGATATTACATTTTTCATCGTTAAATTTGATGATTCGGTCGGTGTTAACGATTTTCACACCGTTATCGAAGCCTACTTGTCATGTTTGATTCATCAATCGCAATTGCCTCTAACCTTCCAATTAGTCATTGACAACGCAACCCTTTCCCTTCTCAATTGGCTGTCGTTTCCATCGAATCATTTCCCTTAAACGTGCCTAATCTTACGAGAAGCCATACGCACCACCTATAAAGGGTCACACCCTTACATCTCGTTAACTCTGCACCCCAATCTTCCCCCGTTTCCCAATCAACCCTCCCTGCAATGCAAACAAAAGAGGACCGACCATCTCTCTCTTTTTTCTTCGCGCGATGTCCTCGATTCATCGTCCTCTATCCTACGTCAACCTATATTAAACAAACCATGCCAACGGAGGAGTTAATAAAACCGGATCTATGGAAGGCGTCGCTCTATTCTCCGTAAATAACCCCCATCTCCACTATATTTTCCCGCTTTTTACTCGTGTTTGATCAAAAACCCTATGCTTTCATTAACACCGTATGGAAGGATCAGATGTTTTTTTGGCACCAGCCCGAGAAAGAATGGTTTTTGTGCGTCCATCGGAGAATTTGAGCCACGAGGAAAATGGGTTATTATCATTTATCACACGCATACACGTAGAATGTCGATGAAATGTTTTATTAAGTTATCTCGTTCTTTGATACTGCTAACGAAGCGTTTTTGAATGTTTGTAGAGTAGGTTAAGTACAGGTTATTCAAGAGTTAACTCCAAAGAAAGAGTTGTATTAAACTAGAGGTTAAAAGCCGGATGAAACAGAAAGAGAAATCGAATTTACAATCAGAACGTTCTTTATAGCGCTTCGATAACCACTCGTTGTTAATTTATTATCGTTTAATTGTGTGTAGCCTCCTTTGTCTCAAATATTGAGAGCTTTCTCTCTCTTTTTTATTTAGAAAATCGATCTACTAATTTATTTTTATAAATAATGAGAATTAGGGTCCTGAAATGAATGTTTTTGTTTGTCTCGGATTGTTTCCTAGGCAGCAAGAACGTTGTCATAGTGAAGAAGTATGAAAAAATTGTATATAATTTCCTGCTTAAATTTATATTTTTGGAAGGAATCCTTCAACCTCTTGATGTTATAAAGTACGTATTAATGCGCCCCGAAGGAAATCTCTAGATGAAAACAACGTCCCCAAAATAAAAAACTCGCATTGTAGAGTGTGTGGAAACGAAGGACAAGCCTTCGGAGGCATCCTTGATGAATGATTGCATGAGTGATCAATTTTATTTCGAGATTCGACGCGCCGAGAGAGATCTGCTGAGGAGTTAATGCCTCTTCCAAAAATTTGTCACTTTAATGAAGGAGCATTCTTATAAAAAAAGCGTGCATCAGTCGGAAGCGGAAATTTCGTAGTCGCAAATGGATGGAAGATGAGACCACTTATAGCGGGTGAAAGGAGGAGTAGAGGTGATCGGAGGTGAGGGCGTACCCACGGATAAAAGGGAACGCACCCCCGTCGAAGAATGGAAATTGCACTTAAGAGCGAGCAAAATTGGAAAAATCGATCCTCACGAACCTTTTATCAGGACGAATTTACAACCCCTCCTTCCCAACAGCGTTTTTTTTAACTTAATTTCCGCCGTTTCCTGAGCAAAAATAAGTCCCGTTCGATTTTGATTCCTCCTTCCCGAAATTTTTAGAAATAAGTTGATCCATCTCCGCTGAGGAGGACTCGTCTCCACAGGAAGTTACGATTGGAAAGAACTCTGCGATTATTCGAAGCTCTCTTTCGTCTAAATTTCTTCCCTTTTTCGTTGGAAATTGAGGTTGAGGTTTGATCGGAAAAGAGAGTTGCGTTCTTACGATTGTTAGGGGAGGAGATGACTCTATCAAGTTCTTCAGGGGTATTGTTACTGAAATGTGAACTTATAATGGAGAACTTGGGATGGATGTAGAAAAGAATCGCTTATGACTTAAAGCTTCCTATAGTTCAACGTTAAGTAAAAGGATACAGTCACAGAAATAACTGCGATTTTGTCTTTGATAGTTCGGCTAATTTCAACTTAAATTCGGTAGACAACGCATGTTTACCATGTAGATAGAAAGCTTCTGAGTGTAAACTACTAATATCAATAACTTCGGCTAATTACGTCATTTTTTATTGTATTGGAAGCAACCAGAAAAACGTAGATATTGGAGCCAAAAAATTCAAATATTTTCCAAAAATAATGCATATAATGAGGTTTTGGACTTTTTCGTATCCGGAACGTCATAGATTATAAAATGGATATTTAGCATTTTAGTACTACTACCTTTGTGGTAGGAACGAAGTGTTGTTCTTTCAATCACCACATAAATATCAATGTACGTTACAATGAGTAGTCCTGCATAGATTGTTGAACTTTGCTGTCTTAAAGCCAAAACGTTTTTTTCTTCTTTTTAAGCACTCACTAATTTTCCGCTACGAAACCGAGTGAAAGTCGTTCACACGAAATTTTTACTGAATGCATGATTGCATGATGACCTAGGATGCTGTGGTGAGTAAAAAATGCGTCAGAGATTATTCATTCATCGTTTTTATCCGACATTTCCCGCAATATCCCGTAAACAATACGATTCAGACTCATTCCCACTCTGAGGAAGTTGGATTACTAAGCCCGCCATTTTCTACTTAGGACGTTCCTCTCATTCGTACTGTAAATCTGGAAACGGTGTAAAAATAAGCAGTTGGAAGCCGTCTCCTTCTCTCGCTCATAACATTTCAACACCAAACACTCTGCGAGAGAGCTTAAAACCCATCCCTATCCATTTAGACCGACCCAGTCATCTACGTCCTCCTGAGCTGTTCCCTATCAATCCACGCCTCGTTTAAAGGCCAACCTCTCTTCTCGTACTCCGCGAACCACGTTCCATCTTCCTCATACCCTTCATTTATTCCTTGGAAGTTTTCTTCTGCCAATTACTACCCTCACCCCTTACTTCTTACTTATGTTTCCACTCACATGAAATGTGATTCTAAATTCTTTCTTCCTAAATTATTCTCTCCTATTTGCTTCATTTGCTAAAACTTGATACTTCCTTTCTTGATCACTTTCACGTTGATTTAATTTACGCAGTTTTAAATCATTTTCCTTCAGATAGGCGTTTGCTGTAATCCCTCTTCCTCTTTTGTATATTTCTTGCAAATTTTTTAGAACACTCCTGTTCCTCAACTCTATAATATATAATATACTCTATAATATTTTTTTCAATTTATATACCTCTACTTTATCATTTTCTATTCCAAAAATCGATCATCATTTTCTAATTTATATTATCTTCTATAAAATACTTACAATTCTAAATTAATTACCATAACTTGATGCAAAACCATATCAAAAGAAGAAATATGGCTAAATTTAACCATAATCTTTCATTGAGAAATTTTAAAATACATTTAAACGTTCTCCCGTTTTATAGTTTTATATATTTTTACGTAAGAATATAAAAGTAGCATCCCAGAACCATAAGGAATATTAAAAATAAAGATTGTTGTATAATGGTTTAGTACAAACATACTCTGATTTTTGGAGAGTTAACTATATCTTAAGATTTATTTCTTCCTGTTTAAAACCGCAAGTTCATCCTTCTTCTCTCCGTTAAAATTTGTTTGTATACAACTGCCCACTCTACTCCCCCTCCATAGTGGTCATTCTTAACCCTTCTCTCCACCGAAACCTCTTTACACCTCCAATCTCTTTTCATGATCTTAGCCACCAACGAGGTCGCCCTCTCTCACCACCACTCCGAAAGCGATTTCCTCATCACGACCGAGTCCTCTTATTATTTCAACTCCCCTCTCTCCATATCTCCTCGCTTCAATGATTTCTCATGCTCCTTCTTGACAGTGCTTTTTACGTATCCGCTTATGTTTTAACAAATCGTGTATCCTAAGTAGAACAGTTGTTATTTCCTGCTCCTGTTGACTACATCCACTGAACGTCACATCCTCTTCTATGCGTGCTTCTTGTATACATACCCAGAACTTGATCTAGTTTTCGTATTTATATATACGATATATATCCCTTAATCACATTTCTCTTTATGTTAATTACTCTTCGTCGTTTCTGACTAGTTTCTGTAGTAAGAATAGTTGAGAGTTTTAAGAAATGTTGAACGCGACTGATATATTTCAGTAATTGTTAAATTAATTTAATTTATTATGATTTTTTGGTTATTTTATATTAATTATATCGTTGGTAGCTACCCCAAAAGCAACCAATATTAGATAAAATAAATGTGCAGGAATTAATAATGTTTTGTTTCTATAACGTACTTTCTCAAACATTTTGACCCAAGCTGTTATTTACCGCGAATTTTAGAAGTTTTTCTCTGAATAATCTTTTTAGAGATGTCTATTTATGTTTTTAGTATCTCATTTGACAAACCGTAGAAATTCAACGAAATCACATAATTAAAAATTATTAAATCAAAGCATTAAAATTTCATCAGCGATTTTTGTATGATTCCATAAATTTTCTAATGAAATTGATGGAGGATTTGAAGTCCTGCATCGACTGAATGCGATCCTATTCATAAATTACTAGAAAGGAGAAAATTAAATTAAATGCTATAAATAAATTTCATCAATCAGTCAGTATTAAAAATTGCTGTTTTGGTTCATTTATAATCATTAGAATATTTTAAATGATTTTGATTATTAGATGATATGTTACATATCTGAAAATATTCTGTCTTATAAAAATATCAATAGGTATAAAGAAAGTGCTTTATATTCTTGTAGGGATAGGATATGCTACATCATTCGAATTAGATTCTCAGCAACTCCTCCTTACTTTGAAAAGATCGTTGGAGGATCATGGCAACGATGGTGTATTGGAAAACTTTGGAAAGACAAGCAAGACTTAGGAAGGATCACTTAAACTCCTGCCAACGAAGTTGATTAACTCTTTGCCTCAAGTCTGCCTTGCTGCGGAAATCTCCGGAAAAGGTAGCTGACCCCTTTCATCCATTTTACTCACTTATTTTATTGCCTATTTCTTCATTCCTTAACTACAACGTTACTAGGGTGATAAACAGCGATAAGAAAAAGCTTTGCCGTCTATAAACGAGTCTATCAATAAGGTATCAAGCGTTCACTTCGTATTTTTAAATGAAAACCTGAAAACTGCACGAAAGATCTATTCGTTAATCGAATTTCGCCGTACAACTTACGAAAGTAGGGTTTAAGTTTTAATTACACTCGTACCGCGGGGTTTTTTGTCAAGAGCTTTCCCGATGAGTGTTTTTTCGAAAGCTGCATCAAAATATTTTCCTGTTAAATTATAGCCATCGTAAGCTTTTCTCCACTCGTAAAAATTTCCCGTTTTGCTTTTTGGGGCTCGTACAAAAGCACGCTACTCGATGGAAAGCACTTTGGTACGGAATGGAGTGTTTGATCATATTGGTCGCCTTCCATCCGTTAGACGGTCAAAATTTTCCGTGTCGCCCTCGTACGGAATTTCCGCACAATCTCGCGATCGAATGGTCTCAACCAGAAGTACTTCGACGGTCCATCTAGTTTCTACTTAGCGTTCTCTCTCTCCAAAATGAAGAGTCGACCGATCTCTGTCGATCTGTTTTGTGTGGAAGCAGTGCGCCTTCCACGCATAACCTCGTATGTGTGGAGTTTCCGTGTTCTTTGGTCGCTCCCGTTGATGGTATTGTCATAAAATTAGGCTTCGTTAGAACTAGCTGGCTTGCAGCTAAATGGTGGAAGAGGTTTCCAATGATTCAAGGCGTCATTTTAGTTATATTATCTTGCGTATTAGGTGCTGACATTTAATCAAGGAAGGATTTGGAGAAATGGATTGGTCGGAGTTGATGCTCAATTCAATGTCGTAAGTACAAGATTTGTTGCTTTTGACCTAAGTATTAAGATGTTTAATAAACGATTGAATAGATCTTAGTGAGCTATCATATTTAAATTCAAATCTGGGTGTTTAATAATCATTCTATTTGATTAATATTGAGACTGTTTGATCCGAGCGATTTTAATAATCAATCCTAATACGTTTATGTGAATTATATGTATTAGTTATTTAGTCATTATATTTCTTTTCCTCACTTAATGTTAAATATTTTTTACAATCGTAATGTTTCAAATCCTTTGTTTATGTAATATTATGTTTTTATTGTTATTCATTACTAATTATTATAATTAAATTGGCTATTTTAAGGCTTTTGGAAGAATTAATATTCGTTAGAATTAATAAAAGATGAAGAAAGTTTTTAATACATTTAGAATGATTTATAAGTGTGGTCTCATTTCCTCCAATCTTATGAAATTATGATAAATTATTTAGGCTGCTTGAAAGGTATAATTATACATACAATTATACAAGGTATACATTTATAATTATATCCGACCCCTAGGATCACAATGAAATTAAATTCTGGATCAAATCCACGATAAACTTTGGTCATTATGAAATTTCTTGTTTCTTGCCGTCTGCTAACATATCACCAACTTCTCACCACACTTTTTAAGTCGAAAGTTCATTTCAATCTCCAATATCTACATCTTCTTCCGCGTGAAACCGCCTACAAAAGGATCGTTTGCATCCATGACAACAGCATGCGTCGAAAGACAATTTGTTTACCCAACTCAACATCCTGGAGTCCTCTCCAATTTAACATATCGATGGCTGTTCACCCTCCCCCGTTCACTTGTTGAAGATTGCCTAGGGCAGTTTTTTCATCAGCACCGTCCGCCACGAATCTCATCTAAATATTCATGGAAATATTCGCCCATCTGCTAGGGCAGTTTCCCCATCCAATCCCCTCCCGCACAAACTAATACCGGCGAGTGTTTCCTCAGACCGTCCCACGTCTTCATAGGACGTGATAATTCGCGCGGAGGCCCGCTCTTGCGGCAGAGCGAGGCATTCGATCGGAAACTTAACAGAGCAAGCAGTTTGCGCCGCGGGTCGCATAAGTTCACGGGGCAAATGAATTCTGTGAGGGTGTGCAACCGCTAGAATGTGCGCTGGGGCGAAAGAGGGTGTGGCGAGGGAAGGGAAAGAATGGAGACGGTGAATGCGGTGGGTGGGGCAGAGTGTTCTCAGTAGTAAGCTCTTAGTATTACGGGGGTGCGTTCAGTGTAAACGCGCAGATTAAATCTGTGTATTCATGAACTGGTGCATCTGCCGGAGGGCGGTAGCCTAGCGGGTGCAGCGCACGGATGACTAGCTCCAGAATGGTTTCAGGGAACGAAAAGCAGTTTTAGGGAATAATACTACGAGTGAAATCAAGTTAAAACTTAAATTAGATCTTCGTCGTATTAGTCTCCGGTGCGCGAAGTTGAAATCTGCAGTCGTTTCTGGAAGAGGTCATCTACGGATGGATCGGTCCAAGGGTGGATACTTTTGTGGACTCATTGCCTTCATTATGGAGTTTGGTGGACCCCAATGGGCATAGGTCCTACATGTTTCCCTCTCAGTCTGGCGGAGTTATTCCGTGCCGTTGTCCTGTTTTCATGTACTCAACCCCCGAATCCCCGTCGCCCTCTCCCATAAACTTCTTAAGCCACTGAATCATCGAAATAAGCAATTCCGTGCCACGCGTGGGCTTTAAGGTCTTCAAATCATTCCCTCCTACGTATCGGACCCCATAGAAACTTCGGGGGCAGTCCATTTCATTCCGCAAATTATTTCTACTGATCCAATATCATCAGAGACACGTGACCACGGAATAGATTCCGAATTAATTTGCTCGTGTTTTAATCGCAATCTTTTTCCGTGTTAGCTTTGGTTACAGTAAACATTTATTTTCTCACTAAGAGATATAGAAAGCATGGTGTATTCTTTTTATTGTGGAAATACAAAGGCACAGTCGTTTAATTAAAGTAATCATTGAAGCAATCAAATAACAATCATTATAAAACATGTCTAGCTTAAGGGAATATCTTCAATCTTAAGCTACCTTTATAAGACTAAATTTAACAGTGATAATAGAAAGTTATGAATTAATCAGCCTTTATGCCGTTCATACTGTTTCTTAAGAATTATTATTCCTTTTTCATAGTCTTATTAAATATACATATACACTCCTTTGATTAACCTCATCGAAACAAACTATTATTTTATGTATTCTATTTTATTGATTGATGAATTTAAAAGAATTATCGTAAATTCTAAGTCGTTTGAGGCAGCAAGAGTTAATTAAATAGTAATCGAGCTTTATCGAGTTTAAAACTTTAATGAGGGTTTATTTTATTAAATAAATTAATGTTTTATTTTTCCGTATAATTTAACGGACAGTAACATTGTGTGATTGAGTAATACATCACTAATCACAATTTTACAACAAAATAGTTAATAAAGCCAATTTAATTGGTCACTTATATAAATAAGTTGTGAATTTTATCATTGTTAACGTATTTATATACAAACTTATTACTTACTTATACATTTATTATTTGAAAATGCTAAGTACATAATGCTGTTAAAACAATTCAATAGATAATAGGTAGAATGTTTTCCCTCGAGGGTAGGAAAATACATTCAGAAGCGATGCTTTTTCTATCTGAACACTGACAGGTTTCCCTTCAAGGAAACATGATTTCGCTCTGCTTCCTTTAACGTCTACTGAATATAAGCTCCGGTCGTTTCGTCTAATACCCCGAAACTACCTCCGGACGACGTATTTACGTCGGTCATGGAATCCAGGACGGCGACAGATTTCCCTCGATAATAGCTGGAAATTATGGTCTTTAACGACGGACTTGCTATGGATAAAAAAGAACGGTGACTCAACAGCGTCCTCGCGTGCTACGAGTCCACATAACAAGGAACATCAGGCGTTCCGTCTCGGGGAGATGAATTTGCGTGCTCCCGCTCTTTTAGGGCGTGAGGGATAGAAGCGTGGTCGTGAAGGGGCTTTTGTTTTAGTGGGCGGGGCGGGGGTGAGTCTCGCGATCCGGAGTTCGACTCCCGCCGCGGAGAAGTACGACAACGGCAGAAGGACGAAAAATGAGGGTTGATATGAAGGAGGGGAATCGCGTGTGTCCTGCAGAAGGACAATGAGGCGTTCGGGTGGGCGTGGTGCAGGGTCAGATTAAAAACCGTACCCTGACACAAAAGGTTAATCGAAAGAGTCTCCGCGCCTCACCCATTGTCCTCTCCCTCTCTCTCCGTACTCTAATCACGCGCCGACTTGGAAAATTCCGTCTCCTCCTTATTTCTGCTTTTCCGCTCTTTTTTTTTCGTTTTTCTTTTTTTTGTCCTGCCCCCAATCTTCTGCAGATTGCGTGTCCTTCACAATTTTTCCATCTTGCCTTCTCGAGTCATCTTTCTGTCTCCGAGAAGTCAGAATGTACTGTGACTTTTCTTGGAGGAATCTTCCGGGTCCGAGAGTACGGTATACAGCCTAGGATATCTATTTCGAGTAGTTTCAATAATTATATATAAGTTTTTGAGTAAGGATAAGGTCTAATTAAAGGGAAAAATTAGTTTTAATATCCATTCTAAGCTAGTTTCCTTATAAAGATATATTTTGCTCGAAGAAAAGTAAGATTTACGACTCTTATTCACTTCCTATATAAAGTCCGTAGTATACAACCACTCCTATAATACCATTCCTTTAATAATATATAGTAAAAGGAATGAAATATTTATGTGCATATTATATTTTATATGCATAGAATATTGAATCTTGAGAGCTTCTAGTTGTTTGTAGCTATAATCTAGTCTCGTTCATATGTTCAGTAGTTTCAATTGCGAACTCCTTGAAGTAATCCCGGAATAATTTAAATAGACCGGAATTGGTTGCTAGTGTTCCTGGAATATAAAATCGTCCATGGAATGACTGGCAGATAAACAGCTGTTTCCTGATCGATAAGAAAATATATTTTTTAGATTTACAAGTACTTTCGTAATAGAGAATCTTTACAAACATTTACATTAACCGTCGAAGTCCCAATATTTAAAGAATGATATTTTTCGGATGATTTAAAAGTAGATCCTGATTAAAATATTCGTCAATGGAAATTTTAAAATTAAAAAAACTTTCTTTATATCCTTTTTGTAAACTACAAAAATTTTCAGCTACATTATATGGGAATCTATTTTTCAGTTTTAATCAGAGTATAGTAAGTTATAAGGATAAATTACGTAATTTCAAGAGGAGATATTGCATTTGAAAATCATTCCTTTCATTATACAAGTTTATCGAGCAGATTAATGTAATTCGGAATATTTCATAGATCTATCTCTTTTCTCATATCCTCGATAATAATTTCATCCAACCTAATTTATAATATTTCTATTTTTAGTTATTCATGGCGATCGGTTATTCTAGCTAGGTACTTTTATATTTACGTCCTTGATCTTCCTTTCGGAGAAAAGTTTGCTCTTCCAATACATTTTCTATGAATATGCAACGTGAAATGATAAACATCGTAAATGACCGGATGTATAAAAGATTCGTTTGTACATAAGAGCCTCTTTCAGTCTGTTCGTTTTAATGATGTTTACGGCTGTAC
The DNA here is from genome assembly GCA_020796165.1 of Pantala flavescens. Taxonomy (NCBI): domain Eukaryota; kingdom Metazoa; phylum Arthropoda; class Insecta; order Odonata; family Libellulidae; genus Pantala; species Pantala flavescens. Next base: position 15,660,487 of record CM036879.1, on the reverse strand, counting down.
CCGAATGCACTTCCAACTTCAGTGATTTGAGAACTGTCCGCGAAAATGGATATGAGCTTCGAAGATTATATAAATATCTAAATATAAGGAAAAGAATTTTATTATCGTTTGTCTAAAATGGAATCGATTTTAATGTTATAATTGTTTCGTAGAATAACGACTTATTCTCTTTTACGTTAAAATAAATAAAAATAAAAAATCAAATATTGTACGTAAGAATTCATCAGAATATTCTTTTTAGAATGTTTCTTTTTAACTATGAATTCTCATTAAGTTTATATAAATACAAAAGCATTCTATCCTTTCCTCTGGGAAGAACACGATGAACTCCACTCCACGATAGCTAACCTCTTTTTTAGGTCTTTATGTTACTTGAGCCTTTGCTGTGCTGAAAATTAATCTCTAATAGTCACAACTTAGGTCGATCAGATAGAGCGAATAAAATAAGGGAAATAGATGCGAAAACCGACCGTTTTAAAAATTCGTTTTTCCCTCGAACAATACGAGAAAATAACCGTCTAGGAAAGTTAATTCACGGTGCATGCACCCCCTGCCACACACCGAAAGGTGGCTCGCAGGGTATCTACATAGACATAGACATAGACAACTAGATGTTGTACATAAATATGAATCATATTGGATTGATGACTACCTAGATATATATTAATGTTTATCGAAATAATGTTATATTAAATGTAATTGAATTCGATTTTTCTTGCTTAATATACGTCTAATAGGTTTCGAGTCGGTCAGCTTATTGAGACTTGATAAAGTCCCTTTGAAACGTATTAACTTTATTTCGAACTTCGAAATGATATAGAACAATTTTGCTAGTATGCTGTTGCTCAGAATTTAACCACTTCTTGAAGGATTTGATGATTACTTTTACTCTACAATGCGATTCTATTCACCGAGTATTCTAAACCTTTCTGCGCAACTCAGCCGGAACCTTTCTTTCATCGTAGAAGCACGGTAATCCAAAAGGTACTTAGTTCGGAAAAACTGTTCCACAAGACGCATTCTTTTTTCTTCGGGTAATCCGGCAAATACAATAGGATAGGTCTTTTACCTGTTCTCGAATGGAATAGCGTCAATTTGAAATCACCCCTTTTCTTCGCTACCCTCCTCATATCCCCTCCACCTCCTCCCCAAGGCACCCGCCGGTCGTTTTAATCTCGCTAATGCAACCAAGAAGACCCTTCCCCACGCAGCTCCGAAAATAATTTTTCTTCCTACTCCTCCACTTTCCCCCTCACACATTTTTATGGGGTTCGAACCATGGGTGGGGCGGGAAGAAGGGCAGTGTGTGTGCGGACTCATTGGGGTCTTTTTCGAAAATATGGCGAGTCGATAAGTGCTGCCAAGGTTCCTTGTCGACGTAGCGAGTTTTATTATTTTTTTTAAGTTGGAATGGCGTAGAGAGAGAAAGGACAAAGGTACCGACTTTGAAATGAGGGTCGGAAGAAAATTTCTCTCATTTGCTACTCTACCATTTTGTTTTCATTGTCTCACTGATGCGGAATAAGTCGTTATTTTGCGTATGCCTTCGCTGATGAGTGTGCATACGAGGTTTTTCCCTTTACGGAATCGTTTTTGAAGGTTTGAGGTATGATTGGAGTTTTTCATTTCTTGAATGCTAGTTAGACATTGACCATGATATTGTAGCTTATTATAATACTATTCGTTTCGATTTTAATAAATATTTTTAAAAGTTTAAAACATTGTCTTAATCATATAGTGTGTAGTCTATTATACTGATCTATTTAAACTTCAATTAAAATCGTGAAAAAGTTCCCTCGTGATTAAAAATATATTTACGTGTACGTTATTTTGGGTATCTGTGTATATTCATTACACTTTCTAACGTAGACTATGAGATATTGGTAACTTCCATAGCAACCATTATTAGTGATTTACTTTAAAAGCAGTAACTTACTGAATGATATGAATTATCGTTCATTTGCTGTGTTTCTCAGTTCCCAACGTAATGCTAGTTTTAAAGAAGAAACTACCATAAGAAATAGTGGTCGACGTTAAGATTTTGATATAAATTAGACTATTTCAGTTGTTATATTGTGAGTAGACTTTCTAAATTATCCCACCCCTATATACAATCGGAATGATAAACAGTAGATATAAATTTCAAAGCCGATAATATTTTCTATAACAAAGTTTTCAATTCCTTTCAGTCCATTATAAGGTTTATCTTAAAAAGAGATTGCAATGGATTCTTCCAGTTTTAACGGTTCTCAATATCGAAATTTTTTTCTTAGTGTCGTCCGTTCCTAGTTACAGTTTTTCCGAGAAGAATTATTCTCTTCCCAAGAAATACTTTTTTTGAAAGGATATATAAAGAACGAAATCGTGAAGTTGCGTTGTTTTGCTTTTTCTCGAGGAAAGCTTTTATTGTATCGTTTTCCGCACATTTTATTCGATCGTAACATTATTTTCAAGTATTCCGAAGAATATATCGCAAATTTATATTTTATTTGATTATAGGAATATTGCTTGGATAAGATGTTTCTACCAAATTATTTTTTACGCTAAAAATATTCTGTGCTATTATATGCTGTGTCCTGTTTATGTAATTGATAAATATAATCATCTAACGGAAGCTTTTTTAAACTATTCCTCGCATATTTTTCATTGCCTTAAAATCAACACCATGTCATCTATTTAAATACTTCTTCCTTCGTCTAATTTTACGTATATTTCATGTTTTATCACATACTTCCGTACGAAATTAGTCTCTTACTATACAAATGCGTATAAAAATTCATTAATCAGAAAAATAGTCAATTAATGAATCATAGTCGAGACCGTTCGTCAAAGGTATTACAAAAAGAGACGAAAAGGCACAAAGGGGAAGGGAGAGAGAGTCCGTCCTTCTTGCTGGTCTCTCCCCTCGCGTCCTCCACCCTTACGCACTTCCCATGTTCCTCTTCTCCCTCCGTGTCAATACTCGACGGCGACTGTGTAAAGAGAAGTATGCAAGCGACTCTTTTTTCCATATCTCCTCGATGACGGCGTCGGAAAAAACAAAACACGCCTGAAAAGCGGACATACTCCTCCTTCGCCGCCCAAATATCCTCTACACGAAAACACGCGCGAAAGTAGAGACGGAGGGCAGAAGCTGTCTCGAGGGAAGAGATGTCGAGGAGGTTAAAGGGGATCCGTGGCGGAAGAAGTTCTAAGATGTTTTTTAAGAAGATGGACAGGTCCTCGTGAAGTGGACGAATGGTAACGGCGACAGGTACTATGGCGCCTCCCATCGATGCTTTAAGGAAACTCGTCTATGTTTGTTTATTTCCAATCCAAACGGCTCTTAAACCCGATGATCTCATGCGGAACGTTGGAAATTCGGGCGACGCCCCCGTTTACGTGACACTTTCCCCGTAAGGATTCCCACCGCTAGAGGTTCCGGGAACTAGGAAATTAGGGTGTTGAGTGACCATCTGAAGCACTTATAAATAAATGCGTAATGATAACAAATCCTTTATTCGAATACATTTGGAGTAGGAGGTATTTTATAATTACTTTTATTATTCAGAAGCTCGTAACATGGGATTAAGGAGTCACAACGTATGTGAATATGACATTTTCTTGTAATAATTTTCTAGCATTAAATATCATTTATTTAAGGTTGCCACCTTATTTAACATTCACTACTTGGATAATTAGAGTGAGGTACACAAGTCAACTATGGATATACACCAACATCCATACTTCAGGAGGAAAATATCCTCATCTGCCGGAATTCGAACCGTAGCCATTATAAAGTTAGCATGCTAATCACTCTGCTACCGAAGCTATTGATTATGCATATTACAGATTCTGTATTATTAAGTGATTTATTTGATTATGATGCCTTTTTTCATTCCCAAAAATTGGTCCCTCGTATACTTGTACGTTGCGAGTTCGATAATTGTTTTTGGTTAAATACATACGTATAAGTAAACATGATTTAATCAGATATTACCTTTGAATTTACTAATAACTAAACTTTCCATGATGAGGTCATTCTGCAACGTAAAAGAATGCAAATTGTTTTGAGGATATTACTCTAAACTAAATAAAACATAGTACATAAAATTAGTACCTATATTATGTACATAAAAAGTACATATATTTATGTGAAAATGTTCTACATTTAAGTTTGTCCAAAGTAGCTATTTTGAATAACTTTTCAGGCGGATAATATTTGAAAAAGCGTCATGAGGCATTGGGTAAGCTTATAATCAACCAATGAATTTTTATTCATCTATCTTATATCCCATGTATTCGATAAAAATATGCATTTCACCCCACTCTTTGATGCGAAAAAGTCAGAGTGCTAGCAGAGAACCGAATAATACGAAACGGAAGAAATATCGGAAATATGACAGAGGGAAAAACTATCGGGAAATTACTCCAACGGAAATTCCTCTACAATCAAAGGGTTTATTTGCATTGTAGAGCATATTGGTTTCCTTTATCGGATGAAAACATTTTCCCGTCCTTCATTTCTTCAAGTTTCCCGAAAATAAATACGTCGGAGTCCGCTTCTCTTTTATTTGCGCTTCGAATGGGTTTTTAATCATGTTCTCTTCTATCTCGCCCTCTCTCGTCCACTTCATAATCTCGCGAGAGTTGCTAGGATTTCTCCACGAGAATGCATCGATGTTAAGAGGAGGTGTAACAGCGAATGTGGGTCAATCAGAATCTATGGGAGCTTTGTATAGGAAATGTTGTCTGCATTGAAGTACCGAGAGTGTTACTTCTTGTTTGCTTCCATAACTCATTGCTAAGCAACGATATTTTAATATTACCTCTCTCGTGTAAGATTCAAACCAATCTGATAGATGGTGATTTGTACGTAATAAACAATAGAAAAATTAACCAAAAAATATGAGTGTTTTATATCTTCGTATATCGTATATAGTGATTCATACGTGTCTATTATAATATCTATCATCAGTAACCGATAAGTATCATTTATAGCGTAGCTTTTTAACTTTCAGCAATAAAACTAACTAACTAAACTAAATATTTGGACGATTGTCTCTTATAAAGGGGAAACTTAATTTTTCACAAATATTTATTCCTTATTATATATTATTCTATGGAAATGTTATTGTTATATTATTTTATTTCTTTTCTTGGGAAATCCAAAAGTCGGTTTCATAACATTCATAAGAAATATCGAGCTAAAATATTGCTTGCTCTTTTATATAAAGAACAAGCAATAAAGTAAAAAAAAATTTATCTTGCTCTGTATGTAATGAAATAATCTTGAAGGTGTAATTTAATATTACGAAATCTGTCGCAAGCAAAAAAAATATTCTGTGGAAATTACAAAGTCATTCCTAATACTTTCCACGAAGTCACGCCTTCTCATATTGATTTCAATAACTTGCTCTTTAAGGAAAATTAAAAGTACAAAAGCGACTTTGAAATTGTAATTAGAGGGATGAATTTTTTCTGCTACTCGCCGTAAGAAAAACTAATTCCATCATTAACTTTAGTTTCGTAACCATTTATAACTTTCACAAATATTTCCTAATATAGAGGATTATACTGAGATTTAAGGGAATTAATATTGTATAATAAAATTCATGCAACAGAACAGGAGTAGTAGAAATTCAGCGGTCGATTTTCCCCGCGAATTTTCCAGTGATACAATCGAAATTTTCTGAAAGCCTCTTTGATATGCAATAATTCTTACTTTCCGGAGACACATCGCCAATTCCTATGTAATCGACTGTGTCACGAGATGAAAGCTGCACTCTGGAGTGCTTTGTCAATCGGCAAGTCTCTCTCTATAACTCATTTGTCCTAATTAGAAAGCATTCGCTACCCTCGGAATGGGAAGTGACAATCGCACGCGGACCCCCTTCTCCCGCGCCAAAGGATTACACGCGTGATTATCTCGATTGCCTTTTTTGATTTCAACTACAGTTGAAACTCTGTTTTTCTGCAGAAGATCTCCCAAAAATACTTTACTGGAAGGCGCTTTTAGAAGCCTTGACGAAGTTTGTTTTACTTTTGATGGTATAGGTAATCATCGTAATTTAAATCTCAATTTTAATGAATCATTTAAACCTTTTAATATAATACTATGTACTTTGATCTTTGCGAAGTGTGTTGTTGCAACGTCAAAGGAAATAAACGTCACGTGTATTTCCTTTATTATTTATTTTTCTACGTAAGTCAATTTGTGCTATTTTAGTATTTCCTTCGTCTTTATACTTTTTATAATTCATAAAAGTTGTTTGAGAGTAAACAAAGACCATCCTTTCATCTGGTTCAGAATTCTATTTGATTATATAACTTCATCCACTCTAACATAAGTTATCAAGGACTTGGATATTCGGCACAAGGGGAGGATGAGAATGTTTGCTCTTGCGGTCCTTACTCATGTTGTTTAATTAAACGATTTTCCTAAAGGAATTGAAATGGAATAAATACAATTTTTATATCATTCAATATTTCATAACTATACACTGTTAATACATATGGCTGATACGTTAATGCGCTGTATATCAGCTGAGTAATCAGTATTTTAATTGTAACCACCTTTAATATACCGCAAAAGTTAACTTTTCAAAGAAACTAAATGATAATCCAGTTGTCTTGAAGGTTAATTTATATACTGAGCCAAAATCCATTCAATAATAATCATAGTTATACTAATTCTTATATTTCAATATAAAAATACTAATTTTTCATCTCAATCTGCGGAAGCAAATGATGCTCATTATGAAATGTTTCCGTACACTTTTGAAATACCAAAATCAATATATCTGAGAAGTCACAAATGAAATTTACAAACATTAACGAAATTTCTAGTCGGATAATTAATTAGAATAGAATTAAGATACTGTATTAAGTCCGTTCATTATGTTATAGAATGTTATACATAGTAATTGTAATTTATAGACCCTTTCTTTAGGTCGGAAAAATAAGTTTTATCTATAAAAGTAAACTTCGGTTACCCCTTAAGACTTCTGCTATAGAGAACAGCCGCATTTACCCGAATGAGACGTTCTCCACTTTATTTGATTTAAATCGTTTGTCAACACCATCTGACAAGGGATGATATGTAAGAGGGAGTTCCCGGAATGAATTTGTTTACCGTATGTTCAAATCCTCCAATTTTCCCTTTCTCTCCGTCACTCTTCCGTGGCCGCCGATGCGTTTCGGTTAGCGATGAGGGACTCTTCCAACAGCTGATCCCTCAACCCTCGCACGTCCCAAACTTCCTTCTCTTCTCTTCTCCACTTGCTCGCAATTCAAATCGATTGCTCACCTTGGAAACCAATCGACTTAGAGTTATACAAGAAATAAGATGATACTTTTCTAATTTCACGTGTTTTGAAAGGGTGCACCTAAGGATTTAAAAATACCATTAGTATAGTATTAATGTATTATCTAAGATCGTACAAACATCCACTTTATGAACGATTACAGTTTGGTCCTATTATGTTTACAAATATCCACAACCTGAACCTTTTTAATGATAAATATATACGAAAAGGTTTCCCTAAAACATCTTATGTTTGCAAATTTACAGTTGAATCCGTTTATATTGTTAGAATTTTAGAGATTCGAGTTTGGCTAAATTACTTAGAATTTTAACAGTTTAAACCGCTGAAAATTAAAACCTTTCATGGGGTCTTGCACTTCTATGCTCATCATCTTCCTTTGCCACTTAACTATTGTATACTCAAACGAAATATTTGTACGCATCTAGCGCTCCTTTCCACGAATCTTATCTGCGTATCTAATCTGACCATGTGCTACCGAAGCGACCGATCAGACGACGCGGGTTTGCAGCAGATCGTTTGCACATGACGCCTCTGGAAAAACGCCTAATTTCTCCGTCGCACGAGGCAGGTTGGAATGAACATATTGCCTTAAAAAATGCTTCAAAAAAGGTGCGAACTTGTCAGAAAACAATAAAAAGAGAGAGTCATAATTCTGCGTTGGTAGTAAGAGTCGTTAAATAATGAGCGATTTATTTTTATAGCTTCAACCAGCTGTTGCAATCCATTTTAGAGTCAGAGTAATAGATAAGTCGGTGGAAGTACATAGTTCGAGGCCTATTTGAGCTAAACATCTGCTAAAAATGAAATTCGCGCTAAAACTCAGTAGATCACTTTGGTTCATTACAACTATATATTTCAGCAAAACTTTAGCTAGAATCTAGTGCGATCTGAACACATATTTCAAATACGAGTGTAATTTTCTCATGCTGAAGTTTTTGTTCTCATAAAATGACACGATCATGTTTATGAACGAATTGAAAGAACTTGAGAAAGAAATAGGTGTTACCGAGCGTTGAAGTTTCCGTGATTTATGTTCATAATAATATTCAGATCTACTATTTTTAATATTCAGATCTCAAATTTTTGCGCAGAAGAATATTGACAGTCAAGGTATTTATGGCTGACGGAAATATCTAAGATTTGATATATATTTGATCATCCTTTGATGGAGATTGCGAATGTTGGTAATGACTCCTTCATGATCAAAATATCATGTTCAGAGAGAATCTCATTATCTTTGGCCTCCTCTCGACCGATTCATGTTTCTTGGAGCATATAAAGAGAGAGATATGATTCATTTGCTTGTAATTACATGAGGAAATTATTATTAGTTTTGTATGTTATAAGAGTTCATAAATCATCTCAATATTTATCCTCATCTTCCATCCCGATCATTAATCTTTATGAAAAATCCGGTCGCCACCCATTTTAATCCGAAATCCCCCTAACAACGGGCACTCACCCACTCGGGGCAATATATCATTTTTTAACATCGTCATCTCACTTTTTGTCGTTCCGATGGCGTTTTAAACGCTTTCCTTCCTCTTTCACGCCTCCGCGACTCTTAAATTATCCTCTCTGGGAGCTTTCATTACCCCCCACGAAAACCCTTCCTTCCACTCCATCGCTCCGATACGTAAATCTCCCCCCATCGACCAGAAGAGCAGAATTCGTACTCGAATTAATTCGTTTAACCGCCGAAATAACTCGATTCACGGCCCTCAACTCCCTCTCCTCCGATTTGCCCTTCCATTTCTTTCAATTCCGGCCCCATCCCGTCCGATTTCCACGTCCTTTCGCACCCCTTTTCAGGGCGTTAATCATCTTGTTTTCATTCTACTGTTTCCCCTCAATTCCGGACCAATTTCCTTCCGTCGGGACCGTTTTTCCCGAGCGTATAGCACAGCGAAGGTGACGGCGCACGCTCGCCCTCGAGCCATAATGGAGGGAGGCTGCGATGGGGATCGGTTTCGAATCCCCGCTCTCTCTCTCTTTTTTACCCCCGTTTCTTGCCTCGGGCTCGATATCTCCCCCGTATCCAGACACCCGCTTGACCTTTTCCAGTTCCTTTCTCCCATTAACCCCCGCGCAAGTGAAATCGGGCCAGTTTCCCCACCTCCTTCGTCCCATTCGATTACGGAAGAACACCCCTTTGAGGTAATTCCCGAACGCTTTATTCCTCCCCTTCCTTTCGTCGTATCCATGGTTTCCGCGTTGCTCGGATAAACCTCCTTGCGGCCGGAGGCTACGAGAGCTTTTTCTCCTCAGGGCTTCTATCGCGCGAGCCCTTTTTTGTCCGATGGGGTTCATCAATCCGCCGCCTAACGATGAACCTGAGAGGGTCGAAGACGAGGGTCATAAATCAATCGATAATTTTTTGTCTTAATGCGCCGGGAGCTGTGATGGCCTTCGGGATGAATTGATTTATGGGTTTCCCGTTTTTTATCACTCCGATCGTGGTTGGTATTGCTCGAGTAAATATTGGAAGTTCCATCTTTTTCCTATTCTTTGGTTTTGTTGCGCAAGAAATGCGTCCATTGCTATCGTAGAAAATTGGAAGTACACGATTGAGCGAATCCATTGTGAGATGTACTTTATAGGACTACGGGAATTTATCATTTGGATCCACTTTAGTATTCTGCCTTGCTCATTCCCTAAAAGAATACGACGATATCTCTCACATTATCTCTTTTTTATTTCTGTTTCAAAAGGGCTCTTGTTATATGTTATAAATATGTTTTTATACTTTGATTCGTGTAAATAGATGAGCCTTATCAATAAGTTCGCTTTTGTCAGGCCGCACTTGGTGGAAAGACATGATGAAAGAAGAAAAGTACTTTCGGCAAACTGCCATCCTTAGGTGAAGTTACCGGTCGTGTAGATTATAATAAATTGTGTAAGTCACAAAGTACGAGCCTTATCAATATCAATTGACGAATGAGGACTTATAAAATACAATACATTAAAATAGTAAGGGATATTGATGTAATTTGAAATGAATAAGAAGACGAAAAGGAGGTATATGATCTATCTGTATCTGATGGTTAATCAAAACATCAATGACAGATAATCAATGACTATCTACTGCAGTATATCTAGATCACGATCATTATTTCTATACTTTACAAATTCGTATAATTTTTTTTAAATTTATAAGGATACTTAATTTATGGCCAGATACATGGCTGGTCTGAAAATTTTCCAACTTCTTGCCATTTTTCGATGTTTTTTGAAAATGTTCTGAAAATTTCTGAAAAATTTGGGGTCGGAAACTCTTCAAACCACCTAGTATTTACCTAGTAGTGCCTCATAATTATTTGTAAATGACGTATTTAATAATTTTCGGAAAAATGTTCGAGATTCTCAAGAAGTAATATTTTTCATCGTAGCATTGTTCCAAGGTAACATTTTCCGTGTTTTTATCTTATAAATATTTAATAAAACAACTCGACGGGCGCAATTATAGAATTTTAACTAAAGAATAGAAATCAAGGGAATCTTTTGCGATATTTCGCAAATACCTCCGAAAATTTGACACGATCAAATCGCAAACTCGGAAATAAACATCGCAATGCAACAGTATTTTCCTACGATCCAAATTACTCACACAAATCATTCACCTCCGACGTGGCTCGGCGTCGTTCTCTTCTCTCCAAGGACACGATTATCACGACGTCCGCGCACATTTTTATTTTTCCAGCGTCCGCCGACTACATTCGCAAAACGTCCGTAACATCTATTGCATTAGGCGGAGGAGCGATTCATCTTTTTCCCATGACGTACATTTTCGCCTCTAAGTGACATTTCATTTCTGCGAAGCGCGCCATCTGCGATCCCTCTTCCCATTTTTGCGAGCGAAAAATATGACGATCCTCCGAAAATATGTACGGGAGAGGACAAACAAAACGGACGCGAAACAGTTTTGAGCAAATTTAATATATACGCCGCTCCTCGGACCGGCAAATAACATTCGCCTGTTTATTTTTCTTTATTTGCCCGATTGTTCGCTTCTGTTTGTTTGCCTATTTGTTTATTATTGCGCGGCTCCCGATGTACCGACTTATGGTAAAAGGTCGGAGGGAAAGGAATCGGCAGCAGTTTTAATTCGCGATGATGGGGAAGAGTGCTAGACAGTTCCACTGTTGCACAGAGGATAAACAATGTAGTGCGCTGCGTAAATAGAGGACGGGAGTAATGTTTACGATATTTCAATTTTGACGAGAACAAAAATATCCCCCTCGATCTGAATTTTTATACCACTTCATCTTAGATAAAACAACACGTTCCGTGAAGCTCTTCCGTGAATTGAGTATTGATTAGGGATGAATGTATTTATTCAAACGTATTCAATTGTGTTCAATTATCTTTAGGGCTGTATTTTATAGATACGATTGTTCAAGAATTGGATTTCAAATAAAGCTCAATTATGGGAAACAAATATTTCCCTCGGTATTCAGCTAGGAGCTGTATTTAATAATTGTTTTAGTAACATTTCTCTAGTTGCTTTACATTAGAGGGAAAATTTTTTAAGGATATTGACCAATAGAGAGTGCAAATTTTTAGCAGTAGATATCCAATCGATTTTAATGTATTTGTTTTACTTCCAAGTATTGGGAAACTAACTCTTGGGAAAATAACTCTCAAGTGCTACCTTCATAAACCGATATCTTTTAAATATTTAGATACCTATTTCAAAATGTCTAATATTGACGGAAGATACGCACAATCATTTTAAAAGTATGTCTCTCAATCAATTTTGATGTTCAAGATCAAAGTTGAATTTAAAACAGTTTTAGTGAGTCTATCATGGAGAGGATATTAGTTAAACAAAGGTTTAAACGTGTTTGAAACCGATTATCTTAAGTCATGAAAGTAAAATTCAGCATTTTTCTTTGTAGTTGATATTAGAACTATTTTATATCGCGGTATTACATATTCATGGTGATGTACACTGTACTAAGTTATCATATATGAATCAATTAAATTTAATCCTTCATATCTTCGACGTTCTCATTCATTTTGCTCTTTTTATTTCAATTTGAAAATAGGCGCCATTCATACTTACATACATACATCAATTTATTATCAGTTGTAGATCAGAATTTTTTTCTTTTCATTCGTGATTATTGAATGAAAATTTTATATCTTCCAGTTTAAGCTTCACTCCGGTATATTGGGACAAAATTGTATATATAGTTTTACCGGATGTGACAGTAGAAAAGTAATAAGGATACTTATTTAGCTCCGTTAAATTCGATCCAATAAAAACTTATAATCTGTAGCTGTATTTTAACTAACATCGAAAATATTTTCAGGCAATTTTGGTTTACTCTTCTTTCGATAAGAAATACTGATTAACTGGGAAATTGAAAACGGATTATGCAAAAAAAACTCAAAGCAATAATAAAATGTATTCGTATCTGAAAGGAGACATTCGAATTTCGCAATAATCCTTTGATGCTCGTTGATATAAAGGACTTCACTATTAATAGAAGATCCGAGTAAAAAAGAGTGAAAGGAGAAACCATCTCTTAGACTATGATTCAGCTTTCAATCGCATGCCAAATGATTCTTTCGAATGATTATTTCCAATATTCCCCTGTCAATCCTGGTCAAGCTCGTTTCTATGGTCATGAAACCGATGGTATTGTATCCCTCTCCTCCAACGACGAATTTCACTTCACCAGTAGTTCCCTCGTCCGTTTTCCATCCCTCTTTCACCATATTCCCCATTGTATGAAAAATCGTGCTGTAACCAACCAAAATTAAAGACCACGACATAGATGGAGTATACCCTCCAGCGTACCGAAGCAATCATGATTTGATATTATTATGTTTTTATTTGAATATACGTTGCAATTCCTGAAAATAGAGGGATAATTTTTTCAGCTTTTGAGCTAAATTCTATTTAAAATTACAATAAAATTTTGTGTACAAGACGAATCATTAAATACATGTTCATTTGCAGAAAAAATAACTCATTGATTACTTGAATGTACTGAGAGGGAATTATCTTGAGTGTAATGCAGCTAGTAGAGGTATTCTAATTTCTTTTATTATACACATTCCTTCATTTATTCCTTAATATTTTGAGAGTCGTTCCTGAAATTCTAAAGAAAGCTCTCTTTTATTAATATTCAGCTTTCCTGATAAATAAATGAACCTCAAGTTTAGTGAAGTCCGATTTAACGTGCTAAATCATATTTATTGATTAATTTTAAGGATAACTTACGTTGATCTTCCATAATTTTTTGTAGATTTCTTGCTAAAATGGTTGTCTCAGATGATAACGTTAAGTAAGTCAAAGATATTAGAAAGAGTTTTAATAAAAAATTTTCACCATTCTAATAACTAAAAGTCGCATGAAAAATGGAAACTGTATAAATGCAAATCATCCATCTTCTCGATGTTCAATAATAATAAATTATTACATGAAAAAGGTGAAGGAGGATTTGTTTTTGTCATTCCTCTTACTATATCAACGCGCTGGTATGCTCTAAGGGTTTGAATAATATTCCTAAACTCCTTTCTCGATACTTAAGTATAAGCAAGTATGAACCAGTGTCCAGTTAATAATTTTTCAAAGCGTAGCAACGATGTTTTTGCATTTTGATACTAAAAGTATCGAGTAGCCCGAACTCAATCTTTGAGTATGTGTATTCCGCCAAGATAATTATGTATCTATTCGAGTAACTTGATACAAAAGCTTAAGAGGAAACGGTTAAGCATGTTATGACTTGAACATGAATTACAAACTGGTCAGATTCCCTCTGGCTCTGTATTCTCAGCAAATTCTCTGTTCTGGACATGGTAACTTCAGACAACCCTACCGTTGCCTCAAGGCACGATTAATTTATTCCCTTGACCCTAGATTCGCCTTGCATCTGGTCTTTTAGCTAACGTATTACCATATCAAACCAGCCTCGAGCAAACTTGATATTGATATATCAACAAGGAAAGCTTTGGAATCGCCATTTCTAGAATTGTTTAAATAATTTATATATTTAGTAAACTAAAATTCTTATGTTAAATTAATTTCAATTTGGAGAGTAACTAAAACTCATTTTTTCAATACGGAAATACATTTATTCATAGTAATGATACGTCTTTCTTTCAGGACAAAAAATTAAAAATTTTATTCTTACTTTTACTTAGGATATACCCCAAACCCAAAATGGAATAATCTATTTGCTTGGCATTTAAAAAATTCAACTTATTTTATTTGGAGGGAATATTGCCAAAAATTTAATGATTAGGGCCACAAAACTTCCCGATCAAATGATTCTTAATGATTTATTTACACTCAAAATTCATTTCCCAAAAAAGGACTAATGTATCCTTAAAACCTCGGACTTCATTGGTATATTACGGCGATATTGATGAGTGAAGATATTTAATAGCTGAGAACGTAGTTATTAGATTTGAAACTTCACATTTTCCTCTTTGATACTTCAGTGCTTGATCAACCGTAGAGACTTCATTTTCCATACAAAATGTTCCCATTTCGTTCGATCTTTTCTTGCGACGATGTGGACAACGCGATCGGTGGCTTCACATTTCACCCAAAGAGAGATATATATATTTATAAATCGCCCAACATATTCCCTTCTTTCCTCTCCCTTCCAAAATTTTTATTCCGACCCCGTCATCCTTCTTTTTATACATAAATATATCAACGATTCATCGCGATTAGATCAAAGATGTCCCAAAGTGGACTAAAAGCCTCACTAAATCACCAGAACCAGAGTCCGGCCACTCCCTCCCATTTGCCATTTGCAGAGTTCAGAAATCCCCTCCCTCCTCGATCCTCCCCTCTTCGGATTATCCCCTCCAATTGCGGGTCCATCCATTCCGCCCCACCGCCCAGAAAGGCCCCTTCTTCCCATACTGCGCTCTCTAATGGAGCGTAATACGCCTCGCACAAAATATGTGTTCTTTCCGATTGTACGTAGACTAAAGTTGGCCGTTTACGTATACGCGTTCGAGTGAAAGATAGAAAAAGGGTTGTTGTGAATATTTCGATTCAGGGGTTCGAAGGGGTTATGGAATAAGTCGAAGGAGAAGTTGGGCAGGTTGCGGATGTGTGTGATGAAAGAAATCTGTTCAATCGTTGTTCAGATGAATGCGATATTCGATAGTTGAAGTGATTTAAGAATATCCGCTCTCTCTTTACATTATGTTTTATGATGTGACTAAAGAAAGTGGTAGTTCGATGTTCATCCGTTAGGAATACAATGAATGATACTGAGGTTAATGTCATTCTCAATAGATCCGTTCAGGAATGATTTATCAATTATAAGAATTGAAAATCGTGTGAATTATCATGCACTCCGCAGAGTTTATGCAGGATTTACAGTTATACTTTGATTTGCTTCATGACAGGAAGATGGTCTCTATCGATGATAGAATTAGTTTACTGGGAGTCTAATTATTGTCTCAGCTTTGAGAGGTCTATGAAAAATTTGATTACAGAGATATTACAAACAATTGTGGATGAAATTTCATTTACCACGCCTTTCATTGTTTACATGCATAATACAAGTTAAAAAGAGTATATCATTTTTATTCATTTCCTTTCTTCTTATATTTGATCATTTAAGTGAATGGATATATAAGTTATGTAGTATCATTCATGAGTAGGATCAGTTGAACTTTGACTCGTTAACGAAGAAATTGGTTCTCGTAAAAAATACTTATTGTTAAATAGGCTCTGCTGACATAGTCTGTCGATCATGTGAAGTGATTCATTGCTCCACTATGTAAATAACTTGAATTTTCTCCTGTATTTTAAATCAACTACTCTCTGATTGATTCACATCGTTGACTATTGTGTCTCTTCATCATGAACGATAGTTATTATTTTATGAAATGAACTTCCGTAGCTTTACGACATTTATATTACATGATTAGGAATATTGAGGAATATTTTTTTCATCGTTCAATGACAGAACATCGCGTAAGCTGCTTGATACTATAAGTGTCACTCTTAATGTTCCCTAAAGCTATATTATTTAGCCGTTATAGTTTGGTATACAATTTTTAATGGCCATTCACTTTACTGTTTCTAACTAAAAGCATCTCTTGAACAATTACATCGAAATTAACTTCCGAACGCCGAAATTTCCACGCACTATGTACAGACTTTCAAATGGATTAAGCCGTACACAACAGGGTAAAGAGAATCTATAAGAATATGAAACGTAGTTATATACAGAGATACGAGTGGGTGAAAGGAAAAAAAAGAGAGATACTGACAAAGAGAAATGGGAATTGGCGGCGGTAAAAAATTCTTTTTTATCATTGTGACTACCAATCGATTCCTTTTTCTCCACTATGTGTCGTATCGTACACTCGAAAAAGCACTCGTGAATTATTGTCATTCGTTTTCTCGCGCCGCTCGTTTGTTCGCTTTTTCCATTCCGGATGTTGTCTCGCAAATACGATGCACTCTCTCTCTCTCTTAGAGAAGAGTTTATTCTGCCCTTTTTAACGCCTGCATTCATCGCCTTCGCACAATTTCGCCATTTCCGTCGATGGCTATCATTTGCGTTTTGTTTACGTCATTCTCTTCGATCGATCGTTTGATTTGTGCGTTGTTTATTAGAGGGGATGAGATGAACTCAATAACAGTGCATTCAGAGCACGTCTCCCCTTCACTCCGACTGAAAGCTTTTCTTCCTACATTTTCCTCACTTTAGAAATTATCAGTTAAAATGGGAGAATAATATTTCTTATTTTGTGGACCATTCTCTCTCTCTCCATCGAGTGCTCGGACACACTTCCACATTCGATATTTATTTGTGTTTGGAACGTCAATTCTTAACGTAAAGGCTTCAGAATTTATTAACTTCCCATTTACGAGGAGTATGTGTATGTATGTATGCATATGCAGTTTATATTTTCGATTCGTTTCAAAACTAAAAAGGGTGCAATGAAGGAATTGCTACTCTTTTTGCTTTTACGCTTATATATGGAAATATTTGTCATATTGACTGGTTAAATTGCGATGACAGCTTTTACAATAGAAGATACGAAATTTAGGATTATGCTCCACCGCACATTCTCTTGAATGTATGAGAAATACATTTTCTTTATAGGTAATAGGGATGTATGTCTGTTTATGTGTATTAGCATTAATCTTCTGATTCGTATTGGGGGATAAATTACTTTATGATGAAAATAAATTTAGATTAGAAATATATTTGCAGTACATTCGAATCCTAAATATCTATATACATTACTGAAAGGAAATGACTATCCTAAATATTCATCAAAATACTCCAGGGTATTTTAAATATTTATGTACAAATTAAGCGTCACAGTTGGTTAGGTTGGAGAGAGAGATTCTAGAAAATTATTACTTATTAGAAGATATATTTAAATAACTTACAACTTCAAAAATCTTTCATAATTTTAATCATTTAGAATTTAGAAATTCTGTAAACTATTAGACTTAAAAGAATTCTGGAGGGTTCTTGATACATTAGTAAAATACAGCACTATTCCATGAATATAAATATTTAAATTCCTCTGTATTGAAGTGCAAACGTAAAGTTTATTGCTATTCCAGGTACTATTTAATGTTTAGAATCTTTTTTATCCTCTATTAGAATCAGACATCGAATAACTAGGTCATCGGATTTTAAGAAATCAACGTTCAATTCCAATTATTCAGCAGATATCATGTAACTCGTAAACTTTGTATCAAATCTCGCTTCGTACCAATCCGAGGGATTTCCTCCGAGGAGTTCTGCATTGCCCATTTCAAAGTGAAATACAACACTCGGATTTAGAGCCATTTTTCAAAGTTCCCCTCCAAGCAAAACACGCTCTGGACATCATTACACTAGACTTTAGCGTATTCTATGTCATCATTAATGAACGATCCAAACGGCAAACACGCGTTTCGAATGACCATTTAATCATTCAGATAGCAGCAAGAAGGCCTTCGGGAGGCAAACAAGAACTGAGCTCCCGGCTATTCCCTTTCTACTTCGCAAAACCCTTGCCCGTACCCTCCATCATCGCTCCCCCTTCTTCTCCAAACCCTTGCTCTTCCTCCCCCACACACCTTCCTCCATAACGCATCACTGGATACTCACAGGTGGAAAGGGACTCGGATGGCCAAGGGCTACGGTGCTTTAATATTCATGGCATCTGCCGCCTCTGGAACACACACCCCCTCTCCCGTGAAGCGTGAACGACGAGGGGAACTGAAGGCAGAAGGAAATTGATTGATGGGTGATCGCCAAGAAAGAATCAATCAAACCCACCCGTCGGTAATGAACGGTACGAGAGGATTTCTCTAGAAATAAAGGGAAGATGCGGAAGAAAGGTGGTGGTGGTGGTGCTATCTCGCTGGACGACCCCATTGTGTGCACCGTTTCCCTTCGTCACCGCCTTTGCGAGGCATCTTCCGCGCTAATGAACGAGACCGCTCTGTTCCGATTCGTAAATATTTCCATTTTAACTTCCGCTGCAATTCATTGCGGCGCATTATTTGCGGAAACATATGGTTCGCGTTTCGGAATAACCCTCCGGATTTACGATTCGATTTGAGCGATTGGAATTCACGCTCTTTTTTTTGTTAATTCCCCGCCCCCCTTTGGAGTGCAACTGCATACGCAATTCTCAAGCGATTACACTCGGGGATTATTTAAAAAAATTTATATATGACGATGCGTAAATACATTCATTATTCATCGCGTTTGAATAATTCCCCGGTTCTTGCGAAAGATTAATAATTTATTTTCTTTCGCGGTTGTTTTTATGTTTTTTTTTTGAATTTTTGATATTTTTGGAAGCTGGAGTTGATAAACGAGAGCTGGGGAAATATTGAAAAATTCAGCTGGGAATATATTGTTTAAACAGGGATGCCAATGGAAATAAATTTCTCGTATTTAAGTGGTGATCAAATATTTGTCGTAAAAAGTGTTCTCTATAATATCCCTCTTCCAGAATGTTTGCCTTTAATTGGAGTAGCTCCTTTTAATTTTTTTATTGTACATCGGTATTCGATCTTAATTATTAAACTAAACTCTTCACAATAATTTCTATGGAGAAAAGTCAGTAAATTACTACAATTATCTTGCAACTAAACCTTGCTATTATATCTAACTTCCTGAAGTAGAATCACTTTATAAATTTACACGAAAAGAAAGAATATTTAAAAGGACAAAGGGTATAAATTTATTAGTTTAATTGGATTTAGCTCAGTGGGTGAGCTAATCAAGAATTATTACTCTATACAATCCGATAAAAGATTTGAAAGTTATGAAACGTTAAGGTTTATTTAAGTCTCAGTTGTTCAGACGATGTATTTACTTCTTACGTCTTCCATATCATTGCATTGATAGGATATAAAATTTGATGCGAACGCATGGAAGCTCTCGATTCGATAGAATTGTAAAATTTCATCTCAGCCCATCTAAAAGTAAATGACGCAGAAATAGGAGTCCAAATGGAAATCGTTGTGTGAACTGTTCCGAAACCCTGCTTCGTCGATGCTTTAAATCGATTCAGATTGCTGAAAATTTAGATGCCGAAGTGAAATTCCGAAAATGATCAACGTTTACGAAGCATTTTCCACGTCATCAATTTCAAGTAAATTATTCGAAAATGTGTATGAGTTTTCTTAGAATAAATATCAGATTTCAATGATTATTTATATTTTAGTATTGAGCAATTTATTTGTGCAGTATTTGTTCACTCAAGACACAGGATTTTTAAGTTTAAACGGAAACATTAATTTAAAATTGTTCTTTTTTCGATTTGAATTCAAGAATCATGTGCGTTCTAAAAGCTTAATGGCTTGTTCGATAAGTGTATATTTCTTTCACTACTCGAAGATTTTTTTACCTTTAAATTTGAAGCTCTTCGATATTTGGAGAAATATTTTAATCTAAATCTTATGCAAGTAGTTATTTTTTTCTAAGAATTTTTATCCGGTCTATCCTCGAGCTCTGACTCAATTTTGACGGTTAGTTAATGCTACATGGTCAATCAAATACCAAATTATAAAAAAACTATTAATGTAACTTTTGAAATACAAGTCTTTTCCTTGAGTCATAGTGCATTTATAGTAACTTTTCCAATATATTTTGAAGATTACCGATTTATTAATCGATAAGTCTCTCTTTTTAACAGAAATGTGTCCTTAGGTTATATATCAGCGCAGGGAAATAGCATTAATAATACGTAGTACATGTAGAGTGTACTAGCCGACTTGATAGCTAGTATATTTGAGGAATGAGGAGGGAACAATTTTTAAATATTTAGTTTACTAAATTATAGAACATCGCTTTATCTACTTAATGAAGGTAGTTGTTGGTAGCCATATGGCAACTGGATTACGCTGTATGGTACTTCAATTATCGCACTGAAGTCATTCGAATCCTCAGCAGAGCCTCGCTAACCCCTTCATCTCGCGGCTCGAAACCTCTCCATCAACTCCATCGCTTCATCTATGACGACAAGGAAACCCTCGTGGAACGGACATCTTCGAACACTAACCCGACGCTATTACTCGACTATCATCTCTGCAAACAGCGTCCTTGGCGAGCGAGGGCCGCAGCACCCTGGGGAAGATCGCTCCCCGCCGCAGAGCATGTGTCCGGAGACTGTCCCAGTCCACATGCAGATCGAGGAACGCCTGAAGGCCTCGAGGAACCGCGCCTCCGAGGCACGGAGGGAGGAGGTAGAGTAGGAGATTGGCCGCCCAGGAGTGGGGGGTGGGATTGGAAGGGGTTAGGCGCAATCCGTGGTGCCCTGAGGAAGGCACGCTCCCTTCCACTTGCTCCTATGAAGAGAGCGGCAAAACGCACTCAGAGAGATTTCCCGAGAGGGCGTGGGAGTTCGGGGATGAGGGAGAACGGCGGAGATAAAAGAAAGAAAAGGACAGAGAAATATTCGGAAGAGGGAGTCTTATCACGTTGGCTAGAATAGATCGCGGGGTTTTGGATGTCTAGCGCTAGTGTCGAGGAATGAGTTGCATGTTGATGCGATTAAAAGTTGGGTCTACCGCTGTGGTTATTAATAAACTGAATATGGTAGTGGTGTCATAAAATAAAAACTGTTTTCCAATATACCCAACCCTAGAATGCAAGGTATGTAATTGAGGTCGGGTCTTTAATTAATTCTTAAAGTTACGCAAGGTTGGGCATTTGAGTGAAATAATATAAATAAAAAGAGATTACCATTAGGGAAATGATAAACGGATTTAGAAATGCTGATCGCGTCATGTATTAATATTATTATGGTTTCTTCTCGTAATCCAGTGAAGTAGAACTCAACTGCGATATAATCTTCGAAGCTTTTCTTTCTGTTTAATTTTTTGGAACCCAGCGTACATACAAAAAAAAACAATAATTATAGACATACCTAAATTTCGGATTAAAATTGAAGTTTTTATGATTTATGATGAATATTTCTTTCTATTTATTATAAAATCTTAGTATCGTATATTCAAAATTCAATTTTAACTATAAGTTACGAAAATATTCTTGCCTTGTGAAATATATTACGTTAATATGCGGTTCTATTTTGTCCTTCTGTCTGATATCGTAAGGATTTTACAAAATTATAATTATTTATAATAATTTAATTGTGAAGACTATTCCATACATCGCTTCTTATTATTAATCCATATTTTCAGACGAAATCAATATTTACGTACATTAAAGATATTTGTTTAATATTTTTGAGTAGCATAATATACTACTAAAATTGTTCTCGTTCCTTCAATTTATTCTATTCGCGAAGGATCTGCTGTCAATACGCTGTCCCTTACTCCTTAAATAAAAGTCGGGATCTGCGGATACGCTTAGCTATTCCCCAGTCCTGCGAAGCCGGAGATAATAAAAACCGAACTGCAAATAATCCACGGAAGACGTGTCACGAATGCGTTGTTTCGCGGAGATGTATTCCCAAGCGGGAAAATGAGACCATCGTCACGAGGAATACTCGCCTCGCCCATCTACTACTACGAATATTCCTCCGCAAACGGAATAACCGTGACAGTCGCCGGGAGAAACGGGAGGACGGTACTCGGCAATCCGCGCTTTCGAACGCGGCAAACTCCCCCAAAGGAGACGTCGGGGTTTTTTAAATAAAAACGCCCAGTCACCGCCTCTGTTTATCCCCGGTATTTACAGCCCTCCCTGTAATACGGGGAGCTTAATCAGCATCATGACCCGCGATCACGGGCGTAAGACGCACGGCATATGGGGCCTGACGTGACCGCCGTGACATCCGGGAGAGGCGGCTCGCGTGCTGAGGCTTCCGTGTCGCCCACGCCCGCCTCCCCAAAGAGTACACATCCCCCCTGAATCTCTCACGACGTCCGAAAGGAGCACTGGATGCGCAAATATACGGTCATATGTTTGGATCACGCGTAAGCGAGGCGGTTTTTCCTTCGCCTCTCTCCCCAACGGATAGGTCTTCTGGATGCCGCTGTCTCCACCGATGGCTTTGTTGAAAGCCCTCGGGTTCTCGGTTGTTTTTCTCGTTTCTCGTCCGCGCGGATATTTTAAGGGAAATCTCCAGAAGGTGCGGGATGAGTCTGCAATACGTTTTAAATCCAGAAGCCGCTCGCCTCGCTCATGCTTGGGGTGATCACGAATTGTTTGGTATCGGAGAGAATTGGTGCTGAAAATTTTCCGGATCGCTGTCCTCATTATCTCTTAGAAAGGGATTTTTTTTTAATTTTCTTGTCCTCTTTATCTCTCGATAGCATATGTTTATTTTTAATTTCTCATGTTTGTTTTCTTTTAAATAATAGAAGTATGACAGAATTGGACTAGTTGAGGGTTTTTCGCTAAAACGGTTCATTTTTATCAAGTATGAGCGATATAAATAAGCTTCGATTAAGTTTAAACATACCGCACGCTAAGTGTAAGAATGAAATACCGATTCGTTAAATACATGTTCTTATTCATATAGCAAATCTTGTGAAACCTATCCTTCAGATCTGTACAAGAATGAATTTTAATTATTATTCACATTTCAATAAACTTATGTCTGGAATTATTCACTAATTTGTACAGAAACCTTCGTTCAGATCTGCAGCTTTTTACTGGGAATTTGTATAAAATTGTCGATCCTTTCCAATCGTGTACAATTCATCATCATATTCCATTTTAGGTGAGCCCATTTATTCTGTCAGTCATCGGAAAAAATACATTCCTTGCTTCATGATGCGTATGATTGTTGAAACGTCAAAAGTTGGTTAGTTTCCTTCGCCTCATGTTTTAAATATAAATTTTTAAAAATTGACAGAGTCAAATAATTCATCGCCAGGATTGATGCATCGCCGTTTTATGGAATAAGATAATTAGAGCTGGAGTGGGAAAAGCCAGTTAATGAATAACATCAATCAACAGATAAAAATTATTATTAGTTAAAAATAACTCTTTTTTTGACAGTTGAGATGATAAATTAACGTTCGTATTTCGATTAAATCCATGTCTCTCATAGGTGTGGAAACTGTCAAAAAAATTGGGAGCAACATTTCTGGGGATTCGGGGGAACTAAACGTTTCGGTTAATGTACATAAATATGAACAGTATTCTAGAAATAAATACAGCAGTAGTCTACGCATACAATGTTAGAACTGTTAATTACACTGAGCGCTTTTCATCGTGAACTCATTAGAATTCTCCCGAGAATAAATACGGGTATGAATTTTTATAAATATATCCTTACACTGGATTTAGAATTTCATCATCATACTGATAAATGTCATCTTCATAAATTTGCTCATCATATGTACGTACTTACGATATAATATATCGAGGACGTACGCACAAAATATTCTCAACTTAGCGATTCTATTAAGGAATATGCTCCAGAGATCACATTCTCATCGGATTTTAATAGGGAAACAGATTGCGTACGATTCCCACTCAGATTGCACAGCACAAAAATTCAATCGTGGCACATTCTCATAATCACCGA
Source organism: Pantala flavescens (assembly GCA_020796165.1). Lineage (NCBI taxonomy): Eukaryota > Metazoa > Arthropoda > Insecta > Odonata > Libellulidae > Pantala > Pantala flavescens. The sequence goes on along the minus strand of CM036879.1, from coordinate 15,636,227 downwards.
TGAATCCGTGCTACGTCAGTCTCCCTCCCGGAGCGCCATGTAAGGGGCTCTCCTCCACCCCAATCGCCAACCCTCGGACTATTTCTCACCCCTCTAAAAACCCTCACCCCCACCTCTCCTTTGTTTCCCTCAATCCCTCCATGAGAGAGACAACATCCTTGCACGCATCGCTTCCTTCCCATGCACTCCCACCCCCACTTGCACCTCCCTCCTCCTTCCCTATCAAATCCCTCAACCTTCCCCCTCCCCCGCATCAATCCCCCCCCTCTTCTACGCACAAGAGCTTTGGGAGCCGCACCCCGAGGCTCCCACTCCCGCACCCCCCCGGGGCCCCCCAGAAGCCCACTAATCTGCCAACAGCCGTCTCGAATTCATTGGGTGGCTTTACAGGAGAGCCCCGTGAGGGGAGGGCGGCATACTTCTCAAGAAGGTATTAGGAGGACGTATGCAAGTGTCGGAGAGAAAGACGTCCTAATCGCGAGTGCATTTATGAATGCTAAACGGATCGGACGGCGTATATTTTAATCCGATCGGATTCCGTTCGGCCGTCATAACAGGGCTCTCCGTGCAATTCGTCCCGTGTCCGCTTCGTCTGCTCCCGATGCCTTTTTCAGCCATCTGTAGTTCGCGTCAATGCGCACGTCGAGCCGTATGTGTCGAAGGAGGAGATTTTTTTTAAGGGTCGTCGAAGGCTTAATGGATGCGATTTATTCATTCGAATGCCGTACAATCTAATTTCATCTGCTTTGAATGCTTACCGGAAAAATCGGAAGTGTTGATGCACATGTTAGTTGCCCTTTTGGAACCCTAATTTAAGAGGATTCGATTGATTGAAAAGCTCGCAGTAATCTATTTATTTTTTGTTGCTGAAATTAGGTTCAGCGGATTATGTATGCTACTTAAATTACTATTATACATTACTATTTAAGTATCGAAATGTGTAACTATCGAAAGTTCCTTTTATTTTCCTATGATTGTTAATCAACTAACGGTATTAACAAAGTTTTCACTACGTTACAATAGTTTTCTATATCGATTAAATTCGTTTATGATAAAATCTAGAAGCTTACATTCTTATTTCAATGCAACTTTCAAATGGAATCATTTTATTTTCTTTAATAATTTATCCTCTAACGTCTACTAAGTTTTCTGAGGATCGATTCACGTACAGTATGTATTTCATTCTGTCCTAGAGTAGAGAAAGAGAGAGAGTATTATTCTAATGAAAGATACGTACGACATACAGATACAAAAGAAAGATACGACAATAATGTTTGATTATATAGTGATTGAAAGTGTAGAAAGTTCAATGAAGTTGTATCCTACTCTGTGTTATTTTCTAATTAATTCTCAATATTGAGTTTTCATCGCAAAAATATTTATGTTTTCGAAATCGGAAGCTTCAAGATATCGGAGTAAAATTAACGTATGTAATTAAATTGACCTTATCTGGTCACAAATATATTTAGTTGCTAATATTAATATTAAAACCATGCAGATTTTTTGAGCTCGATGTATAGACTCAGTAGAGTTTTCTTCCTGATTTTCGTTCTATTCAGGGTATAATTATAATTAGAAAGTTTGCTGATCATTTGCGTCATCACTACATTAGAAAAAAATACGATTAGAAAATTCGCGTTACTATGATAAATATTCGATTTGAATGGTCGAATCTTCATTAATCATTCGAGCATCGCCAGTCGCCGAGAAAATCCCGAATTCATAAAGTACTCGAAGTAATTCCACCTTCAAACTTTTTAAGACCTCCCACCAAGAAGAGAACGGCCCCCGAATAGCAACTCCCTCCAAAACCAACTCCGGCTTTTTCAATACCGATCACGAACTCCATTCGGGGCAGAAACTCACGAACTCCGTCGCGGAGAAGATTGCTTTCCGTGAGAACAGGCGCAGAACGTGGAGAATACGAAATCTTTGCTCAGGCTAAGAGGCCGTTCCCCTCACAACCTAATTAAACGAGCCGGCATGCAGATACAGGTGCAGACTGCAGATCCCCACTCGAGAGCCGTGCTGTTCCACCGAGTTTGCCATGGTTACCGCCTCCTTCACACATCACATCCTCCATCCCCCCGGGTTGACGAAACATTTGGCCCGGCACCGCTGAATTCCCGATGAGCCCGAGGGAAAGGGCCGGAGGGGTGGGTTATTTTTTTAACTCGGGGACACAAAAGGGCGTATAGAGTATTTGAAGAGGATGAAGTGGGGGTCGGTGCAGTAGGGATGAAAGAGGTGGATCCTAGCGACGAGGCGCAAAGTGGTAGGAACGAGATAATCAAGACGGGTTCGCCTCCGATTAAATCTGCATTTAATCACTTTCACCGCTCGCTACTGAGTTTGCGGGGCTTAGCAGTCAGTGGGGGGCGAAGGATTGGGGACGTGGGGTGTGCTTATGTGGATGGGAAGTCGGGTGTTCGGGATTGAACTAGGATGAACCGGGACGAGGAAGTTGTAATGGAATGTCAGGAGTTTGCTGGAGTAATTGGTTATGATTAACGGAAGTGCATGAATAGTAAGAAATTGCGAAGAAATGTTACGGAAAATTATTTATAAATTTGCAAACTTAGTGCCGTTATAACTTAGTATAGAGTGATCTTTAATATGAACAAGCAGAACAAGCATATCTTTGGCAAAGGAAGAAATACTAAATAAGCGAAGAACAACTTCTGTGGGATTAACAAAGTGTGTTTAGTCTATTTCAATGTTCAATCGATCAAACTTCTATATCTTCTTAGAATAAAAAAAATTACCTCAGCTTTAAATAGATACTAAGTCTTAAGATTGCAAAAAATAGGATGAGAAAATAATATAGCAATTATTTGGATACTTCGTCTAAAAATTGATTTTAAAATTGGACGGGTTTTCGTCAAAAAACATTGTCGAGTATCTCTTTACACGATTCATATTTACTCCTTCGGAACTAAAATTGTATTTAGTGAGATGATTCTACGATGTCTAGAGATCAGAATTAGAAATGATTTTATCTTGACATAGTATAGATAGTTCAATAAACGAAGATGTAAAAATTGATACATTTTGTTGTATCATAAGAGGAGAGATAGAAGGACTATGCGTGTTATATCTTTGCAAATTCTCTTTCTTTCTTAGATATTTTCGGCATAAATTATGGGAACATAGGGTAAATTAAAAAGGGGTGAAATTGGGTTTAGTTATGGAAATCTTAGCTCTATGCATATAATCATAAATGCAGTTCTATATAAGTTATTTAGCATCTTACATAAATACTCCACGAAGAGAGCTTATTCAGTATTTGGCAGAATACAATACATTAATAATAATGAAAATATAATGTTATATCAAATGCTCTTTATGTTATGATTCTAATGAAAATTTGGAGTTTCTTAAAGAGACAAGAATCATTCCATAACATTCATTACTTAATCACAAATATTACTCACAAAACGACACTTTCATTTCCTAAATCACAGCAGTATAAACAGAAATCTCTCGACAAGCTTTCACCCAACAGGAAATGAACAGGAATATCTCTCAGAGATGTATTTTTCATCACGGTCCACTTCCGAACCAATCACTTTGTCTTTCATATTTCGAATTGAAGTCTGTAAGGTCTCACAACCTTATGGTTTTTGCGCTTTCCCTCCCTCGGTACATGAAAGGAAGGTACTCTATTTCCAACTACTTCTCATTAATTAAGCTTACTCAACACAAGAAAGGTGCTTTTAAGAAATCGTGAGAGGATTTTTAAGACGAATGTTCACTTCGTGGTCAGGTTTTAAGTCGGATAAGAAAGTTCTGGAGAGTTCAATGCCTGAATTGTACTCCACTGGTTGAATATGGATAAAGTGATGCTCTTTTATAAGAAAAGTATACGGATAACCGTAATTAAATCTCTATCATATAATATTGTAGTAGAAAGGGTCCCCTTATAATATCGTTTATAAACAGGTTATATTTATTAAGTCCAATAGGTATTTAGAGTTGTTTGAATTATGATCCATAACTAGATTATGGAAACCGTTCCTTATGATGTTGCTCAGGTCTATATAATATAAAAAATAGTTGGAAGATGATCATATTGTGCTTTCAGTTACGTAAATTATCTCTTTAATTGAAAACTATTATAATTTTGAATGCTGAGTGAAATGACTTACAAAAATCAACTTTTCAAGAGTTCGAATTGTCCTATAATAATGTCTATTTTTTTACTTGTCTGCACAGAAACACAGACACATACATGTGTAGGCGTATAAAGGAAATAATTCTACATCTGAAGTATAAAGAGTTATGCTTTTGATATTCTAAATATATTTGATTTACGTTCGGAACAAATTTAAGTTATTCGTTCGTTTTAACTACTGTTCACTGGTTCGCTGCATAGCATTGAAAAGCTCAACCAACCGTTTTGTTCCATCTTGAAATTCGGATCGAGTAACTCGAGGGCTCGTGTCATATCGAGGAACGTCTACGAAGAGACTTTCGCCTTTGAAACTTCTTTCAGGACCACACGCAATCCTTAATGGGGGCAAAGTCAAAGGAATTTTTCCGGATAAAAAATAAAAGGAATCAAATCATAAGATTACTCGGCACAAGCCAACGGTCAATCATCTAAAATCAGACACCCCGAAGGAGAAAAGGTGAAAACAGACACGAGGCAGGCTACCTCTTAATCTGGAATAGAAAAAAAAAGATATCGAAAGTTGGAGTTGTGAGAGCGAGTCTTACTTATAGAAGGAGGAGGAAATATATAGAGAGGAGGGAGATAAAAGGGAATAGAGGAATAAAAGAAGAAAAAGGAAGCAAAAAAGGTGGTGATGAGGAATGGCCGTACTTCTCCACGCAGTCGAATGTTTTGGGAGTGGGCGATAGGGCCGATGTGGTGTGAGGAGAGGACAAGGGGAGAGAGATATCGTAGTCGTCAGGAATGGGCTGTGCTGTATCTCGTACACAGGTTAGCTCTCTCCATTCCTCCGTCCAAATCCTTTTTTCCCTTCCACCGTATCCGCGGCCTGGGCGGGAATCCTTTTCTTATCGTATTTTCCACAGAATGTTTCTCCTCCCGAAAAAGTCCTATCTCTTCTTCTTTGAACCGACACGACCTCCAAGTCCCTACCTCACCTCTCTTGCTCTCCCATCTATTTCTTTCTCCCCCCCCCCCCACCAACGTTCTTTTTTTTCCCGTCGATGACGTCACCGAACACCTCTGCGACACTCATTGCCTTTCGATTATGGACTTGGCTACGTTTCGGGGATTGATCCTTCTTTTATACGTATTTGGTCATTTTGGAGGACATCGTGAGCAACGATGATGATAAAGGCATGCCTTTATATGTTCTTTCCTACTCAAAGAGCGTTACCGTTTGTGAGTATTAGGTGGGAAGTAAAAACTGGAATACTTGATGCGCAAGGATTACGATTATTAACTTTATCTTTTCAGATATTCCCTTATAAACATCATATTTACACTATAAGTTCGATTTTAAGATACATGGGATCTAACGAACATTCGAACTGATAGTTTTTTTAGCTTTATCGAAGTGTAAAAGCTGGTATATTAGAATAAGAAATTAAAATGATCTTGTTTGATGATCTATAAGTTTGCGTGCGCAACCAGGAATTAATTAGTTCGTTTCGTAGAGTAGGAGTTTCGTTAACTGATATACGTAAGTATTTGGTATCATCATTGCGTACATCCGTCTGCTAAAGGTGATCCAAAAAATACCATTTTTATCTACCTTTTCCATGGTAATCTTTTTTTTTCACGATAACACTCTTAACTGTTTTCATATTATTACCATTCCATTGTGTTTTTTTTCAGTCTAATTTTAATTTCGTCTAACATTTAAATCAGTATTTAATTTGTATTGTAAGCTTTTATCCGTCCGTCAAGTATTTAATCAGTAACTATAACAACCAATTTTCAGTCATTCGGATTTTTAACACTACTTTGGTCCGTCGAAATAAATTTAATATTTTGCCAGCTATTTCTTCCGAAACTGGTTCGTATACCACTCAAATACATCTATGTGTATCAGTTGTTCGATATACGTTCATACGTTTTTGTATGCAAACAAAATTAATGGACGACAAAAGTTTTATTTTTACGACAATGCCCGCTCCGGATGTTAAACACGCTGTTATGACTTTCCCTCGCAAATGTGCCATCTGCATTTCGTCATCCGGACGACCCCACCTTTGGCGGGCTTTTTTTTCTGAATAGGGATGAGCCATCAGATAGTCTGTGGACACTCGCAGGGCGGCTGCCATCAGTCAATCTCGATCAGAGTCAATTCTGGAATAGCGGTGGTGAGAGTGAGAAGCGTTCGTGCATTGCTGTCATTTTTCTCGGCGTAAGAGGAGTGGCTGTCGCGATATCTCTTAGCCTTTCCTCCGAGGCACTTTTAATTTATCTCCCCGCTTTTTTTTCACGGGCGGATCCGAATTATTTCGCGGATGCCTTCGGTAGCGATCGGGAATGAGTGAACGTTGGATTTGCAGACGTGACTGGTAGATGGGTTTGGATCAAGGGTTGATAATATTTATGACTACCGGGTGCTATGCGAATCGCTTTTAAATGTGGTCGAAAATGATTCACTTAATGGGACTTTTTTTACGGCTGTCGGAGCATTTAAAGAATGTTATCGAACCACTCGAAGTTGAGTTTGAGTGTAAGCTTGAGTCTTAAGACAGGGTGGCCATACAAAGGTTAAAGTATACGTTGCGCTTAGAGCCAGAACTCGTTCTCGTAATTATATGTTAGTCAGTACCATATGAAAATAGACTCAAGTGTTAAGTTCTGTAAATCCATCCATATATTTTCTTTGTTGTCCGGTTTTCGACAATTACATCAACCAATGTTTAATTAAGAATCGTTATCAGTAATGATTATGACGCATACGATGTTTAGGAATTCAATTACTCCTTCAAATATGACAAATTCTCAATAAGATCTCCGTCGCTTCATTGGGACGGTTATCCTCATATACGATTATATAAATAAGTATTTGAGTAAACCTAGATTATTAATTTTCTTTTTTATCTCTAAACTTTTTATTGAGAGAGCAATTTTCAAATTAAGATTTTATTTTAACGTAATTTATTCCATTAAAAGATATCTACGTATGGGAGTTTAATTAATTGTAATCATTCTTTTCACTCCAGATAATTAATCTTATATTAATGGGCATAAAATTTTCAAGCAATTTCATGGTAAATAATTTGTGTGTTGTATATTATTTCTTTTCGCTGAGTCAGCGTTTAGTTATCGGAATATTTTCGAAATATTTCTCTGGTTAAGTGACGTACCTCCTACAGACGATGTAATTTTTCCTAGCTCATCAATCTTCCTTGAATTTTTTTTCTAGGGTATCATTCTTTAAATATTTTCTTTTCTATCTTTATTTTTGCATTACCATAGTTATTACTCCGATTTATTTTTTTGGGAGATGAAACTATCTACAACTGTGTCAAATGAGTTGTATAACTCTTTGAATTTAATTATGTATTTACGAATTCAGACGTAGTTTGTTATTTGAATTTCATATTATTGATTCTCCCACTTATATTCTGATATACATGTATATATAAACGAATATATGAAATAAGTATATGAATGTATATACTTGTATATGCTTCTTCTGGGTCTGGATTACACCCCGTTTCAACTATTTTTGCCTCCTTTTCCGATGATTATTGTTGCTTGATGATCCATGCGGAGATACGAGTCCAAGCTCAATACTTTTTGCAGAGAAAATTCGTTATTTTCTTCGTTCCTTTTGTTCTCGTTTCTGCCTCAGAATATCCGGCGTCCACCTTGATTAATGGCCCTCCTTCCTTGGACGCTGCCCCACGAGGAGATTCGACAAATGAAGGCGCGCCTCCGTGTATATTAATTTCGGAATCACCCCTCCCTTGTTTTTCGCCCCCCCTCCCTTCCAAGAGGGCAAAGAGCGGAGAGATCTCCAAATCTCTCCGTTCCGATTCTGATACCTTTACTAATCACCTTCTAGTTCCTCCACCTGCTACGGACTCCCCGCGGCGTTTCTGTTCCACTCGCGTGCTTCCGCACTCGCTCCCGGTATTATTCCGCCAAGTGTTTATTCATCAGTCATGAATCTTATTACGGGAGGTCTTTGTTTCCTTATCTCGGCTTTATTCATCGTGCCTAACTCCAACGAGGCCAATCAGTATATCGGGACAACTTCTGCAATTCGGGAGATTAAAGTTCGAATTCAGCTGCGATCTTTTGGCGTTTCATTATAATAATGATCCAAATACGTTTCCGGTTGCAACGCTAAGTGAACGCTCTTGAGAATTTGATGCGAAGTCTTCATACTTTAGTGCTCGTTACGCAAAAGTGGTTCAAGTAAATAGGTGATGACTGTTGGATGTGTACTCTGCAATTCAGTGAGCAATCGATGACATTGTTTAGCAATGTCGTGCGGTATAATTTATATGTTTTTACTATTATATTTTCTTAATTTTACGAGAAATATTCACTACATCTGTCAATGAATACTTCCGATAAATACGATTCTGAAGAACCAGTGAAATATTTCGTTTGAAATAGATATAAGATTCAAGAATATAATTAATAATTCACTTTTTTCATTTTTAAACATATATTTACGCTCATACATTTGGAGTGACTCAAAAAGGAGTGGAAACAGCTACATTATTGATTTCTTTAAAGTATAGCAGCTATAAAGAATGTAAAATACTACCATTAACTATCAGGGGTGAATGATCAAGGATTTATATTATAATCTTCTCTAATGATAGCAGTTAAGAATAATTATGAAGAAAAAACAAGAATAACTAACGCAAATATAATCTAATGTGTAGTTTATGAAAATATAACGTGGATTTAGTTGGAGAGAAGCAACTGATTTCTATTTGATCGGAATAACCGTTGCTGGGAGCATTATTGTTAATTCTTTGAAGGTCCAAATTTCTGTATTTTTGGATGAACCCACAGTATGTCCCTTTTAGATATTAAATTCACGATCTCGTCACCTTAGTATTTAGGACGTTTTACGGTGGCTCTAAAAGTAGACCTCTCAGACCGTTTTTCGAGCAAAGCGTTTGAAAAATGCTTCTATGAAATTAGAATTCAGAACTCAATATTTCTTTCCGGACTATGAGCTATTCTAAAAGTCAAAAGAGCAACTCTATCACGAAAATTCAGCGTATTTTACTGAATTTCATAGAATGATTTTGTGTGTATATTATAATAACTTTTTTGATCCCCTCGGCTGCTATCAGTTTCGGCCCTCAGATAAATTATGAACTGGGAAAGTATTAAAACTGGAGTCATTACAGAACCCATTCCCTTGATGAGGCAGAACTTTGGGAAGGGGATTACCTTGAGCGGGGTCGTCGTAAGAGAGGAAGATATATCTATAAGAACCCAGAGGAGCAAACGGATGGGGTAGATGAGAAAGGAGCTGGTTGCTTCTTCGGGTCATTATCGAGTCATCGCACTCATTCAAGTGAACGATGAGATGCGGCAGATTCGTCATTTGCTTTCTCTGACCGCACCTGCGCCTACTCGATTACTGTGCCTTTGCAGCACGCTATGGAAGCCATTCAGAGTTGAGGGATTCTGCCGTTTGTCATACAAGAAGCGGTATACATACTGTAAGGATGTCTATGGAATGTATTTTATCAGTATATTTTAGTGATTGAGAAATATTTAGATAAATAAAGATGCATTATTATTGGGATTATTTAGTAGTTGATACTTTTCACGTGAGTCTAAGTTCAATAAACCAATTGCTTACAAGTGCAATCCATCCAACTTGCTACTTGCTTCCCTCCTGCACAAGAATAGGTGCTCTTCAAAACTTTTTGATCGAAAAATATGATTTTGACTATTAAGTTTGTTACTATTAGTTGTATTGAATGTGAATTTTTCTTCCCTATTTAATTAATTTAGGTTTAAATAAAAGGAATACTTTTACCAAAATTTATCTCAATATTGTTGGATATAGTTAAAGATTATCGTTTAATCTTCAGTAAAATTTTCTAGGATTCTTCAAAAAATATTGAAGATGAACTTTAAATAAAAAATATTATTTGACTTAGACAGTTGTCTATGTTTACCTGTTCTTTTCCATCTTTAGATTCTAATAATAAAGTATTCTTTTTTTATTCAGATACTTATTAAGGAATTTTTCATTATTTTATCTTCTTCCCGCATATGCTAACTATATAATGTTATAAAAGTAGATTTTATGCTTAAGATTTTCAATGCATCAAAAGACAAGAAGGCGTCATTTTATTGTGAGAGTAAACATTTGCGTAGTATAAAATACTAAGATTTTCGAATAGAGAAAAATTAAGGACAACACAGAGAGCATCAGTAAAAAGTTCTTGTGTTTGTAAGAAAAATATGTACTGGTTTCTTCTCAATTTTTAACCAAATAACTTATTTTTGTGTCCTAAATTTTCGGCTAGATTAACTGTCACGCAAGAGCCACAGCCAAGTTCTGCTCACGAAGATTTGCAATCGACGCCACTTGTCTTGAAATACCCTCCTAAATAGAGAACATAAACCATTAAACGATTGTTCATCTGTTACTCCTGCCTTCAGTTGATGATGTATTTTACGACCCATACGACGATAGTTTCATACTGCAGTATTCTTCATAAGCCATAAAAACTGTTCACTCTTGTCTACATCTACATCTCTCAAAACGCAAATGGGACTCGGTCTGTAATGTTTGTGACCCACTTCTGTTCGTAGCATTCCTCCCCAGGGCACATTTTTTTCATCCGCACGTCAAATTAAGATCAGGTAGGAGGCAGCACATGAGCGTCGATTTCCCGCCGACTCATCAACCAAATTTTATCATTTTCACGGCTCCGAGCATCGAGGTTCATTTCCGGTTCAAATAAGTTTGCTTCTTCTCTCCCATATCCTTTAAAGATGTAAACTACGATAGCGGTGATGAGGTTTTCGGACGCAGATAAAGAACAAGCTATTACAGCTCATTGTTCGTCCGGAATTGTATTCGCGCGCAACTTGCGGATCTCAACGAGAAAGCGACGTGGAAAATCATGTTCAAAAAAGCGAGGCAATTCGCCCCCACTTTCAAATTAGTTCGCGCACCGCTTCAGCTGCCTAAACAGCGGTATCACGAAAATCGCAAGAAGAATATCTCTGGGATAATTCGATTCGACTTACGTGTTTACTGTCTGTGAAACGATGTTCGAATACATCGTGGTGAAAATCATGTATTCCGCAAAATAAAACCGAGAGAGATAATATCGTACAATTGTTGGCGAAGATCACTCGTCGAACTCTCTTGAAAACATACATAATTTTTCGAATCAAACGATATGCAGCTCTAAAAGAATGGAGGATACTCGATTATAGGTATGATATATTTATAATATAAGGGTGTATCTACTCAATTATATATTATTTAATACTCAGACGAGTTATATAAATTCTCTAAAAGCAAAAATTCCCGTTGGTAGGGATTCGATCTCGGGACCTTAGCGTCGGAAAGTTAAGCGCATAGACTTAGGTAACTTACCGAGAGATACATTTGAAGGCCACTAGGTTAAATTTTATGTTCTTCCCTGGAAGTTGCGTAAGATCATTCGTTTATTCAGCATGGCATTCTTCCACAACGTTAATCTGTACTATCATATTATGTTTAATAGTTATTCCCTTCCAATTTTTTTCAAATACTATGAAATATTAGTATCAACGTAAATTGAATAGATGAATCTCCCTTTCATCAATATATTTTCGCTTGAACTTATCAAATGGTCCCGAATTTATCAAAAAAGATGCAATCAATTAAATATAGATTACAACATCGATTCAATTACCTCCACCGATAATAAGTTTCTTTACCGGGAAATCAACATTAAAATTAATTCGAAGCACTCTTATGTAAGCATCAAATTATTGGCGGTAAAACGCGGATATAATTTACCGTCAATTAATTAACAAAAGGTTGGAAAAACATCGTAATTGATTGATTAGATGAAGGTGTGTTTACAGTTCGTTATGAATTCCCTGGAATGAGGATTTAATTAAAGTTTCGAAGAATCTATAAAAAAGAGCTATTAATCAGCGAAAATCGCTAGCCCAAAATAGGTTTTTGCTTGGTGATTGGTAATTAAACGAAAGGATATCCATAATAATATATTAATTACGAATATAATTGGAATATTTAGATAAAATGGAAAAGCTAAGTAGACGCATGTTCGTTTAATAAGCAGAAGCCTTTTTTCTTGCGTAAAATCTAATGGAATTATCGTATACATATATACAGGTATGATTAAAAAGTAAGGCGAAGTCTTAAATATTATATCAACCTGTCATAAAGTTAGGATTAATGTCATTTAATGATTTTCCGTGAAAAGCGGAAACCATCTCCCTGTACTCCAAATGTATGCAAAATTTAATTTATATAGTATTCATAAAGCAAAATTGATCCGTCATTACTTCTTACGTTCTTGGTCGAAATATTTACAACGAGCCATCTTCGGTCGACACCGGCTCACACAATGGGCGTGAAGCTCATCCATCGCCGATTGAAGGATAAAAGTCCTGACATATTTGTCCCTCGACGGTGTGTCCGATATGCTTTTAGCCACGAGCCAACGATCGCTGGAAGATCGATCCGTCTTCGACGTTCTTCTATTCTTTCCGAGATACTTCACTAGGGCGCCATCACCCCTTCCTCCCAACACCCTCGAAATTCACAAGGGAACGCACGTGAAAGACGAACCAAACAAATTTTGCCTCTCGAGGGATATGCCACGAAAAAGGAGTGACGAATAAGCGTTTCTTGGGTTTTGAACATGTACTTATTCTTGATTCCCTATTGTTGCGTATACTCCAGAATATTTTTGTCTCGTCTTACACTGATTGCAAATAAACTGTGCCAAATTTGGTTAAATTTAGCTCAAATTATCTGCGCTAAAATAATTATTTATACTAATTGTTTATCCAGTAGATATTGCCGAAGTGTCCATCCTCAGCTCATGCAATATACTCTTTACGATATTAATCATATTTCCTCAGGTCGGTTACAGTTTAAATTTACATTTCCTATTATTCATACTCAAAGGTAGTTATCGTACTTACTACAGCATATAATCCTATCGAATCAAATCATTGAGAATCGTTTGAAAATGAAAAAAAATATTTTATTGAAGCTAATATAAACGTACGTATACTAAGGCTACTTTACACTATGCGTTAAGAAAGTCTATGTTGTTACTTTATTCTGAGAATATAATATAGAATATCGTATTGTAGTTGATGAATATGAAATTACCCTCCTAAAACATACTATAATTTTAATTCCCAATCAATTAGAATTCTTCTAACATCAACAAACAGTAACAGTAGTGAAATATTTTCATAATTGTATCGGGAAATTTGAATTGCTTACCCTCCATAAGGCCATCCTTTATTGATTGACGCTAAACGGAATATGGAGCTTCATACTTCAACCCCTCAGTTGCCATTAAGGTATCCCTGGGTAAATACTTGATTAGCATATATAAGTTTTTCCTTGAAAAACTCAATTTATTAAGCTTTTTATACTATCTGTACTTCATCAGTATATTGGCAAAAATAATACATTTTATAATCTTATGGAAAATGAATTACATGAACTATAAGATACCTGTAAACCTGAACAGTATAGAAATGAACGAGATGTATTGATTCTACTATAAATTCCACTGAAATTCTTTGAGCCTTCCTCGTGTTAAGATTACGATCTGAGATGAAGACTTGTATTACTAAATAGTCGCTTACTTCCAACCGTCATAGAGATTGATAGAATAAGCTCTTAATAGATTATTGGTTGCTTTGAGTAAGCTGAAATGTTATGTAAGATTCTTTCCTCAACTTAGATTAGTTAAACACAACGTGAGACATATTTCGAGTTCGAAAATTTGAAAAATATATAGAAGTGGGATTGATGACCTATTTTTAATTCCCTCTTTCGTTTCCATTGCCATGTCCTAATCATTACCAAAGATGAAGATTCCTTGGAGAGTGTGGGGGGAGGAATAGGAATTTATTGTAAGGCGAGTGGAGAGAAGACAGGTTGTGGGAGTGGAGGATTTTTATGGGCAGGACAGAGGGGCCAAGAGACAAGGCCTCCGGTAGTGACGTCTCCGCACATACATCCATCTTGGGCACGTGACCAATGACGTGGACCCCTTCCTTCCTTCTTTTCCGATCCTTCTTTCTCTCGTATATTAAATAGTTAGAGGGATGTGCGGTACGGCCCTTTGTTCAATGCTTCAAGGAGTCCTTAGAATTAGGGAGTTTATTTCTAGGGTTCGTTGGCGTAGTTGTTCCTTGTCTAAAACCGAGCTAGGTCTTCCTTGCAATAGAGTCCCTCATTTGAGCTTAAACTTAACTCCAATCTGTTAATATATGTTGTTACGTAATTTATGTACTCTCATTGTATGTGTTGACAATTTATTTTGGTTCTGTTGCTCTTAAATTTACAGTTATTATTAATTTATTTATACTATCATAAAGTATGTTCGGATCATAATCATGAATACCAGTCTTGAATATCGCAAGTGGACTATCTATATCCTATGGCCGTGTTTATTTTAATGCCAAAATAAGAGTATGCATTACATTTTTAGACTCATCGTTGATGGGAGCGTACGTGTATTAGCAATACTGTGGGTCCAAATAGTAATTTTCATTAATAACAACTTTGTAATTTTTTTTTATTACTATAGCATTCCACGAAGTCACGCCTTCTCACATTGATTACGTAATTTTCATTCTTTAGCATATATTAAATTAAGTATTTTTTACGAAAGAAATTAATAGCATTGTTTTACATGGGCTAGGAAAATAGGTTGATTTCATCAGCATTTCGTGCTATATAAAATATTTGCATCAGAGAATAGGAAACCTTAGTTCACCTCGGTTCAACATCTTGGGTTCATTAATTAGTCCATTGTTGATCAGGATTGGATGTGGTAAAGCTACCGAAAGGATTTTAAAGAAAAAAATGTTTTATTTTATAATACAATAGTACAATTTTATAGTACAATATTTAGTAAGATATAGGTAATTAGATTTCGCAAATACTCTATCGGATCTAAGATTTCTTCGAGTCGAAACCACTGGATGAAGGTGTTAATCGACGCCTCCTTCGGGTGCAGACGATTCCTTTTGGGACTAATTACCCCCTTTAGCCCCAATAGGGAAGAAGGAGAGTCGAAATGGCGCCTAGGGAAGCAGATCCATCGAGAGCTTTCTCCGTTCACCTCAACCATTAGAGTCCCTTCCGCTTTTCCCAGATTCACTCCCGCCACCGCACGGCGCTTCCTGGCACTGACAAATGACGGATGCCAACAAATTGAAGGGAAGAGGGGGGTGAGTTTGCGCTCTTTCTCCGGCACCGCATCCGTTCCTCCACGGCGTTCTTCATCGGCTCACCGCATCGCCTCCACCCTCCGCATCCCCCGAAAAACCAACCTCATCGGGAATTCTCAACGTAACACACCTATCTAAACTCTCTCTCTAGCCTTTTGTGTCGTTTCTGCGCGTCGATGCCCCTTCCGTTCCCGTTCTCTCGCTCACAACCTTCCGCCCCGCATCCAAGCGGTTCATTCCCCCGATACGCTTCGTTCATAATTCATCCCGCTTTAAGGCCCCTTTGAATATTTTCCGCCCGCGAGTAGTTATTTCGCGATACGCGCGGAGCCCTCATTCGGATGCGAACGTGGAAATGTCCGGAGCTCTTCCGTATATGCCTTTGTCGCATCATCTCATTGTGCGCAGAATGGATGGTGAATTATGAATTTTCCCTTCCGGAGAGAGGACTTTTTTATTAAATGCGCCCGAGTGCAGTAATTGGGAATCGTGTTGCACTCACGGATTTGATACGTCTGCGGTATTCACGGGAGAGAGGGAAGTAAATGTACTTTTGGGATAATAAAGTGCTAGGTATCCGATTAGGGTGAGGAGGAGGAGGTGAGGAGTTTTGTCGTAAATTTACGGATTGGAGTGTGGAAAAAGAGGGATAGAGTTGTGCAATTTCTGGGAAATACGGTTCACATTTCAGTGTTTTAATGTCCAGGAAGTAGGAGTGTATTGTCAAAATTAAATAATCTTATTGAATACAGTTACGGTTTTATTGTACAAGTTTAACATCTTTTGGCTTTTTACGCTCATAGATATGAATATACATAATAATTGTATAATATACAATACCAAAATAAGATCGTTTCTGGGAACAATATATTTGAATGCTTTTCTTATTGTGAATTTTATAATCATTTAGTAACTTTTTTACAACTTCATGACGGCCAAAGCGAGATTTTTGATGTTGGGTGTCAAAGATTCATATATATACATTTATTTTTATCATACTCCTCCATAAACATCATACCAGAATAACAGCACAAACATTTTTTTAATTAACTTAACAAACTTCTTTTAGGGCAATTTATTTTCCCATTGAAATTAAATAAAATACGTAACTAAAGATGTTGAGATTTCGTGTGAAAAAGTAAAACCCTTGAAAAATAAAAACGAGGATTTCTAACAGCCACTTCCAATGCTTAATAAACTCCTATTTATCTGTTCAACTATTTCGTAAACAATGGAGAGGTGGAGAGTAAATAGCAACCATTTTCTGCCTCTTCATTCCTGCACTGGATATGTTTCCAATGATACCGCCCATTCTCATATTTGAACAAATGTAGTTATTATTTAAGAACAAAGAAATCCCGAAAACAGCGCCTTTATCCCTTCGATACGGGCAGCGCACTCCCACGAGCAGTCAGTCAGTTTTTCGCTTCGAAAACGCTAAATAACGCACCCGCTCTTTCCCTAAAATGGAAACATGCATGCATAAACAGCGCTCCGCGTGCACGGTCGTCGAAATTGGAAAATAACCGTATGCGAGAGAGAGATAGGGAAAAACAAGATGCCCATGAATGTTTGAGATGACTTCAAAAGCTTCCGATGGATGAATGACTGGCAACAGGGATGGATATTTGCGGATTATCGACTGATGGAAGCCACAGACGGATGAGGACGCGGGAAATGGAGAAAAGGTTAGGGAGGGATATGAGTGCATGGGTAGTTGTTGGTTTATAGGAGTTTTACTGTCCTCGTTACCACAATCCCGGCTGTTGCACTTTTTTGACCATCCGATTCTCTCTGGATTGTTTTGATGCCTAAAAATTTCGTTCGGATATTGGAGTTCGGTATTTTATCATGTTGAAATGTTAAATATACGGAAGTGTGAGCTGAATTGATTTTAATTATTTATAGTTAGTATCACTAAGCCTAATAGGTCCATATTGCTTCGTACTAACATAGTGCACACACACACACTGTGAACTACCGATGAATTATTTTATTACTTCCTGTTGCATTACGATCAAATGAGTATTTCTGTACAACTTTTGGTAGAATATAAAGATGCTATATTTTTTTTCCTTGATGCTATATTTATCAGAAACACTCGAGCTCAGTTTTGGAAATACAGCAGAGTAAAGCCAATTATTTTAGCTAATAAAAGGTATCCATGAGTCGAATCACTTTCAGGATCTTATAAACTATAGGGTCAGGTACATTGTTACGTGAATCATTATAATCGTTTCCTTTGAATTATTATTCTTCTTATTTCAATATCCAAAAACGAAAGATAGAATGGTCATAATCTGAGTAGTTTTCTCTACTTATCTTCGAAACCTCTTCAAATGACATATGCCAAATACATTTGTCATTCTTGGATGATTGACATTTTTGCTGTATCATTACAGTAATCGTTATCACTATTTAATCAAGTACTTTGTGAAACGATATTTTTTACTGTTAATTATTTCTTGAGATAGGAAATATTATTGTAATAATAATGTAAAAATAATATGTCAATTTAATTTACTTTTGCATTGCTTCCTTCGCTTCCTCAAATAGTTTCTCATATTTTATCGTTCCTGTCTCTTCATTCAAATCCGCTTTCCTGCTTTCATGTTCTAATTGTTTCCATTTCTCTCGCTGTTAAGCTTTCCTGTTTACATGGTAACACTGGATTTCATTGCGTTTCAGTAATTGTTTATGCATTATAGTGAAAGGCGTATAAATAATAGGTCGAGAGAGTTAAGGGGATATGGGCGTAAACAGGAAAAATCATGTGTCATGACTTGATCCCTAGTTTCACCTCGTGCAAATGGTTTTCCTGCTGATTGCTATCGATCCGTCGAAGGGGGAAATAACAAACAGAATACAGGCGTAAGCTGAATAGAAAAGTCAATGGAAAGGAACCTTTCGTAAAACGTAATCCAACGGCCATCGATTGAAAGTCAATTTTGTTTGCTTAATTTCTCTGTTAGCGCTTAAATCGTCGCTGGTCTCACACTGTACCTCAGACGACCTTTGCCCTCCATTTGCATTTTCTAAATTGAAAAATATCGAACTCCTGTTTGAATCAATGAGTAAATGGAAGCGTGGGTTTAATCGCTCTCACAACAATTGGACCAATTGACAAGAGAAGCGGTGACAAATGTTTTCATTCGGTCGACTGTTTTGTATAATAATGAAATGCCTCAATAATAGTAAAAATGTTCGTAGATTAAAGTTGTATTGTTACAATATCATTATCCAGCCGACAAAATTGATTGTTGTTCATCACTTGAAGTGAAGTCAATAAGGTTTTTCTTCAACAAATCATTTATACAAATAATAATGAACCATGAAAACCTGTTCTCATCAAAGAATTTGAATATCCTTAATCTCTCATTGAAAAATAAATGATTGATTAACAGCTCGATTAGTTGGTAAAAGCTTATCGAATTCATTATGTTGCATAACGCTGACAGTATTATAACTTCATATTTTTTCGGTCTTTGCAGAAATAACTCATGTTAGTGGTTGAATGATTGAGTCGTGTTTCCATTTCAGTAACTATTAAAAGTACTTTTGATCATATACTTCATCGAATTATTACCGAATCCATTCTATCTACAACCACTATAATTAAAGCACATCAATATTTCCTCAACGAATCATTAGCTACTTTGGAGCTATTTTTGATTACACCAATAATCCTCATTTTTACCACGGGCGAAGAATGCCATAAAGTTATTTCAGAAGTATATTATTTAGAAATGTATTGCTGTTTTTTATTTTGACTACAAAATATTACGAGGATACCGTTTATTGTTCCCACTTCAATGGATCTCTGGCAACTCAACCTTTGTCCATTTTATTCATAAGTTTTCACTCGACTTTATGTATTCTTTGTAAAAGGAATGAAAAGTCAAGTGTTTATGTACACCATCCAATTCCTGGACTCGGAGCATGGAAACAGCGCGTATTATTGTGCTAATGATCTCGCAGACTTCTGTTTAAATATGACGATAGGATCGTGCAAGTATGCTCTTATGCAGATAAATAACGAGTGAACGGTTTAAAACGAGGAAGGGACAAGTGGTCCATTAGCTGCTGATGAATTGAAGGGTAATGATCTCTTGTATTTATATATCGGTATACTTCATGGATTGCTGAAACATATTCTCGTTTATTTTAGAATATGAATACTTGAGATTATTCATTTTACTAAAGTGAAACTTCTAGGGGCAATTAAAATTAGTTTAATTTTTGTGATTATGGCAACAAGCATGACTGTATATAATTCTGTTGAAATACTATCGTTTTGAACGAAGCCATTGCTCAATATAACACGCTTTAGTCGTATTACTTTTTTATAATTCGTACCGTGGAATTTATATGTTAAAAAGCACAAAAGCCCTCGTAGTAAAATATTTCAGCAAAAAAAATAAAGTCGTTAATAAAACAAAAAGAATGAGAAAGTAAAAAAGAAGGACAAAGCATTTTGGAATTGAGTTAACTTGGAGATATTTTTCTGTTAATATATCTTCAAGTTTATAGAATTATTCTTCCTAAGATTATGAGCTGTTATTTAAGCGTTTGACGTAAAAATAAATTATAAAAAGTCCTATTGATTTCCGTGTCAGAGAAACTTTAATATTCCAGGATTGAAATTTAAGATAGAGGAAGATAAACTATGCGAACTTTCGATGCAAAATGTGAAGATGCGTATGCGAATTCTCCAATCGAAAAATTCAATTAACGCTCACTTTAAGAAACATGTACTCGAAACTCGTACCGCAAGGCTCCGTACTTGGCCCAGCATTTTTCAGCGGAAGGAATACTTGAGCTCGGAGAGTGGAAGAGAACCACGCTGACCCCCCTGGAAGAGCCATCCTCTTCTCCACTACATTCCCCAATACTTCCTGATTCTGTTTCCCCCACTTATACCAAAGGAACCTTTCCTCCTCCCCCTTATGCCTCATTGTCCCATTTTGCGTGAATGCATGTTTGTCTGTACGCGCGGTTCCCTCGTTTGATTCCTTGATCTCGCGTGCTGTTCCGACTCGCCGCCTTTGTCTCCTTTTTATTCCTCTCTCCCCCGATCCTTCCTTTACTGTAATTTTCTTCCCTCTCGTTGCCCGAAATCCCAGAAGAGAGTGTCGTCCCTCACCAGCGGCAGCATTGAAAAGATGAAAGAAGATGGCTGTGGCGGAGGCACACGTAGGCGGCGAATAATAGGAGACGGTGATGTAGATATCGATTGAGTATAAAAAGGGGTGTGTTTGCTATTATTCTAGCCTCCTGTGGTGTGTCTTCCCGCCCATCTAAAGATACCATTCCTTTCGGTGTTTTTTTATCTTCTTTGTTGTTAGGGTTGGTCCTCCTTTGTGGTGGAAAGGAGCTTGAGAATTAATTTTTTTTGATGAAGGGATGTTTATAATTATTACTTAGATGAAAGAATATTAGTCACTGATCAATGATTTAATCCTTCAGAAACATACTATTAACATTCTAACATAAAAATCTTCCTATACCATAGTTCGGAAGTGATTAGATGCCAGTTATAAGTATGGAAATCGCTGTGCATGTTTTAAATGGAGATCGATTTTAATAAAACGGCAGTGATATCATATTCGTCAAGCTATACAGTAAATTTTATTGCTGTCTTTCAGAAATTAAAAATTTTATCACTCATCAACCTTCCTTCTTCGTTGTTGGTACGTTTGTGATCAAATTTTCATTGAAATTTACGTTTTACATTTAGGTAATAAATTGGTTTGACGAAGGTTAATTAGCAATGCATTATTAATCTACGTTTTTTAGTTAACCTTATTTACTAACGATCCAATTTCAATGCTCTCAATGATAAGTACAGAATGTTTATTATTTATTTGATATTTTGCAAAACTAAGAGTAGGAAAATTAAATCATATTCGACTGAAAAGGTTCATGTATAAATTCTATCTTTCATTCATTCCTCTACGTCTTTCCAATACAAAGAGTCCGATAACTTCAAATCTCTAATTGTAAGCTAAATACGATGAATTATTCTAGTATTATGATCACGATCGGAAAATCAGTGGTCTATCTATACATTTGACCCCATCTTAGATCCGATCCCATTAAGAATTCTCATAATTTTCCTCTTTCTTTGTTCAACTAACTAGGCGACACAGAGTTGGATGTTGGGTATGAAAAATACTAAACTGTAAAGAGCAATAGCACTTATTATTCAATGCGCTATTCCTCGAACTTCGGATCAGCACTCAACTCACGTTAGAAACGTTGATATCGACAAGACTTAAGCCTGACGTATTCATTGATTATGGAAAAGAGAAGGAAATTGATACCTCAATCTACACGGCAATCGAGAGACGTAATTAACTTCCATTAATTGAGGCTTCTTGTAGCTATTGGAAACCCTCTCTGACCTCACCTCCCCCTCCCTCTCGTATAGAAAGATAGGTTACGCAAAATCCTTTCGAGCAAACACCTCGTCTTAACCTCTTAATCTTAAGGTTGACGCCACTCTGTATCATCTCCCGTTGCTTCGCAACCCTCCCGACTATCCATTAAAGCCGAGCACCTTTACTTACTTCTATCTCCATTCGCTTTACAACAATCTCGAATACTCTCGGCTCACTTTATCTGTGTTTGAGCGTGGAAGAGACGGAGTAAGATAGCGTTTGGAGATGGTCTTTTGGTCGCACGCGCCATATGTCGCGCGTTGCCCCATCTCTAAACCCTTCCGATTGATAAGCGCAATTGTTTGTCACGTAGAAACCATTGGCTCGGAGATAATTTCTCTCTTTCCTCCCTTTTGGCCATAAGTGCCTAGATACACATGCAAACACGAAGAATATCGGATCCGAGGTCGATATAGTCGCTGATATACTTGGCGTGTTTGTCGGAGCGGATCGAGATACAAAAATGAGGGTGATATATTGGCAAAAGATGGGATTTTGTGTTTTCATAAGGTATTAAGTTGTTCGCTGTTGGAATTGTTGGTGGAAGGTTGTTTTATCTTCGTCTATGAAGTAAATCTGTCGCCGGTGTGTCTTTTAATGAAGTATAAATTTCATTCGTACTTCATATGAAGCGGTTATTGAGCAAAGGAGGGTTTAATATGATTGCCAAGCGCAGATAGAAGGCTTTCTGTTCAAGGTGTTTTTATTGATTTATTGGGTAAATACGTAAAGGACGATGGTGGATTGTGCGATTACTTTATGCTTTGCTATAATCAATGGTGATATCTAAGTGGTGCAAAGAAGCGTTTTATATTATAAGGCTCAGAAATATCCTTCCGTTTCAATTCTAATGACTCAAAATATCAATCTGAATT
Source organism: Pantala flavescens (assembly GCA_020796165.1). Lineage (NCBI taxonomy): Eukaryota > Metazoa > Arthropoda > Insecta > Odonata > Libellulidae > Pantala > Pantala flavescens. The sequence continues at coordinate 15,613,530 of CM036879.1, read as the reverse complement.
ATTATCAATGTAGAAATGTCAGAATATATTAAGGATGCTAGACATATTTAAGAATTCTTTATTTTGGACAAAATACACTTATTATTCAATATAAGTGTCTTCCATTTGTCCAGTTAAGGATTAAATTTTACTCTTCTAATAAACTTGGAAGTACTACGATTCTCTTCTCATCTTACCTTAAGTATTCGAATACCAAATTCAGATAAGTTACTGATAGCCTTGTTATCTTAATGCAAAAGATTATTAAATTTTGATAAATATAAAGGATATAATTTCTATTATTGAAAGTATTAAATAGTTGAATTATTTAATTAAATACTGTCTTTAATATTTTATTAATCATTAAAATACATTTTACTATGTACATCAGAATTTTACGCTAAGTTCCAACGTAATGTAAAGAGCTTAATTTAAAAAGGGAGTGAGTGTTATCACCTATAATGTGTATAGTTCAGTTGAATTGAGAAGATATGTCTAACATCCTTAGGAATAAAAGGTACTGATCTCTCTCTTTTAAAAATATATTAGGCGGAAAAGGAATTGACGATGATTGGAATTATTGCGAGATGCAAAAACTCACCCAAATGAAGGAGAAGCAGAAAGAGAGTAAGTGAGGATGAGGGGAAAAAGAAGAATAACAGAAGTGTAGGTTGGCGAGTGTGTTGAACACGGCAGCCGCCTATGCTGTCCAATCTCTCACACTCCGCCAGCCTCTCTAGAAATACTACACTGATTCATGACACCTCTTGCCACTCCCATCTTTTCTCCAACTCTTAGCGTAAATCACTAACGTGGGTCCGGCACAATTCGTGTCGCTATAATTCTCCTTTTTGCGTATTATCGGACTGATACCGATGATCGTTTCTTTCGATAAGGTCTCAAATATTTCGGGATTGAAAAACATCCCGTCATAAGTCTCTTGTATTATTGAATGTTCAGATTGTCTCAATCCGTTGATTGCCTTAGAAGAATTTATTGCTTTTGATTATTGTTCACTTTAGCAAAAGACAATAGAGGAATTATATAGCAGAGGTTTTTAATAATAGGTTGATATAGACTCATAGTATATTATACAGGCAAAATATACATTACAAATGATTAAATATAATTCTTCCGTAGTTAAAATATGCCAATTTGAAATAGATGACATAGAACGTCTTCATTCAAAATATTATTCCTGAAATTGAAGAAATGTGGTCAAATTTGATTCGAATATTCGTGGTAAAATAAATCAAGCAAGAGGTCAGAGGGTCACCTTATAAAATTATTATTTATTAAAGAAAGCTCACCTAATTTCCAGAAGATGCATTTGCATCGACGTTGTCTTGGAAACCCGCTGAATGTTCGCGCAATTATTAAAAAACCTGGTGAGTGGGAAACATTTTCACGGAGAGTTCCCAGAGGTCAGGATATTAATTGTCGAGTTGGCCACTCGGCAAACTTTTTCATTTTTAAGAGCACGCCTCGTTTACCAGACTCCGTTGCATTTCACGAAAATAAAAAAAACCCACCCGAAAATATTTTCGTCCTCAGCTTCATACTCACCTCTCACGGCCCAAACAGCTCGGAGTTTATCACCGCCTATCTCAAGCTGACGTCAGCAATGTGCATGTACACGAAATCCCTCGACCGACCAAAATGCACTTCTGCCTCCCCTTCGTCGAGTACACGACAGCGCAGCTATGTAGAAAGCGGACGTCGGTAATGAATGGACCCATCCCGCTGCCCACCAGACGTATCCCTCAAGAAGACCTCCTCCCCACCCCGCTTTCCTCCACATCGTCTGGACCTCGTCTCCAAGACAACGCCTTTCCACCCAAAGTGGGTGGCCGCCCTCGGCGACCTTTAGGTGGCGTCTTCCAGTCCTTCCAGCGCGCGCGGAGCCCTCAGGGGACGCGACCCTTTGGTGCGTGCCCCTCACCAAAAACCATCCTACCAGACGTGCAGAAGGTGGGAGAGGGCGAGGGGTCAGCTGCCCTAGCAAGTCAACCCCGTGTCGCGGAGGAGAGTGTGGTCGTAACTCAAGGCGACGCCAGACCATCCTCTGGAGGGGAGGAGCGGCCATCAGCGAACTATCCCTCATCTCTCGCTCTTTTTTCCGAAAAAATTACGACCTCTTGCGGTTCAACTCCCAGAGTCGGAGGGCTCAAAGGTGTTTTTTTTTCTCGCCTCTGAGAGGTGGTGAAGAGAGTGGTTCCTATGGGAAGGAAGGAGAGTTTTGGTATTAAAAAAGTCAGAGACACGGTGGTTGGAGTGTTGAGTTTTGGCTTGGCTCGGATCCCCAACCGTAATGCACACTACGAGAAACGAAGAAGTTGATGGTTTTGGGTTTTAATAGTTAATACACGTAATAATACCTTTGGAGCTATTTTGTTCGTAATAATATAATCGTGCTTTTCAATCAAATGACATGATTAGGATAATGAAAATGGAGAGCAGTAATAGGAGCACACGTACCTAACCTGAGGGAAAATACTAACAGTTGTTTCTCGTAGAAGGAAATCTTCAGCATTCTATCTTTGATCATATAAGAATTTGCATCCACATATCTATCTAGAGTTCTCATAAATGCTCTTCGAAGTTTTTGAGAGATATTCTCAGTCATTTTAATGTATATCGTTTTAAAATTATTTTGGATTCAGACATTTAGTTTGATTTTGTATCTATTTTTCTTCAAGAAATTACAAACGAAATAAAAAGAGGAGAATGTATTCTATCTCTCCAAAGTATGCTCTTCTTAATGCTGACGGTTTGAGGAAATGGATAAAGCAGTTTTATTCGTATGGAAATATAATGCTGATCTTCATATGCACACCGCTTATGCAGCTTTATTCGTCGAGATAACAATCCAAAGACAACTGGTCCATCGGTGCGGCAGAATCCCATATCCCCGAGAGCCCATTTCCCTTTACACCATTACAATTCGGTCATTTTCAAGATCCAGCATTTGACGAGTCAGTTGTTCTCTCGTCCCGGGAGAGGGCGAAGCAAATTCGGCATTTCCTCCTCTGGATTTTGCGCTCGGACAATCAGAGATCTGCTGAGTTTGGGAAGCTCCTGGGCTTTTTTTCGGAGGGGCGTCGCTCAATGCATGCAAGATCCTGCTGGAAATGTTTGGTCAGGGGTCTGCGTTTGCTTTAAGAGGGTCCCGGAATCGCTGACCGTTACATCACCGCGAAGTCCGGAGCAATCCATGCGAACGAGCACACACGAATCCACAAATTCAAATGTCCTTGCTAACTCTCCAGCCCTCCTCCTTCTATCCGGTCCATTTCACACAGCGAAATCTTTCATCCGATTCGATGCCTCACCACTCCCTTGACGAGAATTTTTTCTCGTCCTCTATAAATCTGCATATGGGTCCAATCCAGAGGAAATTCGTCTTGTGGAAATGGGACGGAAACCGATGGGTATTGGTGATTACGAATCCTTGGGTTTTTATAGTTCCATTGATGTGATCTAAGATGAGGGATTTTTACGGAGAAGAATGTAGTAAAGTGATTTGATGGAATTTCATCAAAGTCAAGACGTGAAATACTTGTGAACACTGATGCTTCCATGTTATATAGAATGGAAAGCGGTGTATTCTCGTACATATTATATTTAAAGGAAGATTCTATAAAAATGAAATAATATTATTTTGATATTTATTATATACTACCCACATCCATTTCATATTCTTGTTCTTAAAAATCTCTTATTTATTTATTTATACTATTTAAGGTACTAGTGGACAATTGTCCGGCGGCAACTTATGATATCAACAATATACATATATTTTTAACAGGTATTTGTACATAAATAGATGTTTATACACTATAATATATATATATATATATATATATATATATAGATATAATACATTATTACTTTCTCTGTGAGAATTTTCAGGGTTCCTTACATCTTGATGATTTGGTCAATAGGGTCAAATGATTATGATAGTTAAAGTTCTATATTCTAGACGAAGCAATCTGATCGTATTTATCATCATCATTAAGAATATACACCCAGTACCATGTAATACAGAGGCAACTTACGTTGATTTCTTCTTATGATTTATTAACACCGAAAATCCTCCTCTAGAGTACACTTTTGTCTAGAATATCGTATCATTAAGCTTCTACATTTATTCAGCAGGAATTTTATCACTAACAAATTAAACTTAATGACTTATTGTTAGTCCAACAGTTTTCCTGTTTATTGTGATATATGTTTGAAGTTTGAACAGGAATTGTTTCATGTTTTTCAAGAAGAATCTTATGTTTATCCTCACTAAAGTTACATAAAATTCCACCGAGAATTTGAACAAAATTTAAGATATTTTTTTCACATTTCGGATTTCCATTAATTAAGTCAATATTAACTCATACATGGATGATTATCATGTATGGATGAAATTCTTCCCTCGTAATTCAAATAAATTAAAGCTAAAGTAATGGATACTTAGAAAGGAAGGTATGGACATCAATCCCAATTCCCACAAGAGAATTAATGATGCCGAATATTCTACATTGATAGTCGATGGTCATTTTCAGTTTTCGCATCCATCCGTTCATCTTTAAATGTTTCCGAAACTTGAGTTCCTCGTTCAACAAAAGTTGCATCCGGTTTTATATTTTAAGCATTTCTTTGGATAATTAGTGGGTCTTTAACAAGTTAATTGAGGCAAATTACTTCATTTCCGACTGAACGATTAATAAAAATGTTGCGAAAGATATTCACTTAATTTTAATAGCATTTATTTCTAATAGAGCTTCTTCTAATGTTTTATTTTTACACAAATATTTTTTTAAGATATCTAAAAGCAATAATTCCTTAAAGTTCTATTATCTTGCTTATATTTAGTGTATAATTTCGAAAAATATGGAGCTCGTAGATTCTAGAAGTAGGTCTTTATTTTATATCACATTTTTACAATTTACTTACCACGTACTTATATTACACATACCATTCGGATCGTATATATAATTAATAATCAATTACCGATAAATATTCTCATCAAATCACCGACAAAATATGTAGTCACATTTATATCTCTTTATAGGCCTAACAAATAGATAAGTGTTTGTCACGTAACTACGCGTAACAGGCGCCCGAATAATCGTTTCTAATACCACGCTTTTTATTTCGATATAATGTATCGTTTTATACGATATATATATTTGTTTCTCATACATCATATTTCAATAATCATTATCCTTTTCGTCGTGTACTCCAATAATTTGGAAACGCATTTTATGACGCATGGTTTCCCTCTCCGAAGGTTCGCTCGCACCAACCGATTGCAGAGAGTGATCAATTATTCCACTAACGCTCCGTCTTCCCCTTTTCAACTTCAGCCACCCTTTTCTTCCGCGTGTTTCTGTCTCCGGAGAAGAGAAAGATAGTAAGTGTCGCACGCTTGTCCGTTTCCGGCCCAGAGGAGTGGGCCTTCAGGAGGGGTGCGTGAGTGACGGGGATCGCTCTAATTCTTCTCCATGGAGACCCTCTCCAGGGGTTTCGACCGAATTTAAGGATTTCCAGAGGTATTGTTTGCGATTCTTCTGTTCGAATTCCTTTGATCGGACGCAACAAAAGAATCATGTTTACTAAGGTCGAATTCCGTATGATTCCTCATTCACGATTTTCCTTTATTAGCAATGTAAAGAACCGTAATTTGAAGACTATTACTACGATTATCAATTGAAACAAGCGCAAAATTTACATTTAGAATTCGATGTCTTTGAATTTTTAAGAAGTGTTGAACTTTGGATAATCAGCTTCCAGTTTTATTACCGAGCACAACATAGAATATACGCTTATAATCTCCAAATATTTCCTTCCTTTAAAATATATTTTCCTGTTTAATATAGAACTGATCTTTTTAAAATATCTTTCCTGCTGGACCAAAATTTTGAGGATTTTTACGTTAGCATTGCTTTAATTATCTATTACAATGAGAGAGTGAGAAATGAAAGGTAGAAGAAGATCGTAGTATCCAGTAATACACAACAAGCAGCTATGTTTCAATGGTAATAATTTAGCAATTACTAATTACCATGAACTTATATCTTTCTTTGTAAGTCAATTTTGTTTTTGAACGAAAACTCGTAGGACAATGACAACTAGATGAATGATTTTTACTGTTCAAAATCCCCTATTGTACACGATTTTACTCCACTATAGTTGACCTCTACACGTAAAGATAATACGATTCGATCGACTTATGACGTAGATCGATCGGAAATCCTGAGCTTTTGGGCTTAATCCCCCCCAAAAAATACTCCTCTCCCGCGCATTTTATCTCCGCATAATGCCATCCATTGAAGACGGGGACAAAATTGGGCTGCATAGTATAAACCGCTATCGGATTCGAGCGTATCGATCAATCGACGAAAAAAAAGGAATGGCGTGCGCATTTTCTCATATTTTACCTCTAATGGACTTTCAAATAAAGGATAATTCCATCGGGGGGAAATTCATGGCCTCGGCAAACACATCGATTGGGTGGTAATAAAGCTTGGACGAAAAGCGGCAAAGGAGAAGATGGAGGTCCCTTCCTTTCTCGTATCTTTCTCTTGTCCCTTTCGGATGGTTCTTCCTTGGAAGCATCCTCTTTGTCATGTTTATCGCGCTCTGCGGCTGCCGGCCCAATTACCAATGGGGTAGAGGACTAATGGGCAGAGGAAATGAGCAGCACAAAGAAACAGCGATGAAGTCTCCGGTTCCATTTCGGCTGTAATTCTCCTCGATTCCTTCGTCAGAATGCGTCATTCTGGGAGGTCAACTTTCTTTCGAGACTCTCTTGATACGTGGTACATTTGTTCTAACACGGAGACGTATTTGCAAACAACTTTTGTGGTTTACGTTAATTAGATCAATCGATACTTAAAGGTTGTATTTATATTTAAAATGCTTAATAGTATACGAAAGAGCGATATGAAATGAAAATAGCTCCTAATTAGCTATATACATATTATTCCACAATTTATACCCATCTGGAATAATACCAAACTTGATTTTTCAATCGAGAATTACTTTGATTACCTAATTTTAAAATTATTTACTTTTGTATTCACAAAAATACGAACATCATATAATATGTAGTTGTATATTGACTACCTGATTCATATTACTTAAAAATGCTGAAAATTACTGCAAAATTCACGTCAGGCTAAATAAATGTTTGGCATTTTGTATCTAAGTGCAGAAATGAAGTCGGTTTTCTGGAGAATTTACATCCTATTATCATCGTTCTGTACCTAATATAGTTTGTCAAATACTTTACATGGTTTATTTAGGTATGAATCTTTTATGCGCTTTCTCTTTAGGAATTGTAGTGGTCAAAGAGCTAAAGTAGATTTATTGTTCGGTTTTTTATCTTAGATATACTTTCAAAGTAATTCACAACTATTCCTATCCATTACCAATGTATTGTTTGTAATTATTAAAGGTATTATGGTCAGGAAGAATTTTAATAATTCAGCAAAAAGAATATTAGTCTTTGTAAGCCCAAATTCATAAAGGAAATAGCATTAGTAACTGTTAATCCCCCTAAGGCTGCGGCATTTCTCTTCAAAGAGCTCAATGATACCTTAAATACATCTAGAGCCGGGATTGACTGCGTTTACTTTTTATCACAACTTGTGTTGGCAATATTAAGGAAATCCTGGTAGCTGATGGGAGATTTATGAGATCTCGGTGGACCGTTTCATTAATGCAAGATGAGGTATCCTTGGGGAAGTAGCAAAGGGAATGACGAGGAGGGAAGTGCTAAAAGAATGAGGAATGGGATAGGGTTGTTGTGGGAGGGATATCCAGGCAGCGTCCATTTGTCTGACCGGAAACGGGTAAGCATCCAGCAGCGGTCTAGATGTGAATCACCCGGAGAGGAAGCCAAGTATCCATCCTTCTGTTTCACTCTCGCTCCACGCAAACCTATTTTTCTTTCCTCTCGTATATTTGTGTAATTTATTTATCTATTCAGCAAAACTCATCATTTAGTATTACTTAGTTCTATACTCATTCAGGATATTTATTGATCTCTTTGTACATTTCGTCGTATTATTATTAAAATTCTAACTTAGTCTCTTCTTTATACACAATTAAATTTTTCGTTTAATTATTTAAGTACTTTCTCTTCGTTAAACTCTGTTTTTACAGATATGTGTGTCATTCCTAATCGATAGAAGTGGTCATAAAATCCACTATAGTTCTCTGTTTGCTTATGGTTCCAAATTATCATCCCTTTCCAACATACGCTCTAAAGATGCTCATTGATCATTAAAGTGCTTGATCGAACGCCAGCGTAAATTTAAAACAAAGTGAATTCGATGCTCAGTTATTAATTAGGCAGCGCGTGCGGTATCTAATTAGGGGGAGTTGAATTTCCGCTTTTCCTTGTTTCGCAATGAGCATAAATGTGCTTGCTCTTATATCTTCTTTATCTTTTACTATACTTTAAATACTTGACGTTAAATTTAGCCATAATTTTTCATTTTTTGACTTGTTTAAATAGTTTTCGAGGATAATAACTCTCGAAGTACTTTTAACAACATTATCAAGCTTACGATTTTGCTACTTTTAAAGCCAAAGCACCGCCATGAGGTATTGACACCTTTAAAAATTTAAAGCCAAAGTTTTTTTCGAACTAAAAACAACAGAATGATACTTTACCATAATTTCTCTCCACAGAATTACGAAATAGTTATATAACAAACGTTTTATTTTCATACTCGTGCATCAAAATATTACTTGCAAAACGGTTTGAAGTATGGTTATATATCTCATAAAATACTAATTCTTTTATTTTTTATATTTTTTAGATTATCAATTAATTCAAAAACAGCCATTAAGGCCAATTACATTGGATCATATTAAAAAAGTTCAAAGAACTTCATTAGATTTAATATGATTAACATAACAGATAAAATATTTGGTTCTATGATTGTTCTGTGTTGACTTGATAATTCCCTGAATATAATGGGTAGAGTTAAATATGGATAATTGCTGAGCATTTCTGAAGGATAATTAATTCAGAATTATATTTTACATCTTTCGTAAACTTTTTTAATATTTTATTTGTCTGCATAAGATAGCAAGAGTATGGCGAAAATATTATCAATTTTCTTCCCCTCAAGCAGCAACTTGACATGATTAATAGATTTATAATTTTTGTTTTTCAAAATACCCAGCTTTAATTGTACCTATTTACATTCACAACCTTATCATAGCAAAAGATACAAAGTCACCATTCCTTGAGGTAAATTAAAGCAATGAAGGTGGAAGAGGCTGCTACTAAAATACCCCTACATAAATACCCACTTTATCTCTATGAAATACAGCTTTAGAGTTTTCTTTTGCGATAATTTACAATCAGATGCGTCCCGTTACTTTTCTTTCCATATCCGAATCTATTCAAAAAGAGGCGTCGACTCAAGAAGGTAACTTGGGAGCGCATGAGCTATTGTCCCACAGAACCACTTCTCTCCAATAAAAAAAGACATCTGACGGCCGCGGCGAGATCTCCTTTTAATTGCAAGGAATCGCGGGAGAGGGAAACAAATCTCTTCATCCGTTTAAACAACCGATCATTCTCCGGGAGAAATTTCGGAAAAAAAACTCGAGTCCATCGAGACTCCTGTCCAACTTATTGATTTCCTCCACTCCTCCTCCGCCCTCCACCAAATCCATAATCCCCAAGGGGCAGGAAAGAGCCGCGCGGATTGGTCGACGATATCCCGACTTTTTCCATACATTAAGCCCCCTTCGCAGGTGGGTGGAGGCAGGCGATGGAGAGGGTGCGGCAAAAGGGGGTGGGGCGGACGCATTCTGATGGGGTGGGGTGCTTAGGATGGACCAAAGGAAAGAGGATTTTTCCCTCTTCATCTTTTCCTCTTTTATCTTTTAGCGTCTCACCCCCATTCCTCTTTTTCGTATCTTCTTTCTCTCTCTTTATCCCCGTTCAATCCAGGATTTTCCAGTACTTCCATCCATGACCGTGTCACGTGGGTTCGCTTAAGCACCGAGAACCCTTTGTGCGGATGGACTTAACAAATGAGCGTACGATTTTTCATAAGGGTTTAACACCCACAACCATCAGCTGTACTTCTATTTCTCCAGTTCTGTTTTTACTTTCGAGATTTCAGGTTAGGAGACTTGGAGAGCATGATTCTAAGGGATTTCAAACTATCTAGAGTTCTTCACCTTCTTTTACTCTCGCTTTGGAATTAATTCATTCTACATATCCTCTCAAGAAAATCGAATACTTCTAGAAATAATGATATCCGTCTTAAAGTTATCGAGAACTAATTCCTTTAGATCTCGTTTTAGATTAATACCGTTTCAGGTTATTTGTTTACAGTTATGAGTAAGAGTGTTTCATTTCAATTATTATATTTCAGTATTAGCGAATTATATCATTCTGTCAGACTAGTGTGTCACACAACTTTCGTCTCAAATTTCAAAGGAGTCAACGGATGATTGTTAGGAATGATATGAATTTTCTCCGTCCCATTATCAATGTAGCGTAATTCATACAGCTCAAATGGCACTTCAACGTCTTATTATTCTACAGCTTCAATCTGTTATGAGTTTATTACTCGAAAATATGGGAAGAAGTTTTTTTCATAAACTCGCTAATTGTTCTACGCTTAGTGAATAAGTTTACGGAATTAAATCTTCATGTTTCTTATTTACTTACCAAGATCGATATTTTTTCCATACTGGAATTTTATCAATGTCCATTTTAATGTTTTACCTAATTTCATGCCAATTTATTTGGGGAAATTTTGATTTCTTTAACCTAGTTTAACCTAGTTCGTCTTATTGGTAAATTTGATACTGAATTATTATTATTATTAACATTCATACTTAAATATAATGTTATAGTATGGTATGACGAAGGTATTTTTCAGCAAAAACAGTATTTAGTTGTGCTGCGTATGTATATTACGTACGAATACGACTGACATTTTTTAAGTGACATATACCATGAAATTGTATTCATAACGTTTAATACTGGCTTAGAAATTTACTCTATTTCTTTAACTAAGACGAACGTATAGGAATTCAATCAATGCAGTATTTTCTTTTGTCTTACTGAGAATGTATCAGTAAATATTATTTGGAAATACTCAATTCCTAAATCGAAGCAAACATCTCCAATCTCTACTCTTCCAACCATCCATGAGATCCTCTTTAGGCTGATGTAGCAGATTTCCTTCTATCTTCTATCAAATTCATTCCATTTACTTAGTCAAATATTAACTCAATATGATATGGCAATATTTGGACAGACGGTTACAATTTCCTTCTCGTATTATAGAATCTTAGATGTGAAATATTCGACGAATGTTTAAATAGTAACCCCTTCCGCGGATGATAACATCATGGAAGTCTAAGATTAATTTCTTTCCTTTAAAATTTTGTTGTTGTTATAATGAAATTTATTAATTTGAATGAGATAGTGTTATTATTTTCTACTGATGTTAAGGGTTTATTTATAATTGCGAATGAACTATTACCAATTCCACAGTATATTTCCTTCCTTTGTCATATTCATCCTCTTGCTTACCCAAAGATGAATTGTAGTTCTTCGTTGAACGTCTCTTTAAGATTTTATATAGTAAAGAATATATAAAGCGAAGTAAAAATACATCGAAAATCATTCAGTTAATGTTTTCCTATATCGCTCATATTTACTAGCATCGCTTTTGAACTAATATTTTCATTAGTGTCAACCCTAAAGTGAAAAAATTTCAATTAAAGATCTACGCAAAGAAAGGATTCATTGAACCTTAAAAATCAAATAGGAGGTCGAAAAATCGCGGAACGAATAAATAGAGACTTTTCTTTAGCCATGGCTGCTTATGCTTTCGTCTTTCCTTATATCTGGAGACATTTCGCATGGAGGCATTCATTCGAAAGGAGCGAGCTTCCTAAAGATACTCGCTGCAGAAATATTTATTTTTTCGAGCACGCGATAACAACTGCGTTCAAGGAATATTTATTTCTTCCAAGAACCAGCCCTGAATTGGGTATTCTATCGCTTTAGAATCCCATTCAAATCTCTATGTTTTCCTCTTGATATATTTTTTTCTTTTCGCGAGCAGAACTCCGTCTCTTTTCGTCGAAATACTTCTTCGTGCTCCTTGGCGCGCAATCCTTCCGCATACGCTCGGTCCAAAAAGCCTACCTTGCGGGACTCCGGGAAGAAAAGAGGCGGAGGAATAGCGACGTATTCCGCGAGCTTCCTTCTCACGCTTTGCTCGTTAATCCCGAAGTTATTGTGAAGGGCTCAATTCATTCATCGCGCGATTTCACGCGCGTTTGGTACGAAACGGACAGAGCTTTCTTTTTTCCTTGAATCGGAGTTTTTCTTTCGCTCCGAACTTATTTTTTTTTCCGCTCGTCCCACATCTTTCACTCCCTGCCTCCTTTCTCCTGGTGAACAAGGGAATAAAAAAAGGAGGCGCACAATACGTTGTCTCCGTCTTTCCTCGCGCTTCTACGTTGCGTCATTGTTCCACCCACCCAGCATCCATGCCTTGTTTTCTTTTTCCTATCCCTTTCATCCCACGAGTCTTCCAGCGCTTTTTTCGAATTTTCTCGACACCCTTTCCGATCGCTTTTTCTCTCTCTGCTCTACTTCTTCCCAATTCTTCTTGCGATTAATTCTTCTCTTTCCTCGCATTTTTTTTCTCTCGGTTTTAGTGTTTATTTATAGCCACTTCACCTTGGAACTACATTTTTTTATCGCCTCGGATTTCTTTATGTCATATCCTTCCATTGTTCGTTAATTATAATGTTTTAATGGCGCATGAATATAATCAGAAGGATTCGTATTTAATAAATTAGCAGCTAATTAATCCCTTATTTGTTTCACTGTATCCAACATTAATTTTCTTCTTCTTTTATGTGTCCAATTTTCTAATTTTTACATGTTCTGCTGAAACAAGTAAAGAACGCGTAATTTTACTTGCTATGCTGACTCAGATTGTATCGAGGACGACAGTTTTATACAATTCCCTAATAAAAATTTATTTATTCTTTTTCTTAAGTCAAATGCCATTAATTCACAAATAATCTAATCAATCTGGAGAGGGCAGTGAAGTAATTTTCCTAAGATTTTAATTAAAACTTCATTTATAAATTATTATAAAGTAAATGACACTTAATCTAAATTTCCCTTTAGTTTCTCTTAAGTCCAGATCTGGAAAAAATCAGAATTCGGAATTCCAATATTACATTTGGAATTTAGTTGCAGGAAGTTTCAAAGAAGTAGTCCTCAAAGTTTCTTCTTCTTAGTATAATTCAATATTTCGAGCATTTAAATGCGATAAAATTTACCGAATTTAGATAAATGGTTATTACATTATAATAATATAAAAAAAATTAAACGGTTTTATAATTTTCGTACGCTCAAAGTTTTCTTTTGCGGATAACTTCTTCGTTCCCTCAAAATATATTTCTCCCGTTCCTCATTTATTACCAAATTTATTATTCTCGCCTAATTTATATTGCATATTTCAATCCTGTTGGCATTATCTCCATTAAATCTCCGTTGATTTATTCCAGTTTTTCAATCAATTACAGCATTATTATTCATGACCATTTTTCGCATCTTTTCCTCATTCTATAACATCGCTACTCTTTCCTCTTCCGTAACATCACGGACTCCCTCTCTCTCCTTATCTTGCATCAAAATACGATAGCGCCCTCCTATCAGCACTACACCTCCTCTCCCAGGAAACACCTACTTCTTTACTCGCGCACTAAGACGCGTAATCGTCCAACCTCACCCGTGTCTCTTGCACCTCTTCCCTCCTTCATCACACTCCTCTATCTTCAGCAACCTTTCCCTTTTTATATTTCCCTACGTCTTAAACTCCAGATTCCCTCCTTTTACCATCCTCCGTCCCCATTTTTACCTCCCCTTCGCCCCCGAACTATAAAGCTAAAATCTCTCCCCCCCTTGCAAGCCCCTAACCCATAGCACCCTTCCCTTTTCTACTCCTTGATATACAAATTCACTTACGTGCTACACAGATATGCTTTTAGACGCGTATTATTTTCATCTGCCTTGGGACTACCCTTTCTCTGCATGCGCCCCCTTCTTTCCTCCCGGTTTTTCCCTCCGCCGCCGAGGAAAAACGGGAGCGGGCGCTTATGGCTGCAGATTCGGAGTCACTACACACGGTCTGGGGGGTTTTTTGGCCCCCCCGAGGGGGCGGTATGGGTCCGCACACGCAATCTGCCCCCTTCACTCTCTCCAGCCTTTTGCTGCGGTTTTTTTTATCATCGTCATCATCTTCCCCTAGTCCTCTTTAAAACGGAGGCGGGGCTGCAATTCTTGCGATTTGTAAGTATCAGGTGTTTTCGGTTTCATCTCCTCCCTGTATCGGACGCGATAAGATCTGTAAGGCTCAATATGTGCGCAGATTGTGTCGAATACGTACTCAAAAGCCCTATAATCCTCCGAGGTTAATGGTCCTTTTATGCAGAAGGTCTCCATGAGATTGGAATAGATAATTGGAAAATTACGCACCCGTTGAGTGCAGCACCATAAGGTACAGGGGACAACAGAGGTCAAAGTCTACGTTTTCCACGAGTGCGTCTATCAAACTATAAATTATTTTAGTCGGAATTAGTAGCCAATTAGGGGCAAAGTGTGCCGATGTATGATGATGGGCTTCTCTAATGCGAATTTTCTAGGTAAAATGGCATCTATTTCTGGAATCAATCACAGTTATGTGTTTCGATATTTGAAGGAAGAAAGAGCTATATTTTTGCGACATAATGTAATTAATCTTTGTTGACGTATGATGTCATTTTTTAATTAAATGTATGACGTCATGTTAAAGATAATTTAGTTCTTAATGATTATAATCGTATGTGACAGAGATGAAATACGGAAATTTAATTCTATTATCCTATAATTTTGAGAATATCAGGTTTTAGTCTTTCGAGTTTTGGTGTTATAATTTGAAAGTTCCGTGATACTTAAATTTTAAATATATTTCTCTTATTGAAAAATTTAAAATATATATATTGCAGATAATACAGGTAATACTCAACTAAATGACATCTTTGTAAACCTGAATTTATTATTTCTTTATTTTATCAGCTATGAACCTCTTTGAAATGATATCGAAGCCAATGCTGTCCCCTTGGTGTTACCATTTATGATTTTTAAAATTGTATGTTCAACCTCTCCCTAATTCAATTTCACGAAAAATATATAATATTATATATTTGTATTATATTGGAAAGATTATCTATCAAGATCATATATTGATAGCTTCTGCATTTATCTGAATCCTATACTCAATCGCTAATCCTTCTCATAACATTCCAAAGTCCCTAAAAGAGAAGAAATATTAGATTCCTCAAAGCCGTGTTAACTCCTCGTATCTCAAAAGGATCGAGGAACGACACTCATCCCAATCGTGTCAAGCAACGCTAAGAATCCGTCCAATTCTGCCGGCACAGGTTAATCAAACATGTGCACTGCGGGATGGTAATCACTCCAGGTACCTCTCGCGGAAGGGGATTAAGCACGATGACCCAAGATCCCGGCGTATCGGACATGACAGAGCCCGTGGCATCCTCTCGCGTCTATTCATTCAGAGGATTACAACATCATTGTGAGCGCGGCATCTCTCTCTCTGCAGGTGCCGCATTCGATGGGCGCAATCCTTAGATCATAGCATCCCTTCCGGATTGACATCTGTCACCCGCTGCGAGCGGACTGTTGCTGGAGATCCCCCGCGTCTCTTTTTAAGAGACCGAAAAAGGAAACCGGACTGAGGATGATTACAGAGTGATCATCCATTTCTCCCTTTGCTTCCTAAGAGATCCATTGTGCGAACAGATGATCTGTTATTGGAATGGAACGATCGGAAAAGGACACCGCGGGATCTTCCATGCGATCCCGAACCCTCTGGTATTGACTTTCCCTCGCAACCCATCCGTCTCCCTTTTGAGTCTTCATGTAACATTCATCGCATACATTCGCTCGCTGTTGGCTTTGTTTCGCAAACGCAGAGGTGAGGAGAGGTTGAGTGGGAGTTGTTATGATTCGTCACATTTTTCTATTCATTTTCTGTGTGTTTCGTTGTTTTTTTACGGTGACTGGGGGTGTATGCAGGATCGTTGTGATCTTCCTGTTCATGTAGTTTCCTGAAATATAGAAAAAAGGCATCATGGGTCACCTTGGAATTAAAAATACTTACCATAGCTTCGATACTTTAAAGAAGGTTAAATATTGAATTTTAGGTATAATCATGAACCTTAGAAGCGTACGATAAGTTTATCCTCAGAGTAAGTTCCTCATACTAAGCTTGATTTCCAGTTGTATTGTAATGAATATATTTCAAATAACGTGCTCGTATTTTATATACATGTACTTATACATATAAGTACTTAGCTCAGTTGTCGATAACATATCATCATTGAATTTAAAAGGACTTGAAGAAAAACAGTGACTTGGAACAACATTTTCACTGTTACTGAAAGTAGATCGGGTAACCAAAACCAGTAGAAATAGCAGATAAAGAAATAATACATACATCCGACAGTATCTTTTGAGATGTCTTGTAGAATAACTTATGAACAATTTATGGGGTTCTAATACCTTAAGCCGGTGTTTGCACTGAAATGAGCTTTATTTATCAATGTATTCCTTTCGAGATAATAGTATACTTTCTATTAAGCATTAAATTTGGCGTTTAATTTTTAATAGCAAGTGTTTTGTAAGATATTGTAGTATCGTAAAAATTAAGCTCAAAAAATAGATAATTCGAACATTTGATTTTACACGTTGCTTTACTATCTAGTGTGATTTATTCTCATTTCTTTTGCGAATTCAAATATTAATTGCGTCCGTAACTACTCCTTCACTTAAGTAGTTTTCCAGATTCCAGGTACTTGCACCAATCACTATTCACGCCTATCATAATTAAACCATTCGATATTGAGTAAAGAATCAAATTAGACTACTAGCTCAAGAGAGGCCATTTGATTTTGGCTATATTTGAAAAGTCGGTTGGCACTTCAATTTTATTTACACTTTATTAATTACAGTAAACGAACATTATTTTTATCTTTTAGATATATCTTCAAACTTAAATCTCTTGTTCAAATTATTACGTTAATTTAAGTTCATTTTATTGATTCCTTCGATACTATCCAAAGACTGCTTTAACTAAGTTATGTCTCTTTCAAACGAATCCTCTCTCCCCCTTTTCCAAGTAAAGGACAGCTTCATGGTTTGAATCGCTTGGTAGTTTACACCCCATTAACCAAAGAGATTTCGCAGAAAGAGTTTCGATCCTTTATACTTTGCTGAAAATTTAGCCATCTTATATCGGAAGAATGGAAGCCCCATTTAGCGTATCAGACACAGAGGGAGGCGTAACGAGGGGGCGTTACCACGGAGGGCCTTAATCCGTAAGTCACCGCATCGACCTTTTGCCTGCACATCGGGGGAAAGTGGTATTTATTGCTGCACTACGCCCATTCTGCGGAATCCATCATCCGCGCTTATGACCCACTGATCCGATCAACTTACAGTATTGTTTGCCTTCTGTTCAGCCTTTCAGAATCTCCTTATTCCTCGAAATAACCAATTCCGGTAATCCTTGGATGCAATGCACACCCCGGCTGTTAAAACACTCCGATGGGGAAAGACACGCGGTCGTTAGTGGTAAATAATCCGATACATTGTGTCTCCAAGTTTTCATCCTTCATCCAAAGGTTTATCAATCCTCCTCGGGACAATGGCCTCTAAGATCGACCAGGTGTCTCAAAATTACGAAAGTTATCCGCAACTTTTGATTGATCGGATCGCAAATAAAGTCCGGCAGATCCTTTTTCCGGAAATCCCCAATCGATGTGGTCCAATTTTCCGCGGCCCGAATTCGTTTCCCGTCGCTACGGGTCGACGATGAATTTTAATGGAATTAAAGGACATCTGTCCCAACGCTCGCCTCCATCGAGCAAATTAAATGCATCTTCTATGAGGATGAACAGATTGTGGAAGCAAATAGTCCGCGAGGAGGCGTGAAAAATTCAACGCGGATGCCTATATTCATCACGCTTCAGGGTCCATTGAGCACTTCCGCCCGTGAGTCACTCCCCACGAGGTTGGTTTTCCAGCTCCTTCGCCCGCTTTCCGAATTTTTACGACGAGTTGGGTTGTCGCTGATAAAGGAGGGCTTTTTGTTTAATCGTACTTAATTTGTTGATTATTTAAAGGATTATAGCTTGATCGAATTTGTTGTTAATCACGTGGTATGTTGATGAGATTAGGAGCTTTACAATCGTTACCAACGTCGGTTAAGTAATTCGAAAGGAGCCTTATATTTCCCTCGATTTAATTAAAATATTTGGACTCTTATGGATGCTGTTCATTGTTATTTATTGGACGCCAATAATACGTCTTCATAATAGTTTTGGTTTGAAAAGACGTACCATTTTAATTATCTTTCAAATAATATCCAAATTACCGTTCGTAATAATGGGAAGTAAATACATTACTTGCGTAAGAAATCTTTTTTGTCATTTATATTATTATATTTATGTGAATTATGTTCACAATTGATGAAATATACTGTAAATACGAACATATAGATAGTAATTAGATACATAATTGATGATTTAATTTAGTATTAGATACTTGTTTAATCAATTACTCATTCAATATCATTATTCCTTTCCTTTACTTATTTGAGCATCTTGTGTTATTTACCTTCCTTTTAGGCATCGTTTTGTATCATCTCTTTCACACCTTCTGTTGCATCTTCTCTCCTTTCCGCCCTCTTGACTCAATTTCCTTACTTTTGCTCTTCGAGGCCACCGACACATCTCGCTCCTCATAATAAACCCCTCCGTCTACCTATGCACTTACCCTAACCACATCTTCCCTCGTCACCTACATTTCTTCTTCCGCCATCACGCCTTCCCTCTCCGCGGTTTCCGGCTCCGGAAATGACGTTAAGCCCGTCATAAAGCCAATATGGTACAAGGAATGCGTTTCAAGTCTCGATGCCTTGACGACGCTCTTTGCAAGGCGAAATGGGGAGAAAGAGGGGAACGGCAGGAGTTTCTGGGGGGTGGTGGTGGAGGGAGGAAGATTCTATGGGCTCTTGGTGCTGTTTAGAGTCATGGCGTGGTGAAGAGCACAGCCTCCCACAGGGTGATTACTGACTGTATCGAGTACGTGATGGTTTTCCTTCCTGCACCACTGAATATTTTGGACCTCTTAGGGTTTAGAATGGGGAAGGGGGTCGTAGGATGAACGGAGGGCAAAGAAGAGATGAGAGGTCCAAGGTTTGTGGATAATTAGGGGAAATTAGAAGGGAAATGAAAGTCTTGAAAGATCATACTGAAATTAAGGATGTGCGGAAATAGAGAGGTACCATCGAAACGAAATAATCATTGTGTGTTACCATAGTTCAAATATCAATAGAATCCAACCACATTAAAATCTACGTAAATTTAGCTTGCCATCTTTCATCTCCTTGATTTGAATTTTAACTGTAACGCAGAGATTCAAGAAGATTTATCAATGTCAAGCTCAATCAAGAGAAATGTATGGGTCAGTACCAATACCGCATTTCATTTGTCGTGAAAAAGTCAATAATCAATAATTAACGGCAAATTTCAGGACATTGATCGTATTCCAAAATTAAACATAGCGAAGTTAACTGTGATTTTAATTTTATTTACTTGCGAGATGAATTTTATAAATGCATTTCAAATATCATTCTTCAGAAATTACATTAAAATTTAAAGCACATTAAAGATAAAGGTAGTTTTTATATTTACTCAAGGAGTTATCCGTTATGTTTCATATAAATGCGAAAGATTTCCCTAAATTACACCCAGTTATAATCAAAGTAAATAAATAATATTGGAGAAAAAGGAAATCGTATTTTCCAATTTTGAATTTTCAAATTGAAATCGGAAAATTAAAAATATATGCTGCTCTTCAGTCTTGAGTTATTTACAAAGAAAATTCAATGTAAAATTATTACGCAGAATAGAAAACCTTCACACAGTTATCTCATTGTAGCATTAGTACTATAATAATACAGATTCAAAATCCTTCGCTCGTACTTCATCTCTGGATTCCAGATAGATTCTATTATTCACAGACGCACTCTTGCCTTTTCCGCACCCTCATCAATCCCACAATCTCAGAGAGAGAGAGAGATCCTAGTTTTTCCATGTCCGTATTTTCGTGGTCCGATCGCCGCAAAGGGACCATTCTCCCCGTTTAAAGAGGCAGTGCGGGATGAAAGGATATTCATCTCCCCCCGGATGAAAGAGAATTTCGGTAAGAACACAAACGTACGCGGAGAGGTCAGTAAATGGGAGAGCAGTGAAGCACGCAGAGCCCTTTCGCAATGGACGTCCTTCCATCACTTCTGCGGACAAATGACTTAGGACCGCTCATTTAGACCGACTCAATCAATCTCTCTACCCCTCTCCATAGCGACTCGATCATCACCAATGGGATCGGATTGCAACTTTGTTAATTCATGAGACTTTTGATGTTTCTATTTCATCCTCGTTTGCCTACTGTGACGATCCTTTTAGGGTCATCTAATTCGTTTAAATTTTGAGTTTTTATTTGGTCTAATGCTTTGGAATTGAATGCTGTTATTTATTACTGGAAGTGAAAATTAAGTGATTATAATGCTATACTACACATTTATAGAGTTCATAGAACTTCAAAATAAAATATTTTTGATTCAATTTTTTTCCTTTAAGAGGGTTAGATCCTAATAAAGACTGAGTATAAGATATATTTCCTCACTTTCAGCATAAATTTCACTATATATACACTATACTCTCTTTATAATACTATATAATAATATATAATACTCTCTTTACCCCCTGCCACACACCGAAAGGTGGCTCGCAGGGTATCTACATAGACATATAATATAAATATACTTTACTACGTGACATTTCCTCGTAGTTGCCTTCTTCTTTCAATCCGGAAAACAGCAAAGAGGGGTAGAAGCTTCCAACTTTAATAAATACCTCCACTAATGTAATCTAAATTGATATAGTATTATTAACTGATATATTAATATATTAAAACGATAAAACTGCAATATAACCTGCAATCTTCTCAGAAAACCACACTTCTTAGAATTAAATCTTCTCTAGATAAGAAAAGTTGATTCTTTTATTTATTATCGAAAGTAGTACTTAAGGAGAGAAATTTTAATTTATAAACAGAACATGCATTTAGAGTTCCAACGGCTAATCTTTTAATCTAATACACATTTCTTTATAACTCCTGAATGTGCTCCTTTTAAAACTGCATTCAATTTCGTGCAACTCAGAGGCATTTTAAAGCTACGTTCTACCAAATAATATATACGAACGGTAAATTGATATCTATTTGTTCCAGCTCAGAATGCTCTATCAATTGCCGTTGTTTATCCCTCTGCATCATTAAAGACATCCTTTCATCTCAATGAAACGGTCCATCAACCCCTACGTTTCCTGCTGCTTCATGCATTTCCTCCTTATTCTTTCAATTCTTTGTCTCCCTAAAGAAAAACGAACGGAGTCGATTTCATTGCACGTGCCAAACAAAGACTTTAGTGCTTTGCATGACACGATTGGGAATTAGGGAAGGCATAAGTCAATGAGTTGGCTTCAGAACACTAAATTACACGCACGAGTAAGAGTATGGAAACGTTAATTGACGCACTTTTTGCGGTAGATTAACTCTCCGCAGGGAATTCCTCGTCGTGAATGTTAATTCTTCTTTCGAGCTGAAAAATTTTGATTCGTAGTTCTTTTTGTATGCCTTTTTGTATTTGCCCAAGTTTGACTTATCGTAACGTTACGAATTTGGAATATAAAAGGTTTATTTCTCGATAGGATTTTACGGTCGATTTCCGTCTTATCCTCGATTCGGAATTCGCAATAGATTCCCCTCCAGGATTTCGCTGAAAAGAGATGAGGCATGGAGAGGCTCTTTACGGGGAAAACTCCTTGTCCGTGCATGCTCCCCATCCGTTCTCTAGCAAACCACTCACTCTATATACATTTCTCTTAACAACTTCTCTCGACTAGAGAGCGAATAGCATTCCGAGCGATAGTGCTTGTAGAGAAAGAAACAATGGAGTAAATGTCCGGTTTTTCGGAAGGAAGGGGACCCGTACGTACGGTAAGGGGGAAATCAGTCAATAGGGGGAATGATGACAATTGGAAATGGATTGGGGAGGTACAGTGTGGCCAACCGTGAGGCTGAGATTCGTATTTAGTGAACGGTGATCACTCTATTAGTGTTCCCAATGCTTAAACGAATTGTTAGCGTTTCGAATTGTACACTTTAACTCCTTTAAGTTGCCAGTTGAGATATAAATAGACATTGTAGTAAGATACTGCATTTTTAAGTTAAAATGAAAGGTCAAGGAATTTGTTTTATATGGTTAAATTCAACAGGAAATATCTAATTTATCATAAAAGGGAGAATTCTTTCACTAATATTATTATTGGATTTTTTATTATGATTTATATTGATAAAAATATCTATACTTAAATAAGACGTATTCGTGATTAAACTATAAGGTTAGTGTTATATTTTCGGATAAAAAGAATCAAATTAACTTAATGAATAAGCTTTCAAAAATAAATTTTTGTTTTGCGTGAATAATATTATATTTTAATAATATCAGTGCCTTAAAATGTAGTCATCATCATCATGAAGTCATGGGGAAAAGAAAGGGAGGGATAGATTGCTCTTAAATTTCAACTTTCAGAAAATAAGTATATAATATTTGTAATTCATTATTTGGAGAAATGGATCATTCCTTTGGGTAAATTAAGTGTAGAATAATTCTTTAAACTTACCTACCTACCTGGTTAATTTATTTATTATTATTTTTAGACGTCTCTCTCTTGACACTTGATACTCTCTTTATAAATAAAAATGGTAACAATTAGTAGAGATATGTTTCAATAAGTATCTATTATTTAAAAAAGAATACTTTATGCAAGCGCGAGTAAACATTCTTTTAGATCTCTAAAACACTCTACAGTGGCATTTTTAAAACCGCGTCAGAGAAGGCACAGCTCTGCGTGTAAGAAACGTCTCTTTCAATACATCGCGGATTCGAGGCGCGTGTGGCAACCGTGGTGCGGTCTAAGGGAGGGACGAAAATAAAGGTGGTTATCAATGGGTGGATTTGAAGCAGTGTATTCGATATGCCCTTCAATCTGTCGATTCTAGCGGCTCCTTGCACAGCCTCCCGAACAAAGGTACTCCCCCCACTCGACGTAGCCCCCCTCTCGAAAGAGTTCCTTTTTCCTCACCGGCAAAAATTTCCAAAAAAGGGGTGTACAGTCGAAGTCGAAGAATAGAGAGTTCGAGAGCGTGCACGCTGTGGAGGATCGATGGTGGTTATTTGGTTGGTTGTTGTGTTCCACAAAAGGCGTTCGAGTGTAAAACGCGAAGGTTGGTGGAAGGGGCGCGATTGTGGGCAAGGACAAAGGTCCTCCGCTCGCGACCGATTTTGCACCACTCGCGTGCTATCGCCTCTCGAACGATACTCGTGTCGCCGATCATCTGGCACGCGTTCCAGTTTGAACTTTATTCGAGAGCAAAACACGCGTTCGCTCGAACGGTCGCGGGTTTTTGAAGATTTTGAATCGAAAGTGCCAAATTAAAATGTTCAGGAAATCCATGAGGTGCGAAGGGTGTCAGATCTGTAAATCTCTTTATTCTAAAACTATATTTTTAGCGTCTTCTTAAACTAATACATAAATAATAAAATATTTTACAATTATATATTTTATTTAAACAACGTGTCTAATCACTCATGTGCGTTGAGTTATTGTACAAAGAATTCGTAAGATAACAGTAACAATAATGCTACCAAATCGTTTCTGGTAAATATTGAAATGATTCTGGGATGAAATACGTATCAAAGATTTTGAATATGTATACTGCATATTTATTTTATGTGTTACACGTTAACCTTTAAGATAAAGAGGGATTTCGGAAGTGTTTTGCGAAATGTGCCAATTAAATGTGACCGATAATTCAATTAATCAGTAACCATAACATAAGAGGAAGTTATTGCTGATATTAGATGTTAATTCCATCATGTATCTGATTAGTTTCCGCAAGAAAAATCGCCTAATGAGCTGTTTAAAGTAAAAGTTGATGAAAATCTTCTATTCTTCTTCTTACTCCGTAGAAATATAATTTAGAGATATAATTAATTATTTAGATAAATATGAAATATTTTAACCTCAAATCTAGGCTGATACAAATTTGTACGAGTCTGAGCGTTCACGTAAAGTTAAAAGAAGGAAAAAAAGAAAGCAAAAAACCAGAGTCGATCATTCTCTCATTTTGCAGTGCTTCCAATTTTATCCCTCCCTCATATTCATCGCCAAAACAAAGGGCAACACGACAATCATTAGGCAATAACGATTTGAAGGATCAATTCGTCGACCCAAATCGTTCCGAATATATATCTTTTTCCTCCGATATTTTCGATTGCCCTTTCTGCACATCTCCCATTATGCTCTCAGCATTTCAGCGCTCCATTGTTTTTCACTGTCCTCTCGAAAAATGGCTGCTGCTCTTTCCCCGGGCCATTATAAAAGAAAGGAGAGCAGGTTCTCCTTTTCTCAGCCTCGAAAATGATTCCAAACGAGAGGAATCTTTTGTTTCGAGAGTCAAGGTGCTATTCCATTGTCTTCCTCAATGGCTGGATCCCATTGGTTCAACTCTCTCTCTCTCGATTGATAGGCATCTGCTGGCCCCCGACTCGTGTTCCATTTAGCCAAAATCCGGTGTGTCGCCCGATAATGTTGGAAACATTTGAAGAGGACTTCTCCTGGTTCTTTTACGCCTCCTTTGTGCCTTTTTTTTCAACGGCGTCCTTCGAACAATGACGTTCGGTTGAATTTTTGCCAGCCAAGCGTCATTTGCATCACCTTTCTTTATGCACGGGTTTTGTCCTCCCTTACGCCCGCCTGCTTTTGTTACGTATTTCTCTATTTGTTTCTAATATTTTTCTCTGGTGGAGAGTAGATCCTACCTAGACGAGAGCTCTTCTAATGGTCTTTTGTAATCGTCTGTTCTATTGATGACTCGTAGTTCTACGTATGTGGTTCGTGTTCGTAGTATCTGTGTTGCATTGTTTAGAGGATGGTATTAGAAGTAAAATCGGTGGTTATATAAGAGAGCTTGAAATGTATTTGTTATGAAAAATTTTCCGTAAAGCTTTATTTTCATAACAAATTAACAAGAATGCATAGTTAGGAACTAAATGACATTTTCCTTCATTTTAGTTTTCAACATTATAGCATGATAGGATGAATTATTTTTATCAAATTATAAAAATCAGTTATATTTTAGTTTTTTAATCAAAAGATAATCAATTTCATTAAAGTAAAATTATTATTTACAAGTTTTATTAAGAATTATGTACAAAAATTTTGAAGATATAATGTTTAAAAATTCTTAATGCCTTAAAAATCTATACGTTGAAAAAAAATTGCTGATTGCAAGCCATTTGGTTCTATTTGCTCTACGTGTCTCATAAATCGAGATAGGTATAATTTTAAATAACCGAAAAAGGTAAATTTATATTCATTCGAGAGGAAAATTCTGCAAAGAGATGATTGATTCACGAATTTTACCAAATCAGTAGAAAAAGCACAGTAGTAATGTTAGCACAAAAGTATATTGGTGGAGTATGATGTAAATTAATAATAGATACTAGAAACCTAAAATATCAAAGGAATAATATTTGATGAAATATTTTATTATCTAGATTTAAATAATAACAAGAAAACTTTACGTAGTATGAATCAAAAATTCAAATAGAGTAAAAAGCTAAGTGCGTGGATTTTACGGCATCAGTGAAGGTAATGAATATGCAGAAATATTTTGAAATACATAGAATAATTGATAGAAAGCTACCCAAGTTCTCGATTGGTGATGAGCCATTTACTGTCTTTATTGTGCTTCGTACAATCTCCATTATTTGATGTCTTTTTAAATAGAGAAAGAAATTATTTTCAGATATTATCTGGAGTTGGATGTTTTTATATTTTATTTATTTTTGATATTCAGTCTGGGCATCTTTGTAGCCCTTTTACGAAATTCATCATTCATAAATTTAATATATGATCCCTCCGAGCATAACCATTCTACCACAAACATCTCAATGGGTTGAGGAAACTAGAACGTGTATCGTCGGCTAATGTAAGCAGCGGCTATCAGAGTCCGTAGCCACAATTGAGAACCGCTCTTTGATGGCCCTTTGATGATGGGAAGAAACGGCATTCGCCTCTGCAGAGGCATCCATCGAAAGCAACACTTTAAAGCTGAGGACCGTTTATATATGCCCCAAAGCGGCCGAAACACTTCTGGTTGTTCTTTTTTATCCGTGCACCTTCAAGAGGATCCACGTGTGGAAGGATCTATGTGTGGGTGTTGTGGCGTCAGCTATTCTCTCATCCGAGCCGCGAGAACACTTTGCCGCCTTTGACGAAATTATTACCGATTTCGGATTTGAGGTTGCTTTGCTCGGCTTTTGGGACACTTCCGGAAATTAGGCTGATCAAAGAGGAATTTTTCGACGCGTCCGAAAGCTTTGCGGTGCGCGCCATTTTCCTCCTCTTGCGCCCTCGCGGATTGGTCGCTCGGCTGACGAACTGGTTCTGTGAGGTTTTTTGGTTCTATATTCTTTAAATTTGGAGAATATATGGGTTAATTTTGTGGCTGTTGATCGCGATGGTAAAACTGGATACGCTTATGCGACTGATTATGGTAATGTTCAAAATTCATAAGGGGATGAAAATCACCAAATACTTACTCTAAATAACCACTCACACATGTGATTATTACTAGTAAAAAGTTAACAGTATAATTATTGAAAGTTATTAAATATAGGTAGGGTAATTTTTAAAAAAGCATTCTTTATGTTATTTCTCCCAAAAGGGGATGTTATTAAAAAGTAGGGATATAGTACTAGAAGTATTTTGGTGAAGGAATTATAAGACATATTCTACCATAAGTCTAATAAATGTTTATTGGATTTTAACGTTCTGAGTATTAAGTAGCTTACGAAATCATATATTTTTATTTTTAAAACTTTTTTGTCTCAGTCAACACTCAGCCATCTAATCTTATCTAATAGAGAATGAATATAAATTCCTTTCTGTATGTAAATGTCATCAATGAGTTATAAACTATACATTATTATCACATAATATAAAAATATATCCATGTAAAGTAGGGAATGAGTTTGTGCGGGAACGGATAAAATGTTTAGGAGAACTTAGATATAAATTACAGTTATAAAATATTAATGAATAATTACGCAAAATATCTATATACAAAATATATAGATATTAACATTCAATTAAGACATACAAGCAACTTACTAATAACAACTCAGGAATTATTTACCCATTTGATAATAATTGGCGTGAGGAAATTTCTATAAAACCTCGCTGATAATGTTTATAAGAATATAAGAGCTCATTATGCCTTTTCACAGAATATTACACATAAATATCGCATACTTGAATTTTCCTTTTAGTATTTTCTCGAGTATAAAAAGCCCATAAAAGTAACAAAACACCACAAGCGAGTGAAGGAAACACAACTCTACACAATCATGAATATTATCTCCATCTACATCCAACAAATTAGTGCATAAACAACGCACAGTAACCTCCCCATTTCGACCCGAAACCTGACCGTACCGAACGCGTGCTTCCACACGAAGAACTATGTTTAAACTCGTTGGAAACAACGCCCCGTGATTATTATTCAAGCCCGAAATTTGATGCTCCATAAAAAACTCTTCTGGCGGTGGTCCCCAGCGAATACTGTGAGGGGGATAGGGCCAGACGCATCTGGCGCTGCTACCGGTCCATTCTCTAGGCACCAGCATCCGATGACTCCCGCCGTATAAATTTACATGTAACATTGCTATGAGCACAAATTTCCCACCTGCACCTCCCTCACCAATATCCTTCCCTCCGCTCTTTCTCTCTTGTGCATAATTAACGCTAATGGATGGATGGCAGTGGAAAGGAGGGTGGAGAAGACCTTCTAATAATCACTCCCCCCCTCTTCCCCCAATAGCACCGTTGCCATTCCTCCTCCTTCGTGTCCCCGTCCTCCCACATTCCGTACCATTTTCGCCATCTCTACCTTTCCCTTCTTTAGGTCCCGTCCTTTCCCTCCACGGTCTTAAAGACCATTAAAGTCTTTCCAGAGTGCTTGTTCAAGCAATCCTGCCCTACTATGTCCTCGATTACTAAAAGATTCGAAAAAAAGTGTGTCCTTCTCCTCCTCCCACTCGACTCGGGGACTTTAATATCCCCGCATTGTCTTTCTTAATTTCATCTCGTGTTCGTACGCGAGTGCATTAAGAGTGCGTTGCGCTTTTGTGTAAGCGGTGCGGAGTGATTTTTTGGAGATGATTATGGATTGATGAATGTATCGAACTTAGAGAACACTAGGGTTTTTGTGTTTTGTTTATTTATTTAGCGTATTTTGCTCTAAATATTGTTCGGATGTGTGTGTCATTAAAAGGCAATACTTCCGCTTATTAAGGCGTTTTGAAATCGAGTTCATACACTTTTAAGTTAGGTTTCGAATTATTCGTACTTTTTTAAAAGATAATAAACTTTCAATCGTTTTGTGGATTATACTAATAAATGAACCGTAAACAATAAAAGATTCATATTTTTTACGATTGAAATATAAAGTACGCATAGATCGATCGACTAAGGGTAGATTCGTTACGAACAAAAGAATTTCACAATGTTTTTTCAATTGTTATATTACGATAGAATAAGTATTTTCATTTGAAAGGAGATTAATTTTATACATTAATATTTGAACACCGTTGTGTTATTTCTCTTTCTCTTCTCAATAAGACATCTTTAAGTTATGAACAGTTCCAAAATATTAAAGAATCTCACGTATTGATCGAAGTTTCCCTACTTTCGTCTCCTTTCTTACTTACCCTGCTCTCGCCTTTTTTCTTTTAACGCCTTCCTTTAGCTTGTTTCCCTATCATAGCCCTAGAAACACTCTCTAGCTGCCCAATTCCATCCCCTTGAGACTCTGCTTTATCTATCTCTATTTCAGCTTTCTCTCTCACCTTTTCTTTGCACCTTCATTCGTAGGCGACGGGACCCTCTAGGTGTCGAGGGAGTTCCAGTCAGAGAATCATACACTCTAGCTCAATAACCTAATATTACCTTCTTCCCTGCTTTTCCCTTATTCTCACTTTCTATACTCTTCTACTTCTCTTATTTACACTCTCTTTCTTCTCCGTTATACTCATTCTCTTTCTAATGAATTAATTTAGCCCATTCTCAACACGGTTCTAGAGATAAAGTAACAATAAGCCAACCTCTTAAGAGTGGTCCTCTATGCAGAATAACGGATATGGACAAAGCTTTACAATCTATAGAAGTAATTGATGTTTTACCATTCCTCATTAAGATGAATGAAAGATACGTTTATTTTTATACCGAAATATGTTTATGTGCTTTAGTGGTGTATCTAGTGCTGTATCCTATAGCTTGAAGTCATTCTAAAGTCATGCGAAATCGAATTATAAACCGAAAGCTACACTTATATTCATATGAGCTTTTTTGATAGGATGTAGACGTTCAATATTAATTTATCTATTAGTTTCTATTGGCTGTAAAAGCGTTTACTAATCGGAATATTCTAATTTCTATTGATGAAATGTATTTTATTGATTTTAAGAGAATATTCAATTTCCAGAGATTTTCTTCAATGTTTCGATTAAATAAAATATTCATCGCACTTTAAATTATTTACCGCTCACACTCCTCATTCCTCTTCTGATATAAACCATCTTCATAATCCATACCTTTCTTTCGGGAATTTCCACGCTTCTTGATATCAACCTCCCAATCAACTCTCCGTTGTCTTTCTTCCCTTATTTCACTTCCCTTGGAGACGCGTATTGACTCGGATACCTTTGAATCTCTCGCCTCCGTTTTCGCGTCGCCAGGGACATCAGACCTGGATTCTTTTGTCTTTTGCGCTGCCGAAAATCTAGAGCCGCCCAACGGCCGTAGTGCGGAAATGCCGCCAAATGAGAACAAAGAGCGAGGACTTGTTGTTCGCTTTGCTCTTTCATCTTCTTTCCCCTGCAATTCAGAAATACGCTTCTTGGATCTTTTAGTTCGGCGTCCGTAGATTCTAAATTTTGGGAGAGGATAATAGAGTTGAATTAGAAAACGTGTCCTCTTACCACATCATTATTATATTGCGTTGGAGAGAATTAAATAGTGAAGTACTACTATCTTGCATCGTGGGTTCATAACACATTAGCCTTTTGAATTAGTTAAAATTTGCTGAATAATCTCCTAGGAAAAAGAAGAAAGAGGTTCTAATTCAGCCCAATATTAATATTATTGATTTTCCCCTACTCTCTACGATATTTTTCATATACCTTTAATTAAAAATCGATCTCTGAAAATATTATCGATTTAGTTTGATTTATTTATTTTAAATGGAATGATCTTAGGTTCTTATAAACTATGTGCACTAATGGGCATTATGATAATTCTCAATAGTATGAGCGGCAAATTTAAGTCCGTCCACCTCAAATTCTTCTATTTGGGAGATTCTCTTGCAGGTTATAGAGAAGAAACTTGAGGAAATCTACTAACTCTGTAATTTTGTATATTTAAGATCTACGTATTGTTCTGATAGGAGAGGAGTTCTGTATGAAGTTGTATTCCCCGTAAATTTCAGATTAGGCTAGCCTCCGTGCGCATAAGAGTTGGGGGTTGCGGTGATCGAGGTTTTTCACTCGCATTCCCTTTTATGAGTATGCTAATAGTAGTCATCTGTGTTCAGTTTGAATCAATTCAAAATATGTGTAATAATATTATTCGAGAATCCCTTTTAGGACCATGTATTGTCAGACTGGTATAAACAAGAATGATAAAAACTATACTTTAGTATGTAGAATCTGGAAAAACTAGAAGTCAAAAGAATTGTTTCATATCTACTTTTCCCATAATTTAGTTGAAATAGTTTACATCGATGACTCTTGCATGCCTTATTTCGAAGTTTTTATTGCCAGTGGTGAAGTTAATGAATGAATCGTCTTCTGAAAGCAAAATGATCTCACTTTTCAACTAGTATTCTAACGAATACCTTTCAACCGTATTGGATAGTGTTAAAGGAAAATAGGAGGAGAATTTACGTAAATTATTCAAAATAATTTACTCACAGATCATATTTGCTGCATTTATTTATATTGTTTTGTGATGAAGAAGTAAAGATTTACCTTAAAGCACGAGTATCTTCCTTTTATGTGTTTCTGACTCTAATCTCTATCAAAGACTATTAACTAATAAGACTACTAAATTAGTCTATTAAAACATCATTTAACATTGAAATATTTCCAGATTATTTCTTTCTAACGATCTCTATTTTGTGTATGTATTTCACGATGTTTGGCTTTCTGAATATGTCTCGTACGTACTACGAATTGCTCTCGATGACCGTCAAGTATGTTTTTGGAGTACTACTTTACGAAAAGCACACGTTTCCTTCTGGGTTCCTTCCCTCTTTTCAGGGCTGTCCAGTATCGCTTCCTTCCTGTGTGGCAACAGGAGTCTTTCAATCCTCGTACGTCCACTGATCTTGCATTCAGACCGTGACCACACTCCGTCCCTTTTTTACGACCCTGTGCCACTTGATACACTCTTCCGCTCGTGCGACCTTGCGCAGAGGGTAAATATGACCCGCCCAAATGAAAATGCTTTCTTCCGCCGAATGCACAGCCATTGCTGCACGCATCGTGCGAATTTAAGAGCTCTACACACACACTTTTACATCTGATAATTTTCAATTCCATCCCCCTCTTTAGGCTGATACTGGGCGTATGCTATGTATTCATTTTGCTCCAATGTATTTTGAGTATCTAATTTAGCCCTATTTAGTTTGGAGTCGCATCAAAGGGAATTTGAACTCCTTTACTTATTAACTACTGCCTGATATAGCTGGAACGTTTTAATCTGTAATTAAAATTCTTTTAAATCTAAAAGAGAAGAACCTAAAATGTCTATTGAAATTGTGCTAGAGGTAATTAATTCCAACAGAACCTTAGATGTTATTTATCAGATCCCATTCTCCCTTATTTATAAAGGTCTATGAACAGTATATCATTGAAGAGGAGCAGGACTACTATTGACTAATTCATTCTCAACTATCATATTTCGTATATCTGAAAGATTTTATTCATAATTTCAGTGATGAGGTTATTAAAGTATAAGTCTTGAAGTATAAGTAAATATTTTACCAGTCTATCGCACTTCTTTTATCATAATTTTTATGTATTAAGTTTATAATCCTTGTTGACGATGGAAATTATTTTTGTTTAAATATGTCTTTTATTTGATTTCTTTCTTTAAGCGTCTATTTTAAGAAGATGTTTTTTTGTTTAATGTTGTTTTTGAACTAATTTTTTACCTTGAGAATAGTCTCAGTCATGAAGGTTTTCAACGGAGAACATTTCGTTCTAGTGATTTGCATACGATTATTTGGTAGTGTACGTCGGAACGGATCAAAAGAATTCACCCTTATTTATGATTTTAATGATGGTAGGATCTATTATAGAGAAGCAATGTCGGTCCATGAACGTCGTGCTAGAAATTTTTAAACGAGATAATAAATAATGGTTATTAAAAAAATATGTTGAATTGCGGCCAGGATCATAGAGTAAGAAACAAGTTTTTACTATTAACATTAAAGGTAAAGTGCGCCTTGTAAAACTCTACCTGATTCGGAACAATTTTATGATTTATTCTTTTTATATCTAGAGGGGCATAAAAGGGACGTAAGTTTGTAGTTGAAGAGAGATTTTATTCATACTTTTAAAAGTGTTTATCCAAAAGTAATGCAAGACTGGATAAGGGGGCGTTATAAAAAAAACTAAGTACATTAGAAGTAGGGATGCTGATAGAGAAACAGAAAAACTTCGATGAAATAAATTATTCCTCGATAAAGGAGGCAGCTGAAGGGTAAGAAAAGAAGAGGGAAAAAGGGTACGAATTCTATAAATAATGTTTTAAACACCAGTAACTGAAGCGAGACGCCCTCTTCCCTTTTTGGAGGGGTATTTTTGCATGTCTAATAGGGGGCGGGAGTGTTCCCCCCTCCCCTTTAACGCTCCCACAAGACCACCACCACCAACCCCTCACACACGCCCACGTTCCGCTTGCCTTCCCATGCACAAATGGGAAAGAAAAAGCTCTCCCTCTTCGCTCCTCCAACGTTTCTATCCTACTATTCCCTTCTCCTTCTATTTATTTTCCCCATCTATCTTCTTCCTAAGGCACAGTACTTTTCTAATACATTTTAATTTATCCCATATTTATCCTTGTCTTTCCTATCCTATTCATTTCTGTGTTTCACTGGCTCATTTTGTAGTACATTGTATTGATTTGGTTTGAGAGCTGAGTAGTAGTAGTTGCGGTATTATCTCAAATAGCATGGCTTACTAGTTTCATTCTCCCGATTTTCCTAGATTCGTTTACGAAAATATAAATTATATCATACGAATCTTTTATCTAAATTTAATTCATCATTTATCACAGGTTAAATGGCTTTTGTAGAATGTGATAGTTACGTTAAATCGAATATTTTCATTCAAAAATGAATAATGTGAGCGTTATAATTAGATATTCAGGTATTTTTGATTTTAGAAAGAAATATAGAAATAAAGTTAGGAGTGGTAATGTTTGATATCTCTTTTTACTTATTATGACGTATCTAACATTCCCTGAAAATTGTTAAAAGTTTGTCAAATGTTACATATTTTGTAACAATGAACTATTTTAGCATTTCATCATTCAATAACGGAATTAATTTATAAAGTTTGCTATCAACTCAATGATATGCCTCTATTCAAAAGATACGGAAATATTTTCCTTTTCAGCAATGCCAATGCATCTTGCATGAATGAAACTTCTCGTAATTCTACCGTAAGGCTAATTACTAAAGAATCGAATAATGAATGCTACTTGTTTAATCTTTTTTGAGACAACTGAATATAATTCCTCGGATTTTAAAATGAATCCATTGTATGCGGATATATATTCTACAGGCACTTATTAACGCCTACAATTTACTCTATGATGAATATTTTCAAAAATTTAATTCCAGATGAAAATACTACGTACTCTCTCATGAATTCTCACACTTGAGCCCAACCTTTTCTTCATAACACAAAGGTTTAATTAGGCTCTTCGGGTAATTAGTTTAAAAATGCACTCGTACATAATCGCTTTGTGAGGCATTCATTTACGGAAAAAGTGCATTTGAAACAATGAACCCTTATGAAATGACATTTTCATTTCTTTAAGTACATCAACCGTAGAGATAAAGCTGTTTCAGGCTACGTAATTAAGTGAGAATAGTCGATGAATAAAACGAGCGAGTAATATGTTCAAATTAATTCATGACTCCAACCTAGGGGTCCTGTATTAAAGATTCCCATCATTATTTGTTTCCCAAGCGATAAATCGATCGGTTCGCTTCCCAATTCCAATCATCGGGTCCTTTTTCAACCGATACCCATCCAAGGATATCACTTTTCCATCAATTTATTCAGGAGCAAGGATGAAATAAAAACCCCTGAATGGCCTTCTCCAGGATGCAAAACGTATTTTAATCTTCCACCACGGATTCCCTCCTTCTTTCTCTCCTATTCATACGGAATCCTTCCTCCCGAGTGGGGTGGGTGGTTCGCACCAACGCGTTTGTTTGTCCCGGAGAGAGAGCACTCGGATGCCGAGCATCGTCTCTTCTTCACCTCCCCCTTTCCTTACGTCCCCACCTTTCCCCACGTAATCGCGGCGTTATCCATTTGGATGGAAATGCGGACCCTTAAATATGGATGTATACGAGACAGTGGGAATGAGTGTGTGCCTTCGTCATCCACAGGGTCTCTCCCGGTTTTTATTACGGGCGACGCACGCCCCCGAACGTTGCATCTCCTTTTTTTTATATCCTCGTTCCCTCGTCATCCCAGTCGAAATCTCTCCCTGCGAAGGAGACAATGGGAGACCCGGTAGCGACAAAACGAACGAGATACATAAATAAAAGGGAATAAAACAAAAGAAACGAGGGAAGAAAAAGCGCGTCGCGCGCGAGAGTCGAGATGGATGGTGGATGGTCAAATGGGGCGGTGGGATAATGGTTGCGAAATCGGCCGGTAGAGCGCGCACCTTTTCTCGGAGGTCGAATGTGTTCCTGACGCTGCTTTCCCAGATTCAAATTCCTTGGGATGAATCGAGAATGGCTTCGGACCCGTTCTCGTTTTTATTTTGTAGACTCTCTCCACCTGCTTTAGAAAGGGATTGTGCGGAGAAAGGTTCAGCTACGGTGCGAAATGACGGAGGGAGTTGTTCGAGGAGAGGTCGGACTTGTGAGGTATTGAGGGATATTAGTCTCTGACGTAGGTGGGGTTCGAGTGGTTGGATATGGACGTGTGCGAATGCTTAGATAGTGGGAGTAAAGAGAGAGAGGATTCCTGAATAGGCGCTTTCAGTCGGTGGTTTCCCAAAAAAATAACATTGCTCTTTTATGCGTCAGTGACTCTATCAAAATATACTCGGTCAGAATGTCAGTTTTCTTTATAATATCACATGCAAAGCATTATTTAAAAACCAGCAAAGGCTCAATCGAGGTACGTTTTATAGCAGTGCTGTTATCTTCATGGAATTCATAACGCAAGTAATTCTATCTCTTCCATAATACGCGCATTAAAACTTGGTAACATTCAAACAATAAATAGTAAAAGTAGTTTCCTCGATAGAGTAACAGTAGTAAATATTTTCAGTTATATCTAGTTAAGGTGATTTAAAGGTCTACTCAGCTACTCAAACACACCAATTGACTGTCCATTGAATCTTTTCTGACCTAATACAATATGTTTTTACGTAACTTTAATATTATTCTTGAATCATTTAATGTTGATATTTAAGTATTGTTAAATTATTCATAAATATTTGAATGATATCTTAACTTTTAAATTGTGACGTATCATATGTATTTAATACTATAACTTTTACAAGAGGAAAACTAGGATTTTACGCTAGCTGAATTTTCGAACCATCACGAGACTGCTACAAAAGCTTACTTATAAAATTATCGGAACCATTTCTACCAAAGCATCGCTCATCTTTATAAAAAATGCGGGAGACGCGACGTTTTCTTCGCATCTGTAATTGAATTCTGTGCGACCAAAGTTTCAGGTGCCATCAAGGCAAAACAAATGAAACGCGAGGAAGCAAAAGCGCGAGACCAAGTACCTTGTCCATTCTCGCGATCCGAAAAGTGTTCCCGGTGTATCAGTTTCTTTTTATCACATTTTAAAAGCGTTCATTTCAGGCGAAACAAAAGGCGAACGTAATAATCGCGGTGCAAAGCGAAGATAGCCGTTGTGGGGGAGTGACAACGACGTGCTCAAATCGGTTGAAAACGCTTGGAGTTTAGAGCAAAGTGGTGGTGTGAAAAGGCAGAAGAGAAAATTATACGTTTTGAGCAAAAGAATAAAAGGTTGGATTTGAAGAGACTGAGCGACCACGAATTCGAAAGATATGTTCTGAAAGAACCATCGCTCCTCATTTGAAAGTAAAGGTGCGAAACTGCTCTCTCAAACGCGAAAATATATGATTCTATCATCGAATGATGTTTAATGTTTAGAACGACGTGAAAACGGCTTTGTATTTTGTGTTTACATTTTGGATGGCGATCCGTCAAATTTTAGTCGAAAGTTTTTGTATTAAACTTTTTTTTAGGATGAAGATGTTCCTAATAGATTGTTGTTACTAGGTTACCATGAACTACTGTAACGAATCAAACGTTAATAAAATACTATAATACATAAAATTGTTAAATGTATACTATCTGAAAATCTTTTTGAAAAAAGTTTGAAAGTAATGTATGAATGTAAACGTATCAATTTTTAACGGTTCAAACAAACTCTTCAATGCTAAGTTAAATACATGAATAGAAATTTATCAGCATTGCTATAAAGGAAAGAATTCTCATTTAATTTTTAAGATGTTAATTATTGTTGTTTCAATAGTTAGAGTATTAAAGATTATTCGATTGATGGTAATGAGGTTGACAAGTAGGATAGAAAAAATTAGGACCTAAATTACAATTTTTACTTCCTTTGCATTTCCACCAAATCGTTTCTAAAGGAATGAAATATTCTGAACAAATAGTAATAGCTAATTAGCACAGATTGTACGTTTTACTTTTTTGTGTAAAGACTTAATTTAGGCTGAACTTAAGAATACATCTATCATAACCTTTTTCCCGATCTCTAAAGGAGGTAAATGCATAGTTAGACAATTGTAAAAGATAGAGTATAAGGAATAAAATTGATGAAGCTATTTAATTTATATAGGTTTGTGAAAATATTTTAGAGAGCAATCAAAATGTAATAATTCTTAATGCTATTGTTCTCCCGCAGTTGGTTCAATCAAACACATCGAAATTAAATCGGTTACATATAGCTGAGTTGGTTAAACAATGATAAAGAATCTTCCTCCATTGAATTTAATGTAAACTAAGCATTTTAGTTAGTATAAGATCAATGACTAAGTAAAATTGTTTTGCTTCCAGTTGGTTAACAACAAAATCATCTTGGAAACAACATCAGAGAATAGCCTCACAGAATCTCCCATGCAACAGTTTCAGAAAAATTTTTAAACAACGTACACATACGTATCTATGACGGATTCATTGAGTGAGCTTAAACGGCTATCATCGTATAGAAAGAATAGCAGCGATTCAGGACGAGTGGCACAGATTCTGGCAGTTGTTTTTTTTCATCATTCATTTTTTCTCGCGACGTCTCTTACTCGACGACAGAAATTACGTAGCGTACACTAAATGAGAAGTGGATGATTCAATGGGGGACCGAGGGAGGGAATGAAATAGGGTGGGGACCGAACTGCGGCGACGTTAACGCCTCGTGATCGAGTACAATGCGCCTTCAACTTGGGCCAATTCGGGAAAAAATTCTCGTATATATCACCCTCTTCATTTCTGGGTCCTCTCCGAGTCACTACTCATTACGAATTCTCTGCGGGTAATTTTCGATTTCGAATGAAACGAAGCAAAGCGAAATCAGTGTTGGAAGGGGTTGGAGGGTCTGTATGACAACTGCTCCGAGAAGTCTGTCGACTCGAAAGATTTTCCTACAATTCGGGTGTGATTGCCCAATTGGTACGCATTGAAAATCAGGAAGAATTTTTTTTTTTAGATGAAGCCTTTATGAAGATTTTTTTATAAGACCATAGATTGGACTCGTGCTGGGTCAGACGCTCATTCGAGCTAAGCAATCGTACAGAAACTAATAAAATGTTCTTTTACGAACGTAAATAGAAATAAAGCATTATTTTATGCGTGTTGAAATGCAATGCAATGAGATCAGTGGTTTAAAAATTCATTGATGGTTTTTCTGTAAAATTTAAATATATTTAGTATCCTTTACTCGTGAATGAAATAGGTGTTATGCTTAAAAATTAAAATATATAATTTAGTGTTCTGTCTACGATTTTAACAGTGTGATGCCATAATCATGCATGGTTTGTAGAAATGCGATCTATATTTTATTATCTATAAAGAGTTTTTTTATGGATATATTATTGGAGGAATAAAATCAAATTCATCTCTGTAAATGTATTAAAATTAGTTATAAAAAATCGAATTAGTAGCGAATATTTTAGTGAATCATGCATTATAATTTTACGTATTACATATTAAATTATCAATGTTATAAGTAAAGTTCCTGCCTAGCTATTGAATGAGAATTAATAGTTCTTAATGCGATAAAGCTTTTCATTCTTTTATACAGCTAATTTAAAATGTACATATTGAATCACTTCATAGGAATAAGGAATCTATCCCTATGACAGAATCCTAATCATCCCCCTCCCAAGTAATGTAACCCTATCGTCCTCCCGTAACAGCATCACACGGTAATTCTCACCGCATACCATATTTATGACGCACCGAGCGGGAATTAGCTCCTGCAATGCAGGACCTCTTAGATAAATAGCCACGCATGATATGTTTATCCCTCCTCCGAGACTCGGAAGGCGATAGGGAACGCAGTTACGTAAAATAGCCCTCCTTCCGCATTGGACAGTCCCTCGTTCATCTCCCAAGCAACCATTATTACTCCTCTACCTGCTTAACAATCCTCCGTTTCCATCCATTCCTTCGGCGATCGTTACGTCGCATAACGACCGTCCGATACATCTGCACACCGCCTCACTCCACTCTCACGGGCAAATATACCCATCTTCCGCCTCTCTCCAATTAGACCTCTCCCGAGTAGGCGATTGCTTCCCGGTTGGTCCACCTGCTACCCAGCCACGGGCTCCCTATATATGTCTATGTACCTTCCGAGCTTCCATCCACTCTCTGCGACACAGCCCCTTCCCCCTGCCGATAATCTAATCTGGAGCAGATCCCAGAGGTACTCCTCTCTCTCTCCCTTGGCCGATGATACCAAGGTTGATTCTCTCGTACGCCCACACGAGTACGACCTTACACGTCTCCTCATTAGACTTTTCTCGCGTGTTTTACGATTCGCAACCTTTTCCAGAATCCGAAGCTCAGGTCGTTTTAATGCACTACTTGTGTCCGGTGAGCTCGGGTGCGACGGGGGACATGTTGCATTTCCCTTTTTTTTTAATAACGGGTTTTTTCCTTTTCTGATCTTTTTGAGCGTTGTGGTTTGTGTTTAGGGTCAGGCGTGCTTTTGATATTGTTTTAGCGAGGGTAGGCTACCAGGGGAATTGTGAATTATTTTTTGGGTAGATCAAGGTTTTGCGGTTTTGGTTTGTTTTCTGTTTTTTGATCTAATAGAAAGATTCTAGGTATGTGATCTTTTCTAAGAATTCTCTGCCCACTATTACAATGATTACGAAATCAAAAGTTTCTAATCTCGTTGGTGTATTGCTTATATAGTTAACTCTTCATTTATGTCATTTTTTATATTAACCTCTTTCAAAATAGACCAATTCAAAATAATCACAATGTGTAAATTGATAAAGAGTGAGCACTAATCATAGCAAATACTTTTTTAAATTTCCTATTGGTTACATACAGTAAGCACAGGTTTTCCGCTTACTTAAATAAAAGTTAAATTGATAGTTGAATTATCGCTGCTGATCTAATCACTGTAACACGTTATATAATCTCAGTCTAATTTTATCTTTAATCTTTTCATCAACTCTTTCAATAAAATAATAACGGAAAAGTGTTTCAGGGATATTCTATCCTTCGGATCTCTTACTTCTTTACCATGGAAGTAAAGATGAACTATAAATGTTCTCTTTTGTAACAACAAACTAAAAGGGAGGGCTGAAACAGTAATAATTGAATATATTTCGACTATCAATCCACAAAAGGAAGGAATTATATACAGGAAGCATTATAATAACTATCCCATCGTTTTGCAACGAAAAATTATTGATGTGCATCGTTTTATTTTCCTAATAGAACCTGTGTCTTGCTGTGAAGAGATTGATTTATTGATGTCCGGTTTTAATTCCCTGAAGAAAAAGGCTATTTTTTATTATTCAACTACAAATCTTATTTATTGCTAAATATAAATTTATATTCCTTTAAATTTAGCTTTCATTGCATATAATACAATATAGATTAAACATCAATAGAAAATCTATTTCAGAGTTATTTGAGATTTGGTAATTGTTCCTCCTTAATCCAAACTTTAGATATCATATTTCTCGATTCAAGTTCAGTCTCCATTAAACTACAGAGATTTACAGAAAATGGTGACGATGATACTCATTTAAATTTTATCGAATCAACGGCGGATAAATTCGTGTAATTAAATACGCACCACTCGCTAATTCAGCTCGAAAATTCGTCCGGCTCTTTAAAATTTTAACTTTCCGCGATAATGTGCTTAATTTGATGGTTAATCCGGAATATCGAATTTTTAAAATTAAGCGTGATTAAATCGACACGTTCGTAATTACATTTTCCTTATCTATCAATAAAAGGGATTTTCGATTTTGAACTATTTTAAATCAAGATAATGTGGAAGTACAATGTTAAAACCTTTAGAGATATGCGAATCCAAATGTTTCTTATGATTACTCGAGACTCATTTAATGAAATAAATGTTGGTAAGGAATTGATTCGTATATAATCATTGACTCGAAATTTAAGCGTTTTACAATGCTACTGCTGTTAGTTTCGTCCTTTAATTTATTTGATTATCCCTTACATCTCTCCTTAACTGTAATTATCTTTCATTCGTAAATAATTATGATATAATTTCGTTTAAATTATTCCCACGCATAAATAAATAAACAGCAGGGATATTGATTCTACGGTAATATAATACATAATGGCATAGGAGACGATAAAGTTATTTAGATTAATGCTAAACAACTATTCTAAGTTAAATCATGAGCATCGAAAGCATTTGTATTATTCTTCCTAATTTACTAACAAATTATAGAGACAAAGATCCTAATCAGTTCTTATTTATAAAATTATTTTTAGTTTAAATCATTTTTTATTATACATTCTTTTAAATAATTACTTAAAACCTTGAAGTGGAAGTTTTAAATGTCTATATGTTTATGTAGATATCTAGCGAGTCATCTTTTGGTGTGTTGCAGGGGGTGAAAAACAATTAAGCATCAAACCTATGATTTAAAACGAGATTGGGCTTAGAAAATATAAAAAGAGTGGCAAAGAAGGAACTTAGGCGTAAAGCAAGCAGAAATTTTGCTTAAGGAATACTACACTAAGGGAGAAACGTCTATATTTAACCATTGAAAATCGTTCACTTTTACGAATATCAATAAATGACGATCTCCATAACGACTTGAGCGCTCACTGATCAACAACCCACACACGCGGTATAGGAATAATTTTCGTACGACTCTCAAGTACGAATTATTCTCGATTACAGTAATATGTCATTGCTCCCTCCCTTTCGAGAGAGAGATTAGAAAGACGCGTACTACCCTTAAAAAGCATACTTCTTTGCGCTCATCAGGCGCACGCTGCATCCTCCAGTAGTAATCATTCTCCAGCAGCCCTTCCGAAACTTCCCAAATCATCCCAGCAC
Source organism: Pantala flavescens (assembly GCA_020796165.1). Classification (NCBI taxonomy): domain Eukaryota; kingdom Metazoa; phylum Arthropoda; class Insecta; order Odonata; family Libellulidae; genus Pantala; species Pantala flavescens. Next base: position 15,571,339 of record CM036879.1, on the reverse strand, counting down.
CGCTTTTATTTATTTTGCGCCTCCTCAAGGGATTTACCTCAGGAGAATGAAGAAACCGGGGCAACTTCTCGACGGCTCCGCGTAATCACTGTCGAACAGAGTCGAATGCCCTCTGGAAGAGTGAGGAAGCAGCCACTTCGTGTGATTGAAAGGGAGGGAGGAGGAATCCTCGAGGGTTCCCTCTGGTGGATAAACCGAGAGGGGAAATGAGATAGTTCATATATATAGACATACAAACATTTATATATACGTATATATATTGCGATCGCTAAAAAGAGACGGAAAATGAAGGGAAGTCTGTGTCGATGTCCGGATGGATAGCAGGATAATTAGGGGCTTGCAGATATGAGGAAAAGGGAGTTAGATTAAATGGAAGTTCTCCGAACAGGGTGTGGATGTGTGGGATGAGAATAGACGGTTGAGGTGTGGCTGTGTTGAGGAGGCACGTAAGGTGTTTATGGACGAAGAATGGGGAGCTGAAAGCAGCGGGGAGCATTGTGTGTTGGGAGCAAGTTGTTCGGATGCCAATGCGTGGGTGGTGGTGAGGAGGAAGCGGTGTGATTGGCAGAGAAGGAGGCGTTGCTAAGAAAGGAAGAAGGTGGTGGTAAGGAAGGATGGCGTAATGAAAAAGGGACGATAGGATATAGAGGAGGCTAAGTTGAGGTGGATACGTTCGGGAAAATCGGGAAGGTTCGTCTCAAGGGATTATTTTTATGTGTCACTCTCTTTCTCTTACTTTATGGTTATAAAATATCCTTAGATGTCTCACTAGAAGATTTTGCAATATATAAAAATATGGTATCATATCTAACGAGCATTTTACTTTTTGTTAGGAAATTTTTTTTACTCTAGGTGGTACAAATTTTCTCACTCCTATCATATAACGATATGTAGCACGAACAGAAATATATTTTTAAAAGTTCGGTAACGATACGTAGTTTTCATATGAACGAACTTTTAAATAAATTAATCTATATATTTAATATTCAACAGTGTTCAATTGAAAGAAGATTTACCGCATATATATAGGTATATTTATAGACACGTGTATATACACGGAATTACTGAATACTTCATCATGTTTTACCTCTAGGGTTTCCGTTTGTTATTCCAGCGCAATGAAAATCGAAATAGTTTCTCAATTTCTTATTTAATTTCATATTTAGTTCTATTTACATAGAATTAATATTTATTATTCTTATGAATCATTTAACAACCCTTATAAAAGTTTCCATAATCACAACCTCTCGTAAAAAATTGCGATATCTGATTTAAAAATACATAAATTTCTGCCATCAAATAAATGATGTATTACCTAAAATAGAAATTGCCTTACGAAATACTGAGATAAAGATTCTCTGAGACTGTCAGCAAAAATCGTTCCTTCATTAGATTCGATTTAGATGAAAAAGCACACATCGTAACGTAACGAAGATCGCGTTGTTTCTCTGAACGTCAAATGAATTTCTCATCGGGGTTCGATCATTTTCATCTCGTGCTCGATATCTCCACATCACTTCGACTTGTTGACATAGTTTGATCTGCAAGATTAACGCTCCCTCTCCTATATAAGATTCCCTTTGAATAGGACAACAGCCACGGGCCATGTAGAGAGAGAGATCCTCACCATCGTCGTAATCAACTTCCTAAGAGAAGGAGCACCCTTCGGCACACCCCTCCACCCGTTTGATTATTTCAGTCGACTCTTCAGACTCTCTCCCCTAGCCTTTTGTGCAGAATGCAGAAGGCGCGATAATCGACAGAATAACTAGTATACGTCTCTGTTAACCTCGCCCCACCACCACTACCTCTCTCTCATCACGCTAAGTTCTGTCCCCTTCTCTACGAGCGGGTCATATACTTCGCTGGCAGATTGATGCCGAACCTTCCCATTTAAAAGAGCTTTTTGAATTCTAATCTAGGACGTTTCTTTAAATGGTCCATTAATCGCACGGGCTGGAGATATAAATGGCGGGCTCTGAAAGATATACGGCGGTTATGATATAGATGCGTGTCTAACGTTTCTAATATTGGCTTAGGGACGTATTATAGTGATTGAGTGTTAATGGAATTATTTCTTTTCACTAGCGATGTAAATTTTTCATTTCTGTCGTATACTTTAATTAATTGAACGATAAAAATAAAGTGTTACGTAATCGAAAGTGAAAAAATATAAAGCTTTCGAGCAGTTTAAATTTCTTTCTCTCTTGAAACCTAGATTGAACGCGTGAAATGAATATAATACTTTCCTACGTAATGGAGGTTAGATGACGAACTTTAATGAAAATGGCAAGAGAATTAATAGTGTCTTAGTTCCACGAAAATTATTTTCCTTACCGTAATGGAGTTCCACAAAGTTACAACTTCGTCGATTAATTTTATTTTATGAAAATGTGTGAAACATATTATGGGTGGATTTAATCTATAGTTCCTAGTATATTAATTCTATATGAATTAATATTTTCATATCTTTATGAGGACCTTAAACCTGAATGATTCGTTAATGTAACCTGAAAATGTCAATGAAATTGATATAGGTTAACTCTCTTTTAGCTACTATCGTTCGTATTCACAAAGTCATTCCTCGACGTTTGAATGTGATATATTGTTCCTTTAGCAAGAGCCTGATCGTTCCTGAAAATAAAAGTTTTGAAGCTGCTTTATAATTTTTACGTACTCAAAAAGACTCTCGACTCCTCCAAAATCTTCGCAGGCGATAGTTGACGCTGAAACGAACCGACAGGTTTTTTGACTCCAGAAACAAAAGGCATTTCAAGCACGATACATCATCTGGAATGAGAGAGACGAACGAACATTTCAACAGCTTCAAAAAGACTCGAATCGCTATAACCGCCAAATCGCGTAGAATCCCCCGACGTTCGTCCGTTTCGCAACCCGTCCAACGGCATCCGAATCCGCGTCAAACACTAAACGCCGTGGAACTCGATCCCTCGCTCGACATGCATTAGCGAACGTTATATTCTTTTTTTTACCATCGAACCACCTCCGAATCCGTGTGAGATGCGATCCAGATAAACATAGCAATCCGCAAATGAGCGCATGTATTAAAAAGAAAAGGCTCTGCGACGAAACAATTAATCTGCCAGACGATGGCTCGAGAGAATTTCAATCATCTCCGGGCTGTCTATTTGACCTCCTGCGACGATAACTCCCCCATCCATAAGTTTCCCAATCTTTCGCCCGTTGCTGTACGCTTCGCCGGTCCACGTCAGCAATGATTTCGCTAATGGACGGGGATGGATGGATATTCGGGGGGCGAGGGGAGGGTTTGGACAGAGGGGGGGGGGGGGGAAGGTTGGCTGCGGATGTCGTTGTTGTCGGCATGAGCAAATATAGGTTTTTCCATGTTTATCCGATGAGGAAATACGTACAGAAATTCTACTGTGATGCATTTTTGGAAAATGCGCCGCGTTGATCCGACGGTGCGGAAAAAAGCGAAGATCGCGTGTTTGTCTAACGCTCTTCGTTGCTCTTAGATTCAAAGGAGTTGGTTTTGTTTGTTTTAGAACTAGTTTTCTTTTTTTCGTAAGAATTTTTATCTGACAGTATAAATTGAAACATTAAAAAAAGTTCTACTGTAAATTGTTTTTTATGTGTAGATAAAAGTTGACTTATCCAATTAGAGCACTGATGTAATGGAATTTTTTCTAATGAGAATGTACCCTATAGTGTGATAATCAAGACAGATTGCTCCCGTATATCATTGGAACAACATCAACAATATAACAATTGGAACATTGGAATATCGCTTCAAAGAAACATCACAAGTATGATAATTCATGTGTAAATTAAAATTATAAATTACAAAATTTTAACGTGCTTATTGGCTATTCAAAGATTGTCTTAATTCATAGAGATATTTCTAAACAATATATATTTTTTCAATTTTAATATCTCTCTGACTTGTCAATGAATTTAGTTTTTTAAAAAAGTATCAAAATATAGTATTTATAAGGAAATTATATATATATCCTATAAATGTTATTCCTCGGTCAATGTAATAGTAAAAATATCCAAAAAACAACCAACCAATGTTTGTATTAAAAGGACCTAAAATTGGCACCATAGAAAACATGCGAGTACGGCGATTCATTACGTCATTCATGTTCGTCAATTCGGCGTAGCATAGCAATCCTTTTTCGTAGCGAATGAAGGCACTCGATGCATTTTGAATTCCCTCATCATCGCAAACATGGGCCCTTTTCCAATTGCACGTGTAAACGGAATCAGAATCCACTTTCAAGAGACGATGTAGCGTTTAAGGTTTCAAAAATGACCCCCTAAATTATTTTGCTAACGTCTCTCTCTCATCGACAGCTGCATCAACAACGAACCATTAAAATCCAACGCGAGGCCAACGATATTGACGTCATTTTGCTCCATGTTCGTGGCGCCTATGTTTTTAATGGAAGGCTCGTAGAATCCGAGTTGTAAGCAGCCCGGAATGAAAGCTAACAAAATCGGGTGTACGGAAGGCTAAAAAGACCATCCGTGGGCAAATGATTGTTTGCAAGTCTGCATTGCCGAAACGGTATGTACATCTACAATCTATTTGAGCCCATGTTCTCCATATATGCACAATCTGCAGACGTTTACTTACATGAAGAGCTGATAAGAGAATTTTAATAAACTTTGAGTTTTTCTGCGACGAGGTTCCAAAGATGATATGATGAACTGTTCGTTGGATTCAAAAACCCCTAAGTTGGATGATTTTCACTTTGAAGTATTATTAAATACAATCCTTGAGCGTGAAAAGTATTATTTAATAAAAATATTATATATGTAATCGTTAAATATATGAAAGTTTCGATTTCAAGTGAGAAAAAATTTTATTTCTCATTCAAGTGTATCTAAAAATACAGATCCATATAAATATATTAAATATTTTAGCATTTCCCATACATCACGATCAATCTTATTCACTTAGCCATAGAGATTATTCTCTCAATTGAAGAACTTTATTTTGTATCGTTTAGTCGGAAATATTGAGATCGAATCACTGCAAACTAAGCAATTACAATCGTTGCCCGCAAAATATTAGATATTGAGCCATAAAAGGCAATATTTAGTGTCAATTTTCTAAATATGTATAGTAATTTTATCTTATTCGTTGAAAAAGAATGAACATATACTTAAGATAAAGTCTGTTTTAGATTTTAGATTAATATTATTATTATTATTTAGATTATTATTGAACCTAGTTTCTTCCGAATTCTTATTCTGTTCAAATATGAGCTCAGTTACGTATTCATTGAAATAGAGAAAATGAAAATATTGATAATCTCTAAAGATATAAATCTGAATAGTAATATATTTTCATAGAATATACCTTCGGCTTCGGTATATATTATAAATGAACGTAATAATAAAACTAGTGATAGATACTGTATAACAAGCTTTTATGCCCTTGTGACCAAGAGTCTTCATGTTCTTTATTTGTTTACCTTTCTTTGTGGATCGATTAAATAGTCCTATCGTGATCATCGTATTTACACATTAATATCCTATACCTTACTTTGACCCAGAGTGAATATCTGCACGCATTTTTATCGTTTTTACTTGACCTTCAATTTATTTCGAAAACTTTTAGTCGTAAATTATTTACGCGTTCCCGCAGAGGAAAGGAAAGTTGTAGGAAATCCACGATGAATTAAAAAAAAACAAATTCGCGTTTACATTAAGAGAGAAATGCATTACTCTGTTATTCCGTAGAGACCAGTGTGCTCGAGGCGCCTTTTTTCTCATCACTCTATGGATTTGGAGCAAGGTCTCTTAGCGAACGCACACATGCCCACTCTATCCGGAGAGACATGTATTGCGGGAACAGCTACTACGTGTACGGATCCAGCGATGTATTGCAGGGAAGCAATTGCGGACTATCCATTGCTGTTTCTTTTTATCTGGTTTGTTATTCCAAACATGCACGGTGACGTCATTACCTTCCATTTTGCATTGCGAGTTGTAATTATTTTGGCCATTGAAACCGCGGTAGCTGTTGGTGAGGTTTTGTAACAATACCTTAGTCATTCTTATTAACTTTCATCAAAAAGATTTATTATTTGATAATAGAATATTTTGATTCATAAGAATTTTATCAGATGTTTCGTCTTGCATTAAAATTCGTAAAATACACCCAAATTCTTTTTTAGCTCTCTATCGGTCGGTATGAGGTTGTTAGGCTGCTCCATTTAATTTCAGAATTAATGAATGATTTTTTTAAAGCTGCATGTGCAACGAATTAGGTTAAGTTATTTGTTTCATAATTTTTTTAATGTGTTACGCGTACTTTTTGATTATATAAACGTATTTTCAAGATAACCTGTTCCGTTAATATTTACATTCACTTCACTGATCAATCGAGCAAACTTAATTGCAATATTGAACTAAAACTCTACCTCATAGTATGAATTCTTTTTATATTTTTCATAAAGCTCTGATGAACCTCAATTTAACTTAAACTTAATCACACTTAAATTAATGCAATTGTTTTGTAATAGAAGGAAATTTAAATACTTTCATACATTTTTCATTTTCAATTCATAATGCAAATAACCTTTTACGTTCGACCATGTCTAATCAGGAATTATTTTCCCTCGTTTAACTCCTTTCAAGATAAAAACTTACGTAATATGCAGATAATAATCAGGTAATACGGATGGAGCCTTAAAATATACGACAGGTAGCAATTTAGCTAAACGGCAATCACGATATGCATCATAGACTATATTGATATAAAAATAAATATTCTATTAAGCTAAGCCTCACGCAATTTTGACATTTCACGAAAAAGTAAAAAAAGGCAACGCTGAAAAGTATTTTCAATCGATTTGCATTCAATACACTTTCGGCCTCACCTTTTCCCCCAATGCATCTCCGCCTAACCTTCCCCCTTCCACTGGAACAGTGCATTTCGCGATTGCCCCACATTTCTCATCTCTTTCCATAGATGATGCAGGGGTAGAAAGAGATTGGAGGGGTCGTTTGCGGTAGACGCCGTGTGTATGGCGTCGGGACGCCCTCTTCGCAGTCGGATTGACCGAATGGGCGCACACATGCATTCGTGTCGCACACACTCGCGAAAATACGAAGACACGTACATCTGCGGTATTGCTACAGTTGGGGACGAATATTCCGTCGAGGGAAATGCCATCTAGAGTATTGAGGCTCCTCCTTGGTTGAAAAGTGGAGCACGGAGTTCTTATTTTTTTTATCCTTTTATTCCATCGGCTATTACGCTGTTTCCAACGGAGATACGTCCTCCCTTACCGATTCGTGGCCGCGTTAATTTATCTCGGCCATGACGCACGTGAATATTTGGACGTGATGAGAGGGGCTGTGAACCGGAATAGGGTTTTTTCCAGCTGTTAATGGAGGCGATAATCCACGGTGCCGAGGACGTAAAGTCGTGATTTCCATACTGGGAGCTAAAGAGCCATTTGCGCTCATATCCTAAAATGGAATTAAAAGACGTGATTTTGCGGAAAAATTCCAATCTCCATTTTGATTCCCTCTGTAAATACCAACCTCGGTATTCGTTATCGTTTCCTTGAATGGTTAACTAATCGAGTATATATAATACTGAAGTATAATTAACATGTTATATAATATAGTATAGAACTTGGTAAAAAGTAACATATTTCTCTATTTTATAATGTAATCTAACATGCGACCAGAATGCACTCAGATGACATTCATTATATTCGTATGTATCTTCTAAGTCGAGAACTAAATTTTTTTTAAGGTCAAGGATAACACCAACGCAACTTAGTACAGTACACTCCTCATGTTTACCATAATAAAGATGAATAACAATCATAGAAACCTGGGATGTTATTATGGTCATTTTAATAAAAGTCTGAACATAAATTATATTCATTTTGATAAAAAATTGCCTGAATAATTTTTAAATCGCATTTTAATGTTGATAGAATATAGATATGTCAAACCACATCGAAAGTTTATTCTATCCTTAATGGGTAAAATGATATTGCATCTTGAGTAGGAAAATATAAACGCTAACTTTTATGTTCAGTTAATTGTAAATTACCTAAAGTATTTTTATTTTCTCCATGTCATATAATCAAAGCATTCTCATATCTTAATTTTGCTGTTTTCGAATCATTGAGTAAAATTATTAAACCCATAATCGTTTACGAAAAAGTTACGCATCCTTGATACATTCGTAAATTATTTTAATCACATCGACCAGCATAAAAATAAAAAAAATACTTGCATTTAATTAACCATTAATATTTCACTATATTGCAGAGACCAGGAAATTGTTACTTGCTGAAACTTGCTGTTGAAAGACTGCGCCACCCCATGCCAGTACAAGACCTAGGATGAGAATCACGGAAGTTTCTTCCAACGAGGGAATGAAGAGGCCTTCCTGAGATTCATCGAAAGGTAGCTGGCAATTTTATTTTCCATTTACTATTTTTGTCGAAAAGAGCATAGTTTATGCGAGTGCTTATATATTTTATATTAGGTACAAAAGATCTGAAAAGTAATGAACGTCCTCTTCAACTATGTATGTACTGACACACGTATCCGCTAATTAACGTTCATAAGTGTTCAGAGTTACAGAATATAAATGATACCCGTAGGAGGATAAATCGAATGATTGCTTTTTGAAGCGTTTATATTATAGGTTTTTATAGATTTTCTTTTTACGTATATATTTCAATGCAATTCGGTCAAATATTTATCATATTCAGGACATAATTAATTTAATTTTGGTCATAGTTTAATTTAATCTGATACATGCCATAATATCTAGTTTACTCACATCAAGAAAATAAAAAGAATCATATACCTATACGATTTCTTCGCAATCCTTGCATTGTTCTCTTATATTTTTTTACTTATATAAGGATACATGTATGTTAAAAAGCACAACTTTCTCTGGTTACCTACGAATTCGACTATTATTAGCTGAAACTATTGCTAATATAAGAAGGTTTCATACTGACCATTATGTATTGATACTTAGGACATGTATTTCTTATTGTTAGAGACACTTCCTTATCTCAGATTTGAGTATTTGATTTTTAATTCCCGCTGAATATAATACGCTAGAGAATTATTAATGTTCGTTTGTTTGAACACTATACTAATCTTGAGCCTCTGCTTTAACATTATATTAATATAAAATACTCTGGACTACTCTATAGCTAACCAGTGAGCAAAACTCTAATTCAATGACCTTGCAAAACGCCCAATAAGAGTGCTCCATCGCTCCACTTTGAAAATTCGTTTGCGATAAATGTTTGCTCAGTAGGAAGGTAGAGTCAAACCATCTGTCATCTGCGGAGAAGATGCTCTTATTCCTACGCAAGCAAATCACGGAGCAGGATATCATCATTTCAGAAATTAGATGTACAATGACTGAGCAATATCAACGTGCTTGTCTTGTCTTACATTTCTATATATGGTTTGATTATAATATGAGTAGGAGATCTGATTATCTGGATCACATTCGGTAATTATATCTAATTACCTTCGATTCCGATAAATGTGCCGTGTTTCACACTTTGAACGATTAACTTTCTCTCTTTTGTATTTGATGGATTGGTGTCTTAAAAATCTCTAAGTTGTCTCTCAGTCCCTCTTCAGCATATCGCCATCTGTTTTCTTCGTACTCTAAATTTATTTATGTTTGCTCGGAGCATAAACGTTTTATCGTAGATATTGACTTATACCTAGAAAACAATGTTCCTAGGGTGAGGATAAATATTTATGGAATATGATATCTACCTAATTATAGACTTTTAGATGGATTTACATAAATAGTATTTTTAAAAGTCAATCTTTCGCAAATTTTATCCGATTTTTTACCTGTCTGTAAATACTTATATTATTTAAAGGATTAAATAAGCTTAATTCCATTCCAAAATTTTCCCATTTTTGGTGAACATAGCCTGTGTATGAGTAATCTTCAAACAGTCATTCCAACAGAAAACTATGGAATTTCAAATCATAAACACTTTTTTACAAAAACAATTTTTATATTAATAAATATGAATCCATAATACTACGAGACGATCTTCACGTAATTATAGTTTAAACGCTGTGGATATTTAATAATTATTAACATTTATTAACTTTGATATTTATTATAAAAAGACGTACAGTACAATTAAAGATTGGAGTTACTGTGCGTATTTTAATAATTAAGTGTTTGAATTGTCGAAAGTCTTAAATATTCATATTTAATTCATCCATTTGTGGAGTACTAGGTTCGAGCCCCGTCATTTCCCCAAAAATATCCTCAGCTCCCATTATAATAAAGCATAACGAATGGCTGCCTTTGACAGATTAAAACTTCAACGCCCGCCATCCGACTAACAAGGGGGGTGCCCATGAAAACGCGACTTGGGGAAATCATAGTGATTGCTATCCTTGGCGATTTCACGTATTCACCTTTTAAAGTAATTCATCCTAGATTTGAGTGCGAGGTGCGAGTATATGGGTGACGTGGCACCTCCGGCGTGACAAGGCAAAGCGAAAGTGGTGCTTTTTATGTGCAGGGGAGGAAATTAAGAGAATGGGATGGGTGGTGGGAGGGATTGAGGAAATATGAAGGGGCATTGATTGATTGCGCGTCGCATTGTGGAAAAGGCTGTTCTCCCTCCGTAGGGCCTTCTAATAGGGGTTGATAGGTGGACTCGGGGGTGGATGGAGAAAAGAATACGAGGGATTCGGAGGTTATTAATGTCCGAGAGTGAGAAATATTAATCTGATTCGAAGCGATGGGAGATAAGGGTTAATCATTGCCAATCTGGATGTTTGTGGGCTGCAGAAGGCCTCCAGGGAGGTGCTACGGAAGGAAATTATTTATTGGGGATGAGAAAAAAAACAGTGGAAATTATATGCTTATTTGTGTCTGATTTTATCACCCGCTATATATTTTAATCGTATGTATGGGAGAGAAATATTTCGGCTTTATCAGGAGTGATATATGATTGGTTTAAATTAATTAAAATATATGTATTATGCATTCTGAAAAGGTTTAATGGTTGTGCAAAGATGTTTGCTTTTTTCTTCTACATGAGATACCTAAATTCCTCCTTAAATAGTGTTGTAGTGTCATATCTCTTTTGATTTTTTCACATTCATTTTTATCTTCTAATTAATTTAAACAACCACATTTCAAGTTTTCTCGCTCTAGGATCCGTTTCGTTTTAGTTTATTCATTCCATAGTATTATTAAAAAATGTGTATTAATTCGCTCTTATTGGTATTGTCCAATCAATAAATTCTGGAGGTTATATTTACTCTTTCAAGCCATTGGCGTAAAAATAGCAATAATAATATACTAAACTGCAACGTTTCACAGGAAATTTATCGTTAGTTTATATAGTTCACTTCTTAAAATTCAGTATAATTGTTAAATCAATTTGATAATCCGTATATTTTATTTCAAATGTAGATTTCGACTTATTTCCATTCCCATTTTTAGTACGAGTGTTAACTTTGTATGCTCATTCCCGACTACGGACTCTTACTAACGTTACTTCCATTACTTTTTAATTGACTAATGCACAGTAGAGGGCTTAGGACGTTAGGGAATTAAGATTGGATCCTCACCAATTATATAAATATATATTTAATTCCTAGCATACTTAAGCACTGATTCTTGGAAACTTCCATTTAAGAAATTACGAAGTGAAAAAATTAATCTCCGCGAAGACAATTAATAAAGGATATCAATTCTCTTTAAAATAAGCATGGCGGAATATGTCTCATGACTGTAAATATTACCATTAATTTCGGGAAGTGATGCACACGAAGGGATGATATTTAGTAGATTTTAATTAAATGCAATAGCGGACGTTGATGGAGGTTTGTAATATCTCTTCCTCCAATGATATTAGATTCTGAGAGTCATATTCTCGTATCAATTTCTTAAGTGAAGAAATTCAATCCAAGTTAAGATCATATTCATTTGGTGTTCCGAATGATGTGCCTCATTTGAGGCGAGGGAACTTCTTTAGATTATATGATTCGAGTGTATATAAGAAATTACTTGCGAACCCACGAGCATAAAAATTAGGACGCTACAGAATGAAATATTATATCTTTATCACCTTGTAGAAAAATCCCTCTTAATTTTGCGAAAATGATATATAATGAAATGAATGACAAATCCTGCTTGAGGCACATTTTACATCTTCATTTTTATAATACTCTTCTTACTTATTTTATCTTTCGCGAATGTATATTACCTCTTCTTACCTAATCAAATATCCTTATGCTAGGCTATAATTTGTAAAATCTCGGATAGAGGATCCTAACTCTTTTACTATTTTCTCGAATCAGATAGGGAAATAATTTAGCAAAAATTCCACTAAAATCATAAAAAAGTGGAAATTTGCTTAGTTTTCATATTAGTTATCGCCCTCACTAATTGGGATGGAGTTATTTTAAGTAAAGGCTTTTTCAATTAAATTTATTTTTTTGAATTTCCCTTAGATTATGTCTATGGAACGTATCAGTAGAAATCTTACCACTGTTAGAATAGGTAATCCGATTAAGATCCACGCATTTACCTATAGTAGTTGGTCGAAAGCTTTGATTGTGCCTTAAGTTTCCTTAGCAACCATTCGTAAACGTACATAATAAATTAGAAACTTCGTCAAAATTTTCACTCGGAAACCTTCCGTGATTAAATCAAAAAATCCGCCTCAATCTGATGAAAAAAAAAAAATTCTTCGCATTCAAGGAAGTAGTAATTGCAAAGAGCGATGTGTTTCAGGAAATACTCTTAGCAGTCGGGAAAGCGGAACATTAATCCTTGCACCACCTTTCCATTGAAAAGCCCTCCCCACGTCAGCCGTCCCCTTCCCCCACCGCCCTATCGGACATCTGCTCGTGCCTCTCCGTATGACAAATCATAGACGGGGACAGGTTTAGACAACAGACGAACTCTCGTACGGAGGAAAAACTGCCTCTCGAAAATTTATTGGAGTGCAAACGCTCGTAGTTTGCGTAACCCTGCATAGGCGGTCAAATAAGATAACTAGGGGCCATAATTTTCGGAACCTTTTTTTTTCACGCATGGGTTTCCGAATCGGGCCCGAATTTGTGTCATGCTGAAGACTTCTTTACGGCTAATGGAGCTCATATACGGCTACAGTTGGTACTTGGAGGTTTCATATGACCTTAGTCATTAGATGCGCATGGCGTAATGCATAAGAGGACGTCAATGTAAATCAAGGAAGACTGGAGAGGTTTATATGTAGCGCTGTAGCTTTGTGTGAAGTATATGATATGGTGATATTATTAAGTAGTATTCGTGAGTTAGAATAAAAGGTCCGTATAAAATAAGCATTAGTATTTACTCAATTAGGCAATTAAAATGTTTTCACGAACAGTTTCTTATCGTATAGAAAGCGTTGTTATTATTAGAATATATACTTTGCTCTGGAAAAATGACTCTTTGATGTATTAATTTGCGAAGGAAGAATATTTTAAAGCAACGTGATTTTTTTTAAGTTTTAGAATGTCATTTAATCAAACGTTTAATGATTTTGTGCTAATACATATGTATATATAACACACAGTAGTATTAATTAAGGAAAGCTAAGATGTGTATGGCTATGAAAAAGCTCGCCCTCGATTTATTTACATTCGTTATCTATATCTATATGTATGTATACTAGCAGGTTACGTGTATGATTTCAAAAATAATACTCTTCAAAACAAACGTTAGTTTAAATATTCCTCAAATTCTACGGAGTATGTATGTAAGTGTACGCTTCAAAGTAGATGTCTGCGATAATCAGTGGTCTCCCTAAAATACGTTTTTCGTTTTCTCCTCTGGTTTAATAAGCTATGGTACAAATTCCCAATACTGGCATGTCATCCTCAGTATAATCCGATCATTATCATACACAGTAAGGACTCGACAATAGAAGCCCATAGGATATAGCATGACCAAGTAACAGATGCGTGCGATACACTTTTCATATTCATACACGTCTCTAATTCCACTAACAACTGGCACCGCAAGCAGCCGAGATTTTTATCGGGGCTGTAAACTCTACCGTCCGAGGCAAATCCTATTTTCCACCTAATCCAGGATTTGTTGATTCCCCGCATAAAATAGGTCGGGTTTTCACGGATAAAGAGCTGCCGATAAGGCGGAGAGGGTTACGGAGAGATAAAAGCAAGGATAGTCTTCCGATGGTCCCACTGTTGCGTGGGAGGGACCCAAGGGAGTGGGGGGCCACTAACTGCCATGAATAAACTATCGGAACCGTCCTTCTGGTGTCGCCTACGGGACAGATGGCTGCCCTCCGCGATTTGCGAGGGGTCCTCCGTTCACAATGCCCGCGACAGAGGCGGTGCGACCTTTAAATTCGACGCAGACACTGATGAAGTCATGACCCCACTTCTGGTGAAAAAACGGTCCTTTTTTACTCCTCTCGCCCTGTCACTTCCATAACGAAAACTTCTACCTTGCATCCTTTTCTAATGCTTTCCCCTGTACGGGTCACGGCTCTAACAACTCGCCCCCCTCCCCGTCTAACATCCCTCACGCCCCCCTCCCGTGGTGAATTTTTGTAATCCGGTCTTCATCATGTATTTGTGCCTCAATGCTGCTTCATCTGAGGTTTATAAGGAATATTTTTCGTATTAAATTTCAGCAATAAAAAATCTGATTTAAATCATGTTCATATTCAATGCGTTTTGAATTATCATACGTGGTCAAAGACCTATATATAAAATGAATAATAATTGATATAGATTTAACATCAGGTTGTTTACTAAAGTCTGATGCATAGGGGGATAATAAAATTACTATACGAAAACTATTTCATAGCGTTATATTCTTAAAATATGATTTCACCAGTAACTCACATAGTATGTATATATGTACATATGAATTACTCTATTTTTCTTTACAAAAAATTATTTTATAACAAATAGGCCGGCCCTGCATTGTGATAATCTTTAGCAAATAATGAGTGTAAAATTTTCCGTTGCTTATTATGAATGTGTAAATTTAAAGAAAAATTTTTTCCGTATCATTTTCCTAATCCCTTTCCTAACTCATTCTTCGTATTCATTACTCTCTTTGTCCGCATCGACTCCTCTTTCATTTCCATTTCCATTGTCTCTCCCTTATTTCTTAGGGCTGAAAGGTTCCCGAATTTATTCGACGTATAAGAGATGCGTACAGGTGTCGGGTAGCCAGTAGTATGTAGGGTACACACAATTACAATCGTCGCCAAATTAAATAATTCTTAAGTTTTATCAATTGGAAATATAAGCATCATATATTTACATGCTAATAATGTTATTATTCGACGATAAAAATTTCAAAGCAAAGACATACATTTGGAAAGAATTACGAATAAAATTCGTGGTTGTAAATGATTTTTACTATATAGAGGTTTTTTCCTTCCAAAAATATAGATTTACTTAATACTCAGCGTATAAGCGAATTTAAATCATTATTAAACTTAAAATTTAATATTCAGTAATTCTTTGCAGGAATGCAAGTTTTTCAACAATTTCAGTTACCTTAAATGGGGTGAATTAATTTTTTAAATTAATTTTCGGTGTCTAGCGATAAATACCAGTATTTATGAGTAAAATCGACCGAGTGCGAAATACTCGGTTTATCATGTGAAAAAGATAATTTATGACATAACAATTTCATCCCGCGCTCATTTTCCTAAACGCAGCGTGACACGTGTAATATTATTAACTTTACAGAGGCGTGCGTTTTGCGACAGCGATGAGCAACTGTAAGCATCAAATCGAACAGAGGGATGAAAGGGGAGCAATGGGTTTTTTTTATAGAGCGCAACCTTTTGTTGGAAGGCTGGCGATGTAGAGGCAAGTTTGGCTACTGATGTTGTCCCAAGGTTTGAGGAGGACGCCCATAAATGAGCAAACAGTCGCTTTAAATGAAAGAGATATTCATATAACACCGGCCCGAATGCAATTCCCCTCGCTACAGAGTTCATTCGGTTGGGGTGACTCTATTATTCGAAACTCAATCATCGACGAATACGAATTTGAAACGCATTTACATTGCGGGATTAGGAATGGCCTCACTCATATGAATACTGCACCCGGTAGTTCAATGTTACGCTATTGAATTTGATGTATAACTCGTACTTGAAATTATTAGGTGTCATAAACTTCATCCTTAATATCTATTCCTCATATCAACTGTATTTTAATGATATTCATTGCTGACCTCTAACAATAAGTGTGTCGTATTTACGGTAGCTAAACGAAACTAACATTCTACTTGACTTAGCTTCCTTAAGGTACTGAATTTATACGGATTGTATCACTTCTTTACTTCATAATAATTAATATTAAAATTTCAGCTGTGGATAATTTACCACTCATATTAATTTTTATTAATTATTTTGAATATTTCTTATTGGAATGGTTTATATAACTACCCTAGTGGCAGTTATAAGATGAATCATTTGGGGATGATAAGATGATGATGATGAATTTCTTAAGTTTATAGTTTACGACACGTGTGAAAGGTTTTAGAATTTTTGTTACGTTTTCCGTCAATCAGTAGTTCATTTTAAACCGTTGTAAATTATTTATATCGCATACAAATATGTTGAAATATAAATATAGGATAATTTGCCTCTTTATCTAACATAAGAATTTCTTGTAAATAAAAATTATTTTTTCGTAAAACTGGAAATACGGATGAAGAGTAAAATTAGATGGTGAAAAATATTTAACATATTTAAACTTTCCCAACTCTTTAATTGAGACGGATCACGGTGGTGGATTTTAAATAAAAATAAAAGACCGCATTAAGTGGTAAGCGCGCTCCCCCAGTTCTCAGGTCAATTCCCAGAGGAGCTACATATGGCAGAAATGACGTCAGCTGTTTAAACTCTTCATTAAAACAATATAGCGGAGTAAATCATGATTTAAAGATGACCGTCTTATCAGAACGATTCGCAGTTTTTCCACGCAATCCAGTTGATGACTCTATTTCGGAACGTCATGCGAGGAGTCACAGAAACCGAATCCCTGTTAAATATATTAGATAGCCCTTCATATCCCATCGGCCACAAAATGATACCCAGATGGACTCGACAAGCGGCTTTTTATTTCCTCTTTAGTTCTGCTGCAACTCTATCAAAAAGGATGCTCACTTCCTACTTAGCCAGAGGGCGCCCCTGTGCAAACTCCCACTCCCCCGGGGCCCCCGCAGGGGAGTGTTGTTGTTGTCTCTGCCATTGAATGGTCTGCCGGCAGATGAGCAAACCGTAGATAAAGAAGAGTCCGCGAAGCGATAAGAGTGGTAGGACACAGTTTGCCGGAGGCCTTTGTTGATCGAAGGCATTGTTGATGGACCTACATATCCCGCCTCTCTCTATAGTTCTTTCAAGGCCCTGATCAACGCGGTGGGAGTGAGACGTCGTCGATAAATACTCTTTCCTCTCGAGGACTTAACTAGCGCAGTCGAAACAGATCCCATTATAAGGTCACCGCAGAGGAACTCGATCGTGACAATTGGAGGGATTCCGGAAAAAGACCTGTCGCCATAACGACGCACATTGTTATCTAGGAAGGGTTTATTAAGATGATTTACTGCTACCGCTATCGAAGGTCAACGCTAATATTTTTCGTATTCTTTTCGAAATACCTGTAAGCGTTTATGATAACTTAATACTGAGTTTTGTCGATTAGATTTTTTGTTATTTTTGCCGATCTCTCTGCTTTCTGATTCCATTAAAATTTAGTGTTCGTAGAATACAGATCTGATTAAATACGAAAAATTAGTTATTTAATAGAAAATTATTGAACTAATTATGTTTTTGTTACTACGCTTATTTTCTACTTAAGTTCATAAATCTCCCTAGTAAGGTTTTGGTAAATGAAATTCAACCTGAATTACAATCCCGGCTTAATTTACTTTATATCGAATAATTTCGTTCAATCTCGAAAAAATATAAAAAAATTAATTACCTAATGGCATTTTCAAGGATATATATTTAGTTCATTAAATGAATTGACAGTATAATGAACTTACACTAGATTATTTACGTTTCGAATAGATATTATGATAATCTACATTCTTACGTAAATGTACCAATTTTTTTAAAAAAAGAAGCAATATTTGTTAGCGAAAGACCATTATCACATTACATACTTCAATGGTTGAAACAAATACATAATTTCGGTGACTAATTATTCATCCATTTCACTGTGCGTGTGCTTTGTAATGCCATTTTGTCATTCAGTGTTCCTTTTCTTTACGGGTTCACAGGAGAAGAAATTAGAAAGTACGTAAGTGAATTATATCTTGATTGTAGAAGAAATCCTGTATGTAGAGTATAAAGATCATGTCTGAAAATTTCCCGCAAAAAAAAAATAATTAGGTCCTCTTAGACTCAAAAAGGAAACCGGAACCGGTTTCAATGTAAATTCCATATTTGCGACGTTACTTAAAATTTTCTCCTTTAAAGAAGTAATTAGTTACTTATGCGGGAATATTCTTGAAGTCGGATTTTGAATATTCGACTACTATTCGTTGGACTCCTATCACTTAATTCACTAGCAATCCATTTACGAGAAAACGAACCTTTTTCAAAAAACATGCTATGGATATATTTCATAAATGTATTTCACCTGAGATCCAAGGATCATCTGATTTATTATGCAATAGCTTACATTTATACACTTTGAAAAACCTACTTCTTCGAATCAACGACTGAATGTTCTATTTCCTCAAGTAGTTTTCGTTAAAAAACGCATTAACTTTCCTTGGAATTAATATTAAGTTAAGGAAATGTATACGAAAAGTAATAACGTCATATATAATCAAATCATTTTCTATTAAACATACGGAGAAGGCGGTTGCAATTATATTCATAGAAAGTAGTCAATTTAAGAGGATATGGAAGGTTTTGTACTTATATTGCGTTTGAATATTTCACAGCATTTCCTAAAAGTGGACGAAAAGCTTTCTCGACTTTTAGTTGAAATACGTATAGGAGTTATCTCTGTTCATCAAAATTTATAAGTAAAAGATCTTATCTAATGCATGAAGAGGAATGAGCAGTTTTATCATTTTTGTTGAAAATTATTTTAAAGTTAAAATTTTATTATTATATTTAGTTGCTTATAAGTTTTTTTTCATAGTAACTTTCTTATCACCACGGATATCCCTTCACCTCTTTTACATCTAATGAAAGTAATTCTAAACGATGCGATCTACTATTTCCAATTTAGAAATTAACATCAAACTTAACTAGATTCTAGAAGATAAGAATCGAAGCCAGGTGGTTGGCCTTTTCGCTGATTTCAACAGTTTTTACGCTTTATGGCAGAAGTTTCATTATTTCTAACTTCAATTTAGCACCAACAAAGGAAATCTTTCCTATCACTCCGTCTTCCCATCATTTAGTCTTCCTATCACCAGAATATAATTCTTTCTATTCTATCACTCATGGTCATCTATAATACCAGAAATCCCACAAAACATCTCATATAAATGTAGTATTCTCAGGTTATCTTAATTAAATCTGTTAACAATGTTGTGACGATTGTTTGACCTTTCCATCTAATAGCTTTCAGCTGAGAATTATCATTGGATTGGAGTTTGATATGCTTTATAGATGTTATATTTTCCGAGAAAGGTTTCCTCATCAAATTTCTTGATTAATTGTCATTCCTACATCAGTTTTTGTTTATCGCATGATTAAGTTCGTTATTTACTCTTCAGTTATTAAACTTCAGTATATCATCAAATATGGGACATTTCCTGATTTCATTATTTATATAATTACTAAATTAAGCAATGGATAAATATGTCTTTTAATCGTATAAAGCGTAATAGAATCCCACAATCCATGCTTCGTCTGAATAAGGCATTTTGAAGGTGTGAAAACATATAGTTACGATATAAAAAAAATCTCAATTGTTCTTGTACTAGAGAGCATAGGATTCATGGCGGATATTTCTCATTAAAAAACTACGCATATCATTGTTTTTCAATGGGGGCATACAATCCTCTCATGCACAATTAACGTTAAACTCAATTAATTACCGCGGAGAGAACACGACGCCATCTAGATAAATATTTGTTTCACGCAACCTCAACTTCGCTCATCTTCCTTCTTACGTCAAAGCTCAATTTTTCACCCTTTTTCCGTCTAATAAAGGAAAGGCTTTTTAATGGTCGGATCGCGTGACCGAAAGCGTTTCGCCTCACCCAAAGGAGACAAGCCCCGGAACATTCGCAAAACAAGAACGCCTTTATCGGATGCAAATAATTTGTCGGGCATTACGTCGGCAGCAGCCCGCGACCTGGAATCTCGAATTCCATCGAAACTCATCCAAATTAAAGGCTAACTCGTGGGAAGTGCTACGTTTGATTCTAAAGGTATCCATGGTGATGCATTTAGTAAAGAAGAGTATATTTTCAGTTGTTTTACGAATGTATAATAAAATACGCGTTAACCTAGAGAAATTATTCTAGCGTTAGTCTTTTGATGAAATCGAGTAAGACTGTGGATATTAGGGCATGTTATAGAGTGAGAAAAACATATCGACAACTCTGATGCTGTTTATAGCTTGGAATTTAAGATTTAAATCTTTCAAAATTTCTACTATATGCTGAAATTTATACGTAATTATACAGCTAATTTAATTTTCTATTCAAAATTCCTAACTAGGACCTTTTGTGGTGTTCTAATCGTATTCTATGTATTATTCTCTTGTGCATTTGTAAATTGATGGTTTTGATAATTCAGAAGAATCGGTCTTTCCGATTATTCCAATTGGTTTGTTCTAAAAACTTTAATAAAAGATAACGTTATCCCTAGAGAATCTGGAACGAGCAGTAAGCCCGGTTGCGGTAGCATATCCAACTTCGAATTCAAAGATTACGACTTGAGATCTTTCTAATGATTCTTCCAAATTTACAACTTCCAACTATTTAACATTCGACAGTAGCGGCTTACAGGGTATTGATCTAAATCAAAATCAGAGTTATCAGGTCTTCCAGAGTAGAAATATTTCTGGTGACTTTTCTCAAATCAGTAACCCTGACCTTGAAAGGAATGAGAGCTTTAATAACTTAGTGTTCTTATGAGAAGAATACTTAAAGTAATTGAGAAAAACTATTTGTGGGTTCCATTACGTGATTAATTTAATTAAGGCTTTTAGACGAATTTGCACGAAATAATTTACATTGAGCTTTAATGACTTGGTAATGAATTGTTACTGCTTTGATGGTATCCATTACGGCCGATTTAGAAATGCTAGCGAGATAGGATATCTGGACATTATAGGATATCTAATGCATAAAAATAGTAAGCCTTGAATATAGTTTAGCTACGCTTAACTACCTTTCAAAGAATTTCAATTATACTCAGAGGCATATATTTTAGTATCATATTAGTACAGTAAAATATAATTATTTAGGACTTATCCATCGTAAGAAATTCACCAAGGCGTTTTGTTTATGCGGTAGAAATAAAAACATCCCATGCTTGCGTCTGTCCTCTCCTACGCATTAGCTTATAAAAACGAAGCCACCCCCGCTTCGCACCTCCCGACCGGAGGCTATGGATCCGCCGCCCATGGTGCTTTATGGCCGTCGATGGGTGTTGGTGTGGGTGGACGTGGGTGGAGGGAGGCCAAGAAGCATAGGAGCGTAATGGTCGCGTAGGAGTGGGATTGTCATGGTGAGCGGAATCCAAGGAGACGACAGGGAGGTCATGAAAACGATACAAGGAACACAGGAAAGAAGGATAAGCTTACGTTGCGTCTTTATTAGAGTGCTGCTGTGGCTATATTGTCTTCTTTTCCTTGGAGAAAGAAAGGTATCATTCCATCCGAAATATTGCTCGGGTAACTGGGTTGTGAAAGGTTTGATCTTAGAGAGAAGTAGAATTGTTGTTTTGTTCGGCGAGATAATTTTATTTAGTTAACACAATAAAAATACGTTAAAGAGATGAATATTTTTCTATTTACTCTGCTAAATCCAAAATCAAAAAGGCACAAAATAGCTCTTTTTTTGAGTCAATATCTTTCTTTAGCTTTATATTTCTCGTAAGGTATGGCTGGAAATTGGATAATTTAGTTTTCAAAAAGATTGCAACAAGAAAATTTTAATAACATGAAGTTTACATTGAGAAAAAATATCAATTTCCTACAAAATTTTCCGCTCTCTGGTCTTAATCAATCCCTTAATATTTTTTTAAAAGTGTATGTTCTATTTATTAATGAACGAAGTGGCAGTAATTTGAGTAATTACCTCTGCTTCTTACAAAACCGAAACCACTAGAATAATATGTTCAGTAATATAATGAGTATCCAAGAGTTTAAATCTAAATGTAAGATTTATAAAATGATGCAAATTTTACGATATTTAGTCTGAAGTACTATTAAATATGCATATCCACTCTGATAATAATTTAATGTTACTTCAGACAATCGAAATATTATTTTTCAACCCTTGCTGGGACTATTTTCGCTATCATTCATCCCTTTTTGTTCAAAAATGTTTTTTTTACTTTTAGGTTAAGGTTACTTACGGTTTTTTAGGTTAAGCTAATACAATTCAATAATTTTAAGAACTATTTTACTCAGAGAGTGAACATTGCAAGCCTCAGTACGTAAATGGATAAGGAATATATATAAAAACCATAGATAAAGGGAATATGAATTGCTAAGGGGAGAAGGAAAAAGATCGATATTGTGTTAGGGATGATAATTGAAGGGAAAAGGCGTTACGGAGGAAATGACGGAAGGGGTTTTGCGGAAGGAAAAGGGCGACTGCGGGGAAATGATTACCGATGACCCGCCGTGAGGAAATGAAAGGCGGCGAGAAGAATAAATAAAACTATCGCCCGCTACCGGGGATGCAGGGAAAGGTGTTTTTTTCGGGGCTTCGTTTACACGCCGTTCTCTTCCACATCGCGTGACTTGGGCGTCGACGGTACAAAGGAAAATCGGCTCTTTTATTACGGCGGAGGATGTACACCGCGCGTGTCTCTCGACGGGCGTATCGTCGCGCCCACGCCAACGCGCGCCTGCACCCAATTGATGGAAATCCAAGGAAACGATCGCCTTTGTTTTTCTCACTCAATCCACAAAGCGACAGTTTACGTTTCTTACGGTGCCACCCACCGAGAGCGTCGTTTTCCTCAAATTGTTCCGTTCGCGTCAAAGGCGTGTTGGGTGGGACGGATAAAGCGATGTCATTTAAGAAAATAGAGTCTTATGCAATCGACGATAAAATTATTCGGTGGATAAAGTCGTTGCCATCAAACAGAGACCCGCGCTTAGCGTTTAGAAGGAGTTATATGTACATTTCTGGCGGGATAAAGTTGACATCGTGAGTTCCGCAAGGGACCGTTATCGGTCCCATTATTGTTAATGGAATAAGATGTCATTCTTGAGCCAAGCTCTAGGAAATTAGACTTTTTCTGTGTCTTATTTCCGTCATTTATCATATTTATCTGCAAGCTATGATCATCAAATAAAGTGTAAAAGTTTTATCAATTATAATAGTCCTATCATACCATTATAAACAATGAGTTTCTTTGTATAATTCTAAATATATATTATCTTATGTTAATTATGATTCATAACACGTAGAAAAACCTTCGTGGAGCACTTTGAGGTTGAGAATAATTTAATTAGAATTAATGGAGAGGCGTATATTATTATAAATTATTTAAAGTGATTTGAAAATAAGAAATAATGCTGTTCCTAAGTTACTCTTTAAAAACCTGCGAAAAGTTTAGAGAAATTTGGTTAAGTGATTTATTCATCTTAGATCTCTTCGCTTCGCAAGATCTCAACCAAAGGTTGAAGAAGTTTATCTTGCGCAAATTCACCGCCAATTGCAATATTTAATCGGGCTATGTCACCTGCTTGGTCAATGATGTGCTTCATATAAATTTTTCAGAAAACAGTTGTGATTTTACGTTTATCAGGAACTTGATAATAGATAGCTAGAGCTCTACCCAGTATCTAATAATGGAATGCAAATTTGTATGCGAAGCTACTGTACATGTTGAGCGACAGAATTCGTCCTTCTGGTAACACTTCCCCAAGAGCGCAACATTTCCCAATGTTATCATTTGCTTCAGGCCATCCGCACCACTCAACGTCCCCCATTCGCGAACACGCGTCTCCCCGTCACGGACCGATAGAACAGCCCGGGGGCGACTCTGTCCACACTCGATCAAGTCTCCCCTCGGCGATAAAAAAAAGCACGGCACTTGTGCGGACCTCGCACATTTGCAGCCGCACCTCCGGAGGAGGACGGCGTCCCCCGAGGAAACAAAAAGAGCTCTCTCTTATTTTATTTTCATCCGGAACGACGGCCGCCACACCCCTCTCGTTTCCAGCGACGCCTGTCGATGACTCCGCCTCCGGAAGGCGTATGGTTTCCCGTGGGCCTTCCGGAAGCGATTTTTCGCCTTCACGAGTAATTAGTTTGGCGTGTGTGGTATGATTTTTTATCGGGACGGCGTTCGGGAGCGTGCTGCCCGAGGCGATGTGACCGGCGTTCAATTTCACGCCGAGCCTCAGCGGGAGATATTATCGAGGTTGATGACCAACGTTCGCTCTCAATGGGAAGGCGATGTCATTGGCGTTGCACTTGTCGCACGGTCGCCGTACTCCAGCGCGACGGTAGTTGCTACTATCGATCTCTTAATCTTCGACGATAACATCTTTAGATAGATGTCATTCGCAATGCAACGCGTTCAGAAAGTTTACAGCAGTAGATACTTTGGTCTTAATACTGTTGATACAAGACGGTGAATATAATTTAATTGTTAATGTGTTTCATGGTTTAATTGTAAAGATTATGATCCCTTGTATATATATTTAGAACTTTTTTTAGTTATGTCCTTAATTTATGTCCTTAACTAGCAAGATTCTTGTAGGAAGTTCAAAAGAACTATAGGGAATGAAAGTGACGTTTTTCTCGAAAAAAGCAAACGTTCCATAGCCACATATTTCGTAGGTCATTAAAAATAAATCATACTAAGTAATCAGATAAATTTCAGCGTTTGTTTTATACAAATCCCGAGAGGCTTGTTCTTAAAGCCGTTCATATTTAAATATATCTAATATCTTTGGAAAAATTAATTCGTATCACGTCTAAATGTAACTGCTAATTTAACTATATTTATTGCAAAAGAAAATTGATTAGAAAAGGTTCAAATCTGAGATTTAAAATGTTCAGTATACATACTGAGATAGTTCATATACATATATACTGAGAGTTACATAGATACTGAGATACAGTATACATACTGAGATGTAAAATGTTCAGTACACATACAGTCATCAATTACGTTTTTGATAGATGTTTTTTTTAATTGGAAGTTGAAGTTGAAACTATGCAATGAACGAATAAAAAATTTATACTTAGGGTTTTTACCACGAGCAGGCAGTTCCAGGCAGACTTTTTTCGCGTCTGGTTAAATACCACATTCATTCCAGATGCGTTAGCTGTTCACGTAAAGTTTTCCTTCATCCTCTCAACTTCCACTATTATCTTGCTTTTAGAATCGAAAATAAATTAACCACATTCTTTACTCTTTGTAAAGTTTTATTATTCATTCCTCTATACTTGTATATATGATAATTTGGTTGTTCTTTAATGGGTATATCCTTTTTCATCCTGAAATCCTATTAATTTGGTTGATATCTTCTTTAAACTAATTTTCAGTGTCTCTGATACAATTATCCTTGACTTGCACGCATACAATTTTTATGACACTACTACTATAGCTTATCTCATATTTTTGAATAATTTTGATAATTTAATAATAATAACTTTGAATAATTATTCTATTTTTGAATTCTAATTAAAAAGCAAAAAATAGTATTAAGCTTCCATTGTTCGCCTGTTAACGCAGGAGCTCTTCCATCCATTCCTTTATGGCTCAATTAAGTCCCAACAGTTAATGCGAAATGGTAATGCTAATCTACAACGGCCACTCCTCCACTGTTGGACTTCTTAATGGTTCCCACTGTTAATCTCGTTGCTTTGTATTCTATTAGAGCTCCATCGCAAGCCGATGTTAATGGCTGATTGCAGCGATATATCTCAACGCGATGTTTTGATAAATAAATCAGGGAATCCATTCGTCCCTGATCACAACGGAGTATGAGGATTTATGACCTTCTCATTGACTGCATTGGCCTGGACAATTGCAGCAGATGCCGTTCTCTCATTAAATTTGAACGCCATGGCGACTGATAATCTATTGGAATTCTCGATAACTGCAGTCTACGAGGTTGCCTTTTCATTCCATCAACTACAGATTTTGTATATATTAAACAATATAAAATCCCTTAATTACATGAATAACTGACAAAAGGATTCTAAATAATTATCATTATTAGATCTTCCAAAGGATGAATATTCATGAATAAAGAGCTATTATCATTTTATTCAGATATAAAAGAAGGTAGGACGTTAACTATCGCTTTTCAGAAACTACATTATTATATACGGGCTTATACTATATATATTATTGAGAATAAATGAGTCTTTCTCAGTGGTTGATGATGTATCTATTTGCATAATGTTGTATTCGTTTCTCAATACATAAACATGAGTTTTTTATACAATCGAGGGAAATTTAACGTTTGAGCAGAGTTATCTTGCATTTAAGACGTATTAATTCATTGATTTGGAAAAAAAATGAAGCCATAATTTAATTAGACTGAAGTACTCAACTAACTACTTGGAAAGGAAAGATTATTAAAATTCTTTTTATTAGTGTAAATTATATTTGACAACCAATGAAATTTACGATATATATTTGGAGTACGTAAAGGAAACACAGGTGATGGTATTGAGAAGAATGAATAAGGAAATCTACGTTAACAATTAATTAATCAACCATTAATGAACGCTGAATAATTATTATGCCTCGCTTCTAATTGTTGTACCAATCGCTCGCTCCATACTTTGTGATTTGAATTGTTTTATAATTAATTGTTACCATACAATTGTTGCTCCGATAATTCCATACTTCATCCTTCTAATTAGTTTTATGCTACCAACAAACTCTAACGGATTTTATATATAATATACTTGGGAACGGAAATTTTTTCGAAACCTTTCAAATAAAAACAAGGCCTAAACACTCCCTCAGAACACACCTCTCCAGAGAGAGAGAGAGAGAGAGTGAGTGCATATGGCACCGGTCGAATATCGCCCGAGCGTCATCTGTCCCTATTGGCATTCTCTTCAAACAAAGACGGATGGAGCACAATGACAATTACCGTTACTCTCTTCAACTTCTCTTTGAACCCCTTTCCTACGTCATTCATCCAGTTATCCTCCCACACCGCGGCGCCCCCTTCAACTCCCGCAGCCGTCGTTAATGACGAGGAATGACCACGAGATGATCCCCCGCCCAGATTATTAGCTCGTTAACTTCTTTTGTTGGGATATCACGCGATGGCGGATGAGTTGGCTTCTCTCATACCACTTCACCAACCACAGATGCTACACGGTATGCCCTCCCCGGGGGGCCTACAGATGAAACTACGGTGCGAGAGATAGTTTAATGGGAGTAAGAGGGAATCGCGGATATCTACCTGCAGATGTTATTTTCACCTAGAATAGAGTAGGGGGAACGGTTGGGGGGATGATTGGTTTGATGTGTTTCGGTGATCATTTGTCTAAATCGATGGCTCATTAATCTGAAGGGATGGAATGAAATTGGGAAGAATTTAACTCTTGTGGGATTAATATTGAAAATAATGCATATTTCTTATGCTATATTTAGATTTTGGTTAATGATTTGAATGTGATCTTTATCGGTGTTTTATGGTAACAAAAGAGTAGCCTTATATGAATGATAATTTTCTCTGACAATTGAGTTTTGTATTGTCAAAGTATATCGTCAAACAATGTCAACAATGAAATTTCGATTATTGTTATTTCGTACAGCGTACATCTGATTTGAATAATGTATATCAATCATCTAAGGAATCACATTCGCGAAAGAAGTAGCAGACTTTTTTATTTTGACATAAGCGAAGTTCACAGTCTTTCCATTGGTTATTATATTGCTGAAAATATTATCATGTATTGACCTACTTAGCTTTTGCGAACGGACACGATTTATTGAAAAGGATAAAATGTCGATACATCCTTACATTTTCTCATTACGTTGATTGAACTACTTATGTATTTAAGAAAAAATGAATTATTTATGTTTAGTAAGGCTAAAACAATCATTTTATAATAATTTTTGTTACAAGTCTGGACTAAAAGTGCCTCACACATAGGTTATAACAAAATAAAAATATATAAAATTTAATACCCAAATGCTGCAAGAAGCAGAGAGATTTAAAAGGAATAATGCTGGTAAAAGAATAAAACAAGATAAGTAGTCTAGTGGTGAAGGTAAATCCAAAATGAGGCAAAAGGATTTCATCATAATAAATAAGACAAGCAGGAAATGTTGTAAAAGTTCGAGATTAATAATGCCCTGTTTTTTCCATAATCATCAAGGGAGTAATAAAGGTATTTTAACCCTTTTACTGCCAGCCCATTTCGGGTGGGATGTGCGAAGACTGCCAGGGCTATTTTCCGGAATATGAAGGATTTCAGATCCTAAATTATTTCAGCTACTAAACTTTATTTAAATCATCTAGATTTTTTCCAAATGCTAAAGATATATTTATAGTTTAGAACCATAGATGGATTATGGGGGTTTACTTAAATTTTCATAAAGAAAAATAATAACAAAGTAATTATAATATATGTAAAAACCCAAAATTCTCCTTTTTTTCACTTTGTGATGTATAAAATATTATATACGTGGAATAAAATTATAATAGTTTTTGATATTATTCAGTTTTCTCACCCGTGGTAAAGTTTAATAGTGATAAAACTATTTTTGCCAGAGATATAAAATATTTTATCTGACACTACACTCACGGTCCCATCAGCTAGCGCGCTTATGCTTCTGGAAGCATTCACCAAGAAGTCCTTTTTTGCATTTTCCACACAATTCTGCATCTTTTTCTTTATTTTATTCCTTTTTTTCCTCTTATTCTACACACACAACAGTTCTTTTCTTTTTCATTTGGCAATTTTATAAGTTTTTTTGAGGTACGTCTCTGAAGATCCGGGTTGCATATCTCGGTTTTGCTTATATAAAAATTGGCGGGCCTAAAATGAATATTAACTTATCTAGCTGGAAACTGACACTCTAAAACAAATACTTAGAGCCACAAGAAAACAGTTCAGCACGACTTGCGACAAACACGAAAGATAATACTGTGCAGGATGACGCTGGCCCGAAGTAACGAAAATATCCGGACGAATTAACGAGGAAAAATCACTGTAAAATATCAAAATGTATCGCAAGGTAAGGTGAAACCATATAAGTTAGATAAAGTAAGCAGTAGAGATACAGTACATGTGTATTAAATGAGACGGCAGCCGTTGAAATGGTCACAATCACGAAATAAATAGTGTCAAATAAGTCGGGCCGATATATCGGCCCGCTGGCAGTTTTCGCACAACCAGCGAGGGCCGATATATCGGCCCGCTGGCAGTAAGAGGGTTAAATAGTGTTTACCCCTTGAGAAGACTAGCCTTTACATTACTTCCAAAAGTTCATCATAGATTGTGATAAGAGAAAAACAATGAAATGATCGTGTTATCATAAATTTTTACCTTCATTTCTCATTTACGTATTTCATAAAAATATACTTAAAATTCAATGATTTGCTAATTTACTGGAATCGTTTTTCTACATAAATTTCAATTTTAGTTTCTCGTTTATTCTTTTTCAACAATATCTTCTAGTGGAGAGTTAAATTTACACTCATTCATGCTTGAAATATGATTCCGTATGGTTTATGTAATATTTTAAATTAAATTTTCTTGATCCTACCATCTTTGAATTGGATCTTAACTTACTTATGTACTTAACAATTCCCTAACCAAACTCTGATTTACCGAATATTTTATTGTTATTTAAGCTTAGTTAAAAGGGACGTATGGTAATTTGAGATTCTTTGAAATAGAAATTCTTTTATCGATTCGAAAATTTATGAGACTAAAATAATCATTTCAGTAAATAAAGATACGTTCCTACATGATGATCCTGTCTTGAGGTTAATGCCTACCTGAAGCTTAAAAAATACTATCCATGTATTTCTTCAAAAAAAACATCTAAAAACTCGCGTGAATTCCGTTTTGGTCTGGCGATCTTCCAAAGCGTGCGCTAACTTCGACTTCGCATGTTTATCGGACGTTCAATTCCCTCGGCGATGCTCCTACGTAGGCTTTCATTATCTTTCGAAGTCATCTTTTTTTATGGCCTTCTTCTATCACTCACTTTCAGCTAATCTGCTTGAACGCCACCCAACCCTTTAATCGTCACTAATTCTCATCCAAGAATCACCATCATTACGAAAATTCATACACTCATTACTGAAATATTAAGGAACGTAAAATTTCATTACTTGGCCGCTTATAAGTTCAAGTGAAGAATCCAGATGTACGAGCGAGATTGCGTTTTGCGAACGTAGTGTCAGTTATCAGAGGAACCAACGTCTCCCTATTAAAATGTAACGAAACGATATTATTTTATCGTTCTTACCAAATAAAATATAAAATTAAATAAATAGTAAAGGGATTTGCTCTTGGAATTTTAATAGGCTATATGACACTCTATCATTCTCTTAATCTGTTGTAAACTGGAATTTGAGTATGAATTTTACGGACTAGCTTGATAGTCACCCAGCGAAGACAATCTCTACGTGGAGAATAGAAGCAAAATTCTTTTGTTAACGCACAATGAAATTGGAAATTTATATTAAGAAATATCCTCTTCTCATGTTCTGCGTGGGAATGTTATTCATTCCCTTAATTTTCAAGAGGTTTGATGGAAGAAGACTTTTCAGTCTCTATCTCGCCTCAATAAATAAACACCTGAAGCCTTTAAATCTAAAACTAGAATGTAGTAATCGTCGATTATTATTACTCGTTGATTCTTATTACCGAGGAGATAGTTAGGAATGCTCGAATAGCCTTTATCCATTAACCGTAATCGTTAAAAGAGAATGATACTATACCAAAGACTGAAACTGCTTAATTTTGATTATTTACAACGATGTTTTTTCATATTTTCCCGTATACAGGAATGAAAATCTAAATCGACCCATCCATACTTTAATAATGACTTTTCTATTTCGTTACTATGGAAATATAGTTGCTCTTTCTACAAAAGCCAAAATCCTTTCACCAAAAGTATTATTTTCTTTTATGATTGATTTCAAAATTGAAAAAAATATGTATATTACTCACTGGAATATATATATATATATATATATATATATATATATATATATATATATATATATATATATATATATCATCCTCTTAAACAAGCTCAAATCTCTTGTTGGAAAATTACTTTATTAAAATATATCATAGTTGAAAAAAACTTGAAGATATTACCATATATCTTACATCGTGTTACACTGTGATCATTCAACCCGAAAACTATATCGAAGTATTGCTTTAGTAATAACTAGAACAAGAACAAAGTATTTACAAATAGAGTCATAGCAAGTTATTGATAATTCTCTTCTCATCAAATAATCTTTTCCATCTATTATATTCTATTATATATCCATTGTGTTTCTCCGCATTATCTCTCATATAACCATATAACGCCATAATCTTCCAACGATTTATTCCAAAACCCCCATTTTACCTTCCATTCTCCTTCACAAACCGCACACTCCATTTCCTGCAATCTGCTCCACTTATTTCTCTCCTTCCATTCCTCTTTCCGATGCTGCGGTTTTCTCACTTCTCTTGTTTTTTACCTTCTCCTCCAAAATGGGTCTTCGCGAAAGAAAAAGGTGTGGTTATAGAGACACACTCGAAGGAGACTTATTAGACCAAAGGATTGTAGGATAGGTATCTTATTGAGTACGGTAACTATGGTTTTATACAAAAGTTATTTACCCAATTTTTAAGCCTTAAGTATTATATAAAAATGCAGATGAATTTTTTGATTCTGTGAGTAAAATTTGGATTGAAATTGAATTCTGTAATACATGTCCATTAGACGTGTGGATTGAGATCAAATTTTATAGCCTAAAATAAGATTCCTATTGTGGAGGATATTTGATTGTATTAATAATATTGCGGTCGAATTTAATTATGAAGAAAAAAAAATTATAATTCGTATACTTTCTGGAAAAATAACACTTAAAAAGTGAAACGTTTTAGTCACTTTTAGTCACAGTTTCTTTAATGTAAATCTTCGGAGCATGAGCTGTGTAATGAGGCGAGTTAGGTAGAGTCAAATCTGTAATATTTTTTTTTTATCTTTCCAATCCAAAAGTAGTAATCAGACGATAAATGGAGGGATTAAGGAATTATCCTTAATTACAGGTTTATTTTTACCAACTTTACATTCATCCCACTTGAAACTAAATTAATAACATATTTTTCTCAAATTTAATTTTCGTTTTCGTGGTACTAAGAAACACCATCTTTTAGAAACGCCTTCAAAATCACGAGATAAATCGACTAATATACATCAGTGCCCATTTCAGATGGTGAAATGAATTCAATCTCTACTTCACTGAACATAAATAACAATGATCAATGAGTATAAATCTAGATATACCAAAATAAAACATGCATAATGCGAATTCCCCTTAACCTAATTATTCTGTAGATTTTCATTCCTCGATTGTTTCTGAATTTACTTCGTAAAATGATCCTGGTAAAGCACGGTGTTACGGCAGAAGCGCAGCGGTCGTTGTGGTCTCCGCTCATGATGCAGTCCCCGCTTCCCCTTCTGCAATAAGAAGTCGGGAAACAGTTAATGGCTCGTGGATTAAAGATTAATGGGAGAAGGGGAGGACACGCAAACAACGGAACACGTCTTCCTTTTCTTCATCATGCGCTCGCTACGAGTTTGTTGCGGAATCCTGCCAAAGAAAAACGAATAAGAGACAGGGATTTCGCTTACGAGGTGTAATGCATAAGCTCTTTCATTAGCAGCGATTTTTATATGCGCAATCAATCGATATCGATGCTAATAATGTAAAAGAATCTATGCTAAAGAATCTCTGCTAATGAATCCTATTACTACTAGGATTCAGGACATTTTTGAATGTATTTCCTTTTAAATTTATCAAATAACCATAGAAAGAATTAAGGAAAATTTCACTTCAAAAGTCAATAGAAGGTATTAATATTACAGGTTTGGTTACCTTCTCTAGAAATTTGATTTTTGGAAAATAGAATCGTTATAAAATTATTAAAAGAAACTTAAATTGTAAATTATTGTGATTGTAAATTATTGTAATTGTAAATTATTGTAAAAATGCGAAGATAACTTTACGTGAAACCCTCACGAGGTAGGAATAATACCGGGTTTTTAAAATGCGTAAATAAAACAGTATGTTTGAATTTTCTGGTAGGATACCTCAATAGGATACAATAATTAACTGGAAAATGGGAGTTCTGGGTTCGAATCCCGGTCATTTCAGACTTTTTTACATTCGTTTAAAACACGAATACTTCATCATCTTTGGGAAAATATAAGTTTTTAAATAAGGTTTCCAGGTTAGTTCTTTCGCACTCATTTAAAAGTATTATGATACTGAAAGGTTTAAATAGACATGTTGTAACTGAGCAATTAATTTTTCATCAAAATTCATTTACAATTATTTAAAAATAATTAATATTCGTTCATTAAAGGATTCGGATAAAGCTACTTTACGGATATTCTAATAGAATAAAATATATTCATCATTAATTGGTATCACTGCTAACCACCATTTCATCTAAAAACTTAATCTACTTATCCTAAATGATAACACAATTAATAGTTTGAGGTCGTTTAGAAATCGGATTTTATTTCTATTTTAACATCATCCGCAATAAAACTTGCTCGTTGGGAGGAATAGAATTGAATAACGGAAACTCATAAAGCAAACTGGATTAAATTTTCCCACATTAGTTTTAATTCTAAATAGTGATTAATATGGTCACTTTGTAACTTAAATTATATATATATATTAAAAAATATACATTTAGTACTTTAACGCTAAGTCTTAAATCTCATCGAACATCGACCGCACAATTTTACACATTTTTTTTCAAAACGGTCCATCGCAATAAAAAACCGTCTGCGGTTTTGAAAAATGAAATAATCTTCAATCAGGAGATTAAATATGATTGCGGTTTAGAATTCACGTCATCTGTTAACAGGAAAGCTGTATTTATATTTCAATTTTGGAAATGTATGGACTTTCAGAAATTTGATTTACTTCTTGCAGAACTGTTTGAAACTGCTGGTTATATATCACATAATATCTAGTGGCAGGATTTTTAATAAGGGCATGACGCAGAACATGTACGGCCTAAGCTTCTTTAACATTAGTAAATAATTTGTAAAGCTAAAAGATACATATACCTTTTCGGCCGATATATTTACTAATTTTCATGTCAGTATTATACTTCAATGATTTTTATATAATGCAGACGATGAAAGTTTACTCTTTCCAAATTGAATAGCAAACAATACTTCACGTAAATAGTCCATTTAATAAGAAATATATGAATAAACTTAAGCTAATGGTTCATAAATAAACGAAGTAGCAACAGTGGTTATATGCATGTACTTCGATTTTACAAAAATGAGAACGGTGAAGTAATATCTTCTTCATCAGTTAAGTTATCACTATTTTTACTGTCCATTGAATTTTGATAGGATAGCACTAAGAGAAGATAAAAGAAATATTGACTATATCTATGGAAAGAATATGCATTCACTCACACGTTATCTTAGTATATAAAAGTTATCTTTTGTATAATATATGAAACTTTCACTGACGACGAATACAGTCTATACATATTTATTCAATATGTTCATGATTTTTTATGTAATATCGTATTTATACTATTTATGTATAAGTCATTTATCATTCATATTTAAATTGACTACCACCTCCAGAGATTATTCATTTTCTAACTTAAACCTATAATAAATATCTCGGTTGGGTTTATTATTAATGAAAAAGGGTATCGTCCCAGCTTCTTATCGCCGAAATTAACCTCACCATCTTACGCACGGAAACAGAAGACGAGACGGATAATTAATATTTACGCCACCGATTTTTCAGGGGCGCTGAAATATTTTCTCGCCTTCCTGCATGATATACGAGGCGCCTTGTTTCGAGGGGAAAATTCTCCCAAATAATAATCAGAATATATGCCCCGATCATCTGAATGAAAATGCGCACCTTAGGCTCATGATTCAAGGACGTAATCGGAGTTTTGGGAAAGAAAAGAGGGAAAACGCGAAGGAATTAAATTTTTAAAGGGAAAGCTTTCGTGAGAAAAGGGGGACTAGCATTGGATAGGGGGTGGAAAGATAAGGAAAGGGATAAATTGAAATAAATATCCGCTGCTTCTTAAGCCTCACTCTGCTCCAAGCAACCGAATCGCCATATTCCATTACTTGGGCAATGCAGGTAGGGTTTCTTATTGTTATTAACCGACGCTCCTAGGAATCTTGTTTTTTTCTTTGCAGCCTCCTTGTGAGAAGTGGTGTGGTTGAAGGAACGCTGGGGAATTCGTAGCCGATGATTGTGGTTGAGGCTTTATTAATTCACGCGTTTTCCGTTGTGTATTTTATTTGACACTCAAATTACGGAGGAGTCTTTTGGTTCCAAAATATCTTACATTTTGATAACTCATATCATATATTAAGTCATCAAGCCTTATGGTAGGTAAAAATATATTCCAATTCTTATCTACATCACGAAGAGATGTCTTTAGAATCAGTTGACTAATGTCTTTTGATGAAAATAGACCTGAAAGCGTGGTATGAATTGGCAAATGGTTAAAGTTACCTCGAATGTATAATATAATCGTTGAACACTGAAAGATTTTCAGGAACTTGTATTTTGACCGAAGTTCATTTTTAAATTAAGTTTCAGCTATTACTTATTGTTATGCTCCTATCCTGCCATGACTTTTACGTTTCAAGTCCGATACACGAAGTATTTATGGAAGTATAAAGAAATAATACCAGCAGTATTGGGATATTAATCAAAGTTTACCTATTCAAAGAAATAAAGCTATGATTATTTTAGGCTTAGGTTATTTAGATACAAGAATATCGTCTAAAAAGATTTACACGTTAAACGTTTGTTAAATGTGTTATCATTCATTTATCATATTAGTGTCAAGAACTGGTCTTGTCAATCTTAAGAAATACTTACTTAAGAAATATTGAATTTATGTACTTTATACTTGATAAATATTTCATACGTTAAAATTTCTTTTAAATTGTCATAGAATAAAAATATTTCGGCTAAGTATGATCATAATAGACCATTAGAGTCAAATAATTTTTGGAAGCGATTCTATTATAACTATTCTATTCTATGGACATAATTCAGTTTCGGCCACTTTTCCAGCATATTTTGGCTTGAAAAGTCGCATTAAATCATGAGGAGGATATTGGTGATTAGGTGAAAAAATCTTCAGACTTACCAAAATAACTACCAACTCACAAAGATTTTAGTAATAACTTAAAAAAGAAACACAAAGTAAAGTAAATTTACATCATATCTCATCTTTTAGTCTCGCTCTTCCACGGTTGATGAGCTGAGCATTTACATCAATTCGTTGGCTTGCTTTTATCTAAAAAAATTCTTCCTCTGATCTCCTCCCCAAAATGTCCCACCATTATTCCTCCACCTTTAGATGTACTCATCTGCCCCTAACTCCCCGAGGCGAAGTGAATGCGTTGGATCCACCAAAATATAGCCTTCATTCTTGCATTCTCTAATCCCGCAGAGGCTGGGCATACACTCTGCTTTCTTATGGAGTAATTCCGTCAGAATCTTCCATTTCTGCCGGAAACAAATGCACACAATAGAGGAAGTTCGTTTATCCCCCTGATTTCCCGCAACGTTACGTGATATGCTTCGTTCGTCTGCAGGGGATATACCAACGAAAATGAACTACAAATTATACTCTTCCTTTTATCCAGAAGCAGACATATTTCTTTCTGAGGCTCCGTTGGGGAATTCTTTGAGTCAATCAATCGATGCCTCATAAGGAGTCTCATAATTTTATTCTCCTATTTTCATCCTTTTTGGTTTTGTTAAATATTCATAGTTTATCTGTTATCGCGTTTCTTAAATAATGGAGTAATTTACTTATTGAGTCTCCGATAACTATTTATCATGGCTACTGAATGGTCTTATATGGTTAACTATTCATGTCAGACTTCATCCTTACCATTTAGCTTGGAGTAGAGTATCTTTATCCAAAAACTATCGATGTTTTGAATGTACTCGGTTACGCTTCAAGAACGCAGCTATTATTAGAAACTAAATACTTTATTAAATTAGGTAAAATATTTTATCTGTTCCTAAAATTTTAAAATAAAAATGCTGTTAACTATGCGTTAGTTCCCATGAGATTTTAATTCTGTAAAACTACAGTTTAGGCGAGCCTTTTAGGCTATGCTTCCCAATCAAAACAAAGATGAAATTAGTATACAGAATCGTGTGAGTTCTCTCACTATTTTCAGGTTGCTATGGATACTGTTGTGTGTGGAATATTAATTATTACCTTAGTATTATTTGTACCTCATGAAGATCAGATTACATGGTACTAGTTTCTATTTAGATGTTTTATTTGAATATTATTAACACAACCCACTTTATTTAACCTTATGCATCAGCTTGTCTTACTGTTTCCAAATTCTTTTACCCAACTTTTCCACTTGGAAGATGAAAGCTGTTGAATTTTTTGCATCTCGCTTTTGGGCACCAGAGGATATATAAATGAACAACACTTATCCGTTTCCTCATTTGATCCATCCTCCGCCCAATCTCCTGCCCAACACGACCTCGCGCTCACTCGAATAGTTGTTCCGAGAGAACGGCCATCTATCGGGACCTCGGCTCAAACTACACGTTTTCTCTTATCGGAGCCATTTCACCAGAGCGTTGTTTCAAAAGGGGAGAGATATGTAGTCATAGTTCGCGTGAGAGGGAAAAAGGGTTTTTATGAGCATCTCCCACTCGCCTTCGTTACGACCTCTTCGATGCATGGAGACCGCTAGAGAGAGACCATAGTAAGTTCCCTTATATACTTCCTCACACCACATTCCATACCCCCTTCCTCCTAATTTCACCCTCTCCCGTCTCGCCACCTCCTCCACCCTCCACCATTTTCGGGAAATAGGAGGAACCCACTCCTCCGCCGACTTGTCGTTCATATCGCAGGCATTCCGAGATGTTCGTGCGTGTAACAACTTCCCATAAAATCCCATTTTTCCCGCGTCACCTTAAAATTTCCGTCGTCTACGGAAAAAACAGTGATATCACGCTTTCACAGGAGGAGGGAGGTGTGTGGAATGGTTGAGCTGAAAGTTTCTATTTTTACGAAAATGTAAGCAAACGGGAGCGTGTCCGTGAATATTTACGCACGTGATGGTCGAGTATACCTGGCGAGGGAGCGTTGCCATCTACCATCAGGGTGGAAATTTTGGAAGTGCTGTTTCAGCGGAACGATGTCTTTTTAGGAGTTAGGACTTGGTTTTCAATGTGGGTGAAGTTCTTACAAGGAAAAGTTGGAATTATTTTTGAGATTTTATTACTACTTCTAATAATTGTGTCTATTCTTCTGTAACTTCTCATAGCAATCGGTTAATTATTTTAAATCTTAGTGTACTTTGAAATATGTTTGAATCATCTATGACCCTCTATATTTATGTTTGAACACATAACTATTCAACGTATGTAGTACTGGAACAGTTGTCTTTCTCGAATGCGTGCAGTAATTGGAGTATTCTGAAGCAAAGCAGGAAATATTAGATAATTATAAATAAAATAGTGCTGTATAAAGCAATTGAAAACTGTAACACATTGCATTGTAGATTAATTTTTCATTTTCATTGTAGCATTGTAGATTCGAGTTTCTCAAGTTTTATTTGCATTACCGCAACATTAGAATAAATTCAAAAATCTATAATATACTTAATTGAAATAAGCGTAATGTAAACGTGAAGATTTAAAAATTACACACTTCGTAGTTAATTCGGCAAACGTATTTTGTTATTTTTTCATTTTTAATTCTGGAGAGATTTCAAGCTTTGGCCTATATACATGTACGTGGATCTCCAGTAACAATGATAAAGTAGTTTCCCTGTTAGCAACAGTAAATATATATGTAAATAAATGGTCAGCTAAACTTCGAATAAAAATCAATTTTTTTTAGAACGAACAACTAGTTGAGCTTATTCAACAATTGGAACAACGTGAAACCCAAAGAATATAAATCTCAGTGTAAACTTATTGGTAAATCGTGTTTTCTTGCATCGATTTTAATTGTTTACATATTTTATTAATTATATAAAATTACATGCTGAATTTGAGGGCGCATCGCAGGTGGATGTGTAGGAACAGAAAGAGAGAACAAAAGTAGAGAAAGACTTCCCCGCTCGTCGACTAATTGGCAGCAGCGCCTTCCCTCTGCATGGAACAGCATTCAGTTGGCGACAATGGATTCGATAAAGGGAATCCATCGAGCAAGATTGCGAGGGATTCATTGTCCGGCGTCTCCAGCAGAGTCATTGGGAGAGAAGATGAAGAATGAGCGAAAAAACATAAAGGACGAGAGTCCAATGGCACATCTATTGTCTCCCGCTCTTCCACAGAATCTGATTCGTGCGCCCCCGCTAAGAACAGGCGTGGTCAGGCGACCACACGCGAAGTTCCGCCAAGATGGGTGTAAAGGAGTGGGAGGGTTTTAATAGGGGATTCAATGGGAATGAATACGAGGAACATGGGGTAGAAGAACAATGGTAAAGGCAAGGTGAATTGGGGAACAGGCTGCACTAGTTAAAGGGATTCGAAAAGTAAAAATGCTGATTTTATTACTAGTGGATTTAAGAGGGCACATCAGATTTCATCATGCTGATTTCAGTTCCAGTATTTCCGAACATTTTATTAAGATGGTAGATCAGTGCTGATTTCAGTTCTGTTTTAGTATCTCCGAACATTTAATAGTTTATATACTTATACAATGTATTTTATAATCCTTTAATGGAACGTGAATTCAATGGTGCTGAGTACGTGCGTATAATATATACAAGTGCGAATATAATACATATGGAGCCAGAATTTTTATATCATGACGAAAATTAACCTTGTTTATATACCAATACATTAATCAAATTAATAAAATGCGTATTTAAATTGAAAGCTATCTATTTATGTATATTTATAGAGTATATATTATTTTATAGTTTCATCTATAGACGAAATTCATTTTTCCGAAGTATTATTTTAAATTAATATAATAAATCATTATTGAGTATCGTCAATATGAAAACAAACTAATGTATCAATTACGTCTTTAGATTTTTAGAATCTCTTTGGTTATTTAAATATATTTTTTAAACCAGATCCCATTTAAATTTGCTTTCAAAACTGTTATATTGTTTTTGGATCATTTTTTTCGTAATTTATTTGGCTCTGACAATGCAATGGAAACAAATTTAATGAATTTAGACTGTAGATAAAAGGATATCATTATGGAATATAATTCAGCTAAAAATCCGATTTTAGAATTTACAAAAATTAAGCTTTAATTACTATCGATTTAATTGAAATACAAGCATAACAAATTTGATGAAAATGTTTAATAATTTTCATCTAACGGTAGAATTTCTCCATTATAGTGCATTAAATGTAATTCGAGAAAATAAGAATGCGTTCAAAATCATAATCGCGCAGAACAGTTCAATTTTTACATCCCCATACATCCGATCGTTAAACAAGAGCCGAACTTATCCTAAAAAAAGCTAAACAAGCGGGAAAAAGTAAGCCAAAAGAGGGCTTTTATGCCCTGATGGAGATATCATTGCCCCATCAAAAAGGCATTAAATCGTTCTCGAAAATTTCATTTTTACAATCGAGTTAGGGAGCGAGGAAAAAATATAACCCCGTTTGTTCAATCCATCTTTACCATAAAAGGCCGAGCAAGTTTTATCGGTGCCGAAGCACTCCGAATAATATTTTACGCAAGATTTCCTCCCGATTTTATTTTTTAATGAAATTCCCATTAGCGCCGAGGCAAAAACGTAACGATCCCACCGTTTAGATTCTAATGCACTCTCTGCGTAACTTCAACGCTCGTCGATAAATCCGCGCATAGGCCGATTAAAATTTGAAGGCCCGGATTTCGGTTTTCATTTTCGCTTCCTCATTTTCCTTGTTTATACGCTCGCTACAACCTTCCCTCCCTTCGTTGGCCACCCACCGATAGCCTCCTCTGCAGAGGCACGCCCAAGCACGCCTCGCCCCTCGTGTAAACAGGGCGCGTCTTCCCTTATACCCTGCGTCTTCGCAGCCACCTTTCCCCACAAAGAGAGTGCTAATCGCCAGCTCTCGCATTGTTAGAGCGAAGAGGGCGGGCGACGTCCCAGAGAACCTTGTGGGACGCGTGCGTGAGCGAGAGGGGAGGCTGTGTGGATCCAAGGCGTTGCCTTTTCCTCCTTTCTTTGTCTCTCTCATTTAAATCTCCCATTCTATTGACGTGGTCTCTGTTTTCCCGGGCTTTAAGTCGGACCGACAAGATCCTTCACGCCCTCGCCAAAGGGGTATGTGCTTCGAATGTGTCATGAGGACCGAATTCGCTTACATTGGAGGCCTAAGTCGTGATGGTACATGTGCATGAATATTCTGCATGTGCTAGCGGTTGCTTACCGCCGAATGCCTCGGGATTGTTTACCGAAAATGATTTGACCATGGAAAATGAATGCAATACTTACTTTGGGGGGTTACCTTTAGGTCTTTGTCGTACATTTTCTTTCACACATTCTGTTAGTGAGGAACCTCTGACCAATACGAAAAATCGAAATTTAAGACAAAAGAGACTAGAAGCCCAAAAAAAAACTTTCTTCTTGAAAGATGACTCGTATAAAAAGCGCGTCTACAGTTAATCATTGGCTTCCCGTGGAAAATGCTCATGAATTTATTTGTCATGGTATCGAGAGTGAGAATATTCAATGAGAAATATAAGTAACTTTACTGTACTGTTGGAAAACCCGTTGAAGTTTTCAGTGTTTGCAAAAGAAATGCTGCTGGTGTAAATAAAGATCACATGTTAATGGATTTGTGTGAAATACACCCGAAATACTTGAATATTTTCTTACTACAACTTTGGAATGTTAAATTGGATCTTCTCTTCAGAAATTAAATATTTAATACATAATAATTTCCTATAAATTACATGTGAGCCAAGTTCTGTAGGATATTGGACCAATATATTCCATCCCAGAAGCCTAATTAACAAGTTGAACTGTAGTTTTCCAAGCTCTTGTTTTATTCGTTGTACTCAGATTCACTTACCTAATATTTGGGATGCAAACTTTTTTATAGAATATAGTTTTTATATATTTAGGGTAAGGATCATCTCAATGTTCTATAGCGTGATAATATTTTTAAGATTGAGAAAAGACTTACTAGTTTCATCATATTGCGAAAGATTTCAACTTCTTGACCAGATGATTTGCGCGGTGCAACTGCCAAGGAAAATAATAATTTTCATTCTTTCAATATGGCGAATTTTATATCGAAAATATATATAATAATTTTACTTTTATGGCCCTTAAGCAGTGTGTATTATTATTATAAATAATAAGAACTATATCTTCTTCGTATTCTTCGTAATTATTTTGTTGACATCACTTATCTATATTAATCTTATATTAATTTTACCTCCTATGAAACATAAATACCTGATTTAGTCAAAATTCATGATTTAAGAATAATCTTAGCATTTTGAATAGATTTAAATATTAAAAATGGTAATGTTATACGTACTTCGAATATTTCAATTAAAATAGATAGAAACATAAAATTATAAAACATCATTAGTAAATTTGGGGTAATGACATCTTAGTGTTCTTTTAACATTTAGACCCATACATAAATACAGATTCCTTTCATTCTTAATGGTATATGGTCGCCTACAATTTTAATGACGTAAAATTTACAGCTAAACGTCCACTTAAAGGACGGAACGGAACGCGCTTAATACACTCG
This sequence comes from Pantala flavescens, assembly GCA_020796165.1. Taxonomy (NCBI): domain Eukaryota; kingdom Metazoa; phylum Arthropoda; class Insecta; order Odonata; family Libellulidae; genus Pantala; species Pantala flavescens. Next base: position 15,528,193 of record CM036879.1, on the reverse strand, counting down.
GAAACGTAGTATTCTCTAAAAAAGGACACAATATACAAACTTTTAAGGGTATAGTAACGCTGTTTCCGTTGAAATTTCCGAAGGGGGAAGACAGAAGTCGGCAGCTGGGTACGCACCACCCCATACTATAGATACCGCTCCATTAGCCGGGGGATGCCGTAAGGGAGAGGTTTTAATGGAGGCTCCCGTTCCTCTTAAGAGGGTGGCCAAGGGCGGTGCTCTACTCCCTTCCAAGTGTCGCGATCTTCGAGATCCACTTAAGGGATGACAGGGGTTCGAAGGGAGGCGATCTGGTTAAAGTACCGCAAAAGAGACGTGTCGAAGGATGTGCGAACGTCGTCATGAAAGGAATCAGACTACCGGGAGATACGTCATACGATGACGTCTGTACTGTAAGATCTTTCAGTTTATTTACGTATCACGTTAGTGACATATGCGAAGGGAGTGAATTAACTCCGGATCGTTGATAGGTTTATTATGTTAGCCTCCCTTGTGGTTCAATGAAAGGAAGACACGAAATAACTGATTCAACAATCAGTTCCATTCAATCCACAGTCGATATCTGTCGTAGATTGCGATTATCAGTCCATAGAATAACTTCAGTCTTTACTTTTCTTTATGAAGAAAAAATAGCTTTGAGATCATAGATAGAGATAGATATAATATTTTTCTTGGTTGCATTTCTTAATCAAGAAATTTTAGTTCAATCTTTAGTCTAAGATTCATGAAACTGGAATTATAAATAGCAAATAATGGTATATTAAACTCTATATCTATAATTTATTTTCGATATTTACGTATGAACTGCTCGATTCCATTTTGATTCCGAATTTCTATGAAGTAAATACTAATTACTTTCATCAAAGCAAAACGATTTGCTGAATTCCTTTGCTCGTCTAAATGAAATTTGGATTTCTTTTATTACTCAAAATATAATACGCAGGAAGCTCCTACAATTACTTCTTCAATTATACCGCATTATTTCTCGTATTGTAAATTTTATTTGTTACTCTCTTTTTTACTCTTTAATGGCTACCCAATACATACTATTATTTCGTTAAAATCTCCATGTTCATGAAATATGTGTGGAAATATGAAGAGATAATTATCTTCTTCAACCATATTCATAAATATTATTGTGTTTTCTATCAACATATTAAATAAATTTATAATATAATGATATCAGTAATTGTCAATTGCTATTCATATTCGTTCGGTACTATTCGTATCTATGCCCATCTAGAAGTTCTGCTTTATACTCTCGTCTAGCTACAATATACATATATTGGTTAGATGAGATCTTTCTTGCTAAATATAATTATAAATTGATGGATGGATATAAATATACATATTGCGTATTGCGTTCGATTGTTATCAGGAAATTTGTGAGTCATATTACTGAAATAAATTATTCCTTTTTATTCAGTCTCCTTAATCTCTTATCCAATTTATTCTTGCGTCTCACAGTATGATTACATTATATGAATTGTAAATTTTCTATAAATTTGTCGAGTTCAGATATTCGATCATAATATTGTCATCATAAAAATTCTGGCTGGCATTCATTTATAAGGACAATTGTAATCTAAGAAAATTTCAATGGGAAGAAGAAATATTTGCATCAACAGACGCTTTTTTCTTGCTTATCTATTTCTTTCTAAATCCAGCAATTATCATGTAGATGAAGAGCTTTTTACGGACAGGTATTTCCAACTTAATGTCCTACGTCAGAATGAAGTCTCGCAGTAGATTCAGAATGACGAGTCTTCTCTTTACAATCTTCGAAGAACAAACGACAAACATAAATCGTGAAGTCCATCCACGAGTTCTTGGCATTTAGTGGAATTATCTTTAGTCGATCGGCGTGACAAATAACCTTCATAGCAAAGGGACATCTTTACCTCTGATTCCTTAAGCCCTTCTCAATCTCACTCCGGACAACTCTCAAGTGTTTTTCGGCCGTCTTTCACCCGTTGCCTTGACGACGACCTTGCCTGAAAATCGCTTTCGAAGAAAGATTCCAAGATCATTCCGAACGATATCGCAGTGCGAAAGATGACGAAAATGTCCGCTCCCATTTGACGCCTCTTCCCATCCGACGTTTATTTTTCGGACCAAGTGCGCGTCTGATTTATGATTCCGAAGCACTCTCTCCAAAAAAAGCTCAGCGAGAAATTTTGGAATTCCATCATAAAGCTCGGTAGCGAAGGCAATAAATTTCCGTTCGTTATGACCTTCGCAGTTCCGGCTATTTTTGTAAAAGCTTTCTCCGTATGCGAAGATGCGGAGGGAAATAAATCTTTGGATGCCAGTGTGATCTTCGAGAGGATATTGTAAATTGATCTTGTTTCGGTCCCGAATTAAAACAGGATATTAAGTAAGAAATAAAAGAATTTTTAGAAATTATGAAAATTTATGGAGGGTTTAATGTTTTAATATTTTGTCAGTTAAAGCTCGCGTTCGGAATGTTTTGAAATAAACTTAAAATTCTACTCTCTGTTTGCTCGTATTTGCAAGGGATTACTAATACATTATAAGGCATTCATAAAAAGGGACGTAACAGTTTAATACAAGCTATAATTTCTATGTGAATTTCACACATACAAGTACATAATTAAATAAATATTACATGTATTAAGTAAGATATTAAATATATATTAAAAATATTATGGCATAAAATACTGCTAAGTACTAGCGTGTCTATTAAACGTAGATTTTAAAGGAAAATAAGATAATAAATGTAGCTTTACGAGGATAAGGTGAAAAGTTTGCGACCTTGCCGAGAGATGACCTTCCAATTAGCGAAAATTTATGGTCATATTAAAGTTAAAGCATATATATTTCATAGGTGTATAGCATACATAAAATGAAAAGTAAAGACCTTTAATGTTTGACGTAAAACTTTAGTCATAAATTCTTAGCCAGTCTTGGTCATATATAATAGATTATATAGATCTTCTTTAGCGATAGCAAAGACTATTTTATACATTTGAATATTCGCTAGCATACTTCCTTATTGATGTATAACATTATCATACTGACAAAGGGACTAAAATATCCCTCGGGTCACGTAAAACTTCAATGGTTTAGCAGGTATAATTGTCATAATCCCTTAAGACGTCGACAGCAACTGACATCTCCTTTCCTCCTCACAAACCCTTTTCCTCATTATTCCCACCTTTCGCTCATTTGTTGGCCATGCAGACGGTCATCTGGCAAGTAAAGTACTTCAGGAGCTGTCAAGGAAAAAGGTTATGCCTCCATTTGGGGGAGAGGTGGTGGTGTCAGTTCGTTTGAGATGTGGGCACGCGCTCGACCTTCAGGAACAACAGGAACGTTACTAAAATGCCACCGCACCCTCTGCACCCCCATCCCGCATGCCATCGTACAGTCTTTTCGAGGTCCCTAAGAAGAACCACCAGTCGGGTCACGTCATGTTAGCTTCGTTTTTAAGACGTAGGCCATTGTACTATCTACGCACCTTGCAGGTTGAAGCTCTCGTAATGTGTGCGATAAAGGATTTTTTTTAGTTGAGGACTTGAAGGAAATCCTCCTCACGTCTTCAGGGCGGAGGTCATAGTTCGCTGCGCTGAGAAACCGAGGAATGGAGTGATTTTTCAACGGAGGTCCGCACGTGGAGTGCAGTGTTACTGGTCCCTGCTTGTTTGTTCGTCATGTTCAATTTAATGTCCGTGTAATGATACTGATGGTTCGATATATTGAAGGAATTTAGTTGAAACTAGAGAAAAATAGCTATGCGTTTAAGATGAAATAGTTAAGTGATTTTACACCTGATAGAATCTTTTACTTACCTATCTTTTCGTTTACAGAATGATTCCTATGGCTTAATTAGGTTTAAAAATAAATAATGAAATAAGTGTTTACAGATACTTTTATTTTATTTTGGTTAACTTCACAGGAATCTTATTCGATATCTTTTATTAATCGGTTCACTCTTAATAACCATGCTAATCATAGCTTCTTTTCCTCAATATCAAATAAGCAAACTAATGCATTTTTAATTTGTCACGAATCAGGAGAGTTTAATTTCACGTTTAGTTCATAAAAAGTTTCGTAGTATTCCGGTTTCGGAAAAAATATCCAGATAAATTATATATTTTTAAAATATGGATAATCCTTTTTGCATTCAAGTCGAATTTCATTTCCGATTTAATCAAAACTGCAAACGGTTGTGAAATTTTGTGCTTTGTTGCAGTTACTCTGAAAATCCATCGGGCTCCATGAATTTTCAATCGTCAACCTAATTAAACTTCCTATTGATTCCATAATGATTATATTCCATATCTCATCAGGAACATCAAAATATATGTGAAAGTAATCGTATATCCTGGATCAGTGTTAATTTTCCCTAAATCCTCAATAACACAGGATTCTGAAGACTTTATTCATTGTGTGGAAAGTAAAAATGCTTTTCATAGCAACGATTCGTATCCTCCTAAGGTTATATTTAAACACATAAGTTTTATAGCTAAATCATTTCAATTCCTTTAATTTAATGGCAGCATCTTTTCCAGAATTTTATAACCTCTTGACACTTAATCATCATTTACACCATAATCATCATCATCCTTATTTACTTAAGTATCCACGGTAGCATCCATATTACCTGTGAAAAAGAAATAATAATCGCTTTTAGACTGGAGGCAGACTCTTGGCACCAAAGAGCCCGACGCCCGAAAGACGCCGCTGTCTGTAATTACCACTTCCTCTGGATCCATTTTCTAAAAATACAAGCTTCATATTAGTCCATGACCAGCTCTTCTCATGATGGACACCTTGGGTCTGCTCCGGCTTATTAAGTTATTACAACCTTTGTAGTAGCCCGTATATCAATTTGCGAGTGCAGAAATATCTCTCTCTTGTGGTGGGCATGTTCACAAGCACCGCAAGTAAATCAAATTTTAAGTATTTCAAATTATTGAAGATGAAAGGAAAGCCTTTCAATTAGACCAACCTACTAATAGGGTTGAGAGGTTTCTCAAAAATCCTTTTAAAAGAGTATTTTCTTTTATTTATTAGGTTTTTCTCCTATTTGTTTTTTTAGAAAGACACACGAAATTTCTTCTTTTAGGAAAATCACATACGTAACCAGTCCCTTTCAGTAGTTTTGCGTCTTTTATTATCAAGTTAAGGGAGTAAGCAAGTTATGTTATTCCGGTCTTACGAGAATATTTATTCCACAAGGCAGTTTCTTTATACTGTAGGTCAATAAAAATCAAAATGATACTACGAATGAAATCTAAGGGGAAACATTTTGTCTAATTTTAAGTATTTCATTCGACGGGATACATTCAAGTGTTCTAGAATCCTCTATAACATCATGATTACCTTAATCACCTGTGTATGAATCTAGTCCTGATAAGTTTTTCAATTATTCCAGCACATGTCGATCTATTCCTTTGTTATAAAACCTATATAAACTACCTACTACTTTCGCAAAGCAATGATTGAAAGAATGGATCTCATTCTCAAGATGTCTACAAAAATGTGAATTTTACATCAACTTAAACTTATCATAATATAATACGTATCTTTTCGTAAGCTAATAAAGCGTTTAATATCATTCATTAACAAATTACATCTACATCTACATATTTACCCTGCGAGCCGCCTTTCGGCGTTTGGCAGAGGGTGCATGCACCATGACTCCATTTCCCTAAATTAAATGATTTCTGTTGAAAAACCTATTCGACTAATGTACAAAAGAACTGTTTTACGAAAAATGGTATTGATAGAAGTGAGACTAAAATCATTCTTTAGGCGATTTCTATACATATTTCGCCGGTAATATAAATTTCTTATTATTACTATTATAATATTTTGACATGTGTTTATCGTCTACGAGTAAAATTTACAAACTCTGTAGTAGAAACTAATTTACTGCTATTTAATGTGATAAATTACTAGCTCTCAACGGTCAATATCTCTGTTGGGAAACGCATTAGAAAACAAGGTACTATGAACGCTTTGTTTAGCCTTTCACTCGAGATAAATTATGTTCTTCGACCTCCTTTATCATACATTTGTTGACGTCTTCGAGTCCCACCCGTGGATACGAATAACCGACGCAATCGATCCATCGCTTGATGAATTTCTGTCCCCACGAATGCTCGGTCATTACCAATAGATCGTCTCTAGATAGCGAGAGGAACACACCTGGTCGAAAATGAAGAGCGAGTGGCAGGGTCGATGGACATTCGTTACGAAATCATACCCGAAGAAGAACCACTCCTCATTTCGCGTCATTCAGCGGCGTGTTCCAAAGACAGTCGAAGGCACCGCCTTTGGCAGCCAAAACACCGGAAGGTTCGCGGCCCTCCCGCTGATACAAGAAGCTCTCTCTCTCTCTGCTTCCGCCCGAAGACGCAGGTGCGCTCGGGCGCCTTTACGACCGAAACCAACCGACTCGCTTCCATTCGCAGAACACCGTTTTTATCCCCATGCGTACTTTCTCGAGAGCAATCAGTTACCTCTCCTTAAAGGGTCCGCCCCCGGAATCTTGATTAAACGCCGCGATGACGTATTATTTATAATTAGGTGGAACATTAGCGAGATCCCGTGGAAAAAAGACTCGGGAATTCGCTTCCTTCGCCTCGTTACATGCTCGAGATGCGGCACTCGATGTCGTAAAAAAAGTAGTTGCTTATTTTTAAATTGCGTTTCTCGTCTGTTTTTCGAGTCGTGGAGAGGAAGATGAATGGTAATTACCCCATGCGACGCTGAATGATTGCGAGGTGGAAATGTGATACTCGAGGAAAATTTCGGGAAACGCGCGTTACGGCTTGTTAATGAAGATATTACGTTCGATTAGGAGTTCATGAAGGTTTCGAACGATGCGGTGGTTGTGAATGTTTTTTAAGTGCTTTTTATTTAAAAATTGTATTTTATGTTCTGTTCTGTGTATAGTACAAGTGAGGTCGTTTTTGAAGGCTTGTTCTTTATACATGTATTTTGTAATTTAAGTTGAGGAATCTCGTTAGTTTTACTGCATGAATCCTAAGTAAAGCTACTAAGATTAGGGAATAATCCACTTTTCAATTCAATAAATAGGTCACGAACCAAAGACTAAGACTCTATTTTCCTTTATTTAACCTTGTCCTTCCAACGTTGAGCTCCTACAAAAATTTTAAAAAAATTGAGAATTATGAGCGGGTTTTTTTATTTATTAAAGAGAAAATTCTTTTGAAATAATTAATGGAAGTAATCATGATTAGTGTGATATTGTACTGTGTTCGATATAGAAAAATATTCATTTCTAAGTTTGAATTCGAAAGTTAACCATGCTAAATTATATCTTCCTATACTGATTAGCTAAAGGCAGATTGCTAACTGTTACAGTGAAAACAACTTATAATTTTTATTAGATAATCGAAAAATTGTATTATCATATAGTTATTTATGCACCTCTTCGAGAATTCTAAAAGCTTTTGGAAAACTAAATGAGACTTTTGAACAGAATTTATCTCATGGAAAAGAAAGAGATCAATCAAGAGTTGATTCGGAACAACCAAAGGAAATTAAGAAATTTTTAAACGCAACAGACTTGGTTACACGTTTCCATTTTTTCCAGCCGTCTATAAGAAACACTTATCTATTATTTATTTACATAATAGGAAAATATTTTCCAGATATTAGTAGAAGTGCTCGATCTATTTCTTGACAGACAGATAGTTTAAGATAAGATGTGAATTAAGAACTGGAAAAGGAAATGTCCAAATTGCTAATTCGAGGAAAACAATCCTTTGTGATTAACCGTACTTAAAATGCGTTTAACAGATTAAGATGATAGTGGAGACTAATTTTAAGCGATATTTTCTTCCCGTTGTCCTTCTATAGGTCTAAGGTCCAAGGGCTTTGACCCAGTTCATTTCCAAAAGAGATCGGTAATTAGTCTCGGGTATTCAGTAGCGAAATTCGAGCGACAGGAAAATTGCCAATAACAAAGCAAACGAGCATTCTGTCCCATTTTTCAATTCCTGTTCTCATCAATGTATATCCACTAATCTCTATTCGCTTAAATATACTTATTCCCCTCATTCCAGGGAGATATATATACGCCGACCGGAAGTGTTGAGGTCTCGCCTCATTATCAGCGATGTTAAAAAAAAGACAGTCGATGCAGGTGTTCCTTCATGTCGACTTAAAGAGTAAATAATTTTTTCGGTAGACAATGATTAATCGCTTGCATGGAATTAAGGTATGAAAACCATGGGAAACTATTCTTAATGAATCGTGACCGCCTACCTTGGCGGAAAGGAAACGAAAAATTGAATAGAATGCCTCAAGAATTTCCCAAGAAGATTAGGAATTTCAATTTGTTAAAGACGTCCGCTTTCGATAGCCTTCAGCTAAGGAGATCCCAGGTTGAAATTCTCATATTTGAGAAGGTGGAAAAAAATTGAATCGCCTCCCTGCAGTCCAGATGTGTAGCATAATTTGTAAGCGGTTTGAAATGATGGAGTTATTCAGGGAATGGCAGGCGGAAATTTTTACGAATTTTTCATTTTTACTATTACTTAGATAAAAATCTCCAGCCATCACTGGGATCATTTCATGGTTTACTCTACAATGCCTCTTCATTCTCTTGTCAAAAGTTAATAACTTTTTGAAAGCCATGAAGTTGTTGGTAATACGTTTTGAATTGCTAAATACCATAACCCCTTAGTAAGAAGACGTAATATGAAGACTGGTGATTCCAAATGAATTAAAGCTATCGTTGGTAAATTATATATCATCCATATCATCTTTATAAACTTAAAATATTAATGTATTTCGTTTAATTTAACTAAAATATTATCCTTATATAATCTAAGACTCTATCTAATTATTTGGTATTGTACCTAGAGTTCATTATGTGTTTATTCTATATTTATTAAAATTCGAATCACTTTCGACCATCTCAGTGTGGGAAAGGAATATTGATATGAGAATGATTTTAAAAGAAGAATCCTTCCTTACCAATACGAAAGAATCGGGTAGCTGAATTGAGTACTCTTTCATAATCCATCTCGACTTTGAGTTGATTATGACTGCCTTTTTAAGTAAATTATTTTTCATACATTATAAAAACCCACCTCTCTGAAGTTTAAGGCTTCAACAGTGGAATTTAGAGACTGTTTTTATTTTTTCTTTGTATATCTTCTTCCATTATCCTCCTCTCATACCTCGAGGTTATGTAGTAAGTCGGATCTGAGCTTGGGAAACGAATATCTACATCTAAAAACTACCCGGTTGTCAAGTTACGAACTATCGAGATCCCAAGGTGGAGATATCTTTACCGGAGGACGCACCTCCGGCGATTCTTCGGTCTCTCTCCCCAACAGTAACCTTTGCCATCACATGCGATGGATGACTTTATCTGTTTCCATCCATCGCGTCTTCCAACATCGACGCCACACCTCATTGCGACGCACCAATGGGAGCGGAACGCTTGATCTGCGGCTGTCAATCCAAGCGGTCCTTTTCCACATCTTCAACAGAGACGTACCAAACAAAACACATTTCCCGAACGCTTATAGTAACCCATTACAGAGTGGCCTCACGTCATTCTCCGGAAAGAGAATAGGAAGACAATAGAGAGTGGAATGTCAGTTTCCGTCGGTGCGAAAGATCGCCTCCGATAAAGTGTTGCGGAAATGTACGGAAAGAATGGCATCTCTTCATCGGTAGAATAAGAATGCATTATTCCCTTTAATTCTCAACAATGTAGGCTGATGATGGCAATAAAATTTTGAATGGCATTGTTGGGGAATAATATCACTATTAAGTTGTTTATAATTTATCGCATCTAATTAATTAGCACTAATTGGAGAGTTTTGAAATACTTTTGAAATGTTTCTGGTATTAATATGGAGGGAAAACATCTTTAGACTATAAAGAAACAATCGTTGTGATTATTATTGTTTTCTAAATTAGGTAATTCTTTAATTAATTTTCTAGATTTTAATTTTTCTTAAATGAACAGAGAAATAACAGAGGAGGGTGTGATTATCTAGTTAATTTGCAGTTTGTAAGTCAATGATTTGCGTATTTAATTTATGCATGGTGAAGTACAGACACTTGATGCTCCACATTCGTTTCTCACTATTAGTTATTATCCATTTAGAATCTCGTAGTTCATTTTAGCATTTATTAAATAAAGAACATTTCCCATATCTAAATTATTTGAATTTTACATAAGAATATAACTGTCATTTCCTATTTCACGTTTTCATGTTTCTGCCCCGTTCATTTGACTTCTTTTGATTGTCTATACATCTCACACCTTCCTTAGCTTCATTCCACTTCCTAGTCACTCTTTTTGTCCCGTCTCCGATAGCATCCGAAGAACATGAATGCATCGCTCAGCGATTGCTATCTGTTAATACGTGTCACTGCTGCATAGCTTCTTCATCGTAATAGTACGACATTTACAGCAAAAAATAGCTATCACTCATTTGGAGGTGTTGAATGTATTTACTTGTAATGACTCACTTTACGTGCAAAATTTCCATGGGGTTTTTACAAAAGGTAGCATTATAAATAGTATTATAAAAATAAACTATCTAGAATAATGAAATTGTTGAGAAACTTTTATTCAATTCAATTTCATAATTTATCCCAAATGTTCTCTTAGTAAATTGAATGATTTGAATTTTTACCAGATAAATAAAGAGTTTTTAATACGTATGATTCAATAATCATGAGAGATTTTGTGATTTATACATACGATATACGATATGATTTCCTTTGGGCCTCTTTTCTTTTGCTAAATTCTCTCTGACTATACCAGAGTGAAAGAATATACTTAAAAATATTGTATCTATCAGTGTTAGGAATTTTATTTTCCTACATCTATATATCGTTTTATATCCTTTGTAATCATATGATTAAACCTGATGGTAAAACAATTTGTGTTGTACAATAGTATCGGCTCTAGTATTTTTATAACATTACCTTTTTATAATTGAATTTTTTATTGCTCAGTTGATGTCATAAATACTTTTAAAAGATTATCTTTATTTTAAAAATTCCTTTCAAAAATTTTGTGATGAGAACTCTATCATATTTTTAAAAATGAAGAATGTCTAAAGAAGACGTATACAATACGTAAGAAGACGTACACGTATTTAGAATGAATTATTTATTCTTTTTTACGAGTAATCCAAGTCTCCTCTTTGACTCTTAACTCTTCGAAAATTTCATTTCTCCTTCAATTCCATACTTTCCGATTCTCCTGTATTTTCCCCATTCCATCTCTTCCCGCCAGACATCTTTTTTTCCCTTCATCACACTTCTCGACATCTCCTCCTCCTCCGACCACAAGGGCAACCGATTCTCCAGGTCCACCATTTCGCCGTCACCCTTTGCCCAAGATACGGATCTTCAGCCTCTTCACTTCTTTTTTCCTTGGCTCCTCCTCCTTCCTCCCCACCTTCAAGCATCTCCACGCAGCCTCTCCTGATTCCTCCACCGATAGTTCCATCTTTTGTGCCTACCCATCTCGGAGAAAGCCTCGATTATTCCATCACTCGAAAAAAAAACTTTGGTTTTTTCCATTTCGTTAACTCATATATTGTCTTTTCGTAGCCTCCGTTTCGAAAAAAATTCCATCATCCACAAGACGGAGTCCTCACGTCAAAATGTCTCCCGTCAATTTTTCCGAGTGCCTCGCCGACGGCCACGGAGGAATAATGGCGATGGGTATCGCGTCCAGAGGTCATCTCTTTGCGATGAATGGGTCGCTGCTTTTGGTTAGATAGTTCGTTCGGGGAAGCCAATTCCCGATGACTCGGAGGGACGTATTGCGGAAGATGGTCTGAGTGTAAGGAAAGCGTTGATACACCGGAGACTTTTATTCTTATCGCGTAGCGACGGGATCGGTGGTGTAGAAAATGTAAGGACGTACCGAAAGATCGATTTAATATCACCCTATCGATGCGTTTCCATGCGATTCGATTTATCGTTTGGCTATTGTGGATCGTTCTTTTGTAAATCAATTTCTTTTTGTTCTCAAGATTAAGTTTTAATTCGGAATGAAATTTCCGCTTTTTATGGATACTGTCTTCAGACTTATATATTTGCATGCCTTGAGTAGGAAGAGATCTCGTGTGAGCTTTAAGATTCTGTATTGTGTTGTCAAACTTGCGCTTCTGTACTTCCAATATCATATAATGTGATGAATAATTGAACTACTGGAAAAGAGATAGAGATTATGAATGATATATATATTATATCTGGAGTCCTCTTCTAAGGATACCGCAACAGGTGAACAATTTATAATTTAGAGCAAGGAGCTTTGATTTATTAACAATTCCTCTGCGGTAATGAGCTTATATTTTGGTCGATATTGTCATTAATATTCACTCATTTTTGAAACCTAACTCTTTATATTCTAGCAGTTTATAATTTTATTATTATTGATATTATTATGGTATTATTATCGAGAGAAGAGAAAATATTTCAATGATATTTCAATTATAGGGGCGATAATGTATATAATTTCTTTCTTTCTTTTATCTTTCCATTTATCCGTTAAAACTTTATTATTTTTTATATATTATATTCATTAATTTTGCTTGATTATCCCATGAAGGAAATAATTACTTAAAAAGTAATCTACACATGACGTAAATCACTTTTTTTCTACAACCATTGCGATACAAATCCAATTATTTTCGCTCTGGAAATTAAACTTTCATTTCATCGGGGTAATATATGATATTAATTCAAGGGTGTAGTAGATTTTATGTATGGTAGGTCAAGAAACTAACTCAACTTTAGAATATTGGACACAACATACAGAATTCTGTCGGTCGTCTTTGAAGATCGCTTTCCTCCATCACACAGCCTTCCGTCCATTTTGGCATGTTTGATGAAGACACTTCTTTCAATTCCCTCTCTAATAAGCAATAAAGTAATGGAGGAGATACCAGAAGAGAGAGTGCCTTCACTCGGTCCCAAAAACATTGTAATTCACTCCGCTCAGCCTCTCTTCTCCCGTCTCTATCATTACGTCTGCCGCTCCTGTATCCTCTTCTCTCTTCATCGCGATATGATGACGCACAATGAGCCCAGTGACTCTTCAACTCCGTGGTGGAGTGGAATTCCTCACGTTGTTATTTGCCCAGAGGTGGATCGTAAAAAAGTTCCTCGTTACACATCCCCCGAGGGCATCCGAACATCTTTTGATGGATGCCGCGAAGATGAAGTGTGGATGATGGAACCATCCGAGAAGAACAATGAACGCGGATTAAAAATTTTTAAGACACCTCTCCTCCGAGGTCGTAATGGTGGGTTTATGGGAGTCCGGCCTAACCATAAAGTCTAAGACTAACCAAAGGCGCGCGGTATTTCTTATTCGCCACTTGATGAATAATCAGACGCACGCGTGACTCTCGCTTTATGTTTTTTTTTATGGGGAAGGTCCATGCCATACGCAAGGTCGGGACCGAGCCAAAATTTTTGTTTCGCGGTCGTAAGAAATAAAGATTTTTTAAAGCGTAAAGTTGATTTACGTTGTGAGGTTACGTACAACACTCATCTACGAATTTCAGCGATGTGAGTGTAATGAACTTAAAAACACGTGCATGGTGAGAGAGATGAAGTTTATGAAATTTATATAGTGTATTTATATGACGAGAAAAGCCCAAAAAAATTAAATAGAATAAGGATGCGTTTTCAGACGTATCAATATTTTTTTCATTGTTAATTTTGATTTTGAAACTCTAAAAAAGGACTTCGATGTCTGTCTATTTATTTAGTATACATAAGTTGGTAATTTAGTTAAAACTTTGGGAGATCCGGGATTGAGTCGTCCTGTTTGACTTTTGTTCGCGTTCGTTATTCCTTCCGTTGGGTTTATTACGAGCTGTTAGCCGCCTCAAGCAAAAATGCATCTATATCTCTATAATTTTGGAATTTTTCTCTTGAATTAACCATAAAAATAGGGGAAATAAAATTAGAATATAGCTCCGTAATAATTCCATTTTTAATTTATGGACCATTCTTGAACTTAATCAATTATGTCTTCTTAATTATAAGCGTGTCCATAGCAATGGTTGCTGGTTGAATCTATATGACTTTCACGAAAATACTCTTCAGATGAAACATTATCTATTATATTTATTAATAATACTAGTTTCACCTCTAGAGGGAAGCACATAGTTATCATTGATTTGTATTATTTCAGACTACTTTTAGCTTTGAGGGAATCAATTTTCCACTGAAATACGGAGTATTATTATTCAATTTATCAAATATTCTTTTGGTATTAACACAACTGAAGTTTTCTCATAAATGAAATTGAGGTGATAAATTCTAGGCTAAAGATTCATGCTTCTATTACGTATGTAATCCACTTATTTATATTTCGGAAAGTAATTACCACATGCAAAGATAAAGATTCGAAATAAACGCTAGAAAAAAGGAATTCCAAAAATACTTGAATATGTTTACATAGAGCACGATTTATGTGGAGGAGAAAATAGTGCATGTACATTTAAATTCGTAATAGTAGTTAATTCGTATTTTTTTAAAGTATATCAAAGGAAGAAAATATTTGGCGATTCGCTTCGGTTCATGTGCTTAAAATCCCATTTATCTTCCTTATCGGTGGATAGTTTTTCACTTGCTTTCTTTTCGTTTTTCACCTGTTTTGGACTGAATTCCAGGATGTTGCCAAACAAGGGCAAAGACGGCGACCCTTATCACGGGAGACAAACGGGAAATTTTAAAAACCGCGGTTAAGAAAAGCCGTGCGCGCGAAACTTAATTCATTTTCTGTGTTTAGGAAGTGAGTGTACGCACTCGAAGGAGCGGTGGTTGGAACTTATGGGAGCAGGAAGATGATGTATACGTCGTGTCGCTTCCGCATGTTCCTTCCTCGGAAAAAAAACAACAAAGGGATATGCGCACCATGCACTATTTTTCTCTAAACACAAAAAGCTGTTTATCTTTGTAAGATAAGGGCTTCTGAAGAGAAACACGCTCGTGTAACGCGCGGTTATCTGGAGCGAGGTTCTAACGTGTGTATATTATTTTATGCTAAATTTAACTTTACTGAAATTACAAGTTATAGCTGTATATCTACAGATTAGGTGGAATTTGCTGTGATCAAAGCTATTCATTAGATTTATTAGATATTGGGGAGATTTGATGATGATGTACATAAAATATTTAAAAAACTATCTACCAGTTTTCATCGAACTATTCAAAGGAAAAAGTAATTCCCCAAAGAAAAGATTATAATATATTTGGAATAATTTCTAAACGTAACTGAATAAAATTGAAATATTTATTTGATGATTGCCCTGCATTATCCAATGAAAGTGGAGAGAGAATTTATGTGTTTACCTACGAACTTATTTTTACTTAGACCGCGATTGGATACAATTCCATTTTTAGCTTTAAAATGCAACGAGATATATTTAAAGAGCTTTTTCAAATTTCAGAACATATAAAATATACATTGCGTCCGTAAAATTGTCATATTTATTCTTAGGAGTATATCTTATCGTTATTCACTATAGAATTTGCTATTGTCGAAAAAGGTAAATACAGCGTAATTCAAATTTTAAATTTAGAGTCATTTTTAGAATTTATTACTTTTGAATCGCGATTTGAAGAACACTGGGGTTGTAGCTAGAATGTAATTTTCTATTTCTCCAAAGTAATCTATGTTTTTACCAAACTACCGATGGATATACGTTTTCAAATAATTTAGTTCATTCGTCAAATGCCTCTAACATCAAAGAATAGGAACCATTTGTTAAAAATTGGAAAATTTATATCTATCAGTGACGAAAAATTCATCGTAAAATATGCACTCCTTTATCATTGAATTTAAGCTATTGTAACTACATTGTATGCGTTAACAAATGCTTCATCGGAAACAGTATATAATCTGCCCCATGTACTCCATGATTTTCGTTACTCTTATTTCGACTTTCTCTTTTAATATCCAAAACGACCTTGAGAGGCCTCAACCCCACCCTCCATTGCCCCCTCCCAAAACTCTCCCACCTGTTCAGATCCTCATCTTCTTATTCTTGTCTCGATCCCATGCGCGACCCTTATCGTACTTTTCGCGTCCTCGACTGGGGCGCCAACGGAAGGTGTCATTATGCAGAACAATGCGCAGGTGTTCCTTCGGTGGGAAAATTTGGAGCGGAAGGGTTAAAGCCGTCTTCCTAATTTTCATTGCGACCTCTGCCTCAGTCCGGTGGCCCCTACACGAGGCTCTTTCTCACACGGGACCGCTTCCGGCAGCCCGCACTCGGTAAAACACGCGTCCACTCGTACAAGATGCTTCCTCCGTTAACCCTTACGGACGTTCCAAGAATTTTTCTGCCCTTCCCTAGAATAGTATGGGAGTTTTTTTTAATAGAACGGAACCTTGTTTTCCTAGAGGAGTGATGATCTGATGTCCACGAAAATAAGCGGAAAATAGATAAAATAGGATTGTTGTTTTTTTTATTTAAACATTCCGTCGTTTGAATGAATGAAACTGTAATGTTTTGTAACTAGACCAAAAGTAAGAGGCTAATATTTTAGCATAAGGGAAGAACAGGTTCATGATTTAGCGAAGGACCTGGGTTCGAATCCCAGTAATGTGACTATTTTTCACTTCAGAATAAATTTTTTTTATATTGAGTAACTGTGGTTTCATTTAAATATAAAATTTTCATAGTTGAATTCTGTGGTCTACATTGATTATTCCAAGGTTTAAACATCACTCACTCAAAATACTATTTCATCGAAGATTGTTTCAGATATTGAATTTTTCTTTTGTTAATCGTCTTGTCACAAATGTTTCCCTCAATGCTTTATGTTGCTGGTGTTATAAATAATTTCTTTGATATTATTATTCCATTTTCTTAAATCCCTCTTATATAAAAATTTTTTCAACGACAATATATGGAGCGAATTTATGAAACATCCACTATTTAAAAATGTATATCTGTAGACCTAAATTCTATACTTTTCCAATTACTTCCTCGTTCTTAAAAAGTTTTGTTGCTGTCATCGATACATGTCTCTATGTATGTTTCTGTTGGCTTCATAGGGGTGGTCTCTCATCCTAGAAAAAAAAATAGGAAAAGGGAACTTTGAAGGATAAACTCTTTGAATAGAAGCGAAAGGGTGACTGTAGGTCAGACAACTGGCTTTCCTCCCTTAAACTTATCTATACAGCATCCTGGCAATATTTCTCGGCCTGCCACCTCTCTTCCCTAGACGTTACTTCGTGGGAGGGCGGTAGTGTCGTCTGGAGAGATATGAACAGGGCACTCAGCCAAACGGGGTTTTATCCATCCACAGACAAATGCGGGTGATAGACTAATTTCCATCGTACAAGGACTGTCTACCTGAATAGGACGATATTTAGACTTATGCAAGTGCAATAAATATATGTATTCGTGCAGAAAAGATTTTGTTCCGAAAAATCGCAAAATGAAGCGGAAAATTTTTATTCTATTCTCTCGTCAGGATGAAGATTTTCCCCTTTTCTCATCTTCAATTGAATAACTCTAGTTACGATTTATGATCGTCTATGAAATCTTATAACTGTATTAGTAGTGTAGGTACCGGTAACATTATCTTCAAATTTTGTAGAGGCTTTGCTCTTAAACGAATCATAATACACGCTGAGAAACTAAGATTTATATTACATTCTACTCAATAGTAAGCTATTTTCTTTATCCTATAATGTTAGTTATGGTATATTTTCATCATCTAAATACAAATCAAAGCAAACTTTTACCTTTAGGTAAATATTTTTGATCTAGTTTTTCAAAGAAAATTTAGGAAAAATCGAGGAATTCAAAACCTAATATTATTAGAAATAATTCAACATTTCAATATGTATTTTTTCTTAGAATCAATCAACGGTAATATCTTATGCAAATCATTCCTATTCTCCTCAAATCCTCGAGTTTTTAAAATATTACATGCCCTACCACTGGAGCCATTTCCCAAATCGAAACTCTGAAGTGTTATCAATCAAAAGCATATCTCTCTACTCCACTCATCTTTCGGTGATTGTTTACCATACGACCCTCTGATATTTTAGCAACTCTTACTTTAGTTCAGATCGAGAAAAAGATGCATCGAATCTAACTGCAAATCGGGAAAAAGCGCCATCACCCCTTCCTCGCAGACTTCATTCCCCAAATGGCAATCCGATGACAAAATGACGAAGTCGCGAGTAAAAAAAAAATAATAAAAAAACTTTTCGTCTCCAAACTTCTTGTTTCGGTCGTCATCAATTAAGAATATGTTCATTTCGATGTTTGGAAAGCAATCTCGGAATCTGACGGCGGATCAATGGCACACACAGCGACTTTCCTACGCTTAATGATTGATGATGCGAGCGCCACCGATCGGCGAAAACTTGCAACCGAACTTTAGTGTAGAGTCGAGGAACGAAAAAAAAGAGGATGCGAAGGTGAGGGGGGGATATGGATTGGTTGTTAGGAAGAGTTGGAATCGAGGAGAGAGCTCCCAGGAGGATTTTGATTCGCCTGTGATATCACCGAAGCTCGTTTTTTATTCCCTTTCCTGCGAATCAATCCGCTGCCTTCAATCTCGGGTTTCCATATCCCATATATCACGGAGTTTGCAGAGCTCTCCGGTTGAGTTTTCGACTGGATTCCGCCCGGATGGCTCGTGAATGCGAGGCCGGAGTATCGGTATCAATTTGAGATGTTTTGAAGGTACGCGGAGGAGTAAGTAATATGCCGGGATGCAAAAGTGCTCCTGAACGATCTCCCTCGTCGACGACATGCCAGCTATAATTCTTCCTGGATTGCGCTACTATATATGAATAGGCAGATGCAAGATTAATCAGAAGTGGCCTAATGATTGATCTATAAGTATTAGTTAATGCTATTTTAAGCGATAGGTGCGATTTTTTTATTTAGGCGCATTAGACAATGTGTGGCAATTGCGTAGAATGGGTTACTTCCTCCAGAGTAATTGTCGTGTAGTTATTAGAGCAGTACACAACTCTTTCATCCAATTATAAAGTAATTTTCCGTGGCTCAATAGAAGGTACGATTCGACATAAATCTTTCAACTCGCATTCTCCTGTACATCTTCTTCCTTATTGGTATTATTCGTTCTCTTTTACCATTATTATTTACACGGTATTATAGACTCGTCTTCGTGTCTTGAGTTACTCCTCTACTTCTTTTATAGAAACAGAAAACATTTTCCTTCTTTTCTAAAATTAAATTTTACGTTTGAATTGATATTTTTCCACTATGATGATGTTAAGCACTGATATTATGTTCTGATACTAAGCATAGACTGCAGGTAGTATCCAGTAGATCTTCTCTTCAAGACATAGGGATGACGAAAATGCTGAAACTCTCGAAAATGCTGGAAAATAAATATCATTATCGCAATGAATGGGAAAAGTAAAGAAGAAAATTAGGAATGGACGGAATTTATTTGGATTCAATGCATTGTTTTAATGTATTTATCGAATCTATAAGAGAGGTGTATTAACGAGCGATTAGTTTCATTTTGTCCATATTTGATTATTATTATATTAAAACGTTTATCCAGTGATCGAGAATATGAATGCACTAGCCCATTAGAACGGAGGAATGTGCTAGATGATATTCCATAGCATCTACTAAGCCTTTACATTTTATGCTATTCTTCAACATCTCGAAGGAAAGTCCAGCTTGACAACTGCTCCGCAGTAATCGCCGCAGTACTTCCAATGGTGAATGTCACTTGATACTTGCACGTAGCAGTGCAACACTTGGCTGAGAAGTAGACTTATATTTGGAAACTTGCCTATCCTTCTCGTGCGCAAAAAGGAACCCGCTGAATTTATTGCATCGCTGGTAATATTTCACGTCCGCAAATGGGAATCTATAAAGCAACTTTTTCTTCGCTCTTTTTTTTACTTCGCTCTTTCGATTCTGTACATTTTCGTTCTCTTGTGTCCAACACCTTCGCAACTATCTCTGGCTCGTACACGTTCATTCAACATACAGTTGTAATCAGGTGCCATGGAAAAGTACAAGAAAATTTATGTAAAATGAAAGGAGGTACATTCAATATAATACATGCACGTGGTTAATTAAGTAATCAATGATAATCATCATTCCTCATTGTTTATTCGTATGGTCTACACATGCTTATTTATTCAATAAATTGGAAATTTATTAAAGATATAAGACAGCAGGATGTTTGAAAATATTGTTCACCTTAAAATATTACAGTTTGTTTAGGAGATTCTAAATATTAAGCATTTATATTGCCAAGAGTACAAGTATAAAGAGTAAGAAACCTCCTTCTCTCGTTAAGAATTGTAAAAACTGTGGTTAATTAAGAAAAACCAGTGTAATGAGCCAGAAAAAATGAGATGTGAGCGACACAGGAATTGGGATGAGAGAAGGTTTGAAATAATAAAGGACCGAGATATAGAGAAGGTAGTTATCCTTGAAGAAAAGGGGCAGAAATAAACGAGGTTTGATAAGGAAAGAGAGGAAAGTACCGCGAAATCGTGGACCCAATCAATCGGCGATGGAAGGCTTACGAATGAACATCGATATTTTCACCAATGGAAGGGTGTCTCCTTCATATCTGAGATAGCCGTCCGCTAACAAGTGCCTCGGATTATATACGACCTTCTTCCTTCTAGAAGGAAGCCTGCCAACTGCGGACTCTGTAATTAACGCCGGTTCCTTTCCACTCCTTCCATTTTTAATGGCTCATTATTTTTCCCCCACCCCAACTCGAAATGGATGCAACGGTGGTTTTTGGAATCGGCCTCCAAAAAGGAAGAATAAAACAAAAAAAGGAGAATATGCGAGAAAAGATTCCTAGCGTTTTACTATTTTTTATCGCAGCCATTCCTTTCTTTTTTGTATCCGCGGAGACAAATGGCCAGACGAGAAGCCAAAATGCTTGTATCTGCTTCTGTTTACGTCCACATTTCTGCGCACTTATCCGAAAGGGGAATTCTCGACTGTTTTAGGAATACACGCCAAGGAAATAGATAAATAAGGCGCTTTTTCTCGTTTCACGTATATATATCTCTCTCTCGATTGAAAGAGAAGATGTATTCCATAAAAAATTTCACCTTCTCTGAAGTCTGGCCTTGATCGGCTCATTTATTTGTTTCGTATTTTTCCGATGTATCGAGGAAATGACTATAGGTATCTGATTTGCCGGATGACGACATCGTCCCTGTACGTAATCGTGGAAGCTTTACTTCTCAGATTTTTTCAATAATTAATATCAGATTTTGATTGATTTTGCCTTCGATTTATTAATAATATATTGCTCATAAAAAATTGTAACTGAAGAGCCTTTATTACTCAGCATTATTTTTTAATATTCATTATTATTCTGATATATACAAGTCACAACTTCAGAGAGTAACAGCCTCACTCACCTATTCACCACCTCATCCTATTCATATTTCTCATTTCCTTTCATTTAAAAATATATTACCATGGTTACAAAAATAGCTTTTCTTTAAGCACCTAAGCGGTGTTTATTTGTTGTAGCACAAGCAATCTCATATATATGTTTTGAAAAGAGATGAAATGCGTTTTCATTTTAAGTGATAGAATATTATTACGATGCGCGCATATTATACTCGTAGTAAGCCTTGAGAATGGAGAGGTACACATTGTACGTAATATATAAAATTTAGGGAGATTAGCGATGTATACGTACATATAATAACCTCAATAGAAAGGTGTAAAATCTCGCTCGATTCCGTGTAGAAATATTGCCTCCTTGAAACACGGATCGCGATCTCAATGAGCACAGCTCTTTGTAAATCTTTTTTAAATTGCTTCCACTTAATAATACGCAGCTACCGCATTTATCGAGCCAGCACGGATTTTTCGCGACCCACTGAGTAAGAACGGATGTGTGGGATTAGCCAGGCTATAAGATTACCTATAACTATAACCAGATCATTAACCAGGAAATTTCCAATTAAATTCCCCAATCTAAATGGATTTTCGAAATTAATGGAGTCGAATATTCTTTTTTAAGAAAATTTATCATCCAACTCCCGTAATTACAGTAGCGTCTCAATTTTCAAGAGATTAAGTCTCCAAGATTTTTTATATTTTTATTATTTTTACTCACCGATACTTAAGAACTTATTAGAAGAATTTAGATAAATCGTAGCATAACTCTGTTTGCGCCTGTATCTTTCGATTAGATAATTAACAGACGGATGTCCTAAGAAAGGAATTAAGTCGTACGAAGGTAATTAGCGCTTTCTTTTCAAGAAGTTTAGATGCAGTTGCAGACGTGAGATTGCGTATCTTCTTATTATTGCCCTTGCAGTTCAAGGCTCGCCGTTGCTTATGTCTGTCCTGTTATAGGAGCATAATGCGAATGCCACATAGATCAAGCGTTTATCAATGTCAGTATGAATGTAAGTTACTTTAATGCAAACATGTCGAGGTACCTTATTATCCCCATACTTTGTTATTCATAGTCGATTGCCGTGCTCCTTGTTCGGTCCCTTATTAGTTGGAGTCAGTACCATTGATTAATCGTATATATTTGACCAGTAAACCGCAAATAAAAAAGGAGCGAAGAATGAATTTTTCTAACTAGCAACAGCGGCATCCTTTTCTACTTTCAACATTTTATTGTCGATCAGTTCTTTTATTTCTAAAATCCCTTCAATTCCCCATTGATCGAAAACCTTTTTGCATCAACTCAATCGACACGTGTAGCCTTGGGGATCCGTGGATGTAAACAAGAGAACAGAATCGTAATGTTGAAAGGTAGAAGGAGAATGAAGGATGGAGTCGAGTAAGATGCCTATAAGAAACGTTTTGATCTATGATCTTTATAACGATGATAGATTATTCGCACAATATATGTGATTTTATTATATATTTTCTTTATTAAGCAAAATGAAACGAAATAAATTCACACAAAAGTTTGCTAATTTTTAAGGATTAATTTTAAGTCATAGCGAATAGATATTAAGCAAGATAAGTTGCAATTTTGAGTTGTTCAACTCTGAGTTTTGATATTTGTTTTCTTTATTTAACGCTTTTCAATCGCATTTACTTATCTCTGTCGTGATGATAATCTTTCTTCAAATAAAACGCTGAGTGTTTTTTAAAGACAGTTTGGACATAAATAGATATTTATTCTTCTATTAAAACATTTTTGAGTAATAGGTTAATAGTATAATAATAAGTAATAATTAGTAATAATCGTCGTTTGTTCTTTATTCACTCGTTCCAGTAACTCTTTATTGTTTAAGAATTTATCATATTTTAATTTCGGCAATTTTCATAATTATTTTATTTATTCACACGTCCCAGTAACCCTTATTTTTGTTGTTTAAGAGTTCATCATTTTTTTATATTAAAACCAATAATCAAAAATAATAATAAAACACTATAATCATCCCAATTTTTGGTAATGTATGCCGCGGATGTATTTCACTCTTGAGGACACAAGAAATAGCACGGTATAGAGATCATTCGTCGCCCGAGGAAAAGAAAGGAGAAACAAAAAAAAACAGGGTGACATGATTGGAAAGAAATCTAGCGAGATTGAGCGATGGAGTTGACTGAATAGCGACAATAAAAGGAAGGGGTAGCAAAAGGAAAGAACGAGGTATATATATTGGAGTTGAGATAAAAGGAAGGAAATTGTCTAGGGAGGATGTTTTTTGCGAAACACGCATCGACTGAGAGAGATGGATGAAGTACGCTCGCTCTTCCATTATATCGTTCCCAGAAAGAAGCCAAATGGTAAGGTGATAAGATACGTAAGGCGGAGTTGACTCCCTTAAATTCCTGTATCCAGAGCAACAGAGTTATATATTGCCAGCTGGTCTACATACTAACATAATCACTAAGTTTGTTTTTCCCACGAATATTGCAAAATTTGGATGAATTCTTCTCTCCCTTGTTTGGGTGTAATGAACGTATTTTTTCTTTTAATAGAGACTAACCCTTATTATTTCGTCAAATTATTTAATTACTAACTACCGGAACAATGTTCTGTATGTAAGGTTATTTATAAACGAATTTATAAATGAATAAATAATATAAAATAAGTTCCCTTTTATGAAATCTGTTTCTAATTTAATAACAAGAAATGGTTGAAAAAAGTTTTAATTTACATCTTCAATAAATAACTGTATTCGTTTTAGATATTTACCTGCGTAAAATTACTCTTGCATCAATGATTGAATAAATTTTCCTTTTAATTGCTCCGTTGGTTACCACATATTACATTCCAGTTCTTGATAAGTTATCTGCTCTCTTAATTTCTTAATATTTATTGTATGAATTAACCTAACGATGTTATTTTGTACATTAATTCATGTATTCATACAAATCTTACAAAATTCTCTTTGATAAAAGGCTGTAACAACAGTCATAGACCTAAACGAGCATTCTGTAAGTTTAGACGCAACAGAATTACGATATTCCCTGCTCATTATCGCGTGTTTTTTGTTCCCATGAGGGTAAATGTGCATGTAAGATCCTTTCTCTTCTATGCAAATTGCCGAGTCGCGTTCTTCCAGTCAACTTATTGAAGCCAATCACCATTTAAACCCACCGTTTGACGTACGTACGAAACTCTCTCAAAGACTATTCTTAAAGGGCGATTCCACTCTCTCATTGGAACACGCATCCATCCGATTTCGATTAATCACCTTAATCTCGGTCGATATAAAATTAGACGCTAATCCGTTCGATAATGAGAGGCGCATCTACTCATTAAGAAGTCTCGGATTATCCCAAGCGAGCGAGAATCCCGCTTTAACGAAGTCGGCGCTCCGTAATTAAACGCGCACTTGCTCAAAGGATTAGGGCTGCGGTTCAAGTGGGTGCCGATGGCAGATAAATAGCGCCTGCGGAACACGAAGGAGTCGCCCTTTCATAAAGAACTCGACAAAAACACAGCCATGCACTCTCCCGCCGCGATTCGTGCTTCGATTGATTAAAAAAAAAGAGAAAAGCGAGCGGCGTGTGTGTTAATACTTCTTCCGTCAAGCGTCGTTGAACGTCCGATCCAAAGGATCGCTTAGAATTAGCGAGGAAAATGGGCGTGTTAAAGCGCTAAATGAAGACAATTCATGTGGTGGTCCGTCATGTTTAACGCTTTTAACTTATCGATATTGAGTTATGTTTCTATCCATGCGGCGTGTCAAATGACTGATTGCGAGTTGACATTAGAAGTATGGAACCTAACTATCATCTGCTCGTATCAAAGTACTACGTGTCCTAACTTATATTTAGCATAATTACACGACGTCTACCAGCAGGGTGTCTAAGTGAATTATTGCCATCCTTATTTTTCAGTTTCTGTGATTATTACGCAAAAATGATCGTAGTTACGTATGTTCTCATTAGTCAATTGTAGATATTAATACGTTTCTAGTTCAACTGTTCGTATCACTACTAATATATATTGCTCTAAATTATCATTAATTTACATCCATTTACATATGATTTAACATGTTTATTTGCATATTTTTCTATGCAATTTCAATTCTTTGAATTAAAATATTATTGCTTTAATATTTACTTCTCACTTAAAGTTATTATCACTTGGTTACGCATTATTCATATCCAAGGTTGTTATTCTTCCCTCGGTACCGAAAAGGTACATTACTCAATATATTTTCTTACTTCAAATCATAAGATGAATTTTAGATATTAATCTTTCAGGAGACTGAATTTCTGTAACTGACATGAGACTATTACGGTTTAGGAGAATATTCTCGGTGTTTATCATAGGAGCTTGTTGCTTATCATACATCGGCTCGGCTAATGAACTGAATCTTGCCGGTAAATTTTCCAGCTCGGAACGTTGATTCCTACCTGAGGTTTCTTATAATCTCTCAGATATATTCGACATAAATAAATTATAAATGGAGATAGATAGATATCCTTAAATGGCGTTCGAATTACATCCTATACCAATCTGACTCTAAATGATCATCGAATCAAATCCAAGATAATTATGCAAATGATGAAACGGATCGCCAATCGGTTGATTATAATACGATTAAAATGAAAAACCCTATACATTTTTAGAACTGTTGATTTTAACGAGCCTAAAAAGAAAGATCGGACGGTCGAATATCTATCTAACAAACCTGAAGAAAGGTCGAGGACAATAAATAAGGAGAGAGAATGAGGAATAGAGGATGGTATAGGGTTCGAAGATAACTTCAAAGGATCATGTAGACGCCTATGGCGCCCTTGTTATCTTTAATGCCCAGCCTCACCTTTCCGCCTTCTTGGTTTTATTCCCGTCTTCTTCTCATTCCACTTTCCTCTCGCCCAAAGAAGGGAAGATAGGGTCGTATAAAATCGGTGCCATATAAGATGGCCACCTCCAAAAGATATGTAGCTATGGAGATATCGATGGTATGCTGGAATTTAATCTGGAAGGACCGTGTATTCATGCGAGGTAATTTATACGCGTTAGGATTTACATCGGCGAAGGAATGTGTGGAATGGAGGAGGTAATACACGAGGATGAAGTATTTAATGTAAGATCGAGTGATAGAATTTGTGAAAATCAAACTCTACGTATAAGGCTTTTCTGTTAGAGAGGAAGAACTGAAAGAAAAATGATGTAATTCTGTAACTGGTCAGGATCTTCAATTCATTAAACTTGATGTTTATTTAATATTGCTACAGTATCCATTGTGTAAAAACTGTATAGCCGTAATTTCCCTGCTCAGATATGTACGATATATTTATGAAACGACTTAAGTTTCTATTTCTGATAGAAAACGAATTATAATCTCTCTTCTGAGTTTTAGCTATCTCTTTTTCAATCACATTTAAAAGATGCCCTTATTTCGTACCTTTGTTAGATATTGTTTAGCTTTAAACTTCAATCGTAAAAATGTGTTTAATGAAGAAATCTATTTATAAATTCCTTTCGTGAAACAGAGATATTGTAAAATGAAGTAAAATTTAAGGTTTTAGGGAATAATGTGCTTCTCAGCGATATGAATCTGTTTTTATATAGAATTTCAGCAATTTCTGGTTAGGTATAAACTTCAGAATAAGATCATATCAAATAGAAAACTTCACAGTTCAAAATTCTTGCTAAGTAAACATTCTCTTTAAGCTGAAATAAGATTAATTATACGTTAAATCTAATTTTAACCTTTATATTAAATGAAGTGGATGCCGGTCGAACTAAGGGAGGTCTTTAACGTTTTGAGAATATCCCTTTATCTTCTTCGGATAAAATATTCATCAAAATAAGTTGGTACTCTACAACAGGACATGCATATATCTCCAATGATAGTATACATTTTTTCTGACTTATATTCCACGTCTTACATATGACAATAAAGCTGTAAAATGGACCACAGGTGTATCTGTATATTAATCTATATGTAAATTACTTTGACTAGTTCACGTATCGATTCTCTAATTCGTAATATACCAATTCTACTTTTCCTTAGCATAGCAATTCTCGAATATAAAACACTCATAACTTAAGTTACCTTTCTCCATAAACCTCACCGTACAACGTCCGTGATTTATTGTTACACCATCGATCCATAAGATAATTTCCGATAAATTCGATACTAAAATCTATAAGGTCGTTGTCTCCATTGCATTCTGTTCGAGGCAACACCCTTCCACCATCTGAGTACATGGTAAGCATAGAAGGAGACTCTTGTAGAAAATAGTTCAATCGATCAATCGATATAAATCAATTTTGTCGGGTTTACGAGAAAATATTGAGACAAGGACACGTTGGCAATAGACGATGTACCGCGATAAAATTGGTCGTAAAAACGTCCTTCGTCGAGCAGAATTCGTATAGAAACCGGTCAGGAGAAGAGCACAAATGTAATTAAGTGTCAGCGTCACCTACGCGACGTACTTGACTAACTTCGGAGTATGGTCGTAAAGGGATAAATTATGAGGAGATCCGAATTGAATGATAAATTGCATGCGCAGATTCGTCCTTAACTCGAGTACTTTGCATAAAATATTTCGCGCAATCCGTGCAGAACTGCAAATCTCTTCCACGTGCTGGGTTTATTACACTCACTTAGGAAAATTTTTTGAGTTTATTTAAAAGACTAGTGGAACCTGCAATTTTTCTTCCATTGTTTTTATCCAATTCTTGGTTTCTTATGCTCTGATTACTTTGTTAAATCTTATATGTTTACTTCAAATATTCTAATGGCAATAAAATAGGTATTTCAATTGTTTAGTTTTTAACTATCCTAGTAAAAATGTATGAAGGCTAGACTCAATTTAACGGCATTGCACTATTGCTTATGCGGTTTTTCCGAGTTATAAAACTTCCATTCAATTTAATACATATACTATTGTTAAATATTATTACATGAACCAAAATTCCATAACGAGTTTTGCATTCAGTACTTTAAACAATCTTTACATCTACTTTTTACTTTTCGAAACAGTGAATTTTATTAAGAGTGATTATGCATGCGTTTAATTCGAAAATTGTTTACTTCTAAATACGTATGTATTACGTAATTGGCATTGGAATGAGTTATTTACAACAGTTGCTTATTCTTTTTCTGAAAGATAAGATATCAGATTTATTTACATTTATATACTCACTGCCAGAAGAAATCGCAAAGAGCATTAAATACCAAGAGATAAATAACAATCATTTGTAAATGTAAATACACTCTAAAGCAACCACTTTGCCTGGAGAATCCTTACGCATTTTTAGGATACACGTGATCTGGCCATCGAGGGCTCTGTACTATTTTCTCAAGAAGTCCTAAGCACGTGAAAAATATATCAGGAATTCCGAATGTGTATTCCAGGTCCGTCGATCCCTTTCGGAAAATCTTGCGAAAACACTTGGTCCCTTAGACTGTTCTCCTTGAGGCCATGTTCAAAAAGAGCAGGACCCTAAGACAAACAGGTCGGTCTCCTTTCTCCAGAGTAGCCCGGGATAAAAAGAGGTCGTGCGGTGAGGATGACTGTGGAAACACAAAAGACAGCCACGGAGGGCGCGATGGGTGTTTTCACGGGTCCTTTGATGAGCCGAAAAGTGACGCATTCCATATGCTCTGGTTGTCCATGTCTTTGTGCTCAAGAAAAGTATGAATCCGCTCAGAGGATGCGGGAAATATTAGAGAGCGTTCGAGATATATGCCAAAGAGATGAAAATGCGATTTTGTAGAATCTTGCTAATGAGGTCTTGACGGAGCTGCTTTGAGCTATCTCATCGTCCGTAACAGAATGAGATTAACCACGAATTATTTGATGATGTGGTTTCATTTATGTAAATATCATATTATACTGCCATCGTATCTAGTCCCTCCATATATTCGTTATTCGTCTCATTTAGCATCTGTCAATTCATTTAACAAAAAAGGGAAATTTAGCAGGCGTATTATGACGTGCAAAATAAAATTATCTATGGTATAAAATAAATTTTAAGATTTAGAATAAATAAAACAAATAGTAATGCTTTTAAATAATAATAATTTATAATTAAAGTAGCGTAGCATTACTCATTCATGTTTCTTAATGTAAGTAGGATAGGACAAGGGAGGGATGTACTTTTAACTTTGTAATTCCTTTAACGTGAAATAATGTTAACGTACGTGGATATTAATTATCCAAGTCCTTGTTTCTTTTCCTATAATTAACGATTATATCCTTCTGATTGTAGTAAGCAGCATCCCTCCCAGTCAAGGATAAGAGATTTATGCAAATCGTTTATAAATGATACACCATCATCGTGATATTTGGCATAGGGCGAATCTATGTTTTAAACAATAAGAACCCGTAGAGGTCGGAACAAAACCCAAACTATAAGCACGAATCGCAATAGCAAAAAAACTTCGGAAGACCTTCTACGTTGGGTTTTAATTCCCGGTCATCACCGTTTATTCTTTTGGCGTGGAGTTCCAAATAGTACGGGCAATCATACTAATAAAACCCTGTCCACTTGTGCCGTAAATGATAATTTTCCCGCCCGAAACATCGCTCCCAAAAGCGATCGAAGTTTTGATAATAGGATTGGGGGCTCTCAGGCGATGACTTGCGAATAGCATCAGCGCACATGTGTCGGCGGAGGCGTGGATAAACGCGGGGGGATGATAGCTCATTCAATGATGCAAGGGCAACCTCACGTGACTCCTACGATAGCGTCTGATTCCCACACCTTCCGCTCGGTGGCGCCGGTGCTCCTTATCAGCTCATCTCTCACGAGGTGTGTTATTATTGTTGTTCAACACGGGAGTGGGTGGAGTCCATTGGCTCCGTCGTTGTTGCTACGGACGCCGTGGGGTGAGGATGCGATCCTCGGCTCTGATTGGCCTATCCGGATCGAATGCCATGACTCTCCCGAAAGCGATGATGAGAGGCCAAGGGGAAGGAGGTCTTCTTCCACGCTTTGGGTCGCTCTTCTTCAAGGTTGTGGTGCCTCAAGGTGGACGCTCTGGAATCTGTGCGGGAAAATGTTCCATAGTCACGGTGCTATTTAGGGGTAGAGCAAAGGGAGTAACTAGTTGGATCCGTAATTACCTTTAATTTGAATGGTTTTTCCCATCCTCAAGAATCAAACCTAATGATTTCCAATAGAGAGGATGAAGGTCGTCTTATCTCCATCCTTCAGAGGTTCGATGAATGTCAATTCAGAGGATATTTATTTTCTTCAAGTAATCTTTTTTGCAGAGAATAATGGGGGTTGAAATTTCATCAGATATCGCCTAACCTCGTTAAAGAATAGCGATGTATAATAATTAAAGTATTTAATACCTAACGAATTAAAAGCTACTTATGACCCCTTTACACTTTAAAGCGATTTGAGTCTAATGAACATAAAATATGTTTGGAGAACGATCACTTTGCTCTATCGGAATCATGATATTACGCTTTACTTATTGTTAATATTCCATCTTTAATATAGCGCATGCTTGCTATTATATTGTGGATCTGTAATATTTCCATAAAATGTTTTGTTTGGAGTTTATTGACGGAGAATTCAATTTGGCCAAATATATATATATATATATATATATATATATATATATATATATATATATATATATATATATATATATATATATATATATATATATATAATAAAATTTTCGTATTGTATCATCATTCAAAGTTCATATTCAATATATTTTGAATGTTTAATTTCTATCATTTAAATTCGTATTCATTTTCCTACGTCGTTTCAGGAAAACCCAATTGAATCGAATTATTCAAAAGTTCAAAACTCAATTGCATTATTGAATAAAAAATTAAAGAAATTTAAAATTATTTTTTCAAGCCATAAGGTTCCAATAAGTGAATTCTTTTTATTGTACATTTTCCTTCAACGCAGACATTTTGAAAACAAAACCTCTTTAACCTCTGTAATGCGTCTTCTAATTATATTTGTATTAAATTTCTTTGATGTAATGTATTTTAAACTTTATAATCAATTGAAACCAGACGAAATATCTAAAACAATAAACCTTTAGCTCTTCTGTGTTTGTTAGTCGACAGAGATAATTTTATCATATCCGGAACGAAATTGAATCTTATTATCATAATTCCTTTTCCGCCCTTTGCTTTGTGATTTTGATTTCAAAATTAAAATACAAAGCTACGTTAATTACAAAATTAAATATAAATATTAAATTGTGTGTTGAAATTAATGCATCAAACGAAGTCTCCCTATCAATAAATCAAACGTTATTTGGAACACACTCCAATGTTTCAATATTAATTTTGAGTTATTTATTTTGATGCTAATAATAATGCGATTGTGGAATATATAAAAGCAGTAATTAACTTTCGGAAATCTATTGTACCTCTATAGAATTTATATAACTTAACTGGGTTAAGTAATAACGAATAATATTCATTTACCGGTTTCGCCAGTATATCGGAAATTAATACGCAAAACGAGTTTTGGTCATCGATATTTATGGAGAGTAGAAAGATAGGATGTAGGTACAGAACGGAATATTAACAGCTTTCTACTTGAAGTAAGAAAGCAAAATTTATGACCACCAATTATTCTTCTCAG
The DNA here is from genome assembly GCA_020796165.1 of Pantala flavescens. NCBI lineage: Eukaryota > Metazoa > Arthropoda > Insecta > Odonata > Libellulidae > Pantala > Pantala flavescens. The sequence continues at coordinate 15,496,165 of CM036879.1, read as the reverse complement.
AGATTATACGAAAATATCAAGGCTAAGTTCGAAAAAGTTGTTGTTTGTTTAATGGGTCGTATTTGGATAGTTTAATTAGCATCATAATTTATTTTGACTGATTTGAACCAAAAAAATTTAACCTACAGTTGGGATACAGCTGCTTTAAAGAAAATATAATCTCATGTATATCACATTAGTTGGTATATTATGTACAACGTTTTACCAATTTATCTACCACTGTCTTACTATAATATGCCATCATTATAGTTTATTTTAATTTTTAAATAATTATAAAATCATTCCCTAAGAGACAAATTCAGTTTTCTCTGAATATAATTCGCAATGAATTAAATTTTTCAATGGAGAGATGTCTTCAGGCAATGAAAGTATATCGTGCTCAGGATCATAGGCTGAATTGCTTCTTTTCGCCTCACCCTCTCATTGATAAGCATATGAAAGAAATGAATGTAATTATAAACCCCTAATTAATGAATTGATTGTTAAGTGTCATGGTTACGTATAGCTATATCTTACTTTAAGTTGCCCCTTGATCATCCGACGACTATTGAATAAGAATAACAAATGATACATATCTTTTCCAAAACAAATATTCTTATAGTACATTAATACCGAAATGTTTCTCAAGTGGTGAGGTTGGACATGGTTGAAACCGTTTTTTGGAATTGGAGGAATGCATAGATGTTGCAGAGGGTGGGAAGGCTGGAATGGGGGCATATAAGAGTGGGTAGCAACTGCCTCCCACACCACCGTGACTTCGCGGTTTCTCTCACCTTGCAACCCCTCATCACAAAGAGAAGAACCCTTCTTCCCATCATCCCCACCGATACACCTCTTTCCATCATCACCATCGACCTTCAGCACTTAAAATGCTCCGCTGAAAACTGCCATCCTTTTCCGGGAAAAGTCCTCAAAGGAGGGGTGTCAGAAAAGTATGAGATTGGCCTTTAAATAAGGCTTTCCATCGTGATGCCAATTTTGGGGATAAAAGTGGAGAATAGAGTCCAGGGTAAGGAGTACTTTTGTTGGAGATGGCATTTGGATTTTTTAAATACCATTCCCATTCCCAAATTCCAAATCCCTTTTCTTGACGTATGCGAAATTATATGTCATCACGAATGGTGCTAAAAACTTTCGTTCCTTAAGATGTATTTACATACCTCAAGTCGATCACTTAGGTTTCAGGATCATTTATTTTCATTTGCATTAAAAATTGAGGTTGTTTAAACAGGTCTTCTGTCTTTCTTGCATCTTTTAGTTTGTGTTGTGGTACTGGAATTCGATTCTCTATACATCACAGATATTAAGGATTCAAATTGATTGTGTTACCATTATAATATTCCACTAAAGCATTAGAGATAGCAACAGTTACAAAGTTGTATTAAATCTGACACGTATCTCAACAAAGCCGGATGGATTTAAAAGGTTCTGGAAAATATTTTAAAATAGTTTCAAATCTTCAATTACTATTTTATGGAAAAAGATTGAATATAAAGTAAATATAAGTCTTTTCTCTACTCTGGAGTCATAAGTTATGAGACATTGATCGTACAAAGCATTCTGATTAATACGATAGCCATAACTACAAATATCATTAAAATTTGGGTACAATAAATTGAGATAAATTGATAATAAAATTCGGCGGTCGATGTTATCCATGCGCGTCTTGGAGAAGGTCGAAAATCCTTGGTCTAAGAAGCCCTCACGCACTCGAACAGCCTTATCTTCTGCTGCAAAACGGAGGATAATTATGACCGAAAAGATACGAGGATTCTCCTTAATTAGGATTCCTTATTGTTATTCTTTTTTACCGGAGGAAGTAATTACGCGGAAACGGTCCGTTGGTAGTGAAAGGTTTATCTGAATTTATGATGGTTCCCTTATCTTTAAGATGGTCACAACTCGTTACTCGGGATTCTATTACTTCTTCTGTTGGGCGTTTTCGTGAAATTCCAGTTCCTCCGCTTGCATTTGATAACGAGTGAAGCTTTGTACCGAGTTTTATGGCTCAAAAATTCTTTCGTTGTTGTTTTGGTTGTTTTTGAGCCGTTTTCACCGTGGAATGGTATTGGCAGAACGGTAATATATTCTGAATTATAGTGTCATAATTTAACGATCTCACATATATTTATAAATATTGTTTAAAATTCGATTTCTTTCCCTTTTCCAATAATATCTATAATTTAACAATAAAAGAGCAATATCTTTTCTGTCCAAAAATATAGAGCGATACAGATGTACCTGTACTGATATATTATATAAATACAATAATCATATGTCATCCATGCATTATATAATGTCGGAGTAACAGGTTTAGGGTTGAAGTTGAGCGATATCAGAGTAAACAAGTTTCAGCATGAAGTTGAGCGAGTTCCAATCTTCATGGTAATTAAGTACTTGAATCATACACGGCTCATTTTATATTTTCTGGTTTTAAATTTTACGTGTTTTCAAATACGAATCCGCTGCTTTCTTGTCTTCATGTATACCACGACATATTTTAGACTATCTTTTATTTTTAATACATCTAGTTTTCATGAAATTGTCTTCATCAATCCTCAATCGTACGACCTTTTAATCGCCCGTTGTTCGTGTACGCACTAAAGATACCAGCACCCATCAATCCCACCAACATACTACAGCACAGAGCTGAACAAAGCCAATAAAAAGTAATCAAAGAAATTGCACGCACTTTCCAGGATCGTTCGCAAATTGTTCACGAACCACGCGCGAACTCGTTTACAGCCTTCGGTGTGGAGCGGAAGGGACATAACTTTGGTACACGTTTCACCTTTGACCCATGCCTCATATCTTCCTCGCGGACCTAACCTTTTGGGCACATCCAACCACCGCACCCTCCTCTATTCTACGACTAAATATATTAACCCCTAATTTTAGTAACCGCCCTCTTATGGCAGATTTCTGCGTAAACTCAACTGACCGCTTGCCTCTTCATTCGTGGGGAATGATGGGTCCTATTAGGCGCTCTTTCGCAGCAAGTTTTCGATGGGCGTAAGTGGTCGGGAGTGGGGACGAGAAGAAAGAGAGGTAATTTTCGGAGTTTGGTTCGATTGGTGATGGCTTAAGGGGAATATGGACAACGGAGTTCCAAAAGCCGTAAAATCGAGAGTAGGTGAAGATCATACTTCGCCCTCTATATGGAAGTAATATAACAAGTGTCGCGAGCTAAATACGAAGGCTGATAATAAGATTACGGTCTTCGTAGAGCGTATAAACAAGATACTTGAAGTGCGCTATTGGAGAATGATTTATTTGGCGAGGGTTTAAGAATTTGAAGAGAGATGAATTGCGTCTAATTAAGCGAAGAACGATGCTTAACTTCCCCAGATCGCGAGGATGTCGTTCGTAGACGAAGCTGGTCGCCCTCAAATAAATTTCTATGAAAGTAATCAAGAGATTTTCCTTTTTTTGTTTAGTTTGATTCTGTTCCAAAATTTTAGTCTGAGCGTATCGTGTTTATTAAGAAATACGTCTGATTTTGAATCAAGGATGAAAAATATGCATAAAGGTGTTTAATTGAAATTAGAACGATTGGGGATTTCGACTAGATGTTTAGAGTTCTCATATGTATACATCAAAAATGTTTTTTTCAAATTTTTAATAATTATTTACGTTCTAAGATAAATATAGAAGAAATTTTGAGGACATTGAGACTTGATAAGTTATTTTCGGTTGAAATAAGAACTTCTAATGCACTGTATGACCTCGTACATAATTTCTTTTTTAATGATGAATTTTTCTGTAAGCTTCGATAATAGGATATATTACACTCGTGTATGGCTTTCCACTCCTTATCTAACATAAGATCCAAAGACTCATACGATTTTCCCATATCATTCCATTCATATCTTATTATACTTTTATATAATAATAAATAGAGTTGTAAAATTTCCATCACCGATATTGCTCGTTTATTTTGTGACGAACATTAAAAGGTTATAAGTCAATATATCACATCCACTTTCGTTCCCTTTCCAGCAATCTTTCCAACTTTCCCAACAGCATTATTCGTTTCGTCAAACCTATGCCATTTACTATAAAACGAGACTCTATCTATACATAAAATAGCTCAAGTCACCCCACAAAGATCTTTATTTTCCAATAAAATGAAAGGTTACTATAACGTGGTTGACGATATCCGAGTTAAGGATGTCAATAAAGGAAAGGTCAGAAGAAAGATTCTAAGAGTCGTTCTGATATCGATCCAAAGTGGGGATGTATCGTTCTTCATTTGGAATCTTATTGGCTCGTTATCTTATGCGGGAGTGGGGAGGGAGATGGGGGATAGACACGGTAGAATGCTTCGTAATGAGGCGTTAAGTTTAAAGGGGGCTGGAATCTATAAACGCCTTTTGTCCGTCGATGGAGGACCGTGGGACCAGAATCGAAGCCTCATCGATGCTCATTTATTTTCCTCGCCGATCGCTTCGCAATTTACTCTCAATAGGAACAAACGAGCTATAAGTTTTCACGGTTCACGTACGCCCGAATGAGAGGCATTTCATTCTAAATTTCAGAATTTAATAACGCGTATATTCAGTCTCACTGTTAAATATTTTTTATTGATGAAATATTGTTTCGATTGCTCACGCTTAGAGAAAATAACGTTCTTTTTGGATTCTTAGTTGCTTTGATCGCTTATAGGGTCCATAGATGTTTTCTTCCCTATATATATATATATATATATATATATATATATATATATATATATATGTCTTCCATAAATGATACGAAATTCGTGTTCAAGGATATCAATTTACATTTACATAATGGTATTTTAATGTATTCCTGGAATCTTGTAGAAATTTTCGTCAATATACGATATATACATCTAGAGCTTCGTTGAAATATTACGAATTGAAAGGTTACTCGAACAGAAACTTAAAAATTGTTCTGATTTTTATAGCCAGGACGGTAGTGGATGAATGTTTAATCAAAGAACCACTCCCATATACTATCATGATAGAAGAATGCCATAAGCTTCGTTTAACTAGTCATAATATTTTCCCCCTCTGTCGTTATAATAGTCTCTGAAAACAAACTTTAATGCTCCTCCAAATATTCGAATCTCCTTCACACTAAAAGATGAACGGAAGTGAATGATTACGACATGAATCCAGATTCCCAACTTTACCGTCAAGTTATCCAACCACTATACCATCATGCCGCTTTAATTTCTCTCCGTTTCAAGGTAATTTTGTCATATCGCTATTTACCTCATCTGTTCAATCTTTATTATCAGTTCGCACAAAAAATCATAATAACCATAACACATAAAGTGTTTAATTAACCTTATCTTAATTTTCCTTCATATACACGTATAATCTTGACGAATTCGTTTATTTCCACAATAAATTGGAGAAAATTATAAAATTATTTTTCTCGGAGACGTACCTCTATAAAAAAATATCGCTAAAAATAATATTGAAGTATTTTTCATACTGCTTGTATATGCGATTTGTTTATCTCGTTAAAGTGAATTTATTACCGTCTAGTCATTCTGGAGGCCAAGCAAGTTTGAAATTTTTGTCACTCAGTTGAGTTACCGAGGAGACAGCCCAAATACCTTTCAGAGATAGCGCTGTTATCTAATAGCGCTGGCCGTTTCGAATTATAAGATTTCTTCTAAAGAATGTGTCTCGATGTTGTTTCACAACGAAGAGTAACAGATTTATTATTACTTCGTCTCTTTCCTTTTTACCAAAAACGTACTTGCAGCTCGAGATGACTTATTCATGATTAATGATCTTAATACTATGAGCAATATTTTTTATATTAATACAAGAGCGTTTTTCTATCCATGGATTAATATCTATGCCCAAAGATCACGTTTGCTTATATTTTCTGAATGCATGAGGCTCTGAATTTTCATTCTTTCTGAATTCAACTCTATTCATCGCAAGATACATTTCTGAATTCTGGAAAGATCGTATGTTGTTACTCTCAATAATTCACCAATTTTTGGTTTCTTTTGCGGTTTATTGTTAGACTGAATAAGTTGAAGAATATTTTTTATTTTGATATTCCTTTCTCTTAGGAATAGATTCACTTACGATTCACGACTAATAATTCATTACATTACACATAACTACCGCTTTAAATTTGACCTGAACCATCTCCTATCTACGGCACATTATCCGGAGTAAAAGACACGGAGCTATATGGATGGAATATTGATCTATTTTACGCTTGAGAGATCGTATACATAAGTGAATCAATTTTGTTTTGGGAACTTTTGAATACTTTAGTCAACCGCATCCAACCATAGAGCATAATTTTAATATCATAACGGAACTGGTCTTTATTTCCCATAGCTTCCTATAGCTTTAATAATTGGATAACTCACCCATCTAATAATAGAGTAAATTTGCGCTAAGAATGGACAAAATTTTCGTTTAAAGGACCGCCATTTACCGCTCGTCTGAACGGAGTCTTTCGGACAATGAGCATTCCTCAAGGGGAAGGCAGAGAATGCTTTTAGGTTTTATCGTGAAGGGAAGAAAGAAAAACAACATTTGAAAAATAGGAGGGTTGTGTGCGTTCCACAAGGGAGACAAGAAAAAAGAGAGGCGTTAAAGCACAAAGCTGCGAAGAAAAGATTGGATGGTATAGCCGTAGCGAGTAAAGTTAACGTCTCAGAGGAGGACGAAGTGACGCGGATGAACAACTGAGCTCATTTCTCTCGATAGGTACAAAAGAAGGAGGGAATCACCGATAGAGATCGGCGTTCCTATTTTACGGCGATGATTCTATGTACTTAAATGTGCTTGAGGCACTTATAGAGAATTCTCATTCGTTGTTATTCGTTATTGGAATTTATTGAATATCTAGCTATGATAAAAGAGTTTTGCAGAATGAGACACTCGGATAATTTTTTGATCAACTATTTATTTGTTTATTTAGAAGAAACAGCTTTCGTATAAAGTTTTAAGGAATCCTCGTGATTATATATTGAAACCAAAATTTACGTTTATCTTTGGTTATTTAGAAAGAATCATATTTCTGTAGAGCGATTTAAATATACTTATGACTAACTGCGAGAACAGATTCCTCTAATTGTGTTTAGAGTACTGATCATTCAACAAATACGAAATCGGATAAAAATCACTAAAAATCAGCAAGAACTTAGAGATATTCTTCATTTGGAAGATGGAGATATCTTAGTATATTTAAAAGCAAATCGTATTTGTTTATTTTGACGTCTGCTTTCGTGATTATAGAGAAAATAACTCGATGTCTTCCGTTAGGAAACTGATATACCGACGTTTTTTTATGAATTGAGTACATCTGAAAATGGTTTCTTTTACTTTTCCATTGACTTATTTAAATTTGCGTAATTAAAATTATAAAATTATTTTCGTGCAAAATAAAGTGAGGTAATTAAGTTAATTATCAGACAGGCGCATGGCTTAGAACGCATGGCAACGTCACTAAGGTTTCTATCACATTGTAGTTTTATTCAAATCGATGCATAGTCATTCCGTCTATTATCTTAAAGAGTCGAATACATACATCACTTTCAGAAGATGTTTTATATAAGAAACTACATATTTCTCTCAGGTTTGTACACATAGAGGTGGAAGATATGAAACCATTCCGATGGTTCCCTTTTGCCCTCTTTCACTGCATACATTCCCATCTTCCCCTTTTTGCCTTTTTTATGTTTCCTCTTTTTTCCGCCTCCCAATCTCCTCCCTTCTCCTCCGCCGCCCTTCGGGGGAGGGAGATCTGTCCTCGGCCCATTGGCTTTTTCTTCCCGAAGAGGTCTCGTGGGCCCCGCCCCGCTCACCAGGTGCCTCTTTCTCCACTCATCTTCTTCCCTTTTTCAGATGCCCATAGATAAAGATCGCTTTTTCCCCCACCACCTTCTTCTCCCTTTATCTCACCCGGACTCTGGAGATTTCAACGGGCGAAATTGTCGTCTATGCAGGTGCTATCCTAGGATACCGCCCCCGATCTTAAACGTAATTGTCATAGATGAAAGTACGATATTTAAGATGATTCGAAGGACCTAACTCACCTGGAAGTTTAGGACGAACCTTGAAATTGCATGATGGTGTCTATGTTTTTTTATGCATGGCGTGTTAGTAGTAGTATCAGCATGAATGCGTTTCTCATTTCTCGAAAGCTTTTTTTCAATTGAAACTATTTTAATTATTACTTACTTACTCTTTGTTAATTTGATGATGATAGCTCAAAAAATTCTGTAAATTCATTACTCTGCAAACTGAGAAGAAAGATCTATAATAGGCTCTGAAATGTGTTCTATTATAATGCAATGGTATTCGTAAAATGAGATGGTTACACAGGAAAAGTTGAATAGAAAACATTTTAAATGTTACTCCTGACTAAATAAATATACAGATTGCGAGATTAAAAAACTTTAATAGTTCTCATAAATATCGAAAAATTTATCTTGATTTTACTATTAATTTTTTGCGTTAAATGGCAATTATTTCTTCTTTGATCAGAAAATAATGTTTTCGAATTCTTTAAACCAGTTTCATTTAACTCTTTTTATGCATTAGTCATAAAATATTTTTTAAATTCCCTAAATTACTTTCGTTTTTATAATCTGTTCTTGTAAAATGCTCAAAATATACCGATATTTCCGGAAAATATATATTGTACTTTAAATATTGTTGACTATTTGCAGCTGCCCACCTTAAATTAAATTTTGAAATGAAATAAATTGTAAGATTTGAATTTAAGACAAAAAATCCTTATTCTCATCTAATACTTAATCGTACCCTTTATTACACTTAATGTATGATTTTATCTTTCGATATTTTATTTGAACCTTTATTAATATTATAATTGGAATGCAGAAAATGTTTTACTAGAATATAAGGCAATTAGAGATATAGAAAGATACGAATTCAGAAATAAATGGTAAAATATTGAGTTCGAATTATGAGGTTAACTCGTAATTATAAAACAAATATAATTTATTTCAATATCGGATCCTCCCTGTTATCATCAACTAATAGTCAGCAAATTCTATCATTTGTGTTTTTCATTAAACATGAATCTAGAAAAAAATCTCACTTAGAGTGCGTTAAAATTAAAATCCGAGGTTACATCGATGTTCTACTTTCACCAGTTAAAGTTTTGATCAGTGCGTTTGCGTGTAACATTTTGCAAACTAGTAGTAGGAAAGCGATGCTGTAGCCTTGCTAGGCTGCCATAAAAGTTTAATTTTCTTGAAACCTCGAAATGGGGATTGACTACAGTGGTACCATCCATCACTTCACATTCTACAAATCACGGGGAGAGCCATTGAATTGGCACGAATGGATGATGGACGTTAACACCTTATCCAACCCCCTGCGAAATATTATCACTGAAACTGGCGGAACAAGATTGATAACTGACTGAGGCATGCCTGTTTAAATTATTTCGGTTTAGAATTGAATCATTGCCACCAAAAATAGATAACTGTTTATAAATTCGGGAATTTATTTTCTTTGTACATGAGAATAATATATTTATAACATGCTTTTCATATGTCTATGTTTTTAAAGGAACCTATGAATGATTAATAATCTAATCTTAATGATTCATAAATCATATTCACTCTTATTTCTTATATGGAACAATTTTCGATTAGTCATGTCATTTCATTACCTTTATTAGTCATTCATATTAGTCATGTCATTTACCTAATATCATTCGAGTCATAATTCTTCAGAGATTATGCATCGCGCAAATAATGTGTGGTAGAATCTCACTGATTTCGATACTAATTTGTCTCAACATTCTGCTTTCGTGTTTTATGGTTTAAAATAATATAATAATTGTGATCAATAGCACACTAATTTTCGTTCTATATAGCAGTTTTTATGAATAGTTCCTCGAGTGTTTACCTAAAAATTTTTCCATCGTTATCCTGAAATTTGAAGAGCAATAACATCTGGAGTTTCAAAAGTTAGAAAACCAAACATTAATCATCTTTAGATAGGATTGTTGTAATTTCACCAAAAATGCAGAATAATTGTTCTCATACGACAATAATTTCATATAAATATCACATTTAAGTATGTGATTGACGTTACGTTATGTGTTCTTTATATATTTCTCTCAAAGAAATTCTTACGACTTCTCTTGGGTCATTTAGTATAGAGCCTGTATGTTACGCAAAAACACTCCTTATTGCTATCGTGTGATAACATGACGGGGAAATTTATATTCAAATATTAGAAGCAACATCAAATTAATCGCGTTTCCTTTTAACACCAGTTAGACCTGTAAATACCGGAGCAGATACACGTTGGTTTACATCCCGCAGCAACGTTCGTTGGTGCATTTGCATCGCAGTACCAGAATCGAAACACATTTGCCAAACGTATTTTCCGTAGTCCGACCTCCGCCATTACACGGTAGAAAACAGCCTCCGTAACGCTGTGCGATTGTCGCCGATGGTCGTTAATAAATCGAGGAATCATTTGCAGCGAGTCCACAGTCCCCGAAACTGCCGCTGCGTCCACAGACAAACGATGAGGAAGGGTTATAATGGTGGTTTATGGGAGACGAATATGTATGAGACCGTAAAGTGCATTGGTTAGGTGAGCATGGGATGGGAAAGAAGTAGGATGAGGGAATGGAAGATTCGTTGGCGCCGTTCACCTCCAACCTATACTATGCCGTTTTCATCGGTTGTCTCTTTCGAATCTCTGTGTTCAATCCTTTTATCTGCAGTACCTCGCCATACCAGGGCTCACTTAATTTGTTTACCCGACCTTTCACCTCTTCTGGTCTCCTTCATATCCTCGCCGACTGAAACCGCGTACAAGTGTTCGAGCAGTAATTTTCACGGTACAGTTACTCTCGTTAATTGTCTTCTGTCTATTTTAAGTTTGCGGTGGGGCATTACTTGAAATTCTTTCTAATTTATATCTTCGATTAGTTCATATTTCTATTCAATCCTTTTTTTTATTTTACCATAATCATACCTTTCGGTTCATGAATATAAAGTTTTGGTTTTTTGGTTGTATGGTGTTCTTAATCTTTGGAAGATGTTCTTTATAAATTGTGAAATACTATTGAAATCACCGAATATTAAAATAATAGGTAAATAAATCAGAAATTAGAAAACAAAAGAAAATTTCAAAGAAATTGAGTTATTTTAATCCAATGATTAAATAATTGTTACGAACATCATCGCTTTTATCATGTTTATCTTCCGTTTCAGTGTAGTAGACCACTTTTTCATATAGCAGAACTAAGAATTATATGGTTTTCATAATTTTTCTTACGTTTCTGCTAGTTTTCTACATATTCATTTTATATATTACTTTTTAGTTAGTACAAGTCATTATAGTTGTTTGTACATTCCGATTTAAAAAAATGTCATACACGTAACATAGCGAAGTGTTTCATTTTCATGTATTTGGAGATTACTATTCTTCACTTCCTTAAATAAATTCCTATTTATTTGAATGCATTGATATATATCCTTTAAGTAGTGAATTCTGACGAAGTTCCATACAAACAAATGAAACATGTAGTTTGATACGTAGGTTTTTACGTCTCCAATTTCAGAATTCGAATAGGATTAAAAATAATTGATTATTTCCCTTTGTATCCGAACCGCATTTTTAATCTTCCGTTTCTTTCATCGTTTTCTGAGCCATATAATATCAGCCGTAAATACTTTATACCGAAAAAAAACGTAATACGATTCACTTGCTCTCTTCACGTATAATCGTTGAACTCTGAATGATTTCATCTCTAAACGCTTTCATTTCCTCCTTACACTCTCTCTATAGTACTTTCATCCGGTCCTCCTCCAGCTATCAATTCCAAGCATTCTCCTATTCCTCCACATCCATTCCGACCCCAAATGCATTTCCAGCACTCTTCAGCCCTACATTGTTCTTTCCCTCCTCAGCACGCACTTGCCAGCGAAGCGTAAGTTCACGCAGCCTCCGAGAGAGGGAGGCGACGCATCGGAACAAAAGAGAGCGGGAAGGGAGTAAAAAATGCAGTCGCGAGCGCCAAGTTGACCGTGATTGACGGCGCGGGTTCACGTCCCTCCGAACACAGGCGTACATCCGATGCAAACACACGCCGATACACGGGTAAAAAGAGGGGAACGCGTGATTGAGATTTGGAGTAATGTCCGACGAATGCGCTCTCAGCCTTTCTTTTTTTTATCGGGAAAGGGAAAGGGGTGTATTCTCGTGTAATCTAGTGATTGCGGGGCGGATTTAATCAAACTGCGAATGCAATTTGGCCGGAAATTCTCCGCTCTGATTAAGATGCACCGAAGGACGATACGCCCCCGCGTCGGCGGTCTTTTTTTAAGTGGTGGGTTTCCATGGCGCCGATTGTTATTAGTTATTGGGGAAGCCAATGCGCGGAAGGTTTCGCTCAAGCTACGATCGGAATGATTTCTGTTGTAGCTGGATTTTTCAGATGGAGGGATTTACAAATGTAATCCAGTAGTAGGCACTGTAATATTAACACTTATGGGTCATAATACCTCATTATGAACCCATAATTTGCTGCCAAAGCACTTTTTCCAGTTCACCAATAAGTATATTAATTTGTTTAACTACCTCCAATTGTTGGCCTTCTTACGAAGTGATACATTTTGATATTTACGATACATTTGATTATTTATCGTTTTCATTATTTTTTATCTATTCTTCTACTTCAAGTTAATTCATGCGTGATGTTGTTTTGTTATATTTATCTATTTCAAAATAAATCTATTGTAGCTAACTAGCATCACCAAATATGATTCTAGAAGAGTAGATGTTAAGAAATAAAATAACTTATATAATTATCAACATCTACATTAGTTATTAGGTAATAAATACTTTTACTTTTTACTTTTCCGACTAATTCCAACGAAAGCAAGCGAATTAAGTGCAAGCAAATATATACGTAAATAACGATCTTATCGACCATCCCTTATTCATATTTGAAAAGATTAATTCTTTTAATCCAATTGAAAAGTTAAATTGCAACTATTAATGGCTATTTATAATATTAAGGAAAGTGATGCATTTAACCAAATAGAGTACTATTACATTATGCTTTTGGATGAAAAAATTTTCCTATTTAGTTTTAAGCTTTATTCCATTTATATCGAACGGAAATTGATTGTATACTATCATTGAAGGTGTGACATTATACGAGATTGTATACTGTATACTCGTAGATTGAAGAGCTCTAGAGCGGTATTTGCTTACGTATATCCCTCACAAAATATTACAATGTCTTTTATAAATTTACAATAAACGACATAAAATTAAAGGGATGATTGAAAAAATTCATTTTATCAAGTCAGAGTTATATAGCAACCTTCGTTTATATCGTCCAGCGATTGGGAAATTTAAAAAGCTGCAAAAAAAATACAACCGTACATTCTTCACAATTTTAACGCGCGAGTCAATTTTTAACAATAACAAAAATATAATAATGAACGACCAAAAGATATAAATATTCCAAATAGCTTTAATTAAACGACCTAAACCGTTATATTTATTCACAGCTTTTAGCTAACAAAAATACCCCACAATAAATCTAGAAGTTTTCCCGATCGGAATCCATTTACATATGCGAGCACATTTCGATTCGAAAGCCACTATTAATCAGACCATATTTTCAATTTGGGGAAACCAATATAAATTTGTATCTCCCAATTATGAAAGCGGGGGTTAATATATTCAAAGTTTGCGGGATGATAAAAAAATCCTTAAAGCCTCCATTAGAGTAAGGGCTGATTGGAATGGATCACGCGAAAAACTACGTTTCTTTTTTCCCGGAACGAGCGAATATTTGCACGGAAATCGGCAAAAAAATATATACATATGTATATATTTTATACATAAAACCTCCGCCGACGATCGTTTTTGCATCCGCAGCGTAACACGTGTAAAGCATCGGCGACAGATTTGTTGTTTGTCTGCGCCTTTTTTTTACGACTACTGGAAAAAGGGGAAAAAATGGCCGACCTGTGTATGTGTATACGGTGAATCTCCATTAGCAGCGAACAGAATGAACGGACGCAAAGGGATTTTTGGAAAAAAAAGGGGAACACTTCGGGAAATTCGGGAAAAAATCATACGAGAGGAGGGTTCGAAAAATCCGAATGGTCGCGAAAATCAATCATCTGCTGCAAGATAGGGAGTGACATTTTGGATTCGGACGGGATGCAAGTAGATGGGAGGATGGAGACCGCAGGATAAAAGCGCGAAATGAACGTGTTTTTCTGTTGATTCTGTTTGTGCAGGATTTGCCTTGGCGTTGCGGATGCACAACGGCAGGTTGTTGCGTGTTTGAATTAAACAGGCTCTGCATTTCCATAACATTACAATCGACTAGGGCGTTTTCCGAGAGAAACATGTTCAAACGGTTTAAGGGAGTATTATAAACAATCTTTTAGTTACTATGCAAATCGTGATGATAAATGCTTATCCTGGATGTGGAATTTTGTTGAATGATACTGAGTTGTCAAGGTTTAGTTTGAATTATCAAGTTAAGATACTGATTAATATCCAGGCCTTCATTCATAGCTAATTAGATTTCACTCTATTTAGGCTCTTAATATTATGTCGTTGATATTTGGTCTTTCTTGACAAAATATTGCTTCAGATACCTCAAGAATATTTACCATTTATAAATCCGTGCTTGATTGAAAGATATATATTAATTTTATTTCAATATAATCAGTATCTTGGTCATATTAATTGTATATAATGAATATTAAATTAACCCTCCGTATTTCCACATTAGTTGACAAATCCATACATTCGGTGTTAGTACCCCCTGCCATACACCAAATGGTTGTTCGCAGAGTATCCACACAAACATCCAACACTTCGATATTTACAACAAACTAAGATTCTTTTCAGTTTTCTTGCAATATACGCATGCCATTAGCATACTTTCTGTTTCGTTCATGGGGCAAAGTTTACAATTGTAACTAATTAACTGATAAGACGAATAAATTCTGTTTGCAGAGATTTAAGTATTCTTTTTAAAATTATAATGCTTATAATATATTTTATAATGAAAAAGCCTTTGAAACCAAAATCAGTGCTGTTTTATGCAGTATACTTTTACGCTTCAAGAAGAAGCACATTTATTCTAAATTTATCCGACAAATGCTAAGTTTTTTTTTAGCTTACACACCCCAAGTATCAATGGTTTCTTTACTTGGTATCCAAAATCGACTCACTTTAAAGTTTTACCGAGAATCGATAGTGTTTCTACTCCGTGTATCATTCGCGTTTAAAGTAATACTCCCAATATCGATTTCTTCCAAGTTATTTTTTCAACTTACGTTTCCATGGAGACATCTTCGAATTTGTAACAAAATCACTGTATTTTCCGACAGATTGTACCTCAAAGAGCGTAAATATCCTGTTCGTCCTATCGCAGTGCCTCATTCTTTCGAACGCTCTCATTTTCTAGCCTTTCCTTTGATACGTGACTCGAGTAAAACTGAGTGAGCACTTACTGACGTGGAATGCGTGCACGGTAAATGGCTTTTTTTGCATAATTGAAACCGATAACATGTTAGAGTTTTAAAACCTTCTACTTTCCTACGGCTCGCGTGAATGTCCGGCTTCGCAGAGTAACTCTCCTTATCTCCCACATGCCTGGAAAAGTTTCCTTAAAATATCACGAAAAACTGCCTCGCAATTATTGCCCCTCGTTACACATCAAGCGCGTGATGCGTATCCATCGTTACCCTTTTATTAAGTATCGTTGTCCAAAGTATACTGAGACCAAAATAAGGAAATGCGCTCCGTTTCAACTTTATCGGTATAAATTTAAAATGTAACATGATCGGAGAGTTTTTTTTTAATATATTCAGGAGAGTTTAAAGAAAGTTCCAAGTGTAATGAGTATTCTTCGCTGTTAGATGTTTTTAAGAAACACGGTCAATGATGATATAAACAGATTCAATCATTATGTATACAAATGTTAAAGTTAATTACGAATATCGGTTCGTTTTAAAATCGAACGAAATACACAAAAGTAAAGACTATTGTTTTTAAATGCGAATAAGAAATAAGTAATCTATTAATTTCAATGTAATTTAACGTGGAAATGTTCTAATTATTATTTGAAAAGGAGTATATCCTCGAAGCAATCGAACGTTTGAATCGATGAAAAATTCCTCTTCAAAAATAATCTAATATCACTCACTTATTCTTAGCGAAACTGGTATTAACGAAAAATTCGATATTCTATAACTGTATTTCTAAAATTCTTTCTTCAATAGTACTTTCCATTTGTGATATTTGTAGATTAGCGCTTTCCACAGACCCTAATGCCTCTTGAGTGGAATGACTGCCTGCTTTCAAGTTATTTGGAACGCAGGATTTCGTGGATTATTTCAGATTCACAAAGCGAATTTCGGACGTTCACTACATGCTCAGTTTGGAATTCTTTTACGGTTTTGTAGTTGTATTTTAAAATAGTAATGACTATAGTTCATAAACAGTGTTTTTTGTCGGTTTGAATCCTTGGTGGGAATATTCACTTATTCACATTGAAAATCTTACAGCGAATAATTAATTTTGATAGCATTCATAATGGCTTTGTATCAATAAGTTTTCATTCAATATTAAAGGTATTTGATATATATAACTGTATCTCAATGATAGCTATCATTATTTTCATTTCTGATGTATAATTAGACGTAGAAAACTTTTGTTGTCATCGTTAACGTATTCATATCCCTATCAGCCAATTTTAAATATTTAGAAGAAGATAATTTCATGCGTCTTCTTTTTCAGCTGTGTATTACATTCGTAAAAATGTTACGTCCTATTATTATTTATAATCATTTAAAAGACGCGGCCATTCATTGACATGTCCAAAAAGTCTCCAAAGAGCATAATTGCACAGCATTCTTTTCTCCATTTTTCCCTCACTTATTACAGGTTGAATATAAATATTTCAAAGCTCAAGATAGAAAGGTACAAATTTACAGCGTTCGAAGCATAGTCATCTCATACACATCGAGCGCATTTTACCTCGCTCTTGGTTTTATCACTCGACACTCCATCTTTGTTTGCTGCCATATTCTGCATCGTGTATGCGCCGATGCCGTTCTGTCGTCATAACTCCATCCTAATGGCCAAACTCATCGGAAGTGCTCTCTCGGGCGACCTTTTAAATCAGCATCGTTTGGACAGCGGCCAGTGATTGCCCCGTTACCAATAACTCCTCCGAGAATGCGCCTTCCAAAGTTCGCGATATGTATGGTTTTCTGATCCCAACAAATCAAAGGCTACTGAAACATATCGAACAGGATGTTCATCGATGGCTGTTACTTTAACGCAGCCAAATCGTCGTCTGATTTATCACACGCATTTATTTATGGAAGTGGAAGAAATCCCGCGGTGAAGGCAATGCTGGAAGATGGGTAACGTTCATGAATTTTTGTCGTAGCTCGTTCGCATTTGATTCGAGTCTTTAATCATTTTTATGATGAAAGCTGTGTTCTATGTTTTCTTTATTCTAAATCTCTTATCTTCGTCCTAGCGAAATTATTGAGATAGTGTGAGCATTATACAGATTAGACGGAGTAAACTGAGATAACTATAAATCAGAAAGGACTGCTTGTAGATATGAAAAAAGAGGAAAGTAAAATAAACGTTGGATAGATAAGAAAATATGATAAAAGGAAAAAATAAATGTATAAAATACGTGTCACAAGGATGAAAGTTTCTCTTTCTGAAATTAAAGACAAAATATTGTGTGAAATTAAGATAATTTATTGAGTTTCATTTAAAATCAAAATAAAACGTGATGCATACAACAATTCAAACTATATCATTCTCTATGTAACTATGAAATACATCCCGTCTTATTTAATTTAGTTTTTACTTTATAAATCGTAATAGAGTTATTTATTAATTATAAAATAAAGTAAATATGGATACTTTTCTGCATAAACCTTTTATTTTCTAACAACCGGTTTCTGATTTCAAGTTATCGTCAGGTTAATAGGACACCAATTATCAGGTTTCTCTAGATATTTTTAATCGACAAATTATTCCATTACTATCTCGTTTGCCGAGTTACTTTACGTAAAATTTCGACTTTAAATTTTGTAAATTTTCGTATTAGTCTAGCTCATTAAATTCAGTGTATTTAACGTCTATTACAGCTTTCAGATACTCATTACCTTTAACCCATGACGAGGAATAATGAGCGCTGTATCAATCAGTTCCCTCTCTCCTCCTCTTCATTATCCTGTTAAGGGACGGGGATCTCACCCCCCTCCCCTCGTGATAACTCCCGATTTGCGTGCGACGGTAAAACACTGTCGCAATGAATCGCCTTCGATAGCCGTGGAAATGGTCCGTTCCGTAACAAATGAAGTTGCCAGCGAAAAGGGCATGAAAGCGATTTCGTCCCTCTCTGTATATATCGGAGGGCGACACCAGTCTGTGGGGGAGGCATAGCATTACGGCAGTCCCACACCTCATCTTCACCTGTCCGATCCCCCCCAAACGGTTCGAGGAAATATATGGGACAACGATGGCGACTAAATGGACCCGACCAATTTCGCTATATATGTCTCGCTAATGGACCAGCTCTCTCTCTCTCTCCCTCCCACATCCTCTCGCCACTTCTTTCGTCTCCTTCCCACACCTCCAGCCCCCCAGAAGGAGAGTGTGGTGGTCGTCGGAAAAAGTTACTTTATATGGATATCCGTTTGATCGAGTGTAAATATGATGACGGTTCGTGGTCTCCTCTTTTTACATAGCGAGTAATTTGTTTCCAGATTCGATTTACATGCCACGGAAATCTTAAAGAGAGGGTAAACTCGTTTACGTAAAATTGTTCTGGTTTTATATCATTCGCATCGGTGCTGATATTCCGGTCGAAAGGGTCAAATGTAGCTTTTTTTGCGTAATAAACGTCCGACCGATATTGAAAAATATCTCGATGCTCAGGGGATTATTGCGTTTAGCGAGGGATGCACTCAAAGTGATACTTTAGTGGAATGTGTCTGAATCATTTGGTATCCTTTGGACGCTCAGTGTAATTGTGCATGGAGAGTGCTCGATGGAGTGTAGATTCTTAATTGCAGAGGTCTTTTTTTGATTTCTGTTGAATTGTCAAGTATTACCATCCTCTCAGCATCGCTAGGCTGTCTTTTATTTGTAAATTTAACAAACCTTCGTGTAGAGGAATCATGCATATAAAAGTACACCAATGTGTTTCGATTGATAAGTAAGGTACAACCGCCAAACCTGTCTTTAGCATTCCATCCTAATTCGGGATAGGTATATTCTAAGCTCCCGTGCTACTGATTTGCGACTTCATGACCATAAAAGGGAAAAATTATCTTCTATGAAGCAGAAAACGAAATTTTGTAACTTCCACAGGAATTAATTACGTATATTCTATACTACATATACCTGTGTCTTCCTTATGAGGCTTCGTTCTAGGAATAAGTACAGTTTTTTTCCAATGGATCCTCACAAAGAAAGACTACCTTAAAACTCAGACCAAGTTACTGCATTCAACATTTGATTATTTATAAAAATATTTCGCCCATAATGCTTCCTCATCCCCGCTTCATACCAGTCTTAAGACGATCTAAAAATAATCACCCGCCATCCCCAAAGAATGTGTGCAACCTTTCCCGTCATGAAAATACTCTCACCCAAGAGTAAAAGAGGAACCATTCGCATCGGAAATCTTCAAAATAAAGGGAGAGACGTCTCACAGGTGCAGAAAAAGTATAAATGAAAACGCAGACGAATGCGTTTCGGAGGAAAATCTTTTAAAGCCCATTACGCTCCACTTAAATGCATCCACTTTTGATTTTTTTAGGAGAAATCCCTCCCTTCGTCTTGACTTCACCCTTTTGCAGACACTTCTTTCTGTCTTACTGCCTTCCGCCCAACACACTCCCAGCCGATGCCGTCCTTCACCAAATCTTCACGAGTTGCGCTTCATCATCACCGCGGATTCTTGGCGCCACCTTCTAGTGGGCCTTCCTCCTGGGAAGACTCCTGAAACATTGTTGCATCCAAAGCATCAGTCACATCCACTTCAGAATTTCCGCCAGGTCGCGACCTACTGAACGTCCAGACTGTAAAAAGCGTTCTGTTTGTTTCCCACAGCGTGCTTGCCCATCGTACTGCGTCGTCTGCAACCAACAGCAGACCGCATCCACTTTAGGAACACTTCAGGTTCCGAAAACGTCTCGCGTGGCGTCTGCGGCCTCTTTTTGGCACAGAGTACTTGAAAAGTCTCTGGGCCATGTGCGATCCCGTGGGCTTCCCATGGGAAACAAAGTTTGGATGATCATTGAGGGCTATTGGTGAAATATATCCCACGCTCGTTCGACGTTCTTAGCTTATATTATGCAGGCGATGATCTTTTTTACGAGCTATTACTATAGATATAAAGTTATGAACATCTTTTCTTTATTGCTATTCGTTCCGAAATAAATCAAATCAATAACGAGTAGCATCTGTCAAAGCTTAGTGTATTATTGTATTTTTGTTGTCTTTTTAAACAGTCTTCTTACAGTGTTTTTTATTTTATCAATCCAGTAGAAATTTAAACATCGATAGTTCATCCATGTTTTATTCTTCCATGTATAGTATAAAAGTGTCTTATGACCATGTTAATAATTGTGGATACTACAAGCTAAAAATTTAGCTCTCCAACAAGGGAGGCGGTACGAAAACTTAAATTATTTACAAAATTATCTTTACAAATATTAAATTTAGAAGATAAAAAAAATTCAAATTTTATATTCTAGCATAATATATTAGATCCATTTCTGATTATTATTACGCTTAATGCTTAACTATTTTGAAAGCAAACATACTTTACAATATTTACATATAAATGATGATAGTATTGTTTGAATACATCATAGGGTAATGTTTGGTATTGAGGTTTGATTTACCTTACAAGATTGAATGAGTTTTCTGCTTTAGAATATAATGGCAACACTGAATCGTAATTAAGTTCAACATAATTTGATATTCCAAATACTTTAAATTTTTTTCCACGTATATACAAAGAATTCCTATATTTTTTGTTTCTTCAAATTGTTATGTGCAATATCAATTTCAAATTAAGAATAGAATTACGTTCAATCACTTTGCGGCCGTTTCATAAAAATTCGCTTGCATCTTTAAAATAAGTTCGATTAGATACGTTGGGATTAATATTCACATCTTTAAAAACCCTAAATTTTGCAATTATGTTGAAATTACCGGATGTATTGTGAATCCCTTCCAACAAATTGATCAATAAATTCTGTATAAATGCTTTTCTCATCCCCTCATTAACTTCAATGATACGTATTTAAGGCAAATAAAATATTTTACTCAGTCTCAAGGGACGATTTCTCTTCCGCCTTCATCTTTATCCGATCATAAATTTTCTATCTGCATGCATATTTATCGGATAAAACCAGATAGACATTATGCATCAGCCTCAGAATTATTTCACGGCTAAACCCTTTTTTGTACTCATAAATTCTTCATCTATCTATTTTCGGGAGCAATATTTCACTCCTGTTTTTCCTTGCAGCGTACATAGACATATATCATTCGTCCAAGATTCCTATCTTCGGTATGCACACATTATTTACACTCTTGTCATTTATTTTCCGAACTTATATTGCCGAAGGGCACTACAAAAGCATCAGGTTTTCACAATATCAGATACTAACGACACTGCGGCAAAACCACAGGGTTCCTCATCATTCGAGTGCATCCTTTCCCTACAACCGAAGATATTAGTTCACAGAATCCCATGAAAGAAGAATCACCGATTTCCCAGAGTGTTTACGACATTGTGGGGACAAGGGAGAGAATAGATTTGGATATCAATATCCGCGCTTCATGGATTCCCGGATGAGCCTGAGTCTATTTATGGGTTGCGGCACGTGGCTGGACCGCCCACCACTCTCTCTTGGACCCAACAGTGCGAGGGGACCCTCAGGTTTCCCCAGGGACCGAGGAGGAGCTGCGAAACAATATTGGGTACCCACACTATGGTTTATGCAGTAGCGATACCGTATCCCACGCCCATTTGCCTCCCTTCACGGCCTCTGTTTCCCTGGGAACGCATATCAATCTTCGAGGTGGATATTTTCTATTCTCATGTTTACGTGGCGGTAATTTTGTAGAGAGACCAGAAGGGTAAATCTCTATTTCAGAAGTATCATGAGATTAGTTGCGTAACCGAAATTTTAGTGCAGATTGTTACGTTTCTAAAAGTAGATAGCTGTAACTACAGGTTTCGTACTTAAATTCGTTTTCTTTCTTTGAACTACTTCAGGTATCATTGTCTGACTCCATTCTTTCAATACTCTCCAGCTGAGGAGATTAAATAAAAGAAACTGCTTTTAGTACAGAAGATAAGTTAATATATAAGATAAAGAAGTATCATGACCTTTACATCATGTGCAAACCAGAACGCCTTAAATTTTCTTTAGAATAAGAATGCTATCTCTTCATCAGTAGCATTTAACTTAGCATTTATTAAGAAGGTATATGAACGAACGCGTTTTATGATAAACCACCACTGAGGTAACAGTGGCTTTCATATAACTCTACTGTTGATTTTATTTTATATATATATATAAATATATATATATATATATGTATACTATATTAGAGAAACTAGACGAAAATATTCTGTTATAGCTCACAGTTGCTTTTCTTATATCCATTCTAAGACCGGTAGAATGTAGAGCAATTCCTGCATTATTTAGCGGGAGATGAAACTTTTTAGCCCCAATTTCGCTCAAGAAAGTTGTTTATTACTATTATTTCCCTATCAAAAAGCTAAGTCTTTACTAATGCCTATATTTAAATAATAAATTTTAGCATTAAAATCAACCTGCATCGAATCCAAGGATCTCGTTCTTTATTACAGCAACACCATCCTTGTAAACACACGGCATCGTTTAAGACCGTTAACCTGTTCGCAGTCGGTAGATCCCTATCTTCTAAGCTCCATAATTTAACCAAACATTTAGAGGAGTCGAAGAGAGATTATGGAGTATAAGTCCATCAAGGGATTCGTCCGTCGCACCCTATTTTCTCGATCCCCCTTCATTTCCACACCTCCTCATTAATTCCCTTCGCTGCACCCCTTTTCCGCACCCAAACGAAGTTCATTGAGGCACCCAAATGAGGAGCGCATCGTGCGTCACGGACTCCCACAATGCAGTGCGAAATGCAGTTCCATTCTTCTGGGGACCATTCTTCAGCCGTCAGCGCCGCGGAAGAAGCGGCACGCGCCTCTGCACGTGTCCCGCCCGTGCGCGGCTCCCCGCCGTCACACCGCAAAGGCCGTGTGTGGAGACGTCGAACGAAGGGGTTTTCGGGAGGAAACATCACGCTACGTACGCTCCCATGCTATCTGCGCATTAGAAGCAAATGCCGTTTTGCCTCCATGTGGGTACTTGTTGTCTAACTTTGGTCATATTGCTTTTTGAGGCATAGAACAAGAGGATAAGATATCGGTGGGCGAGTCTACATTGGTCGAAGTAAACATATCTTCTGATTTTTACATTGTTTGAATTCATTGTATCTTTTGTGATCCATTCCATCTTATTCAAATGGTGGAAGAGTATCTAAGTATTAAGAACAAGAGTACACGACTATAATGAATATGTCTAACGACGCCGAAGTTTTTCTTGGGTTATTACGAAGTGAAGTACACTATATTGTGGTTACGTTTTCAGAATCGATCTTGTTTGTCAATCATAACTTTTAACCATAGACATATAGAGGCCTTCAAGGGTAATAATTATTAAAGACATTTATTCAACATCCAAAGAAATAATACGAGGTAAAATCTTTGCTCCATTTTCTCAAATTGGTTTGTCTAAACTAAAATGCCAATATAGGATATTTAATTGCGGCAAGAAGAACTAAATCATTGATTCAAATGTCCATCAAGTTGAGAAATTTTTTCATTTGCATTGCTTTTATGTCGTCAAGATATTTTAATCTGAATCAAAATAGAGCGGAAAATCAAGTGTCTAGCATGTACAATTTCAGAAAAATTACTTAGCATCGCATATATATAGCTGTGAAATAAGCTTGTAACAATCGAATTCCTTCTTACTCCTTCATCATACCTTTCTTCCATTACCTTGCATTAAATAATGAATTTTAGGATTGTTTTTTACCTAAGATTAAGTTTTAAAAGTTTATTTGCGCTGTATGTTCGTTTGCCGTATATCGTATTCATATTGGAATGAATTGAAGAAATACTTTACACCACATCTTTCTCAACTTTTGGAGTATCGCTAGTCTCAAAAATTGAATTGATATTTCAATTCCAAAAATATTTTCGAACGGCTTGGATTGCAGAATAAGATGTTGAATGGAAGGGAACAGAAACACCTAAATAACCTTTCAAGCGCTTATTAATATTCCTATTTTCTTTTCTTCTACCTGAAAGGTTTCTACTATCCTCTGGTAAATATCCGTGAAATGAATTCGTGTCCATATTCGCTTTAAATATACCTTTATTTCGACAAATAGATCGTAAGAGTTGACCAATTTAAACGTGGACTTATTCTAAATGGTTTAAATTGATGGAAATATTTTCGGCAGTCAAGTGAGCGAAGTGCTGAAGTGAAAACAGCGCATAATCTCGAAATAGAGTTTGGAAAATACGGAGAGCACAAAAACTGAGAAGATGGGCATCTCTCGCGTAGACAGAATGCATTGTTTGGTCCCGTTGTGGAATGAAATTCCTCTCAAAGTGGATACGCTCTCAGATGGAAACATGATGAAAGCAAGGTGACTAATGTTTCTCGTGAAAGTGGAAAATCCCACTACTAACTTAGATTGAAAGTTAGTCACAGACTAAAATTAGTGATATGTGAGAGAAAAATTTGATGAAACTTTAAATGTAAAGGAAGAGGTAGAATTGGAATAATTTGGCAGTATGTTATCTGTGACATTTTATTGGTTTAAAGATTATTTTCGTAGAAATCGTTTCGTTCGGAGTAAAATGGACAACAAGAAAGGATTGATTAATGTTCTGCTCATAGAAATTTTCAATTTCTCGTATCAATTTAACTTTCCATTGCACAGCTGAGTGTGTACACACATAGATCATTAGGAAGTTTTTTACTATCAATGGCTTCATTTATACTAACTATGATAATGAATGTTACATTATTTCTTGTATCTTAAATCAAGTTTATACCTATATCTTATTGCCGTATCCTGCTATGAATCCACATTCGTCTTAGAGGGTTCTGATAAATGTCTGATAGGTTATTAGGCCTTAATAGTAATGCTTAAACTCAGATACATTCGTATATTAACCGCAACAACGTCATCATAGACAGGACTCATGATTCACGCAAGGAAAACAAATGGAAGGATATCATGGAAGGTTTTAGATTCCCTTCTCAGATTGATATGTTGCATTAATATGAAGGCTGAAAATGTACAATCGACTCCAAAGTTAGTCATATACGAGCCATATGTTTCCTAATAGAAAAAATTAAATCCGAAACGAACATATTTGAATGCACGAAGAGAAATGAACGTCCGAATCATTCGTAAATGCTCCCCCATTACTACTGACTGTACCCACGAATAATGACCCGCTTTTGTTGAGATTCAACCCCGTGACCTCCACGCGAAAAAAAAACATAAGGAATGGAACTAAATCCCATTCATTAATTCAGAACGGTAGTAATTAAAAAGTAACTCTCAAGAGCTCCGAAGCGTTTCACGAGTAAAGATTCGTCATCCGATGTTTCCATACGAGACGCAAAGCGTAAAATTGACATAGGTCTCGACTTACCCCAAAACTACGGGGAACATATATTAATGGCGATCCAGGGGGCCCCTGAAGACGTGTACGAATATTATGAAAAATGATATACGTATTTCTTCCGACTGCATGAATTCATCCGTAAGGGAATCGGAATATTAATTGGGGCATTGTGGACCTGACTGCCGCTCGCCTAAAAGAGACTGCTGCAGGAGACCCAACGACCTCTTTCGGCCATTCATAGCTCCCCCTTTTCATGCATACGATTCCTCCTCTTGCATTCTGCAACGTTACGCTCTCGTCTGTTTTTTTTCCGTCGGCAACTCGCGTTACCACGTGAGGGAGGGTTCCTGCATTTACCGCTTCCCTTTTTCTCTCGTCGTAACTCTACGGGGTTCTGACGTGTGCGTAACGCACCCACTCATCCTTGCGTATGTTTGGGTCGAGGGGAAAATTAGGATTGTTCGGCGGCAGATGGAGCGGTCGCGTGCCGGCATATTTTGTGGGCGCGGCGGTGAAGTGGCGTGGCGCTGGAGGGCTTCACGAGCTCATGAGGGCATGCGATTTTCGGGGAATATTTACAAGTGAGGCGATTATGGCTGGAAGGTTGCCCTGGTGATAGGATAATTGCTGTCACGCCCCTAACATATCGTACAGCAATAACCTGTTGGAAGACTGCTGGAAGATTGTAGAGCTGTTGATATTACCTAAGGTTTTACTGTTTTCAGTGATGCATAAAATACCGTATAATGAAATTAGGATTGAGTATAGAAGTTTATTTTATTAAAAAGAATTAGTTTTCAATCTTTTCAATTCGA
This sequence comes from Pantala flavescens, assembly GCA_020796165.1. Lineage (NCBI taxonomy): Eukaryota > Metazoa > Arthropoda > Insecta > Odonata > Libellulidae > Pantala > Pantala flavescens. The sequence goes on along the minus strand of CM036879.1, from coordinate 15,469,559 downwards.
CATGATACATGTAAATATCGTATTCGCAATTTTTAAGGCTAAGTTAGCTTAGTTTCCTATATTCCAAGTCTTATATTTTACGTGTTGGGATTGTATACATTTATATATTTATATATTATACTATAACATACAATTGGATACATCAAGTCATATTTTATTCCTTAATATTCCTAAAATATAGACAACTCCTTATTGATGTAGATTTTTTCTTCTTTCTCTCATCATTCTTGAGTAACTTGAAGAACGTATAAAGTGGTCTATTGCATAATATGCATATTCATTTCATTTTATCTTATTTAATTGTATTCTTAATAAAAAGTAGATAAATGGTAATAGTTGAGGAAGTAATTTTTAATTAAGTATAGTCTTCCTTCAGTTAGTTCAGTTGATTCATGTATCGATTATTGGATTTGTTGATAATAGAGCTGCTGTATTTTACTCTAATGCTCAGATGCTTATCAGTTTTTCAGATTATGGATATTCATGCTTGTTTTCAAGTCATGAGTTTCATATACAGAAATTCATACTTCGTGCCTATCCTCTGAGTATGGAATTTACGTTTCTTCAATTAATCATCCAAGCTTAATTTATAAAAGGAAAAAGGGAGCTTTATTAAAGAATAAGAAGATGTGTTTCAATTTTTTATCATCATTATTTGATTCTGCTTTTGATATTAGTAGCGCCTCTTATTAATTGAAGCTCAGTCTCATTTTTATCCATTAGTCAGTGTCTTCTTTCAATAGGATTCGGTGAGCGTAAAATTTTGATGGCATCTGCAAATTGCTTTTATTAACGGATTGAATAATTAAAGTGTACTTGCATCGTCTAAATATATTGGTATCCTTTCCATTATTTATAAGCCTAAAGTGCTCCAGCTACAGGCTTCTGCATAAAATAATCAGTTCTAATAAATATTTATCTGCTTTAAGTGATGTGGAATTAATTTCTTGAACGACATAGAAACTTAACATGACCTTGGATCTTCAGTAAAATTATCTTTCCAAAAATTGGCATTATCTCATCTTATTTTTTGAATTGATTTCTGAATTACAGACTTACTTATCATTAATTTATTTTTGAATGATATTCTTTCGAATGGATTTAGGAAATTACGGAAGGGTTGCACAAAATTGCATGCATCTTCAAAATGCATATGTTTTGGATTTCCTTTTGGATATTTTTAATCCCAAATACATGCCGGAATTGTACATTTTTCCTTTTAAAATTTACAGTACAAGATCTATCAAAAATCAATATTAAAAGGCAGTATTATAACAGGGGAGTGTCATCATATGAACAACAATAGAATCGTTTATTCAGATATTGCTTATTTATATATATGCATATGTTTGATATTCTCTTTGATTGATAGATTAGCTTACTTAGAATAACTTACTCTGCTATTATTATATTTAAATATATTTTGATGAATAAGGAGAGTAAATAGTAAGCAAGAATTTTGATACGAAATACAATTTTAAATTTTGCCTTTTCCCCTGAGAATGGAATAAATTATTTACGTTTTTATTATTTATATTTATTAATATTGGAAAAGTTTATTGATATTTCAACTTGAGAATCCTTCGATTATAATATCGTACGTAACACACTTTAAGCTTTGATGAAGAGTATTCGGCCCGTATTACTGTTTGCTAATTGGAGTACCGTTAAAAATCGGTACTGAATCTATAGCTTATGTATTACTCTTCCTTAGACCCTCACCTGGATGGCGTACCCATAATTTTCCCACGATTACATGACCTTTGTAATGCGAGATTGAATAGGTGCTTCCATTGAGAATGGGGGGTGGTCCATTATCTATACCAGAATCATCGTTCATTGGGACCCACGAAGATCCTATTTCGAATCCCTGTGTTTTCATCACATCGCCGCACGGCGCCACTTCAATCACGCCCGGGGCGGAATCAAGAGAGCGTGAGGATGGTTCCTCGCGGCCCAACGATCACATTCACGGCACCTCCACATCCCCTTTCATTTCGGGGGCAGCGAAACGTGTCCAAGTGGCGAATCATTTTTCCTTAACGTTTGACCTTAACAGGGGAACTTATTGTGCCCTTCAGCATTCGTGAAACTTATCGACGAAATGAACGGAATGAAGTAGAAGCTTTGAGTAGTTCCCTTTCATTGGATGATGGTGTAATAGGGATGTTTTTCCCCCCAAAATAGTTTTGATTCATCAGGCGATTTTTTGGAGCTTTTAAAGACAAGGTGATCAATGTTTTGCGATGTAGTGCGACTTTTATTAAACTTATTGACACAGATTTAGAAGTTTTAAAGTGTAATTAATAACGTAAAATTTAGAAGATTTAAAGTGTAATTTCATCTCATAGTTTTTATAATCTACAAAGATTGATGAATATTGTAGAATTTTTCGATGAATATATTATTTTAAGATAAGGTTTGAGACAAGTTTTACTGCTAAGCGTTTACGAATTCACTCTGCATGAATGAAAGGGTCATCGAATTTTTTGAATTTAATATTGGTTAGAGATTGCTTGAACAAGTACGAATAAGTTAAGTTATAGACAGAAATATTTTGTGATAAGTACTTAGTTCATCGTGGATTGGAGTGCTTCGATTTGGTATTGGTACAGTGTCCAACTCCTTATTTCCGTAACTGATATTTTCATAATTTGAGTCTTACTTATGCAATATTCAGACGTTCTTCTTGCTATCTGATTAAGTATTTTTGTATTATTTTTACGACTTCTTTTAAAATTATTCGTTACTTAAATTTATCATTCGAAGATACTTACTGAAAATTGTTTATTTCGAAAAAAATTGAAATGGCTTAGTTCATCTTTTTCTAGAAGGACCCCTAAATTTCAAATTTAATTAACTTTTTCTTAAGCCTTTTAAAACCTTTGAAATCTTGATATTAACATTTATTTTCGCTTTCGTTATATTTGACAGTAAACTTGAATTCTTGATCTTTGTCATATGATTCTAGCTTTTCTTAATTTGACCATTTTCTCGATCTTTCTTCCGTAAAAAGTTTTCTAGACCATTTGCGCTTTACGACAACAGGATTCGGAATGTTTCAGAACACGGAGACCCTAAAGAATCGGAAACAATGACCCGGAATAAAATCATTGAGGGTCTTATCCCCGCCTAAAGAAACAGCATCACACTCCATCGGCTAATAACAGCATCCATCATCAGCCGTAAATCAGCGTGGCGAATATCACGAGGACCCGTGTTTGTACACCGCGTCCCCAACGCGACCGACAATCGGATAAACACGCCGAAAGAACGGATCGTAAAGGTCGATGGTTCGACAAGCGATAAACGTCCCGATAATCGGGACCGAATTAATTCACCCTCCGGACACGAAAGAAATCGTAACCCTCTTCACAGTGTAACGGAGCTCCTCTCTTTTGAAAAAAAAGCGCTTGTTTTTCTTTGTTCCGAATCAACGTTCATGGAGCACGTGAAGCGGTCCCTTACGAGAAAGAAGCTGCACCGCGGAACCTGATTACGCGTATCGGCGAGAAGAAGGGGTTAACGGAGTCTGTTCATCAGCCCGTGCTTAATTCGGCCCTCATTGATTCCCTTTAAAATTCATAAAGTGCTCTGGAGCGACGGGAGATCATTGGAGCGCATTAGCATCACAATCGGGAAACGCGTGCCCTGCCATTCAGCGGGCATCCCACCGTGCGTAATCCGACCATCTTAAACCATCGGGGTTGTTTAACACGGGCCTCCCCGCCCAAAACGCTCGGACGTAAACAAACGCCTCCCGCCCCTCCTGAAAGAGTCCTGCCGATTCGAAATGCATAGGGAGACACTTCATTGACATTTTAAGGTTTCAATTCTGTCGATAAAATTCTTTCTATCGGGAACGACGCGGGTGATTTGTACGCCTGAAGGGGGAGGTGGGTCGGTGGCGGGGTGGGTTCATGACCAGCCTGCGAGTTTCGGCGGTACCAGAGGGTCGAGGGAACTGTACTTTTTCCCCTCGCGGTGGAAAACAGGGGTGGAGATTCGGTGGTCGTCTATTGTACGTGTCTTCATCGACACCAGATGGCATCGTTGCAGGCCGGCTGCCGGTCGTTTTCTCTCGCTTGGCTGATTTCTTTGCGTCCAGGGTTCTTTCCCCGCGTTCCCTTCCCCGATACACACCTATCGCCCATCCGCAAAGAGATAAGGACGATGCTCGCACCTCGGCGGCTGCGTTTGACGCCCCGATATCAGCATCTACCATCTCCCCACGTTGCCCACACCCCAATTTGCTCCTTCGAATTTTCTTACGGCTTGAGTTGAAGGTATGCTGCGAACGTCTGCCGAAAAACAAGGGTGGTTACGGAATGTTAGATTTTCAACCATGAAACTAGAATGTTGAAGCTAATGAAGCTGTACGCTTTATATATATTGCAGTACGAAATAAAATATACCGGAAAGTATGCTGAGAACTCATATTCAATCTCTTAGAGGTTACGTCAGATATCAAATTATATTGAATATATTGTAATAAAAGAATCGTAGCACAGGACCTTCAAAATTGGCTAATTATACTCCAAAAATAGATAAATAATATACTTATCATAATAGGAGTAAACAATATTACTATCAGTTGAATATTAAAAGACGTTATATGCTCCAAGCGCGGACTGTCCACTGCTCTTAACTTGAACTTTTTTTTATCTTCTAAGATCAATTTATTTTGAGGCTAAATTGATTATCAAATGAGCTGAGGTAAACAAATGATAAATTATAAATAAATGTTATCACTGCAAACCCTTAAAAAGTATTCTTCTTTCTTCGTTTTTAAGGTATAGACTTTAACTATCTGTTGCTAATACTGTTTTTCGGTTTTATTCCAAACCAAAATTACGGTTTATCATTTTTCCAAACATACCTTTTTACTTACGTATTGACACATTTAACATAAGTAATTGATAGGCTCATACTTAAGCTCAGACTTAATCTTTCAGTTTATTTAGAATATTAAAATCAGTAAATTTATGCAATATTGTTTCATTGTTTTATCGAAGAGTCAAATGTTAAAAATTAATAATCCAATGCCGAAATCTGTAGTCTTATCGGAGAAGGAATTATCGGATTGATCGATTCTCGGAATTTCCCGATATGCGTAATTCTTATTAAAAACGGCGAGCAAGGGATAATCATTCGGGATTATTTAAAACCTTAAAAAAATTAATCTCGGGATTACTTGGGTATTGGGGAGGGAGGTCAAAAAAGGGCCGCTTTTCCATAAAATGTAAAAATTTGGTTACGAAATTTACTTTGGCAGTATTTCAAATCCCGTCCTCTATGCTATTGCCAATCTTGTTTACGTTACGAAATTTAAAATTCTCTAGAACAGATCAAGCCTTAGAGTTTTTGAGAAAAACTTATGAGCTAAACATTATACATAAATAAACATTCAAACGAAAATTATGTATTACTCTTCACACAACTTATCCTGATGCAGTTATCTTTTTAGATTATACCCATTTATACATTTAGCGTTTTCAAAGAGAATTTACTTTACCTAATTTTCAGTATTTGGATTTCATAAAATCAGTTTATGATGCACCAATGATATTCGATGAGATACTTCTAGTCTAACCTAAAAATCTCAATTGTATTTTTCTATTTACTTCTCATATAATGTGTCTTATAACCCACGGAAAAATTGAACCTCGAAATAAAGTTCTTCTCCAGACATTCGAACCACTTCTTCCCTCTTTTTCCCCGATCGAATTGGTGCAACTCGTAATCTGCAGAGAACATAACGTAGCATGGCGACATGACTGCAGCGTCTGCCAGGTATTGTCAACGGAAAGCACTTAAAGAGCATCAAGTCCAGCGATGTGGAAGAGCACCAGTCGCTCATGCTTTTATAGAAATTGATTTCGTTCATTGCTGTTGGGGAAGTCGAGTGGGGTGCCGACAGAGAGGGAATTAAATAGCGCTACGGAAACAGGGACGGGCGGAATTATCGACTGGGACTTCGCCAGATAAGTTCGAAGGCGACGATATTAGCGGAATAGAATTAGCAGGAAGCATTCTTCCCTCTTCTTCCACCCTCCCTGGTGGACGACGGCGCAAGACGCCGGCTTCCGGAGTATTAAGAGCTAAAAAGAGTCAATGGTCCGGAGGGTAGAAAAACCCACACTCTGCACCCCCCCACGGCCACATCATAAAGCCACTCCTCCGCAGAGGAAGTAGACCATCGAGGCACTTTTTTCTGGCTTTTCGTCGCCTGGCTCTTCTGCTCTCCGGTCCGAGAAATTTATTTCCGAAGCCCTTGCCATCCCGGTCATTTTCCGATTGGACGCAATGGGAAGTTATGTTCAGGGTCCCCTCCAAAAAGGGTTGGGGTCACTTATGGTCCTCGAAGTTTTTCTTCTCTGCAGGAAGATTCGCGCGAATTGCGGGCGATTTTAACAGATTACCGTAAGTGTTCGGAGGGCGCCGAGGGGTTGACGATGTGGTAAAATTTAGGTTCTATTCTTCGAGCAAAAACGAGGTGGTCGTAAAATGCTTATGAGGTCGAGAGTAGGTCCTTTCGTATGATTATCTTTTCTTCATAGGGAGCGATTATTTTTATTCTGCTCTAAACCAGTGAATTATCCAAGAGAATGTTCGTAAGTGTCCTAAAACCTAGAAAACGTTCACGTATCGTTTTATGATATAAATCCATAATTTATTTAGAGAGAACTTAAATCCATTTCATTTAATTTTATTATATGATGAGCAAGGTAAAGCACTATTTTATTACTTTTCATGTAAACTTGTTCATATAATAAAAGCTTGATGTACCCGGTACGTATGAAATACTTTATTATCATTTCCATATCATCATCTTTGCATCGTCATTTTACAGTAGATCATTCACATAATTATTCCTCATATAGTTTATTTCCCGATCCTTCTCTTTCTTCTTATTTTGTTCTTATTGTGGATTTTACTTCATACTATTACGATCTCGGTGCTATTAAAGAGAATTAAGCATATAATTCTGTAATTCTCATCCTGACAACATCCTATTGTCATCTTATGATGCTATAGTTTGCTATTTGGCTTTCTACTCTTATTATGTTAGACGTTTGTTAGTGAAATTCAGTTGAATCATTGAGGGAAATTATCATTGACGTATTGGAGAACTCATTGAAAAGAATATGTATGTAAATATATGATAGTTTTTTTTAGAATAACTTCCATGTTTAAATTTGAAATGGTCATCTTTTCCATGTAAAAAGATGATGTTAACTGTGTGTTTGGATTTGCCTCACACTGTCGCAACGTCCTTATCTTCAGAGAAACGGTTACATCTCACTTCTCACAGATCAGAAGATGGCGATAACGTATATCATGGCCTTTTTTGGAATAAATCCAAGCCGCATAGGGCACCAGACTGTAAAAAGCCAAACCCGTGCCGTTTAAGGGGCTTTTTCTCGAATGTTTGCATGAATGACCGTATGAGTGCTCTTTAAGGAAAGCGTGCGGTAAGGAGGGTAATAAGTCGTTTTAGGGAAAAGCGTTCTCTCCGTACGGAATAAATATAACAACCAGCAGTTTCGTGAACGCCTCGTAAATTTCTCGTGGTTCCGCTGCTTTTCCATTGGATCGAAAGCCGTCTTTTTGACGGCCGAGTATTTCAGGGAGGGAAATACCCGAGTCTTAGAAATAGGACGGGTTTTCCATTTTATTCTCCTCCTTTCTAGCGGCTTTCACATTAAATCCCTCTTCGGTACACTTAAATTAAATGCACTCATCCTATTTGGGGCAAAAGTTACCAGTCTCTTAGGCGCGCTTTCTTTTAGTTACGGCTTTTAAAGGTTAGGTGCGCGATATAAATATTTATTATGGATGAATAAAGTCAATGCTAACATAAAATTTGGCGTTTATCAACGTGAGTGATCATGGATTTTTATCATATTGATGTCAATCAGAATAATTTTCTACAAGAGTACTTAACCTATATATATGAGGATTCTAGGGCTTCTCAATGGCTTTAAACTTAATCAGCTGTTTCTGGGTATTTGATTAAAGTTAAAAGGTAAAACGTAACTAGAAGAGTTGTTTATTACAATATATTGTACAGTCTTATTACATATCTATCGAACCCTTAAATTCCTCTCGATTTCCAATCGATAAAGACCAAAATTAACTTGATAAAGACTTGTTTTATATCACTCTGGTGAAGAATAGAATACTTTTTCGGGAGGATATTTCAAGGAGATAGTAAATAAAATTCATTCGTAAAAGATAAAATGGTGTGTGTTCCTTCACGAAGTATGGTTAGCTAGGTTCTTATTCTTCTATCATTTAAAGATTTGTCATACATTATGGAAAAATAAGTCTATCCTTTGTAAACAAAATAGTTACTATGGTGGAGAATTTGTTAATAAACATCCAACTTGATCGTTAGGGAAAGAAGATATTTACGATACAAAACAGAACTACTATTACTATACATATTGGGTTATCTGATACTTTCCTTTCCTCGGCAAAAGAGACATCGTTAAGTAAAGATTCATCGTATAAGTGCTTCCTCATATTTTATCGACGAACATCATCGTTAAAACAATATAATCTTTCATCTTCGAGGCATTAAAAGGACCACTCACGGAACAATTTCCCCTTAATCGCAATCAATCACTCCAAATCCGAAAGATTTTAATTTTCGGTCAAGTGACTACATTACTCAATTTGGCCGGAAAATCAGCATCCCTTATAATAAAGGGTTCTCGAAATTTTTTGTCGACCTCCGTCCCACAAAGCTTATGGGTCCATTCTCTTTTTTGCCCTTCAAATTGAATATCCTCTTTTCATCCGGCGGCATACTCTCCTCTATAAATCCACTCCGAAGAATTCCTCTGTTTTTTGCGTGCATCCGAAAATTCCCGTCATCGGAGGAAAGAAGAGTGGCTAATTGATGAATATCCTCAGGGGTTTGTCAATTGAGGTAATTATTAAGAGATATGCCTCCGTTTCCACGCACGCTCTGTTATTTTCCCTTCGCCGGTCGACGGTAATTTCGCTACCGACTGGAAGCTGAGTGGCCGAGATGAAGAGGTAAATACCTCGAGGCTTCGGTGGAAGACCGCACGGTTTTTTGGACGAGTGACGTCAGCTCCTAACAGTAAATGAAAGTGGGAGTTGGTAATTAATACCGAAAATTTTCATCGCGATCGTGACTTTAAAATGTGAAAAATCATTCGCTTTTCGGAAACGGTTGTGTTTCGTACGGTGAAATTTCGTTTACCTTCCACCAGTTGCTTCCTTTCTAACTTTTGACGGGATTACAACTATACCGTCGAGGATAAAAATTGGGTTTAAAAATTCGTTGAGTTGGTTGTTGCATCTTTTATGCGTCTCCAGTAGTTTATTCTAATGCTATAAATATTAAGGATTACGATAAACTGTACTGTGTAATATATCATATTAAAAGAGAGTAGAAGGATCTATCCCTAAATGAATTTTCTGTAATTAGCGAAAGTTGTGAGGAAAAAAGGTTTAGTTGACTCTAACTAGCTTCTTTGGTTTATTCTCAAGTATTTTATTTGTTCAATTAGAAGAAAGCTCGATGAATTTTTTGATTATGTTGTAAACTAATCGTAAATTACATCAAAAGGTTCGATATTGATTTTTATTATTAAGAAATTAAAGGTAAGGTGTTATTGGGGCTATATCCTCTTTTATCAGTTTCTAGTTCTATCACAAAATTTTAAGAGCTTATGAGTATTTTCTACGTTTAATTAGAAATAGATGGGAGCATCTTGAAATACATATTTTCGAAAATGCGTCTTTAATTTACAGGAAAATTTATAATCAAGAAAATTATTGACTATTAGTTAAATTAAATATTATATTATATAATATTATATGTGAAATTATCAAGATATAATATATATCTTAAAGGATTAAGATTCAACATTTAATAGCGAAACATCAAAATATTTTTCTAATGCTATAGTTTAGTACAAGAACGTGCTACGTAGATCCTCGAAGTTATATTGTCATTCCTAAATTCTGAAATATCAGAATATCATTGCTTTTTTGTATGCATAACTCGAGCTAAAATTATTCAAAAGTTAATACAATTAAAGGGATTAAGGCGTGATGACTTAATCTATTAATGCACCGCAAAGGACTGTACTACTTAGAACTTTGAGAAAACATAGGAGACGCAGGATCTTCCCCGTAGACATCTTAGACGGCGAGAGGCGCTTGTCACCCAAAGAAGAAAGATGTGAATGCACTCCATCTCGTTGATGGCCGTATTTATTTCCATCCCCATTCACCAATTTGATAATAAGAGACAAATACACACCCTTCGTTTTATCTCCCATCTCAGCTTCCAGAATAATGGTGTTTACACGCGCTGAATTTCGAGAGGAACAGTGTAACAGTGAAGAGATAGAATGTCACGCCAAGGAGGTGTTGGCGGTCCCTTTGAAACGAGATGCACTCTGGAAGGAGTCACACGCTCATCTGTTGCTAGGTTTCCCAGAGCATTAGGAGTTGAAATGGAGATGAGGTATATTCTGTTTGCAGTCTCACAGGAATAAATGCACTCTGGCAGTGCTAATGGGTTTTCACGGTGCCGTGACTTTGAGCAATGCGTGCGATTTCACCCATCGAAGCGTCGGCGGCTATGTCACTGAGGATCTCGGGGCGACATCTCGATTATGAATGCCTAAAGCGCGGTGATATGAAAAGAATACGCGGGTTTGATAGGCTTGCCTCTGGGAGTAGAGAGAACCGAAAGGATTTATGTCTAGAAAGATGGAATTAATTTTCTGGTAAGAATATGGGCTGCATAAAAGGCTACGTTTTAATAATGCATGAACGAGAATATATTTTTGATATCTTTCAAGGAAATAATCAGTAAGACTTTACGTATGATATCTCCCATTAAAAATATATTTATCATAATTTATAAGAAAAGCAATCACTCCTTTCTTTTCTTTAATTTTGAATCTTGATGACCGATTTGGAACACATCTATAATCTTCATTCATAATTCTACTCATATTATTTAATTTGTTTTAAAAACATAATTGTCACACACAATGCCTATTTTTTATAAATCAATCGCATCAATTTAAAGTGTTAACTTGGTAATAACGAGGGATTTTTTATTAGATTCATAGTGGATGAATAACATGTACTGAGATCATAATCATTAATTTAGTATCAAATTGAAGTTTTATAGCATTTTGCTACGAAACTTTTCAAATTTATATTGTGCATATTCAGAATAAGGATTTTCATGATAAATGATATTACTCGCATGTAGTTGAAAGTATTAAGAATCTTTTCGTTTCTAACTAGGGGTTTCAGAGGTCCAAGTATGGAATAATGGTTATTCTAAGAAATTATATTATTATGTATTAAGGAATATGCTTAATAATAAGGAAAGTATACCTTAAATAAAACAGGAAAATTTACTCTTACTCGATGGGTTTCAATTTGGAATATTTCGGTTGCAATTATAATCATGTAATGAACTAATAGTTAGGCGTATTATCATTTACAAATGTTTATTCTGATGAATTTAAAATTTTTTGAGAGATATGAAGACTGATAAGTAGATCAAGACCTAATGAATGAAATATTCTTGTCCCACATTAATTATCCCTCTTTGATTTCTTACACCACATCTGCACCAACTGTTAACCATAGATGTAGACTTCGTACCATAACCCACCCCTTGTCGCCTACCATGCTCTCTCTTTCCCCACATTCCCTCCAATCGCCTCTACTTTTGAGTAATCCCATCACTCAACATCCCTCCCTTCCTATTTTTTATGTTTCCTTTTTTTCTCTCCTCTCTCGACCACCTTTGTCAATTTTCCTTAGCCTTTACTAAAGCTAGGAACTCAATTTTTCATGGAGTAATAAAAAGGGAGTGAAATATCAGGCTTGGTCTACAATTTTAAGTTTTGTACTCATACTTGCCAAATCTAAAATATAAAAGCTATTCCACTAATTTGAGCTCCTACTAAAATTATATAAGACCCAGGTTCTATTAAAATTCATATCAATAATCATCCTTTAAACCAACTGTTGGTGTTTAGTACGGTGCCCATACCCATTTTGCCTCGTTGTTTCCACCAGTTTGAATTTTCTAGCTGTCCTTTTATCTGGAAAATAATCTTCTTCTGCTTGATTATTACGTATAGAAATTCATAAGAATGAAGGAGTATGGATATCTATTGTGAAGAATTTCGCTCATCCTCTTATAATCACAAAATCCAGATATATATCGGAATATATTCCTCAAAATCCGTAACTGAATTAAATATTTGATCATACTGAAAAGGAATTTTCGGTGAATATGTATTAATTTCAACAGAAATTTCAATGAAAAGCTCTTTAAAAATGACTGTAATGGAGAAAATACTAAAATAATATGAGCTATATTCTATACTGTAATCATCCTCGTCAGAGATATGCTTTAATTGGCTGACGAACGAAATAATCTCACTGATTACGAATAGATTGATTTCCGAGTTTATTACAGATAGAACAAGCAAAATCATTCAGTCCAAAGGAATCGCAGCTCGCTCATTTTGTGATTAGGTTTGCTTCTGACTAATAGTAAAACATTCGCGTGAATTCGAGCGGTAAAACGTTGAAACAGTAGTCGCAGAATGTAAAACGATTCTCCCTCTCTCCAATTTATAAATCACTAATTGGTTAATATTCATTATTATTCGTTCCTAGAATCAATACTATTTCATTTGCAGGCCTCGTTCTGTTAATGAATGATATTCCGGAAAGTAGTACTAATTGATTGTCAATTTTGATGGAACAGAATTTTAGTTAATGTTTTACGCGACGAAATATATGATCTGCACTTTGGAAAATATCAGCATGCCAGTTTTTTCTATGTATATTAACTCAAAATTGGATTCCATCGTTTAAGCTATTTTAAACCAACCAAAATTTTACGTTTATTATGTTTATTCTTTTTAATCATCGTTATTTATAGAATTTGGAAATACTACATTCCAGTTTTACGTATTTCAAAATCATTACTTTCTCATATTGGATTATTTAAATTTAATAAATTCCTCCCTTCATTTTAATATTTTTCTTCCCTGGGGAAAAGTGAGGTCTTACGAAATGATAACGAAATTAATTTCATTAGAAAAAATCAACTGTTTGAGGTAATTACATTTGCACAATCTCCTAATAAGCGATTTTCCTCCTAGAAAGAACATAAAGTATAATTCTTTGACCAACCGTTAATATGTTACGTTGTTTAACAGAATTAAAAGCTAATTTATTGATATAAAGGAAAATAGATAATGTATTTTATCCTCAGATTATGATTTCCAACGACTTTTAGTATACGACAAACGTGAATATTCCTAAAATTATAACTGTCTTCTCGATTCAACCATAATTCAAAGTGATTTTAAGACATTTGATGATTTTCCATCATATCCATTCAAAATATCCTCTGAGTTCCTCCGAACATAGCGATCTTTCCAGGAAGACACCGTACGTCTTCTTTCTTCTCAGTCTCAATTACTTCCTCCGGGGACTGGCGCCTTCTTCTCCCTTCACACTCCCACGGGCGACAAAGGGAAGAACGGGCGACGCACTCGCTGGGTGACATCCGAAAGAGCCTTTGCTCCGTGCCGCAGTCAAAAAACGCACTCCCCCTTAAACAAATCCCATTCACGCCCCACTTGAGTCTGCGAACAGAGGTTGCTCTTTTGCGCTCATCCCTTTACGAGGACGCTGATCACCAGTTTGAAGCCATGCGTACGGATGCTTTTTTCGCCGCCTTTAGAACCCGGAGATTTCATCTCCAGGCGTCGACACAAAAGGTGTTTCTCTTGCACCCATCTGCCGCCTTTTCTGGTGCGAAACAGATCGCCTAGAGAAATGTGGAAGAGACGATTTGCGCAAGAGGACGGGGAAGCGACTTAACATCCGATGATGGCCTATCTTGGGAATCCGCGTTCCTCGGGATTTCCGTCGGCATCGGTGGCTGCACAAGGGATTAGAGGAACTTGGGAAAGTTGATTTGTTTTCCCGCTTTGCCAACCGTTTACGTTTCTCTATGTCTCTTGGGAGACGTGTTTTTCTTAGGATTCCTATCACTAGCAGTGCAGTTCCTAAAGTTAAATCAGTGCGAGAGGAATTACAATACGATGCTTAATACTTTAAGAGTTTTCTACCATTCATTATGACAGCGAAATAATTAACCTAGTGAAGAGTTAATTTTTGTAATTAATTAAAAAAATTAATAAATAATATTACCTCTTAAAATTCTAATATTCGTTTAAACTATTGCGGATAAGGTATTGAGAACTAAGAACTTTTCTGTATAGTGTATAAGGAAAGATGTGGTTGTATCTTAGGTCAAGAAGTCGTTATAATAATAAATATAATATAGATTTATTTTCTACGATTTTAACTACAGATAATGATGATCTAAATTCGAAACAGGCTGTGTTTCTGTTAAAAGAAAACCTTGGAGAAGTACTAAAATATAAATTTATTTCCCTTTGGATTCCCAAAAATATCGACTGTTATCCATTAGTGATTTATGGTTATAAATTAATTAAATTTTAACGACAACTGTTGGAGAAACGTCTTACAAGAGAAGTTAATTTGATTCAAGTGGAAAAAGAAACTTAAGAGTAATGTGGGAATTTAAGAGAACTACCTGTATATTTATTGAGAGATTAAGTGTAAGAGAGGCCCACCTTTGCACAACCTTTCGAATAATCAGTGTCACTTCGTCTTTTAAAAATGTACACGACATTGATAATTTTCTTAAATTTGTATTACTACGTCAAATTTCAAAGGAGTTGAGTAGATAGGTAAATACGAAGTCTGAAAGTCTACCGTTGGGGATAACATCGCCATTAGTCATAATGGAGATACTTATCTATTGAAGCGCATAAATCCTCATAAATATATATGTATGCTTTCATCCGTATAGTTTATTAGTCTATGAATATTTCATATCATTCCTTGGCTTTCATGTAGTAAATCTTTTGGGTAGTCGGTCTCTCTCTCTGGAGGGATTAGGATGGGCTGCTGAAGGGATGGCCCCGTAGTGTGACCGATGCACAGAGATGGCCAAATTGGGCGTAATGCGGTTGGAGAGGCGCGTTTACGCAGTGCAGGCGATAATCTCCTTTCACACGTACCTTCCCCGAAGCCTGCGGTTTCCCAAACCGTCAAAGGGCCCGGACCTGTTTGTCCATCTATTATCTGACAGCTGCGATCCATTGGGAGCTGCAATGTATCCTCCAAAGGATGACCCCGGGTGCAGAAGAAGTGATCACGGATGCTCGCACCACCGTGCACTCATTGTGATCTGAGAACAGTTCGCATTCGGCGTAGGAATATGTGAGTGGAAACATGGTGGATTTGTCGAGAGGGTTATGGTTATGTTCATTTCCAAGCATTTATCAGGTTCTTATTCTGTCCATTCAAGTGTTTCTTTTATTCCTTCTTAGGCATTGGCTATCATTCGGCAAATATTGTCTAATGCCTCAAGACTCAATTTTTTATCCTGATTTGCTCAACCTTTCGTGAATTCAGCGAATCAATCGTTTTCTCTTGTTATAACTACTACAAAAGTATCACTATACGTTTCATATTAATATTCTGGTTTATTCATCACGATTTTTAGTCAAATCTTGAAAATCCTCAAGTGGGTTCATTTTGATATTGGATTTTTCTAACATTAAATGTTCTTCTTGACATATTTTCATCGCAGAAAATTATTTTGCTTTGTTGCTTTATAAGCAAACTTCATTAGTCGTATGCATTAGTATGTTTTGTCTTGTGTATGAAGGTCACAATATCTTTGGTATTATATTTACTTCAGCCTGTTTTGATTACTACACAAATTGTATTGATAGTAAGAAGGTTTACTTGTTATTCATTTATTTTAAAATAAAATAGAAAATTTTCCAATGCCAGTTACACAAGATTCTTATCTTCCAATTCTCAGAAAAATATCTAAATTATAATTATTAAACATTCATCCGTCAGTTTTAAAATGAAATACCACTATGATGCCTTAAACCCTTGAGACTTTTAAATCAGTTAATCAGTATCAGTTAATCGAAATTATTTAAAATTTCATATAAATTGAAGAATTACAATCGCATAAACTTTACGTATAACGTATTTTGCACTCTGGTTCGTCTAAAGGTTAAAAATATTTGCAAGCTTAACTTTTGTGAGTTGTTAATTTCACTCGCTGAATGTATTTCTTTAATTCATTTTGTCACCATTGTAATCATAAACTTCGGTACTTGTACTGTTCGTTTGTGACATGAAGGAAAATATGATGATATTTACGTCAATCGCTACCTTTATTAGTGATTTATTATCACATTTAGGTCTATGGTCGAAATAGATTGATAGATAAGGTTCAGTCAAATGTAGGTAAGAATAAATAACAAGAAAGAAAGTTAACTTTCTCTAAGTCTGGAATCTCTTCGGAGAAAATGATACATATATTTCCGAAAAACACCCAAAATAACGAAAGAATGTTTTTATTTATACAAGGATCTAACAGCTGTCATATATTTTTTAGAATCCGACCACCGTGAAAATCACAAGGAATTCAGTCGCAATATATTTCCCGGGCCGTATTTCTCTACAGTCAACATTGAGGGACTAGTGTTTTATGAGCATTCCACGCTCTGTTTCCCGGTTGGGCTGTGGGGGTGGTCCTGGAAGAGAAACAAAGACCCGCCCTTTGGACACCTCTGCGGTCGAAAGGTGTTCCGCCGACAGACAGGGCCTCTTGCCCCCGGCGCCTTCGGTGACCCTCACCGGAAGCTATTCGTCTCATGCAGAGGGCGCCTGCGCGACCAACTCCTTGCCGATTTATGCCCGTGAGAAACGGAATGTCAACGTCAGAATGAAACAATGAGATCCTGGAAAGGAAAAAGAGATATCCAAGTTGAGGTCCGCCGTACAGGAAAGCAATCAACAGGAGTCCTAGAGACTTCAACGCCCGTGTAGGTAACCGTTTGAAAAATCGATGCTGGAATCAGAACACCCAAAGCTTTTTCTCTCGAGAGTTGAGAGTAATGGGTATTAGAGTGAAGTGAGATGAATTACATGTCAAAATAAATGGGTCGCTTGGCTAATTTAGAACACTGATGAGTCTTACACGTAGAGCGGCTATCGAATTTTAAAGTTAACAAAGAAGTAACGCCTGACACACATAGCTTTTATTGACAAAGAATTTTGAATCAGGTCTTAAGCGTAAGCACTAGATATTTTTCTTGAATATCATGGAATATAGGATTGACATTAATATTTTCTGTGGCTAAAAGAAAAAATTAGGTATATTTAAATTTATATTTAAACTTATTTCTACCGCTACGTAGGTCCTCAGAAATGCATTAGTCCCGTGCAGTAAGGTTGTTTCTAATTAAAAAGAAAAGTTTTTGGTGTAAGTGTTGGAATTAATTTATACAACTTTGATCTGTTAGTGATTTTTTTATTATTTGGAATTGATTCGTGCACATTTAACACTAAAGAGCATATATCTACGATTAATTTCTAGACTCTCCGAAAATACCAGAAACGCAACTTCAATTTTTCATTCATTCATATATAGGCACATCATGAACCTGACTAAAATTATCTTTATAATATTTTCTAATATGTCTTAGGTCTTTGAAAAGGCTACTCCTCTAAAATGTTTTATCGTATTAAATCTTACACTTTAGCACTTATTTTTAATTAATTTTTTGGAATACTATAATAATTTTATTTCATATGCCATACAAGGAAGTATAGAATTAGGAAAATCAGACTTTTTGTTATACTTAAGTTATTGAAAAATCGATAAAATATCATCATTTTTGCTTTTATTATTCCTTAAAGTTTAGAAGCTCTCTAGCTGCGTTTCTATAATGAAAGGAAACTTATTTATTTCCTTTGTAGCCTAATAATATCATCACTATGGATCAGTCTCGAAGGTGCTTTCGGAAGTTTTTTCTCGGCTTTCTTAATTAGCAGTGCAATCACCTGTTGCAAATATATCTCATTCTATCGTTTGCGGAAGTCTCACCTAAAGTTTCTTCTCGGGAACCATTCAGTATTTCCAGGCGTCTTTGGTTCCAGACCTACACGCACTTCACCTTTTACACCGTTAGGCGCCAGGGCGCGCAGTCCCGACCCTACAGGGTATTTATTGCTTGCTATATGGGATCGTCGGCAAGCAGACGCCGTGGAACAAGGTGAAGAGCGATAGACGTAAGAGAGCACCGTTCGATGCGGCAATGACAAGCGGAAGTCTCGTAATTGGGCTCCTTATCGATTTTCTGGGAATCCTGGAAAAAAGGGTGGATGAAGTGGGACTGAGAGAAAAGAGAGGGCAACTTCCAAAATTGATCCTCTCTATTGATTACGGGTCTTTTGGAGCAAACCATTCACTCCAAACTGTTTACTTTGCTCATTCACTCTTAGGCTAAAGAAAAAACTGCTCCCGCTAACTTGATAAACTTCGAAGAGCTATTTGGAGCCATTCGCACGACTTCCAAGAACTTCGTAAACTGGGCAGAAAGATGGCCGAATACTAAATTCATTATGACTAACCTAATTTAGAATACAAGTGGATTATGGCTGTAAATAGCGACATGACTGGAACTTGAACCCAGGTCTGCTGCTTTCCGAATAGGCATACTAACCATCATACTGCCACTATTTTTCATTTCTGCAAGAATTTTTCGTGCAAATCTATTTCATCTTTCCTTAATCCTAAATTTTGTATTTTGGAAGTATATCAGAGGAATTTAAAAATAATTTTGGGAGTGTTTTTTGTTAGTCTTCACGATTTACTTCAATTAAAATGACGTAACTATCACAAAATAGACACTGATGTATATAAATATAATTACTATAGATTATATGGCATTTGAGATAAAATTGTTAAATAGTGTTTTATAATTATTTTTCAACGATATGAAATGGTCAGTTACTGTCTTTGACACTACGTCTTTACAATGTGCAAATCCAATGCAGATGAAAAACTCTTATTTTAACATCGTAAGCATCTCAATATGCTTTCGAATTTAGTCATTCATGTACGATGGTAGATTTCCTTTAATCTCACTTTAGGGATTACTTGAACTAATTATTAGAATAGCAATTCGTAGAATTGCTTTTTTCTTACAATTAATGTTTGCTGAGACGAGTCGAGTAATCTGAACTTCAATTCTTATTTACTCTATTTAATTCTTATTTATTTAAACTCATAAATATTTGGGACTAGTGAAAACTTTCGGAACCATTCGCAGTTGGTATCTTGTTCGTTTTACTTTTTAACTCTTATGAAAAAGGTTTAACATACTAAGTTAGATGGAGGTCAATAAATACTTGTGAAGTGATTGCACGAGCATACAGCTCAAACGAGTCACTTTTCCGGATTGAGTTAGACACTAAAATTAAGAATATAAATTATATATTTAGGTGCTTGGGCACATTAACACCTTTGATTATACAGCGGGTTGATTGTTTTTTAAACATGTACACTATCCTTCTTCTAGTAGAAAGTATCCATAAAAACCTATCGATAAAAATCTCAGCACAAACGTTATCTAGTATATTTCACGATATCCTAGCTTAGTTTTTGCACAAATTTCGAAATAAAGTATCATATTTCGCAGCTTTTACATAATATCCGTTTACACCTACACTGCTAAGATTTCTAGGATAGGAACACGTACTTAGCGCACCCAAACAACTACGTATAGGAGGACGGATACTCAGTACAATAGGAGCGGTCTTGTTGTTATTTCAACACCTACGTATTCGTCAATGGTATCGTAACAGATACCTGTCACAACTTCGGAACGGTAATACTCATTTCCTTAATCCCCACGGAAAGTTGTTTTCAGAGGAGCGACCACTCGGGGAAAGTGACCCAAGCACAAAGGAATGCAAAGAATGGGTCGGACAAGTTCCTCTCTTTATCGCCTTCTGAGAAGCGGCGCCCCGTGGATCAGGCGCCGTCTAGGGTTATCTATAGAAAGAATTCCTCGAGCTCCGCCCTTACAATCTCGTCAAACCTCTCATTAACGGGTTTTCCGCCGAAAGAAATATTTGACTATCCCGTGCAAAATATCACTCCCCAAGAGGTTGGCGGATGTGAGGCTATATCGGACCGATTTCGATTCATTTTTAACGAGGCTGAATTTATACTGGATTGACACTAACCGGTGTGAGTTGGAGGAGCAAAGCAGAGGGCATTGACTCCGTATCCTGGGTGTATAACCCTATCGAACTGACTGTGTTTTAGGTATTAAATACGCACGTTCGCATGTGTATATTGAATAGTTCGGTTACAAATGATCTTTCTTTTCTTAATATGATTCTAAGGCGCATAAGATGAAGCCATAGATTTCCGCCAAAAATACATTTATTACTTTAGTTTACTCTTTTATCTATTGTCAAAAATCGATAGTTCCAGTCTCGGTTTTCTCGATTTTGGGTGCGGATTTGAACAAGGTCGATTGAATTTTGAACTAAGGAAAAAATCAGGAGAAATAATCGCTTAAAGATCTCATTTGTATTGAAAATGATTCTCTATATACAATAGTTCATGTTCGTTATTATTTAGTATGAACGCAAGCTAATTTGCTAATAAGAGTGCGAAATTTAAAGCTAGAATAAGATTTAAATTTTTAAAAATTTGTAAATTTCCACAGAATAAATTGGTATACTACGAAACCGGTTGCGAATATACCAATTTTTCTGTGGAAATGTAAAAATTTGTTTTTATTACTATAGCATTCCACGAAGTCACGCCTTCTCTTATTGATTTCATCAGAATAGGATTATTTCGCCATCCCTTAGACCTAAAGTAGTTTATTTTATAATTATCAATATAGGAATATTATTTTTCATTGATGTAATTCTAATAAACTTACATTGATACACATTTGTATGTCTCATAGAAATATACCCTATAAACGCGATCAACGCAAAGCAATTTTGATGTAATATGAAAGAGGACGATAAAACATTCGGAAAG
Organism: Pantala flavescens; assembly: GCA_020796165.1. Lineage (NCBI taxonomy): Eukaryota > Metazoa > Arthropoda > Insecta > Odonata > Libellulidae > Pantala > Pantala flavescens. The sequence continues at coordinate 15,448,543 of CM036879.1, read as the reverse complement.
CAAATCTGGTAAATAAGAATGGGTGATAATTGTACCAGGAATCATAAAAAATTCCATCAGCGACAAGGAAATCATCTCATAATATCTGCAAACATAAACGAGAGAATATTTAATTTTGCTTAGAGTCGAAGTAATTAAACTGTTTGTTCTTTCTCCAGTTAATGGTTAATTTTAATTTGTTTATTCGGATGAAACGTTTCAGATTACCCATGAACTACAGATAAGCAGATAGAGCTGCAAAGTCCATTATACCTTATTTTTACTCGTATCATTACATACGTTTACAATCACTTCAATAACTCCATCTTCTAAGTCTGCTCATGTTTCCTTTACCAAAGATATTAATCCTACCATCAAGACAGGACAATTTCAATTTATTTATGTCTAGTGGATGAGTTGATTGAAACTTGCACTCTCTCTGTGGCAAACAGCATAACTATCATAACACATTTAACGAAAGCGTACAGCGTTCATTAATTTCAATGCAGCCCAATCTTAGACTATTTATCGTATGTGAACCATTTCAAAGCGTTACATCGTAACCGTGAAGGCAATTTCACACGAGACGTTCCGATGCTAAGAAAGAAAGACTTCGCGTAAGATTAGAATAGTAAATTGTGCGATTTCTGACACTACGATTGCGGCGGATAAAATTATTACAAACCCCTTTTACCCTTACCGAAGCTCGAAAGGTTTGCGCTCACATAAACAAGGAAGGGATATCTGAAGCATTCGTCTTATAACTGCTTTAATGAAAACGTTAACACATCCTTACGAGCGAGAATGGTCACTTAGATGTTGGATATTCATTAAATAAACAGCTTCGCATTTATACGTCCTCTCCTTAGTGCGGATATAATCCGTTTTAGTAGAATATTTATGGCAGCTTATTCCATTTTCCTTATGCGTTGAGTACGCTTTCAGCAGTGAATTGAGAACATAACTATCCATTCTCTTCAAACGTAACTATAATATCCAAATATGAAAATGCCTCCTGTGCCACGGTAGAGCTCTTCAGTATTTAATACACTTTTGAAGTTCGTAACAGTTTTATACGTTGGTTTTATGTGCATTCCTATTTAACAAGAGTCTGGATTTATACTTGAGAAGTTATGAACGCAGTCTCCAGTTATAATCTCAAACTACGCAGTAAATTTTCTAATGTACGTGGTGTAGTTAAGTACTTCTATATAACGGGGAAAAAATAAATCATTCTATTTATATTTTAATGAAAAGTATTATCTCAAAATAAAGACGAATATATTCACGGAAATCGTGTAGCTGTTTCCTTTGACATCTACTGTAAATATTTTAATAATAATAAGAGTGTATAGAATATTAATTTACCTAAGATTACATAGCTTTAACCTAAACATACAAATCTAATGCCAGAAAAAGAGTTACCACAGATAATCTAGGGATAGACTATAAGATATTCATGAGACATTTTAGTATTACCAAAAACTAATTCCTAATGCTCAAACTAGTTTACATTAGTAGCCTGAAAGATCATGGTGAACTCGCCCATCGAAACGGAAAACTCTCTCTTGGATAACCCAGCCAATGAACAGGTTCTCTCGCACAGAATATCAGTGAAAAACTATTTCAATGTAGGACACTCGTTTCTGAACAGTGACCGGATTAGTTCTTGTGCGTGCCAAATTTTTTTATACTAATCATGATGATTTGTATGAAATAATTTCCTCTCCCTTGGCAAAACAGCATCTGTAGTCGAGCCCTGAACCTAACACTAAAATAAAATTCCATCAAAGTTGAACGCTCCATATACTTATTTAGACAGTCGGAACATTTTCAAAACCTTCTTATCCCCTCTATTTTCGTTTTTTTTTCATTAATAGCTGTGTATTATTACGAACTTTAGCGATAAAGATGATATTACTCCTCAAAGTGCATGAAATTACTTCCTCCTGTTTTCAATCATAATAGTATTATTTTCACTTCATTTATCAGATGTAAACCTAGCTATAATCAGTGTAGAAGCTTTTGGGAAGAAATAAATCAAAAATTGAGATATATATCTTAATTGAGACATAGAGAAGGACAAATAATTATAGAAATTTTTAGAAATACCCGAATACCGTCAATATTCTTCCCTCTGTTTCAGATCCATGTTTGTTTGTACCTTTTATCAACTCCTCATTTCTGTCAGCTATATTTCCTTTTCGTAAACTGATTCTCATTGTCATAGGCACTTCCTACTTAGCACCTACTTGAGTTTTAGTTTTACGTCCGCAGCATTTGGCAACGGAAAGCAGATTCCTTTCTGGTGCTTAAATCTTGTTAGTATCTCTTTCGTCGCTCTCCGTAGAGTCGCCTCTTTCTTCCCAACGAATGGAGGGGATTGAACCAGATTTGGCTGAGTTAGATATTTGTAGATGGAGTCCAAGAGTAAGAAATTAAAGAGAGAAAACAGCAGTTTCCTGTGACGTGAAATACGCTCGTATATTGCTCTCGCACTAGATTCCTTCGCTCCCTGACATTTCGTACTTGGAAACGGAGATGAAATGCAACATGGAAAGGACTAGAGGCATATGAAACAAATCAAATCCTTTAAGAAGTTTTCTTCTTTTACGAAATTATATATTTTAATTCATAAAGGTGTGCTCAGTTTCTTAAACGAAGTTACTAGTCGCTCTTGTATTGTGTTTACTTAAGGATTATTGATGAAATGTTATTTTAAGTGCGAAAGATTGAAAGAGGGTATATGCGGAAGACTGGAAGAGAGTATATGTCTTTCTTACGGATCTCGTTTGACTGTGAATAATCCTGTTTGATATGAATGTTTTCAATGAGGCCGAGATTAGAATGTACTCAATAACAGAGGACTAAATTCTTTAACACTTAATTGATCGATTTAATGCTTTATGAGTTGGCAATTAAGATTTAAAACTTAACTGTTAGTGATATAAAAATCAAATATAGGCTCTCTTTTTTAAAGGAGATTTCAAAAATTCCTCAATCGATTATTCAAATGTGCTTTTCAATGAAATCAGGAGTGAGTTGTCCTCGCATTACTTCATCTTCATCTTATTAGTGTAAAATATTTGATCTGTTGGTTATTCATAACGTTTACAATTATATTTGTATTATTAACATTATGATGATTATATAATACAATTACATCAACCAATTATTGTAAAATTGGACTGTTACTGACCTCAATTTACGGCCCAACTACATCAATATTGAATCTAATATAAGTAAATAATAATCTTATAATTTCTTTCGAGGGATTATAAATAAAAGAACGTTAGAACAAAACAATGAGAGTCAAAATTGCATCATGTGTGTTGAAAATCATTGTCAAGCAACCACTAAAAGTTTGGGTGTGAATCTACCATTATAATAATAAAAACAACTTTGTAAATTTTCTGTGGAAATTTACAAAGTTGTTTTTATTATTATGGCATTCCACGAAGTCACGCCTTCTCACATTGATTTCTACCATTATAAGGTTGCAATTTCAATTCAGAGTACATTTCAAATAATACTCATCTTCAATACAGCCGCACAGGTTTACTTATATCTAAAACAGTTGTATCTTAATGGCAAAAACACTTTCGTGTAAGTTATCGATATCCCTGCCACGATACTCTAAACCAAAACTTTCTTATATAACGATATATTTCGCAAACATTTTTCCAAGCGGACGGTGGGTAGCCGTTGCAATTAACCGAGATCCTATTCTAACAGGATGTTAGCATAAGAGAGCAGATATTCTGGCCACATTTAAGGAGGCTGTCTTAAAGTTTGTTCGCAATATTTACTGCCTGTGTTTTGGCCAACCTTTTAATTCTCATCTGACCCCTCATCCCTTTAATTGTAGAAAGGGCTGCGGACAACTACTAATCTAATGTAGCGAAAGATGTGTTGCAAGTTTCGTAAGGAGGCTAATGGGCACGCTCTTTATCTGAAGGGCTCGTTTAATTATCACAACGCATTAGATTAGCTCGCTCTTGTAAATTGTGCTTCCCTGTGCTTTATTTATCGCGCAAGCGCAGATCTTCCACACCACTGCACTCCTCCAATAGTAGCAATTCACAATAAGATACGGAAGCTACACTTATCGCTTCACGGTTAGATACGACTTGAGGCATTGGCGCTGTTTGCGTGTACCGCAATCAGATAAATATTTCTGATATTATGAAGTGCGTGCTCTTAATGTGATTGAGATGATTGTTTCCTCATAAATATTTCTTTATATTTAAAGGAAATGTTTTTTGGCGCATATCCTAAACCGCTGTATGTTGATGTAGATAAACCATTGAAATAAACTATGGTTATGATTAGATTACATAGTGCCCCCAAATCAATTATAGTTTTTATGTCATGATTTTCTTCCTACTCCCAAACAGCTTTGTTTTTATATCAAGAAAATATACAAAACAAATCTTCAGGACTAAATTTAATAGGAAAGTGTATCATGTGTTTATTGAACAGATCCATCCAACGTTACTAAACGGAGTGGCTCTTTGTTACATCGAGAATTCTTTAACAAAAATATCTAATGTTTATTATAATCTTCTATTATTCTTTTTAAGTATCTAGTTGTCAATAAAAATTTACATTTCCCTTCTTAGATGAGGTCCTCGGTCCAGTTCTGCTACTGAGGATGTAGACATACGTGTATAGCAGCTATTAGACACAGTGGTTCCCTGGCATAGTGGGATTTTCCATACTCAGCAGAGGCAACCAACCCGAGGTAAGTTTCCCATTTGGTTTTCTTTCTTCAAGTTTTAAGATCTTTGGAGTTTTCTTTCTCGAGTATTAGATAAAATAGCCATGGCTCTAAGAACATCATAAACGCTTTGATATCTGTCTTATCCCTATTTTCGTCTACAACGTTTTTATTATTAACTTCAGCAGAATCTTACAAAAAAGTGTTTCTTTTTAAAAAATGTGCAATGTTGGAATATTATCTCAGGATCATTATTTATTAATCATCGTACCCGACATAATATTCTTTATAATCTCTGGGGATTATGAAGAACAGCATATCAACTTATACGTATTACAGTTATTTCTCAGACGATATAGAAAGTGACGACGTCACGTTGACGATCAAATTGGATACGCTTTCATCGAAAACATTTTTGGGAAGTAGACTGAAATGAAAATGTTTGGTAATGAAATAAAAATTGAATGATTCTTGGCAATACAATACTTCAAGTACGTGGGAAAGAACGGCTGCTTAAAAATATAATAAAATCCAATACTTTAAAGAAAACATTAATACACCAGTTATGGAATTCGAGCTCGAAGATAAAATCATCATATGGATAAGCCTTTTACACTTCGGTACACAGAATAGCTTCAATAGTAAATTCAATTTAATTCCCGCTTGGATTCAACACGCCATAGAGAGATATAAAAAGGTATCAATCTCCGTCACCGAATGAGAGAATAATCGCATATCACCGAGAAAGAATCAACCGACTCCAGGAGATGGAATAGTAACTCCGACGGCGGTGAGTAAAAACCGAATTTCTAGAGCACAATCCGTCGCAGCCGCCGTGCAGAGCAAAAACAAACCGGGCACGAAGAAGAATACGGACCATTCGCGATAAAACGCATCCCGATGGCAAAAAACCTCGAAACACAGAGTGCGCCAATACATTTGACTGTTTACACTGCGGTCACCGCTACAGGAGCCGCGCGATAACAAAAAGCGACGCGAGGCGAAAGAGCGCTCCTTTCAGCCGCTCCTTCTATCGATCCATCCTTTCCCTCCAACGCGCAAGTCAACCATTTTCTTTTCCCACTCCCCGCCTCGGAGCGCGATCCATCCGCGGGGCCTCCAATCCAACGACGCAGGCGTAAACACGTGCCGCCCGATAGGCGTTACCGCCGAGGCCTCGGAAACGTGTCCGCGCATGCGCCGAGCGGGGCCCCTGGGTTCCGTTGCCGGCGAGGGGGGCGGGCACGGTGTCCGGGGAGGGGGTGGAACGGGCGCACGGGGGCGGAGGGCCTCAGTGAAGGCGGTGGTACCGTGGAGGAAGGACTTCTCCCAGTGTCAGTGCGGGTCTCTTTCAGCAGCGGAGCGTCGACCCCGTACGAGCGGCCCCTTACGACGCCGAGGGCCGCAACCGGAGGATTCTTTTTAAGCTCCTTCCTTAAGTTCGTCCCCACCCTCTCTTTCCGTAAGTCGTGTGAGTGTGTGGATTGTCTTTCCGTCGTTTGGGCGAATTTTTGATGAACCGCGAATACGGCGCCCCCTGAGAGTTCGTCGGGGGCAGGAGACCGCTCCGGGGGCGGTTACACCGCTAGCACGGCCGCCGCAGCCGCCGTGTCCTACCCCGAGGCCCCCGGCCTCCTGTGCCCCCAAGCAGCCGCCCCGCCTGACGGCGGTTTCGGCCCCCCCTCGGAGCCGCGTACGGGCGGCAGGAACCTTTCGCTAGCCGAAGCCGGGACTCGCCTCGCTGCGAGGCGACCCCACGAAGCAGCCGCCACGCTGGCCGACCACGGGCTCCGGGCGGAGCCCAACGCCTTCCGCCTCTTCTCTTCTGTCGTGAACCTCGTGCCCTCCAAGGCCGTCAAGATTTCGCCCTCCAAGGCGGACGATATGTCGGAGCAGCCGCAGAGTAAGTGCGCCATTCCGTAATGCCCTATTCTAATTGCGAGCCAATGCTATGGAAACGTCACCCTTTAGACCAGGACTTACTGAGGAGTTGCATTGTAGCACGGTTTAAGTTGACGAGTTGTGCGCTGTGTGTTTATACGGAATAAGGTGGTCATACCGAGGATTTTTACCCTACCGAAGGCCTTATTCTCTTAGGCAGTTTCGAATATTGGTTTACATCTACGAGTATGAGGTTAAAAGTAGAGTGTTTCAGCCTTGTTAATTCCCTACGTCGTCAGTCTAAAAGTCCGTCGCCCTGCACGAAGCAGTTGTAGTCTGTTGGTTGGTCCACGAAGGATCGCGATTTCTATTTGGTAGCCGTTAGGATGGTTTATCGAAATGATGGTCCCAAATGTGTTATGATGTTCTGAAAGTTGAATATATCAGCGGTATTCGGTGAATCCTTTTTTCTTTCAATGCCGTTACTATTATCGCAAGTGTATCTAATAGATGGATATTGCAAATTCCGTAATAGACTGTGAAGCGAGATACATATGTGGAGTTATCTTTTGAGTTTAGAATTTGCGTATTTAACTAATGCAAATACCTCGTGTAGTTTAAGTAGTAAGTGTATTAGTGTAAGTGTAGTTTTTCATTTAGTTCATTGCGAATCGATTAACCGTAGAGAAATCAGTGCCGAAATCTGCTATTTGTACATTTTGCGCTTTACTCATAACTGTTGCTTGTGGATGGGTAAAGGAATCATACATGTTATCAGTAGATACCTTTGTAGATGTAGTCGTGAAGTTGTAGTACAGTCTTGAGGGTTAGATTACAACCGTGATAGTATTCTTTCGCTTAGTATATGGGTATATCAAGCGAATGGGCAGGTATTACTTATGGTTAGAGTAAATAATAATAATTACTATAATTGGTAATTGATAAGAATTTGAGGCTCTACGTGATTCACGATAGTGCCTTTTTCACTTCTTTGATTCGCAGGTTAGTTACACTTATAAAGTACTGAAAACTTGAAAATTATCATAATCTGCGGTACTTAAAACAAGATAAGAATTTTGGTTGATATGTGTTCCTCATATGCCATTTCTGTCGTAATTTGCATTGTTTTATGAGCTTTAAGTTCATTTTATATTATTTCTGTATCATAATAGTGAGAGTACGTTTTGCGAATAAAATGATCCTCGGTAGATTTAGAATCTGTGTCATAGTTACGAAACTCGTCGCTAATTAGAATGTTATCGGTTTAATTAGTGTTCGTACAATACGAAGATCATTATTTTCCTAAAATCAATACATTCTTTCAGATGGCAAACAAAGATATCGATTCTGGTTTAGATAAGAAAGCGGTATGCATCAAAGGGAATCCGTGATACTGTACTGCTGTATCTGTAACTGATATATCTGTTATTGCGTTCTTTACGTTCCAACCGATAAAAATAGTTATCTGGAGCTTTGGTAACAATTAATCTGATCATTTTCTGTTCAATACAGAGTATAGAATACTTACGATGCAGGTTAAGGGAGGCGAGCTACGGAAATTAATATGCGGATGTCAATGTGCGAAACTGCTAGTCGTTTCTAGGCCTTGTAAAAGGTATGAGTAACATAATTGTTTTCCGTAAGTAAGTAAATCAGTAAGGTGAAGTTGTATTGATAATATATGCATTCTACTTTCTTAGATGTATCATATTCACGAAACGTTTATGCTACTTTTTTGCAATTTATAACTTGAAATTTATAACGTATACGTAAATTAAATCTAATTCAATTGAATTACTCTTGTTATTCGCGAATGGGCATGTATCTTATTTCCTTGCATTACGATAATTTATTACATTACATCAAATCATTTTTTTCAACTTGTCTTTACCGTCATATCCGCTGCAAGAAAGTTTCAGTTTTAGGGAACTTTATGAGTTTTAAGAGTAACATCTTTGATGGTTCTACCATCATAACTTGATTATTAGGCAAAAATTTTATGCACGATACATTCTTTAGTATCCACAGATATTCACTCAGTGTGTTTCATCGGTATAATCAAGCATAGAAATTGTAATTAATGTATTAGCTTTGCGGAATAGAACTTTTGTGAAATCGCTAAGGCAAAACGTTACTAGATTTTGCGACCTTTGAATTGAAATGCATATTTAGATATATTCATGCCGTATAATTGTGGAGTGAATAGTACGTAGAATATTTTAGTGGTTGTTTTATTGATCATATTCTGCTTCTTTTTAGTTCTAGCAAGCATATATTCAACCTTAGGTCAGATATTAATAAAGAAAAGTGTTTTTACCTCTGAATCATACGGAATTTGTGTAACATTTCGCTCACCTTCCCTTCCATGAACTACGTAAATTGCCTATTCATTTATATATAAACGTATATGTTTTTATTCTTAATTCTTCTTGCAAACTCCATAACTTCTATTGTATCATATATCCATTGTATCTACATCTCTTGGAATTAATATACGTAAAAATCATTCTTTCACTCTATCATAATTAGGTCTTGACTGAATCAATATCCTTATAATGGACATATTTTGTTCTCGAAATCAATTTAATTTCATTGATATTTGCCTATTTATATTCAATAATCAAGAGAAATGAATCCTCATTTAACATCTCGCCACCCAAAGCGTGCGAAACGTGAGAATTAGCTATGCTCAGCGTATCCAATTGTCCTTCAGTCGCAGTCAGGCCACTCGGGACCTGTAGAGACCCTAAAAACGCTCGTGCTTAGACCCGATGACGATTTGACACGCTTTCGATACGGTAATACATGAAACAACGCATTCTTCATACATCCAAAAGCTTCAATACTCATAATTTTAGAATAAATGCTAGTCATACTAAACCATATTTTCATAACTGCAAATTAAGCACAAATTTGAGGAGGTTACCTCTATTTATTTACCAGTTGCTCTGTCACATATTACCTAGAGTTATTTCATAGATTACATTGAGGTATTTATTAGTTTCCTAACCATTTATCTTGTTTAGTATTCATCACCAGCGTTGCAATTAAAATTGATCCTTAATTCAATTCCGTAGAATCAATCGTTGAACAGTTTAGACCTATATTAAATTAAATATTAATAGGATTCGATGAATCTTCTTTAATATATAAGGATATATATCGGTTCTCTATTCTCTATAATTTCATTTTGTATTCCTATTAAAGTTTTAGGTATTTGTGGGTAGTTACTGAATATAAAATCACAGCAATTTCGTCATTTGTCTCCCATGTTGGACGTTCCGAAATTTATTGAAACCATCGACTTTATTCTGCGATCTATTCATTATAAATGTAAGATATAATATACTGTAAATTTGGATAATCATGAGAATATTCACGCTTGTTGACAACAAGAAGAATTTATAACGTCTATCATTTGAAATTAATTGGTACAAACAACTCCATTCCCGACTTCCTTTACTTAAAACTTAAATATATACCTTCAACTCAACTCAAGTCGCACATGAACTAATTTTAGGTTTCGGGTACTACAATGTGGCACTTATAGAGAATTCTACGAACAGTATGGGCTATGAAGCGTTTATTCTATTGCTTAATACATTGTAGCTTTAATTCCAATTATTAAACTTATTTCAATTCGAGCAGATCCAATTCGTCGTACGACCTTCCAGCATCCTAATTGAGATCGTATTTACAACGGAGACAATATGAGCATACGCAATTCGTTCCACATAAGGCGCGTACTTAACATCTCGCGACGGCCGCGTATTCCCTCGCGCGGCGGCACCAGCTCCCGCTCGGCCATTTGCAGCGCCGCGCCCGGATCCTTCTTCGCAAATACAGCGGCGCTTTCCAATTTGCGCTCCTCCTCTTTTTTCCCTCTGTCAATCCTCCCCCCGCACCCTTGTTTGCCGCTTCCGTTTGTCATTTGTTTGACCGACGCAGTCGTGTCGCGGATCCCGCGAACTTCCCTTCTGTTTGCCTCCGCGTATTGCGTCCACCGCTGTTCTTTTCTCCGTTTACAAATATTGCGAAACTCCGCAGATGACCGTTTCAATTCTCCCGAAAGAGCCATTTGCTTTCCGCAAAGTCCGGACCTTTTTTGCGTCCGAGAAAAAGTGGCTCGCTTCGTAGAAACTGGGCTTTTTTTCTCTCTTAACGAGCCAAGATGAATTTCTCTCAAAAAGTGGTTTGGATGGTTGTTTGATACCTATGTTTGTGATGAGGATTCGCTGGATGGTGCCACAGAAGATTACGAGTCATTGTTTTAAGTCCTTTGTGTTTTATGAGGTTATGGTTTATGCAATGGTAGGTTTGCGCAAGAAAGTCTATAAATAGTCAAGTATAGGAGAAAGCTTTGTTGGGTGATGATGATGATGATGAGCAGACTGAAGTGATGAATATTACCAATCGTGAATAGCTTTTAATTCTAATATCCTCGATAAATTTTATTCTCCAACGTAGAAAGGTTAGATTACATCGATCGATTTCGGTAATTAGAATGGTTTGGTCTTAAACGTGATTATTTTTACACCTGAGCAACGTTGAATGTGATAATTATAAATTACCAATGAATTTGATCATTCTAATTCTTTCCTAGCATTTCTTTTTTTTATATAATGTAGTATCAATTTTATTTCACTATGCTATAATATGATTTCACTAGCACATAATTTGAGATAAATCCAGTGGTATACTTTATTCTTACATTTCAACCTATACTGAAATTCTTTGAACTAAGTTTGGACTAGTGAATGTTCTTTGTCAACGGAAAATCGATTTCGGTCTAGTTTTACGGAGAATGTACTTAAAATTTAGCTGATGAGAGAGAAATATGCCCTTCCCGTAGAGGAGGTAATGTCACGAAAGAAAAAATGGAATAAACGAAAAATGTGCAAGAATAAATACGAGATCAATAAGAGGTAGAATAAACATAATAATTTATATCGAGAGATTTCTTTCTAGCAGGGCTTTTTATTCCGTTTTTAGGTGGGCTTAGGATGGGCTATTTATCGAAGAAGCAGATGATTATTTTTCTATATTTTATTCCTCTCAATATTTAATAGCTTTCCTACTAATTTTTTATGTGTTTCTTAAAATCTCTCTTTTAATATCAGCACTGGAAAATTCGCAAATAAATGCTTCCACCATCTAGAGAATGGAACAGAATAAGAGAGAATAATGCATACATCAAGCAATTCGTAGATCCGCCGTTGTTTATTCCCTTAAAACGCAACTCTCGGAAAGAAAAGATTTTCGTGCCATAATTCACGGCAGTGACGTGATATTTCAGTCGCGCCTCGTGGAGACAAACTGCCGCTCGCGATAGGCGTCTGAGGTTCGGGAATATTTCGGTGGAGTAAATCACCCGTCTTAAAAAGCCCGTTTATCCGAAATGGTTCCGGTGACAGGCTTCTGCACGTAGATATTCAGGATACGAAGTTTATCGGCGGAGGGAATTTAAGGGAACTAGAGTTTTGACGGACGCGTTTATTCTCGGAACGGACGATAAGGCAAGAGTGCTGCTTTCGAGTTCGCGGGTTTATTTCCGACCGCTATTACCGAGCAGTTCCCGCGTGAAAAATTTCCCTATCCGAAAACTAATATACGAAGTTTATATTTGCTTAAGAAATTAGGGCAACGTTCCAAATCGACTCGCATAAGCGGTTTGAAGCGCGATAGCCTTGTGTCGCACGGACGTTTCCACTTGTCTTTCCGGGGAGATATTGGCACGGAGCCGTCGGTGGGTTTTTGAGCATCCTGACACTCGGTTCCCTGGAATCCCTTTGATTCTCTTCTATTCGTATTGAGCCCTAAATCTCGAGATCCGCGCATCTGTTCGAGAAAGCGTCGTCCCGGTGATAAATTGACTGGAGTTCAATTTGTTTTGTTATTCTAATAGATGTAAGTTTTGTTGATTTTAAAGCAGGAGGAGTAATTCCGTTTGATGTTATTTATATGCGTTATAGATGCGTATTATTTCGATTCTAGAAATGTCTAATGTGTAAACATCTATGAATTGCAAAATATAATTTGGTGGGATTTAATTGTAATGAATATTTAATATGTAGGTTGTTTCCCGCACCGATATCTGGTCTTCAATAAACCAATGAAATAGAGATTCTGATTCAAAATTTTCTGCCAATATTTTCTTTGCTGTTATAATATTAATCGATAGATTTTATTTCTCAATTTAACGTCGTGTTAATTTCATTATTGGGACCTTTTAAATTGGAAATGAAGAAATTAAATGTTTGTTAAGTAGAGTCTTTGGTAAAACCGGATCTAATTTTTTATCGTTGTATTTAAATTGGGGTGAAAGAGTTCTTAGTAACGTTATCATTGTCTTAACAAACCGTATATTACGGAGCTAACTCATTTAAATTGTAATCATATCATACGTTTTCCGCAATCCTTTCTATGTTAAGCTCTTCTTTTGTTCCTATCTTCTTTCTAAATTTCGTATTTTCTCTCATTTCATCGAAGACTTAAACATAAGTATCTGCTGGTGAACCCTTCAAACACTTGTGCGATTAAAATTCCTGCATTTTCTCCGACATAAGAAAGATTCTCAATTTAAAATAAATACCACGTATGATCACCGCAGATACCACCCCGGAGAATTTATGCCTCATGAGGAACATTTTAATTACATTCGTAGAGAAAGAGAATCATCAATCAGTCCCCGGTGCAAGTTGTAACTCACCCTGTCATAAAAACTTCCGCGACTGATAATCGCTTCATCAACCCACGCCTACTTTTATGGTTATTGTGGGTAGAATTATACTCCATACTGAATCCAAGAGTTATCTCCCTCGCGAATTAGAATTTGGTTGCTACAACTCGGTTCCCGCAGCAACCCATTCGCGAAGGAATCAAGGGAACGTTTTCGGTCCCGCGGAGTCACCGTTGCAGTTATTCCTTCATCTGGGTTGTTCCAAACTTCAAACCATTTCTGCGTTTAAATACAATTCATATAAACCTCCTCCTCTTCACATTCTTGCGAATCGTATCACTTCCGAGTCGATGCTTCCCGCTTTACTTTCGCGGAGCGGAATAAGAAAAGATATGAATGAAACTACGGTTGAAACTTTAAAAATAAAACAGCCGTAGATAGCATTGTGGAATCAGTCGATAGGCAAATGAAAAGCACAAAAACGTAGAAGCTTTTGGTTCAATTAAAACTGGATTTCAAAATCTAATCGTCCATTGTTAGGAAAAATATTTCGTCACATTCGAAATAGACAGATTTAAGTTATCATTTCACTTAGCACAACAATACACCGATTGCTCCCGTTGAAAACATCATGAACGTATCCAACGCCCTCACCGAAAACACCGATATGCCCAGAAGGTAACCTTCTTTGAGCGTACAGAAAAGCTTCAGGTGCTTCTGGAAGCTCGCGAACGGATGTATCTCCCGCAGGGAAAGAAAACGTCCTTCCCCCGCTCCCTACTCTGGGTATTCCCGCGACCAAAATAATTTGAAATCTCTCGGGTCAGCTTGGGCCCTCGAGAAGGCTAAAGGTGGACGCTTTCCCGTGCACGCGATCGCACGATGGAACAGAAATAGCGGAGGGACGCTAGATATCCTCCCTCTCACCGGAGGAATCCGCCGGTGGCGTCCAAGCTTAATCCCTTCCTCACCCTCCGGTAGCGGACACCGGTGCCGCAGAAGCCGTGGGGCCACGATGGGAATTCCCCAGGCTGCGGGGGCGTGAGAAGGGCGAGTTGCAGAAGGTCCGGCGGCGACCGCTCAGGAGGGTTGGGGGAGTCGTGAGGGAGCTTCTTGGTACACATGAGTCAACAGAAATGTAAATGGCAGCGCAAACCGATCTCTGCCTCGCAAGGAGCGCAATCGGGAGTCGTAAGAGATCAGAGGTACTCACCGTACGTCATCGGTTATTTTTCTTTTGTGTGAGAGTCGGACCTACCCCAAGACGCATAGGAGATTTACTTGTGTGGGGCTTTTGTCTTAGACTTGCTGATGCGTGGTGAAATGATCAGAATTACTTTGGTATATATAGATGCTATATGTAAACTCTTTTTCCTAAAAGGGTAATATTATCACCATCTGAAAACTAGTCAACAAAAATTACATGAAAAGTTCTTTTGTTAGTTGGCTTCGAGACAAGTGGTTGGCACATCACCTTTGCACTAAACTATTATTGTTTAATTTCAGGAGTATTTGAATAAGTTTGATAGTAATTCTAATCCTATCAAAGTATTTAGTTCATATTCTACTCAATTTGTAATTACTTCGAATTGATCTAACGACACCGCAAACATTGACTAAATTTCGATTATTTCTCAAAATCTAAAAATTGCTTTTAGCATAGTTTAATATGACTAGAAATTAAAGAATCCATTTAAAAAATTCGTTGTTCATTTAAATATTATTTAGTCAATATAAATGTTCTCTAACTATACACATTCAGCGAACTCCGATGTTACTTCAAACGTTGTTCATAAAAAAACAGCCCTCCAAAATGTTTGAACTTCTGTTATCGATCGAAATTCTGATGAACGTTAAAAGATGTGGCCTTTCAAGAAAGGTGATAAATTCGCGAGAAAATTAGTCCTCCATTCCTAATTGAAATACAAACTCCGCGGTTACATGACAATTTACTCGATAGAGGGTGAATAATTTTCTCACATCGATCATATTCACAATTCAGCTGTTTTGCGATTCAAAAAACCTTATGGGGAAGATAAAAGTGTTAATTTTTATTGAAGGGAAAAAGATTTAACACTAGTTATCATAACCGTCTATTGAATGGAAGAATAGCCTAATTTAGTTAAATCGCAAACGTTTATCGCGCGATAAATTTATTTTATTGTTCGGTTATGCCATTCATTTAAAACTTTTTCATAGCTACACTATGTATAAAATTTATGCAGACTCATTTATTACGCGTTAACAATCGCATCCGCATCGTCCCGAACATAATCACTCGTGGACGCCGTTTCAGATGCCATTCAATTCATTCAAGATTCGGTGTCGGTAGAATCGAAACATTTTCGCTGAAAACTTCCCCTTCCTCCAAATAAAAAGCATTCATCTCCACCCGAGTCGTGGCGATATTGTTTTTTTTTCCGCGGAAGTTCCAATTTCGCATCGCTCTGCATCTTCGCGGAACGCCAGTCGCCTCTTTCCGCACAGTGGCTCCCTCATCAATACGAACCTCAGCAACCACCTCGCGACTTTCAACGTCTCCCTCATCTCTCCCTGTCCCTCCATCAGAAAAGGAGTGTCCCTTTGAGCCTGCTCTCAAGCTGCAGAATATCCACCCTTTTTCCCCTTTCCTCTGGCTCGGATCGGGGGATGGGAATCTGGATCGCGGACAATGAGATTTCCCTTTCAGCCCGGTGAATCGCTTCTCGAATAATGAACAAGAGTTCGCGTCTTCTACACGTTCACATTTTTTGTTGCTTCCTTCAATGTGCTCGAAGCAGCGTTGGCCCGGGGAATTAAATTCCCCTTTCATATTCTCTCCGGAGAGATTAAAGATAAGATGGCAGCTTTTGCGATTCTATTTTTCCCATACGAGAGCCGCCGAGGGAGTCGAAGATGCTTTAATGGAAGTTAATTGATGTGTTGCCGCCGTTTACAGATAGAGGGGGTGTGCTTCCGCAAGATAAGGCGCGATTCGCGGATGTACGCTTGTCACGAAAAATTGATCTTCGTGGCCACTCACAGTGTCGCGGATTCTTTTGGTGGATCCGGTTCGATTAGTGTAGATGCTGTTGCTGATTATATTCTGATGCCTAAAGGAACATAGGTGTAATGTACATTGTTTCTTGATCAACATTAAGAGAGGAAGACAGTTTTCGTAAGAAATAATAACTTTCATCTTAGCAGAATGTAAAGGTATATATCACTTGCTTTGAAAGTGAGAAATATCGCGACATCTTTTGATTCAAAAATGACTATTCATTAGTAGAAATTTTCCAATTTATTCATTATATCATATTATCGTGATAGAATGGTGAATTAATAGTGTATGTTTTCGTTTCTGCAGAAAATATGTATCATATGTGGTGAACTCGATGTCGCGCGCCGTCCATTATCGATTCTCCGTTTCAATGGTTGGAGTCGCTCAGCAATGCATCATAGCCACAGTTCCTCTTCAAGTGCCCCTAAAGCGAGCATCGACAGCAAATATATTATTAACCGGAGGCTATAGGTGGCCGATCCGCCCGAATTCAATTGCACCCGTTATCCCAATCCAGGAGATGCCCTGATTTATGGACACAGACTTATCCCTGTCGCTATGCCCCACGCACGTAAATCGGCTATATCCTCAGATCATCTCAATTCCCCTTCAAAGAATGGATCTCTAAGTAGTTACACTTCGAAATGCTCAATAATAATGTAATTTATTGTTGAATGAAGTGTTTTAGTCTCATATTTTATTTAATCAATGCTTCCGCGGCTAATTATTATCATATTAGTAATAGTAGTAATACAT
This sequence comes from Pantala flavescens, assembly GCA_020796165.1. Taxonomy (NCBI): domain Eukaryota; kingdom Metazoa; phylum Arthropoda; class Insecta; order Odonata; family Libellulidae; genus Pantala; species Pantala flavescens. The sequence continues at coordinate 15,431,488 of CM036879.1, read as the reverse complement.
TCAAAGTAGCTAGTAGCTTATTTAGGGCTAGCGGTGGCATTTTAGATGCGGAAAACCTCCATTTTAATTCGCGAACAGGGACTGGAAGGAGCAAGAGGTGGCGGACAGACTTAAGAAAACAAGGGAGTGGTAGATTTGGGCGGAAAACTCCAGATTCGGTCACCTTCCACTGGTTACTGTCACTCGGAACATTAGTCGCTAATAGTCGCTAATTCTCTTCAACCGCCGTCGAGTGCGGTGTGCAGATGAGGAGATTCTTAAGGAAAAGAGACGAAATCTGGAGAATGTCGTACACCGAAACACAGACATTTTTACGTACGAGTAAATCACATACAGTATTATGTTATTCCTGAAAGTGTGTCGAAATTGCACACCTTTTGGCCACTTACAATATTGATTAATTCGAACTCCTTTTTCATGAGAGTAGTCAAAGAAAATGGCCGATCTATAACTCTATAACTTCACTGAGCACAATAAGATGTAGAAACATGATCTTTATCTGGCTATTCGAAAACAACGATCGAAAGGAATTGATCTATTGTTTAGTTGCAAGGTTACTGAAAACTGTACTACAATCGTTGAAATTATTGATCGCATGAGGCTTGGGTTTCATCGGTTAGTGAGCTATACCCAACTCGAAGCTCCACGCTTTTAGAACTTTATAGTACCTTAACTGTTTACATCTAACACAATAATGGTTCGGTAAGTGGATTTTTCCCTGGGATACGAGAAATAAATAAATAAATACTCAGCCGTGGCTTCCCCTATTCGATTACGAAGAGGGATTGACTTCATGGAAGTCAATTGGTCAAGGGGAGTAGTCACTCGTGTACTGATCTAAGGCTCTGATTCTATTATGAATTAGTTATCTTATGTGGCTTAAAAATGTATATATTTTAGTATAAATTTCCTTTATTATATTCATTTATTATATTTCCTTTGTTATTTTCATAATAAGTGATCCTTGTTGTTTATGAATACTTGTATCGAGAATCAAATCTTCTCTATCTTAAGGAAAAGATATGAGAAATTTATGCAAGCGATGATTAAAAATTTATGAGCTATATGTGTATGAAAACAGAATATTTATTCGCTCCGTAAATTTACCATTATCTCGATTTTTCACCGTTGATGAAAAGATTTTAATTAAAGTTGTTTAAAATTCGAAGACGGTGCCTTGAAAGAGCGGTAGATATTTTATAAAATTTATTCCTCTAAATAAAAAGCGTCGGGTACAAAAAAATTCTTGAATTTATGAGGAAAAAAGTTTAGCAATCGAAATCTTTTTTCTTTTCCGGCCAATCTTAAGCAGAGCAAGTTCGCAAAGGTTTCCCATATTTCGCGGAACCCCCCAAAAGCAGTGGCTACACATTGCTTAGGAATAAAGTAACTCCTCGAGTTCTGGGAAAAGTAGTGCGGGAGGTTAATGGGATTTGAGGCGGTTTCGGGAGAGGAAATCTTATGGAAGTAAAGGAGGGCAAAGGGAGGGTGCGGTGAGGAAGACTTCCTTGGGGTTTCTGGCGGGTCGTGCCATGAATCTATCTTCCTCAAGAGCTCTGCTTCCCTTCTGTCCAACTACAAACGAAGTGAGGCGGAGGATAAAATAAATTAAAGGATTCGGAGGGAGGCTGCAACCACAGCTAAATTCTGCTTCCTCCCGTTTTATCTGCCTTTACCACTCATCCCCGTCTCGTCTCCCCCTTTGGATTTATTTTAAGATGGAGGTATTGATTTCGGTAAATGCTTCGTGTAAATACGACAGATTGTCTTATGAGGTAAATTGTCAATAATATTCATCTTGGGTATGAATCTAAATTTCTTTTCTCGATTTTTTTCTGATAATAATGGAGGATCTCTCAAAAAAATAGGTGAATATTCTTATCACTACGAAGTTTTACTGCTATTTAGCATCATTTACGTATTCATTGTGTTTTATTTTAAGTGATTTATATGTACGAATAAAAAGACCGATTCATCCGTTTATACGTGGTATAGATACTTTATTTATTATCGTTATACAGTAACGTAGTTTCCTTAATGTAATATGCATTGATATGTTATGGATTACATCTAGAAATTCGATGAAAAAATTATGGTAGAGAGTCTTATTAATATTTAAGTAATATTAATAGAGATGTGTGTGAACTCAATCATTTTCAATTAACAGAAGATAAAAGGAGGCACATATTTAACTTATTTCTTCCGATACGTAAATTAATTCGCAATGTGAGTTTTATCAAATATTATCCTCCCTATTTCACATATTTTTAATATGATTCGCAAGGTATTTACTTACTTTCCCGGAACTTAAAATTCGCTTAGTAACTAAAATTCCTATTTTCCCGTACTTCCTCTTTTAATTCCCTTTGTAATCCTCGTTTTTGCTACTAAATACGTTCTTCCTATTTATAATACCTATTGCCCTCTTTCTCCTATTTACTCTTTCTTAACTTCCCTCAAGAGTCCAGCGTCTTGCCTCAATCTCCCCAACTTCTCGGGTGTGCCAGTGGGGAATTATTAATGAGATCGTCCCCTTTTTTCTCCCGAGGTGGGTGGGTAATAGTTCTTTCCCGAAAAAAGTTAGCAAACTGCATTCCCGTACGATGCTCCTCCAATGGAAGTATTTCGGGCACGTTTATCCGGGGTTCAGCTACAGCGGGCGATTTTCTTATCGCATTTTCTAAGGTTTCCTCTCATTATTTCGACTCTTCCATTCCTGCCCTACGAGCGCCCCAATTCCAGAGAGCTTTTATTCAGTTTGCGAAGATTCTTTCGTAATACGTGTGGGTCATGACTGAGTTTCCAAAGATTTGAGGCCGGGGATTCTGTAATTCGTTCCACGTGGTGTTTATTCAGCAAATCTTTGGCCTTAATTCGGGCGAGGTGTAATTTACTTTTTCTTTATTATCTTATGGTTGAAACAATAATTGAAAATTTTAGTTTCAGTATGAGAATAAATTTATATCGGTTTACTCTAATCATGGTTATTTAAGTGGCTATTTTACAGACTTTTTAGTATAATAATAACTCTCCTAATGGTTTAATCATTTCACCTCTTCAGAATTTTAGATACTAAAAGAATTTTACTATTAGAGGTTTATATGTTAAAATATCTGTCTGGTTATCCAATATTGAAAGTTAAATAATGCTAGGCTTGAGCTGAAGCTGTTATTTATTCTCGTAAATTCTCTTAAAAGACATTACAATACTTATTATTATAATAAATATAATATTTATCATAGCAATTAACCCTCTTACTGCCAGCGGGCCGATATATCGGCCCGACTTATTTGACACTATTTATTTCGTGATTGTGACCATTTCAACGGCTGCCGTCTCATTTAATACACATATGCTGTATCTCTACTGCTTACTTTATCTAACTTATATGGTTTCACCTTACCTTGCGATACATTTTGATACTTTACAGTGATCTTTCCTCATTAATTCGTCCGGATATTTTCGTTACTTCGGGCCAGCGTCATCCTGCACAGTATTATCTTTCGTGTTTGTCGCAAGTCGTGCTGAACTGTTTTCTTGTGGCTCTAAGTATTTGTTTTAGAGTGTCAGTTTCCAGCTAGATAAGTAAATATTCTTTTTTGGCCCGCCTATTTTTATGTAAGCAAAACCGAGATATGCAACCCGGATCTTCAGAGACATACCTCAAAAAACTTATAAAATTGCCAAATGAAAAAGAAAAGTACTGTTGTATGTGTAGTGAAAGAGGAAAAAGGAATAAAATAAAGAAAAAGATGCAGTACTGTGTGTGGAAAATGCAAAAAAGGACTTCTTGGTGAATGCTTCCATAAGCATAAGTGCGCTAGCTGAGGGGAACGTGAGTGTAGAGTCAGATAAAATATTTTATATCTCTGGCAAAAATAGTTTTATCACTATTAAACTTTACCACGGGTGAGAAAACTAAATAATATCAAAAACTATTATAATTTTATTCCACGTATATAATATTTTATACATCTCAAAGTGAAAAATACGGAGAATTTTGGGTTTTTACTTATATTATAATTACTTTGTTATTATTTTTCTTTATGAAAATTTAAGTAAACCCCCATAATCCATCTATGGTTCTAAACTATAAATATATCTTTAGCATTGGGAAAAAATCTAGATGAATCAAATAAAGTTTAGTAGCTGAAATAATTTAGAATCTGAAATCCTTCATATTCCGGAAAATAGCCCTGGCAGTCTTCGCACATCCCACCCGAAATGGGCTGGCAGTCAAAAGGTTAATGATTTAAATCGTCCAGAAAATAATTAGTTCTATTTTAAGCAATATTTTATCCTTTAAATAGTCATTCAAGTATCTAATGTAATATAACTATTATTACCATATGTTAATCTAAAATTCCACTCTTGAGTTTATGGGCCTGTTTTAGGAAGGAAACGGTATAATTAATTCATCTGTTACAATATCTTCCACAAAATTGTTCCTTGCCGTATCACACAACAAGGCTTCTCGAGGATTCTCCATCATTCATTCCCAATAGCTAAAGACACAGGGAAATAAATCATTCGAAAACCGAGGGCATGAGTTCTGCATTCCTCTAGGTCACAGGAGCGACAACAAAAGTCATAAATTTCCGGGTGTTTAACTCTTTGAACTCTCTTCTGTGGTGGGAGTGGCGAAGAGCACTTAAGAAGAATCTCCTTTTTTCCTTTGCGACCTATCGAAGCAAAAGCGCCGCCCTCTATCTAAATTCGATTCCTCCAAGAACAGCCATCCGCCTCATTTAACCTCTCCCCCGCCATTCTTTTTTACAATCCCTTTGCATACGCCCCACGGACAGTCTATCAGTCCTTCTTGCATCCAATAACACGCATCGACTCACCACAACGGAGCGGCGCTTCGACAAAGCACTCCGAGATTTCCATGGGTGGCAATCCCTCTTCACCAGAAGGGGTTCCGAAACATACAGCAGATTGACCTCTTTAAAAGGGGATACGGCGCCCAATTTTACCCTTTTGTCCTCCTACTGAATTTATATGGGTATAAACAGCTTCGGATTAGATTCAAGCGAGCGTAAGGATAGATGGAGACGTAATTGTGTCCCTGTGAGTTATTGAGCTTCAAAGAGATTCCGGAGAAACGTGTCGATCGTTGTCGATTGATTTGACGAACTTCAACGGAGGTCTGTCGCGTTCTGTAACGTCATAATGGTTTCTTCATTTAGCTTCGTAGCTCTCGTGGTTATGGAAATTTAACTTATAAAGAAAGTAATCCTGTTTTAGTCTCTCTATATTTAGAGGAATATTAGACACCTAGCAATGATGCATTATAAATATCAGTTGTATTAGATTGTACAGCATTTTATGTAAGCTTGATTCGTCTAAAATTATCATTGTATTTATAAACTCGAACTGATATTTACTCGATTGATATATTAGTTAGCTAATTATACAAAAATGTTTGAATATCTACTTGTATGTGCTGTTATTAAGGTGGGGTTTTAATTGAAGTATATGGAAGTTCAAATATGCGAATAAGGGAAAATTTCATGTTATATGTTATGACTCTTAACTTTTGTAAATTAGGTATGGATTAGTAGTGAATTATTATAGATTTCCTCTTCTATCGGGTTGTTTAGAATCGAAAAAATTACATGCAATAGTTGGTTGTTAAGCTTTTAAAGTCCTATTAATAGATTTTTGCCTCTGATGAACTTGATGCGTTTCAAGTACTAAAGAAAAATATAAGGGAATATGTATCTGTGTTTACTTTTGTGCCATGAAAATTGTCCTAGTGTAGAAAGAGTGTCCTATGAAATTATGTCACAATCATGGCGCCTATGTGAGAGTATCCGGTATCAAATCACCGAAAACAGCCCTCCATATGACAACTGCAATCATCTTTCCCTTTGGAAAGATGCGAAATTCTCGCAAATGAAAATATGAGCATTCCGATGGAATGGTCGATGAACGATATTGTGCCGTGATCAATATAGCACTCGTGATTAATTCCTCGCAATCGCATTTTCAGGCAATCCATTTTACCACCCGTTAAGGAATTACCGTTCCGACGTGGAGCGGTCCGAGAGGTGTCGGCATTTTGAACGTCTCCGGATGAGACAGGGCAGATGGGAATCGAACCCCCCGCTTGCAGGTAGGAAGGCCACTTATTGCATCCTAACATATACAGCATGAGCGATCCGTCGCGATTTACAATTGCACTTTTTTATTTGATTAGTTTTTTTTATGTTTATTGCTTCTCTATTCTTTTTCTTTCTTTGTTTTTGTCTTGCTTTTCTTCTTCTCATATTGCTGTTACATGTTCGCTCTCATGTTTTTGTATTCTTATGTAATTTTATGTAAGTGCCCCGCACAACAGTAATTCGACTGGTTTCAGTATCTTATCCCCGAAACGTTCTCGCCGAACATTTAACTAAACTAAGCGTCTATAATGAATACCTCTCTGTGAAGATAATTTCCCATTCACGTTATCGGGGAACGGGTTAATTCGAGCACGCTTTTTTCCAACGCTATCCTAGTCGTGAGCGATAACGCAATCAATTTCTTACGCTTCCTTTCACAACTCTAAATTATTCGCCACACTTAAGCAGGTAAACCGGATCATTTTCTTTCCATTACAGCTGTCTTATTTATGATTGACATGTGACGATAATGCTTCGCATTTTTAAACGCACGTGTTTGACTGATTGGCGATTTGGCAATTTTATTTTTTTCCGCTCCTGGATCCTATTTTTAGAAGGAGGAATATTTGAAGTTAACCGTCTCATCGGATAGGTGAATTTTCTAGTTTGACGTTTCTTGTGTAGATTCCAATGTCACCTTCGTATCGAAACTAGAGTGGTGAATGAGATCTTTGTTTGCCTTATCTACGCTCTCACGACATGAGAGCTATTTTTAAAAAATAGTTATTTTTGGTAAATTATTATCTATTTCGCATTAAGTTTTCTCTACTAGCGGAAATAGATAAGAGTTCTCTAGTAGTTGCTCGTGTGTTAAAGTGATATTCAAAGTAGTGATGGATGATGGAAATTTTTCTGCAAGGCTATCTGGTTAGTCAATTTCAATAGGGACTAATAGGAAAATTGTATAAGTGGCAAAAGAATTTTTTCGGAATACTTCCATGATTTTCACCACTGTACTATTCTGTGATTGAAGAATCGGACTAATGTTTCTTTTCGTTCGTTTATTCACGTTCGTTAGTTTCTTAATTTTGATTTCAATTACTTCCCGAAAAGAAATCTCTGAATGTTAGTTTTTACTATCTAGATAGTATTACCTTGTGGTTTTATTACTTCTCTTAAACTTTCATTTCATCCTTTGATTCCCAATTAAACTCTTTGGCTAAAAACTATGTAACTTTAGGTGTCATGGGTTTATGTTACCTTAGCTCTAAATAAGTTAGGTATTTTGATAGATTGAAGTTTTGAGCGATACATTACGCCACATTTCATTCTCTAAAATCTTTCGTAGTATAGTTGTCAAAAACTAATTCAATGGATGCTATATTCATTCAAAGAATGCTGTCACATTCTCTTTTTATATTCCTTTCCTTTAGAACTTGACGAAGTTATCCATCTTCCATATCTCACAATTATATAAGATCTTAACGAAGAAAAATAAGTAGAAGGTACTGCGTATCTCTAACCTTGAAAGAAGAACTTTTATGCAAATAATTCTCGGAAAATGATTAAGAATCGTTTGATAATTTCGCGGATTTTTATGTTTCATGCCAAGGTTATCTCCCGAATAACTACTATCAACCCCGACTCGTGCAGGTAGGTTTTTCCTGGAAAATACTGTACTTTTTGTAGACACGTGTAAAAATTATCAGTGTAAGAAATATTAATTCTTCAGTTAAAAAGGATGGAGATGTTATTCTTGGAATTCTAAGTTTATCGACTACGAAGTTGTTGTTTCCATATCTTGAAGTAACCTGAGTACCTACGGTTTTGACATTGTAAAATATTTATATTTTATCTTAGGTAATTAATTACATATTTTAAAAAGGGTGCTAAAGAAAGTATATCGTAGATAAATGAGGGTTTTTTTCGTGGTAATTTATGTGTAAGTGATTACATTCAATTGTGCGTAACGAATAGTTGCGGGTGCTTAGTGAGAGTGTATTCAATCAGTTATAAGCGATAAATAATATAGACGTATTGTTTGAGGTTTCGAAAATTGTGGATTTTAAGTATCGATGCTTTAACGTTTACTTGGTTCGATTAGGAATGTTGAAAAATACTCGAATAAAAAAATATCATTAAGGAAATTCGCTTATCACCTGTCAAAGAGTAATTGTATGCCATTCAAATACATCACATTACGTAAGTAAATACCGATTACATTAAACGAGTTTTTATCTTTCATAAAAAACATGCGCTGCCTACCGCAGTATTTGCGTATGTGCAAATTCAACTTTTACTTACGTAACGCGCGTTATTTCTTTATTAGATACGTAACTCATTTTTCAAACTGTCGGGAGTTGCATCGAGTCCTGCTCTAAAATGACAGAATGAAACAATGCTCAACCACTCTGCACATCGAGATGCAAGGGTTGATAGTTTTCGATTCCCAGGAGTCACCATTGCGATTCGATGGATCGATAGCGCGCTTCATATCGAACATGCGTATCGAAATGCCTCCCGCCACCATCTGACCACTCCACCGTCTCAAGGAGGACTACCTTTCCCACTCTCTTCATTTCTCTCGTTTCTTTTTCTCTATTCTGCTTTGTCTCAACGACGAGCCAAAATTAGAGAAGAGTCACCGAATGAAATTCCGCTCTCATCTCGGTTGTATTTCTCAAAAATGACCTGCACCCTTGCTCCCATAAGACGCTCCTACGTTCCCAACTCCTTTTTGGAGTGCTAAGACTGATAGGATTGTGTTTATTCTATGTACAAAAGTAAATAACGCCCCGCAGAATGAGGTAGTAGTAGAAGCAGAAATAATATGTTGCCTTAAATTTTAATTTTCTATAAGGAACTCCTTCACAATATTTCATTGCAATAGTCGTGTGTAAAAATCTGAAAATTGTTCCAAAAATATTGACAGCTACAACTGAAGATCATTGAGCAAATTTAGGCCAAGTAATTTATTCATCGACTTTCTTCTATTTTTGTTGTAATTATAAAAGACTGGTAGTGAAGATGGAAATAGTATTTCAAGTAATTTCAATCTTATCGCATTCTGGTGTAATCATTCTTCTGGTAACTACTAATCGATTAATACACTTATCATTCCTCAGTTCCGCGAACTATTCTATTTTCTCCTTCCAATGCTTGTGCGGTACGTTTTATTCCTCATTGTGTTAAGTACACTATAAGAAGAATTAAAAAAGGTAACTCTCGCTTCGTTTTTCATATTAACGTACTTTTTTAAGGCTTCGAACTTTTATTTTCCTCGTGTTAAACTCAGTGTCCATTCTCATCCATCTTCATACTAACCGAAAACATCTTCACAGACATCCGAGTTAATCAGAAATCGGTCGATGAGCGGATTAATTAACGAGCTTTTGGGTCGACATTCTCCCATCTCCACCCTCAAGAATCAAAAAAGCTTCGGAAAACCCTCTCCAAGGCAACGCGGTTCGTTGCTAACGACGAGAGATCTTCAAATTATAAACGGAACGAACACGGACGGAGGATATTTAATATAAAGCGGCGATCGGATCTCCGGAACGGGAGTCAGACGCGGTGGCAAAGTTATGACTGCCCGACTAAAGAAGTCTCTTTTTGTCTTTTCCTTTATCCGGACTCGGAATCTTCCGCGCTCGACTTCATCCTGTCACAAACGGTCGCCTTCAACCGCTCCTCCGTTCCCTGGCTCATCCTTCCACCCCACCTCAGACACGGTTAATGCCTCATTCTGAAGTGCGACCACCCGGGACGGCCTCGCTACTGTTTCATGCTTTGATCCCGTCTTCCCTCCCCACCGTCGCCCTTACATATCTTCGGTCCCTTATGAACTTCATCCGTGGCTGGTTACGCAGGGGTTTTTCCTTCCTTTTCATAGTCCGCTTCACTTACTCGATTCCTCTCATCGAGAAATATTAATTTGCCTGGTCCCCCGCGGTGGCGGCCGAAAGCTTTTTCGGTACGATAATCCGGGGCAGGATTCAGTCTACCGTCTCGTGGTAGACGTGGGCGGGATCTGACGGGGGATGACCCATACCAATATTAGGTCGTCTTTGGTGGACATTCGTTCGTCAGTCCTGGCGCCACCGGTTCTTTGTTTCTGCTGGTGTCTCGATTCCTTATCTAGAAGGAGGTATGTGAATCTGCACAGCTGGATTAAAAGGACGTATAGGTTTCGATGGTTCGGCTGTGATTTCTGATGGAGATATTGTGCTTGCGTTTAGCTAGAGGAAATTTCATTGCGAACTTTTTCTATCCTTTTGGAAAGTAGGTTTACTGGTCAATTTTATGCTTGTTTTGATGAAGTATGCGTCATATGCCGTCTTTCTGATGTCGTCCAAAATTCCACCCCCGTCAAAACTTTTAACATTCAATCGGTTGAAATTATATATATGATTTATCCATTGGAAAATGGATAGCGAATATCAGAAATTTATCTAAAATCATCTTTTAAAGCTGAGAGAACTCTCAAGAAATTTCGAGAATATGCACCAATGAGGTGAAGGATTTTGGTCAGTATGAATCAATATTGCAATTTATTGTACAGAAGTTGATTTCTTCTCTAACATGGCTTACTATAATTTCCCTATCAACGTTCTTTTCTCACGGGATTTTTAGAATATGAGAAAATAATAATACATGTATAATATATATTACATACAGTCACTTAAAAATGAAAAAGATCAGTTCGTCATCGATGATATTCATTTATTTTTATTCTGAATTAGAATTTATAGGCTATAATATTTTGTAAAAAAATATGTATCAACTCCGAGTCGAGGATCTTTTTTCTAAAAGTCGAAATGACTCCAGTATTCTTTATATTCTCAATTCATTCTTTTCCAACGCTTTCGCATCCATGACTGTCTCTAAAAGTGTTAATACATCCTCTTTTTCATTACATACGATTCCGCACAGTCAGTGTCGGCACCGTTAGTTTTTACTGAGGAAAATCAAGTAAACTTTCTTCCTTCTCTTGAAAGAACGGTATGTGTTTCAAGTACGCGGAATTTTATACAGAGCTTGTATAGAAAACGCACGACTTCCTTCTTTGGAACGTCGTGAAATGCCCCCACATCTATGTACGAACAAATGCACCATCGCCTCATCTTGAAACCTCCTTTCATCTTCACGTCGCGAAGCACTGTCTTTTCGAATCTATTCACAGTACATTTCACGCCTCTCGGTTATACATTTATTTGGCTTTGTATAATTTAAATGAAAATATATATTTAAGAGATTGTCTACCGTACTGAAGCTGATAAGAATATTAAACGAGGTTTCTGTATGAAACTGTTTTTCAATCTTGAAATTATTGTTATTAAACTACATCTTTTAAATTTAGTTACGTATATATATTGATCATCATTAAATGAAGAATATTTTCACGTGTTTTTGCGTTTATTTATACTTATTTTGTGACAGTTAAGGTTCGTAATTCAGCTCAATTATTTCTAGATGTTATAAGATAAGATTACGTATTCAAGATTAATTGTACTGTTTTTAAAAATTTCGACCATAAATCTATGGATGTAGCCTAATTGAAAGCAAGGTATAGAGTTTGGAAAAGTTTTGTGTATTTGATGATGAAACAGGCTGTATCGACCGATTGATTATTCATTGAAATTCCTTCCTTCGCAAGTTACATATATATATATATTTATATAAAGCGGAGGAGTTTGAAATATTCCACCCGATATAAAATTCCTCTCAAATATTCCATTTAGAAATGCTCCGGCCAAACGATGGTTGCAAAATTGCCGCCCGAGTCCACTTCCTTATTGGTGGAAGTAAATCGCCGCCCACGCACGCCACGGGCAGGTCGTAAAAGACACCGCTGAAAGTTATGACTTTTTTTCTTTCACACGCGTGCCAAAAATCACTTCAATAAGCACAAGGTGAAATTGTGCGGCGCTAGTCATGCACTGAAGATAACGGGTAAACGAGGACCATCGTCATGCAGTCTGTGCATCCTTGACCTGCACGGTTGAGATTTTTTAAATCAATCGATTGATTCCATTACGAAAGATGATAATTTAATTTGATAATAATTTCTATTCTTGATTGAATTTGTAGTGTTGATTAATTTGATGCAAAGGCTGGATTTAGATTCTGAAGTATTTGATTGTCAAAATAGGTGTTCGAATCTTATATTAATAACTATTATTTTTCATAAATAGGTGACAAATATTAATAGTTTTATTGATACTGTTATTGGACATCAGCAGTATGATAATTATATTACTTTTCAATCTTACCAAAACTACCTTAAAAAGTGAAGAAATTTGTGGTATATACAGCTATCTTATCGTATCGTTTAGATCAAAATATCGATGTATTATTTTTCTCATGAGTGAATAAAATAAGGTTAAATATTGGGGTTTGGTTGTGAAATAGGGTAGTGGAGCAAAACAACGTCGTTGTCATGGAAAACAGATACTTAGAGCGGGAAATTCATGGCTTTTAAAGTACTCGCAGAAAATCTCTCTGACCGAATTGGAATTCGAGAAGCTTTGGCTAAAGGTATTCAAAGGAAATACACCCATTTTTACGAGTGAAAAGAACGGTTTCTTTCCGTACTTACTAGAGGGGAAGTTGGCGTATAGATCACCGGGCGGCTAGCGGCTCGATCGCCGGCGATGGCTCAGCCTCTACGCGGTGTGAAACCCAAGACTCGGTGCCCAAGAACCCAGTGCCCGCGCACGGCCGATTTATTTATCATTCGCAGGCCGCTGTTGAGAAGTTCGTTTTACGGCCGCCACTGCGAACGACCGCACTTCCAGGGATGGGGGCCTCTGGAACAGTACTGCAGCGAGAGGGTGGGGTAGGAAAACCAGCCGTTCGCGATGTTACAACCTGCGCGAGACCGAGTTCTCCCTCGGCTATAAAAAAAGGAAGGGATGCGTTTCCCTGGGGATGATATCCTTTTCTGGGAAGGGCTTACGCTCCCGAGGGGACTTTCGCGCCCCCATTTCCTCGTGTTCCTCGGAGGGCAAAGACCTAAAAAAAGACTCAGGTGTGTGCGCGAGGAGGATGATGGTTGCAATATGCACACTCCGGAGGGGCGCGTTCTGCATTGCCCTCGGGCGTAATGGCCATCGGAAGGGACGCAGGTGGCGATGACGACTTGGTAAATTTCTGCAAACGCCCGATACCTTATTGATGATTATTCCAGCGGAGTAAAGTTTCTCATCTGGGTCGGGTTTTGTTGTTCACGAGCTACCTACATGTCCAGGGAATGATGCGTTTTTTCTAGGTGCAGAGGCTGTGGAAACTGGGTTGTTCATTGATTCTCGGTGCAGTATACTTCTGCGTGCGGAATATATATGGACTATAAGGCAAACTTGAATTTAGAAACGTTTTAAAAATTATTATTTCACTATATAATAAATTGACATTCTGTATTGAAGACGGAGACTACACGCAAGGTTTTCCTTACGGTTTTTTGAATGATTCAGAGATCTTTTCATAAGATTTATGATATTTAATTTATGGAGTCTTTGATTTGTATTATAAGGTATTATATATATTTATACTTTATTTTATATTATATATAATTATACTTTACTTTCATTTATGTCAATAATAAAACTGGAATGGGCCACGATATTTGGAATAGAATGAATTTTAATACGGGTAGATGGGAAATCTTGAAGTATCTTAGTCAGTAATCAAAATCGATTAGGATAATTTTTAAGTTATAATTTCCAATATCTCACTTGACGTTAAATTTTCTTCTAAATATACCGCTTCAGTTGTATCTCCACGTTTAGAGGTACTAAAAACGTATCAGTAATCCAAAAATCACAGTCGAAAGGAAGTCGTACAAATCGATTATCATTACACACAAAAGAGAACATAAATTTAACGTCTTGCATTGTCCTGTTGGTTTTCACTAATAACAGCATCTCTTCTTCTGTACGCTCCTCGAATTTTTTAATGCTTCCCCTTGTTTGTTCATCATCATTCCCGCGGACCATTTGGGGTAGCTTTATTGCAATTAACCCTTTTTATCCCGTAATATCGTTATAATGCACGGCCAGCGGCGAGCGAGTTTTATCGCGGGCATAAAAACGACCCTTTGGTGAAGGTGTCAATTGCACGCACGGGATGAAAGACAATCGCTCGGTTCCCATGACCATTTCTGTCGCGGGTTTCCCGGTCACCTTTGGAATTTTTGGGATCCGGAGGTCGGCGTGGGTCAATGTTTGGTTTCCGTCGCTGGAACCGCTAATTGCACGCTGTTGTGCTACCGTGCTGAGGGCTTAAGGGAGGCGGGTCCCCTCATCCGGAGTATTGGCCTAAGGAATTAGTGTGCGCAAGGACGAGGTTTTCACCAAAAAGATCGAACTCTCTCTTTCTCCGTGGTTGCACCATCGCTCGGGGGGAATGGTGAGTTGCATCGGATAGGGAAGAGAGGTTTATAATGGGAGAGGATGGTGAAGGAGGTAGCTAGGACCATGTTTCATCATGACGAAAATTGATAGAGGTGGATTATGACTCAGGGGGATGTGACAATGCTCTCTGAAAGGATTATAACGTGGAAGCATTCTCTAATTGTTTGAGGCCTTAAATTTGAAATTTATTCATCACAATAAATATATAAAATTATTATTTAATAGGCATAAAGAAAGAAATTCAAATATGTCCGAAATATTCACGAGGAAATAACTATAGTTTAATGAGAGTGGCATGAAAACTGGAATCAAATAACTGACGTTTATGTTCACTGTAAATAGCTCTATCTCCTTATGCTGCTTGTGATACGTCATAGGATGTCATAGGACTTGGAATTTTGATTCATAAGCTCGCTTTTTGTAATCTAGTAATTAAACTATGATATAGATTTGTTCATTACACAATGAGCTGCTTTATAATTGGAATATCTCAAGGAAATGAATCGTGTCTTATTCAAAACGTAACCAGCTGTTTAAAACCTTCTGAAATGGCAAAAATTTCAATTCCTTTCTCTAAGAAGCGATTAATCTTCAAAAACAAAGGATAAGAGTCATCATTAGGTAAACGTTCTTTTTCGTAACTCAGAGAGAATTTTCAGGTTTCCACGATTTGTTCGCTGCTTAGTTTCCATAAGATCGCGACCATCTTTCTCGAGACACGTGTTCTTGACAGCCTTCATCCACGCCCCCGTGGGAAATGAATGGAGGTTCGCCTTTTTAGATATATGGAAGCCGAACGAATATTTTAGTCCGCAGCACGACCGCCAATTTACGCCCGCATTCCGAATCGCAATGGTTCCACAACTTACTCACCGGGACAGGGAGCGAGGATATCCCGGGGAGATTTCAACGGCGAAGTGTAATCCTCCGAACAAATCCGTTCGCAATGAGCGCATGAAATATCTCATTCGGGAGGCTATCGACAGGTAAAGAAAGGGAGCGAGAGACGGGAGCGTGGGCAGGCGATGTGGGCGTGAAAGAGTGGGGACGCGAGGGGTGCCTCGGCGGGCGTGTCTGCAATGGAATGCTGGCTTGCTTTTCGGGAGCCGGGGGTGGTGCGGGGGAATAAAGGGAGGGAATTGAGAGATTTGTGGGAGGTCGCGAATTGATGTACCCTCTTGAGAAGTCACCGCCAGAACGGACGTTGGCCATGCAGAGGACGTCTTGTGGTGAAGGGAAGCCCACGAATGAAGCCGTGGCTTCTGCTGTCAGGGAAAGATGTCTATTTGCATTTCGCTAAGACATAGCTAATGTTGGAACACTATAAAAATTCGTAGCTAATTTTTAGATCGTTTTCAACAGTGTAAGATTGGTCATACGTAACATATGTTCTCGTCCCTTGGGAAGGCAATGCTAATTAGGCTCTACAATCAATGTCAGCTCTTAGGTTTCTAGTTGTGTATCACACACATTGTGTATCGTACCATCTTTTTCCCGAAGAATAAGTTATTTTAAAATTTTTAGGACATGATTGTAAGGTTTCGTTCATCCAATGATGGTGTCAATGCTGTACGTTTGAGGTCCTCATTAAAGTTGTTGAATGTCGCTCTAGAGGTGTTAAAGTAAATTAGTGAAGTTCTCTGAACTATTCGTGTGATAAATTAGTACAATTATGATTCCAAGGTTTGGCTAATCTGCTTAATAATGAAAATAAAAGGTTATATGAATGAATTAGCAGCTCTATGTTTAAGAATCGATTTCTAATAAAGGTTCGTTGTTTTTCTTAAAAGCATAGCTCCTGATTTAGCTCAAGCTCGCAGATATAGAACTATATTGTATTCCTCATTTAGTAAAAACAAATAATTATAGCTATTAGTTTCGTTAAACAAATAATCTAAAAAACCAAATTAGGATGAATCCATTAATATATTAGTTAGGAAGATTTGAGTGACCGTCCAAAGAATTAAATTTCCATAGAATTCAAAACGAAGGACAACTTTTCACTAATTAACACCGTCGAATTAGTAAGTCTAGGTGACAAATACTTTGAAATTAGGTTGAAGCAGAAATAATACAATTAGGGTAGTCGTCTAAGGACTTCCGCATGTCCGAAGATTCACATCGTTCACTTTCTGCGTGAATTAAGTTAATAAATTTCTTTTAGTCTACTATAGAATCGCTTCTGTTAATTACTTTAATATCTAAGGATAGGGCAAGCTGAACATGGTGAAGTAAACTTCCCGAGTCAACCTCATGGTAGAAGTACTTACACACGAAGTATATCCTGTTTAGCTTCTAGTCATAGCTCTCATCTTCTCGGATATATGGTCGCATCGTTACTCAACTGCTGCACCTCACAGATCTGCGTCCATCGCCCTGGTTTCATCTCGCCGGCCATTCCAGAATGTTGGTCAATTGTCGGGCAGTGGGCCGATTTCTTCCCCGCCGATGGCGCCTCTCCCGGCGGTCAAACTTTAGCCGCGTTTCCCCCTCAACCACGGCGGATGATCCAACGCCATCCTCGGCCTAATCCACTCCTCGGACGCGTGATCACGATCACACCTTCTTCGCGAAACGTATTCCACGACATACTCGTTCAAATCCTAACTCACGAAGGAATTAAAAGTTAGAAATTAATTACTTTAGTCAAATTTCACCAGTGCAAAATCTCGCATGCGGAGTATCATTTTCCGCATTCTACCTTTCTTCGTGAATGAGCTAACGAATCGCGTCAAATTTTTTTATGTTGATTAATTCTCCTCGAAATAGAGTGGTCGTGTGAAAGATGTGCTCATTCTCCTTTCAGCGGTCCATCCGCGTTTTCCCGGTTAATTAAATCGGCGAGTCGGACCGCGGTCCCGTCTCAAACGTAGGGAATTTATTCGCGCGATAAATTATTTCAAGCGCGGCGTGCCATCGCGTCCGTCTCCATCTCACAGAAATAAGTCCTCGAGGCAGTCATCCTCTCTCCGCATTTTTCTTTGCTATCGCTTATCTAAAGAATAATCTTTGCTTTTCCCGCACAACTGTGACGCGTTTATCTCTCTTCCCCCCTCCCCTACTCCGCCTCCAGTATAAAGCTTCCCCAATACGACTCCTCTGTCAACATCGGGTCTTCCCTTTCGTGGACCTCCCCGCGCCGCTTCTGCAACTGGATGCGGAGAGAAAAACTTTTTTTCCCCTCAAAGGCGAACCATAAAACCGAATCTTCCGACTCTGTTTTCCGTGCGCCTTCCTCGTACTGTCTTACGACTTCACGAATCGCCCCCATTTGCATTCGAAATGTGGGCAAATAACTTTTTAAACTAGGAGCGAGAGGTCGTATTCGTTAGTAGGCGAACCATATTGGCGAATGGGCTGAATCTATAAAAAAAGGTTCGATTGTCGAATTTGTAGGACTTAAACGATGAGTTTTATGTTTTAATATCGTTTCGTCGATCCTATTTTAGATCAATTTAGTGAGTTGAAGTGGTGATGAGTGTATCGACTTAAATTACAGTTTTCGTGCATATAAGAAGTATTAACTCGATCAAAATTTCCGTAGATCTTCACGGACTGAAGGTATTCTAGTCTTGGTACTGAGTGGATAATGGTGTTTGCGACTTATTATATTAATTATGCTGGAATAAAATTTTAATAATGTACAGAAGATTCCTTCGTAGATAGATGTGAATGAAACTTTTACTGAATAGACGTGTTAGATCGTTTGTATGTTATACAGTTAACTAAATAGGGATAGTGGCCAAAGAATTGTTTCTGGTGGACCTGAAATTAAGACATTATAAACCCCAGATTATTAACTTTTTTATTCGAATGAGAGCTAAGTAAACTTGCGATTCTCGCGGTCGATATCTACTCAAATATTCTAAAGAAACCAGTTCTTATTATATTTGCGCTCCATCTCTTACTGCAAATATATCAGTTGTTGCAACATCGCATAGGAATTCGGAGCGGATACAGCAGACCCACCCAAAGGGGTTGCCACCACTCAATATTCTCCGATATCTTTATGCAACGCTTTGATGACCTGAATCTTGATTGCACCTTCATTTTCCAGAATTTTTTCACACCTCGGCGTTGCATAATCACTTTTGAAAGCCTCGGCTTACCAAATTACGCAGCTTACCGCGTTGGATTTTAAAGATTACCTATTCTTGCTGTCAAACAACCTTCTGGACTTCCCTCTTTCGCAACCCAGCTTAAGACGACCACGGTTTTGTTCTCTTTCATAAAGCGTTTTCTCAAACCTCAAATCACCTTAGAAAGTTTGCTGGACTCAAAGCAGAATTGCTAGTGCCGTGCATTTATTTGCGTGAAGGATGGACGAGGAAGAAATGCTAAGCGTGGAGTGATTAGCGGCCAATTTAGAAGCTCTTGAAGGATAATTAGTCCCTTGACTGATTTTTAACTGTCTTGCGAAAAACAAATTTTTCGGAAACGACCTGCTATTTTGGATCCATTCTTTGAAAGGTGTCCCTCTCGTTCGCGCCGTGGAAATCCTAATCTTTTCGAATGGGTTGTGCTATTTGAATTCGAGAAAATTTTCCATACCTTCTTCAGTAATGCTGAAGTGTGAAGGAACAGGAATAGATCGTTGAAAATTTCCCAGTTCTATTAGTAGGCTTTTGGTTTTTGAACATTAGTTAGCCCAATTTTAATTGTTTTTTATGTCCATATTAAGTATTGTTGATTGCTAAGTATATATATTGGTTTTAAGAATGACAACATGATTTAATCATTATAATATTGTTCTATTTTTGACTGTATAAAAAATTATATAATTATTAAATTGGTGAATGATATACTTTGCTTTCGCCACCTAATAAACCACAACAGATAATTAGCATCTAATATTTACAATAGATCCAGATTAAACATTTTCTTGCAAGTTATATTCAGTAATCAAAACGCTAACAAATTAGGTACTAATTCTTTAATTAGTCAAGAATTATAACTAAGTAAGAAGAAATAACTTACAGCGTCCTATGTCTTAAGTAATTTTAAAATTCTCATTGTATTTTTTTTCTAACAGAGTCTAAGACATATTTATAATAATATATATGAAAATGGGATATGATTAATCTCCCAAATTCTTAATTTAAATGGAATCGGGCATATATTTACGGTGCATTCTTCATATACTTGGGATCCTTTCACCATCTCCTGTAGCCGGCAACAGGAATCGCCA
This sequence comes from Pantala flavescens, assembly GCA_020796165.1. Lineage (NCBI taxonomy): Eukaryota > Metazoa > Arthropoda > Insecta > Odonata > Libellulidae > Pantala > Pantala flavescens. Next base: position 15,411,782 of record CM036879.1, on the reverse strand, counting down.
CGAGAACACCTTTCCATCCACTCCATCCCATTTCGCCCACCGCCTAATACGAGGGAAATTCAATTGTCCATTCACCTCCGTATAATTTTTCAAACATATTCCTGTTTAGCGCCAATTACTCAGTGGCCCTATTTGAGGGAAGTGGGCGAGGAGGGAGCGTGGGTGAGGTGGGCCACACTATCTCGGCGTCCATCTGGGATGGGCCCACCCCCTACCACTCTCCCCATCGTATAACGTGGGCCCCCCAAACCTCTCCCCCCTCCCCCCTTCTTCAGAGCCCCCTTCCCCACGAGGACCGGTGTGTGTAATAGCGTCTCATTAGCAGCCTGGGATATTGCAGTGGTATGGGAGACGGTCTTCCTCCGGAGATGGGAAGGCCAAAAGGACTGTCTGGGAGACGGAGGGAGTAAGAAGGAGAGGTCGCAAGGTCACACTAACACACCGGAGTTTTTTTTATTATCCCTCTCCTTCCAGCGGAGATGTAGCCGCGGTTTTTTTCATTCTCTCCCGATGCTTTAACAATTTTTTCCTCCTCTCTTAATCCTTCCCCCCTTCGCGACTTCCGACCAATCCCTTCCGCCCCTCCGGAATCTTTTTTTCTCCCTTTCTTGACCATTCACGCCCGCGAAGACCGATGCAGCCGATCGTGCTTTTTGCGGTTCCATCCACGCCGCCTACCCCGTTTGCTTCTTTTTCTTCCGGAAAGACCGGATGGCACATGTGTGTCCGTCGGTCGCGTATGTATTCTTCGCTTCCAGTTGCCCCAAGGACTCAGGAGGTGGTGGTAGATGTGATGTGCCCTCAAAAAATTTGCACCGAAATGATCGAAATCTGAATCTTGTCCGATATTTATATGCAGATCGGGTTTTAGTACCAGTCCTTTTTGAGTTTTTTTACAGAAGTTGAAATAATTTATGGATTTATTTTTCAATAGCTGGACTCAAAACTTGAATTCGCTTCTAAATTGTATGATTTCTTTAAATTTTATATTTTTATTTTAGGGGGAAATGTATGAAGTTTTTTGTGTTGTATAAGTCCAAAGCTTATCCAGCTGATCACACAAAAATGTATATCCTGTTAAAGCGGAAACATTAATTATTCTTATCCAGTTTCGAATGTAATATTTTTCATTTTAACAGGTAAAATTAAATATTTAAATCAAATAATTTAAATTTAAAATTAAATAATGCTTCTACTTTTATGGATTAGTTATTTCGAATTGTGAGCTGTAATTTGTGGATTAACGTTGTTAGATACGTACTTATAAATGGAATGCTTTGTAAAAGGTTATCCACAAATAGTGACCATGAGCAAGGACTTAATCATTCGTTATGGTCTTGGAACATTTATTTTAGTCTATATTCCTCGCAACTCTTAAGGTGGCACATTGGAGATGAAATTATTTTCTATAGGATCATAAACTCCTCTGTTAATATCAACCTGCTCTTTCTTCTTTAGCTCTTCAAAATTACCTTGGTATTTCATCTAACTTAATTAATGAGCCAACCAAGCATAATGCGGTTCATATTCCCGGAACGCGTAAGGAAAACACGCATTCTCTTTCTCATCGCTTAGGAATGTCCCGTCTCACTCATTCGAGTACTTGTTTATCCACCGCAAATAAAGAATTAACATTCTAAACGCTCCCGTATTATTCCCGCGAAAACCCGCGGACTTGGAAGCGGACCAATGCACGTCTCAATCCGTATCGATGGAGAGGTAGGGCGGACCGCGTCCCTTTGAAGACCACCGCCGCCTCGGAAATGAATCGTTCCAGAAGGTGTCTGCAGAGGTGCGAGAGCGGTAGGTCGGGAAGACGGAGTATTTTGGCAACCGGTGGAAGGCTAATTGTTTAGGGTCCTTCCATCGGCACACCTCCGCTACAAAACCCCACCACACCGCCCCTTGTTCCAAGAGGGAAAAATGGGAGTGTTTATGGTCAGGGCGGTGCGGGAGAGCGTCCGCCATGGTGTCGCGCCGCTGACACGAGGCCTGTCGCCAGTCAGTCAGTAACCCGCCGCCGCCGGGGGAGAGGGAGGCCGCTCCCACGGGACTCCTCGATTCTTAAAGAGCCCAGAGGAGCTAATTCCAATCCGGATTAGGGTCGAGGAGGAGGAAAAAAGTGAGAATGTTTGGGACTCGGATGCCGGAAGAATTGGGGGGACGAAAAACAAAAGGATGGAGTTCGATTCCACGGTGTCATCTTACTGATATTCTGATGGAAGTTTTCTCTTTTTTAATTTCTTTTCTTTTTTTCACTTTTTCTAATTACCACGTATTTTCTTCTAACTTTCAATTAAATATTTAAATGATAACGTTTTATTAGACTCATTGAATTACTTGATGTGAAGACATTCATAATTTTTCTTTCTTTATGTAGAGTTTGACGCTTAATCGTCCTCAATATAAGTTGAAGAGCTTTTTCTTGGTTTCTAAATACTTGTAGTAATTCCTCCCTTGCAACTAAAATTCTCTAATTAAATAAATTAGGAAGAAATTGTGAACAAATGAGGCTACGTAGAAGTGAAGGAGTTCGACATAAAACATTCTGAGGCTCAGCTATTCCTTCACCATTAATATTGATTATATTCCAATGTTTATAAAATATATAGGTTGGAATATATCTTTAATATTATTTACAGTTTGCTTCCATATCTCCATACGTAAATGATCACTCAGCCCCTTCATCATCGCTGACCCATCTTTCCTCCCGGGAGATTTCAACGTGCCAACAATGACTCCATATATTCCCCCACAAGTTTACCATTGCAGATGCGTAGTTGGCACGCTGTGTACCAATGCCTCCGCGGAACCACATGTTTGTTTGCTCTAGGCATCGCCTTCGAGAAAGACGTCGATTCTTTTCTACGCGAAGCAATCGTCCTTCGGTGTTTGGTCTCTGTGCAGACAGGGAGCGGATGTCGGATAGAGCGGTGTGCACTGCGCTAACGCGGGCACGAGGTCATGTTTACGTACGTGCACAACCTGTGTACCGCACCGCGAAGTTCTCCTTTCCCGGATTATCTCTCTCTAGCGACGTAGGTGAACGCTCCTGAGAGGAGAGCCTCCGTGTACCTACGAGGATTTCTTAGTTTGATGGAACAATGGAACAAACAAACGCTTCGAGGGACCATATACGCGCACACGATGTCGTTTGCGTCATACGTGTCGGTACGTCTATCTCTGAAGCCACTTTTTTTCCGTCTACGGAGTTCATTTCCATGCAAGCTCTCTCTCTCTTTCTTTCCAGCGAAGTTTCTCTTCGCGGTGATAGCGCAGTGGAGCAATTAACTCCACTGAGATGATTTTCGAATTTCTCGCAAAGAAAGTCCCTGGGGAATGCAGCAAGGAATATTTTGGCTTAGAATTTTTTGGTGGAGTTATATGGAAGGGAAACACTGTTCAGAAATTGCTATATCTATTTTTTCGAAGTTGTTAAAGCCTACGTTATTAACTTACAAATATCTCGATTGTAAAGGATGGATTGTATGTGACACTTCAAAAATAATTCTACGATAATTGTGTTATTCACAATAATAATCCCAAAATAATCTTGAAAATACCAGTATAGTACTTAATCTGTGACCAGGATTTAGTGCGCCATAAAAGCGAACAATCGTATTTCTCCTTAGGATTGGATAGCGCCTCGAAAGCGCGCCCGATAAACAGAATCACGTCATAGAAAGGGGAAAGAGGTCCGTTGCCATTAGAAACCCGCATCTTAAGCCTTAAAACAAAGCTTTTTTTTCTTCATCCACCTAGCTGCCGAGACGCCTACTTCCAGACGAAATAAGGCGCTCAGAGGTTTTTTTCTCCTATCTTAACTCTCTCTCTTCCCATCCTCTGGAAGCCTAGAGGCGCCTTCTTATGCTTCGTCGCCTTCCCTAAATTTCCCTTCTTTTTCCCAAACTCCCCACGCGGACCCCACCCCCGCAACGGGACTCCAAGAAGAGGGTCCAAGTAACTGTCCCCGAGGCGTAAATTTCCCCTGCTTTCTCCTCCTTGTTGTGTCAGTCGAGAAAAAAAAGAAAGATGTTGTGACGCAGTCTCCAGGTAATCATCTAAATAATGGTCATTATCCTTCCCTGTGATTATTTTACCCTACTATCGTTCGGTTTAGCACGGTGGGCGCAACGATTGTGGTGGTTGAAAGGGGTCCTACCGTCTCCACGCTTATTCGATCCCATTCATTGTTTGCACCGGTCCATATTTCTCGAGATTTCCAGTAGTTTGAGGGAGTAAATTGAAGAGGCGACTGTGTTTTCATATAGTTGCGTGGAAGGAATTCTTTTGTGTTCTTTTCTGTGGTTCAGCCTATCTTTTTAGTTCTTTGAGTTGTCACTGTGTAGTTGTAAACATCGTAAATAATATCACGAACTTTCAAAATGAAGTAAGTTTATCAGAAAGGGACCCAACAGTAATCATTAACAAATTTAACGTCAGATCTTAGGGAAATTAAATGGAAGGGGGTTTTAATTTTTAAATACCTGTTTCATAACGAATTCGATAGTCTGATGCAGATGTGACATTGGTGGATAGGATGCTTTTAATTATTCGCCCGATAGAGTTTTGTTTCAATGGACACATTCTGTTGATAACGGTCAACCTTAAAATCTTAAAGAAAGAGCTTTCCTTTTGTTATTTTATTTAGGTCGCATATCGGGACTAATTTTCATCTGATTTGCAAGGAAGGAATTTTTGAGGCGATAGGCCTTGATGGAATATCTCTCCAAGATTACTCTCAGCAGTACACCTTACGGAGACACCCTGGTCAGTATGTTTACAACTTGAGGTCACGACCAAAACTCCCTTGGCGAATTTTTATCTTTCTGCTACGTTATAGATATAATTGTGCTTTGCTTTGCCATGACATTGGCATTCTTTCACGTAATTAATCGTGGCTAATGAACTCCAAGGAGAGCCCCTTGAAGATAAACAATTAATTGGAAAGGGAAGAGAGAGGCAATGTTCATAGTATAAACAATGCATATGCAACTGAAGCATATTTGCTGAAAATCAGCGTAGCATTAACGCTGTTCTAAGAGCTTACGAGATTCTACTACGAGATATTATCGTAAGGGATTCGTCTTGGGTGAGTTTTCTGTCTAACTCCAGGATTTGATTCTGATCTCTTGATATTTTACGTCGTGTAAATAAAAAGATGTATGTGCGTTTGATTTTAATTTCCTAGAAATTTTTGCGTCTAAATGTTTGTAGGTATCGTAGGTTTAGTATAAGACCATTCCAGTTGGTCTAATGCGTCATCGTAAAGTGGGCAATTCACCCACAGCCCATGCAGTTGACGTAGAAGGTCTCCGTCGCCCGCAATCATTTACCGTTGAAGGCAATGCTCGAATGGGCGGGTCCAACTGCCCTTCTGGGCCCGGAATGAATGGAGCTAGAGGAAGGACGAAGAAAGGGAGTAAGAATAGGCGTTCGACGACAACAAGGACAGTTAAGGACGTTAAGATAAGAAATTTGGGAAATAATCTTTTGGTTAATTGCGGCGCCAGAGGGATTCTACGAGTGCTGGCGCCAAAGTCACCCAGGCTAGTCAAAAAGGACTCTCACCTATACAACGTCGATTCTTGACGATTTTGCTCTTTGTTTTGGGAAACTAGTTTCCCAACTAGAGGGAAAAAGGCAAAGTTTCCCACATGGTGCGATCGTTGATCGGGATTTCCAGGGTTGCCAAAAAACGGAAGGGAAACATTTTTGTCGATGGGGAAAAGATTAAGGAACTTTAAGTGTGGTGAATTGGAAGTGGTATTTGGGAATGGAATAAGAGTTGAGGAATTGGAAGTATATAATTTGACATTTATCTGAAAGTTAACATAATAATTGACTAGAAATTAAAAAATAAATTAATGTATTTGACAAAAATACATATAGTATAGATAGGTAAATGCAGTTTATTTGGAAGATGTTGCGCATAGTTCAATTTAACTAGTTGCTTGCATGTTAAATAATTTGAACTGTATTCGGTTTATTTTAAAAATTAATTTTTTCGATACCTTTTAAGATTTATTTCGAAATTAAATCTTTATATCTACAAGAAAGAAATACCTATAATTTTTATAAGGAAAATGTTTCGACATATTTGAGAACAATTGTTAGCAATCGATGGAAATCCACCTTCTAAATCCCACTATCATATGTTAATCTCCGCAGAGTTTTTTTTATATTTAATCGAAGGAAGATTCAGTGTAATATATCGAGTCCATATGCAATCCGATATTAAGCCTTATTACCTAAATTCTCTAAGGAGATCACCTTTTCTCACCGTGAATTAAACCAGGCCCTCGGCAAGCCGGAGAGTGATTTCTTAATTAAATTGCCTTCTTTCTTTCGCGGCGTCTTTCGGAAAACTAATCAGCTGTGTCATTGACTTTAATGGGAAACCATTAAAACGGAAGGAAGCCGTTGGCAGTGGTAAAGTAAGTGGCTATCATTCGTGCTACCAATTCCGTTCCTTCTCAGCGTATTTTTTGTAAGGCACGCCCTGATTTTATTGTACTTTTTTGTCGGAGACTCCGTTATGTACTCTGAATTACGTCTCGATCGAAGAAGATCGGCTGATTCGTAATGCGTTTCCACGATGATTGATCTCGTAACACATTTTAACGTATGAAACGTTTTTCTTTTGTTTTTCGTATGTTATATTTGATTACGTGTCCTACCGCTCTTTTCTTACCAGTCAGGTCGTGTATATACCGGAAAATATTTACAGATTTAAAAATGAATTTATATCTGTCCGTTATTGATTTTTAAGGTGAAATATTAATAGTAATTGATATTAATATTCTTCGAAAAAATTTCTTTTTGAGCCTTTTTTAATTGATCCTCATTCCTATCATCTAGATATATTGGTACAAATATCTTCGAAACACCCTTCTACGACGCGCTAAAGAAATGAGAACGCGTTTCCCAGCAACGCCGACACTTCATAATAGAAAAAGGTAATACGAAAGATAAGACGAGATAATCATCTGAAAAAGTGGAAAATAGCGATCCAGCAGAAATCCGCTTCGGCTTGTTTTGACAGTCGTAACTCATTTGCATTCGTATGATCCCGTCAGTCGTTCCGATGAAGGTCACATGCGATAATGACCTCATTACTCTTTACAACGACACGAAAGGGAATTGTATTCTCGTTAGCGAGGTGACTTGAGCTGACGGGATAGGATTTTTTTCGCCCCAAAGCGAACTCTGAATACCCGCTGAAGGTATTAATGGATAAAAACTCGGTAAGCACAGCAGCCTTGTCATTGAATAGCTGGATCGTTTCTGCGAAAAGAGCTTCTGTTTTTACTATGTACCACAAGTTATGATTGCAACAGGATAAAAGCGATCTTCCAAATCCAATTTTATATTGTAATTTTGACGTATTAATTACGGATAAAATGCGTTTATCTTGTCTAATTCTCGTAATTATGCCAATTTGATATTCCGACAAGTAATTTTTGTTCTGCAATGTATAATTAAAGATTTGTTACTGTTTCATAGTCTCGATAGTTTTAATGGAGAAATAAACAAGTTCCACGTTGTTTTATCGTTAGGAAATATCGTTTGAAATCTAAGACAACACGAAATTTGCATAGCGATAAGCTCTTAATTATAGAGGAGTTAATTCTTTCGTTCGTTATTCAGTTAATGGCCCTTGGAGAGCTTTATGAACAAAAAATAACTTTCATGACGTTTTTTCTCGAATCAACGCTGTTATTTCTTGAATACGTACTGATTCTGATTATCAAGAACCTTAATAGATCACGGACGATAATAGAAACCGATAGTAATTTAAAAACACTTGACACGTAGATTGCTCGGCTAATATTTGCGTCTCATTTACCCTCAATCGATACGCGAATATATGGACGAAGCATTATTGTCGTAATTCTCGCTCGTTCTCTCTCCACGTGCCCGATTGCAAAAATGCATTAAGTAGAGAGGTCAGTTATTATAACAGGTGATATTCCGTCCCCTCCGACCCTTACGTTTTGATCGATGCCTTCTGGATTTGGAAGCTCGTGACTTGTGCCCAGTTTGGTGTGTCCGTGTGTGCGCGCGTGTGTATTCAGCCAGAAATAATCTAGATTATCTCGAAACGCTCCGCCGACCCCTACGCTTTTCACCCGTAACAAAGGGAATCCTTTATAAAAGCCACGGGAGTTTTGGAGCGAGTGAGACGTGCATGCGTACGAAGCACAGCGAGAATAATTAACCACTCATTTATCCATCCGATCCCGCATCTAACACTCCGTTAACGTGAACATCCCACCTACGTTCTTTTTTTACGATCCTTTCCCTTTCGTATGCGACCTCTCGTTTTACCATATTTTGTTTGCTGAAGATGTGACGACTGATCGAGTTTTCGTTCGCAAAAAGGCATGTGTCGTTTTCTGTTGGTTGGTGCTGAACACTTGTGTTTTGTTGGTAACTATGGCTACACAATAATGTAGCAATATGATATATATTAATTTTTATTAATAATGTGTCGTAAATACACTAAGGATTTAACTTTATATATAATATATTCAATCAAAGATAATCCAGTATCTTACTCCCTATACTTTTTTGAATACTTTAACTATTTCGAAGTCTTTAAATACCAGAGGAACATTGTTCATTGGTACGATTTAGAGAGTAAGATTCCACTACTTTCTTCCATCTTTTTTTAAGCAATTGGGTGTTTATATATTTCTTTCGTAATGCATTCTTTTATGTTTTTTTACGGTGTAATTTCCGTTCAATTTTTTTACCTTCCAAGATAAGCTTAGACATGCATGAGCTGTTCCGTTCGGCGCCAAATAATTTCGATGACTTAACTTTCACTTTGAAACTGTCACTTCGTTTAGTAGAAAAGTTAAAAAAGTAAGAGAAAATGTTCTGCTTTTTATTATATTCCTTTCGATTGTCTATTTTATCTTTTTATTTTTTTCGTAAGTGAGTTTAGAAAACTATTATATAGGACAGTTTTCTGTCTTCTCAACGAATATGATGTAGGAACTGCAGTCGGAAAGGTCTGTCTGTTGTCATCTATAACATTACGAATTCTAATGTAGTTAAATTATTATGAGGAATCGTCGACCAATAGTTTGTCGTCTGTTTTGATGCCTCTAAACATTGGGAATTTCTTTGAATTTGAAGGAAAGATTTTATAGTTGATATCCTTTACTTTAAGCACCTCAAGAACTTCTTACGAAATCTCTTTATAAAACTCCATTTTATTGATTTATTTCTTCTTTCGAACCCACAATAAAAACCCTCGCACAAGTAGCCGGATGAAAATCTTACCTCATCGTCTCCCTTCGGTAAATAAATCACGACGTGATTTCACCTTGGGCCGTCAATCATCATTTGTTCCGATACCTCAATTTTTTTTAATCACCCCCTACTCCTCCTTTATCTTCCACGTCTATTTCCCCAAAACGTAAATCCCAAGTAACCAAGAGAGTGAGTGAGTGACGCTATCTCGGTACCCGCGATCTGCGACCCTCTCCTTCCACTCCACGATATTAAGGGATTAAAGAGAGGAAATTGTTTTGGTAGACGCACCAACACACGGCAACACATGCCGCTCCGTGAGATGGCGCGAGCTGGCCCCATGAATTATTCATGCTTCAATCCACCGGAGAGATTAGTACTTTGCGGCGGAATCGTGATAAAAAAAAGGGTTGATATATATTTTTTTTCTCCGCTGGATGAAATGTCACGTGAAGGAAGGGTATCTCGTTGGCAAACGGCCGAGAACATGTTAATTTATTTAACGGTCTAAATATCGAGAAACGTCCTTTTTTTTGCTCTCGTGGGTCAGGGATCGGCAGTAAAAATGCTCCGTTTGTGCCCACGGGAAAAGAGCTGGATTTTATAAATTAGTTTCCCCGACGAGGGAAAATCCCGGCAGTATCTTATCCGGAGGGAATTATTTGATGGAATAGATACACTACTTACATCGGGTGATAACTGGCAGAGGTAGAAAGCAATCCATTTTACTTAACGACGGGAAACTCTCTATACACGGTGGGGATTATAAAGTGAATCGACGCGTACTATAATAGCGTTGGAGGCAAGAGAGAAGAAGATTATAAATAAGATGATCTATAGACAGTCGATGGTGCCCAACCCGCAAGCAATTATGGATGGATGAAATGAAGTATTCCGAAGTGTCAATATCTCATTTTGTTAAACAGTGAATCGTTGTATCGTGCTGTGTATAATTAATTCGTATTTGTTTAGGTTAATTCTGTTTGCTGCCGTTGGTGAGCGGAATAAGTTATCATCAACTTCGTGCGTTCGTAAATTATCTATTCACGCTCGTTGTGAAGTAACAAAGCTGTTTATTAAAATGTGAGAGACTACACATCTGTCCTTTGCTTATAATGGCGTTGCCTATACGCATTAGACTGAATTATCAAAGATTTTTAACCGTATAGCATGTTGGGTAATGAGTTAACATAGGCGCTGTAAGTTACCTTTGGTTTCATACGGAGCAGGAGCCCTCCGATATGATATCCGCCCTTCTAGCACTTTTTATTCAGCTAAGTATAAATGGGTTTGTGCAATAATCGAGTAAATCGCAGTTTGGGTACATTTCCCCCCAAAGGTTACGACACCGACCGCCTCTAAAGTTGATAAAATAAAGGCGCGTCGGATGCAGACGGACGCGCACCAATAAAACCGCGAGTCCGTTCCTCCAAAGAACCTTCGGAAGGTATTTTCCTAATCCGCCGTTTAGCCGTCACTCACTCTATAATTACTTCCTCGGTACCCGCTCTTGTTTGCAACGAGATCTCGAGATGGGCATTCAGATACCCTCCCCACGATGAATAATGTTTTCGCCAGGACCTCTCGAGGGAAAACCGACTCCGCTCCGATAAGTGGCACGAATTCGATAACGTAATATTTCGGGATCATTAGTCAGTCTCGTGGCGCCCCCGGTTTCTTTCGACTTCGGCTGATATTTGAGGTTTTCTTTCTTCTTCACCCCCGAAGAGAACACGAAGTGAAAAATGTTACTATTCGCATCTCCAGAGCAAATTAATTGAAAAGGTCCCGGAGTTAATTATTTATTTTAATTAGATCATTATTGCAACTTAATGGGGTCTAATCGGTTATATCTACAAAGATTTCCTTTCAGCGTATAATAAACCATTTTCTCTTTTTTTTTCATAAGATCACTTCCCTTTGATTAATTTGCTTCACTTTAATGATAAAAATCCATAGTTCATTTTTCTCTTTTTTCTTGCTCTCAATGGATGAGTTCGCACGTTTTATGTGTGTTACATAATTGCTTGGATCGCTAATTTTTGCAAGTATATTAGAAAAGGGTATATATTACACATAAAGAAGTGTTCCCGATTTTTCTTTCAATTTTTTTTCTATTTAAATGGTATTTAAGTTGACGCTTGTGATACTATCAATGAATATAATTCAAGAAATTCATGATCGTTTGTCTATTAAATTTCTCTCCCATCTACTGTCCAATTGGGAGATGTTTAACTGATCACCTAGCTATACCAATAAAATGTAAACCAGAGCGATTAACGAAAACCTGCTTTGTATTCCACACCTGGCTGTTATTAATAGGAGCACATAAACTATCACTTCTCGATATAGATTCCACATCAAGCTGGGAATTCTGATAAAATATCGCCTCAATCGAAACGAGTTGGAAAGTTTTACATTATCATCCTAGTAGTATATCAAAAACACGACCGGTTTTGCCTAGGAGCAGTAGCAGGTGACAAGAGTTCATAGAAATTCTCTCGGGCGAAAGAACGTAGTATGGAAACAAAGGGTATTTGAAGTAGAAGAAGAATATGATATTTAAGTTATAATGTGTCTGATAGGGTTAATGACTTCTTCGTACATCACAGTAGGAAGGAATATATTTAAATTCGGCATACGCAGTAGTAATGGTTTCGTAATTCACTCATTATTCTTGTTGCTCAATACCTAACATAAATCACATCGATAATGGTGAATGAATAAGCCGCGAAACCAGTAGAGGCGATGGTGACGTAAGATAAGCGTTAAATGCTTTCCTTAGCAAAATATCGACCATTCATTTCGTAGCGACGTAAATATATTTCTTGACGAAGTTACTTTTCCTCGTGGTTCTTCGCTCAGCGGTGAAAAATCTCACTCGAAAACAAGAATTAGGGACTTTTCCTTCCATTCGTTCACGCCCTAGCCATAGGACGGCCCTTTGGGTCAGGTTGTAAGACGGACGGGACATCTTCTGGAAGAAACCCGCCTTTATTTCGTCACCCCGAACTCCCTCACCCCTCTTCCCGTACATATATTCCTTTATAATCCACACCGGCTTCTTTTACTCACGTTCTCCCCTCTCCTCTTTTCCCCTTCGAAACATTGGCATTACCTTTTTTCCTTTCTTCGCTGCATCCGTCTTCCATTTCCCGCTTTTGATTCATCCACATCGCTCCTTCGAGGTCCTTGCCCCCATTCGCCTATCAAAACTCCACTGACTTTTCGCGAAAAAACTCTCGCTACGGCGCCCTAGGTTTTTTAACTTGTTTAATTTTAGTCGAGAGATTTCCCAAAAAAAGTTTTTTATTTGCAGATTCTGTTGTGGAGTCCTTTCATGTTGGCAATGTTTAGAGGCCGTGATAAATAGATGGCGCCTATCCTAATTTATTTATGATCCGGAGATATGTGTGTAGTTTTGAGAACTGAAATAGCTCCGAAGCTTTTGATCAAAAGCGCAGATTGATAATCAATATTCGGAGGACGTAAACAGAAATAGAGGATTGTGAAGAGGAAGAATTCAGTTTGGAGGATTTGGTTAAATTAGTGATTTTTTTGTGGATGAATTTCGAATGACTCTGTGAACTGGAACCTTCGTCATTTCATTTGGATAATCCTGATATAACGTAACATAAATTTAAAAGACGAATATGAATAGATTGTTCACTAGAATGGTAGATATTTCCACTATTTTTAAATGTACCTTGATTTATATATACACGAAATAATTCGGAAATTAGATCGCTGAAGATTAAATACTGTTAAGATTTATCGTGTAAAATATTGATTGAGGTTGACGAGAAAATATATTTTGCAGTATAATTTCATATGTAAATTTTTGTTTATCGTGTTGATATCCCATTTATTTACATATAAAGTAATAAATAATTTCAGGATCTTTTCCCATCGGAGCTTTTGAAATTTACTTTGGAAGCAGCTTCTCATCTATGATCTCGGAAATGATATCATCTGCTGTCCATCTGTTATTAAAATTCTTCAGATCTGAGCTTGCATTGTCATATAATTAGGTTCTAATTAGAGAAAATCCCTCCTTTTCATCTTTCCGTGAAAGACCATCACCGTCTCTTCGGGCCATCCGCATTATTTACCGCTCGTTATAGGCGTCCCAACTCCATCCGTTTCGAATCACCTTTGTCGCCTCCTAATTCTTTCATCTCTCAATCCAGCCCTTACCGACTCTCAAAATTCGGTTCCTCTTCCATTCTTATTTATCTACTCATTTATCCGATCGTTTCTATCATTCTCACAGATTCCTCCTCGTTTCCACCTTACTCGGGCCGACTTCCACCTCTTTTTATTGTGATTCTATCCATTCCTCCCAATGAGTGGACTTGTCCTCTAGCAGCAAAGGAGGAATGCCGCGGTAAGGAGCACACTACTCGCAGTCCCTGGGGGCCGTGTCGTGTCCGAGGGGCGGGTGGGTCGGACAGGGGAGTGGTGCTTGATAAGTCAGTCTGCCTTTGTCGGCGCGAGTGAAGGCAGGCGCCGTCGGAAAGGCGTGTGACCTCAGCGCGTCTGAAAGACACTCTGGACCCCCGAAAAATCTCTCCCCACCTACCTCAGCCTCCACCCTTCGCCTCTAACATCTTTTCTTTTCCCCTCCTGCCCACTCCTCTCTCGCACTTGCAGGTAGCCTATTCCGTCCACTTCTTTAAGACCTCCGCTGTCCGTATGTGTACCGCAAGGCTTCGTTCTGTCCCCCCATCGATTGGTTCGCACGGTGTTGAACGCGAGCGGGAAGGCAAACACGGCTTCGCCTACCCGTATTTAAGGTCATGTTGAGTTTTTGTCGGTGTAGGTGGTCGTGGTTGCGGAGTTCCTATAATTGGATGCTTTCTTAAAGGTCTTAAACGGCAACCCTGTTGGACTCGACTCGACACTGCGGTGGGGTGGGTGGAATGTCGTTTAATTTAACTAGAGAAGTTTAATTTTTGCGGTTGGATCGGGTCGCTTTATGATGATTAATTTTATCGTATTACATACTACATTATTCATAAGATGTAGGGATATTTTTATTAAAATAATCGGCAAATAAACGTACTGTATAAATTAAGGCGTAAGTGAGATCTTATATTCATAAAACGGGTATCTAAAATCAATGCGATTAAACTTTGGAGTTACAACCGTATCTGACGCTAAGCATTGCTTACTTCCTATATACATATTTAAGTGTTGCCCTTTGAGGAGAAATCTTCCGACGGTTTAAATCTCCTCAGAAGTTAATACAAACGGCCGTTCATCGCCTCCAACATTCAGATCCATTAAAGGATTCGAACCCACGACCCCGACGACGGAAATCGTGAACGTTAATCGAAGAACTACCGTGGGCGTCGGGCATCGCAGATATAAATCCCTGTTAGCGCTGAATGAGGATCTCTAATCAGATGTGTTAATGTCCGAGTTTAAAAAAATCGCCGTTGTATTAGGCTCGAGCAGCGTGTCCGTCAGAATGATTATGCAAATCCTTTAATTGGCGATGCATGCGATTGCGTTGCACTTTAAAAGCGAGGCATTCCGTTATTTCGAAGCGATATATATGACTTCCCCTTTAACGCTCTCGTGTCACGGCAAAGAAAGAGCCAGCAGGTGGAGATAATGGGAGCCGATTGGTTCGGCTCATTGCAAACGCGGTTGGCGCCATCCCGAGCCAGCGGATGCAAATAAAGCTTCTTGAGGACATCTATAGTAGCGTTACTCAGCTCTCTAGAATGCATAGAGTCAATATCAACAATCTTCACGGAATCCACGTACTCATTTCCCTCAGTTTCCAAATAACCTCCGAGTTTCATACAGGTTGAATGTTTGCCGTGTAGATGCGTTCTTGATAAATAGCGAGAACTGAATACCTAGAGGCGGAAGTCTACCTGGTTCTCATTATCAAAGTATTATTGGACTTTTTCTAGTTAGCGTAAGTTATATATTAGATTTTTCCTTATGGGAATCCCAGGAGATTTTAGTAGCAGCATCGGAGGCTTTGAGCCTTTGCTGTTCTGAATTTCACGACCGATTGAAATACTAATCGTCAGAATTGAATAATTGCGAATAACTCTCAAAGATATCTGTGGCTGATCATGGGCTAATGAGAGAACCATCAAGTTGAATAATGCCAACAAAATTTGAAAGATAGGAACGTTCCACATTACTGAAATGATTCAAGGTACCAAGAGCCATACTTTCCAGTAAACGACGAACCCAACGAGCTGTTACATTTCGAGATTCCGAGACAATTCCAAATGCTTTTCTCGGAATTCCTCCCAGAGGCTCTAAGGTCGTCCATTTCCCGTGCTTTCCCTCGCGGTCCGGCCGCAAGTCCGAGTTCGTCCCCGGCGTACAAACACGACCGTACGAGTGGACACACGCTCCGGTGAGTGGCACGGGACAGTGAAGTGAGACGTGCACGGTGCATCGGCGAGGGAGTGCCAGTGTCCACAGAAGCGCGCCCGAGGGAGAGGCCGCGAAGGAAACAGGTAGAGGGAAAAAAGCGCTGGCTCCTCGCCGGAGACGAATGTACACACACATGTAGAGTGTACAGGAGATTAATGACATGTATCGCAGGGGATAATTTCCACAGAGAGAGAGCCTGGTGCAACCGGGGGGGCGCTCCCCCTACGATGCCCGGGAAGGAGTGGTGGAAAGCGCCGGGGGTGGAAGAAGCTCGGTGCGCCTATTTGCTGTCTTTTCCGATTCCCTTTCGAGGCGCATTAAGATTACGGAAGGAGTGGTCTCTCTTCTCGATTGATGGGACGAATCGCGAGTCACTCCCGAGAGGAGATTATCCCCTCGATTGATTCGAAAAGTCCGGGGTGTCTGATTAGGTGAACTGACGGGTTATTATCCCAGCGTTCAAATCTCCAAGTTTCCTCCTTCGAGTTAAAGTCAAAACGGTTTGAATCTGAACAAAAACTAAAATTTATACTTGAGGTTCAGCGACAACTAGTTCGCAATCATTGCTACTAGCTAATTTCTGAACTTGTTTAGTACCCATCCCTCAAGAGATAACGCATAAAGACTTCAGGTATCTGATAGATCAAGCGTAGATTATTTACCGCTACTCTTTATGGATAAATTCATTTTGATGGTACATTTATCAGAATCATAATCGTGCAGCATTCGATAGATTACTTTTGATAAATTCAAGATGTAGTTTTGGGTTGCCAAGGGTTGGATAAGGTAATCATCCACCTCTACTCTCTAGCATTCATTACCAAGTCGTCTCTTTAACTAGTGAACAGAAATTACTTGACGCATCCACGATAACATTCAGATAAAACATTCACATTAAATATTCATCCCCGTCGCGGAATTCATTTTCGAAGTCGTCTCAACGTCTCAGTTCTTCACGAGCGAAGTTTTATTGCAAAGAAACTCTCTTTGGCCACGCCTTCCTCTACTCTAAATGCTCCGTGAAACCTAATTCCTTTATCTTGTATTTCACGGAGAAAATCCTTCAGTATTTGCATTATTTAGACTTAATACGCCTATCATAGCGAAAACGTAAATATCCGACACTTAAACTTTAGACCGGTTTAGCAATCGCACTTTCATCTTTCTTGGTTACAAGGGTAAAACTTATAGTCATGAAAAAGCACTGGATTTTATCGTACTGTCATGAAGTTTTCCATTGAGGCAATAGCTCGAAATGCCGAATTCATAAATATGCATGTTTTATTGCACATCTCTATTCAGGTTGTGATCGTTAAGTGGGTTGCATATTAGGATATTTAGGTTGGAATTTTTTACACAATGATATTTTCTATTATATTTTTTAGTGTTTACGCAAACGCTGCATTCGTTTACCTGTGATATTTGATCCAGCCTAGTGAACGTTACCGATTCGTACTTGATCAGAATTATTCGTAAGATAAATAGACCACTATGGGAAAATTTGCGGATATCCACTTCGTTTTAAACTAACTTTTCCTTTCTTTATTACAATTATTTGTAATGTTAGTGGGAGCAGTTGCTTCTTCTGGGCTATGTAATGATTTCTTTTCCTTATAATCTATCTATTCTTGTAAAATTACGTGGACTATTGAATAATCAATCAAAGAAAAAGTATTTAATTTGATCAAAGATTACGAACGCCGCAAATAAATCTAATTCCGTGCATTGTCGTATTCGTTAATTAAAAAATATCGAATAGGGGGAGACTTTCACGAGACTTATTAACGTTGACATTATCGATCAAAATAGGAAATGAGGTTTGCATGCTTCCATCACGCCTACGCCCTATTTTCGCGTGCATCTTCAGTCCCCCGTTTGCGTGTCTCCCCTTCCCGTCACGCTCCGCGGGAACGGACTCTCGTCCGGAGATCAATTCTCATTTACGGGTCGCGTGCGAATAGTTCGTGCTCTACCATCCTTCCTACACTCCGGACCCATCTTCCGATCCATCTACGCTTTTATAATGCTATCTCTATACTTCGCAATATTTCTTTCTCGCGCCGAAATGGCTTATCTCGACCCTGATTTTCCTTTGAAAAGCTCCTTTTGCGTGACGACCTCGACCGATTGTCGTCGACTTTAACTAAGAAGGATGGGAAACGTATGCAATCCCATTACGTCCCCTGCACGTTACCCAGTCCCATTTAGAATAATTTGCATTCCATTCCTGGGTGTTTTGGAAGGTTTTAAATTTTTAGGAATGTCGAATTATTATTTGAACAAGATATTAATGTTATTAAAAATTTAATGACGAATGCCGAAGTTAAATGTTACCGATTTCATTAAAAGAAGAAGCTTACGGTTCCATAGGATATAGACACATATTACTCTTTACAACCCGTGAGTGTTATATAAAATAAGTACAAGGATATTATGAAAATCTAAGTATGATGGACGTATCTTAATATTCTCCTCGATAGTCAAATGAATCACTTTATTTTCTTTCACCTTGGTCCACTTAAATATTACCTAGAGTAAAAAATTACATTGTTGATGATAACAGTAAAATCTTTGGATCATATAGCTTCGCTATCCATAATTTGTAGCTAATCTACAGGAACAAGTTATAATCGTTTCCTGATTTTGCATATTTTAATACCGTTTTTAATGATTTGCTTCTTGTTGTCGTGTTTCTATGTTTTGTTTGTATTATTAAGTATGAAATATGAAATGGGTGTCCGAAAACATTCTTTTGATTATCATTGTTTAACAAAACTTTGGAATGCATATCTTCACTCAACATCTACAGTAATTCACGTAAATGGTGTTCAAATTACGTCATCAAATTTATCACATATCGATCGAATGTTTGAATTCGAAGGCGAGGACATGATATCCCTCCTTTCGAAATTGAGGGGTTAGGTGTAGTTGTGCAACCATTACACCGATTGTCGAAGGAAATTCCTCGCGAAGCAGTTCGAAACCTCGCGACCTTTACGAGGGAATCAACGAGTGAAAAAAAGAAGCATTAACAGCGCTTTAACGGCGAGAATAAACCGTATTTTTTCCACCCTTCCGATGAGCTGGATTGAATGGAGAGAGGCTTTGTAGAAACGCGTGTCGAGGTGTGTTACCTCTGCATTATCTCATCCAGCATCTCTGGGCCCGTTGACGGACGACTAGTGGGGGACCCTTTCACGGGATTCTCACCTTCACACCCGTGAACCCGCATCTGCCGCCTCTCGATTCTACATCCATCGACTATGAACATTTCTGCTCGGTTTCCCCTAATGTGCTCTATACTTTTAGAATAGGTCCTTCTGCAAGTCCTCTGTAGAGATGTTCTGGAAACGTCCTCCTGTTTGGATCTGCATGGCTGTTTTAAGAAAACGAATATTTTAGAATTTATAAAAGTTTAACAAACAACTAGGATTTACAATTATTCGTTTCTTAAAGATGCTCAGTTTTGATGCTGAAAATTCTTTCAAGAGTATGTGCATACGCTGAAATACTGACGTAGAAAAAACGCGTTACGTTGCATCGCAAAGATACAAATCCAGTTAGTTAGATAGGTTAGCAGTAGATATCCTTCAAATGGTTTTTGGTATATTTTATTCAGTATTTTCTATGTATTCAAACTCTACTTATGGAGTACGTAATTCTTAAATTTTACGATAAGCATGGTAGGTTTATTGGCACGGTATATCTAGAGCAACTCTGGCCGTAGGAAGTAAGATATGGAAGAGAATTCGGCGTCTTAAAAGAATAGTTTATTGCTGTTATCTCTGTACGCAGTTGATTTTTTTGTTTTATAAAACTATCGAGTCCTATATTAGTTCATATTTAAAGCGTAAGTGGAAGGTTAGAGGTTTACTATGTTCAAGTGAATAATGGTTTTCGAAAACGGTGCTCATACCGCTTCTACGTTCACTCATTGTGGGACCGTCGCCGGCCGTGCATGCGGTCTGGAGCCTGGGCGCACTCCGCCGGATTTGTTTTCACGTCTTGATATTCGTACGCTCCCATTCCTTGGCGTCTCTCCTTCCCCATGTTTTCGCTCGCCTCCAGCGGAGAAAAAACTTCACGCCCAAGGCGCCGATGCATTCGCCTCTCTTCAGTCACGCTTTGGGTTCGCGATTTATGTTTCGCCGAAGTCGACCTCCAGAAAAGGGGCCGATCTCGTCGCTACGCAACGCGTCCTATATAAATCCGCGTACACGTGTTATTGAGGGCATTTCTCGTTTCCAAATTGCTGTTCTACGATACGCTAGAGTGGGCCAAAAGAGATAGAGGAATTCTAGGAAGGTATGTACG
Source organism: Pantala flavescens (assembly GCA_020796165.1). NCBI lineage: Eukaryota > Metazoa > Arthropoda > Insecta > Odonata > Libellulidae > Pantala > Pantala flavescens. Next base: position 15,391,796 of record CM036879.1, on the reverse strand, counting down.
ATAAATGATAAAATAATTTCAAGTATTGTAATAATTTCTGGTATTAAATACATTTCGAAATTGTGCGAAACGAATACCCAACCATTGATCAATCAATCTTTCATTTTATTTATGTCATGCAGGCTTAATTACTGCTATTTAAGCCCAAGAATACGAGTACATAAGCTCGTTAACTCCTTTAGATAAAAGTGCTTAATCGAGTGTTTTCATATCATTCTTACATTCGCTGTCACACTTGATCTTAAACATTACTGTAGATTCCAAAATGAGTATATCTCGATAAAATTTGACATCGGAAAATTATGTTTCTTTACTTTACGAGGTCAAGCACTTAGAAAAGTACCTGATGAATCATTATAAAGCTGCAAAGGGTAAAAATTTTACGTCTTTGATTAAACAATAAAGAACGGAAGAGTCAAATAGGGAATGTTGTACTATAATCTTGATCCTCGAAAGGTTGTGAGTTTTAGTGCATGTATCCTAAGGCTACATCTTCGCCAAATGGGCGTCAGCGAATTATTCTCTATCTTGCAAGCTATTTAAAGGCGAGAGAAAGAAATTTATGGCATTTTGTTATTTACAGCTCAACACGAGAGAGCATATGGGTGCATGAAATTCATCTCATGAATGCCGGCAATAAATTTGTTCAGCATTCTCACCGAGAGTAGTTTAACGTACTCTTTAAATTGGTCTTACAACCATTTTCGCATGTTATACCGATGGTTTTGCGACTATGCCTTCCTTACGGATTTCCTCATTCTTCAGCGCCTTCAATTACCTTAGCGTCGCCATTGTTGGCGGTAAGGGAAATATTAGTGTTTATTGTTTTATCATAGAGTTCCGATGTTTCATAACTACGGAAGGAAATATGGCGCCAACCATTGTCTTCAGTATAAGATGTCATGAACGAGTTTTCGGTTACATTAACATTTGTGTAATATAGTGACATATAATGATCAGATAGAAGTCAATATTTTGGGTGTTTAATACTAAAAAGTGTAAAATATTCTGTAACAAAACGGATGACTTATCCAAAGCCTACTTGAGGTAGTTTTCATTTACTATCTTTGTTTGGATGATAGTATAATTTAGGGAATTCAGAAACGAATGACCGAAGGAATAGAATTATCAATCAGTCATCTTAAACCAGCAATTAGAGTAACGAACAATATGATATTGCAAGCATAGGAAAAATAAGAGATTTAAAGACTAAAGATAAGTATCCATTTTACGAAAAAATATGTATTTGAATCAGAATATTATTCATTCTACGTCATCAAGTCTAGGAAACCTTTAATACCGCTTATTATTATTATTTGTATAAACTCGATAGTTTACCCGAAGTCGGAATTTCCATCGTTTAATCTTATCCACTCTTCGAACTGTTGAACTCTTCCTTCCCCTTCCATGACCTCCAATAAAACGTCAGAATTAATGACCGCCTCAAGGTTATTCCCTCCCAATACTTTAATCTCCTCTCTCATCCGATAGTATACGCTTCGCGTACGATTTTTGCTAGCTCGGAAAATCTCTCTACAACTCCCCACTCAATAATTTACTATTATTTCCCTTTTTTTATCCTTGTTCCGAGAAACTCTTCAGCGTTTGCACAAATTACCCCGCCTTTGACGGGGCTTCATCCTGCGCCGATTTACGAATAAATTCTTCTCCTATTGAATCGAATCGAAAAAATTGCATTCATTTGTCGCGAATTGCGACGTCATAAAGTTCCTACTCCCGTTCCCAAAAGGATTTTAATCTCCGTTTCTCCATTACGTACCGAGATTCACTATTTTACGTTTCTCGTCATTTTATTAATCGTCTTTTGTTTTTCGCTCGTTTTCCCTTAATTTCTCCATTCCATTATCATTTCTGGAGCTTCTATTGCCTCTCTTTTCCCATTCGTTTTTACTTACGTCAGCCACGATCTTTTTTTCGGTCTACTTCGTTATCTCATCTGTTTCTCTTTTCTTCCGAATTTTATTTACTCAAATAAGGATATAATTCGAGGAAAATGTAGACTATAAATGAGCAGTTTAATCACATAAATTTGGGAGTCATTATAATTAGATCGATTTGGGTGAGTATGGAAATGATTTCTCCTTCCGATACAAATGCGAAGAAACGTGACGGATTTTTTTCTGCTCTCTTTTCATATAATTAACATTCCACGGTTTTTGGGAAGAGATTAGTTTTACAAGGTGAGTTTGAAGAAGGCAAAAAGAGTCAAGGTTTCGTTTGTGCGTAGTGTTTGAATGACATTTTAAGTTTATAATAAATATCAGCCATTCACTTCGTATACTTTACGTATTTTTATTCTTTCTTCATTATTGTCTTTTTCTTTTTCTGCAGATCATTTATTCTCCGTCATTTGATTAAATTTTCTGGCCACTAATTCTTTCATAGCCATTTCTTCTTTCTTTCATACCCATCATTCCTTTGTGTCCAAACAATCCTCCACTGTTTTCAGTGCCTCTTCTCTCTTTTGTCACCGCTCTTCATATACCATTTTCTCGTCGCATTAGCTCTCCGAAATCATCCCCGGTTCCCCCAAATATCCCTACCACCCCCCCTCCCCCTAATCCCGTCATCCTCTGAACTACTTTCCAAATTATTCCCCTAATTATCCCTTAATTACCCATCTCATTTGTTCCTCATTGCCCTCTCATTCATTCCGCTTCGTCTCTATAGCTCCCCTCCCCTTTTCCAGTCTCCCATTTTTTCCATCCACAGAACCTCGCATCGGCGCCAACCTCCACTAAGAATCCCCTCCTCACGACATGCCGTGCAACTCACGGAACGAGATAAGCATGGAGCCACGGAGTCCGAGGAATGGCTGAGGGTTGGCTATAGGGGGGTGGGGAGGACGTATGGAAGGCCGGAGTTGTCTGGGTGGCTGGGATTTGGTGCAAGGGGAGGGCTTTTCGAAGGGGGTGATTAGGGGAGGGATAAAGGAGGGAGGGGTTATAGGAATATAATGGAATGTGGATTTTCGGGCAAGAAATGAGACAATCGAGGCGAGTAATGCGTGGGGTGGGGATTAAAGCGTTGGCGGAGACGGTTCTTGGAGCAGAAGCGCACGGATTTTCACGAGGGTATTTCGGCTACGATAAGTTCGGCGGGATTTGGTTAATTCGTTACGTGGATAGATGAAGTTTGCGTACGGGTCTTAGTGACCACGCGTAGTACTTTAGGGATGGTTGGACTTTTTTTCGTGGTTTAATGAAGTTTTCGTTTCTTTTCTTTAGAATTATGTTAATTTTGGAATACTGCGAATATTTCTCGTATAAGACCCTGAACTTGCTGGTTTTTTAGAGATGGATAATAGGTCAATGTCTATTGTAAGAAAAGTCTATGTTGTGAGGCTAAATGCGGACTTATTTTGCGTCTGATTTCCACCTAAGTCTTGCCACGAATTTGAAATGGAAATTTTCAAATCATGAGTCCAACGGCTGTATTAAAATTTTTTCAGATCGATTAATCAAGTTCCGAAATTTTCCGCAAAACAAACGAGCATAGAGTATAAACTTCTTAAAAATGAAGCAGAAGTGTAATGCTTACTGATTGTAATAGGAGTAACAGTGATTAAAAATAACGAAATTATCCTGTTTTCCAAGAATTTGTTCTTCCAAATCTCAGGTTTTCCACAATGATAGACGAAAGGAAGTAAAAATTTAACCAGTGCATTTCTTACTTCTAAATTTACATATTAGAAATTCTTTGAAGTCCCATTTTATATCTAACCCAAGACGTCGTAAAAATAAAATAAGAATTCAAAAATTAAAATAGATAATAAATAAATTTATATACATAAATCATTTAATCCCTACCTCACTCTCATTTCTCTAGTACACCTAAACATCATTACCATAACGTGCCATAAACACATATGTACATTCTGAGATGAAAACCGTAAATTATAGGTTTTTGACAAGGGTGCTAAATTCGCACCGAACCGACACCGAGCATATATCCACACCATCGGCCGGTCCCTATGCACGGTGTCTTACAGAAGTTTCCAATTTCTAAGCCGTAAAAATTCCAATTTTCCTTCTCCGTCATCCCACGGGAAATATCAATCCCGTATAATAGTGGAACTCCATAAAAAAAACCGCGTAAGAATAGTTGGACGGAACTATTTGATCTCGGACTCCATCAAACGGAAATATCGGAAGGAATGCAAAGATGAAGTGGGAGTGGGGATACTCTCTCTCTCTAGGATGATCTCGAACGGCTCCTCTTGGTCCGCGACTCACAAACGAATTGCCCGTGTTCGGGGGGGAGGCGTGTTTAAAAAAGTGGTGGGGAATCACAAAGGGGGGGGGAGGTTTTCGGGCGCCAGAAAGATGGCATAAGGATGAGAAACCACGTGATAAGTCGGAGAGAGAAGGGTGTGTTTGTCGGCAGAAAAGGGGAGAGAAAAAATGATGCCCTGGGTAGGGGAGGCCGGAGGTAAATACATCCACAGAGGTCACTCAGATCCATTCTTCATCTCATTTTCAAAAGGAAGAGTATTGTTATTATTTGTCGAGGGAATCGCTCCGGAGGACGTTTCCATACGCGCATCTCTCGGTTGGATCCAGGAGGTGACTTCTTTTCCTTACTCCTTCGTTATATGTATTTATGTTTTTTTTCCCTCCGTGATTATTTAGAGGGGAGATTCGCCGGGCGGCCGCGGGTGTTTACCGTAGGGCGTGTGTGCTTTGGTGCGTGTGTTGGTGTGTGCTCTCGTAGGCATGGAATTTGATCAAGGGCTATGTAATATTCTCTTTCGCGTGGGGCTTCAATTTTCGGTGGCGGGTTATTATTCACGCTGTACCGGAAGGGTGCGTGGAAAGCAAGGATGCACATCACGTTACCCTTTTGCGTACGTTACAATTAACTCTTAATTGAATAAATTTTTGGGTGATCATCGTAAAGGCTGTTGTTTACTTCGTTGTTTAGCTAAAGATGAAAGAACGGAATATATTTGTGAGGAGTCGCTTACGAAAATATATCGTAGTTTATTTTATATATTGGGTGTACTTGCTGAAATTAAAAAAACCTTGCAGTTACTATGGGAACGTTAGCAACCATTATTGACTATTATAATTTTTTATACTTCACGCACATTTTTAAGTGAAAACTTCAGACGGTTAGAGTAGTTCGGAAACATTAATTTGCTTAGTTCTTTCGCTATTTTTATTCATTATTTTCTCGGTGAAAATCACTGCATTTTTCTTCCGAGTTCCAAGAATTCGTTTTGCGACACACCTGTTGAGAATGTAAGTACTTAAGGATGAGAGATAAAGTAATTACCCACTCGTTTATCATCGGGAAATGTATTCTCAGAATCGTCGGATGGAATTTATTGCGATTGAAGATAAGAAAAATAATTTTCTACGTGTGTTTTTCGCTTAGAAAACATAATTTAATTAGAATCTTCCTTTCCTTTATTTAATTTTAAATTAATTGGAAAGCCTTTTCCTTGAGACTAATATAAGTGTTGAAATGACCGGTTATAGAAGGGTTGTATCGAGAAATTCAACAACATTCAATAACACATACAATAAACGATATATTATAAATATATGGTGTTAATTATATCAAAATTATGAGATTTGTATACGCTACGGGTTTAAGAGGTATGAAATAAATAAAATTTTTCTTTTCAAATTAATTCTAAAGCAGACATAACTAGTTATTAAATAAGTTAGTCTGTATTTCGGAATACTTTAACACATCTCTATTTAAAATTATAGTTTATTTAACCAGTATCATAATAATTTAAAGTAGAACTTCTCTTCATTTTTATATGATAAGTTTCATAATAATTTGTACAATACTTTGGTTAGATTCCACATTTACCCTACAAGTTCCTGTCGTTTGCATAGCATCATGAATCATCATTTTAATACTAGGTACTAAACTTTCGCAAAACAACGATCCTATTCTTCTGCTTATAATCCCCTGATAATCTGCCTCTGCACCCGGGTGATGAAATCTCTAATACAGCCCGTTCCATTGGACAACCTCTATCCATTATCATCCGTTTGCAATGGCGCTTCCAACGATCCGGGACACTGCGCGATAAACATTCCTCTTACGGATCGGGTGAAGTAATTGCCATCTGCATGCTGTGGATGGACAAACGCGAGTTGGCAGATCTAATACATTGTATATATAAGGAAGCGTAGAGAAGGATGACCTAATCGTCGGTTCCAGCTCGATTCGCCTTCTTCCTTTTTTTTCACTTCACAATTCTCCTTTTTCTATCGTCTTTCCCAACGAGAACAGAGGCACAGATTTGCGCGGACGCAGATGCATCCCGAGTTCCGGTGATCTCAGCAAGAACTCGATCCATGTTTCACGGATGATTTAGTAGAAGCCGTGCATTGAATCGTGAACCGTAATTCATCCGCGTTTCCTACACTGCGTTGAGAAATTTCAACTGATTTATTGCTTATTTTAATGGGCGGTGGTGGATTTAATTGAATTCTCCCTGTGAGAAATAAATACAGTTGTTTATTTGAAAGGTTTCAAGTGACGTTTTCACTGTAGAGAATTATCGTAAACACAAATATAATTAAGTAATATTCACGATGGACGATAACTCATAGGCAACATTGTTGGAGTTTGATCGCGGTACCAATTATATTATCGTTTTCAAATGACAGCAGATAAAATAATACAGTATATGCCTCAGTTAGCTAAAAGGTTGCGAAATCCATCCCTACTATTATTATGCAAATATATTGTGTATGATGTAATGTGTCTCTTGTAAAAAGGATTGTGCTGTTCATTTAAATACACTGTCAAGATATTTCTTTCATTTATTCCCTTAATAAAAATAAAGTTCGTTTAATATTTTTAACAAATCCTAGTAAAATAAAACGATTGACTGAAACACAGAAGTAGTGCGATGGGTTAATCGTATTATTATAGTATTTACCCTAATTATTCTTATTTCTTCATTCAAATTATATTATCTTATTATTATAAATATACGTATATCGTTGTTGTACTGTTAGGCCTAGAGTTTTTCTTCATACCCTAGAAACTTTTTAATATGATGGTTATCAGTTGAAAATCAGAGTTTATGGAACATTATTGAATAATTTCCTCTGAACTGAATCGTCATTCAACAAACAAAAACCCTACTGAAAGCTTTACAGTATAGTTCTCGATACAGCGCAGCATCCCTTCATCCGATAGCTGTCCATCCTTTGTCGCGCACTCCATCAAATCCAAATTCGAGAGCATCATTCGCACCGCAACATATCTCGTAAGCGCTCTCCATCATTCGGGCGACACCTTTCAATTTCCCCGGCATCTGCGGCCGACGTCCTCCGATCCCCAAATACGAGCATCGGGATGTAAAATAAAGTAGTTTTTTCGTAAGCGGGAACAGGCCCTCTTTGAGGGCAGAATCCCTTGTGCCACCCACACACTCTCCCCCTTCCCGAGCAGGGTGGCTATGATCTTGATTGACTGGGGCCCTCCAATTTCCAAATAAACATTCGCGGTCTAGGAGGGGGAACGGGGTTGTTAGGAAGTGTATAGAGCGTGCATGCGTGCGTGCGTGTGTGTGTGGAGATATATAGAGAGGAAGGAGGAGGAGGATGAGACGCACCCAAGGGGCAAACGACGGTCTTCAAGATTTTTTTCCGTCTGTCAAAAGAGAAGAACGAAGTTCATAACTCGGTGGTTTTTTTTTCTCTCTCGTCTCCCTTTTGCTTTCTTTCACGTTTTTATTTTCCTTCGCTCCTTCGGACTCCTCTTGCCGAAGTCGATCCTTGTTTATTATTTCTCTGTACGGCGTAGTTTTAAGGGGTCGATTGCGATAGGTACCTCGTATGCCTCGGGAGAGAAGGATGTTTATGAGGAAAGGCGTTGGACCCGAGGGAGGTTAGGAATAACAAGACGGGTTGACGTTGTTAGAACGTATTATGTTCGCTTTGTAAGAGGAAAAGTTTGGTTTAGTTTGTTAAATTACTCTTCTATAGGGAGGAGGGCGTAAGGAAGTAGGTTCTAGGTAGAGGACCTCGGACTCGGTGTACTTGGAACGTACTTTTTTGTGCCCGTGGTGTGGTTTCGTTCCAATTGGCGAGTGAATGGATCGTTATGGACCTTGACACTGTTTGGAAGAAATAATTTTGGAAAGGGGTGCCGGAAGTGGTATGAATGGACTTAGGCAGAGGGGGAAGTTGTAGTTTTGGCTAGCGACTTAATAAATATGTTTATTTGTTTTCTCATTAAGTTTTACTGAATCTTCTTTAACTCGAAATTTATCAATCTAAGTGGTCAGTTGTTTTGGAACTTGATTTACTTCTTATTCTTTCCGTTTATATTTCTCCTATTTTCGATTCCTATATCGATTATAATTGATTTATGTCAGTATTCGTAAGTTTTTTTATTTTATCTTACTTGGGATTTTACCTGAAATTACCTTCCACTTAGCAAAAGCAGATAGCATCGATATTTAGATAGGATCGAGATTTAGATCTTTATCGAATTTATATCGACAGGAATTGTGGAAAATTTGTTTATGCTCAACGTATTCAAGCAAAATAATCTCGAGTAACAAGTAACAGCTTTTCGGTCTAATCGAATCAGTATACATCTTCCCAAACTAAAACATTATGAAAGATTGAACTAATCCAAACTTCATCTCTTCCTGTCAGATTAACATATCATTGGATCGACCCAAACTTTCCTCGCACCGGAAATAATCCATAGGAAATTGTTTCATAACACCGTCAGTTTTCGAAATCGTCAAATTTGTTTACATCACCATGACGCCTTCTTCGAAAATTTTTCATCTCCGCTTATCGCGTCTGGATTTCTCTCGGTCGGCCGTTTGATGGACGTAAGTGTGATGGTTCGTAAGCGGAGGAGTGCATTCTGTTTGGAAGCGCCATCAGGAGAAGTGGCAGCGGCAGCCCCTGGAGGCTTTGCCCCCGGCGGCCCTTTATAACCCAATCGCGACCTTTCTTTCGCCTGCTTCCACACACGGATTCCAGCAACAATTTATCTCTCATTTTCTTTTCCTCCAGCCAGTGTATCAAACTCGGATATTCTTCAGTCTGGGAGATTTCCTGCGGGCAATGCTCTCGTGAGGTCACTCCATGAGCTCATGCGATGAAAGCGGTTTAAGATTTCGTGTACCTTCAGCCGAATTAGGATTTGTCATTTGCGTCAGTTTATTCATAGATGTTAATGTATTTTTATATTTCCTCAAAGTCTTTCTTTAATATCTTAATAGCTATGAGCTCTCAAGATGTATTATCTAAACCTAGACTGAACTGTATTTATCGAAATTATTCGTCTCCGTAAATATGAAAATGTGTGCGTAATACTTTGTTAGTATCATTCATTGTAAATTGAACCTTGATTATTTTAGCTATAAAATGTATGAAGTTCATTTTAATAGTATACATCTACATCTAAATGCGAAGAAATTCTACGTAAAATAATGTTAAATATTTGTCGTCCATTCTATCGTAAAGATTTAATATATATCTATTTACCTCTAAGTATTGTACGTACTCGAATTCGTCGGAACTAGAGCAATTGTGCTATCAGACTTGTATCAACTCCAATTGGAGAGAGAAAATCGCTGGGTGTGAATGTGAAGGATAGTTTGGCATTTCGATGGTCCTTCAGTATTTCTTTCTGTCTTTCCATATGTTTCAATTCATTCGAAGTTATCCATTTGCCTGCCTACTGCATTCATTAAATCCGTTTGAATTTAAATATTGCAATCACTATCATTCTATCCTCTTTAGAGCTCGTATCTTGGTGACTCTATTTCATTATATTTCTTCTTGTCAAAGAAAAGCTGATTTATTTTCCGATTGATAAAAACAAAGAATAGAGTCGCTGTCTCAACGAGCAAGATTTTCGTATATTTATAGAGATGCGAGAGAGATGGTGAACGTAGAGATTATTATATCCATGTGATGTTTCATCCCACAATCTCTTTCTCTCTCGGTCGAAATTATCCTCTTGAACCTTTTATTCCGACCGTCTTAGTACTTTGTGTCTTTTATCCCTTCGTATTTTTGGAAATGCTGAATTAATCTCTTTAGAACTCAACAACGATTTTTCCCGACGAAATTCTCGCTCGAGTGAATTCAACCGTTTTCTAATCGAAACAATAAAGAAGAAGAAAGACAAAATGGAAGTATTTGGTCCCTTTGAAGATATGGACACAATGCGCTCGGTTTGAGAGCGAGCAAGGTATTCAGTTGTATTAATTGACTCAAGTAAGTGAGTTTATGAGAAAGCAGCGCTGAATTCGGTGTATTCTCTCGAACGGAGATCAAAGCGTATCTCTGAGGAGAGTCGAAATGCGAGCGACCAAGTGCACATGAAAGGATGCTTTTGGAGAGAGAGGCCTTAACATCATAACTGGCCATTTATACTGTGCTAAACAAGAGGCTATTAGTTCCTGGAGAGAATCTATGAGGAGTTGAATACGTTTTCTTTAGGATATTTAAGTCTCTACATCGAGATATTTGTTACTATGAATTCGATATTGTGAATAATAATTAAGTGTGTTCTTTTTTCTGTTTTTTGTTTGCAATCATCAAGATTTAAATTTATGTCTGAGATTAATTTTCAGAGATCAAATGTAACAGAGCGTCTTAGGGTACCTAGAATGGTGGATTCGAATAATAAAGTCGAAGCAGTTAAATATGCGTATCATAAAGCTTATTGAATGACCATGATTCGAATAGTCATCACGTAATATCAGACTTTTATTCGTCATGTAATAATTTACTGAATTGAGTGTAAATAAGCATTACTCGTCCTTTCTTAGACATGAAGGGAATAAACATCTTCAATCAATGTACATCTTTGGTAATCAGCCGTTTTTTACGATTATTTATCATCAAAACCTATCGCATAAGATTTGTATCTCTAACATTAATTACTTCGCTGTTTCTATCCCTTATTACTGATTCTATGGGAGCCATCCAAATAGTAAACATTCTGCTAAATAAATACCATCGTATGCATCTCTTATAAATTCACGTAATTTTTTTCCGAAGTAGAATAGAATTCGTTTCGTGAGATTTATTTACTTCTGAAACATAGAATAATCCTTGTTGCATTCATAGTGCAATCGTTACGTAGAACCGATCCACATTTTCATGCAGACTCGAAACCAGAGGTCCTGTGGTCTGCATCGGTAGTGGACGCTTGAGAGAGACCAAGTATAGCGCGTGCTTCTTGCGTGGGGTGCCTGGAGCAGCGTACGGCAACGCCGAGAAGAGGGAGGAGGGAGCTCCGGGGAATAAGTTCCCATCCCCGCGTGGGCGCCACTGCCCCCCGCCGCCCTTCCAAATCCTCGCCAGAGAAAATAAACAGACTGCCTAGCCGGTGGTGTGGCCCCAGGACGGGGATGAGTTAAGGAGAGAGAGTCTCTTGCGTTATATGTGGGAACGGAGAGAATGAAGAGGATCTGGCGCTGGAAAAAGTGGCTGGAGTTTGACGAGGAATTCGACCGAGGATTAACGAAGTTGGGTCGACGTGAATAATTGAATAATTGTTTAGCGGAATTCTGGCCGAGTTTCGGATGAGAACAGGGTGCGTTCTTAATGGGTGGTGCTTTAAAGGGAAGGGTCTCTGTCTCTCGAAGATGATAATTTGTATGCTTAGAAGTTTTTGGTTTGCCACACTCGCATGGAAGAATCATCTGGTATCGTAAAAAGGAGGTTAGGAAGCGGTATGTGTATGGTTAAGCGTATCCTTTGAGGAATATAGTGCAATGAGTAGTTATTCATGTTAGGATTTTGAATTGTTTTAGCGTGTAATTCAGGTTGTTAAAATCGTATTTGGCGATTCTTACGGATAATAATTAGTAAAATTTCAAGCATATCCCAAACTTATTATAGGGTCTTCCTCTTGTTGTTCCTTAAAAGTTGGGGTAACTAAAGAGATGGAAAAAAGAATAGAGGCCTATCTTAGTAACCGGAATTACATACTGTGAGATGAACTAGCCCGAGAATCATTATGAGTTTACCCTACCATGCAATGAATAACTGCAAGAGTTATTTTCTGAATTAAACTTACAACTTGTTAGTCCTCGAAGTTTTACCATTTGTCTATATTAATTAATTAATAATTATTTAAATCGAGCATGGAATTGCTTCATCAGTATCTAAATCTATTATATATTTCCTTAAATCTGGAACTAAATATTAACAAGTTCAAAATATTAATGAGATAAATATTATCTTAGGGAAATATGGCGCGTTGAAAGCATGAAAAAATCTATATTAAAATGACCAGACCAGGGCAGCTAGAAATCGAACTCCGTCAACTTTACTACATCTCAAAAGTTTGAAGTAGGTAGTATATGGTTATTTCTGGAAGCGCTTGATAGTTATGGTTGGAGGGATTCTAGTTTCTATGATTTCGCAACGCTTATTCCGTTGTCCAGAATTCCCCGTCGTTAGGGATTCCCCACCGAACTTTCCCTCCCAACGGTCCTTCCCTCTATTCAACTTTCTTCATTTTCACCATACATGGCAACAAAGAGAAAGCATTCGATATTTCTTCAATCTCTTATATCACATACCCCTTTTCTAGATGAATGAGATTTCTGCAGTCGTTTGTACAACATCATTCTCATATTTCACTAATTGTATCACTCTATTATTTATGATTTCATTGAAAATGAGTTGCTGAAATGTCCGCGAAAATTAGAACAATGACGGATTAATATGATTGTGTATCAGCTATTATAAATAATGTCTAGAATCTATCTAGTTATGGTGTACATAGGAATAAGTAAAAAATTAGTGGGAATTTTTATTCATAGGGTCATGAATACTGTATATATGCTTGTTACATAAGCGCAGAAATTTTCTGTTTAATTTTGCTGAACTTATTTTGCTTTAAATTTTCCGTAACAAATATTTCTCAATTTCAGTTTAATGTAGGTTTCAAATACCAATCACCGCTAGATTGTTTTCGTTATTCGGGATAGATAAAGGAATCAACAAAGAGGCGTACATGAATTTTGAGAAATTCTCAAATAAACAACAAAAATAAACTGAAAAATAAGTTGAGCAACTTAATTATTATGATAAATAAGTCGGTACTGGAGATATCTGTAAGTCTCTGTATAGTTTAAATATAATCCATATATTTATTCATTTTTATGAGGAAATATTAGTTGAATATAATGAACAAAACATTAGCTGGTAATAGAAAGAAATAATTTCTGTTGAATCACATGAAATATGTACATAGAATGTTAGTAGATGATGGAGTCGACTACCAAGTTTCCCTTCATCCCTTTGATCTCGTGAACATGTTGATAGTAACGCATTTAATTCTTCCTCGCAATGTCACCCCGGTTGGGTATTTAGTAAGTCGTATTTTACCCCATTTTTTAACACCCCATCCTTCCTTCCCACTTTATTCCTCCACGTCTTCCGTTATTTTCATTCAACCCCTTGTGTTTTTCCTTCTCATCTGGGGATCCCGACTTCTTTATCGCCTCCCCCACTCGTCCTATTTCCATCCCCGGGTTCCCTTTTAGCGCTGCCCCCTTATCCCGCGCTCCGGGACGATTTATTGGGTGTTAATTGTGGAATACTTTTGATGGTTATGCCGTAAAAGAAGGTGGTTTGTTTGCGACCGCCTCATCATCCACCGCTTTTTTCCTCCTCACGGATGGATTCTCTTTCTGCACCCTCTTTTTGTGTAGGGCCCTCCTCCGTTTGCTTTTGAGAGACCCTTCCTCCCGCGCCTCCCAAAATCCGGAGCTCCGCCGATTAGCGAGTCTCACGTCGTGTTAGCGCACGGCTCGTATTTGTCTCTCCTTAAGCACGTATTTGCCCACATCATCAGGGAATTCACACCGCGAGGGAACCGCGATAATGTTTCTAATTTCGAATTTATTTAGGTAATTACGCCCTTTGCTACCGTTCAACAGTTTCCGTTTGCGTTCGCTGGGGGTTTGAACAATTTTTTTTGGTCCCCTTTTCTTTCGATGCGTTCTTCGGGTCCAAAGAGGTGGGTTTGAGGTACGGGTTCGGAGTTGGGGAGTGTTAAAATATATTCATCTCAAAAGATCATGGAATCAATTTAGATTTGAGGTTAGGTTGATGAAGAATTAACATATATCGTGTTAATGAGTAACATTGTACCAGGAAGTTCTCCTACATTACGCATAATTATATTCTCGTATACTTGAATATCCTTCATTCATTTATAGAACTCTAAACAAAGCAAGGGTTTGCTACAATCCTCCTTATCTTGGATAAACTCACTAACCTTTCCTTACTACTGAAAGCTAATGGATGAGTGTATGTAATGTATTATTATAATGTATATATTCTTTATCGATCAGAGTTTCCGTTTACATAGAGAGAAATAGAGGAATTTGAAGCTTGGATATGACTTGATTCAAGTTGTAAGGGTTACTTACATTACTTATAGAATCACTATTAAGGATGAGGTGCTCTCTTACACTCGTTTCTGGTTTTGAACCCAAGAATGATAACAGGATGACAGCCGATGTATTGCCGTTTCCGCTTTTACAAAGGCTTCACGTACAAAGAGGATTTTTATCTAAATGCTATCAAAATATGTTACCTCTTCAAAAAAAATCACTCTTAAGGCTTTTTGTATATCTAGTTCATTCACGCTTGAATTTGCTGATTAGTTCATTAATGCATCAACTTGATGAATGCGTTTACCAATCGATTATCCTACTAAAACGTCACTTGTAGAATTTATCATTTACTCAAGCGATACACGTGTTATATCATGAGTATTTTAATGCCACGTCTCTTCTTATCTAATTAAAAAGCGAGTGAAGCTATCATTAATACCAATTCAAGCCTTATTTGAATATATATCAAGGATGCTTAATTGAATTGCGAAATACAAACAGTTTATCTAATGCTTTTGTTTCTTAATCACCCTCTTGATGTTCGTCGGTTGTCAAAGAGATGCATGTATCTCATTAGCAAGTAATTTATTAAATACGAAGTATGATTTTTAGTTATTTCTCTACTAAATTCCTCGGAGTATATTAGTATTATTTTCATGGGATAAGTTTATTGCAATATCTACAATGAAGAGCGAAAAACACTTGCTTTGAGAAATAATACGAAGCGTTTTGGCATCTCAAAGGGATTAAGGAATGAGGTAGGCAAAGGGACTCCAGATCCAGCAAGATCTAGGGCGCATCGTTTCAGTAGGTTGCTTGCATAAGTGCGTATGGGAGAGATGGCTGTGGGAGCATTTCATCTGTCCGAAGGCGAAAGGGTTCGTATCAAAGGATTCAAGCACTCTCGATCTCCTCGGACGGACTAAGTAAACAAGCACCGGTCACTCATGTTCTTGAAATACGTCACGCACATGAGGCGTGCACTAATGAATCCCTGCCTTGATGTGAAATAAACTATTTATATTTGTAGCTTCCGTTATCTTTCATACGTCTGATTTTTTGAACGTGTCCTATTTAAATAAAGTGGAGGCGTTGAAATATACATATATATAAAATATTTTGATAGTTTTTTTATGCGGCCCATGGAGTAGACTGTAAATAAAAACAAATTTTCTGTTGCTCTTTAGTAAAAATTTGAAAGGGATATTTATAAAAGAGTGTCTATGAAAGCCTTAATATTTTATGAAGTTTGAAATTATATCACTTTAAAATATTTCGTCTTTTTTCCTTAATTTTTAAAGCATATATTGAACATATACTCGGCTTTGACTTTAAATTATATTAGTTTTATTATGAAATACTTATCGAATCCTTTTATTTTAATTATTTATTCATAATGTTTTTTATTTCTGGTCTGAAATTAATTGCTAATACTATTTTAAAATTCTATATCCTATTATTCTATATTCTGTATATAAATATAACGAGAAAATATCTCTCAAACATTATGACAATATCATATTTGCTCATGATAATCAGCGATACGCTATATCATTGCGTAGCGGACTCTCGGATAAATTCATTGCCGGGCAAGAGCAATCTACCTTCGCGGCGAACACCTCACCAACCCCTCGCTGTTACAACCCTCGATTTTATCCCGTGCTTTTTCTTCCACAAAGCACGATTTATCTTCTCATTCTATCTCCATCCAAGTTTCCAGATGGAAACCATCATCATAAACCACCAAACTCCTTCATTCCCTATGTCCACCATGCTTTCCACATTTCCTATCACTTCCCGCTGCTTTCTGCTGGTTTGTATTCCACCATGTCCCTGCTGTCTTATTCTATCAGCAGGAGTTTTTAACAGAATTGATTTTTGGTATTTGTATATTAATAAAATTGGAAATATTGATGACTGTCACTGAATTATGATCCAATATTTGTTTAGGTATGAATTAGAGCTTCTTGTTTCACATGGATGCATGTTTTGATGAAGTAGCATAGCTCTGGTATTTCTCGAATAAATGCAGAAAAGTTGTCTTTTCCATGGAACATGAAACGGCGAAATGATTAGAATTGATAAATAAAAGCGTTGAATAAATAAATGAGGTAATAGTGAGCGTAAAAGAAAAAGTTAAATATGAAACATCATTACATTACTAATACATTTCTCTATTAAGAGTGATTATCAAGAATTAGAGTATTAATACTTACTTCTGGATGAGATAATATAGGAGAATTCATTGATTAGGAATGTCGAAAATAGTTCATTAATGTCATTTTATTTTATGAGATAATCAAATTGTTATTTACAAAATCTGTATATCTTTTATCAAAGGGAAGAGTTTTTCTTACTCTAGAAATTATCCCGTAGAATTTCTCTTCGCGTTTATTAATGCCAAGATGTTAGATTATATACTCAACTCATTATGATTTTCCTTTATATTTAAATTCACAACAGGCATTGCAATTCATTTCTTTCACAAGTTCAAGTTTCGCAAACCAGCAGACAAACGTCAGGGCATTATAGCAGTAATAAAATCATAATAAATCAAGATAAACAGCCTCGCCCGTTATTACTCATGAGTTTTTGAAAATTTTTATTAATTTAACGGTGCATTGAATAAGCAAAACAAATTCTTGGTGTAATAATTCATCGTATAAATGGCTGACACCAGTTACAATACAACATAATTGTGTGTGAACTTCAATGGGAAATCATGATTTAACTTTCATATCGCAATTCATTCCGTGCTGTACACTGAAATGTCATTTACTCTTCGTGAATCAACATCGAGAGTCATAAAACAGTTTACGATCGCTTTAGATCCTTATCACCTCAGAAATATTTGATTTACTGTCATTTTTACATTCATCTCTGGAGTGTTGATCTTAAAACTGCCATCTTTTTTGGGAACTTGGCGTGGAATGATTTATTACGATGCAATGAATTTCTTGTCGTTTCAAGTAACCAATGGTCCCACGCATCATATAACAGACAAGCGCACTATATTCCGTCTTTAATAACCGTGCTTAGCATATTCAAGACCATTAATGACTTCATTATAATCGAGCATATATGTTGAGATACTCATAATTTAAAGTCTTTGATATCTCAGGACCATTCTGATAATTTTCCGAAATTTTACGATCTGTGTCTTTCACAATCCGACGCATAATAAACATCTACGATCTGCTCGAGCAAGTCGCTGGCAATTGACCCCCGAAACTCAATGCGTTTGATAGTAAGACCATAAATATCATAGATGGTTTATTTACGTGTAAAATGTATAAGGGAATTACAGTAGCGGGCTAAAATTTGAAGTAAAAACCTTTCGTGTGGTATGGACAAATATTTTTAAAATTAGTTAAGGACCTTAATGGAAAATTACGCGCGCATTCTTTTATTGTTGGATCAAGAATGCTTCTACTAATCTCACCATCAATAACTTGAATTTGGGTGTATTTTTGTAAATTGAGGATGAGCTATTAGAGTAGGCAAAAATTAGTTTTCTTTCGTTGGAAAACATTGAACAGATTTATCTTTAAGGAAGACCGATAACAAATGTGGGAAACAATGAAAATGGGACTTGAAATCATTTATACACAAGAAAGCCTACAAAACGTATGAATATATTTATAAATACATTATTCAATTCATCCATTCATAATTGTATCGATACATTCCATTACATTCATGTGTACACGTATGTCATATCCATGCTGAAACGTAGCGACAATAATGTTTGTTGCGAACTTTACGAACTTCTACTGGTTGACTACTGTTCCCTGGCAACGAGAATTCAAACCGCGTACGTTGTTACGACGCACCTCATCCGTACGTTAACGCGTATCCCTTCATAGAAATTCACCGCCTTGCCAGGGAAGATTCCTTTTATTTCCATCGCTATTGAGCAAAGACCTCGCTCCCACTGCACAAAAGGATTCCGTCTGGTCACATCCTTTATGGATGGCGCGGTGGTAAGGGAGTCTGTGGATAGGAGGAGATCGGGAGGGGAGGCGTAGATGGAGGACGTGAGGGGGGCGGCGTCTCGGAGGCCCCCGCCGCCCAATCAGAGGCGATCCCGGGGGCAGCCCTCCTCTTGGGAGCACCACCTCAATCTCTCCTCATCTCTCCCCGCCCCTCCCCCCCACTGTGGGAGGAGAAGGCGGCGAAAGAAAAAGTCGCATTCTCGGACGGAGAGATAGGAACGTCGTTCGGAGGGAAGGTTTTATACAAAGGATCGCGCTCCTGTATTATAATAAGGATTAGTTAGCTAAGGAACGATGTTTGTTGATCGTAAGGGGTCGTTTTATATTTACGGACTTATTGACGAAGGAATGCGACGCGCTTGAGTGGGTAACGAAAGATGAAACTAAGATTAACTAAACTAAATATTGATGGAATTCTTTTATAGATTGCGTTCAAGAGAGTTGGTGTGTATTGTGTAATGAGCAAAACAAGGTTGAAATATATTTGTGATGATTACGTTTATAAGGAAGAATTTAGACGGGTTAAATGCGAATGAACGTAATTTTATTTGTAGACATAGGTGGCTTAATTGAAGTAGATTAAACGCAGAAACGTAAATTTTACGTGTTGATGCTTTTAGAATTAAGAATTACGAAGTTTTATTTGATGGATCATTTAATCATATACCAGTTATTCCCTTACGATTATGAGAGAACATATAATAACAAAGAGTATGGTCTATTTTATTCCATTATCGTTTTTGCTGAATTTTGTGTCATTTTTTGCTTTTATTCAGACCCATTGAATTTTTGAAATGATTATCAATTCTTTAAACTCTTTCTGTTCTTTCTTTGGCTTGTGAATTATTCATAACTAACGATGCAAACACCTCGAAGCAATTCCATTGTCTGCCACGTTCCTGGCAAAGATATCTCTGGAAGGATTCCAATTAAAATCATCCAAACCAAGTCCTCAAATTATTGCCAATGGAGATCAAAAAGTATCAGTATTCCACAGGAGAGCAAAAAGTGTTCAGAGCATTTTCCGTTTGCCAGGGACAAAAAATAGGATGTTTCAGTGTTCCAATATGGGCACAAAAAGCTCCCTTTCCGATATGGCACCGTTCATTCCTTGGAAAACACTATCTCACCAGAGATTTATTTTCCAAAGTTTGTAATAGATTAAGCCACAAGAATTACCTTTATCGTAGAGGGTAACCTTTATTTTTATCGTCAATTAAATCGTTCATAATAGCACTGGTTTATATCCTTTAACTCAGGGTAGTACTTTAAAAGGAAATGAAAAGCATGTAATGAAATGTATTCGATTTTTACGCTTTTGTACGCTATCATTATTTTAATAAAATTCTGTATTTCTCCTTCTCGAATGTGTGCACTAAAACACAGGGACTACTTATATATCGCATTCGTTGAGATGCGATATCTTCAAATAAATTTCTTCCATCAAAATACTAACTTCACGAAAATATATTGAACAAGTAATATAATAATTTTCGATGGTTCTAGTTCTTCATGAGATAAGGTTAATAAAGAATGCTTAATGAATTAATGTATGCATGGTTACCAAATACTGAAACAATAAAAACATTGAAAGCCCCAGTGAAATTCGATGCACCGTGTTGTCATAGCCCCAATTTTTAATGAAAGGAAAATATTAAATGATATCGCTTAACGTGTCACAGTGTATTCATTCATCTTTCGAAGGCGATAATCAGAGATCCCGTGCGTTGTATGTTAATCACATCGTAAAGGGACTTCGGCCTCAGCACCATTCTTAGCAAACGCTGAGTAAACAGGAAGATGAATTCGATTGCGGAATATTTACCAATTTGCCCCAGTGATCCATCCTTGCGTCGACAACTGGGTCGACTTAAGTTTGGCGTAAACAGCATCAATACGCCAAGTCATACATATTACGTCAGCACTCCTTTCGAAGAATTCTTACATACCCCTTAGCCCAGTTTGATGACCCGGAATAAAGTTTTTCATAAGAGTGCCAACTCATGTGAATGCGATCGTAAGGGATAAATGTAGCTCTTTGGCTCGCAAAAAAGTGGATAAGTGGGATTGAAAATAAGAGAGATTATTAATTTTTTCATTGAAGCAAGTAAAATTTGAGAAACTAATTACCTCAGTGAATTTCCTTTTTTTAGAATAAATATTATTTCCTCTCTTTAAATTAAAGTTTATGAATAATATTTTAACAACTTAAACATCAATTCAATCAACAAAAATTCAACATCAAACAAAAACAATCATAAAATGACGGTGAAAATAATTACTACTTTTATAAGAAGTAACTGTACTATGAGGGAAGGAAGATAGAGCACACAATTTTACATTGGAATTTTGTTGCTTAACGTGGTTAATTTATCGTAATCATAAACGCAATAAATTTAAATTTAAACAAATTCATAAAGATATTAAGATAAGGCAACGTTCTCGTCTCTTGAATTAAGTAGAGGGAAGTATAAATCGATTTTGTCGAGCTTATGTCTCCCTGAAAGACCTTCCGATTCGGAACATTCACCACCCTTTTTCCATCTACAATATAACTCTCTTAGCTCTTCCACGTATGAATGTATTGCTGCTGACACAAGAATCCCTCCGTTAAAACTGAACCGTTTCAGCTATTAAAAACTAGCATTCATCACTTCCGAAGTCCCCATATAGCTTCTTGTAAGTAACAAACCTGGTTCCCTTCTTTCCCATCAAAACACTATTAAATCTTTCACCTTCAATTTCTGGCAGAACATTTCTTCCTCTTCGGTGTCATAATTCTTCACCGTCACACAAGGATTAAACGGATCCCGTCTTTGTATCCTCCCTTTAAATCATACTAACGTCCGGCGGAACTGTGAGTTCACCACAGTCTCCCTCTCGGTCCATCCAACTTCGTGCAAACCAGATCGCCTTGTACCCTCCTCTAATCCGCATTTATTCGCGGGCATTGCCCCTCGTAAAACATCGTCCCAACTTAACCACCTTTAAGGAATAGAGATAAGGATTCAATGCGAACTAAGAACTGAAAAGGGAAAGCAGACCTCTAATTATGCGATACAACTGCCTCCACCTTATCCTCTTCTCTGGTCGAGGGCCAATTCTCCCAACGGATATATAGATGGGGAGATAGCAGAACGGAAAGCTGCAATAATACTCGTTAATCTCGAGCATTTTGGCCCAAGCCTTTTTTTTATATATCCTTTCCCAATTCCGTGACTAGAGAAATTCCGATGTGTGGCAGCGTTTTTTATCACGTTTCGATTCTCAAAATATCTGTTTTCCTCGTGTCTTCAACAGGTTTGAGTTCTTTACTCTTCGAGCTCACACTTCTGTTTTCATATTTGTTTTCCAAGTACAATTGGAGAGCCATAGAATTCATTTATGTATAATTTTCTGCTTCATTTGAGCTTGGAATCCAATTACGGTGAATAACAAAAGTTATTCAACGGGAAACGTAAGAAAATTGCTATTATCGAGATTGAATTTGAAGCGTGCTGCGACACATATTAATTTCTCGTCATTTATTTAATCCCTTTGTACGTTCGACAGAATAGGAACGATTCGACGAGAACGCTTCGTGATAAATTCACTTAAATGATGTTCTCGTAATTGATTCCACGGTGACGGAGTGGAGTTTATTGAATAAATCTTATGCTGAAAACAAAAGGCATAAAATCATCCTCACGGACTGTTCTTCTCGGAGGATTATTTCCCATTGATGGAATACGTTAACTGATGATGGGATGGCATTTAATGTCACAATTGAGAGATGGATAATATGCGTGTAAATACTGTGACGCCATGAAAGAATGATTTTCTACAGCTTCCCTCCGTTTGGATGGGTACAGCGTGAAAATTAACTTAATACGATTGCAGATACAAAGAATAGAGGGAATAGAAAAGCAGAATTTCTCATTCATTTGCTTGCTGTGAGTAATTATTCCTTCAAGTGTTATGTAATTTAAAGCACAAACTTAAAACAGAATGGAAGACGAGGAATATAGATATAATATCAAAATTCTCGACCGTATTTGCGAAATGAGAAACTAGTTACGCTCTTGAGCATTAGAAATTTTCGAAATAAAATTTTATTTTTATATAGGAATAAAGTAAAGCGTCCGTGATTAAGTTATTTCATTAAACTAAGCGGATGTACATAAATTAAGTTTTTAAAAGAATTTAATAATCGTATGCCTTTTTTACTTTAATAACCGAATTTCAACGGAAATGAGAAGTCATTTTTACATCACTGTAACGTATGTAATATCAGATAATATATTTGGCTATTCTTTGCGAGGAAAATTTCTAAAGGAGCTTAAAATTCGTTACTGATCTTTCGCTTCGAAGAATTATTCGTATAAAAAAGAATTAAAGTGAGGTTGTGTGAAGTTTTTGCAGACATCCTATTTCATCCCTTGTTTCGTCTCTGAAATTTCTGTTATTTTCTCCCTTTCATATTTACTTCTATTGTGTTTTCTATTGTCTCAGATTTTTTAAATGAATTTATCGCGATCTGTGGTTACACTTCCCTCGTAAGATTTTTTTAAATTCTAAACATCCTATCTAATCCTTAGATATATAATTTAGTTGATAATATATTGACCGGAATTTAAGCTAGAAGACAGTTCAAAGTATGTACATAAAGTGCATCTTCGAATTTCCTCTAACAAGCTATAATCATCTTATACATACTCTAAAAATCAGTTTGATTTTTTTCTAGTTTTTGATTTCCCTTTGTATCCTCCATGTCTTTAGATTCTCTCGCCTGTTCAGCTCTTGAGTTAAGTCTTGAGCAAGGTTGAGGCGATCACTTAAATAAAGCATTTCTCCCTTTGTTTTCTGAGCTCATTCCATTTCCAACGCAGCTGCATCCCTCCGTACTGATATATGTGCGTTCCATGCAGCGCGTTTCGATGGCGACAGGTGGCACCATCGGAGGATTTAAAGCGCTCTCATTTGGAACGACGGAAATATCTCGCAACTTGGGATCCTCTGTTAAGGCCCATGGGCACATCCTATCAACCAGTCAAGTCCCTCGAGGAATTTATGTGGTCGGAATTACGATCTACTTTAGGCTTCATTCATACCTCCACTACTTGAAAATTGTCAACGCGTATCAACGTTCTATCTTTAACTAAATAAATTTGTTTCCTTTGTATTCTGTGCCAATCATTTTTTAAACAGTACTTTCTCTCCTTCATATATTTAAAAAATTCTATCAATTATCCATCAACGTAATCATTAATGGATTTAATTTTAAAGATTAATAAAACGCCGATTCAATTTCTCAAATCTATTCAGAATCCATTCTTTGAATGAACTGAAAGCTTTTTTATTGATCCTTTTATATTGTATCTCTTAATAATTTCCTATTTAAGTTCAAAACGAAAGGTATTCTAGTGCAATTACGTTCTATTGAATGATTTTATCGCAGTAATTCAGCGGATGAATTCTCTATTGTAAACTCGTCCTCTTTTTTTAATCGCTGTTTTTAATTTCTGTATTTGTTGTTTCATCGTATCCATCACCTTTTGAATGTTCATAAAATGTAAGGGTTTGAAAGAGCGTTTCTATTTCACGCCTTAGTAACTTCTCATTGGCGCAGGTTTCAATACTTATTGTTAGAGTAGAGAATACATAATCATTTATAAGGAAAAAATAACCCCCTCGAAGGGAGAGATCTTATCAAAGATTTGGAGGCATTTCTAGGAATTAGATAAGAATATTTATCGGAGAGATAAGAGCAGAGAAAAAAGCCGTACGTGCTGCATTTCACAAGGAAATGCGTTCCAATACTCGGCACGAAGGAAGTTTCTGGAGGTGGTGTTTTTTAAAAGAAATATGGCTGACATGAAAACAATACTAAGAGATTATTACTGAATTGGGTACCGATTATTAATACCATGTTCTTTCGTTTGAAGCGATAGTCGTAATTATTTTTCCGTGTTGCTCGGTATTCAAGGAATATTAGTGTAATTAAAGACTCGTTTTTCCTTGTATATGTCCCTTTATACTTTACTCGTTGTTTAATCCGTCACGTAGTTATTGGATGCATACTATTATTTTATTTTTCGCTAAAAATGAATTGCTATGGCTTTCTTATACATGCTTGAAATCTAGAAATTATTATTCGAGAAAAAGAATTATTCGAGAAATCGGGAAAAGAATTATTCACAGATATTTGTAAATGAGATGCGAAATCAATACCAATCGATTTGCTTTTCTAGAACCCTCATCAATATACTCCGATGATGGTTTCTCCCCTTAAGGATATAATGCAATGATATTTCGCACATGTTCTTTATTCTCACGTGTACCTTTTGACGCTTTTGAACGCGATGGTTGGTAATTATCTCCGATGCATCCCGGTGGATATACCCAAATCCTCTTTCCTTTTACATCCACAAGAAAGAGGGAGACTTCCCGAAAAACAAACGAGGTACCGGGAGCGGTCATATCGGAAGCCTTCGGCGCTAACGAGAAGCACACACACACACCGTGTTCCCACCCGCTGCCTCACCCCTTTTCGTCTTTATTCTCAACATACTTCAAACTCACGTTCAACCCATTCACCCCACGTAAAATCCCATCCTTCCTTCTGCAGAGGTTTTTACAGTCAGACGATGACCAAGTCCTCCACTTTTCGAAACGTAACATTCGACCAATGTTGATCTTTGCGGGTTACATAACTGTATTCTGTTCGCGCGTGTTGGTAATTAAAATTCGGAATTCGACACAAAAGGCGCATATCCTGTTCATAGCTGCGCATTCTTTCCTCGAAGAGTATTGGCGTCTGGTTCCAGTGACCGAAATCAACAATCATCTGTTTATTTTTAGTATACTGTATACATTCATGTTTATGGTATTTAACTTACAGCTTTTTCCAAAAATACGAAATGAGGTGTTCAGTCGTTTGCGGATTATTATATTCGCGAACGTAAAAATCAGAAATGAAATTTTGATTTGATTAATTCATTTTCAATGGTCTCTCATTCATTATTAAATGATAAAATTTCGATACGAAGGCACTAGGAGGGCTAGAAGAATTCGTAGGTATTAATTTCATAATACAAATATTCCTTCTTACTTAGATTCGAACCCAGGACCTAAGAGATGAGCGTTTACACGTAAATTATACTTTAAATTTTACCTAAAATTTGAGTTTTCTGTATTGACAAGCTGAGTTCAATCTTTAATAGATTTCATCGTCAACATCTTACATATTCAGCTTTAATTTTATACTATATTTCACTTTATAATGAATTTCGCACCATAATATGAAAGTTATCATGACGCATATATATGTAACTTAAACGTGAGATCCGAAGCTGTTTTGGATTCGTTTCACGTAAACCAGCGTAGACTTTCATTCGTGGGCGAGAACATCTCTTGTGTGGCTGAATGCTATTGATTTAATGAGTGTGCGTATAACATTAACCAGCGTGGGGTTGAATGGAATTCATGAACCACACACAGCCCTTTGGAGCAGATAATATTCCTGCGAAAAGAATAGAAACGGTCGTGTATAGGCAGCCAAATTATTTTCGACCCTGCATTATTGGTGTCCAGTCACTGACGTGCCAAATTGTGATATTCATAGCGTATATTTACCTTTTCATTTCCTGTTTTCTCTAAATGTATTGTTGGTCAAGAGAGTGTTAGCGGGTCGCCTGCTGCTTATATTATAATAAGTAGCAACTTAGTATTTTTCCACTAATTCCGTAAACAAATAACCCAGTTTCCCGCGCAGCGCATGATTTTCATTCTTAAATATTTTGAGAACCAGTGGCGACTTTTCATTCATGGTTGAGCATGTGGATGTGCCAAGAGAAACAAAGCCGCGCGAAAATATTTACCGGAATAGCTCGTCGCTGCTTTCACCAATATCAGTTTTCTAATTTTCTGGTCATCTACCTCTTGGAGATGTGTTACTTATACGCTTCGTCACACCCTGCCATGTTTTTTTGGTGAATTAGCTGTAGCATGATCTAAATTTAGCATCATTATACGATGTGGTATGGTTCAGAAACACGAAACCCATTCGGCATTTAGCTGAATTGGGCTCACATGGTTTAGATCAGATACTTGGTAGTTTTACATCTTACCCATGTGTGTACACTTCCCTTGGGTGAAATCACGCTAACTTTTGGTCCATCTCTCTGTAGTGAGCTCTGGTCCTTTCCCTTGACCCTTTATTAAAGCTCTGAAGTTGCCCAAACTTATTAAGTTGATGATGGAACCATAACCGGGCAACGTTCAGTTTAGTTAACAATGGTTTTATCGCAAGCACCTTTTCCAACCAGTCATTACATACGCTCATTTTCATTAGCTAATTATTCGTCTGTGGGATGACTCGGAATTTGTGATGTGTATGCAGGTAACCGCGGATATACTTGCATGATAGGCAATGAATTTTAATTACTCAAAAATGAAAGTGTTTTTGATTATAATTTCTGCCATTTTAGTACATTTTAATTATTTTTTGTTTGTATACATACATACTTCCTATAAAGTAAGCCTCGAAAAATTGCTCGCAGGTTATATCTTTACTAATTGAATGCATAGTTGACATAATGTACGTATTAAAAATTCGTATAGCTTTTATTTATAACGGAATGAAACAGTTTGTACGACATTGAATTTTGATATTATTTATCGGTATTCAGTGTGAGTGAGATCTACACAAACTTGATTTTTCGTTCCAATACAGTTCCCACACTCAAAATAGCTACCATTTACACAAGAATTTCAAGAGCAACAAACAAATTTTTAATAGAATTCACAATGAAACATCTCCAATTGAGATCTCCGATTATAATTTCAAAACTGCACACAATCCGTTTCTTCCAATTCCCATTGTTTCTGGTGACCACCGATTGCCCTTTCGAAGAACGTACTCTCGTTGACCATACGGATCCTCGGAGGCGTCTTCACACACTCCGAGGTGCTACCGAACACAGGAAGTCTTTTGTGCACACTCTTTCCCATTCATCAATGCAAGGTGAGGCGCGTTTTCTCCCCACGTCGAGGGCGTAGCATTTTCCCGCAATTTGCGCCCCATTCAAGGCGCCTGATGAATAGCGATCCCTTGAATAAAGAGTATTTAAATGCCCTTCTAAAATTACACATCCGGTGCGTTTTTTTAGCGTTCCTCCTCAGCACGCTAATTGAGAGCCGGAGATAGATTCTGGTTGCACTCACCAATGCAGCGACGTCGAAAATTCGGCAATTAGTGAGGGACTCCTAAATCTCGCGAAAGTGGACAGAAGAGGCGATTCTCTTCCTCTGGTGCGAAACAATAAGCCTTGTTTGCAATTAGGAGTGTGAAAGATGAGGTCGGAAGAAATCTGCGAAGAGGCAGCTAATTAATTTTTTGGTTTTTCGGAACTCTTTTATTTTTTCGCTCGGGAATGCCTCGAGGATGTCACGTTCCACGGAGGAAGATCCGCCTCGCCAATTTAGCGGAAAAGGAATTCTTTTGTTTCACATTCCCCCGAAAGGAGATGGTAAACGCTAAATGAGCGGGCTCTCCAAATATGTACTTCATTTGTCTGTTTGTATTTCGACCGGAATGCGAAAAGATGTTAACGCTTCTCGGTTGACAGTTTCTCACGGGATGTTCTTCCCGTTTTTTTTTTTCTTTTTTGGGGATTTCATGCAAGTTGCGACGTAAACAAAATGGATATTTTACCAGGTCGTAAGTTTTGGCGTATTTACTTCCTTCCCCATTAGGTATTGCAATGATGTCGAAGCAAATCATTCCTCTTAATGATCAACTTTGTATCTGCAGTTCCAGCTGCAGTTTTCGACTAACAAGTTATATATTTCTAAACCATGTGTTAAACACTTAGAGATACGTAATTATTATTTAAGTCGACAAATTGACTTTACTCAAAAAAATTTGAGGTGTATGTAAGAAGAGCATCTATAATAGTGTAAGTAATACAGTCTGTTTCTCGAAATTTAATAACTGTATGGGAGTACATGTTATCAGTTTAACACGTCAAGTAATAAGTTTCAAGTGCTGGAATAACGTTGCATCTAAACCTTTGAAACTACTAGTTAATGGCAGTGTTTTTGCGTGAGGAATGACAATCAATTTCTATCCGATTGATTGCGCTACATTTTTTACAATTGTTCGTACAATCGCACTTGGAATTCTGCAACTTTGAACTAGGCATTGTTATTTTTATATGATCCCGTTCGATGAGTGTTTTTCTTTTGATGAACACCCTCTCACCCTTCGGGACGCTTACAAAAGGGGGAAGTCCGCGGGTGGGGGCGTGGCAAGAGACGGAATATCTCCGGACCCCTCTTATCTCCACCCGTTTTCAAAGCGATATCCGCCGATATAAATATTTCCCCCTCCCCCGAGATAATCTCCGGACCACTCGTGCGACTAATTCAATTTTCTAGAGTGGCCGATAGTCAGATGTGTGTCTCTCTGATGCAATTAATGCTCGGTCGGTTCCTTTGTCCCTCCACGATCTTCCTTTGTTTTATCGTCGGCGACGGTATCTATCGAAAAGGTGTTTACCTCCTTCTCGAGGGTACACTCGAAGAATCAAAAGTATCCGACGTCTTCCGATCCTCATTATCTGCTCGATTGGGAGAGATACCGAAGAGATAGCGCAAGCCTTGACTCCTTTCCTTCGCTCTTCCACGGTCACTCCTCTTGATGGCTGCACGGCTGGTGAATGAAGTTCACGCGTGGTGGAGCGACTTCCAGCACTTGTCCTTCGGAGAGGCATGGCCCCATTTAATAACTCAAGACACACGTACGTTTTTTCGACCGATATGTGCATTTCCGTTCTAGATTTGCGGTGTGTTGTATCTCGGGTTTGATTTACCTTATATGGACTTGTAGAGGAACTTTACGTGATCGTAAGATTAAATTAGACTTACTTACATTATGATTTTGAGTTTTTGGGGTAGGAATTGTTAAGGGATTAACGATTATTGTAGTTAATGTATCTTGAAGGAAATGATTACAGTATTTTATCGTTGATACAACGGTATCCTTGTCTAGTTATGTCTCTTGTTATAGAAATAGCTCTGGGTACCGTTTAACAAGCCAAAGGTTTGGTTACCACCGAGGGTCTCTTCGTAATTCTTCTCCTGAATTCTCATTTAGCACATCTCTACTTTTTCTGTTCCTTCTAATGAACTCTTCCTGTCCACTACCTTGTGTTCAGTATTTTTTTATGGAGCACAGTTGCCTTGGAAGGCGCCAGGCTCCTGGAATTTTCATCTCGGTATGCTGTGTGCTTGGATATTCTAATGTCGCTAGCAGAGTAAACATTCTTGGCTTATTTCTCATCGTCTCAGACAGGCTTTTGATTTTATCATGGTTATTTTTATGCTGTTTTGTAGTTATAATAACTTTTGTACCATGTGTTACTCACCTCAAAACTTTAGCTTACATCTGCATGTTGTGTACTCGTCTAAACTTTGATTAGTCTCAATATTATGTTGATTGTCTCATCTAATGATTGCATCTTCTTTCCTCTGCAGAAAAGCGGCGGCTGAGTCTATGCGTAGGTTGCGGTGCGCAGATCCACGACCAGTACATCCTCCGAGTGGCACCGGACCTCGAATGGCACGCCGCGTGTCTCAAGTGCGCCGAGTGTCACCAATTCCTCGACGAAAACTGCACGTGCTTTGTGAGGGACGGCAAGACGTACTGCAAGAGGGATTATGTTAGGTGAGTTCTTATTTTGACATTCTTTTAATCGAAATTGACTGAGGAAGCTCAGAAAGTTTAGGGAGCAGTTGGTTAACATACTTCAGTCCGTTTTAAAAACAGTCACAGTTTGTGATTTATCTATTCACTAGTTTTGTCTCTCTCAAGTATGGCTTCGTTTTGTTGTGAGTCAAAAGTACCTTTCTCCAGAGCGATTTGACATGTTTCCATGTTTCGTCGTTTTTTAAAACTTACTTAATTGAATTTACTGAGTGATGGAATTGTTTTCTGTCATGTCAAATGCAATTGAATCCGTGAGGTTGATTATTACGGCTCATAAATGGTGACAATTTGATTAGTTTTTAATGGCTATGGTTCATCGCTCGTCATTTTGGAAAAATCATTATTCAGTTAAATCGATATTTACGAAAAGGTTTCAATATAGATGAAAATATGAGTGATATAGTGAAAGAAGAATGTATTTCCAACCAGTGCTTGCATAGAAAGTAATTTAATCGTTTCAATATTGTTATATATAAATTCTAGTATTAAATATTTTAATATTTCATCGTATTTTTATTTCAAAATTTAGTATGCTATCATGATGAAATTGATTTTGAAATTCGATCCAAGCAATAAAATATATTTTTTCGTTATAACTTACTTTTAGGAAAAAATATATAGCAATCCCCACTTACCGTAGTTTAGAGTTACCGCTGTTGCTTACCTCTGGAAGATACTAGTGGGAGATAGAAAATAGCTTGTAATTTTTTTATGATGAAAGGAAGCAAGGAAACCGTAATTTTGGCTACCAAGTTGTTCTCACCATGTTTCATCCCCTCTCGAGATGCACACTCTTTATTAAATCAGGCCATAACCCATCCACCTGTCTCCCTAAATAGCCACTCCACAGCCACCGAAAATCATCCCCACGATGTATAACCGGAGATCTCAAAACGAAAAGTTCCACTTTCTCACTCGTTTGTATCCCACCCACGAAGACCTCTACCTGTAAGGCAAACCCGACATCTCCATCCTTTCAGATCACCGCTGGCACCGCCGAGACCCTCTTCAGTTGGTGTTGCCCTCCCCGTGTTGTTTGTCAGTTCCTCTGCTGAAGACTCTCTCCCTCCATGGTCTCTCTTTGCCTTTGCATTTAGTGCCTCTTCAATCGACCTCTCTTCTTCAATATCCTTTTGACTGCGGCGTCTAGGGACACACCCTTCGCCGCCCCCACACCAGAGGCAGGAAAAACAAAAACGAGAAGACGTTCCCTAGCCTCCACCCTCCACACCACTTTTTTTTATCCCGTCTCTATCTCTTTTCCAACTCCTACTCACAGCATTTCATTCTTTTCCCGCTCTCTCCCACGCGCATCTTCGAATCCTGACTGAAAGCGAGAGGAAATATGAGTTTATAATTTATGCTTCCTGCGTTAAGTGCGGTGCCGAGCTACCGTTTAACTCGATTTCTCTCTTTTTTTATGACGAGATGTTTCGTCTTCGTATAGGCGGCGGGTCGCGGCCCAAAACCCCTCTACTAACTTTTTATGGTGTTTAATACTTCTCGAATATGCTTCAGTGGTTTTACGTGTTAGTTTCTCCAAGTTTGAGAGCTTGATTATACCGCTGTTGACTGTGATGACTTAAAGGTTCTTTTTATAATATGTCTGTTTGGGATGGAGTCGGACCCTAAGTTGCAAAGATATGCATTTTCATTGGAAGTTTTTTTTACGGATATGACGTTATCAAATCACTTTTAGAAATTCAGTGTTTTCTGTAAAATGAAACGTGTAAAAACATGAGAACACACCTTTGGTCTTTTTTGGAATTCCTTTACGATCGTTAAATGTAACAATCTTGATGAAAATTTCTGGAAGGATATTCTTAAGAAGCATCCTTAACCAACTCTTCTCCATAGCTGGTTTACGTTATTATTCGTCTTGATAAAAGCTATTCCTTTATCCACTCAATTCATAAAATTTCCTTCCTCCTAGACATTTTTACTCAAGGTTAAATTCTTACGAAATATAATCTTCAAAATTAAGATTTAGAGATAAATATCTTTCTAATGATCCTTATCAACTATATATCCTTCCAAGAATATTTTATGTACAATTCATGTCAATTCTGAATGAAGAATTAAGTTATAAGAACGTAAGTTATCTTAACGAAAGTGTATATTCTGATACCCTTACTATTACATTTTTACAACTTCATGGTTTGAAAAGAAATGGTCAAATAGAAAATATGCATATTGTACATGGTGACCCAGTAGATGGTTCTTGATCGTATCAATTGTTATCGCAGGAAATTAAACCTTTGAATTGGTGAGTAAGTTTAGTCTATTGAACTCACTTCACTGTTCCATTGTCGTTTATTCTTCTCTGCTCTTATGATAAACATTTTGACGATTCGAAGGCACCCTTAGAACACAAATGATCCGATCCCACATAGCCAGCAGACATTTTACCGATGACACAAGCCTTCTACAACTCCACCCATATCCACTCCAAGCTTTGCATTTGCTACTACACATTTCCCCTTTGATTCAGCCGCCGCTCGGGCAGCAAATAAACGAACTCCTTTCCCTGCAATTGCCTGAACCCGAGTACATTCGATATTATAATACTCCATAATCCCTTCTCTCCGCCCATTGCTCACACATTTCAATGGCCAGCGTCATAATGGTGCACTCTACCCCAGTTATCTCCAATTACAGCCCTCGATTGCTCCCGTATATCGCACCTCCTCCCCTTCATTGAACTCATCATCGCAGTGGTGGTCAAAGGTCAAAGGCTCTCTCTCTCTCTTATCTGCCGACGCGGAAAAAAGCCTCGGTTGGAGGTATGAACCCGGCGTGTACGCCACTTGTAATTGGATGAAGCGTCCAGCTATTAACGCCTTTGCTGCGACAAGATAATCTAGGGGCTAATTCACTTCATCGTCGGGGAGATGGGCTTAATTGAGCCATAATTCTTCTTGATGCGCGCGCACGGTTCTGTTCGTGTTTTAGCGTAGGTTTGCTCGAGTCCGATGGGTTATGTGGGTATACTGGGGTTATATACCGGCGGACTTGGCGTTCTTGTCCCATGGAGGTTTTGGGTTTCGTCGGTTCATTGGTTTTGTTTCATTATATTCTCAAGTTTTTGGAATTGGAAAATGTGCAGGTTTAGGGCACTATTTTGTATTAGACTTGCTGCTCGAACATGTTTCGAATTTATATTATTCGAATTCGTTCGAATATATAATTCGGATTCGCGTAGTTCAAATCATAATATCAAAATGATTTTATGGTTAATATTGAGTCGTGAAGCTATAGAAATGTACTCAAGGTGCTGCTATCGATGTTACAATTTGAATTCACGATAAATTAATATCGCTATTTTTTATCCTGTTAAATTTTGTAGATGAATCTTAAGAACAGTTTCTTTATTGTGCGGAATATTTCTAAAATACTTGAAAATCTGTACTGCTTTCACGCATTTATAATTTCCGTTTATGCACTATCCACGATTATTATTAATAAATCTAATATATATCATGAGTATTTGTCTATCGTATGAAGAGAATAACGTGATAAATCGCGATTGTTGTATTATGAAATCATTTGTATTTAAAATCCTTGTATTTTGATAAATAACTGTATCCCAAATAATATGAGATATTAGCTTTGAATAACAGATATATTTGGATTGTTTTTTTTATATTTATCATCGTTGTATGTAATAGTTTTACAAACGAAGGTACAAGTATAAATCCTGTTCAACCCGAATCCCTTACTAAATTTTCGAGCAGAATAGGATAAAAACACGTACAATTATTGCCTCTAAAATTCATTCTCTACCATGAAATTTTAATGTTCAAATCTTCCTTTTTCATCATTTCCTTCCCGTTCCTCATAACGCTCATCCTACCTTTTTAGCTTCCTCCCCTTATGATTTTTACCGTTCCATCTTTCCCATGATTCCCTGCGCCTTGTCGCAAATGTATGAGAGCCGATGGCTGAGTACACAAGGGGGGATTGTAAAACAAACAGGAACAGGAGCGAACTGGAAGGACAAAGTCAAGGGAGTGGATGTCGGAAGAGGGACAGCAGAGTGTTGTCAAAGGTCGAACGATTTCGGAGGAAGTCGGACGGAAAAACGAAATCCACCTTGGCCGAAGGGGTTTGCAGAAAACCGGAAGGGGTAACAAAAGAGTTTTGGCAAGATGACGAGAAGATGGGGCGTGGCATATTTGTCCCATCACTTCCGTTTTCAACCCACTGCTCCCCTTTTTACGCGGAGTTTGCAGACTAGTTTTGGAAGCTGTCGGATCTCGTGTCCGCATCATCTGGAGCGTATCCGATGAGATCCAGTTTTTCTCCCTTTTTTCGTAACTCGATTCGAATGCCTGGTCTTTTTTTTGTCGCTGATTATCTCATCAGCGTCGGTGCTTGTACGTTAATGGAGTACCCATCGACCAATCATATTTCGCTTTATCGCGAATTTGGCGTGATGAGGAATTCGATCGATAAGCACGCGATTTCCAAGAGCGGCTTATTTACTTTTGTTCCTGGCAGATTGAATTAGAGGTACATCGGCTTCTGTTTGAAGAATCTCCTTCGTTATCTGCTGCTAAATGCTGCAGCCCGATGAACACGATAGCTCTTTGCGGTAATGAAGTGGACTGTTCAAAAATATACTTCCCGAACACGGGAAGAGACTATGAATTATTCTGATAAACTTTGGCTTGTTTGTATCCATTAATCCTTTTGATATTTCGCGGAAATAATGCTACGATTAAATGGCTCGTATCTATCGATAAATTATTTTTTAATTGCTGATTCTAGTTTTTTAGTTATCATTGATTAAATGTGAGTGAAATGTTTCTGTTTTATTTATCTCCATTTAAAATTATGTTCCAAGTATTCTTGAGAGTTTTTCTGTGTGAAACGAAATTATTTTCGTGATAAATATTTTATGAATAGGCTGTTTCTTTTGTAACTTAATTTAATCAACATTAAATCGTATTTAATTCCTCTTTATAATAAGTTTTCCTTCCATCGAATCGTAAAATTCTATTAAATAAATATTCTAACGTCTTTTTTTACATTAAAATAAATTTCTATGCTTTCTTAGTTTTCCTTTGCAAATTTAGCATCAGAAAAGTTTTTTCCGGCACGTAACATCTACGAGGAAATGGTCCGTATACGATCTTTTTTCTTTTTAAAGAATAGTTCAGACCCTTAAATTCCTCCTTTCACTCCAAAAGACACGTACGTCGGCTGAATACTCTTGGTAACTTCATTATTCCCTAAGCAGCATCATCGTTGCCATCCCCTTACAGCCCCAATCCAAAGGCTAATAATGCGTGAGACGTAAAATAAAAAGTCTCAAATTCTTCCCTAAGTCCTCGATAAAATATTCTCGCATAAATCCCTTCGACTTTATAAAGGGGATTTGCTAAATCTTTTCTCCTAACCCCTCGTCCCTTCTCTCCCCATCAAGAAGAGTTCCTCAGCTGCATCAGACACGCTCCGCTTCTCAGCCATTCAATGCGTGCGTGCGAATGACACGCTATTCACCCACGACCCATAGAAATAGAATGATACTGTAGGATTTTAGAAGAATGCTAAAGTATATATATACAGCATACGCTGAAAACAATTGCTATGACGCACGTAACGTTCTTTTGCCCTTCCCAGAAGGGCCTTCAATGTCTTTGACCCATCGTTTGGATACAGATCTTAAGTGATCCCAACTGTGATTGATAGTTATCTGGATGCAATATTGCCAACATCTATGTATACGTATGTGATAACTAATAATTCTTGTACTATTAGTTTCCAGCGAAGGATACTTCTAAAAGTATAATACAATATTTCATTATTCTCTTCAGTAATATAAGTACCAAAACCCGTATGAATTTCGTTTGATTATAAGGTTATTCCCACACATCAAACGGTACATTGGCGATCCCTCGTTTTGGTTGATCGGTCGGATATTTTCGTCTAACGGGTCCAGCTCTAAATCCCCAAGCAAAATCGCCACAAAAGGTGAGAAAATATTTTTCAATGTATAATGTCGAATACATGAATGAGTAATATTTCCGCTCATGAAAGATGTAAGTTATTTACGACTCCGAATGCCGTGAGGATTGCTTTCAGCAGACAATTTTAACTGATGATAAAAATGACGAATAATTTGTGATACAGATTTTGAATGTGATTTATATAAATCAATTCTTTTAACTCATTCATTTCCGATTTTTATGAATAATGTATATACCGGGTGATTAAAGCTTAAGAACCCCGTGAAAGATATCAACTTACTGTTTTATTAATTTTAATCATAATAATCTTTAATGAAACCATTACCAATAAAATACAGTAGGTACTCGAAATGAAATACTACGCGATAGTTTCTCCGTTACGCAAGAAATTTATCATCGCTTAGAACTGATTTGGAATTCATAAAAATCATTACTGATTCTCACCACGCAAGTGGTCCAATATCGTGTTAAATTCTTTTATAGAATATTATGTTAAATATATATTTTTGTGAGAAATGTCTTGAGGGACAGATATATCAGTTTGTACAGAAAATTCACATGGAGATCCTAGTATACTCGAGTGTATACAAGCAACGTGATAAGAAATAAGATGCCCCCTATAAAGGAAAAACACGAATGCATTTGCTTCAAGCGGACCACACTCTTCTCCATGCCCGCCATATTGCTCTTGCTATCTCGCAAAATGGACCTGAGGAGAGGCCCTTTGGTGATTGGGAGCCACTCGAAGAGATGCCTCGCTGATTGGGGTCGTATATGTGGATGGAGGCGAATGGGGAGAGAAGGGTTGCGAGATGCCTCGGGTGGTACAACACCGGTGCCTTCCTTATCCGAAAAACGAGTTTTCCCTTGTGTCTCCCTCCTCACGTTGTTTGCAGAAACGGTAGGGTATCTATGCTTTGCCTGGATGCTGGGGATTTTCTTTTATAGTAGTATACCAATGTATGGATGTTATAATGAATGTAGATACAGATTTCTAGGGTCACATCGTTAGTGATTTGAGTTGCTATGTGTTTATCCTTATGTGAAAATCCCATACTGCTATCTTCATTTTTTACGTAATATTATTAGTCTCAAACAATCACATAGTTTTTAAAATTCTTCATACTCTCAGAATTTCGCAAATGTATTTTATAGATTCATATTTATCGGATATTAATATTTTATGTTATTTCAAGAAATCGGGTACATTATGACCTTGATGAATTATTGTTTTATCTAGTTCTCAAAATCAGAGGATGATTTATATTAAATGAAATTGATACTCGGATAAATAATGACCACTTGGGCCGTATTATCCGTGATAAATTTTAAAATATTCTGTCAGTCATAAAATCCTTTTCCTTGTTTTGAAAACCGTTTTCGGTTACTTTCCATATTTTGAGAGTTCCTCTCAGATTTCCACATAAACAGATACGCGTTTTCCTCGTTTGGCCTCACCTTCAATTCCTACCATCCCTCCCTTTATCTCTTATCTCTTCCTCCTTTCTCCAAATCTCCTTCCTTAACACCACTCTTTCATCAGTTCCTCTTCTCAATTCCTTTCCTCCGAGATGCTTTGTGTCTTTGGAAACAAAAAGAAGCGCGCGAATCCAGCACCGTAAACCTGGCTTTGGATCTTAATCCCTAGAGGTGTATTTCTCACCAGAGTCGGTGGAGTTATCTTTTGGTTTCCGAGATTTTATTTTATATTTTGTCCATCAAAGTCTGAGGGGTAAAAACTTTATTACTAATTTTAGTTTTTCGCGTTTGAATCCTCAAAGAAGACGGAGATATCTTTGCCTTTGTTTTTTCCCGCCATTTTGTTCACCGCTTCCCTTCTTTTCTTTCCTTGCCTCGCTTCTCATTCGGTCTTTCCACCGTAACGATCCAATAAATATATTCATGGGAATGGATGATTTATATACACGGGTGGTATTTTTAAAATAATGCACTAATAAAACCTCTATTATATATAATTAGAAACTGGGGTCGACTGGCGCATGCGCGGAACATATATATAATAGCGACGTTCTTTTATTTTTTTTCGAGAGGGCGGTCATTCGAAACTTGTTCTGCGTAATGTGCCATAAAGCGCGGCTAAAGGACGAAATTAGGGGCGGTTTCAAGGGGAGCACCTATTAAAAAAAGAGACGGTCGAATAGGAGAGTTTAGAACAGAGAAGAAAAAGGGTGATATATTTCCCTTGGCGTTTATCGGCAGACCCGATGAAGTTAGTGTGGCCCTCGGTTTCCTGTGAAGTGCCGAGTTAGTGCGACGTGCGAGGGGATAAGGTGATAAAGGCTTGTAATGGCTGTCGCGAATATCTTTCCGTAGACAACTTTTGTTGGTCGTCCAATTCCCGAGAGGCGAGTAGGATCTCAGGTGATGATTTATGCTCGCGTTCCTCGAGCAGTTATTTTCAGAGATAAGGTTCCCAGTGTTGTTTCGAACGTTCGTCACGCTGATGGACCTTACGGCGCGGTTAAATTTAATCCTCGAAGATTAAAGACACAGAAGATGTTTTTTTTTGGATCGAGGCTTTTGATACAGGAGAGAAGAGGCTATTATAATAATGCTTTAAATAAATCAAACGAATGGTTCATGTTCATCAAAGAAAGGTAAATAAGTATTTCTATCTGGTTTGAATTTAAATTTAGTTGAATGTACAGTTGATGATAATTAATTGTGTTGGGATGAAATTAGTTAGCTTTGACCATCGAAAAAGGATGTAAACTGATTAGTTCTTTAGAGTTAATAAAATTATTTTTTATTACTTACTCGTAATTGACAGATTTAAAATCATTTGAATGATTTATTATTTAAGTCGACCTTATCAAAGTATACGAAGATAAATTTTAGGCTGAAGACCATGAATATAAAATAGAATAACCATAGACGTCGAGCATTCGAAGTTTTTGGCAATTTTATTTATCTTGTATTTATTCACCAAATTTGAGTAAATGTTCGCATGAAGGTTAAATATAAATGCAATTTCGGATGTATCGTTTGAATTACTTATATCGCCAATTTCAAAGGAATCCATTTTTGGTCTTATTCCAAACATGTTAAACATACGCTTTATACTGTCTTGCCAAGAGATATCTAATGCGATTTGAGTTCATTTGGACATTCCTTTTTTGCAGTGACATCCACGCGCCTACACGAATGTAAAAATTGAATGATAACTATAATAATAACCCTCAAATTCTATTCAAACATTCCTCCACTTTTGGTACCTTCTCATTTATTCCGCATTGGCAGATGATCTAGCCCTAACCAAAAATCGCCATATTTCCAAACCGTTAATTTTTACCTTCGGAGAGTGCCAAACGCATGAATTTAAAATCGGAGAGAAATTCCTCAAAAATCACCATTTCCGTCAAGCACGCTTCTC
This sequence comes from Pantala flavescens, assembly GCA_020796165.1. Classification (NCBI taxonomy): domain Eukaryota; kingdom Metazoa; phylum Arthropoda; class Insecta; order Odonata; family Libellulidae; genus Pantala; species Pantala flavescens. Next base: position 15,352,291 of record CM036879.1, on the reverse strand, counting down.
AAAGATTTTCCATATTTTTTTAAACGATCCGTCATATATTACCGGGAGCCGATAATTGAGGGGAAAACATCCATCCTCTCCTTCCACAATGATGTCACTGCTCTTCTCGTTAGCTCCTAAAACATTCCTCTTTATTTTTTAACACGTCTAAACTACGCTGACGCAGGAAGTCATCTTCTACCCTTCAGAAAAAAAAACCTCCCTCGAAAACTACCTCCCTCTTTATTCCTTCCAAACCGTAAATTGGTGTTACGTGCCACGAACACAATGGCCGAGTTTGTTTTCCCGCTCCCGAAAAAATCACAGCGCCTCCCACATTCTCTTCCAAACTCACATCACTCCTCATTCACCTCAGTCTTTAAACTCCACCCTCTGTGTTTATCCCACCCTTCATTACGCTTCTTCGTTTTAACCCTCTCTACTGGCTCCGAGTTGGTTAGCGCGTTTTTATGAAGAAGCCGGAGACCCGGGTTCGAATACCAAAACAATTTTGAAAGGTTGCTGTAAAGTAGAAGAGACTAGGAAGTTTTAAATCCTGAAATATTTCTCCATTTTTATGAAAATTTTTCATTGTTTTTTATCTATTTCTTATATTATAAATTCATTTTCATTACAAAGTTAGCTTTCAGTCTCAGGTTTCCAATTTCGTGTATTATATACAGTGTGTATGTAACCTAACAGTTTTTGAGCTTTCAGTTTGTGATTTATTTATTCGATACGATATATTTTAATACCAAATCAGATAGGTCAGGTAGACGGTGATAATTCCTGTGATATAGAAGAATACAAAGTTCAGAAAACAACAGAAATACCCAACTCTTTTATACTAAATGACATACCTATAAATTTCTATTACCTCAGTTTAGGTGCTTTTATAATTTTATGTACTCAATACCATGTATGACATACCTCTCTTAGTTTCCAATATTCTCTATTTATTTCCTATAAACTTTCTTTAAAATTTAAATCTTCCTTCTTCTTGTTACTTAATCTTTTCATTTGTTTGATTCGTATCTTTACATTATTCTCCATAATCGTGCCCCTCCTTATAACCTTTGAATCTCTAAATCCTCCCGTATACTCTCATCCTCAGCTTATCTCTTTCCTCCCATCTCCTGAAGAATTTTCATCCTTTTTCTCCCCATCGTCTTATCCCTTCAACACCCACAGTCCACCTTCTCCCATTCCAAACCATAAGCGCTTGAATAAACAGTTTTAAGGAAAATCAGTTCCGTTGGACGCCCAAAATATGCCAGATTCGCGGAAGAGTAGTCATCCGCTGGAACCAATGGTATCCTGGTCTTTTTTTCGCAACCTTTTTTAATACGAGGATGGATCTAAACAAAGAGCCCAAAATAACTTGCGAGAGCGTTGATTGGCAGAAAGGACGCGTGAGAATTCGTTGGGTAAAATAGCTTCGAAGGCGGCGGATGCCATGAATAAGATATTCATGTAGTCCTCATTAACGTGTTTTTTAATAATTCCGTCACGTTTAGAGTGGGAACTTCGTGCTTTTCCATTCGTAATCACATTATGGCAAGAAACACAGAATCGCAAGGGTGGGAATAGGACGTAATTGTCTCGTTAAGGCTTTTTTTTGCTCAGGTTTTTCAAGGGCGAACATTTTGGCACACCTATCACGTAATGTAAGCTCTAATTTCTTGGTTCCCACCGTTGCTAGGAGATGAATAAGAGATTTATGCTCTAAAATGTGACTTTTGAAAATGATTAATTATTATTATCAAATGTTCATTATTGTCTTATTTCAATTAAAATAATGTTTATTAACCCTTTTTTATTTTTATCGTTGTTTAATTTTGAAGCAATTAAAGTACGCGAACAGAGATTGTATTTTATTTGATAAAATCATGATAGGATTCTTTGAATGAGGAATCGTTCGGTAGCGATATACACGAAGATAATAGACATCGATGTAATATAATTAAATGAAACGAATCTAAAAGAATAAGGGATAAATAAAGTTCAGAACAATAATGTGCATTTACGAATAGTGTCATTTATATGTACAATAAATTTTTAACAACACAAATGATCACTGATATTGGGAAATTATGGTATGCTGGTAGGGCTTATCAAATAAATAGTAGTAACTTTTTCAGGATGTGTCAGTATATACTTATATTAACATATTGTTACAACTGTAGTGAATATTTAATAATATTGCAAAATTCTTGCTGTTAATGTTGTGTTATAATTAATAGAACGTTGATGATTCCACGTTATTTCTCCAAATTTTCTACCAAATGTCTAAGTTCCTTGGCACGTCTTTCGTTGTTTTATAATACTGAGATTATTAGCGGCATTATTAGCATTAGGTAGCATTAGCCGTATTGCCTGAATAAAGTTTAAAAGGAGACTAGGTTTACTCATCATAAATCACAGGGAGAGCATAGGCAATTCTTCAATAATTTTTTCTTGCTACTCAATTTCCCCTCGTAAATAATGACGGAGCTACTGCTCTAGGTAAAAGGCCAATGAATAATAATAGGCATCGTGACTTCTGGAATCGAATGGGAGTCGGACAAGGCGGATGAATGCATCTCCGCCGGTGGTCGAACACAGAGCCCTCGGACGCGGGAGCTCTAAGCACGACGGAGGAATTCGCAACACTATGAAGGCGGCGAGACCACAAACGAACTCACTCTCGATAGAGAAACCGCGTGTGCGGCCACGAGGTATCTGATGAATTAGGACCCTTTCGCATCGATCCTCTTCACTCCCTCAGCTTCCCCATTCTGCCGTCCTTGCGTCGCCACCGTCGCGTTCCTTTTTATCTCCACGCAAGGGGCGGAAAACCGGGAGAAAAGGGGTTGGGGTGCGATGGGGGCGTGGTTTGTGAGGGAAAAAGAAGGCTCAGCCCCCGACCTCCGCCCCCGCGGTCCTCTTCCTCCGCCCCGCCCCCCTCGCCACCTCCTGCCCTCTCATCCGAGCCTGTCTTTTTATTATTTCTTTTCTCCCCTTTCTAATGTTTTTTCATAAGCCCTTTCTCTCAGTTTCCTAATCATAATGAAATATTCCCCCTTAAGGTCAAAGCCATCCTCCCGAACGCTCTCAAACGCACGCCGCTGCTTTTTAACACGTGTACTTTGAAGAACGTCCGGCTATCTTGACGAGTGGGATGTGTTTTATTTGTTGTGGCACATGATGGAGGAATTTGTCTTACGTGTCAATTCATTTCAGTCGTCTTCATGATCTTTATGATGTGACGGCTAATAAAATAAGAGTCTTGCTAAGTATTCATTGTTTTTTCTGCCTTATTGAATATGTTCAAAGGCAACCATACCCAAAATGTCGTAGCGCTGCATTTATATAGATGTTTTCGTCTAATTTCATTCGTTTTGTACTGAAATAAGTTAGGAAATTAATAAAAAAATATGGCTTTAAATTCCGATAATGAAATCCTTACTATTTCGCGTGGAAGTAAACGTAATTTTAATAGTACTTGTACTGCAAAAAACTCACGAAATATAGGTAATGAAAGGTTTTAGTGAAACCTCTTCCATATTTCTTCCTCTGTCTCTGTTTCCTTTACTGGAGTTAAATTGAATTTAATTCAGTGAGTTATGAATGTAATATTGAATAGAAGTTTACTCAATGGAGTTTTCAAATTTCATCCAAACTGACAACTTTCTGTGCTTAAACTCTCTTTAACTCATCTTCATTTCTGAGTGTTGTTTCGTTCCCAAAGATATAATGCATACGTCCCCATCGCAAATGCAAATATCTTCATGTCCCCTGTATCACTAATGTCTTCTAATTTTTACATACGAATGCCACATTGATGATGTTGCCAATTGAATGAATTCATGCGTATACACGTATCTGTTTACTTTTATCATTTTGTCGTTTTATGACTGGAGCTTTATGAGTCTAAATTTGATTAGTATCGAACGAATTTAGAAGGGAATTATATGTGATTATGGCAGGTGTGGAAATTAAAGTCAACCCACCGTCAATTAAATATCAAAGGTTTCATGGAGTGAAATACTATACACGCCTTTGTTCTTTTATTGTATATCGTATGTACATTAAACAGAGCATTCAGCCACCTGTATACAACGAGATGTTTTTTGCTCCTATAAATTATTATACTTTCATAACTCAAATTCGAATGAATTGATAGAAAACATTCAATTTTTGGAACTATTACTAAAAAACTCCTGAGGAAATATTTAATTCAACAAATTTATCATCTATTCAACAAATGAATGTTACAAATTATTATCGTAGTCTCTTTTTAAATTATGCATTTATATTCTACATCGTTGTTTAAACTAAAACTATAGAAGTAATATATTAGGAAGTTTTCCATTTTTAGCATTCTTACCGACTCGCACAAATGAGGTAAACTCTTAGAGCATTGCTATTCAGGTGGCCAAATTGAATTCAGCGAACAGCATAGCAGAAATACATCGCATAATCAGGAGGTGCTGTTTACCATTCCCCGCGCATCCGCCGGTTAATCTTTCCAACGGCCATTTTTTACTTCACTCCTCCGCCTCTTTTACATAATTTCACCTCTTTACACGAGCACTCATCCACCCTCGCATTCCATCTTCATTATGCACCCGCTCTTCCAGCCATTTTCACTTCCATCTTCTTTACGCGCACTCTCACGAAAATTTAGTTGCGAACCTTCTTTCGGTAGCGTGCTTACTTCGCCTTACTTTTTATCGAATCACTGGACCGATCTACCGCGTGGCCTCCCTTCCGATACACTCCGAAAAAACTGATTTTTTGAAGGAGTTTATGAAGTCGGGAAGATGTGAAACCTTGTGATACATTGTAACACAATGTATAAGTATGCCTCGCCGGAGCGGTGGAGGTGAAATTGTATCACTACGCTCCCGCATTTTTAATTATTTAGACCCATTGTTATAAACATGGACGTTGCGTGAAAAGGTGAATGGTGCTGATCCGTTACTTTTTGTTTGCACTCGCATATCTCCGTTTGTAAATTTCTCACCAAATATTTAAGAATGTACGACAGCACTCAAGAGGCATTATTCTCCAATTCTCCGTTCGTGACAGAGGTGTTCACAATAGACGACTCCATATTTCACAAATTTTAACTCGGTCTCAGTTCCGACTAATGTTATTCTAAAATGTTCCTCGAAGATATTGTTCGACGTGAGGTCTGCTTTCCCAGGCCGTGAGGAAATATTTAAGCGAAATATTTTCCGAATCGTGAATGAGAAGTATTGTCACGCTATTCCTATGAAAGTTTTCGCCTTTTTGAAGCGCTGAAAAGCATTAGTGGCTGAATGAATGTAGAGAAATCGCATTCTAGTTCGGGGTTTTACGTTAACGTGGAATCTTCGGTGTCGTGTTCTAGTTCATTCAAGTTTTCCTTGTCGGTGTGTTTCAAGGAGTCCAGTTTATCATCACGTAGATTCTTCAAGTGCTTATTCTAAGTTTTATTTAACAAATGTTTCATTATTTTTTCAATTGTATTCATCGAATTTTTAGTTGAAGTGATTAGAGTTATTTTGAAAATCGTTCTTCTACCACTCCTGCTTTTCATTACTTTTTGCCATTGGTTTCGTAGGGAACATTTAAAAGAGTTGGTATTCTACAAATGGAATGCAGACGAGGTGAAACTTCCAGCCCCAAAATATTTCGTTTGGGATATACGTATTGAAGTATAACATATATTTATCAATTACATACATGTATAAAATTTCCTTTTCATAGGATTTATCCAAATTTATTCTACGGCATATTCTTCTCTGTAATAAATAATTAAGCATTCCAACTTAGTAACCTCTATTAAGCAGATCAAACATTGAATATAAGTTGTGATAATAAGCCTACGAGTCAGTTGCGAATGACGGAAAGATTTATTATAAACCCAATTGTATGACCCGTTGGTGCCAAATAGACTTAAATTATTAACTTTTAAAGTTGAGGAAATGTACTATTTATAATGAGAAACTTTTTAATTTTTGTGGGATTTGTATAGTCTCCCTTTTACGTCAACAAACACAGAAAACCAGCGTGTCTCTAAGAAGCGAAAGGAAAAATTAAAGAGGGAAACATCGGAGAGAGAAGAGGTAGCAAAAGAGAGAGAGGAACTTTAAAGGAATCGATACGTACATTTTGGTGGAATCCTTTCACACTGCCCTCGAGAGTGGAAAGGGAGTCGTCCTCCCGAGGGAGAAGAAAGGAATATCCTGATGGTTGCTCCGATGGGAGAAGTGCAGGTCGATGCATGAGAAGGCTTCTGAAGGACCTGCTACGCTCCACATATCCTGAAGGGTCCCTTAGATAACCTCTCGTGCACTCCTCAAGGTCTGCTTCTCCGTCGAAAATTATTGAGCCGTTTGCTTTTGGCGTAAATTGTACATGATCGCGTTTTGTCCTTCAAAGTTATATAATGAACGTCGTTTTGAATGATACTTTAAATCACAACCATGTTATTGTCCCTAGGTGTTAATATTTATGTGTTGTATAACTTTGTTTGCGTATTTATCATTTTATTGTCATGTTGCCTTGGAAGATCACGATAAAAGAAGGTAGTACTCGCGAAATGATGGGCTACTATGAGTATACATTAATTGTAAGTGAATTATTTTCATTGCAAATTCTTTGAAGAAGCTACTCATTATCTGTTCATAGAAAATATTATAATTAACTAAAAGAACTTTTCTAAGACATTGATGGCGACATTTTATTTGAAGTAAGACGGATTTGTTGTTAAATGATTATGAGTAAATTAGATACATGACCTATTAATTATATTACAAAGTTTTTCCATTTTAATATTATTTCTTCCAATTTTATTTCAATTTAAAAGTGTAATTTTACATAGGAGAATAGGAAAGGAAACATTGTAATAATCCATGTATATTCTTCGTATTTTGAGAGAAAATAAATGTAATTTATAGGCTCCGCCGTATTCCATCTACTTGAGAATAAAATTAATTTTTACAGACTAAAATAGGAAAGATTTTCCTGTTGGGTTCCTCAAACTTCTTATCGTCAGTAAATGTATCGAGAAAATGCATCAATATCATCTTTGACCGCATAAAAATCTGCGAGCCTAGGAAATCGACCGCGCTAGAAAGTAGCCATCCCTCAGGATTTGGACCTGTAGCAAAGTTCCGCTGAAAAAAACGGGCACTTCTCTTGTGATGCAGCTTTTGTTCGGAACTCAATGACAGGGAAAGGATTGTGAGGAAGAGGACGGAAATTCTATTCTACGAAGGAAGCCAAGGTTTTGCAGGATTAGATCGGAGAGACGGGCCATGGTTGGTTTACTTAACGGCCAACGGCGTCCCATCCACCCGATTGAAATTCGATAAACAGTTCCCTATTAATGCCGCCATAGAATGAAGAGCTGTGAGTTAAGGTCCAGATGTTTGCCACACGGACGCCATTTTGTACTGAAGGCGATGGAATTGAGGACTCGTAGGAAAAGGTAGTGGTTACCTTGGTGAATTCTTTGAGTTTTTAATGCTCGAGTTTAATCTGCAATTCAAGAAAAATTCATAAGACGCTTTAGGTAGTTTACGTTCCTATGGTATTAGGCTAGTAATTACTGTTCAGTAGTATTATAACCATCTGAGAATTAGGAAAACATATAAATTACCGAATACTTATCATCTTTGTAATAAAAACTAAAGTTAGTTGGGAAACGTTTTGACCAAGGAACTTAATTATTCTACGTTCATCTTCAAAATGCGTAAATTTAATTATTTCTAAAGCTTAAGAAATTGTTTATTATTAGAAAACTTCTTTAAACGATTTATATCTTGATTTCAGCGGCCGATTCTTAATATTTTTATCGATTTGACCTTGAATTAATGCTCTGTTTATGCCTACAAGATGGTAAATGTGTGCAATTTATCGTTTGTTAGCACATTACGCCGCGAATTAAATCGCGCACCGCAACTGCAAAATCGTCAATGAATCGGAACCTCACCATTCACAACTTTCACCGCATACGCGCTTGCTGTCCGGGTGTGTTCAAAACACAACTTCTTATTTTGGGCAGAAGCAATTCCGAGGGTAATAAAGGATCCGATCCCATTGTTCGCACCATGTGGAACGTGACTTTTTCCGCATCCGAAGCTCAAAACAAGTGCCGCCCTACGAGATTACCATGGCGACGCATCTGGCACTTGTCTTGTATTGGCCATCCTGGCAAATTCTCCCATTGCCGTCTTAGAACAACTTCCAGCGAGGATTTGCGAGCTTATGGTTCTGCGCACATGTGTTTCTCGATGAAGACTCTCGGAACGGTTTGGGTACCAATTCGACACTATACCCGAATACACTGCTGCTATTTTGACCGGTCTTTTACTCTCGTCTTCCAAAAGTTTATAACCCTGACGTGGATGAGTTGTAGTAACCCGTATTCTATACTACGTATAAATTGTTTTAGCATAAAAGAATTATATGGATTTGAAGATAAAGGAATCGGATGGTTTGAATTATGTATGGAGGCGTTTTTGAAGAACGTTTACTAAGGAAAGAAATCTATCTTTCTTGGGCTTTGAAAGTTATGGATATTCTTATCAAAAATCAAGTGCAAACAGGCATCGCTCTCGGGGTCCTTCAAGTTTATCGTAGCCATGAATTTCGCCAAACAGTATAGGAGTTCTTTCATAAGTATAAACATCTAGATTGAACCAAGTGTAATTTCGTTTTCTGATCGTTTCAACGCGAAAATACTGAAAAATAGTGGACTTATGAATTTTAATGATATTGATTAAACCTTCTCTGTCAAAGCTATCGAATTATACTTGAGGGATAAACCGCTCAGTTATGGAGATTTATTTTAACTTTACAGAAGACATTAAGAATGTATTTACGTATGTCTCATGTTCTTAGCAATTCTATCGATAGCTTGATTTATTTTTTAGTAAATTTTATTAGAATAGAATTCGACAGGAATCTGAGAATTACATTAAGTGCATTTGTTATTATTCTTCATTCACTATTCATTATTTTGGTGTATATGGTAATACGCCATTTATCATTCGGAAAATGAAATGAAACATAGTTATAAATTGTAATTGTTAATTAATAATCTTAAAAAGTTCTCCAGTTAATGAATGTATCTTTAATCTCCACAGGTTGTTCGGGACTAAGTGCGACAAGTGTGGGCTGAGCTTCAGCAAGAACGACTTCGTGATGCGAGCGAAGACGAAGATATACCACATCGATTGTTTCAGGTGCACGGCGTGCGAGAGGCAGCTCATCCCAGGAGACGAGTTCGCGCTGCGGGAGGACGGCCTATTCTGCAAGGAGGACCACGAGGTGGGCAGCAAGCACGCAGTCAGGAAGGAAAGGAACACTCTATCTCTCTCATTGCCCCCCTCTCTCTCTCACATGTGGAGAAAGATTTCATAACTTATGTCTTAGGCGTCGAATGAAAATTTTTTATTCGCGGATTTTATTTATTATTTTATTTATGTGGTGTAAATGGTGGTGAAGTTTCCGTACTATAGATAGAAGCTATCTTAAGTCAGTCAGTTTCTTTCAGCCTACAGAAAGTAAGTTTCGGAAATAAAGTCTCCTAATATTTTATTGGGTTGCTCCTTTTTATACTGCGGCTTATTAAAATTGGAAGATAAGAATCGGGATTCGAAAGAGTCAAGAACTGCAGTTCATTAGTGAGTTTTTTGTCATTGAATGTAAAATCGTTATTTCATACTAAAGAAGGACGTTTATCGTTCAATTTAATTCAAATTATCGCACCTCTTTCATTAAGAAAAAATAGAAATTATCAAGTATACTCGATAACAAATGCTTTATCCCTTTAGCCGGTTAACAAATCATAAATTTTTGTCATATATTTATATGTTAGTAATTCTCCTTTTTTCTTCTATTCGTTTTCTTTGTATATGAGACTTAGCTATTAACTCCTCACAGTATTTATGTCTGCTATTCACTCCTCACAAAATGTGTTAAATTTTATTTGAAATACTTTATCTTATTTATAAGAACAGAAAGGATAAGTAACTGGAAGCGCATTCATTCTTACTTGTTGCGGTCGTTAGAATGGAGAAATAATGATAAAGATAAAACGTATCACAACACTTAACCAGTCCATATATTTTTTGTGCTGCAGGTAATGGATAACTTGAAATATAATTTGATTATCTGAATATTTTCATTTAACGTGCATATAAATATGGACTCATCTAAAAAGTTATCGCTGATATGAGTCGGACCATACCATACTATATCCACACAGGCAATCATTGATTAGGAACCTTTCAAAATCCATCGATGAATATCCTCCATAAAGATTTATCGATGTCCTAACGCAGTCCGCGGGTGACCCCAGCAAACTAGCCAGTTGATCAGAGACCACCTTGGTGGAACCTCGATGATTTCAAATGCCTCGAGAATGTATTACACTCGCCGAGATGTAAGTCGACTATTAATCATTACTCTCGCCGCTTGTGTGCGACTCCTGCGTCGATCCGCTTCCATTAGACTACTCGATGTACTTGAATCCTCCGTGGGTTGAGTTCGGATGAAACGCGGCGGCATCTTTGTAGCCGCTGGGAGATTTAGTGGCGGTTCGCGATGAATTATCAGAGCTACATTCGGACGCAATTTGATGCCTCCAGGAGATGAATAACATAGTCGAAGGGAGTTACTTGGGAGGTGAAGCCGTCCAACTTCTAGCGCAAGAATTATTCATCCGAGTTTACTGAAAGGGATTTTTCTTGTATTGAAATTTTTTTGGAAACTTTATTGATGTATGAGACAGTATTTTATTGTTTCCCAGAAGATATTATAAAGATGCTCTCTTCGTAAACCATTCATATGTAATCATGTGTATATTTCTCTTTTTTTCTTGACAGACCATCAGATATGTATTATTTTACTTTCAGCCCCGATTGAATCTACCATAAAAGGTTATTTTATTTCTTAATTAATTTTTCTTTTCTAGATCGCTCTGTTTCTCAACAAAAGATAATCGTTTTATGAATATTGTTACGGTTTAATGTTCTTCTTTTGTTTCGTATTTATTTTGTTCACTTGTTTGTCAGTCCTTAATCAAAATGCATGGAAACTTAGCTATCTTGCATTTCCACGAATCTTGCGAAATCGGAACATTATAATCGTAATCGTTTGAAATCGTTTTTGAAATCTGTACTGCTACTCTTTTATAGTCTGTTCCTCTGAATAAGTTTTTGACATCGCATTTAGGTAGTACTTTATCTTTCGTCTCTCTGATTTCTCTCTATTTCTAAAGTAAACATTCCAGTTTTGTCCCTTTATAAACTCTCCATATATGATATACTTCCCTACTTATAAACGTAGCTTCACCTTACCTCGAATCACTCACTACCTCCGCAGCACTCTTCGTAAGCAGCGGTGGCTTTTCTCATCGCCACAGGCGCCAATCGGAATGGATGGACTGGAGACGTCACTTATGCTCGACAGCGTTAATCACACCGAAGTGACCCCTCCCCGAATCCGCCCCTCATAATCTGCAGCCAAACCCCACCCCTTTTTATCTATCTGCCTTTGGAGATTAATGTCAAAATGGAAGGAGAGGGGACACGATGTAATCGCTGCGAGAGAGAGAGAGAGAGAGGGGGAAGTTGATATAGTTAGAGGGACTTTATATACATGGGCACAAGTGGATGAATTCAGTTTGGTTTACAATTTTCAACGCCCATTTACGACGTAGTTGCTTCCAGTTGTATCGGCCTACGCCAGGGGTGTCGCCTAAGTTTCCAAAACAGCTCTCTCGTAATTAGCTTCAGTAGAAAGACTTTACGTGCAGATTATTACTTTTTAATGTTTCTATGTTGATGATGTTTCGTGAGTAAATTGATTCGATTTTACAATTCGTTTCCAGATCATATTTTCTTTTCGAATGCGATGTATAGAGGACTTGAATTAGATTATGAATTTTAAGTCTATGGAGGCTTTTATTTTTCTAGTACACTAGCGATAAGTGCATTTATAATTTGACAAAACAATCAACAACGTACGAACGGTTTACTGACCAGAACTTTCAGGTTTAACAATTACGAAAACACATTTCAGAAAAGCTGAATCTGTTATTAATTCTTGGAAGTGATTTTTGACAAAATATTTGTGAATGTCAATCGAGATATTTTCTATAGTCTGTTCCACTTTTCTAGGCAGTATGGGGCTTATGGAGAAATCGAATAGCCTCGTACGCCGGGTCATTTTTCCGGAATATCCGCGACATCCACAAAATTTGCCTTCGCAACGGATGAAATTAAGATTTTCAACTTAGTTTGGTGGATTTTTTTCCAGTTTTTTGGTGAAATTTGGATAAGGAAGGATGGTTCTATATATTGACGGAGTTTTTTCAACATTTAAACAAAAGAAATAAATTTTACAGAGGAATTAAAAAAAAATGGTCACCAAACCAAACCTCACCAGCCGTGAACAATACTAAAACTGCCATTTCTCTCATCCTATCCAAGGTAAAGTGCTAGTTTTTTCTTAGTTTACTCTTTATACCTTATGAATACAAAAAAGTCAACTTATATTAATTATTGACTAATAAAATTTTTGTAAAAAATAATTTAAGTGGAACGCAACCTCCGAAAAATTGGATCGTGCAGTCAAATTTATACATCGCCTAAAAATTTTTTGTTTCTTAAGTTACGAAAAACTTGTCGCGAGAGAAATTGAGATAAATGTTGTTATTTTCATTTACAGGTTATTCTGAGTCGATATCTTGAATAGAACTTTAGTTTTTGAATTTTATACCTGAGAGCGGGTCCGGATCAATCCGAATTACGCTTACGGGTCTATTAGTCTCGAGCAAAAAGTAACAATGATTAGCAATCGGAGCGCTAAATCAATTACTCCCTCGGTTATATAATTCAAAAACTAAAGTTCTATTCAAGATATCGACTCAGAATAACCTGTAAATGAAAATAACAACATTTATCTCAATTTCTCTCGCGACAAGTTTTTCGTAACTTAAGAAACAAAAAATTTTTAGGCGATGTATAAATTTGACTGCACGATCCAATTTTTCGGAGGTTGCGTTCCACTTAAATTATTTTTTACAAAAATTTTATTAGTCAATAATTAATATAAGTTGACTTTTTTGTATTCATAAGGTATAAAGAGTAAACTAAGAAAAAACTAGCACTTTACCTTGGATAGGATGAGAGAAATGGCAGTTTTAGTATTGTTCACGGCTGGTGAGGTGACCATTTTTTTCTCATTCCGCTATAAAATTTATTTCTTTTGTTTAAATGTTGAAAAAACTCCGTCAATATATAGAAGCATTCTTCTTTATCCGAATTTCACCAAAAAATTGGAAAAAAATCCAGCAAACTTAGTTGAAAATATTAATTTTATCCGTAGAAGTAACTCAGAAATAATTAACTGGCTCCTTTTGGGAGGCTAGGTTGCTCCCTTATGGGAATTTACGTGCATTTATTTCCCCATAAGCCTCCCGTACTGCCAGCTTTTGTGGAACGGACTATAGATACTAGTTGTTTTGAATGAAGTAGATGTATTTTGTTGAAATTCTGGTGAAGAATATTGCCATAAAGTATTAGTATTAAATGTATGGCTACACTTTACTAGTCTATAATCGAAAAGACTTCTTAGAATAAATGTCCCAATAAGCCAATAAAATATAAGCTAAACATTTAGAACCATTCTGTCAAATTCGTGGAACCTAATCACAGACTTTCTGGTAAATTTTTCTCTAAGTAATTTCCTTAATTATCGGAGAAATTTCTTCTTATTCAAGTTTAACAATTCTTACTCATTAATATGAAGTCGAAGAAGGCAGTCTAAATGAAAATCAACTGAAGCAAGTTTCATTCCAATATTACTCTTGAAAAGCAATCAATCAAATTCTGCAGTCATAAGCGATTGCATTCATGCCTTGGAAAAGTAATTTTAATCTTATGCACTCCACCATCCTCTCAGTCCATTAATTATATTCCTTTCTTTTGCCTTCTTTGCATCTCTTTCTCCAATATTCTCATCTCGAGGCATTTTTGATGATTACTATTGCAATTTGTGGAAAATTTTACTCATACCGCCTAAAATCAGTCGATTACGCATATTGGATAGTCTATTTGGTAAAACTCATGATATTAAGCAGATTCTCAGAATTTAAAGATTATACGTCCAGGTACCTGACTAACTACTTAAGAATAACATTTAAAAATCATATAAAAACGATAAACAATGTTTGCATTTGTAAGATGAGTTTTTCAGGTGATCATCTGCATCGTTAAACTCAGTAAAATATGAATAATAGATTTAAGCATCAGTTTTTGTTATATAACATGGTGATGTAGCATTTTATCTAAACTCTGTTTACGACCTTAGCAATTACCGTTGTTTATTTCGTTCGCAGGTCTTAGAGAAAGCGGCGGCTGCAGCGCCAGGTCATGCGGGTGAGAACAACAACAATACTACGAACGTAAACAACAACAACAGCCACAGCAACGGTCACCACGCTCATCATCATCACAACAACGAAGGCTCAAACTCCGGTAAGTGAAAGAAATAGATTTCCCTTTGGTCGTATAAAATCTCAATGAAGGAGATACATGAGTATCCGAATGACGATGTCTAAAATCATATGTTCGAAAACGGTTTTGACTTCGTATTCTATCCGAGATGATTCGTTTCCTATTTACTGAATGAATGATTAAAATCTGATTATTCATACGTGTCCATTTTAACGAAAACTTATTATGAAAATGGAATTAACTCGATTTAATTCTGGCCCCTATCTCTAAGAGGGCTACCTTGATTCAATTAAGCGTAGCAATTGAGGTGAATAGCTTTTCAGCTTCTACATTCCCTTCGCTTAGAGATTAATCATGCGCCTGTGACTAAAGATTCTCATTAAAAGCAATTGGTGGCTACCGCACTCCTCAAACAAGTCGAAATGCAAATATTTATTTCCCTATGATTATAAGCTTACTCGTCATCGGCGGAAACAACTTCCCTCCGCTCGTAAGTCGATGGATGTATACGGATCTTTTCCTCTTGCGTCTATATTTAAACATATCGGAACAACCTTCCAACAGCGAATGTCTTGGGCGGTATTTGGCCAAAACGCCGCCGGTCGTCCACTCGAGACGCCCTCCGAGGCGCCTTCCTCGGAGGGAACAATGCCATCATCCAATCGCGTAAAACTCGGTGGCGATACGAATTAGCTCCCCACGGCAATAAACAGCTCAAAAGAATTATTCAAACAGTTTATTTGGTTACAGCCGTCTAGAAGACGAGGAAGGCAGGGGCCGTAAAATATTTCCCCACTCGAGATTTTTACGATCATCCCCAATACGTCTGGACCCTTCTCCCTCCACATCTCGATCTTCATTTTTTTTTCTTCCCGAAGAAAGGATATTAGAATCGCTTGTAGACTTCCGACTCGACCTTGGAGGGACTGCTTCCCGTCCTGATTTCGGCTCCCTTAACGCCAATTAGGACAAATTATAAGGTCGTTAAAATTCATATATATATATTTCCCCATCCCGCTTCGATCCCATCGCAACAATGATGCCGTTCCTATGGTTCCCTCCTCGGCTCCCGGGAGAATATTTAGCAGGTGGTTAAGGAGCCGTTCGGAAAAAGAAGCGCCGACGGTCCGGCAAACAAATTTTTATCTCCGGAGAAAAAAGTGGAAATATCTCGACTCCTGCCTGGGAATTGTGGGAGATTCCTATGCCCGAATCCTTCTCTCTCTCTCTCTCTGAGCCCGTTTTGTTTTTTGCCGGGTTCGTCTAGGAAGCCCTCGCACGAATGAAGTCATTTGTACACCTCTCCGTCCAATTAACGTCGTCTCTGTTTTTGGGTCCGTGATTCTCGTAAATTAAAAAATTACCGCGGGTCCATAATCGTCCCTAATGGCGGGAGCGTGTCCGTCCGTGTCCAGCGCGAGTCCAGAAGACGTTGCCTGCATAATTTTGGAGTCTAGTCTTCGGCGAAATTTATTTAGGGTTTGGTTCAGGTTTTGGCCATATTAGTAGGTAATTTGCACATATATGGAAGTGTTTCTTGTTATATTTATTTGTGTCTGTTACTGTAGTGTACTTGTGTTCGAAAATAATTTGTTCTCGAATGAAATTTAAATGCAACAGGTCGATTTGGATTTAGTAAAGTGAGTGTCTATCAAACATTTATGTCTCATCGAAACTCGTTAAGAGTTATAAGGCTAAAATAATAAATATCATCAAAGGATCGATTAACCGATGGTTATTACTATATTTTGGTTTCACTCTGAGTTAAACGAGTCTTATAATATTTATCATTAAGTATTCTCGTTTGTCACCAAGCTCCTCTACTTAACAATACATTTCAATAATATACTTATTACTCACTAAGTACATAACATATATTGAAGATTACATGTACTCATTTCGAAATTAAACTTAATTAATCTACGCTAACGTGAGTCTCAAATGCGACTAGACGAGTCTTGAAAGAGGAGAGATACTTTTCAAGATGCCGAACGGTACACAAATTCGAAAACTTCGTCGGGACATATGTTTAAACTGTAGTAATGCCTTTATAATTGATTCGAATCACTCCATCTTCCAACAATCCGGAGACAGAAACGATACACAAGAAAATCCTTTACGAGATGCATTTGCGGCACCCGACAATGGAAGAAACCACGCGGCGGCAACGCGGCTCACATCCTAAAAGGATAGGAAAAAATCGCTTTGAAAAGATGCGGCATTTGCTCTTCATTTTTTTCTTCTTTAGATAAGAAGGCGGGCCACCGCCTCATCGGGAGCGGCACCCGCAGGAGGCTTTATCAGCGGGCAAACAAGAGGCGGTGGAAATGTGTGCAGGGGTCTCTTTTGAAGGTAGCCGATCAATGGCAGCAGACTGTATAGTCCGAGTCCTGAGCGCAAACACGGGAGTGGAGAGTTAGATAAACGATACGCTGGAATTTCCCGAAAGAGATCCGGAGTCGAAAAAAGCGCTATCTGCTGCTGTGGATTAGGAATCCAGGCCCCTTAAATCAATTCAATGTAAACGTAAAAAGATCGGTACCAAAACGTGTCCCTGCGTAACCCTTTTTAATAATTCCGTATATGTATTAATAATTAGTACTGATGGATAGAAGGACGAAACGGGGAATTAAACTGTTAGATTGGTAGAGTATTCGTTGGTTACAGAATGGCATCGACGGGTTACCTTCGAAAGCAAATACATTATCCAGGACATCGACCCTGATCATTATCTAACTCCGTCGCGGGAAGAAGATGTGTGATTTTGGGCGTTATTTCTTCCTTTGTGTCGATTTTTTGCTCCGGCGGAGATCAAACGAGAACCGATATCATTATCTAAACGGAAAGAAATGGGTTTGTTTGCCGTGATTTCTGGAAAGATTGGCACACACGGCGACCTAAATCGGGGGGAGTGACGCACGAAAATTGCGGTGGGTGTTTGCGAATTGGGTTACGTTCAGTTTTCGCGCTTCCTACCTGATTTTTTAATAGACTAAATGGAATTATACGGAATGTACCATAAACATCGATGAACATGAGTGCTTGTTATGTTCCTTTATGGAACAATTATATTGATGCTCAGTTATAATAGAGGAGCAAATTAAAGAATAATATTTACGTTACAAGGATTCGAACTCAGTTCCTTTTCCGAGTCTCTTATGTTAATGTTTAATGATCAGTATATTATAGCATACCCTATTTGTTATAACGATCGTGGGTTGAATTATCGTTAGAGAACCAGTAATATTGGATGACATTATCGGGTAATAATAAGAATATACTGTGGACATGGAAACGCTGCGATGTCATAATGGTCGGCATCAGTTTCATCGCTTTGATACGCTCCCCCGGCTTGATTCATTCAAATTGAAGTCTAACGTCTTGTTAGATCAAATATCACACTTGGCGTAGGTGGCCATCAGCAGGTGAAGGTACAAGGGTAACGAAAGATATGCATTCTCTCGTAATCTAATATCCGTAAGAACACCAACATAAAGCGCAGTCGACCCTGTTCCATCATTTCCTAAGCCTCGTTTCTTCACAGCGCAGTTAATCCCATCTCCTTGGAAGAGTAAACCTTTTGTTTGCCCTTCACCTTCTATACATCCGTCGTCATCCCATCAGAGACAGACGAGAATGAATTAGTTAATTTATCGACCGCGGCGCTCGCTTTCCACTTAATAAGGCGTAAAAGAATGGATGCGCTGAGATCAAATCGCCGTGTAATGCGCTGCTCGAGACGTATTCCTCTTCTGGTGAGGATTCTCGCGAAACACGAGACGGAATATCCCATAACCGCCGCAGAGCACTTCCCTCCAGCATCCGGGTGTCACGACACGAGACGAGTTTCTCGCCTACACGAGAAGCAATTTGCCGTAGCGGCCTCCGATTCCCATCCTCTTCATTGTGCTTTAGACCACGATTCGCCGCGTTAGAATGCGGAGGAACGAAGGCTTTGATGGGGGTGTAGGATTCCGCCCGATTTATTTATGCTACGGGGAAAAAGATAAAGGCCTTCCAGGTCCCGCACGAGTACGTTCTAGGGCCATCCAGTTTTGAGTTTTCTCACGTCACATTCCGCTCCTGCCGAGGACCTATCCCAGTCTCCCGTTTTCCTTCCGATCTTCTTCTTCCTGCGTTTAAGTTTGTGTCGCAGGCGATTTTTTGAAGGCGGCAGATTGGTTTATCATAATATCCCAAGATTAAGTCGTTAGGTTGTGTTGAAAGACAATACGCTCTCATTAATAATGATTATATAATTAAAATATTGTTCCTTTCAATCAATTTATTAACTTTACTCGAATAGTTCCTGTGGTTTGATCCGGAAGGGGTTTACCAGAGGTTAAAACAGTGACGTGAGTGGGACTCGAACCCAGATACCTGACTTTTGTTCTCAAGGGATTACCGGTGTAATAGCGGTAAGCATACCTTCTTTGAAAGTGGGGAATCATGGTTCGAGTCCTAGTCATGCTTTTATTATTACCTTCTTTATAATATCTGTTAGTAGATTCTTCTTCATCGAATTTTTAACTTGGAGGAGTTATTATTCTTCTTCCTTCTCTTATTTACGGGAGAAAATACGTCGAAGAAAATTTCCATCTCTAGAAGTATTTCCGCCAACCTTATCAAGGCCCTCCTCCCCTGTCGATTCCTTCATTAAAATATGGCTTCAGGATTTTGACCAAATGAACCTGCGCTGGAATACATTAACTCCGCGGCCATAATTTTCCTCGGCTTTCACCTCCACACACTCCTCGTGTATGCCCGTTATAACTGTCAATTCCAGTAGACGTAGACTTTTAATGTTCCCTTTTGGCGACTCCTTATTAGACGTCAGCGGAGGCTATATAACCACGCGAAGATACGGCATTTACATAATGGAAAGCCGGAAAAATATGGCCCCGGCCTTAACCCCAAGCCATTTAAGGATCGAACCTCGCATCCCCAGAGCGGAAGGACAGCGCCCAAGATGTGGAAGGGAGAGGTGGAAGGAGCCCTGTGCCGTAAATGACGCTAGAGTCCTTTTTTTTCGTCCGGACGGGTCGGTTTTTTACGTTACATACTTGTAAAATGCTCGTTCGCTGCTAGAATTCTAATGAGAGGCTGATTCGGTGGTGGAAAAGGTATGAGGGAAAGGGCAGTGGGGAGTGGTTGTTGGATAGATGAACGTAATGTGAGGATAGTTAAAGGGTTACGAGAGAATGTATATATAAGAATAGAAAGGGATTGTCACAGATTGAAGATCTAACCGATTGACGATCTAACAGATTGAAGTTTAGATATTCGTCAGCTAAAGATTTACATCAAAGTCGCACGCCGCCTTAAAAAAACTTATCGCGTTTTTGAAAACATTGACGTATCTACTTATAAGATCTTAGCTGATTATTTTGTTCTGCTTTTCAATTAATTTTTTTGTATCTGAAGAGATAAAATTATAGCCCTCAAGTGATAGTTGTGTTAATAAAATCATGGCGCGTAGAGGAAAAAATTTCATGAAACAACCGATTAAACTAAGGTGTTTATTATTTTTATAAATTGAACTACTCTTTTCTAAATTTATTCATTCACGTGATATAGATCGTCCTTTCCCGTTGACCTTTTCGAACAAGTTCAATGCTTGCGAGATAATAAGAAACTATTCGTGATCATAAAATTTTCTCAAAATAGCTTCAGAATAAGTTGACCCATAGTTATTCATAATGCAGGGATATTTTTTATCTTCTTTCAAAGTCGATTTTCTCGGAACCGATACATTTTTTTCACCAATGAAGACTCCGCGAAGGACCTCCCTGAACACGTCGTTCAAAGTTTAAGAAAAGGGAAGTGTTCCAACACCCAATGAAGGGACAGTGAATGGACGCACTTCGCCACACCTTCCACACATACATCGAGTGAAAGGCGGGAAAAAGGGAACCAAGAATGGCATTCAAGTCTCCTTATTCGTTGCTCGCCCCCCTTTTTCCGAAGGAAAGGCGTTTCCTGGATATTAGTGCGAAAAAATATTATGCAAATGAGGCTTTCAGGAGGAGTTATCCACGCCAACAATTTTAAGTTTGGTTACTGATGAGCTCTACCTTCTATCTCCTTGGAGACGTGGTATTTCAAGAACGCCAACTTCCCTTTCCGAACGTCAAAACCGATCAATACGTTCGTCGGACGAAATTAATGTCACGAATCGAGATAAGAAACTTGAGATGAAGGAGAGGGGAAATGCGAGGTCGACCACGCTTTTATTTTTGACCTTTTTCTTCGCAGTTATATATCTCTTTCCCTCTCCTTTTTTTTACGAAAGGAATGCGCGCCAAAGAATTATTTATGTTCCGAGAGGATGCTGAATGAAATCAGGGTTTTCCAGAGGTTGAGTTCATAAACAGGGAAACGAACGATGTTGGTTATCTCGCCTAGCTTAGAGGAGATCAATATTTTATTCGTAGCCTATCGATTTTTTTTCTGTACGTCCAGGCTCGATGTTTGAATAGACTGATTAATTCGGCTTTTATGAGATTTTACGTAATGAATTTTCTTGTTTTTCCGAGAAAAATATATCTAATTTTATGTTCTAGAATGCTAGTGATGGTATAAATCAATATTAAATCGCGAGTTTATGGGTGTTCACGTACAATAAATTCAAATAAATAGTTATATATCTTTAGTTTTAAATTAATAACATTAATCGTTTCTTTCGATGAAGAAATAGTGTTTTAGAAGTTTTGAGATTTTTATTATAATTTGAATGTAATTAATAACCAATTTTTAAAAATGATCTTTCGTGCACATTAAATGATAAAAGTATGAACGATTAAAACTAATACGTAATATCTGAGTCTTATTTACTGCTCAATAAAGTATCAAAGCATATATCGTATTTATTTTGGTCTTATGGAAAAATAGCACAAATTTTAATGGTAGAACCGAACCAAAAAATATCGGTAGTTGGGCGTTATAAGCAAATGATTTCAAATACTTTAGAATTGTGAGAAAATTTGACTTTTATCGCAACCGCGAATTAAATCGATTCAAGTGACTGATATCCCTCAATATCTAAGCTCGTAATCACTCACCTAGGTCATCAAAACTTGTTGGTGGAAACACAAGTTCCCATGGCACAGGTGCCCGCCATCACTCTTCATTTTCTTTCACTGCGAAAGGACATCTCCATTGATTTAGCTGCCATATCCCACATGCCATAAGTTATGCGTCCATTCACGGTCACTTAACCGGAGCGAACAGCCTCTCACCCATTTGCACCCAATTTCTCTCACAAAAGGACATGAATGAGTGGAATTCGGCCTAACATATTCTCCACCATTTGCTCGGAGATGGAAGCTTTTTGTTCCGAAATCAGCCACCTCTCAGTCCAAATTCAAAGGGAATTCGCGCGTATTTATTCTTCCCGTGTGCAAAAGAGTTTATCTCTTTCGACCGAAAAGAGGAAGTCTTTTATAAGACGGACCTCTCTCTCTCTCTCTCTAGGAGAGGGAGGGGGGGGAGAGAAAAATTTTCCTCGAGAGTGTCTCGACAGTCGAAGATCAGAATGCGATGCGTGACAACCACGTAACACGAAAGCGTCTGGAATTTTAACTCAAACGCAAACTTCTTTTAAAGCGAACGCTTCCATCCTTTTTACAGGGACTCATTATGCGCCCAAGTTATTTTTGGAACGTGAATAGAGACAAAGATGGTCGAGTCAAAAAGTGTCAAAGCGACGCAACAACGGTGGCGTCTACTTTTAGAGTCGCAGAGAACTTCGTTCCCGAGGTTTTCCCGTAGAGAAAATTTTTCCCACGAAATTTGTTCGAATTAGCGTTTTCTCGGATTTTTTTTGCGTATTCGTTCGTCGAACTCTTGTGCACGCGTGCGCTATGGTTCGAAGTATGATTACTCTCCTTTTAAGCTATGTTGGGATACTAACTTCACGAACAATGCAAAAATGTCCCGATATACCTAGCTTATTGTGATTTATTATCTTAAAAAATTTATTATTTATTTAGAATAATTCAAAACGCTTTTATTTTATATGTTTTATTATCTAATTATAACTTGCTACTACATATAGATGGAATGCTTAAATACGGCAATTATTATGAACTTTAATTTTGTATAAAGGGTCGTTTTATTCGTAACCGCGGGAAGTGTATATCGATTTTTGCATACAAGAATGAGGAATATTGACAGAAATTTATTTTGATATTTCGTTGGATCCTAATTCTTAAACAATTATATCATTTTTAAATTTGAAAAAATCTATCCTCTATTCTTTAGCTCAGCATGACCCCTGTAGTGCAGGCAACCCAACTTGCATCCATTTTCTCTACAGATGGAAGCTAAAAATGTATAAATGGTATTGATTAATTTTATTTTTCGCTAACCAATTACATCAGATTAGATTCTCTTACGCTTTTCAAATATAACGTAGTATTAATCTCTTTTAACTTGCTTGTAAATCAAAATACATTATTAGAAGGAAAAAGTAGTACCACACCGAAATCCTATATTTGCTCATTACTTTTGAGGTTATTATAGGACAGTAAGTTATCGGGAAAAACTCCATTTCAATTCCGATATTATAAAATATAAAAATTACTTATCATTTCATCACTCTTGAAATCAAACACCCTTATTAGCTTCAAGATTTATAATGTAATTAACGTGTGACAATGATTGATTTTTAAACATCAGAGCTAATGATTAGATAACATAAAATCTTATCATTGTAAAAGAATTTCTCTATAATTCCGATAAGATACACCGAAATCTTTACTTTTAGTACATTCCTCAACCTCCGGTCTCTTTCGTATGACTCCGTTGATAGAACCATCCCGGAAGTAGAAAAGTCATCCTTGTCGACGATGCTAAGAGAAACTTTTAAGATAAGAGAATTTAATGAAACCATCTCATTTAAAGGCCTTCGCATCATCGCAATCGCAGCTTTGCGCGGTGATAGAACCAGGTGTCCGACGCGCAGATGAAATGTTTCCAATAAAAGAAAGAGTCCTTTTAAACTTCTTTTGACGCCTGTAAACGAACTCGATCGTTCGATATATCGCCACCGAACGAGTGCAGATCTCTCGAAAGAGAGTATTCATTTCGAAAAAAGGAATCGGATAGAGAAACGCGTCTCAATGGGCTAAGAGAGGATAAGGATCTTGGAAGCGAAAGAGGGTGAGATGTTCTAAGCATAAAAAGAGTTGCGAGAGAGGGAGATGGTGATGAAAGATGCCGACAACATCTCCAAAGAGGAAGGAGAGGTCCTTTCTTACGTCACGATCCTTTTCGAAGTAAAATCCCCCTTCACAGCCTCCCCACCGCACCCCCAACGGATTGCTCCTCGCTCTGTGCTCTGTGTGTAAAAGACCAAGAGATGGAAGCAGAGTGGAGTTGTCGAAAGCTGTAAAAAAATTGTGTTTTTCTCGAGCTCGAATATTTTTAGAAAATAATAGGTTTTGCCAAATTTTTAGCGTGATGAGTTAAAATTTAATGGTCTTGGAATTTTTTTTTAGGAAGGGAATCTAAATTTTTCATTTTAGTTTTATTTTATACGGTTTTTCTAACACTCTCTCTAGCTTTAGTATTTACGGAGAATTTATCGTTTATTTATGAACAATTTTAAATTAAAAATCTATCTTTTTGCAGTAGTTCTAGTGAAGGAATGTGGTGTCAATTTTTCCTTCCAATTTAAGTTCATTTTAATTAGTTTGATAGAAAAAGGTGGGTTGTTGACATTCTTGAAATTCAACCAACATTCTGATTCCTATCTATGAGGAAGATTTTCGTTGTCCTATTGAATTATTCTGGATACCAAATACGTATTACTTCATGATTTCTCCTCTAGTTATTATCTGTTTGAAATGTTTTCTAATTTTATACCAATTTAGTTAACTTTTGCGTCAAAAACTGATCAGTTAAATTGTACACTCATTCAGAAGAAGCAGAAACATAAGAAATGCAGCCCATTTTTCAATAGGTTGAATTTTAATCTGTTTGAAATGAAAATAATATCGGAGTCGACACAAAGTATTCGACATAATTCTCCATTTTTACATAAACTATCTCCGGATCTTCTTATCGAAGCGTTAAGAAACAATACCCTTTGTTTCAACAACATTGAATCGATAGCCGTCCGTATCGAACGCCCTCGGTGTCGTCTCCGGATCGAACTCATCCCAGAAACGGGTACGGCACGAAGACTCCTTTCGCAATCAGGGCCTTTTCCCACCTGTTCGTAAAAAAATCCCCATTCGAGACATGCAACGCAACGCAAGATAACTGCCCTTTATAACGTATCCCCGACGTTGGCAGCCCTGCGCGGTGGGAGGAGGCAGCCGGAGATAGTAACACGGATCGAAGGCGGTAACCGTTGGGGGCGTATCCATTTCCCTTTCACAAGCGGGGGCGCAGGTGTCGTCGGGTAGCGCCACGGCGTCATTATTACCATTCTTCGCGATGGGGGAGAGAGATAGGGACCGCTAATGGAATTCAATCCATCGCATTAGCGAGGCCTTTTATTCGATGGCGCGATAAAATCTCCGATCGTGATTTCCTCTCGTTTATCAATCGGCGATCGGGAGGGAGTGCACCTGACGATCGTTTTTATTTCCGAAAGAGCGACACGCGTTCTACATGTCCGACGGATGGAAAAGTTGTCGTGAGCGGGTTCTCACATCGATATTTCTAACTCGGTCGTCCTATTAAAGTATTCGTTACATATTTCCTGAAGGGTTTAGAAACCGCCATTTGCACATGGTTGAGATAGAGTTATATTTTATGGATGTCTTAGTCTTAAGAGCGTATCTAGTGTATGTATGGAAGGAAATGAGATCCCGCGTTCATTCCTACGCGCGTTGTTCTGATTTATAAGGTACTTTAGCGAAGAGGAGGAATATACTTAAATAGTTCTAGAGAAACTACCCTTTATAGGTCTAAAGCACGATTATGCTCGAGTAGGGTGAGATCGCTATTGAAATGATCTCCTCCGGAGCTTAACGAATTGCTATTTAAGAGCGTTTTATTTCCATAGAGCTCATCCACGTCGTCTTTATTGGTAGTGTTACATTTTGAATGAAAAATTCTTCAGAGATGATTGCTTTATCGGTAAGAAGCTAATTTCTCCATTCCATTTCAATCCACCACTTTAGAGGACTGATTGATACGATTATTCATTATCAACTTTGCTAATTCTACTTTCAGAGAATAAGATTTTTCAGATATATTTACTTAAGCGCTATGCTCTTCGTTGATGATTAACACAAAGCTTTTGTGTAATCTACCTTGTTATGTGTTAATGATTATTCTCCTACTAATTCTTTTATTGATATCCCGAAAGTGTTTTGATTCTGGTAGATTTATTATTTCTAACCTTTATGCATTTCGAGCCAAAGTATTATTATGTCGTATTCCTGTGCTATTCAAGCGAATAATTGGTTAAAAAAATCAGTCTGAACGGCCGACGCTTGAATCATTTGCCGTGCTTACAGAGTATTAACGTAGATTTGGATGGAGGATATTGACTTATTGATTCTCTCTGCTAATCGCTCTTCACAATGCCTCATTTGGAATCTCCATAAGAATAAAGCTACGGTCGTGAAATTCATCCTAGGGCTCTCGTAGCAGAAGCCAGTTTAACCCCCAATGGCACCGTAACCAATCTACCTAAAGAGTTTACACCGAAGCAATCATTATAATTGAGACGGGTGGACATTTTTTTAAAACCACCCCTTCCCCGAGGAAAAGGGAGCATTCCCAGCGACGTAATCTTCGAAATCCTCCCGGAGTCCGTGGGATTAACAAAGGCCCCGGAAAAGATGCTTTGGACTGTGGGCAAAGATCCGTGAGATGACCCCTCCGCCCTCCGTGAAAAGAGCCCTTTGACCCAACGTTTTCCAGCATCGTCCGACATTAATTATTAATCGAAGCCAACCACTGAGCTCATCCCTTCTTTCTCGTGCAGCTTCCGCTCCTCCAGATCAGATCCCTCGGCCACGGTCCATCTACTCGTTCTTTGTTCCACGGTCATCCCCCTTAAAGCCTTCTGTGTGTGTGTATATTTCGCCAGTGCTAAGCCTCCCTTCGTTCATTATTCAACTCCGTCGGTTCGGAGAAAAACCCCCCAACGCGAGGGTGTTTTTCCCCGAAATTGGGAAAAATGTTCACAGGGTCCGTCTTATTATAAAGGGTGTCCTCTGTTAAAGGTATTTATGCTCGAGTAGTTGAATCGGAAATGGAATTCCTTTCGTGGTGGCTCAGGAGATGTTCCTAGTCTTAGTTTTCGTCGCTTGAAACATTAAGAGGAGTTTTTTCGCTGAGTTTGTTTAAGTCCGCAAGCCACCAAAATGTTCTGCAATAGGAGTTGGGTATTCATTTCTAAGGGTTATGAATTCTTCTTTTATTAGGTTCCATTAGGATCACCTGTGTTTTTTGGGGTTTTATACGTATACATTCAATTAGATCTTATAATACATTTTCCTCTAAAAATGAACGATCAAGATTCCAATATTTAGACTATTATTCCTTTGCATTAAATATTTCATCAAGTTATTTGATAAGTCAGTCGTCGATCTAGTTTTTAATTCTTTTCCATTACTCAGTGTAATGTTTATGACTACGTAATACAATCGTGCATCAAATACTTAATTTTCCAATATTTTCATAGTTTTATCTGATTCTTTTCTTAGGCTTTCTATAAGTAATAGGATTGAAAAGGCTTTTAGGAATCTTATGTATTTTAAATTTAATACACATATTGTATTTCATTGGTCATTATAATTCAGAACTGCCTGTAGTGCAAGTTTATCGGCTTTAGAAAAAGCTTCTTCAGTTACTGCGCCTCACCCATCCTTCACGATTTCTTTCGTTAACGTCTTAAGAAATCTAATCTCTAATCCATTTCTTTCACCGCACATTTCCCTGAACCTTGACATTAAAGAAGGCGCCGAGGCAATGCAATCCCCATTCAAACCAGGGCTGAATCCGGCTCCATTAGGTTTCAAGAACATTCATGAAATCATCCAGGAAGACGTTATACATAGCAACGAAGAATCAACGTTAGGAGACTCGGCGCATAAGCGCGTAAGCGCGTAGGAATGCATGACGCATCTCGAATACGATAACGTTGATTTTACTATTTCGCATTGAGAAAATTCCGAATTGAAAACTTTCCCTTCATTCAGAATCCTTCTGGGGTGGTCATAAAAGCAATCTTCGGGGTTAGAAAGGGAAAGATGGTGGCCTTTAAAGCGTAGAATTGGATCCCTCTAACCCACAAACACCAAACCGACGGCAAATAACCCTACGGACTACTTCGGTTAACGAGGCCTCCCAAAACAACGAGATTTATTTAAGGAGTTAGTTTTTCGCTTCCCTAAATGCAGGAGGAAATCCCTCATCACCCGATTCCTCGACTTCTCGTGTTTGTCCACAATATTTCCCTTCATCCTGCGCCGAAAGGGAGGCCCACGGCGAACGAAGATTTTGAATATCTTCCCTTCTTTTCGATCCCGTCTTCCAGGAAAATTAATTTTGATGATGAGCAAGTGGGAGCTACGTTGTGGAAGAAGTAAATATACGATGAGTTTGTTAATATGTGGATTTAATTACTTTGACCCGAGGTTACTCCCACAATTATGTTTTCCAAGATCTTTCCTCGCAATGGGATGTAATTCTATTAAGCATGAGCGTTATTTGAGTACTTTTGAATAAATTTTGATAACATTCTTATAAAGTATCCGTAAAAGTAGTTTATGAAACACGAAATCAACAGCGGTTGCGTTAAGTTTTTGGTTGCCAATTTTAAACTCATATTCTCTCTGATATTCTCCAATATTCTAAAATAAATTGTATATTACATTAAACTAGATATCCTTTTCCATGTTTGTCTAGTCTTTAAAGTAGTGTAAATAAATATTTATGCACTCTAAATAAAAAATTAAGAGTAAAGCTATTCGCCTTTTGCCCGCAAAACGCCTATCGCTCGTAACCATACCAATCATCACTTTATTAACCATCGCTCTCTCCCAATTAAAGGGGAAATTCATTCCGGGAATCCCTCGCACATGACGAACTTTAAAACCAGTCGCAACCCGCAAAAAAACCCTCCCCATTAAGGCTCCTTCCACACCCTCCTTCCCCCTCACGCTCACCTTCGCGCCCCCGCTTTTCGTCTCGCACATTTCGAATTGTACGCTTGCGCCGAGTTATTGCGGGAAGAGCCACATCGATCGCCCCTCCTCTTCTTTTCCTATTCTTCTTCAAATACTCAATCTTTTCTGCTTTCCTTACTTTCAACCCTTCCATACTTCACGGTCCCTATCCGCGGTTCTAACTCCTCAACATCCTATCCATTGTATTCCATTTACTTTTCCGTAATTCCCAATGCCTCTGAATTTGTTTTCGGCGTGGATTTTCAACAGCGTTTTTTTAGAGTGAGGTAACCATGGCGATCCACGAACTATCTCAACAATAAACTTCCCTACACACGTTTTTCTAATGTATCTATAATCACAATGACCTAACGCCGAACGCATCGGTAAATTACGGCATTGAAATCCTAAAACTGTTGCATGCAGCGTGTTTATGTCTACGTAGAGTAACAGTAAACAATTTTATTTCTACCGAGTGTAAATATTGACAAGGAAAAGAAAATAATA
This sequence comes from Pantala flavescens, assembly GCA_020796165.1. Taxonomy (NCBI): domain Eukaryota; kingdom Metazoa; phylum Arthropoda; class Insecta; order Odonata; family Libellulidae; genus Pantala; species Pantala flavescens. Next base: position 15,323,169 of record CM036879.1, on the reverse strand, counting down.
AGGATTCTTCAATTTAATTGATCACCCACGTAGTAGAGCAAGAGAGGAGATTTCTAAAAGAAGTGCAGACATGTTTCCTAGCGCAATTCTTTACGTACCGCACGCTAGTGTGCAGTTGCGAACCCACAGAATCCATTGCTACGAACTTGGGAGCATGAAAAGGTTTAAAAGGGTCCGCTTAATTAGATCCGATGCCGTTTCAAGAGAATTAGGTGGAATTTGTTTCAATTGAATGCATCACCTGAATGATTCTCTCGGTAGTGAAATGGATTGATCAAAGGAAATGAAATTAACTCGTTATGCTATTTATACCCTTGTGCTCGTTTTACACCCGAATTATTGTTTCGCAGGTAAACACATTGGTATATTCGACGTGATAAATAAAATCGACTCTTTAAAGTATATAGAAGTATATAAACTAGTGACTAACAATAAGTGTAAAAACAAACAATTATTCTAAATGGTAGTTTTTGGATACTGGAGTATCTAAGGTTACGTATTTATATTCTCTGCAAGGTTCAAAATATAAGAAAAACATTCAATATTTTCGAGCGTAAATATTTGGAAGCTTTGTCATAGAAAAGAAAAAATATTCACTTCTTTAGTAGATGATTGTATGGTATTGAAACCGACTATTGAATAAGTGATGAGGAATATAGAATTTTATTTTCCCTCGTATTCAAGATAGTGACAGTTATATATCGTCTTTATAAATGATTACGAGTCTGTATTACAGAGTTAAATGGAAGAGGAGACTTTTCAGTCTTAACTTCGCCCTTATTAAAGACGTTTATTGTTATTACTGCTAAAGATGTTCTAATAAGTTTTCCATTTACCATCGCGATGGTGAAATTATGAACGTGTCGTAATAACTATTCCATTGATTCAATTTGAATCTCGAGCAGACAGAACGTGAATATTGCACGATCCTTTTCTTTCCATCCCCTTTTCCTAACCATCATCAGCTTCTCCTTTCCCCTTCCGCAAACCGCCATTGTGACTCGGCCATTGCCCATTCTCAACGGAGCGCGCCTGCGTCGTTATGTCCTCCGCCCCCATCCTCCCCAATCCTAAGGCTCCCCCGAATGATATGGCCCATAATCACCAACCCCTGCCAAAGAGACCCATTTGACCGTCATATCGGGCCACGTACTATCGCCGTTACGTACCACTCACTCCTAAGTGTATCGATCCGAAGGTGCCTCTCTTCTGGAGAAGGCCTGTCGAAGATCGCGCCACGCCAAAGCGTCGTCTCACCGTGGAACAGAATGCCAATTACGTCACTGTACTGCTCGTACGTTAACCCAAGAGCATTTGCGAGGATATGTAATATTTTATCAGATACCTCGATTCCAGAAGACCGTATCGACTACCTTAGGGATCGAAGATTGTTATCAAGGAGTATAAGCTATTTATGTCTTCACTTTTTCCAACTTAGTAATAACATATGAATTTTTCCAATCGTTTTTCCTTAGCTTACATTTGAATTCTCATTAAGCGAAAATGAAGGTTACAATTTAAAGAAATCAAGAGATACGATTGAATAATCATATTTTTGTACGAAAGAAGTTCGTAAATTGTAAGAATGGTTAAATTTATGTGTTTTAAAGTGAAACTATAAAGATCTATTATAAGATTAACCTTTACGACTTATTTCAGTGTATTTTGAAATTATTGATTATGAAATATTGCATATTACGTAGCAGTATATTCCCTAGGATTATGACAGCAATCGAAGGAATTATCTACCAAGAAAATACCTTCGAGTAATTGAAAACACATTGTACTACATTTTTTCATCATATAACCTCTACTTCCGTATTCTTTTTATTTTTAATATCCATGTCTTTGATCTCAATCTATTTCGGTTCGTCGTAATAACAAGTAGTCTTTTGAATCACTAAAAAAGAAATGGAGTGGAGCAAAAGAAGTCTTATCGCGAAAAGCATCTGCTTTCGTAACTGGAGCGAAGAGATTGGTCCATTCGTCCTTCGACACTCTAGGGAGTTAATGATCGACAATCAGGAAATTAATTGACCCAAAAATGCTTTGAGTAAGAAGGGAATGAACTCCAAACGATTCCGCGAAGCAATTTCGACCGATCTCCTTTGATTTCCTCTTTGTACAAACGTTGCGGAAGATTATCTCCAGAGAGCTGATCTACATTTAACACAGATCTATTGCAATTTTACTAGCGTAGCAGAACAAGTGAACAAACGAGATGAAATGTAAATAATAGAACATGTCGTATTTAAATGAACTGTAAATAACGGAAGATCTAGGAACATTTAATTTTATATGACATAGATTTATATCCTGCTGGATCGTATACTCAAACTATTTCGCTAATGGAAACATTCTTTCGTATACATTAAGGTTGAAAAGTCTTTAACATCCCTTCCCTTATTCACCATCCTATCATCAGGAGGATTAAACTTTTCAGTTCCAGTTCTAATGGTCCATGGCTGTCGTTACATAGACCGTTGATCGTAGCAATTACCCCGTCATTTCCTTTCCCGTCACACGCTTTAAATAAATCCATCCACCCCAATATTTCAACTCACCCTCTCCCAACCCACACGCACACTCTTCTCCGTACGCACTCGAATGTTTTTAATCCCAGTGGCAGCGAATGGGAGCGAGCACGCATTCCCTTGGGACCCCCCGTTTACGTTCCCCCACGTAGCCACTCCAACCATTTCGGGGGTGTAGCAGATGGCGGAGGATGGTTGGAGCGACGTCTCAACTAGGTTACGCAGTGCAAATTTTCGCCTAGTGTCCCCTCTATTCAGGGATCGTTCGGTGGCATTATAGTCTTCGTGCTCCTTATTTAATTAACATTCCCAATTATATCTTTCACGCTTAGCAATGACGGAAGGTACAACGAAAGCGTTTATATCCCAAAACTAAAATTACTTCTCTCTCTGAATTAATATTTTCTATTCAAATCACTTTATTCTTCTCTAAATATATCAATTTATAATATCTTTTTTTTTTGCTTCATCTAAGTATGAACTCTTAGCTATTGGAAAGATTATTATAAAATACGTACATATAAAATCGTATATACAAATCGATCTTGTATTGAATAATGATGATCATTATGTAGTTTTTAGAAAGTTTCATCTCCTTTTACAGAAGAATAGAGCTTGTGTTTTCTGGAGTAAATCATAGCTTCTACTAGAGTCTGAATATGCATCAAGCAAAATTGTTATTTTGAATATGCAATCCAAATAGTTATGGCTTTGTGAATAAAGGTTTTTAAACTTCATCCAAATTTTCAGTGAAATGTATCTTCTATACTTTTATAATCTAAATTACTATTTATTTTTTCTTATACATATTAGGAATTAATTATTATCTTATAATTCTTTCGTTCGCTGTTGGTTCCTATGTATATATTCTACCTAATAAATATATTACTAAGGAGTTTTTCAACATTAAATATAGTCTCACGAGTGCATTAGAAAGATTTAAGACTTTTAACGTAAATTTTCTCTCTATTTCCTTTTAAATATTCGGTCGAATTTTAATTAAATTGAATTTTCCAAACACGCGCATGAATATACATATACTTGATTTTTTACTACAGATTAAACTCAAATCACGATAACGTAATCGTATTCCACAGCCGCGAGTATTAATCAATCTAAAAAAAACGAAGGGAAAAAATTACTTTCAAATATCGCCGATTAATATTTGCCGACCGCCTTTATCCATCGTCGGATGCATCTAGCGTACCCACAAGTACTTCTCTCTCTTAGAGCACATCTCCCGTTCCTCGGCAACAATCCCCGTTTTTATTTCCCAGACGACACATTTCTCCGCTTTGGCGATTCGCTTTCGTTCCTCCGAACTGTCACACAAACGCAGACACAACAAATATTGATCCCGAGTGTGGCACAGGTACGTCCTTTCCCGTCTCATTGTCTCCGGACGCACACTGGACGAAGCGTCGCTTTTTTATCCGACAGGGCGTCGTCCCGGAAGGGGGATGGGGGCATCGATCGAAAGATCGCGCCGATTGTTTTCTCTCGGTCGGTAAAAATCTTTTGATACGGGAATCATTAATCACGTTCCTCCTCTTTTATATTCCCTATCTCCTTCGGACGTCACGCCCAAATCGCGCCACGCCCAGCGCTACTTCCTCTCCAGAATTCCTTCCCTATCGCACACTCCTTCGTCTCTTTTTTTATTTCGCTCTACTTTTTCTCTCTTATTCACTTTCTCTCTCTTTTTCCTATTCGTTCCTGTTCCCTGCTACCTTCTGGTGTTTTTTCAACCTTTCCTTTTCGCCATTTTTATGCTTCCATTTCCCTCCACGTTCATTTTCCCCTTTAACTCGGGCTTTCGTAGCTACCTCCTTCGCCTTTCTGCCCTCCATTCCTCTCCGTGCCGTATTAAGGGAGAGCGAGTCCCGTGTCCCCCTTTTACACGTCAAAGAAACTGCTGCAAGTCCTTCGAAGCTTTCTGATGTTTGATTTTTTTAGTCGGGTTCTAGCGAAAATGATCTATGATAGATTTATGACGAATCCCAACATTACGTCCGATTGAAATTTGATAGAAATTTTCTCGTGTCTACATTTGAATCCTTTCTTTCGTATATGATTATATTTATTAATTTACAAGTAAGGTCATCGTCACCATGGAGATGAAGTCTTTTAAAGTAGGAGATGTCTAAATTTTTCCTAGTTTACGTTTCAAATAAGAAAATTTGTCTGTTTTAGAAAAAACGATTGTAGGCATAGTTCGTGTATAATATAGGCATTAATTTCGTGATAATATGCAGTACATACCTAGTACATGTATGTATACATATATACACACAGATGTATTGTATTACAGATCTATCCACAATGGACGTACATATATTTATTTCCCATATTCCTTTCATCTTACCTCATATTCTTTCGTCACTTTTCTAGCGATATATTGTCCACTCCATCTCGTCTTCATTTTTATATCTATTCCCTGAATATTTTCACTTTACTTTATTCGTATGCTATGATATTATTCGTTTCTCTCGTGTTTTTTTAATTTTTCTTTCATTGAATTTCCACCTTATGCTTCCTCCTCCCAGTGTTTTTCCTCTATTATTCCCTCCTCTGATACACTCGAGTTTCTCCTTTGCGTTCCCTCTGTCGATCTTTTCATATCCTCTGGAAAAATTCCCCTTCCTTCGGCTCTTTTATTTTCGCATCATCCCCATCCCACGCCACTGTCAGATGAAGTTGTCAGTGAGCGTTGGCGTTGTCGAGGGTAGCTTGACACGTGAAGGGGGATCTCTAGGAGCAGGTAGTAGAAATAGAGGCGGCTAATGAGCAAACGAATCGGACTGCCGTTTCAGAGTGTCTCGTGGGCACCTTTTAGTCTAGTTGCCGCGTATATATTAAAATGCGGAACCAGAATCGCGAACTCGGCTTCCAAACGCCTACGTATGGGAGTTACGTGTCGCTGGTATTAAATGGATTGAGATACGATCGAGAAGTGAGTGGATGGATTGGATGAATGACTGGCGCGATTTTGTTGATGTTTAAATGTATCGGAAGAGTTCGTATTCAGAGTAATTTTGTTCGGAAGGTGTTCGGTACTTCAGTGTGTTTAACCTCGTTTGCTTTATGTAATTTTGTTCTGTCACGTTTCAAGTTAGGTTTGGGTTTATTTCGTGACTGAAATTGAAGTTACGAAATATCATCTCTCAATAAATATTAAATAATAATGAGAGTAACTTCCTTGCATACATGTTGACATTTGTACTCATGCATAAAATTGATACCAAGAAAAGTCCTTATGCATATTTGACAGTTTCTGATTTATTAAATATGCAAAAACTTCCATTAGATCCGTTACAAGTGTATATTTTGATTCAACACAATTTAATATTTCGTAAAATTTCTGCATATTAATAAATTGAATTTTCAGAAAACTATTTCGAAGAAAATAGTATTTGTATTTTCACATAGTTTAATCTTCGAAAGTCTAACTCTCGAAGTACTGAATTCAGAATCAATATTTACGATTCCAGTACGTAATTATTTTGCTCTAAGTCCATTCAAGTATAAAAATCACCATCTTCCAGAGAATATAGTCGACTTAATAGTTATTAGATCGAATTGTACTGCTGCATGCATAAAATCCAAACTTCATATTCCATCTGCCGTTGCAAAGTAGTGTTTCAGAGCTCACCCCTTCCACGTGCACTCCGGAAACAGCAGAAATGTCTAAACCGAAAACCATTCCCATCGTGGACAGGCGCCGCCAAAAATTATTCTCAATTTTGAAAGCGGGGATTGTTAAACGTCAGCGTCGGACGTCATATTCCAGCGGACGTCGTAATCCCCTCTCTCTCTCTACCCATAATTCCACACGCGCGCGTACACACATTTCGGGCATAATTCGATAAGGGAGCGAATGAATGGGAAGGGCCGGTTCCACTCCAGCGGGAACGGACCGCGTCCACAATATTTCCCCTTCCCTCCAGGGAAGAGATCCTCGGGAGTGGCGTGTGTACACGCGACACGCTCCGTTCCCCACCATTCTCTCCCAACTGTCACGCTCTCTCTTGTGTCGATCCCTTCCTCTTGGAGGTGGCTTCCAGGTCGACTTGCAACGATTTTTCCTCTCTTCAAAAGGGACGGAATAAGTTGAGGGAAAACAAATGCGAACTCGGTGGTTATCGATCCAAAGGATGATCTCGTGGTGGAGGAAATGGGTGTGTGAGATGGTGGTGGATATACCAGGAGAAATAATAGAATGGCTACACGGAAGGAGGAAACTATAAGATGGTTTATTTCACTGTTTGAGGGAGGAGTAACTTTAAGAAAAATTGTAAAACGACTGTGTGAGAATATGCATTCAATTTTAAAGAATATATAGATGCATAAGAAGTTGAAATTTTGAGATTATAGAGGAAGTTTTAATAAATAGTAGGGCCTAATGTATCAAAAAGTGACACTTGTCTCAGGTGGGCTTATGCTCTAATGCTTTTTCAAACTCTCCGTAGGCTAAATTGTATCATTACTATTTCTCCCCGCACGACGTATAATCCATTTAAGATCTTTTTCTTCTGACTTCTTATGTGGATTTGTTTTAAGAACCACTCATGATATCGTTTGCATTTAATTTCTTTGTTAAATAATCAGATAATTTATAGATAAATTAGTGCTTGATATGATTAATAAACCTGTAACGATTAATTTCAGCCTCATATATTGGATTACTGTTTACTTTTAAAGGAACTGTAATGTTTACTCGGTTTCATTTCAATTGTTTCCACTCGGTATAAACCTCAAATTTTAATCATTACGCTCGCTCCTTTGACTTCTGTTTGCAGTTTTTAGCTCCTTGCCCTTTTTCTCCTCCCAAGACCAAATTTCTCTCGAATTTCCTCTCGAAAACTCCTTATTTGTTCGGAATAGAGCGATATTGTCGAGGGGAATAGAAAATGAAATTTCGTTCTATGTATATAAGACTTCGCAAACCCACTTACATTGGAAGACTATATGAGAGCGAAGAAGGTTAAGGAATTTCCTGCTCGGATGTGTATAGAACCCGCTGCGGCCTTATCCTCAATTTCTCTCCACCACATCTTTTTCCCCTTTTATCTCTCCTCGTGTTTGCATGCCCTTTTTCCTTCGTTCCTCTCCAGTTCTTATTTCAAGGAGTCTCATATATATTTGCCTCGACTCTAATCTAATAAATGATTCGAAACCGTATCTCTGTATTGTCTTTCATTGTCTCGATCTTTTGTCTTTTCCATTTTTAAGGTATTTTATATTTTAAATGCAAATAAGATCAAAATACGTTTCATTTATTGTTTTAGTATCATTTCGTATTGTCAAAAGAAAACTTCCTTGTATTTTGATAAAATAGATAGTGTGTAATATAGTTAGTTATAATAATGATACAGTTTTATTTCAACCAAAATGTTCAACCAAGAAGTATTTGGTATATTAAAGAGTCAGGAAAGCAAGTGAGCTTACGAAATCAGAATTTCGTTTGTGTTTTTTTTACGTCGCTCCCGGATACTCGTTTCCTTATACAGAAGCGATCTTATAGCACCCGTTCGTTTTAGTGCCAGTTAGCGCAGGAGTGCGGTAATGCATGAATATATGGACCACATGTAAATTCATGTTGCAGCTTCTACAACAGTTTCTCTCTCCCCATTGGACCGAATTCAACACCAGCATCTCCAGCGTAGATCTCCCGGAATGAGGTCACTCCGCATCTTCCCTTCTTACCTTTTCCTCCATCCATCTGCATACACTCCCATTCCAATAAAGAGTATGAGTTTTGGCTCCTGGAAGCACTCGTGTCTCGAAGATCTCTCGTAGAAAGCACTCGAGAGGGTGCAGAGAGATGTGTATAGGGGATGCGAGAGGAAGGGGGGAAGTGGAGCAGGCACCTTGGCTCCCAGAGCGCATTCTAATTCGTGTGGAAACATAGATTCCAGTCTCGGAGGCAAGTGTTTGTTCTTCTCGAGGCGAAATAAAACGCCATCTCCCCGTCCGTTTCCAGAAATGGAATTCTCGTGCAAATATGGCCGTGCGATGGGAAAGGATGCTGAAAATACGTGTATTTTGTTTCCCGAAGTCATGCTTGTTAAAGAGCATCCGAGAATTCCGAAATTCAATTCGGTCTCAGGGCAAACAGCGCTCTCATTTCGTCTCGTGTTGATCGAAGATTCCTTCTTTTTTATTTTATCGGGTGACGAGATGTAAAAGGTAGAGAGAGGTCTTCGGAAGCAGACCTCCATATCCTCCGCAAATTACTTTTGCCCTGTTTTTCGAGCCTGCATTGCGGACTAAGAGGTGCGACCGAGTGAATTTTAAATAAACACGTAAGGGAAGTACATTTTGAATTTGGGCTTTAAAACCTGAGAACCAGTTGATTTCTGATTTTTTATTTCTTGATTTCGAACCTTTGATTATTTCTTCTTTTACATTCATTTGATTCGTTCTGGTACGTCAATTAAATAATGCAGTTTATACCTTACGAAATTTGCTACTTATTCGATGAACTTATTCAGTGTAATTTCTAACAACGTAATGTTTTGATATTGTTCTTTTAGACCTTTATTTTTTCAATAAATATATAGGGGAATACGGAGTTACTATTTAAACTATTTTTATAAATGCTGTACGAATTTTGCCAATCTGAAAGGTGTCAGTACATTTGTTTCTCTTTGAATTTACAGTCTGATTGTTTCCTACTCTTAAGCTGAATTTGAGTAGTTAAAATTCAATGTATCGATTGTTCAACCGTATGTTTAATTTTAATGATTCTATTTTCATATATTTTTATATTAGTCGTCGTTTTCTATTCATTTTTATAACAATCAAAACTAAAAAATTTCATACTTTGTTTATCATCGATAAAATAATACGAAAGAGTTATTTATGCTTTTGAAGGCAGAATATCTCTATTAACGCCGACAAGTGGTAAATATCAAGTGACCAATGTCATAATTAACCTTGCGACCCCTCTTCGATCGAGAGTCTTGCTCCAAATTCTTCTTCCCCATCCTTGACATGCTCATCTCGACCAGTTGCACAAGATCCTTGCGTCTACACATTATTTTCCTCCCTCATAATTTCTTTGCCCCCCTCCCATGGTTACGTAAGCAAACTTCCCATCCCAATACTGCATCTCCAATCTTCCTCCCCCACTCCAATGCGAACATCCCATCGGAATTCAAACATCAGATTCCAAACTAATTTCGTGGCCTCAAGGGTCCGTGTCGGCAGCAGCCGGTAGTCGAGGGAACACAGGTGGGGTGAAGGAAAGTAGGGTAAGAAAGAATGGGAGGAGTGTCTTCCATCGGAAACTTAAGTTTCATCGCTTTTCGGCTTTTAAACCCGTCTCTCAATTTATCGAACGAAGAGGTTTGCTTAGCTTTCCTTACGCCTTCCTCAGAAGCTTTCTTTCCTCCCTTTAAAACAGACTTTCCGATCGGAAGTAGTCGCTTCCCCCTTTTATTATTCCTCATTCATTTTTCTCGAATGTGTTCAGCGTATTGGTTCGTTTTCTCAACAATGGAGAGACCTTAGAAACACATTGTTTGAATACGTTCAAATAAACGGTGAGAATTCAGTGGATATTGACTCGTTTAATGAATATCATAAATACTTAACTATAATAAGGCTCGATATGTATATAACTGTGAAGATAAGGAGAAGTCTTACAAAAAGTAACAATTTAGTATTGAATATATTATTAAGTATTAGTATTTATACTTGTGCAATTCATTTAAATTTCTTTATAAGTAAAAAATAGGTCTCTTTAATTGTATTATTTGCGGAAAAGTATAGTTCTATTGCAGACAATATAGGTATACACTTTAAGAATCACTTTCGCTGGCAGTGAGCTCACTCAGGTGAATGAAAAAAACTTACACAGTCTCCTTAGTCATGTGTACACCTGTGCACTTTACGAAAAAAAAATCTACGAATTATCAACCACGTGCAAAGCAAATCTCATAGTTTTATCCCGTGCTTGGCGGACGTGAGCGAAGAACACGTGTTCCTAATTAATTCAACCTTTTGTCTCAAATCCCTTTACAACACTAGAGAAGATTTTTTAGTCCTCTAATAAAGCGCTGGACGTTTTATTAACTTAATGCTATCGTTAATTCGGACAGTAATTAACCAAATGACTAAAGCTGTCCGTCACGTCCGGAGAGAACGAAAACGTACGAGAGCGCGCTAAAAGGAAATGTGTTTATTTTTTTCACGAGCGACAAATCTAAGTAAATGTACACTTCTGCGAGCAAATGTCTATGAAAAGGTATTTTATTACGCCAAGATCCCGCGGCGTCATCCCGCCGTTACCGGGCAACAACACTCCCCCGCGACCAAAGGAGCAAAAAAAAGCGACTGTATAATTGGTTAATCGCAACCGAAAAAAATCTCGCACCCGTGGAGAGGGAGAGAAATTTCTTTCGCATAACAATCCGGGAATAAGTTGATATAAAGTTTCGTTACCACCGTGAGACATGCCTGCCAAAATTTAACGGGTCAGAGTCAAATTCCTGACTGTATTAAAAAACATCTCTCGCTTTAATATCGCGGCGTAAACTCCGACGAGAGTCTTAAAATTCCGTTCCTCTCAATTTTCATCGGGACGAAAAAGGGCCGGGAAGCTATAAAAGCCTTCGTGCAGCCATGTGTGAAATAACGCAGTTTTTTATAACACCTTGCACTTACAAGCCTTAACTAGGAGGTGTTTTTTTTTCTGCGGCGGTATTTCCACGCGTAAGATGACACGAAAATTATACATATATGTATATACACAGACGCAAGGAGAAGAAGAAATTTCTTTTGCATTGCGCGTCTCGTAGTTTGCGAGACGTACGAAATCGGCGCGCGACAGGTAGCGACGCGATGCGACCAAAAGAGGAGACTCTGGCGGGCAAAAACTGGTTCGGGAGCGATCCAGGAAGTATCATAACATTCCGCCTCATCGCAGCCGATCCTCAATTGTCCTCTTACCAATTCGAACCCGATGACGAGAGGTGTTAACATTCTATAGCCCTCGAGGTGGGTTTCGCGGTTTGAATACGCGTCCGATCGCTTTCGACCATCGAGGATCACAATGAGAAAATGGCGTCACCCGCTCCTCTTTTTTTTATCACGCGACTACCAGCAACCGAGGCGCCTTTCGGTAGGGGGTCGTAAAAAGCCGGCAATGAAAATGCCGACTCGCACCCTCACTTCATCTCGTCCGAAGGAGTCTTTTAACGACAGCAATTACGCTTTCCTTTTCTTTAGCCCGCCGTCTTGAGGATTCACTCCTCTCTCAGATGAGTGCGGTTTGATTGCCTCATCCGTGGGCAACCGCCGACATGTGGGCGTGTGATTTTTTCGGCGGGCGACCTTCGTCCTCTCAGCCTCCGAATCCGACTCGTTTAGGGGAAGAAATACAGTTTCTCGTTTGCCTTTTTTATTTTATAAGCTGCGAAAGGATTTTTTTGCGGGAACGTGACGTAATTTTGCAGATTAGTCTAGGGCTCTTCTTCTATCTTCACCGTAGGGTTCGTGGTTTCAGAAAGAGTATAATATAACTTTTCCGTGCTTCTGGTAGACTCAGTGAAGCATCATACAATAGACATCAAATTAGGCTTTCATTCAATAGATTATTCATTCACGTATCCTTGGGTAAGTCAGCTTAAGTCTTGTGACTTGTTGGTTACAGCGACGGCAATATAATTTTGATATTTTAATGTTGACTCAAAAGGTCATATAACTCGCCAAACTGTTTTCCAAGAAGAGATATAAAGGTCATTTGGAGGCCTAGGTAAAGGGTCGATCTGTTCCATCGAAGGTAAACCGGATCGGATTAAAAGTCATCAAATTCTCCCGAATTATTTATCCGCCGTATCTTTCCGTGTCTCAGGATTTATCCCTTGCGTTATATCCAAGTTATAGATAGATCATCGTAAGTTTTCCGCGGCGAAAACTTCGGCCTTTACCAAAAGTTGAGTCTCGTTTTTTGGGTACTATTCTATGGGAGGAGAGCGTAAGACTTGTAAGGAGATTAAGTACTTCTTTACGACCGCGTTGGCCTTCATAGTGAATCAATCTGTTCCAATTGGAAATCATCACGGATTGATTGAATTTGATAGACAACTTCTTTGAGGAATTGTGCTTCCATTGCTGATGATCCTTCTATCCGAAACGAGTACTTTTGTAAACTAATAATTTACGTTTTCAATTGTACGAGATTATACTCATGAGCACCTTCTTCCAATTGCCATTATATCCGTTATACTTCAATAAAAGCACTCCGTTGCTTCGGTAACTTAAAAAGGAACTCGTGAAAATGCTGTTCTCTAGCAGTTTAGGTCTCTTGAAATTTCTCAGTTAAATTTTCAAGGGGTAACTATAAACTGATGAAAGGTCCACTTTGAATGGACTTCGATGCCAGTTGTTTATCAACAGATATTGTGATGACTACTCCTGCGACCATTGAAATTTATTAGTACATCGTACTGAAATCCTCTACTGTTTTAAATTTCTTAGAAATTTTTCATTAGGCGATGGTATTTCTAAAAATCGTTTTTTTATATTTTTTCACTAAAATTCGCTAATATTGTAAAAATATTGACTCTTGTCTCAAGCTCCGAGAAAAGAGGCTTTTAGCATAGACCAAACACAACTCCTTCATTATTTGAAATCCCGGGAAGTGAGTACCCAGTGTGACTGCTTCATCTAATTGGCGTAGTTCGACTCACTCTGAGAGTTTCCTTAGCCTCTAATTTGACTCACTCTCCTCATTCAACTCCCTCATTTGCTCCGTCTAAGACGTCCCAAAGTGTTAATTTGCTTGTTTGCCGTTTATCCTTGGGCGGTGATTGCTACCCGAAGATGACAGCCAAGAGCCTCCTTTCGCATCCATTTGCCCCGAATAGCACAACCACTTTCATCCCCTTCCAGTTGCTTACCTCTCACACGCCTTCCGAGCATTCCTGCATAACACTCAACCGTCTAATCTGCATCTCTCGCCTCCATGCGCCATCTCCGGGTTAGAATACTAATACGAGAATTTTTGACGTCTCCATTCTTCAGCTTATTTTTTTCATATATTTCTTTGTGAAGTGTTTTTATTAAGGTGCTCCATTTCGAGTGCAATTCGAGAATTTTTAAGAGACTGAAAACTTCCTGGATGGTTGTATCTAATTCTATCGTACTCTTTTCAAACTGTGGGTGTAGAAGTTTAGCTCGTACGAAAATAGGAACTCGATTGGAATATTTGAACAACAAGTTTACGTCAATATTAACTGTGAAATCTAAAAGGAATTTAGTAATAAATTATTTTATTGATATTCCGTGCAATAATCGAATATCATACTGTTGGTCAATTCATGGCTTACTTCCTTTACACTCATTTTTGCTCTATAGTTATAGATTTTGTGAAATATACTATTGTTTTCATAAACGTTTTATATTATATTTCATCAATTAATTATAATTTTACCTATTTTAACAGTTGATCATCTTAGCTAACCACTCTGATCGAAAGAAATACTTTGATCAAACATTTATAGTATTAAATAATATATTCAAACTTGCATTCCACTCATTTATCATTAACTACATAAATTCTTCGTAATTTTGGAAGAATCTCTGGGCAATATAGTTCTGCCCAACTTCGTGAAGAACCATTTATCAAATGGAAATAAGGCCACATATTTTACGCAATATCTCTTGCGATAAACGATCGATTTAGCCGTACAATATCTTTAAATGCTTCTCATATTGCATCTGTAATGCCAATCGTTTAGCTTCGCAATATATGTGAAGGTCTGTTTACTTTTATCATGATATCCGCCAAATTACCTCTGCCAAAAGAAAGAATCGGTATTGGCGATTTCTGTAGTCTCCGACGTTTTAATATAAGCGTTTCGCAGGTGCGTCCATTTTTTGCCCAACACGGTTTCCACGGGGATTATGAATCGATTATTAGGAAGGACGAACGTAAATATCTATTAGGAGGCGAGACTTCACTAATGGCGGGAAATCACGCGATCTGCTCGCACGGAACCGTCTTCCCCTCGGATGACAAATCCTTCGGCAAATACCAAAAAGCGCGAGGAATGTTGGAAAGGATTAAAAGGAAACTTCCGAATCAGAACCACCTGCAAAATCATCGGTAGAAAATTCAGTTTCTGCCGCTCATTCTCACGCATTCCTTTTCCTTATCGCGTTTTTCCCCTGGCAACCGCCGCGGCGGTCTAATTAAAGGAAATTCTCTAATGAGTGGTTCTTAATTAGTTCTCTCCACCAATCCCGTCTTTTAGCCGATACCGCGAATGAATTGGGGTGGTTAAAGAGCGAAGGGTTGCGGGAGGAAGGATAATGGCTTTAAGATTTACATAATCCCGAAAACTTCCGCTGGAATTCCATCAGGAGCTGTATCAGTCGGTTGCGAACGAGCTCTGAAAAATCGAAGCGTTCTGACGATTGATGTGGTTGAAATCGTCACGTAACATTTTTCCATTTGCAATAACTTTAGTTTCCTTCAAATTCCTTAGGGAATATATCAACGGGTATTTTTATCTTAAACAATATTGTTACAGCTCTGTATCGGGTCTCTTTCGATTGAATTTAATCTTTACGGTTGACTATTTTTAAATGAACACTGATAGATAATTATTTAATGCAGAATAAAAGAATGACAAAATGAGCATACATTTCTTCAAATTTCTTTTTTCTCGTCGTCTAAGAAACATTCTTACCATACACATTTTTCCGATGTTATATCAATATTCATTTTTGTGCGAAAGTCTGACAAATTGATTGTTACCTAAAATTAATGGTACTACTGATCTATTGGTAGAATAATATTTTTGAAGTAGGATATTTCTTAAAAATAACTTCTCGCCTAAAGGAATTCATTTATTTCGTGTCTTTACGACTTCCTCTTCTATAAAGAAAGATTTAAACAAGTGTGGCTCGACTTAAATTGAGTCTTAATCATCCGATTGGCATATGGAAGTCGAGAAAGTAAGCACGTAAGTCATTCGTGAAGGACACGGCTGCTTGCGAGATGACCATATCTGGCCTTCGCCGTCCATCAGTGTGACGGTGTTTCACGTCTCAATCATCCAGTTCTTCATTCCCCGAAATCTCGCACCCGGTCCTAATTTATTAACGCCTCTCAACTTCAAGATTTTTTCGTGCGGCTCTCCGCGTTCATTTGTCAGCCTTTGTGGAGGAAAGCGAGAGACTTCGAGGAGTAAAATTTTAAAGAAAAAAGGTACCCGATTCTGAACATGGTCTGGCATTGTAATGGCTGCCGATAGATCTTAATCAACGATGGCAGGAATCCTTCCAACAATGACGATTGTGTTTCCTTCTGAATACGCGGTAAAAAAACCATTGTTGCCGAAACACGTAATTCAATTCCGCAAAGAAAAGTTGAAGATCGCCGCGCGCTCGAGATCCGCCCACGCCATTTCCCGCTCTTTTTTGTTTACGAGGAACATCCAGAGAGTTGTGTTTTTTTTTCTCGTCTGATTAATGCTGTTAGGAATTCGTCGATGAATAAGTTAAGCGGCTGGTTTCGGTCGGAATGGGGCATCAAAAACGTCCGTCTTCGTATTGAATGGGCGTTTTCTTTCGGCGAGTCGGAACTTTTGGCAGTAAAGCATTAACTCTTCCCACCGGTCTTGAATTGAGATGTATTCCGGGAGAGAGATACACAATAAGCGCGTGCGAAGTTTATGAGACGAGAAATCGAGAAGGTACGATATTCCTATAACTCCTATCGAAAATATATGGCGGGAATTCATTAGATTGGGTTAAAGATGGGACGTTTTAGTTCATTCCCGCAAAAACATTTTGTTAGTGATGTATGTTAATAAAATATATATTGAAATAATTTTTATTATTTTATTTTACTCTCATAGTATACATTTATAATAAAGGCTCAATAACTTAATTCGTTCACTTTTGTTTCATCGTAAACGGTGATCATAAAAAGAAATATCCGAGCTGAAGATGTTTCTTACGTCTGTATTCGCCACACGAATCCGGCAAAAATTATATCTTTAATTTAGATTAAAAATATTGAATGTTTAAAATTCTAATAAGATTTATAAATATGCATATTAGCCAGTCAATTATACACTTTACCGTCCACCATTCAGTATCTATAATTTTTCTACCCCTATAAAACAAATATTTTATATGAGTGGAATTATTTTGAAATGTATTACTTTATTTATTCAATATAGAAACAGCTTCTTCGAGTTATTAAAAACGATTTTTCAGAAGACAGTCGTAAAGAAAACGTTTAATGAATACCCAAGATAAATTTTACGTATCATAGCGTGAAATCGTACTGTTAAAAAGTCTGACAGATCCCCGGCATATGTTCTCCGCCTTTAAACGTTCCATCCTCTCCCATTCCAAATCCAACTGACACATGGGAGTCGAGTGGAATCCGTCGGAAAATCTGCTAATCTGGTCCAATTGCCAACTCTCGGCGACCCCAGGAGTTCGTGTCATCGTACCTCGCTACGTGCCTTGTGTCTCCAAAGAAGACGTGCTATAGGGGTTCTTCTTATAGAAGGAAGATTTCCGGAAGAGTCGGTTTACAGAACCAGTTGCGCTCTCCCCGATTTCAGATCGTGGGCGGAACGGAGCGAATAATTTCGCCGTGATTGGCGCGAGGTTGACTCCTGGAATAGGGAGCGGAATGAGTGAAGGCTATATTTCACGCCTCACGGGCGATTCAGCTGATGTGGTGTCACTCTAGATGCGTGGGAATACGAGTGGGTGGTACACGTGCTCTCCCATGTGGCAGATGTGTTTCTTTGCTTCGCAAACCGACCGTCGCATTTTTACGTCCCGTTTTACGTATTTAATCTCTCGAAGACATCAGTGCTTGACGAAATATGGAAAGAGTTAACTTGTTGATGCATCGTTGCTGGGAGTTATGATTGTATTATGATGGCGATATGACTAGACGGTTTGTCGTTCAAGGAAATTGTGATTGTAGTTTGCGTCGAATTTTCTCTGTACCCGTGAGAAGTACGTAACTGTTTGTCGTTTGAGCTAAATAATTCTTATTTCTTACACAATACTTATGATTAAACGATAGTATTTGATTTCGGCAGCTTTTATGTTGAAATATTCAAACGATTCGTATCCTATTTCGATGAAGATTAATACATCTTTTCCACGCGAAGAAAGACCTCTTTTAAGTCTGTTTTTTTTTTTTAATGTAGGAGGCCACTGATGGGTGTAAAATCATCAGTAAAACTTTTCCTTTGCAGTGATTTACTTCTACTTCTTTCATGTTTCGTTTTCTCATTTTGTGGAGGGTTATTCAATTTTAACACCTTGCTGAATCTCTAAAGTAGGTTTAAAACAACGGACACTGTGTTATAAATACATTGATACATCAAACTTAATCCCGTTTGTTTTGAAATAATTTACGTAACTCAATACGTACACGACAGAATTTCCGCCTCGAAATATCCGACGTAAATGTACTTAAAAGAAAGCCCTTTTGAAGGGACGTCTGAAATTTTACACCGCGTTGTCGTAATAGAGAGCGTTCGTCTCTTTGAAGACAAGACTCTAATCTCCGTGGGTGACCCCGCAGGATTGGGAGTGTCACGTCGCCAGAGGTCAGAGGTAGTTTAATTCACGAAGAGAGCGAAAGCCTTAAAGGGGTCAGATTAATTAATTGCCGAGTGGCTAGCATGACTCCTCTATACCTCTTTCGCGCTCTTTAGTTAGCTGCCACTTCGCAGCAAAAACACAAACGATAATTAAAGGCAAAACACGAGCCTTTATGCTCGTTGCCTCGCTGCCTCTCCGAATGAATTAGATTCCTCCTAATTGGATGGAAGGTCCCGGATCACCACACACCGTGTTTGTTTTAAAACATTGAGCCGTTTTCCTCCTCGATAATTTAAACCAGCGCCTGCTCTTCATCAACCGCACCAGACGCGATTAATATGCTATGCACTAGGACGGTTTGGCGGTTTATAAAATGATTAAATCGGCCAGCGGTTCGACAGCCAAATCCGTCAGACGATTTGAGACACGGTGTTTGTTTGCGTTGCATACATGCCCCTGCATCCGCGAGTACTTATTTACTTAATTGAATCTTTAATCGACTTTGTTTCCTATTTATGTTTAGGTCGTGTCAAGAGGTACGTATTTGTGTGCGCGACGTCTAGATGTGGTTTTGATTAATGCTGAAACCAAAAGGTTGTTCTTGTGTTAAACAAGTTGTCATCTTGATTATCTACTTATAAATATAGAAGAATTTAGAGGTGTGAAATTCTTCTTTAATGCTGGAATAGTAATCTGAAAGAAAATATATCCGAAAGAAAATATCTAATGACTATATAACGTAGTTATAGAACGATCTATAGATACAGATATGTCATTAATTACTATTCATTTGAGTCCTTCATAACTGATTCGTGGAAAAAGGTTTATTGATGCCTCCAAAAAAAACGGGCATTAACTTTGGTATTAAGTATATTTCTATGGCATTCCAGCTCTGTGGAATGTTAAATACATGAATAACCGTAGGAAACGACAAAAATTGCGTAAAAATCCGTCCCTTTCCTTCGATACAACACTCGGAGGTGTCCTCCCCGTTCTGCCTCAGAAAGGTTGTGCATCTCCGTCGAAAGACTTCCCTCAGACGTAAAGAAACCAAAATACATTATTCGCGTTCGGCAGTTTGAAAAAGTTAAAAAACCGCCGAAGAAAATCGGAGATTTCCACCCACGGCATACCGAAATTCCTTTCCTCTCGCAACGGAAAAAATTCCAGCTTCTCCGTCAGTTACCGAAGCAGGCGCGTTAATTCATAAATTCGCTTCTCACTCCAACGTCTCAGCCCTTCCATTACCCCAACTATTCAGGAACGTACGCCACCGTCTCCAGTCTATTCTCTCCCAACTCACGTCCTCCCGCATTGTATTTATTCGTGTTGCTCGTGTTTTCGTCTGCTTAAAGGTTTCTCTATCCTCCACCTAACCCTTCCTCGAACCTTGCTTCAGACATGCGTTCTTCTCTCCATACCGTCTCTCTATCGTTGCAAGACGGTATTCCACGGCAAATGCGGTTTCCAGGGAAACTTCTTCTGAATCGATTTTTTTCGCGGGTACGTTCCTCCGTGGGTTTTTTTTTCAACTCCCTCGACAACAATGTGGCAAATACCTCTGGAAGGTATTGTTCGCTCCTTCCGACTATTCTGACAACTCCGTTACCACGAAGTGTAGGCGTATCTCGTATATTTTTTCGCATCTCAGTGAGGTACAATCGTGATGCGGATTCAGAGTTAATAATGCCCTCCGATCGTTTCAAGGTACCAAGAATAAGACAGTACGTAAAGCGAAAGGATGAATGCTTTCATTTTACTTTCATAATTTAAAGAAGTTCGATCTTTGATTCGGTTTTGTTATGCACTAAATGGGCCCTTGTGTTCTTTATCGGAACGATTGTCTTTTTTATCTTTGTAATCAAAGCGGCTTCATACTTGAAAGAGATCGGTGATTATTGAAGATTGCATTGGTATGTTGGCTTATGAAATTTACTAATTTTATTGCCAATGAAAAGGTGAATTAATGTTGAGTTATATTTATCATAGATGTAGGTTAATATATATTTTATATCATCTAAGAACTCATCGTGAATTCATTTTGAAATCATAAAAATTTCCATTTATATTTAAGCACGTAAATTTTAAATCTCCTTCGCCAAGAAGGTATCGTAATGTAGTAATTATATTTCTTTGATTCATTAACTTTCCAATGTAGACTTTTGTAAAGGCCAAACTGAATATTTCGTGTACGATCAAATGTAATTTATTTTTTACCTTATATTTTTCCCGTTCTGAAAAACCGAACGCCTAGTTACATGACCCGGTATTTAATTCAATGTACCACTGTATCTTTCCTTCACTCACTCTTTACCCTCTCTCACATCGCAACCCTTTCCCATACACTCTCCCGTAGCGCCGGCCCCATAGAATCCTCTCTTTTGCCTCGATTGTAATGGGATCCACTTGTAACCAAGGTCGCTTTCCATTCTCCGGCGTTGCTTTCAAAGTCCCACCGCCTTTGATTAGGGTTTCGCGGGTGCGTTAGTGTCTTTGTGCGTACTTCCACTGTTTCCCAACTAAAAGGGGAGTTCTATTACGGAGCAGTAATACACATCGCCACTTTTACGGCCCGTGAATCCGCGCGGGTTTGATGGCGAACGCAAATTAAACAAAGGAGCAACAAAAACGGGGGCTGTTGACCGTGAAAGGCAAGTGAGTTATGCTCTCGTGCTCCTTTTTGCTCGGGGGAATTTAATTAATGCCCGCTCGTATCCAAAAGAGCATCAAACAGTATTATTTGGATGTCATTCGCGACGGGGGATTTTAGCTTAATATGCGGCCGTATTAAACGGAATGCATGAAGCTATCACAGAAAGATATAATTCAATTTGCGATCGCTTTTACGCCGCGATGAAACCTGTTAGTCCACTTGTCAAAAGGACGGAAGATAATGGCTTTGTTAACGCAAACAGCGGATGATAGGCCTCCATATTTATCGCCATTTTGTAACGTAAGATTATATTCGCTGTTGGATTAAATTTTGCGTGCTTACCTCTCCTTATTTTTGTTATGTTTTTTTTTTTTGGCTTTAGTTAGTTTGTTTGAATGTTAATTTCTGATAATTCTTGTGAGTTGAGGATGTAAAAAGGATAAACCTTGGAATAATTTTTGGTATATCTTTTCAAGTATTAAGAATTGTAATAGTTTTTGACGAATTATTGCACGCTATAGATATTGTTTCGTAAATTCACACTTTGTTTTCAGGATGTTTTCGAACATATTAAATATCAAACAATATTTGTTATTTGAAGATGTTTCTGTTTTGACTTTTAAGTCAGAGAAAAACTGAATATTACCTGTCCCCCTGCCAAACGCCGAAAGGCGGCTCGCAGGGTAAATATGTAGATGTAGATGTTAAGTTCAACAAATATCTTATTAATTAAATTGTTATACTGTACGATTTCAACATGAAATGAATTATTCGTTTGTTATTGGTACATGATATGATGAAATAGATTCGAAAATTTTCGGGATATGCAGTTTAATTCTATTTATTTCACACTCACGTAAATAATATATCCCGATATCAAATTACATTATTTAAATGTATTAACAATCGCAGCCCTTCGTCCATCATCCTCAAAAGATCGGCAAATAGAAACATGCCATATTGTGCGTCCTTAATTTAATCCTAAATACGATCTCATAGCTGCCTTTTAGGTATTCCACTCGTGATTACATTATTCTTCGACCACCGCCTCTGTCAAAATCATGAAGGACATAAGGTAATTCAATCCACGAAGGGAAGAGACAATTTTCATTTATTAAAAAAATGACGAAAAGTGTTACGCAGTGAAAGAATAGGAAACAGGCACAAAAGGAGTAAGAGTCGGTAGGGCGGACCAAAGAGAGCTCCTGGCGGCGCATCCCACGGGCATCCTAAAACATTTCCGTCCCCACACCTTCGCAGACCCGTCCATCTTAGCGCGAACCTCTTTTTTTGATTCTGCGCGCTCCGGTTTGATTTGCATGGAACAACACGTCGAAGGCGACACTGAATATGCATGTGACCCTCGATTCCCAAGCGAATTACGAAAGGGAACATTTTCGACAGGAATATAAAGAGAAGGGGGGAAAAGAGATGGCGCCGCGGCGTACACGTGCTTCGCAAAAAGATGAAAAGCGGCGGGCGTGCCATCTGGCGGATGCGGCGTAACGAGGCAGCGGGAATATCGCTGCGAAAAAGTGGAACCACGGCGGCATAAATATTCTTCATCAATTGAATTAGCATTCGTTGCCAACGTTGTGTAAACAACGAGGGGGAAAATGGAGAAAAAAGAGTGCGTGCGCAGCGGAGGAAATACCGAAGTGCAAAGCGTATATAAATGTTGCGGAGCTCGTGAAGAAGGGTATCGCATGAAATTTCGAATTAATTCATTCCATTACTGAGGAGAGGTCGAGAAAATAAGGGTCCGTCGGACGAAATGTGCTGTTATTTTCGTACAAGAGACTGTTTGGTTTGCCTTTTTATGTACTGGACGTGTATCGAATCATTTTGGTGACCAAAGTGAAACATCAAAGATCGTTTCGTTCGCTAGAGGTTATTTCAGACGTTTTTACTCACGAAAGTATTGGTTCGTGCTTTTATATCACGTGGTATGAGTGATTAAAGCTGATTAGGTACCATCTTTGCAATATTACGTTACGAGCGATAACGTAATGTAGATAACACTAATTGTTCCATAGCAATCCACTCCAGAAGCGATCACAATCCATCACGATCAGAAGTCATCAACAATCGCATTCTGTTCTTCCGCTGATTAATGACGAATCGCTTCAATTCAACCTCCATTGCAAACAAGATTACGAACTTCAAGGGAGAGATTCCAGCGAATAGCGAAATGCTCAATTATAAATTCAATTCCGGATTTCAAAAGAACGAATGGATAGGGCAAAAATATTAAAACCGCGAACATCAAACGAATTTTTTCGTATTCGCTAATATTTTTCCCTTTGATCAACGACTGATCCCCGAACAAAGGGGAATTATAAACTCTTTTCGGAATCGCAATGACTTCGAACGTTTTTCGATCAATCGACACTCAGACGTCACTCGAACGCTCTCTGCCCCTCTTTCGTCCAACTTTATGGAGTCTTTTATGTCGGCGTGTGACGGAATTAATCCTCAAAAGATTTTATTTCATTCAATATGATCCGTCCTTTTGAAGAAGTCGCTACTGTTCCGTCTCGACGGCCATTTTCCTTATCGAATGATTGCAGTTCCAAGTGCGAAGTTTCTTTTTTTATCTTTTAGTGGATTGACGTTGATACCGAATGTCATATCGCGTTTACCTAAATGTGAAAATTTTCCTTTAGAACCAGATTTCCTTTTTAGAGCTTTAAAAGACTTATAGCTATAGATTACTGTCTCGTAATGCCACAGTATTCGCTCAATATTTAAGGCGCTTGATAATTTTCAGTGTATAATAATTGAAGGATATGAATAAGATGTTTATCTTGAAATTGTAATTATATTATTGGCTATTTATGAATAATGTTTAACAATTATTTTTTAACGTTTGTTCATATATTGTCAATACCAAGGTTGATCATTTTTAAACATTTGGATGCTTATTTATAATAGCAGATTTGCCTTATCCTCAACACATTCTATTAATCGCGACTTCATTTTTAATACCTTTGTATTTTGCATTTAACCCATGGTGTATTAAAACTATTCCATTTTGAATTTCTTGCTAGTTTAACACTAGAACAGCGGAGGGTGTCCTCAGGACACCTCGCCCATGAAAAAAACGCACCATTTTTGTAATTTGTATCATAGAAAAAAATCGTTTCGTGACTTTTAATTATTTAATATTCTGCGTATTTCTACCAAGTTTTATAATTATTGGAACATTTTCATAGGAGATCCTACCACATACCCCCTAGAACAGCGGAGGTGTCCTCAGGACACCTACGTAATATTTACTATTATTTCTTATGACAAAACCTTCATTGTTTTATATTAGAAGCTCTTACGAATGTACTTTGAGATAATATTGCTTTTTGCTATTATTTTGTCCCCGTTCTCTAAAATTAATTAATTATATTGTTATGTATAAAAATTTGAGGTAGCAATTCTAATGATGATTTGAGTTGGAAACATTTTGCATTATATTTTCTAATATTTCCATTTATAAGATACGTTTCCCATTTCTATTTTCGCAATAGACTAATTTGTCTTATATCTTTTTGTGACACTCGCTCATTGAATATTGCCAGGCTTGCTACAATCCCGTTACAAAAGTGACGGTGAATGATCAGCTTTCTCCCAGAAAGTGTAGATGTCTATTCATACAATTTATTCTTGATAAACCTGATAAATATGTACTTAACTTTCGGTTAGTAGTGGATTTTAATTCCAAATATGCATAGAATAGATTTCCATAAGTTATCGAGTTGGAGGATAGGCCATCTTCCTGAACCATGTGGTCATGACCTTGATGTACCTTTCCTATATAAAAGGAATTAACCTAATGACCGGTAATTATTTTAAATTAAAGAAAATATTTAAAAGGCTGAAGAAAGCAGGTATTTTTTATCTGGAACATAGAACAAATTGTGATGAGAGTCGCTGGAGTTGAAAACCAGCAAAAATCTGCAGTGAATTCCGATGTTGTCGAAAAATGAAGAATAATCCCGGTTTATAAAGTTAAACTGAGTAAACATGTTCTTCTCGCGCTTTAGATGCTTTCTAATGTCGTATTTGACAGTATTAGTAAAAGAAAATCTGACGCGGTGACGTACCATAATTGTACAAAAAGCGGCGTAGTGGACCAAATGGCGCGTAGGCACACGGCGAGACAGACTCAAGACGTTGCCTAATGCATTCTTTTTACATAAAAATTTATCTAGCAGAAGTCATGTATAGGTTATTTGCAAGCAGAAAAGAGGTCGCCAAATAACCAGATATAGATTCTTGCAACGAATCGCAGATAAACAAAGTAAAACCTAAGCTGTCTAAAGAGATCTCAAAAAGGACCTAAGTAAACACTAGATGCACTAGACATCATCCAATGAAGCCACCGATATCTGTTCAAAAGAAAATACAAGTGAAATATAGCATCAGATAAGTGTAAGAAGTGCAAGGAATAGGTTAATAGAAACTGTAACATCAAGAAGATTTATGTATTAGCTTCGTGGAAGGATTCTGTGGAGTAATTATTTCGTGACAGCATCATTGTGCTAAAAAAGAAAAATTAATATAATTGCGTATGCAAATAACATTTAAGGTCCAGTTTGTGTCTTAAACCTCATTTCTAGTCTTTTTGTTGTGAAATAAAAACAAAGGAAGGTACGCGAAGCGGTAAAGTTTTATTACGCGAGTTTATTTTTTCTTGTACCCCATGTAAATTGTTGATAAAATCGGGTAATTTTCAAAAGTTATTCAAACAAATAATTATTTTATCTCGAAAGGGCTTTATATTAATTTATTCATATAATTTATTTCTGGCTTTACTGTTCTGTATATTTTTATATCGGAATATGAGTCTCATGAAATTGATTGAACTCAACAACAATTTCTATATTAAATATGTAGCAACTATTTACCTCATGATCTGCCGATAAATAAGTACCCATACTTAGTTATTAATTTTTAAGCTTATAAGGAAAGACTAGAAATTTAAATACGACTGCCTCACTCAATTTAAAAGAAGCGCAAGTGTAGGTGTCCTGAGGACACCTTCCGCTGTTCTAGGGGGGTGTCCGTCTCCCGCTGTTCTAGTGTTAAGGCATTTTGAGGTTTAGAAGATAATTTTCCCAGCCTGTGCTTATAGCTTGATAACCACTGATAATTAGTGATCGAAACATTTCAGAATGTTAACTGCCGTTTCAGCATCTACTCATTTATTTGAATGGACAATAACTACTATATTGATTATCCCTCAAGATACGGTTACAAGCAAAGATCAAGGTGGTATTAATACCTGGACATCTCAGCTATCGTTACAGCTCCTCTAGTTTTAACCAACGTGATCGTTAAATTTATATTGAATATCATTGGAAACTTTGCCGTTATTTAGCGATGAAAATGCCAATTATCTACTGTCGGCGGGTTAACTAACGGACACCTTCTTTCCATCCTTAGATTCCTCGGAGTCCGGTTCCAACAAGGGGGGCAGGGACGGCGGCGGCGGTGGAGGCGGCGGGGGCGGTGGGCGCGGAGGCGGCGTGGGGAGCAAGGGTTCCTCCGACGGCAAGCCAACACGGGTGAGAACGGTGCTGAACGAAAAGCAGCTGCACACACTGCGGACGTGCTACGCCGCCAACCCGCGGCCCGACGCCCTCATGAAGGAGCAGCTGGTGGAGATGACGGGCCTGAGTCCGCGGGTCATAAGGGTCTGGTTCCAGAACAAGAGATGCAAGGACAAGAAGAAGGCACAACTCATGAAGGCGCAGCTGCAGCAGGAGAAGGTGAGGGGCAATTGGTCCACACACTCGGCGGTGGGGCTAGAAAGCCCCGCCTTCTCGAGAAGCGCGATTGCACGCGTCAAATGCACGCTTCCGTGTTTGCACACCGCACGATCGCATTTCGCCCAAAGGGCTAGCCCATGAGAGCCGCATTTCCGTTGGTTGAGATAAGGGTAACTGCATTTCTGTTGGCTGTTAACGGTTGTTGTTTCAGCGTAATGGGATTATTAGATTCGGTCGACTAGTGTGTGTATTTTGCTAGTGTGTACTGTGCGCTCGAAGGGGGGTTTTGAATTACGACATAGCTCCAGTGTAGGAAATGGAACGGTTGTCGATATTGCTGGAAAGAAAAGTAAATGATAGAAGTTTTAGTTTTCGCAACTGAACCTTCTTTGGGCCTTCAAGGAAGAGAAGATGAGTGATATGTAAATCTAGTTCAATCAATGGTTGTTAAAGGCTTTAAATCGGTTACCAACTGCTTAACCCCGAATAATCGATCTCATTTCAGAGTCCATAAGGTTGTCACTGTCTCCGCGGAGTAGTTTCACTCTAGTACAGTTTAAATTTTATTTAAAACTAAGGAACCTAAGCTAAACCAAATTATTGGTTCAAACATAAGAAACCTAAGATGTCGTTAATCTTCCTGAAAGCCGTAACCAAAACCTGAACAAGTAAAATCTTCGTAGTTTCAGTAGTTCTGTTCCCAAGCATAAAGGCGTGCTTCAGAATTCTCAGGATTCATCTCAGCAGTTCTTTAAGTGGCAGAATCACGCTTTATTCCTTCCCTAGGCTGTAATTTATAAGTTTGAAAATAATCATTCGTTATAAATGCATCGTCACGCATTCAGGACCAACTAAAGAGTAGGAGTTCCATCCCGGTTAATCTAACATTTGAGGGAGATGCCACGCCATCTTCAGGAGGATGATGCGTCGGCGGTCTAGGAATAGATTCCTCCATGCTTTATTTGAGGAGAGTGAGGGCGTGGTGAGAGGGGAAAGGCAACGTATGGCTCTAATTTATCACAGAGGAAGGAGTGCGCCGAAGGAAGGTTTGCCATTGGGCGAGGTGTAAAATGGCACTTGTGGGAACGGGGAAATGCACCGGAATGCGAAAGGGGATTCAAGGGAAAGAATGGGAGAGGAAATCATTGGGTATGGATCGGAGGTAGCAGAGGGTCCTAAAGAGATGGGATTACTGAGAGGACCCCTTTTTTTCCCACGAGGAAATAGAATAACTGCGTTATCGAGGTGTAGACGAATCGAATTGTACGCGTTCGTGAAAAAGACGTTAGGATTTCCAAAACCGTATTCGATTTTACCAATGCGTAGGTTACCAATACATTCGACGTATTAAAGCTCGTCACTTATTAATATTTTTCTTAGTGAGTGATAATGTAAGTCTAGTCATGAATTTCTGAAGTTGTAGGAGTAATTTTTAGGTCATTTAGTCGCCACCGATCACCAGAGAGTAGTTATACTTGAACCACGTTTATAGTTGATAAGGGGGAAGACATTAGGATGTTATAGGTTACTTTATGAAAAAAAAGTTAACGAAAATCTCGGATACATCTGTATAGAACTTCAGTTAAGTATTCCTTCGAAGTCTAAGTAGCAGTTCCTTAGAAGTCTTAAGTACTCCGAAAGAAATCAGCTACAAGCGAAAGAAGAATTTCCCATTACTATTCAGTGTAATTTAATTCCAATAAAAGTAAAAGGAAAAGGTCGCGAAAAGACTTTGAAATCACTTCGGAGGTCGTTCTGAGAACGTGATAATCCGAGACGAATATGAATATTATTCAGCACTCGTTCCTCTCGTCGCCTCTTCAACAAGTCTTCCTTCTCCATTTTGTGTCACCATTTGGGAAAGAGACGCGTGGAAAAATGCCCTCCCTAAAGTTCTCTCTCTCGTTCCTTTATACGTCGGGTCGCCTCTCTCTTCAGAGAACTTCCTCTGCAATGTATTCCGAATTCGAAAATGAGGGTCTTCGACAATGGGAAGTCTTCCCCATCAGCCGCCCCAAAACTACTCCCTTATCTTCACCTATCCTTAGCCTCTCTCTCACCCGTCTTGATCCGAACTCTTTGCCCCTTTTCACACCTCCCAAGACACCCCCTCTCATTTCATTCCTTGAAAAGGGATGAGGGTTAAAAAAAGGGAGGGTTTGCAAAAAGAAGCCTCGAGGTGTGTGTAGGGAATGTCGCGATGGCGGTGTTGTAGTGAGGGAATCCAAGGAGGAAGGGATTTTGTGATTGATTGGTTGGATAAGAGATGCCTGAGGTATAAATAGAAGTGGTGGTATATAGCGGCTTTTATTTGGTGGGGATGTGGGTGGTTTATCTTATTCTAAAGTAGCTCGTGGGATTTAGCGAATAAAAATGCTCATCGTCTTATAAGAATGTACGGCCTCGGAACTGGGTGGAAAACGGCAGTTTGAAACATTACGTAAAAGTCGATGTTTCACGAAAGTGTTCAAAATAATAATATTTCAATCAGGTGTCATCAATTTATTTGTTATTTGTTAGATTATTACGGTGATTAAGCTTTAGAGCAGTCGGTCTAAGTATGAGGAAATAAATGCCGAGTTAATGGGAAGTTGATTTTTCACAGCTTCGTAAAAACGTAAATTTTAACTTTTTGTCCTTTCGTTTTAAAGCTTCGTGAGAATATAGGAACAAGAAGAGAGATTATAGAAACCCGTATTCTTTTCATATTACTCTCTAAGATCATCCGATCGAGGTCGGTTCGATCACACCTCATCTTGGTGCAAAAGATTCCAGAAGAATTATTTCTCAGAGGAAACAATAACTGTCGCGTATCTCTTTCTGCAGAAGGGGCGATGTATATCGACTGGCACTCTGCGTAAGGGGGAGGAGATGACGCCTTGAAACGAAGGCGGAAGAGATGCCGAGGGGGAATGCGAAGGTGGATTTCCTTAGGAGCATAAGATGCTGGGTACATGGCTCAAAATATAGACGGAGCATGGAAGAGAATATTTTAGAGATTTGGGTCTATCTTTAATGTTGGAATGCTTTCAATTGGGAAGTAATGTTTAGATGAGTTCTTGAATCTTCCAGTAAGTAATGGAATACAAAATTAGGAGAGAGATATGATGAAATCTTTTTCACCACGTATTTTTATATTATTTTTCTAATATTTATCAGCCCCGAGCTTCTCTAGCCCAAGCAAGAAATCAAACGATAATATATACAATACCGTAGTACCTTATCATAGAATGTATAATATACAGAATAGTTATTTTGATCGACTTTACATTTCCATTTTGGATCAGCGATTAAGTTAAGATTGACGTTACTTAGTTACTAGAAAATGATCTAAGGATTTATAATGATAGAAATGTGATTGAAAATACTAGACTTCAGAATATAAATCGAAGTTTCTATGGCGTGATCTTCGTATTGTTTAAACATCAAGGTTTGACATATCGTTTATCATGAATCATGCAATGTAAATAAAATTGTTCATAAAAAGTTGTAAAGAGATGGTAGCATTATGGAAAAGGACCCATTTTACACATACTCCAGGCGAAATCGACCCAAATCCGTCTTCTCCCGAGCAACCAAAATCCATCCGAATCTTTCAAAATCCGAAAGAATCCGCGACTTTTCTTAAACCTCTCATCGATGTACCTGAATGGAATCCTTAGGAGGCTCAAGAGGACGGATCCCTAAGAAATCCTCATTCTTTTCCCTCGCACATATATCAATCCCGTTCGGAAAATAATTCCATCCTCTTTTCCTTAATCCTCCATTTTTATCTCCATTCCTCGTTCTCGGAATAAATTTTTTCCCACGAAATTACTCGTCGTTTTACCAACGGATGAGAGCCGTCTGGAGGAGGAAAAGTCTCCAGCACCCCTCTTGCTCAGTTCCAATAGCTTCTTCCAGAGTCTTACCATCCGAACCCCCATTTTACCAAAGGCTTCTGGAAGGCCCAATGGCACCAGCTCTATACACCGTGTGCCCCCTTCTGAACAACCCTCACAGCCTTTCTGAAGTCCTCCCAACTCATTCTGCATGCGTGAACTCCACTTGCCGCCCTCCGTTTCAACTGCCACCCCCTTTCTCGAACCACACTTCGATTCCCAAAAGCTCTCTCTCTCTATAGACTCCCCCATCGCGGGCATTCCGTCACTCCCCCGTCTCCACCCTTTAAAGGGCTTATGATTCCCTTTCCACCTCCACGAGAAACGTAACACTTGGGGGAGAAGATTTCCTACGCCTGCGCGGTCATATCGCACGGCTTCCTCCCCTCCCACCCACGTCCACCCACTCCGCCGCATCTACGCCACTCCCTATCCTCCGCTTCTCGCCCTACTGTTCTCTCCCCCTCCCTCCCTTACGAGGACTCATCAAAATTTAATTCGCTTACCTCCCCCTCCCCTCGAAACCCCCATTTTTGCCCTATTCCCCCTCATATTCTTCTTTTCCCGTTCTTTCTGTCCCCTCTCCCCATCTCTCTCTAGGTTCGCACCGTTTCGCTCTTTTCTCTCGCGCATCAGTCGGCAGAGACCGCCACCGGTTGGGTTTCGGATGCGTCACCGCTACTCGAACGCCCTCACACGATCGCCATCTTGACTTTCACTCGGAAAGATGCGTTCACTTCGTCGATACGCGAATTCATACCCCGCTCGGTCTCTCTCTCTCTCTTCTTAAGCTTAAAGTTCTCTCGACCATCAATGCCTTTCATGAAGGAGCTGAAGTCCCGTTTGTACCCCGCTGGTTTCGACTATTCTTCTCCTCTTCTATGGTAGCATCTTTTTTGTGCTAACGATGTAAAATAATTCGAAGTTTAAAGGTTAAAAATAATCGTAATTTTTTTAAGACTCTTTCCGTTCACTTCTCTTAAATTTGTCTGGAAAACTTTTAAATGCGTAGATTAATGTACTAGGTATTCAATTTGTGCTACAAAAACGCTCGGAGAATCTTTCCTTCTCATGAAAGAATATAAGAAACTAACTTATTCAAGCTAATGCATATTTACCATTTCCCCATGTATAGCTCAATGGATGAATGATAAACGACTCAATACCATGAATTCCATAGAGAAATTATGTATCGCGGATCGAAAAGCTCCCAGAGTTAACAGTAATTTTCTATGATGTAGCTATGAACTACTGAAGACTTCACAAGCTTAAAACGCATTCGCTATTAAATATTGATTTTAGGAATTTGAATAAAAGTTCATTGGTTTATAGAAAAAGTTCATTTATTTATGGAAAATTTAGTCCATATTTCGAGTTTTACATGTATCTTCCATCTTTTTGAGAATTTTTGAGAATAGTTTTGTTCAATTTAATTAATCAATCAAATTTAGAAGTAGATGAAAATGGGATAAACAGACACATATCGAGACAAAAACGCAAACGTCAGATTCTGCTATTAGATTTAGATTCGCCTTCGAAATTCTAAAATTTAAAAAGCGAAGAGTTACGTACATTACCCTCATAATGGTTAAAGAGAGCTAAATCGTACAGCCAAATAGAAAAGCCCTTTTCGTTTTACGATAAATGAATCGACACCACCGATCCAAAATTACGACGTTAAAGAATCTCCGAAAGCAGAATCATCGTCGTCCCATCTCTGTGGTAATCCCGTGGATCTAGCAGAGATCCCTCCTTCTGATCCACCTGCTTTAACTCAGCAGCGCCGAGGGAGACCACGGATAAATGGAAGGATCCCGAAAATAAGCGATGAAGGGAAGACCGCGGAAAAGTATGAGACCACGAGGCGGATGATGGATTGTGTGGATTTTCGGAGGGTGTGCCAAATACTGGACTTCCGACGTCGGGAAGCGGGGGCGAGATGCATCATGGGAGGAAGCAAAGTAAACAGCGGGACTTTTTGGGTGGGCCTCCCCCCGCCACCGCCGAACCCCCCGTCGATCCTATAGGATGTCAGAATAAACAAGGTTTTCCCATGGGAGGGAGAGATGCTGTGGGAAGGATGTAAAAGGGGTCGAAAGGGTTTTCAGACGGGATATATTTGCGATGCGACCAAAGCGGGGATTTGAAAGCAGTGGCTCGGTTTATTGGTAATTAGGAGCGCCGAACGTTATGGCGAAAAGGTCAGGTCCGCTCTCTATCTATCTCCGGCTGGTAATTAAGCAGCTCGTATCTTTTACGATTGCGTCTAATGCCTTGTTTGTTTCGGCACAAATTGCGGCTGGTCCTCATGGGTGGAGTGTTTTACCCCAATCAGACTTCTCTGTTTAGTAATGGTTGTTTGGCAAGCACGCAATACCTCTCGTGTATCTTAATCATTCACCGTAATCGTTGTGCACCTAGTAGAAAGAATACTTATTGCTTAGCCTACGTAATTTATTTATAATTATTTTGCTTGTGATTTAAATGATTTTATTTTTTTATATATTTCAACTTGTAGCATTATGTATATATGAACGAATGTAACTGTACATACATTTTTTATTATTTTTTATGTTTTCATTCGGGATTCCACGTGTTTGTGTAGAATCCTTTGAACGAATCACGCGTGTTGATTTCTTATCAGTTCAATTTATGGGTCCGATGCACTGTTTGCATATCAGTCATCGCCATACATGTTCATTCACCCTGTACAGTAGCAATGTAAATTTCAAGGCTATGCTCATAACGCATCCTTACAGAGGAGAGATGGCATTAGCATTTGGTTTTTTGAATCTTGCAGGAAGGAGGTTTCGATCGCCTAGTAGTGTACTCTGGTGCCGTTTATTACGAAAATGTAAGTGTGATTGTCCAAAGCTTAAGCCCCCTCAACACTAAAAAAAAGAACTAACCTTCGCTGGGAGCGAAGTATTTTCATTTTTGAGTGCATTCTTGAAACCTCAAAACTAACTACCTTACTAAATCCCATTGAAAGTGCACGGCTTTTTATTTGAAAGAAAACGGCATCAGCTCTTTTGATCGCCAGAATCATTGACGCCTGAGCGTTAAATAGATTCTATGAAAGTATCGGTTGAATCACAAAACACACTAACAGCATTAACTTTGTGAACGCGTATGAAACGAGTACAAATGGCTCAATACAAAGAAAAATCTATTCAATCAGATTTAGAGAAGGTGGTTCTTTCTTTCCATTAATGATTTCTTTTGTAAACTTTTATTTCCTCTAGTTTTATATGCTTCTTACTTTTAGTTAGTGTTATTTTCTGCACGCTTAACGTTGGAATGATAATTTATCTTTCTTGTGATTTATTACTCTCTTTATGAAGTGAAGTAGTAGCATGGTACTCTTTATAAAAAGTGTCTTGATAGTCTATATGTTTTTATCTTTCTATCTATTTAAAAATTTAGCTTTAGTATAGATATAAAGTTTGAGATATAAATGGGTTTTGAATCAAGTTACCCCATAACAATTTACCTTTTAAAAAGTAAATAAGATCTGAATAAGATTTGAACTAAAACAAATAGTATGAAACTTAAATCTCTCTTGTTAAATATATATTAAGGTCAACATCATAAAATTATACACTCAATAATACAATATACTCAAAGGCTGCAATAAAGTAAATAAGATTATAAACACTAAACATCAAGTGGATCGATGCCAAATTCATTCTGTAATATACTTTTACTTATTATGTCATAATAATAAGATGAGAAATATGAAATTTCGTAGATTTGCTCCCAAAATACCATTTGCTCGTAAAATAACGTTTAAGATTGATTCTTCTAACGTGACTTGTACTAAACGTACTTTTCAGACAACTTAAGAATTCACTATATGAATCCACCTAGCATTCTCATGTAATACATGATTCCTTTAATGAGGAACGTAATAATTGTTAATGAACTTTATCAATTGCCCCCTCATGAAAGAATCAGGGTTTAGTTAATTAATATAAACGATATAAACCGTCGATTGATGGAGACGACGACTAACGTACACCCCTTTCTTTCCATTTTCTCTTTTCTCCCCCCTCCTTCCCGCACCCTTCTGCTCCTCCCCTGCACCCATGTCCCTTTGGCCGCTCCGGCGGTACTTCTCCCTTTGGGCAGGACGGTCGCAAGCTGGGATATGGCGGAATGCAGGGCATCCCAATGGTGGCATCGAGCCCCGTCCGTCACGAATCGCCATTAGGGATGAATCCCATAGAAGTGCAGTCCTACCAACCGCCTTGGAAGGCCCTCTCGGACTTCGCCCTACACACGGACCTCGACCGCTTAGATCCAGGCGCCCCACCTTTCCAACACCTGGTAAGTCAGGTAAGTGAGTGATCACACCTCTCCCACGTCTATTTTCCCCTCTGCGTGGGAATATTAATGAAGTCCTCCGGGATTAGTTGTGGGCCCACGCTGCCGGATTATGACTGGAGGGTCTTTAAGTCGTTTCTCTTAATATAAGGTTGCCTAATTGGAAGTATTAATCGATGGGGTTAGAGGCAACGACTGTACGAAGGGCACGATGGTTCCCATGCTGAGATTTAGTCGCACCCTATGGGTTAGATTGTACTGTTTGATGTTGATATGTTGGGCTATTAGGATTTTGTAGTCAACGATTTTATCAGAAAGATGTAAAGTATTTATTTCGGATGTCAAAAGAATATAATACTGACTCTTTCAGTTGCTTATATCATATAAAATATTCATCGATTTAGAGTTCTCGATACTTTAATGAGGGGAAGTCTAAGCATTTAACTTGCTATTTTATAATATCTCATGCTTCGATAATGAGTGACGGAGTTAGTTATTGTTGAGAAAGATGTTGGAAATATATCGGTTCTTTTTAAAATCGAGCGAAACTCTATGCCAAGAACTGACTGAAATACTTTATAAAAAATAGAAAACGATTTGTAAATACGTGCTTAATGTTTGATCTCTATACATTTTTATGTGAAAAATATATCTCTGCATTTTCAATTAAAAATAGTACCTAACGTGAAGCTGAGGTCCTCCTTAACCGGACATATTTTCGATTGTACTCCTAAGCTACTGGATGGTCGCCCCTAGTCTTTAACCCAGACTTTAGAAAGAAGCTAGACACTTGTTATTCCCAGATATTTGTAACCTCGTTAGAATCCTCTATTTTGTCAACATGTACTAAAAATCCTCCCCCGAGACGTATTCTTCTAACGAGTGGAAATCCCTTCTTTTTTTACGCTGAACCGCGGGGTTAAGAGAAATAATTCTTCGTTGAAAAGCATCGATCTTTCATACCGAAAATAAAAGTGTCGTCAACTTTTTCCCCGAACGAGATCTTGGTAAATGGACCTCTTGAGTAGCTTCATGGCCTCCCTCCTTTTTCAAACAGGGGGCCCTATTCAGACCGAAAAACCCGGAAGGGGAAAAAATCCCTCTAAACGTAAGAAGCCGCGATGTACGTGGAGACAGGAAGAAGTAAACAGTTTATTCTCAGTCACTCTCTCTTTGACACCAGTTTATTCTCATGGAGAGGGTGGCGTTAATTGACGAGAGGGTGAGGTGAAGAGTTTTGGGGGAGGTAATAGGGGTGCCAACTACTGAAGGGTTGGGCTGAGGGAAATTGTGGGCTGGAACAGTGGTTAATTCTCAAGGACTCAAGGTGATTAAAGTATAAATTCAAAATTTAAGGAATTCGTAGTCTTCGGGAAATTGTGATTGATAAGATGATGCGAAATTTAATGCGATTTTCGTTAAATGGTAAAAATTATATGGTAGAAAATAGGTGAAATGTTATTTTTACATAAAGGCGGGCTTACGTAAGGAAAATAGGAATGGGGAAAAGGAATGTCCAAGAAAATGTTTGCTCTTGATGGATATCAAACCTTTTACGGAAAGATAATTATTGAATAAATTAATGAGACAAGGGATTGTATTAAAATATCGTCAATACCAAGGAGTTCATTTCCTGTAAGAAACGTATTATATCTACCATGGCAATCAGCCATTATTCTGATAGCGTACTTACAGTAAGAGACCTACTAAATAATAAAGGAAGATGTATAGTAATATTTATATTAACAACTTCTCTCGGACTCTATTTTGATTCCGCTTATAAGGTTTTAATTCAGATCGTTAAATTATGTCGTGAAAAAATTCTATCAATCCTTATTACCAATCTCAAAATGAGTATTGTTTGGTGAAATTGGGAAATAAACCCCTAAATCCCGGTAGAGGGTTAGATAAATGTTTCCCATTATCGCCTTTCAAATCCTGGAGTCATCAATAGATTCCGAGTGTTGTTAACAGGATAAGAAGAGAAAATCCCGTGGGAGCGAACCATGAATAGCTTTTCCTCTCATTACCTCCAACGCCTCACTCCTTTCATACGGAGGCATGACGTCATTAATTACCGTGCCATCCCGTGATTAAATAAGAAGAACCAGTAGCACGTTTCCTTCGCCCAACGGTAGCCGGCCCTGGAATTAGGGAGGTGAGACGCATCTTAGCACCCAGTCATCGCCACCGAGGGCTTTTTGTCACCTTTTTTTTCTCCTCCGTAACTTTCCCGCGTACTTAAATGTAGGGGAATGTCGAAGCTTGCCTAATTAATTTTACTGCGGCGAACACGTTTCTAAAGGGTATGCAGGCACGGGGGAATTTTTGGCGTCTCCTATCTAATTTATAAAAGGTATGAATGAGAAGACTTTTTAAGTATTGCCCCCGTAAAATTGCTCGCAGCCATGAATGCTAACGCGAAAGCCATTCCGCGTGTTTGTACAGAATTTCAGTTTGTGTGTTGCACCCACAGATTCCATTTTCGCTCTTCTGTACGTGTCTTACTAAAAGGGGATGAACTATTGAATGCATTTTAGTGCCCGTTGTAATGGAACAGTTAGCGACTCCATGTTGGAATCTCGTCTGTTTTCTTCTTCGGAAGATCGCACGCTTTGTGTATCTCGTTTGCGTTGCGTTTAAATTTATTTATCGTAGGGAAATATGTTTACCTTGCGGGAAAATAATATCTCCGTAAGATGACGTTTTGTAGTGAAGTTAATGAGTTTTTAGTTCTACTCTCACCTGATTAAAGTTCAAATTAAGATGTTCTATCTATTTGAAGTCTAAATTGACATTATTAACACGTTTATTTTAATAAGGGATGTAAAATACTTACCTACAGATTGTATTTATAAAATAGTAACGAATTAACGTTGAGTTTAAAGCTTTAAAAATAGTACAAGCTTATTTTAATACTTATAATGCTTCTCGTAGTTCCCAAACTATGCCGTTATCTCGTTTATATAACCCTGTCACAATAACAATTAAATAGTAGTTGACGAAAGTCAAGATCTTTTCATATTCTTAAAATACTACCTAAGAAGCTATTTTGATATGATTTTATACGCTAAGAATAACATCTCTAGTCATACAACTCTCTTCTTTTGCTACTCTTCGCAAAGGGAAATTCATTAGGAGTGCGAGAGGATATCTTGACACGTTGTCCGAGCATCTCTGATTTTTAAACGGCTCTGCGTTAACCAAACCCTTCATGTTCTCCAAGGTAACATTTTTTCGCCTTTTTCTAGTTTCGGAGTTAATCTCTCGTATACACTCGTTGTTTATCGTTCCCCGCATACCATACAGGAATAAGTGAGACGACAGTATCTTCAGAGTAATGCTTGTTATCTCACCCGACCGATCTTTAACGGTGGCAGAGTCTTCTCTTATACGTATGTCATTCCTCGTTTGCCGTTCTCTTGTGCTGTCATAATACGAAATCAGTGAACCCGAGCAGAAGAAACCATGTTAGAGCAGAACGAAGAGGAATATATTTTCTATTTTTACTATTCGTGGTGGAAGGGAGGGTTTCTCGTTGCATTCGTGGGAGAAGAGACCAAAAGCTCTTTATGTTAGG
This sequence comes from Pantala flavescens, assembly GCA_020796165.1. NCBI lineage: Eukaryota > Metazoa > Arthropoda > Insecta > Odonata > Libellulidae > Pantala > Pantala flavescens. The sequence continues at coordinate 15,284,833 of CM036879.1, read as the reverse complement.
TAGATAATTGTTTAATTGCGTGTTCGTGAATATTTTTAGAATTACTCAATTTTTATCGTTTGTTTTTAGAACTGGATCGATTGTCTCGGGATTAAAACATTGTTTTGAACGAAATTTAACTACTCTAATTTAAATCAAATAATATCAAAGTTTTTCATAACAGTTTATCCAGTATTCATACATTTTGTACGTAAATATGGATTAAACTAGGTAGTTTTATTCTAGTATCGTCCCACAGAGTATTCTCACGTATATTCTGACCTTTAATCGTTAGGATTGCTTTTCATATTCCCCCCATTAACATTCTTTTCTCGATCAGCGTCTTCAGCAGACCCTTTTGGCATCCTCATCAAGACCATCTTGACACATCCGTCTGCAAGGGTGAGAAAGGCTAGCGGAAGTGATCGACGTATGTCAGACGTACCCCTTTGACCTCAGTTTTCTTTTAGCCCCTCTTCTCTATGACCCTTCCCCCCACCTTTTTTGCCGTAAACATCTTTCAGTGCAGATTAAGGTCATTTCATTGGTCCATTATTTATAAGTTCAATAATAACCCCCGACTTTTCTGTATCGTATTTTCTTAGTGATTCGAAATGTAGGATTTTTGTGAATGCTTGAGGATTTCGATTTAAACAAAGATTCAACATTTTTTCAACATTAGGAGGTCATGATACACATATATTGGCACGGAATTCGTAGGGTTATTACTCTATATTCCTTATCGAAGCTTTGGTCTTGTACGAGAATTTTAAATATTATATGTGACGTGCTTATGAATAATAACCTCTTAGAGTGATAACTATTCCGCAATGTGGAACGAATGCGAGCGAACTCAACAATTCGATTGAAAATTTTGACTGTAATTATTATCTAAAGAGGAGCAGTTTTCAAATGTGAGATAGTAAAAGAAACACAGGCACATGTGAACTTTGGACTTAGCAGGAATAGGTAAAAACGTTTCAATTTCTCGTGACCATAAGTAATGAAATCTAATATCAGAGTGTCACTTAATATCCTTGTACTATTTGGAATCTTTCTCTTTTGTCTTTTTTCTTCCATTATTAACCACAGTTAATCGTTCCTTATTATTTTTTGGAGATCGACTCATATTCTTTTACAACCAAACGTATATATATTGCAAAGGATGTTTTCTTCTCAAGTCGTCGATCGAATATCGATCAAAGGCGAGAGGATTTTCTTCACTCAGGAGCTGCGAAGGAGGTCCGACCCCTGCAAGTGTTCAATGTGTGAACCGCGTGTATATCCGTGGGATCGGGGCCAGCATAAACATCCCGCTCTGCCGACCCCCCGCGTCTTCACGTCACTCAGTCCACCCTTTTTGTCCCTTGCACTTTGGGCTCACATATGCCACCGATCCTCGTAAATATAGAGTTTTTAAAATTAAGTCAATCGATCGACGAAAGGCGTTTCAAGACTCGTTAAAAGCACTGCGTCCTTGGAAAAGATCAAGGGAATCGGGAATTTGGCTTTGAGAGAGAGATATCTTTGACGAGTGTTGAGTGTCAGTGATTCGTGAAATTAGTGACTACTAAATCGTACTGGTCGTAGATGTAAAATTTTAAACAGTAATTAAAGTTTTATCGAATCGTTTACTTGTCTAAAGTTTCTGTATGTATTCTCTCCTGTGATGGAGCGATTTTTCTTGATTTTATTCGCGAAAATATTCTTATTACACGGTACTGTTTTAAATTTATTATCTTAAGGTTATCATTCTTAATTATTCATTCCACCTGAAGACTTTTCGGTCACTCTTTGTCAACGAAAGGAGTCTATTCCAAAACAATTGGAAATATTTTAGAGTTCATTCTCTCTCCTGTTTCATTGATAGCTTTCTACCAATCATGACGCTATATCATGTAGGTTTCTGTAATATACCTTCTAAACCATTCATTTCCTATAAGAAATACACACGATCTCACGCACTGTGGCAATGAATTGAGCTCATTTTCGTCCTATAGGGAATTTGAGATAGATAATGATAAATTCATACTCCCTGAACGAGTAAATGTTTCTATTATTAGTGCATGATTAAGCGATATCTTGCATTATTTTTCTTATAAGAACTAATCATGAACCAACTGTGTTCATAACTGAGATGATCGATTCTGCGCTATTTATTTGCGTGAGTTGTAGGTCATGGCTGGCGACGTCTCGAGCGATAATCCGTGAAAAGGAAACCACTTGATAATTAGACTTTAGACCTTCGATAATATCTCAGTCGTCTAGTGAAACCCATTTGCCTCCACTTTACTCCCAATTACTCTCGCTCCCACGTCTCATCTAATGAAAAACAAGCCGATGATAACTCGTGCGTGGGAGAATCCGCTGCAAATCGAATCCCCTTCTCCGGTTACAACCCATTCGCCGTAACTTCACCGCGTTTATTTCCCTTCGAAAATCTTTAAGACCCCCGTTCGAATGTGTGCGGGTTCGATTACCGGCGGGGTCGAAAGGGCGTCGCGGCGTGGCCTATGAGGGGCCCATCTGATGAGAGAAAGAGAGAGAAGATATAAAACAAAGTCGATCTCTCTCGTTGTCCTCTGGTTCCACACCAAGGTCGACCACTCAACCTCCTTCCCCCCCCTCCACATTTTGCTCTCTTGCCTTGTTTTACTGCTAGCCCGCACCCTCTTTACACCTCCCGTTCACCCCCTGCCACACTCCCACGTCCAATCTCGCCCATTCCCACCCATTCACGGCCTTCTCTCACTGCTCCTCAACTCGTGTGTTTCTCTGAATTATGTACAGTGTCCCATTGACCTTTTCCGGGAAAATATTGCGATTCTGAAGGTTCTCTCATGATAGGAGTTTTATTACGAGATATTTTTCTCTCTGGGTTAACTACTGTCTCGAGGAAAACAAATAAGCTCGTTATTCTTTGCGTAAATTTCTGTTGAATAATGACTAGATGATTGGAAAGGACTAATCATATTTCAGGCCATATATTTATATACGTTTATTGTCATATATTTGACTGTAATGTATTTTAGGCATTTAATCTCAAATAGGTAAAATACTCGAAAATATTTAAATCAGTTTTTTGATCGAAAATGAGTGTATAAATTGTCGAATAAGTGCCTAAATTAATGGATAAATTAAATTCCTTCTTACTCTAGAACATAATCAAATTCTCTATGAATTTTTTCGTAGTTTTCTGTTCATTTTGTAAAAGTGTTTATATTGTAAAAGATTCAAATGTTAGTTATGTGTGGTGATTTTCTCTAACGACATTTGTTTTGATCATTCCCCGAGAAGGGCATCAATACTTAAAGCGTAGGAAATCGAGCAAGGAAAATTTTTACCAACAGATTTTTCATTAAATAAAAATTTTTGCTCTGAAAATATTGTTTATCGAAGTAAAATGTTATTCAGTACATTATAGAATACAAGGTTATCTTTGTGAGGAGCTTAATTTCTCCCCGATGAATTTTTATTCCTGAGAAATGGAAAAGTGTAAAATGAGTTCGTAATTACACGGTAAATAAAAAAAATGGAACATGCTTTTCATTTAAGAGAGCCAGACTCGTTTCCCACTACCTCTAATGAACGTTAAAGTTATTTCCGGAGGTTGTTCGATCAATAGGGCTAGTAGGATTTGCTAATTTTTTTCTCCATTCTAATTTAAAATAAAAAGAAAAACGATTAAAGCGTTTATATGAAAATAATTAGAGCCAAATAAAGTCGAAGCAAATGTGAATAATTTGTTGCCACCGTATATGTTTTGAGGCCTCTCACTTCCACCTCTTTCCCTCAAGATCTTTCGAAATAACTTTACAGCACCCGCCTCATCATCAACCCTTCTGTTCTTCCATGGAAATCGTTCCTATTAACTCATTTAATTTTATTCCCCAAACTACAACACGGCTACCGAGTGTGTGTCTCGGCGCCACCGCCTTAGTTATTCCTCCTTTCTCCAGATTTATTGCCTCAACTCCTTACTTCTCTCTTTTGCCTTCTCAACAATACTCAATCTCTCCCGTAAAAATACCTCTGCATCATTTCCCCGTCCACTTTTTACTCAAACAGTTTCAGCCTCTCCTTTGCACGGAGGTCTTCTCCCTCAACCTGTTTTATTCGACCATATGACGCGCCTTTTATTTCAGAGCTTTTCCCTTTTTGATTTCCTTACCTGGTGTTTTTTACGCGCGGCAATCAAAATGCGTCGACTATTGGTGGAGCCGTTCGATCTATCGATTACCATAGTTGTAAAGGACTTCTACAATCTTAAAAACATTCCTATTGTCCTGATAATTAAAGTTGTATTAGACACTACAGAACAATGTGTAACTAGGTCTTCGTACGTATGATTCAATCTCGATCATTGCGTAATATTGATTTCAACAGCTCACCTCAGATAATCTCCGAGTGCGTAAATGGCAAACCGAAATCAAACCCATGGCTTAGTAACAGTTATTCAAAAAGGATTTTATTGAAATTTCGGTTCTTAATTATCCGTCAAGAGTTCTATTATATATTTTCGTTGTCCTCTTTGTTGAGTTGACCCCATTTCTTTAAAAAATTCGTGATTTTAGAAATAGTTCCCGCGTCTTATTAGATATCAGTATTGATTTGAATGCAAATTAGATTAATTGAAACTAGATTTATAATTAACCTCAATTTCAATTACTAAAAATTCACATTGCAAAAATGATTAGGTGAAACGAATTGACTTGGACCTGAAGTATTATAATTAATAATTTCATATAATTCTCTATCATTTTTGTTCACGACTCATAGAGTTACGAATTTTCTTCATTTACTCTTCAATAATTGAATCATCTGTATGAATAATAACTCATAGAATAAAGTCAACTTTAAACAAAGTTGTCTTCATTGCGAAAAGCAAATACTCACTCGCAGTACTTTTATCACTTTCGTATGGACGAATTTAATTATTTTTTCTACGAAATTTATTGATCCTTAATACATTCGCAGACGTAAAACTGCAAATCTGTAAACAAGGTGCAAATCCCAACAACAGTAGGCAGTTGCAAAAGTTAGAAATAAATCAGAAAACTACGTAGTATGAGCTAAGGCATAGTTTGCGTATGGCACATAAAATGTTTCCAATTCCGTGTCAAGGCGAGCGTTACACTGCTTCGAGAAGGTATCGGGCTTAAGGTTCATCTCGCATTTCTCCTTCCTCACAACACGCCCACCTCTATTAATCTACGGTTTTATCACACCTCGCGCGTTGTAAACTCCCTCTTCCCCTATTCTTGTGCATTTCCTCTTCTCGCGCAAGGATTCCAGGAAAAACTCCGTTTTTTACACATCACCTGGCGTTCCCCGAATAAAAATGCCTTTTAATATACTCGATGCGGTCGAGCCGAGCTGTATAAAAACGCATTCGGACCCGTTTACGACTCACATGGTCATATCTCTGGTTTTGGTGTCGGAATCATTTCCAAAAGTAACCGGGTTATACCTCAAAACAACCATGAAAAAAAAATGCAGAATAAAATGTACAAAAGCGCCGAAACTTTGAGGTTTTGTATTGTTTAGTATTGTGGTTTTCCTAAAAATTATGAAGAGTTAAATGTAGTGTTTAAGATTATTCATATTGCAGTTTATTTTTAGCTGATAAGTTATTTCAGTTTAAGAACTCGTCTTCCTTTTATTAAGCAGCTTCTTTTCTCAGTTCTGATAAGATCTTGTATCGTGTGCCTCTGTCGTTGGAATCGTACGCTGATTCGATTGCCATTTTATTCCGTTAATTTCTATAACCGTAGTCATGGAATGAAAAGAGTTTTCATTGTTATGAATTATGATTATCTTTCCAAAACTGGTTGATCCGATAATGGTATTTCAGTAATGATGACCTAACTTGATTTCCTCAGAGAGGGTAAATTTATTGGCTCCCTTTCTTAGTAGTTATAGATTTGTTTTACATATACTCAAAGCTATCAGCCCTCCAATCCTGGAAGTTTCTACTTGCTTTTATAATTTAGTCTTTTGGGTAGATTATATAAAATGGTCTCATAGCCTTCGTCATCAGACATATCGGAATTCGTATCGGTAAAAATCCAACGCGAAAATATATATTTTGTAAATATATGAACGACCATGATTTTCATTTCTTGTTAAATTTCAAATACATAATAATTGCGCCTATTTAATGAAAAGTCCTTCCCAGTGCAGTTCATTGGGGATATCGATTGTGTAGAAGTGGGAGTTGCATTGGTGGTCTGCATTTCAGAAGACAAGCGGCGTCTTTCAAATAGCTATGACAGCGCCCTCTGACAGCGGATTGCATTAATATAACTCCGATTCCATTGTCTTCTTTTGAAGAGAGGGAGCGGTTCAGCCACCACCTGCCCGCACACAAACGCAATCGCCGCTCTTGCCCAATCGATGCGACATCGCCACCAACGTACTGTGTTCTTCCTCCAAATCTCATTTCATATATAAGGTCCCTCGGCATGAATTGAGAAGCGGATAACATCCTTCAGAAATACGATGTATGGAGGAGAAATTCAAAAAAAGGGAAAATATCATGTTCGATAGTTACCTTACGTATTCGATAAGTACGATTTTAGAAAAATAGAACGTCCAAGAAGAGTAAAAAAACTTCGATTGTATACATACTTAAGTTCATCCATTTGAACCATAATCACTATTTGATTTATTACATTCGTTTTCATCATTATATTTAAGTTGATAACCCCCCTCGAGATTACGATCAAATATTAAAATTCCATTAATATTGAAATGGCATATAATGCTATATTATTTAACTGAATTCAAAACCTTATAGAAATAAAAATCAGACTAAATATCTCTCAAATTTGTTATGAACTTTTGAATCTCCGTATTTCCTTTAAAAATCTTTGAAACCACCCTATTTCCTCGCATACCATCCATTGATGGTAATGATATTAGATATCCATTTATTACCTCAGATTTTTCTGAATATCAATCCTCCACGGGGTTAATATTGAATGCAATGTAGCACATTGCGGTTTGCAAACAACTGCGATTCATTACTCATTCCCACGTTATTTTGCGAGACGATATTTCAGATTGCATTTCGTATGCGCCGTATCACGCTAATATTAGCAGAGCGCTAAAATGTGCTTTCCATCGAACGGCAAATAAATGCCGCAGAATTCTCTCGCATATGTATATGGTAAAAGTACTCAGCGGAGCGCCGTCTTGAGATGCAGAAAGATGCAGCGGTGGGCGGAGATTTGACGTGCTCTCGCGGACGGTCCTCCGCGGTGGTCTCCCGGTCGACCCGGTGGTCTGGAGTCGCGACCGCCGGATAAGCCGAATAAAAACGGGTTGACGGCAATGGGAGATGCCGCCAAAGAGCGGGAGGGTGAGGAGCAGTCGGGCAAAGATGCGACAGTGGCCGTAATAACTTTGGGTACCTCCGGAACCAAGAGGTTTTGTTCCATCGGCCTAGTACCTATGAGGGCGGGCGACTATGGAGATTAGGAACCCCTCCCTCCGCCGATCTTGTTTTGCGTCCACTTTGTACGAGATTACGACTGACCGCTACCCATTACATGTATACCATCGGGCGAAATATAAATCCTTCGAATTCTATCGCGCCGCTGGATTCCGCATGCGAATGCATTAACGATCGGAGTTTAGTCCGGATGCAAAAATCCTATTGTTCGATGGCTTCATATTTCTCGTCGCGAATCTCAAATGGGGCGGCGAGTTTGTGGGGCTGAAGTTTGTTTTTGTACGAGCGAGGTTACCGAATTATTTTGCCCATCGACATATTCCTACGGTCGATGCAATCCTTTTTCGTAACGGGATTCGAATTTGGTAAACGTTTTCCAAACTGGTACAGCTAATTCAATCGGAGCCGAAGAGATAAATTCTTAAACAGAGGATAAAAACAAGATTCGTCCTTCTATCCTGTTATCCTAGAAATCTATCGATTAAATGATTTCTGTTATTTATGGGTTTCTTCTCCACATCTCTCTTTCGAAGTGCATTTTGCATTATCTTTCTTTTCCTTTCTAAGTAACTCGATCTTCTCGGAGCTACGTTCTACGCCCACCCTTTCGCAAACCTATCAATGCACATGCTTTAAAACGACGTTCAATACGTTTTACGTCGTAAACGGATCTTTTCTTCGACTTTTTAGACCCCAATACGATGAATGTTTTATTTTTCAGCGCTAGTTCTATAGTATGTTCACATCTCATGAACTAGAATTTAACAAACATATATTACGTCTGTTTGCATTTATCGAGGAATTGATTTTCTAACTTTTATTTTCAAGGGCCCGATTTCTTTCGATAAAAGCTATTTAGGATATCTGAGGATTAAAACCGTAACAATTGCGTATTTTCACAAAAATCGCAAGGACTATGAAAATATTTTAGTAAAAATCACAGTTTTTATTTTATTTACGATGAGCCAGTAAAATAAATTTGGTGATTTCATATAATATCGAGAGAAATTTCACTGCTAATTAGTTAACTCTTCTTTATCCTTACTTTATATAAAAGAAAAAGTTAAACGAGAACTATTCCAGAATATTTGATGTCAACTGTTGTTATCCATTCACTCATAAAATCAGAATGATAACTTTGAATGACAGGTAATTGATTTCAAGTTGGTTTTAGAATATGAAACTTTCGCTTGATTTTATCAGCAGAAAATTTAATGTAAACCTGATCGAAACTTCACAACCTCATCCCACGAAAAATATATTTTGCAGCAACAAGAAAATTATCCTTTTATTCGCAAATTCATTGCGGTCAATTACCCGATGGTAATAGAGACAGTTATATCTCAGTACTTCCATCTAAAGAAGCATCTCTTGCCTCGCTATGCAGATGTGCTGGAATTCCTCCATGGTCTCTTGTAATCCACGTAAAATATGTGTCAGCGATATCAGCCTACCACGAGTCCACTTTTTCTCGGACGAGCCCTCCTCCTCGTGGGCAGATGCGCAAAACGATCAAACCTCACCACCAATAAATCCCGCACACCGCATCATGTTCTCACATCGGAGTATAATATCGGCTCATACGAATTCTTCGGACCGAATGCCATTAAAGCCCCCGTTCAAATAAGCTAGAGCGGAATTTACAAGCGACTCATCCCTGAGTAGATACCGGTAAATCCAACACCGCCGAGCCGTATCCGTAAGGGCGATCTTCTCCCGAGCCAACCGTCATAAAAGTGACACCCTCTGGGCTTCGATTGTTTTACAACGCCATAGTTCTCTCGAGAATGCACTCCGCGACACCGTCCCGGACCCGAATAGCTCCGCCGGAAGGAAACAAGACCCTTTCGCATAGCGTGTAATTCGCGCGGGTCTTAAAAACACGAGCTTAACGGGGGTGTGTAATCGGGCACGTTTCAGGTGTCCGCCGATAATGGTCGCGTCCCCCTGAACGACGGTGACGAAATGAGAAATGAATTACTTCGCGAATGCATCCCACCCACCCGCGGATCTTATCTCGGGCGGGATCTGTTACGCATGCGCGAACCCCTCATCCTTCCGCTTGACGCCTCCGCAAAACGCTCCCTAAGATGCACGCTCACTCCTCGGGGGGACTTTGAGCGATGGCGTGAAGATAATGGCGTCTAGCGGGCAGCGCCCTCTGCAGACATGTGGGCGGACGGTGCAGAACGCCCAGGGAATCAGTCTCGTAACCACCGTTAAGTAATTCCTTTTAGTAGTTTTACTCCCGCGCCTCGCCTCTTGTTCAACAAGTTCCGTATCGGCCGAAAAACGTGCGTAAGCGTCATCGTTTTTCTGACTCGTGTACCGAAAGAGAATGTCTCTGAGGTGGTAAATCGGTGGTACTTAGATACCAATCGGGATTATAAAAGCGATCTGTTGATTTTACAGCTTAGTCATTGTATAAAATAATATTAAGGAATGCTTTTACGTTTTGGAGAAGTTGAAAAGAATTAATCAGCGAGTTCATCCATAAAATTCTACGGATTCCATAAATATTTTTGTCGATTTGTCCGACCAATCGAAGTATATTTTATATCAAAATATTCTAAAAATATACGTAAATGTTTTAGGATAAGAGAGTATTAGAATTATATAATTTTTTCCTGAAATTCCATAACCTTAAACATTTATATATATTATAAAATATATATAAAACATTTATAGGACAAATTTCATTTTACTTAATGTTACACCAAAGAATTGAACGAGTTGTCTTTCAGATTTAAGAAGATTAAAAGAAACTATTGTGTTTTTTCATGGCCTCTCTCTTTGAAGGCAATAGTCATGTGATGTTTTATGCATCTCCAAATACCTAAAAAATAATTAAATATTTATGTAGCACTCACTTTTTAGAATTCTCATTAAGTCGTGAGAAAATCGTTTCATTCATTTTTTATATGCTTTATACTCATTTTAGCGTGTCTGAACATCACGCTGTGCATTGAATATCCGATGATTCTCCTCCGTTCCCTAATTGAGAGTCGCCGAATTAGTAGTGCTGAGGGTAATGAAGCTCTCATTTCGAATGTGGTCACCACCCAATCGGGATGCTGGGGGAGCGTCGTGTCTTAGGCGATGGAGCACCCTCTAGTAACACGAGCCGCGTCATCAGATAAACTCGCCTCTCTTTCTCACTCGGGAGCGGATGGTCGGTGTTGACCTCTGTCGACCTTGGATGCGAACGTCTGCTCACTCGCTAATTGCCGTGTTACACCAAACGGACAACGCTGCGCTTTCGACCTAACGGCGATGTTGTTGGATTCAGATGCCGTTGTGATAAGGAGAAAAAGTTAATTGCGCTGCAGTTAAACAGCGCCGCGATTATTGGCTATGATACTTGAGATGGGCTTTGATAATTTTTATGGCTCTAGCAAATATAGGGAATGGGCAAGGTGCAGTTTGTCTGCGGCCAAAGTGCGTGAGTTGTATTATCCTATCATAGCTCGTCTTGTTTTCTTTCTTCTTTTGCCTTTTTAGATTTAAGGGAGGATATATCCCTGGCTATTCATTACATTCTCGCTAGCCTAGGTTGGAGGAGGTAATGCCTCTCGTGAAAATGAATTTCATTATACGTTTAAATTTATATCTAATCGTAAACAGCCAATTCCATGGTTTTAGAATAAAGAATATCCTTCAAAACGACTTTATGAACTCCCATTTTTTTCCTCGATTAACTAGCATTATGGCATTTTCTTAATAATGATATAACGCAATAATTGCACGGAATCCGCTTCCAGTATAATTTCACATTTCAAAGAATTTATGACGGTACGAAATTCGAGCAGATAAAATTCATATTTAGGTATATATTACATAAAAAGTAATAGAAGTATTCTCAAAATGTTACAATTTTGTAACTTACATCTAACTGGTAATAAAAATGAATCCCTGTAAGCCAAAGTAGCAACAAATTAATTCTTGATGACAGCACCGATCCATTGTAACTATCTGTATTAAGGAATTTTACCTGATCAACAATCTAAATCTTTATTATAACATTATCAAAAGTACGCAGATGGAGTTCATTCTAAATTATGACTGAAGTTTAATTTTCCTTTATCGATCAAAAATGATTAGTGGACCATTCAAGTAGTTGGTCCAAAATTATTCATTCTCGGTCCCTCTAAATAGTGGGAAGTAATATCAGGTGCGACAAATCTCATGTAAAAGTTCCGATGTGAAAAAAAAATATTCGGCTGAGATATTATCGGACCGCGTCGATGGAACAGAGGTAACCGATGTACGAAAACGGGCGGAGGATGAGAGAGGTGTGGAGATGAGGCGGTTTTGGCACTCGTAGCCGGGGGATGAAAGGAAGTTGGAAGCGAAGGATTTTTACGAGGTGAGGAAGCGGTAAACGAACTGAGATGACGGTAGCCAAGTCAGGGTGGCGATGATGGAGTACGTGTGATGAGAGGTGGAGGGCACAGGAGTGAAATCACGGTAGGGGTGTGATGTAGAGGTCCATACAAAACTCATCCTCCCATCTCCGTTCCCACTCAGCCCCACCCTCATTTCCATTCCACCCTCTCACCCTTCCTCGTGCATCAAAAGATGTTTTTTTTATGTCTTTCTTTCCACTTCCCTCCTCCACCATTCTTCGTACCGTCCGTCTCAGCGCTCGGAGACTTCAACGCTCGAAAAGTAAAGCAGGCGTCGCTCATTTTTACGATCGTCTGCACCGGACTATGAGTTGTTCCTGTGCTCCCTCTGCGATGCCGTAATGAGAGACGATTACTCCGAAGGTCGAGAGTCCACGTAAACAACCATACGATGCGTTATTTCCATTCATACGAAGTTCGGTAGTTTTTCCACGCTAAATGGTTGAAAGCGAATGCTTCGCTTTCTCACTTCGGAAGCGATTACTTTGGAAAAGCAAACACTAGTTTTCTCCGTTGAAAGGAACATCTTAGTATGTTTTTTGTCAGGATCGGGACGGTGTAAGATGCGTTTTCGTTTTTAAATTAAGATCATCAGATCTTTACATTTTATCTTTCGTAATTTATATATCATTTGAAGTGATATCATCTGAATAGGATATATTGGTTTTGATTTTGGTAATAATAATTGAAAATTAATCCTAAAATCTGTAAAAAAAGATATTGCTTTTTCAATTGTCCAGACGAGTTTTATTGATCGTATGAAGATCCGAATTCAATTTTTCTACACCAAGGAATAGTGTTCCTTAGTATAGTGAAAATAATTTTCCTATAAAGTATAAAAATCAATTAAGATATGCTTCTTAATCCTTTTTTATGTACAGATATAAATTACAAAGAACAAAATCGATTTCGTAAGATGAATTGGGAAGTGTGCCGAGAATTGCATAAGTAACAATCAACTAAAGTAGTCTACGATGTATCCACTCTCGAGAAACATTCACGAGTTAAAGAATTTACGTATATTGGAGATGGGGATGAAAGCGATAACGTTTTAACATACCATGCTTACCTCACGTTAAAGATTCTCTCACCTTTCGCCTATCAAATATCGACAGTCTATAAAAGGGCACTAGAATCTCCAATGTGCTTCGACTATTCTTCGTAAGAAAACCTCTCTCTTGTTATGCCATCTCCCGTAGCAGAGGATCAGAGATAGGCAAAGGCGGTGGCCTATCCCAACACCAAACACAATGGCGCCACCTAAATTTATCACAATTAGAATTCTTAGCCACAGCCCTTCCCGATTCCATCTGGGATGCACTGCACCAGTCCGCACTTGGAGCAGGGCGTGCCCAAGTACACCCTCGACGAGTTCTCGTGTTTCGAGAGACGGATTCAAGTCGCTTGAATATCGCTTGTTATTACTGCGTCTCCGCCATAGATATAAGTTGGCTCTTGGAGATTGCCAATGCCTTTGAGAGGGAAATTGAGCTTAAGTTCAGATCATTATGAATTTTAACGAGGTTGAAGGGATTTTGTATAATCCCGAACTATTTTTAGCTACCATAAGATTCAATTCTCTGCATACATTAATATATTTAGCTTATTTATCTTCATCGATTCTTTACTAAACTTAAATATTGATATCTATATCATATCTTACAAAATGGTTATATACCATTCGCATGTCTTATTTAGATACAAGATACGTTTGGTATTTAGAATTTTCACTAAGGTTAACGAATTTTTTTTCGGGCAACAACAACTTTAACTATGCAACCAATTATCCTATCAAGGAAGGTTCTTCCACGAGTACATCAATATTCAACATAGAAAAAGAAACATCGTAATTTCCTAAAATCAGTCAATTATGATTAATACAGATTATGAAATGAATTTTATTTATTTATGATCCGTTGTGAAATTAATTATATCAATTTCCATAGGAAAAATACGTCAGTAAAATATTAAACCAAATATATGATCCACATAAATTAATATTCATAATTTCAGTGGAGTATTCCTACCTTTCTTGGTTTAGATTAGTTTTATGTTTCCATAAAATGTCCTTAATAGTCGTAACGAGCGAGTAAATGGCCGGTGGAGAAGGATTTCTATATATTGCACTCGTAATCGAATGCATACAATGGCGGCACAATGTAGGGAACTGTAAAAACGGGGTGGCGTGTCGCTTTTCACGGAAAAGGACGGCGCCACCCTCGAGAGCACAGCGGTGGGCGGCTTCGGCAGGTGGGTGGAAGATGTGATAGCACGGCCCGAGTCGAGAACAAGGTACCGGTAGGATTTTCATCTGAATCACTCACGTGGCAACCCCTTCCGCTTCTGCTGAAGTCGTAAAATTGATGCCCCGAGACGCCTCGTATTTGCTAGCAGCGATTGTTTTACCATCGGCAATTCACGAGGCAGGAATCGAAGGGGATGCACACTGCGAAGGAAGATAAAGGGGCGAGACTCGGCTGCGATATCGGCGATCTTCGCTTTACCTCGCGCACACGACATGGCTACCACCACGACATCTCTCGGAGGCCACACGCGTCGATCCGGAAAGCACCCATGGAGGACGGCTATTAATGGAATTGCTTTCGAATTTGAATATTGATGGGAAGTTTGCGGGAAAAGAGAGATTAATAGCGAAGCGAAGGGAATAGAAGAAGTTAATAAAAGTAAAGGTGACGATTATACGATGGCAGATGCTGAGCGACTACGATTCTTTAATTCGCTTAATAAAAGTAAAAATCAGTAATAAATTTAGCAATTTCAATTCATAATGATTCATCATCAATATTCTCAAATAAAATTTAGTTGTCGTAGTTTAGTCCTTGAGAATCAAAATAATTCTTACTTTTTTTAAAGTTAGATAATTCAGTCTTGAAGTCAGCTACGGACGTTAACATTTTTGCTCAAATAATTTGAGGAATTAAGTAGTACTATCAGGAAAAATTGAAAAAAGTCAAATGGTACCTTGAAACAATGAATTATTTAGGAAAAATATCCCTGATTGATATAATCGGTAAAAATAATTGTGGCAAGTAATGACAAAGAAGATGCCTAAAATATAATTTATTTATTTCATTGGTGAACTAGCTTTCGTACATTTTCCTTGCGTAGGAGTGTACTTACTCCAGCGTATCATTAAATTGCATTGTCATTTCTATGGTAGTTTCCTGAACTATAATAATATTATAATACACTCACAGTTTCGGTTAGCTACGGGTCTGTAGCTCTTTCTTCCAAGTTTTATCTTCCTCTACACCGAAAACTTGTCCAATCGAAGTAAATCCTCGAAATAAAACTTCCCAAAGCAACTTGAGGTCCTCAAAAACCAACTGCACCAACACGGCCTTTAATAATACACTCCATCAATTGACCTCTCGGAGGGCCATTCAGCGTGACTTACAGCTCCGCCACCATTCCCACGGAGCTTGTAAAAGGATCCGCGAGGACCAGATCGATCCTCCACAACCCATTATACTTTCTCCCGCTCTCCTAAAACATGCTCCGCTATCGTAAGCGCCAAAATTATTCCGCCTGTCGCCCGACCTCTACGTTCCTTGTCGTTCCATCCGACCAAGTGTAACCCACGTGCTCCAACAATGCGCGATTTGAAATTACAAACTCCGTCCTGCTTAAGGAGATCGGCGGATACAGCGGTGCTCCGCAGTGCGCGCGTGTTTCCCCTCCTCCAGTCCTCGGCCTTCCACGAGACAAATGGCCCCCGAGGCCTCCCCCGGGGGATCCGCCCCCGCAATAAATCGCGGCAGTCGGCACAAATCATTGGCGGTGTAGATTCATTCGGAGCGGCAGCGATCCCGGGAGCCGGCACATCCTCGGCTGCGCACACAATGGGTCCATTGTATTTAAAGGGGGCTTGGGAGGAGGGTGGTCCTCCGGGGGTGCTAGCCCGGGGGCCACGTCTCTTCTCCGCCTCCGCCTGCTTGTGGGGCCTCGTCCCTCCGCGGACGCGGGGCGGAATGCGGTCGTGCCGTGGGCATTTTTCCAGTGGGCGAGGCTTCTGGATGCGCCATGTAATTCCATGTTCGACGATGCTAAGTAGCCAGCGGCGAGCGTCTCTTCCATCTCTCTTGCCTCGATTGCACTCCTAGCTTCTTAATGCTTCATCAGGAAGCCATTGCCATCCAAATTATGGTCGTGATTTCCTTCAGATTTAAGTTTGTGAAACATAGCTCAGCTCTCCCGTCCGCACGACAACTGTCTATAGCTTGCAACGAGGTTGACTTACTGGTCATTGGACGTTATCGTACGAAGAAGAACCTGGACCAATTAATATTGCAAAATAAAAGTCGTAGTTCTTAAATTTCACTGCAACAGTCAAAATTTCGGGATGTAATATCTTATACTATTTTTTCAAAATTTTCAGAAGATTTTGTTTAGCTACTGACCCAATTCAACTGAATTAATATATTAACCGACTTGCTTGCACTTACTATTCACAATCTAAGGTAGAATGTAATCTACATGAATCTTACATCCTATGCATAAAATACTAATGATCCTCTCTTTGATTACAGATGCACGGTTACGACCTCCACGGGGGAGGCCCACCTCCGCCCCCGCCGCCACCTCCGCCTCCACCGCCCCAGCAGCTCGCTCCGCCTCCGCCGCCCCCTCTAGGCGCCCACGACGGCCTGTCGGGACCAGACATGGCGCACCCAGACTCCACGGACTCGTACGTGACGTACCTGGAGAGCGACGAGGACAGCCTGCAACACGACGCACCGAGTCCCTGAGGAAGGCGTTACGGGGCATCGGTTTGCGGAAACGAACTGCGAACGTGGATAGAGTGCGACAGCGAGTGAAAGGCAGTCGAACGAGTGCGTGAATGCGTAAGGGTAACCGCGGAAAGCGACCCAGTGCGAGTGAGAAATGGAAGAATACGCATACACTGACAATGACGGACAGCCACGGAACTGATGTGTGAGCCATCGACGTCTCTCCGACCGTGGGAGACCCAGATGGTGGTTGCCCCTAGTTCTCGCCGTTCGGACGGCGGTGGGAGTTGGACGTTACTCCGGAGGGTGGACTCCGAAAGGTTTCTTTTTGTTATCGAGAGATATTTCAAGTACGAGAGACGGAATTCTTAGAGGTTCTTTTCCCTGTTTCCTCCCCCATTATCTGCCACCCCGTGGCCCACTTGTGTAAAAGCATTTTCGGGCGGAGGTAGTTCTTTACACCACCCCCTCGTCCATCTCCGCGAAGGAAATGGAAATGCAGAGGTGTACCTTCCGCATCAAAAATCTGTGAATATCTATCCCTCCGAACTGATTGAATTCCCCGAATGAACTCTACCCTTTTTCCCCACACCCGTGTGAAGCGAAGAGAATTTGTAAGAAAAAGAATTGTTTCCCGGTCAAATTCTTTCGAATAATTTATTTTGACGATTGGAGAGATGTGTACATTTTGAAACCTTTTAATTGTTGATCTTTTATCTACACACTACCTGCTTTCTGTAGGAACTTGATGGGATTAATTTATGATGTAATTAAATATTGCCAATGAAAAGACCAAACGTGTATTTATTTCAAGGGTGTGTTGGTGTGAGTTGATACCTCTCTGTTAGACTTTTTGGAAGGAGAAGACGGGAGAGAATTTGGAGAGGAGTCGTTCCTCTTATCTCAAATCAGGGGTTAAGTAACAACAGCCTCTCATTTCGTCATTATGTATTTGCTGCACTTACTGTATGATACAGTATCATCGTTCTTGAATCAGAGATCAAATTGTAATCAGTCAATATCCGAAATTTCAAAAAATATCAATATCTCTAATTAGGAAAATGACTGATTATTTCGTAACATGATGTTTGAATAAAAATGGTAGATAAATGTTGATAAAAGTCGACAGAAATTGATCCATAATTAAATTATTTACCACAGACAGTAGAATCAATAGCATACATTACTTTTGTATATCTTAGATATCTCATACAATAATATACCGATTTATACTTATTAAAATTACTTTAATGCAGGTAAAATATTAATTCATGAAATATTTAGTAAAATTTAGGAATGAAATGATTAGAAGTTTAAAATTTTTCCTTTCTACCTTCTCTACCCTTTTTGATAAAGAAATTCGCCTTTTTTTTATTTTTATCCTCGATTTTATGGTTGAAATTTTTATCTAAATCTCCGAACGTATTGATTTGATAACCCTTATCGGCAACGTACGTTAAGAATTGAGACGAACAGTATCACAAAAATGACTGGCGATATTACTGATGAGTGTGCTTTCGATTTATGCGTGGAACCCAACAGTGTAAGAAATGAATGCAAGGAATTCTGAATGAATGTGCACTCTCATCTCGGCATCTTATGAAAGAAAGCAGAGATAATGAAGTTATAAATCAAGTTACGAAATGTACTTGGAAGGCAAGAAAGAGTCTCATAGCCGAGGTAACGCTAATATTTAATGACTCTTGATAACGCTCTTACCTCACTCACTATCACTCTCATTCTGTAATCAAAACGTTGAGCATTATGGAGGTCCTCAGCGAAGAAGAGAGAAGATCCGTCCAAGAGATATCCAAAGAGCTGGGATTTGATGGTGAAATAATGATAGATGTCCGTCCATTCACCAAAACAGGGGACAATTACTTAGGTGTTTTGTTTTCCTTGGAGGTCACCGGAAAAGATGCTGCTAATAACCCAAAAACTTTGTTTTTGGTGCTGAAGAAGATGCATGGAGACAAGAAGGTTATTGAATCGCTGAATTCCGTGACCACGTTTGCCCGCGAAGTGGATTTTTATTCAAATATCGCTCCGGCCTTGAGAGACTTTCAAAAAGAGCACTGTCACACCGGTGAGGATCTGCTATCTTTTATTCCAAAATGTTATAAAACCAAGAGCGACGGACTCCATGACTACATGATTCTAGAAGATCTCAGGAAGTCTGGATTTGTGGTAAGAGACAGAGTGATGGGCTTGTCCTATGAAGAATGTATGCTGGTTATGGAATCGCTTGGAGCTCTCCATGCCTTTTCCTACGCGATGAAACAGAAGGATGGAAATACCTTCAGAAAACTTTCAGAAAAGCTTTATTATTCCTCATTATTTCAACCGGAATTTCATGAAAAGTACGAAAAACCGTTCCAAAAGTTTGTCATTTCTGCCGAGAACGGAATTCGACAGCTGTCACCGGACGCAGCTGAGAGGTTGGCGCCGTTTCTCTCTCGTGGCTATTACAGTATGATGACAGAATTAGCCTCAATGAAAGATGATTATTCAGTAATTGCTCATGGCGATACTTGGACCAATAACATCCTTTTCCGAGGTGACCCTCCGACAGATCTCCGTTTTCTCGATTACCAGGTAATGCATTACACATCGCCAGTTATAGATGTGACGTATACATTAAATACTTCAATATCGAAAGAATTAAGAGAAGCTCACTTTGATGATTTCCTGGAAGAATATCATTCGGCTTTAACAAACACTCTTCGTAAGTTGGGAGCGAACCCGGAATCACTTCCTAAACGTGTTTTAAAGGACCAGATAAGATTGCACGCCATGAAATCACTAGGTTCTGCTGTTGTTGCAGCACCGTTATTTCTTGGAGGATTTTATGAAGAAGAGAAAAATTGCACTGAAGAAGATGCTATGTCTAAGATTGCATTTAGACATTTCTGTTGCATGAAAGATAGAGATGTACAGCAATCAGTTTTGGATCTTGTGAATTTTTACATAGATAGAGGATTCATCGACTGATAACGGTGTGTCCCATTGAGAATTAATTCTCTCATTCAAATTGTAAGCCAATGATATATTCTCACGTACCTGTATTGTGCAAATAAAGCTCTTGGACAGTGGATTTTCATTTTCTTGAAGCAGACATTTTCAGAAATTTACTTTTTCAAGAACTAAAGTACATTTATGTTAGACGGAATATAACAATTCCTTTAAGGTCTATTTCATGTTATGAAAATATTAAATCAAAGGATAATATTTGGCCGAACTTAGCTCAATAATGTCGTTCGCCGAGTAAAAGACAGTGAAATAAGTTCATCCGATGCGGGAAATTAGATTTGAAAGAATTGTTTTAGAAGCGGGACTTATATTTGAATAAATAAGTTGCTCGTTATCTGATTGTGAGTACATACTTAGTATCGAATACTGAAACGTTTATTTATTCGACGTTTGTTCGATATATCGTTCTCTCGAGCACTTCGCCCTGAGTATGTGGGAAAATGGCTCCGATCAACCACGTTGTACATTCATATTTTGTGTATATAGAACATTCAATCATTATACATTTATTTCTGAAAGTTTTAAGCAGTTCGAAAGTGAAATATTTAGAGTTATAGTCACCTGAAATGGAGAAGACCGCAGTTGCTCCGGAATTGCTAAGTTTTCATTGAGGAGGATGCAGATCTCGTGTGACCGTTTATGGATGTTCTTTCGTGATTATCCAATTTAATCATATTTGAAGACTTGAGGTAAGTATCAATCCAATCGCATAAGGTATTCACGAATTCATTGAAAATTAAGCACCTTTAAAAATATTTACTATAACAATATAAATATTTATTTATAGTTGATGAGTTACAAATACGAGTTTCGAATGAGGTGGCTTTAAAATTTGCTATGAAAATAGTCCACTATTTTGTTGATTTTTATCTTCAGTTAATCATATTGGTCATGTACTCTTGAGTTAAACATTGACTAACTTTAACGTAATGCAGAACATTCTTACTAATTGCCGCCATGATTATTTAGATTTTTTTAAATTCGTTGAAAATCCTATTCGAAATAGGTGGTACACCTAGCGATAGGTCAACAAGGATTCTAAGACATGTTATTCCAACTTTTTATTGAGCGACTTAGTAATTATGCTAGTAATAAGTACTAAGCAATTAATTTTGTTTACCTTTTTATTGCACATATGAAGTATTTACTTATGAATAACTTATCATTTTGTAAATCAAAGGAGCCTCATTATATATCCCTTTGAATCTTTAGAGACTTCCCTTAATGTTTTTTGAGTTATAATTTAGATAAATTTCCCTCTGCTTAATAAACTTTGATATATAAAAAAAATCATGAAATGATCAGTTGTCTAGACGTAAGTAAATAAAGAAAGAAGGATACTACAAAATAAGCTAATTAGTTATGCTATAAGATATATATATATATTAAATTATGAAGTCCTTTTCATTTGATTAAGACATTATTTATGTTAGTTCAATAGAGCAGTGACTGATATACATATAACCATGGACTATACAGGACTATTTTAAGGGAATGCTCGAATGTTGCCAAATCTACATTCATAGCTTTCTATAAAAAATTACTGGAATATCTATTTATTTAGTGTGTATTAAATTTTATAATAATTTAATATTATAATTTCTAAACTTAAATTTAACATAAATAATGTCTTTATCAAATGAAAAGGACTTAATAATTTAACATTTAAAGATATATCTTATAGCATAACTAATTAGCTTATTTTGTAGCATCCTTCTTTCTTTATTTACTTACGTCTAGACAACTGATCATTTTATGATATGTTTAAAAAGGTGAATTAACAGGATAGTGTACTGTATGTAACTTCATAGCAAATAATTAATAATACATACCACAAAACTTACCTCATAGCCAAACACAAGAAAAAGTCTCAATATTTTAGTTTTCTTATTATCCAGATCTCTTATTTTTCAAAACTTTTACTAAATAAGAGTTAGAATTTTTGAGGAATTTTAGGATATCTCAAACTTCATTCCATTTTTGTGCAGTATTACATATGTTGAGTGATTGCTGTTTGGATCAAGAGAGAATGAACAACTCACTTATTGCTCTTTTGGTTAGGTACTATATGATTTTAGCTTAAAATATATTTCATATGTAACTACCATCCTATTTTCTTATTATAAGATGGAGTAAAAATTATATACTTATATATAATTTATGTATAGTTAAATTATTCATAAATGTACTTGAATTACTGGCATCAATTTCCTGGCATAGCAAGTTATACAATATTTTCAAAACTATTATTTTATTTAAAAATATTAAATAGAATGGAAGATATTTTAACCCATTCTAAAATTTCAGTCTTGAAGGTCATGCTCATAGAAAATTTTTACACCAAATTTATAAATTTCTAATGTCACATCAGACTTGAAAAGTTACTGAACTTTTTTTATCATTCAAAACATTCCTCTTTATTTTGTTCATTCCTAGTTATTTTCTTGAAAATAAAAATTCTTTCTTCTCTCTGTGAATGTGAACCTGTGGATAACTTAAGAACTGCAAAATAATAATACTTCCTATTAAAATAAGTTAAAGAAATCAATTGAATTATGAAATTTACTGGTCATTTTGTGACCATTTTCATTTCATTATATGTTACCATCAATACTATTGAATAAAAGCGTATACTGTAGTTGTTCGGAAAACTATAGCTGTGAACTTCAGTTTGAAAATAAACAATAAAAATGCTGATTGCAAAGAATTTTCTAACAACTAAATGTAATGCTGATCACCTGCTTTATTCTAGTCATTCTCTCTGTGAAGCCAAATATCAATATTCATAACATTCCTTGCATTCGTTCGCTCTTTTGACATGGTATTTAATGATATTGAAGACTCATATTATGGTTTAAATACCCTTGAATCTTATCTTTTGTCATTCATTATCCCCTTAATTTCAGCCTTCCTTTTACAAATATGACTTTCTCAATTTTTTGTTCATCTGTAACAACTTTAAGTTATAACATATCCTTTTCAAAAATCTTAAGGACTTCCAGATTTATAATCTGTTTGTATGTCACCAAACATTTTCACATGAAGAGCAATGTCTCAGTTTTTTATGTTCTTCTTCTTCATTGTAATAATAATGATTTCTTAAAATTTCAAAAAAGTGCCTTAATTAGTTCTTAAGAGGTAATTATAAAATTTTAGTGTCATACTTATCCTTCACATTCCAAGTAATCTCTTAGGAGGTAAACTTTGATTGGGCCATCACAACTACACTTCATCTACTCAGGGTCCAAAGTTTCTCCTCATTGTTAGGTCTAACACTCATTCCTTTCCAATTCAGGTTATTTTGTTCACTCTCTCTTCTTTCTTATCTGGACTGAATAATTTGAAATGTTTATAGTTAGTTTTTATGTTTTTTTCAATAGCTTTTGCAAAGTTATATTTTATAGTTAGTGTCTGGAAGTGAAACAACTTCAAGCCAGCCCTTTGTATATCTTCATTTTTTATTCAGTAATAGAGTATGACACCATTCCTTATTTCTTCATTAATTTAATAGATAATTGCTCTATATCAGTACCTTTCATTAGGTTCTTGGTCTATATTTAAGTCGTAGGAATTTACAAGACTTATCAATTACATTTCACTGAAGAGAGTTTTCATAGTATATTACATTTAAATACACCCGTACAACTTTTCTCTATCGTCTTTTTGGTGTTTTAGCTTTCATGGAAAGTATAAAATGTTTCTCTCAAACAAACAATCTTATTTTTATTTTTAGTGCCAAAATGTTCTTTTGGCTGGTACAAAATACTTTAGGGTTTTAAATTTTAAAACCAACCAACCTAACTTAGTGGTTAACTATGATGTTTGAAAAATTTCTTCCTGTTTTTTTGTTTCTAAGTTAACTAAATTATGCCCTATATTCAGTTTTTAATAACAACAAGGAAAATTGTACAATTAAAAGAAATGTTTTGACACTCCAGCAGCATATTGAATATACAACAGCCTCTCATATTTTTAGCAGGTATGGAGAACAAGTTATAAGAGAACATAGGGAACAAGGAGGTGAAGGGCAGGATTTAGAATATCTATCAACTTGATGATCAAGGATGAATGGAGCTAAGAAGACACTGACAAGTTGGAGTGTGTGGAAGTGGAAGAATAGGAAAAGATAAATACATAGGTAAGAATATGTATAGGAGTTAGCTGTATGTAGTATCCCAAGTTTAAAATCAAAAGTATTATTTGCAGATGAAAGATTCTTAGCAAAATATAACTTTAGTAAACTAATTTGAAAACCATGCTAAACTACTAATACTTTTTAAGTACTCATCAAAGGTTGAGGGGATATTTTAAGCCAAGTCAACGAAAAGGGGCAAATTACTTTGAATTCTGATGATTGTAGGAGAAAGGAATTAGGAAGTTGGTGCAAGTGAGTTAGTAAGAAATGGGGAAATCTCAAGAATTTTTGGTTAGGTTGAGGGGTATCAAAATGTATCATATGTCTTCTCAAATCGTGTAGTTTGTATTTTTATTAATAATAAAATTAATTTGATCATGTGCATTCGTGGAATACCATAATAATAATTTGAGAGGCTTAGTAATTTTCCACCGATTTTATTTCAACAACCTAAGGAATTCTTACCTGAAGTTTTAAGAACTCATCATGAAACTGGTTGTTAATCCCCTTGAGTTGAAATGACAAGTCCAGCTCATCATCGGGCTCAAACTATTGTTACGATATGTTGGTGAAATTCATTGACCTTTTGAATGATAGATAATGACAATCTATCTTTTCCCCCTCTTAATATTTCATGAAATTATATGTAATAGAATGAATTACATTATTTTTTCTCTAAGCGGTTGGATTGAAATGCGGTGAGATTTTTCTGAAGTCAATTTTTCTTGAAAGATGTTTTTTAGCATATTCTTTGGGAAACAATATTTTGCCTGAGAAAATACAAATATGTATTACGTCGCCATGGTTTTTGTAACATATTATTTGTGATAGAAATTTTTAATTTGCAATTTTGAATAAACTGAGCATTCCTTTTCTGAACCCCTCTGTCAAATCATTTTTGTACTACTTTTTTCGTATTGGAATCCAGTAAATACTTTCAATGACCATTAATCACCTTTACAAGAGATTAAATTAGAACTTAGTTGATTAGAAAATAATTATTAATATTATTAGAAAAATATCATCTCCCAATCTCAGCCTTTGTCATGATGACTAACAAGTTTTGACGCGATAAGTTTACCTTAGCTTGAGAGCGATCATTCTTGTGGTGAGCAGGCATGCGCTACAGATTACTTTAGATATTGATTGTGATAGATTCATTCATATTGTGTTGAATATGTAAAATGTGTGTGTGCAGTTCAATACTCACATCGTGACAATGTGTAAGCACAGATATGAAATATACGAGGGCAGTTTGATAATTCAGTGACTTTTTGAATAAAAAAAATTTTTTTTAAATTAATTTAAATTTAAAAAATTTAAATTAATAAAATTTAATTTAAAAAAATTTTTTTAAATTAATAAAATTTAATTTAAAAATTTTTTTTAAATTAATTTAAATTAAAAAAATTTAAATTAATAAAATTTAATTTAAAAAAATTTTTTTAAATTAATAAAATTTAATTTAAAAAAATTTTTTTTATTCAAAAAGTCACTGAATTATCAAACTGCCCTCGTACTACATAAAGGGATGAAAAAGATGGGTTATCATTATATATTGCACCTTCATATCATAACAATAACTTAAACCCGATGATGAGTCAGACTCGTCATTCAGTCAGGTACCTTTACATTTGCCATAGTGTTTTGAAAATTACCATATCCCCTTTGTGACTATTAATTTATTGTAATGTTTTGCAGAATAGTGTAATTGATATTTCAATATGAATAATTTCCATTTCTTTAACTTCATGTATTGATATTTTCCTAATCTAGAAAAATTATCTTTAGAATTTTCTACTTTGTTTTTGGAATTACTGTTATAAAAATGTAATATCCATAACCATATACCTGGGATGTCTTATAGACACTCTTTATTTCAATGCTCTTTGTTAGTTGCAAATATAAAATATCATTCCTGACCAACCACTTCGCAGAAAAATCTCGGGAAAAATTTGTAATGGAAGGGGTTAAAATAAAATCAGTGTAAGATTACTAAGCCTCTCAAATTATAGTTTTCATAACGCTTTTGAATAAGGAAGAGGTTTTCCTGTTCTTCCTTGTATTTGTAGCTTATTAAGTCAACTGAATGAATTATCTAAAAGGAATGGGAATTCTTATTAATTTATTTTTATATTAAAGACAGCTAAAAGTTTTCAATATATAAAAACAACAACAGGCACTTTTTAAGTCAACAATGAAAATGATCATCCTTATCTGAAATTGAAAACAACAGTTTCTTTTTCATATTTTAATAATTTTATCTCACAATCTTCACAGCATTTAAATATCATATGTGAATAATTTATAAAAAGATATTAAGAGTTCCTTTACCTTAGGCTTTAAAATCATGATGTCAGAAAGCAGTAAATAATATCATTAGAGGTGAAATTAGGAGTAATATTGAATTGTACTTGTATTAAAAAAAAAAAACAAAATCCTTGAATGATTAATTATGAGACTACCACAGATGTCTATACTATTTCTTGAAGGTATCAAGAGACTGAAGGTGGTCCTGCTCCTCAACTACAGTCACAAGTCAAGCTTCATGAAAGGAGAATGTCCAACTACAGGAGCTGGTGGTACAAAGTTGTCGATGGCAACTTGGCGCAACTTGTTGGTCTCCGATTCTCGAGCTTCAACAAGGAATATACTTTCTTTCTTGTCTGTTAAGTAATCAATCCTAAAAGTAAGAGAGATTATTTAATTTGCAACTTCAATTCACTGAAAATGTTTTTTGTAACTTGCTGAATGATGCTCTCTAGTCAAATAAAAATAGTAAAGAGACTGGAATTGTACATTTCTCTGAATGCATTTGAGTTTTGTCCATATGACACCAGTTTTGCTTTACTCTCCTGTTGCAACTATTCATTAGCTTCTGGAGTCTGCTTCCACATGCTGTATTAAGTGCAGAATATTGATTTGTTGATTAATTTTGCTTCTTGGAAGTGTTGGTGTCAGGAAGCACAATTCTGTATTCTGAAATAGCATAGATAACTAGCAGAAATTAAATTATTTGGTATTTCTTCTCAATTTGCAGTGGACACGATAGTTAAGTGCAGCTATCAAAGATCCTTTATTTGCAGGAGAGTATGTTAAACAATCATGATACGGACAGAATTCAATATGGTGTATCCTGAAAATGTACAATTCTCTATTCTATTTTAAATGGGCTACAGAAAATAATAATTATGAAGTTCCTGAAATTCAATTAATGGACCATAAGTTTGTTAACTTTTCCATTTCAGAAGTGAATACTATTTCATTTGGGACTTCTGTGGACAGAACACATTCAAGGTATCTAGGGGATAATTTTAAAATTACCTTATTTTTTTATCAAATGAGTACAGGCAACCGGTGATGCAAATTTCGTAACAGTCGGCAGCAAGAAGTAATAAAATATATATTTTCTTGCATTGAACATGAAATTAATGTTAAAGTTATTAATTTATCTATCACATGATTTGACAAATGTAATATTTTCAGTTCTGTTATCAGTAATATTGAGAAACAAGAAATTTTTGTTGTTAACAATAAGGACAAACAATTAAATATAAGCTTCAGGGAAATAAGGGACTAGGTATTCCAAATGACCGAAACAGAAAGAGTATCCAATAAAAAATTGATTTTTTCTAAGGGAACGTTGAAAAAAAAATTCGTCAGGGAAGTGGTTAAAATATACTATTACCAATGCCCAGTGATGTTAACTTCAAACTGCCTTGAGTTCAGTGATCTTTATTCCCTCTAGAAAGTACTGTATTTTATCGAGTATAAGCACCCCTTAATTTTTGATTGTCAAATTCAGTAAAATTTTTCCTAATCAGGCAATAATAAAAATATCCATGACTGACAGTAATAATTATTGTACTTTACATTTATTTTGTAATGAAGCACTTAGCCATTTATAAGTGCTATAAATGGCTATGTTAATAAATAATGTTACATTTCATTGTAAATGGCATGAAATAATTTGCACCCTCCCTTCTGTTGCCATCAAACTTTGGACAAAGGGAATGCTTAACATGAAAAAATACAGTACATGTTCTGAATCTAGCATTCACAATGAAAAAAGAATATGCTATGGTAAATTGAGGCAAATAAATTATTGTACGTAATAGAATTGAATCTGGGGATAATATTGCATTCTAAGGAAATTTTGAAAATTTTTCATCTAAATGTGATTGCTTGAATGATGTCATAAATTATCAAGCAGAAACTATTCTAATATTTGCTAATGAATAGACATTGACTTTTTTATGCATCCTGTATCTAATCCTAACTAGGATTTCTTTCAGAATAAAGAAACATCATCTTTGCTTTTTGTTATATGAAAGAAATATTTTAGTGCTCACTTACTTATCATAAATAATTCCATCCAAGCCTAGCTCCTTCAAATATCGAATAGTTGAGGTATCATTGTTGTCTTCTCCCCAACAGAAGATAACAAGCCCTGCATCTCGAGCCAAATTCACCTGAGTAGAATCTCGCAGAATGTCCTCTGTGTGAACATTGATACCCTATGAAAGAGAACAGGTTATAAAGATAAAAATACTCCCGAAATGGATCATTCTCATTGAAACTGCATGATGGAAACTTGTAAATATACTGATTTAAAAAAAATAAATCCATCATAAACTCTTACAGAGTTGATTGAAGCAAAATTAAATAAAGTATGTGAATGATAAACAAAAATTGCATGAAATGATCATGAGAAAATGTGAATCCAGGATTAACTTCAGAGTGATAAGTTTTAAAATTAAAAAGATTTGAAAGTTAAAGGAAAAAATGCCTCAATATAATCCATTCACAGCTGCATTCACATAGCCATTCCAGCTGCCCTGTGCTGAGGATAAATGAAACAAAAATGCAATCACATTGCATTATCTTTTACCCACTACATTTCCTGTATTCATGGCTAGTAAACTGGGCAATCTTCCAGAGATCAGGTGCTGCAGCATGTCAAGATGAAGTTCAACAGCTGCTGAAAACACAGAGCAGAGACTTAAATACCCCTGCTACAAGAAATGAACTTCAATTAACCATAGCTAACTCATTCCAACAATACAGATACTGAGATTCATTCCTAGAGACCTCTTACTATAAAGACTTAATGAAAATCAGAGTATTAAATTAACTACATCTTGGCTACAAATATAATATTACCATACATACTCATCCCTAAATTTGTACTGCTATCAAAACATGCAGCTAATAATAATGTTCATATGCAAGCATTTAGAAATGTCTATAATAGGAAAACCAATATGTTAGATATTTGTAGACAAAGTAAGGATTAATATCTGCAGGTGAAGCTATCTGCAACTTCTGTTTCTTGGAATCGCTGTCAATTTAAAGTAATAGTTGAGAGAATCAATGGTAAATATGTAAAAAAAATTCCATTAGAGAGTCATGCAAAAAAATTAAAACTATGGAATAGCTTAAAAATTAGGTACTTAATTCTTAAATAACACAGAAAGAAAGGTCTTTGATATTATCACTCCAAAAGAATTTGGATTGAGAGAGAGAGAAATGTATTTCATTTAAGTTAAAAGGCAATTAAAAGTTTTCAAACTCAAATCAATAGGGCACACACATTAAATAGCATGCCTTCACTGAGTTCAAGAAAGCTGAATTAAATATGAAGTACACCTAATTCTTCATGAAAAGAAACTGAAACTGAATTTGAAAGATTTTTTTTTTTCAAGTCCTCTTTCTGTTGTCTTTGCAGAGAAAGTCTTTAGGGTCTAAGCAGGTCTTGATCGATTACATCTCTGCGGCAAATTTAACAAAAATCGAGTTAGTCGCCTGTTAAGATGAGAGAGAATTGGAAGTCCAACCCCAAAAATATATCGATTTTATAATTAGAGGGACTGCTCTGTCCTACTCACAATTTTCAAGGTAGTTTAAGACCTTAAGAAATTGGGCCAGGAGGAGGTTAGTGACTAACAACTCTCTTCAAGGTTGCTGAATCGTTGATTTCATTTTTCCTACACCTACTTCTTGCAGTTCCATACCA
Source organism: Pantala flavescens (assembly GCA_020796165.1). NCBI lineage: Eukaryota > Metazoa > Arthropoda > Insecta > Odonata > Libellulidae > Pantala > Pantala flavescens. The sequence continues at coordinate 15,255,060 of CM036879.1, read as the reverse complement.
CTCCAACTAATAGAAGTGGACAGGGAAGTACACTTATATTACTTTCAGAACACACCCTATATGAAGTAAATCTGCGGTAACAATTAATTCTTTAATTATCAATCAGAATTAAATAATAAACCGATTTTTAAATAATTTAGCTCTCAGCTGTACAAAGTTCTGTAAGTCAGTGAACTGATCATTAACATTTTATATTTATCTATTAATCGTCGATATTAAGGAATAATAATAATAAGGAAAAAGAACTGATATTGTAAAGCAAGTCTTTTGTCTAATTAATAATACTCTTTTATTTTAATTCAGGGGATAGAATAAATAAATCTAAACAAAAACTAGTACTTAACCTGTCACAGTAGCCAAACGGAGCTATGTCATTCTGAAGAACCAGATCTTACTAAAATATAATTTAAGCGTTATTTAAAATTCGAAATTATGATCGTGCTGTCCAATTCAGTAATCGCCGAAACGTTGTCGTTTCTTATGTTACGAATTGAGATTTAAATTTAGTTTATTTTTATACATATGTTATTATGATTCTGTATTATGAATAGAACTTAGGTATTTAACTTTTATACCCGAGAGCGTATTTCAGATTAATGTCAACTCGCTGATCGCTGTAAAAAAAATTAATTCGGCCTAAAATAGTGAGGCTAATAAGTAGCCCATAAGGCTAATAGTACCTCCCGGATGGTAGGGGTAGTCGGGCGGCGCTACGTCATGATGAAGTCATGCTAGTCATGACTAAAGCAAATTTTGACCGAATACCACCGTTCGAGTAGCTGGTCGAGTGGGTCGAGGCACCTAGGTGCGACGCTACTGTTCGCGGGTTCGAATCCTGTCGGGAGCTCCCGGCCGCCCAATTTGTACCGGGAGATTTTTTCGCAATTATAAACAGATTCGAGCCCGTACTTTAGTGTTGCGGGAGCCTATAGACCCGCTCCTGGCGCTCGAACCCGCTAGGGCGGAGCGGTCCAATCGCCGCAAGGCGCCCGAGTTGTTGATTCTAAATTTTTTATTGAAATTTATAAAATTACTCTCTTGGGGTGTTAAAATTTTTTCTTTAGAAGTCATTAACCTCCAAAAATTTCTAAAAATTGCACTACCAGGCCTGAGAAATGAGAAATATTTTTCTCAGAAAGAAATACTTTAGGGACGAAAATCAACAATCTGAAAGATAAAACTAATTAATCATTAGCTTTACGTTTTAGAGGACATTGATGAATTGAAGAAATTTAACTATAGGATATGAATCTTAGAACATTCTCTAATTTAAGGATATAGAAAATAACCTTACAATAAATATAATATTTATAAAGTGAATAAAACTTAAGCTTAGTTCTAATAGAAATTCATCGATTGATTATAAATAAAATATTGGTATATTTAGTTAACTGAAAATTAATTCATTGATCTCAATACTTAATTTAACCCAAGCAACATAAGCATCTATTAACTAACTTCTCAATTTCCAAGAGTCATTTTTCAGGTGTATATTTTGTTACCTTTTACTAGCACATTTAAAATTTGAAACAAAATTACCATATGATTTCAAACACCAACATTTAGAAAATTAACTCATGCTCACGTACGAAAGAACATTTGATAGTTCCCAAATGGTTGAACTTATGACTCGATCATCACTTGTGATACTGATTTACATCCATAAGCATTGAATTCCTCATATCTTGTACATAACTCATCAGGATTGAATGAGAAACAGAAGAAACTTTACTGTCTTCGAGAAGACTTTTCTATAAGAAGGTGTGTATCCCAACCGATCAAAAAACATACTATTGATGAGTAAGTTTCCTACAACTGTTGTGGACATCCTAGAGTTCCCAAGCAACAGAGCTTTCGTCCCAAGTTTTGGGCACAATTGAATAAATCACCCAAATAAAACATATAATATCTGAATTAGGAAATTAATTAATCTCCACAATAAAACGTAAAAAATAAGCCAGAATTACTTCAAGATGAAAAGTGCAATATTTAACCCTCTTACTGCGGATGGGCCGATCTATCGGCCCGGCGTGTATATGCGAGGGCCGATAGATCGGCCCATCCGCAGTAAGAGGGTTAATCTCTTTGCAAATGCCTGAGATAATACTGCAATACAAAACGAGAGTGTCAATCTAAATCTAAATTAGATAGAGTATAGAATCAATCACTTTCTAAAAGTTAGCACATTACATTTATAGTAATTACAGGAGATAACACAACACTATTTTAAGATTTAAAAGAGTAACTATCTGAAGCTACAAAAATCCTACCCTAATTCTCTTTGAAGTCCGAAAAACTCAATAACTATAGCAACACAAACATGAAATGAAATAGGAAATTGAACAGAAGAATGTATTTATATGCTTAAAATTAATTTCAAGACATGTTCTACCTGAGAAACATGGAGAATAATTGAAACAAAGTACTTTATCTACTCTTCAGGGTGGAAAACACCACCATAAAACATAATAGAACTCATGGAAAATTAATTCCCAAACTGACAAGAAATGGAATATATAAAAAGCTTTATCTAGCAGCTGATGCTAATAGAGTAAATCAGAAGCCCATAATCAATCAAATTTTCTGAAATATTAAAAGAGGCTTTGCCCTACAAGGTTTAAGCTTTGATGTAGTATGCTATCGATTTAAAAGCATTATGTTACCCATAAAAACTAAAATAAGGCATTCTATGCCTCCCAAACAGCAAGAGAAACAGTTAAGATGGAGAAGGTGAATAGAATATGTAGATAACTTGAAGAAAAACATAAGAGCAAGGAAATAATGTCACAACAGGTCTCAATTTAAATTAATCCAAGGATGAACCAATGTAGTAAAACTATGGGGAATAAAATCTATTCATAAATTATAGATGGAATGCACTATTTTTAGTTGAATTGACAAACTAGAGAAAGGGAGGCTACATCTATACCAAGAGGAGATGTACTCTAAATAAATTTTAATCCTTTACTCAGGAAAACTAAAACTTCCTAATCCTCTGGCTTCGTAAAACAAAGAGGGAATGAATTCTATAGTTTGACTATTAAGAGGAAAAACTATCAAACTGTACAACTATCTAATTCCATTTTATACTTATAACAATTAGTTTCATTTCAAACTAACACCAAAAAATATGTGTTCCATAATTTTGCAGAGTTTTCAATAATATGAAAGATCCTGGCATGAATTACTATAATTGAGGATATTTGCATATTGAACTGTCAAGACAATAGGGTGAAATCAAAATACAGGCATTTCTTTCTCATCCAACCCTTCAAATTTATAACATTTGATAAACTCCACCAAATATCTTGATCTGAATCAGTTATTAAAAAAAAAATTAATCAAAACCTTGTATTAAAGTTAAAGAATGAGGAGCCATGCAAAAATATTTTATAAAATCGAGCTATTATACAAAACTTCATTATTTCCAAAAGCAGAAGGGTTTAACTACTACAATGGCAACTTAATGGCAAATCTTGGAGTTTGGATAAAAGAAAAGGTATTTTTTGTCAAATCAAAAAGAGAAATCAAGAATGTTACTAAATACAAATACTCAATCTTATCTACTAATACAAGCAAAAGGTAAAATACTACAGGGATGAGAGATAAAACATAACATATAGCATACAACAAATGGCATCTTTGAAAAGTTTCTAACATAACTTAAACTAAATCATAAAAAAACAAATTTAAAAGCTCAACATACCAGTATTCCTGCAGAAACAGCATAATGCACAGCCATAGGTATGTTGTGAGTTCTGGGATCATGATATTCAGGATACTTAGTAGTAACCCCTTGAGTTAAAAAGAGAACAGGATATTTGTTTTGCTTAAGACGAATCCTAAAAAGGAAGAAAATAAGAATCATGAGTTCAGAAACAATGAAAATTGATCTAGGATTATTAAAAGAGCATTGTAAGCACATTCAATGTTACACTAAATAGCTGAAAATATACAAGCAGTACATTCTACGGCATGAAAGTGTTCAGAAAAAGTTTATCCTTTGATGACAGGACAGATGTTAAGCAAATTTTACTTTTATTCTGAATTTTAACTTTACAATTAAAATGAAGAGTTGGAAAATTAAAAGCAACATACAAAACCATTCCTTAAAGATTTTCCACCTTAGGACCTAGCCACTGAGAGAAAATTTGTTTCCTCATTTGAATAAATAGCCCGAATAACATAGCATGTTTGAACACAAATTTAGGCAGGGGATTTGAAAAAAGATTGAAACAGTAATTTTACTGTACGCCAAAGAGAGAGTGGCCGAAACATTGGACCTGTCCGCAGAATGTACCCGGTTGTCAACCCGAGAGACCTTTTTACAGCAGATACACCGGGAAACAACAAGATGCTTAGTAATTTTACTGTATAAAATTATTTTAAAGATAGGTAAAATTAAATAAACATCATCAAAATTATAAAAAATATGATTTATCCAAGGATTCATTAAATCAAATGATATAATTGTATGCAATTGATAATTATTGAGACTTGCGTTACTTGTTACAGAAAATAAGACATTTTTACCAAGATAAATATATATCTAGATATAATTTTTACAGTTTTACTGCAAAACTCAGATGTATGTACACAGATAAAAAAAACCAACAAAATGGGTGAATTCTGAGAAAAAGTACCTATTAAAGGAGGTGTTATATATATCCATACATAGAAAGAGTGAGGATTTTTTTGCCACATTTTCTGTTATGAATGCAATAATTTAAATTCATCATTAAGTATGTAGTATATCATCATAACCTGTGAAGTACTAATCCATGATTATATTTCTAGATAATACTAAGTTAGTGGAATTCAACCAATGATAAGATTCAATTTACCTGTCCAGCAAGCAATGGAAATTTCTTTTTCAAATTTAAGGCAAACTAGAGCTTTGTTTGTAAAACCTAGATAAAGCTCATTATTCATTACTATGGATGTAAAATGACTATGCAATTTTTTAATCTAATTTGAGATAATAAGATTAATTTGGATAAACCACCACTCATTTTAGTAAGCTCCTCACTTGAATGACATAAGATGAACAATGATATATTTGAAATACAAATGAATCAAGTCATGGATCACTTTCACTAAAAGCAGTGTCTTTACCATAAAATTTGATCAATATCTGAGTATCATTGAGGTTGTTTCCTATCATTATCTAAAATAAAACCACATTATTACTCAAAGAAGATTTGGTAAACTTAAGGGAACATGCTTGTAAACATACTTGCATAAATTCTAAAGTTTTTATTCTTTTTCACTTAAAATTTTCATTTCTTCATGTAGCCGAGGCTCAAAAATGAAAACTTACAGCATTAAAATAACCCAGCTTTGAAGGCATAAAACAAACTGCTATGAAGCAGAATCAAAATAGTCGTTCATGTGCTAGAATGAGAGTATTGAAATGAATGTATTTCATCACAATGGGAAACTGATGAAATTAATGAATTATAAACACATTTGAACTTGAAAATTAAGAGGTATAGCAATAGGAGCTATGAAAGATTTTATCTATCAATTTAATTCATTCCTTTGTATCAACCACATTGAAGCAAGCTAATGCTATTAAATCATTTCAAATGAGCAAGACTTATTAACTAATAATAATTCAAATTTGTTATAATTCATGATTAAATAGGTAATAACTTTATTAGTAATTTTATTCAACCTAAATACGCCTCTCTTGACAAAACCCTACCTTTCAAAGGACTTGCCATCAAGGAGGAGATGGAAGATGCCTCTCTAAATAGTCGACCTCTTTTATGATGTAGTGATGGAATGCCATTGGATAAAACTAGAAAATCAGGTGCTGAAAATCATGCAGTATATTTTCAAGTACTTGCTTTGCATTGGCTAATTAAAGCATAGAATGAATACTTTTACAAGATAGGCCTCTCAATGTCATTTCCATTTTAGAGCAAAATTGTTTTCGATGTTTTTTTAGCTTATGATTGTTTTTCATAGGAATAAAAAAAGCTTGGACAGGTAAATCAAGGGGGATACCTGGCTCCTCACATAGAACAGATGTCTGGATTGAAGCACGAGAAGACGATTTTCCTCTGCCCTCCATATTTCAAGACCGTCTCCAGGATTAGATCCACGTACAAATTTAAGTCAAATGGATGATAGAGCTCATAAGTTCCATCCTACGGAAGTTAGCAAACTTTTAGTATAACTATAATTCTTTTATATAATTATATTCGCTATAAAATAATTGATCTTATTCTGAACTGTCATAATTCTCAAGCACAATTCTGAAGGTCTTAATGCAGGTCAAACATAAATAAAAAGATAAAGAAGCTATGATCTTTAGCATGAATACATGAAAATGCTGAATTTGCAAAACCATGTAGATCATAGAAGTTAGCACTGTAAACTTTCCACTATAATACAACTGAAAAACAGTGATATCCAAACAGAAACCTATAGAAACTTTTACTATTTGAAATGATGATAGGAACATTATACACAATTGCATGAAAGCTTATGTTAGAATCATACACACAAAAGCAAGACAATATTTTAATACGTAAACCAGGAGATGGTTATAAATTATAAAAATAAAGTGCAGGAATTCATGATAACTATGGTAATTACAAGAATCAATAGTAAAAGTTAAGAAAACAATCCTGAATATCTCTATTTTTAACACATTTTTGTTTTGGAACTACAAAGGAGCAGCTTAAGAGTAATTGAAAATTAACTAAAGACAATAGACTAATATCCCAAAATAGCTGCTAATTACAATTTACTCTAGGAATACTATTATTTTACCATATATACACCATAACATGATAACCCATACACAGAAAACATATTGAAATTCACATGCATCTGGTAATTCAATAACTGGGCCTTATAAATAAAGTTCAAAATTGCCAATCCCTCCACTATTGTATCACAAGATAAATCTTCCTCATTCAATTCTATATTCAACATTATAAACTTATTAAATTTACATAGGTAAATCATGCATAGTTGAGATTGATTAGCATAGATAGAGAAATTACAAAATATTCTAAATAATTTCAATCTATGATATTTATTTTGGATAAGTGAAGCCATGAAATTACTATCTCTATGAATATTTATGTTGAGAAATTTGATACCTTAAGTTGCATTGTCCACTTAATTTCTACATTGAAACCAACATGAGGATCAATGGCCTCCAAAGCATGCTGCAAAGTTGGAAATGGACTGTGATCTGCAAGGTCTTCGTCAGTAAACCTCTCCTGTTTACTGGTGCCTTCTTGTAGATGATATACCTTCAGGAAAAATATTAGAAAATCACAAAATGGTTATTCATAATTTTTTATGATAATCACTATGGAATAATACATTATTTGAAATAGTAAAAAGTATTCTTACTGAATACATAATCCAGAGGGGAATGAATCTTGAGGACATTGCCAAAAATGGTAATGTCCCAAAGAGTGTTAGTAATCTCTTAAGTTTCTCAATTCAAATCATTTAAATCGTGTAAAGAAAGATAAAATAAAAGTTAATTTCAAATACTGATACAAAATGTGCAAAGTATGTAAAGTAGCTTTGAAAATTTCTAAGAGTTAATAAGAAATAAGTTTTAATCAAGCCTTGGTTACATAAAAGCTGTTATTCATATTCATCTTAAAATGCACCATGCATATCGCATGTGTTAATGCAAAGCAATGCTTGTAGCAGTGTCATTTCTAACAGATAACAGGTTACAGTAGCATACATTAAGACTCAATGTTCACCACTGAAAGAACACTATGATTTTAAATGAGCAGAATTCAATTGAAGTATTAATATAAGTTCTAACAAATCTCATTATAGATAAGTTTAAATACTTATTTGCTTAAAAATTTCAACATTTATTTAAAAGATTTAAAGCTTTTCAGAGGCTACCAAAATATAATATTGAAGATTGAAAACTGCCCAACAAAAGAACAAATTTGCCAAGCGGTACAAACGTTTAATGCCTGTAATTCAGTCAAGATAGACTGTCCATGCAAAACTGTTAAATAATAAATATTTTGAATTTCAAGATGAATTCTTTAGTCTTAGTTAATATAAGTTTAAATAGCATTAAAAATGTGATAAAATTTTACAATTGTTTTAGCAACATGTAGTGATATAAAAAAACTTAAGCAGAATTTGAGGAAAATATACTTCAACTCATCAAGGGAGTAATCCATTTACTAAAACAGGAATTAGATTACTACTCGATTTATTTAAAAGAAAATGTGTAAATTATACATAGCATTATTTCTCTGTTTTACAGAAAATAAATATGTTATATTAAATGTTTTACTACTTGGACATGAAAGATCAACCTTACAACCATAGAAAATATGAAAATAAAGACAGGTTTACTTTGTAATTGTAGCCATTAATGATAATAATATATCGAGTTTATAAAGGGAAACTTTAGTCTAATAAATATTAAAATTGTTCTTTCAAAAACAACACAATTATATCAACCACTAACCAGGATTAGAATCTGGTGCCATGGAACTGCTAGGTTAGCAAATAAACCCCCAAGTAACCAAGTACAGAATTATAATTGTTTCATACTCTTTTTACTAAGTTTAAACAATACAAAAACTTCTGCTTTAATAATACTTATTAATAAATTATGGGTAAGAAAATACAGAGTAAAAATACATCATTTCATATCAAGTCTCTTTCAGAAATATTATTAAAAAATCACATGTATATAAAGGCAAAACTTATAAAAGAGCAGGATATTTATCTACGACTTGTGATGCAATTTATTAAAAAATTGTAAATTATTAGCCACTAAGTATAAAATACCCATGTAATATCCAGATTATTCACCTTCCTGATAGTAAATAATGATGACAACATTAATTTCAAGCTTTGTAAAAATTTATTAGATGATGAATCATCAAAATAAAATAATAAGTAAAACAAACTTCTTATAGAAAACAAGCAGCATATGTCAGAAGCTTGATCCTATGAGAACAATAATTTAGATATTTAAAATAAACATTTTGACTTTATCCAAAGAAGATGGTATAATGTCTCTAAACATTTTATAATGGAAACTCTATTCATAATAACCATTTTGATTTGATGCACCATACTGAATTGTAATCAGATTCATGTTTCAATGAAGAAAATAAATACTACATAGAGTCGCATTTCTTTGCATTGTTACACCCTAGACTAGATATCAATATTTACAGTCCATTAAGGTTCAGTCAGTCAAACACACAATGTGCATATATCCATAGTGTTCATGTAATCCAGTCTAGAGGAAATATATGGTGCTCTGAGAAAATGAGGAAGTATACATAAGATCTTATACTTCAACAATACACAGTAGTTTCTTTCATGGATTTCGAACATTTTCCACCCCAAAGAATGTAAAGGGTTAAGGAGTACAACATGACAATAATTAATTAAATTAGCATATAAAGACACTGTCAATTAAATGATTACCTTTTCCAAACAGAAGAGAGTAATTTTATTAAAATAAGGTGGAACTTATTGCAAGGGAATCTGATAAATTATCAGGTAATTAAAATGGTCAATCAAAAAACGATTAACTCACAAAAATTATTTCAAGACACTTGGCACTGTTTCAAAAAAGAAAGGCGGATGATGATGTTAAAAGATAATCATGATGAGAAAGGCTTACTTTTCTACTACTCTATTTTTCACTTTCTCATAATCAAGCTACTTGGGTCTAATGCAAGTTGAGATATAGTCAAATGGGAGCAAGTGCAAATTGAAACATTCAATAACATTTCATAGGGATCTGGAGAAAAGCCCATGCTTAAGAAAGAAAACAGAACGACAGTAGTCCTTACCCCTTCAGCATACCCAATGTCAGGGTCGTGAAAGTGGAGAACATTGCTCAAGTAGTGAGGGTAATGAGAGTCCTGCAGGGTCAAGTGAATAATCCAATTTCATCAATTAACAACTTTCAAAATAAAAAAAAATCACCTGTTTCACAGACTGTGATATCTCGACAGATGCTTGAATTGCAGAGCTGTAAATCTCATGAAATATCTGTCTCATAAATAAATGTTTTTAGAGAGAAATCAATAAAAATAAGATGCCAATTATAATGATTATAACATAAAAAGTAAGATTATGTTGATATTTGGATGTATTTTGCTCCCTTAATTATAAGCTAACTACAATTTTAATATTTCCCATCACTTCAAAAGTAAAATAACAGTATGATGATCTTTTGACCATATTGCACAACTTAGTGCATTACATTAAGAAAATGAGTATATCTCTTTCCATTGCTCTCATTAACATAGATAATTTTTATCTGGAGATCTCAAACGTTGTGGATGGTTAGCAATAAAAGATCACCAAAGACCTTGGTGAATTGGATCCAAAGATTACTAATTTTAGTTTTCATACTGCATTGAGAATTATTTTTTATAGATATGAAATTATTAACATTAATCATGATTCCAAAGTAAATAGTCCTTAACATATGCAAGTAATATTTCAATTGAATTCTATGAAATTCTTTACTCATAACACACTCCTTAAGCTGACAGCAAAAATTTTCAGTTCAAAATGGAAAATAGAAGAGTCTGTGGCTAATTTTTTCACATAAAAGGAAAAGAGAATCATTCATAAAATAAAATGTTACCCATTACAGGGAAATATTCCCATAATTTATATATCGTAAACATTACACAGTACACATGATATTGTACAAGAATTTTTAATTATGAATATTTATGGTCAAAGTCAGAAAAAGAGATTTCCTGTGATTGAAATGCCAATTGAATCAATATGCTCTAGCCATTAGGGTAGACATAACAAAAGAAGTATAAAACTAGGTGATTTCAAAGTGAAAGGTTTTATTTATGACCTGTTTCAATAATAGGTAAATCACATTTAGCAAATTTGATCAGACATAGTTTTAATATAAGTATGCGCAAGTGCCCGGTCAATATATGAAGTTAAAATTTGAGTATATGTCTCATTCATAATATTAATATGATAATTAGCTACCAGAGGTTTTTGAAAATATTCTTTGGATAAAAAATGAGGGCTAAATATAACAGGATTGAAATCAAAATACAATAAAAACTTTTATTATACCTATTGTTTTGATGAACACAATAAAGACTAAATCATTTAAAATACATAAATATAACCTCTATATATATATTTATATATGAAGCAATTAAGTTAGTTACATCTCATCAATGTAGATATTTTTAAATAAAACGAACATTTTGAAATAACCCCTCAGGTTTTGTGTCATAGATTATATACTTAATTCACACATCATGGAAAAGCTAGAAAGTTAGAATTAAAAATATAATATGAAATGCCTCACTATGAGGGGTTTAAGAGGAAAAATTGATTTTTTTAGGGTGCTTATGACACCCTTGCTTGACTTATTAGTCACCATTTGAGGGCCAAACTTATAAACAATATTAAGGGTGTGTTCACTGAAATATTTTGCCATAGATAGGTTTTCTTTTCTCTGCAAAAATCAACTGAACTGATCAAGTAAGTTACAATTATCAAACAAAGGTAAAAATATCATCTATTATATAAAAATTTTAGTTTAATCAATTCTATTTGAACTTAAAATATTTTTTTCAGTTAATAAGTATTTTCCAGGAAGAATTCAGAGCTTTACAATTACTTTATTTAAATTTTAACTACAGCATATAATTAATTCTAATACATTAAATATGCAGCATTGTAAAAATAAAAAACACCGACTTCATCATTTCCAGCCAAGTGCAAAATCATAATTAAGCTTGCCATTCCAAGGTTTTCATTTCAACAAACCAATAAAAGTTAAACATTCAAAACAAACAGTTTAATCAAACTGAAATACCTACAAATTATCTTCTAATTAAGTTCTAATCCTGTATGAACACCACCATAAGTAATAGATAAAAAAAGCACCCAGAGAAAGAGAGAAAAATAAAAGGATAATAAATATAAATTGCATACAACATTATAGAATGCACTGCTTCAGAGTTAACATGAGGTAAACATGAGATATACATTGAGAACTATTAAAGATCAAGTACTAAAATATAATTACTTCTGACTTTTTAACAATAATGAATAATCTCCTTTCACATAAACAGATAATCAGTTTCTCATCGATAAATTCAACAATGCAATTATTGAGTTAATTAAGACAAGAATAATGAGAGAAAACACCATCAAAAAATATCTTTGAGAATATATAATTAAATAAAAAACAAATATACAAACATTAAAACAAAATATATTTATGATTTCTAATAATTAATGACTCTCTCTGCAATTTTTTATCTACTTTCCTTGAATAAATAATACTAATATGAATTTTAAACAATCACACCTCTTACTGTTATCCTTCTACATATTAGATCATTAAGTCAAAATAAAGCAGGTATTGAAATAAAATTAGTTATTCTTAGAGGTGTTCATGGAGAATGTAAAATCATTCTCCATAAAGATAGCATGATGGTTGGTTGGAAAATGGTAAGATTCTTGAAAATTTCTGGTCATATATTATTACATTATTAAACTATTATTTCATATTGTTTGTCATAAACAATTATGGCCTTAGTTCTATTTATTATTTAGATACTTACTTGGTACGTAATGTAATAAAATGTTATTGTTTAAAACTCTCAAATTTTGAATTTTAAAATTCAAAATCGTTAAACCTAAAATATTTTACAATTGAATAAATAAGAATGCAAAACTCTAAAATTAAAAGAATATCTTTTAATTTTTAAACAATCTAACAAAATTATTCAATTCCTTGAAAGACTATGTTACTGTGGAGTATGTACAAATCACATGGAGGAAAGATTAATAGAATGTTTCTCTCATTTAACTGAATAACCATAAGGTTGGAAATGCAAACCTTTCATTAGAGCTAAGATGTACTAAGAAAAAAACAATGAACTTAACTAACCTTGAGCATGTGAAGTTGTTCAAGGGTTAAATCCTTCACTGGAATTATGAGGCAATCATGTTCTCCATCAACCAAGGGCCCTCCTTTTTTTTCCTCGACTATCTGAGATGCAGTCTTCCCTCTCTTCCTCATGGCAATGCAAACATAGAAATCATGGTATATCACAGGAACATGATCCTTGGAGAGTTGTACATCTAGCTCCACCATATCAGCACCATGATGAGCAGCTCTTGATAATGATGCAATTGTATTTTCCCGTACTTCTGCACATCTGTTTCAGAAACAGAAGATAGTGTTGAATGACTCTTTCTGATGATGATTATCAATTTATAGCAATAACTATTTTACTTATATTATAAAATGACATTATAAGCATATGGTAACATTTTCTTGGTTGAATGCAACAAACTAAACTAAAAGCAGAATAATTTTTCTTAAAATATTAAAGTTTGACAGGATTATCAAATGTTGTTAATTATGTAGGTTTGAGTAGGATAAAATTCACTGATTTAACTGAGCAATAGACAATTAGGAAAGTGAAAATTGAAATTTAAAGTTCACACATTGATGAAGTAAGAACTTGAACTATGAAAATAATTTTAAATTTTGTGTTTTAATCCTGTAAATGAAACACTTATAAGCAGATTCAATAGAATTCTTATTAAATAATTCACTCACTCTTTCATCTCAGTCTTTCGGAAGGAAACTCCAGCACCTCTGTGTCCAACATCAAGTCCTTTCCATGTATGTTTCCAATGAGTTGCATAAGATGCAGACATGTCACACTCAAAACTTTGAACTGGATGAATAACAACATACTCGAGGCACAATTGTCCAACAGGTCTGTGACGTTTGTCAGTAATTGGTGCCAAAACCTAGCAAAAGTTACAAAATATATATTATATGGAAAATTTTAGGAATTATGTAAGATAAAATTTTAAAAATCATATCCATTAAAATATTTAAAGAAATCTACTAGAAATACTAAGCATCTTTATGCATTCAAATAATTTATTTTACTATTATCAATCATCGATCCTAGACATTTCTTAGTACTACATTAATGACTTTTACAAAACCTAATATAAAATATTTAAAGCACGTTATAGCCAGGTTACTGAAATAGCATGAAGTAACTGCAACAAACCTTTCCAGTACTATCAACCATGGCTGCAGGAAGTACATGACATGAACCAACGTGTTCAGGTAGGTCTCCCCTAGCCGAACTTAAAGCTCTGTCATCACCATCATTATCATCCATCCACATATCATCACAAACACCAGTGTAAAAATCTAAAATGTAGGCCTATAAAAAAGAATTTCAATTCTAATTAATCAAAGCTTAAATTATTGAAAATATTAATCACAGTCTAAAAAAATTAATAGCCGAAAATTATTAATATTTCACTAAAGGAGCTCTTTCTGATGATTTTTAAATAAAGAAAAGTTTTTTTTTTAATTTTAATCATCCTGTGAACACCAGCAAATATTTTCAAACTCATCTTTTATCACTGATTTACTTTAGCAGAGATATATAAATTTGAATTTCTCCTTCAGTACTTATTGAACTTCTATACTTAATTAAAAATGTCATTCTCTTTGCAATAAGAAATTTATAAATTTTGAACAGGAATTCATTTTTAAAAAATCTATTCAAATATTTCAATTGACAACCTGGATAATAACCTTCCTGATATAAAAATCAGATTTCACACAAATTAAGGCAGTAATTGTTGCACACCTTTTCTTTTCATATTTCTCCTTTCCTTTGTACTTAAAATGAATTTAGTTAAAACCTGTATTTCATTTTTAAAAGCATCAGCCTTGATAGAGAGATAAAAATAGATAAGATGATAATATTAAAAAAAAGATGAAATGATAAAAATCTAGAAATCAACAACAGCTTTTGGTCATACAGGGTTGAAATACCAAATAAAATGCAAAAATTCATTTGTGATTAGAGGAATGAATTAACAAACTATGCAAATGTATTGCTAAAGGATAAATATGCAATCAGGATATATTTTATAGACACTGGTACTACTTTCCTCTATACAATATCAATAAGAAGATGTGGAGATTGAAAAAGTATTTATTTCTAAATTTTAAAGAAATAATTACTCCAGTCAAACAAAGAAGCCTTACACTTAAATTAATACAGAATAAATATTTCTTTTTTCGTATTCACTTAAATCAAATTTTAACGATTTTTACATAATGATGTGCACTTTCAAGTTCCTATATCACATATATTACAAGTAATTTACTCACCACTCTTTCCAATGATGACACATGTATCTGGAACATGAGAAAATCTCCCTCATTGTAAATGCAACCAAATTGTGGTTGCCTCTTCAAATGATTGGCACTTTCAGGATTTATAGTCTGAAAGATAATTAAAATTATACTTTCATTTTAAATCTTCACACCTCGTAAACAGAATTAAAATCCCACCAACCCTCATAAATAATATAAATACAGAGTTATTCTTACTCAGGAAGTTAGCGCTTAGTATACATTTATCATAACTTTGTGAGAAAGTACAGACAGATGATTGAATTAAATTATTAAAACTTAAAAAATTGATTTGCATATCTTATACAGAAAATTTCAATCATGAAAAAAGAATAAGAGGCTAAGAGATCCAACTAATATAAAGGCAATGGAGTGATTTTCTTTTAAATTATTCCATGGACAAATAAAAACCATCCAAGTTTTAATATTTTGACAAAAGCCATAAAAACTGATTAAAATACTCACAACAACTTCAACAATGGGCCAAAACTCATGCCTGTCTGGACCATCCATTGTGTCTATACTTTCATCCATTGAATTCTCAACATACTGAGAAATGCTCATGTGAGAAGATGTGTTGATGGAAACTGGATTCACCTTCACACTTACCTATGGAAATAAAGCAAATATTGATACAAGACTCTTCAACATTTTTATACTTGTAACTCAACCTTTCTTTACTGATATAGCCTAACTGAAGCTTCTTGAAGCTTTTTATGTTATCAGAATATAATTTTCAATTGACATTGTTCATCAATGATTGGATGAACAATTTCCTTGCAACCTAAACTTACATACTTTTTTCTCAAAATTATCAAGTAAATTAAACATATCTTTAAGAGAGGACATAGGTATAAATTTTTATAAATATTTATAATTCTGTATTCAGAACAATTTAATATATTGTGCTAATAACCCATTTTTAGTTACTCACTTTCTTTCCTTTGAGCTTTTTCTTCCACAGCTGGATTGGATTGTCAAAAAGTTTGAGCTGAAGGACTCTATCACCTGTTAACCAACCCCTCTCAACTCTGTTCTTGTTGTCATGTAAGCCAAATTCTTCAGGTTCTTGATTTTCCATATTATTTGATTTATCTGTAAGGAAAAAAATTGAATCAAATTTAACATAGAACTAAACTCTCCACTCCACAAGGTTATTTAACATTTGCTTGTGTTGATTAATCTATAATACAAGTATAAATTCATATGATTGAATGATAAGAGCTTGTTATCATAAGTTAAAATTTATTTACTAGTAAATGAGGCTCAAATGATATACTTATATAAAAATGAAAAGGAGTGTACCATCATAGGATAAAGCATACTAGAAACTTCTCTACATAAATACAGATATCACTCTAACAAAAACAAATAAAGACACAAACCTCTGCCAAATAATAGGAATACCAAAATAAAGATAACTGAAAATTAAATATTAATATTTATAGAAACTCACAGCTTGGATGAGAAGACTGTGGATTTGGAGTTTGAACTTCCAAAGAAAACTCAGCACCTGCAAATTTGCAGCCGCCACAATTATAATATACCTCACTAAAATTTTTAAGGTTCTTCATAACAGAAAATTTCCAAATTTATAGCTGCATTTTCAACCATTGCTATTTCATTCCAATTCAGCCCGATTTAGTGGTAAATAGGCATGTATTACTTCCTTTGATACTTTGACTCAGAATGATAAAGTACAAATGTAAAGCACACATGTGGAAGTTGGTTATTTAGTTTCATAAATTTGTATGCAGTATGCTGATACTGTGGATGATCAGTGCAATACACTTTTATAGAATTGATTCTCTTTTGGCATACGCTTGGTGAAAAGACCTACTTCTGATTGATCACAGTAAATTCCAAGTTAAAAAAACATAGAAAATGTTATTTACGATTATTATTAACAGAGTGATTTATCTCTATTTGTAAATAAACTAAATTTGACAGTAAAGAGACCTCGGACTCAGTTCCATATAAAAATCGCTATCTTTTGCCATAATAGAATTCCTGTTATCTGATTAGAGAAACGCTGATATAGCTTATATCATCTTTTTCTCCAGATACTTGTGAACACTTAAGATATACTCCTACAGAAATCGAATCATTAAAGAAATACAAAATGTGCGATACAACTTACATTTCAACAACACACTTCCTCCGCAAGTGCAATACACTTTCAATACTTAAACCGTACTGCATTAATCGATTGATAACTGTCAACATAAAAATGACTACATGGCAAATATTATATTCATGCAAAAAATCTCCCTTATTTAATAAATATTTCCCATGAAATAAAACAAAACAACAAAGCTTTCAATTAAGGGCATCACTAATTAGGGATAGAAAACAAGCTTTTTATGGAAGATTATGACAATAATTCGGTATGGTGTGGGGGATAATAGGGGAGAAAAACACAAACATTAATAATGAAATGTAGAAATATCCAAAACAGTGATATTTGAGTTTCAGCTGAGACTTAATTCTGCATTACTGGAGATGTGTAATGAGTAATAAGATTACAAAAAGAGCGATTAGTAGCAGCGATAATTACCTTTATGAATAAGACGGGGTAAAAGACTGGTTTCCCAAAGACGTACTACACAAAGCCTCTCCATCATATCGTTATTAGGCTCAACTATAACACAAACGAAGTAGCGATATTCGACATCTTCCAAAGGAATGCTCACCACACAGGACCATATATTGCTAAAAACAAAATTAAATGAGTCATTATCTTTTTTGAGAGGAAATTATAGATACAATGAGAATATAACTCACTCATCTCCACCGGAACTTATTTCTTTAGTAAGCATGACAGCATTTCGTGACTTCCATCCTCCTAACTCTTCACAATTGCCTACTACACACACCGTCTCTCCAGGTCCGGCATTGCACCTTACCCTAAACTTCCAATCTCTTTTCGTCATTATTATTACTTCAAATTGATTTTTCACTTATCATAAACCTGCTATTCTCCCTTCTAATGATAGATTCCAACAAGAATCCTCAAGACGCACTAAGTTTCACCGAATGCTTGGCTTCATATTTAAACATCTCATACTTTCTAAGTAATCCATTGACAATCGTAGAAGAACTTCAATAAGGCTGTGGAAATAAAAAATAAATCAGAAAGAGCTGTCAATATTCCAATCTTATCTCGTAAAATAAGAGGATAAATTTCGCAATGTGTTGTAAACGTTTTCAATGATTGATACAAAATGCAAAAATGTTGTATGAATAGATACTCTAAAACATGCTAACTTAAATCTTCATAATAGCGAAAACGTTTACCTAAAGACAAAATACCAGCACTAAAGACACTTCTGGTAAAATTGCTCCTGGAAGCGACCGACTTTGACTATGACATAGCTACGACCGCAGTTTAGCAGTACATGATCATAATATTGCGCATGCGCTCAAGTCTCAAAACAAGTCGCAATAGATTCGCCGATTACCCTGGAAGTGGGCCATGTGCGCTTACCTCCAAGAGAAACACGAATGCTACGAGGAAGTCAGATTGCATATTTTCGCTCATAAAGTTTTTGACTGCAAACCGCATACTCCTATAAAAACTAGGAGAGTCCCTTTTAACTCTATAACGTCGATGAAGTTAAAATCCATAATTCTTTCAATATTAATGATCTTAAACTCAAATTATCATTTCAATTGACCATACGATCTAGAATATTGTATTTCTGGGCTTTAATACTGATCATTTAACAATAAGTTTATGCAGTATAAGAAAAAAAGTATCATCCCACTCTTCCGATGATTTAATGCCTCGTGAAACGATAAAGCATGACGTGGAATGCACTGCGGGAAGCTAAATCCATTTTATTAGTGGGGGAATGCAATCTTTCTTTCTCCGTTAGTTTACTCAGATACATAGGAAGTCATACGGTTATTACAGCAACTTGTTTTGAGACTGATCCAGATGTACAACCAAGGAAGAAGAATATAGAAATCCTACGAGAGAAAGGTGTGGTCGCGTTTTTGTATGTAATTCAAATGAAAACTGTGAAAATATATTGAAAAAATGACTTATGTTCTCTATGTATACTGTTTGGAATTATAGGTTGATGCGTTAGGGAGTATTAGTTGATTTCAATGCATTCCATCCATAAAGATGTTCATATACATTTATCATTCTCGGATCTAGATGAAGCTGCATTGAATTGTATCAACCATTTGTCATCTGAAAGGTTCTGTTTTTGAGAAATATTGTTCAAATATTTATGTGAACACATTCATACTAAGACATTCGAAATTACACGGAAACTATTGTTTGACAACTTCAAAACTTAAACTAGAACATCCGATGGCATAATTGCACAATCAAAATCATTATAATTCAATCAGGAAAACCAGATTCGTCCTTCGTTCTTTTGCCCTTCCTGATAGATTAGTTTAAAGGCGGGGAACCCCTCGGTGAAAGCGGGTCGAGTTCATCACTATTTGCGCCAATCACACCTCGCGGACTTGGTTGCTTTTACGAGCAACTTCCTCAAAGGAATAAGGAAATTCAATCAAGCTTCACCTTTGCAGCAATTCCACTTACTCCCACAGTAAAACCTATTTTATGAATAAGATGTGTTTTAACACATACACATTCTGTTTCCTGCGTATTTTTTTCTGACGATGAAAGTCTATTATTGAGTAAAAATATGTTAATACACCCTTACTTAATATATGTTAACAGATTGTAACTTTTACATAAAGAATTAAAATTTTCATGTAAAATTGATCAAGAACGCTCACAGTGATCTAAATATTAGCTCAATTTCATATGTATCATTAATGACAGCTGCTGAGGAACTACCAGTGAAATTTCCATTAAAATTAAAGCTATAATCTTGCATTTTTATGCCAACCCTTAATCTTATCATAATTCACATTATCAATGCTTTCATTCTATTACAGCAAGATACACTGAAAATATGATTTTTCATCATTACCTAATTTTTCCACCATTCTTAAAATAGTAATGGTCTTATTTTTCTCATCTTGAATATCCACACCCTGACTCATAATACAGGAGAGATAACAGTAATATACCTGTATGGAATTTCAAACTTGTTGCTTGTTATTAATAAAAAATAAATATTCAAAAATGAAGACTGTCTCCAGTGTAATGACTTACCTCTACTATTTTTAAGAATGTATTTAAAACTTAATATTTTCTTGGTATGGGTATTCCATCTTTGTTGTTCATTAATCTTTTAATATTTATGACAAAATTGTTATTAGAGAACAAATACTTTTCTTCCAGGTGTTCAGATTCTACTTGGAATAGATGCTACAAAACTCACGGACTATACAGAGTTGCAAAAGTGCTATGATTATATCATCTTTAACTTCCCTCACATTGGTGGAAAAAGCCGCATTCATCTAAATCGAGAATTACTGCGTCAATTTTTTTCCTCAGCAGCAGCTCTCCTGAATTCTGAGAATGAAGATTCTAGAATCATGGTTTCATTATGCCAAGGTCAGGGAGGCATTCGTGATGATCATCCTCGGCGACCAAGAATGTATGGAGATACATGGAAAGTTGTTGAAATGGCAGCCCATGGAGGTCTTATCCTAAGGAATATAGAACCTTTTGATGCTGATTATTTTCCTGAGTACAGTTCTAGTGGCTATGGAAAGCAAGGGAATAAAGGGTTTCATACCAATGGTAGCTTGACCTACCTATTTGGAAAACCAAATCCTCTTCGACCTGGAATACCTATGATAGATAAAGCTTTTCAGTCTGATTCTGTTCATGAAATATTAGCAGCTGGAACAATTGAATCACCTTTTGGTAGCATCTCATGTTCAGGGTATCATGCAAGAGCATATAAAGATAATCCTTTGAATGGAGAGCCAGTTGCTCATCTTCTGAAGCATTTACTTAAAAATGTATCTCCTAGACTGGTAATTGATGCTGATAAGGAATTTCCATTGTACATCTCCAGAAAAATATTAACGGAAGTTCAAGATCCTCTTAATGGAAGCAGCTTCTCCAATTCCAAATTACTGAAGAAATTACCAGTTATGTGTAATGTGCATCAAAGTATAGCTCAACTCAGAGACTCACTTTTACATTACATACCTCAAGTTCCAATTCATGAAAAAATAACTCTTGCAGTTGGTCATATCTTTCGTGATTTTAATTCTGATTTCTCAGTTCCTTTAGTTGGAAGTCAAGCTTTATTATTTGGAGAAGGCTCAATGTCTGTAACTCTAGATTTTTTGACGAAATTTTTAGGTAAAGGAGGAAAGTGTTTACTTAGATTATCTAGTGAGAATTTGTCAGAAATCTCTCCCTCCTATGATGATTACTCAAACAATTTGTGCTACGAAATTGTTCATCTTGAGGAAATGAAGGTTATTGGTAAAATATATAGAGGAGTGTTTGATACTGGAGAGGTTTGCACCTTAGATCTGGATGCCATTGCTGTCATCACATATACTGCAGATGATTGGAGAGAGTTGCGAGCTAAAGGCTGTAAAAGCATATCTTGTGATAATAACGAACAATTCAATCCTTTTTCCTGTGATAAGCTAACTTTAAACAAGGAACCTATGATATCAGAAATTAACCTCTCTTGTTCTGAGTTTAAATTGATTCCCATTAGCATAGACCCTCCCTCTTTTATATTTGATATGAGCTTCTCATTACAAGGTTCTTTTGCAGACAGGCAGTTTTGGTCCCTTTTATGGCATTTAATTGGTGATATTGTAACAAGAGTTGAACTGATTGATGTGTATTATCCACCATTGGAGAAAGTTGTAATTGGACATAAACAAAGTTGGTGTTTCAGATTGACTTACCGTTCATTTGAGTTGCCAATTTACAGGCAGTTGGCTGTCAAAATACAAAATGAAGTGGTCAATTGGGCCCTGGAGAACATTCTTGGAGTTTCCATGAATTGAAATTTTAATAAAATTGACAGTTGTTTTAAAATATTTGTTACATATTGAAACGATTTTCCTTATTAACTCCTTTCACATTATTAGGATGGTTTACTCTTTTGTGTGTAATTTACAAGAAAAATTATACATCTTTAACTCTTCATATTTTTGCTGAATGAATTTTCTTTTAGTCCACAATAACTTGTCCATCAACCACAGAATCAATTATCTGGCAATCACTTAATGTAAATTAATGTACTTCTAAATAACTTCTCTATATAATTAATTTAAGATGTTTCCAAGAGAGAATCCTAGACAAGAGCTATTCATAAGCATGAAATTTATTTGCTTAATTATTACTTCATAATTTTCTTCCCTATCATCAAATTTCTTACATTATCTTTATACCTAGCATGAGAATTCTTTTACAAAAGACTCAAGCTCAGTATACTAACATATCATTTAAGATTTCTTTGGGCCTTTTTTTCAACCATATTAAAAAACAATGGAGACAAATATGGATTTTAACAAAAGGAAGGTTGTACCCCAATCCTTTTAATTTGGAACTATATATTAACTTTAGCTTTCAATAAAGTCATCTGGTTAAAGAAAAATTAGAGCGTGTCTGTAATATCTAATCCTCAAAATCTGTATAGCTATCAAGGAAAAACAGACTTTTAAATTTATGTAGAAACTATAATTTTAAATTAAGTGAAAAGTAATTTTTATTAATCTCTAAACTAAATAAGGCTCTTGTAGAATAGGACTCGCATATTTTGTGGTGACAATATAAACAACTATGTAACAGTAAGATCTCTCTATAAACATGGATCACCAACAGGAAATGACACCTTGGCATGCTTTCACCAATAGTATATTCATTGAGACTTTTAGCTATACTTCACAACATACTGTATCAAGATGCAAGTAACTTTAACAAGGTTATTCATAATATGAAGTTTCTTACAAAATTCAACAAAATCTCAGATTTTAACTTAACCTGGTGAAGAATAATAAGAGTTTGAATTACTTTTCTACCATAAACATCTGATTAAATATAAAAAGTGTCAATAATTATCTCTAAAAAACTCTCCTTTTTCAAAATTGGCTGTAATTGCCTGTAAAATTTAAATACATCATTGTCCATGCACCATTCCTTTCATAAGAATAATGAATAAGCTTTAGCAATATTTGCTAAGATATTTTATCATTTACTTTGGTGGTAGCAGCTTAAATCAAAGTGTATATAAGATTTAATCTTTCCACAGGTAGCTAGCATCTCATTAATTCTGATCATGAGCCATTCCTGAATTGGAGGATTAATATTTTTGAATTTGTATCACATCACAAGACGATGTCTATTATTTATTTAATTGTAACATAAGACATTTTTGTCGCCATTATTGATTCATTATATTTGATAAGTAAAACAAACTATGATGTATTACTTTACTATAAGAAATATTAAGGAAACAACTGTAAATTTAGTCATGTTCATAAGTATACATCTGAAATTAAATCAGCATAAAACTTTGTAAAAACTTTAGTCTGTGGTTAAATCAAGACATTAAAAATAGAGGCTAAATAAGGAGTTTGTCAAGAAATTAAAATTTCCTACCATTAAAAATTAATTATTCACTTTGTTAATGAGAATTATCTTATCACATTTCATATCTTCTAGTTTTTTCTATTTTTTCAGTTACCTAAGAAAATCTCAGTAGTACTCAGTATAATTGTAAACAGATCATTATAAAATTTGAATATTACCATTACAATGAATCATTAACACCAAAATGATTCAGTTCAGAAAGTGAACTGTAAAGAAAAGCACACAGAAGAAAAGATCTTGATTGATTGCATCTGAAAATACTTTTTGAGAAGAGAATCAGAAGTAGCCAAGTGATGGTCAAATCTCTTTTATTAATATACTACTTCAGTATTTATATACAAACTATAATTTTCTACAAAATGCAGTACACATCCTTTCTTATTTTGACCCATACATATGCTTACAATATGTAATGGGGAAGGGAGGAGGAGGTTGAAGTGGGATAATAACAGGCTAAAAGGAGCCATGTGAGGGTGGAAGAAGGAGAGAATGAGGGAAAGTGGTTGTTGCAAGTGAAAAGTAAATAGAAGCCCTAACATTACTCTCTTTTTTTAAGTTCCTAGAAGGAAAATGCACTTCATGAGTAGGCTTAAATTTTGCTCTTCTCTAAGGTCTTTTAAAAAATTTTGATTCATTTTCATATCACTACTATAACAAAATGCTAAACGAGCAAATCCATTAAAAAAATAGGGTGCTTCAAGCGCCTTGACGATAAATCCTATCCTCATTTAAAATTTGCATCCACTTAAATTTCCTGCCATTCTTAAAAATTTCAAAATAAAATATTTTTCATGTGTTCACTGGATAAGAAAAAGAAGTTTGCTCTAGGGAGGGAAGGGTTTTATAGCTAGGCTCACATGGGTATTTTTGGAGAAATAGCAGCATTGAAAAATAAATATACACTCTACCTTTGGAGAAATATTTACTATTGAAAGACATACATTAATTTGCAGCAAGGTGCACGATAAATGTATGTTGCAATGAAATCCTCACTTTACGTGATTTGTTTCTACTTGAGGTAGTCATGCAAGGAGCAAATATACATGATTAGTAATTAAAACATTTAAAAAAATCAATTCTTATACTTTTCAATCAGGAAATCAGGATTTTCAAACTTATTTGAGTATAATAATGATCACACCAGTTCATAATCACAATACAACCTCTATCATTAACTAATAAAATTCCAAAAATCATCAAACATTACTTTCAAATAAAAAGTTTTTTGTTCACAGGACTGTCATTGGAAATAAAGTCTTGTGTTTTGTTCGATTCATTCAGAATAGTCCTTCAATGGATGAGCATGTCCTGCTAAATAATAATGGATGATAGTAGGTAAAGTGCATTGATAATTCTGAATGATTGGTGGAGTGCACGTCCTAGTTTCATAACTATTCCACAGGAATGTCAGCATCATTTTATGCAAAAATGTGAGAAAAGGATATGTCATTTATGTGTACAAAAAATAACAAAAATTACCTTCATTAGAATCCTGCATTCAAACACCTGAGTTCTGTTGTGAAAAGTATCATTTATATTTATATATATATACTTCTATTATTACTTATGAGGTAATAGTGTATTGTTTTGTACTGCAACAATCACATGAAAACAAGGAACAAGCATTGATGAAATATACACAAATGTTAAGTGTACAGTGCAGCATGTGGGAAGGCCTTGTCAACACAAATTCACAACGAACAACCTATTACACTGGCAGTACAACAAAAACACATGGCAGGGGGCATAAAAATCTCGTATGATGAGACGTGGCCTTACCCACAATTCATTGGGGATATTTGAAGAGACCCTGCACTTGACCACAGAAGGGAGGAGTACAGCTCTATGCTAAAACCTTCCAGCTCCTAATTGAGGAGAGGAAATGTGGCAAGTATATTGCTTCAAAAATTGCTCTCTAAAAAACTTTTTTTTTAAACCTCATCTTCTTTAGGAACATCATTACTTTCAAAACGGCCCCTTATGCCACTCACTGGACTGCCCATAAGGCCATTCTTCTTGGGTGGATGTGGCCACCAATCCGAAGAGACTGGACCTCAAACTGTGATCGGGGAGGGTATGAAGGGGAGGGAGGAGGAATATGGTTTCTTTTGGATTGTAGGGGGTCTTGAGGGATTATTAATATATATATATAATTGCATGCCTGTGAGAGTGATTGGGGCAAGACGTGGCAGAAAAATATTTTCAAAAGGGTATAAAAAATGCTCTCCTCCAGGGGCACTCATTTTTCGTATACTCAAATGGATGAATACAAAGATATATAAGTTCATATATTTTGTAGCATTAGTATATCCATTTCCCTGCAGAATGGTCGGGTATTATTTCCACTTACAAACACCATTGGGTGGGAATATCAAACTACTTTTTTTACAACGTGGATTGGCCGAATGCTTCCCATCGGCTACCCTGCTTGGGCTGTACTATCGGCCTTCCTCAGAGCAATCAAATCAGTCAACAGAGAATACCAAGCCATTTTTAAGCAAGGTTAGCAAAGTTATTCACAATTTATAACTGGTTTCCTTTGGTCTAAAAATTATGAAGATGGTGCATGCCCTAATGGCAAAAAGAGTCATACAATGCAGAGGTGCAAGCATCAAAAGGCTCCAAGAAGATAACAAATGACCCCAACTTCTTCTTTAAGAAAACACCAAGCAAATATTCATCTGGGGCCACAAACCCAATAATTAAGAAGACAGGCTTGAGATGAGACAGCCATTTGAGGATAATTTAATTAATGATTGCAGCTAAACAAAGAAACAATGAAATGGATTATTTAAAAATGCTCATTTGTGATAAAATTTTTACTCAGGAAACAAACTTCACATAACACAAAGTTTATCATTCCTTGCAAGATATGAAGCACTAAAAGTAACAGCATTAAAAAATAAACATTTAAAACTTGGAGATTCATGATTTATCTTTTAAGTCTAGAACTGATAGTAGTTTAACATTTAAAATTTTAACAAATACAATCAAAGGAAGACCAATTTAAAGAGGACTGTAAAAAGGTGCAAAGCAAAAATATTATGATTTAGCAATGAAGCCAAACAAGGATATCTAATGGCATAATATTCTACCACATATTGCAATAAAAACTACCACAAGTTATATATGCAATCAAAAAAGGACTCAATTACAAATCCCGAAGCTATCAAAAGTAGGCTAATTACAACATAAAAATGAGAAGAACATGACGGGAGAAACACCCCACCAAATCATTTCATTCAAATGCTTGAGGTAAATCAGGAAATGCATGTGTAAGTATGAGAAGAGAGCAAAAAATTTCAAAGCAATCCTTAATGGTTCAACCAGCATAACGAGAACGTAACAAATGAAACAATCATGGATGGCCAAAGTAGCAGAGTATCACAATCCTCAAAGGAAGAAATGCTAGAAAATAGCCATGCTGTTTGGGGATGGAAGTAGGTTAAGAAACATCAACAGGTAATTTCAGTGGCCCCTAGCGGAATATATGAGTGCCTTCCATGCAAATATTCGCGTATGCCAGCACCTTACGCACTTCATGACCCTATCATCTGACTCCATACCTATCATTAGTGAGTGCTCTTTTACATGTTACTGCATTTCCACACCATTAAATGTTACAATGCATGTAGCTCATATACTAAGACCTATAAAAAAGTATTTCTTCATCATCCTCTTGTCTGGGAGTATGAGATAGGAACTGTAATGACCACCTGATTTACTTTAAGACGGGATTTGGGAGGGGCTGGGACAGATGGAGGAACAAAAAAATAAAGGATTGTACGGTGGAGGGGAACTACATATGATGTTTTTGTGGATATCTGTATGGGAAGTCAAATAGGGAGATTGCAGGGGGAGGGAGGGAGAGAGAGAGAGTTAAGGTGAAAATTTGACACCTGCTCTAATATCATCATCAACATCACCACCTTGGTCATCTGTACAAAGGCACAGGGTGTCTCAACAGTACGAGGATTGCAGCATAACATGTGATTAACAAGATTCCTTCTACATCCACACAAAAATATAACCAGAATGAAGCTCTGAAATATCAAAATTTTGATATCTCTCAGTAATAAGGAGATAAAATGAACACTGCTTCTCAATTTGAAAAAGAGATTGCATTTGAAATGAATGATGAAAATCACTTTCCATTAGTCAAAATATACTATTTTCCTTCAACTATTGAGACACCCTCACATTCTCTGCTATATAGGAACCACTTATACACACATCTCTCCTCACCAACATTTCTTAACACCCACCAAGCCCTTGGACAAATACATTCATAAAAAAAGTTATCTTCCATCAATTATGGCACTGAGTATACAAACACTTGCATTATTTTCCAAGGATTTTTTTAAATAAGCTCGCAAAAACATGAAACACATATCTTTCCTCCCTCCCTTGACCTCCCTTGTTACACTTTTAAAATCACCACAAATTAAAAAGGGAGGGGGCAATTCTATTCACCATCTTTTACACTATATTTTATGTATAATATATGTATATACTCAAAATAAAAATGACAAAAAACTTAATTAAAGTACTACTTTAAAAAATACTAGTTGTTTTTAACAAAGAACACACAAAAAGTCACTTTTTAATTGAGGTAATCAATATTGGATGATCAAGAGGCTTATAACTTTTTCTAGCACACAAATCCATTGAAAAAAAGTTATGCTTAAAAACATCATCCAGAATTTTATCACTGGTTAGAAAATAATAATTATTAAAAATTTCCTTATAAAACTAACAACATTCTGCAACATGCCTTTAAGTAAACTGCTGCACCATCAAGATTGCCACACAGGTTATAAACACAAACATTATTCAACACCTTCCCCTGCCACTTTCATTTTCTACTCTGAACCTTCAGAGTAGATCACTATCAAGGTCGCCTCTTTTTTCTTTGAGGATGCACAATGCCAAACATGTTTGGCAGAGGGTGGATGACAAACTGACCAACAACCTTATTTCACCTCTTCACTCAACCACTAACAACAGCATACACAAAACACAGTGGCAACACATGGGCGTCCTCCCATTGATGGAACAATTACAAAAGAATAATAATAAAATTTCACAGCTTAGAAACTAGGATATCAAAAAAAAATGTCTGACAGATTTATTTTATAATACATGCAATAATAATAATAATTATAATAATAATAATATTATTCACACAATGGTGACAATGAGGTAGAAAAGTTTTCTTTCATCTTAAACTTGAAATTCCTTACATGAAAATTTTCTTTCCGTTACTTTTTCGCCTGGTGCCAAGAGCAACAGATGGACATGGGTGAGTTCTTACATTTGGACAAAACATTGTCCACTCTTAACATCTGCTCAAGAGTTAATCCCTGAGCTTGAAGTTAGTTCAATGAAACTAAGGCAAGGGAATTCATGGGAGAGAACCAGATGTAGTTCAGGAAGGTAGGATTGACAGCCAAGGTAAGGAGGAGTGGACCAGACAGCAAGGTTTTCTCTGGATGATGTCGTTTCTCACCCCGAACACCCATTTCAACTTTAAAAAAAGCCATAAAAATTGAGGAAAGAAAATTTTTCCCTTCCTTTCAAGAGTGGGCATCTTTAACATAATATAATGATATACCATAATAGTTATTATCAATTTCTTCCTTTCTCATATAATCAATCCTTTTTTATATTCCAAGTTAATAACCTTATCTATATCCATTTACTCACACATACTAATCACGTGCTTTTAACTTGTTCACACACATGCACACATACACAGCATGACGTTCTCATCCTCCTTTCACTCCTGTTGGTGGAGTGAAGAGGAGGAGATGAGGGTCCCCACTCTAAGCCCACAACTCATAATATATAATATATATTTATATATATATTTATAAAAAAAACTCCAACAATACTAACACTGTTGCTACAATTAGTTCAAAGCAAGCCAGCTTTTTTCAAAAACCTGCTTTAACTATCCACACAACTCTTATTTTTAAACTTTTCTGCCATTTTTATGACAAAAAGGAAGCTATATACAAATTACAGTTTTCTTCTAAGCTCCAGCAAACCAAAGGATAGACACACCGGCATGAAATATTGGGTTAATTGTGCCACATCATGGTATGCTGTCAAGCCACAAACTATATCAAATATCGAGAACATGAGAAAAATGTAAAAGATAAGAGTACCCGATTTGTATCCAATAAAATATCATGGTCAAATTATGAAAATTAATAATAATATCAATTAAAGAAGTTTCACTTTAATATTCTCAATAATATTAATAATTTCCTTAAAAGGTAGGACAAGTTAAATTAAAATTACAGAGGAATTGTAACACTCAAATACTATTTCACATGACCTGACAATATGATGGCAAGTGATTTTTTCCATCTGGAAGTAAAATATGAGACTAGGTATAAAAATGGCTACCAGTGAGTAAAAACTTGGATCAAGCTCGACAATGAAATGAAAACCGACTAGAGAGAGGCAAGCCCTTAGTGAAAAGTTCTAAAAACAGAACAACTCTTGGCCCACAGGAAATACTACATGAAATGCAACTTAAAAAGTGTTACAGTTCCTCTGAACATAAAAGCAGAGATAAAAATATGATAAGGCTTGGCAGACAAGTGGTATACTGATGTGACACTAATTTTTAGGTAAAAGGACTGCAGAAAAGGAGGGTAGTAGGGTGTGGGATATAGGAAATGGGTAAGTTGATGACAGAAGTGTTGGCCGGGTGCTCAGTAAACATAAAAATGAGAAGAAAACATCCTGAGTGATCCTATTTCTTTTAATGTCACGCAGACAAATGCGAGGTATAAAAATAAGTACTATCTCAATGGAGGGAACGGGTACCAAAGGAAGGCCTGGGTCAATGGAAGGGATAAGAGAGTAGTGTTGTTGAAGGAAAAGGACATCTGTTTCTCATATTATGACAAAGGAAGACACACGCATCAAATCTGGCACCTAATGATAGGAGCAGCAACGGATATCCAAAAATGGTATAGCCGCTGCCTTGTAACTAGTAAGCAAATTCTAAAACAATAAATCTCTTTTTACCCTGAGTAAATATTTTAATGATTATTTTGGAAAATATAATCCAGACCTCATAACTTGCTGTCAAGACCTTCTAGATGTTGAGCAGATCAGAGAGGTTGGATGTTCAATAATATGTATAATGCCGTTATGTCTTCCTGAGCCACCAGATGAGAATGCAAACATAATAACAATGTGACTACACCAAAACAAAAATGCTCAAATAAATACAGTCTGTGAATACAAAAACCATGGAAGTTATACTGTTATCAGTACATGGAAGAAATCATTTCATTCTGTAATTAGCAGTTGGAAGAATGAAGGTTTTGTACCTGCTTTTTTCATTATCATCCTTTCTCAGTTGCAAAAGAAACATGACTGGCTGTACGGTGCCAAAATGATAAGCAAGTATCAAACTGTGCCAGAAAAATTAGCAATTATTGTGGACTGAGTGGTGTAATGCGAGAGAAGGTTTGGGAAAAATGCCCAATGAATCCTTCTCCAGCTTAAATACTACTTGGGGGAAGCGAGAACGGAATCAAAAAGAGCTCGTTCTTGCTACCGAGGTAATGAACTGCAATTCTGCACGGCCAGTGTGGCCTATGCAAAATACTGAGGTATAACTTTATCCTGAATGCGTTTCTCTTTCAACCTGAAGACTATGAAATGTAATGACATTTGCTTGTATACCCGTTTTTGCCGTGGAAAAACGCAACGGGACCCAGAGTTAAAAAAATATCAATAAAAAATGAATATACAAATCAAACTTTAGATCATACATACATATTAGATATGTCGTTCTATTTCCTTTTGCCTTTGGCACAAGGGGCAATTTCAACGGTAAAAAAAAATAATTCTTTACCTTAATACTACTACTCTGTAACAAGTACACACTGACTGGATCATTTAGTTTTACTTCTTACTATGAAAACAGACAGAAAGTTTAGCATACAAAAACTTGACAACTATTACTAATCCCTGACATCCCTGCTCTGAGTAGTTAGGTAATGCTTGCAAAACCTGCTGGGAAAA
The DNA here is from genome assembly GCA_020796165.1 of Pantala flavescens. NCBI lineage: Eukaryota > Metazoa > Arthropoda > Insecta > Odonata > Libellulidae > Pantala > Pantala flavescens. The sequence continues at coordinate 15,223,276 of CM036879.1, read as the reverse complement.
TAGCAAAGAGTTTTATTTTTTATAGATTAAGGCAGAAAAAAACCAGCATTTGTTGGAAAAACTTTGTACTTATCTCTTTGTAGGTATGCAGGTAGCGTTTGTGAATTGGATGAACAGTTGGCACTAAGGCCAATCTAAATGAGGTCAGTGTATGTCTACCTTGTATTTTTTTATGAGGAGAAAACTGCTTGAGGTATATATTATTTAGTAATATGATTTTTCCTTGTAAATGTGTATATAGATATATCATCTGTTATGTATACTATATTATGCTGTAATAATAATAAAAAAGAAGTGAATCTATGGAAGTGGACTAAAAAGTTTCATATGAGTTATGGATTGGTATACATATATTTGTACAGATTGTTTACCCGGTTTAAAAAATCGTTGTTTGTAACAACACTTTTAAAGAGTGATTCAATGGGCAGCCATGCACAAAAATAGGACGAAATCTTTGAGACCCTAGAGTGTTTCCTTCACTCTGTCTAGTGGTACCGGCTAATGATCAGGCAAAGCCGATTCCCCCAAGGAGATCACCAAGAGGTAGGCAAGTGTTTTAAGGAATATTAAAAAAGGACATTTTAGATGCCGATTATATCGATCATCTAAACAGAATGTAGACGGAGGGGAGCTCTGGCAATGTTGGAACCTTTATTTAGGTTCATATTTAACCATTCATGCAAAGACTTCACGGACAGCTAAGCAGAAACCCCATCACCCAGATTAAAATCCTACATCAGATGCTCAGCTGACAGCCTTACTTAGTCTACTCAGCAACCTGGAAGAGGGTGCCAATGAGAACAATGACTGGAACAATCATACCTTTATAGGGGCTTGCACAATAATTTTCCCTGCATCTAAAACAAGCTAGCGTTGCACATTCTAGCCCTTCAACATTACTCAGCAGCATTTAAAATGAATCAACGCAGGTTTCACCCCTATCATAAGAACAGCAAGAAAGTTCCTAATTCACTCATTCATAATCTCTCATTCCACTCTTGACCAAGGCTCTAAGACTCAAACCTGTGCCTGGCTCATATGATGTGCTATGAGAAGTATGACCATAAGAGGCACTGGGGAGTAGAGACAACATGCCAGACATAGAGTAATAAATTCCATGAAGTTAAACCTTCATGGATCAATCACGACTTCTAGAGGACTCAAGACTTAACTTGTGAAGCAAAGATAAAATCTTCGCAATCCTGAGTCACTTCTAATATATTCCACAGCTAAAAGTTTCTTTCTTTAACTGAGTGAAACAAAATATAAACCAGACAGTTACGTGCTTGCATATGTTCATTATGCTTTTGCTGAGTGCACTGGGCCTCAAAAAAACTTTTGGCTTTAGGAACCATTATCAACACTGTCATCATTTCATGTCATGAAAACATTACTCCCTCTAATTAACAAGAATACTCAGCAAATTAATCTTTCACTCACTCTTGCATTCTCTCATTTCCATATACTCATTTCCTTGAGAAGTGGGACCCAGGTTTGAAATTAATACCAGATGAACCAAGCCAATGCAACATGACCACTCCAGTACAGGAGTTGAGTTCAGACATACAAAGATGGGGCATCTTGTCGACTGTTGTCTAACATTCCTCTGCCCAATGCCTTCCTTGCACACTCCTTTGCTTGGCTAGGAAATTCCACAGCAACATGATTATTCAAAGGTGAGTCCCTGTCCACTCAAATTTTTCGCTCAACCTATACTAATTGGGAGAGCATTGTTGCTCTAATGGGATGCAAGATGACAACTTAGAAATATTCCGAGACAACTAAATATTCCACCAATGAGTGCAACAGTATGAGCGGACAATATTTCTAAGCAATTTGGAGCTCGTGCGGGAGGCTCACCTCAGAAATGTGCTAATTTTCTTCTTTTTGATAATGCTTCCGAGGACAATGCATCTATACAGAAGACATTCAACAGTGATACCACTTTTTCCTACCATTACAAAATTCTAGTCATGTAGTGAACACGGATGGCTAATGACCATCAATTTTTTCCAAGGGGGCTAACAGCTCACCAACAGGCGGACCCAGGGACCACGATGAGCAAAGATGATGAATCATGGCCGACACCAATCTAAAGGGAGAATCCCAACATGTGCGGTCCACATGCCAACGGACGGATGACAGCTCACTCCACCCCTTCTACGATGCCACCAGATCCTTCTCCATTACCTCCCATCTCATTTGCTGAATCTTCCATCCTCATTCCTGGATCACCGCTAAGATTTCCTCCACTCTCAGCAGTTTGTCCTTCTTGTCCTCCTTCGTCCTCTTCTCCTTCTTCTTCTTCGCTATACTCTCCACCAGAGGTCTCCCCTTCCCTTTCACCACCTTCTCTTTCTCCACCCCCATCATCATCCCTGCTTTTCCCCTCACCTCCAGCCATTGATGTTTCTTCTCCGTCATCAGATGCCTCCTCCTCCTCTTCTTCCTCCTCATCTTCTTCTTCCTCTTCCCCATAGTCCTCCCCTTCCATCTCCTCCTCGCCAGGAATTGGCATATTTTGAGCAGCTTTTGCTGCAGCAATGGCATCTGCTCGATTCAAAGCCAAACCACTGTAATTTTCTGCTATCAACTGAAGATAGGTGTCAATTATGGCGCTGCCTGTAGATGCTCCTGCTCCACCAGAATCAGCTGCAGCAGCAGCCGCTGCTGCAGCGGCTGCCTGTGCTTGTGCACCTACTAGGCTCTGAGCGATGGAATCTATTGATCTTGTCTTGCCATTAGCTCCTCGAGGACCATTAGCTCCGTGGGGAAGTCCTCTGTACTGAGATGGAGCTGTACCAGGAGGAGGAGAAGGGCCCATTTCAGAACCATATCTTGAATTGGGAACACTGAGGTCTTCTGGATCATCTCCTCCACAAACACTACCGCTACCAGCACCCTCAGAGTGACGTGAGGATGAGCCTCCACGATGCTGGTGATGATGATGACTTCGGTGATGTGGGGTGTGCATATCTTCACCCATGTCTCGTCCTCGACCTCCATCATGACGCTCATCTGATCTTCCTCCGGGTCCACCTACAGATTTGAGGTCAAGACGTAGATCCGAGCGTCTTGGGCCTCCGGTTGGAGAAGCTCTGGCAGCTAATTCTGCAGGAGAAACCTGAACAGTATAAAAGGGTGAATTATAACATGGTTCCACAATAGATTTTATTCTAGGTTCCATCAATCTGGGAGCAATATTCCCTTCATTAACAAAATATGACAAAAATAAAAAACCTCTCCTTCATACTAGACAGAGAAAAGAAAATTTAATGGCAGACATAAATAGTGAAATTAACACTATGAAAATGATATCAAAAACTTTATAAGTACTTTCATGATGGAATAATGATTACCAACTATGAGAGAATTTATTTCCTTCCTTTAAATAGTACTACATTGAATGGTAGCAGAAATATTTAAGATATACAAGAAAATACTTTTCCCACACTATAAGGTTTGTTTGATCCATATTTAAAGAACTAATGAAAATGAGTACCTTCTATACATTATTTTATATGTAAATATAAGACTTGAAAAATATTCCCAAACTTTTATTATAAATATAAGTTTATTCTTATCTGATACCTCAAAACCATAAATTTTCACCGCCAATTGTAGCAATAGATATCGTAACTAAAGTATAATTTGACCCATTATTATTGGTCAAAGCTCTGTGAGAATCAAAGAAAGTCTCCATCACTGGTATACCAGAACAGCTTATGACCTACCTTCACACCTGCCTTCGCAAGAAGGCGTGAAGCAAGCTCTGGATCGAAGGGTGCTGGCATTGGAAGGACAGGTAAATCCTTAGTACTAATACCCCGATGTTGTCGTGACATGTGTGAATGCAATGAGTTGCGAGACTTGGCTACTGTGCCACACAAAACACAGCGATACCCAGGGCAGACAGTATGCTTGTCCTCCAAATGGGTGCGAAGAGTATGGGCTGAACGGTAGATTTTGCCGCATTTGGGACAAGGTCGAGGATCAGTAGCTCGAACACGCATCATATCAAGAGAGCCAGCTCCACCTCCTGAACCACCACCACCGCTTCCAGCACGTCTGCTAGACACTAGAAAGAAATAAATGAAGCACAACTGAGTCATGTTATGGTAAAAATAAATATAAATTGAATAAAATTCCTAATTAACCCTAAGAATATTAAGAGTACCTTCCACCAGATGAATAATCACATACCAAAGGAAGTAATCATGAAAATAGATTAAAGACACATCCAGATAAATACCATATCCTTCATTCTTCTGGAAAAAATATACAATTTCCAAGCAATGTCAAAGCAAATTAAACAGAAACAAAGCCAGTATAATTTTATGAATTGTAATAAAGGATGTTTGTCTTGTTACTTACTCTTAACATTTCATTTTCAGGACATCATTGGAGGAAATGGATGGATTTTCCAACTTGTCAGTTTCAAAATTTAATTAGATATTCAATACCACAGTATCTTGATCAAATTATACAATTTATTTGACAAATTTTGTCTTTCACAAAATACAATACTATTTTAGTTTAGTAAACAATTGAATACAAATGCACACCAATCAGTCTGTTTCTGATGAAGTTTCAGAAGTATTCACTTCCAATTAAAATCAAGCTGTCATTAAATAATCAGAGTTCATGAATAAACCAGGTTTTTTTAATACCTTGAAATTCACTCTAAAAAGCAAGATGTGCCTAGAAACAACTATAAGTTAACAGGTTCTACTTTTAATATGATAGTTAGATCCATACTAATCATAGGCAGTAAGTATCCCTTTACATTATAATTAGAATGTAGAGTATCGCATGAGATAAGCAAATGTATGAAAATTTAAAAATGATAACAATAATATTCCAAAGAAAATAACTAAACTATTAAAATACTAATCCAACTGAAAATTGATGTGTATTGATCAATGACATTTCTTTTATTGCTTGATTACCATGAGGCTAATAGTATCAACTTTAGCCATGAGACAAGCTCAAATGCTTTTGAGACTAGAATGTATATAATATGAATTTGTTCTGCATAAAGAATGACCTAGTAAAAATATACCATGTCACTTACAAATATCTATTTCAAAAAGGCAGATTAATCAGTTATTCATCTATATTTCTGGGTTTGTTTACATTTATATTAAAAAGGCTTGATTGCTTGGACAATTCTAATCCAAGCAATGGTAATAAATAAATAGCTCAATGCTTTACATTTAACATAAGTACTAATTATTCCCATATTAAAATAATAACATTTATATATATAAAATAAATAAAGACATTACATCTTCTTGTATACCCCAAAATGCTACATCATCATAATTTTTTCTGATAAATACAAATGCATAGCTTATTAACTAAGTACAAATAATACAGCATCATCACTCTAGTAGAAACCATATACTTGATCTAAAGTTTTAGGTAGATATTCATGGTGATTATCCTATTGTTAAACATTTGACCTTTCCTTCATAGACATTAATCTAGGAATTCATGAGTGAAAATCCAAAAGTACACATAATGGAATCAAAAGAAAACTAGATAATGACCTACAAACAGAATATAAACCAGCTTCACCATTTGAAAATCTGTTCTACAGCCCTTAAGCAATTATAAATAAAAAAATTGAAACTACCCAGGGTGTTTTCAATGCATTTTCTATGGTGATATAAAGTAATAATAATTCCCTCCTCAACTCTGCGTATACATATGAACAACATGCTCAATTTGTTAGTTTTTAAAGCTTTTTAAGAAAAATATCCAAAATTTTCTGGATACAATAGTTTTGTCCACCTTAAACTTTCTTTAATAAAATTTGGCAGCATTGTAGGTGTAAACTATAAAAAGATATTTCAGCTCCATTACTAATAGGCTCTTGCATAGTTGCCTTACATTTTTGCTTCTTCTCATAGAATAAGTTTTTACCTTACTAATACCTTACATTCACAATGCCATACTCTTGAAGATAAGAGTATATTACAAATTCTCCTTCAAGCATATACAGTTACTTTCTGTATACAAAAACCAACTACATTTATGCTGACACAACAATTACAGTCCATTCATTTTAACTTTGAAGCAGCACTAATGAAGCATCAGGAACTATGTATCAAGTGGTAAAAACAAATGTATTTACCAACTCTAATTTATAAATGCCATCTCTATATAAAATCCAAACATCTTCACAGGCACTAAGAGGAATTAAGTAAAGCTGAGATGATCATCTAAGAGGCACAATATATGAGGACTTTCACAATTTCCTCTTTCTTATCAGCACTGGAAGATATTTACAGTCATGATCTCTTGTCTTAAAACAATCACAATTAAGGATTGCATTGTTTTTTTTCAGCCACCTTTCAACAATCAAAGCACAGACATCAGTAGAAACAAAACTTTCCCTCCTGCCTTTTAAGGGTCAGATATGGATAATATGGATATCAGGAATGTGTGTATGTTTCTCCTTTGATAAATGACAGATTCCAATGGGGATTTCTCCTACATTGGTTGAAACATCTGAGGCCATCGAGGACGGACTCTAATGCCATGAGCCTGCAGCCTGTGGTTGACAAGGTAGTGGCGTGTCTTGCAGCGCCGACCGCATACGTCGCACACCTCCCATGAGTCCTCGTCTGTGCGTACATGGACGTTAGACACATGCTGCCGCAGATTGGACGGGGAGCTGTACGTTCGGCCACAGAAAGGGCAGGTGGGCTTTGATGGATCAGAGAAACGGGTTGCATTTTCTTGCATTGGCAAGAGGTTAGGGGAAGGAGTGGAAGCATTGGAAGATGCAGGAAGGGGGTCTTGTGCGTGGTCTTGGGAGTTGGTGGCGTCGTTCGGGACCGACCGGGGCTCCACCCCTGCAAGCACGGGGAGCGTGGGTTTGATTTCTATCGACACCCGGAAAATATTTGACAGAGGCAGCAGAGATCTACTCTGTGATAGCAACCATGTACAGTTATCAAGAGCAGCACAAATCACAGACCGAAAGTTCTCCAAGGGAAGCCAAATTCATGAGGATAATAAATGAAAAAAAAATCCCACATAAAATAAAATTCCCTTGCACAAAACTTTCCTGTAACTATAGACAGCCTTTGATGAGAAAATTAATGTATTTTTCAAATTTCTCAACAGATGAAAGTTGAAAGATTCTTTAAATAAATCTAGATCAAATAACTTAAAGGAATATCCACTACCCCAAAAAATAACTTCTAATAACAATGATACCAATATATGGTTATATTCAATGAATACATCATTATTTGGAATTAATATAATTTATAATAACAAAAATTACTTGATGAACACAACTATATCATAGAAACATTAACTCCTTTCTTAATGTAAGCTGTACTGGAGTTGATAAGGCCATACGTACAGGAACATGCAGTCCAAGCCTAACCTTTATCCCTCTATCAGTTTTATTAACTAATGGAGAAATTCAAGCTCTAATAATTATCTGAGAAGAAACATGCAGTCCATCAGAAAATCATCTGTGCAAAAGATTCAATTGTAATTTTAGGAAAAATCTTTGCAATAATTTACTAAGGTTTATGCATTCTCCATTTTAAAATTATATGATGCATGATACATTATTTATTAACATATCTAAATACGATTCAAATAATACTATAAAAACAGCAGCAATTGTTAAGAAAATGGCCAAGAAAATACTACAATACCAAATTTTGGATGCAGATCTAAAAAACCAAAACACAGTGAACCCCCAATTATCTTTATCTTTTCAGCCCTCTTTTTCAATACTGTAAAATTACGTGTATTTTTAATCATTATTTCTGCTTAAAATATATAGGCCAGTAAATAAAAACTTAAAAGTAAAAAAGGGGAGTCAAGCTATGACTTATTTGTCTTCAAACACGAGTTAACAAAAGAAAAAATTAAATTATTTCAGACAAAGCTAATTGAAGGTTTCTGATTATCTGAATATATTTTTGTAGTTATCAATATAAATAATCTAGAGTTCACTGTACTTTTAATATTAATGCACTTCCTTAAGGAAAAAACCAAGAAAAGGCTACTAAAACATACATTTGTTGAAAAATGATATGACAGTTTGTTTTTACATATCAAGAAACATTTTTACACTTGCTAAATCAATTCCACAAACCATGACAACCAATTCACACCAAAATTTTCCAAAAATATTTGAATGGTTTCATTAAATAAAAAGCAGAATCGAGTGGCCAACTGAACCCAAAATGCATAGAACCTTCACCAAAGATAAACATCGATTGAATATCAAAGAATATTTGAGAAACATTTCAAAATACTAATCTGGAATTATTTTGATGTCAATAGGTCATTTACACCAATATACATAGCTGAGAAAGTTAGCATGGAATAAAAGAACTTCAAATTACCCTTAACATTTGCTAAAATATAGTTTCGAACAAAAACCAAGTAATTTTATTTCAGTTCACTATAATTTACTTAGCTATAATTTTTAAACAAAACATCAACAAAGATTTAAGATAATTGAATGTGATAATACAAGTGAAATGATCCATCATGATCCAATGATAGTTTCCATAAGGTATACTTCTTTATGACAATGAGATGTCAATAAGTAGATAAGATGCAAGATTATGACGACAAAGTTCATAATGGAAAAAGTAAAGACTTAAATAATGGCATAAAGTACTTAAGTGTGTTAAGCTAATTCCTATACTAATATATATATATATATATATATATATATATATATATATATATATATATATATACTTGCTTAAATTTTATGAGCGTGGGTATGATATAATTGAAAAAACTGAGGATAACTTGTCTAATAACTATTAATGTTTTGTTAAAAAGTGTTCAAAATTTAAGAATCTGAATATTGAGTTTAAGGGCATAGCCCAATTTGATGGATAAAAATGTTTTCATCACTTTTGAAAATTTTAGTTAGACAAAGAGGTGCCAATTCAAGCTAGGGATTTAAAATTCTATCAAAAATTGTTTCATAGATGATGTAAGAATAATAATTAATTATAATATTGCAAACTTCAACCTGAATCAATACTCTAGAGAAAAATATAAAACTTACAGAGAAAAAAATGAGGCTAGGCATTAGTAACAATAAATGAAGTTTTTCTGAATGAAAATCAAGTAATTACAGCTATCAACGCTCAATATTAATGAGAGATTCATGACCTTGATCCATCTATAGATTGAGGATTTACTTGGATACTCAACAAAAAACATGTGCAAAGAAAGGACATGCTTTGATTTTTTTTCGTAATAAATAAAATGTAATGGGCAATCCACTTAAGGAACATAAAATAAAAATCATATTAATAAAAAAATTCTCACTAACATGTAAAATTTTTAATAAGTTACAATGCGGATATAACCAAGATAACAAATGTAAGCCATATAGCTAACAAGTAAGAGAAATGATAAGAAGTATTTTACAAGGTGTTGCAACAAATAAATATAATTTATTCAGTGTCTTTGAAAAAACCAGTGGTCTTTAAAGGATTTAACAAAGGATAGTCTGTGGTTCTATTAAGTCTTCAACTAAAGCTTCCCAGGCAGAGGAATCTGAGGGTTCATACTAATTAAAAGTTACAATGGTAATCAAAAATGCTAACATAAAAATATGATCAAACAAACATCAATGCCAATAGCAAAAATTTTGAATCATAAGACTCAAAAATCAGACCAGAATTGAAATAATTAAATTAAAAAGTAAAGAAACAGGAAGTAAATGAATTTCAGCAGGATGATGATCAAATAATTTTATATTACTTCTAAAAAGAATCTAGAAAATACTGTAGGTCATGTCAAAAATTTTGGATTCATGAAAAACTTTCAGCAATGTAATGAAACCAATTTAAAAGCCTCACCAATTGTTAAAAGATAAACATAAGATTAAAGGATTGAGAGAAATGTTCGACAAGATTGGATGGAGATGGAGAATAACCAAAACCAATACTCAGGAATTTAAATAAATATGTACATTAGCAAATGTGCACAAATTAGAGAATGAAGTATTAAACATAGAACTTTCTATCATAAAATTGACATACTAAGCTTTTCATGAACTTTTTATGTAATATTTATCAGAAAGACTGTTTTAATACTTAAAGTTAAAATGAGAATTAAAGCATTAAATTAAATTCTCAAGAGCATCTGAATCCCCATTCCCTCTCTTACAAATCTGATTTACTCATCCTATGAAAGTGAAGATGGAGTTTTCCATTATCAAGGTATTTCTGTAGACCTTCATTTAGTTGTTTTCAACTATCATTGACATGAATCTGTTTCAATAAGTCAACTTTTCTGTTTACCGAATAATAGTAAAATAAAAATAATGACTATATACTTTAACCAAATACAGAATCTCTCTCTTCACAACCACATTAAGGTAAGAAAAAGATTTGTTTCATGCCAAATGATAGCCATGACAATAACTGTTTTCACAAAAACTCTAAGCTATCCTATCTTTCAACCATACCTTTGAAAAATACATAATAATTTTCTAACCTAAATTTTTGATTGAAATATGAAAGAAAACTTCCCAAATTAAAGTTATCAATACTTAAACATCTACATTTCCCAAAATTTTTAAAGAATTTCTCCAAATATGATACCTAAAACACCTCAAGTAGTAAAAAATAATCATATTATAGAATATATGAATAACTGTAAATATATATAATGCAAAAAGAAAAAATAATAATAAACTAATGCCCAGAAACATTAAAAATCATAATAGGTAAATGGCTACCCATAACACTGTAGATCTTCCATACCTAAATATTCTCAAAAAGATCCTTGAAGAGTGTTTACAAAGACAGCAAAATGTTTAGAAGTTACATATTTTTAAACAGTCGAATATAAATAGCAGAAATACCTTAAATCCTAATAATTCACAAAAATAAAACAAAGCAGTACTTAATTATAAGCAGTAAAAATATAAAGTAGTTACTTACCATAGTTTACATCCTGAGAGCTGTTATGTAATCCAGATGGTCCTGGAAGCAAACCAGGTAAACCTAAAATCAAAACAAATAATTATTTAATTTAATAGTACTTTATACAGCAATATAGAGAAAAATTATTACAATAATAACTAAAAAGGACATATTCTGCATGAAAAAACTGACCAGGTCTCTAGCCTTAACTTGCTTATGACCACACAAAATCATAGATATTGTAATATTACTTAACAAAATAATCTCCCTAATGTATATATCCTAGAATTAGGAGCCAACCTACTTTAATTCTACAATCTAATCATTTGAAGTAATTTTCACTAAATTTAGTAATCAGTTTTACTACAAGCAATGTCAGCAATTGCCAGTTTCAAAAATATCAAGTTAGTGGGTGTAGTAACATGTAACAAAAGAATCCTAATAATTGGATTTCAATCCTCACAGGTCCTCAAAACTATTAATCCATAGTTTAAGAAATTAAGAATAAATTAAATACTTTGACTATTCCTGCCTCTTTACTAGAAAAATTAAAATAAAAAATAAACTTTATTTCCTATCAATACCATTAATTTTGATTTCAGGACAGATTAGATAACATGAAATAGTATCGTGAGTTAGATTGAAACATAAATAATCCTACCGTGAAGTAGAGACCCTGGGAAGGTAGGTGTACGAGGCAGGTCTAAACCACTTGTATTCATGAGGTCAACTGATGAAAGTGCTGGTGAGACCCCACGATTATGTGGGAGGTCATCATGATAATCCACTGGCTCTCTCTTGGTTGGTGGAGGAAGAGGTGTATCCATTGCACTGGTATTTCCATCTCCACCGTCAGCATTGTGTTCTGACTCATCTTCAGAGCTGCTTTCCTCTCCACTTGAAGCTCCTCCCTGATTAGCAACATTGATAAATTGATTGAGTAAAGGAATATAATTATACTTAAATATTAAGTAGACTTCGTAATTTCTCAACAATAAATTTCTCTACAAACTTTTACAAAATACACTTTTTTTCCAATTCCAATCATAGAACAAATAATGAAGAGTGGACTTTATTCGAAAAATAAATACAGGTTCTAATATAGCCAAGAAAGAAATATAGTGAACAAATATTGACAGGTGAAGCTGACAATAATTTAGCAAACTTCTGACAATTAATTGCACTCGATGTAATTGAACTATAAAAGAAATGAATAATTACTGGGAATTACATGACAGTATTTCTATTACAATACACACATACAAGGATCCCTACTTATAAAGGGAGAGTATTAATTATCTGGAAGGGTGGGAAAATAATAAAAATACCTGATAGTGGTGACTGTTTAAAGGAGTAGAGCCCTCAAGGGCCTGTCCAAGCAAAGAGTCCCTGCCTCCATGTTCCGATGAGGGGTGGTTTTCTGCAGAAGATGATGCTGGAGCAGGAGTGCTGCCAGGAGAGTCTGGGCGGCTACGTTTTGGGGGTGGTGATGAAAGGGTTCCATCATGATGTCTCCTTGTATTATGATGATGTGACCCACGCCCATGGTGCTGAGATACATGGTTATCATCTCTTCTTTCTCCTGATCCAGATCCCGACTCTCCCCATGGCACAGAATTTGGAGTCTACAAAGAATTACAAGGCAATAAGTATGCAATTATCACACTTCAATATAAATTACCTTTATGAATGTTTCTATTCATGACAAAAAATGCATCAAATAAATGTGAAGGAGGAAATTCAAGAACTGAATTATTCGATTCCTTGAACTTTGGATAACAGGTTCTTACTTGGTTAAAAGTAAGCTATAAGAGAGCTTAGTAAAGGATCAAGTAATTGCTTGATACAGGAGAAGTATATTATCAATAAATAACACTTAAAACTAAGGTGAATGAAGAAGCGCTCTTACTGATGGATTAAAATTCTGTGTTTTTCATTTTGATCTTTTTCTGTCAGAGTGCCAAATAAAATAAAAAGTAAGAGGTTGGAGCAGACCATACTATATGGAACAAGATTCTGAAAATATGAATCACAATGACAGAAGAAAATCTGTCATGGTAGTTACCTCTAATTAGAAGATATCCAAGATAAAAAGCACATGACCAGAGAGGTTTTGTAATTTATTAAAAATTCAATTATAGTCTGAATAATATTTGATACACTTCTTGGGAAGATAATACTTGATCACCATTTCAAGCAGTACAGTGCAAAGTACAATATTAAATCACGAAAATTTGTTCATTTAATATTAACAAGTCTTCATTTAGTTTGTGATCAGGATGCAACCATTGAAATATATGAACATGTCAGTTAATGTATAAATGTTCAATATTATAGCTACTAAATCCCCTTTCATTTTCAAAAATATCCTGAATTCAGCACTGAAAAGAAGGATATTCTGAACTTCTTAGAAACCTATGATATTTTTATTCATGCTCTCAAATTTAAGCAAATGATACTTCCAATTTCTAGCATAATGATTGCTTATTATAGTATCAATTCTCTCCCCATTTCCCTCTGTTCAACTTACTCATACAATTTTATTAAATTAAAAATGAAAATCATAGAATTTATACTAAAAGTTTAGATAATATCAATCCATGGAGAATATATTAATTTGCTTCTCTCTGATTCTGACCTTTACTAACCGACTCTTAATCTTTCACATATCGATCAAATGTAATTAGAACATAACTCCTCACAATTAAATGAATTTATAGGACACAATATCTACCAATACTCTCTCAAGTCTATTTATATCAGAATTATATTTTAAGTTACATTGCCTTTAAAATGCTGCATTTTCTTAATCGGTACCCATGTTATTGCTTCTAGTGATTTTAAATCTTATAAGATGATATCTCTTTATCTCTTCTCTTCAGAGATAGAAAGGTATAATTAAACAATTGACAATATAATATACATTATCTTAGCAGAAGAAAGAATTCCAATCAATAAAATTATTGTATAAAGAGACTTATAATTATTTATTGGATACATTATACACTTCATTTAAAAAAGTGGCTATAAAATAATACAGGTTTAACTAATAGAAATGAAAAATTAACAATCACCATTAAGCTACTTACTGAGGTAGCATTGGCTCTGGCCTGAGGAGGTCCTCGAGAGTGAGGAGGGGTGTGATGATGTCCGTAACTGTGGTGCTCTTTTGAATTGGATGGCACTTCAGCCAATCCTCGCACCTCTAGCATTTGTGCAGTTGCCAAGAACCCTGAAAGTTGATCTTGACCAATCTGCACCTCACCATTATACATGAAGCGTAGTAAAGCTTCAAGATCTCGTTGCTTGACATCTCGAAGGATGACTATTGGGTGCTGGCATGGGTTTGCCTAAGAATTAAATTTTTAAATTCAAATAGGGTAATTTCAAAAAAGAAACACAAAATTAAAATTTCAACTCATGATAAATATTAAAAAGATTTTGAGATATGTAATTAAATTAATAATCAAACAGGGTATCTCAAATAAACTTTAGTTTCAGAGCTACCATGATGAAAATCAATACTGTAACACTCATTTGAGGGGGATAGTTTCACCATCTTGAAAGTAAGAATTCCTTAATAATGGCACAAGATTTGAGATTTACAAAAGTAATTCTACATAGCTGATAGTTTTCCTACAAAATGGTTGTTCTAAATAATAGAATTACAAATATGATTAACTCCTTGCTAGACACAATAATCACATTTAAATAACAATATATTACGTAAAAAAGAAGTGTCTCAAGATGTATACATAAAATGTAACAATAAAGTGAGAGTTAGATACATTGCATTCATCTTTTGTATTCAAAACTACAAACATAACATTTTTCTGAGTGACATGGATTTCATGGTTTTAATTCTTTTAGATACATTATAATGACAAATAGAAGGATAATGAGGAAAACTAATCCAACCTGAATGATTTGATGACATCCATATTTTACATAAAACAAATTCCGATCATTTCATAATACATACCAATAAATTTAAAGCAAGATAACAGAAAATTTCAACAAGATTTATTTAGACAGTACCTTTCTCTGTGATTTTCACTCATTTTAAAGAAAGCAAGGAAATAATACAAATCAAGAGAGCTTATGACAACTACAAATCATCATATGATTGTATTAAAACTTGAATAGAAAATTCTAATTTTCTTCAACATATTACATTATTTCTGAATACAAGGAAAACATTGTAGAGAAAAAACATATCCACTCTAATAATTTTTGGTATGTATATGATATAGATATGCTGATGAGTACATTAGTTTTTCAATTCACCTTGCTCTGTGTTTTACTTTCAGTACACTAAGAACGATATTTTAGAAAAAGGCATAGACCTTATCCTTTACGCATTGTATATTCTTTTCCTATAAGATGCAAGAAGAATGAAACAACTGCTTATTCAATGAATTCAGATTACTTGGATGAAGATTCATAAAAACTTGACATGGTGGAACTACTATATTCAAGTTTTATCCAAATATAGTATAATAACTATCAACTATCACTTCTAATTGAAACATTTCAATGTTATCGAATGTCATTATAAAATACTACCAATTCTTTACTAATATTAAAATGATGCATATAAATACCAAGAAATTTAGATTAGTGGCAAAAAAATTAAGCTGAAATACTTTAGTCCATCAACATTGGTTAAAGAAATTTAAAAAGGTTATACAAAATTGATTGATTGACAAGTTTCTTATCATTTCATGAAGGAATGATACAATTACATTAAATAAAACTTTCTTCTAATTTTGCAAAAATAGAGGGATGGGCAATATAATTTAATAAAATATAATAATTTAACTCACTACAGTTCAAATTAGGCTACAGATGAAATATAATCTATCACTCACTGAATATCTAAAGTACTTTACCAAAAATAGAAATTTGAAGAATCTGAGAAATAAGATAGCTTTGTTAAAACTGTATAATAAGCAGAAAACTTACGAATAGAAAACTCATTTCAGAAGTTGAGTGAGCAACAAGCTTGTTTTAATTGAATGCTAACATTGTGAGCAGCTGACAGTATTAATAATTTCCAGAATTTTGCTATGCAAGCACCAGATTTTTAACTAAACTTTTCCTATAAATTACAGAGATTTGGAGAACAAATTCCTTATCAAAAGTGTTTTTAATTCCTGCCTCTGATGGGTGATACAAAGTGATATCAAGATGTTTACTTGTTTTATTATAATTAGAGAAGCTTAAAAACTTTGTTTGGAACACCTCTAAATATTCTTATGACAGTCAAATATTTCAATCAAAATCATAAAAGTTATTCACTCACCAGTGTCTAATAAGGTATCAGGGGTAAGATTCTCACACTCATATAAATTAAACATCACATAAAATAAATTTTTAGTGAAATTGTAATAAGACTCACTTTGAGTAGCCTCCTGAAGTAAGGGCTGCAAGCTGAGAGCACCACCTTATGGGCTGTGAATGAACGACCATCACATGCCAATGTTACATCCACAAAATCTTCATCGTCACGAAGACGTCGGAAGGAAGAAGCAAGGGAGGCATGGAAATCACTCCATCGCAGACTATATTGCTGCTCCTCTCCCCCGTCGTCGTCTCCTTCCCCGACACCTCTACAGCCACCCATGGTGCTGCACCACACCCCCCTCACCCACAATCACAACACCTAAACCCACATCCCTACCCCGAGCACACCTTAACACCTGATACTTAAAGCCACGGTTTCTTCTACAGTCTCTGCTTTGGTAATCCAAATCTACATAATCGATTAATATCGAGTTTGCACTTATTTTTCTTGTCGTATTGATGCCTTATGTCTTTTCGTTATAATGAGATGATGTCCTTCGATACTTTCCTTCAAGTCACACAAATAACTCCTGAAACAATAGCAAAAGAGAGTTAAAATTTTGGATTCATAAGAATATTAATTTGAATGATAAAAATTAAGTCTAAAACTACTATTTACTATCAGAGTATGAGTAAAATGCAAAATATAACAAGAAAATATTCCAAATTGCTCATAGACAGAGCTTTGTTGTCATTCCAAGGCAAATAGCAGCCAATATCTATTTCCTTAATGATAATGTGAACACAGGAGATAATTTAACATAAAACATAAAATTAGAAAGTATCCATGTTAGGAGTGATGAGAAAAAATGAAAATATTTCACTAAAATGGTGATTTACCGAATTAAGGTTAATGTAAAAGAAAAGGAAGACACAAGAAGAATTATTATATTTGACCATTATCATTAACACACTTACTCAGAGTAGAAAGTTTTCGTTGATGAATTTTAAATAAAACAGATTTAAAGGTTACTTGAATTTTCCTACAATTTTTAACTTAACCTGGACAGCTACACACAATTTTTGAGTACCAAACAACGCTGACACTCTTTTGTATTATAACAGGCGTTTCATATCAATGAAAGTGGAAATGAATATTCTGAGAGTAGTGGATACAGCACAGCATGGCAAAGTAAAAGAAATTATAAAGAACTCATGAGTATGAAAAATCAAATCACTCCAAAACGAGTTGTTCCTGAGAGTACACTTCTTACAACTAGCTATTTATATACCTTAATATCTCCCAGTCCCATTCAAATAAAAGACTATTACTACACTAACACCTGAACTCAACGATGCACACGAACACAACAAAAGCTATGGTTAGGGCGGGGATAAGGGTCCGAAGGGGACATTCAAATGAACTGCAGGGAAGCTTGATATGCAAATCTCGCCGAACCCGTTTTTTTCTGGGAGGTTAGGGGAGAATAAAAAGTTATAGCCCTATATGGACTACTAACAGGTAAGTAAAGACAGGTGCAATACACAATGAGAATGATGAAAGGCCTTCTCAGTGCGTAAAAACAGAAAAGAATTAGTCAACAAAATTAACGGAGATAATTTAACAGAAAATTGGCAAATATTAAGACAAGGTATATAACGATAACACCAATAATCGTTAAAGCTCATTTAAACACTCTCCAGTAAATTCACTGCACAACAGTTTCACCGCAAGCACCGATCACTACACAATCTTCGAAAACGACAACACTCATTTCGTCAAATCCATTCATCTTGTCCCCTATTCAAATCAAGAAGACAGCTTATTCTCTGGAGCTGTGTACTGAATAGACACAAATAAATATTTCTAAAAATAACACTGAATGAACACTTGCACTTTCACTAAATAACCTTTACTTCTAAATTTCTCGGAATCCGAATACATGTATTCACTAAAAAGCTAAATGACAATTATTTGAACGATCAATGTGCGCGAGAGCTACCCTTTCGCTAATGTAATAAAATTGCGTTAAATTTCGAAAAGCATTTATTGACCAAGATTCACGCGCAAATCTCTACATACCTAAGTTGCACGGCAACGATAAAACAAGAACTACTCCGTACTACTACCTTCACGACTGAATCACGGTCTAATTTCGTAGTACACAAAATATGGTCGACTTACTTTCACTTTCCGCACTGTATTTACGATCGGCCAAATTTCTCGTAAAGATGAGAGAAAGATAAAAATAAAAGTAAATAACACCACTAATTTTCCATACTACACAGAAAAAACGCTAACTTTCACTGACAAATATGCACTTTTACACGACAATCAACATTGCAGTCATATATACGATTTAATTTTACTCTCACGGCAAAATCATTTAGCCATCATGGCAGCAACGAAAACTTCAAAGCGCACAAAAAAAGTAGCCATTTTCAGTAACGGGGAGAAAAACCCTCATAAAACATCCAAAATATCTTATTCTAGGTGTTCACAAACATATTTACCAGATTCAAACTCACTTAACACTATAATTTCCCACCTTATTCGAGAAAGAAACGGAACGTACAGAGGCTCGAGTAGCGTCTCCGCGCTTTTGCGCACGGATGGCCCGACTGCCAGCCCGATTGATGCTCGATAGGCCTCCTAACCACCATCGCGGTCTTGAAACACACGCCGAATTTAACACTCGAATATCATGGCATATGCGACCCAAAAGTTGAACGATATCATCGAAGTTTACGACTAAAACCAGCGATTACGCACATACAAGTATAAAATATATATAATGCTAAAAGTTTCAGAAAAAACTGCGCCATAAATCATACCTGTTCCCATTCTGGAGGCAACAAAAGATCAATCAACAAGCTGAAGCGGGATTAGTGGATCACTTCCGGTTCTCTCCATTCTCACCATGGGAGTATGAGAATTACTGCGCTCCAAACTGACGCTTACTGCGCACTTTCACTTTCACCTACGAACCGGGAAAAATAGTGGAATTGTTCCGTTTTCGAGAGTAAATGTTTGAATAATTCTACGATAAAATAAGATTGCGCAAAATTAAAAAAAGATATTTCCTCAATAAAAATAAAAATATGAACATTCGGAACTGTTTCCGAATCCTTTTTAGAAAGTATTGGAATACATTAACCTAATATTGTTTACAATACTTTTAACATAAACAAATAATTCTTTAATTTGTTTAAATAAAAATTATTATAGAAAAATCAATAATTCCACTTTTTAATAAATCTCACAAAACTTACTGCCATGATAATATACTTCGGTGACTAGCTATGCACGGTATCATTTAATAAAAACAATAAGCAATAAACAATTAAAAAGTTATATTAAAAATTTTTAACAAATTTGCTAATCTAAGCTCTTGCATAATAAATTAAATATTCCTGAACAAATTATATTGGAATTGTAATTAATATAATTGACCTCTAATAACCATTAACCTAATTACAAATAAATAATTAATTGCTTATCTAAGACTCACTTATAATCAATCAGCGACAGATTAATAAACAGTCTTGATGAATTTGAACATTTTCTGTCAAAGTTTTAAATGATTATTTGCGTCCTTACAGCAAATTAGACCCATATTCGGTGCCAGTGCCCCTTCCCGACCCTCGCTGACCTCGGACGAAAGAGCGGGTCGATAGCTCGGTACGAAAACCGAGGGAAGCCGACACCAGCCGACCGGCGAGGACCCGAAGTGTGACGTGATTATGGTGCTGAGGGGAGAGGGAGGGGAAGAGACTAGTGGATGGGTATGCAACGATAGGCGGCCGGGAAGGGGTTGGAAAAAAAGGACTCATCGGCGGGGGGCAGGGAAGCTAGCCCGGTGTGTCCCCATGGTTCTCGAACCGATGATGATGTCGAAGAAGCGGGGGATGGATGCGAAGGGAGGCCGAAAAAAATTGCCGGATGAGAGGGAAAGAAAGGGGTGAGAACGAGAGGGTTTTGTATGAGGGGATTTCATGCGGGCGGGGAGGCTCCGTGCACCTTCCTCGCAGTCCGGCCCTCCAGTCGATATTTTCCCTCCCGCTTCCTCCTCCCCGTGGCGCAGCCCCCGACGGGAGTGGGGCGGGGCGCGGCAAGTGTAGGGAACGAAGGCGCCATATGTGCCACCGTGCTGCCACCTACTCCCGCGCACCGAAAGTGCGTCTCGGGATCTCGGTGGGTGGCGCGGCACCTCGAGCAGTGTTCGAACGGGTGCCTTCCGTCTGGGAAACCGGGGGGCGGACTCCGAGACGAACCTAAGGCTCGCTGCCCCTTTCGGAGGTGTGTCGACGTCATTGAAATCCGGAAGGACTCAGGGCGCCGAGAGCGAATTCGCGGGACATTTTTGGGGGACACGCGAGATCTCCACGCACCCTCCGGATAACGGTGGTCCAACCCTCGTGCCAGGTCGCCGACCATCCCCCGCGGTTGGCGAGATTATTAACGCGCGCCACTCCTCACCACCCTTCGCCGGCGACCCCCTCCCCCTCCGACACCCCCACCGTCGCCGCCCCCGACCCACTGCCCCCTCGCCCCCGCGGCCTTGACCCGCCGTAGTGTAACACTCGCCAGCTGCAGTCGGGGGAGAGTGAAGATCCGCCGCACCAGGGCCTAGGAAAAAGGGGACGGGGTGGATACGGCGGCATAGGAAGGGGAGGGGGGCGAGAGATAGAGAGGGGGTCGGGAGCGGGGATCGAAGCAGAAGCGGCGGCTGGCGAGGACCTTCTCACTGCGAGGTCGGGAGATGTTGGAGGAGGCTGGTGTGCCGAGGTCCGAAGTGGTGCTGCGAGAGGGTTAGTGAGGGATAGTGTCGTCTGCCGGGCGTGGTGTCGTCCGGTCATCAATTTGTGGTGCAGTGGTGCGCGAAGTGGTGGTTCCCGCGAGGCGTGGACCATAGTCGTCGCCGTCGTCCGATAACCATCGAGGGCGGCCAAGAAGCAAGCAAGTGGTAGAGGAAGGGGGGGAGGGCAAAGAGGAAAAGTGTTCGGAGGTTTCTTTTCGGAGGGTTGTCGTGGGAGGAGGAGGGCGTGGGTGGCAGAGTGAGGACGAGATGAGTGATGTTGGAATATCGCGGGGGTGCGGGTAGGGGGCGGGGGGCGGAGGGGAGAAGAGAGGCGGGGGAAGAGAATGTCGCGGCGAGGCTGCCCGGACGATCCGGCCATTTCTGGCAGCCAGGTAAACGAAACAAAACATTGAATAAAAAATGAAAAACTTTGTACTATTCATATATATCTCTATATCTCTCTCTATATACATAAGTGTATGTATAAGTGAATATTCTTCCCCCCGCACTCACTTTATCTGCATGTGAGCATGTGAGCACACGTGTCAAGCCCTTTCTTGAATCGCTTCCTTTATTACATTTATCCTTTTCGTTTCTATCCTTCGCATCTTCTTGATTGAGTTCTTTCATTCTTTTCTATCCTCTCTTTTTTGAGCCTCTGGTGTTTGGCGGTACGGTGTGCCGACGGAGTGGCAACCTTCGGATTGCTTGTTAATTTCGATACCGAGAGAGGTCAAATCGCTTTGTTTAGACGGAGCCTATGAAAACCACCCACCGTGATAAATTGGTGACATTCGCTCGCCGTGCTAGGAAATTCTCGTGACTATCATCGTCTGTATCGATTGCAGAGGGAAAAGTTGAGCATTTCGGATGTTCGCAACGAATTCATATCGATTTCACCTCCCTGCGAGGCTGTTCCTAATTGGTTGACATCTGTGCTGGAATAGAGAGACTGTATATATATATAAAAAAAAAGAATTTTCACGATGCGTTGTAACGGTTGCGAAAATCGCAACCTTTTGATGGTACTTTACCGAAGGAAAACCCGTAACAAAAAAATCTGTATCGTTTGTGTGTGTATTTTATATGACGGGGGAAGGAGGGGATGTAGAATTGTGTAAAAGTGAACGTATGTGAACCAAATACTTGGAATACATGTATTTTTGTACTTTCAATACAAGGTGTCGTGCTTGTCATTCCATTTTTCCAACCAATGAATCCTAAACCTGAAAAAAATAAGAACCTTTAGCTAACCTGCAATCCCTCCCAATGAAAATTTCGCCGACCAATAAATCGTACACCCACGCTTTAACTAGCCGCTCGCCTTTCTCCCTTCTCCGGGGGCACCTGTTGTCGGGTGCTCCCCTCTCCAAAACCAACGGTTGTCACCATCTCGAATCACACTTTGATCCTAATATCCTCACCCCTTCATTACCAATCCTAATTTCCCGTAAACCTTCATCTCTGTGGAGCGATGGTGCGCGGAACCAGATAACAAGCTCATACGTGGATACGGAGGAATTAAACGCAAACTTAGATTTTTGAGTCGCCTAAAGGTCGATTTTGCACGGAACGTTGATTCATGAGCAGTTAATCGTACAAGAACAAATAAAAGAGAACGGAATTAATCGAAATAGGGAACACTAGAGAGAAACTCTACGTGGCGGTTCCCTACTTTTTCTGGGGAAAATTCTCGGCAATCTTTGAGGTAAAGGATCAATAAGTTACATATTTTATACGAACGCCCTTCCAGAGTGGCACAATACTTAAGACGGTTAGAAAACTAAAAAGAGAAACAAGAACTATTTCAACGATCGTTCGGGGTTGGGTTAGCTCGATGAATTGCTGAGTCAGTTTTGTAATTGCTAGGAAATTTAAATTGGTCAAAAGAGTGTGAATGTTTTTTTTACCCCTTCCTCAATTATTACAGCATATAAATTATATTTTCCTTCTTGCATGACAACATTTTTCTCGTACCTTATTATCCACCGCGTGCTTTATTCAATCTTCTGCCCTTATCCAAAATATATGCATTTTTAATCAATAATCTCGTTTTCATGATATGCGATTGCTTATGTTTATACTTTTACATTCGGAAATTTAAATTTAATATATCAGCAGGTTAATTTGAAAGTATTGCATCAAATAAAATTAGTATTCATTCATCTCGTGTTACATAGAAGCATAAGGTTAGGTCTCACGATTATGTTATGATTTCAGATTATAAAGTATTATTTACGAAGAGTAACAGTCAATACGTTTTTTGGATAGTGAAATCAATACTATATTGGTCAGTAATAAAATGTCATCGTTGGTGTTGATTCTTCCTAATATTGTCACCCAAAATAATTGTCATTGTGTAAAATTTTATATCGTGGAAAATGCCTTCGAATTCGTATTAATTGGCACATCGAACTCAGAAAATTGTTTGGAAGGAATCTATAATTTATATACCTAAAGAAGAAGAATGACGTTTGACATTTTGATGCAGTTTTAAATGGTCAAAATTACTCCCCCCTTATCAAACTTAATGACAACCGAATGATACTGATTTAAAAACAGCTCTTTGCACCATAACTAAAGGTAAGCCTCTGTCAAAGTTATCTTTCAGTTACATACATAAATACGTAAAAGCTCCATTTCAAAACCATCTGTTGAATTGGATTGAACTGGATTCAGTTTAAGTGGTAACATGTTTGCATCCGCTGCCATTTCTGTAATGACAATCGTTTTACAGCATGAGGCATGGGTAGTGTCTCTAAAATTTTGAATCACCATACTCTTGCACTCCCTCATTCCCTGGCACCTGGAGATGTTGAATTGCACTTATGACGCTCCAGAAGTGTAATTAAAGTGTCTCTCGCATTCTTATGAATACTATCAAGGAAGAGGGATATGTGAGAGATGAGAGTCAATCTCTCCATAATACAGATGACTCTGAATTTTACAGTTGATTCTGTTGAGAGCAAATAAAAGCAACATGTGAATGAATATCGGATAATATTTCGGTAGTCAGATTACTCTTCGGGTGAGTTTTACTTAAGTTGACCGACAACGTCGCTTTAATAGAATAAACAATAGAATTTGTCGATGATAAAAGGTTGCCGATTTAGAGTGTACATTGGGGAGATTAAAAAACTCTCGATGGAACCCTCTCTTCTACTGAATGCTGAATTTCATCAAGAAAAAAGGATAGCCCTCTCATACTTCAGGTGAGTGAAAGAGAACTTTGAGTAGGTAAATAGTACAATACAATTTTTTTCACAATTCAAAAGTCGTGAAGCCAATGTAGACTTGCTGCAAACATAGACTCTGGGCAGAAGCCCTTTAAAAGTAAGTTAAAATCTGTTTATTCTGTGGCTTAAAGTAGTAATTTATACGATCATTACACCTGAGCTTATCTGAGGTTATTGACGAGGGTTATTCTCGATTCGTGTTACTTATTATTAACGTGGAGTTATATCCGTTTTCCAACCATTTCCTTTCGAGCAGCCTAGATAAAAGAAGCTGGAATACATCGTAAAGCTTTAATTGATCTGCACTTTGAACAACGATTATGAGATTCCAAACTCTACGCTGTAAATTTGACCTCACGAGACCAAGATTAAAACAGTCAATGATATTGAATACGAGAGATTATGTTCCGTAAATATAGACTTTTGTAGCGGACGAATAATAACTTATGTCTACTTCTGGATTTTGAAAATGATTTGGAATTGAAAATCGGTTGTAAACGGAGAAAAGTTGACTGTTTGGTCAATTAATATGGTTTTTGTTGGATGTTAAATTTTCTAGTTCCCCGGAAGTGACTCAAAGTCGTGGAACTCCTGAGGGTCTTTCGCAAGAGATATCTAAATCTGGATCCGTGTCCCTCACTCCCACACCTTCCACTCCACAAAACTTCTTCCCTTGCTTTTCTTTCTTCACTTCCAAGTAGCGAGAATTGTATAGCGAAGAATAACGAACGCGACGAATGAAATAGGCTGGCTCAGGAGTGTCTTCATAGCAAATCGTTTTTTAGAGGAAGGGACCAGCAAACGTCTCCATGACGACGAAGAAACAAAAGCGAAAGCATTTGCGTCTCGTGGGTCTCAGATGCAACTGAGAACAGGAGTCCGACCACTGTTTGATGAGCAGATTTCCTAATTCATCAAACCATTCACGTAACTTCACAGAGAGGACAGATTATAAAATTCGTGTACGTATCCTTTACACACAGAATCGCATCGTTTTTACCCGATATTATGCGTATAAAATTAACGAATCATTCTCTGAAAGTACATATGACATTCAAAAATAAAATGAACCCGGAATCTCTGATACGAACATGAACGTCAGAGGAAAAAAATACTTATTCGATAGAACTTAAGGTGATGGTATGGAGCTCGAGTTCAAATAGTTATAACTTAAAAAGTAAAATATAAAAATCAGAGAGATAAATTTACTATGAGAATTTATAGTTTATATTCTTCGCGCATTACCACTTTTTCTACCATTAGATATCTACATGTTTATCCATGAGCTCAAAATGAAGGTAAAATCTCAGATGAATCGTGATAAATCATCATTTTACCAATCACACGATAATTGTTTATTATGAAAAAATGATATTCATTTATGAAAAGTTCAAATCGGTTCAAAGCATCTAGTTCGTGAGCTTATTTTATTTACTATTTAAATATATTCCCTTCTCCGAAATCACTCTAGGACTCTAAATCTAGCTCTTAGAAATTGAGAATCAGATTTACAAAAGAAGGCGACAACGTCGACAATCTGGCTGAAAGTTGAAAACAGTGCCAATTTATTTATTCTGATGATAACACACGGAAACTTCAACTGTGGCAAAACATTAACGAGTAATAATTTAATTAATTAGGAGACAAAAAGAATCGTCTCTAAGACATTATGAGTTGGAAAAGAATAAAAAAGGTTTTGGGTTTGTAGTTAACATAGGGACAGAACTCACATGGAAGACGATTAAGAGAATGCAATTTTTATTTTCGTACGATGTACATTATCCCATAAATTCTAGCTGATTTTTACAATAAGGAATGAGAGAAATCGACGAACGAGGTCTTCAGATACAATTATGTTGCTTAGGTATGAGTGAAGTTAAAACACCAATATATTACATCACGAAAGTCCACCAAGAATTTGTCACAATAAAAGAAAAGGATAATTTGATAGATCTTTATACGACTTAATATTATCTGGATAGGTATGAATCCCATTGAATCTAAGAGGAAATTTACATTTTCGAGTAAAATTTCTAGGGCTTTACGTAAAGAAATCGATATAAAAGAAAGATTGTAGACATATGCGAGATATTTAGGGTATTACTTAGGTAATTAATATTTTGTAAGTATACTAAAGGAACAATTTCAAACCAACAACTGAATTTACTCCACATTACTTTAATCGATGTCTGAATCTCGTGTCGTACCTAACCACCTTATCCACTGAAGATTTATCTCGATAGACGAAAGTATATTTGTCATTTCCGCCGTGTGATAGATAGGATTTATGTTGAATGGAAAGACTGTTTTCAACAGATAAGAATCAAACCGCAACAAGTTGTGGTGTCCTCTATTTTCCTATGAGTTTAATGTGCTGTAACTACTGCGACGTACGAGGTATAGACCGTGGGACCAACGATGAAATATTTGGGCGTTGAATGATAATTTATCGAGTATTGAGGATAATATAAAACTTAAACATGTATAATGCACGTTAGAAATATCCAACTTTTTTATAAAATATGAAGTAACTGTTAAAAATGAAATTGGGAGAGAAAACAGTTTCCACATGTATCGACCTAGAAGATGATATACTCGTAGTACTATCTGATAAATAATCTATATCAGCTTCTTAGAGTTCATTTAACATATTGAGATAAAGCTAACGTAACGAAGAAGACAGAGAATTTAATGTAATGAAAAAATATATACTCATACATTTTTCTTCATTAACTTATATCTTATGAAGGTTTTAATTTTGAAGAAACTACATGTTAAGATTCAGTGTTGAGCTTAGATCATAAAAATAAATGCTTTTAAAGTCAAACAATAAATGAGAATATTTATGGGTATCTGAAAAGTTATCGTTAAAGCGTTTCAATGAAGTTCTAGATTGAACAGGAATCACCGATAATTTACCCTGATGAAAGAGATTCCATAATATAATATATTTTGCTTCTATATTCTTGCATTAACTGCTCGGCGTAATTTCCATTTTGACCAACTAGTTGTGATTATTCGGATCAAAAGTATTATAAAAGATATGTACATTAAATAAATAGGACGTGCATATTAATAATAGTAATAATCATAAATTTAAAGATTATGAGGACGTACGTTACAATAATAACAAATAAATTAATTTTGAGAGATTCATTAATTGACAGATATGAATAATTTTTGTGAGTAATAAGTCTTACATTCGAAATTATTTATTTATTTTCTTAAATTCCGATTTTTTATTGTTTGAATAAGGGAAAATATATCTCATCAATAACCCAGAAATTTATAATCCTGATTTCATTAGATTTCATTTTCAATCACCCCTTAAATAATTCAATGCAATTCACTTCCAATCATTGTGCAATACGTTAATTCATAGACTCATAGAACATCTTTCCTATAATGCTTTAGCTTTTTTAGCTTTAGCTAGAAAGTAATAAAGTAATGAAAGTTTCCTTCAAGAAAACGAATCTAAGCTTACTCAAATCGGTCATACCTTTCAAGAAAATTTAAAATCGGTTTTAAAATATTTGTTCCACGTGCATCAGTAAAACTTAAAAAGCATTCTTACTTATAAGCATAGACCACAATCATGTACTATTTCTTTTTACTTGTTCCATGGATATGGGCATCTTAATGAAACAAAGATATTGACAAATCGTATTTAGCAAGTATAAAGATGTTGTTTATAATGTTTTCTAAGTTATATTCCTATAATATTTTGTTACATTTTCTCAGATACGTCTGAGTTTTCTTTCTTTATGTTATTATCATTTCTGTATTGTCGCATATTCCATGCAACTTCACATTTTATATAATTTCGAGCGATGCCTCCATAACACGCTGGAGCATGAAATGAGTGAATAATCATCTTGCATGCCAAATATGTAAAGGGTTTCTCCGGAGAAATGGACCTATTTTCTATTGCCTACTTCTCAAAAGATAAATTTACAAATAGGAGGAGAATCGAAGAACTCCAAAAGCTATCCAAATTACGTCTTAAGAAGGAAGTTAGCGAGTAATTAGTGTTCGTTACGCCAAGGCGAAGACGGCGCATTAGGCTCGTTCTCACATTGTCATAATATCCGTTGTTTGCTGCGTATAGTTGCAAAAGCAATCAGTGAACCGACGCTTATTTTACTCATTAGCGTTTTCTTTAGAAATGAGAATTTTTGGCTGAATAGTTCTATTTTCGTATACTTCTTGTCATAGAAACCGTTTTGTCTATAGATACGCGGTCTCCAATAGTAAATATCTCATGGAAACCGTCTCTGATTAGGCGCAAATTAACGTAATTCCTGAGGTACTCTCCAAGATTTTTCATTACGCAAAATATACCTTTTCTAATTGTACTTCTAATTATAAACTGTGAAATTCAACGTGAAATATATAAACTAAAATTACACTTCCTTGAGATACATATTTAAAATAAATTTGAGATAAAAAAACAGGACTACCACCTGGGCTGTAAACTATACTCAAACAATTAATAAATAAATATGAACTGACATATTTCGAATGTTTCGTTTGATACAATTTACTCTCAAGTGGCCATTGAAATGATAAATAAAAATGTGCCCAATTTTGGAGAATTTGTGTGAAAAAAAGGCATGAATTATTAATCTGTTAGTATAGCTGCACCCGATTGCGTCCTGCTGGACATTCTTTCCCCTTTTAAATTTTTCCACTAAATCCTGAATTGTAAGACCATATAAATTTTCAAGTAAATTATTAATATATTTAAAATATATAAATATAAAACTAAATAATAAATATTACTTTTGAAATCGAAGAAAAACGAACTCTACAGAATCCTTTCTTCTAAGATAATAAAAGGAACTAAATAAGAATAAAAAATAGGCAAGAATCTTCCTATTGTTTGTATATTTGAAATTTACGGTAATATATGACAGTACTATTCATTATATAAATCACCCACAATAAAAAAATATTATTATTAGTATTATTATTACCAGTAAAATTTCGAAAATAATTTTCACAAAAAAAATATTATTTCAAGGACGAGTAATTCAAAATCTTTTGAGTGCAATGTCATAAAATATACATTAACCATCAACGTTATTTGCACCACCCAACTGCACCACCTAGTTAACTCTACAGAATTAAAATTTGTACATCTCCAGAAAAACGTCATAAATCTTACGAAACGATTCGGAAGGTTATCACCCATTTCCGTGCGTTCGTCATTAATGCATCGTATGGGGGCACGGATCGAGCCCTGGATTCCGTCGAGGGAAAGTTGGACTCACGAGATACGGCGGCAACACGTTACCTATTCACTGCGCAAGTGCGGTTCACGAAATGGCAGAGGGCATTCAATTTTTGCGGAGGAGGAGAATTGCGCAAACGCAAAATTAATCGCTTAGCCGAGGCATCCGGATTTACCGCTTAATCCGTGCCAATTAAAAGACTTTTGAATGGGGGAGGAAGAGCCACCAAATTCGCTTCGAGTGCCTTCGAGTTTGAAAGGGCGTTCCGTAGTCGGACGTTTTTGTTTCGAATGATCTCCCGGTCGGGCCATCCGCGTAATCCGCGGCGGTGGGCTATAACCGCGGGTGGACGATATGGGGATGTTTTAAAAGTGCCACCACCTCTTTTGGAGGCTCCCTCCAGGAGGACCGCCTTCGAGCCGGGCGGCGTGAGGGAGGCCCGTTCCTCTTCTTCTCGCCGAATCAATACTTTGGGTGGTTAACGGGGAGGAGAAAGTGGAGGAGGGGGTGGCGACAGCCTGCCTCTCGCCTCCTCCCAATTTTTCCCTCTTTGCCTCCTTCGGGCGAACACCACTCCCCCCCTCGAGTGCAGGGGGAGATTGAGGCGCCTACGTACTCCCCCCTGACAAGCAAAGACACTTGAGGGACTCCTCTCCCTGCTTTATCCTTGTAATTTTGTTCCGTGGGCAAAAGTGTCTGAGGGAAAGACACTCGATTACTGTGGGAAATTGGCCACGTATCTTCGCTTTCCGATAGGATTTGCTCTCGGTGCGTTCCAAAGTATTGGGGGTTTGGGTCGAGAATTATGTATAGGTGTTGATATCGATCGTAAGTTATCATTGTGTGACGGCGCATTTGATGTCAGAGTCCGAATTCGTTAGTTTCCGCGGACCAAGACACTATTACGACGGATTCTTACCGAATTCTTAGCCTCTCATATACCATAAAAATCCGACTATCATCTTTAATGAATCGAGTCCTATTTAAAGTTATTAGATGGTTGCAGATAATTTAATGGAAGAGTTGGCTGTTTTGTCACCATAGTCACCAGAGAACACGCACTACTTAAAAAGGAGCGCCATCACAAACTGCTAAGGGCTACTTACTTTAGCTCCACGATCAATTCCTTATTGCTCTAATGTAAGTCTATCATGAAACATTGAAATAGAAATTCCTTGATTTGCATACCTGTAATACTGTAATAACACTGATATTTTATTCATTCGATTCTACGATTTGCAACGCATTCATTCGGAAAAGGAAACCAAAATCACACCCGTAATTGTGCTGGAACCTAATATTCCCATTTATCATCCAGCAGCATATCTCAAATCGATCAGATAAATGGATGTTTTTAAATAGAATAAAGGAAAACGACTTTATCTATTTTTCGGGAACTTTATCTTCGTCGCACACTTCGAGGTGTTATGCCAACGGTTAATTTTATCGCAGACATATCTTTTCTTCAGAGACATGAAGTTATTGATAGGAAAATAAACTTCAGACTTTTCCTGAATTCTTCGATATTTGTACTCTACTAGTTGAAAGTAATACGTCGAGGTTGTATTTTACTCTTACTGAATTAACTATTTCTTAAAGAATGGGTAACCATTCTAATTTCAGGGTAAGAAACGTATAGACAGGACAATAAAAATCCTTGCGATCAAAAAGGGCAAAAAAATTGTAAAACTCTTTTACTAAAGAGAAGAATATACACGTTTTCCTTTGTTATTCGATTCATGAAAACTTTATTTCCTGGCTTTTCACTTTGATATGTGTTATTATGGACCTCACCCGACGAAGCGCAGTCGATTTTGTCTCTTTATAGCTGAGAACGTATATATGTGTTCTCACTCATTTCCCTTTGGCATTCATATAGTTAACCTTATTAGGGAAGATTAACAGGGACGTTATTATTGTTGCTGACTCATGGTACGAACTTAGAATCCCATTTAGGGTCGGAATACTTCGCTAATCAGCCTTCCAATTAAAAAGATAAGATTAATGAAAAAAATCAAATGCTAGTTACTACGATTATTTTTGATATTTTCCTTATTTTTTTCTTCTCGTCAATGGACTGTGAGGTATGATTCATAATACGATACGCAAAGAACCATCAATGTGCTATCATAATTTCTCAAAATATAAAGTTAAATGTCTAAAAGTAGATGTATAGTATGTTTAGAATTAGCGATTCATACACATCAGGGATGGTGCAATTAGCTTTACGAAATAGGCAAAAATAAAACGCATGATAAAATTATAAGAGGAGTGCATAACGTCAAACAAGATATTCATAAAAAGAGATAAATCTTCCTTGTGTTAAATACAGTGGTACCTCGAGTTACGAGCAGCCCGACATACGAGTTTTTTGAGATACGAGCTGGAGCTCAGGTAATATTTTTGTTCGAGATACGAGCCCAAATTCGAGATACGAGCGCAAATTCGTGTTTCTGGAGCGTCCAGCTAGTTGGTGCGTTGGGTCGAGCATCATCCAAGAAAATCTCTCACTCACTCGCACGTGTTACCCGCTTGAATCGAAGTGTATCTTATGCGCTGTAATCATTTTTGCGTGATTACTGAACTTTTTTACAGTTCAGAAAGTGCAGCCAAGAAGGCAGAAACAAGTAATAATTAAAGTTACGTTAATGTTAAGGTTAGCCTAAGTTTAAAGTTAAGAGCATTGTTTTAAGTATTTTCTTTTATTTGTAATAAATAAAGTGTTGTTTTAGTTTAAAGTTACGAAAATAGTTTTAAGTTTTAAAAAAGCGCCATTTACGTATGTGTTTAGATTGCCTACACTCCTTCCCACCTCCTCGCCGTTCACCTTCGTTAGCCGAACTTGTCCGTCACCAAAGTAAGACTATTATTCTAAATAACTCTTTTATTTCTTTGTTTCATAACTTTGTTACGTATTTCTTAACTATACATGTTTATTTGTTAATTAAAAACATATCTTTATTCATAATTTACAATGTTTTGGGGATTTTTCATAGATCCGGAACGGATTAAAGGCATTTACATTACTTTCAATGGGGAAAAATGATTCGAGATACGAGCAATTTGACATACGAGCAAGGTTATAGAACGAATTAAACTCGTATCTCGAGGTATCACTGTATAAAGAAAACTAGAATTGCAAAAGGAATGATGACAAAAAATTATTTTAAGAAAGATACGGCTCACATAGAAATTGCCTTTTAAATCTACCTTTAAAAATTTCCGGAAATTGTGCTCCAACATATTTAATCGAAGCAAGTGCATTCATGAACAATATTGATTATGAAATACTACTACGTCAATTATTCCTTAATCCTTATTTCTATATCATCACAACGAATCATAGTCATAAATACCAAACATTTCGTCCTATTTCCTGCGGGTTAGTTTGATTCAGCAGGAAGAGTCGTTCGGCACAACATTTTTACGCACTCGTCACGTATTTTCCGAGTCTATCAGAACAACACAACTTTTTGGGAACACTCAGACGACATCGTATTTCCTAAACATACAACACGCTTTGTTCCGAAAACTTCGACTTCTCCAAAAAGGGCGCTTCGTGTAACAGCGAAAGATTTTTTTCGAACAACTGCTGCTGTGGCTGCTTTGCGTTTCTACGCAGTCTCTATGGCTTTGCAGGTCGTTGCAGATAGCGTTAGCTGTATTTCCCTTTGCGTTGGTGCAAATTTTAATCAGTACTTTATTATATCTGTACTGTATTAGAAATCGTTTGTATACGTATATTCCTACGCTCGTGTGTTCTTACCGATGGATCAATGGTAAATCTTGGAGCATCAATTTCAATTAAGGGTGTCATCCTCAGATGGCCCGAATCATTCAACGGGATGTGATATACAATGCGATGACTATAGCCGAAGGAATGGAGCGCTTCAATAAGCCACGGCGGATCGATGCTCCAGGTGAAAGGGAGAAATTCAGTGGTGTCAAGGCAAGGGGATTTAACCTTCGTCAAACTGTCTATATACTTAAATTTGTTGGGGTGGGATTAGGGATGGTGGTCTCCAGACGAAAATCACCCCCAGACTGCACACTTCTTGTGCCGATCCTAATTGAATTAGAGCTGTTCAAGAAGTTGGAATGTTCCATTGATTTTCTTCAAATGAGAGGATTGGAGTGCGTCTGCGGAGGAATTCTGGACGTCTCACTGCTCGTAATTCTCAGCGAAAATTAATTCCGACTGTGGTACTTGCTCGCGAACGGAGAAGTGTAAAGAATGATTGCAAAACCGATTTGCGCGGAGAGCTATCGTGCAGTCGACTTACTGGAAGATCGTAAAGTTTTCGTGTGATTGACACTTTTTGTGACGATGCATAAACATAAAGGTTTTATACTCCATAAACATAGACACTTGAAGAAGTATTATAAGGATATATATGTATATGTATGTATGTATATAGAATAATATATTTAGAAAGCCCTATGATACGAGATATACTTGTTTACCGTATATGTAATATTGTATACCGTAATGTTCTTTTCATGCTGTCCATCTTTAACTATGAGTCTAGGTCTTTGAGAAATTTTCCTACGACTCTTACTTACAAGCTTACACTGAAGGAATTCATTTGGAAGGTGACGGCAAGTAATAGAGTAACATAGTTAAGCTTGACATTGCGTAAAATTATTTTTCCCTTTCTGTTAAGATACAGGTAATAGTTATAATAGAATTTGTGCGTATAAAAATTTATTCTTTGAGTTCTTATTTTGGGGAGAAATAGTAAAATGTCGGTTTTTTGGATTTTTAAATTAAATAAATTGATAAAAAATGCAGTTTACATTTTGCATAAAGTCTAATGAGACATATCTTGGAGTTGAATCATCTTTAATTTCTATCGTGCCCTTAGCTATTCATTGATTGTTAAATCGAAGGATATTCTTCATAAATATATCCACAAATAGAAAAGGCTGACTTTAGCTTTAATTCCCCTCAGCAGCAATAATAAAATGAAAGTTGTGAAAAAATTTAATTGAAACTTAAATAACAATCAATGGAACAGAGAAATCTTAGAATCGATACTTATAGTAGGACGTGAGAAATAATTCTAGAAAGTTCATTCGATTCTATCTTGTAAATATCTCAATTATTCAAATTATACAATAGTGCCCAAATTCTCAAACGCATTCCATCCACTTCGGATGAATTCCGATACTTGTTTGTGCATCACACTCAGCGGTGCGCAGCCTTTTTCCTATTAACTCGCCTGGGATTTGCCTTTTCTATTCCACGGACTTCTCTGCACTTTATATTCGCTTTTGACGTAAACATTCATTGTCTCCTTTTTTCCCCGAGTTAACACCGTTGCGCACATATTAAATTAGGGACGCGGAGATCACATAAAAATTTTTATCCGACACTTTTTCTTTGAATAGGATCAACCAGGTTTCACCGACGCGCTAAACGGCCGCGGAAAAAATCAACAGAAGTGCGTCTTAAAAGGAGCCATTTAATAAGACCTGGGGTTCTTTCAGTAGGCCTTGAGTTGATTAGCGCCATCCGAACGTGTGGTCTTCATTGTAGTTAGGATGCAGTCGTGGCGTTCGACGTAGGGATCCGAACCGCGGAGAATGAAAAAAAAAATTGAAACGCGATTGAGTCATCGCGCACTTCCTCGTTCGCTCTTTGAACTGTAACGCTGTGAAAACTGAC
Organism: Pantala flavescens; assembly: GCA_020796165.1. Classification (NCBI taxonomy): domain Eukaryota; kingdom Metazoa; phylum Arthropoda; class Insecta; order Odonata; family Libellulidae; genus Pantala; species Pantala flavescens. The sequence goes on along the minus strand of CM036879.1, from coordinate 15,188,110 downwards.
CCTCGCTCTTGGGACTAACCATCCAATTAATGGGACGTTTTTAAGCATCGCGGTCTTGAATTAAGTAATGCTTTCCTGTCCATTATCTGGACGCATCCCGTACACCAGCTGTTCCTTAGCGACGAAAAAATATACAGGGAAATATGTCGCGCCGCGCATTCTCGCGGAATGAGTGGGCTGGATGCAACGAATGTGTGACGCATCAGAGCCAATCTTCACCTTGCTCTTCCTTTTCTATCCATCTGGTTCTAATATCTTTGTGTTTCTACTCTTAAAGCGTGTTCTTATAACCCCTTTTTCCATACTTCACCTCTATGCGTATTTTTTCGTCTCATTCCTTTTATTATTTCCTCATTCAATTTTTCCGATTTTCTTTTCTAACATCGTTTTAATTTCATTACCATTTCACAACTAGTTCTAGTCTCTAAAATATCCGTCTCCGTCGCTTCGTATTTTATCACAACATACTGCTTCACGATTCCTTTTTATCGCTCCAATTTTCATTTCTATTTATCTCAGCTTCCCCACTCTCATTCTTGCTCTTTTATCTTTTGTTCTCAATTATCCATTATATTATCTCATGCCTTTCTTTTCCTCTAATCTTCGGCCAAGATTTTTTCACTCCCCATGCGTCGTTTCTTTTCGCCTATGCTATTTTACCTTTCTTATTACATTCTACTGTTTACGAGCGATATTTGTCCGCCGTGTTTCTACCCATTACTTCCCTCTTCCATCCATCTGTTCCATTATAAAATGTATCTGATGCGACGCTCTCTTACGTTATCCGCCCAAGTTCTTCCGTTTTTATCTTTTGCTTTATTCGCGTCGACTTGCCTTGAATTTGTACTTTTATTTCTTATTAGCTTTACACTGATTCTGAATTTATCTTTTATTTACCTTTTCTTTCTCTCTCTTACTCACATTTCCTCCACTCTTATCCTATCCTTTTAAAATTAGTTTTACACGTTACTTATCCCTCTTTTTATGTTTCGGATTTCTTTTATTCCCTGAAAAAGCCTTAAAATATGCTATCCATACTAGGACGTAATCGTCGATGTTTTGGATAAAATATTTCATTACGCTAGATCAGAGACAATATCTACTGGTAAACACAGGAGAATATCGCTACAGCAAACCGAATCCCTTATGGATATTCTACAAGCTCTTTTGACTTATTTTTAAACTTATTTCAATCGTTACTTCCAGAAGTGTTCTTCGGCTAAAGTCAGTAACGCTATTCCCGATAAGATTGACAAAAAGAGGTTGTTACAGCTCCATGTTATACTAATACGTGTTCGGGGTAATAGTGGAGTAACGGACAAAACAGGTCATTTCATTACGAGCATATTTGGCCGATGATTCGGACAGGATCACTCCATTTGGGCCAAATATCTGTGTAAATGAAGGCGCAACGTAGAATCTTTCAGCTGTTATTAGTGTTACAATGACGAAAAAAACAGTCTCATCAAAAACTCATTTAGCCACGACATCAAAATCTCCCATTAATTACTTTTCGGACCTTTAAATACGACGAAATCTCGATACCCGTACTTGGCTGCAAGCATGATTCATCGGCATTGATGAAACGTATTGAATAAATACCTTTGAAAACAACGAAGGGCAATGAACTCTGCCGGCTCTGAACGGCTTACGGTTTTCCTTCCAGTGGATTCATCTTAGAAAACGATACCTTCTAATTAATTCGTCTTTGTTTTTCACCCACAATTCCCTTAGACTTTGTCGTACATTTCTCTTTATATATTTCTATCCTTTCTTACGATTCTACCATTACGGCTTTCAGCCAACTCCACTCTGCAAAGTAAGGCTGCCTTCAACGACGACTTTAAAAACCAGCAGAAGAAAAGTCCGCAATGGAAACCTTTAACCGCACGCATGCTTTTTTTTACACTCCGCCCGCATCCACGCCCATGAGATACTTATAAACCCGCGCTCGCGTTGTGCGGCAGTGGCCATTAAGGCTTTAGCGGGCAGCGAATACATTTTCAACGATGTGTCAAAGATAACCGAATCGGACGGTGTTTTTCTGCTGGTTCAACGATTCGTTCTCCATGAGCGAGCTGCAAGTAGGTATCGATTTAAGACGTAAGTGGATTTGCTCGAGGCCGTTCGGGGGAAATGTACGTGGTAAATCTTTACGGGGCATCGCTGGAAAATTCGGTGGAGTATTTTTGGAATTTTAATCGAAAAAGAGTATTTGGGAGGGATTTTCTGTGTGGAAACGACGTTATAATCTCTTGTGCGGCTTAAGGATCCTATGAGCACGTATATTGGATATTAAGTTCCCGATTCTTGATTAGTATTAGAGCTCGGTACGATAACTAAAGATAGTTCACCATTACGCAGCCCATGAACGATATGGAATAAAACTAAGAATCTTAACGAAGTGATATCTGAGTACCAAGATTCAGTAGTGACTCTGGTAGTTGTTTTAAGATATTTTCTTAAGTAATCAATAAAACTTTGTCTACAGGTTACTCTTACTTAGATGAAGATTTTGATCGATTATTAGGTTTCCTACTGTCTTTTGCAATGGTAGAACTCAGCTGATTTATTTATCAAAACAAAGGGATGGGTTATTCGCCAAAGAAAATATCAACGAAGTATATCGTAATTTTCGAAAATTTATGGGAACTGAATCTTTAAAGGAAAGATTGTTTGTGATAATGCAAAACGAGAAGAGAGTAAGACTAGTATAATGTAAAAACTTTGTGTTTTCCTCAAAAAATTTAATTTACTAGCGACCGGTTTCGTAATTCTAAATTACATCTTCAGGAATCTAATTTAAAATTACGAAACCGGTCGCTAGTAAAGCAAACTTTCTGTAGAAATTACGAAGTTTTTTCATTATACTATGGCTTTCCACGAAGTCACGCCTTCTAATATAGATTTCATGAGAAGGCTGAGGCTATATCATAAACTGATTCTCAGATAGATGTACAGACGAAACGAAACGCTACGTAAACTAAACGACAAATTAAAGATTAAAGGGGTACAGATTTATAATAATACCAATATGGTAATGCTAAAAAATTACTCTTATTATCATACTTATAAGTTTACAAATATAGAGATCTGGTGGTGATTGGATATCTAAACAACTAAGTCCTAGACTGAATCAATCTCGGATAAAGATTCCTTGCGCCAATCGCTATGAAGTTAGAATAATTCGGTTACGAAAATACGCTTAAAATTAGGGATTATAAATTGTTCAATGTGAATAGGTATTGTATTATAGAAGATTACGTATCTAAGAATCGTAAAAAATACTACTTATTATTCATCTGAACCGTTTATCATGAAACCAGAGTTGATTTCTTAAGCATCACTGTCTAAGCTGTCCGTTGTCCATCACATTTCCTATTTACACCTCAAATAAATTTCTCACCTTCGGAAGCGATTCTAGAAATGCTCACCAATCATTCTTCTCTCATTGTGTTTCCATTACTCATTATGTCCCGCTGACAAGTTATTGATGTGTGTATGTTTCATGTTTGCATTCCTGTGTTTTGGTTCCTCTGATCATATGTGTTCTCACAACACAAGGAGTTGAAATTTGTGAAAAAAACCCTTCTCTCTGCTCCTCAACCCCTCGCTCTCCTTTGCAGACAACACCGCGGGGCAAACACAAGAGGAAGTGCAAGAGATCCCCTGGCAGCCTTTCGGATAGCTCCGGCAGTTTCATTCGGCAGGTACGGCTATTCTCTCCTTTCATTCAATCCCACTCATTGCCATTCCGAGTGAAGTTGTACATACACTCCACTTCGCAGGAAGTGAGACAACTTTCACAGGATTCACTGTAGAAATCTCTGATACAATGAAACTTACAAAGGTCTCATCCAATAAACCGAATCATGAATATATACTGAATTACATCCTCATACTGCTTTTATGATTTCCATAGTAACACATAAGTTTTAAAGATTACCGAATACAAACAAATACGTCCGTTAAACTGCGATGATATTGTAAAACTAATACTCATTAACAAACAAATAATAAACTTCGACTGATATATTTCATCCCTAACTTTGGAATGTTTGATTAGAAGGATTGGATTATTTCAAATTTTTATCGAATCGAATTATTCGCTCTATTTCACTGTTGCTTTGTTTATGGCAACAATGAAGTATTTATGTTTATAAGCGTCATTCAAGTATCATTCTGTATCAAAAATATTACACCGATTCATCATAACATCAGGGCGGGAAGTCTTTCAGTTGTAATAAAAATACACTAAACATAAGACTACTTATAGTACTACTGCCGCCTTACTCTTGAAAATCAAACTCGCTAAAATAATTATAAAGGGTATTTCACTCCACATTGTTGTTCATATTACTTCTATATCAATTCAGGCGCTTGGATGAACCATTTACTCTGTTACCGAAGACTTTTCCAAAAAATAACGCTGATTTTTCTCATTCGCAATTCTCTTCGTCAGTAATATGGGAAGAATTCATATCCTTTAAAATAGACATTTTGCCGCAATGAAAGAATTTTTGCGTGCGTTGTTTTTAAATAGATACGCGGCGAAGTGAAAATAGTCACTCCAGAAGCGTGTTTACGAAATTCCGAAAGCAAACTTTTCGGGAGAAGTCGACAAAGCCGAACGTATTCATCGCCGGATTGCGCACACTCAAAGAAAAATTCCTCTCGGACGAGCGATAAAAGGTTTTTATGAAGCACACACGTATTTTAAAAGAATTCTCTCGCGAAGGATCCGTACGGTAAATTTCTGATTACGTAAACTCCGTCGAAAACTGCTTAAATTAATAAAACAGTTATTACGTGTTGAGAATGTTGGCTGACGTTATCGTCCGCGGATATTGCGTAGGGTTGAAACATCATCGAGAGTTTCGTGAGTGAGAATGGACGAGTTTGAAGAAGTAGTAGAGAGAGACAATATACTTCTCCATAGTAGATAATTATTTAGAGAGAGAGGAGATAGCAGTAAATGGAAAAGGGAGAGGCAGAGTCGTTATGTTCTAATGTATTCGCATAGTGGAAAGTCGGTGACGTATCAACTATGACAGGAAGATTGCGATTGCCATAAAATATTACGCGCAAAGTTATAGAAACGACACAGCTTTGTAGCTGATAGTTCTAGCGGCAGAAAAGAAAAGAGATAAGTGGCGGAACTAGCCAAACCACTCGCTAATACACAACTCACAATTTTGTAGCCAAACGGTAATCGATTGTAGAACCGTTTCTGCAACTAAGTAACCATATTTATAAACAGGACATTTTTTGATACACCGCCCGGTCGACAACTTACGGTTTTGATGGATGGCTGCAATAAAGACACACTCCGCTAGAAGAACCCTCCGCTGGAAGATATCCTGATCTCACATCGGTCGAGTACCGAATGCAGGAAAAGAGCAATCGTACATGAGGCAAAAAGAGCCCAGCATTACCGGAGGAGTAAGAAGGGCGCGTTTTCCGAGAACTTTTGAATTCCGCGGAAGAAGGCACTCCGTCACCGCTCTTCGTCACCAGCCCTCGAAGAAGAGAGGGAGTTTTAAAACCCTCTTTACGTTCAACACTCCTTCACTTCGCGCACTCCCACGAATAAATTACAAACAAAACCGTAATACGAAGACGTTCTCTGTATTCTTCTGTGCAAAAACCCGACCTCTTCCCAGCGTCCGAGGAGGAACTTTCCCTCCCCTTCTCACTCCCTCCCCTTTTAAGGATCCTTTTACTCGAAGGGTACTACTCGTTTGTGAGTGCAGAATAATGCTCTCTTGAGCCCTCCGTGTGCGCGCGTACACCGCCAAAGAGAGCACGCATATGACTGCCGGCCTCCGAGTTGCGCAAGCAACGGAATTCCGAAAACCGTTACTATCGTTACAATTTTCTCTACTCCCTTTGCTAAGGCGGGGGCATTCGCGAACCACGCGTCGGTCCGCTGACTGCGGTATGATACCTTCAAGACACGTGCTCCAGTGGTGCAAATCAAGCATCTCTCGTGTTTTCTACGCTCCATAGCACCGCAATGCCCGCTAAACTCGTTCGATATTTATTATGCTCTCAGAGGACGGATCGGTGTACAACTCTTTACACGCACCGTGAGCAGGAGATCGTATTTGTCTTCGGAAATCTCCCGTGAGGAGTGAAGAGGTTCGCGAAGGGCGATGGACCCCTTTGGTCCGAACACTCGTGATTTGTAGTCGTTGATGCCTTTCCCATGTCCAAATGCAACCATGAGGGAAATGAATCATTCAGTATCGATGTCACAGGTCTCTTTCTGCATCATCTTCTTAAACTATAGTGTGCTCAGCATATGACATTCAAACTCGCCATATTTGCGTCCATCTCAATTTTAGAAACAGAATTCGTTCATTAGTGCCTCCTAAATATTAAATCTTTGACGACTGTAAATATTTTTACCCAACAAGCTGATGTTTTGTATATAGTCAGAAGATACACAAAACATAATAAATATGGACTTTAATTCTTGACCAGTGAAGCATCCTAAGGCGTACATCAAGTTCTAATAATTCCTTGACTCGTGTAAAACCAAAACGATGACGTTTCCCAAGCATACCTTCTTTTATTTAACTGTACATTACTTACGTACAATATAGCATATTTTGCATATCATAGTATTGTTATATATCTATTTCGTAAAGACTCGTTTGGTCATTTACATTCATTCATATAGTTTTGGGTTAATAATTGTACAGAAGAAGCTCGGAAATACGCGAATCCTTAGCTGAGAATTCCAGAGCAAAAACCCTGAAAAGCCAGGATAGGGAATCTGATTTGTAGGCAGAGTTCATCAACACAACGAGCGAATGTAAAGCACGGTTCGTTTCTCAAATTCTAAACCACAAGAAGGAGAAAACGCTAGAGACTCCTTCAACGGTATCATCGCATAGTTCCATTACCAACTTGTTTCCCCGCGAGTGCCACGTTTTCAGAGAAGCTTAGGTCGCCAGCGCCTAATTCCAAACCGGAAGTTATAATAGCACTTCTTCTCAACAAGCGTACCGTGAGAAAAGCGCCCAGGTTCCGGAAATCCTTACAATTCTTTGTTTTCACGGAAAAATTTTCGACAAGAAAACCAAGATCGCATCTAGCTGTCCGCCTGGTATCGAAAACGCGATTCGAATTATAAAAGAAACGGTTCCGAGAAAAAAGACAATTCCAAGAGGTCATCGCTAATTCTTTTTAGGAGGAAATTATCGATTTTGGATCTTCTTAGCGATGTTTTGTATGCGTACAGCCCGTGCTTTCCGTGCAGCGACGCACAGATGCCTCCTTTGGGAAATGAAATTAATTAAGAAAATGCCTCCAGAAGAGGGGCTTAAAACAAGTGAGAAGTTAGCCCACGAAACGGTGGTATGTAGGCCAGTGCTTGAAGCGAAAGAAAGCCGAGTTATTTAGTAAATATTTTGAATGATGAGGAGTTGGCGCGATCCAAGACACCGCGCATTGATGACCGGTGTTGAATTGTCGTGTGATTCCGTTAGAGTGATTACACTTTTGAGTGGGATGAAAACTTGACTGTCGAGGAAGGGAACATGTTTAGATCCTCGAATAACTTGAGCAGCTGAGGTTATTCCCCTTTCTAATCCAATTTTCTCGCTGGGAAACGAGTGTTAACCCATGCTGCTGTTGGGCAGACGTACTAGTTCCGTGACACCGATATCCGCGTAGCAAAGCTTGTGTGGATCAATTATTTTCGAATGAACGAGCAGATTCAAAATGTTGAGTCCACTGAATATGTTTCGAACAAACTCTCCTTATCTCTCCGAACCTGAAGACGTATGCCGAGAGAATATTTCATACCTGTTTTTGAGCGAAAATTGTGTAGAATAGCATAGGACTACGTGTTAATTGACGACCGGTGAGATTTTTATAGAAGCGTAGCTTTTACCATCTTTCCATGAATTCGAATGACGGTTTCCCATTGCATAGTTTCCGTCATTAACACTATGAAATTGTGCGCTGTTAAAAGGCGAAAGGTTATACAAGCATAGAGTCGTAGACTCTGAGAAAAATTAGAGGCTGAATTCCTGGAAAGCATACCTTTTTCCGAAAATCTAGTTTAGATGGTTATCCTATGATATAAGGGTGTTAGGTTCTTAGGATAAATACGTAATCGTAAGCTTAAAATAATTATAAGCTATGGTATTAACGTATACAAAGTGGGTGCTCTCACGTGCATATTTTCTCTATAAATCTACGTACAACAATAGGGATGATGTAAAAAAATAATCGATGGAATCTATGAATCAGTGAATTGGCAATGTCACCATAATCTAACAAAGTGGAAAACGTTTATAAGATATATAATAAAATCTCATAGAAAGTTAATGGGGAAAACAGTTCACTATTACGTAATTCGAACTTGCATCCGAACTATTTCTGGATATCCTATAATCTTTATTAATTATTGTTTTTCCCTTTCTGAGTAACTTCTACTATCGATATCACAGACCTGAGATTCAATTCAATATTCTTATAAAAGCATATTCCTTTATATACCAATTGAACGACACAATGTACGAGTATTGCCCACAATCTCCCTGAAAACGATAATAGAATTAATGACGACTTGAGAAGAAAACAGAGCAGAAATTTCTTCACCGTATCCCAATTCTTTTAGATGTGAAAACAATGATTAAAATTAATATACTCAATGATTGCGAAGGCATAGACTCATTTACGTTTTCAAGGTCTCCCTCAATTGACGAAATACGTCTATCGATAAGTAGGTCTGCTACTACTTCGGTACTGGAGGTAAATTCGGTGAATTAGGAGCAAATGCGATAAGAGGATGGAATTTCCTCACCTTTTGAGCATGGCCTGGTTAAATTTAAGTCCGAAGCCGAATTTTTAATCTTGTTTACAATGAGGGAATGAAAAAACGTTCCAAGGCCCAATTGCATTAAAACGATGGTCAGCTCTTGGAATTCCAATCTCATCTCATCATGTGAAGATATCGCATACTTTCATTCTCAAATAAGCTGATTTTTATTTTAACGAGTTTATCACACACAAAATGACGTATTCAATACCCATGATTTCATTCTCATCAAATTTATCCTTACTATTACCTCGATAATTTATGTTACAAGAGACAGTTTAGACTGCATTCGAATTCCATAGCCAATAATGATTCCTAATTTCTATAATCTAAAATCGACTTCAGAAGAATTCATTGTGAAAACTATGAACGAATTTAGAGATATTTATATCTATGTATGAGAATGTTTCATATGAAACACTAGTCCTCCAACCATGAGTTTTGGTGTATACTTGTATGGATTCGAATCTATTAGTCCCTAATTTATGGCTCAGATAGCTTAACTAGTATTGTAAGCAAATATTTTTTCCGAAAGGATTCGATATAAATAGTAATGAAATCAATTACATTTGCATATGACTCCTGCGGAACGAAGAAATGTAAAAGGTCAACAAACCAACCGTATCGAACAAATAGATGAGATTGATGTCATGCGGCTTCCTGTTCATTAGAAATTTATGTTATTAGGAAGTGATCTTCTATAGCGAGTAAATATGAGGTAATATATTCCTCCATACATACTTATGTTTTAATTCTCCGCTATTCCACAACCAAAATTTTGGCGTGAGAACAATCTCTTTAGGACTCCGCTGCACCTCCGTAATGAGGCATCTTTTTCCATTCATACCCTCCTTCGATGGGGAGTGATATGGGGGGAGAGGTGGTTGTGGGGGAGGGAGAGCGTGGGAGACCGCCGAAGAACCTTTTGGAAGGCCCACGCGCCCACCTTATATTAGCACCGCTCTTGATTCATTTGCGAGCAAAGCATTATCTCCTTCATTATTCCGTGTTATGCTAATGCCGCAATTAAAACTTCCTTTTATACTCCGGATTGGATCGATCGGATTTTTTCATTAGTGGTAAGATGAGGCTCATGAAGAGAGGGTTTGCGGGAAAAAAATATAAGCTTTTCGCGGCAAAAATGAATCCACTTAAGGCGATGAAGTATGGCGCTGGGAAATGTGTCGCTCGAGAGGGATTCGGATTCTACTTGAGGATTCGCTACCGAAAGAAAGGAGAAATTAAAGCATGCAAATCAGCTCTCAAGGGGTTGATCTTCGAATCGCGGATCTGCAGAAAGAGAGATGAGGGATATGAAGTGGTTGTCGCATACGGAGGACCTCTATGATCTTTTTTTTTGTTGTTTCTCCTTTTAACACTTTTTGAAGCCATTCACCTTTTCGAAATCTATTTAAGGCGACGAAGTAAAGATAGATCCTTTTCATCAAGAATTCAGTTATAAATGACGCGTAAAGAAATACACTGAAATTATGTTTGAATCAGAATAGAAGAAAATTCGATGTTTCACTTTAATTAAGAGCAATAAATCCCTATAAAATTGCTAATAAGAACTACAGATTGCATTAATAGCGATGTTTTTACCTATATAGAGAACTTTTGATAAAGGTCTTCTGGAAAAGAAAGATTACATGATTTGTACAGAAATTCATCGCGTAAAAATTATATGTATACGGTGTAGTACTATAAAAGGACAATACGATAATACGATTACAAATACGATAGATAATCTCGATTCTTACATAAACTCCAGCACAATCATCCGGTGAGGGAACGTGCAAGGGATTATGGGAGATAAAGAACAGGTGTTCCTTCACTTGTAATCGGAAATATGTTGTCGGAAACCTCTGTGTAATCCTTGATGGTATTTTAAGTACACATAAATATAACACACGCGTACTCGATAATTATTTTCATTCCGCAAAGAGAAAAATTATCAATTCCTCGACCTATCATCATTTATGACTCGTGTTCATGGGAAACGAAGGAGTATATGTGAAATTACCGATTCGACCGATAACTATAAGAATGCGGACATGACAATAACCACGCAACACCATAGCTGTCTTCGCAATTAGTAATTTGGCAAATAAGCGGCATTTTCCACGCTACTTATCGGCATCGGGTTGTCGTCCTCGTTATTTATTTTCAGTCCATTGCGGAGTTCAGATAATAATGTAGCATAAATTTCATTTTCGGACAGCTAAGTAGAAAACTTGTTTTGAAAATTTGAAATGTTTCTAATCCTTAAAAGCAAACGTTAAATTTGGAAGTTAGGTGGTTGTTTTCAAAGTTATCGAAACTTTGGTATCCTGAAGTCAATCGTAGCCTTATGTTTGTATCCCCTCTGACGCTATTCCATGCTAAGTTCTACGTCACGGAAGATAGCTGAAATATTTTATCTACAATAATTTTCGCGTTGCTCCTTCTAAGGTGTTGTTTGTAGCGAGAAATGAGCCAGTAAAAAAATGAGTGGCTACCGGTGTTTGTGAGAAAGAATAAGTTGCCATAATTATTATCTTAAGCGAGTCTCTACGGAAATTCAATTTAAAGGATCAAAAGATCATCGCTTATTTATACTAATTCGAACATAATCTCTTCAGATTACCGAGGATAGCCTTCTGCAGAAAATTTATGGCAAATATATTCTGTAGCAAACCGATGAATGAATCTGATTAAAGTAGCTGAAATGCCGATTCTCAGATAATCATGGAAACACGATAATTATCGAAATGATACTTGCTCAGTGGCTCATTTCCACAGAAGTGCTAAGAATATATACCGCATTTCAACGCCTTGAGATGCGTGATATGTAGCATGCTCTCTTTCTCAGCACACCATGAAAGGGTGCTCTCATATCAATGATTGGATGCGAATCTCTTAAATAATATAAATAGCTGAATGGGAAGGATAAGCTTAATAGAGGTTTGATTTACAGATTGTTGAACACGACAATACAAGGATAAGGTACGCATATCCAGATGGATGATATATGGTGATAACAATTGATAAACGTATAATATACTAACTCATAAATACAATAAGTAAAATATTAATTATTTACAGTATAATGCTAGGTAGATCAGATGATCGAACGAAATGAATTTTGCTTTAAATACGACTAGCGTACTATTAATATGTTACTGTTATTGTGAAATAAGGCAAGAGGGAGTCCGTTTATCAAAATCATGATACTTCTATGGATATTCTATAAAACGATGTTAGAGCAATACAGATATAAATGCGACGTAAAAATGTTGGTGTACGTTAAAAAATGATACAAAAAACATAATCAAAGGAGTGAAGCATCAAAAGATGTTTCAAGAACTTCGTAAAACCTTTTAAAAAGAATTCCAGCGCCTACTATGAACGTTCACACGTAACAGCGTCCCCTCTAAGCTTTTCAAAGAAGAAGAAAATTACTATCGTAAAACTAAGCCGATAACAGAACTAGGGAGACCAGTTTCCCCAAGGGCGCATTTCTTCAACACGCATAACGAATTATAGAAAATTTAGACCTTAAAACGCTGTAAGCTCGTTAAGGAAAGCTTATCTCTCATGAATTTTAGCTTGTGCGTTTTACTTAACGGAAACCAAGTTCTCGGAGATACGAATTTAATTATCATTTTAACGGAATGCGTGAAAAATCAGGGCCCCGCGTTTTCAGGCCGTTCGTTAAATTAACTCCGATGCGGAATTTCTTGTCCGATAATTGTGCTGCGTTTATAATTGTCATAGATGACAAGGCTCACCTCGAGGGCAGCGGCTACTATAGGAAGAATGAACGATCTATTCACTGGATAGACTTCAGCCATTGCCTTCCAGCTCACTTTCGCGTACTTCCTAGCTCCTCCACGTGCGCATCATGAAGTTAACGAACCTTTTGAAATGTTTTACAGTTACGTGATAATACAAGCCGCTGAAAGCATGAATCACGCTTCCTTCCACCCAAAAATTATTACATCTCCACGCAATTACCAATTCGTATGCCTCGCCGATGTTTTGCGAGCCTTCGAGAATGACCCTGAAGGAAATGGTTGTGCGTTGGGGAGTTGAAAGAATAGGTAGCGACTGTTGGGAATATCCTTTATAACAGGTTGATAATAGACCTGAATTACTTCGAGAAGAAATTACTTGCACACGTTTTTAAGGAATGTATAGAAAACTAATCAGAATGAATACTGAAAGATCTTAAAATATATAGTAAAGAGTTGAAGGAGTAGCATATAAACCGATTAATTTCATACAGAAAGAGATATGATCTGACGATATTTGAATTAGCTACGAGAAAATTTGTAAACTAACATTCAATGATAAGGTACATTGACCTCCCTCGTGATGAAAGAAAGTAATTTCATCATTTTTTCTTACGGCTAATAACTAATGATTACTATAAAATTTTTCATAATTTAAAACAAATATTATATTATCATTTAATTTTCAGATGTATTTTCGAAGAAAGCAATGCCAATGAATTTAAATTCCCATAAAATTTTATAGGATATGTTGAACAATGGAATATTAAAATAAACCTCTCGGCTTCAGATGGAAAGATACCTTGCTTTTTGCATCACCAGGAATATAAAGAATCGAAATTTTTAAGCCTTCGAGCAAAGAAATTTTTGATTTTAATGCGATTAAGTGTGTGTTTAATGTTATAAAGATGTACAATAGATCATAAAAATGATCACATCGTGGTGTATAATAACTCGTTAGATCACACACATGTACTCCTTATTTACTTCTTGGACACGAAAGGAATGCTCTCAATCTTTTTAATCACTGTTGATGTTCCTGGTAGCGTTTTGGCTCACTTCCTTTACCCCCTTCCATCGTATGCTTCGAGCATCGTGCGAAAAAAACTTTCTTTGTTTTGGAAACCTCCCGAGGGCGGCAGTCCTATGAGGGGACTTAAGGGACGGTACTTCTTTTCCTGTGGGGGTGAGAAGGATATCGAAGAAGGGAAAGGGTCCATAATCCTCCCACCAATCCTCCAATCCATCCACCCTCTCTCCCGATCCCAATGCCCTCACTATACCTCAGGTAGCCGCTGCAATTTGCATAGTGGCCTGACTGGTTTCGCAACCACGACCCGATTCTTCCCCACACCACCTCAACACTACCTGCCATCCCGCCCTCTCACACTCCTTCGACCTTCCCACTCCCATCTCCACGCCCCGCTGCTGTCTTTCTTTCCATCCCCCGATCAAAAAAAAAATAATAATAAGCTTCTCCACCTTGCCGCTACGGGATGGACCATTCGGTCACACACACACACACACTGTTAGCGGGAGGCTATTTCCAGAGCTCGTGTCTTGAATTCGCGAATTATTCCCCGTGTCCCACAAGGCACTGTTGCATCCCCTCCCGAATTTCGAGGAAAAAATGTCTCGCTATATGGTCCATATATGGACTTCCGCGGCCAATCCTTATGGCGTTACTGGACCTAAATTTGTTAAGAATGCGAAGAGAAGGTAAGAGGTCCAGAATTTTGATTTGGCAGAGGGAGCTCATGACCTCTTTTCCTTCCTCTTGGGTACAGCGAATTCATGACTCACGTAGGGCCCCTCGCATTTTTATGACTGTTAAGTGTTACCTGCGCGGTGAATAAAGTTGCCCTCGGCTCGAATGTTTATCTCTTCCTGTGAGTAAGCCGTCATTTGCGCGGGGATTTGACTAAGAGGAAATTACGGCGAAGGTGGGCGAACAAAGCGATCGCCATGAGCAATGACGGCATGAACCTCTCCCGCCGACATTTCCTTTAGAGGTGCGCGTTGTTTTAATTGAAGCGGCGTCATCGTGGAAACATTCGTGATGCGTTCCAGCGGAGGTAATTTTCATGATCTTTAGAGCTCGTACATGTCAGGTTCAAGTCTTGAATCCAGTGATGACTAAATTTATGTTCCGCGGAAAGAATTTATGAAAAACCATGATGCAAACTCGTTGAAACGTATGATCTATTACCTATTAAAATTCTCTGACGTCCATCGATGACACGAACAATATTATAATCGATTCCTATAACTATTAGAATGGCTATCTTTGATGCAACGATAAATAGGTTTTGCGAGTCATCATCTTAGTAGATCGCAAAAATTGTTTAAAAATAATTATTGGTTTCCTGTAATTGTAAAGGATGGTTCTTTATTCTTAATCGCATGTGTTATTTATGAAAAATATTTTGAGGTATATTCAGGTCATGTAACTGCTATCTATTATCGAAAAACTATTATTGAAAATACATTTTTAATTTAAGTTTCTGGTCTAAGTCCCAAAGACAATTTTATACTACAATTTGGGTGTGTAAAAGTCATCCTTAATTGTATATTTAAAGAAACTCTTCACCAAATAGAATTCGCACGCAAATTTATCACCGTATGCAAATTTCATCGTAATAGCTATTAACATCAGTCAATCTCGTCTACGACGTATTGATATAATATAAGATAGCTGTCAAATGACCTAAAATGTGTTGGCTTAATATCACGAACAAAGCTAAAATAAATGACTCCACTAATCGACTGTCAATTTCCTTGATTGAATTGTTTGATTTCGAGAACTTAATGACGTGTTTGTAAAAGTGGTGCTCCCTTTACATCAAACGAGATAAAGGCAGATTTTCTCTGCCTCTTTGTTCCCGTATCTTGATGGATGAAAATTTTTCATTCGTTCCTTCTGCGAAAGAGATGTTGTCGCCTTCTTTTGCTTATGGCCTACTCCAGTTCACGGATGAGTTTACCATAAACCTCTCGAGGTTTGAAAGACAATGATTAATTTAGGTAATGGCAGCCAGTTACTGTCGAACGCAATAAGAATGCTTTATTAATAGGGTGGAATTGTTTAAACATTACACATGTATAATTATTCTACAGTTTCATCGTTCATTTTCAGTCTGTATTTTCTCTTACTTTTGCTTCTTTTACTGTCGGTTTTTATCACTATTATTCTATAACGATTATTCTATGATATAGTTTATATCTTAGTTAGACTTAAGCAGCCGTAAATAAACTACTATTCTTACACTCTCCAAACCAATATTCTTTATTGGTTGTTTGAATCTTAGTAAATATAAGAAACAAAGTTACATGAATGGTAGATGTAAGAGAGATCAACATGGCCCAGTGTCGCTCGTAACAGACCACTCTATCCATCTTTCTAACAACTCAGAAAAGATATAAAAGTAATAGGAACGTTATCTCGTACCTCATAACGTAGACCAGGAATATGTATTTTCTAGACATTTCTCACTAATTGGTGAAGGTATTGAGCGACAAAAAACGTCCATCAGATTTATACTTCGATTAAAAACACATACTCAACTCTTCCTCAACACGAAACAAAAAAAAATAATTCGACTGCAGCTACACAAATCTTGATAAAAAATGAATATTATACTTCTCATTCCCTTATTCCTTCCCCTCAGCACATAAACCCCATTTCATTTATAAATCCTCGCTAAAAGAACCACTCCCTCTCGAAAAAATTCGTCAAACGAACTCGTAAGTCCCCAACGCTCATTAAAGGATATCTTTCTTTGTCCGCAAATAACCGAGTTCTGCACCGCTTTGGGCATTATAATTCGTCCCCCTTTTTTTTCTTAGAGAGAGTGGGGAGGAGATGCTCAAGAAGAAAACAATCCATAAAGTTTCTCCTTCCGCGGAAAAAAGAGGACCATCGAAGTCTTTCTGGAGGGCCACGAGAACTCTCCCATCTCTTCCGTTCGCTCGGCGGTTTGCCGCAATGTGTCCACAGATCCCCTCCCACCGCCCCTCGAACCCTTCTAACCTCCCCTGAGATCCGCGGGAGGAGGTTATGTGACCACACGGCCGAATCTGGACTCGTTCTTGTGACATTCTTGTTCCTTTTTGCTTGCCTTTTTTTTCACCGAGGCTGGTGCACGAAGTGGACGCTGGAAAAATCCTTCCTCGGCTCTTTCCCGAGAGCGAAATTTTTACGGGACGGAATCAGGATTTTTCGGTGGAAGATTTGCATTGTTTTCGGCGTCCGTAGCGGATGCCTCGCGTCTTTTTTTGTTGCCCCACGCGAAAGTGTTTGTTCTCTTGGGGATGAGATTTCTTTTTACGTTCAGCTACGATGAGCAATGTTCATTTAGCTCGTATTTGAATGGTTTCTCTTTGGTTTATTTTCTTATCCGAAGGAACGAGTGATGGATGCGTAATGAATTGGCGGTCGAGATTGGATTGCGTATTTGGTTGAGGATTCTGGCGGATCGATTGAATGTCCTTAGCTGTCACGTACAGAGTTGACCCTCGGACGTTTTCAGCATAGAGGTAGAATGAATTTTAAGGTTGAATATCAACCTCGAATCATCACCATGAGCTTTGTGTATTGTCTCACACATCTTCTACATTGTATTTCCAGTCTCTCGCATTTCTTTGAGAGAATAAACTAAGAAAAAGGGTTGCCTAGATGTGACATTTCTAGAGCTAGATACTTACGTACGTACTTAGGTACGACTTCATGCGAATGAATATATACAAGCTCTATCACTGACTGTTCAAGACTCCAGCGTTACAATGTAAGATGGCTTTAAAAGTATTCACAATGTAGATTAATTCTCTCATTCAAAAAGTATAGGAGAGAACCTTAGTATATACCGCTTTATTTTTCACTCTTGCCGCGCTATGGTCAATCTCTACAGCATTCTAAAGGTATGATAAAGGTATAGATAGTCCTAGAAATATATCTCTAAGTTTTTCTTAAGTTTAAGCATTGATTTATTTGGTTGACAATGGGACACAAAATAATTCCTAGTTAGCTTACCTCTTCTTAATCCTTCCCGTGTTATAAATGGAGCTTGATCTTTCTTTTTTTGACCAAACTGACCAAGGATCCAATTATTTCGTATAAAAAATATGTTTCACAAGGAAAGCCAAAGATTTCCCAAATATTTCCTCTAATCATGACCTTCACCACCACAGTTTTTTCTGCTATTTAATCTCTCAAAACGAAATTCATACCACATGCTTATTTTAACTAGTGATTCTAAGAGCATCTTTATCGCTCATAAGATATCACAATACTTCCCTCTCTAAGTATCCAAAAATTAAAACGAACGTTTTCGTCTAACATTGACCTTAATTACACTCCTTTTTTAACAATTCACAGTCGAATCTTGTGATATGATCTCGGTTTGATTCTCGTACACCATACCTTTCCTGAAGCTATTTAAATTCCGTCAACGCGTGGAGTTTAATGTACCCGATTGGGATACTTATTGGCAGTTTACTTGGAATTCGGTGCTGAATACGAAAGTACGCTCCGTATCCATGGTTTACTCTCCAGCCATTCATGCACGACGGATTTCTATCTTAATCCCATAACGGAATTTCGGTATGGCTTCCGAAAATGACAAAATGCCAGGAGCAATCTTTTTAACTGAAAAAATAAGCCGTCCAGTCCGGAGGCGCTTTAGTCGCGTATAGCCTCATTTATATCTGACATTCGCTGGTTTATATCATAAGGTCGAGAACCGAAACCTCAGAATAAGAAGGCCGACAACCTCGGAAACTTGTTCGGTGCAAGCAGACGATATATCATTTTTCGAGAATCGGATTGAAACGTCAACGGTTTACGAAATTTCGGTCGATTTTTATTGCGGAGTGAAAACACGCTCGTGGCGCAGTTGATGACAGGTACGATCGCTCTGCTTGTATATTCGCGTTAAAAAGAAGGGAGGTCGTTGAAGTACAAGTCCATTGACATAATGGAGGGGTGAGCCTTACATTCATACGCCATAAAATGAGGCGTTGAATACACTCATAAATTTTGACGGGGGCAAGGGATTCATAAATATATATATTTGTAAATAATCAATGGCGCGTAAAACTTACTGGTTTTCGTGAATGCAACTTGACAGGATCGTAAAGACATCGTTTCGAATCTAAATCATGCATTTGGAAATTACGTGATGTCGGATTGAGTCATCAATTATAAGTACTCTTATACAAGTACTTAAATAATAATTATCTAAACAAAGGACTCTTATTAAGGTATTGATTAATGCAAAGGATATGAATTTCACAATTTAAGTGATGCAAATCGAAGCTAAGTTTACGATTCTCAATTATTTTTTATTATCTATCTCGACAGCATAGCCTAAGATTCTACATAATGCATCCTATTTATTGATCAGATAAATTCTAGATTTCCTGAATGAAGAATATTTAACATAATATTTTTGTTATTTTAGCACTCCCAAACGCTTGAGAGCAGGTTCATTGTTTAGAGATAAAGAATATGAACTTTCTTTTATATTTCCTTTTTTTTCAACTTAGCTGGTTTTCCATAAATTACTCCATCGTCAATTTATTCATCTTCGAGTAAATATTTCTAGCCAAAACTATTAAATACCACGGAAAATCTAAATTACAACACTGGATTTTAAAATTTAATGCACGCTAGTTTGATACTTGATAAAGAATATTGCTGGAAACATAGTCAATAGGAAAAATAGTCAACATTTGAATGTCAACGCAAGGACTTCTTATCAACATTCTCAATTAGATTCAATAGAATTCTAATTATTTACGTAAGATTTTTGCAGACTTATAACATATAACACGCATGTATTCTTCCCTTATTGCAAATCATTAAGCGTCCCGCGAACAAACCGTCTCAAACCACTTAATTCTCTCCCCCTATGAAACAATAAAGCACTGCTAATCTTTCTCCCATTTCATCCCGTAATCCGCGGACAACATTAACGTTGGTTATCATCCCATAACCCCGGCGCTGAATCCATCGTTCTCCCATAATTACCCTCGCAAAATTCGCGAGGGAGGGAGTGACCACCAAAACATCTCCCCACCCAACTCCCTGTTGCGTAGGTCAGGGCGAAAAAGAAGGGGGGGAACACTATATAGATTCTCACCCCGAGGGCCACTGGCCCTTTCGGCTCCCCCCCTCGAACACACATACGGGGAGAAAGTTATCGCTAAAAGAGGTCGCGAATTCAGGGGCGTTTTAGGACCAAATGGAACGTACTCATAAGAGTGACTCTGTCCCCTCTTCTGAATCGATATACCGCGAACCCTCGCGCCCTCGGGAAAACTTTTGGTGTCGCAGAGAGAGAGAGAGAGATGGTGGGAAGTGGGGTGTGGGAGGGAAGAAAGAGCTCTTTGCAGAGTCTTCTTTGGGTGGAACAAAGTGCCTGTATAATTAGATCGACCCTTTCTTAAGGCGATTTCGAGGAAGTGAGCGTGTGGGAGAGGATGGGGAGGAAAAATCGCTTAAAACTCTTTTCGTTCTTTCTCTCTCTGGTTGTTCGTTCCCTCGATGGTTTCCACCGTTTGGTGAAAAGTGACGTCACGAGGAGTTCAATGAAGTATGAGCAAGAAGAAGTCGCCGGAGCGTAAGTGGTAAAACGAGAAAGTTTTGCGATTGTAACTCGTTTCGATGGAAAGAGAGGCTTCTATCTAAATAGGAATGAAGTCCTACTGCGACGGATGCTCGTTTATTCATTCGATTCACCAGGAAATCTGTGCTGTATTACATCATAAGAGGACTCTACCTAATAGAAAAATAGGATTCAACGCGTCATATACTATATATATTTATGCATGCAGATGAGTGGCAACCGAGCGTTGTTTGCTTACAAGAATGAGATAAAAGGAGCTGTTAGTTGTTTCAACAGTTCTGAAGAAGGGAAAATCGATGAATCAGTTGTGGTTGTTGATTTTGGAGAGGTATGATTATATTAGGAGGAAATGAACTTACTTACAATTTCTCGACAGAAGGTTTCGGCAACTACGTCTCTCCTAAACTGTGGTCCCGGGAAGCCGTATCGCAGGCACTTCCTCACGGATGCTGTGGAAATAAATTGAATTCAGTCAGAGATCATGGTGTTTTTATACAATATAATACTATGAGATGTAACACAAAAAAGAATTTTTTCATGATAATACATTATATTTTGCTATGTTCAAGTTAAACATTGATTCGCATAATTAGACATGTGAAGATGTTTATTTCAGCCCTTATTCTTCGTAATACTTAAATACAATATGGAGATCATCATATCATCTCTCTCAGTTGAAGTTATTCTGAAAATCTTAAGAATATATACTTCAAGCATTGTCTAAAATGTCTTATCATCTATTCGCAAATAGAATATCATCCAGAAGTAGCAGTTGCTGAGTTAATGAAAATATTATCGTTTTCTGATATGTTAACCATTCTGGCTACGCTACTATAGAAGCACTTTTTAAAGATAAACAATTTCAAAAAGAAAAACCATATCATTCAATGATATATATAAAGATTTTGTATTACGAGGGTGCGATACTTTTTCAACACCCACCAGATTTCTCATTATCGTTCTATTTATTTGGTATAAGGTTCTGAGGTTCCTCTAACGATCTCCTCCTTCATCTACCAGCAACCGGAATCTATAAAGGAGCATAGCATTCCCTCATTTCTATAAACAGTCAACCCGAATTCATAAATATCGGACGCAACTTTTCGAGAAAATGTGTAAACGTTTTCCGAAGGCCTCAAACCTCCCCCCCTCCCCCTTATCGGGATGAAATATCCCGATCTCGACCGAGAGGACCAGGTGTGCGACAGGATGGAATTTTTTCTCTCCTCTCTCGTTAAACCGAGTTGTTTTCGTTGAACTCCCAATCTTGTCCATGAACACATATCTCAGAAACATTGTACCGCGAGCGGACCACGTAGACCGGTTTTTACCTGCTTTCGGTCGACGTCATTGCAAGTCGGTTTTTATTCCTCCTCGATGGAATGGGGACGGTGATTAGGAAGGGAGAAAGAAACGAGAAAAAAAAAGAAAGAGTGAGATTTTAATTCGAAATCTCTGTATCCTTCAGGCTTCCCGGCATGCCCTCTTCGCTCATAGTTCTCGAAAAAAGGGGGAGGCCCGCCTCTTCCTTGGTCCGATTTTTTTAAAAAAGCTAAGCTTTCGCAGATCTGATTAATGGCTCGGTTTCCCTTATCGTACCGCAAAGCGGTTTTTCTTCCGAGCGGAATGGTTCATATAAATCCAGGTTGAAGTACGGTTGGCGTACGCCCGTCGCCATTAAAGGAAGCGCCGGATTAGGAGAGCGAGTTTAAGGAGGCGCATTCGTAGGGTAAACGCACGGATCGATAAGTTAATTCGAGAAATAGTTTTACGTCGTTCCTCAAGGTTATTTCCCGCTTAGATAAAGATAATGTTTCCGATTTAAGAGAATCACCTTCTTAAAGGTTTCCTCAATGTTAGTGCGGAGTGAAAGGGGAAGAACATTTGAGAAAGATTCACCACAGTTTTTTAGATTTACCACAGTCTCAATAAGCTATAAAATTTCGTAGCTCTTTTTAGTTGATCTTCTTAGTTAAATATATTCGTAATTCGAACTTATGTGGCTATGGAACAAAAGGTTTTTATTAACATACTTTCATAAGTATCTAATAAGTCTCTATATGAATAGTATTCATAATAAATCTAATTATAAAGTATCAAAATACATAGACGTATTTCACGAAAACCTTAGTTACAAACTTAAGAGTTAAAGACGTCATTTTAAGCGACAGCTACATCCAGCTCCCTCCTCAATGACAGTAATATTTCATAGCGGATTTAAGATTCTAATATTACTTCCTCGGCCCTTAGTATAATTACTTTCTAGAATTGGAAGTTTGAATCCTCAAACAAGCAGAATGGTTCAACTCCGATTTCCTAGTCGCATGATCTTCGTCATATTCCTCGGAGGAATTGCGATCAAACTTATCCAATTTCAGAATTAAAGGAAAGTTCAGAGAATTGGTACCGAGTTAGACCTTTCTCGGATATTAAAAATCTGAATTGAGTACGTTGCGATCCGACTTAGTACTCTTGAAAGTTCGGGGTTTGGATTTCTTGCGGGAAATGCAATGAAAGGATAAAAGTCTATTCTACGAATGAATTCTTCTCGCGGTAAGAAAATTTCACTCCTAATCATATCTGAATATTTGAATTGGAATCTGGATAGAAAATCTGAATCTATTTTGGCCAAAAAAGTTCTTATTTTCCTTGAGAGTTCGGTGATAGAACCAATTCCCAAAAGTTTAGGAAATTATTATTCCCGTAAAATTCAGTCGGCCTTATGGAGCTTTGCCCACAGTGAAATGTCAATGAATATGAATATCTTACAACATATTCCAAATCAGTTTCATTTTTCAATATGCTAAGCTTAGGATGTCTTTAATGTTCCTTAAGGTTTTAATGTACCAAAAACATATTAAGTTTCCAACGTATAGAGAAACCAGATATGATTCTTTCGTTCTCATCTCTGGAAAACATATTTCAGTTAATATATAGCGCCATTTCAATGTGTGAGACAAGCTGAAAATCTTCTTCACAAATATCTACGATGTTCGGAGTACATAAAAAGCATATATTCGTGATTTGTATTTCTGATGGCCTACGTAGTACATAACAAAACAGAATGTCCAGAAAAAAACTTTAAGTTACGAGGATAGTTGTATTTCTTTCAAGTAGACAGTTAAACATGGATTATTGACGTGAGAAATTAATATAAAATATTGAATAAGTTACCAAAGTTTAGATCCATGAGAACTACAAATTTTAGTAACTCTATATAAAAAGAAAAATATAAATTTTAAATGAGAGCATAAATGATAGACATAAAACTTAAAAAAAGTCGAATACAATCGGATCTATCGAATACGTTATTAATATAAATTTCAGAAATTTACATTTAGTGAGATTCAAAATCATAGTACAAATTACTAAGCCCAGAAACCAAAATATATTCCAAAAACATAATTTTAAACCATAATCTCATCTGAAGTCCACTGTCATCTTTGGACACCATTCCATCATAGAAAAGCTTACAACTTGATCTTTATAAGCACGAAAGCCTTTTCGCGCAACATAATTGGTAGGATTCTATCCAACAATCGTACTAGAAGAAGATGACGTTCGTTATCTACGAACACGTGCTTCTTCTTTTTATAACATTCGGTGGATAGTGCATGGATCGGAGTGACGGAGATGAAGGGAACGTGATAAAATTTCGTCGACCTGTTTTATTCCCTCTCCCAGTTCGTCACCACACAATGAGCGAAAGCGCAGAAGTGGAAGGTGCGTGCTGAGGTCTTAAGCCAGAGGGCAGAGCAGGTGCTCGGCCATCCGCTTGTGCCGCGGAACCTATTAAAAATCCCCGCAGATGTATTAACACGCGTCCATCTACTAATTTTATATGTAGGGATACCTTTTGAGACAGCTTTAATCGTTTCCACTCTGAAAAATGGCTCTTTTTTTCTCGTCCGCTATGCCCGATTTCTTTCAGAGGGAAGGTGCAGAAGTCCTTGTTAAGGTGCGCTGATGAGCAGGGCCGGCCTTGGATACGTGTTTGCCCACCATTGTTACGCCTCCGGTCGTCAGATGCGCTCGCATTATTCCTCGTTCTTGTTAGCGGACGAGAAAATTTTCGTGGAAATCATTTTCGCGAAGTTTTTTACCCGTGGGCTACCTTGAGACGAGGCTGTTGGGCCAACTCGTAATTATTTGTTTAGCATAATGGGAACTATATCAGGAAACAAGCGATGGAGATGCTATCTCCGAATTTACGTTCTCTCTTTGTGATGCAAATCGTTCCGTGTGCTACGGTTCTGAGGATCTTGTATCGACCGAAAAAGGAATAGCTTTTTCATGAGCCATTGAAGGTAATTCGACTCATTATCATTTCAGAACCTGCAATTGATTTTGCTTGTACGCTTTATAAGGTGCCAAAAATGTTCCACCTGTTTTGAAATGCGTATAATAAATTGTTATTTAGTAGTTTCTTACGATTACTGTGCATAATTATAATGCCTAAATAGAAAGAGAATTTAATTCGCGTCATACATAAAGTTTCATGAAGATGTTCTGGAAGAAATCTTATCTGGATCTTTCCTATAAGCTACCATCAATGATGTAATGTATTAAATAAATATATCTCTATCGATTCAATATTAAACTAATCTTACAACCAACTAATAAGTCAATTATCATTTACGTAAAAATCCATGTTTATTAGAAGAATGATCATCTACAGCATCACTCACATTTTTAGCTACAATATTCGTGATTGAAGGTCGGAATACCGTGATAATCCAGCGATGCTGTTGATAAAACTCAATGCACTTCGAATTCATCCCATACTTAAGCTCTTTTTCATTTCATAACCATCCACTTTGGCATTTAAGCTCAGTACATTACCTAAATTATCGGTTAAATCATCGACTGCAATTAGCTTCCACATCGAAGAGCACCGCTGCAATCAAACGAAACCCGTTCCTCTTTAATCCTCCATGCTCTTTGCAGCTAACGCTTTTACGAGCAGTTACGAAAGACATCGTCTTCTCATTAAGGCCTCCCATAACTCTATACCCCTCTTTTTGAGAAATCCCCCGCGAGAGATCGAATAATTTAAAAAGCTCGCCGTCGTCGGAGATTCTAATTTCCGAGAGCGCATCATCCAATAACGCCGATAAGTAGATCTTGTTTCTCACCCGGATTACGAAATAATCCGATCGCTTCCACTCTTCCTGATTATCTCTCGAGATGCTTTCCCTTCACCCCTTTACCCCCCCACCATCACGAGAGAGAATATAAAAAAAGGAAAGAAAAACTCCGCGGAGTAAATTAACCATTCTTTCGGGACTTCTTTTATGAAAAGAGTCGGAGGTAGATCTTCACGGGGGATGTCACCGTTCCATCACAATTATCAATCACCACCCTCCGCCGTCCGATCCGATTTCTCTAGCTGGAATTCCGAAGCACTAAAAGTTAAGAGGAGGAGTCCTCCGATTTCCTAAGATTTCTAAGCCACATCGAGCTAGAAATTCTCGTATTTTCCCCCTCCCCCCCGTCAAGACCCCTGAGAATCAGTGCCGGAGGCGTTATTGGCGGCGTCGCCTGAAGAGGTCTCTGCGGGCGGAGTGGGGGAGTGAGAGAGCCTCCTAGGCCCATCCGTCATCGATCATAATCTCCCCCCCACACACACACGCTCACTGTGAGAAGGGGCTTAATTTTCGCAGCGGAGCGTAGAGAAGAAAATCCACGAATGATTGGGAGGATTCGGTACGAAAAAAACGTTCTTTTTTATATTTATAAGGCGTTGATTTCCAGCCGGACCCTCGCTAGGGTGAGGGTGCATACGAGGGCGAAGTCGTTTGTCCCGCTGCTTTAATTCATCACGTGAGTCGTGGTGGCGCCCTTTTCTTAGAGAGGGGATAACGAGGAAAGAATGCGGGGGAGATTTGGAGGAATTTTACAGAAGGAAAGAGGAGGAATGAAACAATTCCGAATTGGTAAGAGTTGGATTAGAGGGCGTGTCGTGAATCTGTCGTGGGATGAATGGAATTGATTCCAACTAAGCCCGGTTATTGAGTTAAAGAGAAGGTTTTTGGCTGATTGAAATGCTTATCCAGAAATTAATGCCTTCAAAATATACTCAATCCAAGTGGAAAGTGACACATCAGCTTCCAGTGTCTTACGTAAAGTTATCTGAGATTCAGTCGCTCAAATCCTTACTACTGAACATCGTTTACTCGATGAAGAGATAGCTACTTTCTTCTAGACGGTGTTTAAACAGAAATACACCTGTATTTGATCATTCATAGCTAATCGCATACAATAATTTATTTGGATAATTTCGCTGAAAGATGCGTATTACTTTTTAGACGTTTCATAAATTTATAGCGTTCTCTACAAATTCTAAATTAAAAGAAAGAACATAAAATGTTACAATTTTAGATAAACGGTAAAACCTTGTAGTTATTTACAATAATGATACTAGAGCTCAAATAATGCTCACAAGATAAACAACAAAGGTTCAATCACGTAACGAATAACGTTCAATCTGTAACGAATTTCTTCTATCGATACGAATTTATATTATTTTATAAAATGATAAAAAATTGCTGTAGATTAAATGAGAGAATCATTCGTGTGAAGCCTACAAATTTATTTATACCCTGAGTTGACGATCATAATCGACCGAAACCAATTCCCTGTCAGAATAATTTACGAACCCATTTTATGGATGAAGAAATAGAATGGTGGTTATAAAATCAAATACCAAAAAATCGCGCTCCCCTAATAAAAAGTATTGATTATTTCTCGGGATGACCCGAGAAATCTTATTTCCCGACTGCCAGGATGCATTGATCACAGCCCCAAGGTATAAATTAGAATCTCGAGATCCGTCATATCTTAATCCATTCCCGTGTAGGGACGGGAAGGGAAAGGTTTCTCCCATCTTCAACCCCTCCCGCAAAATCCCCCATTCCACGAGCACCCTTAAATCCTATCTTTTTGTTCCCTGTCCCCCTCAATGGGCTATAGCCACCCATCTACCAACCATTTATCCTTCTGTTCCACCACGCAAATATGACGTCTTAATCAGTAGAAATGGGATTTCTTACGACTTTGTCCCACGAAACAAGGAATAAGTCCTCGAGGACGGCTTATGTGATGACGAATTGTGAGTGATGGAGGAATCTGTTGCAGCTCCTTTCCGAGTGTAATGGAGACATACTCATACTAATAAGTGAATCGAGTAAACGGTGCATGATAATCGACGATTCATTCATCTCCTGCTTCGTTCCAAGGGTAGATCCTAAAGATTACAATGCTATACGACATTAACGCGTTTTATAATAGCACTATTAACAACTTCCCAAATTTAAATACTATAAATTTCGACAGATAATTACCTCAGCTGACAAAGAGCACATGAAGTAGAGACTTTAGCACGTAATTTAGCTGATGAATTCCATTCCTACACTGAGCTCTCGGTTTCGATAGGGGCATAAGGATATTGCGTAAGGATGCTGATCTCTGATTGCTTCGAGTACATATTAATCGATCTTGCAAGGGTGAAAGGATGAGACCCGACAAGTCAAACTGCATGCGTCAATAAAAAATAAAAACTATATAGGAAGCTGAAACAGTTATAAAGACTTTGAGAAACATTTTCTTTAAACATTTTAGATATGAGTTGATTTTTGCGTTGATAAGAATTTCTCTTCATTATGTGTTATAAATCGACTAAAATGTCACAAATGTAAACGATGGAAGTTACAGATATTTACTGTCAACTTGAAATTCTTTATATTATCCCTATTCTCTAATTTATATTGTTAGATATCTTTATGAGCTAATGTAGAATTAGGCTATTGTATTCTGAGGTATTTCCCAGATTTATCTATAGTTTTCTTTGTATTATATTTCTGTATTTATTATTTTGATGTATCACTGATCGTTTTCCATTCAAACGTTACTAATCACGTAAATAAAGAACTGATGACAAGTATTATCCATGGTTACCACGATAGTGTAGTAACCAAGCTTTATCAGTCGCTCGTAGGAATAATTAATCAAGAAGAAAGTGTTTAGATAATAAGATTAATATTGAATTATAATCTGTAAATAAAGCATATGAACGTGCTTGAAAATTCGCGACAAATGGTCGTATAAAGATCCCAAAGAAACAATCATAAGACAAAACCCTTGGCGGGACAAGGAAAGAAAAATCCTTGAGTCGTAAAGTCCTCCGTATGACAATCGATAATCGACTAAAACCTTAATTTCGGATGGCTCGAGTGAGAGAAACACCCCCTTTTGAATTTCGGCGTCTCCCCCACTCGAGGTCCGCTGGAATCACACGAATAAAAAAGTCATCGCAATGAAAACGAAACGGGGAGGTAAACTGGCCGCGGCCGGGGATATATACTCTTCAATACCTCCCCCTCATTCCCGCCACGCCCTCCCTTTCGTGTTTCCAGTCTCGTCTGCCCCACCCCACTCCGTGCACCACCCCCTCTGGTGACGACCACCACTTCATCGATCGAATAATCAATGGCCGAGGAGTGCTTCCCCCACCCTCTCAACCCATTTCCACCGCCGCCCTCATCCGGACCCTTCCAGAATTACTTACTTCTTTTTTTTCTCTCTTACGTTTCCTTGAAAGCATTCAAAAGCGTATCCGCCGCCCTGACGTTCTTCCCGTTTTCCGATCCCGCCGATGCGCGCCTCGGCGCTTTTCCATTTTTGAGAAGTATCGAACGCGTATTCCCGCTCGAACGGACCCCCACAATGCGTAATAAAAGAAATATTGTGGGCATTTCGGATTAGCGTGGGATCGGCGATATTTACGCGGGAAATGAGGAGAAACCCGGATTCTTTGCGAGAGGCTTCTTCGAAAGGATCCTTTTGTGATGGTCTGGAGATATTAATTGGCTGCGAATCATAATAATTACTCCGAGGGTCTATGAAAAGGAAGGGGAATTCGGATAAAAAAAATAATAAATATTTGCGTCTGAATGCGATAGCGCTGGGAAGTTGGAGGCGATTTCGAAGTTAAGCAGTTTGCGGACGGAATTTCTTGTTATTACAAAGCGCAATAAAACGAATTTTTACGAAGAAATATCATAACGGATTTTTTAAGGAAAATTTGAAATTTTAATCACTCCCTATTAATCGTATTAACTCAAAATTATTATTAAATTACTCTCATCTATGTGTGAAATTAAAAATATTTAACTTGTTTTATAGCACATCCAGGCACGAAAGCAATTTTTAAATGCCGATTAAGTTCCTAAAATATGAATTAATAAAATACGTAATTAATTACGTATATCGATGGTAAATAAAAGCGAAAAATATATTCATTGGTTACAAAATAATATAAAGAAAAATTGAATATTTTTTGTATCGTATAACGAAACTCTTTCAAGTATTAGAACTTCACTTACATTCAATCTCTACTATAAATAAGAGCTTTATGAGACAGTCAGTAAACTAAGAATATTCTCATAAAGTAGAAAGGTGATGATATAAAGTTTGATCACTAAAATCAGTTCATTCAACTAAATATATCGTGTTTATAAGCAATTTAAAACCTCAAGCCCTTTCATTGGATCGTTCCATAACTTATGAAGTTTTACAGAAAAATCGTACATAATAAAAGAAATAAATACAATGAAATCAAATCAATAATCGGACCCCTAATTATATTGAAATAAGGCCCATCTACTCATATCCGTTTTTGTGTATTCTCAAACCGTCTTAAATTTTTCCTTTTTTCTCCAAATAACCTTTCGTTTCGACGAATTTCGATTCAACGTAAATTTTTATTTCAGACCTTGGATCGACAGGGTTGTTGGAAAACTTGTTTGAAATCTGTCTCATTATCTCTGTTCCTAAGGAGATGTTATATCGCGATCCTCGTGGTATTTCCGCTTCCATGGCCTTGCGTGTGAGTATGACTGACAGTTTTTGTAGTTTGGGCCGAAAATTTTGAGTGCGACGCCCTTTAGTCAATGCACGCTGCTTTCGTGTGGTCGAGGAACGGGTGCATCGCTTTCCAACACATCTGCCATTTTATAGCTCTCGGATAAGCGTATTTATTTCAATGGCGCTTTTCTATCGAAAGAGAAAAACCTGTTTCCTCCATTAATAGATTATTACCTTTTACTATTCATGTATACTATTTTGGTGTTTTGGAAAATTTTTCATTTTGAACGAGACTCAAAAATTAATTCCTTTTATAGCACACCTGCCTTTCTAGTTACATAAACTATCAAAGTAAGCCATTATAAACTATGCCGCATAACTGCAACACAATAAGCGGATGCATGCATTCAAATCCATTTGGATGATAGAGGAAAATAATCGTTTTATACTATAAAATTTCTCCTTCCATTCCGAGGATTTAAATAGCTAAGAATTTGGCTTAAGTATCATGTCATTCATTGCTCTATGAAGTCAGTTACAGCTCCCCAATTGGTCTCGAAACATAAGTAAAGGAGTTCTGCCTCAACATTATCATAAATATCCCGTCATCTCCATTATATCAGAAAAATATCAACCTTATTTATTCCATTGAATGCATTATATATCCACGCCAACATTCATTCCTTTATCAATAGATCTCCAAACAATATGTACCAGTATTAAGAAACACCATTTCGTAAATAGTTCCACTCTGAAATTAAAATACGAAAAAGTAATTCAGAAACGGGATTTAACACGTAATTATTTCAACGCATCGAATCGTACTATCGAAAAATTCATTTACGCCCAACAACTCCATCGACATTCATCTATTTTTTACATGAACATCTCTATTCATTCGAAGAACGCTGTCACTGATCTAAAAAGTTCTCCATAGCTTCGCGACATGTTAAAAAGGGAGCGTAAAACCATCGATGATAATGTGCTAGAATCAAAAGCGTTCTTTCATTCGCTCTACGAACACCACATCTCTATTCGGATTTTAATTGATGATGACTCTGCGCTGCCTATGACATTACGTAATTCGCCGCTGAAAGGATCTTTGGTATGCAAGGGCATCACAATCGCAGGAAAAGGCTGCTCAATCTTCTTTCAAACCAGTTATTGATCCTCCGGTTTGTGAGGCTGCATATTCAGAGATCTCGAATACTATTCGAGTACCATCAACTTGGCTGATGTGCTCGCCGCAGAAGTTCAATTCATCCTCGGTAATTGCTCCGACGAAATCATTCCACGTATCCCAGTATGGAATCCGAGAAGAGACTCCTTTTCGTTCACCAAATACACCATTTACAGCTTCAAATTGGTTCTTTATTGTTCAGGGGATTTAAGGACCATATACCGATTTCTTTATCCGACGCATTCAATGTTCTCAATTGAGTTAAAATTTGTCCTTCTGGACTGTAAAGACGTATTTTGAGTCCAATGAATGTTGCCCTTCTTTTCTCACGACTTGACGGGCAAGAATTACAAGAATCAAAAGCTGTTAAACGCTATAAAATACGTCTATCTTATTATTTATTAGTAAAAATATATATACATCAACTACGAATGTGGTAGACTGTACAATATTTAAAAACAACCTCTCGATAGTAGGCTAAAGCTGGTACGCAGTGCATGAAATTATGACGCCGAATCAATGAGATCGTCCCGATTATTTTCCTAAGGAATCTAAAATATTCGCGGGATAAATTTCCCATTGCTAAATAAAGAACCTCCTAGCATTATCATAGTGTGTGGATGACGTAATCCGGTCCAGCTATTTACATTTCATAGCTCCGAAGTCCGCGGTAACCAACTGGCCGGACGCGTAGGATTCTTAGAGTGATGTGCCAACAAAGAATTCTCATGATAATGAAAATTCTTTCGCGGCCATTAATTTGTTAGGAACTCATTCTCTCCTATGCTCACGTGGTCATTTTTTATTTTGCCGGTGGCCTTATTTTCATCTCTATGAGGTAAAAAAGAAGTGGTTGAAGGATGTGAGAGTTGGAAAATATTTTTACCAATGGAAAATTGGTAGGAATGCTTGTTTTTTAAACTTTTACTGCTCGTAAATTATGATATAGATTACAAATTTTTAAATTTACCAAGAATTTAAGAAAGAATGAAAG
The DNA here is from genome assembly GCA_020796165.1 of Pantala flavescens. Classification (NCBI taxonomy): domain Eukaryota; kingdom Metazoa; phylum Arthropoda; class Insecta; order Odonata; family Libellulidae; genus Pantala; species Pantala flavescens. Next base: position 15,155,838 of record CM036879.1, on the reverse strand, counting down.
AAAGAATTTAACCATTTTAGGGTTAAATTCTATTATTATCTTCTCTTATAATCGGCTTTTAGGATAGAATATAGTTTTTATAATTCCAATATCTCGAGAAACTAATGTGTTATATAATGCATGCCATCAAAGGAAGGAATGTAAGTTTTTTTTCTCTAGATCATTATCTCTATATGTACGCAGGAAAATGTTATAGAATTCATAAGAAATGCGGAAATATGGTTGAAATAGCAAACTAGACCGAATGTTGAGGATAGAAAATATATAAAGGATTGCAATAGCATTTAGGTGACTTCAATACTAAATACGCAAGTAAGCATAGATGACCTCGATTGTTTGTTGAATTGAATGATTGAAAATTAACATACGTGCAGTGTAGTGCAGCTCGCGCATAGCATTCGTACATCACCCTATTTGATTATTATAATTCTTTTATGACGAAATACGAAAACTGCTCTCCCTACAAGGTAGTTTAGAGGTAAATTGCAGATACGCTATTCTCTTCTAGTAATAATTTTCTGAGACAAAGATGAAAAAATCAACTTCTATACATCATTACTGATATTTCCACGTACATAAATCAAAAGAGTTTAAGCCCACGCAGAAAAAATTATCTTCCTTGAGAACCGACTTAGTAACAGTACCAGAAACACCCTAATATCGGTGCGTATATATTTAAATCGCTAATAATACATCATTATCATAGAAGGCGATTCCTTCACACACTCAAGGGAAGATTTCAATGGATTTCTCATTATCGTAGGCGTCGATTGCCAATAAATTTCCTTTGATGCTTTGAACGTTTGCTCGTCCACATAAAAAGAGATCGATTGATTTCCTCCGAGGAAAATATTCATGAAGTCGGCCTTTACACAAGCACCGATATTAGTCCGAACTCCTCCAACGATGAACCTTTCCTCATCTCCTCTCGCTTTTAACTTTACACGAATTTTCGACCAACAGACTGCTTGCTTTCGCGCCCTATCAAGAATAAAAAAAAGGTGCCCTGCTCTCTAATGTGTATTTTACGTCAAACAACTCCTACTCCGTGGGCTGCAGGTTTGGGAGGACCGTATGTGCGGCAGCAACCTTCGGCAGAGGCGAGTGGGCGGAGGAGGGAGCGGGGGCGGGCAGAGAGAGATGGAGGAAAGAGATGCATTCCTGGCAGCAGGGAGTAAGGGGAGATGAACCAGCATTAGAGGGAAACTCTGGAGTGGCAAAAAGTAACGGAAAGAATATTTAAAACTGGCATGCTCCGATGCCTAAGCATTCGAACTACCAACGAACGTTTTTCCTCTCATCTGCCACTCTCTGTGGGTCCATTACTGAGTAACTGCGTCATAATGTTTCCTTTTTGGATGTACGCCTTCAACTTTTACTGTAAGGCTCTATTTATAAAATACACTATACAACACACGATCGATCTATCTTATTACTAATTCACTATCATAATACGGTGAAGATCCTTAGCTTTCCCGCTAATTAACCAGTTCTCCACGCCTCGCAGATACAACCTTATATGCATAGTTAATGGCTATCCAGGACTGCGCTACGAGATCATTGGGCAACAACTATTATACGACCACGAACAGGAGTGTTTGTAGAAAGAGCAGGTGGATCAGTTGCTCAAATACGTCCGTTTTATTGCGATTGTAAATCTGATCGCGTTTATATCCCTGTAAATTTTGGGGAAGATACGTTCCTGGATCAAGGAAACGGATCTTCATTAACGTGCTTCTAGATTCCGCTTTATTAGGAGGAATGGAATTATAACTAGGAATCAGAATTATATAAGTCATTAAGCATACGCGAAGTTTAGTTAAGGACCGAATACATGATGGATGAGGAATGTGACCGATGAATTAAAATTCACGGTGACATTTTTGAAGCATGGTTGTACACGTGGTCCCTAATTAATTAGAGATGAGGGGAAATGATAAAATAAGAGTTGGTTATAAGCAGAAAATTTAAAAAAAAGAGATGATTACGTAATTCATACATAGCTGGGCTTCGAGTGAGGAACAGTTGATTGGATCACCTGTACTTTTATAGACAGATTTATGATATCGATTTTGCAAACTTTAGTCATCTTTACAGTTACTTGTGGACACGATTCACTTCATGATCTAAATTTACTTTGAATTTCTTTGTTATTGGCTCGTTGAGTTGTTAGGATAGATATAATCTCTGTCGAAGAGAAAATCTAAGATAACGTGAGATTCTTCTCATTAAAGCAATCCTTTCCTTACACGTAAGTCTTTCATTAGTACACTTCATGACGCATTATTGAATACTTCACAAATACTCTTGTGCAACTTACTTTCATTGATGTAAATATATATCTAATATAAGAAAAATAGCTTACGAGAAGTAAACATCCAAACAAGATCGTGATTATTCAGGAAGCGATACAATTAAACAGTATACCAATGCTCATCGCACAAGCTTTCAACGTCTTAGAGCAAACAACCTTTAATACAATACAAGGACCCTTTAAGTTTGATTTATAGTTACAAAACCACTCTACAATTGCCGTCGTGCGTGCTTTCAGACGGTATGGCACTCCTTTCAACCTTTAAGCTCATCCGATTCGCTCCATCGTGATCTCTTGTCCAAGCACCCTCTCTGCATCGTAGCTATGGAGACAATGGTTAGGCAGAAGAGTTGCGGTTTTGAGTACCACCACACTGCGAAACCGGGTCGACCGGTGAGAAGGAAAAGGAGGGTCGAGACAGGTCGTCTTCTCTAAATTAGCCATCGCAAGAGCGACATCAACCTCTAACCCTTGAGGTCCGCATAATGGCCGGAGCCAACACATGTATAGAACGCGACGTAACGAGTACGTGCCGCGACAATGGGCGACCTACCTGCAAAGAACAATGCATTCGCTTTACTGCCGGGGTCATTCTCCGCGGGCGTTTAAAAAAGTGTGGGTGTAGACCTCGTAATGGGACACTCACACGTGTCCTGTTTTTTTTACCGCAGGTAAGGAGGAGTGGTAAGAGAGCAAAGGAAGCGTTGAGTGCGAGGTTGGTGCTAGAGGTAGAGGTCCTCCTCGGAGATGTGAATCTCGTGGCAACTAAGGGAGGGAAGTGCTGATTGTCTAAGAGCGAGTGAAGTGGAGGGTAGAGCATTTGGTCACGTAGTCTGAGAAGGTTTCCGATGAATACGTGAACTGTGGAGGACTTTACCCTCGATGGAGAGAAGGAGCTCTTCGGAAGGGGTACGGAAGTTTAAGGGCAGCTCGTGAGAGGGTTTCGCGAGGAATAACTCAGGATGAGATGAGGATACGTGCGATTTACGCCACTTCGAAAAATCGACATCCCGGAAGTTATTTTAGCTGGACGTTGCACTTTAGCTTGCTTCGTAGGTCAATGGCAATTCTTCGATAACCATTTTGCACCATTTCGAACAACAAGTGAATCTTTTTCATTCTTTAATATAGAATTTGGATTGGATAATTGTCCTTACGCCAATTGTCGTGATTCTATTTTTAAATGATTGATTAGTTCACGTTGCTCAAAGCAAAATTTTATATGAAACTAGATTTGGGATGAATTCTTCGTAATTCTTATTTATGCATTATTGATATACACATTGAAGTTTCAGACGAAAAATATCTATATTTTATTGGGATAAAATAATTGTAATTATAGTATTATTTCTGTGTTATTGGGAATCCATCATCTTGGGCAATATACTTCTTATTAAAGAGTCCAATTTTAGGTCATTTTTTTATTACGTCTTCGAAAAATACGAGTATAAACATTTACAATAATTATTAAAAGTACTGAATGAATCGTGCAGAAAAATCGTAATTGCCACCTTCAGTTCAGTAATTTATTACGTAAACGATAAAAAGTATCTTTACTCGACATTTATTTATATCACTGATGTCATAGGACGTTGCTAATGTGGAATAAATAGAGCGGATGATAACCTGATAGTGAACAACGAAACTCATTAACGATTGTGTTACTTTTATTACGTAGAGATATATAATAATTCTACGTATATCTCTGAAGTATATGAAACCCTTTCACGCTATGTCTCAATAGAAAATTACGCTTGTTATCGAATTGACAGCTCATACGCAACTTCGCGAGAGATATGAGGGTAACCAGTTCTAAACTAAACATAAAACGCCGTGCTAAAATAAATATGATAATTAAAAAGGTATTTTTCTCCGGAATAGGTAATAAAGCGGTTGTAACCTGATCATAGTTTGAAATACTAAAATTTGGATGAGGTAGGGAAAGCGGTAAACAAAGACATTAATTACTTTTTAGTTTGATAAATTCCACTGAGTACAGCAATTAGTAGAGGATAACGGATATCTTTCCAATATTCTTGATAGTAATTGAAATAACGTAATATCTAATTGAAATATGAGTAATATAACAAGGAAAATTTCAGATTTTCGAGCAACAGTATTTGAGTCTTTTTATTGAATTAGAATCATAAATTATCAAACAACGGAAATTGTTAAGTAGATCAATATATTCAAAGCTGCAAAATTTTTATGTATAACTTACTTCTTATGGATTGAGTAATCAAGTTTTCGTTTATATAAGAAACAAACAATCCATTCATAAGGATATATTGTTTCTATTTTAGAATATGAAATTTATAAATATTCCTTCTTATTGTAATGAATTATTTTTCTATGCAAATGCATACATTTCTATATAGTAAGGCAAATATAACGGAGGAAATCCGAAGATATTAAAACACGAATGTACATTTCAACAATCAGCTTATAAAACGAGCAGTTAGTCAACAACTCCTTGGAAACTAGAAGTTACTATCTCAGAAATTGATACAAGTTTTTCAATTCAATAAACTATTTGGAGATGGGCAGTTGTGAGCAAAAAACTTGATCGGGTCGAAGGTTCATTTCGTAGTGAGGACAGTTAAATCATTCTTATAGGCGATATTTGTAAATTTGATGATCATCCATTCGGATCTTGGGAGTGTCAGATTAAGATGTGAATTATGTCATCATCTCTAATATGATTTCGTGGCATATAATCGACCACGCTTAATGGGAAGAGAAAGCGGAAATGGTCAAATTTATGACATGATTTGGGAAAAACTGGAGAGAGGATGTCACATTTATATTCTTTTACGAACGAAACTTTCCGGAAAAACCTTTCGTGAAATATGAATAATTTTAATGATCATATTTATTTTCTTATTTGCATTTGTTTCCGACGTGAAGAGTTATATATAGTCGCAATCGTTAACTTCAGATATTATGGTTTTTAAAAATGACAATGTTCATTTACCGCTATCCTTTTGAAGCTCTTTCGTGAAGTATTTATTATTTTGAGTTCTTCAAGCGCAGAGCATGATAATTACTATTATATTCTATATATTATTAGATAAATCAAATTAATATTCCCTCGTTAACGAAGGTTTTGATTGGCTATTTAATCTTATTAAAAATTGGATTCGTGTATACCAAGAGAATATTTGCATTAAATAGATAAAATATTCATAAATAATTATAAGTAAAGCCATTAGCAATAGTATTTTCTTTATCTGATTTGATTAAATGATTATAACTGATATAACACTGTGAAGAAAAAACTAATTTATAGTTAATTATTATTCAATGTATGTTTAACTCGAAGTTAAATTGCTGTTAAATCATCTTTAGGTTTAAATTAATCTGATACATTTATAAATAGAGTCTGGAGAAGCAATCCGTTTCAAGGAGAGACCCCTTTTTCCGTCTTTAAAACTCTTCCAAATACGGCGCACATTCTCTCCACCGAACGACTCTTACATATCCAGTAAAAGCCTCTAACATCGCATTCCCACGAGTGCTTCCCCTTTTCAAAGACCTCCGAATAGATGCGTACGCTCACCTCTAAATATAGGCGTAAAAGCACGGATCTGGAAAAAGGATACGACACGACGCGAGAGAAATGAATCGGTTCCCTCTTTTCGGAAAGAAATCGTGTCGCGTGATTCACTTGTTCGCGTCGTAAATAAACAATAAAAACCCCGTGGATACGATCGCATCGAACGCTGCAAGCGGAATACTCAATCCGACCAAGGCCATCGCACGTTACATTCCTATGTTCCGAGGAGAGGTGCCAGTGAGTCGATCTTCTTCCCTACGGAGGAATGGAGCCCATTACGAGGCGTACACGTGTCCCTTGGCAATGAAACGCATGCAAGAGAAATAAAAAAGAAGAGGCGAGAGAAAGTGCATTCAAGGTAAAAGGGCTGAAGAGAAGTCGATAGCCTCTGGAATTCTTTGTCGTTCTTCATTCGGCAGCTGAGGAGGAATTGCTGCCGGGAAATGCATTAGAGGAAGCACATCCGGGGGGAGAGCGGCTGCCAGTTCAATTTGCGGGGTCATAGACCGCGGGCGATGCACGACATACAGGTTATCTTGCGCAAGATCTTCGACGACGTCAGGCTGAGGTAATTGATCTCCATCAATTACAAGAGGGGATGATTGAATAAGGGCTTCTCCAATTACTCGGAGGCCTAATCGAACTTGGTGTCTCTTTGTTCCTCTCTACCTATAAGATCTGCTTTCTGGGGATGTTAAAGGACACAGTTCTGAAGGAAATGCTAATGCCTAGATGAGATTGTCTATTAGAACTAAAGGATTATACCTTCTCTAATGGTTGAATGAAGAAGGAAATATTTTATCGATACCAAGATGAGGATGGTCGAAGGAATGGAAAATTAACGTCGGATTAAATTTTTAAGATTTTAATCATTGAAATATCTGTAACGCTAATGTTAGATCTTTCACGGGTGAATTTTAAGGAATATATTTAGAAGATAATTCTAGACATTAATCAGCCTTATCTATGTATAGATATATTTCTTAATGTCATTTGATATAATAACGAAACATTTAAAGTAATGACTGCTAACGAAACAATTTAACATTGTTATTCGTTACCTCGTGGAGGCTAAAACTAAAACAGAGAATGAAAAATTTTGTAAAACTTCCATAAGTTATTGTATAACAACTCTACTTATTCTCTTTTTTTATCTGCTCATACTTTCTAAGGGAGAAAACTTTTTCTCTCTAAATTCGGTTAGCAAATACGCAACTAAATATAATATCTAGAATCGAGTAAATTACGGGATATTCATAAAACTAATTTGGGTTTTATTCTTATTTTTATCGTATCAAAATTCCTTGATTTAATACAAGGTATTGAAAAATACATGCTGATAGTTTTGAGGTATACAACGTAGATTATTTGGCGTAAAATTGCTCATAAATCGTATCTATACGTATCTGCTTCTCTGAACTCGGCATTATTCTACAGAAAACAAAAAGAACAACTCTCTCTTTGAGTATCGAAGGCAAAGGCATTGTTCTGTGGCGCTGGTAATCTCCGTTTACGCTTATAAACTTGTTTATCGCTTGGTTGGAGGACGAAGGTAAAGCGAGGGAGGTGATACAATGGAAGTGCTGGGTTTCCCCAAATTGGCTCACACACTTCTCAAAACAAACATTCAAGGCACTGCAAAGTTGTACGCTTCGTTACTTTTTGGCGGCATGAATTTTTCCATCCATGGCTATTGTGGTATTTATAGAAATGGACCGTGAACGTGACTGATTCACTTGAAATTTCAATTAAACGACTATTTTTGGAAACATTTTTCACTGAACATAGCTTCAAATTGAGAATTACTAAACTACTATGGGAATTTTTCAGCTTTATAGAACGAAATAAAATGTTCAATAAAATCAGTCATTTAGATGAAAGAAAGAGAGAGAAAAAACGAAAGACGAATAGAAAGACTATACACGACGTATATATTTTTCTTTACCAGTATTATCATAGACACGTAGTCAACTAGGATAGTTTTTTTAGTGGATACTTGAACCATCTCCACTAAAAGCCAAACATTAAGTCTTTATGAGGTTTCTCCTGTATTTTATTGCATATTTAAATAATTATGTCTATATTCTTTTTTTTCGAACTGGAATAATAACGAGCCAATTCGAGAAAGCATTTCCTTTCCATGAAACCCTTTCGTGGAAGGTAATTTCTTTGCAATTCACGGAAAATTGGCGTTTTATTTTCTGTTTCCTTTTCCACGAAGGGCGCGTATTACCGAGGGGAAAAACAACGAGTACTTGAGCGTGTCAATTGTATACCGGATATCCTCCTTTGGCGTACACGATCAGGGCACTCACTGGAAGATGAGTCACGGGTTTTCGCGAAAGAGCCCTCGTAGTTGTGAAAATTCAGCAATCTCATCGAATATTTTCACTTACAGCGTAAAAGCATAGGCAAAGAGGAAGCTTGGAACCAATAACTGTCAAGGAATTGAGAGCTAAACTGATTCATATATTAATCGGTTGATAACTCGATGACAACAAGATTTCATATCACGACTTTATTTGTACACATGATTTTTAGGTGCTTTTTTCCAGGTTCCCCTTTTTCTGAGCAAATAACGTAGTGCTATATATATCCGACAGAGGAAACATACGCAGAAATTAATGCCATAGCTTACGTAACTTGTCGAGACCTGTGTTACAGCAGATATTCAAAACTTGTATAAAAAGGTCTCACACCTATTATTAATATATTAAACAATTTTTAATTGAGGAAATTCTTTTTTCATTTTCTATTCACTTAATTTGGAGGCTTGCTTACACGAATAAAATGCTCACAATTTTTTTGAACGCAACGGAATACGACTGACAAGATAAATGACCAGAGGAAACTCATTGTCCTGAGTTACTGATTCATGAACACAGAAGAGAAACATATTTTTAATTTACATTGGTCTTGCTCCTAACCTTTGAAAGTCACTGAGGTGTGCATGATGCAGAGTTGAGGGATAATATATATCTCTGCTCATTAAAAATTACGTAAAAATATATGGTCCTTGTGCTGCATTCAATTAGAAGTATTTCAGCTGTATAAGCGATTCAGAACTCCCTTGCACCCTATTGCGCTTTGTAAACCTCATTTCCTTTTCGAAACCCTCTATAAACTAATAGAAGAGAGAGCTTGAACATTCAACTGCCTTTTGTGTGACGAAGTCAGATCAGACGTTTTGTACCATTAAAAGAGGCGATTCAATTAACATATGGCCTCTCAGAAATTGAACGTAAGATCCGCTTTACGAGTACCACGAAGCCCCACTCGGTGCGGGAAAAAAGCCTTTCTTTTGAGAAAGCCGCCGGACCATCTTAGGATAGAGCAGCAAGAGATACAAGCGGTAGTGGGAGGGAAGGAGAAAGCAGGCAATGGATTGTGCTCTTGCGCAAGAAATCACGAGGGACCAAAAGGTTCCAAGGCCATCTCGAAGGACATGACGCCGCAATGCACGCCGTCACTGTACTACGTTCTTATATTGAACATCACAAATCTCAAAAAGGGGGGAGGGGGGATATAAATGAGGGGATGGGGTGAATAAAGGGGGGAGAGGGAGAGAGTTTCTCTGAGCCCTTTTTTTTGGTAACCCATCGAGTCCTATTCCCATTTAATTAGAGCCGAATACTTTTTCCGTAGGCACTTACATCGCCTTACGTATACGTCGATAACGAAACGAGAAATTGGAGAGGCGAAAGCGAAACGTATATATGAGGAAAGAGATATTGCTACGCACTAAATAAGCTCGTTTCGAAAGTTGAGAATATTCCCACCATGTTACGCGTATCGGCTATGAGGCTTTATGGCTATGTGAGTGTAGTATTTAGAACCGGACCCGGAGAGTTTTTTTAACGAATATTATTCAATCGATATAGTATACGAGGCGAAGGTATAGAAGAAGGTTTAGAAAACTCGATTAGAGTCGAGTAGGGAAATTATTATCATCCGTTTCATTACCATTCAGCTCTGCGTCATTTGCATAAATGTACATATGGACGGTTAGGAAAAAAGGATAGGGAAGGAGTGTGATTATGGGAGACATGAATGGAGAAGGTGGAATAGGAAAATTAGCGGTGGAATTGATACGAAGGAATAATTTATGACCTGTGGTAGAAGAAAGGATTAGTTAACGAAGTTGAAATTAAAAGAGGAATGAGATATTGCTAGTGCGAGTGGAAAAGAAAGCGGCATTGAATATATCGAAATGAAAACAATCGATAAAATATAGATAATAAGGAGAGAAGTCGTATATTTTAAGCTTATAAATTATATAGATTATACGGTATCCTAAAATTAGAATTTGATAGAGATATATCATAAATATACTCGAAACTAATTCCCAAATTAACCGTATAATTTTTATCATTGTTTAGATGTTTAAATAAACGCAGGTTAACTTTATAAAGAGATATAATCGTTTTTATCGACTTAATCAAATGAGATACTAATTTGTTACGACTGCTCAATAACATCAATTTCAAATATCACTACTATAATTCACTTGCACGAACACGTTTTCGATTTTTAATCTCGTAGCTAACTTCTTTCAAGATTCCCAAACACTCCTTCGCATGAATTCTAACCCTTTTCCCTTTCAAAGCAGCTGCCCAGTTCTGCTTATGTCACATTTTTCTCGGAACCAAACAGATCCTCCCGACAAAAGAATGTGAAGACTTCTTAATTTTCCGATCTCACAATCATGGCCGAAGGTATCTCTTAGTGAATGCAGATTAGAAATTCGTAGAGCTAGCTATCCGATGAATGTAAAAATACAATAACGAACTTTAGCTGTTTAACATTGAGTCTTGTTCGGTATTTTTTGCTAGGTTCTACGTTGTGAAGTATGGATAACTATAACCTCAAAATCACTACGTTCTTCATCGAATTAATTTTTAAAATTACGAAACTAAACGCGAGATCACGTTAATTATTCAACGTGGGAAAAAATTTTCAGGAATCCACAACGAAATAGGAAAGGAATCGATCTATATGCGAGTATTAAATAGATCGGAAAATAATATAAAAATACGAAAGGAAAATTAATATAGAAAAGGGTGAAAGGAAGGCGTTCAAGAGGGAAGCAGCGGCGAAGGGAAGGAGGGAGGTCATATCCGATAGGAAATAGGAGGATAACGTCGTTACGAGAAAAATAAGACGTAGGATATAATAATTTTTGACGCGGATAAAAGGCCAGGAGATGATGATGAGGGGATATCGAAGAGAAGAAGAAAACAGGACGATTTCGGGAATAAAGATGGATTACCGAAGAAGACAAAAATAGAACGATCGAGGTTCTCGGTGCGAATAAGGTCACTTATTAGGATATCAGAAGAGTGCGCAGTTCTTTTTGGAGCTTGGGCCCTTTGCGTCGAACACGCACACGCGTGCAAAGGGCCCAGAAGAGGAGAAGAATGTAGTGCGCTGGTGGGTTTTTTTAGAAAAAGACGACATGAGCGGGTACACTCCGAGGAGGAGAAGAAGACCAGATGGTGAGTGGTCGAAAAGGAGTGGAGAGAGAATGGGAAGTGAAAGATGAGGCAACCGGAAGGAGAGAGAGAGAGAGAAAGAGATGTTTGAAGTCACTCGAGAAATAGGGATAAACGAAGAGTAGACGGGCGTAATGGCTGAGGAATGAGGTCGAGCTGTACAACGAATGCGCAGTGGTTTGAGGTACGATCTCCGTTTGAAAGGAAGAGGAAGCGTTACGGATTGTGATGAGGAAGATGCAGACGTTCCGGGATTCGGAGAAACAGCGAAACGTAAGGGCTTCGCTATGAACTCTCCATTCGAGGCTTCGAAATGTGATTCGACTGCGATTCTGGGAAAGGATTCCATCAAGCTCCATTTTGTGGACGTATTTTGTTCCGATCGATTTTAATCAGCGATCGTGTTTATGTATATAACGAGAGGTCTGTGGGTGGAACACAAACTGGTTGTACTGATGCGTAAACAATAATGAAAGGACGCGTAATAATTTATTTTATGAATATGATTATAAGTTTGGTTCTAAAAATAACTTTAACCGATAGGTTGATTTGAATATGACCAAACATATCGAATAATTCATAAATTATTTTGTTACGTAATCGATTATATATAATACTATTAAAACAATATCGATTTTGTTTATATAATCGATATAACTATGATATAATTATATAGTATTTCGATTGAATAGGATTTTCTCGTAGGCCCTAGTTCGAGTCCAGAAGAAGCTGTTATATTTTCTTATAGACCATTACCATACTCTCAACACACCGGAATAAAATGCAGATGATTATGAAATAAGTTATTCCAATCCTAATTCTGTTTATCCAACCCATACTTTCGTATTCGAACCGCAGCTAAAATCCCCATGGGAATCGAACCCGTAATCCCCGTATCGTTAGGCAACCATCAGTTCACCATCGCGAATTCCGTCGCAGAACTCGGACCTGGATAAACGACGAATAAGAATAAAGAAGATGAAAAAGACGGAAATGAGGGACAAAATAAAAAAATACCTCGAGGGAAGCGATGCGTAAAATTTTATCGACGAGCCGGGAGAGGAAGAAAAAAAGAGCTGTGAAAATAATCGAAACGCGAGGATGATGCATCGGAGGAATGGAAAAGAAAGCGACATCGTGGGGGTTCCTTGGGAACGGAAATCCTGGACCGGTGCATTCTCATGGGATGATCGGGAATACGGATTAACCTCCGAAACAGTTCGTTTTAGGCGAAAAAGAAACACACACACGGAATGTATGGAAGTGCGCGAGAAAAGACTTTATAGAGGATGAAGCGAGTGAAAAAAAGGTGCTTCGTGTACAGATAAGAATACCGGTGGATGAGATAGGGGGAAATAGATAGCTAGAGAGATAAAGTTGGCCTCAGCTAGAGAGATGTGTGAGTGAAGGGAACGATGTGCTCGAGGCGTATTCACGAAGAGAGGTTTTCTACTCCTCCTTATTATCATCACTCTTTTCTCATGGGCGCGCATGAGGGGTCCTAAATAGAGGAAGGGAGAGTGGCTTCTAGTAAGAGTTGGAGGGGTGGGGAAACAGGTTAAACGCACTCCCACTTCTTCTCTCCTCCGTGCCATTGCCCTCGAACATAGGAATGACTTAGGCTCCACGTGCATTGTCCGAAGGCGACGAAAAAATTATCCGGTAACCGTCTAAACCGCACGCGATGGAGGTCTATAGGAAAACATCTCGCGACTGGAGCGCTCTCTTGCGGGCGATGGACGAGCGAAAGGGGAGAGCCCCTGTCTTGATGAGAAGGGTCAGCAGGATACGGGATCCCGAGGGAGGTCTGCGTATCCCTAACGGGATTCGGTGACCTTTACTTTCGGGAAATACCGATGCCAATTTTCGAGAAGGCGAGTGATATCGAAGTGGCTATCCCAATAGAGTGGTGCTAGAGAAGAGCTTTGGAATGGAAGCAAATGGAGGGAGAAAATATAATATAATGCAGAGTTAATTATGTATTGACATCTTATTTAACTGGAACCACATTAAGCTTAAAAACATACCCACGTAAAGGACGGTTATATGTAACATTTACACGGTTTGATAATTCTTTAAAAGTGATTATATTGTGATCAATATTTGGTGATTTTTCGGATTAATTTGCGGGTAAATTGATTGGTTAAAAGCTTATCGGTGTCACCAAAATCATACACAACTCTCTAATAATACTTTGTCAAGTTTTGAAATACGAATACGCACTAGGATTTTATTGGCATCACACCGTCTTGGAGATCTGAATGATAATATTAGCTGAAATATCTGATATCATCTGACCTCCTTGCGTACTTTTGGATTGTTGGACATATTAAAAATTGATAAAAATGAATCAAGAGCATACTTATGTACATAGTTTCTAATATTCCTAAATGTAATTATCTGGATAATATTACTGATATTCTGGACATGGATAATTTATGAGTTAATAATGCAAATTTTTTTCTCAAATCGCCGAAACGGTAAAATTCAGAAACTGAGGCTTGAATCAAGTGGAATGTTCTAGAAAAAATGGTCTATCATGTTTAATATGTCATTCACAGGAGAATTTCACTGTGAATAAATTTTTGTACTGAAATTACGAAGAAGAAAAGGATAAATTTAGATAAAAAATCATTTCTTCATGTTGAGTTGATGATACCAAAATTTGCGAAACGGTATCAGTATATAAGAAAATTAGCTTATCTCTTTTAATTATGAAACTAAATGGAAAGTTCATGATATGAAATATCATTGATTGTAAAACAATCTCAACTTCTTTATTCGTAAGGAAAATACGATGTAGGATTCATGTTATCCAACATCATTCGTCTCATTAATTATGAGCAGAAATTCTAGGGAAGATTTTTACCGACCGTTTAAAAACTCTTTAACTTCGTAGAATGAGAAGGATATTTCTTGAATCCAATGCCATGGGCGAGTAAAATGAAATTTCTCCAGAGACTTTCATCTCCGACCGTTAGAAATGGAAAAAGGACATCTCCCTAATAACCTTGATTACCGGCTTCCGTGTGGTGGTCTGAGAAGGCTCTTATTAAACATTTTCTGCCTTCAAGTGTTTTTCTTACAACCGCACAGTCGAATAGAAAAACAAAGAAAAAGAGGAGACAACTTAGAGAGGTACGCTCCCCGGTGGGAAGACGCCGAAAAATTTTCCCCATCTCTCTACAAAATGGATCCGTAATATTTCTGTTCACACTTTGAGAGAAAGCTTAGAAATGATACGTCATTTGAAGGTTATTACAGAGGGAAAAAATAACATAATTTTCCCTTAGATTTGATGAGAGTAATTATCTGAAAGTGATGATAGCAATTTACTAATGTCTTCAACTCTTAATACTATGAGATCATCATTATCATTCATTTTAATAATCCTGAGTACATATATTCCTCATCATTGTATGTTGAATGTTATTTATTCTTTAATTCGGTATCCAAGTACATAAATAATACCAAAATAAATGTTTAATAAATGAATAACGAAATTCTAAATCTACTCAGCAATGAGTATTATTGCCAAAAAAATTATTCATCGTTTCTAAAGAAAAATATATAAATGATAATCATAATAATTAGCTACTAACGAATCATGCCAATATTATTTGTGAACTACTTCGCTTGCAAAAAACGTTTGGATTCCACGAAACCTTTGCGTCTGAAACTGTGGGAAAATTCTGATTCGAGCAGGATCTACGGGTTACACTTTTATCGCATTTTTACGCAAATGAAGGGAAAATAATGAGATGTTATCGATGATGAGGAACAAACATTAATTTCTCCACAGATACGTATTCGAATGTCGATGGAATTCTCATCTGCGACCAACCTTCGATTAAAATTGCAAAAGAAGTGAAGGTGAAATTCTATTCGGTTAGTTGAAGAAAGCTTTCCTTCAAAAGTAACACCGCTCTCTCCAGATATAAAATACGTGATATTTAACACACTTTTTTTTGAAATCATGCCGGCGTGTCTCCTTGAACGTTTTCTAATCTTGAGTATTCTTAGGCCAATCCTTTTTTTTTCATCGGGGAATATTTGCCCTCCTTTCTTTCCATGTATGTTTACTCATTTGAGTATTTGCTCAAAATGTCGTTGCCTCAGCTTATGCGATCGATGCGATACGACTTATTTAATGTGATGTAGAATACGGATAACACTAACACAAAATTTCGTCTCGAAAAATCTTCAGGGAAAAAATTAAATAAAATTTAGTAGTTCATAAGTGGTAGCTTTTCGTTCACGCACTCAATAGGTCAAGAGTTCAAACTATATCAACACGTTTCGGCTATCATTCTTTTTCCTTATCGCCTCATGATTTTGGCTAAGTTAATACTTGATGTTTCTCAAAATGTTTTTTTTTATCGTTCCTTCCGAGGATGTCTTATGTATATAATTTACGTATATTGTTAAGTTATTGTTTCGTACTTTGTTTACATACTTTTGAGCGATAAGAACTTTAAACTTTAAGAGCGATACATTTTAGTTAACCTGGATCTCATAGCTTTACTTCATCTTTTCTTCAATTTTTACAAACTTTTTCTTAGTTTATATTTATTTCAGACTTTGCTTTCTGGAGCATAGGATGATTGGTAGATCAAGGATAGCACTTAGACCTAGCATAACCTAGACATAGCACATTAACGCTGCTATACATTTAGTATAATCTCATGCAAATTTTGTATTGGAAACCAACTTGTTCCCTATACATCTATCGCAGTCTATGTCAAATCTATAATACCATCGGATACAATCAAACTTTCTCATTTTGAATATTATTAACCATCATCCAAAAAGTACCTCATCATCTGTAATGAATTTGAAGGAGCAGATGAGATAGTTAACGTAGAGTCCTTATTATCAAAACTATAACTACAATGTGATACATTCAAGAAGTTACGTCCCTCACTCTTCAACTGTTTGATATCCTAACTATTAAAACTCATAGCAGTTCAAAGGCGTCATGAAAAAGCAAACGAACACATAACGTGCGGAGGATTACATTTAGTCTTTCTTTTTTTTCAATTCACGCAATGAACAAAGACTTTCAATTACGAATCACTTCTTCTTATTCACTTTCTCACCCCTCTCTACAACGTCTTCCTTCTTACCCGCACTTCGTGGCTTATTTGTTCTTCCCACCGAAAAAGAATTGCCGCATTGTGCATCCATCGACCGCCATTTCATCCCGTGCTTTCCACTTCAATGCGCTGCAATTCCTCTTAAAGAGCAAACAAATTTAACCGGAGAGAGAGATCCGTGGGTAAATAAGAGAGATGCGCTTCGGCAGACAATGAAGTACAAAGTGCATGGCTGAAAGCATCCTTCTTTCGCGCGATTGAAACTAACTAACTGTTAATTGAGCTTCGTTGGACTGTTTGAATTGTTGGAATGAGAAAAGAGGATTCTGAAGACAACGAGTCTTTGATGCGAAGGTGTTCAAATGAGAATACGCACGCGATAGCAGCAGTATGTTGGACTGGTTTGGAGAAATTACGAGATAAGCGATTTCATAGTTGGCACAGTGTTCATAACTCAGCGTTTTTCACAATGGTTTGCATTCCGTACATATATTTATGCGTTATTAGCTCCAATACAAGCCATTTCCCTTATTATCCTCTGAAAATTTTCAACAATGCCAGGCTACATAAGGTTATAGAGGTGTAAGCATTGCTTTTATTTACTTTACTAAGTTTAATCCACATATTTGAATTATAATAATGATCTCTCATCATGGAAAGTTCCTGACAAATAACTATGAATTTTTTAAAATTTCATCGATGTTTATGACTATTCTCAACAAAAACATTTATCTTCTCGTTCCAGGAACCACTGAATAGTCTAGATTCGAACACAGAATCCTGAGGTTTAAGCCCTCTTCTTGGAAACTTTGGTTATCTACCTAGATTATAATCAAAACTTCGTTCTACCAACCACATAACATGAGCTATATTGACACCAAAATTCGAATCACGATCCATTGAGTGTATATACCAATGATGTACTTCATCACCACCTCATTTTTTTGTAACGTGCCCAAAAATTTACTGAACTAAAGGGATCCTTGAGCTGTATCTATTATGTACAGATTATCATGGCAATGTGAAAATAATGGAAATACCCGCAATTAACGTTAATGATCTGTAAATTTATTTTAATTAAGCGTGCAACCCTTGCTTAATTGTGCGAGCGAAAGTAAATTCTTGGCCGAAATCTTACACCTGGTGTTCTTCGAGCATAAATTCATGAAGTGAGAGGTAACTTCTTGTAGATGCGGATTTAAAACTTGTCTGTATAAAAACTTTCTATGAACTTCGCGGTGACCTTTGGAGCAATCGAATTTACGCAGTAACAAGAATAGAAATAAGACTGATTTATATATATTTAAAAATTAAAGCCTGGTCGTATTTATAAATAACGTAGGAGGGAATGCAACGCGATGTAATTTCATTGATATAAAGTTGTTAAATGAGTTTACGAACCTCCCTTTGACGCAATCTCGTAAACTCAAATAAAACGCAGTTTTACAATGAATGGAATTTCTCAACGCTAATATTGGATCCCTTTATATATAACTCCGTCCATTTGTTCTTATCGCTATTCCGCTTCGATATTTTTGTCCCATTCGGAGATATTTCGCGCGTGGGAAAAGCCGTATTCGTATCAAGGCCGCAGAGAGGAGAGGCGGGCGAAATAAATATATATGCGAAAACATTTATCGGAGAGATTCGAGGCATGCCTTCTATTTCCTGACCGCTATCCAACCTTTATTGCGGTGAAAAAAAAAGTCGAATAAAGACTTAATGCCACATGGAAAGTAGTAATGGGAAAGGATAGGAGGCGAAGGAAACGCCAGGGGGCGTCGGTATAGAGCGAATATTCTACAAATTAAAGATCAAGGACGACGAAGTTTTACACTTTATCACGCAACACGAGCAATGACGGAAACTTAGGCGCCGTTCACTAGACTACGCCTTCATTGTTGCTAGCCCGTTTCATGCTACTTAGTAATCGAATGCTACAAAATGTTGCGGAGAATGTATTTGAGTTTCGTGAAGGGAAAGGGTAGGGAATTGGATACATTTTATTCACGAGAGTAACTCGTACGTTACAAAGATGCAATTTTAGTAAACTCTTGCTCTTATCTGATAGCAACTAGAAGCGAAATAAGGCGAGTATACGTCTCGAAAAATCCTATATAAATCTTCTTCACAAATAAATGATCGTGTTAATTCGGTCCTCGCAAAGTCGCACGTACAAAAAAGAATCAATTCATTTACTATATTGATACACTCTTCAGTATACAACATAATCGGCTAAATAATACAACAAACAAATCGTGGATCCAGAAAATATTTTCTCCGTCGCTGAAACCATCCCAGAAGCATTTCTATTTACGAAAAGGAAGCAAAATATTTGTGGATTGTTTTCGATGCCACGAATGAAGCCCATGGAGGGATCCCGCGCTCCTGAATATATAAGAGGTCATGCTAAAATGAACTGACCATGAAGCTAATTGACCATTCATTTCCTCGTTCGTTCCTCGAAGGTCGGTGATGTTGCTTTCTCTGGAAAATAAGAATTCACATTGCGACACCGTAAACCACCCACGTGTACTAATATTATCTATAAAATACCAGTTTTTCTTGCGTGGTCTTCTGGAAGTGGGTATGTTGGCGCGTAAACGATGTTTTATAAGGATCTCGAAATTATCTCCGGATGAGGGAGGCCTAGATTTTTGAATCTATCCATAGATGCCTACTCACTCGAGACGTTAAAGGTCCCGTTAAGGTTATTACGACTTGGAACGTAAAAATCATTTGATTGCTCGTGGAATGATGGACGTAAGAAAGTCCTATGAGTTGTACCTCATCGATTACGAGGATCGTAGGTAGGTCAAAGGTGTGGTGGGAATATGCATTCCATCTCTCGTAATGATGTGTCTGTTATCCAATCCTCAAATCAAATTCGAGTAAGAATGTAAGAAGTAAAGGATCCGTTATCATTTTCAGTCATGTGCTGAGAGAAGAATACTCGCCTCCAATATCTACTATATTGTCTCATCTGTTCATGTTCTACAGATATATTTCATCTACTGGAAATAAATATTAGCTTTATGACTCAATATGGGGGAATCCTATTCTTTTAAAATGGATATTTGAGAGAGTATACGCATTAAAATACAATTATTTCCATTTTAAATATGGCATGAACACTTATTTAAATTACGATTGATTGAAGTAGCTTTAGAATATTAATAATACTTACGTATGCTATTAAATTTTTTATTATTTTCTAAGTTTAAGTAAAATAAGAAATTAAAAATTCACGGAAAATTTTGAAAGTATCATTGGATACTTGGCCCTTTGAATATTATTTTAAAATTTACTTACTCCAATTTATCACATAGCTTTTCGACAACTATATTATACTTCTTGTCTAAAATTCGCATAAGTCTGCACGTGTTGAAAATAGCATAAGGCA
Organism: Pantala flavescens; assembly: GCA_020796165.1. Taxonomy (NCBI): domain Eukaryota; kingdom Metazoa; phylum Arthropoda; class Insecta; order Odonata; family Libellulidae; genus Pantala; species Pantala flavescens. The sequence continues at coordinate 15,135,977 of CM036879.1, read as the reverse complement.
CATAGAGATCATAACCTTCGCAAAGAAAAATTTCGCATGCGTTTTGAGAGAGAGTGGATCACTTAGCAACGTTGTAATTGATTCGGAAACGCCGACTTTCATCTCACGTCTTTGGCCCGGAGATGATACGGGATGGAGACAATTGAAGGCTACCTGGCGCCCAGAATCGTGGGTTCCATAGGTCTCCTCCCCTTTTCATCATGCCGTTCCCTTTGGCCTTTTCTAGTTTTTTGCCCTCGCGTGGGAACCGATGCCTATGTGGGGCGACTTCGTGGGTCTTAAATACATCGTGACAACTTACTCTATGGCCGTAGAAAGGCGTGATCGGACTTTGTGGGATGTTAAATGTTAAGAACAAATCACGGAGACGGATATTTCACGAAAGAACCGGTTGGCGCTGATTAAGAAATAGCAAAAAAATCTGATCTCGTTCGGGAGTGTCGTTTTGTTTGAAGTTTTTATCGTCTATTGTTGAGGATAACTGCGTCCATCCGATTACCGAATCGTTTTCTGGGAGACTCGAGAATGCTTTTACCTTCTGTAATTTTTAGGATTGTATCTGACGATTCTCGGTGTTTAGGCGTAATGGGGACGGACATTTTTTGCTCTTTCTCCAGAACTTCTGCCATAAAGCGAAAATTGAGAGGATTTAAACGTGGCTCTTTAAAATAACTGTCAAATTTTGTAGTAGCAGTTTGTTTTGGGATTTATTTGAAACGGTTGTTCTGTAGGATTCGAAGGATTTTAGCTCTTCAGTCGAGAGGTAGACAGAAAAACTGCAAGGAAATACCATCAGCAATAGTGATACGTCTTCGTCATTGTATTTTTAGGAAAGAAGGTCATATCTACCACAAACAGTTGCTGCAAAGTAGAATCATTTGCTGCAATAACATTTCAAAAGTCAGTAACTAATGACTTGCAAACGGATTGTATTACGATATACCTAGGAGGTTTATCATACAATGTCACAGTTTGTATATTATTAACAGGGCACTATGTAAGCCTTAAGATGATGAATTCCTTCTAAGAATATTTCAATTGCAGATAATTCTATTACTTTTAGGCCATCATTTCGGATACCTGTGCCATACCAGGTAATATCAACTCATAAGCTGCCCTTTATAAACTATTTAGAATGGAGTTTTCAAAGTAAATCAGAGTCTTGAATCATTGTCATCATTAAAAAAAATCTGACGTCATGATAATCCAAAACCGGTAATCATTTAAAATAATTCATGAGCCGCCCTGACAAAATTTTGGGATAATATTCCCGACGTAAATCGAGGCTGACGTCATAGTATTCGGAAACCAGTAATTATTTCGCAAAGTAATGCAAATCCGAACCACTTTTACCTGCTTTGGGATTGAATATATATAATTCCCAAACAAAAAAAATCGAGCAAATTTTTGTATCGATAAACACAGCTGATTCATATTTATGAAAATGAACGTTGGACCGGGACATTTTTTTCTCTTCGAATGTCAGAAGCTTAGGTCATGTGGAAATGCAAACGATTTCTATTGAATATCAGAGCTCGTGCGTTATTTATAGGATAATGCATAATCAGACATGAGATGACGAATCCTCCTCCTTTTTGACGTTTGTCTAATCCGTCTTCCCAAATACAGCGAAGGAAACCTATTTCATATTTCCCTCAGATTTCGCCGTCGACGAATATGGACCCAAATCACGCTCTCTTTTGTAAACAAAGCGCCACTCCGAAATAGAACTTGGACATCAAACCCGGGACTCCCGGAGAAATTAAATCGGGACAGTACCGGTTAACCGCATGATCGCCCATTGTGCTCGCTGAAAAGGAGCCCGTTTTTTTTACGATGCTCATCTGTCCGTTCAGAGAAAAAAATGACAACGGCCCGTTGCCCGCGCAAAGGAGTTTTCGACCGACGAATCATACGCAACGGAAGTTCCAAAAAGGAGGAAAACTTGGCTCATGAAGCGCAACGCGAGAAAATTTTTGAAAATCCTAGTAGAGGAAACGGAATAGGATGTGTTTAACCTATTTCCTATCAGAGGATAGTACGTGTGTGTAGAGTATATCCAGAGGATGAGAGTTCGTCCACAACACTTCGAGCAATGCTTGCGAGAACTGTTGGTATTTCTAATAATAACCTTCCCTGAGATAGAAGTTACTTATTTCTTTCACGCCTACGTGGAGTTAATGGCTTTACTCGAGACTGAAGAGAATTGGGATGACTTTCCTTGAACATTTAATAGAAACAAATACATTTATTGATAAACACACCGTTCTTCGTGATAACGATATTCATCAAAGATCAAACGCAAAAATCAACGGTCTATATACAGAGATATATAAGCGAATTTTAAATTCGAGAAACACAAACTCTCGAGTCATCAATGAATAATAGATCGTAAAGGTTTTTAATATATTATGGAAACCATTTCAACCACGAGAATTCATTCTTAAGTCTATTTCAGAAAGGAGACAGTTTATGAAACAGTCTGCTCGCTCTATCATTATACACGTATATCAAGCGAATTCGCTAACCAACAAAGTGGCAATCAAGAAAGAACTATTTTCTACGTTGTATTCAAAGCCTTCAAAATTTACAAATAAAGTAGTCAAAACTGTATTTATATTATAACCAACTTTTGATTTACAAGAAATACTGAGATCCACAAAAATGTTAACTAGTTGTGCTCTCTAACATCTTCAAAAATATCTATCCTGACCGTACCATGAAATAAATTCATTCCTAAATTATAAATCAGAAAGAATTTCCTTCTAAGTGCCTCCACTCCTTCAGAATAAAACCAATCCAATAATTTTAAGTGTACTCTATTAGTAAAGAAGGGATGATTTAACTGCACTATTTTTATTCCGATGGAATCATCGGATTACCATGTACCTCCGAAGCTCAAATATCAATGTTTCTTTACGAATTCCATTTTGAAACAAACTTAGAAACAGTATTACAACCTCTCTTAAACCACACACATTCTATACACAAGAAGTCAATCTCATTTAGCAAAACTTTCCGTAATGACGATCCCTCAAAGACCGCACGCGTACAGGATGCCTCATTTCCGATCAGAAAAAAAGAACTAGAAAGATCGGAAGGGAAAACTATGATCAAAAAAGGGAGTCTAAATAGGAGAAAAGGGTTGGATAAAATTATGCGGGAAAAAAGCACGGGAGTCAACGCGCGCGTGGCTAAAAGGGAGGGAAGTCAAAAAGGGAAGGATTCCTTTTTTTTTCAAGGGAACCGGTGGGTATATGCGCGGAGATCAGTAGGGTATGGGACGAGGTATCTCGTTTTTGAGGATTTTTTTCGGTGGGGAGAATGTCCATAGTTGGTAGAGGAGTTGGACGAGGGAACAACTAAACCTGTCCATTGCCTGGTCGACCTTGAAATAATGTGGAATAAAGGAGGCATTCATCCAGAATAGAAAAAGAGGGGGGGTCACTTCATCTGTACCTCACTCGATCGCTCCACTTCTACCTATCCAAATGAATGTGTCCCCCTTCTAGTCCTTGTCTACGAATGTCCCCTAGGATTCATTCATGGCGTTCCTCCCCTGCCTGTGTGTTTTTTTTTCGTATGACTTTCAAAAGGGTTTTAATCTGCCCGAAAGTAATCGATTGAGCGGTGTACTCGTGTGAGCGTATGCACTTTATGGAATGAGGCTGAAGAGGTCTTACTCCCACACTTGCTACCTTAAATAACTGAGCTAAATACGGGTGTGTTTTTTTTCGTTTTTCTGACCTTTTAACGCTGTATTACCTCCTGAGAATTACGAAAAGGTTATTTGTTTCAGTAAACTTTTAAAAGAGCTCCTATGGAAAGGAAAATATTCTGAATCAAAAGTTATCCATTTAATTATGATAGAATTAAATTTCTTTGCTATACAAAGTTCTCATTAAAATACATTTTATGAGATCATTAAATTAACCAATTAAAAAAGACTTTTTTATCTTCTATTTTTATTTAAAAAGATTTTTTATCATTCACTAAGCTCATTTCGTCAGCTATAATGTTTAATATTGTACCCAGTAATCTCAACATATTTTTACTTTAAATCGAAATATTTCCAGAAAGGGAAGTTTTTGGGAGATATTTATCAGCTTTTGGAAAATCATACTTTCTTTTGTCATACGTATTGCATTGATACGTCATTGCAACTTTAATAATCTCATCTTTGGATGAAATTCTTCAGCTAATACTTCCCTTTCCGACGCGCATGAAATACTAACAGAATCGTCCGTAATATAATGGAGTTTTAAGACATAAAAGAAACCTCGATTCCGTCAAGATTTTGCGATTTCAATCATACCTTGAAAGATATACATTTCGCATGCGGCGATTCAATTCCAATAACATACTCAATCTGTTGCAATTTCGTCATCTTTCATCCTTCTTACTCATCTTTTCATCGTTCCCGACTTTCTGCCCTCAAATCTGTAAAACGCGATTTACAATTGAATCGCCAACATCAAATTTTCCTTCTGAAGGCGGTTCGTAAACCCTCGCAAAAGGAGGAGCGGGAAAGCCCTCGATGGCCAAGACATTTCAGGGTATTCCGAATGCTACTGGGAAAAGATCTTTTGCCTTATTTGGGCTCGTATTTAAAGGACTTTTCGAGGCGAAGCACGCGAAAAAATTCGTGAGCCACCTGGTGTCCCTTTGGAGGACAGCGAGAGGAAAAAACTTGGTCTTGGAAGCATCCAGAAGGGTTGCTAAATAAAAAAATGCTCCAAGATGGGGGAAAATGAGATGAATTGATGGACCAAGAGCCGTAGTCTTTATTTTGTTATCTTTCGCCTCTATTTACTACCAACTATTGCTCGAATTGTGTGTTATCTCCCACATACAATCTACGATAGTATTACTCTGTGTTCTGGGAACCGTGAATCAACAACATGCATAACAGAATGCTAAACTAAACAGGAATTTTACAAACTATCTTAAAATGCTCTTACGTATTCAAACTCGTGGTCCACATAGCAATTTGTTTCCTCCATGAAAAGGGAATCAAGTTTTTGTTAAAAATGAATAATTCTGAATTTCTTCCGTGGCGTGTGTCATTTTATCTGATCATTCCCTCTTCATCCAGGTATCCAAGTAAATGCGCGTTCTTCTCATGATAATATCCGACGCTGAAGGTATTCCGCCCCATTTCAATAGTACTTTATCTCGAATTTACAATGATGTAAAATAAACTGTTCTATTTGCCTACTAAGATAAGAGACATGTTTCAAGAAACTGAAGAAAAATCACTAAACTTATCTACTATCTGTGTGAACTATCTTACAATTCCTATATTTCTACTAGAGATAACTTAGACGCATTCATAGAAACTTGATGTTTCACGTCAGAAAATTGAAATGAATAATATTGTAGGAAGTAATACGGTTATAATTTTGCAAAGCATTTATCTCCCTGCCTTTGTGTTTAAAAAAAATATTACGTAACAGTGATGATTGTTTGAGTTTCAAAAATAGTGACGGCGATGGAGTACTGACGAAACGATGTATTGACTTTAACTCAAATTATAGTAATCGAACGTATATAAAATCGAAAACCTGAGCTTATTCATATTCTTGAAACACTTAATGGAATAGAAGCGAAACTAGAGTTATAAATGAACAATAACATATCCGTGCCATTTCTGATAACAATAGATTCAGATTGGCAATTAGCGATTCGAAAAAGTATTCATACGAGAGACTCAAACTCCATTTCTCCCATCGCTTCAGAGAGTTGCTATGTTACCCTCTCACCCGTAAAGAGTAATACGCAGATATGATCGCGTCAAATTTTTCATAGCTCAAAACAATTTCCTGTGAAGCCGTCGAAATTTCATGAGGGATAATTTCCTTTCCGCTGCATCCGAGTATACGCGAGAGAAAGGATGGGGGCCATCGAGAAAAAAATCGCGAGATTCTTATCTCCTGCGGCGCACCACATCCCGAGTGCGAAATGATACACGGATGCAACGATTGCTGTAAATGCACCTTGGCGAATTTGGTTTCAGTCATCGTTTCGCCACATCCTGTGGGCTTCGCTAATTGTGGTCGAATTCCGCCAATTCTTCGAGGCAATTATAGAGTACTGCTTAATGGCACATTTCGAGGATTTTTATTACCTCCGAAATGAGAGTTCTCACGCGTTCGTATCGTCAGGTCAACATTCATCACCCGACCTCGTTTGCCTCGCGCAAAAAAATTCTCCCCGATGCAGTTTTATTATTCTCAACTATGCGTGTCTCAATTAGCGAGTTTTTAGAATCCTTCGATGGACCAAGAGGTTTTATTTAACGATATCTGTGAACCATAAAGAATTATTGGTTCACGACTAAGCTGAAGGGAAGATGTAAACATTTACTTCCGCGCATTAACAGGGGTTATATCATTGGAAGTGTGGTGTTGGGTGCATACTGCAATAAAATTCCCATAAAAGTTGAAATTTACTTTCAAAAGAACCATACCGGAAAGAAAATTATTGCTTCAGGAAAAAGCTTCGAATAAGAATTTTAAATAAAGAAGGGAAGAGAATGTACAATTGCATTTTCTAAAAGCATAAGCCTTATTCGAGTATCCTTTAATATTTTTATGGCTTGCTATTAACTTCGATAGCATAATTTTCTAGTTAAATATACCTGACTTCAACTAAAATATATATTAATAATTCCAGTTTAGTTCATCAAAAGTATACTTAGAACAGTTGGCTGCAGTAAATATATAGAGATAGATATATATTAAACAAACCTCATAATAACTTCAAGTCTTACGCCGATTTGCGACAAAGATATATTATATTACAGAATAAAGTATGATTTCGTTACTAGCTATCTCATTATAAATATTTAGATAAATAGATATTATTCCGAACGTCTCCATAGAAGCAATGATCATACTACTGAAAGAGCTTATTTCCTTGTCGAAAATACGCGTTTGATAGGGGCAAATATAATAGCAACCACCGAATACGCTGATCGAATTATTACTTAAGGAAGTGCTCGCTTCTTGAAAACCAGCGGAGCTTGTTTTGTTTCTCGGAGAGGTAAAAATAAAAGATGGGAATCGGCCCCTGAAGTCCTCCGATGCCACCCGATATACTCGGACGCGAAACACATTCAGAAAAGGTCGGCGCTCAACAGCAGGGGCTCTCAGAGGATATATTAAATGAAAAGCACGGAATGAACATAAAGCGACGGCTATACTTCTCGTTTCTTACCGATTTAATCTCCGACACGTCGACCACGAAATGAGCTTTCCTTTAATTACCTCATCGCATTACACCGCTATCGTAATTCGTTAATGATATGGCACCCACTCGACGGATCCGAAACGCATCGCCGTATCTAGAGAAATCACGGGAGAGTTATGTGTAATTCGCGAGGTGGAGGTTATCGCATCGTACTCGATACTAAAGGTAATGAAATGCCTTAGCGCAGAATTAATTGGTAGTGTGAATGTATGAGACAGCGGTTTATCTCATGAAGGATACGCTTCCGAATCCATCCAGAGATACCATGATCATGAGCTATGATAATAGCGAATAAAAAACCAAAACTCTCATTAATTATACCTAAGAATGGATGGTATCCATAAAATATGTTGTCATCTCATTATTTTTGTGAGCTTATATATGTTCTAGCCTACTAATAATATCACGAAAACTCTCGAGAGTGGGATGAGTTTTAGTAGGTTCAAAATTTGATAGGTTTAACATACCATAGTAATTTATTACGGTATAATGTTAATTTTCATATTATTTGATAGATAAATTATAGTTAAGTGAACAATTAATACTAATAGAAACTGATGTAGGATTTCAGTAATCAATATCAATGACAACGATCTTTAAAAAGATTGATTAATCTTTTCTTCAAGAAAGTTTCCACTAATTAATATCTCAAAACAAACATCTTCATTTAATTGTTGCATAATTTTCTCATTCTCATAAATAGACCTAAGCACAGTTAATGATTCCTATAACAATCTAAATACTTATCTTAAAGAATTATAATAAGCTTCAATTGCATTAAAGCATAGCAAACAACTCGTTTCGCTTTTTATGTAACTGGATAGAACAAAAGGAGACAACCAGTTAAAGTTTCGAGTTTCATATGAGTGGATGAGCTGTTAGTTGACTGTAATTTAATTCAAATGAGATCATTTATAAAAAAGTATCCCTATGTACTTAAATGGTTGTTCCCATGGCATTACTCTGTTTAAACGACAGAACTCCACTCTAGAAACTTTATCGATCGAAGAGTTCATTAATGACGCAATTCTTCTCATGTCGAGGACTACATCTTACAACATGGCACTCGGGACATTTCATTTGTTCCGAAACCGTTTGGGATCTCTCTTCTCATGCATGCTTCGTCTTTTACCATACACGTTACGAAACTCTGATTCATAAAATGAGAAACGAGCCGCCCACAAAAACGCTTCCGCTCCGAAGCATTCACGCCTAGCATGAGCCCGTCTTTTATAGAGCGAAACAAACGTTCATGTAGGAGAACTAGCATAGGTTTTCTTTCTCTCTTCTACGCATTGCCCAAGAGTCCGCCTCTCGTCCCAGAGAAATCACTTTATACGCTCATTCTGGGCGCGTAATTCTCCAAGGACACACCTGTTAAATTAGAAATAAAAGAAGAAGCGGGAGTGGTTCCAAAAGTCTAAACTAATAACGAAGCCAGGAATGCTAAATCTGTTCTCCGGAACTTACGATAAGGTGTCATTGCGGTCTACGGAACCCAAACAGACTCTGTGCGGCTGGAATGCGGGCTTTCGAGTTATATTTGTGTTGTTGAAAGGGAGTAACAACCTGGCAATCCACTAAACACTCCGTTGGACGGATTTACCGATTCCAAGAACATCGTAAACAACGAAAGACGTCGTAGCCAAGTTCCTTGATTGAAATATTCACTATTTGAAATCTCTCGGAGAGTGTGTGTGTATTGCGAGGAATTTCGGAAATGTACTGCTATTCCTTCGTTATGATTGCCGTGTCCTCAGCGTCTATTTTTATGAGCGTTTTACGAACGAGAATTTTATTGCTCCAGAAGAATATCTCTTTAGCGGACGTTTCTTTCGGAATTCACGCGCGATGGAAGGAAATGGGGTTTAAAATGTCAGGAATAAATTGTAATAAAAAACTGAATGAACCAATCGGTCTCACAAATTCGATCACCATTAAGAATGTTCGCTTAAATATTTGAAAGAGATCTGCACCTCTATAAATTCGAAGCAGGAGGGGAAAAATAAACCTTCTCTGTGGAAAAGAAGGTAATTTTTTCTTCTATGAGAGCTGATCGATATACTTTTTTTCTATCTATCGGGTGAAGCAATCTCGTAGCGTCGTGGATAGGATGTATTCAATCAAGCTTCCCTCAATAATGTTATCTACACAGTGCGTAATAGCCAATAAAGTATAATGTAAACATAGCTCTATCAGCGAGGAACTTTGAAAAGTAGAACTGGGTTTTAAGCAAATAATATGCTCACTTTATATATTACGCTGTGAAATATTCGCGATCCAATAACTACTCTCAAATTGGGAGTACTGTTAACCTGAGAAGAATACGATATAATTATAATGTTTTAATTGATATAAATCAACACTGTTTTATGACAGCTATCACATTCTAGTCTTAGCGACTCATTAATAATGATATTCACACTAAAACTACGACGCTAAAGAAGCGAATCAAGACAAAAAACCAGCATCGTTTGTGCGCATGCTAAAAGCTTCTTTTAAAAAAACCTTTGCCGAGAAATGGAGTCGTGGCAGGGACGCGCAATTTTCCATACACCCGAGCACAAACTCAATTCATTAAGCGCCGACAAGTCTTCATTCCGCTCCCAACGCTGTTGTTCTCTTTCCTACGAAGAGGCTTTTTGTTGATAACCCAAAATACCTCGCTCGTGGGACCAGCGCCTGAAAAAAAGGTTCCCCCTACAATTCAATTCCTTTTGCCCTCGAATGAGGCTAACTGCTCTACTAGGCTTCCCTCCCGCTCTCAGACTCATACATGACCTGAAAAAGACCTGTTTGGGCCTCCCGGTAACAATAAACTTGGGATTGATTCATGAGCGGTTTGGGATATGCCCTACACGTGCGTTGAACGAAATTATGGCCTCATTTCCTGCGGTTAAAATATCTCGGTAACTGCGAAGTGTTCTCCGAATCCTTCTGCCGACATTTTATGACCGCCCGGAAGGCGGTCGGATACCACTCTTTTGCGTGCTCTCAGTGCATCGGAAGGAATCACTCAACGTGCCCGAAACACTATTACGAGGTACCCGAAACACTATTACGAGGTACCCGACTCGTTTTATCACGATTTCGCGAAGTGAGTTTTACATAATGGGATGACTCGGTGGTCGCCGAAGGACGATATATCTACCGCCGAGGAATTTTTCACCGGTGAGAGTCTTCAGGAGGGTTCGAGGGAGGTTAATTTGATTAATGAGTGAGTTTGGAGGAGATGTTATCTTCGATTGGTCGAGAAGATTTTTCTGCGTCAAGTTGCGAGGAGAACAAATACAAGCAGCTTTGAAGGTTAATAGGTGGCTGCATGTTACCGGTCTACAAGGGACTAAGCCCTTATTTATACTACTCGAGGTGATGTGTGTGTATACATTATGTGTTTTTCTGCTTCTGCATATCGATCATTGATTATTCCCTTCTGATATTGGGTCGCATTAAGTTTATTTCGAATAATTATATCGAGGGTATTAAAACTCTCGCTGATTAGACTGAAAGACAATTCTTTTTAACTACTCGAACTTTATTTTCGGATCGCTTTCGTAAATTGCTTTACATCCAACAGTTTTTATAATAAAAAAATACGAAATTCTGCTACGTATCCTCGAAAACACACCTTCGATTTAATTGACTTGGATAGTGTGAAGGATTTGAGGTATGAACTATTGAATACCAATAGATTTCGCTTTCTCCTTATGGAATATCGTGGGGACATTTATTTTTGAGGTCAAATTTTATTTTTTCATATCGTATTGATTCAATCAAGAGAAATTGAGACAATCTCACTCTTGCCCAATACGCCTCCATTCCTCTCCAATACTAATGATAGCACACAATTGTGGTTCAGAAAGTGCCTGATGCTGGAAAGTATACAAGCAGTGTGTGCTTCATAGTTAGATATGATATTCTTTTTACGAAAAGTATCAAGATTGACTACTTTGTTAACCAACTATAATTCAAAGCTCTTTAAATAAACACTATTTCTTGACCATTCTTCTGTTCATGTTATCGAATCACAGAACAGTTTTCGGCCTTTTTACTACCATAAACTCCCGACAATAATCGATCCTCTTTATCTTAAGTTATAGATCGATATTGGTGGCTTATCTAACGTTGAGCTATGATATTCCATCTTATCAGAGAGTGACGTTTTCTGATCCAAATACGTTAAAAGTAAAAATCATCCATGTTCTAATATTTACGTCGATGTAACCTACATAACAACTCGTATTTTTCCTCTTGATTTTTTTATTCCAAAAGGGATACTCATAGTGACTTTAAATACATTAAGAAAGCCGTGAAAAATACCCAAATTGATGAACTCTCAATATTCGTGCCAAAACGAAGCCTTTGGGACAGACGCCACTTTCTCGAGTTTTAGGTAAACATTCGATATAGTGCCAAATTTACCATGAAACTTGACTCTTGTGTCATCGACGATCAAATCTTTCGGTAAATTAAGTCTTCCTGACATGTAGAAGTCGGCGCTTCGTTCTGGATATCGTTTTTTTCATGGATGAAGAAGAGCTGTCATTAAAAAAGGGCAGTGTCTTCGGCCCGATTTGGTTCCCAATCTCCACCAACTACGCAGGAAAATGTAAAGACAAATGTAACATTCTTCAGCATGGAAAAGAGACTTATGCAGAGGACATTCCGATACATGGCAGACGTTACAATCCAACATGGATGTTTCTTCAACGAATTTGGTGATTGGTAGTTAGGTTCGAATATAGAACAGTTCCATATCTTAATAATATATCGGTTTCTAATGTAAATCTTAACGTTAAATGACCATTGGAGGTTGGTAGGACGGACATAACTACAACCCACACTTGTTCCGTCAATCCAAAATTGATACTTGTATGATATATCCGTGGAATTCTTGCGATTCCAACCCGCCCGGCAATCAAACATCGGACGCAGGATGAATTTCAACCGCCGCATTAGTCACTAGCAATAAATACACGATATGATATTCACTATACGCTCTCATTCGCGCCATCGAAAGAAAGAAGGAGGAACATCTCTGATCACGTAAACCATGAATCGAACGAATCCCAAATATTCCCTTTTCAAAACACCGCGGAGAGGATCGTATAAAAAAAACCGGGGCCCATTCAAAAGCGCCGCTCCTAGTGACGACACCTAGCGGAACGATCGGAAAGTGCACCGACTCCCACGTACGGAAAAAAGGACCCGAAAAAAAAAAACGCTAAGGGCGAAAGAGAGCCAATAACGCGGAAGGATGGCCAATAAGGAGCCGGTTGAGAACCCATAAACAACACTCCCGCGACTAGATGGCGCTCGAATCGGACTCTTTTATCTCGTGTTATCACTCTCTTCTTCACCTGCCCCAGATTTTCGTTGCTCGTCATCCCTCGTCCATCCCGGGTTTTTATTTCTCCTCTCTCTGGAAGTCACTGACGGAGATTCGGGAGGGGAAGAAGGAGGGAGGGGGGTGCCGGGGAGTGGCCACGGATAAACGGAAAGGAAGATTCCGATAGGAAAAGGAAGGGGTAGACCGCGAATAATGAGGCGGCTTACTAAGGCATTTCTTGATGGGAGGTAAAGAGTGGAAAGGGACGAGGAAGGCCTCTGGTTTTCCGAACCTCTCCGCTTCTGGAGGAGGGAACAGATGGTTTTTCGACCCAACGCCTTACTCACACCCTCGCATTCTCAAAATCTCGCTCTTCAGGTCCTCAGAATCCACGCCAAACCGTCCCTGCTCGTTGCCCCCTCAACCGCCTTCCCTTCTCCCCCTCCTCCTCCTCCTCCGATGCCTCCCACTCGTCCATCCTCGCTTCTGTGTCGCCTGTTTTGCCCGTCGTTCTCTGTTTTGTCCCTCGGCCCGGTTTTTGACCACGAACGTTCCTTTGCTGGAAATTGGAGGGAATGAAGATGCGGAAACCCGGAGACTTGTTTGCCTCACGGAGGATGTTGCTTTTCGAGCCCTTTTTCTCTCGCGAATCAATGGAAATGAAATTGGTCTGCGCAAAACAACGGCTTTGTACGTGCTGAATGGGCGCGGATCAAATGGTACAATTGGTTGCGGGGTATATACAGATGTTCATTTCTTCAGAGACATCCTTTAGACATTGTAGATACTGACTGATTGTGGTCTTTCATGGATAATCAGGGTAAATAAGAGAGGCAGGAACGTCAGTAAATACAATCGCAGAATACGTCCTTACGCAAACGATTTAATTACGTCTTCAGAAGCAAATATCTAACTTATAGTACCGTAAACCAGGAAGTGTATACGATGAAGTCTAATTGTCCAGATATGAAACTCTTCATTCTTTCACAACAATATTGTATACTGGAATCTATTAAAGGCTCGAAATATTGTATTTATTTATATAACGCTTCAATTTAGTCGTTATATCAGGTGGAAACTATTAAATACACGGTTTTAATACCCAATAAACGGTTTTTATTCCCATAAATAACGAGAATAATTGCTCATAGCTCCTTAACAAATTCACATACATGAAATCGACGCAATCATTTCCCTTCCTGTAATGGATTATTAACCAATATACGTACACAGTCTTTAGCACCCATGCTAATAAAATCTTAATCCTTAATGGGCTATTACTGTTTAAGAGCAACGGTTGCTAAGGGTGGTCCGGTCGATCATTTGTTGATCCAACATATTCGATGAGCTTCCCCAGCTAAACTGTAGAGGGATACTGGATTGTGGGCTTTGATTGAATTTCACCCTAGACTTGGTAACCCTTAATTATCTCTTTCTCTCCCCGCATCGATTTAATTCTATTCTATCCATTCCAAACTCTTCTGCTCGAACTCATTATTGATCCACTTCTCTTGCAAAAGCAGCTTCCCTCCTATTTTATACCAATCCCATTCATTGCCCTTTTAATTAAATTTTTTTGTGCATTTAAACTGATATTGTTCATTACGTCTTTTCTAATATATGAGCACCATGAAGACAAAAACACTCCGTTTGCAGTGTAAGATCATTTAAAGAAATAGGACGTATGAATTGCGTTTAAAAGATGAAAAATGCCATAATGCTTTAAAAGCTTCTTTTCGATGAAAGGCAACACCCACAAAAGAGATACAAAAAGCATCAAGATTCTAGTCTTTAAGACATAAGGAATCCATACCCCGCTTGCCGAAAATTATGTAGTTTCATTCGGTGATAATAGAATAAGGATCGGATTCGAAAATTTGGTATTGGAGGCATAAAAGTTCCAAGTCAACAAATATTTTACTTCCTTTTCAAGATGGATGAATCCAAGAATTATTACGTATCCTCTGGAAAATTTCCTGGGAAATCTCGATGAGTTGAACGAACAAATTTAATACATTTTCGTTTCAGCTTATGGTCATATTTTTCACAGATTCAAGCTCCATACTCCCACGTAAGTAACCCTAGCAACCAGAATCTTCACCTACGATATTCGACGACCGATGGTGTAACATCGCGGTTCCGGTGGCTCATTTCGGATCGACGACATAAAGAAACTCTTTGTGATATTTATCGAACGCCAACCGTGTTTTTTTTTCACCTGAAATCCGCGCTTTTTCGTCAGATTTTCTTTTCGTAGTGCAGAAGTCCTCATCGAAAAGACCTTCGGCCACTTTTACCTTCCTTGGAACCGTCCACTTTTCCTCTCGAAGGCCCTGTTTTCCCTTCGCATCCCCTACGACTTGTTTTCGTTCGCCTTTTTCTCTCCTCCACCTTTCTCTGCACACCACTTCGCTTTCTCCCCAAAAACATCCTCAAGACCGCACGCCCTCCTCTTTTAAAAAGACGGTCCTTGGGGTACTCCAAGTCGCACCTTCATTCCTCGGAGATGTGGGTGGTGGTGGAGTGGGACAACGACATTGGCAAAGTCGAGTGCCACCGCCCGATTGGCTATGGTTTTTAAGACGTCGAAAAGGAAGATCATGGATCCTCCATTGTCCTCCGAGAAAAAAGGTCAACTTTTTCTCGCTCCTGGAAGACGAATATTAAAAAGAGTCCCTTTTCATTCCCCTTCCCACACAGAGAAAAAGAGGGCCCCGTAATTCCACAAAAGAAAACGACGTTTTCGCCGATGATTAAGGAAAAAAGAATGATTCGCGTACTTTTTCAAACCTTATCGGTTTCGAAAATTTCCGTCCGACTTCCTTCTGGGAGGATTTTTCCATTTAAGGAGATTTTTCTTCGCAGGCCTAAACTTTTCGGAAAGGGTGGACGCGTTTCGGGTGGGATTTGGAAGATATGCCATCGGACTTTTCCACCCGCTGTTAGTGGAAGAAAAAACTCGATTCAAATGAGTGGTGGTGTTGTTCATTAACTTTCATCAGCTTCTCTTTCTACCCCTTTCGTCTTTGAAATAATAATTCGTTCGAAGGAGATGAAACCGATGTAAATAAAACCCTTCGCGATACAATCTCCGAACGATTTTAATCCTTGCAAGTTTTTCTTTCGCTTTTCGCTCTTCTTTCCAAACTTTTTTTACCTCAATTTCGCGCGGCGATGATTTTCTAATCAACTCATTTTTTTCGCCGTACGAAGAATATCTGTGATCGATGTAATATGTCCTCCTTTTGCTCCGTTTCCGGCGAAACCGCCAGGATTTATGCCAATCCCAAAAACCTTCCCCTCCTAACCTATCGGGGAAACCTGTTTCCGATTTTTTTCTCGATGCTACGGTATTTCCAAGCGTGGCCTTCTCAAATGTACGAACTCCGTTGCAATCGCGCGTACGTATGACGAATATTAGGGAAAACCCAGAGGGGCAATGAAGATGGGGGATTATTTTATCTCCTTAAAAAAATCCTTTAAGTAAGTAGATTAATAATGAAGGCGATCTTCATGGACGGATGGACGATCCTTCGGTGGAGGGAGGGGTGCCATTTGACCATCCTATTGCGTGCAAGGTTGTGTCGGAAGGGGAATAGCGAAAAACCGGAATGGATAACTCAACTAGACTTTAAGCCCCAAAGCGGTCGTGAGGGGGGTTTGCTCGAATTGGACGAAGAAATAACAGCCGAACGGACATTCTGTCCAACTCAAAAAGCCGTCCTTTTTCTAAAGACGGTGTTAGCAGCGGAGATTTTACCCAAAGGAATATTATTTTTCCGCAGCATTTTTTTTCTGAGGGCTTAGGACGACGTGAATGGATTCTGGATCTTTTCGCGCATTTTCGGCATTAACAATCGTGAAATTCGCCTACGTTTTCAGTCTTTTATGTTCGAAGATTGAATCTGAATCTATACTTAAACGCTCTAGGCGTAAATGTTATTTGTTACGGCATGATTTCATTAAACATGCCTTATGGATGCTTTATATTGTAGGTTATTGCTAAGATTTGATTTTTACTTTCTGTCATTAAATCATCATAGAAATAGTAGGAATGTAGATTATTCTGGACTCCATTATATCCGTATAAGTGAGAAAAGAGTTCCTATAAGGAACAATTCACTAGTCTACAAACAAAACATTTCACCTTTATTCTTCGTGTATTATAAACTCTACTCTTCTCATATCATATGAGCAGAAGCTCCAAGTACTCTTAATCTTTACGGAAAATCCTTGTTTTTAACTTTTTCGTAGTTTTGACTTCTAAAAGAATAGAACTCGTTCAAGAGATAAAAACCAAAGATTGTGTTCTAATCTGATCAATTACTTGACCGATAAAGGTGTTGCTATAAACTTTAATCAACGTCGAGTGATCTGTAGTGCGTATTTTTATCGGATGATGTGAAAATAATCTGTAGACACTTCGGAGTAGAAAGATATTATTTTATGTTTAAGAAAATCCATATTCATGGTGAGAAGACAATAATAAGGAAAGACAAGGAGAGTGATGTAATTCGTTTGAAATCCGCTCGATCTTTCTCCAAAGAACTCGCGTTTGTATTGGAAGCGGTGAATTCGTCTTGGGTGGATTCCTTTTCAGCACAAGATCTTTCGAGAACGGTTGCTCTGTAATTCGTCATTTTGTATTGCTAATTGAAAGATACTTAAAGAATATTGATCATAAGGCTTGAAATGTGGTACTAAGTACGTAATTCTCAGCTGTTGGCTCAGCTTCATATAGTTTGAAAAAAACTTACCCTGCCTTTTCATAAGACCTTCAACAACCTATCCGAACAGTATTATTAATGGATCGAAAGAAAAAAGGTAAACCTGTAAGAATATGTTGCTTTTTGGACCTTTAGCACAGAATGATACCAACAAATTATTAGCTATAACTAAGTATATTTCTATTTCCTTTATATTTCTATTTCCTTTATATTTAATATTTTTTTATTTCTTCATTGTCATTTTTCAATATAACGCTACTGTTAATTCAAACAGTTTTTCCTCGAACCCCGCGTCCCCGCCGCCGATCAATCCAACCCCGTTTCCCCAGAAACCCCTCAGCCCACGACTCCGTTTCATTACTCCATCTTTCTTCCCGTATTTCGAAAACACGTAGGATTTTAACGGAAAGTACACCCCGCGGAGGCGCAACTACCCTCCGAAGCCTTCCATCTTCTATACGTCCACAGCCCCTTTTCGGCAGTACAAAAAAGTCACATACCTAAAGGCCCACCCCCAGGGGCCCCTTGCCGACCGCCTGCTCTTTGCCCACCCCCTTCAACAACCATCCCTTTTTGCTCCTAACTCCATTTGCCCACGGAGGATCCCCCGCGTCCCTCAAGCCCCGACAGCTTCAAAAAGACCCAGCGGTCGGCTTTTGAGCGATAAGAGAAAAAGCTTCGTCAATGCTTTTTACCTTTCCCTCACCTCGGAAACCACCCTCGCACGGTTTTTTTCCCACCCCAACTACTTTTCCTGCTCATCTCTCTCCCTTTCTCTCACCTTCTTTCGACTTTATCTTTATCCCCGGATCGAGAGTCCTCGTCGTCAGGTGCGCTGACGTCACCGGGCTCCTGGAAAAAGGGAGCTTGCGTGTGTAATTGCGAAGGAGCGGCTGACGGGGGTTGAAGTAGAAATAATGGGTTGGATGAAGACGTACGGGTTGGATCCGAAAGGGGTTTATACTTCTTCTGAAGAAGGGATATGCCCGCGAGGAGGAGTTGGGCACGAAGGGGGAAGGATTTCGCGCAGGGGTGTGTTTTTCGAAAGAAAGTGAGCGGAGAAGATTGGATGGGATTATAGCTACCGCTCCTAGAGAAGTGGTTATGTGTTCATCTTGCTCCTTTAAAAGGTTTTTTTTATTTTCGTATATTGATTCCTTCTAAACGTTCAATTTCGATCGCTGTTGGAATACTCGATGGCGTTTTTAATTGCTCGATGATACAAGTTTCTGCTATAGTAGAATTCATAGATGATGGATTGAATTTGTAAACGGATGTACTAAATGCAGACAATGTCAATAGTTCATCATAAATTCATCATTTATCTGATAATATGGTGATAGTCGAATCGTACTAAATTATCGTTATAATCGTAATAATTTATTGGAATAATTTTACGAATCTCTCCATAAAAATTTCTATAATATAAAACATTAACAAGGTAACTAAAAAACCATGGATGCATTCTCAGTACTGTATGAAAGTGTAAGTTGGATATTCTTTAAGAAATCTAAAAAATACGGCGAAACAAAAGAAAACTTTTAAAAAGTAAAAGCGTGGGAGTTGGTCTCAATTAACATAGCCGCAGTAGTTGATTTGTCTCACCCGTAAAACGACAATTTAATCTAATTGAGTGAGCTCAGTGAGGGTGGAGTGGGAGACAGAAATAGACTGTAATGACTCGACGGTTATTCTAATGCTTCATAAATGGAGAGAAGCATTCCCGGAATTGTGGTCCAAAAAAGTGCTGCCTCGTTTTATTGCAGGATGGGGTTTTTCCCTTTGAAATTCACCTCTTAGTCGGTTACTCCCTTTTCCAAGGAATTATGGTCGAAATTAAAAAAAAACTAAAAAACTGGGCCTTGAGTCTAGAAAGTAATGCAGTTGAGAGTTGTTCTGTGATATTCAACATTCACCTATAAATGACAAGCAAATACAATTATTTATTATGAATATAAATCACTTGAGGTTGATTTATTTTACTGTTCGACACATAGTCTTATTTAAAACAGGAGGCAAATGATATTATGAAAATTATATATTGACGTTTCAAACTTCCATCTCTGTTCTTTCTAAGCTAAGAGCATAGGTATATTTTAGCTTTCTTCCTCATGAATATGCGAAGCTATTACCAAAGTCTATTATATATTTGGAGATTATTTATAACCACAAAAATACGCGACATTTATACATAAAAATCATAGCAGTAGATATACAAATCTGAAACTTATAGCTAACAAAAAAGAATGAGAACTGCATTCTAGAGTACCATAGCTTAAAATGAGCGGCATCTATGCGTCTGCAGACTACAGTTAAAGCGTCAGATGGCAAACCATCGAGTCATCATAGCAGCGTGTTTTTCTTAGAAATACAGTAATTTCACACCTGCGTGTAGGATGCGTTTCAGTAGGATACGGATTCACATCGAAACGAATGTCAGATGAATTGCAATCCCCCTTCAAAAAAAACATGAAAGGTACAAAAATTTTTAAAGCCCCCAAAAAATTTTTCTCGGAAGACGAATTATCTCCTGCCACGTATTTGTTGATTATGAAAGCCGCTAATGCAATGATTCTAAAGTTCGGATTTGGATGGCCTCCAAAACTTATCCCGCTGACGGCGGTCGACACATATCCTACGGTCTGAGAAGCAAGCATTTCCGCCTCGATTTCAACTCCGAATTTAACCGCCATTACGGCGTAAGAGAGTAATAACTCAAGATCCGCCTTCCACCCCCCTCAGGCATTTCCTCTTCACCGAACAATTTCCTCTTGGAAACGCTCGGGATGGTTAGGGTCTCAGAGCAAATCCGCGGCATTGAAAATACAGGCGAAACCTCATGTCGGAGTAGTCCACCCACACGTTGCAGATGCCTTTCTAGCAAACCTTCCCACACCACCACGTCAGTCATCCTTACGACCGGGGGATGGAGGTGGGAGCAGGTGGATGTCTTAGGGAAAGATGGCAAATGGAATATGGAAAGAGAGAAACAAGGTTCCGAGGGTAAAAGGAGTTGGGTGTGCGACCGCATGGAAGAGGGACAAATGCTTCTAAATGCAATGCTTTTCCCAATTTCCACCTCCCCTCTCTCTTTTCATTTCGGTCTAAAAAGGATAAAATTGGATATATCGTCAGAAAGTCGTAAATAAACAGCGTTGCTAAGGCGAACGTTATTGTAACAAACTAATGGAAGTTTCTAAAATCCCGTTGTTAATTAATATATTTTAAAATATATATCATATCTCTACTAAAACAATAATTTACTTACGATAAAACAAAAATTTTACCAGTTCGATCTTGAATGTATTATATTATTACGAGAGGATACGAAATTCAGCAATGACGTCAGAATAGCGCATCGAAATTCCCAAGAAACGCAAGCCTTCTTTGCAGCCTTACCTGGCCATGTTACTTTCATTGTTGGAACACCTGGAGATGCTACGAGGCACACCGAAGCAGATATTTCAAAATATCTAAGTTTTGGTTCGTTCAAAATATCCTGAGCAGCTCTGTTTAAATGTTACGTATAATACTAAATAGAAGTTGACTGATATGATCAATAATATTACGAAAAAAAGGTAATTACGATAGAAAAGGAGCTAATAAGTCTAGAATTTTAAGTAGAAAAACTCTCTTTTATTATATCATAATCTTAAAAATGAATTTCATAAGTAAAAGAAACGCATAAAACAATTACGAACGATTCTCATTTAATCATATTTTTATATTTTATTCAGTAAGGAATAGTCTATTAGAGTGTCATTAAAATATTTTTTAGCTATCGATTCGTCTCATAATATAAGTTTATTACGATATCCGAGAAAGAGCTATAAATTTTAAAATTTTCGAAACGAATTACATTCACGGAAATATTTACGGAGCCTTACTACGGCGCGCACTTTCCCACGGTTTGTTGCAGAACATCCGCATTTGTGTAGGGACACCGAGAGAGGGAGAAAGCAGATTTGTGGGAGGAATGGACGAAGTTGATGGATTGCAGAAGCTCAAGATGAGGAGGAAAGATGTAAGTGCGCGTTGCGGTCGGTTGCAGAAATTGCATTTGGGTTCGAGTCTAAGGGGAAAGGGCGGAAATAAGGGTCAGAGGGATGGGAAAGGAGGGTAAGTCGTCGTGGGAGGATGCAAGGTCTCGGTCAACTCTTAATGCCTTGCGGTTTTTTCCCACAGGGTCCCGGGACATAAAATGCGTTTCCACGTACACTTCAGGTTTTATATTTTGACGAACGCCGGCGTAAATTTTTATTCCGGACAGAGTACCGTACGTTAAGTCCGTGCCGACCTCTCACCTTCACGAAAAGTTAAATGAAGGATATAAAAGCATATTGTTCGAACGATGGTAGAATAATCAAATACGATTTCGTGAATCACTTTTTGGGTGGTACGAATTATAGATACGGTGTGAGAACATCGGAAGTTAAAAGAGTTAAAAGAAGGGATAGAAACTCTGAATCATCTACATCCTTGATGAATTGTTTTCTTGTACGGTAACTATACGTAAGCAAGGTGATTCAGAAGCAATAGTAATCTATTTTATTTATTCATTTAAACTAATCATCCAACTAGGTGAAACATGTTAACAATGTAAAGGAAACTACAATGTGAAATCAGTTCTTCAGATACATTTATATGAATTAAGTTATTTGCGAAATTTAGAATACGCATTCATATCCTTTACCTTAAGATTGTGTTTAACGATGTTAAAACTTTTTTGGCATATTTTATAAAAATGAAAATGTCCTGTTATTACGAGTAGGTAGGCAAAGAAATCACGGAACGCAACTTTTAGACCAAAGCTAATGGGCTTAAGCTGATTTGCAACGTGCAAAACCTACTTACTAGATTTTATATTGAACTAATTAGGTTATTTAACATCGCAATGCAAAGTATTATAATCGATAGAAATGGAAATCTAAGCTCACAGTGTACCAAAGAATTTGAATTCTTATGACTTTTAGCGCTTTGTTAATTATTTAGTTATATTTCGGATAGACCGATCTTCAGGAAACACATTACCCCTATATGATGGTTGACAAGTACTCAAGAAAATATCATACGTTATACAAGCAAACTTTGACACTTCTACTTCGATTTATACTCCTCCTGACTGCTGATTTTCCATGGGTATTTTTTCGTCACTAATTGCGAGAGATAAGTAAACGATAAGATATGTTCAGACTACAAAAATCATCATCTTAATTTTCGTAAATAGTTACCATGGCATCGGCAATACCTCCTCAGTACTGACGTATTTTGCTTCCCAAAAGTATATATAATATTAATTAATCCGCGATCTATTACGCGGCCGTTTCTCTCGCCTCAACGTACTCAACGAAACGTCGATAAGAAAGCACGCACTCGAAAATTGAAAAAGATAACCCGAGCACTTATTACGAAATCTCTCCCTCTCCCGTGTTCGTTTCGTCACATAAATTTTCTCCTGTGTGAGACTACGAAATCCACGGATAATCGAATAAATCATGCAATAAAGACATTTATATGGAAGAGACGCAGTGCTATCGGGAGAAAAAAAAATCTCCGAGAGGCGAGAGCTATATGAAATGCCTATTGCATTAAAGGAATGAGAGAAAGACCGCACTCAGGAGTCTATAAAAGAGAGCGCCACGCCCCTCGGAACAGCCTCTGGTAGATAGTCTCGTCATTTAACACTCCACCTGCCACGCCCTGCCTCATCGGACGCACACCGCCGACGGACATCGAGAGCACATGCACGATTACGTGCATAAATTTGAACCGCACCATCACCTTACACTCGATTTTTAAAAGTCCTAAGCGAGACGTGTTGACACCGGGTGGAGAGGTTTGCTGTGGTCGTAACTTACGCACCGAGATAATATTCATTACTTACTTGCAAAAACACGATGTTGATTCATTACGCATCTGAAAGAACCATCTAAATGCATATTTATTGTCAAAATAACGGAATAATTTCGTCTCAATATTTAGAAAATATTTATCTTGGAAACACTAATGTTTTGGAAAAATTTTATTTTACGGCATACAAAGTTTTCTGATGTCTGTTGATGAAGTTCTGAACGTGATGTTTAAAAAATTATTCAAACTTGACTAGTAGGCATTAACTGAATTTTCGTAGTCTTAAACATGATCTCTATTCCTCTACTAAAAAGGTATGCATAAGGACAGGAATTTGAAATTTTGATAAATTACTGATCAATGAGTTCCGAGAAGCAAACAAGCTAAACCTCATCAACCTTTTCCTCATGATGTGCACTTACAAAAACCTACATTTACGAGGCCTTCAAAGTCGCATTTCCGAAATTTGACGTCCAATAATTTACGACAATTATTAAAAAAATACTTCGTAACAGCTACAACTCATTCTTCTTAGTATGAGCCTATGTTCAGTCAAGAGATCAATATCAGTCTCCTTGACAGATTCCCTATTTTTTGCGGCTATCTAGTTATTAAATTATCGTGCGAAACTCTTCTAATGTTATAGAACTAGTCGTGGGAAATTTCGGATCAAATTACCTTTTTTTGCGTAAATTACGCCATTCCACGCATGAAATTACCCCGAATCACCTTCCTACGGAACTTTTTTTACCTCAATTGAGCGTAGTAATCGCCTAGATGCGTCGGTCTACGCGCCCAGTAGGCGGCGAACGACTTAAAAGCACTCGCACACCAACCCATTGGTAAAAAAGAAGTTCCTCCGCGCTAGGAACCTCCCTGCGCGAGACAAAAATTGCAGATTTTTCCTTTGCCTACGAATTACCTCGCATCCATCTTTCTCCTTGTGGAGAGAGAAAAGGAGAGAGAGCCCGCGGGAAAAATGGAAAAAAACCGTGACCGCAGCCGGCACATCCTCGGATGGGAGTCCAACAGCTCCTTTCGGCTCCTTGACATTCATTTATGCCCAACCGAAAGTGTTTCTCCCGTCATAAAGAGAGCGGGAGGGTTATAACGCTTAATGGATTGAAAAAAGAATATATACTATATATACGTGTTTGGGGAGGGTCCGTGAACCTGCGCCCTCATGGTGGTTCCGCGGGATTACGAATGGCATTTTCGTGTTCGATCCATCGGACGTTGTAGGCTAATTGAGATTTCGTCGATCGCACGAGCGAGATAGTGGAAGGGGTTCCGATAAGATTGTATCAGCTGTTCGAAAAAGAAGAGAGCTGCTCGAGCACGCGACAAGTCGGCGGCAGCTGCAGCCCCTCGGTACGCGTAAAAACTCCTCCGGAGGCTTCTGCAGGAGGAATTTTTGAAATATCGACCCTGCCGTCGCGGGCCACGGACAAAGAGAAAAAAATGGGGAAGATCCTCCGGCTATGATCTCGTTACGCGTTCGTTTGCCCATCCGGATCGTTTATGGTAAAAAAAAGTTGTCTGGCTATGCGAATCGCGGATGCCTCATGGTAATAACAATCTGCGCGGTGTCCGACGCGAGGACCGTCCGCCACCACCTGGTCCGTAAGACATCTGCCTCTCTCTCATCCTCAGACTTGTTGTTTTTTTTCACTCATTCCGCTATTTAAATCCGACCGATTTAAAACGTCGAAGGCTACGCTGATTTGATGCCATCAATTAAGAATCTTTGCAGCTTTCAGGGAGGTGGATGGACGACATGTGTGGCAACAGTTTGTTAAGAGGGAATTCTGTCATCGCCGGAATACCGCAGATCACTCGTTCGAATTTCGATTTCACCTGTCTATGTGCCTCCCGCTATAAGAACGATTCGATATCATCTGAACTAGGATCATCGCATAGGAATGGATGAAAATTTTTTGTCCTCGAATTATCGATTCGACTGGTTAAATGTGCTTTTTTATTCCACGCATATTTTTTTCTATTTGATTCTCTAACCTGAAAGCTGTTATGAGGAATGGTGAAAAGGGTTCATAGATATTTCAATAAAAAAAATCATGAATTAGTCCAACTAAAAATCTCATAAAAAGCATCTAGTTTATTCACCCCTCGCCACAATTACACTTCAAGAATTAAATTGAATAGATGGATAGAAAGGCAAATAAAACTGTTTCATCGATAATAATTCTTTGAAATTTTGATGATGAAATAGCGGTGAATATCTTTAAAAAATAAATAACAGCACTTTTATGTTTTAAATATGAAGTTAAAAATATGTCACCTAAATTTTCATGCAGTGCAGAATACACATTCGATTTCTAACGATTGACTTTCGTTTCTTAAAATTCGACCAAAAAAACTTTACTTATTGTGATATGAAATCAAAAGCTCGATAGCGGTGTTCAGTTACTTAAAATGGTGCCATCATGACCAAATTGTTATTCATGCAATAAGAATAATGTGAAATCAGGTCTACACATGTTGAAAATAAGTTATTTCACTTTGAGTGATACCCATATTGCAACTTTACAAGCCTCACACTTAATCCACATCAGTTTTGAGCTGCTCAAAACTACCCCTACAACTTAAGGATATGACTTACGAAATTTCAATTTCATGGAATATAAAATTTGAATTTGGCGCCTTAACGAGTAACCAATAGGAACGTTTCACAGGAATGGCTCGTGCGAAGACCTGAAGCGAAGATCTTTAAAGTGTTATATATCTTTCTTCATACAAACACGCTCAAACCGGATAAGGTAATAAGGAAAGAGTACTTATTTCCAGATATAACAAGATCGGCGCAGGTAACGTAACAAATATGATCGATTGCTTCTCTTATCTCGCCCAAATGGAGGGGAATGGATGCAGGAAGTGATAAAAACTTCCTTTTAAGCTTCGCTTTATCGACGTGGACGAGATGAAAGACTCGGAATCGAACCCGACGACGATAAAACGACCAAAAGAACAGGTTCTGCTATTCTTTCCCTTTTTTATAACGATGACGAATTCCGCGCAATCCCGACACAATTATTTTCCGGAATAATCTCGGGAAGAGAGATACGAAACAACGAACGATTTTTCCCTAAAATAAGGATCGGAATCGATGGGAAAATCTCGTTTGCGATATCAGGAAAAAGGATGGAGTAGATTACTACCAACGCTCCAGATATTTGGGAGTTTTCTCTGCGTGAACGCCATCAGTCCGATTTTGGGAATGACGGAAAGTGTCCAGATATAGCGAAAGAAAGAAAACAACTATGACTCGATCGGGAGAGTGCTTTTTGGGAAATGAATGGGCGTGAAAACTTATCATGAAAACAAATGAGATTTATTATACTCATTATTTGAGTTATATTTAATATTGTTCATTTTTATTGATTCGTTATTATTCGTAAACTGTAATTGCCTTTGTGGTGTTTGCTGATGATTTATGATAAATAAATAAATAAAATAAAAAAGTTAGTAAACAAGTTGTGGTAATAAAGTGGTTGTCATAGTAATTTCAATGATAGCATCAAGCTTAAAAAATACTGCCAATTCTGAATGACACGAAATATTTTCCATTTATATTTGAACCCTCTTAGAAAACCAATGAACATCATCAAGTTCAACCACGTAAAAGTGAATGGATAACAATAGATTTATCCTATATGTGAATAAAATACTTCAATATTGTAGTACTTAGTCGGCTTGTTTGACATTGAATATACGTGACTTTCCTTAGAACTAGCGAACATTATTCGAAAGAAAAATCAGGTTATTAAGCAATATTGTCAAAATAAAATAAACTTAGAAGTTTTCATTTAATAGTTTTTCTCTCTCAAAACCAACAACTGTTAGGTTGAACTTTCATCAACATCTAAAATCATTGAATAAATTTCCGAATTTTAGTATTTACGCATTTTTAATCAGCTCTTAAGAAACGATTTTAGAATACATGAACGAAAGATACGTAATACAGAAAAGCGCGCTGGCCTCGGAAGACCTCACTCCGAAAGGTTCCAAGAGGGAATATCTCGGGAACACCTCAAGAGGTCCGGAAATGCCTTCGACCGGCTCCGTAAATAAAATGATACAGCAACCGAAAAAGAAGGTAAACGTGAAAATTACTCAGCACATTTCGAGTATGATGGGCTTGGGCTGAAATAAAGGTGAATTCGCTATTCGCTTGGCACTTGTTAAAACATTTGGGTATGGGACCTCCATTGTCTCGTGTTCTAATCCTTGTCATAACTCCGACATACATTGGTCTATTTATTCATACACACCATTCAGAAATACATGTCCAGAAGAGAGATGGTAAGTTTAAGGTAAAATATTACGCTAATCAAAAAAGGTGACGTAAAGGAAAAAGTCAACGACTATCGATATCGAAATATGGACAACAATCGATACAAAAAAAGAAAAAAGGACAAAGTGACCCGAACAAAAGGTCGCAGCGACTAAAAATAAGTGCGAAGGAATTATCGATATCGAAGCGTACGGCTTCTACGGTCGAGGCGTACGCAATCGAAGTTTAAATCGACCCGCCCGCAGTTGAACGCCGAAATCTCGAACCGCCGCGATTTTTCGCGCGCTTTCTCACACAAACACTATCGGAATTAAAAAGCGCGAAACGAACACGTGACTTACCTGTGCGATATCCTCGCGGGATTATTCCGTATAAATAAAACACTTCTCGGACTCACACAGCGAAGAAGCACACGCACCAGATTCCTCTTACAGAAAGAATTGAAAACACGTGCTCGCTCCCTTTGGTGAGAGAGGGGGATACCTCATCTGGAGAGAAAATAGAGAGGAGGGGGGACCCGAGGGTTAGGAGGAGAGAGAGAAATAACTGAGGTAACTCTGGAAGTAGGATGAGACAAGAAAATAGACGACGATATTCATAGGAGAAAAAACTGGAGGGCCATCGATGGAACGGGGATCAAATGAGCTGTAAGTAGAGCAGCCAGTTAATGAGTGGTTGGCTACGAAGAGACTCCATGCCTCAAAAAAGTTCGATTTAGAATTGGATACGGTTCATGTTTGAAAGAATATGAGGATTTAATATAATTTGGAATCGAAGATGCTAAATAAGAAAGAAGCTACCTAGATTTCTAAGCTTCTAAAAGAGAGAAGACGCATTCCGACAAGAAATTCGTCATTTCATTGCTTACATAAAGAGAACATTTTCATTTACTATTACTAGAAATATTAAGGCTTTAGAGTAGTGAAATCTAACGATAAAGCTGATCTTCTTCGGATTATGCTATTAAAATATCTTGGAACCATATTTAAAGCGACCTGAGGCCATTGAATTAGAAAATCATTCTAGAATTTTGAGATTCTAGATTTTGAGTAAAAACAATATTAATATGGATTTTTATGAATTTTAGAATTCATACCCGCTGGAACACATGAATTCTAGTCATTGTAAAATATATTAATTTTAAATTATTTATAAACGAGTCAAGCGCTAAGAGAGAAAAATCACAAACGTATCGTCCTTGCTTCGGAATTTCATGTCATATATTTATCTAATTAATAACTTAACTATTTAATAAACCATATGAAGTATATCGGATCAGTAAATTTTCGTATCATTGACAAAAATAAATAATCATAACAGTCAAGTAAAAGTTAGGTACGTACTTTTGCTAGGATTTAGGATAAGATTGGATTGATATAAAGAAACGGAATAAGTACGATATCTATAATAAAATTTAAATAAATCCAATATTCTTACTCATCTCCGACGAGTTAAACAATTTTTCGACTAAAAATTCATATACTAACGTGAAAATAAAGGTTTTTTCGGTGATGGATATTAGAGAAAGTAAGTCGCATTAATCTCATTTAAAATCCAGAAAACAACTTTTTCAGCTTAAACATGTGTTTCCTAAATTTCTCATTGAATACATATGGGAGTGTCGTCCGTAAGAGTGGAGAAGAGAATGCGCTTTCGTATGCAATGTCTGTACAAAAAATGTAATCCGAATGACTCCGAGATAAAGAAACTGTTACGACATTATCATAATTCTTACCGAATGTCAACTCCAGATTACAGAAATTAAATAGAGAGAGAAAGTAGTTTTTCGGATTTATTAATGAGGAGGAATCCCACCGTCGTTGTTCCTTTGTTTTTAAATCACTTCGTTCTATTTGACATGTATCTGGAGAAATTTAAAGTTAAAAAAAG
Source organism: Pantala flavescens (assembly GCA_020796165.1). Lineage (NCBI taxonomy): Eukaryota > Metazoa > Arthropoda > Insecta > Odonata > Libellulidae > Pantala > Pantala flavescens. Next base: position 15,106,618 of record CM036879.1, on the reverse strand, counting down.
TTTTATGGAGAATTTTTTAAAGAGGTGCGCTAAAATAATCTATAATAAATATTCAAACCTTTTCTATTCAACAAAACTCAAAGAAATAATGAAAAAATACATACATGCAATACATTTTTAAAAATCCAATGCATTTCGATAGTTTTTCATCCTAAAAGTGCGACTGTCACCAATTCCATTCGAATATTTAATCTGTCATGCAGCCCTTGCGGATCAATTTATTTCTTACATCCTGGAGTTATTTCGTTAGAAATTTAATTTTAAGCCGAACAAGGTAATAATACGTTTAAATCATTCTTTACATTACGTTTACATTAACAGGACATAGCAAATAGTTTTTCTTAATGAAGAAAGTAAAATTAAACAAGTTTTAAGAAGTATCTATTTTTGTACGAATTTAATAATCATTATAATATAATTATAGGGTACGATACTAAAACGCAAAATCTTGTGACCCTAACGACGAAAAGAAAGATCTGAAAAAGTTAAAAATCAGAGCAAAAAAAATCCGTCCCGACCGATAATTTCCAGAAGCTTTCGAATCATTTTCCTGGAAACTTTCTGATGAAAAGGTGAACTTTGACACGCTAGTTACACCATGCCATCATCCGAAATTTTCCTCTCATTTGCCTAAAAATAGGTCGCCGTGGAAGCGTCTCTTCTGTTGGCGGGAAAAAATAAACAAGATGGCGACCCCCGTAGCAGTAATCAAATTGCTTCGATGAGTACACCGGATGGCAGACGCAAGAGTGTTCCACGTGCCGCTGCTTGGGAGTGAAGGGGGGAGTGGGGATGGGAGGAGGTTCAAAGAGATAAGTTGAGGGAGGAGGCAAGAGTGCTAGAGAGTAGGGCTATGGGAAGAGGGTGTATTAAAGGAATGGTGAAAGTGGGATCGAGGTTAACGGACGGGAAGCAAGGAGAGGAAGAGGTAAAATCAGAGAGAAGATATTAAGCGTGGTTATCGTGGATTCAATGGGAAAGGGAAAAGTCGGGAATAAATCCTGACTTCATACAAGGCTACGCGGGGAAAACTTCTCAGAATATCGCTTTCGAATTTGCTCTCGGAATCAAGCCGAGCTCCAACCTTAGCAATTACCTAAAAATGGAGATTTTGGAAGAGAAACACCGTAAAGTCGCACTGTGAAAATCCCACTGATCATCGTTAGAAGAAGAATAACAATAGAAAGTATCAAACTCGTCAAACAAGAACAATTTGATGACATCTAAAAACCCTTATTATTGAAAACGTACATCATAATTCAATATTATTCCTAAGAACCCTGAGATAGGATTCTCTCAAACCCTTTCTTTTACTCCGAATCTATCTCACGAGTATCCTATATATTCAATTAAACAAATTAAGTACCTGAAAATTCGTAGCATAACATCAGGCACAAACACATTTTGCAGTTTTCCTTATTCACTACAAACCAATTAGAAAATTGTATAGAACGATACAATGGTGTTTAACAAGGATGTTAAAAAGTAGACAGAACAAGAGAATTTTTGTCGAATGACTGCAACCCTTGAATTCTGATCTTGTACACTTCGTTATCTTCGAAATATGTTCGTATCTTCTACTTACTATTTGAGGTGCATATACCAGAATGTTTCCACGTAAGGAAGCTCCCATTGTTAAACGATTTCCTCCGAAAAAAACATCGTTAGTGGTAGTATTGTATTCAGTTCTTTTGAAAGAACGAAAGAGACTTTTAGGATACTGTAAGAGCTATGTAGACTATTTTATAATACCTTCCTACATCTCGCTATGTCCGCTGTATTGAATCTTCCATTATTGAACATATTGCTATTTCACATTCTATAACACAAGAAACCAACGGTGAAGCACAGCAACTAATATCAATACCTTTGAATGTCCAACCAATAAAAGTTAAAATCCCGATTTAACTAAATGAAAATTAATTGATCAATCGATTACGAATCACTGAAGTGTTAAATATACTTCTTATTAAAAGAGACTAATCGTTAACAGCTTGCTCTCCCATATCTTTTTCTATTTCCGTAAAGTTATAAAAACTAACATCATCCGCGTAGAACTATCTTGGCGGCTATAACGCGATAGAAAAACGTAGTCAAGAGAGCGTAAAATTGTAATGTTCAAGGAGAACTGGATATGAATAATCTCGTGAACACAATATGCTCGCTAAGATTTTACTTTCTCATTCCTCAACGGCTATCTATTCTAACAGCTTCGTGGTAACTGTATTTCAATCATACGACAATCTTTAAATAAAAGCTAGATAAAGTCTTTAGATACCAATTGATCATCAAACAATTCCTAAATGAACTAAGTCATCGGAAGCTAAGATCAAAATGAGCAATTTGCATGATGCACCGTTATTTTTTTGGCTTAAAGCAATAACGACAAAGAAAATTGTGAAAATCTTATAAGAAGAGCATATTATAAAAGAAAAACTTGCCTAACTCATGAGGATAATACAATACAACTTATATAAAAGTAAAAAGAGGAACATTACGAATTTGCCAATCAATTATCAATATAAAATCAACTCTTCATATCTAATTTTAATGTCTAATATGAAAGTAATATGGCTTCCAATGATGTGTATAATTGAATCTTTTTTTGAACCGAAATGTATGTTTTTACTCAAAAGTAAGAGATTAACACAAAGAACAATATTTCTGCGACTTTTGAAATGTCATAATGAAAAGGATAGATATCCTTCTTACAAGAAAACCAATACTAAAAGAACCTCTCAATACAAAGCGTTCTTTACTAAAAAGTATGTGATTGAGAAATAGAAATGCTGGTGAATATTTCTGGGAGAGAATCAAGAATTTCTAGCACTTACGTAATGCCATTTGGGTGGTGATTGAAATAGAAAGTGAGAATGCAACGGTGTTTATCTAGGAGAGAGAGAGAAGCCTCCTACTCGAACAACTATTTCAAAGAACGGAAAGTAGTGTTCTAAATCTTAACTTCCTTGCAGAGAAACTTACGGAAAGAGTATACCAATCTTTCGACATCTAATTATTATGCTAATATAAGCTTTAAATTTTAATACAAAACAATCGTGCATGATGCTTTTTGAAACTGAGGAGAAAGAGAAAGCTGAGTGTTTTACTTACTATCCATGTATCCATTATTATACATTACATTATGAAAACATGAATTATGTACATTATATTATTATGCTTTATAATATCATCCATATACGTATTTCAAAAAATAATTGAATTTTATCGAATGAAATATTGCGACTCAATCTTGAATCTCTTAAAAATGACGGATCCAAATGTGGAATTAAGACATGTTTATTTAGCTGCGCAGTTTTCCGGTGATTTAAACGATTTTTCCACCATTTTCACGGATGCAAAACAAAAAAAAACACTAGCATCACGTATCGAAAAAACCTCCGGAGCCGAATCTCATAAATACGGAATATAATCGCATCAAAATCGCAAATTCCGCGGCGGGAGCTCGCCGGCATTTTAAATTCACGTGCGCGTCCGCCATCTTGTCGCAAATCACTGTCGATCGGAAAACCTCAGCACCACCCACGTCGCTCGCGTGTGGACACCATTTTCAAACCCGTGACCACATGCCCGGACAACTTGCATGAGCGGTGGAAAAATCGGTTTATGGCAGGGCCTGCTTTCGGAGTCACTGGATACAATTGAAACCGTGACGACCATTTTGTGGTGCGACCGCCATGGAAACGGCGACTCACTTCGGGAAGGATCATTACGATTTTTTTTGGGCAAGAATGGCCCTCGTTTGCCCACGAAAAGGAAGGACGGGAATGGGTAATTATGCGCTCGGTCCCACACAATTACGAAGCTTCAGCTGTTTACCTTTGTTGTTTTACTCCGCGGCCGATGGGATGCCCGTCGTTTTTCAAAAAGGAATCGAAAAATCGGAAGGTTGCCTCTTTTGGGTGGAATTGTTTTTCGAGCGGCGATGAAACTTCGAACCGTTTTCTTTTAATAATCGTTATTAATTAAATGGCGGCTGCAGGAGCACACCGGCACGTGTCGGCTTCGAGGGAAATAAATAACGTGATTTGGAGTAAAAGAATAAGAGGAAGCTAAGAATTTACGACGTAACGAACGGTGTGAAGAAAGCAAGAGAGATGGTTATCATTTTGGTGCAAAAATGAGGAGTGAGGTCTGCTCGTGTAATTACCATTTGTCAATGGTATTTGTAAATGGTTTACGATGAATCGATTTATTTGCCCCCCAGTTTCAGCAATCGTACGAGTAAAATAATTTTCCATTGATCAAACACTTAATACAAGTAGCAACAGTTAGTAACTAGTATATCAGCTTACTTCTTACTCTACAAATACCCCATATGCAGTTGTAAGATTAGCTTCACTATTTAGTTATGTTTATCAAGAGAAATAACATCTTACAAACTCAAATATAAAAAGAATTATATCAAGTTATAACTATTGTATCTTGAGACAAATTTCCATTAGTTGTAAACTACTATACTCGTTTCAATAACATTTTTAGAAGCTTGCAAGTAGATTTAATACAGCGCACGAATTATTGAAGCAAATGCACTGCGAAAAGAACTATTTTATTTATTTGTTTTAATAGTTCAGGTTTAGGAAGAAGCTAATTGCACATGAATAATCTCAAAAAATTTACAATCATATGCAACCAATATTACTCTTGCAAGAGGTATTTCCTACTTATAGCGATTAGTAAGAAATTAGAAATTAGGTAAATAACCGTGGATAAAATGTTCGGAAAGCTTCTTATAGTCGTAGCGATAGCCATCTATAAAAATTCAAGTTTTATCCAACATCTATAGAACTAGAACATTTGAAAAAACTCTTCCGCCGCCAAGGCAAGCTGGGAAACAATTTCGACAAAAAATATCTATTCGGAGTTAGAGATCTCTCGGTAAGAAGAAAGCCTTTGAAATCGTTCGTCATAGGAATTTTTCTAAATGATTTGACATCGTAGGGAAGGAAAAAGGCAAAGATGAAAACTATGTTGAGAACCAATTAGTGGATTTGAAGGTGAGCCCTCTTTTCCTATTTGAAGCTGCTCAAGCGTCTCCGAAATTTTTACTGCGGCTAGATTTACACTGGAAGTCTAGGAAAGGAATTTGGTCGGATTTTCGTTTGTCCGGTCGTCGCTAGGAATAGATTTCGGAGGGGAAGCGTACTGCTAGCCAAGATTGGAATGGTTTATACTTTCTATTTCAAACCATAAATATTTATAAGTATCACAATGCTCATAACTAGTAGCTAGGCATTTTTGAAATTTTCTACGCTTTTCTTCTAATTCCCATCACAATCTATAACTTTCAGCGAAGACATATTCATATTTTACAATGGGAGGAATAACTCTAACTAATAACTATAACTAATCAATAATAAATGAATGTCGATTAATAATCTCAAATATTTACTTTATTCTTTGATACAAATACCGGTTAAATAATGTTTCCATTGAACTTAAAACGAAAAGAAATTAAATGACAATACGACAAAAGTTAATTTGATACAATATGTACGTTTGTAGGCATATGTTTCATTACTATAAAGCGACTTGAATATACTTCTGAGCTCCAACACATCCGTGTTCTTTAGACTATAATGCAATTATATCAATAATAAATTAAAATATGGTTAATTAACTAATATCTCAAAGAAGAAATCGTTTACATGGAGGAACCGAGAATGAATTTTCATAAAACTACCTATGTATGTGAACTCTTTCTTAATGGAAAAGTTAAGTTGTACCTGACTGCGAGTCAAGCTGACTTTTTGTCACCAATACTATTTAGAATGAATCAAGTCAATGCTTATTAATATTACATAGTTTGTTTACTTACTTTTTATTCATAACAATAAGTTAAGAAGAAACTGAACGAACTGCGAATTCCTTTTATCTATTTTCTCTAAATGTATTGAGCAATGATTGAGCTCTCATATCATTGAATTGATTATGATCATCAATTAATCTCTATTGAGAAAGCTTCTTGGCTGTCTTTCATAATAAATAACTATACTCTGTTGTTATTTACAAACACACTGTTTGATATTTGAAAAAACGATGCTGCTTAAATGGACAGATCGCAGGAGGTAATAAGAGTAACACTCTCTGAATAGTTTAAAATTCATATCTGAGCATGCATTAGTTCTATGGGTTATGATTATCTACACTAAGCAAATCAGAAACTAAATTTATTCTATAGACAAACCTTTGGAGGAAGTATGCGGGAACAAAATGAGCTAAACAATGATAACAAAATGAATTTATTCCAAAAACTTTGACTTGATGATGATCCCTAAGTTTCAAAAATTTTCTCCAATAATATTCCAAGAAATAAATTCTAATTGTCGGAGTTTATATCTCTTATAACTTTCTCTTTGCAGTCATAGCAAAATTTGAGAATATATCAGAAATTTTTTATCAAACCTTGGATTAATCAGTAAAAACTGTAACTGCGTTGGAAGTTCCCACTTAGACACAAATATAAACTGGCACAACATAAGTTAACGTATGAATTCCAAATTTTAAGGAATATCAATCGGTATAGTAAATTATCTCTGAGTAAGAACATAATGGAGACGTGAATGTGATTGTTATTATCCATTCTATCAGTATCCTGAACGTATCCTGAACAATCCTTGAGTATAACTTTTCTATAAGTTTGTTAAAACGAAATTAAAATAATTATTCATTACATAATGTGGTTAAGGGAACAACAATACCGTTATACAGTAAACAGAACAAAAAGTCTTTCAAATCCATAGGAGATCAATCAGCAAACCAATCCTGTAATTTGCCTCAGCGAAAGGTATCTCTCAAGGGGATTCCAAATTCGCACCGAAGTAAATTCATTTCGTCAGCCATTTGGCACGTCAAATATTTCGTTTGATGGACTCCGTCACTCATCAATAACTATATTGTGCATCGTTCGACGTCCGACAGAATGTTATTAAATGTGGCGCTTACATCTCCTTGGTCATCGTCGGCCTGAAAAGGTCGGGAGCCTTTCCCCAATCGGTTTTTTCTTTCATCCCTTATGGCTTTCATTAGCACCATCCTCCTTCCCCAAACCACCTTTCCACACCTAACGCTGACCTCAGCCCCGGCGACCGAGACCTATGATTTTCAAAATTAACCCTAAGCCTCGGGTAATCAATCAGTCGATGCCTTGCTCCTGGTGGGAATTTCGCGACGTCAAAATTCATCATATTTTTCAATCGAACGCACTGCAACGTCGAGGGTTGGGGATCGACGGAATCCTGTGCCCTAAAGATGGGCACTCCTACTACCAATCAGCTACCTCATTAGCTGATATCTTGATTAAGTGCCACGCGAATACCCGATCCATAATGGTCAATATTAAATATAAACCTCTACTGTGCTCGAAATGACGTATCTGTGACGAGTTATTTCACGAAAGAGAAAAACTTGAATAACGAAAAGGAATGAATATATTAATCGATTTTGGAATAGCTTCTCGATATTTATTAGCTTTATAGCTAATAGCTTTGCTAATACTCAATGGAATTTAATCGATAATTCTTTTATTTAAAAGTGAAGCTCAAAGTTTTAAATGGGTAGCTTAGAGGGAGTTTTTTTTCCAATCACAGATATGTAACCCCTCAAAATCTAATCCTTATCTTTCTTCAATAACATAGTGTAATTTTACTTAATAAAGGTCACAGGATCTATTGAAGATACATCTGTATCAATACGAACCATACAAACTTTACCGCATTCGAATACCTATGAATATTAATCAAATAATAATTGCTATATCTCTTCCACTAGCTCATCCTCGATTAGCAAATTGGCACAGATAAACCTCGCGAATTCTACTTTCTCTCTATCTCATAGTACTCTCCTCATCCGACCATAATTCACGAATAAATTTTCACCAGAGTTCCTTTCTTCAATTTGCGATTATGATTAGATGCCGAAGAACCAGGTTCTGCTTTCTCAATCACGTTTCGTCGTGGAGAAAATTGGGAATTACATTTCTCCCGAACATCTCGAGATGCTATAGCAGCCGAAGATATGCTCAATCGACCGGGTAATGGGATTTACCCGGAACTGCTAATTTTAAGCGGTGATAACTTTGCCTTCCTCTCTCAGTATGCGTGAGTTTCCCAGTCACGATGTAACTACCTGCAAAAACCTCTTTTAAGCGTACCTATATGTATCCTGTTCGAAGGTTCATGGCAAAGAACCGGCCTTAAGGAATTCATCGAAGGAAACATGACCATTTTCTCTTTTTCTTAAAATCCTAAGCAGTGTTTTCACTTACTCGATAAAGGCGTGAGGCCTCTGCTTGCTCAGTATTGATATATGAGGGTGTTTCAATCGTAATTTATTGCTATTGCTGAGTGGCTAAATATGTATTCATACTTCGATATTTTATTCTCTACGGTGGATTATGTCACTGATCGGGATGGCGAAGAAAATTCAAATCATTGATTCTCATAAATTAGTCATACATCAATATAATTGAGTATAGGTGTAGCAAATATACAGCCAACATATTTATATACGAGATATAAAGGTAGAACCGGTACGTAATCGTTCCATACTACCTATAATTTCGAGCTTCTAAAAAACGGTTCATGACTTGTAAGTAACGGTAGTTTTTATATCAATACAAGCTGCACTCTTTTAAATTGTACTGCAGTTGTGAGTGACTAGTATCGCTATAATGACAAACTCATATATTCCAATTCCTGAGGAATTTGATTAGAGTGGATATCCTTCTCCAGGTGGTATATGTTATGAAAATAATACTAGAATTCTATAAGAAATCAGGAACTCAAAAGCCTGTTTTTCATAACCGTTCATTTATATATATCGAATCGAGGATATCGCGAAACATTGAGTGATTAATAAAAAATATCCTAAGCTTCACTAAATAGTTTATCTTGAATATTGAAAACTGAAGGAAGAATGTAACTAAACAATAATCAATTTCAAAACCAAAGCAAATGGAGTGATTCAATGCGATTCCTTTTTTAACAAACAAAATCTTATCATTCGTAACCTTAAACATCGTGTACTAAAGGTAAACTATGTAAAATAATCCAAGATTATGCTTAATTTTCTCTTTCTCAGTGCACTTTCTTTCGTTTCATTTCGTAATCGATTCATTTTTTGGATTTACTTATTTGGAAAAACGTTACAATTAGTTACAATCTCGTTTAAATTCGTTACAAACGTTTCTTACATAGTGCATCATCATTCTTACTCGTCATTCTCAACTGTAACTAACAAAGAAACGATTGATTGCTAGGCAATGTGGACAGGCGTGGCGTGTTTTTCTACAGCGTCACCTCAGCATACATCGTAGTTGCGTGTAAGCAATTAAAATTAGTATGGTGGCAAAACGCCCAACGATTTCCTAAAAGTACGGTCGAGAATGGGAAACCTAGGCAACGATCGACAACAATCGATCGAGCATGTCGCAACGAGAGCTCGAAAATGCAACGGTGCCCGTGTTTCGATTACAACGCTCCTTCTCGCATTTTTTTTAATACGATAGCGCCATAACGATGATAGATGGCGTTTGTGCCCTTCGAAGAGAGAGTTATGCGACTCGACGGCAATTTGGTCACCCAACGGCCGGAATTAAAGCGTCACATTATTAAAAAATTATGCCCTTATGCACCTTCCGTCTAGAAACACGCGGATCGAGTCGTTAAAGAACGGAAATGTATGGCGTGAAAAATCCTTCCTTCGAAAAATTTCACTCCATTTCATTTTTTTTTCCCTACGAGCGCCACTTCCTGAAATCTTACGTGTTTTTCGAGTGATTCAGATTCGAGGTGTGTGTGTGTTTTTTTTTCGAGCTAAAGAGAGTTATAAAACGGCAGATGCATCCGATCCGAAGCAGTAGGGATTAGAAAAAAGGGCGCGAAGCTAGCTTTTAAGGGATAAAGGATTCCTTGAAGGAGCTATTTATACCAGTATTGGCTATTTGGGGTAATAAATTCGCTACTATTTGTTAAACTAATGTAAAAATTCTCTCATAAAATGATCTATAGATTTAAGACCTCAATCATGAGTTTCGCGGGAAGATATTCGTAAAATTTATTATGATTTAATCAAAAATATCAGTGATTTTCATAAGTTTACTCCACGCTATGCATTTCTTAATTAGAAAATTATTTTTAAAAATTATTATACATACTAATTATAGATTAATGTTAACAATAACTAAGCCCATACTATAATGACTTCGAGTTGTTATTTAACAAAAATTTAAACGAAAAATCGGCTCTATTACACCTTCATCCATAGCTAGGTAACTGTACAATAGTTTCGTAGTATAGGAAAAAGAAATTCCTTTTTCTACTTTAAGTATTTGAGCAATGTTTGCTAAGAGAAAGGCAATGAAGACTTTATCATCCATTAAATATGACTGCCTGTGATTTTTACGAAAATTATGCATAGAAAATGAAAACCTTCTGATTTTCGGTAACCAAAACAACGCGTATCGTCGAATTTCTTGCGAGTTTCGAGCGAAAAGTGTCGTACTCATATTTTTACGAAATAGCCTCCCATCGCACACTTCATCCGCCATTCTGCAGCAATGGCACGGCTAGAGAGAGAGAGAGCCCCGTACAACCTATCCTGCGGACATAAACCGCAGAATTTTCCAGAAAACTAAAAACCGCGCGTACTTTTCGAACCTCCCTAACCGAGTCGGCGTCGGCGCGTAAAATTTTTCCCTATCTCGATATCAATCTGGATCGTCCTATCTGAAAAAAAGTTCCCAGCAGAAGGAAAGAAAGAAGCTTCCCGCTAGAGCCGTGGAGCGTAAGGAGCTAGGATTACACGCATCTAGGAGGGGTAACGGACGCATTCCCACCACCAGCGCACTTTCTTCTCTCCCTACCTCCCCGCCTCCTCACTTCCTTCCCGCCCTCTCTACGCTGCGTAACTTTTTGGTAGTTCCCGGACCTCTCACCTGACTGAATATTCTTCCGTGTCGCCACTGGCCGGCGTGCGAAGGCGAAAAAGGTACCGAGATGGTGGGAGAGGGAGGGGGACAGGTGGAGGGAAACTAGGAAGGGGGGGGGAGTAGTCATAGGATAGCGCATGAGATTTTTGGGGGCGCCAGAAAAGTGAGACGGAAACGGTGGTGGGGAGGGGGGGTCCAGCATGGCGATCCGAGGCATTCCAGAGCTGGAAAAGGGGAGGGGGTGGGTCTCTCTCTCTACGTTTGTTGCGAAGAGGGAGGCGGAGGGAGGGGGAACACACCGCCTTGCTCTGCCAACGCATATTATGTGCGTGAGAGGATGCGAGCTGGAAGGGGAGCGGGTATTCTAGGAGAGGCGCTCTTTAGAACTTCTCTCTGGCGTACTCGTTTTCGGACGAGGAGTGGGGTGGGGCGGGTTTCTGGGATAGGGCGGTGGGAATGGTTGGCGAGGTGGCCTTGACCAGGGGGACTCGATAACTACTAAGATTCCTCCCGCTCTTTTCTCTCTCCCCCTCCTCCACCCCTGATGACCCACCCCCTCCCCCTCGGGACCCCACCCCTATAACAGATATCCCCGTGGACCCTCGAAACATATTTTTTTTTCGGAATTTTTTCCCAAAGATTCTACTCCTTCATCAAGAAACCATCCTCGCCGGCGTATATATATATATTTATACGTTTGGCGGAATTTTTTTTCCTTTTTCCCGAATCTCCCGAGTCCTTGTCATTTGCTTGCATAGTTTACGAGGGCGGCACTGTGTTGTGATTCGAGGAACTGCGGAAGGGCGTTGGAAAAGGGGCAAGCGGCTCTCCGATTAATTACTTCTCTCATAATGAGAGGCCCGCGGGACGGTAACAGTCCCTCTTGAGGACCTTTTTCTTCTTTTTTTTTATCCGCGGCCCGTTTGTTTGACTGAGAGCGCGGCCCGAACGCGCGGCCCTGAGTTCGGAAGCCGGGCGGTCGCGAAATCGAAAGCGGCTACCGATGAAACCTATCTCTCTAGGACTAATTAAAGAGAAGCATATTTAATTAAACGTGGTTTGATGGGGACATCCATCAACGTATACGTGGACGGCGTGACCCATTAAACGGTCTCCTCCTGTCCATTTTTCAGGGGTTGATTGCCTAGCGGTACTCCGGAGTCCACGCAAAGGGTCATCCGGAGGAAGGATTAGGGGAAGAGATGTTTTATCTGTCGAAAAAAATTATAAATGATTAATTTGTTTAACGGAATATGTGGGATCAATGTCTTGGAATCTTGGTCGAAATTTAAAAGGCGAAGAAATGTATACATGACTATTATTATAGAAACAAATTCTGTCTCTCAAGGAAGGCGATAGTACAGTATTCTGTAAATTACTCGTCTATTTTAATTTTTTAATAAATTAATTTCCCGTGAGTTAAATCTACTGATTAGGTATAAATATACTCGTTAACTCATTATTCATCGGATCAATCTCATCAATATATTTTGGCAGAACCTCGTAGTACGCAATCACCACAACCTACGAAAAGAGATTCTTATTTTTATTTCCAAATCCTTATACAGGTCCAAGTTTGACTTTTAGTTTGACAATTTATTGACTTTATAACAATCTTTAAGGCCAAAATATATATTTCTCCCTCTTGCCAAAAATTAATGGAATTCAATTAACTATTCCTTTTTTTCTTCTTAAATTCGAATTTAATATTTTATACACCGATATTCTCTTTGATTTTCTCAAATGAATTCCAAAAAGAAGTGTGATTGTTCAATTTACCTTTTTCCTTTTTTGATGGAAAAAGTAGAATTAATTCAGTGGACTTCCACTTTCTGCGATATTAATTTCAATCCTGAGAAAAATATTTCGAATATAGTCCAACATTTATCAGGAAATAACGATTTTTTGACTCCTAATATGTTTATTTAGTTGAATACGACGAAGAAATGGTATTCTCCGCAATTCACTACCACTTAGTATTGAATTTTTTCCATTAGCTCTAATTGAATAAATGTCTTTCTTTGTATTACCTTTTATTCCTATTAAATATTGTTTGATTGGATAAAAATTCACAACAGAAAATAGATATTCTAGATATTGAATCCTGAGTTATATATGGGTGAAATTTTAGGAAATGATCTGGTGTTTGGTAAATATCGTTATTCCATAATAGATGGTATACTCGTATATAAACTAACAACTAAAACGTCTGATCTAAGTTAGTATAATTTACTCAAATATCTATTTAATTTAATAATTGGATTCGGACTCTAGTTAAGTATGAAGGTTCATAATCAACTCACCCATAGAGACGAAAAAGTACGATAAAAACCCTTGTCAAAATATTTCCCTCACAATTAAAGTTGTGATATATTAGGAACATTTTTTCATAAATTAATTTTTGGAGCTTAGTTTTCAGAATTAAATTTTTTAAGCATATCGATCTTTCTCATCGGTGAAGACAGCCCAAATGGTTGACGAGAATCTTAGATTACCTTATTGTGGAGTTTAAGTATCGTGGTATTCAGGAGTCAAAATGCCATTTGGGCCTCTTAACGCGGTAAAGCGCCAGATGCGAAGTTAATAATGCAGCGCCACCTCATTCTGTGCACCATATTGTGTATTTTTTTCCCTCACTTCTCCGGTAGTTGTTAAAAATTCCTTATTCTAGGAATTTCCTGTTTACACGGAGGTGTTATGATATAAGCGCGATTCCCGGATATATTCCTCCACAGCTTTCTTAAGGGAAAGGCAGAGGGCGGGGTGAGCAAGAGGGGAAACTCTCCCTCATTTCCGCCTATTATGATATTATTCCCATCCTTCCGTAAATTTAATTGCTGATTAAGGCCTTCTTCTTTTCTACTATCTGCACTTCTCCCCGTTACCATCAGCATTATGCAGAAAGGTCTAATCGTGGCTTCCTATTTATTGTTCCTTAGCTATGAATTTGGAGTAATTTCAGAATTTAGACAATCCGTTGCCTCTAAATGATTTTTTCCCTCACTATTTAGAGCGATAATTGGAGTGGGTTATTTATCGTAAAGTGTATCGGTGGAAGGATGTGACCTTGCGGGACACAACGAAGGTCCTTCATCGGTTCTGATTCATGGTCATTAAACGCTGAAGTTTAATTGGTGGCATTTAAATTCATCGTTACTGACGTAATTAAAGGTTAATTTTGTTTGAATGTAATGAACTTTCCAAAAATTTTTTGAATTGCTCTCTTCTAAGGAGCAGATTAATTAGAAGTAATCCGAAATTTGTCTATTAACAAGCGGAATATAATAATATTCCTACTACTTAAAAGTAACTAAAGAGCAGTTTTAAGCAACTGTTATAAGCTATGTAAAACTATCTCTACATCAAATATCTTTTCATTAAAATAAATGTGACTTGTGTCTCTGAATTCCAAAAAAAGAATCTAATTTATATGAGAGAAATTTAAAGGACTAAACTTCTGTATTCATTCAAGAAATAGAATAGTTTGTCTAAATGATTCAATAAATTTAGGTTTATTTTAATACATAAGTATATTTCGAGCGAGATGTCAATTTGGCCAATAGCCTATATGAAATATATATATATACTTAAATTTCCCCATAGCGACCACAACACTGGATGCAGGCGAGATATCGAACACTATCGTTTTCGCCCATTAAGTTCCTTCTTCTTTGACGAAGACCTCTGGAGAATTGTCGATAAAACTTTCTTTGAAGTTGCAGTTTACAGTCAATTGACGAGAATAGATATGGGATATATTTCAGCTTGAAAAGAGATGAAATAACCGAGAATAATATTTCCGAACGTGACACGCTATTCGTAAGGGCTATCCCGATGACGCTAGCGGAGCAACGCGTGCCTGATTTTCTTCTCGTTCTATTCTTGAGACGTTTCCCAACACGTCCTCAGCAACTGCTCTTGTCAAGTGCAATTTATAAGTTCTTCTTACCAGTTTAAGCGGTAGATTTTCCGAGCCAATGAGAACCCTTCCTATTTCCCTTTCTCAGCGTCTTTGGATGAAAATCGCTCGCTTGACTTTAGCCTCCGCCTTACGTCATGCATCTGTGGAGTTGTGCTCCGCTCATTAAGTCAACGTGACTATTTATTAATATTAATTTGGAATTATTTCTAATGTGAAAATTATTCTGAGTTTGGAAGGAAGTAGGAAGAATGGAAAGAGGGTTATACGAGAAATTTACCTGTTTTAGGTGTACAACAGTAGCCAGTAATTTTGTGAAGCCCTAAAATTAACGATTTTTTCGATATCTTCCTAAGTCAATCATGCTTTAGAATATGTGTCGCTTTACTTTTTGGTTTAACTTCATTTTTGATTTAAAGAATTAAGCACTGAATCTGAATTTCTCTAATCAAATTAATATTTACGAAAAATTTGTAATTTTCTTCCCTCATGAGAATTCGAATTCAATGTATACAGTTTTCATTTACCTAATAAATACTTTAGTGTTACCGTGCTTTATTGAATCTCATAATGTATAGCTTCAATTAAAAAATACCAGAAAAAAATTAAACGAATTTCAACGAATGACCAGCATCAATAGGTAAGCGAGGAAAAAATATTTCAAACTATTTTTAAAGATATTTCTAAGGAATAGATACCTCCCGTACAAAATATACATATATATTTATCAAGATTTTTATAACTTTTCATTCAAATTATTTTTTCACTATTTGATTAAAAAAATCAAATAATTTTTATCCTATAATCTATTCCTTAGAAAAGTGAACTTATTCCTACTTTGACACAAAATCAAATTTCGTATTTATGAACCTTTCGACATCATCTTTATATTTTCCTCCTCTTTACTTTTTCTTTCTTTTTTCTTCTTCTTCTCTAACATCCGAATTCTTCCCTAAATGCATCTCGTCCTTTTATCCCTCCACCATTCTTCTCTTTCCCAATTCCAACCATTTTTATCGCCACGAAATCAAAGGGTTTGCCGATACGAAGTCAATTGATTGAATGGAAGGAGTTTATCTCACATTGTCAACTGCTATTCTCGCTCCCTCTATTAGGAACTTCGCTAAACACGGGAGAAAATCGAATTCGGCACTTTTACTCACGAAGTATTCGGTTTACCGATCAAGCCTTCCCTCGGGGCCCCTGAAATACATTTAGGAAATGCGAGGGGACAAAGAAAGACACGTTGGATGCGCTCTTGTACAAATACTCCACAATAATACAGTTTCTTTACGAGCTAAGCTGAGACGTAACTGTAGAGCTAGTATCTGATTTTCACGTAATGAGAAGCACCTTATAAATCAAACCGTTCCGCTCTTGTGGCTTAACATTTCGGGTGTTTTAATTGTGTAACGTACGATGATGTCCTCGAATTAAGTTAACAAAGTACCACGGGAACAGAAGCGGGAGCGACGGCGGTGCGTGAAAAAACTGGAATGGAAACATGGCGTAACCCCAAAATCACGTAAATGGACTGCATAATTCATCCGCGCTCTATAATTCAGGATCTAAATTTAATTGAGGAGCGGAGAAATCGTGGAAACTACGGATACGGATTTAGGTAATGTATATGGTTGCCAAGGAGATGCGCAACATTCCATCTGATTGTATGATTGTTAAACATTTGCCTCCTTTTCACTTCGTCGAATGGGAAAAATTATACGCGGCCAAATACCGAAAGACAATAAA
Source organism: Pantala flavescens (assembly GCA_020796165.1). Lineage (NCBI taxonomy): Eukaryota > Metazoa > Arthropoda > Insecta > Odonata > Libellulidae > Pantala > Pantala flavescens. Next base: position 15,090,002 of record CM036879.1, on the reverse strand, counting down.
GTTATTAGGAAGGGCGCCGTACCTGAAAGATCACGCGATCGAAAATCGGTCCCTTTCCGTGGAGAATGTGTTTGTTCGGAATAGTATTAAATAAAGGAGCCTTTATCATAAATAAGGGAATAAGAAACTTACAATGGATAGCTCTAAAAAGAGGAATTCTCTCCGTTGAAAATGTCTTCAAATTTTTATAGGAATACATCTCTATGCGCATCTAAAGGCTTGGTTAGACTGATAATAGGTATAATATATAAAATAGTAAAAGGAAAAGAATTCTGAGAAATGTTGAAAATAATATTATTCCAAAATTTAAAAGTACTAACTTGTCCACTTAAAAGCTCGATTAGACTGGCAAAAGAAAGAATTGGAAAATATCGTAAACCATAAAGAAAAAAGGTGACGACCAAAAGAGTCCTTAGAAATAAGATAGAAATTAACTGTAGGAAATTAATATATGTAAAAGAATCGAAAATTTTTAAAGATTGCATTAATAGCATTGCATTTAAAATTATTAAGAAAATAAGTATCTCTTATAAAAAAAGAAAATTTCAACTTTGTAAATTTAATTTTCTGTGGAAATTTACAAAGTTATTTTTCATTACTATGGCATTCCACGAAGTCACATCTTCTTCCATTGATTTCAAGAAAATTTCAGTTTCATTCAGAAGAGTAATTCTCAGTCCATGAAAATAACGTGAAATAAAATACGCTATTGCAGCTCAAATATATCTATCCAAGAGGATGTCAATCTTTCATATAAAATGTCCTTATATACATTAGGAACCATTATCCCTAAGATCCATGCATAAAAGAAATAATACAATCAGTAGAATACCAAAATGCTTCTTGCGTCACAAAATTATTACCATAGCGATATCATTCGGTGGTAAATTTCGTTCTTCCTCGATTCACGGTCTCCTGAAGTTCTCCTTCATAACAATCCCTCTGCGATAATTGCCTTAGAAGGTTATCAGACAGAGATCCCATGACAGCGCTCATACTTCCAAGAGATGAATAACTCGGAGGGAACAAAGCAAACCCCCCATTCAATCTCCCTTTATAGAATCTAAGCTTGCGTAAAAATCTAAGAGAACGGAAGGACCAAGGCATTGCGTCACTGATCGGTTCATGGAACAAGCATCTGCCTCTCTCCATCTTTCTGCCTCGTCCTATCTTAGCGCATCACCTTCTTAGAAACTCCCCCAACATCCGTATCCATTACTGCTTCCTAAACCACCTCATCCCAATTCTTGAGGCCAACGAACTCCCTCTTGCACGAGGTGAGCGCACATCTAGGAAAGAGAGCACTGTAAAATCGGGAGGCTGAAGGTACACCATCTTTTGTTTTCCATCCCATTTCCAGAGGGCTCTGGGAGACTCTCCACTGGGAGAAGTCCTTCTTTTCCCCCGTTCCCTTTATTATCACTGGACCTGATTCGGGCTCTCATATCCCCTTCTTTAAAAAAAAAATAAAGTGAAAAAGGCGATGGAACGAGATTTCCGAAATGCGGAGATGTTTTTCCCTCTAAAATCCATCTGCAGATTAAACCGTTGCGTTTAACTACATCTTCCGGAGAATGACAATCCATTGCCTCGAAGAGTAGGATTTAGTATGGAGCGAAGGAGGATTAGTGTTTCTTGTATATTAAAACTTATTATTAAGAATTTATGATTGGAAGAAGGGATGAATAATTATTTTAATAAATTTCGAGTAGAATTACGTAACGTAAATTACGTAAAAGAATGACTTTAAAGGTTGAGAAAACGGTTAATTAGTTAATGCTTGATGAGAATCATTAAATAAATCTACGAACCTTTAATGAGGACACAGAACACAAATACTAATGAATTTCATTCCTTTAATTAAAATTGAAATCTAAGAAATACCTAATAAAATATTTTAAATTTTTGAATTTTAAGAAAATATAAATTCAAAGGCAGAAAAAAATAATTGAGAAGATAATTTTCCTGGGTCCCTTAAGAATTGAATATTGATTACAACAATGAAAAGTCTAAAGTATTAAAAAGAGGATTACGTTAATTAAGTTGAGGAATCTTTCCCATTCAAGGTTGATTTTTTCTGTCATTAGAAATAACGAAAAATCCAATATATATACATATAAGCTGATGATAATTATTACAATTCTTCTCGTATTAATACTAAATATTTTCACCGTGAAAGCTCTATAAGAAAAGCTTAGAAGACTAAAGAAGATCATATGCGAAAGAACAAAGATGTACAAATATCTCAGATGTAATAAGGTACATTTGAGGTTAGAAAATCTATCAATATATTGGAATATGCGTTTGTGATTATATTTTACTTCAGTCTCGCTTGGATAGAATATATAAATCTTACGCGTTATGTTCTGTTTCCCTGCTATTTTCCTAAAAATCCTGAGAAATATTCATTAATGGATATTATATGCTATTAATTGTTTTATTAAATAGTTTTAATTATTCATTCGTTAAGATTAATAGGTTCATTTCATATTCTTAGATCAATATGATCATATAACAGCACTGCTTATATTCAAAATCGCACTCGAGTCGAAATGAATTGGAACGGCAAGGGTAGGTTCGCACAGAGGCATTTTCTCGCAATCGAGAGAAAAACGAAGACGTAGGCGTTTCTGAATCAAGGGGAAGAAGGGTATGCATCGGGAGAAGAAGGCTGATGAGGAGGGAGAGTTCGAGAGAAAACATGCAGATTATCCGAAGGAAGGGATAAAAAATTGGGGAGTCGTCGGGAAGGAGCGGAATAATCCTCTAAGAAATCAATCGTAAAAATCTTGGGGAACTTTCATCACGATGAAAGCTTGGCACAAAAATGAATCGCTCGGCGCGACGTTAAAAATCGCGGACGAAAGAGGGATGGACTCGTTTGCAAATCCGGGCTTGTCCGTCGAAATCAATGAGGAGTCGTGTGCATGCAAGGACATGTCTCCAGGGAGATTACGGACTGTCAACATTTTTATTTCGCCTGATATATCAGCGTGTACATGTAGATGCCTTGTTCCAAGGACCGTCAAAAAGACTGCATTCGATTCTGCCTCGGGGTGACGAACGCCAGGGGTGGGTTTGATGGAGACTTTAGAATAATAATGCAGTAAAGAATTCGCATTCGGAAGATGTATCTTTCTTTTGTCTAGTACCAAGTTTCTTCGCGAGGAATATTGTGAATATTCTTTAATTACGTGCTTAATTTGATTGCCAATTACTAAAGCTATTTCCTTCTATAGTTCAAAAATTTTTATTCATGATCAATACGGCAATTATTCTATGATTACGTAGTTGAATCGGTGACCAATCACAATTGCGTACGATTTCCCGAGTTGAACTATGTTCTAGTTAACGAAATAAACTGTTACGAAAAGAATTTCAAAATTATTTTTATGGGATAACTTCCTTTCTGTTATTCTGTTAATTGTACCCTTACACCACAAAAAATTATCGTCGAACATACTTTCGCGAGTCACATTTAATTATAATAAGCAGCGTAATTTAATACAGGCTAACGAGTCTCATTAAACAAAAAATTAATTTTTTAAGGCAACCATCTTTTGCATTTAAAAATTTTTCTCTTTTCATACCATGATAATTAAAGTCGATGACCCTACTCCTTCCGGGTACAAAATGTTGTCTAATTAGCAGATATATATATGTATAAGTGAAATAACGAACCCTTTCCTCGTTTTCTTATTCCTCCCTGAGCCATTTATTCCGAGTATATAAGCATCTCCCTTATTTTATTTAATCACCATGGAAAAATTCCTCGGCACTATCGACTCTCTCAGAGAATTAATTCGTCCAGATGAGTGGGCTTCCGCGGAGGTATTCGGGAAGGAGCAATGTCGAGGGTTAAGCATAGTTCAAGGGGCTGAGGGTCGGTGGAGTGAGGAGTGCAACGGGAGGCAGATGGTTTGCAGAGAGGGGGAGGGAAGATGAAAGAGTCTCTGTATAGGTAAAAGAAATTTGATTAAGCGAAACTCGACGACTAATTTATGGAGCCTTTGATCAAAAAGAGACTCAGGACTATTTATGCGGAGGTCCACACCACTATTTTTGAGCCTAAATAAAAGGAGAAAGATCGAATTTAGGCTTGCGTAACCAGGCATAATCTCATTTTTTTTCGACCCCTGCGGTTTTTATCCGACTAAGACCCGAACACTTGGCTGGATGAACGTTTTAGAAACGAGGATTCTTTACAAATTGGAAGGAATTCTTTTGGAGATTTTTCGTACGAATAAACTCCGTGTAACTGGCGAAGAGATATTGATTCCAATTATTTTAAATCAATCTAATTTCTAGGTATTATATCGAAAAGAATCTAATCTTGGATGACCTTTTATATAAAAGCTAATTCAAACTATAGGCACTTATTTCCTTTCCAAGGTATCTAAGATTTAAAAAAAATTCCAATCATAACTAAAAGAATAGAGCTATTACAATCGAGAAAGCTTTTATATTAAATACAAAATTATACTGTTGATATTACTTAAAAGAAGAACATCTTTATATTATCTTTGAAATATAAAAATCATATATATTACTATACACAGGCTAAATAAAATAAATAGATCCCTACTGATCGATGAATGCATTACCAAAACAGCTTATAAAACTATCAGATTCTCTGATAAATTGAAGACCATTATTAAAATTAACTTACAGCAACAATGCGAATAAATAAAATTTCGTCTTCATAGATATTATTGAAGCTAATTAACTCTATTTGAGAACTTTGTTAATGAAAAACCTATCAAAATAAAATGCTTTATTTGAATATAAAAATATCTACATCGTAGAGATGATGGAACTTTAGTTTAGGAAATAAAAACGAAGATTATTAATAAAACATCGCTGTCACGACATCGTTTGATAATACCAATAAGGTGTACACACATGAACACTAGCCTTAAATATCTTAGAATATATCATTCCACAAGAGAATGAAGATCATTCCTCCGGAATATCTCCGTAGCATAAGCATCTATCCACAGGACCCCAAATTAAAAGCATCTATAGAACAAAGTCAAATGTACCGTTTCCCTCTCGACCCGTGACGTAAGCAGTCGCATCTCCGTTCCGCCGAAACTTTCGTCCCGAAAAAACGTCACTGCCCGTCTCCTCAGTCTCTTATTCAAGCATACGCTCCTTTGGGAAAAGAGGGAAAAAAACATTAGGTTCGAAGTCGCTGAAAAGCAAATCTTTCTCTAATGTCCTCATCCGGTTTGGCGGATATCGTAATAAATGGGAAGGGATCGCAGACAAATGAGAATCGAAAACAGCCGCGGAATTTTTTTTTCGGGGCGTTTGAAATACCCGCTTGTCTAGGCGGAAGCCCTCGCGACGGGGCCACCGAAGCAGCTCTATAGATATAAGAAGGGCGGGGGAGCAAAATGGATGAAAGAATAGAGGGGAAAGGATAGCTGAAGGCGCGTGGGTGGATGGAGCGAGGAATAGGCAAGGGGAATAGGCTTGGATTACGTCCACTAGGACCAGAGGAGGTGGATTAAGGACATATCTAGCTTATTATACTGTTTTAAACTTCGATTTCATTCGGAGAATTACGAAATGTGCTCAAATCGGTTGTCCCACAGAGATCGCAACAAAGTCTACGTCCGAGAATCGTGATAAATATTGTAATGAGCTCCGATATTTTGAGACGGAACCGATTCCCGTAAAGTTGCAACATGGTCGCCTGCGTGTGACGCATTGGAGGACATTGTACTCTGAATTTGGAATGAATCCTGACATCACAATGGAAAGCGACTAATAAGAAACAATGTATTGTAGCATTTCTATTGTTGGGAAAAACTGGGAGCGAGTAAGCAATCTTCGAATAAAATAATATATTTTAACATTTGGTAAATAGTTACGATTTTAACGAAATTAGATAGAAAACCTGAGAAGTTTATAGAAATATATCACTATTCGTCTTCTTAAATAACAGAAATACTTGGAATGACTAAAATAATTTATGAAACCCACATAAAATATTTTCTCAAAATATTTAATTTAATGCACTTTCCGAAAACAAATCTATTTTGTTAGGTATTAATTCCACGAATACCACCGGTACGAAATCCAGTCGACGCAACACTTTGTAGCAATAGAGGACACTACGCTCCCTGATACGATCCCTTGGAAGACGGAGAACTCCTGGTTCCCTGGCGAAGTGATCCGGTAAACAAGGGAACGAGGGGAGGGTGTCGTCAGGGCTCGAAACCTTGACCTCTCGGGCGAGGGGATCCGTGCTTCGTCACCCAGTGCGCTACCAAAATCAGGAGTAGATGTGTGGTGTGAGGAGTCTAAAATAGCAAATGGGTTAAGGAAGAGAAGATGGGGGAGAGAAAGAGAGAGAAGACAAGCGGTAGACGCATAACAGAAGCTTAGCAAAACTCGCTCTCTATCTCTTTCTAGACCAACCCCTTTGTCAGCTATTGCAGAGAGGAGTCACGAGATTTCACGATATTCGCTCATATACGTGAGGAGCAGCGGAGAGAAGAGAGAGTCAGGGTCCAAAATGGAGGAAAGATATCCTGATAGAGAGATATATTATTATATTAACAGTATATGTTTTTCGGTGAAACCAAATTTAATTTTACTTACCGACCTCTTTAAATTTTAAAATGATATTTAAAAATTCTACGGATAAGCTATGGAAATTAATTTAAAATTAGGTTATTTCATTTCCGAAAGATATTGATCCTCTGAGTATAAATCCACAATAAAAATCCAGAACAACCTCGTTGTACTTGCTATTTACTCAGAAAAATACCGAAGATTCGTCCAAAGAAAAACTTTAGACCGTGAAGATATTATATTGCCTTAAAGTCACTACGGATGCTTATTTCAACTTGAAAATATATAATGATTATATCGGGGAAATATTTATTTAACATCATCGAGAATTTTCTGGTAATTTTCAATTGATGAAGTTTTATTTAGTAAATATTTTTAAATTTGAATGGCACGTTAAGAAAAGATTTTAAATATTCACCTTCCATTTATATGAGAAATTATTATATGGTTTCGAGAATGATTTGAAAAAAGGAGTCTCATAAAATTATGCTACTTTAAAAAAAAATACACCAAATAAATCTGTCTAAATGAAAGAGAAATTAATGGTACCGTTTATCAAACATATATCATAAATACTAAGGATCATTATCGTAAATCACAAACTATTACCCTAACTCCTAATGTCAGACTTCCAAATTTGAAGGGCGAAGAAATTTAAAACACTCGTATCTCAAAACAGTCAGTGACTCAGATGTAAATCTTTTTAGGAATAAAGTTAAAGTATTAAATTAAATATTTAATACATCTAAAGAATAAAATTAAATATTTAATACATCTAAACCTCATTTAATTAGATAATACATCTTAAAAAAGTAATGTTATATAGTAGTTTTGTATATGATTCTAAAAAAACTGTGGCAAAAATCATACATCTGTATTGTACGAACTCTTTGTTACCAAAATTTTATATATTTACGTACATTCTTATTAAAGAATGTGGGAGACATTTTCTCCAAACTCAACTGGAAATAAGTAAACAAGAAAGCATTGGAATCCTAAGCAAAATTACTGGCGACAGGAATCTTCGCAGTAAGAGTAAATTTATTTCCCGTGTTTACAACCAAATTCACACCAAGAGCATGTGTTCAACAACATTGTTTCAATTTCCCTGAATTACGCATTCGATCTTAAGTCTGTCCAGATGGTTGCTTCATGCTCCCGCCGATAGGGCCTTTGACTAGTTGTGGGCAAGAATTCACGAAGCTTTTATTTTTAAATCCGAGAGGTCCTAAAAATAGGTGTTTATTCGATGTAAACCATGACTGAGTCGACCGTAGTCTTAGCTGGGAGAATTAGTGACGAATTAATGCAAGGTGAGTCTTCGTAAGTTAGATTAACGTATCGAATGGATCTATTTTGAGAAATGGGAGGTAGAAGACGTTTCGTTCCCCGAACCTATAAATCACTTTGGGTTGCCTTAGAAAAGCTTTGAATTTGGAAAATTAGAATAGGTTCATGTGAAACATGCGTAAAAAGGAACTCTTTAAGCGGTGGGGAACGTAAATTCGAAAAGAGACGTTTTCTTCTTTTTTTTCCAAGGCCTTATTTCGGCAATATTGTGTTATTTTCGACATCTGGAGTATGCTGCTCCTTAGAAAATCCCCCATGATGACTAAAACCTTATTTTTAGCAGACTGCGTCGTATATCCCTAGCACTTGAAGCGCATATGTGTCGGATCATATATGGAAAAACATGAAATAGAAGCGCGCTTAAAATGCGCAGGAATTATAGTTAGAATCTCAGAAAGACGGTCGAAATTAAGTGTTGTGGGATAATTTACCAAGAAATACCGTTTCGTTTCGATAAACATTCGGTTCGAAAAATCCTCTAGCATAATGGTCTGTCCCTCCGGTTTTAATGGAGTTTTATTTTCGTTCGAGTCTTGTATGTGAGGGAATTCCTACGACTTTTTCGTCCCTTGCTTCATACTAGTTTCGTATGCTGCACCTCGGCTACGTTTTTTCGGTAATGGAATGCTGATATATCCCCCATGTCCTCCAGCTGCTCCACGTGTCCTTTACCATTGCTGCCGAGGATTTCCTTCCATACACCACTCGAAACATCCTCTCGTACTTCCGCACATATACGAAATCGGATATACGTATGGATATGAGCTTATCTTCAGATTATATGGCCTATCCTATGGCCTTGCGGTTTAAATGATTTTTTAAAATTAAATTTGATTGTTTGATTCATAATATTTCTTCCTTTTTCCTATCTATTTCCCGAATTTATGATAAAGAATCTGTACAATCATTAGCAGTTTCTACGACAGTAGTGTTAACATAGAATTGATGAATATCTACCATTACTACTACCAATACTAAAACCCTAGAAGGACTATGCTGAGGAAACAAAAAATGTATATCATAATTTTAATTGGTTTAAGATTAGATATGTTGGGATTATAATACAATTTTATGGACGATGCTCTCATTTTCCAGTAGTTTAGGAAGCATGGGCAAACTCTCCTGCATTACCGGTCAATTCACTTCTTTTATTAATAAATAACGAAGAAGAGAGCGAAATGTTTACTTAGTTACCATAGCTACTCCATAGAATTTCTCATTTCCACTTCGATAGACATTCCTCATACTTTATTGAAAGGATGCTTCCTTTTAATTCCACTTGAAAATAAGTTATATTCCACGAGTTACTCTCGATCTCTGATTCATTTATACTAATATCATCTCAATGTGCGTGTGTATATTTTCATGTGGTATATTTATAACACGTTAATTCAATAATTGAAACTTCGACGACTGAAATCAGAGACGAAATCCGAATTCATTCGTAAAAGCCAAAACACAACACAATGTTTTCCCTTTCGTATCCAACGAGTAAACCGGACACAGAAACCTCCCGAAACTAGGCAAGTGTCTCAATTTCCGCTTCCTTTAGTGTACCCAGTGCAATAATCTAAACAAGGAAAGTTTCAAGATTTCTACAGGCTGTCCCGCTAGATAAGTTTTTAACACTTTTATCGTGTCCATAGAAGAGTCTTGCTGCTAGATAAAATTCCCGAGTAGCCTCTATGAAGGAGGCCTATTTATTTCCAAAAGTAGAGCCGCTCTATCCTTATCGAGTTTCCGAGAAATGCGTCATTTTTCCGTACATCAGATGATAAGTGTTCCTTCACACTATTTTAGGACTTGCTCAATATCTAATGCCACGTATTTTCAACGTCGCGAATGAAAAGAAAACTTTTTATCGTATTTGTCGAAATATACTTGATATGAAGAAACATTTTATCCAGAATAAGTGAGTAATAAATACTGTGAAATACATTGAGATACAGTATAATCGTAATTGATAAGTTAAAGCGATCGACAAAAAACACGATGACTTATACCAGGAAAATCTTGGATATTACTTTCGTGCTTAGGAAACGACTAAGATAATTATCATAGATCTATCTAAATAGCCGTAGCAGTTCCTATATAATGTAAACATATAACTTTAATGTCTATAGAATAGAATGTAGATAATAATATATTCATTGGGGAATTCGAGAAAAGAAACATAATGAACTATTTACACTCCGCAAGGACGTGAAAATATTAGAAGAGTCAATACTATATAAACTAGAATAGGGAACACCTCGATACGTGGAAATCGAAGCTTTTTAGGAGCATGGCTCTAACTTGACGTGAAAAATTTTCTTATATTTCTTCACCAAAAGTAAACAGATATTTGTAACATATTTCGAAATATAATTCATTTACGAATAATATGATTTTTCCAGTGGGAAATGAAGAGCCGCAGTGATAACAAGTGAAAAATTGATATAAATCTTGCTAAATAGAAGAATTATTTTCGTGAATATTTGTATATTTTTCGTATTATATTAATTTTTCCACAAATTTTTGTTGGTTTTAGCCTGAGTGGGCTAATTAAGAAGTGTTAGCAAATTATCAATATGCACGTACTAGTCTACATATATATTTTCTAGCATACGTAAATTCCCGTAGAAATAATTAATTAACATTTTGCTTTAAAATACGGACAAAGAGTAACGTGATTGCTTTTTAGTGAGTTTGCAGTTGGATATAAAAAGCGTCTCTTATTCAGTTGGTTTTGTCGTATCGTGAGGTTGTATATCTATGTCCATCAATTAAGTTTTTGCGAAGGATTTCAACACAAAGATCGAGACGATAACAAAGTACAAGTCGCTTTTTCAAAAGTCTTAATCAGGTGACTATGACTCTTCGTAAAGAAAGAAACAAGCGTTGAGATTCCGTAAAATATATTGCATTTTCAATTATGAGGATCGAGTTTCCATAATCATACTAACAATGTTGAAGAACTGTGCTCAAAAAACTAAAAATGCATTTCGTATTTTGTAATTGATAAAGGCATTATTTTTTAGCATTTGCATTCACTCTCAGTATTTACTATCTGGATTTTAATACTAGCTTTAGCTATTAATACAGCTTATTTTAGACATTTCATGCTCCCAAATTTACAGTTCCCAATTATAATGCAAGAATTTAAAAGCTCTCCAGACGCATTTCATAACCAATAGAACCAGCTATAATTATTATTTACGTATATGAACATTATTAGGTAAAGGTAGCTGAAATTTTTCTTTATGAACCACCATTCATCGTCCTGAGTCATTTAAATCATCGAATAGTTCGCATGTCACACGAATCCATCTTTTAGCTTTTTTCCCACAACTCTCTCTCTCAATCGGTAGCAACGGGCATACATTTCTATCAAAATGAAATTCGATCATCTCCCATACACTTTTGAATGAACTTGGCCCTCATTCAGCAGCGTATGTTCTTCCAAATGGGAACTGTACTCATCGATCGCAGATTTGCCCTTTTGGAAGATTACATTGCCACCGCTGCCTTCGAACACCTTTTACATCGAGGTACTCGGAGGGTAAACGATTTTTTTTTAAAGGTCATGAAAGGCAGTCATTGAATGCATGAATGGAGAAGCCTGTATCCGAAGTGATAAGTGAGCACATTGCCCCCAGAGTTTTCGATGGAACGAGCGAACTACGCTATCGGATGACGAGTACTACTTTTACGATGACATACACTTTCACTCTCTAGCAAATATCCGGTTTCCGAAATGACCATAAGGCACTGAATGAGCTCTTAAAAGCTGCCGTATCCTGATGGATAGAATCACCCTGTCTTTTGGCACGACATGGAGTAAAATCTACTTCTCCTTCTCTCCATTTTGTTCCGGACTGGGGTAATCTAAAAGTTGAGAAGCAATAAACAGTACTACCGTATGGTATCCGTAGTTATTTACGACTCGTTATTGAATAATAAAGTAATTCTTTTAAAGAGTGCTTCACAGATGTTGTGCGGGCATACAGTTTACAGTATGACATACAGTATACAAATTACTTCATTCCTCATATAATCTCCGGTATATTTAATTCACATCGAAAGGTAACTACGGATCAATAAAGTTCAAAAAAGTATTCAAAAGAAAAAAGAAAAAACTCTAGCATTAACAACACGACACAAACTTGCTCACTTTTGTTCCTGGTATACGTATGTATACCACGAAGTCACGGCCTAAGCTATTAGTACTTTATTTGAAGTTCATTTTCAAAATAACCTTTAGGAAAACGTAGAGTTGAAACTACGTCTTAAAAACCATGACATATAGTAAACTTTCCATTTATTCAAACATTAAAATTCTAGTTTATTGATGAACGCACAGGTAAATAGGTAACCACTCATCCTATCTTCTCACCTCCTACCTCAATGAAGCTTTGGTAGCTGGTGGTTGAGGGCGGTTGGGTTCGAAACTTACAATGGGTTCAACACCACTAAGACTAACTTCTGAAATGAGGATGGTGAATGCGAGGGTATTGGTTTATGGCAGCTGTGCGCAACCTGCGGCCGTACGGCCGCATGCGGCCGTGGGCAAGGACTTTGGCGGCCGTGGACGTCTATATTAAAGTGTACGTAGTGGCGGCCGTGCCGGTGTAGGGTCTCTGGACCCCAGCGAGTACGGGGTCTCAACGCTGCGGAATCTTATCTCTATCTATCTTATCTCTTACTCTGGGTGTTTTCAAACCCAGGAGTAGATTAGAAGTTACGTTACTAGCGGCTAGCTCGGCTTTAACGCGAACGAAGACCAAGACTTCCTGAAACAAATGCTATAACGTTTTTTTGTCCTATATGACGTTACGTAGATATATTTTACATATGTAGACCAGTAAATAGAATATTGTCATATACATCATACTCGTTTTAGTGTATAATCTATAAAATTTTACATAAATCATAAAAAATTATTAAGTATACTTATTGGCGGCCGTTATTAAAGTAAAAAGTCTGTAGTGCGGCCGTTATTAAAGTAAAAAGTCTGTAGTGCGGCCGTCAATAGCGGAAAGGTTGCGCATCCCTGGTTTATGGAATAGGCGTAGCAGAGGCCAAAGACATAGCGAAGGAAGTGCAAGGATAGTGTGTGTGTGCGTCGATCCATGATTGACGTCACGCCTGGAACATCGATCCAGGGGCGGTGGGAGAAAGGTGAGAGTGGCGGTGGGAGGTGAAAGGAGGTACTTTTCTTCATTGGACGGGAAATAAGGGAAAAGTGAGTGATGCTGGAGGAAAGGTTCGATGGGAGGCGGAAGGTAAGGGAGGGAAAGACTTCATTGCGGGAGACTCGTTTCGGAGCCTCTGGTTCGACCCTCGGAGGCATGGCGAAAGATGAATGGGTGGAGAATTATGCGTTTGAATGTCACCGAACACAAGCTAAAAGCTAAGCTAATTTTCTCTTTTTCGTGGAATATTCCGAGGGAAGAGTCTAATTAAAACGATATCAACAGGAAATTTTTTTTCGTAACATTTTCGTGCATTCCTCTCTCCACGAAAAATCCACCATCTTCTCCCATATCTCGAAATTAATGTAAACGATTTTTTTGTACTTATTATTCATCTATAAAGAGTAATATACGCATATGAATCGTTTTCTAGTGACCACATGTTAGATGCACTCGTGACTAAACTTAAGGAAATTATCTATGAACTAAATTCGATGTTTTTAAGTCAATTTTATCATATTTTTTCATTTTGGTGTAAGTAATGTGCGTACTTTAAAAATATTTACTTATTAAAATTGGCAATTATGCATTATATTCATTATTTTACAAAAAAGAGAAAATATAGGATACGTATATAAATGGATAAAGCTCAGAATATTATCACAGATATGGGTATCAAAATATTTATTTTCCTTGCTCTTAATGCATTTCATTTTCTATTTCATCTTTGCTAAGGAATGAGTTCAGAGAATCGTTAATGAATTTATAATTTACATCAAGCATACTATTTAAAACTTATATAAAGCATTAATTCATAATTTGATCACTGAATAGGAGTTAGGGACATGTAATAATATAATTTTCTTTTGAGGTCTAAAGAGCACAATTTACTTTACTTCCTTGCATTGCTATCAGAAAATGGGTTGGAGTCCATTACTATATTCGAACTTCTGTTCATTCCCTCTGTATCAGTGGTGTATAAAGAGTTACCCAGGAAAACTCTTCTTACTAATATTTACGTTACAAATAGAATACCTAAACTGCGCACTATTCCTTAGAGCTATATTCGGGATGGAAAAGAAAGTAAGATATGGGTTTAAAGCATGCTTTTGTAGCCTTCATAGTTATCCTTAGTATCCGGTAAGACTGTGGTTTTGAATTACTATCGGAATGATTAAATTCGGTGACCTAAAAAAGGAAGTATAAATACTTGAGCTGCTAGATTAGATATCTACCTTCGCCGTACTTATGTACTCTTTTATTTCCCAACTATTGTACTCTCAACAATTCTAGGAAGACGTGATAACAAAATGCGTACGCAATTTGCCGCCATGCTCTAAATTATATATAGATTTTAAACTGAGTAAAAATCTGCAGAATTAAATGGATTTTTTTCCACTGGGCCAAAAATGCAATCGAGGACTATATTCGTGATGTCAATCTGATTTTATTGTTTCTTAAGATTGAAAGCGATCAGAGCTAGACTATCCTATTATTCTCCTCCTCATAATTCTCATTCTATAACTCATAGCGGCGATTCAAATCACATTCTTTTGTGAAAACTTCCAAATCATCGTTACACTCGAATAAAGGTATTGAGAAGTGCATGGACCCACTGAAAACCCAGCAGGGAGGCCTTCGAAATCTATGAGCACCAATTGTTATCCGCAGGAGGTCCTATATTATTATTTGACGCGAGATGGACTGCAGACACTCCGCCTTGCAGCTGATGAAGGGAAGTGCATTCGCTGCACAAAGAAACCTAGACAACCATTTTCATGGAACATACTATATCCAGAGGCTTCGATGGTTGTGAATATGCTCTTGTTTGATTTTCTTGAGTTGCGTAATTCACAACGTGTTCGAAAGATAATCTAAAAGATCCGGGTTCGAATCCCTGTCATATTTGGAAATATTTTAAATTTTCGCGTAAAATGTACACTGTGTTAATACACGTTCAGTTACATTCATACGTATATTCTCATTTAAAAGAAGGCTTTTAAAGTCTGTACGTTCAACCTAATAACAACCAGAAAAACAAAATGGCGCACGGGCAGTGGGGAAGGACAAGAAGAGACCGGGTAGGATGTCAGAGAAGTGGAGGACACTAATTACCGAGGGAAAGACTACTTTCTTTCCTTAATAGCTCATCTTTCAGGTCTAATACACCTCCGGATTCTCTTTCCTAATACGGAGCTCGGGTTTTTCCGCGAAAAAAATTACGTCCTGCGAGCACATTCGTCCACTTTCCCAAGTGTCTTGCTGAACTATGGGAACATTCTTGACATAATACCGAGTCATGGGTCATAAAACGCAGCGACGTATTTTTATGCCCCCAGTCCCGGTCGATCGTTGCGGTAGCTCACAACTGCCGTATTACGCATTTAAGGTCCTTCCGGAATGTTTCGCACTGTCCTAAAAGGAAGGAGATTTGCGCTTTCATAATCTGATTAATTGAATCGAATGTAATCTAAACCCTACGCTTTCTTTTCTGTTATAGTCATGTATAGTCAGTGTATACTCCTATCAAAAAACCAAAACATTGATGCAAATAATTATGATATCAGAGTGAATACTTTTGTAGTATTCAAGATAAAATCTTTCCTTTAAAATAAATACTACTTACAGCTATCTACAAAAAGGTGTAATCCCAACCAACCATTTATTACGTAATGGATCGTGATTTACGTATTAATAATTAATGAAAAATACTTCCTTAGCAAAAAGTCAAAATAAATAAAGTTTTTAAAGACGATTCCAGTGCTTAATGCATAATATAATAAAACCATGTACATAAATCATACCTTGATTCATTTAATCTATCTACTTTAATCAAATTTGATGAATTTCTGAAGAAATAAAAAACGTAAAAAAATTTCCAATCTTTGGCTGTGTTGTCTCAAATTCTGCAATCAATTAGATCACTCATTATATTGCCATAAATCTTGCCATAAAAGTAGGGATTTTCCACAATAGCTCATTTCCGGACATATTGGCAGGGGAAATTTTGATGATTTGTTTCGTAAAACATCGCCTGTTTTCCTGGAACTTCGTATTTCCTAACTCAAACATTAGTTGCCATTCGACTAGGCGAATTTTGACGAGAATATTTATTTACTCTCATTTAGCGAGTTGGTAGGGAAATTAGCAATATCTCGCTATCTATATTCTTCCTTTCCTATTAGTCAGCAATTTGATGAACCCTACAGACATTCTATTCTGACAGAGCTATTACCAAATATAAGGAGAAGACATCCAAGCTTTAAGATGAAAACGAATTCAGATTAGTGTTTAATCATTTTAATAGTTTACACTGTGTTTAATATACTCACAGGTAATATTATCATCCCATATACTTTGTCTATTCTATATACTAATCTCTATTCATATTTTTTTGTTTCTATTTTTTTCAATCAGATAACTAAGAAAGATCTTCAAAAGGTTGTGATTTTCGTTTTTGTTGGTAAATTTACTTGAAAACTAAGTAAACAGGTAGGAGAAATTTTATGCTCAAACCATTCTCTTTTTTGAAGAAATAAAATGTTTATCTCATGATATATCCGTAGAACCTAACTTGAACTGCCGAAAAGAAATACTATGGTCAAATATTTATTATTATATGAGTATTTTAATAGTTATTTGCTAAGATAATTTAAGCCTGAGATTGTAGTTGAAATGGCAAGAATAAGATCTAGGTATCTTTCGCGAAGAATAGAATTATTAGTTATATATACTTCAATAACCAATAACCAGAAGAATCAGAGCTTCTAGAAATCCCCTTGTTGCCATATACAAAAAATTCTCATAGAATTCTTCGGTGATGTTTTAGTATATACATCTTCAGCATAAATATATGCTAAGTAGTACTAATAGTAGTACAAGTACTTTCATTCCATCACAGTTTCAAGACAGAAATAAACTAAGAACGCATTATTCTCCAACAGCCCCAAAAGAAAAAGGTAACGTACTCCATTCATCAAAATATCCGATATCCTTAAAAGATCGCGTCAGTATTGCAACGAGATCAGAATTTCAACTCGCGCAGCATCCCTCTCAAAACAGCGCAGCCCATGCGATAAATTAGAAAATCCTCGGAAAGAAACCCCTGGCGCCAATTCCACATAACGGCGAAAAGCTAAAAGATTCCCTTTCCAAATACTCTCGATACAACTGCGTTTCTCTTCGCGGGATTTTTTTTATATATACCTCGGGACATGACGAAGCGCGGGAGTTACGTACGAAGTCTAGGCGCGAAGATAAGGGGATATACCTATAAAGGAAAAATTGGGAGATGGATGGAAGAAAGCGTGGTGTGGGGAGGAACTCCCAAACATACGTTCGCTCCTCAGCATTCGAAAAGAGTTTCGCCGCTCCCTTTGTTCTTTTCCCTTCCTCTGATGGACCCACACCACCGTCCACCCTCACACCCCCGCCTCGAACATACCGCAATATCCAATCGCGGAGGTCGGGCACGTCCTGCTATCGAAGGCCCCCACACTCCACCCGCATCGACCGATGGCTTAAAAAAACGGCCACTCCCTCTCATCCCTAATGTAACTACTGGCAATCTAAATGAGGAATGATTCATTATGCTGCCGCTTTCAAAAGATTCGCTCCTCGTTACGATATCCGTCCTGGATTTTGCTGAGGGGTTTCTGGGAAGTGATTGCATGAGAAGTGTTTCGCAATGTACACTTCTGGTTTTGTTCTCTTCTTCCCTTTGTGATTCTTTCGTTTATTTGATTTTTTTAGCCTCGTATATCGATCTGTGAGGGGGAGTAATGATGCGTAATTGATTCTGAAATGTCCGTACTTTATGCAGAGGAAATCCGATGTAGCGGGACTTGAACCAAGGACCTCGGAGCATTTCGTCTTTATTATTTATGCATTTAGTTATTAAAAACTAAGAGTATATTTACGAAACAGATATAATATAGTTGAAGTGGATTCTACATATTAAGTCGTACAGCATAATTGACAAGAATCATAGCATTATTTTAGCATTTAAGTTCCATTATTCGGAATCAAAGGTTTAACAAACTTAGTTTAAATAAGTTTTAAAATGCCGCACTTTTAATTATTATAGTTATATTACTCACTACTATTCGAAAATTATTTGTCTCTGCATATATTTAGTATCAAAATATTGTGAAATAAATGAAAATTCTTTACTTTTTTTATTTTAGTTCAATTCTTACGAATGCATATTCGGCTGCGATATCAAGCGAAGTATTCACAAATATTAATATGAGAACACAGTTTTATTTGTCGTCAGAATTATTAAATAGTAAACATAATTGAGAAAGCGAGTGTATTGATAGCAGATCAAGCGTCCTTGTTTTCCTCCATCGTACCAATCCTGCAGTTACATCGGAAGAATTCTCTTTTCCGAAAACATCGCCTTCTTTTTTTTTAAAAAACTGCGGCGGAGTCATAGCTCTTCTAGTCTCATGCCATCACGTCTAACTTATTCATCCCTAGGGCTCGTTAAGGGTTGATTCCGATTCCCAAACCACCCCTCTTTCTCTCCCCCTCTAACCATCCCTTCCCCCCTTTCTCTTGCTTCTTTCGCTGTTTTTACTCTCTTCCATTGCTCTCTTACCTCCCTCCGCATCATTCATCACCGTTCATTCATCACTTCCCTCGTGTCACCTCCGCTCTTTTCTTTTCAAGTGTCTCCCATAGTTACAAATGTATTTATGACGCCGCTACGTCCCTTTGGCGCTACGTGAGTATTTGCGAACCTTCTTTTATGAAGCGTAATTTTCATCGGATGGATCGTTTAAATTTCCTACGTCTCACGCTCAAGTTCTCTCTCTCGACTTTGTTACCAGATCACAACCCTCTATTTTTCCGTCGCCATCAATTTTCTTTTCCCTCGAACTTTTTGAAGCTCGAGCCTGACGGTGATGCTGTTTTTCGGTTCGGATTCCTATCTTAGTAAGATTAAACTAGCTGTAAACAAAAATGCTCCGTAATATATTACACGAACTATTTCAAATTATTCGTATTGTTTTAACGATGAAGATAATCAAAACTGGAACCATTATTATCCCTTCCAGTTTGAACGAAATTTTCCATTCGCGTTGCCTAGTAGGACACAAATCGGAACTTTAAAATTAAAAACGATTTTATACGAGTGTAATATAACAGCTATTAATATGACTTAGAAATCACCTTTAATCACCGGTTAAAACTGTAATTTATTTTCCGATACACTTGAAATGTATAAATTAAATCCAAAATAAAACTGTTTAGTCATCGAGTAAAATAACGGAGAGATCAATATCGGATCAGAAACAGTTGAAAAACGTCTCCTTAACTATGCTTTATATTTTTGCACATAATTACATCTTTGATTCGCTATAATTTTATGTATTGGACTTTAATTAACTAAACAATCATCACCTACATATTCATTGAGAACCTTAGAAACACGAATAAGAATTAAAAGTCACATCAATCTTAAAGAAACACAGCGTTAACAGGAAAAGTAAGTTGAATCGGGACTCGAACCCAAGACACGATTTCCAGCGAAGTGTTATTCTACCGCTACCTGATAAGTAATCCTGTATCCTTTATTCTTCCAGTTTAACCTCTTACTCTTTCATTCACGACTCTTCCTTCTTTCAACTCGTCTGCTACTTCTTTTCAACGTTTTCCTTCCTTTTATTCATCCCCCTTCTTCCAAGAATCTCTCTTCCCCTTTCTTCCGCACTTCCTCAGACTCCCGACAGACCCCTCTGTCGCCAACCGCGGTGCGGTGGTGGGGATGGGCGGAAAAAAAACACGCATAAACAAAATGAAAAAAGGAAGAAAGGTCCCGCGAGTGATGGAGGGGAGAGACAAAGGGGCAGAAGAACAATGAGAAGGGGGAGGTGTCCCTCCCGAACTCGTTCACCCCCTCCCCGCCCTCTTTAGGGAGAATTTTCATCATTTCATTTCTACCACTCTACCGGAGTCTATTGTCGTTTCTTTCGCCTCCGCTCTTTCCTCTCGTTTGCCAACTCTTCTCTTTATCCGTGGGTCCCTCGGAACCTTTGCTCTCCATCTGACATTACCAAGAGGGATTCGCTCCGGGTTTCCTCGAATAATACATAATGGGACTCATATTCGGGAACAAAGGTACAAGGTCGCGATGGGTTTGTATAAGTTGAGGGTGAACTCGTAGTCGGAAGAGCAAATACTCCCTCCCTCCTTTTGATCGAGGCCGTTCGGTTTATTTAGAGTTTAAATTATCAAAATTGGGGCGAAAATGTCAAACCTTTCCCTCTCCTCAACGACTCGGAGGTTTTTTCTTTAATCACAAAATCCCATTTTACCGAGGGCCATTTGACGATTAGGCTCGTTCCCAACTCCATGAGATTGTTTTGTTTTCTGGTGCGAAGAAAAAATAACACCACGTAAAGCTACCGTATAATAATGCTAATTTAGACCTCGCGAAATTAAAAAAAATACGTCATTATCAAGCGAACAATAAAGTGTTTCCATGGCGATAACAAACGAGGCACATTTCGAGCAGAGAGTCTTTCTGCGTTACCACGCAAATTCATCCGTCACTCGTCAACAAATGCTTCCATGACACCTATTAAAACGAAAGCATCTTCTTTTCGTTTCGAAACTCTTTCACCCGGAATGCCTCTTTTCGAACGGGAGAATTTTTGCAACACCCATGAACGGCTCCGCTGTTTCCATCGCCCGCTATAAAACGTGTGTGTTTATCATTAGCCAATTTGGCCAGAATTTTCGCGAAAAGCGTGGGTCCACTTCACATGCAAATTTTTTAACGCGAGAAAATAAGGCGTTTTAGAGAATTTGTAACTTTTTTCGGTGAAAATTAATGCTATTCATTCCCTCTTTTTTTTTGAGGAGGTTATAACGACCATTCGGTTATCCATTTAGTCCTGAATACATCCGTCGCTATGGTGATGCAAATGAATTTTTTTTCGTATGAATCGGTAAATGCATTTTGCTGGGACTGCCGCGGTATTCAACGGGAGTATTACGTATGAATTCATAATGAAAGAGATGCTTTATTTTGGAGTACTTGAGGCTTTTTGAAAATTTACACTTGAATTTCTGTAATAATAATAGAAAGTTTTCTGTTTATTTCTCAAACATTTTACGCCTTAATATTCTTTAAATATTCTTTCGTCAGGGAAAAACAGAACTGTCATGATTGTGTATTGAATACATATGCTTAATAATGACTCATAGATTATTTTCGTAAGTATAACCTCTTAATCTAATACCTTGCGAAGATTTTTTACGTCTTAGCCTTCTTCTCTAAGAGTTCATTGAAAATTCGTAATTAACCTAATTTGTAGTCACCAAATAGAGATGTAATATATACTTATAATTAATCAAAAATAATTCAGTCTTAAAGATGGTTATTATTTATGTCAGAAACTTCGTTCTTAATAAGTAAAAAAATACTTCGTAGAGAACCTATCGGAACCTACCTATACCTGACGTAACAACCTGAATTATTTCCATGAAGTAAATACGTCGTTTACATCTTCTGTATCATTACGATGATGGATTATATTATTACGAACTATCTATAATAATGAGCAATGACATTACACACGGTCTATTTCTTATTTTAAACGAACATCCACTATTCTTTACTCGTATATACCTTTCTTTTCGCAAAAACCACCACCATCCTGCATACGATAAAAAGGGGGGCTTCCCTTTCTATCATTCTCCTTCGGACCCGTTCTTCAGCTCCTTAGTCATCCAGAGTATTTCTGCATCCTCTCCTTCCCCTTGGGGCCCCTCGTCGAAGGCCCATCGAAACGTCTGAAGGAAGCCAATCGAAGGGGATCAAGTCTCTCCATTTAATCTTCGAATACTTCTTCCATTGCTACCCCTTGACGCCTCCCACCGACGAGTAATCACCGATTGTCTGCCATCATTTCATCAGCTCTATATTCCAGGCACACGCGTCGCTTGCTTAAGTGGTGCAATAAACTTAGGAATATGAGGGAGTAGACGTTGTAGTATGTTAATTCCCCACCGCGAGATTACTGCATCGAGATTTTTTTATTTGTAGTTTCAGATCTCCGCCTCGAATAAGTAGGAAATGAATATGATTGCGTCGTGGGAGGAAGGCTTAAAGAGCTCTTTTCAATTCGTTAGTGCCGACGTTATTAACTGGCAATACGGTGGTTGGAATTTAGTCGGTATTATTCCGATGTGACTGCGGATTAAGATGCGGTTACCGTATCTTGATCGGAAGGTATTTCCATTTAAAGATCGGGATGAGGAATGATGTTTCTTCCATTTATACATGCCTTCTGTATCGAAAGTAATAAAAGCTATACTTGTCTGGATGATTTGAATCATGGATTCACTTTGATTTCCATACATTAAATATTAGAAGCATTGTCCTCAATAAAAGAAGCGATCAGACCCTATTATTCATTCTTGTCGAATAATTTACGGACAGTTTCCATACTCAGTAAGTGAACCAAAAATAGTGGACTTGATGTATGTCATCTCTACTGAGAAATGTATATATTATTCGAAACCTAATTTGAAGTATGCTTGAGATCAGTAAAGTATGACGTGTGTAAGTTAAGGCTGAAATTTGTATTCACGCAAATCATCATAAAAATCATGTCAAGAGTGAATAAATAGATTCGTATACGAGACATTCGGAAGAATACACAAAGAGAAGACGCTTGTGGTATGTATATATTAATATAGTATCCGGATTTCCAGAAAATCGTACTTCTAACATCCTCATCATACCGTTCATCAATTCACCTCGCGTAGGATTCACGATCTAAAACAACGATACAATGATTACTTGCTTAGAAGGAGGAAACTTTTAATAGGTGACCTGATTAAACTTTTCTTGCCATAATTTATCTATTGATGGCGTATTTGATCGCAATTCCATCACTATATTTCCTTATTGATATCACACGAGATCTTTATCTGGTATCGAAATCAATACGTCCAACCGATCGTAAAATACATCTACAAAGTTAAATAAATAAATTTATATCAAGTTATTAGTTAATATAATACAATCAGAAGCGCTTCCTAATTATCTATAACGAACTACACATAGTCGTCAGTTACATTCATGAGAAATAAGTAGGAACCAAAGCTAACTCATGTTATATCTGAATTATTCACTGTTTATTGATGCAAGTACTTGTACTAATCAAGTCTAAAATATCGTAGATACATACGTAATTCTAATTAGAGCATAACACTCAACCAGGTTCCCTCATAAATCACTAATCACCCTATGCACTCGTACACAAGCTTTCAGCGTGATCTTAAGGGAACCTGTCACTATGGGTGATCATGGTTTATTAATCCACGTACATATATTTTTAAGGACCAAAAACATCCTAAGAATCGGACGTCGAAATTACGGTAAAAGCCTCTTTAAACTCATGGCTCCGTATCTCGCTGGATAAGCTATCACGAAAGGAGGATGTTGATACATGAACAGTACCACATCCGCGTTCAGTCCATCTCGAACCATGAATTTCGGTACTTGAAGTACCCAATCGAATTATCTCGGCGGATACAAGGCGCTGAGGAATCCACTTAGATAAGACGCTTATAGCATTCGCGGTCTACGGCGAATTGAATTCGCAACACTTTTACTCGAAAGATAAACACCGTGCGAAAAGGAATTTTCGCATTCTTTCGTAAAAATATTTTTCAGCCCTTTATAAAAACATCTCCTTTTCGTATACATCCCGCATAAATGTGTTCTTCAATATTTCATATTTTTCGAGTTATCGGTTGCCTCATTCTCGTTTAAGTCGTCGTTAACCACCGTAAACGAACTCGCGAGACGAGAAGTACACATCCTCGACCGCAAATACATGTAACGAAATAAAAAGAGAAGATCGGAAAAGCGCAAACTTTTCGCTCGGTCTCGGTGGAATGGAGAGAGCAAATAGCCGGAGAAGCAATCCGAATGTGTACACACATCGGCTTACTCCCAATCCTTTTATTCCCATCCCATCCAGAGTCTTCTTCCTCTCCTCCTATCTTCATCTCTTTTCCGATCGTTTTTCCTTGTATCCATTTCATGCCGTACTTTCGACAAAGGCCACCCCTGTAGTCACTCACGTGGTTTGTCTCGGCTTCGGCTTGTTTGCATGAGAAAGGCAAATTGAAAAAAAAAAGCGTGCAAACTGCCCCGCCCCCTTTCGTCCGACTTCAATACCTCCGTCCATTTTTACATGTTTTCGTACTTTGTCCGCCGTCCGCCTCATATTCCCATGTGAATGTTTCATCTATTCTGCTCTATCCTTACGAGATACAATAACAACCCCGATACCGGAAGGACGTTGACCTCAAAGGTTATAAAATCGATTGGAAAAAACGATGTAGTTTTTTGGCAAAAGAACATTACTGGGAGCGGTATTTAAATTATGAAACCAAGAACTGAAACGTTTATTTATTCCGTCCTAAATTTTGGTTCCTTATAAAATTCAGAATATATCGATCATTTAGGAAAGCTTACAGAAGAGTACGTTGCGAATGAGTCCCCGTAACATACTTGTTTTTCAAATAAAAATTTATTATATTGATACTAAAGAGAGCTAGAAAACTTAACCTTTTTCTCGGAAAGGAAATTTATTGATGTAATTAGCAGGGTAAACCCCTGTTTTGAAAAAAAACTGCATTAATTGAACGAATTCTTCACTCGAGTCAAAAAACTTTATAATTCGTAGATATCAAAAATGGATAAGAAATCGAATGTTTTTCCTCCGTAAAAAGTTATATTCGTCAGTAACTATTCTGTCTTAATATTTTCCTTGATAATTTTGGTTAAACGTGAAATAAGTACATTAACCATAGCTATTTAATGAAAGTTATAAATCAAATTCTTATTTTAGTTCTCAATTTGTCAGATTTAATAATTCGCTAGCTGCTTCATAAAGAGTGCAAATTTAAATATAATAATATTTATTTTTGCCCTAGTATAAGTTCTTTTAAAAACCTGCTATTAGTTAAAATATATGTATATAGGTAAAATGATTTGTTAATAAAAAGTTTCAGGGAATCCGTTTTCATACGATTGTAATCTCTCGTTCATTATACGAATGTGAATAATAAAAAGAGGCGTTGATGATTTTCAAAACGTTGGCTGGTTCTACTCATTGGAATTTTTATTTCGAAACAAATCTAAAAATTAAAAACGTATTACGTGACACAAATATCTAAATAATAATCATACGATTAGGTTTCACTGAACCAACATCTGATTCGTTCCGAGCATTTTCTTAAAATTCAAAATGTATCGCATCGGCATCTTAAATATCTGATTTACGTAAAGGTGAAAATATCCTGGATCGTAAAATTGGAAATGGTATTCGAAAGGAGAGGAATTTAAATCTCTCGACGTGAATGAAATTTACATCAGAAAATTTTTCCTTGTCTTTTTTCGATTCGAGAATAAAATGTGGAGTAAAACCGATGTTAAACCATAACCATTAATACGTATCGTTTCGTAAAAGGTGTGTTAAATACCTCATCCTTTAGCCCTCATGAATGGTTGGGCGGAATAAAATTTTAATCACCTCGACCTGAGCGTTCGAGTAAGAGGGGGTGAGAATGGACGAAAAAAATTGGCAAAAAACGCCACCTATCGTTCGAAACGTGAATATGCAAATCCATTATTCTCTCGAAGCGAAAATTAATTTTGGATCGAGATGAGCCCCGCTCTTTGAAATGTATATTGAGGAAGGAATTAAAAACTTATCAGTGGATCATTAGAAAGTAATGGATCTTTATTTCTTCTTATCTAAACGCTCATTTATAAATTAAACATGGAAACACCTTACGAACATGAGACTCGAGTTCGACTTACATTCTTGCAAAAGCTTCTTAAGGTAGCTAGATGGGTAACTGTTTTACATTACAATTTTATCGGAATTTCTTTTTTTTAACGACCTCAAGTCCTAATTAAGCCATTCCAGGGTGGCAGATGTTTCTATGTTACGATCGTATTAACCAAACAATTATTTCTGTGGTCTTCGACTCTTGAAGCCATTTCTATGGTAATGTGACTCATTTTTGAATGAATTGGAGTGAAAACTGAAGATTCTTTCCGTAGTTTCGGAACCGAAACCCTTAATGTTATATATTACTAACTTATTAAACTGTAGGAGTACTTCTAATTACTATGCACAAAAATATGTATAAAAAATCGGTTTCCTTGGAATAATGAAGCAAGTATAATATAGATTTGGTTAAAACAGTCCTGGGTTCGATTTCTGATTATAGTTTATTGGCATACATTTTATTAAAGTGTAGTATTTCATTTTCTTCATTCATTTTGTACTGATTTAGCCTCTAGAGCATGACTTCATCTTATCTATCTACTCTTGTGATTGATATACGAGATTGATATCGTATATTTTTATTCATAAAAAATTTCATAATCCTCTTTTTAATCATTAAAATAACCTCACATTGAATATTATAATTAATATATTCTATAGAGGAATTACTCACTATTTCTTTCCTGTCTTACGTCTTTCAATTGTCAAAATACACTGTCAACATATTTTTCGCTAGCAACCTAACTTTTGCATAAAAAAATACGGAAAATTTTGAGCAGAGATTTATAACAACCATATTACTTTCCTGTAGGACAATAGTAATATACGCGCGGTGACCTTGTTTGAAGCATTCCTAGCCCCACCTCCAGTTAACTCGTCTCACATGCAAGATGCTTCCTTTGTCGAAAACACATTCCTCCACCACAACATGTTTTGGTCTCGAAAGAAAACAGTTCAATTCATCTTATTCATTGTATTCTTGTTATTCGTGATCGGAAATTTGTAATAAGTCTTTTCATTGTTTCTTTTCGGATACGTTCCTTCAGAGGAATGGTTTATATTCTATTTCATCATTTCTTTTCATTATTCAAGACAAAAAACAGACGTGAGGGTATTATGGCCCATGAATCACTCTATCCATGGCCCTCTGTAGGTAGATCATAGTGACCGCATAATTTGACCGTTCATTGACAGCAAAGCCTTACTCGCGCCTTTAACTAAGAGAGGGAATCGAGCTCGTAACCCCCTGCGACAAAAGCTGAAGAATTCTTTCAAATCCAGAAAACGTGTAAGAATTTCTTCTCTAATTATCTGTATATATATCTAATAATTCTGCGAATAAAATGTTGATTGATTAACAAAGAGCTCTGTAGTAATAATTATATGTATATTTTTTTCTAGTCCTGGAAAGATCGCAGCCTAATTATCGTAAAACGATAAAACGAGCCCTGTATTTGGTCTTCTAGTTTTTTAACATGACAAGCAAAAGAAAAGAATTCGAAACATATCTTTATAAATTAAGATATTTCTTAGGGAATTCTGAGATAACTTATTTTTAGACTGTAACATACATGTAACGCAAGCTAGGATGTGCAAGTAAAAATTAGGGCAATTTTTGAAAACAGGAGAGCTTAAGTGAATGAGGATTACCCAACACACTAATATAATCATAATACACGAAAAATACCGTATACTATAGCGTAATTACTCAAGGAATCGAGCGATGAAAGTACAATGGAAAAAAAATTCGATAAATAAAGAAATGGAATAATAAAAAGGAATCAGTCGATATGATAAAACATTTATCTCGTACTTCCACCTATATAATGAATAAATAATTCCAGTCATCGCGTAACAGTTGAGAGCCTAATGCGTGTTGAAGAGTGCGATAAAGTGAGGAGAAATCGCTTAGAGAAAGGCGTCGGATCGCGGGATTAGGTTAGGAGATTCGGGGGACATTATACGAGACCGCTACATATTCCGAAGGTGATCTCGTGCGACACTGAAGAATTACGCACCGTTATATAACAAGTGGTCTTCAGCGAAATGAAATGATAATTCGATGGTAATTTAAAGATAGGTTTCTCGACGACCGGACCACGTCACATCAGCATGCCGCGAGGAAAGCTCTGGTTTGCGCCAGTTTTCGAGAATAATCGTCTACCTTCGCAGACGAGAATATATTTTACTACAGATCATTGCTAAAGCATGCTATGGATTACTTATTGGTCACGTACCTGTTTAGTTCGATCTAGTTTGCCGATACGGCATACATCAGCGCTACTCCGTTGCCTTTCAAGATCGCGCGACATATAATTAGGGTTACGTTAAATTCGGTAACAGAGTATTGTAACGGAGAGAAAGAATCTGTATGGATGGAGATAGTAAATAAAAAAAAATATTTGTAAGTGAGCTGGCGTTTAATTCGGAGTAATATACCTCTATAGTAACATTGTAATGTATCCTGAAGTGGAAAGTAATTATTTGCCTCGTACCACTTTCTACCTAATCTGTCTGATTAGAGTCCTTGAATTCAACAAAAGCATTATGGTATGTAGAGCTACATTATATTAATATTAGTTTTGATTCGTATAATAATTGATTTTTATTTTTCTTGAAACTTAATACCCTAAGATTAGTTATACTTTAATGTAAACAATAGAAGCGTGAAATCTCGACCCCAGTTTCCCCGGTAACAACACCTTCTTACTTGATTTAAGGCTGATATTATGATACCTACCAATTATAAATAAATCTATGGATAATATTTTAATCTGAACGAAAATAATATCTAAAATTTTTCTGTTTATCATTAGAATTTGCTGATTGACTTTGGAATTCATATTACTGAGGGAAAGGAGCTGTATTCATTATACAAACAGAATTTGGCTTCATCTTCATGCGTTCACCTCCAGGCAACTTGCTTACGAACTGAGGTCCGTATTCCAGATGAGACCTTTCCACAACATTTGACAGTCGCGGCAAAAGCGCTGAACGTAAAATCGCACGCGGCACTTACTCGAAGCCGATCGTTAAATTACTCGTCGAAAAAATTAAACGAAGGCATATGGAGGAGTATATGAAGTGCATGAATGCCTAGCAACCAATGATCGATATCGGACTGGTACCTAATTGTTGACGTGGATAGATATATTTGTGAATACGTGGAGCGTAAGCTAGTTTTAATTATTAATTGGAATTACCTGCAGTTGTAGCTGGAACCTGTTCTAATTTCTGGACTGTCATTCTAACCCGTTATTTCTTTTTTAACCGTCATTTTTTTAGATATAAAGCTTTGAAAGCGATCTCTGGCGAGAACTAATTGCTTTGAATTTCTTTTTGAGTATCCATGCATTTCGAATTTATGTAAAAGTGAGCACGTTAAACATTAGAATCCAGAGCGAGGGAAATGAACGAGATTCTTGGCACATAACGATTTTTATCTATAATTCGCTTCAATTGCTTGAAAAATGAGCTTCTTGTGTTAACTCAGGATTCACGGACGAACCCCATTAATGCTAGACGAATCTCCTTCCTAGGCGGAAATGAGGGTCGAGACTCTAATTTACTTATCTGACCTTAATCTCTTTTCTCTCAGTAGAATAATGAGAAGCAAAAGAACATAGTCCGGTCCTCTTAACTATCTAGCAAGAGCCATTATCGGCATGAAAAATTTAATTATCTTCGGTGGAAAATTCGGAGGAAATTCCCTCAACGAAAGCTGCTGCCAAAGATTCTATAGGTAATTCGGTAGTCTTATATGAGTTCGTTTGGATTATCAACATAATTAGGACTTGTGATTTTGTCGATCATAGTGATTGACCTCCATAGTCGGATGTGGGCAGATGATTAAGGGGTGGACGGAGAACTCTAGGTTGATGAAAAATGATATTGTAATTATCTTAAGCTCCTCGTGTCCTTAATGCGGATAACGCAGTGTAGGTTTCTTAATTGCCATATAAAATGATTTATGATACCAAAACTATAAAATCGAAATTTAATATTTTATAGCAGAGATTATCTAAGATTTTCAGCTTCGAATTGTTACATATATTTATATCCATAGAAATAGGATAGCCTATGATTTAATTTACTTAAAACATTTTCAGATTACTAATGTATTTTATCTATAGCGATCATTATT
Source organism: Pantala flavescens (assembly GCA_020796165.1). NCBI lineage: Eukaryota > Metazoa > Arthropoda > Insecta > Odonata > Libellulidae > Pantala > Pantala flavescens. The sequence continues at coordinate 15,059,919 of CM036879.1, read as the reverse complement.
ACATAGAATTATTATTAATTTGAAGAGAGTATTTATATGTGAAGCTCGTTTTTTAAACTTCATTAATTTTTGTATCCAAATAAAGAATAAATTTTAAAATAAATACTAACATTATCACCGTGGAGAAGGATAATATAGAAATATAATTTTATCTCCGAGGATTTCACACAGTTATTATATACAAGGAATGAATTTCAGCCTTGCATTTGGTAGATACATAACAAATAGATCAGTGTGTTCCAAAGTCACAACAAACCCTTTTACTCTCGAGTACTAAAACGCTACGTAATACCACCAGCTTTCGCCCGAACCGATCAATTTCTCTCGCTCTTGTTTACTTCATGACCACGTCATCATCCGGTAGGAGCGGTAATAAGTCCATTTCCTCTTACGGGGACGTATTTTGATTCCTCAACCTTTGGAAAGCAACGAACTCTCGCATCGCCTCTTGAAAACAATCGCGATCAAAACAACCACGTTCATCCGCGTGTTGGCAATGCGAGTTGAGGGCACGTAAGTTCGGTTGTCCCCTCCTCGCGTTCTCCTTGCTAAGCATTTAGCATTAATCCTATTTCGTCCCTCTCACGGGAGTAAAGGGAAAAACAATCGATGTCCGGAAAGCGTTTTTCTCGCCCCTATTACAACTCTTCCTTTCGGGGGAAAAAAGCCATCGTCAGCGGTATACGTTTTGTGGCCGAATTCGGTTCATCCTTTCGTTTATTTCCTTCCTCTGCATATTTCCTCCTTCCCCGCACTGCGTCAGAATGCATTCTCATCCCAAAGGCCGTTACGTCACCACCCCTCCCTCCGCCGATCTGTTTTCTATCTTCCTCCGACCGCCATTTTTATAATCTCTCTCTTCCTCCTTCCCAAAGAAGATGCCCACACCGAGAGATGGTCGCGATGCGTCCGAAATCAATTCAATAGGGAAGTCGAAAACTCAAAAACATCGATACAACAATCCGCTCTCGATACTTCACTATAACCACGTTTCGATGATACGGAACAGTACGGAACTTTTTGGAATCGCGGTAATCCGGTTTACGTAATGACCCATAATATCGTTTGGTTGTTTGCTTAGCAACGTGGCGGAAAATCCATCCGCCTCTTCGTTTTAATAATTCGGGAGCCTCGATGAATGGGAAATGAGAAGCCTACATTTCGGGGACCTTGCGGAGTGCGGCTGGAGAATCTCATCAAACGTTTCTACATGTGTCTTTGTCGGGAAAAGAATTGGTAGAAATTGGAAATCGGAATTTTTGTGACTGCTTTTTATTCTGAAAGCTCTTCGGAGTGATTTTTCCTTGATGGTATTCGAAAAAACACGCTTTCCTATATTTCTAATAAATGCGAGTGAAATGGAATCATTGAGAAGATGCAGACAAATACTTCGTCAAATATTAAAATAGACGTAAATGATCAGCGATAGGGACATAATGTCTTCGAAAATTAAGTACGAATTCATAGTTGTTCAAGCAACACAATAAATAATGAATTTATTTAGGAGATTTCATTCAACGTAGCGTAAAAATAACTTCTTTACCAATTAAATCTCCGTGTATGCTTTAATTTATAACTTAAATTTTTGTTTATATCATCTTATTGAAGTCAGAAAAATACTGATCAGAATTAGTAGCTTTAACAAAGGATTTTGAGTCATTGTTTTTTATATCCCTTCTTAATATAATGTAAACAATTAAAATTTGATTGTTGCGTGATAAGTAACTTTATAATGCTCTTAAGAGAAATAAATTTTCGTGAATCAACAATAAAATTGCAATATAAAATCGTAATACATTAAATTAAGGTGGAAATTCATCATATAATATCCAGAAGCCACCTTTAGGAGAGCATGAGGTCTATAATCAAGTAAAATGGAGCGAATTTAGTTGATGGCCTATTTCTGCTATTTTAACTGCTTTTATCTCCTAGAATCGCTACTAGTTATCGTAATCTAAACGAATCAGCCTATTCTTGAAGAAATACTCTATAATTATGCAAAAATTTTAAATTATTTCGGCTAAATTCTAAGCCACAAGAGTTTTGTATCATCCTAAAAGCTGCTTGTGTTTGAAGCAATCTTATCAAAGCCGAAATTTAGGAATTAAAAACGAATTTAATTTTTATAAAATTTCCGACACCTTTCATGGTCAGTAATCGCGAAGCTTACTTAATCGCAACAGCTTAAGAAATGTAAATTTTCCTCCGTTTTAAGACGGAAGTGGCCATTTTAAATGCGGAAGCCATTTTAATGCTAAATTTTTATTGGTTTATTTTCCTCACGCTTTCCCTTCCCACCTTAGCTGTTCGGGAAACCTAAACCTCTACTCATACAACATTTTATACACAGCGTCCTCTATGGTACTACAATACTCCAAGGGATTTACTCTGATTGGTAAGAATTTATTAATAGATGTAACATATTCGTAAATCATAATTATTTGATGTAATAGAAGTTTTCCGGCATCCCATCGAGAAGCAGTTTTAATTGTTCCTAGCCTCATTAAGAAAAAAGAAAAAGACTTCACGTTCCTGCAGTATAATTTTTCCTTTCTTAATAGCCTACTCGAGAATTTTTTAAGATATAGTTTCGTATTTTCATTCACCGGTCTTCCTCCGAATGAATGACTCGATTGGACTATAACAGGATGAAAAGAGCACAAAAAATATGACCATCTCAATGTAAAGAATGGACAATGAATTTCTAAAAAAATGTTAAGATTTTTTATCCATCACAACAAACCTATATTCATACCTTAAAAAGAAGTGGATTGAAAAAGTTGACGAATAAGACGTATCCTCTATGGCCAATAGTTGAACAGATATGCCATCTAGGGCCTGGGTTCGACTCTCAGGACAGGATATTCTTTGATGAGGAAATAAACCTTAAGCATAAGCGATTGATATTGAGATTCTCGTGCAAGAGGTTACACGATATTTGATTAAATTACATCGATAATCTTATTTTAAAACTTCGTTAATACTATCACGAAACAAATTTCCCATCCAAAGCTTGCATGATCATAAGCACGATAATAATCCGCTGCATCTTTTACAGTTATGCGCAGGTAGGTTGCGCATAAAAATGTTTCACTCCAAATATTAGGTTACGTGATCAATTCCCGCTCCTTCCGAGGGTAGGACTTCTGTCGGGAGACGAACCCCGTCCATATTAATCCTCCCTCCTTTTGTCTCTCTTAATCCTCACACTTCCTGCTCATTTTCCTTCTAATCTCCTCCCTCAGAAACTTAATTCCGTCCGTCACTGACCTCACACTCCCCCTCTGATCGATTCGCGGGATATAAAAAGCACTCTTTTTTACCCTTACGAATTCACTCTTGGTGAGCCTTCATCAGGGATCATCATTGTCCCTCGGAAAAACTCCCTCCGCAAGCATAACGTGGACTTAAAGCCTTAGTAAAGGAGGAAAAAAAATTCTCCCCAAAAAGTATCCCCAAAAAACCTACGCATTCCCCCTTACCGTTGCCCTCTCTTCCCCTCCCTTTCTACATCGACAATATCTCCCCCTCCCCAACCCTTTTTAGGAGAGAGCGGTTTGTCCGTGCACATCACAGGTATCCTCGATTCCCGTTACCTCACCTGCCATCCTAAAAAAAATTTCCCCTCCCAGGCAATCCCTTCCTCGACTCACTTGCTGGCCTTCGTTGAAAATTTTTATCCCAGAAGCCAAAGCATTGCGTAGCAACGGGACGCCCGGTAACGAGTTATACATTCCGAACCCTTATTATTCTCCGAATTCGGTCGATAGGACGACGGGATGCTCCCGTCCGACACGCATCTCGTTCAGATTTTCTCGCGGGATGAGTTCGCTTTTCAGGGCTTTTTCTCCGATTTCTTAATTGGATTTCGCTATCCCTCCTTCGCTTGTTTTTTTTCTGGACGTATAGAAATGGGCGCGCGAGTTCGAGAAGAAAAAAATTCTCGCCTATGATTTCTATATCACGCACGGTACTTAAGGAAGGTATACATTCTATCAATTTTGATATTTAAGAAGAAAAACGAGATTTTATATATATGGAAAGATTGGTATCCCTGTATTAGATAAATTTTAAATACTTCTACGTAAGAATAAGTGATGAAGAACGAATACGTAATACTTCGATTTGAATTCTGTAGATATTAATACTTTTCAAAAATTAATTATCGTCATTTAGTATTGCGATCATTTATATACAAAATATCACAATAAACACGTTGTAAATTAAGAGAAACTTTGTTCATATGGAAACGGATTTTTAGCTCTACTCTCATATAAATATATATGAATCGGTTAGAATTGAAGTAGATTTTTATTCTTTTTTTAAGGAGAATAATCATAATTAGTGATTCATTCACGAAGGTTAAAAATATCCAAATAGTATCATAATAAGATCCAAAGATGGCAATAAAGTACATCCAAATCCAAAAGAAATATATCAAGGAAACATTTAACTAAGTCGTTTACCTTTATCTGGCCCATACATTTGTATGAGTCGATACTTCCTAATTGATAAGTGTGCAACGAACTTAGAAGGCAACAAAGAAATGCATGTGAGGTAAATTATTTAAGGCATCACACGAGTTTAAATAACAGGCGGCATTTCGCTATATATCCAACGTAACGGAAAACTTGCAACCGATAGCTGAAAACTTAAAATCAAGGAAGAAATTCGAAACGCATTCGATTAACTTTGGTCATATACACGTACATACTTATACTTACTTATACTTACTTATACTTCCAACAACATACTGGTAGGAAGTTACTTAGAATGATAAATAGGACTTCTAAAATATTTTATCTATTCATCATATATTTCGTGTACCCGTAAAAATTCGATTGTAAATATCGACAAGATGTGATTTCTCACGCATATTAATCGTGCCTTTCGGATAGGAGTGAGATGCTAGAACATTCCAGAGCGTGCCATTCCGTTTGTTGAGCCAGAAACCAGTCTTATTCAGGGGCGGATTCATTAGTCAGATGGAAGCCATCATTAGCAAATCGAATATCGATAAACACTGTCGAAGTTTCCAATAAATAATGCCACGTCTCCCATCTGCGGATGGTAACAAATGCCCCTAAGAATTTGGTTCGATCTCTTTCCCATAGAAACTCCGATTCGTATCCATCAACGTATACAATAATCAGAGCAGAGCTTGCTGCCAAAGTTTAATTCGATACGATTGTATATAGAGACCATAGCGTAATCTAATCCTTCGTTTAGCAGGCGACGGTAAAATTACGTGGCAACTCCAAAAAGTCGATTTCTCGCGATCCAACTTTAATTCACGCGTCGACCTCTTCAAACACGAGAGCAAATGTCATCAACACATGCGGAGTGTTTTTGCCCCCTTCCACGCGTATTCCGTCACCAAAAAAAAAACACGAAAACAGACGTACTTTACGGCCTCATGAAATCTCAACAAAGAAAGACACCCTCTGGAAAAATACATCGCGACGAATCGCTTCGACGAAAGGAATAAAAACTTATGCACGCGATATTTAAGCGCTTATTCAAGATGGTCGGCAATAAAGAATGCCTTAAAAAGTACGCCCAAATATGTAATAGGCGTTTCTTTTTTTCCCCTCTGGCTCTCCCTCCTCCTACTGATAAATGTGTGGGAATTCTGGCTTGAATGCTCGTTTCCTACTCAATCATGTTCTCAAATTGCGTCATGGAACATGCTATGCGCGTAACTGTGAAGATAGGCGGTGGAAAGAATGCGGTGGGGATAGTGGAATGAATAGTCAAGGTTAAAAGTTGAACGACCTCTTCGTAGAAGTGGCATTGCCAATTGCCATGGGTTCCCAACTCTTTTATTCACGTGTGGGCAGTGGACGTGAATGACTACTCTTTGAATATGTTTTCTTTTTTTAAGGGCCGCGTTTTCTCCGATCCCTGGGATACGGCAGGGATTGATGTTGCAGATGGCCCTTCACACTTCATTACTCTAGCATTGCGGAGGGCGTTTATCCGTGGAACTTGGAGGCGTATCATAATTTTTTGAGATCAAAGCTGGGTTCTTTTATTTCATCTCGGGGTGAGAAAGGGGTGAATAAATGTCAGTGGCCCGATGGTCAGACGGGGGAGGATGAAAGAAACGGTGTGACGAAATGTATTCGAGTTTATTTGACTGAAAAATGTCATCAAAAGCAGTATTTTCAAAGTTAGTCACACCTACGGTCATATTTCGATATATCGATCGATTCAGATTTTTTTAGAAACTTGTCGAACCTGAAATATAGTTTCATCAGCAATCCAACCCAACCCCTATGATAATTTATTATATTCTGAATAGATTTAATTACTCCCATTTGAGCTTTATCTAATTCAATGCTTGGGTTTTTAAGATGTGTGTTCTAAGTTTTACCACTCCTAACGATGAAGAATGGATATGGACATATACGGAAATTTACATATTTCAAAAAGTTAAATAATAAGTACAGCAATTTAGCGGATAAAAAATATAGGAAATAAATATACAACGTTTACGTGTATATAGTAGCGAAACAATTACGTTAACGTATATATAGTAGCGAATATTTAGTATTCGATATGGAGTAAACATTTCATGTAATTATATAACTTCAGATTTCTCCACAATTTTATTCAACGAGACGATTTCCATGACTTAATATTATGTTAATATACCGGAATTTATTACCGGAATATTATGTTAATATACCGGAATTTCATTCGATGGATCTCATTTGGTTTGAATTACATCGATTCGTTTAGAATTCATTGTATCTTGAGGTGACAGTTCTATTCATCTGAATGTTGGAGAAGGAAGAGATAGAAAAAATAAACGAACTCATCCGGAGATGAATTTATTCACGAAGATGTAAGATTAAGAAGGAACTTCGTGAACCGAAGAAATTTAATTTTATAAGCTTCCATTTTCTAAATTCCTTATTTTGCTGGGTTACCCTTACCAAATTTTTGACCTCCGAGATTGATTCATTGAAATGCCATTAACATTTTCTTCCAGCGACATTTTGAATTGCAATTCAATCTTAGATTCCATTTCAGATCTGATTCAATCAGATCTAAATTATTACCATATTCATAATTTCATTAGGTTCCTAAAGAATCTTTAGGATACCTTAGTATACATGTTAAAAACGTAACTATAAATTCGAAGAGTTCATATGAACGACTAAAGAGAGCAGGAAATTCGAACATTTTCCTATCTTTCGTTCTCGATCGACTTTACGTAACAGAAATAAATGTTCGTTGGGAGTACTTCCGAAGTGCCTCGTAAAAATGAATCCCCCGAGCGAAGAGGTGGAAAAATAGACCGTCGTGTCCGAGGAGGCAATCAATCAGTCCTTCTCAAGGCGTGCCTACACACCCCCATCTCACGTTCCACATCTTCCGTTTCCTCTCACCTGTGTCATATTCCACGTCTTTTTTCCACCCTCGCTTTACATTATCCCCCTCTTCTTTAATCACCTTTCACTCATCCCGATTCCGTGCTTTTATAACGCCCGAGATATTTTTATCGTTCCCTACTCTCACAAATCGCAGTCCCATTCTTTTGGAGCTTTTATATGCGATTTCCTTCGCGTCATCTCCGTCACAGATAATATAAGTATCGATCTCTCCCGTTGATTGGTCCTTTTGGGGCGATTAAGGTAATGATGCCATAACTTTTCACGTCTCTTTTTTGTGTAAAATTTCGAATAAAGCATCCACGAGAATTGGCATATGTTCTTATGCAAATAGAACGGAGAAACTCGCAAAAAAATCACTCTTTAAAATCAAATGATCAAATCAATCATCAATATAATATCATAATCAAAAATATGAATGTAAAAATATAATTCAATTATCAAAATTATCATTCAAGCTTTCATAATATTCTTCCCAATATTTAAGTCATGTAATTATGATTAATACGGTTCAACATAGAATGGAGGACCGATTGCATTCAATTAATACGATAAAAATTTGGTATCAGAACGAAAAACTACTTCGAATTCTCTGTAAATGATAATTAAACATCTTTTCCTTTGGCTTACAAATACTCCGTATGTCATTTATATCTTTAAGTAGTCATTAATTGCTTCAGGCTCCTCGAGTCTCTGATTTCAGAAAAAAGAGCACCAAATAAACTTTTATCTCTCTGGAAAATAAACTATCATCACAAAAGCAAACACGTCAAAAATGTTCGTGGATTAGGAACATTAATCTCCAAAGAGGAAATGCCAAAATTACGTGATATTACTCATTTGACGTGTATCCAAGGGATATGAAGAATTATTAACTCTAAATAACCATTTTAATGCCCTCCATGCGATAATTTCAGATAGCCTCCTCCTGAGACCACAATGGATGATGACTTTATGTTCAACTTAACGAACTCGAAAAAAATTTCGGAGATATTTCCGCAGATAATACAGAAGTTAGCGCAAGAGGATGCACATTGATGACGTTCTCGGAATTCATCGGTGCTCCACTCCTATCTCCACCATTCGAGGGTTTTAATCGCTCTCCATCAAATAGGTTACTAACACGCAGGATAAAGGCGGGTTTGCATGCTAGCAGGGAAATGACAAGGATCTTAGAATGACGCGGAGTAACTGCGTATTTAAATAGGGCAATTGTGGGAAAGCTCTTTGATTATTATCTACTCGAGTCGCCGGCTGTGCAGAGTTCAAAGTCACAATACCCCTGCTTCCAGGTCGGACTCGTGCAGACTAAACCAACAATGCGGAATAGGATTTTTAGGCTTCCGTCAGAAAACCGCACTCTGGAATAATTGGAGGGAAAATCACGAGAGATTCGCGAGCAAAAAATATCACTGCTCTGGGCAATGATGCGTTTTTTAATAAAGAAAGCCATTCACGTATTCTTGAAATATTGAAATTTTGGAGAGTTTGGAACGAAATTTATTGCTCGAAAAGGGTCACCTCAAATGGATCAATTACTGTTTATGTTTTTCCGCGGTGAAAATGGAAGATTTTTTTCGAAGCAGTACCGTATTTATTGGATAGAGAAAGGGTTTTTTCACAAATATTTGACCTAATTTGTCGATTTTCCTCAGAGTATTTTCCTCTAGCTACTCCCGTTGAAGTTACTTATCCGTATTCTCAAAATTTTTTAGCTGCATTTCGTTTCCCAAATATATAGCATATTAATTGAAAATTCTCTTATTTAAGGACGCTAATTTTATAAAGCCATGTTGAGTGATATAATTTTTAAATATAGTCTGTTTAATTCATGGTATTTATTATGAATTATTGTATTATTAATGCAAGTGATATTTTCAACCGATTAATCATAATTTTATATGATTTGATGCAATAAATCATGATTAAATTGATGAAAACATACAATGATAAAGCGATCAAAACTTACTGCATTACGTATTTTAAAATACCCTTAAAAGTGTGCATTAAATTATAATTCAGAAAAAGTCGAATGAAATTTAAACCAGAAAGCCACCTTACACATTCTGACCGTGTAAATTATTAAAATACTGATAGATAAGAACCCATTATTAGAACATTTTTATCAATTCCCATCAGACTAAATCGTTCTAATTTGTGCTCCCCTCAAATTTCGCACACGACACACTCCCGCAACCGACCGATGGAGACGTGCGAATCCGTCCGTGTTTGCGACTCGTTAACACGCATCCGCGGCAAACCCTGCAGACGTTCCGTCGCGAACTCCTTTCTCGACAAGCGGAACTGAAAGGCGAAATTTCGTTAGCTGCGAATATCCGGCCGGATAAAGCCTACGAAGATGAGTTGTTCCTTCGAGACTTCTCGATGCTACTACTCCGCAGCATTTTCAGTTGTCGCTCTGCAGTCGAACCTGGCTCTTCCAGTGGCACGTCCTCGGAGGATGGTGACGTCGCCGGCCCTTGTCATCGGCCGAGGGCGGTGCGTATGCATATTTGTGTATCTCATTATACGCGTGAGACAGGGCGAACCTTCGGCTACCTTTGGGCCACGACGATAACCCATTTACTCCGCTCACCTTTACGGCCTTTCTCTAGGCGGCGGTTCTCTTTGAGAGGAAGGGTTAGAGCACGCGTACCATTGCCCCCCGATGGCCCTTAAAGAGCGAAAAACTTTTCCCTTAAAAGCGCCTTATCTCCCGATTTTAGAACAATTGCCTTTTATTTCTGAGCCGTTCGTCATGATCCGTGAAACCGTCCGCCTTTCTTCTCCAGTCCTTTATTCACATTTCTCCGAATGACTCCCGAAGGCAGAGCGTGGAAGGGTGTACACACAAAGAGGAGGGCGTATTTGGGAAGTTCGTGTAAGATGCCAGCGCAAAAAAAGGGAGAGAAAAAATTGGAGAGGGAGATGTTTTATGAGGCGCTCCTTGCTCACCAAGGCCAGTTGCCGATTTCCTCCTCAGAGGCGTCGTAAAATTACCCCGAAATGAGAGGGGCCTGGGGAAGAGTGGGTTGCAGGTTGTTGTTGTCCCGAGTAAAGAGCAATGGGAGAAGAATGCGATACGAGTGGGAAGCTGAGAAGCAGGAAGAGATGAGGGAAGAGTTCCGAGAAAGAAGAGGAAATGATGGAAAAAAGAGAGTGAATTAGAGGAGATGAAAAGGTTGTTTCGCACTGAGAGGAATCGCAACGAAAACGGGCTGTGGAAGAGGTTTTGAATTAATTCTACTTAACGAAAGAATGGAAAGCAATCTTGAAAATTTGAGGCTCCATCGGCCATTTAATTCGTATCAAAACATACAAAACATTTCGAACGGTACAACTTCGCTATTTTGCGTAAATAGATACGCTGAGGTATTAATTGATTCGTGTTGCTATGGGAGATTAATGAATAAAAACAATGAAAATTCCTAGGGAACGATTGTTGCGCGGAAAAAATTTGATAGAATAGTCATGGAAACAGATTCACGGAGGAATAAGATGAGAGATCAGGAATGCTTCCACATACCCTGTGTTGACTTTTTTTTCGCAATTATTAAGAAATATTAAATAATATACCAAACCCATACCTTGATTAAGTAATGGATGCTATGAAGGTCGTACTTCCTCAATGGCGCTTGACATTCTACCTCTACTACCGAAAATTTAAAAAGAATACCACATGTTTAACTAATTAATACAACTGTAACGTTCTTTGCCCTTCAGAAATTACTCATACATTATTTAGAAAGTATAATAGATTCAATCCGCTGCCATAAATCTCAAAATCCGGTCTTTCCCGCGTCACTTTTCGAATCGGGCATGCGACCGATACTTCTCCATCCCAATTTCTTTCGTTTCGGACGGTTTCCATTGCCAACGAAAAAATAAGAACGGTACGTGACCAATGTGTGGATTTAGGACCACACGTGGGACAGGAAAGAAAGAGAGCTTCCGACGCTCGAGGCAAACGCGTTCTTCAAGTGACGCACTAACTTTAAAATCCTGTCAAGAAACACGACGTCATTTTCCTCGCTCTCTTGCCCATACGGGGCAGTTATGAAAAAAAAATATTCCATCCGGAATAGTACCTCCACTCTAATTAACGTAGGAAATTTCCTATTGTTGGAGATTTTAATTGGGGAAGGCATTGCCTCCGTGGACGGAAAAAGAATTCGAATTGGCTTATAATTCCTTTCCGATTTGTATTTCTGAATCCGGGGGGGGGACGCCGGCCGCGCGTCAATTGTTATCATTTTGTAAATCGCGCCTTCTTTTGATCCGCCAATCCCGGAGGAGTCCTCGCGAGCGACCCCAGGAATGAAACTTGTAAAACTTCCCTCCACTTCCTCTTTATTATTACCATTAAAAGCTTCCGCAACCCACGAAGATTCCTATGCGATGAGTTTAATTCCCGCTCGCCCGCTACTTTCCGACCGCTATGTGAACTGGACATTGGAGGCCCTCAAGAGAGCGAGAATGCCCGCTCGGCGCCGCATTGACAACCAAAAGGGCGCCTCTTTGTGGCCATTAGTCCAACCATGTGCCGGATCACGTGGTGGACTGCGTGGTCCTCCGGGACCGCTTTTAACCTCGGACGCGCAGTTTTTATTAACATCGCCAAACAAAGGAATAGCGTGATATCCGCAGGGATATATTTTTGTCTCCGAACGATACGTTTTTCCGCCAATAACTCGCTCTTATCCTTTCGGCATATACGTTCTCGTTGACTCGGTTCCTTCCTCACGTGATAGAGGCGAAAATATAACCGCGTTATGGAAGCTGTCATTTTCTTCCGCCAAAAAAAAGCTCACGAATTAGGTGAGTATCTCTTTTTTTTAAGGGAATGACTTGCGCATTTTCTGACCTGTCTGTGCCTCGATAGGTTCGTGATGGCTCGAATTAGCATAGGCGTGGTTTCTCACCGCGATACGCTTAATAACGATCTCGCATGGTCCGTAAGAATTTCCTTCGAAAAGCTTCGTAAAACGTAAGAAATTCTCTCGCAATAATTTTCTAATGAGGAAAATCTAGTTTTTTTTAAGCGGGATATTAAAAAGCCATTCTTCAACTGAAAAGGAGATGGAATTATTTGATTAGCTATTATGAACTCTCGGGATTCAAAGTCAAGGTGAAGGGAAGAGTTACGGAAGGTATTAAAAGTTAATTTCAAGGTCGAGAAGCGGCTTCTGCCCAAGGATCTTCGTTTGGGAATCCGATATCATTCATCCTCGGTGGAAAACTCCATTTTGGACGAATAAAAAGTCGTTGGAGATTCAACTTGGAAAGTTAAATTACTCGGAGTCTATCTCCATGAATCTCCCGCGGAATCATTCGATGCCATTTTGAGGTGCCTCGGTTTGAAGTAATCGAATCTCCATGACATTGAAACCTTATTGATACATTGTTGAATCATTGTGAAACCATTGTTGAAACATTGTTAAAACGTTTTCGAAACATTGTTAAGGCATTGAAAAACTGTGTGAAACAGTATACAATGAAAATAATACTGTTTACCAAACAATGCAAGCTCATCAATAAAGTTTGCAGTTTTTTTTTCCTGCTAGAAATTTATCTGAAGAACTGATTATTCATCCGCGATTTAGTCTCATTCTCCTAAGATACATTTTTCTCTGATTCTAAGAGAAGAATAAGTTTTAAAACAGATTCCAGAAGTCCATTTTTGATTTAAAGCTGTAAACATTCTATTGAAATTAAACGTAATTCATAGAAATAATTTGAGATTTATGAATCAACCTATCAAAGTGTTATATACTAGCAGCTCAATCAAGCTATGGAGTGTAATACTTTGGAGAAAGATAGAGATAAAAGAAATATACTGATTAACTCTCTCCGAGGGTGAACTTACTTCTTTCTTATCAATAAATTATTTATTTCTGTTTATATCATAAGAATCGAGTGATTCCTACCTGAAAATATTGTTTAAGTCTTTTAATTTAGATTATATTCGAATTCTCAATTCATTAGCAATAATCATGGAACTCTACACTCTTTTGGACACGTTATGATTTCAGCTCACTCGTCTTCCAAATACATAGGTAGTTCGTTTCCCATAAACTCTCTTTGTGATTCTTTTTGATGTCACATTGTTGATAGCATTCCTAATTTTATCGTTATGGCAACAGAAGGTAATTGTGCTCTCTTTCCTATAATCTGCACTATTCTATTAAAAATATTCATAACAATTATTTTTAAGCATAGTCATCCTAAGAATCGGAAGTCGTATGAAAGAATTTTGTAATGCTCTGAACGTCGAAGGATTATCTTCGGCGGTGCTAAAGTAACAGCGTAAAAGTAACGGAGTAACACGTGAAAGCGTTAATTACCTACCTAATGATTGCAATACGGAACATTCATTCAGAAAACTGCGAAGCATATCATTGCACACCTGAATAAAAAAACTGTTTTAACTTATTAATACCCTCCCTTCTTTACGATGAATACTCATGCTATTCCCAAAATAAAGAAGTAGGACTTGTCTAAGTTTTGATGTCAGGCCGTTATAGCCTACCCTTAACTACTTCCTCGTAATCGTTAAATAGTACTAGTCGATTAAATCTTTCAATACAAAGGTTAAACAGAAGTGAGATATATTAAATATAACGAAGGTCATAGAAAGATATTAAATAAATCCTGAAAACATTTTATAAGAGATAAACAGGAACATGAATGAACATGTAAGATGCATTCATAACAACCAATCAAATCATAATTTGAGTATCTTAAATCGCAGGATACGTATTACACTAATTAATACGTATACCAAAAGCTGTTTCGTAGCAGCATCGATACTCGCGAAATCTTCACCTTGGTCGCGACTTCCGATGAGCACGCAGATGAAAAGTCTTTATGGAGGAAGCTATAAAAAATACGCGCGATAAGAAATGGAAGGAAGCATGAGTGAGAGGATCCCAATCCGCTTATTAACACCTCTTTTAGGATGCAGCCCATGCTTCTGGTGAGTGGCCACTGAAGAAGATGATCGATCAGCCTAAACGCCCTTCCCTTAAAAGGGTAACCGAGCCTCCATTTTCCCGTAATCCTCGGAAAAATGTGGAAATGGAAAAACAAGTGCCGCACGCACGTGAGCACGCAAGAGAGTATTGGGAGAGAGGTGGAATGTACGCTTGGAGTAAAAGAGGGCAAAGAGGTCTTTCTCTCTACGGCACGTGAGGCGTTGAGGTGAGACGAAGGGAGGTGTTGAGCATATCCTCGAAAGGAAATACGGGTAAATGGTGGTTGAAATCGTTGAAGTCGTGCAGAGAGAAGTCGTGGAAAAACAGTATTACCAGAAGGGATTAACAAAAGAATGAACGAGTTATTTTACGTATGAAAGAGTATATATTGAGGTATATATAAGGAGTATCTTATAAAGAGTGTATAAAGAATATATATTGAGGTATAAGAAGGCACGAAATGAAAAAGAAAGATTTAATTTAAGGTGTGAATGATAAATAATCATTAATTGAGTGATCTGGTGTAGCTATTTTCGAATTGAAAAGATTAAAATGTATCTATGTCCTCAAATTATAACTAGTCATTATAGTAAAACTTTCCAGACGGACATTATTCAATATTTATAGTATTAAATATATATAATATTTATAATATTATATATATATATATAAGATAAACATATATCGTATAATTTTACATTTCTATTCCATATTCCTTCAAAAATTGGGAAGTTTATGCGCATTTATATAAGTGATATGTGCTTTTCAATCGTATTGTTAATCAATATCTTTTAAATGATAGCATTTCAGATCATTATCATTCGTCTAATCTAATTTAAAAATGTTTCATGTAAAGCTCGTTTAGTTTAATAAAGATTATCTGACTAGGATTTATACCTATTTTCCAACGATTTTTATCTAATTAAAATTCTAGGGATCATCAACAAAAATGTACTTATATAATCAAATTACAAGAGTAAAGTAGTTGTAGAATACGTAATAAAAATTCCAAGAAAATTTGAAATGGAAAAATCAAAATAAAACGTATTTCTCCCTCAAATATTGAATCGTTTAATTGAAATGCAGCCATGAAACCCATAAAAAAGTAGAATCGTTCTTCAGATAGGGGTCGGAACAGCATATGGCCAATGCAACGCCAAGCTATTCATCAAAGCCATAAACAAGCATTAAGTTAAATTAAGCCTTTCTATAACTCTCTGTTAATATAAAACGACAAAAGAGCCCGATATATTCCAAGACAAAGCATTCCCAACGATCCTATTCAAAATGTACTCAGGAACCGAACCTGGGACTTCAGTAGAGCATATCCTAATACCCTCGTTATATAATAGGATAATACTCAGCTTTCCCTTAATGTTCCACCCTCTTATCTATCATTTATCCTTTCCCATAACCTCCCTTTCTAAACGACCCTAAAAACCCCTTAATTGCTCTTAAAACCTTCGCTTAGTGATATCCTCTCACGCCATGCCATAATTTCGCATTTTAATACGTCTTTTGTCTTCCTAATCGTCATCTAAAACGTCCCACCTTTTTCTATCCTCCACATCTGACCCCTTTCCATGCTCCCCTCCACACCACGGATGCAATCCCGAAAAACGCGCTGCACCGCATTGCACCACTCCTGACGACAGACGAGATTTGGTGAGGTTTTGTCTCTCTCTGGATCGAAACGGGAAGGAGGTTAAAACGGAGGAGATATTCATTTTTCCAAGGGTCCGGGAACAGTGCTTTCTGTCGCGCATATTCTTCAACTCTGCCCGAGGGGGAGGGGGGTTTTAGAGACATTTTCTTCCTCATATTCCGTCTTATATGAATAGCTCTTAAGTAGTTCAGATATTCATCACGATTAATCATAAGAAGGGATAATCCTCGTCGGTCCATTTCAAATATCAAGTGTTAATCCTCATCTGTTTTAATAAACTGTTCTTGTGTTCCCGTAAGAATTTCGGCGAATCGTAAATTATGCAAATTGCCTTACTTCGTTTAAGCATCACTCTGATATCTCTAACTTTCAGCTATTTTTAAATGTAATTAATAAAACATTAACAGCATTAAAACGAGGTGCATATTTATTGGAAGCACTCTTTCCAAAATGGCTACCTCTCTATGTCATCAAATACCTAATACGTCCACCGTAATTTGAAGAATGTAAAGGTAAACAGGTTGAAACACACATGAACTTTAATATCCTAATTTATTTAAATTGATTATGTCACTATGTTTATATTCGTGGTACCATAATGATTCGACCATTTATAATTTTTTAACTATATTTACGATAATCATAATTTTCCGTCAGTGATATAACGAACATTCTACATAGTTGCTGTTTTTCAGGATAAATGAATATAACACTACCTCCTCTCATATTGGGTATTACTCTTTTAAATAATTTTAAAGAGGGCTTATGAACACTAACGTTGCACAGTTTATGATTGAATATATATATACATATCCTAGAATTCTCATACTTTTGTAAATATTACAAGCATTAGGCATGCAAGACCTACAAGCATCAATGCATATGAATATCGAAAATTAAAATTTCTTTGAATGATTCGTTTATTTTCCACTTTATCAAACCCCGAAACCATCAAAACAGCCATCTGTTCTTTTCCAATTTTTCATTGAGACGTCGATTCAAAAAGTAGCAGGGAACCAATATAGGGATTTATGCGGTCAGCTACCTGAATTGTGCGCTGGCGAACCCGGTTCAGGGAAGCCATCAATTGACGACAAGGGAGTCGACCGTGAGTCATTCGCACTGAAGTAACACCTGGATCAAGATGATCCCCATGTCATTTTACTTGCATTAAAGTGCAAAAGAAATAATGAGATATCGTATGAAAGTTCCTTAAAATATAAAATTCTTATTGACAATTTTACTATTGTCTGTATTAGGACTTTTGTTTATCTGTGCTGTTAGGGAAGTAAATAAGTTCGCCATGGAAACAAGAGTAACAATTACGCTCTAATATAATTTATTCCTAAGATTCATACATAGAAATTCGCTCAAGGCTTACTTGTAGATAACAAATATTCTCGAAATGAATTATATCTGAAGCATATTCATAGAGAAATCATATCTTAGAAAACTTTATTTTTAAATCTCGCAATATTAATCCATTACGTAGAATTAATGAAAATGCGTCAAATATAAATATATTAAAACATCGAATGGAACAAACAATGAAATTCAATCAAAAATCATCATCTTCCTCATCAACTAAAAATCGAATGATGGATGGGAAAAGCCAGATACGTAAACGAATCTAATTCGGTGAATAACAAGAACTTCATTCACAAACCAACGATTCTGTTACCTTCAGCTTATGTTATGCATTCCCATTTCCTGTTTCCACTTTATTTTTTTCTTAATTTTGACTCTCGATCTTAGTCTTATCTTTTCCTTCAATCGGCCCATTATTTTTCAAATATTTATCTTACATGGCTTAAGTGCTTTCACATATATACGGGTTTTCAGTTCGCCTCCTTTCCCGCTCTTTTTCGTAATCTGATCGAGTACGCGCTTCTCTCGATCGCTCAATTCTTATCATTTATCACACTCTACCAATCTCCGCTCTTCTTTTGTCTTCTTTTTTTATTTTACTCATTCATTCGTCATTTTTTCCTTATCCATGCTTCTCATCTGGGCATCAATTAGACCTTCCTTTAGTCAAGGATCATTAGGATGGTTTCGGGCTATAAACAACTAGTTTCTTTGAAGAGTTTTGTTTTTATTCCCACACTTTTCTTATTTTGCATTCGAGATTAGTCTCCATGGTTATGGAGCGAATGATTTTCTCGGACTATCATTGCTCTACTTCGTATTTTAGGAAAGTGTTACGATATGATAGTTTCTCTCGCGATACGACCCCGCAATGGAGTAGTTCTATAAATCGTATATGTTAATTTGTAAAAATTTAACTGATCAACATAAGCTATGTAAGTTTTATTCCAGCTTTTTATGAAAATAATTTATTATATTTAATATCTCAATTTAGACTGCTCTCTTCACTATTTAGTCATCAGACATCCATAAGGTTTATAGTCACTGTATTTCAGGCGAGAAGACTATCTTTTTGAATTTGAATCATTAAAATGTTAAGCTAAAAAGCTGAAAAATTCTGAGAACATTTTAATGTCCGATCAATCCAATACTTTCCACGAACGTTGAGGCCTTATCAATCGTTAAATTATAATTCATACTAGCAGACGTTTGAGCTAATTTAATTAAAATACGTAAGAAATTGTTGAAGATCGAGGTAAATTTCAAGGAAGTAGAATTCTCCTTAATGATTCACTGGGTTCAAAAACTTCATATTGAAACTTTATAGTATTATTATTATATATTAGGGAACAATAATTGCGAAAATATCTCGCGTATTGGGTCTTAAATACACATTCGCGGGTTATGGGTCATAAAAGATTTCGGTATATACATATCGGTATCAATAATAATAATAAACAGGACTAATTACGATCGACGTATAGAAAGACACGAATGAATAACTCTTATAGCGATAAATAACCTTCACTTTTGAAAAAAGGCAACAATGATGATCTAGTTACTAAGCGCCCTATAGCAACGAGGGACCCTGACTCTACCAAAGTCCACTTCCCTCTCGGTTTTCCGTGCTCCTCCGCTTAACCCCATCGATGGCTTCGTTGACAGTCGGTCGGAAAAAAGCCGTGTGTGTGGGTAGATGGTGACTGTGATGATAATTTTTCTGATCGGTCATTCGAGCGAAACCCTTATCCCCCTGGAAACGCACCCCGCCTCATTCCCCCCACCCCTTTAATCCCTTCCGGTGTCTAACTCCCCCACACTCCATCTCACAGTTTCCCAAGGACGGAGTTGTCAGTTGGGGCCGTGTTATGGAGGCACTCGGGAGGATGGGAGATGTAGAATCGAGGGAGGCGCATGGTTTTTTTAGATGGCGGATTGGGAAAGGGTTTTACGCAAGGCGAAGAGCAAAACAGGAGAGCTGTTTTTAAGGGAGATTTTCCATTGGGAAGGTGAGAGATTGAAGTGAAGGATAGTGAGAGTGCAAAAACGTGCTTAGATTTGGACCTAGAAGAACTTCAGATATGTTTACGTGAAAAGAGGGCAAGTGATGGATCTAGATATTTACCATCAGCGTAAAATCACATGGACCATTAGAAAAGCGGCAGGAGAAGAACAATAATTTGGCATTATTAATTCATGACGAAATTTAGTCTAACCAGAGCCCATCGAGGCTGGCGTTGAAGCTTTTAAAACATGGTACTCGAGGTAAATATCGTAGATCAAATGGGTACATAGGGTTAGAAACGAAGAAATACGATATAGAAGAATACGTATATAGAAGAATATAAGAGCTATAATATGGAGCAACGTCCGGAAAAGAAAAACGAGCTGGATTGGACATCTCCTGAGACGTAATGAATTTGTTAGGAGCATACTTTGAAAGCGAAGAAGAAGGAAAAGCTCCAAGAGAATGACCAAGGGATGAATATTTAAAACGAAGCAGAGGGGGAGGTAGGGAAGTGGAGATATCAGGATTTAGTACAGTAGGCACTGTATAGAGAGGGCTACAGTCAACAGATCTGTGGATTAAATGACCAACAATGATTTCACAAATAAAATAATAGGACAGTAGAGAAAAACAATTCATAGAGAAAACAAAGTATATAGGCATAAGACAAAGCCATTTATCTGTGTAGTAGAGAGAGATATAGAATAGTTACACAAAGCATACGGATTGACTCAGCAGGTAGAACAACGCTATTCGTGAAATAAAGGCAGAAACATACAAAATGCAAATATAATGAGAAAATTGATGGAAGATAATGATACACGTACGTACCTCTTCTTAATTTTATCTCGCCCACTTTTCATTATATGATAATTCGCGGTATTCATTTTCATATTGAATATATTAAATTACAATGAATCATAAAATATTTTTGCGAGTTATATGAAATAATACAGCAATAAGTTAAGCATTAACTGTTCTTAAGCATCCAACAGATTTAGGTGGCTAGTGAGGTATAAGTATCATTTACCTATTGGTGGGATTATTAGAAGAGTAGGAGGTGGAAGAGAATAATATTAATAATAATAATAAGCGTCATTATTGCGGGCCAAATTAAGACTAGGGTAGGGAGAATAAGGGTAGGGAGAGAATACATAGATAGAGACAAGGGAATAAGAAGAGGGAGAGAACGAAAGGAAAAAGTGAGAAAGGATTTTCGTCGGCTTCATTGAACTCAAAATGAGGGATTTGCGGGGGATGGCAGATAGAGGTGAGGAAGGGTTATAGAAGAGAGAATGCGTGTATGTGGACACTGAAGGCTTATAAATAAGGCTTTGGCTGGAGAAAGGAAGCACCGAATGGGCTCTTTGGTGTAATAAGGTCTTGAAACGTGAGCAATATTCGGGAATGAGTAGATTTTTTACGGAATCTCATGCATTACTGATCCCTTTGGAAACTTTTTCATGGCATCGTTGAGATTCGTGCAGAAGTGATAATGTTTGACTTGAAAAGTTTTAACTGCGATAGCTCCGTTCCACGAGATTCCACATTTCGATAAGAGCTTTCTTTGGTCATTAGATAATGAAAAATATCCTGAAATCGTCCTAGTGTATTATATATTCATCAATTTTGATATCCATAAACTAATATTCATCTAAAATAAAAATGAATGTATTTAAATATTCCGATTCTAATTTCGAGATAAAAAAGAATTGATAACAAGCAGAAATATTCGGACACATGAAGATATGAATTAAAAATGTATTCTTTATTTTACTACATAATAAAGATCGCTATAATCTTTATTATTGAATTTTTGGACTTCCCCTCTTCCGAATTTTTAGTGTAATTTAATATATTACTCTCTTCTTTATTGCTGCTAGAATAATCTATAACACTTTGACTATAATAATTGGTCTATTAATATTATAATTATCATTCCTAAATCCCTCTCCACTTTTTAAGTCACTTGTCCTACTGTACGTTTTAGGCTTAGGTCTATACTAAGCAATGAAACAAATAAAAATAATCGCATACAATTTCTTACGAAACTTCGCAATGAAAGGAAAAGATTAAGCTTAAATGAATTAGAAACGGATATGCTGACCATGCAGGAGATAATACATTTTGAGATGAATTTTCAGGGCTGAAAAATACCTTGAAACTACGTATCAATCTAACGTATGAGATAATTATTTTGAGAAGGTGCTTGACCTCTAAAAATATAACTTTAACATTCTCCTCATTCAGCAATAATCTAAACTGCTAAAATGTATAGCGTTTTTCGATTTAAATTTAACAAATGATGGTCTTCATTTTTGCTTTCCACTGAGAATTGTAGTGGTTGAATTGAAATTGTTCGAAAAAAATCACTATGTGAATATGAAACAAATACTCCGATATTTAATTCATGCCTTCACTTGAGTAAATCATTTCTAGATCACACCTGCTTATCTTGCAAGGGTGCGCGAATTGCTTCTATGAATTTCATTGGTTTAGCGTCACAATCGAAAAATAAATAACTTGTCAAATTTTGCATTCAAGCGATTTCGTTGAAATGTAAAATCGTAACCATACTTTTTCTGTTTTGTTCGAGAGTGCAAAATTTATTATCTGTCAGATTTAATTGCATTTTCGTGCTGGAGTCGATGTTTGATGAAGTAATTAACACCATTTACCATTATCAGATGATAAAGTCTTCTCCTCTAGAAAATCAAATAATCAAGATCCATATTTATGTATGGAGAAAGTTTCTTTCCCGGTTTATGGCAACATTAAGTAGATCTCTCTCCTGAAGTAATTAAAGCGTTACTATAGAAACTTCGCCCTCGATTTTCTTGATAATTTCGCAACAAAACACTGCAAGTCTTTCCGAGCTCATTATTGCAGCTTCATGCCTTCGGAATTAAATAGATATACTATCTGATCATTCTCACGAAACTTTCAACTCATTGTTTCGAAGTGAGAAATTGAGGTATATTGCCTCATAAATCTCTCTGTACGGATGATAGTAAAAAACATGACATTACTTAACCCGAGAAAATTTTACGAAAAAAATGGATTCTTTCAGCCGTATATGAAGAAAATAAAAGAAAGAAAACCTCGCAGATTACGTTGGTATTCGGAAAGCTCGAGCTGTTTCAAAACGGATCACAATGAAATCAAATTTCGTCTTTGAATTGAGGGATTCTAATGCAATGAAATACTGAACTTTTCATATTATCCGTGAAAAGTAATTGCTGAATAGATGTAGTTAATAGAGAGGTTATGGAAAATTGTATGTGATTCTAATTGTATTTATCACGAAATATTTTACATAATTTTATTTTTGGTCAACCAGTAGAGAACTAGGAAGATAAAAACCATCGTTCTGATTTTCATTAGACAAATAAATCTCCTAAAAGTTACCATAATAGTAATATATAATAAGTTTTTATCCACTTCTATTATGTACATAAGATACTTCAGAAGTTGTGGCAAGTATATCCCGCCTCGCTAAATTATGCTTTTTATATGACAAGGCAGATATTTAGAGCGAACAATATGAAATTTGAAAGAAGTAAGATGATACGTCAATTTTTAATGCATAAACATCTTCATAACGGTACAGTATCCTGTTTTATGAGGAAAATTCACATCAATAGAATGACATGTAGAGGTATGCAATACGTAACCATAGTGAAATTGTCTAATGTATTGGGCTACAAAATAGATATTCCTTTATCAAAACAAAAATGAGCCCATTTTAAATCAATGCTAAGAATACGCTCTCTATATTTATTTATAGAGCATTCGATTAGAAAATTAAGCTTTCTAGATTATATAATATATCGAGTCAGTGTGGGATATCTTCTCACAAACACTCGAAACATGAATGAGCCTTTTCAATGAGACTATAACTACATCCGTTACGATAGGAATTGGCGGGAAACACTCGCAGATTGCGAAACTCGGCGTGAGACCTTTCCAATCTGGCACCATTCCATACGCCGAGTGTAAGTGGACACTTACAAAAATCTCCACTCCCCAACTTCTCCCCCCCGGATTGGTTAATGGATCGCTAGGAAACACCTCCCGTATTCGGAGTGTATAACGCATTAAGAAGTTATTAAATGAGGAAATGCTTTCTGGCCTCGTTTAAACAGGAGAAGAAGGCTGCTTCCACGCCATCTATTTAAACGCGTGTTTCGGGCGCGGGACGTATTATAGTAGTATATAGAACCTCGACGACTTTAGTGATAAATTTCTACTTAAAAAGTTTTCCGCTAATCCCTCGGAATTTAATTACGCCAGGGCTCGTTTCCGATGCTCATTTGTCCACCGAGGAGCGGAAGGAACGTCCCGTTCCACGCCGAAAAATAAGAATGGGATGGAAACCTTATGATCTCTTCCGACCACGCAAAGCGACAGAACAAAGACGTGGAATGGGAAGCGAGGAACAACGAAAATGGTATGATCGCGTGGTGGCTGTGTAAAGAGCGGTGGGGGAGACCGGAAGTCGTGCGTAGTGGAGGCCCGTCTCACTCCAGCTACATAAACTCGCTCCCCATAAAAAGCCGCGTTTGCATTCACTCGCTCGAAATTTTCGAAGGACGCGAGAGGATGATAGCACGCACAACGGATGGCAAAACAGTTCTGCCAGCGATTCTGCGGAGGCGTCCCCTTGTAGGACACCACGGAGTGTTGACATCGAAGGATGGAGGAAATGACGAAGTTCGTAAACATTTGGATGCAAGCGGAATACATAATGTAAAAGATTTTCAAAGTATCTTACATCCATTATACTTCGAATGTAAAAACTCCTATCTCGTACTTATGATGACCTATTCTTTGGACCAACTCGATCCAAATTTGCCGTAAAAGAAATCTAATAAAGTTGGCAACAGACCAAATGCTGGTCTTACTTAATTTAAAAGCCTACGGATAAATATATGCATCTAATTTATCACATTATACATCCTTCCAAACTGTACATCACGTTAGGTGATGAACAATATAGAGATATATTATCATTAAAGGTATGATTTCGCTACCATAAGCATTTCGTAGCTTATGACCATTTCTCTAGCATTATTGCCTTCAATAACGTGTAGCACTGTACCGAGATTGCGTATTATTTACTTAGAACGCGGCTCTGCGGAGCTTTCTTCTCTCTTAAGACCATCGGAAGTCGAGAATACGAGCTTCCGGATCGCTAAGTGGGTAGCGCGTTCACTATTTATGAAAGCTGTCCCAGAATCCACTCTCGTTAGCGTCTCATGCGTGTAAATTTTCTCATCTATTAAAACACTTAAATGATATTATTCAAGGATTCCTCAACTAAGGAGATGAATCGCATTCATGCTAATACTAAAAAGCCCTGGATTTAATTAACACTTATTACCGTTTATATATTACTCATTATGTTTTATTGGAGTAAAAAAATATTGAATTGAATTAAAAAATTATTTTCCATTTTCTCTGCTTTAAAATCTTAGTAAATATTCCGAGGAGAATAATCTCGTAAAAAGCAGAAAAATTTACACCCAACGAGAGGCATAATAATTTTCATCATTGTAAACAATCCTAAAATAATTCTAGTAAAAATACATTAATAAAATAACGTATTCCCTGGTTGCTGTATTGTTTATATTTTCCTAACAAATGAATTTAAGAGACTGATTTAATTGATTATTACCAAAATCTAGACCGATTTGAAATATTATATGTCGTTTTACGTTTAATTCATTCGATCCAATACACCATCGCCATTTGGTACGTAAACATTAAACTGACTAATTTGTAATTAAATTCCGATCCCATTGTACGTATTTGACGCGAAACCTCCTCATTATTCCTGAGTGAGTCTTTACTAAACACTACCCCTCAGCTGTAAACTGGATGGAATCCTAACCGGATAATTTCACAACCCACTACTTGCACTACTATCAATAGTCATATTGTGATCAATTATCCTCAACAGCGAAACATTTCCTTCGAAAGCCATTCATTCACCTACACGACTACAGATCACCGATCCACTTACGAATCCCGCGAACCCGCATAAATCGCCGAGATGCGAAATTAAGTATCGGGTCCTCACTCGTAAAAAATTTATTAAGACAGAATTATGACGGCGGTAATCCTTTCCCGAGCGGCAGTAAACCTCTTTTACGAGAGCTGACGAACGCGTCCGTGCCAAAACTCCCTAACAACGACGACGACACAACGTTCGTCACTAAGGCGACCGCCAACGGACGCGGACCGAAAATCGAATATTATTAATTCCGAATCGGGGGAAAATCATCGGAGTCATAACCGTCAAAGGGGGAGGAGGGGGGGTTCGATTCGACAAATAGATCACTTGTCTGGAATCCGGACGGGTGGCAACCCTTGTCGGTTGACGGTTGCGAGCAAAAAAGATGTGTGCGCTCGGACCCGAATTAGCCCCTTCAGCCTCCAGCGACGTCATATGCCACAAAGGATGCAGTCGGCGTTGGTCTCAAGGAGGGACCACTGCGAGCGAGGGTCTTAAAAAAAAAGAAGGGGGCCGACCGAGTAGTATAGGTGGGCGAATTAAAACGTTGTCTGTCCCACGATACGAAATCAAACGGAATCACGCCCCCTGACTTCTCTCTCCCTCTCTTTAATCTCTCGGAATTTTCACGTTTCTTCACGTGTGCCGCTTTTCTTTTCCTAAACCTCATCGCCCGAGTTTCCTGTCGTTGGTATGTCATTCGGAGGGCGTTCTCCAATTGTTCGCCTTTATCTTTTCCCAGGGCTTTCCCGGGGGTTTAGCGTAATTGGCCCCTCTGAAAAATCCCTTTGTTTGGTTACTCGTATCCCGTTCGCTCATCCAGTCCGTTCTGTTTATCGTCTTCCCGATTCCTTTCCTTTTTTTCTCTTCGCGACGTACAACCTCCGGTTCGTTTGTTCGCGGAACGTTCATTCGTAAAATTACTTGTTTTATTACTTAAGTCGCTCATTGGCTGATTAGTTCCGAGGAGGGCTTTTCTTTAGGGATATTCTTTTGTCTTGGATTTAAATTTAGGAATTACCTTGTGGATTATTAAACGCTGTCTTTGGTTTCGAACCCTGCTCCTTTGCACAAATGCATTGATATAGTAGTTCAGAATTAGTGGAAAATTGTATTAAATAGCCTACGTTACATTACCTGTTTCATTATACTATGTATTAAATATTTTTGTATAGGATTATGTACGTCCTATTGCTTAATTCTTGTTTCACACTCCTAGAAAGTAATCATACTTGTTTACGGAACAAATTTGTAATTTAGATTGCATATTCCAAGCGCTTCAATTCCATTTATTCATTTTTATCTTATTCAAGTTCTTATGCATAGATATATCTAGAAAATCTTGAATTTTACGTTTCTCTTCGGCCTTTTATAAGAACAGGAATAAATTTATATTATACCAATATCATCAAAGTTATATTATTTAGAGAAAATTAAATAAAGAGAAAACTGCGAATATAACTATATTAGACTAGATTCAAGGATATCGACAGTTTTTATTTCCTCGCATTGATTTGGTAACCCTTACTGCGTTTTGGAATATACTTATACTTATAACCCTTCGTTCTATTCTAACTATAATCCTGTTTGCGTATTTCACCCTACCCAAAATGTTTATTTCTACACAATTCCCATACTCGAAAAAGTAGTTTGCGAATTCTGCTTCCCGTCACAACCAAGTCCCTTTTTTTTAAAGGGGTGCATGAGTGACCCAGGGACCATTTGTCTCTCTTCAGACTGAGGAATCGATGCATCCGAGTGATTTTTTGGATGGCGGTCGATGAAGAATGGGATAGTGTGGAGAAAAAAAATTCGTGTGGGGCAAGGTCAGTGAATCGGGGACACGGAGGGGTTCGAAAATGGTTCGAACGAATTTATCGGCACTTTCGTACCCTTGATTCCCCTCCCGTAAGCCTCGGAATGACGGTGCGAATGGCAGTTTGATTCCCAGACGCGGTCACAAAGGGGAAGGAGATTGCCTCTGGGGTATCAATGCTTCCATATGAATAACATCATATTCGTTATTTTTAACCTGACAACTGCTTCACAGCTCGTTGATATAACGCACCCTTTACCGATACTTCTAACCCCACCCTGAATAAGAAGTAGGGGTATGGTTAGTCGGAAGATGAATGGTTATTAAATTGGTTATTAACAAACAATTTCAGTTGACGTTTACTACCGTTGCTAAGGAATAGCGTTATCAATTCTCAATATCTATGATATATATATATATATATATATATATATTATAGTTGGTTAAAAAAATAATAAAACATGTAAGCGAAAAGCTCCTATTAGTATTTCTGTATTTAAACGTTATAAGTGAAACGTTAACGGGCATTATTTTTAGAATCTCCTTACACGCATTAATAATGTAGCGTAAAGATTAAAGATCGATCTTAAGATAAAATTTACGGAATAAATAAAGGAAATAATTATTGATGCTTGAATTTGTTAGGACGTTTATTAATGTTTCGTGAATATGAAAAACTAAATATAAGAAATCGTTAGCTCTTGGAAGGTCATTCCAATTAAAAGTATACGAAAAGCTATTTTATTGCTTATAGATGATATATAGAAATGAATCATCAATCTATAGCTTCTCTTGAACTACGATGTAACAACAAGAAGAATATTTGACGAATTTGTGAGATGAACGACGAGAATAAAATAGAAGTGAAGATTTTGTACTTTTCCACGATTACGATTAAATTAATTCTGCGACCGGTTTCGTAAGTTTACTCACAATTTCTGAATTACATCTTGAGAGACGAGGATTTCAAGTATGTTCAGAAAAAAACTGAGGCTCTATATGGGAACCTTTAAGATTCTCTTCCCTTACAAAAGCTCGAGATTAATTAAATTAACTATACAATATCTTAATGCATCTTGCTAACGATAAAATCCAGGATTTCATAACGTCTCCAAGCATCTCAAAAAGCTGAGAAATCCTCACTTAAGCTGCCTTACGCTCATAAAAGTATTCCTCGAGATTCGTAACATCACGCTGAGTTCGCAAGTTTGCTGCCTCCTCATCCTTAAGATACCATGGCTGGTTAAGCCACGAGAATCTCACCTCTCTGCTATCTTAGCAGTAATACAGAAATTGAGAACGGCAGATGAGTGTAAGATACCGAAATCTCGCGTTTTATTTGCAACATTTCCCGACCCGGACGCTCTCTCTCGCATCCGTCGGATGTGAATCGTGTAGCAGAACAAACTCGAATCCTCCTAAGGATTATCCAACGTGTTTCACGCCCTACGACTTGATTTTTGATTGCTTATCTTCATTAATTCGCAGCCCGTACACGATTCCCTCTTTGATTTTACACCGAGAATAAAATGGCGTTGATTGATTATTAAGTCGGAGTGAGGTAATTAGAATTAAAATCGGTGATCTTGCAAAATATCAGTAACATTTTATCCATTAGCTCCTTGAATGTTGCGTCTTTTCGAATTTTTGAACCGTTTGATAGATCAGTAATGATTCGTCATAAAACAAAGTTTTAGCATTGTGATGTAGATATATCAATTTAGTGGTAGATTATGTTTAATCAGTATTAATGACACATGATATTATTGCATACGTATCTGCTACGTGTGTAGTTTAAGTGTGATAAATGCGAAAAATTAATTATATTCGAATTACATTTACTTTAGCATAATTATATCTTGAGATCGTAATTTTGTTAATCGATCTACTGCGGTCCAAAATGCGTTTTCTGAATATCATTTTTATATATATTTATATATATGTGAACGTAAAAATCAAAGCTATTTAAATACGTAAATCTCCAAGCTTTTTCTTAGTATTTGGTTGATATACTTCATTCTAAATGGTTGAAAAGGAGTGACGTTTAAGTACTGAATGTGCTAGGTTCTACTACGATGGATGGATGGAGGGGAAGCTCTATCGTTAGAGAAGTGAATGCGTCCTACCAACCTACCATTGCTTACTCTTGAGAGTACGAGAGTCTCTTAGTTTATAAGTATTGCATAATCAGGATATTAGAACTTATCTGAACTTATTTGAGTGATAAAATTTAGTTTTGCAGCATTAGTCTCCATCTATTATTCTTAATTCAATTTTACTCACTGACCCTTTTATAGCTGACGAAACTTGTAGGAGAAATAGACTTTCTTCGTAATCAATTAACAATTCTTACAAGAAGCTTTCATTCATAGTTTTTCGTATCTCATATTGCTGATATGAACAAAAAGCGTGCAAACATTTAAATATAGGAAAAGGAAATTAACACCAAAGATGACTCTTGTCAAATAAATAATTAATTTTAATCTATGATCGATATAGATATAATCATTCACCATTCGCCAATTTGCAATATAATAAGTACGATTAAATACATCATTGAATAACGCGAGAGAACTTGTTCATCCTGAGAAGATGAGAATGGCGTAGAAAACTATTCAAAGTCTTAGTCGTACATTCGCACGGTTGGCAGCATGATCGAGCGACAACTAGCGAAATATTTCATGATTTTCATATTTCCATTCTCCTATCGTCGCAGCGAGAAGAGAGAAAACCGTGAACTTTACATCGGATCGTGGAACGACGAACGAACTTACGGCGCATGGCTATTATTTTCTCATCTACTCGTGGCTGTACGCCCTGTAGAATTCTATGCTCGAAAACTTTCTCTAACGGCTTAGATGCGGCACTTGAAGGAGTTTTCGTGGCCGCGTTAAAAGTTAGACGAGTATCCAAGGCCACATTCTTCTCCGCCTCAAGCGTTAGAACCTAAAATCTCAATGCGGTCGAAGGACGGCAGTGGAACATAGAAAAAAACGGACATGGGATACTTCGTAGAGAGAGAGCGCATGGATCAAAAGTACGTCTTGACCTGAAACATTGCTTCCTCTCAGATACGATGAGAACTTCTTTTGGGGGCTTCGGGGAGATGTAAATCTGGTTTCGGTTCTTTTGAGTTCACACAGCCCTGGTTGGTATGTCATAAGAATGGCCCGTATTCATCGGAAGCATTAATGATTCTGTGGAGGGAAATAAGGCCGCGGTTTAGGAGTGCCTTCATGACACGGAAAGCGTATTACGTAATGAGGGATCCACTCGAGTCGTTGCCAAGCGACGATTATTTTGGTTTCTACGGTTACGATAAACAATTTAACAGAGGACAGAATGCGAGGTTTTTTAGTTATGAAAGTGTTTTTAACTATGAAACGAACCACGTTCTCAAATTAAAAATGAAGAAGCGATTAAAATTTTATCAATTTTTTCCGTGACCGTTACGGTCGATGAGTTTGTGGCATAAACAAGAGATATTTCTCACATATCTTGGTGGTATTTTTTGTTCTGCTGGCACTCTCCCAATTTCATTAACATGAGGAATGCAACGTTGTCCTGATGTCTTATTTTCAACCAGCTTGTGGAAGGTTTCATACCCATGAAGAATTGCGTAACGTCTTATTAAGACCTTCAGAATTCGACACTTTTAGTTAGTCGAGTTAGAGAGAGGTTAGGTTCTGATGTTGTTCATAGAAGAGCTGTCTATTGATATTGAGGAATGAAATTGAAGTAAAGGAGATTTAGATGACATTCTTCATCTGATAATTTTTAAATTAGAGTCGAATAAGTCGCTGGATAAATGAAAATAACTTTAAATTTTCTATGTGATTGGACTTAATCTGGTATTTCTATTATGATATAGATATATCTATATTTAGGTTAGACAACGAGCAGTCTCTGTGTATGACAAGATTTGAATTATCTCCTCCATCTTCGCATAAACACAAGAGAAAAAGAACCGCTAACGATTTTACTCCAAAATGCATCCCACTATCACGTTGATGCGTAGTATCCCAGAGAACAATTGACTTCCTCGAAAAAAAAACCCTTTCACGATGGGCAAACGTTAGCATTTGGACCCGAAATCGGAGCTCACCATCTGGAATCCGGAACAAGCGTCAAATAAATAAAGTAGACATTCCGTGAAGATGCGTAAAAATGCGCCATCAGAGCCGAGTCTTTAACGGGTTGACAGATGGGCAGATGGACACCCACGCCCTCCGAGAAAGGAATGAGTATATTTAAAGAGAGATGGCTAATAATGCTACGCAACCCCACTCCCTAGTTACGCAAACGAGCGCTTGAGCGTTTATGTACTCTTTCGCCGGAGAGATGCTTACAGTAGCACTATCGCGGCGCTCTCTGCTAAGGGTGCATATTCTTCCCATTGGAAATTCTTGCCAAGGGCAGATGACAAAAATCTCTAGCTGACGCTTTCAGAGAATTTGGCCGGCGACACTCTCACCCGGATGTGGGGGTGGAATACGGCATTATTGCTAGCCCCTACTGAAGTTTCAAGGCTTATCGGGAAATTCCAAGGCTACGCCGTAGGAATATACCATCCGCGTGGGTAATGCCGATACCGTCTAAGGATAACGTATTGGCTCTTAATCAATATCCCCCCGAAATGAACTCCGAGAGAGGGACTCGTCCCAGTTCGAATTTACGATCCCATTCCTTGTGGGAGATGATTTTACGATGTTTCGGATAATGATCTACGCAATACACTTCACTACGAACACGACTCTTTTTTCGTGAGGAATATGTTTCCGAATTCATACGATCGGAAACTTTGCTAACAACTTGAAAAAAAAATAATAAAAAATCACGACTTAATGAAACAACTTCTGGTCTATTTCAAATATAAGTGTTTTCAGCAATTTCCTGAAAGAGCATAATTTATCCTTTCCTTTCTATTAATCAGATCCTTAATTGTACTCTTATTAAGTGTTTCAAGATGCACTTCTCGAACCTAGAATTCAACTAGGAACTACTTTCACGCTAGGGTAAAATTCTGCGTCATTAAAATCAAAATAATACCAACGACAGAATATTTCGTTAAGATACGTAAAAAATCCAAAATAAATCCATACATTTGTAAATGAGTTTGCTAATATTATGAAAAACATAATATTGGAGGTAGACACAAATGATCAATCGGGATGAGGTTGGTTTCTGCAGCCTCATTTTTTTGGAGGAGGTTAATTTGATGAATATTAGTCCATGTCAATTCTGTATTAGTACATTTAAAGAGATCGTTGTCTCTTGGATTCATTGAAGAAATTTTAGGAAATTTAGTAAAATAAAGGAATAAAAGATCACATTCGATCTGGATCAATAGTTTCCAAATATCAGCTCAATCACTCGGAGAAATTTCGTACTATAAAACACTTATCTCCCTCACGAATGTCACGTAAATTACGGTGCAATATAAAATCTTGCTTTAAAATCTCCATGGCGATGAAAATAAAACAATCTGACCTCATCCTGGCAATTCCTAAACCGGGAATTTCCCGCGTAGTTACCAACGCGGCGAAAATTTTTGGCCCGATGGCGACGAGCGTAAATTACATCCAAACGAGATTAAAGGATTTATGAGGTGATAGGAGGCGAAGGAGGCGTAAACGAACGCCGCTTTACTATCTATTGAATGGGTTCGGAATCATAATGAGACACTTGTCAACACTTCGCCACTTATCTCCTTTTCGTCCTGCATTCCGAATTTTCAGGTTTCGAACGGCATTAAAAATCTCGACCGGAGACAGATAACGAGTCCGCTACTCTTTTAAGAGGTAAAAAGATATATGGCGATTGTAAAAAGACTCGCGGTAGCACATGTGCACTTGGCTTACGCTCTGAGGGTTTTTTGCTAAAGAGAGTCGTTGCGTGGCGTTTTCTACTTATTAAAGGCGTGGCCTCGGATTTGGAAACACGCGGCCAGCGTAAATAAATCCGTGCTTGAGCGTGCGTTTCATCCAAGGCTTCCTCTCATATAAATGCGTGAGAGAGTGTGCTTGGTCAAGGCAGTAGAATTTTCCGGATGGGACTATCCATTTTTAGGCATTAGATAAAGCTACGAAGCCAATGTCCACTCTCGAGGTGAGTTGAAATCCGCCGCCATTTTAGTTCCGTTTGAAGTCCGTTGACATCCATTTTCTTTCCAACATGCATTTTTATCCACGAAGGAACTGCACGATTTTGCTTTTTCGTATCTTATGATTCCATCGGCGTTTTGTTTTGGTGAATAGCCAATATCGGAGTGATTATCTACTCGCTGAGCTATCGAGGCGTTCTAGGCATAGATATTCGGACGGTATTCATAGATTACGTGACAGCTATGAATAGGTCATCAAATAAGCTGGTTCCCTAACTATATGCAGATTAATTCATACGACGGTAGATAACAAGATAGGGATATCAACGCGTCGATTTGGGTATTAGATCAGCTCTATCAAGAACGAAATTTGGTATAGGTGTCTATCGATGATTAAAAATAGAATGGTATATTTAACGACAATATGTTACAGTTGTAAGGGAGAAATATTTTAAATTAAATGTTTTCTATATTCAATGAATATTTAAAGCGAAAATTAAAGCAGAGATTTACGAAAAATTGCGTACTGTTGCGTACTTGCGAACTAACGCTGTTTGCAAGAAATATCAAGCTCAAGTCATCATTTTAACACGGGTGATTTTTTCCTACAAAAATATATATCAAAGTTAAATCGTGCCAATTCAATTCAAGCCTTGGCTCGTAGCTAATATTCTATAACGTCTTCTATGTTACATATTTAAATTAGATACAAATTCTCAACAGTGCTATTCTCTTAGTTCTACGACTATATTCTCTAAGTTTACTGATATAATTTTTTTCTTGCTTGCTGCTTCGGGATACTCAGCATATTTAGGATGTTTCCACGATTACAATTATCTTGCTAGGTTTACGAGAATAAAGTAGCCTAAATTATATTTTAATAGAGAGTTTTTATCTAAGTCATCTTCTTTAATTTCCGTTTTTTGTCTATAGTTAATTTGCCTTAATTTGAATCATTTTCCCGGATTGATGGAATAAAAATCTAAGTTTAGCAACATTATTGTTTTTACTTTTTTCCGATAATTTCACGGAATAAAAATCTAAGCAAAGTTAACCAAATTTATGGTATTCGTAATTTTATTTGTTAACATTATATATATTTGGAGCTGATGCCATTTTTACTTTCAAAAACAATTGCCTCAAACTGAATGAAGCGAAAATATTTTAATGCCCTGTTCTCAGAAAGTAACGAAAGTAATGAAGTAAGTGATTTAATTTCCTAATTATTCTATTTTAAGAGAAATATCGAAATTTCTTTCTTAAAAGAGAACATTAAGAAATTATTTTACTCGCAACCTAATTTTTAGGGCGATTAAGATCATCAATGTATTCATAGATAAATAAGATAGATATATGTAGTTACTTTTCAATAAATACATTTAGAAAATTTTTCAATCATATTCCCTAAATTTAAACTCAAATATTTGATTACAAGCGTTTATAAGGAGTATAAATTCCCAAAATACCTCACCCTTTTAAAAATTTCCCGAAATTATTCACCCCTTTCCCGAAATCACTCGATAATCTAAAGAGGCGAAAAAAGAAGGGATAATATAGTGCGAAGAAATGTAAACGGCGATGCCAAGGAAACTGAGATGAGTTTGGAGCCATAAAAGCGCTGCATTATTTTTACGACGTGTCTATAAGCTCCGAATTGGGTTGAGGGAGCGTGGCGAGGGGTTGTATCACGCCTCGTATACATTTACGACGCGAAAGTCATACTCAATTAGCGCCGATTTTACCGCAGAACACGGCGACTACGTCCACTTTAATTGCGGTAATTTATTCCTTCGAGTTTTACTCGGACAAACAAGATTCGCCTCATCGCGAAACGGCCGAAAAAAAAGGATTCAAAACACGTCCGCGCAAATATTTGCGTTTCAGATTAAAAACGCATGGGCGGTCAATATTTATGAATTTCCACTTCCAGTGTTTTGCAGATGTACTCGTAAATACGAAATCTTCGTCACGTCTAAGACGCACGATCTTTAAACTGAAAAGAAATTGAGCTTCCCTATTCTTTTCGCTCTGGTTCGAGGCTACATAATAGCTTTAATAAATGCTCTGATTTCTTTTACTAATACACTGCGCGGATTTTAATATTTTCAAAGTTTTATATGCCTGTTACTTCCCATAATAACCCTTCCCCTATTTACTTAACAGAGTTTCTATTAGCAGAATTTATCTGTTATGTTGATTACAAACATGGTTCCATTCTTTTTAAACAAATTTCTTCTACCTCATTTCATTATTAACTATAACTATTTGGAGTCAACAGTATACTCAGAATGAAAAATTTACGCTGTTTAAATGTCTATAATTCTTTAAAGTTATCTTGGATATTTAATTAGTTACCTCCGTACTTCCGTTATATCGTTTGTCTATTTATCACGATAAAGTATACTTCTATAAACTCTCAACCCTAACTATAATCATTATTTCACTGCTTGTATAGTTGAAAACCTTTACGATTTTCATTGCCGAATACTACTATAAAACTAATTCTATCATACACGTTTATAAAGGTATTCGTAATGATCGTTGAATACTTCTAAACGACCACGGTTCTCTCGCTTAATATTAATTTTTTTTCGTTGTCAATATCAATAATACCTTAACTACCAGTAAACTGAAAATGCTTTCTTAATTCAGACCAATCGGAAGAGGGTAATTAATTCGATCGCCTGAACTACCAGTAAACTGCTGAGGTGCTTTTTTTGATTCAGACCAATCGGAGTAATTAATTTGATTACAGATGTACCTATTGTCGAAGATGGTCCACTTTGATGCACTTGAAAAAAGATCGATCCTTCGATTAACTAACAGAGAAACAAATTCATAAAATTTTCTCAGAGCCCTAAGATGTGCATCTAACTTACCCCGCATCCCTTAATCTCAATGTCATCCGTACGCTATCCATCTCTTAGGAACCGCGTGTCCATGAAACGAAACAGGGAAATAAGCATTTGAGGAAATGATATTAAGGGTCGAATGCGCTCTCCTTTGCACGATAGGAACCGTGGTACTATTTATCCGGGGCAAAGGAGAGGCGGGGGTTAGGGAAAGCAACGGAGTGAGACGGTTTTGAAGGAAGGGTAGAGCGTGAGAAATGGGCAGACAGGGGTGATAAAAGAGGGTTGATTTCGGAATGGGAAAAATAGAGAATCCAGAGTGCAAGGGAAAATAGGACAAGGTATACGATTCCGGTGGGTAAAATTTAATGAGCGAGGGTATAAGGTTTCATTTTTTATTCCCAGTATTAATTGCAGTAATTTTTACGCGAAGAGGTAAAATCGCTCCTGACAGCGAAAAGCGATAGGTTTGTTATGATTTGCTATGATTGGAAAGCAAACATTTCAAAAAAGTTGTCGGTTGTTGGAAATTGTAGAAAGAAGATGAACAGAAATTGAGGTTTGATAGCTAGATGAATTTACGGA
This sequence comes from Pantala flavescens, assembly GCA_020796165.1. Classification (NCBI taxonomy): domain Eukaryota; kingdom Metazoa; phylum Arthropoda; class Insecta; order Odonata; family Libellulidae; genus Pantala; species Pantala flavescens. Next base: position 15,023,131 of record CM036879.1, on the reverse strand, counting down.
AAGCACTTTCATGGAAGAGGTTAAATGTATTTTCCTCCAATTACATACATCCTAGAAGGATCGAAAAATAAGAGAAATAGATGTCACAACTAAGCATTTTAGAACTATAAGTTTTCCAGGAACGATAAAGGATGACAAAAAATTGCTCCAAATTCTGGTGTTTATATCCACTGCATAAAGCCAAATGACAAATTTTTATAAGGAATTGTAGTAGATGTAGATGAATGACAAAATGCTAATAAGAGGAATTTTGGACATCATTTCTGACACTCTTGTTTTCATTTTTCGTTTCATAAGGATTGAAGTAAGAGAACTCCAAATTATGGGAGCAGTACGAAGTACAGAATAAAAAATGCATCGGCATAATAGAAATTTAAATGTTGTGATATTTATAAGAGAGGTAGAGGAAGTAGATTGATCAAAAGAAGAACAGAATCCTCTGCCAGTTGAATAGTCTACAAATATCACTAGAAATTAAATAATTCAAACATTTAAAATTTGAGCAAATATGAAGGAGAAAAGGTCAAAGAAAAATACCTTGGTTAAAATCGATGCTTATGTTTGACACGAAAATACGTAACACGTTCTTCGCCGTCTCACTTATGCAATTGAAGGCACTGTTCTCTACAAGTCTCGGACCACTTATTTCTTCAGGAAGGAATTAAGTGAAAATTTATGATGATTTTGCCAGAATAATTACGTAGAAGAAAAATATAACCGAATAAAAACCAACATTATTCAGCAAGAGAGAATAATAGAAAACCGGCTTGGAGTCTTCAAAGCGGGAAATTAGATGGTAAAAAAATAAGGATGGAATGAAGAAGTGGGATGAGGAAGGATTTGAACTTGATACCGCAAAGTATAGTTGATAGTGGCGGTTGAAAAATGGGACGAGTAAAATAGGAAGTTGGTCCGAATAGATGTAGATTACAGGTGAAGTAGGCGGAATTATGACACGGTGTATTCCTTATCTGTTTCTCCGAGTGTGGACGATGACGTAAATGATTCTCTATGTCGGATGCTCCTTCCCTTGCGTGTTCGTCTTCCCTGTCCACGTAAGGATAACACACGTCTTCCAAAGATTAGAGGGCCCAACGACCCTATGCACATTCACCTGCCATTGACCTCCTCTTGTTAGAGGCAATAGACGGCATTAAAATAAGTATAAAACTCCAGAGAAGATAAGGAACTGCATCTCCAATGACATTCGTATTTCTTCGACTTAAAAAAGCTCTCCTGTTATACCAATTTAATTCATATTTGTTGCTCTATCGCATTTCGACATAACTCTGTCATACTCTTCGTATAAAAGTCTACGTACTCAAAGACCCAAATCACCGACGTAGATTGGCAATATGTACGCTGTCATTACGAAAATAATGCGCTATTATCATTTAATGTATTAATATTGAGTATCAATGAAATAAAAAGTAGTAAATCTGATACCGTAAATTTCCTGAATATAACTTACGATACATTTCTCATATATTAGAAATGTTTATATTTCGATTCTTATTATTTAAGCTCTTTATCTGATATATTCTCCGTTTTCTGCTGTTAATAAAGTTAGGAATTTATATGGGTTTTCTATCCGTGATGACATTAAATAATTCATCCAGATATTAAGAATTTACGACAATAATTTATAAATACAATGCTCGTATGAAAAAAACCTATTCTAAAAAGTAAAAAACTTACGGAAAACGTCTAGAATAGAATTATGACTGGAAAAAATGGCTACGAATTTTTTTAACGGCTTAATTTTAATCTTATAGGTTATTAAACATCAAAAAATCGGATTGGATTAACCTTGGACTGCATTGTTTATTGCATCTAGAAAGCATGCGCAAGATTTTCACTCCTGATGATTAAGGCAAATTTCTCATTAACACTACAATGGCAACATCTTATAAGTTGCATTTTTCGTAATAAATTCAGATGGTTAATAAAGATGTTGAAAATATTTCGCATTTTAATCCAATATCATGACTTGTTTATCGTAGGAATAATGTCCAGCATCATCGACATTAAAATCTGTATTGAAACATATAATTAGATAAGAACCTCGTAATCCTGTGCGAATTAATTGTTGGAAATAACATGTAATTGAATCCATGTGATGAGCGGAAGTCCTATCCTGAGGATTGCATCTTTCCCGGAATCATTTCTTTTTGAAGAGATGCGGACTTCCGCGGATGTAGAGAACAATCATCCTCCGCCGAGATGAACCTTCGATCGCGATAAGGACGGCTGCCACGCGCGTTCGAGATCCAGGAGGTCAGCAGATGGTGACGAGATAGCGAATCTTTTCTGCTGCGGTACTTTGAGAGCGATTTACAAAGTATCAGATCGGCTGATACCCGCAGAGCAAGGAGGGCGTCAAATTGGCGATGATACGAAATGGAACAACGGGCCACAGCCCTCCATGCTCCTGCAACTGTTTCGTAGAGCGTGCACATAACAGTGTGCGCTGTGTTATGTATCACGCCGATAGATATCGTTGGCCTACCTAGAGTAGAGCTACGTCAGCTAGAGAATAACGTTTCAGATGGACGTGTGTGATTAGAAGTTTGGATTCACTTCCTATGGCCCTTATTTGGTTCAGAAATCTAAGATTGACTCTAAAGTGAATGATATCTAATATAAAGCCTCCAAAACAATCCGTGAATCAATTTTTGGACTAATTTAATTAGATGAAAGATTATAACCGATATATTAAATCCTCCACATGGTGAAAGGTAGCTAATTGGTAGGTAATATATTAGGGAAGAAATAATTAAGAATTACAAGAATTTAAAACAATGAAATATACATCTATTTAGTTATTTTCAAGGCAGTATTCAACCGTCAATTAATGGCTATTGTAAAGTGCTATCACATTCTTAACTTATGTCAATGTGAACACTTATTAACTAGCTTCAATCTATATCCTTTTTCGAAGCAATTTCCTTAAAAGTACATGAAAGCCTTCGACTAAATTCGGAAAACGACTTAAAATTAAAGGTCGGAAAATAATAAATATAGCTCTAACCAAAGTCTCAATTAACATGGATCTTTATCAATACTTCCTCGTTTGATGGAATCCTTAAAAATAAAAATAGAGATAAAAATATTATTGATAATGTACCATTGAAATGCAAATATATATATTTGCACAAATCCGATTTTTTCTAGGTATTGTTAGTAAATTTATGTACACGAGAAACCAGAAATCGAATCGAATTATTCGAATGTAACAATTCATGTTTGAAATTTATAATTAAAATAGAATAAATAACAGTAGCAAACCTACCGATTTTCAAAACTACTCTTGCCGGAGCTTATCTTCATTCGCAGAATAATCATACAAGTTTCGGGTATCTATAAACATTGTAACCAATCTAAAATTATACGATCAGAAAACGTTACGTTAAAAAAAAGGTAAAGACGAAATTTGGAAGGAAACCAGCGGCGGATATCTGCGGAAACGAATAAGGTAGCGTCAAATTGGCCGTAATGACATTTCGGATGGGGAGTTAAGGCATATTTTTTCCCTTAAGAGCGAGTTGCTGAAAAAAAATCAAAGTTCGAGGGGAAGAAATGAAGTCGCGAGCGAAAGAAAAAGAGACGGAGTTGGCAGAAACATCACACAAGTCGGTCGGTTCAAATCTAGCGAATCGTGACACAAAGAGTCAAAGGGAAGAAGTTTCGAGAAGTGTTGTTCTAGAATTTGTTATTCCACGTGATTCCGCGCTATCTATTAGTGTCGAACTTATTGAGAGAGTTATTTTGGTAGACGGTTATACTAGTAAGGTTAATATTACTTCGACTCATCGCAACGGTATGACTTTTATACTATTACCTTCATGTCAATAGAAATGAAACGAAACTATGGCAACAGAAACGAAAAGCAGCAGCAGGGGAGCGAAAGTCGATTATTTTTAAGTATATTTCTTGAACTCTGGGTATTGACTCTCTGCTCCATGTAATCTAAATCGATGGATCGAACGAGAGATACGACATATATGTCTTGACAATTCTTGTATTTAGTTTCCCCGTTAAATATTCGAATGATTTTAGGAATTGTTTTAAAAATGTCTTTTTTTAGAGAACTTAACATTACAAATTTCTAGAAGATTATCATTTTCACATAAGGCACACAACCTTGGATATTTCGCATTAATGATCAATACTTGAAAGCCCCAAAATTATCTGAGTCATAACCTTTATATTTCTTATAGGAGTTCGAATAAACGCACAACAAATATCCATGAATCAAGGGATGTATGAACAGTAACACTTGGAAATTCGAGGAATTATTGTGCTTCAATCTCTTTGACAATCTCCTCTCATAAAGATAACCTTTTTACCATGGAAACCACCTTCTATAAATAGTGGAATACAATCGAAACAAATTATTTTACAGCACTAATATTTACTCTTAAATCTGAGAAATTGATCGAGCACACTTCTTGTATAAACAGTACTGCGGCAAAAATACATTCCTCCAATAGATGCACCACATTACAGAGAAACAGGCTCGCTCATCAGCACTATTCATAAATCTTTTACATTTACAGAAACCAACTAAAAATCAAGCATCCGAGACATAATGGCGTTCTTTTAATCTCATATATCTAACGGAGACAACACTATCTCTTTACCGAACAAGGCAAGAATTATTTGACCTCTCAGAATCTCCTTTACACCTCAGGTACCGCATTCATCTTTTGTACCATCATCTGATTAATCCAAAGCAACCGACATTTTTTATTTCTATGCCTATACGCTCGATGGAATCCGGAACGAGTGATCGCCTCAGCATGACCCAACTTTGTTCTCGCTTAACCTGAGAATACCATGGCACACCTCTGCACCACCTTCCCTCAACGGTCCGTGATCTCCATTGCAGCACTTGCTTACTCGTTTATCCCCCTTTTGGAAATTATCCCCTGAAAAGTGTAACCAATGGCATGAAGTTGTTTTTGCTCCGATGGATGGCCTGCGATGCCTCTGGAAGCTGAGCGAACCTCTGCCGGTGTGCTGTGCATGTACCGCCCCGCTATCAACATTCTGCATTCTCTACCCGCCTTTTACGCTTCCATCACTTTCCGCTTACTCTGTGCCACTGTGTCGACCGCAAGATCGGTCGGAAGCCCGATCGTTGGCATTGGCAAAGCGGTGTCAGCTGAAGAGACCATTGGCTGCCTTGCAACAGCTCCGGATGGCCCGAGAGCCGTTCGGTACCGATGCCGAATGACGTCGCTGTGGAATGAAAATATGCCTGACGATGTGCTGCGAATGTTTTTGGTCTGTGTCGCCTGAGCGCATGTTAGACTTTCGAGCTTTATGATTAAATATTATGGCTCTGGACCTTACTCATTCAAACCTGGTTTGGGGGCCCCAAAATAGGTCGGGGGCCCCGGCACTCAGCCCGTCTCCCCAGTGCCTCGCTACGTCCCCGGCACATATGGACTGGCGAGTGACCAACCACCTGGAACCCGTGGCATTTAGATGACCCTTATGGAATTGCCCCTGGAGGAATCACGCCCATCTCTGCCATTGGTAAGTGCTGATGTGACCGTAGGTAGAAAAAGTTGACGCTGAAAGGAGGAAGCGCGTGGGTGGTTGATGCAGGTGGAAGCTTTTTAAAAAGGTGTAGTTTCCGATCGGACAATTCGTCTCCCTCGAGGGCGCTTCACGGATTTTTTTTCCTAGAGAAACCTGACTAGAGGAGATCAGCAGGTGGCAGGCATAGGAACTGCTGTTGCGTGTCGTAGGGATAGGATTGATGGGCTAGAGAAGCAGAAAATCGATACGGAGGCACGTAGACAAATTTGGGCCGTGTTCTAGCTGCGATGCAGCCCGCTGCCTCTCATTATGCAAGGCCACTATATACTATAGACCTATGAACCATCGAAGGTTGTGTCGACAAGAGTAGAGTGTGAATGCGATTCAATTTTCGATTTGCAGGTAAGTGATGTCGAATAAATAAATTCAACAATCAAAGGATAGTACACTCAGATTCCTCGTGGCCTACGGCGAATGTTGAATGATTTATTAATAAATTCATTCGATTATTTCAAGGAAATGATAAAAAAATAGCGCTCAATCCTTGAAATATTTAGGGTTCCGAACCCTTGAAATGTACCTGTAAAATTCGATTGTAGAAAAGCATGTACGAGTCAAAGAAAAACAAAAAAGTTTCACAGTAGCTGAACATTCAAAGTCTAATTATTACCAAATACAGCAAAATTACGAAAGATATAAAGATTTCGACGAATAATTCAAATTCATAACAAAGAAATAAAATAAAGTCTATTAAGTTTGTTGCTTCCTATTAACGCAATAAATCTAATTTCAGAGTTGAATCAATCGACAAATCCGTCATCATTTAGTTCACTTATATTTTCAAAACGATTCCAATTATATTTGATTGGATTTCTTTACCTCTAAATAGTAATTGAATATCTTATTATCTCTAATTAGATCGATAGTGGGTAAATAATAGAAGAAAAAGTACTAAATTGAGCTACGATTTTGCTCAAAAAACAGAAATAAAATACTAAATAATGCATATTAAAAAGTTCGACACCATTCCATTCCACTATAGTACGCTTAATAATCCAATTTTTTCGAGCGATCACTTAAAGTCAGGTTACGCTTAAGAAGAAGATCCACGGTAAAGGAAGTCTTTCGGGAAAATAACAGTCATTTCCCACAATTAAACTCCTCTTATTTACATCTCGTAATTTGCGGAATCGTTGTTCCTTTTTTTAGGACCGCTTTTTGGGATTCTAGGAACAAACTAGTTTAATTGATCAATTTGAGAGGAAGAGAGAGTGACGGGGGAGGGCGGGAAGAATGGAAGAGACACACAAGTAAATGGATATACGAGAGCACGTGTAAGAGCATTCATGAGGAACAGAAAGTTCTCCCATTCAAGGACTCTTCCTCTCATTTACCGTGAGTTCCCATCGCCTCCATCTTGCATCTAGGCGGTGAACCGCAGTGGGAAAGTTTGGAATCGTATCTCATGCTCGAAGAGTTCACGGCAAGGTCGCGAGCAGTAGAGTGAGATGATTACGTTCTACGAATTGTCCATCACGTTGTTCGAACGGCGGGATATACGCGTCCAAATCGATGGGAAGCCGTGAGTTTAGGTGAATAATTTAAGTTTGCATCCTACCTTTCTGAAGTGGTTCGAGGAGTGTTCGAGGGATGCTTCTTCAAGGGTCGTCAACACCGAACAACAAGACCGCCCACGGAGTCCTGATTCGAATGAGTTGTATGCTATCCAGAGACGTTCGTTTGTTTGAAATTCCTTATCAAAGATGATTTTCCTGGAAAAAATCAATGATTGCAAGGTTTATGATAGTATATAGTTATTTATATTCCATTTTTAATTGTATTTAGGAGTAATTTAGTTGAATTATGTTCAATTATTACTCATATTATGAAGTTATATAATGATCTTCTAGTGAAATCGTTAAAAATATCATAATATATAAATTTACGAGTTGCTATGGAACAGTAAGCGATTTTTAGTGTATTATCAATATTAATCAATTAATATACACTAGTTAAGTAATAATTGTTAGTTATATTGTGATCATAAACTGGGATATTTTAGTCGTGATATAATCATTAGTACGATCGTATTTCCCTCAATTCCTCAAATTAGCAATTATAAAATATCCATTCTCTATATAAAATTCATATTATGTATATTAAACTTATACTAAAAGTAAAATCATAAGTCATTAAAATCTCTCAATGAAAAGTAAAACACCAACTTGTATAAGTAGGGAAGTGGATAGTAATTACGAAAAGATTTACGAAGGGAGCGTAATGCTGTTCATTCATTTATAATTAAGCGCTCTATCTAACAAAGTTAATTGACTGCGTAAAAATCGATATTGTTTGCAATTACTCGAGAGAAACTCAAAAATGAAGATGGTTTTGCAATTTACAGAAAGAGAGATGTACGTGTTAATGAGTACCTTTCATAATGATTTTAAAAAAAGGCTTCTGTTCGGAAACCAAACCTCTAATTTTCGCTGACAGAAAATTATAAATCACTTACGAAAGTACTATCGATTCATCATCAAGAACTGCTACATGCAACGATATGGTCGGTAATTATTTTTGGCAGATGAAATCAATTTTCGTAACTTTCTGACGTTTTTTGGCCTGAAAATAGAGAAAGCACTCCTCGTACTGATTCTCGATCTCAAAGAGTCTGTAACCGAGACCTCAAAGTGAAATTCAACGGAGAAACACTTATCTAGAGGGTTTATCTCATAACAGCCCCACCGTACCATTACGTCCAAATATTATTTTTTCGAGCTACCTAATCCAATTAGTGAGGAATAGCGCTTTCACTCATGAGCTTTCGAGGAAGAATATATTTTTTTTCGAGCGAAATTTTCAAAATATTTAAAAATCAAGGTTATATTTTTCTTTTGGATCCAACGAAACGGAAGAGTTTTGCGAAAGTTGAACACAGCTCGTATTTTTCGTGGAGCGGAAGGGAATAAGATCTGATAATTCGAACTTATAGCAGAGAAATTTCTAGTAGTACACCAACAATGCGTTAACGCCTGATATACGTAATTTCCAATATTGTCCCAACACTCAATACTCATAATTGATTTCATTGTTGGTGAACATACTGCAACAATGGCCTTCCATAAATCCTACGTGATCCATAAGCGCCATAATCTAGCATTGTTGTCCCTCGATACGCAAACGAAACACGCTGTCCAGACAGATCAGAGGATCGCATTGCACATCATTCACGCCTTATCGAAGCGAGAAGGGAAAACAGAGAGATAAAACCACTTCCTACTCTGTTCATTCAACAATCTCCGCCATTGTGTACGGGAATAATCGCGAGGATACGAGGAAAATGATAATAATTAATAAGGCTAATCGTATAATTAAGACTCTCATCCGCTTTCCCACGTTTCCATTCATCGAATGCATTTTCATTCTTTTCGCCGGGATTGTATCTTTTCCTCATCGTGGAGTTTACTGCCATCTTCTTGTCCTTCAACCTTCTCTGTGAAAGAGCGAATATCGAAAGGTAGGATTCATCGTTACAATGCGAGTATCTAGCAAAGAGGAAGGTCTCAGTATTCATTGCATTAGTATTCAATTATAATTCAAGGAACGGTCATCGGTCGTGAACAACTAAAAAAAAACATTAGAAATCTTTTAACCATAAAAATACTAGTTTTCTGTTCAATACAGGGAAAATTTCTAACCAAAATAATTCAGAATTGTAAGCAATCTTATAGGAAGAAACAAAAATCAATCAGAGCTGAAACTGTAGTAAATTCCAGCCGGATGTTTCCATCTCGAAAACAAACCAATCTTTCTCTATTCGTATCTCAATTTAGTCCCATTAAAATAATAATTTTAAAGAGCCAAAATTAAAGTCATGGTCCAGAAACACGAGAAATTAAAATTTCCTGGAAATGTATTTCGTGCGTTTCCTTCACATGAATTTCGGACAATGCCGTACTGACTAATAATTTGGGGAGTCGAAAGCATGCGATGAAATTATGCCTGCAATGAGATCCTGTATATTAAAGAAAACAGGATGCTTTCGAGACGTCCGGACAGATAAAGTTAATTGAAGAGCTTCTGTTGAATAATTGCAAGATGTTTTTGATATGGTAACGTTTTCTGAGGCTGACACTGAGGATTCTCACTTTAATTAGTAATCTGTGATGGTAGACAATGAGGAGTAAATAATAACAATCCGAATATCCGTCATGAATATACATGAAAGTATAAAGATTTGCAATACGACTTAACAACTCTTGTCATGAAGATACTCGTAAAAGAGAGAATCTTGATATGTATGAGAAAAATTGAAATTTTAGTTGCATACGTCTTCCTTGGTTTTGTTATCACTAAGACCTCCACTGTTCTCTTATGCTATGCCCAGTAATTTTCATTCAGAAAAATTTTAATTATAACACATTATATTGAATTAAGGTTGACTGCAACAGAAGGGGTCATTTAAAGATGATTCTCTCAAATTTTACTATTAAAAACGTTCTTAAATAGTCATAATAGTATATAATATTAACTCAAACCACGTTCTTGCCCAGATTTTTAGCAATTCATTTGATTAATAATAGGATATTAATTTAAGTGTTAGCAAAGCGAAGCATTCCACAATTCATTCTTATCCAATGAAGAAATGTTTTAGATGCATAAGTGTATTTTTATATGCATAAGTGTATTTTTGTATGCTACATCATGACCTCGGGAAAGTAAATAATTCCTTATCAAGTTTTGGATCAAAGGTCTGGATTAAGATTGTGTAAAATCATTGAATTTAACAGAGATGGGAACTAATTTAAATTAAGAGGAATGAGAACGAGTTGAAGTTTCAAAAACAGTTTCCACAAAAAAATTCATTAAGGCGAAAGTAGATTGAAATATGAAGCGAACAGAAAAACGAATTTTTACCGGTCCAAAATCGATACTTGAGGTACACAGTGTAACTCGAAAGGAAAAATTATCAGAATATTTGCCGGAGTATTTTTTTGAAAAAATATTAATAGTGACGGAAATGAATTAAAAGACTGATTTTACATTAAAAAAAGCACAAAAGATAATATAACAACATTAAACCTCGATACACTCCTGTCGCTAGAATGGTGGGATTGAGGTAGAATCAGTCGTTCCGTCGATTGTTCGTCAAAATTCAAAAGGTGCGAAACCTGAACAAAGCCGATATTTGGCTTTTTTCGTTCAATTGGAACAGGAACAGAAAATATTATGGTTCGATACCCTGGCGTTCGCACAGATAAGGAGCGAGCGGCCGCAGTTGCATGGGGCTATCTGAGGCGCAACGGGCGGAATCTCGTGTCACGAAATGGAGTAACGCCACATGTTACTTCCGATAGCGTCACTGTTTCCCTTCGTGAAAGAGCGAAAAGGCCAAAATAGGCTTCAAAGGTTACTTGAAATGATTATAGCAATTACATATGTATTCCTTATATATACTTTTCGACAACTTGCAAATTCATTAATTTTACAACGCGCTCTAGTTTTTCTCTAATTTTATGTGCCTTTCCAAAGGGAGTAGTTTCGAGTCCCGATGTACATTTTAAATACACATAATTCGTCTTGTAATGGAGCAGGATGTAACAATGTATTAAAAAGGACTAAAGCAACTTTAATATGGTCGCTATAGTTACATTTTGGAAGTCGTGACCGGATGTATATTCGAATTCAGTTTAAGTCAAACTATGGAAACATATAATTCATTCCAGTAAACATGTTTTTAATTTCAAAGAGCAATTATAACCTCAAGGAGAGTTTCTATAATGACTATTACAATTTCTGAGTTTCAGAGAATTTTAATTGGAGAACATTTAAACCAAGTAAATTAATGAATGATATCTCCGCCAATTTTCCTCGAAAATACAAATAAAATTTAAAAAATTACAAATTATATCTTACTATCGTAATATTGTCACCCAAAAACACGTACTCTACTGAATAGATGGAAACGTACAGGTCAAGATTGGCATTTTTTATGGCGTTGACCATTTTACCAAGAATGATAAGTGTTGGTCAATTTATACACTCTTCATCACTTCCTAAAGACCTCACTCACACCCTTAAACCCTCCAAAACCCTCTCTTATCCTCTCCCTCCCGCATAGCTACCCTCTCTTCCATTCAACCCCTCCTCAAATTAGTCTCCCGACCATCCTCGACCGTTTGTGAAGGGCGTTATTAGCAGTGGACGTGTAAATTAGAATATGAGTGAAAATCATTTGGCGTTTCTCTGCCGGAAACGATCTCTTGACAAGGGATACGTTTCTCTGCTCTGATATACACACATTAGTTAAGGAGGATAGAATTATGAGAAATTATGGGCGATCGTGAGAAAGAAGAATGGGGGTGGAGTGTTTAGTTACGAGGCAGAGATTGCTCTGATCTCTTGTCGTGAAAGGATTGGGGCGAAGTGCTTATGGATGAATTTTGAGTCGAAGCTAAAACTCGCAATATTATCCATGGTAAGGTTTTGATTATTAGTCAAATTATCTATAATTATATATATAAAATAAAATAAAACAATGGAGTACATATGTTGCCTAAATGCGGCAAATATCTTTATAATATATAATGAAAAATTCGAGAACTGATCCTCATTCTAAAAAAATGAATTAAAACAAACGAATTCATAGAATGAATAACGGTAATAAATAATTCACATGAATATCAATATAAAGATTAGTTAAGATCACATTATTACCGAGTATAGATCAATTAGTTACTAGAATCGAAATTGATAATCATACTTTTCAGAAAAAATTCAAAGGAATTGAAGATGATTATAATTTGAAATGAATGTTGATTTATATTCCTCAAGATCAATGCTATTTCCTATTAACAATTCTGATACTGGTTCTTTGTATGGGCATTATCACTATCGCTAAATAATAATCTGAAGGTCATTTCGATATCCCAAGACTTAGTCGTATGATATGAAAACGATATCCAGCCGACTAAGATAGGAAGTTATATAACTTATTATTCCTTTTCGTAAAAATATCTTAAAAATGCACGATAAAAGTAATAAGATTACTCGGAAAAAGTACGCACGAAAGCATTTCCAAAGAATAATCATTAATAAGCCTGAGCTTTCACTAAATATTCATAGAAACAAATCATTCATATTTTACAGTGATTTGACTAAACGTTTTTGAAAATTATTCGTGTCAGAATATTTATCAATTTTCCAAACTAAAGCTGAATAGATATAAAACACATTTGAATGCGGAGAGACATTTACTGCCAACATTATTATCCTGGAGGACACAGAGGCAACTTAAATAAGTCTGTACTCCATTCATTGAGATTCATTAAAATATTCCAAATTATGGTAACTAGCCAAATAATTTCGACCGTGTTACTAACAAGGAAATGCTTACGTATATAGAGTAGACTCATTCAAAATTTTATCTCGTAACCACCGGACGTAGCTCTCTCCTAGCTGTTTACACAATTTAACCATAATTTTAATTATTTCCTTATATTCTTACGATCTCTACGGAGAATATGACTCAATTTCTTCACATTAACCTGATAAAGTTCAGTTATATAAGTTTAAAATCATCTGTTACGTATCAAGTTCATAGCTTCCAAAAAAACCTTGCTATAACTTCTCCGATTCAAATATAATTGAACTCATAAAAAAACTCATCCTTTTTTGAAAAACTTCTTGAACCTCTCAAAGAGATTATTCAAAGTGACGATGTCACTTATAGGTGTTTATGTCAATGCTACTTTCAAATAATAATATTTGCAAACAAGGCTGTTAAAACGAGCCAAGCATTGATCAAACCACAAAAAAAGTATTTTCTTTTTCGGAATATAAAAGAAAAGATAATATCTCCGGAATACCCACATTCACGTCGTCTCCTTTTCTTGTAATGATATTTTTCCACTTTGCCACCCGTGGTTACAAAGGAATTGCCATAAGAAGACGTATTCTAAGCGCTTTCGTAAGAACGTGAAATAAGCCGAAGATTTGCCGAACACAAAGAAAACGACGCCCAGGGAGGTTTAGAAGAACGTTTTGACACTTTTTTTTGGAAACGTTGAAGTGTTTTGAGCCTCGGAGTGTTTTGATGCGAGGGGTCAATCTGTGGGAATCTTTGGGTGAGTGTCCGCGTGGAATTCGGCCCTCGCGAATCACGTCATTCCAACGCTCTCGGATATGAGGTACGAAATAATTTCCCGGTGCCTCGTGATGTGTGGAACTAAAGGTAACCATTATAAGGAAAAAACTGAGGCGTGACAAAAAACAAATTGGCCCCGGGTTTTCTTCGAGTATTGTATTTTATACCTTTAGAATCTCTTCATAGCTAAATAAAATAGCATAATAGTATCATGATAGATCTACCTTCATATATATACAATAAACGCTTTATAAGAGTTTGAGGTTTGTACAAAGCAGAACTAGAAGTTTATTATTCTGCTTTGGTGTCTTCAAATGAAGCTAAGCTTGCCAATATTGATCCTTTAGGACGAAATTGAGAAACGAAAATATCACGTAGTTAAAATGTGTCTCGAAGTTATCTAAGGTTATTAAAGCTCACTTTTTTGACCTTACAGTCTGTCGTGAATATTGATTTCCATCAGGGATAATTTAAGTCTATCTAAATACCTTCACTCAGTATTAATTAATTTCTTTTTCGGAACGAAATTATCAGCTGGAAATTATCTCTAAGGAGGTTGAGTTGTTACGTATATGAGACATGTGGGAGATAAATATTCTTCGAGATACACGAACTTGAATTGGGAATATGAGATGAGAAGATACGGAAAGAAGCAGAACTGCAAAAAACATCGGAAGATGAGTATTAAAAAAAAGATTCGAATAAAAATATATAGATTCGTGGCAAATGTACAAACTGGATAAGTGAAAATGGATATAGAAACAAGATAAAATAAAAAGGATCGCGAAAGAGAGGAATGTGGGAAAGAAGTAGAAGTTTTGTGAATGCGCGAAGGAGACGGAAATAGAAAACCAAAATAAAAAAGAGAACGTGCGAAAGAGAATAAGAAGAGGCGAAAAGTGGTAATAAAAGAAGACGTCCGATAGGTTTACTAAGAGGTGTTTCGCGGTCGGGAACAGAGGCGTAACGGGTGGAAAAGAGTGACGTCACGGGATAACTGAACCAAAACTCGTTTCTCCGGAAGACGGTGCGCTCTGCAGAGCACGCCCATCTCTTGTTCTTCAAGGAGACGCGTTTATGATTTACCACCGGAGGGTCTCCCGCAGCAGGGGCGTAAAAATGCCCCCAACTTCGAAGCACATGCGTTGCCCCATGGCATTGCGCGCACCGGAATATTAATCTCGGAGGGTTTTTTAAAAAGAAGAAGCGCGGGATGGCGTAAGACAGTTTCGCGAGCCGAGGTCCGGAACACGTGCGGCAAATTGGACCTCCGCAAACTGTTCATTCATCAAGTCTTTCTGCGGGAGGCTGCCTCCTTTCTCCCCCTTCCCCAGCATCCCCTCCAACCCTTCCTCCCCCCCTCCCTTCTGGACCCCCACTCTCCCCGCGGATCCCCATTCACATATGGGTGCCGCAGAGAAGGGCTGACGTCACACGCGTATCAAGAATTTTCTAGAAAAAAAAGTCCGCTCTCTCTCTCTATCGCTATTTGGCAGACGTACGCTGTGAGAGTGTAACGACAAGCGATACGGAGGTTGCGACAAACATGGCGTAAACGCGCACTTTAATACGGAATCTCTCTCCCGCGCGATTTATTTATTCACCAGCGCGCTCGGCGTTTCGAAACTGATCGACGTACAGCTCGTGTCGAAGCGGAAGTTTTGGGAAGTTGTCGCGCAGGAATTCCTGAGGAAGTCTTCTCTTTTCTCCTTTTTTTTCTCGAAGGGCTTGAAGGGAATACGGAAGCGTTCTTCGAGAGCGGGCGTTGATGCTGAATAAAATGGGTTCGGAAAGAGATGTTTCATATTCGGAAGTTGAGAATCGTTTTTGGATCCCGGAAGAAACTTTAAGCTTTTAGGTTTACAGAGAAATAAACGCCATACATTTTACCGAAAAAGTTGATTCCAATATTTAAAATATATTCCAAAACTACCGCAAAAATAGGTACAATAAAGGTATTCTGTACATTAAAAGAAAAATAAATAAATCGATAAATTTGATAATTTATCTACCTTAAGAGTTCTCCTATTAGAAACTAATTGATTCTAAATTTTCCCTGAAAATTATATCAGTAATCTTTCGCAAAAATGTATTTCTTTTCCATTTTATAATTCTCATACCAATATTGCAATTAGCGCTACGAAACGAAATAACTCAATAACTTCAAAACTAAACATATTTTATTTCCTTGAAAAGAAAGAGATTGAATCTAATTCAGAAATAAATAAATAGTAAAAAAAATAAATCTGTTTCCTGAAATTTCTAAAGAATATAAATTAAGATTTTTTGAGGTCTTATTTATCATATAATGCTTGGAAATCATCAACATTTGATTTAATATCTTTAACCTCTGAATAATATCTATATATCACCTCGTAAGAATCATAATTGAGGGAATAGGTACGAGATCATGTGGCAGTATAAGGTTGAATCCAGATTTTGTATAAAAAGAAATACTATCCCATCCGAGTGTCGCGTAGTAATAGACGCGTGAACGAAGTTCCATCTGTAGCATGAGTGTTCTAAGTCCTTGCAAGTTTTCTGACCCCCAAGTCGTCTATATATAGCTCTACCATATGACTTCCGTACATAAGATCTCTCGTGGAGCTTAAAAACACGAATATTTGGGAAGCGCTGCACCCAAAAAGATAATGAATCCCTTTTTATAGACACATTGGAAGATTTGCGAATAAATCGGGTGACGGATACATGCGACAAGATCCAAATTCCTCCGCCATCCTTATCTTATTTATGCCGATCTATCAACGCGGAGATCGAGTTCAGGAAGGAAATAATCGTAATTTTGACGAGGTTGGATCGTACGAACGGAAGTGAAAAACTTAACCCATCGATTAATAAAAACTTTCGTAGATATTTAAAACGGTCAAGGACCTAACTAGACCCTGAAAAAAAAGCTTTTTACTCATTAAGTCTACTTTTTTTCGTGGTTCCGCGACTAGACTCGGCGATAAACTATCGCATTTCTCCCGGCGTGTTATTATCGAATGGCCCCGTGGTGATTTTAATAGACGATTTACATTGAAATCCGGTTCTATTATAGCAACGTCGTCAAGGGCAACCGCTCACCTCAAAAGTTTTACCGACGATTTTCATAGGCAGGTGATACATTTTTACAATCGCGGGCAGATGGAAGTTCTTTTTATCCTTTATAAACATCTTCCTATCCTTAAACTATTCCGATGGCTGTTATCGCTCTTACGCGCTCTTTTTTTTCGGGCGTCCTATAAAAAAATCGAACTCTAGGTTGCGTGCGAATGATAAGCCTTGGGCCCATAGACTCTGAACTATAATTTCTTATGATCTCATGGAGATTTAACGATGGTTAACAAAAAGTTTGCAAATTGTTTCCTATGCGCAGCTGCTATTCGGGTAACAATCTTGCAGATGCTAGCACGCTGTCTATTTTTCCGGCTCCACTTATCTGAATCTAGCGCCTTGAGATGCATATTCAAGGATAGGACCTCTTGGCGATAAACAGGATGTAGGGATTTGAAAAAAAGGATCTTCACATTCCAAATAATTTACCATAGTAGGTTCGATGAAGTACATGATCAATCTCCTACTAACATGGTAGGTTTTCCTCTTACGAATCCTAATTAAGTTTTCCGTAATAATTCAAGGATAGTCTACATTTATACAGATCAGATTTTCACAACGCTTCTTTTCATTGGTAGCAGATATTAATCTGTAGAATAAAAGTGAAATTTTCTATCAAATGCTCGATTTTCAATTCCTTCCAGCCATGGAAATATTACGTAATAATTCATACATCTATCGCCCTCATATCCCCTGTAAATCCGTATGGCTTAGATTCATACGCAAAGATCAATATGTTTTCAAATGGATGGCATATTATATTTGGCTTGAACATTCGTTTCAGTTTCTCCATACTTAGATAAAAAAACTATAATTCGTATTTCCTTTTGCCCAGCGATTCCTGCATTGATATATCATAACTGTTTACTCATGCTGAATACCTCAAATTCTTCTTAAGCAATAGAATGAGTGTATGAAATATATTAATCGGTTACTTTCACCTTGGTGTGCGGGTTTCAAGGTGAATAACTATATTTTTCTCATTAGCTTCCCTCATAATGTGATAAATGTAAGAGAAAGGCCATCAAAATATAACTAACAATTAAGAATCGTACGTGACTTAAAAAATATGGAGGTTCAAAATAATTACAACAGCCTTTGGCGATAGAGTCATCACGGCTCGAGCACTTGACACTCGTTGGTATCTGAAGAAAAGCACTGAAAAAAAGGACTGCGTCATCTCTATACTCTCAAGGTCGGGAGTTCCAGAAATAAAGTAATCTGGAGAAGGAAAAACGTAGGAGCAAATTGACACGACAATCAAAATGTTCCGTTGGCCGATCGCCGTTTCCGTTTGGTTGATTTCCGTCCGTAATGGAGTACTACATTGTTGGGATGCCTGGAAGGAAAATGGCGGCTTCAAAGAGAGAGCGTTTACGGAGGGAGATAAAAATTCGGGAGCCATAAGGAGGCGTTTTATATCAAACGGACTCTTTAACGATCGTATCCAACTGTCTCTCATTCGAAAGAGGAGGGATTCGAAGCGGAAATTTACGTCGTCGAAGTCTTAACGCCGTTGGGTAGTATCTCTTACGGAGAATCGCTAAACTCTTGTCGCCCCGGCGACCTATCAGCGAAACCTTTTGACGATATTCGCTCCGTTTGTTTCCTCTTTTTTTTTAAGGTCACTGAGTTATTTCTTCCGAGTGATTCATTTTCGCTGTTGGGACACGTTCTGCTGAGATTCCGTTCGAAAGCAATAATCTCACTCTTTTAGGAAGCGTCCTAACTCTCATCGGAAGATACGTGGGTTTATTGCATATTCTACCGGAATAAGTCGTAAAAATATGTGCATTTTTTATGGAGGTTTCGGATTATTTGAAGTCGAATATCTTTTACGAAAATTTTCGATATGCACGCAATTTTTTTTTCGTGTAATGAAAGAAGAGTGTCCTTCCAAGGTGGATGGCAGTATCAGAATGATCAATCGATATTTACTTTTTTGATTTTATGTGGAAGTACCGTAACGGAATATGGAATGATATCGAGAGAAATAAGTGAAACTCATCAGAGCTATTTATACATAAATAAATAAATGGATGTTTTAATTAATAAAATAACATTTAGAAGAATAAGTGATAGTCACCTAAGCTATTTAGAAAAATATTCACTGAGGATTATTTCCTCTTTTAATGGATTTCTTGGGTACTTAGAAACCTTTAAACCCTTACTCCATCTCCAAGGAGAAGTGCGTTTGGAAATAGAAATTTATAAAATTGAGTTACAAAGAGTATTTTAATTATCATTCGTAAATTATATTGCACCTAAATTAACGCATTTTATAAGTCATCATGTTATCTAACACTACGTTACACTATTCGTATCTCTTCTCATGGTATTTGAAGTCTAGATGAATCGACCAAAATTAAAGGATATAAAGTTGACAAAAATTTATGTAATAATTATCAATATTTATACTGATAAGTGATCAATATTTTCCATAAGTATGGAATGATAAAAGTACAGAGTACGATTTAATGTTCCGAAGATGTTATTAACCTACGAAAATTATTCTTATTTCACAACCCTCACGTATATATAAGGCTACAGATGTTTTGAAAACAAATTATTTTTAACCTTTTCTTTTTAATTTAAAGTTTGATAATTTCTAAGTAATAAAATATATCATTAATAGATATTCTTACAACATTTAGGACAGCCTTTGAAATAAAGATGCCGTTGGACGTTCTCGAAAACAATAGCATTACCTATGTCCGTTGAAAACGATCATTTTAATCCCATCCCAAAGTCTCTAATTAAGAAGGCATCGGACGTTTGAAAATGAAAACAATGCTCATTCCACGAGAAGTAATTGTTCCGCCAAAGATGAATGAGTAACGGGAATATATTTCCCCTTCTAATCAACCATTCCACGCAAAGAACCTGCCCTTTCTTCTCTCTTTAAGAGATTCCTATCGTCCCTTTTAACTCCTCGATTGCCTTTATGTATGGACTCAGAGTATCTTCCTCTCCCCGCGAAAGATGAAAGAAGGAAACAAAAGAGACGCGAAATTCGAACTCGTAGAAATCTAAATCAAGAACTCA
This sequence comes from Pantala flavescens, assembly GCA_020796165.1. Classification (NCBI taxonomy): domain Eukaryota; kingdom Metazoa; phylum Arthropoda; class Insecta; order Odonata; family Libellulidae; genus Pantala; species Pantala flavescens. The sequence goes on along the minus strand of CM036879.1, from coordinate 15,003,273 downwards.
AGGTTCAGGGGCAACAGATTTCTTTGAATATCTCGAATGTGCCATTTTTATAACCTCTTGAGAGAGTCAATGATAAGCTTTGATAGAGGCAATGGAAGATCTGTTTTCATTTTCAGAGGGAGATTCCTTAAATTTTGAACAGAAATATGCGCTGATACAAACACCGATGGCAATCGTAACTTTTCATGATTTTCGATGGGTCTCAAAAACTTCATCAACTTCTGTTTTTAATTTTTGTTGGGGAGTTTGAAAAATCTGGAGAATTGTTTTAGTCAGAGCTTTTTAGTCGTATCTGAACTGTTTGTTTGCGTGTTGCTTTCTCGATTACAGTAGGTAGTTCGTTTCGTAACAGGGCATCTAAAATCCGCATGGAACTCTAAATTCAGAACTATTCTGTCATTTTACAACCCTTACTTTTATCATTTCATCCCTCTGGTGATGGATAGTTGGATGGTTTATATTCTCATAAGTGAGAATTCAGACAAATAATAGAAGGAATTAGAAAAATTACTATGCACCGTTATTACACATCTGCTTATTCATAATACTACCAAACAACCCGTTCTTATATAGTTATTTATTTATAATAAAGGAATCTGATTAATTTATAGAGTGAAAGTATATGGATTATATTCTCCAATCAATTTCACGTAACTCAAAGAAATCGGAAACATTTTATTGTAATCATTAGACATATTTAACAATGGATCAGAAGTCTGCATTTAACATTCAAGATGGCCGCTTATGGTACGAAGACCGCTGGATCCCACTTCCCTCTCTCTCTCCAAAAAAACTGCCAGTCTTTTCCTTTATAAATTCCTATATAATAATACATCCATTCTTCCAAACAGTTGAATTTCCGTCGACTACTAAGTAAATTCAAACAAAAGCGACCGTATTTCTGTCCGATATCGAAAAATAGAAGAGTGGCGAAATTTGGTCTGAATGAACTCCGCTCGTAAAGGATCTTCCCTTTGTTTGATCAGTGGGTGGCAGGGGGAGCCAAAAGGGATAAAAAGAGAGGGCCGGAGTGGAAGAAAACCCTAACGTCGACCGTCCACACCTTCTCCTTTCCTTTTTATCTTTCACGAATTCCCCGGTGTGAGTCACCTCGGCGGGCAACCCAGCCGCTGTCGCCGGCGACTCCTCCCGAGCGCCCCTCCCTCTTCGACTATAAATCAGACCCTGTGATTCTTCCCTTTGTCCCACACGAGAAATTCGCGCTTGCCAATAAAGCTCGTATTCAGGGAGCATATGTTAATAAAACGACGGATACGAGAAAGGGGAATCGATTATCGGCGGCGGAAACTGTTGTGATTCCAAGATCACCAAGGGAACCATATAGGTGAGGAGAAATAAAAAAAAGAAGGGATGAAGAAATCCCGTTTGATGACTGTAAAAATATCCGAGGGAGAATAGCGAAGGGAAATTCCCCCCCTTTATCGTGGTGTTTACGGCTCTAGAAGCAATGTCGCGAATAAAAGCGAACGTTTCTTGAAAATACTGAGACTAATAGGCGATGTTTAATTTTACTGCTGGTGTACTAATATGTTCGCAAATTATATTCTAATTATATTGTCTTTAAAATAAGACTGACTATTGAACTCAAACAAAAACTGAAAATATTTATTATATTCTAGGTGCTCTGTTCGCCGATAATTTGAAAGAGAAGTTGGCCTAAAAATTTAATACGTAGCTATATTTTCATCCGGAGCGACACTTAGTGCTTTTTAAAGCTTCCAGTTTCAGCTAGAACTACAAAATGAAGTATAATCCATATTAATGATAAAAAACGAGATACATAAAATATAAGAATCGATGTTATCGAGGAATTTATCGAGGAAAACTATATATGGATATCAATTTGTTCGTGCTCGTTTTCTTAGGATAAAAAATTATAGCAATGAAAGACTAAATTTTCAAGATTATTTTGATAATATTCATATGCTAACTTTTAATATTCATTATAATTATACTTCCATTGGTATTCAGAGCATAAACGTACAAATTCGAACGCATCTGAATTTGAACGAGGTTTCAAAATTAGATAACGGTCAAAATTGCGAGACAAAAGAAATATTTATCGTCCTCATAAGAGAAGCAGGAATATTCTTCACGCTCACCCTGTTGTGCATAAGAAATATGGCTTATTTTAAAACTTCCTAACGCTTACATGATAAACGTCATTTCGACATTGAATAAAGACCGACTGATCGGTATCGGAACCTATAGAAACAGCTACCGGAAATGCACGAACGAAAAGTTAGTCGAGACAGGAAAAACATGCATGTATCAAAACCTCGTGGAACAGGAACCTATTCCGATACGCATCGTAGAAAAAAATGATTCGGAGCATGTGAGAAAATACTTAAGACGCAAATCGACGGACAGAGCACTAAACGGATCTGACAGATTCGTTGGAGAAAAATATTTGTGGTCCTTTTACAGCTCGGAGCTAATTCCGGGTCGTTATTAATGATGATTACGCATATTGATTAATGAGCGATCGGGGCAAATAATATGGAGGTATACACCAGGAGGAGGTTCCGATGGGAAGAAATATGTTAGGCAAGTGTTTCGACTTCTTTAGCATATGAGTGTTGAATTTTGGAAGGCCTCCTTTTGTTTTTTTCACCCACGGACTTCCGTTATGATGCATACGCCTCCAGGTGGTGCAGTGGATGCGCGTGTCATTTGGCGTCTCGTGTGCCACGAGGGAGTGCTTCGTGACGGCAATGAATAGACGAGCCGGTCGCCCGTGAAGAAAGATAGTGAAGCACGGATGTGTATGTGTCCTTTCTTTAACGTGGGGTAAATTCATTTGAAGTGCCAACGGATGCGAGTTTGGGAAGGTGGATATTAATCCTCCCAAAATTATCCCACGCCTTGCAACCGAGAATGGCTGACCAAATAAAATTTCAAAAAAAATCTAGATATATTTTCCTTTATACACGTATAGTTCAATATTTCAATTATTTACGGAGTGAATTAAAAATCTTCCATAGTTATGGAATAAACAACGTATCTTTAGAGAGATTTCATTGTTAAATCCTCAGTGCTTCATTTGCTTTCTTTTAGTTTTCATTCTTATAATACCTTTAAATTATTTTGAAAAGCTTCAGAAACTGTATCAGTGGATGGTCGATAACGGTTGCTAACAGAGGAGAAATTTGATAACTTCTATCAGCCTTTGCAAATGGTAAACTGATGGAACACTCTTCCTTGGTCGTTCATAGTACTGTTTCCTCGTCGTAATGAACACCAATTAATTTA